>OW028679.1:10042500-15042500 GCA_932294315.1 Epinotia nisella | reverse complement strand
CGGACTTCCTCCTCGTCGAAGGATGGTGACATATAGGGTATCGGGAAAATGGATTGTCCATGGCCCTCAAGCGTAAGCCGACATTTATCATCAACTTACATCTAGCTTCGTATGTAACTAGAGATTTCAAATACTCTGGTAGGAATTGCTTATTCGTGTGAACGTTATGTGTTTTGAGATATAACGCTATGTAGATCAGCCCCGACAACTGTATGTCCAAGCCGGGATACTTGGGTCTCAACACGTTTACTGAGCAACAAGCCTCGGTAATCATGTCCCCTACAGTCTGTTCTAGGTAACCAATATGAGGCAATTTATTTAGACACAGCTCTGGGAACACTTTCGCTTCTTTAAATACAATTATATTATAATACAACTGGGGTTTGGTCAGAAACTTATTGAGGCAATCGGCAGAACAAAACAAATAAGTTTTCCTATTGTAGTTGGCCGCAAAATGACTACTACCCGTTTCTATTTTTTGTGCTGGTAGGTTTTCGGCATACGATACAACACAAATGCCATTTTCGTAAACAAGTGACGGGTTGATCGTCTTGACAACTGCTGGGATTTCGGGAACATCTACTTCTTTTGAAGCCAAATAATGGTCCGGATTTTCAACAACTAACTTCGTGTGCTCGGCGCAAACCCAGTAATACAAGTATTTGTATTGGAGTACACCTTTTTTATCAACGGGAAATTCATTGTGTCTAAGAATATTTTTAGATAGACAAACAGGACACAGGTTTTTGTAACTCGACATTTTATCATTGAACGCTGTGTTCGAAACACACATGACGCCAGCAGGTACGACATCCGAATTAACTTGATTCAGGTAATGATAAACGCCTGCAGCAGTAGACTTAATTTTGGAAATAGCGTCTTGTAAACATTGCCACCTGGATTCGTTTCCATTCAAAACGTAAAGGTTTTGTATATCTTCTTTGACATAATCTCTGATACTAGTATAGTCTCTCGACCAGTTTATAAACCTATTTTCTATAAATGGTCGTGAATAAGTCGGTTTATACTTTACAATATCCGGATACATTTCATTTTGGGAATTATTAAGAATAGTCATTTTGTCGCTGGCAATATCAAATATTAGGATAGGATAAAGACCGATATCCAACAATTCCATTGCTTCAACAGCGTTGTTAGGAAAGCCATCAAACACGCAACCACTGGTCACTGTGTGGTGATCTGTAGCAACAGTCTGGACAGCTTTAATAATAAGGTCTGTTCCAATACATTTTCCTTCACCTAAAGGTGCCATCATCTTATTTGCTAATTCGGTCCAGTGCATATTCTCCATGATATGACGAACAGCTTTACCTTCGGAAATACATAGCATTCCATATTTTTTTGCTAATTTCATGGCTAAGGAACTTTTCCCACTCTTTGGAGGTCCAATCACACTGAATCTTAGAGGATACTGATGAAACTGGGTTATGTTATTACTGACAATATATTTTAGTGGATTTGAACGAAATTTTTTCAAGCTTTTTTTACCACTGATAAAATAAATGTTACAACGATGAGCAACCGTATAAATCATTCCTTTAGATTTCATTACTTTATAGGGGTTAAATATGATGTTTGGATTTTCATAAATATATACTGGACACATTCGATTAAATTTGCTGACAAAATAGAAACCTTCCAATAGAAGACTTTCTGCTACGTCTGAATCAAGCACAAATGTTTGTTCGAAAAAAGACTGGGACCTATTTCTTACGCTGGCCATTTTGGCTGAAACTACTCTCAACACTTTATTTAAGGGCTTAGTATTATCGATAGCAACCATCCTAATTTTTTGTTCTGATGCAGGATCTCTTAGACTTTCAATGTTTCCATCATCAACTTCATAAATACCGTCTACTCTGGCTTCAATTCTTTCACGTGCGTCATTTGGATTTTCCCAAGTAGATAAATCGACAGGCTCCGGTAATATTTCAACGATTTCATTATAAATTGTCATCATATCAGATTCCAGTGTATCCGCTTCCATTTTAGAACTCTCGGTAGAAGGTGGTTTAATTGGTTCCTCCCCTCCTACTGCACCGTTTAAAATCTCCTCCAAAAGTAATTTACAAACCACTTGTTGTGTTACAAAAGACAACCATTCATTTCTTTCTTTATCAAACTTCATTTTAGCTAAGTATTTAGCTTCGGTCATTTGCGCTTTCCACTTTTTGAACATTTGAGGTACTATTCTTGGTAGTGCAACGTCTGAACTACTATTTATGTCAATGATAAGATCTGGGATGCAGTAGCAAGCTATCATGTCTTCAACATCAGTTTGCATTCGGGGAAACCCATCTAATACAAAACCCGAGGATGAAAAAGGTTTTTGATACCATAACCTCTTTATCAATTTTTGCAACATAAACGACATAAATGGTGTTCCTTGTTCATAATAATTATTTACCATGCGTCTTAACTCCGCTTCATTAGATAACAGATCCGATTCAAGACTTTCTAAGTTTTCTTCGTCCATTTGTATCTCTACAGCATTTTCTTCTTCATTTCGTGAATCAGTGAAACTGTTTTCATACTGGCGACCAATTTTCTTGAAATGTCGTGGTATTAAATATTCATTTACAAGTTCAACAAAGTCAACATGAATTAAACCAAGTTCTTTAGCAATGTACTTTGAAATTGTAGTTTTCCCACTGCCAATACATCCCATAACACAAATCCTTAAACAAGGAATGTGTTTAAATGGTTCGTTGTAATACTGATATTTAGTAACATTTGTTGAAAATTCATTTAAACAGTTTTCATTTGAAAAAAGATGAAGCTTGTTGTTATATTTTATAGAGTATTCAGGTTTTCCTTCCCACAGCACGCCATAATCGTAATACGCTACTGGACAGTAAACATTCGTTTCACACAAAAAATAAGGCAAATTAAATGTCGTAGTATCTTTTGGTTCATCCTCGTCTTCTTCCAGATTATCTAATTCCTCTGGCTCGCCGGGAACACACGGCAAATAATAGCATTGTCGTAATTTTAAAAGCATTTCTTCTGTGATTACTACATCCGTTTTGTTTTCGAGTTCTATTGCAATGTAACATTTGTTAGCTTCTTCTATTTTAGATTGAACATCAGTCCAATTTTCTTTAAAGTTTTCAATAGCTTCGGTAAATGCCGTTACCTCAGCTGTTAAGTCGGGAGCGTCAGAAGCGCTTCCTTGGCTAACATTAAAAATAATATCCATGACTTTGTTCGTATATTCATGCAGTATAATTTGTACATTTAATTCTTTTGAACAAGACTGTTTTTTCGTTTGAAGTATTGTCTTAATTAATGGATCATTAGCTAAAAGAAATCTTTCTTCATAGTTTTTCACACTATTTTCAATAACTTTATATTCGTGAAGCAGATCTGGCTCTATTTCTCTACTTTCTATTAAAGCTATGGTATAATCAGGAATGAAGCCGGATTTTAATAAGAACCCCCAAAATTCTGGATCAGATGGAAAATCATCAATTATCCATTTTCCATAAATTTGTTCATTACATGTGCTTTCTGCAGCTTTCTTGTCTATACTGTCCAAGATCTTACAAAGTTCAGTCACTAACTCTTCAGGAGTAGGTTCCAGGTCTTTTTGAAGTTCATTTGTTGTAATATAGACATCAATTGCTTTTGTTACATCTTCATCATCTATAACTGGTGCGAGCGGTCTTACAGTTGGAGTAACGAGATTATCAGGACCATTCCTTAATAAAAAGTCTTTATCACCTATTGCTCGTTTTATTTCCGCTACATCATTGGAAAACGGAAGGGCCAACAATTCATTCCGACATTTCTGAAAATTGCTTAAAAAAGTTGGATCTATTCGGTCTTTATTTTCTTGCATACGTTTCTGCTCTTCTTCGTGCTCTTCGACTACCTGTTCTTCACCACAGGAGCACTCCGCATGTAACAAGTATTTCTGTAGCAGAGGGAGGTATTTTTTAAGATTCTTTAAATTTGACTCATACCATGCATTCAGTTTTTTTACTCGTTCTAATTCAGTTGTTTGCCACACATCAAATCTCGATTCATCTATATGCGAAATCAATTCAGAAAATATTTTTCTTCTTGTGCTTAGTTCTTTATCCTCTCTTTGTTCATCATAGAATTTACCATAATTAATATAATGTGCATCAAACAGCCATTCAAGACATTTAGAATTCATTGTTTTACCGGAACTTTTAGTGCCAGTAACAATGACTCTGCATGTTGGTTCTAAATGAGTCAATTTCAGAAAAGGTCTTGGGTTTCTACAAAACTGTATCATAGAGGATAATGTAGCCATGAGATACATCTGTTTTAAGAAAGTAACGGCATATTTGGGATTTCCCCTTTTTGATAGCCTTTTCTTGAGTTCAACAGGACATCTATTGTACCATGGAGATGCGTATCTATTGAAAGTGACACTATTACTCCGAATAACAGCTAATTCTTCAACAGTTTGCCAGAATTCCTCCATGTCATCTGAAGGATCTTCAAGATACATTGGTTCAGGAATGAAAACTGGCTTGATAGACAATAAAATAAGTCGTTCTGAAATCTGTTGCAACATTTGATAAACTTGAAGGCATCCATCTAATTTTATGATGTTTGCTGGATCAAACTGTTGAAGTTCCCACTCAATAAATGACAACAGATGATTTCTAAAGTTGCACATCTGTTCAACAGAATTTTCTCTGAAGTTCATTGGTTGCCTACAATAATACTTAGGATTGGAAACATGACTGTCTTGTTTACTAGAAAGATCAAAATTCACATCACATTTAATGGGCCACCTTAAGTCTGTTTGCTTTCTACTAGAGATTGATTTGTAAATGGTTGACGCATTTTCATAATTGAAATATGTGTTTTGTTTTTTGTATACAGCATCTGCATCTGGACAAGTGATATATATAATAATATCTGGTTTCATGGGTAAATCCATGATTTGTTTAAATTGTTCTAGAAGAACTACTTTTTTAGTTATCATATATGATTTTTTCCAAGAGATCATATTGGAACACTGGTCTAATAAAAACTTTGGTAATTCTACATGAGGTTCTTCTTCGTCTACATCTTCTTCTTCTGGTTCTTGCTCCTCTTCAGCTTCCTCTTCACGGTCTCCTTCTGCCCCTGCGTCACTAGTCATAGTTGTGCCTGTCTCATCACCTTTAATCTTCTTTTTTCTTTTCTTCAAATTGACAATAACATTATACAGAAAATCATCCGCTTCTAATAGGGATTCTTCACCAGTTAAACTTTCAATTAAGCACTGCTCATTCCAATTTGTAGTTACCAATGGTAGTCCTGACATGAGATAACCTCGGTGTTGGACGGCTGGTGATTTCATTTTTTCTTTTATGATCGGAAAAATAGTATCATACTTGCATTCCTTATTATGTTTCATGTTAAAGTCCATACATCTACCAGTTGAGCTTTTCTGTTCTATTTCATCTATTAGTATATTTCTGGGGCACAAATGGACGCAATTGAGTTTCTTAGATATAGCTTCACCAAGTGTGTATGCTCCTAGTCCTGGCTTGCTAATAATAAGGTAGGAAGTTGGTTTTGAGCTGAGGAATAACTCTTGTGCATCAATATCAGTCCAGGCATTATAATATTTCGTATTTATTGGTAGGGGAGCATCAGTATTATTCAACCCCACTACAGCTGCACCTAGTGGCGGAATTTTTGTGTCACGGGCGTAACTTTGACTGGTTTTATTTACCAACTCGGGACAACCCCTGAAATTTACACTTCTATCAATATTAATATCCTTTACACCAACTTTGTCCTCCACATCCAAATTACTTTTAAATGTCTCAAATCCTATCATTTTGAATTATTTCCAATGATGTTTTCATTTTCTGATCGACAACTGACTTTTGGTTGACTTTTATATTTTTCTAATGTCAAACAGCCAGTTTACACAATCACAACATAAAGTTAATAAAGGCTTTGCTAAATTACACTTAGTAAACTAGTTATTTTGTACACACACTTACTATTTTAAATGAACACCAAGCAGATTGTTTGTTGTGAAAGTGTTGAACTCAAAGTATCATATTTAATTAAATGTTCTTTATAACAGTACAAGTGAACATACATCTTAATGGTAACAATAAATAAATTTAAAAAAAAATTAAAACTAAACTAGGCTATATTAAAATATTATAAATAAAAAAATTGCCCCAAACCGCCTTCAGAGGGCAGCGTGCCCAGAAGGCTGGCAGCATTGCCACGTTGAATGGCAATGCCGATCCGTTGTGCCAGATAGGATCCAGCCCTCTGGTCACGCGTCACCTCTACCAGGCGTTTGGAGCACTCTTTAAAAACGCATATTTAATTTGTACTAGGTTCAGAGAGTTCCAAAGAGTTTGAACAAGTGAAACAACACATACTATTATCAATTACATGGGTTAAGTGTAGTACCTAGGAGCCGAATTTGTTTATGTAAAGTGGGGCTTCCGATCCCGGGATTTATTCCTACTACAATACCGCGGATCCCTGTATTGTAGTTGTAATAAATTCTGGGATTGGAAGCCCTGATGTAAAGTATACAATAGCTGCCCGCATATTGCAAAGAACGCGGTCAAAGCCGCAGGATAAAATATAGCCTTTGTCCATCGGGAAAGTCTATTCTATAAACAAATGAAAGCATTTTTTAAATTGGATGTGTGGTTCCGGAGATTATTCCCTACATACAATCTGACAGAGTTTTCCTCTTTATTATATTAGCATCAGACAAGGAACATCAAACTAGCTTGCTTGAATAAGTTTATGTCTAACAAAAACCAAATGTCTTGTGGGTAAGTATGAAAATTACAAACATAAGACATAAACATAGTCATGCTAGTTAGTCAGATTTGCTTTATACTGAAAGGAAAAATATAAAAAAGAATTGGATACTTATTTTCATTAGGATCAATAGTACAGAAGGGAAAGTTCTCTGCAGCAGCCTGGCTTTTAGTCAGGACATTGAAGAAAGTGGACTTGCCCACATTGGGTACTCCCACAATACCCACTTTAAGATTAGTCCCAACTCGACCAATCAGAGGCTTTTTTTCAGGTTCTTCTACTTTCTTAGGTGGCATCCTGAAAGTAAGACACAGGAAAAAATAATTATGATCTACTATTTCTTTGAAGTATAATGTACTTGTACACTCAGCGTCCAATACAGCAGTAGCAGTCAAAGTGGCCAAATAGTTCGGTACACCATACTAAATATATGGTGTACCAAACTATTTGACTATTTTGGTTGCTACAAAGTATTTGACGCTGATTGTACTAGTTATGATTTTAGAAAATTAATCACTATATCATGTGGAATAAAAATATATATGTAAACTAAATATTTAAGGACACACACTATTAACTATAGCAATGAATATAATGGTGGGAAAATACATATACATATCCCAAAGATTGATTTCAATTTCCGAATGTACGAAGTCCTCCAGCTTTGCCCCGGCTGCAGTAAACATACGTTGCCCTTATAATAAGCAATCTTTATGTATCTAACCAAAGATTTCGATGAAACTTTTACATTCTGGTAAGTGAAAATAAAAAGCCCAGTGATTTATTTAGCATCAGAATATGAATTCATTCTAATTCTTGATAATTTACAGCAGTCGGCTAACCTCTTACTGAACATGAATACTTTAAAATTCTCACCTTGCAGATTATAAAATATACACGGAACACAAAAACTTACTTAAACAAGATCTCGGTTACTTTTTACACGAAAATTACGTGTTTTTTTAGATAACCTTATGGGTTTGATGGGAAACTTGGGAAAGGCAAAACGCCGTATGGCCAGTGTCAACTCAAATGTCAAAAGTTGTTTTCTTTTAATCTTCTCTTGTTCATTTCTGGCCCGAATATACAGCCAAAAATGGTGGAAATGCACTCTCAAGTAATCAAATATTTTATGTAGTGATTTTCTTATAAAATTCGACTGTATTTTTTGAAAGTTAATGTTGTATATATGAAGGGTATTAGAGTCCATAATATTACATAGTAGTCTTGTCAACCAACCGTGTCAGTTGTAAAATAGCATTCACGCTCTATGCACTTTTACTTACAGAAAGGTGCCGCCACATGTACGAAATCGGCGGACTACATGCAGTCCACCGTGTGATTTCTGTGCGTGTAGATAAGCGCCGGAAGCACGGCGGCCGGCCAAACATTAATTTGATTTTTTTAACAGCCGATATTTGATGGTGTATTTGCCCAAATATTCGTGTTGCATCTTTTTCCTTCCTACGGCAAATGAAAGAGAGACAACGATGCAACGCGAACCCGCAACCCCAAGTGTGGTGGACCATAACAGCCGTCATCCTGGTACAATAGACGTCCATGAGACATAAATTGCACTGACAGCTGTCAAATATTGGATGTAAAGGCATTTTCACTATAAGGTTACTCCGTACTAATATTTTTCTGTGACCTTCCTCGGCCGACCGCTGATTTTGTTCGTGTAGTGACTGCTTGCTTACCTTTCATTCTAAAGCGTTCTATACACCTATCAATTTGTCACAACAACCGCCTTCAAAGCGAATGTTTGCCGTGTCTTCTATAAATCATAACTTGGTCAAAGCTTGGTCATAATCATAATAGCTAATTTTTTTTTTAAACCTTATATTTCAACATATTAAGACAAAAATAAAATAATACAATAACTCTCTTATATCAAGCCTAAGTAGTGAGTGCAGCCCACGATGGTGACATCGGCTGCGGGTTCTGGAGGTAGGACATGACTACTGCGGATATGGACAGCATGAAGGAACTTACAATCTGAAACAAGACATGTAGTATGAGCAACAATTAATATCTTTCTATAAGAACATGAATTAATATTATAATTATATGTATATGCAAAAGCTAGGCTGTTACATTTTTAGTTGGTTCAATTATCAGTTTAAGCTTAAGTCTATCATAAAATCTTTGAATGCAGTTTTTGATCTTAATGAAATTAAAATAATGTTCCTTTATGTCATCATCATCATATCAGCCGAAAGACATCCACTGCTGGACATAGGCCTCCCCTAAAGAGTGCCAAATTGACCGGTTCTGTGCCACCCGCCGCATCCAGCGGACTCCCGCGACCTTTACCAGGTCATCAGTCCACCTTGTGGGGGGCCTACCCACGCCGCTCCTTCCGGTACGTGGTCGCCACTCAAGAACCTTTCCGCCCCAACGGCCATCGGTTCTACGTGCAATGTGCCCGTTTATGTAAAATGAGCTATCTTAGGGATTGAAGGTAGTTTCAATTACAAGCAATACAGGCAAAAATAGTATAAAATATAGGCTATGTCCATCCAGAAAGATTATTCTATACACAGGTCTTGAAAATGTTTGAAATAAGATAAGTGCCACTGGAGTTTACCACCTACACACAAACTTACAACCTCAACCTTACAGAGTTGGCTACCTTATAATATTATGGTATAGACTAGTCCCTGTAAACAATCCAATATATTTAATAATCTGGTATAAAATTACAATTAGAAAACAATGTCATAAATATACCTAGATATTTTTCTAGCAGGAACAACATTTGCTTAGTGCTTGCCACAAGAAAAATATCGACAATCCTGTTATCGATAAGTACATACTACTTCAACGACAAGACGTACATACAACCACATACTTATATTGGCTACCTACCTTGACGTCGCGTGCACCTACACTAACCATATACAGAGACACAGATTTGTTTTCGGACCGAAAATGGATTTGGGAAAAATTACATGTTTTGACATTCTGCGTCAATTTGAAAGACAATTTCGGTGTGTGTGTGTGTGTGTGTGTGTGTTATGGAGTGGCTTATGGGATAATTAATTCAGAGACACAAACAAAGAAAGTTACGAAAGTATTGCAAACCTTTTTCTGAAGTATGTAAAATATAAATAAATTGAGAGTTCTGTTATCTATTTTCTAAGGCACCCTATATATATTTAAATAAATAAATAAGTATCGTGAGACAATTCACATCAATTGATCTAGTCCCAAACTAGGCAAAACCTGTACTATGGGTACTAGACAACGGATAAACATACTTATATATAGATAAATACATACTTAAATAGATATTAAACATCCAAGACTCGAGAACAAACATTCATATTCATCATACAAATACCTACCCCGACCGGGAATCGAACCCGGGACCTCAAGCTTCATAGTCAGGTTCTCTAACCACTAGGCTATTCCGTCGTCATATTTGTATTTGTAAGTGGTACTTATCGATAACAGGACTGTCGATGTTTTTATTTTGTCAATCACTTACAATAAGTCGTTCCTGCTAGAAAAATATCTAGGTAGTCATAAAAAACAACACACACAGAACCTCTAAAAATTATAGTTACAGCTTATTTTACACCACTCTAACAGCCTAGTCTAAGCTGTAAATTCATAAAATTGGCCACAAAGATATGCATAACTTGTATGGAAATATTCTGCAGCTTAAGCCAGGTGGCATAGCATCCTAACAATTGCTATTGTTATATCCATTACAAACGGTAAAGTCTGTAAGCACCTGCTTGGTATCATCGGAGACCCTGGAGTTGGCAAAGCTGATGCTGGAGCAGAACACAGCGGTCCAGGCGCACCACTTCAGGCGCATCATAAGACCGCACATGGAGAACACCATACCTACAATTAGAAATATTACCTTCCATATACTAGATTTCGTAAAGTTAAAACTTCAAGGTTCAAATTTTGATAGCTGTCACAAATATGCAATACCAAAGTTGAAAACAAAATGAATAAATTGACATAAAGTTATCTGTATCTTGATGATTTAAACTTAAATTCACAAAAAAAAGGTAAAATCCTTAAGGTAAAAGAGTTACAAATATTTGAAAACAACCTAAAAATGCGTTTACATGGCACTGATCTAGAATAATTGAGGGCATACCTAAAATGTTCATATAGTCCGTGGTAAGGTCTTCGGCAGGAGCCGATGTAGGCGGAGGGGGCTTGTAGCGACGCTCGCGGTCAGCTCTTCGGGGATCCGATGTCAATTGCATCTGAAATCATTGAAAATACATCTCAGTAACACAGCTCTTTTCACATTGTTATTAAATAAAATGTATTCAATACAAGTTACCTTTTGGAATTTAAGGATTGGCCCGCAAATAATTGAAATGTATGTACACCTGGACAAAGCTAAACAAACATGAGTTTTAAAATTGCTTAATAATCCATTCCTTGTCGTAGATGTAGATGTAACTTATCTATCAGAAAATGTCATGTCAGTCACTGTCAGAATGTCACGTATTCACGGTTCATGTCATGATGACAGCTGTCAATGAGAGTATTGTAGTGTCCGTATCGTACAGACGTGGTTACAAATTAGAGGCCCAATTCACGTAGTCTGGCCAGCGAGTCCTGTTAATCTTTTTTCAAAGTCCTTCCACTTCCACATCAATCGGAGGTCTAGTTGCTGCCATGTGAGGCCCAAGTAACGGGACCATGAGCATAGCCAGGTTTTAATTTCAGGGGGTTAATTTTTTTTGAGGGGGGAGTTCAAGAAAATAAAATAACAAAAATATGCATTAAATGACACTAATATTCAGGGACGCACCTACGATACGTTTATTAATCTACCTATAAGTATACTATTCGTAACAATCAGGCCTCACACAGAACAGGCGCGTCCTGTGGTAGCGGTCAATAATAAATTTAACAGCTAATGACAAGCCGCGCCAGTCTGAGAGAGGCTTAATACGTGGGCGGAGCCGCATGGTCAGCTAGTAGGTAGGTAAGTCCTTATAATAAAGTAGTAAACCCACAATTACGACCTAACAATTTAGATAAGTAGGTACGTTAAATACAATTTATTTTAAAGATAACTGGAAAAGGTAAATTCATGAAAATACTAGTACCTGTCGTGGTGGAATGTTCGCGATCCCATGGCGCCCCCTTAACGGTAATGCGGGTGACGCTGGTGTGTTTTTAGTGGGTATGCTCCTCGGATGGCGGCGGGAGGAGAGAGTCCCACATAACCCCCAAATGGGCCTTCCCTGGGTCGGGGCTATGCGTAAAGCATTTTCACATCGTCAAAAAAAAGGTAGTACCTACCGCATATTACATCGCATCGTGAATTAATTTTTTTTTTATTTATTTATTCAGAAAAAGATATGGTACGATTTACATTTGTTTAATTTTCGCCAAACATTACGTTTATCGGTGATTGTTTCACGCGCCGAGCTAACGCGTCAGACCGAGCCCGCTAAACACATTGAACTAGAATTATGATGCAAAATGTTGAACAGTAGTTGACCTACCGATCAAACAAATGAGAAACCTTTCGGAACGTTCTGTCCGTTTCCCAAAACATCCGTTCCCGTCACCACCTTTTCCCAAATAATCTGTTTCTCAATATATAAGTGTTTCCCAAAATGTGCTTCTCCCAAAATATACGTTTCGCTTGACATCCGTGTCCAAAAAATACCTAATCCCAAAAACGACAGTTTCCCTCACCACCGTTTCCTAAATACCTAATCCGTTTACAAGAATGTGTTAACCCCAAAACATATGTGCGCTTGATATCAGTTTTCTAAACCACTCCTAGAACATCCGTTCCCGTCACTATTATACGGGTATGATGCAAAATGTTGAACAGTAGTTGACCTACCGATCAAATGAGAAACCTTTCGGAACGTTCTGTCCGTTTCCCAAAGCATCCGTTCCCGTCACCACCTTTTTCCAAATAATCTGTTTCTCGATAGGTATAAGTGTTTCCCAAAATGTGCTTCTCCCAAAAGATACGTTTCGCTTGACATCCGTGTCCCAAAAATACCTAATCCCAAAAACGACAGTTTCCGTCATCGTCACCACCGTTTCCTAAATACCTAATCCGTTTACAAGAATGTGTTAACCCCAAAACATAGGTATATGTGCGCTTGATATCAGTTTTCTAAAACACTCCTAGAACATCCGTTCCCGTTACTATTATACGGGTATGTTGCAAAATGTTGAACAGTAGTTGACCTACCGATCAAATGAGAAACCTTTCGGAACGTTCTGTCCGTTTCCCAAAACATCCGTACCTACCCGTCACCACCTTTTACCAAATAATCTGTTTCTCGATATAAGTGTTTCCCAAAATGTGCTTCTCCCAAAAGATACGTTTTGCTTGACATCCGTGTCCCAAAAATACCTAATCCCAAAAACGACAGTTTCCGTCATCGTCACCACCGTTTCCTAAATACCTAATCCGTTTACAAGAATGTGTTAACCCCAAAACATAGATATATGTGCGCTTGATATCAGTTTTCTAAAACACTCCTAGAACATTCGTTCCCGTCACTATTATACGGGTGTCATTAGAAACGGATCTTTTGGGATACGGATGCTATCAGAACCGCGTTTTTTGACATACTGATGCGATGAGAAACGGGTTTTTTGTGCATACGGGGTCATGAGAGACGGATCTTTTGGCATACGGATGCTACGAGAACCGGTTTTTTTGACATTCATTTAAAGAAACTGAAACTTATATACCTACACTAAGGGTGTTTTGGGAAACGGACAGTACGTTCCGAAAGGATGCATGAGAAATGACATTGCCAAAAGTCACAGGACAATGTCAAAATTTCAAAACTAGGTAAAGTAGTAATGAAAAAGAGCATTGAAATGCAACAAAATCTTTAAACTTCCTATGTGTTTTTGTGTTATTATTAAATAACCAGTGCTACTGGTGCTACAACGTCCCGAGATTTCATTGCAACAAACGGTAGGTACTTAGATACGTATTCTATTGCCACTTCGCGAGGCGGAATTTAAAACCTACGCAACACAGCACAACACGCAACGCGACACACAAAACAGCAACACACCACACAACAACAAACACACATCACACACATACAATCGTAATATACTTATACGTATAGGTAAAATACATATAGATAGACAAGACGTTTATTAGTATTTATTTGTAGTATTCTTTATACATCTAAACACTTAACACAAGAATATGATACACAGTCAGTTACCAATCAAATATTATTAGGATCCGCTATATAGATAGACGTAGTGTTACCTACGACCAACCCTCTGTCGAAGGGACTCGACTGAAAACCAGCGCAACCTTGCATATAATATATGCTGAGCAAGACGAGAACCCATTGCCCAACCTAACGCAATTTAGTCATCATCATCATATCAGCCGAAAGACTGATATGATGATGATGATGATACGCAATTTAGTATTTTCTTTTAATTTTAAGGCATTGTTTAAGTTCATTGTACTTATGTTAAACGTTAAGTATATTTTGTATTCTTTTTGGCAATAAATTATTTTGAATTTGAATGTTATCTCGCTTATATTTGGATCTGCCTAATTGGGGAAGTAGACGTAGGTATAGGTACCTACACCACCCTACACGTTATAGCAGCCATGATAACACCACTATGTGTGCTCTGTAGGTAGATATTAAATAGTTGAATAATTGAATATGCCCTTTGGACTCCTGAGGATAGGAGGAAGACATGACCGTATTGTGCAACAATCCTGTACATATCGCTTTGGGTACTTTTTATTGCAGGTAATTATTTGATTAGCTCCCGGAGAACTCCATGTGTTGAAGTTCGACCTAATAATGGAAACTGCAGATATGCTCCATGATATAGGTACCTATTCAGGTAAGTATTTCACACTCCTTCAGGACGCGAAGCGTAGGTATGCATTGGAGCCAGCCTCCAGAAAAGTGATAGAATAGGTACACGAAAAACCTTCTTGCGTTTATGATGACTGTGTCCTCGTCGGTTGTCATTTGTTGGCCCGGTGTGTAGTAGGAGTAAAGCGAGAGATCGGAACGCAATGGGGCACCGACCGCTGCCGCCGCCGCTCCAAGTCATGGCCAAGCCCGGAAAGGTAGGCTAGTTCGGACGAACCAAGTAATATTTTATCTGACACCTACCTACCTACAAATCAGACTATTGTCTGTATCTATATTTATTCTGTGCTCTTGTACAAGAAATGTGATTTCTCTTAATAAGTCACCTACGTAAGTAAGTCGTGGGAAATTCTAGACAGTAGGTACTAGTCACTTAACGATCATTCCAAAGTTTTTGTACCTACCTAAGCTTATACGAGTACCTGGTATACCTCTTAGGTCTTGTACTCTTTACCTAAAGTACCTAAACCTGTACATACCCGAATACAAGCGGCAACTAAATTAATAATGGTAAAAATATGCAAATCCTCTCAATTAGTGTAACTGCGGCAAAAAAGGTAAAATTCCTCGTGGTGCGGCCGCCATTGGCCGGTCAGCCGCACGCCCACCGCCCGTGGCGCGCTCGCCCCGCTGTTTACATGTGAAATCTAAAATAATACTTAAACCATTTATATGAATTGTAAGTGGACGATTATCGAACGTAGGAGCTTGTAAGTATTAACTTAGAATTGTAGGAATTGAAATATTATTTATATTTGTTGTATGTACCTACCTTAATAGCATTGTTACCTACCTAACAATATATTATGTGCTCCTTTAAAGATTTTAATATATCTACATAGTTACAATACCTACCTATCTAGTAGGTATCTACGTAGATATACGTACGTTTCTAAAATCAAAGAAATCATCGTTTTCGCGTAGTTAATAGGTTGGTATTACCGGCGTGGGTAGGCCCCCACAAGGTGGACTGATGACCTGGTATAAAGGTCGCGGGAGTCCGCTGGATGCGGGTGGCGCAGGACCGATCAATTTGGCACTGTTTGGGGGAGGCCTACCTATGTCCAGCAGTGGACGTATCTTTCGGCTGATAGGATGATGATGATGAATGGGTTGGTATTATAAGTTTAATTGCGAGACTGCGCTGCCCCTGGTGTACTTCGTTTGCTATATCACGTCTTATGTCAGTTTATACTACAGCACGGTGTCGCAATCTGGGGTAGGGTAGTGCAGCCAAGTGGCACATCCTTCAGGTGGAGCGTGCACATAGAGAGCTGTATTAAAGGTGATGCTGAGGAAACCGTTTCGTTATCCCACTGATACACTTTACCGGGAATGCGGGTATCTGAGAGTGCGCCAGCTTTATATCATGAAAGCGATCACGCGGACTCGCAGCTGTTTACTCAATTCTGCGCTCCATGAGGAAATTTTCAGCAAAAGTTATGCGCATATAAAGCACCCCTGCCACCGCACAAATCAGCTTTGGCACGTAAATCTCCAGCTTTTTCACATCCCTACGTATATAATAACATCTGCTGATACCAGAACACCAAAAAGCTTTCCACTCTTCAAGCTAGACGTGTTGTGAAGAAATGGTTAGGTACTACTACCTAACATTGTCATATGCTGAAACCGAGAGCCTGGTCAGAATACCGCAGACAAACTAAACCCTATAATGCTGTTGTGGAATTTCCATCATTAACTCAACCACCCTCTCACACCCAAGCACACACACATACGCGCGCACACACACACGCACACACCCACACACACACACACCCACACACACACACACACACACACACACACACACACACACACACACACACACACACACACACACACACACACACACACACACACACACACACACGCACGCACGCACGCACGCGCACGCACGCACGCACGCACGCGCGTTCACATATTCGCACTCGCAGATTGGCAAGATACAGGCTCAGCCTAGTTGGAAGTCTGATGGATATACTCGTACCCCATATCATGTAAAAAGTGTTTTGTGAAATAAATCATTTATTTAGTTTATAGGGCCTTTAGATCTGGCTAAATGCAGTGCACTCACTGATTAGAGAGCGAACCTCCCGCAGTTAGTGCACTGCATTTAGCTAGGTCTAAATGCTGATCTATACAAACAAACACAGATACAGACAAACGTTATCGATATGCAATCTCACAAAGAGGCAATCCTGTTATTGGGAAAATGAAATTACGCTATAGGTAAGTATCCGTCCTTCTTCATCTTCGTTTCGCTCTTAACTGCGATGAGGGTAATCGTGAAGGAGATTAGAATAAAAGCCGATGGTGCCCGCCTAACTATGATAGGTCCTATCTATAGATACTATCTCGTCCGTTTCTTGGCACTTCAGCTTCATTCATGCAATGAACAAATGCCCACATCCACAGTAGATTTTATCCGGACAGTCCATTTCGCATGTCTGTCCTGCCACTCGGTCTAGTTGCCATACACTCTGCCCTGAACAATATTATATTAGGTATTTCAATGGAGTCGATATCACGTCGTGATATTATTGATCTAAGTAGGTACTTATACCTTAGGCGCACAGCGATCGGCAGGTACCTACTGACTGAACACCAAAAAATGTAGTTTTTAGGGTTCCGATACCTCAAAAGGAAAAAAAAGGAACCCTTATAGGATCACTCGGTTGTCTGCCTGTCCGTCTGTCACAGCCGATTTGCTCCGAAACTACTGGACCGATTGAGTTGAAATTTGGTACACATAATTATGTAAATTGGTGACCCAAAGATGGACGCGTAAAGTAAATTAATGAATTCTGAACAAGGGGGCCACTTTTGGGGGGTAAACTGGAAAATTTAAAAAAAAGTTTGTCAGCGCCATACCTATGTATATACAGGTGGATATTAATAATGACATCATTCCTGACAATCCTGACGCCATACTTAGCTCTCACCAAGCCTACGCTATGAGTAAATTAATAGAGGGTCATAATGCATTTACTATGGTCACCGTGTATAATCTAAGGCTGATCTAAGCCTAGATTAATATTTGCATAACTCGGAATAGGAATGACGATATCGCTGCGAAGTGGACAAATACTGGGGTATAAATACGGTATTGACTGAACTGTGTGTAGGATGCTTTAATCATTCAGGATACATTTTATCATCCTTCGTACTAAGGACATCAGAGCAAAACTAAGAGGCCTCATAATTAATCCCATTTTCTGATTTCAACAGTTTCCCATACGGATTCCCTATTCCACGGATTCCCGGTATGAAAATATGTTATCTTTACGAATGCAATCCAAATCTAGGTACCTACCTACCCCTAAGGACGCTGAAAAATAACCACCTGTAGATACGAATGGAAAGCTTTTTGGTTAACAAGCTTTTATTAGCTTCACTTGTAACTTGTAACTATGTATGTAAGAAAATCTTGCAGGTTAAATTTGACCAACTTCCCGGAGTCCAATCAAGTTGAAATTTTGTACAATTATGTAAGTCAGATGACAATGCAATAATATGGTACCATAAACCTGGTCTGATGATGGAGACGGAAGGTGGCTGTAGGAACTCCTTAATTACACAGGATAAACCCGTCGTGTTTGGGCTCGTTACAATCCTCTCCTGTCCAGCGATGACTAAAAACTAAATGAAAAGTAAAAAACTTTTTAAAAAACAAGCTTTTATTTACATGCGCTAAAAATAATAAAATAAACTTTTCCTTTAAAACGTTTACTATCAACTTATAACGTCATAACACATTTTAGATGATATAAAAGCTTGTCGTGAGATTTAGGTAATCGTATATACTCAAGTAAATCTCGCGGCAAGTTTTTATATCATCTAAAATGTGTTATGACGTTATAAGTTGATAGTAAAAGTTTTGAAGGAAAAGTTTATTTTATTCTTTTTAGCGCATGTAAATAAAAGCTTTTTTTTTAAAGTTGTTTTACTTTTCATTTATTTATGTATAAATAGAGTAGAGATGGTGCACAGCAGAATGTCATTTTGCTCATATTTGCAGCAATCGCAACCATAAATTACACTACTCTTGCTCTGTAGTAGGCATGTGGTGTTGTGTTCCTGATGATGTGAGGTCATGAAAGACCCTGGAAAGTTGCTATGTTGAGAGTGAAGGACCTGTATTAGTCAATAGCCGGAGACACAACAAATCCTCAAATCAATAAAGCGTCGGCAATGCGCTTGTCTCCAGAGCACTACCTATACGTTTGTAATATTGTTTAAGTATACCATCATGCAGCACTGATTAATATTCATCCTCCGCAAAAATAATCATACCTAGCACAATAAAACCAAAATAACTCAACGGAAACATACGTGAAGATATGCAATTATCCAAGCGTGAGCGAAGCGTAACGCGCGGGGGCGGGGGATACGGGCGGGGACAATTAACTAATATGGCGGTTTAATTGGCAGGTGCAGAACAGTCTTCATTACTAGGCGATGGAGCCGCCTATCTATTCATAAAACATTTCCATCTGTAGGTAAACCTGTAAGACCTCCGATATACACAAGATTCGTAGCAACAATGCGGTAGGAGGCTTATACGTACCCTGGTAAGCTTGGGGCGAAATGGTGGTATTTTGAATAACAGGCTAACTGCGCGCGAGTTTTTCGGTACTACCTATTCGTAGGTATCTAAAGCTTTACCTATACTTTTTCATCACTCATCTCACGCGTCAGTATAAAGCCAGGAGGTTTTAACTCAAATACCATGTTTGAAAACGTATTTATAAATAAATCTAAACATAAAAACACGAAAAAAAACATGACTAGCAAAATTATTTTAAGACGAAAAAAAAGTAATATTTTAGTGTGTAAAATATTTTTAACAGTAAACAGTAATTTTAAATTTTGGCTGCATGCCGAAGGGTGTTTGCCTCACGTCAAATTTAACAGAATGGATTGACATTTAATATTTTTTATTGCGATTACTATTAAATTTGTTTCAAATGCATTTATTTCCTCGCATATACTACAGTCAGGAAAATCTTGATCTGTTTCGTAAACACATAAAATGTTTAAGTTTCAATGATGTCCAATTATCGGACGACACAAACATGGCATACAATAACTTTCTTGACATTTTCAAGTGTTTGTACGATAATGAGCTTTCCTTAGGTACTAATCAGAAAATCTCGTAAATCTAGGCCTAGTTGGATTTCAAAAGGCATTAGCATGTGCTGTAAGAGAAAGCGACAAGCCTTGTGGACTTACCGACTACATAAAACTGAGGTAAATAAAATCAATTTTAAATCGTATGCGCAAAGATTAAAAAAGGTTTTGAGACTAACTCAACGAGCTCAAAATTATCATTATATTACAAACTCTAGAAATAAGTCCAAAGCTACCTGGGAGATAATAAATAAATCTAAAATCACAAAACCTAAGATGCCTATAAATATGTTGACAGCTAATGGTGTATCATATACGAAGCCAGTTGATAAAGCTAATATTTTCAATAGGCATTTTTCCCACGAACTTAAAGATGGCTGTGATCAAACCTTTTTTCAAAAATATCTGAGATGCTTACAACAACCCCTTTCATTTGATATGTCACACAATACAGTTTGCGATTTTTTTTTAATTTGCCAGTTTACCCCCCAAAAGTGGCCCCCTTGTTCAGAATTCATTAATTTACTTTACGCGTCCATCTTTGGGTCACCAATTTACATATGTATACCAAATTTCCACTCAATCGGTTAAGTAGTTTCGGAGCAAATCGGCTGTGACAGACGGACAGACAGACAACCGAGTGATCCTATAAGGGTTCCGTTTTTTCCTTTCGAGGTACCGGAACCCTAAAAAGGGCGATAAATCACAGGCTGGCAACTATCGTCCTGTTGCTTTATTGCCAGTATTCTCAAAGATGATTGAAAAGCTTATCTGTAGCAAGTTCTACAACTTTTTTGAGAAAAGTAACATACTCGTAGACGAACAACGGGGCTTTCGAAAAAATACCTCTACAAATATGATCTGGTTAATAGAGCTATAAACAGTCTTGACAAGGAAAATCCATCTTGTTCCATATACATGGACATGACGAAAGCTTTTGATCACGTATATCATAAGTTACAAGTAGACAAACTCACTGTGGAATTCGTGGTAATGCTCAGGACCTTACAAAATGAAAAACTAACTCAATTATGTCCTACGACTAGGGAAGAAAAAACATACGCCTCCGATGGTAGACATAACGCATATGGAATTCCACAAGGTAGTATTTTAGGCCCTTATTATTTTTAGTATATATCAACGACATAACTAAATCCAGTAAATATTCAATGATATTATATGCTGATGACAGTACCATATTTATAGAAAAGAGTAACAATAACGACTACGAACACGAAATTAATACATATCTTATATATATTATTCACTGGTTGAACTGTAACAAATTAAAACTAAATTTAGAATGACCAAATTAATGCAATTTAGATTACGGAAAACAGTTCCTACACTAGATATTAAATATGAGGGCAATAGTATAGAAAGTGTACATGTAACTAAATTTTTAGGAATTTATTTGGACAGCAATGTGTCGTGGAAATCTCACTCTGCAGAAATTTGTAAAAAATTGTATCGTTTTTCCTATGCGCTCTACAGACTAGCGAAAACTAATGACCGCAAGACAGTGCTAACAGTATATCATGGATTTGTGTCATCAACCCTGCGGTACTATGTAATTTTTTGGGGAAACTCCTCTTATCGGGTCACACTATTCCGAGCCCAAAAGAGATGCAAAAGAGCCATTTGTGGACTAAATCCTCAACAAAGTTGCAAACCTCATTTTCAGTTGGTAAAGTTATTAACGTTCCCTAGTTTATATATATTTGAGAGTTGTATATTTGTAAAAATGAATCCTCGTTTCTTCAAGCAGTATAAACAAACTGATAATTATAATCTTCGCCTAAGACCAGCGGCAATAGTAGTTAATAGGAACAAGACGAAGTTGATGAGGAAATGTGTGATAACAATGGCCCCAAAGCTGTATAATAAATTGCCAGAAACATGGAAGTCTGAAACCTCCTCTAAATTTAAAATTTTACATTATAGATTTTTACTGGATGAATGTTATTATACTGTAGAGGATTATCTGAATGATATTATCTTAATTTAATTTATCCCTATTGTAAAAAAAGGCTAAGTTTTTTTTAAATTCTTTAATTTGTATTTTGGTATTTAATTAGTAACATGACATGTATATTTATTATTTTTAAATTTGACATGTAAAAACGATAAATTCGTACGCCAAAATGCACATCATGGCTATGTAACTACATTTAATTCTATATTTACACCTTTTTTTGAATGAATGAATGAATGAATGAATGAATGTCGTTTATTCACCAGAAACATATGGTACATACAGATGTTACAATCAATTAGCGTCCCTAAATATGTTTCGCCAAAACAGGCATGTGAAAATTTTATGTTATAAGTTAAATTAAGAATTGTAATATAAAAATTAATGAATCCTTACACCTTTACACCTAATACACCTTTTTTTACCTGTGATGAGCGAATAAATAATTCTGATTCTGATTCTGAAATGTGATGCCGTGTCCACGGCTACCGTTGAACCACGACGATAACTAGAAAACATGACATCCCTAAACATGATTCCATGATTCTAGCTGCCGAATATGAGTTTTGTTAGACAGAGTAGGTACCTTGTATGTAAGTATAATTATTTATTCTGTCTGTATTATTTATTGTGTCTGCCAAGCAACGGTTTCTAAACCGTTGCTTGGCGTAGATACAATCTAGTTCTGTCGTTCTATCGAACATGGTCTTCAATTGTTATTAGGTACAGGAAGTACCTTCTTAAGCAATATGAATCTTAGCCGGATGTTTAGAATAGAATAGAATAGAATACTTTATTGCTCTCATGTTGACATACATCAGGTCTTATTTATCACAGTTTATGGTACAACATGACACCCTTTAAGGGTATTGCAATTCCTTGTCTCAAACGTAGACCAGGTACACATTAAGAAATTATAGTACTTAACCTAAATTACACGTCAGTGTTAATATTTACGATAACCTACTTTAAGAATATTTATGGTATCTATTTACACTTAAGAACTCATTCAGTGAATAAAAACAGTTTTCTATTAAATATGTTTTTAACTTCTTAACAAATTTGGTATATTTGACCTCATTAGCTATTTCTTTAGGAAGACTGTTGTAAATGCGTATTGTTGTCATATGTGGGCTCTTATTGCTCATCTGTAAGTTACTTGTTGGGAGGGCTATTTTATCTCTATGTCTTAAATTTAGGGTGCAAGTGTGACGGTCTTTCGCTTGAGTGTATAAATGTTGTTGCTTCCGTACAAATTTACAAGCTTCCAAAATATAGAGGGAGGGTAGTGTTAATATGTTTAATCTTTTAAAGTGGGGTTTGCATGTTTCATTATTCTTAATGTTTGTGAGGATTCTTATGCATCGTTTATGTAATATGAATAAATCCAGTAGGTCTGTACTATTGCCCCATAAAATGATCCCATATTGCATCCTAGTCTGGGTAAACGCATAATACGCACTAAGTGCAGTTTTAAAATCTGTGGTTTTCCTTATATTTCGTAAGGCATACGTAAAGCGAGACAGTTTTGTACAGATATTTTCAATATGCGACTTCCAATTAATGTTTTCATCGATATTAATTCCAAGTAGACTACAATTGTTAACTAGTTGAAATGTATGACCTGAATGTGTGTAATGAATATCTAACGGAAATCTCTGATGGGGTCTGAATTGTATTAGATTTGTCTTTTTTAAGTTTAACTGTAGATTATGATCTTCTAGCCACTGTAAAAGGATATCAAGTATTGTGTTCATATTTAATACAAAATCGGTGTTATTTTGACTCGAGAAGACTATAGAGACGTCGTCGGCATACATAAAGCATTTAATTTGGTCTGAATTTATTATTTTTGGTAAGTCGTTTATGTATATTAAAAATAGGATGCAACCTAGCACGCTACCCTGCGGAATAGAGCATGTAACTGGTCTCTTTTGTGAATGTATTTTCGTCACTGTATTGCTCTTTTTATCATAGTGATCTAATTCCACTAATTGTACTCTATTATTGAGATACGATTTGAACCAGTCGAAGCAGGTGCCACGTACTCCTACGCTATACAGCTTATTAAGGAGGATGTTATGGTTGACTCGGTCATAGGCTTTGCTCATATCGAGCATTAGCCCAAATGCGTAGTTTTTTCTGTCAATTATACCAATAATTTCTTGTATAAGTTTGTGAATTGTTAATATTGTACCTCTTTGTTTTCGAAAACCATATTGGCTATCGTCAAAAATATTATTTTTATCGCAAAAAGCTGATAAACGTTTAGCCATTACCGATTCAAAGACTTTTGAGAATGTTGATAACATGGCTATTGGACGATATTGGCTAGGATCACTCACGTTTTTATTTTTCGGGACTGGTTTGATGACTGCTATTTTTAGGGCATCTGGAAATATTCCTGTTGAGAATGACTGGTTTATTAAGAAGGTTAATGGTAGAATTAGCTCACTGGAACATTTTTTTACGAGTGATGGGGGTATTTCATCGATACCAAAACTGTCCTTATTTTTTAAAGCCCTTATGGACTTGTCTATTTCTGTGTGGCTAGGTGGAGATAGGAATATTGTATTACTTGTTGGATTCATGACTGGGCGACCCTTCGGATGACTATTGTTTACGTTAATCCCTACTGAGGAAAAGTATGTGTTAAAAGTGTCTGCGATAATTTGTGGTTTGTCTGTTATTGTTCCGTTGAGTTTGAGTGCAATATTTTTCCGAGATTTCATTTTTAGTTCAGGTTTTTTTGTTTGTTCACCTATAATTTTCCACACTGTTTTAATTTTATTACTTGAAGAATTGACCCTTTTATTATTATTTATATTTTTTGCGATAGTGACACTTCTCTTCAAAATTTTTGTGAATTTATCCAGGTGCTTAATTAAAATCGGGTCGTCTGAACGCGAAATTAAGATTTTCAGTAGCCGTTTATGTAAACAAGATTTTCTAATTCCAGGTGTCAACCATTGTCTGTTAGGTTTTATTTTAAATTTTATTCGTCTCTTGGGGATGCAACGGTTTAAAAGCATTTTCATTATGTTGTTGAACTTTTCAAAATTATCATTAATTGGAATTTGAGGAGAGAAGATAGAGAACCAGTTAATTTGTTGTAGTTGTGTTTTAAATAATTTTATATTTTTTTCAGTGAAAAATCGTTTGTAGTGTAAATATTCATCATGTTTATGTGCCATCCTCTCGATAGCGTTAGGCACTATGACATTAACACTCTTATGATCTGAAAACCCAAGCTCTTGTACATCGAACTTAAGGTTATCGGCGTCAAAGTTAGTAAAAACAACATCTAGGCATTTAGCAGTATTTTTGGAGACCCTAGTAGGCTCATTTACATGTTGTGAAAAATTGAAAGTTAAGAACATATTTAATAAATTCTTCGACAATGTGGTTTTTTTCAGAATATCAACATTCAGGTCTCCTCCTATTATAACATTTTTATTTTTATATTTAGTATGTAATATATGCAATAGCTGCTCTAACTTTTCAAAGAACAGATCAGGATTTCTGTCACTATTTGGCCAATATATAACAATTAATATAAAATCCGACGAACATATTTCTATGGCACAAGTTTCAAATACATATTCTATAGATATACTATTTATGTCTTTTAATTCAACAAATTCAATGTCGGTTCGAAGGAAAATACATACACCTCCGGCTTCGTAATTAGATCTACAAAAGCAGCTAGCCATGTTATAGCCTTCAAGGAGCAGCAAGTCTATTTTAGACTTCGTTATCCATGTCTCCGATATACATAACGCGTGTAAATTAGACCTTTCTTCTAACAAGGCTTCTACCAGATGGAATTTATTATTAATACTACACATGTTCTGATAAAGTATTTCTAAATGACTAGTTTTAGGGACGAAAATTAGCATTTACTCTTCCTGTTGGAGTAGCAGGTACCTGTTCCGGCTGTTGATGAGTATTGGGCGTCGAGGTGAAAGTTTCCCGCTGCGAGGGTTGCTCCAAATCATTAAAGTTTTGGTTGTTTTCTTTTTCAGTTCTAGTGATCAGTACTGTGTGTTTTTCGTATTGTTTTTGTTCTACTTTGGTGTTTGAATGTGTGTGTTCTGGTTGTAAATGCTCCTTTCCGTTTATTAATAGTTTGTTGTTTCTTATTACTGCATTTTTACCCTGATTTCTAGCTTCTTGTAATAAGACAATTAATTCTCTTCGTTTGTTTATGCCCTCACCGTCTAAATATCGTGAAATAACTAGTCCTGTATCCCTGAAACATTGGTAATTGTCTAGGATGAACTTGGTCATCCGCTTGCTGATTAGTTCAATGACAATAGGTCTGCGGTTTCCTCTTTTTCCCAGTCTATGCAAGTCTTCTATGTATCCTTCTAAGTTTACATTCAATATATCACGAAATACGTAGGAGATCTTTCTATACAATTCATCTTCATTTTCTCGTCGTGATTCATCCATTCCGTACAATACAATTTTTTTGCAAGTATCTTCTGTTGGCTTTTCTGAATTCATGGTATGTCCGTTTTGTAGGTTCTGGATTTCGTTTTTGAGTTTTTTTTGTTCATTTTGCATAGTCATAATTTTGCTGTGTAATAGGTCTATTTCATTTTGTAGGGCATTTTGTTTGGATGCTAAGCAACTCATGTTTTCCGTTATTTCCAGTTTCAAATTTGAAGTGATGTCATGTATTTCATGCTGAATTAGGGATCTCATTTCCGATTTCAACTCAGAAATGATTAGTGTTTTATATTGTTCTAGTTTTGTATCAAGAAGAAGACTTATTTGGTCTAGAGTACACATATTTACGTTATTTCTCATTGAATTATCCTTAGGTGTGCATATTGTGTTTCCCAATTGGCTCACATCACTGTCATCATTATCACCATTTGCCACGTGGATGTTGGCTAATTTCTGTTGACTGCGAGTTGTGATTATCAAATCACGGTCTGTCTTTTTATTGTTTACATTAGATTGTGTTAGGGGTAGGTTCTGGCGGCCGGCTGCTGTATTGCCTTTGGAAGGTTTAACTTTACATGGAACGCAAACCCACTTAGATTTTTTGTCTGGAGACATTGTATTGAAGAACCGCTTTTCCGCATTGGCGCATTGCAGGCAGTAATCATCTTTACACTTTGCACAGTGTAAGAAACATTTGTCGGTTATAGTTTTTTTGCATTTCGCACAACTGGTTTTACTCGGTGTAATAGAATTCATCTTTAAATAATTGGAATTTTAAAGTCTTACCAGTTTTTAAAATAGTGATCTCTAGCGGAACACCGGGAAACTAAAAAATGCGATGAACCTTCTGTAATCGAAACTTGCGTCTGAGTCAGCCGAGTCAGTTACTATTGTTCATTAGCGTTGCTAGATGGCGTTGAGTACTTAATATTACGTACTAGATGTCACTTTTCTGATTGGTTGACGCTTTGTTTACATTCTGCGTCCCAATTTGGATTTGAATTTTGAATGTCCAACAGAATATGATATAAGGCAAACTTACTCGATTACGTTTTAATGAACTTGAATTTTAGCACTACAACAAAAACACGCA
The DNA here is from genome assembly GCA_932294315.1 of Epinotia nisella. Taxonomy (NCBI): domain Eukaryota; kingdom Metazoa; phylum Arthropoda; class Insecta; order Lepidoptera; family Tortricidae; genus Epinotia; species Epinotia nisella. Next base: position 15,015,157 of record OW028679.1, on the reverse strand, counting down.
CTTTTAATTGTTTATGGTTAAGTTTATACTGAGTTTACGCAACTATTTTCTTTAATTTCACTTTCTTGATGGTTATGATACTTTGAAAGTGGTTTTAGATTATACTGTCCGTATTCCTTGGTTGTTTTTAGAGATAACATTTATTGTCCATATTTGTAGTATTTTGCACTTGAAACCAAAGTTTGTTCACATGTATCATCACTTAAAACATTTTTAAAGAATTAAATTATGGAGAGTTATGTTTCCCGTGACGCTAGCGCCACTTTCCTTTCCACTTTAACATCTCACAATAATCTCCTAAGTTATCACGACATAATTAGATTATAAGTAGGCATGGCAATAGGTCCTTCAAAACCCCTTAATTTAGTGGCATTGACGAAACATACTTAGCAATACACCTGCATTATACTTAGTCCCCGCTCATGCCCATTTCCCGATTAGGCAGCACGATTCCACAAAACTGATTATGTATTTATTTCGCTGCAATTTGTATTTTTTTAATCTGTAGATTCGTTGGTTCTGAATCAGACATGATTGTTGCGAAATTAAGTCAAATTACGTGGTGGGTCTAATTTTATTAGCGATTTGAGTTAATGCTCGTGATTACATACGGGATCGTCGGGAGGGTAAAACAATGTTCGGGTGTTATAGGATATTTATTATTTAAATCGGCTTGGCATGAGACGGTACGAGCGTTAAGTATAGACGAGATCGGTTAGTAATTCGGTAATCAGTGGTTGCAAGTTCACGGTGGGACAAGGTCACGGGCGCCCAACGAGATAATTTAACCTAAGCATCGGCGTCTTGCTGGCGGCCTGTACCCCGATGGTTCATCGTCATATTGACCCAATTCCAAGACTATTCATTAGCATGTTGTACCATGTTGCCCTGGCGTATATCATAGGATTTGGTAGATGCTCGTCGTAATTTTTTTAAATCGTGCTGTAAGGCTGGAAGCAGAAATATCTCCCTATATTTTCGACATTTAAATAATGTTAAATTCTTTTGCATGGTCTTCATTACCCAGAGGCGGTCTCCAAGAAATTACTTTTTAGCGATAAGGCTGCCTGTTGTTTTCTACTGTTTTTGCTTGATTTAATTTTGTTTGCTTTTGTCTATACCTTCTCAGTTTGATGAGCGAAGAATATTTAGGTACGACCATCTCGAACCTATTGTATTTTTTCGAAAATCATCTACCTATTCTCCGTGTTAGGAAAGCGTCGGTGGAAACACCTTTAGATGTTAGGCGAGTTCGTTTCTAGTTTATTTTCGCAGGAAAGATACATTCAGAAATTAATACATTCATTCGGCAAACTAGGCCAAGGTCCTCAATTTCGACACTAAATAAAAAGCTAGACTAGAAGATACGTACAGCAAAGTAACTGCCTAGGTGTTTTATAAGAATGTGAGTAACGGTCTTTCAAGAACACCAAAATGTCGGTAACATATTCAATCTACCCTTTCACAACGAGGGTTCACACTTATTTCATGACATCTGTTGAATTGCGAAAAGAAAAATGTGTCACGTGCTGCCTTGAGCCGATCTAAGAGGGCGGAGTTCCTAACTCCACAATGAGGATCCTGGGGCGCCTAAGGATTCCTAATTCCAGGGTGAGGGTTCCGTTTCCGGGGCCTGCTGCTTGGCAAATTGCTGAAGAAAGGGTCCCGCTGGCAGCCATTGTAAACCGATTGCTGCGACAAAACATTGTTAACATCGTGTAGCCGATCAACTCTTTTGTGTCGTTGCGCACTCCTTAATTATGTGGAACAATGAAAGGGTCATATTTTCTATTTAATTTACAGAGGGCATATACGGTGTGTTCTAGGAATTGCGAATAAAATCGGATTGAAACGAATTTCTTTAACATGAAAAAAATGAAACCGTTACCGACCCTTGCTTTTTCATCGCAATTTATTAGTGGTGTTTGCAAGACTGCTAAAATTTCCTATTTCTGATCTTACAAATATAAGATACTACTCGAGGTCCCCCCATGGGGTACAAGTTTTGGCCAAATCAAAATTAAATGTATACTTAGGTAGGTGAAATAGTAAGTATTTGTAGTTTTTTTTATTTTTTCATATTTACACGAATCGACTTTGCCATTTAATTTGCTATGTTGGTCTAGCCAAGCCTTTTGGGGATTCAGGCCTAAGTAATATTAACATTACTTATATACTTCGATTTGTATCACACATAGGTAACACATTAAAATAATGATACCTAAGTAAAGTAATTTGGACATAAACATGCCCAGAAGAACAGAAGAGTACAGTGGCCGCAACGGATGTCGATTGTCGATCCTTTTTATTTATTTGCCATTCGGCGTTTGACGTCATCGAAACTGGGGGCCGATTTTTGACTTTCGAGCGCTCAACTCTTTAATTCGAAAACTTTCGAAAATTATGAAATGTGGCTTATAGGTACTGCTCGTATTCAATTCTATCGCTAGAAAGTAAGTGCTACAATGTTGACACTATACTAAAAAAAATACGCGTACCTATTTAATTTTCGAGCACTCGAAAGTCAAAAATCGGCTGGCGGCGGGCGGAATCAGTCAAAGTGTGATTGAATTGTAAAGAAACATTCAGACAAAGAAATAGAGACGAGCCGGTATCATTGTGTTCTTGTTAAGTCGATACCCTTACTCCTTTTCTCAATACCGAATACTGTCACAAGAAAAGATGGAGTTACCTTTACAAACAAAATAACATCACTACCTACTTGTTTTGTAGGTATGTGTTCTTATGGTCCTGCTGGTGAGTAAGGTCGCGATAGGTCTCGAGGATGCGCTGCGCTGAGTGAGGGACCTGTGTTTGTCTCTAAACTGTCAATACCACAAATCCTCAAATGAACAAAGAGTCGGTAATGAGCTTGTGACTCCCCTGGGTCGTAAGCACCCGTAGGCTACGGTGCCTGCTTAACATCGAGCCGTATTGTTGTTTGCCACTGTCGTGGTTTAAAAAAACATGCGTCAAAGCATACCTAAGTGGAGCACCCTGTTGCAAGAGGAGCGCATGTGGTGGCGCGCGAGTGCAGCTCTATTGTTCCCCCATGAGCAGATTACTATAATCATGACGTCCGTAATGTGGTAAATGATAAGGTGTGCTCTAGTGCTCAAAACATATGCTTTGTAACTCATTCGTTCCAGAAGGGCACCCCGGTTAGGACTGTTTTGTTTAAACAACCCTTAAATTGAGGTTTCCTTCAACGGTTGGTTAGTTTCGCGGGTAGAGTTAGACAGATTTAACATCCGTCGGTATGAGACCTGAGACGTAATTGCGTAACTTTTCGACCAAGCATTCATCATATCAGTCGAAAGACATCCACTGCTGGACATATTAGGACTCCCCAAAGAGTGTCAAAGTGACCGGTCCTGCGCCACCCGCATCCAGCGGACTCCCGCGAATTACCACCAGGTCATTAGTCAACCTTGTGGGTACGTGGTCGCCACTCGAGAACCTTTCCGCCCCAACGGCCATCGCTCAAAGGACAATGGAGAGGGCTATGTTGGGAGTTTCTCTGCGTGATCGTATCAGAAATGAAGCTATCCGCAGCAGAACCAACGTAACCGATATAGCCCCCCGAATCGCCAAACTTAAGTGGCAGTGGGCGGGGGGGCACATTGCACGTAGAACCGATGACCAAGCATTAAGACAACTCAACTGTTATTTTTTCATACAAAAAATACGTTCAGAGGGGTAATCACGTTACGTTTTAAACGCGCGTTAGGTTAGGTTAGCGTTAGTTTTTCCATATTTAAAATTGACGTTTAGATCTACCTGACGCGCGTACAATGCGTTACGTGATCGACCAGTAGATCTACCTTACGTACGTACGAACTACGAACGTTACGCAATCGACTACTAGCTGACCTAATAATATTCGTAAGTTGGATTAGTACCTTTACTTTGGTGGATGCAAATTGCAGAGAGATCTGGATAAGAACCAGGGTTTGCTGGGATTTATATCCAAAATACAAGCTGATGCAACGGTGGAAAAACATATCATATCAGAGAAAATGTAATGTACGAATGTACCCGGAAAGCAAATGTTTTTCACTGTTGGACCTTCTTGGCATTAAAATAGAGTCGGAATTTATCAATCATTTGCTTTCGTCAGCTTAAGTTAAGATAATGTAGCCTAGGTTTTCCTGGATCGGTTTTTAGGTATGTAATAGAACATAAAAGTACAGACATGATCTAGGTATTTAAACTCACTGGATATACGAGTAAACTTACCATGAGTTACAATTCTAATTAGCAGTAAGCCAAAGGCAAAACCCACGCTAACCATAATGTAGATCTCTAATCAAAGCTAATTAGAATCACCAGTAATTCTGATCGCCCGCGGGCTTCCTAGTATTTAGCGTATGTAGGTAGGTACATGGGCTTAGGTGCAGTATAACCTAGATTGCGAGGATCAATTGAGGATCGGCTCATTATGCACGAACAGACGCCGGTCTGTCATTACGGCAAATGGGGGCAAATTGTGCACATCTAACGCACAGTCGCCGCTTATACCGACTGCTGGTAAAAGCGTGAACTCGAATCGTTTCAGCACAAAGTATATGCTAATGTGAGTACGCGGGGAATAGCAATGGTGTAGGTACTTTCTAACGCATAGACGAAACGGTGGAATCACCTATTATTACCTACTGCCTATGATGTGTAAACGGTTTTCAATATCTCTAAAGTGTAAATTCTTCATCGGTTTATTAATATTTTATCGTAGCCTAACTTTTTTACAATATCAATATAATAAAAAACAAATAAACACAAAATACCTACACACATTGTATAAAACCTAAGCTAAGGTACCACCGGCAGCGAAGCGTGGCCTAAGCTACCGTTGGTTAGGGCGACAGAGAGAGGAACCTGCGGACTATCCGCGCCGTGTCTCGGAGTACTGCCTTCTGTATCTTGTAGTATGCGTAGCGTCGGGGGGTCAATGGGGTACTTAGTATATGTGTACTCAAATCTAAAACCATCTCCTCCATTCCAATCTGTTACTCTATATATATTATTAATCTACGTGTTCTGAGAGGAAAACCCTTATCATGTATACAGGCACGTATCTGTAACATGCTTGATTTGCACATACGTGTAGATGAGCATGTTTGCCTATCACAATCTGACCCCTGACCCAGCCATCTAGCAAGAGTCTCGAAAGGTGTTGGTCGAGACTCTCCCCCTTCGGCCGCGTACGCAACCAGAGCTTCGTAACCAGTTGCGATCGAAAACTATTTCTGCCTTGTACGAAACCAGTTGCGATCAAAAACTAATTTCTACTTATTCGTAACCAGTTACGATCGAACACTTTTCTTCTTTGTACGAAACCTATGTCTGGCCAAAAATCTATGGTATTTTTCATTTTTTTTTGTACGAGGTATGTCATGATACTCACAATAATTTCTTAAACTGTATAATATCGAGGAATTACAACTGCAAATATCGAGTAAATAAAGACAATTATTCACAGTAATATACTTTTAAAGAATGTCAGTGCTCCACGTCGCTTAAGTCAGTGTCAGGGTACCAACAAGGTTATATTGTACTATCGCACAAGGGTACGGGTTCACACTTTCTGTTCAAAATCGTCTGCACATGCATAGCGAGCGCTCGAAAATGATCCTAGAGGTGTGAACCCGTACCCTTGGGCTATAGTACATACTTGCCAACAATGTATTTGATTATTTCAACAAACTTTGTTTCCCTCAATAGGTAAAATTTTTGTGTTCTGATTTTTGACCAGATGTATGTATAACGTGTACAGTACTAATACTGTATGACATAGACTTAAGTTCCTATGTCCCCTGGATAATAAGGTGTATATAGTCTTTGCTGACTTTTTGAACGGTCGAGGGGTTTCGTACAAAGAAGAAAAGTGTTCGATCGTAACTGGTTACGAATAAGTAGAAATTAGTTTTTGATCGCAACTGGTTTCGTACAAGTCAGAAATAGTTTTTGATCGCAACTGGTTACGAAGCTCTGGTTGCGTACGCGGCCGAAGGGGACTCTCCGCTATCAGACCGTTCGCCGAACGACTATCGGGAGAATGATAGCCAATCAACATGCCAAATGGCGTTTACATCGTGAGCCATGTCAAGGTACTTGCTGGGCATGTCCTTCTCGGTTTTCACGAAGTTCATCGTCATGGAGGATGGTGTCGACCGTTCCTGACACTTGGATCGATCTGTCAGCACAATCAGGTTTATTGGCTACAATGAACTGCCAGTGACGACTGATCGATCCCAATAGAGCGTGGCAAGACCATTTTAGGATACTCGTACCTATAGCGCGGCACTTCTTATTTTTATTCCTAGTATCCCTCTCTTCTCCTCCTATCTACCTTTTCCAGGCTTCCCGATCTCGAACAGCTTCTGGCCAATCTTTTATCCCAATCGGGCTGCCAGTCAGAGACAATCTGAGTCTAGGTAAATATAGTCCTTAAAAAACAAAACTGAGCTGTTAAAATTCCCCAATTATGAGTCGCTGAAGTAACTGAAAAGTGATTTAAAATCGATTACATAGATAAGTTTTTGTTTCAGTTTCGCTGCCCTCCTTTCTAATCTATCGTGAGAATCTTTCAACTGGAACTTGTCAGAGTTTGTTTGTCCATATTTCTGCTCCATCATTTAAAAAAGCTACAAGTTTAGATATTGCTTAAGTTGTTTAAGTTCTAACGCAAAAATCTAGTATTTCCCTAAATATACTAACTTCTAACATAATATTTTGCACCCTTAAGAGATGGTTTTCGAGATCACATGTGTCGAGAATCCCAAACTAGGTAGGTATTTATGTTGGCAGGCACAAAAAAATATTTAAATCGGCCATCCGATTTAAACGCGAAAAGGTAACAAACAGAGACGTAGATGGATTAGTGAAATCATAGTACCTATACATGCAAATGTTTCTGAATTTTCATGTAAAAATATTAACGATCGTTATATGAAACACTACAGGTATGCAAGGATTAGTGTCTATTGATGAAGACATGCATGTTTGCGGTATGTAGGTGAAGGAAGACACACGTCAATTCGCATTCATAAGAACGCGAACGTCATTAGAATTGTCGTGAGTCTGTAATTTGAAGTAATTTGCGTAATAACCACAACCCTTGCACACTTTGCGCGGGTACCTTTGTAAGCGAGACCCTATTATGTACATATTTCATAGGTTTTAAGAACTGGTAGAGTGGTCCCGTAGCCAAAGAATTCAAGTTTATGAGAAATAATTAGTTGAACAATGTTTTTACCAATAGAAAAGTAGGTACCAATACTTTGGCAGTTGGGTAAAAAAATTAAACACTCCCAAACAATCTCATAGGCTCGACTGCATACATAGCTTACGCCATGTAAGTATGCAGTCAACCACGCTTGAACGTTTGAACGCGGCTATTGACGGTCAGAGGCGTTTATTTTTTTTAATGATTGTGAATTAGGGACTGAAAAACACCTGATGTTTGAAATTAATTCTGTTTTCCGATTGGTCAATTTTAATATTAGCTGTAATCTGGTTAGTTAGTGAGACTGCACTCCCTCACTCTCTCTTCTTAACTGCAAATAAAAAAAAAACATTGTAAGTCCACGTGTGGCACATGAATGAGCCCGACACGTACTTGGCCGGTTTTTTAAGATGATCTAAATGTGACGAGGAGGCTTTAATAACGCCACAAAGTAAATTGATTTAACAAACGACTCCACGTAGGTAGGAGTAGCTTTACTCGACAATTTCTGATATAGCCTTTAAGATAATGGGCTAGTCATGACGAGGCATACTTAGATAGGATACGTATCACATACCTTTAAATGTCAAATTAGTGTTCAAGGAGACGAAGCTGTAATTGGATAATTGTTGCTTACCTACTTATATATTAAGTATGTAGGATAAATAGGCGGAATAAAATCGGAAAAGGTATTCAGAAATGCGCTAGGTATACAAAATTGTTAGGTATTATTTATCAGTTGTGTTACCTACATTAGTCTCTTGCAAAAGAATCGCAATGTTATATTTCGTATCTACTAAATACTTTATTTTACTACCCATGTTTTTAACCGACTGCCTCAGAAGGAGGGTTATGTTTTTCGACCGTATGTTTGTATGTGGACAAGAAAATTCTATTTCACGGGACAGTCCAAACGACTTGATGAATTTTGACATTTGAGGTGTCGTTGGATTCCTCATAATCGTGTGAGTGACATAGACTCAAAATATATAAAAAAAACAGTAAATCTTTTAGTTTCATTTGTAAGTTTTAACTTTTAAGGTATAATAAGATATAAGGTAAGGTGATTCATGATAGTGATGTAAATAGAAGTTCTTGCGAAAGAGAAGCTACTGCTACCTGCTAGGTGACAGAAGATACCGGGTATGGAACGCTCATGGCCTAGCGGTAGGTACTGACGCGATCATATTTCTTTGTACGGGTTAATTAACATTGGTCGCTTTGAGTGGTTATTAACAGAGGCTTTCGTGCTTCGGAATCGTTGATCCCTGTTGTTTATGACAGCGTCCTCCATCTATGTAGTTAAGGTCACGGCGTAACGTTGATAGGCACGTTCGATGTGATGTGTCAATGTCACCCACGTTCAGGTGAATTGCACCTCGGAGGTGTGCGGGAGCCGAGTTAAGCAGAAGCAGAGAGAGGGACATGCCTGGTTTAGGGGCAGGACTGACAGGAGCACCCCGGGCTCCTTTCGAATGCAACCAGGGCTCATCATCATATAAGTCGAAAGAAGTCCACTGCTGCATGTACAATAGGCCTCCCCTCCCCCAAAGAGTGCCACAATGACCGGTCCTGCGCCACCCGCATCCAGCGGACTCCCGCGACCGCGAACGCTAAGGTGAGGGCTATAAAATAGGTTATACCTAATAGGACCTCGATGTTTTACAATTGGCCAGTACTTACTAACAACGTGTAGTCCTAACAACTGAATTACTCGCATCGTAGCGTGGAGTAACAAGCGAAGTGACATCAAATATGAAAATTATTTTTAATCGCGTCCAATTGCCGGGACGCTGTAACCGGCTAACCACGGGGCCGTCGCTAGCCGAGCGTTACCTTAATTAAACGGTAGCTGACAACAGTTGTCAGACCACGGACGCACTACTACAATACCACTTCCGAACTAGGTATAGTACCTACGTTCGAAACTGTAAGAGTAAATCCTGATGTCAATAAAATGCAAGCTTCCTCATAGTCAGATCACAAAGTCTGTTTGTCTGTCTGTCTGTCTATAACCTCTTCATGTTTAAACCGCTGAACCGATTTGGATGAAAGTATAAAGATAGTTTGAGTCCCAGGGAAGGACATAGCATAGTGTCGTTTTCATCCCGTATTACATCCCCTAAAGGGATGAAGTGGGGTTGAAAGTTTGAATGGAGCTACGATATAAACGAGTTCCATGTGGATGGAGTCGCGGCCAGAAGCTAGTTTCCTATAAACTAGTTCCGGGCGAAGTTGCGGGCAAAGCTATACCTATCAAATTATTCTCTACTAAGTAGTTAACGTCAAACAGGGTAGCCTGACCTAACTCAATCGACTTGATAAAGCGGAAATGCCATGAATTGGTACTTCGCCGTAATCCATGCATATTAGGGGAAGAACATTCGCCATGCGAATAGGATCTTGGTGAGTAAAGGCACGTCTACATCTACAATGATAAATAGTTGGTGTTTTGTTTTGGCAAATATAAAAGCAACTTAGTAGGTACTATTGTTACTCAAAATGGGTGGCTGACAGCGTATAGAAAGAATAAGTATTTCATGGACTAGGTAGGACCTAAAAGGGCTGTTAGTACCTAAATATATATCAACAGGCAAATCAAGTTCTATGATTGTTCAGAAACGTTTAAAAACTAATATTTTTTAATCCTCATTCTTAAGAACAAAATTGTATCAATTTAAATTCATAATGAATTCAACCATACATGTAATAAAAAAACCATTAATACCAATTCCACTTGTAATTGCATATTTTATAAATAAAATATTCAATGTGTAACATAAAATTCATAATAAGTCGATATCTATGCACAATTTTCATATGGTAATGTTTAGATTCAAAATTGACTTACGTTAAATTTACCGTGGTTCAGCGATTCCCAGCGACTGTAACACATCTCACTTTTCTGTATTTTTCTATTTTGGATTATACCAGCCCTAATTATACAGTCCACTCTTTTATTTAACACCTACGGACCTGCGAAGATTTTACAATGATATTGGCGGAGCCATTTTATTACAAGCTTTTATTTAACTTAATCGAAGTTGAGGCCTAAGATGGTTGCCATTGTATCGTTGTGTATAAGACATCCTTCACACTCGCACTCGCATACTTGTCAGAACGTGACAGATGTCTTATCGACAGCGATAAGTGATAAAATGTCAATCATGCTACACCCACTGTTCGTTTGTTAGTTTGTTAGTGAGGGACAAATGTTGGAACTGAATTTTAAACCAGTTAACGGAGCTGACATTTTGGGTATAAGTATATTTTGGATGACAATCCAATATTGTGGTACCATCGAGCTGATCTGATGAAGGAGACAGAAGGTGGCCATGAGAATTCAGTACTTAACCGACGTAACCCCGTTGAGTTTGGGCTCATTAGAATCGTCTCAATCAATGAGTAGTTGACGACGGTGTACAGAAAAGCACAGTTAGCAATAAAAGTTTGCAGTACCAAAAATGAAAATTTTGACAGAAACTTGTGTTAGGTAGCTATTTGAGATTAGCGTTCGAGGCGGCTTTAATTAATGAATTTGATAAATCTAATTCATTAACTGTCACGCACATATTTCTAAACCTATGTAGCTAGGCAACATGATGTTAGTTGCTGTTGAGAGCTGTCCTAAACAAAGCCATAATTTAAGGGCATCCCGTTGCCATTACACACCCTCTAGTGCCTGCAAATTTAATAGCTACCGTAATATTTCAGCCCACTTACCTAGAGCAATTTCGCGCATTAGCCACTATCGCGGCTCTAATTACGTATATACGGTTGAAACAATACGAAATAATAAAAGCGGATCGGGCGTAGGCCATTTGCATTTCCGTCAGTCGAGTTGCAAGCGGAGGTGCTTTTCCTTTCTGTTGCAGGTCCGCTGTGGAGGGCAGACAGAGAGGGCGGAGGGCGGCCTCCGCGGTGTTCTGTGCGCCTGATACTTACTAAATGATTATTTTGATTACGTTTAATTTGCATACGACCGGAGTGTTCGCCCCAGGCCAGCCGACGCCGTAACGACCCCGGTACTTTTCTGTAATGTTTTCGCCATTTTCAACAAAATTCCTCACAAATCGTATAATTTCAGGCTTTATCATGGTTATTACGAAGAAGCGCCCGTGGTCCTTGTACCGTCATAATAGGCCGGTCGATGCTCAAATTCATGATAACTACGAGTAGGTAATCAACATAGAACCTGCCCCGGCAGGCTTAATAACCCTCGTCTTCAATTATTGGTAATATCAGACTCTTAAAAGTTTGTAGGAAGCTGACTGACGAGTCAGGTGGGTTGATGGCCGCGAGTTTATTCTGAGGACATCGGATTCTGGTTCTGAATTACAACTTATGAAGAAGTATCACCCAATAAGTACATGTTTACGCAAAGACACACCTAGGTTTACAGTTAAGTTAATGAGACGACATGAGAGGTTGTTTGGAATCTTATTAAATATAGGTATCTATATCTATCAGCCTGCAATGGAAATTACGCTGCAAAAACATGTTTACTGATACCTACATAAATAGGTACACATAAGGTTTAAAATTAAGAGTCTTATGTAATCTTAATACACTCAAGAGCAAAAGTTCCGGGTACACTTTGTATAGAATTTCAGTACAAACTGTACCCGGAACTTTTGCTCTTGAGTGTAGAAGGATCTTAGTGCATCCCGGTGGCAGCCCCAAAAAGTCCGTAGTCTGCTTAATTTATAGATAGGTCCTACCAGTGGCGGAGAGAAGCCGATTCCCACCGGCTTGCGTAAAATTTCTTTTCACATCTATAATTATGTACTCTAAACTCTTTCATAACTTTTCTTTGTTCCGGGTTGCCCATCGAAACCACCGCAATAAGGTGACGTTACCTAAATATTTAAGAACACTACTTATTCTATTCGGATAATCCAACATCAAGTTAGAATTTAGCCAACGTCCATAGATAGTCGTACGTTTTAGCTATATTATGCTCCTTTCGGTATATATATTATGTTTCGTGATTGTTTTGGTCCTTCGAACCGGACATTGGCATCGGTATAAACTGCGTAGCTACCGTGCAGCGCCCGCGCATTGGCGGCGCTCGGCCCAATCGGCGCTGGCCACGCCCCCGCGCGTAAAACTATGCTGCAGAGCCTCTAGAGGTTTGATGAAAATGAATCTTTATACCCTTTTGTGCATTAGGTTCATTCCTTACAAAGAATTTGAAAGTTCTTTCCGTTTAATTTCGTAGTAGATTTGTGAAATACTTCACTCGCAATTAAGAGTTGCCAGCTAACGATGAGCATAGTTTTCTAATGTTTTCAAAATCTACGAAGTAGGTACATTATGCTCAGCTTAAGATTTTTATTTGTGAACAGAAATGTGTCATTTTCACATGTTTATAACACTATGAATAACAGCGGTAGGTAAATATATAAACGATATGATTAGGTACAAAGGCAAAGGGGCTTCGAGCTGGTCAGTCATCCTCTCATCCTTTCCAAGTTAAATCACTATGGTGTCACCGGCAGCTTCTTGGAAACGACACCTTCTTTCTTGGAGTGCCGAAAACAATTAACATCCATACGCTGAGCGACATTTTGTGGGTTAACTCCTGTCAAATCTGACGAGTTCTGCATCGAGCTATCAAAGTTTCTTAAATGAATTGCATAAATATAACATCTAAACAGCAACTCTCATTGGACTTCGGTCCCTGAGAGATCTCTCTATTGCCGTGTCTCCTACATTGGTGACCTCCGACAATGGACATAAGCGCAACTCTAAAGATCCTAACTGACGCCCGACTCAAAGCAAACCAGACCCTCTCTCTCTCTCCCTACCGGCCCGCCCACGCACGTTGGCTCTGAGTACTGGCAAGCTGCACTCTTCATTCGTCATCGCTGACCCCTCCGTCTAAAAGGGGGGCTGATGTGGCGTAACTCCTATCAAATGTGACGTATTCTGCATTCTGCATTTCGCTATCGAAGTTTCTTAAATCAGTTCCATAAATATAACATCTGAATAACTCTCATTGGACTTCAGTCGATCATTGATAGGGAATAACCTTTTTTCATATTAATGAACAATTTACAACCTATACAGACGATGCGGAGATCGTGATGTTCGCGGACGACGGTTGTGTTATTATTATATCGTAGCGCTCTACTCAAAACTAAACTGTTTGCCAACAGAATGATATTGAATGTCAACAAAACTAACACAGTCCGCTTCTGCTTGCGAGGTATTTAAAAGGGACCACGACTTATATGTCACCTGTAATGGCCAACCTGTGCCTCAGGTCGACCAGATGAAATACCTAGGCCTGATAATGAGACTCTCCAGAGTCACTTGTGGAGTCCACGTATAGATCAGCTGTGCCTATCATCCGCCTGCTTCGCACTAGGCAGGCTTCGCCAGTCTCAATCTCAGTAACATCAAGAAAGCCTATTACGGCTACTTTCATTCTATACTTGCATAGGGGATTGACTTATGGGGTGACGCCGCTGACCGATTAAGACCATTCAGGGGGCCTACCGCCAACGGCATTCGAAGTTTTCCCTCTCTGTTGCACTTACGTACGAACTCGCAAGTCTGACAGAGAGGGAAAACTTCGAATGCCTTTCGCGGTAGGCCCTCAGACTCCAAAATCGAGCGATCCGCTCCATATCAGGGGTCCCATGGCACCACCCACCTCAGGAACTGTTCAAGCAAACCTTACCGTTACCTTACCGTGTTGTCCGTGTTTATACATTTTATGAAGTGGAAAAATACGTAAGGCGTAATTTAAAACAGTTTCCGACTCGTAGTAACACACGAGGTGTGAATTGCAGAAGGTCAGGTGAACTTTATTCATCAAAGTCGCGGCTTGCCAAATCTAGGAAGTGTACAATGCACACGGTAGGACCTAAAGTATATAACAAGAACCCGCTGGACATAAAATAAGCTACTAGTGATGGATTATTTAACAAAAAAACTTAAAACGAAATTGTTATCAAATGCCTACTACTCAGTCGATGCCTTTTTCTAGAACTAGTAATACAATACAAATACTTTTTATTGCATACCACACAAACAAAGCAGTTACTTACAGAGAGCAACAATACAATAACGTGTAGGTTGAGGTAGACAACAGGCGGTCTTATCGCTGAAGAGAGATCTCTTCCAGACAATCTTACTCACATAGGTATACCTACCTATATATTTTTACATGTCAATTTATTTCATGAATTTGTAAAGTTCATGCATGTATGAAATGTAGGTACCTACCTAAAATATTACTATACTCCCAGAATCCCAAAATCTTGATCCTTATGACAGTTGTCATCTCAGTACAATTTTACGTTTCAAGGTTAGGTATAAATTGTACGGAGGTGACAGCTGTCATAGGGATCAAGATATTAAACTTAACCGAATGTATTTGCGAACGCATTACTCAGTGGCAAAAAGTGTAGGTACCCAATACAATAGGCCGCTTTAAATAAATAACCTTAGGTATAGTTTTTCATACTTAGAACATATGTAATCAAATCAGTTTCAATCTCTTTATATCAATGCAATCAGCTTTTAAAGGCGTAAACTAGCCTGTATAAAGTAGCCTTAATTTTAGTTCTTGTGTGTAGTATTTGTTAGTGCACTTAAATTGTACTACTTGTTTTAATGATAAATAAAGACATTTTACAAACAAACAAACTCAGAGGTATGAAAATGAAAATGAAAAAATGAAAAATGAAAAATAGTTTATTTTTGGTTTAAACATATTAGATTTACATAGTAAAAGGTTGGCACCTCCTTTTAAGCATTGTATTTATGCTTGTGTCAGGAGACACCGCTCTTCCATAACAAGAAGTGATAATAGTAAAACCAAATAAAATGAATTAGGTATTAACTTTTAACTTTTACATACTAATACTAATAATATACAACGATTTTACAATTTAGAAGTAACAGATAAGGAATGTGAGTGTGTGTGCGTGTGTGTTTGTGTGTGTGTTGTGTGTGTGTGTGTGTGTGTGTGTGTGTGTGTGTGTGTGTGTGTGTGTGTGTGTGTGTGTGTGTGTGTGTGTGTGTGTGTGTGTGTGTGTGTGTGTGTGTGTGTGTGTTCGTGTTCGTGTTAGCGTTTAAGTGTGCCTGTATGCGAAAAGGGTTGATATGCATTATTAATGTGCGAGTTTAAATTCTAAGTTGCAAAAGATAGGAGCGACTCTGTATGTATGCTACAGGAAAAAATCTGAAAACAATATATTTGTAATTTTGTACGGAACCCTCGGTGGGCGAGTCCGACTCGCACTTGTCCAGTTTTTTACAAACGTAGACTCCGCCGCCAACTTGGTGTTTTTGTGGACCACCTCACCATAATATACTTTAAATGAACGGACTTGTAATTTACATAAAACTAAAAATAAAACTGCATCAACAAAATGTTATCTTATAGTTTTCGAAACATCGATAAAAAATCGTCTTTTTATCCACTTTTACGAAACATTCAATATGTCCGTAACCACCGCGATAGGGTGTTATGTCAATAAGTTCCCATAAATATATTATACTCTTTGCTGTCATGTCAATCCGTACAGTTCCTTTTCCTGCATCTATTCCTTCACTCTTGTATTTAAATGATTCATCCTTGTACAGGAATATTAGGAATATAGGGCCGAAAGTTGAGATGGGGCAGTAAGGTCAGCTATTAGATCCCTTGCTAACCGTTACTAACTTTTTAAATGATGACAATCGACATTTACAGATTTTTGATAAAATGTTACAGTCAGCGAAAAAATCGACAAATTAGAGTATTTTTTTTTAAATACCAATCGGTTTCATTTCTATTAAGGATTAAAATACTCTTTCATACATGTAACATACATTTTCCATACACGTGAATTAGCTTTGTTTACAACTATTTCAAATTTCAAATTGGTAGCATTACCTACTAGATATTTAACTTTGTGACAGACAGATGGACGGAGTCGGCATAAGGATTCCGTTTTTACCTTTTTGGTCCGGAGCCCTAAAAAGCGGTGGCTGGAAGTCGTGAAGGTTGACATGAGCGTAAACGATTTCAGAAAAGATGATGCCCAGGATCGTGCAAAGTGGAGAACAGCGAGTAGCAAGGCGGACCCTAGCAATATTGTGGCTTATTGCTTCGATTTCGAGACGTCGGGATGTATTTAATACATAAATATAGGTACGCAAAATTGTATTATTTAATATACTTAGGCACTGTAAAATCAGATCATAATATATATCTAACTAATAAATTAGTCTACCTTGTGTTTGCTAATTATTAGCCAATTGACGTTGAAATTGACGTTAGAAGATGTTAGAAGAGTCCCATTATTCTGTAAGGAGGCACCAAGGGGCCGATATTTAAAAAGATGCAAGTGCCATTAATAATACTTAATGTCTGGTTTATTTAAAAATATATGTACAATATCATAATTAAATAACATGACGACATAAAAAATTGCCACAGACACAGATAAATAGGTCCACAAGTAAAATTTATAACATCCCTCTTTTTTAGTCGGGGGTTAAAATCCATATTTAGTGACACAACAGACATAACTTGGGCACACATTTTCCTAGAGATGGATAGACTCTCCGGGTCTATTGCATTACGATAAACTCATGTATACGATTTAGAAATTTAAATAACGACCAACATTATAAGATATATAATGTACCTAAGTGTAATTTAGTTCTTGAGAAGCAAAAGGTACGTCTCTAAACGTCAATCGAAATGTATGTTTCAACAACAAGTATAATATTTATTTCACGTCAGGAAACTGATAACTTAATAACTAATCTTATGAGCTACCTAATGCTTTGGTATAGGTAAGTAAAAGGTATGTAACCATAGGTACCTATGTCAAAATCAAATAGAATCAAGAGGTAATAGAAAAAAACAACATACCTACCTACTAAACATTACTATAGATGTCTGATAGGTTTACTACAGGCATTTGCTGAAGTATACCTACTAAACATTACTATAGATGTCTGATAGGTTTACTACAGGCATTTTCTGAAGTATACCTACTAAAATACCTACAACAGACAATAAAGCACGATTCACCTACATCCAAGACCCCATAACTTAGGTCCAGCGCCATCATCTAACATATGATTGGGGACAATTGGGTCCATCGCTGTGGGCCATGGTCCGATTGAGCTTTTCAGCGCGACTCGTCATCCGGGACATTCCGGCACTTAATGGCATAATCGCGCCCCGCGGCGTGGCGCGCACCTTCGGACTTAAAGTACAGAAGATGGAGCACTTGAAACGTTTTTCAGCTTATTGATGAAATTAAAATTATGTCTTTTGCTTGAGCAACGATCATTTGCACTAAATATTTGGAATGTGAAGGCAATAAGCTGCTGGTTAGCACTATTGGCGCAGGGATTACATACCTACAATTTTAATTGCTAGAGTATAAACATTTTATTTCGTTGGGTAGTGCTTTGCCTTAGCCGTGTGTATATATATAAATCTTGTGTAGCCAGTATACATAATTTTGGCCACTCAAAGGTACTTATCATAAAAAGTTGAAGAAAATGTTACGTTTTTGAGGAATGACGGTAGTTACTTATAGATATCGTGATGTCGTGATGAACCTGGAAATGAATTACTTACACTACGAAAAAGAAAACTGAATCTATCGGACGCCAGTTCATTTCATGTCATGTGTGAAACCAGAACTATCCCCTTTTTCTAAATAATTTTGATAGAAGTATAATTAAAATACAGACTACATAGGTATATACACTATAAACAGAGATAATGTGTTAAGCGATTGTAGTAAAAGAAGGAAGATCTATACTTATGGAACTATGACCGGATCGGCTATTTTCAAAATTCATCTTGGGAGTTATTAATTTTATGAAGTGAGCAGTTACATATAATACTTTAAAAAACCTGCTTCAATGCAGTACTTCGCCAAGCCACACATACGTTAACATTCTCTAATCTAGACACACGGCAGTGTGTCCGCCAAGTTCGAGCAAAAAAAAGCGACACACCGGCCGTGGGTTATATTACACGAACCATTTCGGGCCAATTTCGACCACCCTATAACTCTAAACATATTTTATCTACGCATATGAAATTTCGAGTGTCTGTTGACATCACCTTAATTGTCTAGAATACAAAATTTCATTATTCTACCTATAGCAGTTCTTGAGATATTGACGTCAGAAAATCGCTATTTTTACTATACACTCACTCACTGACTCATCAAAAACCTAGACCACTTCCAATGGTCGTACTGACTTGAAATTTGGCATGGAGATAGGTCTTAAGGTCAAAGTAAAGGGAAAAATCTGAAAACAGCCAAGTGTGAGTCAGTTTTAAAAATAGCGAAGGTGTAACTTTGTTCTACTATGAAGTCATAATGAACTAAATGGGTCTATCTTCCAATGGTTGTACCGACCTGAAATTTGGCTCGAAGGTTTGTCTTTAGGTCGAAATAAAGTAAAAATCTGAAATCGGCCAAGTGTGAGTCAGTTTCGAAAACAACGAATGTGTAATTTTGTTCTACTATAAGTAGGTATGGAGTGGAAATGAGATAAGACTTATTTAAATTTAGATACATACCAATTTAAGACAATACATGTTTGTCTTAAAGACAAGAACAACACAAGTACCGTGCGTGCGGAAATAGTCGACTATGTCTGTCAAAAGTGGGAAGATTTGGCCGCATAAAGTACATACCTAAGTGGAATGCGACATTTCCTAAAGCAAAAGTGATAAAAAAATAATAAAGAACTTACACCTAACAAAAATAAATGAAATCCCATCAAAAACATAAATGTGAAAGGCTGCCAAGTTCGATACTATGGGAATGCTTCGCCTATAAAAGAAGTGAGATCTGAATAAGTACCAAGTTCTATAAAAATACCTCAAATCATAAATAGTTATAGGAATGCACACTTGATTTCCAGCAGTTTTTAAGGTACATTTTGAATAAGTATCACGTTACATAGAAATACCTAAAATTATAATAGTCAGAGAAACGCACACCGGTTTTTTTAGCAGTTTCCTGATAACATTTATTATTTTCAGTACTTTTTAATGATGTTACTTGGCAAGTTTTAATAGAAAATTATATACTTGACACATTGCAGTCCAAAGTGTGTGGTGTGTGAAAACTTGCCAAGTTACATCATTAAAAAGTACTGAAAATAATAAATGTTATCAGGAAACTGCTAAAAAAACCGGTGTGCGTTTCTCTGACTATTATAATTTTAGGTATTTCTATGTAACGTGATACTTATTCAAAATGTACCTTAAAAACTGCTGGAAATCAAGTATGCATTCCTATAACTATTTATGATTTGAGGTATTTTTATAGAACTTGGTACTTATTCAGATCTCACTTCTTTTATAGGCGAAGCATTCCCATAGTATCGAACTTGGCAGCCTTTCACATTTATGTTTTTGATGGGATTTCCTTTTTACTTTACCATAACTGCTATCCGAGAGCAAATGCGCTGGTTTTTACAGAAAATACCCAAACCGCTATTTGTGGGTCGATAATATTTGACGAGTTCCGTCGATTCCTCAAGGATCTCAGAATAATCTTTGGTACTTTATTAGTTGGTACTTAAGCGGAATCTCAACAGAATCTGTGTCGTATACCTACATCATTCAGGAGATCCATACGTCATTTGTGGTTTTCATCATCAGCTCCACTTCACTAAATTAGTGGTTTACTGGAGTAAATAGTTACACGAGTTAATATTATAGAAGATACCGAAATCACTATATACATGCACGCCTAATATAATTTAGGAGTTCTCTCAAATCCTCTGTCGATCCCATCATTCAAATGGATTTTTGATAACAATTGGACCAATCTGGAAAAATATAGGAAAGTGTGTACCTACACAGGGAGCATTCGTATACTCTTCATGTCTCCAATACCATACAAGCTGGAGCTTCAATATTTCTATGGAAGACTCACACCCGAGATTATGTCCCGAACCACAACTTTGGGGTATATTACGTAGTTATTCTTATTATTATTACATTTCCAATACTACTTTTCTTTGGGGTGCTTTCGTACAGTCCTAAATGCATTTATAACTGTACTATACGAGTCCACCCCGCCTCTGTTTAAAAAACAAATTTGCAAACACTGTTATTATTTCTAGATTTAAATGCCATCAAACAACAATTGTACAAAAGGAGACTAGAAAGAAAGATGTAGATGAATGTCCCGTGATGATAACAGTGGGGAACGAAGCTACCCCACATGTTGCATTCTTTCGTATAATTTTCATATTTTAGGAAAACAATCATTGCTCAGCTATGTCAATTTATATCTTACAAACT
Source organism: Epinotia nisella (assembly GCA_932294315.1). Lineage (NCBI taxonomy): Eukaryota > Metazoa > Arthropoda > Insecta > Lepidoptera > Tortricidae > Epinotia > Epinotia nisella. The sequence continues at coordinate 14,994,632 of OW028679.1, read as the reverse complement.
TTACACTCCAAACTACACCAATATTAAAGCCAGGTAATTGCTTATTCAGCAATGTTTAATTTATCTTGATTTGTCTAAGCACTCACTTGATTTCGGATTGTAAAAAAGGTAGCCTAAATTGCTTTAACTTTAGATTTATACGAATTTTGTCTATGAAAACCTAATTGTGAATCTCCTTCTTTTTTGAAGTCGGTCAAAAATGGAATTTTACTTAATTTTACAGAATCGGCTGCTATTCTAGCTCGCTATAGGCTTACAGTCATTATGCGATCGGTCAGCGGAGCGGGTAGCGGGACAAAACGGAGCAAATTGATTTGTCCCTGGCAGCCTGCTCTGCACCTGAACTCAGGTTTTTTGCGAAATACTTACCAAACCAAATTAATTGAAACAATAGTTTGTCCTTCACCAGAATGACATCAACAATCTTTAGGTATATGTTTAGCATGTTTTGGTTTCTACATCGTAACTTCTGCAGACTGTACGTGCGTAATAGAGTATAATAGCTTTGATTTTCCACGTCGCAATGGCGGATTTTTACTGTCCCAAGTGGTGTTTTCTGCATAATGGTCGCCGGTGCAAGATTATAGAGTAGCTGCAGTGATAGCTGTGTTCCGTGGGACTGCTAGTAGTAACGGGAACATATTAACAAAAGGCGCAATTTGATTGTGCACCTACTACTTGCTATCGGCAAATGACAAAGAGTTATTGCATAATCTATGCTGTTTCCGTATTCATGCAGGTGAAAACGTTCTATATCGATTTATCGTTATGGCATAAAACAAGTAAGAGACAGGTATATTGACCTATTCATTAAACATAATTCCAACTTGGGACCTTTGGCTACGCGCTGCGAGTAATGCTGCGGTAGCAGTTGGTTTTAAGAGTTAAAAAAAACAATCACCTGGCGAAAGGCAGCTGGCTCGTATCTTGCTATTTCTGATAATTTCGGCAGCAGAGGTTCTGACGAATTCAACGTGAATGTAGTGTTTACTTTTATGACAAAATCAGATATTGAGATGTAAGTTTTTTTTAGTTTTCCAGTAGGAAAACCTAGCTAGTAACCTAGGTAGGTATACAAGATGTAAGAGCCTTAGGGTGAATATCCACCAGAAGAGTGCGAAGCTGTGTTTAGACCAAGCGAGGTGTCAAATACCTATATGAATACACATCTTCGCACACTTGTAGTGGATATTCGCCCTAACCATATTCGGGCATATTCATTATTGTTGTCCCCTTAAATGGACAGTTACGGATAGTAACAAAACCGACAGTCACTGTCAATCACATACGTTTAGGTGGGCATTTTCGCGGAGGAAGAGATGCATCGTTAGTGAAGTCACCGAGTAAAAGTAAAAAATGTTCCATTTTGCAACTTTTATTTGTCATATAAATAGTATTGTTAGTTTTGGTTACAAAATGGATCATTTTTAACTTTTGTGACTTCACTAACGATGCATTTCTTCTCCCGAAGATGCCCTAGTAACAAAACCGACAGGTTAGACGTGACTTAAACATCACTTTCATCATCATCATATCAGCCGAAAGACGTCCACTGCTGGACATAGGCCTCCCCTAAAGAGTGCTAAATTGACCGGTCCTGCGCCACCCGAATCCAGCGGACTCCCTCATCACTTTAGTTAACCTTAATCTGCCATTTTTTTTAATGCCTTTTTCATGTTTTATTAGCTACGTCTTAAGTCCATGTACCTAGGTAGTATTCTTTACTTGCCAATCAAGAAGTATACTCATTAAGATCAAATTGAGAATGTATGTAGGTTTGTAGAATGTAGATGCGCGGTAAAGAATTTGTACGGACCTGATAAAAAAACAATGACAATAAATGGACCAGCCCTAAATAACAAAACCTAAAATTAAGAATCAAAAAACCTAAAATTAAGAAAGTAATAAATCCCGGGATTGGAAGCCCTAGATTGAATCAATCTATCTTAATTTTAAAGAAATAAGTAATTTCGAAAACGAAATAATAACATGTCATAGAGCTAACGCGTAAACAGGTGCTCATAAGAAATCGTAATATCTATTGTCTAGTCACATAATTGAACATGGTGACTGTGGCAATTGCCATTCTATTTCCGAACTAAGTATGTTAATTATGTTATGATACGATCTTCGTCAAATTTGAGACAATTTGGAGTAATAAAATAAAGTTTTATGTCGCATTTACTTTGATGCGGTCTCTATAACCTGTGATTATGGGACAAAGGGACTTTCTATCCCATGTTGGGCCCATTAAATACTCCTTCCTATCACTTTAATGGGTTTCTAATATTATTTAACTACAGAAAATTAACAAGCAATTTTACCTAAATGGTGGCGAAGTCTGCGGGATTAGTTTAAAACAGTAAAAGGGTTTCACTTATTTGAAAATAACGAAAGGTGCCTCAACAGATAATGGTGACATACTAAAAATCTAAAATGTAGGTACTTTTACACATTCAGTCCTAATTTCGTTGTTGAATGACGACAGTTCAGCGTAAGTCTGCTACTCACCAGAAGATGGCGCTGTAAATACGATCATTTTCATTTTTATTTTATTAAGGCGTTGATGGGTGACTATAACCTTTTCTCCGAGTAATAAGTTATTTTATAACCTGTAATTATTACTGTGATGATAGTTAAAACCAGCACGTTTCATATATTCCGACTAATACAAACTCTAACCACGTTCGTGTGCTAGCGTCAAATTAGTGCAAGGGAAATGTCAGGCAACATTCAAACAGTCATACATCAGGTGCACCTAATTGGCCCTAACTACCCATTAGATATATGTAAGCAATTACTGTTTGCTACCTATCTATTATATGTTTAATTACGTGCTTTTTCTTGTTTATGGGCGGGTTCAAAGCATGTCATTAGTTGTTGCACAAATGGCGAAAAAACCGTTCGGTTGGGCCCCGCCTCGGATCGCCATACATTTGTATTCCGCGGGCGCCGCTGGAGCCGCGGTCGAGCGTAACGTAACTGTGCCGGGACATGCAACCACCCTCGGTTAAGGGCTACGAATGTCTACCATCAGAATTTTGATCAGGCTTTCTATTGTTAATATTACATAATGTTACAATTATATGCAAACTACAATAAGGCTATTTTCTTTAGTAGGGTGACCAACCCAAACGGGTGGGTCAGAAACATTTGTTGTATACCTATGACAAAGTAGTTCCAGTACAGATTTGTTCTAAGGAAGTGCGGTGTTGGTTGTAGAATTAGTAAAACTTAAAAAGCTACATTAAAGGATTTATAAATATGGAATCGTACTCGTTCAAATTGGAGAATGTTGCGGTATTAATAGTTACTGTTTTTCGTTATTACCCGACTGCAGAAGGAGAGGAAGGTTAGGTTTTTCGAGCGTATTGTATGTATGTATGTATATATGTATGTATGTATGTAATCGTGGGAGTGACATAAGCTAGAATATTTTCAAAAAAGCAGTTGGGTTTTTCGAAAAATCTTTTGATTTTACTTAGGTACTTGTTTTATTTATTGAAGCACAGCCTAAGAGCCACCATTTAATGGTACAGGCAGAATGCAATATTATATTTTCTCTTTCATTCCATAAAAAGCTGACTAAGTTTTTCAACCACTGATTGTCATTAGTCTTGCTCATAATACGGTGTTGTGATTTTATTTATATTCTTTAGCGTTTTGGTATTTAAATGGATATCAAGTGGTGTGTGGGCATGATCGTCCATTATTTAATTGATACCATTGAGTAACGAAAATTTGTCAAGGTACCTACCTACTTAGACGAATAAGTCCTAAACTGCATATTTTATGAAACCCGTCAATGTGTATTCTTACTATAAACATCTGTACATTGATTTAAACTTTCACGATGATCACATATTATTATTTTTTCACCTTTCCCGATTAAGTCTCGTTTAACAAAAAAGATTGTTCACATTGAACAAACTTCGTTTATATTTTATATTCACATGAAATTTTAATACGTATCTATGCGGAAGCCTTTTGGGTATGGAGCCTAAAAAAACAATAGGCACATATGTAGTAAGTAGTATTCAAAAAATGCGACTACTACAATAATCGTATGATTGCCGGATTGTTATAAAAAATATGAATTGAATAATGTTCTAGTATGTAATAAAACTAATAAAGAGCGAGCGGCGGGAGGCGGGCGGCGCACATAGGGGCAGAATGCCGATTTAGGCGGCCATAAATCGATTTCCAAAAATGTAGCCTAGATAAGAAATAATCACTTCCCGATAAGGTTGAATAACCATAGAATGATAAACTACCCCCTCCCTAACCCTTACAGCAGTGCCTGCACTGCCATGCCAGTCGAAAGTTGATCGTCGCTCCCAGTGCACGCTCATCTTATCGGCATTCGTAAAAACAGGTTACATTTATAAAATCGTGGTGTTTTTTTAGTGTCTATTTTGAAGAAAGTTGTGATGGATCCTAGTTCTACAGGTAAGAGAGTATTATAAAACATTAAATTTATGTGAATATTTTGAATATCTATTATTATTTCCCGAGGTAGAAATAAGTCTTCTAAAATTGTTGTAAAAAACCACGTTTTTGATTTATAAAAAGGTTTTTGTTATACATCATGGCACGTCCGGGCCATAATACGAGTAATTTCATAAAATAGAGTAACTGTACTAGATAATTACATTAACTTTTACTGCGATTTTTTGCGAAAATGCGTTTTAGAGACCATTAAATACCACGATGCAAAACCACGTGTTATTTTGTTTTTTTTTTACTTTTGTGTTTAAAATAGTTTTGATTTGTTTTAGGATCGGAAGGAGTTGCAGAGGCAAAATTAGTGACCCGTAGGTTCCTATTTGATAAAATGCAGACACAAAATCTTGCAAATTTTGAATTGAAACTAAAATATCTTGAGACGTATATTTTATCGCAAGAAAACTATTGTGAGGAACAGAACAAGGATATAAAGCATAAATTGTCTTTTTTAAAGTCAGACTTTAAGAAAAGTGGGTAGTCAAATAGGAAGAGCGATATTGTCTTAAAAAAACACGATGCATGGTTACAAGGAACCTTCGAAATACCAAGAATAAAACGAGGATCATCAGGCCGACCAGCAAAGATATTCGAAGAATCCAGTGAAAGGAGCAAGCGAAGAAAAACAGAAGAACTCCGTACTTCTGTGGATACAGAAGTGTTAATAAGTGCTACCCGTATCCGTATCTGGGTTATTATCGGAAGAAGCAGCCAAAGCGCGCAATAAGCACTTTAGGAAATATAGACAAGATTTTTATAATCTATGAATACACAATCTCACAAGTTTAATACGACATTCATAGGTCACTTACTTTCATATTTGCTTATATTAAAAGTTTTCATAATTGTCTCGTAACTATAATTTTTTTTTCTTTGTCAGTTATAAAAATGTCGAAAATATGTCGTATTTACACTTAACGATCATTAATATACCGTTAAACTATTGAAAAATAAAACACAACTAAGAACAATGTTGTTTTTACTGACTTTTGACTGGACTATAGAAAAAAACGGGCACCTACCGAGATAAGCTGTTTACTATTTTCAACTGTTTTTAAGTAGGAGAATAATATTCTACAGGTTAGAAAGCGGGATCGGTAACGGTTTTCTTATAATAAGATACCTATTCTTCAGTTTCATACAAAAAAAACAGATATTATTTTTTTCTGCTTTAAATAAGCCTTATTTTGAAAATATATATAACATTTTTTATTCCTTACAACATTTTCAACCGAAAAGTATTTTTTAAATAGGTTTTAAAAAAAAATGTGTATATCCATTTTTTTGTCATTTCGATCCACTGTGCTACTGCCCTCTTGGAATTATAATTACAAACAAATCACGAGTTTGAGTACATAAATGCGATAAAATAATTTTGGCCGCCTAAATCGGCATTTTGCCCCTATGTGCGGCGCGCGCCCGCCTCCCAGATGTAATCTCGTCTTAAACGGACACTATCATAGAAATTAGGTAGCTCTTAGGTCTTTGGGTCGTTCTTCTTTTCGACCGACAATAGCCTGTCCTTCGTCTTATTACGGCATCTCATTTGAGTAATGATGTTTACGGTTTTATAATGTTCGAATGAACGTCCATATTATTTTATTAATTAGTGATATTTAATATTTCACTTTCTCTAACTAGCATTTTTTTAAATGTTTTTTTTTCGTAGAATGCCGTGACAGAGTGGTAAACCAAAATGTGGTCCCCACTGAAAGAGTCCACTTTGTCACATGTTTTTTTTTAGAAACCAACCGTAAATAAATATTTATATTGGCAAGAAAGGAAACTTTAATTAGTTCTAATGAAGAAACCTATGCATTTTTTTTTTAATCGCACTTCAAAACCACAATTTTCGATAGTTCAAAAACCAAAAAAACAGAAAAACCTCGGTTCATTGTCGGTAAAAAAGAAGAACGACCCCTTTGTACTTTTTACAACAACAGATGGGTTCCCTATTTAAATAATTATGTTTCACTATTTAGTACTAAAATTGGACAACATTTAGTAGGTACCAATGATGTAATATAAAAAAGAGGTAGATAGGTTATACGCGTTTGAAAATTGGCACAACTTGCCTCAGTTTCGAGTTGTCGATGGAAATGTTAGCTGTCAGATTTGGTGGCCATTTTTAAACACGGAATTTCTATAGACAACATATCTACCTATTTTATATTATATCATTGGTAGGTACCTATTCATTTTTATCTTGCTAACTTGGACACTAATTGTCGTTTAGTTAATCCCTGTTGGAAAGACAATGATATAAAAATAGGCAATGTCAGGTTTATCACATGATGAAATTAAGATGAAGAGGCCATCTTTTTTCTCTAACGTGGTTTCAAATAATTGAATGCAGACAGACCTACAAAGACAGTTTATTTTCCAATTATTGAATCCAACTATCCTAAGGTAACCAATTCTATTGGCCATGATGCCTGATGCTACCTAAGCAACTTTCTAAGCATGTCACATTTCTGAGTAAATCCTAAGAGGGTTAATTGCGTTACTTTTCGAACGAGCGTTAGTATAGCTAAAATTACAAGTGGTGACGTATTCGAATGAATATAAATTGAACACAAACATAACAAATGCCTATTCGAACACGTCGCCCCTACACGCAAGCGGGGCTTTACTTAAGTTTTTTTTTATTATACGTCTCTTTCAAAAGATACGCTACTGTCATTATCAATGTGGATTCTCGAGTAACGCGCCACAATCATATAGCAATAGGCGCTCATGCTAATGCGAGGCGCAGAGAACCTTCTATGTCCTAAGCCTACCGTTAAATATCTATTATTTACATGTTTATCATTAATAAACGGCATAACGAACTGAATTCCACGGGGATGGGCAGTCCTTTATACGGAGCACAATCAGCGAGGCGGGTCCTCGCCGCCCGAACCGCCCTCCCAGCTGCCGAGCACCAGCAGCCGCAACTCCGCTTCGAAACACGAGCGAACACTATTCTTCACAAAAAAAAAACAAAAACAGTTTTATTGAGTCGTAGATAGCCTATGACATTCTAAGGATGGTCAATTTGTAGGTAAATGCTGTAGATAGTGCGGATTTTTGATGGAATTTAAATTTTCCTCTTATACGGGTGCCAAAGCGGATCCCGAGCTTCTTTAGGGTAGGTACATCCGGAAAAATGCTAAAAGCATGTGCGGACTGGTTAGATAGAAACACCTGTGTTGTAAGAATTAACTATGGCAATAGGCATGAAGTTTGTTGTGGGCGATAGGTTATCAACCTCTATTTTTAAAAATGGCACTGAAAAATAAATTACATATATATACCTAGGCGTGTATATTTATTGAATGTTAACATTTTCATTATATGCTGGTCGATTATGATTTGCGAAGCGTTTTGTACGTACGTTAGGTAGACTAAATGCTTTTTTTAACACGCTTTTATTAGGTCGATCTGTATGTACTAAACTAACTATGTAATGGAATCTAAGGTAACTAATTTAACCATCTTCCAAGGATCGTAGCGTCATGAAAATTGGCAGCTGTATGTAGTTCTAATGACAATACAATAATATGGTACTGTCGAACTGATCTGATGATGGAACCGGAAGATATGAACTGGAACTTCATGATGAAACATCGTATCATAGCTGTGTTTGGACTTGTTAGAAAAGTCTTGTAATGAACTTTGACCACAATTAGGTTTCAAGGTCTGATGATGAAGCCGGAAGATAGGCACTGGCATTCCATGATGGAATATCGTATCAATAGCCGTGTTTGGACTTGTTAGAAAGGTCTTGTAATGAACTTTGACCACGATTAATTGGAATATCGTATCATAGTCGTGTTTGCACTCTTAGTGGTCTCCAGATTGAAGAGCTAGATTGTTCTAAGCTGACAGGTAAAACACCATGCAATACAGACGTACTGGCGGAGATGGAGAGGATGCGGGCTCATTCGCCCACTTGAAATAAATGTAGGTATAAATGTTAAAAATATTTCGTTATCAAATACTAAAAAGCATAAAATAAATTAATAGTTTAAAAACACTACAAAAACACGCTTTTATAAATATTTGTCACTTTCAGTCAAAAATTTCTGCCAATATGGTCAGTGCTCTTGGGGCTAGCCTAAATTTTCTGTATCACTCACGCTGTCTTTTAATATAATTCCTTGTATCCCTGAATGTTAACAAAAAAGTTTTAAATATTAGGACGTGATATCTTCGCACGTGTCGACAATATGGCGCGCGGTAGCTGCGCTCGCGCCGCTACCACCCAAAGCAGGGCTCTTATTCACAGCGTCCCACCTCATCCCGGGAGAACCAGTGTAAGTCAGACCTCCAATTATGCGTTGTGATTACGAATCCAAGCGTCAAGATATACGAGGAGTAACTGGAGACGAGACGACTCTGGTTGCGAATAGCGTAGCAGCTGAAAGGGCGGCTCGGCCCGCCTCGCTGATTGTGCTGCGCATAAAGAGCTGCCCAGCCCCGTGAAACGCAGTTCGTTATGCTCCTTATACGATCAACATTGCAATAGTTACGGCATAGGCAATGGATAAAATTTCTTGGTTTTAATCAAACTGAACTAAATTTTCCACAACGTCGTTTATACTCTGTGTTACCACAGAGTGGGAAAATTCGAAACCGTAGTGACACGTATACTATTTTTTTTGTCTATAACATCTGTAGTTAAGTCGAGTTGGAGAAGCCGGGATCTAGTTAAACCACTTAATCAGTAGGTAATTTATAGTGAATGAATTCGTGCCAAACAAAAAAGCATCTAGTTAAACCAGTTAATCAGTAGGTAATTTATAGTGAATGAATTCGTGCCAAACAAAAAAGCAAAGGTAAACCAACAATATGACATCTAACTTAGTATTAAAAAAAACCGGACAAGTGCGAGTCGGACTCGTACCTATAGTTTACAGATTATTTCCTGTACTTGTAGTATAATACGATATTACTTGCCAAATTTCATAGTTCTAGGTCAACGGAAAGTACCCTATAAATTTTGATTCCCTTGAGAGTGTCGAATGTTGCGGCATGGCCGTATTTTTTTTAACGTTGCCTTTCAAGTTTTATTATTTCACAGCTTCGAGGGACTGTGGAGTAGTATGGTTTTAATTTCAACTCGATAGTTCCACGCGTTCCCGAGATAAACTAAATAAATAAAATTCGTTTATTTCGGATAAAAGATAGGTACCTACATCCATATTTGTTAGTTTTAGGATGCCGTGGGTGCTGCCGCGGACACGCCGCATCAGGGACGCGACTCGCTTATGCATTATAGCATGGAAGTCGCCCGTGCGCGCCTCCGCGAACATCCCTCATGCGCTGCAGTAACACGGCAACCCCATCAGCATCCTGAATGCGTTGTTATAGAGGACGCGCCGGGCGCTATAGGCTGCCTTCGTACAGTTGATCCACAGGCTGCATGTGTAAAAAGACTGGCAGTACGCTCTAAATAACACACACATAAGTTTCACATAAATGGTCTTGACAGACAGACATGCAGATGGACAACAAAGTGATCCTATAAGGGTTCCGTTTTTTTCGTTTTGAGGTACGGAACCCTAAAAAGATATGCTAGAGCAGATTGGAGTTTACATTGGTACTTACATATATGAACTCCATGTTCCAACACTTCGGGTGGCTTGAGAGAGTGCGCGCGCGGAGTCTTGTGCCTAACTGTACGTGTAGGTATATAATGTATGTAGCATGTACAGGTAGCGGCACGTAAGTCTGGCGCTGACCGTTGATGCGCAGAAGTCGAAAATAAGGTACAGTACCTATCGCAGCTATCCCCTCCATGTTTCGTTCACCGCTAGACTTACGTGCCGTTACCTGTAAGTCTAGCGGTGAACGAAACATGGCGGGGATAGCTGCGATAGGTACTGTACCTTATTTTCGACTTCTGCGCATCAACGGTCAGCGCTAGACTTACGTGCCGCTACCTGTATATGCATTATTCCGACGGTTCAATAGACAGTGTCAATTACACGTCAAGTTTAACAGTTCAATCTTGGATTGGAAGTTTCTACGATTTTATTGTTGTAGTGTACGTAAATTCTAAATACGAATTGTTAATAAAAAAAGTAAAAGAAAAACTGACATTGAAATGATTTACGTAGCGAAGTGGGTGTACGTAGAGGCGAGCTCGTAGAAAAACAAATGTAAATTCAACGGAAAAGTTAAATTTGATGCTTGTATTAGGTATGCTAAAGTAACATTTTGGCACAGCAGGTACCTACTCTGACTTAAAATTAGGCACTCCTTATTAATAATGGTGATCTCCTTGGTGATGTTACCACGGAAGACAATACCCCAGTTGTTTAACAAAGTGGAATCAGTGTCATCGTGTAGTACATGGCGTCCAATCGTTCCCGCAATAAAACCGAGCGTATTTTACAACGCTCCATAAATATGGTCAATATGTCGAGCGGCATTGTCGATGCTGACAAATTGCCCCTCTCGCCTGCCGCATTGTTGCTTACCGACCGAGCGACTTTTGTCGACCCTTTCATGTCTCTCGCTCGACAATACCACGAATGACTTTACCGACTATCATGCTCACTCCGACCTTTTGAGAGAATGTTGCAAATCGCTTTTATTATGTCTTGTGGATCGAGAGAATTCTTCGGTTTTCAATTTTCGAATGATAAATGGGATTCCTCCTTTTCATTGTGTATTTGCCAATAACTTGTATAGTCGATAATTTTACAACAAAAGTGTTTGGTTTGTGGATCGTGACAATGAAAGGGACAGTCGGGACTAGTGGTGATATTCGAGATCAAAGCAAATAAAAGTCACAATTTTGATTTCTATTATTTGGTATGTTGCCTATATTGTTATTGTTCTTTTTTGTATTCTAGAAAACGAGACACTTAAACCATGGATAAAAATAGGTACTTATCTACTTATGTATATTTTAATTCAAATAATAAATTCGGCGCAGATCGACTTTGCATATTATCTCCATGAAAATTTAATTTTTTTAACCATTAAAAATTTTGTGTTGATACTAGTTTTGTGTTTAAATCAATTCTCCCTCAAACTCAAACATATTTGGTCTGAAATCACTGCACAATGAATGTGTGCCCCAACAAAAGCAAATTACTGTGAAAATGAAATAAAAACCCTCTCCTCGTCCCCTACTATTAGGAGATGATGTAGCGATACTTGCGCAGACGCAACTGCGAGACATTTCGTACTCCGCGTCATTTGAAACAGTCGACATCCGTGACTGTTTCAGGAACATGTACCTTGTGAGCTTGACGATAAAGTTTTAAATAATTTGATTGGAAGTTTTGCTGTAGTGAAATATAATCTAAAGTAACCGTGACGGGTGAATAGGGCATAAAAAACATATAAATCAAAGTCAAAAAGGCATGGAGAATGGGCATCGCGGGCCGCGGGTAGATTGTCACCAGCTGTTGTTGAATTTCGGGGGCTTCGGTCTCCGCTTCAAAGCTTTATACTTCCCATCAATAATGAGGGTAATTTTCGGCATTTTGTCACATTAGCGATACGTATTGTTGTTTGTCTTCTGTTGTAAATTCCTACTGGTATTTTTTGCACAATAATAAGTAGGTTTGCGCATTAAAATGCGAATAGAATAATGTTCTTTTAATTTGATAAGGTGTAATAAAACCCTAAGTATAACTTAGGAAAGTACCGATTTGTAAAAAGTGCTCTCATTTTCTAGGTGCATGTTACGTAACGAAAGGCCGGCGTTGGCACCTATAATAAATACCTACCTATCTAATCACCTATTCTGCTTCTTTTAATGTAAGTAAAGGTAAGCTGAAGATGGCAGATACATTAAATTATTACATAGGTACTCGTACTAATGCATAATGTGTGATGTCCATTTTGTCTTTTATAGACATTGGTATTTTAATAAAATATTCATGTTTGTATAACTGAATATTTAGATTACTTAGTCAATTTGCGTCACCAAATTAAAAATACAAATTTTAATATTTAGGTACGTATTGTAATCACATAAGTAGTTTGATTAATTAATTATTTAGTCTTTAAATAAAGCTGAGTTTTTCACAATATGAAGATAAAAATTCAAAACGTATTGTAAAAAACTTTGCCACTTATTACCTATTCATCAATACAGTGTGTTGGTTGTATGTTGGTTGTCAGCCTTGTGTTTGTATTTTTAATATTTTGTCATACATTTATTGATACTCCACCTACTTCTGACAGGACATCGTCATTCATGAATAACAATAGATCGAACATTATTGTGTTTGACAACGCTTGTTTACTTTTCTTCTTATTCGACAGATCTCAAGCACCATAAAATGTTGCGTAAAATCTTTACAACCCAGTGTCATCTAAACAAGTTACGTTTATAAATTGCCCCATAATATAACTCAAGAGTTTAAACCATACGTGTAAATAAACGAAATATTAGCTTCTCTGTATTATTTTTGCGACAAACCTATAATTTTGCGGTTTCACCGTTGGAATCGGCATATTAGAAACATGTCTTCATTACGTATGCGTGTTTGAATGTTTTAGCAGTATTTGATATGATTATTGCAGGTTAGACGGTTTTATGCAATTTGTGCAAGTTGGTAGTTTGAAAATATTAAAAAGTGGTAGGTAGGTATGTCAGTTATTTAGTCCTACCTATTGCTCTTTGCTGCGTCAAGCAAACTGCGGTACTTGGCTTTCGGTTAATATACGTAATTAAAATTATGAATATTCGACGATTTCCAACCCCTATCCTATGATGATCCTAATATCAAAACTATATTATAAGCTACCTACCTACTGTAAAGGTTGTATAAACACTTTTTCAAAACTAGAAAGTAATTTGTAAGAGTGTTAATGCACTTACAAACCGTAAAAGTGTATAAATATCTATCTATATGGCGTATGTATCTATTTATATGGATAGAAATGACTGACAGTTATTAAGTTTGAATTTAGAATCATATCAGTGTCTCTGCCTAATGGAAAAAAATGCTGACGTTTCAGATATCGTGTGGCTATAAAGTAAGCAAGACGTTGTTAACATAAAATTTGTAAATATGATAGTAAGTTAGTAGTATATAACTAAGAAGACCGGTTAACCTAGTGAGTAGTGACGCTGCCTACGAAGCTGAAGGTCCTGAGTTCGAGTTAGTAAGTGCAAATATTTGTGTGATGAGCATGAATATTTGTTTCCGAGTCTTGGATGTTATCTATGTATTTAAGTATTTATATTTATTCAATGTATCGTCGTCTAGCCCCATATCACAAGCCTTATTGAGCTGACTATGGGCCTAGTTCGATGTGCGTAAGATTGTACCCTAATATTTATTTATTTTTATATTTTAAGTATACTTATACTTGAAGCCAAAAAATAGTATTCCTTAATACACCCGTACCTACGTGCTGACCCTTAGGTACAGTCAGCAGCAGAAGTAGCTAAGCGGGCCGGGTGTTCAAAATAACCTACACACGCTCTTAATTTCTTAAGAATAAACTCGTGTGCAGGTAATTTTGAACATGGTAGAGGTGCGGGGTATTAGGGAGGCTTACAGTAAATAATTATGTTTATTTGTTTAAAACCGGCCCCTCGTGTCAAAATCATGCTCAGGTATGTAGTTATGAATCTTTGAATTTCATGACTAACACATATATTATTTAGTAATAATTATACATTTCCATGGCCCAGTCTCGCATGAAATAACTCTCCCTGTTGTCTATATGAAGTAGATATTCAATTCATATATCTGTATCGTCTTTACTTGGAGACCCTAACCGCTTCCTGTTACGCGATTCAAAAGCAGTTTTAACACACCTCACCACTAACCTCAGGGAACTTGACGTCGGAATTAGTAAAAAACCGGATAAGTGCGAGTTCAACTCGCGTGGTGAGGGTTTCGTAAAATATTGAGAATTTTCCCGTTACTTTGAATACTCAAACTTTTTATAGGTTTTCCTGTAATCTTTGAGCAAGGAACTATTTCCCATATTTTTTTCAGAATTTTAAACCTAGTAGTTTTGGAGATAAGGGGGGGGGGGGGGATGGTCAATTTTCGTCCTTTTTCCTAAATCACTTCAAATCTGTTTTTGCTAAAATTATGTTTTTTTTTATCTGAGATGCTTACAACAACTTCTTTCATTTGATATGTCACATAATACAGTTTGCGATTTTTTTTTTAATTTTCCAGTTTACCTCCCAAAAGTGGCCCCCTTGTTCAGAATTCATTAATTTACGCGTCCATCTTTGGGTCACCAATTTACATATATGTGTACCAAATTTCAACTCAATCGGGCCAGTAGTTTCGGAGCAAATCGGCTGTGACAGACGGACAGACAGACGCACGAGTGATCCTATAAGGGTTCCGTTTTTCTTCCTTTTGAGGTACGGAACCCTAAAAACATGCGTGATCGGAGGTCAAACTTATACTGGTTCTCATGAGGTAAGTTTTTGGTAAGCATCTGGAATACCAGCCCTGGCATGTGTGGTTGCCGCGTCCAAGACGGTTGCGGTTGTGGACAAACCCGACCGCCATCTGCCGGCCTAATTACTTCCTACGCTTTCAACCAGCTCCGATCTATTGTTGAAGCCCCAGTTAATTTTTTTAAAAGCCAATTACGCAATAAGAAAGTAAGCCACACAATGAATTGAAAGAACGAGAAAGTCGAGCGGCCATATTTGTCTGCCGAGAAATTGACAGTTTATTTTCTAACCGCAGTTTATTTCTTGACGATAATTGGTACTTACCTGTGAGGACTTTGTTGCAACAAGCTGGCACACAGGCAACATAACATATAACGAAGTTTCTCTAAAGCAAAATGCATGTATGATGCAATTTTCAAAATTACAAAAATATTCACATACCTACATAAAGTAATATTGATCCCGTTGTTCTATAGAAACGCAAAATATACCTTTATTATACTAATGCCGAAGACCTAACATAAGCATTGCGTACCATGCCATAGCTTATTACCGTGCCGCATGCGAAACGTTAAGTTACGTTCTGCTACTACCCGCTAGATGGCGATAGCTTAACCTCTTTCACCTCTCTGTTCTGTTATTTCGTTCATTGACTAATTCAGATAAAATATAGCAAATAGTTTTATAACGCTAGTTAGCTATTAAATATAGCCTCTGATTTTGTACTGTACGTAAATGCAATACCTACTACATGTATTCGAACTTGTTTTTGATTAGGGGAGGCAGCTTAATTTCAATACTTGACACTCTCATGTAAGCGATTCTACAATACATACCGCCTCATATCTCTAGACCATATAAATTATTAATAGATATCGTTGACAACATTATTATCTACTTATTAATTATCTGTAAAACGTTACGTACCTACTTACTTACAATAAATAGGTACGAAAAAGTTAGAACAATCCCGTCGTTTTAATATATTATGTATAATATTGCGTTGGATATAGTCGCAGTGGGCGGAGTCGTATTCGGAACGGGAATTGATCGAGTTGCATTGTCTGCGGCAAATAAATAAAACAAATGAATTAGAGAATTAATCCCGGCTCTCGGGCTGAACAGTCGGTGCTATAAATAAATAAATGACAATACACTCGGCTCTGCCTGAGGTTTCGGCACTTTTCGGTTTGCAGTAGATAGGTAGGTATTGTGAAGATGTTTACATAGGTACTTATCAGCGGTGTAGTGCATACCAATGTTACAAATACGTAATGTTTGCGACTTTGTCTACTCATCAGATTCCAAAAAAGTCTTTCTGTACTATATAGAGTAGAATTTCATGGTTGACATAGGACATTCATCCCACGACCTCGTGTGTGTACTTTGTAATACGCAAGCGGAGCCGCGGGGACAGCTAGTGTTAAATATAGAGGAGTTATCTTAGCGCGTTGGTTGTAACTTAAGGTATGGTAATCAATCAACCACGCGGCCTTAATAAAAACAAAAGATCACATCACACCGCCTGATACTTACAACATTGCATGATTAATTTAATGGTTTTATTGAAAGCCATCGCGCTATCTTAATTTCGCAGAAGTAAAGGCGAATTTTAGGCTTTAATAACTTCTAAGAAATATGGGACTTTACTATTCTTGTTTATATTTATTTAATGCAGTCTGTCCCCTATGCCAGCTTCTTGTAAACTCAATAAACTTATTGGAACTTAAGTACTATACGGAGTCTTAACCATTCACACTGTGTTCAAATTGTTTTAAGCTCCACCAAATCAAAATAATCATTGAATCATCGTCCGCTTCGCTGAACACATTTCCTTCCAACTAAGTTAAGCAATTGCTTAAAACAATGCGTTTATTAAGTAAGCACCAACTGACTTAACTCCGTCAGTGATTTAATTATGAAATGTCCAAACATTTAAGCATCCGGCGTGTTAGCGTTTCTCAAGCGATCTAATTCGATTAATTTATTTTAGCCACCAATTAACAGAACAACGGAAAAGCGCCCGAGCGTAGAAAACGCGAACAAAATACGACTATTTATTATTTGTTCATTGTGTCGCCGACACTGAAATACTCCGGGGCGGCGCAACACAATGCCCGCCATTATGCTCTAAAACAATGCACAGTTTTATTAAAAAGACATTCAATAATTTATTTTATTCGCGCCAGTTAAAAACAAAAGTGTTCAATACAGCCACAGCGATAAAATATAGAAAAAAAAACAATTTATAATCTATCGCTTACGCAAGCAAACATTTCACACACGCGGCATTGAAAGTAGAAGGGGGCGTGTGCGAAACCGCATCGCACAAACGGTTAAGCTATTCAAGGAATGTTTGAACAATTCGAGTCGCGCGCCATCTGTCGGGAAAGATTGAGACATTTTTGCAAAATAGTGACGTAATTACACACTTCCGCTTCCGGCAGCGCGTGCGCAAACGACGCCGCCCCCGCCCACTGCAGCTTTCATGAAACTTAACACTATTCTATTCACAAAGCTGTTACATTCATAGTAACGAGCAAAGCTTTAGGTAGACATGTTTCTTTAGACTTTTTTTTGTCTTTTTAACTGTATCTAGTTTCTAGAATTTATCATAATTGATTTAGCTTTGGTATCAGGTTAGTTTAGTGCATAAATTCTTTAGATGATTTAAACTACTTACATAATTCCTTTTTAGTGAGTCAATCGACTAACAAATGAGTTATAAACAACACAACACAATTTTTGACTTTTGACAGCCGGATTCGACCAAATAATATACGGAGGCGTCTAGTACCTAATAAATAACATCAAAATAGTTTGGCCAAATTCACAAAAGATATATGTCGGTGCAGAGTATTTTACAGATTTTTACAGATTGGCGAACATTAGCACAGGACCGAGACGTTTGGCGGAAAAAAGGGGAGGCCTTTGCCCAGCAGTGGGACACAAAACAGGCTAATAAAAAAATTAAAATTAAATATGTAGGTGCAATCCAACTATATGAATTTTACTTAAATTCAAGTAACTATCTATATACATATTTTATTGACTAACTTAAATAC
Source organism: Epinotia nisella (assembly GCA_932294315.1). Lineage (NCBI taxonomy): Eukaryota > Metazoa > Arthropoda > Insecta > Lepidoptera > Tortricidae > Epinotia > Epinotia nisella. Next base: position 14,976,680 of record OW028679.1, on the reverse strand, counting down.
AGTCTTAGTGAGTAATAATTCAATCTATTTGACATACTAATAATTGTGAGTTTCTGGGAATGTCACCTTTCAGGGTTCAGTGGGTGGAATGCCCATTATTAATTATTAAAGGTCTCACCTGACAGTGACACCGTGAAACTGAGAGATTTATTTTTCAACGGAATGTTACTTTTTTGCCTTGACCTGCGGTATCCACAAAAAATGTCGCGTGCATTAGGTATTATGAATGACGCTTGACAGTAATTAATCCAAATATCTTTGTATGTAAAATACATTACTTAATGGGAGTTCTTAAGTCAATCAATTGATGGAAAATAGTAGTATGTACGTAATTTTAAACATTTGAACGTCATTGTTGTCTTATTTACTCTGCGCTAGCATATCTTGCGATTTTTCTATCACATTAATTTTAATGAAGGTGGTGTTTATTTAGATAACATAATATAATAACGTAACTATAAAAAAATATAACTCTTAGACTAAGGAGACAATCGTGAGGTCGTACTTAGTGTAGGGACATTTAAAGGAACATGATGATGTTGTTGTTGAACCTGCTGCAGTTGTAAATAATCAACAATTTGGCCAATGAGCTGTTAAGTAGACATATTTAGAGTATAGGAGGTTTACATACAATCGTTATAAGGAAGGTAGTCACCGCATGTGTCCTACATCCATAAGGTTGTTTGATTGGCGATGGTCCCCGATTCGCCGCCGCCGACAAAGCTGGCATTTGCATCCACTTTGTCATTCATGTCACCGCTCTGCCTCATTCCTATTCCACGTTTATCCAAATGTGGAGCTATGGTAATGAGATTCAGACTTTCCGACTTTCTTTTATAACAATTTGTATACGGCATTAAACGTAACTTTGGCAATAAAGCACTATTTTTCCGCTCTGTGAAATAGTCTGAAATAATTTGTTTCGCGAAATTGGGTACCTATGTTATTTTCACAATGACCAAAGATTGGGCCATACTGATTTATACAGGACAACGTACTCGTATACTGTATTGTGGTTTACGAATAACCACTGACACAAAATTTATTAGATTATACCAGCAAGTAGTTAAATAAGTTGTTGTTGCCATTATGTCTATGTAAATAGGTAGACACAGCACTACCACAACAATAAATGCCAAAAGTAGATGACATAAATGAATGTGTTTGCAAATAACAAGTTAAACGCACAACGTACCTATAACTTTTTAGATCAAAGTTGTAATAATTAATTGTTGCTGTACACATCAAAACTTTTTAGTCGACGTTGTACCAAAAACAGCCATAATAAAGCCCGTAAATATTAGTCCGATCGCTAACAAACATCAAAAGGCCACAAAGAGGAAAGTAATAAAGTGTCGCAATAGGAGATTGCTTTAATCTTTAAAGTCCACAAACGAGGGCTGATTGAATGCTCCCCTAACGCCAAATGAGAGAGCAGTTTCCATTTTATTCAATAGATGCGTTAATTTGCATCATCTTTGTGCATAATCAACTCTTGGGTCGCATGCCCCTAGGGTTCGTACTTATTATACGATCACTGTAAAAAAGTTACAGATTTTAGATAGGTATGAAGCTATGAGTAGATGAAAATAGGTAAGGTTTGCATTCGCACCAGGAACGTAAATAATAACTGTGTTATAAAATATTTTCAAGGGTGGTCCATTTTTCACAACTCCTTGCGGATTCGAATTCAATAGATATACTGAAGTTTTTTTGTCTCTTGTGTAGGTAAATATGTATGAAACATTAGAAGATTCAACATCTATTTTTACTTTTCTTTATTCAAAATATAAACTTATGCTACTACATTTTATGTTTTATTCTTACTGAAGCCTCAATTATTAGGCTTATTTGCAAGAATAAGTTGCGACTTAATAATTTTAATATCTAGTATATTTAGTACCTACTAGCTTTTGCCCGCCGCTTCGTCCGCGTACTAAAAGTAATTTTAAGCGTCTACAAAAAAGGTGCATCTCAGTTTGACTCGTATGTTCCAATTAAATTGCAATTTGGCACAAACACTCTCAAGAATTTTCATGTCCACATTGTTCAATTTCAAAATCGATGCAATTTTCGTAATTAACGTACCAAAAAAAACATAAAAACGACACCCATATTTATATTTAAACATTTCAACCCCATCGCATCCCAACAGGGGAGATGGTATTTCACGTCCGCCACGTTGGATTTCAATATCGTTGTTGTTTTCGTAATCAGCGACCAGCGACCCGATAAACCATAGAAACAATACCCATGTTGATTTTCAGACATTGTCACCACATTTCTCCCTTTTAGGGGTTGAATTCTTAAAAAAACCTGAAACACGTGTTAACTCATTTATTGCTAGGAATACTCCTGTGAAGTTTCGAATGAAATAGTCTTACTTATTTTGTTTCCCCATACAAACGTTGGACCCCCAATTCACACACTAGGGGGTGAATTTTGAAAAATTCTTTTATAATGCACCCTTAGACCTTATAAGGAACCTACGTGCTAAATTTCGAATCTCTAGATCCAGCGGTTTGGGCTGTGCGGTGATATGTCAGTCAGTCAGTCAGCCAGTTTCTTCTTTTATATAACTATCGACTCTACATGGACTCTACATATCGACTCTACATATCGATTCTACATATCGACTCTACATACCGACTCTACATATCGACTCTATACATATGGACTCTACATGTTTAGATAGATATCCACAATATTAATTTTCAAAATCGATGCCATTTTCGTAATTAACGTCCCAAAATACCATAAAAACGACACCCATATTGATATTTTGGACATTTCAACCCCATCGCACCCCAACAGGGGAGATGGTATTTCACGTCCGCCATGTTGGATTTTAAAATCGTTGTTGTTTTCGTAATCAGCGACCCGATAAATCATAGAAACGATACCCATGTCGATTTTCAGACTTTGTGACCACATTCCCCCCTTTTAGGGGTTGAATTTTCAAAAAATCTGAAACACGTGTTTACTCATTTATCGTTAGAAATACTGCTGTGAAGTTTCGAATGAAATAGTCTAACTAATCTTGTTTCCCCATACAAACTTTGGACCCCCATTTCACCCTCTTAGGAGTTAAATTTTGAAAAATTCTTTCTTAGTGCACCCCTAGACCTTGTAAGGAACCTACTTGCCAAATTTGGAATCTCTACAACCAGCGGTTTGGGCTGTGCGTTGATAGATCCGTCAGTCAGTCAGTCAGTCAGTCAGTTTCTTCTTTTAATATTTAGATTTAGATTTACTAATATTATTTCTCAGTGCTGGTGTTATGACAGTCTATGTAATGTTTCTTAGTATTCTTTTGCATGCGTTTGGATTCTCTGTTCCCTGTATTTTGATTAATATATATATTAGCCGTTGATGTACTAACTGTACTGTAAGACGAGTAACTGGGGCAGACACAGCCCCGGTGCGACTTGCTGTCATTATTTTATCACGTCACAAAAAGAGCCGCCGTCGTTGTATTTACAAATTTTAAATTCGCCCGTAGTGTGCGAACTCGACGCCCCCTGCCTTTATTGGCGTTCCTTTATTAACCAGTGTTTGAAGTTGAGCGACGTGCGAGGAAATGGATAAATTGTTTGTTTCTGACATATCAATCCTGTCAAAGAGTCGGATCTAGGGTCTGGGGTGCGCATCGTGTTAAATCTCGAACGATCAAATAAATACGTGATTATTGTAAGCATTGTTCTCACCAAGTGTAATTACGTGAATGAAATGGAGTGGTTCTATAGTTGTTTAAAAAGCTAAAAGAAAGATGCATATGTGCCGTGTAATACTATGAATACTAGTCGATGATAAACATACTTATTATATAGATAAATAAACTGAATATTGTGGTCCCTGTCATAATCATAACATAAATTAAAAAAAAACCGGTCAAGTGCTAGTCGGACTCACCCACCGAGGGTTACTTGAAAGAAGACGATATTACTTGCCAAATTGCATTGTTCTAGGTCAACGGAAAGTAGGTACCCTATAAATTTTAATACCCTTGAGAGTGTCGAAATATACGTTTTTTGCGGCATAAACAGCCGTATTTTTTAAAGTTAACTTAGAAGTTAAATTTTTTCAGAGCTTCAAGGGACTGTAGACGTATGGTTTTAATTTCAACTCGATACCTCTACGCATTTCCGAGATAAAAGGTCTTGACAGACAGACACACAGACAGACAGACGGACAACAAAGTGATAGTGGTACGGAACCCTAAATAATTTTCAATGAATGGACATTTCTAAGTTCACAGACTCTAAGTGAGATGTATAGGTATGTAAACGTAAGTAGCGACTTGACACTATTAAAATCTTTCGCTACAAATATCTTTTCAAACGCACCGTTAACTCTCCTCATTAAAGCGTAACATTAAATTATGCTCCAGTCAAAGGGTTCTCATTTCTGTGATTAGTGTTCCGAGTTTGGTGGAGATTTATCGTCTCCCGGAACGCGGCGAGTGTCAAATGGCGGTGATGGCGGATATGGCAACGTATGACGGACTGCTGCGGTAAATTAAAACATTTTAACTTGACAGTTGGTGTCACGGTTATTGTGAACATGTTTTAACTGGCTTCTGTGCGATGAGACGAACTGGTTGGAATGGAAGGCATGGAGCAGCAGTTTATTTAAAAATATATTGTAACGTGTACTTTATAGGCGTTAGGTTTGTAAGTACCGGAAGGCGCGGCGTGGGTTGGCCCCCCACAAGGTGGACTGATGATCTGGTAAAGGTCGCGGGAGTCCGCTGGATGTGGGTGGCGCAGGACCGGTCAATTTGGCACTCTCTGGGGGAGGCCTATGTCCAGCAGTGGACGTCTTTCGGCTGATATGATGATGATGATGATGATGAGGTTTGTAAGGCGACTTCCTAACATTGCGGGGTGGGGTCGGTATGCGCTATTTTGTACTTTGCCGTGAGCTTGCTGCTGTCTCACTTGTAGTTAGGTGTACTGTTTTGCTGATTACATTTGCGCAGTAGTAATATCATTTAAACGCCCACGCCAGTCAGGAAGAACTCATTTAAATGTAGCCAGTCAATAGCTGTACTGACTCGACTGACAATTAGGTACTGATATCGTACCGCCTCTGCGACTCTGCGCTAGCAATGTACAAGTTGCAGAACATTCTCAAAATTTAGGGAAGTTCTCAGAAATTTCCGGAAACTTACATGAGAATTTAAAAGTAAGTTTCCTTTAGAAAGTTTCTGCTGGGAATTTTTCATGGAGGTATCATTTACTACATGTATAATCTATTAGTCTTTAAGCAGGCAAATTAAACAGCTGGCAATGTATGTATCCAGAGAGTTTTTGACATGTTTTCAGTGTTTATAAAATTTAAGTTCTGAGAAATTTCTTTAGAATTTTCGCAACTTTGGAAACTTCTCCGCGGTGCATTGCTACTCTGCGCCGACAATTCAGGAATTCGCCTAAGTTGCTGGTAAATTTATGACAAACTGAAAAAAGTAGCACACGACGTAACTATTTTAATTCGCAAATATGTCATACAGTGTGTGACTTCCATAAGAACATATATTTTAAAAGCTGAAAGTATAAGCCCTAATTTAAAAAAAAACAGTATTTTTTTCATACAAATGTAATGTATGTATCGGTAACAAAGCTAACCAACTGATAGTAGCATTTGAAAATTGCTCTGCCTCTCTGCAACGTCAAATAAATGTTAACAGCACATTGCTACTCGAGAAATTTAAAAAAATAAATTACTCTCCATTAGAAAAGGTAATACTAAATAAATATTAAGGGACAATCTTACACAAATTGAACTAGTTCCATAGTAAGCTCAATAAGGCTTGTTACGTTACGGGTACTAGACGACGATATATTTAATATATATAAATACTTAAATACATAGAAAACCCCCATTATTCATGCTCATCACACAAGAATTTGCCCTTAACTACCAGGATTCGAACCCAGTTACTTCAGCTTCATAGGCAGCGTCACTACCCACTAGGCTAACCTGTCGTCAAAACGGTTCACTTCACAGTACTTAAAACTATAGTTACTTAAAATTTATGTTCTAATGGGTGTCACACTCTGTATAGGTACATAGGCAAGCAAAATCCCTTGTGGTTAGAATATGGGTACATTTTCGTAACATTGGCAATCAAAAAAATAACCAATTTTGGAAGACTACGTGAGTTAGTCGAGAGTTCGGTTTTGAAGTTTTATGAGAAAATGGATTCCTATTAATATCTTTATCTGGATAACTCGTTACATTTTTCTGTTCTAAGCTCGGCATCAGCAATATGTCACGGGAGCAGCCACTGTTTTATGAACGGCGCTGACAGTTCCAATAGTCGCGTCCTTACAAAAACGAGCAAGACACCGCAAATCGTAGTCTTTTAGTCAAGTAGCGTTGATAGAATCGGGATTGAAGAATAAATTAGTAATGAACAACGGTCTTATTTTGTCTTTTTGTTGAAGAATATTATAAGGTTGGCTTTTTGGTAAGGTTGCCAGGGATTGAAATTTTCGATACTCTAAGTCCCTATTGTTCCTATTGTAATAAACACATAAGTAGCTAGTAAGTATAGGCAGGCCTATCCCACAGTCATTTTGGCGCGAAACGATGTTTATCTATGGTAACCTCTCCTGGTATAGGTCTAGCTAGGGCTGGACAGCGTATCGCACATTGAACGCACATCATTCTACTTATACTTACGAATTTAAATTTTACAACATTTTGCTAACAAGACGAAAGAACTAATACCTACTATTGCAAAATATGAACTGTTTTGTAAAAACTTACCTAATCTGTATTTATGTAAGTATTATTTACTTAATCCTGGCTTCCCGGCTATTGTAATTGTTTTATTATCATTTCATATTATTATTTCCAAAATGGATGATTATTTAGATGACAAACATAAAAACTAAACTAATTATAATTTTGGATGTTCAGTTATGTGGGCCAACGACAACACTATCCCACTCTATTCCTGTATTGCAAAAAAATGACAGCTAACGTAGGTAATCACTTAGGCAGTAGACCTTCTGTATCTTTAGGTACTATTCATTATTCTGTGGTACCTGTAGGTGATGAAAGACAAGTATTTCCACATATCAACAAATTAATAAATAAATTGTTCAACACCTGCATTCTACCAGTCTTAATATATGGGAGCGAAACATAGGCCTAAACAAGATGCACAGCTGACAAACTTACCATATACCAACGCTCAATGGAAAAGAAACATGATAAGAGCAAACAGACTGGAGAGAATAAGAAACTCTAGCATTAGGCATAAGACCAAAGTACAAGATATAACCTTAAAAGTAAGGAGACAAAAATGGAAGTGGGCAGGCCACATGGTAAGGGGCAGAGAGAAATGGAGCAAAATTGTCATCCAGTGGTACTTAAGAGAAGGGAAAAGGAAGAGAGGAAGGCCACTAAAACGATGGAATGACGACATCAGACAGGTAACGAGAAAGATATGGGGCGGGGTGGCCACAGAGAGGCCAGAATGGAGAAGATTGGAGCAGGCCTTTGCCGCTTGGCAAGTGGACACGCAGACTTGGAAGAAGAGCCAAATCTATGATTAAGCTCCATAAAGAATACTTATACCTATGTTATATTTTGTATCCAAATAAAAGGCTATAAATAAATAAACCTATAGGTATGGGTAAGGGTGAAGTTATAACATACTGCTTGCTTTGTAACTTAGCATTTCCTTTTGCATTCTGAAGTATGGCAGATTAATGTGAGTTCGAAGAAGTCAATATTATTTGTGAAGGGGGTCTAAAACTTGTGATTTACTGCGAACGGGCAAGGCGGTTAAAAAGTAGTAAACTGCCTGTGTTTCCGCCGCTGCAACATTGTTTAACGGACGTTATTTTGACTTCTATGCCTTTGTCAATACACATACCTAAGTACCTATTTATAGTATTAAGTAGTATTTATTTATGCTCCTTTACGAAATCATTTGCATTTCATTGCTTTCGCGTCTATTATTGTTAAATAACTCAATCTCAATTCGACCAAACAGTAGGTAATAAAGTTAATTGATGATTAGTCATTAATTTTGTCGTTTAACTTCAGACTAAGACCTTATTGCTGTTTTGTTTATGAGTGGATTGCAAAAAAAATGTACATAGTTAAGAGCTTTAATCTAATCTATGCTTTAATTTTTTACAGTTTCGTGACGGCAATTACCCATATATATTTTTTTGCAATCCACTCTTATATGTAATAAAAACATTGTTTTAATTTAAGTTTAAAGTCAGTCAAAGACTGACTTCTTATGTTGCTTATTTAATACTAGCTTTTGCCCTAGCTTTATCTGCATGAAACTCGTCTTTATATTGTTTTTCCAGACAAAGTTCCGCCCCCATTTAACCCCCTTGGGATGACTTCCGGGATAAAAAGTATCCTCCCGGGATTAAACCAATCTCCATACTAAATTAAATCGGTTCAATCGGTTCAGCGGTTTAAACATGAAAAGGTAACAGACGGACAGACAGACAGCGTTACTTTCGCATTTATAACATTAGAATAGAATAGAATGAATATTATGACTATTTCCGAGTAAGGAAGTTTGTTTCGATATCTACATATAAATCTAAATATGTAAAAGAAGAAACTGACTGACTGACTGACTGATCCCATAGCCCACAGCCCAAAGCGCTGATTCTAGAGATTCCAAATTTGGCACGTAGATTCCTTATAAGGTCTAGGGGTGCACTAAGAAATAATTTTTCAAAATTCAACTCCTAAGAGGGTGAAATGGGGGTCCAAAGTTTGTATGAGGAAACAAGATCAGTTAGACTATTTCATTCGAAACTTCACAGCAGTATTCCTAACGATAAATGAGTAAACACGTGTTTCAGGTTTTTTGAGAATTCAACCCCTAAAAGGGGGAATGTGGTCACAAAGTCTGAAAATCGACATGGGATTGTTTCTATGGTTTATCAGGTCGCTGGTCGCTGATTACGAAAACAACAACGGACGTGAAATACCATCTCCCCTGTTGGGGTGCGATGGGGTTGAAATGTCTAAATATCATTATGGGTGTAGTTTTTATGGTTTTTTGGGACGTTAATTATGAAAATGACATCGATTTTGAAATTTAACATTGTGGACATGAACATTCTTGAAAGTATTTGTGCCAAATTGTAATTCAATTGGAACATACGGGTCAAACTGAGATGCACCTTTTTTGTAGACGGTTAAAATTACTTTTATTACGCAGGTGAAGCTGCGGGAAAAAGCTAGTAAGTAATAAGTTTGATACTTTTTCCGTACTCAAAAGGTGCAGACAGAACTCTATAAAGGTACACGGCTACTTAGTAAGTATAGTTACGCTGTCCGCCTATCTGTCACAGGGCTGTATCTTTTGAACTATAATACGTATATAGATGACACTTAAAATTTTCATAAAGTGTGTATCTCTTAGCATGACCATTGTTACAAAATAATAATAAAAATATATGGATCTTGGGATCTACAAGAAACCTGATAATAAATATGCATTTTCGCACTTAATCGATATTTTTTTAGCTCGAAACGCTGCCTTGACTTTACTAAAGTACCTATATGTAAGTACACAGATGTACACCGTTGAGTATAATGGAGGTGCTTACTAGCTATTATTAGATACGTTGGAACAATTCAAATACATAGTTATTGATTTAAAAATAATTACATACAATTTGGAATAAATTATCTCCCTCAAACATCAACCTCAGAGAGGTAAATACATAAGTTAATTATAAACGATTAAGTCCCATTTCGTAACAATAATGTGTAATAATCGTGAAAGTTTACATCCATATAATAAATTAGCTAAAATCGTATTCTCAATCAAATCAATACCGTTTGACATTGTATCTCCAGTTATCCCCAGTCCGTCTTCGTCTAATTTCGTGCCCTTTTTTTATCGGGCAGTGCGCAAAGTGCGCGCTTTCTTGGAAGGCGTCACACGTGCGCCTGCCCTGCGCCGCCGCCGCGTCTCTTTGACCCGCCGCTATTTATGATTTTTGAGTGAACCGATCTGGAGCCACTTTTCATTGTAAAAATATTGTCCCAGTAATTATTATTTATGCTTACATATTTCAACTTTGACTTTGACCTGTTAGTTGTGAATTATCTAAAAAGTGACTTGGACGAAGTTTTTGACTTGGACATTGGGAAGTAGCGAGATAGATCTATTGCTAGGATCTATTGGTGTAGGCTATTTCAAGATAATATATGTAAGAAATTAGGAACACAAAAAATTCGAACTATGATTATTATACATTCAACATTGTACCTACCTACAAATTCATCTAATTTTCCAAGTGTTCGTAGCGAAACATTACCCTGCTGTAACAACCGTAGCTGGTTAAAGAGAACGAAGTGTTTCACAACATTGCTCTTTTAGTCTTGTCTCAGAAGGAGTAAAGCTGTCTCAAATGTACACACTAAAACGTCCTATCGGCCATAACTACATTGCTATTGTTGTAGGTCCTCAGTTAACTCCTTTGATGTATCTGCCGGTGGTCGACAGCATCGCGCAACATTAATCCTCAAAGGAGTGACTTGGAGTTAAGCACTTGGAACATTCAGCAGAACTAAGTATAGGCCGGACGGAACACCTCTCGGGGAGTCCTTCAAGCTACAATGTTGCCAACTTGGTACTTAGGTACTTTGGGTTTAAATTTAAAAACCATATATCATGTTTAAAAAGAAATTTTAAGTCCTGGCTAAGTAGAGTGGGTTATTTCAGATTTACCTAAGAGTTCCAGACCCTAAGCGTTATCAAATTACTACGTTAGCTTAGTTAGTCAAACAGGCGTGGAAGTGAAAGTATTTAAGGTGACTCACCCTTATGATTCTGACCATATATATAGTGTGCCCGGTACCTATTTATAAGCTTCTGGAGTTTTTGCACGCCTGGTGATCTCGATAACTGCATTCGTTGGTGTCTATGCCTTTGAGGGAATTTTTACCATCTTGTTGAAATTTTGTGAAACCATTAAAAATAACTCTCAAAATATCTTGCAGAATTGACATTCGCTACACAGACCTTAAAGAAGCGCCCTGGAGCCGTAGCATGGTTGGCCTTGTCACGCGATAGGTGATAGGATAGAGCGTGCGTCACTGGCTGACACCGTTCGATAGAACGAGACGACGCTCTTATCTTGTCACTTGTCGCGTGATAAGGCCAACCATGCTCCTGGGTCCTGAATAAAAACTTAAATGACAATTCAGATAAACTGTAAACTTTCTGATTTGGTATCTCATACAATTCTATCGTCGAAATCGGAAACATTCTGTATTCTACTATAATTTTATAAATGTTAAAATTCGGATGTTTGTTACTCTACTCAATTACGCAAAAAGGCTGCAAGAATTTAGATGAAATTTGGCATAGAGTTTATATCCTGGATTAAAACAAAGCATTACTCCGAAAACCATCCCTCAAAGGAATGCAATTGGGGATAGAAGTTCATCGTCGCAAACGAAGTCGCGGGCAAATGCTAGTAAATTAATAAAGCTACCAGAACAGTATTTCATCATCAGATCTGAAACTAGAATGAAATGAGCCATTCAAGTAATCTGATCTGTTCGAATTAAAGACCCCATCGGCGTTGTTACGCGCTGTCGCCCCCGCTGATTTATCACTTATCAGTTGAACTTGGACGCGCAAGAACATGCATGCAAACGTAACACATGGCAAGATAAAGTCATTACGAGTATACCGACGATCATATTTCACACGCTTGTATAGATACCGAACAATTGCTTATAAAAAAGGCTCACTTAGTCAATTTTAGACTTAGGTTCAAACATTGGTTCGTGTCAAACATGTATACATAAATGTTTGACACGAACCAATATTTAATATCTACTTAAACAGATCACAAAGAAAAAGACGGACGGGGGCTTTCTATACCCTGCTTACTGCTTATATATACGTAGTAGGTACCTAAGTAGGGGCTGCCGAGTGGAAAGCAGGGTTAAATATACAGGGTGATTTTGGGATCATGATCCGGAATGACCAAAAGCGAATAAGATGGTCACACTGAACAACTTTGCCCAAAGGACTGACCACGGAAACGCAAAAAAAAATCAGCTGCTCCATACATTAACTCGCAATTAACTCACAGTTAACTCTTAATTGTCTCTTTTTTGCGATTTCGTGGTTGGTCCCATGGGAAAAGTTGTTCAGTATGACCATCTTATTCGCTTTTGGTCATTCTTGCTCGATGACCTCGGAATCAACCTGTATAGGTAAGAAGTAATAGTGTAATGTGGCAAAGTCTAGGCTGATCATAACTGCGAGTTGGAACTTTATGAAAAGAACTAGAAAATTAAAAGAATTCCTAGTTGGATAAATAAATGTATCTTGACTACTTATTTATATGTTTTGCTGTATGACAAAAGCTAAAAAATGATTACTTAATATTTTCTCGATAGAAAATAAATCCAAAATTGGCTTTTTACTCAGTTAATTACGTTATTAAACGATGTAATTAAGTTAAAATAAAGTTATTTTATCTCATCTGAAATCTCATAGGACCAATGTCATTAAATAGGTATTTAAATCTACTCAATTTTACTATGGGCTCCAAGCCGAATTCCATTACAAAACTGAGATAGGTATTCATATTTATAAAACGGGTCTATCTTAGAGAATAGGTACGGTCAAGGACTTTAATAGTTGAGCCATTTAGGTGACCCCCTAGTTTTGTTTTTTTTAATAGCTAAGCAATGAAGTGTCCGGTATAAAGTGAGCTCTAAATGGCTCAACAGTTAAAGTCCTTGACTGTAATATCGCCCAAGGGTACGGGTTCACACTTTCTGTTCAAAATCGTCTGCACATACATAGCGAACGCTCGAAAATGACCCTAGAGGTGTATACCCGTACCCTTGGGTGATAGTACCTACAGATCATTAATTATTAGAGTAGATACTGAAGTGTGTGAAATAATAACAATTATGTACTTATTAATAATATTATTTACAGCTAGTTGTTATCTCATTACGTCAATTTCTTCTATTTTTTTTTGTTTTTTGTTTGTTTGCTTTCCACTTTTTAAGTTTTTATTTAAAACAGAATATCATTAATTAAGTCACTTAGATGACCTGCGGGAGGATTAAATGCGGAATCAGGTATATTCTCCAAATGAAACCCGTTTTCTCATAGACCAATTAGAATTAGATCATATTCACTGTGACTAAAATATCGAATCAGATAAATAGGTATATCGAATCGACATTTGTCCAAAAAGCCCATCCCCGAAGAGTGTTGCATCTCGTTTTCTCGTGCACAGAAGACATAACAGTTCAAGGAAGCAAACATTTTAAATCCTTTGAACGCATTTCTTCACGTACTAAAGTGCCACTGACACGCCAACCTTTTTTCCAAAAGTGAGTGAATATGAACCTTATAAGAAAGCTTGAAGGTTGGTTTGACAAAGGACGTCGTAACACTTAAAGGCGTTCTTGCCGCTGCAGAATCGACAATACTCGACACCTTTAGGCGTTCATGGCGTTCAAAGGGATAAATGTCCGTCATAAAGTTCTCATGATTTTATCATTTTAATTAAATTTAGTTAATGGTCATGTCATGTCAGTTCCAATTGCAATTAATATTTTCATCGTCATCACCACTCATAATTGGCATTTTTGAAACATGAGTTATAAGACCACGCTAGAAATTATTCTATAGGTGACTCAGTTGTATGTATACTAAGAACAAGATCTTATCTTTTATACTTCAACACTTCTGTTGGAAATTCCTAGGGAGGCCTTTTTTGTTTAGCTCGGCAGTGTAGTTTGAACTGACCGTTTCCCAGACAAGGGAGAGAACATGCGCAGAATTTCAAACAGTCTCCCTCATCGGGCCCAATCAGTTCAAGATAATTCGTTTAGGGGTTATAAATCTCTGTTACTTTAAGGGTAACGATGGTATATTGAATTACGAAAGGCTAGCGCGGATAATGTATTTGATACAATTATAAAGGTCAACTCAATAATTTCGTTATCTCGTGTAGAGTTGAGATTGTTTATATTTAATCTTATTACTGTTGTGGATAGTGCATGCGGCTGTCAAGCGGCGGTTGTGGGTTTGAATCCCGGCTAGTACCGATGAGTTTTTCAGAACTTAGTACGGAATATTTACCGTTAGATTTTCGGTGAAGGAAAACATTGTGAGGAAACCGGTCTAATCCCAATAAGGTCTAGTTTTCCCTCTGGGTTGGAAGGTCAGATGGCAGTCGCTTTCGTAAAACTAGTGCCTATGCCAAATCTTGGGACTAGGTGTCAGAGCGGACCCTGGGCTCGCTTAGAGAACCTGAAATAACGCTAGGAGGATGATGATGACTGTTGTGGATAATTTTGAATTTAGAGATTAGGAAAATCGACGGGTACCTACTATGAATAAATCATTAATATCTTTTATACCTAAGCATGTACGTAATAGGTACTTATCACCCACAAACTTATAGGTGGGAGGTATTAAGTTGAGCTCCCTAGGGTGCGTAGTAGTAGTGCGTATAGGGACCAACATGTATCTCTAGCTGTCAATACAATGAATCATCAAACCACTAAAGGGTCGGAAACGTGCTGGTGATTCATCTGTTACTACGGTTGTTGCTTACCACTGCAATATCGTGGTATAAAATAAAAAAGATAAAGATGACATTTGAATGCAAACTTTGTTGAACGCTGAAGTAATACTATCAATGATGGTGCGTTTGTCATCACTCATCATCATCAGAGGCCACCGGTCGTTAATAAAGCGAAGATTAGCCTGCGCCTCGAGTTGCGGTCATAGTTTAAACAGCTGTCTTTTCTTTCCTACCAAATCCAAAACCTCTTCATTTGTTCTTCTTTCTGTCCAGCTTGCCTACTTATAGCTTTCATATGCCGCCTGTACAACATTTCAAGTTCACTGAATCTCTCTCTATAAATGCAAACATTGTTAAACGCTGAAGTAATACAACGATCGTGTGATTGTCATCAGGGGCCACCGCCGTCGTTAATAAAGTGGAGATTAGCCTACGCCACGAGCCGCGGTTGTAGACTCAACAGCTGTCTCTTCTCTCCTACCAAATTCAAAACCTCTTCGTTTATTCTTATTTCTGTCCAGCACCTGGAATCTATAGATTTCAATCGCCACCTGAACAACGTTTCAAGTTCACTCAATCGCTCTCTATATATGCAAGCATTGTTAAACGCTGAAGTAATAATATGATGGTGTGATTGTCATCAAGACCACCGCCGTCGTTAATAAAGCGCAGATTAGCCTAGGCCACGAGCGGCGGTAATGGAGTCGGCAGCTTGCAGATGAGCTCGGTTTTTACGGCACGAGCTGCGCCCACCCGCAGAGGCGACACTCCCCTCCCCTCCTCATTATTTGTGGTTTCAATTCACTTTTTATGACGCTCGCCCTCTTTGCGGTTCTGGCTACCGTCTACAGTGACGTAATCAACAAGTACGCGAATTGTTGGCTTTTCGCAACGACGTTGCTCTGGCTGGATGATCCTTTATAGTATTCTTATGAACGGAGGACTTGATTAATGTTACAAAATGAGTTATTGTGACAAATTTCTTTTAAAAAAATTTAAATTAATGAATTAAAAATAATTTACCTCGGACTATGCATCCATAAATTGTAAGTAACAATATATTTCCTTAAAAAGTAGTGTTAGTAACAAGTAACTTAAAAGCTAACTAATATCTGCGTGAGTCCCAATGCCGCAATATCGAGCAGTCCACCCGTTCAACGAGCGATTTCAGGATGATGTTGGTACAGTCACGGACTTTATTCGTCGTCGTAGGTGTCAACTAATTTTGGTTTTTAATAGTTAAGCTATGAATATCCAGTAAAAGGTGAGCTCTAAACTGTACTACCCCGTACACTCCGCATGAGTGATGCCATCCTACTGCGCATTAATACTTATAGCATGATAAGTTGCCCTGGGACTCCTGCCGTATTGCAGACTTTTAGTGGTATATAGATTTAAAATTAAAGGTTTTTTTTTATGTAATCACCAACGAATCTGATCTGATCTGCTGGTTCGGATTCGAACCAGCGACCACAGGCATACATAGCCTATCGTTGGCGTATCTCGCGTTGTAAGAGGGAACCGCTTGAAAGATTTAGTGGCTAAAATAAATTGCTCCGATACCTCAGTTGGTTAGAGCAATATGCCATGTATATACCTGTGGTCGCTGGTTCAATACCGGCTCGCAGAATTAGATTTTTATTTTTTTCCTTTAAAATGAAATTTATAAATTACGTTAGCAGACGTTACTGCTAAAATTGTTTTAGTAGTAGGTAAAGTCCCATTGCTCGACACTGCCTCAATAGTTGACAATATTAATCCATGGCAAATAAAGACGACAATTATTAAAAGGGATGTGTCAAACATTGGCACGTCTAACTTACTAATTTATTTCCCTGTTAAATCACTACAACATGGTAGGTATTACGTATCAAAAATCTTCCAATGATAAACAAATATGTACCGTGTTGTTTATAATTTTAGCTCTACATTGCTAAGATATACTGATTGTACCTAGATGATGTGTCACGGTAGCCGAGGGGTTTTGGGAGCAATTTTCAAACACAAATCGAATCCTGGCTCGTAGCAATAAGTTTTTCGGAAGCTACGACATATTTACCACTAGCTTTTCAATAAAGCGCTCATGGCTGCATATCAGTTACTGTATAAGTACCTACCCGGTAAGAGCAATTTGGCTAACAGCACCTCATTTTCGTCTTTTTCGAATTTCACGTTCAATATTAAAACTGTGACGATAACAATATCCACTCATCATTCACTTGCCCTACAATCACAGGACAGCCCGCGAGCTGTATCGCGGCGAGATAGACTATCCGTCTCTGTTTAATTAGAATGCTTAGAAAGAGACGGATAATACCCTTCTTATTCAAAATTCTATTATTCACCTAACTTCCGCATTTAAGCGGTATTTTGCAATTTAGCAAGAGTTTACTGATGTCATCCAGATTCACTTACTTGTCGGTATAATGTCAGTATTAAATTTGCCCAGGGTAGGTACTGTATTACGCATTCATACTGCCCCGCTTGCGCACATCCTGCACCAATCAGGAAGCACTCATCTAAAGCCTGAATCACATTGGCGCGGCCTGCAGTGGCGGTCAATAGTAAACTTGACAATTAATGTCAAGTCAATCGCCACCGCACTAGTGTACCGCGCTAGTGTGATACAGGCCTTAACTATGTAGGCGCAGTCAGGGTTGACTTGACTGACACTTGGAATTGGTCTTTATTTGACTTAGGTATAGGTACGTACATACTCAGTGTGTATCGTGTGATATCGTTCAATATAAAAAAAATACTTCCTACTTCTATTTTGAAACTCATGTCCTATAGACAATAAATTCCTAGTGTTTCTACATGTGACTAGATTAGTTAAATGAATAGTTAGGTAAGATGTAATAAATAGATAGCTGCGTGAATTGGTAATTGTAGTATTTTAAATCGAGATCGAGTTAATAAGAGGTATGATAATATACTGTCTTAGTGGCGGTACTAAGCTAGCTATTAAAGGAAGTACTTATCTGTATACTGGTAGACGGGTTCCACTTGCCGCTACGGGATACTAGCGCTCTGTTCCAACTAGACACTTCCGATCGTGGTTGGTACTCGCTCGCGCGTCGCGTTGCTCTCAATAACAATATAGTAGGTGACGCGTTTGATGCGCGCGAACTCGTTAATCCTTTCTAGACTAAAGAGCACTTGCTATGCGGTAGAGCCTGAAGGCATGATTTAAGTTTTTTCATGTCAAACCTACCATATTATTTAGCCTGTACTGTCTGTAAAGGTACCAGTAGCGCTACCTTACTTGTTATCCGGCGAATGATGCTTGTAGGTTTTAATCTGACATTAAACGACAATTTGTAAGGATTAGTTTAGAGATAAACTCTATTCTTGTTTGTTCGAAATTAAACCCAAACCATAAGGCCTCTCACAGACTGGCGCGGCCTGTCCGCGGCGGTTAATAGTAAACTTGTCATTAGCTGTCAAATTTACTATTGACCGCCATCGCAGGCCGCGCCAGTGTGTTGCAGGCTTAATTAAATTCCATCAAATCTATAGAAATGTCACTGTCACAGTGAAACCTACCATTGTCAGTATGACGTTCCAGGTGTAACCAACCTTATTATGATAATACGAAATATAATTGTCAGAATCGATGTAAGACTGAGAGATGTTTCACTTATTTATCAAATTTTGAATAAATAAATGAACTAAATAATTCTAAAGAAAACATTCGTCCGCTCCAGACGGACATAAGATACCGAAAATGAAGTAAGGAATAAAAATGTCATGGCTGCTATCATTCCACCATACCCATACGACTAGTTGTTGTATTTTTTAATTGAAATACCAAAGATATGTAATAACATAATCTATCATATCTTCAAACGATAATATTACTGTCATAACTGATACCAAATGTGGTTGAGACCTGAAGTAATAAGCAACACTGCCATTGTAATGTGAACATTTCTACTACAAAACAGTTTGAACTAAAAATAAAATCATAATACTTGTATTTAGACAATTGTTTATTTAGACAATGTTTTTAAATTGTATCTTTAAAATAACTAGTAAATTAGTTAGTTCATTACTTATGTGCATTTTTGCGCCAAGAGTAAGTTTACCTACTACTCGTATTGTTGGAATGTTTCACTTTAATGGCAACACAGTAGTATTTTTGATAGAATTTAATTATGTTTCCGGATATACTAACGAGGCTATCATAACAGATACCAACACGCGACACGAGACGAGAAAATCTATCCTCCTCTTTCCAATTTCCTAGTGAGAGAAGAGTCGGAGTCGCATAGTTTCTACTAGCCTTCAGTTTCTAATGAGATTTCAGGGAAGTATTTCTAGGTTCCCTATTCATTTCATCAAGTTGGGATGGACCTTATCTTTCTTCTCTCGGAATTAGATTTTTGTTAACTGTCTGTGTGGTTTGCTGGGACGATGTCAATAAAAGGACAAATACCCACTCGGAAAAATATATTTAATTTTTATAAAATCAATATCAGGCATTTTTAATTCGCACAATTTTGTACAATATACAATAAAGTTCAGATATCATTAAATTACATCTTTCCAAGCTAACAAAATAGCGCAATAATGGACAAATACTTGTATATTCAAATTCAAATTCAAATTCAAATTCAAAATATTTATTTCGGACAACGTGATCCATAGTGTGTTAGTAATTACAGTATAATTTAAGACTAGGGTTAGTTAATATTTATGAAATAAAATAAAACAATTTAAAATCAATAATAATAAAAAAACAAGTTAAAAACGGCGCGTTGGAGCGGAGACAGGCGCGTGCAGCTGCGCATGCCGCCACACCAGCGGCGAGTCCCAGCGCTGGGCTAGCGTGCATAAGATGCCGTTTGAGCTGCCGCGGCTGCGTTTGAGGAGCGAGGTATTTCGTTTTCTCATGATAGCGTAAAAGCAGTCTGTCTGAGCATCGGCGAACATAGCCGAAGCACTACAGTACCGCGGGAGCCCAAACAGCATCCTGAATGCATCATTATACTGGACGCGCAGAGCGCTATACGCCCGCTTGGTAAAGCTAGTCCACAGACCGCACGTGTAGAAGGTTTGACAAAAGGCTTTAAATAGAGTTAATTTTACTTCTTTACTAGCACGTGCGAATCTGCGGGCCAACATGTTACAGCGGACGCACAGCGCCCGGCGCTCCCGCTCGATGTCCACATCATCAGTCATCGTTTCAGTGACCCAGTGACCTAGGTATTTAAACTTATCAGCTCTGTTCAAAGGAGTCCCACAAAGAGTAACAGTTTGCATCTTATATGATTTGTTACCCGCTTTAAATTGCAAGAGCTCACTTTTAGATGCATTATACCTAAGTCCATGGGTCTCAGCGTATCGTTCACAAATTTTTATCATTTTTATGAGTCCTCCCATCGACGGGCACAGCAGCACCATGTCATCAGCATAACTTAGATTATTAACACATACATCTTCTATATGGCATCCGACATGTGCGCTGCTGAGCTCCTCGATCAGGCCATTAATATAAATATTAAATAACTTTGGTGAGCTCAATCCCCCCTGTCTGACTCCACATTGCATGACGTATGCATCCGAGAATGCACCCGCCCATCTTACACAGTTTCTTTGGCTGCCGTACCAATATTTGAACAAGGACGTTACGTCGTGAGGCACGGATGAGTCATGCAGTTTTCGCCACAACAAGTCATATGACACCATGTCGAAGGCCTTCGACAAGTCCAAAAAACAGGCAAATACCGGCGTTTCCCGGGACGTGTAGTATTGGACAGTTTGTTTAAGACATAGGATTGCGCTTTCTGTGGATAAACCCGGTCTAAAACCGAATTGAGCGTCATGTAGTTTTATGTTTTTTCCTAAAATATCATCAAGCAAACTATCCAAAACCTTTGCTACTATAGTAGCAAGCGATATTGGCCTATAGTTGGACAAGTCTGAGGCATCCCCGGTTTTATTTTTTACTATAGGTACCACTGTGGTATGCATAAGTTCGTCCGGCAGATAACTATGATGTATAAGTATAGGACAAAACTTTTTATGGTCATTGAGGACTAACAACAATAGGTGGGCAAGAAACCCATCTCTGTCATTTTATTTACAGGGGATATATATTTCGTTCGTTAACATTGCATGATCACATATATATAAACATAGAACAGTGGTAGTAGGTACATTACATTCTGTGTCAGCCGACTACCAACAAAGATTAAGAGTAGACGGTTATAAAAGAGTGGTTAAATTGAACAACCGAAAGTTACGTCTTTATATTTTACTTGGTAGTCGATACGATATCAGAGCGTTATAGGTTATATGTGATTTTACAGCATGAATTTAACTAAGGCACTCTTTTATAACTCTGTACTCTCTGCTATCAATCGTCTTAAAATATACTTGCATCAACTAGGTCACCAACGGTTTAGGGTCAGTTGCATTTGTATCGATACATAGTTGAAACATCATCATCATTGCAACATGAACTTTCAGGCTTCCCTTTTGTTCCCTTAACGAGATATCATATTTTGAAATTATACAATGAAAGTATGTTGGATCGCTACAATCACAATAATATGCATGCTGATTGAATCAGACATCCATGTGTGTGATAGGTAATAAGTAGCTACCTTATATGCTACGGATGAGGAGACATGATAGTGGAATTGGATAATAAACCAATAAGACATTTAGTGAATTTTTATCCTTTTAAATGTTAACAATTAAACACAAAGTATCTTCGTTGGTGTCATAAGTCTTTACTTAAACGATTCTTTAGTCTTTATTGAGTGAATTACCTTTACACAATTTATTGACCGTACAGTTCTATCTAATTAATATTGCAAAGTCATTCATAATACCCATCTGTCCGGCTTAGAGCTACTATTATGCAGGCGCCACATTTTTGATAAAAAACAAGTGTATTTCATATATAAATTATATGTAAGAGCGTAATCGTTAACAGGATCCGACAATAAATTCGTTTTCCTTTATATCAGCTGAGGTAATATTATATAAAGTAATGTAATAAATAATGAGCTGTAATTTTGGACTAAAAGAGTGATCTACTTAATCTAATTAACCATACAATTCTTACTATATCATTAAAGTTCTATACTGTACAACACTTAAGTCTCACAACAAATACACAACGGCTGCAATACCGCATAGTCTATATTACAACAGCACGTTACTATGTACAGTGTTCTGATATGATATGTGGTATGTACAGGCGCGGGGCGGCAGTAGGTATCACAGGAGCGGCGCGTGCGGCAGCAGCGGCGGCGGGAACGGCGCGGCCGCGCGCGCGCGTCACACCAGCGCGCCCGGCTTCACGTCCAGCGAGTGCTCAGGCGACCGCCCGCCCACACCACCTTCACCCTGGCTGTTTTCTTCAGAGTCCGAACACGAATCCGAACTCCCTTTCTTGCCCCCGTTGTGCGTTTTCACGTGCTTCGCCAGGTGGTCTGACCGCATAAACCTCTTATTGCACACAGGACACGCGAACCTCTTCTCCCCGGTGTGCGTGCGCAGATGCCGCTGCAGCTCGTCGGAGCGCGTGAACCGCTTGCCGCAGAACAGCCAATTGCACACGAAGGGCCGCTCGCCTGTGTGCCAGCGGAGATGCGCTTTTAGGTGGGACGTTTTGCCGTACACTTTCCCGCAGCCGGGTATGTGACAACTGTGTATGTTCTTTTTTCTTAGATGAGCGCCCGCGGGGCCTAGCCTCTCCGCTTCTTGGCAGTTGGGGCAGTCGCAGGTCGCCCGGCCAGCGTACCGGCGCTGCGACCGCGGGGAGGGAGCTTGCGCGGGCGGCGCCGGCGACCCCGGCCCGTGCAGGCCGAACGAGCCCTGCGTCGGTAACACTGACTTATATGCGTCTTGGAGCAAATGTGGGGCGGGGGGAAGTAAGTGAGCACCTCCAGACAGTGAGTGCGTTAGTTGTGAATAGTCTTGACCGGCGTAACTTGCCATTTGCCCTCCGACGTCTAGCCATCCGCTGTGAACATCCCACCAGGGTCCACCGACGGCTCCGACACCGCCCATTTCGGCCGCTTTTAAGGCACCGCTGCTGCCGCCTCCTCCGACGTTGAAGGGCCATGATTCATAGGGGTGTCGGGAGTACATCGAGCCGAGACTCGCACTGGATTCACTTTTGCCTAGGAGTTGGTCGCCGGACGATGGGAAGTACAGGTCGTTTCCGTAGGAGGGCGGCGCGGCGCAGGAGGTTGGTCCACGGCCATAGGGAGTACAGGAGGTCGGCTGGGAGCGCGGCGCGGTGCCGCCGCCGGGCGGCGAGTGCGCGCCGGGGCTCTTTTTCCACGGATGGAAGCCCTTGCCCACAGCCGCGTCGGCCAGCGGCGGCGGTGATTTACTGGACAGCTTGTTGCACTGCGCTGCCAGCATCGCCAGCGGCGTGCCGCGTAAGCTCGGGTGTTCCTGGAAAGACAGACAATGAATAGTTAATTAACGCGATCGAAAAAAAGGAGTCCTACGAGTTTAATTATCATCAACGGTGGGTTTAGACCGTGAGAAAAGGCCCGAGTGTCGACTAAGATTTATGGCCTAATTTATATGGGAACTAACGTGGTGTTCGACTCGTGCCCGGGGCGCTGAGAAATAATATAAATAAATTATGAGATGGTTGTAGTGTATTTACAATTAGGCGGCGGTGACAGCTCCCGGCCGCTACCGGCCGCGAGCCGCGGGACGTCCTAATTAATAAACGCTGCCCGCGTCACTGGGCCCGACCGAAACCACTTCCATCCTACACTTATTTACTATTCATTTGAAACTATATTTAAAATCAATTTAGGTTCTAATAACAAATAAATAACACGTCATTTCATTCATCTACTGTATTATTTATTTGTATACCAGTATGTTGTATTGTAATCAACAGCTATAGGAGCTCCGCATTCCGCATTCATAAAAATTCTGATCCCTAAGCACGTAAAAGCAGTGGTATAAGGGTGTAAAGCATAATCCATTCACCGTTGTTCATTTTAGCGAGTTAAAAATAAAGGTGAGCACACAAGGAACATCCGACCGGATATTTCACCCCAGCATGAGACACAATGCGCCAATAAAAAGTTCCATTGTGAGCAATAATAATATAATCCAGGGATCCGACACCGGGACACGGGGAACGGGGTGCGGCCACGCCCTGTACATTGTGATTGGCGCAGCTGTCGGGCCGTGTGTACGCGCCCTTATTCCTGAAGCTTGGAAAACTGATCCAACGAGTGCTACGAATAAATTTAATTAACGTTGGATATTTGATGAACTAGAATCATGCTATGTTTGGCATTCTTAAACCTTTTTTACTTAATCTACTCGTTTTTTTACAAGCATTCAAATTTATTCTAGCTTTTTATGAAGCTTTGCGTTAAATTTATGTTAGTTTAGCTTTATTTTACTTCAACGTAAAGCGGTGTTTCTCACAAATACGAAGGTTGGTGTTTTAATAATAAACAAATGTTTTTAAACAATGGTAAATAAGCACCTCTACGAACATTAAGACAGTTTATCTTGGATATCCGCGTAGATATCAGTAGATGTAGGGCAACAGCGGCATAAATAGACTGCCTCATGACAATTACTATTACCATAAAAAAAGAATAACACCATATCAAATTGCTGCGGCGAATCGTGAGACTAGTCTATAAGATAGGTACCTACATAGGTAAGTATTTGCTCTGTAGACGATTAATAATCAACGTTTGTATACACTTTGTAGTTATCATGTAGGTGCCAATACCTCAATAAAATTATCCTCCAATAAATATGTAAAAGTTCAATATTACATGTAGACAGAGACACCTCTTGGAGCAATCTTGGGGTAATATTAGAAGATGAGTGGTAGGTAGAATACGTTCTGTTGGTCTGCCTTCATCGGCGCTGCAGTCATAATTACCCTAGGCATTATGCTCCATTTGGGCGAGCGAAGGCGCACCGAAACAGAGTGATATCGGTAATTGGTCGTCAACTGGCCCTCGCCACGAGATTGAATCAAACCGTGGCGCCTCTCCGGCGCCATCAACCGCATTACAATGTTGATGGCTTTTTCCTTGTCAAAAATGACGGAGATCTTTTGTCGTAAAAAATTAAATAAAACACAAAGAGACCGACTATGTGAGAGTCAATGAAGGATCAGGTAGTTCAGTTGGCGGGGATGATGGGATAGGTTTATTCATTAGGTGATTTTCAGGTTTGAAATCGACTTTTGATTAAATTTTAATGTCGGGCAGGTAAGATCTAATTATCAGGCAAAACCAAACAGAATACATTTTGTACAAGAACGTGTGATTTTAAAATCGGCAATGATTGTGGTGCGAGTGATGAGAAAATGTGAGAAATTTCCTCAGTAATAGCACGTAATCCTGAGGATTTTTCCATCCATATACAATGCGAAACAGGAGGAAAACCACTTGATTTATAATCTTTGCCTTTAGATAACATAGTTACGAGAGTAAAATCATAATTAGGCGCACTAGTAGAATTTGAAAGGGGACCGGATGTATCAATGACCGAGTGGATCGGATTACTTAATTGCAGCCTTTAAATCCAGTAGTCCAGCGTGGAGGAAACTCCATTCTGATGTGGGGAAATACGCATTCAATGATATCATTACATAAGTGTTTTAAAAAAAAATGTAGGTACATGAACTTTTTTTTTTAGTTTTCGATTTTTTTTAGGTTTTTCTTACTCAGAATCGTTGATACTCATACAAGAAAAGAAGTGTCCCAAATATTCCATTCGTTCATGGTGTACTGCCTACTTAGTAGTAGTAATAACATCACAGATAATGTAGTAATGTGTATAGTTGTAATAATGATATAGGATTAAATTTCACCTGGCCTGTGGACAGGTTTTCTCACTAAGGTACACTACACCGTAGTAAGTGTAGTCCTTAAACGTAATCCTTAAAAATAATATGTTTTTTTTTGTTGTATAAAAATGCAGTGCAATAGAACTCTGAAATATTCTCCATTAGTTATTTGTGTTCTGGCTGGTCTATAATTAAAAACATTCCTGGTAAAGTCAACTACAAAGAGATGTATTCATGTTAATCTTACAAAATGAAGTAACTTTTCGTATACCATAATTAATTTTAATTACCTACCTTTGTATCGTGACATTTCTAGTATCAATAATACCTTACATTGTGATCGACTCGTTTAAAATGCAATAATTATGTATTCCGCTACGTTTCCTCTGAATGTATAGTTACAAGCCTCTTTTACTATCTATCGATATGTTATGACAAATTTAAGTAAATTTATAATGTTCCAAAGAAATGTAACCAACACACTAGATAACCTATTTAAATAGTATGCCAAATGAGAAAAAAAGAGTTATTTCTCTAAATACCCGAGACAGATATATTATGCAATGACAAGCGTGTACGTTTTCGTGAAACGTCAGTTTTTGTTTTAAAAAGTCGTTACGGTGGGTTTTTGTATTGTTAAACCTCAACATACCTAAAATTTATACCGTAATGACGGCGAAAACAACTGTAGGTATCTGTATATGTTTTCTAACTCAGCTCTAAGTAAAAAGTTGAGCAAACGGGCTAGGGGTGCTCTTAAAAGTTGCATGTCCAAAAAACTCTTTGTGTGTTTAAAAGCCTTTTTCCTTCATTGACAAACCGCAAATAAAAATATCGGACAGGTATTGTCCGATCAGAGGGATGATGTATTCTAAATTATTGTGAAAAAAATTACAAGACTAAATTGGAAATTCTCTCTCACACCACAAATAAGTTTAATTTCGTAAGCTGTAATTAAATTAATGTGAGAACCCATAAATCGTGAGTACCTAAAACCTCAGCGGCACCGGCGCGCGGGCTTCAGCTCGCTGATTGGCTGATTTAAAATTATCCACCAAAATTATGATGAGCCGAAATGAATATTCAAGCGAAACGCTTATCCCGATGTGTTATTAAGATGATCGTGAAGTCGTTACCAACCAAATTGTATTTCATAAAATTCATAACTATACTTATGAGCTAATATTTTTAGACAACACATTATTCGAGATAATAAGGCTTATCTTCTTATGTTGCTCAAATTAAATGAGATTATGGTAATATTTACTGACGCCAATAATGTATAAGTTTGGCTGCATAAATAATGAATTTACTCATTATTAATTGACCTTTTTGACTCATGCGTAAAAAGACAGAAAATTGCGTCATGATGCCTTTGAAAATTTTGTAATTTTACAACGGGGGTTTATTGACAGCAAAATCCCGCTCTAATTCGTGTCAAATAAGCCTGCGGCAAATTGCAGACGGCTAATTGCACAATTAGGGAATTATCGAACGCGTCCGGGGTGAAATCGTACGCCGTCGCTGCTGTCGCCCCGACACCCCAGCTCCTATTCTAATGCAAATAAACGCGTTAAATTATCGTCTAATAATTTATATCAACATGACTTAGTAAGAGATTTTGCTATAACGCTGGCCTTTACGATCGGATAACTTATTTTTTCAGAGAAGTAAACACTGTGTTTTTTTTGTTACCCGACTATGGCAAAAGAAGGATTATGATTTTAGCAGTCTAGGTATGTGTATCTGTATCACCAACGATGTAATATCTAACCAATTTCTCACTTTACACGTTGTTACTGTTATCCTCTGCAACCTACTTATGATACCTACTTGCAGTTCTAACAAACTAACCAGCGGTTATTTATTCATTGTTTACCGATACTATAAAATAAAATAATTAAATGTCGATGTTTTTAGTAAATTAATAAGTATTTGTTGACGTTTATTATCTTAATTGGTGAAATATGACAATATGAAATATTACCCGAATATTAATTAACTTTTCGTGTATTGAACTTATTGATTTTCTGTATAGGTAGTGCTGTAGGTATGAGGCAACAAGGGTCGGCGCCTGTCATTTGAAACTGACTGGGGGAAGTATCGATTAACTCTTCCTGTCTCCACAATATTGTGAGCTTACTTAGCTGGCTGTACACATTGAGCCAACGTTGGCGCGTGAACAGGATGCAGCTATGTAAACAAATGAGATCGCATTATAGCCCTCTACTCTCTAACGCATAACTGCATCCTGCTCACACGCCAACGTTGGCCCAGTGTGTATCAGCCGGCTTTACAGTTTATATCTGGGTTATGAAAATATTCGGGAATATCCCATGTCCGTCATATAAGTATTAAACTTTTTGTAGTAGGAGGTACTAGCGTAATCTGAGACATAAAAACGTTTAGATAATCGCAAAAATACACACACAATTTTACTTAGGTACAGGTTTGGTAGGTTTAACGAAATAATACACTTTGGACGGATTTATCTTCAAGAATATTTTACAAATTTAATAATCTCAGCCGGTCAGCCGACGCGACGCGAGACGAGAAAATCTACCATCATCTTTCTAATTTGCTCAGTGTGAGCGAAAAGAAATCACTGAGTCGTTCGCGACGCGACAGAACAGCAAATTATGCTGTGCTAGCCCCTCTGAACGCGAGTTCCTTTGGTTAGGTTGAGTATTCACCTATATGCTAAGCTGTGCTTTCATATATTTGAAACCTCGCATGATAGAAATACATTGCTTGTATAGAAATACAGATTAGCACATCTCTGGTGCTCTAATTATATAGGCATTTCTTGTAAAAGAAACCAAAACGCTAAGAAAAACACAATTAGAGAATTTTCTCTTCATTAAGAGCAGTTTACTCAATTTAACCAAACTTAATATGACGTTTCACAACTGTCGGCGATGGTCTGTGAGTAAAGCGTGAAACCGCGTAGTTATCCGCGGCCATTAGACCGACACTACATGGCGATCGCGTCAAATTGGGCCGAAACAAATTATTTATTTAAAGGGAAATTACCGACTTGTGACGCCGACCGACTTGACGTACCCCCGACATATGGGGGACCGAGTTTTTGTCCAGATTCGGTGTTATGATCTATGGAGTATGGAATTGTAGGGGCATGTAATGGGAGGACTCTTTTTTGATAAAATATTTGCCTGGCTGCATGTTTTATGACCAACGTGACGGATTTTTATATCGAGTGTCGATCGCAGCAAGTCTCATCTAACGCATCCATCGGCAATTTGGACAGATTACGTATTGTTTCTCCGCGATTATCGGGACGTTTCAATAAAATCGCCGCCTAGCCGGTAATGTGAGCGTTTAAATTTGATAAGTCGATGAAATTGTGTGGTAATGTGTTGGACATGAGCGCCCACTCGTTGTCGGGCCCCGCGGCTGCTAGTGCTCGCTGTCGAAACTAATATTATAGCCTGAACGCGTTCTTTAGGCATATAAAAAAGAAAAAGCTTTTTAGATTTCTCAAATTATCGAAATTTCAGGGTTTTCAGTGAAGGAAAACATAGTGAGGAAACCTGCATACATCTGAGAAGAAATTCAAAGAGGTATGTGAAGTCCCCAATCCGCACTGGGCCAGTTTGGGGCTACTGCCCGTTCCCTCTATAGCCGTATAGAGGCTGATGATGATGATGATGATATTGATGATGATCGAAATGTCAAGTTTCACTAGACTAATACATGCGTGAATACTAAAAAATTATAAGTATCAAACATTTACCTGTCTGAAAACTGCCTAAAAACGGTTATTTTCGCTGGAGTCAGCTCAAAAAAAGTGTCGAAACATCATCCAATTTGGAGGGACATTTAAACCGTCAAAATTCTGATCGAAATTACCCACCAATATTTTGCGTGACGGAATTTGCTACACAATTTTTCTGAGTGAGACCGACCTTCACCGGCTGGGACCAGATAATAGGAGTACCAATTTGAGAAACCAGTTCCAGTCGAACAAAAAACAAGCGGTCGAATCGAAACAAGGGACTCCCTTCCACTTTGGCTTTTGTTCCATCGATTTGTAGCAGAGGTAAAGTCGACACAATATAGCTGGCAGCTTTTTTACTCGAATGTTGAATCAAATTAATTACTCGAATGTTGAATCAAATTATTTAATTGGCCAGAGAGAACTCGTTGTACTATTCGATGTTTCGATAGGGGTTATGTCATCTTCAAACAAAATATAATGTTATATGCACACAGCTACCAAATATCATTAAATGAATATTTCGATACCCTAGTTCACAGTCGTACTAATTACATTTTTTTTGTCACTGAAATTGTAACTTTATAAATTGTGCACTATCGTCCTAATTATGCCACTTTTCTCCCCATAATTAGTACGATTGTGAACTACGGTATCGATTTAATAAATAATAAATAAATATCGTGGGACAATTCACACCAATTGATCTAGTCCCAAACTAGCCTGTACGTACAATGGGTACTAGACAACGGGTAAACATACTTATATAAATAAATACATACTTAAATAGATATTAAACATCCAAGACTCGAGAACAAAGATTCGTATTCATCATACAAATATCTGCCCCGACCAGGAATCGAACCCGGGACCTCAAGCTTCATAGTTAGGTTCTTTAACCACTAGGCTATTCGGTCGTCAAAATATTGTTCTAATTATCTGGTTTAAGCTTACCTACCTTTATTACTTACTCAACCTATTTCTATTTAAAAATCTTAGGCACCTAAGTACATAACTTTTACATATGATTATTTAAAACATTATGTTACGTCTTAACGGATATAATTCGGACCGAACGGTTATAATCAACACAATTTATTAGGTATTTGAATATAATGACTGTGATTAATTTACACAACTAAGAAAAATATTTAAAAAAAAACACGTGGAATCGCCATCGATTAATAAGAAACAATTACTCGGTTCAACCAAACCATTGTTCGCAACTTTGTTGTTGAATAGAGTTCATCGGTGTTAAAAATAAGCATAACTGAAACTAACAAGGATATAAGAGATTTAAAAAAAAAACCCAACTGCTTTTTTGCAAATATTATAGCATATGTCACTCCCACGATTGAGACAAATCCACGGTTTAGGCTGTAGGGCGTGCCAAAGAATAAAACATACACACATACATAGATACATATATACATACATACATACGCTCGAAAAACATAACCCTCCTTTCCTTCGGCAGTCGGGTAAAAATAAGCATCATTGTGATTGCGATCAACTCGTGACAAAATCTACGTAATGACTTTGTTGTCACAATAAACGTTTCAATTTAACCTATCGACGCTAACAAAAACTTAAACACTCAATAATTATACCTAGCATACGGCCATGATTATAATCATTAATACCGACATCAAGTAATTCAATAATTATCAGAACAATGGCAATTAAAATGGTGAAATTAATTGCACCGCGGCATGGCATGGCGAAGTGTTGAGGGTTTTACATTTCAGGGTCCCTTCGGTAACTCTAATATTTTAACCACATTAGTTAACTTTCATCCAATACATACATTAATGTAAGTGGTCGGGAATTCAACTATATATTATATTAAGCACCAAACCGGTAATATTTTAGCTACACTCGCAGTAATAGATACCTACATATACAGCATCAATGGAATTCTTTAACACATTCAACGTCAATCCCGACATACATGCTCAGAGCGCTACGGGCGCTTTTCGCTACATATGGACATTAGATAAGCTGCTACGGACTACGGCGTAGCGCTACGAACGTATCGTGGCGGTGAACGGGGAGGAAACTGCGGTCAGCTTAAGTAATACCGATTCAAATTTATAATATTGCTGTTAGTTAGTTGTTTAGACCAAGTACGTTACGTACCCACATTAACACATTTGGTGCCGGGAACCCGACTAGCGGGCGCCTACGCCGTAGTCGCTTTCCGCTACATACAAGGAATACTACGGGATCGGCTACGAGCGTAGCGCGTACCGTATCTCGGCAGCGAATTTTTTAATCATGTCTGATATTTATGTTGCACTACATAATGTTGATGACCTGGTGAAGGTCGCGGGAGTAGGTACGCTGGATGCGGGTGGCGTCTGCGGATCACATTGTGCATGTATACAAAGTTTCATGTTATTCCAGTATTCCGTTTTAAAATGAGAACCAAACTACGTTTGTATGGAGAGTCCACTTACGTCCGACAGTCGACCCTTCGGGGTTGATTTGCGTCGGGGGTTAAAAAGTTAAGAAGAGAAAAGAATCTTAATAATTTGTGTATCCGGTACAGGGGGTCATTTCGAGCAACTTATCAGTTAAATTATTAAGATTCTTTTCTCGTCTTCATAACCGTCTACGTTAAAAAAACGTTTATGTTTTCTTCGTATTGATGATAAAATAAAATAAATATTAGTTTTCACTTTTTCTTTATTTCAAAGACCAAATGTTTATTAGACAAATTTTACCCCGAACACTAATCCTACCGATTCGTATATTAAAATAGCGAGGGTTTAATTTTTAAATTTTTAGTTGGATCGATTCCCGGGTGAGACAAGCGAGTTTTAGATATTCTTTGAGTGCAGTTTTGTTTCTTTAAAAATAAAGGAATGTTTCCTTTCAGTAAAATGAGCTAACTAAAGGATTTAAGGCAGTTCCCCTCCAAGGCCTTTAATTTTTTCCACCCTGTATATGTGTACTTTATGTGTAATATTGTTTACGTCATCCTAGGCCGTAAGTGGGATTTTCTGACCGCTACGCAAGGAGAAAATCTTCCTGGCCAAGGCAACACGTCAAACTTTAGACAAACCACGGGCGGTAATTCGTAAAGCCCCAGGTCGCATATTTATACAAACACCTGCGATCTAGGCATTAATTTTTTTACTACCCTAGGTATATAATGTACTATTGTGTACAAGTCACAAAAACAAAACAGTGGTGACAGGCTGTGTCGCAATCCTAGTTTCATTTGGCATTTTATTTGAGAATTTATTTCAACCTCAGCTCGGGTATAAATAACTTTTAACACGGAGTACCTTAAGGCACATTGATAGCATTGTGTAGATAAGTTCAAGGCCGCATTGCATACAAGGAATACAATGTGATAGCAGCATCGCGTGTATCGGCCGTCGCCGACGGCTCGCTCTCGAAGTTTCTCGGAAAACGTCGTTAAACTCACGTATTTTTGGTAGCAACTTAATGCCAGTAATTTCCACAGAAATCATTATAATTAGCTCCATTTATTCTATAGTAACAAACAAATAAAATGGTTAGACCAAATTGTGCCGCGGGGCACGCGAGACCCGCTTTATTGCCCCGATTGTCTATCTGATCTACAACAATATCTAAAACGAATAAAGACAAAACCTGTTCCAATTTATCGTCTCAATGTTATTGTAAACATCATCATGATTTTGTCAATTCAAACCTACCTATTCATGCGTTTTATTTATTAGAGAATGACGACTTTCTATTATTATTTTCGTCTACTCGTAGTACAAGAACATACCCTATAATAAAGGTTTTTCTATACGACGTATGAATTAACGGCCTTCTCAATGTCAGTACTGTCAATAAAAACCGCAATGACACATGTCAATACAATGGCACGCTGCAATTAGTTGACATTTCATTCGCTCCTCCGGTAATAGCGTGGAACTGCCAGTGGATGTGGCTTCAGTAATTTTCTTCAACTTCTGTTTCACATTTTTTACATTTAACAAATTGAACGCGGGGTATTAATTGCTGAGAAAATTACCCAGGCAGCGCCGCGGGGCCTAAACCACAAAGACGCGGCGCACCAACGACCTGCACTCCTCGTAAAAACGAACAATTATGCATTCAAGACGTTATTTCTTTCTAATTAGTCTAATTACTCCTAGGTAAGTATATTCAAACCAAGTTTTCTGTAACATAACAATATGTACTGACTTAGGTACTTGAATTCATATTACTAAAGTGCAGTTTCCGTTTGTCCTATTAGTTAGGCACTATAATAATGATTCTAAGTAACAAATCAAGTTACAGTTCATAGAAATACGATACGAGAGGTATAAATTGTAATAAGAGATAGATTGTAAGGTTTTCGAAAGCAGTTAGTAATTTGTAACAATAGCAACAATTAGGTAATAAGACGAAACACTATAATTTGGTGGGACGCGTTGACTAGAATGGTGTGGAACAATCGTGGCTGGAAGACTGCGGGCGATTACAAGCCGCTGAGTGCTCAATCGTCACGTAGCGGCGCAAGAACAAAGCGAAGTATTAAACAATTGAACAGCCACAAAAAGTCCCATAATTCAATTTGCATCCCGCTAGATGAATGTAATCGCCGGCAAGAACTGTGGGTACGGTTGCGGGCCGCGGGCGGACCCCTGAGAACGGCTTTCGCCACTTCTCAACACTTCTGTGAATCGATTACCTAGATGCTAGGTTTCTTTCCATGTTCTTGCTTGTAAGTGCCTTATCGTACACTGTTGGTGTCGTGGTTCTTGTTTTGTGCTCTCATACTTCATGATTGATGGAGTTTTTGTTTGTGTCGTGGGTACACCGTGTTCGTAAGAGCTGTGTCAGTCTGACACGACACAATAGTTTCAAGGACGAGCTGAGTCCCAAAAGCTGTGTTGTTGAGAGGTATCGATTTACAAATTGTGTATCGAGTGCATGTCGACGGTTGGTATCGGCGAGGTGACTCGCGCATTATTATGATAATGCAAGGCGATGGTATCGCGCTATCCGCTCTACACAATTGAATTAGCATAGCGCGGCTTCGGCCACGGCGGGCGGTCCCGGCCACGCGACCACCTAAGTACTTCATCTCCTATTCCGCTTCGTTATCGCAAGCGTTTGGAGGTGGATCTCTGATAGGAATCGAATCATAGCACTTGGATGAACGAGGCGATGATACGTTGTGAATAAACGTTTTACATCCACATGATATCGTCGCTGTATTAACGCCAGGTATCTACCTATCTTAGCTATTACGTTCTCTACGTTCGTTTATTCAGTAATATTTTAGGTTTTGAGGCTGACTCCGCCCGTAAGCTGTGTTAGATAGTGCTTAATTTGGTTACATTTGTACTTGGTAGCGAAATATAGTACAATTGACAAAATCCCAGAGAACTTGTGGTTCCGCTTTTGCTCCCAAACTGTGTGAAACTATAGGCAAATTGAGCTAAACGGTCCACACGTCGGCCTTGCGGTCACACTCGCCAGTTATGAATGAGGCGGTGTTGAATGGAGCGACCGCGACGACCGCAGGGCTTGTCAGCTGCGTCTATCGACATGTTCAGTAATTATACTGCTACACCTTACATGGACGTGCTTGGATAAGCTGATGAATTCTATGCTTCAGTGCGTAGTGCGTTTCTGACTCATAAAAACCTTTACCGGTATTAAGGTCAAGTAGGGTCAGACAGCGTAGACCGCGAGCGTTTACAGCAAGCTAACAGATAATTACAATTTATTTTTGTTTGCTTTTCGATTCGATCTTGTCTGTTTGGTGAACGACAATAAAGACGCAGAATATGCTTATGCATCCTGATTTTAAATTTGACCGGATTACATATTGAATATCATGAGGAATAGATCTGGCAGAAAAATGTTTCGGCATTGATGCATCGATTAGAGAGCAAATTCCACATCAGCTTTTGGCAAATATATTGAGACTAGATGCAGATGATAAATTGATAGCCTGCCTAAATTTCTCGATGATGATCTGGATCCAAAAGATTAGACATCAACTAAGTAGGTAACTATTTTGCCATTATTTATTCTTACCCTACATCTCCTCAAAAGTCAAATGCAAGTAACAATCGTAAAGATCCCCTAAAAGCTAAACACCGTGATGTGACATTAACTCGGCCATCAATGACAGGCGCGGTTTAAAGCTCAAGTGCGAGGCAAGTATTCATGGAGCCTCCTCGAGTCGTGAAATATGGCCTCGCGGGGGCTAATGGCGCCGGCACACGACCCTCTAATGATAAGTAGCCGGGGATAAAAGATTGTTAACAAAAGAAAGTGCTAGCTTTGGTCCTACTATACTGCACTGGCCCGTCGTGAGTAAGTCCTAGATAAGTAGGTAGGTACTTACCTGAGTACAACATGGGTACCAAAACTTTAGGCAAAAATTAGACTTGTCTCATCAAACCCATTCTGTGCGGTGTAAACGATAACTTCATGATGTGATGTTAATCAGATGACTAGCCAATGATCGTGACTATATTAATTAATTCCAATTAAATTGATTTAATTTTCCGGCAATCGATCATCGTAATGGATAAATTGTTTATTGATAACGGTTTTTTTCAAAATTGGATAAGGCACACGCCCCTCACGTCCGCGGGTAATTACTTAATTATAAAGTTAGTGCTTGCAAATGAGACTAAATAAGTAAACAGTATGTAGGTTAAGCTTAGCTAATAACCGTGACAGAAGCAAATGCGCTTCTTTCATTAAGCGCATTTAGAAAATTACTACCTGTGCCTAACGTTAGGTACAAGAAAGGGGTTGAACGTTGTAATAAAAACTCATATTGATCAAACTGGGGAAAGCGTAACGGTTCCTTAGAATACAGCTAAGAATATAAGATGAAAATATCTAGGCTAAATATTTCAGTTCGTCATAAGTTAGCTACAAAAACCAATGTGAAGAGTATGTAAAAGACGTTGCTCATATGATGATGAAATGGTATAAGTAGGTACTTATAAATTGTTGAAATTCATTTGTTTGTTAGGAATACTACCTTCACCGTATTGGTTATTTGGCGATTAATGATTTCAGAAAAATCTAGGCTCTGTATAGTGGCACAGTAGCAGTCACAGAATAAACTTTCACTCTCTCTGTGAAGTCACAAGGGGAAGTGTAAAGGATGAGGGAGAAATCCAAATTCATAACGGCCCGGCCACGACTGCGTTTAATGGCCACTCGCGATACAAGGAGACTGTTTGTTTAAATCCCTCCGCACGACAAATTGCAAACGGAAAATTTACACTTAAAAGCCGGATGCTAAGGATAATAGTTGCAATTTCCGATAGTTCTTGCACTCGCTCGTAATAGGCTGAAAGGGACGCGTGCAGCGGTTTTATTGTTGAGACATGAATTTATTGTGATGGTAAATTTTGTTCTATTTGGAATTTGGAAACTATTAACTTTAGATAGGTAGTAGGTGCCATATATGTCATCACTGGCAACACACACTGGTCAAAGACTCTCGTCTCGAGACACTGCGGAATATTGGACGAAAAGATGCATGTGATGACATAATATGGCACTGAAAAGTGAAACGTGGTCACTAACTATGGGCCTCATAAGAAGGCTTAAAGTCACCCACAGTACAAATGGAGAGGGCTATGTTAGGTGTTTCTCTGCGTGATCGCATCAGAAATGAGGCTATCCGCAGCAGAACCAAGGTAACCGATATAGCCCTGCGAACCTCTAAACTTAAGTGGCAGTGGGCGGGCACATTGCACGTAGAACCGATGGCCGTTGGGGCGGAAAGTTTCTCGAGTGGGGACCAAGTAACGCGAAAGGTGCGGCGTGGGTAGGCCCCAAAAGGTGGACTGATGACCTGGTAAAGGTCGCGGGAGTCCGCTGGATGCGGGTGGCGCAGGATCGACCGATCACTTTGGCACTCTTTGGGTAGGGCTATGTTCAGCAGTGGTTGTCTTTCGGCTGATATGATGAGGTAGTAGGACCTTGAATTATTTTCTTTTAAGATTGGTTATGCGTTACCATGCATTCTTCTCAGACTGTAGCTGTTCTGGTACATGCATGGACAAGGCGTTTCACTGCAGCTTTAATTTGATACCTTGAATTGATATCTAACTCCTAGGAAGTATCTATCTTGTCTCTGCAGACGCAGAACAGAATACATGGAATTGGTGTTTTTAGGATAGAGATCAAAATGTAGACTTTCCGCAATCTGTACTGTCTGACTTTGGTCACCTTTTATGCGTTGTTTTCACAAAAATGGTCTGCGAAAGGAGAGCGTGAATGGCGCTATCGGTGTCAGTTTCAATTAGCGCTCCGCGGGGCGCAGCGGGGCGCCGCCGGAGCCCTGCGGGTGGTCACCACGAGCGGCATCTCTCAGCTAAACTACTAAATTAATCGCCGTCCTGCGGGTGACGTAAGTAGGGAACAGAACGAGGAAATCAAAACATGCGAACAGATGTGCTGTGGAATAGATTGCTAGAGTTCAATAGCCAGGCACGTTTTTGATATCGCTAGATCAAACGGAGTAGCCAATTGGTTTGTTTGATGCTGAAGGATCACATTGGTTTGCTGAACTTGTCGAGCGTGTATAGGTAATAATATCAACAAAGATAATAGGTAAATGTCAAACATTAGAGTGTGTCACTGTCAGGTGGGTAGACGCGCGAGCCGAAGGCAATGCCGATAAATGTTGTGAGTTTTATATGAGGCTGAGGAGTAATAGTTATTTGTTGATTCAAATGTACACTCATGAGCATAGAGAGGGTTTCAAGGCACGAGACGCCAATAAACATTGCTGCTGAGCGAAACACACAACTTTTCAACTGTAATGAAAGTCATTTAGACCTTATACCTACTCATTTTCAATAAAGATATGTGTACATCACATCAAAATCAAAGAATCTTATACTTATGAAATGTAAGATAAACATTTTTACATCTTTAAATAGTCTCCACGCTTACATTAAAAAGTCAAAGTATTGTTGGGTACTCACGGGTAAACTAAGACTCAAATACGCATAAGTATTTTATTTCTCCCGCTCACTTAGCAGGCATTAAAATTCATTATAATATGTATATCTTTTACACTAAAATCTATAAATACATTCCATTATTTTGATTTCACTGTAGCTTTTGAACAAAACAAAACAAAATTAAATGTATATGAGTTTTTTCTTAAATTAACTTTTTAAACGGTGCGTTCCAAATAACCGATTTTTGTGAAAAAGAAAACTAAAGTTTAAAATTATTTATTTGTATTATATCTATATAAGTCAGTCTAATTATTAATATTTCATATGTAATAAAGAAATAATGAATTATTAACAATACACCACAAGTATCTGAGCGTAGGATAGGTCTCATTACCTCATACCTCTCATTCCTGCAGTGTATGGCGGCCAATACATCGGTGAAGTATTATCACGCGATCCACGCGCTGTCCCTATCTCATTGCATGTTATAGATAGAGACCGCTAGAACAATATCACGATAATACTTCACCGTGTAAAGGACGCCAATAGAAAAATGTTGGATCTCGCGATAGAGCGTGAAGTTCGAAGTAAATAAAAAAAACAGTTTCCGCGCTAGCGGATATATAATGGACTTTTGGGCGCAGATTTTGAGCGATAAAGCTAGCCTTTCTGAGCTGGTAGGTGAAAAAATACTTAGGTAGTTGTTTTTAAATACGATCAAAGTAACACCTAAAGTATAGTAAAGTGTAGTAGTGTAGTAGTGGGTGTTCTGTACATAGGTAGATGTCGTGCTGGGCGGCTCTACAAAATAGAAGTTTCATGAACGGTTACAGTGTGTATATTTTGGTCTTGGACATTGATCTTTAGATATTGTCTGTCTTTCTAGTATAAAGAAGTGGACACTCTGGCATTGGCTGGAACAGTCCATAGGCACTTGAGTGATGTCCATGCTACCAGATATCAAATAACGATTATAGATGGAACCATGCGATTTTAATAGTGGTTAAATAAGAGCCAACCACAAAATGCCTTTAACACTGTAGAACAAATGCCGGCCACCAGCACCATTAGAGATTCTGAAACACTAAAGCAGTTGACAATAGAATAAAGACGCCGCTTCTTAGGTAGGTAACCTTTTTTAAGTGGAAGGCATTAATTAGTGGAGCTCCGATCGAAAATAACCTTCTCCGTTGTCGGGGCATCATTTATTGACAGGGCGCGATGACGGCGCGGGCGATGACGGCGGCGCCTCTGCCTGCCCCGTGACTTGCATCTCGCAGCTCACCCGTTCATTACTCGCCTTGCTTGCTCCTCTACTAACAAGCCAGGCTAATGCAGTGACCTTGCAAAAACCTCACCACCGCCAACCGATTACGATCATTATCGGTGCTTCAGAAGCTCCTGACGACGTTTAATGACTCCCAAGGCTTAAATCTCGAATCTCGTGTATTAGTCAGTGTAGCGCCGGATCCTTCCATTAGGAAGGGCGGTAACAACAAAGACACAAAGGCTTCGACAGCAATCATTGACAGTGATTGTGGCACAGGAGCGCGACGAATCTGCGCGGCCCATGTTTGTTCATAGTGATTGGATGAGTGATTGCTTTTTCAACGAGCCTTTTTATTGACCATAATATGTTACCTGAGATAAACACCGATATGGATACGATATGCTTTAATGAAAATAATAGCGTAGGCTAATAAAAAAATAAAAAAGTCGGAGCGTACAAGAAGGTGGTTAAAATTGAAATCGCTCTAGTGTAAATATTCAATGGAAAGGATATAAATAATTCATGGCAGGAAACGGAGTGTTGAGTAAAAACTATTGAATGAAAAGGCACGTCACTAGTGGAACATCTCAGTAGGTCGTAATTGTAATATTTGCAGCGTAATGACGGGCTGCGTCGAGTGGATGTGAAATTGGCCGACGCGGGCGCAGCGCTACACGCTAACTAATAATATTATTACAAATGGAAGATGTTGCAAAAAGCAACTAAATTACTTACTGTCACTATGTTGGTGTTGCAAATAAACCAGTTTATGTGACATGTAATATCGTGATTGATAGTTTCAATTTTGAAAAGTTGGAGCTATTGATCACAACGTTGAAGGCGATCGATCGTCGGTGATCACGAAGGCTGGGCTTGATGCGTGCTTCAGACGCAGGTTCCTGTTGTACAGGTTACCAATGAATATTGAAATAAAGTACTGAGTAACATCGTGAGGAATCCTGCATTCGTCTGTGAAAGTAATTCAAAGAGCAATTTGAAGTCCTCAACCCGTACTGGGTCCGCGTTGGGACTACCTATTCTCTCTCATTCATGATAGGAAGCTGATGGACTCAGCAGTGGGGTGCCTATATGATGATTACTAAATAAGAATGAAAGAGCTTGTTATCTTAAAGGTAAGTAGGTACGGTATATTAACATAAAGCGCCAAAAATAGACAATACATTTTAGAATGAGAGGGAGGTATTTTTGCAACAGACTGTACTATATTAGATATTGTAATACAGTCGGTATCAACCTACCTAGTAGTTGAACTAACGCTATCCCCCTTCAGTGTCACGGCTCACATTGTATTGGTTTTATAACCTATGTTAATAACCAGCAACACTGCACCTTATTTGCCGTCTATTAGCACAATTAGAACCAATAAAAATTATAGGCAAACGATAACTGTACAAAATTAACATTGCTAACAAGCAATATTAAGATTATTAAATGGTTATTTGTGGTTGGGGCAGGAAACTGCAGTTGGCTTGTGGTCGGGCCGTTTTTACACGGCCCTATGCGTGGCGAATGCTGGGTCGCTTAATAAACCGCAGTGGGGAACATGCAGTGAATAATTGCCGCTACTAGTTGATTGTATAACGCAAACAACTAAAATGCCACGCCACGCGGACACAAGTAAATTTAGGATATTGTGAGCCTCGAATCAGAACGCCAATGAACCGTGCACGGCGGAAATAAAGTACAAATTCGTCGAACCATAAAACAATTAGGTAGAATCAACATAAATCGACGGTGACACGTGTAGACAGATTCGCACATCATTAACGATCTTTTTAAGAAAAACACAAAGCGACGATCGGCGAGATACCCGGCATTGTTAAATTTGTCGCCACTCCGGCGCGGCGTTGACGAACGCCCGCATAAATAACTTACCGAGACAGCTTAATGAACAAACGCGAGCTACCTATCTCACCATATCTATAAATTAGTGTCTGGTATGCAATAACATTCAATTAGCTAGAAAACTCGCCGGCTGATCCGAGATTTGCCAGCCAGCTTTAGAAATTGCTACAACTGCAACGCGATATATTCGCGATAAATATCTACAAGCGTCTCGTGTATCGCCAGTCATCGCTATCATTTATTTGGTATTTACACTCGACCACTTCCCGCATGAAATTCAATTAAGCGTCTTTCAAGAAACTCGTTACCTATTTCAATGTCTGCAACATTGTCGTTCTAAAAACAGACTGAAAACGGTTCAAATCCCGTTGCGCCGCAGTAAATATAATTTCCTCGACAGCTTAATTTAAATACCTTTTGTCAATGAAAGGGTTAAACACGTCGCCTCGCTGCCAGGAAAGAGTTATGAAGGGTGCTACTGAGCCGTTAACATACGCGTACGGTTTTATTTTTCAGCCTTAATTGACTGCTGCGACAGATATTTTAATTTAATTGCTTCAAACAAATACGCTGCGAACGTTACAATAATACTCGCCCGTAAACATTTCTAAGGCACACTTTAGCCTGTAAGTGGTCACATAATCCTAATGTTGAAGTGCGTAATCCTCCATGTAAACCGTAGCAAAAAGCTATCAGAAGTGACAGATCTCAAGAGCACATTGTGGGGAATTCATCGTATTAGGCTAATGCCATTTTGCGTCCATAACAATGTTCCGCTGAAACGGCATTTACGTTCCACTAACATAATTTGAGATTCCTCATAGTTCTTATCAGATTGGCATAGAGTCTTTTATTGTCTGTTTGATGGGATTGTTAAAGTAGTAGTGTACCGATCGTCGAGCGATGACAATGCTGGCACCTTAATCCTCAAAACAGCCATTTAGGCCCGTTACAAATAAAAGTTTGTCGGTCGCCGGCGACTCGATGCCACAATGGCCATTGACGCGGCTTCACGCTGCGCCCGTGAATGGCCCAGCGCCAAAAAAATCTATTAGACACGCATAATGGACTGGATGTATAGATTCATGAGATGAGATGCGAGTTCGGATCGATAGTAGTACATGAGAATAACTGGTCTGTGATGAATATGATGATGTTTTTAATTCAACTACCAACAATCACAAGTATCACAACCGCAAGAACACATTCTGAGCAGGACGACAAAGTAAGTAGGATTACGTTCCTTAATCTTTAGACACTCACAAAATTAATGCGAAACTTGTAAAAAATCAACGACTATAAATAAAATAAAAAAGTAACTCTTCGGTTGCTATAGTTTCTACGCTTCCCATATTAAATAACCGTTGTAATTTCTAACGCTAATATTAAACGCTGTTGGACTCCTTTTGTGCAACAGGAGCCGATGACAAATATTTTGTTTAAGTAGTCATAGACGAGGGAGAAATGAATGAAACATTCGGCTATTCGGGCCTCCGGTCCGGAAGTATTCAGTATGGTAGCGAACGTACGGTGTTCAATCAAATATTGACATTTGATTAGACGCCTTACTGCTAAATCCTTTTTCAAGTTATTGAAAAGCTTGTCAGTTTGATTGAATACTTTGTGATTGAATGAATACCTACTTAAAACATATTCATGTACTTTAGTAATAGTAGATTGTATGACAAAGGGCTAAAATAAGCCATATTACCACGAGATGGTTATTTTCTTGTTTGTTCGAGGGGTAATATGGCTATTAGACCAGAGTTATACACTCTACTTTTCACTTCGACTGCGAGAAAATAGTAAAATCAAAGATTATCCATCCACAATAATGAATTCCACTGCGAAAAGATTGTTAAATTTGGCGCTATGTTTTTTTTAATAAACTGTTTTGACACAGATACCTACAAAATATTGACACTACGGATTTAATGATTGTGAATTAGGGACTAAAAAACACCTGATGTTTGAAATTAATTCTGTTTTCTGATTGGTCGTTTTTAATATGAGCTGTACCTAATCTGTTTAGTTGATAGCAAATACAAATGTTTTTGAAAGAGTTGTGATTGGAGAATTTAATATGGTGAAGTGTTTTGATTGGTCATATATTAAATGTTTTAAAAATCATAAATATGTGTAGGTACATACACGTGTATATTTATTAAAAGTGAATACAAGATTACAATTAACATTAACTAAGATAAATTAAAACTAAGTGTGTACATTATTTTCCCTAGGGCGTAAATGTACTACTTTAGCCCCGCTTGCTAAGCCTAATATTACACACTTTTCGACCATGCGAAGTGAAAAAATATTATTGATTTGCTTACAACTTCTTCTTTTCTTTTGATACAGGCAGTAGTTTTTAAAAAGCTACAAAACGTGCATTATCCATTTGTTTTCGCTTCATTGAAATTATCTACATATTTCTACTTACTATTACATGAGGACGAGCGGGGGTGTCTTCGCCTCAACACCCTTGGCGGTGCCAAACCAAAACGGTATTTTTTATTAGTGATAAAAAGTGTGTATTAAGTTACTATCGTGATAACTTGCATACTTGATGAGTTATTCCATTATCTTCCATAAAAGTTGATAGATAATTGTGTGTGCCACCTGGCCTACATAAAAACGTGAAGAGTCCCGCATTAGACGGTTGATAGCGATATCTAATACTTATAAAATACTCCATACGTGTGTTGCAACGAATAAAGTAAGCTATGTATTCAAAAAGATGGGGTTGACTGATAGATACCTACTATACCTAACGTACTTGGGTGAGAATACCTAAATACCAATAAACAAAATTCATGATAAT
Source organism: Epinotia nisella (assembly GCA_932294315.1). Lineage (NCBI taxonomy): Eukaryota > Metazoa > Arthropoda > Insecta > Lepidoptera > Tortricidae > Epinotia > Epinotia nisella. The sequence goes on along the minus strand of OW028679.1, from coordinate 14,932,653 downwards.
CATGATAATACACGGAATAGATGCTCTTTTTTAGGGATCCGTAGCCAAAATGGCAAAAACGGAACCCTTATAGTTTCGTCATGTCCGTCTGTCCGTTTGTCCGTCTGCCCGTCTGTCCGTCTGTCCGTATGTCACAGGCACTTTACTCGAAAACTATAAAGTGTATTTGAATACAATTTTGAGGATAGGTGTATTTTGTTAGCCGCTATATAGTTTTGTAATTAAAATGACAAAGATATTTTTTTTAGTGGTGCACTCCATACATAAAACTGAAAAAAAAACATTGTAAACTCACGTGTGGCACATCAATCGATAGGCCTTTTAAAATAAATAAAAGGTTTCTCTGCAATTTTTTTGATTAAGTGAATAGAGTCGGAGAATCGCCCTGAAAGTCACTAAAATTCTGTCGTCGTCCCCTCTAATTTTTGAACGGTGTATTTTAAAAATATGAAAAAAATCATGGACATATGGCTTATTAAATTCTTTCACCGAAAATTATTTTGAACAAGATCGGTTCAAAGGTTTTCTAGCTATTGCGGACAAATTGCCTTCCTTAAAGAAAAGGACGTAAGTGCCGTAAGATTTCTGTGACGATACGACCTTTTAATAGGCGTGGAACCCTTTGTTTTGCGTGGTCCAACGCGCACTTGGCCGGTTTTTTTATAAATTAAACTAACATACAAAACGGCACGTTTTGATATCTAAATGGGCACTTTATGAACCGGTGCATTCATATAATAAAAATTAATTGAATGTGTTACTAGTTATAGAAGTAATGCGAAAAGAAATACTTCCGTGAATAAGTTTGAGGCGTTTTTCGCGGTATCCGCCGAGAATTTCGCACGCACAGGACAGGAGGCGACGCGTCGACTCCGCGCGACGGCTTGCGGGTTGCGGGGCAGCGCTCCCGATATAAACTATTAAATCGATGCCGGTGTTACGGGAACTTACGTTTTGAAAAACAGAGCATCTATCCCTCTGTGGCATCTATCCGGGTTTTACCCTATAGTTTTCAGATTTTTCCCTGTATTTGTAGTATAAGTACTTGCCAAATTTCATAGTTCTAGGTCAACGGAAAGTACCTACCCTATAAATCTTGATTCTCTTGAGAGTGTCCAAATATACGTTTTTTGCTCGATAAACGTATCTTTTTTTACGTTACCTTGGAAGTTTGAGTTTTTCACAGCTTCAAGAGACTGTAGAGTAGACCTGAGTATGTGGTTTTAATTTCAACTCGATACCCTCCACGCGTTCCCGAGATAGGGTCTTGACAGACAGACAGACAGACGGACAACAAAGTGATCCTATAAGGGTTCCGTTTTTTCCTTTTGAGGTACGGACCCCTAAAAATGGAGGGTGTTTGAACATAGAAAATCGTGACTTCGTTTGTTTTTATTTCCCCACTTCAACAAGTTCATTCTAAGGGTGAGCACCTAAGGTGGCAGCAGAGCAGTGTGCGAGGAAATAAATACAATTAGGTATCATTGCTTGCCTCGTTCACGTATCTCTTCCCATTGGTGGATTTTTCCTCGCACACCTCGCACAGTTTTGGTGGATACTAAACCTAACATGAGCGTTTTTGACGTTTCATGTGCCGATTTGACTAGGTATCAGGGTCGTTCTTCTTTTTTACCGACAATGAACCGAGGTTTTTCTGTTTTTTTGGTTTTTGAAGTATCGAAAATTGTGGTTTTGAAGTGCGATTTTAAAAAAAATGCATAGGTTTCTTCATTAGAACTAATTAAAGTTTCCTTTCTGGCCAAAATAAATATTTATTTACGGTTGGTTTCTAAAAAAAAACATGTGACAAAGTGGACTCTTTCAGTGGGGACCACATTTTGGTTTACCACTCTGTCACGGCATTCTACGAAAAAAAAAAACATTTAAAAAAATGCTAGTTAGAGAAAGTGAAATATTAAATATCACTAATTAATAAAATAATATGGACGTTCATTCGAACATTATAAAACCGTAAACATCATTACTCAAATGAGATGCCGTAATAAGACGAAGGACAGGCTATTGTCGGTCGAAAAGAAGAACGACCCATCAACATCCGTGTTGTCGATAGGGTATTTGACAACAGTGAAAATAAATTGTGTTTTCATTAGCAACAGATAAACATTACAAAAATATTCGGAATCTGAAAGGGTTAACAATAAGGACGCCGCTATTTGATTGTGACGTCACAAGCAAGTATCACCTAAGGCCTGCATCACACTGGCACGGCCTGCTGCGGCGGTCAACAGTAAATTTGACAACGGGCCAATCAAGCTGATTTGACTTTTGTCAGATACCGTATAGTTTCTAATACAAGAAGCCTTATGATGAAGTCAATATCTAAATGCATTTAGGGAGAAATCAAAAAATCAGGACATTGGCGTTTGTTGGAAAGGGACAAAACATATTTTAGTTAGCAGAGAATTGGATCGGTTACACACGGCGACGTGAGACAAATGCGTGACTGTCGCGCGACACTAGCCATAGCATAGATAACCTGTCAAAATTACCTGCGGGCCTAATGGGGCTTGTAGACGGGCTATACTTTTACGGAAATGTGTGGCCGGCAACTGTGGGCGTCTTGCTCTTACTTCCATGCTAGAGCAAGACGCCTATAGTTGCCGGCCACACATTTCCGGAAAAGTATAGCCCGTCTACAAGCCCCATAAGATACACAGCCATTAGTGATACAATGGCAACCATACTACGTCCGCTGTATCGATATATATATCTATATCGCGTTTGTGGCGCTGTAAAAAGTCGCCGTGTTTACCTGTTCTTACTATAGGTACTTACACTAAACATAAGTGCATTTCCTACTCACTGTAGGTACCGGAGTGGATTATCCATGGTAGGTACCTACCTACGCCATAAACGTAAACATAATTATCATAGACTCATTAGACGTACCTAATCCGTGATCTGGATACTCCGATGCGCACACGCAAGCGGCCGACGGCGACGGCTTGATGCGTTGCATGCTGGCATTTACATGTGCTGTACCTACCTACAACTACATACGTAACTACATACCTACCTACCTACCAGACGGTGGTAGTGGTGTAGTGTGCGGTTAAAAATATTTGTTACAAATATGTATAACAAAGAGAGGATAAACTAAATGAATACCAAGTACCTAACTACAACTGGACGGTCGATTCAAGAGTATTACGTAAGAATTAAGAAAGTAAGATATGTGGATAAGTACTTTTGTGTCCTATTAAATATACTTAGTCATAGGGGCACTTGTTATTTTTATTTCTGTCTCTAGGTCCAAAGTTGCCTAAAATACTGGCTGTATTTGCCGCGCTATAGGTATAAGTACATAGGTAGGTACCTACCTATTGCTGTATTCGCTATATTTGACACTCAGAACTTGCGCCGCACGTGGCTGTCTTAACATGTTATTGTGTTAGGTATATCTACTTATTAAAAGTTTTGTATATTGATATGTAGGTATGTTTGTTGTAAGGTATTTGTATATATGGGCCTTGTTGCCTGATGCGGATGAGGAATGATTTCCAAAAATATGGTAACACTTGATTACTTTTGTACCCATACCTATACCTACCTACCTATTTTTAAAGCTTGCTCCTATAGGTACGTGTAGATTACCTACACGGCGCGGCGGGACGATTTGGACGCGTTCTGGTTGGATTGGTGAGAGCCAAGCAATAAACTATATGCATAACCTATTAGTTAGGGTCGAGTGGAGAGAAAGAGGGGAGACTCTTTCCCCGCAGAGGGGCATCTAAATAATAAACAATCTAAGAAAATACTCAAAATCATACCTTAAGGAGGTGAAATGGGAGGCGGAAGTTTTTATGTTGGTACATAATATAATCATGTTCCACACAGACGAAGTCGCGGGCAAAAGCTAATAAAATAAAGTTGTCCTCAAAATATCGATAGGTAGGTAGGTACCTACCTATTGCATCGTCTGCGTTAAGCAAGATATAAGTAGGTAGGTATTATGTATATTATCAGAAAATTGTATTCCTTATTCACACGAGATTTCTAATAAGATTGACCAATACCTGCTAGTAGGTTTTTTTTTTTCTTTACTTTTATTAAATTTCCAAGGTACCTATAGATAAATAGCTTAATATAATAAATTATCATTTAAACCAATAACTAAGTAGGTAGGTAAATTGTTGACGTAAACATGATCAGCTGACCCACATTTCGAAATAAAATGTAACGACGAACTTACGATAGTTTTGTTGGACGGCGGCGCCGGCAGCGGCGCGTACATATCAGTAATCATTGTCCACCAACACTCAACACTCGCACATCGCAACCGAAACTTAATAAAAATTTATAAAGTGTGTACTGTCACTACTCGCGGCGGGGCGTCCACATGACGTTTTGTTCTGACAGCGGCGGCTCGCAAGATCCGCGTTCGAGCCGGCTGCGGGGGGGTGAGCCAGGTGGCGCGGGAGGGGCGCAGTGGGCGGGGCTAACCAATCCCAGCCTCTTACCACGCCCCGCCCACGCGCTGCCCCGCCCGCAAGGTCGCGAGGGCGGTATCGATCGTATACTGAGACTCCATTTTATTTCGGCTCCCTCGATTTGCATAAACTTTTTTGTTTCAAATTGTTGCTTAGTCGGCAAAGTTCGCTCTGCGTACCGTTACCCCGAGAGGATGCCGGTGGACATCGCTATTGTCCGCATAACATATGAGGGAAAAACAAGGAACGAGGTTTTAAAAATCGCGGTCGGTTATCTGATTTCAATTAAAGATTTATGTAGGTACATCATTTGAATAAATCATTGGTTATTTTGGGGGTTATTAATAATCAGGCAAGAGTATTTATTTTATTCAGGCTTTTTTCGTGGGAAATATGTTTTGATACCTACCAAGTACTTCGGTAGCCTCTTATGTCTGCCGACATAAGAGCCAATAATTATGAATAAGTTAGTAAGCACCCATATTTTTACAATAGACGGTAGGTAGGAACCTACTTAGGTACCTATCTTTTGGAATATTCTTAGTGAAATCCATGCACTTTGTTAAATTTAGGATATAGGTTTTTTTTACCAAAATAAGTTTGTTTTATATTTCGGTACATCCATAGGTAGGTATATACCTACATTAATATTAATTTTACACTGAAGTATTTAGGTACCTGGGTGACCATGCTTTAGGTAGGTACAGTGGGAATCTAAATGACCTCGCAAATGTGTAGGTTGCAAAGAAATCTGAGACTCAACCTTTATGAGAGAAAAGTCGTAGATTCTCATCTTTCTATTTAACCTCATATCGTTATCTACTTATATATAATTTAACTACACCACCTTTAGCGCCCACCGTCCTTCGATAAATGCCTCTATTCCTCCAACAAGGTGTTAAAGATAATGAAATATAATGCCAACCACAAAAAAAAAACTAAAAACGACCAAATAATTCGTAATGGAAGTTAAAAACTAAAGGTAGACGTGAAAAAAAATTACGGCGCCCTCCTGGCACCCCTGAGTTCCTTCGTCCTGCCGCTTTAAGAATAGCTTAAGCGGCTAATAGTTTTATGACACGCATAACACGAGGAAATGCTCCCCATGACCCACAAGCAAAATTTGATCTTGTAACTGAGTAGCAAGGTGTAAGATCGCGTTAGCGCGCTAGCGGAAATGACAGTCGCGAGGCATTATACGACATTAGGGGTGCCATCGGGTTCATAAAATAGTGAAATTGTGGCGAGGTGCGAAGGGGGGTGGGCGTGTCCAGGATAACGAAATAAAAATGCTCCGGGCTGCTCACGGGCAGCCGTGCGAACTCCGCTTAACGCAATAAACATTTTAATTTGAACACGAAACTCACGCTGAGATGTGGAATTACAGTACGAGGGCGCAAAGAAATCAAATTACGAGGAAATTTCATGAGGCTGTAATTCTGCCTTTCCCAAGCTCGCGCATTGCCTATAAATATTGTAATAGACTTGTGTTCCCTAGGGACTTTCTGGTACTATGTGGGCAGCCAGTGGGTTAGGCATGACACGGTCATTTTGATAGATGAGACTCATGGGGAAATCGCGTAGGTTTTCAAACGCGGATATCAACTGTCGTAATGCTTGTTTTGTTTGAAAAGTTACGCAAGTATCCCATAGTCCTTGTCCTTAATTAGGTATACCTACCCCTTAAACACAGTTTATGAGGAACTGTTTCTTTAAGAAAATGCTTTTTTGCACATTAATTGGAATAGATATACATTTTCTGTAATAATTCATAAACATTTTGTCGAAATCGGGGCGTTAAATAAATAAACCAAGGCGTTTATGCTATGTTCCCCCTTTAACCCTTAAATGCATGATTTTTTGTATAACTTTTTAATAAATTGAAATAGATGTGTCATGTTGTATAGATTGACGGATAGCTGAAGTGGAGAGCTGCATATTGAGCCACGGACCATCAAATATACGATGCATATATACATCATTATGCATTTAAGGGTTAACCCCTCGCATGCTCAGACATGGATCCGTGCCAAACATTTGAACCTATTGTTTTACATCTCAAAGCTTAATTTTGGATGGACAATTTTGACATCCACATACGAGGGGTTAAGTGTGAGTGGTGCTTACTTACTCTTAGCTAAATCAGGTAGGCACCTATCCTGTCCATTATTTTCGTTGCGGACGCTAAATTATTTACAACAGTAATTTAGTCTCAATAATAATGTCTTCTCATTGAGTTATATGTCAGTTAAACAGCGACCGTTACTAAAACGTAAGGAAGCAATTGACTATTTCAGTTACAGTGAAACCATCAGCCAGACTGGCATTTACGACTGAGTAAAGGAAGGGCTCGAGTGGGAAGGTAATAAAACAAATGTGGGACTAGCTGTAAGTATGTTGGTAGCTCAACTACACGTTGCAACTGTAGAGCGGTTGTATACCTAATAGGTACCTACACACGGCGAGTTTTCTCAGCGATATATAAACGCGCGACTGGCGCGCGACACTAGCCATTGATCACCAGGGCTGTTATTCGGAACGCATTAAAGTCACCCGTCACGCCTAACGAAACTAGACCTCTGATTACGCTTAGTTACTTCAATCGCGGCGTCAAGATTTATTTGTGGGTGAACGGTGAGGTGAGGTTAAAATAAGTTACAGAATAGCGGGGCTGTGGTAAGCTTAGTCCCGGAAATCACAAATTTGGTGAAGTGGAATGGAACTGATGCTGAAGACCACAGCTGACTTATGGAACTCGTACTTAAAATTTTAGAGGTACGTTACAGATTCTGATATGATTTCGTTGAAATAGCAACTAATGAAGTGCTAAATGTCAAGTGTGCCAAATTGACGGAACTCCTCAAATATTATCGGCCCACATACAGTGATATGGTTTTCGTCTGTAATAATCAACGTATTTACCTACTCACGGAAAGCAGTTCATGTGGTAAAGTGGAAAGGAAATGTTTATGTGGCTCGCATGGCGGAGTACTAAATTGAGGTCGGTTAAAACTTTGTTTTAAAGTAAATTATATCTGTTATCGTTGTGGATAAAACATCCCTCACTCTCGCACTCGCATAGACCGGTACTTGTCAGACCGTGACGGACGTCTTATCCCGATAAGTGTTAAAATGTCAACCATGCACAGTACACACAATGACGTTTAATATATAGGTACCTACGTTCCGTTGCACTAACATATTTTCATTGATCGCACATCATTATACGAATTTCACTTTTACAGCATTTTGCTAACATGACGAAAGAAGTAGGTAGGTAATGTGAGTGGTAAACATCATAATTTCCAATAAATAGATACCCTGTTGTGCACCTCTATAGGTATTGCTATGAAGCCTATGAATTAAGATTAAAGGTAGGTACCGAGTATTGGGTCAATGTCAGGCACTGGGTCTTCTACCTTACCTCTTATGAACGGATTTTAACTAGAGTACCCAACTCGTATTAACGTATGTACGTTACCGTAGATTAATTAACAATCAAAAATCTATCCAAAATTGTGATGTGGTAATCGATGGCGACCTTCCAATGAAATTGTATTTAAATACAGGATACATACATATTTCTAGGTCTTCGGTTGATTAAGTTCTTGTGTTCATGGTATCTACTGGGTAGAGACGGGAGGGGGAAGTTGTGCCCGGGGTAGTTTGTCCGTCTGGGAGCGGCGGAAATGGACGGAAGTGACCGACGCCGGAGCTGAGAGGCTGTAGGGTGTCAAATGTTACCCTCAGCGCAGAAATCGTGTCATTTGTATAGTAATTGTTGTCACCAGTGAAGCCTATTACAATAAACTAAATTTAAAAAAAAACTCTAAACACCATTTACCGAAGTCGAAGACCGAACATAAATTTAAATGTTCACTGTACTTTTTTAGGTAGGTATCCTCAATGAATGAGTCAGCCATTCATTTGTTTCTTATCTGTAGGTATAACCAATGAAACTTGTTAAAATACGGGAAATAATAAGCTACTCGTAAAAACATCAAATCATATCCGACAGAACAAATAACGTACTTACATAATTTAGGTTAAGTTAGCACAACAAAAGCTATTTAGCTAAGTCGACAAATTGACAACCTGTAATTTGTCTTGACAGCTGGCTACGTTAGCGCTAAAGCTTAAATCACTACATCAGACTAATATACCGTTAGGACCTAGCTAGCTATACAAATCACTTATATCAAGTTATATAAACAGACATGTTATTAAAGTATAAAAGTTGGTGGATATTTATATACTGAAAAGGGCATCATTAGTTTGCTAAATCATGTTAAGAGGTTTTACAGTAAATGTTTAAGTACTTAGTACCTACTCTTGAATCAGTACCTAATAACTGGTTAGATTGCCTATTACCTAAACAGTATTTAAACTTAGTTGATTCAGTTTACTTCGCACCAAGGATGTGGCTTGCCACTGACCATATTTGGTAGCTGACATAACTTATTCAACGAACTTTAAATATTTATTAATATGTCGGTAGAGGTAAATAGGACTCATACACCTTGTCCTATAAATATGGCTACTGGACCAACCGTGCAACCTCATAGTGCTAAGAACGCCAAATACGATGGCGTTTTAATTAACTATATCAACTAAGTAGGTGGTTATTATTCGTACTTCGTACTTAAGTAAATAATTTAAAAAAAAATGGGACAATTCACACCAATTGATCTAGTCCCAAACTAGGCAAAGTCTGTACCATGGGTTATAGACAACGGATAAGCATATAGATATATATAGATAAATACATACTTAAATAGATATTAAACATCCAAGACTCGAGAACAAACATTCGTATTCATCATACAAATATCTGCCCCGACCGGGGATCGAACCCGGGACCTCAAGCTTCATAGTCCGGTTCTCTAACCACTAGGCTATTCGGTCGTCTAAACTCATCTAAACTTACCTAACTTAGCTTTAAGTTTTCCCAAAATAGTTTGGTTAGCGAAATTCTAACTGAAGAAATAAAGTACTGATACTGGCGGCAGTCAGGTAAACCTACACTACACCATGACTTTTAATGAGTGATCAGCCAAAATGGAATTCAAAGGGTCCCATCCGATTAAATGACTGTTTATTAAATAAAATGAATGATAATTTTAACACCAATATCCACTGAGCGCGTGGTCTACCTACATTTTGTTATGACTCTCCTGTTAACACGTGTAGCTTGACTGTAAAGTGGCAAAAATATAATTAAAAACCGGCCAAGTGCGTGTCGAACCCCGCAAAACGAAGTGTTCCGTGCCTATTAAAAAGGTCGTATCGTCACATAAATCTCAGGGCACTTACGTCCTTTTCTTTAAGGAAGGCAGTTTTTCAGCAATATCTCGAAAACCTTTGAACCGATCTTGTTCAAAATAATATTTAGTGAAAGAATTTAGTAAGCCTTATGCCCACGACTTTTTTCATATTTTTTAAATACACCGTTCTAAAATACAGAAATTTGGGACTTTTGGGATTTTTTGGGGGGGACAGAATTTTAGTGACTTTCGGGGCGATTATCTCCGACTGTATTCTTTTTATTTATTTTGAAAGGACTATCGATTGATGTACCACTCGTAGGCATACAATGAAAAAAAGACTTGCAGTTTTATGTATGGAGTGCACACCTAAAAGAAATTTTTTTAGTCATTAAATTACAAAACTATGTAGCGGCTAACAAAATACACCTATCCTCAAAATTTTATTCAAATACGCCTTATACTTTTCGAGTTAAATGCCTGTGACATACGGGCAGACGGACAGACGGACAGACGGACATGACGAAACTATAAGGGATCCGTTTTTGCCATTTTGGCTACTGAACCCTAAAAACCGGCCAAGTACGTGTTGGACCACGCAAAACGAAGGGTTCCGTGCCTATTAAAAAGGTCGTATCGTAAAAGAAATCTTACGGCACTTAAGTCATTGTCTATAGGGAAGGCAGTTTTTCAGCAATATCTCGAAAACCTTTGAACCGATCTTGTTCAAAATAATTTTCGGTAAAAGAATTTAGTAAGCCCTATGACCAAGATTTTTTCATATTTTTAAAGTACACCGTTAAAGAATTAGAGGGGGGACACAATTTTAGAGACTTTCGGGGCGATTATCTCCGACTCTATTCACATAATCAAAACAATTGCTAAGAAACCTTTACTTGTATCGATTGATGCCACACGTGGTTGGCAAAATTGACTTGCACTTTTATGTATGGAGTACAGTAAATTTTTTTTTGTTATTTAATTACAAAACTATGTTAGCGGCTAACAAAATACACCTATCCTCAAAATTTTATTCAAATATACCTTATAGTTTTCGAGTAAAATGCCTGTGACATACGGACAGACGGACATGACGAAACTATAAGGGTTCCGTTTTTGCCATTCTTTTATTCGGAATGCGCTAATGCGCCTCACCTCAGCCGTCACACCTAACGTAACTAGACCTCTACGTTTAGTTACAACGAATCGCGGCGTCAAGATATATTTGTGGTCGAACGGTGAGGTGAGGTTAAATCAAGCTAAATAATAGCGGGGCTGAACTGAAGTTTTGTATTTAGACAAAACATGCCAATGATAAATTTACTTACTTACTCATAAAACTGATAAATTTACCAAGAGCTTTTAGGCTCTTATAATTTGTAATGTTATGAGCCATGTGGTGTTAATTAATAAAGTTTAGAGCTAATTTTATTCAAGAAATAAATAAAATTTATTCTACGATAAAAACCGCATCGATTATTTAATTACAAAAATTGATTCCTGGTCGCCTTAATTCACCGTGTATGGGTAGGTACCTACTTAACATTTTTAGATAAATAGGTAAATATTATATCTAGAGACTCAAATAACATTTTATTTCACTCAATGAAAGGCAAATGAAAATGTTGCCCAATAAATATAATTCTAGATATACTGCGACTCTCGCTTAGTAGACTAGAGTACCTATCTGACTTAATTTATGGCTCTACCATCCATACTCCTACACGTGCCACTTAGTGAGAACGCTAGCTTTGAGACCGGAAAAAGTATAAGTAGGTACCTAACTAGATAACAGAATCGCCGTCTTAGTGATGACACCAATAATCGACGAGCACCAAATAACCGACACTTTTTTTCTTTAACCGTTGCCTTGTCAAAAAAACTGGCATTTTTTTTAATAAGGCAGAACCGTAGGATATGTATAATCCTACTTTTGTCCAGTTACAATATCATTGAGATCGGCCGTTTTGTTTAAAGATGACAAATTAAAAATCAAGTGGTGTCAGTGCTTCTGGAAAAATCAAGATTTCTTAAACAAATCGTTAAGGAAGTGAGTGTATATGTGTGAGTGAGTTATTTAATTACCTACCTACTATCAAATTTATTTTAATTTTAGGTTATTTTATAGATTGCTATAAATATCCTTCAAATAATGCTGTAATTGAACAATTTGAGGTTTGGTTACTTTTGTTGAAATAGATAGTGTCGATTGCTGGGATCAGTAAATACTGTTCTCCAATAATCGACACTTATCGATAAATAATAATTTTGAGTATAAATTTTGGTATGGAGATAGTTTTAATTTCGAGGAAGGACATAAGAAAGTTGTTATCCCGGCACACACACAATAGGGTGCAATGGGGGCGAAAGTTTGTATGGAGGTACGACATTTTAAGTATATACGAGTGATCGCATTCCGTAAATAAAAACTACATAAAACGGCATTTTCCTGTAAACGTAGACACAGGTTACCATAACAACAATTGATCCTTACGTAATTTCCACTATAAAAGGAACTCCGATTTTTAGACAGATTTGTCGTTCCATTCGCGGCCGTGAACCTGCCCTGAGCGGCAACCTTTGTGGCTTTTTTTTACATACCTAATTTGAATGCAGTTTTTATTTTTCTATAATCGGCCTCATGAGTCCTAAGAACAAATTTCCGTATCTCGTATAGTTTTAGACTTTCCTTAAAATAGAGACTGACGATTACTGGATCTCGACCGATGTCGAATACTGGAACTTTGACGTCGATAACTGGAGTTTTCAAATATTTTTGCTTATTTGAATTTTTCTATTAATCTGTCTCTTCAGGTAATAAAAAGGTTTCATTTCTTTATGATTTATATTATAACTTAGTTCTAAATCAATTTGTAAACATGTAAGCTCGCTGACTCGGGAACAACGTTAAACGACTAAATAAATTATAAGTATCACTCATAAATATTGCTCTAAATATAAACAATGTTTTTGTTGTGGATGAAAATACACGACCTCTTTAAAGTGTCGCTTATTGGTCCCATCACGTCAATATGTTTTTTGCATGTTGACAAGAACTGTTATTTTTCTATAGGAATTAGGAACCAACTCCACAATTTTGGCTGTCACCCAATGCTATAAGATGACCTCTTATTTATTACCAGGATCAAAACTGAAGATGTCCCATACCTCGCACACAGTCATTACAATTTTTTTTTAATTCTAGCTTTTTGACATTTTTTGTAATAAAGAAAGGTGAAAGTTGGCAATCGCCTATGTCAAGACAAGGCGTTCAAAGTATTTGACACCACTCTGTGTCTAAGAGTAGTTAAATATACGATGTGTATTTTGCGAGCATTAACTAAATTATCACGCGGGTGACTGCACCTACATCATACTATGTACCTATAGGTACGTATATTGATTAAGGTGCATTGTATAATCCATTGCAAAATGTTCTAATATCGCACATTCGGCCACACGCGGCGCGGCCCGCGGCTGGTTGCGGGTTCAATCCTACTCAATGCACATTGTGCGCATTATTCATGGATAGCCCTTTCAATTGAACATTAATGCTTATTCCAATCGAAGATTGTATTCAAACAAAACGCTTTCAGCACGCTTGTGCATAAGCGAGAATGTATACACTTACATACCTACAACTAAAGGTACTTAGATAATTTATAAAATTACGTCAGAGAATACTGAACTACCCATAGGTACTCTTGGTAGGCAGTATAAAAGTCTCGTAAGTAGTCGCCCAAGATATTTTTAAGACATCTCAGCTAACAGCTTGAACAAAATCGGCAAATAAATCATGGTTTTTAAATTTTTAGGTTCAGTATCAGCGTCCAAATCTATTATAGTATTGGACGATGTAACTGGTGACCGAAAAGCTGGCGGATTTCTCACGCAACGCATCAGCATTGCAATTCAGCGAGGAAATGCCGCCAGCATCCTCGGTACAATGCCTCAAGGGCCTTTCTTAGATTAAACTTAATTTTAATTTAATTTAGTTAATGTTAATCATCATCTAGTATTTATTTTAGGACAAATTATACTAGTTATGTTCTAGTATTTTGAAAAGATAAACCGTCTTTACGTAACTCCTATTTCCTACAACTGGGTTGTTTAGCCTTATGAAGATTGACTTCTTGCTGAATTCTATAATAAATGCATAACGAAGCATTGAGCTGCCTCTACACTAAGGTTTGGAGTACGTATACTCCAGTAAAAATGTGGTTTTGAAAATCATTAATTTATAATAGCTTTTTTTATGCTTCAAGAATCCAATTAACTTTCCACCCGGAAGTAATTAGATTTAAAAGAAGAATGCTTTGTCTCTTTTGTATGATTTATCTCGAATATATAGAGCAAATAGTTGTAAATAAAGATAATCCACGTGTATGGAAAATGAAAAAAATATATATTTTCTTAAATTTCTATAAAAAAAAACGGATAAAAGGGGGGGATAAATTTAAAGTCTAGTAAGTAGGCCATGTGGGGTATCATATGAAAGGGCTTGAATTGCACATTCTAAAACAGTTTTTCTTTTTTTTCTACAGTGGTAAAATTTTGATTTATAAAGGAAAATGTTGAAAAAAATACCATTCCCCCCTTATCTCCCAAGTTTACCAAGCGAAAAATTTGAAAATAATATATATGACTAATATTAACGTAAATATTACCGGAAAAGTATAACGAGGCCTCTATCTAGCGTCAAAAATCATTTGTTAATTAAGTTTGTAAATACTTCTGTGTTTAATTTTATTCATTCTTATTCGTATGAAAGTATTTTAAAAGTACCTTCTAGCTAATAAAAAAATAATTGTCAAAATTAATTTACTTCATAAAGAATTATCGCTGAAAAACGAACCTACATACCGCGTTCTTTGGTCGCGCATGTTAGTAACAAAATGCACCGATAAATGGCGCTGTAGGTGTAGGTACAGTACAATGACTTAACTACACTATGCGTTGTTAAGATTTTTCCAAAATTAATGGGCGGGGCAAGACGGGTATGTTGTATGAAATTTTGTACGGAACCCATAGTGCGCGAGTCTGACTCCGCTTGACCGGTTTTTTTCTAAAGTAAATACAAGATGATGATTAACATTAACTAAATTAAATTCAAATAGAGATATTGCGATATTAGAGCAAATGTAAATGAACCAAAGATAAAAACATTTATTAATATTTTTTCAGACTCTTCAGAAGCTAGTTAAGTTATAATTTTTTTGATGTCAGATATTTTGTTGGATTTTGTCGCTAGGTAACTATTTAATTGAAATACATACGGTACCTACATATGAAAAATCTGCTATTATAAATTATTTCTAAATTTGTTTTTTTTCCTGTACAAGTTGTCAGTTCATTGACTGGACTAGTAGATATGTCCTGCCATTGCCACCAAAAGTAGAACTCGCGAACCTGTCCTCTTTAAAATTTTTTTTTTGCATTTCGAAAAAGTGTCTCGATCAAATATTATATATAATTAACGAACCTACTCACAAATAGTCACGAAAATCGGTTGAGAAATGCGACCTGTAGAGGAGAGCAGACGGACAGCTGGACAGCTGATGGACAGACACCAGACACCAGACATACGACGATTTTCGGCCCGTGCTCAAGCATAAAACTTCGTTCTCCCTCGTTCGAGAATCTAATGCAAATTTGATTACAGGCATGGCATATACCTGAATATATTAATAGACTATACTTGTGTACAAGTAACTAAAGGATTAAATCCCCTGCCTATAATATGATGTTCTTTAATCTAGGATAAGTTATAGTAGTGGCGACTTAATACGGCATAGTAAAAAAATATTAATTACATAAGCGAATATCATTTGTTAAAAAAAAACCAGTATTGAATTTAAGCGTACTTAATTAAAAGTAATTAAATAAAGAGTCGGGAAACGGTGACAAATAGGTGTCAAGATGACATGGGAAGGGGCGCCCTGCGGCGAGGACTGACAAGACGTCGCCGCCCGCTTATAATAAAACGGTTTTTTTTTTCAAATAGAGTATTTGACAACAGTAAAAAAAATGTTTACATTACGAATGAACTTTCGAAAATACTTGAAAAATATTGCGCCTCAAGTTATTGATATTTTAAAGTAAATGGGTAGGTACATGAATTCCAAAAAAAGAATGCTATTTGACCACAGAAAACAGTGACGTCACTAGTATGTTTCCCCTACAAACTTCATTTTTTGACGACTGTTGTTGATTAAACAATCGTCAAATACCGTATTCTTATAGGACGGTAAGATGTAGATGCCTTATCTGTAGCTAGGGTTTGCAATCCGGATCCAACTTGTATGGAAATATCCGGATCCGCGGATCCAGATCCGGATATTTACATACAAGTCGGATCCGGATTGCAAACCCTATCTGTAGCCTTCTTATAAAACTACAAGTTGTTACAGTTTTACTGGCAACACTGAGCCGCTTAACCTATAACGTGTGTTGTCTTTTTTTACATAATTGCTACTTGAAGCTTTGTGAAACTAGTTACCGATGCCGCTAAAAACATCTAAATTAAAAAAAAAAGGTTGGCAAAAAAAGTATGTTTTGTCATAGTAGATACTTACAATCAGTTCATCGAACACTGCTATGCTACGAAACATTGAATAATGTTGCTCATATTCCTAATTCATTCAGTGAAATATGGTTTAAAACACTCAATCTTTCAATTTTATCGTTTTATTATCACAATAGAAATACTCAGAAAATTATTCTAAACTGTCTACTTTTTTCGCATTATGCACAAAGGTTGGACATTACAATATCTCGAATGGACACTGGCGCGCGCGTGACGAATGCATTTCGCGCCTCTCATCGGCCACAATGGCTCGAATCGATGATCGGCATTACCGATTTCGTCATTCGATATTCGTTCCGATATAATTTCCCGATGTCGTGTCTGGAAAATCGCAATTGTGGAAAGCTTAAATTGCAGTTGCGGAAATGTTGTTATTTTGATGTCTTAATTTTATGGCTTATAGCCAATCCTGTCGTAAGGTGTTGGTTACACCCAGAAAAAAAATACCAACTTGATTCGAGGTAAATATTCTTGAACCAAAAAAATAAGGAAGATGTTAAACCTGAAAAAATCAAGCTAAATTATCTTGATCTAAGATCCCTTTATCTGTTTCATTCGACCATTTTCATTTTCAAATGTATCTCTCAATTCAAGTAGTTTTTAGGGTTCCGGACCAAAAAGGTAAAAACGGAACCCTTATGGTGCGACTCCGTCCGTCTGTCTGTCTGTCACAAAGTCAAATATCTCAGGAACTACTAATGCTATCGATTTGAAATTTGGAATAGTTGTAAATAAAGCTAATCCTCGTGTATGGAAAATGAAAAATTTTAATATATACTTTTAATTTGTATAAAAAAGGGCGAATAAGAGGGGGGTCAAAAATTTAAAGTCTAGTTAGTAGGCCAAGTGGGGTATCATATGAAAGGGCTTGAATTGTACATTCTAAAACAATTTTTCTTTTTTTTTCTACAATGGTAAAATTTTGATTTATAAAGAAAAATGTTGAAAAAAATACCATTCCCCCCCCCTTATCTCCGAAGTTAACCAAGCAAAAAATTTGGAAATAATATATATTATTAATATTAACGTGAATATTACCGGAAAAGTATAACGATACCTCTATCTAGCGTAGTTTTTTTTTATTCTTCAAAAATCATATGTTAATTTTGTTTGTAATTTAATACTTCTGTGTTTAATTTTTTGCCTTCAAATTCCTATGAAAGTGTTCTGAAAGTACCTTCTAGCAAATAAAAAAAGAATTATCGAAATTAATTCACTTGATAAAGAATTATCGCTGAAAAACCAACATACAGTAAGGGAAATGTATTAACGTACCACCGTAGAACCCTATCGCAATAAGGTAACATACCGCACGAGTTTGAGTGACGGCGGCCGGTCAATTGCGACAGGGTTCTACGGTGGTACGTGAATACATTTCCCTTACTGTACATACCGAGTTCCTTGGTCGCGCAATTTAGTAACAAAATGCACCGATAAATGGCGCTGTTGGTACTTATGTCATGCTCATGACTTTACTATACTATGCGTTGTTTAGATTTTTCCAAAATTAATGGGTGGGGCAAGACGGGTGTGTTGTATGATATTTCGTACGGAACCCTCGGTGCGCGAGTCAGACTCGCACTTGACCGGTTTTTTTAATGTAGGCTTTCATAAAACTTGATTCCTACCGCACCGGAACTCGACTGTATAATAACCAGGGTTATTATAGGTACAGTCGAGTTCTCCAATATCTAAACAGAGAACCTTTCAAAAATATCTATACTCAGTCTTTATTGTTACTGACATAAGACGCATATGTAGATATTTTTGAAAGGCAGTCTGCATAGATATTGGAGAACTCGACTGTACATCAAAATTTGTTCAGCATGATGTATATTTTTTTGCTTCCCCAGATTATTGAAGACAAGTATAGGTAAATTAACTCCAGCTTGCCTACGAATGCCATTGACGCCAAGACGACCCAGGGTTTCATAAGAAATATTTATAAGCAGGTAACCCTGAAATAACAACAGTAGCCATTTTGTTTGCTATTCAAAGATCCGTTCGATCAAACGATCAAGGATCTTTATAAAACTAAACCAAGATCAAAAACTGTACTGAGTTACAAATATTTGATATGCCGATTGCCACAAGATCTAAAACCTAGCGTTGAAGTATAACTAAAGGAAATGGAGTTGGACATTGTATCTCCTTATAACAAGTTGAATAATAGCAAAGGCTAAGAAGATTTTGTTCGAAGTTACATTACGACGGGCCCCGTAAATATGTATCTGTATTAAGTGTTTAAACGTAACGACGCATGCATTATTCGTTACAAATATATAAACAGATATAAGATGGCGGTACTTACTAAGATTTTCATGTCCTTGTGATCCGCGGACACACGGTCGATACTAACCTGAGGAAAGAAAACAACAATTATTTTCAAGTCAGCGAAAAAGAAATGGTAGATTATGTTTGTTTATTTCTAACCTTGAAATTTATTTTAACCCACAAAAAGGCTCAAAGTTTAAAAAAAACTGAAAAAATGAAATTGCAGACTGAGATACCTAATAGTATTTTAGGTCTTTTAACTAGTTATACAGAGTGTAAATTTGATACGGGTGAATATTTTGATTTGATGACGATTACTGTCGGTCCTAAACAACAACACATTTACATAAATTTCGTTAATTGACTGCTGCATTTTTTTCATACAAAATAATTGAGCACGCAATGTATTCACTACACGTCATGTCATTTGTTTACGACGCCCATAAAATAAACGTCAAAACGTTTGTTAAGAAAAATCAGTTTGGTTGCATTACATTGCTGCTCGGTCGTACTTAAAAATAATATGAACTCTTTAATAATTAGGCTACTTAACAAAATTGCTTTCTCATATAATTTTTACGGGTCGAAAATTAGGGCTGGTTAAAATATACACCCGTATGAAATGTACATGGCTGTCACCGTAGAAACAATCCACAACATAGGTAACAATAACAACACATTTCCCACCGTCCACTTCCAAAAAAACAAAAAACTAATTAGAAAGTCCCTAAAAAAGACCTATCATAAGTCGGCGTACACACGAGCGAATTTAATTTGGAGCGTTTTTAATTATGGCGGGAGAATCGTTCGCTGGCTGGTTTCGGCGCCGCGGCGGCCGCCCTGTAATTATGGGCCGGTAATTGCGAGCGCTCGGCGCGTCCAGTATCCTAGCCGAGCCACTGAAACTAGACGGGCGACGGATTTTACATTGTATGGTGGTTTTGGTCCACAATTTGTTGCGATGAAAAATTGTTAGTAAGCAGAGCGCTAGTAAGCGCGCTAACGACGAGTGCTTTTCCTAGCGTATCCTTATCGTTGTCATGACGTAGTCACATGCCTTAAATATCTTAATGTATACACTTACCAATGTGTTTTATTTTAACGCAATAAAAATATCATAAAACACTAAATTTATTAATTATTGCAATAGATTTATTACAATTTTGAATATTACCTACTTTTTAGGGTTCCGTACCTCAAAAGGAAAAAACGAAACCCTTATAGGATCACTCGTGCGTCTGTCTGTCCGTCTGTCACAGCCGATTTGCTCTGAAACTACTGCGTGGACCGATTGAGTTGAAACTTGGTATGCATATGTAAATTGGTGACCCAAAGATGGACGCGTAAAGTAAATGAATGAGTTCTAAACAAGGGGGCCACTTTTGGGGGTAAACTGGAAAATTAAAAAAAAAAGTTTCGCAAACTGTCGCAAATAAAATGTCTTTGAACGTAAAGAAATGTAAACACATAAAATTTACAAAAAACAGAAACCAACCTACCTATAACTTGAGTGGTGAAGTTCTTGAGGAAATTAAAAATATTAGGGATCTTGGTGTGACTTTTGATAGTAAACTAAAATTCGTGGAGCACATAGATAGTATCATCTTAAAGGCATCTAAACTGTTGGGTTTTGTTTTACGAGAATGTAAAAACTTTAGAAATATTGGAACGAAGCTTGTCATGTATAACGCCTTGGTGAGAAGCAACTTGGAATACTGTAGCGTAGTGTGGTCACCTTGTTATAATCTACATATAAATAGAATTGAAAGGGTCCAGAAAAAGTTTGTTACAAGTTTAACATATAGCTGCAAAAAAAACAAGGTGTTAAGAAGTTATCGTGAGCGACTTAAATACTTTAAGATGGGATCGTTGGCTGATAGAAGAACTATAAGTGATCTAGTGTTTTTGAAGAGAATTGTTACCGGTGCATTGGATTGCCCAGATTTACTGCAAAAAATAAATTTCCACGTACCCTCTAGAATTCCTAGAGCATGTAACATTAAGCTGTTCAGTTTAGCTACTCGTCGTACTAACCTCAAGCTACACTGTCCACTGTCACGGATGTTTACGGCTTATAGCAAACATCAAGATTGTATTGATCTAAACTCGTCAAGTATCCCATTCATAAAAGCCACGATTGCTGACAAGACTTAGTAATTATTAGTTAAGAGTAAACATATTGTAATCTGTTTTTTAGTTGAATTTCACTGTTAATTGATGCATGCTGTGTCCTTCTGTAATTAATAAGGTACTTAGTTTTAATTTGCGCATATAAGTGTAATATTATGTAATGGTATGCTTATTGTTGAAGGTCCTAATAAATAAATAAATAAATAAACTGTGTTATGTGACATATCAAATGAAAGGGGTTGTTGTAAGCATCTCAGGTATATATTTTTTAATAATTTTAGCATAAACAGATTTGAAGTAATTTAGGAAAAACGACGAAAATTTACCATTCCCCCCCCTATCTCCGAAACTACTACGCTAAAAATTCTGAAAAAAATATGGAAAATAGTTCCTTGCCTAAAGATTACTGGAAAACCTATAAGAAGTTTGAGTATTCAAAGTAACGGGAAAATTCTCAATATTTTACGGAACACTCACCACGCGAGTTGAGTTTTGTTACGATTGCTCAAGATTTAAGTTTTGATATTGTTTGTAATCTACCCTCATTAAATTTGCAACCAGAACCTTCAGTCAAGGCAAAGTAAATTGCACAATACGATTGGGATAATATGAACAATACTTATAAATACCGGATATAATTATCATGATACCGATGCAATAAGTTGAGTATAATAGCACTTCTAATGTATAGTAATTGCCCTTTAGGTAATGCCATGCACTCGAACCACTGCTTTCTAATACTATTTAAAAGGATTGGGTTTAATAACGATGACTTGGCAGGATTGAGTCAAAAAATATTTTACGATGCTTTTTAAGTTTACATTATAATAATTATAGATTAGACGGATGACTAATATGAAGTTCTGATGCACCTATCTACTGTTTGGATGAGTTTTTTGTTGGTCAGTTTTATTTTCACCTGCTAAAGCGTTACTTCCCGAGTAGGTGGAATATTTAATCGATTTACTGGCTAGAAACAACTATGAAAATAAAAGTGACATGTTAATGTCACCTACAGGTATGGTTATGATAAAAAGTCTACAAAACAGATATTTATAAATATACTATAGTGAAAATGCCCTTACATCCAATTCATCCCAGTATAATTAATGTCATCATTGACGTTTATTGTACGGGGATGAGGGCTGTTAAAAAAAAAAATTTATTAAGTAACTGAAGAGCCATAATAAAAATATATAATTATCGAACCTGCTCACAAATTTTCACGAGAATCGTAGAAGAGAACAGCGGGATAGCGTGACATTCGAAAGAATTTTGGCCCAATCTGAAAAGGAGAATTTCGTTTGCTTCGCTCGCTCGTTAAATTATGTAGAAAACGGGAAAGAGTATTTAAACGGTGGTAAGTATGTGCCTTAAGGAATATAAGTTCGCGGTACGCTAGTCTCCAAGCCAGGAATTCTACAGGCGACAAGTGTCCTGCAACCTGGTCGCGAGTAACGTCAGACGAAATCGCGCGACTTAGAGCTAATATTCACCAGAGCTAGGTTGTGAGGCGGTTGCGAGACCAATAGGATTCGATGCGCGTGCGAGCCTAGCAATTGGTGCATTTTTTCTCGCTCACCACCTCGCAACCTCGCACAGCGCGGTGGATACTCACCCTTAGACCATTTCCCCCATAAATCATTGCAAGCTGTCAATCAAGTCAGTAGAGATTCTTCACTACGCGCCTAAATTTAAATGGTTATTTCCTACGGAAGTCTAGCGTTTGGGAGATTCCCTATAAGTTTTTTATCGGCTCAGTGGTTCACATTACACATGCTATGTAGATATACCGAACCTATCGGTATATCTATGACGTATTTCCACGAACAATCTTATTTGGTTCAGTCGCCGAATGAAAAGGTTCGGCACTTTTGGACTTTCATCATCATCATATCAGCCGAAAGACGTCCACTGCTGGCCATAGGCCTCCCCCAGAGTGCCAAAGTGACCGGTCCTGCGCCACCCGCATCCAGCGCGCTTTTGGAGTTTAAAACATTTAAATAAACTGTAAAGCTTTTCCATTTTTCGACAATACTTTATTTTATTGAAAACCGTTCAAGCTGGATTTCTGTGGATTCGAACGCCGGCTCGTGCCACTGGTTTTTTTTCAAAAAAATCGTATGTGCGGAATACCATTTGATATTTAACAGTGGCTTTTTGAAGAGAAACATCCTGAGGAAACCGGTCTCAGTTCTAGTTTTTTTCCCTCTACGGTTGGAAGGTCAGATGGCTGTCGCTTTCGTAAAATGACTACCTACGCCAAATCTTGGAACGCTACGAGGATGAGCAGGATGACTTTTTTGAAAAACGCTACGAGGATGAGCAGGATGACTTTTTTGAAAAATGCTACGAGGATGAGCAGGATGACTTTTTTGAAAAACGCTACGAGGATGAGCAGGATGACTTTTTTGAAAAACGCTACGAGGATGAGCAGGATGACTTTTTTGAAAAACGCTACGAGGATGAGCAGGATGACTTTTTTGAAAAACGCTACGAGGATGAGCAGGATGACTTTTTTGAAAAACGCTACGAGGATGAGCAGGATGACTTTTTTGAAAAACGCTACGAGGATGAGCAGGATGACTTTTTTGAAAAACGCTACGAGGATGAGCAGGATGACTTTTTTGAAAAACGCTACGAGGATGAGCAGGATGACTTTTTTGAAAAACGCTACGAGGATGAGCAGGATGACTTTTTTGAAAAACGCTACGAGGATGAGCAGGATGACTTTTTTGAAAAACGCTACGAGGATGAGCAGGATGACTTTTTTGAAAAACGCTACGAGGATGAGCAGGATGACTTTTTTGAAAAACGCTACGAGGATGAGCAGGATGACTTTTTTGAAAAACGCTACGAGGATGAGCAGGATGACTTTTTTGAAAAATGCTACGAGGATGAGCAGGATGGCTTTGTTCAAAAACGCTAAGAAGATGAGCAGGATGACTTTTTTGAAAAACGCTACGAGGATGAGCAGGATGACTTTTTTGAAAAACGCTACGAGGATGAGCAGGATGACTTTTTTGAAAAACGCTACGAGGATGAGCAGGATGACTTTTTTGAAAAATGCTACGAGGATGAGCAGGATGACTTTTTTGAAAAACGCTACGAGGATGAGCAGGATGACTTTTTTGAAAAACGCTACGAGGATGAGCAGGATGACTTTTTTGAAAAATGCTACGAGGATGAGCAGGATGGCTTTGTTCAAAAACGCTAAGAGGATGAGCAGGATGACTTTTTTGAAAAACGCTACGAGGATGAGCAGGATGACTTTTTTGAAAAATGCTACGAGGATGAGCAGGATGACTTTTTTGAAAAATGCTACGAGGATGAGCAGGATGGCTTTGTTCAAAAACGCTAAGAGGATGAGCAGGATGAATTTGTTGAAAAGCCTACAACCATTGTCAATTTGCAACAATGTTGACATTTCAAACGTAAGCGCGAACAGGAAATGTAAAGATGGCCATAAAGATAAATCCGCCGACACGTCGAGTGCGTTGCTTGTACATTTATTGCCGCTATCACTGCATCTGTGTGATACTGATGTGAACTCGGGCAGCAATAATTGTGTTACTACACGTGTAAATTAAGAGGATGTTGTATTTAATGCTTCCAAGTAAACCCCTTTATAGCACGAACTTTTTACTTCATGTAAAAGTTGCATAATATATTGCAACCAAGGAAACCGAAACCGCGTTCCCTTTTCACTCTTGTCATTTGGGCAAGAAGGGATGGTAAGTTTATGTCAAAATATTTTTTAATAAGCTTTAATTCCGAGAGTGGAGTCTAGACTAGTTTATAATGGCGTCCAAGCACTGAACAAGCTTGGAAAGCACAATAAGGTGCAACTTGTTTGGATACCAGGGCACGAGGGCTTCATCGGCAACGAAAGAGCAGATGAGCTTGCAAGAAGGGGGTCTACAAATCACTTTGTCGGTCCAGAACCGTTTGTGGGACTCTCACAGGGAACCATAATATCGGCCTTTAAAGTCTACGCCAAAATTAAACACCAGCACGAGTGGAGTAATGAGGCGGGTTTAAGGCACTCAAAGCTCTTCATAGAAGGAGTGGACTCGGGCTGGACCAAAAAACTCTGGAAATCCAGCAGAAAGCAACTCAGGATTATATCTGGGGTGTTCACAGGTCACTTCGGCGTCAAGGATCTCTTGGCCAAGATGGGACTATCAAACAGTACAGACTGTAGAATGTGTGGCGAGGAGGATGAGACTATGGAACATTTACTGTGTGAATGTCATGCCCTTGCCAGACAAAGAATGAATCTCTTTGGTAACGGCTACCCGCAACTAAAGGAATTCAGGGTGCTCCCACTAAGCTGCATCATCCGCTTTGTGGAAATGATGGAGCGAGCTTGGGAGTAGCTATAAAGGGGAGGGCAAATGCACAAAAGATCCGTATGGGTCGAAGTGTATCCGAAAGGGCCCTCAACTAGATAAAATAAGATAATAAGCTTTAATTGCTGACTGTACTTTTTCTGCACAGTAATGAACTACTCATAGAGAGAGTTCCAATGAGCATTACACGATAGTTTAAGAATTGCTTAGGCCAGGCTCTGTCTCCATCATCAGATCAGCTCGGTGGTGCCATGATGCCTGGGTCAATCAACTATTTCTTGTTGTTATTCTGTCCCGTTAGCCAGGAGACAAAAAGATAGAGTTTCTTAGAAAAATTGTTACAATTTGGGCTTCAAACATGCTTAACCCATTCGAGGTCACGCATCGCTACGTGACAGAGCGCAAAAACGTAGCAGCGTTTTTTCGCTCTGTAACGGAAATCACACGTAGAGCCATGACTCATATGTTGAGTCACTGGCCTTGAATGGATTAAAAGATGGACCATACAAACAGGGGTTGAAAAGAGAAAGACACAAGAAAAAACCCACATTTGGTGAATTTTAATCCATAAAATCGCAGTTTTAAAAAGTTACCCAGGAGACGTAGCCATGGCAACTAGGGACAGTAAAAAGTTGAATCACCCAACTACATATTACGCTGTCGACTAACTTGGATAGTTTGCTAAATGTCAGCCCTATCGGATACCGGTAAGTTGAAAAATAGTTTGTAAATTTTAAGGACAACTTACGAACAGTGCAATTTTAATAAAATCTTGTAAGGAGGTGGTTTCAGTTTCCTATAGCGTATTATATTAGTTTCCTTACGGTATTTTACTTAATGGAAAAATATATAACGCTAAACATCAAAGGGCAATATGTACGTAAGTTGTGAATTACACAGTACCTACGAGCCAGGATTTGCAGTGAGTTTTAAAGTCCCAAGATTGAAACATTTGGCTAATCTAAATCGCCAGTAATTCACGACTACATAAGTAAACCAGATCGTGCTGATTTGCTTATGGGTCGTGAATTACTGGGGCAAGGCACTACGAGTATCTTTATTTATTAAAAGAAAAATGCAATGACAGGCTAGAAACAAATGAACATTATTAGGAAAAAACAAAAATGTATCTATCTTGATATGTGTGGATTACATGAAACAGAGTTTTCCTAAACTAAATCGGATCAAAGAACATAAT
Source organism: Epinotia nisella (assembly GCA_932294315.1). Taxonomy (NCBI): domain Eukaryota; kingdom Metazoa; phylum Arthropoda; class Insecta; order Lepidoptera; family Tortricidae; genus Epinotia; species Epinotia nisella. Next base: position 14,906,398 of record OW028679.1, on the reverse strand, counting down.
AAACCACTGACTGTGATTGTTACTAAGTACTAAACAAAAACACAACTGAAAAAAGAAACAAACGAGTAATATACATTATTAATTCTAATCAATATCACCTTTCAACAATACAAAATAGTGAGATTATTTCAATGAATTGCTAGATTAGCAGTATTGGACAAAAGAAACGGCGCGATCGCATTGTGGACCGCGGGAGGTGTTTGTACGGTAATCACACCAATTAAATATTTTTATTCCTCGCTGCTGCCTGCTTTGTGCCTTTGTAGGCATTTCCCCGGGCGTCTTTTGTTTGGAGGCAGAGAAGTGACATGGCAGTTTTTTGCCGTTTGTACGCTTTTGCTTTTAACTGTTATTAATTGTGATAATGTTTTTATTTATCGAGGTAAGAATGAAAAAGGATAATTAAAAATGAGTTATTAAATTGAATGTAAATTAGTATTAGCTAATGAAAATGCTACATTGTATGTAGGTAGCTGAAAACATCAAATAGGTAAGGTAACATTTTAACTTTGTTTCAGGCGATAAATACCAATATGATATCGACAACCATCGCTTTTTTTGGTCTGGAACGGCTGTTTTAATCAGGCGCTATGTAAAATATATTAATCCTTAATTTGCCAAACTAAAAACAAAGCCTCATTCGCGCTGTAGAGAACAAATCTTAAAAGAAATGCAGTAGTATGACAGAGAAATACTGGAAATTTTATGATAATGCTTCTATTTAAAAACTCTCATTAGGATTTTTATTAAAAGGTTTAGGGTCCTTTAAATCCAAAAATTGACATCAAATATTTATAATGAAACTGCATATAAACTGCAACGTATTATTTGTAGCTTATTTCTTTCTTTTTTATATAAAACGTAAATCACAGTTCTCAAAAGCTACGTAAGATCTAACTGGAGTCCAATAAGATCATATCAAAAATCAAAATAAGAATCACCTCCGTAAACAAAGACTAATAGACCATACTTAAACCGCTCCTCCATTGATTTTGGATTTTAACAAAGATAGCTGAAATTGCTTCAAAAATCTTTTTTCCAAGCCTATATGTAGGTACTTCGCTTGGCAACTACAGTTGCCACAAGCATTTTGAGGAAATGCTAAATTGGTAACTCTGGTTACCACAAGCAGTATTAAGTATAATATTTAAAAGCATTACCTCATTGAAATAGTGATTATTCCCATTGTGGTTCACGGGGTGCTCCCCGTGTTGCTGATAGTACGCACAATGCATATCAGCCCATCAGAGTTTCCACACGAATGACGTCACATCACACGCGAAAATTCGAAGAAAATTCGGAGCAATTATCTTAACGAATTGATGCGGCGAACGAATCTCGCCTACTAATTGTAGGGTTCGAGTTTTGGTGTGGCGCGGCTGCGAGCGTCTCGCTTGCACATCGTGTGTCTCGGTCGGGCCGCGTGGCCCCTCTACGTGTTTGTTTACGCGCGGGGCGGGCCGTAGGGCGGCCGGTCGCTGAGGGCGGAGGCTACGATAATGCAATTTTTGAATTGAATCACAGTTTTGACTGGGGTTTTTGTATTAACCCTTCAGGAACTGTAGACGTGAGCATAGATTTTGTTATTTAAAAACTTGACCCCTTTTATTGTGGCATGTTACAAAGGCCCTGCTTGAGGCAGGCGGTGAAATATAACATTACTTATAATATTTATGCAAATTAAAGCATATGAATACTTTTTACACAGAAAACATACATTTAGAGGGAAATCGTGTTCAGTTTGAAAACATGATCTTTTTTGGTGCGAAAAACAAAGGCTGAATTGGAATCTTCAAAGCAAGCCATAAGGGCAGGAGCCAGCAATGCACTCGAAGTTAAAATTGTGTGCCTTATGCCCCCATACACTTGGCTACGCGCAAGTGCAAACGAGCGCGCGCAATAATTCGTTTCCCGTCCAATCTCTACATATTTCCCAGTTCCCTAGTTTATACCCACAGACAGATGTAGAAAGCAACCGAGAAGTCAATAATATTTTGGTTTCAAACTCTAAAGGGTCGTGAAAAAACAAAAAGTCCTCGAGCACGAATTTGGGCGGAAAACTAGTAATTAAAATGAATAATACTCCAAGTTCATAAATCATAAAAACCACGTGGAAAGAACATGATTTATTGTTTCTTTCTACAAGCGAGGAAATGTTATTATTTCTGTCGACTTTAGTAGGTAAATAATAGAAAGTGGAAGTGGTTGAAAATGTACTTGATTCTAGTACCATTGATTGATTATAGTTGTTGGTAAATACTTATACTGATCAGAGTACTTACCTACTCCGCGTGTCAACCAAGGTGCTTACTAGATGTTCGATTATAGCATAAGGTTTACTTTGCATTTGGCGGTGGGGGGTTGGTACGGTATCAGTAAGATGTCAGCAGTCAGTGGCAACTATCGGTCAGGTCAGTGGCAACTGTCAGCCAGGTCAGTACACATTATTTTCTGCACGCCTACATTTATTGGAGCGAGTGCGGAAGCGAGGAACGAATGCAGTACTACCCACAAGTTAGGAAATCTGCAAGGTTAGAACAAGACACACGCGGGCTGTCTCGCGGCGACATAGACTATCCGTATCCTTCTAATAACAACACTTAAAAAAATACGTATACTCTATCTCGCTGCGAGATAGCTCGCGCGCGGTCTTGTGCTTGCCGTCATATGAATAAGCTCTCGGTAAGGTACAAAATACCGCATACCGATTCCGCCCCGCCCAACGCGGAATGACCTTAGTCAATTTATGAGGGGTCGTGGATTTAACACCTTTAAGAGATTCAGTTATATTTAACCATCATCATATATATATCATAATAACTGGTAAATTTATCACGGAAGCCTTTCGTCATATTCACAATTTTTCACAGATGGAAATCTTCACAATAGCAAATCACCACATTCGTTATTCTTCACAGTTTCATACCTAAGTATTTACTTCTATACCTATCCTAAATAACGAATGTACTGAAATGTGGTACTGAATGTTATTGATACCAACAGAGTACTACCTCGCTGATTACTTCCCTCGAAAATTATTATAACAATTTTATTGCAGATAATGAATAGACTTTTTCAGATTCAGAGGTAATAAATGTTTCCGGTTCATAATAAAGAATATCGGGATCGCTTCCCTCGCGACTATTATAAAAATTGGTCCATTTTTTATCGTCCCCAATCTGTGTGGGGGCGGATACGGCTCATATGACAGGATACACTTTCCTCCACTATTTTTCAGTCCGTATCTAAAAGGTCACATGTACCGAGGACCTTCAAGGCTCATACTACGTTATGAATTTGGAGGATATTGTTGATATCACGCGAAATCTAGTCGCGTTCGTGACAGATGTGCCTTTGATTCGTATTTACGGTGTACAAATTAGTTTTAATAGAAGACGTCATTAAATTATGTTATTTTTGAGATGAATGATGTGTTTTTGCTTATGTTTTTCAGGTCTTAGTTTACTATACCAGAGAGGTGATCACATAACGTTTCGAACGCACGTCTCAATTGTCATTTTTACATACAAAAAGTGACATTTAGATCTACCTGACGCGCGTACAATGCGTTACGTGATCGACCTGCAGGTTTGTGGTTATTGATTCGTTTTACATACCTATATCTCTATCTCTGGTTTCTATGTGTGTTTCAGCAAGTTGTATTCGCATTGTACGCGCTACAGGTAGATCTAAATGTCACTTTTTATATGGAAAAATGACAGTTAAATTGTCCTAACGCGCGTTCAAAACGATACGTGATTCATCTGGTGGCTGGGAAGCCGCAATGACTGAGCCCATGCTGGCCCCGTAGCATGGTTGGCCTTGTCACGCGATAGGTGATAGGATAGAGCGTGCGTCACTGGCTGACACCGTTCGATAGAATGAGACGACGCTCCTATCTTGTCACTTGTCGCGTGATAAGGCCAATCATGCTACGGCTCCTGGGTTCGTTTCTTTTATCACACGAATAGTCTTGTTTTTTATTTATTGTATCTGTTCGTGTGACAATAACAATACAATACAATACAATACAAATACTCTTTATTGCACACCTCACACAAACAAAGCAGTTACATAGAGAAACAATACAATAACATGTAGGTAGAGGTAGACAACAGGCGGTCTTATCGCTGAAGAGCGATCTCTTCCAGACAACCTTTGGGTATCGGAGAAAGAGATAAAACTAGATAACATTTTCTTTCTATGTTTTTAATCTCAATTACCCAGTACCTACTTTTATAGACGTCAAAGTTATTACTATTTTTGTCATACCTGCGTAAATTTAAACCTTAACCAACAATCGATAAAAATACCTACAGTTGGAGATACTTGGTACTCTTAATACATGAATAAATAAATAAGTGCGTTAGAAATATCACAAATAACTCTTAAGCAGCAACTGCTAACAAAACTACCTCGACGCCGCATCCTAGCTCTGCTCTACTGACCTTAGTTACTACCTTCGCCTTGTCCAATAAAGTTACACAATTAACAACAGTAAATAAGCTCCTGCGCAGGCAACTGAAATCCGTAGATGTCGCCAGCGATAGGGGAGTATTTTGTATGGATTATAGAATAACATGCGCAAATGATAGTGATTACATTGCCGTGGGTGCCGCGCGTGCGTCGTAATTATTGTAATCTCGCGCACGCTGCGCCGGCGCGCCCAACACTACTGTTACTCTATTGTTCCTGTTAACACTTATTCACAATGCTTTCAACGAGGTTTGGGAAAAAGGAGCTGAATGGGCCGCCGGTGGGGTTTTCAGACCACTTACGTTTTGTGTCACGAGTATAATATACGTCAAGACGAAGGGCTTGACTACATTTGTCCAACTTTTATAATATTGAACTAATATATGTGCGTACCTATACATAAATAGATAATTAATTGTATTCACCTACAAGACATTTTAACAAGAAAAGAGTCTAGTAAAAGCATATACCGATAGGAAAGAAACGGGCACCTGCATACGTGTATCTATGGAGTTAATTATTGCTTTTGAACTTCAGAACCGTATACAGCTAGTTTCAAACTTCTAGGCGAAAAGATTGTAGGTACCTATGTACAGTCGAGGTCTCCAATATCTATACAGACAACCTTTCAAAAATATCTACACATGTGTCTTATGTCATCAATAATAAAGCCTATGTAGAGATATTTTTGAAAGGTTGTCTGTATAGATATTGAAGAACTCGACTGTACCGAAGACTGTCCACTGTTTTGTGATTGTCATTTGTTGTTTAAATGCAAGTTACAATCCGTGAGTTTACTAATTAATAACTAAATCCAATTGGAATTCGAACGTTAGTTGTTTTTTTAATGGCATGCGTCACAGTTCGACGCAGGCGCGTGCACAATGCGCAAGAGCATCTGGCGCGCCGCCCTCCGCCCAGCCTCGCAACTGCCGTGCAAAACGCAGCGCTCCATAGAACAACAATGTCCCATGTCAATAAGAAACCTATGTCCACATACGACACTGTTTTATAGGTGACTACTATTCGTTTATTATTTGGGTCCATACAGAAAGGAAAAACAAATGCATTCAATATTCAATCCTAACACAATGCATTTGGATTTAAAATCTTCTCTAAAGAATTATCTTAAAGGTGCGTTACATTATTTTAATGATTATTCTTTCTGTTATTGATGGGCTGAATTAAAAATGGGTGTGGCATAGGTATTTTGTAGAGTTTGTGTGTATGTCTGTGTAGGTAAAATAATTGTTTCGACTTTTAAATTATGCGATCGATTGTATCACATTTATTATGAACAAGTGTGTTGAGTTAAATTGGTTCCCACATAGCCTACATTTTAAGCCCTTACCCTTTTAATCAATTCCTCAATAACTGAATAGTAACTACAGGGTTATACATGGTAGAATGTACTTATCAAAACATGGGTTTACTCACTACGGATAATATACCTAAATACCTAAACATAAATATGTGTAACTAGCTGCCCGCGCGGCGTAGCCGCGTATTACGGAGAACCCGCACGTGAAAAGTAAAATGAGACTCCGTACGGGATAAAATAATAGCCTATGTCCATCTTGAAGGACCATTATATACACTGGTGAAATCTTTTTTGAAATGGGATGAGTAGTTCCGGTGATGATCCTCTTCATACAAACTTACAATGCTACACACTCATACAATTTATCATTTTTATAATTTTGGTACGTAGGGTAGACCGGGGTCAATAGTACCACGGCTCAATAGTACCATCGCCTATAACTCTGCAACTACATCGAAATATGCATGTGTGTATATACACGAGTGTGCTTTGATCGTGTCTCGACCTGTGCTCACTAGTCGGCCATTCGCTGCCGCACGAAACGCACTATTTTTGACTGATCAAAGTAAGTATTTACGTTTTATACTAGTGTTTATAATTAAATAGTCGTAGTCAATGTCATCCGTTTCAGTAGTATTATTTAAAAATAAGATTCTGAGTTAATAGGTCATTATTTCTAAATTGGTACTATTGCCCCCGATCTACCCTACCTAACTATAGATAAAAATAATCACATATGAATATCAAACATGAGGCACTAGTTTTGCAAAATGTCTTTCCAGCGTGTTTACGGCAACCAAGAAAACCTTAAAAATTGTAATAAGTACTTTAATTAAAATAATAGTGATATTCCTTGTCAATTTTTGCTTCAATAAACTCACAAATGTATGCTTAAGGAATTCAAAAATATATTGTAAGTACGATGTTTCAAAACACAATTCCTCTTAACTCTTAATCCTATTATGCTTGTAAACACTCTGAAGACGTTTCAATATCCCCGTCAAGTGAACATCTCGTGTTCGACGACACATTATTGTCCCTCGTCCCATTCGGCTCAGCGGAAGCATTCAGATGGATATCTGACGGATATCTTTATTCCGGGATTACAAGAGATTTTGCATAGGAAACGGTCGTCAAATATCCAACCGTTGACAAACACTTGAATGGGGCTAAGCGGAATCCACGGCAACAATACGCCCGAAAGATCACACGTGTTTTGAATGAATATTGGACGTTTAGGTAGCCAGTGCCTAAGTGTATCAGGGGGTATTATCTACGGTTCGATAAGATCGAATTTGAAATCACAATATTTTGCTTTATTATAATCGCTCAATTCATCTCGTGAAGCAACACTCGTTGCACTTTTGGAGCATTGAATTATAAATTTAATGCAATATTTCTATAACGAGAACTTATTGCACCTTTTGCATAAGGCGTGGTAACTTGAAACCATATTGTTCGAGAACACAGTGGAAGTTGGTGTAATATTGCAACCGGACGCACCCTTTCTAACCGTTATAAGTTCTGCCTACACAAGTAAATTAAACGGGTAACTAAAACGAGATCTAGGAGCTATATCCTCGCATGTGTTAATCTACGTATTGATATTGATTTGGAAACGAATTAGATGCACACGATCGGTCATGCTAGCTCGTAATAAGCTACGAGGTGCGGTCCAAAAGTTTCTGGTTGGAGAAATATGGCAGTTTAAAAATAAAAATAAAATGTGTCATTGTGATTGTCATTTATTCTGCTTGTTCGCTTGAGAGTTTTAAGGTTTCTGTTGGTTGTAGTTTTGATTTGACCCTTTAGTTCCATCTCGTAGCTAGTTACGAAATGGGAAATGTGCATTCCCATTTTGTAGCTAGCTACCAAATGGGAACGAGTTTCCCATCTCGTAGCCACATTTGGTAGCTAGCGACGAAATGGGAAATGTGCTTTCCCATGTCGAAGCCAGTTACGAAACGGGAACGACTTTCCCAGCTCGTAGCAGGATTTGGTAGCTGGCTTCTAAATGGGAAATGTGACTTCCCGTCTCGTACTAGCCAACTATTCAAAAATATTTTGAGTGGCTACGACGAAAGTCACGAAACACTTCGAAGTTTTGTATATTTGCATCTTTGATTTTTCGTTTATAATACTTGAAACCATTCAATGATGCTATTCCTCTCCAGTTAGTTGGAATAAACTTTATAGGTTTTTTGAAAGGCCTATCGATTGATGTGTCACACGTGGGCTTACGATGAAAAAAAATTGACTTATTTTTATGTATGGAGTGCACCCCTAAAATTTTTTTTTTGTCATTTTAATAACAAAACTATGTAGCGGCTAACAAAATACAGCTATCCCCAAAATTTTATTCAAATACACCTGATAGTTTTCGAGTAAAATGTCTGTGACATACGAACAGACGGACATGACGAAACTATAAGGGTTCCGTTTTTGCCATTTTGGGTACGGAACCCTAAAAAGCATAATTATTTCATTAGTTTATCGACTGAATGACTCAGATTAGATAGCACTTGACAACGTCAAAGTTTCCTTATAATGAAGATGTCATATCATAAAATAAGTCGCACCAAACTACACACACAGTTTGAAGAAAAGCTTAACCCATAAGATTAAAAAGAAAACATAGGGAAGGGGGTGGAATAGGAATAAATGATTCCCGTCTCATATAGCCAGCTTCGAATCGGGATTATTTCTCCCATTTGGAAGCCGGCTACCAAATCTGGCTACGAGATGCGACTAAAGGGGATTGTCACGGAATACTACTGAATATCATAAAATAAATTCCTTTCTTAAAGAAATTTCTTTTATTAGGACCGGGTAGTAACGTAACTAACGTAAGTAGCAAGTAGTAAGAAAGTGGTAGGATTCCTATCACGGTAAATGGTAGCTACTACGCTACCCTTATTGAGCAGTTACGAGATGCGATCAAGCAGAAGCGTCGTGGTCGTGGAAAACTTAGCAGAGATGTTCGGCTTCTCCACGACAATGCCCGTTCACACTGCTTCAATTGCCAAGGCTGCTGTTGCAAAATGTGGCTTCGAGGAACTTCGCCACCCACCGTATAGTCCCGACTCCCGACCTGGCCCCGAGTGACTCTTGTTTGTTCTCGAAACGTAAGGCAGACTTAAGGGAAAGAAGATTTTCTTCAGATTATGAAGTGACCCGTGCGGTTTACGCCCATTTTGAGAACAAAACTTCTGAGTATTTTTATAAGGGGATAGAAATGCTTATTAAGAGATCTGAAAAGTTCATTGAAATAGAGGGAAACTTGTAACGGAAAATAAAAAAAAGTTTTGTAAATATATATTCTTCTTTTCTTTGTTAGGCCGTAAACTTTTGGATTTGACAATAGGACAGATTGAATAGGAATGCAATAATTCAAACAAGAACCATAGTTACATGAAACATTCATAGTCAGAATCAAGCAAGTTTAATTACAGGTTAGGTTAGTTACAGGAATAAATTAGTATTAATATTTTAATTTATTTCATGTGTCTAACATAGTATTTTAAGGCAATTGTTACTAACAAAATATGGAACCAGTTCTCTGAAATAAGTTTTTTTTAAGACATGTATATAGACAGTCGTTCTCATAACAAGCATGTAGGTACGTATTTATACCTAGTAGTACGAGTACTTGCGTGAGTAGTGCAGTGCCCGACACTCGACGTGTGCAGCACATGACAGCGAGCGCGCCGCGACGTGCCAAACAACAAAATAAACCAGCCAACCCGTGTAATAATGGTGTTTCCACCCTGTAACAATAACTACATAATAGTCGAGAGCTTTTACGAGCTTTTGTGAGCTTGTCGAAGCTTCCACTTCGCATTTTTTGTGTTGGTCTCTGCGCATTTTCGCACTTTATTTTATGATTGTAAAGTTATAAGTATTTATTGGACGCTTAGAGTCATAAGTACTCCCGTTTTTGAAGTGAAATTTGATTTGATTGATTGATCCATAAAAGTTATTATTCCCGGTGACTTCACTGTGTCTCCGCTCACGTTAACCCTGTCGGACGGCGTATAGGTTGTACAGAGTCATAATTCATGTATCGAGTAATAGCTTAGTTTTAATTCAATGGTGTAGGTGTAGCATCTTGACGTCCCACCGTGGTCAGAGACAGTGACAAACAACCCGCGCCATATAAGAGCACGCTTCATAAAAGCGTTCAATATGAGACGGCGAGTTGTATCCGCACTCGTGATTAATTCAACCAATATATAAGGAAAGATAAACTGGACCATTAAAGATGTAATGGTGGTTACCCGAGGAAAAAATAATTTAATTATTAAGTGCTCACGTTATCAAATACATTAAGTAAAATAAATGTTTAGAAATTACCAAGCTAGTTAATAAGCTAGAAAATACCAAGTAAGTAAGTGTGCAATGTATGCCCTTCCTTAACCGTGGTACTATTGATGCTATGGTGTTTTTTTGCCATGGTAATTAACGGTACAACTGAAGTATTTCATTGCCGTGGTACCATTGATGGTACTACGGGTAACAAAAAATAATATTAGCCGTAGTCCCATTGACATAATGGAACTACGGCAAACATTATTTGCCGTAGTACCATTGATGGTACAATGTCGAAAAAATAAAAATAATGTGTTATGATGTAAATATACAACCAGGGCGACCGAGCTTCGCTCGACGTCGATTATTTGTCCTCGACTATCGATTATTTGCCCTCGTAAACATGTATTGCAAATCAATCTTTCAAGAACACGTTTACAAACTAATATGGCTCGTTAATCGTATAGGATTCATTAATTGCGGGCTTTTTTACCAATAGTGTACACGTACTCATTCGTAGATGAGTGGAAGAAATGTTGTTGAAATTGTAAATGTAAGTTATTAATTGATATGTTATTTTCACTAATTAAATTTTTAAATTTTTCCAACACCCATAAGGGTTCGTGCATTATAATGTATAACTCTGTACTCATGAGTGCAATAGATAAATAAAAAATAAGAAATAGATAGACGGCGCGACGTGGTGGAGACGACGCGGTGTCGAGATAAAATTAGCGGCCATTAAACCGTGCAACACTCGGAAGACTTTATTAATTTACCGCAACAAACTACGCCTCCAAATACCCGAGATGGCCCAGCGATAGATTTATTAATTATTAAACATTATAGTCCCATATCGTAGCCAGCCCATGTATTAATTATAAAATACGCTCAATATCGAAGTTGGAGATTGCAACCATTACAGCGCTGTGTTGCATTATGCGACTATACCTTTATCAATTTCATTACATTAATGGTTTTCTTGGCCCTGTTCATAACTATTCGTATATGTAGTGGAGTCATAAACACCATTTAATGACTTATAATGCGCTCCGCGTTTGTTTGCTTGCACTTAAAGGGGTTTTATGGTGTACCGTATTACCCTTATCCTGAGTGACCAAAGCGAGAATCGAAATAATGCCCGCTTTCCAATATTACATCGCAGGCATGTGAAGGCAAATTTAGGACGTTTAAAGAAGACGAGTACGGCGGCGGGTGTGGGAGAGGGGCAGGGGGCAGGAGGGGGTCGATAGCCGCCATAAATCAAGATATTATCTGCGTGCGAGCATTTCGTTAGGTACAACCTCGCCAATCCTAAAGGGTAAGTCGCCGGACCTGGCGGTTATGGATGCATGCCTTGCCACACGTGTGCATCTGCGATATCAAGTACTTAAATAATGAAGGCGAATATTAGACATTTCTCGGAAAATATATGAATCAAAAGACCTACATACATTCGTTACAAATCGTGGTGTCCAGATTAATCATAAACTTGCACCTAAACGTATATTTAAAAGATTTAAAACCATATATCCCAATTTCGAGATCTAAAAGAAATAGTCAATGATGCTACAAACTATAATTACAGGCTGCAGCTTATAATTTTGTAGCCATTCATTAAAATTCAACTAAAGACGAACAAAGTTGAGCCTGGAACACAAATCAAATGCAACTCGCCGATGGCCGGTGGTTCAATAAATCAGAGGCGCGCTTAGGCCTTCTTAGCTTTTCTAGATAGAGATTTATCCCGTAATAACATGTTGTTTTTCAGTAAATCAACCGCCGAATTATCCGGTAGAGGAGGCATGATTAATCGACGAGCTGCCGGAGTAATGGCGCTGCCCGCAGTCGCGAATAGACCGCTCTACATAAAATCACCCGCCAGCCTTATGCCGCTTATTGGAGGTCAACATAACTTTCCTGCAAACCGCAACGTGCTTTTTCTACTAAACTCGAATGTACTAAGCGTAGGTATTTTTAGGTTTACATTTATTATTAGGTTTACATATACTAAATCAATGGTTTAAGATATATAAGTAGTTTGCGTATAAACAACAAACACTTTAATATTATTCATAATTCATGTGGATGTAAATACGTCCCGCCCATATTTTTAGATAGAATTCTTAATAGCAATTGCGTAAATTTAACTATACCTAACGTACGTATTTTTGTTATAAGTACCTCCTCACAGACGTGTAAGAATAAAACAAACTAGTCGTAAGAAATGACCGATATAAGTGAGCCCTGGGAGAGCCTCAGCACCAATCTCCGCGAGTCGATATCGCCAGAAGAATGCAATTATATTGAAACGAGCCCTGGCCCATTCAACCCAGTCGACATGATCTCATCTCACTGTAACTGTTCAACGATTAACTTTAATTAAACGCTATCTTTAATTAAAATTACACGTGCCTGACCATATTTCATAAAAGTAAATAAAATACTTGTGTGCATCTAGGAAGTCTTTATTAAGATTGCGACTGCAAAGAGGCGGGGTAGGCCACTTGTTCGAGAATTTGAATAATTGGCGTATTACAAGTTAAAGTTATTAAGTTAGAGCCAAAATAATACGGGGATTCCGTCATATAATTACAACGTATTGTGAAGTGAGTAGCTGAACGCCACTATTACTGCCAACTGCCAAAATGCTCGTGTAATGGCGTGTTGAACCTTGCAACATAATGATTAACTATATTCGAACCCAAGTGCAAATGCAAACTGATTTCAAATCTGAAGCAATTTTTACTTCATCAACAGATAATCACTTATTACATAAAGCGAGGAAAACGAGTAACTTAGTAGGATAAGATATAGAATATAGTAATATTCTATATCTTATCCTTACATCAAAGACCAGAACCAACTAAAGAGCAAGTGTATACTCCTGTTCAAGAGTAACCAAAACATGTGACCCAAGGCTCATTATCGTTATTAGTGACCAACGTTATTAAGTACTCTTTGTATTGAAAAAGAACATACTCATATAAAAACTATAGCCTAGCCTAGCGTTGCCTAGTTTGGGACTAGATCAATTAGTGTGAATTGTCCAATTTTATGTATATTTTTTTACATTTTATTTTATAAGAACGTTCTACGTTTTAGTGAGAAATCTGGAGAGATTTTCAGTGTCCGGAAAGGTGCATACCTCAGTGACCGAATGCGGGCCGCGAGCCTGCAGTGTCCGAAGGGTGGCCGAGTGCCGAAGTTTGCATACACCGCGTATCGACCATATTTCAACCGTAATGATAGCGAGCGAGCGTGATAATAATTGTTATTACTATGATCCACATCTGCTATTATTTTATAATTGAGGGCTTTTGCGTGAAACCCTGCAATTATAAGAAGAGCCTCAAGCAACGTGCAACGAGGTGCGCGCGTTTTTGCCTCCTTCCCTAAATTATGATATATTTACTAAAATTCGTTCCCGCCGCATTCGTTGGATAAATCTCGACCATTAATGCGATAAGGAAAATTTATTCTCATTTATTCTTTTGCAATTTAAATTATGAGGTGGCAATCGTCTGGTTGGAAAGGTTTTGATGAATTCACACAAAAAATACGGAAACCATTTTAAGGTAATCTCTAATCAAAACATAATAAGTATATTTTACGATATCTACATACATAATCTTATTTGCTTAATATTTAATGGCATAAGCCGCCTGGTTAGCCTTCAAAGTTTAATCGGTCAAAATCTACACCGTAATCCCTTTGAAGGTCTGAGAATGGTGAGTTCATTATTTATTAGGAATATTAGTCAATTTTTATTTAGTCGAAAAAAGCGGGCAGCGACGGCGGGACGGGCCTGCTGCAATTAAGTGAGGCAACCCTGTAATTATGGACAGTAAATTTCTGGACGCTGCCAGGACGCGTCGGCGGGTACCTCGATCTGCCGCGAGAGGATTAGCTCACCCGTTAGACGCTTTAAAACTTTACATTACTCTGAAGAAATTAGCATTCCAAGATTATTGCGATCTTACTGTACGTGTACCTACGCGTTAACTGTCACTATTACTGCTTCGGTACTTATGATTAATGTAAGCATCAGCTTTAAAAAAAAAGTTAACATAGGCATCGCTAAAGTTTTTTCGTTAGAATACGAATCTTTCAAAGTTCTAAAAACTTTCAACGAAGTATGGTTACATGACTAAAATTACATAACTGACTTCCACTACCCTTTATATTTCGTAAATTTTTTGACAAAGTCAGATTTGACACGTTTTTTACATTTTCTTTGAACAAATGAAGGGGGCGTGATTATTTTATAAATAATACCTACTTATACTTAATGATCAATGTAAACAAAACAAGTAATATGCAAGAAGAAGGAGGACACTTGACGCAACGAACAATTCTGTGGAATTACCAAACTTTTTATGAGAATAATGAGGTGAATTTTAATTATCACATTAGCATTAATTTTACAGCTATCATTCGTAGATAATGAAACAAAAGCTCCCCTATCGTGGAGTACGTAACCGTTAAAATGACGAAAACTTCTTCCAGTAGAGTGTGGACTACCCTGGAAATAACTGGGGTTAATTATAAGTATGAGGGCACTATCGCGGCCGCATCACCGCCTCCTAATTGTCTCTCCTATTTAACTAATTTTGGGACTGATGTTTGATATTCATATACGTAACGTTTTCTTGTGTTTAATGTTCATTTTACTAGGTAACCACTTTTTGGCTTTGGTTTAGTGAATTATTTGTCACTTTACTTCCTTTGATGAAGATAGTATCCTGTTATTAGGCGTAGGAACCTATCTATGTAGGATAATCTTATCTAGTATGTAGTTATTAAGTGTTACTTAGATATGCTATAGACACTGATGAGTCCTTTGACTAACGATTGAGGTACTGAAATTACAAGCACATTTTATCTTTAATTGATAGAATCAGGATTTTCTTTTCAGGATGATAAGTTTCTAGAACAATATTCTCTTGATTTTCCGCTAAAGATCGTGCAGGGTTATGAGCGGTGATAATGCACCTATTTGTGTAGTGTTGCATGCTGTTAATTTAGCTTTGTTATGTAATATTATATCCCCATAATGTATATTACATAACCTATAGATAATACGGACCAAAAGTAAAGCTCTATAAAAATCTACTAAACATTTCTTAGTAGACAGGTGAGGAACATATTTACGTATGAAACTATAGCTGTACCAGCACTGTAGGGGGCGTAATCGATACGCAATAAATAGCTCGTCAGAAAAGTTTCACGTCGATATTCATAACAGGAAATGGGTAGATAGTTAATATCTACGCTGAAGCGTGCCGATCTCTGACCCCCATTCATTCACAATTAGGCTCATGTCGTGACACACAGCGTGTCGCAGTCGAGATTTGGTCACAATGGCCTTCCCGCCATGATTCGGCGGAATGTCGAACCATTCATGCGTACACACGTGCCTGGAACTAGGTGCTTACAAATGCATGTGGCACAAGTGGTCTTGTTCGTCAATCAGACAAGGTGATCAACGCGGGTAGTCACTTTCACTCCGTCCAAATCTATTCAATGTAATAACTACATCCTTTTAATAGAGCTTAACTTAGCTGGTATACTTATAATAGAATACGAACTCGTTTAAAAAAAAAAACAAAAACTGTGGAATTTATTTCGAGTTCATTGTTATATGCGAAGATATTACTTTATACCCAGTAACACAAACAATCGCCGGTCTAAAAGAATGTTATTTTATTTCATCAATAAAATAAATCGTGTCAGAGCAATGGACTTTCCAAAAAGAAGAGAGGGCCGGCCCGGCTGCGCCAATGGCGACCTGCGACCTGCTATTTGCATACAATGCGAGCGTGGGCGCAGGACGCATTCCCGCGCGTGCGCTAGAACAACCACAAACAAATGCTACATGCCTGCGGTAAACGTCACGGTATACAAGGCACAGTCACAAAAGGCCGTTTTTTTACTAAGGCAGTGGCAAATAAGCCTATGGCCTGCCTGATGGTAACCAAACACCGTAGCCTATGGATGGTTTGTTTGTTTTATCCCTTTATTGATTTGAGGATTCATGGTGTTAAAAGGTAGAGTCAAATGCAGAAATACCAGGAATGAGTCACAGTGTCTCACTGATTTTATTACCCAACCACCCAAGTTCAAAAATTATTAAGAGTCCGCAATTGATGAAGGCTGTGATTACTTAATGGAGTGATTAGAATAAAAATAAATGAAAAAAATCCGGAAATATTGCCTGTCCTTTGCTCGCTTAGTGTAGGAATGCATATTACAACAACGAATTAATTGATATGATATCAAATATAAACTGGACAAGTGCGAGTTCAACTCGCGTGGTGAGGGTTCCGTATATAATACACAAAAATATTGAGAATTTTCCCGTTACTTTGAATACTCAAACTTCTTAAAGGTTTTCCTGTAATCTTTAGGCAAGGAACTATTTTCCATATTTTTTTCAGAATTTTAAGCCTAGTTGTTTTGGAGATAAGGGGGGGGGGGGGGGGGTTGGTCAATTTTCGTCTTTTTTCCTAAATTCCTTGAAATCTGTTTTTACTAAAATTATAAAAAATATATTTCTGAGATGCTTACAACAACCCCTTTCATTTGATGTATCACACAATACAGTTTGCGAAACTTTTTTGAAATTTTCCAGTTTACCCCCCAAAAGTGGCCCCCTTGTTCAGAATTCATTAATTTACTTCGCGTCCATCTTTGGGTCACCAATTTACATATGTTTACCAAGTTTCAACACAATCGGTCCAGTAGTTTCGGAGCAAATCGGCTGTGACAGACGGACAGACAGACGCACGAGTGATCCTATAAGGGTTCCGTTTTTTTCATTTTGAGGTACGGAACCCTAAAATGTATACGATTTATTAATTCAGTTGTTAAATTATTATGTGTGATGCTCTTTATTAGAGGCTAGATTTTGTTGTGTGTCTAAAATAAATAAAGTAGCTGAAGTACAACATTAGTCGCCAAGTTATCAATTTAGAAGATAAAATATTTTATCGGTAGCCCGTTATGTGAATTGTTGTTTGTAAATTAGCGACGGATTTTTCATATTCTGTTGGAATAGTGAAGATGGCGTATTAGTTTAATAGAAGCTGTTCTATTAACCCGTTGCTTACATCAAAAAAAAAGCAGTTACGTTGCAGGTGCTAATGAAAACTTTAGTCGCTGCACTTATAATTTCCCATAATTAATTAATCTCGAGAAACTGATCGCTGGTTGATAACTAATGGAAGTTTTGCTTAGATATTCTGTCGTCCTTTAATCGCTTCAGCTTATTGATAGTAGTCTTTTACCTCTTTCCCCTGCATTACTTGCTATAAGTATTTTACTAAACATAGATAACGTTTTAGCAGTGTTTAATGTGGCTTATCTTATCAAAGTTGCGTTTAAAGTCCATCTAATTCACCCTAAATGTCAGTATCGGCCGTTTTCAGCCAGACGGTCATTGCAGTTGCCCGCGAGATTTATTACGTAAGAGCTCTCCCTCGGCGTTCGCTACGAATCACGCGCATTGATTAATGTGCCGCCTGATCTATTTACTGACCATGTGACTGCACTGTATCGAATGCCATTGTAGATGAATTTCGAGTGGCATTCGATATGTCTTTATGACAGAACGGGTTATCGCAGATTGTAACAATAAGTCAAACATTTTTAAAACCTTTTACGATTTTAAAAAACCGCACTTAAATCGGTTCATCCGTTTGATGCCACAGGTAAACACACATATAAGGTAGAAGTACTAGTGCCCGACGCGGTACTAGTACTCGACGAATATAATTTAACTAGCGAATAATAAACTAAGATTGGTCACGACATAATTTTTTAAGTTACTAAATGTTAGTGACTTCAATATTTCTTATCACAATTTCAAGACAAATAACTTATTTATAAGTTATGAACATATTTGTTAAAACCAGCTGCCATCAATTGGGACAATGAGTTAAACCTTCAAGTCCCAATAAATGTCAGTCTGTCATTCATGACATTTGTACTGAAATGACATCTATTGGGACTGCCAGCATAACCGCCTGCCATTTACTCGTACATTCGGATTGATTACCTAATTCTTATATTATCAGGATTTTTTATAAGATCACCATATGAAACGAATTCCATATCAGTAACTTGAGTAAATACCTCGTCTCCCAAACCGTATGAAACTGTTTAATACATCTTAAATGAGCATAATATCGTGATCCAAATAAGTATTTTCTGTTGACATGTCGGGCACTAGTACTTCTACCTTATACATGTTAAACTTCTAACTCCCCTCGTTTGCTTGGGGGGTTAAAGTGCTTTTCGAATGGTTAAATTTAACAGATCACTCCCTTGACCGGTCGTCAAGTGCTGCCATTGAGACGCTGATTAATTCCGCTCTTTGCAAAGTAATTTGATAGAATGTAAAATTCAAGTAGGCCCCTGATTCGAGACGACATACTCGTATGTAACTAACTATCCCCACTTTCAAATTCAGAATAAAAAAGTGATATTTATTTATTTATTTTCTTAAATATATTACAATACACTGTGAATCGAAACATCAATTTACAGGAACAAAACAATAATACTAATCAACAACGTACACTAGAAGGCCTATCATCCTTCGTGGCTCTTATTAGGTAACACAACGGGTATATTTTGTGTAGCTAGTTGCTATGTCTACCTTCTGTCTCCGTCAGCAAGCCAGCAAGTCAGAAACCAGTCTACAGTCAGCATCATAAATATGTATACATTCTATAACCTTATTACTTAGACATAAAGTTGTAAAGTGTATACATATTTATGATGCTGACTGTACAAATTTCAACGCGATGGGACTGTGAGAAGTTGTTCAAATTTTACCATTTGTACAAACATTATTTAACTAGTAGTTTACGTTAGTTTTTGTCGATCAAATCTTGCTAGTCAGTCATGCCAAGGTAAATGTACCTCATCATCATCATGATTATTAGCCTATAAACGTCTACTGCTGGGCACAGGCCTCCTCTCATGGATGAGAGGAGTCGGGTAGTACTCCCCACGCTGGTCCAGTGCAGGTTGGGGACTTCACATCCACCTTTGAATTTCTTCGTAGATGTAGGTAGGTACCTATGCTGGTTACCTCACGATGTCTTCCTTCACCGAAAAGTAAAATGCACCTACGACATATTGTTTAACCCTCAAAATAATAAAGGTAAACCAAAACGTTCATATCCAATATCTTACTTGCTGCTTTAACGGATCTTACACGTACCATAAACACTAGTTTTCAAACTTGATAATCTTCAGAACGTCTAACATTAAATCACTCGTAATAAAAACAAGTTTAAAAAGAAAATAATGAGATATGTAAATAACGAAAAAAAGATAAACAACAACACATAATCCATTTGGCCCATAAAAATCAAGTTGAATCAGCAATGTAGATTAAAGTCCTGATTAAGGGACATTTCCCATGGTCCTCTCTTGGCTCCGGAGGGTAGTACCCTATACGGTGGGGTTCCGTACACGGCTCGCGAATTGACCGCATTACGAGCGCGACAAAGCGGGGAGCTCCCTTGAGACCATTTATCAAATGATCATTTGATTTTCTTGTGTTTGATCACTGAGCACATTAGAAGTTGCGACGAAGCGCGGGTGCAAATTTGGTAGCTTCACTTTTGATCCAGAGTATTATAAAACGTGTGTTAGCTGGACTCCTTTTGATTAAAGTATTTTTCAAATTTTACAGCTTTTGACTAACACAGACATTAATTTTTGTATCTTGTTTTTCGGAATGTTATGCATTGTTAACATTAGACACACTTTTGAAAAATACTATCATTATTATTCCAAAACAAAACTTGTTGTTGGCATACGGTGAAAATCCACCACAGATGTGCGAAGCTGTGTTTTGCATGCTCGCCCGTCTCTGGTGGATACTTAACCTAAGGGTAAAGCTGATCGTGTCATGGGATTCGATAATGTGTGTCAAATTATACAGATGATAGAGAGAAGATATACGTATCTTTACTTACGGGATGTTCACTCAGATTTGCAATTCCCTTTCTGTAGAAGCCAGCTTGCTGCTATAGTTCACTTTTAGTTGTAGATAATTAGAGGGAGTGCGGAGAAAGATACTCAAGATATAACAAGTATATTGTACTAGAGATAAAAATACAGTAAATAATTGGTAATTCTTTCTCTTGGTGTTCACGCTAAGTTCGCGGTTTAATTGTGCACTAACTATTTTTATTACTAATACCTAATTATTTATTAAAGATCTGGCGCACGATCCAAAGTTGGTCGCATGTAAACATTACGAAATGTACCTACGGTGTTTAGACCGTACACTTTCCAACCATAACAAGAATCGAACCTCAACCGACCCACCCTACAACCACTGCACCCAGCAACCCAATCCGCTCATCGACTTCCGCGCACCCTCGCCCTCAGTTAGGATACGTCTTATAAAATACGATCTGTTTTGATTGTGGCCTGGGGCACAAATCAATTAGGCCCCTCGGCCCCCCGCGGCGCCGAACCAGTGGCTCGTTTTATGACACATCTCACCGACGATTCATTAACATTCAGTTTATCACGACCAATTGACGCTAACCGATTTATGCACGTAATCATATTGATTGGTTCTTTAAAGTCCATTATTTGATTAACATGTGGGTTAATAAGGTATGAATCGCCGCGTCTGAGATTGACGACTACATAGGTAAATAAAATTTAGACAGAGCAAACGATGTTTAAGCAACTTTTTGTTTGGTAATAAATAAAATAGAGCGAAGAATGTAGGTCCTAAGATAAGTGCGAGAATGTTCGTTCGCTTAACTAGTATAAACATTGTGGATGTAGGTACCTAATAACAATACACCTAATAATTATGATATCGAAGATTTAGTGTGTACAGAATACCTATAATACGCGATATTAATGGTTTCAATTTAAACAATATCCTATTTATCGTTACATCCGTAAAGCTATAACTGTTGAAAATCAAATTACGCGCCGCATTGAGATTTATTCGATAAACCATCTCATAATTTGATAGCATCATTAACCGTATCGATTTACTATTAATCTTCAATTTAGTGTAGGATCTAATATAGAAAATAATGACGTAATAGAGGCCGGCGGCACTGGGGCCGATTCCCACGGCGCACACTGGCTGGACCTCAAGGCCTCGTTCATGTTTGTCTTAATTAATTTTTCCAAAACCATTTAAACAAATAGCTTTAATATACGCCATTTAATTACAACCCCATTACGCCGATACCTTATTAGGTACATAAAGTAATAAAGCAAATTTGAATTGCTTCATTTACGATCAAAAATTAAATTCATTAGGTATTTATGAGACAAGCGCTTCTTATGACATCGATCATTTATTTCGCTTCAGTTTTTCTTTTACTAGGACAGTGGCAAACAGGCAAAAGGCCAGCTTGATGGTGAACTGACACCGTAGCTTATGGACGCGTTACCAACCTTTTAAACATGTTGCTACACCCTAGTAGGGTCCATGTTTGTACTGGTTAGATTTGAAGAACACCTTTGTAAATACCATGGTTGCAACGAATAAATATAAATATATATAATGATTTCAGTATTCGTTGTGTAGACACCGCTATACACAAATGAACACCCATCAGCCCATCCTCGGGAATTCTGGCGAAACACAACACCACATGGGTACAGTTACGAACTTTAATTTGGAACCCACTTAAGGTTGACAATCCTTGCAAATTGTATAGGAATAGGTACAAAGATATTTTTTGCGAAAAGGGTCCTGTATTAAAGAACGCGACCGTACCTACCTACAACTTGGCAAAAAAGTCTAGAAACGGAACCAATTTTTTGAACTTCGTTAAACTTGTCATATTATGCTAGTTGACGTATTGTCATCTGTGTTGTTATTTTACCGTATTTAGCTAATTTCGCCGATTTATTAATATTCGACTGCAATAAAAATCCCATGCAATGAGCAAAACAATACGCAGCTCCACTCGGGATGTATTCTTGCAGAATATTAAGCCGGAATCATAGTATCGGAATTGGACAATGTTTATAGAAGAACTGCTGGAATTACAGGTTTCTAATTATATTAGCCCACTTTGGGCACTAAATTATGAATGATTATATTAATTCGATTTATTTCTAACGCTACAATCACAGTGAATCAATAATTTTCGTCTTGTTTACATAGTAAGTACCTACTTGCGATATATTGGATGAATTTTAATTAAGTGTAATTCTAACCGAAGTGGAATATTTGGAGGAGGAAGAAACTGTATAATGTGGTTCTATTTAATAAAATATGTAAAAATAACCTGTATTTAAATTACTAGCATTTGGTCTAATATATTAACATTACATAGAGGTAATGTTTGTGAGTTTGTATGTCTATACCAATATGTAATTGATTGTAATTTTTCTAAATTAGAAACCTAATAAAAATAATGTCCTCGTAAAAAGTGAACTATCAAAATCTCCAGGTCGTATTATTTGTGTTGCCATATCAGCGATAGTGGCGCCCCTATTATTAACTAGGCTTTTTTGCCAGACGGTACAACATAACAAGTGGTGGTAGGTATTATGGATGCGTTCTTCTGTGAGGTGCAGGTGCCTTTCCTAGTTGGGCTGCTCTAAATATAAGCGAGATGAAGATGATAGTCCGCTGTGCCCGACCTCTCTAATCTTGGAGTAGGTAATATTTTTTCTTAATTTAACTCTTTCCAAAAATCTGGTTTATTTATTACACCTACTTCAGTGCATTATTATCTCACCATTGATTTAATATACACAATACAATCCTTAAAACATCCGAACATTAATAGTAGTAACCCAGTGTACGCTGACCCGACAACATTATTAAAGCGGGAAAATAAATCAGGTTTCGGTAATCAGACGCAGGCTCAATTCTAACCCGCTTCTTCGCAATATTTCTAAAAGCTATTACAAATACATTTATATTACCACACAAAAAAGTTCTTGAACAATTTTCGCCACATAATGAGGCCATTATGTGGAATTTTGTTTTACCAACATAATAACACCGCCTTTTATTCGGGCAATCCTGTCTGAAGGACCTCGAGTTTTAAAGGACAATCCTTCGTGGGCTGATGAGATTTTCGTGCTAAATTTTTAAGACTAAATTGGTCTCATTATGTTTTTAACGTTGTGGATTAAGACTGCAGTCAGTTCGGCTGTTAACCTTACATAAAACAATCCTATTATTTGATGAATATTTTATGCTACCCACTACATAGGGGTTTTACACGTCAATATTTGCTTGCATTTGGTCATTAAGCTAATGTGTAACCAAGAATGAAGTCTAGTTCTATTCATAAATCAATCAACGTTAATAATGTTATACCAAAACTATGCTAGTAGAGCTTCCAAACGTCAAAAAATGCACGAATTCAGCACTAGTTAAATCAAATTTCATTTTAAATTTAATTAAACCATTAATGAGCCCTGTTTTAACATAGCTTGGTCAGGTTGGTCAGCAGTAATGGCGAGCTCGTGAGCTGTCCATTATGCCGTCACCGAGCGCGCACCCGGTCTGCAGCCTTTAGTATTCACCATGCTTACGAAAAACCGCTTCAGATTTACCAATATAAGTCTCACATCCACTTACAGAAAAATTTTAGGCATCTCAGGGTCAATTTATACTAGGGGCCAGTGATGAGGTTAGCCGAGTGAAGTTGAGAATACCCTAGTAGCACAGACCATCTCGCTGCAAATATAACCTTCTGAAAAACGTCTCATGTCACTAGTCTTTGTAGTCGCATGAGACATTATTCCGCCATTATCAAATGTAACTCCAGCGTAAACCTGTTTTAGATCGAGTTGGTTTTAAATGCATGATGTCAGATCAGATATGATAATGGTCTATATTTTGGACGCAACGTGCGAATTTATTTGAGCGTAGGTATAGCTTGGTTCATATGGCCTGTGCACCTCCATTTTTGCTAGTCTATTCGGCTTAGAAAGAAAGATAGCTCCATTGACATTTGGCCAGCTTCTCTCTTAGAGATTTGGTAAGATGCGTGATACCCAGGGAAAATGGAGCAAGGCAGGGACAGAAAGGTACCCCAGAGGTGGTACAAGGAGTCGTGGGCGACAGCGGATGAGATGGATGGAGGACATCAAATTGACGGCTGGTCCCCTGTGGACCAGAGTAGCACAGGACAGACAACAGTGGAAATCGCTAGAAGAGGCCTATGCCAAGAGGCACACCGAGATAAGAGAATTACTTTAAACACACCTGTTTCGCTCTCTGTTATGTGATTCTCGGAGTAAAAGGCATATTATTATTATTATACCTTGGTTAAGTCGATATGTAGACCACATTATGTGGTGGAGCATGGATCTGAGACACTACGAGATTATTTTGATTAAACGGTGGTATACATACTACATAGCTGCATGCCATGATGACCCACCAGTACCTACAGCTGATGGACAAAATGATGTAGCCGATAACTTTGAATCAATAGAGGAACTAGGCGAGTCGAGAGGCACGGGAAGGCCAAGAAGATACTATTTCGAAGAAATAAAGGAGAAAGTTAAGGTCGTGTCATATCAGGAAGTAAAGGAAATGGCAGAGAACAGAAACGGCTGGCGATTGCCGACAAGAGAGCTACTCTTAAGTTAAAGAAGATAAGAGCTAGGACCTTTACGATCTACCATCGTAAATCCGTGCCTTTGTATCCAGAGGCGTGATTTGACTTTCAAAATGGGACATATCTCCAGCATGTCAAAGGGATATTACCATCTTCATGTGTATGTCTTTCAAAATGAGAATGGCTGAGAAGTGAAATAGGGCACATGACGTGACGTGGGCATGACACATTTTCTGAGTCAAATAAGGTAAACGTCCTATTCGCCGACGGTGCACTAGTGTATGACATGGGCACTTTATAAATATCAAAGTGACATGGCTTAAATTCGAATGAAGTAAAATTATCGTTCCAATTTAACCCATACTTTGGAAACTTTCTGCTAATAGTAATGTAAAAGTTCTGCAATATTATATGTAGGTAGGTATCAAGAAAATAGCCATTATTGCGTAGATGAATGAAAATTGTCTAGATTCGCATTAGATAATTAACATCATTAAGCCTACAACTTTGCTGGTCTCCTAATAACGAAGATAATTGGCGATTGGTGCAATTTATGCGATTCAGGCACTTGTGCTGGAATTCGCCATGCTTATTCCTTTTCCCACGGTGTTAATGGTAAGGGCGTGCCCATGTTTCATGGTCAAAGACGATTTTTATTTATAAATCTCATCTCGTAACACCAATAAATATGTATGAATGTCAGGTACTTAGTCGTAATGTAGTAGTCATGCCTATGTAGAGCAACTGATTTAGGTATAGGTGGATTGACGCATGATTTTAAATTACGCCTAATAAGTAGGTATGTATAGGTACATATCAATAAAAAAAGTAAGAAAGATTTTGTTGATTAATGTTATCATTCATGAAGGATTCCTGAATTAGGCTTGGATTTAGTGGTTATGATTTCCATAAAAATCTGCAGTTGTTTATTTAAGTATCTCTATCTAGATCAAAACACAATGATGAGTTCGATTTAGCCCGCTAACTGTAAATTACGTCTTCATTAAATACATTTTGGATAGGTAGGTAATAGGTATACCATTTTAGACCTTAGACACAATGGCAGCGAAGGCGCCATGGCTTTACTGTATATTCTCCAGGTATGTTGTATTGTGTTATCAAATCATCTGTGAAAGAGGGCCTATGACGCAGCGCTTTATGATACTGTGCGGCACTGTGCGGTACAGCGCGGCACTGTGCGCACGGTGCGAGATGGTGCGGCACGGCACTACGCTGTAAGGATCGGTAAGGACGTGCGCCGACGCACCGCTCCCACCCGACATTATCCTTGTAATTGGTGATTTTGTGCAATTTATGGCGATTCGCGCAATTTACGAGCAGCGGACAAGTGGGCCACTCTTTTACCCGGCCGAAGCAAAATTGAACCGAGGTTTCAATTAAAATTTTATGTTCCGCAAATTACCTGAGAATTACTTTTATTCCTCAATAATACGAAGCGCCGCGTGCAGCCGTATGTATTATAACCTATAGGGGCCGATGTTTAATTTTAATGCCAGTTATTTTGGTAGGAGTAGAGCCTCAAATTCTTTACGAAGGATTCATTTAGAGGCATTAACTAAGCCCTTGTTTAGCATCAGACCTCATCTAGGTAAAGACCGACACGAGTCGTACATCTACGTGCTAGACGCAGTACTACTTATCATAAAGGACGTATGTTTATTCATTACAGGTTACATATAAGCATCAAGAAATAAAGTCGGCTGTTTAGTTAGTATTCATGACAAGCGAGAGACTATGCGAAATGAAATTTTGTGACACAGCTTGTAATACTTTAATGAAATAATTGTTTGTAAATTATTATATGTTAAGTTAATGTGGCCCTTCGGCAATAAATTGCACGTAATTTAAAGAGATGCTCGGTGCGCGAACGCGGGACACGCGGCGCGGGCGCGCGGTCAAGATAAATATTGCATACATAATGTTATATCTTGTTTGTATCACTCGATGCAGCTGCATCTAAGTAAATAATTGGTAGCGCACTTTTTATAACCATAACACAATCAAATCATTAGTCCTTGTCATTGTCACTCACACTCCATCATGTAATAGTTAACGTACATACCTACCTGAAAGGCCATCGAGCTTGTTGAGTAATTACCTATAGGCTGGCAGCTAGTCCACGTGGCCTATAGCCAAATCTTAATGTTGATCATAAATACTACAAGGATTAAAATTACATAAGTACCTACTAGATACATTACACTTATAAATAGATTAATAGAAGAATCAAAACTACCTATAGGTATATCTACGGCCTTTGTGAATTTGACGATGAAAGAAAGTCGTTAGATTCGTGTACGTATCGAAATAAGCGGAGAGAAAATCGTTTTGAATAACACATTTTTAATATTCCAATTTCGGGAGTGAATTATTAAGAGGACCGGTCACGCAACGTCAGTACACGCTTGAATATTATATCGTCGACGAAAAGGCTAAGAATCGTGGTCAACATTTCATTCGAAACAAATTAAAAGTTTCCTAACGGTATGATTTGTATTTATCTACAGGACTGGCACAAAATAACCTAGAGACGGGTCACGATACAAATCGAAGATATAATCGTGATAGTTTAATAATTAGACAACTGAATACGGTCACCACAATGCTGCCGGGCGTTTTTCAAAAAAGTGTACATGAACTTTTTTTCAAAATCCGATTTTTTTGGATTTTCTTTCTCAGAATCGTTGATACTATCGATACTTATACAAGAAAAATATATTCCAGATTTTACTACCTATGTAAGCTTTTCTTCCAGTGCGGGCTATATAAATAAAATAGACTGCAAACAAAAATATGACGATCTGGAATTAAATATTTGGGACACTTTTACATCTATGAGGATCGATAGTATCAACAATTATATGAAAACCCAAAAAATTGGAATTCTGAAAAAAAAGTTCATGTACACTTTTTTTGAAAAACGCTCTGTGGCATCCGGATGCGGCGTGCTGAGCCGCATACCAATTTCGCCGGACGGAGGTGCGGTGCAGTGTGAAGTAGGTACCGTGCGGAATTTATATACAAACTGAGGTACTTGGCCTACTGGCATACAACGTTGCAAACCGTCGCTCCGCACGCCGCAGCGGGGCGGGATGCCGCGGCAGCGTGTGAGCACCTAAGAGCTCTGCTTTCATAGTGTCATTGGGGTTCTGATTTTGATGAGTATTGCTATTTTTTACACTCTACAAGTATCACCACCATGCAGTTACTACATAAACGACCTGTATAAGTGACTGATTTTGAGAATTCGTTTTATAATTACGTCGAATCAATAATTGTATGACGTTTCCGTGAGTCACCAACGGTACTGGTTGAAAATTAGCGCTGTAGAAGTGTCTGACACCTCATCATAATGCTGAGCCAGTGTCCGATTCACTGCCGCAGGGACACACTTGTTTCATGTTTTAAATGTTTTTCTTGTTTATTTTATTGTTTAATATGTGTTTGTGAATAAACATCTTTCTTTCTTTCTTTTCTTTCTTATAATTGAACACTGTCATCTGCTTTTGGCTCATTTACGATTTTGGGGCACCCAGTCATAATTCATGTGGGTAGATAATGGATACCTATATGCGTATGTAAATACCATTGTATTAAGCAAGTGTCTAGTAGGTGAGCTATTAGTTAGGTGTGACAACTCGCATTCGACGTCGGTCGAAAGCGAGTCCAAAATAGCCAGAGAGAGGTACCCGCCGCTCTTATGACAGCGCAGTCGATATTTATGTCGCGCGGCCCCGCCCACCGCCGTGGCTCCATTCAGCCTGTTTGTATTTATTTCGTGCCTATTTATTTGTATTTGCCTTCGCTTTTGAATAATTCATGAGCGGAGCGTTTCCGTCGTGTGTAGGCAGCATGACGCCGGTCGACCGACCCTACGCTTCTTTGGCACTTTTTCGGATACCGCAACTTCCAAAGACGCATTCAAACGGTCAACGACTTTAATCTTAAACGTCTATTAACTGCCTACAATCTCACGGAGTTAATTATAAAATTAATAATCGATAACAGAATTCGATTCTTGGATGTTACTTTATTATTTGGAAGGTAAATCACATAGCTCGCTATCGCGCGCTGTATCGATTGGCCACGCCCCCGCGCGATTTACAGCTTGCGTCAACCGGCCTGAGGTGATATCACGCTTTGTCTCTCCGCCATATCGTGCTATAGCTATAGGTAAACCACGCCATGATGTGTCATATGATATCACTTCAAGCTGGGCAACTTGCATAATGTACCGCTTCCGTAAATTTGGTGACATGATAAAACGTGCGAGAACGAGTGCGCGAAACACAAAAATAATATCTGAGATGAGTTCCAGCTCGAATTTGTTCTCTTCTTTGGTTACAGTACCTACCTGATCCTACTACACCATAAATGTTCTCAACACCCCGTCAAATGACTATATACGTAACACACGCAACACAACACACATGAACCCAACGAACGCTGAAACAACCGAACTTCACTGAACGAAATGCGTGTGTAGACACTGCTTTTTGCAATTCCAACTTGTGATCAGGGAGAATTACGAATGAAGAAAAATTACGGTAAAAGAAAGCAAGTTTCAATATTTAATTTGATTTTAAAACATCCAGCAGGAATTGAAAAAATCCGGCTTATGAATGCCTATTGAGGTTTTCCTGAGGGACATTCGATAATGGAGTTCATCAAAACAACTTGTTTTCTGTAGTCATGGTATAAAACTATTATATCTACTACCATATAATGGTGTTATTTTAAGTAATGTGTACATTGATGTACATTGATTAGTGAAATTGAAAGCGGCAGTGAGGACCAAAAGCACATTGCGCACGGCTCTTCCACCATCCGTAACTTCTCGAAGGTACAAACATCCGAATGCGCTCTAATAAGACTCTTGATATTAAACCTGACGACATGACGGTATGCGCCACAATGCGTCATTTCTAATTGGTAATTCGAGATCTCGCGTTAAAATTCTGATGTCGAGATTAGGGAATCGAGATCTCGTCAGCAAAATAGACAATATCGAGATTCCACTTTTTTTAAACATAGCATTAATATAGACGAATTTGCCAGAATGCAACTATAAAACAATACCTACATACCCACTCAGGGTATTGCTATTATATTTTGAGCATAAATATTACACATCTATGGAAAACTGGAAAAAAATAATTTCGTTGACTTGTACAACACAAACGTAAAAAACGTGCACACACGCACAATATTACTTTTTAGGGTTCCGATACCTCAAAAGGAAAAATCGGAACCCTTATAGGATCACTCGGTTGTCTGTCTGTCCGTCTGTCACAGCCGATTTGCTTCGAAACTACTGGACCGATTGAGTTGAAATTTGGTACACATATGTAAATTGGTGACCCAAAGCTGGACGCGTAAAGTAAATTAATGAATTTTGAACAAGGGGCCACTTTTGGGGGGTAAACTGGAAAATTAAAAAAAAAGTTTCGCAAACTGTATTGTGTGACATATCAAATGAAAGTGGTTGTTGTAAGCATGTCAGATTTTTTTTTTTATAATTTTAGCAAAAACAGATTTGAAGTAATTTAGGAAAAAAAGACGAAAATTGACCATTCCCCCCCCCCCTTATCTCCGAAACTACTAGGATTAAAATTCTGAAAAAAATATGGAAAATTGTTCCTCGCCTAAAGATTACAGGAAAACCTATAAGAAGTTTGAGTATTCAAAAACACTTATGAAATTTAGATTATATACGGAACCCTCACCACGCGAGTTGAATTCGCACTTGTCCGGTTTTTTTTATAATTTCTCGTGAAGCATTTAGTACTTGCCAAAGACTGTCCGACACGAATTATTAACATGCTATGCGTACTGAAATCCCGTTCGAGATCTCGATTCTTTCAGTCGAGATCTCGACCGGGATTTCAACGCTCGAGATTTTCTGCCACCGAGATTGAATCTCGCAAATTCGCTCGAGATCTCGCGAGATCGAGATTGCATAGCCTATTTGTAATGCGGTTCATCCTACTTCATATATATTCTTTGTTCCTGCAGTCTCAGTGCAGTGCGCCATAGTGGCATTTAGTGCAACGAGAGCATTTAAGCCGGCGTTGGCTTGTCTTCCATTTACGCTATATGCTGCCGTACAGAGCCACACCGTAATGGAGATACTTTTTAGTGTTTCGTACCAAAATTGTTTCAACGGAATAACTTATGCGATCACTCTGCGTCTGTCACCGAAATCTGAAATTTGGTAAAAATAGATATGCCAATTAATGGCCTATAATTACATAACTGAAACCAAAATGGCGTATGCCCTACTGAAGGAACTGTTTTGGTGGTAACAAGAGGAAAAGTATTTTTTATTTCTATACATGACATCATCGGGAGGGGAGACCTACATCTATACAGTGAACGTCTGTGTCTAAGACAGAGCTGACGTTCTCATAGATCGTCCGCCGCATCTATATAAATCACAAGCGTCGCGTGCACAAACACCCACTTGGTATCCGTTTACCTCTAATGAACTTATGTAAAGACGTTATGATACCTTCAATTATTCATAGGCAGCGTGCAATTGTAGAATGCTCGTAATTGTAGCTTATCTACGCGATTGCTGCTTGCTACAGTTACGAAATCAGCTAATGGCCTGTCAAAAGCAATTACGTCGTCATGATATAATTCTTATTCCGTTTGCACATCACTGGTTCTACCGAACTATACTTACTCCCAACCAAAGTGACGACTGAGGCCATAAAACCATAGGCTCGTCTTATCTTTGCTATGCACCTAAACAAAAGCGCACGAACCAATTTGATTTCGATACGACTAAATACATTTTCCGAAATTTTTAATTATTTTTTCTAATGTTAATCATCCAAAAATAAATTCAGGGTTTCTTGTAATTATTTAAATCAAAAAAGTAACCAAATGACTTGTCAGCAATTGTCAACAGATAAATACAATTTAAATTAGGTAGAGTCGAGATCAGAGTAAATAGATTGTTAGTGCTTGGACTGCGCTAGTGTGAGCATTGCCAAAGCATTGCCACCAAATGAAACCTATATGAATAAAATTACTCACTAGTTTGTATTTACAAAATAATAAGAAGAGTTAACGATCTTGCAAAATAATTGAACCGACAGGAACTTGTGATTTTACATTTTGGAAAATTATTTTGACACGTTAAGCTCTAGAAGGGGTTATTAGAGAATTTAATTTGACACGTTACCTAAGCCCTTTTAAGGGCTGATTAGAGCCATTTGACACGTTAAGCCCTAGAAGGCCTGATTAGAGAACTTCATTTGACACGTTAAGCCCTAAAAGGGCTAATTAGAGAACTTCATTTGACACGTTAAGTCCAAGAAGGGCTGATTTGAGAACTTCATTTGACACGTTAAGCCCTAAAAGGGTTAATTAGAGAACTTCATTTGACACCTTAAGCCCTAGAAGGGCTGATTAGAGCACTAAATGTATTTTTTTTTGTATGGGAAATGACAGTAGAGTTATTCTAACATCCCTAATACTACATTTTAATAGTTACCCAATCACCCCTCTGGACTCCTCCATATGATAGAGCAAAAAACGACCACCGTGAAGTCTTTAGTAATAGAAATACCGCATAATTCAGTTTTCCTTCGAATTGTTCACAGGTTTTCTCCACGTAAAAAAGGTACCCAACCAGTCTCAGTAATCGCAGTTCAGAGAGTAACGGAATTTGACGGACAGTATAATAGACATAAGAAGCGACACGTGCGGCATCGCATGCCTGATCTCATCATGCCGACTTGACCGCGGTGGCATAAACGCGCGTCATGATACCGCTTTTAGAGCATAGGTACTACTCCTATTAATTGATGACCGCAGAGATTTTGGGCTGGTTTTATTTATTGAGAAAAAGCAGTCAATTTTGATACTGTTTTTATAAGATTTATTTATGGTCTATTCTATGTTCGTCGACTTTAGTCTGGTAAACATTATTTTCCTATCGCCTTGAACAACACGCACATTCGGTTTTTAAAGATATATATATATAACCAACTACTTTTGATATTTTGTCTGTGCTTGCTGGAATCAAGAACATTTGGCATTCTAACTTAATTTAAAGGCAAACTATTTTGAAGTGTATATATGGACTTTGAATTGTGTACAATCAGTAAAAATAGGTAACTACCTAACTACTTCAGGTAACAGCATTTATGAAGAAACCGCTATTAAATATATCGTAGGTTATCTGTTCAATATATCACTACCTGTAAACCTGTACCAGATTATTTCTTTACCCACTAAAAATTACCTATAATCCTCAGCAGGATAGCAGTCGATTCTGACTGTTACAAGGCTCTTACAAGTATCAGAATAGACCTCTATTCTCCTGTGGAACCTGAATCCACATAGCTATACGGCGTGTTTAGAACCGTAACCATGGCAACGGGGCTGTCTCTTGGGCCTCTATCTTTGCCACTCTCAGTTTATGTGTTCATTAAGTGCCCCCGGTATATTTATACCCCATAGCAATTGTCTGCGGACCGGGGGTTCAGATAGCTCTTTGTCTATATTGCCGATTTTACATTTTGCTCTCCCTTCAGGGGATAATTAGCGAGGAATGCTGTACTTAAGGGTGGAAAGTCACTTTTATTTTTACATTAATTATGGAGTTAAAACTAAAGCATACTTAGTGAGGCATTCGGAAAAGGAAATGACCAATCTGAATGTAGCAGGGTTTCATAAAGAAAGTTCAATGGCCAATTTTCAAGATGAGCAAACGACATCTTCCAAAGTGTATCTGTCACAAATGTATGATTAACGTGTCATGCCGTTCACATTCCACGGTGGCGGCCGCCCGCTACAAGTTCATCCCATTTAAATTTAGCACGGCGCGTGCCGTCTCTGGGCGTCTCGGGGGAGGAGGGGGGTGGGGAGCAGTGGGCGGGCCGCGGTGCCATCACTCAAGTGACGAAAATTGACGGAAAATGGGCGGACACCGCTTGCCCGCGACGTCATCAATTACCGCGTCCCGACGGTCACCGGCGCACTCGACAACGGCATCGGCAGTGCATAATATATTTTCTAAATGCGGCCGC
Source organism: Epinotia nisella (assembly GCA_932294315.1). Classification (NCBI taxonomy): domain Eukaryota; kingdom Metazoa; phylum Arthropoda; class Insecta; order Lepidoptera; family Tortricidae; genus Epinotia; species Epinotia nisella. Next base: position 14,872,634 of record OW028679.1, on the reverse strand, counting down.
ACTATTATTAGAGATGGGTTTAATGTGCCCGCTTAATCTTAACATTAGGTATTAAGCACCAAATTCATAAGACCCGGTTCACCATTTAAATAAACTGCCTCAAATGCTTAAACAAAGAAGCGTTTCAAGTATTTGTACGCAATGTGATAAATTAACGCAAACACAAACGCAAGATAATTCAGTACGTATAGAAAAATATGAGAGCACTCAAACAAACTCCAGCCTCATGGGTTCAGCAACTCCCTTTCGAAATAGGCAGACAACACATACCTATTCGTAATTACTTATATCAAACCTGAATTGATTCAAGAGTTTTAATGCATCAAAATGTTGTAACTTGACCGAGCTGTCATCTCCTCGTATTAAGTCGTTGCTATTAGACACACAAAATCCCGGAAGGCGTATAGGAGGGAGCTAGAAGCACGCTCACTGCGCAATCTCGAGCGATATCTTCAACGAGGATTATTGAGATGCAATCTAGAAGCCATCGATCGACCGATAATGCCGCCTAACTGCGCGCGCGCCATTGCGCAACCACTCATCAGATCAATCCTTCGATACCTCGATGATACCTTTATTAAATGGTAGCCGGTGGAAACTTCTGTTCGCTTTTCAGAGTACTCAATGAAATCTTTTTATCACAAATAACCCGAACAGCTCTACTCAAATATCCACGGGAAATAAAACTCAAATAAAAATAACCCAAGCCACTTTCAAGAACAAGTCGGATCACCAAGAACCGAAGCGTGTCTTGTGGCTACAACCACAAAAACGTGCAAGTATCTGCCTTATACAATATAGCTACATCTGCATATATAACAGAGCTGTTTTCGCTGAATATTTACTTACGTTCACTCGAGAATGAGCGAACGCAGGAAGCCACAGTCAGTAAAAGCTCGACGATCGATTTTGAAAATTGCCCATAATTAGCATGTATCTCACTCCGGACGACTGTGCGTTTAAAACTGGGATCTCGACCACAGGCTACATATTCCAGTAGCGTTTACCAAGTAACGGCAGACGAAGGCGACGGACACAAATTGCCAGTGGAGCTGCCACTGCGCAAATTGTAGGCCGCGGGAGAGCGCGATCGATTGTTCCCGACGAAGATCAGCATCCGCCCTCGATCTTCCCGAGCGACCTGCTGCTCACTCGCCAGCCGGTCGTTACTGGATAATTGCCGACCTTCCTGATCCAACTTCAATACACACAGCTATGCGTGTAAAAAATAGTCAAGCTAATTTTGTACACCAAACCGATTACGAGTACATATACAATGTTAGGCTAGATTGTTTAATCTGATAACAATATTAAGCAACCTTCAAGGCGGTTTGACATGTCTCAATCTACCGCTATTGGTTTCTCTGGCAGGTATAATTACGCAGCTGTTCCTCGGTCCAGCTTTGCATTTGCCCTTGAGGTATGCTATAAAGGCACCCAGTGGTCGCGCTTGCGGATAATTTATTTCGAATCTAGATAATGCGTCTTGTAGTGGCGGCATCGGTATTCCGAGTCACGTCCGAGACATTTGATCGTGTAACTAGGAGTGTGGTGTTTGTGCTGGCAACGAGCTCGGGGAGGTAATGGTGGCGTAATTACGCAGGCATTATCAGGTGACCCCATATTGCGGTCGGTTGACCGGTCCCGGTCGCCGCGGGCGCAAGGCTTGTGCGAAACGGAACGTACGACGTGACTAATAAATTTTGTGTTCAATAAACCTCAACGCATTCGAATTTCACGTAAATTTAATTTTGAATGCTGCATATCGAAGTGACTGTCACTATTATCATCGAGTTCAAAAGAATGGGCGTGGTTTCCCATATTTCTTTAACGATAAATTGTTCAAGCACAACATTTTGCTCTTTGATAAAAAGTGAAACAATAAACTTGTATTGCCCTGAATTGTGAGTCGTCTGTCTGTCGCGGAGTCTTTGATGTCTCAATTAGTAACGCGAGCGGGTAATTGTGGCGAAAATTAATTCGCTCTCAGCTGAGCAGGGCGCGCCGGGGGAGCGAAAATTGCTGCGAACGAACGAGGACAGTCGCTGGATGTGACGTTGCTACACTCGCTAATCTCGCTACACACTATTAGATACGGATTAGAAATTGTCTGGACAAACCGAAAGTTTAACTTTTGAGCGTATGAGATTTTTAATGCTTACTTTGCGAGATTTAACAATGACATACCTAACGCTCTCAATGATGTCATATCGATTGGACACATTAACTGTTTATATATTATTATAAACCTCCCAAAGTGATACAAACAGACAACCCATCATAAATTGTGCAGTTAATTTTATCCAAAGCAGGAAGCCATGCATAGCATAAGGTGTTCATCTAATCAGCAGTATCAAGTCTACATCAGACATTATGTTACAAACTATCTATAAAATGTAAACAAGCGCATCAGTAAATTAAGGCGGTAAAGGAGAGTGGGTAGATCTTCCGAGAACAGTGTGCCAGCCTTGCTCGCCGAACCGGTACCTTTGCGAAACAAAACAATAACGCGCACATGCCGTGCCGTTGCCACAGTTTCAGATCCTATATGTACTATGTATGGTATGTACGAGTGCACTCGGGAATCTGCCCTGATTTCGTGGTCAATATAACCGAGGTTACCTAAATTATAGTAGATTAAAAAGTCATAAGATTCGGTGTAATTTATTTCACTTCTGTTCATTTATGGAATCGTATCGTATACCTAACCTACCTGCGTTTATTTGATGATGTTCGACTTGGAAACCGGAAATGACTAGCTCACATACCGTGTAAGTTTTTTCACACCCGCGTATATTCGGAGACGAGCCTTAATAAACCTATTACGCTTCATTACCTAATGCTGGCCGGAAGACAAATATTACTCGCTCATCATTACGACCGCAAGCTCCCCTTTGTGTAAAATATTGCATATCACATGTTTGTTGATTTGTGCCAAAAGGGATGGAGTATTAACACCTTTATTTCTTAGGTTGTAAGGGCTTATTTTTTCGTATTGTGAAATTGAAAACGGCGTTTGCGGCCGTATGATAAATGGCGGCGGTCATTTCCCGCCGGCCCCCATTACAGTTGTCATAGCATATGGCTGATTTGCCCCTGTATGGGTATGGGGGTTAAGCTATTGTTTGTTTTGTGGCGAATTAATGTTGGCTTTTATTCAGGTAACACTGGCTGACGGTTTTATCGAAAGGCTAATCGATAAGCGATTTTGCCGTTGTTTTGTTTTCCTTAGCTGAACCTAATGTATACGGCGTGATAAAAATGTAACCGCTTGGTATTTTTTATTGTAAACGCTTTATATTATTTTTGTGATACCTTGACCTTGACGTGCCTTCTCCTATTTTTCATTCTAGGTACAATTTTGCCTCCGATAAAAAAAAATCGCATAGCTACGTGAGGCTATGGAGTGATTCGCCAGTTTACAATGTAACCCTAACTTTATTCATATTTCATTCCCACGCGTACGTTACCAAAGCAAACATTGTATCGAAATAAATCTATCACAAACTCTGTAGCAATAAGTATACCGGCACATTGGACGTCTAAAGGAGCTGAAACATTCCGTTTACTGTACACAGAGGGGAACGGCAGCGATGAATTGGAAGTGGAAAGCAATAAAAGTCACATTAAGTCGAGAGAGTCGTGGTGACGCAGCGCGCAGATTGGATTGAATTTGTCTGCGAAGACAACATATACAAAGTGTTGTGTTTTGTTTCAGAACAAGTTAAGCTTATTTGCCTGTTATTACAGTTTACAATTACCTATAACACTTTACAGGCCTATTATGATAATGTATATACGGTAGAGAAAACTGAACCTTTTTATGCCGTATTGTCATTGTGACAAAAGCGAAAAAGGTACGTGTTTCAAATTCCTTGACTGTACTTTCATGGAATACAACAGAATGGGAAAGTAAGTTAAGTATCGAGCTCCAAGCCAGCACACCTCGAGTAAACCATTTCGATAATAACCGCCTTTAATTACTAAGCTATTAGACTCGACTAGGACTGAAGCTTATTTCAGGTGTTATTTGATTAAATTTTTTAAATACCACCTTACAATTAAGTTCTGTACTACAAGGTTCCACGAATGGACGGACAATTTTGTTATTCACGTCTACCGAGCGGATTTAAAGCCGTGGCCTATAATCAAGGAATAATTTTAGCCGAACAAATGGGACAAAGGACATAATTACACGTTTATTGAATCTAATTAAAACTATATAGATCATAAAGGTGTCCACTTTCACGCGCACTACGGGAACCGGAAAATTTAGAGACGTACTTTATAATTATTGAAGTTAAATTATGTAGGTACACAAACTCGGAACAGTGGTAGGTAGGTAGGCATATATGGCGACCATGTTGTGACATGGACACATGACTGTCAAATAAATAGGCATTATTGATGATGAGTCTAGTTGATGTACACTTTCTTGTCTTTAACTGAAACCTGTAAAGGTCTCAATAGTTTCAGGTTGCATAAATCATTAGAACACCTGTGTCTACGATAAATCACTAAACGCCGGCTGTAATTAAAATGAATACAGGTAAGATTTTGGAGCACAAAGTGTATAATTAATTTTTGTTTCGTAGATGAATCACCGATGATTAGAGGCGAGGCAAGGATTTCGTGACCACTTTTATAGACGCAGATGTTTACGTTATAATTGCTGTTACACTTAATGATCCGAGACGGCGGTCAACATCTGAAATCATTAATACACCAGTAGGAATGGACGTTTGTGGCGCCGCAGTCTTGGACAGGTAGGTTGAAGATAATTGTTTAACGGAGCATGCATCAAAGTTTTTCTTATAATATACATGTAACGTTGTAAAATGATTATGTAGGTAGGTACATCAAATTATGATAAACATGTTACACCAATAAATTCCCCTTAGCAACAGATAGCTAAGAGAAATCGCAGATTACGGGCCAAAGCAACAAATCAGTCGAATCCCGATACGTCTAAATTTACGATTTATCTTCAACGAAAGCCATAAATAATGTTGAGGTAGGTACGCTATGAAATTGTTTTTTCGCACTTCTTTATGGGTGTATTTATAAGAAAATTATAATAATTGTGTGCGCCATAATTACCTGATGTAATGTAAGACCAGCAAAATATAGCGACCAATTTGAATTTATGTAAAATATCGCGCAATAAATTTACATTTTAATACGTCCCTCATGGCCGACGTGGGCGCAATATCTCTGTTTAGAATCAGAAGCTCGTATCTGGAAATTGCGAAGATGTATCGGTGAGGTGCCTACTCAATCATACTGACTTCATTCAGTACTCACAGCAAGTATAACGGCACGGGAAACTAAATACTTAGGTACGTGGCAAAATAAGTATGTAGGTAGGTACATCTGACTCGTAGAGGTTACAAAGTTTTATGTAGAAATCTTCCTTGAGTCTCATACATAAAAAATAGAATGAAACGGGTCACTCACGTCTTCAAGGTCAAATATAGCTCGACATGTAAGCAGCAACCAATACATGGCCCTTATTCATGAGCACTCGCGATGCCGGCGCGGTTACAAAGTCGTAAAGTTAAAGAAGTTTGCCTTTCTGTATTTATTATAATTTATTTTATATACTACCTGCTGGCAGCATTTTTTATATTTCGACACTTGAAACCAGTTCCCGATAAAAACTTAATTCAGATCATATCTCTTATCATAAAAGTAGTTCACGGGCATATATGTATAAAAGTTAACATACTTTCGTATCAGGGCAAAATATTCTTATTATGATAATGGTTAATTCTTGACATATTTTATATAATGCAAGCCCTAGGCGAGTTGGCCGACACTATGTCTAATAAATTTATGGACCTTCATTTTCGAGTTGATCGGCGCTCGAAATTATAATCGTCGTGCTCGAGGCGCGGCGAGCCGGGCCGCGCGTCGTCGTCCGCGCCGAGTCGGAGTTCACCGCGCATTTCAGCGCTTTTGTATCAAACCGACAAGTGAAACCAGTTACCGTTTCATTTGTTTAAAAATATCTTGGAATTACTCAGTGTAAGATCGCTTTTAATACGCCCTATATTAAAATGTCTATTGATAATTGATTATTAACCTACCTCCCCAATCTAGGGTAACTTGAACATTGATAGAGACGTGATGTGATATTTTCAAACATGACTTTATCGTCAACGAACAGATTCGTTACATGTAAGTATTATAAATTAGGTATACGTACCTATAGGTATAAGTTCACACACGAAGGCAAGAGAGAGCATAGCTATACATTTCAATAAAATAAGGGTGGATATTTTTATTGAAAAATATAGCCCCTTGCTAGTTTTCATATTCACAACTCACGTTAAGTAAGTATGATAGCAAATATTTTTCACAAGTACTTACATACTTCTAACAGTGCGTAATAAATAAACTAGCAAAAAACGAATGATAAAACGTGCATATACTTAAATGTCGTTATACAAGTCGAAGTGCGGAAACGACATGCCGTGTTTAATGATGTAGAAACACCGGGGCCGAGAGGAGCCGCTCAGAAAGTTAATGCCATCCAACACGCATCACTGTAGGCCCCGACTACCCGCATTGTTACATGTTCCCATAACATCTAGAATTTTAAAATCCCAAACAATTCCTGTTTTTGTCTCCCCGCGATTCGCTTTCCGATGTGAACGCATTCGTTACATATTTCATGCTCATTACACCTTCTAACAACTTAATGATTGCGTATTTTCTATTTAAATGTGTAAAGCAATTCATTGTTAAGAATTACGCTAAATCGCGGCCATTAAAGTAATGATTAATCGTATCGTGCGTTGAGTGCGCCGGATCCGCCGAGAGAGCGCGGAAATGTTGGCGCACGTGCGCTGCGCTCGCCGCAGCCTCCTAGCAAAAAGCAAATGGCTGTTTTATGGAAATAACACCATTTATCTCGTAAAATATGCTTGACGACAAAGCGACTTGTCCCGGAACAGACTGCATGCGTTATCTCCATTCATGTAAAAGGGTACAGCGTATATTGGTTAGTTGGGAGCTGGAAAACTGTCGTAAAATGTGTGATGGGATATTGAATTAATTGAAGCGTAAAAATATTTAACGAATGGACTATAGTAAAGAATGTGTAGGTTTTCAAAGCACATGTTTTAGCTGGACAGAATAAATAACATAATACCTGTTTATATAAGACGTATAGATAAAGTAAAATTTACTGCCTGCCTTTGCGACTTTGTAAGGAGTTAATGTTGCTCGGGACATTACTCAGACATTTAGCCCACTGGCACAAATGCCGCTAAATGCCAGTTTCACACTTAGCTATCATGATCTCGTAGTTACCTACATTGTATTAACATGAAGCTCATTTGATTTAACATTTAACCTTACCTAATATAACATCGATCAGTTCGATTAGTAACCAAATGCACTAATATTTTTCGTAAGTAAAATTTGAGTCTGAAATACTTACCACAGAACATTTTCTCAAATGATAATTCACACAATGCTTAGTTAAAACGTTCCGTTTACAACTATTCTGTATTAGTTAGGTATGTATTTACTTTAAAATATGATCTTAGATTAAAATCTTTGTTAATTAGTTATGCTTGTATAAACTATCATAATAAAACGAGTTATGATTGTATAAACTATCGCTATTTGCTACTAAACAGTGGTTAATGTCAATCAAATGTTATCTTTATAACTGACTATAGCTTTTGCCCGCGACTTTGTCCGTGCGGAACTCAGTTATATAGTATCTTCATACAAACTTTCGCCCCCCTTTTCACCCCATTAGTTGATAAATTTTAGGATAAAAACTATCAAAATCAAACATTTATTCTACGAATAGGCACAAGAGCACACATACACGTCAAACAACAATTACACACGTCAAACAATAATTTACATTAAAAATAATATCCTTACAACAATAATCATTTGGAAGTTGCAGTTTAACGGAACTAAATGAAAACAAAATTATAAAATATTATCCATTACATTAGATACTTACAAGGTCTCTATCAGAATTAACAAGAAGTTTATGAGATCGTATGTATACGGTCTCTGAGCGTCCAGATACAATTAATAATTATTATTCTAATAATCTTAGAGATGTATATCTACAGTCTCTAAGAGTATCATTTGCCCTTCCCCAGAATTCAAAGTATCTCTTTTCCAAATTTCATCTCAATCGGTTCAGCGGTTTAAGCGTGAAAAGGTACAGACAGTGTTACTTTCGCATTTATTCATTATATGTACTACTATCATGATTTTTTTTCACTTACCCCATAATAACCATTTAGTCAGCAGAGAGGGGACACTTGACTCCAACAAAAATTAGGGCTTTAAAACGCAATCACGCAAACGAATCCCTGAATCGAAAAATGTTTTTTTGAAAATCCATTAAATTTTTGATCTATCCAACGATACCAAATACCGTGGATTTACCAAGAAAAAATATTACATTCCCACTTTACGTGTATATTGTATGGTACCTACCCTACTTACATTTTATTCTACCGTTTTGTCGGCGTGATTGATTTATATACCCATGCTGAATTACAGCTTTCTAGAAGTAAGGGTCACTGAGCTAAGCCGCAGACGGACAGACGGACATGGCGAAATTATAAGGGTTCCTTGTTGACTACGAAACCCTAAAAAGACAAATTCGTGTTACTAATGTCTTACGTTGTTCGAATTTTGTTGATATATTTATTGAAATTACGCCTTAATACGAAATTTGCGCATATAAGTTCTCATATCAGAATCGATTCTTTTTTATGATTTATTATTTAGTATGCGTTTCGTGAAGATCTACCGTAGACCGATAATATATTTATTGCTGTTATTTAAAAATGTGAGATCTTAAAGTAGGTTAGATTTGACTTGGCCAGTTTTTATCAGAATTAAAATACCCATATATATATATTTATAGTTATATATATAGTTATTATATATATATATATGTTGAATAACTTTATAAAATGACTGATGTAATGGAAACTGGTCAAGTCAAATCTAACCTATATACTTTAAGATCTCACATTTTTAAATAACAGCAATTGTTATAGGTATCCAATAAAGCAAAGAAATAGAGTTTAATACTTGTTCATAACTTGGCACTCATTTAGATCTCCATTCTTTTTGCGGCGAAGCCCACAGCCAAGCATAATTTTTGTATTGAACTTGGCTCTCCTTTTTTACATTTATGTTTTTGGTGTGTTATAAAGTACTTAAAAGGACTTAAAAACTAAAACACACTAACAATATTAAACCTTATAACTTAGATATTCCTTCATATTGTAAAACTAGTTTTTAACCAGGAAATTCTTTAGTTTCTTATAGAATAATTATTCTTTCTCTATATTTTTAAGCTCTAAAGGTATGTTGTTATAAAACTGTCACTGCCATATGGTAAATCACTAATTTGTTTCTTTTCCTCAACTTTTGATTGAATTTTTGTTTCTTAACAAATTTACACATTTCAAAATTGTATAGTGAATCTAAAGTGATTTTCATTTTTCAAAATAAGTGCGGCAACTTTCTCTGTCATTTATATTTGCCAGTATTCTTATACACTTTTTTTGTAGCCTGAACAATGATTCTACGTTAGTGCTATTTCCCTATAAAATAATACCATAAGACAGCCAAGAATTCGCATAGGCATAGTAAGCATTCGTTGCAGCTTTTAAATCTGTACATTTCTTCAACTTGTAGAGGACATATTTGAATGTTTTTATCGAGATTTTATCAATAAATATGTGCCTTCCAATTCACGCAGGAGTCTTATTTCCATTCCCTCTCGCTAATGGTTAATTATTGTAGGAAAGGTTCATATCAATTGGTGACTTCTGACAAGGTTTAATCTGCATGTCTTTAGTTTTATTAATTTGAAGATTATGGTCTTCTAGCCGGTCTAATCTTAATTTAAAAGTACTATGCAATTTATTGAGACGAAATTTCGTCTGCGTATACCACGGCCTTGGTACTTAATATCTTTGGCAAATCATTTATATAAATTATGAATAGGATACAGCCTAATACACTGCCTTGTGGGATAGAATTTTGTAAATACATTTTCTCAGGCCTAAAATTAATCATGCGGTTATTTTCAAAATCATTATGGCCAATATGTACGTATTGTGCTCGATTTTTCAAATAAGAGGCAAGCCAATTGAGAGATATTCCACGAACACCAATTCCATAAAGCTTCTGTATGAGAATCTCATGTGATACTCTATCGTACGCTTTATTCATATCTAACATCATGGCTATTGTATATTTTCTATTATTAATCACTTCGAGACCTTCGCTTATAAAGTCATAAAGAGCCGGGACAGGTTGACATTTTCTTTCTGAAACCATTTTAATTGTTATAATAGATTTCGTCATTAACTGTTTTTCGAAAATGTGGACAATAATGATATTGGTCGATACTGCTGAAGATCAGTTGTATTTTTTTTGGTGTAGGTTTTCTTTAACAAATCTGGAAATGTGCCCCCTGTGAAAGATTAATTAATTAAATTTGATAGAGGTCATGTTAATTATTTTTTACAGTATTTTACTAGGGGGATATTTCATCGAAGCCAAAACTAGTTTTGTTTTTAAGTTTTGTCATTATTTTGGCAATTTCCTGCTCATTTGTTGGATATAAATATATTGAAATATTCAAAGGTGAAATTACAGGGCAACCTTTGGGTATATTATTTATTTGTATTTTTCCTACAAATGTAAAGAAATCGTTAAATATGTTTGCAATTTCTTGAGGTTGGTTTATACTTTTATCTTTAATTTCCAATTTAATATTATTTTCAACTTTATGAATTACTTTGTTTGTAAGTTCTTTAATAACTCGCCACATTGTTCGAGTTATATTTTTTGATGAAATTATTATTTTTATATAGTTTCGTCGTGTTCGTCTGTCCGTATGTCACACAAGCATTTGACTCGAAAACTATAAGGCGTATTTGTTTTTTTTTGAAGACAGTGTATTTTGTTTGTTAGCCGCTACATAGTTCTATAAAGATATGACTAAAAAAATATTTTACTCCATACATGTAACCACAAGTCAATAAAATATATCATTGTAAGTCGACGTGTGGCACGGCACATCGATAGGGCTTTTTTTGATTAAGTGAATAGAGTCGGAGATAATGGCCCCGAATCTGATTTTTCTTCGTTTCTAATTTTTAAACGGTGTATTTAAAAAATATGAAAAAATCATAGATATAGGGTTTATTAAATTCTTTCACCAAAAAATATTTTGAACAAGATCGGTACAAAGGTTTTCGAGATATTGCTGAAAAACTGCCTTCCCTATAGAAAAGGATGTATGTAAGTGCCGTACGATTTCTGTGACGATACGGCCTTTTTAATAGGCACGGAACCCTTCGTTGTGCGTGGTCCGACACGCACTTGACCGGTTTTTTAAATATTTTTTCATAGTTTTTATAATAGTTATGACTATAAAGTATAAATTATTGTATGCAATAACTTTATTTTCTTTCTGTGATATTAGAATTTTTAGCAAAACGTTTATTTTTACAGGATATTTTTAATCCCTTTATGAGCCAAGTTTTTTTTTTATTTTTCCCTATTTTTTTAGGTATTTTTTAGCTACAGGTGTTGAGAAATGTTACTAATGGGGAATAGATGAAAATATCAGAAATGCCTGATAATTTTTTTGGTGATAGGAATAACCTTCCTTAGCACCAGAAAAAGTTTCAGATTTTTCAGCTGCGTTAATTATTTGTTAAAAATATAAACAGTTTCCTCACTTACGTTTTGGGTCAAGTACCGTCAACAGACACTTTCCTTGATCCGTCTCATATTACAAAAAAAAACTTAAATATCAATGGTAAACTGACACTGGTAATGACAAATATAGCTGCTGCAACTGTCAATATCATTGCCAGTGTCAGTTTACTACATATATTTAAGGTATTTTTTTGTAATATGAGACGGATCGAGGAAAGTGCCGTGCCGTCCTTGACCCAAAACGTAAGTGAGGAAACTGTTTAAAATTTTCAATAATAATTCACACTGCTGAAAAATCCGAAACTTTTTTCTGGTGCTAAGGAAGGTTATTCCTATCACCAAAAAAAAATCAGGCACTTCTAAAATGTTCATCCATTCCCAATTGTCCGTGAATGGCGTTAAAATTCTGATTTATGTTTTGGTCTGACTTGATCAAAATACTCCAATCTGCTTACAGTTGAGTTCGGAATAATTCATTATTTGTACGATTCAAAATTATTTTTACAGTTGTAAGTCACAGTGATTGTTTTATGGTCTGAAAGGCCAAAGTCGTCAACTTTATGAGAAAACAATTCTTGGTCAAAATTGGTGAACAATATATCTATACAGGTAGAGCTAGTATTGGTGACTCTTGTTGCTTCTTTCACATATTGAACAAAATTATAGCAGTTAAACAATTCGATCATACCTGTTTACTTTGGCTTGAATTATTATTTGTTATTTATTTTTTATTTTTTTTATTTAAGGTCGCTTAAACAGCTAAGGTCATTAGCGACCACTATATGGATACACTATTAAATCAGGTTGTAGTAGTTGATAAGTTTGAGAAATTTTACAGATTTTTTTGAGTTATTTAAACAATCCTTCAGATTATCAGGAAGATTTACAGTTAACCGTTCTGTGTTATACATTGGACAATCAATAATTATTTGTTATTTGTAATGTGTCTAGCTCTAAGATAATTTTTTATGTCTATTGGCGAAACAGCGTTCTTCGTATTCTCTCGTTCTACCTATCTATATGTTTACAAATAAAGAACTTTGACCGAAACTAAATCAAATGTCAAATTCGTGTCACATATTTTGTTAGAATTTATTGATACCTTTATTGAAATTACGCCTTAATACGAAATTTGCGAATGTAAGTTTCCATATTAGAATCGATTCTTTTTTTATGCTTTATCATTTGGTATGTGTTTCGTGAAGGTCTATCGTAGACCGGATCGAAATTATTAATAGGTCAAAGATAAAGCAATTCCGCCATTTTGCTGTCACTGACAGTTGACAGTCAAGACGGCGCTTTCCCTCAAGAAAAATAAATTAAAAATAATGATGTCAAATGTTTCGAAAAATATATCATTGTCGCTGTGGGATAAAAACTATTTTAAGCGGAAGCCAGAATTATAATCAACCCTTAAAAAATGTTTCATGTTCTTCCGTTCAAGGGAAGCTGAGATCCTTCGTGATTCTTTTCTTAATTCAGAGATTTATTATAAGTGTAGATTAACATTTGAATGGTTTTGCTTGTTTGTCTCTCTAGTAAGACAATACCTATCTTGTTTTTACCAATATCTACCAACAAAATATACCTACCTACTATTTAACTTTACTCGAAAACTTGATAAATGCCTTTCCCGCTGTTATGCTAATCAATTAAAGTGTAAGAAGTGGGCTCTGTCCAATTAGTTGTCCTAGTAACGTAATCATCTTGACTTACCCTGCCCGTTGCATCGCGTGTCTAGCCAGTATATACCTTCCGAGACAAAGATCAGCCGGCAGGGCGAAAACTGACATCACGAATAATGGCACGTTTATGCACTTGGCCGTCAAGTCATCTTCATTATCACCAGGGATATTTATTATTTTTTTAGGAAATTGCAGTTCTTTTTAACGTCAGTGAGACACGAGTTTATTACGAAACAAATGATTCAAAAAGTTATACATGATTAAAATGCATTGCATACGAGCACTTTAACGCACAGGTAGTAGATCAATAAAAAATATAATATACCTATAATTTTTAAATATTGCGATTTTGAATTTGCATGATAAGTATATAATACTGGAAGCCATTGGTTGGTTGCTACTTGGATGAGCCAGTAGAAAATATTATTTTGAATAGGTACATTATAACGTAACAATAACTCTAGTTCCTCTTAGACGTATTATAAGAGCTGTAGATACAGATCCTCTCGAAATGTCGCATTCGACACGCTCATGCGACTGGACGTGTGCGTTAAACACGCAACAACTATAATTTGGCGCGTTTGGTGTCGCTAACCGTCGGCTCGGAAGGCGACGGAAGCCTGTCACAGGCGCAATTACAGTACTGAGAATCGGCATTAGTTCGAACTGAACTATTTATGTAAAATAAGAGCAACCTCTCGTACGGGGAAACGGCGATTGCACGCATCACTCATTAAGCACTTTAGAGCAATTTGAGGAGAGCAGAAAAAGTCGGACGGGACGCCGCAACATCGCGTGGTCAATTAAAATGTTGCCGCTCGGCTGCTGCGCCACGGCCAACGGTATTTTCACGTACAAAGCAGCAAATTAACTCTGTCCAGTTCCACGGAATTGCTCGTATCCTCCGCTATTTAAATAAGGCACTGTAACTAGCTTTATTTAGCAAGGTGCTAGTTGTCTAAAAATATTTTCTAGAATTCGCAGTGGAAAATGTTGGGAACTGTACCCCAGTGTACCCGGTGTTAAGCTTTAGAATAATATGACTGACATTTCAAATGATTTTTAGTTATCATTGTTGCTATTTTTATGTGAACATGTACTAGTTTGGTTACAATCAAGTCTGGGGCTCGAAGGCTTTTAAGATTTAAAAGAAATAATTGACATCTGCAAAAATGTTCACGAATTTTACAAGACAACCACCGAACTTTATTAGTGCCTCGCTACACCTACGTAACCGCTCTATAAAATGATTAAGTATCATTTATCAATATTTATTAATAGTGTTTTATAAATCAATTGAATCCACTCAAATGCCATTATAAAACAAACACCGTTTGGTGGTCCATTACACCTGATCCAGCGTGACTTCCCTCTAAGACTGCGCCCACGGTGCGCCCACCACTCACTCATTCTAAAGGCTCCGCTACAATATCATAAAGTAAATCAGAGACGTACCTTTTGTATCCCAGTTTAATATCAATGTATTTCGCGCTCGCTTCCACGAGTGCCGAACTAACGCGTCAGAATGAGCGCGTAAAACAGTATGATATTGAATTGAAACACGAAACATAAGTTTCTGGCCCCGTAGCATGGTTGGCCTTGTCACGCGATAAGTGATAGGATAGAGCGTGCGTTACTGGCTGACACCGTTCGATAGAACGAGACGACGCACTTATCTTGTCACTTGTCGCGTGATAAGGCCAACCAGATTAATCCTTTTATGCCCAAAGATTTTATGTTATGGTTTAGGAAAATATATTATTTATGTAGGTAAATTATTTGGCTAATTCGTTACCGGTTCTTGCTGGTGTGTCACAAAAATAAAAGCAACTATTATCGTTGTCCTCCTATTCTAAATGAAGACATATATAATTGTCGTTATCGAATTCTAAGTATTGACATGCATTTATTTAAAACTGCATTCATGCTTTTAGTACGAGTATGTGATTGGAGCAAGGCGACGAATCCTATTTACCTGATAAGTTATCTAATGCTGACCTATCAACAAATGTAATGTGTTAATAACAAATCTCAATTATGAATAGGTACAGAAAAAGTAATTATCGCGTTTTCATTGTGTGGTATGAGTGTTTCACTATTGTAGGAATTATTAAAAGTTACCGTTGACGCCGCCAATTATCAAATACCATTGTAATAATTACCAGCTCGTAGACAACGAGTCAAATGGATCGGTACATAGATCACCGCACAGCTAATTGAACCCGTCCGAGACGCATCAATCACGCGCCACCAACAACAACGAAAACACTGTTAGTTTTGCCGCTGAATTATTAATTACATTTCCACAAAAAACGCACACACGAAGCCGAAACGCATAAATTTCTTCCTTTTTCACCGCACAAAGGAGCCGGGCGCCTCACAACAACACTAAACAGATTAGCCGCCCGACGCGGCCGTCGCGGCATAATTTTTGGCGCCAGTAGTCCTGCCTCTAGATCAAACTAATATGAAAAGGAAATTGAGTAGAAAATGGACGAAGGCTCTATGTGTCATTAAGGATTGGTTACGCCGCTCGAAAGCGCCGCCTCGGACTAACTTATTTGAGTTCACTTAATTGAATTAGCATTTCGGTAGTTTTTATGAACTGCTAGTAATGTTCCGAACAGAATTTAATGGGCTATTTTTGGTTAATAACAATAACGTTTATGTGACCGAGCTGACTAAATAATTGCCTTAAGTTCTTTATGTGGGTGAGCGTGGGTATTTATCTATTAATTACTTTTTATGTTTTTATTCTGAAAGTTACCTACCCAGCTACACGTTCCAATATCATAGGTTCATCGTTTTATTAACACTATTTCTTCTGTGGTTTTAGGCGTTACAGGTTTGATAATAGCTATTTATTTACATGAAACCTTATATAGAACTTAACTATGCATTTATTAAAATTATAAACGTTTCATAGAAGTAAATTAAGTTAACTGTGTAGGTATACCTACTTATAAGTAAAGTTCTCGTACAAAATATTATAATATTCATGAACCGCAAACTGAACTACTCGACATATTCGTAATGACAAGGATACGAGTACCCGCAGTTATTTGTTTGTCATGTGGACGGAGGAACTTTATACGGGGCCGGTCACCCTTGAGATCGTATGAATAGTAATAGAGGTTAAGGCTCTAGGGACGAGGACCGAGGTTGGGTTCATAATGCTCCGCGTATGGTGCGTGCTAAATCGACAATACCCGGGGGTGGCCGGCTAACAAACCGTTTTACGAACGCCTCTTTTGGGCACAGCTCCAATCCAAACTTTTATACCGTGAAGAACCTTAATGTTTATGTCACGCCGTTCATTTTGCGATTGGACACAGTTTTTTTGTTTTATTGTATAAGGTCCTTTATAAACAATACAGGAGCCGGTTAGCATTAGATAACCTGTGATTGTTTGCACAGCTGAGTTATGATTAATTGTGCCTATCTGTTATAATATTGTTAGGTTAGGTTAGAGGTTTGTGTGCGTTGCTTTACATCTTGAACATGTGCTTATAATAAACTATGTTTTAGAAGCCCTAGTCTCAAAATGTGTGCCTAACGTGTGGTGTGTAGGGTATGGAGGTGCGGGACCGCCGCGGCGCGTACGCCGGACTCACATTCATGAGCAGGTCCGGTGAGGAGGAGCCCTTGCCGCTCATGGCGCCGGCCGGTCGGTCATGTCACACACTCACAGCACTCGCGGCGGCGCAGGCGGCGCGGGCGGTCTGCGTGCGCCGAGCGACGACTGCCGCGCGAAGGCCCCCACCGCACAGCCCAAGCCCCCACCGCTACCGGCTGCCTCATTTCTCACTATAATTTGCGTGCTGCTCGTTTTTTACCATTATTACTCCCTCGTTTTGTTTTACGTATTATCGAGTGCATCCCGCTCGCACCGGCCGCCATGCGCGGCGAGCGCCGCCCAGATAATAGCCGCGCGCAATTACCGCGAGCGCGGACGGCGTGCGAGGCTACTGCCAGCGCCATCTCGTGTCGAGAGGCGGAACTAGACGTTGCCATTTTTTACAAATATCATTTCATTACTAAAAATTCTAATAGATTAAGTTTGTTAATTGATAAACTCTATCTATTTACTTAAAAGTAGTAACTTATAAATTATCACCTGTGTAGGTATACAAAACTACAAAAATATATCTACAAATCACGCATTGAAAAATACCTTGACAATTCAAGAAATTCTTTCAGGTGGTACCTAATTAAGTGTAATACAATTAGAATACCCATCCGTATCCACTGCAATTTAATTCGAGGCTATCTATTCAATGGAAACTAATATTAAGTACCTACTTATTTTAAATACAAGAAACTCTATCACAATGTTCAACACAAACAAACTATGCATCAGCGTTCTAAACTGTAGGTACAACTTTTCTATCAACATACCGTAGTGACTGCTTAACTACTACAATTTTAACAAAATTGATTCTGTGTAAGTAAAATATTTCATTATTCATATGTTCTAAACAGCCAAAAAGTAAATGAGAATAATTACAGACAATGAAAATACCTAAATAATTTGTCGAATAAACATTTCTGTTTTCAAATATGTTAACTGGCAATACTCAAGGATGGTTTCATACAAAAACGCTTCGGTTTGTTTGACGAAAACTATCCTATGTCCTTCCCAGGGTTCAAACGATATCCATACCAAATTTCATCTATATCAGTTCAGCTGTTTAAGCGTGAAAATGTCACAGACAGACAGATATTTCGCATTTATAATATTAATTAGTATGGACAGTATTGATTAAATGTTTAAACATACGTAATATCATAAAAACGTAAACCGACGCCTACGATTTTCGTAGCAGTTCGTAGACGCTGCGTAGCGCGGGGCCAAATTAACGACGAAGGTCGTAGCAAGCCGCTTGCAAGAAGCTTATACTCGTATGTAATAATGTACTTAGTACATGATTATGTATAATTTTAGTAAATGTTTTAAATACAACACAGGCATATTCAACTTTATTGGCACGTGTGTTTATGTATTATACTTACTAGTACTGCAAGCTGGGATAATGACTGCACAATATTATGACTGCTACTGTTTTAGTTAATTCTATTCACGTTGCCGATCACATTAAACCCACTTTTTGTATTACAAACATGTTTAATCTGCCTATTAGTGTAAGTGTTGAGTTGGCTTGGCTGCTGTTGCCATTTTAAGTAACGTAGGTACCTGTTATACATAGTTATATTAATTAAATAGGCTTGTAAATTATACTAGCATAAGTATTTATGAGCGACCGCGGTTCCAGAAATTCAAATGACAGGATGCAACGCCTTAAGTTATAGTATTCCTTAACGTCTCTACACACATGACAGAGACATGAAAGTTGGCATATCTCCATTCATGACCGTTTTGAATGTGTTTCCTGCACTAATATCGGCAGAACGATGCGCTTCAAAATATCGAACACTCAAGTCTTTCAAGATAGTGATTGTTGGGGTGTAAGTGATATAATATTTTATGAGGGCTTTGTAGCTGTATGACTTTGAGCCGATTAATGCTCTAATGACAAAAACGTAAGAAATATGGATTCTGTAATCCATATTTCTTACGTTTTTGTCATTATTTGAAATTTGCGTCTGTCAACTTGTTTCTGTCGCTAGTTGCCGTGGAGTATTAGGTCACTTGTAAAACTTTTAATGAATAGAATAGAATAGAGAATAGAAATATATTTATTTGGTGTGATAAAGAAATTACACAAGTGTATAGTTACATCTGAAATGCACCAAAATGGATGCCACTCAGCATATGCCAGCAGCAATATATGCTAAAGGCGCTGGTTTTCAGGGCTTAATGGGTTTAAATAACCCAAATGTAGAGGTTGATTTAAATTTAAAACTCATTTTTAGGGTTCCGATACCTCAAAAGGAGAAAACGGAACTTATAGGATCACTCGGTTGTCTGTCTGTCCGTCTGTCACAGCCGATTTGCTCCGAAACTACTGGACCGATTGAGTTGAAATTTGTACACATATGAAAATTGGTGACCCAAAGATGGACGCGTAAAGTAAATTAATGAACTCTGAACAAGGGGGCCACTTATCGGGGGTAAACTGGAAAATTAAAAAAAAAAGTTTCGCATTTCCCCCCCTTATCTCCGAAACTAATAGGATTAAAATTCTGAAAAAATATGGAAAATAGTTCCTTGCCTAAAAATTACACGAGAACCTATAAGAATTTTGAGTATTCAAAAACACTTATGAAGTTTAGAACCCTCACCACGCGAGTCGAACTCGCACTTGTCCGGTTTTTTTTATATCCCATCTCATAAACATTCATAGTTGCATCAAATTCATAATTGTGCCAAATTTTCTTAGAAACTTTGGTATGTTATTTCCGGGTTAATGGAACAAAATAATAACAAAATCAGATATATATGGGTGTCTCAAACTAAAAAAAATTAAACCAGCAAGATACTTTTCAAAAATTTATTTATAGGATCATTTTAAATGTACTACTTAATATAACACTTATATTTACCGTCAAGGCACGTCAAATAATAACCTATATAAATATATACAATAAAATACGTACATCACAATAAACTATCTGGTAACTTAGAAGTTATTCCAACAACCTTTCGGACAAACGTATGTTCTATACCAAAACATATTTTACAATACAACCTTTACTAGGGCTTCCCATTCCATAAGTTAGGACGTTACATGCAACCATCCCAAACTTCACTACAACTTTATTTCCACGCTTAAGTGCTAAACCTGGATTTCACTTATTGTCCGAGCGCTACAGGCGGCTGTAGATTATAATGTCCCTGGAACATTGTATAATTATCCTTCGTAGCACACTGGTAGGCGGAGAAATGTGCGGGGTACTGCCGGGTAGTGTCCGGCAGGGTCGGGTACTGGTACATTGGACGGGAGGCCATAGTAGTTAGAGGTCGCGTGTAGAGTGCCTCCTGTCGCATCTCCGGCGCCCAGCCTGAGCTCGCGCCGACCCCGAACACTCCACCATTGTAATTCGCACTAGACACATTCGGCGCCACGGAACCATAGTTCAGAGACGTCTGCTTCGACGCAACGCTCACTACCGGCACGGTGCCGTAATTAGCGCTGCCGATAGACACAGTTGGCGTTTGGTCCACAGATCCCCGCTCGGTCTTCTCATTGGCAACTTTAGATTCCTCGCTATCCGAAGTAGCTTTCTTAGTTTTCCTCGTGACGTTCGCGTGAGTCTTCACGTGCTTGGCAAGATGGTCTGAGCGCATGAAACGCTTCGTGCAGAGTTGGCACGCGAACCTCTTCTCCCCGGTGTGCGTGCGCAGATGCCGCTGCAGCTCGTCGGAGCGCGTGAACCGCTTGCCGCAGAACAGCCAGTTGCACACAAAGGGCCGCTCGCCCGTGTGCCAGCGGAGATGTGCTTTCAGATGCGAGGTTTTTCCGTAAACTTTTCCGCAGCCAGGGACGTGGCAGACGTGTTCGCGTTTGGCACCGTCCTTGCCGTAGTTCGGGCCGAGACCAGCGGCCTCAGTGAGACAGTTGGGGCAGCGGCACTTGGCACAGCGGCGCTGGAGATCGCGCACCTCCTCGGCGGCGGCGGGCGGCCAGTACGGGTACTGCGGGTAGGCCGGCAGCTCGCGCCAGCCACACCACGCGCCTGACGATGCACTGCTGCACGAGGAGAGGTCGGAGGCTGGTGAAATCGCATCACCTCTACCACACCCGTAGCCGTAACCGGGCATCATACTCATCATCTGCAACAAACACGTAAATTATATTAATTTTCACTTTTAAAACATTTTACAATGCACCCTGTTCTTCACTTCTGAAAAAGCACATTTCACATACATCAATACTACTTAATTGTAGCTTGAAGGAATTCCGTATGATATTAACATCTACTCCGAGATTCGCAGACTCATAATTCACAATAGCGTTGGATCAGATAAATTTGAGTTAAACGCTTCGCGAATAACTCTATTAAATATCCTATCCAGCCTTAAACGTCAAAAATAATAGATTGCCAAAGGCTATGCGTAAACTAGGGAGGCAATAGAGTTAGGGCGGACCTGTTGCGCGGGCGGGTCTACGTATTGCATATCCGGTGACGGTGGTGACAACGTAGCGCGACGAGCCTTCAACTGGATAATTACAGGGCGGCGCACCGTTCGCGTCGAGACGTTTTTAATAACTGGCTTCGGATGGAGGTAACGAGCGGTTGTCGCCTCGCCCCGGCCCCCGCCCGAGGGTGCCCGAGCGCCGCCGAGCGCACCCCGGCCCGCGCGCGCGCAGCCTCCGACACCCCACCCCACACGTGACTTATGCCTCTAAGCTCGCTTCTTATAAGAATAAGAAAACTTGTGCACATAAGGCTTACATTAACGCAACTTGGTACGGGTGGTTGTAGTATGTATGGTGAAGAATCATATGCCTGAATTATTGAAATATTCTGTAATGATACATTTTGTCGCAATTTTTATAAAACCATATAGGTAGGATCATATCGTCACAAATTGACATTTAAAAACTTGTGTAGGTGGGTCGTTCTTCTTTTTTACCTACAATATATCGTCATTTTTCTGTTTTTTGCGTTTTTCAACTATTGATAATCATGGTTTTTAATGTTTCATTTTAATAAACGTTGCATGTATCTTTTATTTGGACTAATTAATGATTCTTTCCGTGGCGATAATGTTTTTTTCTTTATGGTAGTTTTTCAGGTAATATTGTGACAGAGTGGCCGTTTTCAGCAGAGACCACATTTTGGATTACCACTCTGTCACGCGATTCTATGAAAAACAAAAAATAACTGGATAGAGAAAGTGAAAGACTATTTAGTACTAATAGATGAATAAAATGTATGGACGTACATTCAAACACTAAAACATTAATAACCAATACTCTAACTATGACGTATGGTAAAATGAGGACAAGGATGATCCAGGTGTTATAACATAACACTAGAAAAATTGCCAATGTTAGTTTTTTATTAGTCTAATGTGAGTAGGTAGTAACGGTAGGTACCTACGATTAAGTAGGCACATTACACATATTATATATATATATGATTATTATATATATATATACGCGAACGCTGGTAACGACGGATTTCTATAAACTCTCAATTATCAAGTAGGTACCTACTTAAATGTAAAATTTTCATTTGATTTCGGGTCAGTGTTAGGTATAAAATGATTCATCTCTCCATAACTCTCCGCTCCGGCTGTTAAAGTGTTACGAAAGCTTTTATTTTATTTACTTATTTAATTCTCGGCCGATCTGGTCAAGCTTGTTGAGATAGCCATCTACCTACATAATATTATTCTTCTGTTTTGACTCTCACGCAGCGCTTAATGTTTTTAATTTTTTCTCTATTTCGGTCAGCAGTTCGCGGCACAGCAGTATGATTTATGCATATCCGAGGCCAAACCTTTAATTACACGTTGTTAAAATATGGCAGTTTGTTAAATCGTTCGAGGTGCTTTTGTTTTACTAAACGCCGCTCTCTTAGAGATAACCACTTTTCCTGTGTTCCGCCGACCTTATTAAGTTTGCCTGCCGACTGAGTTTATTTTTTTTATTCTTCTACTAAGGCATCAGTTTGTTAAACAGATTTCTTCTATTCAATTAAGTTACTTATTGTATCTAAGGTAAACGTCCCTGTCCTCGACGTTGCACTAGTGTTTGACAGGGGTACTTTATGTCAAAGTGGCATGGCCTAAATTCGAATGAAGAAAAATCCTCTTAGTTTGAATTTAACCCATAATGATAATTACCCTAACAATAAGCCCGATCCCGGTACACCTGGAAAGCCAAATTTGTACATACCGTTTCCGATAACATGGTACACGATTTTCATTCATTGCACATTCGGTGCACAATTAAACCTAAATAGACGCCGACAGTAGGTAGATATACAAACGGACACAGGTAGACGACAAGTAACTAGATAGACAGGCTATAAACATGGTTTACAGTAGGTAGTGAGAATATAGAGAATAATAATTAAATTAAGAAAATTACAATCCATCTTTTTAATAACTTACAAATGTAATGTCTTCCCATGTTTTAATCCACCAAGTCGATTCCTCGGCATGCGGATGACGAGAACAGGCCGATATACACAATTACGTGAGAAATATGGAGTCGTATTTTTTTCGAATCGTACTTTTTCAGCGCGTGCACTCGTATGTGGTTAGATACTCATATTTTATTTAGGGATCATCATCATCATCATCATATCAGCCGAAAGACGTCCACTGCTGGACATAGGCCTCCCCCAGAGAGTGCCAAATCCTGCGCCACCCGCATCCAGCGGACTCCCGCGACCTTTACCAGGTCATCAGTCCACCTTGTGGGGGGCCTACCCACGCCGCGCCTTCCGGTACGTGGTCGCCACTCGAGAACCTTTCCGCCCCAACGGCCATCGGTTCTACGTGCAATGTGCCCCGCCCTATTCCGCCGTTATTTAGGGATGTTGGAATTGAATTGGCTTGTGACCTAAGTTTTTTTTACGATGCCATTCGAACCAGTTTTTGGAGAGGAACAAATGTTTGTATGGGAGCAACTATAATTAAAGAACATAAATACCCGAAAACTTGAGTTAAAGTCGGACCTCGCTGGTGGCGGCCGAAACGCTTCATACTGATTGACTCAAAAGTATAACGTCACACTTTCCTATTTGAACTAATCATTGTAGGGAAAATGTAGTAAATACTCAATACTCAATCATTTATTTATAAATTGGTGTTTCGGTCGCGAAATACTTAAACCTGCTGCATTTAGGTCCATAGTTGTCATATTGGTAGCTTTAAATTTACTCTTGGACAGTAAAAAAAATGCATATTTTTTCTAAACTCTCATGGTCCATATTTTTTAATGATTTTCAGTATTTTTTGGTTGATTTTGAAGGTTTACTATCCATTTACCAACACTACGTTTTCAATTTTAACATGAGGTCACAAGCCTACTCATGTTTAAACCGAGAAGTCTTCAGTAAGTACGCCATTCTGCATGTATTGAATCTGAAATTGTAGGCATTCGTTTAATTTTATTATGCACACAAATAAAAATAAATAAACATAGAATGGGCTCAACCGCGACACTACATCATCATTCGCCATTTCGATATTTTAAGCATTACATCTTAAATCACCTCGCGGCCGTCTCACCCTTTTATTACAGCCCGTAAAATACATTTCCACGAAACAGCTACTGTTACCTACTGTAGAATGCTACAGTAGTCGTTTGTGACACGAATGCCTCAGTAACCTGTCGACATGTTTACGACAGTATAGAACAATAGTTGTCGGTGCAGGGACTAGACAATGCCCCATTTCGCTACTGTGCCCTAGTCGGTGTCCGAGCCCCACAAAGCCCACATGCAGTGGACAATGACTCCTACTAATGCGCGATGATCGCTCTCCTAGCGCCATAAATCTTGAGGGCTACTGCGTTTTTGTGAGCGTGCGAACCGAAAAAAACGCGGGCCCTTGGACACTTGCGACATCTTTAATCATTTACAAGGACGGCATGTTGCGATGTATGATGAAACGAACCGCCGACTTCCTTCAATTTACTTTGGCACTTCGCTGCTATCTCAATGTTTATTTATAACCTGCTCTTAAAATATATTTAAGTTGTCTCTATCCTTACTTAAATGGATCGTATGTACCCTCAATTGGCCGAGAGTAATTTTGACCTAGTAGTTTTTTCCTGAAATTGTTTACTATGTTACTGTCATCGTACTATATATGTTACTGTATCACATTATACTGGACAATCATAGCTTTACTATTAAAAACCAAAATTAGTTTACACCTAAATGGCTCAACAATTAAAGTCCTTGACCGTACCGATTGAATATTTTAAGCCATTTGGGGCTTCAACGCGCGTCAATTCTAATGTGATTTGTTAGTTGAATTTCGCAAACGTCTTATTTAGTTGCAGTGAGTTTTAGAATCGCATTTTTTAGCGGAAGCTTTATTTATGTTCTTATTTAATTATTATTAGATAAATTTCGCGACCTCGTCTTTTATTTAAAGCAAATTTCAGTCTTATTTTTTAATGAAAGCCTTACTTATTTTCTCTTAATTAATTATATGTAAAATAAGCTATGGGTCGTTCTTCTTTTCGACCGACAATAGCCTGTCCTTCATCTTATTACGGCATCTCATTTGAGTAATGATGTTTACGGTTTTATAATGTTCGAATGAACGTCCATATTATTTTATTAATTAGGGATATTTAATATTTCACTTTCTCTAACTAGCATTTTTTAAATGTTTTTTTTTTTTCGTAGAATGCCGTGACAGAGTGGTAAACCAAAATGTTGTCCCCACTGAAAGAGTCCACTTTGTCACATGTTTTTTTTTAGAAACCAACCGTAAATAAATATTTATATTGGCCAGAAAGGAAACTTTTATTAGTTCTAATGAAGAAACCTATGCATTTTTTTTTAAATCGCACTTCAAAACCACAATTTTCGATAGTTCAAAAACCAAAAAAACAGAAAAACCTCGGTTCATTGTCGGTAAAAAAGAAGAACGACCCCTATTCGTTTTTTTGTGTTAAAATTCGCAATAAAAACTTTACTAAGCCCTTCCCAAAATCCGCTCCATCTGTGTACCAAAAAATAAAATTAATTTCTATTTGTATTATTTTCCTGTAGGAGGCTGTAGGAACTTATACATAGGTAGTATAGTATATAGGCCCGTACATACTAATATTATAAATGCGAAAGTGTATTGGTTTGTTTATTAGTAAGTTAGTCCTTCTTTTACGCCACAAACATGCAACAGAGTGACGAAGTGGCATGATGTCCGAAAAGTGACGAACCTTTTTATATTCCCGGAGTAAACTTAACCCTTTGAACGCTTTTCATCTTGTGTATCAATTCGTGGCCTATACGCCAACGTCTTGGCTAGTGGCTAACGAATATGTATCTGCCAGCAATACGTTTACCTTGACGGCGTCCGTCATGACCACTTTAGTGGTCGCTGGCGTGGTAGGCACGACAGCACACGACTACTTTAATGTTCTATATAGACACTCTAGACATTCCATGACCAACCTGTCCAGATAACCTTTTAACATTTATGAACAGAACTTATAAATACACGACTCATTTAAACGTGATTCATAATAATTATGCTTAACATAATGCGACAATCCGCTGCAACTAACAATGGCGTTCGAAAATGTATCCAACATGAAAATTTGCTACCCTAAAAATTGCGACAGTGAAATCTTCTGCAACTAAATAAGGCAGTCGCAAAATATACCTAATATGAAATTTTGCTTCGCTAAAAAATGCGACTCTAAAGATTGCTGCAACTAAATGAAGCGTTCGCGAAAGTTAACTAACAAATCCACAATACTTATAGGTTACCTCAATCATGGAATATATTTTCTTTCACAAGACTCACCGTGAATTGATTTTGGTAATAAACGCATCTCGGCATTCGAAGCTGCGGGTCATTTCCGCCGAGCCTCGGATATTTTACACTAATTACAGGTTTCCTATGTCATGGGCGGGCAATTAGTACTATTGCACGTAGTCCTTCACTTCCTGTCTTTTGGTGGTATGAATGGGGATACCTTTACGAAGAGTTGCACAAAGTACCGACGTGGTGGTGTCGGGTTGCCATTGTGCAGTGCCGCCAGCCGAACTGGCACCCACGCCGATGGCCAATTAGGTATGTCAAGAGTACTCGAGTTGAAATATTTGAAATATAAATGAAAATTTCGAAAAAGTAGCATGTAAAATGACAATACAATATACTATTACTCACTAGGTACTATCGCCCAAGGGTATACGGGTTCACACCTCTAGGATCATTTTCGAGCGTTCGCTTATGCATGTGCAGACGATTTTGAACAGAAAGTGTGAACCCGTACCGTTGGGCGATAGTACATATATGCAACTAATGCATATTATAAAACTTCAAAGTAGAGGTAACGAAATCTCTTCCAAGGAAATTGAAACAAGAAAAATTAAAAGCAACTGGTAGTATTATAAAATTACCTCCGGATCTTAAAACAAATGTGGTGGATTGAAATCGAATTTATATTAGGTAGGTAAGTATTTGTGCGCTGCGTTGACACGTTTAGTTACCGTAACGAGGAAACGACCGCGTCAAAAAAATTTAACTAATTTCAATCCAATAGACTAGTAGTAGTCTACATGTACACTAAGGGAAATGTAGGTATTCACGTACCTTTTTATGGCTTATTGTCATATTAAGAAGAGCGAAAAAGGCACGTGAATACATTTCCCTTACTGTACCTACATACCTACTTATACAGTAGATTAATACATACTTAAGACACAGAAAACATCCTAGACTCAGGAACATGCTCATCACACCACACGACAAGCGTCGTCAGGCTAATGCGTTTGTAGTCAGAGGAAAATTATTACATAACCATGTTATCATGCAGGAATCTAAAATAATTCCACTTGATATTGATAAAATGAAAAAAATATGGTTTTGATTAGACCAGTCTATTATTAGTCAGTTATTCCAGAATCTGGGTAAAAAAACGAACTCCATACTCCATATAATGTTGCAATGTAAAAAAACTTTGTGACATTCATCCAACTTTTTGCATTTAGGAAATATGATCTCAAATCCGTCACAAAGAGCACAAAAACCCTAAATCCAACTTTAATCGTGAATAAATTTAATATCGGCATTGTATCGAAGCGGATCCGATGTTATCTGATCGGAACTTCGCTCGGTTTTGCAAGGAGCCGTAAAGGAGTGAACATCGGGCGTTGGCTTTGTCGAAATGTTCAACTCCAATTATTTTCCCAAGCTCGTATATCTACGTAGTGTTCCGAAGCATACTGATCCTTATTTTTCAAGTAGTAAAGTTACTTTCGTACAGCGCTGCTGAGAAAGATACAACTGCATTGAAAATGAATCAGTGAAATGTAACAAGATCACGCGAGTACCTGTCGCACAAAGAGCCGCAGGTTCGCACGGATCTCTTGTCATTTTTGTGAAAAAGTGTAACTTTTTTGACGTGGGGAATGTCTGTCAATAGTACATATTCATCATATGTTTGTTTCGGATTACGAGGATGAATTAACTTTGTATGATTATTATTTCACCACGGCAAGCCGGTTGTGTAATTAGTTTATGGGAAATTTAGCTTCAAGCCATAAAAAGTCGTGTTTATGATAAAGCCGGGCGCTTAGTGGCAAAATACGTGAGCGTTTTCACACTCGCCTGACAGCACACGATAAGTGCCGTATGACTCGAGTCGCGCAGAAGGCTCCATCCTACCTATAGGTTTATATAAAGCTGTGACTAGAAGGTGAAGCCCGTCACAGACTTAACTATAATATACCGTAATATATTTATAGCAAGGCATCTTACGATATACAGGGCGTCCCACGGCTATGCCACATGGTCTTCTTTTTATTTTTGACACTATGTTATTTAGCAAAAAATAATCCTTATGTTGAAGCCATTCGATCGGTATGATAAAGCTACAGAGTAATTTTTTTTCTCGTGTAGCGGGTTTGATTCCCGGTTCAACCATGTAATTATTTAAAAATCTATGAATGCAGTTTAAATTGTTTTTTAAATTAAAATAATGTCTTCTTTCAGTAAAATGTTCCATCTACAATATTCAAGGTCCTTTTCCTCCATGTGGCATAGCCGTGGGACACCCTGTAACGATATATTTTGCGTTGACAGACTCCACACACTCAGCAATAATATTTATTTTGATATATTTCGGGCATATAGAGTGTTCCTAACCGTAACCGATATAAATAATATCTCCGTTTCTCTCACAATAATATGTGTTAGACAGAGAGCGTACGCCCGCTTTAACTTAGAATAACCTGCAGGTCGATCACGTACGCATTGTACGCGCGTCAGGTAGATCTAAATGTCACTTTTTGTATGGCAAAATGACAGTTAAGTTGTCCTTACGCAGGTTCGAAGCGTTACGTGATTACCCCTCTATACAATATTGAAATCGTGCGGTCGTTCAGACAGCAACGAGTTTAATGATGGCAAAAATATATATTTTGGTAATCCTTGTAGTGTGTGGTGCTTAGCTATAATATAATATACATTTCGGTATCTTACGGTATATTAATATACAGTGAGTTACCGTATCTTTTTTTTTACGTGAACTTAAAAGTTTGATTTTTTCACAGCTTCAAGGGACTGTAGACCTGAGTATATGTTTTTAATTTCAACTCGATACCTTCACGAGTTCCCGAGATAAAGGGTCTTAACAGACAGACAGACTGACGAGCAACAAAGTGATCCTATAAGGGTTACGTTTTTTCCTTTTGAGGTACGGAATCGGGAATTGGGTTGACTGGTTACCACGGTTCCCCAAACTCGTTAATTCTGCGTAGCTAAATTTCTATTCACATTTTCCCCACTCCAATTTTCATTCGTAAATTCGTCTAGTATCACAGATTTCCCTTTCGCTATTTCTTCCTATAGATAGCATATTTTCTCAATTAGGTAATATACTTCCTCTTATCTCCTACTATTATGCTACTCCTTAAAACTCTTTCCTTGTTTAGTAAACAAACGACGAATCTACGTTTGATAAATGCAATTTCATAAAGTAAATGGGCTAAAGTAGGTAGGTAGATAGGTTTAGATTATGTTAGTTTTGCAGTGGCCCGAGATGCCAAACAAAGGAACCGGAATTAGGAGCTCCGCGCTAGCGGAGCTCCGTCGAAGCTGTTTAGATGTATGAAAAATATACATAATTCGGGAATACCGCAACGCGAATGATAATAAAGATGCACAGGTCCCAACACAAGTGGGGAAAAACTCATATGGAAATTTTGCTAAACAAGTTTGGGGAACGGATCTAACTAGTCCCATAAAAGTATTATAAGTACAATTTCATTAAGTTAGTGCAACAATTTGGAACAATCGGATTAAAATATCCCTAAGAATATAAATATCCTGACGAAAGGCGGCCTCAGGACACCTTACGAAATGTCATTTATAGACACAATACAACACTATCATCAACATTCAAAAAATCTACACAAATAAAACTCGATCTAAACATAGTACCTAAGCAAAGTTCGTCGCCGCTATCATAAAAACTTGGAAGGTAAAATTCTGCGGATCGGGCGCCCCGTCGCGTCGCGGCGCGTTCAATCGTCCAAATCGCTTTGCAGTGACAGCCGAAATTGCCCTACATATGTAAAAACTAGCCCGTTTGTTTTACACAACAAGGCTGGACAGATATGACGACGGTTAACGACACATTTGACGCCGGTAGATCTCGCTCATTAGGCATTTGCAATTTTTTTTTTGATGGAATGTTTGTTTTTGCAGTGGTCCTTTAGTTTGTACTTAGGTTATTTCGTGTATATTTTTAGGAAGTCCAATGGATTACTTAGTAAATTAGGCTTGTTGAAATCTGTGAAGCTTGATGTAGGTATTCTATGTTATTAACCTTTTAACCGCCGTAGTCTGATTTATAAGACATAAAATATCCAGCTCATTTTGTCGCAGTCTGTGTTTTTTTTTCATATATTTTAATAGGCTCACGGCCCTACTGTGGGTGCCCTTCGTATCGGCGGCGACACGAACATGCCCGATGAAAAATTCTAAGCTGTTAAAGGGTTAAGTTAAGCTGTCGAACAATATACGCGGTTCAAAAATAGACACTTTCTGTTCAAAATCGTCTGCACATGCATGGCGAACGCTCGAATATGATCCTAGAGGTGTGAACCCGTGCCTTTGGGCGATAGCAGGTACCTAAATACCTATCTATTAATGTAACTTATGGTGGGTAAACACAAAGAATACAATTACAATTACCCATTATTAACTTTGTAAGTACCTGTTATGCTGTGCTTTAACACTTTCAGTGCCATGAATTGGCTAGGTACCTATCTGATCATAGGGTCTTTCCTCTAACATACCTACGGTTTTTCGCTAAGAAATCGTTGCATCGTTGGCAGTGAATGTGTTAAGCGACTTTGGCCTCTTTTAGTGCTTACTTACTGAGCGCTTCCGTGATTTAGAACCTTCCAAAGCACGGAAGCGCTAGGTCGATGTTGTTGAGGCACCTTAGGCCGTCGATCCTGATTGTTGTGTATGACAGCACGTTAAGCCATTTAGAGGCCTTCTGGCGGCTTGGGAATTTTTATAGTTGCCCACTCACTTGAAAGCCTAATCGCAACCAGTGGCGGATTTACCAGCAGGCTGAGTAGGCTGGAGCCTAGGGCGGCAGATTTTAGGAGCGGCAAATTTATGATTGTGAACGAGAGTATCGAATTGCAGAGGTCAGTAGGGGCGGCAAAATTTGAACAGCCCACTGGCAGCAAATGTGTAAATCCGCCACTGATCGCAACAAGATCTAATTTCTCCGAAGGGTTGAAAGGTCAGATGGGAAGGTTTCCACATAAACTAGTGTCTATGTATTGCTTACTTGGGATTAGGTAAAGGTTAGCAGATCCCGGGCTCATTTAAGATGCAACCGAGATGTCACTAAAATGAGGAGTTTTAGCGAAGCCGTATCCTGGTTTGATCGTTTACGAAACAGGCAATACATCTCTATCCAACAGCCGAATACAGTGTTTTTCTCAAAAATGCGAGGAAATTTCTCTTGCCGCTTCGGTTAAACTCTGCTCTCAGTCGAGAATCAAGGAGGCAAGAGGGCAATATTATTTTCGAGATATGTACCCCGCAATTTGGGATACTAAGTTTTTATTTAGTTTACAGTTATTTTCTGCCGTGTTTCCGCATCATGTCTGAATTCGTCCAAATAGAACTCGTTAATAGCCAGTTTGCTATTATATTGTCACAGGCGTAGTATACATTTTAGCACTTCAATAGATAAATCCACCTCCATTTCACACTACTAACTAGGGAATGATTTTAAGGACAAAAAGTACCTATTCTTCCAATAGGGGAAAACGTCATCCCAGTACTTTATATTAAAGAATCCTCATACCGCAGTCGGATAAAAATTGACCCTAGTGGAAACTCTTGCGGTCACGCAAGTGATCATAGTAGCACATCTTCACAACCAAATGACCGTCTCAGTTGGAAGAAAACGCCGAGGAACACCGCAGTGTGTATGTTTTCCTCCTTATCGTGCAGAATATTCATAGAAAAGCCGCCTAACGCCGAGTCAGTGAATTTTTACCATAAATATTATTCTAATAATGGATGACCATGACTCTCTCGGGATAGACGGGTGCTTCTCTCAAACGAAAACCAGTAAGACCATAAGTTTTAGAAATTTTATTACACCGTAGCACGCGACACAAGACATACAATTTGTACAAACATTTCACATAATGGTGATTTTTTTCCTTTAATTCGAGGAATGCAGCATCTCGTAAGCGAATAGCATTATGAACTGAAGTGGCTTCTCATGGAATTAAGATTACAAAATAATAAGCTGACACATAATGCGAAATATTACGTGTCAGTTAGTTTCAACCCTTTTATGCCGGCTGTACGCATAGGGCCAATGTTGGCGCGTGAGCAGGTTGCAGCTATGTAAACGACTGAGATTATAGCCCTCTGCCTCTAACGCATAGCTGCATCCTGCTCACGCGCCAACGTTGGCCCCATGTGTACAGCCGGCTTTAGACTAGCGACAACACATTTGCCGTCGGCCCGTCGCAGATAGAATAACAATGTTTTGACATAAACGTCATAACGTCCAGGGTGGGACCGGAAATACAAGCGGAATTGTGCGATGGAATTCCGCCGCGTGATTTCGCGATATGTCTAAGGTTGTCTTTTAATATTTTAAACCATTCACCGCCACGGAAAAAATGCGATGTGGCACCCCCACGCCACGCAAGTCCTAAGTCAATTGTTTTTGGACTTCGTATGGAGTCGGTGGCAGGTGGGTAGCAACGGTGACAAACTTGAGATCAAGTCAGTGACGGCGAATGGTTTAAATAAGTAAGAAGATATATGGCGTTACCACAGACGTATAGAAGTAGCGTTCGGTTGCGTTTTTTGCGAAACTCCGCTTGTATGCGGCCGGCCTAAAACCTACTTTCATATAATGTGTACCATTATGTACCCAATTTTTCGATCAATCTGTAATGTCATGAGATTGTAAGGGAATGGCTGTTACTGTCGCCGCGTTCATCTCGCATATGGATGGTAACCAACTTTTATGGGTACTACAGTCGTATTTTTAATTAGTTGATTTCTCTATTTACGAATGCATATGTACTGCAATACGGTTCAAGTATAATGAATGTAGGTTAATGTTTCACAGTGTTATCTGGGCCAATCAACTTTTAGACTCACACTATTTTGTTCGGTAACGCAAGATACAAAATGACCATGAGAAACTGCTCTAAACCAGCCCGGCTAGCATAACTTGACACTACTCGCGCGCGAGATAGACTGTCCGTCACTTTCTGATTAATGCTGTCAAAAAGTGACAGATAGTCTATCACGCGCGCGAGTAGAGTAGAGAGTCATGTTATGCTAGCAGGGCAGGTATTCAATTGTATATACCGATGGTTAACACCAGCAGCGACGGGATTCTATAGATCTAAATTGGTTTGATAGACACAGTTTTGAAATAAATTATTGTGAAAGTTACTTATAATGTAACGCAGGAGACAAGTGTGGGTAAACAGTTGACTGACCCACCTAATACCCAGGGCCAGCGATACTGCACACAGTGCGACCGAACATTTAAAACTAAGTTCGGCTTTGCGAGCCATATAGGTACGTGCTCATCGGATAAAATTGTGAGGGATCGGATACGACAAGCAGGACTATATTATACTAATAATAAAGAGTGAAATCTGTGAAATATAAGATTATAGCTCCGTAAGTTTGTATGTAGGAGGTAATCTCTGAAACAACTCCTCCGATTTGAAGAATTATTTCACTAGAAAATGTATAGAATGAATTTTTGGGATGGACAAAGGCTTATTATGCCGTAGCTCTACCTGGGTTTATGTTGCAATGCTGGCTGACTCGTTTATGTTTTTGACATGTGTATAAATCTAGAATTTGCCATGTGGTTACATCTAATTAAAAATACGACATTAGATTGCTCTCACTGTTACATCAACAAGCGTAACAAGAAGTGTAAACAACGAAAATATTATAATACATACACCTATAAATCGAATATAGTAGAGGTTAAATCACAAGATTTCTTAACAATACATAATACCGTAAATATACAAGATATACAAATCAAAGATAAATCGCACAATTTGTGAGATTTTTGTATATATAAATGTAAATTACATTGATGATTTGTACAATGCAACCCATATGCAAACGAAATATAGTGTGACATACGTCACAATTCATAATATTCAATCCGAAACTTATATTTATATGGAAAATATTACACCTGAATCTACGGATAATGGATGCACTGCACTATATGCCATAATTAATTAATTGAGTAAACATTCAGCAGTGTTGCTGCTTGAGTATGATATGATATCATATTTAACAATAATTCTGATTGCCTATAACATCGTCAACTTAAAACGTAAACGCAGTGTATTTTATATTTTGCCTAAATAGCCCGAAATTATACGTTTTATCGAAACGCACAAAGATGCATTTTAAACTGTACGCTTTGGCCCGTATGGCGGTCCGTGGCGGTAAGGTGACAAGTGACCTTATAATTCAACATGATGTCGATTTAAGTTCGATCTGTATTTATCAACCTCATAATTTTCATCTATTTTAAAACATACATTCTAGATTAGTGTCTACTAATACGAGACGGCATCAAAAATGTATGTTTAAATGAGGATAAAAATACAAAACTCGTTCCGCCAGTTTACCAGTTGAGCTGACGACTTTGCTCTACACGCAAATATGCATCGTAATCTGAACGGTAATGGTATTATCAAATGCGATGAATAAATTTGTTCAAAGACAGGCTTCTAATTAAAATAAATATCACTGGATAGATACGAAAAAAAAGAAAACGCGCAGCGCATTAAATTGAAAGAAACTGGATGGCTCCAAACTTAAACTAAATTGTAAGGGCTAGTCACATTAACCTTATAACTCATCCCGAAGGAGAGTGTATCTATTTTTGGAGGGCGCGAGTTTCTTGAAGGTGGACTCCGGAGGCGTGGTCCCTTTCGCCTCGCTGCCGTCCGCTATTTGATTAGGATCCGGGCCGTAGTGGAATTCCCTGAAATTGTAGAAGGAAAATATGTAATCTTATGTTCTGTGTATGTATACACGTTTTTCCTATTATCATATTGAATGTAACCGTTTTGAATCATAATTCGTAAGTAGTATTAAAGTTAAAAAAAAAACAGTCAAGTGCGAGTCTGACTCGCGCACCGAGGGTTCCGCACAAAATTTCATACAGCATACCCGTCTTGCTCCATCCATTAATTTTAGACAAATCTTAACAACGCATAAATAGGACAGTTAAGTCATGAGTACGTACAGCGCCATTTATCGGTGCATTTTGTTACTAAATTGCGCGACCAAGGAACTCGATCGGTATGTAATTATGTTGGTTTTTCAGCGATAATTCTTTATCAAGTGAAGTAATTTCGATAATTCTTTTTTTATTTGCTAGAAGGTACTTGCAGAAAAATCTTATGCGAATTTGAATTACAAACTTAAATGTTTTTGAAGAATAAAAAAAATACGCTAGATAAAGGTCTCGTCATACTTTTCCTGTAATAATTACGTTAACATTAATCATATACAATATTTCCAAATTTTTCGCATGGTTAACTACGGAGATAAGATCATTTTCCGTACACGTGCATTAACTTTGTTTACAACTATTCCAAATTTCAAATTGATAGCATTAGTAGTTCCTGAGATATTTGACTTTGTGACAGACAGACAAACAGACGGACAGATACCACCATAATGGGTCGGGCGACCCAGGTATTACTGGACCGCCAGCTTCAAGCCGAAGACTGTCGCAGGATCGGGATAAGTGGCGTGCTCTTGTTTCAGAGACCAAGAAGACCCTTATTGGCTCACTGAGCCAAAATACTTACGTGTCAGTAGCCAAAATACATGGCGGTTAGGGCCATAGTTGTGTCATTTGGAACTCGATTTCATAAAATCCAAGCAAACTACCTACCGGTGTATTTCTTGCTGTTCATTCGTTGCTATTCTTGGATTGTTTTTAGTACATTAATAAACAATTTAAGTCTTAGTCGGAACTGTTTATAACTTAGATGCATATTCCTAGTATATAAATACTGCGTATTTTTTTCCTCATATTGTCCAGGCATTAGAGACGTGTTCCGATATTTGTTAGCACTTTTGCCGCTCCGATATATCCGATGGCGACTGTACATTAGTTAAAGCAGTGACGCGTAGTTGCAGTATCCAAGAGGCAGCCGGATGACTGTATTTGAGCTCCCGAAGCGTTGTGGAACCGCCCTGTGCAACCCGAACTGAGCCAACTTGTACTGGGGCGGAAATAGGATATGAAAAAAAAAATTGTCGCGAGGCAGCCGATTGAAATAGTATTTCATTATATAAACAGCCTACACACTTTCAGGCAACCGCTGTTTTAATCGGCTGCCTCGCGACAAATAAGTTTGTATGAAACATTTTCCATTTCCGCCCCAGTCCAAGTTGGCTCAGTTCGGATAGCACAGGGCGGTTTCACAACACTTCGGGAGCTCAAATACCGTCATTCAGCTGCCTCTTGGACACCGCAGCTACGCGTCATTGCTCTGAATACATCTATGTATGTCAGTTAAAAATAAAAATAAAGTCACCTGTGCAGCTTCCCAGAGTACAAGTCCTGTAGGAACTGGTTGAGTTTCCCCGGCTGCTGCATGTCGGCGTAGCTGGGGAAGAGGTACATGTGGCGGAAGGAGTCGATGGCGATGAGCGGCAGGTCGCCCACGGCCTTGCCGAGGTGGTGCAGCGGGTGCTCGAAGCGCACGCCGTCCGCCGTCAGGAAGTTGATGTTCTC
The DNA here is from genome assembly GCA_932294315.1 of Epinotia nisella. Taxonomy (NCBI): domain Eukaryota; kingdom Metazoa; phylum Arthropoda; class Insecta; order Lepidoptera; family Tortricidae; genus Epinotia; species Epinotia nisella. The sequence continues at coordinate 14,835,298 of OW028679.1, read as the reverse complement.
TGCAACATCATACGGGTCAATCGACTTCTTGTTGTCGTTATTCAGTCCCGGTAAGCCAAGAGACAACAGTGACAGAGTTTCTTACAAAAACTACCTACTATAAATTGGGCTCCTATCATGGTAAGGAGTTGCCCCACAATGGAATGGGTTTACCTATATAACAAAAATACGTGTTTAGTGGATTTAAGCTCCATAAAATCATAGTTTTAAAGAGTGACCCAGGGGACGTAACCATGGCAACGAGCAACAAAAAACGAGAACCTTGTTTTCTTTTTCTTTTTAGGGTTCCGTACCTCAAAAGGAAAAAACCGGCCAAGTGCGTGTCGGGCCACGCAAAACGAAGGGTTCCGTGCCTATTAAAAAGGTCGTATCGTCACAGAAATTTTACGGCACTTACGTCCTTTTTTTTGAGGAAGGCAGTTTTTCAGCAATATCTCGAAAACCTCTGAACCGATCTTGTTCAAAACAATTTTCGGTGAATGAAATTAATAAGCCCTATGTCCATGAATTTTTCCATATTTTTAAAATACACCGTTCAAAAATTAGAGGGGGGGGGACAGAATTTTAGTGACTTTCGGGGCGATTATCTCCGGCTCCATTCACTTAATCAAAAAAAATGCTAAGAAACCTTATATTTATTTTGAAAGGCCTATCGATTGATGTGCCACACGGGGGGTCACAATGAAATTTTTTTTTTTGACTTTTAGTTTTATGTATGGAGTGCACCCCTAAAAAATTTTTTTTTAGTACCTAATTTTAATTACAAAACTATGTAGCGGCTAACAAAATACACCTATCCTCAAAATTTTATTCAAATACACCTTATAGTTTTCGAGTAAAATGCCTGTGACATACGGACAGACGGACAGACGGACAGACGGACATGACGAAACTATAAGGGTTCCGTTTTTGCCATTTTGGTTACGGAACCCTAAAAACGGAACCCCTATGGGATCACGGGTATCTACTGATGTACCCGTAAATGAGTTGTGGCAGGTGCAATCATGACATTAAACTTCGTCTCTAAAGGGCCTCTACGTGTTGCATCTATATCCCCACTCACGCCTTCCAAATGACCGGAGTTCACCCCGTGAATTCGGAGATACATAAATAATAATAATAAATAAATATTAGAGGACAATCTTACACAAATCGACCTAGTCCCATAGTAAGCTCAATAAGGCTTGTGTTCTGAGCACTAGACGACGATATATGTATTTAATTGATACAAATACTTAAATACGTAGAAAACATCCAAGACTCAGAAACAAATGTTCATGCTCATCACACAAATATTTGTCCTTACATAGATTCAAACCCAGGAACTTCAGCTTCGTAGGCAGCGTCACTAACCACTAGGCTCAAGTCGTCAAGTTGAAATTCAAACCATATACTCAGGTCTACACTTCTACAATCCCTTGAAGCTGTGAAAAAATCGAACTTCTAAGTTCACGTAAAAAAAAGATACGGCCGTTTATGCCGCAAAAAACGTATAACGACACTCAAGGGAATCAAAATTTATAGGGTGTTTTCCGTTGACCTAGAACTATGAAATTTGGCAAGTAATATCTGAAAACTATACATTTGTAATTTTGTACAGAACCCTCGGTGGGCGAGCCCGACTTGCACTTGTCAAAACGGTGACAATCAAGCATACGGCCTGCCCGATGGCAAGCAGATACCGTCGCTTTTGAACGTTTGCGACACCCGAAGAAGCACAAGCGGGCTGCCGACCCTTTACTGATTTACAGATTCGTTTTGTCAGAAACAAAAGCTGGTCCCACGCTCTCAATACAGAACATTCTCGGGAGCTTGCAACTCCTTTTCCGCACTTAGTCCGTAGACGTCGAACCATTGTGCGTGCGTGAACGTACATATATTGAACCTTTTAACCCTTCGAAAACAACCGTTGCCGAAAAAGCTCAACAATACAAATAAACCGAATGTATGTTCAGTGGGTCAATTTTCCTATGTCGTGATAAACCGACACCGTCAAAGAGTTCAAGGAAATGAGGCGCTCAGTGTCGCGTTTTTTTTTAACCGGATGAATATTTTCATAGATTACCCCCTACAATATCGATCGATCTGTACATAAAAATTCACAATGCTACTCAATCACAATGGTCCTTGCTTGACGTCAGCGCTATCAGCGAGTCGGTCTAGCATAATTGTATACGTGTAAACACTTCATTGTTTGTATGTACACAATAAAGGTTACAAAAGTGTATTGTTAATGCATACAGTAACGAAGTGGTGCCATATAACTTTAAAATTATTTACAACAAATAATTGGTTGTTTCTTCAGTAATTGGATGTTACGTTCGATAAAGTCCGATAGTATGGTACCTAACAGCCTAACAGGAAATGTAATTTTGCAGCTATGTAAAAATTTCTTAAAATGAATGCAACTTAAATAACTCTCAGATTGTTTTACTATGATGATGGTAAACGAGCATACGACCTATCTGATGGTATGTTAACACCATAGGCTACTGACGCTTGCAACTTCAGTAGTGCATGTGCATTGCTCAACCTTTAAGAGGAAGCTCGACACAAGTCGGCTCCCCAAACAAGGAAGAAAGAAAAGAAAGATACATTTATTCACCAACACACAAGAAAAACATTTAAAACATGAAACAATTGTGTCTCTGCGGCAGTGAACCGGACACTGGGTCAGCATCATGCTGAGGTGTCAGACACCTACAGCGCTGATTTTCAGCCAGCACCGTTGGTGACTCACGGAAACGTCATATAATTTTAATATATATACTACATACTAATACATTATTAGGATAGGCGAGAGAGAAATAAACATAAATACGAAGTGAGATGTATTGTACGGCACTACCTACAGCCTCGGCCAAAAGTATTGAGCATCCCACGTTTTCCTTTGTAACTTACTTGTACACGAAGACGTAAAATATAATAAGTGTTTGAACATGTGCAAATCAGCATCAATCAAAACAATAGTACATTAAAATTTATAAAACTTACTTATGGAACTACAACAACAACTGGATTTCGGTGCATAGGTATAACAAAAAAACTCTGAATAGCTACATACACAATGGAATCTGCCATATCTTTCGTTCGTATGGAGAGCCGAGCTTCCTGGGGACTTAAAGGTCAGTCATAAAAAGTAAGTGAAAAGTATACATACGTTTTTCAGCCTCCAAATCTCTCATAATGATTTCCTTGTACTTTTTCACACTCTCAGTGTCAGTGGGGTGGTGGAACAGGATCAGGAACGGCAGTCCTTCCTCTGTGAGCTCCTCGGCATTCTCAAAGGTGATCTCCCGGACTAGTGGGATGCACTTCTCTTGCACCCACTTGTACAGTTCGTCAAAGTCTTTGGGGGAACCTTTGTAGGTTTCATCGGGCTCTTCAGACCTCTTCCTGTCTGTTCTGAAGACTACTACAGGCTGGCCTGGAAAAAAATATGTATATTTACTTATTTTTAGGGTTCCGTATTTTATATAGGGGTTGATTAACTTCTTGTTGTTGTCCCATAAGCCAGGAGCAAGTGGTAACAGTTTCTTTGAAAAATTGTTGTAATGAGTGACTAAAGGGACATATCATTGCTCCACGATACACGATACAAATAGTTGATACAGGTTGTGCTTATTTAATTATTGACCCATTACACTTTGCATCAAATAAAAATATCTCCAGTCACAAATTGCTTGTAATAGATCCAGTAGATCCTTCAAGCAGTTAATCAGACGAGAGAAATACAACGTGTCTCAATGCCACAATGTTTCTTACCTACTTCATTTTCAGACAATAAAAAAGTTTGCTGCAGAATTTACAATGCATGAGATAAGATAAAAATGCCAGTCTTTTGTTTCTATACATAAGTACTGACTCTTGCAGGAAGTATTAAGATAGACACGTGCGTTCGTGCCGTATTGAAAATATCCGATTATAATATATTAGTACCTGGGCGACCGAGCGATGCTCGGGTGACAAGTGAAATCAAAAGAATTTTCGAAACACCCGAATGCTTTTCGACAAATATTATAGCCTATGTCACTCCCACGATTAAGGGGAATCCAACGACACCTCATACATCAAAATCCATCAAGCCGTTTAGGCTACAGGAGGCCACAAAGAAACAGACATACATACACTCGAAAAACATTACCCTCCTTTGGCAGTCGGGTAAAAATGTGACGGTTTTTGAGAAAACGTCCCACTTCGTCGATATGGAGTTAAGAGTAGTTCCTAATACTACAGATCATACGCTATCTTTTGGTGAAAGATTCATGTCTCTAGGTGCTATAGTTATTTTTTTTAAATTCTGCAAAGTTGCAGAAGTGAAAAAGCGATAATTGAAAAAACGTTGGTTAAAGTTTGGGATGGCAGAAAACACACTTCTACTTTGAAGTTATGGAGTGGTTGGTATTAAATTAATGGGCATATTTTAGGGATTTCAAATTAGTTAAAATCATGTATGTAACCTTAGTATTTTGAATGTTATGGAGACTTGAACATAAAAACAGGACGAAAATATGTAAATCCTGAATATGGGTTTATTTCTATATTCTATTATGCGGCACGCAGATTTATCATTAAAGTTGTATTTATAAATGGTTTCCCATGCTAAAAAAGACAGAAATAATTCTGTGGATCCTTTATTTAGTTATTATGTCTTCAAAAAGTTAATAACAAATGATTTGAAGAGTGCCATGCATAAAAATTAAAATACATGTGTCTCTTAATATATAACATGAGATTACTTAAAAAACATACTTATCAAGCATAGAAAGTATGTACAATATCAAATTATAAGTACTTTTTGTGTGAGTTTAGTGATTTTATATAGGGAGCGTCCCACTTGGTCGGTTTACTAAACTTTAGTGCTTCTTCATTGAAAGTGTTTGTGTTTATATTTCAGTTTTATGTATGAGATAATGGTTTGTTATTGTTAATCTAAGAGTCTTTGATACTAACGTCGTTTGTTTAAACTTTTTAAACGTAATTGAACGAAATTTCTTTTCGACTCAAGTTTAGTGACCCACTTTGACGGTTTGGTGGATCATATGCTAAAAAATTACTACAAGTATAAAATCATAATTTAAATCATACTTGGATATGTCGTTTTGAAATTATTTTTTTTTTAAATATTAGGGGTACTGTTTTATTTATCAAGTGGAATCATCTATTTGTTACCAAGATTTTCAAAGCTTTCACGTCAAAATGAACTTCTTTGGCAGATAATTAAGGTTGTTTTAGACTTTGTTGCCTTAATTAACAATAAAATTGCAATTTTGCTGGGTTGCAAGCTTAAAATCTTGGTAAGAAAAAAGGAAACTTAAAATGTGGACGTTTTAGCGACTTAACTTATATATAAACTGTTGTAAAAATGCTCTTATAACTTTCTTTCACATTTAAATGACACCGAAAATCATAGAAATCATTGAGCGAAAATTTTCTCGTGTTTAATTCATGCTGACGTGACAAAGCCAATTTTCAATTTTAAAAATATACTCAGTTATAATGGGAGAGTTATATTTGCAAAATTGAACTTACTTTTTTATTAAATCATTTACAAATGGCCAGTTCTAAAAACTTTCAGTGCCAGCCTCGTATGGCAAATAATTTTATACCAACCCCTCCATAACTGCAAACAACAAAATGTGTTTTTTGCGGCCCCAAATTGTAATCAACGTCTTCTCAATTGTCGCTTTTCACTATTGCAAGTTTAAAGAATTTTCAATAAATAACTATAGCTCTAAGAGACTGTGTTATATGTGGTAATCCAAAACGAAAGGAACCTTCTGCAGCTTCGGCAGGTGCTTACGAAGTTAATGCCTTATCTTTAATGCAGAAATCGAATGAAATTGCGTGTGTGTCTGCGGCCAGAAGGTCCCTTTCATTTTGGATGACCACATATTACAAATTACTCATAACACCATATCAGCAAAGTAGAAATTGTTCTCTAATAACAGGTACAAATATGATATCGACGATTTTTTCTGTATGCGACAAAGTGGGTCGCTGGGCACTAAACTTTGAGGCCCTAAAAAGGTGCTTAAAATGGAGATTTATGCGTCGTCATCAAAATCATAGGTTTATTACAGTATGTTCTATCAGTTTTCATCAAAAGTTGATTTTCGGTAAGTTTTGCCATATTTCACTAAACTGCCCGTAACTCCGTAACTAGAATCGACAAAGTGGGACGTTTTACTAAAAAATACGAAGTCTTTTTTTCTAAATTACTTCAAATCTGTTTATGCTAAACTTATAAAAACCGTACAAGTGCGAGTTCAACTCGCGTGGTGAGGGTTCCGTATATAATCTAATTTTAGTCCTAGTAGTTTCGGAGATAAGGGGGGGAATGGTCAATTTTCGTCTTTTTTCCTAAATTACTTCAAATCTGTTTTTGCTAAAATTATAAAAAAAAATATCTGACATGCTTACAACAACCTCTTTGATATGTCACACAATACAGTTTGCAAAACTTTTTTTTTTAATTTTCTAGTTTACCCCCCAAAAGTGGCCCCCTTGTTCAGAATTCATTAATTTACTTTACGCGTTCATCTTTGAGTCACCAATTTACATATGTGTATCAAATTTCAACCGAGTGATCCTATAAGGGTTCCGTTTTTTCCTTTTGAGGTATCGGAACCCTAAAAATGCCGATTGATTGGCAATACAGCAAAACATAGGTAGGTACAGTCAGCATTAGATAGTTAGTAGCAGCCAAAGTAGCCAAATATATCGCAACACATCTTTATTACTATAGGAATAAGGATGTGTTAGGATGTGATTTTAAGAGGTAAATTTAATCTTCTACACAGGTAGAAATCTCTTAAAATCACTCACACAATGGGAAACAATATTGGTCACAGCAAGTCGCACAGCCGCTCTCGACAGTTTTTTTTAATGACAGCTGACTGCATAAACATGGCCGCGTGAGAATTGACATCTGTTAGTGTTGCCCAACGCAAATATTATCAGACTTGGTAATATTTATTAAATTTAAACTAGTACAATGGGTAACACAGTAGGAAATTACTTTTTGGAACTTTTCCTGGGACAAGAGTTAAAAATTCATTTCTACCTTATTACTGGTGTTAAATCAACAAAGTAGATGAAAAATGAATCTTAATACTACCAAGCATAGATCACAATTCAAAAGTTCATAAGTTTATGGACCATCATGAAGATATTTGAATGCAAAGTTATTGATTTTAAAATGGGACAGTTTTTTTTCTATACTTCGAAAAAGTTGATGTTTAGTTTTTTAATAGTTTTTCGTGTTTGGGTAGAAATTTCTATGGTTTTTTGTCGTTCGCTGGACACTACCCATTTCTTGGTTGTAATTTTATCGTGTCCATGCAAATAAACAGACATTACCTGGGGGATGCATTTGTTGTGACGCATCTCCAAATCCAGCATGGAATAGACACTCATCCTTAAGACTTGCCGCAACCTTCCTGAGGACCTCATACTCCTCCTGGTCTCTGCGATCCATGTAACCAATGATGTGTCGTTTATCCTCGCTGAGATCATGAAGCTCTTTGAGGGAACTGAACATGATGACCGGGTCAGTCAGCTGCTTTTTGATGAAATCTGAGAATGCTTCTACTGATCGCTGACCTAGAATGGAGAATATGAGTGTGAAATGAAATTATATTATAATCAGGGCCCGTACTTTTCATGCCAATGACATCAATTTGAGGTCACGCTGCATATTATTTAGGATGATCCCAAATTGTTTTATTGTAACTATTAATCATTAGTTGTCAATCATTTTAATCATGTACAAATTACTTCAAAAGTAATCTATTCACACGTGGAATAATTAATAGGTATGAACAGGAAGATGATCTACATTTCCTCTGCGTGGAAATGTCATCTGCACGAAAAGTACAAAAGTATGGGCCCTGATTATAATCAAATTGATAGCACATCAATATACATCATCTGGACCTTTTGCGTTTTTTTTCTATGTTTAGTTAAACAACTTAACTACTACAATACTAACACTGAAATAAGATAATATTTATATGAGCTTAAGCATGAAATAAATAAATACAGTGAATTTAATAGGTACAGTAAAAAATTATCACTACTTTTGTGGGATCAAACATTGTATACGGATATTTTTCGATGGAATTCAATTAAGCATTATGATCAATTCACATGCAACATCAAAACCTTTTGAATATTATAAGGAAAAGATTGCTACTCTACTGATATAAAGAGTAGTCCTATAATCCATGCAATGTAAAATGTAATATGCAGTCTGCAATACAGGCAAAGCCTAAGTCGTCACTTTGGTTGAGGGCAAGTATAGTGCAGGGACTGGTACTTATAAAAACTTTTACACATAGTATTATAAGTACCAGTCTACTTATAATACTATGTGTAAAAGTTTTTGCTAAACAAATGTCTTATGATATAAATATGCTGTGACATAATCTACATAAAAAAGTATACATTCATGTAATTTGATGTTTTTTCTCTTCCAATTAGCTTAACTATTTATAAAATGACTAGGTATATCACTGTATAACTTACCTCTGTACTCCTTTTTGGCAGGCAGCCCATTCCGGAAAAGTTTTAATGTAGGGTACTTAGTTATATGGAACCGGGTTGCTACCGCTCCCTCCTTGTCACAGTCTATTTTGCCCATGACTACCTTCCCCGTGTCATAACCTGCTTTGGTGACTTCATCAGCTGCATCATCAAATATGGGCATCAGCATGTTGCTGAATCTGCACCATTCCGCATAGAAATTTATAAATACCACCTCATTGGAAGCTAAAACATAAAACAATGTTAGATTGAAAGTCTTTTCAAAGGGTCTAGCAGACTAAGCTAACAAGAGTGGCCCCCACAAGGGATTTGGTTATACTTTTAGGTGGAGTAGTGGCAGGACCTAAGAACACTGTATGCCTAACATCAGCCTTCGATCTTCATTTGTTTCAGATTTATTCACGAAAATGTAAAAAAAATGAAGGTAATTTTTAAACTACTATTATGGTAATTTTTAAGCTAAATCAAGCAAACAAGGAGAACCAAATAAAATTAGAATTGAGGAGAATAGAATGGGGTTCATAACATAATGCATATTTTTACAGACATTCATGTCTCGCTTGCTTGGTTTAGCTAAAATAACAGTTTAAAAATTAATGAAGATTGAAGGCTGATATTAGGCTGATATTATTTATTAGGGTGTTCTTAGATCCTGCCACTACTCCACCTAAACATATAACCAAATCCCTCGCGGTGGGCCACTCTTGTAAGCTTAGCCTGCATATAGCCTGCCCTTTGCATATAGTGAAATATTAGCCCATACAAATAGGTCACTTATCACAACATACTTTATACAACTTTGTATTTATTAAACCGAAAGGTAGTGAATATTAGCTTTTGTAACATTTTCTAAACTTTTAATGACATAACTTTTTTTAATGTGCAAGTTAAAATAACACAAAAAGAAAATTCAAATGACAAGTACATTTTAATTTATTAACTGATTGGTTTATAATTCATTAGTTCCTGATAAAAAATTAATCAGGGAAATTATCGAGTAATAAATGTGGTAACAGGCCGGTAAGTAGTAGAAAATCAAAACAGACTCCCACTTTTAGCACCTTATATAGTTAACTAATATACGCAAATACCAATAATCCCATCTCATTAGAAATTACAAGCTACAATGCGACATTAATCATTTTTAAGTATTATTACTCAACTAATATTTGAGTCGCCACGGCATAAGATTTGAGGGAAAAGAACTCACCTAATACCATATCCAAGTTACTTTGCGTAATCTGTACTGCACCGCTATCGGTTGGGTTGTAAAAACAGTGGCAAATCTAAAACATAACAATGTGTAACGATGACATGCCATACCAATTACTTAACGTATTAAAACCATAAAATCAACAATTATACCGTGGCCTGTCGACGAAATGGCAGAAACGTACGAAGTAATACTTAGTATGTTTTTCCTTAAGAATATTATAACTTACCAACACTAAAATACATCCTAGAAATCTGTAGGTAAATAAATGTAAACCCCATCTACTCATTTTAGAACTATTTTTTGAAGTTAGTCTCCAATTTCCTGAATAATATTCAGAGTAGAATTCTATCCCGATAGCGTTGGCGGTGTCAAACCCCTTCGCCCCAATGACAAAAGAAACTAATGGACAGGGTGTATTTATCTGTTTAGACGTAAACTTCTCCAAAATAGCACTGTCTCATTTTAACCAAGCACCATTTGGCTATTAAAAAAGAGATGGTAGTATAACAGTCAGAACCGAACATTAATCATCAAATGTCAAATGTTGCCCAAAATCGCCATATTTGTTGCCACGAAATGTCAGTTCCCGTCAGTTTAGTGGGTACATCATCTGTCAACGACACATGTAAACAAATGAAAATATTAAAATATCTTTCTAAATAAAATTATAAACTGCACAAGGCTGAAAGAACACGGATAAGTGGAATGTGGTGACCATGCCCAGCTGCAGCATTATTGGATGTGGCTTACGAAAACGCCCAAATCGGCAAAGTTTATCCTTGCACCGGTACGTAAATGTATTTTTATTGAAATATTGGATAATTTAAGCATTATCGAGAGCTGAGCATTTGCATTATGTTGTAATGTGTACACATATTAAGATTCGTTATACGTTGTAATAGGATTTAGCTTTATTTTCGATATTTTTGTACTGAAAGTTACCTTTGAGTGGCAGTTAGGGTTGTTCTTGAAAATATCGATAATTAATGGCGATGCGTCATTCGCAATACCGAATTTTCTAGTTGTATAACCAGTGAGCTCTGAGCCAGTATCTTGAATTTACAAAACCTGAAAAGTCTGGGTTGTCAAGATTGATAAAATTTTATAGTATATATAAACTAAACAAGATTCATTGATTCGCTAATATAGCTATTTTTAAAGGTTACCAATATGCCAAGAAAAAATGGTTGGAGGCAATTGGACCTGAAAATATAAGACAATGTAAAAGAAACATTTGCTCTCTACATTTTGCTGGAGTACCCTGTTCTCTTTACGCTTTTTAAATTTTCAATACATAATACTTGCCTGTACCTTTCCCAGGACTCTTCTGCCAATTTAACTTTTATTTCTTGTGCTATTAAGCATGAAAGGGTACCGAAAGTCATACTTCCGCATATCTAATAAAGTATGGATTACTATCATCTCATGTTATTTTAAAAGTGGACGGATTATCGTGTCGTGTACATAAAAGTCATTACTTTCTCATGTTCACTCGTCGACTTGTAATTTGTTAATATACATATAGCTTGAGGTCCCGGGTTCGATTCCCGGTCGGGGCAGATATTTGTATGATGAATATGAATGTTTGTTCTCGAGTCTTGGATGTTTAAAATCTATTTAAGTATGTATTTATCTATATAAGTATGTTTATCCGTTGTCTAGTACCCATAGTACAGGCTTTGCCTAGTTTGGGACTAGATCAATTGTGATATGTCCCACGATATTTATTTATTATTATTATTTATATGAATATCACTTCCATTTCACGCCGTTTAAAAGGAGACATGATTGTAAAATAAAATACTTAATAAATACGTTGTCCCAAAAGTCACGCAAGATTTGAATTATACAGAAGATGTTATTGAATCTTACAGTAGGTACACATTTAGGGTTATGCATGGAGCAGCTCAAGAGGAAAATCTAATACTGCTTGTTGTTATTGACTGCATGTAATAAATACATTCGTAATAACCATGATATTTAGCAGAATAGCAAAGAATTATTTTCCTCGTATAAATCATGGAATTCCGCTAAGTAATGCCTGATACAATCAATAATTGAAAAAAAACTACACTTTCAATTAGCTCATATAAAATAATGTACTTATAACCTTTATGTTCTGAGATCTGTCTATTTTATCGATAAACATGTTCGCTGTATTATCGATAGCGGGACAGCACTACATCCGCCATGTTTGTCACCCATACTGGACACACTCATTTTGTTGATACTTCACGTCCTTTAGTTTCTTTGGTCATTGCTTCGCCCCGGTTGGTTGGCAGATCAGCGAAACGTCATTAACTCCTAGTCTATCTTGTCTACGGTGTGATTTGATAAATTTTGTTCACACGATTGCAGTAAGGCGGGTTAGAGGCGGTTTTAAGCATTTAAAAAAATACTAAAGTTCACATTTAAATCTAAATTTAAATTAGGTCGATCGGTTAGCAATGGGCTATTCTATATATTTTTTATATGTTTTAAAATGTTCGTATATATTTATAGTCTACTAGTATTTTTATTTCCTCAAAATAATATCGCTTTAAGCCTGTCACAGACTGGCGCGGCCTAGCTGCGGCGGTCAAATAGTACTTGTCATTAGCTGTCAAATTTACTATTGACCGCCACCGCAGGCCACGCCAGTGTGCTGCAGGCTTTATGCAAAGAAATAATGATTAAACGCTATTTACTCGCGCCAAAAAGGAAGCTCGTGACGCATGGATCTTACGTCCATGTTTATGTCCGACATAAAGGCGATCATGTTAGCCAGGCAGGCAAGCAAACAGCTAGCTGTCTCACTCTAACAGATAGAAGCGCTCAATTTCAGTAAAAAACGCCCGATCTCGCGAAATCTCCTTAATCTCGGCTAGGTCTGAAATCTCGCGAAATTGCATTTCCTGTACAATACATGACTCAGCGTGAGCAATAATATTAGATTACGTCTCAAGGGCGCAATTAGATTGTCTCTCAAGGGAGCAAAATGATATAGATAGTTTAATCTTAGGCGTAAACACTTGGATCGGTCATTCCATTACGCTCAAGATTCCACAATAGGATCCTGAGTGTAGCGATGGATTCTAGAGTAGAATTTTGCTACCGAGTGACATATCCTGCTACAAATTTCTCATTGGACAACATCAGGGAAGAAAAGTACAACTTTGATCCCTCATTTGAGGGCAACAATTACTCTTTTCTGAATAGCATGTGTGAAAAAGAGTATTCGCATTGTACTATACATACGCTAGGCTGGGCTATGTATGTTTCGCTCATCACAGCCGTTTGCTCTTACCTACTGGGGGTCGAATCCGTGACGGTTAATGTGAAACTTAGGTTGGTCAGCGAAAGTAAATGTTTTATTTAGTGTAGCATATTATATTAGTCGATAGGTAGTAAGTATTTTATAAAGTTCAACATGTGTATTTTAAGCCAGGATATTGCCTCAAAATGCGTCGGAATTTCGGAGATTTAGCAGGCTCAAAAAGGGAGATTTTGCATGCAAGTAGTCTGAATCTTAATCACCTCTGACATCAATGATGTCATATAAAAATGTTTATATTACATCATTGTCTGACATTAATAAAACTACATTCGAATGTTGTAAATGGTCAAAAACGTATTGTTAATATATTCATTATACAAGTTATGAAATTATAAATAAATTAAAATTAAAGTCGGTTTATACAGTAGCTACTGCATAAACCAACGAGAAATCATTTTTGTTTCTGCAAAATAATTAGCTACATTTTACTACTCTGTGTGCATATAAAAATAAACTAGGTATATATAGGTAGCCATATATTTTAAAATGTATTTTTGATAGATTCATTGTATAAATCATATGCAAACTAAAACCAAAGCAGCCTGTACATTCAAAAATTTATGAGATTTCGTTGAGTTTTTACAAGTACATTCATTATTCAGTAAACATAATCAACAAAATTGCATCATCTGTGTTTTCCATGTGCATATAAAAATTAAAACAGTTCCTAGCCAGATTTACACAAAATAGACATATTTATGGCAATGGTTTTGGATGGAATGTTATTGTATAAGTACTGTAAATTCGTAACTCACTACTCTCACTATACTACGTAAAATATAGCTTGAGCCCTGCGACAGCTGTCAATTCAGAACAGAACTTGATTCGATTGTTCTGAATTGACAGCTATCACAGGGCTCAAGCTATATTTTACGTAGTATAGTATTGTTACTTTTCAAAGTAATTGTACATAATGTCCTAAATTGGAAAAACCAAATAGCTCATATTATCCCATATATAATCACAGTTTTAAGTGCACTTGCCATATCCAGTAAAAATACATCATTATTTATATCATAAATCATTCTTAAATCACTAATAGTATATAAATTCATACTTATTACTTATGGACGGTATGTTCCTGTGGAGTTCAAAATGATAACACATTATTTCTACTTATCTAGTTGCCAAAAATCAATTTTTCATGATTCCTATTGTATGAACACAACACTTATCAGTTCCATTACTAGTTTGAGAAATCCTTATAACTAAGCCAGCGTTAGTTAATGCACAAACTTTCTTGGGTACTTATATTGTATCAAGATGTGGCTACTTTAGTATTCATACATGTAATACATAATATAAAATGGTATATAATAAAGCTTATCATTGTTGCGCCTGAAGAAATCACCATGGGATCAATTTTGAAAAATCACACCCATATATGTAATGTTTACTATTTTCGAAATCTAATTTTACTTATAGTGATTTTTAGAAATGCAACAACATTATTGAATCAAGAATTACAAAAATCTAAAAATGATAGACAGACATTTACAAGGTACTCAGAAGTTTTAACTAAGAACTAACTGTTTCAGTATGACAATAGCTCCTAGAAGCACTGCATACATAGGCTTGATGGTATCACTTCCACTCTGTAACAGAAAAAGGAAAATGTTTTAGTAAAAGAAAGAGTTTAATAAGTCTCCTGCACGGCTATCACAAGACGGCGCGCGAGCTCTCTCGATTTTTCTCGCACTATACCTCTCTTTCTAAGTTTTCTAATAAGAGAGAAAGGGATAGTGCGAGAAAAATCGACAGAGCTCGCGCGCCGTCTTGTGATAGCCGTGCTGTAGGACATGCTTTTTAAAGAAGGATGGGTCTGTGATAGAAACAAATAGTTGACATTGTGTAATGTATTGAATGGAATGACATAGCCAGTTAAATGTTTGTTTTTTCTTAAACTTAGAATGCTATGTAAGCATTACAAAGATGTCAAATGAAGTACTAAAAAAGGGTCTCTAAATATGATTGTTATATTCAAATAGTTCCTTTTGGAATCCCTGGCAAAATGTAGATTTCAATAAATGTCATCAAAAACTACCTAGTGTAGCTTCCATGTTTTCATTATTCTGCTAAACATGTTCCTACTAACTAGGTTGGTCTGTAACACCCTTTTACAGGTAAGTTGACACACAATTCAATTAGTGTGCACCTTTGTCACCACAGGCCAAGTGCACAAAATGAAGGAGGTACATGGTACAAGGTGCTTAACACTGAAAATTAGTATAGTGTAGTCACTTACTATAATGTAGTAATTGCATCTGTCTCCCTGACAACAATCAGAACATTCCCAATCCTGGTACCATATGTGAGTGCAGGTGGGCATGTATCGCTGCCTGGTGGCCGCGCATTCAGCCTTGCTCGAACAAGTCTTCGATATGTAGTATTGCTTCTTGGCTCCTTGAGACCAATAAGGCGGACTACCCCATTTGATTTTAGTCAAGCACACATCTTCATAATCTCGACAAGTCATAATGGTTTTCACGCATTTCTCATTGTTGTCTTCCTGGTTTTCGCATACATAACATTCCAGTCCGTATACTGTAAATAAATATTTATAAAGTATAACCGAAATTTGTTCTTCTGTGATGTAAACATGATGTATAGTAGTAGATCTTACCTACGATAACCGAAATAACCAACACAGAAATTACTGCAATGACATTATGCGAAATCATATTGCTCACTTATACCAAAATTTCATTGATAAAACAATATTTTATTTCAATAATTCGTGCCACACCCGAAACGGAATACGAGCGTCCGCGACTCGTAAGTTTGGTTTTGGTTTGACAGGATAGCAACGAAATTGTTCGTTCGTAATGGTGGCACCCCTTGGGAATGCGTGTTCGCGTTGCATCGTTGCCTCTCTTTCATTTGCCGTAGGAAGGAAAAAGATGCAGCACGATTATTTGGGCGAATACCGCCAAGTGTGGTGCTAGCATTACAATTGTCAAATGAAATGAAAACTTTGTCGGACGTTTTAAACCATTACTCGAATAATTTTTATGACCTACCGCGAAACGAAATTCATTTTCGTTCGTGTATCTCCGTCTCTGTCGCTCGAACTAGCAAAGGCGACAGAGATGGAGATACACGAACGAAAACCTTACTCACTGTCCACTAGGCTCGCCGAGGCGAATCGAATCGAAAATAGTTCGCATTCATATGGTCGCACCACACTTGGGGTTGCGTGATCGCGTTGCATCATTGCCTCTCTTGCATTTGCCGTAGGAAAGAAAAAGATGCAGCACGAATATTTGGGCGAATACCGCGAAGTGTGGTGCCACCAATACATTATGGTAGCACCACACTAGGCGGTATTTGCCCAAATATTCGTGCTGCATCTTTTTCCTTTCTATGGCAAGTGAAAGAGAGGCAACGGTGGTACTCGAACACGCATTCCCAAGTGTGGTGCTACCATTAACTATGAAAGTGCGTCGATTGTCGCAGAGGGCCTACCGCGAAATGAAATTCGTTTTCGTTCGTGTATCTCCGTCTCTGTCGCACTTGCTAGTTCGAGCCGCTTATAAGAGCCGCGGCGCGCCGAATCAATGGACGCAATTTAATAGTTAATGTACGAAGGCGTATTTTTTCGATTCGATTCGACTCGCCTCGCCTCGGCGAGCCTAGTGGACGCTAGCCTTTAGTGAAGGTCGTGGAGCATTCGCGCTTCGCGGAGAGTGGGGGAATATTTTGTTTTGACATATTATATTCTGTAACTTTGGCAAGCTAGATTTTCCAGTGCATTTTCAATTTAATAAATAAATAAATTCACCAAAGAAATCAAAGATCTATTGAAAGTAAATTAATTACGTTGTTCGTTATATCTCATGGAAGGAATTTTATGGAAATGGACAAATTATTGGAACGGTAATAATGAGTTCGATATGCATTCCAAAACAAGAATATCAAACATATGTGTGCAGAAATGTAAAGTAATTTTGTTATTGCTAATATTCTACAGGATGGCAAACGAGGTGGTTTGTCTTGGACAACGGCATTCTGTCGTATTATAAGTCGCAAGAGGAAGTGAACCAAGGATGCAAAGGCTCAGTGAAAGTATCAGTATGCCAAATAAATGGTGAGTTGGAAACAATAGCAGCTGGGGTTATACCTTTTACACGTACCTCTCAACCGTCTGAACCCTGCTGTTCAATTACTCTCATCTATGTTAATTTGTTATTTTCCCTTGATTTTTCAAGAGTACTTGGGAAAGAAATGAGTACTTAAATTTTTAGTATGTACATATACCTTATGCTTAGTGTAATTACTCATCTTTAAATGTCTAATAAAAATTCCTGGCCTCTTGCATTTGTTTAATGACAGTGTAATTATTGACTTCTCCTATTTAAGTATACTTGTTTAATAACAGTGTATTTATTAAATTTCAGTGAACCATTTAGATTCAACGCGAATGGACCTGGTCATACCAGGCCAGCAGCACATGTATCTGAGAGCTCCATCCCCACAGGACCGGCAAAAGTGGCTTGTTGCATTAGGCAGTGCCAAAGCCTGTGTTGATTCAAAGGGTGATTCTAAAGGTAAAGTGTAAATCACTAATTTAATGTAGTTTTATCTATTTTCCCCTATTAGTTTTAGATTGAGACAAAAATAAACTTATGCAATAGATTAATTTATTTTGAAACAGTGACATCATGCTTAAAACTTAGAAAATAATACAATAAAATATAATAGTTAGGTTACCAATTGTAAATCTTTCTTAAATGATGTTTTAACCTATTAAAAAAATTATAAAACAGTATGACATATTGTTAAGGAGCCTTGTTAATAATACAATATGGACATTTCTGAAATAAAAATAGATTGAAGGTTGACTGAAAAAGTACTACATACATTCCCGCGCGGTCAGCTGGTTCTAAATATTAGTTTTGAAATTGAATGTGTATTTTTGAAGATTACACCCTTGACCCTGCATACATCCCGTCTAAAGCATGTGGTGATATGTATATTGAATTATAAAACCTATAGCACTCCTGTCCACACTGTCAAAAGTTTTTGAAAAATCGATGTGTAATCGGGTCTACTATTTCCAGGAAAAAAAACATATATTACATGACAACCAATATAGTTTTAGAAAAAATCGCTCCACTGCCCTCGCCGTTAGCAATTACACTCAGAAGATTCTAAATACCATAAATAATAAAAGAATTGCTGTTGGATTACTTTTAGACCTCACAAAATCATATGACAAAGTCTCACACAAGATTCTGTTTAGTAAATTATATGGATCGGGAATTAGGGGCATAGCATACAACTGGTTTAAGTCTTACTTAGAAAAGCGCATGCAGCTCGTTCAGGTTGAATATCTCAATCCGACGTCTAATATGTTGGATATAGTCCGATCTAACATTACTGAATTAAGGGGCTCTAATCCACAAGGAAGTGTGCTAGAATGCCTACTTTTCTTATTATATATTAATGATCTTCCCAGAGAAATAGATGCCAATTGTACTCTATTAAATTTGCAGATGACGTGTCTATCCTTTTTGATTTCCATAATAATGACGATTTTAATGAAGTACTATCAAAAACCTTGCACCAAATTAATCACTGGATGAATGATCACAACCTTTCAATTAACATCAACAAAACTAATTTAATTCAATTCTATCCTCATCAAAGGACACCGCCGCCTCTGAAACTTGAGCTGAACAACAAAGAAATAGTACAAGTAGGAAACTTTAAACTCTTAGGTATTAATTTAGACAGTCACATGAATTGGAAAACACACATTTCAATTACCAAAACAAAAATATCCCAGTTTCTGTATGGGTTATTCACGCTCCGCAAAACAACAGACTTTGCCACAGCACTCTCTGCCTACTACGCCTATGCCCACTCGTGGTTGAGGTACGGCATTATTTTGTGGGGTAACAGTACAGATGCTCAGGACCTATTTATAATGCAAAAAAATGCATTCGTGTACTGGTTGGAATACGAAACCGGGATAGTTGCAGGCCCCATTTTACCAAACACGGCGTATTAACCTTGCCATGTATGTATATACTGGAATTATATATATTTGTGCGGAAGAATTTTCACCTGTTCGAGAAGCAACAAAATAAAAGATTCAAACATAAACTTATATTACCTGTCCCAAATCTTTAAATATTCCGAAACAGCCCACATTATGCAGCAGTTAAATATTATAATCAACGCCCAAACTATTTAAAGGCAGAAGAAAAATACACAACATACGCAAAAAAATTAAAATCATATCTTCTAAACAAAACCTATTACACAGTAGAAGATTTTTTTTAGTATTACATAGATAATAAGAGCGAGATTTTTTGTTTTAATTATATGACATGTATAAATATACTCAACTACTATATAACACTACTATACTTACGAGCAAAGAAATGCTCGTAAGTATAGTAGTGTTTCGCTACATACGGCCCTTGTAAAGTGATTCCATTCCTTTGCTCGCGAGTATATATAATATATACTATATTCAACTTAATTTAGATATATGTAAGCTTGTGTGTTTTTGCTTTGTATTTAGCAGTTTTTGCCTACACACACTAGGTAATGTAGGTATAACAATTCAATAATATAAAATACTCAATGTGAGTTGCTGTACTTAGTTATTAAGTTTGCTACACCCGACCAGGGTCCATGAGACACTTATATATATATTGTAAGAACTATTATTTTACCATGGTGCAATAAACGATTATGATTATGAATGGTTTAACAGTGTAGAATTTTTCTGTGAAAGTAAACCTAATTTTAAACTTATGATTTTAGGTGACTTAAATTTATATAGTGCAAGTTCTAATGTATGTCACCTTTACTGTTGTTTTGTACCACTACGTAATTTGCTAGACTATAACTGCGTGAACAATATGAATGATAGAATGCTCGTGTGGTGCTGAGGAGTCCGGATGCGGGGAGAGCGCTGCGCGTGCGGTGCACGGCGTTGCGCCGGGAGAGGCGATCGTGAACATCGACCCCCACCACCCGCCGCTTCTTTTCCGTGCCCATTACGACTTTTCTAACAAGGTGACCTTAGCAGATCAATCTAATATTGACAACGTAAGAGATTGGAATTTCCGAAGACTAACAGATTATTCTGTCTTATTATGGATTACGATTGGAATGATATATTTAAACTTAAAAATGTAGATGAGGCCATTTCTAAATTTAATGAGGTACTATATAATGTTTTTGACGACTGTATACCCAAAAAAATCGTAAGCCGGTGTGTAATCGCACGTATCCTGTGCACTACACGTAAGCGATTATACGTGACATAACATCTAAAGCTCGTTTACACAGGGTATGGAAACGGACTAAGAATGAGGACATCTATAAACAGTTTCAAATCATGGGCTAGAAAATCAAAGAAAATATTAAAACGGCCCACGACAACTATGTCAGTAAAGTTTCTCGCAACCTTACCACAGACCAGTCTCTATTTTGGCAATTCCTTAATAGCTTGCGATGTCGAGGAGGAGTCGAACCCGTTGTCATCCTCGGCGAGACTGAATACCGCGGAACCGAGACTGAATACCGCGGAGCCGAGGCTGCCTCTGCGTTTGCTATTCATATTGAGTCCATTTTCTTACCTGACTTGCCGAGTCTCGACCCCGACCAGGTCAGCTCGGAAGCTTTCGCTGGTGATAGAATTGTCGACATCTGTTGTGTTGTGACTTTGTGACGCTGTGCGTCGCGCGGTCGACCGGCTTAAAGCAGGTACGTGGGCGGGCCCTGACGACATTCCAGCCTTTGTTATTAAACAGTGCATAGATCACCTGATTGCCCCGATCGCCTTAATTTTTAACCGACTTCAAAAAAGGAGGTTCTCAATTCAACTGTTTTTTTTTGTGTTTTTTGAAAAATTGTTTTGAAAAATTCTTTCTTTGTTTAGAAGCATGTACTTCCAGATTGGTCACCAAAATCCAGTTCTGATGATGGGATTCTGGAGAAATCGAGGGAACTCTTCAAATTTAATAGGCAAACTCGAAGCAATTTGGCTACTGATTTGAAGTCAGACAAAATTATCAATTTAATACTTTCTACAGGTGAATGTCCTCACACCCCGCGTAACACCGATTCCTAAAAAAGGTTCTAAATTGAAAATAGAGAACTATCGACCGATTGCGAACTGTCTGCACTAAAGTGTTTGTGTAAGGTATGCACTGTGGTCTAAAGTGTTTGTTATGGTCTTACATGAGTACCTACTTGTTACCACAATGTTTACCTCACCTTACCAGCTCCCAACATGCCTTTCTGCCCAAAGGACCGCACTAGTGAGAAGCATCCTTAAAACACATACAGTAGTCTAGTCTGGAGTCTACAAGAGAGCAAACACACTCTCATGTTGGAACAAGCCCAAAAAAGGTTTTTAAGACATTAACCAATTATTTTATCCAGGCCACTCAGTTTTATTTTAAATGTCATAAAAAGTAAAATTCAATGTGCCGAACGAGTATCAGAACAAGCGCCTTGGAGTGCCTCTGTTGGCGATGAACCTGTACCGAAACTCACCCATGCCTCGCGTGACTGCTCTCCTCAACTCTGTGCTCGCAGCATTACCGCAGTGTGATTGTGATGTGTTTGTGACAGGGATGTCGCGACTGATGACTGAATGTAAGAGTGTTAGAAAGACTTATGGATGGTTTTTAGTTAGTACTTAGATTTAGTTTAGTAATTTAGGTTAAGTAGGAATGAAACGCTGTCACGTTTTGGTTAATACTGTCATGTTGCACGACTGAATGGTCAAATAAATATGTACCTAGTTAAATAAAATAAATAAATAAATACAAATTTTAAGGGAATTAAAATCATTTTCAATTAGAATAGGGTTGAATTTGCTTTGGTCATTTTTTGAAACAAGAAATTCAAATGTTATTTCAATGTTATTTGTATTGTATGGTGGGCCTTAGGAGGATAGATCAAATAAATCTATGATCAAACAAATTTTCAGGAGTTGAAGACCCAAATTCTCTAGGGCACAAGAAATCAGAGCTGCGTTTGTACTGCGACTTGCTGATGCAGCAGGTGCATGCAGTGAAGAGTGCAGCCATTACTGAGGGTGGCCCTGAAATGCAGGTAATGAATTCATCTATACATTTCATTTTTCATATCTCATGCTCTGAAAGTTCTGGAGTTAATTACGTGTTTCTTTGGCGGAAACTGAGGGAAGCAGGTATACCAGATGAGTGTGTAGGTATTCTGGATTATTGGTACCATAACCAGAGTAATCAAGTTAAGTGGTCTGGGGCGGACAAATCCGATGAATATAGGATGCAATGTGGAGTGAGACAGGGGGGTCTAATATGTCTCCGCGCCGAGGCTGTTTAACTGGTATATGAATGTCCTGATAACCGGACTCAGTGGCATTCATGCGGGATGCTATATT
Source organism: Epinotia nisella (assembly GCA_932294315.1). Classification (NCBI taxonomy): domain Eukaryota; kingdom Metazoa; phylum Arthropoda; class Insecta; order Lepidoptera; family Tortricidae; genus Epinotia; species Epinotia nisella. The sequence continues at coordinate 14,812,825 of OW028679.1, read as the reverse complement.
GAAAACGTGTGTTAATAATTTAGCTATGCCGATGACATGGTGCTGCTGAGTCCGTCTATCGGGGCAAATGCCAGGAGCTTAAATAAGCAGTTGGTGGCCGCCACTACTCATGGGCTTATGTGCAACTCCATCAAGAGTGAAGGTCTTTAAGGCAGGAAGAATTAAGCCTTACCTTATCCCGCCAGTAGCTCTTGGTGGAGATGTATTAAGGGTAGTGGAGCTTTTTTATACATGGGTCACATACTCTCGAGTGATTTATGTGATGACGGTGACATGGAGAGGGAGCGGAGGGCGTTATCAGTGAGGAGTAATATGTCGGCACGCAGGTTCGTGAGATGCTCTGCTGAAGTGAAAGTGACGCTATTTAACGCATATCGCCAATCATTTCACTCAAGCGGCCTGTGGTTCCGATATACGAAACGAGCTTATGACGCCCTTCGCAACCAGTAGAAAGAATAACGCCTTCAGAGTGTTGTTGAGACTACCAAGATGGTGCAGTGCCTTAGGAATGTTCGCAGACGCTCACACGAACGGGTTCCACACAATCATCAGAAAAAAATAGCATCGTTGATGGACCGTGTCAGAAATAGTCAAAACAGCATTTTGAAGGTGATAGCGGGATAGGTACAACTGTCCCATCCTTTGTCACTGGGTGGCACAGATCAGAACAGTAGGTAGTAATAAATACAGTAAAAATAAAAAAGCCTTTTATTTCTGGTTTTACATACTTAATTTTATGAGGTATTGAAATTGAAATAACTACGCCAGAACCCTAGTTATAGGTAAAGGCCTCTTCCAGAGCCTGCCACTTTTTCCTATCTTGGGCCAGGACAGTAGTAAGGTATACAAAATAGCCGTGATCTGTGTCACACCGTTTCATTCCCTTACGCCGCGTGGTCCGATCGCCTTGTTCGATCAATCGGACTACGAATATTTTTTTTTCCCGTTGGCTCGATCGATCGGGCAGTAAGGATTTCTCAAAGTCTTGTAGTCCTACTATCGGACTAACAGGATTTTAAAAGTTCATCTAGCCCGATTGATCGAACCACAAAGCTGTTTTATTTTCCTGTTGGATCGATTGATCGGACATATTTTTATCGAAACTATTAGAGAAGTCAATTGCCACTATCATAAGGAGCAGGGCTACCACGAACATCGAAAATTGGCGTCCGTCGCTTCACCTACCTATCGCTCGAACAAGACAGAAAGACAGTAATTTTCGATCGATAATTTTTTGTGGTACCAATAATGTTACTATGACATAGTCCTACTGTGGTCTAGGGTTCCAAATGGTTGACTGTACTGTAAAACGTTGTAAGCTACAGGTTCGTAACGTAATTCAGAACTCGTGTGGATTAAAATTAAATCGCCACAATACGAATAGGCTTGTGTCCTAATTTTTTTTTACGATGCCATCTGAACCAGTTTTTGGTGTGGAACAAATGTTTGTATGGGAGTAAGTACAATTAAAGAACATAAATACCCAAAAAATTGAGTTAAAGACGGACCTCGCTGGCGGTAGCCGAAAACGTTCCATACTGATTAACATTGAATCATGACGTCACAGGGTAATATTTGTACTAGTCGTTATATGGAAAATCAAGTAAATTGCTGTTTCGGTTGCGAAATACTGCGTTTAGGACCATAGTTGTCGTACAATGTTGTTTCTATAAAAGCGTAAGGATTCTATTGGTAGCTTTAAATTTACTTTTGGACAATAAAAAAAAATGCATATTTTTTGTAAACTTTCAAGGGCCATATCTTTTTATGATTTTAATTATATTTCGTAATTTATACTTAATTGCATTTATTTGAAGGTTTACTATCAATTTAGCAACACTGCGCTATCAATTTTAACATGAGGACACAACCCAATTGTCTATCGTACTCGTATCGTAAATAACACAAAATAACCATAAAGGTATCGGTCGAACCACCAGGAAAAATGAAATTTGTGTAATCGAAATAAGAGGATTTTACAAAGTCTTGTGGTTCGATCAATCGGGCTAGATGAACTTTTAAAATCCTGTTAGTCCGATAGTAGGACTACAAGACTTTGAGAAGTCCTTACTGCCCGATCGATCGAGCCAACGGGAAAAAAAAAAATTCGTAATCCGATTGATCGAACAAGGCGATCGGACCACGCGGCGTAAGGGAACGTTTTTATTTTAATTTTATTAATGTGTAGTGTGTAGGTACCTATAAGTATGTAATAAATATAAGATCCTACTGTAACTAACCCGATAAGGATATTTATCCGAAATAAAGTATTTGAATTTGAATTATGCATGTAGTATAATAAGCGGTACGCGCAGATAGTAATATATATGGCTGTACGTAACTAGAACATGCGCTGTAGTCTATTTTCGGATGTAATTTGAGGGGCGGTAAGGTATATAAGGTAAGGTAAGCTATCTGAGCAGCGCACTAGTGATCCTGATTGACGCCATGTTGTTTCTACTTTCGTGCCGCCGACTATTGTATGTTTTAAACTATACATAGTTTTCTAAGAAACTGGGACAGAATATCCAGAAACAGTTAATTGATCTAAAAACTTGCTAGATTATAAGCCTGATTATTAGAAAGAGATAGTTTCATAATTGTATTTGATAGACTTGACTATTTGTTACAGACCCTAGAGGACGCCTCAAGCCTCTTGTCGGCTACGTGTGACACCTTCATCAGAACTTTGGAAGATATCATGAAGTTAACCAGTGGCCCGTCTACGCCCATGACAGCACCTTATGAAATGCCAATACCTAATCTCACTATGCATAAAAATGGCCCAAGCAAATCACAAGTGTCTGTTAAAACACCTAGACAAAGTTTAACCAGATCTGTATCACATGAAAATAGATGAAATGGATTTTACTTGTAAACACATTTTATAAAAAAAATAAGAACAATTTATGACATCATATTTACGAACACATTATGAAAATTAACTAATACCATGGTAGCTTTCATTATAAATAGATGTATATGTGTAAATAATATTTTTATAAATTGTGATGAATTGCTTTAACAATGTAAGTATTAATTTCCAAACATTCCCTTGTATAAAAACATGCAGGTATTACCAAACCGCGATTAGAATGGGATTGGAGACAGTTTTGCCATATAAATACGTAAGTTTATATGAACTGACAGCGAATCCCATTCCCAAACTCATGGCAGTTAAATAATACCCATCCCCATAATATCCATCAGTGCTGATTAAAAAAATATTTCGTAGTAATTGTATTCATAACGTAGGAATAAAATGAATGTACTTAGAATAAAATTTGTCTTACTTTTGTGAGGCTTGGTTGGCCAGGACTATTAATTAATTATTGTCACTGAAGTCAAATTTAAAGATTAATTATAATAATTATCACATAAACGCATTATCGATTGTTACTATTTGGAGCCAAAGTATGGTCGAGTATATTTCGTAGTTTTATTTTTTGTTTCAATTTGCTATTGGGAAAGCAATGAACCATGTTCTCTCTTTTCGATGGATCGAATATGGCACATGTGCATAAATATACTTCTGTGATAACTGTAAGTATAACTTGCTTTATGTTCTCAACACAAGCTATCACAATAAATAATAATGATATCATAGTACATATTTGTATTGACATTACAATAGACATTCTATGCATATTATTGTTGGGCTCTAATAGAGCATTATAAATGATGTTATTCAAATGGACTTGCTATTGCGTTTTTTTTGGCCGTTAATAATCTACATACGCATTGGACTGCTGTGGTGTGAATGATCTGTCATTGAGGTAACATGGTCTGTGTATGTTAATTATTATAGATAATATATTATCGTACTAAATTTTAAATACATTGAGAATGTAATATAATAAAACGAAAACTTGAAACTAAAAACAGTTTTAATTATAATCTTATGCAAGCACAACTTAATAGCCTTGTCTGCACCGGACGCATGCCTCGGCCGAGCACGCCTCGCCCTAGCGTGCGCGCTCAGCGTAGACGTGCCTCGGCGAGCCACACCTCGGTGCGTCCGGTGGTGTAGACACGGCTAATCATCAGAATAACATTTTGACCGATCACCAACTTGGCACTCCAAATCTCAAAACATTCTTTTCTTGGGCATCTAGCTCCATTCCAACTTTCTTTCTCATGTAGAAAATAGTGCAGTCTCTATTTGTGCACAACACTTCTTCGTGGAGACTCCCCTGACATCTTTGACACTCTGTCCAAAGACTTGAAAACTTGCCTTGAAGTTGTCGCAGTTTGAATATTTCACTAATATAAAGTTGCCCTTCTTTGGGCGTACAATGATTGCACAGGGCAGATTTTGAATCATTGGGCATAACAGTTTTACACCCTATGCATTTCTCTCTCTTCTTAGTGAATGCTGCTAATGCACCAACTTTGGATGTCACCATTGATTTAGTTCTGGTATGTTCACCCTTAAGAAGCAAAGATTCAGCTTTTTCTCCAAGAATGGGCTCAAAAATCCTTAGCAATGGCTTTGACAGTTGATTTTCCATGTAGTAATTGAAATCTATAGGTACACTGTTTTCCAGAACAAATATGGGATCTTCAGCTTTCATATATGCTGGAGTGTTTTTGGCAGCACAGCAGATTACGTAAGGTACACGGTCACCGAGTTTCGGAGCGGTGCCGGGGTCACGCTTTTTCATTTTGTTCGCCAATTCAACATGAGCTTGTTTAGCAGCATAATCATTTTTTGTTAGTTCTTTTGTAATTACTAGTTGCGATATATCTATGCGGTTGCAAAGCAGATCTGCTATAATTTGTTTGGCATAGTTGACTGCTCCATCCGGGTCTCTGTCAATGAGTAATTTTTGAAGGCATGTGCTCATCATGTTTGAAACAAGAGGGCAGTTGTCTCTTCTCACTGTTTCAATACCTTTGCAGTCCATTTTATCATATTTATCTGGTCTTGTGAAATAAAGACCTGCATATCTTTTCTTGTTAATGAGTAAATATGGGTAGTACACTTTTTCAAATTCAAGTTTGATTGGCTTTACAAATTGTGCTGTGACAAATTCTGCAGCCTCCCTGCCTAGCTGCATACTCTCTTCCAGGGTTTTCACACCAAACTTCACCATAACAGAATCTGTGTCTCCATAGATGACTACAGCATCTTCCTTGTAGCCGTTTGCTTTTGTATATTTCTTCTCAACTTCTGATTTTGTGAATTCTATCATGGTCCGTCCATAAGCAGTTACACTGCCTGATATCTCTAAACAAGGCAGCTTACCAACCTGTGCCCCTGTGAAGCCATACACAGAATTGGCACTTATTTTTAGAGCCAACTGTCTGCCATCCAATACAGATCTCTTGAAAGGATCTTTTTCATTTTTCAGATCTGCCTTTGCTTTTTTTCGAGCAGCTAGCAAGGATTCCAATATTTCTGGCAATAGACCCTTTCTCACATTTGCTTTAACAAACGTATTTTTAGATGGTGTTGTTGTAATATCATCAGCACTCAGATTTAAATCCTTTAATGCATTTGGCGGCACTAATGTGGTGTAGCACAAGTTATGAGCCATCATTATGCTGGGATATAGAGATGCAAAATCCAAAGTTGAAATAGGATCAGCATAATATCCTTTTTTCGGTTCAATAACAGTTGCTCCTTCAAATTGATCATCTGAGCCTTGTCCATGGTAAGCAGGCATAAGGTACCCAGCATCTTTAGCTTTTCGTAGAAGCTGACTGACCACTTTAATCTGTTGCCCTCTAGTGAGCAAGCACAATAAGGGGACACCTGTCACTCTGGCCATTTCCATATGGTTTATTATACACATTAATTTGTTTAGGAGTTTCAAAGGCAAGTATGCATCCTTAAGACAGTACATGGCGAGTCTCCTCCTGGTTTGTTCATTCTCATTTTGTAAATCACTGATGATACTGTGATGTACATCTTCCTTTTGTTCTTGCAAGAAGTGATAACTCACTGCATTAAGTGTGTATGACCTCAATTTGTAATCCCTCACAAGAACAAGCAACAAGTCAAAGGGGACCCTGCCCTCAAAATTAATACTTTTGTTTTCTCTGCGCCCCATTTGTTTTGATTGGAGTATTGAATCTTTAATTACAGATCTAACATTTTTGATTCTACCCAAAAAGTTGAAATTTTCGACTTTCAAGTGCTTTGCTCGGTTGATGAGGTATGGCCAATCAAAATTGCTGATGTTGTACCCTGTGATTATATCCGGGTCTAGTTCTCTGAAGAAATCAGACCATCTTGCAAGCATTTCAGCCTCAGACTGAAAACTGAGTACTTGAGATCCAACAATGGGGGCACAGGTGTTAAGTGTGAACACATTTCTGAGATATGGTTCAAGTTCTCCTTGCCTTATAACCATTGAAGCTATTTGAATCACTGGATCATGTGTAGGTTCCGGAAATACTCCTTTTCTTCCTGCACATTCAATATCAAAACTTAATATTCTAAATGGAGCAACTTTAGACCACTCTCCTTCAGGCTGATGAGCAATGAAAGCATTCCATGCAACATCAACTTCAATTTGACATCTAGATTCTGGTTTTAATTTTGTATCTTGACTTCTTATTGCCCATTTTTCAGCTGGAAGTTCAATCCAACTGCACCCCACGACAGAGTTGTCAACCATGAAGCGAATATCAAAATCAATATTAGTTTCGTAAAACCCAGGGTCCATCAAGCCAAATGAAGGAGGTTGTCTATCTAATAACCGCTTTGCTGCAGCAATCAGTTTAGGCACTGCAACAGAAACTCTTGCGAATGTTATGTCATTGTCTCCTTTAAAGTGCAATAATGATCGAGCTTTAATCAAGCGTATTTCTAAAACAGCTTCTTTAATATTATCTTTATTTGACCGTAAGTCTTCTAAGAGGGCTTTGTTTAGATTGGTTTTCATGCTGTGACATGATGATTCCGTAAAATTCAAAGGCACTGTTACATAAAAGTATGGTGTAAATCCATGAAGATGACAGCATACTGAGTTACCAACCATGGTTACGCCATACATTCGCATGATGGGGACTGGGCCCAATTGAGACCCAGGCATGCCTGTGATGGGCTGCCCTATGTAGTGGTCTATGTCCAACTGCTGAAAAACTAACTTATCATGATTGGGATCCATAGCCGGCGGTAGCGGTCGCGACCACTTAACATTTGTTGATTGATTTTCTGGCCCTTCACCAATGACTTCTGGCGAGTCAAAGTCATGGCTATCCATGCCTGCCAGTTGGTCCTCGAAGCTACAAGGAGGCTCATTATCTTCGTCATCATCGTTAGATTTAAACCTCTTTATAGGTGGTTTACTAAACTGTTTTCTTTTGTCCATTTGAAAACTACGTCGCGAATTCCTAAAACAAAAAGTTAAAGGTAATAATTGAAATAAATCCTGCCTTCGTGTCCTAGTTTAATCTATATTACTTGAAATTACCTGGCGTAGAAATAAATTCAAGAGCTTTTCAATTTTAAAATGACGCTTCCTTGGCGATTGGAGATATTCTCCTCAGCTCAGTCCGGTAGTCGGCGATATTAGGTGGTAGTAATAGTAAATATAGCGGGAAAATTAATGGAATTGCCAATGTCACTTTTGACATTTAATTGGGGTTACTAGTATCTGCATGTAAAAACCCAACAATTCACTTTGTTTGTAAATGAAGAATCTATTGCATCAGAGGAGTGTCTGGCAAAATCAGAATCAGAGTCACGGACTATTCTGTATTGTGTCTCGTGCTCCCTGTATCGAATAAGGACTGAAATAGGGCATTGTGCTCAGCTGCGCAAAAAATGGAGCTGGAGCGACGCTGAAGAATGTGACTGGATGTCCAAAGCAAACAGTGCACCACATCGTGTTCGAATGCCCTCTCACCAAGTACAACGGACTGCCCTCAGCCTTTAAAGGCAGGGCACATACACGGTGAATAAATACTGATGATCCACCATAGCTGTCTCACTCTATCGCATGTTATAGAGTGAGACAGCTATGGCGGATCATCAGTATTTACTCACCGTGTATTGGTGGACATATTTTTTTTTGATGCGAATCGTAGTAAAAAAAAATTAAACGTAATGAAACGTAAGTGGCCAGCACGGTTAGCACAAGACGGCCGCGATATATTCTCGAGCTCTCTCACACTATCCGTCTCTTTCTAAGTGCTATAATAAGAGAGAGACTGATATTGCGAGAGAGCTCAAGAATATATCGCGGCCGTCTTGTGCTAACCGTGCAGGGGGCCTACCGCCAACGGTATTCGAAGTTTTCCCTCTCTGTTGCACTTACGTACGTACTCGCAAGTCTGACAGAGAGGGAAAACTTCGAATGCCTTTCGCGGTAGGCCCTCAGCGGGGCTACCGCGAAACGAAAACGAACTTCGTTCGTGTATCCCCCTCAAGTGCGACAGGGACGGAGATACACGAAAGAAGTTTGTTTTCGTTTCGCGGTGGGTAGTTATAAAGAGGTTTCAATAATTACGTTTTATATTACAGCAGTTCTAAGAAATGTATATAAAGATATATCCATGTTCTATAATGTTGAAAAAAAAACATATTATAGGTCGCTCTGAAAAGTTTAGTCAGCATTTTTGATTTTTTTTCTATGACATATAATGATAAAATTTATGTCATGTAATCATATTTAGTAAATGTACAATATATGTGAAGCACGTTACAATAACTTGGCTAGAAAAAATATACATATCGAAGAAAAACTATATTTCTTATTTTTTTAAAACAAAAACTACAGTTTAGGATGCTCAAATTTTGCACATTAATTACTAATATAGAGCCACACCATCCATAAAAATTACAAGCTCAAACTTATTCTGGCACAGCCTTTAATTAAGTTGTAGTAATAAGTACCTATACTCCAGGCAAAATACGGTTTCGAAAAACATTAATTTATAATAGCGTCTTTTTTGTTTATTTCATTCTAAAACCTTATTCTAAGATGCTTTATTCAAGAATCCAACAAACTTTCCACCCGGAAGTAATTATATAGATTTCAATTAAACATTCATCGTTTTTTTTTATATTGAATATTTTAAAGCAAATGTAAATTGAACCTAAATAAAGATAAAAAAATATTAATATTTATCCGGACTTTTTAGGAACTAAGTAAATAATTTTTTTTTGATGTCTGGTTTTTTTGTTGGATTTGCCTCTAGGTAACTATTTAATTGATAATATATCCGTTACATTAAAAAAATTGCTATTATAAATTATTTCAAAATTTGACATTTTTTCCATACAAGTTGTCAGTATATTGCCTGCACGGTTAGCACAAGACGGCGCGCGAGCTCTCTCGATTTTTCCCGCACTATACTCTTTCTAAGTGGTATAATAAGAGAGTGACGGATAGTGCGAGAGAGCTCGAGAATATATCGCGGTCGTCTTGTGCTAACCGTGCTGGACTAATTTGTCATACGATAAATAAATGAGAAGTAATTTTTAAGCTTATAATTAATACACTACACAATTCACATTTTAAGTTTGGTATGAATGTAGGATTGTAGGTAATGCGTAAAATACGTAAGCACGAAACAAAACTACCGATTTAGTAGCCACGCAATACGACGACATGGCAACACCGTAGAAATGCTATCTAAGACATCTGATAAAACGTTAATAAAATACAAATAAATACTTTAAAGGTCATTAAGCCCCTAAAAATTGTCACAAAAAATTTTTAGAGTTAAAAGGAGCGAGCGATATGTGTAGCTATCTTATTCCTACATAGCCTTAAGAGTGCATTCCATTTAGATTCCAAAGTCCTTGTGCCAGACTAATTAGTTTCGCATGTCAGCAATAGATGGCGTTAAACACAAGCTGTAATCACAATAACAACGGGGTAGTGAGTATTATATTCCTTGAACGGGGTCAAAATATCGGTTTCTATTTGACAGACACACAACATTCGTCAATCTCGCAGACTACCTATACACTAGGAGTCAGAAAGATCTAATCAGACAATGTCTGAAAAAAATTGTTTAGAATACTTAAATCAGACGCAACTGCTTTGTGACTCTGCCTGTTTTTTTACACGCAAAGCAAACGAGGAGTAAGTTTAACTGTCTATCTCCCCATGGCATCTTAGCTTCTAAACCGATTTGAATGCTGTTGCTCTGACGAGATGGTTTTTAGCTATGTTTGTTGCGTCGGAGTGTTTTACATTTATTTTCCTCAATATATAGGTGTGGCGTTTTGTCGGGCATTAAAACTCCTTCGTTATTTTAACTTTTCTATCAGCTTTGAGCTGCAGTTGTTTTAGAGTAAGATTGACGGTACAAGTTGTCACAGAATAACATGCTATATTTTAATTTCATATAATTTGTGTATAGAGTCTAATACAGGTTCGTTTAGTGGAACCAGCTTTTAATTCTACTCCTACCGGCTAGAACACATATTGAGATAAATCTCGATAATCACGGGGGCGACGAGAATCGCCCTCCCCATTGGTGACCTCCGACAATGGACATAATCGCAACTATGAAGAAACTGACTGACGCCCGACTCGCAGCAAGCTAGACTCTCCCTCTCTCTCTCTCTATACGCTCGCCACCCTGGCTCTGAGCACTCGCTCGCCACGTTGGTTCTGAGCACTGGCAAGCTGCACTCTTCATACGTCGTCGCTGACCCCTCCGTCTCAAAGGGGGGCTGATGTGGCGTCACTCCTGTCTCATTGGACTTCGGTCCCTTAGAGATCTCTCTATTGCCGTGTATCCTACATCTAGGTAAGTATTAATTTTTCCATGTTGGAAAAACACCTTAACAATCGTCTCCCCTTTTTCCCCAGACAATTCTATTACGTTGTGAGCAGTCAACAAAGCGTGTTAATGGTCCAACAAATAACCGAGCACACTACTATTTATATATTCGTTTGGTTCTCATTTTATAACGGCATGCTGGAATAACATGAAACTGGAATACACAATGGTACGTATTCGCCATATCTATGTCAGAAACTGGTTTCTGTAACTAGAAATTGTATCAGAAAAAAATAGAGACAAAAGAAGTTTTTCATGGTAAACATTTTTCTCTGTATTTTTTTGTATTATATACCTACCTATGCAAAGTTTCATGTTATTCCAGCACGCCGTTTTAAAATGAGAGCCAAACTACGTTTGTATGGGGAGTCGACTTGTGTGTGTGTCGACCTTCCCGGGGACTCTTAAAACAAAAAAAAAAGTGCGAGTTCAACTCGCGTGGTGAGGGTTCCGTGTATATAATCTAAATTTCATAAGTGTTTTTGAATAGGTACTCAAACTTCTTATATTTTTTACTGTAAGCTTTAGGCAAGGAACTATTTTCCATATTTTTTTCAGAATTTTAATCCTAGTAGTTTCGGAGATAAGGGGGGGGGGATGGTCAATTTTCGTCTTTTTTCCTAAATTACTTCAAATCTGTTTTTGCTAAAATTATAAAGAAATTACAACAAGCCCTTTCATTTGATACGTCACACAATACAGTTTGCGAATCTTTTTTTTAAATTTTCCAGTTTACCCCCCAAAAGTGCCCCCCTTGTTCAGAATTCATTAATTTACTTTACGCGTCCATCTTTGGGTCACCTATTTACATATGTGTACCAAATTTCAACTCAATCGGTCTAGTAGTTTCGGAGCAAATCGGCTGTGACAGACGGACAGACAGACAACCGAGTGATCCTATAAGGGTTCTGTTTTTCCTTTTGAGGTATCGGAACCCTAAAAAGTATCTATGAAAGGTACTGATGGTATAAGCGGCCTGTGATGAATAAACTATTTGGAACTCTGTTACGGCATGTCAATGTCTTGACTGTTAATTATTGAGAAAACATCCAGAGCAGCCATTTTCCAGCAAACCCTGAATATAACAGATACATGATAAATATGATAATCTTAGCAAGTAAGGTATTTTTCGCAAACATTACTTTGCCACAGTGGACATTTTATTAGCAGTAGGTACCTATCTACATTGATTTGTTCAAATCAAAGATAACTTTTAAGTTGAACATTTAGACACAGATACACAGCGCAAAACACGTAGCTGCATAAGTACTTATTGCTACATGGTGCTTGATTTGTTAACTCACTCAAGGCACAAGCCTTGAAATGGTCGCTACGCCGTAGCGCGTAGCAAGTAAATATCGTATATTTACAGGTACCTAAGTAGAAAAAAAAATACTTTACGCTTCACTCTATCCTCATAATCTAAGCGTTATCCCAGTTGCACCCAAGAGCCTGGAGTCTGCTTGCTGCCTAAACTTAAGTATTTGCGTCGATACGACTTTTGCGGGATCGACTACCATCCGTACTTCCAACCTAAAGGGGCAATAGGCCAAAACGAGGAATCGTCTAAGACATAATTAACCTTGTCAAAGGTCTAGTTTTGGACTTGTTACGCATAATGCTTTTCCTATAGCGTTATCAACTTGCGACTTGATTTGAAAACCCTATGTAAACAGGCCCTTATACGAAAAAAAAAGAAATAGTGCACCTTACACAGATCTCGATTTTGACGCTTGTGTCTACGAAGACATTACGGTACCGTTTTTGATGCTTTTACTGTGGTGTAAGCTTGCGTACTATATTGTGGTTAGCCTTTTGCTTATTCGGGAGTCGAATAATAAAATATTTGTATCCAAAGTTTATTTTTATTGCGCATGACATGCGGTGACGAATTGCCGGCGCCTGTCGGCCTGCGAGTGATTCACTCCAGTCTTTAATCCTATAATTGTGTGTGGGTTAAAATTAAACTGTATCTATGAAAGAAGTGAATCACGGGAAAGCTCAGCATTGCGAGCCATTACGAAGTTGGGTGGATTAAAACGTTTTCGTTGATGTATTTCAGATTTTTGGTAAAGCACTTGAGCGTATTGTAATATCTAATAATAAGAGACATTCTATCTTTGTTCTCAGGAATGGTGCAGCCTAGATTGTGGGTATTCCCTGGGTTGCAGGGTCAACGATCAACAAATGGAGAGAGAAGGTGACAGCATCTGAATACCTACCGTGATTGGAGGTTCAATTTTTGACCGTGAGTAGTGTTCTTTTTAGGGTTCCGGCCGGACCGAAAAGGTAAAAACGGAACCCTTATGGTGCGACTCTGTCAAAGTCAAAGTCAAAGTGATTTATTCTTCAATTTAGGCATATTACATGCACCTATGAATGTCGATAAACTACCACCGGTTCGGAAAGTAAACCTCTTTCTCGAGAAGAACCGGCCTATAAAACTCGGCGAGGTGTCATTTTTTCAAAACAGTATACAATATATCATTTCAGTATCAGAGTATTATAAAATTTTAAAATTACATTGCTACAGTAGAAAGCCTATTTATTTTACGACAGATTTCTAGCGCAGCCCGTCTGTCTAGACACAAACAGAAAATTAAATATCTTAGGAACTACTAACGCTATCAATTTGAAATTAGGAATAGTTCTAAAGTAAAAACAGCTAATCCACGTGTATAACATGAAAAATTTAAAAATCTATCAATAATTATGGATAAGAGGGAGGGGTGGATTTCAAGTCTATTTAGTAGGACAAGTGGGGTATCATAGGAAAAGGCTCGAGTTGCACAATTTTTTTCTTTTTTCAGTACAGTGCTCAAATTGTATTTATAAAATGCATGTACATAGATCGCCCTAACGTTTGTTCGATTTAGAAACTATATGAAGGAGAGTGTGCTTACAACACTTTTATTTCTGGGACTCTCGAGGACTAACCCTCAACTATTCAACGGTTGTTCGTGTTTCGGATGATCATCGCTCGTGCGTTTGTGTATTGTGGACTGGGACAAAATAAAGCAGGGTCGTGATGATGGGTATATTATATAAAAGTTTGTGCGGAACCCTCGGTGCGTGAGGCAAGGTCAAGACTCAAGGTCAAGTGCCGGCTTTTTCTTATTAAGTTAGGTCGTAGACACGTTGTAGCAGAAGTAGCCATAACATGATATACTATCATGGGAGGGCACAAAAGATCTTCATTTCACTTCCAGCAGCCCATTGGTCAAATAGTAGGTAGATACATCCAGCTTACCGAAACAGGCGGATACAAGATCTCGCTCAGAAAAAGAAAGGGGCAGTTTGTGTGATATCGCGCACAAAAAGCTCCGTACCTATGTACTTTGTATACTTAAATAGTGCGGCTAACTATCACATTAGTCGAGTCTCGAAGATTTTTTCCACACATATTGAGAGACAAGCTTAACTTGGCCGTTAAAAACTGTTGCCCCGATACATTGACATAGGTCGCGATCAGTTTGCCAAATGCACTCGATCTTGTCAATCACAACAACATACTTAGTGTAAACTCGGCTTTAGGCTTCAACTCAACGGGATCTCCGAAAGAGTGCGTCAGCGGCATTCTGGGAACGCGATATCGGCTTCAATGAGTTTCCATTACGCTCGCCTGACTATTAATACCCGACGTGACGAATGCACTCGTTCACTACACTAATTCATTCATAAACTCAATTAAACCACATTAAACTGAGTAATGCATTTATAAATTAGCTTTAATAATTTCAAATGAGAATTCAGCTTACAAGTATTTCAGTTAAAATTCAATTGTAGTTAGTCATCGCTAATGGATTTACATCAATATGTAGTTATAGGAAATTAGCCTTGCAGGTAGCACGTTATTTGTAGTTATTGATAGTCATACCTACTTGTTGTGAAAAGTCTAGCAGGGACCAAACTGAATGATTTGTCCCGCAGCAACAGAAGTTTTACCTACCCCTTAGGAAGAGAGAAAGAGAATTTTAATATTTATTTTATTTTATTTTATATAATAATAAAAAAAAGGTACAAGCTAAAAGAAAGTAAGTACGTATAAGTTATATTTTAATATATGTATCTCTCTCTGGGTGCCCTGAAAACCAGCACCTTAAGCATATATATTGCTGCAGGCATAATAAGTGGCATCCATTTTGGTGCATTTCAGTTGCATAAACACATGTGTAATTTCTTTGTCACATCAAATAAATATATTTCTTTCTAATTTTTTTGTGTCATATATCAAATGAATAAGCATTATATCTATATACGCATACATTATTATGTAGAGCCTGATGTGTCCCACTGCTGAGCAAAGGCCTCCCCCTCTTCTTCCACTGCTCGCGGCTTTGAGCTTGATGGTCTGCCCAGACCTTTAAAAAGGAATCCAACTCATCCCGCCATCGCCCACGCGGTCCACCGCGTCTCCTTTTCGAGTTCTAAGGTTTCCACTTCTTGGTGATGGTTTGCCCATAACTCACCGGGCATGCGGCTTATAATCTATTTCAGATTGGATGAGTTCGGTGACAGATGTCATCTCAGTACAGTTTATGTCATCTTTGACGTTTGATAACATAAACTGTACTGAGATGACATCTGTCACCGAACTCATCCAATCTGAAATAGATAATAAGTGACCAGCCCAGTCCCGCTTTAACTTGGCCGCTTTCCACGCTACGTCTACAATTTAATTTTGTGAGCGCAGCGTGGTGTTCTGATTACGATCTACATATTAGCTTCACACCCAATATGCTGGGCTCCATTGCGCGTTGGTAAACCCCGAGTTCGATATCGGTATCTGGGTAGAGTAAAAGCAACTACCCATTACGAGCAACAAAGTAGTATTATTTTATGTAGGTACGCACATAAAATTGCTGATGTAGGGGAGTCGGTTAGGTATAGGCGCCTACCTAGATAATCTTAAAAATGTTTAAGTGTCTGGGGCCTTAGTTGATCACATTATTTTTGCCAAACGGGACTTAATCGCGTATCTATTATTAAATTTATTTATTTACCTCTTTGTTTCTCTCTACCTCTTGGTTACTAGACGTTTCGGATGTGTCACAACCTCACAACATCCTCGATCGCAACCTAATGTGTGAGAATCGTGAAAATGTGACACAATCTTTAGTTGATCAGCGTTAATGAATCATTGGAATTATGTAAGTCAGATTTCATGGTAGGTACGAAGTAGGTACATCTTTGTTATTAAGATGTTCATTTTACTAACGAACAAATTTTGTACGTTAAAGTTTTGCGCACGATATCTAAGAAATGAACGAACAAAAATCAAAAGAGCTTTCACTTATTGGAATGGAAGCCAAAAGTTGAACTAGTTAATTTTATTCATTCATGATCTGAGCAAGGTTCTTTGTTGAACAATGATACTTTTCATAGTAAAACAAATCCCAAAATAACCGTATTGCAATTCGATATTCACGTTCAACTTGTTCAAAAATCAACGGCCAGGAAACGATTCATTTAAGCCATAAAAGTTCTACCTGCCTAGTTAAGGTCTATATGACTATAGTCCACTTTCCCCCACTATGGTCCAAAAGTTAACTCATTCGTTTCTATCAATACCGATTTTTATAGGTTTTTACTTGAATTTGTGTTATTATATTGCCTGTCTTTAAGTTCACCCATGAAAACAGTCCCACCTGAGCAAGTCATATGAGAATTAATTTGGATCATACATAGTTAGGTGACCTGGACTATAGTTATCTGGTTTTACGGTATATGTAATTCTCTTGCCTCCGTAGGTATTTCACTTGAAGAGATGGAATGTTGTACTCCCGCGACAAGTAAACGTACGATAAAACCAATTTTACGATACACTATAAAGAGGGTGTATAAATCTGAATTAGTTTGTCTGTTATTTTCATGCCTTCTTCTTTTTTATTACTATTTACGGATTGATGAATGCTATGATAAAAACGACAAATAGGAAAGATAAATAATGTATTTATTTTTTATAGCACAGGCGTTTATGTGCCATTATGATACAGTTCGACAGTGGTACTCGTATGAAATGACTTAATTGAGACTTAGGTTACGGTAGTCACTAAATAAAACAAGGTACTTAGGTAGGTACATCAAGGACACATAGAGTACCTACGTGTAGACAAGTGATTTATTAATCGACGACCGGTTAGCCTAGTGGGTAGTGACGATGACGCTGCCTACGAAGATGAAGGTCCTGGGTTCGAATCCCGGTAAGGGCAAATATTTGTGTGATGAGCATGAATATTTGTTTCCAAGTCTTGGATGTTTTCTATGTATTTAAGTATTTATATCTATTATATACATCGTCGTCTAGTACCTATAACACAAGCCTCATTGAGCTTACTATAGGCCTAGTTCGATTTGTGTAAGAATGTTCCCTAGTATTTAATTATTTATTAATTTCTCTACAGTGTGCTTACCTATCGGTTGTACAAGACAACTCAACAACATTCATATTTAAGTAACTTGACTATCTTTTATTGTTTAACCCAAATACATCAGGCCCCAAACTAAGCAAGGCTACATAATACATAGGCTACACGAATATTCATCTATAAATAAAAGAAGACTTCCTGACTGATTCATACGTACACGCACAGCCGAAACTACTGGGACTAGAAACTTGAAATTTACACCCAAACTACCTTTTATAACGTAGGCGACGGATAAGAAGGGATTTTTTGAAATTCCACCCCTAAAGGGGTTAAATTGAGGTACAAAGTTTGTATGGGGGAAACTTTTTTTTTGTTCTAGGGTCTTAATACTTTGTAGAAAGATTACTTATCAAAATACAAATAAAATACTTTCAGCGTTTTGGAAAGTTCCATGCCTAAGGGGGTAAAAACGGGGTGCATGCAACATTTGTTTGGGGGAAACTTTTTTTTGAGCTAGAGACTTAAAACTTTGTAGAAAGATTACTTATAACAATACAAATAAAGTACTTGCAGCGTTTTGGAAAATTCCACCCCTAAGGGGGTTAAAAAGGGGTGCAACGTTTGTATGGGGGAAACTTTTTTTTGAGCTAGAGACTTAAAACTTTGTAGAACGATTACTTATTAGAATACAAATAAGTCCTTACAGCGTTTAAGAAAATTTCACTCCTAAGGGGGTTAAAAAAGGGGGTAAGCTTTGTATGGGCCACTTTGTTTGAGCTAGAGACTTTAAAGTTAGGAGAATGATTACTTATTAAAATACAAAAAAGTGCTTTCAGCGTTTAGAAAAATTCAACCCCTAAGGGGGTTAAAAGGGGGTTCAAAGTTTATATGGAGACAAGAAATTTTTAAGGTAAATCTTCTGTCTAATCATGTATGTTAAGCCTTCAAAACTAATTTCAGAGTTTTTTTCAAATTCATCCATAAGAGTGTTAAAAGGGGTTTAAAGTTTGTGTAGAGAGCTAGACATTTTTAAAGTATGAGATTTGTAACTTCTGTTTTAGACTGTCTGTTTAAAAACTAGAAAATGAATTTCATTGTTTTTTTTTGTCCTCCAGTATGGAGAGCAATCATTTTTCTAAGACGATAAAAACTTCTACGCGGACGAAGTCGCGGGCAACAGCTAGTCATCATATAAATAAATTACTTCACCGGGATTCTTGTGTCAAATTCGTGTTGATAAAGAACAATCGCCTATGCTCATGTTTTTTAAAACATCGAAACTCGTTCGGAATTCAGTACTCCTATTATAAATAGAAAATATTATCTATTACGCGTCAGTGCTTTGTTTAGGTAATGATTTGAAATGAATGGAAAATTATTGACTGCGCAAACGCAATATTGTCAGCGTGTGAGTCCGAGTATCGCCTATGCTCGGTATAAAGTAGTTTCTATTAACACTATTAGGTTTGGGTTTCAGACGGTTTCACACGATCATTTTAGCTAGATGTACACACGTGCGATAAAAATGCATGTTGTTACGGAAAATACTTCACTTTCGGATACATGCGCTATCTTTTAGTATGTTATTAAGCACGCCTCCTGGACCCCATAACTGCCGAGAGACAATCTCTAAGGCGTCGGTCTCCCCACTAATGACGTCATCAAAATCACCGCGGCCGCGTTCAGAAGTGTCTATTACGAGATTTACGAGTACAACAAAACCATGCAACGTACAGTAAGGGAAATGTATTCACGTACCTTTTTCGCTTTGCTTACTATAACAATAAGGCATAAAAAGGTAGGTACGTGAATCCATTTCCCTTACTGTACATACACGTGTGGGGTATCAAATGAAAATAAAATAAAATATCTATTATTCATTGTTACATTACATTTAAATACATACACAACTTTAAGAAATATTAGCAAAACTATAAAAAGTTCAAAGAAAAATCCTAGTTATAGCATATTATAGAAGACCTCAAACGCCGCAAGTATGCCTCCCTAGGGAGTGGTTACTTATTTGAGGCGTTTGGGGTCGAAACACTGGGACCATGGGGTCCAAGCGCGCGCCGACTATATAAGGATTTGTCGGCGCGCCTAATAGACGCCAGCGGTGACCAGAGGGCTGGCCTATATTTTGCTCAAAGAGTTAGCATTGCCATCCAGCGTGGCAATGCTGCCAGCCTTCTGGGCACACTACCCGCTGATGGCGATTTGGGCCAATTTTTTTATCTTTAAGTTTTAATTTATAGTCTTTTTTTTGTCTTTGTAGGTTAAGTTGTTGTTTTATTGTTTGTTTTTATTAAATGTATATATTATATTGGCTTTCATATGATATTGCATTTGCATTCCGTAATGCATAGATAGGGTTTCATTCAGAATTTCAAAAACCGGGAGCGGGAGGCAATTTCCAGCAGTGCTGTCGGTTTTGTGCCATTAACTTCTACAGGTTGTACCCGACTTAAGACATTTTTACTATGTTGTATAGCGTAAAAGTTCAATATTATTCCAATACCACACAAAGTTTTGCAATATATCTAATCTTTCCGGAAAATCTAATGTTTAGGAGGGTTTCCACTTTTTTCTCTACTATTTTGCAAATACCTACCTCTTAAATTTATGAATATATTGAATCACAATGTTTGCAAGAGTTATAGCAAAACATATAATGTTTAGCTTTCAGATGATGATATAACACACGTTTAGGTATTTCATGGTTCGGGTAGTATTCATATTTTTCAAAAAGCTCCCGCGGCAATGAAGATTTACGTCATTATTGATGATCTAGACACTTTGGAGACCTCTTTGAAGTTTTGCGGTGCACATAACATGTTTAACAACATACTAAAAGCTGGCGCTGGTTTCTGGAACATAGTGATTTCGATCATTTTTAATCTTGTAGGGAAAAAGGCATAAGGGCATAATTTTTCTAATTTTACTTTTATCTTGAAATAATAAATTGTGATGTAAAGCTGAAATATTAATTATTTTTTGGGTCGAACATTACTTTCATATATCTTTTAAGTACAAACGTTTTTTGAGCTACGTAACTGCTAAATATTTTTTATGTATTGTGAGTACATTTTTGGTCAGATTTAGGGGTTGGATTTTTTTGAGAATATCGCTAGTATTGCGGTAGAATAAATTCTGAACCCCGAAAGTAATGAAGTGTTAAAAGTATTATTGTACTCTTTTTTTAATCTATACTATAATTTTCCGTAATATACCTTATTCTGTGGTTTGCACACTTTTTCGAGAGTATGTATGTATATAAGTTTGTATGTATGTGTGTATGTCTTATTCTTTGGCACGCTCTGCAGCCTAAACCGTTTGATGGATTTCGACATATGAGGTGTCGTTGGATTCCTGTTAATCGTGGGAGTGACATACACTATAATATTTGCCAGAAAGCAGTTGGGTTTTCCGAAAAATCTATTGATTTCACTTGTTATCAGGTTCTTTTCCCGTCAAGGTTTCAGGGGCAGGTAGCCTAAACTTTTTGTAATTATTAAGTGAGAATTTTCAGCAAGTTGGGGTGCAATAACGAACCGTGTGTCGCCACGATAAATAAGAATGAGTACGACTGCGACAGGGGCAATTGGCTGGCGACGAAACCTAGTCAAGTAGTTAATTTCAGACTAATTTGTACTCTTCGCACATCTGGTGGGCGATTCACACAGCTTGCCGACCGCTTCGGTGTAAGCTGGCCGTTATAAGTCTGACATCCGATTACGCGTTGACTACGTTTAGTTCTTATGATTAATGGAGCCAAGTTATACTAGCAACGAATTTATATATAAGTGCAACACAGTGTCGTTCAAATAGAACTGTTCTGGATATATACTGGAAGTATACCAATATTTCTTCATTTACATCTCAATCAATGACTTTAAACGCGATTGTCGTACCTATGTAGTTTTTTTTTCTAAATAGCCATTTTGTCACTGTTGATACGACGTAAATCAATCAGGCGAGTTCACATCTGCGCCATTGAGTTCTTAGTATCGATAATTGAATAAACTCATTCATTATTATGGAGTCATAAAACTGGCAGCACAAGAGATTTGCTTGTGTTGTTTAACGAGTTCAACCAGCTGCATAACTTGGCTATCTTTATAGACTTGCATGTGACCCTGGGGCTTCAGGAAAGTCACTCGGCTCTCGCCAGATACCTATCAGTAGGTACTCGTACTGCATCGGCACTCTAAACGATAATGACCATTTAGAATGCTCTCTGTGCTAGACCGAAACAAAGACAACAAAGTCTAGTCTGCGATAAGAATCATATACCTAATTGGACAAAGGCAATAACTGTGTCAGGCTTATAATTAGTCGTTAGAGCGTTGACAGGATGCTGGGAGGTGAACACTGGGCGGTATTAGGTGAGTGTGCGGATCGCAATGCGGAGCATCAGGGACCCTTTATCTTATCTGGAGAATGTGCCATCCCTTGCAGTGCGCTGTGGGTTGCCACTTAGCGCCAAACTTACAAAGGCCGCAGGAACTTTTGTTACACAGAATCAATAACACTTATCTCGCTCACTTTGTGGACGTAACGGGTACCGCGCGTCACAGAAAAAGATGCAGCCTTGTGCATCGTAAATCTTTGATTGCCGACGGACTTGTAACAAAAATTATAATAATATTATGGAATGTTGGGCCAAATTTTTTCTTTAGGATCAACTACAGAATAAATTTTGCTGGCGCCAGTGTTCTGACATACCTACTAGCCATTCGCGAGGAATAGATGCTACTTTTTCTATTAATATTTACCAATCTACTTATTAATATTTACCATTTCGAATAAGATCGCGTCAAGTTTGGAATCGTAAACACCTTTAGGACTTTTATATTTTTATAAAACACTTTTTTATCAACAAATTGAGAAGACCACAATATGAGCATGATACAATAATTTATCGATGCGACGAGTGGGTCTGGAACGGGGCATTGCACTGCGTGACAGTAAATCGAACAATATTTTCACTTAAGATGCTTCATCCACTTTCAAAAGGGCTTGTAGTTTTTACGCAGTCTACCGACTCACCTATGGATAATCTTTATTTATTTTTGTCTCTTCATGTTCATTCATTACTTAATAACTGGGTATGTGCTAAGTTAAGTAGGGGTAAAAACTCTGAAGAGACATTTACTTTTTTACATCGGGCGCGTACATCACAGCGTCAGTATTATATTGGATTAATTGAATATAATGCGGTAAAAAATAACTCCACGAACGGGTCTGATCGATGGCAAGGCAATTATCATTAATAATTGATCATGAAGAGCAATTATCAAATATCATGCGGTCTAAGATTGTGACTAAATTATGAATGGTTCCTAGAAGTTACTTCCATACTGCATAGCATCGTGGGACCGCGCATTACAGAGCCCGAGTCCTCAGGGTCCCGCGGGAGTAGTTCGGCCATTAGTAGGAATAAAATGTTAGTTTTTTTTTAATAAAGTCCAATGAGTATAATTAATATATTGCTAAATTGAAAATACAATAATTATCATTTAATACGATATTTGCACATTGTATTTGAATTAGCCATCATCCTGTGCTCTTACGTTATCTATTTGTGGACTAAGGGTTCATTAATTTTATTAACATTATAAAATGGGAGTCACTTCCTACTACTAGCTAGCGTATAAAGTTGCGGTTAGCTGGCAGAGGAAAAATTATAATGCATGTCCAATAATTCGAATTAACATTATTCTGCGGACAATAAATAACATATTAACATTAGCCCTATTTTAGTTCAGTTGTTTTGAAGTTTCGAAGTGGTGGCAAAGGTCCTGATAAGGCATAATTATGTTGGTAGGTAGGATAGATAGTCTTCGGCAATGCGCCGGATGTTCATGCGTTCTGATTCTAGGTTGATAAATTAGGCATGAAGATAGTGATAAATACCTAGATTATAATCATGAAGTATTTTTCTATTACTTATCTATGTAATAAAGATAATTAATGCCTTATACTGTGAGTTTGGTGACCTGTAAAAACAAGTACAAAACGGATCTAGAGGAAATGATAGATAAGACGGACGTTGAATTGTCATCTTATCAAGTCATTGAGAACTGAGAAAAATGTCACGAGATATGGAGTCAACTCTGACCTCTACTATCATCAATATAACATGTGCTCGGTAACGTTATACAGCATATTGTACCTAAGTGAATCATTTACTTGGTCAGGTTAATACGTAGACCACAAAGTCTAGTAGGTATAATAGATTTTTTTACTATCGGCATGGCTAGCACGAGACGTGCATGGTGCGAGGAAAGGCGCAACGAATGCACGTTGTTTGTAGTATATTTGTCGCACGCATGCAAGCCATCTCGCGTCCTCACTTTTGCTAGCAATGTTTGGTTTTTATGTGCCTAGGTAAGTTTAGAACATTATTTACGGTTAACTAGTGAATTATTTTCACCTTATCGGTGGAGTTTATCTAAAAAACCCGCGTGACGTTGTATGCGATTAGTGACTTGTTACTGTGAAGAGGGCGTGGGTGGGATTGCACGGCCGTATTTACCAGCGCGATCGTGCGTCAATTTGCTTTATATTGTCGTCACAAGCTTTTACAAAGACTGCTAATAATTACAGCGTTGTTTCACCCTTTTGTTTACTATTAAGTACTTCATTTGCTACGTTTGCTCGTGCAAATTGTGTATGCGTGTTTAGAAATGAGCTGATTGCGTATTTGTTACGTCATTCGTGTGACGCCGTGCCCTTATCCACACATTGATCGAATTAAGTACAGCATTTATTCTAATGACTTTAATTAAACGACACTGTTTCATGTTTAAACGGTCACCTATTCATCCTACGTCTAATACCTACATTTTAAAATTTAAATATAAAATTAAAGACTATGAAAGCCATTTACTTACGTTAGATAAATTTGAATTTCATGGATATAGTTTTTTTAAGCATAGGTAATATAAAATTACCTAACAACAACATAACAAACAACAACATACAAACAAACAAACATTGACACACACACAAACTAACATTGTCAAATTATCCCATATTGAGTAGGTATTGTGTAATTAATGAATTATTCACTAGTTTTGCTATTAAACTGCTCCACGAAATTTCAATGACATTATCGTATGATACCTATGTACATGTGTAGGTACCTACATCGTCGGTTACAGACCTATTTGTGTATTCCTCATTCGCGGTCCATTGAACAATCAACCGCCTATACGTAATCGGCTGATGAAACCATAAGTCATGTAGCACTGTCCTTGAAGGAAAATAAAGTATTTTTCCTCAGACAACCTTCCCGGACACCCACGCTCACCCTGCATTTCAACAGTCTTCTAATATTATTCTTTGCTATATTGCAAATAATTCATCAAACTAGTCTGTTAAGTGCCCCTACTAAAGCTTTTTGTGTCCGGAAAAAGCAAAAAGTACAGTGTCACGATGCGCACTAGCGTTGCCAGCTTTTAATGGAGATGCTGAATAAAACAAAGCTTTTTTTAAGTTGAATTTGAAACAGCGTCAGCTTTTAAAGCATCGAATAGGCTCTGTAAGCTTTTTGTGGAAGGCATATTTACAAAACCGCTACAAGTTAAAATAAATGATCGATACAACTGCAAAAATGTCGGTCGTCTGGACGCCAGTCTGGGCAGCAGACTATTGAATTGATGGCATACGCATCGGTTCTGCCTATGCACACTGAACTCGATGAAGCGTGAACGTTTTAATGGATCAAACCTTTAAAACAAAATTCAATACAGACTTTTATTAGTACTGCAATACTGTCGCACAATGACCTAATGACGTTTGACGAGACAAGTAAAATGATCTCGTTCAATTGAAACTTATCAAGGCTTCGTTCCATTATAGCCAGAGTGACATAGATCCTAAGGTTAATAAGCCGTATAGGCCAATCAGCCCTTTTGTTGGCGCGTTGATGAAGTGCGCGGTTGGTTGACACATTTCAATTAATTATATTGCTATCAGTTACGCTAACTCCGTTGGTCATTAGATTTTTATTGTTCTCGGTGATAACAGACACTTCGTTTTCAGTTTTTCTTTGGTCCAGTTCATTATAATGTAGCGATGCTGTTCTTCCATAGCGTTGAGTTACAAACGTTTCGTATGTAGACATCGTTGAATATGTATGACGTGTTAAATTTTATTTTACGAAATTCATTTGTGTGTCTCAAATGCATCGCAATGGGTCAGTGGTTTAAGCATGAAAAGGTAACAGACAGATAGACAGAGTTACTTTCCCATGTATTAACATGGATTGTACTTGGTGTATTTATTTCATAATAATCCCAAGAAGTTATAAATCCAGAGACAAGATTTCTACACAGTTAAAATTTAACGTAATTTTAGGTGTAGCGATATAATCCAATTGTATATTAAATATCACATTTTCTCCATCTTTAAACCTACAATTGCTAGATGTGGCCCTGAATATAACATTATCTTGTGCTACCCGTTTTGGCATGAGTTTGAAAATGCACGAAATAATTTAAACTATGCGTAAACTGGTTTATATCAGTTATTTCCACTTATACAACGACTACAGCAGTTAGCATGTGAAATGGTTTGTGACGGTGCTCGCGTTGGCAGAATATGCTGAGAATATTACCCTTTGGTCACTTTTATATGCAAATACGAGTACCATATTTCATGCACCATAAAGCAATGATGTACGGAGGCTTACTCTAGGGCAGTTTGGGCAAGACGCCAGTTTCCCACTTTTTGAATTTGTTTGCTGTTAATAAATTAACATGCCATGCTGTAAATATCACTACAGCGAGTGAAATACATTTGCGATTTGTATCGTAAACATTTTTGCATTATTTGTATTATACTCTGCATCTTGTAAAAAAGCATTTGTTATTTCTATGAATATACCGGGTGGAAAAATCGAATGCAACATGGATGGCAACATTCCTTTGTTTTTAAAAACAATAAATTCTGCATTTAAGGATTTATGAAAAATCGCTTGCCTCAGTCGGGACTCGAACCGGTCCAATGTGACAAAAAATAACGTGCTCTATTTTATGATGCAGATTGAAAGGGTAACTGATAAGGTTCATTTTTCTCTAAATAACAAATACAATCAGAATAACGGAAGGCCATGAAAATTGAAAACTAAAAAATTTTGTCACATTTGTCCGGTAAATGCAGAATTTATTGTTTTTAAAAACAAAGGAATGTTTCCTTTACACAGAATGTGCTATTGACAATATTTAAGGTAGTTGCCATCCATGTTGCATTCGATTTTTCCACCCTGTATACTTATATGAGTTATGTCGTCGTCTAAGTGTGGACGTAAAATATATTGCGTTGCGCGTCACACACATAGACCTATGTGTGTCACTTTTAATAAACTTTTAACATACAGTCAGCAGCAGAAGTTGCTGAGCGGTCCTAGTGCTCAAAATGATCCACACACGAACTCTAATGTCAAGGGGAATATGGATCTGTGTAGTTAATTTTGAGCATGTTACTTTGCTTAGCTACTTCTGATGCTGACTGCACTCCTTTTCTAAAGCTATATTAAAAGGGTCTAGCAGGCTAAGCTAACAAGAGTGGCCCTTACGAGGGATTTGGTTATACTTCTAGGTGGAGTAGTGGCAGGACCTAAGAACACTGTATGCCTAATATCAACCTTCGAGCTTCATTTGTTTCAGATTTATTCACGAAAATGTAAAAAAAAATTAAGGTAATTTTTCAACTGTTATTTTAGCTAAACCAAGCAAGCGGGGGTAACCAAATGAAATCAAATCCAAAGAATTGAGGAGAATAGAATGGGATTAATAATGCATATTTTTACAGACATTCATGTCCTTAAACTAAGCTGAAAAAAAACTTGGTTTTTTTTTCGTTTATTTTTTTTTGCCCCTTACCGCAAAGACACACACCTACCAAAAAAATTATCAACTACTTATATATAAAATATAATATAAAAACATTTTCAAATATCTTGGTGCGTCATGTCAAAGTCAAAACACAAATATATTTTGATGCCACGATTTGTAGTAACTAAGAGTAGGTAGAGGTCTAGTTTCGTTAGGCGTGACGGGTGAGGTGAGGCGCATGAGCGCTTAAGGCACTTGTCCCACCGCTGGCGAGTAAGCGATGAGCTATCGGCGATTTTCTCGCCCAAGAAACGAACAAAAGATAATCGCTCCCGTGTAAATAAAAGAGAGATATATATTTATAGTTCATCGCTGGCTGTTCACACCGCGAACTCGGTGTCTCTTTTATTTACACGGGAGCGATTATCTTTTGTTCGTTTCTTGGGCGAGAAAATCACCGATAGCTCATCGCTCGTCGCCGGCGGTGGGACAAGTGCCTTAGCGGTGGGACAAGTGCCTAAAGAATAATAGCCCAGGGCCGTTATTCGCTACGCGCAAATGCGGCTCGCCCCACCGGTCACCCGTTACGAAACTAGACCTCTACCTACGCTTAGTTACTACGCATCGCGGTGTTAAGGTATAATTGTAGGTGAGCGTTGAGGTGAGCTTAAAACAAGTTACCGAATAGGGGGCTGTACACTGAATGAATCAGAACCCCCACGCGTCGTATAAGACAAAAGCGCTCAATATGGTGCCAGCGTAATGCCAACTAGGCAAAAATAAATTGCATGCCGCGATGGTGATTGGAAGGGTTATTTATGTTTCAGGATGTAAGATAAAATGGATTATGTGGTAATTTAGTACTAACGTACTTAGGTACAAAAACCGGACAAGTGCGAGTTCAACTGGCGTGGTGAGGGTTCCGTAAAATATACTGAATACTCAAACTTCTTATATGTTTTCCTGTAATCTTTAGGCAAGGAACTATTTTCCATATTTTTTACAGAATTTTAAGCCTAGTAGTTTCGGAGATAAGGGGGGGGGGGGGGGGGGGCAAATGGTCAGTTTTCGTCTTTTTCCTAAATTACTTCAAATCTGTTTTTGCTAAAATTATTTAAAAAATATATCAGAGATGCTTACAACAACCCCTTTCGTTTGATATGTCACACAATACAGTTTGAGAAACTTTTAAATAAAAAAACCGGCCAAGTGCGTGTTGGACCACGCAAAAAGAAGGGTTCCGTGCCTATTAAAAAGGTCGTATCGTCACAGAAATTCTACGGCACTTACGTCCTTTTCTTTGAGGAAGGCAGTTTTTCAGCAATATCTCGAAAACCTCTGAACCGATCTTGTTCAAAACAATTTTCGGTGAATGAAATTAATAAGCCCTATGTTCATGAATTTTTCCATATTTTTAAAATACACCGTTCAAAAATTAGAGGGGGGGGACAGAATTTTAGTGACTTTCGGGGCGATTATCTCCGACCCTATTCACTTAATCAAAAAAAATGCTAAGAAATTTTATTTTGAAAGGCCTATCGATTGATGTACCACACGTGGGGCCACAATGAAAAAAAATTTTTTGACTTTTAGTTTTATGTATTTAGTGCACCCCTAAAAAAATTTTTTTTTGTCATTTTAATTACAAAACTATGTAGCGGCTAACAAAATACACCTATCCTCAAAATTTTATTCAAATACACCTTATAGTTTTCGAGTAAAATGCCTGTGACATACGGACAGACGGACAGACGGACAGACGGACAGACGGACAGACGGACATGACGAAACTATAAGGGTTCCGTTTTTGCCATTTTGGCTACGGAACCCTAAAAAACCAGTTTACCCCCCAAAAGTGGCCCCCTCGTTCAGAATTCATCAATTTACATTTATTTACATTTCAGCTCAATCGGTCTATAGTAGTTTCGGAGCAAATCGACTGTGACAGACGGACAGACAGACGCACGAGTGATCCTATATGGGTTCCGTTTTTTCTTTTGAGGAACGGACTAAAGATACAATTTAACTTGACGACCGGTTAGCCTAATAGTGGGTAGTGACGCTGCCTACGAAGCTGAAGGTCCTTGCTTCGAATCCCGGTAAGGGCAATTGTTTCTGAGTCTTGGATGTTTTCTATGTATTTAAATATTTTTTCCTAATAAATATATCGTCGCCAAGTACCCATAACACACGCCTTATTGAACTTTCTATGGACTAGGTCGATTTGTGTAAGATTGTCCTCTAATATTTATTTATTATAATTTATAAATACATTTAACATGACAAACTAAACCACAGTAAACGAAGAGTCACTTCACTACTAAATGGTATGATGGAATTTCACTGCTGCATACCTTACGAGTACAAATGCTTTTTATTTTAATAAGGCAACACACAGTCCAATATAGAAATTATGTTTTACATAACATGTTAAATAAAAGATTGCCATATCTTAAAATTACTTAAACATTTTAACTCAATGTAGCTGAGTGTAGAAGCGGTAAAAAGCGAAGCGGCACAACTCAACTAATGTAAAGTGATTAATTACTGTTTTAATCTCCGAATATAAATGCCTTATAAAAATACAGACAGACTACTTAGTTTATATTTAGATAGGTCTACATGCATAGAACGAGGCACGAACTAAGCCAGAAATAGCTGCATTATATCTAATCACTTTAACTATAGTCGTAGCCAATAATAAATGACAAATTCAAACCATCGTCATTTTACTACGGAACTGAGAGAAGACACAGTACAATCGACGTCAAAGATATGTCCATTTACACCTTAATACAAAGGAATAAGGTGCAAAAGCACATACAAACATATCTACGATGTCGCCCATAGGTACTCTCGCCCAAGGGTACGGGTTCACACTTCCTTAACAAAATCGTCTGCAGGTTTGCCGTTTTTATTGGTGGATGATGTAAATAGCAAACGCTTTGGAGTGCATTCGAAAATAACCCTAGATGTGTGAACCCGTACCCTTGGGCGATAGTACATAATACTGATGGACATTATTATAGGATAACAATTGGTCAATGCAGAACAGAACGAAAATATCTCTACGAAAGTATCAAGACAGTGCACACTACGCTCTGTTATTCCAATAGCTTAGCAGAAACAAAAACTTCAATCAAGTAATTCGACGACTCATTACCGATTTCGATCACGACACGATTGGACAATCCCGGCAATGCAACTAGGCCTCCGATGTGATAAAATATTCTGGTGCAGTAAGAATTAATATCGGCAAATTGATCAGCTAGAGGTAATTAGAGCAATTAAAGGGTAGTTACGCCGCTGGGCCGCGATCCGCGCAAGTGTCGCGGACTAACACGTCGCCGCCATCCGGTCCACCACACGCGAAATGAATATATTATAGTACAAAGTAAAAAGCAGTTAAATTTAATACACTGCTAATTGTTTTGCGTTAAACAATCGCGATCAAAGAGCACGCGAATGGCCGGCGTGCCAACTTCTGTAGTCCAGTTAACGTAACATTTAAATCTATCTATATTTATTGAATCTCAGCAACAAAAGAGCGCAGCCTCGAAAAGTTTGCCTTTTATCTCTCGCGCTTTGTACACATATTTAAATTATACGGGATTATACGGGAAATAAAGGTAAATAAATATCGCCTTTGACCCTTGTAAAACAATAATTTAAACATCGTTAGGAAGTTGGGAACACAGGGGAAAAGACACAGTATGCGATCACCTACTATTTAAATAGATGGTCGGTCCAACTCAAGAATCCAGACACACCACCATAGTTGTATTGTTGTTGTCATTAACATTGCAGAAGCCGATGGAGAGAGTTCGTCGGTACCAGATTTGCATCTCACTATGACCACGATTCTCAGATATGAAGGACCGACCAGAGAGAGAGAGATATTGAATCTCCCTGTGAAAAATTGAGCTAGGATTGGATTATTATGAATTCGGAATCACTAACTTTATTCTCTCGCCGTCACAGAGGCGGGAGAGCCAGGGATTCCGGATGCATATAATCCGAGCATTAAGTAGGTACGTGTTATTACATCTACTTGCACAACAAATAGAGCACGACAAGTAATGTATGGTATCGTATTTTCTCGTTCCGTTGGTTTTCCGTTCAATTCTTATGTCGTCTCGTTCTGTATTCGACACTCATTCTTTATTCGTCTTGTTCACTATTCGCCACTATACCTTCTTTAGTCAAAATCTGTAATTAGTATCTCTTTTAATACGGTCTTATTCGTGTTTCATCACGGTCTTTCTTAGACTCATTCTTTGCTTGTCTCCCTATTTTTTAGAATCATTCGCAGTTATCTTAAGTCACTTTAATTAATCTTGTTCTTTTTTGGGTACATTAGCTACTCGTCCCGATGTTTGTTTGTCTTATTCGCTATTCATATCTTTTTTTAATGGATTTGTATAGAGTATAGTCAAAAAGAGTTCCATTTTAGAGACATGTGTGTTGTACTAAAACAAATTGATTAAGTATATTTATTGGTTATGTTTTCAATAAATGATCTAATAATGATGGCAGTATAAGTGTGCCCAGAAAAGATAATCACAAATAGCGAATACGAACGTGACAAACCGAAAGTATAAAATTTTTTACAAATAATTTAATGAGGCAAAACACGAGAGAGACAAACAAAGAATTAGTCCAAGGAAGACCCTGACGAAATACGGATAAGATTTATTAAGAGAAAGACAATGACAGATTATTACCAAAGAAGATACTGGCGAATAGCGAACAAGACGAATAAAGAATCAGTGTCAAAAACAAAATGAGACGGAATAAGAGTTGAACGAAAAACTAATGGGCCGAGAAAATAAGATACCTAATGTATTTTTATTTTAGATTACCGATGTTGTATTTTTGTCTAGATTGAAGTTTATAAATATACAAGCTAAGAGTTAGATAATATAGAGAAATATGTTAAAACTTTGTATGACTTGATACTGTCCTGCAGTGAATTTCCTGGAAAGAGAAAATTATACCGCTTTGGTTTTTACATAAAATAGTCGATGTTGATTGGAGTATTATGAATGGGAAAGGCATTTAAAGAGATAATGTCGCGAACGTTGAAGCAGCAATGGTACCTACCTGAAAAAGATTCTGGGTTTTTATTTGGCTTTTAAACTGGCATACTGAAACAGGTTTCATTGAAACATTATTAACATTTCTTTGAAAACCGCTTTTTGTCAGTTAAAAAATAACTAAATTGGCTACAACAAGTTAAAACGTTTGTACAAATCGGTTCAGACCCTAACTTATACGATATTTTTTGATAAATCAACACTATATATTGTTAACCAACTTCAATAAAGGAGGATGGTTCCCAATTCGTCGGAATCTTTAATATTTTTATGTGAACATACCTTCTCCAAGACGCCTGGACCGATTTGGAGAATTCTGGGTATCCTTTCCAGGTGGTCCTATGATCATCATGGTCCTATGGTCAGGACCTGATGATGAGATCCTAGAGAAATCGAGGGAACTCTTAAAAAAAGACGAAGTAATTTATTGAAGTCGGTTAAAACTTTGTTTTTAAAGGAAATTATTTTACATACCTACCTACATTCGTTTCATTCGTGACAAAAATAAATTTTCCTCACATTATTTCTTTTTGTAAATTCTCTATTCGTTTTTTATGTATTACGCACGTGATAAAAAAGGCCTATCGGTCAAGAACCGCATATCAAACAATCAAGCATTTTATTTTCCAATAGGTACCTACTTAGACGTAACGATCTACAGGGTGGGCAACTGGAAGGTACTTATACATTTTATTTCAGAGGTACCTTCATTTTGAAGGCAAAACTCATGATTCTTTTAATTCAAATATCAAGTGAGGGGATGGCGAATGTAGTAATACACTACCTACGGAATGTTTTAAGCTTTAGAAACATGTTCACGTTACACTGTGGCAATATTGAAAGAAACGTTTCTCAGATTAACACTTTTAAAAGACTCGTAATTGACGCTCAAGCTCGCCAAATTGGACTCCTCTGACTTTTTTCTACAGGACTACCAAATAAAGTATGTATGGTAACATATTTATAAACCTGACACAGTAAACGCGGGAAATTCGAGTTGCTGTAAAAATACACCTTTGGAAATGTGAAAATTCATGAAAAACTTAATGAAAACTCCTTGCATTTGACTACATGTCAAGGTGGATATTCGGCGACTATTTTTTTCCATACATAATTGCGACTTAGCGACGCACTAAACTTATTAAATACTAACTGTAACTATTTATAAAAAAACATATTAATTTTTTTTATACAAATTAATCGAAACTAGGTATATGATAGACGTTTGTTGGTGTTCACATCACAATCCTCGTCGTAATACTTGCCTTTAATTTCACCTTTTTATTACGGTTCCGTACCCAACGGGTAAAAACGGGACCCTATTACTAAGACTTCGCTGTCCGTCCGTCCGTCTGTCTGTCACCAGGCTGTATCTCAAGAACCGTGATAGCTAGAGAGTTGAAATTTTCACAGATTATGTATTTCTGTTGCCGCTATAACTTATAACAACAAATACTAAAAAATCGGCCAAGTGCGAGTCGGACTGGGGCT
Source organism: Epinotia nisella (assembly GCA_932294315.1). Classification (NCBI taxonomy): domain Eukaryota; kingdom Metazoa; phylum Arthropoda; class Insecta; order Lepidoptera; family Tortricidae; genus Epinotia; species Epinotia nisella. The sequence continues at coordinate 14,779,276 of OW028679.1, read as the reverse complement.
CCCATACAACAGACATGATTTTTTTGCCGTTTTTATAGAAAATGGTACGGAACCCTTCGTGCGCGAGTCCGACTCGCACTTGGTCGTTTTTTTTTTTTTCTATAATAAAAAAACAATATACATTAATCTGTGCATCTTAATAATTTAAACCATATGGCATATTGTACTAGCGAATCGCGGTTGAGCTCACTTCGGCTCGGCTCCTAGCCCCTAAAGAATCAAATGTATATAAAAAAAAAAACACATTTATTGTTTATTTATTTCAATTGTACAATAAAATAAAATCAGCATAAATTCATCTAGCCATATTTAGTATCAGATTAGTGAACGGCGCTCGAACTCACTTCAATTCACCTAAGGGGCCACCTAACTAATCCCATTTTTAAATTTTAAAAACAACTGGAATTAAATATTTTAATTCCAGTTGTTTTTAAGTGTAGAATGGAATATGATTCTCGAGGTGATTTTTGAATTAAAATTGCCAAGTCTTATGGAATCGGAGTTTATTTTTTTAATTATATCGATTCAAAGTTGTATACCTCTTAGTCTCCCATCGGTCCTGTATAAGGTCTTATAATAGGTGCCGATATACTCGTTCACGAAAACATATACGCATTCGTGAGAGCTTGTCTGACTTAATTTATGTAGGTATGCCCATTCATCTTACTTGGTGCTGTTTGATTAGGCGATCTGTATGTGAGCCACGCACACTAAACTGCTATACTCAAAATTTCGCAGACATTCCATTGAGATTTCAATCTTTTGTACGTACTTATATGCATACATTGCCAACTTGCCTCATACTTATGTATGGCATAGATTCAGAGTTGTTAATTTACAAAAAAAGTCTCCTTACTTTAAAAATATTGCCAGAATTTTCTTTTTAGTAATCAAGTGCCCGCTAGGATACCTATCTAACAATTTCGATGGAATTTTAGAATTTTATTTAAAGCTTTAATTATGTTTTTTATATATATATAAGTGAGAGAGTAAATTTGGTTAATTTTAGACTGGGTCAGTGTCGGTCATTGACAGTCTGGACTGAAAATCCAATCTCTTGGGCAATCAATATGATTCATTATTAGTTTACTTTTCGTTATTGGTAAGTAAGAAATGACCCTGAGACAATTTAGCAGGGAAAATAATGAGTATATTTATTTGAAAAACGTGGGAAGCTGGATGAATAAACCTGAATACCTAGGTATTTTCTGGCACCGCATACCTTATGTGCTTTTGTATATCCTTGGTAATGGTTATAAATAGTAGATACAAATTATTCCTACCTTTTAATATGTCGTTTTTCTTCGTAGACCAATACCAGTACTAGTCTATAAATAAATAAAGACTTAATTTAATTTATTGTTCGCACATTGAAGTAGTATGTTTTGCTGCTGGAGCCATTAATATGAGGGACGATCTGTCGAAAGGACAAAAACAATTAGCTGTGGAATTCCTGTTTACGCAAACGGAATTCTACAAAAGTATGCGCTCAGAAAATACTTTGCTTTCTTATCCCATCACGACTATGAAGCTTACGAGAAGGTAGTAAAAAGTTTTGTTCTATTTCTAAGAACATTCCCGACTAAAGTCGGCGTATTTAAAAGATTTGCAAACAAAGTCGACTAAGTATGTATCTAGGTGCTCTCAGATTGATTGATCTGATAACCTTAATTACAGATTATTTAATAATTTATAAGTTGTTACATAGTCGAGAAATGTCGTGTTCAGAAGTCGGTAGTTAGTGACGTATTAGCATTAACGTCGTTTGCACAGCCCGCCGCGCATGGCGCCGCGGCGCGCCGGCCACATTAGTACACGGGAAATTACATGGCTTATTGAGATAACTATGAATATTATTATACTCTTTACCAGATAATTGTAGCACGAGAAAAATCACGACGGTATTTCGACGCAGTTGCACAGTAGTTCGTCATACAAGCGATCGTTTCACCATGTTTCTATACATATTGCGAGGAAAGTCTCGTAGCTCGTTATCATGCTATGGTCGATCTGACGCACTGGATTTCACATTCCAATTTGATATTAAGGCGAGTGTAGTTGTCAAAATTCGGTCTCGCTCGTTCGCTAAGGTTAGCTCGATATGCTGTGCTTGTCGCCCGCGCGCGTAAACTTGCGAAAATCAGCATAAATATAAGTTTTTTATCAAAAACGTTTGTTTAAAAAACGTGAACAGTGAAGTTTTTGATTATTTTCCCGAAAGGGCGTCAAAATATCACCTATACCCCAACCCTAACCCATCCAGCGCTTTTAACATCCCAGCCATGTCGCGTTTTATGCTTTGTGTTTTTCATCCCGTTGTGCTACTGTTTTAGGTATATATTTTTTTCAAAATTACATTAACTATTTATTTATTATGTGTCAACTTAATTTTTATCTAATAGTATGCTGTGTTGCGTTCCGTGGGCCACTTGCGGTGCTGTCTGAAAACCAGCGCTGTAGGTGTCTGTCGGACACCACGGCACAATGCTGAGACAGCGACCGGTTCACTGCCGCGAAGACACACAATATGTGTCAATTGTATTGTATGTCTACTCCCTTGTATCTCTGTGTGTCTTTTGTGTAGTGAGTATATCTTCTTTCTTTTTTTATAGTTTAGAAGCAAGAGCAATATTTAAGTAGTTGTGTACGGCCATTTTGTACCTATGTGTTTTTAACATCGTGTTTTTAATTACAAGTAATTCAATAAAAAAAACCGAATGAGCGCGGGTGGATGAAATGGTGACAGGTCTCCGGAACAATATGCGAGGCGAGGGCAGAATGCCTCTTCGACTGAAGGGCATAATCTATAACAACATTGTGAAATCTGGATCTGAATGTTGGAGCTTAAAGGTGACGGGTGAAAATAGAATGCAATTTGTGAGTGCCGTGAACCCCTGAACACTTCCGCGCTTCGTTATTTCATTACATATTCACAAGACGATCTGACTAATATGATGCTATAAATTATATGCTCCATTATAAATATGCGACTCGATTTACCTCGTACTGAAGTTGTTAATCGATTTCTAGGATTATTTTTAATTGGTCCAAGCAATATAAATTAATTAAAGGGATCTGTTGCATTTCCATTAATCCGGCTTTGATGCCTAAATAAACATTGCGAAATAAACATGACGATAGCGATATAGATTACAGTCATGTTAAAACGTGTTATACATATGTATGGTGTGTACGGTGGCCATGGTAGTATTTAATCTAGGGCCGCGATGGGATACACGTATTTATAAACGTTTCCAGCCGAGTGCACGGACCAGTGTTGCGCCAAAAGATAACAACTGCAATTTGTCGTTTATCACATTTATCGGTGATATATGGATAATCGTAGCGCTCAGATGGAAAATTATAAAGAAGTAATCACATCCAGGTGCGAGGTAAGTCAGAACCAATTTATAAGTTATCTTATTTAATAAATAAGCAGTAGATAACAAGAAAACTACGAGGTGATTATCAAGTTTCCGGTTCCAGTAAATTTTACAAGGAAAAGGACCTTATTCAATGTAGTTAACCATAAAAGCTTGTTCCATACATATTCACACTTAAAACTTTTTCCAGTAGGTATTAATATTTTTAACTAACCTTTCAAATGTTTGCATAAATTACACCTTAATTGCATGCATGTGTGAAGTAAATACTGAAATGTCGTTCGCAGAAAAATACGAAGAACAAATAGGTAGTCTTTTATGATATGAGTATTTAAGCTGACTAGTAGCAGCAGAAGCAGGGTCCAATTGGATGATGTTTGTACATGGTATATTTTGAAAAGGGCCCATGTCTGAAGGCTGACAGACATGAACAGATGGGCCTACTATTGTCAAAAGCAGTAGATAAGGGTTGTGACGCAAACACCGGTTGGCGCCGCGTAAACAAAGATAATAATGCCGCGAATGATCTATCTCGCGTATATCTCGGTGGCTAGTTATTACGGGGCCATTATCACTTTAGTATAGTTAATCACGCCGATCGATAATGTCAGATAATGATCTACGTCTTACAAGGTATCGCAACAAGTGATTGGTTGACCGCTCGAGGATTTTAAATAAATCATGGTGTGGATTTGATCTAGTAACATAACTTATTGATGTATTAGCTAATAAATAAAAAAAACATAGATTGAGCAGGGAATTGAAGCTAGGTAAGCATAAGTTAAATGTTATATTTATTAGTAATCAAAATTAACAACATCTACAATTTGTATTTGACTAAGAAAAACAGAAGTTACAAGTTTGAACATTTTTAACTCTGACTCAATATTGCACTAAAATGTATTCTTTCAGGCGTAAAATCCCAATTACCTACTGAAAAATCTTATACAACATGCTCTGCTAAACATAGGAGGACTTCTTTTTACATGTAACTTAGTTTGAACCGCGCAGTTTTACCTTAGAATTGATAAACCACCGGCTATTTGTATTAGCAGTAACAAGGTGCCTTGCCGTATGTTTTACATGGCAGTCTACTGATGTTATACATAATTGCTGTTATTTCTCGTTGTCGCCGGCATTGTATAATTTGTCGGTACGCGCGCCCGGTATGGACATTGATTGGAACAGAATCAGGCAGTCGACTCATGCAAACTTGTTAACTTCATCAGAAAAAGGCGTCTAACTATGTCATTATTTTATTCTATGCAAACAAGACTTAATCATGACGGTTTTTTGGTAAGAGTTAAGAGTTAAGGTACTAGCGGGAAATGAATATTGGGCGAAGCGAAAACCTATATCGTGCAAGGAACAAAAAAACATAGTTTGAGCAGGGAATTGAAGGTGGGTAAGCATAAGTTAAATGTTCTATTTAGTAATCAAAATTAACAACATTTACAATTTGTATTTGTCTAGGTAAAACAGAAGTTACAAGTTCGAACATTTTTAACTCTGACTCAATATTGCACTAAAAATGTGTTCTTTCTGGCGTAAAATCTCAATAACCTACTGAAAAATCTAATGCTCTGCTAAACATAGGAGGACTTCTTTTAACATGTAGGTAACTTAGTTTGAACGGCGCAGTTGGCTACTCGACGCCCAGTCTTTTTACCTTAGTACCTATTGATAAACCACCGGCTATTTGTATTAGCAGTAACTAGGTGCCTTGCCGTATGTTTTACATGGCAGTCTACTGATGTTATTCATAATTGCTGTTATTTCTCGTTGTCGCCGGCGTTGTATAATTTGTCCGTATGCGCGCCCGGTAAACTGATTTGAACTGAATCAGGCAGTCGACTCATCCAAACTTGTTAACTTCATCAGGAAAAAGGCGTCTAACTATGTCATTATTTTATTCTGTGTAAACAAGACTTAATCATGACGGCTTTTTGCTAAGAGGTATAGGTACAGTTGACGCCAAAAATACGTTTACACTTTTGCACCTTATTCCATTGCAATAAGGCGAATAGTGTAAACGTATTTTTGGCGTCGACCGTACTAGCGGGAAAAGAATATTGGGTGAAGCAAAAACGTATATTGTGCAAGGAACAAATGAAATTAAACGATTTAAAAAACCTGACTGCTTCCTTGTAAACTAATCCAATGACACCTCACATGTTAAAATCCAGATAGCCCTTTAAGCTGCAGAGTGTGACATAGTGACAAATAAACATACATATATACACTCGAAAACCATGATCCACCTTCTGCCGTAATCGGGTAAAAAATTAGATTCGCTGGAACTATTAATTTAATTGGTAAGATTCATGTCTTGGCTTCGGTATGGAGTAGTTGTGTGGGTTGCCAGCACGGGTGCCAAAGACCTGTTCGTGTTGCAGAAGAAGTGTCTGCGCATTCTCGCCAACATACGCAGCAGGGATCGGAACCGGTTTTTTCAAAAATCCCTGAAGTAGTCTAATATTTTGAATTATTTTAGGCTCTTAATGTAGGACTCAATCGCGTATTTAGGTACTGCCCGATCAAAAATGATATAATAACCAAAGAACGAAATAATACCGGTTTAATTTGTATGGAGAAAATACCGGTATCCGATCCCTGATACGCAGCACGGAAACCTGCCGACCACACTCTATAAGGAAACAACTCCTTATACTTCCTTCCATTTATATACTGGAAGTTTGCGTATCTGTGAGGGAGCACATGCACTTTTATTAGGCAAATAAAAGATGCCCCAAACCGCAGAATGAGAAATCGACACGAAAACAGACTTTGCTCAAGGCTCCTGCGAACATTAGCTGCAAACAAAAATCATACTTTTGAACATAAATTAAAAAGCTTATTAGTAAAAAAAGGATATTACACGATTGACGATTTTTTTTTAAATTCCATTCAAAGATCTAACGATAGTAAATGTTACCATACTGAATTGGCCTATCTATCAGCTTAGCACACAAAAAAAATCAAGCATAATTCACGTCACCATAAATAAAAATCTCATCGTACTCGGAGATAGGTGAAAAATTAAAAAAAAGTCATAACTCCGAAAATACAAAAAATCGCGGAACATACATGGGGATGATTCAGATAGCCCTCTAGGTCCTCTACCTCCCAGCTTCAGTATATCACTACTTCTTGGGACACCCTGTATACAGGGTGAGCAATCCAAATGGGTCAGTATGGCGGTTTTGGAAACCATAACAGATAGCGAAATCTTGGCTTAGGAACCATGACGTTGATTTTAGTAAAAAGAAAAACTGCATTCATATACTTACAAAAATACTTGTACCTCTCGGCCCAGGAATCGAACCTGGACTTTTTGAAAAATTAAATTTCGTTATTTTCCTTTGAATATCGGTTATGTAGCTCTTAAATAGTAAATATTACTAAGAAACATGATATCTAAAACTAATAAAATGCATTGTTTTTAAACAACGAAATTTAATTTTTCAAAAAGTCCAGGTTCGATTCCTGGGCCGAGTACACGTATTTTTGTAAGTATATGAATGCAGTTTTTCTTTTTACTAAAATCAACGTCATGGTTCCTAAGCCAAGATTTCGCTATCTGTTATGGTTTCCAAAACCGCCATACTGACCCATTTGGATTGCTCACCATGTATATATGATTGTGGATGTATGTTTATATATAGAGCTATTTATGTACGTTTATTTTTTATAATTATTTTGATTTTTGGTTAATAATAATCTCTGCTCTGGCACCTACTGCATAACCTACTTTTATCTCTTTCACCGATACCCAAAGGTTGTCTGGAAGAGATCGCTCTTCAGCGATAATACCGCCTGTTGTCTACCTCTACATACATGTTATTGTATTGTTTCTCTCTGTAACTGCTTTGTTTGTGTGAGGTGTGCAATAAAGAGTATTTGTATTGTATTTATTGTCAAGCCCCCCCTAACCAAAATCCTGGATCCGCCACTGAATATGTACCGAAACCTTAATCCGCTAACATAAGAGCGATGAGGCATATATATGAGTAAATTGTATGCACTCATATTTTTAAAATAGATTGTAGGTACCTACTAGGAGAAGTGAATCTTAACGTTCAGGAAAAATGAAGGAAAAGTGTCCAAAGTTTCAGTACCTGGAAGAAAGTTAAGGTGTGAAAGTTTAAGCGTGCATGTGAGGAGGAGGAGACAGGTCCGTGGGTATGGTTCCTGTCATTCAACTCTCGCCGATACCCTCGGTTCGCTGGAGTGATAGCAGGGTGGCGGGAGGCTTTCCGAACTGGTCGCACGCGCGGGGCAGAGTCGCGCCGGCCGCCAGTCGCACCGGCCATGGTCTGCCACTCAGTGCACGGGCCGCCTCGCCGCCGCAAGCCTGCGTTGCGTGGCCCTCTGTGCGACCCATCCCGCTGACCTTACGTATCCCTACGAATGCCATAAACAAAACGTTCGAACAAATACCATTCGAAAAAAGTCGCAACTCGCGCACGTGACCGTTGTCTGTTTACATTATTATATGTGGTTTTTGTTATTACTTAACCGCTTCTTCAATAGTGTTTCGCGAGTGAAGTTAATACTCTGAACGGTACTGGAAAACTACGACCTGAATTTAAAGGTAAGTTACTTTTCGTTGCAAGCTCCTGTTAAACATATTTGTGTTTATGCGTGATTTTAATTGGACACTTAGCGACGCCTATTGAACTAACGGAAAGTTTGTGAAAAATATTTATTTTAATTAGTTGAAGGGTACGCAATTTTAGAAAGTTAGTTGAGTAACTTCAGAACATGTTAAAATTTTCTAAGTACTATGAAGTAACAACGCACAAGGTTCTCGACTAGTAACCACTCGACTGGTATGGTGCCTATCCATGGGTCAAGATAAAAAAAATATATATAATTTCCAACTTAGGCTAACCTTAAGCTTCGCACGTGCTATATGACATCTCGTAATGTTGTGAGTAGTTGTTTATTATTTCCATAGTATTATGCAACCAATCATGTTTTTTCAACCGCAAGCTCGGACGGATTTCAAATAGCCTCTTCATCGATGGAAAGTCTGTAAGGTAAACGTCCCAATGTTTGATAATTTAACGCCTAATAGTTGACACCTATTGTTCTACCTCTATTGCTATGAATTAAGATTGAAAGTGTTAATTATTGGGACAGTGTCAAGCACTGGGACGTTTGCCTTAGTTGCTTTAGTACGTAATGTATCTTTGAAAAAAATCATAGATCACCGTGCGTAAGCCAAGTGCAAGAATAACTGACCTAACTGTTGTTTAGTTTATCATGTACATACATGTCACTTCGAGGCACGGGATTCCTAAGCCAGTGTATGGATATGTGTCTATACCTACCTATCTTATCTATAATTTTATTACATATTTATTTCCACAGATCACTGGATACAATTATTTATATAAACTACAATAATTATTATACCTTCTAAATATAAGCGTATTGTTATTTTCGTAAAGTTATTATGAATCACTTTGTTGGGCTTTTATAGTAGTTTATGTGACTGTACATAATGATAGGCCTCAAATCACTAATAGGATCACACGAGTGTTTTAATTTAATTATGTACAGTTGCATACACTACTTTATCGACACACATATCATAAATCCTGAATGGTGTTTGGGTACCATTAGAATAACCGCCAGGGCACCGCCATGGCCGACTAGATTTCAAATCATGACCAACTAGATTTCCATCGAACAGTATCGACCTCTGGGCCACGCTTCGAAATTTGAAATTCGTTACTTTATTAATATCGATATCTTAATGAAAATACGAGTACGTACAAAATAACCTACGGCCAGAGACAAGTTATTTATTTTTATAAATCTTATTGATATAATGCTGGTCATTACTGAACGCATCTTAGCGGGTTTATAGTTGTGTGTAGATAAAATATTTTAATATTATAACTAGTGTACGGACAAGTGGTGGCATTTTGATCCCTCTGGTACAGTAGTACTACCAGGTAGTTCTACTGGTAGTACAGATGATACACCTTAGGGACACTAGTACTACTTCTAAAAATACAAGAATATCCCTCGGGTTTTGTCATAGACCACTGTATTAAAAGTTCAACTGGTAGTACATATGATACACATTCCAGATGTAAACAAAATATACATACATGTTTTCTAGCTCACTGAAAACCTTGAACGGAAAAAACTTTGACTTTTACTATGCAGCCAACCAAAAAAAATTTATGCTTTTTCATACAAAATGTCTACTATTTATGAAGTGTTCGTGTTCTCTTCGTATTCTGCACCAAAGTTTTTTATTCTCTGTTTGGCCTGTAGGTTGACTGGTAGAGAATGCCTATGGCATTGAGTCCGCCCTTTGTAACTGTATTTTATACTGTGCATCTACAGAAAAGAGTATCGCTATGAACGCAACAAACTACAGGACAGTTGTACTACCAGTCTGCCGTTATGGTCACTAGTACTACTGGTAGTACTAGTGACCTTAGGGTGTATCATTTGTACTACCAGTAGAACTACCTGGTAGTACTACTGTACCAGAGGGATTTTGATCAGAGCGGGAAATGGAGTCGTTATTATCTACTATTTTTTTATGATTGAATGAATAAATTCAAATTTTATATGATATTTACTTTACTTATAAAATCTATTTCTCTTGCTCTCTCACATTCAATCAATATGCTTTTTAACCATATACAACAACCTTAATTAATTACTGGCCAAAAACTTTATAAACTGTAGATACGACAAAATAATCTGATGTTGTCAATTTAGACAACTGTTTGCTATATTTGTTGTTGTAATACGCTAGGCTTAAAACAGCACGACAGCAGAAATATAAATGAAACAATATGAATGACCCACCAGAATCAACAATTTTGAAGTGGATTGAACCATACGATAATCTTGTATATAACGATAACAATAGCGTGTACCTACTGTATATCATGTGAAATATATATCATCTAACACAAATGAAAAAATATAACACTGAAAAACGACATGTTTTTCAATGTTATATTTTTTCATTTGTGTAAACAACAGTAAAAATCACCAAATAAATTGTGGAAACCAAAACGATACCTTTGTCTACGACTTATGCGTTTTCCTAATTGCATGCAACATCCCTCGGATACGAGTAAATCATCCAGAATTTAGAAAGTTGAATAAATAAATAAATAAACTTTGGCATTACTTGAATAAGAATTAAAAAGTGTAATAAATATGTTTTCGAAAAATCATTTAATCGTTATTCATTTTAATCATAAAATGCACCTAGGCGACTCCATTTTCCGCTCTGTTCAAAATGCCACCACTTGTCCGTACACTAATTATAACGTTGTTTGACGCGCGATATCACACAATAATATCCGTAAAATCCATACTAATATTATAAATGCGAATGAAGAATAGTTCCCACGATAAAAGTCATCAATACAGTGTCGAGCACTGGAACGTTTACCTAATTATAAGTTCAAAAAGGAATAGTTCACACGATAAAGGTCATCGTCTGGAATCATAAGCGTCCGTAGGCTACGGTGGCAGCTTATCGCCAGGAAGACCGTATGCTTGTTTGCCACCGTCGTATAAAAAAGTAACTCATTTCGCTTCTAACTGGACTGAAAAAATAATTACATTGGAGCTCACGCTTTGGGTTTGAAATATATCCGCGTATACCTGTACTTAGCGCCTCCGAAGTACTTTTGGTCTGTATCAGAGTTGTAAACATTTTGTAGCCACATTAAGGTAAAAATCCGTAGCACCTTGAATTTTAACTCATAGCAATAAAGGTGACAACAAGGGTGTTAATTACGGGAATTAAGGTGTTAAACATTGGGACGTTTAGGTACCTTATCCTTAACTGAGCGTTTTTCAAAAATAGTGTACATGAACTCATTTTTGCAGAATTCCATTTTTTTTAGTGCTTATTAGGTACTCACAATCGTTAAATACTACCGATATCGATCCTTATACAAGAAAAAGATTGTCTCAAATTACTATGTATTTTTTTATTTCGCCTATATAATAAAATAACGGCATACAACAATGTGACGATCCGGAATGGAATATTTGGGACACTTTTTTTCTTGTCTAAGGATCGTTAGTATTAACGATTCTGAGTATCAAGAATAGAAAAATATGGTTAGTGAAAAAAAAAAATTATGTACACTTTTTTTGGAAAACGCCCAACTATCACAAATACAACCCCTAATCTAATACAGCTTATGATAAAAATGGTAGTTTTACAGGACTTAGATATGATATGTCAAAGAATTAGCCAAAGGGTGACCGGGTGGCAGGGTGGCGTAGCAAACAAAAGCTATGGTAACAAGTGCTAAAGTTTGTGAAAATATTCTTTCACGCAAAAACTTACTCGAAAGCAGATTTTTGATTTCCAGTGATATATTTTTTATATATCTAGCTAGACTGTGATGCATTAATAAATTAATAAATAATAAATAAATATTTGCGGACAATCTTACACAAATCGACCTAGTCCCAAACTAAGCAAAGCTTGTACTATGGGTACTAGACGACGATAAACATACTTATATAGATAAATACATACTTAAATACATAGAAAACATCCATGACTCAGGAACAAATATTCGTGCTCATCACACAAATAAATGCCCTTACCGGGATTCGAACCCAGAACCTCTTGCTTCGTAGGCAGCAGGGTCACTACCAACTAGGCTAAAGCGGTCGTATTATTGTTACGTATGTATTGATTAATTAATAACATCAGTCCTCAGAGCTATTCATTTGCATCTCAACTGTAAAAGCAGTCCGACTTTAGGAGTGTGAGTTCAGATAGTTTGAGTGTAAGATACAATTAAATATATATTAAAATTAAGTTTGCAACTTTGTACGCGCACGTTGAGGGCCAAAGCTAGTATACCTATTTTATTTTGAAAGAAAAATCTCATGCTGCCGTTTGTGTCTAGACGTCAACATATGTTTCTGCATCTTAACTTTCTTAGATATGTTGCTTCATCGTAGTGGACAGTACTTAATCAAACATACTTAAGTGTGTAACAGTAATAAAAACTATGGATTGCGTTGCGGTAATCGAGGGGATACGAGTTAATTTAATAGCCGGGTTTAAGAGTTCTAACCATATTCTGGTTCTTACATCGACGCCATAAATTTTTTCCGTTCCTATTTGTATCGATTCGAAATGTCCAGTAATTACCAATACCTATATACAATATTGTCGGGATGGGCGACCGCGAAACCGCAATGTACTTGCTGATAGGGTGGAATGAAAAAAAATATAGGTTATTAAAATGTGTTCAGCCATCATGTTACCATATATTACATGAAAATGTTGCAAAAATGAATACATCGTATTTTTTCATATCAGTCTTACAATTATGTCTGCGTCGTTCCTGCTTGACTTAATTAAATAGGCTGCACGTAAAACGAGCAATGCAAAACATATATAAATGGATTGTCGGATGTAGAAAGCTTTTGTACTACCTATATACACATTACTATGTTATCAGTTTCAAAATTACTATCTATCTCATATTTGATACCCTTCCTTGCCGGATGGTACGCGTAGCGTAGTCGTAGCATTAGGTATTGTAGTATTAATCCCACAGTATTCATTGTTACAAAAAACTTCATTTTTATGTCAGTTTCAGTTAATTATACATGCATGAGGGCGTAATACATAATATTTGCCATGTTAATGATAGTACAAAGGCCAAGAAATATGGATTTAGTATGATCACTCATTGCCGACGCTTCGCAATTTTCGCTTTCTACAAGGGCGTTTTCCAAAAAAGTATAAGTACATTTTACTCTTTTCAATTTTGGGGTTTATGGGGTTTTGTAGACTAAAAATTATGAGGATCTATTGATTCAGAATTGAAACTTTTTAAAATTTTATTAATTATTGGTAGGGCTGCGTTTAGTCACAAAAAGAACATTTTCACTATTCTGAAAAAAGAGCTAAAGGCTAACGAACATTGTCACGAACAATATTTCCGGACACGCTCGAAAAAAATGTAGGTATAACTTACATACATTTCAGTGAGTATCACACATGTGGTTAGATACAGTTGTCAACGCAAAGATATGAAACATGAATGGTTTTAACTTGTCTCAACTAGACCTGTGACGTCAGCGTATGTTTCATCGTTTTCAGCGAAGCGAGTATGAATCAGCCCTTTCCAAGTTTAATTTACGATGTCACGTTTTTTTATTATCTGTCAATCGGTGATTCAGGAAGTGGTGTTGTCTAGACAAAACATTAGTAAGTACTTACTTGAATAAATGGTACTTAATACGTGCTGTGGAGGCACGTGGACTTTTGAATCTTGGTTTATTGGACGAGCAAGCAAAGCGAACGAAGTTATCTATTTCAATATGGTCAAAAATTCTTTCGCATGTCCGGCGTCTGTCCGGCTGTTCTCCTCTACAGACCGCATTTCTCAACCGATTCTCATAAAATTTTGTGAGCAAAAATACGACAACAATTTAATAATTTCATAGTTTTTTTTTGTAGGTTCAGTTTCTTGAAATTAAAAAAACGTGACAAGTGCGAGTTCAACTCCGGTGAGGGTTCCGTAAAATTGCTATGCTCTAAGCATCAGGCGCTCCATACAGCATACACAAAAATATTGAGAATTTTCCCGTAACTTTGAATACAAACTTCTTATAGGTTTTCCTGTAATTTTTAGGCAAGGAACTATTTTCCATATTTTTTTCAGAATTTTAAGCCTAGTAGTTTCGGAGATACATTTTCGTCTTTTTTCCTAAATGACTTCAAATCTGTTTTTCATAAAAATTATAAAAAAAAAATATCTGAGATGCTTACAACAACGAAAGGATTAATTTGATATGTCACACAATACAGTTTGCGAAACTTTTTTTTAAATTTTCCAGTTTACCCCCCAAAAGTGGCCCCCTTGTTCAGAATTCATTAATTTACTTTACGCGTCCATCTTTAGGTCACCAATTTACATATGTTTACCAAATTTCAACTCAATCAGTTCAGTAGTTTCGGAGCAAGTCGGCTGTGACAGACTGATAGACAGACGCACGAGTGATCCTATAAGGGTTCCGTTTTTTTTCTTTTGAGGTACGGAACCCTAAAAAGTACTTGGAACGAACGAGTCAAAAATGAACATAATATAATTGTGTACGAAACTGTCTTAATGTTTGACAGCCTTACTCCAATAATTGACACATTGTTTCTCACCTCTAATGCTATGAATTAAATTAGAAGGCGCCAGTGCCTACTAATGGGTAGTGTTGTTATGTGTTAATTAGTACTTCCACAAATCAATGATAACCTTTAAGGCAAAGGATACACGAGAGAGAGCTTACACAGAAAGTGGAGACATTTCCCACGAGGCAAGGATAGCGACCAGTGAGGCTAATTAGACCCGTGTTAAAAGTAACATGGTTGACTAGCCAATCAAAAATGGCCATTATTGGGTCGGCATAAGGTCTGGCATGAATGTTACTTCTGGTTTAAGAGCTTACAGCCCTTTCGCCGTCGCCTGCGCAATTAGTTACTCGACGAGATTATATTTACGACCCTTTTGTTTCAAAAATACCGCTATTATAGAATAGAAAACGATACTAATTAGGGTGATCCCGCGAGCTTTCCCACTAGTAGAATTTAAAAGCGTTATTGTTTACATACATGGTCCACGTAGATACCAAGTAATTGAATGAAGGCCTATTCTTAAAACTCGCACTGAAAATATACTGATCGTGGGAAATTAATTATTTTCCAAGAATCGTTTTCTCGTTTATGACATGTTGATTTCAGTCTAGTAAACTGAATACGTCATTTACTAAGAAGCGGAATAGGTGTGATGAATTGGGTTTACAACGGAAGCCCTCAGTAAATCGTAATAAAACAATTGTGATGCCGAGCCGGGCCGCTACAGCCGTGCGCTTGTGGCTCATGCCATGCAGTTATTCTATTTAGGCATGTTTCGCTAAGATTCTTCATTATAATAGGATTCCAAAATGTTTTTTGAAAAAAACTTGTGTGAGTTTTTCGTGTAGTTACCTACCTACTAAAGTTTTTTTCTTGCAGTTGTGCATTGTCACCGAACTTACATAAGTAGATATGAAGTATGGCTCAGCTGAAGCGCATGCAACTGGCTGAAAAACGCTTTGCAATTTTTTAAGGACATTTTACTTGCGGTGCTAGTTCAATAAAAGCTTGTAAAATATACTATGACTATGACCTTTACTGCCTCAAGAAGGTGGGTACTTACTTAAATAAAATATTATAATAAACATTACAAATGAGAGATATAAAACTAAAACTACCTGTAGTATCAACTACAAAAAGATCGGGAATCGGCTATGCTACAAAATTGGTATTATTATTTTATTAATCGTGACAAACTTGGTATAACCGTTCTTGGTGCTCATAACAATACTTTATCCAACTATTGATTCGTTGAAGACAAAAGATTATCAGACAATGATATCATACAAAGACATAATTGTGAAAGTAACAGTGCATAACCGTATTGGCTTATCATTGAGTGCGTCACATGAATGGCATCCTGACCATAGATGACGTATTATCACATAATCTATGCAATTATTTGAAGAAT
Organism: Epinotia nisella; assembly: GCA_932294315.1. Classification (NCBI taxonomy): domain Eukaryota; kingdom Metazoa; phylum Arthropoda; class Insecta; order Lepidoptera; family Tortricidae; genus Epinotia; species Epinotia nisella. The sequence goes on along the minus strand of OW028679.1, from coordinate 14,763,321 downwards.
TCGAATAGTATCGAACGAACCGATTCCTTTTGATATCTTAATTGCTTTCCGATACCGTCGCATACCAAGATTACCAGTCCATTGATGACGTAGAGACAGACGGTCCTTACTCTAATAGTGTTGAGGGAGGCATTGCAGGGCAGACGTTTCAGTTAATTAAAACAAAAGTGAAATCCTAATCGAACATTAACGGGAAAACAAACGGAATAACAAATTGGTGAGCACTTAATTAAATATCTAATTTATACGTAGTCGGTGTAAATTAATAATAACGGCTGTATCAGTTTATATAAATACCCGCATAAATTAATCAGTTTGTTATTGTGAATTAACTATTAACCTGATTATTTGAATAAGTAGGTGCGAAACCGTTTCATTGCATATTTTACATTTAAGTACTACTCCCATGTATCTGCCTGGCCGGTTTGATTATTGGTTAGGTATTAGAAACTTAATAGATAACTACCCTTTGTAATAAACATACCTACTTACTATTATGGGGATTACGGGAGACCATCATTCCATGTATATATACTTTATCAACCGGAACAGATGTGTTTCAACGAAATAAATCGTTACTGTCATATTTTTACTCGCGGAATCATAACATCTCATCCAAACCGACAAACACCCCAATCAAACGTGATCTACAGCACCGTGGCTCAGCCTAGAGAAAATGAGGATGACCCTCGTTTAGAGGAATTTTCATTGGTCATAGGCACTATCATGCTCGCTGCCACTCGCAGCACGTGTGCCCAGCAAGCCCTTTGATTTGTTTCCCAGGGCACGGGGAAATACTTATGTCAACGCGGCTGGATGACGTCCGCTGGCTCCGTGCAGTTTTAAATTATTGAATGAAATATTTCTGTCAATTCGCCTTGGAACCCTTGACACGCAGTAAATTTAAATCAGCGTGCTTCCTCTTTCCGCTTCAATTTGATATTGTTAATAGGAAGTAAACAACCTCATTAAAATAATTATTGTTCACTATAGTACTCTATCCGTATTCACCGATTATTTGATCTTACTTATGAACTACGCCAAAGTAGTATGTAGGTACGGTCGACGCCAAAAATTACGTTTTTGCAAAAGTGTAAATGTATTTTTGGCGTCGACTGTACATTAGGTACTTATGAATGCGGGGAACGAAATAATCGCTTGAATATGTAGAATGTAGTTAGATGACCGAGCATAAGGGTGAATATCCGCCAGAAATATGTGACATCTAAACAATTATTGTATAGTTTACTACTGACCGCCACCGCAGACCGCGCCAGTAGTCCAGTCAATGAACTGACAACTTGTATAGAAAAATTAAAATTTTTGGGAATAATTTAATATAGCCGATTTTTTCTAAGTAACGGATATATTATCAACTAGCTGTTGCCTGCGACTTCGTCCGCGTAGACCCGGGATAAAAACTATTCTATATTTTAATCCAGGCTATAAACTATCTTCGTGCAAAATTTCATCCAAATCGGTTCAGCCGTTTAAGCGTGATTGAGTAACAAACATCCAAACTTTCGCATTTATAATATTAGTAGGATTAGTAGGATAGAAGGATAGGATTAAATAGTTAACTATCACACAATATTCAACAAAATTTCTGACATCAAATTAATGATAGTAGGTAACTAATTTATGAATAGTCAGAAAGTTTATTAAATGTTTTATCTTAATTTTGGTTCATTTACATTTGCTTTATAATATTCAAGATAAATCATACAAAAAAGACGATGCATCCTGCATTTATATCTATAAATATAATTACTTCCGGATGGAAAATAAATAATAAATAACGTCGACCCGACCTCGACGTCCCAAACTAAGCAAAGCTTGTAATATGGGTACTTGACAACGATAAACATACTTATATAAAGAAATAAATACTTAAATACTTATAAAACATGCATGACTTAGGAACTAAGCCTAGACAATTAAACAGTTGAATGTAGTCTCAACTGTAATTCATTGTTTCGGTAGCACAGTACTGTGATTTTTGTGAGTAATATCATAACTATACCTAGATATTTTTCTAGCACGAACGACTTATTGTAAGTGATTGACAAAATAAAAACATCGACAGTCCTGTTATCGATAAGTACGACTTCAACGTCATAGAGGTAAATAAATACAAATATACAGTGTGTGTCTGTCATAAGAGCATTTATTTTAAGGGCTGAAAGTATAAGCCCTAATGAACGTAAATTGGTATCTCTAGTTTAAAAAAAAAACGGTAATTTTTTTTCATACAAATTAATTCGGCCCGCAATGTATTGGTAACAAAGCTAACAACTGACAGTAACTAGCTCTGCCTCTCTGAAACGTCAAGTGAATGTTAGCAGTACATTGCTGCTCGAGAAAATTTAAAAAATTAATAACTCTCCATTAGAAAAGGTAATTTTTATATTTTTTCGATAAAACGGTTCACAGCACTGAAAGCTATCGTTCCTTAAAATAAATGCTCTTATGACAGACACACACTGTATATAGGGTAATAGGGTGCGTTAAAAAATTGATAATAATAACAAAACTATCAATTTATTTATATTTTAAATACTTCAGAAAACAATTTGCAATACTTTCGTAACTTTCTTTCTTCGTGTCACTGAATTAATAATCCCCGAAGTCACTCCATAACACACACACACACACACACACACACACACCGAAATTGTCTTTCAAATCGACGCAGAATATCACAACATGTAGTTTTTCCCAACCCCATTTTTGCCCCCAAAACAAATCTGTGTCTCAGTATATGGTTACAGTGTAGGTGCACGCGGCGTCTAGGTAGGTAGCCAATATATGTCTGTGGTTGTATGTACGTATTGTCGTTGAAGTAGTATGTACTTATCGATAGCAGGATTGTCGATATTTTTATTGTGGCAAGCACTAAACAAATGTTGTTCCTGCTAGAAAAATATCTAGGTATAATCATAACAATTATCGACTATAATCGCGAAAGGTTCGTGATCATCACACAAATAAAGGCCCTTACCGGGATTATAGCACGATGGCACGATAAAAGAGGCTGAATGCATGTAAATTCTCAAAAATCCAATAATGACCTATAATGAAACATTCTGCATTAGCTACAATTTAGATATTGCTTATTCCTTTTTGTATTAAATGAATGGAATGGATACTAAAAAAGGTAATCAAATATAGACCAGTTTTAACTACTTACTCGTACCAAGATAAAGTTGTAGGTTAAGGTAAAACAAAGTGATGTCTAAATTACGTCTAACCTGTCGGTTTTGTTACGAAACGTATGTGTTTGAAATTGACTTTCGGTTTTGTGCCGTCCCGTAGCTGCTCCGTAAATGCTCCGGCAGCTCAATATACGAAGATGCTGCTCGCTCTCGAGGATTAAACTATATGCTTTATGCAGTAACAATAAGAGGAGCTTGAGCGGAAAAACCCCATCCATCGGCACCCTGCATCGTTAAACACTATCAATTAATTATTAGCGAATTGTAGCGTTTTAAATCAGAGCGATAAACGCTTCGCTCGGCGACAATCAGACTGCGTGGGCATATCGCTGCGAGGTCGCGCCGCTCACCCCGCTATCTCACTCGTTACCTCTATAATTAAATGAGCACCCTTTATACTGGTATTTGAACGAACTTTACACTCACCGTTCATAAACAGATATGGTTTGGTAAGTTCCAGTTACGGCGGCTAGTAACACAACACGCATTACACGAAGGTAGTGATCGAAATAACCTAGTTCGCCTTTGATAACGGATGATGGGTCGTACAGAGATTTAGGTTCGGGTCTCTTCTAATATGTACGGTCAACCAATTTGAATCCTAGGCCACTCTAGAACCCTGTCTTATTGACACCCTGCTATTTATTTATGTATTAGCCATATAAGTCACTTTGACGTTTACTGTGAAAAGGTTCGACAGTGGCCTAGGATTCAAATTGGTTGACTGTAGTAGCTACGAAGCGTGATTTTTGGTTGGACTTTTAATCCACATAAACGGCTTCTCCTCATATATGATTTCATGCAATCAAATCATTTTTATATGCACGGAAGCCCTTAACTATTGACCACAGGAGAGACGACTTTTGTTTTACTCAAGCTGTATGACCCTGACAATAAGTTGAAATTTAGGACCGGTTTAAAAAAAGTTACGTTAGACCAAACATCGAATTCTAGTACTTAACTCAGTATATTTTTTGTCATTATTATTAAGTGATTTTTCACAGCTGTCACCCACACCAAGTATATATTAAGTGATTGTCACAGCTGTCGCAGAGCGTTATGATATTACTTACAAAAATCACAGTACTGTGCTACCGAAACAATGAATTACAGTTGAGACTACATTCAACTGTTTAATTGTCTAGGCTTAGTTCCGACTATATGCGATGGTCGAAGTAAAATAAAGAAGTACACAAAGGGTGACAGGTGAGTGGGCGTGCTCAGTAGGCGTAGTGACACCCCACCCGATGCACCCCGCCACTCGCCACACCCAACCGCCCTGCATTCTTAATTTCATCTTAACAATACTGGTTTGAAATGTTCTTAATTTATGTCAGTACGAGTTGAATTTTAATAACTCGATATGTCATTTTTGTGACGTTTTTGCGGCGACCCGTTCAGTAAATAGCAACTAACCGACGCATACGCGGGCAAAATATGAGACTTCCTGGCTAAAATTGTGTAAGGTACGACGGGCACGAGTACCTATTGATAATCTTGGTTTTTTTCGTTCCATATTTTTCTACTTTTAGAGCGTAATCCGTCCACTTCAGTAATGTAAAGATCATACTATCAGCCGAAAGTCCACTGCTGGACATATGCCTCCACCAAAGAGCGCCACAATGACCGGTCCTGCGCCACCCGCATCCAGCGGACTCCAGCGACCTTTATACCAGGTCATCAGTCCACCTTGTGGCGTTATTCACAAGAACACAAATCATGCGTCAATAATTTATACAGGGTGTCCCAAAAGTCAACGTTAATCCGAAAACGGGTGGTAGGTAGGCTAATTCATAACAATAAAAAAAACATATTTACAAAAAAAAAACCGGCCAAGTGCGTGTCGGACCACGCAAAACGAAGGGTTCCGTGCCTATTAAAAAGGTCGTATCATCACAGAAATTTTACGGCACTTACGTCCTTTTCTTTGAGGAAGGCAGTTTTTCAGCAATATCTCGAAAACCTCTAAACCGATCTTGTTCAAAACAATTTTCGGTGAATGAAATTAATAAGCCCTCTGTCCATGAATTTTTCCATATTTTTAAAATACACCGTTCAAAAATTAGAGGGGGGGGGGACAGAACTTTAGTGACTTTCGGGGCGATTATCTCCGGCTCTATTCACTTAATCAAAAAAAACCGGCCAAGTGCGTGTCGGACCACGCAAAACGAAGGGTTCCGTGCCTATTAAAAAGGTCGTATCGCTACAGAAATTTGACGGCACTTACGTCCTTTTCTTTGAGGATGGCAGTTTTTCAGCAATATCTCGAAAACCTCTAAACCGATCTTGTTCAAAACAATTTTCGGTGAATGAAATTAATAAGCCCTATGCCCATGAATTTTTCCATATTTTTAAAATACACCGTTCAAAAATTAGAGGGGGGGGGGGACAGAATTTTAGTGACTTTCGGGACAATTATCTCCGACCCTATTCACTTAATCAAAAAAAATGCTAAGAAACCTTATATTTATTTTGAAAGGCCTATCGATTGATGTGCCACACGGGGGGTTACAACGAAAAAAAAAAATTTGACTTTTAGTTTTATGTATGGAGTGCACCCCTAAAAAAATTTTTTTTTGTCATTTTAATTACAAAACTATGTAGCGGCTAACAAAATACACCTATCCTCAAAATTTTATTCAAATACACCTTATAGTTTTTGAGTAAAATGCCTGTGACATACGGACAGACGGACAGACGGACAGACGGACAGACGGACAGACGGACAGACGGACAGACGGACAGACGGACAGACGGACATGACGAAACTATAAGGGTTCCGTTTTTGCCATTTTGGCTACGGAACCCTAAAAATGCTAAGAAACCTTATATTTATTTTGAAAGGCCTATCGATTGATGTGCCACATGGGGGGTCACAATTAAAAAAAAAATTTTGACTTTTAGTTTTATGTATGGAGTGCACCCCTAAAAAAAATTTTTTTTGTCATTTTAATTACAAAACTGTGTAGCGGCTAACAAAATACACCTTTCCTCAAAATTTTATTCAAATACACCTTATAGTTTTCGAGTAAAATGCCTGTGACATACGGACAGACGGACAGACGGACAGACGGACATGACGAAACTATAAGGGTTCCGTTTTTGCCATTTTGGCTACGGAACCCTAAAAATCGATGCAAATTGAACTTTAAATTTTCTATGCCGTATTACACAATGAACAAACATGCATCTCACACTCCTTAACAAAAAAAATTCTTACAAAAATCTAGCAAGTGTTAGGTATATATACCTACCTACCATGTAAAAAAGTTACGCTCGAGCTGGGGATCTCGCTAGGGCAGCAATGTTCATTTTGTGATACGTCTGGGTTGTGTTATTATTAATTTTACTTTATATTGTTATTACTTATTTTCTTTGTGTTCGATGTTGCTTATCTATCGCATTAGGTACCGTCTGTAATGATAGATTTAAATTGTTTTAAATAAAAAAATAAAAAATGTTTTTATTTTTATCTTTTTTATTCTTAAGTATTTTATAAGCCATACATCTTATGAATAAGTCGGCTTAAAAATATTTACAGTAGTACTTAAACTTTAGGTATTTTATAGTATTCAAATCTTAGGTTCGGACAAAATAATACATCTTTTGAAGCAACTTGCCAAACTAGCGTAGTACATCTCTTTTTCAATACAGTCAGTTAAAGTTAGTTGGTCTAACGATTTTAAGTAGGTAGGTATATGTTTGGGAAAAAGTGTCATTTTATTTAAAACGGAGGCACTTCATTCACTGTAACCTGCATACCAATAAAAATATTAAAGAAAAGTAAAGATTTGGAACCGTATTACTTAAAAATTTTACAATGGAATGCCTGTAAATTTTTTAATAAAGCGTTTGGTTTTTTAGGGTTCCGATACCTCAAAAGGAAAAAAACGGAACCCTTATAGGATCACTCGGTTGTCTGTCTGTCCGTCTGTCACAGCCGATTTGCTCCGAAACTACTGGACCGATTGAGTTGAAATTTGGTACACATATGTAAATTGGTGACCCAAAGATGGACGTGTAAAGTAAATTAATGAATTCTGAACAAGGGGGCCTTTGGGGGGTAAACTGGAAATTAAAAAAAAAAAGTCACGCAAACTGTATTGTGTGATATATCAAATGAAAGGGGTTGTTGTAAGCATCTCAGATATATATTTTTTATAATTTTAGCAAAAATAGATTTGAAGTAATTTAGGAAATAAGACGAAAATTGACCATCCCCCCCTTATCTCCGAAACTACTACGCTTAAAATTTTGAAAAGAATAAGGAAAATAGTTCCTTGCCTAAAGATTACAGGAAAATCTATAAGAAGTTTGAGTATTCAAAGTATCTCAATATTTTTGTGTATTTTGTATGGAGCGCCTAATGCTTAGAGAATAGGAATTTTACGGAACCCTCAACTCGCACTTGTCCGGTTTTTTTAATACTTTTGACTTTTTTGGCTTGACGTTGACTTTTGGGCCACGTTGTATGAAAAACCACATCAGTATCATGACATAATTGTGAATTTCTCCAAAAATATCCCATAGCGTTACTTTTCAGCACAAACTCAATCAAAAGCAGTTATAGACTTCGCTGTATTTTTGTCTATTCTGTTTATTTTATTCTTATTAAACTCAAATATAGTATTTGAGCACAATTATTAAGGAATGCGTGGTGTACAAGTGCGTGAATTTGAGGTACTTACAAAATAGATAATGCCTGGTTTAACCTGACCCCTCAACCGTAGTATAACTTGATCCGCCATTTCGTAACAATCATGTGCAAACGGAGGTCAGACTGATACTGGCTGTTCTGAGCCGAGTTGTCAGTACTGTGAACCCCAGCCCAGCAGCGCAGGTGGTCCGGGCATTTGTCTGCTGGTAACAGCCTCCCGATTGTTTCAACAGTGAAATATTCATGATGCGAGCGCTGAGCTAACAATGTGCACATAACTCGACAGCTTTGTGCGTGTGATCGTCCGGATTATACCGTGATGATACCTTCACTTGTTTTTTTAAACTTATAGTTTAGGTAGATAATAAATAATATCACAAGTCATGCATCATGGTTTAGATAAGTGTCTTTTGTTTTACTCAATCTGTATGACCCCCCCCCCCCCCCCCCCCCCCCCACCTATAGTTTATACAGATTGAGTAAAACAAAAGTCGTATTTCCTGTGGTTAATAGTTAAGAGCGGAAGCTGGGAAGTGCATATAAAAAATGTTTTGATTGCATGAAATCATATAAGAGAAGACGTCGTTTATAAATGCGGATGAAGAGTCCAATCAAAAATTTAGCCTTAACTTTGGCAATGTTCACAGACACGAACCTAAGTCTCTCTATGACACTGGTGTCATGTTATGTTATGCAAGTGTTTAATGAAGGTGTTTAACGTGTTAGTCGTATAAATCAAACAATCATTTAAAATATGTAGTTACACAAAGCATAATAGGAATTAACTTTAAGCACTTTGGCAGCTGTACCAAAATAGATCCCGATTTTGGGCATGTAAGTAAGTACCTAGGTACCGACTTCGGCAAAAATAAAAAAATAATTATTTTTATTGAATTTTTAACCCTTAAAATTTAACCGCACGATAAAAGATTTAGACTAGACCATAACACGTTCGATCAGGACACAATATTTTCTGCTCTAAATCAGTTTAACAGTTTTCTAAATAGTCGTCAATAACAAAAATAAATGTGCGTTTTTTATCGAATGAAGGTATAGGTACCTACTTATTAGAATTCATGTCTTTTTATAACAAGCTAGTTTAATAGTCATATTAAGTGGGTTAAAAAAGCACGTGACGGGTTTAACCATATTAAACATCTCCAGCGAGTACGAACACAGCACTTAGTTACGATCCAAATAGATGATTGTCTACTTTAGGTGTATAATCTTGGTAAACACAGTATGATTACGTATTCAAATCCAATGTTTGGCTTAGATATGTGCGGAACAGTGGCAGACGGTAATCGTTACGTACTTTACGAGGTAAAATGTTCCGTTCTAACCTACCTATGTATAGGTATTACCGTTTGGGTTTATACAGGGTGAAATAGGGGTCGTGGAGCAAGAAGACCAAAAGCGAATAAGATGGTCATACTGAACAACTTTTCCCATGGGACCAACCACGAAATCGCAAAAAAATAAGAGCCAATTAAGAGTTACCTAACTGTGAGTTAATTGAGAGTTAATGTATGGAACAGCTGATTTTTTTTTGCGATTTCGGGCTCGGTCCCATGGGAAAAGTTGTTCAGTATGACCATCTTATTCTCTTTTGGTCTTCTTGCTCTACGACCCAGATTTCACCCTGTATATATTTCATGTACTACTACTCCTAACCAACTGAACGCTCCGTTTGCGCTAATTGGCGACGTTGTCATTCGATGCCGTGAATATAATTAATGCACATTCACTGCTGCTGCAAATACTCGTATACGGACATCATTTAAAATGTAAAGATTTTCCCCCTGTTTTGTACCCGACACATCTAGACACTATTTTATTCAGTCTAGACTTAATGTAGGTAACATTCAGATAAGATGTTGTGATAAGCCACAAAGTTACTTTTAATTAGTAAGGTTTAGTTAGGTACATGCATAACATAAACGCTGGGTTCGCCATAATTGGTCACAAGTCTTCCATCAAATGGAAGCTTTTTGTGTCTCTCGCCTTAATTATGGAATTAACTAATGGGTAATTTATTTGCCCTTTAAAAACTGATAGAATTAATAATGCATGTGCACTCCGTTAATATTGACAAATAGGTAGTTTTTACTGGATGGGCGAACCAATAAAATGATTAGTAAGTAGCTACCTAATTTCCTTTTAATCTCCAAACATAATTTCGTGGCGCTCGTTATGTACTTATATATAAGTTTATTTTTACGTCGTGAATAATAACCTGAGCAAATTATAAACATACCTACCCACTCTTATCTAGCATAGTAAACTTTCTTCGGTTAGTGCAGAGCTAAGTGGCCGTTACCGGTCGACTCTCTACGCGGAACTGCATCCCGCAGGGCCCGCCCCAGTCGAGCGACGAACTTACTGAGAAAAAACCTGCGCCTACCTATCTTCTTTCGCTCCGCGAGTACAGTTAGCCGCGCATTGAGTAATCAGAGCCGAGAGCGACGAGATAATGTTGCGCACACGTGAAATATATATCTGAGCCTTTTAATTGCGGCCGCGTTCCGCTCCTGGACTGGTATGCGCGTGTCGCTGCGACGAAGAAATTCGGTCGAGGAGTGGTTTGCCTCACGGCGACCTTGCGCTTGCGCAGCCTCCGCGCGACGCGATTCAGTGCGGTGCCTCCGTGAAAGTAGGCAAGATCTAGCGCCGTTTGGCGCGCGCGCTGGCGACTACGCGTCTTCATCTGAGGGCCCTTTTGCCCGAAACCTGTTTTTATAAGAAGCTTTTATATTTTGCGGAACACCAAAATTATTAAGTTTTCGTACTAACCTAAGCAAGGTACCTACTAAAAATAAACTTTTTTAAATGAGAAAAGAAACAGGTTGTTTTGGAAAAACAACCGTAAAGGACACCGCTCACCTAGTATGTAAAAAAGATCGGTGAATTTTTTGGAAAAAAAAAACTTTTTTGCGTCTTTAAGTGTATATTCAAAAATACTGAAGGGGCAAAAACTTTCTATGTACTTATAGTATACGAGAAATAAAATACTTTGTAAAAATTGACCCGGAATTGAGCTACATTGGAAAATGTATGGGGAAAAAAATTAAAGTGGTCAGATTCAAATGAAAAAAAATATGTTATAAAATTCTTGTATTCAATCCACATTGAAAAAAATGCAAAACCTTCCTTCAGGAAAATATGTTTTACCTCACTCCTGCTATATTTTTGTTCCATCTGGTAATTGACATAAAAAGAGAGAAAGTGGTCTTTTTTTGTCATAGAAAAGTTGAAAATCGAAACTGTGTTTTTTCACAATTATAACACAAATGCGCTTTTTAACAAAAACCGTGATTATTGGTATTTTTTTTCTTAAACTCGTCCGTGAAAATTTTTGCTTTTTTCATCAACTAGTTATTATTCATTTTATTGTGTTTATAGGAGGTGAAATTAGGAAACATTCTATGTGCATATTTTCAAAAATCGAATTTAATATTTTCGAATTTAATACTTTTAAATTCGTCCTTTAAATACGATTTTTTAAAAATCTGCACAGAATGTTTCTCAATTTCACACATTATAAAACCAATAAAATTATTTATACTTCACATGTGAAAAATGCAAAAACCTACACGGACGAGTTTTTGAAAAAAAAACCGTTACTTAAACACGGTTTTTTGTAAGAAAATGCAGTTGAGTTATAATTGTGAAAAATAACACTGCCTCGATTTTCAACTTTTCAATGACAAAAAAGAGGCTAAACTCTTTTTATGTCAAATACCAGATGGAAGAAAAATATTGCAGGGGTTTATGTACAGGAAAGACAAACACTTTTTTTGATAACTTACTTCCAAAAAGTTGAATAATTTCTAGATTTACAAATCTAGAAATTATTAATGTTATACATAACATTTTTTTTTTCATTCGAATCTGACCACTTATTTTTTTCCTGTTTATTACTATTTTTTTAATATGTAGCTCAATTCTGGATTAATGTTCACAATTTTTTTTTCAAAAGCTTTACTTATATAGGAAGTTTTTGCACCTTCACTATTTTTGAAACACACTTAAATACGCAAAATTGTTTTTTTTCACTCACTCACTTGCTTACTATGATGATACTTCTTATGATGCCTTTTTACTGTCATTACTAAATCACTGAAAATAATTCCACATAAATTTGAGAAGAATTATTGTCTAGTCGTACTATATATATATTTATATATATTTTTAATATTGTTTCCGGATAAAGTTTTGTTGACTTCGCATATGTCAAGATTACGTTGTTGGCAAAATGCAATCACAGAGGATATAATCAATGGCAGTGCATCGTCATTTAAATATTCTTATTATGTCGATCATATATTAAGAGCAGATCATTAGTAGTTTGAGAACATTCTGAATATGTCTGATAACAAATAAAGAACGATTAAAAACAAAAAAACTATTATCAGAAATTAAATTAACCTTCGTGTTAGTTAATAGTTCATCTGGACGTCACATACTAAATTTTAAAGGAAAGTGAAGTATTTTCCCGTAACAACATGCACTAGAGCAAAAATATTACTTCAAATTTTCCGCTGCAAAAACTGAAACCAAATCGTAATGCGCATTTTATCCTCAAGCACGAATGTAAAGGAAGATAATGAAGAATAATAAATTTAATTTTAGTTGTTTTAGTCTTTTCTCCTTATGTGTATCACAATGTGTGTCACAATTTTAAACTGTCAAATGTAAAAGCGCTCAAATGCTTATTATCATTAGATATTTATTATGATGAGAATAGAATGCAGCTGTAATCAACGTCTAATTAATAGGCTTCGTTAGGACGATATCGTTCATTAGTGTTCCTTTTAGAGCAAATTTCGCTACGGAAAAATAAATGTCGGGGAACTAATACAATAAGAGTACCTGTACATGTGTGACAAAAACAGTTTTAATTACTAAGAGATCAGCGTCAATTAATGGTTGATGTCATGAATTACACATGTACCTAATTAAGAGTTAAGACACAAGTCGAACGTGGCCGATTAATTCGAATCGAACCGATGCAGTCCTTACCTAACCAATTATAACGATCATATCTCATTGCTACTTAACAAACAATCGAATTCTTTGCATATTACTTTAGCGCTAAAGTATATTTCTCAAAACTTTTAATTACTTTTATTCTCTTGGCTGAAACCAGTTTTAAATAGTGGTGTTATGTACCGGGGAACAGTAAATGATTTTTTATCATACTTATCTTGTTCAGCGTATAAGGGTACCTAAGTTTTTACTCCTACAGTAATGGACTTTAAGACAGCCCTTACGGCGTAGGTATAAGGCGTATTACGCATATATATACTCCAGACTATCATATGGACTAGGTTTTATAGGGTAATGGTAGCAACATAGATAAAAACTTTATCCTCCAAAAAAATGCATCAGCGGGGCTAGCGCAACTGACGCCGCACCGCGACGCGAGTCGAGAAAGCTCAACCCCCTTTTTCTAATTTGTACGGTGCGAGTGAGATAGGGGACGCTTAGTCGCGCGAGAAGCGACTGAGCAGCAAGTTGTGCTAGACGTGCAGGATACATGCAAATATTTACCAAATGGAACCATGTAGACCTCATTTTATTAAACACCGTATCCTTACCCTTACCTCCGTGTCATCTTTGATGTCTGTAAGTTTGTCAGAAAACATAGGGACATCCACCATTAACAGATAACAGACGAAATAATCGCAATCTAAAAAGCCCAAATTATTTAACTTATTTACTAGTCAGTTAAAAACAGTGGTACTATAGTTTAGCGGAATATTTTTAAGGCGCATTAATATAATAGTTATTTAATTAGCTTATTATTGTTTTATTATGTAAAAATTTGTTGTAATAATTAACACTCCGTTGTTCACGAACCTTGGTAAGCCTGTGTTAGTTGAAATTTTATTTTGCCTCTTTCCTACGATAGGAAATCTTTAAAGTGAACGATAAAGACAAACGAATTATTACTTTCAGCTGGAATAAGTTTGATGGACGTTCATGAATAAGGGTATTAATGTATTAAGTTTAATTCTTTCATGTTTGCAGTGCCCTTGTAGGTATACTGTGACGTATACCTTTATTGTTGTCACCATCTGTAACCTGTGATGTGACACGCAATAAATATTTCTATTCTATTCTACGGACTACTACCGTCGCCATATTTAACGTTTATCGTTCTGTAATCGTAAGTTGCTATAACCCGCCCTAACGTAATTCTAAGAACAACCATGACAATAAACGGCTAAATATCTTAATAGTTATTAGTTATACAAGGGTGCAAAGTTGTATTTTACCCGCGAGTGTGGAATTGAAACACGAGCAAGAGAAAGGATCCTATAGTTGAACCACGAGCGAAGCGAGTGGTTTTAAAATAGAATCCTGAGCGTAGCGAGTGTTTCAACACACGAGAAGTAAAATACATTTGCACCCGTGTGTAACACAAAACTTTTCACCTCACTGTAGCGAGGAAAGTGTAACATGAAAAACAACTTTATTTAATTTAAATAATAATGTATATTATTTTATTTATTTAAAAACAATATTTTACAAAGGGAACTTATTAAACATTGAATGAAGAAAGACCTTAAATAAAGTAAAGTAACGTAAAATTAAGAAAATAAAAATTAAATCAAAAAAGGTCCCCAAGGTCGGATCCCTGCGGAAGGGTTCCCATAAGACTGGCTGCGTTCCCCCTTTGGATAGCTATGCCGATCCGCTGGGCAAGGAACGAGCCAACCCTGTGGTCTCCGGATACTTTGACAATTTTTTTTGACAATTGGCCAAATAATTGGTGAGTGCCTGGGCTCCACGGTCCGAGTGTTTCGACAGCAAAAGCCGCAAAAACATGCCGGTCCGTGAGGCCGATGTATTTGCGGCACTTTGCTGCCTCGGCCGCTGCAGCTGCCTCGGCCGCTGCAGCTGCCTCACCTGCTGTCAAAGATGTAGTGCCAAGGTGGGACGGCGCCATGGCGTCAACAAAAGGGGTCGTCCCAGTTTCCAAGGCACTAAGGTCATACCGTCTGACCTCTTGCCGTCGTCCCGCGCCAAACCCGGCGGTTCCAGTACGGTCGGCACGTTGGCGCTGACGAAGGCCCGACGGACGATATCATTAAGGAAGGCGTGGCGAGAAAGACGACCAGCACTCTTCGCGCAAGATTTATTATAATATATGTTTAATTAAAAAAAATTTAACAGTAATAATAAAGTTAAGTAATATCGACGACTGGTTAGCCTAGTGGGTAGTGACGCTGCCTACGAAGCTGAAGGTCCTGGGTTCGAATCCCGGTAAGGGCAAATATTTGTGTGATGGATGAGCATGATGTTAAGAAGAAGAAGGTTACATTGTGTTACCGTACTTCTTTAATACTTTTGTTTCCTAGCAACTGCTGTTTATTTTGGATATCTTTACTTGAATATAAATTGTCATGAACAGAAAATACGGTTTATATTTCGTTCTTTAAAGTGGTAGCAGAGAATATGGAACAAGCTATATTTAACGCGAGCAAAGTTCAAATTGGGAACTTAGAATCCAAAAACTACAAAACATGGAGGTTTAAAATACTAATTGTCCTGAAGGCAATGCCGGGAGGTATGGATATCCTCGAAGGTAAGAAGATCAAACCATCCTTGGCGCCGACGGAAAAGGCTGATGCTCAAGCAAAGTATGAGAAAGATCTTCAAGCTTTTGAAAATTTGAACAGTGCGATTTTAATTCTGTTTACGACAAACATGTCCGATGACATTCTGCAAAAAGTTGTGCGCTTTGATTATGCGAAAGACATGTGGGACGAATTAGAGCGAATTTTTGGAGGTACGTGTGTAGACAAGACCTACGACCTATGCCTCATATTTTTCAGCTATAAAAAGGACCCGAGTCACGACATAATTACGCATGTGTCAGCATTGAAAAACATTTGGAGCGAAATGTGTACGGAGCTACGCAATGAAGCGAAACTACCAGAAATCCTTCTAATGTGTAAAATCCTAGACACCCTACCCTCCGAATACCTAGGATTTAAATCCAGTTGGCTGTTAATGTCAAAGAAGGAACGTTCTATCGAAAATCTGACAAGTCAATTATGCGCACACGAGAGAGTTCTACGTCAAAATGACACACACGTCACAGACGAAACAAATGCAGAAGCCCTATTCACGAGAACCAGCAAAGGTAAAAAGAAAACCTATACCAAGGAGCTTAAATGCAATTACTGCAAAGAAAAGGGCCATAGAGTCAGAAGTTGCAAGAAATGGATTCAAGATGGAAGACCACCAAAGGAATCCCAGACTGTGAATATGAATCTGACAGTAATGACAGTACATTCGGCAGAAGGATTTGGCGAAACAAAGGATCAAGAAAATTGGTACGTAGATAATGGTGCAACCAGTCACGTTACTAATAGAGGAGACCTGTTTCAAAGCTTCAAGTACTTCGAAAGCCAACATATCGTGACTGGCGCAAATGGCCAATGTATTAAAGCCCTAGGCATTGGAGATATTCTCGCGGAGGCGGATGTAAATGGTCAACTAGAGAAGATACTGTTGAAGGATGTCTGGTATGTACCCAGCATTAGCAGAAATTTATTCTCAGTACTCGCTACACATGATGTATCAGACAGGAGTGTCTTTGAGTCTACTACATTAAAATGCACTCTCAAAATGAATGGACAAACAAAATTGATTGGTACCCGCAGTAAGCGTGGAGGACTATTCAAACTGAAACTCAAATGTTTGAAACCAACTGTCCAAGTGAATCAGCTGTCTACAACTTCTGATCTTTTACAGCTCTATCATGAAAGATTTGGTCATCAAAATAAGAGTCACGTGAAGAAACTCATAGAAAGGGAGTTCGATATAAAAGTCCAAACAAACAAGGAACTCTGTGAAGGATGCATTTATGGTAAATCTCACAGATTAAAGTTTGGAACCAGAGAGAAAGCATCACGACCTGGAGAATTGGTATACGCTGATGTCTGTGGACCCTTTCCATGTTCTATCACAAAGCTGAAGTATTTTGTCCTTTTCAAAGATGATTACACGAGGTACAGATTTGTATATTTCATGCGAGAGAAAGCTGAAGTTCACGCAAAGCTGTTACTAATGCTGGCTGAAGTGAAAACAGCTGGAGTTGTTATAAAGGAACTATTGAGTGACAATGGCGGAGAGTTTGTTAACGCCAAAGTAGAAGCTACCCTCAAAAAGGAAGGCATTACTCAAAGACTGACGATGCCCTACACACCAGAGCAAAACCCAACTGAAAGGGACAACAGAACCGTTGTGGAAATGGCGCGAAGTCTGATGTATGCACATTCCAAAATTCCTACTGGACTGTGGGCTGAAATGGTACTAGCAGCGGTGTATATCTTGAATAGAACTGGCCCTACTTGCATAGATGGGAAGTCACCGTACGAGCTTTGGCACCACAAGAAGCCAAGATTAAGTCATATGAGAATAATAGGATCTAACTGTTATCCACATGTTCCCAAGCAACGAAGAAGGAAGTTGGATAGGAAGGCCCAAAAGGGAATATTGATCGGCTACGACTCTGACGATGGTTACCGTATATGGGACAGTGACTCATTCAAGTTGATTCGGTCAAGAGACGTCACCTTCGACGAGAATCCTCTATCAGGTCGTCTAGAAGAGACTGAGAAGCCTGATGCCTCTCAGAGCACAGCTGCCGATAAAAGGTCCGACTGCCTATTTGACTTTGTTGTGCCTAAAAATGTAAGCTATGTTCCGGCAGAGATGAACGATGACAAGCAGCCTTCTACTAGTCAGGGTGGAGATAATATGAGCACTATGTCATCAAGCCTGCAAGATGAGCACTCTTTTGAACCATCATGTTCAGAAGATGATCCTGCGAATGAAGCTCAAATGCCTGAGACTGATACATTCCTAGAGGCGGAACAGACTATTGACCACCCGATACCCGAGCAAGAGGTTAATGATATGACAGAAGCAGATCATCAAGTCAATGATGCAAACCGACCAGAAACTGAAGGTCGACTGTCTGCATCTGAAATCGAGGCAGAAGGCAGGATGACGCTACGAGGGCGCATTCTTAAGCCACCAGCTAGATACAAAGACTACGTCTGCAACATTTGTTTCAACATTAATTCAACACACGTTGAACCTCTAATAGAACCAAGCTCGTTTCAAGAAGCGACGACATGCGAGGACTCTGATCAATGGCGCAAAGCGATGGATAACGAGATTAGGTCTCTAAAGGAAAATCATACCTGGGAAATGGTAGACTTGCCAAAGGGAAGAAAAGCTATTTCTAACAAGTGGCTTTTTAAAATTAAAACAAACCCTGATGGGTCAATTGAGAAATATAAAGCCCGTCTTGTAATACGAGGTTTTTCCCAAAAGAAGGGACTGGATTATGACCAAACCTTCAGCCCTGTTGCAAAAACGAGCACAATAAAAACACTGTTGGCTACAGCGGCTCAAGAAAAACTTACACTATCTCAATTCGATGTGTCAACCGCTTTTCTCTACGGGACATTGAAAGAAGACATTTACATGAAGCCTCCCGAAGGATATTCAAATGATGATGGAAAAGTATGCAGGCTGAGACGTAGTCTTTACGGCCTCAAACAAGCGCCACGCTGCTGGAACTCCACCATAACACAATACATCCTAGAACTTGGTTTCAAACAGAGTGAAAGCGACCCTTGTCTATTTAAAAGAGGAGAGGGAAAGCACAAGCTATTACTAGCTCTATACGTTGACGACGGACTCATTGCTTCTGCAAGTTCGGATGAAAAAGAGAAGTTTTTGAATGAGATGAGACAACGTTTCAAGATCACAACGAAATGTGGCTCGTATTTTCTAGGAATAGAAATTCAACAAAAAGTGGATGGGACAATTAAGATTGACCAGAAAGGTTATGCAAAACGGCTATTACAAAGATTCGGTATGCAAGACTGCAAAGCTGCTGTAACTCCAATAGTCAAGGATAGCTTGTTAGCTTCTAAGGACATTGACGAAGAATCGAACTTTCCTTATAGACAAGCCGTTGGTGCTCTCTCTTACCTGATGGTAGGCACTAGAACGGACCTAGCGTATGCAGTCGGCATAGTGTCCCGCAAGCTCAACTGTCCAACGCCACATGATATATCTAGAGTAAAGCGAATCTTTCGCTATGTTAAAGGCACCCTGGAATATGGTATTACATATAAATCTTCCACTGCAAACCAAGGCTTAAGGTGCTACAGTGATTCAGATCACGGAGGTGATGAACCCACTGGACGCTCCACGAGCGGCATGATATGCATTTATGCCAACGGTGCTATAGCATGGCAAAGTAAACTTCAGTCATCTGTCGCTATATCATCCACAGAGGCAGAAATAATCGCAGCCAGTGAAGCCGCAAGAGAGGTTATATGGCTCACACGAATCATTAACTTTATGAAGACCGATGTTACGAAAGAGACCCCTTACCTCTACATAGACAGTGAATCTGCAATAAGATTGGCTGAGGCGCCATCCTACGAGACTCACCATAAAACGAAGCACATTAAACTGAGGCATTTCTTTGTAAGGCAATGTGTCCTAGAAAAGGATATACAAGTCAAGAAAATAGCCACAAAGGATCAGTTGGCTGATTTCTTAACCAAACCTCTGTTCAAGCCCCGGCTTCAAGAACTGTGTAAGCTAGCCGGAGCGTGCTAGAAGAAATAACTACAGTTGCCATGAGGAATGGGGATGTTAAGAAGAAGAAGGTTACATTGTGTTACCGTACTTCTTTAATACTTTTGTTTCCTAGCAACTGCTGTTTATTTTGGATATCTTTACTTGAATATAAATTGTCATGAACAGAAAATACGTTTTATATTTCGTTCTTTAAAGCATGAATATTTGTTTCTGAGTCTTGGATGTTTCCTAGATGTATTTAAGTATTTATATCTATTATATATATCGTCGTCTAGTACCTATAACACAAGCCTTATTGAGCTTACTATAGGCCTAGTTCGATTTGTGTAAGAATGTCCCCTATTTATTTATTTATTTATTCACTTTTTTAATATCAAGTAGAATTTTGGTCAAGTGCGAGTCAGATTTTAGTTTTCCCATACATTTTGTGACTCAGCAGCGCCTGATGAAGGCAACGAGCAATTGACAACAAGCAAGCCCCTTAAATATTTATTTTATTCTGTTTTTAGTATTTGTTGTTATAGCGGCAACAGAAATACATCATCTGTGAAATTTTTGTATTATGAGCATTTTACGTTTTGCTAAGCAAAAGCTAATACTTAAACACGCTCCAAGGTCAACTTACTTTCCCCGGTAGTGGATAAAATGCGATTTTGCTCCTGGTTTTAAACGATAAAAGACGGCTTTCCGAGGCAGTGAGGGGAAAATTATATTTTAGGTGCGGTCTATATACAAATAACACAATGTTTCCGTTTACTGTTTAAATAAAAACAGATAATGTCCTGTCCTGTAAAGTTAAAAAAGCTAGCAGTGTTTACTTTCAAGAAGTTTATCATGGGCAATGATTTAGAAGTGAACCTTTTGTTTTATTCATTAAATGTTGATAATGAATGATAATTAACATTGAACTAAATTAAATTAAAACTAAGATCTAAAAACCGGCCAAGTACGTGTCGGACCACGCATAACGAAGGGTTCCGTGCCTAATAAAAAGGTCGTATCGTCACAGAAATCTTTTTTATATTTTTTTTATTAGAACCTTAAACAATGAGGATACCATTTCATAATATTATTCTTATATGTACTTTGTACCTTGTTAATTACAGAAGGACACAGCATGCATCAATTGATTTCATAGTGAAATTTAACTAAAAACATATGACAATTTGTCTGTGACTTTCAACCGATCTTGTTGAAAACAATTTTCGGTGAATGAGTTGAAGCCCTATGTCCATGACTTTTTTCATATTTTTAAAATACACCGTTCAAAAATTAGAGGGGGGGGGGGGACAGAATTTTAGTGACTTTCGGGGCGATTGTCTCCTATTATCCACGTCCGTGCCGCCACAAGAGCATAATTATGTGTGGAGTGCATACCGAGACCCCAAGCTGCAGACCGGTTGCCAGACGAAGGGAGGTCGGATCCAGGAAGGTACCGGTATTTGGAGAGGGATGGGCATGTACCCAGTGACCGGCCTCTCTGGCTCCCACCGCCAAAAGTTTTGCACGATCTGGCCCTGAACTGCGGCTCAGAATCGATTTGTAGGTTAAATCGCAATAAATATCGTCCCAGCTCCTTTGAGATTTTGGGTTGTCTGGAAAATCTTTACTCGGACAAGCAATTTTAAAAGCATCCTCCAAACCCGCAGTCTCATAGTTTGTGGGCAGAGCCCTTAGGATATTTGCTATGAGACGTGCCGTGCTATGGGTGGACACCAAAAAGGCTGGGGAAGCAATACTCGAAATTTAAAAGTTATTAGGCACACGTATGGGCATGATGTGACGAAAATGAAAAACACCCTTTATTCACTTCAGTTGGCGGCACATTCATCTCGGAATTCTAATTATCGGTTATTATACTTATGTAATTAGGTGTCCGTAAATTCATAATTAATAAAGCGAAAATGCGAACTCAGCACATAATTAACTTCTTGCTTGCGAACAATAAGCGCATAAGAATGTTACATTAAGAGTTCCACCACGGCATATTTCGTTTTTTTTTATGGCATGGGAGGATGGTTTTTCGATAACAAACAAGGGCTTACCTATTTACTATCTAGATCAAGCATCAGTAGGTAGGTACGTTAACATTTTATATAAAAAAGGGGGTCTCTAAATACTAACTTGAACAGAAAAAACAAAAATGCAAAAAAAAATCTCGTGCCTGCTATAATAGGTAGGTACTGGATTTCTACAATACACTGTGATACAATTTTTTTATAATATTTTAGGGGAAGACGGTATTATATATGTATATATATTTCATGAGAATTCATTCTGTAATTTGTTTTTAAACTAGATATAGTGGGAGTAACTAGCTAGAATAATTTGCGTCTACATTATGTAACGACTGGAAAGAAGATCAAACGTTTCCCTTTTTCGTGGTATATAAACAAGCGAAGTTTAAAAAATCGTGTTTTGGATCGGTTAAGTAACAAGGACGACAATCAAAACTATAACAAATCTCAGTATCGCATCAAAAAAAAATAATATCTCACTGTTTAAAATGAAAAATATGTCGATTTCAAATAATGTGGTTTAAGAAAGATAACTTAAAATCACGTGGTTGTAAAAATGCGGGCCCCTAATTATTGTATACAGATTTCCGATAGTAAGATAAAGCAAGACCTAGCGATAGGTAATCTATTTAGCTATGCTAAATAAATAATAAATAAAAATAAATATATATAATAAATATAAATAGGAATAAACCGTTTTTTTATGTAAAAATATAAAAAAACGGTTTATTCCTATTTCCATTCTGTGAGGTAATTTGAATTGACTCAGGTATAAAAAAGAAATTAGGTTTTTTTTTGTTTTTTCTTCAATCGAGAATCTATAAGTTATCGTGCTTAAACTTCTAATAAAACAACAAAATATATAGTTCAAACATTTATCCAAAATGTTATCCTATGAATTTACTATTTCAGGCACAATTAGACTTTGAAAAATCTCATAATTATGCAATGCATTGCATTCCCGTAAGAATTATTATTACAAATATGCTCATTCAATATTTGTTATTAGTACTTCCTGTTCTGAAAATTTGCATTTCGTTGTTACGACACTTGTGAAGTATCGGATATAATTCTTTTAAGCATTTATCAATGGCTTACTCAACGGCTTTGGCGAATGTATAGCCGAGTACATACCTAATGGGATTGCTTAGGCGAGTGTTCCTGGATTGAGCGGACCCACACAAACTTTTCCAGGAACATATTTAATCAACGATGACTCAAGTTATTGAACCAGGCAGTCATTTTAGTGCCACTACCGTGTGTGCAATGTACAGGGATATTCCGTGTCAGTTTTTTTACTATGAGGTACGTACATGCAAGCTAGGTATATTAATTTATATTTTACCTATTTTGCAGTAGCAAGGGTTTAATTTCCGTTATTAAACAAATTGTCGCTAAAAACGGATTAAACCGATATGAATACCTACTCAATGCGGTTTTACGATATTATGTTTAAAATGTTCTTCTAGTTATCTATTCGTATAATAAATGGGTCGTTCTTCTTTTTTACCGACAATGAACCGAGGTTTTTCTGTTTTTTTGGTTTTTGAACTATCGAAAATTGTGGTTTTGAAGTGCGATTTAAAAAAAATGCATAGGTTTCTTCATTAGAACTAATTAAAGTTTCCTTTCTGGCCAATATAAATATTTATTTACGGTTGGTTTCTAAAAAAAAACATGTGACAAAGTGGACTCTTTCAGTGGGGACAACATTTTGGTTTACCACTCTGTCACGGCATTCTACGGAAAAAAAAACATTTAAAAAAATGCTAGTTAGAGAAAGTGAAATATTAAATATCACTAATTAATAAAATAATATTGACGTTCATTCGAACATTATAAAACCGTAAACATCATTACTCAAATGAGATGCCGTAATAAGACGAAGGACAGGCTATTGTCGGTCGAAAAGAAGAACGACCCAAATATATTTAACGGTTTTCAAAATATACAAATTTAATTACATATTAATGAGTCTTATTAATTGTTTTTTTTTGTAAGTAAATTGAAAAAGTATAATTTTACTACATGTATATTTATTGAGATATGTTAAAATTCAAATTCTGTAATGCCATTAGGGATAGGCTTTCGCGAAATTTCATACACGTGCATGTTAGCTTTGTTTACAACTATTCCAAATTTCAAATTGATAGCATTAGTAGTTCCTGAGATATTTAACTTTATGACAGATAGACAGACAGACAGACAGACTGACGGAGTCGCACCATAAGGGTTCAGTTTTTACCTTTTTGGTCCGGAACCCTAAAAAGGGCTTTCCGAGCTAGTGAGGTAAACAAAATGTTTCATGTTATTCCGTTCATAGGAAGCCGAGATCCTTAAAAAATACTGAAATGGTACTGGATGATTCTTTTTCTAATTCAGAGATTTATTATAAGTGTAAAAAAGATTAAGTATGTTTAATTATGGTTCTAATTCATAGGCCGAAATTGAATTATGCAAAAGTGAAAATTGGTTCCAAACATTAAATATGAGGTAACATCCCAGTGCTTGACACTGATCTAATACTTGACACTTTCATTCTTTCTTAACAATAGAGTTGAATAATAGTTGTCCACTAAAAGGTTAAGGTTTATGAATATTTTTTACGTACGAAACATCTCATGATCACATTTAAGTAAAATAGAGTCGATTGAAGTGTTTAAAAATACTGAAATGGTATGATTCTTTTTCTAATTCAGAGATTTATTATAAGTGTAAAAAAGATTAAGTATGTTTAATTATGGTTCTAATTCATAGGCCGAAATTGAATTATGCAAAAGTGAAAATTGGTTCCAAACATTAAATATGAGGTAACATCCCAGTGCTTGACACTGATCTAATACTTGACACTTTCATTCTTTCTTAACAATAGAGTTGAATAATAGTTGTCCACTAAAAGGTTAAGGTTTATGAATATTTTTTACGTACGAAACATCTCATGATCACATTTAAGTAAAATAGAGTCGATTGAAGTGTACCTAGTCCGCGTCTTTTGTAAGTGAACTTGTTTGTGTAAATATTCACGACGGATTTGTTGTTTGCCGTCACCCACGCGGCTTGGGACAGGTACCTACATAAGTAGTTCGCCAATTGATTTATGGCCAACCCATTGAAAATCAGGACTTAATTACTCTAATTAAAACACTTCAACCCAATTAATTCATTAAGTATTACACACCTGCGCCGTTAAGTAGAATTACTTGTTAAACATACATACTCATGGTATATCTACAGGTTCACGTTTCTTTTGCGGGTGGAACGACCAGGGGTGATACAAATTTCACATTTGATGATACCAAAGTTGGGTTGGATACCAAAGCTTGCAACAACAACAGTGATAATAATATTGAAATGAGTACCTATCGTACATTTTCAGTCGATCCTTAGCTTAGAGTCTCTCGAAATACTTCGAAGTACCTAAATCAGTTCACATTTTCACCTTTTTTACAGTTTCTTTATATATATATAAAGAAACTGTAATTCTTCTCCTACAAATTTATAACTTGCTTTTCTGACAGCTTATTACTACATCTTTTCAATTCAAGCGTAGAAGTAAATTTTTTGGCTAGATTGCTTAACCTAATCATTATTTAACCCTTAGTTAGGCCTAGCGTGCTTTTGAATACTGATTATGGTAGATAACAGCGTGGAAAAAAATATAACTTCTTGTTTTATTATTATTATAAAAAAAAGTCTGCGGTCCGCACATGGCCACTGCCCGTTACCGAAAATGCATGTGATCTATATGAGGCCACTGCCCTGCTAGCAATATGCACAAATATGTATTAAGGGTAAGATACGTCTTTACAATGAATTGTTGGCAATAAAACTAAAATATACGGTCGCTTACAAGAAAGAGGACTATAGTATCCGCAAAATTAAGTGGCGAATCGGCCAATAAAAGTAACAATGAAACCTTTTTGTGCGTAATAATAGCACGATTCTAATATTTTATGACCTGACTCGCCATTTATTTCATTTCATTTCATTTCATTTCATTTATTTCATGCATAATCAGGTACATTTAATTACATAGATGTTGGTTGCAAAGTAAGAGGCACTGATACCCCGGATTATGTTTTGCGGATACTATAGATCCCCGCTCTGGGTCATTTTTGATACAAGGTTAGCCATAGCTGTTCAGCGCGGCAATGCGGCCAGCGTTATGGGCATCTTTGTACCTGGAGTGATGCTGGGCGGGTTGTTTGATATTTTGTTTTAAGTTTAGCTTACTTAGCTTAATACATTTTAGTTTTATGTACCTATCGTTTGTAATATTTTCACTGTGTTTTTCTTTAATATAAATATAAGTACGTAACAAAACAGTTTGTTTATTCATGATTATCTTTGCAATGGAAATCGGCAAAACAAGAAAACAGTATGTGTCTTCATGTTTAATTATGTTTGTAATGGAAATCGGCGAAACTAGTTGCCTCCGCACAAAGAGGTACTCAGCACGGACATTACACATTATTTTGGATCGTTGCGAGGTTTTCCTTGTCCAGTGTCTGCATATTTTCCTGGTGCCCGCACAGTCAAGGCATGTGCTCACCAAGATTATTTAACCAAATCACGCCAGCCACCTTTTTTTCAACACAGTATCTTGGCAATAGAAAAATAAAAAATTGAACCAAAGATACCCTCTAAAAGCAATAATTTAAAAATAATCGGTAAATATTTGAAAATCGAAAAAGAAAAATCATTTCAATTATTTCACATACCTTGACATGATCTTGCATATTATGCACAAACAACTTATATGGACGCTAATATTTCATGTAAACACACTTCACAAAGTTCAGCAAAATCGGCAAAATTGGCGAAATATCATATACGCGGGCTCTTAGCGGTTCATTTACAACAATAGTCTTACCCTTAAAAAATAGGTACTCTGCAGGGCCGTAGCCATATACAGACCAAATGGTTCAAACGGGCGAAGGTCATACTGGAACCACATACGTGTAACGCGAATTATTAAAAAAGAAACAAAAATTGTAATGAAACTAATAAATCATCATATACTACATGCATATTAACTTATACACTACCCAAAAATGATAATGACCGTATTTATTTTTGGCATAATTCCATTTACAAACTCAAGAAACGCACAAAACGCACCAAATCCCTCACCCTCAGTTTAAAGACTACTAAACCGTCGTACAAAAAGGTTCCGATACACTTACTTTCTTTGGGTTCGGAAACTTCGTAAACCACCATTTCATAGACAATACAATAATGACATTTTGCGTTCCTTATACATCGGCTTGTCTAGAAAAAAAGATTGCTATGTGGTCGCTATGTGATCAGGTGATCACCGCCCGGCTAAAGGTTAAGGAATAGCCCTTCAAAATCTCCAAAAGTTACTATAAACAGTATACCTATAAACACATCTGGTATCCCTAGATCTTCTCGTCCCGATGTCCCATAATTATGCAGTAATTATGCACGATTCAATTGAAACATTATTAAGATGATTATATCGTCAATTATTTGCACATATTAGGTATCCAATTCATCATTGATATGGGTTTGTTTTGTACAAGTAGGCGCTCGATTAATGTGAACGAGATCCATTTATGGCGGGCGATTCCATTTCACGAATAACAAAAAGTATAAATTGAGTGAGGCATTTACGTTTTTTTGTTTTGTTTAAAATGTATGACCAAAGAGGATATAAAACCGGAACTGGCGTAATCGACAATATGGCGAGAGTCTTGCCGCGTGTGCGGCGTCGTGTAAACGCACTTAATAATATGTATCACTTTTTGCTCCACTCTGTTATTATTAATGAATAAAATGGTATATGTCCGAGAGTAGGTACTCGAGGTCGACGATCGCGCGGAATGCTGTAAAAAATGCGCTAAGGACGCTAGTTCGCTATCAACCTTTGCAACGGCGGCGCTGCAAGGGGTCATTAAATCTCCGATTAACTTTGAATTATTAATTCTCAATGCTTATAGATACGAATATTTTGTAGTAATCAGCCGATGATTTTCATACTACGATATTTCGTGTTAATTCTTTTGTTGGTTAAATATCACGCGCTGTCGTGTTTACTTTATTGAATTCAGCGTTTGTACAGCAAACCTGCCTACATACGAATGTACATTATAGGTAGATACTAAATAATCTGGTAGATATGGTTTGCTAAGATATCCTGCTTATTCCGGTTCTTTTGACGCTGACTTACTGTTACAACCCGATATAAATTTTTAATTTCAGGTAATAATATTCCATAGGTATATCGAAATTGTAATGAGGCGCATAAAAGCCGCGACGTGGGTAATACCGTTGATAATAATTGGAGATTAACAAGCACTACCTATCTAAACAAGGAGTTTCTTACTTTTTTTTGTCACGCCACTTGTAGATGGTCACTTATCTAAAAAGTATTATAGGTACGTGTACCTACTTTGTTGCATATTGCAACAATGTTTACATGTTACGCGGGTGTACTGTGCTCTAGAGTAATGAGATAACCGGAAATTGTAATATACTACACTACTAATACTTAACTTAATATTATCTGCTTCTTCAGTATGAGCCGTGCCCGGGCTGACGCCGAAACATATAATACCGGAGGGCAGAACACATATTTCGCCACTTAGGTAGTTATTGTCTTGTCATTCGGTATTCGATGAGATCTTGATGGATGTCACTGATGCCAGCATGGAGCGAATGTATGGGAAACTCGGTTTACGAACGCCGACCAGCGCTCTCCTCGTATCATTTCGTTCACTTGCCGGACTCAATTACGTTGTTACTCTTATCGATTTAAAATAGACAGATCCAAAGATTCACCTGGGATTAGTAAAAACGCTAGCTTGCTAAAACATTACTATCACACGAAACGTAATCCTGAGAGAGGCAGCTCCCGCATCCTGCTCTATCAATCACTGACAATGTACCATATCTGGGTCGGCATTGCAAAAAAATACCAATAAATAAATTACTTATCACTCACTTCAGATAATTTGGAGTTCATTGACTACCCCGCGTCACATTCGACGCACCAATGTTCAATGGTTTTTTGTTGGAATATAATTATCACGATTTTAATTTGAAGTCTTGTCCCTACATGAGCTTGTTGCCTAATTAGGTAGTTAATATTAAATTATATTGTCTACCATAGGTGTATTATTATTTGATAAATTGTTGCCACAAATATTAACCTACCACGATATATTTACTAGAGAATTAATACGTAGGCCTATAGATAATCTGACTGATAACTAAGTGTAGGTATAAATGATAACCTATCACTTTTTATCTCAGAATTTGGAAAGCAAGGGTTTTTCTTATTCCGAATCATTAGCACTATTACTTCTGATAAAGAAAAAGTGTCATCTATTCTTGACTCTATATACCTACTATGTGAAGTTTTTTATAAATTTTGTATTGACCTTCACTTAGTGGATACCTAAAAAGTGTACCTGGGTCGTTCTTCTTTTCGACCGACAATAGCCTGTCCTTCGTCTTATTACGGCATCTCATTTGAGTAATGATGTTTACGGTTTTATAATGTTCGAATGAACGTCCATATTATTTTATTAATTAGTGATATTTAATATTTCATTTTCTCTATCTAGCATTTTTTTAAATGTTTTGTTTTCGTAGAATGCCGTGACAGAGTGGTAAAATAAAATGTTGTCCCCACTGAAAGAGTCCACTTTGTCACATGTTTTTTTTTAGAAACCAACCGTAAATAAATATTTATATTGGCCAGAAAGGAAACTTTAATTAGTTCTAATGAAGAAACCTATGCATTTTTTTTTAAATCGCACTTCAAAACCACAATTTTCGATAGTTCAAAAACCAAAAAAACAGAAAAACCTCGGTTCATTGTCGGTAAAAAAGAAGAACGACCCACCTATAGATTTCTTAAAATATAAGATAAAATAGTACACAGCAGCAGCAAAAACGAAGTAAGGTGCATTCGGCTCGGCTAACTCCGAAAGTCGGGTAATTCCGATAATTTCTAATTTCTATCAAACCAAGCAATATTTTTTTACTCTGTCAACTTTTACCACGCCGCCGTGTTATCCAGGTGCTAAAAGTTGACATAATAAAAAAAATTGCTTGGTTTGATAGAAATGACTAATTATCGGAATTACCCGACTTTCAAATAGACTTTCGGAGTTAGCCGGATGCACTATACCAACTGAGGATGCAATATAGGAAAAACCGGACAAGTGCGAGTTCAACTCGCGTGGCGAGGGTTCCGTATATAATACACAAACATATTGAAAAATTTCCCGTTTCTTTGAATACTCAAACTTCTTATAGGTTTTCCTGTAATCTTTAGGTAAGGAACTATTTTCCATATTTTTTCGGAATTTTAAGCCTAGTAGTTTCGGAATTTTAAGCCTAGTAAATTCATTAATTTACTTTATGCGTCCATTTTTGTGTCACCAATTTACATATGTTTACCAAATTTCAACTCAATCGGTCCAGTAGTTTCGGAGTACATTGGCTGTGACAGACGGACAGACCGACGCACGAGTGATCCTATAAGGGTTCCGTTTTTCCTTTTGAGGTACGGAACCCTAAAAACGCTGTGGTGAGAAGACTCTGTACAGATATAAAAAAAAAACAGATGTATACGTAGTCTATAAGCTACGGTAGCCTAGTGGTTCAGTTATACGGCTGTCAAGTGGTGGTCATGGGTTCGAATCAGGGATCGGAACCGGTTTTTTCAAAAGTCCTCGAAGTAGTCTAATTTTAGGTAACATTATTATTAGACAGCCTGATCAAAAATGATATTGTAAACCAAAGAACGAAATTGAACGAAATAAAACCGGTATTTTTGTATGGTGAAAATACCGGTATCCGATCCCTGTCGAATCCCGGCTCGTACGAATGAGTTTTTCGGAACTTATGTACGGAATATTTACCGTTAGCTTTTCGGTGAAGGAAAACATCCTGAGGAAACCAGTCTAATCCCAATATTTAAGGTGTTAAAGCGGACCCCGATCTCGTTTAGGGCACAACCGGGAATAACGCTAGGAGGATGATGATGAGATGTTTACTTAGTCTATTACTGGTCTGAAAAGTACGAGTCGAAGGTAGGTAGTTGTTTAACTATACACTTTCATTAAACATGCAAAATGTAGGTAATGTACCTACTTGCGCTATTGGTATTCTCCAGGAAAAACAGGGTGCCAAAGCCAAAGCTCTTGAATTGGTCGCTCTTGATGTCAATAGCGAATCCGTTCGCTTCGTAAGTATGCTGGGCTAAACTGGTCGTCAATTGATAATGATGATTATGGATGATGATGATGATGACGATGATGATAAAAGGTTTTTATTTAACATATATACTACAATCTTGTCGGAAGGGTGCTAACCTGTCAGTGTGGTACATTCTCTGCAAAGATAGGCTATAGTCATGGTCGAAATCGACCAGGATGGTATGATGACGATAATGATTATGACGATGACGATGACGATGATGATATATATTTAATATGTTTGTTGTTGTTTCAGGTGGTGCGCACTCGTGGCGTAGCGCGAGAGTGTGATGCGAGGGGGGCGGCGCGGCGGGCGCCGGCGCCGGTAGCTCCGATCATGCTCGGCCCGCGCGCGGCCGCTCTCTGTCTGCTCGTGCTAACCGTCATCGCCGACACCGTGCTGGCGTCCAGTGCCGTTATCAGTAAGTGCCTTCCCTGATTTCATCATCAGCATCAGCCTATATACGGACGCAGGCCTCTTATGGATAAGAGGGAACGGGCAGTAGTCCCCACGCTGTGGCGGCTCTGGGCGTTGATGGGGACTTTCACACCTTTAAATTTCGTCACAAATGTATGCAGGTTTCCTCACGATATTTTCCTTTACCGAAAAGCTAACGGTGATTATCAAATAATATTCCGTACCTACCTAAGTGCGGAAAAACATATTGGTACTATACGAACCGATATTTAAACCCACGACCGCCGTTTGATAGCCGCGTGGCCCGCGTGCTTAAAACCACTAGGCTACTGTAGCTTTTTCCAGTTTCATCACATCAGCTGAAAGACATCCACTGCTGGGCATGGGGCTTCCCCATGGTGTGCCACAGTTGTTAGGGTTTTTGCCGCAATTTATCAAAATTACGAATCCCTTTCGTATTATTTATGGCGTAAATTTCACACCTATCGTGAGTGAGTGGACCTTCCGTACTATTAGTAGTACCTGGATACTATTTACTTATTCAGTACTGCTGTTGAGTCGGCATCCTAAGGCCGGGGCTGCACTAGTGGGGCGATTGGCGACGCCACTGCGATTTCAGTACAGCTTGGGCGACTTGATATATGAAGATCGCCGTCGCGTCTCTAATCGCTACCAGTGCAGCCCCGGCCTAAGCGCTAGCGCTAATCGCTGAAAGTTGCGCGTGGTGTCTAGACACCACTAAACTAATGATGCTCAGCCGCGCGTCACAATTTGGTTTTACTGGCTATCACCGATTGCAGGCCTGGTATCCACTGCCGTTATAAGTTCGTGTCTTCATACTAATCAGTGCTCCGTTTGTGCACTAGGCACAAACTTCTATCTCGTGTCCCTACCTACGTCCATC
Source organism: Epinotia nisella (assembly GCA_932294315.1). NCBI lineage: Eukaryota > Metazoa > Arthropoda > Insecta > Lepidoptera > Tortricidae > Epinotia > Epinotia nisella. The sequence goes on along the minus strand of OW028679.1, from coordinate 14,731,230 downwards.
TGTAATAATTACTGATTATGATTATGACTGTAGTAATTACAACCATGATCAGCTAACGCGCCTTCTGTCTGTCTGCATGAAGGCCCATGATGGTCGTATTGATCCCGTGTGATTTTAGCAGGTAATAATATATTAGTAAACAAAACCCTTTTCACCTTACCAGCTCGGAAAGGCTTCCTTCATCGCTTAAAATCTGCGCCGAAAAGTCCATTATAAAATTTATAAATATTCGCTAGCGTGGAAAGTGTTTTTGAATTTCGAATGTGACGCTCTATCGCGAGATACAACTTTTTTTATACGAATTGAGAGGTCATTATCCTGCGTTATTGATGGTGTTATGCTAATAATTCATTTTTATTATTTTGATAAAATTAAATTAATAATGCTTATTCTATAATTATGAAATGTGCATTTATTTATTATAATAATAAATGTTTACAAATGTTAAATTAGAACTAAAACTAAATTAAAATAACTAAAACTAAACATTAAAAAAAGTGTTTTTGGACTCATTATAAAATGTAGTTTTACATTTCAACATGTTTCGCTTCGTGCAAATTTGGAACGCACCGTTTGGAAGTTAATTTAAGAAAAAAGTCGTGTAATTTTTGTTTTGTTTTATTCTAAAGCCACAGTAAAATCAAAATAATGGAAGTAAGGTATTCATAGATTTGCTTAAATTGCTGCGCTTATATATATAATTTATAATATAATTTTAATGTCTCCTTAGTTAGCGGAAAAATAAAATGTGCGTATTTGAGCCTTAGTTTACCCGTGAGTACCTACCCAACAATTAAATACTTACTTTGACATTTTTATTGTAAACGTGGAGACTATTTAAATAAAATAAAATTAAATAAGATTTATTTCGGACTCGAGGTCCATAATTTGTTAGTTACAGTTTAAAGATACAAAAATGTTAGTGTTACCTACATTAAATAATTATAAAATGCTTGGGTTTTGATGAGATGTAAACAAACCTTCATTGGAAATGAGTACCTATACGTAAGCGCCAAATGACTTTCATTATATTTACAATTTTCCTCGAGGTGGTGAGGTGAAAAATTGTGTGTTTCGCTTGGCAGGAAAGTTGTTTGGCGTCTCGTGCCTTGCAAGCTTCGCTATGCGCAGGATTGTACTTTTGAACCATTCGCTTCGCTCATGGGTCAATCTTCCATCGCTAGCTCGGATTTCAATACAAGCGTTTGCGCCAAACAACAACTTTGCAGTCTTGAATAACAAATAACGATTCTCTCTCTCAAATACAGTTCTGAATACTGACGACTGACTGAAAGCTACATTGAAGTGACGGACGCTTTATGTCGTCGTCTATCAACGTGTTAGTCGTGACCATAAAATAGACAATCTTATTTTTATCTCTGTTATTTTATCATTGTACCTACAGCTGGCTTAAGTAAATGCGAAACAAGAAGGCTCTAGGTAGGTATGTAGAGGATATCTAGAATAGGATTTACGAAGGCTCTTGATCGTTAACAATAAAATATGCTGTTACGGAGTATACTTTCATTGCGGTTGAGTTTCACAAGGCACCTCACAATAAACGGGTTGCTCTTGTCGCTTACCGGTTGCACAAGGTGTGCTCAACGACAATTCTTCGGTTGCGAAACGAACGGTCCCACATAGATCACAGCCTCAACGGCGCCCGCGCACTGAATGCATTAACTCCATTAGATACTACACACATTTACTTTAGAACCACGATTTAGGTTCAATAGGATTCAAGGCTTTGAGCGCTTGGTGAGCGCAACCTGCGTTTTAGTTCGTTCTCCTGTTAAATCGTTGTTAAAATACGGTAGTATATTGACAACAGTAAAAATCAATTATTCTTACATCTATGCTATTTCATTTCATTTCATTTATTTATTCATTAAATAATACAAGAACTTATACTTTTATATCATACTTAAGACCAAGACCAACGATATATTTCCTAATCCATAATACAGCAAAGACAGTCAAATAAATTAAAATACATTAAAAATTGCTTATAGCAAATAGATTAGATTAATACATTAATAATAAAAATTACCTACACTTTCAGTCTCAATATCACTAAAATTTAAATTACAATGAAATATTTAAATAAATAAATATTAGGAGACAATCTTACACAAATCGAACTAGAATCGATTTAAAATACTATTTCTCTATTCCCGAAAAGTTCAAATTGAAATGTTATTTGGAATATATCTAAGCCATATTATGCCCCATATGTTACTGAAAATTCATTGTTCTGGCTTGAAAATGGTCTGAATGGTCGAAATGGATGGTACAGTCGTGCCTTTTTGTTTTGCTCGACTTGGCGGGGGCACTACCGTGCCCCCAAATGGTACGTCCATCATACTTAAACGCGATCATGCTAGCTCGGCGGGCGATTGGTCGGCGATTGTCATATTTACTCGGCGGAAATTGTGGTATTATGCAGTGTGTTTACTGTATCCCTAAGGCTAGTGGACATGTTTACAGAAGCAACTTTCTAAAACATATCCTCATCTAGCCGTCATTACTAAAATGACCAATAATCGTGCAGTTTATAACTATTTTATGTATATTTTGCACGCGCCTTTAAAATTAAAACACGGCAATCATCCTGCGTGTACTCGTAAAGTGTTTAAAGCACCGTATATTTTCAAGATTTACATAATTTCTAGTAACTAGCGTGTGTAATGTCATTTTAACGGTTAAAGGGATATTATTTAACCAAAGTTAATCGGCTCATAAAATTTTTATTAAGTTTGATGACGAAAATGTGATATTGTAGGGTACTTATTAGTTCGATTTGTGTAAGAATGTTCCCAATGTATTTATTTATTTATTTATTTATTTATTTACTTATCTGCCTGAAGATGCTCTTAATTAGGTACCCACTAACAAGGTACCTATGTTTTTGTCGATGCTTTTATTCTATCATCAAAAGATTTTGACTTTGGATCAAGTTGGTATAATATGTGACGGTTTTTGGGAAAAGGTCCCACTTTGTCGATATGGAGTTAAGAGTAGTTCCTAATACTACAGATCATACGCTATCTTTTGGTGAAAGATTCATGTCCCTAGGTGCTATAGTTATTTTTTAAAAATTCTGCAAAGTTGCAGAAGTGAAAAAGCGACAATTGAGAAAACGTTGGTTAAAGTTTGGGATGGCAGAAAACACACTTCTACTTTGAAGTTATGGAGTGGTTGGTATTAAATGAATGGGCATACTTTAGGGATTTCAAATTAGTTAAAATCATGTATGTAACCTTAGTATTTTGAATGTTATGGAGACTTGAACATAAAAACGGGACGAAAATATGTAAATCCTGAATATGGGTTTATTTCTATATTCTATTATACGGTACGCAGATTTATCATTAAAGTTGTATTTATAAATGGTTTCCCATGGTAAAAAAGACATAAATAATCCTGTGGATCCTTTTATTTAGTTATTATGTCAAAAAGTTAATAACAAATGATTTGACGAGTGCCATGCATAAAAATTAAAATACATGTGTCTCTTAATATATAACATGAGATTACTTAAAAAACATACTTATCAAGCATAGAAAGTATGTAAAATATCAAATTATAAGTACTTTTTGTGTGTATAAAGTTTAGTGATTTTATATAGGGAGGGTCCCACTTTGTCGGTTTACTAAACTTTAGTGTTTCTTCATTGAAAGTGTTTGTGTTTGGTATATTTTTCAGTTTTATGTGTGAGATAATGGTTTGTTATTGTTAATCTAAGAGTCTTTGATACTAACGTCGTTTGTTTAAACTTTTTTAACGTAATTGAACGAAATTTCTTTTCGACTCAAGTTTAGTGACCCACTTTGACGGTTTGGTGGATCATACGCTAAAAAATTACTACAAGTATAAAATCATAATTTATAAACATAGGTGTAATTTGCTGAACCAAAAACAGTATAATTACAAACCAAAAATGGTGTACGTATTGAACCTATGAGATGTAGCAAACGGATCGAACTCATCGCAACGTTTATATAAGTCGCCGCGCCGCCTCGTCGGCGACATCAAAGGCACCGCCGCCGCTAAGCGCTTTGTGTAGAGCCGACGTGGGTATGTACCTACGCCGGTTGGCTCGACGCGCAGCGCAAGCGGCGACGGCGATCAGTGCGAGGCAAGCTACCGCTGAGGTTGGGTGTAGTAATGTGCATCAAGTAGCGTATGATCCACCAAACCGTCAAAGTGGGTCACTAAACTTGAGTCGAAAAGAAATTTCGTTCGATTACGTTAAAAAAGTTTAAACAAACGACGTTAGTATCAAAGACTCTTAGATTAACAATAACAAACCATTATCTCATACATAAAACTGAAAAATATACCAAACACAAACACTTTCAATGAAGAAACACTAAAGTTTAGTAAACCGACCAAGTGGGACGCTCCCTATATAAAATCACTAAACTTTATACACACAAAAAGTACTTATAATTTGATATTTTACATACTTTCTATGCTTGATAAGTATGTTTTTTTAAGTAATCTCATGTTATATATTAAGACACACGTGTATTTTAATTTTTATGCATGGCACTCTTCAAATCATTTGTTATTAACTTTTTGTCATAATTACTAAATAAAAGGATCCACAGAATTATTTTTGTCTTTTTTAGCATGAGAAACCATTTATAAATACAACTTTAATGATAAATCTGCGTGCCGTATAATAGAATATAGAAATAAACCCATATTCAGGATTTACATATTTTCGTCCTGTTTTTATGTTCAAGCCTCCATAACATTAAAAATACTAAGGTTACATACATGATTTTAACTAATTTGAAATCCTTAAAGTATGCCCATTCATTTAATACCAACCACTCCATAACTTCAAAGTAGAAGTGTGTTTTCTGCCATCCCAAACTTTAACCAACGTTTTCTCAATTGTCGCTTTTTCACTTCTGCAACTTTGCAGAATTTTTAAAAAATAACTATAGCACCTAGAGACATGAATCTTTCACCAAAAGATAGCGTATGATCTGTAGTATTAGGAACTACTCTTAACTCCATATCGACGAAGTGGGATCTTTTCCCAAAAACCGTCACAAATATGATATCGACGATTTTTTCTGTATGCGACAAAGTGGGTCGCTGGGCACTAAACTTTGAGGCCCTAAAAAGGTGCTTAAAATGGAGATTTATGCGTCGTCATCAAAATCATAGGTTTATTACAGTCTGTTCTATCAGTTTTCATCGAAAGTTGATTTTCGGTAAGTTTTGCCATATTTCACTAAACTGCCCGTAACTCCGTAACTAGAATCGACAAAGTGGGCCCTTTTACTAAACACCGTCACATATACGTTCGAAGTTTATCGACACCGTTGTTAAAACACCGGTCAAATGCGAGTCGGACTTGCGCAGGAGGGTTATGTACCGTACTCGCTTGATCTGTAGTGATCGTGCCTTAATACCTAATCGGGACTGAGTACTGCGATAAAAACCGGCCAAGTGCGTGTAGGACCACGCAAAACAGAGGGTTCCGTACCTATTAAAAAGGTCGTATAGTCACAGAATTCTTACGGCAATTACGTCCTTTATTTAAGGAAGGCAGTTTTTCAGCAATATCTCAAAAACCTTTGAACCGATCTTGTTCAAAATAATTTTCGGTGAAAGATCTTATTAAGCCCTATGTCCATGATTTTTTTTCATATTTTTAAAATTCACCGTTCAAAAATTAGAGGGGTGGGGGGGACAGCATTTTAGTGACTTTCGGGGCGATTATCTCCGACTCTATTCACTTAATGAAAAAAATTGCTGAGAAACCTTATATTTATTTTGAAAGGCCTATCGATTGATTTGGCACACGTGGGCTTACAATGAAAAAAAAATTGACTTTCAGTTTTATGTATGGAGTGCACCCCTAAAAAATATATTTTAGTCATTTTAATTACAAAACTATGTAGCGGCTAACAAAATACACCTATCCTCAAATTTTATTCAAATACACCTTATAGTTTTCGAGTAAAATGCCTGTGACATACGGACAGACGGACAGATGGACAGACGGACATGACGAAACTATAAGGGTTCCGCTTTTGCCATTTTGGCTACGGAACCCTAAAAAGTGTGACCGACAGAGAAGCCATAACTACAGAATTGCATCTCGTTTCATAGCATGGTTATGGAGGGCGTAAAAGTATGAATAGTGGGTTCATGAAGCTTCACACTTTTTTTAATATCTTGGCGGCGCCTCTGTATCCTTGTAATACAATTAAATAAAACTTACGAATAACCTCGTAAAACATCATGCTCCTACATATTTTTGTTATTTTAAATATTTTATTCCCTACAAATTTCATACTAACGGGTCGTTTTTGACGTTTAATTAAAAGGGAATCAATCTATAGGGAGGTTATCTGTGGGTCAACAGAATCCTGCAATTCTTCGAGTTTGCAGGACTTGACCAAGAATGGCAAGAATTGTATGTAGTAAGTGGCGATCACAATAGATCAGCGATGGTCGCAGTGATATAAGGGCTCTCACAGCCCGGAAGCCACTACCAGAATAATAATAATAGCACTCGCGTCCTCAAACAGAAAACGTTTGCGTTATGAACTTAAAATGTTTAGGTATAGTACTAAGTACTCTTTAGGTATAAATCCATGCATTCGAGTATACATTTTTAAATGAAATAATTTCTAACAAAACTTTCAATACCTATTGAAAATGTATAAGTATTGTGTGTAACATAAGTGCTCTGTCAACTCATCTACAACATTGCATTCGTATAGTTTACATACATACTCACACCGGCTTAAATCATAGTCACCCTAATAAATTTGGCATATGGTTTTGTCGTTATATCGTAAAATGGACCAAAATGTTCCTTACCTGTGAAATGATATTCCACAATTATAGTAACGCTTTCGCCTTTACAGCCCTTTACACAACATTTGTTTAAGACCACTCCATTGCCCTTTGGGTGACTTTGAGCCTTCTTATGAGGCTCATAGTAAGCGACCACGTTTCAGTGCCATATGTCATCACTGTCATCAGTCATCACTGGCAACACACACTGTTCAAAGACTCTCGTCTTGAGACATTGCGGAATATTGAACGAAAAGATTTGCCGGAGTTTCGCGAACGCTGCCCAGCCGAGTCGGATTCAACGATTGATCTCTTTCTTGAAGTTGGACCTAGGTACCTAAATCACAGATATTGGTATTAAAAAAATATGCGGGTTAACAGGCGGATCTTTTGACTGCGTAAACTTGGAAGTTTCTTTCACGGCTACAAGCACTGACACGTGTCCTTGAGAAAAGGGGTCTTGACAGACTGGGGGATATTGAAGTGATACTAACTGGGGTGAGGCTCTACTGGTGCGTTGCGTTGCGTTGCGTTGTTTCGATTGCCGTCCTTTAACCTACTATAGGTAGGTAGGTACGTTAGACAAGGACGGCAATCGGAACAACGCGTCACAACAGACACCAGTGGAGCCTCACCCTAAAGGGTTTCATTTATTCTTTTGAGGTATGGAAACCAAAAAACTATCATAGATACCAGTTGCAATAAATTGATAGTCAAACCTTCAAATTATGAAATTAGACATAAGCAGTAACTTCAAATCACGTAGCCTACAATGTTAAGTATTAACAACCAAGTTCGATCAATGTCAATTGACATCGTGCGATTAAAATTCGTTTATCTATGAGTTTCGAACCTTATCCGTAGCACTCTTTCAACACAAACGGCTAAGGCCAGCCGTGCCGTGCATTCAATCGACCTAGAGGTCTATGATTGTGACTTGACGTATTGATATGATATGTAGATACGGCCATACGTCAAGCCACATGGACCACGTCAGGTTTGGCGCGCGTGGAAGCAAAAACGCCAAATATGCCAAAATCGTTAAGTCACCAGCATTAATATCTTCCAAAAGTAAAACATAATAGTACAAGCTTTGCTTAGTTTGGGACTATGCCGATCTTTGTGAGATTGTCCCCAAATATCAAATTAATTTTTGAACATAGGCAGCTTCAAAACTTCAAGCGATATTTTTGCGGTTGTTTCGAAAGAATATTGTTTATTTCTTTATTTAAAATCTTTACGTATATTCAACCATGCGCTATGACAATGTGTTTTTAGGGTTCCGTAGCCAAAATGGCAAAAACGGAACCCTTATAGTTTCGTCATGTCCGTCTGTCCGTCTGTCCATCTGTCCGTCTGTCCGTCTGTCCGTCTGTCCGTCTGTCCGTATGTCACAGGCATTTTACTCGAAAACTATAAGGTGTATTTGAATAAAATTTTGAGGATAGGTGTATTTTGTTAGCCGCTACAAAGTTTTGTAATTAAAATTACTAAAAAAAATTTTTTTAGGTGTGTAACTCCATACATAAAACTAAAAGTCAAAATTTTTTTTTTCATCGTGAGCCCACGTGTGGCAGATGAATCGATAGGCCTTTCAAAATAAATACAAGGTTTCTCGGGAATTTTTTTAATTAAGTGAATACAGTCAGAGATAATCGCCCCGAAAGTCACTAAAATTCTGTCCCCCCCCCTCTAATTTTTGAACGGTGTATTTTAAAAATATGAATAAATTCATGGACACAGCGCTTATTAAGTTCATTCACCGAAAATTGTTTTGAACAAGATCGGATGAAAGGTTTCCGAGATATTGCTGAAAAACTGCCTTCCTCAAAGAAAAGGACGTAAGTGCCGTAAGATTTCTATGACGATACGACCTTTTTAATAGGCACGGAACCCTTCGTTTTGCGTGGTCCGACACGCACTTGGCCGGTTTTTTTTAATTCAAATGTTACAAGATACCCGTGCGCGGGACAAGAGCACAACATATCGAACTAACATTGGCACGACAAAATTTTGAGGGAGGAAAACTTTATTAGCACCATTCCTAGGCCCCCGTCGCCCGTTTCGCATAATTTCTACATATACATTTGTCAAAACGTCTAGATACAAAGCAAACATATTGCCACAACTGATAGCCCGTATAATCTCCAACAATACGAATTACTTGATTCGTTAATTTACAATTCAGTGATTTATTTTTAAGTTCGTTTGCCTTGAAAGCCACTCGTTGCTATGGGATTAAAAGCGTATTATGAAATACAAACGTGACCACAAACCGAAGAAGATAGCCGTAATGTATGCAAACAATATTACGGTTCTTATACCCGCGACATGGGTAGTGACAAACTGGTACAGTAAAATTACACTTTTTATTTTAAGTATCGTTTGCATCAAAGTGTCAGTCTTAACATAAGTCAGTTAAAAGAAATGATTGGCTTTTGACTGATATTGTAATTAAAAAATATAAATAATGCTTGCGTTTTTGGGGCTTCTGCTCGATTATGGGTAGGTACCTACATTTGGTTCTATAATAAGAAGGTAGGTAATATGAGTTACGCGTGTCTTAGTAAAAGCTGGTCCCAAAAACTGTTATTCGTCATGCAAAGCCATTTACTATCATTGCATCGGTCTCTGCCTTGTGGGCCTTGTACCTACAAAGTAATAATAAATAAATGTAGTGAGAGAATTCACACCATTTGACCCAGTCCCAAACTAGTAAGTCTGTACTGTACTATGGGTAAGTACCAGACAACGGATAAACATACTTATATAGATAAATACATACTTAAATGGATATTAAACATCCAAGGCTCGAGAACAAACATTCGTACCTATTCATCATACAAACATCTGCCCGGGACCTCAAGCTTCATAGTCAGGTTCTCTAACCACTAGGCTATTCGGTCGTCTAAGAATGGTTTAACCAGCAACACCAAGCTGCAATTATCCGTGCAGACTTGCTTAATACAATCGTGATAAATATATTTGACGGCACTTAAGCCGCATGCGAGCTCACACTGATTACCAAAATATTTACGCAGGACAGAGGCCGGCGGCGGCGGTGGAGCCGGAGTCGGCAACGCAATAAGAATGCGGATACATCGACGACGTAACGCCGATGTCATCTCTACGAGACACTGCTCCCAGACACGATGTTTATACTGTGCCATGTGACTATGTGGCGATAGTTGGCAGTTCTAAAACCCCGTCTTAGCTCTCGAATATGTGCATGCGTTGAATTTAAAATAATTTTTCACTTCTCATGATCGAAAAGTGTGTCATATTAGACTTAGCAAGCGGGGCTAAAATAGTACATTTAGCCTCTAGGGAAAATAATGTAGGTATACCTACATTATTTTCCCTAGAGATATATCTTTATGATTTTTAAGCATTTTAATTTGACCAATCAAAACACTTCACCTTACTAAACCCACCATTCACAACCCTGTAAAAAACATTTGTATTTGTTATAAACTAACCAGAATACAGCTAGATATTATAATCGTCCAGTCAGGAAGCCGAATTAATTTCTAACATTAGGTGTTTTTTATTCCCTAATTCACAATCATTAAAAAAAACGCCACTGACCGTCTTTTTGCCGCGTCCAAACGTTCAAGCGTGTGAAGCGTGGTTGACTGCATACATGGCATAAGCTATGGGATTGAGCGGCATAGACTGCTGTCTATTTCGCTTTATCTTATCGTATACTGTCCGCCGCGCCCGGCCGTTTGAACGCGCCTATAGACAGTTAATGGCGTTTATTCGTGGTGTCAATATTTTGTATCTGTGTCAAGCATTTTATAAAAAAAATCATGCCGCCAAATTGAAGAATCTCTTCGCCGTGGAATTTATTATTGATTGTGGTTGGGGATAACCTTTGTTTTTACTATTTTCTCGCAGTCGAAGTGAAAAGTAGAGGGGTAACATCTGGTTTAAAAGCCATAATCTGGCGGCGGTAATCCACTCGAACTATTTTCCCTCACTTCGCTCGGGAAAATAACCATCTCGTGGTAATATGGGTTATTTTAGACTCTTGTCAAACAATCTACTATAACGTCAACTCGACCAAACAAGCATGGATTTTGTCCTAAGATTAGTTCATATTCATATAAGCGGTTAATCTCAGTTTAAGTCCTTCCAGTTACCTACGTTGAATAGAGTTTAAAAATAAACCTCTGCTTAGTGCATGTCTTATCAATAGTAGGTGTCGAAGTTGACATCACACTAATCACACTAATATTATCACATCACACTATCACACTAATATTATAAATGTGAAACAGTGTCTATATGGAAATCCATGTGGTCAAAGATACATAATAAAGTAACATCGACGGAAATTGTATTTATACAACTAACGTTAAAAACTTCAATACTGCGATGCAGAGCGTCACACATTTCCAGGCATATTCTAGCCGTAGTAGGTAAATCTTCCGATTTTTCTATGCGTTTAAACTCTGCCAAACCATATGAGAACGTATAAAAAAGAGTTCGATGGAGTTTAGGTATCGTAGACAGAGTTCGAGAATGACCGATTTAAGAACACTTCACCAGCGCCATCTTTTGGTGTCCAGTAGCAACAAGGCTTCTTCCCTAATGTGGTGTAGTGGTTTTGAGGACAGATTAAACAAAAATATGCGAACCGATTTTATTGAAACTTTCCAATATTGTTGTTTATACCTCAGAGTAGAACATAGCGTGCCGTTTTTTAGATATAATTACTTCAGAGGGTGGAATAAGGAACCAAAGATTGTATGGGACTTAAATTATTTTTTTAAATAGAAACTTGAAACTTCGTACATTGATTTTATATCAAAATATTAGAAAACTAATTTCTGCGTTTTTGAAAATTCATTCCCTAAAAAAGGCGTTTGAGAATTTGTATGAAAATAAAACGGTCACCCATCCAAATATTGACCTCACTCGACGTTGCTTAACTTTGGTGATTGTTGCGAAGTGTTCATCGCTATTAGACTACGTATCACTATAATTACAATATCAGTGTTTTTAAAATAAAACTGTACTGTTTACTAGAAGGCGACATATTTGTATAAACAGCTACTGTCTGAAAGCATCACGCGTGTGGACCAAGGTGGAAAAGTTCCATCTCACGACAAACATGCGAGTCCAGCTGTTTGATGATGTAGAGTCAGGTGCGTATGCTCAAAAATTGCTTGAGATAGGCGACGGTCGATTAAAAACTGATGATGAAGGTATGATTCTATTCACCAACCATTATTGTCATGTTGTGGATTGGGAAGACGAGCTTATTGCTCAAGTTTTTCCGAATCTGCAACAAGATATTCTGGATGAAAATTGGTTGTGTGAAAGAACCATACTGGCACCAAAAAATGAGACAGTATCAAAAATAAATAAAAAAATCTTGGAAAAAATATCAACCGAAACAACAGTTTACAACTCCATAGATACAGTAATGACATCCGACGACAGCACCAGTTACCCGGTTGAGTTCTTAAACTCTCTGGAGCTATCCGGGGTACCTTCCCACAAACTCGAATTAAAAGTAGGCGTACCCGTAATGTTAATGCGCAACTTAGATGCACCAAAATTGTGCAATGGAACAAGATTACGGGTCACTGAATTGGGAAAATATATAGTAAAGGGCACAATCTTAACTGGTGAAGCGAAAGGAGAAGATATACTCATACCCCGCATTCCAATTATACCTAATAACTTGCCATTTAACTTCAAACGACTACAGTTCCCTTTAAAAGTAGCGTTTACAATGACAATTAACAAATCGCAAACCTTAAAAGTAGCGGGATTACATTTAGGCACGCCATGTTTTTCCCACGGGCAGTTGTATGTAGCTTGCTCACGTGTGTCTAAATCTAAAAATCTACATGTCTTAGCAGAACGAAATAAATCATACAATATAGTTTATGGAATAAGTAGCAGCGGCGAAGCAGCCAACGAATTTTTTTAGTTTCAGTATTTTTGTAAGCTTTTCGCTTAGGTGCTTTATTGTCTGACAATATACTAGGTAAGCAAATTATTTTTTTAGTTTTAATTATAAATAGCGTGAAAAAGAAAATAATCTCTAGAGGGGGTAAAATAACAACAATTTGGGTAGTGTAACGAATTCTACGCGGTCGAAGTCGCTGGCAAAAGCTAGTATTTTTATAAATAATAGAAGTTTAACGTTAAGTAAGCGTACATCAGTACAATGAAATCAGTTCAGTTACGGTAGTTTTGAGTAGGACCTCAGATCATATATGTACCTAGTACAAAGGCGATTCCACTACAGCCCCGCTATTCTGTAACTTGTTTTAAGCTCACCTCACCCCCCACCCAGAAATATATCCTCACGCCGCGATTCGTAATTAACTTATCATAATCAGGGCTGTTTGTTGAGAGGTCTAGTTTCGTTAGGTGACGGGTGAGGTGAGGCATGAGCACGTAGAGAATAACAGCTATGGAGAGACAACTCCTCTGAGCGTGTGGGCGTATTACCTACTCCGTCTAATAATTATTTTCTGTGCGTATCATTTGGTTTCCTTATATCACATATCGATATACTTAATTTAATTCCTGCATCTCAAATGATCGCCGCGGAACACCGTGATTCTAAGAAAAGCAATTTCGATGATATCTTCTTTAACACCTTTGAATTCGATAAGTATAATAAAACCTGCCAGAAGCTGCTGTGTGATAATTTTATGACACGTATCATATGTATATTATACACAAGAACCACATATTCTGGGAATCGATTCCAAAGGTAAACCCCGATGTCGATAAATATTTTTATGGTATACTTTTGTCCACTTTATTTATGAATATGTATAATCATAATTCGTTAGAAAGTTAATTATTATTCAATCGAAGCTCAAAGGTAACTAACGTGTTTTTCAATGCCAAATAAAATGCCTTCAAGGCCGGTAATAAATTCCGAGCCGTATGTTAAATCTAAACTTCGGAGATCGGTTAACAGAATAGTAATGTTAACTTGCCTAATTAATGAAACTAGCTGCCCGCGCGGCTCCGCCGCGTATACAAATAACCTAGGCGGAGCGACGGGATAAAATATTATAGCACATAATCCCGTAGGTCCATTCTACATATATAACATAGGTACTGAAGAAAGGATTTTTAGAATACGATGGGTATAGTTTCTGAGACTATCCCCAACATACAAACTTACATTTCACAGACATTACACCTGTTTATTATTAGTATCAGCACAGATCAAAGAATACTGTATCGGGGACGGTTAATGGTTTAAAATAATATTTTACCGGTTATAGTTGCATTTGACTAAATTTATACCGCTAAATAGTTTAATACTGGTTTATGTTTTCCAGTATTAAGTCATATCGGTTTGACAAATTACAATTTATACCTACCTGTAATCGAAATATAATAATTATCTGAACCTGAAATAATTTGGATGGTATTCAAGTCAGGTGAATAAAGTTGCCAATGGGAGTCCCCGGTATCCGAAAATAAATTTTAGTACTTAATCGAGGTTCGTTTTCTACATCTTTACTTCAAATTTGAAGCCTATCGGTGCCTACGGCATTGTGCTAAGTAAGGTAAATAAAGCCTAAATGGGGTCCACGACAATCAATGGGTTTAAACCTCATTCTTCTCCCAACATCTCGAATATGGGAAAATAAGTTAGTATATAAACTTTTTGAAATAAATATAAACATGGCAAATAATATTGACAACTCTATGTCACTAAAAAAATTAATCCACAGTTGACACAATACGTCTGTCAGTTTTTGTAAACATTGTAAAAGATCGTTTATTTTCTATTTACTTAATTTTCTTAGTGTTGTATCCATATGTGGCCGGCTCAACATTTATAATTTCTTATGCTGAAGAACTTACTACAGGTTTGAGTTCAATTCTTGTTTATTTATTTTACATTGTCAACTCAAGTCAAAACAGGAGTTAGGTACGTCACGTGACGTCACACAGCCGAGGTCACGTGGTCAGCGCACGGTAGATTCTTTAAATTAAAATTTTAGTACTTTTTCAATTAAAAATTAAAAATCGGAGACCTTATTGCAAATCTCCAGCATGAGACGAATCGAACGACATATCATTTATCAAAATCGGACCATAACTGTAGATCTGATGGCATGTACAAAAATCGGGCTCGCGTATTATATATATAGATAATGGGATTTGATCGAGACATTAAAGCACTACAAAATAGATTACCTTACCATATTTTTGTTTTTAATAAACATTATGCAATATTGTAAAGACGTTGGTGTCAGGCTGTGACAAATACATACGATATTTTTCTTACATTTTACGACAATTTATCCAACTATAGGTACTATAAAGGTACTTACTTAATGAAATTGATGGTGATCGTGTGAATTTATGGGCATTAGGTACTATAATACAGGGCGTCCCATACGGCTATGCCACATGGAGGGAAAGTACCTTGAATATTGTAGATGGAAAATTTTACTGAAAGAAGACATTATTTTAATTTCTAAAACAATTTAAACTGCATTCATAGATTTTTAATTAATTACATGGTTGAACCGGGAATCAAACCCGCTGCTACACGAGAAAAAGTTAGTTAAAATGTTAATGTTCATTAATGTTCTGACACTATGTTATTAAGCAAAAAATAATCCTTGATGAAGCCTTTCGATCGGTAGGATAAAGCTACAGGGTATATTTTTTTCTCGTGTAGCGGGTTCAATTTCCGGTTCAACCATGTAATTATTTAAAAGTCTATGAATGCAGTTAAAATTGTTTTTTTAAATTAAAATAATGTCCTCTTTCAGTAAAACGTTCCATCTAAAATATTCAAGGTACTTTCCCTCCATGTGGCATAGTTGTGGGACGCCCTGTATAGAGTTTAAATTACAGCGTAAGGAAAACTGCTATCCCGGTTTCTGTCAAACGTTGAAAATTATCCATACAAAATCATCAAAAAGTACCAATCCTACAATAATTTACTACGAAATTTTTTTCTCCATTATCCGGAAATATAACACTTTGATTTCAGGATAATGGCCCAAAAGCATAGTTTCAGTTTTCAAAAGACGTGCAGGTTAGTGCTCAGTAGAGAAATAATACGTTTGCAAACTTACTTTCACAAATACGTTTAAACCTCAAGTTGCTCGGTGTTTGCATCGGCAAGTGCACCGCTGGTGCAACGCTGCCGACGGCTCTAATAGGACATTCGCTTCCCACGCGTCTCGCGACCGCAACTCCTCCGCTTGGTCACTGCAGAACTCACTCCCTGGCCTAATCATGCCTGTCAGCACTTCTTTTTGCTGCACTCGTAATTGAATCCAATATATGTAGTACACGTGTCTCTCGAACGAAATATGTATCATACGCGCACCACACAAACGAAATTTAAGCCGAAAAACCGGCCAAGTGCATGTCGGGCCACGCGCAGTCCAATATCACGCCCACTTTACGTGTAAGGGAGGTACCAAAAAAAAAATTAGATTCTATTTTAGCGTTTTGTCGTCGTGATTGATTTATAATGCCATATGCCTATGCCGAATTACAGCTTTCTAGTAGTAAGGGTCACTGACAGACGGATAGACGGACAGACGGACATGGCCAAACTATAAGGGTTGCTTGTTGACTACGGAACCCTCAAAAGGCTTAGTACCCCCATATGCTTCTTTGTGCTTAACGATGTGTATATAAGTTATTTTATATTTTTGTTACAGAGGGCCGGCGTGAGCCGTGCTCGAACGAAGGGGAGCCAGTACGTCTTCTAGACAAGAGACTGGAACAGAACTGGGGCAGCTGCTTTCGCTGTCATTGCAAGGTAAGCCCTGATGGTGATGGTGAAGCCAAAAAACCATAAAACCCATATTGATATTTAGACATTTCAATCCCATCGAAGTTGGATTTAAACACATTTAGTGCCCAGAATCGCTACGCGCTACGCTCGTAGCCGATTCCGTGGTTTTGCTCGTATGTAGCGGAAAGCGACTAAGAGGCGTAGGGACGCATACGTGTCGTCACGGGCCGGGAATGGGTTAAAATCATTGTTGTTTTCGTAATCAGCGACCCGACAAACCATAGAAAAATACCCATGTTGATTTTCAGACTTTTCTCCCTTTTAGGGGTTGAAATCTCAAAATACCTGAAACAGGTGTTTACTCATTTATCGTTAGGAATACTGTGAAGTTTCGAAGGAAACAGTCTAACTAATCTTGTTTCCCCATACAAACTTTGGAGCCCCATTTCTCCCCTTTAGGGGGTGAATTTTGAAAAATCCATTCTTGGTGCACCCCTAGACTTTATAAGGACCCTCCATGCCAAATTTAAAATATCTAGAACCAGTGGTTTGGACTGTGCGTTGATATGTCAGTCAGTCGGTTTATTTTTATATATTTAGATAAAATATTAATAACCGTGATTGTGGTAAGACAATATCGAAACTTAGTTTCATAGGTTCGTATGTGTATGGATTCTGTTTTAAATAATCTGTCAAAAGGAAGCTCACTTTTAAGCGGATAATAAATATTTTCGTGGCAATTTTTATAATTTACATTGACATAATCATCTCGTTGTCATTGTCACGCAGCCCCCAATTAGCAGCGATGTGAGATAAATCGCGTCACGCCCGAGCAATATCACAATATCTTAAATCAAGTCAAATTAAATGTCAATGTAGCTAGTAAGCTAAGAGCTTCTTCCGAATTAACAGCAATCGTGTAAAAAAAGTAGTTATATATATATGAGATCGAGGATTAGAAGGAATTAACAAAGTAGGCTGCTATAAATTCTAATTCAGGGCGATTCTGTAATGAAGAGAGATCTTATACCTATCTATTCTATTGTTGATTACAAGGAGAATTATGGCTGCAGGCATGACAATGGGCCGCATATCGACGGTGGAAAGGAAGAACCCCTTAAGCGACATTTAGTGAATTGCACAGGAGAGTGTTTCAAAGTTTTCTTTTTGAGAAAAAAAATCATAACTTTTTTCCTATTTGAAATAGGTAAATGAGTTCTTAAGACGATAATCTTATTTAATTTTTCTCTATTTTATGAAATAAACATTTACCCCAAAATCTTACAGGATCCTGAAAATGTTGTCGCTTAATTGAAAAGGTCCTCAAAATATTCCCGGAAGAACCATTTAAGCGACATGATCATAGTACTATAAAACTCACTGAAGCCACTTACCTTCTTTAACTTGTCTCTAAGATATTCAATTAAGCAACAGTCGTATGGGCAGTTATTACGTGCCAATTTGAAGTGGTATACCAGAAATTTTAAACTAAATCCACACTTTTTTGTGAATTATAACGCTAGCTTTAATATTTTTTTAAACTATTTCATAGTTATTATTGAAAAATTTAGAATATATTTGCGGTTAAAAACGCTATATTGTGCGTTTTGTAAGGAGAAAAATAAAATACTTATACGAAATTAACGTGTATTTTTATTTTTATAAAATAAATCTTAGTAGTACTTCTAACAAATAACTCTTAATTAAGTACCTATGCACTTTTTTGAGATCACAATCATTTTGAGTTTATAAATTATTAAGAATAAGTAGCTAGCCTAGTAAGTGTATAAATATACAAATTACAATTATCACAATGTTTTAATGGTAACACTTAACTAGTTAATAATTAAGCACTTAGGCAGTTTTTGATATCACAATCATGTTGGGTTTATAATTTTTTAAGTATAGATAAGTATAATGTAAAGTATTATTAGAATACCTAGTCGAATCAGGCAGCGATCGGCGACACAACCGCCGCACTCCGGTGTTCGTCGCTGACTGAAGCGACCCACTGCATTCCATTGTATAAGTAAAGCACCATTCGCGTGAAATTCGCGTCAAAAATTGTTCACTGTACCGACATCAAATAGATTAGAGCAACACTTTAACCGTTATCATACCATTTTCAATCTTCACTTAACCGACGTATCGCATTTATAAAGTATACTTTAAGCGACAGGTTCGGCCGCGGTAAGGAGTGTCGCTTAAAGCAATTAAATAACAACGTAATTTTTCGTAACATTCAATTAACCGACAATCGTTTTATTAAGCAGTTTTGAAGAACCACTTAAGTACAGAATTCAAGATATATGTGCCCGGAATAATCAATTAAGGGACATTACATCGGAAACGAACTCTTTTTAAAAATAATTTATACGACTGTGGTAATATTGGAGTAGGTTTTAAGTGACACAGATAATATTTTATTCAAATTGTGTGTCGCATAAGGGGTGGTTTTTCAAATTCAGACCTCATTCGTGAATTACTTTAAGCGACATATAAGTCATCGGATCGCCGTGAAACCCAATTCAAACGACGCAGAAAAAAACGCTGATTCCAATGATATATATAACTCATTTTCGACCAAAATGTCGCTTAAGTGGTTCTTCCTTTCCACCGTCGATATGGTTCAGAATCGGAAATACTTGAGTTGAAAGTACCTGCTTTCTGGATGTTCGAAATTTATGCCTAGATATCTGATAAATAGGTACTATGGTTAAGGGAAATTAGAATAATACCATGGCAAGTTAGATGATGAATGACTGACGGGGTAAAAAGGTGATCACCATTAGAAATAAATGTTTGATAAAGAATTATTACATAAACTTATTAAATAGTGAAGAGGAACATATGCCATTTTTGCCTTTAGGAACGGCGTGGCAAGGCACCCTGTCGCCTAATCAATTTATCACGCTTCAATTTAGAACAATGTCTCTAAACAATACGTGTGACAAACTCACACCTCAACAATAACGACGTAATTTGATTAGCGTCTGTCCGTTTCTGGAAAATTCAGTGAAAAATTTGCGCAACCCAATTTGAACGTTTTAAATAACGGTACCTACAAGAATATTTCGTTTAGGTACCTACCTAATAACGGAAGGTAGCTGTGACGTTTTGGTGAGTCTGTATTTTATAATACGCAAGAGGAGATACCTGTGCTTTTACCGAGTGTACCTAACTACCTAATGGGAAGTACTACTTTTTAGCTGTTAGTAGGATTCTATGAACGCAATATGTTTCTACAACTCAACAAGAGAAGTTAAAAAGAAACTAACATTGTTTTATGTGAATTAAATACATTAAGCACATTTGACAGAAATATGAGATCTGGTAACTTGTTATATGGGGTCTTTTTCATTAGCCACTCTTCGATTTGGAATAGACTCATAGGTAGGTAGTTATAAAAGTAGAAAAAAACTGTAACAGGGTAAATATTCTTCATTGGGGTAATGAAATGTACCCTATTAATGTTTCGAGCGGAAGTAAAAGATTTTACGGATCTACGGATCTTAAGAGTCTTACGTCCTTCTGGTAGTTGTTCAAAGCTAGTCAGTGAACCGGCGAGGTGCCGGCGAGGCGGCCGGGCCGGCGCGTGCCGAGCGCAGCGCTCGCGCAAAAACTCGCAATGCGGAACCGCAATGAACCGCATACACCAGCAATCCGACGCAGCTGCGACGAGCATTCCATTATTGCTCGGATTCTAAATACTAGACTAGATATATATCAACGATATTCTCATACACCGCTATACTTTTTACTGTATTTCTGCTAGCACTGAAAGCTATGACATGGTATGACATGGCATGACCACATTTAGTCCAGCCAGACCACGAATTACACTTAAGAATAGCAGAACATTCAATTCTAGAGCAATCACCAAATCAATTTTTTCACCAGTCATAACATTATTACTTAATTTATAATCTTTCAAGATTTTCTGCGCATGAGTTGAATACCTCTTGATAAAATCGATAGTTTTATAAATCCTCGTGATTTATTTTATTTGCAAAAGACACTGTCACATATTAATTCGTTATCACTGCATAGTTGTCAGCGACACGACATAAGTATGTATGAGCAAGGTTGCGCACGTAAGTACCTACATGCGAGTGGTATTTCCCAGCCGATCTCACCTCGCCGGATGACTTGCGCGGAATTCGAAAGCCCATCGCGAGATTTATTGCTTATTCTGTATTAAAATATACATTTGCTTAATGGGCTTTTTTGTCGCGTGCCACATAACGACACTGTCCCATAAAATTTGTACGATTTATCAATCTGACTATTAGACAAGTGCAACGGGATGAAAGGATAGATTCGTGAGTTTAAAAAACTGATGACTTTAATTAAGCACATTAAAGGCACTTAAGTATACAGTTGGTATGGCTAGTATGAAGTTGCACTGGAGATGAAGGGGAAAAGCATCTGGCTTGCGTCACAATTCGTGCTTGCAGTTTAGGAGATGAGCCAAGCTTTAGATATACACGAGAAGTATTTCTACTGGTAGGTGAATTTGCGTGAGATCAGTGCGCTAGCGCGGCTGCGTCGCGGGTCAAGTTGACCCGGGGGTGCCATTAGCCTTTTTATATACGGCTAGTAGCCGGTTGATAGCATCTCGAGGCTCCCGCGCAACGCTTACCTTAATGAGCCGTGTTATTTATCGAGGCAGTTTTACTTCGCGCAGTATTAAATTCTCCAATGTTAACGCCTCGTGTTCCATCTTGTAAACCGCAAATGGTTCGACATGTTTGTTTACTTACCTGCCAATTTTAGTTCTCCCAAGCTAATTATTCTGTACAAGCCAGTTTAAACCTGATTGTAGTACTGTTGTAAATAAATAAAAATCTCAAAGTCTTATTTGATTTTGAAAGCGGTTGGCAAATTGCTTTGTTGAATAATTTTAGTCAAGCTCTTGCAAATACAAATTCTAGCAACCACGACAGCTATTATGTGCAAATTTATTTTATGCAACAAAAAGCGAGTTCATAATTTAACAGTAAAATGCCGCTACCGTAATAATAGTTCTCGGAACCTTCATGACAATTTAATTGAATCCGTAAGCCGGCAATTCTATCGTTGGAAGTGGCGGCCGGGGCTGGTCAATAATTAAGTAATGTTCCGCGTCTAACTATTTTTGTCGAGGCCCAGCAGTCTATTAATATCCCATAAATTGTACTTTATAGTTACAAGTAAATTGCTAAGTCAAGTACCTGTAATGGTCGGACTACGCTTCGCCCGTAGATTGCACCAAGCCGCTACGCACAAACTAAAGAATATCGTAATAAGTAATGAGATACTATATATTAAGATGCTTCTATCTCGCAATTCAATGAAAAGTTTCAATTTATAGTCACTAACGCTGTACCTAATTGGATATTTTGGAAACCAGACCATTTATTTTTAACACGACTTACTGCTTCAGTTAATTCGAATTCTCATTCTTCTTCTGACTTCCACAAAGTGCCAGCACAGTTTTTTAAGGTTTCAATTAGGCACATGCTTAATTGAAACCTCCGAACTGTATATTTATTTAGCTGCACCAATGTCTTTATTGACGTTGGCACTGCCTGGTCATAATACCTAATTGTTGATGGTTGCCACGCGCTGCATGTACTGCTGGGGGACGCTTCGGCAAATTAGTTCTTAAGGTGTTGGATGTAAGGTACATAAGGGTTTATGTGTGGAGCGTATGTGGATGTCAGGTCCAAATGTGAAAGTGGGTGAGTGTCGAGAGCGGGTGCGCAGGTGCCCGCCGTCGCCGGGCCTTGCCGCAAGCGCGCGGTATGCGGTCGCACCGGTTCTTCTAGCAAAGCGTATTTTTTACACACCACACATCATCGACATTGTTATTATGTTTTGCTATGATGCAAAAAATCAAGTCTAATGCAAATTCCTTGTATATTAGGATGTTTACTTTGACTTATTGTTAGTAAAATTATTAGTGAACAGAATTTTTCTTGCGTGTTTCAAAGTGAAAATAGAAGAAAATCGTAAATCTTAGTTGTCTTATTTTCTTTTGAGAAGGTAAGTCCTATATAATGTCCGTCCTGCATCATGGGTTCAATTTTAAATACATTAGGTCGTAAGATTGCTCGTTTTGCGCATACCATCATTGCGCTACCGCCAAGTTTTGTCGATAGTTAGACATGAATTACATTGAATCATGTGTGCTTTTTTCACCAATTGTAATTCTTTTACCTAAAGGCTTACCAGCTACAAAGCTGTGTTATATCCCCGTTGCCATCGCCACCCTTACAAAAACTACTTTTAGCACGTAATTGCTTGTACTTAGCTAGAAGTCTATCACGCCTCTTGAGCACATTTAACTTTTTCTTCGTAAAATGTAAGCGCCTGATCGCCTGTCTTCGGAATGATGGATGTGCGCTAGCAAATAGCTTCCTTAAAAGTCTGGGCGATTACCTTTGATGAAGTCGCAGCGGTTAATACGATGTTAATTGGTCGTATAAAGTGAATAGAATCGATATGCCGCGCGTGTTGTGTGCAAAAAATGTAGTATCGTGGTAAGAAGTCAGGCGCCGCCGTGCTCGCGTCGCCGGCCCACACTCGGCCTTGCGTTGTCGGTGTCGCCGCCCCGGGATCGCTTACTCGCCTAGATACAATTACCTCTACTTATTTACTTATATGTATACAAGTAACACTCCACTTACACACTATATTACGTGCACGTAAAAAATGCGCTTACTAGAATACTATTAATTTAACGCTTTTAATTGGGAATACTTATAATGAAAAACAATTTTATTGTGAATAGCCTTTCTTTATCTATCAGTAAATTACAAATAAAGATCACGCATTTTGATAAAAAACATTCAGTTTGTTTTATATATGGATATTGAAATTGAAGATTTCGCTTGTTCTCTAGAGATTGCAAGAAAATTGATGCCAATACAATATGTGGTCTGTGGTCTACGACACCGATGATTGTTGAAGTTAAAGTTTAGTATAACTTGAATAAATGCGATTAACAAAAGTGAGATCGCTTAGAGCAGCACTTATTGAGTTCATTTCCCAAGCTGGTAAAAATACGATTATTTTGGTTAAACTTTTAAAAGGATACAAAACGCTATAACCCTGTTATTATCAGAAACACATTTAGGTACTTTGTTGAACACTATGTATTTCACCAAAGCGAGATAAGATGGACGTGAAATATTAGGGTCTACATATTATAATCTGAGCAACGTAAATATTAGAGTGATATCATTAACATAAATAAACCTACCTATGTTAGTATTTACATTTATTTGTTTTAAAGGATGTGTTAATATCAATGAAGTTATATAAGTATACCGGCAAAAAAACTGTATACAAATTAATTACTTGTATTTAACTATCTAGGTGTTTCAGTAAAATTTCACGAGTCCATTTTCACACTTTTCGAATGGTGGCATTGTAATGAAATTTAGTACGAACATGTAGTATTTGATTTGAAACCAATTACCTAAATTGAATCAGAGACCAGCACCAGCACGGCTATCACTGGAAGGCCCGCGAGCTGTGTCGCGGCGACATAAGACTATCTGTCTCCTTCTAAGCGTTAAGTAATAGTCTAAGGCTTGTCCATCGAAAAAAGTAGCCACTGTTGTATAATTCAGGTTTTCAATATGTTTTTTTTTTAAAGAATTTAATTAAAAATAAAGTCCCCTTCACCTATCGTTTTGAGTGGCGTTATGGATATTTATATCAGCTATCCATTTTTGGGTAGCTCGACTCCGTCCGTCTGTCTGTCTGTCACAAAGTTAAATATCTCAGGAACAGGAAAGAAATTTGGAATAGTTATAAACACAGCTAATCCACGTATATGGAAAATGAATATATATTTTTAATTTCTATAAAAAAGGACGGATAAGAGAAGGGGGCAAAATTCAAAGTCTAGTAAGTAGGCCATGTGGGGTATCATATGAAAGGGCTTGGATTGAACATTCTAAAATAGTTTTTTCTTTTTTTTTCTACAGTAGTAAAATTTTGATTTATAATGGAAAATGTTCAAAAAAATACCGTCCCCCCCTTATCTCCGAAGTTAACCACGCGAAAAATTTGAAAACAATATATATGATTAATATTAACGTAAATATTACCGGAAAAGTATAACGAGGCCTCTTATCTATCTAGCGTGTTTTTTTTATTCTTCAAAAATCATTTGTTAATTAAGATTGTAATTTAATACTTTTGTTTAATTTTTTTCCTTCAAATTCGTATGAAAATATTCTAAAAGTACGTTCTAGCAAATAAAATAAGAATTATCAAAATTGATTAACTTAAAAAATTATCGCTGAAAAACCAACGTACAATACAGAGTTCTTTGGTCGCGCATGTTAGTAACAAAATGCACCGATAAATGGCGCTGCAGGTAAGTACTATCGCCCAAGGGTACGGGTTCACACCTCTGGGATCATTTTCGAGCGTTCGCTATGCATGTGCAGACGATTTTGAACAGAAAGTGTGAACCCGTACCCTTGGGCGATAGCACAATTGCCTACACTATGCGTTGTTAAGCGTCTGCTAGACGGTCGCCAACACGCCTCCGACGGCGTGACCTTCGTTGGTTGCTCGTCGGAGGCTTGTCGTGAGTTGTCTGGCTAGACGGTCGGCCGACCGCGCTACAGCGTCAGTGTGTTCAGAACTCGCGGACGGACAACACCCATTGCAAGCGCACAAAATGACACATCATCGTCATCATATCAGCCGAAAGACGTCCACTGCTGGACATAGGCCTCCCCCAAAGAGTGCCACAATGATCGGTCCTGCGCCACCCGCATCCAGTAGAAATGGCACCTAACCTTTCTAAATTTCAAAAAATTGGCATGGTTTTGGTACTTATATTATTTGGTTTTGTATTGTATGTCTACTCCCTTTATGTCTGTGTGTCTTTTGTGTAGTGAATAAATGTCTTCTTTCTTTCTTTATGAGTACACTTAATAATATACCATAGATCATTTATCTATGTAATATAAGAAAGGAAAAAAGAAACGGATATGAATGAAACGCAGCTTTTTTTATTTTAGTCCATATGGTGACGATAAATCCCATAGCCAGGGTAACTCTTTATATAAATCTATTAATTCCGCGATAAAATCGCGTTCACGCTGACATGCCATCGTTATAATACCTACAGTACGTGCGCACGCGGCACTTCCTCCGAGCGAACTAACTACGCGCGGTCGGAGTCGGGCGGCCACACGGTTCAAAACCGACAGCTCCGACCGCGGTCGGTAGCGCGCGCTCGACGACCAAGGGCGTCCGTAGGGCAAACGAAATTTTGTTGGAAACAACTGTCTACACGGTCGGTGCGGACCAAGGCCACTCGGTCGGAGGGGCGTGTTGGCGACCGTCTAGCACGGGCTTTAAGATTTTTCCAAAATTAATGGGCGGGGCAAGGCGGGTATATTGTATACAATTTTGTACGGAACCCTCGGTGCGCGAGTCAGACTCGCACTTGACCGGTTTTCCTTTACTCAAATAGATTATCGATGCTATAATGTTCCGCGCATATCTTACTAGACTCTTAATTAGGTACCGTATGCAGGTCATAAATTGTTTTTCTTCAATATGCTCGGAAATGTGCGCCTTATTGTAGCAAAAATAGTACGTAAAGTTCCTCGTTACTGACAAGCGCAAATTTAAAAAGTAAAAAGTCATTATTCTACACTTTTTGCGGCCAGGAAAATGTATGAAATTCCTTTACTGTATACTTTTTTACCTTTTAATCATATGTTTTGACCAAGACAAATCACTACAAAGGCCTAGCAATTTGTCATAACAACTTGCTATAGCTAGACTGGTTAATAATGTATGGCTGTCTCTTTCCAACTATTGCAAGTTGGTGTGACAAATTGCACCCGATTGTAGTGTGCTTAAAGTTTTTTTTTAATTGTCATAGACAAAACGATTACTTTTGTAAGAGATTGAAGTGACGTTTTAAAAATGTCTCGAATATGTTATCAATTGAAACTGGCACCATGACTCATTCCGTGTATATACTTAAAAAAAAAGAAGGGAGTGTTTTAAATCGACACGAGTTGCGAATTACCTATTCGCACTTGTATCGTACAACGTTTTACAGTACATATGGCTCTTTAAAGTTTCAACATATGCACGGAAAGTGCTCATTTCCGCACTAGTGCGGGAAAGTAACACCATGTGTACTGTAATAGTACATTGTTGAAGAGGCTAGAAAGTAAGCAATAGCTGGACTCGTACTTTCGAGGGCCTCCGCTACGCGTCGGCCCTCGAAAGTACGAGTCCAGCTATTGCACTTTCGGCCGAGGCTTAACACAGTGCTTTTCACGCCTACTGCGAGGAAATTGCAAATAATTATAATGTTAAATCAAAATTAAGTATCTAATTGAAGATCATAATACTAAACAGGCTCGCCTGCCTCGCGCCCGGCGGAGGGAGGAGCTGCACAGGCAGCGCACGCCGGCGCGACCGCGAACGAGGCTCTGTGATTGGTCGATCGCTGTTCAAACTGTCCAACAATAACATTGTTGGACAGTTTGAAGTCATAGATGGCCTGTTCGTGCGACGTCCAACTAACCCCAGCTTTGAAGCCTGAATTCTGACCATCTTTTGCTACATTTCCGAGCAGTGGCGTGAAAAGACACTTACAGTCTTCCCATCGAATATGCGTATTCGCCGGCAGCTACAAGGAGTCCCCGAGCTGTCTGTGCTGCTATACCCCGCAAACTTCATTATGTCGAGGGCTTCATGCTAAAGGGGCGTATAAGCAAGAACCCTACTTTTCAAGAGACACAAAAAACTAAATAACTTTTGTTACAATGTACCGATTGTTCTACAATTTTGCATAGAGTATTTAAATTACTATCTTTTTCAGGTGTCATGCCTAGTTTCGGTATGCGTATTCTAAAAAGCAGTAATTATGTAGTTACGCCTCTTTACCACGAAAGTAATTTCCGACATTTAGGTTGAAATGCTCTGAAAAATACTTGAGATTTATGGTCGTATGATTCATATTTTTTTCTATTCGATAATTTAATAATGAAAGGTGGAAATACTGTTAATAATTCGAAATACTTTAATTTTACTGTAATTTGGTCATCATTATGTAGTTTCTTCTATTTTATATGATTTTTGTACGCCCGTCTAAGCTGACGAATCTATCGTGTAAGTATCCTTTATTTGTGGACGTATAATAGGGCGCCAAATTATAACGTCTGGCAGCCTGCTTAAAGAAACCATACATGGTGCTAATCTCCATGTCGTGGTGCAGGCTGAGGTTCGATTGGTACCACGGGGCACCAGTCGCCCTACGGAGGAAACGATTCTGAATGACCTGAAGTGGATTGAGCGATGACATAGGCACGTGAGCAAATACTACACTTGCATATGTCATGATTGGACGAACGCAAGTCTTGTAGAGTGTCTGCTTATTTCTAAGTGACATTTTACTAAACTTGTTGATCATCGGCCCAAGCCTCCCTAATACGAGCAACGCACGGTTGCGTACCCTACGGATGTGGCTACGGAAAGTCAGTTTCCTGTCGAGGGTCACTCCAAGATATTTGGCCTCGTTGACCCAGGGGATGGGTAGGTCAAACATCTGGATCGGAGGCACCCGTCGTTCTGGTTCTGTACTAACGCAGTCGTATGGGTGGAAGACTATTGCAGTGCTTTTCTCCGGGTTGACTGCGATACCCCAAAGATTAAACCAACGACCTAGATCGGTGATTGCCTCTTGGAGGTAACGCCGGATAATAGCGTACTTACAATGAGTCGTGAAGAGCGCGGTGTCGTCCGCAAACAACCCCAGTTGCACCTTAGGATGCCTGGGAATGTCGTTCGTGAACAACGAGTAAAGAGTTGGAGAGCACGGAGCCTTGCGGGCCTCCGGCCCGGTTGGGGTGTGGGTCCGAATACGTTCCCTCTAGTCGGTAGTGAAAGCTTCGATCCCTGAGATAATCTACCGGACAGACTCGTACTCACCATAGTGAGTACGAGTCTGTCCGGTATACCGAGCAGGTATAACTTGTATACCAGCCTGTTATGCCAGACCTTGTCGAAGGCTTTCGCAACGTCGAGAAAGATCGCTCCGGTCTTGAGCCCTTGGAATCGAGAGAAACCGTCTAACACGTGCTCCGTCACGCGGTGCACCTGTTGGACGCACGAGTGTGCGGATCTAAAACCGAACTGCTCGTCGATGAGGAGGTTATTCTCAGCAGTGAAGTTGAGAATTCTCGTGAGTAGGATCCGCTCATATAGCTTTCCAAGGGAGCTAAGCAATCTGATCGGCCTGTAAGAGGCAGGCGAGGTCCGGGGTTTGCCAGGCTTCGTTATCCCTATGACCGTTGCACATTTCCACGCGGTTGGAAAGTGAGCATTGGTCAGCGCGGCATTGAAGATGCCGACCAAGAGGAGGAGGAGGGTTTCGGGGAGAAGTCTCAGGATACGATTGGAAACACCATCCGCACCCGGAGCCTTCCTAATACGAAGACGCCTGACAAGATCATTGACTTCCTTAACCGACGCCGGTGAAATGGGTGAAGTTACGGGGAGACTCAATCTTCTGTCCACCTCGGAATCGACACATCTGACATGGGCTTCGTCGGTGTTGAGGAGGTTAGGCGAACATTGGGACTCTATGCTACTCGCAAGGCATTCGGCTTTCTCACTGTCCTCGAACGCGGGGGTTGGGTGATCCGGTCGATCCAAGGGAGGGATGGTCCAACAGGCATCTGATTTGAGAGATCTCGCTAGTTTGAATTGAGCAGTTCCTATGGCCACCCTACCGTCTCCATCATCAGATCAGTACCATGGTACCTGAATATGGCGTTGTCACTCCGTTTACACATGCATGCAAAATTTCAGCTCAATCGGTAACTGGGAAGTGGATCAAATTTAACTAGCAAGATTTGATTACAAATTGTGAAACTAAATAAAAGCTTGTAAAAATAATAGACCTTATAGTGTACGCAACAAGGTAAAAAATTAAA
The DNA here is from genome assembly GCA_932294315.1 of Epinotia nisella. Lineage (NCBI taxonomy): Eukaryota > Metazoa > Arthropoda > Insecta > Lepidoptera > Tortricidae > Epinotia > Epinotia nisella. The sequence goes on along the minus strand of OW028679.1, from coordinate 14,701,668 downwards.
TACAACCTGTACCACTCGTTAGTGTATTTCAAAGTCAAATATTTATTCCGCAAATGACTGATTCTACCATTTCATATTACACAATGACAAGTTAAAGGCCCTTTCAGACAATGTTAAAACAGAAGCGCATATTTCATAGAATAACAAGTATTCAGTAAGGTATTTATTTTCATACTTATTCCTAAAATAAGTTGTGATTAAATACTAACCTTTTATTACCAAACTAAGAATGCGAGCGTTCCGCTTCATTGTTATTATTCGCACGAGATGCACCTCATACTATAACGCACTAGACACTGACTGAGAGACAGAGTAGACAGACAGGCGGCCCTAGTGCGCTTACCCGCTTGACAGAAAGGGATAGCAATATGCGGCAATCAAGGACGCTGTCTCCGCGCCCCTTTGGTGCGACATTATTTGAAGGCCAACGTAATTTTTGTACGGTCGTATGTTCATACGCCTCTTTGCCGCGACGCACTTTGAGGATAGTTGGTAAAAGTTTACGGACGTATGTATGTACGCCTATATAGCGTGACACTATTTCGTGGTTCGCACTGTCACGTGAGAGAAGCATGGACGTACGCCTTTATACTCCGATGAATACTGGGGACTGAATGAAAATATCGCTTATACGCCTTCAGTACGGCTTTTTGGAACGACATTAAAATTATGACTGTCAGTTATACGCCAAATGATTTATAATTATTTAATTAACTAATTGTTATGATAAAATTATAAAAAAAATTGTGCTTACGTATTGTTACAAGACGAATACGATGCCGTTAAAAACGAAAAATGGCATTTTTGCGTATACGCCCCTTTGGCCTGAAACCCTCGATGTATGTAAATTGAGAGATAAACATTTAAAATGAATCTTAACTAACTTAAGTTTAATGTTTAATTAAGACAGCATCGTGGAATTCCAAGCTAGTGCGTTGCTATACGTATATCGTAGATGCCGAAATATTGTAATACTTGTTTTTCTTCTTATATTTATAAAATTACGGATGGGCAAACACCGAGATGCCTAGTTGAATATGGGTGTTAACGTTTTTCAATACCTATTTACTCACACCCTTCTTTAAAATGTATATTTTTATTTTTTAATATACCTATACTATAGAATAACCAGTGCCCAAATAGTACGAAATAATGTGACAAGTTAAGAATATTTATTCACTCCTACCTACTACCAATAAGAAATTAGGAATATGTTAATAACCCATATCCCATCACACGCATCAGCAAGTGGATTTTCACCACTTTTCACAAGTTCATATTTAAGTTGTTTTATTCGTATAATACCGACCAACTTTTAATTTTCAAGTCATATCCATTGAACGTGGATAAGTAATAAAAAGATTCAGTAAAAAAAAGGTACAAGCTTTTTTGCTGACTATAGTTTTTTTGCACAGTCATCAAATACTCGTACAGAGGGTTCCTATGAGCCCAAAGAGGACAGGCCTAGCCCCCCTCTTTACATGGAGTTCCTATGACCACTTTCTGTAGCAATCATCAGATCAGCTCGGTGGTGCCATATTATTGCAATAGTTTCAGCTCAATCGGATACCGAAAAGTGACTGAAAAATCCAAATTTCGAAGGACAATACTCATATTATGTTCCTATACCTACTCGAAATGTCTACGTAACATGCATTGACAATGCGGTTGTATTACCGGCTAAACATAAAATTAGACTGGCTAAATAAGTAATCCAGATCAAAGGTGGCACGTGGCATTGCGCAAGAGTAGGAAGCGGTGAGGACACAGCTATCAGCGTAACGGGAAGTGGCGTGGCGGTGTCGCCCGAAAACAGAGATACTGCGTACTTTTTACGCGTTGTTGGGAAGAGAAGATGTGTATTCCAATTTAAAATAAATAATTGTGTCATTTGGATCATAGTAAGCTTTTCTATAAATAAATGTATCAGATTCGAAGCACTTTATTGATTACGATCTAACATTTTTTTTTTAATTTAGCGGTCTAAAAAAATATATAATTATCTTCCTCACTTCGCGATATTATTCTACGCCTATAAAAATTGTATTCAGGTAGGTACTTAATGACGTTAAAATATAAGATGAGTAAGTATTATAATTAAATGTAACATTGACATTTTTGCATCTTTAAATAGTCTCCAAGCTTACTTATATTAAAAACTCAAAGTATTTCTGGGTACTCACGGGTAAACTAAGACACAAATATGCATATTTTACTTTTTCCGCTAACTTAGCAGGCATTAAAATTCATATATGTAATAACTTCCATTATTTGAGTTGTCTGTGGCTTTCGAACAAAACAAAACAAAATTAAATGTAAGTATATGAGTTCACTTTGGTTGGGAACAAGTATAGGCATCTTTTATTGCCTTCTTTCTATCGAAGTAATAAAACTTTTTGAGTCTACACCGTATTAAGAAAGAAGAAGTATTATTAATTTAATATTATGAAAATAATAACATAGAATTATTAGCATAACACCATAATTAAGTTTCTGAACGCAGGATAATGAATGACCTTTCATTCCTATAGAAAAAAAGTTGGACCTTGCAATAGAGCGTCACGTTTGAAATTCAAAAACACTCCACGCTAGCGGATAATGACGACGCGAATAATGACGGATGCGGACGAGTATAATGGAATTTTGGGCGCAGATTTTATGCGAGTAAGCCTTTCCGAGCAGGTGAGGTGAAAATATATTTTCGGTAGATACCCACGAAAGTATTTAAAAGGCAAATTAAATGAGGTAAAATAAAATTGCGCCCTTTTTAGCCGACTTCAAAAAAGGAGGATGTTCTCAATTCGTCGGGGACTTTTTATGTTAATGTTCCCCGATTACTCGAAGATGCCTGGACCGATTTGGAAAATACTTTTTTAGTTTGAAAGGGTATCCTTCTCAGGTGGTCCCACGGTCATCAAGTCAGGATCTGATGATGGGATCCTGGAGAAATCAAGGGAACTCTTCAAATTTTACAGGTACACTGTACACTTGAAGCGATTTGTATACTGATTTGAAGTCGGTTAAAACTTTGTTTTGTACACACTGGTACCCTAGAGACAGTAAGAGGAGAAACGGAAGGCAGTGCAACAGTTGAGAGGACGAGCTCAATCTGACAGCTGGTCCAAACTGGAGAAGAGTCGCAAATTATAGACATCTATGGAAGGAGTTAGAGGAGGCCTTTGCCAGGACGCATACTGAACTCAGAGATATAATATGAAAAGAAAAAAAACGAACACCTATATATAACAAAAAAAAGAATATATATCATATAAAGAAATGCGTTATACAAATACAATATTACATATAATTCAATATAGAGTTCAGGATAAAAGGCTTATTTATATAGATATATAGATAGATACAAAACTTTGTTTTAAAGTAAATTATCACAGTTACAGAGCGTGTCCGTTTTTAGGCTTCGACCCACAAGATTCGTTACCTACCTAACTATATTGGGAGGTGGAATTTACAAGGAAAATAGTTTAGGAGTTAATAACCCAAGGAGCGATAAGTCGGCCACGGCACGCCGCCTCATTGCCGCTGTCAACGTGTCATATTAATTACTCATAAATTGATCCGTTATTTTGTCTCCAATAAATGACAGCTCAATCAATTGAAAAGTCCTCTATTACCTACCGGTTTATCGAAATAATGTTTATAAGAGCAAAAAGTTATTTATAATATTGGATTAAGTATGTTGTATTAGATAGATATCAATATAAATCGTGCAAATATTTACTAGTGCAAATATTAAAATGAAACTAGGTCGAAGTTAAGACGAAATAGTACGTCAGAGCTTCTTGGATATTCCAGTGTACCCACGTCGTGTTTTGTTTAATAACTACCTATATCTATCTTTAAGTAATTGAACTATTAGGTACTGTCGGGCTGGCATAGACTGTATGGTACCTATTTCTGGCGTTCTGATCGCTCCTAATTAGGATTTGAGTATGTGATATTATCTACTCACTTGCTTGTGACAACCAGATCGGCCTATTCCTTGTGGCAACTGTAGTTAAAAAAATACAATTTAGGCTACCTTTTTAAAATCCGAAATATACCAACCTAAGTGATTGTTGCTGTCTTGTTTTCTTCTTAGTCGATTCACGACTGGGTGTATTGCGTTGGCCGTCCACGGATTTTATAGTCATTTGTTTCTTTTAACCAAGCTTATAGATGAACGCATGATATGTCCAAAAAATCAAAGTCGCAATGAGTTGCTACTTACCAATAATTAATTCACTGTGTGGGATGACGAGGTGTGAATACTAAGATGTAATCGTCACTATTTTATGCTGTTAATCGACCAGTCTTGCCAGCCCCCCTTCTGAATATGGAACAAGAATGCTAGTTCTTTGCATTTTAAATATTGTCTACCGTGTGCTCTTTAACAGCTATGTCAATTAGGTAAGGATAAGTTGAAGTTACTTTTTTACTTTAGTTTTAGAGATTACTCAATTGCCATGTCAATTACGAAAAAGTATTTCTAGGAAAGATATACTTTGAGAATTGTTGACGCCGTTGATGGCACCTTGATTTAATATAGACATTTTTGATACTGGCTTTTTAAGGAAAAGCAGTAGTTTAATGGCTTAACGTTTCAAACGAGCGTTAGGACATAGTTTTGCTCCACGACGAGAGGGACCAAAATGCTACTTTTCCGTTCAAGTAGCTTGAACTTTTTTTAATTTATTTATTGGCATGTATCATTTACGCAATGTGTCAATTGAACACAGATCTTAATAAAATAATCCATTGTAATTTCATCGTAATTAAAAAATAACATATTTCAAGTTTTAACTTTAACAACGTTTAGGTATATGAAATTTTATGATTTTTTCGTAATATTAAAAAAAATATAACAATAAATTATACTTTTTACTGGAATAAAAACTATCGATGACTGTTATATTTTCCTCATAGTCGGTGTGAAAAATTGTAGGTGTCACTCAGGAGCAAAATTATTTTCGTCATGGCGCTTAATCCTTCGTTACGCTCAGGATTCTAACTTAGAATCCCTCGCTACGGTCAGGATTCTATCGTAAAATCCTTCGCTTCACTCTGGGTTCAATGTACTGCCCTCGCCGTAAATACATCATTTGAGACAAAAATAACTATTTCAGCCTCAATAGGATCATTCAATTATCCTGCAGGGCTGATTACTTGAACTCGCGATTTGTAGAAATCTCATTGGCATCGCCAATATCTCTACATATATACCGCCATCAACGCCCGGGTAACACACCTTAAGCATGATTCTTAAAAATTGGAGCTATGTAATCTGTTCTATTTTATTTGCGGCACGCATTATAGCAAGTAATGGCCAGTCGACAGACTTACAGTTATTTTTATCCGACGTGTAACGTAAATATTTCGCTATGTGAGGGCTAGTTCTAAGAGGTGGCTCATGAAATTCAGCCGAAGTATCGAAAAACAATAAACATCATAGAGTGGGTGACCTCGCGTAAAGCATATTAAAACTAAATAGAAGGCACTTCTCTTGAGTTTAGGCTAGCGCGTGGTTTATTGCTTATCCAACTAAAAGTGGCCGCTTTATATGTTTGAAGATAGTTCAGTGAAATAGTAAGCAGTTGTGTTTGTGTAGGGTTATAATGAGGAGACTGTCCTTACGAAGGTCGTGGCTGTGGTAAATAGTCATAGCACCACATACATAACTCACGCCAGTGTCACAGCCATGCCTGCGCAGCCGGCTCGGAGGCCAGGGCCACATACAAATTAGGACGCTATACTGTTGGGTGTTAAAACGTATGACAAGTGTACAGATTTGTGCAAATATTAATAGTTAATATTTAAGTACGATGTCTGGCAGATTGCTATTGCGGAGATGTTGTATGAGGTCGTATGAATATTTTCGCCTGTAGCTTTAGTGTGAGTTTACAGTAAGTCGGAATACGCTAGCGACTATCGACAACAGTTAAAGATTTGTATGAAAACTCTATACACCGCCCCTGGCGGTCACTCACAGAACTAAAAATCTAATCGGTACCCCGAGTCCCATATAAGTATACTTTTCTCGCAACAGTTAACTCGATTGTTCGTATAGTTTAATAGATTTTTCAATATTCAGCCTTAAATTACAAGCATTTATCGTTTCAATTTAAATGCTAGCGTTTGTCGGTTATGACATTACAGAATACGCGCATGGCCAACGTCGAAAAATTCCCCAACGCCAAAGTTTAAAGACTTTAAAGGAATCTATACCTTAAGCTTAACGACATTAAGTATAATTTTAACAGTGTGCGATGATCCTCATCTAAGTCTGTCGACCCAATATGGCGGAACGTGTGCCAATTATTTGCATTTTTAAATACAAAATACGCGACAATCCGAATTTTGCGGATATAAGTTGTCGATTCAAAACCCTTATTTTTATAAGTTCTTTAATTTGAGATAGGTATCGATCGGATCTACGGTAAATCTTGACGAAATAATACGTTATCACGCACCATTTTGGAAGTGAAATAGTAAACTACAGATACTACGGTATTTTTCGATTCGAAATGTCAAATTTGTGACTCACGCTACCGTTTGGTAATACGATTCGAAAGTTTAGATTACGCATCGAAAACTAGACGCTAGCGAGTAACGTTTTGTAGTTGTTTTCGTAGTATATCGGCACCATGAGTACGGCGCATTTGACAGCTCGAACTTGCGAGAATCGAAATCTAGTCGAAGCGCGTTAGCTCGATATCGAGAGAAGTTTTCTATTGTAAGTATTCTATAGGCTCTCATGGTAAGCGTACAGTACATGTGTTTAAAGTTTGTCGAGTTAGGGATTTTTGTATAAATATAATATATTAAAGTAAATCTGCAGTAGGAATCCATCCATGATTTATTTTAATAATGAGTAAAGTAAATATACGCTTTCGTGTTTTAGTCAAATTGTTTAAAGAAAGATTGACAGTCACATTGTTTTGGTTTCAGTACATGTATCACCTACGCACAGCCGAGTAATTATTTAGAAAAGTGATTAACATATCTAAAGTGAAGTACGTTGTTAGTGAACCACACACGTGCTCGTGCAAATGCGCCTCGAACAAAGAGCCGTTAAAAACTCGTTAAATATGTACATGAGCTTGATCTTATTGCACATCGAACGCACATGCACTGCTCGCCATTTTATCACTTTTGCTAATCAATAGAATTATCATCTCGCACATCAAAACTCAATAAACCTCCAGGGGGCAATCTGAGACATTCGCTTGTGATTTTTTTATGTATCACGCTTTTGCTCTCAACTTAATCCGAACTAAAGTGTCAAAGTGAGGGCTTGAAACTTTTTGAAATTATAATGGAACGCGAAAAATCTGTGGGTCCGATTGAGCCTTAGGACCGTTTGCAAAGTCCAGTAGGTACTGTGTAATGGCGCATATTGTTAGCTTTATTTGTCTATAGTTTATTACTACGTGGTTACGTGTAATCGTTAAATTCTTTAATAGAGTAATCACAGGCACGACATGCCTACCTATTGCTTACAATTCAATAGAACAATGCGGTCACAAAAATGTCAGTGTCGCGCGTTTTTATCTACTGTCTCAAGAACAAGTATCCCACAATGGAATAGATTGAAGTTCATAAAACGGAGAACAATTGAAAAACATTATCGAATTGGAAAAAAATCCGTATAAATAGCTATTTTATTACTAAGACGTAATAGATAAACAATTCATGAATTTTGTAGGTTTCAACTTAATGTAATAAAAAATTGGTATACCTACGTATCTTAACGTCACGCCTGGGTTATTCCCGTTTTATCCCACACGTAAATACCCTCAAACGGAATAGAATACAGGCATATCCTTTGGGTTATCGCATAACGCGTGATAGAAATGATGTTTTGTCCGCTAAAGTCGTGGGATAGAAGGCGTGGGACAGAATGGGAATAACCCCGTGTCAGGCAGAATGTTGCCTTACAAATGGAGGTAATTAATACTCGGCGTCTGGCGCGTCAGGAGCAGTAGACTGTAGCTGTATTAATTTTACTGTGCCTTCGGATTATGCGAAAGCCACGCTTCCGCACATCTGTAACTTTTAAAATTAATAAAACAAATGGGACTAGGAAAACATAATAGCCTTGGCCAAAAGTATTGAGCACCCCACGTTTTCCTTTGTAACTTATGGATACAATATTATTTTTCAATTTCATAAATACACGAAGACGTAAAATATAATAAGTGTTTGAACATGTGCATCATTAATATATATCATTTTGAAATTGCTATTTGCGTGTGAAAACTGAAACTAGAAAAAGTCGGGTTTTACAATATAGGTTTAATTGTATATTTTGTTAACGGAATTCCCCTTAACGTCAATAAATATGACGAATTTTTCCGATAGATACACAACTTTCTATTATAAAATATATAAATGCATCTTTTAAAGTTTGAATTTTGTATGAAAAACGCATGGGTGCTCAACACTTCTGACCAAGACTGTATAAAAACAGTTCCGTACGTATCGGTCCGAACCACAATCGCGGTTGCCACGACGCGTAGGCGTAATTGACACATTAAAGTTTATTGTGAATAATGAAACAGTGTTTGTTTATACAAAAAAAACATTTTTAATTGTCTTTGTATATTACGCATAGGTACGCTTTTGAACTTTAAACATTGTTTTTTTATTAGTAAACCGCGAGATATGTACTTGAGTTTTTTTTAACCTGCCTTTTGCTTTTTCGCCTTTCAATTAAACTGAAAAAGCTTACAGAGATACATAAATATATACGCTAATAGATTATAGGAGTAGGTACAATTTGTAGGTGTTTAAAGTTTTCTTTGGGTATGTAGTGTAAGTGTATCATCGTCATCATCGGCCTTTAAAGGTCCCACTGCTGGCCACTGACTTCCTCTTAGGGGTGAGGGGGATATAGTCAGTAGTCCCCACGCTGGGTCATTGCGTGTTAGGGACTCCACACATATTACCACTCGAACAGTTTTCCCTCACTTCGCTCGGGCAAATAACCATCTCGTGGTAATATGGCTTATTTTAGACCCTTGTCATAGAATTTTATTATATAGTAATAGAAGTATGGTATAGTAATCTTATGACCAGTTTTGTTACCTGCATTTAGCCTGTAAGTAATGTTTTGTAGATAGATTAACCTGGGCTGTTTCTGACAGTAACCGATTGATGTAACAATAAGAACTTAGATGAAGACCTATTCTATAATAACTCCAATCATATGCCCTTCCCTCCCATGTATCGCTCTGTATCCGAAACGGCACTCAGCACGATAAAATTTTGTAATTAACTTCCTCCTAAAAATAAAAATTTCCTATTTATTTCCAGAACGGGTTCGTAGAGTGTCGCAACGGCGTGGAAGAGTGTGGACAGGTGGAGGACTGCGCCGTCGTGATGCCTCGCGAGGGCTGCTGCGCGCGCTGCAAGGGCTGCTACTACAACGGGACAGAACACGCCTCGCACACCGAGTGGAACGAGGAGGGACGCGTCCTGCGCTGCGAGGCCGGCGTGGTCACCATCACGTGGCCGGAGTGCTACGCCCCGTGCGACAAACCTAAGCACCAGCGGCATACGCACTACAACTGTCCAGTTTGCGGAGGTGAGATCAGGGCCCAATCCCGGGATTTATTACTACTAAAATTGCGATGTTGAATAACATTGTATGGATATTTGTTTCAATAACGTCATTATTTGCGTTTAAAATATTTTATTTGAGATATCGCGTGATGATACTCACTGTCTAAGTGGCATTCACACTACAAGTAATCGGTCAATCTTAAAACAGCTTTATGGTTGGTTGGTTTTTAGTATTAATAATGACACGGAATACGTGTTGCACTCTGATTAGAACGAGAAGGGACGCGTGGCTAGCGGCTAGCGTGGTCACCATCACAAGCCCCGAGACCGCCGATTGCTACGCGCCGTACAACCAGCCAAAGCATACGCACTACTGTCCTGTTTATAGCATTAGATAAACACATGGTTTATTTACTTACAACTTCTGATGGTCGCATGCCGCATTCATAAACACACTTCACGTCAAGTGGTAGCTCTCATCAGGATTCATGATGGAAAGATATGGGTTCACCCAAAATCTTCTTATTATTTGTTTTTTTACAACAACAAGAGACGTGTGATATGGTCCATATCTGTTTAAAAAGGACTTCGATAGCTGATGAGCTAATTTAGGTAGGAAAAATGTAGTCAAACCAAGTTATAGTTGGGTTCTTTAGCAATTTTAATTACGACAGAAACAAAATAGGTACAGCATTCATTAAGTAAAAGAAAACGGCAAAATAATAGACAAAAGTAAAAGTATCTACAAAAAAGGTTGCATCCGCAACATCCCCCTCTAGCCTTTCTTTCACAGAACATTTTTGTTATTTTTAACAACCGTCAACTCTTGCGGTCGAAACCAGACTAAACGCAAAAGAGCCGCCCGAGTCGATCCCGCGGCTGGTAGCAATCCAATAAAACATGATAAGTTTACCTCTCAAGGAGTTTGAGATTTTTTGAGGATGCATCAGACAGCTCTTCTGTTAAATCGTACCGATCGACTTTTCTGTTACCTACTATTATACTGGGTTAAGGCAAAGGAACGACCATCGTTAAAGCTGCAAGTAATTATTTACCAACATCTTTTTTATTGCAGAAAACGAAACCTTTAATTATCTTTATTCCAGCAAAGACAATACAAACAGAGCTAGGTATAAGAAATGCGATTTAACCATTACCAAGTCGCAGTGCCCATAAAAAGAAATATCATTCATAAGGTAATATACAGACAAAGGAATTTCCTGATCGTTTCACACTGACGCCTTTTCCCACCGAGTGCAGCTGGCATTCACAATGCTTAGCAGCAACTCGCCCCGGAGAAACCAGCATAATCCTGACCTGCGGTTGTGCATTTGTTACTAATGTTAGGATCAGGTTATACTAGGGATGAGTGCTTAGTCGAAAGTTGTGAATGGCATAGCAGCACGATACTTATATTGAATGTTTATAATTGCCCGGCGTGCAAGTCGGTGCAGGCGCAGCCGTGTCTCGCGCAGCGCCCACCCAGACGCATGCGCGGCAAAAAACGACCAACAAGCGCAATCCCGGACAAAAACAAACACGAGCCGACAACAGATCTAATAAAACCAAAACCCATCAACAATTTACCTCCGAAACTCTAACAAGTTTATTAATTCCATAACAAATAATAGTAATTTACAAGATGACGACTCCGAAATTCTTTTGAAAAGAGCCGACGCATTCCGAACAATAGTTGTATTGATCGGGTTTATGTTCTATTAATTGTGTACGCGTTTGTTGCCATGCTAGGAATTAGTCACTTTGTGTTTAATTTATTGTTTTGTAATAAATAATTCTTCGTCAGCCACAACCGGAGCTGGCGAAAAGATGCCTAAATAGGTAGGTAGAACCCGTTTGAATCCATTTCTTATTTGCAACTTAGACTAAAGTTAAAGATGGCTCTTTAGAGGTCCCCACAAGTTTACGACTATGTTCCACCTAACCACAACGTGAATAATTAGAAGTATCCAGCCGTGGCCATGGTAGCGGCGCCCACACATATCGTGGACAATGTATGAGCAGAAGACTTGTTGCGTAGTTGTTGTGCACCACACAATAGCTCCACTGCCATTATAACTACTCCGGACCGGACCTATTGCTAGCGATGACTGCTATCAAAACAATGCAGTGATTTATATTTATGTTCAATCTTATATCACATTGTTAAGGTCAAAAAAGTACAAGCGTCAATTCAAAGTCATTCTTTGTCCAGCAAAAAAACTAGCTGTTCAGTCTTGTTTTTTCAAAACATAAACACGACGAACTACTGCAGTTAAAGTTTAAATAAAGGAAACATTAATAAAATATTACGGAACTAAACAGCAAATAAAAGAGAACTATGAAGCGGTGATACTGCGCTAACAAAAGCCTTGGTGATTGCAAAGTTTGATTAACCAACTTTATTACTCGTGGGCAAATAAGAAACTCGTAAGTAAATCGAAAAGATTATTTTCTTATTTGTTTAATAATGGAAGGCTGCAAGATTATTTATTTGTGCAAAGCGGACCACCCAGAGCAGGCATTCGCCGCAGAGTCCTACCTTTACCGCAGGCTTTACCTTTACAGCAAGGCTACAACTTAAAGTTTAGGGATGGAAGCCTTAAATCCAACAAGATCTTATTATGTGTTCACAGGGGTTCATTAAAATTATATATTTGTGGTGGTCGAAAAGTCTCCCACGGCGTTGCGGCTCTATTATTGACCATAAATCAAAAAGTTAACAACCTACTTAAAAGGTAAGGATGGGAGGGTTTTTGTGTGCGGGTCAAAGCGGCCGACGTCGGCGTGGCTGCGCGGGCGCGCGGTGAACCCCGTGTTTGTTTGTTTTACGATCCCCACGGTGCATTAGCTTTTTTTGCTTCTTCTACTTACTTACTTATTATTTCTTCATAATGTCGAGATAATCGTGATGCCTTATCAACGCGAGGCCTTTTAGGATTTCGAAGTCTGCCCGAGTGTGATTCAAGATGTTAAGTTCATTGTCTGATTGTTTTAACCTCGGTTACAAACTCATCTAAATTCTAAGAGTGTTTGGAGAACCGTCTTTATTATTAGGTATGCTTGCGACGACAATCTGAGAAATTGAAATAATTAGCGAGTGATGGACGCCCGCTGCGTGTCGTGAATTGTTGATACAGCGTTGCTCACGTGCTTAATCCTTGTTTCATACACTTACATGAACTTACCTGTAGCTACAACGTGTGTACCTAAAGTTACAAGCAATTCGTAGTTCATCAATTTAACTCTCGGCTGTATAAATTAAACTTAAAGTGTTCGCGTCTTACATGAACATAGCGGACTAACGATGAATAGTTAATTGTTTGTCTACAAAAGGACAGCCTACTTTGTGTAGTCATCTCTAGTTCTACGACAGACACTTGAGTATCTTCCTCCATTGTTAGATTGTCACACGCGCTGACGCAGCGGGCTCGAGCACGCTCTTAGAATTGAGTGTGCGTCGCTATTGAAGCGCATTCATCTACTGACATATCCAAACACTTGACGACAGAAGACTGAGGGCGAGCCTAATGAACGCCAAGCGAGGACAAGGCAATCTATTGTGTATTCACATTTGTAATTATCTTAAAGTAGGGAAGTGTTATTAATGTACGTGCACTTACACGCGTAGAAAACTGTTGGTAGGGCCTTCGGGGTCCGTTCACGTCGGTGGGCGCGCCGTGTGCGGCCGGACTCCGTCATTAGGCCCTGATTGATTCATCGCCCAGCCATAGTAATTTATGGACTTTACGCTTTGTCGTAGCCACGCCGCTGATCCTTTCCATTCTTATTTGCCAAAGAATGGCTATACTCTTTTGTTTCAAATGTTTATTTTGCTGCCACATAAAAAGCTCCACAATGACTCGCTACTTAGAAGTTTTTATCGTATAATTTATTGAATAAGTGATTTCAAGTTTAATTGGAATGAAATTGAGGTAGCATACAATCTATATCACTTTTAATAGAGATGTTCCCCGTGCTGCCGTGCGCGACCACGAACCAGCACACCCCGCGCGGGGAATGCTGCCCGCGATATGCACCAAACCCACCGTATTGATTTTCCATATTGATTTTTACTGGAAAACACTATAAGTAGGTACCTACACTTACTTCTGTAGAAACAAGGATTGTCTGCCTCTTATTACTAGACGGCCTCGCTAAAGCTCGGCCATCTATATGATATGATACACACTCAGCAGGCAATGCCTTCTTTCTCAACTCTCAAAGTATACCTTGAAAGGCAATTACCTAAAATAATATATTTGTTAATCGGTTAAGTATTTTTGAAGATCATCTCCTATAACCATACTTCGAACTAAGAAACTTTAGCTCTTGATAAGTGCCCTGAAACCCAGTGTCATTGCATACAATTATTGTTATTGGCATACACTGAGATTAAATTAAATAGAGTATAAAAATACGTGACTGTTACAGAATACAGAATACAGAATTAATTGGTAAAATAAGCATTTTACAAGTCACAATTTCATTACAATATACACCCAATATTTTAAGGTCCCAATATGTTAAACTCATTGTATTATTTCAATACTAGCTTTTGCCCGCGACTTCGTCCGCGCGTAACTCGTATACATCGTAGCTCCATACAAACTTTCGCCCACCTTTTTCACTCCCTTAAGTAATTAATTTTGGGATAAAAACTATCCTTTGTCTTTCCCCGGAATTCAAAGTATCTCTGCACCAAATTTCATCTCAATCAGTATAACAAAACCTCTAAGATCTAGCGTATTTTTTTTATTCTTCAAAAATAATTTGTTAATTAGGTGTTTAATATTTTTCCTTCACATTCGTATGAAAGTATTCTGAAAGTACCTTCTAGCAAATACAAAAAGAATAATCGCACTTGATAGAGATTTATCGCAGAAAACCAACATACAGTATACAGAGTTCCTTGGTCGCGCAAGTTACTAACAAAATGCACCGATAAGTGGCGCTGTAGGTACTCATGACTTGACTACACTATGCGTCGTTAAGATTTTTCCAAAATTAGTGGGTGGGGCAAGAAGGAACCCTCAGCGCGCGAATCAGACTCGCACTTGACCGGTTTTTTTACAAATGTAGACTCCGCCGCCAACTTGGTGTTTCTGTGGCCTGGCCTCGGCGGTCAATAGTAAACTTGTCATTAGCTGTCAAATTTACTATTGACCGCCACCGCAGACCGCGCCAGTGTGTAGCAGGCATTAACCTCTCACAGAATGGTGCGGCCTGGCCGCGGCGGTCAATAGTAAACTTGTCATTAGCTGTCAAATTTACTATTGACCGCCACCGCAGACCGCGCCAGTGTGTAGCAGGCATTAACCTCTCACAGAATGGCGCGGCCTGGCCGCGGCGGTCAATAGTAAACTTGTCATTAGCTGTCAAATTTACTATTGACCGCCACCGCAGACCGCGCCAGTGTGTAGCAGGCATTAACCTCTCACAGAATGGTGCGGCCTGGCCGCGGCGGTCAATAGTAAACTTGTCATTAGCTGTCAAATTTACTATACTATTGACCGCCACCGCAGGCCGCGCCAGTGTGGCACACTACAAACGGGCGCAATTTGTCACACCAACTTGCGATAACTGGAAAGAGACATACATACATACATTCCTAACCAGTAACTATAGTAAGTTGTTGCGATAAATTGCTAGGCGTTTAAACGTGAGCACTTGGCTGTTTGTAATAATTTGTCTTAGTCGAAAACATATGGTACAAAGGTAAAAAAGTATGACTCATCCTTGTATAGGAATATTTATTTTAAAGCCTTATATCATTTTTGTTCTTTAAATAATATGAAACTTTAATATAATATATACATATTATACTACTCTTTCCTGGTCTTTCGCTTGTGTTCTACATTTCCGATCTATCCGTATTTTCTTTTAATCCCATTCCTCATACGTTGGCTGAACGCGCCAAGAGCGCCCGCCATGCCATTACAAAAAAAGAATTCGTGTTACTTATATTGTTCAAATTTGTTGATACATTTATTGAAATTACGCCTGAATACGAAATTTGCGCATATAAGTTCTCATATTAGAATATATATATTTTTTATGCTTGATCGTTTGGTATACGTTTCGTGAATGTCTATCGTAGTCCGGATCTAAATTATTAATACGTAAAAGACAAAGCAATTCCGCCATTTTGACATTACTGACAGCTTAAACAGATGTGGCAGCGATGTATAGAATTAGAAATAGAAATGAAAAATTTCAAGAGGTCAAAAATTTCGGAAAATTAATTAATTGTCGCAGTCGCATAAAAACTATCCTAAGCGGAAGCCAGAATAATAATGTATCTATAAAAAATGTTTCATGTTTTTCCGTTCATGGGAAGCTGAGAACATACGTGACAGAACAATGTCTGAAATGATACTGGCTGATTCTTTTTTTAATTTAGAGATTTATTATAAGTGGAGATAATGTTTCATCATTTCTTCTTATTTCCTTTAATTGAAGAGATCCCTCTTCAGCGATAAGTCCGCCTGTTGTCTACCTCTATCTACATGTTATTGTATTGTTTCTCTTTGTAGGTAACTGCTTTGATTGTGTGGTGAGGTGTGAGAGATAAAGAGTTAATATATAAGAGATATTTGTATTGTATTGTATTTACTTAGCAAAGTGTATCATCTTTTCAGAATGCGTGATAAACGGCCAAAGAGTGGGTGAAGGACGCGACGTGCGGATCCCGGAGGAGCCGTGCCTCTCATGCCGGTGCGTGCACGGCGCGCTGTCGTGCGCGAAACGCGCGTGCCCCGTGCTGCCGTGCGCGAACACGAACCAGCACACCCCGCCCGGGGAATGCTGCCCGCGATGCACCAAACCCACCGTAGATAAAATACTGCCCAGTAAGTTAGTAGTAGCGTGCTCGGAATTTATCACCTCATTTTTATTGGTGGCGCGCAAAGTAGTACCATGCTACTTTGCGCGCCAGCGAACGAGCACATACCGCACGGTGAGAAACAAGCTCACCGTAGACAAATTGCTGCCCAGAATCACGCTCGGAATTTGTCATTTCATTGATAATTGGAGCTTACTGCCTGTCGTGTCGCTGCCTGCACTGCATGCAGTCGTGCGCAAACTGAAAAAAAATTACGAGCACGGTTAAACATACAAAAGTACAACAGTATTTACTCGCTGTTTACCTGTATTAAATTAATGATTACTTATATAAATTGATTGACTTATTAAATTTTTCGATGAATTTCTTTGTTTTTACTGCTATAGGTATACGATGACTGTAATATCTGACTCGTTAAAATTATAGGTATCTTATTAAATCTAAGTAACAAATGCCTAATTTAAAACCAAAATCTCTCAATTTCAGGTCACACGTCCACAAAGCCGTGCATAATCGGCAAGAACTACCACGCGCACCTGGCGCCGTTCCGCGTAGACCCATGCACGGAATGTACGTGCATGAACGGCACGGCGGTGTGCGCGCGGAACACGTGCCCCGTGCTGACGTGCGGGGCGCGCGCGCGCCCGCCGCCGCCCGGGAAGTGCTGCCCAGAGTGCCCGAAGGTCGAGGAGGCGAAAGCCGCATGTGTTATAGCCGGGACCACCTATCAGGTAGGTTCACGGCTTTTTCAGTTAGGAATTCCACGTGCATGAACGGCAGGGCGGATTATAATTGCTCAGTATGATCTAATTTTGGCAATTATTTTACACTAGCATTTGCCCGCGATTTCGTCCGCGCGGAACTTGTTTATATCGTAGCTCCATACAAACATTTCCCCCCCCTCCCCCTTTTTCACCCCCTTAGGTGATGAATTTTGAGATTAAAACTATCCTTTGGCCTTCTCCGGAATTCAAAGTATCTCGGCACCAAATTTCATTTTAATCGGTTCAGCGGTTTAAGCGTGAAAAAGTAACAGACAGACTGAGTTACTTTCGCATTTATAATATTAGTATGGATTGTTTGAAACGAAAAGGGCTTCCTTAAGGGCTGAGTTACTTTTTTTTATAGATAAGCTTACTCCGAACGCCTTTCTAGGGTTCCGGACCAAAAAGGTAAAAACGGAACCCTTAATGGTGCGACTCCGTCCGTCTGTCTGTCGGACTGAAAATTTTGATATACAAAAGAAAATGTTGAAAATACGATTGGGGGCCCTTATATTAACTTAATTGTCTTTAGCTGTCAAATTTACTATTGACCGCCTCCGCAGGCTGCGCCAGTGTGATTCAGGCCTTATATTGTTCGATTTGTTGATACATTTATTGAAATTACGCTTGAATACGAAATTTTGCGCATATAAGTTCTCATAACAGAATCGATTTATTTTTTGCTTCATCTTTTGGTTTGCGTTTCGTCTATCGTAGACCGGATCTAAATTATTAATAGATAAAAGACAAAGCTTACAGATGTGGCGGCGATATATATTAGAAAAATAAATGAAAAATTTAAAAAGGTCAAATATTTCAGAAAATTAATTAGTTGTCGGATAAAAACTATCCTTAGCGGAAGCCAGAATAATAATGTACCTGTAAAAAATGTTTCTTGTTTTTCCGTTCATGGGAAGCTGAGATCATTCGTGACAAAGTAACGTCTAGAATGATACTGGCTGATCTTTTTTTTTTATTCAGAGATTCAGAGATAAGTGGAAATGGAGATGAAATTATTTTTTCACCTCACTAGCTCGGAAAGACCTTTTTTATTCTTTAAAAACAGATAGCAAAACTGCATTTTATCCACATGTGTGCAAAGAATATTTGAAATCCGAACGTTTTATTAGTTACTTTTTTAAACATAATCCATACTAATATTATAAATGGGAAAGTGTATGTGTGTGTTTGTTTGTTTGTTTGTTTGTTTGTTTGTTTGTTTGTTTGTTTGTTTGTTTGTTTGTTTGTTTGTATGTTTGTTTGTTTGTTCGTTTGTGTGTCCATCTTTCACGGCAAAACGGGGCGACGAATTGACGTGATTTTTTAAGTGGAGATAGTTGAAGAGATGAAGAGTGACATAGGCTACTTTTTATCTCTTTCTAACCTCCTACTTCCCTAAAATGGGGGGTGGAAGTTTGTATGGAGCATTCCGCAATTTTCAAGGTAGAAAGCTAAAAATTGGTATGCGGACTATTTATGACTAACAAAAAAAATCGTGCATCATT
Source organism: Epinotia nisella (assembly GCA_932294315.1). Lineage (NCBI taxonomy): Eukaryota > Metazoa > Arthropoda > Insecta > Lepidoptera > Tortricidae > Epinotia > Epinotia nisella. The sequence continues at coordinate 14,682,997 of OW028679.1, read as the reverse complement.
TTTTTTTGGAAATCTGCACCTAACACCTTAAAAGAGGGGGTGAAGTTTTACATGGGGGTCCAGATATGTAGAGTCAATATGTAGAACCGATATGTAGAGTCCATATGTAGAGTCGATATGTAGAGTCGATATGTAGAGTCGATATGTAGAGTCGATATGATGAGTCGATATGTAGAGTCGATATGTAGAGTGGATATGTAGAGTCGATATGTAGAGTCTATATAGTCGATATGTAGAGTCGATATGTAGAGTCCATTTGTAGAGTAGATATGTAGAGTCGATATGTAGAGTGATATGTAGAGTCGATATGTAGAGTCGATATGTAGTCGATATGTAGAGTTGATGTGTAGAGTCCATTTGTAGAGTCGATATGTAGAGTCGATATGTAGTCGATATGTAGAGTCTATATAGTCGATATGTAGAGTCGATATGTAGAGTCCATTTGTAAGAGTCGATATGTAGAGTCGATATGTAGAGTGATATGTAGAGTCGATATGTAGAGTCGATATGTAGAGTTGATATGTAGAGTCCATTTGTAGAGTCGATATAGTCGATATGTAGAGTCGATATGTAGAGTCCATTTGTATAGTCGATATGTAGAATCGAAAATAAAGGCTGATTATACATATTTCAGTTGTTTTTCTTATGTAGTATTTTCCTCGGTTTAGTGAGGTGAAAAGATTTGTGTTACACACGGGTGCAAGTTATTTTGACGTCTCGTGTGTTGCAACACTCGCTTTGCTCAGGATTCTATTTTTGAACCACTTGCTACGCTCAGGATTCTATTTTCGAACCACTCGCTTCGCTCGTGGTTCAACCATAGAATCCATTCGCTAGCTCGTGGTTCAACCCTAGAATCCATTCGCTGGCTCGTGTTTCAATTCCACACTCGCGGTTAAAATATAGCTTTGCACCCTTGTATAACAAATAACTATTATTGGATAATTTTTTACGTCATTCTGCGTCTAGTGCTGGTATTCTATACTTTTTTTAAATATCAGTGGTATTTTAAAGACATTTAGGGATTGTGCCCCAGAATGAATAAAAACCAAGATGAATAATATGACGTTATTAATATTTCAGGATGGTGAAACATGGCAGTTGGATGCGTGCAAGTCCTGTGAATGCCACGGCGGTGAGCCACGTTGTGCCATGGAGCGCTGTCCCGTGCTAACGTGTCCCCCAGACCAGACGCTGCGGCGGCTGCCGGGCCAATGTTGCGCGAGGTGTGTCGATATCGATGGAATCTGCACCGTATTTGGCGATCCCCACTACAAGACCTTTGACGGAAAATTCTACAGTTTCCAAGGCTCGTGTAAATACCAACTAGTGTCCGATTGCGCAAATGGCACATTTTCGATTAGGATTTCTAACGACGCTAGAAACACTTCACATTCCTCCTGGACTCGTACGGCTACGCTTCGGATAGGATCTACAAAGATAAATATGGGGAAAAAGATGCGAATAAAAGTAAACGGAAACAGAATCAGCCTACCCCACAGAGAGAGCGGCGTGGCCGAGGTAATCCGCAGCAACGGGTCCGTTCTTTTAAAGGCCTACATAGGAGTACACATGTTATGGGACGGGGACGGCTTCCTGGAAGTCACAGTGTCGAGTGCGTACAAAGGAAAACTGTGCGGGCTATGCGGCAACTTCAACTCGATAGCGAAGGACGATATGAGATCGCGTGACGGTAGGATGGTGACCGACGCCTGGGAGTTCGGGTCGTCGTGGCGGGTGGGCGGGCGGCGCGCGTGCTCGCGGCGGCGCGAGCGGCCCGCGCCCGCGCGCTGCCGCAGCGGCCGCCGCGCGCGCGCGCGCCGCCTGTGCCGCGGCTTCGACAAGTACGAGGCCTTCACCGAGTGCGCGGCCAAAGTGAACCCTCACAATTATAGGGAGGCTTGCGAGCTGGACGCGTGCAACTGCTCGGGCGTGCGGTGTCACTGCGCGGCGTACGGCGCGTACGCGCGCGAGTGCGCGCGGCTGGGCGCGGCGCCGCGCGCGTGGCAGGGCGAGGCGTGGTGCGCGGGCGCGGCGCCGCCGTGGCTGGCGCGCGGGCGCGCCGCCGCGCCGCGCGACGCCGCGCTCGTGCTGCCCGGCTCCATGCCCAAGCCGAGCTCCAGCCGCACTCGCCCGCCGCCCCCCAAACTGCATTTCTCGCGCGAGCGGCCCCACAACTACTAGTCAAACCCGCCAGTGTGGTGAACTGAGGTAACTACCGATCGATGATTTACTTATTAATCTTCAGGTTAAAATTTTAATTTTAGTTCGGACTTTACATTTTTAATTAATATAGTTATTAGTCACCTTTTAGTATGAGCTCTCGAACTAAACAAAAATATGTTTCACTAACTAGTTGTGGCATTGATGAAACGGTTGATGAAGATACCTGACCTTATTTTATGTTTCTGTTGCTATTATAATTATATCATCATCATCATTGGCCTTTAGCATCTATAAAAGATGATTTAAGCAGCGTCCATTAAAGTGCGGCACTTGCGTACGTGGCTTGTCAGGCCAATACGAGAGCGACAGTGACGCCCGCATATATGACATGTAAATGTCATGCACTGCGCTGTTGGAGGCGCAGCAGCGCGCTGGTGTCTTAATGCTCGTTTGTGGGACAAGAGGTCAAACCAGGCGATATCGTGTTGTGTCACGCCTTCATACAGTGCCTTTCTCCAAAGGTCTCGGTCCTGGGATTACTTTTCCCAGCTCATTTCATAGCTATAATTATATAGAGTCTCAACTAAAGTCAGTCCTAAAAAAAACTGCATCGACCCAGCACGGCTATCACAAGACGGCGCGCAAGCTCTCTCGATTTTTCTCGCACTATCTGTCTCTCTCTTATTAGACAACTTAGAAAGAGAGCTATAGTGCGAGAAAAATCGAGAGAGCTCGCGCGCCGTCTTGTGATGGCCGTGCTGAATATGAAGTAAATTCGGTTCAAAAATTACAATGAGTTTAAGTGAATTTTATAAACTTTAGAGACGCTAAATTTTCTGTCTTCTTATTTTCAGTATTACAAGGACGCATGGAGTACGACCGAATCAGGATTGCACCTCGACAAAGGTGCAACCAACCATCAATGGAATGAAGATCTTTCTACGAGAACAGTATTCATTATAACTACTTATTATAAGATGTAGGTACGTACATAATATATTAAATGTCATAGAATAACTTGTTGACCTACACAGCTCACTATTGCCTCGCGAACATCATAAACCAGCGTGAATTACAATGACGTGACGAATTTTGAAGCCTACCTTTGGATGTTCAAGCTCATCTTTTGTTTCATTATTTAGAAACTACTAGTGCGTTCGAAAATTCTAACTCGGAAACAGTTGATGAATTATTTATTGTCAAATGGTAGTCATAAAATGTTTTGTCATTCTCTATAAAATGTGTAAATTTGATACGGGCGAATATTTTGATGACGATTAGTGTCGGTCCTAAACAACACATTTATATAAATTTCGTTAACTAATTGCTTTATTTATTTTTTCATACAAAAAAAATCAGCACGCAATGTACTTATTTACCACCACACATCATGTCATTTGTTTACGACACCTATAAAAGTCAAAACGTTTGTTATGTCAAATCAGTTTGGACGTAATACATTGCTACTTGGTTATAATTAAAAAAATATATTAACTCATTATTAATTAAGCTATTTAACGAAATTGCTTTCTCATGTCATTTGTATGTAAATTGTACGGTCGAAAACTATGGCTGGTTAAAATGTACTCCCGTATGAAATTTACTGACATTTTAAGTTTACTGAAACGCTGGTTGTGTTGTTCAAAACGCTGTTGCTTTAAATTAGTAGCAATGTATTACAATCATGCTAATGCTTACTTAGCGTATCTAAAATGTGATAATTGATTATGACTTGTGTTCGGGAAAGTAAAGTTCAAATTGCGATCTCATCAGTACCTAGTGTTTACAAAAGCTTAGTTAACATATTTATCCGAAGCCAAGAAGCTATGAGATTGAGAGTAATACCACCCTGAAAGTAGCATCAGAATCGTTCGTTTAGTTAGTTACTTGTTGTTTTAATTGAAGACTCGTTTTAGAGCTTAATTAGTTTTTAAATACGTTACCAATGAATTGTATTCTTGACTTTTAACCCTGTGTTCTATACATTAGCTTCTGATATTTTTACTAAATATTAGCTGGTGACAGTAATTTCTATTCTGTAATGATTGATTGTGTGTAGGCATTGTAGATGTTTTGATACGTGGCTGAAGTATACTTGTTATACTTTATCCGTCGCGGATAATCTGGAAAATAAAGTAGCCGGTGTCTACGTGTCATATTATTGACTAAATCCTTCTTTATTATCTTTGTATAAATGTCTTCTTTATTCTCTTTTTATTTATTACGAGAAATAAATTTTAAAGTTTTAGAAATTATTTCAAAAATCATCTTCTTATGTTTAATTGATTCTGTTTTGGCCGCTTTCTGAATAAAAACCGCTAAAACAGTGAATTCAATTTTCTTAATTTTAGTGTATTATTTCAAGGCTTACGTTTTATGTAGGCTTGTAAGTTATTTTAATTGAAGATTTAATTTAGCGACCTTCATTCTCTGACAAATTACTTAAGGTATTACAAATTATTCCCTCTCTTATATATATGTCTACTTTCTTATGGCATCAGTGCATACTATTCTAATCTAAGTATGATGTAGGTACCTTTATGGGTAAACTTTACCTACATGCCATAAATGTAATTATTTATTATATAAAATTGGTCTTGTGTCTTTATTATGGAATTGTATTGAAATGTAATGAACTACACAAAGTTACTGGTTCTATTTTAAGTACGTAATTAATAATATTGGTTCCAAGTAAGGAACTAATAGATCACATTGACTTGTGGATTCAAAAACAAGGAATAAATAAATAATGCAAATTTGTTGAATAATCCTGTTATTTCATATACCTACATACATACCTACCTACTTCATCTACAGATTCTACGGTAACGGAAACTGAAAATATCCCTTATTGTCAATGTGACAAGGTCAAAAAAGAAATCAAGCAAAAAAAGTTCAAATACTGTACACGTCTTTGAAAAAAAAACTGAAAAAAACGTGATTTTTTTCATACAAAACGTAGCCTATGTCACCCAGAGCGTCATTTATAATCGATTGATACATCATTCATACAAAAGGGTCATTCCCATCTTCCGAACCAGGTTCAATATCCAACCTAGGTTAGATAGGTTGGAAATGGGAATAACCCATCGAAAACGGTTCACTATCCTAAACGCTACGGTGGGACACACGTAAATACAAACAGACTGCTAAAATCATGTCTCTTGCTTTGGGCTCTGCCGTAGACGGGGGCAATAAAATAAGTAAGAAAGGAATAAGTTTTTCCAAAAATGTAATTTTTGGTTCAAGCTTGTATTGCCGACTGTCATTTTTTGCACAGTCATCAAAAAATAATTAAGACAAATCGCTCATCATACCAGATTTATGGTAGTCGAGAACCTACTCCAATATCTAAACAGACAACCTTTCAAAAAAAATATCTACACATGAATTTTATATCAGTAACATATATATATATTTTTCAAAAGTTGTCTGTATTGAAAGTTAACTGAGATATTGGAGGTTTCAACTGTACTATAATGCATTGTCATCAAAACTAAACTTATATGCAAAATTTCAGATCAATCGGTTGAGCATATATACACTGTTATAAAACTTATCTGTAAAAGATATGACCCGAACAAACATACATACATTACAAGTGAAAAAAAGCTTGTAAAAAGGGAACATGCCCAAAATCTCCTTCACTGCACCTTTACTTGCACCAGAAACACCAGCCACAGGATGGCGACACACAGTGTTTTTTTTTTGACCCAAAAAAGTGACATCCTCTGTTTGTTGATTATTTCTGCTCAGTAGATCATTACAAACCTACGACAAGCATACCCAGAGGTCAATTTTGTAAAATTGATTTTTAAAAAAATCTAGAAGTTTTCCTGACCTTAAAGGTCAAATTAGCGAAAATAATTCATACAAAAAAAACTACACGTAATAGAGTTGTGCTTGTATAGAAGGTTTATAAAGTAACCCTAGGCGTATATATTCCCGTTTTCACTTAAGCGAAACTTGTAATAGAATCTTCAAAAACCGTGTTTTTAACGAAATCAGGTTTTATTTTTTTCCAACTTTTGTAGCCCGAAGTAGAACCTCTGTTTGGTACAGATCGATGCCTTATACTAAGGTGTATGCCCCTTAAAAATAAGCATACACCTTAGTTTAAGGCATCGATCTGTACCAAACAGAGGTTCTACTTCGGGCTAGAAAAGTTGTAAAAAAATAAAACCTGATTTCGTTAAAAACACGGTTTTTGAAGATTCTATTATAAGTTTCGGTTAAATAAAAACTGGAATATATACGCCTAGGGTTACTTTATAAACCTTCTATACAAGCACAACTCTATTACGTGTAGTTTTTTTTGTATGCATTATTTCCACCAATTTAACCTTCAAAGTCCGGAAAACCTCTAGATTAAAAAAAAAATCAATTATACAAAATTGACCTCTGGGTATGCTTGTCGTAGGTTTGTAATGATCTACTGAGTAGAAATAATCAACAAACAGAGGATGTCACTTTTTTGGGTCAAAAAAACACTGTGCGACACCTAAGTATACCTACTACAGTATCCGCAAAACTAAGTGGCGAGTCGGCCAATAAAATTGACAATGAAACCTTTTTGTGCGTAATAATAGCATGATTCTAATATTTTACGACCTGACTCGCCACTTAGTTTTGCGGATACTATAAGTGCCGGTAAGGTTAAGATATCATTTTAAGTATCTTACGCGTGTTCTTAATTTAATCACAACGTGTGATAAAATAATTCATCATAAACGAATTAGCAAATGTCTTCAATCTCTACATCACGAAATGCCGCGATTTTGAAAAACGAATCTATTCGTCTTCTTAACATTTGGTCGAGTATGATGTCTTACGACCGCTGCCACAACATAACACGGAAGATTTATTTTCTACATCTATCTAAAATAAAATAGACCTGACACAGATCTTACAATAGATATTAGAATTCATTAATCATTTCTATAGCTCTGCGAGTTTACTAGAAAGTGGAAATTATAAAGCACCTCAAATAGATTCATTACCCTCTACTGGCCAGAAGCCAAATTTCCTCAATTTGATGTCATCAAAATTATCTAGGACAATTTGGCGTCCGCTTTAAAAACACGGGATTCATTATTTTTATCTTGAGCAGAAATCTTCACACTGAATATAATAAATATTGCTCAACTCGAATGTTATTTTAAAAAATATTTTGAAACACTTCATGTATTACATCTCAGCGGTGACAAGGTATATGCGTAGGATAAATAATTCGAGCGGAATAAAAAATAGATAATAGAATAAAAGATTTATTAATAAGTATAAACATAGCGCAGTCACACACATCAAATATTACAAGATTATTTTGTACAATACATACATAATACTTTCGTGTTAACCAATGAAGTTAGGTGTTTACTTCCATTTTGTTCCTGTTAGAGTCCTCGTGTCCAATGCTTCAAGGTTCGAAAGATTGAAGGACTAAAATAGAGATGTAGAGAGATTCCTTATATTAATCCAAAAGTTTAAGAGAAGAGAGCAGCTGTTTATTCTCCGGTCATCATTTCCATGAATTCTAGAACAACATAAAATCTCATAAATTAGAGCGTCCAAATATTGCTAGTGGCGTTTACCGAAACATTCAGAGTTTTTGGGAACACAACTTCCTGCATTATGGTAAAAGGAAAGGTATAAGAAACAAAAAAAAAACAGTTCCCTAAACCTACTTACCGCTGAACAGTTAAAGTGAACTTCTAATTATCTTTGAGCAGTTTAAGAAAGGCAAATCTATTAAATACTGCAGAGATCACAAAATTTTCGTCTTTAAGATTTCCGAGTGAAAGTCATGATTTTATGATGATTATTTCGGGCAACTGCGTTGGCGGCATAAGAATAGAACTATGAAAGTGAATCTGACTCACCATCGAAGTCCACGGTACCGCTGCCGTCAGTGTCGATCTCCTGGATGAGTCCTTCGAGCTCTTCCTCCGACAGGGCATCGTCCAGCTCACGAAGGATCTCCTTCAGGCTCGACGTAGGAATGTAACCGTTGCCTACAAATACATTGGTACGATTAAAAACTAAGCAAGGAGAACCGTAGACATACAATATTGGAATGAAAATTATTTTTTCTAGGAATGAATAGCCAAGTTAGCGAAGTACCTACACATTCGCGGGGACTGAACTCGGTCATTTTACAGGTTTCAAAATAAGTATTGACGACAAAGTTGTGAAAAGGTCACAAACACGTGGAAAGTTCTCATTGTAGTCTGTGTCAAGTACGTAATCTGGCTGTAAGTTTTCGGGAAAGATTCTAGAAATCTTTGAGATCATACCTATGTTTTTGAGAACGCTTTGCAAATTGGGCATTGCTTGGAATTCTATCACATCCTGTTCTCATTCTGTTTAGAACCTACCTGCATTCATTCGATTTAAAACTAATACGAAGCTGTAAAACTCTTTTGCCTGCTGATTCCGCGGTAGTCGAACTAAGGCATCAGCAACTACACTTTATTAACCTCTAGCTTCCGCCTGCGACTTCGTCAGCGTGGACCCAAGATAAACTATCCTATATTTTAATCCAGGCTATCAACTATCTTCGTGCTAAATTTCATCCAAATCGGTTGAGCCGTTTCAGCGTGATTGAGTAACAATCATCCAAACATCTAAATACCCAAACTTTCGCATTTATAATATTAGCAGGATGAGCAGTATCGCGAAGATAATTGAAACAGAAATAGACAAGGACAATACACCCACCTTCCTTGTCGTACAATCTGAACGCTTCCCTCAGCTCTTTCTGCATGGCTTCAGCGTCCTCTTCCACAATGAACTTAGCGGCTAGGGTTACGAATTCACCGAACTCAAGGCGACCGGACTCTGGAATTAACAGGCATTTCTAATTGTCATAATGTTTCAATTACGCGTGTAGATTCGATAGTCAAATGGTACTTTTATTTTCTCAAAATAATATCGCTTTATCGCCATAAATTTTATTTATATATATAAATGCAACACCAAACCACAGACTACCCCACTAAGAAGATACTATGTGCAGCACGGCTATAACAAGACGGCGCACGAGATCTCTCGATTTTTCTCGCACTATCCGTCTCTCTCTTATTAGAAAATTTAGAAAGAGAGGTATAGTGCGAGAAAAATCGAGAGAGCTCGCGCGCCGTCTTGTGATAGCCGTGCTGAAATATAAAAACGTAAATGTTGTTTACAACGAAAACTTGTTTTTTTGGGGTAGCTATTCTGTCAAGAGAGGCGAGGATTTAATTATCAAAGGTCACGCGTTCCATACCACGTTTTTCAACACATTTGCGAGGAAAAAATCCTTTTCATAAAATGAAAATTTTATAGGCACCTAAGTTATTTCCTTTAGTTATTGATGATAACAGGTTTTTATTTACATATAGTAAATATTGTACATGGCTAGGAATTTTCAGTGGCGTCAATTCTATTTATCACTTTTCTATTCACCACGAGTCAACATTTACAAGAACCAAACAATGTTTGCAAATATTTGTGAAATTACCTATAAAGATTATTAGAAAACTTACAAAGAGAATTATAGTGCGAGAAAAATCGAGAGAGCTCGCACGCCGTCTTGTGATAGCCGTGCAGGTGTTAAAGCAAGCCTTAGATGAAATCTCTAAACAGCCAATGCAAAATAATAGTAGAGTGTATGACAAGGGTCTAAAACAGGCCATATCACTACGAGATGGTTATTTTCCCGAACGAAGTGAGGGAAAATTATTTGAGGGGTAATATGGCTTTTAGACCAGAGTCATTATTTTTAGACGAGACGACCGGATAGCCTAGTGGGTAGTGACGCTGCCTACGAAGCTGAAGGTCCTGGGTTCGAATCCCGGTAAGGGCAAATATTTGTGTGGTGAGCATAGATATTTGTTTCTGAGTCTTGGATGTGTTCTATGTATTTAAGTATTTATATCTGTTATATATATCGTCGTCTAGTACCTATAACACAAGCCTTCTTGAGCTTACTATAGGCCTAGTTTGATTTGTGTAAGAATGTCCCCTAATACACTCAAGAGCAAAAGTTTCAGGTTGTATAGAATTTCAGTACAAACTGTACCCAAAACTTGTATAAAAAAAAATAGTTTGAAGGCCCTTATTTGCTTCAGGTACTTTTTATTTGAAAATTGATATCCTTACGAGTATGTAGCTGTGTGTTTTGTTTAAGTATAGCGATATCCAGATTTTATTTATTTATTTAAACGTTATTGCTCAAAAGAAAAACTTATCGTACAATAGGCGGACTTAATGCATTTGTTCAGAATTTACATACACATTTATTTATTTACATATATACAAGAAAATAATACAATTTCTTTGACCCCAGATTCTAAATACTCTACTAAGCATACTCATACTCATTTATTGATGATACTTTAAAATATTACATGTCAAGGTATTACAATTATTAAATGATTTAACATAATCAGGACGCGCATAGATCGCATTTGAATGGTTGATATGTGACTAGCACCCTACTGCGAAACTTAATCTAAAAATAAGATAATAATACAGGTAACACACAAATATTAATAGGCACTTAACTAAAAAATTGTTTTAGCATTAATAGATGTGCTACTACTTAAAAAAATACTTCTGTTATGGTTACGCCTATCCATAATACACTCAAAATCAAAAGTTTTGGGTAAAGTTTGTACTGAAATTCTATACAAAGTGTACCCGAAACTTTTGCTCTTGAGTGTATTTTATCGTAAGTACGTGTATACAGTGAATTACAAAGAAAGAGGATCAAAAAGACGGTCTATTTTCGTTACTTCATCATAAAATGAATTAGATGAGCAAGAAAAGTGGGCAGGTACTGAAAATAACCGTTTGGAAGCTTTAAATTGATTCATGCATAATGTCACATAATTTGGGGTGAAGTCGACCATTACACATTTTATTTAGTGAAGAGACAAGCCAATAATTTATTTGAGTATTAGAAGAAGTTATAATCGTGATACATGTAATATTTAAAATTAACTACAGTTCTTTTGTTTTCATTTATCGAAAATGATACTTACTGTCGGCGTCGACTTCTTCAATAAGCTCTTCAAGGATGGCTTTGTTGAAAGGCTGACCCATCATCCTGAGGATGTCGGCGACGAAGTCGCAGGGAATGCTGCCCGAGCGGTTGTGGTCGAAGCCATCGAAGGCCTTGCGCAGAACTGGAACCAACCACACCAGCTTTAAAACTATCTATTACGTAATTAATAACTCTACAAACGCCGCCGAACTCTTCTATCACAGCGAGTACCTTCAATATTTAAATTGTGATGTGCCATCCTCAATCTTAATGAGAAATCCTACAAAATTGACAGCACTTTTGTTAATTTTCTAGTCTCTAAGTTACACAAATGCAATTTGGAGAGATGCGATTGTCGATGTTGCACTGGCAATAAAAGGAGCCAAACTGATCGTTCGGCGGGGTGCGATGGGATTAGGACAGCAGTTCAATGCTCTGAGATGCACCTAGTGCGAATAAGTTGTGCAATGCAGCTATTTCTGTGCAGCAACGTGGTGCATCGCCGGCGAGCCCGCCGTATAGCTCGTATGTAGGCCGACAATAAATAACAAACAAACCACATCGTCCACACGTTTCCCAACAACATTTTTCGTAAAACATGAAAAATTTCGTACCCCTTAACGTCAAAACATCACAAAGTAAATTCTTAATGATTTAATCATCCGATATTACGATGACGATTAAGCGTCCGGTAGATTATTTTCTGAAGTAATAAAATTTTCTTGATAGTTTTCTGGAATTTGCTGTATTTTTAAACGTGCGTCGTTACTTTATAAAAACACCGCATCTAGCACCGAAATAAACTTTTCTCGGTTTTAACGATGAGCTTGATAGATAAACGGACTGCATCATTAGTTTCGGAGGCGTCTAGTTATAAATGATACATATTGGCAATATATATTTTAACACAACTTGATCAAATGTATAAATAAGTATTTTGTTCAAGATTTCGTGCAAGATTGGATGCAAGGTAAAAACTTAGTACCTACGATAATCCAGATACCCGGCTAACATGATAGTTTTTATCGTCACATTTTACGGTCCTAATGTACGGAAACGTCACGTAAAACATAACGATAAAACGTATCATGCTACTAGGCCTGATGTATCCTAATGGAGTCACGATTATCTACTCGTACTATTTATTCATCAATTCATGAATACGACGCTTAGTGTGGTATAAAAATAAATTGAGAATTTACGTCGGGAACATCTGCATTAATGTAACACTAAACCTTGCCGGGCGCTTATAATGGCACTTTTAACAGTTTCCGCCTCTGCTCCACCTAATTACTGACGCAAACCCGTGTTCAATTTGTCGACAGGCGTAATCGGAGCCAAGGCCGTAAAGCGCTCTGAACCATCTGATAAGCGTCTTGAAATAATTTTTATTTCCCACCAGTCAATCCCGCGCGGAACAAACGTCGCCCCTTCAGCACGGCGCAGCTGTCCCACAATATTTTGGCAACAAAAAAGTTTTCAAAACACAACTTTTATTTCTGCTAGCATGTAAATTTTAATCGTCAACTCGTCTTGGCAGTTGTCTCAAAGACCCACCCAGTTTTATTGCTATTTTTCCTAGATTTTAGCTGTTTAATAATTACCCACGCACGGGACACGCACGAACGTGAAAGTTTCGGTTTCGAAATTAGCGCGAGCTTTTAGACTATTGTATCTACTTTTAATTAATCTGCTTAAGAAAGCTTCCTGAATAATAAATCATTCGCGTTTCTTTTATCTTTTTAACATAATTTATTCATCGTCGAAGCCAGTTGGTAAATAATAATTATGGACTCATTACAGTTAATTAGCGACCATTTACTTAATTCATTAGGCTGTAAACACAGTTTTGTTTCTCTTGGCTCCAAATTATCCGTTAGTAACTATGTCAGGTTCTTATTAATGGTTCTGAGACTATGTATCATAAAAACAGTATCCGTTAGGCAAGCCGTAGGTAATTTGGTTTAGATAGTTTTTCTTCAACATCGCACACAATATGTTGAAATGACATGAAATAGGCAAAACGGCGAAAATCTGTTCTTTTGACATTTTACCACAAGTCTCGAAAGTTTTAATTCAGAACATGATAAGAATTTATATTTTCAAGCTATCGAAATAACTCTCAAACAACTATACAAGAAATGTTTGAATGTAAGTATTAAAATATATAAGAGAAGTTCTCGTTCTGGTTGTTTGTTTACAAGAGCACGTATATTTGTGAGTGTGACTCAGCGTGTAAGAGCATGATTTGTAATTGAACAGCGATTTGTGTGTTTGGCTTACATTCATATTTAATATTTAACGTCGGACCCACATGATTTGTGCCACTTGGCAAATATCTGTAAACTGCCAGAATACTTACAAAATTAGTGGAAAATAGGTGACCCACGCACGAATGAAAGAATTTGATGAATCTCGTTTATATATTTGGTTTAACTTTAGAGTATTAAGTTTGAGACAATCAGATTTCAAATTAAATAGGTACCTACGCGATATACTGTCAATACTGTACCAGTCATATAAAATAGTATTTTAAATTTTACCAATCAGCTATCAATAAGTATTATGAATCGGTGATCTAGAAGTTTCAATTAGATCAATTGTGCACGTTCTCAACCTCAATACGGAACGGTTATAATCGTTTGCGATTAGTATCACAAATAGAACCATATACCTAGCCAACATAAAACAACGTTGGTTGTGCACTTACAGTTTATTTTAAGTAAGCGACATGGCAATGGATTTGCCATATAACGATATGAAGTGATGAATAACAGTAGTTTTAAAAAGATGAGATATTTTAAAACCAATAAATTAAAAAAAACTATACTTTAAATAAGTGTAAAAAAAACCGGACAAGTGCGAATCGGACTCGCCCACCGAGGGTTCCGTATAAAATTACAAATATATATTTTTCAGATTTTTCCCTTTACTTGTAGTACAAGACGATATCACTTGCCAAATTTCATAGTTCTTCAACGGAAAGTAAAGACAGAGAGTATTGAAATATGCGTTTTTTGCGGCATAAACCCGTTCTAAATTACAAATGCATAGTTTTCAGACTTTTCCCTGCATTTGTAGCTTTTTAGTTTGATTTTTTTCATAGCTTCAAGGGACTGTAGACCTGAGTATATGGTTTTAATTTCAACTCGATACGTCTACGCGTTCCTGAGATAAAGGGTCTTGACAGACAGACAGGCGGACAACGAAGTGATCCTATAAGGGTTTCGTTTTTTCCTTTCGAGGTACGGAACCCTAAAAAGAGTTAGTGTAAAGCTTTTTAGGGTTCCGTAGCCAAAATGGCAAAAACGGAACCCTTATAGTTTCGTCATGTCCGTCTGTCCGTCTGTCCGTCTGTCCGTCTGTCCGTCTGTCCGTCTGTCCGTATGTCACAGGCATTTTACTCGAAAGCTATAAGGTGTATTTGAATGAAATTTTGAGGATAGGTGTATTTTGTTAGCCGCTACATAGTTTTGTAATTAAAATTACTAAAAAAAAATTTTTTAGGGGTGCACTCCATACATAAAACTAAAAGTCAAAAAAATTTTTTTCATTGTGACCCCCCGTGTGGCACATCAATGGATAGGCCTTTCAAAATAAATATAAGGTTTCTTAGCATTTTTTTTGATTAAGTGAATAGGGTCGGAGATAATCGTCCCGAAAGTCACTAAAATTCTGTCCCCCCCCCTCTAATTTTTGAACGGTGTATTTTAAAAATATGGAAAAATTCATGGACATAGGGCTTATTAATTTCATTCACCGAAAATTGTTTTGAACAAGATCGGTTCAGAGGTTTTCGAGATATTGCTAAAAAACTGCCTTCCTCAAACAAAAGGACGTAAGTGCCGTAAAATTTCTGTGACGATACGACCTTTTTAATAGGCACGGAACCCTTCGTTTTGCGTGGTCCGACACGCACTTGGCCGGTTTTTTTTGATTAATGAAACTGCTTTGAATTAAGGGATTTAACTAAGGATTAATTCGGCGTACTTTCAGTAACAGACGTTGAGGCGTATTTTGTGTTATATACTGCGTAACATAAAGATTAGTTATTACATACTGAAAATGAATAGCGCTTAAAGGACATCCTGGTCAAAACATATGGCACACATATCTACTAAAATTAATTAAGGAGGCAAGTGGATAAGATTTTACTATATCCATTCGCTGAATAAAGCCATTAGGTACATCATGATTATCTTGCAAATCAGAAATATTGGTCAATTCAGCAATATTCACTTAACACGAACAAAAAAAAAACCCGGTGATTTTTAATTCGTGATCAGGAATCAATTTTTCTAATAGAGTAATCGATGCTTAACACGGTTAAATCATAGTGAACCCAAAACAAACATATTTTTATTTCTGAATAGAACTTAATTAGGAATTACCTTATAATTAAAAATCATTGTCACCCTAACGGTACTTTAAGTCTATGAAACTGGAACCCTCTTAAAAGATTAGTTTCATAAACCAACCTAAAAACCCTTGTGCCGAAATTTTAAATTATGAGTAATAAACTGTCAATTATCACATGCATGACAAGTATCTCGAAGATTGTTGGAGTTTATTGACGTAAGAACTATAAAATTTCCCGCCAAAGCGCTGAGATAAAGGGTGACCAAACATTCAGTAGATATTAGTTGTAATATTATAATTAAATTTAAGTAACTAAACAGTGATGTAATTGCATCAGACCTCAGCCATTGAAATCTGTTTTGGCCAATTATTAATATTTTTCGACTCAATTAGCCAATAAAATGGTCTACCACTTTCAAATGATAGAGTCGAAAAGGGGGACATCTTTCTTGGCTTATTGTACCTGCATAACTTTATTAGGTAAAAGTGCCGTAGTATGCCTAAAAAACATTCTAAAAATCATGTAATTCATAATGTTTAAATAAAACTTTCTTGTAATCCGTTTGATAAGGTTTATTCAACAATGACGTTACGGTGTATCCGATTCCACGCTGAATTGGCCGTCCTCCAAACGTGTTACCACGCCGCCCGCCCAAACAAACCTCTATCTTTAATCAATTTGCTGGTACACAGCAAGTTCAAAGTTAGTAAAGATCGTACATAATAGGGATGATAATGAATTTGTATGAATTTCAAAGCCGATAATTTGTTTCAAGTTTCCGTACAACTTTCGAGAACAGAGGGAGTGCTGTCTTTTGTTTTTAAATCCATGTTATTCCAGTAACTTAACCTCCGTTATTGTCTTGTTTTCTTAGACTTTCTTGTTTATCAATGCGTACTGGAATAAGCTATTGTAATAAAAAATAAAATAAAATATCTTTATTTCAGAACACAATCATTCCATACAAATTACATAAAGATTAAAATTAAAATAATTTAAAACAATTAATACTATTTTATTCCTAGGTATACATACAATAATAATTTCATGTCAACAGAATTATAAAGTGAAATAAAAACCGAAATGTTTGTAACAAACAATGTGGGAAAGGTAACATGTTTTTGACGCCTTGCTTAGAACCAGTGCGTTACACTGATAAAGATGTTAGAATTGAATTGAGTTCTTGCTCTAATCGTCAATGGGGAATGGCTGAAAATTTTAGAAATGCCTGATTTTTTTTTTGGTGATAGGAATAACCTTCCTTAGCACCAGAAAAAAGTTTCAGATTTTTCAGCTGCGACAATTATTTTTGAAAAATATAAACCTTTACGTGTTGAATAGTTCTACATATGGGATTTAGTACATCTGAATCGTAGTAGAGCGCAGTTCAAGGGTGTATAATGTATAACGCTTTGATAATCTGACATTCAGATTGGCATGAAATTGAATTATTAATTGCAGAATAAATACCCTAAGCTGCTAGGAACCACATACGCTCGCAGATAACAGCTATATCTCTATCTCGTCACTCAAATATGGCAAGTGCGACAGAGATGGAGATATTCGCCAGATTTTTCCCTAAATTCTATTTACATCGTGCATCGTTCTCAAATCGTTGTTTGTTTATCTTAAAAACCGGTGTTTCAACTCTGTATCTCTTTAAAAATAGTCTCAATTTATTTTTCACGTCACGCCTTACAAGGCGAATGAATGTTTATTTCGATATAGATCCTTAAGCCTTGCAGCATATTTCGGAACGCACGCACAAACTTTGGAACAATTTATAAATCTGTAACACAGATCCCACTCGTAGGTATTTTAGAAGCCTTTTATAAAACTGGCTGGAATCCAATTGTGAGTTTGCAGTTTTCCTCAACAACACGTATGCTTGAAATTTTAGCTGCGTTTATTGTGGATAAATTCTTACGATTGTTGAGAAATATTATGCAGTTTTATTACTGTGTACGTGCAGAAATTATATTGTTAGAGAACGAAAGGATTATTTTAAGAAAATTTAATGAGCGTCTATTCCTGTGCGCAATTCAGTAGGTGTACATGTACCTAACATCTTATTTTCTACACAATGCACATTTTTAGATAAAGCACTCCTTGATTCATCACCTTTGCAATTTATTAGGTACATACATTGCTATTCCAGGCATTCGTCATTGCGTTATCTTTTCTGCCTTGAAAAGAATTCAGATTGACAGAATTGCGATCAGATAGATAGCTTTTATGTAAAAAAAAATACTTTGTACCTTTGTAGAATAGTAAACATGAGCTGTTTATAAAAAAAAAATGTTATTATCTTATAATAACAAGTGAGCAGCTTAACTCCCTGTATATCGTCTGCAATGTCCATACTCGTTGTTACTTACATATTACCTAGTATAAAATTGTATAGCTATAAAAAGTAATACAGAGGCCGGAAAATGTGTTCCATTTTGCTGGTTGGTACTTACTGGCAATCTGTTCAGCAGGGAGCTCGTCCGCCTGTAACAGAAGTAATTTTATACATTACACACATGCAAATATGAAACGTAATCTGTCTTTTAAAATTAATTCACGTTATTCATTAAAAATCAATTTGACAGGTAATGGTAAAATTAAATAAGGTGGCCCTCTTGACACTTTCAACCATAATCCATAATAATATTGAGCAATAGGTGTCAACTATAAAGGTGCAAGTTGGAACCCGACCGCAGACAGCAGCAGCAGACGACGTGTCGTTGCGACACGACTGGTTTCTATGTATTTCTATGACGGGGACGCCTGAAGACGTGTCGCTTGCTACGAAAGGTGTTTCATAGAAATACAATATAGAAACCAGTCTTGTCACAGCGACACGTCGTCTGCTGCTGCTGTCTGCGGTCGGGTTTCAACTTGTACAGTCGACGCCAAAAATACGTTTACACTTTTGCACCTTATTCCATTGCAATAAGGCGAATAGTGTAAACGTATTTTTGGCGTCGACCGTCAGGGTCTAAGAAAATGTTATGGCATTTCTGATATTTTCATGGAATGATTTGTAGCAATAACTCCGCGTAGTGCTTTGCCGAGTGGAGTCTTGTACCTAGTACCTACCTATTACAGTTAAATTTACCAACTAAAATAAATTATTTGATTATTAAGCTAACTGGATGCCAAATGCAAGAAAATAAGTTAAGAAGCAAAGGTAACGATTTTTTGCATAGATTTGCTAGACAAGTAGAATTATACAATTTTCTTTGATTTTATTAAGTTAAATTAAAAATGCATAAATAAGTAACAATTTCACTCCAGCACGCAGGCTAATGAATGAGGTTCAACTAATAAACAAAGAAATACTTTAACGGGTGCAGTCGAGCACTGCGTGTCTAGTTGTTACTAATGATCATTTCCGAACCGGTGTTTGTACTCGGTCAGTTCTAACGGTGTGTTTATCGCGGTTCGGTTAGTGGTTTCACACTATGTGCAACATAGTTGATGTGCACAAAGTACCTAACTTATGGAATACCTATTTATGTTTCTTGCTAGATCTAGACTTGACTTATTAACCATAAAATTTAGGGAACAATCGCGATAAAATCTACGTAGAAATCTGCATATACTAATATTATATAGATGTAAGTTTGTGATTTGGTATGATGATAATAATCTCCGGAACTTTTCATTCGAATTTCAAAATATATTTCGAGATTTTAATTAAGTAGGTAGGTACCGATAATCCATTTTATTTACTTATAATTATAAAATTATAAGTAAAGAAAATGGATTATCGGAATGGATATAAGCCATATTTTATCCTGCAGCTCATCTTGCGTTCTTTGTAATATGTAATGTATCTATACCAATATTATAAACAGTCTGTGAGATTGTAACTTTGTAAGTTTGTAAATAGGGTATGAATTCCGGAACCGCTCAAAAATTCTTTCACTTGAGTGTAGAATGGACTTTCTGGATGGACTTGGCATATATTTTATCCCAGTGTTGTTTGCGTTCTAGACAATATGTCGGCGGAGCCGCGCGGTCAGCTAGTACGGTCGAGGAAATTGAATATTTACTTAGCACTTTTGGACCTTAACGTCATTCAAATAGAGTCCAAAAGTTCTAAACATTCAATTTCCCTCAACTGTACATTATAGGTACATTGAGTACCTCCCTGTATCAATTCAGGAATTAATCTTGGCGTTAAATCAACAGTTATTGTGGTTCAATCTGAATTCCTATTCATATTGTAGTATCTTAGTTGTTTTACAGTACCTACGTTATGCAATTTATATAGCGACCAGTTCCAGCTGCAAAGGGCAATAAAATAATTTTATGTGTTATTGGAACGAAAATAGTTTAAGAATACATGAAGATCGGGTAAGCTGCGTAATCTATGTTTATTTTTTTTAGAATATGATATATGTATCACCGCAGACGTCAAGACGACGCTTTATCATAAACGCGAATGTGTTTTTTAAATAATAACTACCTACGCTTGAATTAGAATATCTAAGAATAAACGCTATTAATATGTAAATACTTGAAACAAAGAAAACCGTTTACTAGTCTCACTGTCGAAAAACAAGAAAGTTGGTGAAACAATATTTCAGCCGTCGTTTCAGCAGGTGTCTCCGATCACCGGCTCACTTTCATCCACATACGTCACGCTTACAGGGCGAGTGACAGCTCCTGTTAGCTTCCACTCGTGCGCAACCACAAGATTAATGCCGATTATTTACACTTTCCTTACTAAAAATACGTAACGTAAAGTAAACCGACAGTAAATCCTGAATTTGAATAAAGTTGCGATAACTTTAGTTAAGTTTGTAAGTGAAGCAAAATACACAGAAAACACCTACCCAGTCTTCTGTTTCCAGACCCATGTTTGCAGTTCACTTGTTACCACTTTGAGACGCACAACACGACTGGCCGCGGTTTCGCAGCTTCCAGCGTTCAGGGTTATTTCTGCTTCTCCGCAAGTTTGTCTGGTTTTTCATGAGCGGGGCGCGGGGCGCGAGTCCTCCCCGGCTTCCTGCGCGAGCGACCAATGGCGCGCGTCCGAAACGGCAGGATGCTGACGTATTTTTAGTCAGAAACGTGAAAGGAAAAACGTAAACAAGCGTAGTGTGTATACGGGAAAAAGGTATAATTTTCCGTCCGCGCCGGCGACCCCGCCCGCTGGGTCATTAAGCGTGCAACTGGCTGTAACTGTGAACTCATTATTGCGACAATAATAATGCGCTCACAGAAGGTGCTTATTTAAGTTGTTATAATTATATTTCCAGAACATTATAGACATAAAAATACACTGAAAAAGTAAAATCACTTTGCTTACACCCAGAACAGCCCATCTGGGTCTCCTCTTTACAGAAGACCGAGGCGTTGTGTTCTTGGAGGTGCGTCACCAAACCTCCCGAGGATGTATTGAGAGTGCGGGACCAGCATTTTAGAAAGAAAGAAAGAAAGAAGACATTTCTTCACTACACAAAAGACACACAGAGATAAAGGGAGTAAACATACAATACAATTGACACATATTGTGTGTGTCTTCGCGGCAGTGAATCAGTCGCTGTCTCAGCATTATGCCGAGGTGTCAGACAGATACCTGATTATACCTGACAGCGCTGGTTTTCAGACAGCACCGTACGTGAACTATAGATACAAAAGTATATATAATCAATAAATAATTAATGTAATAAATTTGTAAAATATATAGCAGCACAATGGGATGAAAAAACACAAAGAATAAAACGCGACACGGTTGGGATGTTAAAAAGTTCAATTGATATGGAAATTTGGGTAAAGGTATAGTTTGCATAACAAATCAATATTATGGTGCCATCGAGCTGATCGGATGACGGAGACAGAAGGTGGCCACGGGAATCCAGTACTTAACCGACTAAAGCCCGTTGATTTTGGGCTCGTTAGAATCGCCTCAATGGGCACCAACTGGTGACGGTATACAAAAAAGTACAGTCGGCAATAAAAGCTTGCACTAAAAATTAAATTTTTGACAGAGCCTTTTTCTCTTGCTTTCAACACTACGAACCCTTAAATCAATAAAGGGTCGGCGCTTTTCTCCTCTGGAGCAAGCGTCTACAGGCTACGGTTTCCGATCGGCGAAGGTTCGCGTTCGCGTCCATTACAAATTGATAGAAGTTTGTGCCATGCAAATAATGATCAAACTTAATATCCTTATTCTCAACACATTCGTTGTCAAGAATCGCTACGCGCTACGTTCGTAGCTGATCGCGTGGTTTTCCCCGTAAGTAGCGGAAAGCGACTACGACGTAGGAGCCCGCTAGGCGGGTTCCTGGCAGCGAAAGTGACGAATATTTATAAACTTATATAATACAGATATGCAGTGATGGAGGTAGGAGTGACAACTTTTTCTAAATATTGATAGGATAGAATTGACATTTTGGGTAGTTATAGGTTATATTTTATCCCGCGGGTTTGCCTGCGTTCTTTGCAATACGCGGGCGAAGTCGCGCGGGGTGCTAGTTAATTACGAGTTAATTGCAGACAGGTAAAATTCCGCTCGCGTACGGAGTTTTAGTTATATTTCTGAGACAACCGTATTATTTAGATAGGACATAATAGTAAATCTATTCTCATACACTTCTCGTGTCAAATGAGCCGTTGAATTTTGTATGCAGTTCATGAATAAACAATATTGCATGGTTTTGCAACTCTTATGTTATGACTAAGACTGATATTCCTGTATGTTACCCATTTAACTGTGTTACCTTCACACGAAACAACGTAAACACGGCTGCTTGGCCTGAACTGTACCTTATAGGTAGACTTGAGATTATTTGAGTTGGCCGAATGGCATCAAAGTAGTCCGTTCAAAAAGCAACTCTACCGTCCAAGGTAGAAGATTCCAATGCCAATGGCAGTTTCATAAAAAGTCGGCCACATTATATAATTTCAACCACACGTACAGTTAGTATGTATGTGTGTTTACGTTCTGTACTGTGTTATTTTTAGGGTTCCGTAGCCAAAATGGCAAAAACGGAACCCTTATAGTTTCGTCATGTCCGTCTGTCCGTCTGTCCGTCTGTCCGTATGTCACAGGCATTTTACTCGAAAACTATAAGGTATATTTGAATAAAATTTTGAGGATAGGTGTATTTTGTTAGCCGCTACATAGTTTTGTAATTAAAATGACAAAAAAAAATTTAGGGGTGCACTCCATACATAAAACTAAAAGTCAAAATTTTTTTTTTCATTGTGTGGCACATCAATCGATAGGTCTTTCAAAATAAATATAAGGTTTCTTGTCATTTTTTTTGATTAAGTTAATAGGGTCGGAGATAATCGCCCCGAAAGTCACTAAAATTCTGTCCCCCCCCCTCTAATTTTTGAACGGTGTATTTTAAAAATATGGAAAAATTCATCGACATAGGGCTTATTAATTTCATTCACCGAAAATTGTTTTGAACAAGATCGGTTCAGAGGTTTTCAAGATATTGCTGAAAAACTGCCTTCCTCAAAGAAAAGGACGTAAGTGCCGTAAGATTTCTATGACGATACGACCTTTTTAATAGGCACGGAACCCTTCGTTTTGCGTGGTCCGACACGCACTTGGCCGGTTTTTTGAGCTGTGTTTGTATTGCATTGTTAGTACATGTATGGTTGTTTATTCAATTCACCGCCACGCTACGCTCTTAGTGCTACGCCGTAGTCCGTAGCAGCTTAACGTCGATAATATGTAGCGTAAAACGTTTGTAGCGCTCTGGAGCATGTGTCGTGATTGGCGCTGAATGGGTTAAAAAGCAATTAATTGCACGAGCTAGCGAAGCTAACAAATTCCTCCGTTTCAGCTTGGCCCAAAATTCTTTCGTATCTCCGGCTGTTCTCCTCTACAGGTCGCACATTTCTCAACCGATTCTCGTGCAATTTTGTGAGCAGATTCAATAAACATATATCATTATTTTGGCAATTCACTTTTACGAAAAAAAAAACATTTAACACATTCAGTACCGGCAACCCCACTTGCGCCGCTGCATACGAGAAAAACCACGGGATCGGCTAAGAGCGTAGCGTGTAGCAATTCTTGGCAGTGAATGTGTTAAACTAGCTTGCGAGTTCTACTGCTCACAGACTCACTAGTAATAGTTTTGTTACCATAAAAAACAAATGAGGGTCACAAATAAACATAATTATGGTGCATAAATCCGGTGACAGTAAACAAGTATTTTTAATCCCTTTGTAAGGAAAATTCTATATGAATATGAGGTTGAAAAAGTCATTTAGTGCGGAGTCACTTCGGCGCATCATGAATCTGTCAGCGCGTCATACATCGGTGGCACTGTCGGAAAATTGGCACTGGATTAGAGGTAAATACCCAATCGACCTTACCTTACCTCAGTTCAGAGGTCAATGCCATTATTATTGTCAGTAAACACTAATGACATGGGTATATCATTTGTAGGTAAATAATTATTCGTAGACTAGTTGGTCAATAATCTGGCACTGAACAGGGCTGTTATTCGGAACGCGCTAATGTGCCTCACCTCACTACTCACTTAGCTTATCCTGGCACGGCCTTTACTGTTCATAGTGTCAAGTGTGGTTTGTGAATCCAAAACTCAGAGTAATGAACAACCAGAACGCCATGGTAGCGTTGAAGACATAATAAAAATCAGAAAGCGTAGGTAGACTTTCTTGCACTTGGCATGTTTGCAGTGTTAACCTAATAACGTTGGCTAAATAACAGACTCGTTAATGAGTACGTACGAGTACTCATGTACGTGTCGAAACGTTTAAAAAAATCTTGAAGTAACTGCATCTGTTGCAGAAACTAGCTGTGTCAAGAAATGACAAATTTAACTTATAAATTATAAAAAAAGAATCGGTCCTCAATTGACGGAGAAATCGGCGAACATACATAAAAAAAATATTCGGTGAATGAAGTCGGTTAAAAATTAAATAGGGCCGTGGAACCAAAGGATGAACGTTTAAGCGACTATCCCAATTTTACAATTTTTTTTCGAAGAGTTGTAACCTAGTTCGTATACATTTAATTTTTTTATACGATTTGGTATATTGTCGAGATTAGATGTATGACTATTTTAAACCCTCCAATTACAATACAGTATTTTATTAAAAATGGTTTTATGCTGAAGTATGCCATTTTTCCCAGAAGATAAACGCTGTGCCCAATAGTTAAACATTTTGACAGCACCAATAGTACTCCAGACAAAATACTATTTCGAAAAACATTAATTTATAATAGCGTTTTTAGGGTTCCGTAGCCAAAATGGCAAAAACGGAACCCTTATAGTTTCGTCATGTCCGTCTGTCCGTCTGTCCGTCTGTCCGTCTGTCCGTATGTCACAGGCATTTTACTCGAAAACTATAAGGTGTATTTGAAAGAAATTTTGAGGATAGGTGTATTTTGTGAGCCGCTACATAGTTTTGTAATTAAAATGACAAAAAAAAATTTTTTTAGGGGTCCACTCCATACATAAAACTAAAAGTCAAAATTTTTTTTTTCATTGTGACCCCCCGTGTGGCACATCAATCGATAGGCCTTTCAAAATAAATATAAGGTTTATTAGCATTTTTTTTTGATTAAGTGAATAGGGTCGGAGATAATCGCCCCGAAAGTCACTAAAATTCTGTCCCCCCCCTCTAATTTTTGAACGGTGTATTTTAAAAATATGGAAAAATTCATGGACATAGGGCTTATTAATTTCATTCACCGAAAATTGTTTTGAACAAGATCGGTTCAGAGGTTTTCGAGATATTGCTGAAAAACTGCCTTCCTCAAAGAAAAGGACGTAAGTGCCGTAAAATTTCTGTGACGATACGACCTTTTTAATAGGCACGGAACCCTTCGTTTTGCGTGGTCCAACGCGCACTTGGCCGGTTTTTTTTTGTTTATTTCATTCTCAAACGTTATTCTAAGATGCTTTATTCAAGAATCCAACAAACTTTCCACCCGGAAGTAATTATATAGATATAAATTAAACATGAATTGTCTTTTATATTTTATTTATATTGAATATCTTAAGCAAATGTAAATGAACCTAAATAAAGATAAAAAAATATATTAATATTTATCCGGACTAATTAAATATTGATTTTTTTGATGTCTGATTTTTTGTTGGATTTTGCCTCTAGGTAACTATTTAATTGATAATATATCCGTTACATTAGAAAAATTTGCTATTATAAATTATTTCCAAATCTGTCATTTTTTCCATACAAGTTGTCAGTTAATTGCCTGGACTATAGTTAAACGAAGAAAAACGTAACACCGCGCAGCCTCTCACCTTTGGTCTAGTAATAATATTATCATTATTATAACAACTTATACTAGTCAACAATCACAATATTGATATTAAACACAAAAGAAAATAATTCAAATGTACCCTTTACATATGAATACAATTAAAGAGATCGTCTTTTACATATTAATAATAAAAACAATTTTTCATTCATGTATCATTCATGGTAGGTACGTGTTTATTTTATGTTTTTTTAGATTATTAGCTTGAAGAATTTGTTGAAGTCGAGTAGTTCAAAATGCTGTGGTAATTGTGAAGTCGAGTGTAGGAATTTATGATGTGTAGGTTGGTACATTGATGAGTCGAGTAGGGGTATTGTGAAAAAAATATAAAGGGGTAAGTAATGTTTTAAATACGAGTATGTTAAAGTATGTCAGTTTGTTTTAATGAAATGTTTAAAGGATATTTAAAGTCTTAGAGATATGAATACCAGGATACTACATTTATATACTTTTGATGTTTTATGGGTATCATTAATTAAAAATAAATTTGAAATTAAGATATCTAAAAATATAGACTTATCAGTTTCAAGGTTTTTTTCATGAGCAGCCGATTGAGGGGGTGTTGTGTATGTAATAAGGTGTGTGCACATTATGAATGGCGCACACTGGGCGTACATAATAGTATTTTATGCAACAGTTGTATAAGAGAGGTCAAAAAAGGCGAGTGGCGTGGGTTACAATGTGAGCCGAAGGCGAACATTGTAAAGAAAGACGCCACGAGCGTTTTTTGACTTAGTTATACAACGTTGCATAGGTACAATACTTTTTCTACGACTAGCTACTATGGAATAAAATGCAAAATTAAACAAAGAAAAAATTTTTCTTAAACTTTGTCGTATAGGTGCCGAGATTTAGTAGGCAACAAATTTTCGGTCACTGCTTGTGGGCTGCCGGTGTATTTCTTCTGGTGTAGAAGCAATATTTTCATCGTCATCCATTTTTATTACTCTTGAGAAACACCAACTATTTTGTAGCAAACACAACGGCCGCAAACTCAAACAACAATTTATAAAATAACCGGGAATTCGGGAAACATGAAAATGAGACAAATGGGTGTCTATGGTTAACTTTGTTTTTAATTGATGTCAACTTGCCAGTACTGCCATATTAAGAATAAAGGTTTTTCCTAAGTTAGCAGCAATGCCTTTAGTTCAAATAGTATTTTATGCAACAGTTGTATAAGAGAGGTCAAAAAAGGCGAGTGGCGTGGGTTACAATGTGGGCCGAAGGCGAACATTGTAAAGAAAGACGCCACGAGCGTTTTTTGACTTAGTTATACAACGTTGCATACAATACTTTTTCTACGACTAGCTACTATGAAATAAAATGCAAAATTAAACAAAGAATAAACTTTTCTTAAACTTTGTCGTATAGGTCCCGAGATTTAGTAGGCAACAAATGTTCGGTCACTGCTTGTGCTGGGCTGCCCCGGTGTATTTCTGGTGTAGAAGCAATATTTTCATCGTCATCCATTATTACTTTTGAGAAACACCAACTATTTTGTAGCAAACACAACGGCCGCAAAGTCAAACAACAATTTATAAAATAACCGGGAATTCGGGAAACATGAAAATGAGACAAATGGGTGTCTATGGTTAAGTTTGTTTTTAATTGATGTCAACTTGCCAGTACTGCCATATTAAGAATAAAGGTTTTTCCTAAGTTAGCAGCAATGCCTTTAGTTCAAAAATTTCTAAAAAGTAAAAACATTCAGTGGTTTGTTAAGTTGGTAGTACCTAATGTATAGGTTTAGAAGCGTATGGCTGCTAAGCGTATCGTTTTGGCGACATAACAGCACGGTTGTGCCGTACTGTTATGGGGAATAGAGTATAGACTTTTCTGCAAACTTATTTTTTAAGTCTTTATATTAGTGTTCGTGACTATGTAAATGACAGATAAAAGTACAGGAGTAGAAAAAATATCTAAAAAGTAAAAACATTCAGTGGTTTGTTAAGTTGGTAGTACCTAATGTATAGGTTTAGAAGCGTATGGCTGCTAAGCCTATCGTTTTGGCGCTTTGAGTATTAAGCCACTGGAGATGTCATAGACAGGCGACCCCCTCCGGCAAAGTACATTGGTCAACTGTTCAACCACGTTATATAAAACTACTTAAAGTCGCTTCACCGTCATTTTGTATAGTTCCGTGTCGCGTGACGTTTCTCTCGAAAAATGGTGACTTGTGCAATATTATCATGTAAAAGGTGATCAGACAGCTCAAATTCGCAACAAGTTCACGTTTCCTATCATAGGTAAGTATTTTTACTAACTATTAAATGTGTATTGAAGTACAATCTCAATTTAAAGAAAATACCGTTAGCGATACGTAAACGACAGAACGTAAACATGATTATAGTGGTAAGGGTTCGAATCGGTCTTTAGGGATGTGATAAAGTAAGAAAGGCGACTCAACATTTGAATGAATCATTCATTCATTCAATCACTGCAGTTTGTTTAATAGTCAGTTTTTTTATTAGATATTGAATTAAATAGTAGGTATAGATGTATGTTACATTTAAATCTTGTAAGGTGAATCAGAAAAATTACTTTTCTCTGGACTTACGATGTTGAAATTTAGTCTTAAAAAGAAATGAATTATTAGCAAAAAAAAATCTAGGTAAAAGGAATACATTTAGTGCGAGACTATGAATGTATGTGTTATTCATATACTATTATTTATAGTATTATACTTTATTTAATATAATTGTATGTCCTTTTAGATTTCCAAAAGATCCCTATATAAAGGAGAAATGGAGAACAATTTGTAATTACGAAAATGATTCTTGGAAACCTACACGTACAAGTGTTATCTGTTCGGAGCACTTTACTCCGGAAAGCTACAAAAATGATTACGTGTACAATAAACTTATTCATTAATTTAAAAAATCAATAAAAATACTAATTAATAAAAGTCTTAAGCGGGTCTTAAAAATCCCTACCAGAGAATTTAAATTAATAAATATGTGGTAATTCTAATAAAATTAACAATTTATTTTATTGTTTTCCCTTTGCTCATTTATGTTTTGAAGTAACTTTATAAATGTGGTGCAAGCTGAGCCTTATTAAAATATAATTGCATATGTATACATAGGTTCTTGCAAATACCAATCAATAAGTATCAGCCCGGAAAACCGCGGGCGAGAGTTCATTTCACAGTTTAACTGTGCGAGAGGGCTAAGGACACTAGGGCACATAATTACAGACAGACATATATACAAACAAACATTTTTTTGGGTAGTATCTTCAATGGACAGAATTTTCACTTTTACAATTTAATAATAAATAGTATAAGATAATTCAGTTCATTCATCAAACTAATTTGACTCATTCTTCAGATGTCTTCGATGTGTCCCATCACTAACTTGTTCGCATGTATGCTGCATCAGTTACGTGAAAACTCTGTCTGTGTGCGTGTAATTTTTGATGTGTTGAATTTTTTTGTAGTGTGCGTTTATCGCAACAGCAAAACTTGTGTCTGTTGAGTTATTCCTCTTTTGGTGGTGTGCTATACGTGTTTTACCTCGCCCCCCGCCAAAAGTGGCGAAAAAATTTGTTCGAAGAGTTTACGTCATGGCATCTCCAGTGGCTTAATACTCAAAGTTTTGGCGACATAACAGCATGGTTGTGCCGTACTGTTATGGGGAATAGAGTATAGACTTTTCTGCAAACTTATTTTGTATGTCTTTATATTAGTGTTCGTGAATAGGTATGTAAATGACAGATAAAAGTACAGGAGTAGAAAAAGTTCTATATTTGATCGACGCAATCGTCTGCGCATGACAAACAATATTTGTAATGTTGATAGAATAACTCGTCCTGTCATTCCTTTGATCCTGGTTGATAGCGTTAATACAAAACGCTTGTATAAACCATATTTATTGTTTTTTACTATCATTGTATTAAGATTCTCTTCACCCTACTTCTTGAACGAAAACATTTTTTACATTCAAGTTTTGGGCAAGATGTCTGAGAAGTGAATGAACAAAAATCATCACGTCAGGAAAAAAATATCCTGAGTGCGTAAAATTTGTCGCAATTTTTTTGGCGTTCATCTTTTGCTTCCACCACCCTAAATCCTACGATCAAAATTATCTGTTGTTACGGATGATTTGATTTCTAATTGAATTAGGTATTTCACAACGCATTTGGCTTTTAGAACACTTGTTTCCGATAGCTGAAATATCTTCTACAAATTAAATTAGTAACTACACCTTTTGAAACAAATACACTGATAACAGTTATGTTGTTATTTAACTACAGCTGGCTAACCGACCATCTGCTATAGTTCCCATTAAAACAAATGCAGTTTGAAACTTACTCCGAGTAAGAGTACCTAGCCATCAAATAAATCAAGTGTATTTTTGTGGGCACTGGTACTCTCAAGACAGGTTATTTTCAGCTTCAGTTTTGAACTCAGCAGTTCGTAAAACTGTTTAAATCCGAGACGGCTATGAAGTGACTGAATTTTGATTCGAGAATTCCGATACGCTCCAACATAGGTACGTAAAGTAAACGGTTTAATAGCTCTTACATAAAACTCTTTAGTTGTTCTTTAACAGTAGCGGTAAAATTGCGTTCTATTTCTTTTAAATTAAAGTCTATTTATTTCAGATAAGATGCTTACCTAACTGAATTACATGTTTTTGCAAATTTCTATGCGAGATTATGTGCGAAAATCCTATAGTATTAAACGAGCAATATTTGTACATATATATTTACCTTTATATATATATTTGCGTTCTCGGAAACGGCTCTTATGATTTCGATGAAATTTGGGATGTAGGAGTTTACGGGGACGAAAAATCGATCTAGCTAGGTCTCATTTCTGGGAAAATTCGTTTTTTTCGTATTTCAGAGCTCGTTAGCCCAGGGACTGTAATTGAAGAACCCAACACGGTAGCCTAAATAACACACCATGCCTATTATTTAGTGCTCTATCGGATATAATTTAGAGAGGGTGAACTGGAATTAGATGATTCAATTCCATCACCCCGTTCCATCATCGGACGTCCAGCCCCGCTGTTCTGTAAATTATTTTAACCTCACCTCATCGTCAACCCACAAATGTACCTATCTAGACACCGCGATTCGTGGTAACACTGGTAACTAAGCGTGGGTAGAGGTCGAATCTAGTTTCGTTAGGCGTGACGGGTGACGTGAAGTGCATTAGAGCGATCCGAATAACAGCCAGCGTTGGGTGCGGTATCTACGTACGTTGTCAAGTTACCATTAAAGTCACATGAAGCGTTTTGTTTGGCTCTTCTTTACTCAAGCGAACTGTTAAGGAATTGAATTTCCTCATGTCGTCTGTCATCATCATGATCAGCCTATATACGTCCCACGGTTGGGCACAGGCGTCCTCTCATAAATGAGGGAACGGGCAGTAGTCTCCACGCTGGCCCAAAGCAGATTGGGGACTTCACATACCTCTTTGAATTTCTTCTCAGAAGTATGCAAGTTTCCTCGCGATGTTTTCCTTCACCGAAAAACTAACGGTAAATTTCAAATGATATTCCGTACCTACATAAGTTCCGAAAAACTTATTGGTACGAGCTGGGATTCGAACCGACGACTGCCGTTTGACAGTCGCATGCCTGAACCACTAGGCCACCGTAGCTTACCGTAGCACGTCGTCTGTATTCCATGTCAATTACTATCCAGGTGTCTTCAAGTCAAAATTGAATACTTAGGGTTAGCTTGGCCTTGGCACTTTCTACTAGGTGAGAGAATCGCTGGCCATATTCATAAAAACATAATATGTAGGTATAAGTATTAGTAGGTACATAGTAGTAGGTATATGTAGGTTGTTATTGTTCAAATTAAATAAATCTGCTCTCAAAATATCGATTGGTTGTTCAGATTTAACTTCCAATAGTTCCGTAGTTATGTATTTAAGTATTTGTAACAAATCTTAACCGTACTTTTCGTTTTTAGTACATATAGGTAAACTCTAAAAAAAGTATTATTCGATTTATAAAAACTTGCACCTTAAGCTTCTTCCGCATTTGGCAGCTGAATCGTTATGCTGTATTTTATTTGCCGAGAGCTTACTGATATCGCCCAGATTTCCTTACTTGTTGGTATATTGACAGTATTACATTTGCGCAGTAGTATTATATTACGTCGACACGGCGCCGTACGCATGCAGTATCTACCGCATCCGTACCGCCCCATTACTGCGCATCCCGCGCTAATCAGGAAGCACTCATTCAAGGTGACTTTCTGGCTTGGTGGGGCGGGATAAGTATGCGGTATTTTGTACGCACGCTCTGTCGCACAGATTTCCTGACTTGTCGGTTAGTGTCAGTACAACAGAGTAATATCATGCGCTAAAGCAGAGTGGTGCGCTCGCAGTACCTAGGTAGGTACTTATTTGGCACGCATGTAGGTGTTTTTATTCGTATACCGCACCGCTTGCGCGCATCCCGCGCTTACCAGGAAGCACTCATTAAAATGTAGGCCCGCAGTCAAGAATCTGTACTGACTCTACTGACAGTTGACATTGTCAGCTTATAGCTTAGGTAACTAGGTACCTACTGATATAGCACGGAGCCCTCACCGACAAATGCGGATGGGCAAAGGTGCCGTGCACTAATCTGATCAAAGGGAGCTCAAAATTTCATAACAATGCTGAATTATCAAGAATCAGAGCAAGGCGTGAAACCCCATCCCACCGTTTTCCGAGCGAGTCGCCGCGAATACTAAAACTGCGAGTTACTAAAATCCCTAATGTACACACACACCCACGCTCTGTCTCGTTTGTTTATAGAATTGTGCACGGCTGTGGAATAATATGTTTTAACGTGAATATAATGCTCCTACATCTGAAGCTATAGCCCGGTCCGTGTTTTATTGTGTGTAAGCGATTTCGAGCTTTATCTCGTATAGCTGCTTGCCGGATAATGAAGTATAAATAGCGAACTCCACTGTCGATTCTTGCGGCCCGCCTTGCTTATTTTACGAGCATTCTATACTATACCATTGTTCTATTTTATGCTTCCATCAAACGTTGTTTAGATTACTCTAGCCGAGATCGCCGCCTGTGATTGGCTAATGGGTGCTTCGACACGAACAATTGAAATAAATAATTGTTTTGAGACACTTTTTCAGCTGATTTCAGTGCGATTACTGGTTTCTAGAATCGACAAAATGGTCGCGAATTTATGTTACACTGAAAATAAAGTGTTGCTAGTATAGGACGTTATTAATTTTATTGCGATTTCAGTAGAGTACGTACTATAAACTGCCTATCTACCTACTCATTTTATTATTTAAGGGTCATGGACTACTTCTTCCACCATTAGTCTGGACAGTCGGGCCATTTAGAGTAAGAGTGCCAATTACTCCAGCTGCAGGTCTTAGCCAACCTAACGCATACTCTATTCTCGAAGCGTCCCCACTGGATTTACGAACCTTAGTGTGTGGTGTAAGCCCCTTCGCAATGACGGGAGAAGCTGCTTCACTAACCAGAGTTAATGTTACGGCCTGAGTGCCCGCTCCGCTTGGACGTAAAACATATGCAAGCATTGCCGCCGCTCCGCCGCACGCTGCATGTTTTTTTTTATCCCTGACTGTTGCTTTAATAGGACGAACTCAATAAAGCGGTCGAACTGGTTGACGAGTAACTTGGGGAAAATCCAGGGGAAACCTCCGGCTCGACCACGCGGTTTAACACTGGAATATTCAATGAGTTTGCGCTCCAGTGAGATCGTTTGAATCAGGAGCCGTAGCATGGTTGGCCTTATCACGCGACAAGTGACAAGATAAGAGCGTCGTCTCGTTCTATCGAACGGTGTCAGCCAGTGACGCACGCTCTATCCTATCACCTATCGCGTGACAAGGCCAACCATGCTACGGCTCCAGGGGTGTGAGTGGTATCGAGCTACTAGGAGTTTTATCGCTGGTTCACTAAACCTAGCCTAGCTGAGAAGAGTCTAGCAAGAAATTCAGCTAGGCCCGACTTGAGTCCAACTGACTTTACAGGGTATGCGGCGGTACCGGGCCGCACGCTGCGCTTCGAGCGGGCCCTCAGGCCAGGTAAGGCTGTGGTCTGGACGCCAGGTGGCAGCGGGGCGACGACGGGCGTTCATAGTTCGAACATATTACAGAAAACCCAGGCGGAGCCCGCGGGCTAAAATTATAGCCCGTGTATATAGACACGGGGGGATAGATCCTGAAGGTCCATTCTACACACTGGTGGAAGCCTCTTTAATATTAGTATAAGTACCTACATATAGATAAGACAGTATAAGGATGATTAGACAGCCTGTCTCATAAAAAAAGATAATTTAATGAACAATTTTTTAGTTCTATTCCCGTCACTGCTCCTGGAAATGGTTTCCTAGAAATTAGGTTACCTACAAAATATAACGAGATTAGACAATCTCTAAAAGAAGTTTTTCATAATATTATTCGATTCATTGTTAACTTCCTGAATATTTTTTTGTAGGTTCTAATTTTGTTTCACTGACCCGATTCAATTATTAACCGTAAATTATACTGATATTATAAAGAGGAAGTGCCTGTGAGATTGTAGCTTTGTAAGTTTGTTTGTATGTAATGGGTAATCTCCGGAACCACTTATCCGATTTAAAAAAAAATCTTTCACATGTGTTTGGATTTTCTGGATGGTCATAATCAATTTTTACCCTGCGGGTTTGCCTGTGTTCTCTGTAATACCTACACGGGCGAAGCCGCGCGGGCAGCTAGTAGATATAGGTATCTACTATAATAAGTAAACGAGCGCCATTTGTATATTTATTTGTTATTTATTAATTTGCTTGTGGGTTCTCACACAGCTCTCAAATCCAGAAAAATTTATCTTTCAGGAAAAGACAAAAATGCCGAGCAAAGCTTGTTCACCCAGATACTGTTTATTAATGGGTGATGTTCAGTGATGTCGCATACGATTACTTATTCGTAGTGACACTGTCGAAATAGCAGGCGCCTACGCCCTGTTAGGTATATTATATAGGCGTGTGTCCGGGACCCGGGTGTAGCACTGTTGCCCACGGCGGACAATCACACAGAGTCTGAGGGCCTACCGCGAAACTATATTCGTTTTCGTTCGTGTATCTCCGTCTCTGTTGCACTTGCTAGTTCGAGCGACAAAGAGGGAGATACACGAACGAAAACGAATATAGTTTCGCGGTAGCCAGGGAAAGATGAGCCTAGAAAAGAGCGGCAAATTAAAAAAAAAACAGCATGTTTCAACACTGTGTACCTATAACGCGATAAAATAATAATGATACTTGAACAATAAGGTAGGTACTATTTTTTTTTTCAATTCACACAATGAACATTCTACTTTATATTTAAGAATAATGAAAACCAATTTCCATAATTTCAATTTTGACGAGACATTAATACTTAATTGAACTTTTTATAATATTCTTCAATGTGAATAATATTAGCAGTAAGCCACCCTTTAATTCTCTTAAAAAGCAAAAACAAGGATATTTTTGTTGGCATATAAAAAAAGAATTCATCATTCCCTGGCCAGAGACTAGCTTACCTAGGTACTAACAAGTGAATGAGGACAAGGGCGTAGCGAGCTAGTGAGGGGGGGCCTTCTTACCTTAGATATATTCTGGTTTGTCTAGTACGCCTAAAAAATTGAAATGTGATCCGGATCAGAAATTATGTGTTACGTAGTGTAGTGTGACCCTCGCGAGTCGAGTGGTGGAGATAGCAGGCGCTAACGACGGATGACGTGACACCGTTTCCCAATTCGTCTACTCCAGCATAAGCAAGACCGCACGCGAACTGCACGGCTATCACAAGACGGCGCGCGAGCTCTCTCGATTTTTCTCGCACTATCCGTCTCTCTCTTATTAGAACACTTAGAAAGAGTCCTATAGGCAGACCGCCGCGTAAGTCCTCTCACAGACTCGCATGGCCTGGCCGCGGTGGTCAATGGTAAACTTGTCATTAGCTGTCAAATTTACTAGTCTGCCTAACTACATTTTACCCAAATTTTTGGCGGGAAATTCAAAAAGTCTTGGGTTGGTCACACTTTGTTTGTAGAAAGAATAATAGATTTGCTACTAGAAAATATTTTTTTATTTCCGTGCACACGTAAGGTACCTAAACAAATAAGTTAAATATACGTTGACATGCACTTAAACTTAGCTTACATAATTTATATCACTATTTCATACAGTACAGTCAACGACAAACGCATATGTTTACACTTTCTCACCGTAAGTACCTATATCATGGTGGCAAGGCGAAAAATGAAATGTAGTGTAAATAAGACTTAGCTCGATAGTAAGTACTCTGCCAAATATCAACTCAATCGGAAACCGCGGAGTGGGTCAAGTTCAACTTACTACATTTGCATGTTTCTTTCTTGCTTACTTGCTTACAGGCAACACCGGAATAGGTAAAACCACGCGAAACTACTATTCACGTACCTAATCAAAGTTATAGGCAAATGTTAGAACTAGTACAGTCAGCAGCAGAAGTAGCTAAGCACTTTAACATGCTCAGAATGATCTGCACAGAACCTTATTCTCTTGACATTAGAGTCCGTGTGCAGATCAATTTGAGCACTAGGCCCGCTTAGCTACTTCTGCTGCTGACTGTACATAAAGTATCAAAATATTTATGAAGCACCAACCTACGACTTGTAAACATTGCAGTTTTTCGCTATATACTACGCTTCACGTCGGGTTCTCACACTATCGTAATCATTTACGAGCTCGGTATATAGTCATTGTTAATATTGTTTAAAATAAAACATAAACCGTGAACCATTTGAATGAATGACATAAATTGGTAACTGACTTTTAGCCTTTTTTAAATCATAGACAATTGGTGATACCACAAGGAAAATATCTGTCAACAAAATTAGGTTAGCCAGACTCTATGACCGCCAGACCGCCACCGCAGGCCGCGCCAGTGCGATGCAGGCTTTACACCGTTTTAATTCAAATAAAATATCTATATTATAAAGATATTATATTAGATATTTACCTTCATAAAATCCATTCTATCAACACTATTTTATATTATTGATAACCGAAACTTCCATTTGTAGTTTGCGTTTTAAAATTAGCCTGGAAAATAGCGATGATACAAACGTCAACTGTCAACTTGAACAGTGACAGTCGTCAGTTTCAACAAGTAGGATGCTATAGTTTTTAATATGTAGTTTTGTTTTGTGTACATTTAGTAAAACAAATGCTGCGTTTAATAAGAGTGTAGCTTAAATTAATATCAGTAATTATGGAAAATTATGATATAATATCGTTTGTAGGCGAAGGGTCATTTGGTCGAGTATTTAAAGCCAAGAATAAAGAAACCGATGTTGTAGTGGCCTTAAAAGTTATACGCAAGGTATTTTATTGCACTTTTTCAGACGTTCTCTAACTCAGAATACTTACGGTGTTTTCAACGATTGTTTTCCATCTTTCAGAAAGGCCGTTCTTTTAAAGATTTGAAAAACTTAAGACAAGAATGCGATATACAGCGCCAACTTGACCACCCGAACATTATTCGTATGATTGATAGTTTCGACACAGAATCCGAGCTGGTCGTGGTGACGGAATATGCAGAGAAAGAACTTCACAGCATACTGGCTAAAGAGGGCTGTTTGAATGAGGAACAAGTGAAGAAGATTACTTGGGACTTGGTTTCTGCATTGTACTACTTACATTCACACAGAGTTTTACACAGGTTGGTAGATTTCAATAAATTATTTAAGAAAAACATCATGTTTTGCTGTCACAATTTTCATGCTTCATAGTGGAATATTCTATACTTTCTAAAAAAAACCGGCCAAGTGCGAGTCAGACTCGCGCACGAAGGGTTCCGTACCATTATCTATAAAAACGAGCAAAAAAATCACGTTTGTTGTATGGGAGCCCCCTTAAATATATATTTTATTATGTTTTTTAGTATTTGTTGTTATATCGGCAACAGAAATACCATCATCTGTGAAAATTTCAACTGTCTAACTATCACGGTTCATGAGATACAGCCTGGTGACAGACCGACAGACAGACAGCCAGACTGATAGACGGATAGCAAAGTAATAGGGTCCCGTTTTTTCCTCTTTGATTACAAACCCTAAAAACTATTTGTTTTTTTTAATCCATATGTTATCCCACCATCACCAATGAGGTCTCCCGCATCTCCGTTTTGAGTTTTGGGACTCCGTGGTCCCTTTGGCCCACAGTTTATTCGGCATGCGGTAGACGTGACCAGCCCAGTCCCACTTTAACTTGGCCACCTTCTGAGCTACATCTTCTATTTGGGTGTTGGAGCGCAGAATTACCTATTTAAAAATGAAACTTATTGTGAGTGCATGATTTGATATACTAACTCACTTATGTTTTCCAGGGACCTTAAGCCCCAAAATGTATTGCTGGATAGCAATGGTTGTGCAAAACTTTGTGACTTTGGACTGGCTAGAATAATGACAAACTCGACCCACATCCTGACTTCCATCAAGGGTACTCCATTGTACATGGCTCCGGAACTGATTGATGAGAAGCCTTATGATCATCAGGTATTTTCTAATATTCATTCTTATTTTGTATATATAAAAATAAACAGAGTTCTAACTGTTTCTTTAGCCAACATTCGTCACAAGTCCTTTACTTGCAATAATTTTCACTTGTCATAATGGCAAATGCCATAATTTTAGTTGACATAACATTATAAGCTATAAATATTACATGCCATAATAGACAAATTACATAATCAACATTTCTAATAATATCAAATGCAATAATATCATTTGTCATAAAATTCAAAAGCCATAATCATTAGAATCCATAAATCTGGTGTGTAGAAACCGAAATAAAAAGATTTTAAACTGCAGGCAGTGTAACCTACCTATTCTATAGTAAGGCAGGTCAGGTTAGGTATGACGACGAGCGAAGCGAGGAGGAGTGTTAGGTAGAACTACGACCCTACAGCGCGTGAGCCGAGAGCCGGCCGGCGAAGCGCCAGAACCGAACATTTCCATTTTTTTCCTTTATGGCAATAGTTTCACTTCCACCACAGTAAAAACGAAAGACCATAAGATACTAAAATACAAATTCATTAAGTAATGAAACACATAAAAAAAATATTGTACCGAAAACCGAATCACAGCACCCCACTTCCACTTCCACGTAGTCTTGTCTGTCCTACCCCTAGAGTGTAAATAAAAGCCCGCGGAGAAAGAAGCTAGCGAAGGAGGTCCTGAGTTGAGCGGGCGTATGAGACCGAAGCAAAGCGATTGGGAGGAAGTAGCGAGCGAAGCGAGCCGGCGACCTCCCGAGCCAAGCGTAGGTCGAGCGCGCCAGTGAAACGAAGGGCTGACGAAGCATCTTGATGCAAGTATGACATGCATATGCTTCATATGAACCATATGCATCATATGCGGAAACAGGGGTCTATTTCCATTACAAATCAAAACTCAACAAGATTTGAATTTAGACTATAATTATTAACAATAATTTTGTATTTCCAGGCAGATCTATGGTCACTTGGGTGTATTGTGTATGAGCTGATGGCCGGCCAGCCACCATTTTGCACCATGTCCATCCTGCAGCTGGTTAGAATGATTCGTCACAAGCCCGTACAGTGGCCAAGTTTCATCAGCAAAGAGGCCCGCTCATTCTTACAGGTATTCATGATTCAATTTATTACAGACTAGGTGCCCGCGCGGTTTCGACCGCGTGTATTGCAAACAACGCAGGCAAACCCGCGGGGTAAGATATAAGTTCATCCAGAATATTCATTTTATAGCAAGGTGAAAGAATTTTTGAAACTAGATACGCGGTTCCGCAGTTTATCCCCTATGTACAATCTTAAAACCTTACAGACTTTTCCTCTTCATTTTATTGGTATAGATTTATATTGACTAATATTAGAATAAAGAGTTCTCGCTCGTTAAAATAAACCTTTTGTGATGGCCCTGCCTATGAAGCAAGTGGTCCTAGGTTTTATTAATTTATGATTTGCCAACAGATACAACACCATGTGACTTAGGAACTAAACTTGGTACAAAAACAAAGTAGCATGTTTATCTAATTACAGGCAAACTTTCTTTTCAAGTTTTCTTATACTAAACAATGTGATGCGACCATAACTACTACAAATCAGAAAATGAGATTATGAAAAATAAAAATAGGAAGCTAACTATTCTTATGCTTAAAATTAATCAGAATTAAACAAAAAGTTTTTAAAAATAGTTATGGACATAGATAACAAGTCAACCCTGCCCTGGTGTCTTTGAACAGCTTATTATGCTCTCTACCAATTCTGGGGAGGACACTTTGGAAACCAAGATTAGTGTGATAATTCTTAAGGGCAAAAGGTCGAAAATTAATTATGCGAGAGACGAGAGTTCTGTCTAGGAACACAAAAGTTAATCGTACTCAGCTCAGGAGATTCAATAATCCCGGTCATGATTTTGTGAAGACCTGATCAGAAATCCATCGGCGTTTTTCAAGGGACGATTATTTGAAGAAAGAAGGTACGGAGTTTCGTTTCGAGGTAGTTTTAGGTTCGCGGCGTCTTAGTGTTGGAATGATCTCCCTCCACCTATCTAGCATGTATACCTTTAAGCGCCAGCTTAAAGGCTACTTGTTGACGCTCCAAAAAACCCAACCCTGACCCATCCAGCACTTTTTAACATCCCAACCGTGTCGCGTTTTATGCTTTGTGTTTTTTCATCCCATTGTGCTACTGTTACATATTTTACAAA
The DNA here is from genome assembly GCA_932294315.1 of Epinotia nisella. Taxonomy (NCBI): domain Eukaryota; kingdom Metazoa; phylum Arthropoda; class Insecta; order Lepidoptera; family Tortricidae; genus Epinotia; species Epinotia nisella. The sequence continues at coordinate 14,642,472 of OW028679.1, read as the reverse complement.
TTTATTACATTAATTATTTATGTGTATACTTTTGTATCTATAGTATATTGTATTGCGTTCCGTGGGTCACGTACGGTGCTGTCTGAAAACCAGCGCTGTAGGTGTCTCTCTGACACCTCGGCATAATGCTGAGACAGCGACCGATCACTGCCGCGAAGACACACACAATATGTGTCAATTGTATTGTATGTCTACTCCCTTTGTCTCTGTGTGTCTTTCGTATAGTGAATAAATGTCTTCTTTCTTTCTTTCTTTTGATGAATTAATAAAGAGAAGAGAAAGCTTTTTTGGATCCTTTCGATTCTGACTTAGTGGCATTTATATTGAGGGTTTCAGACACTAGAACAGTATTCCAAAAGACTTCTAACCAAGGCGAAATATACAGTTATTAGAGCCGCCTTTGAAGATTTTGCAATTTCGCCATACGCAACCTAGCAATTTGTAAGCCTTCTTGACAAGGTTTAAATCCATTCAAAGATAAGTTCGTGTGACGACCATGAAATATTCTTTGTCACTATTTAGTCAACTCTCAATGTGTAAGCCAACATGAACTCACCTGCGCCCTGGCCATTAGGTCAGCACCTTGCTAATTCAGTAATAGTAATAATAATCCTGGAATATTTAGTTTTGAATGAAAGAAAATAATTTATAAATATAATTTTCTTTCATTCAAAACTGAATATTTCAATTGTTTTGTTGAGAAACTTGGATCTTTTCAACAGTTTAATAACAGGTTTCATCATTTTAGTATACTTATTTTCTTTTATGACGAACCATTACAGGGACTGTTACATAAAGACCCTATAAAAAGGATGACTTGGCCAGACATACTGGGACACCCATTTGTAACTGGTCACATTCTCATACTGCCTGAGGATGTGCAGAGTGAATCCCCCTTCACGCAACCGCTGAGTCACAGTCAGCAGGAGGCGAAGCAGCTACAGAGAGATAAGATTAGCAGTAATGCAAGGTAATTTATGTAAACAAATTAAACTATTTCATAATTAGCTTGAAATTAATTTAGTGAAAGCTTAACGATTTTAACAAACAACGTGAGCGTTGCCTTCGAGCGGCAGGCAAAACCGCGGACGCTCTCTGCATACATGGTGGACCGTCGAGAGTGAGCTGCGAACCGTCGGACTGAGCTGGAGCTAGGTTAGAGGCGTGGCTAAAGACAGGAAGACATGGCGCGAGCTAACGAAAGCCCTTTGCACCTCCGGGGTGCCTTAAGACTTCAACAACAAAAAAAATTAAACAAGCAAAATTTTAAATAACAAACAAAAAAGAACAACACAAAACAATAAATCATCGTCGGTAGCATGATACCGTATAATAAACCAATGTTGGACATAATCCCTCTTGCACTTATTTACTTGGTAACTTGACTATCTGGAATTAGAAGGATCTAGAATTAATGACACCATAAGTAATACATAGGTTTCGATATTATTACTCAGTCCCAAAATACAGGCTGTGCCTAGTTTGGTGCAGACGGATATACTTATTCGTTTGTTAAAAATGTGCATGTTAACAGAAATTATGTTGAAATCATTCGGATTTAACGTTGTTATGGCAAATAAAGAATATTATGTTTTCAGGGCCATAAAACTGGACAATGAACCATTAAAAGTAGTAAATAGAAGAGAGCACGACCTCCGTCACGTCCGCGGCGTGAGTCAGGCCGCAGAGTGCGTGCCCATGTCTGACGACGACAGTGTGCGCGCCACCAGCGCCTTCAGCGCGCGAGACAGCCTCAAGACCGACGACGAGGACCAGTCACAACCCATCACAGCCGCCAACGCGAAACTTCTAAGACACGAGTACAATGTCATGAACAACTCAAACCTCGTAGTATGTAACCTAGAAAACAATATGGCGCAACTAATGGCAGCTAACAAAAAACAGACTGAAATTAAGAAAATGGACCAAATCGTTGAAGAGAAACAAACTGAACATAAAACTGAATCGAAATCAACTACTAGTGAGAAAGAAGTTGATGTGAAGCAGAAATTGAAAAGCGTAGACACTGCGTCACACAGTTTAGAAAATCCGAAAAGTTCAACAAAATGCAGCAGTGAAGTCAGCTCAGGACTAAGTAAAAGTGTGCCGCCGTCTTATAAACAAAAGTTGCTTCAGTTTTCAAGAGACAAACTCAGATTTGGTAGCGGAGGGAACAGATTGACAAGAAGCATCAAGCGATCATTCCACTTTAATCGAAGTTGGGATAAGAATAAATCTGAAAATCACAGACGTACGAGTGAACCTGCTATTGAAATTCCAAGTATTGTTGATGTTGAACAAGAAAAATGCTTGAAGGAGACAAAAGATGAGGATATTGAGAAGATAGAACTGATTGAAGAAGTGTCCGATAAAGAAGTAGCAAACAACGACGATGCTGTAAAACTAGAAGAAAAACAAGAAGGTACGTTTATAGATTTATACGTATATACTATTATATCGTTAATTTAACCGAGTTAAACTAATTTGTGTTTTTGGTTTTTAGTAAAGGAACCATCCGCCATCGAGCTGGAAGAGTGGGAGGCGTTTCTGAATTCCAATATCAGTGAAGTAATGGATGGTGACATGGAATCCCTGACACAGTTGAACATGGTTTGTATATTATCATTATCACATTTAACTGTGTGACTAAAACTGTCTTCCAGCTACAAAAGGATTAAGGCCTACTGTCCACGGAAGCGTAGTTCCATAGACGCGTATTCGACATTGTACGCTTGCTGTACGCTTGCTTGCAGCCAACATACAAAACCGCACAACTCTGTCGACAGAGCGGCAACGTCGCGTCAGCGACGCTGCATGCAAGCTTCACGCAGCTGTCCGTACTGCATGTTATACGCTGGGCTACATCGTAAAGGACAACACAATTAATTTTTGAAAAAAAAAATGGCGGGAACGGCTGCAAAGTTGGTTCAAATAGTGGAAAAATATCCCTGTCTTTACAATAATAATCTCACGGAATATTCTCGTACAGATATTACGGAAAAAGCATGGAATGAGGTGTCAAATGAAATAATATGATGAATTAAATATGTTATCATCCTCTGATAGTTCTCTTGCAGCTACGAACAGTCTAAAATTTATGTTTCTTTCTATATATAGATGTATCCAATATGAATGGCGTCTTCGGCGACTTCGTAAGCCAAATTAACGTCTTCATTGTTGGACGACATCATCATGCATGAAAGAAAATGTAGGCTACGATACGCTTTCGCTACGCTTCGAGGACTACGTCAGTACGCTGGGCTGCATGAAAGCTGCACGCCGTACTTTTGCAGCGTCTATGCAGCTACGCGTCGTGGACAGTAGGCCTAAAAATGGCCCAAGCGTACAATGAGGAATACGCGTCTATGCAGCTACGATTCCGTGGACAGTAGGCTTATAGTATTTTATATAATCGTTACACAATAAGGGCTCTTACAGTCGGCCTAAGTAAGGTACCAGTATTTAAGAGCTAATTGTGTAACTATTGTATACAATCTTTTTATACGAGTCAATGGAAACCCACCAAAAACATTCTGTAAAAAACTAGCCAAGTCTCGATGGAGCTGCTTGTTTATCTATAAAAAGTAATGAAATCTAGACAAAGTCGTGCCAAGTCTAAGGTTCCTTACTGCGATTTCTTTATTATTATAGTTAATGTTGTGTGACTTGGCCGTTGAAGGGTACACAAAGGTACAAAACTAGGTGCTCCATGACACCATCGCACCAATCTGTCGCCAGAACCGCTACCCATTGACGATGGAAAATTGCCACGTGGAAATCTGGTTTTGTACTTTTGTGTACCCTTCAACGGCCAAGTCACACAACATTAACCATAATCATAAAGAAATCGCAGTGAGGAACCTTAGACTTGGCACGACTTTGTCTAGATTTCATAACTTTTTAGAGATAAACAAGCAGCTCCATCGAGACTTGGCTAGATTTTTACAGAATGTTTTTGGTGGGATTTCATTTCTTTTTGAAGAAATGTTCTTTTGAGTAGAATAAAGTTAATCGTTCGACTATTTCTTCTTGTAAACTTGTAAGTATAAAAGCCAGTCTAGTCTTATCCAGAGTTTTCCTTTAATTTTATTTATATGCGTATTAAAAGCAGATGGGGAGGCATTCGCCCAGCAGTGGGACGCTATAGGCTAGATTAAATTAGAAGATGTGTCCCACTACGCTGGATTTTTGCAATCACAGTCGATTTTTTATGTACCAATAGTAGAGGGGGCATTACCATATCTCTAATACAGCTGAGACCAGCTGAGGGTTCTTCATCATATACTTCAGACCTTCAATTTTTGACATCAAATGAAGCGGCCCACCAAGTTGAATATTTTTTGTAAAGGCGGTATGTCGATCTCTAATAGTTTGGTTGGGCTCTTGTGTTTTCTAATTAGGGTCACCAGGTACTCCAGTTCTTCGATTATCCTAGTTTTTATAGTTTTTCCTTTATGTGGCTATTAAACCCTAACTCTGTACCAAATTTCAGCTCCCTGAGTTTATGGGAAGTACTAGTTCTATTCTGATGATCATGAGTGAGTGAGTGAGTGTCATAAATGCGAAACTTTGCTTTCGCTTAACTTCGGAACTAAACGACCTACAGACTTGAAATTTTGGATTTTAAGTATGTGATTATAGCTTACTGGATGACGAACATTTCTGCGTTCTGGTCTTATCCAGAGGTTCTCAAATAGGGGCCTGAAAATGCGGCGAAATGGTTCCAGTAAAGGATGGTACGGCAGTATTTGCTTCGCGCTCAACTTGGCGGGGGCACTGTCGTGCCCCCCGATAATTAAATAATAGAGTAGAATAGAATAGACGTTTATTGCAAACCATGGTTTTTTTACAAAGATGTTACAAAATAAAAATGTATCTCATGGACCCTGGTAGGGTATAGCAATAGTTCTTAAAAACTAGTTTATATACTCTAGTGCATACATCAATTAGGTAACCTAATTATACACCGTGGGCGTTAATAACCCGAAAGATTTAAACCACGTATTTTTGACGACAGTACGAGTAAATAATGCTATATCAACATGGGTCCAATTATGTGTCTTAATTAAATTACTTTTTCAGTACAAATTAAATCATATTAATTGACCGCTTCTTTGTGAACAAACCTTTACTCCAGAGAGTGAGCGAGTTTAATTAATCTCAAGTTGAGAAACAGAGAGCGAGCATGACACTTCACGAATCACTCCGATATCATACGATCCACGGCGAATGCAGTGACTTGTGTTCCATGACAAGAAGTGTCATTTCTAGCATGATGTTTACGTTGAAATTATTTCAATTTATTGGCACCACAAAATACCACAAATTGTAGGTATCCAAACTTTAGTAGTTACCACAACATTACAGTGCAGTTATTATTGTTGAAACTTTGCGTTGATATCTTTTCCTTTGACTGACGTAACCAAAACCATTAACCATGATTATATCCGAAAGAAATCATACCTATTATTGTTTTACCTCATACTATAGCTGGAAAGAGATGATTACTTTGTTATAATATCGATCATGCTAATCAGTACGTATTTTAAATTCTCGATGTGTTGATTTATACTAAGTAAAATAAAGTAAACAACTATGTTAAACAATTACGCATTTTTATTAATTTAATGTATTAGGTTTTCAAAGTGTGTACCACCGTTTTCAGCACAAAGATTTAATCTTAAACGGATTTCATTATTTAGGTTCACAAAAGTGTTCTTTATCTCTTCTGATGCCGTTCCAATTCTTCATAATAATTCTTCTCTAGAGTTCACTGGTGTTGAGTATACCTTATCTTTCAGAGTTCCCCATAGAAAAAAATCCAATGGAGTTAAGTCGGGTGACCGGGCGGGCTAGGATTGACATAATTACCCACATTAACATTGACTAGTCGTGCTACAGCTCTTGACGATAACGTTGGATCTTCTGTAATCAAATTCATTATTCGATTATCTGTTCGTACATCTAGATTTATCGCGCTTTCCCTTGGAGTCTTTCTAAGCCCTTTTTCCCGAAACTGTCGGTGGATATCCACAAAAGTTGATGAGGATCAACTGATCGACGATCTGGGCATCTTCTTCGGTTTTCGGCGACTGCCTGGAGCGGGTTGCCATCCGCTAAATAAGCCGAAGGATAATGCGGCATGGCGAATTTATTTATTACAGTCAATCAAATTTTCAACGTGATTTTATCTTGCGTGACAATCAGTAATCATTTAGAATATGTCATTTTAGTGACATCAATTTCAAACTATCAGTGAAGGTAAATAGTTTGCACTCTCGCGATTGAGGACAGAACAAAAGTAGACTAGACTAGATTTCTAGTCTTAGCGATAAGAGAAAAGAGGAAAGCTACTTGTGTGATATCATAATAATTATTATTTAAAGAAAGCACTACGCTGTATTTTAGTTGCAAGTCACATCCTTTTATCACGACGAAAATTTTTCGCTAATGAAACCTTTTTGTAGGACAGATACCAAACTTAATTAAGTAAAACTGGCTAACAACCATGCAGTTCGTGCGTCTGCGTGTAAAAGTAGTAGGTGGCTACCTCACGCCCTTAGGGTGTGTTACAATTGAGATTTTATAACTTGTGATGTGTTTTAAATAATTAATATCTCTTAAATTATGGGTTTTTGGACTATATGTTATATAACTTTATATACTCTAATTAGGCTCTAAAATCGTTGGTTTAAATCTTTCGGGTTGTTAACGCCCACGGTGTATTATATAATTACTAAGTAGACTACTATTATACATTACTAAATATTACAGTAGGTCTTCCTGCAGGAACTCTGAGACAGTATAGTATGCTTTTTTTATCAGAAATGTTTTTAGTTTGCTAATGAAAGAATTATTTTTTTCTATATTCCTTATATTTGACGGTAATTTGTTGTAAATATTGATCGATCTGTAATATGGGCCTTTCTTGTAAATGTCTAAAATCGGTTCCGGTGCGATTAGTTTGTCTCTGCGACGTGCACTTTTGTTGAAGTTATATAAATGAAGATTATTTCTAACAAACGTGGCAATTTCCAAGATGTATAGAGATGGTAGAGTCAAAATCTGTAGATTTATGAAATGTGGTTTGCAAGTTTGAGTTTGTGGAATGTTAACTAATATTCGGACACATTTTTTTAAACAGACTTGGTATCTAATGAAAAATATCTAAGCCCTGCTGAAACGAAGTGCAAGTCAGAGGTGCGCCGGTTCGTTGATGTCTTTTGTATTGGAATCTACGCGACGTCCTATTGGTCAAATTCATTATAGTTCAGTAAAGGCGCCACGTGATTGGTCGAATTTATTTTAGTTGTCTAAAGCGTTGTCTTCTAATTATTATAGGTAGTTGAGTTGGGAGCTCCATAGAAAAAAAGTATGTGGTTTTAATTTAGTGTACGAAGTCTTAATTCAAACATTAAAGTCAACGAGTATAAAAAGTCTATTACTTATTACAAGCTTTTATTTCACTTGCAATGTATGTATGTAACTATGTTTTGAGAATTTCCCGTTACTTTGAATACTCAAACTTCTTATAGGTTTTCCTGTAATCTTTAGGCAAGGAACTACTTTCCATATTTTTTTCAGAATTTTAAGCCTAGTAGTTTCGGAGATAGGGGAGGGAGAATGGTCAATTTTCGACTTTTTTTCCTAAATTACTTCAAATCTGTTTTTGCCAAAATTATAAAAAAAAACATATCTGAGATGCTTACAACAACCCTTTTCATTTGATATGTCATTCAATACAGTTTGTGAAACTTTTTTTTAAATTTCCCAGTTTACCCCTAAAAAGTGACCCCCTTGTTCAGAATTCATTAATTTACTTTACGCGTCCATCTTTGGGTCACCAATTTACATGTTTACCAAATTTCAACTTTTTTTTTTAAATTTATTTATCTAAAGTACAAAACAATTACCAATGTTATATTACTCGCCAAACTGCGATAACAGTTTGTTGGCGAGACCGCGCTCATTTTAACTAGTGTTAAGTACCTACGTTAAAACTATGTTATGTATGCTATGTGAACTACATATAATCTTAAACACTAACTTACACACTAAACATGACAATGCCTGAACACTTCACCCCTGCACTTAAAGTGCTATACTTTACAATTATTTATGTGTTTAATTCTTTTTTTAACTGCAAGTATTTTTTACCTATAAGTATTAATTGTTGAAAGACGAACTTATGATTTAGTACCTTCATGGTATCTACTGGCTAGATACGTGATGTAAAGAAACAGAGTTGACAAGTTGTCTAATATTTTATTGTGTATTGCAATGGTTGTGTTCTTATGTTAATCCTATTTTAATATATTATATATTTGAGACTGCATACACGTATTTCCATTTATTCGAAGATGGTAGCAGAGCGTTTAGTAAATTGAAGTCAGATCGCAATATTTTTTCACGTAAATATACGTAACCGATTGAAAAGAAAATGTCAATTCAAAAGGAAGAATTTGCCCTACAAATATTTAATGGAATTAATTACGACAAGTGGAAATACAGATTGAAAACCTATATGGAACTAAAAGGATGTTACGGAGTGATCGCACACGAAACGAAACCGGCAGAAATTACGGAAGCTAACTGGGCTAAGATGGAATTAGTTGCTAAAAATTGCATTGTGAATAGTGTTAGCGATACTCAGTTGGAGACAATTATATCTGAAAATACAGCGGCTAATATGATCAAAAAATTTGACATGATATATCTGGCAAAAAGTAGTGCAAACAAATTAATATGCAAACGAAAATTATTAAAATTAAAGATGGCGGACAGTGACAATCCAATCGAATTTTTGAATATTTTTGACAAACACATAAATGAACTTAAAAATACTGGAGAAAATATTACCAAAGAAGAGGAATTAAATCATTTACTTTTGTGTTTACCACCCAGCTGCGAACATATTATTGATATAGTGGATGCACTTCCAGAAAAATCGGTTGATTATATAAAATCTAAACTGTTATTAAATTATAAACAAAGAGAAGATAAAGAGCATAATGAGAAGATGATGGAAGCATTCAACATTCAACGGAAAATGTCGACAATGCAGATTGGTACAAGCAACTGCTATGAGTGCAATGAACCCGGACATATACAGATAAACTGCCCAAGAAATAGAGGAAATCGCTGGCAGGGAGGCTACAATTTAAGACACCAAAATTGGAGAGGACACAACTGGAGAGGACAAAATTGGAGAGGACAAGACTGGAGAGGACAAAATTGGAGAGGACAGAACTGGAGAGGACATCCAGGACAAAACAATAGAGGTTTTCGATCAAGAAGAGGTTCCCGTGGTCGTGGTTTCAGTCGAGGAACACCTCAACAATATTTTGCGGCGGCTCCTTCAGTATCTGAAGTCGATCGAGCTGAACGAGGTACCACAACATTTAATGTCGAAGTTATGGCTTCTACATCGGATCCGGCGGTGAGTCAATATCAAAATCAACATTATAGGGACAATGTTACTTTTCTTTTAGATAGTGGATGCTCTGACCATATTATAAATACTGATCAATACTTTTCAGAGTCCACAAATCTAGAGTGCCCGATTGACATAAAGGTTGGTGATGGATTTCCCTTAAAAGCGGAGAAAAAAGGTAATATTTTAATGTATTTCAATGTAAATGGCAAATGGCTCGAAACAAACATTAACAATGTATATTATGTGCCAAGCATGAAACAAAACTTGATAAGTGTGTCATCTATCACCAACTACAAGAACCGTGTGATTTTTGATGATAATGGTGCAAACATTTATGGGCCTAGTGGTAATTTAGTAGCTGTAGCTGATAAAAGGAATAAATTATATGTAATGAATGGTAGAGTAAGTAACAACGTTGTAAAATCGTACACAACTTGCAAAATGACTGAAAAAGAGAAATGGCATAGAGTTCTTGGACATACTAATTTTATACTTTTAAATAAAATGTGTCAACAAAAATTAGTACATGGTTTACCAGAAAAACTTGGAAATGACTATACACAGTGTGAGATTTGCTTAAAGAATAAAATGTTTAACTTACCTTTTGAAAACAATCGACATCGTGCAAATGAAATTTTAGAAATCGTGCATACTGACGTCAATGGTCCATTAAATCCTACAGGTGTTAATGGTGAACGTTATTTTGTATCATTTATTGATGATTTTAGTAGAATAGCTAAAGTGTTCAGTATTAAACATAAAAGTGAAGTGTTGGAATGTTTTAGAGAATACATGAACCTTGTTGAAAATATGACAGGGAAGAGAATAAAGGAGTTGAGATGTGATAATGGACGAGAATACATAAACGGAAATATGTTTAAATTAGCTAGGGAAAGAGGAATATATATTAACCCGTGTCCACCTTATACACATGAGTTGAACGGTGTAGCTGAAAGATTTAATCGAACTATCATGGATCGCACTAGATGTTTGTTGTCAGAAGCAAAAATTGACAAAAAATATTGGCCAATGTGTGTGGAGACTGCGGTATATATTGGAAACAGATTGTTAACAAATACACCCATGAAGAAGACCCCTTATGAAATATTTACAGGTAGACGACCAAATGTGTCGAACATGAGAATAATTGGAAGTAAAGTCTTTGTAAGAATTCCTGAAGAACGAAGAAATTCAAAATTAAATCCTAAGGCAGTAAAAGGTACTCTAATTGGATACACAGATACTGGATACAAAATATTAGTAGAAAATAAAGTGACTACAAGCAGACATGTAAGATTTGTTGATGAAACTGCAACATTAATAGAACAGAACGATAATGAAGAAGAGGAAAGAGAAGTGGATGAGAATTTTGAAGACACGATTGAACTGCTAGAGAATGAGACTGAGATTAATGTGCAAAGAGATGAAAATAATGTGCAAGAGCAAAGAAATGAAAACAGTGAAGAAAGAAATGAGCCTGATATGATTGTATATGGAAGGCCACAAAGAACAAGAAAAGTACCCGACAGATATAACGATTATATTATTTATGCAAATATGTGTAATGCGAATATCCCTGAAAACTACGATGAGGCAATGAAGAGCTCCGAATCTGTCAAATGGCAAAAAGCTATGCAGTCAGAGATAAATAGTTTGGAAAGAAATAAAACATGGGAAACTGTAGAAGAACCAATGGATAAAAAAATAATAGAAGTAAAGTGGATCTTCACTATTAAATCAAGTGGAATATATAAAGCGAGAGTAGTAGCAAAAGGATTTCAACAGATGTATGAAGAAAATGAAGAAATATATTCACCAGTGGCTAGAATGACTACCTTGAAAGTATTACTATCAACTGCATGTGCACGAGGATGGAAAATTGAACAAATGGACGTAGAAACTGCATTCTTAAATGGAACTATTAAATCAGAAGTATACATATATCCACCTGATGGCTATGAAATTGAACCGAATAAAGTATGTCGCTTAAAAAAAGCTCTTTATGGATTGAGAGAAAGTCCAAGAGATTGGTATGATTGTATTCACGAATTTTTTTGTAGTATAAACTTCAAAAGATCTGCGTATGACTATTGTCTATATACAGGACGCATAAATGGTAAGAAGACATACATTATCCTATATGTAGATGACTTATTAATTACAAGTGAAGACGAGACAAGTATTAAGCGAGTTAAGGAGATGTTAAGCGATCGATTTCGCATGAAGGATTTAGGACATCTAAAACAATATTTAGGCATTAATGTTGATTACAACCCAGAAAGAAGGATCATGTATCTAAGTCAAGAAAATTATATAGAAAGTTTAGCCGAAAAGTACAAGATTATGGATTCAAAACTGTTTGATACACCGATGGAAATAAACCTGAAATTGGAACCTGCAGAACGGCAAAATGAAAAACTGAAATATCGGAATTTAATTGGAACTCTTCTTTATGTGGCAAACGGAACACGTCCAGACGTAGCTTACTCGGTAAATTATCTAAGCAGATTTCAAAATAACCATGATGAAACTCACTACAAACGCGCCTTGCGAGTTCTGAAATACTTACATCATACGAAACACCTGAAATTAGTTTACGGAACGGATTGTAAGAATATAATGGATGCATATGTGGATGCTGATTGGGCAGCGGATACGCAAGATAGAAAATCCACGAGCGGTATCGTTATCAGAGTATTCGGAAATGTTGTGATGTGGAGATCTCAAAAACAAAAGATAGTCTCGAGAGCATCAACACATGCTGAATATTATGCGCTTGCCAATTGCGTTGAAGAAGTACTACCTATAAGAGGAATTTTAGGTGATTTAGATGTAACGATAAAGGACAGTGTAAACATATACGAAGATAATACAGGTGCGATAGGTTTAGCCAAAAACGGAAAGTTTTCCAAAAACTCTAAGCATATCGACATAAGTTATCATTTTGTGTATGATTATGAGAAGAAAGGTCTAATTAATGTTCAAAAGATTTCTACTGAAGATCAGATTGCTGATATACTAACCAAGTCTTTATGTAAAGTTAAATTTCAGAAACTAAGAGATATGTTGGGAGTTAAAGCTAGTTAATTTATTATTTAAGTTCATAATGTTGAAATGTAGAAGATACAGTTAGTATTGTTTATGTTATAAGGAATACTAAATCAAGGAGGCGTGTTGAAAGACGAACTTATGATTTAGTACCTTCATGGTATCTACTGGCTAGATACGTGATGTAAAGAAACAGAGTTGACAAGTTGTCTAATATTTTATTGTGTATTGCAATGGTTGTGTTCTTATGTTAATCCTATTTTAATATATTATATATTTGAGACTGCATACACGTATTTCCATTTATTCGAAGATTAATGTAATTTTTCCAAAAATGTCTTTTTTAATCTATTTTTTAATTCAACTTTGCTGCACTTTTTTTCTTCTCTTAACCAATCAGTCTCGTTATATATTTTTGGTATCATAAATATATTAGCTCTTTTGCCTTAGTAGTTTTTAGCAGAATTCTGTACATATTTCTTTGCCCTTACATTTTTAGTTTTATATTTATTTTGTGTTAAAACCTTATACTCATTATTAAAATAGTTTTCTACAGCTATCATATATTGCACTCTCTGGTGTATAGGTAATATTTTACATATCTTGTATAACCTGTCGTAATCACCTCTAAGGTTATTTTTAGTTTTTTTACTGACAAGGTATTTCATACATCTTATTTGTAATTTTTTAATTTCATTTAAATATGTTTGAAATGTTCGACCATAAACACTAAGCCCGTAACCAATAACAGAGTCGGCTAACGCATAATACACAACAAGCATGGTTTTTTTACTAACTACTCTATTTAAGTGGTACAGCTTACTTAGAGCTGAGCGAAGCCTAGAACAAACTGCAGTGACATGTTTTTTCCAATTGAAATTATTATCAATGTGCATACCTAAATACTTATATGTCTGCACGTATTCTAACGGTTCACAGTTACAATTTGTATTTGAATGGTTGTGTAAACAGTCGTACCCGTGACCGATGACACCGAGGACTTTACTCAATCGGTTCAGTAGTTTCGAAGCAAATCGGCTGTGACAGACGGACAGACAGACAACCGAGTGATCCTATAAGGGTTCCGTTTTTTCCTTTTGAGGTATCGGAACCCTAAAAATGAAATTTTTGAGAGAAACTTTTCGCGTGATTGTTGTCAGGTGAGCATGGTGGTGGGAGTAGTGGGCAGCTCTGGTCGCGGGCCGCGCGGCGCGCGCGTGTGCGGCGCCGTGGCCGCGCTGCTGGCGCTGCCCGCCGTGTCGCCCGCCACACCGAGACACACGCTGCTCAACATACAGGACGTAAGTAATTATCTATCTCGTGATTGTTGTCAGGTGAGCATGCTAGTGGGAGTAGTGGGCAGCTCTGGTCGCGGGCCGCCGTGGCCGCGCTGCTGGCGCTGCCCGCCGTGTCGCCCGCCACACCGAGACACACGCTGCTCAACATACAGGACGTAAGTAATTATCTATCTCGTGATTGTTGTCAGGTGAGCATGCTAGTGGGAGTAGTGGGCAGCTCTGGTCGCGGGCCGCCGTGGCCGCGCTGCTGGCGCTGCCCGCCGTGTCGCCCGCCACACCGAGACACACGCTGCTCAACATACAGGACGTAAGTAATTATCTATCTCGTGATTGTTGTCAGGTGAGCATGCTAGTGGGAGTAGTGGGCAGCTCTGGTCGCGGGCCGCCGTGGCCGCGCTGCTGGCGCTGCCCGCCGTGTCGCCCGCCACACCGAGACACACGCTGCTCAACATACAGGACGTAAGTAATTATCTATCTCGTGATTGTTGTCAGGTGAGCATGGTGGTGGGAGTAGTGGGCAGCTCTGGTCGCGGGCCGCGCGGCGCGCGCGTGTGCGGCGCCGTGGCCGCGCTGCTGGCGCTGCCCGCCGTGTCGCCCGCCACACCGAGACACACGCTGCTCAACATACAGGACGTAAGTAATTATCTATCTCGTGATTGTTGTCAGGTGAGCATGGTGGTGGGAGTAGTGGGCAGCTCTGGTCGCGGGCCGCGCGGCGCGCGCGTGTGCGGCGCCGTGGCCGCGCTGCTGGCGCTGCCCGCCGTGTCGCCCGCCACACCGAGACACACGCTGCTCAACATACAGGACGTAAGTAATTATCTATCTCGTGATTGTTGTCAGGTGAGCATGGTGGTGGGAGTAGTGGGCAGCTCTGGTCGCGGGCCGCGCGGCGCGCGCGTGTGCGGCGCCGTGGCCGCGCTGCTGGCGCTGCCCGCCGTGTCGCCCGCCACACCGAGACACACGCTGCTCAACATACAGGACGTAAGTAATGCGAGTACCGTGATCCAAGGGACAGAAGGTGCTGATAAACGGGGCTTGAAAACACTAAGCAGAGCCGTGCCGTCTGTGTAGACTCAGCACATTGGTGTAGAAGCTACAAAGTAGGCAACAGATGACGAGTGAGTTCTAGAAGAAGACGAGTTCTTCTATTGCGCTTGTGGCCGAGGCATTACATAGTGCTTTTCATTCCTAATGTGCGGAATTTGCAAATTATTTTAAGTATAAAATTTATCTGAGTCTAGGGTCGATATAAGAAAATATATATATATTTTTGTATAGAATATAAACACAACTTTTAGATTTACATTTATATATGGAATAAATAAAGCTAAAATAAATGAAAATTAAAGGCCCCGGAGCGGCCGCAAGGGCTGCTCTGACTGGTCGAACCGCTGTTCCGACTAAACTACTGTAACATAGTTGGCCTGTTTTAATTCATAGAAGGCCTGTTCGTGCAAAATACAGCTAATCACAGTTTTGAAGCCTCAATTCTGACCATGATGTTATACGGTGCGCTTTGCGAGTTAGAGCGGCAGTGCTCGGCAGTTTCACTTGCTATTTTCTTTGCTCCTTCCTACAGCGTTCGACCTACGCAAGGACGCTTTCGTATCGGAATGGTATGGTGCGTGATTTTAGACAAATCACGTAAGATACCATTGAGTTTTTATTTTTTCTAAGCTTATTGTATTTTCTTTGTTCTAGGTATATCTTGAAGCTAAAGTTGTCTACGAGTTCATTGCCGCTATCAATTCGTTGATGAAGGATTGCAAAAATTACGATGATGTGGAAGATAGGTAATACACTCCCCTACACGCTGTGCTTATATCTTTTTTATTTTTTTTATTTATTGTTCAAATAACCAACAGCTACAATAAATTAACATATTTGAACATGTGATACAAGAAAGCCAATTACAAGTTCTCACGAGTAATAATATAATGATATAAAAAAAAAAACTGGCGGCTAGCACTACACCCTGCATCCGTGACCTTAGTGAAGTAGTGGTAATAAAACTAAAAAAAGAATAATTAAATATTTAAATGTTAAAACACAATGCAGTCGGTATAAGACACGCTCACTTAAAGAAACACTCTGTCAGGCTACGCCTAAACGTTTGGATGTTACTGTTAAAGATGTCAATATCCAGCTCCTTCGTCAGATTATTTAGGCTTTTAGCAGCACGTATTAAGAAACTATTTTGTATATAGTTACGCGAAGCAAGAGAAATTGAAAGGGGAAGAAAATACCTTTTGGATCTGGATGGAGTAGTGAAAGTTCGGCCAACAATTCTGAACAATCGACATTGCCGTTTATAATATTAAGGATGTAAACAATATCTGAAATTTCACGACATTTGTACAAAGGAATGAGATGATGTTTCTTGCAGATATTAATATAATTGGAACACTTAAAAGGGGCATTCAGTTTAAAACATAGGTACTTAGTGTTTTTTTTTGAGACGTTACAATCTATTAATATATGTAAGGTAGCGACAATTCCATATTTGTGATGCTTACTCGAGCTTGCTTCTAACTAAGCTTGCTTGTTAAGAATATAATAAACCAAGGAGCACATGAAACTTAAAAAAAAGAAAGAATTCCTCCTAGGAAGAAATGGTTATCAGAGGAGATTATAAATTTAATGATAGAAAGAAGAAATTATAGAGATAAATCCGATGATGGTAGTATAAAAGAATACAAAAGACTGACCAATCAAATAACATTAAAATGTAGAAAAGAGAAAGAAAAAGATGTGGTTGAAGCTCGTGAGGCAATAGAAAAACTAAAGAGAGAGGGAAAGTTAGACCAGGCATACAATATTATAAGGAACATGAATAAGAAGCATAAAAGTAGAAGCACAGCATGCAGATGAAAAAGGGCAAATCCTACTTAATAACATAGATATAGTCAACAGATGGGTAAGGTATTTAGAGGCTTTGTACAAGGGCGAAGAGATGACAAAAGGCGATATAGAGCAGGAAGAACTGGTATCAGGGGATGCATTGGGGCCAGAAGTGGTTAGTGAACCTGACTATGAAGCTTTAGGTCCCGGGTTCGATCTCCGGTCAGGGCAGATATTTGTATGATGAATACGAATGTTTGTTCTCGAGTCTTGGATGGTTAATATCTATTTAAGTGTGTATTTATCTATATAAGTATGTTCATCCGTTGTCTAGTACCCATAGTACAGGCTTTGCCTAGTTTGGGACTAGATCAATTGGTGTGAATTGTCCCATGATATTTATTTATTTATTATTTATTTAAATACTTAGAGAAGAATTCGTACAATAAAGAATTTTGATAGTTTTGGCTTGTGTGAAATATTGGGAACTCCGCATAATAAACCCTAATGTTTTTGGAAGCGTTTGATATATATTTAATATCGTCAATGTGGGTGTCGAATAAAAGTTGAGTCATGAATGACACCTAGGTCTCTCATAGACTGAACCCTTTGGAGCGGCGGTCACGTATAAAGTTGGGATTATGCAATGCTGCCTCGAGAATGTTAAGGTAAAGCATTTAGATGGGTTAAGCTCCTGTTTGGTTGATTGACAATAAGCTGCTAGGCGCGTGAGGTCGGCTTAAATAAGGGCAGAGTCATGGACAGACTTTAGAGAAAATCTTCATGTCGCCAGCGAAGCAAAGTAAGTTATAGAAGACAAAGCGTTCGCTGATGTCATTAACAAATACATAAAAAGCAGAGGAACGCCACTAGGAAGGGTCACCCAGCCAGATATATAGGTAATTGTTCATGACAACAGCGTGTGACCTATTGTTAATGTATGACGAAAACCACCGCAACAAGTCTCCGTGATCAATTTCCATGGTCAATTCTATTAAACGCCTTACTATAGTCAGTATAGATGACATCTATTTGACCACCCTTGACCATCTCTTTTGTGACATAATTATTAAGTATTAGGTTTGAGTAATTACGCCAGTATATTATGGAAAAAAGTTCCTTATCGCACATAACACACAAGACGCTTGATGTGTATGAAAGAGGATGATCTCTGTCAGTGTGATGCTTGAAGTGACGTTTATGAAGAAGTATGAATATACATCATTATTGAAACAAGAAGTTCGAAAAATCAATGTTATTTATTTATTTATATTCGGAGAACCAATAGCTACAGAAACATATTGCTTTTATGGATATAATACAAAAAGCCAATTACAGGTTCCGATCGATAGCATCAAAGTAAGTAAACATTTGTGAGATCACTATATTAGGTACATTGCATTTCTGAGATTTCCCAACTAGGGGTTACAGAATGTGGAAACTTATTTATTAATTTAACTTAACTATACAAGGCAGGGATCGGAACCGGTTTTTTCAAAAGTCCCCGAAGTAGTCTAATATTTTGAATTATTTTAGGCTCTTAATGTAGGACTCTATCATGTATTTAGGTAACATTTTCGTATTATTAGACAGCCTGATCAAAAATGATATTAAAAACCAAAGAACGAAATTGAACGAAATAAAACCGGTATTTTTGTATGGTGAAAATACCGGTATCCGATTCCTGATACAAGGTGAAATTTAATTCGTGATACAAAATAGCAAAATGTGAATCTGTCCATTATTATGAACGACTGTCACTATGGAACCAACTTCGTATTATGCCAAAAAAAACCTGTTCATACATTTTCGTCAGTCTAAAATGAGAAAAGTGTATGAAATAGCTGGATTTCTTTGGCATTACACAAAGTTGGTCCCACAATAAAAGTTGCTCAGAATCATGGATATATTCACATTTGGCTTTTTTCTATCACAAAATTAATTTCATTCTGTATATACCAACATCATAAGGGTTATGATGATTACGATAGCTTGAATCCATATCTTTCACTCTTACATTATTCGAGTGGCAGAGAGAGAGAGAGAGAGATATATATATATAATACAACTAGGTGTCAGTCACGTCTGGTCCAAACTACGGAATATGTCACGCTTCGGTCGTTACGGTACAATACGCGCCACATAAGTTTGTGTCTCTGAAGTTAGTCTCAAGTCGTCTCCCCCTCTGACACCTCTGTCACGCTACTAGTAGCTAACATCACAGGCGCCAAATGATTTGGCGTGAACTATATAATACTTGCGCTTATTGAGTGTCGGAGGCGGCCCGACAATTTTGCGTGTTATATGTAATCCTTGGTCTTTCCGCACGTTGCAGACTGTCAGGCGCGGGCCGCATGCTGGAGGTGTGCTCGTGGCTGTGTGCGCGCTCGTGCCGCGCCGTGCGCCAGCTCGCTGCCGCGCTCGCCGCGCACGGCGTGCACGCCGTCTTCACGCGACTCCTCAACTTGTGTAAGTGTCACAACAACACCGGTCTGCATGCTGGAGGTGTGCTCGGGCTGTGCGCGCGCTCGTGCCGCGTCGTGCGCCAGCTCGCCGTGCACGGCGTGCACGCCGTCTTCACGCGACTCCTCAACTTGTGTAAGTGTCACAACAACACCGGTCTGCATGCTGGAGGTGTGCTCGGGCTGTGCGCGCGCTCGTGCCGCGTCGTGCGCCAGCTCGCCGTGCACGGCGTGCACGCCGTCTTCACGCGACTCCTCAACTTGTGTAAGTGTCACAACAACACCGGTCTGCATGCTGGAGGTGTGCTCGGGCTGTGCGCGCGCTCGTGCCGCGTCGTGCGCCAGCTCGCCGTGCACGGCGTGCACGGCTTCTTCACGCGACTCCTCAACTTGTGTAAGTGTCACAACAACACCGGTCTGCATGCTGGAGGTGTGCCCGGGCTGTGCGCGCGCTCGTGCCGCGTCGTGCGCCAGCTCGCCGTGCACGGCGTGCACGGCTTCTTCACGCGACTCCTCAACTTGTGTAAGTGTCACAACAACACCGGTCTGCATGCTGGAGGTGTGCCCGGGCTGTGCGCGCGCTCGTGCCGCGTCGTGCGCCAGCTCGCCGTGCACGGCGTGCACGCCGTCTTCACGCGACTCCTCAACTTGTGTAAGTGTCACAACAACACCGGTCTGCATGCTGGAGGTGTGCCCGGGCTGTGCGCGCGCTCGTGCCGCGTCGTGCGCCAGCTCGCCGTGCACGGCGTGCACGCCGTCTTCACGCGACTCCTCAACTTGTGTAAGTGTCACAACAACACCGGTCTGCATGCTGGAGGTGTGCCCGGGCTGTGCGCGCGCTCGTGCCGCGTCG
Organism: Epinotia nisella; assembly: GCA_932294315.1. NCBI lineage: Eukaryota > Metazoa > Arthropoda > Insecta > Lepidoptera > Tortricidae > Epinotia > Epinotia nisella. Next base: position 14,622,534 of record OW028679.1, on the reverse strand, counting down.
TGCGCCAGCTCGCCGTGCACGGCGTGCACGCCGTCTTCACGCGACTCCTCAACTTGTGTAAGTGTCACAACAACACCGGTCTGCATGCTGGAGGTGTGCCCGGGCTGTGCGCGCGCTCGTGCCGCGTCGTGCGCCAGCTCGCCGTGCACGGCGTGCACGCCGTCTTCACGCGACTCCTCAACTTGTGTAAGTGTCACAACAACACCGGTCTGCATGCTGGAGGTGTGCCCGGGCTGTGCGCGCGCTCGTGCCGCGTCGTGCGCCAGCTCGCCGTGCACGGCGTGCACGCCGTCTTCACGCGACTCCTCAACTTGTGTAAGTGTCACAACAACACCGGTCTGCATGCTGGAGGTGTGCCCGGGCTGTGCGCGCGCTCGTGCCGCGTCGTGCGCCAGCTCGCCGTGCACGGCGTGCACGCCGTCTTCACGCGACTCCTCAACTTGTGTAAGTGTCACAACAACACCGGTCTGCATGCTGGAGGTGTGCCCGGGCTGTGCGCGCGCTCGTGCCGCGTCGTGCGCCAGCTCGCCGTGCACGGTGTGCACGCCGTCTTCACGCGACTCCTCAACTTGTGTAAGTGTCACAACAACACCGGTCTGCATGCTGGAGGTGTGCCCGGGCTGTGCGCGCGCTCGTGCCGCGTCGTGCGCCAGCTCGCCGTGCACGGCGTGCACGCCGTCTTCACGCGACTCCTCAACTTGTGTAAGTGTCACAACAACACCGGTCTGCATGCTGGAGGTGTGCCCGGGCTGTGCGCGCGCTCGTGCCGCGTCGTGCGCCAGCTCGCCGTGCACGGCGTGCACGCCGTCTTCACGCGACTCCTCAACTTGTGTAAGTGTCACAACAACACCGGTCTGCATGCTGGAGGTGTGCCCGGGCTGTGCGCGCGCTCGTGCCGCGTCGTGCGCCAGCTCGACGTGCACGGCGTGCACGCCGTCTTCACGCGACTCCTCAACTTGTGTAAGTGTCACAACAACACCGGTCTGCATGCTGGAGGTGTGCCCGGGCTGTGCGCGCGCTCGTGCCGCGTCGTGCGCCAGCTCGACGTGCACGGCGTGCACGCCGTCTTCACGCGACTCCTCAACTTGTGTAAGTGTCACAACAACACCGGTCTGCATGCTGGAGGTGTGCCCGGGCTGTGCGCGCGCTCGTGCCGCGTCGTGCGCCAGCTCGACGTGCACGGCGTGCACGCCGTCTTCACGCGACTCCTCAACTTGTGTAAGTGTTACAACAACACCGGTCTGCATGTTGGCGGTGTTCTCGTGGCAGTGCGCGCGCTCGTTCCGCGCCGTGCGCCAGCTCGCAGCCGCGCTCGCCGTTTTCAAAACATAAACAGCGACTTAGACTATATTTACATTAGTATTTTTGGAATCCATGACGCTATTGTCTGACAATGTTGATTTACGAGCTTCTACTTTGGTAAATTTTTCTTTTTGTATCCATTTAACCATTACCCCCCTGCGTGCCTAATAGAATTCGGCGAAATATTAAGAAGTAACGATGCCGTATTTGAAACCAAACAACCTTACCTGTTGGCGTGATTGCTGAACCATAGGAATAAATTAACACCATTTTTGTGCTGGTTATATTAAAGCAACAAACGCGAACCAAAGAAAACGCAAAAGTGTTAAGGAATATGACAAAAACAAAGGTGTTTTTTTTCTATTAAATAATGAATGACACCTTTTGTCTAGTCGGTCATTGTGTGAACTTATTAACGTAATGGCGGCACATCGTCAGGCACTACGGCACTAGCGAGAGTGGTCATTTGTGTCGCCATATAAGGCCGTTTGTTATCCTGTCTTACCCGCCACCCCGTCTTGCCCCCTTCTTCCCTAAATCATTAATCACCATAGTGACTGGTTTTGTTCCATTATCCTTAGTGATAAAGCAATAAATCGATGTTTCAAAACGGTTACTACTGTTTTACAACCTCATTTCGCATGAGAACAACTAAGCCACTTGAAAAATATTTAACAAATAACATTTGTGTATGGAACGGAAAGCTAATTGAAACCAATTGAAAGTGTCCGTTGGCGTTGACATAAGAGGGACTCTATTTAATATGTTGTTGTTCCTGGTTACCTAAATGTTCATTTAATTAAAAGCCGCCTTATATGCTGCCATTTCACGTCTGCAAAATAAAATAAATGTTTATTCTCTTTGTTTAAAAGTTAATGTATGTACTATCAAAGTTATAGACAGTTAAGAGGACGCAGCTCTCATAATGATCTACTCACAACGCGTGATAAACGACAAGATCAGCGTTCGCACCCTCTATCAAGCGGTGAAATAAAGATTCGACTCTTTCTAATACCGCTTGTCACAATTTACGGTCCTGGGTTCGAATCCCGGTGAATAGAAAATATTTGTCTTATGACTGTGATGAGCATGAATATTAGTTTCGGAGTCTTGGATCTATAAAACTATATTTTGTCGTATAGTAGAAACACAACTAGTAGGTAGTAAGACCTATTGATTTTATAATGGGATTATATCGATTTGTGTAAGATTTTTCCCTAACAATTATTTATTTTGACACTGTCACGCGATAAACGCAGCCATCACACTCTTAATGTATCGCCTTCTTACAATGGAAAGTTTTCTTATTACAAGTACCTATAAACATGGTTTTTTCTGAAGTATTTAATTTTTTATTTAATGATATTATGTTTTCTGAGACTTCCAATGTCCGAATAATGGCTTTGGTGGGCTGCCAACGGCATTTCCTATGCAACAGTGAGAAAGCCAACATGGCGGCGGGTGCACGGACGCTGGCTCTGGTTTTGACTGTGTCACGTCACAGCGACGGCGTGGAGCGACTTGTTCGACGCAAACGGCTACGTTCGAACGTGCGCAGCGGCGCCCTCTGCCACTCCCTCTGACATTTGTTAGCGTTATTGCCAGCGCTGATCTTTCCATTAACGCAAAATTATATTTTCAGATTCAAAAACACCTCGCATAGTACTAAACATCGTCGGCCTCCTCATCACCATTCTTCAAGACCTCCCTGAACACGCAGAAGTGGTCGAAAAGATTCTGTTCGACGACAAAAACTTCAACTTCATGTGTCTTTTGGAACAACCTAGCGACGCCTTGAGAATGAGAGTCTGTATTCTTATAAGTTTACTGTGCACATTTTCGTGCACAGCCTTTTCGGTTGCTATGGAAACGAAGTGGACTAAGATTGAGAGTAACAGCTTGGAAGCGTTGCATACGCATTGCAATGTGACTTTGAATAGGGCAGCCAGATTAGCTACTAAGGAGGTTAGTAACATGCCCTTTTATAGCTAATAAGCGAATAAATGGCTGTTCATCACTATAAACACCTCGCCTCCAACACTTTGTAGACACTAAGTGTAGAACCACAAAGGTTTATCGATAATGCTGCTAAATTTTGTGTAGAAAACGTTGACAAAAAACGTATCGAAACTAAGTCAATGACGTCAACGGGATAGGTACGTTCTAATACGAATAAAGTTGTGCAACGTGGTGCATTATATTAAGTATACTTGACGTATGGTATTGTACCCCCTAAACATATTTTGGAGAATATAATATTTAGTGTCCTTTGGCCTGTCTGTTCCACTAATATAATGAACATATTTTTGAAAGGTAGGCAATGACCACATGGCACCTCTGAAGTTCTCGTGGACCTATGCTTGTAAAAATGCCACAACCGATATATAAAACTGTTAGTGGAAGCCCTACTTAAATTAACGATGAATCTCTTTTTTTGTCAAAAGACTGAAATGCAGTGTATGTATATAATTGCAATTGATAACCTATTTCATTAATGAAACGTGAGAGTTGAATGATATAAATAAGTAAGTATATCTATGTAACTGCAACTTACACCGAAGACACTCAGAAAACGCGCAAATAATGACCGTCCTTGCGTGACTCTTACAATGATTAGGTAAGTTTAAAAGTATTATTACATTCTATAGATAATGGTTTTCGCGCCTTGAAAAACATTAATTTATAATAGCGTTTTTTTCTGTTTATTTATTTTAAAATGTTATTATAGGATGCTTTATTAAAAATTTTCACCCAAGTAAATACCTATATAGATTTTAATGAAGAATTCAATATCTTTTTTTGTATGATTTTTCTAGAATATTATAGAGCAAATGTAAATAAACGAAAATAAAGATTAACATTTAATAGTATTTTTTTCGACTCCTGAAAAGCTAGTTAAGTTGTAATTTTTCTGATATTTCATTTTATGCTCGATTTTGTCTCTAAGTAACTACCGATAATTGATAATACTTTTATCCGTTACAAAAAAAATCAGCTATCATAAATTATTTCCAGTATTTTTAGGTTTTTTAGGGTTAGTTGAAATTTGGTGACCCAAAGATGGACGCGTAAAGTAAATTAATGAATTCTGAACAAAGGGGCCACTTTTGGGGGTACACTGGAAAACTAAAAAAAAAAGTTTCGCAAACTGTATTGTGTGACACATCAAATGAAAGGGGTTGTTTTAAGCATGTCAGATATTTTTTTTATAATTTTAGCAAAAACAGATTTGAAGTAATTTAGGAAAAAAGACGAAAATTGACCATTCCCCCCCCTTATCTCCGAAACTACTAGGATTAAAATTCTGAAAAAAATATGGAAAATAGTTCCTTGCCGATTACAGGAAAACCTATAAGAAGCTTGAGTATTCAAAAACACTTATGAAATTTAGATTATATACGGAACTCTTACCACGCGAGTTGAACTCGCACTTGTCCGGTTTTAATAGGCACGGAACCCTTCGTTTTGCGTGGTCCGACACGCACTTGGCCGGTTTTTTTCCATACAAGTTGTAAGTACAGGGACTCGAATAATATATGTAGGTACTTAAGACACAGACGTTTACCGAGTACTTAACACCTGTCCGCCTGGTCTTGGGATGGTAAAATTACTCGGGGTACCTAAGTAGTAGTAACTTACTGTACTGATGCCATATTTAAATTATTGTTTTATCTATCGCGATATTTATCTACCTTTATTTCTGACGTTTCGTTCGACACGGGTGGCTGGTCATGGTCGCAGGTGACTGTCGTCCCAGCCCCAGCAAGTTTTCAACGGAGATATGGATGCACAATATTTCATATTTTATTGTTATTGTTTTTTATTTTATTTTTGTACTTGTACTTTGCATGAGACATAAAAACTTATACCGCTGTAACCGTCGCTGGATGAAGTCCTAAGGATTAGTCCTGGGGCCGTTTATCAAAAGCTTGTAACTTGTAATACAAGCGGAAGTCTCTTCCTTATAAAAGGAGTTGAAAAGAGGCTTCCGCTTGCATAACAAGTTGCAAGCTTTTGATAAACGGGCCCCTGGTGCCCATTTTGCTTACAATTTTACAAGTCTTGATTGGCAACACAGACGCTACCATGGCCCAGGCATGTAAATACTGGTCATTTGACCTAGGGCCTGTTTATCAAAACCTTGTAACTTGTAATACAAGCGGAAGTCTCTTCCTTATAAAAGGAGTTGAAAAGAGGCTTCCGCTTGTATTACAAGTTACAAGCTTTTGATAAACGGGCTCCTGTATTGCCTGTTTTAACTTTTAATATTGTAACTTGTAGCTTCGTGAAACAAGCACTGGCAATCCACTCGCACGTGCACTTGTTAGTCAAGTTGCGAATTTCGAAGTGTCTATTTTACAAGCATTTATTTAGTTTCACCTGACCCGTGTTTGTCATCAAATCTTACAAATTAAATTTGATCCATTTCCCGGTAACCGATTGAGCTGGAATTTAGCATACATGTGTAAAACACGTGACAATGCAATATTATGTTATGATGACATGGTGCTGATCTGATGATGGAGCTGGAAGGTGGCCATAGGAACTTCGCAATTCATTGCGATTGTCGTTTCAACGACACAACTTCATCGAGTTTGGGCTCGTTAGAATCGTCTCAATGAGTAATTGATGACGGTATACAGGAAAGTACAGTCGGCAATAAAAGCTTGTACCAAAAATGAAATTTTTGACAGAAACTTTTATATCTAAATTGATTTAAACTATTATTTAGGTGCATAAGAATGTACCATTTTAAAAATTATCGTCATCATCATCATATCAGCCGAAAGACGTCCACTGCTGGACATAGGCCTCTCCCAGTGTCACAATGGCTGGTCCTGCGCCACCCGCATCCAGTGGACTCCCGCGACCTTTACCAGGTCATCAGTCCACCTTGTGGGGGGCCTCTACCGACGCTGCGCCTTCCGGTACGTGGCCGCCACTCGAGACAATCAACTCGCATGTGCACTTATTAGTCAAGTTGCGAATGGTGTCTATTTTATATCTAAATTGATTTAAACTATTATTTAGGTGCATAAGAATGTATAATTTTTAAAATTATACTGAGTACTGAGTATTATATATATACAAAGCTTTTTATTATTGTTTACGATACCTAATGAAAATATGTCTTGTATGTAAGTATTCTTATCACTTGCAAGTACCAACAGTGCAAGTAACTGACCTAAAACTGAAAATTAAAAATACTATACTCGCATAGCGATTCAATTGTTAAAGTAGTTTATTGTTTTAAATACAAAATGGTCAACATTGCTAAGTACCTAGTATTTTTTAAATGTGGACTCCTCCTTTCCTTAGATATAAAGCCGCCTTTTGGTTGAAAAACTGTTGATTTTTACTACCTTTATTTTACAGTATCAATTAGCGGTTACAGTTAACAATAAAATACAATCGCTCTGTTTACCACTTAACAATGAAAGACAATCGCATTATTCACTAGCCACAAAGACAAGTGAATTCGGTCTAGAAAAATATTCCGCACTATACAATAGTAAAAATTTATAAAAAATATATATATATATATATATATATATATATATATATATATATTTTCCAAATAAGTACATAGCATTCAATATTTTTAATTACCCGCCAAACTGCTAGAACAGTTTGTTGGCGAGACTGCGCTCAATTTATGTTTATACAAACATTTATCTATGCTATGCCCATATAATGATATTATTGGCTATTCTAGCCACATGCAAACAAGTGCTACTAATTGCTAAAGATAACTACTTACTACTGACATGCTATCTGAACTATATTCTAATACGGGTTGTGAGGAGTATGCAGATACGAGAATTACAAATATATATTAATACAACTATTAAGTTTTAATTTAAATAACAGAGCCAAGACTAGGGTAACTTCTCTAACAATTCTTTTTTTAATCTAATTTTTAGTACCGTTAAGCTACATTTTTTTTCCTCCCTTAGCCAATCATGTTCATTAAATATTTTTGGAACTATAAATTCATTTGTTCTTCTGCCGTAATAATTTTTAACAGAGGTTTGTTCATATTTATTTTTCCTAATGTTCCTTGTCCTATATTTACCTTGTTTCAATTAAATAAAAATAGCATTTAGTATTGAAGCCTTTAAAAAAACTTAAAAACTAATGTTACATTACATTACACAGCTTCAACTTGTCTTAGCGACATAGGCCTCTTCCAGAGCCTAATTGACTTTGTTTTTTGAGCCCGGTAATGTAATGTTTAGAATCGCAATTCTCTCTGAAACCCCTTTAAATTCTTCAATTTCCTGATATTGTTCCTTTTTAGGGTTCCGTACCACGAAAGGAAAAAACGGAACCCTGATAGGATCACTTTGTTGAACGTCCGTCCGTCCGTCCGTCTGTCAAGACCCTTTTCCTCAGGAACGCGTGGAGGCATCAAGCTAAAATTTATATCAAATACTCAGGTCTACTGTCCCTTGGAGCTGTGAAAAAATCAAACTTCCAAGCCAACGCAATCAAAAGATACAGCCGTTAATGCCGCAAATTTCCGAAAATTTTCGAAACTCGCAAGGGAATCAACACCTACAGGGTACTTCCCGTGAACTCAGAAATTTGGTACGAATCAACGTCTTATAGCACAGATAAAGGAAACATTGCGAAAACGGTAAATTTTTAGTTACATCATATAATAAAAATATTTTTAATAATTTACTTATATACCTACATGTTTGTACGGAACCCTCGGTGCGCGAGTCCGACTCGTATTTGGCCGTAATAATTTTACGTTGTTTTGTTTTCATGTATGTGTTGACAATGTTCTTATACATATATATATTATATTTGCAATCACGTTCTCGGAAACGGTTCTAACGATTTCGATGAAATTTGGAATATCGAGGTTTACGTGGGTGACAAATCGATCTAGCTGGGTCTCATGTCTGGGAAAATTCCATTTCTCCGTATTTTCACCCGAGCTTGGCTCGGTCGCCCAGGAACTGACTAAATTAAATGAACATTATTGTAAATGTGTGAATTTTGCTGATACACCCATGTTAACCAAATTTTCGAGAACCACCCATATTCCTGTAAATACGTCAAAATGGCTTAAAATACCTAGTAGAGGTTGTCCCAGTCTTAGAGTAAAGATATACACAGGAGTTATAAGTAGGGTAGACTGGGTACGGTTGAAACCAGGACAGTTGAAATTCTCGAGTGGCGACCACGTACCAGCAGGCGAAGCGTGGGTAGAACCACACAAAGGTGGACTGATGACCTGATAAAGGTCGCGGCACTCAGCTGGATGCGGGTGGCGCAGGACCGGTCATTGTGGCACTCTTTGGGGGAGGCCTATATCCTGCAGCGGATGTCTACTCCAGGCAAAATACGGTTTCGAAAAACATTAGTTTATAATAGCGTTTTTTTTGTTTATTATTTTAATTCTAAAACGTTATTCTAAGATTCTTTATTCAAGAATCCAACAAACTTTCCACCCGGAAGTAATTATATAGATTTAAATTAAACATTTATTGTTTTTTTATTTTGTATATTTTAAAGCAAATGTGAACCTAAATAAAGATAAAAAAATATTAATATTTATCCGGACTTTGTAGGAGCTAATTAAATAATGTTTTTTTTATGTCTGATTTTTTGTTGGATTTTGCTTCTAGGTAACTATTTAATTGATAATATATCCGTTACATTAAAAAAATTTGCTATTATAAATTATTTCCAAATTTGACATTTTTCCATACAAGTTGTCAGTTCATTGCCTGGACTATTTCGGCTGATTGATGATACGCGTGGCATCATGTGGCCACGCCTTGCACGGGGTCGCGCGCCTTGACGGTGTCGTGGGGGTTATTTATTAATTACCATTGGTAACAACTGGGATTTTGTTCCCCGCCCGTTTAAATTCAACTCACCATATGGTTTTATTTCTAGTTTTTGATTAGTAAGTATTTAGATTAGTAATTCACCGTTCTTAGGAATATTACTAGTACGTACGGGAAAATGTTCAACTATTACTATGAAACGATAATATTCATGGGTGGACTACTAGTATAGGTACCTACCTACTAGGCAAATATTCGAATCCATTTAAGTTGCAGGCTTGACCATACACTTCGTTCCTATTACCTATTTGAGATTAGAGTAGCCAGTAGCATGAGGAAAATCAAGCTAGGTACTTATAATATTTTAGAGATACTACTACAAACGTACAAACAAGAACTAGAATAACTTGAAATATAATTTTCCGCAAGTTTACGGGGTGGGCCCTGTAACAGGAGCAAATATTTAAAAGGAGGCTTCCTTAGAGCATCTGTAGTAACTCCTTTTGTCCATTTCTTTTCAATTTTTTTTTAATTTGGAGAAAAATTTATCTAAAGTTATGACCTCCGAGTAATGTATCTTGGCACCACGAGATCATAGAACGGCAGTCAATGCAGATTTTGAGGTAACATCATGTAGGTAGTGAGTCATAATAGTTTTTGTATTTTTGTTTTCAAATGATATTTTTGTGATTTTTTCATTTTTTTTTGTGTTTTTAAAATAAAAAGTTACTTATATCACTCCAGAAGAGTAAAAAAGTACACGTAAACTTAAGTTGAAGAAAAAAAAAATTTTTTTTTTTTTTTTCAATTAAAACCACTTAGAAACAATTTCTTACAAGCTCAAAAAATTAAACGTTAGATACGTTTTTTGCTTCTGTTGCAGGGCCCACCCTGTATATTAGATACTTTCCTAGTTTGAACATACTAATAGAACATTTTAAATTCGTTAATATATGGAGTGATTTAGGAGTCGTGGAGCAAGAATGACCAAAAGCGAATAAGATTTCCCAAGGGACCGGTCACGAAATCGCAAAAAAATCCATACTCTCAATTAACTCACAGTTAACTCTTAATTGGCTCTTATTTTTTTGCAATTTTGTGGTTGGTCCCATGTGAAAAGTTGTTCAGTATGATCTTCTTATTCGCTTTTGGTCATTCTTGCCCCACGATCCCTAAATCACCCTGTATTTAAGAATGTTTTTTTTTTTATATTCACGCATAATTCTTAAGTATTAAACGGGATTTAAATAAAGTAAGTATTTTTTTGAAGCACGTCCGGCTAGGAGAGGTCTTTTCAAGCTTTCGCTAATCCTCATACGACCAACGATGTAGCGACACGTCCGAAACGTCGAAGTAAATAAGTATTGGTACTTATACAGTGTGGGCCCTGTAACAGATGCAAAAAATTAAACGGTAGATTATTAAGCATATGAGCATTTATTCCCAAGTGGTTTTAATTAAAAAAATAAGTTTGCGTGTACTCTTTTAATCTTCTGGTAATAAGTAACTTTTTATTATAAAACTAAAACAAAATTGAAAAAATTAAAAGTTACAAAAATATTTTTGGAAAACAAAAATGCATACTTATACTATTATGACTTTACAAAAAAAGAAAAAAAAGAAAAGAAGATATTTATTCACTACACAAAAGACACAGAGATAAAGGGAGTAGACAACACACACATGATGTTACTTCAAAATTTGCATTGACTACTTTGCTATGATCTCGTCGTGCCAAGTTACATTACTTGGAGGTCATAACTTTAGATCAAAATTTCTCCGAATTAAAAAAAAAGCAAAAAAAATAGGATACAAGGGGAGATGCTCTAAGGAAGCGTCCTTTTAAATATTTGCTCCTGTTACAGGGCTGACCCCGTATACAGTTAACTCCATTTTAATAAAAACAAGTGGTAATCAACGGGACGTTTACCTACTTACAATAAGCACGTGGATCCTCCACGCGGGGTAAGCAATTCAACACCTACGCGAATGCATGCAAAACAAATGTTTATCTTCAATGAGTACCTAGCGCATTCGCACTATTCGTAGATCAAAGACCTGTCTATACCTCGTGCTGCGTTAGGCCGGCCTCACACGGTCGGAATCAGTCATCGGCCGAACTTGTATGAAAGTTGGCTTCTCCAATTACACTTTTCAGATGGTTGACTATTACTCGGCAACTAGTTATGCCTACTTAGCCGTGATAGTTTTCCTTATAAATTCATTAAATGTACCTACTACTGCTACAATTTTTTTCTTTACGTTTTAGAAACACATTAGTTATTTACGATACAAGTGCAGAAAATAGGAAATTCGCAACGAGTGGTGATAAATTAAAACACGACCGAAGGGAGTGTTTTAAATCGACACGAGTTGCGAATTACCTATTCGCACGTGTATCGTACAACGTTTTACAGTACATATGGCTCTTTAAAGTTTCAACATATGCACGGAAAGTGCTCATTTCCGCACTAGTGCGGGAAAGTAACACCATGTGTACTGTAAAATATTTTTAAAGATATTCAACGATACCCCACACCATGGATTTAATAAGAAAAAAATACATCCCCGCTTTAGGTGTAGGGGAGGTAGGTACTTACCCTTTTTTTCAAGATTTTATTCTACTCCCGCCCGCGACTTCATCTGCCTGGACCCGGGATAAAAACTATCCTCTATAATCCAGGCTATAAACTATCTTCGTGATACAAATCGGTTGAGCCGTTTAAGCGTGACTGAGTAACAAACATCCAAACTTTCGCATTTATAATATTGAGTAGGATTAGAAGGATCTTGTCGGCGTGATTAATTTATATTGGTACCGATTAGGGAATGCAAACCGGTTAAACGGAACTTTTTGCTTTTGGTTGATTTTCAGTTTTTGACACCACACATCGGTTATTAACCGAAATGACTATAATTTAAAAATGTCTGAAATTGTGAGCCGAAATCGTTAGTCAATAAAATATCAAATTAAATATGTAAGTAAAAGATATATCTAATATCCGGCAAGAGTCACACACAAATAGGTAATCAAACAAAAAAATAAGACACTATCTGGAATAGGAGAGAGACAAGGGGGGATTTGAAGTTACCAATAGATTTTGCCTGTCTTAATGTAGGTAGAGGAAGAGAGTTCCGCAATCGAATAGCCTTTTAAAGAGAACTAAATTGTAACATTTAGAAGATAAGGAATGAAAGAAAGTTATTAAAAGATCAGACATAATTAAAATTACTAAAACGCTTTTTAGATAGCGGGGAGCTGCAGGGCTCAAAAGGACACTACATAGAAGCGAAATAAATGTGAGAGTTACGGCGATAACCGATAGCCAGCCGGCAGCCACTTGAGTTTGGAATGGAAACTAGAAACATGGTCATATTTGCGTAACTCGAATATAAACCTAAATGCAGACATTTTGGAGACGCTCAAGCTTATTGAGTTGCTCCTCGGAAAGGTAATTATATAGGATACATCAGGATAATCAACAATAGGAAGAAGTAACGTTTGAGCGAGCGCAATTTTAGTTGCGGTAGGTAGAAAATTACGAAGCCGCCTGAGAGACTCCACTGCTGGCCCCGTAGCATGGTTGGCCTTGTCACGCGATAGGTGATAGGATAGAGCGTGCGTCACTGGCTGACACCGTTCGATAGAACGAGACGACGCTCCTATCTTGTCACTTGTCGCGTGATAAGGCCAACCATGCTACGGCTCCAGACCTTCCTGCTCACTTCACTCACTTGAGGCACCCAAGACAAGGTGCGATCCATAATGATCCCAAGATTTTTCACTTTCATTGAGCAAGCAAGTTCAACCCCGTCAAAAAGTATTGGAGGGAGATTTACAAAATCAATTCTAGAAATCAGTTTGTTGCTGCCAATAAAAATTATTTGGGTCTTCGCTGGGTTCACAATCAAACCGTATCGTTGACACCACTTGAGAATGCGTACCAAGTCATCTGGTTCTCTCAATGGCGGAAGGGCAATCACAAAGCACTGATTGTATCTATAGATATCACTCTTTATGTCTGGCTCGTTAGAGGGGCAGAAGCGGTTCGTGGCTGTTACTATCTTGTATTGCACGCGTTCGTAATCAGTCAGTGAGAAAAAAAACCAAGTTCATGGAAGTTTTGTGTTGTGTTGTGAAGTGTGCGAATTTTCAAATGACTATCAAAGTTGATTACGATTTCAAATAGTGTATTTCTTAAAAACAAAGCCTATTACAATAATGCTGAACCCCCACACTAGGCATTACCTGTCTCATTACACATTGTCCTTTTGGTGGTTGGCTTGGTTAGTCATTAAATCTATCCTTCAGTACCTACTAATATTTTTAGCTATTTGTGAAAACCGGTTAACCGGTTTTAAATTTGTCACCGCGGTTAATAACCGGTTTTGAAATGTTACCGGTTTTCGCACTAATACCTATGCCGAATTACAGCTTTCTAGTAGTAAGGTTCACTGAGCTAAACCGGAGACGGATAGACGGACGGACAGACGGACATGGCGAAACTATAAGAGTTCCTTGTTGACTACGGAATCCAAATAAAAAGGTGCATCCTTTGGTTATTTTGTACAATATGTAGGTACAATTTTATTTGCTCTTCAGTGATTCAGTGACTGAATTCCGTTCAGTGCGAGGTCGGCCTTAGTTATGTCTAAGTGGGCATTGCATTTTATAGTTTAGCTTACATAAGGGAGGTGAGCGGCCGGCCTCGAGGCGGTCACTGCGTGGGTTCACTCCTTAGTGCAAGCGATTGCGATTCGGTTTATTCGATAAGGAAACTGATAATGATCAAATTCAAAAAGCTAAACATTCTATGCAAGCCTTGTGCAGTAAGCTAAGAAAGTGGTCTACCACGACTCTGTTATTAGTCCTGTGCGGGCAGTGATTCAAGCGACACTGCCGCTAAAACCGAATCTGTCGAAAGCAGAATCTGGCCTAAACCCAGCGAACGAAAAAACCATAGAAGTCTAACTAGCACCGAAAAGTGGCCCCACAAAAGGGATGCACAGTGCCATTATGCGGACGTATGCGGACGTGGGGGCGGGGTGTCAAAAGGATGCCAAGCAGCCGTTTAGTTCGAACATGCGCATACCGGTTTTTGGGCACGTGTTTGGATAGAAATTTGTAGGGAGTTCGCCTTCTATGGTTTTTTCGTTCGCTGCCTAAACCGAATAAAGGTAAAATAATTCTCACTAGTTAAACCAACTGAACAAACGAGAGACATTCTCACTAGTTCAGCCAACTGAACTTAGTGGGAATAGAGGGATTTGATTTTGGTTTGAGGGTTTCGAAAGACGAAAAAATATATTCTTTTATCGAAACGAGTTTCGGGATAAGAATTCTTATTTAATAATAAAAAGCGGCCAAGTACGTGTCGGGCCACGCGCAGGGTAGGGTTCCGTAGTTGTCCGTCTGTCACAGAATGCGGACTTAAAAGAGGCTTTTGTGGTTTTTATTATAGCTTACCCTCGTAAATAATCGTAAATATTAGATACTACATAAATTAATCGAACCGCAGAGCGCAAACTTTTAGCAGCAACAGGTTATTTACGTAAAATAATTACGAAAATCTCCGAACAGCATCAAGCCGCACATCACAACTAGCCGCGCGCGCAAGAAGCACCGTGCCGTAAGTCCGCCTAAGTTTTAGCATTGTTACGGGTGGGGGGGCATGTCGCAGGGCAGGTCTTTTGGCGCGCTCGTCGCGAGCAAGAATCACCGTACCGTGAAAAAGCAACTCTACCGTCCTCGGTAAAAGGTTCAAATTCCAATGACAATGTATATGCACCCGAAATTAAGTGCATTTTTTACCAGTTAACTAGTTATGTCTACTACTCGTTAACTAGTTATGTCTACTTAACTGTGATAGTTTTCCTTTTAAATTCATTATGTACTACTGCCACGAATTTTAGCCGGCAAGGGGGGAGAGGGACGACACATGACTCGAACAAAAATTAGGGCTTTAAATCCCATTATCTCGCAAACGCATAACTAAGTTGAAAAATAGTTTAAGTAAACCCATAATATTTTTGAACAAGCTATCCAACGATAACCCACACTATAGGTTTAACGAGAAAAAAATTCATCACCAATTTACATGTAGGGGAGGTACCCTAAAAAATTTTTTTTTCAGGATTTGATTCTACTGTTACTGAGCTAAGCCGAAGACGGACAGACAGACAGATAGACAGACAGACGGACGGACATGGTGAAACTATAAGGGTTCCTTGTTGACTACGGAACCCTAAAAACCAGTTTCGAACCTTGGTTTCATACGTGGCCGAAGGGAATTATGTACTCGTAGGTACCTACATCAAGAGGTTACTTTGCTAAACTATTCTACTTTGGAAATATTTTCTGCCAGGTTCTAGAATAGTAATCTGTATCGAAATAAATACCACTCCAGTAGCTATATTCAAGTTAAAGTTTTAATTTGGAATCGCTTTGGTATTTCTTGTGCGCGCTCTATTCTACGGGCGTCAAACGTACCGTTTCGAATAACCGCGCGCGACGAATACCGAATTAACTCCTACCTCCTCCTGTGACTTGAATAGAGTCAGAATATCCTGAAAATGTGAGATCCTTACTCACCACGCAATAGCATAGGTGAATTAACTATTAATAAAGTGAAGACCTAGTGTAATATTGCACTTACCCAGTCGCACATGCATAGCGTTCAGAGTACCTAAGTTGAACAACTTTTTATACATATATAGGGTGGGCCCTGTAACAGGAGCAAAAATTTTAACGTAGCCTACTTCAAAGTTGTTTTAATAAAAAAAAACTTTTTTAAATTTTTTCTTCAAAATAAATTTACGTGTACTCTTTTACTCTTCAGCACGGCTATCGCAAGACGGCGCGCGAGCTCTCTAGATTTTTCTCGCACTATTCGTCTCTCTCTTATTAGAAAACTTAGAAAAAGAGGTATAGTGCGAGAAAAATCGAGAGAGCTCGCGCGCCGTCTTGTAATAGCCGTGCTGGAGTGATATAAGTTACTTTTTATTTTAACAACACTAAAAAAAATTGGACACACTGGTTACTGCAGATGCTCTAAGGAAGCGTCCTGTTAAATATTTGCTCCTTATACAGGGCCCACCCCGTATATATATTATCATCTAGCTTTGGTTTCATTACAACGTAATTTGCTTGTTTATTTTTGCTTGTTGCAGAAGTAGGTATATGAGTCAAGAAGATAGTTTAAAAAACAAAACACACCACTCAAGAACAATCAGCAGAAACTGTATAGGTACACATGGTGGACTCGCAAACTCAACTTTAATGAGAGAGTAAGTCACTTGTAAAGTTCGCAAGTGCATGCCTTCAACACGGATACATAATTATATATGTGCTGTTGTCTGTACCTACCTGTAAGCACACTGTATTTCGAGCCTTCATTAATGTAGACGGAGATGAGTCATGAAGTACCTACTCGGGATATTTTTTGTGTGATAATGTTGACTTTATTATGCTACTTATTCAAAATGTTGTTGACCTCATGCTGATCCACGCTATTTAAAGAACAGGTACTTACATAGAAGGGTAGATGAACTCGTGAACTTGAATTTCGTCGAGTCATTATAATGATATTCTTACAATATACATACTCGTAGGTAGATATTTAAGTCGCCGAATGCATGGTAGTTTGGTAAAGTGCATTCCCTGCATACTTAATAAGTGTCCTTACTATGCGGATTTATATTATTAAGAAAACGATGATTTGACTTGGATCTCTATTTATTTATACGTAGGTAATCGAAATAAATCTGATGAATCTGTATTTTTTTCTTTGTGAGATGTTTTTAGGTGGATGTAATTAATGTATGTTTTTATCTGACTCCTAAAGGTAGATGAGTGTATGTATGTACAGTCGTGGCCAGATAATTAAGAACACGTTTTTTTTCTCATACAGTTGCATACAGTTATGACTTTTCAAATTTGATGATAATTTATGATGTGTGTTGATTAATTTTGTTTCTGATTATACGGATGGAACCGTGTTTAAACAGTATTCAATATAGTGAACACACAGCTTCTGTAAAATTGAGACTTTAAAAAATACAGGCGATCAAATCAACACTTTTTACAAGTTCATACATTGTCCCTAATTACAGTATGAACTTGTTAAAACTGTCCATTTGACCATCCGTATTTTTTTAAGCACAACTTTTACAGAAGCTTTATATAAACTAAATTAAATCTTATACACGTACACAGATACCTTTATTTTATTCGATAGAGTATACTCCTAAGGTGGTCCCATTGTCACCAATTCAGGATCTGATGATGGGATCCGAGGGAAATTGAGGGCAATCCTCAAATTTTATAAGCATGCGTCTAGTGGTTTCAGTATTTTCTATTAAAACTTGTGTATGTACCCTCGGAAATCATTTTTGGTGAAGTGTAACTGATGATGAAGACCACAGATGACTTGTGGGACTCGTCATGGATGTAAAGTACGTCAAAGATCCTGACATGATTCCAATGAAATGGCAACTAATGAAGTATCGATTCTGAGATCCTTGAGGAATCGACGGAACTCCTCAAATATTGTCACCCACGTATAGCGACTTGGGTTTTTTTCTGTAAAAAAATAATTAAACTGTTTATTCCTATATGTTTAATACTTAGCTCAATCTTAACTTTTAAAAATTATTAGCTAAGTTTAGTTTATTTATATATCACGTATTTTACATTTTTGTTAGTAAATTAATATTTTTTCACACTCAGTATGGCTTTTTAGGGTTCCGGACCAAAAAGGTAAAAACGGAACCCTTATGGTGCGGTGCGACTCCGTCCGTCTGTCTGTCTGTCACAAAGTAAAATATCTCAAGAACTATGCTATCAATTTGAAATTTGGAATAGTTAGAAAAAAAGCTAGTCCACGTGTATGAAAAATGAATTTTTTTAATATATATTTTTAATTTCTATAAAAAAGGACGGATAAGAGGGGGGGGGGGGGGGGGGCAAAAAATTTAAATCTAGTAAGTAGGCCATGTGGGGTATCATATGAAAGGGCTTGGATTGCACATTCTAAAACAGTTTTTGGTTTTTTTTTCTATAGTGGCCTAAAATTTTGATTTACAAAGGAAAATATTGAAAAAAATACCATTCCCCCCCCCTTATCTCCGAAGTTTACCAAGCTAAAATTTTTAAAATAATCTATATGATTCATATTAACGTAAATATTACCGGAAAAGTATAAAGAGGCCTCTAACTAGCGTATTTTTTTTATTCTTCAAAAATCATTTGTTAATTAAGTTTCTTAATTTAATACTTCTGTGTTTAATTTTTTTCCTTCAAATTCGTATGAAAGTATTCTGAAAGTACCTTCTAGCCAATAAAAAAAGAATTATCGAAATTTATTCACATGATAAAGAATTATCGCTGAAAAACCAACCTACATACCTAGTTCCTTGGTCGCGCATGTTAGTAACAAAATGCACCGATAAATAGCGCTGAGATTTTTCCAAAATTAATGGGCGGGGCAAGACGGGTATGTTGTATGAAATTTTGTACGGAACCCTCGGTGCGCGAGACAGACTCGCACTTGACCGGTTTTTTTAAAATTACATATTTGGCTTTATGCGGTTTATACCCTATAATATCTATTACATTATCTATTATATTTGAAGGGAGACTGTTTAGGACAGCAGGCACATAACTGGACCAGACCCTTTGCGCAAGTTGTCGCAAGAGGATAGATCGTATCTATCCTCTTGCGACCTTACTGAAGACTTGGGATTTTTATCTGGCGACTCCTGACTATCCGACCTACCTGCCATAAATACTGGGCCACCTATTGCGCTCAACTACATACCAACATTTCTTTGTAGACAACTGACTTAAGCAAAGAGCATTAAAATACGATGACCTGTAATCTGCAATCAATACTAGCAGAAAGTCGTGACTAAGGCTTCGAACAATAAAAGTAGGTGTAACTTGTCCGGTTAAAACCGTTGAGACAGCTAGCAACAACGCTTCTAAACTATGGTAAATAATGTACCATTCGGTCATATAGGTCAGTCGAGTTGGCGGAACACCCACTGCCATTTAAAGGTAGACTTCCGTATCCAGCCCGAGCTAGCGACCGCAGCGAAAGACAAGTTACTATTGCAACATTTGTTAGCTTGAACTGAAGGTAAGTGTCAACGACCGAACAACATCGTGGTAATAAAGTTAGTTTCCTAAATAATTGCAAGAAACCATAATATATACAAGTTATTAATCCGGGTTTTCCTAATATAGTTACGGAGATATATATATACCGTGCAAACTCTTATGATGAGTCGCAACGAGTCATGTCAACGGTTTGGCCTAAAAATTAATGTAAAAAAAACCGAACTTATGGGGTTAGACACAGTAGCCACCGTTGAAATCAGACTCGGTGATGACTCTCTTAATCTTTTCGACGCCAACGACGCAATTATCCGCACTGCAGGTTCAACGCCAACGACTGATATATGCGTCAAGGAGACCAGCGCGATAGCAACCTTCTTGCATTGATGTAAGGTTTAACTCCGCACTAAATGTCTTGTTGATTTGGCGTGTGGTAGACAACTTTTCTCATTGACAGAGAGTTGAAAAGGTTAAGCAAGTGGACACTGGACAGGTTCAGGTATCTGGGGAGTCTGTAATATATAAGTGCCACCTTGATGATGAAGAAAATAGCAGGATCGGGGCGGCTACTGCTACCTTTGGGAAACTTCGCGTCAAGGTGTTCCGGTCACACGACATAAATCTCCAAACTAAGGTCTCTGTGTACATGGCAATAGTTCTGCCCAATCTCCTGTATGCCGCCGAAACGTGGTGTCTCTACCGCAAACACATTCGCGTACGAAATACGCGTATGAAAGTTCTACGTCGTGCTAATGTCAGCGGCATTGAACCTATTTAATACGTAGACAGCTGTGATGGTATAATCATATCTCCCGCATGACCGAAGAACGAGTGGCTAAGCGCATCTTTAATTCAGAACTGCAGGAAGGCAAACTAAAACAGGGCAGCCAGCTTTTGCGGTATTAAGATGTGCTGAAGCGCCATATGCGAAGATGTGATATTGACCAATCGCGCTGGGAGATTTTGGCTTAAGATCGGTCAAAGTGGTGGCATATAGTGAAGGTTAATGTGCAAGCCTTCGAAGAACGAAGACGTAAAGAACTCGACGCTAAGCGCAAGTAGTTAAAGGCTCAACCACCGGCGGGCATCCCCTTCAATTTTTTCGGAGGGGTGCTGACCTGTAAGAAACGAGGTCGCACATTCTCGGCAAAAATAGGCTACGTCAGCTCACGAACGACGCTCCAGTTAGCCAGAATTATTTTCTTTTTTCCAGTCGCCGTCGTCGAAATCGGCCAGGATGATGATGATATCCTAATGCGGTATCAAGTTATCAACTTAAGTATCTAATGAAAACTTAGCGATCTCTGGCTACTAAAAGTGACCAGTTAAAAACAGTGGGTCAAGAGTTTCGCTCGCCGATCGCTTTGGGCGGGAGGGTGCCTTTACATTTCACTTTCGCCGGACCGCAACGGTCCGGAGTCGTTGCCCCCGTGTCCTCGCCCGCGTGCCGATTAGATAATTTTCGCGCTGCGTTGTCAAAATACTCATGACCCAATGGTACAGTGAGCGCGGTCGTTGATCCCGCGAGCTGCGCTGCGCTGCGCCAGCGCGCTTGCGTTAGAATTTGACGCAGAGAGATTGGGAATACTTATCGGTCAAAATTACTTATCGCGTCCTAATACTCGATGTTGATGAAACAGGTCATGGTTTTAAATACCTACCCACGTACAATAAGTACTCGCAAAGTACTAGGAAAACATATTAAACTTAAAATTTTATGAATGAGAGAACGAATGGCATTTATTGTATTGTATGTTTGTTTATTATAGGTATTTAATTGCCAGTCAATTTGATGATACCTTTTCCAGGAAACTTGATCTTAGTTCTGCTACTTATTCGATTGTGTACCTACCTACCTAACGCATTATACGTACCTAGTAAAATGCGGTGCAGTTTGGTACAACTTTTTTGACATTTACCCACCTAATTAACTAAAAATAAGTGTTTTTTTGTACTTACTTAATAACATAACTTCTCAGGTATACAAATTAATCTTTTTATTATTCAATTATACTCATTGAATGAGATAATATATAGATTTAAACAAAAAATGGGATTTGTCCAATTCTGCCCCACCGGCAGGGTACTTTGATACATCGCATAGGGCACTTTGGTATGCCGTTTAGGGGCACTTTGATACTTGTATCAAAGTGCTCTTTTAAGTCTTAAACTGCCCCACAGCTGAAATTCGTGTAAAAGAACACCAAAATTGAAAAAAAGTTCTACTTGATTTATATTATTGCGTTCAGTCGTCCGTGTATACGTCCTTACCATTATCTAGAGATTTTTTTTTGTCAATATTTACGGTTGAAAAATCTAGTAGGGGCAGTTTGCTACACTTTGGGAGCACTTTGATACATACAAAACTGCCCCACTACCTTTTGTACCAAAGTGGGGTACTTTACTAGTAGCCAGTTAAACAAAAAACATTAATTAAAAATAAACTGTTAAGTACCTACCTATTACTTATAAATGATGATATATCCTGGAAACTGAATAGAATAACTCAATGTTAATCATATCGTAGATCCAGGGAACTGCAAAAACTCAATACAAATAGTAGACAAAAAGTAGTTATTTTTTTTACAAAGCAGCCGCGTAAACACGTTGTGCCTCGCCAACCGGCAATGGCTGACTGGCGAGCTTCACCGTCGCAGGAGTGTTACTCACACATACAAAGCCATGCTTAAGTGTTGCCGCTGGTAAATTAATGTTTCTGGGTAAGGAATTAATGTAGGTTTATATGTGCCCCTTGTATCTAAGTGCCCCGCTTTCCCCTACGTCAGATAGATCTATTGTCACTTTTTGTGTGGGAAAATGACAGTTGTGTTGAGTTGTTCTAACTTACGTTCGTAAAGTTACATAACTAATCACCCCTCCCCTCGGGGGTTGATACACTGAAAATTTCACTTGAAATTCATTTTTTTACACTAGTTATTCATTTGATGCTTAAAAAAATATGCAATAGTTATATAATGTCGTAGTATACATATGACTATGACTTTGTTTCTCGCCACTTGACCCGACATTCTATGTAGTTATGAAGATCGGTATGGTAAGTCCTTTCTAAAACTAACCATGGTAGATCGTAGATAAATCATTTTTTAGGGTTCCGATACCTCAAAAGGAAAAAAACGGAACCCTTATAGGATCACTCGGTTGTCTGTCTGTACGTCTGTCCAGGGATCGGAACCGGTTTTTTCAAAAATCCCCGAAGAAGTCAAATATTTTGAATTATTTTAGGCTCTTAATGTAGGACTCTATCGTGTATTTAGGTAACATATTCGTATTATTAGACTGCCCGATCAAAAATGATATAATAACCAAAGAACGAAATAATACCGGTTTAATTTGTATGGATAAAATACCGGTATCCGATCCCTGCGTCTGTCACAGCCGATTTGCTCCGAAACTACTGGACCGATTGATTTGAAATTGGGTACACATATGTAAATTGGTAACCCAAAGACGGACGCGTAAAGTAAATTAATGAATTCTAAACAAGGGGGCCACTTTTGGGGGGTAAACTAGAAAATTTAAAAAAAAAGTTTCGCAGACTGTATTGTGTGATATATAAAATGAAAGGGGTTGTTGTAAGCATATCAGACATTTTTTTTAAATAATTTTAGCAAACACAGATTTGAAGTAGGTAATTTAGGATAAAAGACTAAAATTGACCATTCCCCCCCTTATCTCCGAAACTACTAGGATTAAAATTCTCAAAAAAATATGGAAAATAGTTCCTTGCCTAAAGATTACAGGAAAACCTATAAGAAGTTTGAGTACTTATTCAAAAATACTTATGAAATTTAGATTATATACGGAACCCTCACCACGCGAGTTGAACTCGCACTTGACGGTTTTTTTTTCATCAAACTTAACAGATATAATTTGTTTTTACTCCTTCTTAGAATAGTTAATAACCGCTAAGGTAAACGTTCCAGTGCTTGACGCTGGCCCAATGCTTGGCACTTTCAATCTTAATTCATAGCAATCTGTGAACAGTAGGTAGGTAGGTGTCATTTAAATTAGACCTCAAGGTGGGTAGGTAGGGTAGGTAGGTACGTCAACAACGTTAACCTGAGTTTCAGAACCTTAAATATTCCAGGTTTAATGTAAAGGTATTCTATTTTTAAATGTTCAAAAATAACAATTCTTGAGCATCTCACGTAACTCAATACCTACTACCTACTTCCATGCATCTCGTCTTGCGTCATCAAATCCGCGGAAACATCTGACAGGTGTTCCGTATAATAGCGCTTTCAATCTTTTCAGCGAGAGCCTTGGTAAGTAACGTGTGACAGAAAAAATAACTGTGGAACGAGGCCAGCTTTTGAAACTCACTCGGGAGAGCAGAGTTGTTGCAAGCTCGCTCCTACCCTTGTCACAGATTATATAATGCCTTGTTTTACTAGCAGGTACCTGCTAGTGCTACTTGGGAGCGACACAAAGTGCATAATAGTGGTAGTTTTTCTAAACAGTATTAAAGTAGTTTTAATTCTAACTGTAAATCTACACTTTATTTTGAAGACAACGAGTTAAAACATTACACGTTGCACAACGGATTATTTCACTCCGAATGTGTTTTGTCTTTTATTCTATTTTCATTCTAAACAGCCAGTCTGTGTGATCACGTGGCAAAGTATAAGTAGGTATAGTACATATCTCAACTCTTACATTGAAGAATGCGATCACGATTCAATTACGGTAAGGTTTTTACTTACAGAATATAACAAAACGGATAAGTGAAAAGTCAGTCTCATTTTTCGAGGTTGTTTTTTGTAAAGAGGTATGCATCTCACTACACTAACACATTGTAAGCTAGTCAGCGATAGGTGTAACGTAAGATGATAATGATTTTGATTAATACCGATCTTTTGTTGATACTTCCGTACAATGTATATTATTTGTATAGTATAGTCAAAAACAACAAGTCAAACTTTTAACATCCCAACCGTGTCGCGTTTTATGCTTTGTGTTTTTCATCCCGTCGTGCTACTGTTCTATATATATATATATATATATATATTTTTTCAACATTTTGCATTAATTATTTATTTATTATGTGTCTACTTACTTTTTATCTAATGCTGTGTTGCGTTGCGTTCCGTGGGCCACTTGCGGTGCTGTCTGAAAACCAGCGCTGCAGGTGTCTGTCTGACACCTCGGCACAATGCTGAGACAGCGACCGTTTCACTGCCGCGAAGACACACAATATGTGTCAATTGTATTGTATGTCTACTCCTTTGTCTCTGTGTGTCTTTTG
Source organism: Epinotia nisella (assembly GCA_932294315.1). Lineage (NCBI taxonomy): Eukaryota > Metazoa > Arthropoda > Insecta > Lepidoptera > Tortricidae > Epinotia > Epinotia nisella. The sequence continues at coordinate 14,598,041 of OW028679.1, read as the reverse complement.
TGTAGTGAATAAATGTCTTCTTTTTTTCTTTTTTTTTCTTTAAAAACCAAGCCATGTACATAATGTATCCCAGCCTAGCTAGCACGATTAAGTGTATATTCTATGTCCGTCCATTTGTCCCCTTACTCGCATGGATGTACGGTCGAGGAAATAGAATGTTTATCACTTTTGGACCTTAACGTCATTCAAAGTGATAAACATTCAATTTCCTCGACTGTACATAAGTGCAAGAAAGACGAATGCGTGATCACTTGATCATGCTAGCTGGGCTACTAGATATTTGCCACATATAATTATATAAAAAACATACAAAATTCTGTTGTGTGCAATATGGTTGGTTGTAACCACAATTTATGAAGTGGGCACTTGCCTAATTTTTAAATGATTAAAGTATAATACCTATATAGACGTCTAAGCGAACAACGTCACTAAAGGTTGCTTTGAACACAATATTATTAAGTCTCTTTCGGACGTGTATCTAAGTTGATGTATAATTTAGATACTTTGTTGAAGATATTTTAATTATAAAGATCCTTATTGTCATTTACACCATTCCTTAATACTTATACATGCGCAAATGCGCATTGTAGAAAAGTCAAGTTCATTTTCTTCGAACTAATGTTGTAAACACGGCGATGTAACACTTATATAATAGAAGGCAATGACCGATAGTTTAATTACACGCTTGGTAGTAAAATCATTCAAACACCAATGCAATAGTAGATATTTACAAACAATGCGTTATAGACCATAAGTAATACTAGTAGGTACGCTGCAAATCGAGACTTAAACTTTGGACGTGGAGTCTAATTTCTAATGGCATGGGGAGTGAATAATCAACATAGTGGACGTCAGGCATTGCGATTGTACGGACGTCCTTGCGCGTACGACGAACCCGGAACATGGCGCCCGTGAGAATAACACCGGGGCCCGATAAAGGCCCGATATCTATAATCAAAGTTTTTCGTAAGCTGATGACGTGCGATTCGATATCGATAATATATGACCTTCGCGGCCAATACACTTCTGCGCTGACAACGGTTAATGACCTATTTCCCTACTCCAGTTTTTAGTTGCGCATCAGAGGTGATTAAACTTTACACAGATATTTATATTATTTGTGTATGGTAATAGTACAGCACTTTTATTTATATTTACTTACTTATCTAGACACTAGGTACCTACATTCTGTTCGGACTTCGTTAGGTTGGACTCGATTAACGAATCAGCTGATATACATTCAACTAAATTAAATATAACCGTGTAAATTAAGTTTATATTTTTCATTACCTACGTAACTTCAACACTTGTTAACGTTAAAATACAACGTAAGACAGTTTACAATTACCATTTTTTTATTTTATTTGAAATAGTGTAATGTTTAGTTAGACGTACCAATTTAATGTAGGTAATTGGTCGTAGTAGGTATTTTTTATTTTCATTTATTTATTAAGGTTTGCCAACAGATGTAATACAGTAAAATAGTTATTTACGATACAAGTGCAGAAAATAGGAAATTCGTAACGAGTGGCGATAAATTAAAACACGACCGAAGGGAGTGTTTTAAATCGACACGAGGTACGAATTACCTATTCGCACGTGTATCGTACAACGTTTTTCAGTACATATGGCTCTTTAAAGTTTCAACATATGCACGGAAAGTGCTCATTTCCGCAATAATGCGGGAAAGTAACACCATGTGTACCTACTGTAAAAACTTATTCACAACAGATAATGAACTAGGTATTGCTAGAGTATCCACCCAATTACAGGCAAACACGGCATGCACTAAGTAAACGTAGTAAAAACTAATTTCGTACACTAAATCCAAAATAAGCTGCAAGGTAAGTTACTTGTAAGAAGGCTAGGAACATTAAAATGTAACAAAGCAGAAAGGCAAACTAAAAGAAAAAGAAAATAAAAATAAAATAAAAGTTAACAGTAAACTTGGACATTATGACTCATAATACATTTGATCTTTGCTTACAGAGATATGTTTTGAACTGATTTTTTGACATGCTCAGTATATCAACCCTGTTCTTTTTATATATTAAATTATGCTATTTACAAATCATATCATTTAAATATATTATAATACGAGTACCTACACTACCTACCTATTCAATGAAGATTATTAAGAACTAGCTTTTGCCCGCGGCTTCGCCCACGTACTAAAAGTAATTTTTAACGTATGTTCCAATTGAATTGCAATTTGGCACAAGTACCTACTTTCAAGAATTTTCATGCCCACAATATTACATTTCAAAATCGATGCCATTTTCGTAATTAACGTCCCAAAAACCATAAAAGCGATACCCATATCGATATTTAGACATTTCAACCCTATCGCACCCCAACAGGGGAGATGGTATTTACACGTCCGTCACGTTGAATTTTAAAAGCGTTATTGTTTTCGTAATCAGCGATCCGATAAACCATAGAAACGATACCCATGTCGATTTTCAGACTTTGTCACTACATTCCTCCCTTTTAGGGGTTGAATTCTCAAAAAACCCGAAATACGTATATACTCATTTATTGTTAGGAATACTGCTGTGAAGTTTCGAATGAAATAATCTAACTAAGCATGTTTCCCTATACAAACTTTGGACCCCCATTTCACCCGCTTAGGGGGTGAACTTTGAAAAATCCTTTGTTATTGCACCCCTAGACCTTATGAGGAACCTACGTGCCAAATTTGGAATAGAACCAGCGATTTGGGCTAGATAGATCAGTCAGTCAGTTAGCCAGTCAGTCAGTTTCTTTTTTTATGTATCTAGATAAAACCTTATTACATACGATTTAAATCATTTAGTGTAAAGTGCCATTTTATTACATTATTCGACAATGATTCTGCACAAATAAATATTGAACGGAGGTAACTATATAAAAAACCCCGCATTTAAGTCAAGTTGTAATCTGTAATGTTAAAACACTATTAAGATCAGGCAATTGTTATCAAAGCTTCAGTCTAGTGCGATAATTAATGCTTCTTCTGCCTCTAGGTATATAAATCCAACGTACATCTATGGCCTTCTCACAAATCTGTTCACTCGTGTGCGGTGTTTACGTTTTGCAAAGCGCTTCTAATACAACACCACAATGTACCAAGCGATACTCTCTGAAATTAGCACAATTAACTATATGCGAATAACGTTGACTGTACTGGCTTTCAGTGTTTTTTTCTGGAAAATATGTGCAAAAATTAATGAACTACGGATGCTCCCTCCGGGTAAGTGCCCGCCGCAACGGCGGAAACTTTATCAAAAATCCAAAACAAATGAATGGGGTCAGTTGCTGCTTTATGAATCTGAAACAAACATTTATTCGTGACACACCCACACCACAACATAGGTAGACCCAATATGCATAGAGGAACCCAATTTCCATTTCTGGTTTAATTTCCGTACTCATCTCGTTCTGAATGTTTGTAATATTCAACACATTCAAAACGTGCTATTTTGCATTTGAAATAATTAACTACTTTGTATCCGAATTATACTTTTTTTTGTTGCTAAAAATATGCAATTGCCTTACCTCTGTGTACCTATTCTTAAATATATGTGTACCATGTCATAAAATCGACAGAGGTACACTGCTGACTCCAGTTTCCTCCTTCTTCCTTTCAAGTTCCGGAAAACAAATATCAAATTTTGATATTTTACTATCATGCATGATTTTCGTGAAAGGAATACTAGACTAGACTACTTTGTTGCAATAATAGCAATTAGCAGTTGGAAAAAAGCTTCCGTAAAGGTTTTAATTCTAGGTCCATGGGGGGTGCCATTTCTGGGCAGTCTGCCATGGACGAGACAAGGCGCGCCACACTCGTGGTACCTGCAGTTAGCGGCGAAGCACGGAGACCTGACTTCGGTGAAGCTAGGCAGCAACTTGATGGTCTGCATCGGATCCTCTCGACTCTTAAGAGACCTCTTTAACAGACCTGACTCGATTGATAGGCCGCATACGCCTCTCAATGATATACTATGTGGACGAGGTATGTGTGTCATTAGACCAATTAAAATCTATTTGCAAACGTTATTTCTATTTGTATTAAAATATTTGTGTTAAATACCGTTAGACATAAAGCGTAACATACTTGTAAATCTAGTTTTATAGCAATTGACATGGTCGTTTAAGCATCAAGAAACTATAGTTTGGTAACCTAGGTACTTTATTGAAAATATGTCAATGCACCAGTCAAAAACACCACATTTGCTACAGTTTTATTTCACCTTGAAAAACCAGATATTGTCACTACTTGAAAAAGTATTAACTATCTTGGGATAAAATACCGCAAGTGACATTTTGAGATAACTACCAGCTTTTTTCAAGTAATGATGATATATCGACCTGTAAGTACCTAAATAAAGTTTTAGGTTAATTACACATGTAAATCATATACCGTCATAATGATGCGAAATATATTTTACTAGGAATCATTCTGAGCGAAGGCTTGCTCTGGAAGAAGCAGCGGCAGTTTCTGCACGAGAAATTTCGCGCTCTTGGAGTTAAACTTTGGAACTATCAGAAATTCCAAGTATATATAATGGTTAGTTTTCCTTACTTATTTATATTCATTAGTTCGTTTTCCTTAATAATACTTTAGAAATACGTACTTTATACTTGCAGGATTATTTTTATTCAGATGGTATCTATAATTTAGAATTTAACAGATAAATAGTAGGACAGTACTTTGGACAAAATAATAAGACTACCCGAGGACAATATAGTAAAACTGCCAGATGAAATTGAGTGGACAAGATATAACAACAACAGAAACCTAAATATTTTTCTACATTTCATTTCATAATTTTGTCAGCATAATTGATTATGCATAATCATTACAAGTTATAGCGTTGTAGTACCTAAATTAGCTGCAGACAGTCACATGGACAGGTTACGATCAGGACTGCATCAATTACGGTTCTTTGCAGACCAGTGGGTCGATCACGTAACTTTTCTTACGAACGTCTGTAAGATTTAAACGTCAATTTTATATGGAAAAATGACAGTTAGATTGAGATTTAATTGTCAGACGCGCATTCGGAACGTTACGTGATTACCCCCTAGATTGCGGATCTCAAAAATGCATTCCGGTTTTGATGAACACATGAAAAAACACAACTAAACAATTTTAGGTGGAGATAGAAGAACTTTTGATAAAATTCGAGAACTCGATGGGTGAACCAGTACAACCAGGGTTGCTCCTGGGCCGACATATCCACAACATCATCTGTCAGCTGATGATGAGCTTTCGCTTCGGAGAGCATGACTCCGAGTTCCAGACCTTCAACGATCGGGTCACGAAAGGCATGGAGCTGTATGGAGCCATACATATTGGAGAGCATATTCCGGCTTATTTGGTAAGTCGGAATAACAATTCATATGAAAAAAATAATAAGCAAACCTGAAAGTTTTGCAACTTAAATAACTTAACTATATTTAAATAAAATCATCATACCTTAAAGGGGTAAGTTCGCCTTGGCACGTGCCTTTTCCTTTTGTAAATATTACTATTCTTATCGTGTTAATCGTGTACAAGAATTTTACTACCACTACTACTACTACCTACTACTACTACGTGAACAAAAAGCTTTACGTGGCTCAACATTGATATGCAACTGCATTTTTCATAGAGAAAGAGATTTAGTCTACAAAGATTCATCTAAGCATGAGTAGGTAATACTATTGGGATATTACGCTAGACACATATCCAAGAATACTTAATGAAATAACTGATACCTATGCGCAATCTTAGTTTCACGTATATTAAAACAACGCATTACGAGTAATGCAGTGCCTGAACGACAAGATTAAAATAAAATGTAAACTTAATTACCCCAATTGCACATGTGATTATATTAATACTGCTAGTATTGTTCTAGAGCATCGCTACTGAACATGTTAAAACTAGGAAGCTTAACATACAATTTTGAGGGCTTTCGTACACAGTAGTTTAATCAAACTTTCCTCATTTTCTTTGCTCACGCAACAACGTACAGTCGAACCAACTGATTGACCCACTTGGCCCATAAATGGCTTGAAACCGCCAAAATAATAGGGTTTTCATGTCTCGCACTATGTAGCTCTTATGTCGTTTTAAATATTAACAAAATTGCGTCAATACGGGTCAGAGATCTATGCAATTTTAACCTTTGTTATCACTGCCATAGATATATTTTAAACTAGCTTTTGCCCGCGACTTCGTCCGCGCGTAACTCGTTTACATCGTAGCTCCATACAAACTTTCGCCCCCCTTTTCACTCCCTTAGGTAATTCATTTTGGGATATAAACTATCCTTTGTCCTTCCCCGGAATTCAAAGTATCTCTGCACCAAATTTCATCTCAATCAGGTTATACATAATACAATCAGTATGACAAAACCAAATAATCGTAATCTAGCGTATTTTTTTTATTCTTCAAAAATCATTTGTTAATTAGGTGTTTAATATTTTTCCTTTACATTCGTATGAAAGTATTCTGAAAGTACCTTCTACCAATACAAAAAGAGTAATCGCACTTGATAAAGATTTATCGCTGAAAACCAACATACATACCGAGTTCCTTGGTCGCTGGTCGCACAAGTTAGTAACAAAATCCACCGATAAGTGGCGCTGTGGGTACTCATGACTTAACTACACTATGCGTCGTAAAGATTTTTCCAAAATTAATTTAATTAATTTAATTTTTGGGGCAAGCAAGACGGAACTCTCGGCGCGCGAATCAGACTCGCACTTGACCGGTTTTTTTTACAAACGTAGACTCCGCCGCCAACTTTGTGTTTCTGTAGCCTGGCCTCGGCGATCAATAGTAAACTTGTCATTAGCTGTCAAATTTACTATTGACCGCCACCGTAGGCTGCGCCAGTGTGTAGCAGGCATTAATCCTCTCACAGACTGGTGCGGCCTGACCGCGGCGGTCAATAGTAGTAAACTTGTCATTAGCTGTCAAATTTACTATTGACCGCCACCGTAGGCTGCGCCAGTGTGTAGCAGGCATTAATCCTCTCACAGACTGGTGCGGCCTGACCGCGGCGGTCAATAGTAGTAAACTTGTCATTAGCTGTCAAATTTACTATTGACCGCCACCGTAGGCTGCGCCAGTGTGTAGCAGGCATTAATCCTCTCACAGACTGGTGCGGCCTGACCGCGGCGGTCAATAGTAGTAAACTTGTCATTAGCTGTCAAATTTACTATACTATTGACCGCCACCGCAGGCCGCGCCAGTGTGGTCGAGGCCTTAAGCTTCTCACAGACTGGCGTGGCCTGGCCGCGGTAGTCAAATAGTAAACTTGTCATTAGCTGTCAAATTTACTATTGACCGCCACCGCAGGCCGCGCCACTGTGGCACACTACAAACGGGCGCAATTTGTCACACCAACTTGCGATAGTTGGAAAGAGACAGCCATACATTTAACCAGTCTAACTATAGTAAGTTGTTGTGACAAATTGCTAGGCGTTTAAACGTGAGCATATGGTTCAAAGGTAAAAAAGTATGACTCATCCTTGTATAGGAATATTCATTTTAAAGCCTTATATAATTTTTAGTTTTTAAATAATATCAAACTTTAATATAATATACTACTCTTTCCTGGTCTTTCGCTTGTCTTCTACATTTCCGATCTATCCGTATTTTCTTTTAATCCCATTTCTCATACTTTGGCTGAACGCGCCAAGAGCACCCGCCATGCCATTAAAAAAAACAAATTCGTGTTACATTAATTGTTCAAATTTGTTGATACATTTATTGAAATTACGCCTGAATACGAAATTTGCACATATAACTTCTCATATTAGAATATATTTATTTTTTATGCTTAATCGTTTGGTATGCGTTTCATGAATGTCTATTGTAATCGGGATCTAAATTATGAATACGTAAAAGACAAAGCAATTCCGCCATTTTGACATAACTGACAGCTTACAGATGTGGCTGCGATGTATATATTAGAAAAAGAAATGAAAAATTTAAAGAGGTCAAATATTTCGGAAAATTAATTAATTATTAATAGTCGCAGTCGCATAAAAACTATCCTAAGCGGAAGCCAGAATAATAATGTACCTATAAAAAATGTTTCATGTTTTTCCGTTCATGGGAAGCTGAGAACATTCGTGACAGAACAATGGCTGAAATGATACTGGCTGATTCCTTTTTTAATTTAGAGATTTATTATAAATGGAGATAAAACAGTTATGTTTTGAATCTCGAATAAACTATAATAAATCTCTGAATTAAAGAAAGATATGTGGGTTTAAGCGTCAAAAGGTAACAGACAGACAGAGTTACTTTCGCATTTATAATGTCAGTATCGATGATTTGAAACTAAAACGGCTTCCTTATGGCTGAGTTACATGATTTTATAGATAAGCTTACTCCGAACGCTTTTTTACAAACATAGATTCCGCCGCCAAATTGATGTTTCTGTGGCCCACCTCACCATAATAGATGCCTATAGGCTTTTTCCAGTATTATTTTGTATATTTTCTTATTAACCGGCCGTAAGGTACCTAACTTTTCTACTAAACCGTAGGATCAAATGAACGTACTTACTTGTAATTTACATATACTAAAAATAACACTGCGTCAACAAATTTAATGTTACATCTTATAGTTTTCGAAACATCGATAAAAATCGTCTTTTTATCCACTTTTACGAAACATTCATTATCTCCGAAACCACGGCCATAGGGTACCTTGACGTCACATATGGTCCCATAAATAAATTATACTCTTTCTTTGCTAACAATCCGTACAGTTCGTTTTCCTGTAAATATTTATTTTGAAAGGCCTATCGATTCATGTGCCAGACGTGGACTTACGATGATATTTTTTTTCGACTTGCAGTTACATGTATCCCAAAAAAAAATTTTTTTTGTCATTTCATTAGCTACAGAACCATGTAGCGACTAACAAGATACATCTATCCTCAATTTTTTTTACAAATACACCTTATAGTTTTTGAGTAAAATGCCTATGACATACGGACAGACGGACTACAGACGAAAACTACTTATAAGGGTTCCGTTTTAGGGTACGGAAGCCTAAAATTAAAACATAAGCTTAATTGTATAAAGGAAAGTGGAAGCAGTTTATATAGATACTCGAAGAGACCTAATACTAGGGTTGGTTTTTAGGGTTCCGTAGCCAAAATGGCAAAAACGGAACCCTTATAGTTTCGTCATGTCCGTCTGTCCCTCTGTCCGTCTGTCCGTCTGTCCGTCTGTCCGTCTGTCCGTATGTCACAGGCATTTTACTCGAAAACTATAAGGTGTATTTGAATAAAATTTTGAGGATAGGTGTATTTTGTTAGCCGCTACATACTTTTGTAATTAAAATGACAAACAAAAATTTTTTTAGGGGTGCACTCCATACATAAAACTAAAAGTCAAAATTTTTTTTTTCATTGTGACCCACCGTGTGGCACATCAATCGATAGGCCTTTCAAAATAAATATAAGGTTTCTTAGCATTTTTTTTGATTAAGTGAATAGGGTCGGAGATAATCGCCCCGAAGGTCACTAAAATTCTGTCCCCCCCCCCTCTAATTTTTGAACGGTGTATTTTAAAAATATGGAAAAATTCATGGACATAGGGTTTATTAATTTCATTCACCGAAAATTGTTTTGAACAAGATCGGTTCAGACGTTTTCAAGATATTGCTGAAAAACTGCCTTCCTCAAATAAAAGGACGTAAGTGCCGTAAAATTTCTGTGACGATACGACCTTTTTAATAGGCACGGAACCCTTCGTTTTGCGTGGTCCGACACGCACTTGGCCGGTTTTTTTTAATAATTTCGGTGGGTCACGCACATTTTACTTTATGTGGGTGCTAGCGTGTGTCAAATATCGGCAGTAAAAAAAACCTAATTATAGTTAGGTACTATCGAATTTATAATGTTAGTTAATAATTAAGATTCCTTAGTTTTACTGGGCATTTTCCGCAAGTCGACATCCAGTGTGCCTATTTTGCGTGATTAAGATTCCTTAGTAAATTACTCAATGACGCAATATCATGTCAAAGGAACTTGTCCGCATTGCGCTTATGATCTGCAGATCACCTAATTGGTATTCAAGACAGGCCCTGTGACGTCACAACAGGCTTCGGAAACAGGCTTATTAGTTACGTAATATTAACGGGAACCTGCAAAGCGTAAACATGTCACACAAAGATGTTAAATAATACCTTTGTTTTTTTGCACTATGGGTGTTGTGTAGATACGCACTATTTACCAGTGCTAGTTACGCGATATTGCACTATCCCCGACGATATGTAGCATAATTATCCTACTAGATATATGCGAAAGTTTGGATGTTTAGATACTTGGATGTTTGTTACTCAATCACGCTTAAACGGTGCAACCGATTTGGACGAAAGTATGCACAAAGATAGTATAGCCTGGACTAAATTAGGTATAGGATAGTTTTCATCCCAGGTCCACGCAGACAAAGTCGCGGGCGGAAGCTAGTATATGTATATACTTATCCGTGAAAAACACCCAGCTGGCTCACTTTCTCACATTATTTGACAAATAATGTCGAATGCTTTATGTTTCATTCATCACGGGATGAACGAGGCAATATTAACCCTTACAAACTGAAACACACTGACAATAAGGCACGGTTCTTTGAAAACGTTGGTAATCGTAATCGTTAGTTACGTCCGTAAAAAAAAGTTTGCATGGGAAGTTTGACAGTTCTCTCTGAGATGGTAGATGCTGGCGCCTTATTTCTTCCACACACCGAACGCGGTTGCGTCTTTTTTAACAGTCGATATTTGACAGCCGCCATCCCGATACAATAAACGTCAATGACATATTATGAAAACAGAATAAAGTTAACTTATATTTTTCAGTCTTTAAAAGATTTTCATGCTCACTAAACCAGTTGATCTTAAAACCAACTTGACCCCTAATAAATGTCAAAGTACTTAGTGACGAAAAGTCTCTTTTCCTTTATATTACATCTAAATTCCAATCACGAACGCTAAATCTCCGTTGACCTGCTTAAATCATCGATAACAACCACTAAGAGATGAAAAACTCACAAAATTTTCGATTGTAAATTCTTTCCCAGTAGTAAAACGAGCTTAGGTCACTTCCGCGATTGGCGCGGCGGATCCGGGGGGCGATTGTTGACTTTTCACGCCACTGCTCGGAAATGTGGCAAAAGATGGTCAGAATTCAGGCGTCAAAGCTGGGGTTAGTTGGACGTCGCACGAACAGGCCATCTATGACTTCAACTGTCCAACAATGTTATTGTTGGACAGTTAAAACAGCGATCGACCAATCACAGGGCCCCGCGCGGTCGCGCCGGCGTGCACTGCCGGCAAGGGAGCCCTTTAATTTTGATTTAAAATTATAATTATTTGCAATTTCCTTGCAGTAGGCGTGAAAAGCACTATGTTAAGCCTCGGCCGAAAGTGCAATAGCTGGACTCGTACTTTCGAGGGCCTTCGCTACGCGTCGGCCCTCGAACTAACTCTTCCATCTATTGCTTACTTTCTAGCCTCTTCAACAATGTACTATTCTAGCGCTCGACTTTTTCACTCGAAAACTGTTGACAGCTGTCAAATATTGGATGTAAGGGCATTTTCACTATATAAGTAGTTAAACATTCGGCGTGTTACCAGGCTATTGTGTTGTTGAACAAGTTACCCGTTGAATCAAAATCACTTACAGATGCTCTCGTATTAAGAAATAAATTAAAAGCTTTCTTGCTTGAAAAGTGCTACTACTCGGTAGAAGATTTCTGTAATAAAAATAATAATGAAATGTAAATTAAAGAATTCTAAGTTCTCGTAGTACCTATATAAAAAAATCTTATTGTATTGTTGTAATTTATTCTATATCCTGACATTATTCTTATTTTTAATTATTTTTACCTCTGATATGTTTATTATAATGAGTGTTATGTCATGATGTCTGTAATTAATTATTACCTCGTAGATTTAAGTATTGTAATGTTTTCAGACACAATCTATATTGTACTTGAATAAATGAAGTTCAACTTGAACATTAAAACTATATACATGCGTAGTGGTTCTACGCCGTAGTGCACTTTAAGAGGGGTGCGAGTTCGTAGCACTCGTGCTGGATGGTTGTTACTTATTTTCGTAGGTATAAATATTTAAAACGATTCTCTCCATTACAGTGGTTCTTAACCTTTTCCATCTTGCTACCCCTCTGACCTACGAGGTATAATTTTTATATCTGATTAATGCTCTTTACATAAGCCCTTGCCCTTTTACAATCTTTTATTTAAATAGTTATTTATGATACAAGTGCGGGAAGTAGGTAATTCCCAAGGAGTGACAATGACCAAAAACACGACCGTCAGAAGTGTTTTTGATCAACACGAGTTGGGAATTACCTACCCGCACCACAACATTACAACATTTTACAATGCATCACGCAAGGAAATAAAAATCCATACTAATATTATAAATGGGAAAGTGTATGTGTTTGTTTGTTTGTTTGTTTGTTTGTTTGTCCGTCTTTCACGGCCTATCGGGGCGACGAATTGACGTGATTTTTTAAGTGGAGATAGTTGAAGGGATGGAGAGTGACATAGGCTACTTTTTGTCTCATTCTAACCCCCCATTTTAGGGAAGTGGGGGGTAATAAATAAATATATATTTCAGGTTTTTTGAGAATTCAACCCCTAAAAGGGGAAAATGTGTTGACAATGTCTGAAAATCAACATGGGTATTGTTTCTATGGTTTATCGGGTCGCTGGTCGCTGATTACGAAAACAAGGATTTTAAAATCCAACGTGGCGGACGTGTAATACCATCTCCCCTGTTGGGGTGCGATGGGGTTGAAATGTCTAAATATCAATATGGGTGTCGTTTTTATGGTTTTTTGGGACGTTAATTATGAAAATCGCATCGATTTTGAAATTTAACATTGTAGACATGAAAATTCTTGAAAGTATTTGTGCCAAATTGCAATTCAATTGGAACATAGGGGTCAAACTGAGATGCACCTTTTTTATAGAGGGTTAAAATTACTTTTAGTACGCGGGCGAAGCCGCGGGCAAAAGCTAGTATGTAAATAAAAGGTGAAATTTTAACTGTCATTAAATCTCATTCTCGCACGTGTGTGGGAATATTCGCCCGAAATCCATTCCTGCACGGCCCCGAGCGCCGCCTGCATCGCCATGCGGGCATAGAGGACTCCCCGTGTTAATGTTGTCCCATATAAAGGCGCACTTTCAGAGCGAGTGCGTTGTAATAAGTATTTAACTAACGAGATAAACAACAGACCATAGAATACTAAGAAGATACTAAGTATGTGCAAAAACATATAAATGTCAAATGTGCATGTCCGTTACGCTTTCTGATTTTTGCATTTGCTGTTCCGACGTCACTCATAGAAGAAAAAATGGCGTAACATCCATATCCATACTTCCATACTAATATTATAAATGGGAAAATGTATGTGTGTTTGTTTGTTTGTTTGTTTGTCCGTCTTTCACGGCAAAACGGGGCGACGAATTGACGTGATTTTTTAAGTGGAGATAGTTGAAGGGATGGTGTGTGACATAGGCTACTTTTTGTCTCTTTCTAACCCCCCACTTCCCTAAAATGGGGGGTGGAAGTTTGTATGGAGCATTCCGCAATTTTCAAGGTAGAAAGCTAAAAATTGGTATGCGACTAACAAAAATTCGTGCATCATTTTTTTTTTGGAAATCTGCACCCAACCCCTTAAAAGAGGGGGTGAAATTTTACATGGGGGTCCAGATATGTAGAGTCGATATGTAGAGTCGATATGTATAGTCGATATATAGAGTCGATATGTAGAGTCGATATGTAGATTCGATATGTAGAGTCTAAGTTTGATATGTAGAGTCTATGTAGAGTATCGACTCTCTAAATATATAAAAGAAGAAACTGGCTGACTGACTGACTGACATCATTGCACAGCCCAAACCGCTGGATCTAGAGATTCTAAATTTGGCACGTAGGTTCCTTATAAGGTCTGAGAGTGCACTAAGCAAGGATTTTTCAAAATTCTCCCCCTAAGCGGGTGACATGTGGGTCCAAAGTTTGTATGGGGAAACAAATTAAGTAAGACTATTTCATTCGAAACTTCACAGGAGTATTATTCCTAGCAATAAATGAGTAAATATGTATTTCAGGTTTTTTGGGAATTCAACCCCTAAAAGGGGGAAATATGACTATGTCTGAAAATCAACATGGGTATTGTTTCTATGGTTTATCGGGTTGCTGGTCGCTGATTACGAAAACAACAACAACGATTTTAAAATCCAACGTGGCGGACGTGAAATACCATCTCCCCTGTTAGGGTGCGATGGGGTTGTGTCTAAATATCAATATGGGTGTCGTTTTTATGGTTTTTTGGGACGTTAATTACGAAAATGGCATCGATTTTTAAATTTAACATTGTGGACATGAACATTCTTGAAAGTAATTGTGCCAAATTGCAATTAAATTGGAACATACGGGTCAAACTGAGATGCACCTTTTTTGTAGACAGCTAAAATTACTTTTAGTACGCGAGCAAAGCCGCGGGCAAAAGCTAGTACAGATAATAAAACTACGATATTCATTTTCAAATTAAAAGAAATCTTATGTTTATATAACAAGTAGTGTTATATTTGTATTTCTTATGGTAAAAACTACATAAAAATACTTTGATAATTTAATTTTGAGAGATGAAAATACCGTATTGTTTCAATGATATATGATTGCTACCTAGTGAAATAAAGTATCTAGGCTAGGTGGGATAGCTTATTGTCTCAATTTTTTTTTACAGAAATTTATTTATACTATGTAGTAGTCTAGTAGAAAAGAAATATTATTTTGCTTTGTTCACTATATTCATGTAACATTTACTTTACTTATTATTATACATTTCAGAAAAAGCCAAGGTAGCCTTTTAAGATTAAAAATATTATACAAAAAAAGCAAACATTAATAATATCACCGCAATAACGCGTGCTGTTTAAGATAATTATACTAATTATAGTTAATTACTGAATTACGCATATGTTAGAGGTCAATCTTACACAGCTACTACAATTATTACTATGCAACGTAGTAACTCGTAATTATAATCAATACTGATCCTTATTGTTCAACCTAATCGGTTACCTATTTGGATTTCCTAAGGACTCGGCTACATGTCTGCGGAAAGAAACACACATTTTTTTACCAACAAACGCGCCGCTCCGCAGACATGTGGCTCGTACCTAATACTAACGCTGCCGCTGTGGACCCCTGACGCGAAGCGGTGGGATTTAACCTCTTCAACGCTCTGTCAAAGAGAAAAGTTGTCACCCACATGCCAAATCAACAAGACATTTAGTGCGGAGTTAAACCTTATGTCAATGCAAAAAGATTGCTATCGGCTCCTTGACGCATATATCAGTCGTTGGTGTTGATATATGTGCGGATATATGTGTCGTTGGCGTCGAAAAGATTAAATAGTACTAAGAGCCTGGAAACATTCCTGCTAACTCGCGCTCGTAGGGGCTACGCCGTAGTCCGTAGTCACTTCACACTTTCACTGCCAGAAACCCGCCTAGCGGGCGCCTACGCCATAGTTGCTTACTACGAGCGTAGTGTGTAGTGATTATTGGCAGTTAATGTTTTCTCAACATGTAGCGAAAATAGCGCATAGCTCTTTGACGTATGTGAGTCGTGATTAGCGGAGTATTTATAAAATTGCTGTAGATTAAACAACACTTGAATTTTAGCGTCTTGAAGGTCCTCACCTTACAGAAGTATCTATATAGGAGTATATACAAGGGCTAGCACAATTTGCAACCATATCGCATCCTGTCTCAGTCCCACTGTGCAAATTAGAAAGAGTAAGATAGATTTTCTCGGCTTGCATCGCATTACGGTGTCAGTAGCCCCGCAGGGCGAGCAATGAAAACGGGTAAACTGATTTTTAAACGTCCCCCGGCTTCAGAACTAAGATAAAAGAGACAATGTTGTAATTACTTGTAATAGGTTGACATATTATTTTATTTCAGTATCTACCAGGCAAAATGGCGGTGTTAAAGGAAATCGGGCGCAACCTGCGAGACGTGAGCGAGTTCCACGTGAAGCAAGTGGCTAAGCGACGCAAGGAGCTCATGAACACCAACTTAGAGACCCACGAGCCTACTGACCTGCTAGACTATTATCTGATCGAATTAGAGAAGGACTTCGCCAATGACTCCAAGCTGTTTCATGGAGTTGATCCAGGTCAGTTCAGATACGTGGTGGGGCATGATCTTTCCCTGCCCGCATTATTAGAAGCCATGGGGAGCGACAGGTCGTGGAAGGCGACGGCTTCCTTCTGCGAGGACGTGATGACGTAGAAGGAGGCAGCAGAGCGTAGGAGGGAGGTCGATCCAGCCTCCCAACCGATGCGCCGCAATCGTGTGGGGCGACGGCGGTTAGCCTACGACTGCCGATTTCCCCCATAAGGGTATATTACCTGTGTGCGATAGGCACGGGGACGTCTGTCGCCTACACGAAGGTCCCTGAGTGGCGGGCGTGCCGTCTCTCGGTGGGCCCCCTTTGACGAGGCAGGGGGAAATGATTTCCCCGGAGATGAGTCCGCAATGCGGACAGCCGCTGGCGAGGTTGCGGAAGTGTGCCCAGGGCGTTCCCGTGGCCTCGCCTTATAGCGCAGTGGCAGCACATGGAGGGGTTTTTAGTGGGTAAACCTCATTAGCCAACAATGGGCCCGCGCCCTGGTGGTATGTAAAGCATTTTCCCCTCTTGAAAAAAAAAGGTCAGTTTAGATCAAGTACTAACTCACAAAAATTGGACAACAATTATGTCACTAAATCGAATTTATTACAAGAAAATCACTGTGTTAGGTATATGTAGAATGCGTATCAACATGATCAAACATTTTTTAGTTAATGTGTAATCTTTTTTATGCATGGACACAAGTTGTATCGTAAGGTCTATAACGAATGTCAAATTTCATCCCTTTTAGAGACGAAAAAGGGGATGAAACTTTGTATGTAGACCAAATATTTTTGCTCGTTAGCTCATCAGGCGCGGGGTCTCAAAATGTATGGAAAAACTAAAATCCGACTCGCACTTGACCAAAATTCTAATTGATATTATTTAATAGGCTATAATTTCCCGTTTAGGACGAAATATAGGTTAGTTTTTACCCCGAGTCCACGCAGACGAAGTCGCGGGCAGAAGCTAGTATTTTAATATGTCTGATTCTCACGGAAGTTTAATCAAATTGTTTCCATGTTTAAATTTCAATCATCAAAACTTTCCTAGTGACCCACAGTACTGTAATCTGCGGAAGATTTATCATAAGATGTATGTCAGCTCCACCATCCTGTGGAAACTTTAATGGTGATGCAATAATGACGTTACGTACAATTATGTTGTTTGATATTCCATTCATGTAAAACAAAAAAGTAATATTGAAATATATAATAAGTACAGTAATATAAATCATGGAGTCGTCGTAACTTTCGCATGCGGATTGACGAACGAGAAAACTACTTATTAGAAAAAAAATGTCGAGGCTTATGAGAGGTTCGGGCGAAATATTCATCAGTTAAGATTTGGTTTCATACTTAAAATTTAACCGTTCAGTGGTAAAGTGAATTCACGACATGACATTGAAATACACATTTCGTCTGTATTTCAATGTCATTGATTTCCAAAGCGACGAATCTTTTCGTTGGGATGACCATCTTGATGATAAATACATTTTTGGAATGATCGTTATCAGCGTCTTTAAACGACCGTGAAAGTTCGTTAACCCCTTACTGATAACTCCTATCACCCCAAGCTTTGAGATTACTTATCATTCATTTACGTTTCAAGGTTTTTTCTTACATCAACACATATCCAAATATAGTCGAAGATATTAATATTGATAATGATTAAATAGAATTAAAGCGTGTTAGGATCGGAAATGTGTTTACATTTAGCAGCTTACGTACGATACTTTGGCACCATTATAAAGGTCAGCTTCTCTTTTGTGTCCCCGATAGTTGGACTTTGGAGTATCACATGGATATTCACCATCATTTCAGTAGGTACCTACTTATTAAAACTAAGTCGACTCCACTATAAACGAATATACATGTTGTTAGGAAAAAGGTCCAAGTTGATTTCAGAATCCGTAACTTTCAGGAACTCGAGGGACATTTTTTTTTCAGTGCTTGGAAGACTCATAAAATACCTTACATATTCCGAATATTACCATGCATAATTAACCACCTGATAGGTACATTACGTCCCACTCTATATTTGAAGAAGGTATAATCAGTCAATCATAGACCTTTAACTATAGATGGACAGACAATAAATGGAAGTCATGGAACTAAACAAGAAAAATATTTGGGGCATGAGCCCCACAGCCATGAACTTGACAGTAGTTTAACATGGCAGTGCCACGTATACAAAAAATAAAATCTTTGCGACGAATGATTGCCTGTATCCTTCGACCTATACGTTATATTGTGTATAACTCATGGTTTAACCACATTCGGACTATCGTGTAGATCTGGGGAAGTGCAGCCAAATCTCACATAGATAAACTACAAAGGTCTCACAATAAAACAATCAAAACTTTATTTAATTATGTTTATCTGACACCAACGAAAAAAATATACAGCAATACTAAAATAATGACTATAATAAAAAAAAGTAATAAATAAACACGTACACTCAATTATTGTTCGAAACTAATATTGAAAAGGGCGTACGGAACTATCTATCATTACCAACCAGTTTGGAAAAAAATAATATTACTTACGAGGGATCACAATAGCCTACCTAAAGAAATTCGAAACGAAACCATTAAATGTATTTAAGAAAAAACTGAAATCTTACGTAATTAATGAATTATAAGCAGTAGTTTCCAAAATTTCGTTTTATATAATACTAGCGATCCGTCCTGACTCCGCTCGTGAATGTAGCTTATGAAATTATTGCGAACATACACACAAACTTACAAAGCGGCGGAGGACTCTGTTTTAAAATATATACACGGAAACAAACTGGTAACCGTGGTTGTTGTTATATCATTAAGAATTAAATATTATCCGTTACTAAATAAAAAATAAATTTTAATCATTACGTATAAATTATTTGGCTGTACAGTAAAATTTGTTAGGAGAACAAAATTTCGTTTACTCCACATTATAGTACTATAGTAATTTTTTTTCCGTGTAGTATTAGTTAAACACCTCTTTAACCATTAAAATCCGCTAATTTGTTATTTAGATTATTACAAATATACCTACATACAGACAGACCTACATACGTAACCGGAGATTCGTTTTATAATATGTAGTGATAGTGACAAGACAATAATAAGTATAGTGAAGCAACTTAAGACCACACAGTTTTAACCGACACATGTCATATCCGCATAAAGCTTACCGTAATTATTTGAGTTTTGCCCACACTTTCGTCAACCTGTTTTATCTACCTAATATATTGTCTTTGCACTTACAAATGCCATGTCATACTATTCGTTGCCGAGACACAAATATTCCATAGAGTTTGAACGCGATATCGCGTCAACGGCAATCAACTTATCATAAGCTGCTGCTAATGCTCGCCGAGATGCCGCCGCACAGCGCGTAATCAAAATCTATCCTGCCGTAGGCGCAAGCCATGATGTTAACATCTTTTTGTTCAATTTTATGTTTCTACTTTCGATCGGCGTATACCCGTACATAGCCAAGCCATTTCTGCGATATAAGGTGTATGCATTAGTAGCCTTTTTTTTTACGTTGGGGGAATGCTTTGACGCACCGTCCGCCCGGTCGGGGGGACCAGACGGGTGTGTGGGACTCCCGAACAGAAGGCCCAGACTACCCACTAAACCCCCAACGATTGTCCAACCTTGTCGCTGCCGAGGAGGGCCAAAGGTTCGCTTGACGCATTCTACTTTGGCCATCGCGACTGGCCCGTTTGTGCGGGCACGACCAGGGAGAGCGGTCCGAGACAATAACGGGGCGCTACAATCCCGTGGGTTTATTGAACGGCTAGGGTCCCCCGACCCTGCCACCCACCCACTACGGCGGGGGGAGCAAATGCGCATAGCGACGGCTTGCGCGCCCCGCTCTACGTCTGCGAATATTAGGGGCGGAAGGGTCATTCTCCCGCTCTCTCTCCGCAGCCTCCTTCTGTGCCATTACGGACTTGCAGAAGGAGGCCATGGCTTCACATGATCTCTCACTGTCGAGCATTGTCGACATAATGGTCAGCAGAGAAAGGTACCCTCTATATAGCGACCAAATTGTGCCGCTGTGGCCCCCACGCCAAGCATACCTCCAGTGTGTGGCGCACATCGTCTACAGCTGCGCCACACCCATGGCAGAGGGGGCAATCCTCTCGAACGGTGACTCGGTGCAGATACTCCCCGAAGCAACCATGCCCTGTGAGTACCTGCACCAGGTGGAAGTTTAGTTCGCCGCGTTTGCGGTCGACCCACCTCTCAAAGTGGGACAAGATTGCCCCTATTGATTGTTTGCCGGCTGTGCTCACTTCGAGATCTGCCCTCCATCTCGGAAGAAGGGCGGCCATTGCTACGACCCGAAGCCCTTCCACCTCCCTTTGGTTAGTAGGATGCTCTCCCCTGGCCCTCAGTTCCACACGGTATCGATATACCTCGGCTAGAACCTTAGCTTGTAGTTCCCAGGGTGGATCTCCTGCCAGTATAGTGAGGCAGCCGCCCAGGAGACTGTGCGGTACCCCCTGCACGCCCTCACGCTTATAACCTTTTGCGGCCGTCTTAAAAGCGTCTTGTTTTTAGGCGTGAGAGCATCCATCCACACAGGCGCCCCATACAGTGCCATGTTCCGGACGACTCCAGAGTAGAGGCGCCTGCAGGGGGACTGAGGGACTCTTGATTCGGAAGCAACCTTCCCAGCGCTGCTGCAGCACCTAACAGTTTAGGGGCCAGCTGAGTGAAATGTGCCCCGAAATTCCACCTAGCGTCGAGGGTGAGCCGAGGTACCTCATGTTGGTCCCTATCTCAATGGCTGTCCCCATGACGGTTAGCCGCGCTCCTCGTGGTGGGCCTTTGCGTGGCCCGTGGAAGAGGACCACCTCCGTTGTACCGACGGCGACTGTGAGTCCCACGAGGTTGATCCTCTCGATGACCATTGTTGCTATCATCTGCCCTAATCGCCCAGCCTCGTGGTAGGTCCGTCCCCGGGCCGTGACGAGTGTGCATTAGTAGCCTAGACTAAGTTAAATTAGTGATAGGTTATTATGTAACTACATAGATAGTTATGTAACTACATAAAATGTAATTCTCATATAAGTGAAGATGTAAATAACTTCCTTTTGAGAATAAATATTCTTAAACCTGAGGTATGGTACAGAACGGGGAATGGATGAAAATGTCAGTAGTGCCTGATTATTTTTTGGTGATAGGAATAACCTTCCTTAGCAACAGAAAAAATTCAGAATTTTCAGCTGCGTCAATTATTTTTGATAAATATAAACAGTTTCCTCACTCACGTTTTGGGTCAAGGACCTATTATCCATGCAGAGTATTTTTTCAGCAACAGACTGTTCTTACTTATATAGGTAGGGTAGGTATGTATTTCCAGGTTATGCAAAATCTGGTCAATAGCGAACCTATATGCGATTTTCTATCACACCCCACTGGTAAATAAAAGTATAACATTTGTTACAGATGAAGAGATAGTGCAAGTATTCAACGACCTCTTTTCCGCCGGCATGGAGACTTCCCGAACGGCACTGCTATGGATCCTGCTCATGATGCTCCGGGAGCCGACTGTAGCAGCCAGGGTCCGCTCTGAGCTGGCCCAAGTTCTCGAGCCAGGAGTACTAGTCACGTTGGACCATCGTCCGAAGTTGGCATACATAGAAGCGGTTATATATGAAACGTTGAGGATCGTTTCTGTGGTACCGTTGGGTACAACACATGTTAATTCGAAGTAAGCTTGAGTCCCTAAACCAAAATATTAATCCTTTAAATTTTTACTCAACGTTTTTGATCTATGAAGTACTTGATACCTTTTAAGTTCTTGAGTATCTGCATAGTAGATGATTATGTAAAGTATCGTCAAAATGTTCAATCAATTTGAATTCGGACAGTTCCTCGTTGCGTAAACCAAGTAACAATTTAAATTACGCTTACCTACACCTGCATTCCACATTCCCAGCAATAACGAAATCGGATTTGGGACTTCGTTCTTATATTTTAAACGCGCTCTTACAACGCTCATGACGTTGTGACGTCATTGTTCTTAGCTGTTTGAGGCTTATGCACAATGATGTAGTATAAAAAAGGTAGATATGTTGTCTATACGAAATCCTGTGTTTAAAAATGGCCACCAAATCTGACAGCTAACGTTTCCATTGACTACTCGAAACTCAGGCCAATTGACTCAATTTTAGTGTGCCATTTTCCGAGCGCGTATAACCTATCTACCTCTTTTTACCCGACTGCCAAAGGAAAGGAGGGTTATGTTTTTTGAGCGTATGTATGTATGGCACATTGCACGTAGAACCGATGGCCGTTGGGGCGGAAAGGTTCTCGAGTGGCGACCACGTACCGGAAGGCGCGGCGTGGGTAGGCCCCCCACAAGGTGGACTGATGACCTGGTAAAGGTCGCGGGAGTCCGCTGGATGCGGGTGGCGCAGGACCGGTCAATTTGGAACTCTCTGGGGGAGGCCTATGTCCAGCAGTGGACGTCTTTCGGCTGATATGATGATGATATGGTGATGTATGTACGTATATATGTATGTATGTGTGTATGTCTTATTCTTTGGCACGCCCTACAGCCTAAACCGTTTGACGGATTTCGACATATGAAGTGACGTTGGATAAAACGACGTTGCAAAAAAGCAGTTAGGTTTTTTGAAAAATATTTTAAGTCCACTTGTGTATAGTATATTACATCATTATTGCTTATGCATATATTTCTGTTTTAGCGAATGGAAAGTCGGCGACCATGTCATCCCAGCTGGCACCCATCTCGTGCCACTGCTGAACAAAATCAACATGGACCCGGATTCCTTTCCCGAGCCAGACAAATATCGCCCAGAGCGATTCCTGCAGAATGGTATATTACGCGTTCCAGAGAACTTCATTCCATTCGGAGTCGGCCGCCGCGTATGCCTCGGAGAGCAGTTAGCTAGGATCGAATTATTCCTATTCTTTGCAAACGTTATGAATAGTTTCGAATTCTTTTCACCAGAGGGAGAGGTGTTACCAGGATTCGAAGGAGTAATAGGAATTACCCATGCCCCCTTGCCTTACAAACTTTGCTTTAAGAAATTGGGGCCTGGTCGTCACTCTGTTCATCAAGGTTAATATAATAATTAGTACGTACTTATAGTAACTAAAGTGACTTATTCTCAATTTTATCACAACTTAGGTTTCGAATGTGCATCGGAGCCGTTGTAACTCATCATCATTATCATCATCATATCAGCCGAAAGACGTCCACTGCTGGACATAGGCCTCACCCAAAGTTGTAACTCAATAAGAAAAATAGATTTAATTGAAGAAGAACAATATTATTTATGTAAGTCTCGTATTTATTTCGTTTCGTTTTAGATGGGCTCTACGTACGTTAAATTGATTTAAATCTGAAAGTAAGTATATTGTATATTTATCATAAGGATTTGTCATAATATAACACATGAAGTGAATGTCATTTAATGCTTAATTAATTATTCATTATAAGATTTATAAGTACTTAAATATAATTAACACGCATTTTTTTAAAACTCCGTACCGAAGTATGTAATCAGAGTTTTAGTAGCATTTCAAATGTGACCAAAATGAAAGCCTGTGGGTCCCCACAAATATCAGACTTTATATTTTTGGAACTCCCAACCTATTATGTAAGACAAAAACTTACACGGATATATCTAAATAGGTAGTATAATTAATAAGGGTCCCGCTCATGACTGGATGAGGGCTTACCTCAATGTGTAGGGACGCTAATGTACTGTCCAATATCTAGAAATTTATTATCTTATCGATTACCTTACGTCAATAATAATTATGGTGTACCGCAAGGTAGCATATTAGGCCCTTTATTATTTTTATTGTATATAAATGATCTACGGAATTATGTATCTCAGGAGTGCATTTTATTTGCGGACGATACATTAATTATAATAAAATGTAACTATTTATAAAGATACAATGACGAAAAAAATATGGCATTATCGCGTACAATTAATTTAAATTATTATTATTATATATAATAATAATTTAAAAGTGAATTTAGGTAAGACTAACTTTATTCAATTCCGTACTGACCGAAGTGACTCACAAAATTTTAATATCTGTTTTGATAATGTACTATTGAAGAGGTATGTCACACAAAGTTCCTAGGTTTCTCACTGCAATTGAAAATACCACGTAGAAAGTGTCTCCAGCAGAGTGAATAGTTGTATATATGCACTAAGAAGAATTGCGAACACGGTTTCAATACAAGCCGCTCTAGTAGCATATTACGGTTACGTGAATTCAATTTTCCGATATGGAATAGTTTTATGGGGTAATTGTTCTGATAAAGACCAAGTACTATTAGCACAAAACGTTGCATTAGAGCAATTTTTGGAATTGGTCGAAGGGAATCATGCCGGCCGTTCTTTATCGATAATGGCATACTTACCTTCCCCTATCTTTACATCTTGGAGGTAGCTGTTTTTGTTCATAAGTACAAAACCCAGTTTATAGAAGTACAGCAGATACGTACCCGTAATGCTCGAGCACAATATAAGCATAAGCTACATAAACCCGCAGCTAAACTAGTACTCACGTCCAGAAACTGCTATATCATGTGCATCACAATTTATAATAGGATACCCGCTAGTTTTAAGTGTCATAGGCTAAACTTATTTAAGAATCTAGTTTAAAAAATGCTAATGTCCAAATGTTATCATAATTTCGATGACTTTTTGAATGATTCCTTTTAATTGTATGTGTTAACTCTTTCTTGACATTTAATTTATTTGTATTTAGTTTAATTACATGGAATTACATAAGTGTAATAAGATCACATGTAATAAGCAATGATCGGAATGGGTAGTACCATTTCGGGTAAATGACCTCAAACATTGTACATAACATGGATAAGACTTGAGACTCCCCTACTCTAAAAAATAGTTATTGTATTACATCATTCATTTACTTTCGTTTAACAGTTATAAGCAGTGATCGGTTATTTGGATTCTCCCTCGCGGGATATCAAGTAGAAAAGTTAATATAGATACGATAGTTTCCCGCGATACCGAACAAAATGTACAAAAATAAAACAATTTAAATTATCTCTAAAGATTTTTTTACTCTTACATGGCAACCAGTTGAGACAAAAACTTCTATTCTTTTTCTAATCTCTACACTTTATTTTAAGCAAAATATATTAAAACCTCCACAAAGTATTAGCTTATATATCTGTCATGATGGAAAAAATACTTCAAAATCTTGACTTGACATTTCATTATTTTCTCTGGATTTCAGTTCTAATTATTTTCTTCTAAGGATTGCATAAAGCTACTTAGATGTTTTAAAGTGTAATAAAAAAACACATTGTATTTTTTTGCCTTTTCTAACAACATAAAGCCCGGATTCCCGCGGCATATCCATACTAACATAATGATTGAGGTCGTTCACCCCATGTCGAATCCAAAAAACCGATCACTGGTTATAAGCATACATCGGATATTCGGATCGATATTTACCTATTCTTGGGCCTCAGTACCTACACCGCATTGTTGTTGCGTAGCATGGAGGCGGACTCAATATAATTATACTAATTAACTTCTTGGGATTTCCAAGAATACCGAAAATTAGGATAACATAAACACATTCGTATTAAAGTATTAAAATAAAATATTTTAGTGGTTCTATTTTTAAAATATTTTTTAATTCATGTGTGTTTCATTTAACTTACAGTACTTACAGTTTTAGTTAGCATCAAACTAACATTGTATTTAACCGACAGCCGAAGGAGCGAGGGTTATGTTTTTCGAGCGTATGTATGTATGTAAGTATGTATGTATGTATGTGGGTATGTCTTATTCTTTGACACGCCCTGCAGCCTAAACCGTGTGACGGATTTTGACATGTGAGGTGTCGTTGGATTCCTCTTAATCGTAGGAGTGACATAGGCATTAATATTTGCAAAAAAACATTTGGGTTTTTCGAAAATTGTTTTGGTTTCACTTGTTATTTAATCGTAATCGTATAACATGATTATTATTTACTTAATGTAATTTACTATGGGGGAAATATTAAATTTTCTCCTATATTATTCTTTATTATTCTCCTATATTACAGAACCCTTGAATGTACTATAATATATGACTAACCAGTTATGTAAGATATCTATAGAGAAATGCTTACATTACTTTGCCAATTCACGCTGCGGCTACACTACATACACTGTTCTTGTTAGATCTATATAACAACATATTTCCTTACAAAAATAGTCAAAAATAGCTATAAACTAAACATGTGGGTAAATTTGTACCATCTTATGTCATTTCGTGCGATCCCGGAGTCCCGGAGCATATTTATTAAATTTTTAATAAAAAAGAAACCGACTCCATATTTTCCCAACAATTTCCGGGATTTTGCCAAGAATAGGTAAATATCGATCCGAATATCCGATCTCTGGTTATAAGTAACAATAATACAACTATAAAACAAAACACGAAACATTAACATCACTTTATTAAATGAACATTATTAAATTATTATATATATATTTATTTCACATCTTTCGTTCCTTACTCTTTCTTCCTTTTTTTCAATATTTTCTACTGACAACATGACATTGACGTGCATATATTATGAAGTTGACATTGCAATCGTTTTATATCTATTTAACTGGCCAGCTTATCACAAAATAGGTTTAAACTAATGCCAATTATTAAATAGATAGAGGATAATTGGAACATGTTAAAGTACTAATACTTTTTTATTCAGTACAAAATCAGTCGAAACATTGAAAGGGACCCAGTAACAGTCGTAGCACCTGTAGAGCCTTATGTTCAGGGCATAAAAATCTATAATACTCGTATATCAAAATTCTAGGGCATTCAACTTAAAATATTTTCAATCGTTAGGCCCGGGGTTCTTTAAAACATTCTTTAAACCAAACACAAACTTAAAATGTTCATTCAAGTCCCCGGGCTAAAGACCTTATCCGTACCGTACTACGCTTACGCACCGATATTCCCCGAAATGGCACTAGCAATTTCGATCACTGCTAATAAGATAGGGTGTGGACCAACCAACCAGATTTACTGCAACTGTAACTGCAAATTGTACCCATTTCCCACATGCTTAATAAATTTCATTTCATTTAATTTCATAACTAAAATATTTTAAACCATCTTGATCTACTAGTTACGATTCAAGAAATGCTAAGTGTATTTACGTATGGCACGAAATTTAGTATAAGTAGATAATAACAAAAAAACCGACCGTGTCGGAACACGCACAATGAAGGGTTACGTATCTTCTACTAGTTAACCCACATAAAAAATCACTATCCCATACCGTAAGTTAAAAAAGGTCTTATCTTCATTGAAAACTCACGTCCTTTTTGTTAAGGAAGGCAGTTTTTCAACAATATGTAACTCACCTTTGGACCAATCTTAGTCAAAATGTTTTTTGTTGAAACTATTTAAATGGCACTATGTCCATGATTTTTTCATATTTTTCAATTACACGGTTCGAAAATGGTGACACAGGTATTGTAATTTTCAGAGCGATAATCTCTGAATATATTCACTTAATAAAAAAAAAACGCTGTGAAGGCTCCTCAATAACTATATTTATTTTAAAAACCTATCGATTGATGCCACATGTTGAACTACAGTGATACATATTTTTTTGACTTCCAGTTATATGTATGGAGTGTCCCCATATATTTTTTGTCATTTATTTACAAATCTATGCAGCGGCTAACAAAATACACCTTAATCCCTATTTCATTCAAACACATCGTATAGTTTTTGAGTAAAATGCCTGTGACATAAGTCAATTGTCATTTTGGCTACGGGACCCTAAAAACGCGAGGGTGGTAGGAATTCGCAATGCTACCGTACGCGCCTTAAATACTTGTCTTACGTATGTACTGTCATAATGCTCATAATCGCGCAACCTATTATGGCTTGGTTTCAGTCAGAACTGTCAGAAGCAAAATGAGGAAAACAATAGGTACCTACTTAATCTTAATAATACGCTAATCTTACTCTACGATTGCGCAATCTTTCTTAAAACTTTCGTCAGAAAAACTGAGATGACCGAATCGATACCTACTGTACGTTTTTACATCACATTTTAATCATAATTTTAACTACCTACTCACAGCGTTTCTTAACTAGCTTGCGAATTACACAGGACCTAGGCGAAGCCACGGGATCAAATATAACCGTTGTCTATAGGTAGATGTCAATGCAATATTTTCACTAAGTAGTTAGGTATAGGAGGATGAAGTTATGATAATTTCTTCAAACTTAATCTTTATAGACTAATTGGTACTTCCCGCATTGCGGATTTTACCAGAACCTTACAGTTCACGTTTGGCGTGTTGCGAGGAGCATGGGGTTGCTCCTCGCAACACGCCAAACGTTAAAAGTTATTTTTACAACATCCTATACCCACGACTACTTTGTGCCGATTATATCATACCCAGCATAGGGCTTTTCAAAGCATGAATTGATTAATTATTCTAGTCGTCCTCTTTATGACGTGGACCTTGAAAATTTAAAGGATTCAAAAGCACAAAGGACCCTATTGAATGTTATTTTATTTTGTCAACGTGACCTGACGTGCAAGTTCAAGGCTTTAGGGTCCGGTTTCAATGGGAGCAACGCTAATTCCGTCAGAATTGTACCTATGCACAAGAATTATTGGCGCGTTGCAATGCGAGTTCCTACCACCCTCGCGTTTTTAGGGTTCCGTAGCCAAATGGCAAAAACGGGACCCTTATAGTTTCGTCATATCCGTGTGTCCGTATGGCATAGGCATTTTACTCAAAAACTATAAGGTGTATTTTAATGCAATTTGGAGTATAGGTGTATTTTGTTAGCCGCTGCGTAGATTTGTAAATAAATGACAAAAAAATTAGGGGGACAACCCATACATGTAACTGGAAGTTAAAAAAAATATATCACTGTAGATCAACATGTGGATCAATCGATAGGTCTCTAAAATAAATATTGAGCAACCTTCACAGCGTTTTTTTTTATTAAGTGAATAATTGAATATATTCAGAGATTATCGCTCTGAAAATTACAATACACGTGTCACCGTTTTTGAATCGTGTAATTGAAAACTATGAAAAAAATCATGGACATAGTGCCATTTAAATACTTTCAACAAAAAATATTTTGACTAAGATCGATCCTATCCTAAGGTGTTTAAATTACATCATCTGGTGTCAAAAGTGATCTGGCGAACTTCCGGCCAATTTCTATTCTGCCGGTTCTAAGTAAAATCTTTGAGAAAATCATGTTTAGGATTTAATTCTCTGGAGGTGAGGCGTAACTATGGGCTTCTGACTATTGCATGTAGCGTCCTGCGAGGAGATTCAGACTGTCCTGAATTGGTTGAGCAACTGGTGCGCCTACACATTCCCTCTTTGTCAAAATCCAACCTTCGACCGCGCACGCACCTCTTGCTGGCAGTACCAGAGGCGCGCACTGTGTCTCGCGCCAGCACGGCTATCACAAGACGGCGCGCGAGCTCTCTCGATTTTTCTCGCTCTATACCTCTCTTTTTAAGTTTTCTAATAAGAGAGAGACGGATAGTGCGAGAAAAATCGAGAGAGCTCGCGCGCCGTCTTGTGATAGCCGTGCAGCTCACCGCTTGTGCGTGCTCTGGGCTACCTCAATGCCCTTCTCGCATCAACACCAGACTGTGATGTTTTTGTAAGTAAGTGGATGGATGTATGTGGTGAATGTATGACGTTCTGTGAAGCGATGGATGACCGCCCGACTTCTGTTCGTGTTTAATGTAAAATTTGTCCATACAAAGTTATTGGTATTATATATACATATATATATATATATATATATTATGTGTAACTTTTATATTGTACTCGTATATTGTATTTTGTATATTGTGTCTTAAATTCCACAGTGGCTTAGTGTAATACTGTAATGCTGTGTAATTAATTGAATAAATAAAAAAATTTAATAAATAAATAAATGTTGAATCAGTTGCTGTCTCACTTCGCTAAAAATAAACTGTTTCGTGAACAGCAGTACGGCTTCACAAGGGGACGGTCTACTACTGATGCTGCATCCATGCTCATTAAGCATATTTATAAAATTTGGGAAGACTCTTGTGATGCACTGGGGATATTCTGTGACTTGTCAAAAGCTTTTAACTGCGTTGAACATGACATTATAATAATTAAGTTAAGACATTATGGATTATCTGAAATCGCCCTAAACCTTATCTCGAGTTATCTCATCCACAGAACGCAAACCGTAGTTATTAATAAAACTCAGTCGAAAAAGGCTCCTATTAGATTAGGAGTACCTCAAGGATCCATTTTAGGACCATTCCTTTTCTTAGTCTATATAAACGACTTGCCGAGTATTGTAAAAGACGCATGTGAAATTGTATTATTTGCAGATGACACATCCTTAATTTTTAAAGTTAATCGACATTCTGAAAATTATAATGACATAAACAATACTCTTGTCAAATTTTTGAATTGGTTTACTGTTAATAATCTGTTACTGAATTCTAAAAAAACAAAATGCATTAGATTTACTTAATATAATGTAAAGCCGGTTAGTGGCAATATTTATATTAATAAGGAATGTTTAGAAATGGTAGACAAAACTTTATTCCTAGGTTTTACTCTTGACAAACATTTCCAGTAGAGTCCACACATATCTACTCTAGCAAATAGACTTAGCTCAGCAGCTTATGCAATCAGAAGGATTAGACAACTCACTAATGTAGAAACAGCTCGAACTTTGAGGTAAAGCAGCTGATATACAAACTATCTTTGTTTTGCAAAAACGAGCAATACGGTCTACATACAACATGGGCTCACGTGTATCACTGAGAGAACATTTCAAAAACATTAATATTTTAACAATGGCATCACAGTACATTTATGATACCATTATATATGCTCTTAAAAATATAGATACGTTCCGTAAAATGCATAGTGCGAGACATAAACACAAAATTGCAATAACCAAGTTTCGGGTTAGAAAAGTCAGCAAATCCTTTTTGGGTCAATGCATACATTTCTATAATAAACTACCCAAGGAAGCACTAAAGTTACCCTTTCCCAGAATAAAAACATATTTAAAGACTTTTTTACTGAAAAAGGCATATTATACCATTGAAGAGTATTTAAATGATAAAGGTGAGTGGCCTCTTATAGGACTATAATTTTTTTTCTCACATGTTTAATTAATTAAATAATATAATAATTGAATAAGATATGTAATAAACTTAAAATTAGATGATATATTAATTGATTAATGAAGCAAATACAACAAATAAATATACCTACAATGTAATTTTTGACGATGCAAAAGTGATTGTAAAATCCTACTTGAATAAATGATTTTTATCTTATCTTATCTTATCATATTGTTGAAAAACTGCCTTCTTTAACAAAAAGGATGTGAGTTTTCAATGAAGCTAAGACCTTTTTAGGGTTCCGTAGCCAAAATGGCAAAAACGGAACCCTTATAGTTTCGTCATGTCCGTCTGTCCGTCTTACCGTCTGTCCGTCTGTCCGTCTGTCCGTCTGTCCGTCTGTCCGTCTGTCCGTCTGTCCGTATGTCACAGGCATTTTACTCGAAAAGTATAAGGTGTATTTGAATAAAATTTTGAGGATAGGTGTATTTTGTTAGCCGCTACATAGTTTTGTAATTAAAATGACAAAAAAATGTTTTTTTAGGGGTGCACTCCATACTTAAAACTAAAAGTCAAAAAAAAAACCCCCCGTGTAGCACATCAATCGATAGGCCTTTCAAAATAAATATAAGATTTCTTAGCATTTTTTTTGATTAAGTGAATAGGGTCGGAGATAATCGCCCCGAAAGTCACTAAAATTCTGTCCCCCCCCTCTAATTTTTGAACGGTGTATTTTAAAAATATGAAAAAATTCATGGACATAGGGCTTATTTATTTTATTCACCAAAAATTGTTTTGAACAAGATCGGTTCAGAGGTTTTCGAGATATTGCTGAAAAACTGCCTTCCTCAAAGAAAAGGACGTAAGTGCCGTAAAATTTCTGTGATTATACGACCTTTTTAATAGGCACGGAACCCTTCGTTTTGCGTGGTCCGACACGCACTTGGCCGGTTTTTTTAACTTAAGGTTTAGGATAGTGTTTTTCAAAGTGGGTTAACTAGTAGAAGATACGGAACCCGTCATTGTGCGTGGTCCGACATGGTTGCTTTTTTTGTTATTATCTACTACTAAATTTCGTGCCATACCATACACTTAGAATTTTTTTCAATCGTAACTAGTAGATCAAGATTGTTTAAAATATTTTAGTAATTAATTATACTTACTACCTATTTAGGTATATCCGTATATTTTTTTATCTTACATAATAGGTTGGGTGTTCCAAAAATATAAAGTTCTGAATATTTGTGGGGAGCCACAGGCTTTCATTTTGTCTAAGATAAATAAAAATTGTATTCTCCAATGAATATAGCAATCAAGTACCTACCTACATAATATTTAAATGTTTTCACCATACATTTTAATGTTGTCCACCAGCTAGCAGAAAAAAACTGTCACACTGTTACTCCTGTCCTGCGGGCAATCTAAAAGAAGTGGCCCTTTAAACATGTCCAATGGAACCAGCCCCTTAGTTTGCCACGTGTAAGTTATCCGAGCTAAAACATGAAGGTCGCGGGAATGGATTATCGTTAAATGAATGCGTGCTGGGAGCAGCGCAGGCGCACGCCAAGGGTTGCCAATCGGACTTTTTTTGTACGAGTATTATTATCATACATCGGGGTTTGCGGTGCGCGAATTTTTGATATTAGCCAAAGAGTAGATATTGACTTAAAAAACAGAATGTACTCTAGCAGGTTTCTACCTGACAAATATAATTGAAATAAATATTTGAAAAAAATGTATTATAAATGAAATGGTCAGTCATTATCAACCTCGTCAGTTAAGCCTGTACTCATTTATAAGCAAGTAGTTCACAGATATCGAACGTCAAGATTGATATTTGACACTTATTGTCATGTTTCTTTGTCTTATGTAATTATCCAGTAGATATTATACGTATATGTAATTGCATTTTTAAAATACTATATCAATACAAACATGCTTCCAAGAAAAAGTTACGAGTTCGTGCATGCATTCGTAGATAGAAAATAATGCAGACTAATGTAGAGGTTCGAGATTCAGTGTTTTTAGGCTTGGTAGTAAAGCTAATGTACTACACGAGTTAAAATAAAATTGTATCATAGTGTGAATACAATTCGCAGAGAGGTAGTCATTCATTAGCCATAATATGACATTTTCTCAGACTCACCTATCTGTTTATCTCTTTACGTATTATGTCCTGTTTTAGCTGGTGAGAATGACTAAAAAATTTTCCTACCTTCGTACTTTGGTAATCATGATCAGCCGTTGACTTTTATAGATATTCCATATTGTTGTAATATAAATTTGAAGTCGGTTTGTGGCAGCACTATTTTGTTGGTACAGCTCTATTATGAAAAAGTAAAGCTGTCATGTTGTTCTCTCGGTTTCAATAAAATGGCGTGTTCTAAAACAACTCTTTTAATAAATTAAAGTTATCAGGTTATGGCCCAGTCCACCTGATTTTTCCAAAAGTTCAAGTAAAAACGTTAATGTATTGAGTAACGTTCAGTAGTATACGCGATTCAGTAAAATATCAACGAAAATCGGCAACCGGCTTTTTGCACAAGAAACCGGCATTTGTTTCTTGTGTGGTTTTTGTTCTTCATCAGCAAAATGTCTTCAAACCATACGATGGCACTGATTGAAAAGCTGACCGGAAGAGAAAACTATCCTACGTGGAGATTTGCAGTTCAAACTTATCTGGAACACGAGGAATTGTGGAATTGTGTAACCGCAAAAGAAAAAGTCGATGTCAAACTAGACACGAAAGCGAAGTCTAAAATTATTTTACTCGTTAATCCCATCAACTACGTACACATTCAAGAAGCTAAAAGTGCTAAAGAAGTGTGGGATAACCTTGCAAAAGCTTTCGATGACAAGGGTTTGACACGCCGAGTTGGTCTGTTGAGAGATCTGATAACCACAACGCTTGAAAGTAGTCAGAGCATTGAAGACTACGTGAATAAAATAATGTCGACGGCACATAAACTCAGAAACATTGGTTTTGATGTAAACGATGAATGGCTAGGGTCACTATTACTGGCCGGTTTACCCGAGTTGTATCAACCAATGATTATGGCCCTCGAAAGCTCTGGTGTGGCAATCACAGCTGATTCTGTCAAGACTAAGCTTCTTCAAGATGTGAGGAACTCTGAGTCAACTGCGCTGTATGTGCATAGAGGCAAAGGAGCCCAACCGCAGTTTGCCAAACAAGCTCCAGATAGATTTAATAAGTCAAGTAAAGGACCCAGGTGCTTTGTGTGTAACAAATATGGACATATAAGCAAATATTGTCGGAATAAGAAAGAGAAAGCACAGAAGTCTAATGACAGCACTGGTTATGTGGCTGTATTTTCTGCAACAACAAACAATGACAGTGGTTGGTATATCGACTCAGGCGCGTCTATGCATCTTACAATGCACCGAGACTGGCTGTATGATGTAACTACACCCCCGGTTAGTACTATCAAGGTGGCAGACGACAAGAAACTGTTTGTACAAGCTTGTGGAAAAGTGAATTTGAATGTGATCAACAAAGATGGCAAAATGGAAACTATTAAGGTACAGAATGTGCTCTATGTTCCTGGATTGGCAACCAATCTTCTTTCTGTCAGTCAAATCATAAAGAATGGCTGTCAAGTTCAATTTGACAGAGAAGGTTGCAAAATTTTGAACAAAAACAATGAACATGTAGCAGCTGCCAAAATGATAAACAATATGTACCGGCTCAATACACACAGTGTACCAGCATACATATCTGCATCTAAGGATAACAATGATTGTTATTTATGGCATCAAAGAATGGCACACTTGAACTTTGAAGACTTGAACAAACTGTCAGACACTGCAGGAGTGAAAATAGAAAATAAAGAGAAGGTGATATGTGTGTCATGCCTTGAAGGGAAACAGTCAAGAATTCCTTTTCCTTCTGGAGGGACACGAGCTCAAGCGAAGTTGCAACTCATACACTCTGATGTTTGTGGGCCAATGGAGGTGCCATCCCTGGGAGGAAGTCGCTATTTTGTGACGTTCATCGATGATTATACCAGGAAAGTATTTGTCTACTTAATAAGTAATAAATCTGATGTGTTTGGGAAATTTAAGGAATTTAAAGCGTGTGTTGAGAACCAGCTTGATTTAACTATAAAGACTCTTCGCACAGACAATGGTCAGGAGTACCTGAGCAATGAATTTAAAGCTTTCCTTAAGAAGTCAGGAATATTACATCAAACTTCTGTCCCTTACACTGCTCAGCAAAACGGTTTAAGCGAAAGAATGAATCGCACGCTGCTAGAACGAGCTAGAAGTATGCTAATTAATGCTAAATTACAGAAACACTTCTGGGGAGAAGCTGTGTCAACTGCAGCTTACATCACCAACCGATGTCCAACAAGAGCACTAGCATACTCAACACCAGAAGAGAAGTGGAGTGGTAAAAAGCCAGACATCACTCATATGCGAGTCTTTGGTTGTGAGACAATGGTTCATACTCCTAAAGAAAAAGCTAAGAAATGGGATGCAAAGGCAAATAAAATGGAATTTATTGGCTATAGTGAACAGACAAAAGGGTACCGGTGTTTTGATCCCAAAACCAAGAAGGTGTTGATTAGTCGAGATGTGGTCTTTCTTGAGAGCTCAGTTAAAAGAGAGTATGTTATGATACCACTTTCAGAGTCTGTTCCAGAACAGGTCTCACATGAAGCTAGTTCTACCAGCAGTGATACAACTTCGGAGAGTGAATCAACAATAAAACATGAGACAAGTGATGACTCATTTTACACAGAAGATGGTTCATCGTGTGAAGCTGACAAATCTTTAGTTGAAAATGAGCATAATGAACCGAAACATAGTATGATTACTAGGTCGAAACAGAAAAAGGTCGAGCAACCTAACACATATATATGTGTTAATGAAGTTTCAGAGAAGCATGACGTCCCAGAAACATACAGTGAAGCAATATCTTCAGATAATGTGGATGCAGCAAAGTGGAAACAGTCAATACAAGAAGAGCTGAACGCACATGAAGAGAATGAGACTTGGCACTTAATTGAAAAACCAGAAGGAGTGCGGTTAATTGGCTGTAAATGGGTCTTCAGAATAAAAGACGAGCCATCCGGACCGCGGTATAAATCAAGATTATGTGCCAAAGGATGCGCTCAGAAACAAGGTGTTGACTACACTGAAGTCTACTCTCCCACAGTGAGGTACGATTCGGTGCGAATTTTACTTTCAGAAGCTGCTCAACATGACTTAGAAATCTTCCAGTTCGACA
Source organism: Epinotia nisella (assembly GCA_932294315.1). Lineage (NCBI taxonomy): Eukaryota > Metazoa > Arthropoda > Insecta > Lepidoptera > Tortricidae > Epinotia > Epinotia nisella. The sequence continues at coordinate 14,561,429 of OW028679.1, read as the reverse complement.
TAAAGACTGCATTCCTGTATGGTGATGTGAAAGAGGACATCTACATGAAGTCACCTGAAGGCCTGGAAGTTCCTTCAAATATGGTATGTAAACTTAATCGCTCACTTTATGGCCTAAAACAGGCTCCCAGATGCTGGAATCACAAGTTTGATACTGTACTAAAGAAATTTGGTTTCGAAAATAGTCATGCAGATAGATGTGTTTACATTGGTAAAGTAAACAACAACAAAGTATACTTGCTTTTGTATGTTGATGATGGGCTCTTGATTTCTAGTTCTAAAGAGTCATTGAACCAAGTAATAACTGAATTAAAAGGAAGTTTTCAAATGACTTTGTGTGATCCTAAGGAATATGTAGGATTACAGATTGAAAGATCTGATGGACGTATTTTTATCCACCAGTCCAAGCATATAGATAAATTGTTGCATAGATTTAACATGCAAGATGCTAATGGCAATAACATTCCAGTCGACCCTCATACTACCCTGGAGAAGAGTACTGAGGCACCAGACAAGAACATCCAGTACAGAGAGGCTGTCGGATCACTCATGCACGTGGCAGTGGTAAGCAGGCCTGACATCATGTATGGAGTAAGCCTGGTGAGTAGATATCTCAATAGTTTTGATAACACCCATTGGAATGTTGTTAAGAAAATAATGAGATACTTGAAAGAGACTAAAGACTATGGTCTATGTTATACATCATCGCAATATAACAACAAAGTTGAAGCATATAGTCATGCAGATTACGCTACCGATACCAGTACACGTAAATCATTAACTGGATATGTATTCATGAAAAATGGAGGTGCCATAACATGGGCAACACAGCGTCAACAAAGCGTCGCACTGTCAACAACTGAATCGGAATTTATGGCGGCATGTTCTGCAACTAAAGAAGTTTTATGGATAAAGAGATTGCTAACTGATATTGGTGAATTTAGACAAGACTCTATATGTCTCAATATAGACAACCAAAGTGCAATTTGCTTAATAAAGAATGTGGATTATCACAAGCGTTGTAAACACATTCACATACGGTATAATTTTATCAAAGATAAATATGCGGAGAAAGAAATAGATTTAAACTATGTGTGCTCCAAAGAGCAATATGCTGATATTTTTACAAAGGCTCTTCCTAGAGACAAGTTTCAGTATCTAAGAGACAAAATAGGTGTCCAGAAACTGAAATAACTCAGTATGTAATGTACTAATTCATTTTAAAACTTAAGATGTTTGTTTGTATTGTTAAAGACTGTTTACTTTAGGTGAGAGCTTGTTACGTATACTGTTTTCTTAAATGTGTTCAAATTTGGTGAGAGTGTTGTAATATAAATTTGAAGTCGGTTTGTGGCAGCACTATTTTGTTGGTACAGCTCTATTATGAAAAAGTAAAGCTGTCATGTTGTTCTCTCGGTTTCAATAAAATGGCGTGTTCTAAAACAACTCTTTTAATACATTAAAGTTATCACATATAAAAATCATTTTTTCATATGAGTTTATGTTGTTTTTCCTGTGGACACATCGAAAGTTTTAAGGCCAAATTTTGTCGCTGGTAATATTGCGTGACTTTTGTTTATTTATCTCACAAAAATTGAAATGCTTTACATGGACTATGTTTATTTTTATGGCAACGATTCATGTTCGTCATTTTTAAGGGACAGGACTTAATTACCTACTTTTCATTACTCCTCTCTCTCTCTCTCTCTCTTCACCCAACCTTATCCCACTTTTATTGGGGTCGGTTAATTACTCGTATTGGAAATAAAGTGGCAACCCTAGGCATGGCTGATTGTTCCAGCGGCCCTGGCGCAGATTACGCTTACTATAAAGCTTATGGATTTCAGTATGAATGCTTATCGTTGTTTCGTAATTTACCTTTTGTGCTGTTAGGTAATCGCTCGTTTCCGAGTAGCGGCGATTATTTACTTGAGTCAACGACTAATATTTTAAATCTCCATGTTTTATAACGTCAATAATTTTAATAAAAAATTTACAACGTCGTAAATAATTTTGCATTATGTGTGTCGTAATTTTCAATTAAAATTACCTACTACATGTTCGTAATAATTTGAATTGAACGTGTTATAAAACTCATATAAAGTGGAAATACTAGATTTCATGATGAAATAATGCTCATCCGACCGCCTATTTAGGTCGAGGTCTGAATGTTTTACTTATCCATTTCGGGTTTTTGAACTCAATTTGTAATCCTATTAGAGATCCGTACTTATTAAGGACACTGTCATTTTAAAAGGTTGACATGAGTCTAATGATAGAGTTTGGTATTTTTTTTCTATCTATATCTACAGGTCGATCACGTAACGCATTGTACGCGCTTCAGGTAGTAAACGTCTCTTTTAGTACCTATGGCATAATGACAGTTGAGTCTGTACTAATACTATGACGAAGTAAAGTTTGTTTTTAGGGAGTAATCTATGCATAATGTTTTCTTGCCGCGGCTCCACCTGCTTTCTTTCTAACACGCAGGCGGCCTGCAAGGGGAACTAGTTCAAAATAAAGTACCTACCTACCAGATAAAATAAATCAATACGTACGTACAGTCAAGTGCAAACATATGTATAGGTATAGATTTAATCCTGTAACATATGTACCGAAACCTTAATCCGTTGAAATGAGAGCGATGGAATATATTTATGAGTAAGTTGTATGCCCCCATATTTTACACTTGACTGTACTTACTATTTTCATTTAATCTCATATTCTTGCTGGAAATTCAAACGATAACATTAACAATGAAATATTGTAAAATAAGTTTTTTCTTCAGATTTTTTCGCCGGCTCATTCAAAATAAAAAATAAACCTCATATACCTACTCGTTCTGCAAATAGTCCAACCGTATACACATGAAAAAAAGCTTAGCGCTTCAAAACCCACCATTTTGCATATACGAGTATCTTAAAACTCTCCTTAACTACTGAACCCTCGTCTCGCGTCCCGCCCACACTTGGCGGTATCATGTCGCGCCAAATGACGTCGTATCGGCGACTGTAAACGTCAAAGTGTTGCGAAAGCGTGCGAAATTTTGTATCTCAGAGCCGGGGTGCCGCAAGTTCATTCTGTTCTGCGCGCAACTATACTCCTAATTACTAGGAGCTTATATCCTAAACTGGCGTAAGTATTCCAGTATATATGAGGTATTTACATTCTGGAATACGGAATTAAATGATGGTAGTGACCTTACGCACCGTGGCGTAACGCGGGCTGTCCCACGTGCTGTTACACAACTTTTACCTATAGGCTTTTTGCTGTTAGGTATGATACTAATATTGATTTTACATATTTAATAAACGTCAGTTTAGTTAGTAAACTCTGACTGAATTACGAAAGATATGAATATGAAACGTTTAGCTATGGAGTGACGTCAAAACTAACTTAAAAAAAAACCGGTCAAGCGCGAGTCTGACTCGCGCACCGAGGGTACCGTCTTGCCCCGCCCATTAATTTTGGAAAAATCTTAACAACGCATTTTGTTACTTACTTGCGCGACCAAGGAACTCCGATAATTCTTTATCAAGTGAATTCATTTAAAAAAAAAATTACTTAAATAGTACTTTCAGAATACTTTCATACAAATTTGAAGGAAAAAAATTAAACACAGAAATATTGAATTACAAACTTAATTAACGAATTATTTTTTAAGAAAAAAAATACGCTAGATAGAGGTTTCGTTATCATCATCATCATCATCATCATCATCATATCAGCCGAAAGAGAGCAAGAAAAAAATACTTTTTCAACATTTCCTTTATAAATCTAAATTTTACCACTGTAGAAAAAATAACAAAAGTTTTAGAATGTGCAATTCAAGCCCTTTTATATGATACCCTACTTGGTCTACTAATTAGACTTGGAACCCTCTTATCCGTGCTCTTTTATAGAAATTAAAAATATATATCTAAATTTACATTTTCCATACACGTGGATTAGCTTTGTTTACAACTATTCCAAATTTCAAATTGATAGCATTAGTAGTTCCTGTGATATTTAACTTTGTGACAGACAGACAGACAGACAGACGGACGGATTCGCACCCATTAGGATTTTGTTTTTATCTTTTTGGTCCGAAACCCTAAAAACGCTTAGTAGAGTTATCTCAATTTGACTCTCATTTTTGCGAAGAGCAGGATCGGTTAACATTACCTGTGACAGAAAAACATATTGCATCTTATTTTTCATGTGGGCGCGAAAAATAAGATACAATATGCACGAGGGGTACAAGCCCAAGTGCATTTCTTTACGTATCGGACTTGTACGGCTTGTACCTCTTAATGCCGCAGAATTTTGTCACGTAGGTATTTAGTAGTAACATGTACAGTTGAATCGATTTCTCCTCTTCAGTGGCACCACCCAATCTATTATATTTGTGACGCTTACAACACTGAAAAAGTTACGTAAACTACCTTGTCCCACTATGTGGACCAATCTAGTTCAACGAGCAAGGTCAACTTGTTGACTTCACTTACATATCAAGAACTTTTAGGTGCTTCGACGTCACTTACGAGATTACGGTATCATTGCCGAAAGTTCAATGAGAAACTACGGCGGTCATTAAAACAATTATTATCACCTCATACATACAAACATCCACACATACACACTTAAAGTGGCGCCAGCCCTGCTAGCATAACTTGACTCTCTACTCTACTCGCGCGCGTGATAGACTATCTGTCACTTTTTGACAGCATTAATCAGAAAGTGACGGACAGTCTATCTCGCGCACGAGTAGAGTCGAGAGTCAAGTTATGCTAGGAGGGCTGGTAGGCATGACACATGAAACTCAATTCTCAGTGCTGAAAGCTACGCCTAATACATATGGTAGAATAACTAGAATGGACGCGCGACGACGGCACATTAAACGATTCCAGTTCGATACTTTTATTTTGAATATCCACCGGAGATATGCGGAGCTGTGTTATCATATATGGGACACTTAGCTGTCAAGCATACGAGGTGTTAAAATATATCCCATAAGATATATCCCAACACAGCACAACAGCCACCCTCGCAGTCTCGTTTAAGTATGGCCAAACGTGACGTTTGGCGGCGGACCACACGCAAACACAAATATATGGTGCATGCGGTCTTTAGTTGAAGCCTTAGGTATGTCTACCCATATTGCATCGAAATTAAAAGTACATTTGGTCGCCCTTGCATCCACAAGTGTCAGAACGAATGCGCACGAAAAATACAAAATCGACCCAAATTCAAAACGTTCAGTCCAACAGACGCCCTGTACTGGCAATCGCAGCATCAGCCACGTGCACTGGTAGGTACCATGCACCATCGACTACACAGTTAACTGAACATGTGTGAACCTTACTTCAACGGAACAAGGACTACTACAAGTCAGCGCAGCGTGTTTTTACACTTTGTACCTATCACGGGTACGTAAGCCTGCGGGTTGTCCTTAATCACACATAACAAATAGATTATGCTCTTAAATCAATGCTCTTGCTTATGTATACAGCTCACAATGGGGTCAATGGCGTATAATTATCACTGAGATGCTCGTGTCCGGCCTGACAGTGTTACAGTAGCAAAATATGACCAAAGCGATTATTTCCCAGAAGACTTATTTAAATTGATACAGTTTGTTCGAATTTCCGGTACGGAAAAATGGTACTACTGGAGGAGATAATACTTACTTGGTATGTAACCGCGGAACGAACGCTTAAAAAACGAAAATACAGATTAAATAGTAATCTGTTTCATTTTACAGATAAAAATTCGCGCTAATTATTGCAATGATATCGCATGTTTCACGATTGCTTACTTATATTACGTAGTTACGTACGTACTAATACTTCTAGCAAATGGCAATAGCCATCACTGTAACTCTCATCTCAACCTCATAGTTCGTTAAACATAGCTCGCATATTAATAGTTAACGAATTACTTACGACCTTTAATCACAATCGGTACCTCTACAAAAGGAGAAAGTATCGTCAACAAATTACTACGTCGTGAAGATAAAAAGCGCGATAGTAATCGCTATTGCACGTACGTATACAACGTGTCCGAACAGAGAAGCAAATCAAATATCATCTAACTCACTAATGCTGCAGCGAAATTCTATATTACATCAGGAAAACACTTATAAATAGAGATGCAACGATAACATTGAATAGTTGGTGCAGCTGCACTGAAACCGACAGTAACTCACTGTAACATGCACCGATGAGAGCGGTGACGTCGCGAGGATAATAGTGTTTACCTTGACGTTAGGCTAATGTCAGCATGGCGCCGGCACCCGTCTGCGCGTGCGCGACGTTACATAACGCACTGAGAATAATAAGGTGTTGCGCACACAGGAAACGGCTGCACTTACAGCCCTATTATTATCGGTGAATTAATCATAAATGAGTCTTTCTGTCTTTAGTTCGATAATACGATGTGATTGTGTATCGCGTTCTGACGCGCGCGAGAGGTGGTATGCTCAGATTGCTCTCTTATTTTCATATACATTTCGTTAGCACTTAAAACAAACTTCTACACTTCCCTGTAACTTGCACTTACAGGGCGATTATTCCAAAAAACCGACAATTTCACTAGAACCCCAAGGCTGGTCTTAGCTCAAGACCTGCACCGTGGTTTGTTTTTGAGTCCGCCAAACGCCGAAGCAAAGGATGTCTCAGGAGAGCCTCATGCGGTCTAGCAGTGACGGGTAAATGAGACTTGGATTGGGTTTAAAAGACATATATTTATACGAAATATAAAATTTATAACAATAACCTGCAAAAGTGGCAGCCCTTGTCATGAACAATATTTACAGGAATATTTTTCACAAACTAAACTTTTACACAAACTCTAGACATACTAAAAAAAATGTTGTGTTAATAACTTAAAAATTAAGTACCTAATAGAAAAATCTAATCAAGTGTTGTAGTGAGCAACACAATATCAGCACTAAAAAACAAAACACGAGTGAGAAAATCGATATTGTTTTAATTGTTGGCCGGTGCGCCAGCGGGCACACCATGGAGGTTTGCCGTTTTACAACGAGTGAATGAAAAAAAAAATGAAAAAAAAATTAAATATGTTTATTAGGTTAAACTGTACAAGTTTTGTATCATATAAGGTTGGGACCTCCTAGTAAGTAAAGTATACCTGTATCAGGAGGACCCGCTCTTCTAACAATAAGCTTGGGTATTGTAGATTTTAACCTAATTGACTAACATGTAGTCTAATTATACTAGGTACAATTATAAATTATAAATTTAGGAATTTGAACAAAACAAAAGGAATATATGTATAATAATTAAGCAAAAATAATAATAATGGCTGCTCACGCAATCGCCTCCAGGGAGGTAAGGGGATATCCCATCCGCATACTTTCCGACAGTCGATCTGTACTGCAAGCCCTACAAGGTCACGCGACGTCTTCTGGGCTAATACACGAGTGGCACAACATCCTATCAGAGGTATGTAATAACGGCGACATAACCCTGCAATGGATCAAAGGACACAGCAACTCACGCGGTAACGACGCAGCGGATGCACTGGCTAGGGAAGGTTCAGAGTCTAGAGCCGTAGGACCGGAACCCACAATTCCTCTACCCATAGCATGGCTGCGGAACACACTGCGACTAAACACCAAGGTAGAACACCAAAAATATTGGCATACCCTAGGAACCTGCAGGCAAACCAGGGAGGCCCTCCCGACAATCAACCCCGGATTGTCAAGGAAGCTAAAGAAGCTAAAGAGGCCGGCACTTCGTCTCCTGACGGGAGCCATAACTGGTCATGCACTATTAAACAAGCATCTTTTCACCCTAGGTGTTACAGACAGTCCTCTCTGCAGAGCCTGCATGGAAGAGGAGGAGACAGCCGCCCACGTCATCCTGACGTGCCCTGGGGTGGCAGATTACCGGGCAAAGCACCTCGGAACACCGGGGTCACTACCGGAGGCCGTCGGCAACATAAAGGGTCTGCTGGGCTTCCTGGTGGCACTACTATTATTCGTGCCAACCCACACGCAAAATAGGCGCAATTATGACGTCGCGTCGAGTTGCGGAAACCCAGCCCGCGTACACCTATAACCTATAACCTATAATTAAGCAACCGTCTAGCGATTACTCGAGTATGTGTGTGTGTGTGTGTGTGTGTGTGTGTGTGTGTGTGTGTGTGTGTGTGTGTGTGTGTGTGTGTGTGTGTGTGTGTGTGTGTGTGTGTGTGTGTGTGTGTGTGTGTGTGTGTGTGTGTGTGTTTTGAGTGTGAGTGTGTGAATGCTGTGAATGCCGACTTAGAATGAAAACGGCCTTACTAGTTACTACAGATTATTCTGATTAATTTAGAGATCAATAAATTATCTTGCCATTTCTTAAGAAAGTACTGTAAATTCAGGTTAGGCAAAGTATACTTACGTATTTTTCACAAATTGTAAATAGAAGTAGGTAAATAATAATAATAAATTTATTTTGTGAAAACAACTTGACAATAGTTACAAATTTTGAGCCTCCTTTTAGGTTATGTACCTAGACACCCTGTGTCAGGAGGCCTCGCTCTTCCTAGTTGGTAAGTAAGGTACATTTTGCTTTTTTTACCCACTAGTTATAAAATAATGTCTCCTACTAATATTATAAATTCGAAAGTTTGGATGTTTAGATGTTTGGATGATTACATGTTCTTTTTTACTCAATCACGCTTAAATGGCTGAGTTCGATTTGGATGAAATTTTGCACTAAGATAGTTTATAGCCTGGATTAAAATAAACGATAGTTTTTATCCCGGGTCTACGGAAGCTAGTGTTAAATAAACTAGGCTATTTAACTATATTACTAAATATATGTGTGTGTGTTTATGTGTGTGCGTGTGTGTGTGTGTGTGAGAGAGAGACAGACACGTGTGCATGAGTGCCTATGTGTGTGTGTGGTAATAATTTAATAAATAATAACTACATTACATTTTCAAAATATAAGTGGTAATGCATGCACATGCACATGTGTGTGTGTGTGCGCTTTGAACTGTCTAGCTGCAAATGTAATATATTACTTATTTCAAAAAATACGAGTATGGTCTTGCACCAATACGAGTAAACACAAAATAAAATTGGTCCGTAGTTTTGTGATTTGGATTTGGACCGATAATACAAGGTAGGTCTACAACAAACAAAAAACTTCATCGACATTCGTTAATAAAGTCCAAGCTATTTCATATCACGACGATGTTTTTCCAGAGCCGGTTGCTTAGTTGTTCCAAAGTCTAACATAATTAACTTGGAGATAAATAATTCTATCTACTATGCAAAGTTTGTTAAACTCATAAAATTTATCACTTTGTTTTTATTTGTATTAGACGGTGAGCAGGAAATACTTGGAATATGTATATTGTAGGTACCTAAGATTGGGTAGTAAAACCTGTCTTAAGAAAGACACATCATCGAAAATGAAAAATGATTTATTCGTTTTCTTATGTACTACTTTTAGACATGTGCTGGTGTCCCCTTTTAGGGTTCCGGAACAAAAAGGTAAAAACGGAACCCTTATGGTGCGACTCCGTCCGTCTGTCTGTCTGTCACAAAGTCAAATATCTCAGGAACTACTAATGCTATCGATTTGAAATTTGGAATAGTTGTAAACAAAGCTAATCCTCGTGTATGAAAAATGAAAAATTTAAATATATACTTTTCATTTGTATAAAAAAGGGCGGATAAGAGGGGGGGCAAAAATTCAAAGTCTATTTAGTAGGCCAAGTGGGGTATCATATGAAAGGGCCTTGAATTGTTCATTCTAAAACAGTTTTTCTTTTTTTTTCTACAATGGTAAAATTTTGATTTATAAAGAAAAATGTATAATAATACCATTCCCCCCCCCCCCCCCCCTTATCTCCGAAGTTAACCAAGCAAAAAATTTGAAATTAATATATATGATTAACGTGAATATTACCGGAAAAGTATAAGGAGACCTCTATCTAGCGTAATTTTTTTTTATTTTTCAAAAATCATAAATGTTAATTTTGTTTGTAATTTAAAAATACTTCTGTGTTCAATTTTTTTCCTTCAAATTCGTATGAAAGTGCTCTGATAGTACCTTCTAGCAAATAAAAAAGAATTATCGAAATTAATTCACTTGATAAAGAATTATCGCTGAAAAACCAACATACAGTAAGGGAAATGTATTAACGTACCACCGTAGAACCCTATCGCAATAAGGTGACATACCACTCGAGTTTGAGTGACGGCGGCCTGTCAATTGCGACAGGGTTCTACGGTGTTACGTGAATACATTTCCCTTACTATACATACCGAGTTCCTTGGTCGCGCAAGTTAGTACAGTAATAAAATGCACCGATAAATGGCGCTGTAGGTACTCATGACTTAACTACACTACTTATGCGTTGTTAATATTTTTCCAAAATTAATGGGTGGGGCAAGATGGGTGTGTTGTATGATATTTCGTACGGAACCCTCGGTGCGCGAGTCAGACTCGCACTTGACCGGTTTTTAAGTAAAAGTAATACCTTTCCACCAAGGGGCACCGCTCTTCCATATGCAGGTATCGAGTAGTACAATAGTGTTAAGTTATAAAGGTAAGTTATTAGTTAATATTAATTATTACTTAATTAAGCTCTGAATAAGTTCTAGGAATATGCAATTTATATGAAAGTTAGAATCAAGAACAATTTAAGGAGTCTGTAATTGAAGGTGGGTGTAGTGCATGTGTGTGTGTGTGGAGAAAATAGCTTATATACACTCAGAAAGTCCAATCTATACAATAGTGAAAGATTTTTGAAATCCGTCCTGAGGTACCGGAGATTATCCGGAATTTCCTTTTCATAATATTAGTAATTATGTAAAACCTTGGAAAAGGCTACACGCCTCAGAGTCTGAGTCAGAGTCTGTCTATCTTTTTTCTTGGTCTGAGGCTCAGACCAAGAGAAAAGATAGACAGATAATTATGAACACAGTGAAGCCGGTTTTCAACCAAGCCAAATTAGTTGAAAATTGCACAAAACTCTTGAGCACGTGTCGCTATGCTGTCAAGATCACCAATTTCGAGTTTTGTGCAATTTGTTTATGTGTGCGTGACTTTGTATCAAAATGATTTGGCTTGGTTGAAAACCGGCTTTACTAGGTTGTTCGTCATGCTCCGTCTATCTTTTTTCTTGGTCTGAGGCTATACCCGTGCCAAAATGTTGTCTCGTTCATTCGCTATTGTTAGCTCGATTTGCCGTACTCTTCGCTCGCGCGCGGAAACTTGCGAAAATCGGCATATAACAAGGTATTTGTCGAGTTTGTCAGAACAGATCATATTTAAAAACCGGACGTGAAAGTGCGAGTCGGGCTCGCCCACCGAAGGTTCCGCACAAAATTACAAATGTATAGTTTTCAGATTTTTCCCTGTATCTGTAGTTTAAGACAATATAACTTGCCAAATTTCATAGTTCTAGGTCAACGGGAAGTACCCTAAAAATTATGATTCCTTTGAGTGTCCAAATGTATGTTTTTTGCGGCATAAACGGCCGTATCTTTTATTTACGTTAACTTAGAAGTTTGATTTTTTCACAGGTTCAAGGGACTGTAGACTTTATTGTATGGTTTTAATTTCAACTCTATACCTCCACGCGTTCCCGAGATAAAGGGTCTTGACAGACAGACAGACGGACAGCAAAGTGATCCTATAAGGGTTCCGTTTTTTCCTTTTGAGGTACCCTAAAAAGTAAGTCAAGTCATTGTACATTATTTTGATCTGGGCATTACCTACAAAATTTCATGTTTTTCCAATAAAAAACGTAGGTAGTAGTAAAAGGGTGACTTTAAAATTTATTCCGCGGACTTCTTTTTATTAATACGGCTTTGAGGAAAACTATGTTACTCTTAATACAAAAGGCGGATTTAATGCCAAAAGCATTCTCTACCAGTCAACCTTACGGATCGACATAACAGCTTAAACATTTATACACTCTTATGTGAACTAAATAAGCAGTTGAATTTCAACTTTTGTGAGTCATGATTAAAATTATCCACTATCGCAACTAATTGAATAATTATAATATTTTGGTCTCTTTAACTACTTAGGTACTTATATCAACAGTTTTTTTTTAATAGAGGTACATATCTATGTATCAGAGTATTATATTACGAGTTTATGAGTTCATTACGTTATTGGCGAAAGTTATTACAGTACAGTGTCACAACAGGTTTTGCAGTCATCACCGATCGACCGGGTCAAGGCCGAGCCGAGCTTTACAAAAAGTGGTTTTGCGACCGAGCACATTCTTAAACACCAGACGAAACCAATAAATTGTCTTGGCCATCTAATTATTGGAATTATACCCATTTTTATGGGACTGTTTCTCATAATATGAATTAGTCGAAAACATACATAATTTACGATTGTTCGCGTCTGCCGTAGCGCACAGGTGTCCGATTTATTATTTACCGAAATTCCCGACGCTTGGATATTCGATCCTAGTGCCATTGCCAGTCATGTGCTGCCGTATATACCTAGTTATTTATTATTATATCTTAGTATTATAAAAAGTAGACGGTTTCACCGGAGAAATGGCGTTTAATTTTGTTTTAGCTGTAAAGGGTATTAACCGTGTAAGCATGAGGAAACTACCCTTGCGAGAAAATGGTTTTCTTTTTGCTGGAATATTTGTCTTAATGTATGTTCTAATCTGACCAAATTCTAACGTTTTAGGGTTAAAATTTGGTCAGATTAGAACTGCTTGTGGTTTTTGAGATAATTAAAAGAAAGGAAAATATTTTGTTTTATTTTTCCCAAACTAGTGATCCGAATTTCTTGTAATTTGGATATATTGTATACATAAATAAGAATGCGTTCAAAAAAATCCTCTCAATCTCTTGTGTAAGTGGTTAACATTCGATTTTTTCAATTTCAATACTTTTTATATACTTGTGAGGTGGCAACACCTAATAATTTTAGTTATTTTATGGCGGTTACTTCTCGCAACGAATTTCCATTGCGATTCAGAGAGGTAATGCTGCCAGCGAAATGGGGTTTATGCTTTTTTTTAGCTATTTTAATTTTTATTGTTTTTGTTAATTGTCTGATATTTTCTAGTTTTTTTATGTACGGTCAAGGACTTTAATTGTTGACACCTAGTCAACTTATTTTGGTTTTCTGTGAAGCTATGAAGTGTTCAGTATAAAGTGAGCTCTAAATGGCTCAACAATTAAAGCCCGCCGTGACTGTACTATTTAATATAGTATAATATAAGTTTTTGTGTAAATAGGTATATTAATATAAATTTTTTTGATATTTTGGTAGGCTATTTTTAAGTTTTAATTGTATATTTAATGTATTTGGTGTATATTTTTATGTGTTTTAACACTAGATAGATAGAAGATATATTTAAAAACTTAAAGATTTGGTTTTTTTTCCATACTAGGTGTGCGGTGTCCTTTGTTTTATCTACCTGTTGATCTGAGTCATATTTATGAAAAAAAAAAGTATTTGGTGAGAATACAACATACATTAAGACAAATATTCCAGCAAAAAGAAAACCATTTTCTTGCCAAGGACAGTTTTGCGATTATTTATACGGCTATGCCCTTTCGAAATCTTAAACATTTACCCGTAATTAAATAAAATTAATAGAAATTAAACAATTCGTAGAGATCCAGTCACTTCTATTAACAGCTTCACTATCAAATTACGCTATTGATACGAATTGTTGATGAAAAAACAATTCGTGCATCACTGCATATTACCGTCTCTCACTTCGCCTACGAAATTATCACTGCGTTACCATATAATAAGGTATTATATTAACTTTCGAGTGTGCTTGTTTCGAACATAAGATTAAAATTAAATATTTGTCAAACAATAATTTGTATGGTCACCAAATAGTTATAAATGGCGCAAGTTCATACAATACTCGTACCTGAACCTGACAATAGAATATTATTGTGAACTAAGAAATAGGTACGGGTAACGCTTGTGAGCTACTTTTAGACGATATTTTCTATTACTATACCCGGGTATCCAGTTGACACCACCGTTTAAAAATAGGCACTTATTTGTAGCGACTTATTAATAATTATAAATACATTTATATTCATGGAAGAAGTAAATAACCTGCCGTAGTGGTTGTTGCCCGTCTGTTTACGTCAGTATATACATAGTTATAATAATTGTTTACCGGGTCTAGTTGTTTGTGATTACACTTAATTGTTTGTGTATTTTTACACTTGTAATTTATGTGTTTACTTGTTTTTGTATTTACCTATAGACAAAGTTAGAGTTAATGAGATGGGACGCTTTGCACATACCTACGTACGTCCGGTAGATCGAAATATATTTTTTTGCATGGAAAGATGACAGTTGAGTTACCTACATTCGAAATTTTACGTAATCACCCCTCTGGACAACAAAACAACTGCTGAAGCATTGCTGTGTAGGTAAGCAGTGTATTTAGAATGGGGTAGCCGGCATATTGTGGTAGAATAAGCCAGGAAAGTGGTCTGCCACTTCTCGAGTCTATTATTTATTTATTCATTAGAGTCAAATTCTTCGACCGATTTCTAGGCTCAATGTACCCATGGGCGTAGCGAGGTACGGGCAGGTAAATAATTTCACGCTACCGTATCAAACTGCCGAATATTTAAACGCCGTTGCAAAATGTATGACTAATTGACTACCATAGATCCGATCTGATTTTTACGAACCGATTAGTATCGACTGATCTTACCCAATCAATAACATTGTGAATTTCTGACACATGACACATGCTTCTAGGAAGTTGATTGGAGGATCTTATTGCAATTAATTAAAATATTTTTTTTGTTCAATGTTAGGGACGATGAGTAAAAAAAATAGTACCTAATTAAGTACTTAACTATTATCTATTATGTGGTACATGTTTATGATATTAGTCATATTTCTCTGAATTAAAAAATAATTTTATGTCTGCTGAACTTTATTTTTGGCTGAACTTAAATTAAGAATTAATTTCATTTTTAAATGTTTTGTACCGTTCGCGAATCTAGCGTGAAGAAATTTCAAGCTTTGTGGTAAAAACGTTTAATTATCTATTAATACCTACATACGAGCAATATTAAACGCGGGTAGCGCAGGACCGATCACTTTGGCACTCTTTGGGGGAGGCCTATTTCCAGCAGTGGATGTCATTCAGCTGATATGATGATGATGAATATTAGACAATGTTTTTGAGCGTTCGTAATCTATAAACCAACTGACTCGTATAAAATTATGAATGCATGTATACCATTTCTAAATGGAAGTTCGTTTGAGAGCAGATTACGCGCGTTAAGCATGATTACTTGAGGTCCACCGAATTGAGGGCAGCGCCTTCCCACCCTTGACCCGTTGTTGCGCAACCATTCGCTCCCGAATGCTAAAGAAAGATGCGCCTCTGAAGGCCGATACGTGACGACCCTGATATAAATGCCAGCCAAAATGTACGAGTACAAGTAAATAACCTGTTTTATTCTGCAAAAACCAATAAGCACTGCGTTTTCTTTATTCTGTTATTGTTATGGGTGCATGGTCTCTCATCACTCTCATGAAATACTTATTGTAATTCCAGCTGAAAGTAACGTTCTTCTTTTACAGTTTACGTTATTTATTTATAGCATATATGCAAAAATCACATGAAACATAGGAAGTAGCAATTTGAAAGTATTATACTTTTTGGCGAAGTAATAGAATGAAGGAAAGAATACTACAACATTATTTCAATAAAGTATTCCATAATCACCTATACCTTCTTATTACTCCTTAATATTTTGCTTCCCAAAGTTTGATAATTAACTTAATAAATAAAGGCTGTAAATATATGCTCAAAAATGTTGTACACTTAATCGGTTATTTTAATAGGTACCTATAATAAAACGCCATTAAACATCATTACATTCATTACAAACTAACCTATTATTTGCGTAAAGATATGTTTCCTAGCACAATTGGATTTTTGTAATGTTCATAGGTAAATATTGTATCTACATAATTGATAGATTGAACATAGGTTATCGGTAAAATAAGTTTATCGTATATACTAATAAGATATGGGACAGAAGAACGTGTTACATGTTCTTATGATTGTATAAGGAAAAACATGTACTTACTATTTACCATTTGTTAAGCAATCTATTTACAGTTGCAATTAACTTGTAAATGATTAATGTGTTAGTATTAAGACAATGAGTAATACATTTTTAGGGTTCTGTAGTCGACTAGGAACCCTTATAGTTTCGCTTTGTCTGTCCGTCCGTCCGCGGATAATCTCAGTAACCGCCCAACTAACATTTTGGTGTCAGTGAAGGGTATTATTATAACCTTGACCTTTATAAGTGAGTTATAATGATCTCAGTTGTAACTAATAGTGTTATAAAGGAGTTAAGAAAAATAATTAACTCCTAAAGTGTTGTAAGTTATAAGAGTGTTACTCAAAGCAAGTACACTTAAGATGTTAAAGCTTTAACCTGTTTTTAACACTTAAACCTTTACAAGAGTGCTAGCTGACGCTGACGCTCGTTAACTTTTAAGGTGTTATATCTACTATAAGGTACAGGCAGAGACTTTATAACAGAATTAACTCTCTTGTAAGTATTGAAACTTTTTCTAACGCTTAAGGTGTTAGGCAGATACACTTTAAAGACACTGTAAGAGTAATGGTGTTTGACTAAAGGTGTTGTAACTCAATAAGCGTTATAGTTGAGTTAACTGACGCCTAAAGCTTAAAGGTAATTCGCCATTGTTTTGGTGGACTCTAACCTACAAATTGATTAGGTTATTCAATATTTGACATCAAAATACTTCATTATTTATGTTACTCTTGCCATTATATGGATGCCACTTAATTTATCATGCTCTGGCCAAGAAACAAGAATAGAAAATGATAAAAACTTTAGATATCTATTTTAATCTTCATAAGTTTTATTAGAAATCTTTAATCCTGGGCGCGTTAAAATTGAGATGGGAAACATATACACTTACCGTAAAATCACAAGGGCAGATTGTTTTCACTTAAAGTCACACACACTTCCAATTTAATTCACTTTCAATTAGTATGACTCCATAGCTGTCAAATATTAATACCTATACTAACTATCTGCGCCATTTTGTCGGTAGACTATATTTGTCTCATAATTTTATGGTAAAGAAAAGAGTAAGCTGCTCACCTGAAACTGGGTGAGTGCTAGAGTGTTATAAGACTCTCAGCTTACCGTAAGTACGGTGTTTGTAGAGCGTTGGTCAACACTATAGAACTTTATAAAAACTTTCTAGAAAAATTATTTTGAACTTGATAGGTTGAATAGTTTTTGAAAAAAATTACAAAATAATTTCTGAACTAAGTTTGTAATTTAACCGTATAAGCAGGTTTTTATTGTACCTGTAATTTCTACAAAATCACAATGAAATAACGTGCTTTCAAATAAAGTAACGGTGAAAATCGGTTCACGCAATAAAAAAATATCCCATAAAAATCATCTTCCGTACTTTAAGCTCGCGCGCAATAGTTTACTTAATTTGCCGATAGATGTCGCTGTACGCGGAACGCTCACATTGTACATGGCGCTGTTAAGATTTTTTTAACGCTTAAGTGGGGACACTAACTGTGATGGACGAAAAACTACGGAACCCTACACTGAGCGTGGCCCGATACGCTCTTGGCCGGTTTTATTTTTATTTAAATACCTACATATTTGCCCACACACAAACGAATATTAGGAATAACGCATTTGGTGTTTACCTGTAAGTGATTGTGACATCTATCTACCTATACAATATTTCAACCTGCAAATCATGAATGTACTGATGTTAACAATCGTTGATGAACCTAAATAAATAAATAATATAAAATAAATTTTTCCCTTTTTTCAAGTTAAAAGTCTACGTGGATGAACTTGTTTCGTAAAGCACGAAAAAAAAACGTTTTCGCACATTTCAAGCCCTACTATAAAATGTATTCAGCCTTTTGTACACTTACTGGTCATAAAGTTCTCATCCTTGTTACCTACAATAACATATTCACTCAGATCGGTTGAAACTTAAGAGTATTCCGGTGTGGAACGTGGCGTCTTAGGTGATAACAAACTTGTGTGCAAAATGACAATAGTAAATGTGGACGTTAAAGGTATGAACAATACGGTTTATAATGTTAAAATGCATTGTGTTAACGAATTAAGTTTACCAATGCAAACATTGTCTGTTTTAAAATTGGTGGCTTATGCTTACCTGACAGGTATAAAACAGAATTTGTGTACTACCGATTCAAAACCCGAGTTGTTAATAGGTCAGGATAATCACCATCTCTGTTTTACATATAAAATTTTAAAGTAGGAAAGTCAAATGAGCCATTCGCTACTCTCTCCTCAGTAGGTTGGGGCGTTCATGGGAATGTGTGTGTGCCGCGGACTGCCCGTTCGTCCGGACGCCATCCGTCTGTTAACATCCGTACTAACCTATTCATTGGAGATAGCACGATGGAGCACGACACTTTGGTCGGCGGCCCTTTGATGATAATCCACAAGGGTGTTAGGCGTTCGTTTCTTTTAGATTCCATAGGAGTGACCAAACCCAAAACAAAACCCAAAAAAATATGCGCCAAAAAGACAATGAGGTCCGCGCGGTCGCGCAGCTGGAGCGCTCCGCCGAGTCCATCGGCGGCCGCTGGCATGTTGGCCTGCCGTGGAGTGACGAACACTGCACTATACCCGACTCCTATCCCAGTGCTCTTAATAGGATCAGAGGCATTCCGGTACGACCGGCCACTGTCCGTGGTGACCCAGTATGAGCGCTCTCCTCGCGCGACGCCTGCTACCCTCGCAGGCACCCAGATGTTACTGTCTCGCATGCGAACCGGCTCATCAGGTGTGAGTTGCGGCAGCTTTTTGGCACTTCTATCGTAATATTCTTTAACTTTCAAAGTATTTTTGAAAGTTAAAGAATTTCTGTACGAGTTTTTTGAGTCTTAGCAGGGTCTACTGCTTCAGGTCTTAGACTTCCATCAGTAGCAGGGAGCCTTGTTCTCAGTTTGCGACCCAACAGTCAAGTAGTTACGCTGGGCAAAGGAGGATAGCCAAAGACTCCGGAGTTGCTGAAATATATCGGGAGCGCGTCCGTCATTTCTTTCAAAATGTCTAGGTATATATACGCAGAGGAACTGTCAGACACTCAGATGAGACCTAAAATATTTTGTCTTGCTCACTTTGGGGTAGACAACCCTAATAAACAACGTCATAGATTGGTCTTTGACTCGGCGAATAAGGTAAATGCTTATTGCCTTAACGATTATCTACTTACAGGGCCCAACTTGCTGTCATCGCTGTTTGGTTGTTACGTTTCAGGGATAACAAAATTGGAGTACTTAACCGGTGACATCAAAGATATGTTTCAATTTAACGGGTTAAGATTCTTTCCGAAGATCAACACGCCCTGAGGTTTTGATGGAGGGATAACCCTACCGATGACCTAAAGGTATAAGGTCATCTTTAATTTTTGGAGCAAATTGTTCATCATTCGTCGCTCAGATTGTAAAAAACTTAAACGAACGTCGTTTTGAGTCGACTATGCCGGAAGCTGTTGATGCTGTTAGGACATAGGGGTCGTTCTTCTTTTCGACCGACAATAGCCTGTCCCTCGTCTTATTACGGCATCTCATTTGAGTAATGATGTTTACGGTTTTATAATGTTCGAATGATCGTCCATATTATTTTATTCATTAGTGATGTTTAATATTTCACTTTCTCTAACTGGCATTTATTTTAATGTTTTTTTTTTTCGTAGAATGCCGTGACAGAGTGGTAAACCAAAATGTTGTCCCCACTGAAAGAGTCCACTTTGTCACATGTTTTTTTTTAGAAACCAGCCGTAAATAAATATTTATATTGGCCAGAAAGGAAACTTTAATTAGTTCTAATGAAGAAACCTATGCAATTTTTTTTAAATCGCACTTCAAAACCACAATTTTCGATAGTTCAAAAACCAAAAAAACAGAAAAACCTCGGATCATTGTCGGTAAAAAAGAAGAACGACCCATAGACATTTTTCTTGACGAATCAAAACAATATGAAGGAGTATCTAAGTTATAAGGTTCAATATTGTTAGTGTGTTTTAGTTTTTTAAGACCTAGAGTAAGTACTTTATAATATTGCTGCGCCCTAACGGGGTTTATGCTGGAACATGTAATTACTTATAAAATCTTGTAAAACCCATAAATGCAATAAATGAATATGAATATGAATAAGCCACGGCCATAAAAATGGTAAGGAATATTAGCTCAATACACAGTGCCGGCGGTTTCGAGATAAGGAACTGGACTAGCAACAGCCTTGCAGTTCTAAATAGCGTGCCATAAGAGACCTTAGGCACAGTGGCCGTAAGGTTTAAAGTCGACCAGTAGCATGAAGGCGAGCGTAATATGGTATCCTGCCGACGATATGTTGGCTTTCGATATATCATTAAAGCCGATGCTTAGGGTAATTATGTCCATTTTCGATGTCCAAGCATTTTTAGCTCCATTCAACGTCCAAGTTCGTATTATGCTGCGAGACACTTGGCGGTTATCAATCGGCTAGGATAATAACATACCAGATCATATTTATAACAAGTGGTGAAAATGGATTGATCTTCTAAAGGTAATTAATAACATACCCATACCTAGGAGCTACAGCACAGTCGAGCTCAATAGTGTGGACGTTTGGTGAAAAACCTTACTTTTTTTGATAAAAGTATGAAACTTGGCACAGTTATTCCTTGTGCCAAAATAAGCCGATTAAGATCGGTAGCCCTCGGGAGCCCCCCCTCTGGGGCCGGGGAGGGGGGGTTAAAGTTCCGCTCCGCTCGGCTTCATTCTAAAAATTCTAACCGTCCATGGCTAGCTAATATGTCGTGTTTGGTATCAATTTCGGATAAATCAATAACGTAGAAGTAATTTCTGGTATAAAAAAATGTTATTTGTCTTGAAATAAAAAAAGAAAACATAAAAATAAAGATTTTCAACTCCATTTTTTTTTATTTTGAGCATTCGTAAATATTAAACGGCCAGCTATTTCTGTATACAAAAAATATGTTAATAAAGCCAATTTATTTAAGATTTCAAAATATATACCTTTTAACTACCTTTGCTAACAATAAATAGTGTAAAAAAAAGATTAAGTGGCAAGCGGTAGAAAATACCGCTCCGCCCGACTTCATCCTAAAAATTCTAACCGTCCATGGCTTCAATCGTCGTGTTTGGTATCAATTTCGGATAAATCAATAACGTAAAATTTATTTTTAGGATAAAAAAATGTAATTTGTTTAGCAATTAAAAAATAATATATAAAAATTTAATTATACAACTCCAATTTTTTTATTTTGAGCCTTTGTAAATATTAAACGGACAGCTATTTCTGCATACCAAAAATATACAAATAAAGACAATTTATTGAAGATTTGAATAAATATAACTTTTTAATACCATTGCTAACAATAAGTATTGTAATTTTTTTTTTGTAGCGTGCTTTATAAAACACCGCTCCGCCCGACTTCATTTAAAAATTCTAACCATGTTTAGCTAATAGGTGGTATTTAGTATCAATTTCGGATAAATCAATAACGTAAAAATCATTTCTGGAATAAAAAAATGTAATTTAACAAGCAATTTTTTTTTTTGTAGAACATATTTTTATTATGAGCCTTCGTAAATGTTAAACGACTAGTTAGTTCCGTATGCAAAAAATACTTAAACAAAGCCAGTTTAATGTAGATTTGACCAATAACTTTTAGCTACCTTTGCTAATAATAAATAGTGTATTTTTTTTAAGTCGCGTGCCGGTGCTCAATTTTTACCACCTGTTCAACCTAAGTGCACATTCTGGAGACCGAATGTGCTATATTCGTTCTTGTGGTCATAAAAATGATGAAAGATTAAGAAATATTTGTAACACAATTTTAATATGCACAGTAGTGGCGTTCCCTTAGAGAAGGGACCTTAGAAGTGTCGCGAGGCCTCATGTTTGTATCAGGTGAGAGCGTCACTATTAACGCCAATGTCACTAAGATCCCTTTTTCAAATAGTCCAGGCAATGAACTGACAACTTGTATGGAAAAAATGACATATTTGGAAATAATTTATAATAGCTAATTTTTTTAATGTAACGGATATATTATCAATTAAATTGTTATCTAGAGGCAAAATCCAACAAAAAATCAGACATCAAAAAAATCAATATTTAATTAGCTCCTAAAAAGTCCGGATAAATATAATTTTTTTTTTTTTTATCTTTATTTAGGTTCATTTACATTTGCTTTAAAATATTCAATATAAATAAAATAAAAAAGACAATGAATGTTTAATTTAAATCTATATAATTACTTCCGGGTGGAAAGTTTGTTGGATTCTTAAATAAAGCATCTTAGAATAATGTTTTAGAATGAAATAAACAAAAAAAACGCTATTATAAATTAATGTTTTTCAAAACCGTATTTTGCCTCGGCTAAAAGTCATATTGTACGAGTATAAGCGGAAAAGGCACATTATTACGTATAATTTACTACACGTCTCGAGAGTCAACGCAGTTTCCTCCACTGAGACATAACTGGATACATTTCAAATCCCTCTTCAGTTGCATTGCGTTTTGCAACCAGCTTTGCATTTACATCTTGTTTAGTTTAAACAGATGCTGACCACACCAGGGTTGTTAGACCAGTGTGAAATCCATTGGCCAGCATTTTGCTTCCATGTCTAAGCAGAGGGACTGGGTAAGTTTTGATGACGAACAAACGCCTAGTCCGAAACATTTAGGTACCTATCCCTTGGTAAACTGCCCGTTATGTGTGCTGGTATAGAGCAGTTTCCTCTAATTGCTGGTTGTTTATCGGGTTATCGTACTCTTCGCATCGCTTTATTTTCATCAACTTCTAGTACAAGACTTTATTATTCTGTGGTACAAGTTATATCTAAATGTTGAGATTTAAGTACTAAAAATATAGCAATAATAATAAATATTAGGGGACATTCTTACACAAATCGAATTAGCCCTATAGTAAGTTCAATTAGGCTTGTGTTATAGGTACTAGATGACGATATATATAATAGATATAAATACTTAAATACATAAAAAACATCCAAGACTCAGAAACAAATATTCATGCTCATCACACAAATATTTGCCCTTACCAGGATTCGATCCCAGGACCTTCAGCTTCAAAAATATTTGTTTACTAGAAAGAACCGGCAATTGGAGGACATGCCTCAGGCTCATAATAAAAATATGTTCTACAAAAAAAAAATATTGCTTGTTAAATTACATTTTTTATACCAGAAATAATTTTTACGTTATTGATTTATCCGAAATTGATACTAAATACCACCTATTAGCTAAACATGGACAGTTAGAATTTTTAAATGAAGTCGGGCGGAGCGGTATTTTCTAAAGCGCGCTACAAAATTATTTTTTTACATTACTAATTATTAGCAATGGTATTAAAAAGTTATATTTTTTCAAATTTTCAATAAATTAGCTTTATTTATATATTTTTTGTATACAGAAATAGCTGTCCGTTTAATATTTACGAAGGCTCAAAATAAAAAATTGGAGTTGTAAAATACAATTTTTATATATTATTTTTTAATTGCTTAACAAATTAAATTTTTTATCCTAAAAATAAATTCTATGTTATTGATTCATCCGAAATTGATACCAAACATGACCTATTAGCTAGCCATAGACGGTTAGAATTTTTAGGATGAAGCCGGGCGGAGCGGTATTTTCTACCGCGCGCTACTTAATCTTTTTTTTACACTATTTATTGTTAGCAAAGGTAGTTAAAAGTTATATATTTTCAAATTTTTAATAAATTGGCTTTATTAACATATTTTTTGTATACAGAAATAGCTGGCCGTTTAATATTTACGAATGCTCAAAATAAAAAAAATGGAGTTGAAAATCTTTATTTTTATGTTTTCTTTTTTAATTTCAAGACAAATAACATTTTTTTATACCAGAAATGAATTCTGCGTTATTGATTTATCCGAAATTGATACCAAACAACCCATATTAGCTAGCCATGGACGGTTAGAATTTTTAGGATGAAGCCGGGCGGAGCGGGCCTTTAACCCCCCCTCTCCGGCCCCAGAGGGGGGGGGCTCCCGAGGGCTTCCGATCTTAATCGGCTTATTTTGGCACAAGGAATAACTGTGCCAAGTTTCATACTTTTATCAAAAAAAGTAAGGTTTGGCCATTTTATGTCGCTAAGGATCCCCACTACAATGGAGATAAGATAAAAGAGGAACAGCCCAGTGGAGGCTACGTGCGCGAGCAAGACGCAAGAATGCCCGGGTAGCAACTCCGTAGAGTCCGTAGCCAGGTCGCCCCCACCGCTACCCGCATCACCGTCGGCGCGGCGCCCATTGCGGCTACGCATCGCGCTACGAAGGGCTACGATGGCGTAGCGGCAACAACATGTGCTACGACCTGTTTGGTATATAATAATTTACAGTTCCATTTATTTAGTGACTCATCTTCCCAAGCATGCCAGCTGTGGGCTATTGGCGCTGGAATAATAAAGGAACCGTTTGTTTCCTTTATCGCCAGCAAGTGCAGGGTCGTGTCGGTTAAACCGTTGGCAATTTCAAAGGCTGAATTACAAGCTGGAGTCTTAGCCGCAAGACTAGCTAACACAATTATAAACGGACACAAACTCATTTCTCTGTGGCGTTACTTTAGGTGCGACTCCACAAAAGTCATCCATTGGATTCACTACAAACCGTGCGTTTGAGGCGAACCGCTTGGGTGAAATTGACGAGCTCACCAGTGTAGACCGTGGCAGTACTATATCACGAGTGGTGGTATATTTCAACAAAGCTGATTTAACTACACGGGAATCTTTCGATCTGAGCCTGCAAGATGAGTGGTTTAAAGGGCCGTCAATTTTATACAATGACGAAAGTTTATGGCCTAAATATTTCATGTCAACAGGTGATCCAGTGGATTATGTAGCAATCATGCAGGACCACGACGAGCCTGTGTGCTTGGCAGTGCCGGACCCTCAGCGCTTTCCTTCCTGGCTTCGCTTGACCCGCGCCGCAGCCTCGGTGTTAAAGTTCATCGCTAGGTGCAAAGGTCAAGCGGCCGCGATTGACTGCACTATGACGGAGGGTGCCGAGATATTGTTATTAAAACATCCTCAACTTGAGTCATTTGGAGAGGACTTAGCAAGGATTCAATGGTAAATGGCTTTGCACCGCAGCAGTAAATTTATCCCCAATTCTAGATGAACATGGACTTTTCCGCGTAAGAGGGCGCATCGACGCCGCAGTTGACGTGAGCCTGGATGTCAAGAGACCTGATCCTGTACGGCCGCCATCCGTTGGCTAAGATCATCATTCGGCATTTCCACATCAAGGCAGCCCACGGAACTTTCCACAGCAAGACAGTACAGTACTCAGACTTAGACCTACTGTTAAAGACAGCTGTGTACGCGGGCGAAAACTCGTGCCACTAAAGCCACGGACGGCCACATGATAATATTGATAAATATTGTCATTTTGATATGACAATATTTATCAGAAGTTTCATTTTATTCATATTTTGTCTGGCTATTGTTTTGTTTTGGCCACAGTTGGGCACTGTTTTGTTTTGCACCCTCGCTGTCCAAAGGTTAAACTCGTGGCGTCACGATGTATGTTATGCAGAATATTAAAATGTAGACCTCAAGTACCACTTATGGGTGATTTGCCACAAGCTAGATTGGTGTTCCATATGACTGCGGACTATTACTATTCGGACCCACGGAGGTCGCGGTGGGTCAGTGGGTCGACGAAGAGAAAAGAGGTATTATGTATTATTTACATGCTTAACAGTTCGAGCAATTCATATCGAACTGGTTAACTCGCTGACGACCGATTCGCTCATCATGTCGTTGCGGCGTATGGCAGCACGGCGAGGCTGGCCGCGCCACTCGTTTTTTGAGAATTCAACCACTAGGCTACCTTAGCTTCCATATATATATTAAACTAGCTTTTGCCCGCGGCTTCGCCCACGTACTAAAAGTAATTTTAACCGTCTACAAAAAAGGTGCATCTCAGTTTGACCCGTATGTTCCAATTGAATTGGAATTTGGCATAAATACTTTCAAGAATTTTCATGTCCGCAATGTTAAATTTCAAAATCGATGCCATTTTCGTAACGAACGTCCCAAAAAACCATCAAAACGACACCCATATTGATAATTAGACATTTCAACCCCATCGGACCCCAACAGGGCAGATGGTATTTCACGTCCGCCACGTTGGATTTTAAAATCGTTGTTGTTTTCGTAATCAGCGACTAGCGACCCAATAAACCATAGAAACAATACCTTTGTTGATTTTCAGACATTGTCACCACATTTCCCCCTTTTAGGAGTTGAATTCTCAAAAAACTTGAAACATACGTGTTCACTCATTTATTCGAATGAAACAGTCTTACTTATTTTGTTTCTCCATACAAAGTCTGGACCCCCATTTCACCCGCTTAGGCGGTGAATTTTGAAAAATCATTTCTTAGTGCACCTGACCTTATAAGGAACCCACGCGCCAAATTTGGAATCTCTAGATCCAACGGTTTGGACTATGCGGTGATATGTCAGTCAATCAGTCAGCCAGTTTCTTCTTTTATATAATTATTGACTCTACATATTGACTCTACATATCTACTCTACATATCGACTCGACAAATCGACTCTACATATCGACTCTACATATCGACTCTACATATCGACTACATATCGACTCTACAAATTGACTTTACATTTCGACTACATTTCGACTACATTTCGACTCTACATATCGACTCTACATAACGACTATATATCGACTCTACATACCAACTCTACATATCGACTCTACATACCGACTCTATATATCGACTCTACATATCGACTACATATCGACTCTACAAATCGACTTTACATGTCGACTGCATATATCGACTACATATTTAGATATATGTCCACAATATTCAATTTCAAAATCGATGCCATTTTCGTAATAAAGTCCCAAAGAACCATAAAAACGACACTTATATTAGGCATTTCATCCCCAGCTCACCCCAACAGGCGAGATGGTATTTCACGTCCGCCACGTTGGATTTCAAAAATAAACCATAGAAAGTAGGTACTTACCCCTGTTGATTTTCAGACTGTCACATTTTTTGAATTCTCAAAAAACCTAAAACCCGTATTTACTCATTTATCGTTAGGAACACTGCTGTGAAGTTTCGAATGAAATAGTCTAACTAATCTTGTTTCCCCATACATACTTTGGACCCTCTTTTCACCCCCTTAGGGGTTGAATTTTGAAAAATCCTTTCTTAGTGCACCCTTAGACCTTATAAGGAACCTACGGGCCAAATTCGGAATCTCTATAACCAGCGGTTGGGGCTGTGCGTTGATATTTCAGTCAGTCAGTTTCTTCTTTATAATATTTAGATAGATATATGTCCACATGATATTAAATTCCAAATTCGATGCCATTTTCATAATTAACGTCCCCAAATACCATAAAAACGACACCCATATTGATATTTTGTACATTTCAACCCCATCGCACCCCAACAGGGTAGATGGTAATTGACGTCCACCATGTAGGATTTTAAAATCGTTGTTGTTTTCGTAATCAGTGACCCGATAAACCATAGAAACGATACCCATGCGAGACTTTGTCACAACATTCTCCCCTTTTAGGGGTTAAATTCTCAATAAACCTGAAACATGTAGTTACTCACTTATTGTTAGAAATACTGCTATGAAGTTTCGAATGAAATAATCTAACTAATCTTGTGTCCCCATACAAACTTTGGAATCCCATTTCACCCCCTAAGAGGTTGAATTTTGAAAAATCCTTTCTTAGTGCATCCAGACCTTATATGGAACCTACGGGCCAAATTTGGAATCTCTAGAACCAGCGGTTGGGGCTGTGCGTTGATAGATCAGTCAGTCAGTCAGTCAGTTTCTTCTTTTATATATTTAGATAGTTACAGATATTAATCATATACATTATTTTCAAAATTTTCGCTTGGTTAACTTCGGAGATAAGGGAGAATGGCATTTTTTTCAACATTTTACTTTATAAATCAAAAATGTGACCACTGTGGAAAAAAAACTGTTTTATTTAGAATGCGCAATTCAAGCCCTTTCATATGATACTCCACTAGAAAAAACTTTTGTACCCCCTCTTATCCGTCCCTTTTTATAGAAATTAAAAAAGTATCATTAAATTTTTCACACCATACGCACGGAGTCGCACCAGGGTCCCGTTTTTACGTTTTTGGTCCGAAACTCTAAAAAGTGAACCGAACTCAGCTTATAAAGCATACGAAATTTTTTACTCCTTAGGGCCTCAGAAACACGCGTTTAAGATTATTTGAAATTCTCACGGGCACGGTATATGTATTTCAAATACCAAACCATTTCTTATAGCCGTGTGAAATAGTTAATAAGATTGATAGGTTTTCTTCCATTTGATTTAAGTACGAACTTAATAACATTGAAATATTATTTAAATCTCAATTAAACCCACATTAGTAGTAAAATAGTGACCTACCTACGTACTATTATTTCACTAGTTTAAAGATGACTATAATACTTATTATAAGTTATCATATTGTGCTAAAATCCGCATCTTATATGTCTTTTGTTAATTCAATTAATATTCTTTAGAAAAACATTATTTAACAAGATAAAAATTGTATTTCCACATTATTTCCTGTTACAATTTCATATTCATTCACTAAAGGTTAGAGAAACGGACATGCATATAATTTTTATTAATTAAAATAGTCATTAATTTTCCGTTTTTATTTATTCAGAGTTATATATAATTGAAATAAAATTAGCGTTTGATTTCATTTAAATATTTTGTCATTTAAATACAAAAGATAATCAGTACCGACAAGTACCGAAGAACCGGGATTTTCACCCACCATAACTGGTACTGGGTTTTTCAATTTGAATTATAGTCATGAAGAGTACGGTATTTTAAGAAGTATGCGTAAGTCATTTCAAGTTTTAGAGGAACATGGTATTATGATATTTGATTGTAGTGAACCGGTAGCGGATGAAGGATGTTTTCTCATAAACTATTTTTATAGATACAATATTGGTCACGGCCAAATTCTTAGTGTCGTTGCGTAACGATAAGACATTTGTTCTGCATTGGCCCCATCGTATCGCTACCGGGTTCGAAAACCGACATTGAATGTCACTCACAACATGCGTAGGTAGCTTTTGATGTAATGACTTCATGATAATAGTTGATTGAAGTTGAAGGTACCATAGATGTTGCAGTCGACATAACTTACAAGGGTAACCAATCGTCAGGCTATTTTGTAAATCCGTATCACAATGGTTTATCGACGACTCGACGTATGTACTCAAGACCCAAAGCTAAGCGTTTCTACATTAAAATTTATTTATTTAGGAAGGTACAAAAATAGATAAGTTCCAATAGGTACTCCGATATGAATTTTCCACTGCACAAATACTTGCTTTTAGCAGGATTCCCATCCAGGACATCACTAAATGGCACATGTCGTTTAAATGTAAATGTACAACTTAACGTTTTTAGAACTTTGAAATCTTCTGAAACTTTGCACTATGACTTGTAAGTCGACAATTCGACATAATTATAAAATTGGAATTGATTAGAAAATTTTAACCTATTCTTAGTTCACCGTCGTAGAAAGATTCTTGAGCGTAGCGAGGGATTCAAGCGTTTACGCCCAAACGGAAATGATTTTGCTACCGAGTGACACATACTGCTTTTCACACCTGCTATGAGGAAATAGTACATTACTATAGAGGCCGGGAAACGAAGGGTTGCAGGCCAAGTTTACGAACTATTGAGAAATCCGGCCAACAAGAAAAGAAAACTTTTTTCAATTTACGCGCCAAACTTTTTTTAAACCTGTTTGAAGTAACCTTTTACCCGGTGAC
This sequence comes from Epinotia nisella, assembly GCA_932294315.1. NCBI lineage: Eukaryota > Metazoa > Arthropoda > Insecta > Lepidoptera > Tortricidae > Epinotia > Epinotia nisella. The sequence continues at coordinate 14,531,515 of OW028679.1, read as the reverse complement.
ATTTACATTAGTTCTAATGTTTTTTTTTGATGGTTGGAATGCCAAGACGTTGTGTCAGTGTCACATTTACAATTTGACGTTTATTAACAAAAGACGATAGCTTTGCAGGCCTAGGTGTGTGAGGTTGTATGAAATTCCTTTACATATCAATCATATCATCTTCACTCATCGCACCAGATACGTAGTATTTCCGGACCTAATTTGAAGTAAGTCATGTCAACATTTCATTGCAAGTTTGAGAAAAATTAAATCCTTCATTTTGAGGTAACAATGACTCTTTTCTGATTAGCAGGTGGCAGCCTAAATAGAGGTATATAGTATTCCTTATATAGGTAGTTTTATCGCCTGGTTTATCATTCCATACCTACAAGTTTGAGTTTTGTCCATAACGTAAGTATCAATGAGTAAGATAAACGTCCCAATTTTTGACCCTTTTATCCCAATAGTTGACACCTATTGTTCACCCATATTGTTATAAATTAAGGTTGAAAGCGTCAAGCATTGGCGTAAGTTTTTTGTATTCGTGAATTGGACGATGTACCGACAGAGATTGTTTATTCCATTACCATTGACATGCTGGCATAGTGTGCGTCACATTAATTGCGATGAATAGGTATATAGAGTGGGTACATCAGCCTTGAACTTTCTCATAAACAAATGACTCATTACGATTCACAACACATTATCTATGTTACAATGAACTAACCGGTTCCGTAATGTAAATACCCACAATACTCCATTTTGAGACAATATTTCTTCGCAACGTCGCATTGTGCATAATCAATATGAAACACTGGTTTCTCTGCAGAAGTCTTTAATTTCTGAAGTTGTAATAAGGTAGAAGTACTAGTGCCCGACGCGGTACTAGTACTCGACGAATATAATTTAACTAGCGAATAATAAACTAAGATTGATTCAATATTTCTTATCACAATTTCAAGACAAATAACTTATTTATAAGTTATGAACATATTTGGTAAAACCAGCTGCCATCAATTGGGACAATGAGTTAAACCTTCAAGTCCCAATAAATGTCAGTCTGTCATTCATGACATTTGTACTGAAATGACATCTATTGGGACTGCCAGCATAACCGCCTGCCATTTACTCGTACATTCGGATTGATTGCCTAATTCTTATATTATCAGGATTTTTTATAAGATCACCATATGAAACGAATTCCATATCAGTAACTTGAGTAAATACCTCGGCTCCCAAACCGTATGAAACTGTTTAATACATCTTAAATGAGCATAATATCGTGATTCAAATAAGTATTTTCTGTTGACATGTCGGGCACTAGTACTTCTACCTTATCTAACACGCGATAAAGCCGTATACCTACTTATCCGGCGTGGTGCATGTTTGGGTAAGCTTTTTTTCTCACGGGTCTCTAAACTAGACTCTTAACGGCCTGGGCGCAGGGCGCCGGCTTGCGGTGCCGGAAGATTCTCCCGAATTAAATATAATAAACAGAGGTAAAGTTTGAGAGCGTAAGTTTCTATGTAGGCGGTCAACTACGGAACTACTCGTCCGATTTCAGAAATTCTTTCACCAATATGTAAACCTTAGGGATGGACACAAGCTGTATTGTATTCCAACTGTTGTGTGACTGCAGCTTATATGTAAGGGATAATGTTTGGAATGTATGGCATGTATGGATAATGTATGGCACGGAAACGCGGTCGCTTACTATGGCCCTCATAAGAAGGCTCAAAGTCACCCAAAGGGCAACGGAGAGGGCTATGCTAGGAGTAGGTATCTCTGCGTGATCGCATCAGAAATGAGGCTATCCGCAGCAGAACCAAGATAATCGATATAGCCCTCCGAATCGCTAAACTTAAGTGGCAGTGGGTGGGGCATATTGCACTTAGAACCGATGGCCGTTGGGGCGGAAAGGTTCTCGAGTGGCGACCACATATCGGAAGGCGCAGCGTGGGTAGGCCCCCCACAAAGTGGACTGATGACAGTGATGACCTGGTGAAGGTCGCTGGAGTCTGCTGGATGCGGGTGGCGCTGGACCGGTTATTTTGGCACTCCTTGGGGGAGGCCTGTCCAGCAGTCTTTCGGCTGATATGACGAATGTTTGAATTCCCGATTTCAAAAATTCTTTAACTTGTGTATAGAATGGACTTTCCCGTGGATTTGCTTGCGTTCTTTGTAATACGCGAATGAAGCCGCGCCGACAGCTAGTTGAAATATAAACTAGCTGCCCTGCGATAAAATATAGCCAGGTGAAAGAATGACTCTCGATTCAGGAGATTACCCATTACATACAAATTTACAAAGCTACAATCTCACAGACTTTTCCTCTTTCTAATAGTATAAATAGATTAGTAGGTAAGTACCTTTCAAGTTAGATTGATTTTACTTGAAAGAGTACCTGTAATAATATTATAAGAAAGCAAGGGGCGAAAAGTTCATTTCTAGAACTGTCAGGAAGATTCATAAAATATTAGTACAGATGTTCCTGACGTATGCGGAATCTCAATAATTAACGATATTACTCGAGACATCACTAAACTATCAACAGAAATCATGATATGTTATGTTGTTAATAAATTGTAAGTATTTCCAAATAAATGACTGATAATATTTGAGGAGTTCCGTTGATAACTCAAGGATTTCAGAATTGACACTTCATTAGTTGCTTTCAACGGAATCATGCCAGAATCTTTGAGGTAGGTACTTTACATACTTGAGAAGTTATATAAGTCATCTGTGGTCTTCCACTTCACCAAAATTGCGATTTCCGAGGGTAAATACACGAGTTATAATAGAAAATACCGAAATCACTACACGCGTGCCTATTAAATTTGAGGGTTGCCCTCGATTTCCCTGGGATATCCTGACCGATTGACCTGAATAACTTGAAAGAATACGATTAAAGGTCTATACGTACCTATAAAATTTCATAAAATATCCTCCAACTCTTAACCGTTGATGACTACCAGACGCAAATACCTGAATAGCTTTAGAAAATACATGAAACACGTAATATGTGCCTGTAAAATTTGAAGGTTGCATACATCAGATCCTGACTTGGTGACAATGGGACCATCGCAGGAGTTGAATATGTATATATTTTTTAATATCGGTCCACAATTGATGGAGATATCAGCGAACATACATAAAAAAATACAGTGGAACATATGTATAACCTCCTCCTTTTTGAAGTCCGTTAAAAATGTAAGTCGTCCATTGTGTTGAATTTGACGTGAGGCGCGTAAAGCAAATATTTTTCAACACAATTGCTCGTAAATGGAATCTTATAACGTCGCTGTTAGGCTCATAATCCAGGATATTAAACACACGTGTTTTATAGCATTACGACACTCGTGCGTTATATTTATATGCTTATCCCGATAAAGATGTAGGTACCTCGCAACAAGGCGTATGTATAAACACGGTGCATTTTTAAAATAGCCGAATATTATGAGTTTGTGTGTGATCTGATTGGTTTAAGCAAATCTAGTTGGCCACGCGCCACAAGAATTCTGCTCTGTGATTGTTTGAAAAAAATCTAGTTGGCCACGTGACGCAAGAATACTACAGTACTGCTCTGTGATTGGTTGAAATATTAAAGCTGCGCGCTCCACTCGCACTGATCTGGAAGTGAAGTTGTCAATTTCTTAAACTATTGATTGGTGCGGTTGTTTGAATCAAAGATTTTTCTGTCTTTTGTAGTTATTTATTTCCTCGCAAATGTGTTGAAAAACGTCGTATGAAACGCGTGAGCTTTGATGATGACATTCTCGGCTCTTATCGTTATCACGCTCACCTGCGGCTGTGGTTCGCGTGAACAATTCAAAACAACACGGACACTAAATTGCTACCTAAATTTTAATTTTTAAATCTTTATAACGTGTTTTTACGTTTAAATTTATTTTTAAATATGTTTTCAAACATCGTGTTTGTGTTAAAATCTCCTAGCTTTGTAACTAACGATACAGTGACAGATACAAATTAAGAAAAAAAAAACCGGTCAAGTGCGAGTCTGACTCGCGCACCGAGGGTTCCGTACGAAATATCATACAACACACCCGTCTTGCCCCACCTCATGAGTACCTACAGCGCCAGTTATCGGTGCATTTTGTTACTAACTTGCGCGACCAAGGAACTCGGTATGTACAGTAAGGGAAATGTATTCACGTACCACCGTAGAACCCTGTCGCAATTGACAGGCCGCCGTCACTCAAACTCGAGTGGTATGTCACCTTATTGCGATAGGGTTCTACGGTGGTACGTTAATACATTTCCCTTACGGTATGTTGGTTTTTTTGCGATAATTCTTTATCAAGTGAATTAATTTCGATAATTCTTTTTTTTATTTGCTAGAAGGTACTTTCAGAACACTTTCATACGAATTTGAAGGAAAAAAATTAAACACAGAAGTATTAAATTACTAACAAAATTAACATATGATTTTTGAAGAATAAAAAAAAATTACGCTAGATAGAGGTCTCGTTATACTTTTCCGGTAATATTCACGTTAATATTAATCATATATACTATTTTCAAATTTTTCGCTGGGTTAACTTCGGGGATAAGGGGGGGGGGGGGATGGTATTTTTTTCAACATTTTTCTTTATAAATCAAAATTTTACCATTGTAGAAAAAAAAAGAAAACTTTGAATTTTTGCCCCCCTTTTATCCGCCCTTTTTTATACAAATTAAAAGTATATATTAAAATTTTTCATTTTCCATACACGAGGATTAACTTTGTTTACAACTGTTCCAAATTTCAAATCGATAGCATTAGTAGTTCCTGAGATATTTGACTTTGTGACAGACAGACAGACGGACGGAGTCGCACCATAAGGGTTCCGTTTTTACCTTTTTGGTCCGGAACCCTAAAAATCCTGCATCTGCGCCTCCGCTCGGGTTCTTTCTAATACGCGGGTGGAGACGCGTGGACAGCTAGTAAGACAGATAGATATAGATAAGTAAAGATGATCGACGGTATAGAATGATTCATAATTTTCTATAAGCCCTATCCTTTGAAAATTGAATGTAAAATAATATGTTTTATTTTCTAGGTTTCCACTAAATGAGGATGTGCGTACGCGGAGTATTTGGATTGAGAAATATGTATTTGACGACCGGTTAGCCTAGTGGGTAGTGACGCTGCCTACGAAGCTGAAGGTCCTGGGTTCGAATCCCGGTAAGGGCAAATATTTGTGTGTTGAGCACGAATATTTGTTTCTGAGTCTTGGATGTTTTCTATGTATTTATATCTATATATCGTATTGTATATATCGTCGTCTAGTACCTGTAACACAAGCCTTATTGAGCTTACTATAGGCCTAGCTCGATTTGTGTAAGAATGTCCCATAATATTTATAATTTATAATTGTATACAAAATTAATATTATTCAAAGGCCAGTAAGCGACCCCTACCTAACCTAAATAGAGATAACCTTATATAAATAAATGTTTTTTAATATGGTTGTGTGTCATTTCGGTCCTTAGTATAGATCATTTTTATCCGCCTTAAGCCTAATGACAAGTTTACCTCTGACCGCCGCGGCCAGGCCGCGCCAGTCTGTGAGAGACTTAAATAAAGCCTCTCACAGACAGGCGCGGCCTGCGGTGGCGGTCAATAGTAAATTTGACACTATCTGTCAAGTTTACTATGGACCGCCACCGTAGGCTGCGCCAGTGTGATTCAGGCTTTCGACCCGCGAGCTGTGTCGCGGCGAGGTAGACTGTCCGTCTCTTTCTAGTAAGAACGCTTAGAAAGGTAAGATACGGACAGTCTACCTTGCCGCAACACAGCTCGCGAGCCGTCCTGTGATAACTGTGCTGATCACTCTATACAGTTTGTGGTGCTGATAAGAAACACAGATAAGCCGCTTGCACAAGGACTATTAATTACCTACATGTTCTGTTACTAGAATCATATTTCATGTTATTAAACTGAATATTACTAGTGTCTGCGAACAGCGCCTGCTAGGCAATGAATGTGTAAAGCTTCAGTAAAAACTACTTACAATAAAAGCGCATTATTTAAAAAAACATATGGACGCGATGGGGTAATTTTTAGTTACATGGCCACTCTACTTTGTTGCCGTCCCTCATTGTGGCATCACGTATAGCCTGTCCAGAGTATCCTAGGTTCATGCATTGTACGCATGTCAGGTAGAATTAAATGTCACTCTTTATACGGAAAAATGACAGTTAAATTGTAGGTACTAACGCGCGTCTGAAACGTTACGTTATTACCCCTCTGGACGTTAACGGAGTTTATGAGAAAACGCGGTAGCGTACTTGAAAACTTTATCCATACGATAAATAAATTATGAGAATGGGTTTTGAATATTGAAAAAAAAATATTATGCATTAATCATTCACAACAGTATTTTGCGAAAAAAGCCGTAAACAAAAAAAAATAGGTACCTATCTAATATAACTATATATATAACTAAGTATAATATTGTCTTTGACGTCACAAAATCTCCTCACCTGCGAGATGACCGATTAAGTGTGCTAAAAACATAAGACATAAAAATAAAACGCACCATCTACACCTGTATCGTAACAGTGCTACTTCCAAGAACTAATTTAACACACGGGAATTTGTCTCTGTCCGATTACGTCATTATTATTCGAATACGGCTAATACAATCTCAATATTGATGTTCTGGCTTCAAGACTGATTATCATATCTAATGTTGCTACTAGAACCGATTGTATGACGCACGTGCTCGAGAGTACATATTTTACGGATAAACACGAGACGTTTATAGTGTTACAGAAATGGCCCTGAACTCGGGTGGCCTCCCTGTCTGTTATTAGAAACAATTGGTCGACGGTTCCACTGCCGCGCTGCCGGGAGCGGTGCCTTGAAACAGATTTCACTGACATGGCCAGTGGGCTATTAACTCCACGAGGCACGTGAATTGTCAACGTTGCACTCATCGTTAACTACTCACTTCCAGTGCGCAATTCCGCGATTTCAATGCTATTATGTTAAAGTAGAGCATCTAAGTACCTATTGGCATTTCCTTTGTCCTAGAACAAAGTTACGTGTCAGTAGAGATAATTAGTTCAGATCAAAACGTTTTAACCCCTAATGCACTCAAAATAATAACGTTATAAGCTTAGCTAGTAGGAAATGTGTTAAGAGTAATAATTTATTATCTTATCTGGCAAGATCTGGAGCAGATACTTTTCCCCGACAACTTTCCGGGCTGAAAATATTATTACATAACAAATAAATAACATTGCGACAGAACATCGGAAGTGCTATGTACGGCAAGCACTTTAGGCCACTAGCGATACTAACATTGCGTAAGCATAAGTTATGGGAGCTTGGATTACTAAGCGCGGCAAAATATCAATTAAACAACAAAAGTTCAACAACCTGGGTTTGTAATACGATTTGTGGTTATTGTAATTGCGTTACCTATTAAGGAGAATTTCCCGTCGTGCATCATCAAATATTTAGGTATTGTCAGCTCGCGGTACTTATCAATATTTCCTCTTTCACCTTTATAAAACGTGAATCAGTGTCTAAAATCCTTTGCTAGCGTAACACAAGATGGGTTTGAGTCACGTTAAATTGTTATATACGTGCCAATAATATACTCGTAGCTACGGTTGATAACTTTATGAGATTAATTTTAGTAATATTGGCGAAACTATACAATAATGGGTTCCTATCGGTATCAGCACGGCTATCACAAGACGGCGCGCGAGCTCCCTCGATTTTTCTCGCACTGTACCTCTCTTTCTAAGTTTTCTAATAAGAGAGAGACGGATAGTGCGAGAAAAATCGAGAGAGCTCGCGCGCCGTCTTGTGATAGCCGTGCTGGGATCGTGGGTGGCGCAAGAGTTCCCAAGATACTGGCGGTGTTGCCACGCTGAATTGGCAATGAAATTTGAGGAACGATCTGGTACGCGGATTGCAACCCCTATCCCTGAGCCACTGACCCAAATCCCTTACGAATTCTTTCACTTTCTTACCTTAAGGTTCCGCAGTCTTTACTGCAAAGGGTTCGACGTCCTACATTGGCACCAGAATACCTACTTCACATTTTAGCCGAGCCGTTGAATCTGCGGCCGACCCCGCGGACCTGATGGTATGACTCAAACGAAATGGGGAAAACATTCTCACTCGCATAGCACTGATCTTTCTACCATGAAACCAATGTCAGACAATTCCTTGCCTTTTTTCCATCAGTACGGCACCAGCCAGTATAGGCCATCAGGCTCCAGGACACAAACCTTTTTTTTTGATCCTTGAGGGACTACCGCGAAACGAAAACGCGCGAAAATTTCGTTCGCGTATCTCCCTCCCCAAGTGCGACAGAGACGGAGATACACGAATGAAGTTCGTTTTCGTTTCGCGGTAGGCTCTCTGACTGTTGCTTTCATAGGACGAACCCAATAAAGTGGTCGAATTACGTGGTTGGAGAGTAGCCTGGGGAAAATCTAGGGAAAACCTCCGACACGACGCGGATCAATGTAAAGTTAGCTTTGCTGTGTTCTTTTGTAACTTCGATTGTGTTGTCATCGCTAAGTAAATCATCCATATAAAAATGATTTTCTAATGCTGCTGCTGCAAGATGGTATTTCGAGGCATCGTCTTTGACTAGCTGTTGCAGGGTTCTCATAGGCACAAAACCAGCTGCGTATTTGGCAGCTGGCCCCGTAGCATGGTTGGCCTTGTCACGCGATAGGTGATAAGATAGAGCATGCGTCACTGGCTGACATCGTTCGATAGAACGAGACGACGCTCTTATCTTGTCACTTGTCGCGTGATAAGTCCAACCATGCTACCTCCTGGTTTTGTGCCATTACTTATTGTGGTAAGTAAGTATTCCTGCATTGGTTCTCGAGGGGAATCCCTCCAGAGAATACCCTGTAGATGCTGATTGCTTTATCTGATTATAATCTGACGAAACATTTTTTCTATGTCTGCAGTAATTACATATTTATATTGACGCCAGGTTAAGATCAAAGTAGGTAGGTCCTGCTGCAAGTTCGGACCACATTCCGAGGACACATTACGACGCGGGGGCGGTTTAAACACTGGAATACTCTACGATTTTGCGCTCCAGTGAGATGGGTTGAACGGTTTCAACCAAATCTGAGGTGTGTGTGGTTAGCCAGCTACTGGGAGTTTTATCGCTGATTCACTAAACCTAGCCTAGCTGATGAGAAGAGCCCAGCAAGAATCTCAGCTAGGCCCGACTTGACTCGGACTGACTCTACCCGGTACCGGGACGAATAGGAACTATATGGACACAAGGCACGTTGGTCGAAAGCAAAGCCCAGTGAAACATATAATACCGATGCCGCCCCAAATGCGGAAGTGGCCTAAAGTATGCGGGTGCTTTTATAAACACCCATGGTAATGCACCCTTACGCTTTAGGTATATCTACCAAAATAACAAACCTGCAGATCGATCACGTAACGCATTGTACGCGCGTCAGGTAGATCTAAATGTCACTTTTTATACGGAAAAAGCGGCCAAGTGCATGTCGGGCCACGCGCAGGGTAGGGTTCCGTAGTTGCCCGTCTGTCACAGAATGCGGACTTAAAAGGGTCTTTTGGGGTTTTTATTATAGCTTACCCTCGTAAATAATCGTAAATATTAGATACTACATAAACTAATCGAACTGAAGAGCGCAAACTTTTAGCAGCAACAGGTTATTTACGTAAAATAATTACGAAAATCTCCGAACAGTATCAAGCCGCATATCACAACTAGCCGCGCGCGCAAGAAGCACCATGCCGTAAGTCCGCCTAAGTTTTAGCATTGCCACAGGTGGGGGGGGACATGTCGTAGGGCAGCCCCCCTATTCTGTAACTTGTTTAAGCTCACCTCAACGCTCACCCACAAATATATCTTGACACCGCGATGCGTAGTAACTAAGCGTAGGTAGAGGTCTAGTTTCGTAAACGGGTGAGCGGCGGGGTGAGCTGCATTTGCGCGTAGCGAATAACAGCCCAGGTCTTTTGCGCGTCGCGGGCAAGAAGCACCGTGCCGTGAAAAAGCAACTCTACCGTCCACGGTAAAAGGTTCAAATTCCAATGACAATGTATGTGCACCCGAAATTAAGTGCATTTCTTACCAGTTAACTAGTTATAGTGAAGATTTTTTAAAAAGTAGGAATCCACTTCAAGTCTTATCTGCCGATGAATGGTTTTGTTCTCTATTGTTAAAGCCGACCGCTAATCACCCGTGCAAAATGAAATGCATAAATAACAAATGATTTCATACGAATAACAACTTTATAATAAATTAATAAGGTTCAAATTTCATCAGCACGCACTCGACATAAAACCTTTTGGAACGGAAGAGCCGAACACCTGGGCGATCACGGCTCTTATTTCCAAAAGGTTTTATGTCGAGTGCGTGCTGGTGAAATTTGAACCTTATTAATTTACGATAAAGTTGTTATTCGTATGAACTCATTTGTTATTTATGCATTTTATTTTGCACGGGTGATTAGCGGTCGGCTTTAACAATAGAGAACAATTCCATTCATAGGCAGATAAGATTTGAAGTGGATTCCTACTTTTTAAAAAATGTTAACTATATGTCTACTACTCGTTAAGTACCTAGTTATGTCTACTTAACTGTGATAGTTTTCCTTTTAAATTCATTATATGTAGGTACTACTGCCACGAAGTTTTTCACGTCCCCAGTAGTAAGCCATTTAGCCGGCAGGGGGGGGGGGGGGGGGGACACATGACTCGAACAAAAATTAAACAAAACGAAGGGTTCCGTGCCTATTAAAAAGGTCGTATCGTCACAGAAATTTTACGTTACTTACGTCCTTTTCTTTAAGGAAGGCAGTTTTTCAGCAATATCTCGAAAACCTCTGAACCGATCTTGTTCAAAACAATTTTCGGTGAATGAAAATAATAAGCCCTATATCCATGAATTTTTCCATATTTTTAAAATACACCGTTCAAAAATTAGAGGGGGGGGGACAGAATTTTAGTGACTTTCGGGGCGATTATCTCCGACCCTATTCACTTAATCAAAAAAAATGCTGAGAAACCTTATATTTATTTTGAAAGGCCTATCGATTGATGTGCCACAAGAGGGGTCACAATGAAAAAACAAATTTTGACTTTTAGTGTTATGTATTATGTATGGAGTGCACCCCTAAAAAAATTTTTTTTTGTCATTTTAATTACTATGTACTTAGCGGCTAACAAAATACACCTATCCTCAAAATTTTATTCAAATACACCTTATAGTTTTCGAGTAAAATGCCTGTGACATACGGACAGACGGACAGACGGACAGACGGACAGACGGACAGACGGACAGACGGACAGACGGACAGACGGACAGACGGACATGACGAAACTATAAGGGTTCCGTTTTTGCCATTTTGGCTACGGAACCCTAAAAAGAAAAGAAAAGAAGACATTTATTCACTACACAAAGGACACTGAGATAAAGGGAGTACATACAATACAATTGACACAAATTGTGTGTCTATTATTAGGGCTTTAAATCCCATTATCTCGCAAACGCATAGCTAAGTTGAAAAATTGTTTTGTACACCCATAATATTTTTAAACAAGCTATCCAACGATACCCCACAGTATACGTTTAACGAGAAAAAAAAATACATCACCAATTTACATGTAGGGGAGGTACCATAAAAAAAAATTCAGGATTTTATTCTTCTGTTTTGTTGGCGTGATTGGTTTATATACCCATGCCGAATTGCAGTTTTAGTTTTAGTTGTAAGGGTTACTGAGCTAAGCCGAAGACGGACAGACAGACAGACAGACAGACAGACGGACGGACATGGCGAAACTATAAGGGTTCCTTGTTCACTACGGAACCCTAAAAATGACAATTAAATTGTCCTAACGCGCGTTCGAAACGTTACGTGATTACTTCGGTCCACTGAAGAAAAGGCTTCTCACATTTTAAAGTAATCTCGCGGTATCATTTATGTAACAATAATATTATCGTAGAGTATTCGCAAGACAATGTTTACGTTGCTGATTTTACAAGTTTAGCCTTATATAATTGTTATTCATTACGAGAAGCCGTTTGTTTTATGATAACGAGCTAATGGCAATGTCACCCATTTCAAGGAGAAATTTAAATACCTAATTAAGATGCGGATTTATTTATCTGATATAGTATATATACATAATGCATTCTATGTGTCCAGAAAATTTTATAGAGTTGGTGTGCTTTTGTTTATTATTTTATATCTGAACAGAGAATACCAGCTACCTCTAGTAAGTTTTTAGATAGGTAGGTAAGTATCTACCTACCTGGCGTGGCGCCTGCCTGCCTGTCATTTGGTCTGTAATCGCGAGTCACTAAATTATGGTTAATGAAAGATATAAAAAATAATTAATAGTCCAAACAATAATATGCATAATGAGTATTAGTCGAAAACCAATTAGTCCAACTCTAATTATAGATACTGATAGCGTAATATGTCAAACAGGTAGTAGGTTAAAAAAAATTCTATGCGAGACAGTTAAGCAAAACTATAATAGTCTAAAAAAAATGCCAACGAAGGGGATCCCTCTTTTATCCATTTATGTAAGTAGGTACTAGCTGCCCGCACGGCGTGCCCGCGTGTTACAAAGAATGCAGGCGGAGCCGCGGCATAATATATAGTCTGCTCATTCCGAAGGTTAACTATGTCCTGGTGAAATATCGCATGAGTAGTTAGCCATAACCCACTAGGTATAATCGCATAAAGTCACAAACTCGCAAAATTCAACCCATACACTATCCCTACTACAGGTATATTTCCAGATAAACTATGTTAATATTTGTAACCTTTTTCAAGGTACAGCTGGTTGAAGTTTTAATGCAACTGGGTATGTCCGCGAAAAATTGTACCGTTATATTCATGACTTCATAACACATGTTACAGACATGACTGAATGTTACTTAGGTACATGATAATTATAAAGCTTGGTTCATGACTTTTTTATACAAGTACCAAGAAACGGAGTTTTTATATATTTAATTGCACTTTTTTCGCATCCGCTCCCTATATAGTTTTTGCCTTTCAGCATTTGTCCACGCCATATAAAAAAAAACAAACTAATCCGTCATAGTGCGTGTGTACTCATCTTAACAATCGGTCATGACATAGCGTAAAACATTTAGTAACACTTGTTACATTCATGACAAAAAATTGGCAGGATATGTCCTGCCAATTTTTCAATCGCAATTGAGTGCTATCTTTTTCTAAAGTTATGACTTAAAAAAAGGATAGCACTCAATTGCGATTGCGAATAGCAATGGATTGCGAATTACTTTAATTCTGTTATTGAATTGTAAATCTGCATAATCGCATATAATAGAACAATAGAGTATTTCTATTTACCGTGCAGTTAACACACCCAAACCGTCGCTACGCGTCGGCCCTCGAACTGACTCGTCTACTACGTACGTACTAGAATATCCCACAGATTTGATTATTGTCGAATAACGATATCGCTAAATTTGAAACAAAAATGGGTCAAGCTAAAAAAACTAATTTACAATTTTTCGCGGACATACCCAACCACACATTACTACAACTACAGGCCTAATAGAGGATAGGGTCTTTACTTTCAATCTGCCCCATAAGGTAGAAGTACTAGTGCCCCACATGTCAACAGAAAATACTTATATGAATCACGATATTATGCTCATTTAAGATGTATTAAACAGTTTCATACGGTTTGGGAGACGAGGTATTTACTCAAGTTACTGATATGGAATTCGTTTCATATGGTGATCTTATAAAAAATCCTGATAATATAAGAATTAGGTAATCAATCCGAATGTACGAGTAAATGGCAGGCGGTTATGCTGGCAGTCCCAATAGATGTCATTTCAGTACAAATGTCATGAATGACAGACTGACATTTATTGGGACTTGAAGGTTTAACACATTGTCCCAATTGATGGCAGCTGGTTTTAACAAATATGTTCATAACTTATAAATAAGTTATTTGTCTTGAAAATGTGATAAGAAATATTGAAGTCACTAACATTTAGTAACTTAAAAATGATGTCGTGATCCATCTTAGTTTATTATTCGCTAGTTAAATTATATTCGTCGAGTACTAGTCCCGCTTCGGGCACTAGTACTTCTACCTTATAAGTGTCGAATTCGTTTATCAATGAATTATTAATTATAATGAGGAATAGCGCATGTTATGCAAAATTACCAAAACATCCTTGGAATTATCTCAAGTGTGCTTAGAGCAATGCCCTTCTTAATGATAGTTACTTATTATCAGTAATTTTCCGAAGATACTGGGGTCCTGACGCAATAAGAGCTCCAGATCAATAACCAAATTAAGATTCCTACTGCGCAAAAGACAAGCTCGACGAATCAAATTCACAAAACATCCAGAGACTAGGTATATACTTTAAACTGTACAGCTGTCATTTTTCCATATAAAAATTGACATTTAGATTTACCCGACGATTTATACTATACAATAAACTTTAACTAACAGAATCAGCTTCATATTCATTTACTGACGATATAAAACTTCATTCTGAATTTAATCCATATAAATTTAACATACATTCATACACACGCACACACGCATACAGACGCGCGCACGCATGCACACACACACACATACACACGCGCGCACACACACAGCTAAAGGTTAACTAGACATTAATAACATAGTCTTCAATATACTTTTGTTCTTGTTTCTTAGTACGCATAGACTGGCAACCTAGAACATTTTTCTTGGCGTCTTCCATCAGGCCGCCATCTTGGGGACGTCAAAGAGTATGTGAGCGTGCAGTAGATGCGATAATTTTCTGAGTTTGGATTCAGATATAGCCATAGCGTGATTTAATAAACTCGGATAACAAAAACTATTAATTGAATCATCGTCGCGTCGCGTACTAAGAGAACTCGACATGGATGGAACTTAAAATCTGAATAGCAACTAAACGTCGTCATTTCATAAAAACGATTAAATAAAAATAAATAAATAAATTATTGCTTTTATTTTGGCGCTAAAATATAGATCTTTAAATAGTCAGTTTATTAAGTTTAATGTTCCATTAGCACGGTCGATACTTAGCTAATGAGGTAAAATAGTATTAGGAAATTGTCACTTCTACATTTTTTAATCTTTGAAATAATGGAAATAACGAATCTTATAAATAAAAAACCAAATTTAATAAATGAATGTGCAATGCACAAGAAGGCATTTATAAAACGAACGACCGCCATCAGTGCCCGCCACAGACTAAACCAAGGTATTCTCATGAGAATAGATGACATGCGCAAACTTATGTCAGGTGATGTCTGCACGGCTATTACAAGACGGTGCGCGAGCTTTCTCGATTTTTCTCGCACTATCCGTCTCTCTCTTATTTTTAGAAATAGAGGTATAGTGCGAGAAAAATTGAGAGAGCTCGCGCGCTGTCTTGTGATAGCCGTGGTGCTAATGGCTTAGTATAAAATATTTTTTCACTTCTCATGCTCGAAAAGTGTGTCATATTAGGCTTAGCAAGCGGGGCTAAAGTGGTACATAGCCCCTAGGGAAAATATGTATAAATATTTATGATTTCTAAAACATTTAATTTGACCAATCAAAACACTTCGCTGTATTAAATCCACCAATCACCACTCTTTAAAAAACCTTTGTATTTGCAATTGACTAACCAGATTACAGCGAATATTAAAAACAACCAATCAGAAACCAGAATTAATTTCAAATATCAGGTGTTTTTAGTCCCTAACTCACAATAATTATTAAAACAAAAACGCCTCTGGCCGTCAACTACGCGCCTGTAGACGGTCAGCCGGCCAATACACGGTAATTAAATACTGATGATCCACCATAGTTGTCTCTTTCTAGAACTGCAATGAGAAAGAGACAGCGCGTGGATCGAGTGATGATAATACTTTGCCGTGTATTGGACGCCTCAGAGGCGTTTATTCGTGGTGTCAATATTTGGTATCTGTGTCAAAGCAGTTTATTAAAAAAGTATGCCGCCAAATCAAATAATCTTTGCGCCGTGGAATTTATTATTGATTGTGGATGGATAATTTTTGTTTTACTATTTTCTCGCAGTCGAAGTGAAAAGTAGAGTGTATAACTCGGGTCTAAAGGCCATATTACCCCTCGAAATATTTTCCCTCACTTCGCTCGGGAAAATAACCATCTCGTGGTAATATGGCTTATTTTAGCCCCTTGTCATACAATCTACTATTTCTCATTTATACAGTAACAACTTGTAGTTAAAGGGGAGCGGGGCCTCCTGGCCTGGCACAGGTATCAACATACATACTTGAGAGGATGTCCCAACCTTGATATTATTATGTAAAAATTTAAAACGAAATAATTATTTTCATTTTCATTTAGTGTAAATTCAAAAGAATATCTATTGTGATCGTTAATATATTTAATAGAATATAAAATCCAAATATCAATCAAATATGAGGATGTCCGCTTAATCTAAAAAATAAATAAATAATTATATACTTACTATGACATAATTAAATACACCTACCAAAAAGTACTTCTTTCAAAATACTATTCTACTATATTTTTCGATAACAGTAATTAACGTTGCTGTATGATATCTACAGTTGCATTCATTATTCAACATGATTTCATTTTATCGAAGAATTATCTTGAGGTGACCTATCAAAAATATCTTGACGGGCACCTTCAACGTTCTGGTTTTTGCATCTGTTTTACTGGATTGCAATCTAGACAGAACTCGTCTGGATCCATGTAAAAAACTCTAAATTAAATATTATGTATCATTATAATGTCAAAGATCTATTAGGATACCTAGTGAGTAGTGACACTTCGGAAAACCAGTTTTAAGTATACGTATCTATTTAGCCCAAATCTCCAGGTTTGAGTCCAGATTTAATCCTCCTTTTGGCCAATAAGGCCTTACAGATGTCAATCAATAATCCGCCTCTGCCCACTATAAAACATAGTTAGGTTATTTACTTGCATTGCATGTGTAATTATTGCATAACATTGACTTTACCGGATAATAAAAGTTTTTAATGATTTTTCTCTTATTTTTGGAGCGATCAAATAATTATTTAAGACCGATTTATTATTCACGATATAAATATTAATTCATTTTATGGGCTGACAATAATCAATAAAAAACCATTAAATGCAAGCTGGAATGACCCAAGAAGCGTTCCGCGCAAGAAAAGTAATCAAAACGTTATTTTTGAAATTTTTTAATGTTACTATTTGTTGTTAGAGTGGTGATAATACGAGTAATACACAATCTGCGAAAATGTCTACGGCGTTACCCCACAGACATACAAAAGAATCTTGATAATCAAGACCCAATATAGGGAATATGGATCCCTAAGACAACTATACGGCGGCGGCGTACAAGTAACGGTGTAACGCTGACGAAACCATGTTTTTAGACTATTATGGTGATGTTAACTAATATATCCTTTCAGACAATTAGTAGTATTTTTTCGGCAATGGTACAGTCGAGTTCTCCAATATCTATGCAGACTACCTTTCAAAAATATCTACACATGCGCCTTATGCCAGTAACAATAAAGACTGAGTATATATATTTTTGAAAGATTGTCTGCATATAGATATTGAAGAACTCGACTGTACTGGGCATTGGTATATCCATATTTGATATCGATATGCCGCCGGCATTATCCGTCAATTTCGGCAACGCAGTAGATTGGCTTACATAAGGAGGTTATCAGTTAACCTACGAGTATGTAGTACAACTTCAAATTGAGATGACGTCAGCTTTTGTGTTAGAATTAGTACAACGTTGTTATCGCTGGAGTTCTGTGTCATATCAACTTTTTTGCTAAACTGGATATAGATAGGTACTGTGAGTACTTTTTAAATGAACGTCTTCTCGGTACAACTCCTATTTCACCCCTTTAGGGGGCAAGTTTTAAAAAACATATTTCTGGATGAATACTATAACAGAAACCTGCTGTCCTGCAATATTTTTAGCCACAGTTTATCATTAAAAATCACACATTACTTATGTGAACTTTCAACCCCCATCTTAACCACTTCAAGGGATAAATTAGAAAAAATGCGTTTATCAATGTTTTTGACTGTACATTGGGAGCTTGTGACCGAAGTTTTAAACGTCTAACTTTAAAAACGACATGTTTCCCATACAAACTTTCAACTCTTTTTTAAATCCCTTAGGGGATGATTTTTTTATAATAACGCTAAATAATTTGTTTTGCTTTTTAGTAAGAAACCTTCGTACAACGATTCAAGTCTATAACTTTCCCAATGAACGAATTCCTTACAACGGTTCAACCTCTATTTCACCCCCTTAAGGGTTGAATTTCGAAAAATCCTTTCTTAGTATACGTCCACGTACTGTAAAGAATATATGTTCCAAATTTCATGCCTATATCTTTAGCGGTTTAGGCTGTGAGCTGTCTATCGATAGACCAGTAACGCAGATATATATATAGATTGTCTGTGGCGCTTCCGTGGGCCTTTGCTGGGTGACCAAATATAATAACGTTGTTCTTGTATCAATCGTCATTCAAAGAAATATAAAAACTTCAATTAATTAATTTGGTAGTACAATAGATACTATCTGGACTGAAAGTGCCTAGCTTGACTTTCTGATATATCCCCCCTCCTTAATACACAAATTCAAGAATCAGAAATAAATATTTAAATTAAATTTTATCGCATTTAAACCCACCTACTACTCAGCCATTTATTTTAAGTCCTGCTATACTCTTTTTTTTGCAGGGGGTGACCCGAGTGGTTATGTGGGACTCCCGTATAAGCTGATGAGACTCACGGTGTGGACCCACTAAAAACCCCCCCACTTGCCACTTGCCATGTGGCGAGGTCACGGGAACGCTTACGCACACATCCGCGACCCCGCCGGCGGCAGCCACCCACAAGCGGCTCCCTCGCGGACGCCCGAAGGCCCTCCACGACAGGCACGCCAGATGTTTTAGCGCGCCTGCCTCCTCCATCTCCACACGTTCAGTAGCGGACCCCCCTGAGTCCGCTACGAGGAGATCATGGGTGCGGGAAATTCCAGCACCCGGTGGCGGATCAGGTCTGTGGTTCCGCCACCGACCACGCCTCGGCCGCAGAGGATAGAGAAAGCGGCGCACCGTAATACCGGCATTCCTCTTCCTCTGCGGCCCCATCAATGCCGCTTCTGTGGAACGGCCCCGCCAAGTTCGCAGGGGGTAGGGAGAGTGGCGCACCGTTATACCAACACGCCTCTCCCCCTGCGATCCCGCCACGGCCGCAGAAGATAAGGAGGTACTCCTTTTCTTCTGCGGTCCCTGCCCAACGCATCCTAAGCGGGCAGTGCACAAGCCCGCTAGGAGCGCTCTCCTCGGGCCAGCCAGCAGGCCCCACACAGGCTGGCCCTGGGTGCCTCTTCAACAGACAGAGATACGCCGGTTTATGCGTGCTTTCTCGATCTGTCGAAGGCATTTGACCTGGTATGCTATGATTTACTTTGGAGAAAGCTAGTGGATATGAAAGTACCGCCGGAACTCATATCCATTTTCAAGTTCTGGTACAGGGAACAGGTCAACAGCGTTCGATGGCCGGGGGCTCTTTCGGATCCGTATGGATTGGAATGCGGGGTGAGGCAGGGAGGGTTAACCTCACCAAAGCTCTTCAATCTATACGTCAATTCTCTGATTGCAGAGCTCGGCAACACTCATGTCGGCTGCCATGTGCAAGGCGTGTGCGTTAATAACATTAGCTACGCGGACGACATGGTGTTGCTGAGCGCGTCGCCCTGTGGTCTCGTTAAACTCATAGCGATCTGTGAGCGGTACGCCATCGCTCACGGCCTCAAATACAACTCCACCAAGAGTGAGATGATGGTTTTTGGAGTCAGAGGAAAAAGTGTGGCAGCTCCCACGTTAAAACTGGTCCATTAAAAATGGTATCCCAATTTAAATACCTTGGTCACATGATTTTCTCTGACCTCAAGGACGGTGCCGATATTGAAAGGGAGCGCAGGGCGCTGGCTGTTAGAGCAAACATGGTCGCCCGCAGGTTTGCCCGTAGCTCAACTGCTGTAAAGCTGACATTATTCAGAGCATTTTGCACGTCTTTCTACACGGGTAGCCTGTGGGCGGACTATACGCAAAAGCAGTACAGCGCCTTACGAGTGCAGTACAACAATGCATTTAGGGTGCTGATGGGGCTGCCTCGATACTGCAGCGCGTCAACAATGTTCGCGGAGGCGCGCGTCGATAGCTTCTTGGCCATCATGCGCAAGCGAGCCGCCTCGCTACTGGGGAGGGTGAGGGCCAGTACCAACAGCATCCTAGCAATGTTTGCAGGCAGGTGGGATGGGGCTTACATAAACCACTGCACTGCGCTCCACGCCGTATCATACGGTTTTTTCTAACACCATTATGTAATTTAATTTTTTTAATTTGAATTTTTTTTTTTGATGTGTATTTTAATTTAATTTGATTTAATTTTTAATTTTATGTGAATTGTGGACCGATGTTGTCTGGAAATAAATGAATTTATTATTATATTATTTAGCTTCGTAGTGGGTGACCAGTCCACGGTTACTAAGCCCCCCCGCCCCGACGGGCACCCTCGAGGGGGCGAAGTCCTGCTATACCTAATGTAACACCAAGTGTGATAGACCAGGCACTCTAAGCTTTTTATAAAAGGAATGGACTCGGGCTGGGCCAAAACACTCTGAAAGTCGAGCAGGAAGCAACTCAGAATTATATGTGGGGTGTTCACGGGTCACTTCGGGGTCGAGAATCTCTTGGTTTATCGGATAGTTTAGACATTAGAATATGTGGCGAGGAGGATGAGACTATGGAACACTTACTATGTGAATGTCAGCATGCCCTTGCCAGACAAAGAATGAATTACTTTGGTAGCGGCTATCCGCAACCAAAGGAATTCAAGGTACCTCCGCTGAGCTGCATCATCCGGTTTGTGGAAATGATCGAGCGAGCTTGGGGTGCCCCTCATCTAGATAAGATAAGTGTGAGTGACCTAAAAAAAATACTTTTGAGGTAAAACTCAAAGAACGACACACGTGTCGGATATCATATAAGACTGAAGTGGACACCGAAGAAAAAAATATATAAATAATACCTACCTTAGGTACATAACTGTCACATAAGTAATTATTGGCATTTAAAAATATCCCTGATACAGTTACATGGTTTTAATAACACCCGCCCTCTAGTTCGTTACATAGGGCGGACCCTGTAACAGGAGCAAACATTAAATATTGTTTTTTTCTTTTTATTGGGTTTTCTTCAAAATAAGTTTAGGTGTACTCTTTTACTCTTCTGCCCATGTAGCACGATACGTTTTATCGTTGTGTTTTACGTGACGTTTCAGTACATTTTCGCTGTAAAACGTGACGATAAAACCTATCATGCTAGGTCCTCTGGAGTGATATAAGTAGGTAACTTTTTATTTTAAAAACACAAAAAAAGACACAAAAATATCTTTTGAAAAAAAAATGTAAAAACTATTATTACTGACTACATGATGTTACCTCAAAATCGGCATTGACTACTGTGCTATGATCTCGTGGCGCCAGGATACATTACTTGGAGGTCATAACTCATAACTTTAGATCAAAATTTCTCCGAATTAAAAAAAAATTAAAAAAAATGGACACAAGGGGTTACTGTAGATGCTCTAAAGAAGACCTTTTAAATATTTGCTCATGTTACAGGGCCCCGTTAGTTAGTTAGTTTTACTGGGCATTTTCCGCAAGTCGACTTCCAATGTGCCTATTTTGCGTGAAACGGCAGGGTGGCGCTACTCTAACCACCCCAGCTCCTCTAAAAAGTTTAAGAGTGCCTTGGTATTACTGACTGCGTTCCGTAGTGTGTCCAGAGACCCTAGGTGCTTTTTCCCCGTATATATAATTGCCTAGAAATACA
The DNA here is from genome assembly GCA_932294315.1 of Epinotia nisella. NCBI lineage: Eukaryota > Metazoa > Arthropoda > Insecta > Lepidoptera > Tortricidae > Epinotia > Epinotia nisella. Next base: position 14,509,624 of record OW028679.1, on the reverse strand, counting down.
TACCTAAACCTGAAAGTCTGCGACACGTGATAAAGACAGCGGTTCTAAATCCGAAAAATACGGACCAGCATAAATACGAGTATCACCGAACTTACCAATTCACCAAACGAGATTTATAAACGACTTCATATATTTTTTTGCGCATTATTGAATATATTTCATTACTAGAAATGACATACAATGTTTTAAGATTACGATATGAATAAGATAAGACATTCCAAAAAACCAAACATTTTTTTGCAATTTTCGTACGATTTTTGCTAGGCACCTGAGGGCTCACTAGGCGCTTACGCAATTCCTTTATCGCTCGGGCGCTGCGTAACGCTTACTCCGCTCTAAACAGGCCGTTGACCCCAGCCATTCACACAAAATACGCAGATTTGATGCCACCGTATCAGTAAGCAGCTGCCTTCTGACATAATACATAATTGACGTATTCAAATTATTACAGAACAATGCGTCACTGGCAAATACTAAAATATTATCGTAACGTAAGAACGCAACGCTTCATAACATACCTACCTAAAATAGATGTACCTACTTACCGGAAAAAATATACGATTTTTACAATTCAAACCAATGAAGATTTATATATAGATTACTACCTACTTATTTAATCCACAGCGTTGATGTCTAATACTTATCAGAGACTACATGTAATCACTATTAGATTAAGGTTAATACTAGATCTTCCAATTTCGGAGTTCAGATTTCTGCATGCACAATATCATATGCGAGTTGCCATGCCATACACATAAAAAATCCGTTTAAGTACATACCGGTTATGATACTCAGAGCATTTGATTATGAACCACCTCATATTAATTCAATCCGTAGTGGTGGTCAATTATTATTTAGAGCCATTTGAGACACGCGACACTGTCTGATTGCTTTGTTTACAACCATGGAATTGGTATTGGCTGTACGAATTTTTTGTAAGTAGAACCTTAGCTGTATTTTTCCACACTATTTGTTTTTTTGTGTATTATGTTTATAGAATGCTGGCCGTGTACGCTTCAGAAAATAGAAATAGAAAAACATTTATTCGTGACACACACAAAACGACAAACAGTAAATAAAAAATTAAAAAATCACTTCATTTAACTCCTCTTCAGAGAATTTACTGGATAGGTTTGTCAATTAATAGTTGTTACCATAGTGGTATCAACTTGGCAAATTAATATCAATATTCAACTCATTTATTAATATCATGTACGCTAAGATGTCCCCAATATTTGGAATAGATAACACTGCCTCCAGTGATATTATTTGTATCTAAACAAGTATTTGAAATGGGACTTAAAAATGGCATTCACATCACAATATTCAGGAATACACAAACTGGAAAAGGGAATACTTCCCGTTGCAGAAAGTTAAAGATTACGGGACCCTAACCTACCTATGATTTTTAAAGTACAGCCGCATATGGTAGTCTCTCCGTACCGTCAACCGGGGGTATTAGGGGTGGCGAGGGAATAGGGATGAAAACCGAGTATCACATTTACCTGCTAATTTCTTTAATTACCACAAGTGTTATTGTGTAATTGAAAATAATAGTAAAATAGTTTCCTTTGGTAATGGCAACACTAGACAAGCATAAAGTTGGTGCTAGATGGTAAAACCAACAGTTTGATGTTGGACCGCTTTGACAGCAGTTTTTATGCCCTCCAAACCTGTACCAAAAACTAATAGTTTTACTTAAAATTAACACATTCAATAGTGATAAAGGTGTTCGTTATTTCATTCAGAACCCGTTTTTTACACGGTAAGTCTAATTTTTCTTTGTTTTGTCAGAAAAAAAATAGGAATGCATGAAGATTTAGAAAAAATCCGAGGTTTACCGCCACGCAACGAGGACTATTAGAAATGACGTGAGGAGTCAAAAGGCACGCCCTTGGTAATAGGGACGTAGTAAGTTGGAATCAGAACGCTAAAGGGTGTATAGGGACAAGGCTGTACTTTAATTCGCGTTTTATTCTACAGTAACTAATTATATTTAGAGTTTTTAACTCCATTCTCAATTTAACTTTGATCGCGTTGTTTTTATTTTTTTCTGGAAAAACTACACGTCCATTTTTTTATTGGGTAAGCAGAAAATAACAGTAAAAACCGATTATCATATTTTATTTTTATATTTTTCGTGTCTTCAAAATATTGTGCCAAACCTTTAAATTGATCAAAGTAAGGTTTACGGTACTTAACTGTCAGCCACAGTCAAGTCAAATCAGAACATAAAGGAGGATGGGCAGATTTGTAACGACGCTGACCTAGAAACCAATAATGACAAGCCATATACCATTGGAAAGGTTTTTTTCATATTCTACAACTTCTTGTATAGCGGGAAATCTTGAATCGCTATGTAAAAAAGTTATGGCAATATAAAAAAAAAAAACATTCCATCAATAAGATTATTTTTATTGTTACAGGCTTTTAGTTATGTACAACGGTTTTTAAAGTTTAGTCCGAGCTCTTCGCAGTCAAAGTGTGCCGCTGATATCTTCTGTTGTATATACCACTCCGGCATATGACGCAGTTATTATGTCGTTCATCCATGATCAATTAACATGAAGTCAATTTTGCATTAGATCACGTAGTCCGACAACAAAGTCAAAGGTCAAGAAGTCGCAAGAAAGTAACCAGCGACAGTTTACAGAAAACCAGAATATTAACAAAGACGGAAATGTGCAAATCCATTTGAATAGCTGAACCAGAATGACACAAAAGAAAATGAAAACGCATAAAAAACAAAAACATGACACAAAATTTGCAGTTACAAAATTTTCATAGTCTGTAACTGTAAAGCGATAGTACAGGAACTATCGAAAAAAACCTACAAACCTAGTAACGTTTCAACTTAAACTACCTTCATGCAGAGATCGGAACTGGTTTTTTCAAAAGTCCTCGAATTACTCTAATGTTTTAAATTATTTTAGGCTCTTAATGTAGGACTCTATCATGTATTTAGGTAATATTTTCGTATTATTAGACAGCCTGATCAAAAACGATATTATAAACCAAAGAACGAAATTGAACGAAATAAAACCGGTATTTGTGTATGATGAAAATACCGGTATCCGATCCCTGCTTTCATGCAGCGATAACTTTTTTCACACAAAGATTTGGGACTACCTGCCATAGTCAAAGTTTTAGAACTTAGAATAAACTATCCAGTGACATATCGCTGTCCTTATTGGACATAATTGCAAATTTGCACCTTTGCACATCACCTTTTTTAGAGGTATTTACCGGGTTCCTTCCATTATTGTATAGGTAAACAAAATTGGGTTTCTGAAATAATGCGGATACCTATCTTTTTGTGGTGGAGAAGTAGGTACAGTCAGCATCAAAAGTAGCTACGCAAACTAAGGCGTCAAAAGTCTTTATTGAAAGGGAATAAGAACTTTTGACATCTTCGATTGCGTAGTTACTTTTGATGCTGACTGTACTACGTAGACTCACGGTTACTTCTTTTGTAGAGAAATTGCATTACACAATGAACCTGAAGATTTTCCCTTTTTCTTTCAATCCGAAAGCTTATTATGTCTAAATGATTCATCTTTAACTTACGTCAGCATTCCACTCACTTAAATATCGTATTTTTTTCGTTAAAAGCGATTTATTGAGGGTTTAATCACGACATCATAAACGATATAATAATGCAACAGTGCAAAACATCTCGACGTGCTCTTTCGCAACGAATTAGCATCAGTGGCATGTCCAAAGTACAACATTAAGTTAAGGTGCCTTAATAACTACGTTGCATTATCGCAGTATCGTTTTTAATGGGGATGGTTCATTTCACTTTTACATATATTTATAGAGTGCACTCACTCATCAAATGAACATGCATTTTATTGGTAGCTAATTTCATGCAATATTTTCAACGCTTTTAGGCTGCGTTATTACTAAACGCATTTTTAGTCTACTTTTGTATATCCTCTCCTTCACTGAATGAAAATTTTGAGGTGAAAAGGTTCATGCCGATTTGTGGAATTTATGATTAACTTATATACATCTTCACTAGTTGCTAATGAAACTACCTAATATTATAATATAATATAATAATAATAATAATAATGGTGCAATCAGTCAACGTAAGGCAGCTTGTGGCGGGCTGTTAGGGAGTAGCGACCCTACGTACCTGAGTGCTCCTGGGGGTGTCCTGGCGTCAGGCTGAGCCGATCGGATGGATGGTTGGATAGGCCCCCCACCTCTGGCTTGCCTTAACCGGCCGTCCAGAGTGGAGTCGCAAGAGCTGTTGCTCGAGGGTAGATGTGGACACCTAAGTGGCGAGTTGGCTATATGTTTAAAGTCCAGTGCCACCTCTCTACCCCTCCAGCTCTCTGACCGGTGTTGCCCTTAGGCCATTTTTTAATGTCGCTATTAATAGGGGCCCATCTAGCAGTTGGCGAGTCACCGTCTGCCAGAGATAAAAAGTGAAACAGTTTTATTAGGCAGGCGTCCGATGTTTCACCAATAGCCCAGTCACTAGTCCATCATTTTCACCCAATAACCCGTTTTATTTAGATTCCATCAACCAGTAATAGTCCCTATACAACCCAGCGGGTGCTGTCTCTGTGTGCGTCCCATGACACGGGCAGGGACAGCATCCGCTCGGTGTACTCCTTGCATTCCATTAAATTGTCAAAAGGCCCTCTACGTGTTGTCTCAGTTGGTACTTTGTAGGTACCTAGCCCCACGCACGCCTCCCAAAGGTCCGGGACATCATGTCCCGTGAGCGGGAAAGACATACATAATAATAATAATTTATTCATAAAACATAATGTACATAGTTACTAAAGACTAGGAGCTTATTATTAGAGGCAAATAACACGTGCCTGAGCTAGGATACCCAGTGTTTCAGGCAAAAAAGGACTGACAATTGAATATGTTATTCACATGCAAAAAAAATACAATATCATTCTTATTGAATATAGTACAAATAATTAGGAGTTTATAACCTATGCGGTATAAAAGATAGAACAAAAATTATATTAGAATGACAAATAACTTCTCTGTATCGTCATAAGACATATTTATGATTTACATTTCATGTAGTTTAGGGAATATAGATCAAGCCGAGCATTAAGTCTATTGTATTTAAAGAAGTGGACCTAGGAAAAGAAAAAATCTAGAAAAGAATGCGTGTCGTAGTTGAGTATATTTAGAAAATACAAAATCTTTACGCCTTTTACTAGCATGATCAGTGTTGTATGGGGTTTTGGTGTGCTGTTTTAAAACTGTGTGCAATATGAATAATTGTCGGACTGTTAGAACTTCACATGATTTATAAAGAAGGTTAGTGGGGAATTGATAGGAGCGGAAAGTAGAAACCTTGAGGATTGCTCTCTGAGCTCTTTTTAGGTTTAGTAATGTGGTTTTAGCCAAGCCACCCCATGAAGAGATGCAGTAAGTTAATACAGATTGACATAACGCAAAGTAAACTTGTTTGATTATGTGCGAGTCTGCGATAGTACGTAATTTTTTGAAAATAAATATTAATTTACGAACTCTAGTGCACAACGCTTCTACATTTAATTGAAAGTAAATACAAGATTATAATTAACATTAACTAAGATAAATTAAAACTAAGTTAAATCTGAAAAAGGCCCTCAAGGCATTGTACCGAGGATGCTGGCGGCATTTCCTCGCTGAATTGCAATGCTGATGCGTTGCGCGAGAAAGCCGCCAGCTCTTCGGTCACCAGTTACATCGACCAGACGTTTCGCGATTACTGCAAATAACTTATGCGCACTGGGACCCCACGGACCTAGGGTCTCTACGCCAAAGGGTACATAGTCGTACCCTTTGGCGTAGGCCTCTATATTTATTACATTTCAGATTTTCGGCGTTTTCCGCCGCTGCACCCGCTTTAGAAGTAGTCCGTTGGAGGTGAGACGGTGCCAGTGTGTAATACTACCTAATTAGGTAGTAATATCATTCATTCTTAACAATTGTTAAGTACACGATTGCATGAGGTTCGCTCGATTTTAATTGAACCGAAAAATAAACAAATCGGCCTGACTGTATTTCATCGTAACTAAATACGCACGGTCAAGGACTTTTTTTTGGTTTAAGATCATTTATTCTCATAAGAATTTACAATTCACTTTACATGAGATTAAATACAAATACGGTCAAGTACTTTAATTGTGGAGCCATTTAGGTGTCAACTTATTTTGGTTTTCTATGAAGCTACGAAGTGTCCAGTATAAAGTGAGCTCTAAATGGCTCAACAGTCCGTGACTGTACCAACCTGTCAGAAACGTTGTGCGTTGGTTTTCTCCAAATCGTTTCACAGAGACTCATTCGATCATCAAGCATCACATGCGGAATACCATGTGTCTCTCGAAACGTATGTAACACGAGCACTTCGGGTTACGTGTCCGCGGTCCCGGGAACACATTACAATTTCGACACAGCCCGCTTCCACGTAGCGACATACGAACCACGATACCTACGTAACAATGTGACAATATGGCACATTAGTGCCAATACACTTAGTGCAACCAGAAGTCACCTGCGCAATATTACCATGCTCATTGAAATGTTGTTTTTTTAATGGAACACGAGTAAAACCACGGCTAGTTTATTGTATACGCTCGTAATATACATATATACAGCATCTTTTATTCAATACAGGGCTCATCAAAGGGTTTATTCACGAAAAACAACATAAACTTTCAAGAATTGGTGAAAACGTAACAAGGCAAAGTAATTTCATCGGTCTGATTATTCAATCGGACCATAATTGTTTACAACTTGCTCTGAAGTTGCGATAAAAGATGAAATAACAGTTCTGATAGAGTAAAAGTATTATTCTTTAGCAGATACTGTAATCTATTCTGTGACTAAATATTTTATAAACATAGATACTTTATGTACTTCATGTTTTATAAAAAAAAATGTTTTACGAACGAAAGGTTTTATAAAAAAAGTTATCTACTTGAGGTCTTATGTTTGCATTCATCTTAAAACGTTGCTGGTGAAAATATATATACCGAATTTAAATTAATAAACATAATATAAAATGTACTTATTTATTTCGGACAAATCCACCGAGCTGTCAAAGCATGCGAGGCGTCAGATACAGGGAAACACATCTTCGATTTCGAGTTTTTAGTACTTACTGCCAGCAAAACACCTGCAAAAGGATTTATTGAATATTTATTGCTTAAGGATTTTTGTACATAATTGTAATAAAATGTTATGAAAATATAATAATAAAAAAGTAAGCCAGTTAAGTTGATTTCGTGTCGTCAATCACACGATAGTTGACGGCACCCGGGGCGTGCTCCGGCAACTTATCACCCAACAATTGTGAACGATACTCGTATTGACGGCGATACAAAAATGTGTCACCTACTTTACACGCATTGAAGGTCTCAAAATGTTATTGTTTTAATTTCTTATGTTATGATAACTCAGTCGTCTGAAATAATATGCCTACTTTAAACCTGTCCTTAAGAATAAAATGTATGTTAAATATATGTATAGAATCGTAATCAGCTATTATAAACTATGACACTAGTGTCATGGACAAGGAGATAAAAATGTCCCACACATAATTAAGAATGGTATAGTTAAACTTAATTTCGACTGCTATCTGAACGAAATTAGCAGAATCATTAACCGTCTTGCTAGAAAACAGAATCGCATAAGACGTGAGCAAAGTTGCCTAACAACAGTTATTTATTTTAACTTTTCAGAATCGAAGAAATAGCCAACGTAGTTATAAATTAGAAAAATGTTTACGCACAATAATAAATAAAAACTAGCAGGTAGTTTTTTGAGTAGTTTCAGTAAAAGTGGCTCGGTACCATGAGTACTTATTTTATTGTATGAACAGAATTCGTTTTGTTGCGATTTAAATAAAATTATTTAGGTACAATGTAGAATATAGTTATTTCGTGTGACACTTGTAAGAGTAATATTTGTGTTGACGCTGTAGTCATTAGGTAAATAAACGTATAGATTAGGTAGATCTAAATATATTTTTTTATAACGAAAAATGAGAATTCAATTGTCCTAACGCGCGTTCGAAACGTTACGTGATTACCCCTTGGTCCCTCGACCGGGCGGTATGCGTAAATGCATTTCCCCAACGTAAAAAAGGTAGGCTTATTTTTTATTTAAATTTATATGTATTTTGAAAGTGGAAGCGTTCAGGGCTTCTTCAGCCTGGACTTACGAACAGGCTGAAGAAGCCCTGAAGTAAAGAGCTATTTGCACCTTTCCATCTCCTAAATTTACACTACACACACTCTCCTACAATCATTCACTCAATAATACTACAAACAAATTCAACAAATGGCATGTTTAAAAAAAAATATTTTAGTTTATAAATTTATTTTAATAGCCGCATGATATTTTTCACTCTTGTGTTCGTTCTGTCTCCCACGATACATGCTGTGCCTAGTGCGGAAGTCACTGTATCTAAAGAAAATTGTTATTCTAAGTTATATTCTTATTCTTAATAATTCGCAACGAATACAATTTTCTTTCAGCAAAAAATGTCAGTAAATGATAGCCTCGGGTGAAACACAAATAAACCCGCTTGTTTATTTGTGGGCTTTATTGTCAAGGTGTCTGTGACAGTGCCGACGCGCCCCAGCCTCTCCAGTTGTACGATTGTTATGACTTACGTCGCCTCCGCCGTTCCGGCGCCGTCGCACACGTGATAATTCATTTATTTTGGATAATCGAGATCACGTATTTTTGTTTGAAAGTAGAACACTCACGCGTTTTAACTAATTTCTTTGGAGTTCAACGGGCCATGAATGAGCCCTGTGGCTACTATCTACAAGCCATTTCCAACAGCTATTCCAATGTTCTTTCTCAGATGTGATGACGGTCACTTATACCTGTATTCACAGACGTCCATCAAACCTATTCTAATTAAAATTCCGGTAAAATTAGTCCTTTAATGTCGCTTTGACATATATGTTTATGACAAAGAGACAAAACACATTTTGGTGAACATAGGTTTGGTAAATTTTAAGAATAATGGGTTTAATATCTATTTTAAATATAGAAGGTCCCTATCATAAATATTGCACGTTGCATGCTAATTATAGAATGAATAATGGGTTTAATATCTATTTTAAATATAGAAGGTCCCTATCATAAATATTGCACGTTGCATGCTAATTATAGAATTCAAATTAATACATTTTATGCAACTACCCGATTGTAAGTTGTGAAGATTAACACATTCAGTGACTGAATGTGTTAAACTGGCACTGTGCCAAGAATTGCTACGCGGCGTACCCGATCCTGTGGTTTTCTTCGTATGTAGCGGAAAGCGCCTACGGCGTAGGCACCCGATGGTCGGATTCCGCACGGAATGTGTTAAAGCAAAAATTTTAAGTATTCATATCAGATGGTCTAGACGACAGTTTGCATTTTACAGATTTCAGTGAAACTAGTTATATACGTGTGCTCTATACTACGACTTAGTTTTTTGGGAAAATTTAACATAAATTGTCTCTCCATAAGAACAAACACAGTACCTATACGGAACAGCGTCGGTGTCGTGAGTTCACTTCCCTCATGATCGTTAAAATATACGCAGAAGAAATTCATAATAGTAGGTACCTACAAGAATATTCCGAGTTTGTATTTTAACCAATAGTAATTTTTCTGCGACTAATGGTTTTTCGGATTCAACAGCCTTCATGCTTGAACCATATATATGTATATATATCAATATATATATACCTACCTGTACCTGTTTAGTGAAGTGGGTCGTCGTCTGCACTGCAGGAAAGAGGGCTGGATCCCCGCTCTGGGTCCTTTCTGGTGCAAAGGTTAGTCATAGCTGTTCAGCGCGGCAATGCGGCTAGCGTAATGGGCACCTTTGCACCAGGAGGAACGCGGGGCAGGTTGTTTGATACTTAGTTTTAAGTTTAGTTTAATTAGTTGTAATTATTGTAAATTGGTTTTTTGTACTTGTTTTGTGTTTAAAATATAAATAAATTACCTGTAATATATAATAGTTTTTCTTGTTATAGGTACCTATAATATGTTTCGTTTGGTAATCATTTGCAAAATGTTTGGCTCTACCATGCAAATCGTACTCATTTCATAAGGCTATCGACTTTTTACTTCTATCAGCATTTATTATAAAGTTATTTTATTATTAATAATAATAAGAAAACAACCAATTGAAGGACTTACAAACAGGGAGGGTAAAACAGGCATTACCTTAATCAATACTTACCAAACGATGAGAATTCATCACATCAATCTCTCTGATGTCATCTTTCACCGTCTTTATCATTATCAGCCTGTAATCGCCCCCTGTTGAGCATAGAAGCCTCTATTCGAGAACGTCACTTATCCCGGTCCCGTTCTAGTCTCATCGAGGAATAACCCGCGGTCTTTTTTATGTCGTCAACCGATGGGTTGGTTAGCTGGTGGATGACCGACGCTTCTTTCGCGCCACTTATCTTATTACTTATCATCTTTAAAACGAAGAAATATTAACCCGCAGCTTGACTTTATGTTACGTAAGACGAGGCCGAAAATTCGCTAACAATTAACACTTAGATCCATGTCAAGGAGTAGGTAATCGAGGATAACTAAACAATGCGAGCGCACCTGTACGGTGACGTCTGTGCGGTGTGCGCATACGCTACTGTTTGCAACAAGACCAATGACCCAATTCAATTGGAAACAGTTCACGTAAATGTATGCAGCGCATGATAATTGTTATTTTTTCAATGTCGTCAGTAATGTTGCTTCTCCCTAGTTGATTTTTTCGCGTACGGGACTAAGTATTTCACAACGAGCATCAAAAAATCGGCCGCGAATTCGCGGCCGCGGGAGTTAGAGGAGAGATTTGCGCGGGAGTTGTGGGGGTCACAAAAGGTTAAATTTCGTAAATAGGTAGGATACATGGATAGGTACAACTACAAGGAAATTAAACGGAACTTTCGCATACCTACATTATGCTTGTTAATTAAGGCGACTCCCTGACTTAGCGGGATGGGATCGGTATGCGGTATTTTGCACTTTGACGTGAGCTTACTGATGTTGCACAGATTTCCTCACTTGTTTGTTAGTATATTACATTTGCTCAATAGTAATGATACTACATGAGCGTGGAAGCGGCACTGCTGCATTCAATACCGCCCCCTTCTCCGTATCCCACATTAGTGTCAAAGTCAAAGTGTAATTCTTCAATTTAGTCATATTACATGCACCTATGAATGTCGATAAACTACCACCGGTTCGGAAAGAAAACTTCTGTCTCGAGAAGAACCAGCGTAAAAAACTCGGCGAGGTATCATTTTTTCAAAACAGTATACTATATCATTTTCAGTATCAGAGTATTATAAAATTACATGATCGGTGATTCGTAGGCCCCGGCGCACTTCGGCGCATACCGGGGGATGCCGCGGCATTGTGGAGGTGCTTGCGGTATCAAAATTCGTTTTCTCCCCCGTCATCTGCCGAGTTGCGCCGAACCTTCCCCTCCCGCAGCCCCGCTACCCCGGCGCACTCGGGAGGCCTCGGCGCATAGCGGGGGATGCCGCGGGATGCCGCCGCCTACCGCCGCGGTATCCTCTAACATGCTCCTCGATGCCGCAGAGTAGAATTGATGCTCCGGTGATGCTCCGAGGTCGGTTTCAAGCATTCAAATTTATACCTGAATGTAATTAAAATAGAAAAGAATATACATTGATGAATTTAAAGTGATGTGCGCTGCGCTCCGCCGGTTTGCGCAGGCCTTAAGTTGTTTGAAAAACACTATGACAACGTCGCCCAGCGCGTTATGGCAACATCCGGGGCACATAAACGCATTGTTGTTGAGATACGTATCCGATGCCATTAACATCTCACGTCATTTAACACTGAGTTCCAGGAGCCCGCCTGGTGGGCGCTCTTCTAGTAGGCGTTTTTCGTTTACGAACTGTTTTTGCCATGTTATCGGCTCGGAGCGCAGCGCTACGAAATCTTTCGCAGTGAAAGAAGGAACTTGCACTTGAACTTCCATTGCAAAAAGTTCTAAATTCAACCATCGAATACACCGAATCATCCTTGACCTATTGAACTAACCTCATTGGTAAAAAAGTGCATATAAAAGATGATCGAGTTCTTTGAATGACCTCTACTAGGACGTTTGTGCCGTGCCAAGCACTTGTTACCGTTTAAGCAAAGTACTTTCCGCCCTGTGAAGACGGTCCCTTGTTAGACTATGCCAACAAGGCGGTTTGAACGTTTTTCAAACAACTTAAGGCCTGCGCAAACCGGCGGAGCGCAGCGCAGATCACTTTAAATTCATCAATGTATATTCTTTTCTATTTTAATTACATTCAGGTATAAATTTGAATGCTTGAAACCGACCTCGGAGCATCACGGGGGATTTCTACTCTGCGGCATCGAGGAGCATGTTAGAGGATACCGCGGCGGTAGGCGGCGGCACCCCGCGGCATCCCCCGCTATGCGCCGAGGCCTCCCGAGTGCGCCGGGGTAGCGGGGCTGCGGGAGGGGAAGGCTCGGCGCAACTCGGCAGATGACGGGGGAGAAAACGAATTTTGATACCGTAAGCACCTCCACAATGCCGCGGCATCTCTCGGGATCCCACGGCATCCCATGATCGGTAATTCGTAGGCCCGGCGCACTTCGGCGCATACCGGGGAATGCCGCTGCATACCGCCGCGGCATGCCGCCGCAGTATCGTCGGCGCTCTTCAACGCCGCGGGGAGAGGATACCGCCGCGGCATCCACCGGTATGCGCCGAAGTGCTCCCAGGTGCACCGGCCGCCGGCGCTGCGCTGGCGAGTGCTCGCGGTATCGCGGGGGATTTTCCCTCGTCGGTGTGCGCTGCGCGGAGTAAATCCTCCTAAGTGATCTGCGCTGCGCTCCGCCGGTTTGCGCAGGCCTTAAGGCTACAAATTATATCATCTTTGACGATTTACGCCTCTCACAAACTGGCACGGCGTGCGGTGGCGGTCAATAGTAAAGATAACTAACGTCAAAGTTACTATTGACCGCCACCGCAGGCCGCGCGAGTCAGTTTGACGATTAAAGGTTATAATACTGTCATCTGCACGGCTATCACAAGACGGCCCGCGTCCTGTGTCGTGTCGCGGCAAGACAGACTATGCGTCTCTTTCGAAGCGTTCTAATTAGAAAGAGACGGATAGTCTATCTCGCCGTGACATCTCGCGGGCCGTCTTGTGATAGCCGTGCAGATGACAGCAGATGTCACCGTACCCAAGCTGTTTTTAAAAACACTATAACAAGTCAATTGTACTTTTGGCATGCTTTCTTTAGATATGTATTTTTTATTTTACCTTTACTGTTTAAATTTTGTATTGTATTTATGCCATGTATGTTGTGGGCATGAATAAAGTTTTAATCAATGAATCAATTATTTTATTCTAAAAGCATCCTATAGCATCTAACGAATTTTGAAGAGCTACCTGTGCCTGTTAGAGGTCGACTGCGTGGAACTTCGCCCAAGGCTCGGCGCGAGTCGTCGACCCGCCGTCACCTTGCCTCGCGCCAACTTACGCAATTAGTTAATCTTATCGTCTACATACACAAACTGACCTCGACAGCCTCTCGCTAAAATTTGGTGGCTGCATAGTGCGCATGCATTCACTGCGTTGCTTTTGTATGCTCATGATTTTAACTACCTTTACGCAATAACTTTTCTTAGATATTGTTTAATGGATCAATTAATGTGAATTGACTTGAAAGGTAAGGCGACCGGGCTATAGTAGCTACATTTGTACTTACTGTACCAGTTTTTTTTTTCTTAAAGCTTTTCTTTTATGAAATGAAAAATTACATGAATGGCATTGAATTGAAATTAGCTATAGGAATCCACAATTTTGAGAAAGACAATTAAACTCTTAATTTACCCACCCTTATATACTTACGATTCCGCAAAAAAAAAAAAAATTAAAGCGCTGTATGATGTTGCTGGTGGTATAAGCAGCTTGGCACTAAGCGCCGAGCGCTGGCAGAGAGAGGTGCGCTGGTGGGACGATCCTGCCAAGCACGTACCACCCCGCGCGTACCTATTTATTGGCAAGGCCACGCCAGCGGCGCGCCAGTGCGCAGACGACGGTCGAACGCGCTGTATCTGCCACTGCTGTGACCAACGCGCAGCCGCATACACGTTCGCGAACAAATATTATGATCGACTGATAAAAACGGACATTTCAGTTTAGTTCCTTTTATTCGTTTGTTAACAAAAAAGGTTCACTATGATTTCGATACTATCAAATTCTAAACTTTTGTGGGGACTATGTCAATTGGTGAACTATTGTGTGGCACGTACGTCGCTGCCGCTGCTGCTGGCGGTTTGCGCGGCATTGCTGGCGGCCCGCCTGGCGCAGCTGGTGAGGGAGGTGCGCAAGCTGCCGCCGGGGCCGTGGGGCCCGCCCGTGGTCGGCTACCTGCCCTTCCTCGGCGTCCGCCACAAGACCTTCCTGGAGCTGGCGCGCAGCTACGGCGCGTTGTTCTCCGCGCGCCTGGGCAACCAGCTTACCGTTGTGCTCAGTGACTACCGGCTCATCAGAGAAGCTTTCCGGCGAGAAGAGTTCACCGGGCGCCCCAGTACGCCCTTGATGCACACTTTGGATGGTCTTGGTAAGTACCATTAACTTATCAATTTTATCGCAGATTTTCACTGTACGTTTTAGTAGTTTCGCAGCACTGTTTATCTATTATCAACGAACTCTATCGTATGTTAACATTACCTAATCCGATGCCTGGTGTATATATATATACTGTTTTTTTCTTCTTCAATTACAAAAAGTTATTTGCTGTTAGTCGTTTTAGTAATAATTTAAGTGATAGAATCTCTGTCCACATGGCACGAGCGCATGTGGGCGGTACTCGCGCGCACGCGCCTCCCGCTCCCGGCGCCGTGCGCTCGCGCCGCCCACCGACCCCTCGCCGCAACTAACCGCCTCCCTCTGTGCAGGTATCATCAACAGCGAGGGCCGCCTCTGGAAAAGTCAGCGCCGTTTCCTCCACGAGAAACTACGCGAGTTCGGAATGACATACATGGGGAACGGCAAAAAAATTATGGAAGCCAGAATAAAGGTACTTAAACTTTTCATTGCATGACTCAATGTGTAATATTAAATGTTATAAACTTAATTTAAACATTTCTAACGTGACTTTTCGTTCGCAGAATGAAGTTCATGATCTGATCACCAATCTGCGTAATACAGAGTGTGCTCCCGTCGATGCTAATCCTCTCTTAGCTCTCGGCGTTTCCAACGTCATCTGCGGCATCACGATGTCCGTCCGTTTCAGCCACGGAGACACACGGTTCACCAGATTGAACCATTTAATCGAAGAAGGAATGAGACTTTTCGGAGAAATCCACTATGGCGAATATATTCCTCTTTACAATGTAAGTTACTTTTAGTGACCGTTACTACATACAACATAAATTGGTTTTTAATTGACATTCTCATTACTGTAATGAGACATTTGTTTATACTTCCTTTTGTTTATATTTATAGTATCTACCCGGAAAAGCACAAGCGCAAGTAAAAGTTATGCAAAATCGCGATGAGATGTTTGCATTTTATCAAACACTAATCGACGAGCATCGGGCGACGCTGGATCTTGACAACGCACGAGACCTCATTGATGTCTACTTGATCGAGATCGCGAAAGCAAAACTTGAGGGAAGGGCCGGAGAATTGTTCGAAGGACGCGATCACGGTAAGTTTATCACTATAACTGCACACGAGGTTGTTAATAAACTCCTCTAAAGTTGACATAAAATATGGTCTTGTCGAAAAACTTTTTATTAATTATAATATTTACTTACAGAATTACAATTAAAACAAATCCTGGGCGATCTATTTTCCGCGGGCATGGAAACCATCAAATCATCGCTATTGTGGATGCTGGTGTTCATGCTCAGAAACCCTGAAGTCAAGAGACGAGTTCAAGAGGAACTGGACGCTGTGGTGGGACGGGAGCGGTTACCTACCATCGAAGACATGCCAAACTTAACATACACCGAAACCACCATCTTAGAGACCTTGCGCATGTCGAGCATCGTACCACTTGCAACGACACATTCACCTACAAAGTAAGTTTGGTATAGAATAAAATATATCTACATATTACAAATGTTTAATGAATGATAGGTTTATTTTAGGGAAATGACGAAAAAACTAACAATAAATTTTTCTACATCAGGGACGTACATCTGAACGGATACCGAATTCCGGCCGGATCACAAGTTGTACCCCTCATCAACTGCGTGCACATGGACCCCAATCTTTGGGATGAGCCAGAAAAATTCAACCCCAGCAGATTCATCGACGAAGATGGCAAGATTAGGCGGCCGGAATACTTCATGCCCTTTGGCGTGGGGCGGCGGATGTGCCTCGGTGACGTGCTGGCTCGCATTGAGATGTTCATGTTTTTCGCGTGCGTGATGCACCAGTTCGACGTGCAGGTGGCGGAAGGCGCGGACTCGCCGTCGCTGGAGGGCACGGTGGGCGCCACGATCGCGCCGCAAGCCTTCCGGCTGCGGTTCATCCCGCGCGCGCCGCCCGCGCCGCAGGCGCCGGCCGTGCCCGACCACCCGCACCTGCGCCACGTCGGTGCGCACTAACCGACGCGGCTTCCCTGCCACTTTTTACCCACCAGTATTTACTGATCACTCGTTTTAGAGCGCATCGACGACCATTTATTTAAGTTTTATAATGTAAGTAACGACGTCGCTGCGGCGACGGTCGAGGCTGTGCATAAAGTGTTCAATTTAGAAGATAAAGGAATTTTAGAGGTATTGAAAACTCCCATCGTTGAGATTATGAAATGTTTTTCGTAAATGTAAGCAGTATTAAAGAAATATGAGATTTCTGGATGTGACCTATGAGGTCTTTGAAATTTAGACAATACGAATTACATTTTGAAAAATTTATTAAAATAAGCAGTAGGTAATTAAGTTCTCGTATACCAAAATTGTATATTCATTCTAGGTCATTATTTATTAAGATCACTTAGAGGAGTGCATGTTTGAATGTGATCTCATGTTTGTTGTGTTGAATAACATTATGTTTGGATAGGCTTCGCAAGTGTTCATCAGTAACTTTTCTAGTTAACATGATATTGTATTGTACCTTTCAAGACTATAAGATAACATTCCATCATAGCTTAGGTTCAACCAGTAACTAGTCTAAATATTATTTAATAGTTAAGTGATCTTTAAGTATCAGTTGGAAGTAGAGGATTTCAACTTTTTGCAACCAAGTTGCTCTGTACTGAACTTATATTTATACTTTCAGCTCACCGCTAAATAGTATATTACCACTACATTCGCCTTGTAAATATAGTTATTAATGAGAATACAAATTTCTATTTAAAAAATAAATGAAGCAAAAGTAAGTCATTAATATTGTTTATTATTACCTACACACATATAATCAAAACATCATTTAATGGTCCGAAAGCAATCCATTGTAATGTCTTTACAAGGGATCGCAATAGAAAAGCACCGGTGGAGGTGTTAAGGTGAGGCCAACCTTTCCCTTAATTTCCTCTTGAGATGGAGGATCTGAAGCGAGTCGTATTCTCCGACGACGGAACAGTCTAGCCACCAGGCCGCACGACAACATGCGAGAAAGCTCGTCTCCTGGACACATGCGCTTTCCTAAAAAACAACAAAAATAGCTTAAATATATAACATAAAGCGCTGTATAAGGCATATATATGGCATAGCATTCATCAAGAGAATAATATGGTTTCAAAATACTATAAACAAAATGGACAATGGTTTAATAGTCCTGCTTTTCTTTTTTCTTTTTCATCTTCACTCTCTTTCAAGCAGCAAGAGGGACGAAGTCATAGACCGGTTCCAAGTTTGGCGTGCTTGTGCCTTGCTGCATTTTCTGCAGCACCGCCAGCCACCCGCGTTGTTTGTGCAAGATGCGACAGGCGCGAAGGTGCTAAAGGAACTAGTGTAAGATCGTCTGGCCTCTTCCCATCCATCCGACTCAAACTCTGGGGTTCCAAAACGCAGGGTACATTTACTACCCGTACTAACCGTTGGTGGTACTCACCTGTCTGAAAAGGTATAAATTCTTGTGGCTTAAGTAGACTACCGTGGTCAGAAATAAAACGGCTGGGTCTAAACTTTTCTGGCTCGTTCCACGCTTCGGGATCCATATGCAGTGCCCATTGCAAAGGAATTACCATCGCTCCTTTTGGAATTCTATAATCTCCCAGAATAGTGTCCTGAAGAAAAAAAAATTATTTCGTATAAATTATTTAAAAAAATATCTTAAACTTACTAATAGAATGATCTGGCTAGTTCTTCCGAACCTGTAAACACCCATGCGGAATTCCAACTGGAACTATAGATCGAATGCGCTGGGTTTCGCAAATGGCTGCCATAAGAAGTGGTAATCGGGCGCCGTCCACTTCATCTTCTTCTGGATACACAGTTAAAACTTCCGTTCGTATACGCTCCTATAACAACAAAACAATTTTGAATCAACATAATAAATAAAACATGCGTTGGTACCAAGATGCGATCACAAGTTTCATACGCAAACTCTTACCTGTTCTTCTGGATACAAAGCCATGAATAATAAAAACCACGACAAAGTTACGGACGTGGTGTCCAAGCCAGCCCCAAACATGTCAGCCAAAAGGTAATGGAGTTGTTCGTCTGTGACAAAGCCTGCTGATTTATCACCACTATCGAATCTCTTCTTTTGTTCTTCTAGAAAGCTGTCTAAAATACACTCTCCTTCAGTTGCAATTAACGTTTCAGGATCAAAAAAGTGTTCTTCTGCTTGGTCTATATGTTTACTATACGTGATACATTTAATATGTCCATTTGGGTGTTCATTGAGAAGCTCTTCGTGAGGTGGATATGTAGCTCCGGGCGGTTTGACTAGTCCCAGCATTGTACGACGTCTGGCTATTATACTGGCATAAAACCTGTGCGTCTGTGCCTGGCCCCGGATAAGTACTTCTATAGTCCTCTTAATAGATGACGAGAAAAATCTAAAAACAATTTAAATTTAGATCCCAGGGAGAAAATAAAAAAAAACCAGTTCGAGTCAGACTCGCACACCGAGGGTTCCGTAAAAACTTTCACATCTACATATGTAAGTATGTTTATCGTCGTCTAGTACCCATAGTACAAGCTTTGCTTAGTTTGGGACTAGGTCGATTTGTGTAAGATTGTCCGCAAATATTTATTTATTTATAACATACACGCTTTTGCACGCCCATTCATTTTGAAAAAATCTTAACAACGCATAGCGGAAGTTACTGCCATGAGTACAGCGCCATTTACTATGCAGTTTGTTACTAACTTGCGCGAACAATGAGCCCGGTATGTATGTTACTTTTTCAGCGATATTTTTCTATCACGTAAATAATTTCAATATTTTTTATTTAAAATGAAAGAAAGTCTTCTTAGAAAAAAATACATTTAACGGTGATTTAATTACAAACTATCTTATCTATGTGAGGGCCCTTTCGGATAACATCGACCCAGTGGGATGTTTTGTGTACATTTGTCCTCTCCTTTATACCTACTCCTAAGCTCGCTCCATCATTTTCACAAACCAGATGATGCAGCTCAGCGGAAGTAGGTATCTTGAATTCCTTTGGTTGTGGATAGCCGCTATCAGAGTAATTCATTCTTTGTCTGGCAAGGGCATGGTGACATTCACATAGTAAGTGCCTGCCTAGCACACTAGCGTTAAAATAACCCTTATATCATTCTTATATCGGTTCGAGCCAAGTGTTAAGGTGTTAAGAATGCCTGTAAAAAAGGTGTTATAGCATGCTCTAACACCCTTATAACCACGAAAGAGGCCCACGAATTACAGGTAAAGGTGTCAGAAAGCCTGAACAGCAGTGTTATCTGACACCCATAGCGTTGACTAACGCTCTACAAACACGGTTAAGGTGTTAGCTGAGAGTGTTATAACACTCTTGCCCTCAACCAGTTTCAAGTGAGCATCTTACTCTTTTCTTTACTATAAAATTATGAGACAAATATAGTCTACCGACAAAATGGCGAAGATAGTTAGTAGGTATTAATATTGACAGCTATGGAGTCGTACTAATTGAAAGTGAATTAAATTGGAAGTGTTTGTGATATTAAGTGAAAACAATCTGCCCTTGTGATTTTACGGTAAGTGTATACCATGTTTCCCATCTCAATTTTAACACGCCCAAGATTTATTAGAGATTTCTAATAAAACTTATGAAGAATAAAATAGACATCTAAAGTTTTTATCATTTTCTATTCTTGTTTGTTGGCCAGTGGCATGTTAAATTAAGTGGCATTCATATAATGGCAAGAGTAACATCAATAATGAAGTATTTTGATGTCAAATATTGAATAACCTAACCAATTTGTAGGTTAGAGTTCACCAAAACAATGGCGAACTTACCTTAAAGCTTTAGGCGTCAATTAACTCAACTACAACGCTTATTGAGTTACAACACCTTTAATCAAACACCATTACTCTTACAGTGTCTTTAAAGTGTATCTGCCTAACACCTTAAGCGTTAGAAAAAGTTTCAACACTAACAAGTGAGTTAACTCTGTTATAAAGTCTCTGCCTGCACCTTATAGTAGATATAACACCTTAAGCTTTATAAGACACTCCACGGCAACCACTAAAAAGCAATAAGAGTTAACGAGCGTCAGCGAGCACTCTTGTAACACTTTAGGAGTTAATTATTTTTCTTAACTCCTTTATAACACTATTAGTTCCAACTGAGAACATTATAACTCACTTATAAAGGTTAAGGTTATAATAATACCCTTAGCTGACACCCAAATGTTAGTTGGGTGTTCCATAGTCTCATCCTCCTCACCACACATTATACAGTCTAAACTATCCGATAGTCCCATCTTGGCCAAGATATAATATATTCTTGACTACAAGATTATAATTAACATTAACTAAGATAAATTAAAACTAAGTTAAATCTAAAAAAGGCCCTCGAGGCATTGTACCGAGGATGCTGGCGGCATTTCCTCGCTGAATTGCAATGCTGATGCGTTGCGCAAGAAAGCCGCCAGCTCTTCGGTCACCAGTTACATCGACCAGACGTTTCGCGATTTCTGCAAATAACTTATGCGCACTGGGATCCCACGGACCGAGGGTCTCGACGCCAAAGGGTACAAAGTCGTACTCTCTGCCGAGGCCTCTATATTTATTACATTTCAGATTTTCGGCGTTTTCCGCCGCTGCACCCGCTTTAGAAGTAGTCCGTAGTTCTTGACTTGATCCCGTGAAGGTCACTGTAAACACCCCCGATATAATTCTGAGTTGCTTCCTACTGGATTTCCAGAGTTTTTTGGTTCAGCCCGAGTCCACTACTTCTATAAAAAGCTTAGAGTGCCTTAAGCCAGCCTCATTCCTCCACTCGTGTTGGTGTTTGGTTTTGGCGTAGGCATTAAAGGCCGATATTATGGTTCCCTGCGAGAGTCCCACAAATGGTTCTGGAGCTACAAAGTGATTTTTAGATCCCCTCTCTGCAAGCTCATCTGCCCTTTCGTTGCCGATGATGCACTGGTGCCCTGGTATCCAAACTAGTTACACTTTATTGTGCTTTCCAAGCTTGTTCAGAGCTTGGACGCCATTATAAAATAGTCTAGACTTTACTTTCGGCGTCGTAAGCGCTTTAAGGGCCACTTGATTGTCATTGAGATAGTCTACTCTCTGGTTTGCCTGTCTATATTCTCCTGTACACAGGCAATTATGGCGTACGCCTGAAAAACTGTAGCCAAGCTACCCATGCTCACACTACTACTATAGTAATTTTAATGAATGCCTGCTCCCGCACCGGATCCCATTTTTGATCCGTCCGTCCTACATATATATGCTATCTTCGATAAATAACGCCACTCAAAACGATAGGTGAAGAAGACCTTCATTTTAATTAAATTCTTTAAAAAATGTCATTTCATATTGAAAACCTGAATTATACCGCCAGTGGCTACTTTTTTCATGAACAAGCCTTTAGTTCTTTATTCTCTAAGCCTGTTCAGCCCTGGTTGTTACCAGGTGAAGTGCCGTTTCCGTTGACTTCCCTAGCTGATATGCACACTGTAATTCGTGCAGAGGATGTCTCTTTAATGGGCCAACCTTTATCAACCAATTTTTCCAACGTTTTGAGGAAAAATAGACTTAACGGCCTTATACGATTTTTCTTCACTTTGGTTTAGGTAGGTAGATTACTTTTACCATCCTCCACACTCGCAGTACGTGTGCAAAGGCTAAGCACGCTTTGTACAATCTGCTTAGGTGCGAATTTACAAACTAAGTACAGAGATTATTTTTGATAATTTTAATAAAAATAACCTAGATAGAGATACTAGTAGGTATATTTTCCAGTAATATTTATAATACAGGAAATCTTATGTAATAATTATAAAAAAATTCAGCTCAGCAAACTTTGGAGATAAGGGGGAATGAAAGAAAGAAAGAAGACATTTATGGTATTTTTTTAAAGATCATAAATCAAAATTTATGCACGGTAAAAAAACTGGTTTAGAATGTACATCTAAAGCTCTTTCATTTGATACCCCATTTGACCTAATGACTAGAATTTAAAATTTTGCCCCCTCATATCCTCCATGTTTCACAAAAAATATAAATATAAAAAAATAAGAGACCAAAGAAAAATTAACCATACTATCCTGCAAGGGATCGTGACTAGTAGGCGTTAGCGGAAAGGCGCGCTCTGGCAACACTGCGTGTGTCAATCTATAGCCAGAGGCCACGCGGGGAGAACCGGCACTCTGCAAGATGGCGTCGCACGGATCGGATTAGGTTTATCGGTCGATTGTCTTAAAATTGGTGATAAGTGTAATTTGAGCTTATTGTTTGGTTGACTAGATGTGAATTCCATTATAATTTGTATTTTCCTCGCTAAACAGTTTTTCATTTATCTAAGTCGGTAAAACTATATTTAATTTTTCAGTTTCCATACACGCGTTAGGTTTGTTTACAACTATTCTAAATTTCAGATTGATAGCATAAGTAGTTACTGAGATATTTAACGTTGTGACAGACAAACGGATGAAGTCGCACCACCATAAGGGTTCATTTTTTACCTTTTTGGTACGGAACCCTAAAAATTACAACTAGGTAAACATAATGATAGGTACCAACCTCATAAAAGGCAAAAAGTTCACGACACCTGACACTCCCATCTCTTGACAGCCTTCCTCTTGAATCTGCCTTAACCAATGCCAAGTTTTGTCCTCGGGTGGGAATTTGAAGCCAAATATTATTTCATTTACGACGTTACCGAGGGAGTTAGATAGCATGTGCGCCAAATCCATGGGTGAGTCCGCCGATTTCTCTACATTCTAAGAAATTTCAAGTGCGTACTTACATATTATTAATATGGCATATCAAGCGCATTTACTTATATTTGAATTTGATAATTAGTAATTGTTCAAATTATTTATTATACGGGTGGGAATAAAGATCGTGATTACAATATTTTTTGCTGCCTTTAGGAAGGTGCCCCCGATCATATTAAAGTTCAGACTTCTTGTTAGTTACCCTCCCAAAAAAGCTGCGCTTAATATGATCGGGGGCACCTTCACACTTTATTCTCAGTATAATGACCGTTTTACGCGTATGCAAATGAAACATGCCATTTAATATTGTAACGTAATTACGTATAACCTTTTATTTCATCAATTTGTACGATTATTTATTTGTCTGTAGCTAATTTAAGAACCTTAAGAGTCTGAAAGTTTTTGTTTTGCATTACATAATTAGACTCTAAATTTTGTCATCATTCAAGTGCGTCATTCGAGCAAATCAGTATAATATTATTAATAATTATATCCTCGATTCGCAACTAATACCTATTGGCTTTACCTCTAGAAGTTCAAACACCCCTGATGCAATTCGTTTCTCCAGCTTATCTCTAGATGCACTAAGCTTGCTCGTACCACAGCTCTTTAGCCATGTTGTCACTAGTTTCCTCTGATCTTTCCATAGAGAACCTTCAGCGCAAATAATTCCTACAATAAATAACATATTTATAAGTAAAATAAACCGACATTCATTTTTCTTCACGATTGAATATTTTAAGTTTGGTTAACAGTAAGGGTATTGTGGTCGACTTACCATTTCCGTGCATTATTCCATGGGTTAAAAATAAAGGAGCTCTGCCAGCAAAGGTTTCTTTCGCAAAAGCCTCTCTGATTAATTTATGGTCGGATAGCACTACGGCATAAATACTGCCCATTCCAACCCCATAAATCGGGCCGAACTGCCTCGATAATTTAGTCAAAGTCAAATGCGGATGGTTTCGGTCAATGAACGGCAGATACCCGACGATTGGCAGGCCCCATGGTCCCGGCGGTAAGGTCTTCCATTCTCGAATTTTCTTACTTATCCAGAACCCGACAACAAACGTACACAGCCACACGAAAAAGAAATCCATGACTTTCTGAAACATAACATGTAACGAGCCTCTAAAAGTGCTTTAAGTTAAGTATAAAAAGAGAAAAACATAATTTTGCGAAAAAGCTATTAAGAAATGATAGTAGGTACCTATTCCTTACATTTAATCATAAAGACGTGCATTATGTTGATGGCATTCCTATGCTAATGTGTTAAATGGGGTTGCGTCATCGTTTTAGCTTGGCTTCAGTTTTAACGAACTGGGCTTTAATCTGAATATTAAATTTATCAGAAAATTGCAGTCAGAGGGAGTACGAGACACGGGCAGGTATTTACTAGGGCTATTTTATAACATTACATTCAATTTATTTATTGGCATTTTAAGAAAATTTGAACTTTGTTACAAATTCAATTACAAACATAATATTATTTACAGTACACATGGTGGTGTAACTTTCCCGCACGAGTGCGGAAATGAGCACTTTCCGTGCATATGTTAAAACTTGCCATATATGTACTGTAAAACGTTGTACGATACACGTGCGAATAGGTAATTCTCTCTAACTTAATAGCAAGCTTTTGTGCTAACTATACTCGTAGGTACACTCGTAGGTATACGACGAATATTCTTAAAATGCTAAATAGTAGTTATTTAAGTAAAGTTTCATGCTGACAGTTAGCTATATCATACAACTTGTTCTAACAAGACAAAGCAATAAGCTTGTGACCTTACATTTTTTTAGGAGAGGAACAAATGTTTGTATGGGAGCAACTATAGTTAAAGAACATAAATACCCAGAAATTTGAGACAAAGACGGATCTAGCTTCATACTAATTGACATAAAATAATTGACTATGACGTCACAGTTTACAATGTCTACTATAATCGTTATATGGCAAATTCATAATTTCATAATAATTCATTTATTGCGTAGTAGGTATCATACAAATCAACCAAATTGCTGTTTCGGTCGCGAAATACTGCGTTTAGGTCCATAGTTGTCATACAATTTTGTTTCTATAAAAGCGTAAGGATTCTATTAGTAGCTTTAAATTTAGTACTAAACTTCTAAGGTATTTTTATGATTTTAATTATATTATGTAATTTATACTTTATTAATAATTTTATGGTTTTTTATTCGTTTAGCGACACTACGTTCTCAATTTTAACATCACACAACTAGCCTAAATATTCTGGGTAAAAACGGATACTAATCGAATCTCAATAAGTTAGTCTTTTGATTCATTTGAGCCACAGGACGAGATTTAAAAAAAAAAACCTGACAAGTGCGAGTTCGACTCGCTTGGTGAGGTTCCGTAAAATATTGAGATTTTTCCCGTTACTTGAAAGTAACTGCAAAGTCAGTTTGAGTATTCAAAATTCAAATACTCAAACTTCTCATAGGTTTTCCTGTAATCTTTAGGCAAGGAACAATTTTCCATATATTTTTCAGAATTTTAAGCCTAGTAGTTGAGGAGATAAGGCGAGGGAATGGTCAATTTTCGTCTGTTTTCCTAAATTACTTCAAATCTATTTTTGCTAAAATTTTAAAAAATATATATATCTGACATGCTTACAATTCGGAGATAAGGGGGGGAATAGTAAATTTTCGTCTTTTTTCCTAAATTACTTAAGTCTGTTGTCGCTAAAATTATAAAAAACAACCGGACAAGTGCGAGTTCAACTCGCGTGGTGAGGGTTCCGTATATAATCTAAATTTCTTAAGTGTTTTTTAATACTCAAACTTCTTATAGGTTTTCCTGTAATCTTTGGGCAAGGAACTATTTTCCATATTTTTTTCAGAATGTTAAGCCTAGTAGTTGAGGAGATAAGGCGAGGGAATGGTCAATTTTCGTCTGTTTTCCTAAATTACTTCAAATCTATTTTTGCTAAAATTTTAAAAAATATATATATCTGACATGCTTACAACACGTTTCATTTGATATGTCACACAATATACTTTGCGAAACTTTTTTTTTAATTTGCAGTTTACCCTCTAAAAGTGGCTCCCTTGTTCAGAATTCATTATTTTACTTTACGTGTCCATCTGTGGGTCACTAATTTACATGTATATACCAAATTTCAACTCAATCGGTCCAGTAGTTTCGGAGAAAATCGGCTGTGACAGACGGACAGACAGACGCACGAGTGATCCTATAAGGGTTCCGTTTTTGTTATTTTGAGGTACGGAACGGTTTTTTAGTATTTGTTGTTATAGCGGCAACAGAAATACATCATCTGTGAAAATTTTAACCCGGCGAGCATGATGTGAAAAAAAGTTACATCAAGCATGTGGCAGGGTATGACATACCCAAAATTTAATGCCCCATAATATAGTTGTTATTAATGTTATTTTATTTTCTTGATAATGTATAATTAAATAATTAATTAGTTAATGGAATTAAATCGAAAAAAAGTTTTAATTATGAAATTATTTTTATTTATTCATGTTTTTCTTATACTATGTAATTATAAGAACAAAAATTTAGGGGTTTAAAAAAATCAACAATAAAACAAAAAAATAACTATTTAAAATATAAATCAACTTTAAACTGAAAGATACTGAGATTTTCTTCTTAAAATAGAGTAATTAAAAATTTTAAGTAAAAAATATGACTAATTACTACCATTGAGATCCGGAAATTTTTCAATTTTGCATGCTACAAACATTATGGGCTTGCCGCAAGCGTTGCAGGAATGTTTGGTTTTTATATCCTTATGTATGGACAGTCCTGGTATCCGACATACCATCCAGATACATTTACATGTCTAGGTAAAGGCTCACCCAGTTATTTTTCCATTTGCCGGCGGATATAGCTTTGAATATTTTTTGTTGATTTTCTTGAATTTAAGTGTTCTTAAATAATAAAACAATATTAACTAAAATAAATAAACGCGTCTTAAACCTATACAATAAAATCATAAAAAAGAATTACGAATAATAAAAAAACTTACTAAAATTATAAAAAAATGTATACTTAAAATAAATACGTCAAAAATGAGGCAGGGTATGACATACCCGAGACTGGTTTGTGCACGAATATTCCGGCCAGTGTGTCACGCCACACTGTGATCACGCCATTATCCCCTTTCGCACACCCCTGCCTCCAGCTACTGAGCGAGCTAGTGTCGTCAGTCGAAGATTTAGAAAATACCAATACTTTTTAATACTACCAGGGTATGAGATACCCTGCCTCATGCGCGCCGGGTTAACTGTCTAACTATCACGGTTCATGAGTTACAGCCTGGTGACAGACGGACAGACAGACGGACGGACAGCGAGGTCTTAGTAATAGGGTCTCGTTTTTACCCATTGGGAACCCTAAAAACCGACCGAAAATGTTACTTAATTATGGTTTATTGTTTTTTAGGGTTGCGTAGCCAAAATGGCAAAAACTAAACCCTTATAGTTTCGTCATGATGTCCATCTGTCCGTCTGACCGTATGTCACAGGCATTTTACTCGAAAACTATAAGGTGTATTTGAATAAAAATTTGAGGATAGATGTATTTCGTTAGTCGCTACATAGTTCTGTAATGAAATGAAATAGAGTCGGAAATAATCGCCCCGAACGAAAGTCAAAAAAATTGTGCCACCAGGGGGGGGGGCTATATTTTTTGAACGGTGTATTTAAAAAATATGAAAAAAATCATGGACATTTATTAAATTTTTTCACTGAAAATTATTTGAACAAGATCGGTTCAAAGGTTTTCGAGATATTGCTGAAAAACTGCCTTTCCTATAGAAAAGGACATAAGTGCCGTAAGATTTTTCTGCCGATACGACCTTTTTAATAGGCATGGAACCCTTCCTTGTGCGTGGTCCGACACGCACTAGGCCGGTTTCATAATTATTTTAATGCCATTATAGTTTTCAAAGTCATTAACGTCAAAGAAGATTTTCAGGTAACTTAGTCCCAAATACCTAATCCATTCCCGATCATTTCGGTGTGCCCTACGTATTTTGAATCTCTCGATAAGAAAATCACGTCATTATTTACTTATTTCAATCACATTACTTGCCTAGTTGATTAAAAAACATATACATATAAATGAGTATTTTAATTGCACGAAAATTATTAAATACCGTCTA
The DNA here is from genome assembly GCA_932294315.1 of Epinotia nisella. Taxonomy (NCBI): domain Eukaryota; kingdom Metazoa; phylum Arthropoda; class Insecta; order Lepidoptera; family Tortricidae; genus Epinotia; species Epinotia nisella. Next base: position 14,481,127 of record OW028679.1, on the reverse strand, counting down.
CTTAATTTTTTTTACTTTATTTTTAACTTTAAGTACATAATATACAAATATATTAACTTCAAAATGCCATAAACCAATAAAGCAATGAGTGCAGTTTTCCATAACGGCACAAACGTTTTCAAAAATTGTAGGAAACCAACGGGTTATGATTTTACAAAAATATTGTTCAGTAAGTAGGTATTTTTTATAAGAAAACTGGGAGGTATTGAAAAAAATTGCACTTTAAAATATCCTGAAATAAGACGCGTTCCTCATTCGTAAACTAGTAGTTAGTCCTGAAACTTTGATCTTATCGACACGCCATCGTGCCATCTAGCGGTCGCCTTTAAAATAAAAACCGGTCAAGTGCGAGTCTGACTCGCGCACCGAGGGTTCCGTACGAAATATCATACAACACACCCGTCTTGCCCCACCTCATGAGTACCTACAGCGCCAGTTATCGGTGCATTTTGTTACTAACTTGCGCGACCAAGGAACTTGGTATGTACAGTAAGGGAAATGTATTCACGTACCACCGTAGAACCCTGTCGCAATTGACAGGCCGCCGTCACTCAAACTCGAGTGGTATGTCACCTTATTGCGATAGGGTTCTACGGTGGTACGTTAATACATTTCCCTTACGGTATGTTGGTTTTTTTGCGATAATTCTTTATCCAGTGAATTAATTTCGATAATTCTTTTTTTATTTGCTAGAAGGTACTTTCAGAACACTTTCATACGAATTTGAAGGAAAAATATTAAACACAGAAGTATTAAATTACAAACAAAATTAACATATGATTTTTGAAGAATAAAAAAAAAATACGCTAGATAGAGGTCTCGTTATACTTTTCCGGTAATATTCACGTTAATATTAATCATATATATTATTTTCAAATTTTTCGCTCGGTTAACTTCGGAGATAAGGGGGGGAATGGTATTTTTTTCAACATTTTTCTTTATAAATCAAAATTTTACCATTGTAGAAAAAGAAATAAAAACTGTTTTAGAATCTACAATTCAAGCCCTTTCATATGATACCCCACTTGGCCTACTAACTAGATTTTGAATTTTTGCCCCCCCTTTTATCCGCCCTTTTTTATACAAATTAAAAGTACATATTAAATTTTTTCATTTTCCATACACGAGGATTAACTTTGTTCACAACTATTTCAAATTTCAAATCGATAGCATTAGTAGTTCCTGAGATATTTGACTTTGTGACAGACAGACAGACGGACGGAGTCGCACCATAAGGGTTCCGTTTTTACCTTTTTGGTCCGGAACCCTAAAAATATATAAAGTAAACGCTCCATTCACCGTCGGGCACGGCTTAGGTATTATGTTTGTTGGATGAACCCCATAATAGGAATAATGCTTCTAAAATATGCAGGTTAATCTATAACATCATAATTAACAAGTATTGTTCATAGGCTTTATGCTCGACGGTGACTGAGCCATATAATAACGCAATGCTACCAACCTAAATCACGACACACATGACGTAAGTCAATTGTATCAAAAACATTTTTAGGAAATTAGAAATAAAGTGCTTACCGAAACCTCGCACTGATCCTGTGAGACAGCGGAATCTGCACGTCGTTATTGGCGTGTCAAGGAAGGTATTTTTACTTTGTAACTAATATATACATTTATGTACAGACGCGCACTGATCACGTGGACTCGCTCAAGGCGACCGCTCGCAGCGCCTCTACAACGCTAAGTGGAAACAAACCTTACAATTCAAATTTCAGTTTTGGTATTCAATACGAATTTTATTTTCAAATCCGAACAATATATTCCAGGCCGTAATTTACATTTGCGTCCGCGGGTAAAATTACCTGGAATTTAAGACCGCTCGAATATTAAAGGTTATTGGCGGGAGATACAAAACATACCTGTCTACATAAAATACAAGCATACTTTACAGCTGCACCTGAGAGAATCTTAATTTAAAAGTTAAAAGCACAATTCAAAAAGCAAAATACAAATTTTGTATTTAATTTATCGTTTTTATTAATTCTACTACGTACTTAATAAGTAAATTTGAATTTTTCAAAATGTAGATACATAGCAACGTTTGTATATAAATATGAATGTAATAGAAATGTTCGTTGTCGAGAAAACGAGAATATAATATGTATTAGATATACATACATATATATATTTGTATGGAACCGTAGATTACCAAACAGATGAAATTAACATAATCAAATATCAAGTATATTTACTGATTTTTCGTGTTTGCTTCACCGACAAAAAATCTGGGTTTGTATTTAAAATGGTTACAAATTTATTTAAAAATATGCCTACACAAGAAAGTGACTGGACTTGTATTCTGGAACAGAATTCTATTTCATTCCTAATCTGATCATAGAGGCGGGACGCTCGTACGTGCTCGATTGCGAGTGAGTGAGCGACAAAAACTCTTTTTTCGATTCGTTTTCAGTGTTGCGTTCGGGATTGTCCTTCAAGCTAGCTACTCAGTATTTTCTTGTTCTATTATTTCGGTAATAATAATATTAGGTTTATTCAATGGGAACGGTTGAGAAATGCGACCTGTAAGAGGTGAAGAGCCGGACAGCTGGACAGACACCGGACATACGAACAATTTTCGGCCCAAGCTGAAGCATATAACTTCGTTCGCTTCGCTTAGGTTTATGCAATGGAAAAAATGCTTGTTTTGCTGAAATACTGGTACTTACTTAAATACTAGCCCCAGAGCCCAGATTCCCATATACCTTAATAGATAAATCCATACCCAATGGGGTAGCGCAGAGGTAACAGATATAATTTTATAAAAGCATAAATTGTACTTTTTGCCCTGTTTTAAGCCTCTGCAATCTGTTGTGTACGCTTGCAAAACTATCAATCCAAAAAATATAAACGAATAATATCAGGTAGGTACTTTCTGATGCCCAAAAATCGATTCCGAAAGCCTATACAATATTTTTCCTTTGTAAGAGGCAAAAAGAAATCAATCTCACTCAATTATTTAACGATCTAATTTCATAATAAACGAAAGTATGAAGCCTATACAATATAAAAAGTAATATATTTATTAAACAGATGAATGTGAATACTACTAGTTGCGACTTACCAGTTTATACCTGCCAACCCAATAGTTATGCCAGGAAAAAGATAGACAACCCAGCGTTAGTATTATATTATTCTGTAGGATTGATAATTTCGATTAGTACCTATATAAAATTTGTTTGTTAAACAATTGAGTGCACTGTCTAAGAAGAAAAGTAATTTTTGAATGTTGTACTATTCATAGTCTGGCCAGGAATGTTTTAACCAACCCATTGGCGAAGTATTTTTTAATGTAGGTGCTAAATTCGATATAAAATACTTTTCATCCATTGAACAGATGGGTCTTAGGATAGGATCTTAAGCTTTAATGTATTGTTTCCTACTCAAGGTTTAGTTAAATGTCAACAACCAACTTAGTTTTTTTATGATATTTTCCAATTCACGCCCTTAATTGCCTAGAAATAAGGTTAATCATGCCCGTAATTGGAAGGGTGCCAACAAAATACATTTATATTTTGTAAAACCTATAGACGTTCCATTTTAAATTGAGCATTATTGCGATGAGCTTTTAGCTACATGTAAAAAATAAAATCGTTGTTTTGTATAAATTTGTTTGGATTTTGTATTTTTATTACTAATATTTTGAGTTACAATTCACTTTGTGAGGGTGGAGTAAAAAGGGTATATTCCCACGAGTTCTGTTATCTGTTTTATTGATGGAACTAGTAAGAATTTTTTCAAAATATAGTACCTAAGTACATTTAAAAATCTATTCCTCTACTGCGAAGAAAAATTCCAACCAGTTCCATTAATAGAACAGATAACAGAACTATTGGAAACAGACCAAAAAAAATGTATCCCATGTAGCTGCTAGTTACCTACACAAAGTGAAGTTTTTTTTGTTATTTGACAAAAGTTAACTAGGCAACTGTACCCTACTAAAACATTTCGTGTAAAATTATTGCCAAGCCTCCTATATTACTTTCAGTTAAGTATAAAAAGTTATAATATGGCAAGTAAAGTTAAGTCTCCTACGCCACACGGCCTAACTCTACCAGCCCTGCTCTACAAATCCTACATCAAGCAAGACTGGCTTGATGTGGCGAGTGATGACGGAAAAATTTCGTTCCGCGTAGAAAACATAGTTCCGCGAGTTAGATGTCCAACGTTATGGTTTCCACCCTTAAAGTCTGGTAAAACTGAACTGGAAACTTATCAAGTAGGTATATAAGTTTAATTTTAAAAGTTTCTTTGTACAAAAATCGTGGGACGGAGATCCGAGCGGACGAGGTCAGTCGCGCTGGCGGGCAAGCAGCGAGAAGTGTGAAGGCCGGTCAGCGGCCGGGCCTTATCGGACCAATCGTAACGAGATCCTAACGCCGATTAATGTGTGGCTGCGCCTGACCACGTGTCGCCTGATCGCCTTCCCAACAATACAAGCATCTCAGTCAGCGTCTTGACTCTTTTATTGTCTCCGATGAGCCAAAAACGTAGTCTGTTGAGGAGAAACTTATATGCCACTGAGGGTCACATTTTTTGCAGCTGACTGTACATAAGCATCCCTTCTTAGGAATGCCACAACATCAGTCTACATTGTCGAATTAATTCGACTAGTATAATTATTTTGGTCTTCATCAGTGTTACTAGCTGCCTGCGTGGACTGCGTGGTTCCACCCTCGTATTACAAAGAACGCAAGCGAAGCCGCGGGATAGTTATAGCCTATTGCCATCCGGAAGGTTAATTATATATACTGGTGAAATATTATCTCCTACATACAAACTTTCAGGCTTTTCCTCTTTACAATATTAGTAATATTCGTATAGAACAGGGTGAACCTCTCACGCTTGAACAAAACGACATTACCGCCAATGAAAACTTCCTAGAGGCAACAGATTTTTTATAAAATAAGACTCGGCCTAGGTACTGTTTTGCGTCCTTGTGTATAGCGAAGTCTGATGCCTTCATTTGTTCGTTTTTGCAGATTAAAGGTACCTGCATTCTCAATTTTCCACAAACAGAATCCATGAAGGATTTCGGAATCTGAACAAACTGTGTTATTCTTATTATTCTTTTCAGTTAACAAAACATTAGTGATAGTGTAATGAATTTCTTGGGACTTAACAAGGCATAAGTCTCACGCATATAAATGTGTAAATATACGAGTCGATTTTAACCATCGTGTAAAGTTAAGATACTGGTTATACTAATCTCTTATCCGTCCGTTTGGCCGCCACCAATCACATCGCTAGATGCATTTTACCCACATGAACTTAATTGAATAAACGTACACCCACGCAAATCGATATCACGAACTAATGTGTTCTTATCACCTAGCGAGAACAATAATGTCTCATGTCACCACATGTAGAGTTTACATCAAACCACGCAATCCAATACGACGTTATTCACCGGATTAGACGTAATCTTTACAGTATCGATTAACCTAGTGATCGCTGACTTTATGACTTGATTAACCGTCAGTAGGTTTGTAATGTTAATTAGCAGATCATGAAAAATATAACGCTAAAATAGTAAATTTGCGACAAAAGCCTTATCTACCGGGCGACATTATATAGAACAAGATAGAACCATACCTCTATCCAATTATTTTTCATTGAGTAGGACTATCATTTGCGATTTAAATTAATTCATTAGAAGCGGATATTTTCAGATGTAATCTCGGCATTCCTTGGTTTTTATCGGATCAAATCAGAAATGAATACTTATTACATAAACTAGTAACATTAATAGTACATTGTTTAACGAGGGGCGTAAGTGGAATATTGCTAACGAGAGTCTATCAGAAGCCCGACGCCGAAGGCGGAGGGCTTTTGATGACTCGAGTTTGCAATATTCTTACGCCCGTGTTATACACAATGTTTTTCATCACATTTGCGAGGAAATAAATAACAACAAAAGACAGAAAAATGTAAGTTTCATACAGCAGCACCAATCAAAAATTGACAACTTCACTTCCAGATCAGTGCTAGTAGAGCGCGCAGTTCAATATTTCAACCAATCACAGAGCAGTATTCTTGCGGGGCGGGGCGTCGTGACCAACTAGATTTTTTTATTCAACCAATCACACAGCAACCAGATTTCCTTAAGCCAATCAGAGGGTTCTATTATTTTAAAACTAAACTTAACAGCCCGTGGGAGGTAAAACGGCTATAACTGCTCTGCACGCTCGCAAGTAATAACGCCATTGACGAGCAAGTGTGATGAAAATTTTATTTGTTCCATTCCATATTATTATTCGCTTTAAATCTCGAAAAACTAGGTACAGTCAAGGGCACCAATATGTATTCACTCAAAGTTTCATAAATATTTATACTACCTATACAACCCTATTGTTGCAAAAATAAGTTCTGTGTACATATTTTTGAGACTTTGTGGTATATACATATTGGTGCCCTTGACTGTACCTTAAGAATACATAATGTCATCATAAGGTAACGGCTTCGCGACAGTTGGAGGACATTCTCACTTCATATGGCCTGGTACGTAAGGGGGTCGACCCCTAAGGGGGTGAAATGGGGGTCCAAAGTTTGTATGGGGAAACAAGATTAGTTAGACTATTTCATTCGAAACTTCACAGCAGTATTCCTAACAATAAATGAGTAAACACATATTTCAGGTTTTTTGAAAATTCAACCCCTAAAAGGGGGGAATGTCGTCAAAAAGTTTGAAAATCGACGTGGGTGTCGTTTCTATGGTTTATCGGGTCGCTGATTACGAAAACAACAACGATTTTAAAATCCAACGTGGCGGACGTGACATACCATCTCCCCTGTTGGGGTGCGATGGGGTTCAAATGTTCAAATATCAATATGGGTGTCGTTTTTATGGTTTTTTGGAACGTTAATTACGAAAATAGCATCGACTTAGAAATTTAACATTGTGGACATGAAAATTCTTGAAAGTATTTGTGCCAAATTGCAATTCAATCGGAATATACGGGTCAAACTGAGATGCACCTTTTTTGTAGACGGTTAAAATTACTTTTAGTGCGCGGGCGAAGCCGCGGGCAAAAGCTAGTAGTTACATAAATGCTAATACAGGTACCTAAGCTAGAGTGCTATAGGTACTAATTCGCGGCCATGAGAGTGAACAGAAGTGGCTTCGCGACAGTTGGAGGACATTCTCACTTCATATGGAGCTGGTACGCACGAGGCGGCAAGCCCAATGTCAGATATATAAAGGATTCCAAAAGTGGTAAGGGTGGGTTTATAGTTACATAAATGCTAATACAGGTACTTAAGCTAGAGTACTATAGGTACTAATTCGCGGCCATGAGAGTGAACAAAAGTGGCTTCGATAGTTTTCGGACATTCTCACTTCATATGATTATATATATATATATGATTTTTCAGAACTACCTCATCAATACGATCGTTCAGAAGAAACCAACCACATTTTAATCCTCCAAGTTCTGAAGTGCTGTAGTTATGTTGTAAACGTATTCCATTTACGTTGACATTCTGTTGTGGCCGTTATATACACGTGTAGGTAAAATGCGTCCCAGACGTCATTAAAAGAAGGCTTCTCGGTAGGCAGCCAATATCAGTTAAGTACATATATATGATGTAGGTAGTGAGTCCTTTAGTTTTTTCTGCAGGGTCGGAACGATAATTCATGAATGTACCAATAACAGTCCAACAATTATTTTATTGTAGAACTAGTTACTTATGCCAATTTTCTAATCCATACAGTGTGTCTGAGAGGACCCCAAAACCCTGAAAAGAGACCCCAAACTCTGATCATGAAATCTTACGGATACGTTTTACTCTCGGACCAGGATCGGCCACTCTGGTGATCCCCAGGTATTTGAATTAAAAATAATTACTACTACTACATAAATGTATAATTCACTAAGTGGTTCTCGCTATTCTGAGCTACGGAGTGCAAAAAGTTTTTGGCTCTGAAGTGGCTTTTACATCCATTACCTATAGGTACGGATTTAGAATATAGCATCGGTGGTAGTCTTAAGAAATATTAAAATGAATCCCGAGTATTCATTCTAGTCTTCGGTCGCAACGTATATCGATAGTCTAGACGAGGTCGCAGCAAATACTTTTTCTCTAGGCGGTCTAGACAAAGCACTTGACATCCGATAATCAGACTCGAGATGCGAATCTATTAAAAATGGTAAGTTGAGAGATTGGTACACTTCGTCTATTTCTTTGTGACGCAATATGCGCACTCAGTTAAAAGTAGAATGTGTTAGGTTTCTAAAACCATGAACAGTAGGTTTTTTTTAACAGTTTGAATAAATATTATCGTTATAAATATGTAGGATTTTTTTCGTTCTACGAAATCTGTATCTAAATTGGTAGTTTCATGATGCCTCTTTCAGCGACTGCCAGACGATCATCACCTGAGCTATAACCACGAAAATCGAAGTTCGTTCTCTATTGCACTCATTATACTTGAGCAACAGAGATGGATGTAGACGATTCGACATTCGATTTTTACGGTAGCGTCGCTGGGCCCTGCTACCTGTGTGAGCTGCGCGTGCGTCCCATTCAACCACCGTACAGTTAATCCCGCGCAGCCAGTTGTAGTGTTACTGACACAAGGCAAGGTGGCCCGGGGTGGACGCCCGCGAGACTGGCTGCGTATTTACTTAAGGGTTGGATTCCAATCTTTTCGGTTTTACAGCTTCGTTCGGGTGGGAATTTGTTCAGCAAATAGATAATTGAACTTTTTAGAGTCGTTCAAAAGCAACTAAAAAACTAACAACACAAAGTCACCCGATGTAAACAAACAGCAAGGAACACAAAATATTTCGTGATTGCAGAAAAAAAATACAATAAATAAGTGTATGCCGAAAGCAATCCATAGCGAGGTCAGAAAACTTATTTTGAATTTAATTAAATATTTACAGAAAAAAAAGGATGACGGATTGTCAAGTATTTCTTTAAACTATGTTTTGAAATTGGTTGATGACATGGCCGATATTGACATTTTATAGTGCGGTTGTAGGTATTGATTGAACTGGTTAGTTCGGTTGGATTGGATGGTACATTGGCAACTAAAAATGTTCATATTCCTAATGATGTGTTTCTCAAGCTTGTTGAAGATAGTTTTCAGGTATAAAAGTTATTTAAATGTAGTTTAGAATATGTTCATATTGTTTAAGTTGGGATTTAAAATTATACAAGGATTCAATAATATATATTTTATATAGGAAGTCACTGAAGAAAATTGGAGTAACTGCTGCGAAAATGTAATAAAAATTGAAGACGAATATAGAAACAAGTGCGTGTTGGACCACGCAAAACGAAGGGTTCCGTGCCTATTAAGAAGGTCGTATCATCACAAAAATCTTATGGCACTTACGTCCGTTTCTTTTAGGAAGGCAGAGTTTTAACCAATATCTCGAAAACCTTTGAACCGATCTTGTTCAAAATAATTTTCGGTGAAAGAATTTAATAAGCCCTATGTCCATGTTTTTTTTCTTCATATTTTTAAAATACACCGTTCAAAAATTAGAGGGGGGGGGACAGAATTTTAGTGACTTGGAGCGATTATCCCCGAGTCTATTCACTTAATACAAAAAAAATGCTGAGAAACCTTATATGCCACATGTGGGCTTACAATTAAAAAAAAATTGACTTTCAGTGTTATGTATGGAGTGCACCCCTAAATTTTTTTTTGCCAATTTAATTACAAAACTATGTAGCGGCTAAAAAAAAAAAACTTTTATTCAAATACACCTCATAGTTTTCAAGTAAAATGCCTGTGACATACGGACAGACGGACAGACGGACACACGGACAGACGGACATGACGAAACTATAAGGGTTCCGTTTTTGCCATTTTGGCTACGGAACCCTAAAAAGTGTGAAGCTTCTTGAACCCACAATAGTCCAGGCAATGAACTGACAACTTGTATGGAAAAAATGACATATTTGGAAATAATTTATAATAGCTAATTTTTTTAATGTAACGGATATATTATCAATTAAATTGTTACCTAGAGGCTAAATCCAACAAAAAATCAGACATCAAAAAAATCAATATTTAATTAGCTCCTAAAAAGTCCGGATAAATATATTTTTTTTTTTTTATCTTTATTTAGGTTCATTTACATTTGCTTTACAATATTCAATATAAATAAAATAAAAAAGACAATGAATGTTTAATTTAAATCTATATAATTACTTCCGGGTGGAAAGTTTGGTGGATTCTTGAATAAAGCATCTTAGAATAATGTTTTAAAATGAAATAAACAAAAAAAACGCTATTATAAATTAATGTTTTTCGAAACCGTATTTTGCCTCGGCTACAATTCATACTTTTACACCCTCCATAAACATTATGTAGTAGAATACCCTATTTAGAAAAATTCTTACTAAATATCATCATCTTCATCATCATATCAGCCGAAAGACTTCCACTGCTGGACATAGGAATCCCCCAAAGAGTGCCAAAGTGACCGGTTCTGCGCCACCTGCATCCAGCGGGCTCCCGCGCCCTTACACTCACTAAACATGAACGGACACATTAATACATTTTTTAGGGTTCCGTGGTCAACAAGGAACCCTTATAGTTTCGCCATGTCCGTCCGTCTGTCTGTCTGTCTGTCTGTCCGTCTTCGGGTTAGCCCTTACAACTAGAAAACTGCAATTCGGCGTGGGTACATAAACCAATCACGCCGACAAAACAATAGAATAAAATCCTGAAAAAATTTTTTTTTAGGGTACCTCCCCTGCATGCAAATTGGTGATGTATTTTTTTTCTCGTTAAGTGTGGGGTATCGTTGGATAGCTTGTCCAAAAATATTATGGGTTTACTCAAACTATTTTTCAACTTAGTTATGCGTTTGCGAGATAATAACGAGTAGTAGACATAACTAGTTAACCGGTAAGAAATGCACTTAGTTCCGGGTGCATATACATTGTCATTGGAATTTGAACCTTTTACCGTGGACGATAGAGTTGCTTTTTCAATTATTTTACGTAAATAACCTGTTGCTGCTAAAAGTTTCCGATCTGCGGTTCGATTAGTTTATGTAGTATCTAATATTTACGATTATTTACGAGGATAAGCTATAATAAAAACCCCAAAAGCCTCTTTTAAGTCCGCATTCTGTGACAGACGGGCAACTACGGAACCCTACCCTGCGCGTGGCCCGACACGCACTTGGCCGCTTTTTTAAATGCTGATATTCGCATATGTATTTGGTCACCCTAATTAAAACGAGATAAGATAAGATAAGATGGCTTCTCTGTCGGTCACATTTTTTTTATCGCAGTACTCAGTCCAGAGTATTACGTCCATGGTCTTTGGAGTCACAATGAGTGGCCCGTTTCACGAAGCTGCAACTTACAATTTTATAAGTCTAAACCCGCAACACTGGTCTAATGGCCTATCGTTATTGGTCGAGCTCTTCAGTGTTGCGAGTTTAGGACCCTTTCCCACAGAACGTTCCGTTTTTTGCGGGTTCGGTTTTTTGCAGCAGTAGTATACGTGCTGCTGTGGTACCTAACATTTACGTGAGCATTCGGTTTGCAGGATCCTGCAAACCAAAGCATAGAATCGTCCCTTCTAGGGACTACGATAGGGACCATGGGTAAGAAAAGGATAATAACTATATAATGAGCAACATTGAAATCCTTTTTGTACTAAAATTTCTATAGAAAAAAATATAATTAAAAAAATACTTGTTGTACCTAACATTAGATCTAGGTACCAAGAGAAGGTGTCAAATGTCAATCAATATTATCACCAGATTTTATAAATTGGTTCAAATGTATTACTTCCATATCTACAACAATACCGTGAAAACTACCAAGTAAACATTTAGTCACAAATCGCTTAATCGTCTGTGGTAAATAATCATTTTTTTGAAAAAAGCACATTTATTTCGGCCATTCGAGTTTTTAATCAGCTTACTAATGAATTAATAATGTTGGATGACATAAAATTTTAACGAAATTTAAAAAAGTGGTTATGTAAGAAAAGTTTCTACTCGTTAAAAGAATATTTTGAATTTTCGTCTTATAAGTAAAAGAATGTATAATATAATATATTAGTTTTGTTATTCCTTAGTTTTAAGTAAACATTGTACACCCGAAATGGGTAACCGTTGGGACCTAACACAGGCCCCGTAGCATGGTTGGCCTTGTCACGCGATAGGTGATAGGATAGAGCGTGCGTCACTGGCTGACACCGTTCGATAGAACGAGACGACGCTCTTATCTTGTCACTTGTCGCGTGATAAGGCCAACCATCCTAGGCTCTATACTATTTAATACCATCTATGTAAGTTTTTCTATTCTTCGGTTAAACAATAAAGTTTTTCTATTCTATTCTATGCTATCGCAATATGATTTTTTCTACCAATAATCTATTTTAAATCAAGTTCCAAACGTGGTACCAATTCATATACGCAACAGTAATTTTTTGGTTGCAGATTACAACTTGACCGATTGTTTTTTGTTTCCGTTACGTCTCAGTAATGTTCTGAAAATTGATATAGTTAAGGCTAAATATGTGTGTTAACGGGGAGAATGCTAAAGAAATTACAGCGCTGTATAAATTTACCCCCACACCACATACCCTTCAAAGAACAAAAGAAATAGGCTTTTTACTGTAGCAATGTAATTTTAAAATTTTATAATACTCTGATACTGAATACTGTTTTGAAAAAATGACACCTCGCCGAGTTTTTTACGCCGGTTCTTCTCGAGGCAGAGGTTTACTTTCCGAACCGGTGGTAGTTTATCGACATTCATAGGTGCATGTAATATGCCTAAATTGAAGAATAAATCACTTTGACTTTGACTTTGACTTTTAACATTTTACTAGTAGGTGCAGACCATGATGACCTTTGCGTTATAGTATAAATGTGACTATGATCGATTAGATTTAATCTCAAGTTGCCTACAATCATGCTAACGTAGCATTGATATAGGTCGTAGCATTGATATACTTTAAGCGATTTCAATATTTTCGTTTTACGGTAAAAATAAATGTATCACCTTCATTGCAGGCAGGCATTAACCGAGTCATTATAAATAATAGTTATGAACGGAAATAAAGAATAGATAAAGCTTAGCTCTGGGAAAACCTAAGTCAACTCGTCCACTGAGGACAATGACAGGCTTTATCAACCATTTTACAATTTTACTTGCATAAAATTTGAATTCATACGCGTTAAAATATTTAAAAGCACACGTCTCTCGTGATTAAATTCCTAATTGAATCGGGCAGGATAACGTGAATAAAAATATAATATAATGCATTCTTATGGTAACAAACGGGTAGTAATAAATAATACAGGAAACAGGTGAACAATAGTTAAAATGTGTTATAATGAGAGCAAATACGAGTAGGTACTTGCTTTGCAGAATGTGGTACACTCGTAGTCAATAGCAGTCCAGTTGATTACATTCAATATCTCTATTGAGCGAGGAGCCAGCCAACATTCAGTGTCAATCAAGTCAATAGTATCACTAATGAGGCGCGCTTGTCAATGAGTCCGATCTCAATCGAAGCATAACTATTACCTATCTTTTACTTTCAATCGCACACCGCGGACAAAAGTCGGCGGCCGCCGCGTCCGGTCGTCCACTCCGGGCACTGAACGGGTTAGCTTCTTTTTGATCTTTTACTCTGGCAACTACTCGTAGAGTCTAGAATGCCCGTATCCCGTCCCTGCAAACGTCGTTCCTCTTTTATTTTTAGTTTGCGCGAAAAAGGTGGTCGACCAGTTGTAGCGTTGGGTCAACGTATTCGAGGCTAAAGCCTTAGCTGCCCTAGAGCAGCTGTTGCACAATAGTCGAGAAGATTCCAGGAAAAATTTACTCTCCTGCGAGACTTAACGATTGAGTTATCAATATACTTTATCATATCTTTATCATATTTTACTGCTTTATTAAGTTTGTTTAGATTTATCAATGAATATGTGTAAAACGTGACTATTGAATATTGTCATATGGTGAAATTACTAGTGTTGTTAGAAGAATTAAACCGCGAACTAGCGTGAGCATCAAGAGAAAGTATTACCAATTATTTACTGTACTTTTAACTATAGTGCAATATACTTGTCTCGCAAACCTTGAAGGTTCAAGCTTTGAAGACTTGAGCGTTGAAGGTTTGAGCTCAAAAACGGTTCAGAATCTTAACGACTCAAGCTTTTTATGAGCTTTTCAGTACTCTTTAAGACTCAGCCTTCATACAGAGCTCAAGCTTTAAAAACTCATTTATTGAACGCTCAAGCCTCCCGAACCTCAAAGCCCTGAGACAAGCGTTAAGAGCTCAAACACTGAGTGCTCTAGGCAGAAAATATATATTATTGTGTACTTTTTTCACCATTAATTTTCGTGAATTTTAAGTAATTATAATCAAATTTTGAGTAAGTTGTATGCAATTATATTTTTACACGTGACTGTACTTAAAATTACACGTTGTACATTAAAAGAAATCATATGACACGATTTGGTTTATCTTCTAAATATATAAAAGAAGAAACTGACTGACTGACTGATCTATCAACGCACAGCCCAAACCGCTGGTTCTAGAGATTCCAAATTAGGCACGTAGGTTTCTTATAAGGTCGGGGGGTGCACTAAGAAAGGATTTTTCAAAATTCGCCCCCTAAGGGGATGAAATGGGGGTCCAAAGTTTGTATGGGGAAACAAGATTAGTATGAATATTTTATTCGAAACTTCACAGGAGTATGTTTAACGATTAATGAGTAAACACGTGTTTCAGGTTTTATGAGAATTCAACCCCTAAAAGGGAGGAATGTGGTGAAAAAGTTTGAAAATCGACATGGGTATCGTTTCTATGGTTTATCGGGTCGCTGATTATGAAACAACGACGATTTTAAAATCCAACATGGCGGACGTGAAATACCATCTCCCCGGTTGGGGTGCGATGGGGTTGAAATGTCTAAAAAAAGGGGTATCGTTTTTATGTTTTTTTGGGACATTCATTACGAAAATGGCATCGATTTTGAAATTTAATATTGTGGACATGAAAATTCTTGAAAGTGTTTGTGCCAAATTGCAATTCAATTGGAACATACGGGTCAAACTGAGATCCTCCTTTTGTGTAGATGGTTAAAAATTACTTTTAGTAAGCGGGCTAAGCCGTGGGCAAAAGCTAGTTAACAATATAAGAAAAGTAATGCCTCTATATATATCAAATATGTCACAGATTGATCGGATTTGTTAAAAGCTTTTAAAACTTTTACATGCTCCAAACCTTAGACTTAAACCTTCAAAGCTTAGGAGGCTTTAAAGCTTGAAGCCTAAAATCTTGAGGTTTCTGTGCTCGTAAATAGCAACACGAACCTTTTAATTTCAAGCTTATACGGTCGAAACTTTAAGGTTCGAGGTTTCTAAACTCGGCAGTCGCGACTCGAATCTTGTAGTTTCACAACACTAGAAATTATCTATTTACAATAGGTACGTCTACATTAAGGTGGAAAGAATATGCCTGTATAATTTAGGTGGCTGTAGGTGGCTGTAGTCGTTCCCAGATTGCCACTTTGGACCTAAATAGTATTACTATAGTTGTACATCGCAAATTGTTTAAATCTTCCCATTCAACTGGTAAAACTTTTCCAAGTTAAACTATGGTTATAGTTAGTCTTCATATGATTTTAAATGAGTGCGCAGATACTCGTAGATCCACGATGTAATGTTACAAATATTGATTTTCAAATAACTTACTAAATACTGTGTAACATTTAAAATTAAAGTTTTCTGACGTAAAATTCGACATTTGAGGATGCTCGCAGCATAAAAGCTTATTTCGAAATGTGTGTGGATACTGGGAAGCAAACAGTCGCGCAACCGCTTCGTGTCCGTCGCCGGCCGCGGCGTTCGCGCACGGTCAGAGGTGTTCGCGTCGCGCATCGACTCGAGTCGCCGCGCCAGCCACCAGAGGCCCATCGGTGTCCTTGCATTCTTCGGGGGAATAGCAGAACGGTACCGGTTCAATGACCTTTGACAATGTGAAGGGATTTACAACGAATTTAGCTCTAATATATACGTTTCTTTACGTAACAAAGCGTAAGGGCAGAGACCGCTTGACGGTCGCGACTCGACTTAACCTTTACACGTCTCCGTCAATACCAACCAGATAATGTTACTACTATTTTATCTAAAGCCTATAAATACGTAAGATCATAATGTTTACCTGTAGTATCTAATACCGTACCTACTTAAAGGCGTCGTGAGAATAAATATTCGAGTATCGAGGTCAGATCTTGGGCACTGTTTATTTATGGACGAAGTACCACGATAGTGTAACAATGAGCTGTAATATTTGGGAGGATATACCCGTCAATATTTTGCAAGACTCCACTTTTGATAAATATTACACCACTGTGTTTGCATGTTATGGTGGTTAGGTGGGTAAAATTGAGATGAGTTGAACGTTTCGCTGTGGCTTTTCAAGAGAATAGACGTAAAAAAATTAAATCATCATGAAACTAAACCAAAATCATTAAAAAACAGAACAGCAACACAAATCTTTCATATTTTGATACCTAAAGGCCAAGGTAGTAGTAGGATAAGCGCCCGTAAAATAAGATTTTTTTTTTAATGGATGGCGCGGGTGGTAGGTTGTATTTGAATGGGTGAGATAAATGTAAAATGGTGATGGACTTCAGGGGAACCAGCCAGCACAACTTGCTATCTAGTCATATCGCGCGCGACTCGGGTACTCCTGTCTCACTCACACTGTGCAAATGAGAAGAGAGTAGATTTTCTCGTCTCGTGTGACGAACTGCCTCGCCGCGTCAATCGTGCTATTCCCGCAGATAGTTATTTTGTATGAATCGTTAGTAAATACGTAATTAATATACCTACGCTCGGCTCTACTACGTTTGTATGGTAGTTTGGTTCTCATTTTAGAACTTCATGCTAGAATAACATGAACCTTTGTATACACAATGGGATGCACCATACCTAGATCTGAAACTAGTTTCTCTTACTAGAAATGAAAATAGAAAACAATAGAGCAAGTAGAACGTATTTCATACAAAATTACTAATCGTTTTTTTTTCTATTATATTTCTAATATAATTTCTAGCAACAGAAACTAGTTTCCGACTTAGATATGGCGGATCCCATTGTGTATTAAAAGTTCCAAGTAATTCCCGAATGCCCTTATCAAATCAGAACTAAACTACGTTTGACTCGAGAGTCGTCTCGAGTCGACCGTGCTGGGGACTCATCATTTATTTATTTATACCTTACAATTTGTACCTTATCATCTAAGGTCAGAGTGGCACAATAGTTATTTATGATACAATTGCGGAAAGTAGGTGATTCCCAACGAGTGACGATGACCAAAAACACGACCGTCAGAGAGATGGTCGACACGAGTTGGATATTGGTTTAGTTTTAATTTCCGAATGCTGTCATGTGTAAATAAATGTACATAATAAATATTGGTCAAGTTTACTAGAATTTTCCCATGTTACAATAATAAACTGTTTATTTAATTTTAAATGTGACCCTAATATTAGTGAAATGAGCATACTTACAAATCTGCAAGTTGCGGAACGTTTCCAAAAATATGAGGAAACTAGCTTTTGCCCGCGACTTCGTCCGCGTAGAATTCGTTTCACTACACAAATTGTTGTTATTTTACGCCCTCTAGAGATTATTTTCTTTTTCACGTTATTTATAATTAAAACTAAAAAAAAAACTTTGCTTACGGTCTAGTATATTGTCAGACAATAAAGCACCTAAGCGAAAAGCTTACAAAAATACTGAAACTAAAAAAATAAGTTGGCCGCTTCGCCGCTGCTACTTATTCCAATATACTTCTATAAACTATATTGTATGATTTATTTCGTTCTGCTAAAACATGTAGATTTTTAGATTTAGACACACGTGAGCAAGCTACATACAACTGCCCGTGGGAAAAACATGCCTAAATGTAATCCCGCTACTTTTAAGGTTTGACCCTGCGATTTGTTAATTGTCATTGAAAACGCTACTTTTAAAGGGAACTGTAGTCGTTTAAAGTTAAATGGCAAGTTATTAGGTAGAATTGGAATACGGGGTATGAGTATATCTTCTCCTTTTGCTTCACCAGTTAAGATTGTGCCCTTTACTATATATTTTCCCAATTCAGTGACCCGTAATCTTGTTCCATTGCACAATTTTGGTGCATCTAAGTTGCGCATTAACATTACGGGTACGCCTATTTTTAATTCGAGTTTGTGGGAAGGTACCCCGGATAGCTCCAGAGAGTTTAAGAACTCAACCGGGTAACTGGTGCTGACGTCGGATGTCAATACTGTATCTATGGAGTTGTAAACTGTTGTTTCGGTTGATATTTTTTCCAAGATTTTTTTATTTATTTTTGATACTGTCTCATTTTTTGGTGCCAGTATGGTTCTTTCACACAACCAATTTTCATCCAGAATATTTTGTTGCAGATTCGGAAAAACTTGAGCAATAAGCTCGTCTTCCGAATCCACAACATGACAAAATTGGTTGGTGAATAGAATCATACCTTCATCATCAGTTTTTAATCGACCGTCGCCTATCTCAAGCAATTTTTGAGCATACGCACCTGACTCTACATCTCGAGCTGGACTCGCATGTTTGTCGTGAGATGGAACTTTTCCACCTTGGTCCACACGCGTGATGCTTTCAGACAGTAGCTGACTTATATAAATATGTCGCCTTCTAGTAAACAGTACAGTTTTATTTTAAAAACACTGATATTGTAATTATAAAAATCATTAAAAGATAATGTAACCTTCAGAAACTACTTGCCTATAATACGTGGTCTAATAGCGATGAACACTTCGCAACAATCACCAAAGTTAAGCAACGTCGAGTGAGGTCAATATTTGGATGGGTGACCGTTTTTTTTCAATACAAATTCTCAAACGCCTTTTGACCCCCTTAGGGAATGAATTTTCAAAAACGCAGAAATTAGTTTTCTAATATTTTGATATAAAATCAATCTACGAAGTTTCAAGTTTCTATTTAAAAAAAAAATTAAGTCCTATACAATCTTTGGTTCCTTATTCCACCCTCTGATGTAATTATATCTAAAAAAAAACGGCACGCTATGTTCTACTCTGAGGTATAAACAACAGTATTGGAAAGTTTCAACTAAATCGGTTCGCATATTTTTGTTAAATCTGTCCTCAAACTTCTCAAAGCCACTACACTACATTAGGGAAGAATCGTTGTCGCTACGGGATACCAAAAGATGGCGCTGGTGATGTGTTTTTAAATCGGTAATTCTCGAAGTCTGTCTACGATACCTAAACTCCATCAAACTCGTTTCTATACGTTCTCATATGGTTTGGCAGAGTTTAAACGCATAGAAAAATCGGAAGAATTACCTACTACGGCTAAAATATGCCTGGAAATCTGTGACGGTCTGCATCGCACTATTGAAGTTTTTAACGTTAGTTGTATAAATATAATTTCCGTCGATGTTAATTTATTATGTATCTTTGACCACATGGATTTCCATATAGACACTGTTTCACATTTATAATATTAGTATGAAGTATGATTCTCGGAAATTTCAGGACTTTTTCACAAGATTTTAAGATAGTTTCCATCATAGCAAATTTTAAGAAATTACCGAGATATTTCCGTTGAAAAAATTTCGCAATTTCGGGGTCTTCCCTGCGTCGGCACATCAGTAAACAGGCACGATAATTAAAGATGTTCTATGAGTACGTACTACGTATATTAATAAAAGTACGTGAATAGAAATAGAAATAGAAAAATATTTAATGCCACAAAAGAACCTTAAATATACAAGCTTGATGAAATAATAAAATAAAACAAAAAATACAAAGAAAAAGATAAACTAAACAACAATAACACTATATAAATAGTAGATTGTACAACAAGTGCATAAAACGCACCATTTTACTCGAGACGTTTATCCATCCGAGCGAGCTTGCGAGCGAGGATAGATATAAAGTCGAGTGTAAAATGGGTTTTATGGACGAGTTGTACACTCTACTTTTCACTTCGATTGCGAGGAAATGAAACAGCAACATGTAAATATAGTAAATGCTAATTTAATTAAAATTGAAAGTTACATTAGAGCAATGAGAAATATTTAAAGTAATCGTTTTTCCTGGCATATTTAATGTTGTATTAGATTGTATTTGTGATGCGATATTTGGCATATTGTCAACTTCAGGTTCTTTTGAAGGAACGGGATTACCATTTAAGCTCTGTTCCAATGGTAAGTTAGCACTAGATGGGCCTGGTTCATTTGGGACTATGTCGATTCCTTCGGTAATCAAGTCGGTAATTTTAGCTTTTTGTTCTATGGATTCCTCAATATAGCCCTCTGCCACTTGGTCAGACTTCCAGCCGCCATGTCGCTTTAATGTTGTGAGATTTGCTCCAGAATCGGCTAACAGCGTAGCTGAAGTTCGTCGAAAGCAATGGCCTGTGTACTTTTCAGGGTTTTCTAATTTGAGAAAGGCTGCTATCTCCTTTGGCATTGCAGCGAATTTATTGCGTCCTATGGGTTGCCGTGTACATTTCCCGTTTTGATAATTAAGAAAAAACCGTTTCGTTGCCACATTTTCTGGACGTAGGGCTTGATACTTTCTAACTATATTTAAGTATTCGCCTTTGACGACGAATGTTCTTTCTTTATTTGTTTTTGTGTCAGATAAGTTTATAGCCTGTAACTGAGTGTCCGTTTTCACGTCATCCACAGTAATGTTGATAAGTTCTATACCTCGACATGCACCACTGATTCCATATATGAGCGCCACCTACAATTAAAATAGTAATCATTATTACAACGTTGCACACTAATATAAGTACTAGGTAATGAATTATTGTACAATATTAAATTGCTGTTTAACAATGTAGAGTTTTACGTACTTTTGCAGCCAAATATCTTACATCCGGAGCGGTCTTTAAGAATGTTTCGATTTGATTCGCATTGAAAACCCTGGATTTTACACTTTTGTGCCCAGTGGAAAGCCTTTTCAGGTAACATGTGAGCTTCACGTAGGTTTTTATATGCACGTCGTTTTTCATCTGCAGCGTAGTCTTGAGCATAGAATACACACTCCATAGTGTAGACGGCTTAAACTTCTTAGATAATTCGTTGAAATACGTTAAGAAAACACTCTCTGAGAAACTATTCACTTGTTTTTCCGCCCTCCAACGCATGAAATTTTCATAAGCGGTAAGATAAATTCGCTTAGATTTCGACGGCAATATCTGTTCAACGACGTTTTCCGCGTGCCGCTCCATTAAAGTGTTAGGAGTGAGTGTTATTTCCTCTTCGCTTGACGACATTATTTATCGTTAATCAAAAAACAATTTCAAGTTGTAACACAAATATTACAATGAAAAAATAATTATGGTTCCCGCCAATTAACTTTTTTTTCTTTTTTTTTCTGTAGGGACGTGACACCTGACTTAAGGTCGTTACATACTGCTCAGTTATAAAAACATTTTCTTTTTATAACTATGATAAGTTGTTGTTATGGCTTAAATACTATACTGATCTACTAAATTGAAAAATAAACAAGTATAAAAAATAATAAATGAGACGAAATACAAATTATAAGTTTATTTCATGAAGTTTTATTGTGTACTTTGGCTGTTGGTATCTTTGCCTTGGTCTTAGAATACGAACGAAACGAAATAAAATAAAGAGGTTGTTGTATGAAGTTAAAGATGTTCGTGTGGCTGTTGCAGCGATTGCCTTGGTCTTCGACGAAGATTTTACTTTATGCTCTAGAGCATAAAAAGCGACTTTATGTCGCCTACGCACGACATAAAGACGAACTTTTAGAGCATGAGAAGTGAAAAATAACTTAAGGTACCAGTGGGCAATGGGTCCCAGTCTCAGCATTGTGCTGGGCAACACGGCCCGGCGCTGGTTTTCAGACTGGTCCCTGGCTGGACCTCGGTCGGTCACAAAGTAAATGAAGTAGTACTTAGTGAGTCTGTGCTCATTCCCGATAAATGAGTGTGCTTGCGGGATTATAACATAGTAACAAAACACTTACACACATCATCTTTTTTTTTACTAAGACAAGAGAAAATAATAATAATATCTAACAATTAATAATAAAAATATATGCCTGTATCTGTGTGTGTGTGTGAATGCATTTCTTCATCTTCTTTCTCTTGTATATAATATATCGTCGTTTATATTACAATGTGTGTTAAGAAACACAGGACCACAACGGTTATTTAAAGAAGATATTTCTATAGTTGTGATTATTGTTTGAGCATATACGAAAACGCCTTTTCATAATCATAGCCTTAATCGGTCATCCTACTTCCTACTAATATGTATTATAAATGCGAAAGTTTGGATGTTTGAATCTTTACATGTTTGGATGTTTGTTACTTAATAACGCTTAAACAACTCAACCGATTAGGATGAAATTTTGCACGAAGATAGTATTAAATTATAGGATAGTTTTTATCTCGGGTCCACGCAGACGAAGTCGCGGGCGGAAGCGAGTCTATAATATATTTGTCGTATGCGTATAATATTAATTGATTTAGGGTTGTGAATGAGACTATGAGACTGTCTACCTCATCTTTACAAGATTAATAAAGACAAAAAAGTTAGGCATTTGTTCTTCGACTCACATTGGAGCGTAGCAGCAGGCGTAGCAGCCACTTTGTGTGCTACGAGCGTCATTTGGCGTAGCCAACGTTGCGCATATACTATACAGGTAGATGTGTAAAGCTGTGCTTTCATACATATGACACCTACCGGTCAAGAACAAGCATGCGAGATGTCAAATAAGTGAAAACACATCATCGCACATATCTGGTGGATTTTCAGCCTAACTTCCTGTTCATGAACGTGGGGTGTCCGCATAGATATGTGTGTATGGCACCAAATTGCTTTGAAATTAAAGTCGAATTAGTTTTATTACTAACTAGCTTCTGCCCGCAACTTCGTACGCGTATACATTATGGATTACATGATATTCTTATGTTTAACCATACACCTACTACTGAAAAATTAGATTATTAAATAAATTATGCGTGTAACAGTTCAAATTCTCTTCGAATCTAAATAAACACCCTCATAAATTTTGTCGTCAATAATATTTCATTTAATTGATTTACCTAATCATTAGTGCAAACGAAGTACCTAAGTACTTATAGAAGAAGAAGAAGTAGGTACTAAAGCCGGAACTTAAATATTAGATTTCATAATTGAAACAGATGGCCCGAGAGCGAGCCCCCACGGATACTCTATATCTCCGGGTGTCTTGCAAGCGACCCCTGAGGGCCAAAGTCCCGAAGGTAAACTGAGAGGCAAGCGAGGCCGAAGGCTGAGCTTTTCGTAGGAATGAAAGGCCTAACGTACCCTTTTAGACAGCGCTCCATATGCGAGCCAGAGCGTCGAAGGCCCGAGGGCGAGACTCCACGGATACTTACTATCCACAGGTATCTTGCAAGCGATAGCTGAGGCTTAAGTCCCAAAGCGAGGGGTGAGGCAAGCGAGGCCGAAGGCCGAGCTTTTCGTAGGAATTAAGGCCCAAACCAACCATTCAAAGATGTGAGCCCGAGGGCCGAAGGCCCGAGGGTGAGCCTTCACGGACACTTACTATCCCCAGGTGTCTTGCAAGCGAAACCGGAGACAAAAGTCCCGTAAGTGAGCGGCGAGGCAAGCGAGACCAAAGGCCGAGCTTTTCGTTGGAATGAAAGGCCCAAAAAACCGTTTTAGAGAGCGCTTCCTATGCGAACCCGAGGACTGAAGGCCCGAGGGCGAGCCCCCACGCACATTGACTATCTCCAAGTGTCTTGAAAGCGAAATCTGAGTTCTAAAGTCCTGAAAATGAGTGGCGAGGCAAGCGAGCCCGAAGGCCGAGCTTTTCCTATGAATGAAAGGCCCAATACATCGTTTCAGAGAGCGCTCTCTATGCGAGCCCGAGGGCCAAAGGCCCGAGAGCGAGTTCATGCGAACACTCACTATACCCGAGTATTCATAATAATATTTAGGCCTGATTATGGATAGTGGTTTCACTTGGGCAATCGGGTAATGTGTTTATCAGCCTATATATGTATGTATGTATGTATGTATGTTTGTTCCTATGTGGCACTCCAGAGACCAAACGCGTGAACCGATTTTGATAATTATTACGTCAATCGAACCGTCTTACTCTTGCGAGTGTCACTAAAGACATGACGGTAATCAAAATTCAATATGGCGACAACCAGACGCCAAAATTGAAAAAAAAAAAAAAAAATAACGAAATATGTCGAGTGGGGTATCACTGAATAGGTATTTAAAAATCAGTTATAGGTTTCTCTTACAGTTTTTCATTTAAAGTAGCCATTTAAAATCTATAACGTTATAAAGTTATAGTAATTCTGTTGCCGTTGATATTGTGCTGGGATGTTACTGCATAAGCTACAAGGAACAACTTTAGACCGAGCTGTGGTTGATTTAAGTTCCCGCATTTTTGCAAAAGGTCAAGCATATATAGTTTTGAGCCGCGTTAGGTCTCTAAATGGATTAATTATCAGTAGTTTAGACCACCGCAAGCTACTTAATAATCCTCACGATATTAACTCCCTCAATGAAATGACAAGATTGCGAAATTTGCCGTCTTTTAATACTAACTAAAAAGTGTTAAATAAAAAATAATAATTTAGAAAATAAAAAAACCCGACTGCAAAAAAGCTATCTTTAGAAAAAAAAAACTGAAAAGAAAAAAACAAGTTCAGTAGTCGAGAACATTGAATCAGTTTCATGATTAACATTTCGTATGTCAATTTGGACCTTGGAGACAGCAACTTCAACAGTCGGGACCCGTTATTGTAGTCAACATTAGTGCCGCAGCCTAGACTTTTAATGGGTCCCGACTGTTGAAGTTGCTGTCTCCAAGGTCCAAATTGACATACGAAATGTTAATCATGAAACTGATTCAATGTTCTCGACTACTGAACTTGTTTTTTTCTTTTCAGTTTTTTTTTCAATTTTTTTGCAATCCACTCATTAATATTTGACAGCTATGGAGTCGTATTAATTGAGAGTGAATTAAATTGGAAGTGTGTGTGACATGAAGTGAAAACAATCTGCCCTTGTGATTTTACGGTAAGTGTATACCATGTTTCCCATCTCAATTTTAACGCGCCCAGGATTTATTAAAGATTTCTAATAAAACCTATGAACATTAAAATATGGATCTAAAGTTTTTATCATTTTCTATTCTTGTTTCTTGGCCAGTGGCATGATAAATTAAGTGGCATTCATATAATGGCAAGAGTTACATAAATAAGGAAGTATCTTGATGTCAAATATTGAATAACCTAATCAATTTGTAGGTTAGAGTCCACCAAAACACTGGCGAATTACCTTAAAGCTTTAGGCGTCAGTTAACTCAACTATAACGCTTATTGAGTTACAACACTCTTACAGTGTCTTTAAAGTGTATCTGCCTAACACCTTAAGCGTTAGAAAAAGTTTCAATACTTACAAGAGAGTTAATTCTATTATAAAGTCTCTGCCTGCACCTTATAGCTAGCACTCTCTGCCTGTAGCTAGCACTCTTGTAAGTGTTTAAGTGTTAAAAACAGGTTAAAGCTTTAACATCTTAAGTGTAATTGCTTTGAGTAACACTCTTATAATGCTTTAGGAGTTAATTATTTTTCTTAACTCCTTTATAACACTATTAGTTACAACTCAGAACATTATAACTCACTTATAAAGGTTAAGGTTATAATAATACCCTTAGCTGACACCCAAATGTTAGTTGGGAGGCTTTTAAAGTTAATCACACGCAAAGTTATGTATTTATCATTTATATAGTATTATTTGTATAAATGTCATTATTTTTATCCCTTATTACTTCAAAAAACCATTTTTTTTGCACTTTTTATGGGTCACTGTCGTAGAAATGCACCACGAGGAACAACGGTTTTTATACTGGCTACTACTGGTCGAATTTATGAAGAATGAAGTTTTGGTTGGTACCAATTTGTTGCTAATTTCATCGTGTTTAATTTAGAAAGCGCCCAATGGAATAGAAACCGTATATTCTTTCCAGTCGATATTTTACATGGAGCAAATGAAAAGAAAAAATAATTAATGTTATAGAGAAATATAAATAAAGGCGTAATGTAGAATAAGTTGGAAATTACATCACCGACAAGAGCCTAGAGCTCTTAAATAATAAGAAAAAGAAGAACTAAACTAAATACGCATACGTAAGCGGCATCCCTAAATTAGCACCAGCAAAGTTCGTAGGTGCAACTTGGTTGCGCATACGCCGAGTTCGGCAAGCGATTAGGGCGTCGTCGACGCCATGTTTACAAACAAAGAGATCAATGCTCGCAAAGTAGGTTAGCGCAGCCGCTGCGCCTGCGCGCGCGCCGGCCGTATTGCGCGGGTCGTGGTCTCACGCGGCCAACTCTCAAATGCGAGGCCCGAGATCACCATTAGACCACTAAATGAGTTTCTCAACCAAGTTTTTGTGCGCTCTAGAAATCCGTCCTTTTTTGTTTCGATGCTGTTTACGCACACAGCCTCAATTCGATTCACTTCTTTCACATACCAATCGCGTTTCAATATGTTTCGTGCGCTCGTACTAATACGATAGTGGGCTGCCCGTGGCAGCGACAGTGCGAAACATATTTGATTGGAATCGGAAGCGTTGGACAAAAATAGACCTGCAGTTATTTTCCAATTGAGGGCGGTGGCATCTGTAATTTAAGTACAATGTAGGTGTATTTGACGTGTTTTAATATGATTATACACTGTACTGGGATCGCATTTAAACTAGGTATAGTTTCTCCGTGCCTAAGCGACTGCTTTTTATTCAGTTCTGTATATCATTTTATCCTGTTCTTCAATCTATCAATCTATTTACAAATTATTTTCAAAGTACAAAATCAATTAGGGTACTTACCTGCACTTATTATACTCGTACACTCCATACAATCATACTTTTTTTAATAGGTTAACTAATAAATACGTTAACTAGAAAAGTGTTTCTATGCCATGTAAACCAAGCGAATAAATCTATTGTCCCGCATGGAATTAAGTATCAAAAATCATGTATGTAAAACATGTTTTTATGTATTTAAATATTTATTTATCTATATAAGTAACTATGTATTTCGTCGTTTAGATAATATCCATAGTACAACTTTGCTTAGTTTGGAACTGGGTCGATTTGTGTAAGATTGTCCCCAATATTTATTTACATATGTTTTATGCTATCTATTAAAATTTGCTAACGTTCCTATTTGACATAAATATATATGTCATGAAACAACTACCTGTTACAGACGGACAGACACCGAGTGATCACATAATACCAAATGTTGGTACGGAACACTATAAATCACGTTTCCATAATAATTAATTAATACGGAAACGTGATTTATAGTGTTCAAGTTACCTACCCAAGTTACAATAAATAAAAGCAATAATGAACTTTCGGGTTCTAGAGAATCCCCTTTATCTGTTAATTAATAGATACATTAAGAAGAGCATCATCACTATCTGCCTGCCACAGTATATACAAGTACCAACCTACCTATACATATAGTTATATAGCTATCTCTAGTAAAAGTACGACACACTGTCTTCCAGTTTTCTCTGAAGGAGAAATTGTTTTCTCATCTAGTGGTAGAAATTATCATATAGGCAGGCATATGTATAGCATAGGCACGTAAAACTTGCTTTTATCATTATGATTTGCATTGATTACCATAAATTGTTTTTCATCTTGTAGTACTACTATAAATAACCCCGCACATCACTCCAATCCATACTTCCATATCCATACTAATATTATAAATGGGAAAGTGTATGTGTGTGTTTGTTTGTTTGTCCGTCTTTAACGGCAAAACGGGGCGACGAATTGACGTGATTTTTTAAGTTGAGATAGTTGAAGGGATGGTGAGTGACATAGGCTACTTTTTGTCTCTTTCTAACCCTCCACTTCCCTAAAATGGGGGGGTGGAAGTTTTTATGGAGCATTCCGCAATTTTCAAGGTAGAAAAAAAAATCGCGTGCATCATTTTTTTTGGAAATCTGCACCCAACTTCTTAAAAGAGGGGGTGAAATTTTATATGGGGGTCCAGATATGTAGAGTCGATATGTAGAGTCTATGTTCGATATGTAGAGTCTATGTAGAGTCGATCTAAATACACTCAAGAGCAAAAGTTCCGGGTACACTTTGTATATAAAAGAAGAAACTGACTGACTGACTGACTGACATCACCGCACAGCCCAAACCGCTAGAGGTTCATTAAGAAAGGATTTTTCAAAATTCACCCGCTAAGTGGGTGAAATGGGGGTCCAAAGTTTATATGGGGAAACAAAATAAGTAAGACCATTTCATTCGAAACTTCACAGGAGTATTCCTAGCAATTAATGAGTAAATACGTGTTTCAGGTTTTTTGGGAATTCAACCCCTAAAAGGGGGAAATGTGATGTATGGTTCATCGGGTTGCTGGTCGCTGATTACGAAAACAACAACAACGATTTTAAAATCCAACGTGGCGGACGTGAAATACCATCTCCCCTGTTGGGGTGCGATGGGGTTGTGTCTAAATATCAATATTCGTGTCGTTTTTATGGTTTTTTGGGACGTTAATTACGAACATGGCATCGATTTAGAAATTTAACATTGTGGACATGAACATTCTTGAAAGTATTTGTGCCAAATGACAATTAAATTGTATGTTATTGTATTGTTTCTCTATGTAACTGCTTTGTTTGTGTGGGGTGTGCAATAAAGAGTATTTGTATTGTATTGTATTGTAAATTGGAACATATGGGTCAAACTGAGATGCACCTTTTTTGAAGACGGTTAAAATTACTTTTTTTTAGTACGCGGGCGAAGCCGCGGGCAAAAGCTAGTTTAATAAATAAGGGAAATAAACGGGAAGATAAAACAAGTATGTATATTTTTTCTGGACAGCATTTATCACGGAGGCGGAGAAATCGAAACAATAGCTCGCTACCGCGCCGGAAGAAAGTTCCTGCCTATTTGCATAGAAGTGCGATCGCAGCGCGCGGCCGCCGGAGCCCGGGCTCCGATGTCCCACATAGACATGCTTTATAGTTTATTGTCACGGACCCATTTCTGTGGGTGCACGACCACCGCCAGGCTCGCGCTGTGACACACTTCCCTCACTCCGAAAGTTTCTCCGATAGAGAAACCTACAATATCTAATACCACCGACATCCGTCTAGGTATGCTGATTTCCAGAGCAGCCTCCGCGATCTAAATAAGAACACTACAAAGCAAACAAACGGAGAGAGCCTGGCTGTACTATGTAAATCAGCCATTTGTGCCATTTTATAACAATTTATAAGATAAAAGTCAAATCAATCCTCAGTGACGATATCAACTCGATTTCATTAAGAACGGGAGGCGCGAAGAAAAACTTGTTCCAGTGTTACGTTAGAAAGCGTAGGCATTTCACCATAAAGCCTAGAAAGTGTACATAAGAAGAAAGTGAAAAAGTAGGGGAAAAATGTGTAATGCAAGTGCATCGAGATGCGGGAGCGAGAAACAATACTCTGAATCTCGCCAGTTTCCAGATCGTTCGAGATCACTTTTAACTTTTTCTCCCTAGATGAAATCGCGGCGCGGCATTCGCATTTCTTGCCGCCACGTGTGTGCCTAGTTCATATATCGATGCACTCATTTTTACTTTCCTTTCGATTCGCTCTTGTTTGTTTGTTGCTCGTCGCGCTTCTGCTCGATGAGTAGACGCCGATACCGAGATATACACCCCAGCCTGAACGGAATGAAAAGTAAACTCTTGAAACGAAGTTATTGCTTGAACGTGTGGACACGCGTACAAAGACTACACTTTGTTTGCCTTTGTTCAAGCACAAGTGCTTAATGTTGTTAATTAGATCTGAAATTACAGCAAAATACAAATATATACTTCTTGATATCATATACCTACACTATTAAATATCCTATACTATTAAAATTACAATATTTGTATGTCTATTTATATATTTGAAATCACATTTCGAAAACGGCTCTAACGATTTCGATGAAATTTGGGATATAGGGATTTACGGGTCGAAAATCAGTCTCACATCCGGGAAATTTCGTTTTCCCAAGCAGAGGTCAGTCGTCCGGGTAATAGAAACTTAAATAAAATAAATTTTATCAATATAAGTATTCTGAAAATATCATCATCATCATCATATCAGCCGAAAGAAGACAACTGCTCGACATAGGCCTCCCCCAAAGAGTGCGAAAGTGAGCAGTCCGGTGATAATATATTATGTAAAACCAAAATACTAATACACATAAGTGACGTAGGTACCTACCCATTCAACGGCGTACGTAAATATTCTGGGGTTACGATCTGTCACTTGTTTTCATTTTGACAACAATCAATGAAATGGGAAAACCTCATATCCGTTGTGCCCGTTTACCTGAAAGTGAAAATCGAATGTTCACACATGCCTAGCAAATAGCTGTGCACGCACGGCGGACCGCACGCAGCTATACGGATAACTGAGCAGATGTTCCACGAGCACTTGTGACAAAACTAGCCATTAAAAGAGAGCGACATTCTCGATTATTTGATATTTTAATGACAGTTTCTTATATGTCAGTTCCGTTGAATAGTTCGGATGGTCACATGCGAGCAGAATGTGCGGGAGAAAATACAACGACGATCAGACACGATACGAGTATCTGTGATGTTGGAATCAAAACGATCACAGTGACAAATTATTTTCAGTATGATGCAGATCAAATTATTGTTTTACCTACGCGGGTTTAACGCGATATTTATTTACCTTTATTTCTGACGTTTCGACACGGGTTCCACCGTTCATGGTCGCAGGTGATTGTCGTTCCAGCAAGTGCGCCCGTGTCGAAACGTCGGAAAAAAAGGTAAACAAATATCGCGTTAGACCCGTGTAAAACAATGATTTAAATATGTGTACAAAGCGCGAGAGTTTAAAGTGTTATGATGCCGATTAAATTGGCTTTGTTCATGTACGACGGGTCAGTGCGCAAGCGCGTGCATTTGCAGTGTGGAGAGCAGTCGCGGCCGCACGCGAAAGCTATCACTTGGCGAACGTCGAGAGAAAGAGTGCGAAGGAGAGAGATGGGCATTTCACCGCGTGGGGTCAACGCGCTCGCTATACTGTCGCTGATTGTGGCCCAATTGCAATATGTAGGTCTAGGCCAGCGGTCGTTGACCTGCGTACGTGACACACTTAGCGCGCCCGCGCACTACCGCAGTGCTTTCACGCCCCGCTCAAGGGGGAGGGGGCGCTTGCACCGCGCCCGCCGCGCTGTAGCTGCATCTTTCACGGAAAGCTGAGAAAATACGGAGCTGCATAGTAAATAAACACTTTCACGGGTAAAACACATTCAATACCTATGAAATATTTAACAACTCTGGATATTAATTTTACTTACGAAAATCTTGATGCATGACCATCATGATGTTTATGTGGTAAAGTGGAATACAGTACGATTGGTATTATTGAAAAAACATGTCAAAATTCTTCGACTTGATTTAATGGACACAGCTTGATTGGCGTAGCACTCCAGCTCAGGTAGATACATGTTTTGAAGTTGACCTTTGTTTCAATAATAACATGGATATGGCTTTATGTCGATTTGGCCGCGTTATCTGCGAAATTGACATCTTAGCAGCACTATCAATTGGAAAATCGTGCTTGGATTTGTCTTCTACTATCAATGGTTTGAAAGATATAGACGGCATTCGAAAGTGCTAAGCTAATGGACCAAAGTAGGTTGAGAACCCGGTAGGTATACTTTATGCCGTTGGCTCTAGTTTATCTTATAAATTTATAGGACGTACTAAGGGAGGTGGAGGATATTTGATTGTTTGATTACTCGGCACTTTTTGTAGATGACTGGATACGTATCTATTTTTTACAATACATTAGGTACTTTACCTATGGCATTAAATGGTTTTACAATCAATTGCTTTGTTTAAAGCAAATATACTTGGGTCGTTCTTCTTTTCGACCGACAATAGCTTGTCCTTCGTCTTATTACGGCATCTCATTTGAGTAATGATGTTTACGGTTTTATAATGTTCGAATGAACGTCCATATTATTTTATTAATTAGTGATATTTAATATTTCACTTTCTCTAACTAGCATTTTTTTAAATGTTTTTTTTTTCGTAGAATGCCGTGACAGAGTGGTAAACCAAAATGTTGTCCCCACTGAAAGAGTCCACTTTGTCACATGTTTTTTTTAGAAACCAACCGTAAATAAATATTTATATTGGCCAGAAAGGAAACTTTAATTAGTTCTAATGAAGAAACCTATGCATTTTTTTTTAATCGCACTTCAAAACCACAATTTTCGATAGTTCAAAAACCAAAAAAACAGAAAAACCTCGGTTCATTGTCGGTAAAAAAGAAGAACGACCCACTTGCAGTTGATGCAATAAGTAGATACGTAACTATGAATTTCTCTAGGTACCTAATGTATATATCTATATAGTAACTGAGTAGAAAGACAAGATCTGTATATGAGAGATATAAAAATAAACAACATCTAATATCATTAATAAATCACATTTCAATAGTTTTTTAAGCAGTAGTAATAAACACTTCATATTTATAAACCAGAGTATAAAATTCATTAAATACAAATGCGAACTTATCCCTTAAATGGATCTGTTGTTTGCGCAATGGAGTGAAAACTTGGCGTGGCCCTTCGCACGGAAAATTTTGGTACCAATATGTATACTTTTCATAATTCTTCAGGGTAGAATATAGCGCAGTTTTTTGTTTAAATACAAACACAAAGTTTAGTTTTTGATTTCCCTAGTAGCTGAGATGTCACTGCGTTATCAATTAGATGATACACGCACTTTTCTGAGAACTAATTTTGAATTTCTAATCAAACTCTCTCTCTATATCTCATGTCTGAGGATCGTGGTCAGCATCAGGGTTGCACCTGGAGTGAATGATCTGCGTCCACTGGTTTCTGTCCTGCGCGTCTCTTACAACCGTGTATAATTTGGAGGATGACGAGTCTTTCACTTGATCCATGTAGTTGGTGAACGACTGCGTAAAAGATCACCTTCGCATGCGCTGTTGGCATATGGTGGATAAACGAGTTTTCATTTTGAGCTGGTTCAGGATCGATACATTGGTGCGTTTCGCAGTCCAAGGTACTCTTAGAATTCTTCTCCAGCACCACATCTCAAGGGCATCAATCCTTTGCCTTTCTCGGGCCAATTGTCTACGTTTCATATGTGCGAAGAAATCATATTGCCATGGAATACATTTTAGTGCAAAAAATAGTTTAGAACGGTTTTCTTTGAAAGCACTGTCTAGCATACTTAATTATTACGTGGTTATTATGTTAACATATTTTCGGCGTGGGTGGAGGGTGTACACTAATTTCGTCCGTATAAAGTCGCGGGCACAGCTAGATATAAATATTCCTCGTACCGCCAGCAAAATTAGCTAAGTACGTTCTATATAGATCATTCATGTAGATCACTGAAACTAGTAGAGTACCTACTTTCTACTGAAGCTGAAAGTTTCAGTGCAAGGTTTTTTGGGATGAACTGTATGTAGAAATTAAACTTTTAGTAGCTGTTGAATTAAAAATTTCACAGAAATATAAGTAGGTATATATCACATTCCAAGTACCTACAAGACATGAAACCGACATGCTGACATGAAATATCTTCTCATAAAACATTTTAAAGGAAGGAAATCGTCTAAAGTGCTTATGGATATACGATTTCTTCCTGGATTTGATTGAAATCCATGAACAATAGTGTGAGTCACGGGCCCAAACCTAACCAATGGAATTAGAAACGGTATAAAGTCGTTTGATGGTCACAGTTTCCTCGCCACGTACTTAGATACCTATAATTTGTATATGTAGTCTGTGTTTAAATGCAGTATTAATAATAGGTAATTACAAGAAAAAACAATTTATAATTGTTAAAATATTGTGATCACAAAGATCATCAAGTTCATCAACCGCCGTTGTATACGCCAGTAAAACCATACCGTCTCACTTAGGGTGGGTTGCACCAACTTACGATTACAACCAATCCAATCATCGTTAAATATGAAACTTGTGAAACTTTCCATACATTCATATTTTAACGAATACCTACCGCAGGAAAAATAAATAAATTTTAGATTCTTAAACATAAAAAAGAATACTCAGTTGGCTATCTAATTGCGGTTTGAACTACCTGGACCTACTGGGTGACAGTGAAGACTTAGTTTTCGATGGCTACTTTTTTCGTGAACAAGCCTTACGCTACTATTTACGTATTCTCTATTGTATGCACTTCAAATCCCCTCATTTATAAAATCTATCAAACCTCTGTAACTATATTATTTTTATTATTATTTGATGTTTGTGGGCCTTTAATGTGCCGCTTCGACCAGTGAATGATCTATTGTGGCAGCCCTTTCTTGTTTATAGTTCACCGTTAAGACCCGTTGCCTCCAAGAAATTCCAGATTCTTTGGGCGGTGATATGTTGTACCTCTTCTGGGTGCATGATGTGCCGCCCTAGGTAGGTACTTCTTTTTTGCATGAGTGGTCCGCAGGAGCAGAGAATGTGCATTGCTGTCTCCTCTGTCTCCTGGCAGAACCTGCAAGTTGCGTCTTGTTTCATACTCATTTGAAACAGGTGTTTGTTCAATTTGCAATGTCCTGTCAGGATTCTCGTCACTGCACAGGTTTTGTGCCTTTTGAGTTGTAATAGCTCTTTAGACAGTTTACTATTGAACCCTTTAATTAAGGCTTTAGCCTGTTTTTGTCCTTTGGCGGACATCCACAGCTTGATTGCCTCTGATTTTTCTGTGTTACTTAGCAGAGAATATGCTTTCCGTTTTGTGATACCACAGAACGGTTCTGGGCCGACCAGGGTTGTTTCTGCGCCCTTCCTTGCAAGTTCATCTGCTTTTTCGTTCCCTACAATATCGGAATGCCCTGGTACCCATCTAAGTATGACTTTGTTGGAGTTAGCCAGGGTGTTTAAATTGTTTTTACAATTCTGGACTAGTTTAGAGTAAGACTCTAAGGATTCTAGTGCCAGCAGAGCAGCTTGACTGTCTGAGCTAATGTAGATGTGTTGGTTCTTTTGGTTTCCTTCAAGGTTGATTTCCACGCATTTGTTTATTGCGGAGACTTCAGCCTGAAAGATTGAGGCCTCTTCCCCCATGCTGACGCTAGCTTTGAGCTTTGGCCTCTCACCATAAATACCACACCCTACATCGTCACCTTTTTTTGAGCCATCTGTAACTATAACGTGTTACGCTAATTTTTTAAATAAATATTTCTCACGACACAAATGAGAAAATGACCGATAGTGATAAATTTTAACGGTGTTTTAGCTGAAATAAGGCCGTTAGAGTATAATCCGAAGGAACTGCAAGCACAATAACAAACACATATATATATGTAAATCAACACGGATAAGCATTTATAACTCGTTAGCTTGACAGTGAGAACAAGGTCGAATTATCTGGAGCAAGGTCAAATCGGGCGAAGTCTTCGAGTGATAGTGTGGCCTCCCACTGTATTCATTATCGCCAGATCACACCACATAAACCACTGTGGCTATACTTAATGCGAGTAGGAGCCAATAAAACTTGTGCTGCCGGTTTTTTAGTGAGTAGTGAGTGCTAACAGACACTCTTTGTTTTCATTGTTAAGGCGACTGTAGCCCCCAGAGTTTTGTCTCGCTCGCTCGCTAATGTTAGCTCGATTTGCTATGCTCTTCGCCCGCTCGCTCACGAACAAATTTACGATTTTTTAGGCATTTTAATTACGAACCTTTTTTCGAAAAACGAATTATTCACTTGTGCTGTAGAAGCAGTAGGTAGCAAATTTCAAGTTGAAAACAGGCTCTTTTCAAGAATTATTTTGTCCTACTAGAAATTCAAATGCTCAAATTATTCATGAAATACATACAAATATGATTACATTTTTTTTCGTGTGTATTCACTTGTTCAATTGATACTTATAGCGTTTCATTAAGCACTGCAAGAGATGCTGGTTTTACGTTGTTTGTTACAGTGGATAAAGCATCTGCTATCTGCTCCACGTATAGATAAATATAAATCTATTTACAGCTATCATAAAGCATACCTACTAGACCGCAGTATCACGCAATTTACAAAAACCGGCCAAGTGCGAGTCGGACTCGCGCACGAAGGGTTCCGTACCATTATCTATAAAAACGGCAAAAAAATCATGTCTGTTGTATGGGAGCCCCAGTCCGACTCGCACTTGGCCGGTTTTTTAGTATTTGTTGTTATAGCGGCAACAGAAATACATAATCTGTGAAAATTTCAACTCTCTAGCTATCACGGTTCTTGAGATACAGCCTGGTGACAGACGGACGGACAGCGAAGTCTTAGTAATAGGGTCCCGTTTTTACCCGTTGGGTACGGAACCCTAAAAATGATGGGTATCTGTGTTATCCTTGTCTTTCTCTTGGATCTCCTACGGAACGCTCCGGTGCCGCCCTAGCGTCATATAGCTATGCCTCTGTGGGTCCTACCTTCTTTTTATTCAACAAATGCAGCCCCCAACTGCAACCGTGAACGGTGGTCCTCGAGGACACCTTTAAGTCGCCTTGTACGACATGCAGGGGATACCGTAGCCGTATTCTAATGCCCGGGCTACAAGGCGCCGTACCTACATAACAAAGTATTATCACTCAGTCGCTACGATGTCAACTTAGGTACTCGAATCACACAAAAGATATAATAGGTAAAATAATGAACATATTGGGTAGTTACTTGATAATGCGATATCACTTCATTTCAATAAATGAATGTGGAAAATCATGTCTCAGTATTAATCTATAGGTATATTCATATTGAAAAGGTTGCAGCGACGTTCTTTTGAGTATTTTTCTTGTAATTCGAATACTTTCTTCTTCTTCAATAAGGATGTTTAATTTCTGTAAATTCCTTAAAGAAGTATTATTTTTTGTCTTTGTCTAAGTTTAGAATTAACTATTTTGTCTTTATTTAAAAACAATAGAGAGGGCATTGTTATAGAGAGCTATCTAGCTAGATCTTGAATATATAAGTAAAACCATTTAAGCCCCGAGAACAAGTAAACTTAGAAACGCAATATTTAAAAGATACATATCAAAAGCTTTAAGATATCATTTAACGTTTGGTTGCGCGATTAGCAACGACTTATTAATAGCGCTCTATAATTAATCACAACACAACCAACAAGCCGAGTAGGAGTAAAAAAGGACTGTCACGGTAAATGATGGCAACATTTGCAGCACTGTCACAGTTAAAAGGTCCAAATAAGAGCAGGTTCAGCAGGTGCATAAAAAATACATGTTATTCGTGGAACCGAGAGAGCATTCTCAGAACCAGTTGCGAAGCGTCTGTGATGAGCCCGTGTATCTTACATGTTGAGCGACGAGTGACTGCTCAGAGCGTGTATTTAAAACGCTTACTGACCACTCGACACACCAATTTGATTACAATGTGATGCGCACGCTTGCTTCGACACGCGTCAAGATGGCGTGTTAGAAAAAACAAACGAAGCACATCCAAATCAAATCTAGACACGCGGTAGCGTGTCCAGCCAAGTTCAAAGCCAAAAGGAACTGGCGACGCAGCAGCCGTGTGTTATATTACACGAACCATTTGGAGCCACTTTTGACTCCTTAATAACTAAAAATCTATGTAAAATAGAAACATGAAATTTGGTATATGTATTAAAACCTCTTATATTAATTAGAACCCGATATTTCATATATACAGGTAAAACAATTATTGAGATTTTTATCACTGAATTACCTACGTATTATATAGCTGATGGATAGATCAAAAACCTAACGCACTTCCATATATAAAAAAGACAAAAAACGGGGAATTGTTAAGTATTATTATTTATTAATATTATTATTTATGTTTGTTACCTCAGAACTCCATCATTTATAAACTGATATGAAAAAACTTTTTTTCTTGAAAGGGACTTCCGAAGTGATGGGACTACTGTCATCAGGTCAGGGTCAGGATCAGAATCAGGAACAGGATGATGGGGTACTGGAGAAATCGAGGGAAATCTTCAAATATCATAGGAAAACTTTGTATAGTCAATCGTTTGAAAAGCACCATTTAGTGAAGTACTAGAATTTTCATCTGGTCAGGATCTAATGATGGAGTTTTGAAGGAATTGACAAAAGTCTTCAAATATTATAGGCACACCTGCAGGGCTTTGAGTAAATTGAATAGTAACTCGTGCATTATCTCTTGAGAAACATAATGAATATTAAAAAAAACCGGACAAGTGCGAGTCTGACTCGCCCACCGAGGGTTCCGTACAAATTTCCTCCTACCTCGATGATTGATTACGTACTTTAAGTAAAGACTATATTTTTTTAGAATTTAATTACAAATGTACAGTTTTCAGATTTTTCCTTGTACTTGTAGTAACTATAAGACTATATTACCTACTTGCCAAGTTTCATAGTTCTAGGTCAACGTCTCAAAACTATCCAAGTCAAGTCTTGAGCATCAATTTATCTTTAGTTATCTGCTTTGCGTAAATAATTCAACGGTTAAAATTTAAAAAGTTATGTACTTTTATATAGTAAACATTGTTGTAGTAGAACAAATAAGAAATTGTATGTTCTTAAGAATACATTTTATTTTAGGATTATCTACTGAACTTGGCACTCATTTAGATCTGAATTCTTTTATCGGCGAAGTTGACAACCACGCATATTTTTAATATTGAACTTGGCTCCCATTTTCATATTTATGTTTTTAGTGGGATTGATTTTTGACTTTCGAGCGTTCGACTCTTTCACTCGAAAACTGTCAAAAATTATGAAATGAAAAATTTAGCCACTCGCATCCCGCGTATATCTTATCCGTGTAGTGAAGTTTAAATAAACAAATATGTAAGGTAGACGTCCCAACGATTGACATCTTAAATCCTAATAGTTGACAACTTTTGTTCAATTTCATTGTTAAGAGGATTGTGAACTTGTAAATTTTCATACAAAAAGCGATAACGTTTTTCACCCCGTAAACATTGTTCGATTTTTATAATTTTTGGATATGTTGTAGATAAAATGAAAAACTAGGTCTGTACGTTATAATTTTTAAGAAATATTTCTAACGTTAAAAGTTATTAGCATCAATTTTTTTTAAATTAATCAAAACTGATTTACTAAAAAAGAAAAACGTACAGACAGATTAAAGTGTACTAAATCCAATAATATCAAAATTGTTTAATTTCATAAAGGTTTAGGGGTAAAAACGTTATCACCCGAAACAATATTTCAACAAGGAAATGTAGGCAATTGCCTCCAGGACTTGCAACTCTCTCCATCGCACGATACAGACACGAGGTAGAGCGGTGTGAAACATATAGCATTTTTTTTAAATACCTACTCGCGCCGCGTATCGGCACTTCACAATTCACAATCCTCTTTAGAATTAAGAATGAAAGTATTGCGCCAGTGTCGAGCGCCGTACTGAGACGATTAACTTACTGATGTACTAGGACTTCAAGGTAACCTGCAAATAGTAGTTTCTCTTAAACTACTCGTAATAAAGTAATTAGGTACTTAGATCGTGAAAATGTATTTTATTCTCATGTCACTTGTAATATTCTTAATGCATGTTCACGGCCTCTCTAAGCTGCATTTATCATACTAACAATAAAATCTGAAGAGCAACAAAAACAGAGTTCCTTTAAAAATGATGATTCCATCGTCTCTTTAGATTACGTCACCCAACGAAGGCAAAAACGCACATTTAAATGGCAGGATTACCTTTCATTCAACCCCTGGAAAGGCCGCTACGTCACCGACTAGGAATGCGTGAGTCAGACGTGAGTATTTATAGCGAGGTATACCAGTCAGCAGCCCCGCGTAGCAACAACCTTTTTTTATAATACATGTTCCTGCAATGTAGTGGTGAATAAAACCAATGCGAAATACCATCGTTCATTGTATATTTTTCCAGTAGGCTATAGGACTTATTTTTGAACCATGGAATTTAAAGTACGTGTTACAATAATTGATCTATATAGGTATGTCAGTGTGCGTGACAGTATTCACAGTACAATCAAGATCAATCAGCTGTGTTGTTGACGACGGTCCGTAGATATTACTCGTAGTTAGCCAATCCACAACATTAAAATCGCAAGCTACGGCTGGTTGTGATTTTTTTATATGTTGTTAGGACCGCTACCAGTTCCGTATATCCAAGTTTGCAGCTTCGAAAGACCTGTGCTTAACTTTGCAGCACTCGAAAAACCACGAGATTTTCGCACTTTTTTTTGGTATTGTCAATATAAGTATCTAACTAGAGATTTGAGTTTGTATAATATTTTTCGAACACTTTTGTATAAATCTAAAACCAGTTTTTAGGGTTCCGTAGTCAACAAGGAACCCTTATAGTTTCGCCATGTCCGTCCGTCTGTCTGTCATTCTGTTCGTCTTTGGCTTAGTTCAGTAACCCTTACAACTAGAAAACTGCAATTCGGCGTGGGTATATAAACCAATTACGCCGACAAAGCAGTAGAATAAAATGTAAATTGGTGATGTTTTTTTTTCGCGTTAAACCTATAGTGTGGGGTATCGTTGGATAGCTTGTTCAAAAATATTATGGGTTTACTAAAACAATTTTTCAACTTAGTAATGCGTTTGCGAGATAATGGGATTTAACCCGTCACACGTGCGTCTCCCTCTAGCCCCGGCGCCCCAAGCGCGCAGCCAGACGAAAAAACGTATGTTGACGGCCTTTAGAAAAGTTGATATTGTGCTCGTATGTTGTAATTATATTGTATAAATTACATATATACCATTAGATACCAGACAAAATTGTCTATTCATTTTAATAAAAATAAATTGACTGACCTGTTTCATTATCGTGAAATAAAATAAGTTATTTCGATTTTCATTTGTTTTCTGTCACTGGATGAAGCAAAATGCCTTTTTACACCAAACTCTTTCACATATTTCACATTGTGATTTCACTATTGTGATCGCTAATAAACAATGCATCGGTTAAAATTATCACTTCACTATATTATGCACTGTTTACCTCATAATAATTGTTTATTTACAGTATCGGTCAAAATTATCCCGCGCGCCATTTTGAAATCTATGAGTGACGTGATTACCTTCACTCATTTCATTAGAAATCCGATTTCAACAAACTGTCACAATAACACACTAATCTGCTTACTGAATCAAATACTGGGATAAATTTACTACAAACTTATGTATATTTTACAATATTTGGAGCTAATAACATATAATTTTCAATCTATAACAATTTGTCAAACGTAGTTAAAAATGACGTATTTAAACTTTGAAGGCATTTATCACGCACATTTTTTTTTGAAATCCTTAAAACGAAAGCTCAAAACACATTATTTATTCTATTTTCAGTAATTTGATATATAATTTTAATGGGAAACACATCGTTTTATTTTAAAACCACAATAATTTCATGAGGAGTCAGTCCGCCCGGCACGATATTTTGACAAGTAACGGCCGCCACGTAAAACTTTTCGAATATATTTTTGTCCTGTGTCCTGAGTACTAGTAATTTGGCCAAAACATTTTTCTTATGTTGGTATAGTGCAAAAGCTACCCATATTTATTTTATTTAGGATGGCCACTCGATAAAATTGAGGAAAAAGATTGACGGGTTAAAGCCCTAATTTTTGTTCGAGTCATGTCCCCCTCCCGGCTAAATGGCTACTACTGGGGACGTGAAAAAATTAATGGCAGTAGTACATATAATGAATTTAAAAGGAAAACTATCACAGTTAAGAAGACATAACTAGTTAATGAGTAGTAGACATAACTAGTTAACTGGTAAGAAATGCACTTAATTTCGGGTGCATATACATTGTCATTGGAATTTGAACCTTTTACCGTGGACGGTAGAGTTGCTTTTTCACGGCACGGTGCTTCTTGCCCACGGCGAGTGCGCAAAAGACCTGCCCTGCGACATGCCCCCCACCCGTGGCAATGCTAAAACTTAGGCGGACTTACGGCACGGTGCTTCTTGCGCGCGTCGCTAGTTGTGATGTGCGGCTTGATGATGTTCGGAAATTTTCGTAATTATTTTACGTAAATAACCTGTTGCTGCTAA
This sequence comes from Epinotia nisella, assembly GCA_932294315.1. Taxonomy (NCBI): domain Eukaryota; kingdom Metazoa; phylum Arthropoda; class Insecta; order Lepidoptera; family Tortricidae; genus Epinotia; species Epinotia nisella. The sequence goes on along the minus strand of OW028679.1, from coordinate 14,439,016 downwards.
AAGTTTGCGATCTGCAGTTCGATTAGTTTATGTAGTAGGTATATAATATTTACGATTATTTACGAGGGTAAGCTATAATAAAGTTACGGCTGCGCATAAGGCAAGGGCAATCGGTTCGGATGTAGGCGTCTCCTCTGCTTCAAGGCTGAGTCTGCACTGCCTTATGTCACACAGTCCTAACGTTTGCATGTGCTTGTTTAGGCAACAATGCCACCCTTACCTGCATGCGTAGACGGTTTCTGCTTAGCGCCAAGGCATCAGAAGATGCCTTTTTGCTAAAGGCTCTAATTAGCGCTTTGGAATGTTCCAGTTCTGGTATAGCTCTCCAGGCTTGAATGGTCTTGTAGAAACAATAGGTCAGACTTATTTAGGTTAGAGGAGTGAGCTTGGTCAGACTTTTGGGGATACCACAAAAATGGCTCTGGCCCGCAGTGCCCCCGCTCGTGCAAGCTCATCGGCCTTCTCGTTTTCCTCGATACCTGCATGCCCTGGGACCCAACGTAAAATTACCTTGTTTTTAGCGCCCTATTCAATAATTCACTTTTAAGGACGTGTATACTATTTTTTCTAACTTTGGCCGTATCGATCTCTTTGTAGTCGACTGTACCAGGTGCACAACCATTTAAAAAGTTAGAAACTCTAAAATTTGAAAATATTGTAGCCAGTTTAATTCTTTCTATGGTAATTTTAGGAAATGTTCCAATTTTCAAAAGAACTTTCCATATAGAACTTCAGAAATATCTCGTCGGTATATAACATGGCCGATAAAATTACGGTTATTTTTTTCTAAGTCGTTAAGGAATCACTTAAATATTCTTAACACGCATGTTCATGTGATGGGTAGAGTCAAACAAATAATCTATTGGAACGACCAAAAATGTTGGCTTAGCTTGTTTGCTGTATTTCCAATGAAACTAAAGTAAACTTGCTCTACGTGCATTTATATACAAATATCTCAATAATGCGGCATAAAAAAAGGGATTGTCTGTACTTGAAATTAACAATAAATAGGCAAAAAATACTTAACTAATCAACATTGGCGAGCAGATAACTTAATGCAACTAGGGATCAGTAAGAAGAAACGAAATTCAATCCATGGTCCTGATTTCATCTTCAAAATATAATTCCATCAAAATCAGTATGAAGAGTTTGGTGTTTAGTAATACATGATATCCCACGGTTATACGATATGTAGGAAAAGTAGCTTTAATGATCAAGATATTATATAATTAATAATACGGCAATTATCCATATAAAATGTATGGGTAATTGCCGTTACGCATCTGTAAAAAGTTAAATCGTAGATTAGATTAAGGCTCTTAACTACGAGTATGGACATTTTTTTTGCCATCTACCACGTGGCAATTTCATTCTAAAGCTTCATTCAAAAATAAAAATAAATTAAACTTGATTTGTCTGAATGGTACCGAACCAATGTCCAAAAACTTGTGAAAAAAAACATGCCTCCAGTAACATAGTGTATGATTCAGACACATCGTGAAACTTTTTGATACAAGTTTCTTAGCAGGTTCAATTTCTCGGTAAGCTGGGATTTTTTTAAACAGTTGAATACATTCTATACGAACTTAAAAAAAAAATTATATCCGTAAAGAAAATATCCTATCTACCTACAATAGTCGAGATACTTTCCCTTCAACTCAAAAAAAGTATATTATCCATAAAGAAAGTATCCTGTCTACCTACAATAGTCCAGATACTTTCCCTTCATCTCATAAAAGTATATTATCCATAAAGAAAATATCCTGTCTACCTAGAATAGTCGAGGTACTTTCCCTTTATCTCACAAAAGTATATCCATAAAGAAAATATCCTATCTACCTACAATAGTCGAGGTATTTTCCCTTCACGTCCAAAGCGGTGGGGTTGTCTTCACAAAAGTAATTTAACGTTGCCAATGAATGGATCATGTCGATATGGGATCTTGGCCTTTACAAAAGTAAATAAAAAAGTCAGCAACTTTCTACAAGCCTTGCCTTTCTTAAGATATGTCAGTCAGTATTCACAACGAACTCTAAATTCAAAGTTGCAGATAAAAATAACATAATCTATTTTATTGTTGTAATCTAATTTCTTTTAATCTGCGTACAGGAAATTGTTCATTGGTGGCATCACGACACGGGGTCCACAATTTACATGTGATTAAATGTTTCCATAAAGAAAACCTTCTCAACGCCACCTGGAAACTCTCTAGATAATCTTGTTCTGAGTTGATTGCCTACATTCGTCTACCCACGCATTGGAAAAGTCGGAAAAGTCTTCCCATCCGGTGATAACCCATACATTACATTAATCCTGTATATTTCCCCGCTGGTCGAGGCGGTTCGTTAAATTCGCGTGTTGGAAAGCCTGCAGTGACAGGCGCCGGGGCGCTTCTAGTACCTCAGTGGTCGTGGAAACTGTGCCACGTCGCGCCCCCTCTCAGTAAAAGTACTTTCTTCGAGCCGCTTTCGGAAACTCGTCTAGAACGAATGAATTTCCTCGCTTTACTAACCTTGTACGATGTGACATAAGGCTCTTAAGCACATGCACTATAATTAGAACTGTCGGTGTTTTATGGCCGCTTGGAAACTGGTGATCAGTGATCGATGCTCCGAGGTGTGTGAATATAGTATGTGAGAGACGATGTTTATGCTTTTAATTTTTTTATGTTAGCATATTTTAAGATTTTTGCCTATCATTGGTGGTATTAAGAGGGATTGCAAACAGTTACTTATCATTGATATTAATAAGATCTGATGATGATGATGATGATATCCTCCCAGACGTATCCGTCGACTGCGACATTCTGACAAAAATTATAATCTAAGGTTGGGAAACTTTACATGCATGGGCTCGAGTGTGACTTGCAAAACCAAAAAGTATATAGGTAAGTATAGTCGTAGGGTAGGAGGGCTTGGGCCGAGTTTTACGGAACTGGCGTTTGGCGTCCAGATCTTCGAGACGGGTGCGTTCAAAGTCATTTAGATCTACCCGACGCGCGTACAATGCGTTACGTGATCGACCAACATATTATGTAAAGTTTGCAAGTTTTTATTTATTAAAGGGTAATCTGCTATATTTAATCCCTCGAAAAACATAAATATAAAAAACCGGCCAAGTGCGTGTCAGACCACGCAAAACGAAGGGTTCCGTGCCTATTAAAAAGTTCGTATCGTCATAGAAATCTTACGGCACTTACGTCCTTTTCTTTGAGGAAGGCAGTTTTTCAGCAATATCTCGGAAACCTTTCATTCGATCTTATTCAAAACCATTTTCGGTGAATGAACTTAATAAGTCCTGTGTCCATTAATTTTTTCATATTTTTAAAATACACCGTTCAAGAATTAGAGGGGGGGGGACAGAATTTTAGTGACTTTCGGGGCGATTATCTCTGACTGTAGTCACTTAATCAAAAAAATTGCCGAGAAACCTTATATTTATTTTGAAAGGCCTATGACTTTTAGTTTTATGTATGGATTACATCAGTCATTTTATAAAGTTATTCAACATATATATATATAATATATATATAAATGCTGACAAAAAGCCGCCGACGACACACCGTTGGTCGGTTGTTTAGCTCGTATTACAAGTTTTTTGTATGGGGACACCACTTATTTTTTGACTTAACTTTATTTTTATATTTCTATTATATAGCAAATATAATAATACATATATTGGATAGTTTCAAATATCTGCTTGTAACGGTTCCAACGCTACAATTAAAAAGATATTGTATGGGGATCTCTTGAGCTTGGCTTGACACGCTGCCGCGTGTCTAGATCTCGTGGCGTGGTTTCACATGGGTTCTTTGTAATACACGGACGGAGCCGAGTGGGCAGTTAGTATTTTGTTGTTACGTCACCTAAAATATTTTCAGCACAAATTATATGATGGCCTTTTATTGATAATCGCCAAGTCCATAAAGATTATAACGTTTGAGGAGTTTTCAAAGATAAGTTGAAGAGGGCTGATGTTCAGTTTTATAACATTTTAGTATTTTTGATTTATTTAACTTCTGTAGTTGCGTATCTATCTTGATGAGCGTGCAGGCATCAGCTTTTTATTTACTACTGGATGCCAGCGCGGCTTCGCCTGGGTATTGCAAAGAACGCAGGCAAACCTACGAGATTCGTCTATTCTATACACAGGTGAAAAAACATTTTAAATCGGATAAGTGGCTCCGGAGATTACTCCCTACAGACAACCTACAAAGCAACAATCTCACACAGACTTAATTTTCCTCTTTATAATAATGTGTAGTTTAGACTAGCTTCTCGGGTATTGCAAAAATCGCAGTTAACCCTTCGGGATAAAGTATAGCTTATGTGCACCAGTGCTTGTTGTGTACAGAATATAGGTGTAGTCCAGGCAATGAACTGACAACTTGTATGGGAAAAATGACAAATTTGGAAATAATTTATAATAGCAGTTTTTTTTATTGTAACGGATATATTATCAATTAAATAGTTACCTAGAGGCAAAGTCCAACAAAAAATCAGATATCAAAAAATTTTAATTTAATTAGCTCCTGAAAAGTCGGAATAAATATTAATAAATGTTTTATTCTTTATTTTGGTTCATTTACATTTGCTTTAAAATATTAAATATAAATCAAACAAAAAAGACAATGCATGCTTAATTTAAATCTATATAACTACTTCCGGATGGAAAGTTTGTTGGATTCTTGAATAAAGCATCTTAAAATAACGTTTTAAAATAAAATAAACAAAAAAAAACGCTATTATAAATTAATGTTTTTCGAAATAGTATTTTGCCTGGAGTAGTGACAGAATTTTGAATTCGGATAAGTGGTTTTGGTGATATATGTTCTATTGATTATACGCCAAGGCGCTGGTAAAATTATAATAGCGAATCATCCAACGGTAGCAATTGTAGCAACTGGATGTCCAGGCAAAACTATTTGCTTGGCAACGGAGATGTAGAACATTCCGCTGACAACCTAAATAAGCTGAGTCGCTACATAAACAAACATATCTGATGAATTGATGATTTTGCTTTTGTATTCTTTATCTTGTATCGCAGCATAAACAAATCTTAATAAGAATCTTATCCAACAATAGGTACGTCACTGTTTTTTTTTATTAAATAGTTATTAAAGCGGCAAAGTTATTAGCGCCGTGTTAAAATATGGGAATATTGTAGCAGTATAGTTTAGATGGCGAATGGAAGCTATAAGCTGGACAGAAAGTCGAACAACTGAAGAGGTTTTGGATTTGGTAGGAGAGCGAAGACAGCTGTTGAGGCCTATTGAGAATAGGAGAGGGAATATGTTGGTGTATCTGATACGACATGAACAGCATAATACAATTAAAGGAAGGGAATACAGAAGGGAGGACTGGCAGAATGCAGAAATCACGAACGAGAGTCTATTATTACCGACGCCGAAGGCGGAGGGCTTTGATGACTCGAGTTTGTAACATTCCTATCGTACGTGTCGCATACAATGTTTTTCATCACATTTGCGAGTAGACATGCGCGAAACAGTAATGCTATATCACATCACTTTTTCGAAAACGTAATATTACACTGAGATATCACATCACACATCACACGCGAAGTTAGCCGAAGGCATCGCAGAGGGAGAGCGAGCGAGCATCGAGTCGAGAGTGCGAGAGCGAGCGCGCGGGATAGCAATGATGGCATGGCAAACATCACACTATTACATTTAGCACAAATGTCAATACACATTACGCGGACTGCGTAAAGACTTATACCGACCTTTCCTATCGACACGTCAATCTATTAAATTAAATCTATTACGCGCTCTTCGGTCGGTCGCTCTCGCTTGTGCTCGGCGCGGAGTGATGTTTGGAGTGATGCTTGATTTCTCGGAGTGATGCGTAATGTAACATCACGCGTTAGAAAGATACCTCATTTGTGATATTACGCGCATTACTTACACATGTCTATTTGCGAGGAAATAAATAACTACAAAAGACAGAAAAATCTATGTTTCATACAACTGCACCAATCAAAAATTGACCAAATTGACAACTTCACTTCCAGATCAGTGCAAGCGGCGCGCGCAGCTTTAATATTTCATTCAACCATTCACAGAGCAGTACAGTACCTACTAGTATCCTTGCGGCGCGTGGCCATCTAGATTTTTTCAACCAATCACAGAGCAGAATTCTTGTGGCGCGCGGCCAAATATATTTGCTTAAACCAATCAGATCACACAAACTCATAGAAAACCATTACGCCCTTGGACGTAATAAAGGCTATTGTAGCACTGCATGCCTGCGCGTTATGAAGCCCTTTACGAGCAAGTGTGATGAAAAATACATTAAGGTTGTCTTGTAGAGATCGCTCTTTAGCGATAAGACCGCATTTTCCTCCTACCTGTACTTCTATACAGTAATCTTTATGTGCACTGTGTTATTTTTTGAGGTGTGCAATAAAGTGTATTTGTAAGTATTGTTTTGTATTGTGTATTGCATGACTATCAACTAATATTACCAAAGAACGCCGGCAACACCAGAAATGAATTATAGGACCATTATATATACTAGTGAAAAAAAAATGAAATCAGACGAGTAGTTCCGGAGATTGCCCCCTACATATAAACTTTACAAAGCTACACCCTCACAAACCATACCTATTTATAATATTAAATATATATATAGTATTCGTAGGTATAGATAACGAGCACACAGCATTGTATGTTATCTAGCGATAGGTAGGTACCTACGGGATTCGGGACTATGTCATCGAATCATTCAGAATACATTCCGCTCAGGCCATGTCAAGTTCTTTGTCTCCCAGTGAATTCGTGGACATGTAAAAGTCCCGTTGCAAAAAAATAAAAGGTGGCTCAAGATTTCTGAAAGTTTTATGTGTCTGGAGCTGGGAACAAAGAGTCGTTTAACTGTTTCGAAAGCCAATAAATACTTTAGAACAGTTTTCAAGCAAATTAAGCTCGCACACGTGTCGAATTAGGTCACGAAAGCTTTCCTATCGAATAAATCGTCTGAGCTTTGTTTCGGGTCTGGGGTTAGATGTTTGACTATCACCTAACCAACACAATAAAACGAAATAGATTTATTTATTTTCCCATTCAGTATAGAATTCAATATCGTATGTTCCTTTTGTGTATTAATTACCGATCGCAACGTAATTTCCTCTTTGATCAAGCGTAGTTTTCAAGATAAGAAAAGTTTTAGTTTTCTCGATATGAAAACTAATTGAACTTCTAGCTTCGACCCGCGCGCTATGCTTCATGCGCCTATAAACTATAATAACCTATTATTTTTATGTAGGTAGGTATTTATGAACTATATTAATAAGAACAACTCATAAAATTCGTTCGATAAATTTTGCGTGAAAGAGTAACAAACTCCCAAACATCGTCACAAACTTTAGCGTTATCATCATTCTCCTAGTGTTTTACCCGCTTAACTTACTACTAGGTTTAATGAATGAACTAATATAAAAATGTGTAATCAGTAGTAGTGTTAAAGCCCAATACCTACAAGCCGGGCGGCAACAGGAGAAGGCGATGCGCGCACGCAGGCTCGCCGCTGTGGGCGCGGCTATGGTTGCCAGCACGGTTGCGCACAGTCTCACCACTCCGCAGCGAATTTCGCCGCTCTCGCCCACTGATCTACATTTCACTTCCAATATGGGTCACTAACTGCCCACGCTCAGCCCCACGAGCGCGGCCGTTCACCTCGCACTCCGAATCATTGTTCGCCAAATGTAAAGCGTTGCTTGAGGTCAACGACCGACGATGGTGCGTTTGCTGTCAGCGCAAGAGTCTTCTTCGAATGCCACTCGACACGCTGTCAACAGCGCAAATACAAACATCCTCTCGTCGTTCGGTACTAGTTAGTTACGGGCAGTATAATACGAACCGCACAAGGAATATAATCCATAGGTACTTCGGTAATACCAGGAGATTATGTATATTATTTGAAGTAAAAGTGAACAAGACAATTTTTTTACAGCCTTTACGATTGATCTCATCTTACCTACTTTACAATTTATAACCCACGTAAAGGTAAGGTGGTTTTAAAGATTACGTATTTAATGGTAATAGGTATAGGTTACATCGGCAAAGTAAGTGCATAACAATTAGAGGTTGTACTTTTGAACACGTCTTACAACACGCAAATGTTGGGATCTACGGCAAATTATATTTTTCACTTCTCATGCTCGAAAAGTGTGTCATATTAGGCTTAATAAGCGGGGCTAAAGTAGTACATTTAGCCCCTAGGGAAAATATGTATACATATTTATGATTTTTAACACATTTAATTTGACCAATCAAAACACTTCACCATATTAAATCCACCAATCACAACTCTTATTTATCTTTGCTATCAACCAACCAGAATACAGCTACATATTAAAATCGACCAATCAAACATCAAGTGTTTTTTAGTCCCTAATTTCAAATCATTTAAATCCACCAATCACAACTCTTTCAAAAAACATTTCTCTTTGCTATCAACCAACCAGAATACAGCTACATATTAAAATCGACCAATCATATTTGATTGAGTCTTTCAATCAATTTTAGTCCCTAATTCCAAATCATTAAAAAAAAGGCCTCTTAGGCCGTTAATTCGCAGTGAAATTTGTTATTGATTATGGATATCCATCCATTCTTCCATCTTTGTTTTACTATTTTCTCGCAGTCGAAGTAAAAAGTAGAGTGTATAACTCGGGTCTAAAAGCCATATTACCCCTCGAAATATTTCCCCTCGCTTCGCTCGGGAAAATATCCATCTCGTGGTAATATGGCTTATTTTAGCCCCTTGTCATACAATCTACTATTATGTATGTAAATAAGTACTATAAGGATAAGTATAGAGATAGCTATAGAGATGCAATAGCGAATTCGTCCAATCAACACTAGTTTACTCTCGGTACCCTTTGATCAAATTATGTAAGTGAGGATATTACTCAGCTTTGAACATGCATAAGGTCGGAGGGAAGTCGGTGCTTTCCGATTGGTTACAGTATATGCAGGCACAAGTGGTTGGCAATGGCAACAGAGAACCTCATTATACAGGTGGTGTAGGGGATCAGCGTGACATCGAGAAAGAGTAGCTCTTTTAAATAGGAATAAAGCTTCCATAGTAAGTATAGTAACCGTTCTCATTCGATCCGCTATGCCCGAGGCTACCACTCATAACAATTGCGATCAACTTTTTAATTTATTTGTAATTAGCATATTAAACAATTTATATATTTCAATTCAATACAATACAATACAAATACTCTTTATTGCACACCTCACACAAACAAAGCAGTTACAGGGAGAAACAATACAATAAAATGTAGGTAGAGGTAGACAACAGGCGGTCTTATCGCTGAAGAGCGATCTCTTCCAGACAGCCTTTGGGTATCGGAGAAAGAGATAAAACTAGTGGTGCAGAGATTATTATTAATCAAAAATCAAAATAATTATAAAAATAAACGTACATAAATACCTCTATATATAAACATACATACACAATCATACATATATACAAATAACACAAATACAAATATATGATACATAAACAGTCAACAATTCAACATTTAAATATAATTAGCTCGTAGTATCTGGACCTAACGAACCTAATTATTTTAGGTATAAGCAGGAATAGTTTCATCTATTTATATACCTACGCCTAAAATGTAATTATAATTATTCACCACAAAAACTGTTCTTTACGAATAAATGTCTTTATAATTTATAATTAATGACTACAATATTAAACGAAAGGTGTTGAAACGGATAAACGTTATTAATTAGAAAAGCAACCATTGTCTAAAAATTCAATATGAGAAAACTCGTATCCGAATCTAGTTATGCATAATCTGATAAACGATGACGCAGCAAATTGATGAGCGACACAGCGGTAACTAAATATTTAAAGCGGCATCGGCAAGGAAAGTGGCGCGCTGAACGGCGCTTGTCGTATCATCAGAAGTGTCACGTTGACCTCTTACATAAGCATTTGGTGTGCTTTCGAAAATATTAAACGGAAATTTTTGCCATGTTCCCGGCGAACAATGGCGGTTGTTGAAAACGACGCGTATAAGAAAGCCGCTCGCAACGCCATGCATGTCCTCGATCTACAAAGTTAAGGTAGGTACCTAAAATTACCCACTAAATAACATCAGAGTTGGAGATTTCTGACTTAAAGTATTACGATCTTAATCCGGTTGACAATGTATACCTATCAACATGGGCCAGGCTACTTCGTCATAGGCTGTAGTAACTGTTTTATATTTTTCATATAGCGAGTCACATCTGTTAGAACATAAATTTTAAGTAACGATAGCTTTCAGTGCTGAGAACCGTTTTATCGAAAAAATATAACTATTACTTTTTCTACTCTCCATTAGAATTGTTAATTTTTTAAATTTTCGCGATCAGCAATGTACTGCTAACATTTATTTGGCGTTTCAGAGAGGCAGAGCTAGTTTAAAATGTTAAAGTGCATTCGGAATAAGCTGGCGTGTTTCCACTTGCGACGGTCATTAGTAATAACAATAGGATTAAGTCGCGGCGGGTGCATTTTTTGTAAACACTTGTTAAACACGTGCGGTCGGCGGTGCTTCAAACGATTTTGATACTTTTCTGTGATCCGATTCTGTGGAAGAATTCTTGCAATCACTGTAGGAAAAATGAAGAATTTTTAAATAAACCATGTTCCTACTTTTTAATAAATGTCGGAATCGGAAGTGACTGACACTGAAACTACCGAAGATAATTTGGAAACAGGAGAAATATATTTAGAAGTTAAAACCACCTATATGAATTTCTTACTTTATATATAAATACTGAATTGAATTTTATTTAACATACCTTTTATTAAATGTAGATGCTCTTCAATTATTCTATTAATAATATTGAAAAGTATCAAGAATGGTTGGTTTGCACCAAAACAGGTAAAGCCGAACCGGCTCCTTTAAAATGTTTATGGCTTCTGATAATTTCAAAAAATGGCAGATTAAGGTTGACTAAAGTGATGTTGAAGTCGTGTCTAAACCTGTCGGTTTTGTTACTATTCGTAACTGTTCGTTTAAGGGGTCAAAAATAATGAATATGCCCTTCTACGAGTGTTTGGTTTATTGCCTGTATTGGTTGCGTTCAAGTGGAAAGACGCCAGCTTATTCCGAATGCACTATACTGACAGTTGCTATCTTTGTTACCGATACATTGCGTGCCGAATTAATTTGTATGAAGAAAACAGTTTTTTTTTAACCAGAGATACCAATTTACGTTCATTAGGGCTTATACTTTCCGCCCTTAAAAATATGTTCTTATGTGGAAGTCACACACTGTATATTACATACTAACCTTAAAGTACGTGATCAGATAAATATCTTCAGGTGCATAGTACTTAATATAGAAAAGAAAAGAAAAGAAAAGAAGACATTTATTCACTACACAAAAGACACACAGAGACAAAGGAGTAGACATACATGACAATTGACACATATTGTGTGTCTTCGCGGCAGTGAAACGGTCGCTGTCTCAGCATTGTGCCGAGGTGTCAGACAGACACCTGCAGCGCTGGTTTTCAGACAGCACCGCAAGTGGCCCACGGAACGCAACGGAACACAGCATTAGATAAAAAGTAAGTAGACACATAATAAAAAAAAAATTATTGCAAAATATTGAAAATATATATATAGAACAGTAGCACGACGGGATGAAAAACACAAACCATAAAACGCGACACGGTTGGGATGTTAAAAGTGCTGGATGGGTTACGGTTGGGATTTTTGGAGCGTCAACAAATAGCCTTTAAGCTGGCGCTTAAAGGTATACCTGCTAGACGCTCCTTGGATAGGTGGAGGGAGATCATTCCAACACTTGGACGCTGTGAACCTAAAACTTCCTCGAAACGCCGCGGTCCGATGCTCTGGCACCAGAATCATCGCCTTACACCTACGCGCACTCTTGGGCCATGCAAGTCTACTCAGCAAATATGCTGGGACCCCAGATCGTACTATGCCAAAGAGAAGAGTGGCGAGGTGAAGCCGTCTGCGTGCAGGCATGTTCAGCAGACTAGCGGCGTTCAAGTAGGGAGTGATATGGGAGCGAGGTGGGACTCGGAAACAGAAACGAATGCATGCGTTTTGCACTCGTTGTATGAGCTTTTTTGTACGACCAGTAATGCAGCCAGCATAGACAACATCACAATAGTTTAATCTTGACAATATCAGCGATTCACAAAGGTTAACACGCAAATCAACACTTAAGTAATCGCGAACATTGTAAAGAACTTTAAGGCGGTAGAAGCAGTTACTCACAACTTTTAGTATGTGGTTCTCAAAGCGCAGCTTGCCGTCCATGAGGAGGCCAAGGTTATTGGCTTCTACCACCCTCTCTATTGGTTCGCCCATGATGGCAACATTACTGGTAGTCAAAGTCTCGAGGTTACAGATAGTACTACGGATTTGATGCTCCGATCCAAAAACAACATATTTCGACTTGTTCGGATTAAGGACAAGGCAGTTCTTTTCCGACCAAGTAGAAATACGTTCTAGGTCTGCGTTGATGGTATTGACCGCAACAGATATATATGATAATATATGCCCTATATATGCGTAGAAGTCCTATGTTTTGAACTTTATATCATTTTTATTAATTTCAAACTTACGGATAATGTGTTACGGATCGACGTTACACATCTAACCTACAGCGCTATCAGTTTATTTGAGTAGGTATACACTCGCCTGCTCTACTAGCAACAAAGCAAGAACATTGTTGTCTCGTTGTTGCCAAGTGTATTTAAAACACATACTCAAACCACAAACCAGCTGTGTATTTTGGCCCGGGGCGGTTATGGCACATGGCGGACAGGTTCGGACCCAAGGAGAAACACTCGGCTTGCTCCACATTCAAGTTCGGAGCCGATGACTCCTCGTGACCGCGTCCTCCTTAGCTGCTTTATCTCGCCGAATTTCTCCACTGTTCCGCATCATCATGAACAAAAAGTCGCGACCCGTTCGGTGGAAGCGCGGCCTAGTTGCGACTCTGACCTGCCCACATAGCGCCGTGCTGCTCAACGTCAAACACAGAAGACAATTTGCCCTAACAAACGTGATAATTAAACTCGAGGGGGACGGAAATAGCTGGTCATTTTGCACGCGGCTGAAATATAACGGCAAAGGTAAGATTTTGTTTTAGCACTTGAAGAAACTTGAGGTAATGGATACATGCCGTAAATATGTTTTGTTAATTTTTTTACTACAAGGCCTGGTTTTTTTGACCTCTCTCAAGGTACATTAAATATTTTCTTAGGTTTTTAGGTATGTGCTCTTCAGCGATAAGACCGCCTGCTGTCTACCTCTACCTACATGTATTGTATTGTTTCTCTCTGTAACTGCTTTGTTTGTGTGAGGTGTGCAATAAAGAGTATTTGCATTGTATTGTATTGTATGTGTGAGAAATCAACGGCTTTTCAAATCAGCCTAAAAGTACTAAGTTCAAACGAAAGAACAAGGTGAATACAGGATTTAGCTGTAATTAAATTTGAAATACCTAAAACTAGATGTAAAAAATAAATTCGCACACATTAAAATCACCAAAATCCATGGTTTTGAAAGTAGGCAAGTCATGCATGAATACCGTTTATTTTAACAGTTACCACCCGTCATCGCAATTACATAATTTGTGAATTGTGCGTGTACACATGTTCTCTAAAGCACGGGTCGGCGCGGGCGCCGCGGGCCCGGACAACCTGCTATGCTATTCACAACCTGTTTGACTCGCGTCACTACTCAATCCTAGTGTATTTTGACCCCGCGATATAACAACTATGTGAGATCAAAGAACAGTCTTACGCTGGTTCTCATAAGATGAGTTGTCAGTAAGCGTTGAGAATGCCAGCCCTGCTCGATCTCCAAATATAAGCGGTTTCGTAGCTACCGTACGACGAACGCCTACTGACCGACTGAGCGAGCCCCGTAATTAGGTGCTCATTCTTTTTTCACTTTCCGGTGCTGACTAAAAGAAATACAGCTATTAGGTCGCCAATTCACTTGTAATATTTCAAAGTGTTGCTTTTTTCCTACTAAATCTGTAATGTGTGGATAACCAACCATAACAAACCCTGATTCCCACAGTCCTTGATTGATGTCCGAGTATCGCAATTACAAATTAATTATTGCTCCATAAAATTAACCAGTTGTATGTATGTATGTAAATACTTTATTGCATTTAAGACATTGGTAAAAATACAGTCACAATAGGTTAAGTTGGTACTAAGGCGAACTTATCACTGTAAGGGATCTCTTCCAGTTAACCTTTGAGTAATTCATAACTAAATCAGTAATGGGTGGCTGACGGACGCACATTACGTCAAAATAATGTCGAACGATATACGTAATATGGATATGACTACAATTGATTAAAAAAAACCGGACAAGTGCGAGTTCAACTCGCGTGGTGAGGGTTCCGTAAAATATTGAGAATTTTCCCGTTACTTTGAATATTCAACTTCTTATAGGTTTTCCTGTACCTAATCTTTAGGCAAGGAACTATTTTCCATTTTTTTTTCAAAATTTTAAGACTAGTATTTTCGGAGATAAGGGGGAATGGTCAATTTTCGTCTTTTTTCCTAAATTCCTTGAAATCTGTTTTTCCTAAAATTATAAAAAAACTGAGATGATTTTAACAACCCCTTTCATGTGATATGTCACATAGTACAGTTTGCGAAACTTTTTTTTAATTTTCCAGTTTATTTACCACCCATTAGAGATCATCAGGAACTAAAATATAGACAAACTAACACTAAGATTAATTTACTAAATACAAATACGGTACACAGACGTATTTGTATTCAGTATACTACAAGATAGTACACATAAAGAATAATATTATACGCTTACTATATATATAATCTCCACTTATAATAAATCTCTAAATTAAAAAAAGTATCAGCCAGTATCATTTCAGACATTGTTCTGTCACGAATGTTCTCAGCTTCCCATGAACGGAAAAACATGAAACATTTTTTATAGGTACATTATTATTCTGGCTTCCGCTTAGGATAGTTTTTATGCGACTGCGACAATTAATTAATTTTCGGAAATATTTGACCTCTTTAAATTTTTCATTTCTTTTTCTAATATATACATCGCTGCCACATCTGTAAGCTGTCAGTAATGTCAAAATGGCGGAATTGCTTTGTCTTTTACGTATTGATAATTTAGATCCGGACTACGATAGACATTCACGAAACGATCAAGCATAAAAAATAAATATATTCTAATATGAGAACTTATATATGCGCAAATTTCGTATTCAGGCGTAATTTCAATAAATGTATCAACAAATTTGAACAATACAAGTAACACGAATTTGTTTTTTTAATGGCATGGCGGGCGCTCTTTGGCGTGTTCAGCCAAAGTATGAGGAATGGGATTAAAAGAAAATACGGATAGATCGGAAATGTGGAAGACAAGCGAAAGACCAGGAAAGAGTAGTATAATATATATTATATTAAAATTTGATATTATTTAAAGACTAAAATAACTTGATACTATTTTGTGACAATTGTCGCACCTGTCGCCGTGGTGAAATACGGGCCAGGGAAGAGTAGTGTAATATTTTCTATATTAAAGTTTGATATTATTTAAAGACTAAAAATTATATAGTTAAGGCTTTAAAATAAATATTCCTATTTAAGATCAGTTATACTTTTTTTACCTTTGATCCATATGTTTTGACTAAGACAAATTGCTACAAACAGCCAAGTGCTCACGTTTAAACGCCTAGCAATTTGTCACAACAACTTATTATAGTTAGACTGGTTAGGAATGTATGGCTGTCTCTTTCCAACTATCGCAAGTTGGTGTGACAAATTGCGCCCGTTTGTAGTGTGCCACACTGGCGCGGCCTGCGGTGGCGGTCAATAGTAAATTTGACAGCTAATGACAAGTTTACTATTTGACTGCCGCGGCCAAGCCGCGCCAGTTTGTGAGAAGCTTAAGGCCTGGATCACACTGGCGCGGCCTGCGGTGGCAGTCAATAGTATAGTAAATTTGACAGCTAGTGACAAGTTTACTATTGACCGCCGAGGCCAGGCCACAGAAACACGAAGTTGGCGGCGGAGTCTGCGTTTGTAAAAAAACCGGTCAAGTGCGAGTCTGATTCGCGTACCGAGGGTTCCGTCTTGCCCCACCCATTAATTTTGGAAAAATCTTAACGACGAATAGTGTAGTTAAGCCATGACATGAGTACCTACAGCGCCATTTATCGGTGCATTTTGTTACTAACTTACGCGACCAAGGAATTCGGTAGGTATGTATGTTGGTTTTCAGCGATAAATCTTTATCAAGTGCGATTACTCTTTTTGTATTTACTAGAAGGTACTTTCAGAATACTTTCATACGAATGTGAAGGAAAAATATTAAACACCTAATTAACAAATGACTTTTGAAGCATAAAAAAATACGCTAGATAGAGGTTTTGTTATACGGATTGTATTAATGTTATGTATAACTGATTGAGATGAAATTTGGTGCAGAGATACTTTGAATTCCGGGGAAGGACAAAGGATAGTTTTTATCCCAAAATTAATTACCTAAGGGAGTGAAAAGGGCGGGGGGGGGGGGGGGGGGCGAAAGTTACGATGGAGCTACGATGTAAACGAGTTCCGCGCGGGCGAAGTCGCGGGCAAAAGCTAGTAATATATAAATGTCTTAACAATATACAAACAGTAATCCAATTAAATCACAAGTCATTGGAGAGCCACAACTTTTTCAGCTTTTCCTTGAGTGATGGCACAGACTGGGACTGTCTAAAGGACAACGGCAAGTCGTTCCATGACTTCACAGCACGCACCGTGAATGACTTAGAAAATGTGCGCTTCCTATTGCACGGTATTTGTATTCTAAGGGTGAGGTTAGCGCTCGACCTCAAACGGTGACTGCTGCCATTAAACATATAAGTAAAACTTTCAGATAAATACGGAGGGGAAGCAGGATTGAAGAGTACGTTAAAAAGTAAGGCCTGGATGTGCACATCTCTGCGCCGACATCGGTAACCAACCGAGCTGAGAACGAAATTCGGAGATGTGGTCGTATTTGCGCAGGCCAAATATATACCTAATGCAGACATTTTGTAATCGCTCAAGCTTTCCAAGCAATTCCTCTTTCAGATCTAAGAATGCAATGTCATCACAGTCCAAAAGTGGAAGCAGAGATTGGGCAAGGGTCACCTTAGTATGGATGGACAGGAAAAAAAATGTGCAAACGCCATAGGGCCTGGCCCATTTCTGCGGTGTGGCGCCGCAATTAAAATTTCGCGGCGCGGCGACTCAATACCCGCGTTTCTCGGTACTTAACGCGGGTTTCTGCGGCGCCGCGCCACCATATTTTGCGTTGCGACGCCGCACCGCAGACATGTGGCCAGGCCCTTAGGGAATGCAGGGAGGCAAACATCTTTCGACTTACCTCAGAAATATGGGGACACCACGAGAGCGTCTGGTCCATGGTGATACCTAGATTACGGTAGAGGTGAAGGGGATGACAGTCAGTCAAAATGACCAATTCCGAGAGTTTACTTACATAGTAAGGACTACCAATGACAATTGCTAGTCCACCAGTAGTTGCTAGTGCAGGGCTACCAGTTGTAAAGTGATGCAGCAAATGCTAACGTCCAGATAATATAAGCACATTTGAACGCCAGATCTACATAATCGTAGGCTAGCAATACTAAAAATTAAATGTTTTCCCCGTGATAACAATAAAACGCACCAAGCTTTTACGTAGTATAATACACTACACGTGACATACTAAACATTGATTTGGTCATTTAACGGTGCATAAATTGCAAATCCTTAAACTGTAAGGTATACTTGGGCTATTTTAAGGAAAGTTGTACACTCGACATGTTATTTTAATTTTGTTTAAAATTGAGTTTTTTTTACTCAGAATCGAAAGTACTTTCGAACCTAATAGGAAAAAAAGTATCCAAAATGTTACATATTATTTTCGGTTTTTCGTTCCGTTACCACCATACAAGCTTAGTATGGAAACGGTAACGAAATGGAATGAAATATCTTGAGACACTTTTTTTCCTTGCTGTCGCTTGCTTTCGATTCTAAGTAGAAAAAACCCGATTTTATCGAAATTAAAAAAAAAAGTCGAGTGTACAACTTTCCGTAAAATGGTCCACCTAAATGTATCGTTTTAGTGGCCAATTATCTCAATGTTTTAATCGATATACATAAAAAAGGAAGAACTACTATCGGACGGAAATAGTCGCTCGTGTTTAAGTATGACTATGACTAGCCAATTTTTCCTGAATGCAAAGATACAAACCTTACGACGGTACGAGATCGGTACATAACCTAGTCTTTAGGCTTGATTAGTAACGCCAACAGTTCAGGAAACTATAATTTATGGTTCAATGAAATAAGTTATTATCAGCAGAGTTGATGATCAGTATTGGTAAATACTTAAAAATAAAACAGACTACAATTTTATATTTTCACAGCATTGATACCGTTATGCCTATTTAGCGAAATCGATGTAGAGGCAAAGCTTTCTCGTTATGGTCAATATCCAACATGAATTTGTCGGCTACTATCTATGTCAATGTTTTTTTCTGCCAATGCGCATACAACTGTAGGGTAAACCTACGTGGTATGCGTCTAATCAAACGAATAGCTTGAATTGAAGAGGTGCGGCGTGCAATACCGGGCGGCACAGGCGCGCGCAGTCTCAGGTAAATGTCGCGCATGCGGCCTCCGCAGTCGCAAACGGCCTTTGCAGTTCGGCGCGGTCGCCGACCCGAACGGGGTTGTTGACCGGACCCGCATGTAGTTTTCACTTTCGTCCACAAAGGATAACTGTACCACATAACATAAGTCACGTGCGCACCATGATTCAGTCAACGGCGATTCCGCATCGCGGTTCCTGAAGCCTGAGGAGAATACGTAACAACAGATTCACCTAATTCTTAAACAAAGCTTTAACGCGACAACTATTGTCTCTAACTTTTCTATATAAATTTTATACTGATGTTTTACGGTCTTATGATATGAGAAGAATTTGGGCAATGCTCATCGTGACAACTTATTTTCTCCATATGATAATTACATATAAATGTCAATTGAACGGACGCTCGATCACCTGCGCGGAGCTAGGAGGTTGTTGCACTAATGATAGCCGATGTCGTAAGTCAGGCGATGGACCGGTGTCCTTTTTGCGTATACATTTTGGGTACAATTAGGTAATTTCTGGTTAGGTGGTGGGGACGATGCGTGGGGTTGGTTGCGGGCTCGGCGGTTGCGCAACCGGTCGTCGACTCGGTTATGTCAGCGGTTTACGTAAGCGTCCCTCGTCGCGGGGCAGCGCGGGCGCCAAGTGTGCCCCGCGACCATTTCGCACTTCGCGGACTATTTGCAGACCGCGACTTGTTAGCGAGATGCGATCCGACGCGTCGGCTCGCTGTGGAAACAACCAACCCCACTAAACCAATGTTTTTTTATTGACCGCGTAATTTTTAGCCATGTAGCTAGCAGCGATATGGAACTTGGACTTTTTATTCGAGTATTTAATATATAATTTAATCCCTTTTCTGTAAATAATCCATAATTTAATCCCTTTCCTCCTCCAGTGAAAGTGAATAGCATAATAAGTAATATAAATTGAAAAACCACGAGAACGATTATTGTACATTGAACGATTTTTAACGCCGCCTCTACAATATTGCGTAAAGCAAACTGCAATCCCATTAAGTTTAACCTTTTGTGAATCGATTAGAAACAGTACCTATCTGCTCATTGTGGCCGTTGCGAACGAAATGTGCCCTAAAGGAGTAATTAAGATATGGTCGGGTACTCGGGTTGCAGAGAAGGGGCTGTAGTGGTTGCGTCAGAGAACGGAGAACGGCCGGACTCAACGCACAAGGTTGCAGAGGTTCAATGCTCTAGAAATACGACACCCGACCCCGCGCAACTGCGCGGCGTCGCCAGCGCCCGCGCCGCTCGTAGACCCCGCGGCTACGGCGTAGACCACAGGAAGCCAATACTTACCAATTGGGAAGATCTACTCCAAATCTTACATGAGGGTCCTTGAGAAACTGGATCGGGTTAATCATGTTTAGCAAATTTGGCGGTTGCAATTGATGCCAATTTGATTAGCTGACGATTCGTTAGGCTATTACGTGTCTAGATGGGTATTCTTATATTTTGCGAGTAGTATAAAGATAAAGATTTATGTATTACACGTAATGAACTTGCATTCACCGTGACATTTATAGCTCAGTGTTTAATTTGAATAAGCGCGGCAATTCGCCTGGAAGGACGCGGGGCGGGTTTTTTGACAGTTTTAAGTTTAGCTTAATAGGTGATAAGTTTTTAGTTTTAGGTATTTATTGAAATTGACATTATTTATAATGAAATGTAAATAATAATTATTTAAGTTGACATATAAAATACAATATTTCTTTATCAATAAGCAATTAGTAATGTAAGGCACAATAATTTATTTAATTTGGGATTATTGGCGTCAGGTGGCAACTGTAACAAGTCGAATCTACTAATCTACTAATATTATAAATGCGAAAGTTCAGATGTTTGGATGTTTGAATGTTTTTTACTCAATCACGCAAAAACGGCTGAACGGATTAAGATGACTTTTGGTATACATATAGTACATAGCCTGGATTAACTTATAGAATACTTTTTAGCCCGGAAATCTGTATTATATTAATATCGGTATCTGAACGTCTTAATTTAAAATTAATAAATAATAAAAGTTCCAAAAGTATAATTAACACTCTTATAGATATTTTCTGCATATTTGGCATACCCAAAGAAATTGTATCAGATCACATACCATTTGACTCGAAAGAATGTAAGGAATTTGCTACCAATTGCGATTTTAAATTTACATATAGTAGCCCTCGATATGCTCAGTCAAATGGCATGGTTGAACGGGCTGTGCAAATAGCAAAAAGATCCTGATTAAATGTAACGAAGACAAATCAGATTTTAGATTAGCTTTATTGCAATGTGACGTTATACCAATATTAATATAATACAGAATCATCCCCTAAGGGTAAGAAATGGGGGCCGAAAGTTTGTATGGAAATACTATATAAACGAGTTTCACGCGGACGAAGTCGCGGGCAGGAAGCTTAAGTGAACACATAAAAATCCGTTGCCGAAGAAACATTTTTTAATACCAGGACCGAGTGAATGAAAATAGGATTCGAAACTAAGTCTCCTTAAAACAGAAAAAGAACCTAAGGAAGTGAGAAGGTATAACTACCTATTAAGAATAGCGTTTTAATGAGCTACACTTAATTGTATTGAGGATTACATTACAGTCCATCAGTAAACAATGGGCTTTGTTAAGCTGCTCCCGAAGGCAGTTTTGTTTTAGCCGTAGACCGCTTTCAAAAGATTTCGTCGCCCGACCACGTCCTATGTGCCAACCTGGTTAACATCAGCGTTTCGCAATTTTTATAAATAATTTTGCCTCTGACCTTTGTGCGCCACCGAATTTAACTCGATTGGTATTCCTGTGGCGACGATGTGTGTTTTTCGTAACATATGTTTCGGCGCAGCCGTGACCAACATAGCTACACTGCGCACCATGCAGGGTACAAATCTTTTTCGACACTTTGGCACCTGTACGACTTTTATATTCTGTACGGAAATTTTAAAACCTAAATAGTTATTTGATACAAAACAATGTTCGAATTACTGTATCATATGTCATCCTCATGACAAATAGTAAAGATGTGCTAACTTGAATCCATCCTGAAACCGGTGTCTGAATAAGGCTCGTATTCGAAATAACGTACAATCACATCTGTCGGTTAAGGGCAAAATCCTTAGTTAAATAAAACAATGAACGATGCATGTTACCCATAACAAACAAATTTTGTTATTGCAATCTTATCACAGATCAGTAGCAATCGCACGTATGTACCTACATATCTGTAAGTACTATGTCATGGAGGGATGATCTCAGAAAGTGATTATAAAATAAAATGAGATAGTCAAGACCATACCAGGATAAATCCTCTTAATACAGGGAAAAACCCCGACGAAGGTTGCACTAAGAACACGTATTTATATCATCAAGGGTCAACTTTGTTAATAGCGGCCAACTCTGCTTACTGCTTGGTTCGTATCATACACAAAGCTACGGTATGATACGAACCAAGCAACGACTTGTTTATTTATTTGTTGAGCGGAATGTTGAAACGTTAACAATTTCTCCGCTCACTTCTTTGCTTATTCTGATTTCTTGCAAGAAACCGTAGAAAGCGTCACAGTGCTTATACAACTCTTTAACACCGCAATCAGCGCCGTCGATGGTTGAGATCACCAAAAATCTTTGCTGATTCGCGATAGCAACTGCTTTGGGCCGAGTTCACTGACCCTCTTGGCCCGCTCTACTGAGAACAGAGTTTCACCGCAATATCTATACGTTACGCCCATAGGCTGAAAACTCTGAATTTAATTATGGTTACATAATACCTATTGCAACCGTTTTGAAATGCTGTCATAACATATAGGTAAGGCACTGATGTTTTACAATGTATTATTTATTTCAGAGAGACTTACTTATAATGTATTGAAATATTATATTAGAGAGTTTTAGGCATTTATGTTAGTAATATTAAATAGATATATAATTTATACATTTCAAGATGTAGCCAATATGCTAGGTATCAAAGGTGAGTAAAAGATGATGCCGCGATCTAAGGTATTCTGAGACAAGGCCTAGGTAAACAATTCTAATGATCCCGTTAAAATTAGTTAGGGATTTATCTCAATTACCTACCATTTTTTTTAACACCTATGACTCCCTAACCATTGTATATAGGTACACTCATATTTGTGACACCAATATTTAGAATCGATCTTCAGGATGGACATAAGCTATATTCTATCCCGCGGCTCCGCCTGCGTTCTTTGTAATACGCGTAATAATTAATTGTGTGACAAACATGTCAGCAAAAACTAACCTTATCGAAACTAAGGAATGAACGAGTACGCGACCATGTAAATAAAAACATATAAAAATTAATTCGGTAGTGCTATAAATAGATAGAGTGGGCAGATGATCAGGAAGTCGCCCAGTGTTGCGAAGCCCTGGCGACACGTGCGCCGCGCTACCGGAACGGCCCGGCTAGGTGGTACACAGCCTTTCACGCACTTAATTTGGCAGGACCCCCTTCATGCCGCCCCTCGAACCCCGCAGCAGTGAGAGAAAGTAGTTAGCCTACGCAATGCTAGGGTCGACGACCGTAATACTCGAAAATTCTTACCTCTGACGAAAAGTGACACACTACCTGCGCGCGTTTTATATTCAGTAAGTGTGGTCAGTTTCTTGCACAGGCGATGAATGGGCAATGCGATTAGGTCAGGCTAGGCTAGCAACAGCCTATTGTACGCAAAGTGCTGATGGCAGGCACGTAGGGACGAGCACCCACGCCCTAACAGTCCCATAAAATACCTACATGTTATGCTCACGATATAACTCTACACTTGGCAGTGTATCTTTTAAGCATACATTTTTTTTTACTTTTGTTTTTATAACGATATTTGTTGCACGAGAACGCACGATTTTCAGCTTTCTATATTTTGTTTGAATAACTGTCTGCACCTAACCGTATAACATTTAATTTACAAGAGGTTTTTAGGGTTCCGTAGCCAAAATGGCAAAAACGGAACCCTCTCAAATAATTGCATAACACATTCGCTGCCGAGAATCGCTACGCGCTTACGCTCGCATGTAGCCGATCCCGTGGTTTTCCTCGTATGTATCGGAAAGCGACTACGGCGTAGGCACCCGCTAGTCGGGTTCCCGGCACTGAATGTGTTAAACGATGATATTGACGATATACCTATCCGTTACACAAAAAAAACGGCTATTATAAATTATTTCCAAATTTTACTTTTTTTCCGTACTAGCTGTCGGACTAAAATGACTGGACTATAACTTGACAGGAATTTACGAGCTTCATACAAATGCACTTGACAACAAGTTTGCATTTTTTTGTTAATCTGACCTTGATATCTTCAAGCCTTATAAAGCAGGAAGTATGCAATTGGCATGAACAAAGGCGTGGCTGGAGATACGAGTATGGCAAACATGATTAACATGCAAATCGCTATTTGTTTGTAGAAATAAGTCAACAACAACTATGACAAACAAAAAATGCGGTACCTACACAAAGTCTACCTACGTTAATGTACGATCAAGGCGACATTGTTCACACGCGTGGAGCTTGCGTGAAAAGTGCGTATTGTACTGAAACAAACAACAATATTATTATGTTTACATTAACCTGTTGTTAGCGAGGAGGCGTTAATTATTGTGTCGATCCTCTTAAGTGGAGTGGAACAGTTACTGTTTAGTTACACTCAACGGTTACTCAAAACACAATGGAAAATTCAATTAAATTTGGTAAGACTTCAGTTCGTTATTTGATTTAGAATCTAAATTTAGATGAAGCGTTCCCCTTTTTTAGGGTTCCGTACCACAAAAAGAAAAAACAGAACCCTTTAGGATAACTTTGTTATTCGTCTGTCTGTGTGTCAAGAACCTTGCAGGGCGTTATGACATGTATACCTATTCTTAATTCCATCTCTTTAACTGTAATGTGACTTGCAATAAATGTTTTTGACTTTGACTTTGACCTTTATCTCGGGAACGTGGAGGTATTGAGTTTAAATTTAAACCTATACTCAGATCTACAGTCCCTTGAAGCTGTTAAAGAAACAAACTTCTAAGTTAAAGTAAAAAAAAGATACGGCCGTTTATGTCGCAAAAAACGTATATTTCTACTCTCAAGGGAATCGACATTTATAGGGTACTTCCCGTTGACCTAGAACTATTACATTTGGCAAGTAATATTGTATTATACTAGAAGTATAGGGAAAAATCTGAAAACTATACATTTGTAATTTTGTACGGAATGTTTGCCACGCCCTCGGTGGGCGAGTCCGACTCATACTTTTCCGATTTTTTTCAATACAAAAATGTATTTAACTGTGAGTAATTCTAAATGATAATAGCTCGACTGTTCTAATGAATTGATAAGTTATAGTTAGTTGACAATGCAACTGATGTAATAGGTTGAGTTATCAAGTTGAATGCCGATATTGTTCGCGTATTGCGTAGGTAACTATCTAGAAACGGGGTATTTCATAATTATATATTTGCTTTAACTATGTTTTCGCAACTAACAAAATAAACTTTCACTAATCTTTCTATGTATTCGTAAAAATATTTTCTAATTTTATTAACATCTAAGAACCATATAAAATATGTAATAAATATAATAGAGTAAATTTGTTCAAAACGAAAATTGGTCAGTCATTGGCCTTCTTACAGACAAGTAATAAAAAACTGTGGAGCAAAAGGGCCGGGAAAGTCATGAATCGTGAATGATTAGCGACGTAAAAAAATAACCGTATTAAAACATAACAGAATTGTGGCCCAGTCTACTCAGCGCATGGCAACGAGAGCAGCCCAAGGCGGTGTAAGATAGTTAGATGGAAGCACGCATACCTACTTTTATCGCAGTGCGTATCGGAGCATCCGGCGCATTGGTAACATTTTCCCCGTTGAGAATTGACCTTGTATTGTTTTCAGTCTTCTTTTGACGTTCCCACCATTCTTTTAATATTATCAGATTTATCAAACATTGCCTTTGTGGTTTGATTATGGTCAGTCATGCTTATTATGGTTTTGAAAAAAGTTAATTAAGCCCGCTTGATTGCAATGTCATGATTCATTTCCGATGTTAAGGTTTACGTTAAGGTTAAGTTACACACAACTTTGCAATCGCGCCTCGAAAAATAAACCAACAACGTATTTTAAGAGTATCCGAAATCTTGTGCTTAGTTTCAGTATGATAACGTTTTAGGTTGTCTCGGAAAGCTTAGATGATTAATTACCCAAATCAGTCCTAGTATACTTTTTAGAAAAAAGTCCGTAGTATATTGTATACTGTTTTGAAAAAATGATACCTCGCCGAGTTTTTTACGCCGGTTCTTCTCGAGGCAGAGGTTTTCTTTCCGAACCGGTGCGGTGGTAGTTTATCGACATTCATAGGTGCATGTACTTAATATCCCTAAATTGAAGAATAAATCACTTTGCCCGAGCTGTGTGTGGGCGGGCATTGTCATGCATTAACCAGAACCCTGGCCCCACTCTCTGTGAGAATGGAATCACATGAGGCCTGATGACTTCATCGATGTACCGTTGTGCAGTTAAATATTTGATTTAAGAAAACCAGCTCAGTTTTGCCTTGTAAGCTAATCCCAGCCCAAACCATCACACTAGGACCTCTAAAGCGGTCAATTTCCTTGATGCAGACATCGGAAAATCTCTCACCCTGTCGTCGCCATACTCTAATCCGCCGATCATCACTACAAAGCTTCACTTTACACTCATCTGTGAAGAGCACCATACCCCATTGATTCAAGCTCCAATCTGAATGTTCGCGGCAAAAACTTAAACGATTTCCACGTTGAACCCTAGATAAAGGAATTCGTACTACTCGGCGTCTGGACCTTTGCTGGTCTTCATGCAGTCGATTACGTATCGTTTGGTCACTAACACGAGTCCCCGTTGTCAACCGTAGGCGATTTTGTAACTTACGTGCCGTCACAGAGCGCTCTCGACGGGCACTCAATCGGATGTAGCGATCCTCTTGTGCCGTAGTCGCTCGCACCCTGCCCAATCCAGGCCTTCTTGCAACACTGCCAGTCTCTTCGAACCGATCCCACGCATTTTGGATGGCTCGGCGAGAGAAACCCAACGAAAAAGCTACAGACCGCTGTGAATGACCTTCAGCAATCAATGTAACGGCTCTGGTGGCAGTAATGGTATCCATATGCCTTCGTTGACGTGGCATTATTAACAAAAGGTGTTAAAAGAAGCAAAAGATGGACAGAAATAGTTTTTTAACAGAATAAAATTGTGATTCCATCTGAAAGGAATTTGACCTGAAACTCGTTTTTTTTATTTGCTTCAATTTCTGGCCAGCTGTAAGACTTAAACACCAGCATTAAAGAGGTTGGATACTGAAGGAGGCCGGACATCATTAATTAGTCACTTATTAATTAGTTTACATCTAAAAATTTACTCAAAAACAGAAATATGTAAGTGGCCCTTATTTTCTTTTGAGTAGTATATATCTGAGTTGCTTACAACAACTTCTTTCATTTGATATGTCACACAATACAGTTTGCGAAACTTTTTTTTTTATTTTCCAGTTTACCCCCCAAAAGTGGCCTCCTTGTTCAGAATTCATTAATTTACTTTACGCGTTCATCTTTGGGTCACCAATTTACCTATGTGTACCAAATTTCAACTCAATCGGTCCAGTAGTTTCGGAGCAAATCGGCTGTGACACACGGACAGACAGACAACCGAGTGATCCTATAAGGGTTCCGTTTTTTCCTTTTGAGGTACCGGAACCCTAAAAACAAGCAGACAACTACAGTCTGGCAAAAGAAAGTCGAACTCACTAAATTCGATTACGCTGCAACACTAAACGTCATACGCATACATTTTGATCAACAGTGTTGCCGCGTAATTAATTTTGTGGGTTCAACTTTTGTTTGCTAGACCCTAGGCGTAACAAATTTATTTTTACGCTACGCAAAAGCTACGTCATCATGTCATCAACTGTACACGTGTCTCTTTCATAGTCCTGATTTAAACCACAAAAAGCTACATTAATGCTAGTATAGCTAAGATCTTTGCGCGTACTTTAAGTCCTCACTTCAAATATTTACATTATTTATATCGGTTAACCCGTAGTGCATGGGTGTAAGTAGGTGGCCAATATCGTCGCAGGTATATGCATCTGCGCAGTTGTCCGTCCGTTTCTAATCAGGTGTTAATTTATTGTATTAGCTTGCATGAGATAGAGGTCCGCAGCTCGCACGTGAGCCGCGGCGCGCGGGCGCACGTGCTCGGCTTCGCGATGGAAAATCACAGAAAACAAGGACACAATGCAATGGTTCATTCAACCGGACGTTATTATTCAACGAGCGCACTGTGATGAAACTACACAGATCATCATTACTATTAACTGAGCGCAGCCTGTCGACATATTGGTACACGTAACCTCGGAAGCAGCACCTAGAGCACGTACGGATACGGAAGCTGTACCCGAAATTTGACGCCCTTTGAAGCGTAACATGATATAACACAATATATAGAGAATCTTCCGTATATAATCTTAAAACCACAAAGAGGAAATACGCAGTTTTCTTATTCCTAGGCCGCCATCGGGACTGCAGCGGGCAGCGAGGCCATGAGCGGGCGTTCATAGATTGAGCTCGATCACTTGCATGAACTATAACTCACCGCTGGCGTCCAGAATGTGGCCTTAGTATGTATAAATTTCCAACTGAGCTGATGATGTACAATTTATGCATAAACTCAAACTAAAAGTTGACTTATTACAACTGTTTTCTCCGGAAAGGCTAAGAGCGCCTCCTTACAAGTTTCTCCCGAAACTATTAAAGATTACCTACTCTTATATGTTATTTGTACCTACAGACAGTACGAGAGGAGGCCTGTGTTAAGCAGCAGAGTTAAGCAGGAGCGCAGGAGCACAGTAATGGTTATAAAGTATCGGTTAGGTAGGAATTCAATTAACACTAAATATTACTCAATCGTAATGGTTAGTTAAGTTATTAACATTAATAGATACTATCAATTCCACCAACACTAGTTTGGTATTATGCTATCACCAAAAACAATTACAAAATCGATGTCTCTCTGGGTCAGCAACTCCAGAAACACTTTTGTTTTTAATAAAACTTTTATTGGTTTCACTTGCAAAGTCAACGCAATGTTACTCTTTCTAGCTTGAGATATAGTCTTATACTTACCCCGGTAACGTGAGCAGAGGAGGCAGCGACTCAGGAACGTATGAGGAATAATGTCCGATTCTGTCAACAAAATATTGCATTACGCTGCGTTTGAACAAATTACCCGCAATGGCTATGATTACATTATTACTATAACTGGTCCCGCGATAAGCTCTAGTTTATTACAATGGTTAGCTAGCTGCGCGTATAATTACTGAATTAAAATTACATCATCATGACTTTGTGCTACGCCCACGTTAGAGATTTCAAAATTTTGCTTAAATTATATTCTGTGGTCAGGCTTGCTCGCTGACGCAGTATGTTTTGAATAAATAAGTGGTCTACATTAGGGTGGATTGCAAAAAAAAATTGTATACATAGTTAAGGGCCTTAATCTAATCTATGCTTAAACTTTTTTCCATTGTGTAGCGAAAGTTACCTTACCCATATAAAATGTATAGGTAATTGCCGTTACTCAATGGTAAAAAGTTAAAGATAAGATTAAGGCTCTTAACTATGTACAATTTTTTTGCAATCCACATTCTCTTCATAATTGCGAGTTAAAGTACTGGATGATATCTGTTATGATTATTCATTTTTGTTTGTTGAAAAAACCGAACACTTGACCGCAATATTTACACAATTTCAGTTCCTTTCCTTATAAAAAGCCATTATAAATCATCGTAAATCCGTGGAGAAATCTCACCACAACAAACCTAAATAAAAACCCATTGGCATGCCGGACTCGGGCGCAGCCAAAACCTACGTGATGGTGTAACCGTGAGTGCGGTAGTAATGTGCAGGGTTCGTTCAACGATAAAAGCGAAAGTGCGTTCACTGGGACATAGACCAGCTCCTGCGATGCCTGCGGGGCCCCTTCCTGGGCCCTTATTCACAACACTTGACAACCAGCCAACATAAGTCTGACCACCGGTCACGCACAGTTGTTACGAATTTCGGGGTCGAGAAATACTAGAGCTGAGTGGTGAGTCTCTCCTTGGACTCGCAAGGAGATTGTGAATCCATATGTGGCAGAAACCGCTGTTTATTACTCTTACCAGTCTGCAAGCTCGGGGCTGTTTGGGTCAACGATGGGGGGTACGCGGGAAAGCGGGAGGCGAGGAAATTCAATGAGTTTGCGCTGACTATTATTCTGAAGGGGTGTCAAGATTGACTTTATAAAACCGACTTCTAACATGACTGTGAACATAAAATCCTCAGAGATATGTCCATATTATGAGTAGGTATAACTAATGATAAAAAAAACCGGTCAAGTGCGAGTCTGACTCGCGCACCGAGGGTTCCGTACGAAATATCACACAACACACACGTCTTGCTCCACCCATTAATTTTGGAAAAATCTTAACAACGCATCATGAGTACCTACAGCGCTATTTATCGGTGCATTTTGTTACTAAGTTGCGCGACCAAGGAACTCGGTATGTACAGTATTAAAGGGAAATGTATTCACGTACCACCGTAGAACCCTGTCGCAATTGACGGGCCGCCGTCACTCAAACTCGAGTGCTATGTCACCTTATTGCGATAGGGTTCTACGGTGGTACGTTAATACATTTCCCTTACTGTATGTTGGTTTTCCAGCGATAATTCTTTATCAAGTGAATTAATTTCGATAATTCTTTTTTTAATTTGCTAGAAGGTACTTTCGAAACACTTTCATACAAATTTGAAGGAAAAAAAATAAACACAGATGTATTAAATTACAAACAAAATTAACATATGATTTTTGAAGAATAAAAAAAAATTACGCTAGATAGAGGCATCGTTATACTTTTCCGGTAATATTCACGTTAATATTAATCATATATATTATTTTAAATTTTTTTGCTTGGTTAACTTCGGAGATAAGGGGGGGAATGGTATTTTTTTCAACATTTTTCTTTATAAATCAAAATTTTACCACTGTAGAAAATAAAATAAAAACTGTTTTAGAATGTACAATTCAAGCCCTTTCATATGATACCCCACTCGGCCTACTAACTAGACTTTGAATTTTTGCCCCCCTTCTTATCCGTCCTTATTTATACAAATTAAAAGTATAAATCAAAAATTTTCATTTTCCATACACGAGGATTAGCTTTGTTTACAACTATTCCAAATTTCAGATCGATAGCATTAGTAGTTCCTGAGATATTTGACTTTGTGACAGACAGACAGACGGACGGAGTCGCACCATAAGGGTTCCGTTTTTACCTTTTTGGTCCGGAACCCTAAAAAGGGGGTTACCGAGTGTGTATGAGTAGAACTGGTGAAAAACCTCTATAAATGAATTGAATATTTATGAATGGAGTTATTCGTCGCAGTCATAGGTCAAGTTTAGAAATAGAAGGTCAGTTTTTTTTCCGCGAATATTCAAAATCACCGGCGACTCTACTACTAACGTTTACTTATAAAAGCTTTTACCAAACAGGAATAAGGAGTTATCTGAGGTCAGCCGTCAAATTATAGACTATTCTTGGAATTAATTTTGTTATTGTTAGGTCGAATCTGGCCTCACATTACTCGGCTCGCCTTTCGCGTCTCTGGGTACGCAGAGGACGTATAAGTATAACGCACTTCGAGTGCAATATAATAACGCATTTAGGGCATTGCTTAGGCTTCATCGGAGGTGCAGTGCTTCGGGCATGTATACGGAGCCAGGGGTTTTCATGCGATTATGAGGAAACGCTGCGCCTCATTATTGGACAGGATACGAGGGAGCCCTGTCTCCTAAAGGTGTTTGCTGACAGGTGGGATTAGCCCATGTTAAAAAGATGGATCGGCCTTCACTCTAGCTTTGTAGATTTCAACTGGTGACATGTTTTTAATTTCTAAATTTTTAATTTCTATTATTTTAACTTAATGTGTTCGTTGTTTTTATTTAATTAACTTATTCACATTTCCATATACTATATTTTGTGATCTAATCTGGGGGCACGGTAGTGCCTCCGCCAAAACGAGCCAAGCGAAGCGCAAGGGCAAGCACTACCTACCTTTTATCGAAGCGCTTCGTCATTTTTTTGAACCCTCATAACATTGTGTTTGGATTATACCAGATAAACTAAATTCTCGAGATATGATGTCAATAGTGGAATTATTAAACATATAGTTTCAATTGCATAGCTCCTATACTTTAGATTTTATTGATATCTAAAAAACGCCGATTTCGTCACTGACTCACTCACTCACTCACGTTGATCATCAAAACCTTTAGGGTACTCGTACTTCCTGAAGTCCTAGAAAGCTGAAATTTGGTATGTAAGCTAGTATAAGTACACAAACAACAGAAAAATCCAAAAAATTTGAACTTTTACCCCCTAACCCCTTAAACTAGAGGATGAAATTTTGTATGAGACTTCCACAAATTTTGATGCTAGAGGTTGAAAATTGATATAGGGACTCCTTATTATAAATAATAAAATACATATTTCAGGATTTTTAGTAAATCACCCCCCACCCTTTAAATTAGGGGATGGAAGTTTGTATGGGTTTTCCCGTACACTTCGATAGATCTTACAAAAAGGAATGAGATCCCACTAAAAACATTACATGTAAAGTGATTCCAAGACTCCCTAGTTCATATAGCTTTCAGCGTCAAAAAGATATGAGATCGCAAGTAGCGCCAAGCTTCCTACTCCACACGTCTTAACTCTAACAGCCACGTTCTACAAATTCTATATATTGCCTAAAAAGTATAGAAACCCGTGTCTTATTATTAATATCATTAATTCATTATACATGCATACCTACCTTTTGCACGCGGGAGAGTCTATGCGGCGTCCGGGATGTGCCTAACCATGCTATACTTTTAAGCCAAGATGTAGAATTTGTAGAGCGTGGCTGGTAGTGTTAAGCCGTGTGGAGTAGGAGCAGACTCCCTAAGTCTTGGCATCACTTTACATGTAATGTTTTTAGTAGCTTAATTTTTTTTTTTAATTTTTGTGTGTAATTTTATTATACTTTATTATAATTATTCTGAATGTTAGCATTATTTTATTCAATTGTCAATTCTAAATTTTAAATCAATCAAAATAGGTAATATTCTTACTGTGTACATTTCTGAATTTTTATGCTCATCCGGTTATAATTAGGTTGTATGTCTCATATGCGGTTTGTGTTATCTGGTTTTTAGTAAGTTATGTCTATTGTATTGCCATGTAAACAGTGATCTGCTGGCAATAGTTCTGCCCAATCTCCTGTATGCCTCTGAAACGTGGTGTCTCTACCGCAAACACATTCGCGTATTAGATAGGTTTCATCTCAAATGCCTGCGTGACATAATGAACATCTCCTGGCCCCGTAGCATGGTTGACCTTGTCACGCGATAGGTGATAGGATAGAGCGTGCGTCACTGGCTGACACCGTTCGATACAACGAGACGACGCACTTATCTTGTCACTTGTCGCGTGATAAGGCCAACCATGCTACGGGGCCAGGAGATGTTCATTATGTCTATTACCGAAATTCTACGTCGCGCTAATGTCAGCGGCATTGAAGCCTATCTAATGCGTAGACAGCTGCGATGGAGTGGTCATATCTCCCGCATGGCCGAAGAACGAGTGTCTAAGCGCATCTTTTACTCAGAACTGCAGGAAGGCAAGCGAAAACAGGGCGGCCAGCTTATGCGCTATAAAGATGTGCTGAAGCGCCACATGCGGAGGTGTGATATTGACCCATAACGCTGGGAGATTTTGGCTCAAGATCGGTCAAAGTGGAGACATAAAGTGAAGGTTAATGTGCAAGCCTTCAAACAACGAAGACGTAACGAACTCGACACTAAGCGCGAGGAGTTGAAGGCTCGACCACCTGCGGCCATACACTACAATTTTGTCGGAGGGGTGCTGACCTGTAGGGAATGTGGTCGCACATTCTCTGCAAAGATAGGCTACGTCAGTCACCTGAGAGCTCACGAACGACGCTCCAGTTAGCCAGAATTCTTCTCTTTTTCCAGTCGCCGTGGTCGAAATCGGCCGGGATGATGATGATGATAATGATGATGATGCCTATTGTACCTACTAACACTTTTATGGGCTCTGCCTGAAATAAATGATTTTAATATTATTATTACAACAGAGCCATTACTAAGCCTACGCTGTCCATCCGTCCATCTATCTGTCTATCATTTAAAATGTTGTGTTTTGAATCTTAATAGGTTGTAATTGACATTCGCGGCATATTTTCTTATTATGCTGAATATCTTAACGTACAGAACAGTTTAGCAACATTTGTGCTTTTAATTTTCTTAGCTAAGTTAAGGTATATTTATTTTAGTTTACTTTTCTTGATCTTATAATCTTTAGCTGGTGAGGTAAGGTCTGCTTTTCTAACCAAAAACGTTCTAAGCTTAAGTTTGTATTGTATGCTTAAGTATCGGAAAAGTTCACGATATGATATACACAGAAACATGCAACATTCATTTCTAATTTCAATAATAAGTCATCATTGTCTTGTCCCTATCCCATTTACTTGGGGTCGGCGCAGCATGTTTTTTTCTTCCATATCTCTCTATCGCCCGTCAAATCATCACTTCCTTCCTATTCATATCGTCAATTTCAATAATAAGTAATTTAAATAAAACTGTGGTGCAAGTTTTACTATAGGGTGCGGGTAAAACCGTATTCGTTTCCAGAAAGAGGCGTAGGTACTTAAGCAAAAGCTTAGTATAGTGAATGCGGGTTGTAATTTAAACTTGCATGCGCCGTTGCGGTCGTTTGTCACGGACGCTCGACCCGTGAAAGGTCATGATGTCATGAATGCTACTGTGATAATTACGGTTTCAAAAAACATTAATTTATAATAGCGTTTTTTTTGTTTATTTCATTCTGAAACGTTATTCTAAGATGCTTTATTCAAGAATCCAACAAACTTTCCACCCGGAAGTAATTATATAGATTTAAATTAAACATTCATTGTCTTTTTTATTTTATTTATATTGAATATTTTAAAGCAAATGTAAATGAACCCAAATAAAGATAAAAAAAGATATTTATATATATCCGGACTTTTTAGGAGCAAATTTTTTTTTTGATGCCTGATTTTTTGTTGGATTTTGCCTCTAGGAAACTATTTAATGAGATTTATTTGACCATCAACAAAGCAAAATACAAGTAATACAACAAAAAATAAATAGAAGTACAAAAAACCAATTTACAATAATTACAACTAATTAAACTAAACTTAAAACTAAGTATCAAACAACCCGCCCCGCGTCCCTCCTGGTGCAAAGGTGCCCATTACGCTAGCCGCATTGCCGCGCTGAACAGCTATGGCTAACCTTTGCACCAGAAAGGACCCAGAGCGGGGATCCAGTCCTCTTTCCTGCAGACGACGACCCACTTCAGTAAAAAAGGTTTTGGCCTCTGCGCACCAACACCCAGTCGTCTCCACGGCAAGCGGAACAAATAAGTAACTTGCAAGCACTGAGTACTTGTCCCGCTTCCGCACCGCCGCCAGCTCAGCCGCAGCTCCAGGCGCCCGCATGGTGCGACTAATGTGCGAAGCAGCAAAAGTACTTACACACGTGGCGTCCCAGAGCAGGCTCTTACCTTTGTGCCAGGGCACCAAGGTCAAACCATCCGGCCTTTTACCGTCAGATCGGTTAAGGCCTGGAGGCTCCAGCACACAAGGCACATTCGCCGACACAAGTGCCCTCCGAACAATGTCGTTTAGGGCATGGTGACGTGGGAACCTTCCTGCGCACCGACAACAACTCAGAGCATGATGACCGTTGCTCTCCACCATAGCGCCGCAGATGCATACATGAGGTTCACAAACATCGCAGCCCAGGCGAAGAGCCACGGCCACCCGCAACGAGTCATTGTCCAGTAGAGTACCCAAATGTGGAGAAGGGAGAGCGTGTAGCCATGCCCCGGACTCTGGCCTCGATACCGCTAAGAGTCTTGCCCTATCCACACCCACCGCACGCTCCACCAGGTCATCCAGTGTCCGCTTTCCCCCAACGTCATCCCACAACCGCTGGCGTTCCAGCTTCTCAGGCACAGGCGCACCCGAATTGAGAGTCGTCCAGGCCGCCAAAGCATCGACAGCATAAGGTATGGTTGCCTTGCCACCATCTATGGAAAGAATCTGAGTGACAAGGTCCAAAACCCCCTCCGCCGATGCCAGAAAAGCTGGCAGACTCACATCCCGCGCGCGCCTTACGCCCAACCCACCGTACCGAATGGGTAGAGATGCCAGGTCCCATTGGTCTGAATTGAGGGGACTATTTAATTGATAATATATCCGTTACATTAAAAAAATTTGCTGTTTTTTCCATACAAGTTGTCAGTTCATTGCCTGGACTACAGTAGCTAATTCGGAACCGTATAGCTACTCAAGTAGCAGCGTCAACGATGTTAAATTTTACCAAGTAAGAATTGTATTAGGTACTATTTCCACTTTGAGCGGCGTTTGTTTTTAATAGTTGAACATCGGTATTCCACTTCAAAATCAGAATGGCAGACATCATAATTGGGTTCTGTCAAATATCACAACTGGAATACCCGGCCGCGCATGCCTTAACAGTCCGAGTTTCCAACGCTGTTTACAAAAAAACTGAAGTATTCTCAAGATTGCTAATTTGAAATGATAGAAATAATTAGGAAGACAAAGGTTAGGGTTGGGTTATACCCGTCCTGGTTACCCCAGTCAGGCAGGATGCGTACATGCATTTCCCCACGAAAAAAAAAAGGTTTTATCTATCCCATCATGTTTTTATTTAAGTGGCTCTGTGAGATCTATATCTCACAGATCAACATAAAAAATTAAAACAAAGCCTCTTTATTTTAATTTTATATTTATTTCCAAAAGTGACTCAACCAATAATTTCTATATAATTCACGAACCTGCACACAATATTTCACGAGAATCCTTTGAGATATGCGACCTGTAGAGGAAAACAGCCGGACAGCGTGACAGCGTGACATCGTGACAGCGAACGGACATACGGACGATTTTCGGCCCAAGCTAAAGGATAGAACATGGTTCGCATCGCTCGCTCGTTCGAAGAGTCCATTAGGCCTTGGCTTAACAACAGACTATGTTAATGGTACAAAAGTGTAAACATAATAATATACTTATTTGACGTCAAGCATTGATAAATTATAGCCTAAGGTTTGGCATAGAGTCGTATTAATGAACTAACATTCAATTTATAACTTATGTGCCTACGCCAAATCATAGGATTAGATATCAAAGCTGACCACGGGCACAACCGGGAAAAAACTCTACGAGGATGATTATGATGACTAACAGCAAAGGTGCCAAAATGATCATTATTTGGAGTAAACAATTTTGTACACTAACATAAAACATTACTCGAGCTATTTATAATCTAGCTTTACGGGAAAAGCTTTAGGAAATACGTCAATAATAAATGCGCCTAGTTTCCAAGAACTCCAAATCGACGTTACGTGTTTTGCCATTACATAAATAGTAGGCGTTTTATCGCAGTTGTAAGGGTTCGATTCGATGAAGATTGCACCTCTTTGAAAGTCGTGCCAGCTTAGCTTCGTAATAACAATGCCAAACTTAATACTTAAAGAAAGAAGACATTTATTCACTACACAAAAGACACACAGAGATAAAGGGAGTAGACATACAATACAATACTTGACATTACTTTGTAAACAAAATGTGCATAAAAATGTTTGGGACATGTAATCGATCGGTTAAATGGTCCATAATAGGTAACAATGGCCACAAAGCTCACGAAATGACCGTAGTACACACAGAGGTAAAGGTAATAATATACGTACATAATACCTTTGTGATACAAGTGAGCTATGTTGATCATTACATCCGATGCGGAATTGTTCACGCGAGCCGCAGGTGAGCGTGATAGTAGAGCCGAGAATGTAATCATCAAAGCTCACGCGTTTCATACGATGTTTTTCAACTAGAGAGGGTGGGTAAATACTATAATCTAAAGATGCTTAGGGCGTGATTTACGATAAACGAGGAACGGCAAACAGCAGGCATAATGCCGAGAGGTACGGCACAGCAGCGGAATATCATCAAGAACGTAGCCACAATAACACCACTACTTGCTATGTATGGTTGAGATAATTTAAGGTGGCCGACTTTTTATAAAACTGTCATTGGAATTGGAACCTTCTACCTTGGCCAGTAGAGTTGCTTTTTGAATGGACCACTTTGATGCAATTCGGCCAACTCAAATAATGCCAAGTAGGTATAGAACTACCATATTATACCTACCTACTTGACATTACTTGATAGATATGTGGTGCTGTGTTCCTGGTAGTGAATAACGTCGCCAAAACTCCCGAGGATGCTGTCAGTTGAGAGTGAGGGACCTATAATGTCTCTTATCGACACAACCTCAAATCAATAAAGGGTCGGAAACGCGCTTGTGACTCGGATATCGAGCAGCCATAGATCAGTGTCTGGTTACCATAAGGCTGGTCTGGTCCGGTCAAGTGCGAGTCTGACTTGCGTACCGAGGATTCCGTACGAAATATCATACAACACACCCGTCTTGCCCCACCCATTAATTTTAGAAAAATCTTAACAACGCATAGTGTAGTTAAGTCATGAGTACCTAACTAAATTACATTTTTTTCATTTTCCATACACGTGGATTAGGTTTGTTTACCAAATTTCAAATTGATAGCGTTAGTAGTTCCTGAGATATTTGATTTTGTGACAGACAGACAGACGGACGGAGTCGCACCACCATAAAGGTTCCGTTTTTACCTTTTTGGTCCGGAACCCAAAAAAACAGTTCTGAGATTGAATAATTAATGTATTAATATCCTGCTAACATCGATGACAAAATTAACGGGGAAAAATCACACTAACGGCACTAAAACGATTTTTTTATTTTCTTCCTCCCGCGACTTTCGTCTGCGTAGATCTAGGATAAAAACTATCCTATATTTTAATCCACGCTATAAAGTTTTCATCCAAATAGGTAGATTGAGCCGTTTAAGCATCCAAACATCTAAACATCCAAACTTTCGCATTCATAGGAATAGTAGGATAAAACTTTACGCTAGTATAATTTTTTATTTTATTGGTACTGAAGCCTCATCATTAGGCTCATTTGCAAGCATCAGTCGCGACTTAATTAGTTTACTTAAGTATTAATTATCTAGCAGGTACATTTCGTATTTACCTACTAACATTTTTCAGTAGGTACCGATGTTATGACTTATGAGTTATGATTATGACTCTTATGACACTAAGTAGGTATAGGTATGTAATGACGTGTGAGAATCGTGAAAGTTTAAATCAAAATAAATATATGTAAGTACTGTTTTTCAAGTATTTTTTTACATGCGTTTAATTCATAATTCGTTAATTTATTGCTTGAAATAACAATAATTACAGAAAGGTCTTAAATATAAACATGTTTCCATTATTTCACCTTAAAGGCATGCAATAGTTTTAATACAGTTTTTTCTTTTACATTCATTAAATTACAGTCACTAAATTACATTCATTTTATTCAATACTAAATCTTGTTGTCAATTATTACCTAAATTCATTATACATGTCATAAGTCATCAAAATTGGAGCTTAAATATAATATAATACTTTGCTTATCGGGATTCTAATATAAACTAGTTACATTTAACATAAAACTCGCTCAAATTATAAAAGCATTCTGTGGTTAACATTCATTATTTGATAATTCAATTTATTAAATTCTTTGTTCCCTGTATTTTTAAACCCCGCTGCAAAAAGAGGGGTATGTAAGTTTGACGTGTCTGTGTGTCTGGCTGAGGTGTTGTAGCTCCTAAACGAATCGTGGTGACATGCTCGCGATCCCGTGGTTTTAGTGGGTAGACTCCCTCCCCCTTCTCTTTAAATAGAGTTGGCCGGAGGGTGAGAGTC
The DNA here is from genome assembly GCA_932294315.1 of Epinotia nisella. Taxonomy (NCBI): domain Eukaryota; kingdom Metazoa; phylum Arthropoda; class Insecta; order Lepidoptera; family Tortricidae; genus Epinotia; species Epinotia nisella. The sequence goes on along the minus strand of OW028679.1, from coordinate 14,399,312 downwards.
CTACTACATACCCCCCAGGTACATATAGCTTCCCCAGGCTGGGGGGTCGTAAATGCATATCCACTTCGTCAAAAAAAAAAAGATCCTAAACGAATGGACCGATTTGAATGCGGTGTTTTTTGTCCGAAAGCTGACGTGATCGAGATAGTTCTTAGTTTCGTTTCAACAAAATCGGTTCAGTCGTTTTTGAGATATTGAACTATGAAATGAATAAATTGGGGGTTTTTCAACTTTGTTAAATTGTAGGTACCTAGTTACACAAAATTGAAGAATCAAATTGTTTGTGTTTTTTTTACGCTAAATCATGGAACCCATTTTGATGAGATTAGAGATAGCATGGAGAAATGGAGATGTTGGGGTCTCGGAGAAAAACATTAGATAACATAAGAAACAAGAAGATAGTACAGAAATTAATCCCTATGATCTGGGATTCAATTTGGTTTAACGATACCGATTATAGAGTTCTACGTAGATGAATTCGCAGATTAAATGTAGTAGGTAAGTACCTAGTGTAGGTACGATATTTGTAAGTTTCTCAAAATGAAAAGTCAGGGGCGCATTATTTGTAGCACCCACACCTACTTAAGAAAATTGGTTCCGTTATCCTTGCTTCCTTCCTTCCTTTATTCACCTTTAATGCCGCTGAAACAAATAGAGCACTGTTTGCAATGCGCATAACTCAAAACGAATTTTGTAACATTCATTGTATGTTGATTCTTAATGATAACGAAATCTTCTGCAAGAAAGTGTCTGCTTTTCTAGAAACTAATCGAGCCCAAACTATATAAAATATAACACCTAATCTAGAGACTGCACCATCCCTAACCAACAGCTGTAATCAATCTTTATAAATAACAGTAAACAAACAATCGAACGACCAGTTAAGAAACGACAGTTTTGCTGTTGTTGGTTTTGTTGCATAGTTCAAATTTCCCTCTTGGCGCTGGAGACAGCCAGTCGCGTACCTGTCTGGCGAGCAGCAATCGTTACCGCCCGGCGCGCTGGTCTGCATCAGCGGGCATGCGCAGTGCCCGTGTGAGTTCAACCGAGTAGGAAATGAGGAGCGAGGCATGGAAGCGCGTACTCAGTGCCGCGGCGAGGAGTCCCCGGCCGCCGCCGCGCCGCCGCGCCGCCCGCACCCGCAACCCGCAGTCCACTCGCCGCGCCGGCTCAGCGCGCTACACGCTAACCGCATCATGGTGAGTCATTGCTATTACGTGCGAAAACTATTCATTTACAACGACCTTTCAAGTGTATCTACAGAGCGGATTTATTACCTACTTGATCTACTTACTGAGCCTACGCGAGATTCATCATTATCGCGACGTTAAGCGGCTAACAAGCTTGACTTTTTAAACCAATTACCGAAGATCGAAACTGCAAGCGAATAAACCAATACATAAGTACTGTTGGTATATGAATTAAACATTGGTTAATACCTATTTCAGGTAATGGACAACCGAATGAATGAAGAGAATAAAAATGAAAACAACTCTTCCATATTTATAATAAATTTTCAATATGGGGATGTTGTGAACTATTCATTAGTTTTGATTAAAGGCATAGTAACTAGAGGCAATTCAAACAACAATGATAAAATATTATGCACTGTTACCAATGGAGGAGTACAAAACAACTCGGAATGGATAATTTACAATGGCGAATTCAAAGTGTTAATTGAATTGAAGAAAGGTGATAATTTAATTGACTTTGAATACACCGGACAGCAACGTAAAACTTTACTACTGGATTACACACCCAGGAGAACAAATCTAAGAGTAACTCCAGTTTACATAATATGTCAAGGACACGATGGTTGTTTCCAAAGCCCAGCTGATGTCGACAATTCTGTAGAAAGTGCCTGTTCCCGCATTGCAATTGGTGCTAAGCTTATTCAAAGCCTAACAGCAGAAAAGCTCTTTGAAAGTGGATTTGGAAGAAAAACTTTTCAGCTCGAACACGAAATAAACTCAAAAAGTCCAGAATGTATATTGTTCCGAAGCAACCTGAATGTAAACAAAGCAAGAAAAATGAAACAAGCAGATTTATGGACACATTTTGGAAGAGAGCTTATGTTGTCTGATTTAGGCAGTAACGAGAGAAAATTTCTAGCGTTTATTTCATGTACGAGGTTCAAAGGGACTGACTTAGATAAGCCAATGACACACGATGAGATCGTTTCGTTGACTGAAGCCTACGCCGCACTTGGTGGTGGAGGTCTTGCTTTGTTTGGGACCGCTTGCTTGTACACCTGGCCGACGATTGTGGAGGAAATCGTCCCTAAATTCCATGAAACAACACCTGTAAACACGCGCCGATTTATGGATGACAGCGGATATCGAGGAACGCTTGGAGCGTGTTTTGCTACAACCTTGGGATCTGTGTTTCATGAACTAGGACACACTTTTGATCTTGGCCATACGAAAGATGGTATTATGGGCAGAGGTTTTGACCACATTGACAGAGTATTTACGGTAGGAGAGAAAAAATCTGCTTTAACCACAGATAATATGAACAACTGTAACGGAAAACCTGTTCAACATTCGACAGTTTCTCTTCAACGTAATATAAGTGTTACAATGAACGTGGCTGAACCACACCGAGTATTAGGACCAAGAAGCAAAACAACGTTAGGAAACTTCGCGGCGATGTCAAAATCAGACATAATCCGGAGAAGCCCTAACGTCACACCTATAACTAGACCATCTAGTGTGTACTCCAATATATCAAACCGGATGTCAGATTCCAGAAAAAATGTCAGTCGAACGAATGGGAATGATTCCATTTACTGGACGAGAAACTGCGCTGTGCTTTTATCATACCACAGATGGTTTAATAACGAGTATGGTAGAGAAAGGCAAGCAATAACTAGATATCTAAAATTTGACAAAAACAAAATGATGATAATATCAACTGCAGGAATAAGAATAGTGGAAGTGAGAGATGAAACAAATGGAATGGTGTTAGATTCATATGAATTTACAGACCTCTTACCTGAAAAGAGATTCTTGGTGCCTTTTACCTTTTCACCTAAAAGCAAAGTTTTGACAATAGTGGTTGAAGATGATTTGGGAAATGTGCTAAAACAAACACTTTCTTCTTATTAAGCTTAAGCAAAGTATCGAAACTTTATCATGTTTGACAATAAGTGAAGAAGATAGATAATATAAAAATACTTACCTACCTAAAATATTTTAAATAGAATTCAAATAAGAATGTAGTATCATTATCAGCAAGATTATTTAAATATTAAGCAAATATGTAGATCAATCGAGTGTAAAAGTTCTTTGGATTACTATACCTAGGTATGTACCCAACACAGTCCACATGATGTACCTACCTACCACTTTATCAGTTATGTTTTTTTACATATCCTAGAGCAATAGTTCCCTAGGCATTGGTATCTACCTAAATAAATGCAGTAAAGGTACATAAAATCAGTGCATACAATGTTACATGGGTACAATATAAAAAAAATATCCTTGTGAAGTATTAATCTTTTTGCGGAAACGAAACGTAATGTTTAGCATATTGACATTGATATGTCAGTGTCACAGACATTGTGTCAAAATAATTACAATTTCTTGATTTACACTTGATTTACACCGACGAAAATAACAAAATATACTCTGAAGGTAAAAAAATTTGCTGAAAATATTTTAAAAGTAATTAAAATTGAAAACGCGTTATTTGCTTGATTTTAATAAATTATCAACTTTCTTATTGTTTTAGGTAGGTGTAACTAACAGAATTTTGTTAATTGATCCACAGTGCAGTTTTTATATATATAGTCGTAGATTAGACTGAATGGACAAGATAATAGATTAATTGTGAAAATGGCTACCAGCACCCAAGAAAATAAGGGCTTTCTTGGGCATGTGAAGGATTTCCCTCTAATTATTGATGGCAGAATTGATGCAGTAAAATTTATTGAATCATGTCATGGCTTGCTATGGGTTGTCGGTAAGTTCCTTAACAATACAACATAACCAGAGAACTTCAACTATCATATTCTTCTTTCCAATCGAGTTGTACTCAAATATTTCTAATTAATTACAGAGAGCCTTGGTAAAATATTTGCTCCAGTTAAATATGACATGGAAGGAAATATTGAAGTAAGCAAGATGTTGATATTTTTTAATACCAATCCCCTAGTTCACAATCATACTGCTAATGGAAAAAATATTGGTGTAATAAGGCTTATAATAGTGCACAAATACATGAAGCTACAATTTCATAAACAAAAAATAAATAATACTGATGTATGGTATGTGATCTAGGGTATTGATACAACCACCTACTCTGAAAAACTTGTTATGAGGACACTTTCTTTCATAAAAGTACTCAACAGAAATAGAAATAGTTATTATAGGTAGCTCATGTAAGTGTTTTATTTCATATGCCATTTATTCGTTTCAGAAAATCAAGAAGTTAAATTTGAAAGATGGCTCTTGTTTACTTGAATCAATACTCAAAGAATGTTCCCAAAGCAAACCAGTGGCTACTGAAGGATTATTATGGCTTAACAGGTGAGATTAAAAACTATTAAATCAGTGGTGGCAAATAATGCGACCTAGGGTACCTAGACCCTTCAATTTCCCAGTCAATGTCAAAACTATGTTTACACTTTTGCACGCTATCCCGGTGTAATAAGGCAAAACTCTATCTTTGTTTTGATGTCAATTGTACTATTTTTAATGAGAGTGTGCATCTGTGCATTCTTGTTTCCCACTTAAACCAATAGTTAAAACATCGACACGTAATTGCAGTATCCAAGAGGCAACCGGATGGCTCGTAGTATTTGAGAAGCTGATTGAAACACCCCAGTCCAAGTTTACTCAGTTCAAGTTGCACAGGGCAGTTTAGTCATGTAAATAATTAATCTTAAATATTTCTATCTTTTACGGTAGCGAAATTACAGCCTCAAGGAACATCATACTAAATGTAAGGGAGTGTATAAACATAATATTTTCAATATTTCTAGTTTTATTTAAAAAAGTTATTGATGTGATTTTACTCATTGGGTAACGTACTTTCGATATAAGGTTACAGTTTTCTGATATCTGTTATATTGACTGAATAATCGCTTGGTTACTCTGAACAATTAGACCATGTATAGGTTAATGCAATATTAACACATAGTTTGGTGCAACAATTTTTACAGATCACTATGCTTCTTCGAAATAGTGTTTCAAGAAATAATACACTGTCTTGAGAACAGCAACTTGGATGTAAATATGAAGAAGATATATAGCATTGCCTATGAGGAGTCTGTTAAGAAATACCACAATTGGGTTACTCAACAAATATTTGCAGTAAGTATTCATCTGTCTCAGTAGGGGGTGCAGTACCGGTACCACTCCAAGAACCGGGACTTAGATTTCCGGTACTGAGCCAGAACCGGGAATTTCTGGTTCTTCAGTATTATTCGGTACTGAATATTTTTTTGGATTAAATGAGAAATTTGTGAACTAAAACACCAATTTTAATTCAATTATATAATTCCGAATAAACAAAACCGGGAAAAATTATAAAGAAATAAAGTAGGTACTGTAACATAATTTTATAAATATTACATTATTAAAAATTTAGCTGAATAGAGAGAGATTTAGCTAAGATAACTTGTTATTGTTAGTTGTTATAAAATCGTGTAAAGCATAGCGTGCATATTACAAAAAAAATCTTATGCGTCGGCCGTCGCAGATTGTTCCCGTGACTTGTCGCCTTTTCATCCATCCTATATCGCCATTACACTGTATGAGTGAAGGTATCGAAAATCGGAGCAGACCGGCAGCGTTACGCCATCGAGGCATCGAGCTCTATGGGCGTAGAATTGGAGAGATCGCCAAAATCGCAGAACATGTGTTCAGTTTTTTATCTGCTGCCACTGCTCTAGTTTGCTCTCAACCCCGAGTCCATCTTCACCGACAAGGACAATATTATCGGCGAAGAGCATACACCAGGATGCCTCCACCTGCCCGACGACAGAGCGTCCATTATAAGCAGGAAGAGGTAAGTGCTTAAAGCCGATCCCTAGTGTAAGCCCACCGTGACACTGAACCTGTCGGTGATACCAGCCCTCGAACGGACGCGTGTACAACATCTGTCATACATAGATCGAATCAGCCTTACAAACTTCCCTGGCACATTTTTCGCTTTCAAGGCCCACCACAAAACTCGGTCGTAAGCCTTCTCGAGGTCAACAAAGTACTCCAGTAACTTTATACATTCAGAGCGTGCGTCAAATCCGGTAGTTCTGATTTTTTGCAGACTTGTTTATGATGTTGGACCAATTAATATAGTCCAGGCAATGAACTGACAACTTGTATGGAAAAAATGACATATTTGGAAATAATTTATAATAGCTATTTTTTTTAATGTAACGGATATATTATCAATTAAATAGTTACCTAGAGGCAAAATCCAACAAAAAATCAGACATCAAAAAAATCAATATTTAATTAGCTCCTAAAAAGTCCGGATAAATATTTTATTTTTATTTAGGTTATTTACATTTGCTGTAAAATATTCAATATAAATAAAATAAAAAAGACAACGAATGTTTAATTTAAATCTATATAATTACTTCCGGGTGGAAAGTTTGTTCGATTCTTGAATAAAGCATCTTAGAATAATGTTTTAGAATGAAATAAACAAAAAAAACGCTATTATAAATTAATGTTTTTTTTGAAACCGTATTTTGCCTGGAGTAAATAATCCAAGTTTGTGACCTCAAGCGCCGAACGCAACATTGTCAAAAATCGAAAATACGAGTACTGCGCTTTTTATTTTATTTTGGTAATTATTACCCTAAAGGACTAGTTTTTAATAGTACCTTCTCAGGACGTTTTTAAAGAAGACTATAGTTATTTACGATACAAGTGCAGAAAATAGGAAATTCGCAACGAGTGGCGATAAATTAAAACACGACCGAAGGGAGTGTTTTAAATCGACACGAGTTGCGAATTACCTATTCGCACGTGTATCGTACAACGTTTTACAGTACATATGGCTCTTTAAAGTTTCGACATATGCACGGAAAGTGCTCATTTCCGCACTAGTGCGAGAAAGTAACACCATGTGTACTGTAAAATTTGTTTTAATATGAGACTAGAATTGTCTCTGTAGACTTAATAATTTCCGAGATAAAGCCTTTCAAAGTTCATCAATCATCATCATATATTTTTTTCGAACTTCGCATTTTTTTACCCGACCGCGAAAGGAGGAGGGTAATGTTTTTGCAATAGGTATTCTGTCATTCTGAATGAATGTTGTTGTTGACCCCGATTTTTCGTAACCCCTGTTATACTATCGAAGCCCTGCAGCCGTAGCATGGTTGGCCTTATCACGCGACAAGTGACAAGATAGGAGCGTCGTCTCGTTCTATCGAACGGTGTCAGCCAGTGACGCACGCTCTATCCTATCACCTATCGCGTGACAAGGCCAACCATGCTACGGCTCCTGTACGTTTTATGATGGGATATTAAAAAAGAAAATGAGAAGTGTGGACGATAATGTTTAATGATAAGCTAAACTACGAATAATGAAATAAAAAACCGGCCAAGTGCGTGTCAGACCACGCAAAACGAAGGGTTCCGTGCTTATTAAAAAGGTCGTATCGTCATAGAAATCTTACGGCACTTACGTCCTTTTCTTTGAGGAAGGCAGTTTTTCAGCAATATCTCAGAAACCTTTCATACATCCGATCTTGTTCAAAACAATTTTCGGTGAATGAACTTAATAAGTCCTGTGTCCATTAATTTTTCATATTTTTAAAACACACCGTTCAAAAATTAGAGGGGGGGGGGACAGAATTTTAGTGACTTTCGGGGCGATTATCTCTGACTGAATTCACTTAAGTAATCAAAAAAATTGCCGAGAAACCTTATATTTATTTTGAAAGGCCTATCGATTCATGTGCCACACGTGGGCTAACGATGAAAAAATTTTTTTTGACTTTTAGTTTTATGTATGGAGTGCACCCCTAAAAAAAATTTTTTTAGTAATTTCAATTACAAAACTGTAGCGGCTAACAAAATACACCTATCCTCAAAATTTTATTCAAATACACCTTATAGTTTTTGAGTAAAATGCCTGTGACATACGGACATACGGACAGACGGACAGACAGACAGACAGACGGACATGACGAAACTATAAGGGTTCTGTTTATGCCATTTTGGCTACGGAACCCTAAAAAGGTAAGTACAACAAAAGTCAATGTCCTCACCAACGTCTAGCACTACATCATAGGTAGAGGGAACAGTTACAGCTGTAGTGATGATGAGCCTATCAGCATCTTCCTCTGCTTGGAGTACTTATTTGAATGTTGTGATTTTCCATTTTAGTTATCAGCAGGTTTATGAAATGAAGCTTGTTTTTGTAATTTGATAAGAATTTCTGTCGAGGAACCTGTACCATGGTTTTCTCATCAAATATTATCTCGAACGATGAGTGTGACTTGGCTCTTCGAAGACGCTCAGAGCTCTTTGTATTTTTCTGTACAGCATCAGTTAGGTAACCATAGAAAACTACTGCCACGTTTGAGCCATAGTGAGCAGTAATGTACTGTATGTATCTGTCAGCTATCGCACCAAATGATGAGTTTTGAGGCAACAACTTTGTGAAGTAGGTGCCCTCCATCTAATACTACAAACTTCGTTGACCCTTGCTTCTCATTTAAGTTTACATGTTGAAATACTGAATACAAGGTGGATTTTGCGCAGTTCGAAAAAATTATAAATTTTGAAAAGCTTTTTCTTGCAAACTATTGGGTCTACAGAGACAATTCATATTGTAGCTAGTGTACTTTAAAAACGTCCTGAAAAGGTACTTTCAAAAACTAGTCCTCTAGGGTTATAATCACCAACATAATTGATTTTGCGTTATTTCACTCTCATCTCTCATTCGTGCTATCACTTTCTCCCCACACTTCCATACTATGTGACGTGAGCTTTTCGCTCTATAGTTGTTACATTCTTGTACATCCCCCTTGTTTTTAAAAATGTGTATGTATTTCTAATACTACCTAAACCATTTTTTACAGTGGTGTGAAATAGTTAAATCAAATGGAAGAAGAAGCTATCAATATTATTAAGTACGCAAGCTCAATTAAACCTCAAGTAGTGAAATAGCAATACCTACGTAATATTATTTTACTAGTTTAAAGATGATTATAACATAACCAAGTTATCATATTCAGCTAAATTTTGCACCTATTATGATTTTTACACCTCTTAAACAAATTATCTTATCTTCTCTTCGATCTTTTGTTAATTCGATATTTTTCCCGATAGTGTTTATTCAGAATTATGTAATTGAAATAAAATTGGCACTTTATATCAAAAAATAGTCATTTATATACAAAAAATACTCAGTACCAAAAAGTACCGAAGAACCGGGTTTTTAACCCGCCAGAACCGGTACTGAGTTTTTGAAAAATCCTGGAAATTCCCGGTACTTCTGGTGCTGGGAAATCCCGGGAGCATGCCCTATGCACCGATAACTTCTGTTAGGTACCTCAGATCCAATGTTCCAAGTTGTGCAGAGAACTTCACTCTGAACTTCATTTAATTTAGATAGCAGCAAGATAAGACTGTAGTCTTATTTTACATGATTTTTTAAAAGCATTTCAAAATCGACGGATGCCGCTACTATTGTACTTACATATAGCTTTTTTTTTACTTTACAGCTCATTTGCCGGTTGGCTCCAACACTTCATCAACTACTGAAATCATTTGGAGTGGACAACAACATGGAATCCTTTAAATCCAGACTCACAAGTTTTAACATGACATTGCATTTAGTAAGATGTAAAATTGATGATTTTTACAGAGATCATAATGTATTTTGTTAATGATATGATAGATAGTATTTTAGTATGATGCCATATGTATTATCTGAATAACAGTAGCATTTGTAAAAAGACAATTGTATTTTTAGATAATAATATAACATTCTAATGCTATCAGTCATATAATGAAATAGTGCAGAGGCTAAATTTTAGTAGAATATAATATTTATTTATTATTAATATAAAGTCATGATTTTTTAAAATTTAATATAGCTTAGCTTTAAATGTTCCTTTAGATATGCTAATAAAGACTGTACATGATAAAATTCGGGCACACCTGATCTAGTATATTTTCCTACCAACTAAGAAACTTATGAACTTATGGACTTATGAGGCTTATTAAGAAACGGCACTTTTTTAATAATAATATGTGACACTATAAAATAAAATCATATAAAAATATTTGAGCATGTGTGAGGTTACTACATACTTATTATTTTTTGTCCAGTAAATTCTGACAATCTTTGGTAGGTTTCTGCCTCTAAATGATTGATATATTAGATTTTTGTAAGTGCTCAACGAACATCCTTGTTTCTTCTTTTATACCTAACTGCTTTATTAAATTGACTTTTCACAATAACTAACATTTTTTTAATTGACTTCTGTTTGAGGCAGTTAGGAGATATGTACCACATCGGTCCATTTTCTTTTTGGCTGATATTTGTTAAATACCTAATTGCCTTCCATGCAAAAACTACTTTCAGTGCTTGAAGTGGACAGTCTTGCTGGCTACCCCAAGTAGAAACCAGTCAACTAATATAACATTTGGGTAAAATGATATTCTAAAAAGTGTAAAACACCTTATTATTATTTAAATACGATAATGGTATTGTAGTAGAAAGTGAATGACCATTGTCAAATAATCTTGGATAAAAAATTATAAGTATGTTGGAATGTATAGCGGAAAAACTCATAGGTACATGCTCATATATTTTGATATTATTGTATTTTTATTTTAAAGGGTTACTTAAAAAAAGTGCTGTTTCTTAATAATAATAAGCAGTTGGTAGAAAAACAATTTACACTAGATCAGGTGTGCCCGGATTTAATCGTGTACAGTCTTTAATGACAACATTTTGCTTTACCAAAATACTAACATCACAAAAAATAAAGAATTCAGTGCCTTGATGAGTAGGTATCGTCTTGTTCATGTAGTCTCCATTACCAACAAATAAATATTATTCGTTTCGGATATTCCCTCACTGCCCCGTTTGAATAATAACTAATTACAAGTCTAGTTACTTTAATTTAATATCAAAGGACATACATAGACCAAATTTTGTTTTTATTTATTACATATTCTTTTTTTTAATACTTGGAATGGTTTGATTAACTTATAGGTGTACAGGAGAAAAGGTACACGTCATTAGAACTTAGTTTGATATATTTACATAAGTAAATTATTCTAGAAATACATATAAAAATAAATAAGGTGGTCAGTGGGTAAATGGCCCATATTTTTTCCAGATGTCATGTTCAATTTCTATCTCAACAGGGTCACCTTGCACCATAGTTATTGCTGTTGGCTTAAGGTACTTCTTCACTGTCAATCTTATAATTGTGTAGAGTTTGGCCGAAGTTATAAAAATAGACATTTGTACAGACATCTAAAGTTAATATTGTGTGCATTTAAAGATATGTCTAAATTGTTAAAACATGTTCTATGTACCTAATTGGATACGAAATTATAGAATGAAACCATTTGTAAGTTGTAAAAAGCTACTGAAACTTGAGCAATTGTTTTACCGAACATTTGTTATCTTAATTTTATGTTTCAATATTTGGTACCTCTCTCAGGCACTGGTCCCACCGCGAGCGAGTAAGCTATGAGCTATCAGCTATTTTCTAGCTCAAGAAACGAACAAAAGATAATCGCTTTCGTGTAAATAAAAGAGAGAGTTATATAGTTATAGTTTATAGCTGGCTGTTCACACCGCCGGCGATGAACTATAAATTTATTTACACTTGAGCTATTATCTTTTGTTCGTTTCTTGGGAGAGTAATCGCCGATAGCTTATAGTCTGTAGCCGGCGGTGGGACCAGTGCCTTAGTGTGCACTAAATGCTTTAAAATGTTATACCAAATTCGGGTTAGTAACACAAATGTTAATTACAATGTTTAATTGCATTTGAGGTGAAATATTGCTAAAAAGTATAAATTATTATTATGATCTTGAAATTTTTAATGGAAAATTTCGAGGAAAATCTGTCAAACAGATTCCCGTAAAAATATGCTATGCATTCATTTAATTCAGTAATTGTTTTGACAAGCTGTGAGTGTGCTGTGTAAGATGAATAAAAATAAATTATGTCTTTTAAATGCATTACATTAATTTATTTCTTACATTTACAAATCTATACTATAAATGGTCTATTAATTACTGATTGGCCATTTCCCAGCCGACGGCACTCTCGGATTTACTTTAATTCTTGTGTGCCAAATAAATACTTTTTGCTAAAGATGATGCCTTTTTTAAAGCTATGAAACTAAACACTACTTCAGCAATAGTCAGTAAGTATAAAGTTGCATGAAGGACAATTTCAGTTGGTGTACTTAGCAAGTATGGATTGAAAAGAAAGAAACTAACAAGAGGCAGCTGCATGAGTACAGATAGCATCAAAAACCCCGCTAGCTCAGGCACCTGAAAGGGACAAAAATAATCATGTTATTGATATACCTATCTAAGAAAAGTTTATGTTTATATCAAATAAAACATAAAAAGTAGGAGTTAGTAAATTTGGACTCACCAGACATGATAAATTCCCGTACTGTCCAAGATATAGTCTTGCAAATTCTATTACAACCAACAGTGTGTAAACTGTTAAAGATAAGTATCTCGTCAAATGTCCAAGTAAATCCAGCTGTAAAGAAAGAGTACTATATAATTATAGGGAGGTGAATTTCCTTTGGATTAGAGGCTTTTTATTGTGGCCAAATAAGAAGAATGTTGTGATAACCAACACAACTTTCAAAGGTTATTGCCCACTGCTGGTTATATTACTCTTATTTATACACTGCTGTACATAGACCTCGTTTGAGATAAATAAAATAATTAAGTTTAAATACAATACTATAGAATACGTACCTTAACGTAAAGGAGGAATCCTGCTACACACACCCATACAACGTAAAGATGCGCATTGATAAATAAACATTTCTGCAGCTGAATCATTGAATTCATCGGTAAGAACTCAGAGAAACTATTTTAAACTATATCCACTTTTTATTTAAAGCTTCATTCCGAGCTTCATTCCGTCTCCTATCGCAACGGCAAACAATGCAAATCAAAACAAAACGGTATTATTAACCCGCCAAACCAAAAAAAAATACGTTTCTGAGGGCCTACCGCGAAACGATTTTCGTTTTCGTTCGTGTATCTCCCTCTTTGTCGCTCGAACTGGCAAGTGCGACAGAGACGGAGATACACGAACGAAAACGAATTTCGTTTCGCGGTAGGCCCTCAGAGGGCCTAATTATTTATTATTTATTAGTAATAATAACTATAATAAGTCCATGGTTGGTACAGTCTGCGCACGACCAAAAAAACGCTGTACTATGAAGTTCCGTCTCTTAAACGTAGTGGTTATATTCTCTTTGCTTCAGTCAAAGTCAAAGTGACATTAGCAAGAGAAAACTGAGGTTATGTTTTGTGTTCCTGTTTGGTAAATCAGTAAAATAGATATACAATACAATTAAAACTTTAAAAAAAATATATTTACCATGATATCAAGGCAAGCATTAGGCCTTTCAATTGGTAAGAAAATAAGTATTTAGTCAGCATGACAGTAATTGGAGTCTGTATCACACCACTCATTTCAATATATAACTTCTACATTTTCAGGCCTATTGCGGTCAAATGGACTTCAGTTGACATCTGTAGCCGGAATAAAATACTTCCCGCCGCCTAAGAATTATGATGGTATGTGCTTATTCACCATTTTTATACAATTGGGCATCTGTGATTTTAGTACTATTTTCCAAGTCATTTCCTTTTACTATCTTTATAGATATCGAGATTCCGAAAGAGCGTCAGAGGCTACGTCCTCTGGATAAGGTGCCCACGTATCCTGCAAATCTGAAGCCACCTAAGATGCAGAAAAGGTTGCGGTATATGCGAGGACCGGAACTCTTACACAACACACTTCAGTTGAAGCAGTATGGAGTTATTGTAAGTAATTGGCATTCACTTACATTCTGTGCATTCAACATTAGTCACTTGTTTCTTTGCACTACTTCTTTGTCTTTGTTTTTTGTGAATATGGGTGGGTTGTACCAACTTACGATTACAGAGTGATCAACGTTAAATATGGAGCTGGCAGCTGTCATTGCATAGAAACTTCTCAAACTTTCCATACATTCAGATTTTAACAAACACGGCTTACGTTTACAGACGGTTTGGTGCAACTCACTCTATACCACTCGAGATAGTGTAGAAATAGGGGAAGACAACTTCCAATTTTGTAAATTGCCCAAAATATATGACACTAGCTTTTGCCCGCGGCTTCGCCCGCGTACTAAGAGTAATGTTAACAGTCTACAAAAAAGGTGCATCTCAGTTTCAGTCTTTTATATATTTAGATCGACTCTACATAGACTCTGCATATCGAACATAGACTCTACATATCGAATCTACATATCGACTCTACATATCGACTCTACATATCGACTATAAATATCGAATCTACATATCAACTCTACATATCGACTACATATCGACTCTACATATCGACTCTACATATCGACTCTACATATCGACTATACATATCGACTCTACATATCTGGACCCCCCATATAAAATTTCACCCCCTCTTTTAAGGGGTTAGGTGCAGATTTCCAAAAAAAATGATGCACGATTTTTTTGTTAGTCACAAATAGTACGCATACCAATTTTTAGCTTTCTACCTTGAAAATTGCGGAATGCTCCATACAAACTTCCACCCCCCATTTTGGGTAAGTGGGGGGTTAGAAAGAGACAAAAAGTAGCCTATGTCACTCTCCATCCCTTCAACTATCTCCACTTAAAAAATAGTACGCATACCAATTTTTAGCTTTCTACCTTGAAAATTGCGGAATGCTCCATACAAACTTCCACCCCCCATTTTGGGCAAGTGGGGGTTTAGAAAGAGACAAAAAGTAGCCTATGTCACTCTCCATCCCTTCAACTATCTCCACTTAAAAAATCACGTCAATTCGACGCCCCGTTTTGGCGTGAAAGACGGACAGACGGACAAACAAACAAACAAACAAACAAACAAACACATACACTTTCCCATTTATAATATTAGTATGGATGTAGTATTTAATCAAATTATATTTTCAGGCAACTGGAGGAGGAAGAATGCGTCACGAACACTTTGAAATGGCCCGTTTAGTGGTAGCCCGTAAATTGGACCAGAAGAGAATGTATGCTATTTGGCGTGTAGACCCCCCATGGCAGCCAGTGACTAAGAAAGGTCAAGGGCAAAGAATGGGTGGTGGAAAAGGGGCTATTGACCATTATGTCACCCCCATCAGGGCTGGCAGGGTTATATTAGAAGTTGCTGGCAAATGTGAATATGAAGAGGTAAATTACTTGCAGTATTTATGTCTTTTACCCAGTGGCGTGGCGAGGACTAATCTAGCCATGGGTGAAGCAGCTTCTGCAAGACCCTTTTTTTCATCTTACATATAAAAAGTGGGGGGCTCGCACGAAGCCCTCTTAAGTGTGAGGCTGTGGGCGACGGACCGCTTCGCCCATGTCTAGTTACGTCACTGCTTTTATCATTATCTGCTTTTCTAATCATAAATATATACATGTTATAATTATATTTATAGTGCCTTGTAAATTGCTTGGGTATACACCTGTGTTATTATTTTTATTCTGGTAGTGGCTATTGTATCACTGCGACCATTGCTGATCTATTGTGATCGCCACTTACTACAATTCTTGGTCAAGTCCTGCAAACTCGAAGAATTGCAGGATTTTGTTGAACTCAAGAAACTTGATCTCCTCCGGTGTTAGCTGTCACCCCAGTTTAATATAAATAAACTTCAAGTAAATTTAAAGGCTATAAATGGTAATGGAATTGCAGTGCATGCAGGTGTCACCATACCCAAGAAATTTATCTTATTTTTTGTTTTTTCTTAAACTTAGTTCAAGTTGAGTAACTATTGTGTACACCTGTACATATCAATATTATTTTCTGAACCTGAAACTAAACTATTTTATTTTATCATATGGGGGCAGACTATTTATTAATCCATTTATGGGCTTTGTCCTTCAATCTATTAATGTCCCGTATTATTAAAAACATTTTGTTCCAAATATTATATCTAAGGAAGTTTGTAATAGACTGTGTTGCTAGTGTTAAATCACATTGCAATATTTCCATAACTATAACCATAGTATTTGCACCCCTAGGCATATTAATGCAGTGCATCTATCTACCAGAGGTGTACTAAGCTGTATTTCCATACATTTGACACCAAGGTTAACCACTTATAGGTTATAGATAGGTATTCGCGGGCTGGATTTCTACAACTCGACGTAAGTGCGTCTATTTTGCATTGGTGCGATGACTTATCACAGGACTCACAGGCAATGTCTCAGTTAAACTGTAGGCCTATAGCTTGCTTGATGAAGTGTCACTTGTATGCAAACACATTTTAGGCGAGATAGACTATCCATCTCTTTCTAATTAGAATGCTTAGGAAGAGACAGATAGTCTATGTCGCCTCGACACTGCTCGTGGGCCATCCTGTAATAGTTGTGCTGGTGGATTTGCAGCGTGAGATTGCACATTAAATGTATAAATCGAACTATGTATTTACCTGACTTTATGGTATTGTCATACACTTAAAATATATATATATCATCCTAGGTGTGGCAGATGTTGAAAGTTGTAGCGGAAAGGCTACCATTCACAGCAGAAGCAGTTTCACAACAAATCATGGAAAAGAAAGCAGCTAATGAGAAATGGGAAGAGGAGAATAATCAGAATAAGTACACTATGAAATATATCATTCAAAATAATATGGGTGGATGCCATAAAATGCTTTCACCATCTGATCATCGTTGGTATGGCAAGCATTTGTAATTATTTATTTTATCTTAATTAGCACCTACAAAATATAGTTGTATTTAAATGAGAGCTTTTATTCATCATTACCTAAAACAGGAGAAGGGATAAATGAGTTTTCTAAGACTGCTAGAAAGTATGGATTGAAACGAAACATATTCAATAATGGTTTATTAAATTTGACATTTTATGAAAGGATTTTGTGACAAGCCTCAGTTTGCATATATGTATATAAACCTTG
This sequence comes from Epinotia nisella, assembly GCA_932294315.1. Classification (NCBI taxonomy): domain Eukaryota; kingdom Metazoa; phylum Arthropoda; class Insecta; order Lepidoptera; family Tortricidae; genus Epinotia; species Epinotia nisella. Next base: position 14,382,160 of record OW028679.1, on the reverse strand, counting down.
GTAGCAATAATTTATATAAACTTCTTTTTATAATTATGGAAAAAACTCAACAAAAAAAAAACAAATGTCTTTATAGTAACAAATACTACAACACAAATACTTTATCCTGCGACTCCCTAACCTAACGTCAAAAGCCAAACAACACGTTTATCCATATTTGAGAGATTATCATGGTATACAATATGAAGTAGTGTAGGTATAGGTGTGTACGTTTAATCTAACTGGAACAGACATGTATTTGAACAGCAAATTAGAAATTCCAAGTTACCTTCATGTAATTTGGATCATTACAGTATAGGTCACCTGTACACAATTACAAAATGAAAACATTTACTATTTTTTTTTTTAGCTGAGTTGAGAGTTGTAATAGAGTGAGATGGTAGTAATTACGTATTATAATCGTGCTGAGCGATAGCTACTAAAGTAGATAGTATCTTAGTGGTCATTCTACATCCATTGATTTTGTTTTGTTTAAATAAAGATGTTCTTCCGAAGAAGGCACCACTCTATTACATCTCTGTGCTCTCAGTTTCTAGGTAGGTAAACTGCAATAGACATTAAACACTTCTTTATAATATTGTGTGCAACTCTACTCTTTCGAATATCCAAGCGACTCTACCTTATTTATCTACTTCCGTTTCGATACCTCAACACAAGTACCTATAAATTATATAACGTCATAACAATATTTACAAAGCCTAAAGAACTAACTTACAAGTAAATGCAAATTTACATTTTCAATAAATATAGTGTTTACAATATTTTACAAGCGCTAGTTTTCATATATGATATGGCTTTTTTATTTATAAAATCAACTGCCAAAAACAATCCCTAGCAGTCATTATCAGTATATTATCACAAGTCCATTTGACCTTATTAGTTGGTTTAACTTGCGTGACTAAAATGGTATCGTAGGACTTTAATTTGTAGTGATTTAGTATTATATATTTAAATCATTGAATGTATGCAGCAACAATCTTTCATTAAAACCAGTCATGCTATCCAATGTATGATATATTTGTGGCAGTTGTTGCAATAAGAATGTTGATACAATTGTTCTTAATATCGTCTCGGAATGTTGTCACGCAAAATAAAATTACAGAATGATGTTATTGGAGTTTGGTTGTAAAATGCTCGAGCTGCTTCTTTTTAGTGAATACGCTGCGAGCATGTACAACCATCCTTTACCAGCTACAATATATTTGACTAGTTCTGTGTCTTATTCTATCATAGTCTTAATAAACTAGGAATATTTCCCTAAATACTGGCATTATGCAGTCTTAAAATCTATTTCACCTTCATGATAAACAAGGTAGTCTGTTATATAGGTATGAGGTCTAATAAAAACTAGGCACATCTGCAACTCAAACTGGGTGAAACAAATATTTAAAATTCGTTGAACTTGCTTGCAGAGTAGGTTCTAATATTTAGCTAAGCTAAGCTATAAGTTATTAGACAAAGTGAGGTAGCGTCATTACCTACTAGTGGAAAATATTTACAGTCCTAAGTCTTCGCTTAGATAATAAATAGTGACAGGCTTGTCTCAAGCTCATGAATATAAGTTAAATATCTCCTGCGTTTATCTATTAGCCTGCAGCGGAGAGTACCAACACAAATACCGCGTGTACATACATTACATTAACTTTAACATACGAGTATTAACTACATGCACACATTAGACACTATGAGTTACTTAAATATGTGCAGCTTTGTAGATGACTAGAGTAAATACGTTTAACGGTAGTATAGTTACAATTGTATAGTTTCGTTTTCGATCACTGCAAGGATCCACTTTCGGACACATATCGTGTCGAGGATAATACGTTGACTGGACAACATTAATCGTACGCTTCGCTCAAGTGCTCCAATAAAAATTTCAATTGTGTTTTCATGGAATAGTTTTTGTGCGCGATGGAGTCGCATAGCATTTGAGTGTGGGCCTCGCCTGGGTTGCGCGAGTCAAGAGTACTATCCTCGGGCGGCGCCACACAGTCCCGCGCCGCGTTCGATACGTCGACTGTGGGGGCTGTGCTGATATGCTGATATTTAAACGTTGTCAATACCTCCCGGATCTTTGCAATGATCTGCTCTACTCAGGCGTTTGATTCCTGCGAAAAATTTGAAAATAGACATAAATCAGAATTGCAGCATGTAAAAGAGTTTAAATATTCAGTGAAGTGCTACTTTCTAGTTTCTATGCTAGTGACAGGTATCAATTTCATCCACTAAATAAAAACACTAAGGGTAGAAAGGTCGGATTGCAAACAGTGGTCAGTGAAGGCTTTTACCTAACAAATTTGCTGCAGGAGTGTGATGATATGAAGTATTATCAAATGAATCGCATTTATTTAAAGTAGGTACCTTATTTAGTAATACTGCACGGAATTATTATTATTATATTTGTATAAAATGTAAGTACTCATATAAAATACTACGTTAAAGTCGTTTTAAATGCATCAAAATTTAGGCTCTATTCATAAGAGAGTACATAGAACATCGAAACGCTAAGTACAGGTTAACGATAGATCGTCGCGTGCTCGGGGCGGTGCGCGCGGCGAGGAAGCGAGAGCAACATCTAGTCTAGAAGCGGGTGGGACGGTGGGTTTATACCTTGAGGTTGTGGAAATAGTGCATGATCTGATCGTAGTCCATCTGCAGGTCGTCGAGGCCCAGCGCCTCCGCGCCCGCGCCCGCCTCCGCTCCCGCGCCCGCCTCCGCTCCCGCGCCCGCGACCGCTCCCGCGCGCGAGTACATCGGGTTGCCCACTATCGTCGCGCGTTTCACTTCTGGGGAACCGCTTCCTATTAATACCAAAATTGTCAGTATCTCGCCTCCCATCTGTTTTATTCTTCGCAAGCTAATTTGACGGTTGAACGAACGGTGCTCTCTGAGATTTACCTTTGTTTTGATTTGCAGCATCCACAAAGTCGGCTTTGACGTTTGCTTCTTTGGATCGGTTCTTATGCCTCATCTGTACTTCTGGTAGACCTGAAACGAACCTCATCTGGTAAACCTGATTCTTGAACAATGCAAAGGGCAAACAGGGGGAGTGGATCCTTCTCAAGAAAAAAATCGACTGTGGTGCCTGTTTATTTTATATCCAAGTTTTGGAAAACCTGGAGCAGCTGAATGGTTCACCTTTCATCATAGATATTCATACGAATTTTCGTTGTAATGTTAACGAGTATCGATGACCTAATTAATAGTTAATCTTGTACAAGTGTAATGTTTCGCCCTGTATTTGTCAGTATTCAGGCGATCTTTTTTATATTGTGACATTTGACTGTCCCAAGTCAATGTCAAAGAGATGTTTACATTTTTCGCCTTATTGTAATACTTACCGTATTACAGTGGAATAAGGTGCTAAAGTGTAAACTTATGCTTGACGTCGACCGACTGGACATACAAGAACCGCAGGTTGGTAGCAAAATTAGAAAAATAGTATTCACGCTACAAATAAGGCGAGTCAGCAACACGACTCACCGATTCCAGAGTCATGCATGTAATCGGGGCTTTGCGGCTTGGTGAACGTGCGGCGCGCGTCCGCTCTGTCCAGCGCCACGATCTCGCGGTAGTCCTTATTCTCCAGAACCAGGGGGGCATCGGCGTCGAACTCGAACAGGCGTGCACATTCCTCCTTGCTAAGCTTCTCTACGGCATTGTCTTCTAAGTCATTCAGGGGTGGGATGGGGTCGCATCTGTAGTTTTTCATGTCTCGACTCGATATATATGGTGCGTCGGTTTTGTTCAAATCAATAATTCTGAAAGCAGTTTTTGCGTGGTAGTCATCTCAAAGTGGACTGAGTACCTAAATAATCATTAGGGCTGTGCCACACTGACGCGGCGCGTCTTACAATACAATACAATACAATACAATACAAATACTCTTTATTGCACACCTCACACAAAAAAAGCAGTTACAGAGAGAAACAATACAATAACATGTAGGTAGAGGTAGACAACAGGCGGTCTTATCGCTGAAGAGCGATCTCTTCCAGACAACCTTTGGGTATCGGAGAAAGAGATAAAACTAGATTATGCAGTAGGTGGTGCAGCGATTATTATTAATCAATAATCAAGAAATTATAAAAATAAAAAAATTCTATGAGATTATTGATGGTCTTTTTTTTTTTCAAATAAAAAAATAAACTACAGAAATCGGTACACGTGATAAAAAAAAATCGCTGAAAAACAAACATACTAAGTTGCAAGTTATTAGTACCAAAATACAGATGGCGCTGTACAACGGTAACTTCTACGACAAGCTGTTAAGATTGTTAAAGGAAGAATGTGACGGGTATGGTGTAAGGATGTTTGTACGGAACCCTCGGTGGTAAAAATAGTCTTCTGTCAGTAATGAGCGGAAAAGGTTACGGCCGGGGGTTTGTCTCATCTAATCGTGGCCGTATGATGCTTTTTAACGCACTTTATTATTATGAATAACGATAGAGGCGCAACACTATTATAGTGCTTTTCATATTGCCTGGGAACGGTGACGTAATTTCGGACATACTTTATCTATTAGACGTATGAATAACACATTTGTTAGTGGCGTCCGGTGATTGTGCCCGCCTTAAATAATTGGTTGGTCAATAATATCAAGTTAATAGTACCTATTAGTTATAAGTAGACGAGCAATCTTACCGGTCTGGGCGGCGGGAAATTTCCGGTGATCGTCTGGATGAATCGTGCTCTCGGTCGTGTTTCTTGTGATGATTTCTAAAGTGGCTCCGTCTAGTGGGTGGCATGACAGTGTCCGGCAAGACCTGACGATGGAAGGACTTACTACATTAAACATTCTGTAACTGACGGTATGTTGATAAGTTCCAAGCAGTATATACAGGTCTGATCACTCACGAAGGCGCGTTTGCCTACTCCTTGCCTTTGTACTTATTTGACATTATGATCAGACAAGTGTTGAGGCGCCTTTTCTGAGTGAGCAGATCTATAAGGTTGAAGCGTTTTGAGTTCGCATAGCATAAAAAAGAAAATAGAAGCGAATCTTACTTTACGGTTAGTTCGAGGCGGGACAGGTACCTGGGGTTGCGGGGCGCACGAGTTCCTGTGGGGAGGCACGGGGGGACGGTAGTCGTCTTGGTTGCCGTCCGCGCTGGACACCGAGAAGGGGAATACATTTAATGTACATATTCACTCCTAGTTCAAGAGTTTATCTTACGTGTCAATTCGACCAAACAACAAGTGAAATCAAAAGATTTTTCGAAAAACCCAACAGATTTTTTGCAAATATAGCCTATGTCGGCTATGTCACTCCCACGATTAAGAGGAATCGAACAACACCTCATATCTCGAAATCCGTCAAACGGTAGGCTGCAGGGCGTGCCAAAGAATAAGAAATTCAATACACACATACATACATACATACGCTCGAAAAACATAACCCTCCTCTCCTTCGGCAGTCGGGTGAAAACAGAAAGATTCAAGATAATTTTGTCGTTTTATCTGAGATAAGTCGTTATATTCCTGTTTGGGCGAATCTAGCCTAAATCAGCTATGTAGGTAAATATAAAAGCGCCCTGTAGCCCGGGCATTAGAATACGGCTACGGTATCCCCTGCCTGTCGTACAAGGCGACTAAAAGGGGTCCTCGGGGTGGTACACGGTTGCAGTTGGGGGCTGCAATCGGAAAAAAAAAAGGGTAGATACCACTGAGGCATGACGCTAGGGCGGCACTGGTGCGTTCCGTAGGAGATCCCAGAGCCGTCCGAAATGCGTCGAGGAGGACCATCGGGGGGTTTTTAGTCGGTGCGAGTCCGACATAACCTCCGCGCTATCCCCGTGGCGTGGAGGTATCCATAACGGATTTTCCTCCCATATATATAAAAAAAAGGGTAAATATAAAAAAGCCGGCCAAGTGCGAGTCTGTCTCGCGCACCGAGGGTTCCGTACAAACATCCTTACACCATACCCGTCACATTCTTCCTTTAACAATCTTAACAGCTTATCGTAGAAGTTACTGTTGTACAGCGCCATCTGTATTTTGGTATTTTGTTGTGGGTATAACGTGCAACTTAGTATGTTTGTTTTTCAGCGATTTTTTTTATCACGTGTATCGATTTCTATAGTATATTTTTTTATTTGAAAATAAAAGACCAACAATAATTTCATAGAATTTTAAAGACATAGAATGTACATGTAATAATTACAAAATTTTCGCTTTTAAAATTTTCGCTTTGAAAAAAAAAGCGCTTTTATATTGATATCCCACATGATCTATTAACTAGAGTTTGAATTTTTAACCCCCCTTGTTTTTCACAGACAATAAAAATTTATAAAAAATAAACATTTTCCATACACGTGTGTTAGCCTTCCGTACAATTATTCCAAATTTCAAATTGATAGCATAAGTAGTTCCTGAGATATTTAACGTTGTGACAGACGGACAGTCGGATAAGGGTTCCTTTTTTACCTTTTTGGTACGGAACCCTAAAAACACGAATATAAGTTACATTGTAGGTAGGTACCTACCTATTTACCTATGTACAGAACCATACAGTCAATTAAAACAATCACGACATGTCAGTATTTGTAATTATGTGTTTGTTTTCCCCCCGTTTCTTCAGCAAATCGTGTGATGAGAGCTGCTTTAAAGGTGCGCAACATACCATAATCATATTACTAACAGATAGTAAAGATTACTAGTAATAACTAGTAATCTTTAATATCTGTTAGTAATATGATTTACACTAATTATGAATCGTTTATTTCTTAGCACGTTGATTGCGGGATAAAGCTACAAGTTACTATGTGAAGGGACACGTGCTAAGGATAGGAGCTACGGATGCGCGAGACTAAGGATAATCTTACCCGCTCCGCTTCATCGCTTAGCTTCGGCAGAAACGGTCAAAAGTTTCGGCTTTGACCACCGTTTCTCGTCTAAAACGAATCCTATCATAATGTCAAGCAGCGGATAAGACTATAACGCGTAACTCAACAACTAATCAGCAGCGTTATAATCTGCCAAAAAAAACGCGCCTAGCAAACACTACAGCGCTACGTTGTAACATATACCTACTCGTACATGTGGTTGTGAACTTACTGCCAATGTCCATCGCCGGAGTGGTGTCTCGCGTGGCGCGCTGGCTTCTTGCAATATGTCGTGGAATCTATTGGCCGCTCACGCCGCTCGCTTTGCGAAGGTAGTTCGATCGAGTTAGGGTTGTCGAAACTGGTGACCATCACGTTCCCATTATCTCGGATAGCGTCGTCGGGATCCACGTAGTTGTAGTTGAGAGGGTTGGAGGTGATCCGCATCTCTGTGTTGCCGTTGTCCACGGGTTGGGTGGAATTGCGGTTGGTGGAATGACGGTTGCCGTTGCGTTCGATCGTCGCCCGTCCTGAAATATAACATTAACCATGGTTAAATTTCAGTTTATGCAAAGCTGCAAGTCAATACGACTAAGTAGTGGGTGAAATTCTAAAAGGGAGATCAAATTCGGAAAACAGTCAGTATGAACAAATGCGACACTTTAACTTGCGGTTAAATTGTCGCACTAATTTCTGTAAAGGTTTATGACTCCTGGCCGCCCGGCGCCGCTCGTGCTGACAGCGGCTTCAGGCGCGACGCGTACACCACGCACGACACCACGAAGATGTAGGTAACGAGAGACTCACCCAGCCACACCCAGTCGTGCGCATTGGTGGTGGACTCGCGCTCGGGCTTGTCGCGCGCGAGCCCGAGCGTGGTGCCGACGAGCCCGGCCACCTGCAGGCGCCCGCCCTCCGCCACGGCCGGCAGCGCGCGCGGGCCGCCCGGCGCCGCTCGTGCTGACAGCGGCTTCAGGCGCGACGCGTACACCACGCACGACACCACGAAGATGTAGGTAACGAGAGACTCACCCAGCCACACCCAGTCGTGCGCATTGGTGGTGGACTCGCGCTCGGGCTTGTCGCGCGCGAGCCCGAGCGTGGTGCCGACGAGCCCGGCCACCTGCAGGCGCCCGCCCTCCGCCACGGCCGGCAGCGCGCGCGGGCCGCCCGGCGCCGCTCGTGCTGACAGCGGCTTCAGGCGCGACGCGTACACCACGCACGACACCACGAAGATGTAGGTAACGAGAGACTCACCCAGCCACACCCAGTCGTGCGCATTGGTGGTGGACTCGCGCTCGGGCTTGTCGCGCGCGAGCCCGAGCGTGGTGCCGACGAGCCCGGCCACCTGCAGGCGCCCGCCCTCCGCCACGGCCGGCAGCGCGCGCGGGCCGCCCGGCGCCGCTCGTGCTGACAGCGGCTTCAGGCGCGACGCGTACACCACGCACGACACCACGAAGATGTAGGTAACGAGAGACTCACCCAGCCACACCCAGTCGTGCGCATTGGTGGTGGACTCGCGCTCGGGCTTGTCGCGCGCGAGCCCGAGCGTGGTGCCGACGAGCCCGGCCACCTGCAGGCGCCCGCCCTCCGCCACGGCCGGCAGCGCGCGCGGGCCGCCCGGCGCCGCTCGTGCTGACAGCGGCTTCAGGCGCGACGCGTACACCACGCACGACACCACGAAGATGTAGGTAACGAGAGACTCACCCAGCCACACCCAGTCGTGCGCATTGGTGGTGGACTCGCGCTCGGGCTTGTCGCGCGCGAGCCCGAGCGTGGTGCCGACGAGCCCGGCCACCTGCAGGCGCCCGCCCTCCGCCACGGCCGGCAGCGCGCGCGGGCCGCCCGGCGCCGCTCGTGCTGACAGCGGCTTCAGGCGCGACGCGTACACCACGCACGACACCACGAAGATGTAGGTAACGAGAGACTCACCCAGCCACACCCAGTCGTGCGCATTGGTGGTGGACTCGCGCTCGGGCTTGTCGCGCGCGAGCCCGAGCGTGGTGCCGACGAGCCCGGCCACCTGCAGGCGCCCGCCCTCCGCCACGGCCGGCAGCGCGCGCGGGCCGCCCGGCGCCGCTCGTGCTGACAGCGGCTTCAGGCGCGACGCGTACACCACGCACGACACCACGAAGATGTAGGTAACGAGAGACTCACCCAGCCACACCCAGTCGTGCGCATTGGTGGTGGACTCGCGCTCGGGCTTGTCGCGCGCGAGCCCGAGCGTGGTGCCGACGAGCCCGGCCACCTGCAGGCGCCCGCCCTCCGCCACGGCCGGCAGCGCGCGCGGGCCGCCCGGCGCCGCTCGTGCTGACAGCGGCTTCAGGCGCGACGCGTACACCACGCACGACACCACGAAGATGTAGGTAACGAGAGACTCACCCAGCCACACCCAGTCGTGCGCATTGGTGGTGGACTCGCGCTCGGGCTTGTCGCGCGCGAGCCCGAGCGTGGTGCCGACGAGCCCGGCCACCTGCAGGCGCCCGCCCTCCGCCACGGCCGGCAGCGCGCGCGGGCCGCCCGGCGCCGCTCGTGCTGACAGCGGCTTCAGGCGCGACGCGTACACCACGCACGACACCACGAAGATCTGGAATTTATAAAGTAATATGAATATTTTGTAACAACTGATAAATCGAGGACTTAGTTTTTCGCTCCATTCGTTGTTCGACGCTTTTTGTAGTTTGTCTCATACTTTGTCATCTTCTGGTGCAGTGATTCTTAGCTCTTTTAAGGTCGTTACTCCTGCGACATATTAGGGAAACTGAATTTACCCCCTATTTAAATAACCCCTAAAGCTGCGTACGAATTTGAGCGGCTCAGCATGAGCATGCTCGCCCCGCGCGGCGAGCTGCTCGCGCGCCGCGCCAAATAGTTCCACATAAACATGCGCGGGTGAGGCAGCCTACTCGCGGCGAGCCGACATTCAAAATGGCGTCGACACGATGACAGCTGATTGATTTCGGGACCCACAACACCTTTTGCTTTTCATGTACTTGTATCAATAATTGTTCCAAATTTACTAACAAACTATTACACACGCACGGCTCAGCCACTAGCTCAAATTGGTACGCGTTTTGCGCACAAACATGTTCGATCTTGTCACTCTGTCCGCGGCACGCTCAGATACACGATACACGTCCAAGTTACGCGAGGGACACACACTGAGGCGCCTTTGAGCACGGTCAAAAGACCGTCATTGGCCGGCTCGCCGCGCGCTGCTCGCGGGTTGCTCGCGCGCAGCGCGTGAGCGCGTACGAATTTGAGCAAAATAGGCGAGCCGTGCGTGCCTCAACCCGAGGCTGCTCTAATTCGTACGCACCTTAATATCGGCTAAGTATACGTACATCGATTTAGATACTATCTCTTTTACCCCACATTCATAGCCGTTTTACCCCCAGGTTCAGAACCAACGATTTAAAATACCCTAGATACACCGTCAACGCTTGAAATGTGGCTCGATACAACAGTGCTTAAATTCGTTCTAAGCACAGTCGCACTCATAGTCGCGCGAGGTCTTTTGTCAAAGCAACATGCCTAAATGCTAGGTGAAAAAGTGCAAAAATAATAAAAGGGATGGCGTATCGTATTTTCATAATGTAACGCATTTTGTAGCTAAATTTACCCTACAATTTATTAAAAACATTAATTTTCCATAATAAGTTCAACAAATCACTTACATGGCGACGTCCCTTTTTCTCGCGTTACGCTACGTAATAGTATGAAAGGAACAGGGATTGGGACGAAATATTTGTCAGTGGACTATGGAATGAATGAAGTCGCTTATTGTTTTATAAATATTTCCAAAGCATTCTTGGAGAATCGCGCAAGTCAGTAAGTAACAATAGAATAGAAATACGACAACGTTGGTCAGTGATCTCTCTGATTTATTAGAAGGAGAACAGAATGGTGTTACTCAACAAATAGTGGGATACATTTCGGAGTTTTTTGTGTACCATTTGTTAAAAAATATCAACTGTGATGACTGTAAAAACCATTTGCTTGCATCAGAAAAAGATTGGTTCTACGAGTATAGAACCTTATAGGATCACTCGTGTATCTGTCTGTCTGTCTGTCACAGCCGAACTACTGGACCGATTGAGTTGAAATTTGGTATACAATGTAAATGGGTGACCCAAAGATGGACGCGTAAAGGAAATTAATAAATTCTGAACAAGGGGGCCACTTTTGGGGGGTAAACTGGAAAATTTAAAAAGCCGTATTCTGTGACATATCAAATGAAAGGGGTCGTTGTAAGCATCTCAAATATATAGTTTTTATATCTTTAGCAAAAACAGAATTGAAGTAATTTAGGAAAAAAGACCACCCAACTTCCCCCCCCCCCCCCCCCCCCCCCCCCTTATCTCTGGCTTACTACTAGGCTTAAAATTCTGAAAAAAATATGGAAAATACTTCCTTGCCTAAAGACTACAGGAAAACCTATAAGAAGTTTGAGAATTCAAAGTACCGGGAAAATTCTCAATATTTTTGTGTATTTTGTATGGAGCGTCTGATGCTTAGAGCATAGCAATTTTACGAAACCCTCACCACGCGAGTTGAACTCGCACTTGTCCGGTTTATTAAATGTGTTATTGAATGTGTCTAGAACACGCACACATTTGTAACGTAGGATCGGACACTTTTTTGACTTGAGTTTGTAAGCAATAGTGTTGAGGGTAGGTATTCTAAATCGATGTTCGGAACCGATGAAGGAAGACTGCATGTATTTTTTTCAGCGAACGTCCTTCGCCATTCGTACCTAATGCATGATTGCCTCATAAAAAGTAGGAATTGCCTGTATTGCCTACACAACACATAATTTTTTCTCAGAACTTACCACGATAGCGAAGCAGAATGCCACAAGTAGAACGTACATTCCTGAAAAAAAAAGAAATTAATTAAACTTCCTATACTCATTGAGTCATTTCCTATTACAATTATCTCTTTGTGTGAATTTGTCTTCATACAATTAAACAGCAGTAGGTATATTACTCGTATCATGAAGTCACAGGTCTTTAGGGCAACTGTCCTTATCTAGCAAGTGGCTGCGATAACTTGTCATGCAATAAACTAATTCCATTTGTAGGCCACTATAGAACCTTGTCACGTCAGTATAATGGATTGCGTTGATATCGACTCATTGTTAAATAGCTGCATGTTATGTGACAAGGTTCTATATTAGCTTAATTTTTGAATACATTAAGTCAGTGATAGACCTACGTACAATAAACTGGAATATTACTTCTTATTTGCACCAAATCATCCCAACGAACATAATTGGGAATGGATGAAAATTTTAGAAATGCCTGATTATTTTTTTGGTGCTATGAATAACCTTCTTTAGCACCAGAAAAAAGTTTCAGATTTTTCAGCTGCGTCAATTTTTTTTGAAAAATATAAACAGTTGCCTCACTTACGTTTTGGGTCAGTTCTCGATCGGTCTCATATTTCAATTTTTTTTATTAAATATGTGTGGTAAACTGACACTGGCAATGATATTGACACTTGCAGCAGCTATATTTGTCATTACTAGTGTTAGTTTACCACAGATATTTAAGATAGTTTTTTGTAATATGAGACAGATCAAGGAAAGTGTCTATTTACCGTTCTTGACCCAAAACGTAAATGAGGAAACTGTTTATATGGTTCAAAAATAATTGTCGCAGCTGAAAAATTTGAAACTTTTTTCTGGTGCTAAGGAAGGTTATTCATATCACCAAAAAAATAATCAGGCATTTCTAAAAATTTCATCCATTCCCCATTCCCAAATGTTCTGTAGGTACTCTGCCAAGTTCTTTCAAGCAACTTTATTTTCCGTTGTGCAGATTCCCGTCACGCTCATGTAAAATAACTCGCCATTATGAACTGCATCGCAATAGAAGTGAATCTAAAACTGAACGTGTTGTCACAAAGAAAACTGTGGCAGTTAAACGGTTAGTCTGTCAAGTCGAGTAAGTAAAGCTTTGTCTTATTTAGGTGCATGCATTTGTATGAGGTCATTTCAAATTGACATTATTATGAGTTAGACACAGTTTGGACACAGTGTAAGGCTCGAAGCGGAGCGATCGACGGGGCGGCAACGGCGTTTGCATATGTTCTACACGCCAGCGGACCACCGGTACTCATACCGTTCACTGTGAACAACTGAACTATTTGTTTTTGAGTAATAGGTACCCAGATGTATGTACGTTACCTATTTCGACAGGCGTCATGGTCTGGCCGGGGTGCCGCGGGCGCGCCGCCGCGCTCGTGCGGTAGATGGACGCGTACTGCTGCGCTTGCACCGTCGGCTCGTGGTTGTTCTCGTCCTTGAATCCTGCAATTCATTCATATGATTGGGATACCAGGCAGAACCAAGGTAACCGATATAGCCCTCCGAATTGCTAAACTTAAGTGGCAGTGGGCGGGGCACATGTAGAACCGATGGCCGTTGGGGCGGAAAGGTTCTCGAGTGGCGACCACGTACCGGAAGGCGCGGCGTGGGTAGGCCCCCCACAAGGTGGACTGATGACCCGGAAAAGGTCGCGGGAGTCCGCTGGATGCGGGTGGCGCAGGACCGGTCAATTTGGAACTCTCTGGGGGAGGCCTATGTCTAGCAGTGGACGTCTTTCGGCGGATATGATGATGATGATGATGATTGGGGTACATAGACATGCAAGAGAAACGTTAGGGTTTGTTTCTTCAAATCATAAAATGTATGTGAAACCGCATAGGGCCGTTCATTTGCTTAATATATCTACTTACAACCATTTTGTAGGACGACAACTGTCTAAGTTGACAGACATTCACACAAATGTTGATAAAAAGCAGAACGTATTTTATTAAGATTTAGTTTTTTTTGCAAGGCGGAAAGTTACTGCTGATTCTAAATTTGATTACCTCTCAAAACGTCACTCAGGTCCGACAGGCCAGTCCTAACGCCTCCCCTCGCCATAATATCATCGTTCTGCGGCGTATCCGGCCTCTGCGGGGTGTCTCCAGCACTGAAGTCCACGTCCACACTAGCGGCGGCACTGGCTAAAGCGCCGGGTATGTTCTTAATGTTGGCCGGAGTCTTGGCGTCGCCTTTGCCGGGCAGGGCGACCCGGCGGAGCGGCCCGGTGCGGCATTGCTCGGGCGTTAGGAGGGTTACGCGGAGAAGTTCGCCGCTGCCTGAAAGTTGAGAAGGGTTTGCTCTGTGTAGATGACGTTCTAGGGGAATTTCAAAACAAAGACAGATTAAGGTTAACTAAAGTGTAAAAGTCACGTCTAACCTGTCGGTTTTGTTACTGAACGTATGCTATTGACATTCACTGTCGGTTTTGTTACTGTCCGTAACTGTAGGTACGTTTAAGGGCGCAAAAATAATCAATATTCCATTTATCGGGAAAGACGCGCACTACTACCAACGTTACGGATAAATCGAATGCATCCTTGATGATGATGATTAAACGATGTGCGGATAAATAAGGAATGTAACTTGTTTTCTGAACACAGCCAGCCTCTAACGGCGCCTTTTTATAGAGCACTTTTGCTCTTGCATAAATTGCTGGAAAGGCTAGCAGAGCTCCCAACTTTATTGTCGACACGCTATCGCTGTATTCTCAGCCAAATTTAAGATATGTGATGTGAGTGCACTGCATAAAACTAAAAGATGGTTCATAATATTTGTCGCTAGAGTCGCTCAGCCAGTAGGCACATCAATCACATATTGGTAAGCATATATGATATGGTGAGATGAAGATAAACCATCCGTCTCTTTAAGTAAGTATATCAAACAGTGTCATAAAGACAAATGCTTCATCGCGCGCACCCTCAGGTCGCTGATCTATCTCATATATTAAGTATGTTAGTTCTGACATTTTATTAAATTTTGACATAGGTAGTTAAGATCAATATTGTTTTAAATTGGTAACTATTTTTGTCTGTCCTTGTTAATTATTATTGTGAGAAATTCTGTGTATTCATTTTATTTATATACAAAGAATATTTGTAAAATATAATGTCAATTTTCACTAATCAATAAATTAATCTAATCTAATCTATGCCCTATGTAGGTCAAGTGCAAAAGGTTCGGTTGTTTCAATCCATATTAGGTACGAAGATATTCGATATTCGTAGGTATGTTACGTTCATTAAAATTGTATGACCTATACGATAAGTTCGACAGTTCTTTTTGGGATAACAATTAGCTGCCGGAGTCATGTCCCATTTAACGCTAACCATTTCATTCAATTAGGGTTTTTAGAAGTCAATACCTAAACACAAGCTGAGGACACTAACGTGGGGTCCAGGCGGCCTAGACCTCACGCTTGAGTTATCGACTTTTAAAAATGTAGGTGTTCCAAATGCACCAATCACGTTTAATCGCCATTCATTTAATAGTACCTTGCTGTCGGAAATAGGAAAAAAAAACTCAATATGTTGATGGGTGGACGCGCTGCTCGTAGCCGCTACCCTCTACAAAGCAGACAAACCGCGCCATTGACTACGAGCGTAGCGCTACGATTTCTTTGTGAACGTGTTAACAAAATATGTACTTTCTATAGCGTGATGATCATACCTTCTCCAACGGCGATAACTCTCGGATGCTTCGAGGCGAGCATCGGCGCGAACGCAACGACCTCAGGATCGAGACTCTCCACTAGAAGGAAGTAGTCCGACACGGCCACGTCGCGCAGAGCCGTGCGCGTGTCGTCCGCGAACTCAATGTCGATGTCTAGGAGACCCTCCTGGGAAAATTCAATTGTTACGTAACTGCAGAGCTACATTTAAGCGGCGCATCTTAGCCCGTTCGAGGCCACGCATCGCTACGTGTGCTACGCCGTAGCGCGTAGCAGCGGTTTTCCGCTCTGTAGCTGAAATCGCACGTAGAGGCATGACTCATATGTTGAGTCACTGGCCTTGAATGGGTTAAGTAAGAAATCAATCAATCAAATCAATTCCCCAAACCAATAAAGGATGGGTAGCACGCTTGTGATTCTTCTGGTGCCGCAAACGTCCATAGGCGACTGTGTCTGCCTACCGTCAGGCAGGCCTTGTGTTTGTTTGCCACCGTCGTATTATTTGAACAAAAAAAAACCGGCCAAGGGCGGGTCGGACCACGCACAACGAAGGGTTCTGTATCTATTAAAAAGGTCATATCGTCACAGAAATCTTACGGCACTTACGTCATTTGCTATAGGGAAGGCAGTTTTTCAGCAATATCTCGAAAACCTTTGAACCAATCTTGTTCAGAATAAATTTCGGTGAAAGAATTTAATATATCCCTGAATTTTTTCATATTTTTTAAGTACACCGTTCAAAAATTAGAAGGGGGGAAGGGGCACACAAGTTTTGTGACCTTCGGGGTGATTATCTCCGACTCTATTCGCTTAATGAAATAAATTGCTGAGTAACCTTATATTTATTTTGAAAGGCCTATCGATTGATATACACGTGGACTTACTCGTACAATTTTTTTTTTGACTTGCAGTTACATGCATGTATATCGAGTGCACCCCTAAAAACATTTTTTTTGTTATTTAATTACATAACTATGTTAGCGGCTAACAAAATACAACTATCGTCAAAATTTTATCTTTTTACTTGTATTTATTCAAAATATAAACTTACCTATTACTACATTTATTGCTTTATTCTTTACTGAAGCCTCATTTAGGCTTATTTGCGAGAATTAGTTGCGTCTTTGTGTTATTCAAATACAACTTCTAGTTTTCGAATAAAATGTTCGTGACATACGGATAGACGGACATGACGAAACTTGACATGACGGTTCCGTTTTTGCCATTTTAGCTACGGAACCCCAAAAAAGTGATGAGAGGGAAAATCAACAATACGCCATATCGTTTATCATAGGTGGTGTATTGTCCTGGCTGACATGCAGCATAAAAAAATGCTTCGTTCATCACGAACACAGGACGCGCCGGGACAATGTGGCTTTGGACTAAGTAGTCATCATCAATAACATAAGCTACACTGCTGGATACAAGTTTCTTCCCATGATGGAGAGGTAAAATGGATTGTGCCTAGTTCCACGCTGATTCAGTGAGTGCTGGGCACTTTACATGCTTCGCGTCCACATGTTCTATACCTACCTTTGAATTGGTAGGAGGATTCGAACCTGCGACCTCCCATTAGAAAGTCACCTGAACTTCCTTTACACCATTTTAACCTTTTCAACGCTGTGTCAAAGAGAAAAGTTGTCAACTACACGCCAAGTCAACGAGATATTTAGTGCTGACTTAAACCTTGTCAATGCAAGAAGGTAGCCAACGCGCTGGGCTCCTTGACGGATTAACCCGTCATATTACTTTACTCTTTGCCCGTCATTGGCGTTGAACCAGTGGTGCGGATATATACGTCTTTGGCGTTGAAAAGGCATTTTTTACTTTTTGTTTATTTATTCAAACAATTATTACAGTGGATTTCAGTTACAAAACTAATGCACTGTGAATTTAGAACTAATATTACCTGAACGCTTAATATACTACCGAAGACCAACGGTTATCCATCACCTCGCAGAACCTCAAGCGTTCACGACAGACTTTTAGCCAGCTACTAGCAAAAACATCCCAGTCAGATGCAGATGCGAGAAGTACATTGAGGCAGTGCAGAGCTCGAATAAGCGGCGACTTACTATGTGCCACAGTTCGCGCCTCCGGTGGAGTAAGCAGTGGTCGGTTTCGCGGACGTAGATGTATCCGAAATTGCAACGGAGTGGGTAAACAAACGGCATGATATCCTCGCTAAAACTTTACTAACCTGATATTGTGCAGTGAGCCGTCTGGTAACTGTCGTTTCTGATACATAGCCGTTTTCAATCGTCGGGTCCGGTGAGATGTTCAGCTGCAGCCCGGAAATGACTCTCACGAGCAATCGAGAGATAGCGACTTTGTCGTTCACTACTCGAACTTCGCGGAGACCGATTACTCGACCTATTTAAACAATGAAGAGTTATCAAGTCACTATGTGACCTAAGACGTGAGGTAGGTAGGAGCATAGGTACATTGTATTTACGTAAGTAGACCTTGTGCTGAAAATAGTAAACAGAGAAGCAATAAACACATGATGTTCACTTTCACTAATAGTAGCGTAGGTTTGAGAGTTATTTTGTAATTAATTACGATATTTATTGAAACATAAAATAGCAGAGACTAGATTTACATGGTTCATGGCTATATCGCAACGCCCTATGTTTTATGTGCATTGACAGGCTGCTGTGAGAACAATCTGCAATGAAAACTGTTGTCAGCATGATAACTATTATCACTATTTATCTTATTACCTGTGATCGGTGACAGAACTTGAATTTCAGTAAGTCCAGTACTCCGTCCTTGCAGCACACGGCCCCTCAAGGAAGCAATGCGCGGGTCCGAAACTCGCATCAAGGACTGCACCAGCTCGGTAACCTTTAGCCGAGTGCGGCGCGACACGAAATACGACACGCGTCCCGAGTCATGGTCTTTGGCAAGAAACCTGGCGAACACCTGGGGAATTCACAAATAATGCAAATGTTGAATTGTTTACTAAATCGACTAAACTAAAATCGGGTATTTAGTTCGGGTTCGCTCATGAAGGTGCGCCTTAACTCCTTGTTAATTTCGTTAGGTGGTTATAGGTGGGTGCTAATCCACAAACCCACCTTTGTGAAAGGATGGGTGCATAACATAATCATGTTGTAAAATTATGAGATTTAGTCTGAACCAATAATTCCAGGAAACTATTGAAAAAAATATTTTTCGGATATAGTATAGGACTATATTGGCTTTGTTATTTGTCAAAAAAGACATTTTTCTTTATTTTCACTATGGGAAAAAAATGTAAAGTTGCATTTTTATTTTCCTTCTCTACCTTAGCCAACTCAAACAATACCTTAACCAAGCCATTAACCGACATAAGTCGTACTGAAGTTTCATGGTATTTTACTTTAGAAAGATTCATTCCGAAAATCCGATCGCGAAGAGTGTTGCATCTCTTTTTCTAGTGCGTGGAAGACATAAACTTTCACGAAAATCACGGGAACAGCAACTGAAATCATTTTTTGTTTGGGAAAATGACCCTATGTGAAAATGAATACTTTAGGAAGTTTGATAATTTTTTTTTGTGTTAAATTTTGATTTCTTATATATTTTCCATTTCTTATAAAGAAACTTCTATTTGACTGATATGCTTTATTATATGTTTATCCACCAGAAATATATTTTCTGCATCTAGAATTACATTTAAGTAAACGGGCGTTAATGAACATGGTATTTTTAATAACGCCCAAGACTAAGTTTTCAAAAAGATGCCATAAGTATGGAAATTTTAAAGAATTATATTTATGTTTCGGTTCAGAAAAGTATGGATTGTTTGTTTATCGCATTATTTTTGAAATTTAATTTGCATTTATTGAAAAAAATTGTTTAAAGTTAAGTGGGCGTTAATTGCCTGTAGTACCTTACCTTACGACAACTTAAAACATAAAATGACATTTAGATCTACCCAATGTATGTACCTACGTACAAAGAGCTACGCAATCGATTAGTAGGAATAGTTATAATCAAGTAGGTACCAAGATAAAGCTGCAGGGATTAGATAACGTGTCTTGGACAGAGATCGATGAGATTTCCGCTCTATAGAGAAACCCTGAAGGTTATCATAAATGTGACAAATGAGATACTCACTTCGATATTAGTCTGTTGGTACCGCAGTCGGCAAGTGCGTTGTTCGGATAAGGAGTTTGAGCCGTCGGACCGTGATCCGCCCCAGCCTCGCGCTGACAGAGATCGCTTCAGTCTCTCCTTTGAACTGGGGTCCTCGGAGACTTTCCATCCTGGTCAAACAATATAATTAGGAGACATCATTCAGTCTTGCATGCGGGTAGAATTGGCGGGACTGGTCGGCTACATGGCTCCAAAACCAGGGAAAAAGAAGGTAGTCAAGTTGTGCCCTTAGACGGTACAGTGAGCATCATGAGTAGGTAACCAACTTACCTAAAAGTGAGAAGGTACCTATTTTAATAATCATTTACTTACATAGGTAGATGATTATTTAAATGGGTAGGGGGAGAGGGTAGCTACTACCTTCCCACATTAGGAATTGATCTCATCATTAATGTTCAATAATATTTGAAACCCAAAGATTTTTTCTATATCGTATTTAATACCTACCTTCCCAAAATAACTACAGTCAGTCAGTCAATACTGGGAGTCTGTAAGTGGCTGAGGTGACGCGTACCGTAATCCGTTGACGAATAGCTATACTGATGTACTTTTTGTATACTTATACCAGATTTTACTTACCACCTTACCGTACGCTTGTTTGCCACCGGGCTTGCAACTCAAGGGGTGTCACATTCCCGTTACTGACCCTTTTAAAAAATATCCTACACCTTCCTTGAAGAACCTTCTATCGAAGTCCACCGGGAAAACCTCGGCAGGGCTCATTGTTACTCGAAGTAACTCAAATCAAAATATTTCCTCTTAAAACTTACCCTTAATTTGCGACAGTCGCCTATTATCCACTTCAACTTCCAGCGGGTACTCCGGCATCCACACCGTGAACCGAGCCAAGCCCGTGTACGTTCCATATTTGACGATCACGGAAGCATTCGAGGAGCCCCGGATCTCCGAGCCATCTACGTACACTGAGCTGCATGATGACGAAACCTGGGAGGAAATTAAAATTATTAATATGAATGATACCTAATATGGCACCCATAGCTGAAAAGCTAAGATCAAATCGCCTACGGTGGTATTGGGTTTGTCATTTGGAGGGATGGTGGTTATTTCTGTCACAAGGACATTAAGTATAAATGTGGAGGGATCTAAGAGAAAAGGTTGACCAAGAAAAAGGTGGACTGACTGCGTGAGAGACGATATGACTAGGAAGGAAGTGACGAGATGACGGGCGATAGCGGGGCGGGTATGGAAGAAAAAGACATGCTGCGCCGACCACAAGCATTAAATATGATAAGGGCAAGTGAATGATGAATTATGATAATTAAAAAAAGTACGGGTAAATTAGTGTACAAATGGGTAAATGATTAATTACAAAATCATGATCCATAGCAACAGTTAATATTTCCAATTAAATAGGATTCAAGAACGTAATAAAAACTCTAAACCGCATACGTAGGTAGGTTCCAGCGAGAACCCACGTAATCATTTTATTAAAACTAGCTGCCAGTTTAGAGCCGAAGGTAATTAAATACAAAGTCTAGTCCTTTTTTTGTAACGAGTACGAGACACCGGTTTTGTGAAGCTTTTCATAATGGTTCAAAGAAACAAAACAACAAAAGTTAGTTGTAATTACGAGCTCTATTATATTAAATCCTGAGAACGAGTATCACATTAAAGAGGTATATAGTTGTCTGTTTTGGAAGAAGCTTTAATTGACTTTTAAGTGAGCATAATGAAACAAGATCTCCTCTTCCTCCGTAACTAATTTATTCATTAAAAGAGTAGTTTCCTGTTACACTATTGACATTTCCTAGGCATCAAAGGTGTCTTTTATTAACCTTTTGTCTTGTAGTTGGCAAACGCGCGCGTTTTACGAGTTAACATTGACAGCGATATATGTGTTTGGCATCGACTGGTGCCGTATGGCGCGCTACAGGAATACACGCATCACGGCATCCAAAGGGTTATTAATGTTATTATCAAGAAAGTTGTAGGATAAGTGATATAAGACTTGACATTTCACGCAACTATGTACACGTTATTGCAGTAACATTGTAATTTATTACTCCAGCCAGTCAGTTCATTAAGGTTGACATGATTTTTAACGACATTGTGTTGGCATTTTACTTAATAAGCCTTCCTTATTGGCTGCGATGTTACTTAAGATTTTGAAAGCATCCTGCACTTCGTATTCACAGTGCACTAAAATGACGTCTTAAAGCATTGTGAGTGAGTTCTAACATTAGATGTTAATGCATGGCATGCATTACGTTTGAAGTGTCGAGCTCACCTTTAGTACGCTCTCGTCTTCGGAATGGCAAGAGCTCTGCAGTGTGACGTCAGCGACCTGGCCCGCCTGCGACACTATCAACACCTTCATGGCCTGAGATACTTGTCGTCCAGTTAGAACAGCCGTGTTGAGCACCTCCCAGTTCTAGAAAAAAAAATCATAATGGATTTTATCTACACGCATACTATAAACCCGCTAAAATGCGTTCAGAAACTGGCAGTAATGACCAGCATTATATCAATAAGATTTATAAAAATATTTAACTTGTCTCTGGCCGTAAGGTAATTTTGTACGTATTTTCATTAAAATATCGATATTGATAAAGTAATGACTTTTAAATTTCGACGCGTGGCCCAGATGTCAGAGCAAATCATTACCAACTAGATTTGGTTATGGACATCTAGTTGGTCATGATTTGAAATCTAGTCGGCCATGGCGGTTATTCTAATGGTTCCCGAACACATCATTGAGGATTTATTATATCGTCGGGTGACAAGCAAAAGTCACTAATTACACGTAAGAGATAAAGGAAAACTCAACCTTATTACTACTTCAACATTGTTGCTATTTCTTAAATTATTTTTCTGCATTTACTGAGTTTTGCTTGTCACCTGACGTATGTGTGTAGATAAAGTAGTGTATTCAACTGTACATAATTAGGCCTTAAAACACTCGTGTGATCCTATTGTGGTGTTTTATGGCCTCTCATTACGTACAGCCACATAAACTACTAACTATAAGCTGGTATGATAGCGATGCATGCTATCTTTTAATTTCTACTTTATAGATCCACGTTGATTGGACATTACAATGAGCGGAGTTGTTAACTTGTGCTAATAGATGAACTGTTAAGGGAAGCTGACCCTTATTTAACTTAAGGACTGATTATTCTATTTCCAGTTCTTACATTGAACAGACACAGTAGGTACATTTAACTGCTATGGCTTGTTGCCTTGTTATATTGTTAAATAGCCTTGTATCCTGTTTCGTGTGATTATCCAATTACGTTAAACCAGTCACAGTATAATTGTTGTGGGTTGACAACGTGAGAAAACAGCGTCAGACGGTTTTGTACTTTTTTTTAAAAGACCATTAACAAACCAGTTTGAGGATAGCGAGATTAGCGAGTAGTTACAAGAATAGATACACTCGACTATTTTCTGTTAGATTATTACACAAGTTAATTCGCGTATACTATACGCGTAAGTTTGTGTAGACTGTGACATGTTTGACTCTGTTACCCACGCAAAAATTACACCGAACGGATTGTGATGAAACTTATTTTCCCGTAACTAATGTAATCCTATACTATTAAACGAGCAATCCTACTAATATATATTATATTATCCTACTAATATCCTACTAATATTATAAATGCGAAGGATGTTTGGATGTTTGTTACCCAATCACGCTTAAACAGCTGAACCGATTTGGATGAAATTTTGCACGAAGATAGTTTATAGCCTGAATTAAAATATATGATAGTTTTTATCCCGAGTCCACGCAGATGAAGTCGCGGGCGGAAACTCGTGTAATATATATTTGAAATCATGTTATCGAAAACGGCTCTAACGATTTCAACGAAATGTGGGATGGGTGTAGGAGTCTACGGGGACGGAAAATCGATCTAGCTGAGTCTCATGTCGGGAAAATACGTTTTCTCCGTATTTTCTCTATTTTCACCCGAGCAGAGCTCGGTCGCCCAGGGACTATATTTAAAATGACGAGCTGAAACTATACCTAGTAGATACCTATGTACAAACAAGAGGTATCTCTCAGCATGGGCATTCGGAGACGAAAACTAATCAGAACTCGAAGCCATCTTTATCCTTTGTTAATCCACTCGGTGCCCGGGCATCAATGGGCACATGTGATGAATAGAAGTCATTTCAGTGAACCACCTAAGCTTTACGAAGTCCCAGGAAGCTAATTAAGTTGAGGCCACACAGACGGCTATTCAGTCGGTTAATTTCAGCAAAACATACGTCCTATTTGTTGCTACGTACGTGTGTGAATACCTAATTCTTGGCCGACAGCCTGGTTAGTCGGTATTTAGCCATATAACCTGAAAAAGTGAACAAAGTTCTGTTGTGACACAATACCTAATTAACCATAATTTTCGTGTCACAATGGATAACTTTCATAGTAAATTTAATTAGGTACTTTCCTGGGTAAAAAAAATATAATTCTATTTAATCCATCTGTTACATTATCGCAAAATATTGGACACGTATTTTTTATTTGGAGGTAGATGTTCTATGTTTTAGTGAAACGTTCGTGAAAAAGGGTGTTGAAAACAATATTAAGCTAGAAAATTACAAACTTGCCGCCTCTTTCTGTCGGGAGACCAGCAGAGGAGGTACGTGTATCCTCGTTCAGAAGTTGTTAGATATCAAATCCGTAACTATTCCGTCTGACATAATAATGAAGTACTATTTTGAGTGCTGTGGAGTTGAAGTAACTAGTCTTAACTGCCTAGTCTTGTGCGTCTATAGGATACCGGAACAAGGAAAGTCGCAAATAGGGCTTTTTATGCGAAGCTTGCAAAAGTTGCTCAACTTTGCAACGGCTAAGTACAAGCGAAAGAAAATTATAATATGCGGGGACTGGAATCTGGATATAATGAAAGATAATTCAACCACTAAGGACCTTTTAAGTACACTACACAACTATAATTTTAATATCCACATAAATTCTCCAACTAGACTTAATTCGTGTATTGATCAAATAGCAAGCAATGTTAAAGAAGTAGAGTCAGAGCTGCTTTATTTAGGTCTTTCAGATCATGAGTCAGCACAATTGATAGAGATAAAAACAAATAAGCAAAGGGTTTTTGCTACGTGGTTTGCATACAAAAGAGACTATAGTGACGAAAATTTGTCCAAATTCCACAGCTATATTTCAGCACTATCTTTCAGGGATGTATACGCCTCCAATAAGTTTACAGAAGCATTTGGGTATTTTTATGAGACCTACTGTTTATTTTATGGACTATGTTTTCCTTTAGTTAAAGTAAAAATCGTAAATCGTTCAAAAAAAATAAAATGGTTGTCAAAAGGACTAAAAAAGTCTTGCAAGACAAAACGAGCGTTATATATAAAATATAGAACAAACAACTTAAACAGAAGGTTAAATAAGCTAAAATTTAAACAGTACAATGTCATTTTTAAATCTTGCATGCAAAAAGCACAGCGAATAAGTAACAATAATTACATTAAAAGTAATAGTAATAAATGTCGAGCCAGTTGGAATGTCATATCAAAAACTCTTTCAAACGAAACTACTAACACTGAAATTGACAACTTTAAAATCAATGATATATTGTACAGTGACCCTAACGACATATGTAATTATTTTAATAATTATCTTATAAATTTGACAAATAAAAATAAGCCCGATCTGTCTGGCAAGAAATTACACTACTCGTTACACAATACGGCATCTATCTTTTTGAATCCTTCTGATGGCCGTGAAACCCACGGAATAATTATGTCTCTTAAGAACACTACAGCCTCTGGTTTTGACGAGATTACAACAAAAACATTGAAACTATGTGCGAAGTCTATCTGTGGTCCTCTCTCGCACATTATAAATTTATCTTTTACTGATGGTATCTTTCCTGAAGCACTAAAGATATCCATAGTCAAACCTTTATTTAAAAAAGGGGATAAATCGGATCCCAACAATTATAGACCCATAACAATAGTTCCAATCCTATCGAAAGTCTTTGAGAAAGCCATATTTAATAGGATCAACGAGTTTTTTACCAAATATGACATACTAACACCAAAACAATTTGGATTCCGTAAAGGAAAATCCACAACGTTAGCCTGTTTTAACCTAATAAAATCTATATCTGAGAGCATTAATCAGAAAACCCCTATTATGGCACTTTTCTTAGATTTAAGTAAGGCTTTCGACTTCGTTGACCACGAAATTGTCTTAAATAAATTGTATTCGTATGGTATACGAGGTAAAGCTTACGACTGGATCGAGAGTTATCTTGGGAAAAGAACTCAGTGTACCGAAATCGAAAAACTTATACAAAGAAACGATAGAAATAAGCGTATGGTTAAGGAAAAATTTAGATCAAATTTTTTAGTAAATGGTACTGGTGTTCCACAAGGTAGTATTCTTGGACCACTACTTTTCCTTGTAGCAATCAATGATCTACCAGTTTCCATAGATCAAGATTGTATTATTTTTGCTGACGATACGACTCTTATAATAAAAAGTGACATTAAAGATATATCCGTATTTGAACGTACTATTAATAAAACTTTATGTGACACGGTTAGCTGGCTGAAAAGAAACAACCTACAAATTAATATAACTAAAACAAAAGCCATGCAATTTCATAATTATAAGGTGAACCCTGTACCATTACAAATTAAATATGATAATTCCTATGTAGAGACCGTTGACATTGTAAATTTTTTAGGTTTTAATATTGACAAGAATTTGAATTGGAAATCTCATGTGGATCACGTTTGTAAGAAACTAGACAGATTTGTCTTTGCCTTGAAGAGAATAAGACAAACAGTTTCTGTAGAAGCTGCGCTCACGGCGTATCATGGACACGTTTCCTCTGTTCTAGGCTACGGATTGCTATTATGGGGCAATTCTGTTGACATAGAGAGAGCATTCAAACTGCAAAAAAAATGCGTTCGTGCCTTGGACAAAGCTTGGTTTCTTGACAGCTGTAAGCCTTTATTTAATAAGTTTAATATACTTCCACTTCCATGTCAGTACATTAGGGACGCGTGCTGTATGGTCAAGAAAAACCAGCAATATTTTACTCAGCGCAGCGAAACCAGTAAAATACATGTAAGAGCTCAATATATGAACCTTTTAGATCAGCCTCCCTGCAGATCTGCCATATACGAAAATAATTGTTATAATATGTGTATACTCCTGTACAATAAGTTACCTGACATTATTAAATTAGAAAACATGACTTCTTTCAAAACTAAGTTGACCAAATGGCTGCATGAAAAATGTTTTTATAGTATCAAGGAGTATTTGACAAGAAAATAATAGGTATGTAACAAATAGCTGTAAGTGTTAGTATTTAAGTCTTGACATTGTGGAACTATACATTTTTTAATTGTTTAATTCGTAAAAATTTGCACACCTGTATCCAGGTTGATTACGTTGGTTTATTTATTATTTTTAAGATCTTGTAACCGTAATCTTGCAAATAAACTATTTCATTCATTCATTCATTCATTTTGTCAATCAAACAAAAAAATTATAAAGATATAGTCTGTTAAAGTTCCGCGTGACGTCACATTATGGTACACCTTTTAGCATAATGTGACGTCACGTGTAAATTTTACGGGCTGTATCTTCATCATTTTTCGTTTGATTGACAAAATAAAAAAATACGTGTCCAATATTTTGCGATAATCTAATTGACGGACTAAATATACTTTTCTTTTAAATGTAGCCAATTGAGTGAGTTGAGCTGGCCATAAATTTGGTCCTTACACATGTCATTAATAAATCATTATAGTTATTACGACAACAATAATACAAGGTATCGTTACGTAGATAACTGTACTCTTCGAACAATACTAACTAGTTCATTCAACAACGCGGCGTAATTGCGTTACACGCAACAATAATGGCAGTGTGCACTTAATCATTCATGTTATAGTTCAATTAGTTTAATCATCTACACAGTTACGTTGAAAGTCAGAGGGCGTCGAGTTCCGTCAGTGGGCAGTTACGGAAGCCGAAGCACACCTCACCGGCCAGGAGCTCATTTCCAGAATAACTTGACTCTGAGACTCTTAATAACCACGCGTAATCGCAGGTCAGTCTTATACTAGTTCGCCAGAGGCGGATTAAGGACAAGTGATGAGAATACAGGCCTCGGGTAACTCGGGTTAATGGGTTGCGCGCTAATATAAGATAAAGTAATTGATTAATAAATATTATTCTCTAACTTCATTCGCGTGGGACCGAACACTAATCCCTATGCAACCCGAGTTACAACGAACAGTTGTCTATTCAGCAATTTAATACGCGATAGAGACCTGTTGAGTCAATTAAAAAAACCGGCCAAGTGCGTGTCGGACCACGCAAAACGAAGGGTTCCGTGCCTATTAAAAAGGTCGTATCGTCACAGTAATTTTACGGCACTTACGTCCTTTTCTTTGAGGAAGGCAGTTTTTCAGCAATATCTCGAAAACCTCTGAACCGATCTTGTTCAAAACAATTTTCGGTGAATGAAATTAATAAGCCCTATGTCCATGAATTTTTCCATATTTTCAAAATACACCGTTCAAAAGTTAGAGGGGGGGGACAGAATTTTAGTGACTTTCGGGGCGATTATCTCCGACCCTATTCACTTAATCAAAAAAAATGCTAAGTAACCTTATATTTATTTTGAAAGGCCTATCGATTGATGTGCCACACGGGGGGTCACAGTGAAAAAAAAAAATTTGCATTTTAGTTTTATGTATGAAGTGCACCCCTAAAAAAATTTTTTTTTGTCATTTTAATTACAAAACTATGTAGCGGCTAACAAAATACACCTATCCTCAAAATTTTATTAAAATACACCTTATAGTTTTCGAGTAAAATGCCTGTGACATACGGACAGACGGACAGACGGACAGACGGACATGACGAAACTATAAGGGTTCCGTTTTTGCCATTTTGGCTACGGAACCCTAAAAACTAAAAAAATAAATAATTTGTGTGTAGGTGTATAAAATTTTATCTTAAATTGCTTATTTTAATTAATCCAATTCATAGAATCGTTCGTGAAATATTCCATTAAGTAATATCTATTCCAGAAAATACAATTTACAAAGGAACAGGTGAACATACATTTTTGTTTACATACAGTGGAACATAGAACCTCCTCCTTTTTTGAAGTCGGTTAAAGTAAATAAAGGGAAATTGTTCGTGTCTTTTAAACCCATTCCAGATCAATGACTCGCATATGAGTCATGCGTCTACGGGCGATTTCCGTTGCGAAGCGGAAAAATGCTGCTACGCGCTACGGCGTAGCACACATAGCGTTGCATGAATGAGTTAAGTGAGTATGAAAACCTCAGTAAGAATAATAAACAAATAAATATTACGGGGCAATCTTATACAAATCGAACTACTTAGACCCATTAGAAGCCCTATAAAGGAGGACTCCGTACACCGTGTTAAATCGAAATATACAGGATGTAATTCAAACGGGGCAGTGAGGGAAAATCCGAAACTTCAAGGGATACGGAAATTTGCTCTTATTAATCGCGAGGCAGATTTTAGAAAATGAACGCCCGTGTATGAGGTTTTTTGTATGTAGTTTTTACTACATACAAAAAATCTCATACACGGGCGGGAATCGAACCCGGTCAAATCTGTCTAAAAATGAGATCGTTTTTTGCGTCAAGTTATAGTGCTAAATGTAAGGAAATCTCAGGAAAATACCGTATTTCATAGTTCTATGGAATGGAATAATTTTCTGAAATAAAGATATTTTATTTTTATTTTATTTTATTTATAGTTTTATGTACAGAAATGGATCTCAATACTAACTGGCATGGCTTAGTATGGGGATATCCCTTTCTGTAACTAAAACTATGAAATACGGCATTTTCCTGTGATACGAGTAGGTACATGATGGTTTCATAGCGATAATTATTGATTACATGCAACACTATTAAGTAATTTACGCAAAAAAACGAACTCAATTTGACCGGGTTTGATTCCCGGCCGTGTATGAGCCTTTTTTGAAAATCTTCGAAGGCAGTTTTTTTTTCTGAAATCGGTCTCGTGACTCCTAAGAGCGTATTTCCGTATCTCTTGTAGTTTCGGATTATCCCTTACTGCCCGTTTGAATAATACACCTGAATATCTGAAGAAAAATTAAGTAACACGTCAGAATCTATCCAAAATTCATTGGCATTAGCAGAGGCTCGGCTCAGTACCTACGCAGGCTGAAGTAGGCGGCGTGGCGTTCTTTCCCAGCCTCCATTACCGCGCGATAAAGCTCCCATTAGGGCACTTCATTCATACTGAGAGCGCACCATTAAATGTTAATCTCTAGGATTTGTTACGATACCGTGCCCTAGAGATTCTTCCCAAGACATAATATTATAAGAATAATCTGAATAACGAAGCGAGCTACCAACCCCCGAAGGATTTCACTGCTAATATTTTTTTCAACCAATTTCGCAGATAATAGCAAGCCGGCGCCGCCTGCAAGGACCCACCAAAAGCCTATGAAACTCGATAAAGATGTCGTTATAGCAATAAAAGGAGCTCCCTTCGTTTCATTAATTACGAAAGAAAATACGTTGCAGCTAATTTATGACGGTAGTGGATCGCCCAATAAATTGCTAATTTGGGACACTTCACCTAACGACGATACGGGCTCGCTGTGTTTGGGAAAATCATTTTTATCTTACCAAATATTCTATTGTAAAAGTACGACGAATGTCATTCCTTGAAACCGTTTATTTCGCTAGCGCCTGCTATTTCCCGAGGGAAATGAAGAGAGATGAAGATTGTGTAGGTGCAATCTAATAACGTAGATAACAAATTTTATCGATTCAGTATTGTTATATTAACTACCTTGCTTCCGCCCGCGAATTTTTACTGTAGCCTTTGAGTAAATTATTCTGCCGTTTTTCTTGAGCTCTCCTATTCTTTCATCGAAATCCTTACTTAATTTTTGTGAGTAAGTTATGAACTATACCTAAGGAACCCTAGGATCATAAGAAGAGGAGATAAGTAGGACATTCCCAGGAATAGGTCTGTCTAGTATTAGTCGGTCTTTGCCTATCTATACGTGCCTGCATAGGTCAAGAAATATGATATATAGGAGCGGCAAAATAGCTAAAGCTTACCTTAGATATAGGCAGAACCGCTTGTATATCATCCTTCTCAATATCGAGCCTGGTGATGACCCGGTGTTCATGTGGTGGCTCCTCGCTGGCGGCGGTGGGCGCGGGCGAGGCGGACAACTTGGCGGACCAGTTTATCCTCGCCGTGCCGCGGCCGGAGTCGCCCTCCGAGCCTTCGGCGTCGCCCTCGCCTTCAGCCCCGACCTCCACCAGCCACGTCAGGACTTCCTCCCAGCCGGGGCCGGCGGGGCCGCTTAGGTCTTCTTGGTTTCTGTTCATACAAAGACAGTTTGAGAAAGTGGATAATTAACCGACAAAAGCACAACTTAACAGTACGTATCGCACAGTAGGTATCTGTATCGAAAAATAATTTCGAATTGTACTCGGACAAGTACGAGTCGACTCGTCCACCGAGGGTTCCATACAAAATGACAAATGTATAGTTTTCAGATTTTCCTCTGTACTTGTAGTATAAGACGATATTACTTGCCAAATTCCATAGTTCTAGGTAAACGGAAAGTACACTAACAATTTTGATGACCTTGAGAGTGTCGAAATATACTTTTTTTATGTATCTTTTTTTACGTTAACTTAGAAGTTTGATTTTTTCACAGCTTCAAGGGACTGTAGATATGAGTTTATGGTTATAATTTCAACTCGATACCTCCACGCGTTCCTGAGATAAAGGGTCTTGATAGACAGACATACAGACGGTCAACAAAGTGATCCAATAAGGGTTCCATTTTTTCCTTTTGAGGTAGGTACGGAACCCTAAAAATTACTGAATTAGCCCAACAACATTAAACTTAATTAAGGGTTTTTTTTCTGCGTCATTCAGCTGCCGCGTAAACTTGTTAGTTTTTGTTATTATACTTGCTTTAGTATTTTCTAAGTGTACCTCTAGGAGTTGTTGCTAAAGTCGTAAAAACTTTCATGTATCTCTAGAACAAGGTTTCTAGCGGAAACTCGGCGAGGTTACAGGGAATAATAAGTTGAAAAGTCGTGACGTCGAGTTTCATTAACCGGCAAAAGGCGCCAACCGCCAGGCAGATTTATAACTCGGCGAATGCAACCTTACATACCAACTCGTGCACGAAATTGTGAACAAATCCTACTAGGGAAATGAAAACGCGGCTTTATTTTATTGCGGAATACCTACCGTAGGAATAAATGTTAACATTTTGCACGAAACTCGTAAAATGAATGCAAGTTATAAATAGGAGAAACGTAAATTTCCTGCGTAAAGGATGTCCTTTATTTGTAATAGAGTAAAGTAAAATGTACAATTGTAACGGGATTCGCACTTTACGAGCGTTTTGCACTTTTTTTAGATTAAGGCATCATTATTAATGTAAAACATTTCGCAAACTGTATTTGATTAGCGTCATTCTAGAAAACCCTGGTAATAATGAGTTATATGAATGTTACAGCTTGAAATTTTTACCTATAATTTACTTTAAAAACAAAGTTTAAACCGACTTCAATTCAGTACTTCGCCAAGCCACATAGATACATGAAAATTTCCACATTTCCTTTTCAAATTTACCACATGAATTGCTTACCGAGAGCAAATGCGTTGATTACTACAGAAAAAACCCAAGTCGCTATATGTGGTCTGGTATATTTCAGGAGTTCCACTTCATTAGTTGCTAGTTGCTACTTCTACGGAATCATGTTAGCATTTTGACGGACTTTACATCCTTGAGGAGTTCCATAAGTCATCTGTGGTTTTTATCATCAGTTCCACTTCACCAAAATGGCGATTTCCATGGGGAAAATTTGTACATAAATAAATTACACACGTACTCGTTCGCATGACTAACGTATTTTTAACCGACTTCAAAGAAGAAAATTCTTTTTTTATTCGAAAGAGTATATACCTATTTATTTAATAAACGAGTTACCTATAACAGAAAATACCGAAATCTCTACACGCGTGCCTATAAAGTGTAAGGGTTGCCGTAAATTTCCCTAGGATCGCATCATCAGACTTGGTGATAGTGGGACCACCCTAGGAGTAGGTATACTATTTCGAATAAAAAAATAATTTTCTTCTTGAAGTCGGTTAAAAATACGTTAGTCATGCGAACGATAACGTGTGTAATTTATTTATGTACATTGAATAAAGAAATCCGCGCACTTATATAGGTAGGTAAGTGCTTGTATTATACCTACTTAGTTGCATCTTGAAACGCGAATTGCGAAAACTAGTTTTGTGAGAGCAGTTGACCCATTTACTTATAATAGAATCGCGGAAAGCTCGAAAGTAGGGATGAGAAAATAGAAATGGAATTGGATCCTTTAAATCCGTCCTGCAGTCCAGTCGGACCGCGCGAGGTGCACGTTACACCACATTGAGATTGCAATCGCGTTCCTACGACGCCAGCGTTCATGAGGTTTTCTTCCGCTTTTTGTAATGTTATTAGCTAGTGCAGCTACTACAAATGCATACCGAGCCGGCTTTGAGTAAATTAATTTGCGGAAAATGCAGCAAGTATTACGGAAAATTATGTACACTCGGTATTCGTATTTCTACTTATTTAATGAACAATGGGCGAAAAATATATATGGGGATATGTGGAATAGGGGACTATACATTACCTACTAACAGTATTTGTAGTATAAAGTATGTAAAATCAAGAAATCTGGTGCAAACGTTCCAAATGAATGAATTAAATTATTATATAGTTTTCGTAAAATTACCTGTTTTTTATATTAGATTTATGGCTAGTTCTACCGAAACGAAAACCCGGTCAAGCGCGAAATACGGTTTACGCACAGTTTAGCATTTTTATATACACAAATGTGTATTATATATGTCACCGTTAGATTGTGAACACCGCGTCAGTTTATAATCTTACTCGTGATAATCTCGAACAAGTTCTCTAGTTTATAAACTATCAATGTCAAATCGTCAACTTGTGAACTGAGATCAAATCGGTATGCTACGGAACGCATACACAAAGACTAGGTAGGTTAGGATAGTTAGGTTAGGTTAGGGCCGAAGGGCAAACCACCCAGAAATAGGAGCCCCGAGCAGCGGGGCTCCGTCGACACTGCCAGGCGACGAAATAAATGTAATAAAAAGTTCAGTAAAAAAAACATGTTCTGAAGTAAGTGGAAGCTGATGCAAGTAGAATAATTCGTCCAACCAATCAGCGTATAGGGTGCGTTCCGAATCATGCCAAGTTGATCTCAGTTCACAATATGACGATTTGACATTGACAGATAATAAAGTAACGAAAAACAATTCACAATTTTTCGACAGTTCATAATATCGCGAGTAAGATTAAACTGACGGTGTTTATAATCTGACGGAAACATATAGGTACACAAATCGTAGGTGACGGCGCATAACGTCCCAATCGCAGAATGTCCCTTTGTCCCTTTCGCAAAAAGTCCCTTACGCAAAACGACCCTTCTGCAAGAGGTCCCGTTCTCAAAACGTTCACATACATATAGTCCTGTTTGCAAAACGTCCCTTTCGCAAAATGACCCGTTCGCAAAACGTCCCTTTCGCAAAATGATTTCTATTATTGGTCATCTCTTATCCCATGAGAAGACTCCTAGTCTCTGCTTAATCAACCTTTTTCCAGACGGAACATTTTCTGAATTGGTCATTTCGCAGTTGTCAACGATTGAGACGTTATGCACCCAGACCAAATCGTAATGGTCAGCATTATTGGTCAGTATGGAGTCAGCATTATTGTACTAGGCTATGTTTAAAAAAAAAACTACATATTTGTATTACAGATTCCTAATGTTCCTGACATTGGAAAGTCAGACTTAACCCATTAAATATGTAATAAAGAACTCACGTCTGTCCATTATCGTCATTGAGGGGCAGCTCAAGGCGCGTAGCGGTGACCGTCGCCGCCCGCGGCTTCACCTCCGCCGTCACCGCCCACCGCGAGTTCGCTGCGTTCACGCTGATCAGCCGCAGCCCCGACTTCACTTTCATCCTACAATGCAAACACATCGTTACCAACAATACCAACTAGTTTTAACACTCTTTGCGCCCCTTGCGCCACAGCCGGAGTTTTTTGTGCAAAACACATTTGGCACTCGACGAGCGATAAGTTTGTAAATTGTTCACAAAGTTAGCGACTCTGCCCGAACAGGCTGTGGCGACCAAAACTTTTGCCATAGTTAATATACATTAGCACTAATCTATCGCTAATCTGTAATCAAATTGATTACTAAAACAAGCCCAATGCCAATTTATTCATAACTAAAGATCGATGATGAACATAAGGTTGCAAATAAACGAAACAAATAAACGATTACAATCCAAAGATATTCACTAGGAAACTAGAATTACGTAAGCCTTAGAGATAAGAGATCATTCAAGACCCTCCATCCAAGATCCTATTCAATATTAATCGCTCTCTTCAAGAGCAGCGGAATATAGCTACATTATATCTAATATCGCATAATCGGCCCAAACCGGACCGCTTTGAGTGGACGTCAGGTGTAGGTTAGGAGCTTTATACAATAAGGAATCCACTCCGAATCAAATGCAAAGATTAAAAATGGAATTAAATGTTAGCAGTGAAATGAATCCGATTATCTTATAACGCAAACCTTATTCATTCTCGCCATCACGTATCTATATCTTATATTCTTTAATAAGTTGGGAGTATCCGTGATACATTGAGTTATAAATTTGGTACCTAGGCTGCCTAAGCTGGGGCGGTATAAATTTCCATTTAGGTGAAAAGCTTTACTCCTGGGCTCGGCGCTCGTAACTCAAACTTGGCACAGATGTACGAAGTTACACCAGGTGGTGCGGAGAACGTACTCGCGCCGCTGAGATTCCCCTTTTATGGACCTACCCTTTGCCTCAGTAGATAACTACTATGTACCTACTTATCTTATTACTTTTCTTACGTCATATTCAGATGAAACGTAAGAACTACGTACAATGGTATGTTTATGCCTCAAGGTAAGTAACGTCATATCATTTTCTCTCTTCTTATCAATCGTTACGCTCTTGACAGAGCGTTCGTGGCCGACATGTAGTCTCATCCCTGGCATTACATTTTTAAAAGTCGTTATATCTATTTAGAATTAGCAAGTGGAAGTTATTTATTACCTACTAAACTCTCTCCAATCGGAGCCTCTTTGGTAGAAGTCAATCTATGCATCCGTTATCAATATTAAAATGCTTTTAAACGATCACACTTAAGCACTTCATTTTAAAATAAAATATACTAAGCTTTTTCATTAAGCGATAAATGAGATTGTAAACATTTAAAGGCGCTTTCTTTTTGACGCTCTGGACTGATCAGTAGGTACCTAACAGCAACTATAGATTACATGCTAAGGATTTAGCTTGTAAGGTTTCTGTCGTGTGGCTTAGCGACAATCATGTTGAGACAATAAGTGTTTGATGATGATTTATTAAACAAAATGTTTCTCGCTAAGTAGTCAAGTAATAATTTTTATACAATAACTATATGCCTACACTTCTGCACAACTAACTGCACACCTACACTTCTGTGTAGTTTAGGGAAACTATCTACCATAACGTTAGCTGGCTGAATAACCGAATAACGTAAGCAATAATGGAGTGGATTGTAATAAAATCAAAATATATTACATAAAATCCACGACCTTATATGAAAGTTTGGCGCTAAGATTATTCGAATAGTTTGGTGGCGCAGTACTAAATAACAGTTAGCGTTCGCCCAGCTACGCGCCCGCCTTGCACCACTGCATCACACGAGGTGATTTAATTTCAACAATTTCCAAAACTATTATACATATTGCAAAGCATTGCTACGGTTGTGCAGTGAAATATTTTTAAAACAAATGTAGGTAAGTATATTAATACGTTAACAACAAAATAAGTAATTTTAGGTCATAAGATTTCTTTTAGCCCAAACTCATATCACTCTCACATTTGAAAAAAATCTAGTGATTTAACTAGGCCACGATTCCAATTGTTATAAATTACAAAAAATATTCACTAGGATTTCGTTTTTCTTTAACAGCTCTGTCATTCTTGAAATACATGCCGGGGACTTTACTTTTTGTATCTAGAATCGGGCTACGGGGGGAAATTCGCCACAGATGTGCGAATATGTGTATGTGTGTGTGTGTAAGATATTAATCTTGTTAACAACAAGCATGTAGTGCTGACACTTCCTTGTTTCCTTTCCAATAAACCCTTCGTGTTAGCTTTACGGTCTCTATTTCGTAAATGATAGGGAACTGTCACAGATAAAACAAATGTCGGGAATGTGTATATACTGCAGAGTTGCAGAGCGTGCCAACAAAACCATATTCTTACTTACGTACGTATGTACAAACTAACATACATGCATTTGAAATACATTACTCTCCATTTTGTTGTGAATCGGCTAACACTGGTAAGCATGCTCATACATCTAAAATGTTGTTAGTACTAAATATCACTTAACGTCGGCGGCGAACCCCGTTACCCGCCACAATGTATCATGGTAATTTAATTTGAACATTTTGTATGTAAAACATTCAAGCCGAGCGATGAGCCGCTTGAACGTGATTATTTCAATTAATTTACTAGCAAATATTGAGTTCATTTTTATGTGACAATACTATACAAGGTACTATTATTACTATTAAAGACCAGTACGTAATTTGCCCGTTTCCTTAATTTCTGTGTTGTAGGTATATACATACTTATATACCGCACCAGCAGTGACGATTCTCTGTTTGAGCTAAAACTTGAGTCGTAGAGAATGGCTTAAGAGGGAAGAATACTACGTACTCGTCCATACAAAAAGAAAAAAATATTTTCCACCAATCTCCATGATTTTTAGCACTTTATTGACACGATAAAAGACTAGGTTTCCAAGTTTTCCTTTTTTCAAAATTTGCAATAGATTCAAACTTATACGCACCTCAAAAACTTAATTTATGTGATTAAAAGTTGGTCGATTTTTTTTTATAATAACTATGTATTTTTTTTAAAGCTTAACCTATGAACCTTGACTATTTTATGCTGAAGCGATCGACATCAAAATCAAAGTGATTTGTTAAGATTTAGTTAGTGGAAACTGTATTCTCCCGAAATGGAAATTTCATCTAAAAACTACCTATTGTCAGTCGCGAGCTGCAACGCTCTATGCCTTATTTCGTTCTTTAGGATCGCAAAGCTATTCTTCCCTCTTAAGGCATTCAGTTAGCCTTATGTATACGTAACTTGTGACTGTGAAATAAAGTTTAAATAAATAAATATAAAATCAACTACTACCGTAAATTACTCACCTATAAGAACATCGCAGATTGCAGGTATTTGACGCCCCAGTCAAAGGCAAAAGTGGTAAACATGTGATCTGAGCTTTCCTTAATTACTACCTGTGGTGAATACAAAAATCTAAGTTTCCCCCTGACCAGGAAGAGGAACTTTCCTCACGAGTAGCGGGCGATAATTGCCACTTTGTGGCCTGTTAAGTGTGACGCAAAATAAATTGGTATGACCAATACCATGCTGAACTGTGAATCGGGATGTCACATTAGACATTTCATGATTTTTGGTTGTTGTTATCCTGTATAGGTACAAAAACATGCCCAAAAGTTATGGTCAATTATGGTAAAAGCAAATACTACATTAGTAGTAGGTACTATAAATATATACTTCTAAAATAGGATTTTGCTCCATTGTACTATATTTTCAAAACAGGAAGGATCTTTAGACGCATAGGTATGACTTAACCTATGCTTGTCTCAAGAGTTATAATAGCCAGCAACATATTACAGAGCCGCGATTCCAGTTGACTCAATTCAAAAAGGGGATGTTCCTATGACATGTTCACTTTTCTTCAGAGACAAAGACAAGAAAGTGTGGATATCGTACTAGCATGTCATATACATATAAGGCATGTCATAATATTACAGAGACTGTTACAGGTAACAGTTTGAATGTAGAATCAGTCCCAAGGTTTTATTAGTACAGCAAAAGTTCAATAGTTACCGCAGAACGAAGCTGCTTAACATATCAAACGGAAAAGTTTCCGAGCAGCAATCACTGATAACTAAGCCGCCTTGGGAACTTATCAGACTTCAGAAAGGTTTAGTTTTTCATCGTTATATTTTTTTCGATTGGTTCTATTAGAAACTTGCAAAAACGTTTTATTCCGTTCAGTTATTCAAAAAGGTAATGGTTTATGTGCCTATGGCAAACGAAAAGTGTTGTCATATTTTTGCTCCATAAAAATAGTTTACATTGATTTTAATACTTTTATTTTTATTTCCTTTTAATTTTTCTTCGTGTACGAACTTAAAAACTTAAATAAAATCCCCTTAAAAACATTTTCATATAAAATGTTGCCAAGATGAGACCATTATGGCTCGCACTATCAAAAAGTTATCAGGTCTCATGTAGAGCCAAGCTTCTCACTCTACACGCCCTAACTCTACAAGCCGTAACTTCACAAACTCTACATCATTTTATTATCTGTTGGTAATCCTAAATAAATAGATGTCCACATGTAAATTTTGTCTTATTATCTGTAAAATCGAAATCCTATGAAGCAACTTTGGGTCTGTCGCAACACATCACAATCGTTCAACCAGTGAGCGAATATCAAGTACCTAGGTGTCTAGCTAGACAGCGAGAGTAGCTACTTATAGTATGAAGCTAAATTAAATTAAGAACAAGTGCGTGTCGGACCACGCAAAACGAAGGGTTCCGTGCCTATTAAAAAGGTCGTATCGTCATAGAAATCTTACGGCACTTACGTCCTTTTCTTTGAGGAAGGCAGTTTTTCAGCAATATCTCGGAAACCTTTCATCCGATCTTGTTCAAAACAATTTTCGGTGAATGAACTTAATAAGCGCTGTGTCCATGAATTTTTTCATATTTTTAAAATACACCGTTCAAAAATTAGAGGGGGGGGGACAGAATTTTAGTGACTTTCGGGGCGATTATCTCTGACTGTATTCACTTAATCAAAAAAAATCCCTAGAAACCTTATATTTATTTTGAAAGGCCTATCGATTCATGTGCCACACGTGGGCTCATGTTGAAAAAAATTTTTTTGACTTTTAGTTTTATGTATGGAGTACACCCCTAAAAAAATTTTTTTTAGTAATTTTAATTACAAAACTTTGTAGCGGCTAACAAAATACACCTATCCTCAAAATTTTATTCAAATGCACCTTATAGTTTTCGAGTAAAATGCCTGTGACATACGGACAGACGGACAGACGGACAGACGGACAGACGGACATGACGAAACTATAAGGGTTCCGTTTTTGCCATTTTGGCTACGGAACCCTAAAAAGGATTACTGAATCTGGATACGACCTAGATATTGTTTTTTTTTCGAAATCAAATATATAGAATATACCACTTCAATGCTTTGTAAAGTTGTAACACTTTTATTCTCGCTATAAACAACAGCTCAGCGTCCACTTGAAACAGTGGGTACGGGAAACTTTTAATGGCCGCGGTGCGGCCGAGTGCCCAGACCCGTACGATTCACAATCATTCTAGACTCCTCACAACTCCCTAGTATAACTTGACCCCCGATTCATAACAACTAAACTTTACGAGGGGTCAGTCTTATCGCTTGAAGCGAGTTGTCGGTCTTTGTGAATACAAAAACCAAACCCAGTGCTTTCGGCCTGCCACCACAGCACATAAAGTGTTCTACCACACTCGAAACCGCCTCGTCTGTTCCATGTGCCGCTAGTTAAGACGTAATACCGGGTCAGAACACGACACTGTCTCATGTTAGAACTTAAGCCAGCGCTGAGCAGGGCAGTAGGGGAGAGTAAGTGTTGAGACTTTAGAGTAAAAACTAGTCTAATCACCCGATGGAGAATATGCTCCATTTTATTGCGCTTCTCTACGAGTTTCGTTTATCGTTTTGATTTTGTAATGTAACATAATAAATACAGTACACCCACACATGAAATACTACCAGCCAGTATTAGCTCAATAAACCTCGTTAGGTGGGACTGTAAACACGAATTCTACCAAGTTGTACTGACGTAATAGAGTGACAGACAAGTTATTTGGGCGTCGTTAACGTGAAGTGGCTTTTGCAGTGACAGAGAATTCCGGGCACCGCGCGCTGTCACTCGCAGTGATCTTGGGTGGCGCAGTGTCACGTCACTTTGATATTGTTTATTCCATCCATTTGAAAATAAGGGATACATTGTTCGTTTACCAATTAAATACAATCTATTTAATGTATATTTTGAAATACATTTAGCGGACTCACCTGATAACAACATGTCCAGTGGAATGAACGGAGTCTCGTCGGACGACAAAAGGCAAGTGTAATCGAGAGTGAGGATATAACGGCGCTCTTGGAAGCAAAAGAGCCGAAGCACCAGCTCGCGCTTCACGGTATCCTGCTCTTGCTCCTGCCAGCGTGACCACGCCCAGGGGCCACGCTGGTTGCACCGATACACGACCGCAGGCGCCTTCTCCGGACTCCCCACTACTTGCTTCAGCGGCGCTGTAGGCTAAGCGCACTGTGCGAGGCGGCCGCTTTCCTTTTCCATCCGCTGGCCACCAAGCTGCTGGGATCGTCAGCTCAGTCAAGCAAGCGCCCTCCTCCCCCTCAGGTCCACATGTTGCCGTCAATGACTTTGTACCCAGACTGGCGTGTAAGGTTATGCAAACTCTTCTGGGTCGAGCCGCAGCTCTTCTAGCTCCGCCTTCTCCACCCGTATGAAAGAGCACGCGCAGCACCGGTGCATCTCGAGGAAGTTCCCGAAACACTAGATGCGCCGACACATCAAGTCTATGTGCTGTCGCTTCTTGTAGTTCG
This sequence comes from Epinotia nisella, assembly GCA_932294315.1. Taxonomy (NCBI): domain Eukaryota; kingdom Metazoa; phylum Arthropoda; class Insecta; order Lepidoptera; family Tortricidae; genus Epinotia; species Epinotia nisella. The sequence continues at coordinate 14,340,778 of OW028679.1, read as the reverse complement.
ATTAGAGTTGCATTTCTTCTAGGCGGTTCTAATGGATCAGGTACGGTATAGCGCGCTGGCACTGTCTGTTTGGTGGAGAAGGGTCCGTATGTGGCGCGGACAGAGGCTGGGGCCGACCCTTGGAGCACGGTGAATCGGTCGAGAGACAGCAGTGCTCCAGGCAGGGCTGTGCCCATTGGCTCTGGAGGCGGACCCGCACCGCTCCATCTTGCCGTGTGCTTTAGAAAAAACCCGCTGTCTTTGTTTTCAAAGTGGACCTCCACTCCGAAAACAGTGCCTGAAACAATGAAATAAAATGTTATTTATCTGAAAAATCCAATTCTTCGATATCTACGCTATTTCACTGCCATATGGCAGTGAAATAGCGTAGATAGATGCTATTTCAATGCCAGGTGCTGCCTGCTGGCAACACATTGTAGTTAAACTAATCAATTTAATCATCAGTCTTTTATTTTACGAAATAATGGCAAAAGCAAGACCGCTTTAAATATTTCATTTTATTTGTCGTGGCGAGATAAAGGCGCGTCGAGGCGTAACGCGCCTGGCATCCTTCCAACTGAATTCGTGTCCGCAGTGAAATGTCACTTCTTTCTCACTTTGTTTACAAACATACCGATATTTATAAAGTTAGGAATATATTTTCGTCTTAACGTATACTTCGTACAGTCGAATTACACATGAATCGCTTAGCACGATATGTTTGCGGTATACAATGTACCTAAACATATCCTTATACTCAAATGGATATGTTTAGTAATACGCTATGCTACATGTTTGGTAAAAACTAGTTGAACATTTTAATTAACAATATCACTAAGTACCGATGTAAAGCACGTAACAATGTGATAATAAAACTACACTCTACAGTGCTTTATTTACAGAAGATATAAATATTTACAATTGTGAAAGATCCGCCTGAAATATAAGTAAGTTTATAAGGTATAAGAAGTCGTGAGTGGGTGCTCATTGTCTATGACGGATGGGTCGTCACGTCACGTGTCAGGCTCGACCTCGTTTAGGGAGAAGGGATTTGTGTCACGTTTGTACCTAATGTTCTAAGAAATGGCAGATCTCCTTAAATTTTCATTGAATAATTTTTTCTTCGATCATAGAGAATTTGCAACAGAGCTACAGCATTAGTCAAAAGTATTGAGCACCCATGCGAAATTCCGTGAAAAAAAAAATACAATCAAACCTTTATTGTAAAACACGAATTTTTCTAGCTTCAGTTTTCACACGCAAATAGCAATTTCAAAATGATATACATTAATGATTTCAAACACTTATTATATTTTACGTCTTCGTGTATTTATGCAATTGAAAAATAATTCTTTATCCATAAGTTACAAAGGAAAACGTGGGGTACTCAATACTTTTGGCCAAGGCTGTTCATTAAGCATTTCAAGTAACGCTAAGGAACTAGAGATATGGAATCAATTTGTGTTCTCGCGGTATTTATGTCTATATAACTGCCACCCTCCGCCGTCACGAAATTGCGACACGTGAGGCAAAGTTCGGAGAGCTTTTATTTTACAGCTGACAGCAGGTTTACTTTATTAAAAAAGTAAAGAGCATACGGCGACGATTTCGCTAGAATGATGTCACGACTCCACTCTGATATCATATCAATAAACCATGAAAAAAGATTGCAATTGATACAACGTCAAGCATGTATGTTGTTTATCAGCAGGTCATCAGGAACTTCGCATCTACTTAGATGTAAGGTACTACCGCGACAAAATTGTTCGACGTAACCGCGTGGCTCTATGTTATGACTTGTTTGGGTTAAAAACATCGAGCAAATGTTACATCTATTCCAATTACTCTTGATCTTATTCTACATAGTACAAGTAGTACAAAACTTAAGTTTAGTACATACAATTTATCATTATTCTAAGCGTTTGCCAATGATTAGACTTTTCAGTTATAATAAGAGAATGGATAAACACAGTAAGAATTTAGTTCTCGTTTTATTTGCGAGAAAATGTTCGCTTCATTGCATGCCTTATAATAAATAAAAAACTGGCCAAGTGCGTGTCGGACCACGCACAACGAAGGGTTCCGTGTCTATTAAAAAGGACGTATCGTTACAGAAATCTTACGCCACTTACGTCCTTTTCTATAGGGAAGGCAGTTTTTCAGCAATATCTCGAAAACCTTTGAACCGATCATGTTCAAAATAATTTTCTGTGAAAGAATTTAGAAAGCACTATGTTCTTGTTTTTTTTAATTGTTTTTAAGTACCTACACCGTTCGAAAATTGGAGGGGGCAGGGACACAATTTTTGTGCGTTTCGGGGCGATTATTTTCCGACTTTATTCACTTGATCAAAAAATTGCTAAGAAACCTTATACCTATTTATTTTGAAAGGACTATCGATTGACGTGCCTACGTGGACCTAATTGTTTTTTTTTTACTTGCAGTTAAAGATATTGTTAATGTATATTTGCCTAAAATAGTATTTTATACAATCGTTACACAACGAGGGCTATGTGTACCGTGTAGTCGAGTACCGTGTTTAGATAACCTAAGTAAGGTACGAGAATTTAAGAGCTAATTGTGTAACTATTGTATACAATACTTTTTCTATGAGTCAACTAAAATAATTAAACAAACTTGGTATCTATTGAAAAGCCCTGCTGAAACGAAGTGCAAGAAGTACCGGCTCAACGTCGTTGATGTCTTTTAACTGTAGCCAAGGCGACGTGCTATTGGTCAAATTCATTATAATTCATGAAAGGTGCCACGTGATTGGTCGAATTTATTTTAGTTGTCTAAGCAGTTGTGAAATATTTTTTTCAGTTGAGTTGAGAGCTCCATCGAAAAAAAGTATGTGATTATAGTTTGGTGTACGAAGTTAATTCAAACATTAAAGTCGACGAGTAGGTATAACAAAAAAAAAAACACTTCTCATGCTTGCAAAGTTCGTCTTCGTGCTGGATGTATGCTGCACAAAATACCACTTTTATGCTCTAGTGCACAAAGTAATATTGTTTTAAAGACTAAGATAATCGTGCCTAACAGCTACACGCACAATAAAACTTCGTAAAATAAACTTGTTATTTTATTTGATTTGCTCTCATAAATTTCACATCCGTGTTTTCTATTACTAAATTAATAAAACCAGATAAAATAGAAGTCGATTATTATTTAGAAATGTATCGAATCATTAAATGACTTGACAATATTAAGTAACTAAGTCTAATAACAGGTGTCGAAAATAAATCATAAAAACTTTATTAAAAAGTAAAGTAGCGAGAATGAACTATGTATGTAGGTATTATTTTATTAAATTTTGCAAATATATCTTATATTGTCGCAATTGAAGTGAAAAGCAGTGTGTATAACTCGGGCATAAATGAGTCATTTTATCCTTCTACTTACTATCCACGCTCGCCGGTGGCTCGGGTGGATACACCTAAACGTCTCGGGTGAAATGGCTCGTTTTATTCACTTGTTGTACAATCTACTATTTTTTAGTCATTTCATTACAGAACTATGTAGCGGCTAACAAAATACATCCAACCTACAAATTTTATTCAAATATACCTTAGACCTTAGTTTTAGAGTAAAATGCCTATGACATCCGGACAGACGGACATGACAAAACTATAAGCCGATATCTGCCGAATCCTACACCTGAGATGACGATGCAACGGGGCCACGCCGTTTCGTCGCCTAAACAGTGTACCAATGTAATTATATGTGTTTTGTCTTGTTTAGTTTAGTTTCGATGACGCATTGGTTTTTTTACTGTAATGTCGTGTTAACATGTTTTTAATAAATAAATAAATAAATAAGGGTTCCGTTTTTGCCACTTTGGCTACGGAACCCTAAAAAGGACGTAGGTGCTTTATAACCCGCATATACAGCACTTTTGATTGTTACCGCCATAGGCCACACCGGCTGTTATTCGAAACGCGCTAATGCGCCTCACCTCACACGTCACGCCTAACCAAACTAGAGCTCTACCTACGCTAAGTTACTACGAATCGCGGCGTCAAGATATATTTATGGGTGAACGGTGAGATGAGCTTAAAACAAGTTACAAAATAGCGGGGTTGGGGATGGGAACGGATAATAAAAAGCTTTAGCACGTGACGCCGTAGGAACAAAGAAAAATTCACAGCGCTTCCAACCCCATTCTAGATGATACGTCTGGCTGTTTGCAAAGAAACAACATGCCAATACGCGGCGAATGAAAATGCTTTTTCATTCGTGTTGTGGTACGTGGAAATGGAAATACATGTACGGTGGACGTCAAAAATATGTTTATACTTTTGCACCGTATTCCTTTGTAATAACGCGAAAAATGTGTACATTTCTCTGATGTCGACGTACCTACGAATAAGCAGTAAACACCTTAATCGTTTTGTTTGGAGGAGAATATCCGTTCCGTTATCGTTTTCTGCTGGCTTACTTTGGGCCTCTTGTGTTTTAGGCAATACATGTGAGTGCGAATTTTTAGAATATGAAATATATTATGCCGGCGCTAAGTACCTATAGTATTGATTCCCGTAGAATTTATTTATATCGATACAAAATTTGAGACTTTCTCTCCTAGTCGATGCCTTTGTAACGAATACTGCATACAATTTTGCAATTGGTCTGACCTGAACAATTTCATTGACAATGCCGACTATAGTACATTGTTGAAGAGGCTAGAAAGGAAGCAATAGATGGACGAGTTAGTTCGAGGGCCGACGCGTAGCGGAGGCCCTCAAAAGTACGAGTCCAGCTATTGCCCTTTCGGCCGAGGCTTAACATAGTGCTTTTCACGCCTACTGCGAGGAAATTGCAAATAATTATAATTTAAAATCAAAATTAAGTATCTAATTGAAGATCATAATACTAAACAGGCTCGCTTGCCTCGCGCCCGGCGCGGAGGAGGAGGAACGGGCGCACGCACGCCGGCCGACCGCGCGCGGTGCCCTGTGATTGGTCGATTTCTGTTCAAACTGTCCAACAAAAACATTGTTGGCCAGTTTGAAGTCATAGATGGCCTGTTCGTGCGACGTCCAACTATCCCCAGCTTTGAAGCCTGAATTCTGACCATCTTTTGCCACATTTCCGAGCAGTGGCGTGAAAAGGAACTTATTTGTTGCCGTGTCCGGCCCGTGCGTTGGCCGGCGCTCGGTCACCGTCATCGTCAGTATTTCATTCATTCGCCCGTTCCAGCCGTGCTCCGTCCGTTCGTACGCTGGGTAGCAAATCACGTAGGAAAAAGAATAACAATAGTTAATACTCAGGCGAAATATCTGACTCTGATGAAATCTTTATTTGATCGGATAATATGTTCTGATATCGGCTTGGGCCCGGAATAGTGTTTTGCGTATCATACTTTATCGAGTTCCCGTTGAATATTCAAGATCTGTAAGTAGGTACTTCACCAAATGACGCAGCATATAGGTGTGTTCATGAACATAGGTAAAACTTCAGAGTACGCCGATGACGTCAAAGCTCGTGGCAACGCGGCCTGACAAATGGACAAATATTTACCCGTTAATGGCCAACACATTATCCAGTTCGCTTTATTATCGTTTCATCTGACAAATTATAACTCTGTGCGAACACTTCGTTATGAAAATTAATATTTTTCACGTTCACCAATGATATATCGTTTTGCATTGCTAATTTAATGAAAATGCTATGCGTTAAAATGTCGATTGCAAACCGCTCCATTAAATCTAAGTGTATTTTATTGTGATTGTAAACAACAAAGTAGACAAAAAAAATCACGAGACGTTTCATCATCATAATCAACATTTAAGAGCTTGGCTCTTGTCAGTGGGACAGGCACCAGTTCTCTTGGTCCTCGGCTAAATTTCTTTAGGTCCCGGTAAGACATGACATTTGCTTTTACTTTTAGTTATACTGTACAAAGCTTATCCTGGGGCAACCTCTACCATCTTACCTTCTTGAATATTTCTAAATAAAAGTCGTGTCGTATCAAGTGACCTATAATTTTGTCTCGTCTATTTTCAATAATCTTCAGCAAGTTTACGAAACGTTTATACTTTCAAAATTGATGCTTTAATTACTAATGTACTTATTTCCTGTTAACTACAAAATAGGCCTCTTCAAGGCAAGAATGAATAGGCTAGTTACTTTACTTAGCGAGCTAATGAAAGGTTGAGATTATTTAATGTGGCCGACTTCTTATAAAATTGTTGTTTTTTGTCTTTCTTTATTTAAGGAGCTTGTCACACAGGTAATCATGTCACTCCGTTATAATCAACAGGACATATTTTCCTAATTACGAATTATTCTATTAACACACTAGCGAGCTAACTGCAATAGTGCTGTGGCCGCGTCTGACAATGGGGTAGCCAGGGCACTATTGCAGATCCCGACATCATAGCTGGTATTAAATGCCAGACGTCTCCTGACAGCTTCGTTTCGGACACATTATATATACATCTTCTGGTACATCACATTCATCACAATTCGGAGATGCCACTTTTTCCATCAAATAACCAAACTTGTTTAATGGTATATGTCCGGATCGCAATCTTATCATCAATACTAAGTCGCGTCTACTTAGCGAACAGTGAAGTTATTTGAGGACGAGGTTGGATTGTTGGTTAAGGTTGGAGGTTGGACTATGAAACTCAAATAATCTCAAGTATATATTTTTGGACTTGTTTCCACTTTCAATCAAGTGAGATAATAAGGGCGAATCACTGGTCAATTGTTCATTCATCAAAAACTATTATAGTTACACGCTTAATTTGTCAACATCTACATCCAAAACTATTATAGTAAAATATTGATAAATATATAGCGTCGTAGCTAGGTATGAATATTAGGAACTAAATGAAACTTATATAGCACGTGTTTATTTGTGACCATAAAATGTTCATAAACCGAATGACGCAGTAATTCAGGCTGTAAATAAGTGGGAGTCAGGCGGTCTAGCCATTTGTGTAGGGGTGTTTCTAGGTTAGATAAGTTTCTTGGAATTTGATGTGGCTAGTAAGATTTTTTTTTACTGTACTTAAGCACTTTTCCGTTTTAGCGAAAAACGTAAACCTACTGATATGCAGCAGTTCTTGTATGCAGGAGCCGTAGCATGGTTGGCCTTATCACGCGACAAGTGACAAGATAAGAGCGTCGTGTCGTTCTATCGAACGGTGTCAGCCAGTGACGCACGCTCTATCCTATCACCTATCGCGTGACAAGGCCAACCATGCTACGGCTCCAGGATTCATATTCCTATTTTCGGTCGTTTTAAATAAATGACTAATATAAAAGTTGGATTTCGCTTAGCATTACTCAACTAGTACGATTTGTTTAGGTATTATTCCATAATAATAATTTGAATAAAATCTGTATATAAATACTTATTATATCTTTCTCTATGTACCTACTCGTTTGTTGGTTATTTCATATAAACTACGAAATTTAGCGTTGGTATTTTGGCGCTTTAGCATCACCTTCCCTCCCTCCCCTTCACACTGACGCCGAACGGAACGTAAAGGGGCAACTCGAAAAAGAGATAGCAATTTGCGAAACTTCCAGCTACAACAGTTTCGAAGATTTACGCTAAGCCTCAGGCGGCACCGATGCTTTATTAGATTATATTGCTTTTCAAATTAAATTCCGCCCGACATTAAGTCAGCAGAAAGTTACAAGAATTGAATATTTTGTACAAATAGAAGTGCTTCTTATGTGAGACATTCATAGTATATATTATAGTATTTCAAACAAACAAAGGTGCAATGGAAAGACATTCTTTACCACGCTCTTTGACAGATTAATTCTGTTACAAACAAACAAAGGTGCAATAGAATGACATTTTTAACCACGCTTCTTGACAGCTGAATTCTGTTACAAACCAACAAAGGTGCAATCCATTGCAATGCAAAGATATTCTTAACCAAGCTCTTTGACAGCTGAATTCTGTGACCATAATATGTAATAGATTGTACACAAGTGCGCATAGAAAATACCGATGTGGGAGAAAATATATGTGAGTATAAATCGATCTCCGACTTTGAGTCAACAAACAAATACCTTAGTCATATTGTCCCATTTAACAAACGAAAAAGGGGAGAAGTAACGAGGGAATGTAATTGCAATAGGCATCATTTAAATTCTCAGTGGTTGACAAAAAGTAAATCTAAACCAATTAGGTAATATTATAACTTAAACCTTTCTGTTAATATTATCATAAAATAATGATATTAAAGGCCGAAAAAGATTGTGAACATTGACAATGGACTAAGAAAATCGAGGTAAAGGAACGCCGCATAAAAAAATAATGATCCACCCTTTGCTCGCCAAAGAAGGGTGAATACCGAATAAATTGTTTGCCTCTTTCAATTTTACACAAGGAAGCCACAATAACGCTGGCACATACCTACTGGAGTATGTAATTTTACTTTGTCTTCTTGCGACATTGTGAATGACAAGTTCCGAATGTTTATTTATCAAACTTACCTGTAACTGATTGACACCATCCCACCATTTTAATTTGCTACTGGGAATAATATTATTTATACGTATTTTGAACCAACAATCGTCTCATGGCTAACTTTTATATTGATTGAAAACAGTATAATGCCTTTTTTTGTTACAGATTAACCCCAAATTATAGATGAAAGGCTGTTTTATAAAACTGCTTCGTCACGCAACCTAAAGCATGGCACGGCATTTTCGTGTAGTTGCTTAGGTAGAGATGTAAGATATTTTGGATTTACTGTCATTCAGCACCAATGATATTAAAAAACCGGACAAGTGCGAGTTCAACTCGCGTGGTGAGGGTTCCGTAAAATATTGAGAATTTTCCCGTTACTTTGACCACTCAAACTTCTTATAGGTTTTCCTGTAATCTTTAAGCAAGGACCTATTTTCCGTATTTTTTTTAGAATTTTAAGCTTCCGAGATAAGGGGGGGAATGGTCAATTTTAGTCTTTTTTCCTAAATTACTTCAAATCTGTTTTTGCTAAAATTATAAAATATATGAGATGCTTACAACAACCCCTTTCATTTGATATGTCACACAATACAGTTCGCGAAACTTTTTTTTAAATTTTCCAGTTAACCCCTAAAAGTGGCCCCCTTGTTCAGAATTCATTAATTTACTTTACGCGTCCATCTTTGGGTCACCAATTTACATATGCTCACCAAATTTCAACTCAATCGGTCTAATAGTTTCGGAGTTAGCTTCTTCTTCTTCGGCTGTGACAGACGGATAGACAGACGCACTAGTGATCCTATAAGGGTTCCGTTTTTTTCCTTTTGAGGCACGGAACCCTAAAAAGAGGTAGATAGGTTATACGCGCTCGAAAAATGGCACACTAAAATTGAGTCAATTCACAACTTGCGTCAGTTTCGAGTCATCAATGGAAACGTTAGCAGTCAGATTTGGTGGCCATTTTTAAACACGGAATTGCATATAGACAACATATCTATCTCTTGTTTATATTACATCTTTGTTCGGCACAAATGGGAATTCGTCCACTTGAAATGACCATTCTGAAGTAGGATCAAAAGTAGTATTCAAAGTGAAAAATTAATTTGAAATGATTTACTGTCAATATGACAGTAAATCATATTTTGGCATGAACTATTTTTTTAAACCCATGATTTAAAAACGATGGAAAAAAAAATGTAACATCTCGAATGGTTTAAAATAAAAATAAATTCAAGACTTTCATCAGGACATCATTGCTATTGGTTTACCGTTAAAACATCTTTCGAAACATTTATAGGTTTGGTTCTTCATTTAAAATCCAGGCATGAGTTGAACGGTACAACTTGAGTCAAGACTCATTACGGGCCATCAATAACTCGACATCGGTCGGGAGCCCCCGACGACGGCAGAGCAAGGAGCCTCGTGTTGCGGCTTTACTTTACGACCAGATCCTTGTATCGTATTTTACTGCTGAAACGTTGTAATATCCATGTTTATAGAATACGTAGACATAGAATGGGGTGGCAGTGCCATCCTTATCTACCGTTTCAATGGAGTTTCTTTTGATCCATTTCGTGATAAATGACTGTACATTATGAATAATATTGATAATACGCATATTAGAGAGAAATCCGAGTCATTTCTTTGGCAATATGCTATTGTATACGGTAGAGTGGCTTTTATGGGTGCCTAAAATAAATCCTTATTTCAGGCCTCCTTCTGTCCTTTCAAATAAAAGATCTTTAGACCTATTTGTAAATATTACAGATTGTCTTCGTCATTCAAGCTTAGTTCTATTGTGATAAAAGCGTAATAAATATGATTACTGGTGAAATCTCGTAAAATTATTCGTTTTTGCGTTTAATGGTTTTTTTATGTAATAAAATTACCGTGACATAGTCAAAATATATGAAGAACGAAGCGAATATCTTTTTAATAACAATAGTTACGTGGTGATAATTTCTGGGCATAGAATTTGCATCATTGATTTTGTATAGCGAATATTTATTCGGCAATCTAAAGTTCTCCGTTACGTATAGGGGGTTTCAATCATACTGTAACAAAAGGAAATTTCTAAAAAGTCTCGTGGAAAACACAATGTATCCAGCAATAACAAAACATTATAGGAGCCAAATTCGTGGGCGGGTTGGCTCATTAATCAACCTGAATTGCTGGCCGAGATCGGCATTAAGATCTACTGAAAACTACATATCTTTATTTTTCTAGGAGGGCCCCTATTTAGACCCTTGCCATTTCAATACAAATCTTCAAGTGACCATACAAATACCTATTATACATAGGTAAGCTGGCAGTGAAAGTGTTAAACAAGTTTCCTTTGACATAAACATGACTGGTTTTGATTTAAAGCGTTTAATATAGTAGACCGACCTTATGAATATATTCTTCAAAGAAATAAAAACTGTTTGTTCCGTTCCAAAGAAATTTTCAGACCAATCTGGATAAAGATACCCCACCAAAAATATAAATACGAAAATGAGAGCCAAGTTCAATATTAAGACTAGGTGTGGTTGTCAACTTCGCTGACAAAATAATTGAGATCTAAATGGGTGCCAAGTTCAGTAGATAACCCTTAATAAAATGTATTCTTAAAAACATCATCATCATCATCATCATATCAGCCGAAAGACGTCCACTGCTGGACATAGGCCTCCCCTAAAGAGTGCTAAATGACTCCCGCAACCTTTACCAGGTCATCAGTCCACCTTGTGGGGGGCCTACCCACGCCGCGCCTTCCGGTACGTGGTCACCACTCGAGAACCCTTCCGCCCCACCGGCCATCGGTTCTACGTACAATGTGCCCCGTCCACTGCCACTTAAGTTTAGCGATTCGGAGGGCTATATCGGTTACCTTGGTTCTGGTGCGGATAGTCTCATTTCTGATGCGATCACGCAGAGAAACTCCTAACATAGCCCTCTCCATTGCCCTTTGGGTGACTTTCAGCCTTCTTATGAGGCCCATAGTAAGCGACCAAGTTTCAGTGCCATATGTCATCACTGGCAACACACACTGGTCAAAGACTCCCGTCTTGAGACACTACGGAATATTGGACGAAAAGATGTGCCGGAGCTTCCCGAACGCTGCCTAGCCGAGTCGAATTCGGCGATTGACCTCTTTCTCGAAGTTGGACCTACCTAACTGGACAGTCTGTCCTAGGCAGGTATACATAATCGTCTACAACTTCGAGCGTAAAGTGTCTTAAGAACATACAATTTCTAATTTTTTCTACTACTAAATGTTTGCTAAATTCTTAAATTTGAAGTACATACAAGATGTCTGATATTTGTCTAATCAACTTATCATCTGTACATTGCATCCTTTAAAAACAAAATTAAAATGTACCTTATCAACCTACAAATATGTAATGCATAAGCGGACAATCCACATAGCACTTGAATTTCAATACCTGTAAATGACATCACACCTACACCTGTATTTCATCATCACTTACCTTTGACCTGATTTGTAAACATTTAGCTCTGAATTAATTAATTGACCAGCGACCTCTCCTTCTCATTAATTAGGTTTTCTTATGTAAAAGTTATAATTATAAGTCATATTTCAATGGTTCGTGTAATTAATATAACACACGGCTGCTGCGTTGCCAATTCCTTGCGGCTTTGAACTTGGCTGGACACGCTGCCGCGAGTCTAGATTCTAGCTTCAAAGACGTTTCTTTCTTACCAGCGCAAATAACGAAGACTGCCAAGTATCGCAACACACAGACACGTTTCAAAACAAGGCGACTGAAATTACGTAAACAAGATCAAAGTAACGGTAGCATTTACACTTCAAACGTGAATTTAGGTAATTAATCGTACCACAAAGGGTTTGGGTTGAGGATGCCTATAAACATATGCGAAAAGTTTTTATAGCGCAATAAAATCCGGCTCACCAATGATTTATTCTGTAGTCGCAGAGAGCGGCCACAACATTTTTTAACTTAATCTGACCTAGCAATGCACCACGGAGAAGTTTCCAAAGTTGTGAAAATTCTAATAAGGAAAGTTCTCAGAACTTAAATTTTATAAACACTGAAAACATGTCAAAAACTCTCTGGATACATATATTATAAGCTGTTTAATTTGGCTGCTTAAAGAATAATAGATTAAACATGTAATTAACTAATTAATGATACATCCATGGAAAATTCCCAGAAGTCCTTAAGGAAACTTATTTTTAAATTCTTATGTAAGTTTCCGAGAAATTTCCTGATATTTTGAGAATGTTCTGCAACTTGTTTGTAAATTGCTAATCTGACCATACAATTGAGGACCGTTTGTCTGATCAAATATCTATTATTTCCTCCTCCTATCTTCTCAAATATGTTATAAATGTTAAAGTTTGTCAAATAATATCAATTGTAAATACCATTTTTTCAAGAAAATGTTAGCATTAGCTCCTAAAAACCTTTTCAGTAATTTCGGGCCCAATTTGCTATTATAAACTGCCCCTTTTGTTCTGGAAAAGGCAATATCAGTGGTCGTCATTATGAGAAAATTATACCGCAACATGCCGCGGAACAATATCCCTAACGAGTCGAATATTGTCTCTGTTCAGAGCCGTAGAATTTTCTTAAAGCTGCAGATAAAGGCTGGGTCACGTTCCTGTGACCACGGACGTGTTCATTAAATACCTAGGTGATGTTACGGCCTTGGCCCACTGTCCATTAGAGTGTAGAGAAATTATACCCTAGACAAACGTACCTAATGCTAACACCGTTCCTATTGATTGCAGTACGAATATGTACTCGAATAAATATGTAACGCGATAAATTCTACAGCTTTTTGTGCGGATTAAAATAGATGTAAATAAAATTCCAATATTGTATCAAATAGCCAGTAAATACGGTGACATTTTTAACGTGATAGAAATTATACTCTAGTGTCAAAACTCTCGGCTAGGTGTCTTGTTCTTAAAGTATCATAAGATTCATAAGTAAGTCTTTATTTTTTTTACTAAGTTTTACTTCAGGCATGCTTGAGGCTCTACCTCTTCAGATATTTTGAACATAAGTAGTGTTATCATCATATTTGTGTAGAACTGATCCACAAAACAATTCATTTGCAAGTACATATCACGTACAAAATCTCACCATTAAAGTTCACTGATACTTGAAAGAAATATTAGTTTTTATCTAAAAATAAACGAATATAATTACAAACAAGATCGTATTGTGGCTCGCTAGAACAAATAAAACTCACTACTGTTGCATACTCTAAGGTCCATGCACGCCCACTCTGAAAGTACTTCACTCAAGGGCTCTTCAATGTAAAAGCTCTACGTGCAATATGTTGCTTAAAGATGATTTACGCTTTCACTTCAGTAAATTACAAGACAAGTATATGATGCTGGTTCAGTTTTATGAAAACTTAAAACATTTTGCTAACCTTGTTTTTTACTTTTTCCAGAGTTTGAAAATGTCGTTGTTTTGAAGAAAAACTGTTTGCCTAATTACCCAAGCACTTTTCAGGTTTCCACTATGTGACTATCCTTTTACAAATGTATAAAAAATTGTCACATAGTGGAATAGAAATATAGCGACACACCTTTTTGCAAAAAAATTGCAAACTAAGAAAAATAGAAAAAGGTAGGTATACTTTTCTTAATAACGCCCTGTTACATCCATCATTGCGTGTATATTATGTTACAATCAATCAAAAAATTTAAATCAGTTATTTATTTTGCAAATAGGCCACAAGGGCACTTTTAAATGTGAAATGGTAATTTATAATAAAATAATCATTTCAACATTCCAGGAGCCGTAGCATGGTTGGCCTTATCACGCGACAAGTGACAAGATAAGAACGTCGTCTCGTTCTATCGAACGGTATCGAGCGGTGTGACGCACATTCTATCCTATCAATCACCTATCGCGTGACTAGGCCAACCATGCAACGGGGCCTGATAAACGGTTAACAAACTAAACGTCACTAAATGAAAACAAAACAAAATATTATCGGCGGCCAATACACGGTGATTAAATCCGGATCACTATTGACTAGAGACGTGTATCACAGGATTGTCAATATATTGCAGAATATCCGAATAATTTTGAAATCCACCCACAGATAAGAAATAAATAATCTATGAGCGACTAAACGCACACCACACGATTCTACTTGGTGGATGGTATAAGCGGTACGCAGCTATAAGATAGAGCGAGATGGGGATATGGAAGAATCAGAACTACCGTCTGGCCACCCTGTAATACTGACGCGATAAATACTTAGTGTTTAAAGGGCCATTCGAGATGAAGTCGGTATCAAAATTAACAAGAAGTTTATGATATTAATTTAGTATCCCAAAGATGTATAAGGTCTCTGAGCGGCCGAATACAATGAATAATTATTCCAATGTTCTTAGAGATGTATACTGTCTCTAAGCGTCAAAAATATTGTCAGAAATATACATGGTCTATAACAATACAACCTGTCAAGAACAGGATGATGTCTCGTCAATACAAAATAATAATAACACTAGTAATTTAGGTCCTTTAGTTACTATGCTCTTGCAAGCATGAACAGACCGGACTCCACAAACAGCACCCGATCACGAATATGACGCATACCTCAGCCAATGTTACATTAATAGAGCACTTCCCTACAAATTATATATTTCCCTTGACAAACAAGAGCACATAAATAACGTGGTAAATCTTGCACCTAACGTCGATACAGTACAGCCGTTTTCGCAGAATGGATTAAGGACAATTAGGACGAGGAAGCATTTCATGGTTTATTACACAACAGTGTTAACTAATCGCCGTCTGCGAGACAGATCGCCTTCGCACATTCCTGCTTTATTCACAACTTGCTTCACCTCACCTCGCTCACCCCTAGTAAATCTTGACGACGGGATTCGTAATAACTACGCGTGATCGGAGGCCGGACTAACACTGGTTTGTTTGCGTTAAGATGAAGCCTTATGAAGAACAGCGCTGCTTTATTTACAGGTCCGCAAATCCCTCGGCGGGGCCGGACGTCATGTTGGTGTCTTTGAAGGGTGCGTGGGACTATAGGATTAGACTTTGTAAGCTTAATTCTCGTACATATGTCATTGCTCTTTTGTTTACGTGAAGCATTAAAAGTTACTTGATCTAATCTTCAAGATTATCCAGAACACAGACGTGTGAGGTCAGATAAATATGTAACAACGTATATGAGATTTTCCCCGCTTGAAAATTATTAACGAATAGCATTTTTCTTTTTTTTAAACCTACGTTTGTTATCATATCAAACCGATTGTACATTAATAAGATAACACAATATTTAGGGAAACGTTTTTAGTATTGTTCTCTAAAAAACGAGCGCGCGCACTAAGACAAATAAGAAACCAATTTCATTGTGTTCATTGGCATCCCCAGGATTGTAATTTCACTATATAAAGCAAGCCAAGTTTAACCACATATAGCAATGTTTCGATGTGTGCAGTGCATAAGAAGATACTTACCGGCTTAATCATAATGTAAGTACTTGTTCAACGACATCGTATAGCGTCTAACGGTACGCATTTATCGACTTGATGACAAAGATTTCCTATCGTCCACCCGTCCCTACTTGGTTATGACAAGCTATATTTTTGTTTGATCAACACGTGAGAATTGTGAAAGTTTTTATTTATCAGTACAAAAGTAGTTATACCGGTAGTCATTTACTATTTAAATTTGAGATTAACATTGCGCCCGATGCAAAGACTTAATTGTTTAGGTGACAGGTGCGACATTCGTTGTTAATTCTTTGACCATAGCAGTCAAAAATGGTACCTGCTAGTCGATCACATAATGCATTGCACGCGCGTCAGGTAGATCTAAATGTCACTTTTTGTATGGGAAAAGGACAGTTAAATTGTCCTAACGCGCGTTCGAAATGTTACGTGTTTACCCCTCTGTATTGAAAATCGGTATTCGTAACATACATGTACATATACAGAGTGCACTTATCGTAAGATAAGGCTACGAATGATGTCCTGTGCCATAACTTGACTTATAGAAAACAGTGGTGTTCTAATGGTTATTCTGAGATATGTATTCACATTTTTTTAACAGAAACTCGTCCTCAACGGATAATCACCTGCCTCTCAAACTAGCTGCGCTGGTTCATTTCAATGGAGTTAAAAGTGGATCGTTGCCGGCAATTAGTCGGGTAGCGTTGCGGGCGCCCCTCCCCGCATTGTCGCTCTAAACAATAACTTGTCGCACCCATCTAAATGCAAATAAAGCTGAGCGCCCCTTGATCTCCGTCATCTCCTTCCTCATTTGTCGACTTGCTGAATAAGGATTTGCGGCTTGCTTGTACTGTTGCTGAATATCATGCCTGGGATTACGTAAATCACAGTACTCGTATACCTACAACGAAATCGTTTTAAGAGAATGATGAAGCTAATTAAATGACTACTCTTAAATTTAGGTAGCAAGCATACCCCAAGATTACTTAGGGTGCAACTCGGATAATGTTAGGATGTGAGAATAAAAATGGCCTTCATGTGACATATCGATGCACGACGCGCCACATCGATAAATGCTGAAATATTTAGTGACAGTTAACTTACTAACTGAAAATCGTTTGTGAAAACACTACGACTTCCTTATTTCCCAGATGCTTCCGAGCTGTTTTACCACTAAATAATGCTCGAAGTTACACCAATGATGTCCAAATTTAGTAATTCATCCAGGACAGCTCAAGCGCTAAATTCGTTGAACCGATTGCGGGAAGCTTCATTAATTTTGTATAAACAAAGCCTGCAATTCGTATGTCAGCACTGAAATACATTATTGCTGGGCTGATAAAATTTCCATAACGTATCTTTATCAGCGTAATTATAATTAGATAAACTGAAAACAAGTATCAACTTTGATTATTAAGCAAAATGAAATGCTACGGAATCCACCGTACACATTGTAGGTATAGTTTGAGCTGGAATTGAATTTCTGTTATGAAAATTGGAAAATTTGTAATCATCCCTCAAAAAATACCCTTTGCGAATACTGCGTTAAAAATAACATAATCAAATACTTTTAAAGAGCATTCTGAGAGCCATTCTAATCGATTGAATCCGTAACGAGTTCCCACATCGTAGAGGGCGGATGAATAAGATTAGGCGAGATAAGGAGCTATTGCGATCGACCACTAGGCCTTTTGTTGGGAGAAAATGTAAATCGGTCGAACACTCGCGGGATGGAGCGAGCGCAAGTCCCGCATAAATCCTGTTAGTGACATAGCAATTTAACTTCAGCCATTGCTGACCTGTTACGTGCTTCGGAATTTATCTGTTATCAAGCTTTAGGTATGCCTACGCTGCGGTTTCGAATTATTCGAACCACACGGTGGACGTACATGGCAATTGATACATGAATTGATTAAAGTTCAACGATATCTCCGGTTATATTTTAAAAAATATAACTTATATTACACATAATGTTAGATCTAAATGCAGCAGCAGCATTGTGCTATGGAAAATATGATGCTATAAAACAAATATTTATTCATGGGTTAAAATTCTTCGATTGCATTGAAATAAACAATATAACCTTACCACCACGGGTTACAAACAAATCGATAAAACTGTCCGCGATGACTTTGATGGCAGGCACTAGGCACCGTATTGTTAAGTAATAGTCAGTATCATGAGCGAACGACGCTATGGATTTTTATTCAAATCGAGAAAGCCTTTTGTAATCATATCAGTCGTTCTTTTCTTGCTTATAGTCATGAGAAATGTAAACTTGACAGAACAGATGAATGTTTAATAGAGTTTATGGTGTAAGGAATAATATAATCATGACCAATTGTAATAAGTAAGATGGCCCCCCAATGTGCGGCAACGACGCAGCGGGACGCGTCACAAGCAGTATGCACGGATTACAATAAGGCAAAGTTGCCTAGCAAGTGCTCACAAGAAGGAATGTGATCCATCATGATTATTTAAAACCGTTGCTTATTACTATCATATCAAACGTAGCTCCGGCCTAAAACATTAATCAACCATATACCGTATCACCAACGTGGAGTTTCTTTTTAGTTCACCGAAACCTACATTGCAAACTGAAACTCGGATCCGTATTCACAAATGTTCCCCAGGCTTTTTCATCAGCAGGATTGATACGTTAGTGGCCGACGATAAGAGGTCGCAGACAAAACAAGTGCAAGATGTGATGGAAATGCAGCATATTGTTGGCTTTTACCAAGACTACAGTATATTTTTAGACGAGACATTCCGCAAAGCAAACTTGGCTTCAAAAGGAACTTGCTAAATGTTTCACCTGACATGACAAATGTAGTTTCCATTGGGATAGTAATAGAAGGAAGTCGAAATTTAAGATTGAGGTAGTTTCACTAAGAATACCTATACATATCTATAATATTTTTTATCCAGAACATAAATTACCCTCCTCATCATCCCATCTATTTTGACTTGGACATATGAGAAAAGTAAACGTAAGTTGTGTAGAGTGTGTGTAGTTGTTTTTTGTGTTCTATGAATAGAAAAAAATATTAAGTAACTTTGCCGCATTCATTTAAATGTGACATACACTTTCGACAGTTATAAATGAACTGTCAATGTCAGTTAAATACAGTTTCTATAAATTATCCTAATAATGTAAGCAAGGTTCCGGCTGGCAATTAAGCAAATTACTTTCAGAGGTTTATAACATATATGTAGGTACGTTCAACTTAAGCTCGATTCCCATTATACAACTTAGACGTTCCACAAACATTAAATGGCAAGCAAAGTTAATTTAGGAACTTCATAAGTAATGCTCGGTAGCTTGTTTTCTTTATAATAAATCATACCTGCAAGTTACAACAACAGACAAGACTGTTTTGTTTCGTAATGAGTTTTCACCTGAAATGTACATCGGAATGGTATTGCATTGTTACGCTCCAACTGTTACGAGCTTAATTTTAGAGTTGTCACCACATGTCTTTATAAGTAGGCGGGAAAGGTATATTAACTTTAGGCACCTATGTGAAACAATGTGCTCTGTTAAAGCGCATATATTTTTTTAAACAATGACATTTAAGAATGCCAGTAAGTAACATAAGAAACGATTTCAGCGGCCTAGTAGAAGTCAAGAGCAAAAGGCATAAATTATTTCGGGATTATTTGGATATGGCTATATGCAAGTTATGAAAAAATACTAACACATTGCACATTTGGTAGCTTTGTCATAAATGTCGTAATGTTCAAATACTATCGACCTATATAAAAGTAGTCTTTCGTAGTCCTAGACTCAGTCCATTTCTCGATCTTCTGAACAGTAATTTAATTAAATTGAGTGCGCATTAGGCATGCTAGAAGTAAATGGGATCTGCGCTTTGGCGTCGTCCCTCTGGAATGAGCTTTTATTCGAACGTCGGAAAATTCTGGCTACTCTTCTTGCTAGTAACTACTCGAAAAGGTGAATCCCCATTGAAATGGCAGATGCTACCGACATACCTACTTGAAATTAAATACGCAACATGAATTAAAATTGCCGTCAACGAAATGATTTCGTAGGAAGATTAATGTTCTTTTACGTTATACCTACTTCATTATTCCGGAAGCAAAATTCACGGAGATTAATTTGAATGTTTAATGAAGCAATAAGATAAGCTACATTTAGATAGATTCAATTTACAAAGGATGTATCAACGTTACGAAATGTTAAAATAAATAAATACTTAGACCAAATTTGTATTCAACTGGGGGGACTTAAATCCCAAGGCACACATTGTTCATAAGTTCATAGTCACGAATGCTATTTGCTTAATTGCTTTATTGTTCCCGACACATGAGGGTATGTAATCGATCTTTTCGTTAAATTGGATTTGAGGGTATAAATAAACACAAATATATTAGTGGTCTACTGAGACCAGCTTAACGTACTGCAGAGGCTTGAAATTTAGTTACACGGGACATGATGAATATATTATTTTAGGGTAAGGTAAGGCAATCCAATAAGGCATAGATTAAGGTGTAGTTTGCAAACAGCAGAGTCAGCGGTAGTCGGTGGGATAGTGTGTAGACTCAATTATAGAGAATGCTGGGATAATTTGTGGATCGGAGTCTCATCCTCATCATCTCTTTCAGACTAATGGAGTGGCAAAATCCCTAATTTAACTGATTAATCTACGCATTCAGTTTGTGATTTGATAGTTTGAAGTCAACATTTCATCATTAATTTTAGTTTTAGGGTTCCGTAGTCAACAAGGAACCCTTATAGTTTCGCCATGTCCGTCCGTCTGTCTGTCTGTCTGTCTGTCTATCTGTCTGTTCGTCTTCGGCTTAGCTCAGTAACCCTTACAACTAGAAAACTGCAATTCGGCGTGGGTATATAAACCAATCACGCCGACAATACAGTAGAATAAAAAACTGAAAAAAAATTTTTTTAGGGTACCATCTACATGTAAGTTGGTCATATATATTTTTTTTCTTGTTAAACCTATAGTGTGGAGTATCGTTGGATAGCTTGTTCAAAAATATTATGGGTTTACACATACTATTTTTCAACTTAGTTATGAGTTTGCGAGATAATGGGATTTAAAGCCCTAATTTTTGTTCGAGTCATATGTTCCCCCTGCCGGCTAAATGGCTACTACTGGGGACGTGAAAAAATTCGTGGCAGTAGTACATATAATAAATTTAAAAGGACAACTATCACAGTTAAGTAGACATAACTAGTTAACGAGTAGTAGACATAACTAGTTAACGAGTAGTAGACCTAACTAGTTAACTGGTAAGAAATACACTTAATTTCGGGTGCATAGACATTGTCATTGGAATTTGAACCTTTTACCGTGGACGGTAGAGTTGCTTTTTCAAGGCACGGTGCTTCTTGCCCGCGGCGAGCGCGCAAAAGACCTGCCCTGCGACATGCCCCCCCACCCGTGGCAATGCTAAAACTTAGGCGGACTTACGGCACGGTGCTTCTTGCGCGCGCGGCTAGTTGTTGTGTGGCTTGATGCTGTTCGGAGATTTTCGTAATTATTTTAGGTACCAAAATATATTTTAGGTTCGATTAGTTTATGTAGCATCTAATATTTACGGTTATTTACGAAGGTAAGCTATAATAAAAACCCCAAAAGCCCCTTTTAAGTCCGCATTCTGTGACAGATGGCCAACTACGGAACCCTACTCTGCGCGTGGCCCCCGACACGCACTTGGCCGCTTTTTTTTAGTTGATATTGACTAAATTTGCTCAGTTGAACCGAAAACACCGTTTAGTGCAAGCGCTTGTTATCTGCCTTTCACAGCCTGTTTAATTGCAATTAATTTGGGCTTCAGTCTGAGTGCTTGGCAAGAACCTTCATGTCAATTAAATTTTAAATGCTCATTCTGTTCATGTACCGCGGCCAATTAATATTTATTTGTTGTGCTAGCTTCTTTTGGCTGGCTGGTAATTCTTTATGGATTGAAAGAAGAAATGCAGTAGTTTATTTAAACATAGGCGTTATACAATTCAAATTGGCTTGTTTTTTCGAAATTACATATTTCACATTTGGCATTATCCGCGGATAAATAGTGCTGCGGTAAATCTCTAAATCCAAAAAAAAGCAACATATGTGGGAAACATAAACGAACAATTCAGTTAAAAAGTTCATAAATGACTATTAGTTGTTACACTGAAAGACATGATAGGTCAAGTTATAAGTAGGCAGCACGTGCTTGCGCGAGCACGGGAGGCGTGCGAAGAATAACTCAGAAGAAGAACGCACTAACTTCGTCTAAGCCGCATACATTCGTAGTATTTTTTTACACTGGAAGGCGAGTTGTTCGTCCAGAGCGGAGCCTATTTGCATAGCCAGACGTGTCGGGAATAAAATGGAAATGACCCGGGGAAACATTGCACCACGACCTGTGACGGCGCCAATATTGCATCGATTTAGAGCCCGCGCGCCGGCACGTCCATGCTAATGCGTGTGCGCCGTTCACTGAGGTAACAGCGCATGTTCGGTTCATTCATTAAACCCTCGCAGTAATAGTTTAGAGTACTAAACTGTGATTAAGGTCGTGAAGGTATGCGCTATGGAAACTTTATAAGGAACTGGTGACTGGTGAACAATACTTTTCATTTAAAATCGTGAACATCGAATGTATCAATTCAATCTGTAAATTAAACGTTAAACGGTTGACATAGGTAGGTATTTTGAATTTTTGACGCTAACAACTAGGAATATACTTTTCAGTATATAGTTGCCACCAACTTATTTTAGTAGGCCTTGTTTATTTCAGCGACCTTTTCTTTTTCACGCATATACCTATATCTCAAGCTAGTTCTAAAAAATATTTGTAGCGACTGCATAAAATTGGTGAAGAATATTTTGTATGATTATTCAAGTTTCACAATGTCTAGCCCATTATGAAGGTAAGCAGATGCTAAAGACGCTTGTTAATAAAGGAGGCAGACAGTATAATTATAATTAATTGCCTTTCCCTTGCGTTGCCAGACGAACGAGGCCTATCGGACACTAAGACGTCTCGACGGATATCGAAAGGTACAGTAAGTACCTAGCAGCGTATGCAGCGTAGCACCGTACCTAAAAATGTGACAAGACTTTCATACGGCGCGCAGCGTGCTTCCATCAGCCTCCATTTGTATTATTATTATATCAATTATATTCTATCAGTGCGCCTGCTCACACATTTGCCTATGCGCTTACGCAAAGAGAGAGAGCATGAATCGATGTTTAAAAACTCGACTCGACTTTTAGGCCCCTGGAGTTCTATTGAAGTACATATTAGGTATCGCTAAAATATAATTGAGTGTTGAGACTGAATAAGAAACGACATTCTTGTTCCCACTCAGACGTACCTAACCAAATATAATGCCGTGACCCATAATAATAATAATAAACCATTTATTTCAGGCATCTAAGGCCATTATAGTTACAAATATACCTTAAAGACACACAATGAATGTTTGAATTTGAATTTGAACAATAGGGTAGTTTCCTCTCGTGTTTAAATTGATAACGTAATTATCGAATGCTAAATGTGTACCATTAAATAATTGTAATAAAGTATAAATTACGAAATATGATTAAAATCATAAAAAGATACGGACCTTAAAAATATGAATTTTTTTATTGTCCAAAAGTAAATTTAAAGCTACCAATAGAATCCTTAAACTTTTATAAAAACACATTTGTATAACAACTATGGACCTATAAACGCAGTATTTCATGACCCAAACAACGATTTCCTTGATATTCCATACAACGATAAGTACAAATGTCGAACAGGTGCCGCCAGCGAGTTCCGTCTTTAGCTCATTTTGTGGGTATTTATTATATTACTTTAATTGTAGTTGCTCAATATACATGTTTTTGTTCCTCTCCAAAAACTGGTGAAAACAACGTAAAAACATTAGGACACAAGCCTATTATTTAAAATTAAAAACTATTTATTGTTTAGACGATGAAACCGCATGGCTCCATTGCGTCGTCAAGACCGGTGTTGAACTCGGTAGGTTGCCCCGGAACCGCCGAAACACGACACCCTTCGGCCAGAAAGCAGCACACGCGATGGTGCGGCACGCGCACCACAAACGAGCTAGTGGCGCGAACGCAGCTGGAAAATCCTTAGCGAGTAGCCAGTATTTTGGTGAATAAACTCCACCATGCCATCAGCCATAGCGGAGTAATGCAGGCACGACATGTACAGCGCCTTACTCGGTGTGGCAACCCGCAGACCAGAACCAACCGGCTCTTCTGTACCACTACCACCCTGACTCTTTCGCGGCTTAAGCTTTCTTGACACCGATGTAAAAACCCTCCGTATTCACATCAGTGCGAGGGGCTTCTCTCTTGGAGAAACCCCGTCTTCACGCGCTCTTGAAGGTGCGTTTCTCCGGTTGGTTCGCGATGCGCGATGACGTGACTTCGAGGAGGCGGCGAGAGGGCAGGGCATAAATAGATTGGATATGAATTATATTTTTGTCGCAAAATAAAGTCACAATTAGTCAAAGCGGGAACTAATTAAGTTGCTAACTGAACCAACTCTTAACAACGGGGAACCTACAAAAACTGTGTATCTGAATCCTATTACACAATGACATTATGTTTTCTTGGTTAGCACAGATCGGGTAGCTATTAGGTAACTATCACAAATTGTAGTGATACATGACTAGGAAGCATTTTAATATTGAAAGAAAATATCACATTCCTGCGAGCTATATAAAAATTTGAAAGATAAATCGTTTCGTTGGCACCTACACCTTACAGTCAAGACAATAACGTTTAGTAGTAGCTATACGAATATATTAATGTACCGAAAGTAACGTAATAGACTCTAGATCATGTGTCGATACTGCCGAGCCGCTAGTACAGAGTGGCAGGCACTTTCCGGCGCACAATGACTTCAGTTTCAAATCGAACTCAATTTCACGCGTGATTTGTACGCTTTTATTTCATTTCCACTCGCGCCATTGCCGTCGGAACATGGCCAATTTATTGTGAACTACGTACGAAATTCGAGTCTATCATCATTTTTCAAACGAACTCGTCTAGCGTTTACTGTTAGTATGTAGATATATTTATTTTTTGCTGCACTTTGTTCGAGCATGAAACTATGGACCGGAGTCATCAAAGAGCGGCGTGGTGCCATAATAGGACAATGTAACTTAACAAACAACTATGTGTAACATCTCGCATCTCACGACAAGGAGTCAGCCGACAAGTTGATTTATTGGGCTGGTCGGTGAGGGCGAGAGGGTAAACAAACCAGCCCCGCCCTACGCTTTAGTAATAGGCTCCTACGTTCCAGACAGATAACGCTGTCCCGCAGGATCCCACAAAAATATTTTTATATTTCACTTGCTTGTACATGTATGCGACTATGCGTTTAAATAAATAGTAGTGAGTTAAACCAACGGAAACTAAGAATGTTAGTTTCCGTGTACCGTTTCAGTCAGTAAAGTCGACAGATCAAGTCGGAATGCATGTTCCTTCGCTTGTTCTAAATTCACCATAAGGCTAACGTAAAACGAAACGGTTATGGTAACCTTTACACATTCACTTTAACTGTGTAAAATAAAATAAAAACCTCAACTCAATTTACACCCAAGAATTTGATATTTTACTGCGAAAAAAGCCATCAGCACGTAAAACGGAATGAAGATACGTAGTGGTTTAAATTGAAACGAATTGTAACGGCGTTGAGTGAGATGAACAAAACGGCGCGGCGGGCATCGAGGCATTATGAAAACACTGAAATTCCACGGCTCGATAGACAAGCCGCGTAGCTCGGAACTTTATGACCGGCAAATGCGTATGTGAACGTCTGAAAAAGGCGGTACGCCGATAAAAACTCCATTGTCGACACCAGGCTTCATTTAGGGGCTTCCAAAATGACGGGAGGAGCACGAGGAAGTGCGATAAAAACTGCAGACGCGCGTCTGGGCGCTCGAAACGACAAAGAAATGGAATGCTAAGTCGAGGCGTCGACAAGCGTGAAATTTGATTAGCGTTACAAAACATTACCTACCTATCGTTTGCGGACGACGCGTAATCTATACATAGTGCAGTCGTCTGGGGTCATCAGGTCGTGGCGACAAATTTTCTTAAGATGAACCTAAGTATGTAGTAAAAGTTTCCAATATTAGTAAATGCATATTTATCTCTACTTTATGATTTGATCCTGGATAACTATTAGTGGCTCTGTGAGCTGTACGCAACGCGAATCTGCCTTAAGAAAAAAATACCATATAATTAACGAACGAACCTGCTCACAAAATATCAAAAAAATCGGTTGAGAAATGCGACTTGTAGAGGAGAACAGCCGGACATCCTAGCATCCGGCCAGATGTACGAAAACATTTTTGAAACGGAGAATTTCGTTTGTTTCGCTCGCTCGAATTAAAAAAGAAGAAAATAAATGCCATCTCCCATTTAATTTCTGAATATTAATTAGAAGTATACTTGCTTTATTGCTTTGCTTAATTGCGTAAAACCACGCTGTTACCTGAAACAACACAATTTATAACGTTAGCAAGAAAAAGGCTCTATTACATACATACCTAGTCACGTAATACGATTGAAATTTATTGAAATAAAAATACAAGATTATAATTAACATTAACTAAGATAAATTAAAACTAAGTTAAATCTAAAAAAAGGCCCTCGAGGCATTGTACCGAGGATGCTGGCGGCATTTCCTCGCTGAATTGCAATGCTGATGCGTTGCGCGAGAAAGCCGCCAGCTCTTCGGTCACCAGTTACATCGACCAGACGTTTCGCGATTTCTGCAAATAACTTATGCGCACTGGGACCCCACGGACCGAGGGTCTCGACGCCAAAGGGTACAAAGTCGTACTCTCTGCCGAGGCCTCTATATTTATTACATTTCAGATTTTCGGCGTTTTCCGCCGCTGCACCCGCTTTAGAAGTAGTCCGTTGGAGGTGAGACGGTGCCAGTGTGTCTACACATGTAGCGTCCCACACAAGCATCCGTCCCAACCTCCATGGAACCAGAGACACACCATCAGGTCTTTTGCCATCATCTCTGACAATGCCAGGCGGCTCAAGAAGAGCAGGCACATTGATGCTGGCAAGAGACCGGCGGATTATGTCATTAAGTGTCGCATGTCTTGAAAAGCGGCCTGCACTTTTTTGACAACAAAGTCCGTGGTGACCCAGTCGGTCCACGTCCGTGCCACAAGGGCATATGTGTGGACTGCATACCGTGACCCCAAGCCGCAGACCAGTCGCCAGACGAAGGGAGGTCGGATCCAGGAAGGTACCGGTATTTGGAGAGGGATGGGCATGTAGCCAGTGACCGGCCTCTCTGGCTCCAACCGCCAAAAGTCTTGCGCGATCTGGACCTGAACTGCGGCTCAGAATCGATTTGTAGGTTAAATCGCAATAAATATCGTCCCAGCTCCTTTGAGATTTTGGGTTATCTGGAAAATCTTTACCCGGGCAAGCAATTTTAAAAGCATTCTTGGCATCCTCCACGCCCGCAGTCTCATAGTTTGTGGGTAGATCCCTTAAGATATTTCCTATGAGACGTGACGAGCTATGGGTGGATGACAAAAAGGCTGGGGAAGCAACACTAGAAATTTTGCGAATTCCTAAGCCGCCAAACCGAATAGGGAGGGATGCTTGTAACCAAGATTGTTCATTGAGCTGAATATTTAAAATCATTTCTAAACTAGTTTTGACTAAGTCATCTAATCGGTGAAAGCAAATTTTGATGTTTCCAAAATGGGCAACAGCGGAGCACATAAGTTAATTTAGGGACAAAAAGGCAAAACTTTAGAATTACAAGAGCATAATGAGCATTTCACGTAATTAAATATTTCCTTAGCAAAATTATCTCCTCACACTCCTCGGCATAATGCTGAGACAGCGACCGTTTCACTGCCGCGAAGACACACACAATATGTATCAATTGTATTGTATATCTTCTCCCTTTATCTCTGTGTGTCTTTTGTGTAGTGAATAAATGTCTTCTTTCTTTCGTTCTTTCTTTCTTTAACTTTGTTAGTATAATAACTCAATGAATTCTCTTTATTTGTAAAGCACTGCTTTGTTCGATGTCGGAATTTCCTTGTTTCATTAGGAAATTCCTGTGCCAAAGTAATTTTCCGCAAGCGCCGGAAAATTCATGAATTTTGTTTGTGAGTGTTTGAATGTTTATATGAATAAATAAATTATTTTGTTACTTAGAAACACTCGTATTTAGATAATAATATTCCTAAAATTAGTCGAGCAAGCGATACCTCTAATTTATTTATATTCTTACGTAATAGCGTTTACCTAAGTTACATTATTTTGAAAAATGTGGAATAACAAAGCAGGAAGATATATAAGACACTTAGATCCCGGAAAGAAATCT
This sequence comes from Epinotia nisella, assembly GCA_932294315.1. Classification (NCBI taxonomy): domain Eukaryota; kingdom Metazoa; phylum Arthropoda; class Insecta; order Lepidoptera; family Tortricidae; genus Epinotia; species Epinotia nisella. Next base: position 14,312,522 of record OW028679.1, on the reverse strand, counting down.
TTAAAACAGAGAACCCTTTTTCTGAGGGTCATCAAGTTTATAAATGGCCGGTACGGGCGGTGTCACTCCCAGGTTTAAGATAAATTACTTTCTATTTTCAAGGATAAACCATTAATGTGCCTTAGCCGCGACCATATTTATTAATGCTAAAAATTGTAACGCATGCTGTTGTTGCCTGTTATTAGGGTTACGATTAGATATTACATATAATGTTACATTATATTTTTTTCATTAATGTAACATTGTGAAATCCGTTGGTAATCCTTAAATAAATAAATGCGAAAGAGTGTCTGTCTGTCTGTCTGTTACCTCTTCACGCTTAAACCGCTAAACCGATTTAGATAAAATTTGGTATTGAGATAGTTTGAGTCCCGGGAAAGGCCATAGGATAGTTTTTGCCTCGGAAATCATCCCCAAGTTTGTATGGGGCTACGATATAAACAAAGTTCCACGCGGACAGAGTCGGGGGCAGAAGCTAGTTCTAAATATATTGATAAATCCGTTGATTCGTTTAACATTCGCGGCCAAAGAGTATATTTCAGAAGGTAGGAAAACGTGAATACTGAATAGTTTGCAAAAGTCGCTCCCTGCAGCCTATAAACGTTCGATTTGTCGGTCTGTTAGGAGGTTTCAGTGTAAAAGCGTCGCCTGTGTCCAAGTCCATTATGTAAGTATGTATCTAAATGGAAGGTTCCAGCTACACTGTACGGATTTAGCCAATCTATTCGCGGAGCCTGGGCCGTCTCTATGCTGTTTCGCTCGCTAAGATACTTTCGACCAAGGGAGTTAAATGTATGTAACTATTAATGGAGGCTAGTTTTCCATGCACTGTCTAATGCAAACTTGATCAGCTTTGCTGCCGAAACTTGGCGATAGTGCTTTTCCTTGGACTAAGCTCTGTGAATAATAGGGTTAGAATTTGGAACTTAAGAATAAAATAGTTCCTATACTAATGTATACTGTATGACTAGCTCAGTAGCAAGATGGGTGGCCTACTTGAAGAGAGGCCTATATTGGCAGTGAACAATTATAGGCTGAAAATGATATTGCTGAACTGTTTTTTTCTTGCCAGATTTTACAGTAGGTACAAATGGTTCAGCAGACTGTAAATATTTCTTAATTTTATTTTATTACTTTATTGAACTGAAATAGTTATAGTGCTAGCAAGACTATCGGGGGCCTGCTAAGTACAACCTTTGTTACTGAAGACCTAGATATACCTACCGTTTCAATACAATACAAGTTACGCCTGCTCCGAGGAAGACCTACGAGACAGACGAATAGGTACTAGTCTAGTAATTATTGTGTAACATTTTATATGTGTTTACGTAACATAAATGTACATTATTAGTATCGCCAGTTCCTTTTGGCTTTGAACTTGGCTGGACACACTGCCGCGAGTCTAGATCACATTTTATGTTCAGAAGTGAAGTAGAATTATTTGCTAATAGATGTTTATCGATGGCAGTAGCCCTGTGTGTGCTTAGGGAGCGGCAGTCCCTCGCCTCATAACGTTGAGTGCTGACAAGTGTTCTGATGCTATCGCATTTAAGAGGCGTATTCTATCTTTCCTACCACCCTACTACACTACCCATTTGCAATTTCCAACCATGGCAGGAAAATCTAATGAGTCAAACAATTCCGAAAGAATCCCTGCCTTAAAATATAGCTGCATCAAATCCAACCGATTGTTATACTAAGCCGAGTATATCTTTTACAAGTTGTTCGTTAGGGTTAGGAGTGGTTGGGAGTTGGGATAACGTAGATCCTCATAAGTATCCTCACTCGCGTCATCTCAAGTGAACTCCCACGGTTAGCATTGCCTAACCCTTCCCCGGATGCTTACAATATAAACACGCTCATCTCAACTTCACCTTCACCTATCCCCTGTAGTATACACTACTTGTAACTAACCAACGGTTGTAACAATAAACCAATGAACTTTGGAGTAATTTTTTAGGGTAGCCTCCGTTTCCGCATGGAAACTACTACTGGACTATTTTTCAGTAACTGTAGTTTGGCGAAAACGAATTTACTAAATAGTTTACGGGGTTTGTCCCAGCGGATGTAGCGCTCGCGTTAGTAAAGCATTTATTTTAGCGAAACACGAGCAACATGTTTAAATAGTAAATTGGGTACGGTAGTGTGTATTTTAACATCCAAATTGAGTTGAGTCTTCTGTGTCAACTAAAAATCACATGATGTATATTTAGATACAGGATTATTCTGGAATGCCGCCCATGTAGAAACATGATCTCTCTTTTCTTTCATTTTGTAGTACCTGTACCCTGTACCTACGTTGTAGTGGACTACTACTTACCTACTAACTACAAAATGAAAGACAGGAAACTAACTACTTTAATTTTGTGCATAAGGTATAGAACTGGCTCTACATTGACACCATGTTTAAATTTCGAAGTATTCCAATTTTTTTTTTTTAATAAAAAATAATCCCATTATGATTTTTAATGTATCGAATAAAATTAAACTTAATTAATATTACAAATATATATTACAACACAGATGAGATGAATAATTAAAATATACTCACCGGCAGAAAATTTGGCCCAAATTAAATAAGTTTGCTATGCAGAAAAAAATTTATTCAATATTGTGGAACATTTAACTTTAGAATATACGAGTTCTGTCATGCGTATTACAGCTTTTAATTTCATTGCGGAACTAGTAATCTAGGAAGTTGTGTGAAAACAAGCTACAGTTAGGTATCACCTAGTGCTTGTTTGCGGAAGTTGGCGCGGGCGGAGTTTCATTTCAAGATATTGCCACAGCATTCCAGTCTCGTGTTCGTGTATAATATTTCCGCCGAGTGTAATCAGTGTACAGAGATGGCAGCGGAGATGAAAGATCTGCTATTCACACACCCTCGCTGTCCAGGGGAATTACTTGAAATGACATGATAACTGTGTACTTACGTCAGATGAGATGGTTCCCTTAATTAAAGACCGAGTAGATACAGCGGCCTTGCTATGATTACTAAAGCAATATTAAACACGGCGGGAACTTATTCTTATTTACTGGATTAGCTATATCATTTTAGATCATATATTTATGTTGGGCTATAAAAACGTTAATATTGCTGAATTTATGCTGCAGTTAAATTAAATAGCAGTTGTTGGCCTTTTAAAAACGTCTTAGGAAATTACTGTACCATCATGTTATTTTTTTCTACTCCGGTATTGTTATCCGCCATATTTAACTTAAATACAATGACATCGATAATAAATCGTGGAAAACTCAGCATTGATTTAGTAGGGCCCAAAAATGCACTGTTTAGCGTGCTGTTATGATTTATATTTTTTTCATAATATCACTGCCAGTGCAATTTCACAAACAAATATTTCGAAATAAAAGTTTTATTTGACCAAACATTGATATATTATATATTATAAATTATTAATTCTTGTTATGTTTTATCAATTCATGGTTTTATTTGTAAAAATAAACAGTTCGGATTCGGTTTGGTTTGCATGGCAAATGCAAGCAAATTAAAAACAAACCACGAACAAGAGATCAAAATTAAAAGACGAAAAAATATAACTATTAGTTATTTCATTACATATTAAGATTTTATTCGTCTTTGTGAATAAAAAAAGTGTATACGTTCCTTTTAAAATGGACTAAGAAGAAAATAACTGCACTCCTGAAGAAATTGCGTGAGTAGCATACTTTCTACCTGAGAAGTCTAAAAAAAATTATTTATCTAAAACTAGCTTTTCCCGCGGCTTCACCCGCGTACTAAAAGTAATTTTAACCATCTAAAAAAAAGGTGCATCTCAGTTTGACCCGTATGTTCCAATTTAATTGCAATTTGGCACAAATACTTTCAAGAATGTTTATGTCCACAATGTTAAATTTCAAAATCGATGCCATTTTCGTAATTAACGTCCCAAAAAACCATAAAAACGACACTCATATTGATATTTAGACACAACCCCATCGCATCCCAACAGGGGAGATGGTATTTCACGTCCGCCACGTTGGATTTTAAAATCGTTGTTGTTGTTTTCGTAATCAGCGACCAGCAACCCGATAAACCATAGAAAACAATACCCATGTTAGTTTTTCTTTTACTTGTTTGTTTGTTTAATTGTGTAATTTATGACGTTAAATAAATGTATTTTCTTTCTTTCTTTCTTTCCATGTTGATTTTCAGACATTGTCACATTTCCCCCTTTTAGGGGTTGAATTCCCAATCAACCTGAAACACGTTTACTCATTTATTGCTAGGAATACTCCTGTGAAGTTTCGAATGAAATAGTCTTACTTATTTTGTTTCCCCATACAAACTTTGGACTCACATATCACCCGCTTAGGGGGAGAATTTTGAAAAATCCTTTCTTAGTGCACTCTTAGACCTTATAAGGAACCTACGTGCCAAGTTTGGAATCTCTAGATCCAGCGGTTTGGGCTGTGCGGTGATGTTAGTCAGTCAGTCAGTCAGCCAGTTTCTTCTTTTATATATTTAGATTGACTCTACATAGACTCTACATATCGAACATAGACTCTACATATCGAATCTACATATCGACTCTACATATCGACTCCACATATCGACTCTACATATCGACTCTACATATTGACTCCACATATCGACTCTACATACCGACTCTACATACCGACTCTACGTATCGACTCTACATATCGACTCTACATATCTGGACCCCCATATAAAATTTCATCCCCTCTTTTAAGGGGTTGGGTGCAGATTTCCAAAAAAAAAAGATGCACGATTTTTTTGTTAGTTACAAATAGGTAATCCGCATACCAATTTTTAGCTTTCTACCTTGAAAATTGCGGAATGCTCCATACAAACTTTCACCCCCCATTTTAGAAAAGTGGAGGGTTAGAAAGAGACAAAAAGTAGACTATGGCACTCTCCATCCCTTCAACTATCTCCACTTAAAAAATCACGTCAATTCGTCTCCCCGTTTTGCCGTGAAAGACGGACAAACAAACAAACGGACACATACATTTTCCCATTTATAATATTAGTAAAGTATGGATTACTCGTAGAAAAAGTATTGCATGCAACGGTGTAAAACTGGAAATGTTCGAGGCGTCTTTAGTTATCTTTCGACAACTAAAATAAATTCGACGCTTTAGCGCTGTATAATAATTATTTCAGTTGAGTTGGGAGCTCCATAGAAAAAAAGAACGTGGTTTTAGTTTAGTGTACGAAGTCTTAATTCAAACATTAAAGTCGACAAGTACGTATAGTTATTACATATAGTTATTTATCCCCTAAACTAGTGAAATGCAATCCTTTTTGTCGGCAAGCTTGAACTTTCAGAAGTCTGGAAAGTTAGAGTACCTACCTTTCAGTACGTAATTATCATCAAATTGCTTGCAACCTGAGTTTCGTTACCAAACATGCGAAACTTTTTAAATTATGAGTGCGTTCGAAATAGTTTATAAGATACTCGTATACGAACAAAATGATATTGACTATGTATCGTGCTTGCCACAAACTTAGGCTTAATATTATAGGTGATATCTTCATTCAATATCAATATGCCTTATGTTCGGAAGGAATGTCTTTCTATGCAGATAGAATATTCCATCCTGCCTGGAAACTTATCACGGGAGAGAAAAAGTAATTCGGGCCAAGCTTCGTCACGTTCTCACGCGGAAACTTAATTTAGAAAATTTTAATTGGAAGGCGCTAGTCCCGTCTATAGACAGTTTTATTCGCTTCGCTCCTGGGGAAGACCGGGCGAAATGTCATTAGGAAACGTAAGTGCTTTTAATTGGCTATACGTGATATATAAAAGCCTCTTGAAATGGGTTTCGTCAACGGATGAAAGACCGATTGAATTTCAATCGCTTTGAAACTAAAATAGACGTGAAATTCTGACAGACGGTGGTCACGAAACATTGACATTTTTTGAAGTTTAGTCGGCTGCGAGTATTCAGTCATATTATAAATGGCATGTAAATAAAAAAAAACAGTCAAGTGCAAGACTGACTCATGCACCAAGGGTTCCGTACAAACAAAGATAATAAAGGATTTTTGACCATAAAAAAATCTAGAACAGATATACTTAGTTATATTTTACTAGTAATATTTATAGAAGTCTAATAAAAACAATATTTTCATACACTTGGGATTGGGTTAGCCTTGTTTACAACTACTCGAAATTTCAAATCGATAGCATGAGTCGCACGGACTGAGTTGCACCGCACCATTGGTGTTCTTTTTTACTATTTAGGTACGGAACCCTAAAAATTAAACTGGCGTGGTAAACGTAAACCAATATCCGTGGATTAGGTAGTATTTAATATCCGAGGGCACGACGAAATAATTTCTTGATTGCCTTGTTGCTTAAACAAGAAGCCAGACTTACATGACTACTTGAATACATACAGGGTTGAAATTGTTCACGACATTTTGAACTAGTTCACGGCGTCGATCGAATACAGTGAACCAATAGTATCTACTCACAAGGAGGAGAAATTTAATTAATCAAAGTTTGTAATGCCGCCGCAGTGCAAGCTTGCAGCATCTGTGCAGTGGAGCGCCCGAATCCATAATGCACGTAGTATAATGAGGCCAAATGAAAACCGCACTGCCTGCTATACGAGTGTAAGTGCCTTCGTTTGCTATGCTAATTGGTCGGATAAGCTGCCAACGCGTGCCTGCAAGAATTTTAACCCTATTCCAACGCTTTTACCTATTTCTGTTATCGTAATCAGCTCGGAACAATTAAACGGAAAGACTGGGCTGAGTGAATGTTATTCTCTCAAGGAGTTAAGAGGGCACTTGGCCTCGTTAAGCTTCCTGGGCATTTTTATTTCATTTGGAGTATTTGGACCCATTTCGTACAGTTTCCGGAAATCGTTTCTTACCGTTCGAGTGTTTCTCGACTAGCATAACTATTTTCTCTACTAGTATTATGATAGTACATTACTTAGTATCAATTTATTTATGATAGCTAATTAATGAAACTTAGAACCTTCGATGAATATATTTTACATACTGCTGTTGACCCGGCAACAGAACCAAGAGTTTTAAACGCAAAATTGTAAAGCCTAAGAGATTTTGAATTATATTAAAACCAGTTTTTAATTAGAAACGAAGTTATGTGTTTATAGAGTTTTATGCAATTTTTTTGTGGAACTGTAACTGGTAAGTATATATAAATGCTTCTGGACAAAATCGGAAGGAGGAATCGACGACATTTTGGTTGATGTGATGACAATACGAAAACTTTTGTTCTATTTCACAACAATATACGATACGACCGATCGCAATAATATACGAGACGACCCCTGTAGCCTAGTTGGTAGTGACCCTGCCTACGAAGCCGGAGGTCCCGGGTTCGAATCCCGGTAAGGGCATTTATTTGTGTGATGAGCACGAATTTTTGTTCCTGAGTCATGGATGTTTTCTAAGTATTTATTTATGTATATACATAAGTATGTATATCGTCGTCTAGTACCCATAGTACAAGGATTGCTTAGTTTGGGACTAGGTTGATTTGTGTAAGATTGTCCCCAAATATTTATTTATATTTATTTATTTAATATACTTTCACTTAGAGCTATATAATATGCTGATCCACTAGTAAATGTCGACATAATTTTATGACTTTTAGCATTACTCCTCAGGCTATATGCTGCTTAAATGTTAAATTTCCAACCAATTTCGTATGTTATGCTTACCTAATGAATTTATGTACCGGTAGATTATATTTCCGAAACATATCTTTTCATGCCGCGGTGCTAATGAGCTTTTCCGCCCCGCATTTTCTTCCCCTGCTAATTTCCGCATAAATGTTATCACCTTACGACTCGTTTTCTCTCGAGATTTCTCGCAGTAATAAGAATGGAGTTGTGTTAGGTACTTAATAGCATAATTGGGAGTATGGGGACGTGTGATCATATTAGCTTGTACTTATCCTATATGATAAAGGTACTATTGAAGAGAAGTTGAAGGCATTGCAATTTATAGAAGTCTACTACTAGCTAAATAGTAGTATATGTTTAGTTAAAGGTGAGGTTTAATGTCTCGAGACACAAATATCACAATATTTTGCAAATTCTTGCAGCAGTGCCGTACTTATCTGAAAGAAACTTATTCCTCAGTAAAGTTTACAGAAGACAAATGAAAAAAGTTTGCGCCTCAAAGTAATCAAAAAAGTATTTCGCTCATAAACAATGTTTCTTTTGTATCAATTTCGTGGTCTACGTTCCCACAAAATACCTATCTTTCCTAAAATAATAATAAAAATTTCCTATAAACAATTCTGTCCTAAAATAATATTAAAAATTTTAGACAAATGTCTGGGCTTCAATAACAATAACTTATTCATTAGGGCGAGCGTAATTTGAGCGCTGTGAGTCGCGTAATTTCGGTTCGGATAGATGGACATTTCGGCTTACCTATCTATGGGAAAGTATGGGAAACTATGGGAACCGAAATTACGACTCTCACAGCTCACAGATTACGCTCGTCTGGTCTCACCCTTAGATGACCCGAAAAAAATGAGTAAGTTCGTAACGTAATTCTAAAAATATTTTTGTTTTCGTATACGGCTCGGTTCTCTTACAAAGAGACGTGAGGCATACAATTTATTCAAAAGCCCGAGGCACGTGGGACGCAAGGGATTCCCGACCGGACAAAGGCCGAAAATTGCTATTATTAACGCGAATCTCAGAGAGGCATTCAATTTTAGGTAACAAAATACCGCCTCTACGGCCACTTGGAAACTAAAAAGACTAAAAACGCGCCGCACGCACCAAAAGGATTAGCGGAATTGTGATCCAGCAAAGTTTTAGGCAGGAAACGCGAAGGGAAAGGCGTCCTGAAGTTTAATTGGAAACGTCTTGTAAAGTTGATCGTGACTTCCGAAGTTTAGTTTATTTGCTTTGCGAATTGGAAAATCGAGCTCTCGGATAGCATTACCAAGGACTCGAAGTAATGCGTTGACGAACATTTTAGCGTGGGTTTATCTGAATTGAGAGCATGACAGCATTCCCTCGGATGAATACATGCAAAACAATAGTAATACTTTGCACCTAAATAAGTGCCCAGATGTTCCTAGAAATCTGTCATCATTAAAAACTACAATAGAGTCACTTAAAGTCAATTTTATATATGCCTATATGGCTCAATTAAATCAATATTCTGACGAATATTAGAACTATTGCTGTTACAATGGCTTGTGTAGTAATTAAGAACCCGAAAATATCACCCTATACAGCGTTAAGGCAGACTTTTAACAGTCTAAGTATATATCGATGAGAAATCACGCGGGTACTTAATTCTTCATATAATTGTTTGAATATTAGCCAAGATATGTGTCGTTGAACGCGACAAGCAACTTCATAATGCAAGTAGGTTATTAAAACATTATCGCCTCAGCGCCTGAGTGCATGGGTGAGCAGAAGTGGTGCTCCAAAACGCATTAGGTACGGCCGCCCGTTGAAACTTATGTACACACACGTAATACCATACGAGGGAAAGAGACGGGAGATACCTCGACACCGGATAGGTTCTGTCAATATTACCACTACTCTTAACTATCATACAAAGCAAATAATTCCTCGATGTTACATGGAGATTTTAGTCAAATCATACGATTGAAAATAAATTGAAATAACAAGGGTCTCTTCTAAGGAAACAATGTAGATTTTCGATTTAAATTTAACGGTCATTAGATTGTGTAAACGTTGAATGTGGGCATATAAGACAAGTAAATATTTGTAAACGAACAATTCAAATATAACAGTCATAAAACAACTAAAAACGACCTAAATGTAGCAGTTGAAAAATAATAAACGAATCCACATCACGACCTAGGTCTAACCGTCTAGTTGGCACGTCGCATTCCGATTCCGAAAGATAAGTTTTATTACATTCCCAACACAAAAGAAGGAATTACAGCGAACGTGCGCGGTCAAATATTGCCTTTCCTTGCTGCGCGTGGATATGTTTCTAAGGTAAAATACTGCGCCCCGAGCATTCTGCTCGAGTTCTGGTCAGATACTTTAGATCAATTATAGTTATGTAATGAATTAGTAACAAAACAGTAACTATAAACAGTAGATTGATTGGATTATATTACACCTATTTAATTCATGTATACCTACGAGTGTGACGGCCGTACAAATCTCTATATACTCTGCAGGGTGCTCAAAATAAACTAAAAACGCGCTCCAACACTTTGAACATAGAATCATGTTCAGATATTTAAAAGCACCTCGGCTCATATAGCTGGTAACAGCTGTACCAACTAGTGAGTCAACACGAATTCAATTACCTAGCCGTACATTTTATCTAGACTATCACCTAATTTCAACCTCAACAATGTCCCATTAGTGAGACAATGCTACAGAGCTGAAACACCTCTAAAGATAAGACGCATTTCGTGGCCTCTCTTATGAAAACCATTATATTCAATTGTTAAAAGTAAACAACACTACTTGCTATGAAAAATTACTTGCTTATAGTTATTCACTCTTAGAAGAATTTCTCATTTCGTTAGGTATTCTAAGAATTCATTTCATTAGGGAAAATTGCAGTTGAAGTTTTACAACTGCTTCGCAAGTTTAACTTTGTGTAGGTAAAAACAGAATCAAAGAGCAGAACTGGCAGGGAATATCAAGGTGACTAAATGTAAATATGTAGTAGTGAAGGTCCAATTCAATTGACGAGAGCCAGCAACTGATCGATCGGTATTTATGATTGACGTTAACTACCAATTGGTCGGGACACGCGACTCAGAGATGAACGACGCTCGCAGGTTTGATTGGGTATCGGAGAGAACTAGACTGAGTCGGAGTAGGTACCTTCATTTAAATTAATGCTGTCTCTATCGCCTACGCGAGACGAATATAGAAGGAAGGAAGGAAGTCACCTCTGAAGGTAGCTTCAGAGGTGACTTTGCACTGGCATAGCTCGTAGGCCAACGTAGGTTTTTAGTGTAGATGCTAATTAGTAAATGTGGATAAAAGAAAATTTGCAATAGGGTAGACTGGGTTCGGTCGTGCCATATTACGGTAGTGACAGTCGTCATAATAGCGAATCTATACAGAATGCGGGGAAGGATGCAAAGGGAGAGGGAACGCGTTCCCCAGTATTGCGTCAGCCAGCGGGCGGCGTCAACGTAATTGCTTTTCAACAGTCAAAAGTAAATTCTTTTAATAATTACTGTTATTTGTATATAGATAATAACCTCGTATTTTTTTTTGTTATAAGTTGAACATTAGCAGTTAATTACGAATGACTAATTTTTAGGTAGATCATTTGGCAAAGTCATGGCGATTTTTGTTTTCGAAAATGTGCTAAGGGTACATTTGCATCATATGGAAACTGGAAAAAAACTCCTATCCTCGTCTTTGTTTGTGCAACCAAACAGTGCACAATATTTACCCACCGCGAACGTGCACACGGCAGAGCGGTGAGCGTCGCACTGGGTTGCCCGGGATCGCGCCCGGGAAATGACGCCCATCGGTGTGGTAGCCGACTTCGGTGGGAGGCGGTTCGTGTCCTTTCTGTATGTAATACTATTATACTATTCTGTGACACTATGCTAAAAAGTGTACCATAATGTGACGTCACGCGGAACTTTAACAGGCTATATCTTCATGATTTTTTTGTTTGATTGACAAAATAAAGAATACGTGTACAATATTTTTAGATAATCTAACTGACGGACTAAATATAATTATTTTTTTTTACCCAGGAAAGTACCCAATTGTCACAACTGTACCCAGAGTCTACCCTACTCGGAAATTTTTCTAACCTATTGTAAAGTGATATTCATTTCTTATTGGTTTTAGTTTTCGCATTTTGTCGACAGAGCTAACTCGTAGTAAATTGGAGTCCTAATACGATAAAAGCGCATACTATTTCGACGAAAACCGTTGCGTGGCTCATCGACCACGAACTAAGTCCACTTTACACTATGCTGGTATAACCAGTATTGTAACTTCACGACATATTTGAATTAATTACCAATGCGCTATCGACATGCAAGCGCTGCCTCTATAGTTATTTAACAAAGAAATTCAAGACAGTCAAATTGACGTATACTAGAAAAGTAGGAGAACCTATACTAGACAAGGTTTTATAATCTGCGAAGTTCGCTGAAAGGTCTACAAAATATTTAATGTGAAAACAGAGAAGTAATTAATTTTAGTTTGTTTAGTGGACAAACACGAAGCTGTAATTTATTTAAAATAGAATTCTGGAAACTAAAGATATCGCCTCACCCCTATCTCGTATTGGCATAGAAAAAGTCAAATTAAATACAACTCGCTGAAGAACTTGGCGTTCTGCGCGACATTTATTTGACTTGTAAAATAAATAGCCAATATACTACATTAACTTCTTCCGAGAGCAAATTGTTTCAAAAGTATTTCGTTATCTACTGACAACCTTTCGGCCATCTCTCCTCTTAAACAAGCATGCATTCCAAATTCAGAAAATTGTTGAAACTCCTTTTATTGTAAATAAAACATGAAAAGTAGTCCTCAAAATTTTAAGTGGAGCCCTTTGTAATAAATAACTTAATTCCGTTGTGCTAAAGGTAAATCCCTCGTACCATAATTATTCAGACCCAGCATAATGTGGAGTGAGCACTATACCTTGTTCCGTTCTGTATCTCCAGACACTCTTCGTGGAATGTTCTATTAATATTTATGACCGGAAAATTATCATTAAAAATAGGTTTTGACCGTCCGTAATATTACCGCTCCGCCTCATTCAATATGCCCCTACAAGTGCCCTCCCATTATCTCGTATTAATTTTATTTGGGAATTAAATAAAGTGAAGCGCCCCATACACTCGAGCTTCATTGTAATAATATGTTACAGAGTGTTGGTTGCGTTCTAATTTTGTTCAAACAAATGACGGGTAAGATTGATCAGTAATGTTGCCTTCCGAGCCTTAACATAATTGAATTGTGTCGTGATATTTACTAACTTGTTTTATTTAAGCACGACGTGTTTTATTTGCAGCCATCAATCAATTTGCATTGCCTTAGTCATACGTCACATGTCGTACCGAAAACATTTAGATAACACAAATTAATGAGGCGAGGCCGTTCTGATACAGCCCATTGATACATTATTTATGTGTGATGTGATGACGCTACATCCCGGTTCCCGGCTATAAACATTAAACAACGCGCTTCTGGCACACGTCATAATCAATTTGCTAAGCATATGTATTAAGTGTTGAAATTCAAATATTTATCGGTGGTTCCCAAGCGTGTATACAGGCCGACCATTGACCCTGCGCCCGCGTCTATACTCGCGCGTCGGTTGGACGAGAATGCGTCTGCTTTTTGTACATAAAGAGTTGCTTGTACAATCATAACAAGGCGGTGACAACAACTTATTCGAGGTAATGTATTTTAAAATAATAGAGCTAAATACAAATAAAATAATAGGAAAGACCAGGAAAGGCGGATATGGATATAAGTGATGTTAAATTTTCTGAGCTAAATGCGAAGATGAAAACTTGAATAGCATCCTCCTGAAAGCTAACGAAGCAGTGGCACTATCAAGCAAGAGAAGCGTATTTTGCTCGTGATTAGATACGTAAAGTGCCCACGTCTACCACGTCTAGACGTAGGTAACTTGGTTAACATGTCAGTTCATTATCAATTAGGCTAACGTCTTGCAACATGTTCTATACAATGCTGTCTTTACTAACAATAGTCGTGTAACAAGAGCAAAGTAAACGAGCGAATATGAGAGTTGGCAAGTTGATGCCGTTTTAATAAACTGTAAAGTAAAAACATAATGGAAAAACACTTGTCACGGAAAATTAATAGCACCGTAAATACAGCGAATCGCCGGTTTTCAGATTTTTGTCATTTTGCGGTAAAGCATGAGCCAAATCAGGTTCGCAAAAATGGTATGTGACAGAATAAATGGCTTCAAGCTACCTGTAAGCGACGGGTCAGCGATTTGCGGCAGACATGAGTCAGTTTAATTAAATGTCATCGCGGGCAATGCACCTCCAGCCGAATGCGGTGAATTAATATCGGTATTCACTCACACAGCCACTCATATCCGCCACTCAGCGGCGCATTCGCGGCTCGCTTCAATATGTCACGACGTGCTGCAAGACATGTGATGTGCCTCGTCTCGAACAGCGTCGGCGGTCGACAACGCAATTAATTAAACGATTTGTCAAACTCGTGTAAAGTACACGTGGGAACGGAGATCGAGATACGGGACAATGCTATGCACCCCTGCCAGCTACACAATTTTAACATCTACGGCAGATGTTCCATCGTTTTCTGTTAAGGTTGTTTATAAAGATTCACATAATGGATTGCCGCATGGCAATGGGAAGTCGTATGGAAGAAAGTAATCAGTATTATAAATAGTCTAACAAGCCAGTTTTCCTAATGCCATCATTTATTATTTACAGGATTAGGAGGATATAATATTGTCTTCTAAGGATCTTGTAAGTTACTCAGTCAGATCTCATTCCTAAAGCGCTGTGATATGCCTTTTCTCCATAACATTATACCTAGGTATTCTACACACTGGACATCGGAATTTGAAATATCCATACACAGTAGCTTTGATCAAATCATCTCTTAAAATAGTACTGACTGCTGCGTTAGGTATTTGTAACATGAAGATAATCTGCATAATATTGGACGGGGCGATAAGTAAATTACTGGAGCATTATCGCCAATATGAAGGGACCAGGAGAGCACTTCGAGTCATTAGGCGGCAGTCACCACTGCGAATAGGTTCCGTAATGGAGAGCCTGAGTTATAGTGGCTCTCCACAACTCACTCCTGATGGTTAATGGCACCTTTATTACTATTATCTGGTTGTAATCACGATGTAACTAAGTTGATTAACCTAGGTTATACTTGTATGATGATAACGATGATATTAATTAATATGACATTTCTGTCGGTAGGATAATACGAACCTAGAGGCAATTCTTTGTCAATTCCATGCCAGCTTAGTAGATTAAGTACTCAAAGATACCTATATATGATATTTACAGGGAATAAAAAGTATACTATTCCCTGTTTTTAGTGTTCCGGACCGAAAAGGTAAAAACGGAAACTTTACGGTGCGACTCTGTCCGTCTGTCTGTCTGTCACAAAGTTACATATCTCAGGAACTACTAATGCTATCAATTTGAAATTTGGAACAGTTTTAAAGAAAGCTAATACACGTGTGTGGAACATGAAAAAAACCGGACAAGTGCGAGTTCAACTCGCGTGGTTTCGTAAAATATTGTGAAAATTTCGATTGATGTGAAATGACTTCAAATCTGTTTTTGCTAAAATTATAAAAAATATATATCTGAGATGCTTAAAACAACCTCTTTCATTTGATATGTCACACAATACAGTTTGCGAAACTTTATTTTTAATTTTACAATTTACCCCCCAAAAGTTGCTGCCTCCTTGTTCAGAATTCATTAATTTACTTTACGCGTCCATCTTTGGGTCACCAATTTACATTTGTTTACCAAATTTTAACTCAATCGGTCCAGTAGTTTCAGAGCAAATCGGCTGTGACAGACGGACAGACAGACGCACGAGTGATAAGGGTTCCTTTTTTCTTTATTTTAAGGAACGGAACCCTAAAAATTAAACATATGTATATTTTTAATATGTAACATATGTTTAAATTTAGGTACAATACACCAGGTTGCAACCTGCTAGTTATTAGTATTGTAGCACCAGTCATATTCGAGTCTACGCAAT
Organism: Epinotia nisella; assembly: GCA_932294315.1. NCBI lineage: Eukaryota > Metazoa > Arthropoda > Insecta > Lepidoptera > Tortricidae > Epinotia > Epinotia nisella. The sequence goes on along the minus strand of OW028679.1, from coordinate 14,296,802 downwards.
TACACGCTAGAAGTCGCTGCCTTGTGTAAGATAGATCGCGCTAACGTTTGTTCGACATAGAAACTATGAGAGGGAGAGTGTACTTGTTTATCGCTTTTTTTCTTACACAATAAAATTATTAATAACTAATAATAATCATATTTAAGATATATTATATTTGTGGACAATCGTACACAAATCGATCTAGTCCTAAACTAAGCAAAGCTTGTACTATGGGTACTAGACGACGATAAACATACTTATATAAATAAATAAATACTTAAATACATAAAAAACATCCATGACTCAGGAACAAATATTCGTGCTCATCGCCACAAATAAATGCCCTTACCGGGATTCGAATCCAGGATCTATAGCTTCGTAGGCAGCGTTAATCTAAATCTTCGCCAAATTGCATAACAGTTTGTTGGAGAATATACACGCTTTATAATTAAGTATGTTTGTATCTATATCTACACATTAGCTATGATTATTATTATTCTTATTTTTTATGCTTAATATTAGCGGCAAACAGGAATGGCAAGTGATGTAACAAGTTTCATCATAATAACGTGTTTGTGGGACTCTCGGCGACTAACCCTCAACTATGGAACGGTTGTTCGTGTTTCGAATGATCACTCCTGCGTCTGTGAGTTGGCATTCTGAACCCAGATAGTCTTGTTAAGATTTTTTCAAAATAAAGCGGGGTCGTGAAGACGGGTAGTTTGTACGGAACCCTCGGTGCGCGAGTCAGACTCGCAGTTGTCCGGTTTTTTATCTAGACTATTAGGTAGGTATTCAAGAAGCGTGCCCATTTCAAGGACATCAAATAGCTTGAAATGAAGTTCTTAACTGCGTAGGTCACATCATGTCATGACACAAGTTTCTTTGTTAATATTCAAAGTACAAGAAGTAAAATACCAGCAAATTCAAGTTATTAGATGTTTTCTGCATAGGATAAATGCGATGCAAACGGGGCAGGCCTAGACGGAGATAGCGGGACAACTTCATTCCTCATCAATTGGTCGGAAAAGGCATTAATTAGGAATTAATTGGATGTGGTAGGCGAAACATTTGTCCCACAGTGGAAAATCCAAATAAACGAATAAAATACGATATGAAATAAATAGCTTCTCTTACATTTTCATTTCGTATCTTTTATTTTCGTTCGTTGATCTTTTCCATGACATGGTTTCTCTGCATCGTAAATATCGCCTAAATTTTATCGTTAGACCATTTATTGCCAATAAATAACGCTTTCATCTGACTTAAATGAGATTTTATAGGAGCTAAAACGCCCGCTGTCAGAGCATTGGTTTGATTATAACTTCATTAGTTTAGCTAACGAGACTTTAATGATTTTATCGGGGTGCCTGTTCATAATAAATGAAGTGTTGAAGACGAAGTGTGAAGTCTTTTTAGACCATACCTAAATGGAGTAATTAATTAATAATTACAAACGTGCAATTGCGCTTTAAGCCGAGGCCTAAAAGCCATGATTGTAAGTGTAGTTAATAAGACTAAACAGGCTACAGCGGCTCCAAAATATCCCCAAATAGGTTGAATCAGTTGTGTGCCGACGTTAATTAACAGAGAGAGCCAGCTCCAATGAGCCACGCCGCCAACCTCTGCAATCCTTTAGCACGGCCGCATACGAAAATACATAAATGAGCAAAATTCGGAAGTATCTAATTAACGCTAATTTCACGTGTAGGTACTGCAATAATCAGTAGGGTTTTTTTAATTAAGTGCAAGGCATGTTGAGTTTTAGACAAATTACCTCAGATGTTTGGGCCAAAATGAGCCAGTTTTTATGCTTGTAGCAGAATGTCAGATCACATATTTTAAACCGTTACATGGCTTGAATATGGTTGATTATTTTCGGAGAGATTATTGGCGCTCTTATTTTTAAGGATTGATACAATCGGCGATAAAACAAACGACTATTTCACCGATAGTACGCCGGCTCTCCTCGCCGGTAGTAAACGGCCAAGTTTGGTGAAAACTCCACTTTCACCACCTTGACAATAACAATCGCTGTACATTGATGGAATAAATATGGTCGCTGGGTGTTTTCGTTTCTTGTAGACCCAGAAGTGTACGGTGAATTGTTAATGCCAGATGCCATTTGTCAGGTTGGTGGCCAGGACTGTATACTAAAAGACACCGCATACTCAGGTTCTCGTCTAATCTACTGCTGATAATAATGGCCGAATGAACGGATAATTCTGAATGGGCCAGGGTATCGGAGTGTGCGGCCGATCTTATTTCGAGTCGGTATCAGTTCTGCCTGATCGAGCGCCGAACAACTGAGCCGCTTAATCGTGATTATATACGTCGTGGCGCCTCATTACAGTGGGCCAAAACCTCGCGCCCAAATTGCACACGTTCTCGGCAGTAGGTATAACCAACTTACCGCCCTTTAAGCTTAGCAAATCGGTTGATAGCGTATATTTGTGGATTAGTACTGCATTTAATTGATTTAAATACGTATAAATTCGTTATTAAAATGTATTTTAAGCTCTTCCTGCAACAATCTGGTTTAAAAACAAGTTCGCTAAAAATTGCTGGTAATTTCAGTATTCATGTAGACATAATAACCGTTAATAACCAAGATTATTATATTATTCACAAAACTCGTTTATCGAAAAGCTACAAAATGAGACCAAAAACATTATAAAATAGAACATTCCTGTATTTTACAGGTTTTCCACGTCTTCAGGCAATTTATTTAGAATACCTTTTGTTTATACCAAGCAAAATTATGATGAACAGAAAATAACAAAAAGATAACTCATTTTTGAGCACTAGCGCGGTAATTTGCCGACGGAGATATTGCCAAAAGGTAAGCGAATTATGGAAGATATGTGGTAAATATAATTTTCTCGCGGCACTACGCGGCAGCAACTCCCACAGGAAACTTTTCCAGGGTCATGGATAAAGTAACCAACGAGATACTTGGCTGTCATATAGTGTGCGTAAAAAAAATCAAGATATACGACGCTCAGTTGTTTTATAAATTCAAAATTAAAGGAAACATTGAAAAATTTAATGCTCGGAGCCGGATTCGAACCGGCGACCACAGGCATACATGGCTCGACGCTACTAAGTACTGACCAACTGAGCTATCGGAACAATCTGTCTTGGCCACTAAACCTTTAAACAGTTCCTTCTTACAACGCCTTAGGGAGGCGTGTAGCAACATCTACCTAGAATACTTAGGCTTCTTAACTGCACCAAAGTCTCAAATCATATATTATTAACTTGATTTTATTAATTTTTCCTTTAATTTGAAATTTATAAATTTCGTTAACAGCGTTAGTTCATACAAAATTAACTCAGTCGTTATAACAGAGATAATTTGATTGACAAATTGTTTCAGGTTAAATGTCGTGATTAAATTGGGTCAAACAAGTGACTTACAACTACATGCTCACTCGTTAAGATAGGCGGGTTGCTAATATTGTTATTAGAATTAATAATTTTATTATAATACCACCCAAATGCTTTCGCGTCTCCGTAAAGTAATACTCGTACGAAGGAAATGCTCGCTTTCATATTCCGACTGACACAATTAGATTACAAACCTCTGCAGAGTCGTGGAAATATTACGTTCACAAATTGTTTAGATACCTACCAGCTATTCTCAAATATTCTCAATATCAAACAAAATACGCGAGCCGATTCGCGTTAGCAGCTAGTAGATAATTTAATTATAAAGAGGTGAAGTTTGTATATAAGGTATAATCTCCGGAATAACTCATAAGATATCAAAGATTCACTTTGATATAGAATTGGCATTCGGGATGAATATATTTTCTATTCTCCGCTCCGCATGCGTTCTTTGAAATAATCGGAGCCGCGCGGGTAGCTTAGTTAGTTAGTAGTTAGTTTGTATCGGAATTAAAATATATGTATGTATATATATACACACATATATATGTTGAATAACTTTATAAAATGACTGATAAAAAAATAAACTGGCCAAGTCAAATCAAACCTACTTTAAGATCTCACATTTTTAAATAACAGCATTTGTTATAGGTATCCAATAAAGCAAAGAAATAGAGTTTATTACTTGTTCATAATGTTATTTTGTTCCTATAAATACATATTTGGATTTTGCGTAGAACTTGGCACTGATTTAGACCTCCATTCTTTTTGCAGCGAAGCCCACAGCCAAGCATAATTTTTGTATTGAACTTTCCTTTTTTACATTTATGTTTTTGGTGGGATATATAATTACTAGCTTCCGCCCGCGACATCTTCTGCGTGGAACCGGATAAAAACTGTCCTATATTTGAATCCAAGGCTATAAACTATCTTCGTGCAAGATTTCATTCAAATAATTTCAGCCGTTTAAGCGTGACTGAGTAACAAACATCCAAACTTTCGCATTACTAACATGATTATGTGCGTAAACGCGGTTTAAGTTCTGAGTTAATTTAAAGTCGCACTCGCAGTAAATTCGATTTATGAGTCTAATAGTGCGCGAGTACCTTCTTTAGTTTCAACTTCATCTCGACACGAAGACTTGAAGTGAATTGAATTTCATTATAATGATTTCTTCTCTCGACAGAAACTTGCGTTACAAACTGTGAACCTCTCCTACCCAATCAAAGTCGAAGTTAGCAGAAAATAGTGTCAGAAGTTTTGTTAGCGGCGTTAGCGCCGCTAGGTTTAAAGTTAAGGCTGTCTTGTCTGTGAAATGTTCACAAGAGACGTTCCTAGACTTAATTCACTGTGTATCTTAAACAGTTTACTGTATTTGTTTTAGCTTACATACGACTTTAGCTTTTGAACTAAACTTCGTGTAGGTATTGTATTTTATTGAATTTTGGTGTAAACTGTACGAGTACACTATTCATCGACGAGCTGCAAATGCAACATAGGTATACATAATTATAGATGACTATAAATTCTTATAACGAATTCACGATAAATGGATAGGGTGAGTTGAGGTAAGACAAATACAGGAGCAAAATAAACACTAATTTAACGAATAGGGACTGTCTGCCTTGCACCAAGAAGTAATCTTTGATCCTATTCCGCCTGACCTGGCGGCACTTTGTCTTCCACGTTACAACACTAGTGACACTGTTAGCAAATAAACTCGCAAGACTGTCTTTTTTTTAATTTTTTTTAATTTCGAAAACTTGTTTCGCCAAAAAAAACTATTTAATTATTTAACCTGTTTACAAAATTTCACGATAATCGGTTGAGAAATGCGACCTGTAGAAGAGAACAGCCCGACAGACGCTACGGACGTATGAAAGATGTTTTGCCTCAGCTGAAAACGGGGAACTTCTTTCGCTTCGCTCACTCGTTCAATAAAAAATAATATAGAGCAGCAAAGCGTAAGTATTTCTTTGCTCAATTTCGACATACGTGATAAATTGGTTACCTACGGAATTTTACTGGCTTAATAGGCAGATTGATGTAATAAAACTCTGACATTTGGTCGGAGTAAAAGGAAAAACGCCATAAAACTTTACATCCGTATCTAAAAAAATATGTTATGGTGGTTGTTGGACTGCAAGCAAGTCATATTATATCCATTCTATGCTGTCATGTCTTTACAACAATTTCAATTATTTATTAGAACATGAGTTTTATATTAGGTAAATCTTACCTAATATAAAAGTACTTGCAAGTGTATTTACCGGCTCAATAAAATGCTGCTAAATAAATTGCATAGGTATACTTCATATATTCATTTAAACTTAATTGCACAAAACAAACAAAAGGCGGACTTAATGCCTCGAGGCATTTTCTACTAGTCAATCATAGAGCCAAACGGAGACTTGCAAAGATGGGTTACAAGAGACATACTAACAAACAAAAATCCCTAGAGATTTTTATTTGTTAGTTGCAAGATATCATTCTTCCCAATCCTAATAATCTCACTCAATTTGAAAATACTATTTAACTGAAGAACTATTAAAACACAACAATAACGAAATTCCATGATAAATTATGTATACAAAATGTAATTTTTATTTGAACAATAATCTACAAGTTTATTCCTTACTTAATCGAGTGACGCACGCACAAATAATTTTAGCGTAGAATGAGAACGCAGTATTTAGTTAGAATCTTGATAATGGCAATACTTTTGTTCACTAATTTCGGCTTTAAGTAAAGAGTTTTTATTAACTTTTCCTTAGTATGGACCCAGACAGTAATAGATAGGTTACCGAGCAAACACTAATTGCTAATAAAAATACTTGATAACGGTTTTCGTCGAACCCAACTCCCTATAACGATTACTTACACATTTTATGGCTCGCAGGGGCTTTACTTAATATCTAAATTCTCCGAAAGCGAAGAGGCTTTATTAAGTATAGAGAATGCGAACCGCTATAATGCGTGATACAGAAAAAATAACGATAAATATTATTAAATATATATATTATTACGAGACAATCTTACACAAATCAACCTAGGCCCACGGTAAGCTCAGTAAGGCTTGTATTGTGGGTACTAGGTGACGATATATATAATAAATAAATACATATAGATACTTATATACATATATAACATCCATAACTCAGGAACAAATATTCGTGATAACACTCAAATAAGTGCCCTGACCGGGATTCGAACCCGGGACCTCCAGCTTCGTAGGCAGAGTCACTACCAACTGGGCTACGGGGGCCGTTCAATAATGTTGGATAATGATAGGAATATCGTGAAATTCCACCAGGAGCGCATAAAACGTGTGGGCAAGGACAGTTATAATCACGCCTACCGTCATTCGGCCTCCTACACCTACCTAAGTCGGCGAGCAGTCGAGAGGCGCGCCGCGGCCTTAGACTAGACAGCTCGGCACCATATTTCGTTTATATACATGTCCTTCAGTAACGAAACTGGTACTCTGTACTTATACCAGTTCGACTTTACACTAAATCACTTGCCTGTCACAGACGTCGCAGTAGATAGTTGCATGGCTGAAGGTTAAAACTTCGAGGCACTTACTTGAACAAATGTTCTAGAAAGTTATTCGTAACTATGCAGGCAGATTTCGATAGGACCGAATACATTTTTCGAATGACATAATTGCTCGTCAACTGTTAATAATGTGAGCCACAATTTCACACTCTACAGGGCTTTTATGTCCACATTTGATGGACCGATGTCGGACTGCATGTTCATTAACTGACTAATGCAGTTTTATTATTACAATGGAAATTGCATGTTGATACGATAAGTGTATTAAAATAACTTGTAAATTGATGTTTTTTATGTATTTACATCTGTTAAATGCAATGTCGTCCAGTACCCATTACGAAAGCTTTATTGAGCTTCTCGTAAGTGGTGGTGCTAGTTTAATTTGTGTATGATTGTCCTCTAATATTATTATTTATTTATTTATAAGATAAAAAATAAGGAAGATAACACGTAACATGAAAATGAATCACTTTAGTTAAATTATAATCTCCATATATATGTAGTGAAATTGCGAGTACTAAGACGAGGAAAGCATGTGCGAAGGGTTAGTTTTCAGCGTGCCGAAGCGTCATTAATGAAATGATTTTTATACTTTACATACATACAAAAATGATTAAATTATGACATTTCTTCACCTTTCTATGAGTGCTACACGAAAAGTAAAAAATCATTTTTTTCATAATTCTATTCCTTTTTAACCGACTTTAAAAAAAGGAGGAGGTTCTCAATGCGGATGTATTTTTTTGTGTTTGTTATCGTCATTTATGAACCGATTCGTACAATTCTTTTTTTATTTGAAAGTATATGTTTCCAGGTTAGTCCTATTGTTATAAAAACTTCAGTTGGATGATGGGAACCATGAGGAATTGAGGGAACTCCTCAAATATAGAAGGCACGCATGTAGTAATTTCGGTATTTTCTATTATAACTATAGTGTATTTACACCTGGAAATCACAAATTTGGTGAAGTGGAACTGATGATGAAGACCAAAGATGACTTATGGAACTCGTACTTAAAACTCGACGGAACTCCTCAAAATCGACCCACATTCAGTGATATGATTTTCGTCTGTAATAATTAACGTATTTACTCTCGGAAAGCAGTCCAAGTGGTAAAGTGAAAAGGAAATGTGGAAATGTTTATTTCGCTTGGCGGAGTAATAAATTGAAGTCGGTTAAAACTTTGTTTCTAAAGTAAATTATTTCATGTTTTTTTTACTACACTTGATACGTTTCAACTACGTTTGACACCTTGAATTAAATATATCACAAGCCCAGCTGCATAAAGCGTGACGTAAGTAGCCCAATTTGGCTTAAAGACACAGTGGTAACAAAGGAGTTTTCAGACCGACTTTGAATAAGAAGTGTTAGTCGGGCCTGTGGCAAACATTCGTAAGCAGCCACAATGAAAGCCGCCGTCGCTATACCTAATCGTCAGGCGTTTTACCAACAAAAGGAACTGTTTAATGTCGGGGCACGCGCAACTCTGCTTTCTTCGCATTTGAAGCGATTAATGGTTTCGCATAATGAAGTCCGAGCCCCACGACTCCTGGAGATCAATTTGGTTAGTTATTTCGCATTCCAATATGGTATTGATTGCGCGCACTCGTTCTGACAAATAGACATAGAAAAGTTTTATTTAACATCACATTTTATAAATGCAGTGTACAAATCAGACTTACGATTAAACTTAAAACTATAATACGAGGCATACCTAACGATGTGTGATGCTAAAAACGTAACCCTCCTTTCCTTCGGCAGTCGGGTAAAATACCAGCATAATATTGCAGTGAGTATCTACTCCGCAACGCTGGTTTTCAGTCTGACTCGTTAGCTTAAATCGCAAGGAAGCGACCGCATAACACATTGAAACGCGTATAAGCGATGCGAAGTGACAAACAACAATGAACCTCCTGAATAATTTCTTCATGATTGACTAGACGGATTCAAACGCCCAAGAAAACACGAAGCCCTGTTTTAATATTTCCTAACTTCAGAAAAGAAATATTTTGCTACTGTTTACGATTTAATAATCTCATATCTGTAATAAAAAAATATCTCAAAGAAGTTTTTCACTTCTCATGCTCGAAAAGTGTGTCATATTAGGCTTAGCAAGCGGGGCTAAAGTCATACATGTAGCCCCTAGGGAAAATATGTATAAATATTTATGATTTCTAAAACATTTAATTTGACCAATCAAAACACATCGCTGTATTAAATCCACCAATCACCACTCTTTAAAAAGCATTTGTATTTGCTATCAACTAACCAGATTACAGCGAATATTAAAAACAACCAATCAGAAACCAGAATTAATTTAAATATCAGGTGTTTTTTAGTCCCTAACTCACAATAATTATTAAAACAAAAACGCCTCTGGCCGTCAACGACGCGCCTGTAGACGGTCAGCCGGCCAATACACGGTATAATTAAATACTGATGATCCACCATAGTTGTCTCTTTCTATAACATGCAATGAGAAAGAGACAGCGCGTGGATCGAGTGATAATACTTCACCATGTATTGGACACCTCAGAGGCGATTATTCGTGGTGCCAATATTTTGTATCTGTGTCGAAGCATGTTTATTAAAAAAGTATGCCGCCAAATCGAATAATCTTTGCGCCGTGGAATTTATTATTCATTGTGGATGGATAATCTTTGTTTTACTATTTTCTCGCAGTCGAAGTGAAAAGTAGAGTGTATAACTCGGGTCTAAAAGCCATATTACCCCTCGAAATATTTTCCCTCGCTTCACTCGGGAAAATATCCATCTCGTGGTAATATGGCTTATTTTAGCCCCTTGTCATACAATCTACTATTATACCGATTACATTCTTTCGTTGAGGTTGAAAAGAGTAATTTGGTAAAGAAAGTATGAATCATTTCATAATCTTTGACGAGTTCATGTAAAAATTACCGAGGTCCATTAATTTTGTGAGGGTAGAGTTCATTCTTTCGTTCTACTTGGAATGAGTAATTTGATAAAGAAAGTATGAATCGTTACATATATAGTCTTTGACGTGTTCATGTAAAAAAATACTAAGGTCCATTAATTTTGTGAGTGTAGATTTCATTATTTCGTTCTGGTTGGAATGAGGCATTCGATAAAGAAAGTATGAATCGTTTCATAGTCTTTGACGAGTTCATGTAAAAACTACAGAGGTCCATTAATTTTGTGAGGGTAGATTTCCCCGCGGTGATGTTTCTTTAAGGCAGTCCGTAACGTTGCCACGTTCCAAATAACATTAGAATTTTAACGGGCAAATTTGCCTACATTTCTTTGTTTATCTAGGATCTAGGATAGCAAAGATAAATATTTTACTAGTTATACATTGTTTCGAACATAAATTACTTTTCAACACAGCACTTTTGTTTTCGATTTCTTAATTGTTTTCCTAGAATTTAGATACGATTCCACGATTTTAGAAAGTTTAAGTATACAGGGTGGAAATAGATTTTGGGTCAGTGAGGGCAGCTACCAGATCCCGTGTTGCTAGGTGAAAATGGTCTTTGGAGACCTTCCTTTGATTTAAAATTAATGAATATTGGCGTTTACAGATTTTGGAAAAAACATACAGGGTGCGAGAAAATGGTAATTTTTGACAAACTTTTTTTTTGATGCCAATCGATCCAATTCCTGTCCAGGATCAAAAGCTTGTATGGGACCAGAAATAAATTTCCGGCTAAAAAATCCATAAATCGAGAAAAACTTTCCCCATAAAATTTGTATGAAAATGAAAAAAGTTTTTTTTACATGTATTTTTTTATGTCAATCGATTCCATTTCTATCCAGTATCAATAGTTTACTTGGGGTCAACTTTCGGTAATGTACAAAAAAGCCAGAAATTAAATAAAACTGTTTTCATACAATTTGAAATCAAAGGAAGGTCTCCTAAGACCATTTTCGCCTAGCAACACGGGATCTGGTAGCTGCCCTCACTGACCCAAAATCTATTTCCACCCTGTATTGAAAAAGCTTTGGAGGCCTCGTTGTACAGTCGACGCCAAAAATACGTTTACACTTTTCCACCGTATTCCATTGCAATAAGGGGAATAGTGTAGGTAAACGTATTTTTGGCGTCGACCGTACAAGCGTGGCGTTAGGCGGTGTGGCACATATATAGTTTGTTTATGTTAAATAATGAAAATGCGCTTAACGTGGGATTTTACAACTTTTTTGTTGCTAAATACGAAAAAACAGATGACAAAAAGACATAATAAAACTGAACGAAGTATGGCACGTGTACTGCAGTAGCTACTGTTTGTTATATTGTTTATTCACAGTATGCTTTGGGCCTACCCAGATACCTGCGTAATTGTTTTACAACCCTACTTGAACATAACAATAAAACAATAGATGTCGGTAATGGTTGGTTTTAATGTAATGTTAGTTTAGATTAGATAGAAGATAGAGAGAAACGGACCATTACATTACTAATGTAATGGTTAGTCATCTAAACTAAAACAAACTATAAACGCGCAAGCACAAAATATGGGGAAATCTGAGAGCGAGAGTAACGAACAAATACCTAATACCTATGCAGTACCTATGCATCTTTTTATTTTATACACGTGTTACGGAAACAAAGAGTTTATCTTAAGATTTTTATAAAATAGTGCACGTCGTTGTGCTGATCATGGCAGCGCGAGAAGATAAAAGTTCCTGACTGACGTCCTAAGCGATAGAATATGTGGTGCAAGTTTGTTGTTTGCCACAAAAGTTTCAGCCGTGCGGCACGGACCCCGAAAAATTAAGGTTTTACTGGCCTAGTGTTATGGTCGCCCCACACTTGGGGTTGCGTGTTCGCGTTGTATCGTTGTCTCTCTTTCATTTGCCGTAGGAAAGAAAAAGATGCAACACGAATATTTGCTGGGCAAATACCGCCAAGTGGAGTGCCACCATAATGTATTACTCCAATTTTCAAATATTACCCGAATGGTTGATAGGCAGAGAATGTCCTATGGCATTAAGTCGATGATTAGTAGGTAATCTATTTTACTGAGATTTAATTTAACAAATACATAAATCGAAAGATATAATTATCATAGATATATAAAATTGTAATCGTAGCAGTTACCTAATTTCTTCATTCTTACTAAATGGTATATGCATATTATAAATTTTATAAATTGTACGACAACGTAAAGAAAACCAAATCCAATTTCGCTAGGAATCATCAGTTTCAGGCGAGCATTTAAGAATAATACTTTGATTTAATCGTTGATCCACTAGAGCGGACAAAACGTGCGAAATTTTCATCAAAACTTGGATGGAACATCGAGTTTTCACGAGCTCTTAATGCCAGCTGTTTCTTTCAGAAAGTTACAGATATTTTTTTCTAAAAACAAGTTAGCAACAGTGCGTGTCTTGAATGGTGGGCGCTCGTTAACTTTAGCACTATTATAAATCTTGTGAATGGCGCACTTTATCGGCGTCCAGTGGACTCCCACGTGACCGATACCGAGGAAACGCTGTAAAACTTTAATTGACAGATCATCGTTTGTTTAAATCGTCACGAGTAGTTTTGTCGTATAAATAAATAGGTTAGGTCGTAAGTCACGAAAGTAATATTGTGAAAATGAATACGACTTAGAATTATGTAGTGTACTCGGAAAGCAGAAGTTGGGAATGGAGTGCCGAAACAACTCTGAAAAGATTAATGGAGTTAAAATTGCATCGCTCTGTAATGCAATAAAAGCCGGTAGACGCAGCGGCGGCTGAGAGCAGTATTTTACCGCTGAGACACACGAGGCCCGCAAACCACGATTAAATTCAAATGGATTTTTAAAACCTTTGAGCTCAGCCATTTTTGCAAAACGGCGTTTTACTCCGGTGCAACGCAAATTAACCCTGATAAACTCAACTTATCCGGCCTTTGCGCGGCCGGCATTCCTTTCGGCTTCGGCTCGGAAGTGGAATTCAAAGTTTCTCTAAATGGGTAAAGTGACCAAGAAATCCAAGTAAGTCCAAGCAAAGCCAAAACAACAGCCGACAGGAGAAAGGCATTCTTTGTTGGCTTTTGCAAAGCTTTGTTTTTTTGAAACAGAAATAAGCTAAGGTTTTAATAGAGGGGACGGTCGTTCGAGATACTACTACCTAGTACGAAAAGTGGTGGCGTTTTTCGAATGTTTATACACGTTATTATGAAATCCGAAACTGAACTTTTTAAATGCGTTGCAGAGAAGTTATTATACCTACGATGCAAAACAGTTATCGACGATAAAACAGATTTACATATTTGGTACATAACATGTATATTTTATTTGGTTAAGGTACATTAATAAGTTATACACAATTAAAGTCAAGTAAGTACACTAAGCAGCAGAAGTAGTTACGCAAAATGACACACTCTAATTGATCTAGACAATCCTTTTGCTCTTGACGTTAAAGTCGTGTGTAGGTCATTTTGAGCACTTGACCCGCGTAGCTACTTTTGCTGCTGACTGTACGAGTACATGAATAAAGAACGTTTAAAACATTGATATTTTAATCCAACTGGCATAGGTATTGTTTCAATCGGAACCAATCACGTACCTACTTCACCAATCAGAGTTTAACTGAAATTTGATTAATTATAAAGCATCATACTCCGATAATTAAAAGCACCAGTGTACAGAATATGTCACATTATTGAACATAATTATTGCAACCTGAACCGCGGCCAGCAGGTCGATCACGTAACGCATTGTATGCGCGTCAGGTAGATCTATATGTCACTTTTAGTATGGAAAAAATTATAGTTGAGTTGTCCTAACGTACGTTCGAAACGTTACGTGATCACCCCCCGAATTACTTTATCCTATACATTACCTATCTCTCTTGCGTTTTTCCCCCTACTGACTACGTATCTTGCGATGTTGCAAGTAATATTTTACACAAAGATAAAATACACTGAAGATCCGACCTCTTACGAAGCTCCAGTAATGAAGACCAACCCAATAATGCGACCGTACCTTTCCTACACACAGCATCACTATATGAGGATAATAGCAATTTTCGTTAGAAAGATAATTTTTTCCGGGATATGAAACAAAAAAAGCGCCGCGGGTGAAACACAAAAAGGAGAGTACCTAGAATGTATGTATTTATTTGGGGTATATTATGACACAAATCAACTTGGTCCGCCACTAATCAAGGCTTGTTCCATGGATATTATACGGCGCATGGTAGAAATTAAGGTGAATTTAATCTAAATGATGTCTCGAATACATTTAAGCCAGCTTCGCAAGCTGGAACTACTGTTGGAAAATAAACCAAACAGTTTTAATCATGAAAGCCAGTTAAGCTGGCCGCCTACTAGAGGCGCGTTGCTAGGTTTGTTTTTCTGTTGATGTCTTGTCATTGTCTTAGAAGAAATATGTAAACAATGTATTATTTTCATGTCTGAATATATTCACTATTATTGGTTCAATCCTGGTTTAAATCCACTCTAAACCTAATAGGTTATGGCCCAGGACACGTAATTACAGTACGTAAATAGTCAGTTCAAAAATCCGAGATGTCGGAAAATAAAGTATTGTCTCCGGCAACGAGTTCCGGAATATCGGTCAATTTTGAAAAGCTCAGTGGAATAACAAACTATGGAAACTGGAAGTTTTTAATGCGTATGTATTTGATTCACGAAGATTTGTGGGATTGTATCCAAGAAGCTGCACCCGGTGTACCTAAAGTCACCGACGATCGCAAGCAACAAAAGACGCTCGCGAAAATATGTTTAATGGTACAACCGTCATCGTTTTCTCATGTACGGAACGCAGAGACTGGATATAAAGCTTGGAACAATTTAAGAATAGCCTATGAAGACAGAGGTCTGTGTAGAAGACTTGGACTTTTGCGTACTTTGTTTGGATTGAAGCTGGAACAATTTAGTGACATGGAAGCGTATCTCTTGAAGATCACAGACTTAGATCAACAACTACGAGACATAAATGCTCCATTGGACGATGATTTTCTGTCAGTTCTGATGTTAAGTGGACTACCGCCAGACTACGATCCACTCATTATGGCATTAGAGAATTCGAACATTAAATTGTGCAGTGAAACAGTAAAAAGTAAATTATTACAAGAAAATTTACGCAGAGATGTTGACAAGAGTGAAGAAAGTGCAATGTTTACAAACCGGGGTACGGTCAGCAAGCATTCCACAAAGGTTAAATGTTTCATATGCAAGAAACCGAATCATTATGCAAAAAATTGTCCAACCAAAGCTAATAAAGGTGATAAACGGAGTGGGAAGAGTGATAAAGCGTGGAGCGGAACATTGTTAACTGCACTAGCTGTGGATATCAACTCGAACTCTTTTTATATTGACTCGGGGGCTACGTGTCATATGACAAACAATAAATCTCTACTACAAGACTACGTCGTGGACACTCCGCGGTTGGTGACAGTAGCAAATAATCAGAAGATGCATAGTGAGGGACATGGTACTGTGGAACTGTTATTAAAAGGACACGATGAAACTACTAAAATAAGCGATGTCATTTACGTGCCCGGATTGTCAACAAACCTTATTTCTGTTGGCAAAATGACAGACAAAGGACTAGATGTGCACTTTAATGAGAAGAAGTGTCAAATTTACTGTGGCAAAACTGTAGTTGCCAGTGCTACGAAGGCAAACGGTGTTTATGAAATTGATACTGCGAGTCAACTGTCAACATACGGATGCGAGCAAGCAGCTGCGTGTCAATCGGCGAATTTAAGTGACCCATTGCCAGAGATCCTGTCCAAGGATCAAGAAGCAGAAGCATCTGTGTGAGGCGAAGCCACCGCAGGTGTTATGGCATCGCAGACTCGGTCACCTAAACAGGAGAAGTATGGATTTACTGAAACAAGGTATGGCTAGTGGAATTGATTACACTGATGGTAAGCATACTCCCTGTGTAGCTTGTCTTGAGGGAAAACAAAGTAGATTGCCGTTCCCTAAAAGATCATTTAACAGAGCTACTGAGAAACTTGGCCTCATACATAGTGATTTGATGGGACCAATGCCAGTTTCCTCATTTAGTGGCAGTAGATATCTATTGACTTTTATAGACGACCATACAAGGATGACATTTGGTTACTTTATTAAAAGTAAAGATGAAGTATTGTCTGTGTTTAAAACTTTCAAGAACCTTGTGGAGAATCAGACTAATTTAAAGATTAAGATCTTGAGATCGGACAATGGTCGTGAATATGTTAATAAACAGTTCCAGATTTTTCTGCAAGAGCATGGCATCGAGCATCAAACGACTGTGCCGTACTCGCCGCAACAGAATGGAGTGGCAGAGCGCGCGAATCGCACGATTATGGAGGCAGGACGATGCATGCTACAAGATGCAGGAATGGACCGAAGATTTTGGGCCGAGGCATTGAACACAGCAATACACATCAAGAATAAGTCACCCAGTAAGGCGGTGAGAGGCACCACGCCGGAAGAAAAATGGTCTGGTCATAAAGTCAATTTATCTAGTTTAAGAGTATTCGGTTGTATTGCTTATGCAATGATCCCCACCGAAAAACGTAAAAAATTGGATGCAAAAAGCAAAATGTATATATTTGTGGGATATTGCAGCGAATCGAAAGGATTTAGATTAATTGATCCGGAAAATCCTACAAAATGCATTAAGTCTAGAGACGTAAAATTTTTAGAAGGCAAAATGTATAAAGATTTGAAACTAAATCAGACAGATTGTACTACTGATTGTCGGTTAGATCTCACTGGTAATGATCTGACTAAGGATGTGGGTCCTTTGCCAACCCCTCCAGTTATAGATGCCTTGCCAGTTACAGATGTAGAGTCCTCTAATCGGTTAGAACTCAGTAATGATATGGAAGATGCGACTAAAGATGTGGGTCCTTTGCCAGCCCCTCTAGTTATAGATGCCTCGCCAATTACTCGTACAGATGTAGAGTCCTTTAATCCGAACACTTCTAGTTTTAGCTATGAGGATGTTCCTAACGACGTCACTTGGAATCCTGATATGACTACGGATGAAGCTTCAAGTGAATATGAAGATTTTGCGAACTCCGCAAGTGTTGTCGTTGCCATGACAGCAGCATGTCACGGTGCTGAACCACAGACTATTCGAGAAGCGCTGTCAGGACTTGATAAAGATCATTGGAAGGAAGCTATTGCAGATGAGTACAAGTCATTTGAAAAGAATAAAGCATGGACTTTAACTTTACTACCTGCAGGAAAGAAAGCTGTAAAATGTAAATGGATCTTTAAGAAAAAACTCGGATTAGAAGGTCAGTTACTTCGTTACAAAGCTCGACTTGTAGCTAAGGGTTTCACCCAGGAATATGGCATAGACTATAATGAGACATATTCGCCTGTGGTCAGGTACTCAACAATACGCATCTTACTTGCCCTGGCAGTCAACTTGGACATGAATGTTGACCACATGGACGTGAAGACAGCCTTTCTGAATGGCGACTTAAAGGAGACCGTCTATATGGAACAGCCTGATGGGTATAAAGTGGATGGTAAGGAGAACTATGTATTCAGGCTCAATAAAGCAGTATATGGACTGAAACAGGCGTCAAAGGCTTGGTACGACAAAATTGATAATGCTTTGACAGTTCTTCAGTTCAGAAAATCACTCAGTGAGCCCTGCGTTTACATTAAATCGGATGCGACTGGCAACCTCATTATAATAGCGTTATATGTCGATGACATCCTGATTTTCAGTAAAGATACAGCAGAGAAGAAAAAACTGAAGGAGGAATTAATGAGAACATTTGAAATGAAGGATCTTGGCCGAGCCAACCAGGTATTGGGAATGCGATTGATTCAAGATAAAAATAGAATTATTCTTGATCAGAAAAACTACGTACAGAAAGTATTAGAACAATTTAATATGGCAGACTGTAAGTCAGTGAATACACCTTTGGAAAGCGGCATGAAGTTTGAAAAAGGAGAGCAGACAGATCTTGACTCCAAGTACAGAAGCCTCATTGGTTGTATAATGTATATTGCTGTGTGCAGTAGACCTGACATTGCTCATGCGGCCAGTCTATTAAGCCAGTTCAATAATTGTCATTCCGATACACACTGGAAAGCGGCGAAACGTCTTCTTCGATATTTGAAGGGAACTATAGACTATTGCATAGTGTATGAAAAGACCACATTATCTGTCACAGGATATGTAGATGCAGATTGGGCGTCTAACCAGATTGACCGACGTTCGTACACAGGTTACGTGTTCAAAATAGGTAACGCAGCCGTCTCATGGGAGAGCCGTAAGCAAAGAACGATAGCTCTTTCTTCCACAGAATCTGAGTACATGGCATTATGCGAAGGAGCAAAGGAAGCTGCATTTATTAGAAGCCTTCTACATGAATGCCTTGGTAAATACCCATCTGTGACTTTGTACAACGATAGTCAGTCGGCGCAAAAGATTTGCAATAGTCACACAAATCATAGTAGGAGTAAACACATAGACATCAGACATCATTATGTAAGACAGGTTGTAAAGGATAAAATCGTTGATTTAGAATATTTGCCTACTGAGCGTATGCCTGCAGATGTCTTGACTAAATCTTTGAGTAAAGATAAACATTTTAGTTGTGTTTCTAATCTTGGTTTAAAAACTGTTTAGTTTAAGGGCAGGTGTTGGAAAATAAACCAAACAGTTTTAATCATGAAAGCCAGTTAAGCTGGCCGCCTACTAGAGGCGCGTTGCTAGGTTTGTTTTTCTGTTGATGTCTTGTCATTGTCTTAGAAGAAATATGTAAACAATGTATTATTTTCATGTCTGAATATATTCACTATTATTGGTTCAATCCTGGTTTAAATCCACTCTAAACCTAATAACTACCAAGAAGGTTAGTCTAACCAGTCGCCTTTATCTGCATTTGCAATCGGCAATCGAAAAACTAGAATCGAATAAAACTGTATAAGCCTTTTTTCGTAATAATACCTAGTCATATTAAAACTCCATCGCATTATACAATTAAAAATATCTATTAACTTTTATTCAAACGCGGGCTGATTCGCTCCGCCGGACAATGGCGAGAATCAATAGAATGTTAGGTACTTAATCCACAGACGGCATGACATGTTCGAAGGACCGACATGCTACAAAAATGATGTCAAGCATTCGTGTAGGGTAAAGACTCGTACGTGACATATATCAGAGGGGATAATTTGGGGATAATCCCCCCGGAGAGCGGCGCCAGCGAAACGCGGCGCGACAATGTGGGGCACATGCCGACGGTCTCCAACCCCATGCTTGCTGGAAACTTTCAAGAAAAAGTACTTTACACTTTTACTTATAACAACTTTCTACAAAAATAACTGTGGCAATAGTCATTTCAGTTCAGTTCAGTTAAAGCTTTTTGGAAATAATTGTACTTTTAATATGATGTATAAATTCCTAAATGATCTATTTTAGTAGTACACCTACATAGTTCACGCCCTTCATTCTAGTGACAAAGTAATGGAAGAAATGGAATTCGAAGCATTACAGGCATTTTCTTGTTCGCCATGAAAACAACTTTTCAGTGCTTGTTGTTACATTAAGTAACGATAACTAATCACTGAAATGTTGATTCCATTAAATACATACAAATTCACATTTCCTTAAAGGTATTTCTAGACATAACAACATCAACATTATTACCTAACTTGCCTATAACCCTATGTAGAGCTAATTATCTAGAATCACATTTCATCCTAGTATTAAATAACTATTCGGATACTATTATACCTTCAAGTTATGTGGCTTCATTCACCGCAAATGATTTGCAGTACAATAGTCTGTAGGTAACGAAAAAAAATAGCCACTGTTGTGGTTCAAATTTTCAATATGAAAAGGCATTTTTTTAGAATTTAATTAAAAACAAGGTCACTTCACCTATCGTTTTGAGTGGCGTTACGTATATTTATATAAGCCGCTAACCAATTTTGGATTAACTTTCGATATCTCTGGAGATTCTGGAGTTTTAGATTTTGGGTCATAAATTGTTTTAAATCATGCCAGAAGTAGACATTTCAATGCAATCATTTTAGCTTTTAGCCTTAACTGGCATTATATAACTAGATTTCACAACTTTTAAGGAAAAATGGATTGATTTTAGATTCTTACACATAAAAAATAATACTCAGTTGGCTATCTAATTGCTGTTTGAAATACTCGTACCTAGACCTACTGGGTGACAGTGGAGACTTAGTGTTCGATGGCTACTTTTTTAAGCCTTATGTACGGGTACATCAGTAAGAGTATCTCGATAAAACCTGGGTATTTATTTAGAAAATCTCAAGCACTCAGTAGTTATAGTTTGGACAAAATAGCAGACTAACTTAGTAAATCAGTAAAAGTTGCTTTATTTAGAGCGGAATCGCCAGACGGGTCGATTAAATCTTTCATTTCGTAATGGGTATCTAGAGGGATCGATAGGTCGCGCTTAAAATAAAATGGAACAATGGACGACCCGTATTACGACCACCGCTTAAAATGCTTTCCATGTTCCAGCGCATCCGGCGACAACCGCTGCCAGCCAGACCCGACTCCGGAACCAGCGACATGCCACTCTAATCACTGCAACGATATTATCCGGGCCTAAGGAAATATTTCCACTTTTATGAAAACAAATAGACAGGCTGTCAAACAATCATTAATTTTATTTTGTTAGGTAGACAGGAAGTCGGGAATGGGGGTTGGTGGGGGCGACAGATTGCCGCGATAATTTGTTATGAGCCTATATGAGCCTGACATAATGGCTTATTGCAGTACGACAAATAATTGACTGCATGGAAAGAGAAATTGCTTTTTTTCTCTTCACAGTTCGCCATCTTTTATCTACATTCTAAAAGCAATTTTATAACGGCTGAAATAGTAAGTCTTTTACATCAGAAAATGTTTAGTTATTCCGTTTCAAATAGATCTCTATAGTTTTGTAATTAAAGGTGTAAATTAACGAGTAAGCGACTCGCGGTTAAAAGCTATCATCGTCTCGGCGGTTAAAAGTAATTTTGCTTTAATTATAACACTGGAATATAGGGTCAAAGTCCTTCATTAGGAAACGGGTTAAAACGCTGAGACTGTTGAGAGTGATCAACAAAAGTTTTGCGTTATGTCACTGATTGCCGAAAGGTCTGCAATAAGCGAGCGTGATTTGGCAAATTAACTGTAATAGGGCTCCCCGGAGATGACTCACGAGTCACGATACCACATGCTAACTAAGTATACCCAATATAGGCTGGTTATAGAGAAACTGTGGGCGCGAGTTCAGTTCAGACACGTTTAGAGAACAATAAGCGGAACTTAGTTCACACGGATATCGTAACTGAATCTACCTCTTGCTCGAAGCATAGCAAAGACCACTTGAATGCTCAATGCGATCAATAAATGTAAACCTATTGATTACAGAAAAAGATATAAAATACTTTGTATTCGACGTGTCGGTGTCGCTGTTACATCGAAACAGGATGTATCGCTGTTACAAAAAAAAAACGGAATTAGATATTATCCTTAACTGGCAATTTGAACACATAACACCGACCCTAAATTAACTTGTATCAACGTTTTTACTTCCAAAACATAAATTTACATTGCGTAAAGCAATTCAATCTCCTAAGCACACATGTGGACTTCATAAATCTCATGTCAGTTGAGTAAAACCAAGCTGTGTGTCATAAATACGGCGGGTATGTGTGTCAAAACATAGGGGATTTGGGCGCTGTCTCCCGGCCGCGCAGTCGCCGGCGACACGCGAGAGATAATGAAAAAAAAAAAGATTTATGATCAACTCTAATCAAATTTTATTACCATTCTTACGGTCCCTAGCGCTATCGTACAATAGGCAGTGCACTTTGTTATTGAACGAAATTTGTAGCAGATGAGGGGCGCCGTTGGAATTTACGAGAGTATAAAAGATTCAAAAATGTCCTTCAGAGTAGTAGGCAACGTATTTTCTCAAACATAAAACTGCCGGTCATACAGTCAACATCAAATATAAGTTTACACTTTTGCACATTATTCCACTGTGATATCTAATGATAAGGTGAAAAACTTATTTCTGCTGTTAACTACACGTATTTTATAAAAAGAAGAACACAAAAACTGGTACTACCTACCGTATTACTTATAGGTCTGATACTGCTGGGTTCAATAAGATGAGTAAGCAAAACGTGGCCAAGTTTCTTTTGCCAAAGGGGTCGTGAGTCGCATTTCCATAAAGTTCCCAGTGCGGAATGTAGTGTTGTAATAATAGCGGGCAATACACCCATTCGTACGCAACGTGGAGTATAACCCTCCCCCACCCCCTGGTAGCCTTCATCCTCCGCTTTACTGACCCAATTATACTTGACGAATTTTTTGGTCACATACGACGTGAAATGGCACATTTGGCCATGCTTCGTCCATAAAGTTTTTATGAGCCGCAAAGTTATATGAAATGGATTTTCCAAATACGAGAAACACCGAGCTGTGCTGGCAGTAGGTTCAAAAGGATTCATTTGGATAGTTTATAAAACACTAGATTACTGGGTCGAGTAAGAATCAAAAATTTGTTTTCCTAACAGTTACGATGTTAGTTAGTAGTAGTAAAGGCGGTCTAGATTTTACGGGACGCGACTTGTTCTTAAGTAAATACCTATGTATTGTACCTAATTGACCGTGTGCCGTCAAACATCCGTTGTATTGCTATACTGCACCCTTATGATATGGTAAATACCTTATTTTTGCTAATTTAAAGGTTATTATCTGTTAACATCCTAGTAATTATATATTTATTGTGAACTTGTGTTATTGACGATCTCAATATTGTGTGCATATTTTTACTCTAATGTATGAAAATGTTGTATTACTATTTAGAAATAAAACATCTGAATCTGAATATTAAATAAATGAAAATTTAAATAAAATTCGCTGGTTGGATATGGAAAATTGGGACATCACTTGTATTTTTCTACATATACTTCATACAATAACCGGTCGTTATTAAAGTTTCATAAAAAAAGTTGCTAGTATACAGGGTGGTTCTCGATAAACTGTACATATTAAAAGGGGTGGAATTTCAACTCATGTTTTTTTTTTGTTTTTAGAAATTTCTTGTTTTGATTGGTTGTTTATTGTTATTGATCATCAATAACCTGTCCATTGTGATTACCCTGCTTTTTTTTTGGGCCATCTAGATAAAAAGTTATATACCGTCTCAATTAGGTGTACTACCAAAAAAATTACAAAAAGTTTAAAAACCTGTAAAAAAACAAATTAATAAAAACGAAAAAAAAACACAGTTTCACCGATAAAATGCATTGAAATTTCACCCTTTTTAAAATATTTATCGAGAGTTTATCGAGAACCACCCGGTAGTATGAGTTGAATAGCGTATTTCATCCGGGCTGTCCAAATCTAGTTTATTTTATTCTACAATCCACCCTTAAGTTGCACGTTTACACTTGAAATAAACAAGCGCCACCAAACTTTTACAACACTTGTCAATAACTAGGACAAGGCCTTTAACCTTTATACCAATTAACCTTTAAAATTAACTTCTGGTATTACCCTCCGGCGTGGTCATTTCAACAGCTCTTTTGAAATTAATTCAAGTATTCCCGGCAACAATAAGTTCAATTACTTCATAATATTTCTATAAAACGTCCTTGAAAAACCCTCGAGTATGTACCTACAAATGAAGGGCAAAGGGTGGTTTAAAAGGGCTATTTACACAGCGTAAAGCGCAATGACTTGAATTAGTTATGCAGTTGATTATGCCTCCCCTCCGGCTACTCTATCATTATCATTTCACTGAACGCACGTGCCGTCTTGTGCAGGGCTACCCTAGTGTTACTATATCTACACGCTACATATAGAAAGTTTATGTGTTCTGGAATCTATTAGGTATTTGACTAAAATGTGGTTGTTACGCCAAACAACCGCTCCAAAAAAGTTAGTGTGGCGCTCAAAATACAAATCAAAATTACGAAGCTGCAACCGTTTCAATGTTGATAATTAGAGATAGAAAGCATCAAAGCACTAATTGTGACTCGACATGTAAGTTACACTCTATTGCTCTAAATATTGGCTCCATAACACGTTCATTTAATCATTTAATCATTTTTATTGCAACCATGGTGTTCAAGATCTTACATAAAAATATACAGTTTCACATGGGCCCTGTTAGGGCATGGCAATGACAATATTATATTAAAATTAAATTTATATTATTCAATTATGCTATTGTCTTACCACTAAACTAACATGCAGAGAGAAGGAAGATACAGAAGAAGAAATAGCCGTGCATCTTAAAACTTTGCACTCGTATATATCTATGCCATTATTTCACCGTTTCAGTCAGGTTTTTGTTTTAATTTTACTTAATTTTTATCTGATTTCATCACTACCGTGCCCCAGCTAAGACGAGCCAAGGGCACTATCTGCCTTTTCTCAAAGCGCTTCGTCGTTTTTTTGAACCCTCATTACATGTGTTTGGATTATACCAGACTAACAAAATTCTCGGGATATAATGTCAATAGTTATTAAACATACCTAAAGTTTCAATTGCATAGCTCTTATACTTTAGATTTTGTTGATATCTAAAAAACGCCGATTACGTCACTGACTTCTGAGGGTAGGTACTTCCTGAAGTCCTAGAAAGTTGAAATTTGGTATGTAAGCTAGTATTAGTGCTCAAACAACAAAAACATTCGAGAAAATTCATCATTATTGGTTATTTTGTTTAGTTTCTACAGCCCTATTGTTCCTTACATTACTTCACGCACTCCTATTTTTATACAGATGTGGTTCGCGACTCCTAAGAGCAAATTTCCTTATCAGATCAGATTCAGATTTTCGTTTCAGATTTTCCCTCACTACCCCGTTTGAATAATAGGTACTTACACCCCGTATAAATGAAACTTTTAATTGGGTTCAATATCCCGATTAGGTTTAAATTAACTTTTTGGTATAACTACAAACAGGTGATTAGCTGTACTTCTAAGATATAAGGCGCATGGAAGTTCGCATTGTTCAATCAGGAAGAGAAATGTTGAAGCGAAATACGAACACCTCGGGAAACGATAATAATGTTGTATTGTCTTTATGAGTCGAGTCGGTCAGCTTTCAAGTTATGTACCTAAACGGAAAATCGATAGGTATTTATACGGGGGTAATAACTAATAACCGTAATGACTAATATGAATACGTCTGTGTTGTTAAAAAGTCACTGTATTCAAATAACGTTCAGTTATTTAGTTGCACATGTACAATTGATGTGTAAAATAATGTTAAGAACGTCAATGAGACAAGTGCAAGACATGAGTTGACGTACCTAAACACATTTGTTGGATAGACAATTATAAGTGGCCTGTACTTCATAATCGTAATAGACATGTTAAAACCTCGATAGTAAAACTGCTTACATTTTTAGGGTTCCGTAGCCAAAATGGCAAAAACGGAACCCTTATAGTTTCGTCATGTCCGTCTGTCCGTCTGTCCGTCTGTCCGTCTGTCCGTCTGTCCGTCTGTCCGTATGTCACAGGCGTTTTACTCGAAAACTATAAGGTGTATTTGAATAAAATTTTGAGGAAAGGTGTATTTTGTTAGCCGCTATATAGTTTTGTAATTAAAACGACAAAAAAAATTTTTTTTAGGGGTGCACTCCATACATAAAACTAAAAGTCAAAAAAAAATTTTTCATTGTGACCCCCCGTGTGGCACATCAATCGATAGGCCTTTCAAAATAAATATAAGGTTTCTTAGCATTTTTTTTGATTAAGTGAATAGGGTCGGAGATAATCGCCCCGAAAGTCACTAAAATTCTGTCCCCCCCCCTCTAATTTTTGAACGGTGTATTTTAAAAATATGGAAAAATTCATGGACATAGGGCTTATTAATTTCATTCACCGAAAATTGTTTTGAACAAGATCGGTTCAGAGGTTTTCGAGATATTGCTGAAAAACTGCCTTCCTCAAAGAAAAGGACGTAAGTACTGTAAAATTTCTGTGACGGTACGACCTTTTTAATAGGCACGGAACCCTTCGTTTTGCGTGGTCCGACACGCACTTGGCCGGTTTTTTAATATATAAATTGTGCACGAAATTTCAATAGAACCATATCAATGTTATACTTTCGTCGAAAAATTGCTACCGGTCGCCGATCACTGGTCAATAATTGAAACAGTGTATTATTAAGCCAATCAGCAATCGGTTCCAAGTGGTTTAACAAAACAAAACTAGTTTTTTTTATAAGTAACAGCATGCGCGGGTTCTTTTAATTAACTGGAATACTATCAATATAATTTTACATTTTATTAACAAAAAAAATGCAAAAAAAGTCTAAATATTTATGGTAAATAATGACACTATTAATTACGAACACTAGTGCCTAGTGTTCTACCAAGATATTTAATGACTTACATGCTACAATATCGTGATGTCTTCATGGATCACAATTCACAACTTTTTTTTCTTCCGAATTTAATAATTTTGAATCACTGGGACAGATATAGGATAACTGTGGGTATTCTATGGAGTCCTTTAAATTTATTGCTCCTGTTACAGGCAACACCCGGTGTAGCAAGAACTGTAAAAACCGGCCAAGTGCGAGTCGGACTCGCGCACGAAGGGTTCCGTACCATTATCTATAAAAACGGCAAAAAAATCATGTCTGTTGTATGGGAGCCCCAGTCCGACTCGCACTTGGCCGGTTTTTTAGTATTTGTTGTTATAGCGGCAACAGAAATACATAATCTGTGAAAATTTCAACTCTCTGGCTATCACGGTTCTTGAGATACAGCCTGGTGACAGACGGACAGCGAAATCTTAGTAATAGGGTCCCGTTTTTACCCGTTGGGTACGGAACCCTAAAAATGGACAGGTATTTGAGACTAGGTGTCAGTCACAACACATACCTACTTAATTCACTTTAAGTGAATAAAAATAAAGATAATGATGATTTTCCATTTTTTCCATTAATTTTATTTGGTACAGAAATATTGATTTCCAGCAAATATATGGAATTTGAGAATTATCCGAAAATCTTCAAACACATGTACCCTAAAACATTGGATGAGTTTCGGTGAATTGACAATTGCTATCATCGGATCTGAATTCTGGAAAAAACAGATTCATGTAGAGGATACCATTAAAATAAAAAAATAGGATCTAAAACCTTCTCTTTTTGGCAATTGACAATGGGATCCGGAGACAACAGAATCATATATATATGTACAATAGATCTACAATAAAATGCTGGAAATTACACACCGTGTTTGTCTATTACCCTTCCCTATTAAAAGAAAAATAAATAGTTTTAAACCAATTCCCAGTAGAGTTCCAATGGAAAATTTGTTTGCGGTTTAGCATGGACCGAATGGGAAATGAGCTCTTGAGGGCACCCCTTAGTGGCCTGTTGTTTAATCGCCGACGAATTCTCCTTTGAGCGTACAGACGCCCTTAGCAGAGCAAGTTTGTCGACCCAGTCTGGCCACAGGGGAAATAACTTGCCCACTTAAACATCTATTATTGTGTACCCGGTGAGTTTTCTCGCTACAAACAGAAAATGTTGCGAAATCTGTTTTCTTATCATCTTTGTCAAACGAAACCCAACTTAAAGGTATCAGTGGAAATATCTACAATGAGATCTAATTCTTTGTGTAAAAACATTTTTTTTATTCTCATTGTTTTTTACTTATATATTACCGAAAATAAACGTTTTTTTATGTAAGTAATTAGATTCTTTATGCATTGACAATACGTATATGATGTCTCTTTCAATCATTTAAGTAATATTTTTATGTAGTTAAAGTACCAAATAAATCTAATCTTTCAATTTAGGGCTCACAGACCGGCAAAGTATTCAAATAATATATAAAATAGGTAAAAAGGTTTTTGGTATTCCTTGAGTTTTATTAATTAAATAACACGTAAATATCATCCTAATTTTTCCGATTTCAGACAAACTCGTCACGTATTCAAAAGATAGGTAGGTACTTATTGTAACTACAGATTTTATTCTGTAGTCAAACTAATACTTTTTTGAAAAGTGGATTGGTAGAGTTAAGCTTTACACTTTCTACATGAAATCTAATTACTTGTCTATAATCTTACAAATCCTGGAAAACTATTACATATTATATATACAAGCAATTATATATATGTAAGTACATGTTATATAAAAATAAACTATTTATTTCACATCAATTTACACAATAGCTACAAAAAATAAAATACTTAAAAAAAAACCATTTACAAAATAAAAATAAAATAATAACTCAAATAATCTAAAAGCTCCCCCCGCGTCCTCCAGAAGCAAAGGTGCCTCCTATCAGTGTTAGTCATATAATACATTTTCTTAAGAATAATGGGATGTCTTCTTAGACATTGGTCTACATTGGCAAGTCGTATCGATGTTTATTTTTATACAACTAGCTGCCCGCGCGGCTCCGCCGCGTATACAAAGGACCTAGGCGGAGCGACGGGATAAAATATTATAGCACATAATCCCGTAGGTCCATTCTACATATATAACATAGGTACTGAAGAAAGGATTTTTAGAATACGATGGGTATAGTTTCTGAGATCATCCCCAACATACAAACTTACATTTCACAGACATTACACCTGTTTATTATTAGTATCAGCACAGATCAAAGAATACTGTATCGGGGACCGTTAATGGTTTAAAATAATATTTTACCGGTTATAGTTGCATTTGACTATTTATACCGCTAAATAGTTTAATACTGGTTTATGTTTTCCAGTATTAAGTCATATCGGTTTGACAAATTACAATTTATACCTACCTGTAATCGAAATATAATTATCTGAACCTGAAATAATTTGGATGGTATTCAAGTCAGGTGAATAAAATTGCCAATGGGAGTCCTCGGTATCCGAAAAGAAATTTTAGTACTTAATGGAGGTTCGTTTTCTACATCTTTACTTCAAATTTGAAGCCTATCGGTGCCTACGGCATTGTGCTAAGTAAGGTAAATAAAGCCTATATGGGGTCCACGACAATTAATGGGCTTAAACCTCATTCTTCTCCCAACATCTTGAATATGGGAAAATAAGTTAGTAAGTATATAAACTTTTTGAAATAAATATAAACATGGCAAATAATATTGACAACTCTATGTCACTAAAAAAATTAATCCACAGTTGACACAATACGTCTGTCAGTTTTTGTAAATATTGTAAAAGATCGTTTATTTTCTATTTACTTAATTTTCTTAGTGTTGTATCCATATGTGGCCGACTCAACATTTATAATTTCATCTGCTGAAGAACTTACTACAGGTTTGAGTTCAGTCCTTGTTTATTTATTTTACATTGTCATCTCAAGTCAAAACAGGAGTTAGGTACGTCACGTGACGTCACACAGCCAAGATCACGTGGTCAGCGCACGGTAGATTCTTTAAATTAAAATTTTAGTACTTTTTCAATAAAAAATTAAAAATCGGAGACCTTATTGCAAATCTCCAGCATGAGACGAATCGAACGACATATCATTTATCAAAATCGGACCATAACTGTAGATCTGGTGGCATGTACAAAAATCGGGCTCGCGTATTATATATATAGATGTGACACTGTACGCAACAACAGCGACGCAGCGTCAACCAACAAACCAACGCCTTGAAGCGAAACCTTGCCTAGGTTCAGACATGACTAGAAATTGTAATACTGAGAAAGTTGGTATCCGTTCAGAGGAAGTTACTAAATTTATAGTCGATCAATTACTATCTTATCGCAAACCAGTTATCAAGGTAGCATTTATGCTGAGAAACTCGCGTAAATTTAGGTACCATCTGTCACTGTTATCATTAAAACTAATCACGCATAACAAGTAATCGAAAAAAATGTTATCAGGCGATACATAAATAACAATCCCACGAGAGCATGACCCCTGCCCCGCTATTATGTAAATTGTTTTAAGCTCACCTCAACGCTCACCCACAAATATATCTTGACGCCTCGATTCGTACTATAACTAAGCTTAGGTAGAGGTCTAGTTTCGTTAGGTGTGACGGATGGGGTGAGGCGCATGAGTGCGTAAAGAATAACAGCCCTGTGTGTGAAGTGCATCTGTAGCGGCGCAGACGCATGCGCCAGTGCGGCGCGCCGGCGCGGGCGCGGGCGCGGCACGTAAACACACACATGCGCGAGATGAAAGAAGCCCGGCCACTTATCGCTTGCACCCGTTTTGATTATGCGTTCGCTGTCAGCACCCCGAAATAGACTTAAACTGCGGAATGTGACGCTTCGTCCAAACCAAATTATACAATCGATATATCAACAGTTAAAATTTAAATCCATTAAATATTTAACTTTTCGTTGCTGTATTTTCACGCCATCCAGTGATTGCGGCTCATCATGTATGCTCGCGGTAATCAAATGAGCAACAATAAATACGAACATTTATTATGCCTCGCGCAAGAATGACGTCGATTGTAGTAAAGTTTCAAATAAACAAGCAGTTTCTGTCGGTTGCTTCGAATAAGTTTATACATATTGTATGTAAAGCTTAAAATAAACCACGTAAAAATTATTTTACCAGTAAAGGAGTAGGTAGAGAGAAAATTGTCTTTTTAAAAACTACATAAACGCAAATGAAAAAATAGTATCGGCATCGCATGAATAAATATCATTATCGCTAAGTTTCCAACGCGACTATAAAATTTAATGAGACACTTTCAGCGTGTTCACGACAGCAGCGCGATTCTCATGCGATAATTGAAAGAAATTCAAAGGCACCTTCACGGAATACATTACTAAAAATAAATGACGATATCCTACATCCAAAACAGAGACTTAGAACAAGTTTCTGTCAATAATTACATTTTTGGTACAAGGTTTTACTGCCGACTGTACTTCCGTCATCAACTACTCATTGAGACGATTCTAACAAGCCCAAACTCAACGGAGTTACGTCGGTTAAGTACTGAATTCCCATGGCAACCTTCTGTCTCCATCATCAGATCAGCTCGAAAGTACCATAATATTGAATTGTCATTCAAAGTATACCTTTACCCAAAATTTCAGTTCAAAAATGAGTTGCAAGATTCCACCCTAACAAACATAAGTTACATACCTACCTACATTGCAAGTTCATAAAAAGCTTGTAAAAAAGACTAACTAAAAACCAGGTGCAGGCCACATCCGGCTGCTGCAAAAACATTTAAGCTATAGAGCGGAAAGGAATCCGCTACAATACTATACGAGTCGCAGCCGAAATCCTGCAAGTGAAGTTAAAAGTTTTATGCAAGAGTAACTTATTACCTGAGTACCAGCAGGAAACTTTTCGAATCCAAGTCCAAGTAAAAATATTTGCTTACGTAGGAAGTTCATCTTCCTCGCTTCGGCTATCTGGGAAGTTGGAAACTAGGCAGGTTAGCGGAGCCGTACTTAAATTCATTAAACGAGTTTAACAAACTGTCTCTTCCTCGGAATTTACTTTTTAGTTTATATGTTTCTAAATCGAAAATTTTATGTTTAAAATAACCCGGAAAACTTAAGTCCTACGCTAATGTT
Organism: Epinotia nisella; assembly: GCA_932294315.1. Classification (NCBI taxonomy): domain Eukaryota; kingdom Metazoa; phylum Arthropoda; class Insecta; order Lepidoptera; family Tortricidae; genus Epinotia; species Epinotia nisella. Next base: position 14,265,403 of record OW028679.1, on the reverse strand, counting down.
ACTGAATAATTTTATATATAAAGGCTTTCCTTATGAGAAGATTTCCTCCGTTAGCCGAGAACTTTGGAAACTTGTGTATTGTTCGTCGGTGGAACTTTTATTTATCAAATTCTGTTAGGGGTACGGACTGGGCCATGTCTGAGGACAAAAGTTTTGTTGGGTTCCTCCTTTCTTAAAGAAAAATGCGAAAAGAAAGCAGGGTGTCGTATTTTATAAAAAAGCTACCGCTTATGTAATGGCCCTTGCTTCAATATCGTAAGTAGGTATAGCTTAGGTATATGACATTTTTACCATTACAAATATTGTTCTCAAGTACACAACTCTGTTTAGGTTTTGCAGGTAACTACAAAAAACCCAATAAAATCGAAAACCCTAATAGTGAATCACAAAAGAAGTGATGGGTTGGTCAATTACGGACGGTCTCTACCTGCATCCAACACCTGTCGCCGAACTGATTTCTCAAAACACCATTTCGAATAAGTGTTACGCTTACATCTCAAATGTTAACTCTCCTTAATGAAATACGGACGGCACGTTAAATACAGAAATTGTTATTTTAAACAAGAAACACTTTGCAAAATTTTATGTTTTTGACCCAAATGTTAAAGCTAAACTTTTGTATATAATATTTTGTTTCTTAGAAATGAAATGGGCGCATGTTATGGATATTCATATTTAAAAGCAACGGAACATTCCGTTGTTCAAAAATATCAGCTTGAAGAGGAAATGTATATTATATACAGGGTAAGCTTTATAAATGGGCCAGTATGAAGCAGTTTGAAACTACAACGTACAGTTTGTAATCTAACCACTGACGACGTACCTACGAGTACCTTTTAGTTTCAGGCTTGTCGATAGACCCTATTGCAAATGAGGCCTCTAAAAGCCTATTCATGTTCAAAATTGAACTAAAAATCTGCTAAAATATAATTGTTTATGCAAAATCACCTGAAAGTTCGCGTTATAACGTTATATAGCCTGTTATTACGTTAAAAAACCGGACAAGTGCGAGTCGGACTTGCCCACCGAGGGTTCCGTACAAAAGGACAAATGTATAATTTTCAGATTTACGAAGAGGCGTTACGTTCACAGATTATTATTGGAAGCACTTAAAATACTTTGTAATATAATAGATTTCCCAGTTTCCACGACATTCAGGCAGAATTTCGGTCGAACAGAATTTTTATCCATTGAACCTTTTACAATCAAAACTGCGCTGAGCCATTTTAATTGAAAAACCATTTTTGTTTTTTTATTCGTTCCTAACCAACGGTTGGCGTTTGGAGCCTGTAGGTAACGAGAACCGGATAATAGTTACGCCATATTGGTACTTATCTTATAGCATATTTACGATTGCTGTAAGTACATATAATATATTAAACCTTTAATATACCAATGTAGTTTATTTATTTCATCTTTATTGCACAAAGCTAGAACTTACTGTACAAAAGGCGGAATGTATGCCATCATAAAGCATTATAAATAAATAAATAAATAAAATAAATAAATAAATATTAGGAGACAATCTTACACAAATCGAACTAGTCCCATAGTAAGCTCAATAAGGCTTGTATTATGAGTACTAGACGACGATACATTTAATAGATATAAATACTTAAATACATAGAAAACATCCATGACTCAGAAACAAATATTTATGCTCATCACACAAATATTTGCCCTTACTAGGATTCGAACCCAGGACCTTCAGCTTCATAGGCAGCGTCACTACCCATTAGGCTAACCGGTCGTATTATATACCAGTCAAGATAAATTGTTTGTGTAGTTCACCTAGTTCTGTAAATTTTTGTTAGGTGCTTATTTGAATTACATTTTTGTCATCAGCTGAAAGACTCTCCCCGAATGTTAATCGCACACCAGACATTCTAGATATTGCAATTTTCGAAGGTATCTCAATGAGGATGCGGCAAATTTAAGTGATCCACGAGCTCTCGTCTGACCATCGCCCCGTAGTTCTGAAACTAAGTCCCTGACTCTAACACTGAATACAGACTCAAACCTGATTGGGTAAAAATGACTCATTCACTGTCATCAGGTAGCCCCTCTTTTCCCATCCCTGACGAGAACGAAATTACCACACCAGGCCTAACAGACGCGGCGATCGTTAACCTCAGCAGTGGCCTAAACAGACTAATAGACACGTGCTCGGAGCGGATTCCAGTGCTGGAGGACTGGCGCTGGCATCTGCCCGATCATCTTAAAGAGCTGCTGAGGCTGAAGAACGCCGCAGTTAGAGCCTATGACGATCTCCCTTCCGACCGCAACAAAAATATTATGAATCGTCACATAACCATATCACCTCGGTTGATGAGGTCGAGCGTCGCGTCGCACCTCTCTCCCTCCTTCTTCTTTTCATCACTATTGATGATCTCAAAAAAGTAATAGAATAGAATAGAAATTGATTTATTTCAAGCCAAAATAACACCACATCACAATTTCGTTCTTAATAAGAAAACACATTATACAAAAGAAACATAACTATTACCTACTGACTCGATCTAAAATAACAGATAAAAAAGAAGACTGGTGGAGTGCTGCTATAGTGGCCGCAAGTGGACACCACTCAGCATAATGCTCTTGATATTTAACAATGCCACAGCGCTGTTCTTCCGTGGAGCCCAAGGCTGTATCCAAACAGCAAAACCGGCCAAGTGCGAGTCGGACCACGCAAAACGAAGGGTTCCGTGCCTATTAAAAAGGTCGTATCGTCACAGAAATTTTACGGCACTTACGTCCTTTTCTTTGAGGAAGGCAGTTTTTCAGCAATATCTCGAAAACCTCTGAACCGATCTTGTTCAAAACAATTTTCGGTGAATGAAATTAATAAGCCCTATGTCCATGAATTTTTCCATATTTTTAAAATACACCGTTCAAAAATTAGAGGGGGGGGGACAGAATTTTAGTGACTTTCGGGGCGATTATCTCCGACTCCGACCCTATTCACTTAATCAAAAAAAATGCCAAGAAACCTTATATTTATTTTGAAAGAGGTCACAAAGAAAAAAAATATTTTGACTTTCAGTTTTATGTATGGAGTGCACCTCTAAAAAAATTTTTTTTTGTTTGTTTAATTACAAAACTATGTAGCGGCTAACAAAATACACCTATCCTCAAAATTTTATTCAAATACACCTTATAGTTTTCGAGTAAAATGCCTGTGACATACGGACAGACGGACAGACGGACAGACGGACAGACGGACATGACGAAACTATAAGGGTTCCGTTTTTGCCATTTTGGCTACGGAACCCTAAAAAGTAGCAGACGTGACTACATATATTTAGTGATAAAATAATAATAATGATAACTAGTAACGCATATGAAGAGATTTAAGGGTAGGTGCTTGTACGTGGCAAATTTAATAAACAAACGAAAGCCCCGTTAAACCCCGAGCTCGGACAAAATCTCAAATCGCCTCATAAAGCTGCTGTCATCGGCATCCTCAAGCCGGGAAAACCACGTACAAATCCAGAGTTTTATCGGTCCATCAGCCTCCTCAAGTCATTGGAGGAAATATACGAAAAACTAATTTTGAACAGATTACACACTCACCACGCATACAACACCATCATCCTGGAACAGTTTGGGTTCCGAGCAAACCACTCTTTTTATATTAAACCTAAGACCACCGGGGGATGGGCAGCAGCATCCCTGGAGTACGGTGGAAATACTGCGATCGCCAACGCGCATGCCAAGCGTGGCGATTATGGCATATACCCCCTATGAATAGTACAAACCACTCTTGCATCCACCAAATCCACCGCCTTGTGGAACACGTCCTTTTTTGGATGACTGGCTGGGGTCGTACGATCCCAACTGGCGCGATCATTCTCTATATAGCGAAAGCTTTCGACAAGGTCTGGCACCAGGGTTTGTTATACAAGCTCTATAACATCGGAGTGCCGGACCGTCTTGTCCACCTGTATATAATATGTATAATATGTATCTGTTGTATAATATGTGTGTCCTGTGTGTTTGTGAATAAATGTATTTTCTTTCTTTCTTTCTTTCTTTCTGTTACAAGACTACCTTCAAAGTCGAAACTTTCGCAATAAAGTAGAGGGATCGCGATCCGCCTCTCATCCAATGAGGGCTAGTGTTTCTCAAGGATATTTCCTCTCTCCCACCCTTTTCCCCGTTTATATAAACGATATTCCAAAGTTCCCTCAGATCAACTATGCCCTTTTTGCAGACGATACTGCCATCTTCGCCGCATTAATCGGGTTATCCAACTGCTCCAATCTGCTATCGATGCTCTAGGGCACTGGTGCAGATTGTGGCGTATAGAGGTTAATCCAGAAATAAGCTTGGGGATTATCTTTTCCCGTACCTCCCGCTATTTCCGGATGATAAACTTCATCTCAAACATTTCACTACACATCCCCTAGCGTACTGAAGCTCAATACCTAGGCGTTACGTTAAATAAAATACTCAATTTCAAAGCTCACATCAAAATTGTAGCCGATAGGGCGGCATTCTTCCTAGCTCGGCTTTCTTCTTGACTTCCTTCTGAACAAAAGGAGCAGAATAACGACCAGGGGAAAGCTGCTCCTGTACACCTCGGTCATTCGCCCGTCATTCCCATATGCCTCGGTTGCCTTCGCCCAAACATCCCCCCACACACTGAAGCGCCTTCAGGTGCTTCAGAATAAATTCTTACATAGGATAGTGGGGGCGCCGTGGTACGTGAGAAACTTGGACCTTCACTGTGACCTGAAGGTCCCTACAATAGCCCAGTTCTTTAAGAAAACCCCGAAAAACTATTTCAACATCTCCGACCCAAACCCACTAATAAGACAGGCCTCGGACTACACTCCTGAGCAACCGCCCAGGAAAGGTGCCCGTCGTCTGAGTCATGTCCTACGAGTATCAGATCCCGATGATCCCACAACGGTGACCCAAATTGAGGCGAGAGAGATCGAGAAGAGGCTCAGGCGCCGGCATCAGGCACAGCAAGCGGGTCGTCGCAGGACGACTCGTTACAGACCTTCCATTAGGAGACCTACAAACATACATAATCATCGTCCCCAATGGGAGAACGCGCGTAGAACCGAACGCGATGCTCGTTTTGGCGATCGGTCCTATGTGCGGTAATGATCCACCCGATCCACCGGTTTCCCTCCTAATCCAACGAACACTACTTAATTTTGCAATTCTTCTCTCATCTTTACTATCATCTTTCCTTTTCTTTTCTTTCTTAGATTTATGTGCAATAAAATAAGAACTGAATTTGACCACAGCGGGCCGACGCAACGGTTCTTTGACGTTAATAGTGTACATTTATGGTTTGATTTATTGATTAATTTATTTATCGATTTGATGCTGCGTTAACCTGTACTGTATTCACGGTACTTACTACTTCGCACGCAGACGGACCAGTATAACTCTGATCTCCGATTACGTAGCATTACTATGAATCTCGGTGTTAATTTACCCTAGCTAAGATCGCAAAATGTTTTGTGAATAGGCTGTGATGACTAACTGTGACGAAAACACCGCAACCAATTGCCGGTGCGGTGACCATACCAGCAGATGTCCGCTGAACAATAGCTGACCTTTCAACAATGCATCTATCGATTTCTATAGTAATCAGTCAATAAAATAAATGTTCATAACAATAAACAGGCTGGTTTGTTTTGGCATTTGGACTCTTGAATGAATCGATAAACTTTGTTCATTTATTTCACTCGCTCAGCCCTGAAATGCGAAATGCTAGCTAAATATAATTACAGCGCTACTGAATTGAAAGTACATACTACATGATAAAACATGTAAGTCGACGTATAAGATATTGACGACCGAATAGCCTGGTGGTTAGAGAATGAAGCTTGAGGTCCCGGGTTCGATCCCCGGTTGGGGCAGATATTTGTATGATTAATACGAATGTTTGTTCTCGAGTCTTGGATGTTTAATATCTATTTAAGTATGTATTTATCTATATAAGTATGTTTATCCATTGTCTAGTACCCATAGTACGGGCTTTGCCTAGTTGGGGACTAGATCAATTGTGGTGGCATGTTGTAATGGACGTCTTTCGGCTGATATTATGATGATGTTGTAGTGAACGTATTTTGTTTAAAAGTTACCTATGCATAAAATCTACATACCGCCCGACTCTCTGGCTAAAACCGCAAACTATTGTTCCCAAAACAACGTAAGCGCATGCAAAAAATTGCTCTTTTCTTTGGCCGCATTTGTCCGCGACCGGGCCCGGAAGGAGGGTATACAAATTATGTTCACGAGCAACAAAAAGACCTTGGAGAATGTCGATGAAGTTTTAATACCCAATTATACAATGATCGATAAAATAGTCAATTGTTTTATCATCGCGCCGATTATTTCGTAGCTCTAGCTTGGATATGAAATATTTCAAATATTAATATGAATTATATTTGCAATTTGGTTGTTGTTTGCTATGGTATTTTACTAATCCGTAGCTAATTACAATCCCACATTCATTTCGACGAATAGGACAGATGCTCGTTTGATACGAGTTGCTATTTTGATTTATACTATCCTAATATCATTTATAAGTACTTAATCATTTTAACAACAGTAAAATATCAATTGTGTTCAAGAATAGCCTTATACCAAATGAATTTATTTTATTTAATAAAGATATTATACGTACAGTCGAGTCGCCATCAAATATATCGGAGCGGCCAAAGTACTCACAAATATCTGAACACGTCTCTATTGTCGAGAAATGTCGAGTCATTAGAGACATGTTCAGATATTTGTGAGCACTTTGGCCGCTCCGATATATCTGATGGCGACTGTACTATGCAGCCACGGGTATGGGGCGGCGGCTATGGGGTTCGTTTCAACAACATTTTCAAATGTAGGTAACTCAATCAACAACAAGGTAAAAATTAACCACCGCAAAATTTTATGAGCAGCGTAAAAATAGTATTTAACACATGTTGTTTGAATCCCAATTAAGGAGAAATAAAAAACATAGTTTCTGCGTTCTTATATAAATCTGACTCGAAGAACTACCTACTCAGCTTATCAGCATAGTACCTATGTACAAGCTCTATTTATAACTGATTGGTACCTACCCAGGTAATTAATTTAAATGACTTAATAAAGTATACCTGCATACAAAACATAAAACGAATAACGTAACAACATAATAAGTAAGCTGAATGCCTAATAAATAAATAAATAAATAAAAATAAAAAATACCTAATAATAAAATCTTGCCAATAAACAGTTTCTTCCAAAACAAGTAAAGGATGTTCATATATAGAAGGGTTTATTAAACCAGGAAGAGGATTCAGTTAGGAGTAAGTCACCAGTTACAGGTTATCAGTAAGAAACAAGTTTGAGCGGTCTACAGAATGTTTGAAAATAAACGGCTAATAGGCAGCGCAAATCAGCTGCATTATCAACGTTAAAAACGGATAATTTATTGAAACATGCGATCCTTACCTGTCAGTAGGAACAAAATTAGACGCCGCATGATGGAATCCTTCAGTGATAGTTTAGGCCGGAGATGTTTGTTCAGGAGCCATCGCCACGAAACGTCAGGTCAAAGGTAAAGCAAATGTTTACGCGACTCAGCTGGTCTCCGATTACGTTCGCCAATTAACCACACACTCGCACACTGCGGGATCTGCACGCTGCAATGTCAGCGACCACGAGAAAAACTAGACACTCGGCGAAAGCTGTCTTTGAGTTCACGAAACCGAACCGAGTGGCCCTCGTCAGCCTCGCACGGAGTTGTTATTCATTCATAACGCGATTAGTGGTTCCCGAGAGCAAGTTGACAGATGTTCTCTGTGATGAAAACATCACACATGTTTGGAGCGAAGAGGAAAGGTCTCGCGCGCGATCGCAGCGCACGGCGGCCGACTCGCGAGTTGCGTGAGTAGGCCGGCAGGGGCGCGCGGGGCGCGGCGCGCGGGGGCACGCCTGCGCCTCGCCCGCACCGCACCACCTCGGTATTGACCCACGACGCCTCCTTCCCACTATTCACATCCTTAACTAGGTACTGCGAATTCTCCTTTGAAAAATCCCCTAATTCCTTCTCTACGATTGAGATAGGACACGTTTTATGAAAGGCATTATAGACCTTCATAGGAAAGCCCCTTGGCTATTTTCGTTAGGGCGTCAGGTACAAGCTTTCTGCATAACTTTACCTGCCCTTATATTATGAAATTACGATCGCCAATACCTTGACAAGTACGGCTTTTACAGCGTGGTCGCAGTATGCAATTTATAACTTTTCTAGAAAGCTTGAGACGGCGAAGCTCTTTGAGCTTTTACGCCGAAGCCGGAGCTTCGTTGGGTTCTCGTTGCTCTCCATTTTCCGATTCCGCCACATTCGTTTATTCAAACTTTTATGCATTCAGGTCTGAGTACGCAAGCATAAATAAAATTGGAGCTATGCCTACTTACTACTACGCCTGTTCTGTATGCCGTCAACCCCGTCAATTTTGTTGTGTCCTTATCGATGGGCTGAAAACTGGCTGCTGTGATTGATGGATTGTTGATGCGATGGAGGAATGTTTTCTATTCGTACCTATCAAAATATGATTTCGGACATCCATAGTAGGTACTTGTCAGTTAAATGCTTAATCACTTGAGGGATTTTGCAATTTTATATTACTTAATTAAATAGGTATGATAAGTATTATATGTGGTTATGTGTGTGTGTGAAGTGTTTTGGATACATGTTTATTGACAATTATGTTTTATCAAATGACCGGTTTTGAATGAAACCGTGAGATAGCAGGTCCCGAGCCGCGGGCGGCGCGCCTCGTCGCCTGCGGCGGCTTTCTGAGACGTCAACACGTTAAAATACGAACAACGAGCACGAAATGCAGCCAAACCTCGATAAGTTGGACTTGCTATATGCAATTCAACTCTTTTTTATTTACATGGGGTAGATTGTACAACAACGGCATAAAACCAGTCATTTCACGTGAGACGTTTATATCCACCCGAGCCACCGGCGAGGTTGGATAGTCTAATCGAGGGATAAAATAGCTTATTTATGCCCTTGTTATACACTGTTTTTTACTTCGATTGCGAGAAAATAACAATTTTTTTTAAAATAATAGTTCCACTTTACTCTTAAGTTTTTATGTATAATTTTCGACACGTGATATTAGACTTTAGGTACCTTACTTCATATTCATACTGCGAAGTCATTTCATGGTTCGATTTGTTTTTAAATAATAATTGACTTCTATTGTATTTGGCTTTATTAATTTAGTAATAGAAAACACGGATGTGAAATTAAAATAACAGGATTATTCAACGATGTTTTATTGTGCGTGTGGCAGTTAGCCCCGATTATCTTAGTCTTTAAAACAAATTTACGTTGTGCACTAGAGTCTAGAGCATAAAAGTGGCATTTTGTTTAGCATACATCCAGCACAAGAGCGAACTTTGCAAGCATTAGAAGTGAAATTGTAGATTGTAAAACAAGTGCATAAAACGAGCCATTTGACCTGAGACGCTTATATATCCACCCGAGCCACCAAGCTAAGTCGAGGGGTAAAATGGCTCATTCATGCCCGAGTACATACTGCTCTTCACTTCGATTGCGAGAAATTAAAATATCAATTTGCAAAATTAAAAAAAAAATAGCTATTCCCGCCACTTAACTTTTAAAGTTTTTATGTTTAATTTTCGACACGTAATATGATATTAGACTTAGGTACTTCATACTGCCATGTCATTTAATGTTCCATACTTACGTTTTTAAATAATAATTTTTGAGTTCTATTTTATCTGGTTTTATTAATGTACTAATAAAAAACACGCAAGTGAAATTTATTAAAGCAAATCAAATGAATTTTTATTGTGCGTGTGGATGTTAGGCCAGGTTATCTTAGTCTTTAAAAAATATGTACTTTGTGCACTACCTAGAACATAAAAGAGGCATTTTGTGCAGCTTACATCCAGCACAAAGGCGAACTTTACAAGCATGAGAAGTGAAAATGCATTTAAGCATCCCGCCTGGCTAGGGAACCAGGACGGGTATGACGAAACCTATTCAATTCAGCCTGAAACAACTCGCCTCACCACTCCTTGGAAGAATATGACTTGAACCTGCCATTTGTAAGAACAGACCTATACTAGTTCCCCGCCCTGTCCCACCTCCCTCGGTCTAACTATATATTGGTTCGCCAGAGGAGAGTCGTCGGGGATCTGTATTAATAAAATAAACTGCCTATATATATTTCCCACTGCTGGGCACAGGCTTCCTCTCATGGATGAAAGGGAACGGGCAGTAGTTCCCACGCTGGCCCAGTGCTGGTTGGGGACTTCATATTCACGGTAACCTCCACATTTAAAAAACTATTGGCTCTGTGAGCTGCAGAACACGCAAGCCTGTCTTTTTAGTTTTCTTTTCGAAAAAGTGACGCGACAAAAAGTTCTAAGTATATAATTAACGAACCTGCTCTCAAATTTTCACGAGAAAGGTTGAGAAATGCGGCCTGTAGAGAAGAACAGCCGGACAGCGTGACAGGCGGACAGAGGGACAGACACCGGACACCGGACATACGAACGATTTTCGGCCCAAGCGGAAGCAAAGAACTTCGTTTGCTTCGATCGCTCGTTCGATTATCAACTTAGAGAAGTTGGAAAACCCCCGACATTTTCATTTCAAAGTTCAATATCTTAAAACCGGCTGAACTCCACAAACAGAGACTGTCTTCAAGGCACAAAAGAGGTGCATGAGGGCAATCCGCGGACTCAAGCAAACAGACAGTTGTGTGCCACATTTTAATGATTTAAAAGTACTAACATTGCCCTGTCTGTATGTATTTGAGGCCGCGGTGTTTGTCAAAGCAAACCCAAGTCTTTTTAAGACGGTCTCTGAGTTCTTTCCGCGGAGCACTAGGTATGGTAAATACTTATATATTCACAGAGCCTGCAAATACTGCGTTAAAACAAAAAAAAAACATATTCTGTGATGATAAATATTTATTTAATAAGCTTCCCGATATGATCAAAAACTTACCATTGCCAATATTCAAGACAGAGTTAAAAAATTGATGACTGACAAATGTTTTTATACCATACAGATTTCTTGACATGCGACAGTTTATAGTTATAAGATTTAATAAATATACATTTAATCAAATTGGGATTGACATGTAAAAATTATGATTGTTATAATAACTTACTACGTTGATATATTGAATAATTTTATAAAATAAATTTATTGTTGAATGGGGACTTCTAAATATAATTTATTAATTGTACCTACACTAATATTATGTTAGTATGCATCATGTTTTTGTAAGACGAAAGGCAAAACATAGTGGAACTAGATTTTTTTTACTATATACCTCAATTTGATGTAGGTACCTATGTTTACATATAATAAACACTATTGACTATTGACTGATTTTGTTGCAACGTAGCCAAGAACCATCTCGATCACGTCAGATTTGGGACAGAAAAACCGCATTAAAATCGGTCCATTCGTTTAGGTGCCACAATGTCACTTACAGACACACAGACTCGTCAAACTTATAACACCCCTCTTTTTTGCGTCGGGGGTTAAAAAAAGGTTTTTATTTAATGTGAGCAGAGCCGCAGGCTCAGCTAGTATTAAAAGTAAAACATCGGTTTACGGGTCAAGTAGGTATTTACATAGCTCAATAATTCGTTATAGTTTTAACGAGTATGTAACATGAAAGCACTTATTATGAGAAATGGTTATTCAGTTCGGTCGGCCTGCCTGGCTGTGGTTACTTGATTAAGTTAAGTTGGCTGGGTTTTATATTATTAGTTTGCAGTTGTTTCAGTAAAATTTAACATAACCGAGGCATATTTTACAATAAATAGGTGTGGGTAGGAGGTCGGACCCTACTCCATATTAAAACCAACGTGTAAAGGCAAAATTGTGGGCGTCATTTTATTTTTGCGTATTAGTGACATAAATCTTATCTATAATATGTTATATATTTGCAGTAGTAATGGTACAGTCACCAGAATTAATATCTGCCACAAAAAAGCACGCATAAATATCTGACACGACTCTATTTGTAGTGTCAGATATTTTTGCTCGCTTTGTTATGTCAGATATCAATGATGGTGACTGTGGAACATCAGAGATAACAAACGCTTGTTTATCTTAATGAATGTCTAATTACGGTGACGAACATCTGATCAACGACCGTAACGTAATCGTAACCTGCACTTGGGTAAAATATTCTCCAAGATCAGCGTGACCTAAGTTCAAGAGAAACCGACCGACGAAAGAATCCAACCAATTCCAACACAACAACTAGAGGATTTTCTCAATATACCAATGACTATATTGAAAGTACCAATCGACCTATACAGACGGTATCAAACAGTAAGAACGTCTGCAGACAATATGTCAGCTACTTTCAATATGTATAATTCAAGATATGTTTACACGTTAGCACCTTATTCCATTGTAATAAGGCGAAAAATGTTTACATATCTTTGAAGTTAGCTGTATATAGTTCGACCGTCGACCGTGGGGTGTCGGGCAGAGGTTGATATGAAAAGAAATGTGAGCCGATTGCAAGCTGTTGACCTTTGAGCGACCACCAATCGATTCCACAGTAGTGGGCGCGACATCTAAATTGCAGGGAAGGTAAACAATCGGCAGGTATCAACATAAATCAGCATGAACCTATCTAACTTTTGGGGCTCCAAACACAAATTAAATTAGGGAAGAGTTTTCGGCAAGCGGTTTCGTAGGTAGGTATTTTCACCCGTGTTAAAGATGCTTTATTCTTAAAGTAGGTCAGTAGATACTGGCAATTTTTACAAATAGTTATTGAACCGTTTTGATATATTGCTGATGAAAACTCGGTTCTGGGATACAGCCTGAGCAAGATACGCGGTCGCGCTATATATGACAAAAAACCAATAGATACCTCTACCTATTAGCATTTTTTTCACATCAATAATTTGGTATGGTAATTGGATTCTTGAATAATCTACCTACCTTACATTTAATACCGCCTCGGTCAAAAATTAAAAACAATCTATATAAATTCCGTAAAAATCAGGCGAAAATGGTATAAACTTTCTTTACTTTATAATTTACTACTTCTATAAAAGGTCTTTGGGATACGCGCATAATCATTACATTTTCCATAGGACAGGTGAAATTCAATATTATCTCAAGGTCGTAAATATTTCATTAAAATACTGTCATTTCCTGATGCATATATTTTTGGATTCAGGTCGTAAGTTTTGTTTGTATCATAAAAATACTGATACCATTTTTGCTGTAATAAAAGCTTTTAAATTAACATATAAAAGCTGTGTACCTACAAATAATTAGCCCGATATTGACATGACAAACTAACATGACCTGACATGTTCTGAAATTTAAAATATCGCATTTTATGAATAAATACTGTATCTGTATTGAATTACTTCCAAAAAAAACCGTATCATGCGCAGACTAATATTAGCAATTTGCGTACAAGGGCTTGTATGCCGTAGTTACATGTCTCGGCATCTTTTCTTCCCGACTTATGGCTTAATTTAATATTGGCTAAGATTTTGTCCCGAGTTATTAAGTCTGGAAGCTTGTCGTCAAGGTTTTGTTTGTATTATAGCAACTATAAACTAAAAACCCCTTGTTCTAAAAATACCTAGCAGGAGTTTAGAAAAATTAAAAATCTGTTACGGAGTTTTCTAACAAAACCTTTCCTTTAAGTAGTTGATTTTGAAAGTTACCTAATCTTTAATCTCAGTGAGATGAAGCACTTTTTACGGATGCTCAGACGGTAGTGTAATAGAATATCATATTACCGTCCGCTGCTTATAGATGCAAACACATGAACAGACAGGAAAATCACAGCGTCGTGTGGTTTCATGACAGTGCGGAATAATTGTGAAATTAAACGAACTTACCTGAAGTGAAGTTCTATTTCAATTTTAACAATTTCACCATTATGGCACACTACGCAGCAGCATGGAATGTTGCGCTGGACTTCACAATGTATAAAGCACATCACACAACTTGAACGCATCCATTCTTCACGATGTGTCTATAATGATCCTCTATAATAACTATCAGTTTGAAGCCAGTTTACTCTTTCACCATCATGGAACACCATGCAGATGTTTAACCCTATAATACATGAACAGTGAAAAATGAAAGAAAAAAAATTTTTTGAATATAACCCAGACAAAATAAATTTGGAACACAAAAAAATATGTTCCTTATTATCAAAAAGTTATTTCAGGAAGCCATATTTCGATTCGTATGCATCAAGTTCAAAATATGTCTAGCCATATATGGCTTCGTATGCGTTGTTACCTAAATTGAACTAATTTTGTCTCTAAATTGAACCAATTGTCAAAAAATATTTTATGATTGAGACCACGAGGAACGGTGGAAGTTAACCTTGTTACCGTATTACCACTGACACCAAGATCGGGTGCATCTGACGGATACGTGTTGCTTTGCTCACCGGCAAAGATGTCAAAATCATAACTGAAGCCTGAAACTCCACTGATAACTAAATTGTTATAACCCCATTTGTGGGGCTTCGCAGGGTTATATTGTTTAATTTCTTGTCTAGCCTTTGTAGGTATGATTTGTTCATCAACAGACAGAAATTCTTCTTTAGGTATTAGTAAACACCGTTCTCTAATCTTGTCTAGTAAAGGTCTCACTTTGAACAGCTTATCATAGCCAGGGGATCCGCGAGGCATAAAATTTGCATTATCATTGAAATGCAAAAATTGTTTTATTTGTTCCCATCGACTACAAGACATCACGTCACTGACAAAAGCTTGCCCCACCGACTTCGGCCAATACATTCTTGATGATGGAAGTTTAATCAATGACATGTACATTACAATTCCAATAAACTGTTCCATTTCTTTCTTTGTGATGTTGATTGGTTTATTTACATTATCTTGCACAGCTTTGATGTTTGACTGATAAACGATGTAATTTATCAAATCGTCAGTAAAGAAAAAGCGAAGAAAATCACCTGGCGTGTCCAACTTTATGACTTCGTCCGGAAGAAGAGTGTTTCTCTTGAATGAAAATTGACTTTCATCATACTCTGACATTTTTTCGGACTTCCATTCAACTTTTTGTTTTGCTTTTCCCTTAGTTTTCTTTGGTGTAGGCCTGGGAGCAGGAACATAATCATCCCTCACTCTCTGAGGAATCTGAGGCTGGTATGATTACTGGCGCTTTTTTACAAGGGGCCGGTGTGTATTCAATTCACTGTCGGAATCCGACGCCAGTTCATCCATACTGATTGATCCATCACCTGGTATCGTATTAACCTTCGCATTGCTGCCGTAAAAAGAGAAACGTCCATACCTAAACAGAAAAAAAAACGAATTTGTTCTCGAACACTTTTAACTTATTCTTGTCATTGCGTGCATACGAGGCCATTTGTGGCTAAACATATATTGAACTTGATGCATACGATTCCAAATATGGCTTGTAATGTAATAAGCCATATTGTTATCTAAAATATCAGAAAAATCATAGCAAATTATCACAAACTATAAATTAATACCTAATAAACCTTAAAACATATTTTTTATCATCCCTTACCTTCCGTAAACACTTTTTGATCTAATTATAATCAGGATAGTCTCGTAAACACGTATTCACAAGCGCAACTGATATTGCACTATTGCAGGTATCATAACTAACCGTGTTATGACTTTTAGAAGGTAAAAAAATATCTACCCCCTAATTTCAACTTTAAAGACACATAATATTTATAACTCAAACCTCACTTTTTGGTACTACCTACTTTAAAAAATAAAAATATTTATGACGCCACGTATGGTGTCGCCACGTTGAGAAATGAGGATGTAATAGACGACAAAATAGCATATTGATTGAGTATCTGCATATAGATAAGATTTGGTTTTAGGACTCAACATTGGTTCCACGACCTTTCTGACTTAGGTCACTGGTGAACTATTGATGCAGAGAAACTACGAGCCCGTATTGTATACTATTCCAAGTGACCCGTGGCTAGCACGGCTACCATCAAGCCTCGTCTGCACGAGCTTATGACATCACAGAGATCGCCACAACCCAAGTGTTGTGGAGCGAGCAACAATCACTACGTGTTCTCGCCTGTATACGATCCCCTACTTGGGATATTGTGTGGGCCCCAAATGGGCCCGAGAAGCCTCCATAGCCTGCCCCCAATAGCTTCTCCCTTTGTGCCTTGCACTTGCCTCACATCGGTTTCGTACGAGTCTCTGACTTTTGCTTGTGTTACTATTTGGTGGTAAAACCCTTGGTCGGGTCATTGTTGGTTGTTGAGTCCCACAACCAACCATTGTGTATAATATAATTATTATAAGCACTCACCAGAACAGGCGAACTAGATCTTACTGGAGCTCCAACACCATTATATGTCTCGCGCGGCGCGCGCTGCCCTCTTTCCACCTTCTTCTACCTTCATCTTTTTTTTTCTGTCATTGTCCTAGCCAACGACTATAGAGGTTAGTGTTGTCAGTAAGAAATATGTACTTACCACAAAGGTAAAACAATTGATACATGACTCACCGATTGTTTGTTAATCGCGGTGCTCCGCGACACTCCCGACGGCGAAAAGAGCTTATTGGAGCAGGACTATTAAATTGCGGGTCCATTCAGCGATTCTCTTCCGTGCCTGAATGGCTGCTTGTCTCTCTGGCCTCGAACCCGACGCACCTTCATCGGCTGGGCTAACAGGGTAAACTTCTGCGGACTGCAAGGCGATTGGTATTGTTTCATCATTGTCAGGCTCATGTGTTGATGGCTGACCTTGCTCTATTGACTCTGCTGTGTCAGATTGCTGCTCAACTGTACTCTCAGTATATTGTGGAGGATCGATATCCATTGTTACAGGTATCAGTTCTGCGGATTGTTCAACTTGATAAGTATTGTCTAACGAAATTGGAATATCCGTGCTTGATATCTCAGGAACTCGCGCTTCTGCATTGTAGTTCTCGATCTCTAGAGGATAGAGGTGTCCAATAGATCTAGTGAACTCGGAGTTGCCAACTTTGACTTTTGCTACCCGGTGTTGTCCATCTTGCCCCTTAAGTAGGGAAACTATCTTGCCAACTTTCCAAATACTTCTGTTCTTTGAATCCTCTTTTATTTGGACTAAGTCACCAAGTTGAGGTGTTCTGTCTGAAGTCACTCGAGGTTGTTTTACAGAACATCTATGTTTCTCCCGCAGGCTGGGTAAGTATTGTTGCTGAAACATCTTTTTGAACTCTGCCAGTAGTGTTTGACCTCTTTTCCACCCTTGAATAAGGTCTATTTTTGTAATTGTACCATCAATGCTTGTCACCTTTTCTGATGGGGTCATTTCCAAACATTTCCCTAGAGTCAAGAAATCTGCGGGCCTCAAAATGTGTTCCAAGTCGGCTCCAACGTTTGTTAGAGGTCTTGTATTAACGACCGACTCCACTTCTTTGATGACAGTTGATAGTTGACTGTCATTCAACATATGTTTGTCAAGTGTCCTTTTTAAACAATGCTTTACAATGCCCACAAGTCTCTCATAAAACCCGCCATGCCACGGAGCTAATTGAGGGATAAATTTCCATTTCACCTTGTTCTCTGTGCAATACGAGTTGATCAATATTTCAGATACTAATTTAAATTGCAATGCATTGTCTGAAATAATTATAGCCGGTGTTCCTCTAACCGCGACAAATCTTCTTATTGCGAGAAGACATTCTTCTGCTGTCAAATCCTTGACCACTTCTAAATGGATAGCGCGAACTGCTAGGCACGTAAACAGGCAGATCCATCTCTTTTCTTTGCTACCATTTATAGTACTTACATACATTGGCCCAAAATAATCTACACCAGTGAACGTATAGGGAGCGCTGTAATTTACTCGCTCTGGAGGTAAAGCTGGTGTTTGAGGTAGCTTGTACGGTCCTCCACTTTGTTTCATGCACTTTTCACACTTTTTGATAACTTTCGTTACTTGCGCTTTGCCTTGGGGGATCCAATATTGTTCTCGGATGATATTAAGCGTATGTGGAGGTCCAACATGATAGTTCTTCTCATGTGTCTCTTGTATAACATTGTTGGTAAACTCAGACTCTTTTGGAATGAGAATTGGGTGCTTTTTATCATAGGACCAACTAGTGTTCTTCATTCGTCCACCACACCTTAGGATCCCATCTACATCAAGAAATAGATCCAAGTTTCTTGTCAGATGTGTCTCTTTTCCATTTACTTCATTAGGGAAATGTTTCTTTTGTAGATTTTTTACGATTTCTGTACTACTAGTTCCTTCTAGTTCACTTCCGGTATCCATCTCATGAATCTCGTGGTCCTCTTCAGTTAGATATTCAGGTGGATCTATCTCATATCCTTTCATTACCATCTCTGGACCATCTATGATGTCCAGGGCCTCCCCAACTGAAAGAAGAGTTTTTTGTTCTAGATATCTATTACTTGGCCAGAACTCAGACTCCTTCCTAAGGAAAGGTGGGCCTGAAAACCACAAAGACTTTTTTGCTTCCCATAGTTCTGGTCTTGTACCTAAATCAGCTGGATTTTCATTACTGCTTATGTAACAAAATTCGACATCTTTCAGTTGATTTATTTCATCAACACGTCTCTTCACGAAGGGTGGTAATAAGTTGTTGGTTTTAAGCCAATGAAGCACAACCTGGCTGTCAGTCCATAGATAGTGTTTGTCAACTATTAGGTTCATATTTTTCTTCAAATATTTCAATAATCTACTCCCAATCAAAAACCCTAAGAGTTCCAAACGCGGTATTTTCAGGTTATCTTTGTCTTCAACTGGTGTCACGCGACATTTTGACATAAGAAACGCAGTTTTAATTTGGTCTCCGCAAAAAATGCGTAAATAAGCAACAGCTGAGTAAGCTGATTTGGAAGCATCAGTGTACACATGAAGTTCATAGTGTTTTGAACCTTCTGTAAGGTCTTTCCCCACGTATCTTGGTATCTTGACATTTTTTATAGTTTTCAAATTTTCTTTCACAGACTCCCATTTCTGTGCCATCTCTTGAGGTAATGGTGAATCCCATTTGACTTTCAGGATACATAACTCTTGAAATAATAATTTAGCTGGTAAGATAAGAGGTGACACAAACCCACATGGATCATAAACTCGAGCGAGGGCTCTGAGGACATCTTTCTTCGTAAGGTGGTCTTTCTTTTGTGTCTCAAATGCCTTGTCGTCAATTTTTAGTTGAAACGTGTCTTCTTTTAAATCCCAAAGTAGTCCAAGAATCTTTATCTTTTCTTCTACTTTACCTCTCTGTCTTTCAGGTATTTTCTCCATAAATTCTGCATCATTCGAGATCCAATCTCTGAAATTCATTGAGAGCTCGTTGAACACAGCTTTCGTGTTATCATACAGTTGTGAGGCTTCCTCTAGAGATTCTACTGAAGTTACTAAGTTATCAACATAGCATTTATCAGCAATTTTTTCCAGTAATGGTTCATTTGTCTTAGACATATGATAACGAATAGTTGCTGTTAGTAGAAAGGGACTACATATTATTCCGAACGGCAATCTACAGAAGCGGAAATGGCTTAAATTGTCCTCAGTCAACTCTTTTGTAGGGTCTTTGATCCATAAGAATCGCGTTACATCCCTGTCTTCCTCTTGAAGACCGATTTGCAGGAACGCCTTTTCAACGTCAGCAGTGATCCCAATTTTTTTCGTTCTAAAATTGAGTAACAATACTGTTAGATCTTCTAGTAATGAGGGTCCTCGGTACATGCACTCATTCAAGCTATTGCGGTCCTTTATACACGCCGAGGCGTCGTATACGATTCGCCCGGCTTTCCCCTTTTGCATTACAATGTGGTGAGCTAAGTAATGAACAGGAGGATTTGTCTGGTAAATTTGTATTGTTTTAGGTTCAACCTCTTCAATAATATTTGTATCCAACTGTTCATTCAAGATCCGTTGATATTCAGTGAGGGTGTCCTCATCAAGGCGACGTAACAAGCTTTTTAATCTTCCATAAGCTAAACTGTAATTTGTCGGCAGGTCAGGTGGGTACTGGATCCACGGCCACTTGATTTCATATCTGCCATTTTTATAAGTCACAGTATCATTGAAATATTTCACTGCTTCTTCTTCCCTAGTTGTCTTCGGAGAATCTGTAATACCGATGCTTTCCAAGCTCCAAAGGAATTTCATATCTATGCTTCTTAGTGGCAGGTCAGGTTCAGTAAAGTAGGAAGAGTTGACATCATGGCACTGGCAGTAATATGTTATGACAGACAAAGTATTTTCCTGTGTATGCTCGGCATTTCCTGACATAATCCAACCAAAATCAGTGTTAACAAGGATTAAATCATCGATTTGAGTACGTTCGTTTCTAATAAAAGAGAAGTAGTAATCATTTCCTATTAACAAATCGATATCTTCTCCTTCAGAATCATCATCGGCCAGGAAATCCACAGAATCATTAATCTTCATATTTACAACAGGTATTTTATCTGTTATATAAGGGACAAGATTTACCCTTATTTCTTTAAAAATATCTCTCTTTGTTTTAAGAATTATCTCAGTTGACGGGCTGTGAATTGTTTTTGGAGAGTTTGATCCGAATGTATACATTGTAAGATAATCATCTTTATCTG
Organism: Epinotia nisella; assembly: GCA_932294315.1. Lineage (NCBI taxonomy): Eukaryota > Metazoa > Arthropoda > Insecta > Lepidoptera > Tortricidae > Epinotia > Epinotia nisella. The sequence continues at coordinate 14,244,789 of OW028679.1, read as the reverse complement.
GAATAATATGTAACTTACTGGCTAATCTGGTGGTAATGTAGCTCCTTTGAGACCCAGAGTCCAGAATCAACCTGCAAGGCATCTGTTTATTTTTGTTGCTTTGGGTCATCACCACCGCCGTCTGTAAAAATGATTTTTGCCTAATATTAGTATTCAATATATTAATTTCCTCTATTTTGGTGTTACTAATATGTGGTTGCTTACCCTCAGTTACCTTATGCTCCTGATTATTTGCTTTATCTTTTCTCGAGCATAAGGCACTATTGTGATGGCCTTTACAAAAGAAGCAGGTCTTTCTGACACTGCAGGTCTTGGCATTATGTCCTCGTCTAAAACAGATGAAACACCTGCCGTGTAGTTTTGCCTTTCTGTCCTTGAGATTGGATACTCTTCTACACTCATTACTGTAGTGCGATCCTTCACAAAATATGCATTGCTTCTTATTTTTCTTAAACGGTATTTGCCTTTTTTGTCCACGCGTAAGGCTTATTCTTCTCTTGGTACCCCTTTGTTTGGTTACATCTATATGAAGAGAAGCTGTGGATGTTGATGGTAGTACCTCCTGTTGTGGCTTGACTATCATTTTCTCTGAACCAGAACGCTCCATGGCCGCAATGACTTGATTCAGACTCTGTCTTAGTTGTTGAATGCTCTGTTCACCAGGAGCCAGGAGGTGCACTTGATACATTATGGCTTCCGGGAATTTGCTGCTTATTAGTACTCGGAGATGGCTACTATTAATATCTTCACCTAGATTCTGAAGGACACGTAGGTGTTTTCTATAACATTTATGGTTTGCCTACAATTGCTGGCATCGCTGTTGCATTTATTTATGTTAAGCAAGGCATTGTAGTGTGCATCTATCACCTTTTCTTTGGAGCCAAACCTTTCTCTTAAAGTATCTATGGCTACTTTATAGTTGGCATTAGTGACACACAGTCCTTCCACTGTTTCCAATGCAACACCTTGAAGGGATCCGAGAAGATATGCCATCTTATCTACATCCTTTATATTTCGCGAGTCCACACTTGCTTCAAATTGGTCCCAGAACTCCGTAAACTTCAGTATGTCTCCACTGTACTTCGTAAGATCCAGTTTAGGTAATCTTGCTACTTGCTGTTCGGCTTCCTTATTGGAATGGGATGTTAATTCGCATAAACTTTCCAATTGACATAGAACATCCTCAGCTTTCATTTGATCCTCCATACATTTTGGCAAAAAGGTATCAATATTTCCGCACTGTTCAATAAATTTGTATGTTTCCTTTTCCAACGCAGTAATAGCTAACTTAAAATGTAAGCGCATATGCGTTAAGTCCGCCAGTTGTATCGCTGCCCCATCAAGCACAGTTTGAGTCTTAGCAATAAGTTCCAGGACTTGCTGGTGCCTCATTCTTAACCGCTCACGCAAGGCCTCATCCATGTTGATTACAACTGGAATTGTGACAAAAACACAATAAGAATCCCATATTCGTTATTAACTAGATTCTAATAAGAATAACTGTAAATACTAATAATGCTTACTGTATTCAACTTCTTACAAGGATGAGTATTTTGCCACCGAAGCAGAGTAACCAGTGTCCCGTTTATGGTACTGTCTGAAAAAGTTCCACACATGATTTGTTTGTGTATCCTCTGATAGTTACACATTTCAAAAAAAATAATCTGCAGCCCTATTAAGCTTATGCTTAAGAGACAAATCACCATATGTTTTATAACCGCAGGTATACTCAGTACATATACTTAGTGTATATGTAAACACTAGAGTGCTAAACTATTATAAAAAAAATCTTGTCAAATAATGTGATATTTTTTTTTTTTTTTGAAACATGCTTTCTTGCCGACTACCACCTTCTCCACAGTCATCATCCTCTGGTTCAGAGGGTTCCAAAGAGCGCAAACACGATATGATTATCTTATATACTCCAGTTGCCATGGCCATCTAAGGTCACCACTATGGGACCAGCCAACTCGCACCACAATACTGCATTGTTATCCAATTAGGGTACATGATTGTATCAAATCTCAACTCAATCAGATTCCGTAAACCCGGTCAAACCCGGCTTGCTTTTGCAAATAAGTTATTTTTAATGAACGAGTTAAATAAAAGTTGTAAAATAAAATACAAACTAACCTTCCCCCTACCCTAACTGGGGTAAGTAATAGTGTCACGTCCGGTACAAACAATCTTCCTTGTAATCAAATCTGTAATTCGAGAAAACGACGCTATAGTTTCTACCTACGACTTTGAGGAAGAAAAAAACATGGCTGGCGCCAGTACAACTTGAGGCTTGAAAACTTTGTAAATCTGATTTTTCTCAGAAATGATCGCATCACAGCAATAGCATCGCTTTAAAGGCGATGTTCGAAATAACGTTCCGCTTCTCAAATGAAAAACTTACATTATTGTAATATTTGTAACTTTTGATAAGAGCAACTTAATGAAACTTACTTCCATTACGCCGCCAATGGCCGCAACTTATGATTATGGGCTTCGCTTCAAGATAATTTCTAATTACACACGTCCTTCGCTCCCTTAACTTATTAAATCAACATAAACAATTTTCTTTTGTTAATCAACCACTTAATCACTTAATCTAATACAATATTAATTTCCAAAATTAGGAAAACAAGTTCATACTTGCACCGGCCGGCCGGAGCCGGCCGGGAGGAGGGAACGAAATATGCGCGTTCGGATACTATCTCACAGTGGTACTACGCAACTGTCGATGTCACGAACTTCTTTATTAACATTCACTTTCCGGTGAAATATTAAAACCACAATAATATGTTCTATACTAAATACACTTATATTGACTTATTTAAAGAAAATAAAACACTATTTTTTTTTTTATCTTTATTATATCTCATTTACATATTTTTCCTTTAAACATATTGAATTATTTAAAAAACGCACTGTGGACAATGTTTCCGAACTTATACCATAGACACTTTCTTATTTTTTAAAGGTCCCACACACGCACTGACTTAAAGCTACATAAACGGTGTCGCGAAAAATATCATGTCACGAAATTGTAACGCATAAAATAGTAACATGAATGATATAATTACAATTGGAAACTGGGTATTTTTACACTACTTAGTGGGAAATATTCTAATTAGAACAGTTGCAATTGATTAATTGACTCTACTTGACTTGGATGCTAATATGCAGGCATTGATTGGTACTCACGGAGTCACGATTTTTTACGACCTTTAAGGCCAACGGGACTTCCGACTTCATATGTTTGCGCCAATAATTCCACTCCACTCTACTTCCACTTCTACTCCACTTGATTTTGCCAGCATATTAACTTGTGAGACCTCGACATAATCTGTTTTACAGCCGGTACTGGGCAACGAGGTGCTAGTTGAATAATCGGTCACTATCAGCGTAACCACAACATTGTCGTGCGGAGTCAATTTACGATTTCTTATAGTGAGGTAACTGGAAGTAGATCCAGCTCTCACCTTTTTTATTCCCACTAAGTAGGTAATTAATTGTAATTTTATAAAATATAGCACCTCCACCAAAATTTTGTCGCCACGTTGAGAAATGAGGATGTAATAGACGACAAAATAGCATATTGATTGAGTATCTGCATATAGATAAGATTTGGTTTTAGGACTCAACATTGGTTCCACGACCTTTCTGACTTAGGTCACTGGTGAACTATTGATGCAGAGAAACTACGAGCCCGTATTGTATACTATTCCAAGTGACCCGTGGCTAGCACGGCTACCATCAAGCCTCGTCTGCACGAGCTTATGACATCACAGAGATCGCCACAACCCAAGTGTTGTGGAGCGAGCAACAATCACTACGTGTTCTCGCCTGTATACGATCCCCTACTTGGGATATTGTGTGGGCCCCAAATGGGCCCGAGAAGCCTCCATAGCCTGCCCCCAATAGCTTCTCCCTTTGTGCCTTGCACTTGCCTCACATCGGTTTCGTACGAGTCTCTGACTTTTGCTTGTGTTACTATTTGGTGGTAAAACCCTTGGTCGGGTCATTGTTGGTTGTTGAGTCCCACAACCAACCATTGTGTATAATATAATTATTATAAGCACTCACCAGAACAGGCGAACTAGATCTTACTGGAGCTCCAACACCATTATATGTCTCGCGCGGCGCGCGCTGCCCTCTTTCCACCTTCTTCTACCTTCATCTTTTTTTTTCTGTCATTGTCCTAGCCAACGACTATAGAGGTTAGTGTTGTCAGTAAGAAATATGTACTTACCACAAAGGTAAAACAATTGATACATGACTCACCGATTGTTTGTTAATCGCGGTGCTCCGCGACATATGGCTTCGTATGCATTAGGGTTGTGAGTATAACACAGTATCAGGTTTTTAAATGAAACGTGTAGGTATATTAATAAAACAAAGGAAACAATTATTTGTTAGATAGAATAAGTAAGTAATAATCAACTCAAATGAATCATGTTATGAATAAACAACATTTAGCAGTTCCTTATGACAGCGTTGCTAAAGTTATTATCCCCTGACAATGGTCTATTATAATACCTACTGAGCAAAAACAGCTGAGTTTAGTCCCCATCCAGCACATTTTCTTTCGGCCTCTATTGTTACACCTGCTCAAAGTGACAAAGTATAATAAAACATTAGCCAAAAATATCCTTTTGACTGAATTTTTTTAATACCTCAAACCAATTCAAATATATGACGAAGCTATCAGACTTGTGAAAGCTTTGCTGTGTCCATATGATCGGAGCATGGACATCGATAACCACAAACTGGAAATCTATTTATCGTATCCAAAAAGGGAAAATAGAATTCGTATATTGTATTTTTCACTTGACAACGCTTGCCCAACGCTTCGACGCGCAGCGAGCCTAACATGTCAGAGCGCGGGCGACACAGTACAAAACCAATTCTAATTCAGTGCATAAAGTTAAATAGACCCCCTTGTACTTCATGCGATGCGACGCCATTTGAAACTAGAATATTAGTGCTGGCGCCAGCAGAGTTGGCAAAGAATTACCCGCAAGCGAATTAATTAGGACCAAGGACGATGCACCCAATATAGTTCCTACTCGCTTGTATAAGTGTAAACTCACAGCGGAGCGTCCACTCAGGCCTTACACTAACACAGACGGAGTAGTGTGTTTGGCACATCTTATCGCTGAGGAGCTAAGAAGTGCGGGCATGCATAAATTTAATGCGACAAACGAATGACAATTTTAGACAGTTGACCCAGTTCGAAATGTTAAGATGCGTTCCAATTAGGTTGCGGAGGCAGATTATTTTACATCCGCAAACGCGAATCCGTAACCAAAGGGTATAACGGGAGCCAAACACTGCTAAGGCTCTGCTGGATGTCTGTCTGTCTGTGTGTCTGTAAGATGTAGACACTTGAAATTTTCCCAGAGTGTGGATTACGAATATCGAATATCATAATAAGTTTGTCAAAATTTAAATTTTTGGTACAAGCTTTTATTGCCAATTGTACTTTTCTGTATACCGTCATCAACTACTCGTTGAGACGATTCTAACAAGCCTAAACTCAACGGGGTTACGTCTGTTAAGTCCTGAATTCCCATGTCCATCTTCTGTCTCCATCGTCAGTTCAGCTCGATTGGTACCATAAAATTGAATTGTCATCAAAACTATACTTAAACCCAAAATTTCAGCTCAATCGGTTGAAGATATCTGCTTCAAAACTGAGTTGCAAAATTCCACACGAACAAACATAGTTGTACAGTAAGGGAAATGTATTCACGTACCACCTTACCACGTAGAACTCTATCGCAATAAGGTGACATTCTTATCACTCGAGTTTAAGTGACGGCGGCTTGTCAATTGCGATAGGGATCTACGGTGGTACAGTCAGCAGCAGAAGTAGCTAAGCACGTTAACATGCTCAGAATGATCTGCACAGAACCTTATTCTCTTGACATTAGAGTCCGTGTGCAGATCAATTTGAGCACTAGGCCCGCTTAGCTACTTCTGCTGCTGACTGTACGTGAATACATTTCCCTTACTGTACCTACATAGTTACATACACTGCAAGTTAATAAAAAGCTTGTAAAACACCACATAAACACCCGTAGGTAAATACTTGGCAATTTATTTTGCGGATGTCGATGCCATAAATGCAGGTGTTCCGCCAGTGCGGACGCGGATTCAGACATCTGCAAGTTCTGCAACATCCTAACTCCAACATGGTTTGAGTGAGAATATTTTCCATTATTTCATTGAGAGCTTTTCCTGAATCGGAACTAATAGAAAGAGGTTTTGAGCGCATTTGGAGGAACCGGAGCGTGTAATGAGGTTTTCGCTCACTCGCTCGCATTTCAATGGAGAAGCCTAATTATAGTGACTGTATTATCGTAATTCTTGACGTTTATAATTACTAGGGCAAGGGTGGCAATTAAGCGCCACTGACTTGTAATAAAAGGGGTCATGCGCGTCAGTGGGATTGAGATTCGCTGAGAGTATAAGGCTCAGCTGTCTACCCAAATTAATGTCCAATTAATCGTCCTCAACCGCTGTTGTCCGGTGTCCATGTGTCCACATATTCATCAGTGGTCAACTCTGCCCCAGCGTGTAATGTGACGAATGAACATTTTGTAGTGAGGGATTTTGGTGAAAAACCTTACTTTTTTTTATACAAGTTTGAAACTGGGCTCAGTTGTTTCTTGTGTCAAAATAAGCTGATAATGATCGGTAGCCCTTGGGAACCCACCCTCTGGCACCGGTGAGGGGGGGTTAAACTACCGCTCGACCGGCTTCATTCCAAAAGTTCTAACTTGGTATAAAAAAAAGTTATTTGTCAAGCAATTAAAAAAGAGAACATAAAAATAAAAAAACACAACTCCATTTTTTTATTTTGAGATTTTGTAAATATTAAACAGGGTGTTCTGCCTTTTCTCCGAACTTTTTTTGTCCGAATTTCATTTGCCAACCAACATTTCGCCGATGATTCACTTTGACAACCAACTATTAGCAAATTTTTATATGACAACGTTCCATTTGGCAGAATTATTATAAAGCGGATTATTGTAATGACTCAATACTTTTGGCATACTGATCATTTGTCAAATCTTTCACTAGGCCTAACAACTATTAAATGAATAATGTTTCGTCAGTGCAACAGTGCCCTTTTCATATATGAGGCAACTTTTTTCTTAAACGAAGTAAAAGATACACACTAAAACCGGATCTTTAAAACTATGACTGCTCTTGTACTTGCCTTAGACAAATATGATGCTCATTTGGTAAAAAAAAAACAAAATAGTACTATCTATCGTTATAAAAAACATTTCACAAAGTCCAGTTAGGTGCGACGACGAGCGAAGCGAGGAGGAGTGTTAGGTTCAACTGTGTCCCTTCAGCGCGCGAGCCGAGCGAGCGAAGCGAGCGTGCCGCGGCAGCGGCCGGCGAAGCGCCAGAACCGACTGTTTTTTTATTCCCTCGGCATCGCGGCCCCTCATCGGTCAAAAGTCGGTTCTATGAAACCTCACTTATTGCTTTGAATCGACTTTATGGTAGCTTTTTCAAAGTCTAACACGCATACTTTTGGCACCAGATTAATACCATGTTCATTTCCATACTCGATCAATAACTCAAACATTACATCCTAAGAACGTTTGTCTTTGTTGGTGCATAAACAAAAACATAGTGGAAACGTTTTCGTCGTCAAAAAACACATTTGGTAATTATTAATTTACTAAATGTATCTTATACTGACTAAACCATAAACCACATGAAAATATGTATTTCAATAAGTTCCAATTAAAAACCGAGCCCAAAGATAGAATTGCCAAACATTTAGTTGGGAAATGAAACAATTCCATAAAATTCAATTGGAACATGATCATTCGGCGAAATGACATTATGCGAAAAATTGGTTGCGATGTGATATTCGTACATAAAATTTTCGGAGATGATTTAGAGAACCATTAAACAGCTACCTATTTCTGTATATAAAAAATATATAAATAAAGCCAATTTATTAAAGGTTTGAAATAATATAAGTTTTGACTACCTATGCTAACAATTAATAGTGTAAAAAAAAGGTTAAGTAGCACGCGGTAGAAAATACTGCTCCGCCCAACTTCATTCCAAAAATTCTAACCATCCATAGTTAGCTAATAGGTGGTGTTTCGTATCAATTTCGGATAAATCAATAAGGTAAAATTAATGTGTGTTATATGAAAAATACAATTGATTAAGCAATAAAAAAACATACTTTTTTCTACGACATATTTTATTATGTGCCTTCGTAAATGTTAAATGACTAGTTGGTTCTATAATGAAAATAATACTTAAACAAAGCCAATTTAATGCAGATTTGAACAAATATAACTTTTAACTACCTTTGCTAATAATAAATAGTGTAAAATATTTTTTTTAAATAGCACGCCGATACTTAATTTTTACCGCCAACAACCGAAGGGCACATTCTGGAGACCGACTGTCTGCGCTATATTCGTTTTGGTGATCATAAAAATGAAGAAAGACATCTAATCCCAATAAGGACTAGTTTTCCCTCTGGGTTGTAAGGTCAGAGAGCATAGCTACGGTAGCCTAGTGGTTCAGGCATGCGGCTGTCAAGCGGCGGTCGTGGGTTCGAATCCCGGCTCGTACCAATGAGTTTTTCGGAAATTATGTACGAAATATTTATCGTTAGCTTTTCGGTCAAGGAAAACATCGTGAGGAAACCGGTCTAATCCTTTCACGCAAAATAGGCACGTTGGATGTCGATTTGCGGAAAATGCCCAGTAAAACTAAGGTCAGAGGGCAGTCGCTTTCATAAAACTAGTGCCTACACCAAATCTTGGGATTAGGTGCCAAAGCGGAACCTGGGCTCGTTTAGGGCACAACCGGGAAAATCGCTAGGAGGATGATGATGATCGCTCTCTTGTAGAGCGATCATCATCATCATCAGATGACTGTGGTGGAGAGTTATTGAAGATGGGACTGAGTGATGAATGGTGAGGCGGTGAAAGGGTAATGGTACCTATTAGGTAGTTTAGTCTATCTCACGCCTTTATTTACTAGTTGAGTCACGCATGATATCGCGGAAAATGATTACTAAGTAGGGAAATGTTAAGGCTTACGACGACGGAGTGCTACGAAAGTCGCCGCGCAGAGAAAGTTAACTTATGATTCGTGTTAGACTCATCATTCTCTATAGAATTGAAGTTTTTTAGGGCCGGCCGGATAAACCAACATTTTAGGACCATTTCATTTATTTAAAACGTTTATTAAATCGTCGTTTCGTGCAAGAAACTAGTGCCTACGCCTGGGCTCCTTCAGCGTGAACACTGGAATAACGCTAAGGTAAGAAAAAAACAATAAATGTATACATTACCGGGCATGCTCTAATGGAAACTTTTTCGAACCAGTAGTGGAACTGGAAACCATGTCGTAATCTCGTCACGTAACGCCATCTGTCGAACGACTATCATTACAGTCCGCGGAGAAGGGAGAATAGAAGGACTTGCGCGACTTACAAGTTAGCTCAGTGTTCGCAAGATGGCGTTCATTTAAATTTACGTGCCAATAAATAATATCCTTACCTTCAGCAATATTGGTGACACTTGCTTTGTTTCAGTAAGAACAATATTAGTTTGTGTAAAATAAGGCAGCCGCTATCCGCTGGGCTATCCGCAGCAGAACCAAGGTAACCGATATAGCTCTCCGAATCGCTAAACTTAAGTGGCAGTGGGCGGGCCACATTGCACGTAGAACCGATGGCCGTTGGGGCGGAAAGGTTCTCGAGTGGCGACCACGTACCGGAAGGCGCAGCGTGGTGGGCACAAGGTGGACTGATGAACTGGTAAAGGTCGCGGTGGAGTCCGCTGGATGCGGGTGGCGCAGGACCGGTCATTGTGGCACTCTTTGGGGGAGGTCTATGTCCAGCAGTGGACGTCTTTCGGCTGATATGATGATGATGATGATGATGAAGAGAGCCGCTATTTTTCTATGCGAACATGGCTGACTTTTTGTCATGTGTTATCCATCAGCTGAGATGTTTCATTCTTCAGTTATTTCGGGTACTTAAATAATTAAATAAAATCAGTCAATCAGATTATCTTAACTACTTTACTGAAAACTGGTACTAAAAATCTACATTAGAAATGTTTAAGTTACTTGTACAGGCTGTTTGTTTTGTTTCGCTTGGGCGAAGGCCTGGAGGAATTGTTTTCTGATCTCAAACGCGATGACCGCCGCCGCCATGCCTGTGTTCAGACTGTCAACTCCTTTTTGTAGGGGGATATTGAGACGCAAGCCATTCTGAGCTGCTGCTAACCTGTGACAAAGAGAAAATATTCAGTTGTTGCCCTTAAATCATTAGAGAGGGTCAAATACGTATAGGCTCCCGAGGAGGCAATGTTGAGGGCAAGGGCGCATTTGTCCCGCAAGCGCTTAACGTTTCTGGAGTCGCTAGTTTTCATGGCTAGGCCAAGCTATGGTATCCGCTTATCCTCAGGTAGGTAGTACGGTTGTTTGCCTCAATTGTATTATAAAAATAAATAAATAAATATCGTGGGACAATTCACACCAATTGATCTAGTCCCAAACTAGGCAAAGCCTGTACTATGGGTACTAGACAACGGATAAACATACTTATATAGATAAATACATGCGTAAATAGATATTAAACATCCAAGACTCGAGAGCAAACATTCGTATTCATCATACTACATACATCATACATTTCTTCTTTTTGTTGTGATATTGTTATGTTTTTAATGCATTTAAAATTAATTAATTTATAAGTTTAATAATTCTAATGATTTTGTACGCCTACAGGCAAAACATAGTGTTCCACAACCCATTTTATCCACCAATGTATGGCACCTATGTTTACAAATAAATCAACCTCAAGCTTCATAGTCAGGTTCTCTAACCACTAGGCTATTCGGTCGTCAATAAAAAAACTGACAGTGTCATATGAACATGTTTGCCATACTTTCGTAACACTTTTTATTTACATTTGCCTCAGTATTAACCCACCCACCCATACCCATATGAACTGAAATAACCTTTCGAAATAATGAGTTCTTCTTATTATGTTACCTGTAGCTGTCCTCGCTTACACCTTCGGTCTCACCACCAATTATTAGAGATATATGACCTAATGATGTATAGTCAACTCCATAATAAGGTGACAATGGTATAAGTGCGCTGTTTGCCGCATCCCCACTGTTTAGATCACCATCCAGATCTAATTTTGCGTTACTGTCAGCAATAACTATTGATGTGTGTTTATGTAGTTGTTTAGGCATGTCTTCCCAATCAACTGAGGTGTAGATTGGTAATCGGAAGTGAGCCCCAGCGCCGCTTCTAATGACTTTAGGGTCCCACACATCAACACATCCTGAAAAAAAAAACAATCTTTGAATAACTTGTCTATTTGCCGTGTCTCACAAGTAGCAGTTTTCATTTTGGGCATGTATAATTTATTAAAACCACAATTTTCAATAACATAATTCACAAATTAAATAATAAGACCTTTTCAGGGGCTCCTATAAAAAAATCTATTGAGGACAGTCAAATGCTGTAATATTTTTCTATTTAATCCTCTCATAAATACGTACTGAAACCTTAATCCGCTGACATAAGAGTGATGGGTATACCTAGATATTTTTCTAGCACGAACCACTTATTGTAAGTGATTGACAAAATAAAAATATCGACAGTTCTGTTATCGATAAGTACCACTTCAACTTTTCCAAGGGTGCGTTAAAAAATAGACAATAATAAAAAAACTATCAATTTATTTATATTTTACATACTTCAGAAAACGATTTGCAATACTTTTTCTTTCTTCGTGTCACTGAATGAATTATCCCCTAAGTCACTCCATAAGACACACACACACACACACACACACACACACACACACACACACACACACACACACCGAAATTGTCTTTCAAATCGACGCAGAATGTCACATGTAGTTTTTCCCAAACCCATTTTTGGTCCCAAAACAAATCTGTGTCTCTGTATATGGTTACAGTGTAGGTGCACGCGGCGTCTAGGTAGGTAGCCAATATATGTCTGTGGTTGTATATGTACGTATTGACGTTGAAGTAGTATGTACTTATCGATAACAGGATTGTCGATATTTTTATTGTGGCAAGCACTAAACAAATGTTGTTCCTGCTAGAAAAATATCTAGGTATAGTGATGGGACATATTTATGACATTTTTACACTTGACTGGAAAAGCACACCTTGGCCATATAGAAAATTTGAGAGCCATTGTAATGCCATCTATCAGTTTGGTTGTTAATATGTATTTCAGGAGATTCCAACCAATGGGGCACGCCTTGCTAGGGCGTAAGATTGACTAAGGACTCTCTGAATGAGGGCGTAAGATTGACTAAGGACTCTCTGAATGTTATACATTTGTAGATTGCTTGCTGCATGTTTACGCACCGTGGGAAAAATGTTAAATGCTAAGTTTCTCATTATTTTTGTCACAAAAAGAATCAAAGTATACATGAAAACATTATCAATCTTCTTCAGAATCTTTTTCAACACATAACATACTGACCTTTTGTCAACAATACTTTTTCACAGCCTGCACCCACTGCTACTCTAAGTATGGCCCCCAAGTTGCCAGGCTCCCGGACTTGGTCACAAATGATCTGCATTGGTAATGGCTTGGAGAGCATTTTTACCGTTTGTGGTGTAGGTGTTTCAAAGATGCCTGAAATAAAGCAATAGAAATTTGAAAATTTTAATAAAACTTGTAGGGTCACATACCTCAAAGAAAAAAACGGAACCCTTATAGGATCACTTTGTTGTCCGCCTGTCTATCTGTCAAGACCCTTTATCTCGGGAATGTGTGAGGGGATACCTCACACATTCCCATTCCAGGGGATACCTCTCGTATTGAGTTAAAATTAAAACCATATACTCAGGTCTACAATATCTAGAAGCTGTGTAGAAATCAAACTTCTAAGTTAACTATGAAATTTCTGAAAACTATACATTTGTAATTTTGTGCAGAACCCTCGGTGGGCGAGTCCGACTCGATAATGTGCAGGTTTTATTTTAATTAAGCCTATTTCAGTGTTTAACAAGAATTATGAAAATTAAAATCAATTAAAATACAAACCAAATATTCCAGTAGGTGTTTCAACATTAGACCACATTGACAACTCTTTGTAAGAGGTCTTAAATATCTTTACTCCAGTCTTCGGTAGAAATGGTCTTAAATTGTGCAAATCTTCCGTATTACTGAAAAGGATGTACTTGAGAGGGCACTTGGCCTCTAAACCATCAACTATCAATCGCCAACCCTCCACAAGGATCTGTCCACTGCGCATTCTGTCTTTCTTCGATTTTAACTTCACAAGGAGAGTACTGTAAAGAGAGAGTATGAAAATAAAGATTTTGCTGTTTAATAACAGTCTGTCTTAAGTAAAAGAGTGAGATCTGCTAAGATTGGTTTGAAAATGTCATAACAGGCATAACTGTCATTGTTGAGTGGGAATACCTAACAACTTGATAAAGAGAAAATAGGCTTGATGATAAAAATAAACTGTAACAAAATACAAAACAAAAACATCATGTTTTTTTCTTATACCATAATTTTTACAAGAAATGTTTTTATGGGATAGCGCCGTACCTTAACCATCCATCATTATCTTTTAATTTTTCATACATGATTTCATTGTTGTCATCAAAAACTTTTGCCTGGCTTAGATAAAACTTCCTTTTTTTCATAAGTTCATCTCGTTTCTGTTTAATTTCTTTTGACTTTTCGGGAGATAGTTTATGCGATTCTTCTATAGTTTCTCGAACATTGATTTCGGCTGCAGCTTTTTCTTTAGTGTTATCTTTCGTTTTATTGAATGCTTTAGAGTCCAAGCTGATGATCTTTTCTTTTTTCAAACTGACTACTGAATTTGGCTCATAAGGTAAGATTACTTTAGCGGGATTTCTGTGAGACCATCTGCTGTATAACCTCGCTGAATCACGGACTGGATGCCGGGCAATCAACTGAACAGCAGCACGATGTACATTTCGTAACGACATTCTCTTTTTGACGTTGTTTAATTGAAGTATCAATTACTTGGTGTTTACTTAACTTTTCTGAAGTTATTGCCAGCAGTATTTACAAAGTTATATTAGGCACCAATGATAGGAACAGAATATGAATGGAAAATTAGAGAAGTACATACAACAAATGTTACCTGTCAATGTCAAACGAAAATACGCACTGTCCGAATTGTAAATTGGTTCCAACTCAGATAATCCGGCATTTTCAATAAAATATTGAATAGAATAATAGACCACGAATAGACATTTATATTATAAATTTGTTTAGTGCGCATATTATATTTGATGGGTTCTTCTTTCCTAGAACCTAATTATTTGAAGTTGGTTTCATTCTCAACCATATTATTGGTTCATAACTTTAGTAGCGACAACTTAACGATATATTTTGTTTTGGACGTGGTCTTTTGTTGACGTTGCGATGGAAAATTTTGTCAATGTGCAACACTAACCTTATCATCGGCTCAGCTGAACTAAATATTAATGTTTTATACTGATCTCGTGAACGCGTAGTTATTGTGTGTTTATTTTTAAACCAACAATTTGTAGACAAAATGGCAACAGGCGTACAGCCTCGTGATGAGGAAATCCAATTTACCCGATCCGATCTTGAAAATATTCAAGACGCCATGAAGAACAAGAAGTTTCGAGAAATGCTAGCGGAGTACTGTGAGGAAGTACGCGACCCGGCGAATCAGGCACTGTACCAAAAAGAAATGACCCAGCTAGAAAAAGAGCGAGGTTATGATGTAACCTTTATCAATCCGAAGGGCGGATATGTTATCAAAACAAGCGTCGCTGGCGACCGGAAAGCATTCGTTAATATCTGTAGCAACGATATAATAGGCAAACCGTCCTGCAGTGTTCAAGAGGTTAATAACCAGAGAGGTATGAATTGGCAAATTCCGTACACAATTATCCCTCCCAGAGAAGACTATGATCACAAAAAACAGAGGTGTGTAATTTATGATGTAGTTTTCCACCCCGACACTTTGCGCATGGCAGAGGTTAATAAAAGGTTCCGTGAACTGGTCAACAAGACCGCATTGGACGGCTTGCAGAAAACTTACAATATTCACTTAGACAATAACAATTTACGTTTTCCCAAGTCTACATACAAGGGAATGTCAAACCCAGCTATTATTCGGAAAGAGGATCCGGATTTTAAGGGTGTCCCTGCAAATGATGATGAGGAAGGAGAAGCTCTATCTCCTGAAATATTGGAGAAATTATATCCACAGCGCACATTCCAAGTACCTAACCCTGAAGAGCCCAAAAATGTATCTACTAAGTCTAAATCAAAAGCTAAATCTAAAAAAGATTTTTCCCATGAAACTATCAATGGATACACTATACCCAAGTATGTTATCAAACAACAGAAGAATGTTGATATTCAAGAATACACTTATGACAAAAATAGTAAACAATACACTGTCATACCTAGCCAAATAGTGGTTGAAATAAATCTTCCTCTACTGTCATCTACTAAAGATTGTTTATTGGATGTCAAGGAAAAGTCTCTCAGTTTATCATGTGAAATGCCGGCTAAATACAAACTTGACATAAGTCTTCCTTATGCTGTAAATGATCAGTGTGGCAATGCTAAGTTTGATAAGACAAAGCACATGCTCATTGTTACATTGCCAGTAGTCAAGGTGAATCTGAAAAGAGACAGTAGTAAATTTGACAGTGGAGTAGAAAGTGAAGAAAATTCAAGTTCACACAGTGATGATGATCAGAGAGAAAACTTGATTGAAGAATTGCCATCCACCCCTGCTGAGACTACCAGTCCTCCTACTCCAGCATTAGAAAAGGAATCATCTGAAGAAGTGTTCTTGGACCCATCTTACGGATATGTTTTACCGTCATACACTCACAATGTGCTTGATGATATTGTAGCATTCACTTTCCATGTCAAAAATACTGAACCGGATTCTGTTCAAGTAAGGAGTGAAGGAAATAAAGTTTGTATCAAATTCACTACAGTAGGATCAGGGTTTGTACCAGTTCACTATGCAGCTGTAATAGTATTTGATGAAGGAATTACATTTGAAAATGCTACAGGAGAACCTTGGGACAATAATGTGATCCTACAGTTAGAAGTTTCTGGCAACCTCCCTGAAAAGTTTCATATAGGTTTGAGTGATGCTTCTCTAACTTGTGAATACTTCAACATGTCTCAAGTGAAAAAATCTTCCAGTGATCAATCAAGCTTAAGTCTGAAACTGCCTCAAGATGAAGTATCTTTGCCTGTTGTTGAAGTAACTAGTTGGGGCTCGGAGACAAACATAGTTGTGTCATCAAATGTAGAAGATGATGATGATGAAGATGATAGTGACGACATTGAATCAGCAACATCTCCTAAGGAGAAAGAAATAGTCTGGATAGATTCCGGCATGAATGAGACTGGAGCCAAGAGTATACTGCGGAAACCAATGCACATGATGAGAAGTTTTTCAGAGTCTAGTATGGGTGATGTTGCTTCCTCAATGGATTATGTTAGCTCTGATTGCATTCCTGAGGAATCTAGCTTAAAGAAGACTGTTAGGTTCAGTGATGTCATTGCAAAACAATTTTATAGGTATGTATAAATAATATTTTTATGATTTGTTGCTAAGAATACTTCCCACAATGGGGTAGCACTTTGGGAATGCAACCTGAGGGCCTACCGCGAAACGATATTCGTTTTCGTTCGTGTATCTCCCTCTTTGTCGCTCGAACTAGCAAGTGCAACAGAGACGGAGATACACGAACGAAAACGAATATCGTTTCGCGGTAGCGCCCCTGGATCTCGCGAGATCTTGAATTCACGAGAATTCGAGTGAATTTTCGGCATTATCTTGGTGGCAAGAAAAATCGTGTATTGAAATCTCAGTCCAGATCTCGACTGATAAAATCGAGATTTCAGTACGCAGTGTACGTCAATAATTCGTGTCGGATAAGCAAGTACTAAAGTTGGCAAGTACCTATTAAATATATTATTTTCAAAATAACAGTGCTGAGTTTGTGTGCACATTTTTTACGTTTTCGTTGTGCCAAGAAATTCGAATTACTTTTGTAGAGTCTGGCCAGGGAAAGATGAGCCTAGAAAAGAGGGACAAATTAAAAAAACGGCGTGTTTCAACACTGTGTTTAATGTTTATATACACAGTGTTACAACACGCCGTTTTTTTGCGTAAAAATTATAATGATAGGTAGTTACTTGAACAATTCATATTTTTCTTCAATTCACACAATGCAACTGATCAAGCAGGTGGAAGTGAAGTAATATGTTATGAAATAAAACTCTAACTTCATTCTAGGTTTTTTAGAAGAATAGGTAATCAAAACCACTCCAAATTTTCAATTTTGAGGAGACATAATAATTGAACTTTATGACATTCTACAATGTGAATAATATTAGCAGTAAGCCACCCTTTTATTCTCTTAAAAAGCAAAAACAGTCCAATTTATTATGAAACAGTTAGGTATTTTCTTAGTTACCATATCAAGTATCAAGATTAGGACATCATACTAATTTAAGACGTTTGACACATATTACTGCTGTCATATAAAAAAAGGCTCATCTTTCCCTGACCAGACTCTATGAACAATTGTTTTCAATAGATGTTGTGTTTCATCTTCAAAATAGAATAACAATGCCCTTTAGGGCAAAATATGGCTTCGAGTGAACGGGAGAGTGAGTGAGTGGGCTTTAGGGTTAAATGGGTATTATTAATCGAATTCAGGTAATTTTGCCCAAAATAACGCAATATTAAAAAAATATGGGTAATCTCGATATTGTCGAGATTAATCGAGATCTCGTCGATTTAGTTGACGAGACCTCGAATCGTTAATCTCGACCTCAGAATTTTAACGCGAGATCTCGAATTAACAATCTTGGTTCGCGATTGCATTTCCCTAATAGCACTGCTGCATACTGTTTTAGCTAACCATTATCTTTTTAATTCATCACTATACATTTTAATAAGTATATACTATATTACAGCGTGTGATGGGTTTTGAAAACCAGGACCGCATCTATACATATTATAAAACAAACTCGTTACATATATATCAGAGTAAATATTACGAGTGAAATCAAAACTTAAAAAAAAAACTCAACTGCTTTTTTCAAATATTGCCGATGTCCCACGATTAACAGGAATTTTCATATGTCAAAATCCATCAAGCCGTTTGGACTGTATGTATGTAGCCCGTGAATTAGAATGTTATTGTCCACATACACTCGGAAATATAACCCTCCTTCTGCGGCAGTCCAGTAAATACTTATTATTATTTTAATGATAAGGTAGCTTTTAACAATAGAATCACACAATTTTTTTAAAAGGAAATATCGTATAATATTTTATTATTCTTTGGAGGGATTGATACGATGAATAATTGTTGTTTACAGATATAATTCATCAATTGAAGGACAGAAGAAAAAGAATCAAAGAAAAAAAAGTAAAAAACGCACTCAAGAAAGGCGCAAAAGTGAAAGTGAAGCTGAAGATGATTTCACCAGTTCAACACAGGTAATTTTCGAATTTAGTATTTACCACATTAACCGTGACATAGTCCGCGAAATTTGAAATAAATAAAAATAATCCATAAAACCGAAAGCCACTGTATACAAATTTTGTCTAAGTTTTTTAACTTTGTGTAGGTACAGTCGACGCCAAAAATACGTTTACACTTTTGCACCTTATTCCATTGCAATAAGGCGAATAGTGTAAACGTATTTTTGGCGTCGACCGTACCTCAAAATCAATAGTTTTATTTAGGTTTCATGTTTTTGCTTTTATCTGAATTTAAATTATTGAATTTTACTGTTATATGGTGAAATGGTGAGTTACTATTAAATTCTTGCAAGATGTTTTCCCCATGTCAGTGGCCAGATATACTTGATATATATACTTAGATGAAATAAATAAGATTTACAGACCACAAAGCCTAGCCTAGTCTAGTCGTGTAATAACAAAGAGTTATTTAATATTTCACAATTTTTGCACATTATTTTAACTAAACAGGACAACTCATAATCGATTTGGAGCCTCGATAAGACATTCTCCGACACGTCTAAAACGTCGAGGTAAATAATTGTAAGTACATTACTGGGGCGGTAAAATAAATAACGTCTCAGGTCGCAGGTACTTGCGCATTAGACACGGGCGATAAATATGCCATCTGCACGGCTATCACAGAACGGCCCGCGAGCTGTGTCGCGGCGAGATATACTATTCGTCTCTTTTTAATTAGTACCCTTGGAAAGAGACTTCTTTTTTATGTCGCTGCGACACAGCTCGCAGGACGTCCAGCACGGCTATCACAAGACGGCCCGCGAGCTCTCTCGATTTTTCTCGCGCTATCCGTCTCTCTCTTATTAGAAAACTTAGAAAGAGAGGTATATTTCGAGAAAAATCGAGAGAGCTCGCGCGTCGTCTTGTGATAGCCGTGCTGTGATAGCCGTGCTGAAACTTTTATTATTACCCCCTGTCACCCCCCGTGATGTCACCCGTGTACACATAATTAACTACTTTCCAAAAATAGTATATTAATCCGTCAGTTAAAATTATCAATAATTATTTGACACGTATGTTAAATTTTGTCTATCAAACAAAACATGATGAACAGGGAGCGTACATTTCATGCCGGTTTCGTCATAATGACGTATTCATATAAACACACAGGATGTTTCAAAAAACGTTGATGTTGCTTTCTTTTGGTGGCAAACTTTGTTGACAGCAGGAACAATAAATTTGTTTATTATCTATAACTAAACATGGATTTATTTGGCACAATAATTTTATAGCCTCCATGGCGACTTTGGCCACTAGCAAAGCATTAAGTTTCCTGATCTTATTAAATTTAACTGAAATGTTGTTTCCGCACGTCTCCTATTTGTGACAAAGAGTAAACTTTGATGTGACAATGTCAGATAATGTTCTTTCAATGTCCGTCTCAAGTGTCAATATATTAGATCTACTTAAACGGAAGAGGTTGATTAGATAACAGTGATTAATCATTGATTAATCATATTTTCCATTATTTATTAGGTACGGATAATAAACGTTCGTTATGCCGTTGCTTTTTTCAAACTTTTTCCATCCTGTATGTAGCTTGACGTCATACGCCTGTCATCGGCATGAAATGTACGCTCCCTGATGATGAAGATATAGCCCGTTAAAGTTCCGAGTGACGTCACATTATGGAACACGTTTTAGCATAATGTGACGTCACGCGGACCTTTAACGGGCTATATCTTCACCATGTTTTGTTTTGATTGACAAAATAAAAAAAAATCGTGTCTAATATTTTTTGATAATCTAACTGACGGACTAATTAGAATTATATTTTTTTTTTAACCCAGGAAAGTACCCAATTGTATGACGTTATCCTGGCCAGCAAGTGGGATTTCTTACGAGGTCTGAGAACTTCGCGGGCGGTAACTTTACCACCAGGGGCAACCATATACCTACGATGAAGTCTTGTTTCGTTAAAATAATGACGTATTCTCACTTGTTGTTATCACTTTTTTTGTTAATTTGCAGGTTTCAAAGTCCAAACCGAAGTCGGCATTAAAACAGCGGCGCGACAGCGGTCTAGCGGATACTTCTGATGGTGACAGTGAGAGTAGGAGTGCCCCAAACCGCAGAGACATTCCCAGCGACCACCGCAAGGACGACGGCATAGACACAGACGCATCTGAGGGCAGTGCCTCTACATCCGTATTTGACATTTACAACAATGAAAACCAGTCAAAAAAATCCGAACCTGTTATATGGAAATCTAAAGATGATGTGTCTAAGACGAAATCAGGAAAAACAAAAGACGTTTCCGAAACTAAAACCTGTGATAATTTTAAACATAATACTGATCTCTATGATCCAGATAAACTAAACAAAGGTCAGTATCAAGAGGTATCATTTAAAAACGATCTCATATTTGATTTGGACATGTGAGACTTTGTCATCTCTTGTGCTTGTATCATTTTAGAATTCACAATGAATGCTGAAATATATTATGTTGCGGTTCAATTTTTTTAAAAGTTTAGTCTGCATAGTATTTTAGATATTATTTTAGAATTAGTCCCAATGTGTTTTACTTTAGTTCCTATCTTGTTGCGTGTAGCTATTTTTAGTTATTTTCCTAATTTGCTAAGTTTATGGCAATGGTTTACAATAACATTCAAGAATGGTCAATTACAAAAACATTGAATAGAATAATTTACCAGTTAAGGAGTACAATTGTGGTATTATACCTATTAATATTGTATGTATTCAAAATATAGTACAAAATGATACAATTTGTACGCGTTATAAAAATCTAAACATGAAAGCAATAAATAACTTTACACCATTAATCTTTTTAAGAACATACTAGTATAGTGACCTAGGTTTCTAAACGTATTTTCAGATGTGTAATTTTCATTGTGCTCATTTTAGATAATATTTAGTCATTGAAATGCATTTAAATGGTACAAATAGATTAACTGGTAGGTATTATAGGCTGAGATTTAATTCAAATTACAATGTCCCGTAGCTTTAGTTTTAGAATAACTCACAGTAAAAATGTAGATCTTGAGTGAATGTGATATCATACATATTAGAAATCACTAAACCAGTTCTTTTTGGCCCCTATATTGTAACAAGGTTCTAAGTTAATTTTTATAGCGTCGGAATGTATCAACGTCTACTTCCCTTAGATTCGTTTCGACCAAACAAGAATAGAGTTTATTTTGCACTAGCTGCCCGCGTGGTGCCGCTCGCTTATTACAAAGATAAAATGCACAGCCCGTGTTTATCCCTAAGATCCATTCTATATACTGGTGTAAGATGTTTTTTAATCGGATGAGTAATAACAATAACCTTATACTAAACCTACAAACTTTCACAGACATTGGGTACATCTTTATTATTACTTATTAGTATAGATTAGTCTCATGTTTGTTCGAATATCTAAAACACCAAAATAGCGTCACAGGCTGCTTTGCCACTTGTACTAAGCCACACTATTTTCGTACAAACCGGCGAGGCTGAGCTACGAAGCTGTTTCATTTGTGTCGGTCGTCGCTTGGAGTCTGACCACATAGCATATTCATATTCATTTATTGATAATATTCTTAATATTACATGTCAATGTATAACAATATATATGAAAAATCAAATATTAAGTTACCTACTAATGGTAACTAATAAATTCAGTCCATCATAAAAATTCCATGGGATATTAATATGTGTGCTCGAGAAGCCAAGCCTTTAGTTTTGTTTTGAAACATCGCAGTGAGGGGGCTGAGGTGATTTCTACCGGTAACTTATTATATATAGTCGGTCCCATTACGTGAGTCACCTTCTCGGACTTCGCCAGCCTTCGTTTCACTGGGACGAGTGTATTAGGGTCTCGCAGCGAGCGGTTCGAGTCTGCGCTTTTTCTGTAGTCGCTTATACGTGTGTGTGTGTGTAAATTGCAATCCGTGCAATGACTATTGCTGGTTTGCTGGCAAAGTTAATATGCCTAATTCTTTAAAATAAGGTTGCACGGAGATATCCTGGGCTACCTGTACCCCAGACCGCACGGCTCTTTTTTGTAACCGGAAGGCACGTTGCCAGCTTGCGGCGCGTCCCCACATCTCAGCACCGTACTGCAAGAGAGTGGACGGTCGCGATTCGCGAAGTAACTAAGTTCTCACAACATGCCGCGGCACGACTCGAGCCAGGCGGCGGAGCGCAAAGCATTCGCCACCTACTTTGCCACATAGTTGGTCCATATGGGTTGCCCATGTCTGCGGTCTTTTGAAGCCTAAGAAAGTAGTGGCTTCCACTTGTTCCAAACCAGCTCCTCCAGCTTTAATCTTCAGCGACCTCGGTGCACGGCCGCCGACATAGAAATGGAGGAAGTGTGTTTTGGTTAGATTCAGAGCCAGCCACCGAGATAGCTGGTTAGCAGCGTCATTGAGACGGATCTCTAAGCTGTCAATATTTGGAGCGGATTTAATGCCAGCGACATCTTCAGCGTACATTAAAATGTCAGCGGCTGATATCGCTTCAGGGAGGTCGTTCATATCTCAAGAATATAGCGGCAATTTGAAAAATTGTAAGCTGATAGCACGAAATCCAAAGGGACGTGGATGTACTTATAATTTACAGCTTATTTGATACCTAGGTAAAATTAGTTGTGAAAAGGGGTCAACCTACATAATTGCGAATGGTCTTTTCTCCGAAAGCGTAATTTTTCCGTATTTAGTATAGTATAGCGTAATTGTTAATTTAGCAGGATATAATACTAACTTTACCTAACCTATTTATATCATCCTATTAAATTATATCCGTCGATAATGTCCTTTAGCAAAAATGGGTTTCGGAATACACTCAAGAGCAAAAGTTTTGGGTACAGTTTGTACTGAAATTCTATACAAAGTGTACCCGAAACTTTTGCTTTTGAGTGTATATCAATTTTTGAATTAGGTACCGATGCTTTCAGACAAATGACTGATCTCTGAGCAAAGAAATTAATTTTATTTGCTTTTAGTATCATTGTAATTGTAGAACCTACGTTTAATGCGTTTAAAATGTAACCTATCCAATGTTAACGTTTATGTGGTGTATGTTGTATACAAAAAAAATATGTTGTGCCTTTTTAATCACTGACTGGGCAGCAATTAACACATTCACTGCCAGGAATCGCTACGCTCGTAGCCGATCCTGTGGTTTTCCCTCTAAGTAGCGGAAAGCGGCTACGGCGTAGGCGCCCGCTTGGCGGGTTCCTGGTATGTGTTAATACTCGACCAACTGTTGTCATAAACCGCGCACGTGATTTGTGTAGTTTTAAGATGGGAATAATCATAAAGTTATTGTTTTATGTAGTTTATTGATCGCTATATGGATTGATTTTATGATTACGTATATTGATTATGAATTATGATGGAATTTTGAATAAAATGTGACACTAAAAATATTAAAAATCTTTGATTTGAACATACTCTCTTCTAGCTTGAGTACACAGACCTTAAAAATGTAAGTATTTTCCATACACGTGTGTTAGCCTTCAATACAATCGTTTCAAAGTGATAGCATACGTAGTTCCTGAGATATTTTACTGTGTGACAGACGGACAGAGTCGCACATAAGGGTTCCTTTTTTAGGTTTTAGGTATGGAACCCTAAAAACTTAAGTAAAGCCCCTCTTATATGTAGGGGTGACGCGTTCGAATAGGCATTTGTTATGTTGTGTTAGACAATTTAAATATGTGTATTCGAATACGTCACCACTACATACAAGAAGGGATTTACTTAAGTTTTTTACCTATAGTACAAGCTTATTTTAAAAATAAATACCTATCAGCTGACAATGCCACACGCTCGCCAATAGCATCGGGCTACCATCGCGATCGGCCAAAGAAACCAAATATTTATGAATTCTAGAAGAGTTCGGCCGTGTTTATAGAAAAGCAATCGACGGCGTGGTGCACACATTGAAACACGCAAACAATATATTTGCATTGCCTTCCCAGACAACACGCTTGCGTTCACGTACAGGCGTGCGTTTTCATACTGGCCTGACAGCCCGTGTCTGGAGCCCTCGGACATCCCACTCCCACTTGCCCTTACCTAAAGAAGGTTGCCGCAATATATCTGATACATCACAGCAGATCAGCATTACGATACGCAAAAATATTTCACACCTGCCATTCAGAAAAGTGAATGTCAGTCCGAATGAGGGATCAAAGTTGTATTTTTCTTCCCTGATCCTGCTGTTCAGAAAAAAAGAAGTGTGAAGGTGTGAAAAACAGTAGGCATGTGCCATTCGGTAGCAAAATTATTTCCATCTTGGGTTTCAACTTTTAAATCTCTAGTTATGCTCAAGATTCTACTTTAGAATCCCTCGCTACCGCCCTCTCCGTAAATATTTATTTATTATTTAATTTGTTTACACGGCATTACAGCGAAGCAATAGTACGCCGAGAAACCAGATTACTTAAATTTGTAGGTACCTTACAACTAACAATTATATTATTTTGCTCCCTTGAGACGCAATCTATTATTAGATATACCTACCTGGTAATATTTTCCGAATGGCAGAAGTTCAACAGCGGACAATGAACTAAAAATGGAGACGTTCTCCGACAAGCGAGACGAAGCGTCGAGTTCACTATTTACATACCTATACTCACTATATACCTGAGATTATTTTACCAGTGGGAACTAATGGGAATAGTAATTGATCTGATGGCAATTACTGGTTTTTTACCCCAGTAGTTACCACGGAGAAGTTTAGTGGTAAAAGATGAATGCACTATTTGGTCATAAAAAAATATATGTACCTAAAGTACTTTTCTGAGGAAATAGAACATCGTTGTTCGTAATTCGTAATACCTTTGGTTTCAGATTTTAGTATTTTAATATTGTGTACCATTTGGTATGGTGTAATGTTCCATTAACTTACTCTAACTTAAAAATACTGTAGGTACTACAGGGTGGGTAACTAAGTGGTATAAAAAATGTTTCATGTTTTTCCGTTCATGGGAAGCTGAGATCATTCGTGACAGAACAATAACTGAAATGTTACTGGCTGTTTTTTTTTTATTTAGAAATTGATTATAAGTTGAGATGTACACACGTGGCTTAGCTCCTCTAGAAAAAGTCAGTAAGATGTTAAATTTGGAAGTCTTGTTTTTTTAAGATATTTGGACCTAAAAAATTGTCTTCAATTTTGCCACAATGTCTCTTTTCTTACACGTTCTGCAATGCATTTGCCGAGAATCAAGAGTTTTTCCGCCAAAAATAGTTACATCAGAAGAAAAATACACCCCATAAGGCTTACCTCGTGTGAAACACGTGAGCTTTGATAATTACATCCTCGGCTATCTTATCACGCTCACCTGCGGTTCGCGTGAACAATTCCGCCTCGGTTGTAATGACCAACAAGCTCACTTATAACACAATGTACCTACTATTAAATCGTGCCAGAAGTAGACTCATTTCTATGCAATCATTTTAGCTTTAAGCCTTAACTGGCATTATGCAGGAACTTATAAGGAAATAAATGCGCTAAAAAGAATAAAATAAACATTGACTTTAAAACTTTTACTATTAACTTATAACGTCATAACACATTTTATATGATATTAAAGCTTGTCGCGAGATTTACCCGGGTATATACCTAAATCTCACGACAAGCTTTTATATCATATAAAATGTTTTATAAGTTGATAGTAAAAGTTTTAAAGTCAATGTTTATTTTATTCTTTTTAGCGCATTTAAATAAAAGCTTGTTTTAAAAAAAGTTTTTTTACTTTTAATTTATTTTTTACTTTTTAGTCATCGCTGGACAGGTTTCTCAGTATATTGTTCGCCATATTAGATTTACAATGACGTCACTTTATTTTTCGAGTTATTCTCAGCAAGCCCTTTCATTTGATACCCATATTGTAGGAGTGCATTAAAAATAACTAGCCCGCCATCTTGGGTATTCCGCCATGTTGGTTTTTTTTTGCTGACTGTACTTTTTTTTGCACACTCGTCAACTGCTCATTGAGAGAATTGTAACGAGCCCAAACACGACGGGTTTATCCTGTGTAATTAAGGAGTTCCTACGGCCACCTTCCGTCTCCATCATCAGACCAGGTATATGGTACCATAGTATTTTTTGATTTGAAAGTGCTTGTTACTAGGCCTACTTGAATAAAGATCATTTTGAGTTTGAGTTTTGAGTATTGCATTGTCATCTGACTTACATAATTGTACACAATTTCGACTTGATTGGACTTCGGGAAGTTGGTCAAATTTAACCTGCAAGATTCCACCCGAACAAACATACATACATACATTGCAAGTTAAATAAAAGCTTTTAAAAATGGATGGATTTTAGATTCTTGCACATAAAAACGAATACTCAGTTGGCTATCTCATTGCGGTTTGAACTACCTAGACTTTTTTCGTGAACAAGCCTTACTTACTTGCCCACGAAAAAGAAACCTTTTTAACCATTGTACTTTCTTTTCTTGACACTAACTTACTGACATTAAATGTTCAGAAGACCAAATACTTATGCTTTTCTATAGACTCCAGGGGCCAACCTCACGAGGAATTCTGCATCAAGGTTAGACACCAGTACGAAAACTCGCTAGGACCCCCTGCCTACAGCAGCGATAGCTTTATCGAACGCGCAGACACTATAAAATACCTTGGTGTACAGCTTGACTCCCACCTTACCTGGCAGCAACATATTGAATCTCTCAAATGTCGCGTTCGAAAGCTTATGTTTGTCTTTCGCGCTCTAAGAAATTTTGCGTACCCCGAACTTTTGAAATTAGTTTACACCGCACTCTGCGAATCCGCGCTAGGTTATTGCAATTCGGTTTGGGGAGGGGCAGCAAAGACACACCTTATTAGGTTGGAAAGAGCGCAAAGATCCCTTCTCAAGGTTATGTACCGCAAACCATCACGTTTCAGCACCAAATAATTATACAAAGTTGTTAACGTCCTCTCTGTCCGTCAACTGTTTTTAAGGAAAATACTGTACAGTTATGGAAAACTACATGACAAGAATTTTCAAGCGGATACAAGACGCCGCCAGCGCTGGAAAACCCCAAAAACGCGTACAACATTTGCTCAGAGATTTCATCCCTTTATTTCTCCTCTAGTTATGAGATTGTTCTGCACATGTCACCTCATAAAAAGACCTCCAAGCAAACGGTTGTTGACTGCGTGGCTTATGAAACGGGATTATCATGAGACTGAACTCCTCATGACCGTGATAAAATGATTACCACCCATCTTGTCACTTTTATGCCTAGCATCACACATTAATCACACACACACACACACACACACACACACACACACACACACACACACACACACACACACACACACACACACACACACACACACACACACACACACACACACACACACACACAATTTAGCATCTATATATAGATAAGTAATTGTATAGATACGAAACTGGGTCCTGTAACACAGGGTTTCCTAGCTCAGGACTCAGGGTCGTGATTCATATTGTTATGCTGCCCTTGTTCAATAAACTTTTTTCATTTTTCATTTTTATTTTTTTTGAAAGAAAATCGTTAACTAATTAATTCACTTGTGTTTAGATGTAGTCGACCAGGAATAACACCACCTTAACACTTTGAGATTTCTCAATAAAATCAAACTAGCTGCCCGCGCGGCTCCGCCGCGTATACAAAGAACCTAGGCGGAGCAACGGGATAAAATATAGCACATAATCCCGTAGATTATATTATGTTATATATATATAGATATTTCTATATATATAACATAAGTACCTACTGAAGAAAGGGTTTTTAGAATAGGATGGGTATAGTTTCTGAGACTACTCCCAACATACAAACAAACTTACACTTCACCTGTTTATTATTAGTATCGGCACATACTGTATCGGGGACCGTTAATGGTTTAAAATAATATTTTACCGGCTATAGAAATAATTTGCACGGTATTCAAGTCAAGTCAATAATGTCGCCAATGGGAGTACCCGGTATCCGAAAAGAAATTTATTACTTAATAGAGTTTCGTTTTCTACATCTTTACTTGAAATTTGAAGCCTATCGGCGCCTACGGCATTGTTTATTGCTAAGTAAGATAAACAAAGCCGTCTATGGGGTCCACGACAATTAATGAGTTTAAACCTCATTCTCCCAACATCTCGAATATGGGAAGATAAGTTAGTATATAAACTTTTTTGAAGTAAAAATAAAATGGCAAATAATATTGACATCTCTATGTCAATAAAAATAATAATCCACAGTTGACACAATACGTCTGTCAGTATTTGTAAACATTGTAAAAGATGGTCCATTTTCTATTTTCTTAATTTTCTTAGTGTTGTATCCATATGTGGCCGACTCAACATTTATAATTTCTTATGCTGAAGAACTTACTACAGGTTTGAGTTCAATTCTTGTTTATTTATTTTACATTGTCGTCTCAAGATAAAACAGGAGTAACGTCACGTGACGTCACGCAGCCAAGGTTATACTTTTTCGATAAAAAATCAAAAATCGAAGACCTTATTGCAAATCTCCAGGAGCCGTAGCATGGTTGGCTTTATCACGCGACAAGTGACAAGATAGGAGCGTCGTCTCGTTCTATCGAACGGTGTCAGCCAGTGACGCACGCTCTATCCTATCACCTATCGCGTGACAAGGCCAACCATGCTACGGGGCCTGCATGAGACGAATCGAACGACATATCTTTTATCAAAATCGGACCATAACTGTAGATCTGATGGCATGTATAAAATCGGGCTCGCGTAATATATATATAGATAGATTTCATGCATGCAATTTCAGCTGTAAAATGAAAGCAATGACTACTAATTTGTATACACTTGGGAGCAAAGAAATCGAGCCACCCGTGCAATTTTCATGTTTGTTCGTTTTATCCAAAATCTGCCCATGAAAAAAGACAAATTAGGATGTCGTTTGAAAGGTAATTTATTCAACTATTAAATAAAGCTAATTTCATGATTAGGAATAGCGTCATTACGAAATTATTATTATTATTATTATTAATCATTTATTTCGAACCATAATAAGTGAATTATGGGTGATAATGTTACCCCATCACTAATGAGCCAATTACCGTAATGCACGTGTGGTTTTTGCTGTTTGGGAAGGTATATAATGAAAAATTATCAGTAATTGCCCATCAATTGTGATTTTGCTACTTAGTCATTTGCAGATTGCATACCGGCGTTTCATTAAGTAGATAGGTATTTCTCTCGCCCCTCTCAATGTGAGTCATAATAGTGCAGGACTAATGACCTATTTATATAAGGTGCTAATAACTTAGGTACCTACCAATACTTTTAGAGCTGATAGAACTCTTCTCTTGGAGTACGACTTCTCTTAAATTCTTCTCTTGGATAAAACATTTAAAACATCTTGCAGATATTAAGGGAAATAACTTTGGTACGTAAAACAACCTGTTAATGAAATAATCAATATCTCTCAATACCTCTTTAATTATCGTATGGAAGCTTTTGACTGGCCACTTCACTTAGATGAACTACTGAAATAAGTAAATGCCAATGTTATGTTATTTGTTCGGTGTTCGACAATTTTCACTTGAAAGAAAGTGTTTAATGCACAGGGTGATTATATCTAAGTAGAATTGTATAATTTATTTGCTATCGGCTTGCCTACTAGGTAATAAGTTGTGTGCCGATCGGCACTGGTACCTGTCCACGATACGTGCTTGGGTCGTTCTTCTTTTCGACCGACAATAGCCTGTCCCTCGTCTTATTACGGCATCTCATTTGAGTAATGATGTTTACGGTTTTATAATGTTCGAATGAACGTCCATATTATTTTATTAATTAGTGATGTTTAATATTTCACTTTCTCTAACTAGCATTTTTTTTTAATGTTTTTTTTTTCGTAGAATGCCGTGACAGAGTGGTAAACCAAAATGTTGTCCCCACTGAAAGAGTCCACTTTGTCACTTGTTTTTTTTTAGAAACCAACCGTAAATAAATATTTATATTGGCCAGAAAGGAAACTTTAATTAGTTCTAATGAAGAAACCTATGCATTTTTTTTTAAATCGCACTTCAAAACCACAATTTTCGATAGTTCAAAAATCAAAAAAACAGAAAAACCTCGGATCATTGTCGGTAAAAAAGAAGAACGACCCGCTTGTGATTTACGATGTCTCTAATTTTAAAATATCGAACCCGAACCTTAAAACATGCGATTAAATCTGTGGGTGTGGGTAGAGGCTTTTAGGCTGCTTGCCATTTTATTCAACAGGCTCGCAATTTAAAAGAAGGCTTCCCGGGACCGGGATGCCCATTTATCCCGAGGCGTGACGACGGGTGACAACACGTTCACGCGGCTCCTATATTTATAATGCCGAAAAGCCATCTAAAACACTAACGCAATATACTAAATCAAACTGATTTATGTCCAGTATTTTGTATGTTTTTACGTGTTCGTCAAAAGAATCTACGTATTCGGTTGATGAACGATTTGTTATACAATTTCGAATGTAAATAAACTTTTAGGCCCCTGAAGGCCGGCCAAAAAAATATAGTAAGGTCATAGTTGTATGTTTAAGACAATTGTTAAGATCAGTCACGTTTGCGTCGCAATTCGTGAGCAGTTTTCTCGGTATAGTTTTATCCAACAGACGACCTGCGGCTATAAAACGTATCTCGACAATGTTAGGTACGCTAACGGCTGTACGTACGTGCACAAGCAACCATATAGGTAGTAAAAAGGAGAGAGCAGCTTTATTCTCATTATCCTATGTAGTTAGGTACGTAGTTAAAAGAATACAGCCTCGCTAAATTACAGGAACATATTTTTGCAACTTCCAGATGATAAGGTAATCCTCACCAGCCCTGCTAGCATAACTTGACTCTCGACTCTACTCGCGCGCGAGACAGACTGTCCGTCACTTTCTGATTAATGCTGTCAAAAAGTGACAGATAGTCTATAACGCGCGCGAGTAGAATAGAGAGTCAAGTTATGCTACCAGCCCTGTGGCAAAAAAATGTGCAATACAATATTAGAAGTTAATTACTGTTGAGATACGACTACAAGTCGCCGCAAACCAACGGACTTGTGGAATTAATGTGCAGAGCCCTTACGAATGTGAACAATACATACATAATATATTTGCGCTGTTATGGTCCTAATATACGTGCAACAGTCTGGAAACGCATTCGATCGTATTCACCATGGGCGGGCGGATAGTTACGTGGGCTATCGTACCTACCTATACTATTCATTTGGTAGGTAAATATTTCATGATGGAAAAGTCTCTTCGAACAGTAGTACCTATGACTATGACCATGGCTTAAATACTCGTAATTTATATTCTTTTGTCTTTCATACCCGAGTTTTAAACGTTAGGTAAGTATATCGCAACTTTCCTACAAGAGTATAAAGTTATCGTATTCTTTTCGCTGGAATTTTCCTGCTGCATATCCCAAGAGATCATTGTTTGTTTTTAAAGTATCTACCCATTGTCCATTTCAATTCTATGAACAAACGATATCAGCGATAATTTTATAGTGCAAATGCAAAGGCAAACTATACCTCGCGAGATTTCAAAAATGGAATGGATAACTTCGTTAGCTAAATATTTCTGATGAGGGTGATGAATATTTGGACCACGTTGTGTCATTAATAAACAACATTAAAAAAACCGGTCAAGTGCGTGTCGGACCACGCAAAACGAAGGGTTCCGTGCCTATTAAAAAGGTCGTATCATCACAGAAATCTTACGGCACTTACGTCCTTTTCTTTAAGGAAGGCAGTTTTTCAGTAATATCTCGAAAACCTTTGAACCGATCTTGGTCAAAATATTTTTCGGTGAAATAATTTAATAGCCCTCCATGATTTTTTTCATATTTTTAAAATACACCGTTCAAAAATTCACTTAATCAAAAAAAATGCTGAGAAACCTTATATTTATTTTGAAAGGCATATCGATTGATGTAGTGCCAGACGTGGGCTTACAATGAAAAAAAAAATGTGTTTAAGTTTTATGTATGGATTGCACCACAAAAATTTAGTCTTTTTATTTACAAAACTATGTAGCGGCTTACAAAATACACCGATCCTCAAAATTTTATTCAAATACACCTTATAGTTTTCGAGTAAAATGCCTGTGACATACGGACAGACGGAAAGACGGACATGACGAAACTATAAGGGTTCCTTTTTTGCCATTTTGGCAACGGAACCCTAAAAAGGGTAGTAGGTAATAATATAGGGTTAGAATTCTGGTGGCAGTTTAGTACAAGTAATGCAGTGGAGTCGCCATTGTATATTTTTTTATTTGAATAAATTAATAACTGAACGATAAATCTATATTACAGAACCGGCCACTAATATATCACCTTCGACTTTTATTGTATGAACGTGTATAGAATAAACAATTTAGTAAACAACTTCTATTTAATACAAATTCTAACTTATTTCGTACAGTTTCAGTTCCATTAGAAGCCAGTGTACTCCTTGCAATGTCAGTAATTAGGAATGATTCATGGATTGGAATATGTGTACACTCTAATTGTTTTATTGATTCTAGTATAATGTTATAGCAATCTTTTATATATTATGTTTTTATTAAATTTTTATGAATCAATTTAGGTACTTGTATGAAACCTATATAAATTTAATTATACATTATTGGTTTATCAATCATTTATTCATTCATTAATTCAATCAAAAATATATATAACAACGACTCAATTGCTCTTTGTTCACCCCAATGCCACCAAACATCCCAACTCTAATAATCAACTTAATTCGAATAGATTTTTACTCTGTTACCTCCGAAAGCCACGTTTTGTGAAGCAGGATCCAGATTGCAGGGTCGAACAGTACACACATTGTAAGCTCGTATGTAACGACCTCTCGGGTCTGAAATCACATTCAGGTCGCATTTGCCATGGGCGGGCGGATACGCGCTGCGTGCCATTAATCACCTCATTGTTGGAACGTCCACAATGGCTGCCGACCGTCTCGGGATTATTTCCTTTGCCACGCTCGCTCGCTGCTTCAAATTAACACTAACTTGACCCGTATCTTAGCTTTGCGTTGTCATTCGTCAGTTTCAGTGCCAGTTGAGGATTGGGGTCAATTTGTCTCTAGCTGATAAAAGCCTATTCATAAAGTTCATACAGTTTCTAACACAACAAATGATCAATATTTTTATCTCGTTTATATGTATGTGGGTAGCGGGGTCGTTCTTTCGACCGACAATAGCCTGTCCTTCGTCTTATTACGGCATCTCATTTGAGTAATGATGTTTCCGGTTTTATAATTTTCGAATGAACGTCCAAATTATTTTATTAATTAGTATTATTTAATATTTCACCTTTTCTAACTAGCATTTTTTTAAACGGTTTTTTTTGCTCGTGGAATGCCGTGACATAGTGGTAAACCAAAATGTGGTCCCCACTGAAAGAGTCCACTTTGTCACATATTTATTTTTAAAACCAACCGTAAAAAAATTATTATATTGGCCGGAAAGGAAACTTTAATTAGTTCTAATGAAGAAACCTATGCATTTTTTTAAAATCGCAATTCAAAAGTACAATTTTCGATAGTTCAAAAACAAAAAAAAAACAGAAAAACCTCGGTTCATTGTCGGTAAAAAAGAAGAACGACCCAGCGGGAAATTTTATGTAACTTAATTACAATCCTATTTTATCTGGTTCGAAGGACCATGTGTATGTGAATAATTAAATATATCGGCAAATAGTACAAAGGAGGTTCCTATACCTATTCTTTATATCAACCAGTGATTTTATAGCGTATATTTTCCTTTGAATCTGCATAATGATCATAAATTACAGAGTCCTCGAAATAAATTAATTCGTTACGTTTATATTCTTCGTCTGCGAGCCACAGGTGCTCTCAGGCCCCTAAACTGTAGATTTCATTTGTGAACCCTTCCCGGAAAATGTTATTACAGTGAACATAATAGCTACTTCCTTAAACAAAAAGATCCGCTCTTTCCAAAGCCACAAGTCCTTCAGTTAATGTACAACAAACAACACACATACACATAGGTAGGTAGTACACGTCACGAACTTTAATTTGTGACCCACCTAAGGTGGAATATCGTATAGCAAACTGAAGACATTTAGAGCTAATATTTTAAAGGAGTGTCATAAAGTTTGCCATGCTGACAACTTACGTTTATACGTGTCTATAGGGGCAACCGCTCACTTCAGTAACGTCAACCGGGCGGAACGAGTCAAACGAACATTTCCGATTTTTTCCGACTACTTGTCACTAGTGTTTGTCTTCTCTCCGGCCATATTTGTTATTTGTAAATAAATAAATAAATAAATAAAATAAAAAAGCCTTTTATTTCTCGATCACATGCAAGTAAAACAAAGTAACATAAAGTAAATCTGAATAGAATAAGCTAAGAAAAACATAACACGAATTATTATTACTAAAATTAATCTAAGAATTATACGGCTAATTGTGCCGTTTGTATGCGATAAAGTGGTGATGAGAACCCCTTTACAGGGTGAAGGCCTCCTCCAAGCTTTTATGCCTCCAAATTATTATTAATTATTTGTAAATAATAAAAGCAAAATCGGGAAAATAACAGTTTTCAATCAATTTTCTTGTCTGACACTGACACACAATGACGCATGTTCGTAATTAGAAAACCGTAATGATAGCTTTTGGCAAAGAGGTTATCAATTCAAGGGCCCATTCGATAAGGCATTTAATTGTCTTATTTTGACACTTCATCACTATTATTGAACTAAAGTTTTCGACCTTATTGCATTCTGAATGTTCTAACAACATTTGAAGAAAATGGGTCCCAAATTAAAGTTCGTGACTGTACTTACACAAAAAAACACATAGGTATATACAGCCTCTCACACTGGCTTCGAAAGGCCGTTCAGCGAGCAACATTTGTCTTCTCTTTGATGGTGACCGCAAACATTGCCTTGCCTCACCATATTTGTGCGTTAATTTGGCGTCCGTCGGTGCGGTGAACACGTAGGTATGTATCTGACCGGGGGTCGCTAATTGAGTTCCAAAACTCGAACATATGGGGATGCTTGTAACAAGTGTAAATTTTGAACGAAAAGGTCAATAAGTTAACTCGATCATATTATTTCTTCTATTTAACACAAACTTACACGTATACGAACATACATTAGGAGAAAAAAACCGGATAAGTGCGGGTTCAACTGGCGTGGTGAGGGTTCCGTGTATAATCTAAATTTCATAAAAATATTGAGAATTTTCCCGTTACTTTGAATACTCAACTCAAACTTCTTATAGGTTTTCCTGTAATCTTTAGGCAACGAACTATTTTCCATATTTTTTTAAGAATTTTAAGCCTAGTAGTTTCGGAGATAAGGGGGGGAATGGTCAATTTTCGTCTTTTTTCCTAAATTACTTCAAATCTGCTTTTGCTAAAATTATAAAAAAAATATCTGAGATGCTTACAACAACCCGCTTTTATTAAATATGTCACACAATACAGTTTACGAAACTTTTATTTTAATTTTCCAGTTTACACGCCAAAAGTGGCCCTCTTGTTCAGAATTCATTACTTTACTTTAAGGTACTTCCTTTTGAGGTACAGAACCCTAAAAACATTACCTAACCTCTCTTCTGTGGCGGCCAAGCGGCCAACAATACATGCACAGGTATTTCAGTGGGTAGGTAAGTAGTATGTTTACGCGTAAACAATGAAAACATTGATCACAAACAAGTAGGTGCACCTGGGTAGGTAGCAGTGGTGGGGCATAAAAGTTTTCACTGGACAACCCGGAGCAAAAAGGCTGTTTTTTTATGATTTACGAGTTTGGTTATATAGCAAGAAATGTTAGACAAGCCGGGGGAATCTGCTTGTATGGGCACTCCGCCACTCGTAGGTACTCAGTTTATCGACCAACCACTTATCAAAGTGTCACTTCTAACCGAGTTTAGTTTCTGCGGATCCCACAAAATGTGTCCATGCCGGGAGATATATCGTCCCGGCATTTGTGGTTCGACTTCATGTGTAACGTGAGAACATAATCAGACCAATTCACTTTATATATTCTTCTCGGTTATATTACACTATACCAAAGAGGTCACAAATGGTTTATTTAAATTAAAATAAATGTGGCTCGAATGTCCCTGTCAAGCCCCAACTCGGAACATACTAAGTAATTATTTTTCGTATAAAACAAAGCTGTTTCGGGTATTGGATTAAAGAAATCGTTTTTACTAAGGACGTTGGGTATTTGTTTGTTTATTATGTATTTTTGTGAGTCTGCAGTATTTTATCATCGCGATTTTTGTTTGTTACCGTCAGATTACACGCCTAACTGTTATCAATCCGACATTGCTTCAATTTCTGTGTTATCCTAATGGAAATCGATACGCTCACAATCTTGTGGAGAGCGTTTATCGACAAGGGCGCAAAGTAAACACTCGTGACGAAGAGATCTGTACTAGGATAAAGCTTTTCCAAAGTGCTACTGAACAAATACAAACTAAGAAACAAACAACACCGAATCGAGCAAGGTTTGCTCTGCTTTCAGAATATTTAGTTCCTTCTCATAATGCAGCCACTCTAAGTTATTGGTACCTACTTGTTGGTACTTGGGAGTACGGACTGTGTTTAATGTTCACTGCTGCGCTGCGCGAGTATTAGGTAATACGACTATGAAAGGCGTATTACACCAGCAGTATTTACAACGTCTAACTACGACGGTCATAAACTGTGTCTAGGTGTCGAAAGGATTCAATAAGGACCTATGAATATTATTCAATACTATCAAAATACCATCATCTCGAGAATAGTGACAATCTCAAAAAAAAAAACTGAATTCACAATTTATGTAAAACTTAGTAGGTTACCTACCTACCTTCCATTACCAGTTCACTGCTGGTTAAGGTTATAGTTGAAATTTTTTGAACTGAGCTGATCTACTTATCTTCAAAACAATAGCATTCAAGTTAAACAATACGATTGTGTGGTTGGCGTGTGCCAAACTTTGCAAAAAAGAGGTTACCATCTCATAAAATGTTCATTGAATAATGAACTCTATCGTCTTATTCAATCGATTCAAAATGGACTAAAAGAAAAAAAAAACCCCGCCCACAGCGAGCCAGGTATAAACAAGAAATCGTATTGTTTAACTTGAATGCTATTGTTTTGAAGATAAGTAGATCGGCTCAGTTCAAAAAATTTCAACTATAACTAAAGTGATGTTCAAGTCACGTCTAACCTGTCGATTCGAGTTTGTGACCAAACGTATGCGTATGGTTTTGTTACTACTTATCCGTTTAAGAGACATAAATTAATTAATATGGCCAAATACCAATTTTTGCACCATCTAGGAGTAGGGGAGAAGTGGCATGAAGGAGCCAGGTTTTTGAACTGCTCCATCTCTGTACTCTCTGTACTTACATTACATCATTTCTGTACTTTCGGAATGAACTGAGTAGTGAGTACTAGTTTTTAGGGTTCCGTACCTCAAAAGGAAAAAAACGGAACCCTTATGGATCATTCGTGCGTCTGTCTGTCCGTCTGTCACAGTCGATTTGCTCCGAAACTACTGGACCGATTGAGTTGAAATTTGGTAAACATATGTAAATTGGTGACCCAAAGATGGACATGTAAAGTAAATTAATGAATTCTGAACAAAAGGGCCCACTTTTGGAGGTAAACTGGAAAATTAAAAAAAAAGTTTCGCAAACTATATTGTGTGACATATCAAATGAAAGGGGTTGTTATATAAGCATCTCGGATTTTTTTTTTATAACTTTAGTAAAAAACAGATTTGAAGTAGGTAATTTAGGAAAAAAGTCGAAAAAATCCTTGTTGTTTTGAAAATTATATTTATTTTAAGAATTGCTATGAAAGAGCCGGG
This sequence comes from Epinotia nisella, assembly GCA_932294315.1. NCBI lineage: Eukaryota > Metazoa > Arthropoda > Insecta > Lepidoptera > Tortricidae > Epinotia > Epinotia nisella. The sequence continues at coordinate 14,206,359 of OW028679.1, read as the reverse complement.
TGATCAGGCCTTGGAAGAGCTTAGCACAACCCAGTAATAAAATATTAAAATAATATGTTATTTTAATAAATATAGATGCCAATATGTAATAAAATTATTTGCTACAGAAATTTTATTATGTAGACTACGGTACGGTCTACCGACCGACCGACCGACCGACCGAAAAATCCGAAAAAAGCCCAAGAATCCAGTTACTGACGAAACAATCAGTGAGGTATGGGCAGAGTTGGGCAAGAATTATCTATTTACGAATAACCGGGAAGATAACCAAATCACCTTTTATTTGAAATAACTAAATAATACATCATTTGTTATTTTGAATTTATCTAGATCAGTTTAATTTTTATCTAGATAAATTAGTTGGAATTTTAAATAAAAGATGAATGTCAGTCATGTAGAACTAAAAGTGGTCGGGCATGATGAAATGAAAATAACCTACAACAAAAGTAATGAATGTTTTGTACTTACATACTTAAATATATGAAAGATTACATTTTTCTCATCAGAACTTCCCGAAAGATATTTAAAAACTTGCCGTCTAATATTGCTGAATTGGAGACGTGTTGAAAGCCAGAGCTAGAAGACGACATGACAGCGTTTATGAAATTGCAACAATAATTTTCTGATTTTATGAGCAACTAGTTTTCCGCCCGCGACTTCGTTCGCGTATAATAAAGTTCCTCATACAGACTTTAATTTCCTATGAAATATCCTTAAAATGTGAGTTTTGGTATAAGAACTATCTTACGTTCATCCTCATAAATCGATATAGCCAATATAGCCATTTAGGCGAGAATACGGGACACGCAGGCAGACATAGTTTTTCATTTACAAAGTGTTATACCTAATAACAATTAGAATTTTGGTCAAGTGCGAGTCGTATTTTAGTTTTCCCATACATTTTAAGACCCAGCGCGTGATGAAGTCAACGAGCAAAATCATTTAGTCTTTTCGTCCCTAAAAGAGATGAAATTTGACTAAATTATAGCCTATGTCCTATTCTGATAAAGAAGGTACGTAACTGGAAAGTTTCATATGTTGGAAATATTAAAATCGACCAATCAGAAAATAGAATTAATTTCAAATATCAGGTGTTTTTTAGTCCCTAATTCACAATAATTATAACAAAAAACGCCCCTGACCGTCAACGACGCGCTTGTAGACGGTCAGGCTGCAAATACACGGTGATTAAATACTGATGATCCACTACGGCTGTCTCTATCTATAACATGCAATGACAAAGAGACTTCACCATGTATTGGACACCTCAGAGGCGTTTATTCGTGGTGTCAATATTTTGTATCTGTGTCAAAGCAGTTTAGTAAAAAAAAAACATGCCGCTAAATTGAACAATCTCTTCGCCGTGGAATTTGTTATTGATTGTGGATGAATAATCTTTTCTCAAACATGCAATGAAATGTCGTCCTCACGTGCGTTATAACAGGCTTCAAAGTATCACGTTTCGGGCGGAACAACTCGAGAGAACTGTAAAGGAATTTCATACAAAATTGAAGGCCTAGGCCGGGAAGAAATTTTTTTTAAATTTTAATGTTAACATGGCGTATGTGTTCATCAACAGGCTAAACAGCTGAATTCTATTTTTTTATTTTTTCTAGTGGCTGAATGGTTATCGGATCAAAAATATCCGCGTTAATGCCTATTACACACGAACCTTTATTAAGAATACAAATCTGTATGATTCAGTGTGTTTGATGACTAAATTAAAAATATTATCTATACGTAAGTCACCAGAGGCCATAGACAATGTTTAAAATCCTCTGCATTTATTTTGTTCATTATAGAAATTAAGATTCTTATTATCAGGTCATGTATAATGGCCCTAATAGGGTCTATTCGAACGCTACACACGCGAAATACGGACGACTTTCGTAAAAAAAACATTAAGTATGGAGGAATTGGAGGGAAAACTAATGTACTATTTCGAGTGGTGCATTGTTTTATTTCATTGCATATGTTTGAGAAAAGCACTATACATGCCTCGCCGTGAAAAGGGCTCGCCGGCTTCGTATCACTATCCGGCCTCCCTACGGTCAGCCGTCTATACCTACTCACCCGGCAAGCCCTTCTTTCCCGGCGTCTGCAGTAATGTACTATTGTTTTACTATTTTCTCGCAGTAGCAGTGAAAAATAGAGTGTATAACTCGGGTACCCTCGAAATATTTTCCCTCACTTCGCTCGGGAAAGTAACCATCTCGTGGTAATATGGCTTATTTTATCCCCTTGTCATACAATCTACTATAAATGTAAACATCTGTTCGTAGTATTGATGCTGCAAAGTTCGACTCACGATATGGGCGAAGTCAGGCGGAGCGGATTATTTGCTAAGTATCTATAAGCCTATTGTACTAAAATCACGTTTGTAAGCATACATACAAAGCATGCGACATGAAAAGGTCGAGGACAAAACTTTCAAAGGGAAAATAAGAACAAAAGAAAAGAATGATATATTTTTGGAATAAAATAAATCTCGAAAGATAATGATAATGCAAGATTTGATAGATTTAGTTGTACGCCTGAGAATCCAATAGTGCATGACCTACTATTAGATATAGATGATTTTCATCCACTTACAGTGATCGAACTGATTTGCAGTATACCCATGTTAGATTTAATGACTTCTAATGACGATGTAGTACGATACATATATACATATATTAGTGGATGGAAATTAAAATGGTTGACGCGGGGGAGAGGGATCAGGGAATCCTAGGATAGTGCGCCGTCTTATCTTTTTCGTATTCTGTAAAGTAACGTCAAAAGGTGGTTGTGAATAGTTAACGCTGAGTCAGGAGACGATAATGAGGACGTAAATCGTCGCGAGGCGTGGGGTGTGGGGCGCGCCGCGCTGCCCCGGACAACCTGTGGCGTACGTATCTGTTGCGCCGCCCGCCCGAGCGCCCGTGCGCCCGGCGGCTTCCTCGCTGCCGCTGCCGCCCGCGATCAGTCCGTGTCACCGCGCCTCGCCCGTCGCAAGCGACCCAGTCGCTCGCTCGCGGTCCGATCCGCGCGAACACGTGTACACACTTCCTCTGTCCCGCCATCGGTACGAATCTATTCTGATACGCGCAAACTTAACTATAAACAGTCATAAATACTACATTGATCGGTCAATAAATTAATTCGCCTCTGAAACAAATAAGGTTTAATTAACATCGCATAACTTTCTTCATTAACAAACTGCCTTGGAAGGAATTTGAAACAACGGCCTTAGATTGTTAATTTACCAATCGAAGTCAGAAGATTAATGAGTTAAAGTGAATAGTGAATACGTAAAGAAATATTTACTTAGCAAAAACATTTTTTTTAAACTAAAACCTTAAAATCGCAATTGAATAAGTTTTTACGTGCCTCAGCATGAACAATTCATAATTGTTTTGTGACATAAACTCGAAACGTGCATTTTTATATAAGTCACATTTCGGGTCACCAGATTTCTTGTAATATTTCGGGGCTCACTTGTCAGACAGCATTTATATTTGTTGAACAAGGGCCTTCCGCCCGGCCCTAGGACGTATTATGCCTCTGCACGAGAGGTCTCACCCGGGTACATTCCAAAAGTCATTGATGTTTTGTTGAACTGTTGTCATTGTTACGAAATATGTTTACCTACACGTATATGGCCAGTAGAGCTGTTTTTAATCTTAAGATAGGATAGATATAGCAGAAAAAACGAATCCACTTTAAACTTACCTATTTAGATTCCAGCGTACATGTATGATGATTTTGATGATGTACCGAGGGAAAATGTTAGAGTTGTTTGCGGCAGCGGAAGTAGCTAATCTTAAACTACGTAGATAACAATCTTAGAAGAATTATGGTGCCCAAGAAAACAGATGGTTATTCTCGTCATAGAAGTCACGTTTTGTAACTCGCTGGTGAATCATCAAGAACACTGTATGATTGTTTCCAAGCCAGTGCCATCGTGAAGGAAGCGATACTGTAGCATCGTTAATGTATATGTTTACCTATAATACTGAAGAAGCATGCATAAGCGTAAACATTATTAGCGTAATTAGATGGGATTACATCGCAAATAAGTTCAGCTTTGAAATATATTGATCCAATGTTTAACGCAATCAGTGGACCTTGAGCGATCGATCTACTGATAATGAACTGCGATAATTTGATAATCTAATCTAAAACGATAGGTAGTCAACTATAAACGTATCAAAAGCTGTTTAATACCTTATAATAAGCAGTGTACAACTAAATAGTAATCACAACAACACAGGTACAAATAGAGTTACCTAATATCAAAAAAAAAAACAAATCGCGCGTTTTGCCACTGTGTTGTATAGGTAGCTAAATATTACAGTAGGTACCTATTTTATCTTACTTAATCTATGACAGTTTCGAGAAATATCTTTAGACGCCCATTGTCTTTGAAATGTGCTGACTCACTTTGAAATTTGAAGTTTCATTTGAGTTGTGAGTTTAAAGTGAATGTAAGTGATAACGTAACGGAACATCATCAGTGCGAGGAGTCGGTGCAGTGTCTGGAGAGGAGTAGAAGAAGGAGGCGGGCGATGGCCGGTGCAGCCGGCCGCTAGATCGATCCCGCCACTCGCCTCGTCGGCCGGGCTTCACTTCGTAAGTGCACACCCCATGCATGCATATTCAACCCACCAACGACGCCCCGGTGAGGCGAAACGATCCCCGCACTACACCGAAACGGAAACGCGCCCGATGGGAGCGGCAAAACAATTATATTCAGCAGTATTGAGCGCAAATTGCCTCGTGCATTCAATCTGAATACGTACCTGTACCTATTCAAGATTCATGGAAATTTGCCAAAGGCATTGTTTTCTATTTTTCTATAAACAAAGGAACACGCATGTATTCTATAAATTAATGATGCCGTGTATTTGGGAACACGAACAGCAGTAGGTAACTGCTATGAAAATTCTTTCACCAAAATACCGCAATCATAAACCGGCATGGCCGGCGGCTAATATTTATTTACGTTACGCTATAAGATGGCTATAGCTACTATATTCGTGAAACGATATTTTGTGGTGAAGCTAAGAATCATTTATCATTTCTAGCCGTACGGGACAGTAGGTATGGTTGCAGGGTCAATAGAAGGATATTATGTTTACTTACGCAAAGGATTCCTCCCAAAAAATATTTATTGAATCGATTTTTCCTCTGCGTACCGTTGTTACCTAGGCATTATCTGTACCTACCCATGTCCATGTATTTTTTATACCTAAAGTAAGCAGTATAATATTACTTGTACTAGCGTTTCAGTTGTCACAGCTGTTCTACAGTTAGTCACATTGCCAAACAACTGACCTAACAACTTACAGAAACATTTTCACATAGGTATACCTTATTTTTTTAAATTAATTGTACAAATTATATTTATGTTAATCCTCCGTGTCATAAATTTCCAGACCCAAATAGGTCTACATTTTATTAGTGACAGAACTCGAACACGAGGAATAATCATTCTCTTTTCCCACTCAACTAAGTCTGAGAGCTGTGCCTGTTGCGTCACTCAAGAATAGTTTGAACAAGTGGAGGCTTTCCAATAACTTTAGCAGACATAAAAAAATACGGCAGTACTTTATTTCCAGTAAAACTTGTAATAGTAGCATTATATTCAAGTTTTACTGGAAATAAATAAAGAATAGTACATTGTGATACAAGTGAGCTATGTTAATCATTACATCCGAGGCGGAATTGTTCACGCGAGCCGCAGGTGAGGGTGATAAGAGAGTCGAGGATGTCATTATCAAACCTCACGCATTTCATACGACTTTTTCAACACTTTTGCGATTAAAAAACCAATATCTAAGGGCCGCCAACACAAGCCAAAGGGCACTACCTCCCTTTTCTAGAAATGTTTCGTCGTAGGTATATTTTTAAACCCTCACAAAATCAGTCTAGATAATACTAGCAAGGATAAGGTCATCTTAGTAACCTTTTTAATACCATAAAGTTTCGTATGTCCAATCTTGCTATACTTTAGATTTTATTGAGACCATCAAAAGCTAAAATTTGGTACACAGATATAAATAGGTCCGTAGATCACATAAAAAATACCCCCGCAATGAGGGGTGCAAGATTGTATGTAAACATTAACTTGAATAGGTTTTTAAGATACTTCCTGAAGGCCTTAGGAAGCTGAAATTTAGCATGCTGGCTAGGATTAGAACACAAACTGTAGACGAATTAAAAGATGTGCATTTTTAGCCCACCATCAACCCTTTACAGTGCTAGAAATCACATTACAAAAAAGCGGACAAATGCGAGTTCAACTCGCGTGGTGAGGGTTCCGTAAAATTGCTATGCTCTAAGCATCAGGCGCTCCATACAAAATACACAAAAGTATTGAGAATTTTCCCGTTACTTTGAATACTCAAACTTCTTATAGGTTTTCCTGTAATCTTTAGGCAAGGTATTTTCCATATTTTTTTTCAGAATTTTGAGCCTAGTAGTTTCGGAGATAAGGGGGGAGGGAATGGTCAATTTTCGTCTTTTTTCCTAAATTACTTCAAATCTGTTTTTGCTACAATTATATAAAAAAATCTGAGATGCTTACAACAACCCCTTTCATTTGATATGTCACACAATACAGTTTGCGATTTTTTTTTAAATTTTCCAGTTTACCGTCCAAAAGTGGCCCCCTTGTTCAGAATTCATTAATTTACTTTACGTTTCCATCTTTGGGTCACTAATTTACATATGTTTACCAAATTTCAACTCAATCGGTCCAGTAGTTTCGGAGCAAATCGGCTGTGACAGACGGACAGACAGACGCACGAGTGATCCTATAAGGGTTCCGTTTTTTTTCCTTTTGAGGTACGGAACCCTAAAACTGAGATCCCACTAAAAATATTTCAAGTAAAGTGATTGCTGCAAGACTCCCTAGCTCATATAGCTTTAAGCGTTAAAAATATATCAGATCGCGCCAAGCTTCCTACTCCACACGGCCTAACTCTACCATCCCCACTCTGCAAATTCTACATCTTTCGTTTTTAATGGGTCCATATTACCTATCAGAGTCTGCCCAGCGAGTCGAGTCACAAGAAAAATGTTGCAAATTTGATAACACGCGTGCGTCACACGAAAAGTATAGCGGCTTATTAGGTACTTACTCGTATAACTGACAGCTTATTTATTTTGTTGCCATATAAAGAATTTGGAAAAAATGCTATTGTCACGATTGGTTGGCCAGACTACAATATCATTTAAGATGTATTAAGTTTTTAAGGTGCCTAGCCAAAACTAAAATAATCCCTATAATCCCAAAGGCCCACCTACCAGGTACTTATAAGATAAGATAAATGATAAAAAGTCTTTATTGCACACAAAACATTGGATACAAGAAAGAATTTAAAAATTACACATGTGGTGCATGACATTAAATTTCACAGTTTTACCAGGGGCTAGGCTCGGCCTGTATCGTGGGAGACCTATATCATTAATTTTTAATAATACATAATACATATATACTACTAAACACCTAAATGTATATTTTATTACCTACCTTGTTATATTATACATTCAATCATCGCGGGTATATGTGAACCCACGCACGTAGCGTTGTTGTTACACTATAAGTAGGTAAGTATTATTTTATGGCTCGTGCAAGATTTGCCTGAACATCACGCAGCTTGATTTATGAAGATTATGGCCTACGCCATGGATTTTCTGCTTTATACTAGCAAATTTATATTAGAGCAATATTCGCTGATCGATATACTTACTTGACAAATAGGTATACTTACAAAATACACACTGAAACACTCAATTCACAATGATTCAAGGATTTTTTTTGGGTTTAAACTTTGAACTGTCAAATCACTGTCAAATATTATCATTGTCTTATAATTTGTGAATAAAGCTAATTTTAATTTAATACCTACGTTATGTAGTTTAGATAAAACTTTATTCGAGTTTCGTCGTTTATCATTATCAGGGTGACAACTTCCTTTGAAAATGGGTAGTAAAATATCGCGTTTCGAATACTGAAATAGTGTACCATTGTACCGTTTGAATTAAATTATTTACTACAAACAAACGTTTTAACTTAAGCATTTTAATTAAGATAAGAACACAAAGGAGGTATTCGTGTAAATAACGTAACTTTGTTGTACGAACTATAAGTACTTTCGCTACATTTGAGGATGACTCACGCTAGAAAATATGCCTAAGTCCTGCCGAGCCACAGCCGACCGACACCGAGCCACTTCCGAGCCTCAGCCATGGCTCGGCCGGGTTTGGGCATGGCTTGGCATTGGAAAAACGCCGTCGTCGAAAGATATCGAGAAAGAAATTCAAAACTAAGAACACGGGATTCAACGACATTGAAAAAGAATCAGTTAAAAATACTTTCTCAGAGTCCGTACATGCCGTTCACCAACGTCGAGGAAACAATACTCAACTATAAACAATAAAATTAAAAGTTGCACTGAGAAGTTACCTCACATATCAGAGAAACCGAAGAATAACGTGATGATGACAGAATGTTTATAAGAATTAATAAAAGAAAGAACATCGCTAAAAAATATAACACTGAAAACTGCTCATGAAAAAAGAAGGCATCGAAAATTGTAATAAGGAAAAGCTTAAAAATGCCGAATTAAGCTATAAGATGAAAATAGTCGAAGAAGAACTATTAAGTCAAAAGGGGATCGGCGAAAAGGGGTTTCAAACGACTAAAAGAACATAAAACAGGGATACCATCCCGAAAAGACGATAAGGGACTGACGTACCAGCCGGGACGACATAACAAAACTAGCCTCTACATAACTATCAGGAACTCTACATAACCGACCAACAGAACTCTACCACAGACCACAATCACTTAGAAAGTCCAAATGTATCACCGCTGCTACAAAATGAAATACGCAAGGCCATCGACTCTCTCAAAGGAATGAAAACTCCGGGTGATGACGAAATAACGAACGATGTTGTGAAAGCCATCAAAGAACATTAACATCGTTATTGACGAAACTGTTTAAAGCAAAAGAAGTAATTCCGGAGCAATGGGAAACATCGGTGATTACTCTGATGTATAAAAAAAGTAGGCGAGCCATACAAAATAAATAATTACCGACTGATAAGTCTCCTCCAATGCGTGTACAAGTTATTAGTATTACGAAATAGAATGCTGCAATCTCTTGATTTACAACAACCAGTAGAATAGGCTGGCTTTAGATGTAACTTCTCAACTATTGACCATAATATTTACGTGAATACAATAGAAGATAATAGAAAAGTATAAATAGTAAGGAAAAAACCTCTACTTAACTCAAAATTCAAAGGTCTCGAAACAATATCACACCAAACTTATGGGCCGTACTAGAAAAAAAAGGCATCAAAATCAAATACATTAACGTAATTAGAGAAATATATAAAAAAGCAAGGCGTTTATATAATTAGAAAGAAAGAGTAAAGAGTTTGAGGTCAAACGAGGCGTAAGGCAAGGTGACCCAATATCGCCCAACTTATTCGCGGCTCTCTTAGAGGATATCTTCAGAAAAGTACAATGGTCAAACGGAGAACGTTTTCATCACCTCCGTTTAACGGATGATATTGTTTTACTGGCAGAAAACCGCGAAGACCTCAAATACATGCTTGATTCAATATACCTCGAAAGCAGAAAATGTGGTTTAGAATTTTGAAATAGAAATAGAAAGAAGAAGAAAGAAAGAAGACATTTATTCATTACACAAAAGACACACAGAGATAAAGGGAGTAGATATACAATACAATTGACACATTGTGTGTGTCTTCGCGGCAGTGAAACGGTCGCTGTCTCAGCATTGGGCCGAGGTGTCAGAGAGACACCTACAGCGCTGGTGATGAACTGGAAATGAACCCGGAAAAGACCTGTGTGACGACCAATAGCAAACCTTATCATATCTACTTCAACTCAGCTATGGTACAATATGTAACCGAATATATATAGGTATCTTGGCCAAAACATCAGCCTTCAGGACCGATTCCCTTTAACTCAAGTAGAGTCACGAATAAAAAAAGCATGGGGCGCATATGTCGAAGATGGCTAAGGAGAATGTTAGGACCAAGACTGAGCGATAGAATTAAAAACACGGATATACGCAATAGCTGGCGCGCCAGAGATGGCGTGCCGATTAAAGTGAAGATGGGCAGGGCACACGGCCAGAACCACAGACAGACGATGGAGGGAAAAGCTACTACATTGGTACCCAAGGGACAGCCACCGGGCGCGCGGCCGCTCGAGCCGCCGCTGGCGAGACGACGTCGTGGCCGTGGCTGGCGTCACATGGACCCGCATCGCGGCAAATAGAGACCTATGGCAAAACCTAACATATATATTTGCCCATAAGTAAAACCAAACCACGATCAAAGTATAATAAATTTTTAAATAAGTACACAGTTTACACACAACATTACTCACACTTAAAATACATTTTTACTACGTTCCGATATAATAATACTATGATTAAAGCTATATGAAAGGGTCTAACTGAAAACCAGCGTTGCGGTGTAGGTATACCTATACCTACTCACTGCAACATTATGCTGAGTCTAGCCCCTTTTTAACATCACACATTGCTATGCCTCGTATTTACGGTACTGTATAGGTGTTAAGTCTAATCTTAAGTCCAATTTGTATACTATATGTCTAACATGTGATGTTAAATAAAGATTTTCTATGTCTATGTCTAAGTCTAAAAAATGGAGTAGGCCTATGTCCGGAAATGGATAAACCAATAGATTTAGATGCCATTATAAATAGATTAATTAAAAAGATTTGAACATTGTATAGATTATTATTCGATTCTTAAAAAAATTATTATATGCACATTAATACAATAAATTATAAATCTAAGTTTAAAGAACTATCTATGTAAGCTAGCTATTGGAAATAAATGGCTATTATTATTATTATGTGTGTCTTTTCCATATCTTGGGACCATGGGCTCCTGGCCCTTTGGAAGGCATGCGTGGGGACAAAGCCAATAGCGCAGAGGTCCTTTTAGTCATGTGAACGTATTTATCAATAAATAAATAAATAGAGTTCCGTACCTCCAAAGGAAAAAATGGAACCCTTATAGGATCACTTTGTTCATCAAGACCCTTTATCTTGGGAACGCGAAGAGGTATCGAGTTGAAATTAAAACCATATACACAGGTCTAAAATCCCTTGAAGCTGTGAAAATTAGACAACAATAATCTAAACCCACATGACGGATACTATCTCCGAGCGCACAACATGATACAACCGGTGATGGTTCCCGCCAGGTGCAAAGACTATTGCAGTGCAGCACTGTGACTGCGATGGAAATTAAGGTCATGGGCTATTGAGTTGAATGTTGGATGAACTGGATAATAGGTTATGGAAGGAGTCTAGCGAACCTCTGCCGTGACAATCAGTACCAAAATTGTATAAAGGCAGGTGGTGACTCCGAGTGACGGCCAGCTTGCCGAGTGGGCCCCAGAAAATAGTCGCACGCATAGTGTGACAATGGGGCAACCTCTGATGTTGTCGAGAGGTGAGTCTGCGTTAGCCAGATCCCAGTAATCCGTTCAAGGGCCGCCGGCGTTATGACATTTTACACTTCCAATCTGTAGCATAGGTTCCGCTCTTGCGACTCCACTCTGGCCGGCCGGTTAAGGCAAGCACGGAGGCGAGGGCCAGAACACTCGGGCCCTCTAGAGGTTAGGGGTCCGCGTGTCGCCACTCATCGTCAGCTCGCCACAAGCTACCCCCGCGGACTTATTATTATTATTATGATTGGTTTTACTTTTGATATTAATCTGACCAAGCCTTTCAACAATATGTCAGCTACTGAAACCCCATAAAGTTTTATATCAAAACTTTTTATTTATTTATATAACCTACCAACAAGGCTGATAAGTTTTCCGTCTCTGATCTTATCAGAAAGACATGGTTGGTTCGTGCTGGCCGGATAGCCATTACAGTAGTTTCACTACTAGAGCACTTTCACCTTTATCTCAGCCACAAATTATAAGTTTCAATTAATCTTGGTAAATTGAACGGAATATTTAATGTAAATATGTACGTACCTACCTACCTACTATAAAATGATTACATTCACATCAAAATTCCCTCCTGCTTCACACAATTTAAGATTCATTTTTTGTGTCTGTTAACTTGTACAATGCTCATGAATAAATCTGTGTGACATTTGGAAAAACAATGGACGAGAGTTTTTTTCTTGTTTCAGTATTCATTTTCACATCTGTGTTATTTTCGTGTCGGATACACATAAGATTGCTAATTTTCCTTGTCTTACGAAAATATAAATGCTGTAACACGACTCATGGGTACGTTGTGTTCTTATTTTATTATCAATCCGTAAAGCGGAACCCTCATTAGGATGTAGGCGGGGAGAATGCTTGGAAATGGCACTATTTTTTAAATAGGAAGGCTAGGATTTCCGCCGTGTAATGTAAGGAAACAAAAAATGCCCTGACTGTATTAGCCAATGAGTATATCCTATGTATTGGTCATAATCATCATCATCATATCAGCCGAAAGACGTCCACTGGTGGACATAGGCCTCCCCCAAAGAGTGCCACAATGGCCGGTCCTGCGCCACCCGCATTCAACGGACTCCAGCGACCTTTACCAGGTCATCAGTCCACCTTGTGGAGGGCCTACCCACGCTGCGCCTTCCGGTACGTGGTCGCCACTCGAGAACCTTTCCGCCCCAATGGCCATCGGTTCTACGTGCAATGTGCCCCGCCCACTGCCACTTAAGTTTAGCGATTCGGAGGGCTATATCAGTTACCTTGGTTCTGCTGCGGATAGCCTCATTTCTGATGCGATCAGGCAGATCTCTGCATAGCCCTCTCCATTGCCCTTTGGGTGACTTTGAGCCTTCTTATGAGGCCTATAGTAAGCGACCACGTTTCCGTGCCATACGTCATCACTGGCAACACACACTGGTCAAAGACTCTCGTCTTGAGACACTGCGGAATATTGTACAAAAAGAGGTGCCGTAGCTTCCCGAATGCTGCCCATTGGTCATAATGCTAGTTATTAATCTGCCAAGTTTTACCCCGTAATTATTGACAGTTTTCTTGAAATGTCACTTAGTTTTTTTTTTAATTTTTCAAAATATTTAAAAAATTACTGGTCCGTTTCTTTTGTAACTAATGTATGTTGTTAATGACTTCAAGAAAAATAATTTTGCAAAAAACCAAACGTCTCTAGGTCAACATTAACTTGGTGTTTTTGATGGCAAATATTAAAAAAAAAAATTGATACGAGACTTACTTTTTTTACACTAATGTGTTATTTCTCTCTGTACTAATATATGCTGGTCTCAAATCAAGTTTGCGATAAGCGAGGCCGCCCGCGTGAAATCACTGTTATTCAGAAACCCGTATAGCTCAATTTTAATTAGTTTGTAAACAAACAGTGATTTTAACCACTTTTTATTGTGGCTCAGAAAGTGGTAGCAATTAACGAGGACTGTGTCAGTGTCGGCATTGTTTCCGGGTCTTGGCAACGAGCCCGCTGCGTAACTATCGATAGCGACGATTTCTAATTAATACAACTCAAATTGAACCCTCCGTTGAATTAGCAGTAAAATGAATACGCAGAACGTGAAACCGAGCACGCAGAACATTTATTATCGCGCACCAATTGATACCAATATCGTCGCCTAGTACACAAGCTCAATAAGCCCATACGATTAACACAAGCCTTATTGAGCTTACTATGAAACTAGTTCGATTTGTGTAAGATTGTCCCCTAATATTTATTATTAAGTATTTCCTTTATTCATTTTTAAGGTTCCGTAGCCAAAATGGCAAAAACGGAACCCTTATAGTTTCGTCATGTCCGTCCGTCTGTCTGTCCATCTGTCCGTCTGTCCGTATGTCACAGGCATTTTACTCGTAAACTATAAGGTGTATTTGATAAAATATTGAGCATGTGTGTGTTTTACATTGTGTGTGCTACATAGTTTTGTAATTAAAATGACAAAAAAAAGTTTTTTAGGGGTGCACTCCATACATAAAACTGCAAGTCAAAAATTATTTTTCATAGTAAGTCCACGTGTGGCCCATCAATCGATAGGCCTTTTAAAATAAATATAAGGTTTGTCAGCATTTTTTTTGATTAAGTGAATAGAGTGGGAGATAATCGCCCTGAAAGTCACTAAAATTATGTCCCCCCCCTCTCATTTTTGAACGGGGTATTTTAGAAATATGAAAAAAATCATGCACATAGGTAGAGCTTATTAAATTCTTTCACCGAAAATTATTTTGAACAAGATCGGTTTAAAGGTTTTCGAGACGTTGCTGAAAAACTGCCTTCCTTGAAGAAAAGGATGTAAGTGCCGTAAGATTTCTGTGATGATACGACCTTTTTAATAGGCACGGAACCCTTCGTTTTGCGTGGTCCGACACGCACTTGGCCGGTTTTTATTAATTTTGAGGCTGAGCACTGGCATTTAATAGTGTGGGTTTGTAATACAGATTCAAAATATTTGAATTTCATTAGGTCTGTCTGTGAATAGGTCGATTCATAGTTCGAAATTCAAATTTCAAAGTATTTTCAAAATACGCGAAACAAGCCACGTTCGAAAAGTAATTTGGTTGGTAAACCAAGAAGTTTAAATTACAAAGAATTTGCTTCGATGGGTTGTTTTAGATGAAAAGAAGCTGCCCCCCCCCCTGTAGAAGATGCAGCCCCATTGCTTATGCAGCATTTACAATACAATACAATACAATACAAATACTCTTTATTGCACACCTCACACAAAAAAAGCAGTTACAGAGACATTTACCTTAGATATATTCTTGGTTTGTCTACGCCTGCCCTTCCCTTAACAAAATCCTAGCTACGCCCTTGCCGCTGGCCGCGCCAGTGTGATGCAGGCTTTATAGTTTTAGATTTTATTATATTCTTCATTCTTGCGCTACAGATATTATATTATATTTACAGTAGGTGTAAGTACGGCTAGTTTTTGGTGTGCACTTAAGTCGTTGTATCTTTTTACCGCTAAAAAAATTATTCAGTCTTAAATATTTCAAAATAACTAGAAAACAATAGTAAAATCAATGAGGCAGGCAGTATTTAAACAATAATATGGTTAGTTTTTACTTTTTACGCATGACACTATATAACTCAACTATAACGCTTATTGAGTTACAACACCTTTAGTCAAACACCATTACTCTTACAGTGTCTTTAAAGTGTAGCTGCCTAACACCTTAAGCGTTAGAAAAAGTTTCAATATTTACAAGTGAGTTAACTCTGTTATAAAGTCTCTGCCTGCACCTTATAGAATAGAAATAGAATAGAAACACATTTATTCAGGAAACACATTAACAAATACAACAATCAAACAAAAGTGACAATTAAACAATTAAAGTGTTAAAGTGAGAAAAATAATACAAAGTCTAGGTACTTTGTATTATAGTAGATATAACACCCTAAACTTTACAAGACACTCCACGGCAACAACTAAAAAGCAATAAGAGTTAACGAGCGTCAGCGAGCACTCTTGTAAACAGGTTAAGTATACTTGCTTTAATTAACACTCTTATAACTCTAATACCTGTTTAGCAGCGTTCATTAAAGCTCTAATAACACTTTTCGAGTTTATTATTTTTCTTAACTCCTTTATTAGTTCCAATTAAGATCATTATAACTCACTTATAAAGGTTAAGGTTATAATAATACCCTTAGCTGACACCAAAATGTTAGTTGGGCATTGCCAGCCGCGCTGAGGAGTTAAATCATGTAGTAATGAGTGCCGAATTACGTCTTATGATTGTATACTTCTTCAATGTATTTGTTAAAAGTGTTTTTACTTATGATGTTTGTGGTGTTTATAATGAAACGCAGTAATTAATTAATACTGGTTTATTTCTCACGGAGCCCAAACACACGTTACAATGAGGATATAGAAAGAGAGAGATGATACAGGTGGAACAGAGAGAAGTAAAGCTGCATTCAGGGTAGCACAATGTGTTTCCTGAATAAATGTGTTTCTATTCTATTATTTCTGAATAAAAACGAGACTTATACCTAAAAGCCTATGATACTTTTTTATGTTGTAGGTATGTGTCACTCGAGAGCAAAGTTATTTGCATCTCGTGTTTTGGAGTCCCGCTGCGCTCAAGATTCTAACTACGCTCGTGACTCAATTTTAGAATCTTTCGCTTCCTTGGGTCTCAAACTATGTTTTTTTGCTACGAGTGTTTATATTACTCGTAGCAAAAAACAACTTTACTCACTTGTTTCACAAATAACTATTTATTCTGACGCAATCCGGCCCAAAGTGGGATCTAAGTATTTTCTTTTTTCGCTTTTCGCTACAAAACAGTAAACACATGGTACGGCTGCACTCGTGTGAACAGTGATAAGTATAACCCTGTGTGATGACGAGTGTATCACATAGACTGGTTAATCAACTAGCCAATGTATCCGGTCAAAATTCCAGCCACACAATGATAAGACTGATCTCACAAAGTATCCCAAGCCCACGTCCCATCATACATTGTGCGAGGTATAATCTCCACATCGCAGTGCCTGCTGGGGTTTAACCTTTGATAGCACGGGGTGAGTTTTCGCTGTCAATAGACTATTTGTGTGTAACTTTTTGCCCCTAGGCTCAGACGGTCATGAGTTGAATTGTGCGCAATATTCAACGGCACGGATCTGCTCTGACGTAACGCCTGATTAATCTCCACATAAATTAAACGCAACCTCGGTCCCGTTTGTAGGTGTGATCGTTTTATTTTAAAAGTAGGTTTGGGTCATGCACAGATAGGTTCTAATTAGACTTGTGATAATTAAGTATTTTAGAGCATTGAATTTCCTATAAGTACTTCATTAATAATACTCCATAGCTCATAGGAGCTCAATTCAACTAGTTTTCATTATAATTGGTAACATGGCAAACAAAAGCTGACGATGTCATCGGCGATGTAGCATATTTTGCTGTTCAATGTGTATTAAGGCGCCTGTAATCCTTAAAATGCTGTTCGCTCGGTCGCTAATGCTAAATAAATAGTGTCAAACAAAACTATTTAATGATTTTATCATATTAAGCTACGTTCTTCTGAGATGATAATTCTGAATGTTTTTTAGGGTTCCGTAGCCAAAATGGCAAAAACGGAACCCTTATAGTTTCGTCATGTCCGTCTGTCAGTCTGTCCGTCTGTCCGTCTGTCCGTCTGTCCGTCTGTCCGTATATCACAGGCATTTTACTCGAAAACTATAAGGTGTATTTGAATAAAATTTTGAGGATAGGTGTATTTTGTTAGCCGCTACAAAGTTTTGTAATTAAACTTACTAAAAACATTTTTTTTAGGGGTGTACTCCATACATAAAACTAAAAGTCAAATACTTTCAATAATGAAACCGCGGCCAAACGTACGAACTCTATATTGTGTTTTTCAAACTTTACTGAAGTAGGTCAAGTCGACGTTGCAGTTTTTGCTGTATTGGAAAAGTTCGATATAAAGTTTAAAGAACACTTGGAGCACGATGGCACCTTAGTGGGAAATTGCAGGCTTTACCATCGAATCGAACCATTCGTCTTTGTTTACTTACCTTTGTCTTCATCATCGTCATTAGTCTACATATTTCCCACTGCGGGGCACAGGCCTTCTCTAGTGGAGGAGATGGAATGAACAGCAGTCCCCATGCTGGGGACTTTACATACACCTGACGAGACTGATCCTATTTCCTGACGAGGTTTTCTTTTACCGATATAGCAGTAGCTTACTGGTAAATATCAAATTATATTCCCTACATAAGTTCCGAAAACATTGCTACCAGCCGGGATTCAAACCCATGGGTTGGTCTCAGACGGTCCTGAACGCAATTTGCCTAGTTGGAGTTTTGCCTGAAACGCAAAATGACTACTGCGTAATACGTCTTAAACTGAAAGTGACTAAAATGCATAACACCCTAAACACAAAATGGCAAAGACGCATTTTGCCTACTTTTGTGTTTTGTTTTTGCACGTACAATCGCAAAGAATTTATTCTCGACTCGTCATCACAGTCAGTCGGAAGTTTTGTTTCTGTTTCGTGCCATTGGTGGCAGATATCCAGGGAGTCTAATCAGGGTAGCCAGAGAACATACACTTATCCTTTTCTATCATCAGGTATTATTCTCTAAGAAATGGATGTAGGAATTATGTCAAACTACCCTGCTAGCCTCAGCTTTCGGTAGCCTGAATCTATAGTGCGGCTATTATAACTCTACTGCGGTAGCGGTAAAATATTTTTTCTCAAACATGCGTTGAAATAACAAGTTAAGACTCCTGGTATATGTAGTAGTGACCTATCAGAATAGGCTTTTGTTTTGTCTGTGTTCAAATTTTGAACATGTAATGTCTGTTCAGACACATTACTCACACATATACCAGGAGTCTTAACTAAGTTTTTTACCTGTACTTACTTACATTCCCATCGTACCTTAATATCCCCCCTGCCTGCCTTAATATATTCTGCCTTCCTATAATGTTATGATCGTCTGGTACTTTTACCTTTTATGATTTTATTACTCATCAATATTATTCGCATTATCCTATTAACACTTAATTTCTTGACTGCATGCTGCTATTATACTAAGTCCTAACAAAATAGTCCGTGCAAAGCCGGGGCGGGTTGCTTGTTTACGTGTAGAGAAAAAAACTTTTACAGTTACCTGTCCGGGCATTTTGCGTTTAAGTCGTAACGTTATACTATGTAGGCAATATACTGACTAGTCAATTTGCGTTTTAGTTACCTTCAGTTTAAGACGTATTACGCGGTAGTCATATTGCGTTTCAGGCAAAACTCCAATTAGGAAAATTGCGTTCAGGACCGTTTGAGACCAACCCGGTCCTGTTGAAGTTGAAACAAATACCGAAGCGTTTAAAATATACGTCCGTTGCCGTATACTTTTTAGGGTTCCGATACCTCAAAAGGAAAAAAACGGAACCCTTATAGGATCACTCGTTTGTCTGTCTGTCCGTCTGTCACAGCCAATTTGCTCCGAAACTATTGGACCGATTGAGTTGAAATTTGTTTATATTGCAAATGACTCAAAACCTATACGGTGTAATTGTAATTTGATCAGAAGTTACGTCATATAGCCCAAGTACAATAGATTCGAAAACCGTATATATTTGTTGTTAAACCTCAAAAAAACGAGTGTAAACTTATTTGCAGTTGGTAAACTTATATTCAGAGCAATGATGACGCCTATTTATGTTTTCATACATTTTCCTATTTCCGCCTCAATTTAAGTTGGCTCAGTTGGGGTTGCACGAGGCGGTTCCACAATCGAAGTGTTGCTCAAATACCGCGAGCCATTTTCTTGGACACTGCAACTACGCGTCATTGCTTTAACTATTACAGCAATCTATTTCAATGTACTTATGACGAAAACATTTCCAACACGGATGTTAAGTTTGTCACTCAATTAAAGTCTAAATCTTCGAGACGCAATTCCTGTGATGGACTACCTATTTATACCGACTTCGTACGGAACTGTTGGTGCGTGAATCCGACTCGCGCTATTGAACGTTTTTTATTTCACAAATTCCGGGGGTCCAAACCTCAAAATGTCAATTCAATTTACCTACTTGCTAAATATTAATATCAACTTCTTAACCATTACGGAAAGAAGCGCTTTCCTGTTGATGATTTACGAAAATGAATAATTTTGTTGAGTTATTATGTCTGGGTGCCGCGAAATGTAGGTCAACACCTAAATCTCGGTGAAAACCCACGCATGGAGTAGATGTTCACAAAAAAACTTATGGGTAGGTAGACAAGGGTGAAGGGTGTTTATTATTTTTCACTTCTTATGGTCGAAAAGTGTGCCATATTTAGGCTTAGCAAGTGGGGCTAAAGTAGTACATTTTGCCCCTACGGAAAATATGTATACATATTTATGATTTAATTTGACCAATCAAAACACTTCACTGTATTAAATCCACCAATCACAATTCGTTCAAATAACATTTGTATTTGCTGTCAACTATCCAGATTACAGCTAATATTATCGACCAATCAGAAAATAGAATTAATTTCAAACATCAGGGGTTTTTTTAGTCCCTAATTCACAATCATTAAAAAAATAAACGCCTCTGACGGTCAATACGTGTTGCCAGTGATGACATATGGCACTGAAACGTAGTCGCTTAATATGGGCCTTATAAGAAGGCTCAAAGTCACTCAAAGGACAATAGAGAGGGCTATGTTGGGAGTTTCTCTGCGTGATCACATCAGAAATGAGGCTATCCGCAGCAGAACAAGGTAACCGATATAGCCCTCCGAATCGCTAAACTTAAGTGGCAGTGGGCGGGGCACATTGCACGTAGAACCGATGGCCGTTGGGGCGGAAAGGTTCTCTAGTGGCGACCACGTACCGGAAGGCGCGGCGTGGGTAGGCCCCCCACAAGCAGTGGACGTCTTTCGGCTGATATGATGATGATGATGATGACGGTCAATAGCCGCGTTCAAACGTTCAAGCGTGGTTGACTGCGTACATGGCATAAGCTATGCGATTGGACGGGATATACTGCTATGTATGTCGCTTTATCTTATGCCCCGTATGCTGTCCGCCGCGCTCGGCCGTTTGGACACGGCTATTGACGGTCAGAGGCGTTTATTCGTAGTATCAATATTTTGTATAGGTGTCAAAGCAGTTTACTAAAAAAAAACCGGCCAAGTGCGTAGTTGGACCACGCAAAACGAAGGGTTCCGTGCCTATTAAAAATGTCGTATCGTCACAGTTTTTTTAAATTTTGGGGCGATTATCTCCGACTCTACTCACTTATCACAAAACATGCTGAGAAACCTTATATTTATTTTGAAAGGCCTATCGATTGATTGCCACACGTGGACGTACAATGAAATATTTTTTTTGACTTGAATTTCAATTACAAAACTATGTAGTGGCTAACAAAATACACCTATCCTCAAAAAAATTTTTTTTTGCAACAGTTAATGCAATTTATGATTAAATATTTATTAAAAGTGAATACAAGATTATAATTAACATTAACTAAGATAAATTAAAACTAAGTTAAATCTAAAAAAAACCGGCCAAGTGCGTGTCGGACCACGCAAAACGAAGGGTTCCGTGCCTATTAAAAAGGTCGTATCGTCATAGCTGAAATCTTACGGCACTTACGTCCTTTTCTTTGATGAAGGCAGTTTTTCAGCAATATCTCGGAAACCTTTCATCCGATCTTGTTCAAAACAATTTTCGGTGAATGAACTTAATAAGCGCTGTGTCCATGAATTTTTTCATATTTTTAAAATACACCGTTCAAAAATTAGAGGGGGGGGGGACAGAATTTTAGTGACTTTCGGGGCGATTATCTCTGACTGTATTCACTTAATCAAAAAAATTCCCGAGAAACCTTATATTTATTTTGAAAGGGCTATCGATTCATGTGCCACACGTGGGCTCACGAAAAAAAAATTTTTTTTGACTTTTAGTTTTATGTATGGAGTACACCCTTAAAATTTTTTTTTTTGTAATTTTAATTACAAAACTTTGTAGCGGCTAACAAAATACACCTATCCTCAAAATTTTATTCAAATACACCTTATAGTTTTCGAGTAAAATGCCTGTGACATACGGACAGACGGACAGACGGACAGACGGACAGACGGACAGACGGACAGACGGACAGACGGACATGACGAAACTATAAGGGTTCCGTTTTTGCCATTTTGGCTACGGAACCCTAAAAAGGTGCTCGAGGCATTGTACCGAGGATGCTGGCGGCATTTCCTCGCTGAATTGCAATGCTGATGCGTTGCGCGTGAAAGCCGCCAGCTCTTCGGTCACCAGTTAGATCGACCAGACGTTTCGCGATTTCTGCAAATAACTTATGCGCACTGGGACCCCACGGACCGAGGGTCTCGACGCCAAAGGGTACAAAGTCGTACTCTCTGCCGAGGCCTCTATATTTATTACATTTCAGATTTTCGGCGTTTACCGCCGCTGCACCCGCTTTAGAAGTAGTCCGTTGGAGGTGAGACGGTGCCAGTGTGTCTACACATGTAGCGTCCCACACAAGCATCCGTCCCAACCTCCATGGAACCAGAGACACAAAATTTTATTCAAATACTCCTTATAGTTTTTGAGTAAAATGCCTGTGACATATGGACAGACGGACACGAGGAAACGATAAGGGATCCGTTTTTGCCATTTTGGCTACGGAACCCTAAAAACATGCCGCCAAATTTAACAATCTTTTCGCTGTAGACTTTGTTATTGATTGTGGGTGGATAATCTTTGTTTTTACTATTTTCTTGCAGTCGAAGTGAAAAGTAGAGTGTATAACTCTGGTCTCAAAGCCATATTACCCCTCGCACAATTTAATAACAATTCCATCTCGTGGTAATATGGCTTATTTTAGCCCCTTGTCATACAATCTACTATTATTATCATTATATATTAAAAGACGGAATAGCGTAGTATAATAAAACTTAGTTGATTTTTGTATCCATATGGAGGCCAACGCTATGGGTCGTCGTTGTCAGCGTCAGAAGAGTGAAATTATTGAAATAAATAGGAGAAAGGTCTCTCTCTTTCATCTTAGCGTTTTCCTGTTTGTGTTACAAATAAATAAGGAGTATCCATTTAATGTATGTCCCTTTTGGACCTTTGTTTTCACAATGCGTATTATTTTCCTTTTCTAGACGCTGCGGATAGCCGCCCCCGTCATACGACCAAAATTAGCGTATCTATTGAAATTTAAAACGGATTTCAAGAATTTGAAGGAGATTTGGAGTGCAGGTAATTGGGTTGATATTTGATGCATAGAGATATTCGATTTTTTATAATAAAGCTTTGCATTAAGGGGTAACTTAATGTACCTATAGGTTAAGTACATTATAAAATCAGTAATCAAGCATTTCTAGAAAAGGTTGCACTAATTAAATCCCTAAATCAATTAAATCATACTTATAACTTTACTTTTTTGTTACCATTTTTAAATAATTTTATCTAAACTTTATTACTATTTTGAATGAGTAATGTTCTGATACACTTATACTTTCTTATTTCTACAGAAATCATAATAATTCTAGAAATTAACTAAAAAACAACTGGAAACAAAAGAGGAAAATTAAAATGTTGTCCTAATTGACGTTCTTACCTACTCAATATGTACAAACTTTTCTAGAGATTCTCAACCACGCCACACTGGCTCTTGGCTACTCGTTCAGCTAAGTCAACATAAGATTTGACACTTAGTAGAGTAATTATTTGTGACTTTAAATATAGGTACAGACTATATTTAAATTCACAAACAATTACTCAAACTCAAACTCAAAATGATCTTTATTCAAGTAGGCCTAGTAACAAGCACTTTCAAATCGTCAGTTAATTGTTTTGAGTAATTTTTAAACATAAAGAATGAAATATATATGATAAAAAATTTAAAAAAAAAATACTAGTAGAATATTTCTAGAAAAACAATCTAATGTCAAAAAACAAAATATTACGAAAATAATAGATTAAAAATTCAGTCAAAATTAGTTCCATGGAGTGTTATCATTCATGTAGTCTTGTGTGCTATAATAAGCTTTCGAGATAAGTTTACGCTTCACATAGTTCTTGAATTTATTAATAGATAACTCAGTTAAGTTTCCTGGAAGTTTGTTATAAAACCTTACACAATTACCCATGAATGATTTTTTTATTTTTTGAAGCCGAGTGGTGGGCACCGCGAGCTTATGCTTATTTCTAGTATTAATATTATGTATGTCACAGTTTTTCCTAAAATTGGCAATGTTTTTATGTACAGTCGACTACAAAGAGAAAGATACAACCAAGGTTACAAAAAAATGTATGCACGATCTTAATGTTAAGGCAATAAAGTCGTGGATACATTTTTTTGTAACTTTGGTTGTATCTTTCTCTTTGTAGTCGACTGTACATACAGAAGGTTTTCATAGATATATTGACAATGTAATGTCATTATATTAATATTTTTAAACTTATCTCTAAGTGAGTCTCTATGGTTCAATTTATATAT
Organism: Epinotia nisella; assembly: GCA_932294315.1. NCBI lineage: Eukaryota > Metazoa > Arthropoda > Insecta > Lepidoptera > Tortricidae > Epinotia > Epinotia nisella. Next base: position 14,182,354 of record OW028679.1, on the reverse strand, counting down.
CGCCCGAATACTCTACTAAGTGTAAACATACTATTGCGAAACGGTATTTTTTTGTATATGCCACGTCTTTAGAAAACTAGCGTACCGCCCGCCTGATGGTAAGCAGTCACCGTAGCCTATGAAATCTTGCTACGGTGATCGCTCGATGACGGCCCTTTCACACTTTCACTGCCAGGAACGTGATGTCTGCTAGCAGATTCGTAGCGCTACGCTCGTAGCCGATGCCGTGGTTTTCCCACTAAGTAGAGCGCCTAGAATAGAGTGCCTGCTAGTCCATTCAAGGTTAATGACTCACATAATATATGAGCCATGCCTCTACGAGCGATTTCCGCTACCGAGCAGAAAAACAATGCTACGTGCTACGGCGTAGCACACGTAGCGATGCGTGGCCTCGAATGGACTAAGCGGTTACGGGCAGAGAATGTGTTATAAATGTCTAAACTCCTTTCTTCAATAACCCTGTACCTGCTATAGTCCCTCAGGAAAACCTCGACATGGAGCTCATTCCACAAACGGAGCGTCCAAGGGAGGAAATTCCTCTAAAATCGTACGTTAACAGTTATTTTAATCTTTGGTCTAGACTTAGAAATTGAAGTAGGTACCTATAGTATTTATTTATAACTCCAAGGAGTCGAAGACGAGCTGCTCGGAGTCTGTTATACTTCTATTTTGACTTGCGATTTTTTTGAAGAGCGAGCGAAGCGTACGATGTTTTTTGTTTCAGCTTGGGCAAATTCTTGCTTATTTCCGGCTGTTTTCCTCAACAGGTCGCATTTATCAACCGATTCTCGTGGAATTTTGTAAGTTCAAAAATTATACAGGCTATTTTGTCGATCAAGATTTAAATTTAAAAAAATATAGGTATACAGAATGGGCCTTGTAACATGAGCAAAAAGGTTTTAATTGAAAAAAACATAACAAAAACATTTTTTTTTCTTCAAAATACATCACGTGTATTTTTTTACTGTTCAGTGATATAATTAACTTTTTAATTTTAAATCTGCTTTAACCGCTGTGCTATGATCTCGTGGTGCCAAGATACATTACTCATAACTTTAGATCAAAATTTCTCCGAATTACAAAAACAATGTAAAAAAATTGAACACAAGGGGTCACTGCATATGCTCTAAGGAAGCGTCCTTTTAAATATTGCTTCTGTTACAGGGCCCAGTCCGTATATTTTAAAAAGACAGACTCCCGATTTCTACAGCTCACAGAGCCACTAGTTAATATACTATATGTATGGTTAACTACTGATAAACATAAATTCATAATCCGGATGTATTGAGGAAGGCCAGCTGAATTATTCGCCGCATAACTGTTAACCGCGCTCTATCAAGTTTTAGTACCCGGCCATTTAAATAATATGATACGCGGCGCACTTTACCAAAAATGTGAGCAACTTAATCTAATAACTGTTGGCTAACTTTTAGTTCTGTCCTAGTAAAACGAGAATACTTATTCAAAGTTAACTAATGAACCCTATCCAAGCGTAAACTACAGAAGTTACATCGTGACGTGATATTATTTAATAGCATGCTTCGGTATAAATGTCAGTTAAACACCGGAGTTTATTGGCTAATACCTGCTCTAGTATTCATTTATGAAAATAATTACTTTGGAAGGTATGAGGTATGAGGCAGGGGTATTAAGCTAAAACAAGTGCGAGTCGGACTCGCGAGTACCGAGGGTTCCGTTCAAACCTGTAGGTATATACGTGAATTATTAAAAATATTTTTATTATATGATGTAACTAAAAATGTACCTACGGTTTTCGCAATGTTTCCTTTATCTGTGCTATAAGACGTTGCTTCGTACCAAATTTCAAGATTCGGAGTTCACGGGAAGTATCCTGTACGTTTTGATTCCCTTGCGAGTTTCGAAAATTTGCGGATATTTGCGGCATAAACGACTGTATCTTTTGATTGCGTTGGTTTAGAAGTTTGATTTTTTCACAGCTCCAAGGGACAGTAGACCTGAGTATTTGATATAAATTTTAGCTTGGTACCTCCACGCGTTCTTCAGAAAAAGGGTCTTGACCGACGGACCGACGGACGGACAACAAAGTGATCCTATGAGGGTTCCGTTTTTTCCTTTCGAGGAACGGAACCCTAAAAAGAGGAAGATTTTTAACACAACGTGTACTTTTTAGGATAAAATCTGTCTGCTTTATCTACTTAAATGTGTAGATAGGACCATCAAAGAGCCAAAATCTCTATGGTATAGTGGTTTATGTAAACAAAGAGAATGATACCTCTTAACGAAACACATTATTTTTACTAAATATTTTTGTTTCGTGTCAATTTAACGTGAAAGTTACCACGATACAATTTTAAGCAATATGATACACAGAACAGATGTAATGAAAAAATAAACCATCATCTCTGGAGCCCAGGACAAGACTCGAGCTTGTGCCCTCTGTATTTGTTGTCTGTATCATATCGTTTAAAGAGCATGATTTTCATTTATAATACCTACCTATTTAACACAGATTCCAGAAACAACTCGAATAGTTCAAAGTAGCTAGTGGAATAACAGGCGTATTTGATTGTAAATAAATATTTAGGCTATGCCATCACTCGGTGCACGATCAGACACAAGTTTGACGGATGCACTTTATCTTGACGTAAACATATATGCATTTTGTAGTGCGCGCACCACTGTTTAGGTTGCCTTCTCTTCAAAGTAATCGCGTCGTTTTGAGTTATGATCAAATAAAATGACTTTCAAACAATTTAATTATACCTAAATTGTTTGAAAGTCCTTTTATTTGATCATCTGTATTCATCATCTCTGAATTCTCGCGCAACGCAACAGCATTGCAATTCAGCGAGGAAATGCCGCCAGCATCCTCGGTACAATGCCTCGAGGGCCTTTTTAGGGTTCCGTAGCCAAAATGGCAAAAACGGAACCCTTATAGTTTCGTCATGTCCGTCTGTCCGTCTGTCCGTCTGTCCGTCTGTCCGTCTGTCCGTCTGTCCGTCTGTCCGTATGTCACAGGCATTTTACTCGAAAACTATAAGGTGTATTTGAATAAAAATTTGAGGATAGGTGTATTTTGATAGCCGCTACATAGTTTTGTAATTAAAATGACAAAAAAAATTTTTTTTAGGGGTGCCCTCCATACATAAAACTAAAAGTCAAATTTTTTTTTTTCATTGTGACCCCCCGTGTGGCACATCAATCGATAGGCCTTTCAAAATAAATATAAGGTTTCTTAGCATTTTTTTTGATTAAGTGAATAGGGTCGGAGATAATCGCCCCGAAAGTCACTAAAATTCTGTCCCCCCCCCTCTAATTTTTGAACGGTGTATTTTAAAAATATGGAAAAATTCATGGACATAGGGCTTATTAAATTCATTCACCGAAAATTGTTTTGAACAAGATCGGTTCAGAGGTTTTCGAGATATTGCTGAAAAACTGCCTTCCTCAAAGAAAAGGACGTAAGTGCCGTAAGATTTCTATGACGATACGACCTTTTTACTAGGCACGGAATCCTTCGTTTTGCGTGGTCCGACACGCACTTGGCCGGTTTTTTAGATTTAACTTAGTTTTAATTTATCTTAGTTAATGTTAATTGTAATCTTATATTCACTTTTAATAAATATCGAATTATACTAATTATACCTTAAGTTGTGTCAAGACGACGGCTATCTCACTTCACGTTTTCTGATGCGGGTTCAGATATGAAACTGGGAAGTTATCTTTTAGTTCCCACAAAAGGGAAAATATCTCAGCTAAAAATATCCTAATGTCTAAGAGATTAGGGTTATTTACGCGTAATGTTTCGGCGTAGGTTCTAGCGGAGAGATATATAAATTACAGTTAAAAGGACCTAACATAAATAACTATCGGCGACCTCTGTTACCCGTCATGGAATACCCAGGAGATTGGCTAGCGAGCCATTTATTTTTGGGCTGACAGGGGCTTGTCAAGTAATCAATAATTAATGTATCGGCACTTTGTGCTCTACGAAATTTGATATTACACAAATGATGTCATAATGAAGAGATATATTCTACTAATATGCACGCGAGGTATATGAGGTTGCATGCGGGATTCCCTTGATTGGTCTAATAACTTTTTGCCTAATTTCAGTTTGTCTAACAACTTTTAATATATAACAGTTTAAACTCTCGCGCTTTGTACACATACTTAAATTATTCTTTTACGCGCCAAAACAATATAAAAAACCGGACAAGTGCGAGTTCAACTCGCGTGGTGAGGGTTCCGTATATAATCTAAGTGCAAGAGTAAAAATTGCTATGCTCTAAACATCAGGCGCTCCATACAAAATACACAAAAATATTGAGAATTTTCCCGTTACTCAAACTTCTTATAGGTTTTCCTGTAATCTTAAGGCAAGGAACTATTTTCCATATTTTTTTTCAGAATTTTTAGCCTAATTGTTTCGGAGATAAGGGGGGAAATGGTCATTTTTCGTCTTTTTTCTTGAATTACTTCATATCTGTTTTTGCTAAAATTATAAAAAAATATTTATCTGAGTTGCTTACAACAACCAGATTTTAATTATTTTTTTGATATGCATAATACTCTTTTTTTATTTTCCAGTTTACCCCCAAAAAGTGGCCCCTTGTTCAGAATTCATTAATTTACTTTACGCGTCCTTCTTTGGGTCACTAATTTACATATGTTTATCAAATTTCAACTCAATCAGTTCAGTAGTTTCGGAGCAAATCGGCTGTGACAGACGGACAGACAGACGCACGAGTGATCCTTATAGGTTCCGTTTTTTTTCCTTTTGAGGTACGGAACCCTAAAAATGGTGTGGTTTGTTTGTTACAAATATTGCGTTAGACCCGTGTAAAACAATAACTTTTATATAATGAATTGTTTGTTTAAAGTCATTAGTAATGAAACACATCAAAAAAAAAAACTACCGAAAACCGAATCAAAGCACCCCATTTCCACGTGGCCTTGCCTGTCCTACCCCTAGAGTGTATATAAATGCCCGCGGAGCCAGGAGCTCGCGAGCCGGTGACCTCCCGAGCGAGGTTGAGTTCGCTAGTGAAACGAAGGGCTGACGAAGAGTTTCTTGCGGGAGCCCGGGCGGAGGGCGGGGGAGTGGTATTTAGAAGAAATTGTAAAGTATAGCACTTTAAGTGCAGGGGTGAAGTGTTCAGGCATTGTCATGTTTAGTGTGTAAGTTAGTGTTTAAGATTATATGTAGTTCACATAGCATACCTAACATAGTTTTAACATAGATACTTAACACTAGTTAAAAAGAGCGCGGTCTCGCCAACAAACTGTTATCGCAGTTTGGCGAGTAACATAACATTGTTAATTGTTTTGTACTTTTGATAAATAAAAATAAAAAAATAAACTTAGGGCTGTCAAGTTAAACTGGAGCTTGGGCTCATTGAAGAGGATCACATAATGTAGATAGAATGATGGCGACAGGGCGGTGTAGAAAGGTCTCAAAAATTATAAGTGAAGAAATTAAAAGTGAATTATAAGTGTTCTATGCCAGAAACGATATTTTTTAATTATTTTACTTAGCGAAAGCTAGAAATTCAAAAGCTACATTAGGTTCTGGCGAGAGGAGAGAGTAGTTAGAACGTTTACCTTATATAATTGTACACATTGATTTACATAAGACTAAAATAGCAGTATTTCTTATTAAAGCAAAGACGATTTAATGACAAACTTTCTTCGTAAAAGTCATAATTTTAAGGAGACTTATAAACTCTGTCTTGCGTTTTATTAAAAATAAGCAAATGTTTTACAAATAAAAGATACTCGCTGAATTTTGTGATTTCTAAACGTCTGTTCTTGCTTGTAGAACGTTGCTGTAGCATTGCCGATATAAAATTGACATATATGTTTGGCTTATTTTAAGTGTAGATGTATTTCAACGAGTAGGTAAGAACGAATTTTGTTCTACCAAAACAGTTTACGCAAAACTTATTGCTTAAGGCAAGGCTCAGGCAAAGCCTCACCCGACAGCTGGGAGAGATTGACTCGATTCATCGGAACCACTAAAGCATTCCACACCCCCCTAACATGTACAAAATCCTTGATGGGTTTACGTTTAAAAGGGATTTCCAACTGTAACTGCACGTTCATACAGTTCACAATGCCATGTCAAAGGGAGCGCTAAAGAAAATTGTGCCATTTTATCTGTGCCACTTTATTGTTTTCACTTCTCAATCTAGAAAAGTGTGTCATATTAGGCTTAGCAAGCGATACTAAAGTAGTACATTTAGACCCTAGGGAAAATGTGTATATATATTTATGATTTTTAAAATATTTTCCTCCTTTTTTGAAATCGGTTAAAAAGACATTAGTTATTTGTTCAACAAGAGAGCAAAGTAGATTTTTGCTGCGAGTGTTGATGTTGAGTCCCGAGCAAGCGAAAGATTCTATAGTTGAATCACGAGCGTAGCGAGTGATTCAAAATTAGAATCTTGAGCGTAGCGAGGGACTCAAAGACACGAGATGCAAATATCTTTGCTCTCGTGTGATACATACAACTTTTCCCCTCAGCGGCGAGAACATATAACGCAAAGGAATAAAACGCCACATTTTTATGTAAATAAACCGGCCAAGTGCGAGTCGCACACCGAGGGTTCCGTACAAACCTGTAGGTATATAAATTATTAAAAATATTTTTATTTTATGATGTTACTAAAAATTTACGGTTTCCGCAATTTTTCCTTTATCTTTGCTAACATAAGACGTTGCTTCTTACCAAATTTCAAGATTCTGAATTCACGGGAAGGACCCTGTAAATTTTGATTCCCTTGCGAGTTTCGAAAATTTGCGGCATAAACGGCTGTATCTTTTGATTGCGTTGGCTTAGAAGTTTGATTTTTTCACAGCTCTAAGGGACAGTAGACCTGAGTATTTGATATACACTTTAGCTTGATACTTCCACGCATTCCTGAGAAAAAGAGTCTTGACAGACGGACGAACGGACGGACGGACGGACAACAAAGTGATCCTATAAGGGTTCCGTTTTTTCCTTTGGAGGTACGGAACCCTAAAAACAAACAACAAATACATATGAAATAACAAACATTAACTACAATTACTCTTTCCCATAACAACTTTACAATTGACGTTAAGAAAAAGTTAAGTCCGTTTGTTTATGCATTTTGCTTATACTTGTCGAATGTCCAAGATGCACTTACTTAGAAAATACAGTTCAGCCTCTTTGACGGCACCTCTCAACTCTTGAGGAGTTAAAACATTGGCTACGATAGGATACGATAGTACGATACTGGGTTGGCTTAGAACAAGGATATGCACTGCCATAATTCGAGCCACCAGTATGTGCATACGAGGCACACGTCACAAATTCAAACCTGCAGCGAAACTGTTGGGGTTTGACGACGGAGCAGCCATTCCCAGTTCTAACTAAACTTCACCTGACTGTGCATTGCAGAGATATGAATTATTGTTATTATTATTTGTTTTAGTACCTATATTATGTTAATAAATGTACCTATATCTGTTAAAACATTGGCTTCGTCACTTGATTCACTCATATTAATTACAGTTTTTAGTTTTTGTTTATGTATCTCCAAGAAAACGTAATACGAATAACATTCAATAAGCCCATCGCGCTAACTTTATAAAGAATATAAAGTGCGTTCTGAAAGTGTATATAAATATTCGTTCACCATAATTATAAAAAAACTAAAGACTTATTATAATAAATGTTCGCGATAAATATCGCATTTCTTCATTGTATTTTAAGAATAATGAAATACTAATATGAATAAAAGAATATTAGAGTTAATATAGGTTTCATATTTTTATACTAGTTTAACACGAGTCGAATTTTATTTTGTTTCGGAACGAGTTTTTCGGTACCGCTTTTTGGTGGCCTACTACGAACGTTTCGAAGTCGAATGACGAATCGACATATTTTATCTCTCTCTCTCTTTTTGTAACGGAGTGAAAGTGATAGAGAGAATGAAGTTTAAATGTTCCAAGTTTGTATTACACCCCGCAGTATGAAAAGATGACCTGTGACTAACCTAAGATATGAAAAATTAAAAAGTTAGTTTTCTTCACGCTCGCAGCAAAATTGCATTTTCCTCACTGATTTCAAGCAGCAAAACCGCCATGTTCGAGCCGCTGAGGTGAAAAATAAATTTCACTGAGATAACAGGGCCATACACAAATTGGAAAACACTAAAGAACCTATAATACTTATGCCAAATAGAACCTCTCAACCAAATAGAATTCTCGTTGGTGAATTTAATGTTTTTGAAAATTTTGCCTTAATATTTTATGACATCATAAATTTACGTCATATTTTCCGTACCGAAAACCGACACGATTCTCGCTCTATCAAACATTTATTTAGACATTGGCAAAGATAAGACCGAAGAACATTACACCGTAAATATATTATGAGCTTCAGAATATTTTATGTTCCACATATTCTACTATTATATTTCAAAGTAAATTGGAAGGCAACTCTTCCCCTCTGACTTAGATAATTTATTTTATTCAGACGAGAGTAAATATTTCATAATTTACTTTAAAAACAAAGTTATAACCGACTTCAATTTAGTACTCCGCCAAGCCATATGAACATTTCCTTTCACCTTTACCACATGGACTGCTTTACAAGAGTTTTTTTTTTAAATCTCGTAACCAGGAATCAGTCCCCGCGAAGGATACGGGCGACTGAATCCGCGATTACTTTATGGTAAATGATTTCTAATATAACTAGTGGTTCTGTGTATGAATGATGAGTGATGGTTGTAATGGATGGTGGGTGGAATGGGGAGTGAACTATGTTGACTTTTTCAGGTAACTATGGAGGTGGCGAGTTTGCAAAATGAGGCTATTGTACTCGTAGTTTCTTTACTATTTAGTGATTTCCTGCAGGTTGTATGGTTCTATATGGAGATTATGACAGGTGATTTCGTGGTTGAATCTCGGGTTTGTGAATTTCGAGCAGTATTTTAAAAGGTGGTCAATGGATTGTGAGGTGCTTCCATCGCACGGGCAAAGGTCATCGGTGGTTATCTTGAAGTGGTATAGGTAGGATTTGTGGTAGCCGTGTCCGGTGAGAATTTGGGTGAGGTGGAATGAGATAATGGTCTTGTTTCGTAGATCTTGGATATGCTGTAAAGTCGGTAGCCAGTTTTTCAGGTGTGTTCCAGTGGTAGATGTTTCGTAGAAATTGCTGCTTAATTCCTGAGTGTTAATTTTATAAAGTCTTTTTATATAGGATATGGGGTATAGGTAAAAGTCGGGTGCTTTATGAAGGGTGGCTGCAATTTTGGCCTCTCTGTCTGCCTCCTCGTTTCCTGGTATTCCGACATGCGCTTTGATCCAACAGAATTCTATGGTTCCGTTTGTCTGAATGTCTTGAATTAAGTAAGCTTTCCAAGAGTAAATACGTTGATTATTACAGACAAAAACCATATCACTGTATATGGGCCGATAATATTTGAGGAGTTCCGTCGATTTGGCACACTTGACATTTAAGACTTCATTCGTTGCTATTTCAACGGAATTATATTAGAATCAGCAAAGTGCTTTCACAGTTTTAAGTACGAGTTCCATAAGTCATCATCATCAGTTCCACTTCACCAAATTTGTGCTATGCGGGTGTAAATACACTAGTTATAATAGAAAATACCGAAATTACTACATGCGTGCTTTCTGTATTTGAGGAGTTCCCTCAATTCGTCATGGTTCCCATCATCCAACTGAAGTTTTGATAACAATGGAATCATAATACTTTCAAACAAAAAAAGGATTGTACGAATCGGTCCATATATGACGGAGTACTGAGGTAACAAATATTTAAAAAAAATACCACCGCATCGAGAACCTCCTCCTTTTTTTGAAGTCGGTTAAAAAACGGTACAGTTTACCGCTAGAACGCAGAGAAAACGCTGTTTCACTCATTGGCTTTAACTTGATTTTATTAAGATGTTTCCTGAGAAAGTTAATCGAGTCAGTTCTCTCTTCCCCAATTTAGCGAATGTGATGGCACACAACATTTCTGTTAGGTACCTATGTACCTATTTAGTTAATATTCATTACTATAATTTTCAGTACTCATCAGAGAGGTAGGTCAGAATGTCATCTCGCTCATATCTGGAGCAGCTCTATTGGGGACGTCGACCTTGCAAAGTAATACCTAACACCATTACTTGCTCTGTAAGTACCTGCGTACTTATGGTTCTTCGTGGTGAGTAAGGTCGCCAGAGCTCGCGAGGATGCGTTGTGTTGAAAGTGAAAGTCCTTCATTATAAGATTTTTTTTAAAATTCACAAAATATCAAATCTTGCAAATTAAATTTGATCCACTTTCCGGTAACCGATTGAGTTGAAAATTTGCATACATGTGTAAAACGCGTGACAATGCAATATTATGATGACATTGCTGATCTGATGATGGAGCTGGAAGGTGGCCATAGGAACTTTACAATGAAACGACACAACCTCATCGAGTTTGGGCTCGTCAAAATCGTCACATTGGGTAGTTCATGGCGGTATACAGAACAAAAAAGTACAGTCGGCAATAGTAGCTTGTATACCAAAAATGATTTTTTTGACAGAAACTTATCTCTAGCTTTCGACACAACGAAGCAACATTAATAAAGGGTCGGCAACGAGCTTGTGACTTCTCTGTAGTCCCAAGCGCCCATAGGCTGTCTCTGTTACTTAAATCCCACCAAAAACATAAATGTAATAAAGGAGAGCCAAGTTCAATACAAAAATTATGCTTGGCTGTTGGCTTCGCCGCAAAAAGAATGGAGATCTAAATGAGTGCCAAGTTATGCAAAATCCAAATATGTATTTATAGGAACAAAATAACATTATGAACAAGTATTAAACTCTATTTCTTTGCTTTATTGGATACCTGTAACAATTGCTGTTATTTAAAAATGTGAGATCTTAAAGTAGGTTAGATTTGACTTTAACCTTGAAATACTTTCCTTTTTTGATAAATGTGTTCTGTTTTTGATAAATGTTCATCTCGTTGTAGCCTCAATCCCTGAGTTCACAGCATAATATATTTATTTATCAGGAAAAAAGTAGTATAAATTTACATCCGACTTATAGGGGATAAAGTTTGTATGAAGTTGTTGATAGATGGAAAAGAAAAGCTTGTCTCTTGCGACCATGTTTTTGTTTCAATAATCGATCAACCATGACGGTTTTCCATATACTTACGTTAAAGTGTATATGTGGGAAATGACAGCTGTTCATTCCAGTCTCAAACTAACCACTGTCGAGTTAGTTCTTTGCCCACTTGATACTTACACGACTTCATACTTACCATGACCGTAACCGTACCGACACATGCAAAAACAAAATCTTTGTATGAATAACTAAGAGATGAAACCCACACCGTCCGGCTATTCCCGCCAAAAATATTTTTCACCTCAGCAGCTCGAACATGGCGGTTTTGCTGCTTGAAACCAGTGAGGAAAATGCAATTTTGCTGCGAGCGTGAAGAAAACTAACTTTTAAATTTTTCATATCGTAGGTTAGTCGCAGGTCATCTTTTCATACTGCGGGGTGTAATACAAACTTGGAACATTTAAACTTCATTATCTCTCTCACTTTCACTCCGTTACAATAAAGAGAGAGATAAAATATGTCGATTCGTCATTCGAGTTCGAAACCTTCGTAGTTAGCCCCTCAAAAAGCGGAAACGAAAAACTCGTTCCGAAACAAAATAAAATTCGACTCGTGTTAAACTCGTATAAAAATATTAAACCTATATTAAATCTAATATTATTTTAATCATATTGGTATTTAATTATTCTTAAAATACAATGAAGAAATGCGATAGTTATCGCGAACATTTAATATTATAAGTCTTTAGTTTTTTTATATGGTGAATGAATATCAATGTATATACAGTTTCAGAACGCACTTTATATTCTTTAAAAAGTTAGCGCGATTGAACTTTATTACGTTTTCTTGGAGATAAAACATAACTTAAACAAACACTAAAAACTGTACTAAATATGAGTGAATCAAGTGACGAAGCCGAGGTTTTAACTCCTCAAGAGTTGAGAAATACCGTCAAAGAGGGCTGAATTGTGTTTTCTAAGTAAGTTCATCTTGGACATTGGACAAGTATCAGCAAAATGCATAAACAAAAAACAAACGGAAACGGACTTAGTTTTTTCTTAATGTCATGTAAAGTTAATGTTATGGGATAGAGTAATTGTAGTTTTTTCATATGTATTTGTTGTTTGTTTTTAGGGTTCCGTACCTCGAAAGGAAAAAACGGAACCCTTATAGGATCACTTTGTTGTCCGTCCGTCCGTCCGTCCGTTCGTCCGTCTGTCAAGACTCTTTTTCTCAGGAATGCGTGGAGGTATCAAGCTAAAATGTATATCAAATACTCAGGTCTACTGTCCCTTGGAGCTGTGAAAAATTCAAACTTCTAAGCCAACGCAATCAAAAGATACAGCCGTTTATGCCGCAAATTTCCGCAAATTTTCGAAACTCGCAAGGGAATCAGAACCTACAGGATCCTTCCCGTGAATTCAGAATCTTGTAATTTGGTAAGAAGCAACGTCTTATATTATCACAGATAAAGGAAAAATTGCGAAAACCGTAAATTTTTAGTTACATCATAAAATAAAAATATTTTAAATAATTTATATTATTTAAAATATTTACAGGTTATACAGGTTTGTACGGAACCCTCGGTGCGCGAGTCCGACTCGCACTTGACCGGTTTTTTTACATAAAAATTATTTAATTGCGTCTATGTGGCGTTTTATTCCTTTGCGTTATATGTTCTCGCCGCTGAGGTGAAAAGTTGTATGTATCACACGAGAGCAAAGATATTTGCATCTCGTGTCTTTGAGTCCCTCGCTACGCTCAAGATTCTAATTTTGAATCACTCGCTACGCTCGTGATTCAACTATAGAATCTTTCGCTTGCTCGGGACTCAACATCAACACTCGCAGCAAAAATCTACTTTGCTCTCTTGTTGAACAAATAACTATTGCGTGTACGCTCCGTGCATGATACTCCCTTCGTTTTTCGTTCTCTTCGAGCATCGTGAACCCAGCAACGGTGCAACTTTTTCAGGTTTTCTTACTCATCTAGGAGTTATTATTTATAGTGGTCTAAAAAAATCTAATAATTATTTTGTATTTTATTATATCATACGTTAACAACACTTAAAGGCGGGCACGATATACGAACCCTTCTGATAGGTGCGTGCGGGTATCCGACTAGTCTACGGTCGTGACACGCATTGCATACTGGCATCATAAGATGGGTCCACATTATGACATGACGACGGACCGGACTACGTGTCGTCGTACAGGACATGTTACGCTAAATGTGGACGATCTAACCTATATGGAATGGAATGGATTGAATCGAACATCAGTTTGTGACAATTGTTCGCGTAACAAAAGACGTCCACATTATTGGTACTGACACATGTATGTGATACGGTCACGGGGTAGTGTTCGGTAAATTGTCACAACGGTGGACCCACCTTTACGGGTATAAAACGCTGTTGATCCGTTTCAGTGGGCATAGCTGTGTTCGGGACGCTCAGCTCCGTGCCTGGCACGGTCCTGTTACGGTCATGGTACGAGTATAAAACGTTCCAGTGGGCATATTTCGTTTGTCAACAAACACTAATAAGATTTTCTATCCCTGAATAACAAAATTAGGTACGTATAACATTTAAAACTCTAGGAGAACAGAAATATGGTTTTTATATTTCAGTTCACCTACAAATTTTATGTAATATCCTGTAGGTAGGTACTGCGTTTGTGCTTCATTCTTGCTAAAACCTGTTAAGCGATGTATTTGCATCTGCTGCAGAATAATAAAACGGAAGCAAATACGTTTTCAGCGCACCTGCGTCGGAAAAACGGTATGTTATGGATGTGGAGTTATTTGTCATTCATGTTTTGAGTAACGACTGACGTTTTGATAGCAGTTCTTGGGGCAGTATTCGGGATTATTTATAGACATCACGTGACATTGTCAATTTTGTGATAGTTCGATGATATCATTAAATTCGTATGGTGAATTCAACAACTTCTTCATCTAGGGTATGGCTAGTTATATTTTAAATTAAGAAGGTACATAGGGGTCTTTTAATTGGGAATAAGATAAAGAAGTACTCGATTGATTTCTCTACTCTGTGCAGAAGAAAATACTCCTTTTGTGTAATCAAGCATTGATCATATAGGAAGAATAGAATAGAGGGACTCACACACACATACACACATGGGTGACAAGGATGTAAGCATAGACAATACCATACAATGTGAAATGTCCTCTCCCTCAGCGCGTATAGACTTATTTTTGTCACCACCGGTCAAAATATTGTACTGAAACTGTCGTCACCGATATAAAGCGATTAAATTATAAACAACAACAATAATATATCAAGAATGTCTGAATGTCTTCTGATACTTCTCAATTTAGTAAGATTAATTTACCATCGTCCCTTTCGGGCATTCGCTAGGACGCCACCTACATTAATTAATTGCATTAAATCCTCTATCTACGATATTGATGGATATGTCACCGTAAGATTGTGAATACCGCCAGTTTATTATCTTACTCGCGATATGTATAAACAGTCGAAAAATTGTGAACTGTCAAAACAGTAGACAAATTAACATTTAATTTTTTTAGTTTATATAAAATGACAAATCGTGAAATTGTGATGAGATCAAATTGACATGCTATGAAACGCATACACAAAGACTAGGTAGGTTTGGTTAGTCAGGTAGTTTCAGTTGCCGCAGTTGCAACCGCCCAGAAATAGGTGCTCCGCGCAGTGGAGCTCCGTCGACACTGGCTAATCCTATTAATATTATAATCCTACTAATATTATAAATGCGAAAGTTTGGATGTTTAGATGTTTGGATGTTTGTTACTCAATCACGCTTAAATGGCTTAACCGATTTGGATGAAATTTTGCAAGAAGATAGTTTATAGCCTGGATTATATAGGATAGTTTTTATTCCGGGTCCACGCAGACGAAGTCGCGAGCGGAAGCTAGTGACAAAATAAATGGAATAAAATGTTCAATAAAAAAAAACATTCATTTTCTGACGTATGGTATGTATATGTATGACTACTTCTTTCAACCAGCATTCGCAGCAAGCTATGTTTCGCAGGGTGCGTAACGTAGCTTGCCATTTGGATCTCAGTTCACAATTTTACGGTTTTATATTGATAGATTAACTAGCGAAAAGTAAGTAATGCGTATTCATTCTATTTAAAAAGGAAATCTTAAGGCTTGAAGCAGTAAGTAGTAGGTACTCAATTTTCATGAATGAAACACTTCACAACAATATTTTCTCCTTGCATGAATTATTTATGCAAAAAAGTGTTACTAATATCGTGTCGCAAAACGTTCTGGCACCGAGGTGCCGTAATCATAAGCAAGATCACTTACGACAGAAATGGGAAAATTGAATTAATTACAAGATACGTCGCTAATTTCAATCTCGACGGTAAATTATTCCTTCGACTCTTGGCGCTTTTGATTTGCCGAGTTTCTGATGTATATGGTAAACAACGCGTAGTTGAGGAATTTCATAATCAAATATACCTATATAACTTTGCATTGGTTAAGTTCTTTTACTAGAATTTTATGCGGAGGCTGCCCGTATATTAATTTTCACTTCTCATGCTCGTAAAGTTCGACTTTATGCTGGGTACAGGCGGCATAAAATAGATTTTTATGTTCTCGAGCATAAAGTAAAATCCTCGTCGAAAACAAAGGTAATCACGCCAACAGCCATGAGTACTGTATACATTCATAGAATATAACTTACTTTTTTATTTCATTTGCTTTCCATGACAGACCAAGGTCGTCGGGTCATCGACCTGCACGCAACTAATTATATTTTTATCAATGATTATTATTGTTTTATTTCCTCACAATCGAAGTGAAAAGCAGAGTGTAAAACACGTGCATAAAACTCATTTTACCCTCGACACTATATCGGTCCTCGCTTTCAGCTCGGATAAAACGGGTCGTTTTACGCACTTGTTGTACAATCTACTATTTAAAAGTTTTAAGTTACATTAAGTTTTGTTTCAGCTTGGGCCAAAATTCTGTCGTATGTCCGGACATCCGGTAGTCCAGCTGTTCTCCTCTACAGGTCGCATTTCTAAACCGATTCTCGGGAGTTGAGTAGGTTCAATAATTATATCGATATTTTTGGTCGATTCGTTTTACGACATTAAAAAAAAAGAAATAAAATGAATAACTAAAACAATCCTCTCAAACACTATGTAATATAATCTTAGCATTTTTACGAATATTTTTTTCATGTGTTAGTGATTCTTCAGTTAGCCAGGTGCCAATGCGGACCCCGGGCTCCTTTAGGATGCAACCGGGAAGAACTGAAAAACGTTAGAAAGATGATGAATTATTCTTCAATTTAGGTATTTGTAATGGAAGGTGAATACAATTTATTGCCTGCAATTACACAGCACAATGAGTTGCTCAATACCTATTTTGAAATTATGTACGTATATCGCAATCGATACCTATATACTAAACGAGAAGTCACTATGACAGCTCTAAAATGCCACGGAAATTCCGGTCTCACGTGGTACCTACCTTAGTTGGATCGGTGCAACATCAGTAAACTCACGCCAAAGTACAAAATATCGCATAGGTACCAATCCTGCACCGCCAAGTCATTGTACCAAGTCAAAAGTATGTATCTATTACAAAACATAGGTACAGTCAAGGGCACCAATGTATACACCACAAAGTCTCAAAACACAGAATACGCAGATATACACACAGATATGTATTTCTGCAACAATAAGGTTGTAGTACCTATACATATTTATGAAACTTTGAGTGAAAACATATTGGTGCCCTTGACTGTACCCGGATTTCCATAACCAGATCCAGAAATTGCAGTAATCGATTAGAGTGATATATTGAACTGGATTCCCGGGCACGTAAGTGGCGGTCGTCGTCTATGCAAAACTTTCTACACCTTAATTAACAGTAGGTACCTGGGCGACCGAGCTCTGCTGGGATGAAAATAGAGAAAACGAGTTTTCCTAGGTATGTGACATAGCTAGATGGATATTTTGCCCCCGTAAATACCTATATTGCAAATTTTATCGAAATCGTTAGAGCCGTTTTCGAGAACGTGATTATATACAAATATTGCTATTTTAATAGTGTATAGAAAGTATTCATATAAAAATGAAGATATAAATGCGAGATAGACAAATGATTAACTTCTGAGATAATTGTTAATTCAACATTCCTCGGTGGGTAGCACTCGCCTCTTGTCCCGAGGGTTCGATTCGAACGGCTGGACACATTTACAACTTACGTCACTTCTATGCAAAAAACGACTACAGAAAACTATAAGAACTAGATACCTACTTAAATCTTACTAAAATTTAATTTCGTATCCAGGGTGCTCTAAGGTGCGCGCAGAACTTCACAAAGTGTTAGTGTCCAAGATCATGCGCCAAAAAACGAAGATTCGGATCTACAAGGCTGTTGTGTTAGACCGGTTTTAATGTATGGTTGCGAATCGTGGACGCTGACATTAAAAAGGAAGGACGAGAAAGACCTTCGCTCCCTGCGCGCAGAAAACTGGGAGGGTATCGCGCAGAATAGGGCGCGCTGGCGCCAACTCGTATCGGAGGCCAATATCCACTTCGGGTGGGTGAGCCAGCGGAGTAAGTAAGTAAGTAAATCTTGTTAAATTTGTTCTGTTGAAATATGACTATAATAATAAGATAAACAACAGTAACAATAAACGATCTACACACAATGTTTTATTCATGACTGCTTTAATTTTATTGTGCTACATTTCAAATGGCTTGAATGATTAAACGAAAGTGCTAGTGAGTGACTAATAAATTACTTCGATATAAACAATTTTCAATGGCAATGCTTATCTTTAGCAGCTACATTTCAAATGGCTTGAATGATTAAACGAAAGTGCTAGTGAGTGACTAATGAATTACTTCGATATAAACAATTTTCAATGGCAATCCTTATCTTTAGCAGCTACATTTCAAATGGCTTGAATGATTAAACGAAAGTGCTAGTGAGTGACTAATGAATTACTTCGATATAAACAATTTTCAATGGCAATCATTATCTTTAGCAGCTACATTTCAAATGGCTTGAATGATTAAACGAAAGTGCTAGTGAGTGACTAATGAATTACTTCGATATAAACAATTTTCAATGGCAATCCTTATATTTAGCAGCTACATTTCAAATGGCTTGAATGATTAAACGAAAGTGCTAGTTAGTGACTAATGAATTACTTCGACATAAACTATTTTCAATGGCAATCCTTATGTTTAGCAGCTACATTTCAAATGGCTTGAACGATTAAACGAAAGTGCTAGTGAGTGACTAATAAATTACTTCGATATAAACAATTTTCAATGGCAATCCTTATCTTTAGCAGCTACATTTCAAATGGCTTGAATGATTAAACGAAAGTGCTAGTGAGTGACTAATAAATTACTTCGATATAAACAATTTTCAATGGCAATGCTTATCTTTAGCAGTCCCAATGCTATATTTAGCGCCATGTACATTTATAATATTCCAGCTCAGCTAATGACCGCGCGATCTGATTGATAAGGGGCAACCCGTGTGATCCCGTTGACTGAAGTTTCAATGAGGGTCTATAACAGTGTCTGTGATACTTCGATTGATTAAGGACAAGTCAATTTTCTTCTCTACTCGTGTTACGAGAGGGCTGTGAACCAGAAGGTGTTCAAATATCAAATGTCAAGTGACATTTGATATTTGAACATCTATTAGGTCAAAAATATTTTCATATAAAGTGCTTCTCGATATATATTTTACATGTTTACTCAGCAGTTTTCAACATTCGTCTATAAAAATTCAAGAGCATTGAATATAATGGCACCAAAGCATCTATCTTTTCTGCCACGACTACCTAGCTAACTTTACCATTCATGTTTCGAAAGATAGGAACATCTAGATACCATTTCATTGAGCTGAGTTTGCGCTCTTCGCCATTTCAATGGGCACGGACTTGCTCCGCAGCGACGTATAAATAAGACTCCGCAATTAGGAAAAGCAATAAGGCTCATCTTAAAAATATATTACAAACATCGTACTTTATATGGAGTCATAAATGTTATGTACTTACTCGTCAAATAAACATGAGATAAATAGTACATTACTGCAGACGCCGGGAAAGAAGGGCTTGCCGGGTGAGTAGGTATAGACGGCCGACCGTAGCGAGGCCGGATAGTGATACGAAGCCGGCAAGCCCTTTTCACGGCCAGGCATGTATAGTGCTTTTCTCAAACATATGCAATGAAATAAAACAATACACCACTCAAAATAGTACATAAATTTTCCCTCCAATCCTCCATACTTATTGTTTTTTTTACGAAAGGCGTCCGTATTTTGCGTGTGTAGAGTTCGAATAGACCCTATTGGGGCCATTATACATAACCTTCTAGATAATTAATAAAATAAAGAGGATTTTAAATATTGTCTATTAATTTCTATAATGAATAAAATAAAGAGGATTTTAAATATTGTCTATGGTCTCTGGTGACTTACGTACATAGATAATATTTTAAATTTATTTATCAAGACATTGAATCATACAGGTTTGTATTCTTAATAAAGGTTCGTGTGTAATAGGCATTAACGCGGATATTTTTGGTCCGATAACCATTCTGCCACTAGAAAAAATAAAAAATAATAATTCAGCTGTTTAGCCTGTAGATGAACACAGAGGCCATGTTAACATTAAAATTTAAAAAAAATTACTTCCCGGCCTAGGCCTTCAATTTTGTATGAAATTGCTTACCAGTTCTCTCGAGTAGTTCCGCCCGAAACGTGATACTTTGAAGCCTGTTATAACGCACGTAAGGACGACATTTCATTGCATGTTTGAGAAAATGAATTTTATGGCTCTTTTGCAAAGTAAATTAACAATTCTAGGTTCCGTTCAGTACTCCACGAAATGTACTTTCGCAATTTATTAAAGTCACATCTATTTCTTAACTTGCTAATCCGAAACCGAAACCGAAGCCGAAACCGAATGTGACAAATGTCAGCATTTGTTTTTAGCTCTTGTTTTCTCTAACATTTAAAATTACTTAGCGCCGACGTCGTTAGTTCCCTTTATAACAAGTTCTCTCTAGATAACAAGTTAGGTAAATATCAGTGGAATTTTTTCAAATGTACGCAGCACCGTATAATATGTTCACAATCTGTCCGCTTATAAAATTGAATTTTATTTCTTTCATTGTGCAGTGAAGAACTTGGCACAGTGTATACTGAATATGTGCCTTTAATCGCGGCACCTCATTCGTCCTATTTTCACCACTTATGTTAGTTGAATCGTCTGCATTTGCGCAAAAGCTGCATTTGTCGCAAGTGTTTTATGTGAGTGAACATTAGATAAAGCTCGGCGCCGTGACGCGGCGCTTTCGAGAAGCTTGGCATTACCTGACTGAGCATGAGATTCTACCTGAGATCTCCATTTGCACGAACGCGTTACGACGGAAAAGCTAATATTATGCCCCTCTTATTCTGAAGATTGATTGTCGTTGAGCGGCTCAATAATCTACTCTTGTGCACATAACGATAACGAGCCATTTTAATATTCAAATACGAGTTACAATCAAAAATAAACGCCTTATTTAAAGAAAAGAAAAGAAAAGAAGACATTTATTCACTACACAAAAGACACACAGAGACAAAGGAGTAGACATACATGACAATTGACACATATTGTGTGTCTTCGCGGCAGTGAAACGGTCGCACACAACAGAAATGGGAAAATATTTTTAAGTATACCCATTAATCGCTATGACCTTTAAGTTATTAAGTTTGGCCTTCAGGTTAGCGTTATCTTAAATTAAAGAGCTTTGTGATTATATTACAGATTACCAATGAGGTGGTAGGTATCATTGGCCAAAATAACTAATATTTAGCATTCGGATAAATAATTATGTCGCAACGAACCCACGTAAAAGTGGCCGAAATTGGTAATATCGAAAAAGTCTGAACAGTGAATGTTAGTCGATGGATATAGAAGGCTCTCTTTCTGGTTGTAGAATTTTAGAAAGAGACAGAACAAAGAAGTCGCAGTGTTCGATGATGGTCGTAAAGTAAGAATCGATGGAACGGTTCGGATTCGGGCGAGTGGCTTGCCCAGATAACAATGGGGCACGCCACACCTTTTTGCTGGCTATTCTAATTGTTCAATATTAAATCTAAATCAAAGCCTACTCACGCGATGAAAGCGATATTTTAATTAAAGTCCTTATTGTTTATTGAGCCATCTGTTATCTAAATGGCTAACGTTTATTTTAGACGAAAATTAATACAACAAAGAATACAAGAAAAATTACCTTCGCGTTCGTATTTAATAGGTTGAAATCGGATTTATAATTATAGATTAAGTCAAGCCCTTTATTCAAAAATGGAAGACATTTTGAGGATAGTTATAAACATTTTGATCTCAAAATATTTTCAATGCTATCTGTATTTAAGGCATTGGCCAACCGAGGGAATTTTGCTCTTAATTACACTAAGAAAATATTATTTAGGGAACTTCACCGTTGAAGTCTGTAAAATCCACAATTTTCACCATCTGTCTTACTAAAAAGATTCAAGAGATAGGTACTTTATGAAACTGCTGCTATTTTATGTCACTCTAATTGGACACAAGATACTCGCCAAAAGAGGCGCGAGCGGGGACTTTTAAGTAAATGACCCTCTTTTTTTACTGGCTTCAGAAACTCTAGAGTTTTAGATTCCTAGGGATGTCAAGGCTTAAAGATCTGAAATTAAATGATATAACCTAACAAAACGTTGACTGTCTATGGATGCCCAAATAGTGGATAATGTTTATCCGTTGTATTTTGTCGGAAAAGTTCGCGTTTATCTTGCTTTCTCAATTAGCATAAAATATAATAATATGTATATAGTAAGTATATAGAAAGGCTATAATTTTTCAATTATTCGCCGTCATTTAGATATTTTTTGTAGTTTAATTGTAAACCGATGAATTATGACGCGGAAGCCACGAAAAGAGAAATAGGCTTAGTGTAGTCCATAAAATTAAATTTTATGCAAGCTTACGTTCTATATAAGAAAATACCAAAATCGCGGGAAATATCAATCATTTAATATGGTAATTGCTTGACACTTCCGGCCTAGCCACATTTCCGAGTTTTTGCGATGGAAAAACATTATACGATCTACGAGTATAACACATTTGTTTCAAATTAATGATAATTATTTAGCACAATATTATTGCATAGGTACCCACTATTATCTTGATTTTATTGCACGGCGCGATCTCAATTTATATGTAAATTTATTGATTTACATTCAAAGGCTACATAATATAAGAACCATTATGTAGCCTACCTATTATGTAGAGTAAGTAGAGTAAATAGTTAATCGATCTACGTAGATAAAATACTGGACTGGACTGTAATATTTAACCTTTCATCTACTCATAATAGAAAAAATACAATAATAGTACATTATGTTACAAGTACAGTAAGATATGAATTACGAACGTGAGTCTATTAGAAGCCCGAAGCCGAAGGCGGCCTTTGATGACTCGAGTTTGTAACAATACCTACAACCCATTATTATTATTACTATTGTAAGGGCGCTTAGAGCAAAGACTCTTCTGCGTACAGCCAGGATTTAAAATCACAGTTAAAAATATTTTACACGGACACTAAATTGCTACATTTAGGTTTTTCCATCTTTAAATCATTCTGTGAATCATATTTTATTCGTGTTTTTACGTATAAATTTATTTATAAATACGTTTTCAAACATCGTGTTTGAGTTAAAACCTCCTCCTTTATAACTGACGTAAGAGTGACAGATACAATTTAAGAAAAAACCATTATGCCCGCGGGCGTAATATAAGCTATTACAGCTCTGTTTACCTGCGCGTTATGAAGTCCTTTACGAATAAGTGTGATGAAAAAGATTAAATTACAACACATTAACTAATTACTTAGCTACTCTAACAGCATCAATTCAAACTTAATATTTTTTTATGGTTAAGAGTTATTTTTTCAAGCGTACCTTTAGCCGTTTCTGCTTATCTCATATAAAATCCATCAGCCTCACACAATCCCATGGCAATATGAGCTGAATATATGGCGTTGCAAGAGATTAACTTGAAATCAAATTAAAATTTACAACACACGCATATTACCCACATGTTATGTGTTTCGCAAAGCTCATTTGATACAATTTTATCATGTTAAATATATTAAACGTTAACATCATTGTAGGGGACGGGGAATATAGACATAATATAAATTCAAATTCAAAACATTTAAGAAAAAGACAAAAAATATACCGCCTAGCGGCTTATATGATTACATATTATACCTATGACCTCATATAAAAAAAATCACACCCGTAGCCTGACAACTTCAAGCTTCTCTCACTTAGTAACTGTTGTGACCGAGTATATATACAAAAGATACGATAAATGATACAAAAACCTTTAAAAAAAACCGGGACAAGTGCGAGTTCAACTCGCGTGGCAAGGGTTCCGTATATATTTAATACACAAAAATATTGAGAATTTTCCCGTTACTTATAGGTTTTCCTGTAATCTTTAGGCAAGGAACTATTTTCCTTATTTTTTTCAGAATTGTAAGCCTAGTAGTTTCGGAGATAAGGGGGTGGAATGGCCAATTTTGAGAATTGGCCATTCCACCCCCTTATCTCCGAATCTACTATACAAAAATATTGAGAATTTTGCCGTTACTTTGAATACTCAAACTTCTTATAGGTTTTCCTGTAATCTTTAGGCAAGGAACTATTTTCCAAATTTTTTTCAGAATGTTAAGCCTAGTAGTTTGGTAGGGGAGAATGGTCAATTTTCGTCTTTTTTCCTAAATTACTTCAAATCTGTTTTAGCTAAAATTATTAAAAAAAAAACATATCTGAGATGCTTCCGACACCCCCTTTCATTTGATGTCACACAATACAGTTTGCGAAACTTTTTTTTAATTTTCCAGTTTACCCCCCAAAAGTGGCCCCCTTGTTCAAAATTCATTAATTTACTTTACATGCCCATCTTTGGGTCACCAATTTACATATGTTTTCCAAATTTCAACTCAATCGGTCCAGTAGTTTCGGAGCAAATGGGCTGTGACAGACGGACAGACAGACGCACGAGTGATCCTATAAGGGTTCCGTTTTTTTTTCCTTTTGAGGTACAGAACCCTAAAAACTACCTGATAGACTAGAAATACACCGAACTCTTAATTTAAGCAAATAAGCAGCGTTTTGTTCATTCACTGGATTTGTTCATTGACTGGAGAACTCATGCTATCATAGACTGGCAGTTTTAGTAATAGCACAGCTGAGAGAAATTCGGACACTTGGGTACAATCACTAACTTTAATTTGGGAGCCACCTAAGGTGGAATATCGCATAGGAAACTGAAGATATATAGCTAATTAAGTTAGTCTTATCGTTAAGTTGTTTTTTGAAATAAATTTAATAAATAATATTTCAATGGAGTGTCATAAAGTTTGCCATAGACAACTAACGTTTACACGTGTTTAGGGGCAACCGTTCAGTGACGTCAACCGGGCGGAACGAGTCGAACGATCATTTCCGATTTATTCCGATTAATAGTCACTCGTCTTAGTGGCCCTGTATTCTCTCCGGCCATATTTGTTATTTGCAAATTATATTTCATTAAAATGTCAGTTTTCAATCAATTTTCTTGTCTGACAGCTGTTGGCAAAGAGGATATCAATTCAAGGGCCCATTCGATAAGACATTTAATTGTCTTATCTTGACGCTTCAACACTATTATTGAACTGATATTTTCGACCTCATTGCATTGTGAATGTTCTAACAACATTTCAAGGAAATGGGTCCCAAATTAAAGTTCGTGACTCGCATCCCAATTTTACACTTTTAGCGTCAGAAATCGACTAGGAGGGCGCTCTGTTTGTAGGCGTTTTCCTCTGCATGCAGAGGTCCCCAGGTTATCGGCTACGAGCGTAGCACTACGAAATCTATGGCACTGAACACATTCACTGCCAAGAATCGCTACGCGCTACGCTCGTAGCCGATCCTGTGGTTTTCCTCGTGTGTAGCGGAAAGCGACTACGGCGTAGACGCTAGGCGGGTTCCTGCCAGTGAAAGTGTGAATGGTTAGTAGTGTGTCGTGCGCAATGCCTTTGCTACGACGATCACAGAAACAAGCGTGCCGTTAATATTGAAATACGAAATGTTAGTTTAAGTCTCAGACTGATCCCCTAGAGCTGGTGGTGTACATATATAGTCAGCATTATATGGAAACAAGCTACCAAAGTAGCCAAATAAATCGCTACACGTCACCTATCCCCATAGGCGTATGGATTTGTTAGGATATGATGCTGACTGTACATGGAGTTTAGGTAGTACCAGCAAATAAGACATAATACGACGGTGCCAACACTGGTAACTTACAGGGAAAACGTCCTCGTTGTTAGGTATTAACAGTAACAACTTCATCGTGTCAGAATATTGAATTGGTGTTATTTGTCGCCGTATAAGTCTTGAAATATCGCGTAGAGTAGAGCGAATGTCATATTCATAACGCTAATTATGCGATTCGGGGGTAATCACGTAACGTTTCGAACGCGCGTTAGGACAATTTAACTGTCATTTTTCCATATAAAAAGTGACATTTAGATCTACCTGACGCGCGTACAAATGCCAACTCAGTTAACTGACCATCCTGTATTTATATTGAACCTTATTACAATGCACATAAAGTGCACGGATGGTCAGCTAACTGTGTTGGCGATGGTACAATGCGTTACGTGATCGACCCGCAGAGGGTCCATGAGGACAACTTAACTGTAATTTTCCTATACAAAAAGTGACATTCAGTGGGTCGATCACGTAACATTTCTTACGCGCGTTAGGTAGATTTAACTTTCATTTTTCCATATAAAAAGTGACATTTAGATCTACCTGTCTCGCGTACAATGCGTCACGTGGTTGACCCCTAGATCTACCTGACGCGCGTACAATGCGTTACGTGATCGACCAGCAGGAACCGGATCGGTGATGTTTACGAAGAATATTAGGAGTTGTTCCCATGTAGTACCCATTCTGCAAGGACATGGATCGAGTCTCCTACGAACAGCGATAAAAAATCTATTACGTTTAAAAACACTATGAAAATAGAGAAAATTCGGAGAAAACTATTTTTTCCAGACATGAGAGCTCGCCCCCGTAAACGCCCATATTCCAAATTTCATCGAAATTGTTAGAGCCGTTTCCAAGAACGTGATTGCAAATACCTAAATATATAAAAGAACAAAACAGACTGACTGACTGACTGACTGACATATCACCGCACAGTCCAAACCGCTGGATCTAGAGATTCCAAATTGGGCACGTAGGTTCCTTATAAGGTCTAGGGGTGCACTAAGAAAGGATTTTTCAAAATTCACCCCCTAAGTGGGTGAAAAGGGGGTCCAAAATTTGTATGGGGAAGCAAATTAAGTACGAGTATTTCATTCGAAACTTCACAGGAGTATTCCTAGCGATAAATGAGTAAACAAATGTTTCAGGTTTTTTGAGAATTCAACCCCTAAAAGGGGGAAATGTGGTGACAATATCTGAAAATCAACATGGGTATTGTTTCTATGGTTTATTGGGTCGCTGGTCGCTGATTACGAAAATAACAATGATTTTAAAATCCAACGTGACGGACGTGAAATACCATCTCTCCTGTTGGGTTGCGATGGGGTTGAAATATCTAAATATCGATATGGGTGTCGTTTTTATGGTTTTTTGGGACGTTAATTATGAAAATGGCATCGATTTTGAAATTTAACATTGTGGACATGAAAATTCTTGAAAGTATTTGTGCCAAATTGCAATTTAATTGGAACATACGGGTCAAACTGAGATGCACCTTTTTTGTAGACGGTTAAAATTACTTTTAGTACGCGGGCGAAGCCGCGGGAAAAAGCTAGTTTATATATACAAATATTGCTCGTTTAATAGTAAAGAATTCGCAAAACCAGTGACTATAACTTATCTTCTTTTTAAAAGATTTTAAATATTTAGCTATCCATACATACGTACTGCCCGTTCCCTCTCATTTATGAGAAGAGGCCTGTGCCCAACAGTGGGACGTATATAGGCTGATGATGATGACACACCTACAATGTAACTTTTACAACTCCTGTGAGAAAAAGATAAACTCAAACTATAATTGCTCGGGTCGTCCTAATGTGACCGCCTTTATTTGACATTTCAACTCGTTAAAGTTTGGAAGGCGGGCCGGGCCGTCTGTAACCGTAAGCAATGTTCGTTAAATCTGAATGTAAGTATTGAAAGTTTGACAAGTTTCTGTGAAATGACAGCTGTCGGCGCCATCTTTAACGTTGAGCGGTCTGCACTCGTAAGCTGGTGCAACTCGCCCTAAATTTATTTTTAGGTTAACTGAAAAGGCGGTTTGTAGGTACTCTGACTACAAAATACTTCTAAAATCTACATCGATTATATAGCACTTGGGATTTAGACGTTTTTAGGGTTCCGTAGCTCAAAAGGAAAAAAAACGGGGCCCTTAGGATCACTCGTGCGTCTGTCTGTCCTTCTGTCACAGCCGATTTGCTCCGAAACTACTGGACCGATTGAGTTGAAATTTGGAAAACATATGTAAATTGGTGACCCAAAGATGGACGCGTAAAGTAAATTAATGAATTCTGAACAAGGGGGCCACTTTTGGGAAGTAAACTGGTAAATTTAAAAAAAAGTTTCGCAAACTTTATTGTGTGACATATCAAATGAAAGTGGTTGTTGTAAGTATCTCAGTTTTTTTTAATAATTTTAGCAAAAACAGATTTGAAGTAATTTAGGAAAAAAGACGAAAATTGACCATTCTCCCCTACCAAACTACTAGGCTTAACATTCTGAAAAAAATTTGGAAAATAGTTCCTTGCCTAAAGATTACAGGAAAACCTATAAGAAGTTTGAGTATTCAAAGTAACGGCAAAATTCTCAATATTTTTGTGTATTATATACGGAACCTTCACCACGCGAGCTGAACTCGCACTTGTCCGGTTATTATGTTTAGCGTTCTTCAGATTTCAAGATCAAAATGTCACTAAGGGTGCCGCAATTTAGAAAGCCGACGTTAAAAATCAAACGGCAGCCCACCGCAAATTCCTCAATTAACGATCAAAGTCCTGTAAGCTTGGTAATGACCCGAAACAAAATTAGGCCCTACGTATAGCTTCGTGATCACAACGTTGTTGGGTTTTACTGAAGAGACTGGCCATTAAAAATGTGGAACAAGTAACATCTGTTAACGCGTAATAGACATGGTTTACCCACGGCACGATTTACTGCGATCGGAAATCATTACGTTTCGTTTTTAAATAAACGAGAACGTTGCATTGTGAATACGTTTTGTGGTTCGTTATCGTCCAGCTGTATGCTCATGTTAACGTAAATTTTAAAGATGCATAAGTATTAAAGCGTTATATTCAGCCTTAGTTTAGAATTATTTTGGGCGCCAAACAATGGGGGGCGCCAAACAATGGGGACGAAACTTTGTATGGAGCTACGATATAAACGAGTTCCACGCGGACGAAGTCACGGGCAGAAGCTAGTAAAAATAATTATTAAATGTATATGAAGATCGTTATAATAAAATTGTATATAGTACTATCAGTGCTCACGCGAGCAAAGCAAAACTGAGCTAGTCCTTTTTGGCATTGTTGCAACGCACAGTATGCCTTTATTTAATTTATATTTAAATCTTAGTCGTAACACAATTGTTTTTACTTCTTCTTTTACCTTTTTCATTCTACTTATTTTTTGTGTACTTTTTTATTTTATTTTTGTTTGTGTTATTGTTGTTGCAAAATGCCAAATAAACGATTTATCTATCTATCTATCTAGTTATAATTATTACATTGCGATGCCCTTGCAGGTTGCATGTTTGCTACATAAGCTTAAACTCGAAACTAGAATTCAAGACCAAAAAAACTACGACAATGTTGCCACTGCAATAAAATGATCGTACAATAGTATTTCCCTTTTTTTTAAACACACGCTGACATACTTTATTTATTGGTAATTTTAATTCTATAATTTAAAGAAGTAATTTTACAGTACACATGGTATTACTTTCCCGCACTAGTGTGAAAATGAGCACTTTCCGTGCGTATGTTGAAACTTTAAAGAGCCATATGTACTGTAAAACGTTGTACGATACACGTGCGAATAGGTAATTCGCAACTCGTGTCGATTTAAAACACTCCCTTCGGTCGTGTTTTAATTTATCGCCACTCATTGCGAATTTCCTATTTTCTGCACTTGTATCGTAAATAACTATTATTTACTTAGTTTTACATAAATACAAGACGCTTTAATAAATACTTAATCATCCGTAATTTGTGGTTGCAAAGCTGGTATTGCGCTTGTATCACTTCAGGTGTTAATAACATTTGGTACAACATTTTAACTACATGTAAGTTATTAATAACCTATTTTTGCATACATTTAGCTAATTACAGAATAATAGTGTGTAGCGTGCTTTATGGTTGTTATGGTCGCCATGAAACCATAGATTTGTCATTCTCATTCGACATCTGACGTCTGCTCGGAGTGTTCGAATGTTTTTTTTTGCTCGGTGGTGGTTTCTGCCTTTTAGTGTAACACCATGTAATCTTAACAACATGTATGCAATAAACGAATTGAATTGATAGGCATGTTTTGATTTTTTGCTCTCCTATTTGGGTGATACAGAGATTTAAGTTCGCGTTTTTCCTGTGGACATGCCAAAGTTAAGGCTATTTATTACCTAAGCCTATACGTTGGACTCTTAATCCGCATAATTGGCGCCTCCTGTAATATATAAATCGTTAATTACAGTACCTATACATGCTAGCAATGATAACGTAACTAAGCTTCCCGTTTTGTGATGCCACAGAACGCTTCTGGGCCCACCCCTGGTACGAGTATGTCTGCGCCCTTCCTTGCAAGTTCATCTGCTTTTTCATTACTTACAATGTCGGAATGCCCTGGCACCCATCTGGGTACGAATTTGTTGGAAATCTGGACTAGTTTAGAGTAGGACTAGGGATTCTAGTGCCTGCAGAGCAGCTTGGCTGTCTGAGTTGATGTAGATGTGTTGGTTCGTTAGCTTGCTCTCAAGATTGATCTCTACGCATTAATTAATAGCGTAAACTTCAGCCTGAAAAATGGAGGTGATTGAGTAACAAACACCCAAACTTTCACATTTGTGATATTGAGCCGAGTGAGCAAAGCGAGCGTTCGGCGGTAGCGGCCGGCGAAGCGCCAGAACCAAACATGTTTTAGGGTCATAGTTCGCTCGTCGTCATACCTTTGACAATCCCGCTAATCGTCAACCCGCCGCAATACTAAACGGCCATGTTTTTTTAAAACAGCTATCTGTAAT
Organism: Epinotia nisella; assembly: GCA_932294315.1. NCBI lineage: Eukaryota > Metazoa > Arthropoda > Insecta > Lepidoptera > Tortricidae > Epinotia > Epinotia nisella. The sequence goes on along the minus strand of OW028679.1, from coordinate 14,151,903 downwards.
GTAATACGGCGGATTGCCGCTATATTGTAGAACTTATCGTAATGACAATATAATATTCACCGCAATACAAAACGGCGCTGTTTTTTAAAACAGCTAGCTGTAATGTAATTTACAAAACAGTGCTGATTTGTAAAACAACTAGCTATTATGTAAAACAGCGGATTATACTATTCCACTGCGACGCGACATCTCGTAGGTCCATTGGTGAAAAGAAATTTTGGATTGAGTACTTACGGAAATCGTAGATGCAGGGGTACATAAAAACATACAAGGCTACTCTCACAAAATGAACCTCTTTATAAGTAATATCATTAAGTACGATAGTTGTGACGTCATCGGATATTATAAACCGTGGTTGGGACGTGCGTATACGCCGCGCCGGCGGCTTGCGGACGAGCACTAACCTCGTTACATCGGTCAAGCTTCCCCATCTCATCTCCACTTATAATAAATCTCTAAATTATAAAAAGAATCAGCCAGTATCATTCTAGACCTTACTTTGTCGCGAATGATCTCAGCTTCCCATGAACGGAAAAACATGAAACATTTTTATAGGTACATCATTATTTTGGCTTCCGCTTAGGATAGTTTTTATGCGACTGCGAATAAATTAATTTTCTGAAATATTTGACCTCTTTAAATTGTACATTTCTTTTTCTAATATATATATATATCGCCGCCACATCTTTAAGCTGCCAGTAACTTCAAAATGGCAGAATCGCTTTGTCTTTTACCTATTAATCATTTAGATTTTAGATCCGGACTACGATAGGCATTCACGAAAGGCATACCAAAAGATAGCGTTTAAAAAAATAATCTGTTCTGATATGAGAACTTACATGCGCTAATTTCGTATTCAGGCGTAATTTCAATAAATGTATCAACAAATTTGAACACGAATTTGTTTTTAAGGTTCCGTACCTCAAAAGAAAAAAAAACGGAACCCTTTTAGGATCACTCGTGCGTCTGTCACAGCCGATTTGCTCCGAAACTACTGAACCGATTGAGTTGAAATTTGGTAAACATACGTAAATTGGTGACCCAAAGATGGACGCGTAAAATAAATTAAGGAATTCTGAACAAGGGGGCCACTTTTGGGGGATAAACTGGTAAATTAAAAAAAAATTGGCAAACTGTATTTTGTGACAATATCAAATGAAAGGGGTTGTTGTGAGCATCTCAGATATTTTTTTTTGTAATTTTAACAAAAACAGACGAAAATTGACCGTTCCCCCCTTATCTCCGAAACTACTAGGCTTAAAATTCTGAAAAAAATATGGAAAATAGTTCCTTGCCTAAAGATTACAAGAAAACCTATAAGAAGTTTAAGTATTCAAAGTAATGGGAAAATTCTCAATAATTTTGTGTATTTTGTATGGAGCGCCTGATGCTTAGAGCATAGCAATTTTACGGGGTCACTATCAAATTTACCTTATCGTTAAACGACCATTTCAGCTAGATGACTAAAAATTTAAATACACAGTCAGCATATAGTCAATTCAGCTGCGACGACATGAAAGTAGAATACTCAGTCAGCAAAAAGACAGTTTAGCTGGATGGCTAAGAATTAGAATGAATAAGTAGCCAAACGTCTGAAAATATAAATAGTCCATATGATTAGAATATCTAATGAGTCGAAAGTGAAATTAGTTAATTGACATAAACACAGAACGAGTTAATAGCAAAACGTCATGAAATGTAAATAGTCTATATAATTAGAATTCCCAATTCTTCGAAAGTAAAATTATTTGATTGACATGAACACAGAACGAGTTAGTAGCAAAACGTCTGGTTTAAGTTTAAGCAAGGCTTATAAGTTAGGTATAATATTAATATGGATATTCTGACATTTTTATTTGTTAGTAACGCATACCCCCTAAAAACATTGGTTTATCCTATCACACTTAAAAATAAAATTTGAAGTAATTCCTTTACTGCTAACTTGTGTTAACTTATATTTGGATTTTTCTATGTATACTTAACATTTGAAATCCAGACGTTTTGCTAATGGGTCGCTTGGCGGTTATTCCATTTAGAAATAAAAACATTACACAATCCAGACTTATTGCTTCTTGACTGTTTAGCGTTCATGTCTGTTTAGTAATTAAGACGTTCTAAGATACAAACGTGTTGCTACCGAACCATTTTGCATTTGTGTCTATTAAGAAATAAAGACATTCGAAGATAAAGATGTTTTGCTGCTAGATCATTTTAAATTGTTACGTTCTAAGATCCAGACGTTTTGCCAAAGAGGCATTTAGCATTCATGTCTATGTAGTTACAAAGACATAACACAATCCAGACATTTCAGCTATATTGTCCTTTAGCGATAAGGTAAATTTGATAGTGACCCATTTTACGGAACCCTCACCACGCGAGGTGAACTCGCACTTGTCCGGTTTTTTTTAATGGCATGTCGCTCTTGGCGCGTACGAGGCCAAAGTACGAGGAACGGAACAAAAAAATACGGATAGATTGAAAATGTAGAAGACAAGCGAAAGACCAGCACGGCTATCACAAGACGGCGCGCGAGCTCTCTCGATTTCTCTCGCACTATAGTCGCGCCGTCTTGTGATAGCCGTGCAGGAAAGAGTAGTATAATATATATAATATATATTAAAGCTCGATATTATTTAAATACTAAAAATTATATAAGGCTTGAATATTACTATACAAGTATAAGTCATTTATATGTATACAGGAGTGAAGGAATAGATACAGGAAAGGGAACTATACGGATTGACAGCAAAGAGTTTTCTCCAATATGCTCGGATATGTTCATCTCAGGCCTACATCACACTGGCGGGTGTCCTGTCGTTTCACCAAAAAACATTTTGCAAATTTACACTTAACAACCAACGATTACCAAAATTTTGTTTTGATAATTAATTTTTTTACAACTCAACTTTCTACAAAGGACTCATTCGACCAAATAATCAACAGGCAAATTTACATTTTACAACTCAACTTTCTACAAATGACTCATTTGACCAAATAATAAACAGGCACATTTACATTTTATAAATGATCGATAGGACAAAGGAAATTTTAGCAACTAAGTTACCTGTAAAAACTACTATCAAACCTAACAAAATGTAGAACCTATCCAAATAAGCATAAAACGTCAAATAAACTTTTCTCTGAGATCAACGAATGCCAAGATAGTGGTGTATAAAGTTCATGTTTTTCAAAGAATAACAGGAACAGGGACTTAGTGGCAAAACCGGATAGGTTAGAAAACGGAAGCGGGAGCTTTGCTCCCGCTTTCGTCTTCGAGGTTATTTTTTTATAAAAGAGCGGAAAAACTTGTTTGCAAAAAATATTGTAATTACACAAACATTGTAAGTTGTATCCTACGCACTACTCAAATTGGGATATAAATCGTATGCCATGCAATATTTTGGGATTAGTATGTTATGCCAAACGATACATTTGCCAAAAAAAACGTTATTATTGAATACATTTGACGTTATGCACTTATTGTATTACTAATTAAGTGTTTGTCAAGTAAACGTTTGTAAAATGAAACTTTAGCGCAATAACACGATTGCCAAGTAATTATTTGATAAAGCGTTTTCTGTCAAATGATAATTTGCTAATAATTTTTGGTTATACATTAGTGATCCCACACTGGCGTGGCCTGCGGTGGCGGTCAATAGTATAGTAAATTTGACAGCTAATGACAAGTTTACTATTGACCGCCGCGGCCAGGACACAGAAACACCAAGTTGGCGGCGGAGTACCAGTCAAGTGCGAGTCTGACTCGCGCACTGAGGGTTCCGTCATGCCCCACCCATTAATTTTGGAAAAATCTTAACAACGCATGATGTACAGCGCCATTTATCGGTGCATTTTGTTACTAACTTGCGCGACCAAGGAACTCGGTCGAAAAGGAAGGTATGTATTTTGGTATTTCTGCGATAATTCTTTATCAAGTGAATTAATTTCGATAATTCTTTTTGAAGTGGATACTTCTTTGCTCGCGTTCTTGTATAGGGATACTGTTCTGAATGTACCTATCACGTGACTTCCGGAATAATTTTATGTAGAGAAGCCTAATCTGATTTCAATTAATTGTTTGTTTCATGTTTTAATCCTTCTTTATTTGCCATTAGTTGTTAATCATTAAGATAACTACATAAGATACCTTTCTTGCAATTTAAGACCTTTCAAATGATACCCCACTTGGCCTACTAACTACACTTTGAATTTTTGGCCTCCCTCTTATCCGTCCTTTTTTATAGAAATTAAAAATATACATATTTTTAAATTTTTCATTTTCCATAGTGGATTGGCTTTGTTTACAACTATTCCAAATTTCAAATTTGTAGCATTTTCCTGAGATATTTGACTTTGTGACAGACAGAAAGACAAACAGACGGAGTCGGCATAAGGGTTCATTTCGTGTTTATCTTTTTTGGTCTGGAACCCTGTACCAAAAATGAAATTTTTGACAGAAACTTGTTTCCCTCTTGAAATACGGAACCCTAGAAATTATTAACTTTAACATAATATCAAACGAAGTTTGATTTTGCGTAGCTACACTACATACAAGAAACTGATTACTTGCAGTATTAACTAAATTCTATGGTTAATTACCCTTGTACACGGTGCACTGATGCAGAATATTTTTTTCACAGCCGCAAAGTTGACGCCTGATTAGCTCGAACTGTAACAAAGGTCACCTGGATAGGTAGAGACAAGTATTAGCATAAGGGTCAAATTAAATCATAAATATGTATACATATTTTCCCTAGGGGCAAAATGTACTACTTTAGCCCCGCCCCGCGTTGTTGTTATTTTGTCCCGGTAAGCCAAGAGACAACAGTGACAGAGTTTCTTAGAAAAAATACTATAAATTGGACTCTTATCATGGTAAGGACTTGCTTGCCCCACCATGGAATGGGTTTACCAATATAACAAAAATACTTGTTTAGTGGATTTAAGCCCCATAAAATCATAGTTCTAAAGAGAGGCCCAGGGAACGTAAGGGTTAAGGATTTTCAATTTCCTCCAAGTCCAGTTAATATTTAAGTAAACAAAATCAGTGATTACCGCCTTGATGGGCGTTTGATGCTAAAGGTATTAAATGTTAGCTTTGAAGGCATTTAACCTCTTGTATGCTGGGACTAGGAATTTGATTTTTTTGTTTCTGACACAGATTCAATTTTCGAATGCCCTGATCTGTGCAGATCTGCTACTAAGCATACGAGAGGTTAATTAGGGCTTATACTCACTCACCCGCTACAATAATACAAACTATTGACATGGGTGGAAAAAAGAGATATGTACTTAACTAATAATATTGAAATGGGTATCGTTGTTTATTAAAATTACTAATTAGGTACACATACTAGTATTTTCTTCACGTTGCAACTAGCAATGGCTTCATTCTATATAAATTAATAATGAGCAGAAAGCATATAACAAGAACCAAAAACTTTTAAAAACAAATGACGAGGTTTCAATAGCTAATCCTGTTAACTAATTTCCAAGCCGAAGTTATTTTGATATTCGCCTGGCGATGTCACTCAGTACGATGGAATGGGTTACTTTGATTCGATGGGCGACTTTGATGAAATAGGTTTTTCTACGAAATCATTATTTTTGCTTGTGGGTGAACTGTGGCAGTGAATATATTAGTATTATATCTTGCAGTATACTTGATTAAATCTTCTTAATTTCAAATAGTTGCTTTTATACTACATTGTAAATGCTCAAAGTAGCCCCATTTTTTCCTAAAGTAACCCCATTTCACGTATACTGAACAAAATATAGTATATTTTGGTTTTAAAGCGTAATCTGTTTTATCGTAAACCTTTGATGAAAATCCACATCTAATATATGATTCTTGAATAATTATTTAGAGGATTGGCCAAAATGGGGGTACCTATAAGTAATGTAGGTACCTACTCGGCATTTAGGCGCGAAATAACAAGACAATCAGGGCCCTGATTCTTTAATCGTCCGTCGTGACGTGTACAGTCACGGACTTTAATCGTTGACCCATTTAGAGCTCACCTTTTACTGGATATTCATAGCTTAACTATGTAAACCAAAATTAGTTGACACCTAAATGGCTCAACGATTAAAGTCCGTGACTGTACTAGAGTGATTCTAGAAAGACAAAATAGTGCTTTATTAGCATTTAGCATTGAAAGCATAATATGATAATTATTTAATTCTATTAACAGAATTCACCTTGTAAGGATTAGGTAAAGGATATCACTTCGTTTTCATGTCTTTATTATAATTATGACATTAAAAGCAGAGCCATGAAGTGACAAAGCTGTGTGTGCAAAGCCGGAGACATGACACGGAATTGGGCACAGCTTATTATCAAAAATATTATGTACCGTCTCTTTTTACCCGACTGCCGAAGGAAAGGAGGGTTATGTTTTTCGAGCGTATGTATGTATGTATCTATGTGTGTATGTCTTATTCTTTGGCACGCCCTGCAGCCTAAACCGTTTCACGTATTTCGACATATGAGGTGTCGTTGGATTCCTCTTAATCGTGGGAGTCACACATAGGTGCAAAAAAGCAGTTGGGTTTTTTGAAAAATCTTTTAATTCCACTTGTGGACGGGAGTCCACACATTAGTGTCAAGTGTTCATGAATTGTGTGACGCGGATGATACTAACAACCTTAATGTGCTCGAAAGAAGGCACAATAGGGGGAAAATGCACGATTCGGTGTATTTTCTTTACTATTATTTCCCAATGGCTTACAAGTTAATTTCAATGAATAACACACTACTTGTCACCTGTATTCCTATAACTGAAGATCAAAAGGGCCAACTATGGGGCTCTGCCCCAAGCAGCCTGGGCAAGGAGCACTGGGATTATCTAATATAACTTTCGGATCCATCTATCTCTGTAAGGTTCTCAATACCAAAACGTAGGGCATTAACTGCGTTGACTACTCCATCATATTAAAAACAATCTGGAAAATAAAACGAAAACTTCAAGTGCACACTTTAAAGTTTGAAAAAATATGGACATTTACAAGCTAAACTCTTTGAGCCATGTGCAAACAAGAGCTAAAATCCATAACAGCCAGGCTCAGGCGCAGATAGAACGCCGTTTTGCCATGCAAATATTTACTCCTCTGGGCCCGACTCCCGGCTCAGCTGCAATCCAAGTAACTAGTAAGCAAGTAACCAGTATTATAACTAAGTATATATGCCCAGCTTTTGCACATATTTTGCGTTTAAAAAGCGGTTTGTAATTTACCGCTGATTTTCTGCGAGAAAACACTTTTTAGCGAGTTAATCGGCTGTTGTTTTCTTGTACTTCTAAATTCAAAAAAGATTATTGTTACGCGTCCACATATTCATTTTTGCATTTTAGGTGTATTAAGATGCACATATAATGACTGCCCTCATATTATTTCCTGCCGGTACCTCGGTTACAAAATAGATAGATTTAGGTGTAGGTACATTAATCTGCTAAAAGTTCTTTTACAAGTCATACTCTATACGATTTATAGAAGTGCCCATTTTAACCAGAATCAATCTTAGTAAGAAAAGTCATCGAGAGACTGATTTTAATATTTTCACTTTTTGGGCCTCGGGCTACAAATCTCCCGATGATTTCGTCTATCTTTTAACAAATAAATCATAAGATGTTCATATTTATTAGCTAAACAAAACAGATGCAAGTCTTATGTTGTTCGATCTCATGCAGCGTGAAGCTTTCACACTACAAGATTTGAAAAGGTTTTGGCATCTTTGCCATACTCTGAAGCTTGGTTTGAATCACAATATTTGGAAAACATATTTCGCTCAATAATACAGCCGTTTTTTTTATTTCTTTACTACAGTATACTAATATTTTAAGATTACTGGAGTACACATGACATAGTTACTTACAGTTACAATTACATTAATTCTAGTTTCTGATAAGGGCAAAAAATCAACTCGCTAGAAACAATAATGTTGGCACTTTGTGGAAATAATTATGGTCAGAACTAGTTTGTTTATTTAATCTGCACAATAAATTTGATTTCGTATCAATAAAAATCTTATAAGAACTGTTATTGTGAAAGAAATATACATATCGCACTGGTGCGTTTTAACAATTAACAACAAAACTGACAATTAACATAATCAACAACACGTCAATCAGAGTCAATGACAGTGACAGGTCATCGCTAGATTTTTTGATCTTAAATTAGAAATTTGAGGTTAATAAGTACCCATTTTAAAATTTGTGACTGTTTAGTAAAAGGGACCACTTTGAGGATTTTAGTTTCCGAGCCGAATTATATGCATTTTTAAAAAATTTCGAAAATTACGCAGAATAGGTTTTTAATACTAATCGGTATTATTACCTTAAATATCATAAATCTTTGATGATAGTAGATTGACTTGATGCCAATAATTGCATAACTGCCTAGTAGAAGTGTATTTTTCACGAGCATAAACTTTTAAAATCAATTTTCTCAATTCGTACATTTTGCCTACTGCATGTTTAAAAATGTATAAAAAAGTAATAATTTCACCTACTAAAATGATTCTTTTTTCACTGAATAACTAATTTTACCTTGTTTAAGGAGATATTAATAACTCCATACCGCTAAAGTGGTCCCTTTCCCCAGACACAGTCACATTTGTGTAACCCTTGAGCGTAAGTTGTTAAACAAAACTTAACTCAGTGTCAGTTTTGTGACGATCGACAATTAAGTATTCAGTTTGTATAAAATTTAACTTTTTTGTTTTCAATTTATAAATGATATTTTAATTTAAAACAAGTTCATTTTCACAAAAAATGTATGCTTAATTTTTTTCACAAAACTGACATTGAGTTAATTTTTGTTTAACAACTCACGCTAATTGGGTGATCACATTTTTAAAAATGCCCAATTATAACCTTTCATCATCATGTGCTCAAGGCCCGGCCCTAACAAATGTAGGTAGATTGTAGCGATAACGTCAATATCAATGCTATTAACAGCATACCTAATTAATACCAATCCAGAGCCCTGGGGCATGTCGCACGGCAGGGTTCTGTTCAGGAGTGATCAAAACCGAATATGTGTTGGATTGGTAAACACTCTCCGTTCAGTAATAACAATCTCGCTCTTTCACATTTAGTTATATCCTTCTTATTTTAACCGACTTGAAAAAAGGAGGTTGTTCTCAATTCGTCCGAATCTTTTTTTTATGTATGTTTATGTTCCCCGATTACTCGAAGACGCCTGGACCGATTCGGAAAAAAAATGGTTTTAAAGGGTATCCTTCCCAGGTGGTCCCACGGTCACCAGGTCAGGATCTGACGATGGGATCCTGGAGAAATCGAGGGAAATTTTATAGGCACACTAGAAGCGATTTGGGTGCTGATTTGAAGTCGGTTAAAACTTTCTTTTTAAAGTAAATTATTATGAACATAATCACAATCGATCATCTTTTTACTATTTCGTAAACACGCTGATATTATGAATAATTTTCCCATTTCATTACAGATCATTTAAAAAAATCGCCGATACAATAGCGGCGTCAAATTAAACATGTTGTAAGTAGATACAGTATGTATGACATTTGAATTTGTCACTCAGCTGCTCAAAGGTTAGCTGGCTAAAAGTTGTTGTTGTTGCGGTCGGTTACCTAACACCACGAAATTGCTCAACACACCGCAGTAATGGACAACATTTCATTTTTTCATAGCGGCTCAGACTAAAAACCATTCAGAGATTTGGGCTTGCTGAGTAAATATAAAAAATAATGGATTTTTATATTCGCTAGTTCTTGAGAAAACTGTAAATTACTTTGAAGAAGCCACTGAAAGGCTGAATGCGGATATTCCATAGCTGTGCTTATGCATCTTGTAAGAAAAAAAAATGTTGTGACATTGGCAGTTATTTAACACCTTCTATCTTGTCATAGTCAATGTCAAATGTCACATTCACTGACACAGTATGCTATTTACTTTTTAATTCGATAAATTGACCACAGCACTAATCTTATTCATCATTTAAATATACTTATGCCCTTTTAGAACGTGGTAGTTTAAAACACCCAAATTAAGGGGGTTTAACTAAAAATAAAATGAAAAGAAAAAATAAGTGTCTCCTAACTTTTCAAGTAGGTACTAATAAATGCCTTAACAAAATTAAGGAGTCAGAAAAATGAAATGTTGTTAATTATAGTGGGTTTTGTATTTTTTGTAAGTATATAATGATATGTATAGTCTTTAAGGTATTTGTAATATGAGCCTTTGTTGCCTGATTTAAATAAATAAATAAAATAAAAGATCCCTTAAAGTGATAAGATCGCCTTTATACAAATGTTTTAATCATTTTGTAATTTATGTATGTACAGGTACGGACTTTAATCGTTGATCCATTTAGAGCTCACCTTTTACTGGATATTCATAGCTTAACTATTAAAAACCAAAATTAGTTGACACCTAAATGGCTCAACGATTAAAGTCCGTGACTGTACTTGTTTCGTGATATCGGTTACCTCGGTTCTGCCATGGCATTATTTCTAATACGATCACGCAGAAAAACTCTAAGCATAGCCCTCTCCATTGCTCTTTGGGTGCCTGTAGGTACCTTGTGACATATTTAAGTTTTAAGTACATTTTATAGAACCTGAATCTATCTATTGTTGTAGCTGATGACGATGCAAAAGTGGTTCAATGAATCGTACTTGAATAAATTAATTATTTCTTTCTTTCTTTGATCCTTCTTATAATGCCCATAGTAAGCAACCACGTTTCAGTGCCATAGGTCATCACTGGAAAACACACACTCGTCAAAGACTCTCGTCTTGAAACATTGTAGAATATTGGACCAATTCAATACATTTTCAAAATTTTGTGCTGGTGGAATAGAAGCCCAACTAACGGGGTGATGCGGTTGCTTAAGTAATGTATCGATAAATTTGCAATTTGCCTTAACTGACTCGACTATGACGTGAAATCAGTTTGTAGATTACAGAGAAGGGGTTCCTTACATGAATAAATTATTTATTACCTCTACATGATTGGACTTGATCACTTTCGTATTAATTCTATACATATTTTCCCTAGGGGCTAAATGTACTAAGCCTAATAAGCCCCGCTTGCTAAGCCTAATATGACACATTCGATCGAGCATGAGAGGTGAAGTGGTACATTACATACCTAGGGCGGTGAATTCGTGAATGCCCCAGATCGCAGGTGTTTTGTCTAAAGTTTTACGTCTTGCCTTGGCCAGAAAGTGAGATTATATCCTCGCGTAGCGGGCAGAAAGTCCCACTTACGGCCTAGGGTGACGTACAATAATTTAAAGTATCTTCAAAACATTTCAGATACATGTATGTAGACATCTCAAACGTACGATTATATTGATCGTAGAAGTCACTTCAATCAAGACTCAACTTCGGTCTTATATCGAATGTTCGGCGATTAAAATTCTACAGCTGTACCTACTTCCACTGTTTCCCTTTTATGCAAAACAGAGGAAGCCTAAAACCGATCAACCGCAATATTAAGCAATCGGAAAAGTTGCTTTTTATTGACTCCTCCTAGTTCCGATTCAATATTTTAATTAACACCACCAACGATCATTCTTATATAAAATTACATTTAGGTTCTTTAATTAATGACACGATTAATAATAGAACCTAAATGTAATAACATTTTAAAAATATAGGTAATGATAAGGGTTTTTTTTTACATTACCTGTAATAGAAAAGCAACATAAGGCATTTATTTTTAAAAATGTAATGTTAACATTTCTAACGCCTTCCCTGTATTTATAAAGTATTAAGACTTGGAAACAGAAAAGAAGACAAAAATAATTTTAAAAATTAATATCAAGGAGACCTCTTTCAAAACAACCATTTAAATTTTCCGGTAAATCATTTTATTCAACTGAAGTAACCCTGAACGTTTGTCAGGAAAGGAAAATACTTAATAATAGGACGTTTCTAACTCATAAATGATATTTGTTCTAATAGAATGAAATCATTGTGACAGTGATGTCGTTCATGTCGTTGCTAATTGCCTGCTTTGTTTGGTTAACAAGGTTTGGCACCTATCTAATCATTAAATTGAAACACTAGTAAAGGAGCCCTGAAATAATTGAGATTTTGATCACATGACAAACTATACCTATAACACAAAATGTTTATTTATCTATCGAACATAATGAGAGAAACAGTTTTCGTTTCCCTGCAGTATCGTGTATAATTTGACTACAGTTTCCGGTATCCCTACCATCCCCTAGACCCCCTGGCGAGCCGCCAGCAAACTTGGGTCAGTAGGCGCCAGGCAGGCCTTATTTTATAGGCTTCGAATAAGGTAAGTATTTAATAAGCGTTTAAACGTTATTGTAAGGTAAAACGCCTATATTAAATCCTGTACCGTTATTCGCAGCCTACAAACATAATGTGACGTATATTAGCCTCTTTATCAAGAGAACAGGGTCTGCAGCTGATCATTGTTTGTTACTGAGAAGTTTCCACCCCGACTAAGATAAGATAAGATAATTTTTATTATCAGAACTGTGTACATTGCGGTGAAAAAATTAAAAAAATTGCATCAACAGTTTGCCCATTTAGGACGTACAATATTCATGGCGTTAATTTTTTTTAAATTACAAGCAATAATCACATTCTAAAATATTTTTTTCAATAAATAAAATATTAAAATAGAATTCAATAATACAACTTGTAAAAAAATTGTGTTACTTCTAATGGTTTGATACTTTCAGGCAATTTATTACATACTGTTATTCCAGTGAAGTATTTAGACACAACCCCATCGCACCCCAACAGGGGAGATGGTATTTCACGTTCGCCACGTTGGATTTTAAAATCGTTGTTGTTGTTTTCGTAATCAGCGACCAGCAACCCGATAAACTATAGAAACAATACCCATGATGATTTTCAGACATTGTTGAATTCCCAAAAAACCTGAAACACGTATTTACTCATTTATTGCTAGGAATACTCCTGTGAATTTTCGAATGAAATAGTCTTACTTATTTTGTTTCCCCATACTGACTTTGGACCCACATATCACCCGCTTAGGGGGAGAATTTTGAAAAATCCTTTCTTAGTGCACTCTTAAATTTTATAAGGAACCTACCTACGTGCCAAATTTGGAATCTCTAGATCCAGCGGTTTGGGCTGTGCGGTGATGGCAGTCAGTCAGTCAGCCAGTTTCTTCTTTTATATATTTAGATCGACTCTACATAGACTCTACATATCGAATCTACATATCGACTCTACATATCGACTCTACATATCGACTATACATATCGACTATACATATCGACTCTACATATCAACTCTCCATATCGACTACATATTTAGATAGATGTCCACTGTGTACTTAGATAGGTGTCGACTCTACATATCGACTACATATCGACTCTACATATCGACTCTACATATCGACTCTACATATCGACTCTACATATCTGGACCCCCATATAAAATTTTACCCCTCTTTTAAGAGGTTGGGTGCAGATTTCCAAAAAAAAATTATGCACGATTTTTTTGTTAGTCACAAATAGTCCGCATACCAATTTTTAGCTTTCTAGCTTGAAAATTGCGGAATTCTCCATACAAACTTCCATTCCCCATTTTAGGGAAGTGGGGGGTTAGAGAGAGACAAAAAGTAGCCTATGTCTCTCTCCATCCCTTCATCTATCTCCACTTAAAAAATCACGTCAATTCGTCGCCTCGTTTTGCCGTGAAAGACGGACAAACAAACAAACAAACACACACATACACTTTCCCATTTATAATATTAGTATGGATATGGATATGGAAGTATGGATGGATGTACTACTGCCATTTTTTTTTTACATTCCCAGTAGTAACCATTTATTCCGCGGGAGGGAGGACACTTGATTCTTACAAAAATTTGGGCTCAAACAAACGTATCTGAATTGAAAAATGGTTTTTAAAACACCGTTATAATTTTTGGACAACCTAACCAACGATAACCCGCACCATGGGTTTAACGATAAAAAATAATTATATCACCACTTTACGTGTCTCCCCTAAGATACCCTAAAAAAAAAAATCAAGTATTATCAACCATTTTGTCAACACATATGTCGAATTACAGATTTCTAGTGGTACAGTCACGGCCTTTAATTGTTTAGCCATTTAGATATCACGTTATACTGGTCACTTCAATAGCTTCATTGGAACCAAAATTAGTTGACACCTAAGTGGCTCAACAATTAAAGTCCTTGACCGTACTTAGTAAGAGTCACTGAGCTAAGCCACAGACGGACGGACGGATAGGCGGACATAGGGAAACTATAAGGGATCCTTGTTGACTAGCGAACCCTGAAAACGTTGCGTAAAATGTCTAAAACTTAGAAACTTGTCTCATAGGATTATTAATTCGTTATATCTAAAAGCAATGTCAGTGAAATATGATATTATACAATTTGCAAATCATAGATTTGCAATATAGGTACCTTTATTTCACCATTTCTACTAAACGCAAGATACTCTTTTAGAAATTTCGTAAGTACATTAGTTATTTCATAAATTAGTCATTTTGATTTAAGGACCACTGAACGTAAATAAACGACTATGAATATCATACTATTATGTTCGATGTGTTGCGTACAGGAAAGTACCACAAAACACCACGCTGCTTTCACTCATTAAACACTAAGCACTTATCTTAAAATGTTTTGAAAATGAACCCCCGCAGCGATGTAAAATGAAGTTCCCCATAACGACGGAAAATTACGTTACAACCTAAAGGTAACTTGAATCCTTCGTAAATTCTCAGATCCCCAGACGGTTCAATGAGCAAATAAGTCGTAGTATTTCATTCGTTGGAGAAGAAATTGTGTTTAAGGAATTTCAGTGCGATTGAAAGATTTTATGGCATTACTCTAAGTGCCGTGAAGTTAGGCGCTTATATCTAAAGTCCTGTGAAACTACTCTAAACTCAGACTGAACACAATTTGCTCCCTCTATTTATCCCAGTTGAAAAGATGGCCGACCTCAGACCAGGCACTGTCTACCTATAAAATAAGCGGTATTAAATATGAATTTAAATCTGTACTGAGTGACGCAATCATAAATTCCTTTAATCTATAATTTCGAAATAGGCGGCAATTACAAAAATAATTATACAAAGGATGCTCACCAATTCTTTTCAAGTTTTGTTTGTTTTACTCGTATAATTCAACTAGCTTTTTCCCGCGGCTTCGCCCGCGTACTCGCGTTTCTTCTTTTATATAATTATCGACTCTACATATCGACTACCTATTGACTCCAGATAACGACTCTACATATCGACTCTACATATCGACTCTACATATCGACTATACATATCGACTCTACATATCGGTTTTTTTTTTTTTTTTAATTACGTCATCCATATGTGATCCTTCATTATTTTGGCATTGCCGTAACCTGGAGCGAAAATTTTCAGTGACGGCCTGACAAGTGTTCCGAGAAATGTGGACCAAAAGTCCGTTAACTTTTGAATCGGTAGCTGCGTCGGGGAGCGGTGGCGGGGTAAGGCGGCGGGGATACGAAATGCAAGAGCGGCCAATGGGAATTTAGTGCCATGGCGTCCTTCACCTTCCCGCCACCACTCCCCGACGCAGCTACCGATTCAAAAGTTAACGGACTTTTGGTCCACATTTCTCGGAACACTTGTCAGGCCGTCACTGAAAATTTTCGCTCCAGGTTACGGCAATGCCAAAATAATGAAGGATCACATATGGATGACGTAATTTTTAAAAAATAAAATCCCTATTCATGTGTTTTCATAATTAATAAACGGTTTTCATCTGATATAATTACTTTTCATTTTATTTTAGTTTGAAATGTAAAAAGAGTTATGGTCCACCCTATATTTCATAAAATATATTATAATCGTTATCGATTAATAATCCATACAACATTAGACGTGTACCTACCTAAGTTTATTGGCGAACATTAGCAATTTTTTTTTAATATGTAACCTACCCACATGCACATGCCAACAGAATATTTTAAATGAAAAAGTCGCATAACTAAAGCCTCAATTTATGTATTTTCGCTAGTTCGTATTTTTTCGACCATGCAATTCACGTCAGCAAAAAACGGGTGGGCCTGTGTCGGTGCACACGGCCTGAAACGCCAATGACAACGAGTCGCTTTGAATGTTAAAGATTGAAAGAAAAAAAAACAAGATTGACTTCGTTCTTCTAAATATACTGTAATATATATAGATTTTTTAAAACAAAACAATAAGTAGTACAATAATGACTGATAGTGATAACTTATTTCGATTATCCTCGCGGAGTCGGCGTCGATTCGGGAGCGTCTCAGAGGCACGCTTCTTGGCAGCTTTGAGACAGCTCATTCGGTGCCGGACATTGGGGTAGGTATCTGTGTATGGGGCCCATAAACCCCTCTTTCCGACGATAGCCGTGATTTATTTCTTGCGGGCATTTGCACGGGCTGATATGATGTTCTTACTTTTTCACACGTTCTGGTTATTTTTTAGTTAAATGTTCTGTATGTTACTTTTATTATCATTTAAATCGATTGTCCTAAATAAACTTTATAAACACACGAAAGAATCACCGCAGAATGTCGTGTAAGTCGTGAGTTATACTAAATGGAAATGAGAGAAAACGTCGTTTTCAGTTATTTTACGCAGTACGTACCCCTCCCCAGCGATCCCACCCGCCCGCGATACTAACTCAACTAAATTCATGTTTCCCAGACTAATAGTTTTGTAGTTATTACGGTAAGACGATATAGACCTTTTCGATACGGTCCACTTTTCTGACTTGGTATTACCATTGACCTCACATAAGGCCTCTCACAGACTGACGCGGCCTGGCCGCGGCGGTCAATAGTAAACATGTATTGGCTGTCAAATTTACTATGGACCGTCACTACAGGCCGCGCCAGTGTGATGTAGGCCTTAAGCCTGCCTGTAGGCCTTAAGCCTGCCTGTAGGCCTTAAATGTGTGAACTATTGGTACCCATGGCGCCGAGTTGCTGTGATCATGAAGGTGGTGCCCGCTAGGGTGGAGCGTAATTTATATTTTTTGTAGTTAATTTTGTTACGGAACTGTAACGAAAAGTGGCGTGATTTTATGTACGTTTAGGAAAAAATATTTAAAAAGTCTTGGAGTATGTAGCCCTCTACCCGGCGGTTATGTGAAAAAATTCCGATATTTATGGAAAACATAATAATTATGTTTTATTTAAAATTAAAATTAACGATTTTATTTGTTAAATAACATCTTTTAGTAACCAGTATGCTTGATTTTGGTTTTGATTTATTATCAGAACATATTTTTATGACTCATTTACATCACGTAAATGAGGCATTTCAATAAATCGTATTTTAACCTGTTGGGTACACAAATTGGTGTTTAAAGCATTTGTCACAGATGTCGTGGACTGTACTAAGAACGATTATATTGATATTGATTATAGCAAAAATATGGCCTAAAATATGAGGCTACATACCTCAATAAGCGCGAAATAGTTTTGATCATTTTATTTGTTAAATAACACCAAAAGGTGTTATTTAACTATTTTAAATAGTTAAAATTAAATTTAAATAAAACATAAGTATGTTTTTCAAAAATATCGGAATTTTTAAACACAACCGCCGGGTTAACAGTATACCTACACCAAGTTTTTTTTATATTTTTTTCCTAAACGTACATAAAATCACGCAACTTTTCGTTACAGTTCCGTAACAATATTACAAAAATTATAAAATACGCTCCGCCCTAGTGGCCGCTCTCAGCCCATAAGCACATGACGTAACCCGCGCCGTTAGTGATTAACGCTCCACGATGCATTACCTCATTGCACTACATAAGCACTGCGATCTCACGTCACTATGGGTACTTCACTGAATGACCGTAGCTATACAAATAAAGTTATACCTCTTCCCCATTTGGCAGTGGAATCGGAATGTGGTATATAGTCCAGGCAATGAACTGACAACTTGTATGGAAAAAATGACATATTTGGAAATAATTTATAATAGCTATTTTTTTTTAATGTAACGTATATATTATTAATTCAATTGTTACCTAGAGGCAAAATCCAACAAAAAATCAGACATCAAAAAAATCAATATTTAATTAGCTCCTAAAAAGTCCGGATAAATATTAATATTTTTTTTTATCTTTATTTAGGTTCATTTACATTTGCTTTACAATACCTATTCAATATAAATAAAATAAAAAAGACAATGAATGTTTAATTTATATCTATATAATTACTTCCGAGTGGAAAGTTTGGTGGATTCTTGAATAAAGCATTTCAGAATAATGTTTTAAAATGAAATAAACAAAAAAAACGCTATTATAAATTAATGTTTTTCGAAACCGTATTTTGCCTCGGCTAATATTGTACCTTAGGCGCGCAGTAGAGTCTGTACTGACTTAACTGACAGTTGACAATAGCTGCTGACAGCTTACGGATATCGTACCACCTCGGCACCGACGGTACCCCCCCCCCAACTACAATTTCATTCAGTGTGGCCAGTTCACAGTAAGAAAGCAAAAATTGCCGCATTCAAACGGACCTGCGAAGCGGACTGCACGAGCGTCAGGTACTAACCTATAAAATAGGGTGAGACAGGAAATGTATTTCATATCCCTATCCCGCTCCATCGTACAGCATCATATAGCACGTACAGGCACGTACTCAGGACCGTCTGGAGCTGGTTACAGGCTGTCAAAATTTACTTGACTTTAAAATAAAGAGCAAATAGTATTTGCTCTAGTGCATGTATTCCTATATTCACTTAATAACTTTCAAACAACACGATGACGAACAACAAACGGAGCGCGGCGCGGTGCAATAATGATTGTGCCACTAGCATGACCCTCCGTAGTTATTCTTATTTCATCTACAAGCGGTTTAAAATCTTCAAATTCAAATTTGAGAATTATGATGTAAAATATTAAAACAATATTCTTTGACATACCTATATATATTTTATTTACTATTAAATTTATTTCAATAAAATTTGTGGATAAAAACACACTTGGCCGATCATGCAAATTCCATGGTCCAAATTGTGATGTTCATGCAATCAGTCAGTACAACTCGTTTGACAGTTGGATCAGCAGCGCAACATGCCTCCAGCCAGACCATTAGCAATTAGCCAACAATTATTTTGCAATTAGTCAGCTTCTGATAAATTGGGACTGACAAGTCATTACATGTATAGACCCCCTAAGTCGTCGAAAACTCCCTGCTCTATAGCCTATAAAAGCACTGTTTAGCGTGCTGTTATGGTTCATACATTTCTCATAACAGCACAAGCGTTGAACTAACGGAAAACTTACTGCCTGAAAAGTCTAAAAAATATTATTTATTTAAAATTAGTCGTAGATAAAGTATTGTATGCAAAGATGTATAACTTGGTCTTAAGACGCTCGTGGCGTCTTTAATTACCCACGACACTCGCGTTATAAGACCCTTCTTATACAACAGTTGCATAAAATACTTAATAAAGCAGTACCTGCCTCTCTAAGATAAATAATGTAAGGGACAGTGGCGGTCAATATTAAATTTGACAGCTAATGACAAGTTTAATATTGACCGCCGCTGCCAGGCCGCGCCAGTCTGTGAGAGGCCTAACTCGCTGCTACCAAAGGCCGAATCAACGTTCGAAGGATGTCATTAGGCTAAGCCGAAAAGAGGCTTACTTGCTCTTAGTATTGTGTGTATAGGAAATAGCAAGTAACAAGTTAAGTATACGGCGTTCTCGATACTTTCAAAGAAAATAAATAATAAGAAGATCAAGGGTTCTTCTATTCCAGTAAATGTGTTGAATTGGAATTATTTTAATATTTGCTGAGCCCTCAAGCTTCCAGGCGCACCAAACCTAACGTGTCAGAACGAGTGAGGAAATACAACTCTGATATCAATTTCATACGCTTAGTGGAATATACTCCGGCTTTGGAAACAAAGGTGGTTTGCGAAAAAATACTATTGTTGTTTCATTCTATTGCAATAATACCTATATTGAAGACCGTATTTAATTGAAGGAACGTGTCCTTTAAGACAGTGTGCTATATGTGGTTTCAAATATACAAGTTGACCAGAGGTTTTCAACCTGGGGGCCGCAAAGGGGCGCGAACAAAAATAATGAATATCAGCCATTCATAAAAATTACCGTAGGTACCCTATGCACTAAGGATACGGGGGAGATGTCGTTGACACAAAGGGGGCGTACAGGCGGGATATTTTAGGATTAGGAAGTTGTACGAAACAACTTTCACAATTAAATCAATTAGAAAAAAATCAGCTGTTCCCAAAGTTCCGGTTGCTGAGATCGCGAAGCTTTCTATAGAACAACCAATTTTTTTTTCGATAGTACTCTAACCGATGTTGAAAACCCCTGATGTAGACTGGGCCGTCAATCTCGCTTGTGGCGAAGTTGATAATCGCGAACATGGATATTGATTGGCGCCTGCTCCACCCTCCGCGGGTGTTTCGCCGACGCGTTAAAAGATATGCACATTCGAGACAATAACAATAGCATAATTACGTTTGCATTAATTTTATATGCATATGAATTTATTATAGCTTAGAGTAATATCTAAGCTATAATAAATTCTTATACCGTTCGTCCGTTCGTATTATACATCGTTTGAAGCCTTTTTATGACGCTTTTCTATTCCATTAAGAAAATTATACCAAGCTTACGAACTATTATTACTGCTTTGTTTGTATGAAATGTGCAATAAAGAGTATTTGTGTAAAAACACATTATTGTTACTACACAGAACTTTAAATCATAAATTACAATGTCAATTACTTAACTAAATACACTACAAATAATTAACATAAAGTTACTTACAAATCGCCCCTAGCCGTTCCTGACGTCGCACCGCGACGCGAGTCGAGAAAGCTCTACCCCCCTTTTTCTAATTTGTACGGTGCGAGTGAGATAGGGGACGCTTAGTCGCGCGAGAAGCGACTGAGCAGCAAGTTGTGCTAGACGTGCTGGTGCAAAAGTCCCCATGACACTGGCGGCATTTCCACGCTGGATAGCCAAGGAAAGCCTTTGCACCAGAAACGACTCAGAGCGGGGGTCCTCCCCTTTTTGCCTTTTTTTGTATTTGTAATGTATTGTATTGTATAGTATTATAACCTTATGCTACTTTAGCTACGAAACCCCAAAAAAGTTCCTCGTATTCCTGAGCCTGAGTGATGCTAAGCCTATTGACGTCGATTCTGTAGCCTAACAACGCTTAACCATTCTTATACCAGTGTAACCTCATTCTTTTATTTATTTTTAAGTTGACATCTGACAGCTGTGACTGTGATATTGTAATGAAGAGATATTATTTAATTTATGTGTGATTTTTAGTTAAAAGACCTGAAATTAAAGCCTTTAAATGGTGTTTCTTATTATTTACAGGTGAGTGAATTATTTGTTTTCGCATAGTATAATTGCTATTGGTTTTAAAAGTGTAAATAGTAAATAAATTCTTATTCTTTACAGAAACACAATTACGTCTTTAATTCATTATATATATGTATATAATGATATCATACTCTTCAATGATCTCATAAATACATAATTAAATATAGCCTAACTTAGAAGAGCTCATCTAGTCGTCCGCATAAAAGAGCTTTAAAAACAATGTTTTTCTATTGTGTTACGTAATAAAAGCACATGAATCTTACATGGATAAATGCCAGTTTCTCACGTAGACCGATTGAATTTATTTCTTATTAGGGTCGTGGAATCCACCTTGGTAACGAAATCTCCTAACCACTTCAATAAAACAGGTTTGTTACGGTCCAATAGCTATAAGAACACTTTACCCCAGGCATTGTCTCTGTTTCTCTTCTACCCAAACCGTAGAGTGAGTGGAACATTAATTGTATAAAATAATCCCACTAAAAACATTACATGTAAAGTGATTGCCAAGAGTCCCTAGCTAGTATAGCTTTTAGCGTTAAAAAGATATCAGATCGTAAGTAGCGCCAAGCTTCCTACTCCACATGGTTTAACTCTACCAGACATGCTCTACAAATTCTACATTAAAAAGTAAGCGCTTCTAGAAAAGGTAGCTGATTTTCTAAGCATACCACAACTATCGTTGTTTATCATACTTAGTAATCATTTGCTGCAATACGTTTTCATCGCTATGACTTATAAATAAATAAATATAGTGGGACAATTCACACCAATTGATCTAGTCCCAAACTAGGCAAACCCTGTACTATGGGTACTAGACAACGGATAAACATCCTTATATAGATAAATACATACTTAAATAGATATTAAACATCCAAGACTCGAGAACAAACATTCGTACGAGTATTCATCATACAAATATCTGCCCCGACCGGGGATCGAACCCGGGACCTCAAGCTTCATAGTCAGGTTCTCTAACCACTAGGCTATTCGGTCGTCAACTTATGTAGGTAATAATAAATGATATTTTTGGTACAAGCTTTAATAATTAAGCAATTATTGCTGACTGTACTTTTTCTCTTCAAGAATTACTCGTTGAAAGATTCTAATGAGCCCAAACACGACGGGTTTCTCTTGTATAATTGAGGAGTTACTATGGCCAATTGGCCACCTTCTGTTCGCATAATCAGTCCAGCTATATGGTACCTACATAATATAGCATTATTTAAATTTACAAAATTTCAACTCGATTGAAATTGGACTTTAGAAAGTTAGTCAAATTTGAGCTTCACACGAGACTGCATGCCTGAGTCATCATAATCATCCTCCTATCGTTTGTCCGGTTCTGCCCTAAACGAGCCCAGGGTTTGCTCTGGCACTTAGGTCCCAAGATTTGGCGTATCCAGACTTGTTTTCTTTATGTACCTACCTAAAATACAAAAAACATGTTATTTAGTTTATTTTTGTAAGCGATTTTTTGACTGTTTACTAGGTTAGAGATTGTGTTTTGTTTTCGTTTTGTAAAATGGTGTGAAGTAATTCACATTCAGATACTCTATGATTACAAAAACAATAAAATGCCTTTTATCTACCAAAATCCGTGTATATTAATTAATTACTCGTGATAGTTCTGAGATATTCAATTCAATTCAAAATTATTTATTTCGGATAAATATCCATATCGGGTTAGTTACAGTAGAAACTTTATCTGTTAGTTACACATTACTAAATTAAAGATAAAATTAAATTAAATAAAAAGTCTAAACAAAATAAAAATACAACAGGTACCTATGTACTAGTTTTTACTATTCATTTTTATTATTCATTTGAACTTTCTGACACCTCCGCGCGTGGAAACACGTAGGCGCGAGGACGCTTTTTCTAAGAATAGAAAAAGAATCGTGACTAACCGGACCGACGGACAACAAAGTGGGTCTATAAGGGTTCCTTTTTCCTTTCGATTTACGGGACCCTAAAAAAAGTAGGTAGGTAGTTTTTACAATAGTTGATGTTAATAAAGTTTGCATTCTTGGCTATGCTGCTGCCGTGTAGTGATTTTTTTATTATTTCTATTTTCAGTGCGCTTAAACGTAAAATACTTCAGAATCTTAGTTTGAAATAGTTATTATCAACGAAATACTGTTTAATTTTATCCAAGAGGATAAAATTATGTTGATAACTCATATTGAGAGAAGTTGGAGGCACAGCCGGTAGTTTATCCTCAACCAAACTAAGCCGCACTACTAATTGTAACTTCCTACCTGTTAGAACATAATCTGCAAATTGCGTGAACTTCGTATAGTTCTAGCGTAAATCCCTTCATAAAGCTACAATTAGTTAAGCATAATCAAGTGGAGTCAGAAGCCCAAAACTTTACGGATAAGTCTTAAGTTACGTTCACAATAGTAGGTAACTCCTTTTTAGAGGGGTCGGAATTGCAAACGGTTGAACCTACTTCTAATTTAATAGGTACGATCTATACAAACTTTCTACCTACGTTGGTTTATTTGAATAATATTTATTAGACTAAATATTGGCTAAGTTAGTAGAGGAAGGTTTTTCTGAAATTTTATTCTAACTGTTCTAAGCCTTAACCACCGTCAACTCAATTGCAAGACGCCGTCAGAATTGGACGGTCTAATCTTGGAATGAGCTCTAGGTATTCTTGTTTGACTTTATTGGTCTACTTTCAAGTGAATATCGTCCGCGAGGCCATTAAGCTTGAAAAGTGAGAGAGTAAATAAAGTGTATAACCTATAATTAACATACAATTGCCAGCCACATTGAATGTAATCTATCAGAGGCTGAGATTCGAGCTTTGCTAATTTATTGATGTCAATAAGAAGCATAATAACAAGCTTTAAGTTCATCTATGTGTACTTCTTGAGTCTTTACGTTAGGTACCTACTTTATCTAATAAGTGTCGAGCATCTAAAGTTGTCTTGCTAAATTTGTCCCCCGGAAGCGTCTATTTCTAAAAGCCATCACCAACGCTACCTAGTCATAAGCCCCTCATTGTAATTGCTATGTGTCCCACTTTCTGAAATTAAAAAGCCTCTTTCGGCGACCCCAATTCATTTTCAGAGCAAGTACGCGAGTTTCATTTCATCTAACACTTTGCATTTCGAATAGTACGAAGCGCGAAGACTTTTCTCTCGGGAAATAGAAACACGCTTTTTGTGTTAATATTAAAATACTCATATAATACGAATAACAATGGAAATAGCGTCCGTAGTTTATAAAGTTAACATCAATGCAAATAGAGATAAATTGCAATAGTGCAAACCGTGTTTCCTTGTATTGTATTCTGTGACGGTGAATATCATTAAACCTAGTCAATTAATTGTGTAGGTATCTATACGGAAGATATTAGGATACTCTTGGACCATGAAATTGAACTAATAATTTAAGAACAACGGAGATTTATTTTATCCTACTTTTTTGGAATAGCTTTAAAATTTAATGAGTTTGCGATAATCTACTCCGCCGTCGGCTCTCGCGTATCTGCATCATATCGGCCGATTGGACATATTATAGGGTGATTTTTTTTATGAGTATCCAAATTGAAGTATGTTAATCCTTATACGAAATTATAATTTACGTGTTTTTTTTTTGTATCCCTCGGTACTAAAATATTGACACCTCAAATTTGTCTCAAAAAAGACCAAGTTCGTTGTCAATGTTCGCTGCGCACCGGAATCCTCGCGCCCCTCCCCACGAGTCATTCATAACAACCGTGAGCCACGCACAGGCGCCCTCCCCCGCCCCGCACCCCGCCGCCGCGTCAATTTGATACGAGCAACACAAGTTGCTTATCGGGCGGCCAGCCTGATGTAAATGTGAACTACCCTCACTACAACACATTTTTTGTGTCTAGTTTGTTTACATTCGACTCGGTAACCTACTACTCCAGTCATTATTATTTTTGAAAAAGAAAAGAAAAGAAAATACTTTGTTGTTTTTTTATAAATGAAATGTATAAATGATGCCTAATGCCTGAAAAAATTTTGGATACTCATAAAAAACCACCTGTATAGCACTTTAGTATAGCTTTAAAATACACCCTACTTTCTACTAGTGTTTAGGTTTCACATATGAAAAAAAACCGGTCAAGTGCGAGTCTGACTCGCGCACCGAGGGTTCCGTACGACATATCATACAACACACCCGTCTTACCCCGCCCATTAATTTTGAAAAAATCTTAGTGTAGTTAGGTCATGAGTACCTACCTACAGCGCCATTTATCGGTGCATTTTGTTACAAACTTGCGCGACCAAGGAACTCTGTATACATGTACAGTAAGGGAGATGTATTCACGTACCACCGTAGAACTCTGTCGCAATTGACAGGCCGCCGTCACTCAAACTCGAGTGGTATGTCACCTTATTGCGATAGGGTTCTACGGTGGTACGTTAATACATTTTCCTTACCTACTGTATGTTGGTTTTTCAGCGATAATTCTTTATCAAGTGAATTAATTTCGATATTTTTTTTTTATTTGCTAGAAGGTACTTTCAGAACACTTTCATACGAATTTGAAGGAAAAAAATTAAACACAGAAGTATTAAATTACAAACAAAATTAATATATGATTTTTGAAGAATAAAAAAAATTACGCTAGATAGAGGTCTCGTTATACTTTTCCGGTAATATTCACGTTAATATTAATCATATATATTATTTTCAAATTTTTCGCTTGGTTAACTTCGCAGATAAGGGGGGGAATGGTATTTTTTTCAACATTTTTCTTTATAAATCGAAATTTTACCATCGTAGAAAAAAAAGAAAAACTGTTTTAGAATGTACATTTTCAAGCTCTTTCATATACCCCACTTGGCCTACTAACTAGACTTTGAATTTTTCCTCCCTCTTATCCACCCTTTTTTATACAAATTAAAAGTATATATTAAAAATATTCATTTTCCATACACGAGGATTAGCTTTGTTTAACTATTCCAAATTTCAAATCGATAGCTTTAGTAGTTCCTGAGATATTTGACTTTGTGACAGACAGACAGACGGACGGAGTCGCACCATAAGGGTTCCGTTTTTACCTTTTTGGTCCGAAACCCTAAAAAGACGCGTATTAATATATCGTATTTGGAAAATCCGTATTTCCTGTGGAGCCCCCGTAGACTGCTTCGGCCACGGCGCTCGTCAGTGCCAATGTTCCCGCCGCTCTGGAGCCCCATATCAGATGGTAAGCGCCCCGAAGGGATGTCGTTGATTCCGTGGAAGATGGACCGTGCCCAGCGCACTTGGGACGCCACTTGTGCTGACACGTTGGCTGCGGTGTTTGGTGTCGAGACACTTGGCTCGTGGGGCAAGGGCGCGCGTGGGCTTCACGGGGCGCTCAGGAGCCGTAGCATGGTTGGCCTTGTCACGCGATAGGTGATAGGATAGAGCGTGCGTCACTGGCTGACACCGTTCGATAGAACGAGACGACGCTCTTATCTTGTCACTTGTCGCGTGATAAGGCCAACCATGCTACGGCTCCAGCAAACGCTTGAGGGAGGCAACAGGCGACCCTCGCGCGGGCAGCTTTCTTGGTTTTTGGTAGGCTATTTTGAAGTTAGTTTAGTTTTAATGTTAAATCTATTTTTAAATGTATATTTAATGTATTTGCTGTTTATTTTTTATTTTATGTGTTTTAACATTAAAAAACCTAGATAAGTATTGTCTATGAAATTAGCTCAATAATAGTACACTACTGCAGACGCCGGGAAAGAAGGGCTTGTCGGGTGAGTAGGATAGTGATACGAAGCCGGCAAGCCCTTTTCACGGTCAGGCATGTATAGTGCTTTTCTCAAACATATGCAATGAAATAAAAAATACACCACTCAAAATAGTACATTAATTTTCCCTCCAATGTTTTTTTTTTACGAAAGTCGTCCGTATTTTGCGTGTGTTGTGTTAGGGCCATTATATGCAACCTAATAATAAGAATCTTAATCTCTATAATAAATAAAATAAATGCAGAGGATTTTAAATATTGTCTATGATCTTTATAAACGTATTCGTCAACACATTGAATCATACAGATTTGTATCCTTAATCAGTTCGTGTGTAATAGATACACGGATATTTTTGGTCCGACAACCATTCGGCCGAAAAAACAAAAAAAAAATCTGCTGTTTAGCCTGTTCATTAAACACAGACGCCATGTTTACATTAAAATTTAACAAAAATTACTTCCCGGCCTAGGCCTTCAATTTTGTATGAAATTCCTTTACAGTTCTCTCGAGTTGTTCCGTCCGAAAAATTATACTTTGAAGCCTGTTATAACGCACGTAATGACGACTTTTTTTTGCATGTTTGAGAAAATTTAATTTTTCTTAAATTGTTCGTATTTGTTTTTAACATGCAAAAGCTTTTTGCCCTCCTTCCTTGAAATCAAAATTCAAAATTTTAACAGTCTCGGAATGCCTACTCTAAATTAACGCGCATTCAGCTTACGCAATCATTCATACTCAAATTTACCTACATCCAGCGATGCAGCCGCCTCTGGAAATACTCACGTCTACTAAGTAGCTTGGACCAATTCATTAAAGACACTATTTCGGCAGTACTTCATATCACACTAGATGACCGCTCATGGATTCTGGCATCACTTCCGATACGACTTGGAGGCCTTGGTGGCATTAGAAAAACCGCACTCAGTTCCCCCCTGCATTCCTGTCCTCGGTCCCTGGTACACAAAATTTAGTTGCCAAAATATTAAAGACCTCCCCAGGTTCTGCCACTGCCAATACCATTGCCGAGGCCTGGAATGCATAGATGACAGCGTCAATGGGATGAAACGCTCTGCACGCTGGTATGGAATAATCTGTACCAAACGTCTACCAGCCCTGTCGAGCGTGCCCATCTCCTTGCCGCTGCGGAGTAGGAATCTGGTATGTGGCTGCATGCTGCTCCCTCTAAAAACCTGCCCACGTTAATGGACAACAATACTGCCTGTGCGGAGATGCTGTCGATCACCTCGCCCACCACGGTCTCTCGTTCTGCAAGAGCGCGGGACGCATCCCGCGTCATGCGAGCCTTAGCGACATCATCCGTCGGGCCTTCGTCAGCGCCGGTGTCCCTGCAGTCCTCGAACCTACTAGTTTGATACGGGAAGATGAAAGAAGACCCGACGAAATGACGCTCTTTCCCTGGAAGATGGGTTGACCTCTAGTGTGGGACGCCACGTGCGTCGACATCCTGACGTCGTCACATCTTCCGGGGACTTCGTGTAGAGCTGGTTCCGCCGCTGACTCAGCTGGAAGTCCCAAACGGCGCAAATATGGAGCCATTGACAGTGGCTTCATATTTGAGCCGTTCGGCGTAGAGACCCTCGGACCGTGGGGACCACACGCTCCGAATCTTCAATTGATTGTGTAAGAGCTTGGTAGAGGCTTCGCGTGACCAGAAGTCTGGCTTTTACCTCGCCAAGAGGATCAGCATTGCCATACAACGTGGCAATCAAATGTTGCCAGTCTTCTGGGTACACTACCGCCTGGCAGCGATCTAGGGCAATTTTTTTTATCTTTAATTTTAGTTATACTTGTTTTTTCTTTTCCTATATTATGAAAACATTTTAGATATGGAATCAAAATATTTGCAGCTAGCGAGTGTGGTTGAGTCTGCTCACAATGTCATTCATTGCATTGTAGCCACAAATAGTGACTCGGGTTTGCAGCGGTCAATTAACTAGTAGGTAATGTGAAACAAAGGAACGTAAACAAACGGTTTCTATGTATATTTAAATCGTGACAGGCATGTCGTAATAATGATTACATATGGCCAGTAGACACATATGCGACCTCCAATATTATTAGGGTTCCAGACCAAAAAGGTAAAAACGGAACCCTTATGGTGCGACTTCGTCCGTCTGTCTGTCTATCTGTCACAAAGTCAAATAACTCAGGAACTACTAATGTTATCAAGTTGAAATTTGGAATAGTTCTAAACAAAGCTAACCCACGTGTATGGAAAATGAAAAATTTCAATATACATATTATTTAATTTCTATAAAAAAGGACGTATAAGAGGGGGAAAGAAATTCAAAGTCTAGTTAGCAGGCCAGGTAGGGCAGGAGCGTCGTGGTGACATGCTCGCGATCCCATGGCACTCCCATTAACGGCAGAGACGGAAACGCCAGAGTGGTTTTAGTGGGTAGACTCCCTCCCCCTTCTCTTTAAATAGAGTAGGTCGGAGGGTGAGATACCCCCCTATATAGCTTCCCCAGGCTGGGAGGATGCGTAAGTGCATTTCCACTATTTAAAAAAACCGGTCAAGTGCGAGTCTGACTCGCGCACCAAGGGTTCCGTACGAAATATCATACAACACTACCGTCTTGCCCCACCCATTCATTTTGGAAAAATCTTAACAACGCATAGTGTACTTAAGTCATGAGTAGGTACCTACAGCGCCATTTATCGGTGCATTATGTTACTAACTTGCGCGACCAAGGAACTCGGTATGTAACAGTAAGGGAAATGTATTCACGTACCACCGTAGAACCCTGTCGCAATTGACAGGCCGCCGTCACTCAAACTCGTGGTCTGCCACCTTATTGCGATAGGGTTCTACGGTGGTACGTTAATACATTTCCCTGTATGTTGATTTTTCAGCTTTAATTCTTTATCAAGTGAATTAATTTCGATAATTCTTTTATTATTTGCTAGAAGGTACTTTCAGAACACTTTTATATGAATTTGAAGGAAAAAAATTAAACACTGAAGTATTTAATTACAAACAAAATTAACATATGATTTTTAAGAATAAAAAAAATTACGCTAGATAGAGGTCTCGTTATACTTTTCCGGTAATATTCACGTTAATATTAATCATATATATTATTTTCAAATTTTTCGCTTGGTTAACTTCGGAGATAAGGGGGGAATGGTATTTTTTTCAACATTTTTCTTTATAAATCAAAATTTTATCATTGTAGAAAAAAAAACTGTTTTACAATGTACAATTCAAGCCCTTTCATATGATACCCCACTTGGCCTATTTAATTTCCGCCCCCCTTATCTCTGAAGTTAACCAAGAGAAAGATTTGAAAATGATTAATGTTAACGTATGTATTACCGGAAAAGTATAACGATACCTCTATGTAACGTATTTTTTTAGTCTTCAATAATCATTTGTTAATTAAGTTTGTAATTTAATATTTCTGTGTCAATATTTTTTCTTTAAATTCATATGAAATAATTCTGAAAGTAGGTACCTTCTAGCAAATAAGAAAAGAATTATCGAAATTAATTCACTTGATAACGAATTATCGTTAGTAACAAAATGCACTGATAAATGCGGGGCAAGACGGGTATGTTGTATGAAATTTTGTACGGAACCCTCGGTGCGCGAATCAGACTCGCCGTTTTTATTTAATTTATTTAATGTTAATTATTATCTTTTATATACTTTAGAAACTAAATGTTTATCATATTGATAAAAAAACAAAGTAATTTTTTTTTTTTTGCGAAAAAAGGTTAACCCTCTTATAGAATGAAATTGGGGGTGGAGTGTATAATCTATTCGTGTGCATAAGCTTGTGCCTATTACGGGGGAAAAGGTGCGCCATAGCCTGAGGATGCGCTGTGTTGAGAGTGTGGGTGGGACCTGCTTTCGTCTCTAAGATTTCAACACAACGGACCCTCAAATCAATAAACGGTCGGCAGCGCGCTTGTGATTCTTCTGGTGTCTGCCTACCATTGGGGCAGGCACCAAAGTAGTTTAATTCCCCGGAGTTGAGTCCGCAATGCGGACAGCCGCTGGCGAGGTTGCGGGAGTGTGCCCAGGGCGTACCCGTGGCCTCGCCTTATAGCGCACAGGCGGCACATAGAGGGGTTTTTAGTGGGTAAACCATAGGCCTCATTAGCCGACATGGGAGTCCCACATAACCACCAGGGCCCGTCCCCGCGCCCTGGTAGTATGCGTAAAGCATTTTCCCCTCTTAAAAAAAAAGGCACCGTCGTGAAAAAAAAATAACAAGCAAGCAGGTCTTTCGGTCTTCATTGTGAAAATTAATTAACTGTAATTGTTCATGCATTGTTGATACTGACACTGTTATATATTGTCTTGAATCTAGTTGAATAGCCAAGCAACTGATTGAATCCGATAGTTGCCTTGTAATAGAAGCGCACCGTAGATTCAATTGGGAATGCCAACTAAATAAGTTCCGGAGTTCCTACCTTCAAGCGGCAATAATATTACTAAAGCAATGTAATATTATTGCACGACGTGACTTCAGTCTATTAATATTCTTATTGTACTCACAAATGTAATCTGCTGATGTACAAAATGGTAATAGGATAATATTCCGCTATACTTAGAGTTTACCAATCGAATAAATTGAAAAAAGTATAACACAAGCATAAGTGTCTTGTAAGTTAAATCGCACGCTCCCACACACACATATATCTAGAGCCATTCCCTGTTATTGTAATAGGCACTTCGAGCAGTATCTGCTAAATTCGAGAATAATGTATAGTTATTATGAGTCTAACCATCCCGCCAGTAACAAAGGAGGTGAAAATATACATCCATCCCTTACTTTGATCCAATAGTGCTAGCTTAGATATGTAAGTTATAGGATGAGTCTCTCAGCTACTCTTGTGTGCTTTATTGGCACTAATGGTTGGCCTTGCCCATAGCGATGATGGATGGTTGGATTAACAGCAAAATCTATTTTCATTTTATAGCTTTAACGTAAGGCAAATTTCTATCCTTTTGGCTGTGTAATCAAGCCATAATAATAGTAAGTAAGTATCTTATAATAAGTAAGTCAATGTAAACATTGTCTGTGTAAGACCTCCAAAACATTATCACTTTGTGCCTTTGGCGGGTAATGATGCTAATGGTAAGATTATGACTCGACTGGGGGAAGCACTAAGCTGCTATATAAGTACCTCATTAAGCTCCATAGCCCTTGAGTTGCGCAAATTATTAATTACCATAAACATTGTTTTTGCAGAGATTAATAACACATTCACTGCCAAGAATGGCTACGCGCTACGCTCGTAGCCGATCCTGTGGTTTTCCTCGTATGTAGCGGAAAGCGACTACGGCGTAGGCACCCGATAGTCGGGTTCCTGGCACTTCAATGTGTTAAACTGCTCTTTGAAAACAAATGAACATTAAGCACCATAGGTTAACTTCATCTTACCTAAGATACTCAAAGTGTACAGCCGCGGTTGTACAGATAGTCTAAATAAACAAATTCACGGCTAAGAATCGCTATGCGCTACTCTCGTAGCCCGTGGTTTTCCCGCTAAGTAGCGGAAAGCTGCTACAGTTTAAGCAATTTTTTTTTAATCATTTCCATATAGTTTATCAGAAAATTGTAGCGGACAGAAGTTAAATCCATCAGGATCTGGCCAAATTTTATCGAGTGCTATTTCCATACTCAAAACTTGTAGTAAAAAATAGGTTCGCAGTAGGTATTATATTCCATAATATGTTTATTACTAGTGTCATTAAAATAAAGTTATTACGCTAATAACATTCTTAATAATCTCGGTTTTTTTCTGATTTCAGAGTGATAATAACCTAAGTTTATTCTGCTATATCTTAACTAAACAATATATGTACTCCAAACTGGTATCAGAGAATAGCACCGAACTGCGAAGTCTCCAAACTCAAACATAATTATTTTGTATCTGTATTTGAGTCCGTATGTCGATTTCGATGTCGGTATCGTTTGTTTGTGTTGTCGGTCTGAAATCAAAGATTATATCTTCGTCCATCAATGTCCTGGCAAGCGATTCTATGTTCGTTATCCGTGGAACTCGGGCAGTATGGTACTATGCGTGTAATAATAGTAAGGACAGTTTCTTATGAGTCCTCTCTTGATTGTCGACATTGTCGTGCACTAAAATTTGTAAATAATAATGATTATTATTCTGCTCTGTTCATGTAACAACTAAGAAGAACAATATGCAATTTATGATAACGTTACGACGAGAAGACTACCCTTTCGAGGCCACGCAACGGCAACGCTACGTGTGCTACGCCGTAGCGCGTAGCAGTGTTTTTCCGCTCTGTAGCGGAAATCGCACGTAGAGGCATGACTCATGTGTGAGTCATTGGCCATGAATGGGTTAAAATAAGCAATAGTAAAGGCGCATTATAAGAAGACGGAAAACGGAAATCAAAAGGATTAATTTGTGTACAGTTATATCTGAAACAGCAATACAATAGAATAAACAGCTCTACTATCTAACACGCTCTAACAACAATATTCAGCCACAGGATCACTTACTCAATATTTAGCTCGTGCCCAAATAAAACACTGTAAATAGAATAGGTTTATTGTTAGCTGCGTTGTAAGCACAAGGTATACACCTTCGCTAAGCTAATTATTTATTACAAACCTTCAATATCTTTTAATTTGTCTATCTTAATTATAACAAGGAGGAGTTCGTAATTCGAGGTCAAGATATTTTGTCAAAGTTCCGATCGGTTGCTACGCGTCCAGAGGCCAAAATTAAATGATATGTACAGTCGAGTTCTCCAATATCTATACAGCCGACCTTTCAAAAATATCTAAACATGCACCTTATATCAGTAACAATAAAGACTGTGTATAGATATTTTTGAAAGGTTGTCTGTATAGCGCCGTCTTGTAATACCCGTCGCCGTCGGGTTCCGAGCTTGAGCCATTTTTTATATGTAAATATTTTATTTCGTTTTTAGTTTTATCCTTAGTTTAGTATACATATTTGTTGTTTGTTTGTATTTTTCAATGTAAATAAAAAATATACTTAAACGATATGATGCAGAGAAAAAAAAATCATCATCGTCTGAAGCCCAAGACAGGACTCGAACCTGTGCCCTCTGTACTTCCACGTTAAATTTACACGAAACAAAAATATTTAATAAAATAATTTGTTTCGTTAAGAGGTGATATCTACTTCTTAATTTACTATAATTGTGTGCTACCAATGTATGTGCATACTCGTACTAAGTAAATACATAATCTAGAATAATATATATGTATCCAATCGAAAAGAGTGTTTAAATTTTTTTTTTCATTTTGGTTGACTCAAATTATGACCCAAATACTTAACCCTTTACAACCGAGAAATCGTGATTTGCCAAGTCAAAAATGAACTTTAATGACAATTGTCAAAAATTGACAATTCAGTGTAATAATCCTGCACGCTCGTATCGAGTCGGTTGTAAAGGGTTAAGAGGGCGGTGCACAATAGTGTCATGCGTCCAAAGATAAAACAGCCCTTTTTCTTTTGAGTTCATAGATCGACGAATCCAGCAACATAAAAACTAGTTTGATGTATTCACAAGGTACTTAAATACAAAATACAGTGTGTAGTGGCCTCCTTTTCTTAAATATCTATCGTTAAATTTAAATAATCACAATAGGGTGTAGACTCTAAATTTATTATAACAGAAAGGCAAAAAAATATGCCTAATGATGAAAATCCCATTCAAATTTATTCTATATCTAGCTACAACCGTTTTGATATTGCTTGTTAGAGATAGTAAACGCTCGTAGATTGTGACGTCACGACCATCGAGCGTCATAGTAAATGACAATCGTTTCATATGAACGTGCGTTTTGCGTAAAAGGGAAAGAACATACCCCCTCTTAAAACTCCATTTGACTTCATTTTTAATCCTTTTTCGAGAACATACAACATTATTGGTTATTTTATTTAGTGTCTACACCCCTATTATTTACCAGTGGCGCTAGTGAGCACTGTAACTACTCCAGGCAAAATACGGTTTCGAAAAACATTAATTTATAATAGCGTTTTTTTTGTTTATTTCATTCTAAAACATTATTCTAAGATGCTTTATTCAAGAATCCAACAAACTTTCCACTCGGAAGTAATTATATAGATTTAAATTAAACATTCATTGTCTTTTTTATTTTATTTATCTATACATATAATAAAGCTGAAGAGGGTCGAAAGTCTGTACATGGAAGATAAACGAAAAAAAATTGGCTGGGGATACTTAGAATTGATAACAGAACACGTTCCAACAGTTTTTAGAATTTTTGTCTGTTTATCTGTTTATCTGTTTGTCTGTTTATTTGTCCGAGCATCACGTGAAAACGGCTGAACGGATTTTGATGCAAACTTTACTAATCTGTCGAGAGAATCGCTGGATAGGTTTTAAGCTATAAAAATCTTAAAGATTAGGGTTCAAAGGGGGTAGAAAATGGGGTTGAACTTTGTATGGGAACTCCTTGAATGTACGAGCTACAGACTTGAAAATTGGTAACCATAAACTTGACTGGAAAGTAAAAACGACCCCATTCAAACTTTTGGCAATGTATAGATAAAACGTGAAAAATATGGGATGAAAATAGGTTCTGAGGCGACTAGAAACTATATAATGTTGCAAGAGCGGGGTTATAACAGTATCATTACCATGGTAACATGTCGTCAAGATATTCAAAAATTCATCGTGTTCTTACAACTGATAGTTAGTCCAGTGGTTTCACCCGTAGCTTACGGAGTCGGTGTCCCCGAGTTCAAACCCAGCAGCATGCACTTTTTGTAGTTTTAATTATTTTGTGTCTGCGTTTTTGAAAATGTATATTTTGGAAAGGTATATTTTCAAAAACGCAGAGAAGCTTAGTGAATAAAGGATTTTGATGCAACTTTTACTTAATCGTCGAGAAAATCCCTGGCCAGGTCATAGGCTGTAAAAATGATAAAAATTAGTTCAAAGGGGGTAAAAAAATGGGGCAAAACTTTGTATGGGAACTCCTCAAATCCATGAGCTTTAGACTTGAAAATTGATAAACATACACTTGACTGGAAAGTAAAAAGAACTCCATTCAAACATTATAAAAAAATAAAGACAAAACGTGAAAAACCACGGGATGAAAAAGAGTGCTAGATGGCTAAAGACTATCTATAATAACCAAAAATGTTTGATATCTCAACCGATAGTAGCTGTTAGACATAAGAAACCTAATTATTTTGGAAACTCAGTCGTTGACACCGTCGCTGTTAATATTGAAATCCAGCAACCTTGATCTTCGTCTTCCTATATAATTGCTATGAATTCAGAGGTCATCTAAAGATGTATGATAGGTTGAGTTTAATACTTACGTCGAATTAGCATAGTTCACCAACGTCAAGAGATGTGGGTATAAAATTTGGACACAACGGCATTCCGCGGAGAATTAAGTAGGTACCATTTTTTTTATGTATAAAACTTCAACGTTTGTGACATTCAGAAATATTATTATTATTATGAATACTCGGGTATAGTGAGCGTCCGCATGAGCTAGCTCTCGGGCCTTCGGCCCTCGGGCTCGCATAGAGAGCGCTCTCTGAAGCGATGTATTGGGCCTTTCATTCATACGAAAAGCTCGGCCTTCGGGCTCGCTTGCCTCGCCACTCACCTTCGGGACTTTGGAACTCAGATTTCGCTTTCAAGACACTTGGAGATAGTGTGCGTCAGTCCTCGGGCTCGCATAGGAAGCGCTCTCTAAAACGGTTCTTTGGGCCTATCATTCCAACAAAAAGCTCGGCCTTTGGTCTCGCTTGCCTCGCCGCTCTTCTTCTGACTTCTCTCGCTCGGGACTTTGGTCTCCGGTTTCGCTTGCAAGACACCTGGGTTTAGTTAGTGTCCGTGAAGGCTCGCCCTCGGGCCTTCGGCCCTCGGGCTCGCATTGAGAGCGCTCTCTGAAGGGTTGGTTTGGGCCTTTCATTCCTACGAAACGCTCGCTCTCGGGCCTTCGGCCCTCGGGCTCGCATAGAGAACGCTCTCTGAAGGGTTGGTTTGGGCCTTTCATTCATACGAAAAGCTCGGCCTTCGGGCTCGCTTGCTTCACCACTCAACTTTGGGACTTAAGGCTCATGTTTCGCTTGCAAGACACCTGTGGATAGTAAGTATCCATGGAGTCTCGCCCTCGGGCCTTCGATGCTCTGGCTCGCATATGGAGCGCTATCTATAAGGGTACGTTGGGCCTTTCATTCCTACGAAAAGCTCAGCCTTCGGCCTCGCTTGCCTCCCCGTTTACCTTCAGGACTTTGGCTCTCAGGGGTAGTTTGACAAGACACCCGGAGATATAGAGTATCTTTGGGGTCTCGCCCTCGCTCGGTCCATTTGTTTCAATTATGAAATCTTATATTTAAATTCCGGTTTTGGTAATTTTTCTTCTACTATAAGTACTTAGGTACTTCGTTTGCAATAAAGATTAAGTAAATCAATATAACTAAATATTATTGACGACAAAGTTTATGAGGATTTGAACTGTAAGAGTTCAAATCCTACGCATAATTTATAGAAATGAAATCGTAATAATCTAATGTATCAGTGTAGTAGGTATCGTATGGTGAAACATAAGAATATCATGTCATCCATAATTTATACGCGTACGAAGTCGCGGGCAGAAGCTAGTATTGACTATTTTAAAGCAAATGTAAATTAACCTAAATAAAGATAAAAAAAAATATTAATATTTATCCGGACTTTTTAGGAGCTAATTAAATATTGTTTTTTTTGATGTCTCTAGGTACCTAACTATTTTAATTGATAATCAGTGATCGAAATAGGCAGAGTATAAATACCTAAACTTGGACTTAGAACAGAGTCGTGGAGTGGAGACTCCCTTGCAATATTTTTTTTGCCGGGACTTCCCGGAGTGACAAATATAGTAATATAAAAAATATACCACAATTTTTCAAATGTAATTTTGATAATACTAAATAATATTGACTCTGTATAGTTATAGTAGTATGATTGTGAATATGAATTAAAATAATGATAATAATAAATAATGCTGACCCTGTATAGTTTTGTACTTTTAGACTAAAGTTGTGAGATTATTTGTATTTATGCATAGTATTGCATACTATAAAGAATGTTACAAAAAATAAATACTTATAAAAGATTCCGTTTATATTATTGGTTGTTTTATTTTGTGTTGAAGTGGAATGCATTGTTTTTTACACTATTTCAATCATATTAATTACTTAGTACATTCCCGGGATTATTTAGTCACGAAAAAATTTAGTCGTAAGGAAGTCTCCGCTTTTTTGTCTCTGTTCTACAATGTTTAGGTATTTATACTCTGCCTATTTCGATCATTGTTGATAATATATCCGTTACATTAAAAAAAATTGCCATTATAAATTATTTCCAAATTTGTCATTTTTTCCATACAAGTTGTCAGTTTATTGCCTGGACTAAACGCCCTCTTAAAACATGAAATATTGGGATCGATTGCATTGTTTTAATTAAAATTATTATATGGTTTTTGTGAGGATACAGTGTTTCAAAAAAAAATTTTGTTTTAATGACAGATTTTCGAATTTTACATCTCACAGACCCGCCAGTTTTTATATGAACGTTAGTTGAAACTGGAACCACGGGTCAATGCCGCGTACTGAAAAGTAACCTACTTAATTGCTGTGTAGGAAATATTTTTGTGGATCATGAATACATGCAAAAAAAACTAAGTAACTAGTGTATATGAGAGGTCTTAGCTAATATCGTCATTATTACTTAACGAAGACACTCCATGTGTTTGTTGCTGTCATATTAGTTTCGTCTGCAATAAGTTTCTCAAAGCGATATTAATTGGGCTCTTAGTAAAACATGCGCTGATATTGTCCTCATTAATGTTTGATCTTTATTTGCTTGAAGAGAACATTATCAGTACTTAATCAATTTGTTGCTACGTTTTTATTTGTAGTAGTGCCCCGAATTTTTTGTGTACTCGAACCCGAGTATTTTTTTTTTACTCGTACCTGTTACCTATACGAGTAAACATCTTATACACTGTATGTAATTCGTAATAGGAACTATTTTTGTAGCAGGCTGCTCATGCATGACAATTAGATGTTAGAGTTTATTCCCCCCACTCCTCCCCAAGTGGCTGAAATTTGACGTATACTACTTCACTTCAAGAAATGTAGGGTGACCATTCGTTTAGTGGATATTAGAGTTAATATTATCATTAAATTTAATTAACTAAACATTTAAAATATATATAATTGCACGAGATCTCATCCATGGAAATCTGTTTTGGTTGGTTGTTAATATTTTTGAACATCTGCATGTCGATTACGTAACGCATTGTAAGCGCGGGTAGATCTAAATGTCAATATTTATGTCGAAAAATTACAGAAGAATTATCCTAACGCTCGTTCGAAAAGTTAGCTGTTTACCCCTCAGCAGGTCGATCACATTAACGCATTGTCCTTACGACAGGTAGATCTAAATATCACTTCTTGAATGGGAAAACGACAGCGAAAATATAGCAATACTGGGGACTACGTGGCAGGTGGACCCCAGGTTCACGCATAGATGAGGAGGAGATATAAATACAGCTGCCTTTTTTGCTTTAGGAAATAATATATTATGTATTTTGTAATGGTTTTCTTGACTATCAACATAATACGCAACTGTTACCTTGGCGGAGGTATAAATTTGTGATTGCTCAAATAATAATAGTCTGAGCCTAGATTATATTTTAAGATAAGGTTATCAGGGGAATATGACGTTTGCATCGCAGTCATGATTGTATAGTTTGATGTGAAATATGTCAGTGTTACGCGAGACTGATTTATCGCTGCCGGCTACACGGCGACCGAGTAACGGACTCGACAAGATATATCCGCGCCATGTACGTACACCAACTCCGTGACCGTGAAATTCACAACCCGACAACACACGGCCATAATCTAAGAAGTAAACGGGTTCGAAGATAACTATAAATCCGGATATTAATAACTAAGCGGTCGTCTGTAATTATATCAGCAATTATATCGGATTTATGTGCAAAGGTTACGGCTCCGCTGGCGAGCTAAACGCTGTCTTGTTTATTTTCAGGGTGAAAGAATATGGTTCACTATTAGGACTAACCTCGGGAAACCATTAATTCATATTTACTACCCCCGCATTTATGAAACATAAATGCGGGTTTACGAGAAGGTGGAAAGGCTGCAGGCATATTCTAGCATCGTTCAGTTTATGGGTCACCTTAAATACAGGTTTAATTATTGGTATACCTGCAGAAAGATTTATAGCGGCGTTTAATTAAAGCCCAGTCAAGTGCGAACTGGCCACAAACAGCTACCTTTTTCTTTTCTAACTAATGTTCCGGGTTTTATTATTCTCCGTACTTTGCCTTCGATATGCTGCCATATTCTTGATTCTTAATAACTTATTAACTACAGCATCACAGCTTGCAGTCAAAGCATAATGTTGGCATTTGTATATGTACCAAGTACCTAAGTAATGTAGGTATACCAATATAACATTTATTTAAATGTTCGTATTTTCGATCACGAAATCCATAACACTCAGGTAAGGAATAGTAGAAATCAATTAAATTAGATCTGCTTTATATAATCACACCTACTTTGTTTTACTTTACACTTACAACAATATGAAAAATAAGCATAATTAAATAGTATTCCTAGCTTCATTTGTTCCATGATTGTTAGAAAATTAAAGATAAGGTGGATAATACTCCAACGCAAAATATAATTCAGGACCAAGCTACTTTCTTCAAGTTGCCGGAAAATAAGTATACCATTCCAAATGACAAATAAAAAGGCGATCACTGCAATCGTTCTAACTTACTAAACAAATTGAATTGAAATCAAATTTATATTTTGTTCTGACACGTACGTAACCGCGTGTGAAGGCGAGCGCGTGTGACCAATATGAATAATGAATATAATTTCAATCCAAAACGTGTAGTCGACCTCAAGTACTACGGTTCTCTTAGTAGTTAGGAAGAATTCAAAAAGTGACCAATGAGAGTTAAATACCATTGAACTAAGTGTTTAGTCAGCGTCCAGAGTCCCCGAAGTGATCAAATGTACGAGGATAAAATAGACGCCGAGAGTGACCGCGTTTTAATTACCCCACGCTTTATTATCGCGATTATACGAGATTTAATGCTCATTAATATAGCATTATAAAGAGAATTTTATCTTATATTATCTAATGAAAATACCTAGTTCAGAGTAAACCATTAGGCGGGCACATCACTAAATCAAAAAAACAAAGAGCTATGATTTTTTTTATAAAGGTATATTTATTATTGACTACGGTAGGTATCATATTTTGCAATCGTTATAGATAATTGTATCTACTTTTTTCTACAAACATACGAATTGTATAAGTAGTACAGTTTCGTTGTCTATTGTGTTCTTTGTAATGTCTTATAGCCTAAGCAACACAAAATCAAAACGTGCCCGAAATAAAGAGGATCAAAAGATGATCTTTCAATATTCGGGTTATTTAAATGCTACTTGACTTTTTTTACATCTTAGTAGCGTCTAAATTATTTACAAAGATTGTAGGTAGGTACTAAATTATTTATGACGATGCCTACCGCACCAATGTTTATAATAGGAACGTGTCGTGTCGCGATTCGCGTTTACTAAAGCTTTAGTCCATTTTAACAACGTTTATCTTTGAGGAATTTCTAAATCGCCCATGTTTCAACTTCAGTAACTGTACAATGTACATTCCGAAATAAACTCCTCACTAAATCCTTTTATCACATCGCACTGTCGCGTTATCATTGTGATTTATGTGCCTTTCTCTTCAAAGTGATAATCACCAGCGTTTATGTAACTTTTAGTTTCAATGTTTACTCCCGCTAGCATCCTGTTGACTGCGAGACTAAAAGCTTTTATTAAGTTAAGTCGTTGTAA
The DNA here is from genome assembly GCA_932294315.1 of Epinotia nisella. Taxonomy (NCBI): domain Eukaryota; kingdom Metazoa; phylum Arthropoda; class Insecta; order Lepidoptera; family Tortricidae; genus Epinotia; species Epinotia nisella. Next base: position 14,109,872 of record OW028679.1, on the reverse strand, counting down.
GTAGCTGTAGTGTAGGTAGGTGGATATCGGGTGACACGCTGCAAATTTAACAGCCCTAGCTAACGAGGTAATTAGTTGGTTCCGCGCCGATGCACAACGAGCACCTAATCACTGCATTTCCACCATCACGGCTGCGACACACACATGGAGTTCGTAAATGTAAATTCGTAACTGTAAGTTCGTAAATGCAATAAAGAGTATTTGTATTGTATTGTATTGTAAATGTAAGTTCGTAAATTCTCATTTACATATATGACCTTCCGTATGCCATCACCGACACGATGGTCCTATTTGCCGATGACAGTACTGTGATTTTTACAGGCGAAGATCAACACTTTTATGAAGCACATATTAACAAAACTATAGAGCTAATCATTGAATGGCTAAATAAAAACAACTTGTCGATAAATTTAAGCAAGACGAAAATTATGAATTTAACAAAGAAAACAGCTGGTACAAAATTTAAAAATAACTTGCAAATAACAAATTATCGATGAAACTGACGTAACGACTTTTCTAGGACTAAATTTAGATAATAAGCTAACGTGGCGCAATCGTGTAGACATATTGTGCAAAAAATTAAATAAATATTCATACGCTTTATATAATCTACGGAAAGTTGTAAGTCGATCAGCTGTACTGACTGCATTTCACGCCTAATGACATCCACGCTGAGATACGGGGTTATATTTTGGGGTAATTGTACTGGTGGGGAAATAGTGTTTAGAGCTCAAAAAAAATGCTTGCGATCAGCGAATGGTATGCAAAATCTGTATTCATGTAGGCCTCAATTTATTAAATTGCGCATATTAACTTTTCCGTGTCTCTATTTATATTCGAGATCGCATTGTATGTAAAGCACAAAATTGGACAGTTTACTAAGTTTAATAGCCATCGTCATAAACATAAGATAAACCACAACGAGACCAGTTGGAGATACAGTCCAGATCATTAGGTATTAATTTTTCCTATAGCAGAACTAAGGCTATCAAGGCTAGCTTGTGTTTAAATTTGAAGATCATCAGCATATAGATGGTGAGAGCATGTAATTCTAGAAGTAATGAGATTAATAAAGACAGAAAAAAGAAGAGGGGAGAGAATGCCGCCCTGTGGAACGCCAGAGGTGAGTTCACACCAATCGGAGATAGCATTATTAGCGCGGACCGCCTGTTGGCGATCCTGAAGATATGAGGAGAACCACGCAGCCACTGTTGGAGAGATATTTAGATATTTTAAAATCGCAACTAAAAGGTCATGATTGACAGCGTTGAAAGCATTGGAGTCCTCTCAATTGACAGTGCTTGTATTAATAGACATTAATACCTTGTCTTACATCCTCAACCACTTTTAATAGCGCTGTGGTAGTACTGTGTCCACAATGAAAACCTGATTGGAAAGGAGACAGGAGCTGATTGGTTGAAATATGGCTAGACAGTTGTTTGTGGACAATGGCTTCAAGGATCTTTGAAAGGAAAGGGAGTATGGAGATTGGACGGAAATCTTTGAGAACACTAGGATTAGCAACCTCAGGGAGAGGAATTACAAAGGCATTACGCCAAAATGACGGAAACACTCCTGAAGCCATTGAACTGTTAACGATATGCATGATGACGATATGTATGTTAATAGAAGGGCATTATTGCTCCCGGTATATCTTAACTACCAAGCAAGGTAGGTATATTTTATTAGGTATATCCTATCCAGTAGCTTTTAAGTATCGTACTTAACGGACATCGGTTGTGGTGAATTTTATTGGCCAGCCCTAAGCACCCTCAAGATTTATTCTGGATCCTTTATGTCCTAATATGGCATTGACAGAAGCATCATAAACGTATTACGGCTTCCAGTATAAGGACATTGATATTTTATACGAGCAGCGATATTAAGTCGATAAATATAGCAGGTAAATGCACACAATAATCTCATGAAAGCGGGGGATTAACTTGGATAAGTATAACATAACACATGTTACAATATACCTTGCGAAGTTCTATTAGAGAAGAATCCTTGTAAATCCTGTAAAATGAACAGGAGTTTTAATCGAGTTGAGCGTGTATTTATTTAGTTACCTATGTAATGTATATTATCGGTATAAGGGAGAAGAAGGAATGTTCTGTCTGAGGATTACGCATTATCTAATGGCGACCGCTGCAAGTGATGACGACCCCTCCCACATTCAGCTTAATTCCGCGGATATCCTACCCACATTATTCACATGACCCGAATCTTTAGAGAAGTTAAGAGCACAATATGTGGGTGTATATAAAGATTAAGCTAAATTAAATATGCGTTTATTTCCATATTTTACTGTTCTTCAAGATTTAATACTTCAAGTTAGTGTAACTTTGGAAAATGCGAGAGTTATATTCAACTTTGATTAAATTTCACGTTTTCTCGAAGTGACGCAGATGGGGATTGGACTAACTGCCGCTAAGAGATATGACAGTGGTATTAAAAGCATAACTCTAAGTAATAACACCGTTGCGCCGTGAATGAGGGAGCAAACAATTTTATCTATTAACTGCCACACTACTCATATGATGGAAAACACCCATATTGTATATTATGATTTCGGTTATTAGCATGTTCTTTTAAGTACAAAGCCCTTCAAATAAACAAATGCTAAAGCATAGGGATAAAATCTAAAATGTTTAAACCTATTATCTGGTTCCAGTGATGAGTCGCCTTACTTTTCAGGATTCCATACCTCATAAGGAAAAGGGGCTAAAATAAGCCATATTACCACGAGATGGTTATTTTCCCGAGCGAAGTGAGGGAAAATATTTCGAGGGGTAATATGGCTTTTAGACCCGAGTACACTGTACTTTTCACTCTACTTTACCGATACACTCTACTTTTCACTTCGACTGCGAGAAAATAGTAAAACAAAGATTATCCATCCACAATCAATAACAAATTCCACGGCGAAGAGATTGTTCAATTTAGCGCCTTGTTTTTTTTTTACTAAACTGATTTGACACAGATACAAAATATTGACACCACGAATAAATCTGGGAATCCACGAAAAAAAGGAAATACACGGTGAAGTATTATCACGCGATCCACGCGCTGTCTCTTTCTCATTGCATGATATAGATAGAGACAGCCATAGTGGATCATCAGTAACCTGACCGTCTGCAGGCGCGTCGTTGACGGCCAGAGGCTTTTTTTGTTTTAATTATTGTGAATTAGGGACTAAAAAACACCTGATATTTGAAATTAATTCTGTTTTCTGATTGTTTGTTTTTAATATTAGGTGTAATCTGGTTAGTTGATAGCAAATACAAATGTTCTTTGAAAGAGTTGTGATTGAGAGAGAGAGAGGGACTTCATCGCTGATCACCGCCGAGTGCGCACGTCTGCAGAGCAACCGCCCGCGCCGAGCGCACGCCTGCGCGCACTAGCGTGCCGCGTGCGCTCCGCATTCCTACCATCACCTTCGATGCGTTGAGTGTTCATATACGCTCCGTGTCACTGGTGTGCGACTCCCGTCAACTCAAGAGGCAGCGAGCATCTTCGTCAAGTTCCCCCGTCAAGCACTACTGGACATTTCATAATTCCAATTAATTACTCATGATTCCAAACATTTATACTTGTATTCTACCTCACTATGAGGCATTGTTATTTTTGTGTACTTTGTAAACTCTGGGGGTCCCAAACGGGACCCCCCAGCAACCACCTTTAGTCAATGGAGGGATCTCCAGAAATAATAATTAATAAAAAAGTGGATTTGATACAGTGAAGTGTTTTGATTGGTCAAATTAAATGTTTTAAAAATCATAAATATGTATACATATTTTCCCTAGGGGCTAAATGTACTACTTTAGCCCCGCTTGCTAAGCCTAATATGACACACTTTTCGAGCACGAGAAATGAAAAATCATATTTAGCATTAGACAATTATTACATGAAACGGTTATTATATATTATTTCCTGCTGTTATATTGTAAACTTGAACATGCCGTTGGGGGACATAATGTATGCGTTCGCGCCTTCGAAAACTTTAAATATTAATATTCTTATTTTTTATACATAGGTATAGGTAATAAGAGCCACGATACAGCTATCGTGCCTTACCGCTCGGCAGCGGTAAGGCACGCAACTTTCAATCTGGAAGTCGCCGCGCCGGTTCGAACCCCGGCTCGTACCACAAGGCAAAAACTTATGCACGAAATATCATTTGATATTTAACAGTGGCTTTTCGGTGAACCACAATAAGGTTTTCCCTCTGGGTTGGAAGGTCAGGATGGCAGTCGCTTTTGCGAAACTACTGCCTATGCCAAATCTGGGCTTAGTTGCTAAAGCGAACCCCGGGCTTCTTTAGGGCACAACTGGGAATAACGCTATGAGGAGGACGGGATATAGGTACTATATATAGGTAATACCACAGAATAAGTAATATTACTACGTACAGAAGGTTCTCTGTTAACAAATTCCCTGTTTAGGTACGCCAAACGTGTCTAAATGTGGCCATTTCTTTCAATCGCATGCAACGCGCTCTTTCGGAGGCGGAGCCTTAGAGCTATGGTTACCGCCAGCTCGACCTATTAAATTATAGGTAGGTTAGTATAATAGTGTATTTTACTAACGATATTACGATTATTCTTTATTTACTTAGGATCACCCAACTACACAAAAGCTGTGTAATTTGCCTTTAGGTTATGACATCAAAACTGCCTGTTCCTGCAAAATGTAAGACAAAGACACACAACTCTGGGTTACCTACATTCATAAACATAATGTAAAGCCAAATTATTTTTAACCAATATAACTAGACGAAGCGGCATATTTATTTTACGACGCGAATGACGATGCAATGCAAAGCGCGAACGTGTGCGTCCAGTAACGGCGCGCGGCAACCACTGATAGACCGCCTAAAGGCGGCCAGCCAGCTTGTTTTTGTGCGGCGCGACGAAATCAAAGAGTGAACCGCCCCTGGTAATACATACTAGATATAGGTAATACATACTAATTTATGTAATGGACGGAAAGGAAACCAACATAAGTAGTCTATGTGACGATAATTTATAATTCAAACAAGCACATATCACACAATTTGTACTGAGGAACTTGTTTATCATATCAGCCGAAAGACGTCCACTGTTGGACATAGGCCTCCCCCAAAGAGTGCCAAAGCGACCGGTCCTACAACTTGTTTATGTTCGCGCATAAATACTTGAATGAGGTCTTATATACAATGTACAAGTACATGTGATATTTGTGGTACCTTTAACTGTTTAACAAATTCTCTGTTAAGCTGACATTAGTAGTGCTACGCCGTAGTCCGTAGCAGCTTAGTGTCCATTACGTAACGAAACCCGGACGTAGCGCTCATACGCGTATCGATCTGACGTATGTCGTGATTAGCGCTGAATGGGTTAACCCTTAACACATTCACTGCCAAGAATCGCTACGCGCTACGCTCGTAGCCGATCCCGTGAATTTCCCCGTATGTAGCGGAAAGCGACTACAGCGTAGGCGCCCGCTAGTCGGGTTCCCGGCACTGAATGTGGTAAAACACTTCTTTATACTTAGCCTACAGCCCAGTTTGGATACCAGGGCACAAGGGCTTCATCGGTAATGAAAGAGCGGATGAGCTTGTAAGAAGGGGGTCTACAAATCACTTTGTAGGTCCAGAACCGTTTGTGGGACTCTCACAGGGAACCATAATATCGGCCTTTAAAGCCTACGCCAAAACCAACCACCAGCACAAGAGGCGGGTTTAAGGCACTCAAAGCTCTTCAAAGAAGGAGTGGACTCGGGCTGGACGAAAAAACTCTGGAAATCCAGCAGGAACCAACTCAGGATTATATCTGGGGTGTTCACAGGTCACTTCGGCGTCAAGGATTTCTTGGCCAAGATGGGACTATCGAACAGTACAGACTGTAGAATGTGTGGCGAGGAGGATGAGACTATGGAACACTTACTGTGTGAATTTCATGCCCTTGCCAGACAAAGAAGGAATCACTTTGGTAACAGCTACCCGCAACCAAAGGAATTCAAGGTGCACTAAGCTGCATCATCCGTTTTGTGGAAATGATGGAGCTAGCTTGGGAGTAGCTATAAAGGGGAGGGCAAAAAAGATCCCACTGGGTCGAAGTGTATTTGAAAGGGCCCTCAACTAGATAAGATAATATAAGATAAGCCCCATAAGAACATATTGCTAATTCCTCGTGGCTATTTTGATGCTAACGGTATGCACTACAATCGCAACATCACTACCTTGACAACAAACAATTACCTATCCCGTCAGCGCGGCAAATCTGACGTTAATATTATGCTCCAACATAAATTCTCATAACGTTACATATTACTGTGTGAGTAGTCAGATTTTAAGGTATATGTCATATAAATCACAGATAACCCTAAACTTGGCAGTGTATCTTTCTTTATGCACAATTTTTTTTGTCACATTTTAGAGTTTTTTTCTGGAACGATTTTTGGCGCAACTGCATGTTTTTTAGGGTTCCTCAAAAGGAAAAAACGCAACCCTTATAGGATCACTTTGTTGTCCATCTATCTGTCTGTCTGTCAAGCAAGACCCTTTATCTCGGGAACGCGTGGAGGTATCGAGTTGAAATTTGAACCAGAAAATTAAGTCTAAAGTCCCTTGAAGCTGTGAAAAAATCAAACTTCTAAGTTTACATAAAAAAGATACGGCCGTTTATGCCACTAAAAACGTATATTTCGAAACTCTCAAGGAAATCAAAATTTATAGGGTACTTTCCGACCTAGAACTATGAAATTTGGCAAGTAATACCATCTTATACTACAAGTACAGGGAAACTTTACATTTGTAATTTTGTACGGAACCCTCGGTGGGCGAGTCCGACTCGCGCTTGTCACTTTTACTACGTTGTCTACGTTTATTTTTATTTTTGCCAAGTTCAGGTTCATCGGTTTAAACACAAAATCAAATATTTAATCGTGACAATACAGAAAATAAAAGAAGAAATAAATTAAAATAGCACAGGTTATGTCACGAAATGGACCCAGCTTAGCAAGTTTACGCTGTAAAACCTTACCAAAGCTGGCTGGGTCGCTATTTCATTCATACTTATGCGTTTGCGTTTTGTTTCAGGTGGTTGTCCGAGTGCGCGAGCGCGCGGCGCGGGGGGATGCCGGTGCGCAAGGGGCTGCTGGCGCCCCAAAACACCTTCCTCGACACCATCGCCACACGCTTCGATGGCACACGTAAGTCACGAGGGCGCTCCTCACTCCTTCCCATTGCGTACAGACCTGCCACGATAATTAAAATTCGAATACCTCTGTCTCTATCTTACTTATATATATATAACTCGAGCGACGGAGATGGAGAATTAACTTAGATATTCGATTTTCGTGGTAGCGCCCCAGTTTATAATTCATCTATAGGATTGTGACGCGTTTTTGTAGTTTGAACGATCCGTATTTGGGGCCCTTTGGACGTATATCCAAGTTTTTTTTTTGACAGAGACATTTTAGGTGTAATCACGTGAAAGCCTTTTCTACCATCTTCTCCTAACTGTTACTAGTGAGTCTGAAGATTTAAATGCAGACTCTACATTATGGAACTTAATTAAATTAATAAAATAAACTAACAAAACACTACGATTTTTAACCACCACCTACACCCTGTCTAGCCGCATAATACAATACCGCAATAATATTACGATAAAATCACGGCAAGGCAACATGCGACAAATATTGACTTCCACGGTAGAGTATTTGTGGTAAGAGAAAAATCCACAAATGCACTTCCATTTTCATTTTTCAAAGCCAGTTCAGCCACGGCGAGCGGTAGACGACACAATCGCATAATACCCTGGCGAGCAATAGCTGTGAGTATATCGCTGTGAAGAAATCAATGCACATGTTACTCCTTTCAATCTCCGTTCCGTAAACGTAAATAAAAATGAAGCCAAAGCGCCAGCGGAGATTTTCCTACGAATGGAACACGAGCAAATGTAGATCCGCAAAGCAAATAGACCTGACTTGGATTTTGCCAGCGAGCGATATTCTGAATAAAACCTGCTACCCTATTTGATATAGAGTGGACCGAGGAAAATCGGGTCAGTGGGAAAATCGGAGGAATTTAAGCATTTTTATTGAATTCAAAAGTTGGCACCTCCAACAGTAATCAATCAGCGTCCTGCGGTTGCTCTGTTTTCCGCACATTACAACCAGTCTTAAGGGACGATATTGACGACCCTTCCGCAGAGTACAGTCCCTAGAGCCTCTTACGCCAAAAAATACGATATCGTTTGCGTAAACATTAAAAACGGGGTTTAGGCATGATTAATGTCTACTTATTGTTTATTGTAGGTATGTAAAATTTATTATTGATGAGGCTATTCGATAAATCTGATTTGGGGAATCAGAAATTCACAAACACCGCAATTATTACTGTATATCTTTTTCTAAGTGAACAAGGGTCGTTCTTCTTTTTTACCGACAATGATCCGAGGTTTTCCTTTTTTTTTTGGTTTTTGAACTATCGAAAATTGTGATTTTGAAGTGCGATTTAAAAAAAATGCATTGGTTTCTTCATTAACACTAATTAAAGTTTCCTTTCCGGCCAATATACATATTGGTTTACGGTTGGTTTTTAAAAAAAATGTGACACAGTGGACTCTTTCAGTGGGGACTACATTTTGGTTTACCACTCTGTCACGGACTTCTACGATAAAAATACGTTTAAAAAAAATGCTAGTTAGAGAAACTAAAATATTAAATAATACTAATTAATAAAATAATATGGACGTTCATTTTCGAACATTATAAAACCGTAAAATCATTACTCAAATGAGATGCCGTAGTAAGACGAAGGACAGGCTATTGTCGGTCGAAAAGAAGAACGACCCACAAGACGTATGATAGAACCATTAAAAACATGCTAACTCTTGGTCTACTGTAAATTAAATTACACAGTATGATAAGTGTCCCAATGCTTGGTACAAAAGGTGTCAACTAATAGGCATTAAGCTGTCAAACATTGGGGGGTTTACCTTATCTTTAACAACGTAATTTAAAAAAATACTTGTTTTTTAAAGTGACATTTATTTAACAGTCAAAATAGTTCCGATTCGCCCCGGCATACCTGCAGTAATCAACGTAAGGCACGTCATTTGAGAAAAATCAGTTTAGCTGGGTAAGACCGTAATCTTATTTAAAATGTATAGTTGACATTCATACATTCCTGAAAGTGTTGCTTTGCGATGTAATACATTTTTCGCTCTTTGTTTCTTGCAAGTTGGTATTATTCGACCGCGATGAGTATGAGAATGGAACAGCTGTCAGTTCATATAGACTTTGACATATTTATATAGCCAAACTGTCACCACCAATGAAATTCTAATCGCGGTTTGATAATAATGATTTAATGGTCTGTGAGAACATTTCGAACAGAGAAGTACGAATCTGATAAAAACGTAAGGTAAACGTCGCTGTCCTCGACGGTGCACTAGTGTTTATGACATGGGCACTTTATGTCAAAGCAATATGGGTTAAATTCGAACTAAGACAATTTTTCTTCATTCGAATTTAAGCCATGCCACTTTGACATAAAGTGCCTTTTTTCTCTGAGCCTTGATTCCATTTGTTGTATTTGTTTAAGGATATCACATTTGTTATATACATGTTACGATTATTCTAATTTTGAAAGACAGATTTCTACATGAAAGTGAGGAATACATATAGTGTGTCATGTGGAATCGAAATGTAGTTATGTTATCAATCATCACCAAATCATCGCGTCATCAATAAATCATTAGTACGTCGACACGTACTAGACGACTCTATTAAAAGCATTATTATAGTTTGTTTTAGTTAAAGTGACGAAACTGCAATTAAGAGATCGCTCTTCAGCGATAAGACCGCCTGTTGTCTACCTCTACCTACATGTTATTGTATTGTTTCTCTCTGTAACTGCTTTTTTTGTGTGAGGTGTGCAATAAAGAGTATTTGTATTGTTGTATTGTTAACGTGGGATTTTACAACTTCTTTTTTTTTTGCTGAATATGAAAGGAAATGATAACAAAGAGATGTAATAAAACTGACCGAAAAGTGGCACGTGTACAGTCAGCAGCAGAAGTAGCTAAGCGGGCCGGGTGTTCAAAATAACCTATACACGCTCTTAATTTCTTAAGAATAAAGTCGTGTGCAGGTCATTTTGAACACCCGGCCCGCTTAGCTACTTCTGCTGCTGACTGTACTGGAGTAGCTACTGTTTGTTATAGATATTGTTTATGCGTAATTGTTTTACAACCCTAATTGATGATAACAATTAAGCAATTGAAGTCGGTAATGGTTGCTTTTAAATAGTTTTCGTCATCTAAATTAAAACAAACTATACTTCATGTACTATTATTTGACCTTTGGATTAAGTTGCGTTGTAGGTATTGATTGACAGGTATCATTTGAAACGACAATAATAGAATAGAATAGAATAGAATAGAAAAATATTTATTTGGTGTGATAAAGAAATTACACAAGTGTAAAGTTACATCTGAAATGCACCAAAATGGATGCCACTCAGCATATGCCAGCAGCAATATATGCTAATAGATTGAAGAGGGTCACAAACTAGAAAATCATTTTTTAAAGAAGCATTTTTGCTAAGGGTGCCTCAGCGTCATGTCAAAGTAGATTTTTAAGCGTAGGTACTGTAAGTAAATTGTATGACCTTACATAGTTAATTTGTTAGTTTATTACAAGTGCATAGTTTTCACATGAAAATATGTGTATGTAATACTATGCCTTATTACTAATGGGCGCCTGACGGATGCAAATTACGTCAAAATAATGTCGAACGATATACCTAATATGGATATGACTACAATTGATTAAAAAAAGAGAAAATAATTGCAAAAAAGTTGTAGAATTTTAATGTTGAAGTAAATAATCATATTTTTCTATATTACATATTTTCAGTCCATTCCTTTTTTAGCCCACTATCCACATATACAGAGAAAATTACCTCTCTAATCTACAGATGTAAGAGGTGCGTACTCGTAAAGTGATACTTCACGATTCTTTGGAACTTTATCACCATCACTCAAATTTCTTATAAACTTTTCTTCATCTATATTACTCGAAATTTAATATTAGGTATGCTTTCGTTGCCATATTGCATCGATTGGCCGCCCATTACTTATTACCAGGGCTCGGATTTTTCATCGCACAGTAAGACGAAAGAAGACTATGGAGTCAATATTAACATGAAAACTTTACTCATACCCATACTCACTTATTTTCTTAGGCGGCTTTCATCATCATCATCATATCAGCCGAAAGACGTCCACTGCTGGACATAGGCCTCCCCCAGAGAGTTCCAAATTGACCGGTCCTGCGCCACCCGCATCCAGCGGCGGCTTTAGACCTGGCTAAATGCAGTGCACTAACTGGCGGAGGGAATGGAGGGATGATAAACCATCTCACTCTAATCAGTGAGTGTGAGTGCAGTTAGTGCACTGCATTTAGACAGGTCTAAAGTCCGCTTTAGTTACGTACCTACCTAGTTCATTATCATCATCATCATCATATCAGCTGAAAGACGTCCACTGCTGGACATAGGCCTCCCCCAAAGAGTGCCAAATTAACGTACCTAGTTATACATAGTATATTGTTGTGATAGATCTAACATTGTCATTTATTTATATTTGCAATCGGTACGTTTGGTATTAATTAAATTAATGAGTATGAGTATGAGTAAAATTTTACTGTTAATATCGAGTCCATAGTTCTCTTTCGTCTTACCGTGCGATGAAAAATCCGAGCCCTGCTTATTACGTAATTTTCTTATAGTTGAACCCTATCAATGCCCAAAAGCCCATGCTTTGTTTTGCTAGTTTTGTATCCGTGTCCAATACGAAGAAGTCACAGACAAAAAACTTCGGAACTCTTCGTTTTTTCTTGCCATACAAAAAAAGATGTAGTCGCCTGTTCTATTGTTGATAATGCCTTCAACAACGAAATGTAAACTTACTAATTAGACCTTTGCTCAGAATGTTTATTTCAGTATAATAAAATAACACGAAAAAACAACATAACAATGCTTTTTACATCAATTAGTGGCAATAATAAAATATCGGTAGTTTCTGGAAATATCAGCGTAAGTTACCTTTATTCCTGGCAACTCGGTAAACAACTCGTCGTCTTGGGTACCTACGGGTAAGCAGAAAAACAAACGAATCGAGGTGATAAAGGAAATAATTAAACCAGCAGTAGGTCACAGCTAATATTACAGTTTCTGGGTACAGCTTTTTCGGTAGAAATGTCACTTACTTTTCAGTGAAAAAATTCGTAGTCAGAAAATATACAGGGCGCCCCGGGGAAAAACAAAAATAAATTTTAATAGGTGTATTGAAGTTGTACGATATTGGGCTTGAGAACGAATCTCTCTTAAAAATGTACGTTCAAAAATGGCGCGCATTGACAACTCCCACAAACTCATTCGTGACCGAACTGCGTGAGCGAATGTTTTCTGTCACCTGCGAGCAGATATAGATATAGTCTTTGGTATTCGACTGAACAAACGCCGGCCGGCTGGGCTAGCTATCAAAAAACTATAAAACTGTGATTTAAAATGTGAAAATTACATGAAAGTGGTGCAAGTTAATCAGCAAATTTTGATGCTAGAGGTGAAATATGATAGAGGGACTCCGTGTTGTAAATAATAAAATACATATTTCAGGAATTTTAGTAAATCACCCCCCACCCTTTAAATTGATGGGATGGAAGTTTCCCATTCACTTCGTTAGACCTTACAAAAAGGAATGAGATCCCACTAAAAACATTACATGACAAGTGATGCCAAGACTCCCTAGATCATATAGCATTCAGCGTCAAAAAGATATAAGATCGCTTCCTACTCCACACGTCACCAGCTACAAAACTACCTAAAAACATTTTTAGCTACGCATGTTTCTAAAATCCTTGAGACCGTGTCTAGCGAAAATCGGTTTCATTTGAGTGGGGCCTTCAATCTTGCGGACGTGTGCTCTCGAGAGGTGTTGCCCTCCGCGAATCCGCGCTGCTGGCTGTGCCGGAGTGGCTAGCGGGCCCGAACTGGCTTTACACGCCACAAGAAAACTCGATTCGATCAATTTAAAGCGGATCATCATCATCATATCAGCCAAAAGACGTCCACTGCTGGACATAGGCCTCCCCTAGTGAGTGCAAAATTGACCGGTCCTGCGCCACCCGCATCCAGCGGACTCCCGCGACCTTTACCAGGTCATCAGTCCACCTTGTGGGCGGCCTCCTACCCACGCCGCGCCTTCCGGTATGTGGTCGCCACTCGAGAACCTTTCCGCCCCAACGGCCATCGGTTCTACGTGCAATGTTAAAGCGGATAGTGTGCCAGAATTGAAGGTAGCTTATCAGCTCAGACTGTTCCGATACTCGTGTCTAACAATGATAATATTGAATCTCATTTGCCCTAATTTATTATATAAAATAGAAATATTCCGCTCTACGGAACTTATAGTACAATAATAATTACATTCTCTTATACATTAATGTATAATTTAGATGGAATATATTTGGTAATAAAACAGTTTTTGTAAATTCAATAATTATTTTTACCATAGGAATGTAAAGTATTTTTCCACAAAAATAACATAACTTTACAAAAACAGCATAAAGAAGTAATTTTTTATATGTTTGAAGAGATAACCGATTATTAATGGAATCCAAGATGCAGATGTTACTCCATAGCCTACGCCTGCATAATAAATGGAAGGTATTGTTTAAAGAAATTATATTTTAGGAGAAATTATGTTTTTTTCGCTTCCTGTAAAATCGACACCAATGTAGTTATGTTGTTATTGTCAACATCCCTTCAATCGTATCTATAATCAATTTTTAGTCATACCTAGAATCATACAAATAAAATGTCTAATATGGAGGGTGATGTGATTGGATAGGTATGTGCAGACAACCCGCATATCATTTAAACTTCCCCATATCATCTAAAGCCGACTTATCCTAGCTGAGGACCGATTTGGAAGCTAAAAAAAACACTATCTGTTTGCAAACTACACCCTGTTCAAAAACTTACAAGATTTTTTTTTCAAACAGGACAATGAAAATGGATTAAACGGTAATAATAGTCAATAAATGTTGCCTTCAGCCCAGGTAGGTTTAACTAACTAGTAAACTGTCCCCGGCATGTCAAAAGGGATATCTCCATTTTCACGATTTTCAAAATCAGGATATCACAGATATGAAACAAAAGCAATATTTGAGTCAGATTCCGTTCAGTCAACGAAGTCATAGGAAAATCTAGCCCGGGGCTGTTTTGTTTTTCAAAGCGACTTTCTGGCAAAAATTATACCACATCTAATTTCGGTCGCTAATGTAAACATAAAGCCCAACGGAAGAGCGGAAGAGGAGTTTAATATTCTTTATAAATACCGGCAACGCCGCAGGCAAATGCTAGTTAGAAATAACTTTATTGCGGTCATGACTGCAATATTGTGCACATTGGCGAATCTGTGGCTAATGACGTAGTCGGTCAATGCGCCGAGCTCAGGCACAGAAATAACGAGCCAGCTAATGACGCCGGCGCCAATCCCTTCCCATATAATGTGCAATCAAACTTCAACAAGATCATGCACGTCATTAGAACATTCATCTCATTATGCAGGATACCGTTTCCAAGAACTTTTCAATCTAGATTATTAATAATGATTATGAGGAGAAAATATTGAACTGATTCAATTTCTTCAGTCAACTCCATTTTTGCGGGTAATTTTTAGGTTTACTCTAAAATTCTATTTCAAGAAAAACTAATAATAAATGAAGCGAAAGGTATTTACCAAGGGGATTGGTTGAAGCAAGCACACTTGACAAGCTATTCCGTAAGAAAAGTGATATCTACACAACTCAGATCTACTTGCGAACAAACATCGGCAAGATTTTAAAGTATAAATTAAGGGGTCTTATATGATTTTACCACAATTTGTCAGTGCAACATGTCGAAGTCATAATTGGGTGTGTCATACAGATGTAACAATCTGCAACAACAATTTCATTCAGTGCAGTGGCCAGTTAACAGTAAGAAAGCGAAAATTGTCACCTTCAAACGGTCCTGCGACTGCACGAGCTTTACTAACCTATGAGATAGGATGAGACTGGAAATTATACTTGATATCCCAATTCCACTCTATCGTCGTACTCGTACAGCTTCATATAACACGTGCAGTCCGCCACGCAGGACCGTCTGGAGCTGGTTACAGGCTGACAAAATTGACTTGACATTAAAATTAAAATAAAATAGTATTTGCTTTAGTGCATGTATTCCTATATTCACTTGAAAAATTTAAAACAAAACTATTACAACAATATTACGAACAACAAACGGAGCGCGGTGCGGTGCAATAATGATTGGCACTACGCGACACGACCCTCCGCAGTTATTACAAGCGGTTTAAAATTTGCGTCCAAATTTCAGAATAAAATATAAAATATTAAAACAATATTCCTTGATTTATATTTTTTTATTTACAATTGAATTTATTTGAATGAAATTTTTGGATAAAAACACATTTGGCAGATGCATGTTCATGCAATCAGTCAATACAACTAGTTTAACAGTTGGATGAGCAGCGCAACATGCCTCCAGACAATAATTAGCCCCCCTAAATCACAGACTATGTATACCTACCCACTATACCTAATCTATTAAATTGCACCTATACACGTATTTAAGTAGGTATTCCAAGAAAAATATGCTTCGACAATTTTAGGTGTGTTATTATTGAAGGTTATGCACTATTGAACGTTGTGTGTAAAAACTGCATATTCAATGCTGGGCGCGTATACTACGTAAATACATTTTTTTTCAAAGTAGGTATGGTATTTACACCAACTTTCATGAAACCATAATAACATCACCAAAAAAAGCCCATTGTTATATAAAAAAATATATATATGTGTCAATTTATGAAAAATCTGGCGGGACATAGGTACAACAACGGAGCTAATTTAGCCGTGGAGTTATCTGGAATTGCAGGTTACTCTCGTCCATTAAAAGTTGAATTCAAATAGCACTAGTTCTATAATAACTACGTGTCTGTTCACTAACAAGCGACGTAACAAGTAATACAGCTTTTTACTGTAGGTACGCACGTAATTGAACTGTGTAATAACCAGTGATCGGTTATTTGGATTCTCCTTCGCGGGATATCAAGTAGAAAAGTTAGTATAGATACGACAATTTCCCGCGATACCGAACAAACCGTACAAAAATAAAACAATTTAAATTATCTCTAAGGAATTTTTTACTCTTACATGGCAACCAGTTGAGACAAAAACTTCTATTCTTTTCCTAATCTTTACACTTTATTTTAAGCAAAATATATTAAAACCTCCACAAAGTATTAGCTTATATATCTGTCATGATGGAAAAAATACTTCAAAATCTTGACATTGACACTTCATTATTTTCTCTGGATTTCAGTTCTAATTATTTGCTTATATAAATAGGTATTAGCTGTATAATTTATAGGTACTATAATATTAGGTCACAGGTTATCGTATTAAGTGCAAATACATAGATCTTATAGCTCAAAGGCGATCCAATAAATAAGTATCCACGTTAAGTTCGCACACCATGATTTATGGTTCAATTTTCATTTCATCGACTTGTAGACTGATAGCGTACGCGTACTTACTCGCTGAACTTTTATCCGAAAGGTACAAAATGTGCCGCTTTGGAGGCAGAAAATGAGCTGTCAGTGTAAACACTTGTGCTCATTTGTTCGATTTAGATTTTTTTTTGCCTTTTCTAACAACATGAAGCCCGGATTCCCGGGGCATATCCATACTAACATAATGATTGAGGTTGTTCACCCCATGTCGAATCCAAAAAACCGATCACTAGTAATAACTACTAACGTAGGTACTGACAGACCAACAACATAAAAATAACGAACTGCGTAAGTTTAAACTTAATGAATCTGAACAAGTAAAGATTTATTAAGGAGTTAAAAGTGGCTCCAAATGGTTCGTGTAATATTATAACACACGGCTGCTGCGTCGCCAGTTCCTTTTGGCTTTGAACTTGGCTGGACACGCTGCGGCGTGTCTAGATCACACGCAACAGACACAGACGGTAACCTCTTAAGTACCTTACATCCCCTATGCAATAAGTTAATGTACGTTCTTAACCAATTTGCAATGGATACGTAGAGATTCCAAAATCGAAGTGTGTCGTTTTGTCGTATCGTCATATTTGCTAGAAACATTCATCGTGTTTTGATCTTGATACTGCGTCTATTTATCAAAGTCACTCGCTGTCATTTCTACAACGCAGTGGCCCGTTTTGCGAAGCTACAAGTTAGAATTTTGCAAGTGTAAACACAACTATGGTCAGATGGCTTGTCATTATTGGTCAAGCTGATCTGTGTTGCCTATAAAATATTTAAAATAAACGTTTCTTTGGCTAGAATTTTACATACTTACATTACTTTTTAAGGATAACGTAGAAAAAACGTTCACGTATATATCTACTACAACCTACATAGTATTATGTATGAGGATAGACCTAGTAAGAGTCTGATAATACTTACAACAAATGTATTAATATGTAAAGTAGTAAGCTTCAACATTACATTATCTACAGGTACAGGTATTGATTTAGACTTTTACGATTCTCACACATTATTTTTCATCATATTAGTTACTTATTTATTTACCTCTGAGTATGAATCATCTCTCTATGAGTAAAAAAGTTAAAAATTGTACGCGATGAAGTCCAGTTTAATGAAAATAATATGGTAGGTAAGTTTGAAAAAAATAGACAAAAAAGTTGTCTAAATACCTAGGAGGTACATACTGAACGTAGATGTTCATACGAGTCCACATTCCACATGTTACGGTGCGAGATTCGCCTAACAAAGGGATTTGATTGATAGTCCGGATTGACACACGTGTCGTCCAATTGACTTTGTAAAATCTACATGTTTTAGAGGGGTCCATATCGGGTCGCATAAAATTTAAAAGTCATAGTTATGATATGCAACTATTTGTGTCAAATTGTGTCATAATCATGATTACGTATAACCGACAAAAGTCAAAAATCCCAAAGGAGCTGGGACAATATTTATTGCAATATAACGTACCTACAAATCGATTCTGAGCCGCAGTTCAGGTCCAGATCGCGCCAGACTTTTGGCGGTCGGAGCTAGAGAGGCTGGTCATTAGCTACATACAGACCCATCCTTCTCCATATATATACCGGTACCTTCCTGGATCCGACCTCGCTTCGTCTGGCGACTGGTCTGCGGCGTGGGATCGCGGTGTGCACTCCACACACCACACATATGCACATATGTATCCTTGTGGCACGGACGTGGACCGACTGGGTCACCAAACTGGTCAACCAGTTTTTGGAGGGGAACAAATGTTTGTATGGGAACAAGTACAAGTAAAGAACATAAATACCCAAAAAATTGTGACAAAGATTGACCACGCTGGCGGCATCCCAAACGCTTTATACTGATTGATTGAAAAATATGACATCACGCAAGTCACAACTCGCAATACTATGGGTAGGTACAAACTGTTGTACGGAAAATCAAGTAAATTGCTGTTTCCGTCCAGACATACTGCGTTTAGGTCCATGGTTGTCGTACAATTTTGTTTGCATAAAAGTGTAAGGATTATATTGGTAGCTTTAAACTTACACTTGGACAATAAAAAAATGTATTTTTTTCTAAAACCTCAAGGTTCATATCTTTTTATGATATTAATTATATTTTTAGGGTTCCGGACCAAAAAGGTAAAAACGGAACCCTTATGGTGCGACTCCGTCCGTCTGTCTGTCTGTCACAAAGTCAAATATCTCAGGAACTACTAATGCTATCGATTTGAAATTTGGTATAGTTGTAAACAAAGCTAATCCTCGTGTATGGAAAATGATTTTTTTTAATATATACTTTTAATTTGTATAAAAAAGGGCGGATAAGAGGGGGGCAAAAATTCAAAATCTAGTTAGTAGGCCAAGTGGGGTATCATATGAAAGGGCTTGAATTGTACATTCTAAAACAATTTTTCTTTTTTTTTCTACAATGGTAAAATTTTGATTTATAAAGAAAAATGTTGAAAAAAATACCATCCCCCCCCCCCCCTTATCTCCGAAGTTAACCAAGCGAAAAATTTGAAAATAATATATATGATTAATATTAACGTGAATATTACCGGAAAAGTATAACGAGACCTCTATCTAGCGTAATTTTTTTTTTCTTCAAAAATCATATGTTAATTTTGTTTGTAATTTAATACTTCTGTGTTAATTTTTTTTCTTTCAAATTCGTATGAAAGTGTTCTGAAAGTACCTTCTAGCAAATAATAAAAGAAATATCGAAAATAATTCACTTGATAAAGAATTATCGCTGAAAAACCAACATACAGGGAAATGTATTAACGTACCACCGTAGAACCCTATCGCAATAAGGTGACATACCACTCTAATTTGAGTGACGGCGGCCTGTCAATTGCGACAGGGTTCTACGGTGGTACGTGAATACATTTCCCTTACTGTACATACCGAGTTCCTTGGTCGCGCAAGTTAGTAACAAAATGCACCGATAAATGGCGCTATAGGTACTCATGACTTAACTGCACTATGCGTTGTTAAGATTTTTCCAAAATTAATGGGTGGGACAAGGCGGGTGTATTGTATGATATTTTGTACGGAACCCTCGGTACGCGAGTCAGACTCGCACTTGACCGGTTTTTTTTTATTTATACTTTATTACAATAATTTTATGGTTTACTATCCATTTAGCAACACTATGTTATCAATTTTAACACGAGTCATCATGCCTTTTATGCGCAGGATCATTTGGTAAGTGCACTACAATTGTAAACATTTATATCACTAGCAGATTTCATCACACATAGTTCAAATAAATCTGTAGTGCAATTTGCTTTTCTGTGATTTTAATGTTTTTAACTCTACTGCCATTGAAATAGTGCAGAGCGGTTCTATTTTTAGACGCCTGCACTGCATGAAATGAAAAGAATCGCGTGTTGAAGACTGCGCGACAACCCCTCAAAGTGCCCGAAGAAACGAAAATACTAGGTACCTACTTGAGGACCGGTTGAGACGAGAACGGGGGAAACTAGGCATTGAAAGCCATTTAGCTTAGAACCCTGTATACAATGCCTGCTCTTCAGCGCACCTAAGCATAGACTTATGTAAGAGTTTATGTTGTTTTAGCAGTCGACTTTTATACCAAACAATACGAATAGTAGGTCTAATGCAATTAAAATAATGTATTCCTGACAAAAGTCAACATACAATAATACGTCATACACCATTAATAATTACAAATTAGGGTGGTCCTTAAAAACTGAAAATTTGAAATTACAATGAGGCACCCTCTTAAATTGTTCTAAAACGTGAAAAATAACGTATGCTTTTTAGGGTTCCGTAGCCAAAATGGCAAAAACGGAACCCTTATAGTTTCGTCATGTCCGTCTGTCCGTCTGTCCGTCTGTCCATATGTCACAGGCATTTTACTCGAAAACTATAAGGTGTATTTGAATAAAATTTTGAGGATAGGTGTATTTTGTTAGCCGCTACATAGTTTTGTAATTAAAATGACAAAAAAAAAATTTTTTAGGGGTGCACTCCATACATAAAACTAAAAGTCAAAAAAAAAATTCATTGTGACCCCCCGTGTGGCACATCAATCGATAGGCCTTTTAAAATAAATATAAGGTTTCCTAGCATTTTTTTTGATTAAGTGAATGGAGTCGGAGATAATCGCACCGAAAGTCACTAAAATTCTGTCCCCCCCCCTCTAATTTTTAAACGGTGTATTTTAAAAATATGGAAAAATTCATAGACATAGGGCTTATTAATTTCATTCACCGAAAATTGATTTGAACAAGATCGGTTCAGAGGTTTTTGAGATATTGCTAAAAAACTGCCTTCCTCAAAGAAAAGGACGTAAGTGCCGTAAAATTTCTGTGACGATACGACCTTTTTGATAGGCACGGAACCCTTCGTTTTGCGTGGTCCGACACGCACTTGGCCGGTTTTTATTTTTGGATAAGATTTAATGGTCGCTACCGAATTTTGAAACTTTTTAAGGTTTGCATTGCTCTATAGTAAGATTGTTTATATTTTTAACATTTTACTACTTTATTGAGCTGCATTTGATGATAGGAAATTAATAATCTTGAACACATAAAAAACACTAAATTTCAGCCAGTAATTCAAAAATGAATTTTATTGTGCTAAATATGCTAAAAACGGACTCTGATGTTGATTTTAAGACTTTAAATTTGATTTCAAATAAGCGTCGTACACTTAGTGAACGAATTTCGTATTTTTTCGATTGTTTATTCCTTATTTATCAAATGTAAGTAGCTTAATAAAGTAGTAAAATCTTACTATGGGGAAATGCAAAACTTAAAAAGTTTCAAAATTCGGTAGCGACCATTAAATCTTATCCAAAAATAAAAATAAAAACATACGTTATTTTTTCACGTACTAGAACATTTAAAAGTGTGCCTCATTGAAATTTAAATTTTCGGTTTCTAAGGACCACCCTATTACAGATTCATTATTATTAATGATTTCTTTTCTCTTTATACCACTTTTACAAGTGTTTTTATGAAATTGTTCGTTCGCGAAACTCGCAGCACACCCGTAACTTTCGAGCGCCTCTTATGGTCCAAATTAACTCAAGAGTTATTGGTATGAGTTAACGAGCAAGGTGAAAATATATGATGGTTATTGTATTAGGGTTTTACCAATATAAAATAAGAGAGTACCTATTGAAATTTTTATATGGAAAAATGACAGTTGGATCTGCCTAACGCGCGTTCAAAACGTTACGTTTGTAACGCCCTTTGTTTTCAAGTTTCACAGATGCGTTCTATTTTTCAATTATAGGCATCATAATTGGCGAATTTGGTAGATTTAGGAAACATCTATCGAGATTTAGAATCCATTTGATTCTGTCGTATTTTTTTCTAGAGGTACTAGCTGTGCTTTTTTCTCAAGATTAAGGCCCCAATCACACTGCAACTGGCGCGACCTGAGGGAGCGGTCAATAGTAAATTTGAAAGCTAATGACAAGTTCACTATTGACCGACGGCCAGCCCGCGCCAGTCTGTGAGAGGCTTAATGCGATACTGATACAGATCTAGAGTGGTTAGTAACTGTAGGAACGAAGATTAAAAAAAAAACTGTTCTTGTCCTTGTTTTCGGAATATCTTCGGCTGTTGCCACTAAGTGTGCCGCCAACCTAACCGGTAGCAACAACTTGGTGGCATGATCAAATATATGGTATCTTTAAATCACGGTTATCGCCCTTAATCCATAAGCTTTTATCGTAGACTATACCTACGACGAAAATAAATAACACCATCGAGACCCCTTAAATATGATGTAACGCAGCTTATCGGAACCGCGTAAAAAATAACTACCCTAACGTATGAACCTCTGAATCAGTTTCAGGCGTCCGCAAACTTGATCGCGTTAGCAAAAAGCCTGAGATTGATGAGGGAGGTGGGCGGCACCCCCGATCTTTCCATCTCATCTTGCTTTCATCGAAGACGGGGCGAGAGGTGTGAAAGCAAACAAAAACAAAGGTTTCCACGGGGTTGAAGATGAAGTACATTTTAATAAGTTTCAGCAAGGCTAAAAGCAGATAGGTATACGGGTATAAGTTATTCTTAGAGGATTTATTAATTTGATGTACCTATGTTTGATGTGTAGTACTCATAGGTCGAGTTCTTCACATGTGTCTTATTATGTCAGTAATAATAAAGCATGTGTACACATTTTTGAAAGGTTGTCTGTATATACACGATGATTTTTAATCCGTGAACAGGAATCATTTTTTCTAACTCAGTAATTGATGGGGATTACGATAAAGTAGTAATTACGTGGAAACAAACTTGTTTTTTTTTAATCATAATTTTAATGTTGAGTTAAATTTTATCCTAAAATCCTTGTCACTCTACTACCTTATCGGTTTTAATGAGTTTGTAACCTCTTTACAAACTTATTAGCAATTGACAATTTATGAGTAAACCCTGTCCTTGACATTGTCAATCACTTTTGTCATACGCATAAACAAAGTCAGAGTCGTGGATATTGAATGAGAAAATTACTAATTGTCCAAAAATCATGCCTCCACCATAAATCCGTACTCAAATATCGAGCGTTACGATATTGTACGTTTGTCGATACAAACGAACAGCACAAGACGAACCCAACAGTTATTTCACGAACTTCATCCAAACGTCCCGATTCCCAGACACAATTTGATAAACCGCATGCACCAAAACCTACGTGACTTCGGGCAGTTTACAGTGCCGCAACATGCTCAAGCACCCGGACGACCGTCATCCTGACGATCCGGATCGACGAATCTTAAGATTCTTTGCTCGGGATCCTCGAAGGAGCACTAGGCAAGCAGCGAGAAGATTTCGAGTGAGTCAATCCTTCGTGTGGCTGCTGCTTAACTTGTCCGATTTACATCCCTTTCCTTTTCGACCTGTGCAAGATATTCTACCAACAGATTTTGCAGGGAGGGTTGCTTTCTGTCAGTGGTTCGAGAGAAACATCGAAACCAATATCTGGTGGTCGGATGAATCGACCTTCACGCGCGTCGGTCAATTTAATGTCCATAATGAACACTTTTGGGCTGCTGAAAATCCACGGCTCACCCGAAGAAACGCGTTTCAAGTGCGTTTCTCGGTAAATGTGTGGGCAGGGATAATGAATGAGACATTAATTGGACCCATATTCATAGAAGAGAGATTAAATGGAGGAAACTACCTAACTTTGCTAAGGCATATGGTAACAGAGCTGTTGGACGAAGTGCCATTGCGGAATTTGAATAACCTGCATTTCCAGCATGATGGTGCCCCTGCACATTTTGAACATAGGGTTCGCGACTACCTGAACGCGGAATTCCCTGGGCGGTGGATCGGCCGCGGCGGCCCTATCGCATGGCCTCCACGCAGTCCAGATCTCACTCCATTGGATGTTTACCTTTGGAGTGACGTAAAACAAATTGTTTATGAACAAGAGTCCAATACTGTACAAGAACTCCGCCAAAGAATATGCAACGCATTTGACGAAATAAGGGCTAGCAATTCTCTTCGCAGAATTAAAAATAAATAATCACAGGCGTCGAGCGGAGCTGTGTCAAGAACAACACGGTGGTCATTTTGAACACCTGTTAAATTATGTTTAAAATAATCTTTTTTATGTTTTAGTTGGTCAGGTATGCAGTTGCTTTTATTGTTTTGTATTTATTTATTAAATTGTACAGTTTAAAAACAAATCATTTTACTTGTTCAAGATTTAACTTGTTAAGTAGCTTGAAAATTAATAGTTTAGGTAATGCACTTTATGGTAATCACCTACCAATTATTTTCGTCGTTATCAGTGCAGCACTGATAAGCTGATAAGAATACAAGTATTTATTGACATAAGATCCGTCAAATTTCCCGCCATACTGATGGTACTTGACGTATCGTAGTTAAACTTTATTATACCGTAGGATGACCATGTATTCAATGGTTACTTGTTTTAACTATATTTTCACTTTTAATTAATTAAACAGTGGAGAAATAACGCCAGACCTCGCCGAATAAGTTTAATTTGGGCTAAATTTTAATATTTTCCCACTCCTGTTCACGGATTAAAAATCATCGTGTATATTGGAGAACTCGACTGTACAAGCATTAGATTTTAGATTTATTTATTTTCACAAGTTCACAACATACAATTGCACTTAAAATTACACATAGTCAATGTAGT
Source organism: Epinotia nisella (assembly GCA_932294315.1). Lineage (NCBI taxonomy): Eukaryota > Metazoa > Arthropoda > Insecta > Lepidoptera > Tortricidae > Epinotia > Epinotia nisella. The sequence goes on along the minus strand of OW028679.1, from coordinate 14,085,091 downwards.
AGTTATTGTATAGTTTGGGACAATATTGGTTTGTGTAAGAATGTCTCCGCATTTATTTATTTAGTATGTTTGTAAAAAATCTAAGTACAAAGTTAAGATCGAAAATATTTGATTTATCAATTATGTCATGACAGTGATAAATTGTTTAAGTATGTGAACACGACTGTAGGTATTGTCAAAAGCTTATAAGAGTGCTATGATGTCTGTCAATTCATACAACTTATATCGTACATATATGTATAACCGACTCTGGAGCCGTAGCATGGTTGGCCTTATCACGCGACAAGTGACAAGAAGAGCGTCGTCTCGTTCTATCGAACGGTGTCAGCCAGTGACGCGCGCTCTATCCTATCACCTATCGCGTGACAAGGCCAACCATGCTACGGCTCCTCAGCAATTTGGTTTCCGAAAGGGTCTCTCTACAGAAGACTCTATAGCAGCTTTTATGAAACATGTTCACACGGGGCTAAAGAAAAAAAATAAGTGTATGGGCGAATTTTGTGATCTGTCAAAAGCCTTTAACAATAGTACATTGTTGAAGAGGCTAGAAAGTAAGCAATAGATGAACGAGTTAGTTCGAGGGCCGACGCGTAGCGGAGGCCCTCGAAAGTACGAGTCCAGCTATTGCACTTTCGGCCGAGGCTTAACACGGTGCTTTTCACGCCTACTGTGAGGAAATTGCAAATAATTATAATTTTAAATCAAAATTAAGTAACTAATTGAAGTACATAATACTAAACAGGCTCGCTTGCCTCGCGCCCCGGCGCGGAGGAGGAGGAGCGGGCGCACGCCGGTGCGACCGCGCGCGGTGCCCTGTGATTGGTCGATCGCTGTTCAAACTGTCCAACAATAACTTTGTTGGACAGTTTGAAGTCATAGATGGCCTGTTCGTGCGACGTCCGACTAACCCCAGCTTTGAAGCCTGAATTCTGACCATCTTTTGTCACATTTCCGAGCAGTGGCGTGAAAACACCATAATATACTACAAGATAAATTGTCATTTTATGGTATCGAATAAGTAATGTTAAAAGTGTCCAGAGTATATTAAGACTTGGTTTACTGCGAACAAATTAAAGCAGTAGGTAGTAGGTAGTTGTAAAATATATATTTAATACCTTTAAAATACATTTAATTATGAAAATTAATACTAAAACTATTATTAAATTAAAATAACTAAATCTTAAACTTAGAAAAAATAAATAAAATGACTAATTAGATAAAAGACCTGTGCCTCTTGGCAGGGTGCCCATCACGCAGGCAGCATTCCCGCGCTGAACAGCGATTGCGATTCTTTGCGCGAGAAAGCTGCCGGCGCGAGGGTCGCCTGTTGCCTCCCTTAACCTTTTGCTGAGTTCCCTGTGGAGCTCCAGCGCACCCTTACCCCAAGGACCTAGTGTCTCGACGCCGAAAGCAAAGAACTGATATTGGGCGCCGAGACAGCTGTATTTAGAGACCTTGAGGCGTTCCCGGGCGTCTGCCGCCGCCCCCGCACGCCTGGTAGTTGCTGGTAGGTAGGACGCCGCCAAGGTGTCTGTGCAGGTGGCGTCCCACACCAGCGCACGGCCCGACTTCCAGGGTATCAACGACATTCCATCAGGGCGCTTGCCATCGCCCCGCACAATCTGGGGCTCCAGAGCAGCGGGAACATTGGCGCTGACGAGCGCCCTTCTGAGAATGTCGTTGAGAGTGGCGTGGCGGGACAGGCGGCCGGCGCCCGAGGAGCAGGAGAGGCCATGGTGGCCGAGTCGGTCCACTGGAGCCCCGCAAGAAACACAGTTGTGACCTGTGCAGATCCCAGCTCCCAGCCGGAGACCGACGGCTATGCGTAGGGTGTCTGGGTCAATAAAAGTTCCAGAGTTGGGCGAGGGATATGCATGCAGCCAGTGACCGGATTCTGGCTTGGACACGGCTAACAGCCTTGCCCGGTCTCTGCCTGTTGAAGGCTCTATTAAAGATTGTAGAGTGGTGACGGAGGCTATTGTATCCCAGGCCCTTTGCCTATGTGGTTTGGATGGGAAATTTGGACTCGGTCCAGCTAGCCAGGCATTCGTGGCCTCGTCCAAACATGCAATCTCGCAGTTAATGCCCGCTGGGGCTTTTAGTATTCTACCTGCGAGATCTAGCGTGCTGTGGATTGAAGACAGGAATGCCGGCAAAGACACACTTGAAATTTTGCGGGTTCCCAAGCCGCCGTTCCTTATTGGTAAAGCTGCTTGGGACCATGCCTGTTCGCTGAAGTGAATGTTCAGAATATTTTCAATTTGGGATTTCATTAGACTGTCAATAGGTGTGATCAAATGGGGGAATTTCCAAATGGGGCAACAGCGAAGCAGGTAAGTGAATTTAGGGACAAAGAGACAGAATTTTAAGATAAATAAAGCTGAGTGGCTGCTAATTTTGACAAGGCGGTCCGAATACTTGATGAAGTTTGTAGATGATTTATTTAAGAGAGGAGGAATGGCCTCCTCAAAGATGGGGGAGCCGAGGAGGTGCAGACTATCTTTCGAAATTATTTTTATGTTAAGGGCAACGTTGTTAAAAGTTTGAGCTATTTGGGAAGCGGTTAGTGGATTTACTTTGTCCGAAATATACAATTCAGATTTGTCACAATTTAAATCTAAACCGATTCGATTGAAGTGCTGTTTAACATGCACCAAATCTGCTAGGACTGTCTGCGCGTCTCCGGCTAAGGTCCCATCGTCGAGGTACCAAATATTTAATTTTGAATTTAGGTTATGGATTATCGGATTTATCGCCAAACTAAAGATCGCTGGACCGAGGGGATCACCCTGTTGACAACCTACGGCTGAAAGAATCTCATTGGATTTATGAACTAGTTTTGAGGGGCAGTGGTAGCACTGGAGAAGGAAGTTATACATTTCCGGGACATGTATTTTAATTTCGTTTAGCAGGGTGTCCCTATTGACCGAATTAAATGCGTTTTTAACGTCTAATTTTAGAAGAACCTCGCACGAATCACTTTTTACGAAGGTACGTACAGCGTGGACTGCTGCCTCGCAACCTCCACGGGTTCCAAAGCCGACTTGTACGGGTTCAAAGAGGGTCTGTAATTTTGTTCTAGTGAGCCGGACGCAGATCTTGGCTGCCAGTAGGTAGTTAATACTCAAATTATGCGTCAACAGTCTACTATCAAACAAATAAAACTGTCATGTTGACTACCATGGAAACCGGCTATTAAGTACTAAGGAGACGAAATTCTTAGGTCTAACAATAGACAGCTCTCTGAAATGGGACACGCATAATGATACTTTATGTAAAAAAACTTTCAAGGGCTTTGTCTGTACGAAACATTAGGGAGTTGTGCGGTGTCCAAGCTAGTAAGTCGGTCTATTACGCCTTCTTTTATTCCCTAATGTCTTACGGAGCACTGAGATGAGGACATGCAGCAACGGGTTCTAGAGTTTTCTAATTGTAAAAAAGGGCACTCAGAAATATTTACAGTGTTCCTGCGCGAGATAACTACCGAAGTATGTTTAGTGAAAGTGGCATAATTACATTTTACTCTTTATTTATATCTAAAACTTATTACATGCTCCCAAACACCTGAGTCGCAGTAAGAAAATATGTGATATTCATAAGTACCCTACACGAAATAGACGTAAACTCTGCCTATATCATATCATATTTATTCGTTTGCAACCATGGTATTTACAAGGTGTTCTTAAAATCTGACTAGTAGGTACGAACATGGACCCTACTAGGGTGTAGCAACATGCTTAAACTAAACATAAGCGTAAAAAATAAAATAAAATATATCTGCACATTAGATAACAACATATTTTTATCCAACAGATATCTCTATTTTTATACTTACATCGATACATATAGGACTAATAACCCATGAACTCTTGTAGAGAATATGGGCATTCCGTTACTTATTTGTTATCACACTAATATTATAAATGTGAAACAGTGTCCATATGGAAATCCATGTGGTCAAAGATACATAATAAAGTAACATCGACGGAAATTGTATTTATACAACTAACGTTAAAAACTTCAATAGTGCGATGCAGAGCTTCACACATTTCCAGGCATATTCTAGCCGCAGTAGGTAATTCTTCTGATTTTTCTATGCGTTTAAACTCTGCCAAACCATATGAGAACGTATAAAAAAGAGTTTGATGAAGTTTAGGTATCGTAGACGGAGTTTGAGAAAGACCGATTTAAGAACACATCACCAGCGCCATCTTTTGGTAATCAGTAGAAACATGGATTCTCCCTAATGTGGTGTAGTGGCGTTGAGGACAAATTTAACAAAAATATGCGAACCGATTTTATTGAAACTTTCCAATATTGTTGTTTATACCTCAGAGTAGAACATAGCGTGCCGTTTTTAACCGACTTCAAAAAAGGAGGAGGTTATATGTTTCACCGATTTTTTTTTTATGTATGTTCGCCGATTTCTCCGTCAATTATGAACCGATTTTAAAAATTCTTTTTTTATTCGAAAATGTATACTCCTGAGATGGTTCCATTTTCTCCAAGTTAGGATCTGATGATGGGATCAAGGATCCAACTGTCATTTTTCCATATAAAAAATGACATTAAGATCTACCTGACGCGCGTACAATGCGTTACATAATCGACTCATTGAACTCAATGCGAATTAACTTGATATAAAATAAGACCATTGTTCTTGTTATTTCGCTTCGATGCTTCCCGCATTTGATTTTAATGACATCGCAATGCAAACGTAAACATTTTTGCTCTCTTTTACGAATTGTAATTTAGTTTCAGTAGGTAATGTTCGTGTAAAATTAATTTTAAAATGGAGCTTCCCGGCTGGCATTATAAATAAATATTTTAAAAATCATAATCAACCTTGAGCCTCCGTCATCATAAACAGCAAGATATGCCGAAAAATTATCGACTAGCGCAATTATAAAAAATATGTTAGTACTTTATACGTAACTAGCTTCCGCCCGCGACTTTTTCTGCGTGGACCCGGAATAAAAATTATCCTACATTTTTTAATCCAGGTTATAAACTATCTTCGTGCAAAATTTCATCCAAATCGGTTGAGCCGTTTAAGCGCGATTGAGTAACAAATATCTAGACTTTCGCATTTATAATATTAGTAGGATAATAGGTAGGATAGGTAATAGGTAGGCAAGATTTTAACACCCTCACTAGGTGATTGTGAGATAGCTTGCTTGTCCCAGGCCAGGGATCCATCTAGGATATCAAAAAGAAATATTGTGCATAATTACTAGTTTTACTTATTTCGATAATTAATCACTATTCAAACTCAACACTACATTTTATAAAAGTTCATATTTGTTTTCTTTGCAATCGCGTGACGATTAACGCATGATTTTTCTAATGTTAAGGGCTCATCTATTAATCACACGAATTTCATGACTTTTTGACCCCTCCCACCTCCTTGTCACACGTCACATTTGGCTACCCCGTCACGTATGACGTCACATATTCAGCAATTTTAAATTAAGAAAAGTAAAAATATAGACCAGCTCTTCCAAAATAACTTAGTAGGTATTAAAAATATTTTTATATAATCAACAAAGAGAAAATTAACACAATAAAAAGTAATTAACAAACTTAGTCATCTTGAGTCCATGCTGTAGTCTGGACCCATTACTACTACTGTTTAGTAGGAAAAGTTTCTTTCAATATTTTTATTGGTATGTAACCGTCAAATTAAATAGCTCGCAGCTCGCAGCGAGAAATAATCGGTTTTGGTAAGATTATTGAACGAGCGAGCGAAGCGAACGGAGCTAAGCTATGCTTCAGCTTGGGCCAAAATTCGTTCGTATGTCCGAATTTGCCGCTGTGCTGCTGTTCTCCTCTACAGGTCGCATTTCTTAACCGAAACTCGTGAAGTTTTGTGAGCAGGTTCGATAATTATATAGGTACACTTAGTTTTTGTTTGTCAATTCAGAATTTGAAAAAAAATCAGACAAATACACATTGTCGCGAGTTCTACAGCTAACAGAGCCACTAATTATACTTATAGACTATTATTATAATCTGTGCTTATAGGCAGGGACGATTTTTAACTTTTTTTGAGCTGATGAAAATTAGGCACTTTACGTGATCGTTTTTAGGGTTCCGTATTCAACAAGGAACCCTTATAGTTTCGCCATGTCCGTCCGTCTGTCTGTCTGTCCGTCTTCGGCTTAGCTCAGTAACCCTTATAACTAGAAAACTGCAATTCGGCGTGTGTATATAAACCAATCACGCCGACAAAATAGTCGAATAAAATCCTGAAAAAAAATTTTTTAGGGTACCTCCCCTACATACCCCCACAATTGTTGATGTATTTTTTTTCTCGTTAAACCTATAGTGTGGGGTATCGTTGGATAGCTTGTTCAAAAATATTATGGGTTTACTAAAACTATTTTTCAACTTAGTTATGCGTTTGCGAGATAATGGGATTTAAAGCCCTAATTTTTGTTCGAGTCATGTGTCCCCCCCCCCCCCCCATCCTGCTGGCTAAATGGCTACTACTGGGGACGTGAAAAATCTGAAAACCATACATTTGTCATTTTGTACGGAACCCTCGGTGGGCAAGTCCGACTCGCACTAGTCCGGTATTTTTTTAATATTGTTGTATTTTTTTAGTATTGCTTTACTTTAAAATTTTGACATTCTTAGTTTTATATTAAGTATATTATTTGTTGTTTGATGATTTCTTATTATTTTTGCGCAATTTGTGCCTAACGATTATTGTACAATAATTTAGTATTTGCGAAATGTGATTGTTATATGAGAATTGTGTAATGAGATGAATAAAACTAAACTAAACTTATAGCTTTAATAATAACTTCGCTATTTGAGAAGATTGACTCCTCCAGGATTATTGTAACAAATTTACAGCGAAGGAAAGTACCTAAACAAATACGAGTGTGTAGAAAATATAAGCAATTTTAGTTTACAATTAAAGTTAATAAAAATTCATAATTTAGATTTTATCAATATTTTGTATGTGGTCACTATATTTGGGACTCCTCCCTTCCCTTTGTCACAACATGTCACTCTTTGTAGACCCCTTCCCTCCCTCTATACGTGTGATGTAATAAATTTAATGGATGAGCCCCTATATGGAATAGGCACGGATATACATGAAAATGGTGCTTCAAGTCATATTAATTCCAAACTCATGCTGAAGTATTTTTGCCAAATTATTAACATGAATTTATACTAAGCATTTCGTAATAGTACATTGTTCAACGAGGGGCGTAAGTGGAATATTGCTAACGAGAGTCTATCAGAAGCCCGACGCCGAAGGCGGAGGGCTTTTGATGACTCGAGTTTGCAATATTCTTACGCCCGTGTTATACACAATGTTTTTCATCACATTTGCGAGGAAATAAATAACAACAAAAGACAGAAAAATGTAAGTTTCATACAGCAGCACCAATCAGAAATTGACAACTTCACTTCCAGATCAGTGCTAGTAGAGCGCGCAGTTCAATATTTCAACCAATCACAGAGCAGTATTCTTGCGGGGCGGGGCGTCGTGACCAACTAGATTTTTTTATTCAACCAATCACACAGCAACCAGATTTGCTTAAGCCAATCAGAGGATTCTATTATTTTAAAACTAAACTTAACAGCCCGTGGGAGGTAAAACGGCTATAACTGCTCTGCACGCTCGCAAGTAATAATGCCATTGACGAGCAAGTGTGATGAAAAGATATTACTTTGCTAACTTTACTTTTAATCAAAACGTAACAATTAAGTCATGTTTTTTGTATATTGTTACCTACTTCCATAATTGCTCATTCTAACCTTAATCAAAGTCAAAGTCAAAGTCAAAGTGATTTATTCTTCAATTTAGGCATATTACATGCACCTATGAATGTCGATAAACTACCACCGGTTCGGAAAGTAAACCTCTGCCTCGAGAAGAACCGGCGTAAAAAACTCGGCGAGGTGTCATGTTTTCAAAACAGTATACAATATATCATTTCAGTATCAGGGTATTATAAAATTTTAAAATTACATTGCTACAGTAGAAAGTCTATTTATTTTACCGCTGCCAAATATCCCTATCCATGATGTAGTCGTTTATCTTATAATATGCTTTTGAAATAAGTGTCCGTTTTACGACAGATTTGAATTTAGAGTCAGTAAGTTCGGTAATGTGTTTTGGAATTTTATTGTAGAATTTTATACAATTTCCCAAGAACGACTTTTTCGCTTTTACTAGCCTGTAAAAAGTTGTTTTGTGCTTCCCTGCGCTTCTGGTAACCTTGGGCCTATCAGTGTTTGTTGGGTAGTTGTATAAATTCTTTCTAACATACATAATTATTTCAAATACGTATAGCGACGACAGTGTTAGAATATCTGTTTCCTTGAAAAATTCTCTTAATGACTCACGCGACCCGAAGTTATAAATTGCTCTAACAGCCCTTTTTTGTAATAATAGTTTTACAACAACAATAGACCGCTATGAGAATTAAATATCAGCTGGAATGGCAAAGTTGATTCAACTTTCGACATTATACGAACTTTCGCAGAGAGAGTTTACCCGTAGGTATATATTCGTTACTTGACGGAGGTGGTGCGTCCTGACCTGACCTGAGTCAACCGAGGCCAATCAAAACTTCAGCCTTGGTTATAATACTTCTATTCCTCGCTTTTATTCAGTATGCTTGCATTCGAGCGACGAGTAGGTCTGCTTTGTAGATAATAAATAAATCATCATTATTGGTATACACGGTGGCATTTTAAAACAAAACACCCCTCTCCAATTTGAGGCATTCCGATCCCCATAGTAAATTGTGGAAGTAGGAACAAGCATACATACTCGTATATATCTATCTATCCACGATCTATCCGTCGTTGTCTACAGAGGCTGCAATCGACGAAGTGATTTTAAAGTCAGTAATAACACTAAAAGGGCGGTTTAATTTAAAACAAAAGAGCTCTTCAATTTCGCGGGGCCGCCCAAAATCAATCTCGTTTTGTGTACTTTCTTCAAAGGCTTTCAGCAAATTTGGCTTCAGCAACGATATGTTTAAGCGACAAAGTTGAAATAAAATTATAAAGTTACGGTAAATTATGAATCGAAAAGTTTTCGACTACCTACTTAATCTAGACAGGCGGAGCGTGTCAAGCCAAGTTCAAGCAAAGGACTAGCCAGTTACTAGAATAATGATGACAAATTTTGAATGGAATTGTGAACATGTGCAGGAATTATAATTTAGATTAAATCATGGAGATAAGTATATTAAGGTTAATAAACACGTCGCTTTTTATATCCAACGTTATAAACTCATTACGAAATGTTGAACGGGTAAGGCGAGTTCATGGAGCGTGAGATAAATGTATCCTTAACGAAGTGGTTTACCTAATCTTCTTTAAACCGTTTTTATAATTTTCAAAGTAGGTATTAATACTAAGACTTTGCAAGGGGTGAATTAGTAATCACTCATTTTAAAATACGGTACGTTGGTGCCTACTCATAAAATACCTTTTTATTATTTTAAGTACGGTATCATGTTTTTTTTAATATAACAATTTTAATGTCATTAATTTAATTGAAATTGAAGTTTATTCGTAAGTTCCTTATAGCTTCGTAATATTACAGAATTGTAATGCACAAAAAAATATTGATGCCACCCCCTCTGAAGATGCGGAACTGCAAGTTTCAAGATAAATGTCTATTTTATTGACATCCCAAAGTCACTTATTAAACTTTTCTAAACTCATAATGAATTGGTGGCGAAAAGTTAAAAGCTCAGACCGCTTAGGTATACTCTTCTTACTTAAAATTAACTGCTGCGCTAGCTGGCGTCCTTCTATAATACTTCCATGATACCAATTACCATCTAAATTGATAGTAAACAATATACTAAAAAGACTATGTTTTATTTTATTATATGCTTCAGCAGATCGTTCAATCCACGAAAGCACGAATCACTCCTACCTTTGCTTTGGTCAAAACACAAACTAAGAGTGGGTTCAAAAGTGAACCACCTGTAATCATAGTAACGGCTGTTAAAATATGTATATGTACAATCCGACAGTCGTTGCCATCAAACTTTTCTTTATTTGACAGACAGCAACTTCGTGCTGGGCAACGCGCAAGTGCCGGCATACCCGATCGTCTACTGCTCGGACGGATTCTGCGACCTGACGGGGTGGGCGCGGGCACACATCATGCAGAAGGCAAGTTTGTAGGCTTTCGCGTTAAGTGAATTAAACATTCGGTCACAAGCTCCAAAAACATTAATAGGAGCATCTTTTCTAATTCATCCCTTGAAGGTGCGGGTTGAAAGTTAATATAAGTAATGTGTGATTTTTAATGATAAACTGTGGCTATAAAACATGAAAGCAGGAAAGCAGGTTTCTTTTATAATACTTATGTAGATCTATCCAGAAATACCTTTTTTTAAACTAGCCCCTAAAGGGGTGAAATAGGAGTTTACCGAGAAGACGTTCATTTAAAAACTTAGATATTTGAAAGTTCGTGTATAAAATACACGACGAAGGGTTATTTAAAGGGGAAGTAAGTTGTAGTAGGCCGTTGCAGGCGTAACAATTCTTGCAAAAATTACACTTATATACTACGCGGGCGAAGCCGCGGGCAAAAGCTAGTTGTAGATACAGGGTGTCACAGCAATAATGGATCCTTACATCCAGTACTCTTTATTAACGCAAAAAAAACGAACTCTTTTAAACAGATAGGATCGGGTTCTGAATGTCTCGTGACTCCTAAGAGCAAATTTCCGTGTCTATTATAGTTTCAGATTTTCTCTCACTGCCTCGTTTGAATAGTTAGTATATGCATGCCAATATATCTTTGGCATAAAACCCTAACAGTGAATTAGCGGTGGCTGCAAAACCGTTGACGATTGCAGCTTCTAATCAAACAGTTAATAGACGACTCTCATGCCACTCGTTTCGCATGACTAAATCATCAATATCGTCATCATCATCATCCTCTTAAAGTTTTCCCGGTTTTTCGGTGCCTAAAGATTTGGCGTAGGCACTGACGTAGACTGTCATCTGACCTTCCTACCCAGAAGGAAGATTAGACCTTGCTGGAATTAGACCGGGTACTTCACGTAACTAAATCTTCAATCATGTTTTTGTTCAGTCGTACCTAACCGTAACCTTTATTTATAGGGCTGTGCATGCAAGTTTCTTCACGGCGCGGACACGAGGGATGAACATCGGCAGGAGATTGATGCAGCGCTGGACTCTAAACATGAACTCAAACTAGAACTAATATTTTATAAGAAAAATGGTAACGTGTTTTGGTCTTACATTAACAGACGGGGAACGACTTAAAGTATACATGAAACATGCCGTCGACATGTCCGTTTAAGTCTATCAGGTATACTATCTTTAATGTGCGATATTATAATGGATTCCTTTTATTACAAGCTTTTATTTAACTTGCACTAAAGTAAAATATGTAAGTTGTCCCTCATTCAAACAAAAAACTGCTTTATTAAATTTTTATTACAAGTTTGCACGAAACCCTCGGTGCGCGAACTTGACGCGCACTTGACCGTTTTTTTTGTTTAAAATTTTGGGTCATTTATGTCTGTCATTTGTGAATTTTGGGTAATACATTATCGATTTTATCTTTTCCAAACAATATTTTACAATAGGAACTTAAATAAACTAAAGTAACCTAAAATTAAGAAAATAAAAATTATATTAAAAAACCGGCCAAGTGCGTGTCGGACCACGCAAAACGAAGGGTTCCGTGCTTATAAAAAAGGTCGTATCGTCACAGAAATCTTAAGGCACTTACATCCTTTTCTTTAAGGAAGGCAGTTTTTCAGCAATATCTCGTAAACCAAAAACAAATTTTTGGTGAATAAATTTAATAAGCCCTATATCCAATTTTTGTTTCATATTTTTAAAATACACTGTTCAAAAATTAGAGGTGGGGACAGAATTTTAGTGACTTTCGGGGCGATTATCTCCGACTCTATTCACTTAATTTAAAAAAAATTGCTGAGAAACCTTATAATTATTGTAAAGGCCAACTATTGATGTCCCACGCGTGGACTTACAATTAATTTTTTTGACTTTTAGTTTTATATAAGTATGGAGTGCACCTCTAAAAAAATTTTTTTTGTCAATTTAATTACAAAACTATGTAGCGGCTAACAAAATACACCACACCTATTCTCAAATTTTTATTCAAATACACCTTATAGTTTTCAAGTAAAATGCCTGTGACATACGGACAGACGGACAGACAGACATGACGAACCTATAAAGGGTCCGTTTTTGCCATTTTGGCTACGGAACCCTAAAAAGGTCCCCAAGGTCAAATCCCTGCGGAAGGGTTCCCATAACACTGGCTGCGTTCCCCCTTTGGATAGCTATGCCGATCCATTGGGCAAGGAACGAGCCAGCCCTGTGGTCTCCGGATACTTTGACCAATTTCCTTGACAATTGGCCAAATAATTGGTGAGCGCCTGGGCTCCATGGTCCGAGTGTTTCGACAGCAAAAGCCGCAAAAACATGCCGGTCCGTAAGGCCGATGTATTTGCGGCACTTTGCTGCCTCGGCCGCTGCAGCTGCCCCGCCTGCTGTCAAAGATGTAGTGCCAAGTATTCTGTGTTGATGCCGAATTACCGACGGTATATAGCTACCTACCTCTGGCGACCTTACTCACGACCAGAACACAACACCAAATACCTACGATAGGAAGCAAGTAGGTAGTGGTGTTATTATGGCTACCTTGCGGCTTCCTGGAAGGATCTTCTCCAGTTGGTCTGCTCCAAATATAAGAGAGATTACATTCCGCTGTGCCCTACCATCTAAAAAGCTCTACATCTAAAAAGATTTACCTCTCTAAAAAACTCTATAAAATTAGTGATACAACTATCATCATTAAAATCTAGACATTACGAGAATGGACTGGATAATATAAAAGTTATGATGAACTCAATCGTCATACAAAAAAATTACTCCATTCCAGTTGGCCCATATTTTTTTTTTTACCTAGTTGATCAAAGCGGAATTATGCTAGAAGGATCCAATTGAAACATGTCTTGTAAGTAACGTCGAGTATCCTACTCTAAGTACTCACTTTTTTGCAGCAGCAAGTGTCTTTAAATTGATGCCTGAATCAAGGTACCACAACTTTTGGCGACCAATGCACTGCATATCACTCCAATTCTGTGGCACGTCACTCGTAGTTTAGTAAGCAAAAATCACGTTCGTGTTTTTAATCCTGTAATTTGTTGGAAACACAAATAAAACGAATATTTTCCAAAAGCCAATTGAATATACCACTGTAAGTAAAATCGGATTCTCTGCTATCCGATAGATTTATATTTTCCCAGGAATTTCGATGATTTACCATGCTTCATGAAAGACCAATTAAAATTAATTGGTTCTGTATTTTTATTTGGTCCTATGAAACACAGAACATTACTCACAATATAAAATTATGTATGCGCCTTGTCGCTATGAAAGAACATTTTTGTGCCCGAATTTCAAGAATTTCAGCATTCACGAATTCATTCAGCACTCCTTTACTTATTGCCTACGCGCCATATTTACGTAATGCTCATCTCAATCTCGGCTTTCGCCGCAGCTTCCACTTGTTTTCATTTCCCGAAATAAAATTTCACATGAATATGCCAGCTCGCAAATCCTGCCCTTGATTACTTATTGATTCATATCAATTAAAACGCACAGTATCATGAGTCAAGGCTACTTTTGATTTCCACTTCAAAAGGTAGGTTTGGATGTTTGAATTGGGTCGGATGAGGGAAGCAATTTATAAAATTACGAACCTTTCTCTTTGACGTCCTCAGTTTCATTACGTTTTTTATTTAACGAGGTAAATAAAATTCCCTAATGAGTCGGGAATACATTTTCAGATTCGTGAAAAACTAAACCAGACTGGATTCTTGCGGTACTTAATAGCTATGCAAAGCTTCGTCCACGCCGCAATCGTAAACAAAAACCAATAAGGGGTTTACGATTCCATTCGACAAAATTAAACTTTTACAAGCTGATGCTGCGCGTTCTGCGTACAGCTGGGTTACTATTCGACGTTGCCGCTTTAAATGACTGAGATGAATGCAAGAAAGTTCGCATATTTTCTATGTACCTATTTAAGTATTTACTTAACAATATAAGAAATTATCATACTTTTTTCTTTGCACCTGTTATAAGTCTCTGTTTAGCCCAATGGTTAGCTGGTAGAGAATGCCATTTGGCATTAAGCTCGCCATTTGTACATATTTTTTTTTTGTGCAATAAAGTTTAAATAAATAAATAAATAAATATAAGTATGTATATCGTCGTCTAGTACTGATACTACCCATAGTCCAAGCTTTGCTTAGTTTGGGGCTAGGTTGATTTTAGTAAAATATTTATTTATTTATTTTATGTCGTAAACTAAACCTACAGTCGAAATACACTCAAGAGCAAAAGTTCCGGGTACACTTTGTATAGAATTTCAGTACAAACTGTACCCGGAACTTTTGCTCTTGAGTGTATATTGTATTTTTCATCTTAAATGAAGTTATCGATGATTTTCTATAGTGAAACGGGTAAGGAAGGGACTAGCTCTCGCACTAGTAGGTAGTTAATGCAGACATGCGTTTCACCTTATAAAATTAAATTTTAAAAAAAAATTGTTTATTGACCAAAAATTGTTACTTAACATTATTCATGTATCTAGTGGGCTCCAAACTAGGCTCAGTCTGTATCTTGGAGCCCGTGTATGCAGTTGACAATTTTTTTTTTTTTTTACAATAAACGTAGAGTAGGACTAAAGTTAGTAGGTAGTTATTTAATACTATATTAAATTTTAATTAAGCCGTACCGTAATTACCATTTATTTCTGTTTACAGGTTCTCCCTTTTGGTGTTTACTCGACATTGTCCCCATTAAGAATGAGAAACGAGAGGTGGTTTTATTCCTCGCCTCATTCAAGGACATCACTAACACCAAGATGGCCGCCATGACCACTAATGAGGAGTTCGACAGCGGTGAGTACACTCGACATTTTACTTGAGATCATTGTAAAGAAACTGCAAGCTACAAAGATTTACGCGTGAAACCATTTCTTTGTTCTCGTCCCCTTGTTTTGAGGCGTTTGTGAATAAAATACTTCTGGGTAAAATTGCTGACGGTTGTGCATTTGTGATAACCTGTGCTGAGCACGTGTTCTAGTGCTATGGGATGATAGCGTTTGCTTGAGCTCCCCATAGAGTCCAGTTGGCCGTAGCGAGTTGAGCATCACCGCACGGTAAAGTTCAATTTGGAGTGTTCGTAGTCCTAGAACTAGTTCGTAGTTAGAGTACTCGTAGTGGAGCACAAGTCGGCGTGCCACTAGGCTTTTCAATAAAACTCTTCTATCTGATTATTTCATAAAGTTTCTACTTTTATTAGATAAAAGATAACAGTAGTATGCCAATAAGATCCCAAGTTGCAAATAGGATAAAGTAGGTACGCATTTTTGTTTTACTTGTCTGTTAGTACAATATAGCCACCGGGGTAGTTTAAGGTAATTCCCGTTTTCAAATCTGTACTATCAACTTTACGTAGGTATTGCTCTATGAAATCTTCTACATTGAATGACATGCACTCACACACATTTAATGTCTTATTATTATGTAAGTTGGTTCGTGTGTTGTTTAAAACCACCCTGTCTTTCTATTTTATGATATGCCGTAATCTTATTCAATCTTTAATATCATGTACAGGGAGCGAAACTTCGGTGCCGGTGACTTCATTATGACGCAAAGTTGCATATAGGATGTTTTTTTAAAACAACATTGCAACACCTCAACGATTCTTAAGAATGTAATAATGGTAATATAAATATTAATGTTTAGTTATAAAAATGTTTGATATTTATACAAAAAATTATGTAAATATTAAGAAACGATACGAACAACATTTTTTATTGGGTAATGTAATTCTAACAAAAAATATTTTTCCTCAAGTAAATGAAACAACACAACAAATGTTTCGTTGGATGACGAAGTATGCAGAACGCTTAAAGTTTTAACATAATATCGCATCTTCTTTCTTCTTGACAATAAAAGAAAAAACTTCTGCAAATACGGCTCCATGGACTCCATTCCATAGCGACTTCGCTCAAGCTAAACAATAATACTTCGATTATATTTACAATTTACAAATAAAAAAAATGTTAAGCGGAAATTGGTTGTTGTTTCCAACAATCTTGTTTTTAACATGACAAAGAGAAGGTGCCAATAAGTTGTTATTTGATTAGGTATCTATAATCTAGATAAAAACACTCTGTATGTAGCTTGACGTCATACGTCTGTCATCGGCACCATAGTTTCGCTCCCTGATCATGTATGTCGCCAGTACATGCAAAATCAGTTCTGCAGTTTGACTCACATATAGCTTTATTAACATTTTGGTTTGAACATATAACTTACCTGATTATATCTTGTCATTTATTATTCTACCCGTGTTAAGGTATAATGATTAATGATTGAAACAGTATGTATAAAGATAGTCATGATATAATCTGCTTGTAACCATTATCCTTTAACACAGCATCGCTCAAATACTGAGCCGTTTGTTTAATACAATATATTTAAGTAATTTTTTTTTACTGGAATAGTTACCACAATTTGTTTTAGTGTTTTGAAAGACCTAATCATGCCTGTGTAATTTAATATATAATACCTTGTTAATATTACTATGGGGATAGTGCATGAAACATAAATTATTTTCATGGAAACTTCATTAATGTAGTCGTTGTTCTATTAAACCATAAAATATTCGCATGATAATTCGTGTCTATGTCTAACTGACTTTTTGGCTTTATCATTATAGTTACTTTTATTGTTTACGCACATTTAAAACACACTAGTTATTGGACTAATTTTATGACCACACACCACACAGTTCATTTAACTTGTAATAAGTAGTTATTCATAATATTGTATGTGAGTGATTCTTATTATCGCCTTCATCAGCTTCGCTGGCGACATTTCCCATTGCAGGGTTTTCGTAATAAATAACCTAGAAAGAGAATTCTTTCACGGGGATACACGTCATTGCATATACACTCACTAAGAGCAAAAGTTTTGGGTACACTTTGTACTGAAATTCTATACAAAGTGTACCCGAAACTTTTGCTCTTGAGTGTATTTTCATAGGTACAAACTTTTTGACAATAACTCAATTAATAATATGTTTTGTTATTACGCAATATAGCTTTGGTAAAAACGTTAGTGCATCGAAATTTTTCAAGCTTAAATCAAACGCACAATACGATATTTTTATTGGAAATAACTATTTCCATTTCAACATGAATTATGGTTATCCTTTAAGCTTGAGAATATCTTTCCGAATTATCTTTCTAGAGTCAGTTTTATTTTTCAAAGAAAACCCTGGATGGTGTTAATGGTAAAATACGAATAAATGGTCATATAGTCTTCATAATTTGTTTGTAATGGTCAAATATTGTCAAGATGGTAACAGGGTGGTTTATGCGTACAGGAGCCGCGGTGCGGCCTTCGGCTGGCGTGGTCACTCTAGCGTTATCCCCATTTGTACCCGCAGCGGCACTCTTGGGCGCCCGGTTCCGCGCTGAATCTAGTTGCCTACTTCCAGACCCGAATGGCAATTTGGACCCAGAAGCGCCTTCGCCCGCCAACATGGGCAGGCGGCGATCTAGAGCGGTCCTTTATCAGCTTTCAGGACATTACAAACCGGAAAAAACGAAGAGCAAAATTAAACTTAACAATGTTAGTAAGGTAACTTTGGAGTACCTGTTTCACAAACCGCCGATGCTCCAGGTCACACAATGGAAATGTACTTATCCTTTCAGAACCTGCTTCACTCATCCGACCCGCCGCTGCCCGAGTACAAAACGTCCGCAGTAAAAAGGTCTAAATTTATAATATCACATTATGGCGTATTCAAAACATTCTGGGACTGGCTGATCCTTATAGCGACGTTCTACGTTGCGGTCGTGGTGCCGTACAACGCCAGCTTCGTTGACGAAGGTCATCCTAGAATCAGCGTCACCAGTGACGTTGTGGTCGAGGCTTTATTTATTGTCGGTACGAGATATTCCTTGCAACCTAATCTTCTTTTAAACTTTTAAGAGCCCTCTAAAATCTTTGTTTATGTTTCAGATATAGTACTTAACTTCAGAACAACTTTTGTAAGCAAAAAAGGAGAGGTGGTGTCGGATTCTAAGGCAATAGCTCTTAATTATATAAGGTCGTGGTTCGTGGTGGATCTCCTGGCCGCGCTTCCCTTTGACCTACTTTACGCGTCCGACGTGTACAGCGGAGCGGTAAGCTGACTCGCCCAGCCGACTAATTAATTTAAGCGTTGTTATTTAAATGAATTATCGCTTAAACTAAGAACTCCTCTGGGTCGTTTCGCGCCTGGTCGAGTCGGTCACGTTTGAGAATTACAATGTAACTTGATTTAAAGCGTTTGTGAGCGTAACTAGGGCACAAATATTGCATTAAACTATGTTGCAGGAATCGACTCACGGGAATGTGCATTTAGTGAAGCTGACGAGGCTGCTCCGTTTAGCGCGGTTGTTGCAGAAGATGGACCGGTACTCGCAGTACTCGGCGCTCATTCTAACGCTTCTGATGCTGTCCTTCTCTCTCGTCGCGCACTGGCTCGCCTGCATCTGGTTCATTATAGCCGAGAAGGAAATTGAACATCACAGGAACGAGAGCTGGGATCTAGGTATGTAAAACATATGTTTCGATTAATGTTTAAGGCGATTCCCCGATTTTTTGTAAACTTACAACCCTGAATAAGAGACAGATTAATGTCTCTCGTGCACAAGAGAAAGAAATGCA
The DNA here is from genome assembly GCA_932294315.1 of Epinotia nisella. NCBI lineage: Eukaryota > Metazoa > Arthropoda > Insecta > Lepidoptera > Tortricidae > Epinotia > Epinotia nisella. The sequence goes on along the minus strand of OW028679.1, from coordinate 14,066,294 downwards.
ACATGGGAATGACTTTTTTGGACAAATGACGATGATTGCTTCTATCCATGAATCTTTTAATGTACGTAATAATACCATTATTGTAACTTGATTATGTCGTTTAATTTTATGTTTGACTTGTCTGAGGTAATAAATAAGTTATATTAAAAGTATCAAAGTTATAGATCCTCGTAAACAAACTGTTTCCCGTTTAGTTTTTATTTCACTAAGCCGAGCTTTTGCGGGTTCATCTTCCAGCAGTAACCAGTAGCCAGACTCTATATTAAATCGGCATTACCGGCATTGACTAATTTTACGGAAAGGGACTTAATCAAATGTTTGTTGGTCGTTTGCAAAATAAGGTAGTCCTAGTACACCTTGATTAAAATCAGTTAACCACTGACAGATTGGATCAAACCTTGGGATATTCTACCTTAATACCAATGTATATTTACTAATTATTTCATTTATTTATTTCTTGCATCATGTAGTTAACAGAGGTCTTATCAGTAAATTGAGTCCAATACATGAGCCCTGTTAGGGCACAGCAATATAATCTTATATCTAACATGCATTACAATTTCTACCTAACATTCGTAATATTTAATTTTTAATTTAATTAAGTCTTTATTACAACCGTTATATTTTATAGGCAGTGTTTACAAAATAAACTATAATATTCTGACGTTAAGATAGAGTATCGAGTGAATTAATGCCAAATGTCAGTAGTTAACTGATTTTAATCGCAGTGTACTCGACGTTGCACAAGTGTAGGTATGTGTAAAGTGACATGGCTCAAATTCGAATGAAGAAAAACCCTCATAGTTATAATTTAACTCATATTGCTTTGACATAAAGAGCCCATGCCATACACTAGTGTAAAGTCGAATACTAGGGCGTTTACTTTATTGCAATGAAATATTTAAAAATGGTAAAGGGTGAAAATTGACTACTTCTGGCTTTTTTGTATAAGATTGTCCATAACAAGTGTGTAATTATGCTTACAAATTAATAAACCCGACACAGTGAAATCGGAAAATTCGAGTCGTGTAACACATCCACGGAAATTCTTGAAAACATCATGAAAATGTAATGCATTTTCTCAAGTGAATATTTGGCGATTATTTATTTCCATATAAAACTGCCAAGTCTTAAAATATATTCATATGAAAATGTTTCGTATTTATCACATATTTTTTTAAATTAAGTATATCGATTCAAAGTTGTATAAGTACCTCTTAGTTGGCCAACATGTATTTTATGGCTTATTTTATGCTGTGGAGCTTTAGGCCTGAATCACACTGGTACGGCCTTCGGTGGCGGTCAATAGTAAATTTGACAGCTAATGACAAGATTACTATTGACCGCCGCGGCCAGGCCGTGCCAGTCTGTAAGAGGCTTCACACTGGTGCGATCTGCGGTGGCAGTCAATAGTAAATTTAATTGACAGCTAATGACAAGTTTTGGACAATTGCCGCGCCAGTGTGGTTCAGGCCTTATGCTTTATTATATTATTTCTTCAGAAAGCTTTTTTAATTGCCTTCTCTTTGGAACAGTTAGATATGAGGTATTTTCTACATCGGTCTATTTCTTCTCTTCGGCCTTATTGTTATTCGTTGAAAATGGCTAGTCCCTCAGAAACGCTACTTTCAATGCTTGAAGTAGACCTGCTGACCAGTAAACTAATGTAACCTTTGTTAAAATGATATGCTATACAAAGGATAAAACATTGCAGCAATATACCTACTTAAACCTATTATTGAATTTTTATTTGACAATATTATATCTATGGATTATTAAAAAAGCGCTCCTTCAAAAGTTGCAGTTAATAGAAGAATAAACCATATCAAGCGTGACCAGAGTTTATCGTATACCTACACATTTTGGATACTGGCCCTAACTCCAACACATAACCTGATTATTCATAGGGCTCAAATAAAACGATCCAGTATTAATTCCTCTACTCAAATCCCTTATTCGAACCTTACCTTATCCTTACCTTCTGAGACAAACCTATATTTTAAACCTGGTTCCTCATTGAATGCTCCTTATGCAAGATATTTCACCGATAGTATTTGTTTCCCTCTGACCGAATTGCTACTTAAGATGCTCTGTACCTATAACTTCCCCGGACCGTATAAATACAAACCATAAATACCCATGTTGATTCTAAACAGGTTAATTTTATATCAACCCAAAGCGCGAATGTACCGCGTGGAGGTTATTTTTAAAGCGTGTAATCGATTTTCTCGTTATACAGGGTGGATAAACAATTTGGCGGAGCGGCTGAAAGTGCCGGTGCCTGAGATCTCTCACAGCGAAAGCTACGTCACAGCGTTGTACTTCACCTGTTCTTCGCTCACCAGCGTCGGCTTTGGGAATGTCTCTGCCAACACTTTGCCTGAGAAAGTCTTTAGCATACTCACTATGCTCATTGGAGGTAAAATACGTACTTTTATGCGCGTTTTAGCATTGAACTTGACATGGTATTCATTTGATCGTATAAAGGTAGGTATACTCTCTTCCTAAGGCCCTCCATATTAATAGGATTAATATGGCGTTAAAATTTTAATTACTTATGTAGGAAATACAATTGGATTTCTTTTGTTTCAAAAAACAAATCAAATGCAACTGTTCTAATTGAATATGATTCAAATTAGCCCGGTTTAGGCCTAGTGGGTAGTGACCCTACCTACAAAGCTGACGGTGCTGGGTTCGAATCCCGATAAGGGCAAATACCTGTATGATGTGAATGAATCATTTGTTTCTAAATCTTGGATGCTTTCTAAGTACTTATGTATTTATATGTTTTAAATATGTCGTAAGTGTAACTCAAAGTGTTGGTTAAACGATATTTATTTAAAATCACCACAATAACATAAATTATTATATTGAAATACCTTCTGTATTATTGTTCCCCCAGGGTTGATTCACTGTATACCCTCCCTGGGACACAGTGGATCAATTCCCACTTTTTACAAGAATGAATATAATTCCAAAATATTATGATATGTTTAAACGACTACATTGCACGTAGAACCGATGGCCGTTGGGGCGGAAAGGTTCTCGAGTGGCGACCACGTACCGGAAGGCGCGGCGTGGGTAGGCCCCCCACAAGGTGGACTGATGACCTGGTAAAGGTCACGGGAGTCCGCTGGATGCGGGTGGCGCAGGACCGGTCAATTTGGAACTCTCTGGGGGAGGCCTATGTCCAGCAGTGGACGTCTTTCGGCTGATATGATGATGATGATGAAACGACTACTTAAGATAAAATGTACCTAAATATCTCATCTTACTTCTGTTAGAATTTGACATCAATAGCTTGTAAAGTTTCCAAGCTACGTGACTCTGAAAAAAGGGTCATCCACTGTCGACCCAGCTGCCCTACCCTAAACACAAGCCTTATTAAGCTTACTATGGAGCTAGGTCGATTTGTGTAACATTGTCTCCTAGTACATATTTAGGATTCAAACTAGTTTAGAATAAATTCTTCCAGTAGACCCATAGCTTTTAGGAGGATAAACAAACAAAAAAATTTTTGAGCAGCGTCAAAATGCGCCTTTATTAAGAGAAATTGCTTGTTTTGCATAACACGGGATCATGATAGAGATATAGGCACGATAGGTAGGAGAGAGTTGAACTCAAAGGAGGAAAATATTGACAAGTAAATTGCTAGACGAAACTCAATAATTGTAATAACCTTGTCTGGTGCATCAGTTAAGTATATACCTAAGTCTTTAAATCTTTCAGACCCTTTTGAAACATACAATTGTTTGATTGAGATAATTAAATATCACCTGTAGCAGAGTCAATAACAAAAATATTTTAAACATAACCATTTTCTCCACCCTGTAGCACTAATGCACGCAGTTGTGTTCGGTAACGTAACCGCCATTATTCAAAGAATGTATTCACGTCGGTCCATGTACCAGACCAAGTGGCGCGACTTGAAGGATTTCCTCACCATCAATCAAGTCCCGAAGGAACTGAAGCAACGCATGCAAGACTACTTCCAGACGATGTGGTCGCTCAACCACGGGATTGATATTCACGAGGTATGTCAACGACGTTACCACACAGCAAGCAGCTCCTCAATTTGGTTCATTTATTTCACATCCCAAACTCATTTCAATATGGTTCACGCGCACGTTACGCTAGTTTGAGTGTGCATGGAAGCAAGCGTGCGAAACGTATTGAAACCTGACTGGGATAAGAAGCGGCCAACAAAATAGACCTCCAGCTTAATCCTTGATAATTCTCTCAAAGGACGAACGTTAATGTTTCTGAGGATCTCGACGTCTTATAAAAGGATTACACAGTTTTTTCTTACCCTGCAATTTTCTTTCTTCTCGTCAAATCTCAAGCCAGCTTGAGAGATGGATGTAAATTTAATGCCACTGTCCAGTCGCTTTGAAGTCGTAAACGAAGTGTTATAATTCGCATAAAGCTCGTTACAGTATTTGTTTTATTTTGTAGACCCTAAAGGAATTTCCAGAGGAGCTGAGAGGCGACGTTTCATTACATTTGCACCGAGAAATACTATCGCTTCCAATTTTTGAGTCGGCGTCCCAAGGATGCTTAAAGTTACTATCGTTGCACATACGTAACAACTTTTGCGCTCCTGGCGAGTATCTCGTCCATAAAGGAGACGCGCTTGCTTACATTTATTACATCTGTAACGGTTCGATGGAAGTAATGCAGAATGATATGGTCGTCGCTATTCTGGGTCAGTATCTACTTAGTATTAATGAATTGATCTGGTAGATTTCTTTATTACGTTTCAACTGTGACATAATTTGTTTTTCGGTAAACAGGCAAGGGAGACTTGGTTGGCTGTGATATGAACACCCATTTGCATGCTTACATTATGGGACAGTCTCAGAATAACAACCAGGATTCGGTCATCGTGAAATCGAGCAGCGACGTTAAGGTGGAACTCCAATTTTATTACAACGATCGCTTTACATGTGTACCATCTGTCCTCCGTTGTTTAACGAGTAATATCTGCTGTTTCAGGCTCTCACTTATTGCGATTTAAAGTGCATAGTTATGAATGGCTTAGCAGAAGTCCTACGGCTTTATCCGGAATATCAGCAAGAGTTTATTCAAGATATCCACCACGACTTGACGTATAACTTACGGGAGGGCTACGAGGCAGAACAAGAATCCGATGGCAATGGGCATCCTTCTCTCACCTTGCCCTCCATCTCCGAAGATGATGAAAACAACGCAGAAGAAGGCCTCTCTCCTAAAATAAAACCAACACCTCCTAGCATTACGAACAGTCCTCGCCATCTTAAGTTCAGGTTATCATTGAAAATAATTATACAGTTTACAGCTAACTTTGATGATGAACAGTTTAAGGATGATTCACGCTAGAACGAAGATTCTAAGAAAAACGACGGCGTTTATGCGCGGCCGGGCCATACCCAACCCAACGGGGCCTGGTTTTAAAATCCACTAAACAAGTATTTGTGTGACGCGCGAATATTTGTCCTCAAGTCTTTGATGTTTTGTATGTACTTCAGTATGTATATCGATATCGTTGTCTGGTGCCTACACATAAAACAAACCTTATTGAGCATGCCGTGGGATTAGATCGATTTGCGTAATATTTTTATTTTAAGTCATAAAAATTAAGCTCGTAATGTTTTCAACATTCAAATGTTTGTTTATTTTATGTGAGTAAATAAACTAGTCATTGTCCACTACCCGCCCACGCGCACTCCAGTGACAGCCAGTAATATTGTTACAAACAGAAACACCAAGTAATCCCGCAATTGCAAATCCTATTAAATTCACAACTCACGATTTCGTATCGACAGACAAAATTAGTTGCCGTCTGCTATATCAAAATGTATCCATTATCTGGAATGATCAAAGCTGTTCCAACAGTTAAATCCAGTTAATTAATGTGCCTCTGGTTTAGATAATCCAGATAAACGTACATGATAAACGTATAAACTAATTTCGTAAATAGAATAAGACAATTAATTCCACACCCAAAATTAATTCAATTTCAAATGCAACCTTGGTTAAATTTTGTTCTGTAAATACCCCTAAGTTTATTCCCTGAGGTATTTTGTGGTGAACACTTCTCCTAGTTAGAACAATCTTAAGTGTTTTGTATAAATTGTTTTCTCATTAATTATGTTTAAATGTTCCAGAGCAGACAGCCAGCGACTCACGCACAGGGAATTGCGGGAGAGAATAGAAAGACAGCGTTCTGTTGCAACACCTAAAATTACGAAAGCGGATTCATTGGAGGGATTAAATTTAGAAGTGTACAACACGCGGTCCTCTGTAGATAGACTCGACACACAGGTATCGAGCTTGCATCATGACGTCGCAGCGCTCAGCATGGAGGCAAGTCAAACAATGATGTCACTCTCAACATTAACTACATGTTGACCCATTTTATCATAAACGATAAGACTAGAAATAGATAAGGGTATCATTTGATAACAAAAACAAATCGTTTTATTTTTGTCACATTTTATTAGTGGCTGAAAATGCGTAAAGTTTATGTTTTGCTACACACAGGTACGGCATGCAATACAAGCGTTACAGGAAATGACGGCAGCGCCAGCTGGGTGGCATTCTGCGCATTCTAACCCTAATCTACAGTGGAATACGCCTCCTAATCAACTAGCTCGCAGCTGTAGCCATCCTCCAGATGTATTTTACTGGGATCAGGTAAATATAGCACGCATATCTGAAACTACACCGGGATTAGGTATTCATGAACGAGTTTAAAATAATGCAATTAATCTTTAAACAGCAAGAGCGGCCGATCACACCGGACCGCCTGAAAGTACATCGAAGCACGCAGACCGAACCATTCCTGCATTCCATCACACAATACATTCTGGAGCATCCAACCACGGTGATGCTTCTGCTCGGTCTGGAGCCGGTGACGACGCTGGCCCCGGTGCCGACCGCGGTCGACTACTACGATACGCGGGGGCGCCGCCCCAGCGCGCTCGAACAAATCGTAGAGTCCGAGAACGGGAGCCAGACCCCGTCCAGCACAGCCAGTGAAAAGTTTGAACTCAACAGAAGCCTCAGCGGGAGCATCAAAGACATTGATAAACAGCTTGAAGTGAAAAAACTGGAGAGGCAAGACGCGAAAATAAGTAATATGAAAAGAAATAGGTATTCTGCTAGCGACCTATGCGAGGAGACCGAGCGACTGCTTGCGACCAGCTCTTCGCTGCCGAGCACTCGCAGCCTTAAGTTTAATATTAACAGTTAAGTTTAGAAAAAAGCAATTCCATTTCCGCAATGTCGTGTTTAATATTGTGCTCATTAGTCTTTAGAATTTTAATGTAAATTACCTGATGGATTTAATCAACTTTAGGTCAATGTGATGATGTTTCGAAACGTAATGTAGGCCTCGAAGAGACTCTTATAGATGTAGTACATCACTAAATATGTCCTTACACTTATATCAGATTATTTATAAGCCCAACATTATCTTTGTTTAACAAAGTTTATTGTGTCTAGTGAAGGAACCTCGTTCGTTGATTTAGTAACACAATTACATGTATGTACATATCACTACCGCGATTGTTTAACTTATTAATCTTATTATTAACAGTGAATTACTATTTGAAAAATCTCTAGTCAGTTGTATTAGACTTAAATAAGAGGTACCGCGAGAGATGTATGCTGAATTTATAAGACAGTATTATTTATAAGTCCTTACGATTTATTTTTAAGTTAATTGCGATCAATTAAAGTAAAATAATTTTATAATAAGTACCTAACGCTATAAGTAAATATATTTTCTATCGAATCAAGAAAAATCATATCTGTAGCTGAATCATGACAGGTATACAAGGTTTATTGACCCAAAAGATCTTAACAGCGTATTCCTAAGCAAGTTTTCTGGCGGCTTGAGAACTTCTCACAGTCGAGTCACTCACTAGACGAACCTAATCGCAACAAGGTCTGGTCTCGGTGTGGTCTGGATCGTTGGAAGGTCAAATAGCAGTCACTCCCGCAAAAACCAGTGCCCACGCCTACATGAGGCTTAGGTAGCAATCAGTCTACGAGCCCCTTTAGCTTACGCTAGGATGAAAGAAATTCTTAAACATAATTTAAAATATCGTATTTGAACGTAAGCTGGGTATTGCTTAGTTTTCGAGATAGATTTATAGTAGTTGTGTTTGGTAGGTATGTTTCAATATGGTGGAATTTATTCCATGAACACAAAACAAGTACAAAAATCCAATTAACAATAATTACAACTAATTAAACTAAACTTAAAACTAAGTATCAAATAACCCGCCCCGCGTCCCTCCTGGTGCAAAGGTGCCCATTACGCTAGCCGCATTGCCGCGCTGAACAGCTATGGCTAACCTTTGCACCAGAAAGGACCCAGAGCGGGGATCTAGCCCTCTTTCCTGCAGACGACGACCCACTTCACAAAAAAAGGTTTTGGCCTCTGCCAAGTGTAGGTATGTTTGATAACTTAGTCCAAAAAGCTCTTGCGACGTTGTCACCCTGTAGCAAAGTCTTAAACTAGGTTGTATTCAAACTATCCTCACTCGAAAATAAATTAATCAAAGTTTAACTAAGTGTCATAATTGATGGTATTAATTAAAAAGCTAAAATAATTCATTTATTTTCCCAAAAAAAACACTAAAAAGGCACTTTTTATGAACCTAAGGAACCCTTTACGACTTGAGAGGGGTAATCACGTAACGTTTTGAACGCGAGTTAGGACAATTTAACTGCCATTTTTCCATATAAAAAGTGACATTTAGATCTACCTGACGCGCGTACAATGCGTTACGTGATCGACCTACAGGAATATGTGGTTAAAATCTGTTGAGTTGGGTACAGTTAGGGAAATGTATTCACGTACCTTTTTCGCTCTTCTTACTATGATAATAAGGCATAAAAAGGTACGTGAATACATTTCCCTTACTGTACGGTAGGTACCTACTTTGAAAAACAGTACAGCTCCAGTGTGGACTTGTAATATATCTAGGACAATACATAATTTGTATCTACGTAGCTATTACCACAACTGTCTTCGCATCGAGGTATTTAGGTGTACGATTTAAATAATCTTTATGTGTACTTCGTTACACGTTTTAAATTTGATCTCTATATACCAACTAGTAATTCAACAACTGAATGTATAATAAATTGTATTTTCTATGTGGTCTTCCTGTCAATGTATAAATTGATATTTTTATGAAATCGAACTAAAAACTAAGTCAAAATTTGTATCCCTAAAGTGTATTTCATGTACGATTTGCCAAATAAGGAAAAAGATGCAATTACACGAACGTGCCAAAAGGAAAAAAATGTTATAAAAATTAAATGAAAAGCTGTAGTTTCACAAAAAAAAATATTCGTTGTTATTATTTATTAAAAAAAATACTCGTTTACCTACTAGCGAGAGCAAGTTGATTAGATTTAAAAAGTTTGCTTTATTAAATATACGAATCGAGACTTGTTATTCATAATAGTATTCAATGTCAGTCTGTTGTCTGTGGAGGGCGAACAGAATATTTCGTTATATAATATTTAAAACTAAAAATCGACAAACCATGGGTCATGCACCTGGTTTTTAGGAGTCCGTGCTTCCTCAATGGATTCACAGCTTTGAACTGGAAGCACACTTGGACGTGTGACATAGTCAGATCATTTTGTATGCGGACAGTGAACGTGTTAAGTGTAGGTACAGCCGACGACAATGATGTTAAAAAGCATTTCCCTTTCCTACACCAATCAAAAGTATTATAACTACCAGAAGTACACCTTTTTTAATTTTATTTATTCAATATATTTAAAGACTATTAACATGTTTAATTGTAATGCTGTTCACACCAATATGAAAATACTACGATAATTTTAGTGAATAAATTCCATATCGATGTGTTTTAGAAGTTCACGTTACGTATTGAGATCAATCAAATTCAGTTGCGTTTTCCCAGCGCGATGCATTTTAAAGTTAAGTCCATGTATGTACATGACTTCACTAACGTCGAATGTCTCCGGAAAACGGTGTCAGTTCAACCTTTTGGTGAGCTGAATAGTGCCATGACTAGCGCCAGTTTCTAAGCAACCACTTACACTTCTAAAGGGGACTGTCGCCCTGGGTGAATCACCTATAAACATGCAAATTGCCGGTATTTAAGATCAAAGGATATACCGTGGCTCGATGTAGCAGCCGCCATCCTGAAGTCCTAACATAACATGTGCATGTAAATTATGGCATTTACGCTTCACTTTATCACATTCCCTGAATACCTATATGAAAGTCAGAAGGTTGTTTTGACAGCGGAAGTCATAACACTTAACACTCAAGTTCTTGGTGCTGCGAGCAAAAGAATAGGTACATGACAACTTTAGGCGTTCTTGGCGTTCAAAGGGTGTACTTTCTAGCACAACGTAAACGGGTCGTTCTTTTTTACCGACAATGAACCGAGGTTTTCCTTTTTTTTTTGGTTTTTGAACCATCGAAAATAGTGATTTTGAAGTGTGATTTAAAAAAAATGCATTGGTTTCTTCATTAACACTAATTAAAGTTTCCTTTCCGGCCAATATACATATTTGCTTTCGGTGGGTTTTTAAAAAAAATATGTGACAAAGTGGACTCTTTCAGTGGGGACTACATTTTGGTTTACCACTCTGTCACGGACTTCTACGATAAAAATACGTTTAAAAAAAATGCTAGTTAGAGAAACTAAAATATTAAATCATACTAATTGATAAAATAATATGGACGTTCATTTTCGAACATTATAAAACCGTAAAATCATTACTCAAATGAGATGCCGTAGTAAGACGAAGGACAGGCTATTGTCGGTCGAAAAGAAGAACGACCCAATTACGCCCAAAAGCCATTGTGGAATAAAATAAATCGAACCCATAACGCAAATTAATGCACCTGGACACGTGCAGCATAATAAAACGAACCTACTATCTGCTCGCCTGCCTCGGGCATTTGCAGATTTGATTTGACTACGTACCAATCCACTAGAGTGCTTTACGCTTTTCAACAAATTTCAGTCTATATCGCGCTATTTGTTCGCCATTTTACAACGTGTCCCAAACGTCGTGTTTGTTATTTTTAACACAGCTAATTTAATTTACCTTTTTCCTTTTATAAAAAGGAATTTGAAACCATTTGGCAATTTTCCTTTGAAGCGATTATGAATGTATTGGCATCAATATTACGTCCAGGTTACCTACCTTTACGGTGATTTTTAATCCGTGATCGGGGGTTATCACGTAACGTTTTAAACGCGCGTTAGGTAGATCCAACTGTCATTTTTAGGGTTCCGTAGCCAAAATGGCAAAAACGGAACCCTTATAGTTTCGTCATGTCCGTCTGTCCGTCTGTCCGTCTGTCCGTCTGTCCGTCTGTCCGTCTGTCCGTCTGTCCGTATGTCACAGGCATTTTACTCGAAAACTATAAGATGTATTTGAATAAAATTTTAAGGATAGGTGTATTTTGTTAGCCGCTACAAAGTTTAGTAATAAAAATTACTAAAAAAATTTTTTTTAGGGGTGTACTCCATACATAAAACTAAAAGTCAAAAAATTTTTTTTCATCGTGAGCCCACGTGTGGCACATGAATCGATAGGCCTTTCAAAATAAATATAAGGTTTCTCAGGATTTTTTTTGATTAAGTGAATACAGTCAGAGATAATCGCCCCGAAAGTCACTAAAATTCTGTCCCCCCCCCTCTAATTTTTGAACGGTGTATTTTAAAAATATGAAAAAATTCATGGACACAGCGCTTATTAAGTTCATTCACCGAAAATTGTTTTGAACAAGATCGGATGAAAGGTTTCCGAGATATTGCTGAAAAACTGCCTTCCTCAAAGAAAAGGACGTAAGTGCCGTAAGATTTCTATGACGATACGACCTTTTTAATAGGCACGGAACCCTTCGTTTTGCGTGGTCCGACACGCACTTGGCCGGTTTTTTCATATAAAAAGTGACATTTAGATCTACCTGACGCGCCTACAATGCGTTACGTGATCGACCGGCAGCAGGAGTCGAAAAATATTGATAAACAGCCGAAACATGACCGAAACGGATGAGGATTCATGCAATTAAGTCACTGTTTAGTCAATTTAATTATAATGTAAACCACCCTTCATTTTTCCTAATTAAGTAGATAAGTAGGTACATACCTCAAAGGACATTGGGTAAAATGTTGTAATGTTTTTAGGTGAGTGGTAGATTATGATAGATCTATTTAAAACAAACATATCCTGTTATAAAATGTAATACTCTAAAATGCATCGGAGCCAAGATATTTGCAATATATATTTCCACAGGTTAGGTATTGAAAATAAACAAAACTTAAATATTTCGGCTCCGCTATTGTTAAACGCGTTTAATTTTATATGTCTATGCGTATATTAAAGAAGAAAAAAAAATATTGTCACAAAAAAAAACATTAAGAGGTCCTCTAAATTATTAAAAAAAAACCTCCTTGGCCGCTGCAAAAAAAAACACTTTTTTTCATACAATGTTGCCCAACGTCAATAAGGCCTGAATCACACTGGCGCGGCCTGCGGTGGCAGTGTTAAATTTGACAGATACAGAGGGGCTACCGCGAAACGAAAAAGAACTTCGTTTGTGTATTTCGCTCTCTGTCGCTCGAATTAGCAAGTGCGACAAAGACGGAGATACACGAACGAAAACGAATTTCGTTTCGCGGTAGGCCCTCTAACAAATTTAATATTGACCGCCGCGGCCAGGCCGTGCCAGTCTGTGAGAGGCATATGGCCAGAATCACACTGGCGCGGCCTGCGGTGGCGGTCAATAGTGAAGTTGACAGCGAATAACAAGTTTGCTATTAACCCCCGCGGCCAGGCCGCGCTAGTCTGTGAGAGGCTATTGACCCCCGGGGCCAGGCTACGCAGTCTGTGAGAGGCTTAGACATAGACATTCACGTTCCTCAAAAATGACGCGTCAAATACATAAAAATAAACAGTGGAACATAGAACCTCTTCCTTTTTTGAAGACACACTGGCACGGCCTGCTGTCGTGGCGGTCAATAGAAAATTTGACAGCTAATGACAAGTTTATACTATTGAACGCCGCGCGCGGCCAAGCCGCTCTGTGAGAGGCTTAAAACTCTAACATCTACTCGTCATATGCATGTCACTTTATTACGTATTATGACACTTTATTACTCTTAAATTAATTATTGGACACAAGGGTTTTTAGGTTGGTTTATGAAACTACTTTTTAAGGAGGTTTTAGTTTCATAGATACCGTTAGGGTGACAATGATTTTGGATTATAAAGTAATTCCTTATTCAGTTTTACTCAGAAAAAAAATATTTGTTTTAGGTAAGTAACTTCGAGTTAATCATGTTTGGCATCAATTACAGAATTAGAAAAATTGACTCCTGATCACGAATTAAAAATCACCGTGTACCTATAGTGCTTGTTGTTACGGGAAAATACTTCACTTTCGGATACCAGCGCCATCTTTTAGTATGTTGTTAAGCAAATCTCCTGGAGCCGAAAACTGCCAGGAGACAATCTCTAAAGAGTCGGTCTCCCCAGTAATGACGTTATCAAAATCGCCGCAGTCGCATTTGGAAAAGAGTAAATTATATCCAAATCATGCAACGTATCTACATACACACACATGTGTGATATCAAATGTAAGCTGAATAAATTTTCTATATATATATATATATATATATATATATATATATATATATATATATCTTTTAATACAAACAGTCTATGTACTATTAGCAAAAGTATAAAAAAATCAAAGAAAAATCTAAGGACTTTCGACTGCGGCAAAACTAGAAAAGATACATGAAAGTAATGTAAATAAAAAACACATGGTTGTGTATATAAGATGCATGGTTTGGATGTAATTTACACTATTTGAAACGCGGCCGTGGCGGTTTTGATAACGTCATTACTGGGGAGACCAACTCCTTAGAGATTGTCTCCTGGCAGTTTTGGGATCCAGGAGACATGCCTAACAACATACTAAAAGATGGCGCTGGTATCCGAAAGTGAAGTATTTTGTTCAACGGAGTAACAACACGCGCTATATAATAGCAGATCTGTTTGTACCTATGGTAACATGATCTGGATCAGAGATACAAACAGGTACGTATATACCTTGCGGCGCAAGTGCACATTTATGAGACTTAGGACTTTTTTATTGTTTAAAACATGTTTTTATTTAACTTCGGGGATCAGTAAGGATTTTCCTGCGTAGCTCGTATGATCGCGTTCACGCCGGACATAAAAGGTACTTGCTAGTAGGTAAGGGACGAATGCTTGATCACCGACATAAACGCCATCATGCCAGCAACGCTCATGGCAACAGACCTTATGCTCTTTCCTAAAGATCATTTTAAGTCTCCTAGATCCTTTGCTGGCTGGGCAACTTTCCACGCTAAAGCGTCTGCTAGACGGTCGCCAACACGCCCCTCCGACCGAACGACCTTGGTCGGCACCGACCGTTGTAGTATGAAATTTTGCTACAAAAAACGCTTAAAGCTCTATGATTAATTTGTCCATAGGACAACTCAAGACATAAGGTAACACGTTGTAAAACTTAGTGCTAACCACCAATTCTTTGTTAATCTGTGTCTACTGGTGGGAACCCATAATTGGCTTTCTGTTACCTACATACCTATATAACTATTGTACAATTGTTAGCTGTTGGTTCTCCGAATAATAAATAAATCAATAAGGAACTGGTAAACTGCCAAAATTAAATCTTGGATAGAGTATAAACGATACTAGCCAAACACAGCCATGAGAAAAGGATAAAACAAACTTGAGCCCCCGGCAAAAGGGTCTTTCTTCTTTTTTACCGACAATGAACCGAGGTTTTTCTGTTTTTTTGGTTTTTGAACTATCGAAAATTGTGGTTTTGAAGTGCGATTTTAAAAAAAATGCATAGGTTTCTTCATTAGAACTAATTAAAGTTTCCTTTCTGGCCAATATAAATATTTATTTACGGTTGGTTTCTAAAAAAAACATGTGACAAAGTGGACTCTTTCAGTGGGGACAACATTTTGGTTTACCAATCTGTCACGGCATTCTACGAAAAAAAAAACATTAAAAAAATGCTAGTTAGAGAAAGTGAAATATTAAATATCACTAATTAATAAAATAATATGGACGTTCATTGTAACATTATAAAACCGTAAACATCATTACTCAAATGAGATGCCGTAATAAGACGAGGGACAGGTTATTGTCGGTCGAAAAGAAGAACGACCCAAAAGTCGTTTTATATCGTCAACTTTGAAAAATCTAATATTTTGTGTAAGAAGTGTCGGATCAAATTCAGTCAACTGAATGTGATCAGTGTTTGAGATCTTGCCGACCCAAACCTACCCTTAATACCTAATTATTGTTATAAGAATGGAAACGCTTACTAGAATAATTGAGTAATATTCGAGAGTACGTTGTATAGAGCCTGTGAATGTGATATGAAGAGGAAACAAGTGCAGTGCCTAAATCTTCATTTATGTATGTACCTACTTACTTGTTACTATTATTTTTAATAAGACCTTGAATAATATTTTACTATGCATATGAACTACGTGCGTAAACATTTTGTACATAGCTAATGATAAGATAAATCTATATCTTGTAGTACAAAGTATTATTAGTTAATGAAAGTTTAATAAAGACGAATCGATGTTAATTTGTTTTTTTTTACCTGCTCACAATTTCTCACAAGTTCTGCGGTGCAAATGTTTTAGAGACGACCTGACTGATTTGGAGGTGAAGGGCAAAACCCTAAAAATGAAAAAAAAAAACCGACCTCTGTTTAGATTTTCAATTATTTTTAATTTAAAAAAATCGCCTTGTGACATTATACTTATAGCAACAAAATATTGAAAGAGCGGTGTCTCTTGGCACAGGTATCTCGATATACTTAGTAAAATTACAAAATCAAAAGATTTTCGAAAGATCCAACTGCGTTTTTACATAAACATACATACATACGCTCGAAAAACATAACCCTCCTTCGGCAGTCGGGTAAAAAGAGGCACAAACCTGCATTGTAAAGTAAAACATTGTGTTACTGTTTTTTTTTTTTCATTTCACTAGATTTTTTTAACAGCCGATATTTGACATCCGTCATCCCGGTACAACAAATGTCAATGATGACATATGATGACATAAATTGTACTGAGATGACAGCTGTCAAATATTGGATGTAAGGCATATAAGGGCATTTTCGCTACAATGAACAGTCATGAACAACATGCTCTAACCATATATAAATCGTAGTGTTTAGCCTCCCCGTAACACCACCATCTAAAAATCGATGCACTATTTCCGTTTAGCAATGTTTTGTAAAATTAACTTTATTCAGCATAATACAAGATTCGTTTTCCTGTTTTTTGATTTGGTGGTTACGAGACTCGGGGAGCATGCAGTTAAATTGCATTTCACGCTTCGAGACCGGTGCGCACACCCGGTAACTAGGTGTTGCCAACATTTGAATTTATTTTCCAAAAAAATTTGAATTCAGAAAGAATTTGGGTTAGATTGTATGTGGAATGTCCAATTTTACGCTAGCATATACGCTAGATATATCTCGTCTCTTGAAAGATCCCAATGCACTGAATCAGTGATAGGCAGGTTATCAGTGATAGGGTGATCGCTTCAAAATGTAAGTTCAGAAAATTAAGAACTTTCATATAAAATTAATCTTTGAAATGGGGGCATGTAATTCGCGGGTATTCTTTTTAGTTTAAAAACCAAGCTTTCAAGTAAGTAGGTAAGTAGATGCCCACGTTTATTAACACAATTCCGCTTCGAGTCCAGACATAAAATTCAATGATACTTTGATATATTTGCGGGTCTAAATTATATATTTATTAAATAAAATTTATTTGCGTCATTTGTCACATTTCAACTTGCAATTTTGTCTCATTTCGAC
The DNA here is from genome assembly GCA_932294315.1 of Epinotia nisella. Taxonomy (NCBI): domain Eukaryota; kingdom Metazoa; phylum Arthropoda; class Insecta; order Lepidoptera; family Tortricidae; genus Epinotia; species Epinotia nisella. The sequence continues at coordinate 14,049,388 of OW028679.1, read as the reverse complement.
TATAACTGCGTCTCTGTCGGTTGCTGAGACAAATTACAAGTTGTGAAAAAGAATATAAGTACTTATTTCAAAGGGAGTAGGAAGGAATATAATAGTTTTTTTTATGCACATGTCTTGTATTTTAAATATAACCCAACACTAGCAAGGAAGGTATTATACCTATGAATAGGTAAGTACCTACATATGTAGCCAGGTCGCAGTGAATGAAGCAGGAATAACATGTCTAGGTACTTACTTTAATACAATACCTCTTATAATCCTACGTATTACGAGTATATAATAGCTGGAACCATATATGGTGACAGCTATTGGTTATGGAAGCAAGCATTGTTGTAGTAGAAAAAAAAAAGAAATTGTAACTATGTTCTTAAGAATACATTTTATTTTAGGATTAGCTACTGAATTTGGCACCCATTTTGATCTCAATTCTTTTGTAGGCTTCTTATTATTGAACTTGGCTCCCATTTTCACATTTATGGTTTTGGTGGGATATAAGTAATGATATCCCACCAAAACCATAAATGTGAAAATTTGTAGAGATTTTTTTATTATTCATTGTGTTTCTCAAGAGATAATGCACGAGTTACTATACAAATTACCCAAAGCCCTACAGGTGCGACTAAAATATTTTAAGAGTTCCCTCGATTCCATCATCTGATCCTGACCAGATGACAATTGTACTTGACTAACTGCTGCTTTTCGAGAGCAAATGGGTCGTTCTTCTTTTCGACCGACAATAGCCTGTCCCTCGTCTTATTACGGCATCTCATTTGAGTAATGATGTTTACGGTTTTATAATGTTCGAATGAACGTCCATATTATTTTATTCATTAGTGATGTTTAATATTTCACTTTCTCTAACTATCATTTTTTTTAATGTTTTTTTTTTTCGTAGAATGCCGTGACAGAGTGGTAAACCAAAATGTTGTCCCCACTGAAAGAGTCCACTTTGTCACATGTTTTTTTTTAGAAACCAACCGTAAATAAATATTTATATTGGCCAGAAAGGAAACTTTAATTAGTTCTAATGAAGAAACCTATGCAATTTTTTTTAAATCGCACTTCAAAACCACAATTTTCGATAGTTCAAAAACCAAAAAAACAGAAAAACCTCGGATCATTGTCGGTAAAAAAGAAGAACGACCCAAATGCACGAGTTACTATACAAAATACCCAAATCTCTATAGGTTTCCCCATAATATTTTAAGATTTGTCTCGATTTCTCCATGATCCCATCATCCTGACCCTGATCCTGACCTGATGACAGTAGTCCCATCACTTCGGAAGTCCCTTTCAAGAAAAAAAAGGTTTTTTCAAATCAGTTTATAAATGATGGAGTTCTGAGGTAACAAACATAAATAATAATAATAAATAATACTTCAAAATTCCCCGTTTTTAGGGTTCCGTAGCCAAAATGGCAAAAACGGAACCCTTATAGTTTCGTCATGTCCGTCTGTCCGTCTGTCCGTCTGTCCGTCTGTCCGTCTGTCCGTCTGTCCGTATGTCACAGGCATTTTACTCGAAAACTATAAGGTGTATTTGAATAAAATTTTGAGGATAGGTATATTTTGTTAGCCGCTACATACTTTTGTAATTAAAATGACAAAAAAAAATTTTTTTAGCGGTGCACTCCATACATAAAACTAAAAGTCAATTTTTTTTTTTCATTGTGACCCCTCGTGTGGCACATCAATCGATAGGCCTTTCAAAATAAATATAAGGTTTCTTAGCATTTTTTTTGATTAAGTGAATAGGGTCGGAGATAATCGCCCCGAAAGTCACTAAAATTCTGTCCCCCCCCCTCTAATTTTTGAACGGTGTATTTTAAAAATATGGAAAAATTCATGAACATAGGGTTTATTAATTTCATTCACCGAAAATTGTTTTGAACAAGATCGGTTCAGAGGTTTTCGAGATATTGCTGAAAAACTGTCTTCCTCAAAGAAAAGGATGTAAGTGCCGTAAAATTTCTGTGACGATACGACCTTTTTAATAGGCACGGAACCCTTCGATTTGCGTGGTCCGACACGCACTTGGCCGGTTTTTTTTACTTTCTTATTTGTATACACACAATTACTCAACTGGACGCTAAATTTCCACTTTCTAGCTCATCTGGAAGTGGGTTAGGTTATTGGTCTATCCGTCAGCTAATAGTAGTGATAAAAATGCCGATTTTTAGACGTTAATATCTCAATAACCCTTTTTACCTGTATATAATTCGGGTTCTATTTAATATAAGGGGTTTTAATACACATACCTACCAAATTTCATGTTTCTATGTTAAATAATATTTTGAGTTATTAAGGAGTCAAAAGTGGCTCCAAATCGTTCCTGTAATTTAACTTGGCTGGACACACTGCCGCGTGTCTAGATGCCGTAGGAGGATAACAGAGTATACGTACCTATATACGTTTATTTCTTTTTTAGAGTTAGGTAGTTACCTACGTATCTTTCTAAATTATCACAAGTCAAAAGTTGACTTCCAAGAAGCATGGGGAAAAACTTTATAACATGAAAGCTGATGATTATTTTTAGACACGCCTAGATAAGGGACGAAAGTTGAACTAAACTTGCTTGAATATAAATTAAATGGTTGGTGGTGGTATACTCGTCGACTTTAATGTTTAAATTAAGACTTTTTACACTAAACAGAAACCACATACTTTTTTTCTATGGGGCTCACAACTCAACTATAATAATTATAAGACAACGCTTTAGACAATTAAAATAAATTCGACCAATCACGTGGCACCTTTACTGAACTATAATGAATTTGACCAATAGAACGTCGCGTTGATTCCAATACAAAAGACATCAACGACGTGGCGCTCCTCTGACTTGCACTTCGTTTCAGCATGGCTTAGATATTTTTCATTAGATACCAAGTCTGTTTCATTATTTCAGTTGACTCGTATAAAAAATATTGTATACTGCAGTAGTTATACAATTAGCTCTTAAATTCTCGTACCTTACAAACGTAAGTAACGTAACGATTATATAAAATACTATTATTTCTTTATAATATTTGTATGCAATTTAATCTAATTTATTCTAGGTTATTAATAATCACTAAGTATAATCACTAAGTGTAAGTTATTAGTAATCAATAGGTACTAACATATTGTTTAAAAAAAGTGAGACATGTACATTAACAAACTATGGATCTTTAATAATCTGACAATAAATGATTATTATTATTATGACTAAAAGTTGGGAGAATTTAAGTAGAGCTAGCAACATTACAGGAGGGGGGGTTTAATGAGAGTAGTGCAGCGGGGCGGGTGCTTGCATCCGTGAAGCGTGCTATGGGAGTAGTTACAGGAGAGGAGACTTACATTCGACTTCGTTACATTTTACCTTGTAATTGAATAGGTAGGACTTTGAAGCACCGCCCGGTCTGGGTAGAAATGTTCGTTGCACTATAGATACCTAAAATCGCGTCGCTCTCTGAGATTCAATGAGCGTGCGAAATATATTAGGTAATATGTAAAATAAATAAACTAGATTGGGACCCTGCTGTTGAACGAACCACCCACATTTGCAAAGTTTCAATATATATAGCTAAGTAGGTACATCGTTCATCTGAAACATCGAGATATAAAAGTTAAATTTGATTTTCAACTAAGATAAAACATTTAGTAGGTTTAAACGATAATTCAGCCTCACTATTAAATTTGATACCAGTGGCTAGCGTAAAATTATTAACGTTAATAATGCACACGCTATTCGGTGGCGGAAAATTACATATTATGTATGACGTGCGGCCGGCTAAAATGTGTTTTGAACACCTGTGCTCTATAATAGTCTCTATAATAATCATTACAGAATATTACCACGTGAGTAGACATATAGATGGAAACTAAGGATACGGGAAATGAAGGTACTTACGAGAGCCACGATTCCATTTGTCTCATTGACAGATTAGGATATCCCTAAGATATCGCTTTTGTTTCAAACCGTCAGTTATCTTAATTACCTATCGTTCGTTAAACTCTGAATACATGGACAGTTTTCTATGCTCATATTTAACCTGCACGGCTATCACAAGACGGCGCGCGAGCTCTCTCGATTTTTCTCGCACTATCCGTCTCTCTCTAATTAGAAAACTTAGAAAGAGAGGTATACACGCAAAATAGGCACGTTGGATGTCGATTTGCGGAAAATGCCCAGTAAAACTAAAGAGAGGTATAGTGCGAGAAAAATCGAGAGAGCTCGCGTGCCGTCTTGTGATAGCCGTGCTGCGGAGTGTTGATGTAACCCGGCCTACTCAGTTTTCTGATTTTCTATGGTAGAAGCATGATGCCTATGACAAGTCGGGGATATAATCATTATATTTTCACATCACTAGCTCGGAAAGACCTCAAAGTCAAAGTCAAAGTCAAAGTGATTTATTCTTCAATTTAGGCATATTACATGCACCTATGAATGTCGATAAACTACCACCGGTTCGGAAAGTAAACCTCTGCCTCGAGAAGAACCTTTTTAGGGTTCCGTAGCCAAAATGGCAAAAACGGAACCCTTATAGTTTCGTCATGTCCGTCTGTCCCTCTGTCTGTCTGTCCGTATGTCACAGGCATTTTACTCGAAAACTATAAGGTGTATTTGAATAAAATTTTGAGGATAGGTGTATTTTGTTAGCCGCTACATAGTTTTGTAATTAAAATGACAAAAAAAAATTTCTTTAGGGGTGCACTCCATACATAAAACTAAAAGTCAAAAAAATGTTTTTCATTGTGACCCCCCGTGTGGCACATCAATCGATAGGCCTTTCAAAATAAATATAAGGTTTCTTAGCATTTTTTTTGATTAAGTGAATAGGGTCGGAGATAATCGCCCCGAAAGTCACTAAAATTCTGTCCCCCCCCCCCTCTAATTTTTGAACGGTGTATTTTAAAAATATGGAAAAATTCATGGACATAGGGCTTATTAATTTCATTCACCAAAAATTGTTTTGAACAAGATCAGTTCAGAGGTTTTCGAGATATTGCTGAAAAACTGCCTTCCTCAAAGAAAAGGACGTAAGTGCCGTAAAATTTCTGTGACGATACGACCTTTTTAATAGGCACGGAACCCTTCGTTTTGCGTGGTCCGACACGCACTTGGCCGGTTTTTATTTATTCTTTAAAAACAGATAGCAAAACTGCATTTTATCCACATGTGTGCAAAGAATATTTGAAATCCGAACGTGTTATTAGTCACTTTTTTAAACATAATCCATACTAATATTATAAATGGGAAAGTGTGTGTTTGTTAGTGACATAGGCTACTTTTTATCTCTTTCTAACCCCCCACTTCCCTAAAATGGGGGGTGGAAGTTTGTATGGAGCATTCCGCAATTTTCAAGGTAGAAAGCTAAAAATTGGTATACAGACTATTTATGACTAACAAAAAAAATCCTGCTTCATTTTTTTTAGAAATCTGCACCTAACCCCTTAGAGGGGGTGAAGTTTTATATGGGGGTCCAGATATGTAGTCAATATGTAGAATCGATATGTAGAGTCGATATGTAGAGTCGATATGTAGAGTCGAGAGAAAGTTCACAGGAGTATTCCTAGCAATAAATGAGTAAATATACGTGTTTCAGGTTGCAATTCAATTGGAACATATGGGTCAAACTGAGAAGCAACTTTTTTGTAGACAGTTAAAATTACTTTTAGTACGCAGGCGAAGCGGCGGGCAAAAGCTAGTAAACACGTAAAGGCCAGTCCAGACAGGACAATTTTCGGCCATCTGATTAAATTGTCTGATCAAAACCGGAGGTGTGGACGCAAAAATAGTTTTATATTGAATTGCATTCAATTAAAAACATATAGTGCAAACAATTTTATTAAATGATTTTAGTTATTTTCCTCGGTTTAGTGAGGTGAAAAAATTTGTGTTACACACGGGTGCAAGTTATTTTGACGTCTCGTGTGTTGCAACACTCGCTTTGCTCAGGATTCTATTTTTGAACCACTCGCTACGCTCAGGATTCTATTTTCGAACCACTCGCTTCGCTCGTGGTTCAACCATAGAATCCATTCGCTAGCTCGTGGTTCAACCCTAGAATCCATTCGCTGGCTCGTGTTTCAATTCCACACTCGCGGTTAAAATATAACTTTGCACCCTTGTATAACAAATAACTATTAATCATCCCAAATCGGGCCACAGTAGCAGAGGTGAGGGGTCGACTTTTAATGAGACGTTGACTTTTACATGTGAGGCAAACTAAAGCTCTTCTGTCAGTGGAGCTTCTATAAGGCTCTTATACACAGTTGATTATATTGCTTGATTTTAAAACCTTTTCAGTTTTTTAATAAGTGGGTAGCACTTTGCGACCTTTTGGCTATAGTTTCGCTACAAACCTAAATACTGAGATTTTAACCTGTGACGAGCTACGGCGTGGGCAAGGTCGCTACGTGTTCGCCGCACTAAACACAGTGGACATCAAACAAAACTACTCTGGCCATACTGCATTAAGCATCAAGAATTTTGCTAGCAAAAATATAGATGCGTAACCACATGCCTACATATTTTCTCCTGAAAACTAAATGAATTTTGCCATTTCATGCCCTTTCTCTAATAAAAAGAAAAAATAGAAAAAAAAAAACTTTATAAAGCTGCAGCAGTAGGTACCTAATTAAAAACTCCAACAGACGCATACTACTACTTCAAAGTTTTCAACCGAGAACAAATTTCGAACAAATTCTTAGTTTTTGCCGCGTCACTGGAGTTTCGCGTATCAAAGCCTTAGCGAAAGGTTTTTAAGCTTTACTTATCGCTGGTCCTTATGCGGTTCACAAACTGCATCACCTCGCCTCACCACTTACGCCTAGTATAACTTAATCCTGAGATTCGCAACAATTATGTGTAAGGGGAGGTCAGACGACGATGAGTTCAGTGAGTTGTCAGTAAACGTTGTGAACACCATGCCAGGACTTTGACGGGACTTTCGGCTTGGGAGTGATAAAATAGATCGAGTGGAATAGGGGTCACTTCGCTCCGGCGATTTATGGGAAAAGTGAAAAGGATTATCGTAATTTGTAACCGTTTAAGATTATGTTTTTGTAGTGTGTTTCAGTGTTGAAAAGTAGATACTTAAATACTTCTTAAGGTACAGTCGCCCACACTCCTAACTGACCATTTGTGAACCTTATGTCACTGATATAAGGTTCACGAATGGTCAGTTAGGAGTGTGGGCGACTGTACATCCAAACGAGAACACGAGAGAGCGAGTTTGTCTCGCTCTGTCTTAGGTATTCTTATAGCTTGGGGGATGGTTGCAGTCCGCCAGATAGCACCGTCTGCAATGGGATGCACCTTTAATAGGGATACACGGTATATACAAAGCAAAGAGCGAAGCGAAGGTTTTCTCGTTGTATGCAAGTACCTCAGTTTCTATATAAATTCCGCATTGTTACCCCACATCGCACCGCACCTCCGTGCTGCAAAATTTATACGTGGCTCCGCACACCGCAGCAGGATGTGGCGGCAAAAATCTTTGGATTAAAATCACCATCAGAATTAAAAACTTTTGTACTAGTTATATAAAACTACATTAGCAGGCATTATCCTGATATATGTACACAGGGTAGGCCCTGTAACAGAAGCAAAAAATTAAGCTTGTGAGCAATTATTTTCAAGTGGTTTTAATTGGAAAAAAATATGTTTGCTTAGTTTTTTTGTTCTTCAAAATAAGTTTGTGTACTCTTTTACTCATCTGGTGTGATATAAGTGACTTTTTATTTTAAAAACAAAAAAAAATTTTTTTATTGAAATCACAAAAATATATTTTTAAAACAAAAATGCAAAAACTATTATGACTTAATTACTACATGATATTACCTCAAAATCTGCATTGACTGCTGAGCTATGATGTCGTGTTGCCAAGATACATTACTTGGAGGTCATAACTTTAGATCAAAATTTCCCCGAATTAAAAAATAAAATAAAAAATTGGACGCAAGGAGTTACTGCAGATGCTCTAAGAAAGCGTCCGTTTAAATATTTGCTCCTGTTACAGGGCCCGCCCCGTATATAAAGCAGCAGTTTCATCAGTAGGTATTTGGCAGAAGACCGAGGGAGAAGGCAAAAGCAAGGACATTACGTACTTAAATGTACATAATATACATAATATTATTATCACAATTTTAAGAGATTTCTCACCGCGTTTTCGACGCATCCCTATAAAGTGTTTTATCTGAGTAGGAATATGACGGTACCTACCTGCCTAAGGCCGCGATCTGGATGCCAGCGGACAGCGGGGCGACGAGCGGGCGTTCATAGATTGAACTCGATCAAATGTATGAATCGCCGCTTGACACTCCCCCTGCACGCTCGCATCCAGACCGCAGCCTAATCCACTTAAGGAAAGTGATATCAAGATGAGTTACACGAAATTCCAATTAGCGGGAAGAAGCTTATCAAATACAAATAAGTAGGTACATAGGTACAATCTAAACGTAGAGCACACGGAATAATGCGGATTATAATATTCTATCTGACGGCACAAGACATATAATAAATATAATAATATTTAACATGTTTCATGTTCGAGATTGTATAGATTCGCGGTTAACATCTGCCACGACTCCATTTCAATATGGCCGTTAGGACATGTCAGATATTTTTGGTTGGATTGTTTATGGCAGATATTAGATTGACTGTACAACACAACCGCAAAGACAAGGGTAATTAAGTACTTAGGCGGCCTTTATACTTGTAAGTTACTTACGTAAGTTCCGTACAAATATTGCTTACAGCGATTTTTGTGCGCAGTATTTGTACTGAACTTACGTAAGAACTTACAAGTGTATAGGCCGCCTTACATAAGTACTTATGTGATGCCTTGGTTCTAACTTTAGTAATCAATACTAGAAGGGGGGAAATGATTGGTCATTTGATACGGCACGACAACTTCTAACCATCTTGGAAGGAAAGATAGAGGGAAGAAGAGGCAAGGGAACCACGGCGCAGTTATACCTAGGTATTATATGCACCAAATAGGTAAATGAAAAAGCTGCTACCGTGACGTATCAGGAAATCAAAAGGCTGGCGTTACGACAGAGATAGATGGAAATACTCCACCGACAAGAGGATAACTCTTAAATTTGTGATGATAGGGATTTACGATTAAATTTATCTTAGCGTTTTCAATACCAGCCAAGAACCCGCTAAGTAGTCTCTGCTCGCCGTTGCGAGCGTAGCGAGAAACCCGTGGTTGCGGCTCGGCTATAAAACGTTCGAACTGAATATGTTAACAATAATAGATTGTTAGCCGAGGGATGAAGTGCCACTCATTTCCGATGAGTTCGTTCGAGCGCCAATAGTTCTGAGGCTGAAATGGGCGGCTTTTCCCGAGTTAAACACTACTTTTCATTTCGAATACGACGAAACAAAATTCAATCAAAAACAAATTATAATACTTAATCATTTTCTAAATCAGTCAGAACCGCAGAACCCATCTTAACCCTTAAACAGGCCCCATAAGGCACTGGTCCCACCGCCGGCGACGAGCGATGAGCTATCGGCGATTTTCTCGCCCAAGAAACGAACAAAAGATAATCGCTCCCGTGTAAATAAAAGAGCGAGATATAGTTCATATAACTAGTTGATCGCGGTGTGAACAGCGAGCGATGAACTTTTTATTTACACGGATGCGATTATCTTTTGTTCGTTTGTTGGGCTAGAAAAAAGTCGATAGTTCATATCTCACTCGCCGGCGGTGGGACCAGTGCCTTAATTGGCATGGAATGTATATCCTTATGTTTTCAAAGCAAGTTGTATTTTCAATAAACCCAAATTAGTTTTTAAACTAATTGTAAAGAAACCAAGGTTCAACTTCTAATGAAACGTATGTGGTCGCTGTAGGTGTCTGTCTGACACTTCGGCACAATGCTGAGACAGCGACCGTTTCACTGCCGCGAAGACACACACAGTGTGTCAATTGTATTGTATGTCTACTCCCTTTATCTCTGTGTGTATTTTGTGTAGTGAATAAATATCTTCTTTTCTTTTTTTCTTTTCTATATCGCCTCTCCCAGACAACCATTTTTGGTAACATTTGGTAGCAGTGTGCACACTTTGTGTCGACACAGGTAACATTTTTGGTCACAATTTGGTCGCAGTTCCGTCGCGACGACCAAGTGGGGACAATTTGACACATTAAAATGGTTACACTTAAGTAACCCATTTACCACACAAAGTCCACACCGTGTGTCGTAATTGCGTCTACATTCATAAATTTCATTCACTCATTCATTTCATTTCGTTCTTTTTGGCATGTCTTGACAATTGACATCTAGTATCTTCCCTTAAGTAATCCTACTTCCTACTACTATTATAAACGTGAAAGTTTGGATGGATGGATCTACGTTCCACTTAATCTCCAAAACTACTGGACGAATTTATAAGAAACTTTCCAGTTATGTACCTTATATATCAGAATAGGACATAGGCTATAATTTATGTCAAATTTCATGTCTGTACATACATAAATATGTCTATATCTATGACCCGGCGGCGGTAGCCGACCGCGTCTTAAGAGTGCAGTAGGCAAAAGCCAAACGGAGCCGGTCAGATGCGACGACATCCGAGCAGAGCCGTGCACGTCCGCGAGCAGCCGATCGGGTCTCGAGTCCATTCAAATATGAAGTTTAACGTCTGTATTAAAGCTTCAAATTTCTTTGGCAACTTGTAAATTGCGGTCAAGCGCGCTCCGGCCCAGCCCGGTCGGTTAGAATCGTACATGGAGGATTTATTCGGTGAATATGTAAAAGTGCATAGCAGTGGTAATTGTCGTTTATTATATTTGTACATCTCTGAATACAGATCTATCACCATACATATAGCGAAAATAATGTGATTATTGCATTGTACGCCTAATCTGTATGCACATAGTACAGTATATATACTTATAGAACGTTATTTTAAAATAGGTACCTCTGTTCATTTCATTATACGTTAATTGTACCTATTTACATTGAAACCACCTACAACATGCAATTTTAACAACACATGATAACAAGATGTAGAGCCAAAATAGTCTACTATAACTATTCCAAGATAAAAATATTCAATCTTTAAACATATCTAACTCCATAGGATATTTGTTAAGTCGACATTACGCCTAGAATACAATTAGTGTCGTTGTCGGTAGTAGGTAGTGATGGATGCAACTGAAGAAAAATGTTAAATATATTATTGCTACTGATGCCATTGCTTCTAAATCACTAGCAGTTTTAAGACTTTCGACGCGAAACATATGAAAATAAAAATTATAAATGATTTCTGAATTCTTCTCAAATGAGCAAATTTTTCGCGGTTTTCCAAAACCAGGAGAACGTTGTTTCACGCACGAATGATTCCGCACAAAGGTTATGTTGATTAATACATTCACTACATCACTATAAGCCTTGTGACGTCACATATTCGACGTCAATAGACGTCCTCGCAATGGTTTCATCTGTTTTCAGGAACATATGAAGTAAACATCAAGCGCCGACAAAACCGACAGAAAGCTGCTTCCTAATCTTTATGAGATAATTAAAAAAACTAGATACCTAGGTTACAAGATAAGTTTTGCAATACACAAATATGGAACAAAGAGGTTGGTTATCCTACTAATATTATAAATGCGAAAGTTGGATGTTTAGATGTTTGGATGTTTGTTATTCAATCACGCAAAAATGCTGAACGGATTAAGATGATTTTTGGTATAGATATAGTGTATAGCATGGATTAACATATGTAATACTTTTTATCCCGGGAATCATCCCCTAAGTGACCAAAATGGGGGGCGAACGTTTGTATGAGGCTACGATATAAACGAGTTCGACGCGGACGAAGCCGCGGGCAGAAGCTAGTGATATATATTTTTAAAAACTATATTTCCATAGACAATGTTTGGCAACAAACAGGTTCCTTATTTTTTTAAATTATTTTAAGAAAATAATTTTTAATTTGAAGATGTCATCGTGGTCTAGACGACAACTTTACAAGGGCTCCAAGATCAACAATTAGATTGAGTCGTTTTGGACAGTCAGCGTACTGTGACATCTAACTGATATACTAATGAATGCTTACCTCGGGTGTCAAATAAACTTAAGGAGATCCGTCCCAACTCAAAACTCAGCACTTGGCATTTTCACCACGATAACGCACCGGCACATCGAGCGGCACAAACAGTATTTTTTTTTAAACTACCAGGATAAAAATGGTTGAACATCCACCATACAGCCCCGATTTAGCCCGGGACTTTGATTTATTCCGTATTATCAAAGATAAACTGAAAGGGCGCAAATTTACCAGTGATGAGGAACTTTTGAGTGCAGGACCATGAGAAAACAAATGGATACATATTTTTGATGAATGGTTTTTACGCATGACTAAGTGTATTAACTGTGATGGTAATTACTTTGAAATATTGTAAAAAATAAAGCTGTTTTGCAAAACTTATCTCGTATCCTTTGTATTATAGCCCTTATTCATAAACGATCTTCAAACCTATTTTAGCTACAATACTGTTAAAATTCGTTTTTCTTTATACATACCTTGACATTTGTTTATGAGAAAGGGACAAAACATTTTAGTTAACAGAGGTGCCTTAAGTATTATGAATAAAGGGGTAAGGTAATTGTAAACTAAGGCAGTTGACAATTATTGAGAATAAGTAAATGTATTATGGAATGAAACTTAATTACACACGTGAATAATACCGAACATTATTAACAAATAACGCAGAAAAACAAGTTAAGTGCCGTGTGCTCTGGTGGCCTGGCATAGGTAACACCGTGTTTTAAATCTGGATACAGAAACTCAATGTGACATCTTAGCCAAGAAAAAGTATTTTTAATGTATTTATTATATATAAAACTGAGAAAAGAGCAGCAAGACTCGAAACCTTTACGAGTAAGGATTATCATACTTTATCAAATCCTACCCTCTTATTCAAAAGTATGTATTAATTCGCTTGTCTATATATATTGTATTTTTGTCTTCATAAGGACATTTGCAAAATTATAATCAACTAAATTCGGCAACACTATACCCAGTTTAGTTAAGTTTTGTAACTATTTATAACAACACAAACTATGTTAAAACTTATACAAATAAAAAAATCAAAAGGAACGATTTAATACGCATCCTCTACGATAGTGTTACAACATATACAGAAAATCGCACATTCCTAAACATATCTTTAAAAAATATTGTAATATTATTGTGATCTGTCATCTAAACTTCATTAAGCTTTACTGGCTATAGATGAAATAAATATGAGCATGGTTTGACGCTAGACCAGGTTGATATGAATTCTACACTATTAAGTATATCAATAAGTATTGTGCAGAACACATTCACTCTAAACGTACAGACATCAAATCACAATAAAATACACTATGTACAACTTCAGAATTGAACCCAGTTCTGCTGGTTGGCTGGTGTCGTCGCCTGTTGGCTCGGAGCACTAAAAAGAAAGAAATAAGACATCAATAAATTCCTTATGTCAATACATTATCGGAACGAAAAAGAACCATAGTGTAGTTTGCACTGGCACCACAATTAAAGACGCAGAGAAAGATACAAATAAGACTATTTACGCTGTAATAATAGCGTAAGCAAACGTAAGGTAACGTAAACGCGACCTTTTCAGTTAATATTAGGGAGAAATTAAAAAAAAACATTTTCTAGCAAACTAAAACATAAAATGGCCCACTTGAAAAAATGAACTGTTGTCAAGTGACCTATAATTGTGAATATGTTAGGGTATTCCCAGTAGTCGCCAATCTTACCAATTAGGCAATTAGCTTGGTGACCTCTGGGGATATCCCAATTGATTCTCTACAAGAGGAAACGCCCAGACGGTGCCGAAGGATAAAATATGCCTATGCCTCTTGAACTGCTCTACTCTACACAGTGATAAATTTCTTGATAGTGAATGAGCAATTTCAGAGATTATCCTCTACATCACAACTTTACCAATTTATGTATACTAGTATGTTGATGTGTAGGAACGCCTGGTCGGAAGCAGGCGGGCTGTCTGAAGTTGGAGCTTTAGTGTAATGCCTGAGTGGACGCTCCGCTGTGAGCGGGGCGTAGCGTCCATATACATTGCTTTTTAACCGACTTCAAAAAAGGAGCTTATATGTTCCACTGTATTTTTTATGTATGTTCGCCGATTTCTCCGTCAATTGTGGACCGATAAAAAAAACCGGACAAGTGCGAGTTCAACTAGCGTGGTGAGGGTTCCGTAAAATATTAAGAATTTATTTACCCTCGGAAATCCCAATTTTGGTGAAGAGGAACTGATTATGAAGACCACAGATGACTTATGGAACTCCTCAATGTAGTAGTACGTGAAAGATTCTGTTGAAGTAGCAACTAATGAAGTGTCAATTCTGAGATATTTGAGGAATCAACGGAACTCCTCAAATATATCAGCCCACATACAGCGACTTGGATTTTTTAAATAATAATCAACGCATTTGGTCTCGGAAAGCAGTTCATGTGGTAAATTGGAAAGGGGATGTGGACATTTTCATGTTGGCTTGGCGAAGTACTGAATTCAAGTCGGTTTAAACTTTGTTTTTAAAGTAATTATGTTTTATATGGACGCTGTGCACGCCCCGCTCACAGCGGAGCGTCCACTCAGGCCTTACACTTAGGTTACTGTCCGTGTACACTAGTATAGATGACTGTTGTAGGACTCACCTAGCAGAGTTGTAATCACCCCATTCCGAGTTGGTAGCGGGTGCGGCCGGCACGGCGGGCGCGGGCGCGTGCTGCGGCGAGGGCGGCGGCGGCAGGCGCGAGCCCCCCGGCGGAGGCGGCAGCAGACCACCGCTCGTGGCGCCCGCGCGGCGGGGCTTCGTGTCTGAACCGTCCTTTTTCTGGAAAAGATGGCATGAACATTTGAAACTAGACAGGTGTACTTAGTTCATTACCAGTAGTTAACAAGTTAAGTAGTAACAGGTGAGGCTGTTTTGGTTTTGCTTGGTGGCATGACATTATTTTTTTAATCAAACTACATTATTTAACGATAAATATATTTTGTCCAAAAAACTTTTCTTTAACTAAACGTAATAATGAGTAATGACACAAAGAGACGGACCTAATATAAGTAGAGTAACCCGTTAACACTAATCTCAAGGGCAACGCAAAAATGTTCGTGTTATAGGTTTCGTCTTAAAGACGTTATTATAGGGTCACGTTCGACTTACTAGTTCTTAGTTCCGAAACTCTGCAAAATGACTTCATATTACAGAGATCTAACACTTAAAATTTCGTGGTTCGTAAAATTTGTCTTGTAACCATTATTAAACTTATATAATGTGTTTTATTTGGCTGTTGGTTAATTTATTAAATTGATAGGAAATCTTATATTTCGGTAAATACATGGTCCCGTATACCTGCAGAGGGTATACTTTTGTACAACATATACTTGTACAAATATTTTTGTATCACACGTTGCCTATTTTAATGTAGCAAATTACTTTTAAAATTAAGAAGAGTACCGATTTAATGCTAACAAAAGTAAGTAATAAAAAACCATTCAATATTGTCTGAAATAAAATTATACTTATTTCCATAGCTCTTGTCATAGTACTCACAAATCTCACAATACTTTTTGAGTTGAAGAAATTGCCTTGCCATGACATTTTCTATTTTTATTTTGAGTTATAGAAGCTGTTTATTCAAGAACTTACGTGATGTAGGTCTTAAAATGCCCTTGCCAGTCAAAGAATGAATCACTTTGGTAACGCTATCCGCAATCAAAGGAATTCCAGGTACTTCCGCTGAGCTGCATCATCCGTTTTGTGGAAATGTTGGAGGGAGCTTAGGAGTAGGTATAAAGGAGAGGGCAAATGCACAAAAGATCCCACTGGGTCGAAGTGTGTCCGAAAGGGCCCTAATCTAGATAAGATAAGGTCTTAAAACAATAAATTTGTTATTTCGAAATACAGAGGTAACATGTTTTTTTTTTTTGAGTTGGAGAGTTTAAGATTTAACTAAAAAACATTATAGGGAATCGTAAATTACTGTGCCTTATCAAGGTAAAATATTTCGACTTGTGGAAGGAAATGGCATTTCATTTCGTGTTTAGAGGATTTCGTGTTATGGAGGTACATGTTATAGAGGTTCCACTTCACTGTATAAATTCTCTTCTGTTTGTTCAACATAATCTCAAAAACTAATACAGATTATGATGCAATTCACTATGTTTACTGTTCCTATTCTGAGTAGATTGGACAGCCATATTCTAATCCTGTCGGTGAGGGCAAACATGATTGCGCGTAAATTTGCGCGCTGTACTAGGGAGGTGAAAATAACTCTTTTTAGAGCATATTGCACTTCCCTCTACACATGCAGCTTATGGGCAAACTACACGCAGCGGGCCTATGGGGCCCTACAGGTCCAGTATAGCAACGCGTTGGGGTGATGATGGGGCTGCCCCGCTTCTGAAGTGCATCAGGGCTGTTTGCTGAAGCGCGCATAGATTGCTTTTATATGACTATGCGCAAGCGATGCACATCCCTGGTGCGTTGGGTGCGGCTCAGCCCCAACCCCATCCTGCGTTTCTTAGCTGAGGGGTTTGACTGCCCATATTTTAGGCATTGTAATGACATGCATGTTTCTAGAAGTACTTTTTATGTTTAACATACTTAAATGCTTCTAGAAACATGACATTAATTTAAATGTTAATGTCATGTTTCTAAAATTATACTCAAGTGGCTCCCTATCCGTTATCGCCGTAACTCTCACATTATTTCGCTTCTGTATAATATCCTTTTTAACCCTGCAACTCCCCGCTATCTCAAAGAATTAATTCTATCCGACTGTGGAACTCTCTCCCTCTTGACATCAGACAAGCAAAATCTATCGGCAACCTCAAATCCCTTCTTAAAGAACATTATTTGTCTCTCCCCTAACCCTGATTGTATTTTTGGCTGACTGTTTATGTATCATTATATTTGTGTTTGTGTTATTTGTATATATGTATGATTGTGTGTGTATGTTTATATATAGAGGTATTTATGTACGTTTATTTTTATAATTTCTTGATTTTTGATTGATAATAATCTCTGCACCACCTACTGCATAATCTAGTTTTATCTCTTTCTCCGATACCCAAAGGTTGTCTGGAAGAGATCGCTCTTCAGCGATAAGACCGCCTGTTGTCTACCTCTACCTACATGTTATTGTATTGTTTCTCTATGTAACTGCTTTGTTTGTGTGAGGTGTGCAATAAAGAGTATTTGTATTGTATTGTATTGTATTATAATGTTAGATGTTAACATAGCTATAAGTACACACAGCACACTAACCATACCTATGAGTCTGTAAGTTACTTGAAATAAATGATTTATCATTATATTATTAAAGGATTCTTTTGACATTTAGTTTCCGGTCTATCCCTTGTAATCCACACAAAAGCATGTAACAAACAATGCATATAAAAGTTCCATCAGGAGGTTCACTTAGTAACATGTTTTATAAGTTATACCACTCAGATATGATCATCATCCTATATACATATATTACTAGCTTCTGCCCGCCACATCGTCTGTGTGGACCTGGGATAAAAAGATCCTATATTTTCAGTATAATCAGTTGAGCCGTTTAAGCGTGATTGAGTGACAAAGAGAGTAAGCATGCTGGCCCAATGTGGGTTGCGGACGAATATAATTATTACTGTTAGTTCCTTGACAATCACAATAGGGATTCTTTTAAATTGGCATGAATGTAATTTATAATGAAGTCTTGTATTATGTAATAAATGAATCTGAATCTGATGGATAGAGTTTAATATTCAGCCAAATAGGTATATCATTCTCTTAAAACAAATATATTGGCATAAGTACATAATGACAATGAATGTACTAAAAAGTGTCTGACAGTTTTAATTTATAGTCTTTGTCTTTGTAGGTTAAGTTTTTGTTTTATTGTTTGTTTTTATTATCCTTGTTCACAAATAAATTAAACCTTCTAAAGTGTTAAGTGAAAGTATAGGGTAGGTAGATAATAAAACAAAAAAGAACAGGAAGTATCATACCGTAATTTTCATGTTGATCTTAATTGTTTCCCCATCCTTGAATCCAAGGTCCAGTAACTGTGGTGGGGCCTGCGGGCCTTCCTGCTCTTTTCGCAGCCATTTGAAGTGATCTTGAAGGGCCACATTAAGGTCGAACGAATCGGACCTGTCACCAAATCCCAGTCCAATGTAAGCACTGCGACCTGTAAACATTGCGACATGTTTAAATGTACATGCGTCAAAAGTATAAATAATTACATAGTATATAATGTTCATATGCATACCATTATCGTCCTGAATCTTGACAACAAAGTATCGCGAGCTATCCGTTACGGATTCGAGAGCCACCCCCGGATATTTATCGATAGGGCATTTGGCAAAAAGCTGTCCAGATGTTTTATCTTCTAGCTTCATTACCAATTCCTCCCCTTTTGAAACGAGCCTCATACGTCCAGTCCATTGTGGCTCTTGCAGGTTCCAATCCGCTGCCCTGAAAACACCCCCTTTTTATCTAGCACTTGGAAATAATTAAGTACGAATCCGTAATTTAATCACATACCTGTATCCTCTGTTTGTAGTTTTAGGGGGTATTTTAAAAACAAATACTTCGTTTTTGACGAGTATTACACTTTCGTATGTATCCATTTTAAGTATTAAACCACAGAATA
Organism: Epinotia nisella; assembly: GCA_932294315.1. NCBI lineage: Eukaryota > Metazoa > Arthropoda > Insecta > Lepidoptera > Tortricidae > Epinotia > Epinotia nisella. Next base: position 14,030,710 of record OW028679.1, on the reverse strand, counting down.
AATCAACCTTCCATACAATAAACAAAGTTTTGTTTCATTCAATACGATTTATTTTGGATATTTCGCCATGTAACTACTGACTGATGAACGAACTGACTGACTGACGTGACGTATATAAACTTTTTTTATCAACCAACACTACATTACTACAACGGTAACGTTTCTTTCAGCCTACACGCGATCGATATAATTTTATGATAGTAACATTATGCTTGAGCCACCTGAAACCGCGCGCCCATAATGCCTGTATCTCCGTCTCTGTCGCTCGAACTTGCAAGTGCGACAGAGAAGGAGAAACACGAAATTCGTTTTCGTTCGTGTATCTCCGTCTCTGTCGCTCGAACAAGCAAGTGCGACAGAGACGGAGAAACACGAACGAAGTTCGTTTTCGTTTCGCGGTAGCCCCTTTGTATGATCGGCGGGCTTTAGCTATAATGGTGGGACCACACTTGGCAGTATTTGCCCAAATGTTCGTGTTGCATCTTTTTCCTTCCTACGGCAGATGAAAGAAAGGCAACGATGCAACGCGAACACGCATTCCCAAGTGTGGTGCCACCATAAGATAGAGCGAGGTAGAGAATTTATTTTTCACACCTCTCATTGAGAAAAGTAAGTTTTGGTCCCCGACGAGAGCGAGCAAAATGCCACTTTTCTGTTCAAGCTACTTTTTTAATTTATTCATTGGCATGTAGCATTTACGCAATGTGCCAATTAAACACAGATCTTAAGAAAATAATCGATTGTAAGTTCATCGTAATCGATTAAAAACGAACATATTTCAAGTTTTAACTTTAGCAACGTTATAGGTACATTTACATATTAAAACTTGAGAATTTTTCGTAATATTTGAAAAAATTGTCACAATAAACTATACGTTTTACTGAAATCAAAACTATGATGTTATTGTATATAAATTATACAATAATGAATATTGATATCCGATACCATTTTAACATTCGTTATTTCAATTTTCCTCATAATCGGTGTAAAAAGTTACATGTGTCACTTAGGAGCAAAATTATTTTCGTCTTGGGCGTTAACACTTGAATCCCTCACTACGCTCAGGATTCAATACACCGCCCTCGCCGTAAATATACTATTTTGCTCCCTTGTGACACAAATAACTATTTTACACCTTTCATTCGGAAAAGTAAGTTTTGCTCCACGACGAGAGGTATCAAAATGCTACTTTTCTGAGGGTCTACCGCGAAACGATATTCGTTTTCGTTCGTGTATCTCCCTCTTTGTCGCTTGAACTTGCAAGTGCAACAGAGACGGAGATACACGAACGAAAACGAACATCGTTCGTCTATCTCCCTCTCTGTCACTCGAACTAGCAAGTGCGTCAGAGACGGAGATACACGAACAAAGTACGGTTTCGTTTCGCGGTAGGCCCTCTGTTCAAGCGACTTTTTTAATTTATTAATTGGCATCACAGATGCCAGAAATAGTGTGTGATTGGCATGTAGCATTTACGCAATGTGCCAATTGAACACATATCTTAATAAAGTAATCGAATGCAATTTCATCGTAATCGATTAAAAACGAACATATTTCAAGTTTAACTATAATAACGTTACATGAAAATGTATCGTAATTTTCATGTAACGTTATTATTTTTAATTTTTTTTAATAGTTCGTAATATTTAAAAAAAAGTCACAATAAATTATACGTTTTACTGAAATTAAAACTATCGATGACTGTTATATTTTCCTCATAGTTGGTGTGAAAAATAGTGTGGCAAAATTATTTTCGTCATGGGCGTTAACGCTTGAATTCTTCGTTTCACTCTGGATTCAATGTACTGCCCTCGCTGTAAATACATCATTGTACTCCCTTGAGACACAAATAACTATTGTTCTGTCTCGCTCTATAATTTTTGCCCCATAGATTTAGTGGCAGTTCGATCGTGTGTACCATGCGTAATGGATGGATGGATGGGATGGATGGATGTTCTGTCAAAGTCAAGCTGACAGCTGACACTGACTAAGAATTGAGAAATATTGAGATGGCTAATAACAAGTCAAAGAGAATAATAACCACTACGTTTATACGTGTATGCTGTGAGTTGTGACCGTTTTGTCGGTGTTGTTTCTAACAAGATATCTGAATACATTTTTTTTTGTTTAGGTGCAAAATTATAGAGGAAATTTTATTACATCTACCAAACATCTTAAGAAAAAGGTGAGTTAAATTTTATTGTTCAGTATACTTTATTGAATGATTAGGTTATTTTTAAATTCACATCAATACGAATAATTGGATAAACATTATAACTATCGTGGACCGGTCATTGAGGCACTGTTTACGGGAGGACATACAGTTTTGATTAATATTACAATATCATGACTGGACTGCATTCAGTGTTTAATATTAACAAACGATTATCATGTTACCATGTAAAGTTTAGCACTGGACAAGTAACATTCCATTTTTTGGATTTATTATGCTACTGTTGTATGTATTTCTATCACATAATTAGAGGGTGGAGTACCGGTGGCAAATTTCACACAAAAGGTATGGAGTCGTTTTTATAATTATATTATTTTAGGCTTGAATAGCCAATTTCCGGTCAATTTGGAACTCTCTGGGGGAGGCCTATGTCCAGCAGTGGACGTCTTTCGGCTGATATGATGATGATGATGAGGCTTGAATAATAAAATTATTCATTTACCTAATGTACTTAGTATGGTACCTACTCGTAAATTGGAAGTAAGTACTAAACATTTATTTTCATAAATCGATTTCAGGAACACCTAAATGTTATGTCGTAAATGTTTTGGGTTGTTTTTCAATTTCTTTTAACAAAGTTGAATGATTTTAATTGAAATGGTCTTTAATATAATATATCGTTTGGCAGGTATAACTTCTTAGTCTAGTATTTAGTACCTAATGATAATGTTTTGATAAGAAAACATTATTATGTATTATAGATATTAACAACATATTACATTATATTTGTATGCTCGTAAGATAATTTCTATAAGTTCCTAAAAATTATTATGCAAAATTAATCATTTATTCGTTATTTATTTAATCATAAAAATACTTAGGCGACTCCATACATTTAGTGTGAAATTTGCCACCGGCACTCCGCCCTCTACACATAATATTATAAGAATGTTCTTTAAATTCCAGATCAATAGAACATTGTCAACTTTCTCATAATGGCATATAATGTAAGTAATCTTGTGATCATTACATTTTATTGAAACATGTTTTTTTTAACTAAAATCATAATTGAGTGATGTTGCAACATGGTTTTAAACTTAAAAGGAACTGTTACAAAGTGACCTGCCATGCCTGCTTATCAGTTTTGTAGAGAGTAATTGAGCCACCATATTTCTCTGCACTCATAGCATACAACAAAGGGTGAATGTGCTCGTGAACACGTTAGCGCCCTCTTAATACAAGTAGAATGAAGTTAATTTTATTTCATTTAACTTTACTTTCTTCTGCTTGATCAGTTGCATTGTGTGAAATTGTGAATTGTAGAAAAATAATAATTGTTCAAGTATCATTATTATTTTAACGTGTACAGTGTTGCAACACGCTGTTTTTTTTATTTGCCGCTATTTTTTAGGCTCATCTTTCTCTGGCCAGAGGGCCTACCGCGAAACGATATTCGTTTTCGTTCGTGTATCTCCCTCTTTGTCGCTCGAACTGGCAAGTGCGACAGAGACGGAGATACACGAACGAAAACGAATATCGTTTCGCGGTAGGCCCTCAGGGGACCTATCGCCAACGGCATTCGAAGTTTTCCCTCTCTGTTGCACTTACTTACAAACTCGCAAGTCTGACAGAGAGGGAAAACTTCGAATGCCTTTCGCGGTAGGCCCTCAGAGGGCCTACGTGGGGCCTACCGCGAAACAAAATTCGTTTTCGTTCGTGTATCTCCGTCTCTGTCGCTCGAACTGGCAAGTGCGACAGAAACGGAGATACACGAACGAAAACGAATTTCGTTTCGCGGTAGGCCCTCAGGCCAGACTATACACGTAATATTGAACAATTACCACGTGAATATTGATGCTTATTGAAAAAAATACGTAACAATATAGAAATTGCGATAATTTTGTCAATAATAAAATTCCAATGTGATAATGACTTATCGGTGCCGTCAACATCAAAAACAACACAATATCGCTTTAGTTATGTGGTAACATTATATCGGGCAACACTGATGCTTTTTCCATCTCAACCCCTCCAAACATAAAATTTCCGATAAAATAAAATGGCGGCTGTGGTGTATTCCGTAGATATGTCGATTTGTTTATTACGGTCCTTGTTTGTCACTAAACAATGTACAATTACTATGAAGTGCTAACAAGTGAAATGAAATAACTTTAAATCTTTGTGAGTGGTTTTATTCGGAATTATGTAAGAACAAAGATGAAAGGACGTTCGAACTGACCAATGAATCGCGCAGCTATCCAGATGTATAAAAATGGGAGAATCGACTTTATTATTGTTCGTTACTCTATTCTTATGGTCACGATGTTTGGTTTTCGCTGAAAACTATGAATGTCCATCAAAATGCGTTTGCTTAAATCAATACGGAGATTGTATAAGAAAGAATTTAATATATGTGCCAAAAATTCCTAAGTGGGTGGAAGAATTAGATCTCAGCAACAACAAATTGAATGGTGATGCTGCCGAGGGATTCGATAGGTTATCGAGTCTGAAAGTTTTAAAAGTCGATAACAACTCCTTGCATTTTATACCTAACTTTCTACAGCACAAAAATCTGCATGACTTGAGTCTAAATATGAATAAGATTGGCTCTATTGATACTGGTCATTTTCCCGTAAACAGTTCTATCAGAGTATTGAACTTAAATAATAACCACATAAAATTCATTGCTGAAGATGCTTTGAACAATTTGACCAATTTAAAAGTGCTGAAGTTAAACAGGAATGACATCACATCATTACCCAACCATTTGTTCATGTACCAGTCCAGTCTCAGAACTCTTGAGCTGAATCATAACAAACTTCGCAACATAACTGGATTACTTTTCAAAGGGCTGTCCAACTTGACAACACTGAAAATGAGATATAATAACATAGACAATATAATGGATGGTGCCTTTTTTGGATTTAAATCAGTTCACTTACTTCAATTGGACCACAACAGAATAAGAAGGATATCCAAAGGTTGGATGTATGGCTTGGAATCACTGGTAAAACTGTCTATGTCTAATAACTTAGTGTCAGAAATCATTGAGGGCAGTTGGGAACTGTGCACAATCCTAGAAAGTTTAGATTTGTCTCACAACTACTTAGTTAAAGTGGAAGGGACTACTTTCAAATATTTGAGGAACCTTCAGACACTAAACTTGAACAACAACAATATTTCTGTGATAGGCCATGATGCATTCAGCCTGATGTTTAAGTTGAATACATTGCATTTAAACAACAATAAAATATCATGGACTGTAGAGGACATGATAAAGCCATTCAATAATTTACAAAATTTGGTTACATTTAGTCTGGCTGGCAACCATATAAAATCAATTAACTCTCGAGCATTTGAAGGTCTATCAAAAGTAATAGATCTAGACCTGGCTGGTAATAACATTACCTCAATTCAGCAACATGCTTTAGATACAATGCCTAAATTGAGAAGATTGCATTTAAATTCTTCGTCACTATTATGTGATTGTAACTTACTTTGGATAATTAAATGGATAAGAGATAAGGCTGAACAGAAATATATAACAGCAACTTGTGCATACCCAGATGAAGTGAGGGGGGTTGCAATATCCAAACTGAAAGAGGATAATTGTGGCGATTCTCCAAAACCAAAAGTAATCCAACACCCTAAAGCCCACCTTGCCATTAAAGGACGATCTGCTAATCTAATTTGTACAGCCACTTCAAACCCTTTTAGTAACATGACATTCCTTTGGAGAAAAAACAATGGCAATATTAGTAATCCTCTTGTATACGAAAACATTACTGTAACTGGTCAACCTCGGGCCACTTCAGTTCTTGTTATACCAAATGTTACCCATGCAGACTCAGGTAAATATCAATGTGTTGTCAGTAACAATTTTGGTACAACATATTCTTTAAAAGCAAAAGTAACTATAGTGACTTTTCCTCGGTTTACAAAAGCACCTCTGAACATCACAGTGAAAACTGGAGAAACTGTTTCACTGAACTGTGCAGCTACGGGTGAGCCTACACCAGAAATATCATGGCAGAAAGATGGTGGCAATGATTTTCCAGCAGCTAGAGAAAGAAGAATGAATGTGATGCCCACTGACCATGTGTTTTTCATTGTCAATGCAAAAACTACTGATATGGGTATTTACAGCTGTGCGGCAAAGAATGTAGCCGGCATAATTACTTCAAATGCAACTCTGACAGTTCAAGAAGAACCTTCATTTAAGACTGTCACAGAAAACAAAGAAGCTATAAGTGGCGAATCAGTAGTTTTACAATGTATGATATCTGGGTCTCCGAAACCAGTTCTGAAGTGGCTGAAGGATGGGGTGCCTGTGGTACCTTCTGAGCGGTATTATTTCGCTGGGGATGATCAACTCCTAATTATAACTTCTGCAGAGCCAATTGATGCTGGTCACTACGAATGTGAGATTACTAATGCACTAGGAACAAAAAAGGATATGACAGAGTTAAAAATCTTGCCTCCTGTGGCCATTATGGTGAATGAAAAAGATATGACAGGTATTATTATTATAACAGTTGTGTGTTGTGCAGTGGGGACTTCTATTATTTGGGTAGTTATTATATACCACACACGGAGGCGTATGGCTTCAACAGTGCCTTCATTTCCCGCCGAAAGTTTAAAAATGACACAAGTGGTGCATAGTGATAGTGAATCGCCTCAAATATTTCCTGACAATATTTCTGAGCATTCATCGTGTAAAGATAGTGGGACAGGAGACTCAGCTAAACAGACAAGCTTTGATGGAGTGCCTATAGATAAGAGTGAACAAGTGCATTTTGAGCCTGTTGTATGTCAAAGTTATTCTCCAGTGCCAGAAGCACATAAACTTCTTCCTTCTTCCTTTAAACCATCCATTCAAGTTTGTGTAAATACTTCTGTAACACCAGCTACTTATAGTTTTTCTAGTCACAGTATTAACAATTAAGTTTATTAAGGAGTTTGAACCATAAAATTGTATTACTGAATGCATTTTTCACTAATTATTCGCTAGAACAAATGTAACTTTAATTTCAATAGTGACTGGCTGCTAAGAAAATTATTCAGTTGAAGGAGTACAGATCTCCAGGCTGAAACTGCAGTCCCATTAAAGCCTTGACATTGGATATGTAAACACAGTTACTTAGTATTAAATTATCCATTGGCCATGCCTGAGCATAGAACTTATTATAGCATAGCTGACTATGCTATATGTTTTGTAACCATGAACAGATAAGCATACTAAGTAGGTCTACAAAATGTCACAAGTTTGGTTTGGTCTATAATGCGTTTTTATCAAGCATGATGGAGGGACATTTCTCATATATTTTATTACGTACAAATTAGTGAAAAGGCATTCAATATCAGGCAGCTATAAATTGATAAGCTTAGTACAAATGAAACAAACTTGCCAGTATTGGTTTTAATTTAAAAAGACTGAATTTGTCATTTAGTAAATGGTCATTGTTATTTTTTTAGTATTATTTAAAACTATTATAGACATTTATATAGTAACAGTAACACAATGTGTATAACTTAACTTTTTCGTGTGTTACCTTCCAACTAAATGTGATTTAGGAAAATACCTTCTGGTTCCAATGTTACAGGAACAGCATTCGAAATGTAAAAAAATGTGCCTATTTATTGACTTGACAATTTATTGATTTAGGTATAGCCACAATTTAGTAGATAGGGCATTATTTTTTATTACAAACTACATCTTCAGTGTTTTTCAATGTGTAATATTTAACAATGAATATACTTGGAGTAGGGGGTCAAAACTTTCTGTGCATAGTTTCAAAGGTTATTAGGAGACCAGTAATTTTGGACCGAAAAAAAACACTTCCAAACTGTTGTATGAACCATTCAAAGCATTTCTTACTAAGGAGGCAACACAGAGAAAACTATATGTACTTTAGTTTCTGTCAAACCAGGGATCGGAACCGGTTTTTTCAAAAGTCCTCGAAGTAGTCTAATATTTTGAATTATTTTAAGTAGGCTCTTAATGTAGGACTCTATCATGTATTTAGGTAACATTTTCGTATTATTAGACAGCCTGATCAAAGATATTATAAACCAAAGAACGAAATAAAACCGGTATTTTTGTTTGGTGAAAATACCGGTATCCGATCCCTGTCAAACTACCGGCTCAAACTTGTTTTTATTTGTAGCTTATCTTATCAGTGAGTCTTTCTCTTGATAAAACATGTGGGAAAATCCGACAATTATTTGCTATTAGCACCTAAAGTGGCTAAAGTATTGACTTGAGAGTGTTGGTCTTATTATGAAATGTTCAGACCAATGTGGCCTATCGTTGGAATCAATGATGTAATATAAAAAAGAGGTAGATGGGTTATACGCGCTCGAAAAATTGAGTCAATTGGTACAACTTGCCTCAGTTTCGAGTCGTCAATGGAAACGTTAGCTGTCAGATTTGGTGGCCATTTTTAAACACGGAATTTCGTATAGACAACATATGTCCTGTTTTTATATTACATCATTGGTTGGAATAATTTTTGTTTGTTGGCTAGCACTTTTACTTTTGGGCCCAACTTAGCATGTAATGTGACTGGTCTCCTTTATAAACTTGAAAAGGGTGATGTTAATAACAACTATTCCCAAATACTGCAGGAAAATGTGTTTGTTTCTTTTGCATTATCTTTATTTCATATGGTTACGAACTAGAAGAATGTTTTCTTTTTTGCACACAATTTTATGCTACTTAGATTATAAATTAATTTATTTAAGTTACGTTGTTGAGATATCCTTCCGAAAATCCGCTCTTTTTTGTAGGTATACTATATACTGTACTAATTTATAATTACATAATTGATATAGGTAATGAAATATGAGTGAAATATAATGATGTAGACAATTCAATGTAATGAAATATTGATTTTTGAGTCCTTTTCAAATATAAGTGACCTATTCTACATTTCTTTATGTAAAAAAAATAAAAACAGATTTTCTGCTAATCGTCAAATTTATAAAAAAAATGGTTACCTATGCATAATGTAGATTCAAATGAGAACGACACACACTAGTATAGGTAGTTCCACTAGAGTTGAGGTGAAAGATTACACACACAGCTACATGAAGTACTGGTTGCAAAAAAAGTGAATGAATGAAGGAGTGAATGTAAATGTAAATAAATATTATATATATATAACGCCATGTTTCCGTAGTTATTCAAATAAGCATCTGTATGTTTACTTATCTCGTGGAAAATGCAGTTGTCAATAGGAATGGCAACGATGTAACGAGTGCCAGTTGTTTCAGTCATCTTTGAAGAGGTTTGATAACGAAATAATAAAATAATGAAAATGTAATAATGACAACTTTAACTGCTACATAAATTTCAAACAAAAAAACAAGGCAATTTATTAGTATATTTGGTTTTTACGATTAATATTATATTCATATACCTACACATATCTGATCTTTATTTATTCATATAACCCATTTATTTAAATATAACTATTTGAATTGGTATCTATAAATATTTAAACAATATGAGTAATATGACATAATATGTGTCAATTGTATTGTATGTCTACTTACTATGTCCCTTTATCTCTGTGTGTCTTTTGTGTAGTGAATAAATGTCTTCTTTTCTTTTCTTTTTTTTAAATAAAATAGATCAAAATATTTTATTTTCTGTTTTTTTTTAATATTCGATGTATTTATGTAAATAATGCTTAAAAAAGTTTTTGGCCTATTTTGCAATTCACTGTTGAACTTGCTATCGGTACGAAAAAAGAAAAGTAATTTCAAAAACCCGCTGTCATTACATGACATGTTGTTGTGTGCGTGACCTCAACTCTGGTGGAACTACCTATTCCAATATTTTCATATTTTTTTTCTTGTCAAAGGTAAGTTATTAGCCCCTTCATTCTTTATTACATTTATCAAGTCACATTTAATTCCCTGGATTTACTAGTTCTTCGCCGAAAATAGTTGGTTACATAAGATAGTAATATTACATGATATTAGAAATAAACGCGGTTAAATAACTAGGTAATAGGTAAAAAAATAACAATGTAACAATAAATAATGACTTCATAATTACGTATGTCTAGCTTAGTTTTAGTAAGATTGTAAAAAGTAGTAGCTACTCTACTTAAGTTATTGATGTTAATTATTAAATAATGTAATCATTTTTACGATTCATGCAGTTATGGGCACAAAATAAATTTACGGTATATATTCATGAGCTTCCAGTATTCAGGAAGGCCAGTAGTATCCATGAATCCGCAAAAGTTTGCAGAAAAACATTTATTTTTTTAAAGTTTGATCAGCCAAATGGAATAAACCTGAGATTTTAACATCAAAATTGTACTTACTAGTCTTGGATCAAACTCCTTTCCTTGAGGGCTTGGGCTTGAAGGAATTAACAGAGTTCATACATTTCATCATACCCTCCTGTATAATTAACATGCATAGCCTGCAGGTTAGTGTTAATTTAAGGAATGAATAAATAAATAAATACATTTTACTTTACAAATAGATTATTTATTAATGTATTAATTGAAACCAATCTACTCGGGCGTTAAACGAATCAAACTTAGTGGCTCTTTGAAATTGTATAATTGTTGCAGCGATCAGCTAAATTAAAATTATATAATGCCTTATTATTCTATCCAACCGAACCAATCCGAACAATATTTGTTGTACTGCCAACCCTGGCAACCTGGTAAACAAATGTTTATTTAGTCCAGCGCTTTCTCTCGATATTTTTTATTTCTTCATTTTGGTTTTGAGTCAAATTATTTGCCGTCCATTTTTGAATGCCTCTATTTGTAAAGTTACCAAGTTTGTTGGCATTGGTGCGGTTACCCGCTATGAACAGTCTTACAGAACATTCAGCCAGGGATCGGAAGCGGTTTTTTCATAAATCCCCGAAGTAGTCTAATATTTTGAATTATTTTAGGCTGTTAATGTAGGACTCATCATGTATTTAGGTAACATTTTCGTATTAATAGACTGCCCGATCAAAAATGATATTATAAACCAAAGAACGAAATAATACCGGTTATTTTGTATGGTGAAAATACCGGTATCCGATCCCTGCATTGAGCTCAAAAATACCAGTCCCGCTTGGACGGCTCGGCCTGTGTCTTAGCTGGCTCTTAGTTATTCATAAACGTTAATCAAACCTATTTTAGCTAAAATGCTGTTCTAACTAGTTTGTCTCTGTCACTTTAACATTTGGTTTTGTGAGTATGGGACAAAACACATTTTACAGTACACATGGTGTTACTTTCCCGCACTAGTGCGAAAATGAGCACTTTCCGTGCATATGTTGAAACTTTAAAGAGCCATATGTACTGTAAAACGTTGTACGATACACGTGCGAACAGGTAATTCGCAACTCGTGTCGAATTTCCTATTTTCTGCACTTGTATCGTAAATAACTATTATCTAACAGTGATTTGTTAAAATGTATGAATAAAGGCGTATATCTGTAAGTTGTTAATAATACGATATGTTACATAGGTAACAATACAATTATTTCTCACACATACGTACATAAAAATTTCGCAATTCAAGTGGCAGTCAGCAGCAAAAAATAACAAAATATCTATATACTTTAGTATGTTATTGCCGTTACACGAGAACCGAGTTCATTTAGAGTTGACTGTCATTAGGTACTCTGTAACCGAGACGGAAGCGTGACTGAGTTACTCATATTTAATTTGTATAACGTTACTAACAATAACGTTTTCCTATTAGGCATAGTGTCTTTATATGATAAAATTAATAATTACTCGCCCGTCTCTGCGCAAAGCGACTCTTTTCTTACCTATATGTAAATCTTTCCCAGAAATCGATACGTAAGTACCTATATTCAGAGATGGGCATTATTCGAATAGCTATCCGAATAAACATTTATTCGTCATTAGTTTATCCGCAAATAATTTATTCGTCTACACTTTCGAATGACGAATGAATTATTCTCATTTCATTCGAATAAATCCTCGAATAATATTTAAGAATGCGGTTGCTCGTTACAGTTACAACTAGTGCTCCCGCCACATGGGTTACACGCCCGCCCGAATACCCGTGTTCTTAAACACGCGGTGCTGAGCGTCCGTTCTACCCAAACACGCCCGAATCCGCCCAATAATAATGAGATAGTTATTGTTGTCACTAAGACTGACATCGCATACTAGCTAATCCTAAAACAATTGAAAACGAAACGACCCGTGAGCGTGACTGCACAGGTATAAACGCGCCGATAACAACGTAGGTAAAGAAAACAATTGAATTGTCATATATAAATTTCTAAACGCAATAATACGCTAACTACAAATGGGTTGTATTTATCTTGAATCTGAACAAAGTTATTAAGAACGCCCTAGATGGGGGTTCCTGGTATTGAAAGATTAAAATTTTGTCTTATGGTAACAATCTCAGTCACTTAAAATAAATAAAATGTCGTTGGTTTGTTGAAAATTTATTGCTTAGAACACATTACCAACTCTAGCGTTATAGTAATATTACTCACAGCGCCCATGATGACGGCAGGTCGCGTCCGAAGCATGACGTCATCACTAAGTAGTGATGTGGCGTTATTGAGGATTTTATAATAAGCTTCCTGCTTTGTTTCCTTTTGCCACATACCTAATATAAAACAACATCAAACACACCAAACTCATAAAATTACTAATGAAAATAAAGTAAAATAGTATAATTTATTCTATTTGCCTCAACTCAAACGGTCACGGACGGTCTGAACCCGCGTGTAATTAGAACCCGCCAGGACGGGTACACGGGTACCCGCCCGCCGACCGGGCGACTGGAAAGCATCCCTACAATATTCATTCAAGATATTATTCACGAAAAGCATTACGAATGATTATGCGAATGAAGAATTATTAGAAAATAATTTATTCGTCGGATAAATATTGGCGATTAATTATTCGAAATATTTATTCGTCATCCGCGAATAATTCTATTTATTCTTATTCGTATTCGGATACATGTTGCCCATCTCTGCCTATATTAATAATTTGTGGCTCACTAGCATCATACCTTCCTTATTTGTAGTAGGTATGTGCAGTCACTTCTATAAATACATATTTGTTTCGGAACTTACATCTACGGAATAAGATTCAAAATTGTATGCATATTTTTAGAGTTGACTACATACACAAACGCTAATGGTAATTTGGCAGCTAACACATTGTACCAGAATGGCTAGCATGATCGTGTTTGCCCCGGACGTATATATTCGTCGTTTACTTAGTGCGAGAGAGACGAATGCTTTAGGTCCGACATAAGCGTGAACTTGCTGCAGAGCAGAAGAATAACTAAATATACATGTATAAAAACAATTGAACGAACAAACAGAATGTGATGAAAAGGCCTTTATTGTCTCATAATTTTATATAGCTCTTCATTATTGCATAAACGCGATTTTGAATGAAGAACTTGCGGTTTTGTATTGTTTATACGATGTATATAAGAATATTAGCGTAAGGGGACTATTTATACTTTATAATTAAACAATAAAATAAGTTTGACCCGAAACATTTTTTTTGCTATCCTTAAAGGTACTTTCCAATCCAAACAAAAAAACATAAACATAGACTATTTAGATTTTATCCCGTAGCGCCTGGTTGACTTTGGGATTTAAGCCCGTTATACCTATTAATGGTGTGAGAGGTACATAGTATAACAGATATAGTCAGGAGCAGAGGAAAGAACGAAGACGAAGAGTCCTGATATTCAATATCTACTCAGCACGCTTACCTACCCTAAGGGTGAGTACCTATCCACCAGAGCCGCGCTAGGATAAAATCCACCAATAGGAAGAGATGCGTGAGCGTGGCTATAGCAATCCTATTTCCTAATTACGATTTTTACGATGCCATTCGAACCAGTATTTGGAGATGAACTAATGTTTGTATGGGAGCAACTACAATTAAAGAACATAAATACCCAAACAATTAAGTTAAAGACGGACCTCGCTGGCGGCAGCCGAAACGTTTCATACTAATTGACATTTTCGGCCAATACACGGTGATTAAATACCTACTGATGATCCGCCATAGCTGTCTATCTACAGGGTGTCCCATAAGTGACACCGGAGGTAGGTCAGCTTCGGCATAATTTTTACCTGTCAGCGACGTCCAGCGGGTTCCTAGTTTTAACTTAGTACAATAGGGCATTGATAATAATTCATATCCGCAGTAAGATACTTGTATTATACCATTTCTGAATCTGCATAACATGCCTTATTTTTCGACATTATTTGCTCGTTTCGTTTTAAGATTTTTTTTTTCACGACTGGTGGCCAAAGTGGAAATGTTTGTTTTGCTGATAAGTTTAATTAGGATTTATCCAGTATTAATCGGAAATTTACATTACTTATTGTCAAAAAAATACTTCGATCATCTTAACTAACCAATTAGGACAAAAAAACAAGCGTCAAGAGCTTTCCAACTGAATGCTGGCACTGTAATGTTAAAAGGGATGGAAATTCACTGAAACATGAAATTTGGTAATAACTCAAAACGTGCAACTTTTACGGATGTCCCATAAAGTGACGTGTCACTTATGGGACATCCTATATAACATGCAATGAGATAGAGACAGCGCATGAATCGCGTGATAATATAATATTAAACAATGTTGTAGGTAATTTGTACTAATCGCCGTATGGAAAATCAAGTACTTAAATTGCTGTTTTGGTCGCGAAATATCAACGAAATATAGTTGTCATACAATTATTTGTTTCCATAACAACGTAAAGATTCTATTGGTAGCTTTAAATTTACTTTTGGACAATAAATAAATGCATATTTTTTCTGAACTCTCAAGGTCAATTTTTGAATTATATTTTGTAATTTATACTTCTAGCTTCTGCCAGCGACTTCGTCCGCGTGGAACTCGTTTATATCGTAGCTCCATACAAACTTTCGCCCCCCATTTCATCCTCTTAGGGGATGATTCCCGGGGTAAAAAGTATTCTATATGTTAATCCAGGCTATGCACTATATGTATATACCAAAATTCATCTGAATCAGTTCAGCCGTTTTTGCGTGATTGGGTAGCAAACATCTAAACATCCAAATGTTCAAACATCCAAACTTTCGCATTTATAATATAACTAGCTTTTGCCCGCGGCTTCGCCCGCGTACTAAAAGTAATTTAACCGTCTACAAAAAACGTGCATCTCAGTTTGACCCATATGTTCCAACTGAATTGCAATTTGGCACAAATACTTTCAAGAATTTTCATGTCCACAATGATAAATTTCAAAATCGATGCCATTTTCGTAATTAACGTCCCAAAAAACCATAAAAACGACACCCATATTGATATTTAGACATTTCAACCCCATCGCATCCCAACAGGGGAGATGGTATTTCACTTCCGCCATGTTTGATTTTAAAATCGTTGTTTTTGTAATCAGCGACCCGATAAACCATAGAAATGACACCCATGTCGATTTTCAGACTTCGTGACCATATTCCCCCCTTTTAGGGGTTGAATTTTCAAAAAACCTGAAACACGTGTTTACTCATTTATCGTTAGAAATACTCCTGTGAAGTTTCGAATAAAATAATTCAAGTAATCTACTCCATACAAACTTTGAACCCCCATTTCACCCCCTTAGGGGTTGAATTTTGAAAAATCCTTTCTTAGTGCACCCCTACACCTTATAAGGAACCTACGTGTCAAATTTGGAATCTCTAGAACCAGCGGTTTGGGCTGTTATGTGCGTTGATAGATCAGTCAGTCAGTCAGTTTCTTCTTTTATATATTTAGATATATTAGTAGGATTACAATTATTTTATGGTTTAGTATCCATTTAGCAACACAACGGTATCAATTTTAGCACGAGGAAACTACCCTAAAATTGAGTAATGAACGTTTTACAATGCCGTTGAGTTTTCTTACTAGGTTGTTGAGATTAGCATCGTCTCAATGAGGAGTTGATGTATGTTCAAAGCGCAATTGAACTTGTCTTGTTACAATTTCAGCCCAGCTACGGACAGCAGGGTTACGGGAACCAGCCACCTGGCCAGTTGGAGGTGGGACATGGCCCATACCCGTCCATGGGTCCTGGCGGAGGCGTCTCGCCCCAGGTCCAGCAATGGTTCCGCGCAGTCGACAAGGACCATTCGGGGTTCATTACTGCCGACGAACTCAAGGCGGCTTTGGTGAACGCGCAAGGGCAGACGTTCTCGCATACAGCGTGCAGTTTGATGATTGGCAAGTATTTGTTACTGACTTGGTAACACTATGTGGTTTGTAGGTGGCGTCTCGTCGCAGGTCCAGCAATGGTTCCCCGCCGTCGATAAGGACCAGTAAAATAAAATAAATAAATATAAATATCGTGGGACAATTCACAACAATTGATCTAGTCCCAAACTAGGCAAAGCCTGTGCTATGGGTACTAGACAACGGATAAACATACTTATATAGTCTGGGTTTATTACTGCTGACGAACTCAAAGCGGCTTTGGTGAACGCGCAAGGTCAGACGTTCTCGCATACGGCGTACAACTTGATGATTGGCAAGTATTTGTTACTGACTTGGTAACACTATGTGGTCTCTTAGTGGCGTCTCGTCGCAGTCCAGCAGTGGTTCCAAGAATCTACAAAGACCAGTCTGGATTTATTACTGCTGGCGAACTCTAGGCGGCTTTGGTGAATGCGCAAGGGCAGACGTTCTCGCATACGGCGTACAACTTGATGATGGGCAAGTATTTGTTACTGACTTGGTAACACTATGTGGTCTGTTAGTGGCGTCTCGTCGCAGTCCAGCAGTGGTTCCAAGAATCTACAAAGACCAGTCTGGATTTATTACTGCTGGCGAACTCAAGGCGGCTTTGGTGAATGCGCAAGGGCAGACGTTCTCGCATACGGCGTACAACTTGATGATGGGCAAGTATTTGTTAGGTACTAACTTGGTAACACTATGTGGTCTGTTAGTGGCGTGGCGTCGCAGTCTAGCAGTGGTTCCAAGACTACAAGGACCAGTCTGGGATTATTACTGCTGGCGAACTCAAGGAAGCGTTGGTAAACGCACAAGGGCATACGTTCTCGCATACGGTGTGATGATTGGCAAGTATTTTGCGGTATGCGTAAATGTATTCACGTGGGGATCGTTGAAAAATATATTGGGTTTATGAAAACTTTTTTACGATTTTAGGAATCCGTCCCCTCCCTGCCAGCTAAATGACCATAGTTATGCAGAATGAGACCAATAATTAATTTTCGATTTTGAGATACAGCCGTTTTAAGGTTCAATAATTTTTTTAAGGGTTTTAATACCAATTTCTCGAATAAAAAAAGATGCAATTTGGTAGAATATTATATAAAGTAATGTATTAAGGACTGATTGTACATATTAATAGTTTTTTTCGTGTCTTTTTTTTTAAACAAAGTGGTTGGTCGTTTTCTGTAAAATCAATATTTCACATGCTGCTTGTTATTCTTATTTCTATGAAAACGACCAAACTGTAGTCGAGTTATGCTGATTACGATATTCTGTAACAGTAATTTTCTGAAAAAAGCTAAGATGATCTTCGTAACCAACATCACGCTAGTCTACTTATGCTGATTATAAAATTTATAAGTAAATCTTACTAGTTTAAAAAAAGGGGAACCTAGGCATAATATGCAGATTGTAGCATTAGTGAAAAACATACTTAGATTTTTTATGATTTATTTTTTTAGATAACACACTTACATAAATGTATTTTTTTATTTTGTGAATACAAATAAAATTATTCCAAATCAAAAAAGTTGCTGAACAGTCATAAGTTTTCCACTTAAATTTACATGAAAAACATACGTTCATATAGTTATGACATAAAACTTCCTTGCACGCGTCCAGCAAACTATGAAACAAAGAAATTAGTACGGTAGGGTAGAGGAACCAAAAGATGAACGCCACCCAATAGATGAACACTTTGCCGAAAAATTGAAATAAAAAAATCACGACTCATTTTACGCAGTCGCGATATTTTTTTCCTAACGCTTCATTCCTTTGCCGAAGCTGGCATTTAAACTCCCAGGCAGTTGCCACACACACGCGCCTGTGAACGGTCGTCGCGTCGCGGTCTCGCGCCAAAATCACCGTTCGTATGGAGATTTACTTAAGGTAAGCGCTCTCAAATTTAAGCTCTAAATTACGTATAAAACTGAATAAAACGGCTACTTGCATTGTTTTGTGTGATATAGATTCTTGATTAATGCCTTTAATGGATTATCTATCACAAATTGCATATATATTGTTAATTTAAGAGATATTTAGCGTTCAACTAATGGTTCCAACTTTGTGTCCCTGAGCCAATAGATGAACGGCGTTCATCTACTGGGCAAGGCATAGTTTTTTCAAAGGCTGATATAAAATTGTATTGAAAAGGTAGATAAAACTTTTATGGCTTAAATGAATCGTTACTTAACCTTTGATTTTTGAACCAAAAGTTGAACGTGACTATCCATTCGCAACACAGTTATTTTGCTGTTTATTTTACTATGAAAAGCACCATTGTTCAACAATGAACCTGTGCCCAGAAGATGAACGAATAAAATTAGTTCGTTCATCTTTTGGCTTCGATTCCAATGAGTGAACGCTCTGTTGATTTTAGTTCGTTCATTCCTTTGCTATCGTGCCCAATAGATGAACGAACAAAATGTATTCGTTCAAGTTTTAGGCAGGGGTTAGTACAATGAACACTTAATGACAAAGATACATGAAATCTGGCAACTTTGCCCGGCATTTATAAACTTACTTATATAATTTTCAAGTTAACTGTATCGTTTCGGTTTATTTATCTTAATGTTTTCTTTGTATGAGTAACGATTATAGGTGAAATAATATATTGGAAACTTTTGATCGGATAAATATATAAATACCTACAAGTTTGCCCACTTCATTCTAACTTTGTCTTTTTTGTCATTGATCTACTAGAAAACAAATATATATTGAAACAATGAACACTTAATAACAAAGATACATGAAATTTGGTAACTTTGCACGGAATTAATAAACTTAATTATATAATTTTCAAGGTAACTGTATCGTTTCGGTTTATTAATCTAAAAGTTTTCTTTGGTTGAGTAACGAATATAGGTAAAATATATTGGCGACTTTTGACAGGGCAAAACATTTTAAATACAATTTCACCCACTTTTGCACATTTCATTGTAACTTTGTCTTTTTTTTCATTGATCGACTATAAAAAAAATGGAATTTTATTACTTTTTTTTTAAAGAAGTGGATGATATGTGGAATAATGCAAAATACATGCTTACTTTGCCTGTTTTTGTCGGACGAATGCATACTTCTTATTTTTACGGTGCCATAGGGATAACAACCAAAACGGAATCTTTATAGTTTCGCCATGTCTGTCTGTCCGTCAGTCCGCGGGTTAGCTCTCAGAACCTTAATGTATATTTTTTAATAATACATATATATATAATTAATATCATAAACTTCTTGTTTATGGGTCGTTCTTCTTTTTTACCGACAATGATCCGAGGTTTTTCTGTTTTTTTGGTTTTTGAACTATTGAAAATTGTGGTTTTGAAGTGCGATTTTTAAAAAAATGCATAGGTTTCTTCATTAGAACTAATTAAAGTTTCCTTTCTGGCCAATATAAATATTTATTTAAAGTTGGTTTCTAAAAAAAAACATGTGACAAAGTGGACTCTTTCAGTGGGGACAACATTTTGGTTTACCACTCTGTCACGGCATTCTACGAAAAAAAAAAACATTAAAAAAAATGCTAGTTAGAGAAAGTGAAATATTAAACATCACTAATTAATAAAATATTATGGACGTTCATTCGAACATTATAAAACCGTAAACATCATTACTCAAATGAGATGCCGTAATAAGACGAGGGACAGGCTATTGTCGGTCGAAAAGAAGAACGACCCTTATTCTGATATTTACCTTATCGAACGAGCGAGCAAAGTGAACAAAGTTCTATGGTTCAGGTTGAGCCGAAAATCGTTCGTATGTCCGGTGTATGTCCCGCTGTCCGGCTGTTCTACTCTATAAGGCTCATTTCTCAACCGATTCTCGTGAAATTTTGTGAGCATGTTCGTTAATAAAATCGTAACAAATTTTCGCAATTAAAAAAATTTTTTTTTGAAAAAGATTGGCATGCTAGTTCTAAAGCCCATAATAATTTGCAATTTCGTTTTCGTTTAATTGGTAACACCGCCTGTTGTTTGCCTTTACTTGTGTTTACTATATTCTGTACAGTCTTCTTTTAATGAGGTGTGCAATAAAGAGTATTTGTATTGTAATGTGTTTGTCGGGCGTTTATCTACAATTTGCAAAATATCATTGTGTAAGCTTATCATTCGAATGAGCGAGCGAAGCGAACGAAGTTTTATGCTTCAGCTTGGGCCGAAAATCGTTTGTCCGGCGTTCGGTGTCTATCCGTCTATTCTCCTCTACAGGTCGCATTTCTCAACCGATTCTCGTGAAACTTTGTGAGCAGGTTCGTTAATAACATGTATTTTCGAAAAAAAAAAGCTTGTTAATGTACTCATTATTACACATAAAACAAAGAAAACTATTTTCTCTTTTCGGTGTTTAATCGATATGATACAGAGAACAAAATTAAAAGAAAAATAAACCATCATCGTCTGAAGCCCAAGACAGGACTCGAAACTTGCCGGTACACAAGCCACAGTTCGAGTCCTACCTTGGGCTTCAGACGATGATGGTTTATTTTTCATTTGTCTTTCTTCTCTGTATCATACGTTTAAAATTCGATCGCGGTATATTCCATCTTAAATTTAGATAATTTGTTTCGTTAAGGTGTTTAGGTAGGTACCTACTTGTTTAATATTTTTAATTCATGAACATTTTATAATATTTTGCCCGCAAGTGGTATTCCCTTAAATAAATCCGGCTAAGTATGTGTATTTCACGGTACATGTTTACATAATATTCGCGCAATGTTTTCAATTTAATGTTGAATGACAATTCTAGCAATAGTGGTTTTAAATATGAAGAAAATAATTATGACATTGCAGTTTGCTAGTCGCTAGCTCGCTAGTCAATCCCCCTAAACACACCTATTAAATCAAAAAATCGAATCAAAATATATTTATATTATTCCTTTAAAACTAATACGTAATATATAGGTATATAATTATGCTAAATTGGAACGCCATGATTACCCAAAATCATACACTGATTCATGACTCAACACCATAGGAGTTATACCTAGTTGCGCAAATAATACAATGGGCAATGTTGACTAAAAGTACAGATATCGATAACTGCGAATTTTTTAAATAAAACGGTAAAAATCTGGAGCTCCTACTTAAATAACGCTTACGTATGGCTACGATGGATTCGGTAAGCATTATAGAAAAAGCTTCCCATGATAGAAAAAAATGTTGGATAAGTACTAGCCTTTGCCCGTGACTTCGATCCCGTGCATGTCGTTTATATCGCCTCTTGATACAAACTTGCGCTCCCATTTCCCCACCTTAGGGGATGATTTTCGGGAAAAAAACTATCCTATGTCCTTCTCTTTCCCCGGAACTATTTCCATACCAAATTTTGTCTCAATCGGTTTAGAGGCTTCAAGTGTGAAAGAAAAGTTAGCAAACAGAATTTATAATAACGCGTTTAAATGATATTAAATAGTATAGTATGTAGTATGGATTTGTGGTTTTCCGGAAAAAGCGGGCAAAGTAGGCATGTTTGACGGTACTAATCTATTGTGTCTTATTTGAGTTATATGTATCACGTCTTTGGTTAAACCTGTCAAAATAATTTATAGGTTTATTTAATATATTCTATAAAACCATTTTTTTATAGATGGCATCCACAAAACAGAAAAAAGAGCGGCTTTACGACCAGAACACTCTGGAAGAGGCTGTTCAAAAGATAGTAAATAACGAGATAAGTTTACATAAAGCTAGCTTAACTTACAAAATTCCGAAAGGCACATTACACAACAAGATACATGGGAGATCACCAATGGCATGTAAAAAAGGTCCGAACACTATATTGACGAAGGATGAAGAAGATCACATTGCTGGATGGGTCGGTAATATGGCCAAAATTGGGTATCCCGTTGTACAAGAAGATTTAAAGGAAACTGTCGGACGGCTATTTGAACAAAGAGGCCAACCTGGTTCGAAGCCCGGGAAAAAATGGTTTCGTCTGTTTATGAATAGGCATCCTGAGCTAACGCAACGACACGCCGAAGTTATATCTAAAGCTAGAGCAGCTGTGACTGAGGGTTCGATACGAAAATGGTTTTCAGACCTTCATATATATTTTCAAGAGCAACATTATGAAGATATTATGACTTGTCCCGAGCGTATATTTAATCTTGATGAGACAGGTGTACAGCTTTGTCCAAAAACTGGAATCATCTTGGCACCCAAAAATTACAAGGCATTATATACAGTTGCATCTGGACAGGAGAAACAAAGCGTAACTGTCCTTTGCAATTTTTCAGGAAGTGGGGGGATAGTTCCTCCATTTATCGTTTACCCATTACAGAGATTATCTAAAGAGATTGCCCAATCTGTGCCTGATGAATGGGGCATTGGCCGATCAGACTCAGGTTGGATGACTGGATCGACGTTCCTGGAATATATGCAAAAAATCTTCCTGCCGTGGGTTCAGAATCAGAACATTACATTCCCGATTGTATTGTTTGTAGACGGCCATAAGAGCCATTTCAACATGGAACTCCACGATTTTTGTGTTGAGCATAAAATAATCCTGTACTGCCTACATCCAAACACCACTCATATTTTGCAGCCCTGTGATGTGGGAATATTTGGCCCCTTAAAGGCAGCTTGGAAAGACGAAGTACGCAAACATAAATTGAAAGACAACGTACAACTAACCAGATCGAACTTTGCAAAAGTGTTCGCCAAGGCTTTTGATAAATCGATGACAGAAGATGTAATAAAAAGTGCATTCAAGGCGTGTGGTCTTTACCCATTGAACCCAGATGCCGTCAACTACTCAAAATGTATCTTGAGTAGGAGAAATGAAATACTGGCCAACATAACGTTAGAGGAATATAATACAACAATATCTGTTATAGAAAAAACGGTCAGCAGAAAGACACTTGTAAAATACAATGACTATAGAAGTCAAAACAAGAGATTGAAAAGTTCTCTATTTCAATTTTGGGACAAATGTAAAAACAAAGTTGACAACATAATGCTCACACAGTCAAATATTGATGATGACGAAGACTCTGTGCTAAAAGTTCCAATGATGTCACACAATGAAAGTGACGTTGCTACAAAATCTACACAAAGGTGTCAAGAAGAAGACTATTCAATGTCTCTTGGATTTGACTCCATTGTTGAAGGATTTCTGGATATAGAACACCTGTCCATGGATATCGAGGGATGCAATAAACTACTGGATGATGATGCACGTTTAATGGCTGATTTGGACAATCGCAAAGACCCTACTGAGACATTAAATCTGATTGACCACACCACGGAAAGAAATGTCTTAGTAAATGATTCTGTGAACAGTCAGAAACATACAAGTGGGACATTAGATTTGACTACTGCAACTTGGACAAAACCTGTTATAACATCTACACCAGTCCTTTCCAAATCACCCATTCCCCTACCATGGTACACAAATATTGAAAGTAAAATACTTGGCGTTCACAACTCGATTACTGAAGAACCTTCTTGTGACAAAACCAAAGTGAGTGACTTGTTCAAACTCCCCGAAGAACGAAAATCTGTGAAACGGAAACTAAATATGGGTTCAGCAATGCCTTTAGCCATCACGTCTAAGAAGTTTAAAGAGTATTTAGAAGAAAAAGAAAATGAAAAAACAATGAAAAGTGAGGAAATCCTAAGACGGAAAATTGAACGACAACAGAAGAAAGCTGAAAAAGAAAGAATCGCTAAAGAAAAGAAATCAAAGGTTAGGAAACCAAAATCACGATCAAAAAAAGATAATGATCCAGATTTTTTGCAGGCTGGATCATCCCACGAAGGTGAGATCAGTCACATTACGCAACAAAGCATACACGATGCTACTCCATCGGATACTGAATCGCCAGAAAACTACAAAATGACGGGCACCAAGGATATGACAAGAACTGCACGAAAGAATGTTATGGAAGTCCCGGACATGACAAATATTGATATCGACACCTATGTTGTTGCAGAATTTAAAACAAACAAAAGAAATCGGTACTATGTGGGAGTAGTAGTAGAGTGTGATTTAGATACTACTTTTATAAAAGTAAAGTTCTTAAGAAAGAAATCTAGCAAACTAGACAAATTTTGCTACTTTGTAGAACCATCTAATGTTGACTTAACAGAAATCACGATTAATGATGTAAAAGAAATATTAACGGAACCTCGAGTAGGTAGAAGAGGGATGCTTTATTTTATTGAATCTAATTTTGATCTAAACGTTTGTGAATAAGCTATCTTATAGATTGATTAAGTTAAGACTGATGATTGTAATGAAGCTTTAATTATTTATGTAGGTACAGGCAATGTTACCGGTTTATTCTGGAGGTATTTGTTGATTATGATAGAAAGATATCCTAATGTAAGTGTTATATGGTGTTCAAGGTAATGAAAAAGATAAGCATTTAATAGATAACTTATAGATCGAGCCTCAAGAGTTGTTATAGGAGGTCATTAAGGATCACCATTATACAAAAACTTATTGTTAAACCATTCAAATCAAAGGGTTTTTTTAATATATTATGACTAGAACGTTGATCTCAATAAGTGAATAAGATAACGACTACTTAGTGTGCATAATACAACCATGACCACCATGTACGTGTGAAAGAGACAGCGTTATATCAGACGTCTGTTTTTATTGTGGACATTAAATGTTGATTAATTGTGCATGATGATTATAATAACAGATTTTACTTATTAGGAACCTATAATTATTTGAGGCAGTTAGCCCAGGCTATTTATTGACTGTGATAAAACGGTTTTTCTTATCAGATGTTGATAGAAATGAGAAGGATGATTTATGTATGTAGGTAATTAATACTTTTTTTAATGATAAGGCCAAAAGTGTTTTTTTTTCTTTTTACCATTTTATTCAAATAATGTTTACATACAAAAAGTTAACTGTAACTGAAAGAAATTAATCGTAACTAGTGTTAAATAATACCTTTCTGGAAAATAATAAATATGGTCTACGAAAATATTGTTTAGATCATTGTTATTATATCAATATTGTGATTGCTGCAATAAGAATAACAATATATTTATTACGCTGAGCTATTTAAAATGTTGTTATTACACTAGCTAGGCTAATCAAAATGTTGATTTAGTTGTTACGGTCCTTGTTGGTGCCTCAAGGAAAAAAAGAGTATTTTATTAGTATTAATATGTTAATGTGCAATAAAGGGAGATTTTGATTTTATGTGTTGTTTTTATTTGTCATATTCATATTGATACTTATTAGGTAAGAATAAATGCGATAAATATAGCCAAGAACAATAGTTTTAAACTTTACCGTTATATTTTATAACGACTTAAAACTGCCCAATTTTGCCCGCTATTATAATGTACCTTTTCATAATTTTACAATTCACGGGTTGATAACATTTGAAACAGTCTTATATTGCACCAGGTGGTTATTTGCTTAGTGGGCAAATTTACAACATGGGCAAAGTTGGACGGCTGCGCGGTCATTCGTTTTCTTCGTTCAACTATTGGAGCCAAAATGTTCACTTATTGGGCACAGTGTTCAACTTCTGGGCAAAAATGCATACTTTAACATAAAACCATTTTTTTTTAAATACTGTAACATAATAGGAGGGATTAAAATAGTCAAATCTAATCTCGACTATATACCTAATCGGATAAAAAAATATTGTATCTACTAACTTGGTTACAACTCCCACAAAAAAATCCCAAAGTTGGCATAGTCGCTTAAACGTTCATCTTTTGGTTCCTCTACCCTAACTGCAAAAATATTACATTAAACGACCAAACTGGCGGGTAGGACTAAAAAACCTAATATTGTTGAAAGCGACCAACTGCTTGGTCGCTTTAAGCAGATCAAAAAGTGCGTTAGCTGTTACCGCTGTTTATTGTCAAATGCGACCAACTAACCAAAAGTAGGTTGGCTGTTTTCTGCAGATTGAAAACATGGTATTTAAACGGGCGAAATGAACTATGTAGGGTACTTTGGCTGGTTACTACATTATAAAACGCTTCTTTTGTCATTGGTCGTTTTATACATAAATACTGTAATTCAGTGGAATAACGTGCTAAAAATATGACGGTTTTAGCAGATTATAGTTTAAAAAATCTAGTTGTTGATGGCATTGTTAACTCATTTTTCGAAAAAATGCCATTGGTCTCATTCTGCATAACTATGGCCAAATGGTCATGTGAATAAATTCACAATGAAGCCAAGCAGGCATTATAGGTACTTAGGTACATTGTAACAAGTAAATAGTCGACCAACTTAAAAAAAGAACCTACTAAACCTACTTTGAAAAGCAAACTCAAATATTGCAAATCCTAGCTATTTTACTTGATAGCAACCTAGTCGTGGCATTATCTGTAAATAAATATATAATTTACCTAATATCCAATTTGTCATTTTCAGGGATGTTCGATAAAGATCGTTCGGGTCACATCAACGTGGAAGAATTCGACAAGTTGTACACCTACGTAAACCAGTGGCTGGCGGTGTTCAAAACCTACGACACGGACCAGTCCGGACATATTGATGAGCAGGAGTTATCCAAAGGTCTGTTTTTACTACCAGTAAGTACTTACAAAACTCAAAAAAGCTTCATCATGTTTATTTGTTGCAATAACGAAGGCAAGCCTAAATTGCTAGCTCGTACAGTTAGCTGAATTCCCTTTGTAGCTGCGTTCAGTCAGGCTTACCACAAGCGGGCTTAAGATGATTGCCATTTTATCACTTATATCGTTGTGGATAAGACATCCGTCACTTTCGCATACTCCTTAGAACTTGACGGATGTCTTATCCACAACGATAAGTGATAAAGTGACAACCACAGAACTATATCAAGATAGAAGGAAAGAGCTCGTCGGTTAGTATGGGAACCGAGCGAGTAACATTTTGCGTAGGTACTTTGACGTCACGAGCGTTATTTAGTGACGGGAAACATAAGCCGCGCGGCATCGATTAGTACGCGACAGTTGCAATAACTTGTAGGTGTATTTTGTATCGATTCAAACCGACAAGAACCGACAGAGGAAATGGTAATTAGATTCAACAGAGGAGATGAAAAATAGTCTAAGATCTTAGTTATTTGTTATTTTTACTGTATAGAAAGAAAGAGTTCGACGTCACCATTTCGAGCTTTCTTTTCCTGGGCGTGTTGTTTTTAGAGTCCTTCTCTAAAGAAGATTGACCTTTTATCTGTAGCACTCGTCGGTACTTTGATGAGCCAGTCGTGTCTTCGTGGAAATGTATAGAACAAATCCGGTTGTTTTTTGTAGGAAACCATTTTTTACGACCCGTTGCTTCAATCTATTTATTTTTAACATGAGGATTATTCGGAAAACTGAAATACAATTGCATTATAGAAGTAACCATAACCTGTTTGTTAATAATATTTGCTTTTCTCTATGTACATTATACAGCTACATAATAATATAAAAACAAAATTATAATTTCCTCTGCTTTCAAAATAGATTCTAATCGAGTAAGAAAATCGCAGTGTTGTACCTACAACCCTGTGGTACAGCACTATTCTTACTTTAGAATGAGAGATCGAACTTGAACGCGACTCGACAGTTTGAATAGCTTATTTTTACATCGCTGGTTTTGCCAAGTCGGTCTCGTCAAATTTTGGACAAAAATTGTTTTGACGAAAATTTTACAGAGCAATAAATAAATCGTTTTTTAATTCATTACAGTTTTTTTAGGACAAATAGTACTTACCGATGAAAGGAAATACTTCGATTAACAGCTTCAACTTTATTTGTGGTGTTTGGACAGTTAATTATCGAATAACGAATCATTTCGTTTTTAAAACATGACGTCGCATGCGGACTGCAGTCGGGAGCGGACTGAAGTTCGCGGCGAGAATAGAAGACGTTTAGTCGTCTTTTCGCCACGCGAAGTACATACACTCTTTCGTTCTATCTTGATATAGATCTGTGGTGGTAACCATCTTAGGCCCGCAGAACATACAAGTTTGGCGGGAAGTCGGGAACTGTAACGTCGTGAAGCAATCCAGTGATTGGCTCAGGTGAAGCAAATTTACTACCTACCAACTATTTCGTAGCGCTACGCTCGTACAGCAACCGCGTAGAAGAAAGCGCCTACGAACAGAGCGCCCACCTAGCAGGTTCTTGACACTAAGTGTTACAATTTCCAGGGCTGGTGGTATTACCTACAACGCGCCTTAGGTGAATCAGACACACAACACACCTGTACTGTAATTAGTTGTCTCCCATTTGTCTAAATAGTGTTTTCCTTTTCTCTAGACTACATAATGTTAATTGTTAGATACGCTAGATGCAATACTCATTTTGCTATTATTATTATTATTCTTCTTATCTACTCGAAATCTTATTGTAATGCAAGTAGGTACGATCTGTTAACCGCACACGTAGTAGGCCAAGATAGTACACGTAGTAGGAGAAGAAAGGCTCAGCCTAGTTTGGTCACTGACAGGCAGCCTCGATTTATTGTAATATTTGTTTTTCTAAATAACTATTTTGGTTTTTTTCTATTCTCCGATTACGCTTAGTTGTTACGAATCTCGGGGTCAAGATATAGTAGGGGCGAGTGGTGCTCCCGTGTAGTCCTCTGCCAGGAAAGGTCTACGTTTTCCCCTCTGACAGTCGTAAAAGGCATCTAAAGGGGGTCATTAGGGCCGTGTGTTCTCCGTGGCAAGGACCACAGGACTTGACTAACGACCGACCCTAAGGATTCAGGACATACATTTTGAGATCCTGGAGTTCTCCGCTGGCGCTCGCAAGGCGGCCGCCATCTGCGCTCGCTCAGCGCAGATGGCGGCCGCCTTGGAGTAGATTCTTTGAACAGCATAGCAGATTTAGGTACTAGCTTAATTTTATTATCAAAGCAAGGAGACTACAAACTTACCACAAGACCACAGTGCGTGCTGTAGGTACTTGTCGAAAATTCATTTTCTTGAGGTTTTCGGTCGTAAAAAATTGTCGTGGTTTAATTTATTAACACTAGGGACCTGCTTTGATTATCAACCACATTATTAGTTAAATTATTGGAAATATTTGAAATGCTGAATTGTGAATTTGCAGACTTGGTCGCGACCTTTCATCAGACACATGACAAGTATGTCACTTTATCAAAGCATAGAGGCGGTAAGCAGCTATGCAATTCACACACAACCTCACCACAGCTCACCTACCATTCTCGTCTCTTAAAACTGACCTCAAGATTCGTATCAGCTGTGCGTAAATCACTAATCAGAGGTCAACTGTGTACTGTTATGTAGCTTTTACACGAGGCCAATCCATGAGACAATCGAGTAAGTCTACGCATCGTCTAAATGGAGACAATCCACAGAGAGGAAATGGAGACATTTAGACGATGCCAATGTTGGATGGGCTTACTGGATTGTCTCATGGATTGGCCTCGTGTAATATCCATTAGTTAGGCCTGACTCCCACTGACGCGGCCTGCAGTGGCGGTTTATAGTAAATTAGACAGCTAACTGTCAAGTTTAACTATTGACCGCCACCGCAGGCCGCATCAGTGGGATTCAGGCCTTTGCCACACTGAATGCGTTCTGCGGTCTGCGGTCAGGTCAAATTGAATTTGTTCATATATAATGCGGGCTTAACCTGACCGCAGACCGTATCCAGTGTGGCAAATCCTTCAAGCTATAATTATTGCTGTACTAGAGGTGAGTGATTGGCAAGTGTTTCCTTATGAAAAAAGTTACGTCGAAAATGTTACTATTAAAGGTAAATAATCCACCTCCGTCGTTATACTGTTTTTGACAATAATGAAAGACATACTTAACAATAAGTTGGAATAGGATACTGTCTCACATTAACACCGATGCTAAATCCAGCACGGCTAGCAGAAAACTGGCGCAAATAGCAAGAAAAGCGCCATAGGTACATTTATATGAATCGTTGTCTCACGTCCCGCGCGTCTTGTGAAAATGTGCAGCAAGCAAGGTGTATGTGGCACGTAAGACCTTATGATTGACATTTAATTACTTTAATTTCAGCTTTGCATCAAATGGGATTCCGCTTCACTCCAGAGTTCATCAACTTTTTGTCAAAACGTTCGGATCCGAAAGCAGGGAAAGTGTCCGTGGATGAATTCATTGTGCTCTGTGTGCAAGTACAGCGGTTCACGGAGGCCTTCCGTGTGCGCGACACGCAACAAAACGGAACAGTCACCATTGGATTTGAAGATTTCCTAACAGTTGCTCTGAGCTGCTCCATTTAAAATAAATACCATCTGGGTTTGATGACTGATCTAATAGATCTGAGGGGAGGAAAATGACAAACGGATATCACAATTACACGCTTTTATTAAGGCAAACGAATGTATGGACGAAATACTGAACGTTCAGTTACCATGCAATGCAATACAACTCGTCTTAGCACCATCCAGGCTCCTTATAAGAATTTCAATGATGCAAATGAACAGTAATTTGGGGTAGTAAAATATGCAGACTTGCTTGACCATACATTACCTGCTTAGAATTCCAGTGTATCTGTAAGTGAATAAATTATTTTTGTAATAAATAGTTTTATTTAATCAAGTTTGTTTATTTTATTTCTGAAGGCGGCTGATACTCGGCACGGAGTGTCTGCATTGAGGCACGATCTGGTTTGAACTCAGCTATAAATCCGTTGGGCATTTACAAACGCAATTCGTATAGCGCCGCTGGGATACGCAGTGCCGCGTGTTAAATTTTTTACGACATATTTATAAAGCATACTACACTGTCCTAATTTAGTCACTGCTGATGACTGCTGCTGCTGCTGATGCTTGCTTGATGCAACAATACTTTGGACTGAGAAGCAGTTGAGCATTTCAATACAAAATAGTGATCTGTCGCTCTTGTCAGACAACATTAGGAAGGTGTAATATCGATGGGTTGACGACATTAGAAATATCGCAGGTCACTGTGAGTGGATACGACTAGCACATGGCCGGTAAGAGTGGCAAACTCAGACACATTTCAGACATAGGAATCCAGGGCGCAAAATTTTATGACAGGTTCCCTACCTTTCCTATGTCGATAAACTCAATTCGCTATCAATTTTAACATGAGGAAACTACCCTATTGCAAAAACTCTTATCTACTTACTTGTGTCATTTTTTCTTCTAACTGCCTCAGACTTTTCCAAAGAAAATACAACTTCTTGGAAAGTTTTGACAGCTGTTCGCATATTGGCTGACTCCACCGCATGATTTGCAGAGCTGTCATCTAGTAACGCATTTATGGTTGGTACTTCATTCAATTTGAAACTTCTTACATTATTAGGATTAAACACTACAGAGACTTTTCCAGTCTTTGGATGTATACTGAAGGGAGACTTTAACAAGTGATTAAATCCCTTGGTGACATTTACATCTAGCCTGGGGTAGCAATATTGTATTTTGATCTCTTCCAGTAGGTACATCATTTTGCGGACTGCACTTCCATTCTGAAAGAGGAAATACATTTGGTTACAAAAATAATCATAAGCCAGGTCCACATTGCACGCATGCCTCGGGCGAGGATAAATACAATCAGAGGAATATATTTCAATGAGTTACCTAAATTTAACCTTGAATGTCAAAGATACAATAGCCAGAATAGCCAGCAATATAAAACCGGCCAAGAGCGTGTCGGGACACGCGCAGTATAGGATTCCGTAGTTGCCCGTCTGTTTTTGTTACATCGACACGCGCGCGCCAACTAAATGGTACAGCTGCGTTGGCCGAATTTGTACTAAAGTTGGCATTTCCAAGTACACATTAAGTGGGTCGACAATTACTCGGTAACTGGTTATGCCTTCTTAGCCGTAATAGTTTTGGTTTTAAATTCATTATACATATGTACTACTGCCACGATTTTTTTCACATTTCCAGTAATAGCCATTTAGCTAGCAGTAATAGCCATTTAGCTAACACTTGACTCGAATAAAAATTAGGTCTTCAAAGCCCAATATCACGCAAATGGATCACTTAGTTGAAAAATGGTTTGTAAAAAGATTTTTACTCTGCTGTTTTGTCGGCGTGATTGATTTATATACCCATGCCAAATTACAGCGTTCTAGTAGTAAGGGTCACTGAGCTAAGCCGCAGACGGACATTCAGACAAGACAAAACTATAAGGGTTCCTTGTTGCCTATGGAAACCTAAAAATGACAACTTTCACTCACCTCTCTAGAATAGCTTTCAAAAAGGCTTGTAAAAGTATTCCATTTATCCAGAGAAGATGCTGTGCTTTTCTCCAAATTTGATTGAACCTGTGTTCTAAATGTTTCATCTGGTATCATTTTCAAGAAGTTTTGATATCTTTCTGGTGTCCCAAAGAACTCCTGGTCTTTGACAACGTCTCCAAAATATCTGTCAATTACAGTCAAGGCTCTCCTGAAAAGTCAACAAATTCAACATTAAAGTACCATTATTGGAGTTTGCCTACAAAAAGGCCTAAATATGTTAACAACAACAAAATGCAATGTAAAGTACTTAAATCTGAAATAAAGGCTATTTTATTATTATTATTTATATTGGAGTTTAGTCAAAAAGACTTTTGAACTGTATCATAGATTGCCAGAGCTCCTGAGGATATGGTGTAGTGAGAGAGAGAGGAATCTATTTACTTATTATCTCTAGCTCTGCTAATCCTCAAATCAATAAAAAGTTGGCCACACATATTGGGCATGAGACAACTTTATATCATAGTTTTGTTATTGTTATTATGCTTGCTATCTGAGCAAAAATAGTATTACATACTAATTCCTTTATTATGATTACACTAATTTTATTAAAAATATGTTAGCAAACAGAGTGCTCTGAGAATGACATCTAGTAAACCTACTATTTTCTCAACATAACTATTTTTATGAAATTATATAGTACTCTGATATAATTCTATAGTGATACTTTTATCGCTTATTCCTTAGCGAATAAGCGATAAATAAGGAAGAAGACGAAACTAACAGATGCTCTCAGACACGCACTGAAACTCAAATGGCAATGGGCAGGTCACATTACAAGATACACGGACAAAAGATGGACCTCACAGTGTACAAAGTGGCCTGGGCCACTGGGCAAAAGAAGGGTTGGAAGACCAAAAAAACGATGGGCAGATGACATTGTAGAAGTTGCAGGGAAGAATTGGTGGAATTGCGGCAAAGAAAGAGAAGCATGGAAAAAGATGGGGGAGGCTCCTACCCATAAGGGATCCATTTCCAACCAATAGATAAATACATAAAAAAATTAGATAACAAAATTTGTAAAGAAATGGAATAAAAGCTATATAATAATAAATAATAAAACTTTTATCGCTATTCATTTTTAAAGGAATACTAAAATTACTAGAACTGAAAAATGCAGGAACTTTAAAACTCCTTTTTTTACCTGATGCTTGAATGCAAATTATCATTTCCAAGGTGAACCTTTTTAAACTGGTTGTCACCTCCCATGATTAGGCAAAGGTAATCCGCCACTGCAGCTCTGCCTGGACTGTCCAAGGTCCTGGCTTCATGGTCGGAGACCCAACAATGGATACCTCTTCTGCCGGAAAACACCCATAGAATGCTTTGGAAGCCAAAGTCCTCTAGAATTTAGAAGTCAAAATAACATTATAAATTAAAATCATATTAAATATTATGATGGAATTACTGCAGTTTTGATACTTGAATAACAATCATTCAAACAATATACAGTAATATGCATTCTATTACAACATGGCATGGTCACATCAATTATTGAATGAGTGAGCAAAGCGAATGAAGGTCTCAGCTTGAGTAAAAATTCTTTTGTATGTCTGTACGGCTGTTCTCCTATTCAGGTAGCATTCGTCAAACGATTCTCTTGAAATTTTGTGAGCAAGTTCAATAATTATATACATTTTATTGTCGATTCAGTTTTCGGTAACAAAAAAAATTGGAAAAAACCGGCCAAATGCGAACAAAAAAAATTGGAAAAAACTCGCGCACGAAGGGTTTTGTACCATTATCTATAAAAACAGCAAAAAATCATGTCTGTTGTATGGGAGCCCCAGTCCGACTCGCACTTGGCCGGTTTTTTAGTATTTGTTGTTATAGCGGCAACAGAAATACATAATCTATGAAAATTTCAATTCTCTAGCTATCACGGTTCTTGAGATACAGCCTGGTGACAGACAGACGGACGGACAGCGAAGTCTTAGTAATAGGGTCCCACTTTATCCCGTTGGGTCAGAACCCTAAAAAGACAATGTGGAACTAGTTTACAAACACCAGGAGATGACTACATCCAGGTTTTTCCCAACTGTTACCACTGGTAACAAATACCAATTCCTGCTATTACCACTAAAGTGTTGGTGGTAAATAACTAGTTTAGTCAACCCACAATAATGCTGACCAAACATGAATTGTGTCATTTAAATACAATGCTCTGGTGACTAATTACCATTGAGTGTCAACATTTGAAAGTATTGTGACCAAATCTATGGTAAGTGTATCAATTTTTTTGCAAACTGCTAATCATCAACATCAAGAACAAAGATTGAATACCTCTCAAAGCTTTATCCAAGATTTCACATGCAATAATCATAAACTTCCAGCACTTGTCACAGACTTTAGCTTCCTGGCAGCATGTTCTTACTTCATCATAGTCTGTCAAATCAATATCAAAGACAAGCTCTCTAGACAGGACCACTGCATCATGACGGCCAATAGAAGGTCTGAAAATGAAACAGCATAACTTAAGTAATAACAATAACACAAATGAAGAAAAATTACAGATCAGATGAGTAGTTCTGGAGATTTCAGGTAATCTCAGGACATACAAACTTATAAGGCAAAAACATGCTACACATTAAAAAAAATCCTTTTCAGTAGTATAGATTTATTTTACAAAAAGTGGTTTTTGAAACACAATAGCATGCTGATCTTTAGGTAGCTCATAAAAATTATAGTCCTTCACCAATTTATGATGGGTGCTCATTTTGATACACATTCTAAAGGAAGAGTGACTAGTCACCTGGTATTGTACACAGCACCTATATCCAATTTATAAGGACACTTTTTCTGTAGCAACATTTGAAATTCTTTTTGATTGCATATAGACAAATATCTCAAGTATACATCATCGGCTAACGTAAATGACAATTCCCTATGGGATAGCGGCTGCGGGTTGCTTCCACACGATAACCAGCGACAGAAGACGTTTTGAGGAAACAGTCTGGTGTAGTACACGGGCAACATGTCTGATAGCATGGTTTCATCATTTTGGCCAACCTGCAATAAATAAAATACAGTAATAAATAGTTTGTTAGATACAATACACAAATATAACCAGTTGAAGAAAGAAATGATGTGAGTTACGTACCATCGTTACCAATCTAAGAAACTATATTTCCAAGTAACTATACTCTGTCAACAATCTAATTGAAACTTGGTCGTTTAGAATTCTGCGTGTAGGTAATCTTTTTAACAGGCTTTTATTAGGTCGTGTTTATTTAAATATAGTAAACCAATGACCAACTTTTGTCATTGTAGTAAACGCTGTACAAGAAGGTAAAGAAGAATTAATTTGGCGCCGAACCAAATGACATTGACAACAATGTAATGTTACCAGGTTAACTAAAATACAGAAGTTTTCCACAAAACTAATCCATTTGGGAGTGGCAAACACCAGTAAAGGAGGACAGGTATTCCAAAAATAAGTTTTCCCAACTCGAAATGTATAGTTAAACTAAGAGCCTTTGCCCAGCAGTGGGACACTTAATGGTAGCACCACACTTGGGAATGCGTGTTCGCGTTGCATCGTTGCCTCTCTTTTGCCGTAGGAAGGAAAAAGATGCAACACGAATATTTGGGCAAATACTGCCAAGTGTCATGCCACCATAAGGCTCTTCATAAAATTGCATAGCTTGCGCGTTCGCATATGTCGATCGACGTAAAGCATACGTCTCTATAAGTATATAGGTGCGAGACACGAATGCTTTAGTTGCGTCTAATGCTAAGAAAACATAAATTCTATCTTTGCAATTTCCACTATTTATGAAATGTAAACCGGTCACACTGATTTTTAATAAACATGTTCCGCGCATTTAATAAAACGCGCTGAACAATTATGTCACAAGAACCAAATTAAACGCAGGGATGACTAAGATTATATTCTCTTTGGGGATAACTATTTTTGTAATCGTGGCACCACACTTGGGGTTACGTGTTCGCGTTATGGCGTTGCTTCGTTGCCTCTCTTTAATTTGCCTTAGAAAGGAAAAAGATGCAACACGAATATTTGGGTAAATATCGCCAAGTGAAGTGCCACCATAAAAATAAAAATGGGTGGGTAGTTCAACAAAACAATCGAATCCGAATGTTTATAGATCCTTGAATCTTTGTAAGTAGTGGAAGTGTCTTGCCGCTGTTAGGTACAATAGAAATGAGTTTTAAAAGAGCCATTGATATAAAATATTGTAAGCGCTTATTTGTATACATTTTATTTTTTAAATAACCAAAGTTAACAGTAAAAGTGGTGTATTAGTTTCGACAAAGCTGGGATTTTTTGCAAGAAGAAACCTTTAAATTTAACAGAATCATGAATTCAACTATGTTTTTGCCGCTTTTTTTTTTTCAACAAACACGCTTATATGAATTAATTACATGATGAAAATATTGT
Organism: Epinotia nisella; assembly: GCA_932294315.1. Lineage (NCBI taxonomy): Eukaryota > Metazoa > Arthropoda > Insecta > Lepidoptera > Tortricidae > Epinotia > Epinotia nisella. The sequence goes on along the minus strand of OW028679.1, from coordinate 13,993,740 downwards.
TTTACGAGTGACTTTATTTTAGTATCCATTAATATGGAAAATGGCCTTACATTGCTTAATGGTTTTATGTACGTTTTCAGTTCGAGTATTCGCTGGAGTCGACACATTAGAAAAATGGGTTTATAATATTACCTGTGCTGCTCTAGAAAACCCTCTTTTGACCACATTTATCACAACAACTGCTGGTGCAATATTTTTCGCAATGATGTTGGTCTTAGTTGTAATTTTTGCTGGAGTAATTTGTTTACTAAGCATTATATTGTTAATGGAAGGTAAGTAACACTTAGATTAGCATGTATTATAAAGATATACTTAAAAAAAGTTCATCTAATAATCAAGAATTGCACTTTTCAGGTCTCTTGTTGGTGATAGTAATGGTGGCTGCTACTTTGTTAACAATTATTTGTTCATATATTTACGTTTTTGGTGTTACTTTGAGCGTTTATTTTAAACCCGAAGATAAAGATCCCATGCAGACAATCAATTAGGCCCCAGAGTTTTTGAATTTCCATTCATACATGTAATTTGACTTATAAACAAAAAATAAAAATAAACAATACCGTTAAATATAATGAAAACTGTTATTTAATTCATTTCTTCGTTTAACAATACCTGTTATGGTCGCACCACACTTGGGGTTGCGTGTTTGCGTTGCATCGTTGCCTCTCTTTCATTTGCCGTAGGAAGGAAAAAGATGCAGCACGAATATTTGGGCGACAACCGCCAAGTGTGGTCCCACCATTACTCGAACAGCTTTTCATTCGCAAAACGGAACGGGATACGAATAGAGTCCGAAATAAGCTTATGAAACTTGCTGCTAACCTTATTTTCATATAGCAATGATAGAAACTAGATTTCTTTGGGTGATGGTTCTTCAATTTGGACTAAAACAGCTGTCAAATAGTGGAACTCGAATTATGTCATTCATGCGCTACGGACGGTCAATTTGTGAGCGAATCGAACGAATTGTACAGGAGTAACGTAAAAAGCGCAAAGTAACAATACACAAATCTCGTAAAGCGATACAATTTGGTGCTATTTTATTATAATGTTATGTTTAACGTGATCAGTTCAGTGTTATTAAGACATCGTTGCTGGGATTTTCGACTTGTGTTCCACATTGTTCATTGAGGAGAGCTGAATGGGATGGACCGTCTTCTGGCTCCAGCAAGGTCATAGCTTCATCGATAATGTAAATAATGATTGTAAGTCTTATTTTATTGTTTCCTCATAGTTCTAATGGTAGAAATATATTCCTCTGCTGCATGCGGTACACACGCCTTACTAGGGCTTGTTGATAATTGAGAGTTCAAGAGGTCAATGAAGTAATTTCTTTATAGAAAAACTTTTCTTTTATAATATTATTTGTTATAGTTATATTACAATATTTGTAATTAATTTATTATAATTGCAAAATTGTCCAGAATTGACACCACAGTTCCAGTTCAATATTGCTGGTAATCCTGACATAATCTAAAATTAGCCATGGTGGCATTTAATTTGCATGCTAAAGAGGAAACAATGCAATGTAACTAAATGCTATTGTAGTTGAATATAGAAAACCTGAAAAGAAAATGATTTTACATTGTTTTTTCTCTTGCAATTAGCTAGGAAAGACTACATTTGGTGATTTGAAATCAAAGATAATACATTTTTATGCTAATTTCCTATAGCTAGATTCAGAAATGTGTCTTCACCTTGGCACTTATTACATCACTTTAAGACCATTTTGCATAGCTTGTAATATGTGTCAGAAACAGGTGTTAATGTGTTGATTATGTATATTCATAAGGATCATCCTGAACCATCTAAAGCAGTGGCTCTTAAACTTTTGTTAGGCTTGGACCACTTTCAGAATTTCAAAAATACCGCGGACCCCTGTTGAAGGAAATGTTTAAAAAAAAACTCATTTAAACAATCACGTTTATTAGTTACTAGCTTCCGCCCGCGACTTCGTCTGCGTGCACCCGGGATAAAAACTATCCTATATTTTAATACACGCAATAAAGTATTTTCGTGTAAAATTTCATCCAAATTGGCTGAGTCGTTTAAACGTGATTGAGTAACATACATTCATTCATCTAAACATCCAAACTTTCGCATTTATAATATTCATAGGATTTTACTCACGTCATGTGTCTCTACCGCTCGGCAATAACAAAGTAAGCAGAATAACAATACACGCATGCACAACATACTGCATATCTTAGTTCCTACTAATTTCCTACTAATATTATAAATGCGAAATTTTGGATGTTTGGATGTTCAGATGTTTACTCAATCACGCTTAAACGGCTCAACCGATTTGGATGAGATTTTGCACTAAGATAGTTTAGAGCCTGAATTAAAACATAGAATAGTTTTATTCCGGGTCCATGAAGACAATGAAGTCGCGGGCGGAAGCTAGTTTCTAATAAAAACGTTAAGAGTGAAAGAAATGGCCTTGGAACCCTAGCAATCATGTCATGGACCCCACTTTAAGAAATCCTGATCTAAGGTGATAAAGTAAAATGATAGTATTATTACTGATTCATTAAGTATCATCTGGAAATAACATTGTGTCATTTAATTCACCTTTGGTTGTAAGTGGAATTAGCAGTATGAAAAACTTTATGCATAGTTCAATATAGAAAAAGTATGTGAAAAACTAGCTGCTGCAGTCCCACTAATGTAGAATTCGTATGTCCTTCAGGATTCAATGTATCTTCATTTTGAATTCAAGGATTCAGTGGTTTTTATGTGAAAAATAACTCAATTACATTATATACATAAAGAGTCAATTTTGAATTAAAAACTTAACTGTTGATTATGTTAATTCAATAAACCTATAATGAAAAGTTTCTTAAACTTTTTTGGTGATAACAGATAATCTAAAAATGTTTGATTCCAAAATATTTAAGGTTTCATTTTAAAAATGACAAGAATTTCTGTCATTGTAACAATTTCGTTTTGTGACACAAATGTCACCAATAGGAAATGCAAATGATTGCAACACCACACTTTACGCTTACAAATAAATAATCTTTAAAATGAGTCAAACTCGGTTTTCTATAAATTTCCCAATTTTCATTGTCTGTTTATCTGTTAGCAATGTCTATCTATTTTTTTACTATTGTAAAACATTACAATATCCTATTTAATACATAATTTTGAATGAATTTAAATACTTTATGGATGAGAAAGCCAAATGTGAAGTGAGTAAAACTATTTATGTAACAGTGCTGCGATGTGCTTAAGGTAATTTTGATTTCAGATTTTAACATTCAAGAAAAAGGCGGGGAAAACATATCCTTTACACTGGATTTGTAAGTAAATACATATTTTAATAGTGTTACTATTACTTATTAGTTTAAATTCGATTTCTGTTTAAATCAGACAAAGTTGTGATGGGTAAAATAAATTTGATTTCACCAGGAATGATTATACAACTACTTGGATATACTGGGTAAACACCAGTGGCGGATTTACCAGCAGGCTGAGTAGGCTGGAGCCTAGGGCGGCAGATTTTAGGTGCGGCAAATTTAGCCAATTTTTTTTGTCTTTTATAAATAAGGAAACATTATTATTAAGGTATACTAGCTACAAAAAAAAAATTGTGAACTAGAGTATCGAATTGCAGGGGTCAGTAGGGGCGGCAAAATTTGAACAGCCCACTGGCGGCAAATGTGTAAATCCGTCACTGGTAATGGTAAACATACATCAATAAAATATTTGTCAAGATGACATTTGCCCTGTTGTGGTGATCCAATATGAATAATGATGATTTTTCTATGCCAATTAATGTTTCATATACAGATTATACGAAATTGGAATAGGTGTAGATGAATTCGTATTGAAAACTCGCTATATTTATAGTCATAATATGTGGGGATAGGGTGCCAGTGTGTGTATAAGGGAATGGTTACACTGGCATTTGTTTTGCAGGAGAGGTCGTCAAGCTGGCGGCCCTCCAGGATGCAACTCGCGCGCCCTCGCTAGCACCGCGCGAAACACGCCACGTCGCCACACTCACTGGTGAGTTCGCTACATTTATGTATGTCTACAATGAAATGCCTTTAACACAAGTGTAAAAACCTTTCACTCGGGCCAGGGGAAATTAGATCTTATGTCAATGTCATAAAAAAGTCTCTGTATGTCAATATCATCCCATAAAAATAATCCATGTAAAAATAGGCCAAGTCTCGAAACTCTTCCACCGTAAAAAGTTATGACATATTATGTAGAGCCATGAAGTCAGGCGTTCTTACTAATCTTTATTTGCTTGCTAAATAAAAATCTGCCACATGGACTTTACTTCTTTACACTTTACTGAATTTATAATTTTTTGCATACTTGCCTAAAACTATGTAGTATTGTGTGATTGTAACAGCCACACCAGCATTAAGCGCATGTCGCGCGGAGCTACTTGTATTTTCTCATAATAATTAGATTACGTGCTAGTTTTTAATAAATGTGTATTTCAAAGAAAACTGCATTATCATTGTCCACCTAGACAATAATGGCCTATTTTTCACATGGGATATTTTTATGGGATCTCACTTCGTTTTGTAGGTTAATGTGTTATCAATACATACAAATTTATGAATGCAGCTGGAAATAATATTTTTGCATGCAAAATTACAAGTTTGTAGGTCTGCTAGAAGTACCTTAGAATTTTGATGATCAGTGAGACAGTGAGTGAGTCAGTCAGTGACAAAATTGAGAATCTGATTACATTAAATTCGAACCAGTAGGTGGTTCGAATTTAATGTAATTTGGAAATTCTTATAGTAATATATAATACCTATAGACTATAGAAATAAATATTCTATGTAATGTTCTTCCTCCATATTTGTCACTGAAAATTTAGTCTTCTAGTTTTTTTCACAACTAAGCTACAGGGGGGTCGAAAAAGGCTCGAATGTCTTCAAGAAAAAGAGCCGTGCCTTTTTTGCTCTTTTGCTCGACTTGTCGGGGGCACTGCCGTGCCCCCAGATAAGCAGTCCATGCTAGCCTTTCGCACGTAGTCTTGTACACCAGCACACACGCACACAAGTATGTACCACTAGCCTGATTTCGTAAGATAAATCTTCTGTGCACCCACACCGGCGCCAATTGATTGGTAGAATAGTAGAGGCTTCACTTTCGGCAGTGGTATTGAGTAGTGCAAGCTATGTTGTGAGAAAACATCGTCATATAATTTCCATTCTGAACACTATTGTTAAATGATTCGACGATTGTGATGGCATTTGTAATATTGAAAGACAGATCATCGTGCCTTAAACATCTATAAGACTTACGTAGGTAGGTAATAGTCGAAGACAAAGATATGCTTACACATTTGTACTTCATTCCATTGTAATGTAATAAGGCGAAAATTGTGTAATGTAAAGCCGGTCTCAGCTAAGATTGCAAATTTCGCTGATAAAAGTCCTATCCCTGCAGAAACATAACAACTGAAAACATAATAAAAACTTATAGCCTAACAAGTTAGCTTATAAAAGAAAATAATTGATTACGATTTTATTACTGGGCTTATGCATGCTTAGTTTGAAGTAGTTAATACGTTAGATGCCGCTGTTTGTTGGTGCTAGGTAAATTAGCCGGTGCTGAAATGACGAATTACTATTTATAGCGTCCTTATGCTTCCGTTTACAGTGCGTAAGCACTCAGAAAACTAAACAAAACTCGAATAAGGTTACAATGTTTTAAAGAACAAGTTACAGAGTATCGATCGACTAACATTTTTTTAAAGCCTTTGCATATATAGTACCTGCGTCACATCATACTGGTTTATTATAAATATTTTAAAGGACGCCATACCACGCCATTGTTTTGAAGTTTCCCCAAACGCTACAACCCCCCTTAATCTAAAAAATCTAAAATGTGTGCAACAAATCGCATCTCCAATTACATTATGTAATAAAACTAAATAACACCATGTTACAGTAGTCAGTATTATATAGAAAGTGAACAAGCTCTGCACATTGTAGGAAAACATACTTGTTTGTAAAGTCTTTCCCTAATTACTAGATAACTACGCGTGCTAGTAACTGCTTAAAACGGGATTGGAGAGTCGTTTATTATGATAAAGGTATTTATCTAAAAGTAATAGGTATTCCATCAAGCCTACCTTACGTAACGTTTATCATAATCATGTGTGATTGAAGAAGGAAAGGAAAGGGTGTTTTATGAATATGCTGGTAAAGGATAAAGCTAAATAAAGCTTACCATTCCCGTTATCATAATCATGTGTGACTATGACGGAGAGGAGGGTTACAAGCTCTTGTTATGAATGGGGCTGGTTTGTCACGATCTAAGTTGCCATGTGACTGGCTGTGTGCCAGCCCGTGGTTATTCTGGGCGGGCGGCCGCGCGCGCATCCCAGTCTAGCGCCGCGCGTCCGTCGACGACGACTCTGAACTCGCGCGCAACTAATTTGCGCTACTTTTGCCTTTTTTTTTTCTTTCTTTTCGTCAACGTTGTTGTTGATATATCTATGTTTGTTGACACTGGCAGTTTATGTGGTCAATATTAAACTGGTCATCATTTATTTATTATATCCCTAGAGCGTAGGAACTTATCAAAACTATACAATTAGACATAATATTTCTAGTTTTGTTATAATTAGGTCCAATAATTACTTATGTCAGTTTGCTTAAAAAATATTCTTGATGTTCTGATCGAATGTGCTGTGCTTGGAAAAGTCCTCTCTCGGCAAGGAGTTGTGTGAAGACTGAGCAATGAAAGGTACTGCACAGAAGTTTTCGGGTCGGCACGGCATGCCCCTTATAAATACATATTATGCATATATCTCCACTGAATAACAAGATAACTAACTTTTCAGTCTTGTTTGATGAATGTTGGAATTAAACTCATTCAGTTGCACCAGTAATTGCGACATAGTGTTATTGTTATGTGGTTAACTCTTCATAAATGTTGCAATGCAGTAGTTAAGGTACCATTCGTAACGAAAGTAGGTACACATTTTTTGTATGTTTCATACTTCTGTGTATACATGTACCCTACTTGGCAATATTGTGTGCATTATTTGTACTAGTAAACAACACAATCGATCTTGGCATATTTCATGGGGCAGTGATAATAATTGAGAGTGGTATGAGTGATAACTTAATTGAGAATAGTGAAATTGAATGTCAAGGCAAACCCTATTTATAATTCTTTGTTGTACATCAGCTGAATATGTTACATAACCGTTGCTTCGGCTAAGTGTCGGTGCACATAGATGTATTGCTATTCTTATGTCTATGTATACCTAGCATGAATATTATGACGAAAAATTGATGGAATTATGAAGAAAAATGCAATGAATTGTTGTTTTAAAATCTACATCTTCACATTCCCCTACTCTTAGTAGTTTAGTCAATACCTACACCAACTTTACAAGTTGTAGATACCAATGCTCATAAACACGCTGTCCAAGCGTGGATGCCAAACCAGCGACAATTACATAGTTGAGCGAATCATGGTCTATCATAATTCGTCAGGCCCTTCATGATGTGTCATCAGTCATCATCAAGGCCAGAATCGTTACGTCACGAAGCGACCCGCGCCGGAGGTGACCCCGCTATGGTACCGATGCCAACATATTGACGACATCCTTATTTTTATTGGTTGTCCGACTGAGTGCGTCGACCGTACTGTGCGCCTCCACAGCAAACTGTGCGTGCGGCCTCGCACTGTTTCTATTTAAAGAGCTTTTGACAAACGACTTGATAATACTGAGCTTCCGACTTTCACTTACAGTTTTATAATCAAAATACCAAACCCAATTTATCGGGCTCCTATACGAATCATGATTACTATCGTCAATAGATAATAAGATTTTACTTTCTCATTTATCTGCCTTAGATTACATTTATGGTATCACTAATAGACAATGCAGTACAATCATGACATGAGTGGCAAGGACACTTGCAACTCAAAAGAGATTAGTTTTTTATTTATTTTATTTTTTATTTATTTAAACTTTATTGCACAATAGCAGAAAAAGTACAAAGTACAGTACGATATTGAAAAACCACTAATAAAGATAGCAATTCTTCCACGCCTCCAGCTGTATAGAAATAATCTAAAAACTCCTCCTTCTGAACGAAGTTGCCTTGAACTGAATATCTCATATTCTTTTTATTTTTTACTAGCTTCCGCCCGCGACTTCGTCTGCGTCCACCGGATAAAACTATCCTATATTTTAATCCAGGCTATAAACTATCTTCGTGCAGTATTCCATCCAAATCGGTTGAGCCGTTTAAGCGTGATTGAGTAACAAACATCTAAACATCCAAATATCCAAACTTACGCTTTATAATATTAGTAGGATAAGGGTTGCATCAAACACAGGAGACAATCATCGATTGTCTAACAGTCATATACAGATAAACAGACGTTATCTTGAGTTGGGGGTTAAAAAACACAAGAACATTATGTACAATCGCAGAATTATTGTTGTATAAATAACAAATATCTCAACAATCAATTAATCAATCATTTTTAGGGTTCCGTACCCAAAGGGTAAAAACGGGACCCTATTACTAAGACTCCGCTGTCCGTCCGTCTGTACGTCTGTCACCAGGCTGTATCTCATGAACCGTGATAGTTAGACAGTTGAAATTTTCACAGATGATGTATTTCTGTTGCCGCTATAACAACACATACTAAAAAACAGAATAAAATAAAAATTTACGGGGGCTCCCATACAACAAACGTGATTTTTCTGCTCGTTTTTATAGATAATGGTACGGAACCCTTCGTGCGCGAGTCCGACTCGCACTTCGCATATGCGTAGCTAATAAATTCCCACCCGGGTACAAAAACCGTTCTTCATGCTGATATGTAAAGGTTATTCACAACCTGTTAGGGATTATCTCTCAACTCTCTCCAGTTTGAAAAGTGTATCTGCAAGATTAGCTTGAATTCGATTAAATATAAATTTGGCGACCTTTTCAATTCGACAGGAATAAAACCATCCGTGCCTTTGAAACAACTGCTGGTTGTCAAGCGTATTGATCACCGTTATCGGATCTGATGACGCGGAACTTTATCTACTATCTAGAGCTCATTACATCGCTTGATTGCTAAGGGTTCGTTTAACATTGCACGTTCGCCGACGTGCTTGTGGAAGTGGTGTCGTTTGTTTGTTGTGATGTGTGGCCTCGTCTCTGACACGGTCGAGAAAACCTGAACAGCTGACTGCGATACAAGTATGAGCGGGAAGGCGGCTCGCTTGCGACCGCGACCTAGGCGTCGGGACGACCTGCTTGAAAAGAAACAGGACTTACTGCTTGCATGGAGCGACGGTGAGTTTGTCAACCGCAATACAACGTAACAATCAATGCAATATCAACCTTAAAGCTCTTTAATTAAGATTATATTTGTACTCCACTCATGGGGCTCGTATGTAACTTGTAATTCAAATTATAATTTGTTATGTATGTGCTAACATTATTCACAGAATAACTGATAAGTAGTTTTATAGGGTGCATTTCACGTCGAACTAATAGAAACCAAGATTTATTTAGCGTATGATTTTAATGGATGTTTTTTTATTTTTTGGGCTTTATCATCTGTATATATAGCAGTAGGTAGGTATGTTAATAAAGTATGTAATGTCACAACATCGTATAGTTAGTAGTAGCAAGTGTAGCCAAATATATCGTAACACACCTTTATTCTTAAAGTAATAAAGATACCGAAATATTTGGGTACTTTGGCTGCCACTAACTATATGATGCTGACTGTACATGTACAATGTTAGCTTCTTCCCACACAATCGTAATAAACTCAATAAAGCTTGTGTTATGGGTACTATCCGACGATATTATACATAGTTAAGAGATGTCAATAGGTACTTAAATACATAGCAAATATCCATGACTCGGAAACAAATATTTGTCCTTACCGGGATTTGAACTTGAGATCGTCAGCGTCGCAGGCAGGGTCACTACCAACTAGGCTAAAACAGTCATCACATTACTGTTGCAACGTTACAACAAAGCCTTTGGTTTATTTAAAGATTTGTGACTATGCTCATAAATCCGATAATTATACCTATGGTCACATAGGGATGTTGAAGTTTCCTCATGCGTAACTCGTTCTGAGTATGCCCTTGGTTTCAGTGGAATCATGATCAATTAGTAGCCATAAAGAGGTGATGCGGTTCCATATCGTTCGTGATTGAGCTACTCATGTTTAAAATGCATTTATATTGGGGGCTCCTGAACAGTGCCCATGACTCGAAATCCTTATATTACAGACAGTTGTTAATTTGGTTGTGACATTTTGTTCGCGAATACGTAGGACGCAAAATTATGAATAGGTATATGATGGATTTTCAGGACATAGGTATGTCTTAACTCTTATCTTATGATTATCAAAAAATCAATGTCGCTAAGGTTAATTGGCACATTGCACGTAGAACCGATGGCCATTGGGGCGGAAAGGTTCTCGAGTGGCGACCACGTACCGGAAGGCGCAGCGTGGGTAGGCCCCCCACAAGGTGGACTGATGACCTGGTAAAGGTCGCTGGAGTCCGCTGGATGCGGGTGGCGCAGGACCGGTCATTGTGGCACTCTTTGGGGGAGGCCTATGTCCAGCAGTGGACGTCTTTCGACTGATATGATGCTGATGATGATGAAGGTTAATGAACTCACGTGAAAGACAACGTGGGCACAGCGTATTTACGGCTTGGTCATCAATAACGCAATGAGACTCACCGAGGGCGATAGGTCAAAATAGTTATTTACGATACAAGTGCAGAAAATAGGAAATTCGCAACGAGTGGCGATAAATTAAAACACGACCAAAGGGAGTGTTTTAAATCGACACGAGTTGCGAATTACATATTCGCACGTGTATCGTACAACGTTTTACAGTACATATGGCTCTTTAAAGTTTCAACATAATTATGCACGGCAAGTGTTCATTTCCGCACTAGTGCGGGAAAGTAACACCATGTATACTGTAAAAAAAGTTTCATTTCGCGGATGCCTTGCCTTTAACTCGGGCGATAATAATGCTTTCTTTATAACCGCCGGTGGTGGGCTAAAACATTTTACGTTCCCTCTAGCCCGAAAGTAGGATTTACCGCCTGCTGCGCGTGATCATATCCAACCAATAGGTGTTGAGACTTTCAGTAATTGGACGTACTTTGTATAAGGAACGTAGTTTTTTTTGTATTTCCATTCAATCAGGATTTCTTCTGTCATTACCTATAGAGCCCTAATCCTAACAGAGCAAACATACTCGTAGTGAAATTATTTATGAACAAGTGGCTCATACAATCCGCTCCTTCCAAATATTTATAACGTTTTAAATCTAAATGTTAAAGGTAAAGTAAGAAAGCAGAATGAATTAATTGCTCATTAGCGATAACACGTTGAAGAAGTCAGGTGTTGTTTTTTGGTGGGTAGTGACGCTACCTACGAAGCTCAAGGTCCTCGGTTCGAATCCCGGTAAGGGCAAATTGTTGTATGATGAGCATGAACATTGGTTTCTGAATTTAGGATGTTTGCTATGTATTTAAGTATTTATGTCTATTAAATATATCGTCGTCTAGTACCCATAACATAACACAAGCTTTATTGAGCTTACTGGGACTAAGTCGGTTTGTGTATATTTGTCCCATTATATTTATTTATTATTTCATTTATATTGTAATCGATACATCGATCATGTCTGGTGGTAGTGTTAGCTCTGTCTGAGCAGCACTGCTCCACTGATCGATATTATGTAAATTCACAGTACCAGGAAGCGCGCGGCTCGGTAAAACATTAGCGGACCTATTTTCTAGCCATTAGAGGCATTAACTACATTGTCGCTTTCTCCCAGTTTGTATGCAGGAGATGGCCGTGACGCGAATGGCTAAGATCATGCCACGGTATCGCAATCAGTCACTTGGGTTTCTAGAAGGGTTTAAACTGCGTACGCGCAAGCAAATAGTAATAGGTATCGTTGTTGACTAATCAAGTAGAACGACATTTCTGACAGTTGCTATATTACCATACTGGGTTTTTGTAGCTTGATTAAAATGAGAGATGTCACTTCATGATAACATGTAACTTCGTAAGGCGGTAAGCAAAATTCATATTTTTCTAAGGGACAAATATTGCTTGTAAAAATTAATTCACGACAGATTTTATATAGACTTGAACTCAATTGTTAATAAAAGGTCTACCGTGAAAATACTATGTAATATTTACTTATGTTGTTATGTTCTTAAGTGAACGTCATTACATGGTGTTTCAATACGCTTGGATTGCTAAAGGTGAGGGTTATCGATAAAGAAAACAAAAACCAGACAAGTGCGAGTTCAACTCGCGTGGTGAGGGTTCCGTAAAATATTGAGAATTTTCCCGTTACTTTGAATACTCAAACTTCTTATAGGTTTTCCTGTAATCTTTAGGCAAGGAACTATTTTCCATTTTAGTCATAGTAGTTTCGGAGTTAAGGGGGGGAATGGTCAGTTTTCGTCTTTTTTCCTAAATTACTTCAAATCTGTTTTTGCTAAAATTATATTTTTTTTTATCTGAGATGCTTACAAACACCCCTTTCATTTGATATGTCACACGATACAGTTTGCGAAACTTTTTAAAAAAAAAATCCAGTTTACCCACTAAAAATGGCCCCCGTGTTCAGAATTCATGAATTTACTTTAGGCTTCCATCTTTGGGTCACCAATTTACCTACATATGTTTACCAAATTTCAACTCAATCGGTCCAATAGTTTAGGAGCAAATCGGCTGTGACAGACGGACAGACAGACGCACGAGTGATCCTATAAGGGTTCCGGTTTTTTCCCTTTGGGGTACGGAACCCTAAAAACGATGAAATATTGTGTAACAAAATAATGAATTGCAATATAAATACCACTTTTTCGTAACTGTAATAACACTCCTGAGAAATGTTATTAGTGGCAACATTTTAATTTTACAAGATCAGCTGGTCGATTACGTAACGCATCGTACGCGCGCCAGATAGATCTAAATGTAATTTTTTGTATGGGAAAATGAGAGTTGAATTGTCCTAACGCTCGTTCGAAACCTTGCGTGTTACGTTGTTGTTTACTACTCTGCCCTGCTAGCATAACTTGACTCTCTACTCCACTCGCGCGCGTGATAGACTATCTGTTACCTTTTGACAGCATTAATCAGAAAGTGACGGACAGTCTAACTCGCGCGCGAGTAGAGTCGAGAGTCAAGTTATGCTAGCAGGGCTGGTCCATCTGGTCCCATATTGCATTTGGAACCCGAACGTTACCATAGTAACTGTGATAAAACAATGCAAACCCACCCATTTTCGGCTCGATAAAATCGTCACTATTGAATAATTGATGATGGTGCAAAGAACAGTCGCAATAAAAACTCATCTCAAAAATGTCAATGAATAATTTTAGGCAGTAACTTTTGCTTTTTGAGTAGGTACCTATAGACGACGTGAGTTTTTATGAGTGGCATAATAGTAGGCGCTAAATCTATTGGTCATGCTGGGTTTTTTTAGCTTTAGTCCAGACTTAGTCCCTACCAAAATACCAGTGATCAAAAATGGGCTGCGCAGTCGTGCGTAATACCGATATACATATTATAACGCTCGCATTAATGCCTACTTGGCTATAGCAAATTACAATTCACAGCGAATCTCTTTGTAGGCCGAACCGGCTATCTCCGACCGTAACGAGAATCGTTTACGCACGGATCGTGAACGCGAAGACCACAATACAGATTGCTTTTAATTTTACACTTTAATTCAGAACACGTTGGCTACAAAATCCTTCATTACTTTGAACTAGTTTTGTAATCTTTGAATTTGAGTAGGTACCTATAGCGGGTCTTTAAAATGTAAGTGAAGGCTTCTTCTTTAAAATGTAGGCTCAATACTAATCAGAATCAGAAATAACAATAGAAAAAAAAGTTTTCGTCAAACAAATAATGTATATATATATGATTTCTTTATTCAGTCAGCAAGATCTATACAGTTTGTTAGTAGTTTCCTTAATCCTGTGTTATCCTATGTTAGTAAATAGCTAAAGATATAGTATTTTTAATTAAGTGTTGCATTATTGAGCACTCACTTTTAATGGCTACAGTTCTTAGAAGGCTGTTTGAACTAAGAATGATGACAAATTATACAGACATTATCCGTTGGGCTCCAAACTAGGCTGGGCCTGTATCTTGGGATCCACTGAGTCGGTACTGCCACGTATTCTGGCTAAAAGTGATGCCATCTTTTTCCGCAACACATCCCCAAATCTGTCAGTGTCCAATCGCGCTTCAGCGAACATGGTGGATGCGCTGCAGAACCGTAACAGACCCAACAGCGTTCTGAAGGCGTTGTTGTATAGGTACTGGACCCGCTGAGAGCTGAGTGACCGCTGCGAACAATTTGCCTACAGGGCACCAGAGTACATTGAAGTGCAGTATGCACTAAAAAGTGTTATAGCCGAGGCAAAATACGGTTTCGAAAAACATTAATTTATAATAGCGTTTTTTTTGTTTATTTCATTTTAAAACATTATTCTAAGATGCTTTATTCAAGAATCCACCAAACTTTCCACCCGGAAGTAATTATATAGATTTAAATTAAACATTCATTGTCTTTTTTATTTTATTTATATTGAATATTGTAAAGCAAATGTAAATGAACCTAAATAAAGATAAAAAAAAATATTAATATTTATCCGGACTTTTTAGGAGCTAATTAAATATTGATTTTTTTGATGTCTGATTTTTTGTTGGATTTTGCCTCTAGGTAACAATTTAATTGATAATATATCCGTTACATTAAAAAAATTTGCTATTATAAATTATTTCCAAATATGTCATTTTTTCCATACAAGTTGTCAGTTCATTGCCTGGACTATTATTTTAACTGCAGCTGTACACCGAGCGAACCTGCGAGCCAACATGTTCGCCCGAACCGCCAGCGCTCTGCGTTCCCGTTCAACGTCAACGTCGTCCTTCAAGTTGTCAGTTAGACCGTGGCCTAGATATATTTAAACTGACTAACTCTGGTCACTGGAACTCCATTTAATAAAACAGACAGTGACATATCTGGTGCTCTTACGCCCGGAGCTTTAAATACCACGTACACTGTTTTATATAGAAATCTCCCGTGAGAATCAGACATATTAAAATATAATGAAAACGAACGGGTCACTCACATATTTAAAGGTCAAATATCGCTCGACATGGACGGCAGGGTCGACAGTGACAGAGCATTATTATTAGCATTATTTGGTGTTTTAAAACCCATAAATCGCAGGTTTAAAAAGTGACCCAGGACACGTAACCATGGCAACTACTGACAGAATATAGTTGATCCACCCATTTAACATTTTGATGTACGAGTATGTATTCTTCGTCGATCTTTTCTAGTAAAATCGGGGGGATGCGAGTCTTATGTTTGTAGGTACCTACTATTTCATCTAACGATATCGATAGATGCAATATAAGATCAATGGTATTTTACATTTTACAGTACACATGGTGCTACTTTCCCGCACTAGTGCGCAAATGAGCACTTTCCGTGCATATGTTGAAACTTTATAGAGCCATATGTACTGTAAAACGTTGTACGATACACGTGCGAATAGGTAATTCGCAACTCGTGACGATTTAAAACACTCCCTTCGGTCGTGTTTTAATTTATCACCACTCGTTGCGATTTTCCTATTTTCTGCACTTGTATCATAAATAACTATTTTGGTCTTCTTTATATCTATATATTTATACTTAATGTTATGGCATCCTAGTAGTTTTTTTTCACTATCTACTTGTTTATTTATTTTCTCCGCTATCCGAAGTTGCCTGGATGAGATCGCTCTTTGGATTCCACCTGTTGTATTGAGGTTGTGGAATAAAGAGTACCTATTTGTAGTATGTATATTTTATTGTATTTTCCTATTCGGCATAAAACAGCAAAGGCTACTCAAAAATCATACATATGTATAGTATAGTACCTACCTATATTATGTATTGTTACTAAAACTTGTCTTACATTGTAATGTTAAATATGCATTTACTACCCCGCTTTGTATACGTAATCGATTCCAGTGTTTACTTTTTACTTTGCAAACAGTCCTCTTTTAAAGAAGTTGATTACCTTTGTCTTGATTATACAAGGACCGGATTTTAACAGTGGTATAATATACAATTTAGAAATGCAACATTGCAACACTTAACTTTTATAATCTTCGCAAGAACTGTAAAAGATGCCACACGTTCTAGTTTATGTTTGGAACTATTCTCAGCAATTCATTATTCCACCAGTACATAAACAATAAAACCATTACACATTAAAAAAACCTCCTCAAAATCGGTCTAGTAATTTCAAGTTTATCGGTAATATGGCTAATAAAGTGCACATGCGCCGAAATCAACAATAAACCCGCTAGTTAATAGGTATGGCAACTAATTATCCGTCTATCAAATTATGACACAATTAGAATATAATTTGTTTAAGCTAATGATAACATATCACGATTGCTACTTAAATTAAAAATAAAACATTCAATTAATTAGACAATAGGTATTATTTACAAAAAGATTACTTCCGACAATACGCACATTAGCCTCTAAGATAGTACCTATATATATGTTATGAAAAAGGAAAAATGCAAGGAATGCTGAGCCATGATTCAACGATATTGTCATCCATCAGCATAGTGGATTCTCTTGTGAAAATATTTTGTTCGGTACATCACTATTCCATTCATTTCCCGTCTATTCAAAGGCAAAATAGTTTATTTGTTAAACATAGGTCATGGCTGCATAGAAACAGAGATGTTATTTTTTTATGTTGCACTATGTTTTCTCACTTAGGTATGAAGTGTTGAATATTATTTTCAATACATTTGCTCGTAACGTGACTTTTATTACGTCGCTTTTAGGCTCATAATCCTTGGTATTAAACATGCGTGTTTTATAATATTACGGCACTGTTTTATGGTTATATCTCGATTAGGACACGTAGGTACTTTGCAGCATGGTCTACTCGTATGTATGAGCACGGTGCATTTTTAAATTAACCGGGTGGTACTGTTTCACTTTCACTTTTTGTGAATTAATTGATTATTTTTTCTTGGATATGATATACAAACGTTTCAAGTAATAAAATTACTTACTTTTGTTAATATTTTACAAGACTGTATTGAATACGAAAATATTTATTTTATATTGTATTCCCTTTGTCTCTGTGTGTCTTTTGTGAAGTGAATAAATGTCTTCTTTCTTTCTTTCTTATTGGCTGTTTAGTGATTTCATCTAAGTCTCGCTTTAATACCAGTGCGAGCACTGCGCGAACTACAAGAAAAACAATTGTTGCGCGCCACTTCAATTACATTTTGTAAACGTCGTGACGCGTATTTGGTTATACTTATATTATCGAAAATGTTGACAAGTGGTGAAAACAAAAGTGATAAATAGAATTGACGCCACTAGAAATTCTTGGCGATGTACAATATGTGAGTAAAAACCTGTTGCCATCAATAACTAAAGAAAATAACTTAGGATAACCTATAAAATTTTCATCTTATGAAAAAGTTATTTGCCTCGCAAATGTGTTGAAAAACGTCGTATGAAACGCGTGAGCTTTGATAATTACATCCTCGGCTCTCTTAAGAGTTCCGCCTCGGATGTAATGATCAATATAGAGCTATATTGTATCATGTACTATTGAAATACTGAAACCGAAGCATGCGCAACCGACTTTACTTTACTCAACCTTCGCGTCGGGTCATGCACAATTTGGCGCATCATTCCTTTTAGAATATATTTCGCAACCGACCGTGCCTGCGGTACAAGCCTGCCTACCAATTTTGCACACACGATTGATTACGCAGGACGGGTTTATTGAGTATGTACATTAAGTGGAAAACTAGATTGTAGGTACTGGAATGCATTGTAAGTTCCTATGCAGGGTGCGTTCCCCCGCAGACGTCGGGTGGCTGACCGGGAGAACTATTGATTCTGTCTGGTAGCGCTCGCAAGCTCCCAGATCTATACTAAATGCAGAAAGTCGCCGCTACGTGCACTATATGCCTATACAGGTGCTTATTACGGGTTTAACTTACTTTTCTAGTCACGACACCGCTTTCGGACTTACCATTGATTCTTTATCTCGATCTCTATGGCAAGTTTGAAAGTGCAACTGTTATCTATTGCCTTTCCAATGCACGTTCCGCATATACTTCTTCGGATTTTATAGCCAATTTTACAGCAGTACCTACGCTATTTTATGCGAACTAATTAGACGTTTTATTACAAGTGGTAGGTATATATAATTTATGACTTATCATTACCATAGTTATTAGTGTTAAATACTTTAACATTATTTCCTAACTTTGTAACTGATTTTGTTAAACTTAGTAACTATTATGGACACTTCTAAAGACCTATAGGTTCGCAGCCCAGTTGCTTTCAGTGTCACCTCTGTTCTAAATGACATTTTTTTCTTTGTCTACAGAAGTGTGCAATAGCGAGGAGGTGCCCGAGGTAGAAATTGTTAGTCTACTACAAGAACATATACCGAAGTATCGCCTTCGAGCCGATAGTCTCACACAATTTGGAGGTAAGCTTTACTTTCATTACTAACCCGTCTCTTTTTTATCACGATAAAGCCGACATCACAGATCCGCTGCTGGAGCATGTGCGTCTCATAAGAGCCGGTAACAGGTATCTAGTTCCGTTTAAGGATGGTGGTCGCGCTATGATGGGAAAGACAAGCATATTTCAATTGATGTTGATGACAGCAAGATTCATGTCAGTGTTCTGAGAACTGCGTGTGTAAGTAACTAAACATGCGTTGAAAACAGTAAAGTGCTAGTTACAACAGACGTTCTTCAAGAAATTTCTCTCGGGCTCAAATGCTCGAATCGAGTTTATCTGCAGCAATATAACGTCACATCGTATGCAACGATTATAGCTGGAATCATAATTAAATTCCATCAAATCTACCAAGAAATGTCATTGTCATAGTGAAACCTACCATTGTCAGTATGACGCCCCAGGTGTAACCAACTTATTATGGTAATACGAAATACAATCATCAGAATCGATGTCAGACTGATCGGAAATACATAGATAATTAATTTTGAATAAATAAATCATCTAAATAATTCTAAAGACAATATTTCTCCCGTCCAGACGGACGTACGATACCGTAAATTAAGTGAGGAGTGAAATGTCATAACCGCCACCATTTGACCATGTCCACACGATTAGTTGTCGTATTTTTTAATTGAAATACCAAAGGTATATAATAATATAGACACGTCTACAGACTATATGAAATTGTACATAGTTATGGGCCTTAATCTAATCTATTCTTTCCATTGTGTAACAAAAGTTACCCGTATAAAACGTATGGGTAATTGCCGTTACACAATGGATTTCTTTAGGGCGTAGATTAGATTTAAGGCTCCTAACTATGTACAATTTTTTTGCAATCCACCAATAGTATTTGGGATCCTCTTCGTTGGCATAATATTTTTAGACTATTATAGTTTCGCACAATTGATTTGGCATAATTTGTATTGGCATAATAGTACTGTCGCATAGTAATACTTTGACTTTCTACTTGTTTGGCATATTACGCTTTTAGAATATTTGTAGTTGGACTATGTAATTTGTTTTCGCCTAATACACATTATGCATATTATTGTATAGATGAATTATCGAGAACATGGAATTGCATTTGTAGTGGTTGTATGAGAAAATCGAAAATTCAAATATAGAATGCCTGTAAACATACAATACTACAACATATGCAATTCCATGCTCTCGTTAATTTATCTATACCTATCTACTTACTACAGGTAGCTGGACTTCTCTGTTCAAACTACTTTTGTAGTGATGCTAAGTAATTATTATGACTTTGTATTTATGCCATCTGATGATAGTCTTTGTGCTGATTATGCTTTCTATGTTTATGCTTATTCATTTTATGCATAAAAATGTATGCTATGATATGATTAGGTTTTACGTAAATTCGGCGAAAAAAATTATGCGTAACACTAATATGCCAAAAAAAAATGCAATTCAATAGGAAACCTAATATGTTTGTGTCATAACTGATACCAAATGTTCTTGACACCCTACGTTTTACCATTGTAATACAAATATTTCTACCACAAAAAAGTTTTAATTAAATATATATTCATAACGATTTTTTTTTATAGAAGCATTTTTATTAACACAGTATTTAGGTTCTATATTTAAAATTGCAATAAATAAGTTACGTGCATTTTTTCGACATGAGCCAATTTACTATTGGTGAAATGTTTCATTTCAATGGCAACACAGTGGTAGATTTCATGGAATTTAATTATGATTCTTGGTATATAGGTAGATATTTGCGAGACCTGAATACCCAATCACGTCAAACGATCACGACATATCATTTAGCGTATTTGAAACCGAGTCTAGAAAGGCTACATACTTATATTAGAGAGCCACGGTAAAATCTATACTAATTATAAAGAGGAAAAGTCTGTGAGATCGTAGCTTTGTAAGTTTATAAGTTTGTAAGAAACTACTCAACCCATTTCTAAAATATTTCATCTACTTATATAATGGACTTTTATTCCGCGGGTTTGCCTGCGATTTTTGCGATACGCGGGCAGCTAGCCTAAGTAATAAAATGAATTTGGATGACGAGAAATCTGAAGCGCTTTGATATCAGATTCTATAGTAGAATCCTCTCTTTTTCCCACGGCCTATTTCGTTTGGAAATATATTAAGGTTGCTTGTGGAAATAGAACATTAATGCTTCTGTCCTGGTTTAGTTTCAATGACTACTTGTAAACGCTGTAGGTAAATAGGTCGTAGTCGTATTCGTTATTGTGGTGAACCAACCTCTTAGGCTTTCTAATTTCTAGCTATTCAATATGTCTGCTCGGAAGGCACGGCAAGGAAAACAATTCCAAGAATGGTTTACCCAATATCAATTGTTTATTGAAGATTATAGAAACACGATATTTTTCTATGGCAAAGTTTGCATGTGGTTCAATAGAGTTGCACGCAGCACGACGCTCTAAGAAAGCCGTTCATAACAATGTCTAAGTAGATTGGCAAGGCCTCGCGACTTGTTCAATAGTTTCACTTCACCAAATGTCACTCATAGATCAAACACAGCGAGACATAATCTGGCTTCGTTTCTTTATGAAACTTTTGATTGAATTCCTCAATGAATTGTGTGTTTTAATGCCTAGTCGTTTCTGTACACTTATGTTTCACCTATTAGTTAAGTGAAAGCAAGCTTTTAATGAATTTCCTGACATTTTTATTTTGATATTATGTATTTAAGTATGTATTTATCTATATAAGTATGTTTATCGTCGTCTAGTACCCATAGTACAAGCTTTGCTTAGTTTGAGACTAGGTCGATTTGTGAAAGATTGTCCGCAAAATATTTATATTTTATTAAACGGATTCTACTTTTGATGATTTGCTAATACACTCAAGAGCAATAAAGGCGGGTCCGTTTGTATGGAGATCCTACACAAAGCTTCCCCGTTTTAATTGCTCTTGACAGTAAACATGATAACTATTACTTGTCTTTATTACGTTCTTTCTATAAAAAAACGTGGATTTTAATCATCTTGCAATCTGTTATTGATTGTGATTTTGGTCAACGAACTATTTATATAGCATAATTCTATTTATTTAGGAAAATTATATACTAAATATAAGTTTATGCCTGAAGTCCTTCAACCAAGGTTTTCGTTATGTCACGTTATTACTCTTTTAACCGAAGATTTTCCTATAACGTTGTCATAAAGCCTTGCGAAAGCCACTGATAAAAAATTAACTACTTCCTACCGGGTAAGTATCGCAATTGACATCTGGTTTTGGAGAGTCGTGTACCTACGGAAATGAAAAATAAACTACTTATTTTATCCTTATTTGATACATACAAAAAAATAACACGAAAGTGTTGCTTTTGACACATTCAGTTACCTGGTGTTCTGTTTGACGAAGTCAATTTTTTTGTTATGTAGCGGGCTTGCAATCCCGGTATTTATTATTACTACAATACCGGGATCCCGGTATTGATCCCGGTATTGTAATAGTAATAAATCCCGGATTGCATGCCCTATGTGCGACTGCTGGTCAAAAGCCTCCCTCTTTTTCTTCCTCGTATCCCTAATCCCTATCTTGGGCAGTCTCCCACCAGTCTTGGTCAAAAACCTCAAGCTCGTCTAGCCATCTCCGACGAGGTCTACCGCGACGCCGTGTTCGGTTGTGTGGGACCCACTTGGTGGTGATTTTAGCCCACAAGTCTTCCGGCATGCGGCAGATGTGCCAGGCCCAGTCCCACTTAAGTTTAGTGGCTAGTCCCACTTAAGTTGAGGTACGTCAGCTACTTGCGTTTTGGAACACAATCTTGTATTCCTAATACGATCTGTTGATTTCACGCCCAAAATCCATGAATCCAATCCATTCCATTCTTCCGCCATAAATGTTTATATTATATGAAATTCTGGGAAACGATAGACAACCTTACTTTAGGATATTTTTTTAAATACCATTTCGGTGGCTAACAAATTTATGCGTAACGCCTGATCGTAAGCTTAGTACCGTAGTAGGGCAAACCTGGTGGCAGCGCATGCGCTTTGCCGTCTCGCAGTTTGTTCAACAATAAAAAATATAAAGTATAACGAATACTTCGCATTTGAGATCGATTCAGTTATATGCGCTGTAATGTTGTACCTGTAAAATCTGTTAAAGATTAATTAACAGTAGGTATATAAGTAGGTACATTGCGCGTTCAATAATCTGAATATTACGGTATCCGATGTTGATACCAGAACGCGTTGATACTATATTGGAATCGCATTGGTTGGTGCGTAACCCCAACTCAATTTAATCTCAACAGTAACGCGTTCCAGAATGGTATCCCAGGAGTGTTCCGTTCCAGTGTCCTGCGGGCGCGGCTTCCGGCGCCGGCGCCGGGCTATAAATACTGGTGTCTCACCGCTCGAGTCATCGCCCGGCCGCCGGGACCGGTCCCGTGCATACCGGCTGTCAACTTGCTGCATTTAGATGTCGCTTCTTGCAGGGGTGCAGGTCAAGCGGTTACTATGAAACGCCTTGGTTCGTCTATCTCTGCCTTAATTGCAAGCGTCGGATAGGGAGAAATTGCGAAGTTCGATTTTCGTGGTAGCGTCGCTGGACCGCACTTCGCGTCTATTCTAAAGCCGTATTCATATTTGACGCGACAAAATGATATATAAAAAAAACCGGACAAGTGCGAGTGCAACTCGCGTGGTGAGGGTTCCGTAAAATATGGAGAATTTACCCGTTACTTTGAATACTCAAACTTCTTATAGGTTTTCCTGTAATCTTTAGGTAAGGAACTATTGTCCATATTTTTTTCAGAATTTTAAGCCTAGTAGTTTCGGAGATAAGGGGTGGGGGGGGGGGGATGGTCAAAATTCGTATTTTTTCCTAATTTACTTCAAATCTGTTATTGTAAAAATATAAAAAAATATATATATCTGAGATGCTTACAACAACCCCTTTCATTTGATGTGTAACACAATACAGTTTGCGAAACTTTTTTTTTTAAATTTCAAGTTTACCGCCCAAAAGTAGCCCCTTTGTTCAGAATTCATTAATTTACTTTACGCGTCCCTATTTGGGTCACCAATTTACATATATGTACCTACCAAATTTCAACTCAATCGGCCCAGTAGTTTCGGAGCAAATCGGCTGTGACAGACGGACAGACAGACGCACGAGTGATCCTATAAGGGTTCCGTTTTTTTCCTTGTGAAGTACGGAACCCTAAAAAGTTATATTCACATTCATCTGATGCGCTCTGACTTGACGGCTCCCGTTGTATCAAGCGTCAGCGCTTAAGAGAGCAACGAAAAGTTCAGAAGAATGAATTTCTAGAAACTAAAAGTAAACTAGACAAAAAAAAAATAAGTAACACATAATATTAGATACAATTTCTTCGTCGGAACTCATATTATACTGTGTGAGTCTCCATAAAGTGCACATATGAAATAGGGTGAATCTAGACTCAATTCCATCGACAGGAAAATACGACAGGTAATAAAAAAAAATAGGATTTAATTCTAACAATTTTTTTTTCAAAGCGCTGTGGCACCATTGCAAATAAATCGTTTTTAAACTAAGAGGTCTATGACGATAAAACAAAAACAGTAATATGGTCCTGGCCCGCCCTAACCAACAATCATCATATTTCTACTAACAGACAATGTGGGTATACCTATCCGATAAAAAAAAGAGCTAAATACGTGTAGTAATTATTTCCAACCAGTTTTATCTGTGTTGTTTGCATACATAACATTATATAACGGCTTATATTAGGCACTTACTACGTGTAATGTCTAAGCCAATTATTTTTCACTTTCCGTTACTAATGTGGTTATTGATAGTTGCAATATACTGGCGTGTTAACTGGCTTAATGGTTTTTGTCTTATGAGATTGTATAACTACTAGTCTTATACTTGCTTCTATGTAAATGTAAAGTGTGTTGTCAGTTTCGCATATTTTTCTAGAATTTTGGTATCTATAATCCTTTTTGAATTAGGTACCTCGCAATCTTTATAGATGCTTCAATCTACGAAGACGCGACCCACTCCTACCTACTCTATGTAGTCAGCAGCAGAAGTAGCTAAGCTGGCCGAGTGTTCAAAATAACCTACACACGCTCTTAATTTCTTAAGAATAAAGTCGTGTGCAGGTCATTTTGAACACCCGGCCCGCTTAGCTACTTCTGCTGCTGATTGTACATAACAAAATAATTTGTGTTGTGCTAGTGTAGTAGGTCAGCAATGGCCAAACGTGGGGCGCGTCGTCTTGG
Source organism: Epinotia nisella (assembly GCA_932294315.1). Lineage (NCBI taxonomy): Eukaryota > Metazoa > Arthropoda > Insecta > Lepidoptera > Tortricidae > Epinotia > Epinotia nisella. The sequence continues at coordinate 13,968,911 of OW028679.1, read as the reverse complement.
AGCGAACAATCTATTTTAAATAGTGTAGAAAATTATGAATGCTTTGAGAGGCTGACCATTACCGGACATATTACCATGAAAGTATGTAATCGTTTATATTGTACTCTTACGGAGTACTGTCGGTTTTAATAACAATGTGTACCAAAATATCACTCGCAGAGTACGAGTTAAGCATGATTCAGTGCTCCCGTGACGTCATTCATTCCGCTTCGGGGCCACTGACAAATTGATCTTATCGTATTACTAGGAGAGAACAGACACCGACCGTTCATTGCCATTATTACATGTATTATTCTTCGCACGGTTTTTAAATGCACAATGTGATTTAGAATTGGAATTTAAGCTTGCACTGATTGTACCTACTTGATGATATTTTACTGTGTTTCATCAATCATCAGTATTTTTGCAGATTTTGCAGATGAATTGACTAAAATTGGCGTGATCCACTTCCAGATCCATCAGTCCTTGTTTTGACATGCATACCTACTTTCTGCCACTGGTTCGATTTCATTCATACTAACTTTCGTGAATTCGGCTATAACGTATGTCTACAATCCTCGTAAATGTCTCGAAATTTCGAAGGAATGTAAAATACTTGCTACAATATTTCAATTACTTGTAAGAGTTGTAAGTTGCCTAAGAACGTTGGAATATTTATGATAGAATGTTGTCTTGCAGGCTACGAGAACCAGGACTGGTTCATCCCATCGCCGGCGCTGCCAGTCAGTGACAACGACCTCGCCCTCACTCCCGATCAGATCCGGGAGACTCTTAACTATTTCCGTGAGTATTCATATCAATTTTCACTTAGCAGGAACGTCGGGTTACTAATTATAATGGCGTAAATTTAAATAGCTACCAGTGCCATGGTTTCAAATGTAACGGAGCTAATATAACTTATCTGTCTGTGAAAGCTGTAGAATAAATAGTTCAAAATTCTGCAACAGGCAACTCGGCGGGAATTTAGTTTTGACCCCTCGCCATTCTTAGCTACAATCCGCCGATGTAAAAATTGGAGCGCTTGAGAGATGTATTTGTTGAGAGTAAGTTGTGGAGGTGTGTCTTTCAAAAGGTGTCAGTATCGGGATACAAACGCCAACACAGTTAACTGACCATCCTGTATTTATATTGAACCTTATTACAATGCACATAAAGTGCACGGATGGTCAGTTAACTTTGTTGGCGATGGTACCAGTAAGTTTCCCTATGTACCTGTACGGCACACGGCTGACCTCCGCCCCAAAAAAGGGCCCCCGCTTCACGAAATATTTTTGTCATTAGGTAGTAGCCGCTTTTTAATTGCATATCGCACTAGATTAGTGTCGCAAGGTTTTTATTTAACATTTGCATATCTAGTTACTTTCGTAACTAACACTTTAAATGTGAAAGCGAGTTCATTTAGTGGCTCGCTGATTGAGTTTCACACGCCTTAAGTATTCCATCAATCAGAACGTTTGGCGTTAATGCTCGTAGGTTATGAGTTGAACAATAGTGGGAATGGGATAGTTTTCAATTTTAAACCGTATTGGTGAACGTCATTGGGACAAAGTGTGATTGATAGTGCTGTCATATAGACGGTGCAAAAACGAATGTAATTCATTTTTTGCTTTGATATTAATCACTTTTCAACTTTCGACGGCTAGCAGGTTTTTCAAAGAAAATAGCACTCACAATCGTTTTCACCCTGGAATATTCAAACGAGTTTCGGTTTGTCGTCTGTAAACTTTGAAAGTGGCGCAATATTAGACCGTTCTTTCCTTTTGACTGTAAACTTTGAAAATGGTGCAATATTGGTCCATTCTTTCCATTTGGCTGTAAACTTTGAAAGTGCCGCAATATTAGACCATTCTTGCCATTTTGCTTGGGGGTGATACTGATACGAAACTCCGTCCCTTCGTTGTGAAACTTGATCCTCGACGAAAGGTTTCGCGGGGCGCACTCAATTGTTGTGAAATCCAAATAGAACGTTGCGCAATTGCCCCTATAAGCGCTCTAGGCTCGTCGTGGAAGCGGGCCCTGTCGCCAGCAGGGATGTCTAGAGACCAAACCAAGACTAGAAAATATGAAGGGTTCAGGAGAAACTTATGGGAGCCCATTTCGTTTTCAATATTTCTACTTTACGCATATTGTAAAGTTTTTACGCAGTGTTTAATTTTAAAAAGAAAAGGCTGATACTCATTGTTTTTCCTGGAACTCTTCATATACCCCTAGATGTTTATCGATTGTAACCACAAGTTTTACTCTTTTTTTTTCATAAGTAAGTTTCCCGATTGTGTCTTTTGTGTAAACAAATTTCATATGCATTCGCTTTTTATACTTTGCCAACCGATAAATTACTTTTATCAATAAATTTTCCTAAGGTTATAAAAGTATGAAAGTCAGTAAGATAATGAAGTTTTGTGTTTATTTTGAAACTATTGTCCGATTTAAAACTGCAGACGACCTTTTACAATTCCAATATCAGTTTGATTGCTTTCATGCTATGCACTTGTGTTTGCTTTGTGTAAAATAAAGTTCCGCGACCTTGGCATTAATGAAGGTATGTTCACCACTTTAGGCAAGACTGGTAGTCACAACAGCTGTCGTAGGTATATGCATAAGTGTAAACTGATGTTTTGAGGAACGCGTAAGAATTAGCTCAATAAAACAACGTTTTGAATCATACGGTAATTGAGATGTTTATCTCGTTTCGCCTCTTATTATACTCCATTCAATTTGGACATAAGCAGTGGTAATGTTCAGTAAGCAGCAACGTTACGCCGAACGCCGTGCCCGTAGCCGCATAATGTGTAAGTGAGTCTTACGTAACGCTCTGTGGCTGCGGCGGGCGGTCGGTTCGGTGTGACAGCCGGTTGCACGCGTGCGCGGCCGCGCGGGAGGCGCGCGGCGCCCACAGTGCCGGTCGCGCCGGACCGCGCGCCACGCGTACCGCCGCCGATCAATACCGTACCGCGCAACCCAAACCTCTAAATACAGAACACCGGCTAGCTGCACCGCTGCACCCGAAACGCGAATCCTATACTGACCGCCCACATCAGTCAATGGCATGAGCTCGTCATGCGCTCGATTTCAATTATTATAACGTCTTTATTATTTGCGTGTCAATGAAATCGTCCTGTGATTTTAAGATTGGGATTTTATTTTCATTATACGGTACTGAAAGTATAATGTAGATGCCGAGTCGGCGTACCATCGATTGAGGGTGGCGACGGGACGCGCGGCGCCGCGCAACAGCTGCCGCCGATCTGTTATCTTGACCGTGAGGGCATTTACTTACTTAACGTTACTATTGCCTGATTATATTTTATGTAATATAAACTATATATTAAATGAGATACGTACGCATACGTTATATATGTAATTATATTACAAAATAAGCAACTGGTTTGTGCGCTTGGATTTACGTTTACCCGTATCACTATAAACGAGTATTTTCACTATGAGTGAGCATGGGGTCGAAGGCCTACTTAGTTACTCTATTACTTTAATATTATCACATTATATAAGCTTCTTCGTTTATTAGAACTTACAATGTAGTTGGGTGTGTTCACGTGAGGTAGTTTGATTTGGGTTGATAATATTTGTAGATGAACGATTATTAATAAGTAGTATTTTCATTAGAACAACACTAGTAATACTGTATGTATGCCTACCTATTGACAATTCATAATTGGGATTTAAACCATAAATTACGTTATATTAGTAAACCAACAGGAGCCGTGATTAAAGTAACTGAATAAGTTAATAATATAAGCAGTATGCTTACCACCGTCGTGGTATTCAACAAATAAGAGGATGACATATGTAAGAATAGTAATTTTAAACCCCGAGGTCAATCTGGAAAAAAATCCAAATTGGAATCTCCAAAGTAACCAGGCAAAAAATTACCGTAGCGTGTAAACTAGAACAAATTTCTTGAGTATATTTAGAGTAGGTCAGAACAGAAGATGTCATGCAGAATAAAAGCAATGAATGCTATCGATTCTTACTATCCTAATTAATTTAATTGAAGGATCTGATTGAGGAATCTGGATGTTGAGATTACATGCTATAATGCTAAATTATAGTTAGTAGATTAAAATAGCTTTAGGAATGATAATCGAACAAAGAGTTAAGTATGCTCGTGATGCACCACAAAGCGACATCGACATCGATCGTCACGTTCTAATGGATATCGAGATAGAATCGACGTCGAGAACTCGCTTCTGACGCACCAATAGTGAAAACTGGAAGAGAGGAAACGGTATGAGAGTAATGTAGTTGTGCACTTTACAATAAAAAGTAAAATTTGTCTTGTTTGTTGTCAGTTATACAATCCCCAAACAGCTAGAAATCTCTATCTCATATTAGCGTTAACCCGCGTCCCGAAGATGCCCGGGATCCGTTTGCTACCTAATCCCAAGTTTTGGCGTAGGCACTAGTTATTGCGGAAACGGTTGCCCTCTGACCTTCCAACCTCCAAAACAACCAAAACAGCAACTGAGTAATCAATCAGTTCTAAAAACAGATAGTGCCCTTTTCAATTGACCTTATACAAATAGATTCCCTTTTCAAATGATCCATAAATAATTGTCTATGAAGTGGATAAAGCACTTAAGTTTCTAGTTTATCGTGAGTAATGCGCATACATGACCTAGATTAACAGTTTATATTTAGATGCGATTATTTTTATCCGCGCAATTAGTAGGTACTATTAGTATTATCATGTTTGTCAATCCGCCAAATTCTACCCGCGAATAGTAGGTTCATTACTTGTTTACAGTTCAATTATAAAGTTGAAGGCCGGTGTTACTAAAATAGTACTGGCAACACAATGGTACACACACCTATACGGATGTATTCATATTTCGTATTTTTATCCGCACTAATATCATAATGATAAAGTCGGAAGTAACAGGGTCCATTTGTTATTAACTTTTCACTTTAAAAAACGTTGAATCGATTTAGATGAACTATGGTATGGAGATAGTGTGAGTCCCGAAGAAGGACCTAGGACAGTTTATACCCCGGAAGTCACCGGGGGGTGAAAGGGGAGTGGCAGTTTTGTACCGGGTCATAGAAGCACCGTAAAATTAGGTATTATACATTAAAACGCAAATTTACATGTGTCAATAAAATCACACTTAGTCAAATAACCCGCCCCGTGTCACTCCGGGTGCAAAGGTGCCCATCACACTCGCTGCATTGCCGCCTTGAATCGCGATCGACAACGTTTGCAACAGGAATGACCCGGAACGGGAGTCATGCCCTCTCAGCACATGCACTTTAAATATATTTTGGAGCAGGCCATTTTTGGAGCGTTCGTCTGTTGATGCCATTTTGATGGATGCGTGAAAGAAGAGAAAAGCTTCCGCAACGGACGCGTGGTCTAATTTGGTCCATGGTATAGTGTCTGTCAACGAATTTGTCACCATTAAAGAAGATGAACAGTATTTCAAAACCAGGAAGTTTGAATAGATTGCTTAAGGCTTGTGGTAGTTGGTATTCTGTGAGTAAAACAATTTTTAGCAAATAAACCGACGTTAGGTATCGTTCCATTTCGGTTAATATCGGAAAGTGTCATTTAGTTTAAACCTTGTAAGAGTTATGTAAGTCGGGTAACTGTATATGGGTGTATGATGTCAGGTGTGGTCAGCTGGTCTGAATATGGGGCCCAAATGTGGTCATAGGAACTATTTCAGTCTTCAATAATACGAGTTTAGGGTGGTTTAGGCTACTTAGAATCGTCTCGCAGTGATAAGAACAATTCAAAAAATCTTGTATAATTTATTGTGGCCAGATTAAGCTTGTTAGTTGTGCTCAAATACCCGTCCCTTCAGTAAGCTAAAATTATTGTTCGCCATTTGACTGTCTAGTCTATGTATCTTGATAGTACGCGTCACTGTAAATTACGGGATCAAAGTTTAAGGCTAACGACCATTTTCTCATGTATAGCATTTTTATGACTGGAACCTTTTAGTCTTTCATTATGAATGACGAGTTAGTAACTAGCCAGTAATGATGACTTCCTGTAATTTAACACTGAACAGGTTATAACTACTTTTTCTTGTGTACGGATGTGATTTATTCCTTTATCTGACGAAAGTAGTTTTGATATATGTATATTATTTTAATTCAAGTGCTCTGTAATTATACTATTATGGTATTTTCTGGTAAGCAGTTGATACTATACATTATATTCATAGTTTTCTTGAATCGATTCAGTCCGGCCCCAAAAGTAATCTTGAAAGAGATGAGCTTAATATAAACATTCAAATTGCTTGCATTATTGCATTAAATTTCGTTCCATTAAATTGCAAATATTATTTTATATCGGGAATTCAAAACCAGTGCTCACTATAGGTAGTGGGTCCAATGTCGTACTTTCAAATGCTAATTGCCGAAGCAAGAACTAAATTCAGTGCATGAATAATTTATAGTTTGCCGCAGTGTTGCCGGCAGGTTGAGGTGGACGCCAATCCCTCGCGACCTGTCTTGCACGTATGACATGCTCACCGTCCGTGTTATGCCAACAGTTTGGCATGTCAGGTTACATACATTATCGCGTTGATTCGATTCGTACCGCCCGTTAGTTGGGTGGTCACTGGTCAGTTATTGTTATGGCTCGCGCGGAAGTGGACGTCGGTTAGCGCGTGGTCGAAATGCAGATTGATTATTAGCTCGTGTGTCGCGCTCGCGTGCAGCCCGTTGCAGACGCCTGCACTTGATCGTGAAAGTTACTGGCCTCAAATGCCGGGACCGTTACTAAAAGAAATCGCCTTGTTTTAAGTTAAATGAAGATGTGTCTTACCGATGGATATGTGCTTTAATATGACACACAATAGACGCTAAACTCATGTGTTCTATGTGACTTGTACCGATAAGTGATAACCTTTCACGTCGTTCGGTGTCGTCGTCATCAAGGACTGTCAGTGTTATTTGACTAATAGAGAAATAAATAAAATTAGGTACTCCTTAAGACCCCATACGGTTACGGTCGTTATGGATGACTCATATAGGATGAACTTTAATGCTAATAGCTTAAGAGCTTATTTTAGATTAACTAAACAGTAACTCATATGCGCTATTATAAATATGGCTCGTGCTTCAAGAAAAACACTGAAAAGGGTCACTAATCATTACTACCCTTTATTTAATTTTCAAAGGCCTTTTTATCGGATTGCCTCTAATCGGACATGATTCAAATCATTCTTTGTTTTATAATTTATCATTTGTTGGATATATTATTTGTCTGTTACTATAATCTTCCGATTAAATTATAGAGTTTAACAGAAAAAAGACTAGGAGATATATTCTAGCAAACAAATTAAAATATAATTTGTTATTAGACTGCGATAAGTAGTATAGTGAATTAATTGGCAATATTTATTTCAAATTTATTATTAGATACTGTGCAGTCGAGTTCATAAATATATGTACGTTCCCAAAGGTTCAAAACATCTAAAGAACAATAAAATCATGTTCATATATTTAAGAGGGGTGTTCAATAAGTAGTGAGAATGAGCATGATTACGTATCATTATGATAATTTCTAATTGTTGGTCATAGTGTGTCACTATTCATTAATATAGTGAATAAGTAGAAAAGTATAGTATTCATTTGTTTTTCTTTAATAGCTAAACAAAGGTGATAGCATAGAACAAATTCTGACATCACTTAAATGGGAGGATATTTTGTTACATATTAGGGGCGGTGTTGGCAAAATTCTGGTGTGGTAATCAAAAAATGTATTATAAAATTAGAAGTTCATCTATTTTGATGCCACAAACAAAAAACAAACTCGTGTCATCATTTTTTTAGCCACAGCTCACCTAACACACTTGGTAGTTAGTTTGGTTTTTCTGGCCATTAATATTATATATATATATTTTTTAAATAGGGTGAATTTAGGTGACAAATATATGAATATAAATACGAAGGGAGAGTGAATCAAGATAATTATATAGCAATTAAACGAAGTCGTCTAAGAAAAAAACAAAGAAAAAAAATACCAATTCTCAGGGTTTTTTTTTTGCTGATTACCAGGATTGCTGTTCAGGCTTGTGAATTTTATACAACTAGATACCTACCGTATAATCTATACCAACTCTTTTACTATTTCTTCTTATTCTTAGATATTGAAAACTCCTCAATGAAATCGGTGCAATTGCGTCGATATAAAAAATAAGCCTCATAACGACGACCAAGTTTTTTTTTTGAAGGAAAGTAATAATATTTTCAACAATACACGGAAACTAAGAAAGAGCGTATTTTATCCACGCACGGCGAAAGGTTCCGTGCCTACTAAAAAGGTCGTATCGTCACAGAAACCTTACGTCACTTACGTCGTTTTCTATAGGGAAGGCAGTTTTTCAGCAATTAGGTATCTCGAACATCTTTGAACCGATCTTGTTCAAAATAATTTTAGGTGAAAGAATTTAAATAGCCCCTAGCACTTGAAATAGCCCTAGGTCCATGATTTTTTTCATATTTTTTATAAATACGACGTGTTATAATTATTTGTCGGACCGTAAACGTAGGGTTCCGTGCCTATTAAAAAGCTCGCATCGTCACAGAAATCTTACGGTACTTACGTCCTTTTCTTTAAGGAAGGTAGTTTTTCATTAATATCTCGAAAACCTTTGAACCGATCTTGTTCAAAATAATTTTCGGTGAAAGCATTTAATAAGCCATATGTCAATGATTTTTTTCATATTTTTAAAATACACCGTTCAAAAATTAGATTTTAAATGTCCCCCCGGGACAGAATTTTAGTGACTTTCGGGGCGATTATCTCCGACTCAATTCACTTAATAAAAAAAAAATGCTGAGAAACCTTATATTTATTTTATTGATGTGGATATTTTTTGACTTGCAGTTACATGTGTAGAGTGCACCCCTAAAAAAATATTTATTTAGTCATTTCATTACAGAACTATGTAGCGGCTAACAAAATACACCTATCCTCAAAATTTTATTCAAATACACTTATAGTTTTAGAGTAAAATGCCTGTGACGTACGGACAGACGGACAGACTGACATACTGATAGACTGACAGACGGATGTGACGAAACTATAAAGGTTCCGTTTTTGCCATTTTTGGCTACGAAACCCCAAAAAATTATAGGATACCAATAACTTTTGTTTTTTATATGGGTATAAAAAACAAAATTTATGGTTACTTTGTCCATGCACACTCTTGTTTTTGAACTCGACTGTACCAAGACAAGGTTAAAATTATATTAGGTTTAATTACGCCTCCGTCGTAGCTTGGACGCTAATTGATTAGATGTCAATCCAAGCGATTACACGATCCAATTTATTTTCTATTCGCAAAGTGTATTCCAACACCCCTATCCGTATTATTTACTTAGTGAAAAAGCGAATGAATATGGGTCAAGGTCACGCCATCATGTCTCTAACCTTGATAAAATGCGAGGCAATGTAAGAAAATGGAGGTTGCTAGGGAAAACTCACACCTAGGTACCTACCGCCTTTCTTAGGTACTGCGTAGATTCTTCCACCGAAATGATCGCATTTTCGTTTGCCTTTTTTATTATTCTGGTGACTTCGCGTTGCCACTGAATTAATGAGTATTCAAGGAAAGAGGACGTTTGAATAAGTTCAGAGTACGGCACAGTATCGTGACTTCTAAGTGAAAAAATGATGACGCCAGCCGTTGAAGGCCGAGTTTTTCTTCGAGATCTAAGGAAAATGTTTCTTTCGGTTGCAATGTCAGACTGAATACAATTTCCTATAACCATGCTATGCAATCTAAACCATCTAATGCAGAGTAAGGTTTGCAAGAGCTAACTTTTAAATGGCACGTACAGCTATTTATTAACTTTAAGTACATGTCTAGTTTTGCGATGACCTATCACGATTATGGAACGGAGTTCAAATTCTTGCCAAACCCAGTAAATGTACTGCAACACGGTCGCCCCATGAAAACACAGGAGTGCTCGCTTTTATCAGAGTAAAAAGGTTAAATCGTTCCGTAGTTTCATTTTAAACATTGCCTTCAATAATCAGGTTCCTATTCCTAGAGCTATTGTGAGGTACATGTGAAAGGTCCCATATAGACACCAACAGTGGTCTAGCGGTCGAGCAATGAAGGCTGTGTGACGTCACTTGCTGAATCACGTGCTGGCGTCGTCGACCTTATAGGCCCAACCGCTTTGGCAATTTCATAGGCATATTCGCGTTGTTTAAAAACGCTACGGTAGCCATCGCAATAGATGTTGTCTGAGTCAAATTTATCCCACCGATAGTAAAAAATGGGCCAAGGCCGGAGCTTCCAAAAGTAACACGTACTGCTTTCTAGCATGTCAATAATCTAGTGTCAAGTTTGACACTAGATTATTGAGATATTTAAAGTACTATATTGAAAACTCCCAAATTAGGGTTTACAGCGCATTCGTTGTAAATCTCCACATAGCAGCGTCGTCGCTCGGCATTACCTACCTTACCAATTACCGGTTAAAATGTATGGGTAATTTCCGTTTATTAATTGTAAAAAGTTGAATCGTAGATTAGACTAAGGCTCTTAACAATGTAGGTACAATTTTTTGCAATCCACCTCCATAGGCATTATGTAACGTGGAAGTTTTCAATGTGTACGTTACAGTAGCTGTAGTTAGGTATAATTTGGTTGATGATTCTTGAGTAATGTGCACAGATTTTACTTCACGGTCAAGAATCGTGGCTAGTCCTAAATGTGCTAAACACGACTCCTGAACAATTTAACAAATTGACGAAGCATGTTGTCTCGATTCTTGTTTTGAAGAACTACTTATTCGGTGTCGTTCTGAACAAAATAGTCCATTAGCTTAATTACTCAGCGCTCTAGCTGTCCGTGAAACTAGATATAAATGTTTTCTATTAGTACTGATAGGAAGAGGTAAACACTCTTATTAATTATTTACAAATACACGTTTAGCCTAAAGAAGCCTGGCCCCGAGCTATGTAGCAAAAAAACCTACAAGAAAAAAGTCTATTTATTATCGACCGGAGGATTATCTTAGACGAACTCTCAAATTACCAATTATTATGGTAGGGACTTCCCTAGGACAATTTTATTCGAGCCATTGCAAGTTCCATGTTGGTCCACTACTTTTTTTGAACTCCGAAAAGAAAGTTTACATTAGAATTGATAACTTCAAAAAGATTGAAACAAAAAATATTGAATGAAAGCTGTTTTATCTTTATTCTCTATAACGATTGTGTCTTGTATTGTCAGCAGTGTGGTTTTCAAATAGGAATATATCCATTTATTTCCTATTGTTTTCATGTTTTGTTTACACTGTCACATTTGTTGACTTGCTTAATTAAATATACCTTGGTATACATATACAAACCTGTCATGAACGATATATACTAATTATACATATGAAACGTTTTCGTTGGTACCTGCTAAATAAAACGTTAACTCGATTTCATGTTCTATGAAATGAAACTCATGAATATGATAGCTAAATTTGCAGTAAAATTTAATTATGATGGCTATAAAAAAACAGCGTGCTGGTAATTTAATCTCACCACTTTCATTATATCGCGGCGGGCGAGTGTTGGCGCGCCTTGCATTGCCCTCAATTTTACATGAAATAAATACATCGCGTTTAAAATCTAACAAATTAAGCTATGTAAATCTAATATTTAGTGAACATACGTTTACGTTTCAATCATCTTATCAGCGTCATTCGTGATTAGCTCGTTAGACGTTTTAAAATTATGAAGCGACGTTACCTGCGGCTCAGTGTGGTTTTAGTTTCAGTGCAACTATTTATACGCCCCCGTCGGACGTCAGACGGCCTTTAAAATCATATCGGGCGGACGTTTTCCAGGCGGTTTTTCCAGCCGTATATTACTTTAGTCGGGCGTGAATATGAATTCGCGTTTGACTTTTATAGACCCAAAGTTATTAAAGGAATATCTAAGAGACAAAGTGCTAGTTGATGGTGTAGTGTAAGAAACTGTTGTCTTGGGAGTGCATGGGGCGGTGAGGGGCAGGGCCCGATGGTCGGCGTCGCGCGTCACGGCGGAGGGCTGCTCGTCGGGCGCGAGGTGCGCGGGCGGATCGCGCGCCTCGCCGCCGCCCGGCTTCGATCGCGAGCTCTTCGACGAGCTCAGCTTCCTGCCCGACCACGAGCTGCGTGAGTGCCTCGGCGAGTACCCGGACTTCCTCTACCACGTCGCGAGGGACAGGTTCGGGAGGCTCTACTTCCGAGTCATCAGGACGTTGCTCCTCGACCGAGGTATGCCCGGCAAGCGCCGTCCTCCATCTCATCGCTTAGATTAAGCCGCTCCGCAACGTTTCGCTTCGTTCATTCCATTTGGGACACTACTAAAGTGCGTTATCGTTATAATGCCTCCACTTATATTTATTGTAACGTTATTATGAACACACGCTTACTGAGGGCGCTTAAAATGTTTCATTACCTTGACCGACTATCTTATTTGTCTCGTGCTTACCTAAAGAACACTGATAGACGTGATAACGTCTGTAGTGTATACTTGCATTACACCATTAGCATTTATTCATTATAACGTAGATTGATTGCTATGTTACATGGCAACGTATAGTTATACTGACGAGTCGAATACGGGAAATGGGTGGTAAAAAAGTGTGTTTTGCGGCGTGTGAGAGACGCCATGAGCGTCACAATCGATATCCGTTGTAATCTCGGAGTTAAGTAACAATGAGAAAAAGCACATCCACCACATTCAATGGCCTCGTTGCCCTCTGCTCCCAGCTTCCCACACTTAGAAAGCAAACTCGCTACCGTTTTTCGTTAGTAATAACATTTTATTGCACTTTTGCTTACGGTAAGGTATTGTAAATATCCTTGTATTTTAAATGTTTACGGGATAAACAATGGAATGTTGCATAGTAACAAATCAATTCGTTGTGCCTGGGGCTCTATAAAGTATGCAGACGGTAGTTATCGTAAGTTGATCGATTCAGCAGTAGGTCTATCTACATGTGATCTACAATGAAACAATAAATATTGAATTGACTCGTTTTGATGCATTGACTTGGAGTGTTAATGCATCAAAACGCAACTTTTTATCAGTACTATTATGCGTTAAGTTCGTCGTCTGTAGTCTCTTTTGCTGGTACTTGAATTTTCCCACATGTTGTGTAGACTGTAGACAATCGAGTAAAACAGTTTGTTTTGCTCGCCCTCCGCCGAGCGCCGGTGCACCGCCTTGGAGCGCGTAGTCGCCAACCTGCTCGGTCGCCCCGCGCTAGTGTTTGTCGCCACGGATCACATTGTTTATCGATGTAACACCTCAGACAATATCGTTTCCGAACTCCAGTTCACGGATAATGTACCTAACAGTGCAGAGTATAGCCCGTTTCGTTGAACCGTTTCAATGAATACGCCACGCGCCGGTGTAGATTGTACACTCCCTGGTCAGTATCATTATTGCCGTATCGAGTCATTAAAATCGATATGTAAATAAGTTGGTTTTAATCATATCTTATCAAAGCTCGAAGCCGGTTACCGGGCCGCAATGAATCTTCATTCCGTGTTTACGCTCGCGTGCGTTTTCACTTGTAAAAAGTCCGCACCGTTTTCGTACACCGTATTGTGTTCATTGAAGATTGTTTATTCGGTTCAGTTTATTTTGCTTTTTTCTGATGAAGGATTGTGATAGTTTACAATTGCCCTGCAGGTACTTAAAACGTGTTTGGTGGCATGAGTAGGAGTGGCATATAGGGTGCTATGAGTGTAGGTAGGATTTAAATTACAGTGCTTGATTCGAAGGTTAGTTGAAGGATTACGTATATTTAAATTAAAAAAGAATTAAAGCAGAAATGTATATGTAGGTATATGTGATTCACGAAAGTACAAATTAATTTTAATGAAATGTGTGTACATGTTGAATAACTTTTATACAGAATAGGTAAACTTGGCAAAGTATAGACCAGAAATGCATACGTTCCTACCTATTTTACAACAATTGTCTTATTAATATTTACTTCCTTTCACAATAATGGGGAATGGATGAAAATTTTGGAAATGCCTGATAATTTTTTTGGTGATAGGAATAACCTTCCTTAGCACCATAAAAAAGTTTCAGATTTTTCAGCTGCGACAAATATTTTTGAAAAATGTAAACAGTTTCCTCATTTACGTTTTGGGTCAAGAACGGTAAATAGATACTTTCCTTGATCTGTCTCATATTACAAAAAACTATCTTCAATATCTGTGGTAAACTGACACTGGTAATGATCAATATAGCTGCTGCAAGTGTCAATATCATTGCCAGTGTCAGTTTACCACACATATTTCATATATTTTTTTGTAATATGAGACCGATCGAGGAAGGTGCCGTAACTGACCCAAAACGTAAGTGAGGAAACTGTTTATATTTTTCAAAAAAAATTGACGCAGCTGAAAAATCTGAAACTTTTTTCTGGTGCTAAGGAAGATTATTCCTATCACCAAAAAAATAATCAGGCATTTCTAAAATTTTCATCCATTCCCAATTTAAAGAATGTTTAATTTTCCATAAAGTTTAAATACGTGTATATAGGTACCCAGTATTTTGTAACGTAATTTTGTCCACAGTTCTATGCAGCAACAGGGTGAGCCAAATGACAAAAACCTACAATGACATCGAAGCAGTAACACGGCTCTTAGAAGAAGTAAGTACCCATTGTGTTCTGTCTTTACATACTAGCTATAATTGTTATGTGTACTTATGCATGATGTAGGTAGGTAACATTAGTTTTCTCTTACCGACTGGAAATTGGTTGTGTAAGCTAATAAAGATCTGCCTTTTGTATCTTTGTTCTGACTTCTGTGGTTATATCTAATTTTGCATGGGATTCGGGTGGTGGTACTAATTGGAATTTAGCAACTCACGTTTTTCCCATCTTCTAATATCAACACACTTATTTTAAATTCCAATTTGACAGCAATCAAATGTAATTACACCGATAATTAGCGTTTTGCCGCCGTGATAGATGCGATTAGAGATTTTACATAGTCGCCTTCTTTATGGTACGAATGGTACCTAATAATAAATCTAAATGCAAATGCTTAGCTCTGAATCACCTAGGCAGGTATAGTTTTGAAATTGCAAACCACAATATTATTTTTATTGCATTGAATACCGGGCATCGGTTGGCATTGAAAGCTGTACGCAATATATTTGTATCGAGAAATAGCCGATAATGAACTGAATCATTGCAACGTGCCTTATAATCCGGTAAATTAACTGTCACCCCCCAGGGTGTGAGTAATTTATTCATCATTCAACTAAATGCGGTACGCCGAAACATTTAGCGGTAGCTTTTATGCATTGTTGGGTCAATTTATGATGGGTCGTGTGATATCACTTGTCATGACAAGCGTGCTATATTGGCTGGACACATGTCATAATCAGATTATATCACCGTACAATTTCGCGAAATCCGGAATTAGCGAATCGTTCATAATTAGTGAATTCCTTTGCTTTTGAATTGCAGATCCTGTTGCTTTGCACATACCCGCGTAATCATACACAATAATCGTGAACTGAAATTTGTTTGATACTGTATAATATCAGAATCTTGTCAATGATTGCGCGATATTGGCGTAAGCCTTAATAAGACAGACTTGAGAATAAGAGTGTTATAGCGATACATCGCTAAGGCTTTCGTAATGTCTCTGTACTCGATCGGCCTCTCTTATGGCATTGCCTTTTACGGGAACAGCAATGTTCACAGAAAACGGTTTTCTCCGAATCCCATTACTTACCAAGAGCGCTAAGGACGCACAGCCATAACTTGAATGAAGATAGCCGCGCGGGTTCAGATGGCTTACTGAATCGACGTCACTGTTTGTTTTAACATCCCTTTAAATCTTTGTATTTTTTGTTGCAGAAAGAGAAAGACTTGGAGTTGACGGCCCGCATCGGAAAAGAGTTGCTGGCCACGAACGGCGTATTGGAAGCACGTGTCAACTCCCTCGAAGGTGAACTGCGGAGCGCCAGAGACCACATCACCCAGTTGAGGCACGACCTCACTGCAAAGACTGATTTACTTCAGGTACAACATTAATTCAACCAATACACGTTCCAGTGCTAAGCAAACCCCTCTAATTAATGATACGGTTCTCAAACTGGTTGAATCCGAATGGGGAATTTCTTCACACTGTGCAGACTACTTATTCTTCTTTATTTCTTCTTCTTTCTTTTTTCTTCTTTCTTTTTTCTTCTTTCTTTTTTCTTCTTTCTTTCTTCTGCTTTATTTCTTCTTCTTTGGAAGATAAAGTAAGAAAGTTTTTCACTGTCAAAGTCTTTATGACATTGACATAAAATTTTTATTAAATTATGTCTGGCTTATGGAAGAGGCTTTTTCACTGTTTACTTTAAGTGATTTTAGGGTTCAGTACCCAACGGGTAAAAACGGGACCCTATTACTAAGACTTCGCTGTCCGTCCGTCTGTCTGTCACCAGGCTGTATCTCAAGAACCGTGATAGCTAGAGAGTTGAAATTTTCACAGATTATGTATTTCTGTTGCCGCTATAACAACAAATACTTAAAAACCGGCCAAGTGCGAGTCGGACTGGGTTTTTTATAGATAATGGTACGGAACCCGCCGTGCGCGAGTCCGACTCGCACTTGGCCGGTTTTTTCATTTGTTTTGGTAGGAACAAAATATATTAATATACAAGTACGGTCGACGCCAAAAATACGTTTACACTATTCGCCTTATTGCAATGGAATAAGGTGCAAAAGTGTAAATGTATTTTTGGCGTCGACTGTACTATCGCCCAAGGGTACGGGTACACACCTCTAGGGTCATTTTCGAGCGTTTGCTATAGATGTGCAAACGATTTTGAACAGAAAGTGTGAACCCGTACCGTTGGGCGATAGTACATACCATGAGTTAGGGCTACAATATAAGTAGACTAATTGAAACCCCACCCACACACGACACTCCCTCTATAAAATTGTTCGCCATAGCTTCGGTTGCTGTGAAACTGCCTTACGTGCTTAGTCAATTAGGGTGAATTAGAGTCACGTCATTCAGGATATAATACATTTATATTAAACATATTTTTTTATGATTGAACTTATTCTGCGCATCATCGCGTGCAGACTACATATATGTTTTTTAGGGTTCCGGACCAAAAAGGTAAAAACGGAACCCTTATGCCAACTCCATCCGTCTGTCTGTCTGTTCACACAGTCACAAAGTTAAATATCTCAGGAACTATTAATGCTATCAATTTAAAATTTGGAATAGTTGAAATCAAACATAATCCACGTGTATGGAAAATAAAAAATAAAAAAATATACTAGATATATATATTTAATTTCTAAAAAAAAGGATGGATAAGAGGGGGGCAAAAATTCAAAGTCTAGTTAGTAGGCCAAGTGGGGTATCACATGAAAGGGCTTAAATGACACATTCTAAAACAGTTTATTTTTCTACAGTGGTCAAATTTGGATTTGTAAAGGAAAATGTTGAAAAAGTTACCATTCTCCCCCCTTATATATTATATTATTATCGTAAATATTACCGGAAAAGTAAAACGAGACGTCTATCTAGCGTATTTTTTTATTCTTCTAAAATTATTTGTCAATTAGTTTGTAATTTAATACTTCTGTGTTTAATTTTTTTCCTTCAAATTCGTATGAAATTATTCTGAAAGCACCTTCTAGCAAATAAATAAAAGAATTTTCTAAATTGATTCACTTGATAAAGAATTATCTGTGAAAAACCAACATAACAGGTTGCAAGTTGTGTTAATGTAGCACCAGTCGTATACAGACACACACACACACATGACATACGAGTTTACGCAGTTACACGCTAGATGTCGCTGCCTGTAAGATGGATCACGCTAACGCTTGTTCGACGTAGAAACTATAAGAAGGATGCACACTATCCTTCAGCGCTTTCATTTGTGGGAGTGTGAGACTCCGAGCTTTCAACCTGCGGCTGTGTTGTTCGTGTTTCGGATTATCACTCCTGCGTCTGTGTGTGAGTCGGCATACTGAACTCGGACAGTAATTGCTAAGATTTTTATGAAAGTTTGTACGGAACCCTCGGTGCGCGAGACAGACTCTGACTTGACCGGTTTTTTTGTTTACGTATGGTACGGTAGGTACTTAATAGCCAACGTATTCCCAAAGTTAATTAGTTCTTAATGTTCTTATTCATGAGTATTGTACATGCTACTAAGTAATATAAATCCACGTGCTAGTTTCTACGAACGGTTGATGTCACACAGTTGACATAGTTTTTGTGCCGTAATTTTCGTGTATTTTTCACACGCCTAAAAACACAATTATTAGGCATTTGGTCGCTTTATAATCTGGGTTTTAATTACTTCCGTAGCATTAAATGCCGTTAAACATTTGCGTGTGTCGACGAAGAGCTGCATTGTAATTATTGATCGGGCGATTCCGTAGGTAGTCTTAGTATGTAATTACTTTATTAGATGACTGTAAGGAAGAAAGCGATTATACTCGTAGTTCACTCGGAGCACTGTTGTTTTTTTCCTGAGAATGCTTGTTCGTTATTGTTCCGGACTGTAAAGAGTAAGTGTCATATTATTAGCGTGTGTCGCAGAACGTTGATAAAATGATAAATAATCAGTTTTTCAAAGTGACGACTATTTCTCACGATATGATAGGTAAGTATATATACAATAGCATTAAAACATTAGAATCGAAACAATATACGATGTAAAGGGTAACGACATGGTGGGAAGGGAACATGCGTAAGTGAATGGCAGAGCCAAACAAAAACGTCTTGTTGGCCGTCTCTCAAAGAAAATCCTAGTTAGAGTTATCGCGATGGCCTACATTGTTTATTGATGGCCTAGCCGTTCATGTTTTTTTTATGTATTTAGTATTGAAACAATAAAACACTCGTTTAATCATGGTTCATGTACTTTGGCCGATAGGTCCCGCGCGCGGGTTGCGGGAGATTGTTGTAACGCTCGCCATAGCTCTTGCATTCAGGGAATCGTTTACATAAGTCATTACGAATTGACGGCTGGTTGTGGGTGATTTTCTTATTGCATAATTATCTTAATGATTCATATCGATTGATCAATTATATTGGTCATAATGGGAGATTGGTTTTCGATACTTATAGTTCATTTATTATTCAATACTTCTTATTCATTCGTTCATAACTCGGTAAAGTTGTGAAAACAGGTCATTGATCTTCAATTCCTTATAGCATACTTCTTAAGAGGACTATAACAAAAAACACGCGTAATTGTAAGTTTTTATCGTCAAAATTACATACCTTCCATTCGTTTTTTTAAATAACAACTAGTTGGTGAAGATAGTTTGATTTCTCCTTTACAATATCAGCATGACAATTGACCGATAATCTTTTTACTGATTTAGTAATGAATTTTCTGCAGCGGCATGTTTCAGCTAAATCTCGTGAGAGACCTCATTTCGGAGTGATAATTGGTCAAATCAGTTAAATAGTATGCACAAAATAAAAATCTGTTACAATCACAAGTACCCTGTAGTTTAATCAAAGTAATTAAAAGTTTAATTTTTATGAGCCATGGGCTGAGAAAAAAAATCTGAAACGAATTACATTTTGCACCGAAAACGGTCAAAATCAATTCATGATTTCTCAAAATCCCTGCATTATCTTAACGTAATTCTGATACCAAAATGATCTCCAGTATCTGTTTATTACGAAACATTTATTGAGTGGATTTAAATCACCACGATTTATTATTGACGAATTATTAAACAATACCTCATTTTACATGACTACGGCGGCCACGCGCTGCCTAACGCTCAGACCCGCGCCAGCGCTCGTCGAGGTAGGACCTATGTTCGTCGGCTCCGCACAGCTAGCAACGTCGCTATGCGTGACATTTATGCTAGTGTGCGTCGGACGGTGTGTAGCGGCATGAAACATTGTTAATGTGTGCGCGTATAGGACGATAGTATCGACTTGATCGTTGTTTGTTGGAAGTGGAAGTATCTAACTTCATCTAAGATTGGTGTTATAATAATTTTTATGTTTAACTGTTTTTCCTTAATTGATTGCTTTATACAAATTGCATAATTGTTATGGATGTCAATCCTAACCTTTTTATATCTACCATGACAGCGGTAAACGAGTGTACGGCCTGCCCGATGGTTTTATATGCACTGATAATAATGATATTTTCAGTAAATAAATATTATTATCCTACTATAATATTACAAATGCGAAAGTTTGGATGTTTAGATGTTTGTTACTCAATCACGCTTAAACGTCTCAACCGATTTGGATGAAATTTTGCACTAAGATAGTTTATAGCCTGTGGGTCGATCACGTAACATTTCTTACGCGCGTTAGGTAGATTTAACTGTCATTTTTCCATATAAAATGTGAAATTTAGGTCTACCTGACGCACGTACAATGCGTTACGTGATTGACCCTCTGGAATCCATACTTTAATATTATAAATGGGAAAGTGTATGTGTGTGTTTGTTTGTCCGTCTTTCACGGCAAAACGGGGCGACGAATTGACGTGATTTCTTAAGTGGAGATAGTTGAAGGGATGGAGAGTGACATAGGCTACTTTTTGGCTCTTTCTAACCCCCCACTTCCCTAAAATGGGGGGTGGAAGTTTGTATGGAGCATTCCGCAATTTTCAAGGTAGAAAGCTAATAATTGGTCTTGCGGACTATTTGTGACTAACAAAAAAATCGTGCACAACTTTTTTTTTGGAAATCTGCACCCAACCCCTTATAAGAGGGGTTGAAATTTTAGATGGGGGTCCAGATATGTAGAGTCGATATGTAGAGTCTATATGTAGAGTCGATATGTAGAGTCGATATGTAGAGTTGATATGTAGAGTTGATATGTAGAGTCGATATGTAGAGTCGATATGTAGAGTCTATATGTAGAGTCGATATGTAGAGTTGATATGTAGAGTCGATATGTAGAGTCGACTTGTAGTCGACATGTAGAGTCGACATGTAGAGTCCATATGTAGAGTCGACTTGTAGTCGACATGTAGAGTCGATACGTAGAGTCGATATGTAGAGTCGACTTGTAGTCGACATGTAGAGTCAACATGTAGAGTCTATGTAGAGTCGATCTAAATATATAAAAGAAGAAACTGACTGACTGACATCACCGCACAGCTCAAACCGCTGGATCTAGAGATTCCAAATTTGACACGTAGGTTCCTTATAAGGTCGAAGAGTGCACTAAGAATTTTTTTTTTTAATTTTCCCCCTAAGCGGGTGATATGTGGGTCCAAAGTTTGTATGGGGACACAAAATAAGTATGTTTATTTGATTCGAAACTTCATAGGAGTATTTCTAACAATAAATGAGTAAATACGTGTTTCAGGTTTTTGGAATTCAACCCCTAAAAGGGGGAAATGGGACAATGTCTGAAAATCAACATGAGTATTGTTCCTATGGTTTATCTGGTCGCTGGTCGCTGATTACGAAAACAACAACAACTATTTTTAAATCCAACGTGGCGGACGTGAAATACTATCTCCCTGTTGGGGTGCGATGGGGTTGTGTCTAAATATCAATATGGGTGTCGTTATTATGGTTTTTTGGGACGTTAATTACGAAAATGGCATCGATTTTGTAATTTAACATAGTGGACATGAACATTCTTGAAAGTATTTGTGCCAAATTGCAATTAAATTGTCATACGGGTCAAACTGAGATGCACCTTTTTTGTAGACGGTTAAAATTACTTTTAGTACGCGGGCGAAGCCAGTTTCTTATTTAATATATTTAGATCGACTCTATATAGACTCTACATATCAAGCATAGACTCTACATATCGCTTATTGACGTTTGCGGGTCAGACCCTGCACGGTGATTCGGACTGTCCAGAATTGGTGAGTCGAGTTGTGCGACTGCATGTTCCAGACATCCCCAGGATAGCCCTCAGGCAGCGGCGACGCGATCTGTTGGCTTTGCCAGCGGGACGCACCGTGTCGCGCCTGAACTCTCCGCTACTCCGTGCCCTCACACATTTGAATGCTCTCTTGGCATCAGCACCTGAGTGCGACCTGTTTGCGTGGCGATGGGCGTCTGTGAGAAAAGAATGCCTGAGATTCTGTAAGATGATGGATGCGGGGCCTAGAACCGTGAAACTGTAATTGGTAACAATAATTGTACCTGATTGTTATTTGTAATAAATAACTTTGTTGTATATGTTAATTTTAAGTGTCATGTCGAATTGGAATAGTTCTGTAAGGGCATGTATACATATCTTCAAATAAATAAATAAATAAATATCGAATCTACATATCGACTCTATATATCGACTCTACATATCGACTCTACATATCGACTCTACGTATCGACTCTACGTATCGACTCTACATATCGACTATATATCGACTCTACATATCGACTCTATATATCGACTCTACATATCGACTCTACATATCGAATCTACATATCGACTCTACATATCGACTCTACATGTCGACTACAAGTCGACTCTACATATGGACTCTACATGTCGACTCTACATGTCGACTACGAGTCGACTCTACATATCGACTCTACATATCAACTCTACATATCGACTCTACATATAGACTCTACATATCGACTCTACATATCAACTCTACATATCAACTCTACATATCGACTCTACATATCGACTCTACATATAGACTCTACATATCGACTCTACATATCTGGACCCCCATATAAAATTTCATCCCCTCTTTTAAGGGGTTGGGTGCAGATTTCCAAAAAAAATGATTCACGATTTTTTGTTACTCACAAATAGTCCGCATACCAATTTTTAGCTTTCTACCTTGAAAATTGCGGAATGCTCCATACAAACTTCCAACCCCCATTTTAGGGAAGTGGGGGGTTAGAAAGAGACAAAAATTAGCCTATGTCACTAACTATCTCCGCTTAAAAAATCAATTCAATTCGTCGCCCCGTTTTGCCGTGAAAGATGGACAAACAAACACACACATTCACTTTCCCATTTATAATATTAGTATGGATTAGTATGAATATGGAAGTATGGATTAATTAAACACTTTATAACAATACCTACAATACGTTTGTATTCTCATTCCCATACATGGCATACTGTGTCCTCAGTAATGGCTTCAGCGCTGGATCAACACTATTTCGTCGTCTTTCACATTGCAGCGAGTAAGACGTGAGACAAATGATAGCGCGAGCGGAATGGCAACGTCGCGTAAAAATTGCGAATTGGCTTACAGCTCAAATGTTAGAGGGCTCTTAAAGGAACAATACGACGCAGGGGTAGAGGGAATTCATAGCTGGAATTTTTGTATAGCTGGTAATTAATATGCCTCTTTACTTAACCGTGATGGTTGCCTATGTGTGGATCGCCGTCCGTTGTTTGTTTTGGTTTCTCATTCGTTTCGAAATTTGAATTTGTTAGAAGAATTGTATGCTTCTCAGGTACGTAAATTGCCTTAATTCCTTGTGAAACTTTCTAGAAATTTCCGAGAAATTTTCCAACTTTTTGTAATCTTTCCGCAATTTGCACAGTACTACATATAGGTAGTAATGTGCAATTTTCTGTACTTTATTTTAGTAAAAAAATAATTAAATTAACTGTATTTTAGTTAACGGGAGCTTCTTATTTTATTATTAAGAGGTTAGTTTTCACAGAGAGTCTGTTTTAAAAAGTGTACCAAAATTATGAATGAAATGAGCCTGTCGTACAAATGTCTTAATTTACCCATTCTTAGCTTATGTAGTTCGAAAGTATCGGACTTGAATGTTCTTATTGGATAACGATCAGCTTGTAAATTAAGAATAAGAATAATTTATTGAAAACTTATTTTACAGACATGTGCTAGAATTGACATATAGTCGACATCAAAGATATGTTTACACTTTTGCACCTTGTAAACATCAAAATCGTATACATATCTTTGAAGTCGACTGTACCATGTTGATCGCTTAAGTGTTGTGAATTTGTGAACCCTGATTGTGCAGTCAAGGGTACCAATATGCATACACCACAAAGTCTCAAAGATATGTATACAGACCGTATCTCTTCAACTATAAGGTTGTAGTATTGGTGTTCTTGACTGTTCTATACCTGCCCTAGTTTTCTGGGCCGCAGTGCAGACGTTAGTACGTGTTAACGTTGCACAGTTGATTAATCGCATACTGCACGATATGAGGTTAGTGCTTATATCATAGATCGCTGTTGTCAAAACTCGCGCTACGTTCTGACGAGTCCGTAAGTTCAAAAGTTACGGCTGCTTTACCAACGGAAATAAGTCACTTGAACGTGAAGGTTGTCGGGGCTCTTTCTAAGGGATGATCGACCTGACTAAGCGAGGTTCTCGTGATCATTGTATATTCATTTGGGCACATACATGCGTTAAATCTTTCGCTAGTTGCTGGCCGCGCGCTGCTTGAATAGTGCTAGACGTGATGTCGTCGCAAATTTTCTTTTACGTTTTAAATCTATACTTTGTCGTACTGGGATGAAAGCCAAAAGGCACATGCCACTGAAAAAACGTTCAAATACAATAGTAGTTATACAACAAGTGCATAAAACGAGCCATTTCACCCGAGACGTATATATCTACCCGAGCCACCGGCGAGGTCGAGAGATGAAATGGCTCATTTATACCCGAGTTACACACACTGCTTTTCACTTCGATTGCGAGAAAATAACAAATATTTGCAAAATTAAAAAAAAAAAAACAGTTCATTACCGCCACTTTGATATTTTCGACACGTGATATTAGGTACTTCCTACTGCCAATGGTTCGATACGTTTTTAAATAATAATTGACTTCTATTTTATCTGGTTTTATTAATAGAAAACACGGATGTGAAATTTACTAACGCAAATCAAATAAAATAACAAGTTTAAGTTTTTTTTGTGCGTGTTGCTGTTAGGCCCGATTGTCTATCTTAGTCTTTAAAACAATTTTACTTTGTGCACTATAGCATAAAAGTGGCATTTTGCATACATCCAGCACAAAGGCGAACTTTGCAAGCATGTGAAGTGAAAAATGTATATCAATATTATGTCACGTTTGTTCACAGATTCTGACCAATGATACAGAGGAGGTTCTCACCCCGTCGGAGCAGGAAGCGGCTCAGGAGGCCGCCCTGCGCAAGCGCACCGGCGCGCTGGAGCGCGAGAACCGAGCGCTGCGCGATGAGGCCGCGCGGCTCGCCGCCGGCGCCGACTGCGCCGAGCTGGCCGAGCGGCAGCTGCTGCGGGACATCGCGCATCAACTCGGTGAGCTGGAATGCTATCATATTTAGGCCGAGCTTTGAAGCACTGCACAAACTTACTTGCTCGAGCGCGAGAACGATGAGACACGCGACTTAGCATATCCCTTGTATTTTAATGTGAAGACTATCCCTAACATGTTTAACGGCCAAATTGTCCAAGGGATACGTTTCTCGTACGTTTTTATTTTTAATTAAAAAAACTGCTTAGTAATATTTCGATTCAGACGCGTTCAGACAACATTGGGCTTAATCAATGATGGGAATTCATCTGTACCCGGATACTTATGTAATTTAGTCATATCTTATTTATTAGCAGGCATATATTTCTTAATCTTATTGAAATTAATTGTGACATATTTAATACGTGTTTTATTTGCGACATATATATTTCTTATCATGCCCTCGACTGTTTAATATGGCAATCGCGGGGATGCATTCCAAATCGTATTATCTAGTAAAAGTTGTTCAAATAATACTTATAATGTGTTGATATCTTATCTGTTGCTTTTGTTCTAAAATTGCTGGTATCGCAAATCGAAGCTCGATCCATTGTATAAACACGATCAAGTGGGAAACTATAGTTTGTTGACAAATGAGTTTGTTTTCACAGCACAGCCAGTTCAGTGAACTTTATACCTGTACTTGTTATTTGTGTTTCAAGTTGTCCAATCAATTGGGGTAGAAACTTTTCGACTGTTTGGCTACTACTATACTATATTGTACATTGTAATGTTATAGTTTGGTTTATAGCACTTTTAATTCAGAACACTTAATTCTAATAATATAAGTAATGACCTGGAAATCCCATGCTATGAATGTAAGTAGAAAAAAAGTTGTATGTTTAGTATGAAGTTATTGTTGACTTTCCACTTTATTCTTCGGCGAGTCTTATCATTCCGGTACTGTACCTAAAATAGGCGTGTGACCTAAGATTTTATTACGATGCCATTCGAACCAGTTTTTGGAGAAGAACAAGTGTTTGTACGGGAAAAACTACAATTAAATAACATAAATACCCAATGAGTCAAAGACGGACGTCGCTGGCGGCAGCCGAAACGCTTCATACTGATTGACAATTAATTACTTACTTCCATTTATCTTAAATAACCTGCCCAAGAACTTATTACAGGACCTTACCGATGCCATTATTAATCATGACAAACGTAAGAAGCTACTTAAAAAGTACTACCTAAGTTTAGATGAATAAGTGTACTCGTAGGTAAGGAATAGAATTGTAGCCAACTATATCAATTGTTATATAATAGGTAACTAACTCAAGGAACGCGGGATGAACCGCGCGATCTCGCCAACTATTGCCTAAACCATCCAGGTTTTAAATAGTGGCTTTATGTGCAACACTGTAACTATTATAAAAAAAATTGTATTAAATAAATTAAAAAAAAAACTTTAAAGTATGACGTCACACTTTGCTATTTGAACTAATGACTAAGAATTCTATTGGTAGCTTTAAATTTACTCTTGGACAATAAAAAAATTGCATATTCTTATTATTATTTTTCTAAACTTTCAAGATCCATCTTTTTATGATTTTAACTATATCTTGTAATTTATACTTTAATATAATAACTTTAAGGTTTACTATCCATTTAGCAACACTACGTTATCAATTTTAACATGAGGTCACAAGCCTATTAGAACGCCGATTTACTGATAGGATTCTGACTTTGTACCGTCATTATTTAAATACCAAACTATGCAGACAAGATCTTGTAGATAAATGATAGCTTCAAATTTGTTCTGTAAATGTTTTCTATTAATTAATAATTATTCTTATCTATCTAACAGATAACAGGCAGAATACTGTTACTTAGTCATTGATATAGGTTTGCAGAAGATGTAAGAAGACCGAATAAAGAAGATTATAGACTTGTTGGCACAAGGTGGCCTTGCAGCGTGTTTTCATTAAGGTTTGCACCCTGTCAGACCATACTTGTTCTAACTTGTCTTATTTCATCAGTTAAAACAAAGAACTCTGCTCAAGAAACTGCGATACTCATCGGCGTGCTCTTGTGTTATATGGCGATATTGTCTGCTAGAAGCCCGACGCCGAAGGCGGAGGGCTTTGATGACTCGAGTTTGTAACAATCTTACCGTACGTGTCGTGGTGGAGTTATGGAGCCCTTTACGAGGAAGTGTGATGAAAATACATTTCATTCCAGTTTGACGTTACCTATAAAATTTTATTCACGAATATTTCTAGTAACACTTATAATTTATTGTTTAGGACCGTGGATTTATGACTTTACCCGTCTATTTCTGTTACATGTATGAATTTATCGTAGTATTAGGTACTTATAACTTTCCCGCTCACGGGACATGATGTCCCGTATCTTTGGGAGGCGTGCGTGGGGCTGTTGGGCTTATTGTTAAGGGTCCTAAGTATATAATATTTTTAGATCGATCAATCCATGAGGACTCGTCCCTTACCTTACCAAAAGGTTGTATGGAAGAGATTGCTTTTTAGCGAAAGGACCGCCTGTTGTTTGTTTGATAAAATTTACGTACTATTTTTGGTGAGCAATGAAAAATATTGTATTGTATTGTAAGTATTTGTGGGACAAGATAACTCCTCCTCTGTATAACTTGTAAACTTTAGTTAAGTGTAATCATTATTGAAACGAAACTGAGTCCTGTAACACAGGCCGGGATTCCTAGCGCAGGACTCAGGGTCGTGATACATTTCTGTAATGCTTCCTGTGAAATAAACTTTTTACTTTACTTTACAATCTGTGCCTACAACTGCCTATTTATAAATATGTCGTAATGTTAATATTATTATATATTTTTATATTAGGGGACAATCTTACACAAATGGAACCAGTCCCATATTAAGCTCAATAAGGCTCGTTTTATGGGTGCTAGATGACCATATATTTAATAGATATAAATATACATAGAAAACATTCATGACTCAGAAACAAATATTCATGCTCATCACACAAATATTTCAAATTCGGGATTCAAACTCAGCACCTTTAGCTTTGTAGACAGTGTCACTACCGACTATTTAGACTAACCGGTCGCAACATCGTACTTAATGTGTATGTGTTTTTCTGCAGCAAGTGCGAACTCTGAGGCTGGTGTACTGGGCTCGGAGTTGGCGGAGGAGCGGCAACGCTCCACGGATTTGCAGTACCAATTCGACTCGGTCAATACGAGGCTTGCTGCCACGGAGAAGAATTTGCAGCAGGTATTGTGTCATTGTATATACAATATCTGTACTAATATTATAAATAGGAAAATTCTGCGAGATTGTAAGTTTGTACATAGGTAGGGGGTAATCTTCGGAAAGGAGTTAGTAAAGGATCGTTCACACGAACAGGATAAACTTACACGATAATGCTGTTTGACCATGGCGTGTGACATTTACATGAGAGAAGAATCCTAGTCAGAAACATCTGAAAACAACTTTATTGTCGAATGTTGTCAATGAAAATAAGGGATAAAAACGGTACGCGTTTCAGTTTCCTTCACCGCACACAACCGTGTTGGGATATACTTAGGTATTTGAATCTGGATTCATTACGATTGTTTTCCACCATACAGATAAATTTAGATATCAATCAATCAAATCATTTATTTGCAGTAAAACATAGTTAAATGCATGCAAATACGACGTAGTAAATAAAATTTAAATAAGTCAAAATAATAATAATAATACAACGGAAATAGGAAGCATGAGTTGAAGCAATAATTATACAATGTCATAACGTGTCATAATCACAGAAATAATAAAATATGTTCTCTCCCATGGTTCGAAAGAAAATTAATTATATATGTAAATGTCAGAAAAATCAGTAAAATTAAAATAATAAAGTTGTAAACGTTAATTAATCTAATGCATTAGCGTAAAATTCTTTAATTGAGTAGTAAGGTCGGTTAATAAAATATTATTTAATTTTCGTTCAAACGTTCGGAAGTCATCACATTATTTTATATTATCGGCTAACTTATTATATACTTTAATTGCGGTATTGTTTAGGCTTTTATCAAAATGCATAATATTACATCTGGTCACAAAAAATATAATACCTATTCGATATAAACATTTTGATAGGTTCGACGTGATCAAAACATAAACGAAACGTTATTGTTGAATGTGTGTTAGGTCACGTCGTATTTAATTGTCGTCAAACAAATAACATAGTTACCTGAACTATCTCTTCCTAATCTAGAACACACGTGTTGATACGATCGAGGAAGTCATACAAACTCTGAATGAGACTGGCAGATGTTGAAAATATTTATAAGAAGGCCTTGAGTGAAGCCGATTGAGCGATACAACTACGGTTAAGGTTATTAGATTAGACGACGTCTAGACATTGCGCACTTTATTTCGGCCCTAGCTTGTTTATATTTGGTATGCTTTTTACTGTCTCGTAAAATATACGTGTTTTATTATTGTTTCGGCGTTCTGTTGAAAATGACGGGCCCAAGGCTTTAAATTTTAACAATAAAAAGTGTATCGTAGGCGCGCCCGAATAGTTACGTTGATTTATGTTCTACAATGTTGAAAGCGCATCGCTACCCACAAGAGAAGGAAACGGGTACATTTTGTATAGAATGACTTTTGCAAGTGTATACATTTTGATTGATTTTCTGTGTATTTAAACTTCATACTGTCAATTTAAAACGTTTATTTTTTCTCTGTTATATTGGGGAATTACAAGTAATCTACTAAATGATAGGTCCACGGAAAGAACATGTCTAGTCATTTTTTTTTCAAAATGAGATTTTAATCTCAAAATCGATCGTTCACTGCCGCGAAGACACACAATATGTGTCAATTGTCATGTATGTCTACTCCTTTGTCTCTGTGTGTCTTTTGTGTAGTGAATAAATGTCTTCTTTTCTTTTTTTTTCTTTTAAAATGTTGAGCTCGTTATGAACTACGGGACATTAAAATCTCATTTTGAAAAAAAAAAGTGATTAGAAATATTCTTTCCGTGGACCCTTCAAAATAGTTCCAACTACAGTGATAATATATGAATCACAAAACAGCGCCCTCATCACAGATCTCGTATATTTGTGGTTACGTTTTAGGTACCTACTGAAGTAAAACCTAACCACAAATATCAGAATACACTGAAGAGATTCGATTATCCGGTGGTCGGCTCGTTTTTACGAGGGTTACAAATGGGGTCACAGTCGAGCGGTGAGTAATGCTCGTTATTTCGTCCACAGATAACTGCCGAGCACGAGCACACGTTGCGGATATTAGAAATAACTAAAGATAACCAAAATGCATTGGCGTCTGAGTTGGCCGATACTAAGGTAAGTTACAAATATTACAAGTTACAAAATACACGTGTAAACTTGAAATGATCATCGATTTTTATCATAAATATGCACGTAGCACATGCGTAATCTAAATGCTTGATAACATTTCTGTGTATCATTTCTGTATTCGGGTTTCGAGAAGTTTCTGATTGCAATTCTATGTTTTGATTCTTAAAAGGTTATTTATCAATAGGTAACTAATCTTGACAGTAACTATAAGACTAGTTTTTACAATAACTGCAGCAAGACGAAGATAATATTTGTTCAAGACTCTTTAAACATATTCTAAGACATAAGAAAAGTACATATTTATCTAAAACTAACACGAGACATGTATACACTAAGTGTGTCTTTTTACATGTAGTTTAAGTTACTTTTATATATTTATGTGTTATTTTATCAGCAACAATACGCTTTAAACGAAATGATATAAAAACAATCTGATAAGACCTCACGACACGTCTTGCTATGTTAGTATTGTTTTATATA
This sequence comes from Epinotia nisella, assembly GCA_932294315.1. Taxonomy (NCBI): domain Eukaryota; kingdom Metazoa; phylum Arthropoda; class Insecta; order Lepidoptera; family Tortricidae; genus Epinotia; species Epinotia nisella. The sequence goes on along the minus strand of OW028679.1, from coordinate 13,937,922 downwards.
AGTATCAATTATTACCTAGTCTTGCACACACCGAGTTCTTAATTCAACCTCGGTGTCGGTGCTTTAATTGCTCATAATATCGAATTACTCTAGGTGTGTCCTAGATAAAAGACAATGGCACTCCGAGTGCGCCCCAATGAGGGAGCGGCCTTACATAGACTCTTGTCTCTTACACTATTCAAAGTATAGGTAAATGCTATAACAGTTTGTTTCCTTCATTCAAATTATACATTTATTCATTATAACACACAAAACATAAAGCAACTACAACAATTCCACTTACATCAATTAAAAATTTAATAAATATTTCATTCAACTATAATCTAAGATTTGGTTTTTTACAATATATAGTCTAGAAGAAAAAGTATACAAATGAACATACAAAATAATAAAACAGTATGTATGTACGAGAATTTAAGAGATAATTGTGTAATTGTTGTATACAATACTTTTTCTACGAGTCAACTGAAATAATTAAACAAACTTGGCATCTATTGAAAGTCTCAGCCCTGATAAAACGACGTTTCTATTGGTCAAATTCATTGTAGTACAGTAAAGGCGCCACGTGATTGGTCAAATTAATTTTAGTGGTCTAAACAGTTCTAAAATCATTTATTTTAGTTGAATTGGGAGCTCGTTGAAAAAAGTATGTGATTATAGTTAGGTGTACGAAGTCTTAATTCAAACATTAAAGTCGACGAGATAAAAAAAAAACATGATAATAAACTTAGGTTTTACTACTACGTTAGCCGTTACTGCCTTAGCGTTTACTTTTCTAGGTTACCCTAGTAACCGTTTTTATGATTATTATATTAAAACACATTGTTTAGTTTTATCTCGTAATAATAGTACCATTTATCACTATTTTAAATGCAATAAAAGGTTTTACTATGGCTATAACCAACCGTAATAGTTATGCATTCTTTAGATTATTATTTAATGGCTTATTCTACACAATTTAATGGTTTTCATTAATATTCTATTGTTGTGCGATACATATTTTTTATCACACTTGGTCGTAAAGGGCTTCATAACGCGAAGGCATACAGTGCTACAATGACCCATATTACAACCACGGGCGTAATGGTTTTTTTCTTAAATTTTATCTGTCACTCTTGCGTCAGTTATAAAGAAAGAAGTTTTTTACTCGAATACGATATTTGAAGACGTATTTACAAATAAAATTAAATGTAAAAACAGAATTATTTTAAGATTAAAAAAAATAGCAATTGAGTGTCTGTGTAAAATATTTTTCACAGTGTTTTTAAAACGTGGCTGTATGCCGAAGGGTATTTGCCTTGTGCGCCTTACGTCAAATTCAACACAATGGACGACTGACGTTTTGTATTTTTTATTGCGATTAGTAACAAGGGGTGTAGACACTAAATAAAATAACCAATAATGTTGTATTTTCTCGAAAAAGGATTAAAAATGTAGTCAAATGGAGAAAAAAGGAATGCAAGAGGTTTAATAATCACAAAGTTATAAGTGTCCAAAGTTTTAAGAGGGGGTATGTTCTGCCCCTTTTCTGCAAAACGCACGTTCATATGAAACGATCGTCATTTACTATGACGCTCGATGGTCGTGACGTCACAATCTACGAGCGTTTTCTCTCTAACAAGCAACATTAAAACGGTTGTAGCTTCGTAATTTGAATGGGATTTTCGTCATTAGGCATATTTTTTCTTTTTTTCCTGTGGTCAAATTTTGATTTATAAAGGAAATTATGAAAAAAAAAAATCAGTCCCCCCTTATCTCCGAAGTTTACCAAGCGAAAAATTTGAAATAAATATATATGATTACGATGAACGTAAATAGTGCCGGAAAATTATAATGAAATGCCTCTAACTAGCGCATTTTTTTAAATTTGTAAAAAAAAAACATTTGTAAACTAAGATTGTAATTTAATATAATAATTTTTAGTGTTTGATATTTTTCTTCAAAATAAATCGCGCTAAAGTTTGTCCGACATAGAAACTATAAGAAGGAGAGTGTACAGCGCTTTTATTTGTGGGACTCTCGGCGACTAACTCAACTATGGAACGGTTGTTCGTGTTGCGGGTGATCACTCCTGCGTCTGTGAGTTGGCATTCGGGACTAGGACAGTATTGTTAAGATTTTTTTCAAAATAAGATGGGGTCACAATGACGGGTATATTGTATAAAAGTTTGTACGGAACCCACGGTGCGCGAGTCACACTCGCACTTGATCGGTTTTTTATTGTATGGTGCTAGCTAGCACCCCATGAGGCTTTAGCTTTAATATGGTCTTATTTTATGGGGATCAGCGGCAGATATTGAGACTGTATTTATTTTACAAAAAAGGGCTGTTAGAGCAATTTATAACCTCGGGTCGCGTGAGTCATTAAGAGAATTTTTCAAGGAAACAGATATTCTAACACTGCCGTCGCTATACGTATTTGAAATAATAATGTATGTTAGGAAGAATTTATACAACTACCCAACAAACACTGATAGGCCCAAGGTTACCAGAAGCGCAGGGAAGCTCAAAACAACTTTTTACAGGCTAGTAAAAGCGAAAAAGTCGTTCTTGGGAAATTGTATAAAATTCTACAATAAAATTCCAAAACACATTACCGAACTTACTGACTCTAAATTCAAATCTGTCGTAAAACGGACACTCATTTCAAAAGCATATTATAAGATAAACGACTACATCATGGATAGGGATATTTGGCAGCGATAAAATCCTGCACTAGAAACCTGTCGTAAAATAAATAGGCTTTCTACTGTAGCAATGTAATTTTAAAATTTTGTAATACTCTGATACTGATATGATATATTGTATACTGTTTTGAAAAAATGACACCTCGCCGAGTTTATTACGCCGGTTCTTCTCGAGGCAGAGGTTTACTTTCCGAACCGGTGGTAGTTTATCGACATTCATAGGTGCATGTAATATGCCTAAATTGAAGAATAAATCACTTTGACTTTGACTTTGACTTTGACTTTAGCTGGGAATTATAGCTGCAACTGTGGGTGGACGCCACCATGGGCTTCGAATCTTTGTAATGATGTGGCATTTGCTGTAATGTTACATTTCTTATTGTCAAGCCTTATTGAGCTTACCGTGGGCCTAGGTTGATTTGTGTAAGATTGTCTCGTAATATTTATTTATTTATTTATTTATTTATGATTCATTAATAGTACATTGTGTTACAAGTACGGTAAGATATGAATTACGAACGAGAGCCTATTAGAAGCCCGACGCCGAAGTCGTCCGTTTTGTTGAATTTGACGTGAGGCGCTTAGAGCAAAGACCCTTCGGCATACAGCCACGATTTAAAATCACAGTTAAAATATTTTACACGGATACTAAATTGTTACATTTAAGTTTTTAAATCTTTAAATCATTCTGTTAATCATATTTTATTCATGTGTAGTTATAAATACGTTTTTAAACATCGTGTTTGAGTTAAAACCTCCTTGCTTTATAACTGACATAAGAGTGACGGATACAATTTAAGAAAAAAACCATTACGCCCATAGGCGTAATAAAGGCTATTGTAGCTCTGTATGCCTGCGCGTTATGAAGCCCTTTACGAGCAAATGTGATGAAAATAAATAAATGTGGCGCCCGACGGAGCGCAGTAGTATACCGTAATCCCACGTAATCTGTAAATGTTGTTCAGGAGCGGTACTGCGAGGTGGCGGCGCACCTGGCCGAGGCGCAGGAGCAGCTCCGGCAGCTGCGCAAGCGCGGCGAGCCCACGCGCGGGCTCATGCCCAGCGTGGCCGCCGCCGCCGGCCTGCTGCCCGCCAGCCTGCACCGCGAGATGCACTCCTCCATCTACTCCGAGCTCAGCATGGACTCCGGCATCGGCATCGGCGACCCGCTGCAACAGTCAGTACCCTACCCACTCATGTGTTGTTCAGGAGCGGTACTGCGAGGTGGCGGCGCACCTGGCCGAGGCGCAGGAGCAGGCTTGGATGCCACTATAAACTAGTCTAGAATCCACTCACGACGCCCTGAACGCTTTAAGGGCCGCTTGACTGTCAATGAGTATATTTATTACAATTAGTCTCAACCTTTTTTCCACAGATCGGGCATGTCGAAAGTGTTCGAGACGGTACAGTGCGCGTCGCGTTGGTCCGGCGCGTCCGGCGTGTCCGGCGCATCCGGCGCGTCGCTCGCCGGCTCGGACCAGCCGGACGCGCCGCCGCGCTCCTACCTCCTGCCCAAGCCCAAGCTGTCCAACGACTCGTTCCTCGACGATTCCGATACGGACTCCGATGATCTCTATCCGTGAGTACTTACATGTTGTAAGACTTATAATATTAGCACTACTAGCAGAAGCGTGATGTGAGAAGAGATGGGGCACATACTATAGTCATTTACGTCTTCCCTTACCTTCGGCTCGGGCGTCAAGTACCTGTGAGCTTAGACATTCTTTGTTTTACTACCTTAGGGAGTACTTTCGCTAGCCGTAGAAACACCGAGAGTAAAGAATCAACGTTCCACTAGTAACAATGCACTGATAATATCACAATAGGATATTCTACGATTTTTTTAAATATAATTTTAAATGTTCGTATAGATTCGATAGTCGACTGGTATTTTTATTTCCTTTAAATAATATCGTTTTATTCAAATAAAGAATGGTTGAAATTTGAACGTTAAATATTCGCGCCAGAAAGGCAGCTGCCATTGTGGTGACGTCATAACTGCAACACCAAACAACAGACTATAGACTACTAAGAAGATACTATGTGCGGAAACATGACTGAGGTCAGTCACAAGACAAAATGGCGGTCGGAGTTTTCGGTCACGTACTCACGTAACAGATAGATAATAAGACTATGATTTTAATTTCCATTTAAAAATAAATCTTGTGTTTTTATAACAAAGTAACATATTCGTATTTCTTATGGTAAAAACTATATAAAAAAATATATATTGATAATTTAATTTTGACAGATGAAAATACTGTATTATATTCAGTTAGTTAGAGCCACGGTAGCCGAGCGGTAAAGTTCTTTAAATCTGGAGGTCGCGGATTCGAACCCCGGCTCGAACCACTGGGTTGTTAAAAAACTTATGCACGAAATATCATTTGATATTTAACAGTGGCTTTTCGGTGAAGGAAAACATCGTGAGGAAACCGGTCTAACCCCAATAAGGTCTAGTTTTCCCTCTAGGTTGAAAGGTCATATGGCTTTCGTAAAACTAGTGCCTATGCCAAATATTGGGATTAGGGCCCAAAGTGGATCCCGGGCTCCTTTAAGGCACAACCAGAAATAACGCTAGGAGAATTGACTTACACAGTATGATTTTAAACAAACATACGGAGTAGTTGTTTTGTGATAAACAATTTGGATTTTCAGTTGATTAAAATGGACTTTAAACCTGTGTAAAAAAACTAGAAACTCACAAAATAATATAAATCGTAAAACTTAAATACAGACTGTGCGAAATTTTTCATTTTCTTGCCAGAATGTATGAGACACGCGGTGTCAGCCGATAAATGAATTAGCGTGAAATATTGGAAGTCTCCCATATTTTTAAAATATTTCTACGTATTGTATAACGGTGTGCTCATTTCGTTATTTGATTTGGCATCTGTTGCCAAACGTATTATAACACGCAGTTGGCTCTAACACTAAAACGAGGACGTGGTTAGTTTAGCAACAGATAATTGGTGTCAACGTAAAAATTGGCAATAATTCCTGGATGAAATCATGTGCCTCTTACTAATATTATTTCAGCGGATGTTACATTTTTACATGTCTGAGCCAAGATTGTTTTGTATAAACAACTATTGAAAGCCAACTGTAGGCATTATCGTTTCATGATGTATAATGGTAACAAAGAACGATCATAATGGCGATTCTTTAACTTGATTTGAGTCGAGGCAGGCGACATGCGTGATTTTATTGTCTGCACTGACAATGCTTGTGTTTACGTCCAGCTATCGGCGATTCCGGCACCTTGTTATAATGATAACAAGGAAATCGTGTTGAGATTGGGTCTTGAATTGATAAGACGATAAGATACCAGACAGACTTATCATAATGTATTTAATATTATGATAAGCAATGGTGTCACACTACACATTCGTTTTGTCCAATATTTACTATAAACTTTTTAGAGTTCCTGTGTCAACAACATTAACTACTCAAACGAAATTGACCCAATGTTAGGGCCCTTTCCCACGGCAACGTCCCGTTTCGGTTTTTTGCAAGATCCGATTTAGTGGCAACAGCATTTCAATGCATGCGTGCACACAAGCATACGGTCGCAGGATCCGGTAATAATATGAACGCCTGCAAAAAACCGAAACGGGACGTTGCCGTGGAAAAGGGCCCTTAAGGCGTAAAATAGTATTGTAAACCTCATTAAAATAGTTAGATTCGTTTTTAGAACCCAAAACAAATAAATATACCAAGGTACCTTACCGGTTAAGCGCCTTGTACAGTCACAGACTTTAATTGTTGAGCCATTTAGAGCTCACTTTATACTGGACACTTCATAGCATCATAGAAGACCAAAATTAGTTGACACCTAAATGGCTCAGCAATTAAAGTCCTCGACCGTACAGCCCCGTCAAAGATACCTATGTTTACACTTTTGCGCTCTCATCTTTGACGCCGACTGTACCTCGCCTCACATAGTATAGCTTGATGTCATCATCATCATCATATCAGCCGAAAGACGTCCACTGCTGGACATAGGCCTCCCCCAGAGAGTGCCAAATTGACCGGTCCTGCGCCACCCGCATCCAGCGGACTCCCGCGACCTTTACCAGGTCATCAGTCCACCTTGTGGGGGGCCTACCCACGCCGCGCCTTCCGGTACGTGGTCGCCACTCGAGAACCTTTCCGCCCCAACGGCCATCGGTTCTACGTGCAATATGCCCCGCCCACTGCCACTTAAGTTTAGCAATTCGGAGGGCTATATCGGTTACCTTATATACCTATATAGGTTAGCTTGATGTGCTACAGCTGAATGAGTAAGGTTTGTTATCTTCTCTTACGTCGAGTTGTGTTGTTCTGCGCAGCGGCGGCACGGGCGAGGGCGTGCCGGGCGCGCCGGGCGCGGCGGAGCTGGCGGCGGCGCTGCGCCGGCTCACGCCGCAGGAGATCAACTCGCGCCGCGCCTCGCTCGCCGCCTCGCACGTGCTGCGGCAGCGACGGACCACAGGTATACAGTACAATGGAATACAATTCTGTATTGCATTAGGATCACACGAGTGATTTAAGGCCTAATTGGGTAGTTTCCACATGTTAAAATTGATAACGCAGTGTTGCTAAATTGCTAGTAAACCATCAAATAAATGTAATTAAGTATAAATTAAGAAATATAATTAAAATCATAAAAAGATATGGACCTTGAAAGTTTAGAAAAAATATGCATTTTTTTATTGTCGAATAGTAAATTTAAAACTACCAATAGAATCCTCACACTTTTATAGAAACAAAATTGTATGACAACTATGGTCATAAACGCAGTATTTCACGACTGAAACAGCAATTTACTTGATTTTTAATACAAGGATTAGTACAAATATTACGCTGTGACGTCACGATTCAAAGTTAATCAGTATGAAACGTTTTCGGCTGCCGCTAGCGAGGTCGGTCTTTAACTCAATTTTTTGGGTATTTATGTTTTTTAATTGTAGTTGCTCACATACAAACATTTGTTCCTCTCCAAAAACTGGTTCGAATGGCATCGTAAAAAAATTTAGGACACAACCCAATTATGTACAGTTGCACTGCAACTTTATCTTCTCGTATAAACCCTCTAAAATAGTTCAGAAACTGTACGTGCATTGCGATGATTGCTGTCACTAACATTACCTGTGTAGTAGTAGTCCATCCATAGGATTGGAGACTTCAGTTTTGCAGATAGTTCTTCAAAATATGCTAATTATTATACTGGACGCGGCTGCTCCCTTTGCGGCACATGTATACAATTAGCCTAAAGCTTTAAATTTTCCTTCGAATTCAAACAGACTTCCTTTTAGGAGTCGTCTCGATAAGTAATATGATAAATTTACTCGTACATTTCAATGCTATACTAGAACAAAAGAGAGCGACTAACATTCTTTTAGTTTTCGTACTCATCTTTGAAGTTTTTAGATCGAATTAAAATTTTGTGTAAAAATGGCTGTTTAGCAAAAAATTGAACACAATTTGAGATTTGGTAAATTATAAAAGATAATAAAATGATGTGGTAATGCTAATATTAGTTGTTTTGTGTGGTACAGAGCGCGACCTGAGCGAGGAGAGCGCGGTGTGGGGCGCGGGCGCGGGCGGCGGGCTGGCGCGGTTCCGCGCGCCGCACAAGCTGCAGATCGTCAAGCCCATGGAGGGCTCGCTCACACTGCACACCTGGGCGCAGCTCGCCAAGCCCACCATGTCAGGTAACCCGACCGCCGAACCCCATGGAGGGCTCGCTCACACTGCACACCTGGGCGCAGCTCGCCAAGCCCACCATGTCAGGTAACCCGACCGCCGAACCCCATGGAGGGCTCGCTCACACTGCACACCTGGGCGGAGCTCGCCAAGCCCACCATGTCAGGTAACCCGACCGCCGAACCCCATGGAGGGCTCGCTCACACTGCACACCTGGGCGCAGCTCGCCAAGCCCACCATGTCAGGTAACCCGACCGCCGAACCCCATGGAGGGCTCGCTCACACTGCACACCTGGGCGGAGCTCGCCAAGCCCACCATGTCAGGTAACCCGACCGCCGAACCCCATGGAGGGCTCGCTCACACTGCACACCTGGGCGCAGCTCGCCAAGCCCACCATGTCAGGTAACCCGACCGCCGAACCCCATGGAGGGCTCGCTCACACTGCACACCTGGGCGGAGCTCGCCAAGCCCACCATGTCAGGTAACCCGACCGCCGAACCCCATGGAGGGCTCGCTCACACTGCACACCTGGGCGGAGCTCGCCAAGCCCACCATGTCAGGTAACCCGACCGCCGAACCCCATGGAGGGCTCGCTCACACTGCACACCTGGGCGCAGCTCGCCAAGCCCACCATGTCAGGTAACCCGACCGCCGAACCCCATGGAGGGCTCGCTCACACTGCACACCTGGGCGCAGCTCGCCAAGCCCACCATGTCAGGTAACCCGACCGCCGAACCCCATGGAGGGCTCGCTCACACTGCACACCTGGGCGCAGATCTTTAGGATAGGAGGTTGCACGAAACGTGTAATCGTGAGCTGTGTTAGTTGTCTGTTATCGTGAGTTGGTATAACTCGCTCTTAGTTTTATTTCATTTCATTTATTTCTTGATAAAATATAGTTTTACATGTCAGTTTTTTTTTTCATCACACTTGCTCGTCAATGGCGTTATTACTTGCGAGCGTACAGAGCAGTTATAGCCGTTTTACCTCCCATGGGCTGTTAAGTTTAGTTTTAAAATATAGAACCCTCTGATTGGCTTAAGCAAATCTGGTTGCTCTGTGATTGGTTGAAAAAAAAATCTAGTTGGCCAAGCCGCCCCGCCCCGCAAGAATACTGCTCTGTGATTGGTAGAAATATTGAAGCTGCGCGCTCCACTAGCACTGATGAGAGACAGATGCGCAACTCGTCACAGCTTCAGACGGGAAATCCCAGGCGGTCCCACCCTTGACCTTGAGCATCAATTTGATCGGTGGATTTTAAAAGCAGCTGTCAAAAAGACCTCGCCACAGTGCTGCCAGCTGGTGACATAATGCATTCTGGAAACGCTCATTTATTTTGAATGTTTGATTAAGATCTGGCCAGGGAAAGATGAGCCTTTTTTCATATGGCAAGTTTTATAAGTGTAATTTTGAAATGTGTCAAACGTCTTAAATTAGTATTATGTACTAATCTTGATACTTGATATAGTAATGAAAATATCTGTTACACAATAAATTGAATGGTTTCTGCTTTTTAAGAGGCTGCTAATAATATCATGAAAAGTTTAATTATTATGTCTCGTCAAAATTGTAATTTTGGAGAGTGGTTTTGATTATTCTTCCTAAATACACGGTGCCCGTGAGCATTGCGAGAGATTTTAACAGGATTCCTGACTATATTTTAAGTTAAAAATGTTAATTAACGTCGAGTAAATTCGGGATATTTCCATTTTTGTGTAAAAATGTTGTAATGAAATCTCCAGTATGAAACACCTTTATAATTGCGACGTTGCGAGACTTAACCATCTACTTTGACAGCTATCCTAAAGACACGTTTTTACTAGATTAGCAATTATTGTGTATGAAAATAAGAAAAAAAATTAAAAATCATAATTCGGCCTAGCTTCATATAACATTTATTACTCCTTATAGCCTCAGGAATTTGTGATTAAAATCTCTCGCAATGCTCACGGGCACCGTGTATAAAGTAGAATGAAGTTAGAGTTTTATTTCATATAACTTTACCTCCTTCAGCTTAATCCAGTTGCATTATATGAATTGACAAAAATAATAATTGTTCAAGTATCATGATTATTTAATCGCGCTATACACGCTGTTTTTTTTAGGGTTTCGTACCTCGAAAGGAAAAAACGGAACCCTTATAGGATCACTTTGATGTCAGTCCGTCCGTCTGTCAAGACCATTTTTCTCAGGAACGCGTGGAGGTATCAAGCTAAATTTTATATCAAATACTCAGGTCTACTGTCCCTTGGAGCTGTGAAAAAAATCGAACTTCTAAGCGAACGCAATCAAAAGATCCAGCCATTTATGCCGCAAATTATATGCTGGTAAAGGTCGCTGGAGTCCGCTGGATGCGGGTGGCGCAAGACCGGTCATTGTGGCACTCTTTGGGTGAGGCCTATGTCCAGCAGTGGACGTCTTTCGGCTGATATGATGATGATGATGCCGCAAATTTTCAAAACTCTCAAGGGAATCAAAACCTACAGGGTACTTCCCGTGAACTCAGAATCTTGAAATTTGGTACGAAGCAACGTCTTATAGCACACATATAAAGGAAAAATTGCGAAAACCGTAAATTTTCAGTTACATCATGTAATAAATATATTTTTAATTATTATTCATGTTACTACCCCTTTCCTCATGAACGCGTTGAGGTATTAAATTGAAATTCATATCAAATACTCAGATCTATAATACCTTTAAGGTGTAACAAAATCAAACTTCTATGTCAACGCAATCAAAAGAAACGGAACCCTCGGTGCGCGCAACCGACTCGCACGTGGCCGGTTTTTTTTTAGTCGCTGTTTTCTAGGCTCATCTTTCTCTGCCCAACCTTCCGAGTCTTGTCGTTTGTTACACTATACTGTCTGCGTGCAGGGCTGCTCGAGGAGCAGGAGGGCGTGGGCGTGCGCGGCTCGCGGTCGGCGCAAGCGCTCGGCCTGCGGCTGTACCGGCTGTCGGACGTCGAGGAGGACGACGACATGCCGCGCCTGCCGCACTCCAGCCACGTGTACACCTTCACCAACAGGTACTATACTACTGCCGGCTAAGCCTGCAACACACTGGCGCGTGTCTGCGTGCAGGGCTGCTCGAGGAGCAGGAGGGCGTGGGCGTGCGCGGCTCGCGGTCGGCGCAAGCGCTCGGCCTGCGGCTGTACCGGCTGTCGGACGTCGAGGAGGACGACGACATGCCGCGCCTGCCGCACTCCAGCCACGTGTACACCTTCACCAACAGGTACTATACTACTGCCGGCTAAGCCTGCAACACACTGGCGCGTGTCTGCGTGCAGGGCTGCTCGAGGAGCAGGAGGGCGTGGGCGTGCGCGGCTCGCGGTCGGCGCAAGCGCTCGGCCTGCGGCTGTACCGGCTGTCGGACGTCGAGGAGGACGACGACATGCCGCGCCTGCCGCACTCCAGCCACGTGTACACCTTCACCAACAGGTACTATACTACTGCCGGCTAAGCCTGCAACACACTGGCGCGTGTCTGCGTGCAGGGCTGCTCGAGGAGCAGGAGGGCGTGGGCGTGCGCGGCTCGCGGTCGGCGCAAGCGCTCGGCCTGCGGCTGTACCGGCTGTCGGACGTCGAGGAGGACGACGACATGCCGCGCCTGCCGCACTCCAGCCACGTGTACACCTTCACCAACAGGTACTATACTACTGCCGGCTAAGCCTGCAACACACTGGCGCGTGTCTGCGTGCAGGGCTGCTCGAGGAGCAGGAGGGCGTGGGCGTGCGCGGCTCGCGGTCGGCGCAAGCGCTCGGCCTGCGGCTGTACCGGCTGTCGGACGTCGAGGAGGACGACGACATGCCGCGCCTGCCGCACTCCAGCCACGTGTACACCTTCACCAACAGGTACTATACTACTGCCGGCTAAGCCTGCAACACACTGGCGCGTGTCTGCGTGCAGGGCTGCTCGAGGAGCAGGAGGGCGTGGGCGTGCGCGGCTCGCGGTCGGCGCAAGCGCTCGGCCTGCGGCTGTACCGGCTGTCGGACGTCGAGGAGGACGACGACATGCCGCGCCTGCCGCACTCCAGCCACGTGTACACCTTCACCAACAGGTACTATACTACTGCCGGCTAAGCCTGCAACACACTGGCGCGTGTCTGCGTGCAGGGCTGCTCGAGGAGCAGGAGGGCGTGGGCGTGCGCGGCTCGCGGTCGGCGCAAGCGCTCGGCCTGCGGCTGTACCGGCTGTCGGACGTCGAGGAGGACGACGACATGCCGCGCCTGCCGCACTCCAGCCACGTGTACACCTTCACCAACAGGTACTATACTACTGCCGGCTAAGCCTGCAACACACTGGCGCGTGTCTGCGTGCAGGGCTGCTCGAGGAGCAGGAGGGCGTGGGCGTGCGCGGCTCGCGGTCGGCGCAAGCGCTCGGCCTGCGGCTGTACCGGCTGTCGGACGTCGAGGAGGACGACGACATGCCGCGCCTGCCGCACTCCAGCCACGTGTACACCTTCACCAACAGGTACTATACTACTGCCGGCTAAGCCTGCAACACACTGGCGCGTGTCTGCGTGCAGGGCTGCTCGAGGAGCAGGAGGGCGTGGGCGTGCGCGGCTCGCGGTCGGCGCAAGCGCTCGGCCTGCGGCTGTACCGGCTGTCGGACGTCGAGGAGGACGACGACATGCCGCGCCTGCCGCACTCCAGCCACGTGTACACCTTCACCAACAGGTACTATACTACTGCCGGCTAAGCCTGCAACACACTGGCGCGTGTCTGCGTGCAGGGCTGCTCGAGGAGCAGGAGGGCGTGGGCGTGCGCGGCTCGCGGTCGGCGCAAGCGCTCGGCCTGCGGCTGTACCGGCTGTCGGACGTCGAGGAGGACGACGACATGCCGCGCCTGCCGCACTCCAGCCACGTGTACACCTTCACCAACAGGTACTATACTACTGCCGGCTAAGCCTGCAACACACTGGCGCGTGTCTGCGTGCAGGGCTGCTCGAGGAGCAGGAGGGCGTGGGCGTGCGCGGCTCGCGGTCGGCGCAAGCGCTCGGCCTGCGGCTGTACCGGCTGTCGGACGTCGAGGAGGACGACGACATGCCGCGCCTGCCGCACTCCAGCCACGTGTACACCTTCACCAACAGGTACTATACTACTGCCGGCTAAGCCTGCAACACACTGGCGCGTGTCTGCGTGCAGGGCTGCTCGAGGAGCAGGAGGGCGTGGGCGTGCGCGGCTCGCGGTCGGCGCAAGCGCTCGGCCTGCGGCTGTACCGGCTGTCGGACGTCGAGGAGGACGACGACATGCCGCGCCTGCCGCACTCCAGCCACGTGTACACCTTCACCAACAGGTACTATACTACTGCCGGCTAAGCCTGCAACACACTGGCGCGTGTCTGCGTGCAGGGCTGCTCGAGGAGCAGGAGGGCGTGGGCGTGCGCGGCTCGCGGTCGGCGCAAGCGCTCGGCCTGCGGCTGTACCGGCTGTCGGACGTCGAGGAGGACGACGACATGCCGCGCCTGCCGCACTCCAGCCACGTGTACACCTTCACCAACAGGTACTATACTACTGCCGGCTAAGCCTGCAACACACTGGCGCGTGTCTGCGTGCAGGGCTGCTCGAGGAGCAGGAGGGCGTGGGCGTGCGCGGCTCGCGGTCGGCGCAAGCGCTCGGCCTGCGGCTGTACCGGCTGTCGGGCGTCGACAGCCACGTGTACACCTTCACTTCAGTACTAATATTAACAAAATGTCACAATTAATTATACGTTTTACTGAAATCAAAACTATCGATGACTGTTATATTTTCCTCATAGTCGGTGTGAAAAATTGTATGTGTCACTCAGGAGCAAAATTATTTCGTCACGGGCGTTAACACTTGAATCTTTCGTTACGCTCAGGATTCTAACTTAGAATCCCTAGCTACGCTCAGGATTCTATCGTAGAATCCTTCGCTAAACTCTGGATTCAATGTACCGTCCCATACACATACACAAATAACTATTTTAGCTATACCTGTCCTCACTAATTGAGTACTTTCCTGGGTAAAAAAAATATAATTCTATTTAGTCCGTCACTTAGATTGTCAAAACATATTGCACACGTATTTCTTTGTTTGTCAATTAAACAAAAAATTACGAAGATATAGCCCGTTAAAGTTCCGCGTGACGTCACATTATGCTAAAAAGTGTACCATAATGTGACGTCACGCGGAACTTTAACGGGCTATATCTTCATCATTTTTTGTTTAATTGACAAACAAAAAAATACGTTTCCAATATTTTTTTATTAACTAACTGACGGACTAAATTTTTTTTTAGGAAAGTAGCCAATTGAAGCTTCGGCAAGGAATTAGACGTTCCCCTATGTTTCCAGCACGGTGATGCACCCGAACGACGGCAGCCTCGTGAGCAGCACTTGCGGCAGCAGCGTGAGCTCCGGCACGAGCAGCCTCAGCTCGTCCGTGCTGGGCAGCGCCTGGAGCTCGCGGCTGACGTCGCGCCGCTCGTCGGCGGCCGTGTCGCCCGTGCTGTCGCGCCGGGACTCGTTCTGCGAGCGACGCTTCACGCCCACCGCCACGCCCGCCAACAGCCCCAGGCTCGGCTCGCCCGACTCCTCGCCGCCACCTACGCCTAGGCCAGGTCACTATAATTATAATACTATTTTCTCAAACATGCAATGAAATGTCGTCATTACGTACGTTATAACAGGCTGCAAAGTATCACGTTTCGGACGGAACAACTCGAGAGAACTGTAAAGGAATTTCATACAAAATTGAAGGCCTAGACCGGGACGTAATTTTTTTTTTTAATTTTAATGCAAACATGGCGTCTGTGACCATGAACAGGCTAAACAGCTGAATTATATTTTTTGAGTGGTGTTTTTTTATTTCATTGCATATGTTTTAGAAAAGCACTATACATGCCTGGCCGTGAAAAGGGCTTGCCGGCTTCGTATCACTATCCGGCCTCCCTAAGGTCGGCCGTCTATACCTACTCACCCGGCAAGCCCTTCTTTCCCGGCGTCTGCAGTAATGTACTATTTTTTTAAAGTGGGTGACAGACGTACGTGCTATAAAATCGTGAATTTAAGTCGCGAACTTACTCAAATGCAAACGTGTTGGATCTTCGACAAACTTACTCGGCAATTTTAAAGTAGGTACGCGTACTTAAACTGACACACAGACGAGTAAAGTCGTCGAGCCGAGTACGCGAACTTACTCGCCCGTCTGCCACCTACTTAGTTACTTAGTTAGGAGGTTTCTGTTTGACAGGCGACGGTCCTCCCTCGCTGCACGCGCTGATAGCGTCGGGCACGTCGATCCTGCGGCGGCGCTACCTGATCTCGCCGGGCTCGGAAGGGTCGGCGCCGCTGGCGCTGCAGACGGCCGGCTCGCTGTACACGGGGCTGGTGCACCGCAGCCCCATGGAGCAGCTGACGTGCCTCAAGCGCACGCTGCGCTCGCCCGCCGCGCCGGACCGGCTCGACTCCCTGCTGGGCGTGCCCGCGCATCCCGGACAAGGTAATATTATTGTACAAACATGTACATTGTTTTCTGCATGATGCGCGTGCTCTTTGCACTAGCCCAAATAATGTCATTAATCGCACGCGCATCACTGTATCCGACGTGTAATTATAAGTGTAGGATAAATCAGTGTAGATTGACCAGCTTGAGTAAATCACCTTATCATTATTCGCGGTCTTTTATTCCTCGACACTCATCCTCTAATTGACACTTTACTGCAGCTTTATAATACATTTTAAAATAATAATAAATTCATTATTTTGCCAAAAAGGAATTACATTGTTACGATATGTCCTATGTGTACTGTTGGCGTTAATCTATTTAATTTTAATTATTTAATCCGGGACAGACACAAATCAAACCAGCAATGTTCAGCTCAGATCAAGGACAATTTTATTTTTCTTCTCATTATTACCATAGACTAAACCACATACATTGCTACACTATGGACCCCAAACTAGGCAATGCCTGTATCTTGGGATTCAAGGAGGGCAGATAACGGAGAAGAAAATTGAATAATAGAGGAAATTAGCGGTAACAGTAGGTGTACAACTTGAGCATTTAAGAAATCCAGACTTAAAGTAACAAAAAACAATAATTACATGCATTATTAAAAATAGATAAATTAGGATTAAGCAAAATTTGTATGTGTGTATATGGGTGCATATGTACGGTCAGCATCATAAACATGTATACATTCTATGACCTTATTACTTAGACATAAGGTCGAAAAGTGTATACATGTTTATGATGCTGACAGTAATAGAGTGAGTGTGTGTCTGTGCGTGTGCGTGTGGTTGTGTGTATGGGTAGGTGATACTAGTGTTCATGAATGCACTAAGTCCACTTACTCGGGAACTCCTTAGTGAAGTCATAATTCGAAGCAAGACATTCCACAGGTGCTTTAGACGTGCCGGGCGCGAGCGCGAGCGCGGCCACACCGCGGCGGCCGCGAGTGCGCGCGCCGCGGCCGCGGATGGACCTGGGCACCGTGGGCGCCGCGGGCACCGTGGGCGCCGCGGGCACCGTGGGCGCCGCGGGCACCGTGGGCGCCGCGGGCACCCTGGGCACCGTGGGCACCGTGGGCGCGCCGCCGGCGCCCGCGCCGCTCCCCGAGAGGAACTCTTCCCCGCTCGGCACACTAAGCACCCTCCTGTTCGGCAGGAAAGGCGGCCTTCTATAATATTAGTGTTTTGTTCCTCGGTGCGAGTATTTGCGAGGTATATTGATTTTAATTTGTGAATTATTCGAGATCGTCCTGATAGAAATGTTTTACGTTTTGATATCCTATTATGTTATTTGTGAAGTCATTTTAATACCTTGACGTGTATTTTTCGTAGCGATTTATTTATCTTTTAGTAGCAGCTTTTTGCATTTATATATTCCGCGGGGATCGAATTCGCGATCTTTTTTGGCTGAATCGATGATTAGCGGCATTTTTCTGTCTCTCTTCCTCTCTCTATAAAACATTCCTGTTAAAGAGCTCAAGTGTTTTTACGCTTTGTGTTAAAAAGAGAGATTGGTCACGAGGACCAGGCGTGCACTTATAAATGTGTAGATGATTGAAAACCAAAATAATAATTATTAAGAGTGGAATTTAGTAAAACGATTAAATTATTTCGGCAGTTAACTAATCGGATAATCGACCAAATGTAGTTTCTTTCTTTGTTAACGAGATCCCGTCAAGAACATTGTATTATTTTATTTTGGTTGTGTTAATTATTGAATAAAAATTGGAGACTTAACTCTAGATTTTATGTAAACGCTTTATAGTGAGGTAGTTACTTGAAGTGGTCGTATTACGACAACAATTATCTCGCTTATCATTATTATATTTGATAAATCATAATGTATCATTGTAAATATGTAATCAAACTTCCATTTTAAGTAGGAGAGTACAAATGATTTATGTTTTGTAAATTGAAACGTAGTAATATGTATCATAGAATCATGCTTGGGGATCATTACAGCAATGACCACCCATTTTGTACCTTCATTGAGAGTTTCACAACAAGTGTTTGTTTGATTGTAAATACGGTAATAATTTATTTACTCAGTGATGACGAGCTGACGGCCACGTCAATTCATTTAGTTGCTTTAATTAAAGTTAATTAGTGGGTAAAATTTGTTACTACTAACTTAGGGTCTGAGTAAAATAATGGTGCATGCCATAGCGTAAGTAGTATCGAATTCATGATAGTGGAGGTGAATCAGCAAGTAGAATGAATGTGAATCAGTTGCAGAACTTAAACAGCTGTCTTCATTTGCCGTTTTTTAGTTAAATGAAAAATCAGTGATTTACTTTTGGTTCTGAAATTGGTGCTATATAGTTTTTAATGTTATGATTGATTTGTTTATTTTCAAATCGAAATGTGATTAGGTGTCGTAAATTTACTGAATTATGATAATTTTCTAATAACCAGATTGGTACCTATTGTGTTGTTTTCTGTAGCGCAGTGTTTTTCAAACTGTGGGTCGCGGCCCCCAGTAGGGTCGCGTAGGCTTTTTACAGGGGGTCGCCGCTATTCGTATTTTTAAAGTAAAGGTGATGTAATTATTTGATATTAGTACAACAAATAATATGAGTAAAGAACAGCGTAGGATAGGGGGCCGCGACATGAAAAAGATTGAAAAACACTGCGTGTAGCGCGTCTATTGATTTTTGATCAGGCGTCGTGTCAGTACGTGTATGTACCATCTGTAGTCAGTGAGGCTGTGAGGCGCGTGAGTGCGAGGCGATTCCGAACAAGGACCCAGTGAGGGCCATGCGAGACTTAGGCACAAATAAACTGTAGAGTAAGGGCAATTTGTTGAGATTTGACATCAAAAATTATAATTATTGTATTATAATTACATGAATATAATTTATTCGAAGATACCTATGCAGTTTTACTTAAATATCCTTTAATTGATGATCTAGAATTGTAAATTGAGTGGTATGTGTAAGAATTGTCTGGACTGCACATAACTAAACCCAGAACCATAATTAAATTCCATCAAATCTAACCAAGAAATGTCATCATGGTGGCACTCCACCTGGCGATATTTGCCCAAATATTCGTGTTGCATCTTTTTTCTTCCTACGGTAATGAAAGAGACAACGACGCAACGCGAACACGCAACCCCTAGTGTCGTACCACCATCAGAGTGATACCTACTATTGTCAGTATGACTTTCCAGCACGGCTATCACAAGACGGCGCGCGAGCTCTTTCGATTTTTCTCGAACTATACTTCTCTTTCTAAGTTTTCTAATAAGAGAGAGACTGATAGTGCGAGAAAAATGGAGAGAGCTCGCGCGCCGTCTTATGATAGCCGTGCAGGTGTAACCAACCTAAATACGATAGAAGTGTCATAGCCGCCACCATTTCGCCATACCCACACGATTAGTTTAATTGAAATACCAAAGATAATTAATTAATTAGGTACATACATGCATTTTTTCGCCAAGAGTTTTAGTATTGATGGAATGTTTCACTTTGATGGCAACAAAGTAGTAGATTCAGCGTTTAATTATGATTCTGGGTTTAAAAACACAAAAAAATTAAATCTTCTTCCACGATGCTTGCGTGTATCGCTTGGGTATGAAGAGAGAGCATTCGGCTTTGTCGTTTGATAGAATGTGACGGGTGCTTTATCATCTCGTGATAACTGGTAACTGTGTCCAGAAATATTTAGGTATCATTGAACGACTTTAAAATAACATTAAATGATCTAGTACCTATCACTGGTGGAAAGGACGAATTCGATTATATACACTTTGAACGAAATCATATAAATAATTTGTTTTAAATTATATTCGGAAAACTCATTTAGCGAAACAATTACCCAACCAGCGAAAATCAGGATAGAGATGTTTACGCTCTCTAGTAGTTTTTTGGTGTACCTACTTGAACGAAACATAGCAGTCTTCATGGCACCCCTTTTGGTATTGTATGTTCAGATAATCCGATAGATGGCGCTGTCTGTTCTCCACAATTCAAATGAGAATTGATTTTTTATTTCCTACATGATAATATGACACACCTTAGTTGCCACACACGCTCAATTAAAAGGTAAGATATTCAAAATACGATCGTAATAATCTGAACGCAACCAAATCAATACATGATTATTTACTTCAGAATTTTCCATCAAAGACTACAATATACATACGTTTCCATCAGTCCTCAGAAACTCCAATACTGAGACCAAAATGTAAGGTGGCCCCAAGAGGATCTTGCCAACCTACGAGACAAATATATGGTGGCAACACTCAGGCGTTGTCAAATTGACAATATTTTTAAATTTTTTCCTTAAATTTCAAATTCAAATTCTAACGTCATTCTAATTGTCATCGTATTTTCTCCATATTTTGCTGAAAATAATGAATTCTTGCAAATAATTAAACTTACGTGATGACAACCGTTCCGCTTGCGTATATAAAGTAATAATGTTTAAAGTAACTCATAATGGTGGGTAAAACCCGAAGGTGTGAAGTGTGTGGCGTCAGAGAAAGCCTTAGGGGAGGATTCTTTGCCAGTTTTCCCAAGGATGAGCTCCGGTAAGTCAAAAACATAATCTAGCTACATGTACACATTTACCGGTAGTTTTTTCTTAGTGGACGTTTTAGGGTTCCGTAGCTAACAAGGAACCTTTGTAGTTTCACCATGTCTTATCTGTCCGTCAGTCCGTCTGCAGCTTATCTCATTGACCCTTGTTACTAGAAAGCTGTAATTCGGCATGGCTTTATAAATCAAACGCCGACAAAATGGTACAATAAAATCATGGCAGTAGTAGGTACATATCATGAATTGATTAAGATAGTTAAGTAGGCACAACTAGTTAACAAGTAATGTAAAATAACTACTTAAAATGAACTATATTAACTTGGCCTGCTCGTATGTAAATATGTAGGTTGTCCGTCAAAATTTGCAATCCATTTTTCAGTCACTTGCCGTTATCCGATTAAACTGAAATTTTGGGTAGTAGTATAGTTTGGATGACAATTTAATATGTTGGTACCTTCGAGCAGATCTGATGATGGAGACAGAAGGTGGCTATGGGAGTTCAGTATTTAACCGACGTAACCCCATTGTGTTTGGGCTCGTTAGAATCTAAGGTCTGTGTACATATTTTTGAGACTTTGTGGTGTATACATATTGGTGCCCTTGACTGTACCAAAAATGTTTTTTTTGACAGAAACGTATATCATCATACTTTGGTTTATGGATCAAATACACAATAATTATTTTTTCCCATGTCACATGAGCAATATAATCTTAATCTTCATTACTTTAATAAATTACTTGCAGGTGTAAAACTTGAATTAAACAAGTCGGTAATGAAGATCTAGTGCATGTACCTATTGAAAAGCTGAATGAGGAAAGCCATGTTTGCGGCGACCATTTCGATCGTAGAGATTTTGGCAAGACAGGATAAAGATTAAAGAAGAGAGCTTATCCAAATGACCGATATTTTGTAAAGAGGTAAGTTTGAATCCCAGGCAAAGAGGATAGTTTTTATCCCGGAAATCATCACCATCAAAGGAACATCATTCGTGGTTTAGTGTGCCGATATGTGCCTGTTCTCAGATGTCAACTGTTCGTCATCATATTCGTCCGTCCGTCTGTCTATGATCGCCTGTCTCCGTGTCTGTACATCTGTGTCCTGTATATTTTGGATTTAAGTTTTGATGTTGAGATGTTAGGGTGTTTAGATGTTTGAAACTCAATCACACTCAAACGGCTCAACCGATTTGAATGAAATTTTGCACGAAGATAGTTAATAGCTTGGTTTAAAATATAGAATAGTTTTTTTATCCCGGATTCATGCAAACGAAGTCATGGGTTCATGCAGACGAAGTCACGGGCGGAAGCTAGTAATATTATAAAGAGGAAATGGGCTGTGAGATTCTAAGTTTGTATTGTGCATAATGGGTAGTCTCCGGAACCACTGGACAACTTTCAATTTTTTTTACATTGGTGTCTACAATGGACTTTCTGGATAGATAAAGGCTATTTTTCATTCCACGGGTTTGCCTGCGTTTTCTGCAATACGCGAGTGAAACCGCGCGGGCAGCTTAGTAGTAAGCATGCGGACTGCCTGATGGTAAACAGACACCGTCGCCTATGGACGCTTGCGATTCCAGAAGAATCTTAAATACATTGCTGACCCCTTATTGATTTGAGGTTTTTTTTAAACTTTGACGGTGACAAACAAGCATACTGTCTGCGTGATGGTAAGCAGACACCGTCGCCTATGGACGCTGGCGACACCAGAAGAATCTTAAACGCATTGCCGACCCTTTATTGATTTGAGGTTTTTTTAAACTTTGACGGTGATAAACAAGCTTACTGTCTGCGTGATGGTAAGCAGACACCGTCGCCTATGGACGCTGGCGACACCAGAAGAATCTTAAATGCATTGCCGACCCTTTATTGATTTGAGGTTTTTTAAACTTTGACGGTGATAAACAAGCTTACTGTCTGCGTGATGGTAAACAGACACCGTCGCCTATGGACGCTGGCGACACCAGAAGAATCTTAAATGCATTGCCGACCCTTTATTGATTTGAGGTTTTTTTAAACTTTGACGGTGATAAACAAGCTTACTGTCTGCGTGATGGTAAGCAGACACCGTCGCCTATGGACGCTGGTGACACCAGAAGAATCTTAAAAGCATTGCCGACCCTTTATTGATCTGAGGATTCGGTGTGTTGACAGATAGAGACAAACGCCGCTCCCTCACTCGACACATGCTCGGGAGCGCTGGCGACCTACTCACCACCAGGAACACACACCACATACCTACAGAGCAAGTAGTGGCGATTTTACGGCTGCGGTAATTTATTTTAGTCAAGTGCCCACCCATCGGCTAAATGGTTACTACTGAGTATGTGAAAAAAATCATCATATCAAGTACATATAATGAATTGCAAAGGAAAACTATCACGCCTAAGTAGGCACAACTAGTTAACAAGTAATGTAAAATAACTACTTAAAATGAACTTGGAAAGGCCAAATTTGCTACAAATTCGGCCGACGCGACCGCCCGTGTAGTTGGCGCGCGCGTGTAGACAGACAGGCAACTACGGAATCCTACACTGCGCGTGGCCTGACACGCACTTGGCCGGTTTTGTCTGCTGCCATTGCTGGTTTATCAATTTTTATAAGCTATATATTAACTTGACCTGTTCGTATGTAAATATATATGTAAGTAGAGGTAATGTTTGTGAGATTGTATGTAGGGGGTAAACTGCAACAAACAACTATCCCGGTTTAAAAAAACTATTTTACGAGAGAATAGATTGCGCTCTCTGGGTGGACATAAATACCTACATTTAATCCCGCGGCTTCGCTTGCGTTTTTTGTAATACCCGAGCTGATCCGTGCAGACAGCTAGTCTATAGTTCTATACTAATATTACTACAAAGGGGTAATGTGTGTTGCTTTGCAAGTTTGTATGTAAGCGGGTAATCTCCGGAACTACTCAGCCGATTTTAAAGATTCTTTCGCCAGTATTATAGAGTACACCTCTGGAATGGACCCAAGCTATGTATTGAGTTCTATGTACCATGAGAATCTAAAATATAAATTTATCTAGCTGATAATAATAAAGACATTTTCAGATGGGTCTATGCGGAACAAACGAAAACTTGATCACGATTCAGGTGTGTACATTTTTTATTTTCCTGTGTCTTGCAATTTTGTATTAATCCGTTTCAACCCGAGCTGTTCTGTTGTATTCTTTGTATGAAACTCTATACTGCAACGAATATTTATTATGTTAAACTCCCATATGAAGTTGTGCCCAGTCAAAACGAGTGCAAACGACAAGGTTCTTAGGTGTTCAGCTACTTATGAGGCCAACTGTACTACTAATTAAGTGGCTTCAAAAAGAAACTGCAGCCTTTGAGTTTATTTTTATTTACCTTGATAGTATTTGTTTCAGTAGGTAGGTATGCAGTACTCATAGTTCTGTGGTCGAGTATATATTACCTCATCATATGAGCCGAAAGACGTCCACTGCTGGACATAGGCCTTCCCCAGAGAGTTCCAAATTTACCGGTCCTGCGCCACCCGCATCCAGCGGACTCCCGTGACCTTTACCAGGTCATCAGTCCACCTTGTGGGGGGGCCTACACACGCCGCGCCTTCCGGTACGTGGTCGCCACTCGAGAACCTTTCCGCCCCAACGGCCATCGGTTCTACGCCCACTGCCACTTAAGTTTAGCAATTCGGATATATTACCTATCTCATCCAAATACCTTTTAAAAGTGCTGTAAGCGGCGGTAGCAGAATTGTTCATGCGTGTGATTCTCAATCCTCATGCGAGTCATGCGGGTTCCAAACCTGATCAACGAGTTCTTCGGAATGTGCGATTCATTTGATATTTCGAACTAATTGGATCCATGAAGTCTTTTTGGTATAAATTGGGAATGAGAATCACTGTTAGACTAGACATGTAGGTAGGTAAGGTACCTACTTACTTTGGAAGTGCTATATGTAGACCTAAAGACTAACCTCTAAGCCAAATCGGTCGTTAAATGATGAATGATGGATTATTCCGCTGAATAAAGCCGCTGCCAAAGTGTAGGTACCTAAATATATGTATCAGATCTGTAATGATCACTCATGTGTATATACGTAATTATATTTCAGAATCAATACCAGCAAAACGCGCTCGTCTCGAAAATGAACTTGGTTCTAGCGGCAGTCCAGTTCCCGGGCCCCAAAAAACAGGACAAGCACATCAAAAAGCTGGTAAGTAGTTTAAGTACGCTGGTTTCCGTAAGTAGGTACCTAGTGAGATGTCATAAAACGCCGCGATCTAGATTAAAAAGCTGAAAAAACATTTATAAAGCTGTAATCATTAACACAATTCAAATATGAGCGAGATGATATTCCGCGGTGCCCTTACCTCATAAATAATATCATTGCGTTGTCTACTATCATCACTATTCTTCCATCCGTCTGTCTGCCTATCTTATTATGTCTGTGTCTGTAGCTCTGGAGCCGTAGTATGGTTGGCCTTGTCACGCGATAGGTGATAGGATAGAGCGTGCGTCACTGGCTGACACCGTTCGATAGAACGAGACGACGCTCTTATCTTGTCACTTGTCGCGTGATAAGGCCAACCATGCTACGGCTCCAGATATTATATTAGTCTGTCTCATTATAAGCCGCGGGCAGAAAAAAATAACAATACTTTCAGCAAGAATGGCTACAATTGTTTTTTTTTTAAACTTCAACGGTGGCAAACAAGCTTAGGGTCTGCGTGACGGTAAGCAGACACCGTAAGTACTTCACCGTCGCCTATGGACGCTTGCGATTCCAGAAGAATTACACGCATAGCCGACCCTTTATTGATCTGAGGATTCGGTGTGTTGACAGATAGAGACAAACGCCGCTCCCTCACTCGACACATGCTCGGGAGCGCTGGCGACCTACTCACCACCAGGAACACACACCACATACCTACAGAGCAAGTAGTGGCGTTATTCTGGTTACTTTGTTCTATAAGGTGGTAGGTATAGGTACTTCCCCAGTTGAGCTGGTCTAAATACTTATGACGAGCTAGATGGCTTTTTTCTTGTTTATTTAGAACACAATATATGGGGTACACATAGAGTACCAACAAACAAAGCATAAAGACCTGAAGGTTCATTAATATAATATTAGTTAATCGTCGCAATCGGATAAAAACTATCCTAAGTGGAAGCCAGAATAATATTGTACCTATAAAAAATGTTTCATGTTTTTCCGTTCATTTTTTTTTTTTTAATTTATTGATTAATACAAAAAGAAAATACATATTACAATTCATTACAATGCCCATCTTGGCAAAACCTTTAGTAGG
The DNA here is from genome assembly GCA_932294315.1 of Epinotia nisella. Classification (NCBI taxonomy): domain Eukaryota; kingdom Metazoa; phylum Arthropoda; class Insecta; order Lepidoptera; family Tortricidae; genus Epinotia; species Epinotia nisella. The sequence goes on along the minus strand of OW028679.1, from coordinate 13,912,243 downwards.
TTTGTTTGCCGATGGGGAGTTCTTGACTACTGATCTGTAATATTAGCTAATTTAAGGTAGTTATACAACTTATTTTACAATTTACAGAATATAGTTTAAATTTTGACATTTTAAAAAGTGCCTCTTTAGAGTTTTTCTTATTTTACAGCCTTTTACATATAAGTTTTGTACATGTTCAGGTAATTCATTTAATATTTTAGGCAGTAAGTGTGAGTGTTTTCGAGCACCATATATGTTATTATATTTAGGTAGACAAAATTGACTTTGGGATGATAGTTTTCTTAATCTACTACATCTTTTCTTAACTTTGAGTTTTGCAACATTGTGATATTCTTCAATTAGGACAGCAAGTTTCATCTTTTTTTGTACAGGAAGTAGTTTACAATATTTAAATAGTTGTGTATAGTCGGTTACATAACGCTTTTTAATATTTTTTGGGACAATAGTTTTTAGTATTCTAATTTGTAGGTTGTATATTTTTTCTATATAAGTCTTAAAGGTTCTACCATAGGTACCTATGGCGTAGCCGATCACAGAGTCAGCGAGGGCTAGGTATAGCAGACGTAGGGTTTTGTACGGTATTTTATACTTAAGGATTGACAATCTACTGAAGATAGCTCTCAGCTTGTCGCACACGTAGTTCACATGAGGTCCCCAGTTGAGCCTGTGATCTATTATAAGTCCGAGATACATGTGTTCCTTAACCACTTCTATTTTGTCACAGTTACACGTAACGGAGCTGTGTTGGTGTAGGCAATTGTGTTGATGGGCAACTACAGAAACTACGTGTGCTATTTTGTTATGAGCCGAACGAATATGCATTATTTTTGTTTTTTGCGCGTTAATAACAAGCCCGACATCATGTGCCCATTTACATAGGGTGTTAAAGTTCGTTTGCATTACTGTCTCGGCTTTAACTATATCTCGGTCGGCTGTGATAATGCATGTGTCGTCCGCGAACTGGTAGACAGAGCCCTCGGTTATAATGTTACACATTTCGTTAACATATAGCAAATATTCTGTTGGGCCAATAATAGACCCCTGTGCTGTACCTTTATCCGTTTTGACAGCCTCGCTGTATGTGTTATTAACCTTAACTCGGGTATATCTGTTGTCGTGATAGTTTTTTAACAAATTAACTAGGGGGCCCTGTATCCCGCTCTGCTCTAGTTTGCTGAATAGCGTTTCGTATTTTAGCATATCGAAAGCTTTACTGAAATCAATGAAAACAACGAGCACATGCCTTTTTTCATTCATGTGCTCGTTGATTTCATTGTTGAATTCGCAAAGTAGCTGTGAGGTACTTCGGTTTTTTTGAAAACCGAACTGTTTAGTGTTAATTATTTTGTGTCTAGTCAAGAATTTACTAATTTCGTTACCGAGGTATCTCTCAGCGATTTTGTCAATACACGATAGTATAGTTATTGGTCTGTAGTTGTTATAATCTGTGTACGTTCCTTTTTTGTGGATAGGTCGTATTATTCCAATTTTAAGTTCGTCGGGATACACAGATGTAGCAATGCAGGTATTAATTAAATGTGTTAACACTGGTGTCATTTTTATACGGTTATTTATTATATCTATGGCTCGTATTTTATCATATCCCGGGCTTTTTCTATCATTTAAGCTATTTATTATTTTAAATATGTCATCACAAGTCGCTTTTTTTAACCGCATTGCCACCTCTGTGCCTCCCGCGAGGTTAGAGTGATCAAGGATATGTTTATTACAAGAAATAGATATTAAATCAACATTTTTTTGAAATTCTCTGGCAAAATTGTTACATATCCCTTTTTCGTTCATTTTGAAATGTTTTAAAATTACATCGTCAATCGAGCTGTTTATTTTACCACATAATTCATTGATTATACGCCAGATTTGCTTCGAATTCTTGAAGTTTCTGCAAATCTCTTTTTTAATATACCTATTTTTAACATAATTAATGTATTTATTAGTTTTATTACGATATTTATTATACAATATTCTGTTTTCTATTTTTTCTGGAGATTTTTTCCAGATTTTATACAATTTATCTCTTTGTTTACACATTTTTATAATTTTCTTGTTTACCCATTTACATTTTTTCGTAGTTTTATTTTTACACCTTACAGATCTTTTACATTCTTCATAGATATGGTGTATTTTTTCCTTAATGAAATTGAGTATTCTATTCGGACAATCGTACGCAAGCGCTTCATCCCAGTCGACCTGTTGCAGAGCATTAGCTACCTTATCATTGTTTAATACGGTAACTGTTCGCTCGGCCGCGGCAGGTGCGCGCGCGCCAGCGGTGGCTGTCGCCAGCGCACAGGCAGTTATGTAATGATCGGCTATAGATATGTTTATGACGGCGGTATGTACCGCTCTGCAGTTTATCGACCTAATGAATATATGATCTATGCAGGATTTGGTGATGATGTTGCCTTTTTTTTCGACGCGGGTAAATTGATTTATGCCGCAGTCTAAGCCTAGCTCTGAAAGTTTATCTAAGTATGATGTTCTAATGCTGTTATAATTTTTTAGGTCGATATTCATGTCTCCTATGACAATTAATTTATTTTTGTTAGAAATATTCGTTAACGTGGAGTACAGTTCTTGTATGAAACCGGTTTTGCAATGATCTGGCGGCCGGTACACCGCGCATAAGCTGATTTTATCTTTACTATTTATATTTATATAGCCGCACAATGATTCGAAGTGTAGTGTTGTATGCTTAATTAAGGTGAATGGGATGCTTTTGCGAACGTACAATATGATTCCGCCGCCTTTGCGGTTTTTTCTCAGATTACAGTACATATTATATCCTCTTAAGTTAAATAATGTTTTACATGAGTCACTAATGTTCACTTCCGTAAGTACTATTACATCAATATCGCGATTACTATTTGTTACTAAATATTCTAGCTGTGAAAAATTTAATATTATTGATCTTATGTTTACATGCAACGTAACTAAGTATGAGTAGTCCGTAGGTAATGCACTAATGTATTCGTTCCAAGTGTAGAAGGTACCTTCATCAGAATTTGACGACTTATCCATTTAGGCGTTTTTTTTTTTCTGTTGACATTTACAGGAAAAGTCTTTATAGGGAGGTATAGTACCAGCCATCAGCCCCAAGAAGAGCCTCAGTCTCCCCTTGATGCTGATGCCCAGTGCTCAATATCACTTACTGATTTTATTGTGTGGGTTTTACCTTGCTCGTCCTTCTTTATAAGAATGCATCCCTTTTTACACCATACAAACTTGAACAGGTTGGGTTCTTTAAGCTCCGATTTGGCTTTCCAGAGGAGGTAGGCGGTCGTGGGTGTTAGGGCCTTGATTAGATTAGATAGAGATTCATTTTTTTAATTCATAGAGGATATGAATTTTTGAAATCGGATAAGCGGTTTCGGATATTACCCATTACATACAAACTGACAAAGTTACAAACCTACATCCTCACTGAATTTCATCTTTATAATATTAGTAGGCAGGTTAAGGTTAACTAAAGTGATATTTATGTCACGTCTAACCTTTCGGTTTTGTTACTAAGCGTATGCGATTGATATTGATTGTCGGTTTTGTTACTATCCGGTTAAGGGGGTCATAAATTAATGAATATGCCCTATGATACACTGTATGAGTGACCGCTCATCATCATAAACTTAAAGAGCCGGACTCTTGTCGATAGAGTAATCGCCATTCAGGAGCCGTAGCATGGTTGGCCTTATCACGCGACAAGTGACAAGATAGCAGCGTCGTCTCGTTCTATCGAACGGTGTCAGCCAGTGACGCACGCTCTATCCTATCACCTATCGCGTGACAAGGCCAACCATGCTACGGCTCCTGTTCTCTCTGCCACTGAACACAAAGCCGCTGCCAACGTCTACCTAAATATGTATCAGATCTGAAATGATCACTCATGTGTATATACGTAATTATATTTCAGAATCAATACCAGCAAAACGCGCTCGTCTCGAAAATGAACTTAGTTCTAGCGGCGGTCCAGTTCCCGGGCCCCAGAAAACAGAACAAGCACATCAAAAAGCTGATAAGTAAGTAGTTCAAGTACGCTGGTTTCCGTAAACGAAAATAGTCTTAGTACCTAACTAGTGATGTGTCATAAATCGCCGGGATAGAACATCTAAAGTTATATGTATTGACATAGGTAACCTTAAAGGAAAAAACCCTGGAAACTTTCGGTAGCAAAAATAGCAAAAACGAAACTTATAGTTTCGTCCTGTCAGACCAGTTGTGTCTGTCTGGATGTCACAGGGCTTTAATTCAGAAAGTATACGGCCTCTCTGTAGTAAATTTAGATGCCTTTTGCGTACCTCTCTATATGCTGAAATCATTTGGACTTTTTACAATAGGGACAGTTGAATTTTTTACAGTGCCAATAACTGCTATAATTACATTAGTATAATAGTTTAAGTGGTATATAGTGGGGAATTGCTACGGTTTATTTGCGAGCCTTGAGGTGAACTTAAAACAAGTTTCAGAATAGGGGTGAAGGAATATAAATTTACTAAAGCTGCTGTATCTATGTTCTCTATGCTTCTCAAAACTAACGAGTTAATTTTTTGATTTTCACAGATTGCGATATGAAAAAAGGCGAACTTCAACTTCTTCTGTTTAAAAAGAAGGTTTGGCAGACAAGTGCTAAAAGTCTAAATACAACACGGTTAGGTGAATAAATCGAATGCGCAAAACACACGGTGGATGGGTGCGGATCCGAAGCGGGCCGGGTCAGGAGCACGGCGGCGGCGGGCCTATTCGTCTAGCTCTCTATGAACAACAACACAACTTCCACTTAAACTTTGTAAAAGTTCATTGTGAAAGCACTACATACCGAGTAAGCGTTATAGTCCGTTTGCTAAGGGGAAAAAGTATGACATTTTGGAGTACAGCAATGCCATTTGGTACGAATGTTGTACACGTCAACCTGAGCCCAAAACGCACGGTAGCCAGTTTGAACTCCTCGACAATTCGGGGAAGGGGGGGTCAAAGTAAAGAACTCCCGGCGCTCAGAATTTTTTTTCTGGCGGATTGGACCTTTGTGTCAAGTTCGGTATCGTCATAATCATAAGGTAACTAGATGATGCCCGATTCATTCCCCATACCTGTTTTTTAGGGTTCCCTAGCAAAATATGACACAAGACTTAAAATAATAAACTTCTAGTAGTAACGAAATGCAAACAAACCCTCATATTTTCATATTTTTTGTATTGAACGTGGTTTAGAAAAAATACTGTCCGAAAGCCTATTTAATGCAGATTTGAAAAACATTAACAGTAAACATAAATTTGACTACTTTCAATGTAAAATAAAATATTGAAAGTACTGCGACGTTCGTCAGCACAGCGTAGGAGACGGCAAAAAGCCCCGAAAAACAAGTATTACTAACAAAAAAACCAGCCAAGTGCGAGTCTGACTCGCTCACCGAGCGGTTCCGTATAAATTTTTCCCTATCCCATCCCATCTTAACTGGTAGGGCCCGGTTAAGTTAAGTTTGCACCTAGTACGTATGGCGCAGCATACAAATGAGGTCTAAACTTATAAATTAAACGGGTTGTCCTCATATAATTATTGAAAACACTATTTAATTTATAACCGGGCCCTACCAGTTAATATGGGATGGGATAAGGAAAAATTTATACGGAACGCTCGGTGAGCGAGTCAGACTCGCTTTTTTTGTTAGTAATACTTGTTTTTCGTCACTTTTTGCCGTCTCCTACGCTGTGCTGACGAACGTCGCAGTACTTTCAATATTTTATTTTACATTGAAAAAGTCAAATTTACTGTTAATGTTTTTCAAATCTGCATTAAATAGGCTTTCGGACAGTATTTTTTATAAACCAAGTTTATACAAAAATATGAGAATATGAGGGTTTGTTTGCATTTCGTTATCGTTACTACTAAAAGTTTATATTTTTAAGTATTGCGTCATATTTTGCTACGGAACTCTAAAAAACTGGTACGGGGAATGAATTAGGCATCATCTCGTTACCTGTTAACGGCACCAAACTTGAATCAAAGGTCCAAACTAATCCGCCGGAAAAAATCTGAAAAACTTTGACACCCCTTGCTGTACTCAACATTGTATATCTCTCCATACAAGGATTCCCCTTAGCAAACGGACTCGATAGTAAGTATCAAACTTTGGCCTAATCCATAATATGTTGTGGTAGCCTTCATCGAAATTGATATATATGACTATATATTTAATCCCTAAACATATCCTGCATTGAGAGATAAGCATCTACGACCCGCCATCAAGTCGACGTAGCCCCGCTTAGCGCGGCTCCTACTTTTCGCTCTGAGGGACACGAGGTGACAAAGCAACCTACCCGGGAATACTTAAAAGGAATTTTATATTAGGTACATTTCGTTTCAAATGTGGAGGGTCTCCCGCCGGACACTCGACTTATAATTTTATTGGAGTAATAACACTAAATATTGAATATTAATGTAATTACGGATCTTCATCAGTATTTGAGCAATGTGCATGGGCTGGAAATGAATGCGAACAAGACATGCATAATGACTAACGGCATATATGTTAACGAATATGTCTACCTCGGCCAAATTGTATCTTTTTCACACTAAACTTAATAATTGATTGTCTTTGTCGAGTATTTTTCACATTCTTTGACATTCCTATAATAATGACAAAAGTTTATGTTATTAAACATAATAGTCAGGTGACAGCAGTCACTTCCATAAAAATAGTACCTAAGCTGATTCTAGAGATTAGGTAGCCTAGCATTTTCACTGCCAGAAACCCGCCTAGCGGGCGCCTACGCCCTAGTCGCTTTCCGCTACATACGGGGAAATCCACGGGATCGGCTACGAGAGCAGTTGACCCCAGGCTCACTCCGGATGAAATCGAGATAAAACTAACATGAGGAGAAACTGCTTCATTGCTATTTAATAAATTTCTATCAAATTCAGATGCTCGTAACTACCTATTATTAATGTTACAATTATTTAAGGGGTACGTACATTCATTTCATGTTCAAAAAGTGAAAGTTGGTATACGTATATGATCACCTAGTTGCAGCGGTTGATTATGGTATTATAATATCATAATTACAGTGTAATGTATCTATTATCTAGTAATTGTATTAGGAAATATAATGATAAATTATATTTAAATAATAAAAAAGTTTCTGTAAAAAATATATATTGGTACAAGCTTTTATTGCCAACCGCAGTTTTTTTACGCAGTGTTTTAATTAATCTTGTTGTAATCATGGAGGTGCTATGGCCACCTTTCATCTTTATCATAAAACCAGTTTTATGGTACCATAGGATGGCATTGCCATCCGACTTATACTAAATTTGAAGTCAACTACAGGAAGTTGGTCAAATTTAACTTGGAAGATTTGACCGGCACATACCTACTAACGATCGAACGAACTAACAAGGCGAGTTAATATAAAGCTTGTAAAAATAACCAGATTAAAATTTATCTGACAGATAGTTTAATATGCCTCATGCTTCATGCTGACCAGACGCTTCACATTTATTTTATTTAAGATCCGATTTGTTAAGAAGTCAGTGAAAATGTAAATTGAGGTGATTATGCCGGTTATGCAATCAGCTTCAGGCTGGCCTCACACAGAACGGGATTGTGTCAGGGAATCATAATCTGAATAATCAAGAGCAAATAAAACGGCACGCTTTATGCACAATTTCTACCAAACCTCCTTTTTGTTTGTTCTTGAGGGGTCTAGATTCTGTATTCAGTGCATGGTCTCAGACTGTGTGAGCCCAGCCTCAGCGAACGCCTGACACAGGACAAGGTTTTTTTAATTAAATATATTCACAATTTTGCAGACCCAAATCAAACATTTAGTCACATGCTATTTTTTAAATCTCTCTAACTACCTACTATGAAAACTATAAATTATCCTTTCAATTGAGGTCGTCCATACCGAAGTGTTCGTAAACCAATATACTAAACGGTGATTGCCAACCGGCGCAATTACCTACTAAATTTACTTTACATTTCAGTGTCGTCAGGCAGTTTAAAATTATGCTGTACCTTATTGGCAATCAAAATGTACTTAATATGAAAGAATAAAAAATGGTTGCAACTTAACTGAATATTGTTTCATTTATAAGGGACAAATACGAGGCAAATCAAAAAATAAAAATGCTTATATCAATTACTATTGATTCTTGAAATCACTATTATCGGTTCTTGAAATCACTATTTATCGGTTCTTGAAATCACTAAATTATCGGTTTTTACAGCACTAAATTAAGCATTCTATACACCATCCACTTGTCACAGCCAACCGCCTAAAAGTGAATGAATTGAATGTTTTCTGTCTCTTTCCATCTTATAGGTGTATAATAGCCTTTATGAGAATAGCAACATTAGATTTTTCTTATGTTGGTGCAGTCTACGCACGACCAAATAAGCGCTGTACTATGAAGTTCCGTCTCTTAAACGTAGTGGTTATATTCTCTTTGGTTTCCATGGTAACCAATACATGTCAACTAAAAGTTCGGAAAACAACAGCGATAAGTGTTTTTCTTACCGAAAATGACGGAACAAATAAAGTTGATTGTGAAGGAGATAAACGCGAGTTTGGGGAGGAACTACGACTTGATAAAGTTCGACGCTTTGGACGAGAAACAGTTGCAACAGCTGCTCGTTGATTTGCTCGTCGCGTTTAATGCTGGTGAAAAGGCAAGTACATTTTTACAATGTCTAAAGACTGTTCTTAAAATAACGCATTCAAACTTGAGAGCATTCAAGTTAGGTTTTAGGCATGGACACTAGGACAAAAGCTCTCAAGGCTTTCGACAACATACTTACTTATGCGTTACGGGTCAATGGAAATTTTCGCCATAAACGAAATAAAACGCTGCTGCACCATGTAGCGTATACTTATTATACCCTTTGGTATATAGTTTTGAAGAGTGCTTTTAGCGCGCATGACTCATGCACTTCTCAAAGGCTTGAGATCAATCTGAATTGACATCGCATACCAATATGATATCGACGCGCGCTCGTCGCTACCACGCGAGTTAACGTGTCAGAGGGCCAACCGCGAAACGATATTCGTTTTCGTTCGTGTATCTCTTTGTCGCTCGAACTTGCAAGTGCGATAATTTTACGGTCATCTTTCCTTGTTGACCCAAAAATTATGTAAGTAGGTACCTACCTATATTCATACTTGATAATAATATTATAAATGCGAAAGTGTGTCTGTATCATGCTTAAATCGCTGAACCGATTGAGATGAAATTTGGTATGGAGATAGGTTGATTCCCTGGAAGGACATTGGATAGTTTTATCCCGGAAATCATTACTCAACAGGGTGTGAAAGTTTGTATGGAGCTACGATATAACCGAGTTCCACGCCGACGGAGTCGAAAACAGAAGCTAGTGATTTATATATAAGCGTGGTGATTTCACACTTATATAGAGTCTGGCTAACGAAAGTTGAACCTCGTAGTTATTTGATTGGCAACACTTTATCTCTGTGTGTCTATCTGAGGTGTCATGTCGTATGTCAAATTGAAATTTCTCTGAGAAAATAGCGGCTGTGTGAGTGACCCTGTGTTACCCTGTCATGATTTTTTGAATTTGCCGCGTTTTTCCTGGTTCAGCTTTCGTTGGCCAGACTCTATCACTAAGCCTATGGTGCCTATTTAGGCGCCAGATTGATTATTATTATATATATTTTTTATTTATTTATTTAAGTATACATACCACTTACAGACTATCCAACGCGTGATACAATATAACAGTAAGAAATATTTTACAAGACTAAAAACACAATATATATACCTATGTACAAATAGGTACCTACTTAACATTTTTTTTTAAAAGGATGACATAATTGTCTACATGCGACATGTGAGAATTCAGCCAGAGTACAACTAAATAAGTCGGTCTTGGTCGACAGTTCATTCAGCAAGTTTATGGCCCTGACGAGAGGTGCATTGGCGAGTAAGTTGGTGCGCGCGGTCGGACGCGCGAAAAGGCGCGGCGCGCGCCTCCGCGGCCCGCTCGGCGCCGCCAGCCCCAGCGACCCCAGTACATCAGGATTATGCAGCTTTCCCCTTAACACTTTGAATACATATGTGGCCAAAGTTAGGTCCCTCCGTACCTCTAACTTGATGTATCCCACCATTCCTAGTACGAAAAGTGTCGGGTATTTCAGTGGATAAAAAGGATATATCCCGTATTCTTTGAAATAAAGATGCCTGACGAATTTATTTTGTAATTTCTCGACCATCTCGATGTATTTCTTTTCGTGCGGGTTCCATATAATAGCGCCGCTTTCCAGCCTGCTCCTCACTAGAGCGTTGTACAGGGCTTTTAAGGCTGCGGTGTTATAAAATTCCTTTGTCTGGCGCAATATGAAACCCAAATTCCTGAAGGCTTTCTTACAAATGTCTACTATGTGCTTCCGGAAACATAGATCAGATTCGACATGTAGTCCTAAGTCCCGCACGGCTGACACGCGCGCGGCCGGCTGCCTATCGATTTTTCCTATAGATTTTTCTATAAAACTTTTCCTCCTTCTATTATGTATTATTCATATCCATTTATCTATAATATAAAGTGCGTATTGCAAAGAAAGCAGGCAAACACGCAGGTTCAAATATAGCCTACAGCTTCTGCCCGCGATTCCGTCCGCTTGGAACTCGTTTGTATCGTAGCGCCATACACACTTTCATCCCCCATTTCACTTCGTCAGGGGATGATTTCCGGGATAAAAAACTATTTTATGTCCTTCCCCGGGATTCAAACTATCTCCGTACCAAATTTCATCTCAATCGGTTCCGCAGTTTAAGCGTGAAGGAAGAGGTAATAAATAACAGACAGACAGACAGATAGACACACTTTCACATTTATAATATTATATTAGTATGGATTGTCCTCCTCCCTGACCAACCTCGCTTGAGTGACACGGGGGTATATCGACAGCGCGATAATTCAAAACTACCCTCCTAATCATGAACAATATGGGCGCCGCCATGGCAGTGACTGCGTCGCGGGTCTCGCGTTCGTAGGTACCTATGTCTAGTATACTTAATATAGGCACACAGAATTTTGTAATCGGGCCAGTGGTTCTGGAGATCAACCCCTAAATACAAACTTACATGCCAACAAAGCTTCAATCTCATAGAATTTTCCTGAATATGGATGGTTTTATGCTCATTTCGTCATGAATGGTTTATGGATTCCGTCGAATAGCGACAGGCATAATAATCGTAGGTATCTACCGCTAGTAGTAGCTTGTAAGAGGTTGCTAAAGCATGCATTGTTCCAGTAATCATGAGATTAACCTACCGTACCGGCCATTTTATGGGGGAGATTACACGGTGACTATTATTACGCGATACCTCATATCACAATACGTATCTCAAGCATATTGACGTTATTGAAATAATTTTTCCATACAATTTAGAGTATCGCGATAAAAATATAGCAATAATACCTACTCTTTGGGTAAGCTCTGCCAATAAGCAATTACATGAATGGAGAGGGACCTACACGAGTCGCCACTAATGAAGCGAGTCCGGTCGGCTTTCGAACCTCTGAATGTGGGCCTTTCAAATGCCTTTTCATATTAACCATTTAAGAACTAGACCCTAAAACCAGTCAGCTCAATAGACGGAGCAGAACATTCGTTTCTATACGAGCACGAGTATACATTTTGTATTGCGATCCAAAGTCAATAAAATTAGATTACTTAATTGCCTAACCTAGGTATCCGACACGCATACCTAGGAGCCGTTACCATTTGAATAGTAAACGAACCAATTGATAATAATCTAGACGCTGAACCTTGCGATTTTTTGACAGGACTTACTCTTAAGCCCGGTTTTCCTAGGCTAGCGGTGTCGTCATATGACGGCGACGTACAGTCGAGTTCTCCAATATCTATACAGACAACCTTTCAAAAATATCTGTACACAGGCTTAATTATTACTGACATAAGACACATGTGTAGATATTTTTGAAAGGTTGTCTGTATAGAAATCGGAGAACTCGACTGTACACTACCCGCCTCTTTCTAATTAGAACACTTAGAAAGGGACGGATAGTGTACGTCGCCGTCATATGCCGGCACCGCTATCCTAGGAAACCAGGAGCCGTAATAGCATGGTTGGCCTTGTCACGCGACAAGTGACAAGATAAGAGCGTCGTCTCGTTCTATCGAACGGTGTCAGCCAGTGACGCACGCTCTATCCTATCACCTATCGCGTGACAAGGCCAACCATGATGCTACGGCTCCAGAGCTTTACAGTTTCGGACGTTAGGTACCTCAGTATACGCATAGTTCCATTAGTCGTAATTACCTAAAGTAGGTAATTTTAAAGACCTAATCCAATTTTGTTTCTACAATTCTTGAATCGTAGCAAAGCTGAAGTAGGTAGATTATGAGAATTAATAATTAAAATTCTCGTTTGCATAGGATCCCGTCTGTTTACAGTAAGAGTCTGTATTGACAACGTATCTATAAAAGCGAAAGTTGGTGTGTCTGTCTATAACATAGGGTAGGTACCTACGTATTTTCTAGAGGGTCTAGAGGGTTTATGTGCCAATAAGTGATATAGGTAGGCTTTATCCCGGAAAAATCCACGGTTCCCGGGGGATAAACGCTACGTTACCTTTTTCATGCGGGCGAAGGTGTGGCTAGAGTTATTTGTATTTGAATGGTGGGTCTTAGCTGATATATATGTAGGTACCTATGTTGCAGGGTGAGGGAGAAAAATTAGGTAGGTACTCGTATAGTTTGTTCCAGTTAAAATGACGAAAATGCACTTAACGTGGGATTTTTACAACTTCTATTGTTTCTAAATATGAAAGGAAAATATAGGTAACAAAGAGCCGTCATAAAACTGACCAAAGTGTGGCACGTGTACTGGAGTAGCTACTGTTTGTTCTATTGTGTATGCGTAATTGTTTTACAACCCTACCTGAAGATAGCAATGAAACAATAGATGTCGGTAATGGTTTGATATTAGGTAAGTAGGTTCTTTTCGTCATTTTAACTGGCACAAACTGTAAAGGCAATGAAAATCGGTTGATAGACCCAAATACTGCGAAGACCCACAACACAGACACATTGATACACTTTTTAGGGTTCCGTAGCCAAAATGGCAAAAACGGAACCCTTATAGTTTCGTCATGTCCGTCTGTCCGTATGTCACAGGCATTTTACTCGAAAACTATAAGGTGTATTTGAATAAAATTTTGAGGATAGGTGTATTTTCTTCGCCGCGACATAGTTTTGTGTAATTAAAATGACAAAAAAAAATTTTTTAGGGGTGCACTCCATACATAAAACTAAAAGTCAAAATTTTTTTTTTCATTGTGACCCCTGGTGTGGTACATCAATCGATAGGCCTTTTAAAATAAATATAAGGTTTCTTAGCATTTTTTTTTATTAAGTGAATAGAGTCGGAGATAATCGCCCCGAAAGTCGCTAAAATTCTGTCCCCCCCCTCTAATTTTTGAACGGTGTATTTTAAAAATATGGAAAAATTCATGGACATAGGGCTTATTAATTTCATTCACCGAAAATTGTTTTGAGCAAGATCGGTTAAGAGGTTTTCGAGATATTGCTGAAAAACTGCCTTCCTCAAAGAAAAGGATGTAAGTGCCGTAAAATTTCTGTGACGATACGACCTTTTTAATAGGCACGAAACCCTTCGTTTTGCGTGGTCCGACACGCACTTGGCCGGTTTTTTTTATTTCACGTTGATGACAAGTACACACGTGTACTTACCTACGGCTTGCTTGATGGTAAGCGGACATGGCGTAGGTAGTTATGGTTTAAATCATATATGGTTATGAGCAGTGATTGGCACCGTCCGTGCAACACGGTGTCAATGACCTCAATCATTATGTTAATATGGATATGCCCCGGGATTCCGGGATTCAAGTCGTAAAATGAAGTCAATATTTCGGATTTTCAGTTTGTTGCCACATAAGATCCAAATTAAAATTCATTACATTTACAATTTTCGTCGCGGTGGTGAGGTGAAAAGTTGTGTGAACGCCTCGTTATTCTCAGGATTGTACATCTTACTATCCTTCGCTAGCTCGGCTTTCAATACAAGCACATGCGCGAAACAACAACTTTGCAGCCTTGCATAACAAATAACTATTGCTGTTGGAAATTGGTTGCTACCCTTATCAGTAAATCAGAAAAGGATGGCATCAACTCTTTATGTGAATATTGCCATTAGCCGTCTTTTTCGCACCTTTTGCAACTACTCGCACGTTGGTTGTAAACGCAAAGAATATAAAATCCAAAAGTGACCATCGACAAGCCAGGTAGTTGGGGTTTTGTTGCACTTCTAATTGTTACATTTTAACACTTACATACATATATTACATATTCTATACGAGTCCAAAAAATAAGAGATACTTTACACAATGATTATCAAAATTCAAAGTACATCAATATTTTCTTTCATTAATAATGATACAATTGAGTTTATTAAATACTAGCTTCTGCCCGCGACTTCATCCACGTGCAATTCGTTTATATCATAGCTCCATACAAACTTTCGCCCTCCACTTTGCCCCCTTAGGGGATGATTCCCGGGATAAAAAGTATTCTATATGTTAATCCAGTCTATACACTATATGTATACCAAAATTCATCTTAATCCTGTAATATATGTGGGTAAACATATATACGGATTGACATGTGTCAATAATCCGCAGGGCTTTCTTCTCTTCTCGATTACATGTTGAACGATACGCACGTATTTTAATACTATCCCCGCTATGCCCCAAATCTTCCGTGGTACCTAATATATGACAATTGGCGACGAATCTGGACTCACGTATTCTGTGTATAAAGTGAAGGTGAACTCGAGTGAACGGTGCGCCGGTGGTTATCGAGACTTATTATTCAGTGCGGAGTTAGGTACTTAATTAATGGTTCGGGCATGATGGCGGTCGGCAGAATCGAACCTTTCGACGCGAGCTGTGATAATTGGTCTTTGTACGTAGACCGTCTTGAACAATATTTTATAATTAACAACGTGGACGATGAAACTAAAGTGCCTATGCTAATCACATTAATCGGCGGCAACACTTACGAGCTGTTAGTGACCTTGTGTTCACCCAAGAAACCATCTGAATTGAAATACAAAGACCTCATTAAGGTTATGTCACAACATTTGCAGCCGACACCCAGTATTTTGGCTGAAAGGTATAAGTTTCGTCAAAGAACGCAAGCTAAAAGTGAGTCTATTTCGGACTATGTGACGGTTTTAAAGAAGTTAGCTAGAACCTGTGATTTTAAAACAGCGTTAGATGAAAGCTTAAGGGACCAGTTTGTCTGTGGATTATTTAGTGAGGGGACCAGGCAGAGGCTGTTTGCAGAGGACGACATCAGTTTTACCAAGGCGTGCAAGTTAGCCTATGCATTAGAGGCGGCAGAGATGAACGCGGCGGCAGTGAATGTTAATAAAACGAGTGACAACGGCGCAGCGACGTGTCATGCCATAACGAAGGGGTCTCCGAGCGAAGGGGTCTGGCAGCAAGATCGAATCACGCCATCGGCGGGCGGCTCAAGAGCGCGCGCCCGGTACAGCGCGGGCGCCGGCGGGAGCGGCGCGCCGACCGCGGCTCGCGCGCCGCCGCCGACGCCGACGCCGGCCGCGAGACAGTGGCGCGGAGGGGCACGGGCTGGAGGAGCACTTCGCGGGCGCGGCGCCGGGGGTGGCTCGACATGCCGGGCCTGTGGCGGCCATCATGACACGGCGGGGTGCAAGTTTCGCGTTTACGTATGCCGGATTTGTAATCGAGAAGGTCACCTTAAAAGAATGTGTCCTAAACTCGGCGCGAGCGGTGCGAGTTATGCGGACGGCAATTATGTGCAGGAAGTAAACAACTCGGATACCGATGATAGTATTGAGGTAATTACTCCAATTTATAACTTGAGTGGCTTAAAACGTTATAGACCGTACCAATTATCATTACAAGTAAATAATAAGATGTTAACTATGGAGCTAGATACGGGCAGCTGCATTTCGTGTATTAGCCTTGATTGTTATCGTAACATGTTTACAGATTGTGAATTAATGAATTCAGATCTTTTGATTCGATACTATACCGGAGAGACAGTAGGAGTTGTAGGTAAAATAAGGCCTATTGTAAAATATAACGATAAATCACGAGAATTAAATTTGTTTGTAGTTAGTGACGCGAGGACGTCATTATTAGGGCGCGAATGGATTGAGGAATTGGGTATTATGGTACCGAATGCTTTGTGTAACAGTATGGTTACGGAGGGAAAGTTTAATTTGCAATCGTTCAGTTCCAGATACGCGCAGGTTTTTGAGGACGGGCTGGGACGATTCACGGGTGAGCCGGTGGCGTTGCGGCTGCGCGCCGGAGCGGTGCCCGTGTTCATGCGCGCGCGCCCTCTCGCGTTTGCTTTGCGCACGCCTGTCGAGCATGCGCTGGATCAGATGGTAAGAGATGGCATCATTACCCCAGTTGAGTGTTCCGACTGGGCCACACCTATTGTACCAGTCGTAAAATCGGACGGCTCGATTAGAATCTGTGCTGATTACAAACTTACACTTAATAAATGGTTAGAAATAGATAGATATCCAGTTCCTAGAATAGATGACTTGCTAGTTAAATTAAATGGGGGGGACAAATTTTCCAAAATTGATTTAAGTCAGGCTTATGCGCAGTTCCCGCTGGATGATACCAAGAAAGTTACCACTATTAATACCCACAAAGGATTGTTCACGTATAACCGTCTCGTATATGGGCTGGCCTCCAGCCCTGGAGTCTTCCAGCGCAAACTGGAGCAAATGTTTGCCGATCTGCCCACGGTGGGTGTTTATTTGGACGATGTGATAATTACAGCGAAAAATGATCATGAGCATTTAAATATACTTTGTCAGGTATTTGAAAGATTACTAAAGTATGGGTTGAAAATAAAGAAAGAAAAGTGCGAGTTTTTCGCGGAATCTGTCACCTATTTAGGGTTTATCATTTCTAGGGAGGGGGTTTCAGCCAACTCAAGTAAAATTAAAGTAATTGATAAAATGGCAAGGCCACATAGTGTGTCAGAGTTGAGGTCATTTCTTGGAATGATAATGTATTATGCGAAATTCGTTAAGAACATAAGCACAATATTGACCCCATTGTATGAATTATTAAAAAAAGATGTCAAATTCGTGTGGAGTGAAGCTTGTCAAAACGCATTTGAGGAAGTCAAAGCTGTCCTGAAGTCGAGTGAGGTTCTCGCGCACTACTCGAGCGACTTGCCGCTGGTGCTCACGACGGATGCGAGCAGCACGGGCATCGGGGCCGTGATCGCGCACCGCACGTCGCACGGCGAGAGGCCTGTGGCATACGCGAGCCGAGTGCTCAACCCAGCTGAACAGCACTACTCGCAGATTGAAAAGGAAGGCCTGGCGATTATCTATGGCGTCCAAAAGTTTCACCAGTACCTGTACGGGAGGAGATTTCTCCTGAAAACCGATCACAAACCGCTGGTTACCATTTTTGGAGATAAAGTGGGTATACCTAGGATGGCGGCGAGTCGACTGCAAAGGTGGGCGGTGATCATGTCTGGGTATACTTACGATATAGAATACGTTCGAAGCGAAGACAACGGAGCGGATGCCTTGTCGCGGTTGATAACCGGCCCGGATAGGGCGGGGAGAGCGGAGGTAACTTACTTAAATTATGTTCAAACCTTCTTGCCTGTAACGAGTACAGATATAAAAAAGGCTACGAATAAAGACCCGCTATTAGTTAAAGTTTTAATGTATATTGCCTCGGGATGGCCTACGTATTGCGATGATGAAAACCTTAAACCGTTTTACATTCGGAGGAATGAATTATATATGGAGGCCGGGTGTATACTTTGGGGATATAGGGTAGTCGTCCCGAGTAGTCTTCGAGATAAAATTTTACAGGAATTGCATATTGGTCACGTGGGCATAGTAAAGATGAAAAGCCTGGCCCGCAGCTACGTGTGGTGGCCCGGCATCGACTCGGACGTGGAGCACGCGTGCCGCGTGTGCGGCGCGTGCGTCGCCGAGGGCAGCGCGCCGCCGCGGGCGCCGCCCCACCCATGGCCATACGTTTCAGAACCCTGGAGTCGCCTACACGTCGATTTATTAGGTCCTATTGAAAAAGAGATGTTCTTTGTAATTGTAGATTCGACATCTAAATGGATTGAAATTTTTCGTATGCCTAAGACGACTGCGTCAGCGGTTATCAAAGCTTTGTGTGAAACTTTCGCTAGATTTGGGTTACCTAAATCATTGGTTTCAGATAATGGCCCTCAATTTTGTAGCGCTGAATATGACCAATTTCTGCAAATGAACGGTATTAAAAAAATACTTACTCCGACTTATCACCCATCGTCGAACGGTGCTGCAGAAAATGCCGTTAAACTGTGTAAAAAAGCCATAAAAAAGGCAAAAAGAGAAGGCGTAGATGTGGATATAGCTTTACAAGCATACTTAATGTCATATAGAAATGCTATTCATAGTACAACTGGGGACTCTCCGGCGTTGCTACTGCAGAGGCGGAGGCTGCGCTGTCGACTGGACTTACTGCGCGGCAGCGACGAGCGCGAGAGTACGGTCCAGCGCGCGCAGGAACGACAGGTTCGTGCGGCGGGAGGACGCGAGCGCCGATTCCAAGTGGGTGATCAAGTTTATATGCGTGAACAGGCCAATCAGGATAGGTGGGTTCTAGGTAGAATAAGGGAAGAGGTAGGTTGTAGAAATTACATGGTTGAGAGGTTAGATGGAACGATAGTTAAAAAACATGTAGATCAATTAAAAATAAAGCACAGTTCGCATAAGGGTACTCAGTTGGTGTGGCCCCGTTGGGATTTGTCTTCAGACGGGGGCACTGTGTCTGGTCCAGCGGATGCGGCGCCGGAGACTGCGTCCGCGCGTGAGCGGGGGCCCGAGCCGGCCGATAATGAGCAAGCGGTAACTCCGCCCTTGCCGCCATTGCCCGTCAGTCGTTTTGGCCGGCCAATAAGACCCGTTAGATATTATCCTATGCCAGAATGGGATTAAAGTGTTGTATAGGTATTTTGTGAATGCTAATGTAACTTGAGATTATTTGAGTTGGCCGTATTGCATCAGAATAGTCCATAAAAAAAAAGAAACACTACTATCACAAGTAGAATAGAAGGTTCTTATTCCAATGCCAGTTTTAAAAAGGGTCGGCCACATTAAATAATCTCAACTATAACTGCTTACGTTTAGCTGGTTAAGTGGATTGTAGGTATGTTCCTTAGTTTATATAAGTACGTAAAATGTACATGTTGTATAGAACGAGATAAGTATTTTTTGTACTAGAGATTTTCTCAAACGCAGTATGTCTATGTATAAGTGTGAGGGTGTAATATATGTGGGTAAACATATATACGGATTGACATGTGTCAATAATCCGCAGGGCTTTCTTCTCTTCTCGATTACATGTTGAACGATACGCACGTATTTTAATACTATCCCCGCTATGCCCCAAATCTTCCGTGGTACCTAATATATGACAAATCCGTTCAGCCGTTTTTGCGTGATTGAGTAACAATCATCCAAACATCTAAACATCCAAACTTTGGCATTTATAATATTAGCAAACGCATTTATAAAATAATCCAAACATTTAAACCTCTACTTACAAATGTATAACACTCAATAGAATTATTTTTTCGACCAAGATCACGGGATTATAATGTCCATATTAAGATTTCTACCCGGAACTCGGAACTCCGCAGTGTTGCACGTGCGGTGCCGATCACTGGGAGTTAATGAGTTAGCCTGCATCACACTGGCGCTGTCCAAAGTAAATTTGACAGCTATAACGACAAGTTTACTATTGACCGCCGCGGTCAGGCCGGGCCAATCGGTGAGAGGCCTTAATTGGGCATGAATTTATAGGTACGTATTTATTTACCTAATTGGAGACTACTTATACTTTCGTTGCAAAATTATGTTCTATAGTCGTTGCCGAATAGATGGACAAACAACGCGGGTTGGGTAAGATCGTCCATAACTTTCCAAGTGTGGATTCATGTACCTATTGATAATAGATAGGTAGTACTTGTAGTTCTAAACATAGGGGAATACAGCAAAATAGTCTCTGGCTCTACTAATAATATTTGCCTGCTTGAATATTGTTTAAACTACAAAATACACTTAGAAACTTATACTTATATAGGTTGTCCTTACTTAACCATATGTTCCTTAGATGTGTGGAATCACAAAAACTTCTTCACAAGCTCAAACAGTTTCAAAGAAGACATGCTTTGGTTAATCCTGTTTTGTGGGGCTATCTCAGAAGTTCCATATTTTCTAGTTCCATATGGATCTACCGGGATATTAATTTTGAAGGAAATATCCCAGAAGTATCATATGGGACTACTGGTACATATTCATATCAAATGTCTACCTCTGCTAAGTACAACCTTTGTATATCACAACTCTTTAAAAAAAAACATATGTATTTGCTATCAACTAACCAGATTACAGCTAATATTAAAATCGACCAATCAGAAAACAGAATTCATTTCAAACATTAGATGGTTTTTTAGTCCCTAATTCACAATTCGTTAAAAAATAAACGCCTCTGACCGTCAATAGCCGGCTGGTTGACTGCATACATGGCATAAGATAAGCTATGAGATTGAGCGGGATAGACTGCTTTCTATCTCGCTTTATCATATGCCCCGTATGCTATCCGCCGCGCTCGGCCGTTTGGACGCAGCTATTGATGGTCAGAGGCGTTTATTCTTAGTGTCAATATTTTGTATCAGTGTCTAAACAGTTTATTTAAAAAAAACCATGCCACCAAATTTAACAATCTTTTCGCTGTGGAATTATTATTGATTGTGGATGGATAATCTTTGTTTTTACTATTTTCTCGCATCGAAGTGAAAACTAGAGTGTATTAACTTTACTCTGGTCATAAAGCCATATTACCTACCCTTCGAACAATTTTAACCATCTCGTGGTAATATATGGCTTATTTTAGCCCCTTGTATTATGGAACTCCAGAGATATCCCCTGTTTTGTAGGGCGGTTAGAGCTCTGCTGAACCTCTAGACTCGAGCCATTAAAGCTTAGGCTAATCTTTTACCGTACTAAAGAAGGCTCGCTATAGCCCTGACGGCTCACGTCTTTTAGGCTCGGCCGCGCCCTTTCTTAAAATACTACTGTTTAACGTACAGAATTCTGATAATACTGTTATTGCTTACAGTCAAAACTTCCCTTACAGCTGGACGTCCGTGATGATGACCCAGAGACGGTGTCAGTCCGTCTGCTAGAGATGCTAGGCAGCGTCAAATACCGGCCGCCGCCCGGCGAGGACCCGCCACAGTTCCGTGCGCGGCTGTTAGCGGGAGATGCGAGCACCGTCCATCATGTGCTTTACTGGCTGCTTACCAATAAAGAGCAGGTCAAGAACACCGCTTATCTGGCCAAGTATGATTACTAATCATTTCATTGATGCTGTAGTTTGTCGCGGAGGATGACCGGCGGTCCGCACGCTACTGCATGGCTATCACAAGACGGCGCGCGAGCTCACTCGATTTTTCTCGCACTATCCGTCTCTCTCTTATTAGAAAACTTAGCAAGAGAGGTATAGTGCGAGAAAAATCGAGAGAGCTCGCGCGCCGTCTTGTGATAGCCAGGTAGTGGGTTGTTGCCCAAGACGCACTCTATTGGCCACTGACCAATATTGTTTTTATACTACGGTGATGGCAAACGAACACACGATCGATTTGATGATGATCTGACATTGTAGGCATTGTGTTCAGTGGTTTAAGCATGTAGAAAAGGTAACAGACAGACGGAGTTACTTTCGCATTGATAATATGTATTATCTTATCTTATCTTATCTTATCTAGTTGAGGGCCCTTTCGGATACACTTCGACCCAGTGGGATCTTTTGTGCATTTGCCCTCCCCTTTATAGCTACTCCCAAGCTCGCTCCATCATAAATATTTATATTAGTATGGATTGTATAAAACGAAAAGGGTCCTTATGGCGGAGTTCACGATTTTATAGATTAGCTTTACTCCGAACGCCTTTTTTACAAAAATAGACTCCGCCCAAACTTGGTTTCTTATTTTAATTCAGAGATTTAATAGAAATGAATGAAATTGGAATGAAATGAAAAATAATTATGAAATGAAATGAAAAATATTTATTCCGGAAACATATTATTAGTCCATTATAGAATAGATACAATACATCATTATTGTTAATAATTGCAATTAAATTACATTTAAACATATTGTATAAGTGTAGATGAGGAATTTTAAGAATAAAGAATTGCTGTATTCTCAAGATTCCATAGCTAATATTGTGTATTTATTTAGGTATTTGAAAATACCAGATATTCCTACTGACGTTGCTCGGAATAATACAATCCAAGATTTGCTGGACCTGTACCAGAATCTGATAGATGAGTTCAAGGAGGTGCATAAGCGCACTCGGTTGTTACAGAAAGAAAATGCTTCGGAAATCATCAATGACATCAAGGAGATGGCGGTCGAGCGAGATATAGGTATCGACTTCCAATTTAATAACCGACTCATTGTAGTGTAGTGTATCTAAAAAAAAATATTAACCTTTAGTTTCTCATTTTCTATGTGGTACCGAATAAAAGTATTAAATTATAGATAAATGAACAAGAATATACCTGTAGCCCAAGAAAATGTATGGCACGTTTAGTACTTAAAATGAATAGTAGATTGTATGACAAGGGGCTAAAATAAGCCATATTACCACGAGATGGATATTTTCCCGTCGCTTCGCTCGGGAAAATTAATATCCATCTCGTGGTAATATGGCTTTTAGACCCGAGTTATACACTCTACTTTTCACTTCGACTGCGAGAAAATAGTAAAACAAAGATTATCCATCCACAATCAATAACAAATTTCACTGCGAAGAGATTGTTCAGTTTAGCGTGAGGCGTTTTCTTTTTTAATGATTTGGAATTAGGGACTAAAAAACACCTGATGTTTGATTGGTCGATTTTAATATGTAGCTGTATTCTGGTTGGTTGATAGCAAAGAGAAATGTTTTTTGAAAGAGTTGTGATTGGTGGATTTAAATGATTTGGAATTAGGGACTAAAAACACCTGATGTTTGATTGGTCGATTTTAATATGTAGCTGTAGGTATTCTGGTTGGTTGATAGCAAAGATAAATGTTTTTTGAAAGAGTTGTGATTGGTGGATTTAATATGGTGAAGTGTTTTGATTGGTCAATTTAAATGTGTTAAAAATCATAAATATGTATACATATTTGCCCTAGGGGCTAAATGAACTACTTTAGCCCCGCTTATTAAGCCTAATATGACACACTTTTCGAGCATGAGATGTGAAAAATTATTTTAAAATTAGCTTCACTTTAAAGGGCAGATGTCTTGTAACGCTTAAGTTTATTATTACAACGTAGGCACTATAGTGCGCTTAAGGTTTCCTGTACAGTTTACCTTGTTTGGAAGCTTACCTAAGACGGGGTACATTGCGCATATTGTTATGAGTTTGGACGGGCGTAATGGTTATGACGAAGCATTCCAGTCTGGAAAAATACGCGAGACGAGAGCAACTTACTTACTGCTCGGAAAGACTACAGCGCTTTTTCTTGCGGCACAGTTTATATTTTTGTTTGAGGTCGCTGGTGTGCTTTCCGTAATAGCATAAGTACGGACACAACCAAAAAGTTTTCTTGCTAGTGTGCTAGCTTGTGAGAATGTTGATGATTAAATGATTATACCAACATTAGGTAGTGTATTAACACTATTAACGCATCGCGCATGTTCGTATTTGCGTGTCAAGCCTTTTATACCGCTTGTAGACTATGAGATACCTACCGTCTATGGGTGCAAGCTACAATCCTGTTCCATGCAACGCTAACAACTAAACACCCGAAAAAAATATTGTGGATTTTTAAGGCAAAAAAACATTCGTGGGGTACAAGCCGTAGGTACAAGCAAGTGCTCTATTGTATCGTGCGAAAACGAGTGTTCGCGATAAATATCAAATTGATTGCAATTGTAAATGAACGTTTAGTCAAATAGGCGCTCATCTGAAATGGACCATAAATATCAAACAGAAGTAAGGCAAATGTTACAATATTCAATCGGACCTTATCGAAATAATGTTATCAAGAAACTTTTAGTACGTCCTACCTACACAATAAACTCGCGAATATAATTACACGATTTATTTTTCTTCCTTTCATTTTGGGTCTTACGGCATCATATGTTATGCGGAAAGGTCTATTCTTATTAACCCGTAAAATGTAATTTTAGATAAAGGACTATTTTGTTGAAGGATATTTTGTTTTGTATGCGTCTTTTTATGCTTGACTTATTAACCGACCTCAATAGAAGGGAGAGGTTCTGGATTCGTCTCCATGTTTCTTTTTTGTCTGGTATGTTCAGCGTATTTTCTATACTTACAGTGATTAAACGATTGGAGAACGTGCAAGTTAATCTGATAGATGTTGGTCATAAGGAAGAGCTCATGAATACTAGCAAGGCTCTGAGAGTACAACAGGAAATGACTAACACACTGGAGCATCAGGTACCTAACTAGTATTAATATTGCATTTTTACATAAATTACTAGATTGCTTAGAGAATGCTTTATAATGTTATTCTGAAGTGGCATTTAAAACAAGATATAATTGCTTGTAGGTATATTTTTATTATGAACTATGCAGGAGCCGTAGCATGGTTGCCCTTGTCACGCGATAGGTGATAGGATAGAGCGTGCGTCACTGGCTGACACCGTTCGATAGAACGAGACGACGCTCTTATCTTGTCACTTGTCGCGTGATAAGGCCAACCATGCTATGGCTCCAGGTCGGATAACTTAATTCCGCTCGTTCCCTAAAAATAAGAATTGCAAACTACTAGATTGCCGACATACCTGCTCATCAAAATATCAGATTCCCGGAATACCAGATTTTCTTTATACTATGTTCGTTTTTATATCAGTTTTGGAAAGTACCATGTTCTCAATACACAATGTTCCCTATAAAACCATATACCCAAAATACCAAATTTCGAAATCATAAGAATCTTAAGACACTGAAACACTTGACAAACCAGATTTGCAAAACACAATATTCTCGTAACAACTTGATCTCACCTAAGCGTTATCATGTAATACATGATTTTTCTAACAACAGAGTTCCCGTACCTAAATCTGATTTTCGAAATACCAGATTTCAGAACACCAGATATCCGAAATATCAAATATCAAACAAGTACGGTCAGGTGCATCCACGCAAACCCAATTTAACTAAATGTAAAAAAATGATGCATAACAAAGAATTACGTTGTAGCAAATAGTCTAATAATAGCATTGCAATATATTCTGAGAAACCGTGATTCGAAAAAATTAAAATATTTTGTTGCTGTTTTAACCACTCTATGTTACGTCGTACACACGCCGTAGGTATTTTGGCACTACCTAATTCCGATCAATGCTAATATTTACATTTAGAGCTAGATTGACGAAAAAACATTTTTTTTTTCACCAAGAATGGCTAATTTGTTTTTTTTCTTAACTTACCTACTTTCTTTTATTGAAAAACTGGTTTGATAAAGTAAACTAAGTTATAAAATGTTTACAATCAAATTTTGATGTTTATAATTGGTTTAATTGTCTATCTGTACTTATGTAATCTACTAAAGTAAAAACCTGGTCTTATAGGAAATTAGGCATTCGGAAATCAAGTATAATTAGCATCTTGTGCATTGGGAATTAAATAAACTGGCATTCTGGTATATTGAGTATCTGGTATATTAAGAAACTAGGTGTTTCAAGTACATTGTGTTTCGCGAGCCTGGTGTTTTCATTATCTGGTATTATAGGAATTCTGTTTTAAATGGAACATAGTGTATTGAGAACAAGTTGCTATGGCAATCCGATATACAGAAACACAGTAACAAGAAAAGTCTGGTATTTTGGTAATTAAGTATTTTAGAAATCGGGTAAATCAGCAATCTAGTATTTTGCAATTCTGATATTTAGGGAACGAGCGCTTAATTCAAATGCAAAGCTTTAATTTTAATTATCATAATCAAGAAGAGCCTTATATTTAAAAAAAGTATTCTATTTTTTATTATTTTTATCAAGTAGGTAAATAAATTTGAAATTTATTTATTTAGATTTGTTTTATGAATAGTTAAGTTATTATATTATTTAAATGGTAAAAACAACCATAGCTTACCCATGCGTAGTAGGTAGACGATTTTTATGATTCTGTCCTCCGATTTAACATATTTCTATTCTAGACAAATTCTACTTACCTACTAGTGATGTAGTGATGCGCGGTTATTTGACACGCATTAATAATAAATGCTTTTTTTTGTTCTGTTGTAATGTTAGTATGAGACCCAACAAGCCCAGTTGAAAGCCGCCTCAGACCAGCTGAAGAGATATCTGAATGTAATACACGGCCAAAGCGCTGCGCCCAAAAGTGTTAACGACGTGATCAAGCACCTGAACGAGGAAATACAGGTATAGATAACTCAATTACTTCAGTGGTCCCAAGGGATGCATTCGTATTCCTAATTTGAAATCGACTCGCAAATCAGGCACCTACTGAATAGCTTGTTCCACGAGAGTTGAGATGAATGATTACACACAGCTACATGAAGTACTGAATGCAAAAAAGAAAGAAGTGAATAAATGAAATGAGTGAGTTAATGTTAATAAAAACGATTAATTATATTTTTAATAGATATTAAAAACAGTAAAAAATATATAAAAATGCTTTTATGAAACCATCGTCACTTGGCATATCTTCATCTGATTCGTTAAGATTGATTATACAAGGTTATGGTTTTCGGTTAAATCATCAATCCAAAGGTTCCATTATCCGGTATCTTTCTTTTTTTTCTTTGGTTTTTCTGAAAATATTGTGAAACGTCTCTTTGTCAAGTGCTTCAATTTCTTCGTTTAATTTTCTCATGACGCTATAAATGTCAACTCAATTACTGACTGCCACTCTTCCTTTAATGATTCCCCAACAAAGTTCTGTAGGGTTGAGTTCAGGATGGTACGTCGGCGACGTAGTATTGAGTGCCCATGTTCTTCCAGCATTATAATTATCTAGAAAAAGCCATTTCCGTAGTTATTCAAATGAGCATTTGTATGTTTACTTATCTCTTGGAAAATGCAGTTGTCAATAGGTATGACAACGATGTAACGAGTGCCAGTTACTTCAGTAATTTTTGAAGAGGTTTGATAACGAAGTAACAAAGTAATGAAAATATAGGTAAAGACAATTTTAACAGTTACATAACAAGGCAATTTATTACTTATTATCTTTGGTTTCTATGATTAATATTATATTCATATACCTACGCATATCTGACCTTTATTTATTCATATAAGCAATTTATTTAAATAAAATCATTCAAAATCTTTTATTTTCTGTTTTATTTGAAGTCGATGAATTGTTCTATATAATACCTACTTAACAAAATAGTTGAAAGAAACTGTTTGGTCTATCTTACATTATTTTTTTTACTGTTGAACTTGCTATCGGTACAATATAAGAACACTAATTTCAAAATCCTGCTGTCATTACATGACAGTGTTACAGTGTGCGTGACCTCAACTCACGTGGAACTAGTATACCTTTAGGTATTTTAAATAAAATTATTCTGTGATGCAGCCAAGGTTATAGATAGTCCTAATAATTTACACTTCTCCTATATACAGTTCGATATTAGAACATTTTGTAATTTTTTTAAGTGATCGCCTTTCAAAGATCAAATGAAAACATTTTACTTTAATATGCTTTTCACACTTTGACGAAATAATTCGACGTTTTCATAGTATGATTAAAATATCCTATCTGAACTAATATTTCAGTGGTCATTGAGTCCAATAGGTGGTTGAAAATGTATTTGCAATAACCCAGTTCTGCGGAATTCCTTTTTGCTTTCACTTGATGGGTATGCGCCGTGCTAATTGAATCCATTTCATTAATATTATTATAGTTGAACAGCTACCTCGTAAAGGAGAAATTGCCGCAGGAGTCTGCAAACCTGCAGAAAGAGCTGAATATTATGCAAACTATAGCTATGGAGCAGCACCCGACTAGGTCAGATTTAATGGCGGTACAAGACAAGGTATAGTTACTTTTATTTATTAATCATTAACTAAGTAAAAATCAAAGTCCGAATTTATTTAGCATTTCTAACGGTACTTTAATACTTGTATGGTCATTAGACAATGACCGTACAAGTATTAAAGTAGGTACCGTTAGAATATGTTTTAAAAATAACATTCGAAGGTTAATTTAATTTATTATTAAGTAGATGCTTCGATATGACAGCAAAAATATCAACTAATATGAGTTGTAATAGCTTCTAATGAGCTGCAAACAGAGTTTAGGTATACAAATATACATTTGTATTTATATCTCTCTTTCATCATTATTACCTACCGGGTGTCAGTTACCTATGTTGTGTCCAACCCGACTAAATTACTACCGGGTGGTCCCGTAGGGATACCTACTCTCGGCCTAAACGTTGCGTCGTTGTGATTACCTTAATCTTTGAATTATAAATATGGTGCGAAGGGAGAATAAGGTGTATGTGAAATCCCAATCCGCACGACGCGACGTTAGTGTAGGTAGATACTACAACTCAATTTCTCTTATGAGAGGAAGCAGCTGTGGGGCGAATTTATAGGCTGATGATGATATTTTAGATAGCGGTGGTAAACAGCGAGATTGAGCAAATGGTGCAGCGTCGCTTGGCATCCTCGGGCCCGCAAGAAGACAAGCTGGCGCCGTTCCGGCAGCAGGCGGCGGTGATCCGGCGCAACAAGGACGCCAGCGCCGCGCGCGCAGGCGAGCTAGCGGCTGCCCTGCGAGACCACGAGGCCACGCTCGCTGACCTGCAGTCT
Organism: Epinotia nisella; assembly: GCA_932294315.1. Taxonomy (NCBI): domain Eukaryota; kingdom Metazoa; phylum Arthropoda; class Insecta; order Lepidoptera; family Tortricidae; genus Epinotia; species Epinotia nisella. The sequence continues at coordinate 13,883,323 of OW028679.1, read as the reverse complement.
CAGGTGAACATCGTATATATATACACATATATCTCTACAGTAAATAATGCCGAAGAGCATTCAGAACCTGCTAATAACGTAACCTAACTTAATCATGGACCTAGGTTTTGTTTGAAACAAGTTACGTTAAGATTTCCCGTCAACGGTAAAATAGTTTAAGAATTTTGAAATTTTAGTAGAACGATCCTTTTGGACAAATTAATTTTTGGAGTTATTACGTGTTCCAATAGGGTTTAAATCATGAATACGTTGATTACGCGTTTGAGAATTCAGTAAGTAAATAGGAAGGCAAAAAAATGTTTATGATTTCATCTTCGTGGAATCCAATCATAAGTAAATGCCAGCGTCAAAAAAACATCGTCCGTTATATCACCGGACATTATTAGTGTTGTGTGTCGGCCGGGTGACAACCCTAGTGTACAAGTGGTTAATAAAGAGCAAGTGCGGGTAGTTCGGAAAACCCGAGCAGCAAGGAGATGTTGATACCCGCTCAAGCCAGTTGTCCCGTAACCCGTGGCCATGGATGTTGCAACTTGCAACACATCCGAAACGTCGGGAGACCTTAGAGAGGTAAATAAATAATATAGTTATACGCGATTAAGTCCCGTTTAGTAAAAATTATATCATTATGTTACCCGTGATATGATTTTACGGCCTTAGCAGATAGCATGGTTTATGCGTTTTGTAGCGGAAACTCACTACGAGCACAAACCCTGCTCCTAAAAAATCCTTTTATTAAATTGACAAACTGTTACTTGAAATTACTTCTATACAGCTAACGTAAAATGTTACGGGCGTACTCTATAAAAATTGCCTTTTAGCAAATCCAGCTTTACCCACTAAGGCAGTAACAATGAAATGTTGATTGCGATTTGTCGCTTCAAACCTAGTTTGGCTTAAGAATACTGTGCTGTAGCTCCAACGCTGCTGTAGTGAAATAAAATATTTCAATCTCCATTTAGAATGTCACTTAAGTTTGAGATGGAGTAGGTTTAATTTAGACTTTTCATTGTAAGTTCTATAATTTAATGTAGAATTGATAGAGTGTGTACGTGCTGCACGGTTAATTCCATAAACAGAAAAGGTTTTCAATCGTTATGCATTAAAGTATTATAAAATTATAATAATTCTTAATTCAATTCTTTAAACAGGTATATATCAAACATTTAATTTTTTGTAAAAGCTTTCGTTGCCGGCTGATTTTTTAGACAATCTTCAACTACTCGTTCAGTGGGTTCCAATGAGCACAAATACGACGGGGTAATCTTGGGTAATTGAGGAGTTCCTATGGCCACCTTCCGTCTTCATCATCAGACCGGGTTTATGGTATTATATAGTATTACATTGTCATCCGAATTAAATATTTAATTGTACAAAAGGGTCTAGCAGGCTAAGCTAACAAGAATGGCCCCACGAGGGACTTGGTTGGAGGGGGGGGGGGGATGGTCAATTTTCGTCTTTTTTCCTAAGTTACTTCAAATCTGGTTTTGCTAAAATTATAAAAAAAAAATATATCTGACATGCTTACAACAACCCTTTTCATTTGATATGTCACACAATATAGTTTACGAAACTTTTTTTATAAATTTTCTAGTATAGGTACCCCCCAAAAGTGGCCCCCTTGTTCATAATTCAATAATTTACTTTACGCGTTTATCTTTGGGTTACCATTACATACGTTTACCAAATTTCTACTCAATCGGTCCAGTAGTTTCGGAGCAAATCGGCTGTGACAGACGGACAGACAGACAACCGAGTGATCCTATAAGGGTTCCGCTTTTTCCTTTTGAGGTATCGGAACCCTAAAAGAGAAAATATTATACATATCAGGTTGTTGGCAAGATGATAATTATGTATCAGTTAGCGGGAAAATCTTGGATGATACTAGCACAGATCCGCTCAAGTGAGCAGCACGAGGTGGCGTTTACGCTGATATTTATTGAAATATGTATAGATATAGTAGGTCATGTTAGAAATGCTCTAAGTATCTTCACACTTACTCGTAGCAGCCCAGATCACACTTAAATTCAATATACCTAATGGTCAATGCATTGGAGCGTTTATTTACGCGTTTTCATTCAGTCCGATGTATATGCCACGTGTGTGTATAAATGTAGCCAATCTACTTACGTATCGCTGAATGTGTTCTAACGAAAGAGATGCAAGTTAACGATATAACGTGTAAGTGCACACGTGCAGAATAGATTCCTTATTCAGCAGGGCAATTAACAATTTCTCCTTAAACAGACCGTGTTTCTCGGAATTGCTAGCAATTCACAGCAAGGGTTCAGCTTAAACATATTTAAGTTTTAAATCGGTTTGTTAAAAAAAAAAAACCAAGCCACACTTAAGGCTTGGTTTTTTTTTAACAAACCAATGCATGTTAGCGACAAACACTACATCGATTCTAATTGGACATGTTAGGTCGAATAGTGCACCGTTGTGAACATCTGAGGAAAGGCACTCTACATAAAGACATTAAGTACTCAGTGCCTATGCAATACATTATTCATAAGAAGTAGTTGTTTTATTCGTAGCGAGATACATTTAGAAATGTAATTAATAAATAATGACCTACCGTTGTTTATCGAAGGCGAGCTGCGATCCTCTCCGCTTTGTGCGGGCTCCTGAGTCCTACTCCTGACTACTTATGAGCCCCATTAACAATTTAGCCTGCCTACCTACGAATGGTGTACTTAATTCCAAACAACTCACATACCTTTGTTTTGTGAGAGAACACTGGATATTCTTATGAGTAGGTCGTTCGTATAAATAACCTCAGATTTTTACTCACATACAAAAATGGAGGTTCTTGATTCGACTGTATTATTATGATTTAGGTGTATCTATACCATAATAGGATAGGAGTATCAATCACAGAATGTTTTATCTGTTAACCGACTTAGTAAATAAGACATTTTTCCCTTGGACGCTTCATTAAAGCTTTGCGTTAACTAGGTATTCGAATTTAAACATTAGTCATATCTCGATTCGTAAAATAAGTGGGTAATTATATTGTAGTTACGTGAGATGAATAAGTATACGTAATGTGTTTTATCGACGTACTCGTAACGTAGGTAAATATAATCCAATCCTTTGTTTACGTACATTTTGTGCTAGTACTTCGTTCGCTTCGCTTGCTCGTGCGATGACAGCAGGAGAGATTGATTATTAGTTTAAACCGTAAATACATTTTCGTAGTCATCATAGTTAGGAGTCGAGATCAGTCGACATACTTAGGAGACAATCAATAAGAAACCCATGTTTACAGAGTTCTAGCGCATACTTTTTGTCACAAAAATGATGTTGAACCTACTTAACTAGTGGCTTTGTGAGCTATAGAACTCGCGAGCATGTTTTTTTTTGTATTTCGTTAAACTAACTCAACAAAATAATCCTACTAATATTATAAATGCGAATGTTACTCAATCACGCTTACACGTCTGAACCGATTTTGATGAAATTTTGCACGAAGATAGTATAATATTGCCTGGATTAAAATACAGGATAGTTTTTATCCCGGATCTGCGCAGACGAAGTCGCGGGCGTAAGCTAGTTCTATATAATTAACGAACCTGCTCACAAAATTTTACGAGAATCGGTTGAGAAATGCGACATGTAGAGGAGAACAGCGGGACAGACACCGGATCGCGGACAGGCAAACGATTTTTGGCTCAATCTGAAGCATAACTTCGTTGGCTTTGCTCGCTCGTTCGATTATATAACTTAAGGTTAACCGTACATCTTAAAATGAAAATACTCAACTGTGTTTTGTTTTGAAACCGTATAAAATTGCTGTTTATAACAGTCACCGACAAGATGTAAATAACGAGCTAGCTCCAAAAAATGTCCCACGTGGACTAGGTGCACACGTGCATAATAATTGGAATCTAGTAGGTATTGTTCAACCTCAAAGGTCAGATAGGTAGTCAGAGATATCGAGTTTCTTATCACAGGAAAGATTTTCAATTTCCAATAATCGGTCATTATGTCGATGATCTGACAGATTCCGAGGATCCTTGCGTGACTTGACTCCGAGGGCGACCGACGTCTTTGTTATCAAATCAATATCTCATTTGGGCTTTTAGACATTCTCGCTGTCGTTATAACAAGCGACGGTATTATTAAACTTGAAGAGTTTTAATGATGTTGTAAATCATAAAATGTAAAACCGCTCTAATAGCTATCTACATGTACAAGTGTTGTTATACGTCCTAAAGATAAAAACAAATTGATTTCAATGTATAATTAATTGTTCGATACTTAAAACCCTAATTATTAATTGTCACGTCAGCTTTAAGCTTGTGAAGAAATTACGCCTGAAGTATTCATTAAAAAATGTGATACCTAATTGTCAATATTGCGGTTTAGGTTCGTCAACTACTCGGTGACACCATACTCCGAGGAGAGGAGTTAAAGAAATACGTCAACACGCTACGCACTAAAAGCACCGTTTACAAAAGACAGAGAGCCAATCTATCATCGTTTAAGGTAAATTTTATGCCTACTCAACTTTATTCATCTGCCCGCTATTATTTTCGGCTGCAAATTTTTTCATGAATTCATTCGAAGATAAACTTGAGCATAAATAAATAAATAATGGTAATATATTATATGGTATGGTAATACATTATTATTATGATGCCATTATATGGTATGGAATAAAAAGGGAATTTGTAATAAAGGTCGAGGCGGGAATCTTAACTCGGACGCTTAACCTTCTGAGCGCCGCTGATCCCACCGTGGAATTGGCTCTAGTGAATCACAAGAAAACGAAGATTGAAGACGATGACGCCACCGAAAAAGAACTCAAGTCAGCGGATTTAGCTAAAAAGTCTTTACACGACTTGTCGCAGGTAATTTGTGCAATTTTAGACGTTTATTATGTTTAGGTGTAAGCATTAGGTAGGTACATCATTTTTAAAAATTTATACAATACGCGCCGCATAAGTTAGCGTCTTATGCGGCCCTTCTACAGTATCGGCGATGATCGTTGATCGTGTGATCGTCTATAATCGGCACGATTACCGTGCAAGCATCCACATCCACACGATATCGGCTGTAGTAGGCGATTTCGTTTGATTTCCTTTGATGCGTGCCCGAAAAACCGACAACACGGGTCGTAGGCGATCATAGACGATGATCGGCGAGTACAGCCGAGTATGCCTTCTACACGATCGTGCTCGCCCGTGAGCATCTGTAGTCGCCGTTAGTGTATGGGAGCCATTAAGTTAGCCACACACGTCGTCTCCCGCACACCCGTCGAACCCCTCTGACACCTCTGCGACGCTACTATACTTGTTCCCAACCAAAGTGACGACTGAGGCTATAAAACCATAGGCTCGCGTTATTTTCTTTCATTATCTTTCTTCATGGCCTCAATCGTCACTTTGGTTGGGAACAAGTATAGTAGCTAACATCACAGACGCAAACATAATTGGCGCGTACTGTACAAATGGTTAGATATCAGATAACAATTTAATACTGAAGGTTTTTCACCGGTTTCGACGATAAAATTTAATAGTAATTTGTTACATATTTGTTTCAATTCTTAGCTCGGCCCGCCGTTGGAAAAGTACCGTTACAATTTTAATTAGTATTGACTGAACTTTCCAGTTAGTAGCTCAAACCGCTCAAAAGCTGTCTCAAGTGCGCCAGGAAATACAGCCGCTCGCAGACAATATAAAACCGATAAAAGAGCAATTTCAATCAGTACAACAGCAATACGAGCAGAAGAAACGAGTTTACGAAGCCACCTCCATCAACATTACTTCGCAAATGGAACCATTCAAACATCAAGTCAAACAGTTGACTGACCAACTGAATAGTAAGGAGGAGGAATGGAAAAACTTGCGGCAAAAGATAACAAAAGCCGAAAGTTTACAAGAGGTTGTGATGTTTGAGATGAAAAACTCAATGCAATCCCCACGGAGGCCCTCCAAAACGGAGACTTTGATAAAAAAGGTTGCTGATATGGAGCAAATTGTAAAGAACTTGGAAGAGGTAAGTTACAGTAATTAATAGTAGATTATACACCAAGGGGATAAAGCACTGTTTTATGTCACGGGAGCGAATTGAATCCCGAACGTAACGAAGGACTCATAATTTAACTCCTGAGCGTAGCGAGGGAGTTATAAGTTAATTCCTGAGCGAAGCGAGGGAATTAAGACTGAGTCCTGAGTGCAGTGAGGGGTTCAACCGCCCAAGACTAAAACAGTCTTATCCCCGAGGTGTATACTCTACTTTTCACACCTTATGCGAGACAAAAAAACAGGCTCAGTAGATAAATAATGTTTGATTTCTTTGCTCGATGTCCATCCGATTTCCTTTTTAAAAAGGCCAATAACTTGGCATATGTATTAATTTGTATGTCATGTTTGACACTTATTGTTGCCCTCAGCATCGAATATATACACCACAGGCTACTTGGCTTCTTTGTAGCTGACAAATATTCAAAATAGACCAGAAGCACTGATTCAGACACAGACTTTACGCCTTTTACAGCTTTCCATTTGTCAAAATCATTGTAGGCTTTTAGGTATTTTTCCTTTGACTTCTCTGGCAGCAGGTTGTTGACAATGCCTATGGCATCTAATTTGATAAACTCAGGAGTCAAAACACTTTCATCACTCGACATTTTCAATATTATTTTTGAAATTAAATCTTCTATAGGCACCTACAAGAACTCGATTTGTTCGTCACGCGTGAACAAAAGAAGGCGCGCGACGTTCCAAATTCGAAAGCACAAGCCGTGGTCCTAGATTCGAAATTCGAATTTCGAACACCGCGCTCCTCCGGACCGGGGTTCACACGGAGGCAAACTTCATTTATTTTGCCAAATCAAGTAGGCCATGGCCTAGGACAAATTGTGTTTAGCAAAATTAAACTTTATGCATATAGTAATAAGAATTATGAAAAGTGAAATCATATTATTAACCAGCGGGTTATAATGAAATTCAGTACAACATTATAACCCGGCTAATACCAAGGGATTTAATGTCTTGCTTTCGGTAGGGTTTACATGACCTATAATTCGGCATTGTCGAGCATGTGGTTTGAAAAGGTATATTTATTTCCCTACCCATCGTTTTTTGTAAGAATCTGCCTGTAATCGTAAGAGAGTGAAATATTTAAATTTTGTCAAGGTACTTACATACAATCTTAGCCAAAAGTTTTAGCAACCCATGCGATTTCAAAGTCAATAAAAATAAGTATTTGAAAAAGTATGAATCGATCGAATAAAATAATTGATGCCAACTTACATTTTTGGCTTCTCATTTTTCCTTACTAAGTATGTAAGAAGATATATTTTGTAATTTGGGCATTTTGATTTCTACTCAGAATCTTAGTCCTTTTGATCCTGATAGTAAAAAAGTGTCCCCAATTTTTTAGTCCATTTAGTTACGTTTTCAATATAAGGGTCGTTCTTCTTTTCGACCGACAATAGCTTGTCCTTCGTCTCATTACGGTATCTCATTTGAGTAATGATGTTTCCGGTTTTATAATTTTCGAATGAACGTCCATATTATTTTATTAATTAGGATTATTTAATATTTCACCTTTTCTAACTAGCATTTTTTTAAACGGTTTTTTTGCTCGTGGAATGCCGTGACATAGTGGTAAACCAAAATGTGGTCCCCACTGAAAGAGTCCACTTTGTCACATATTTATTTTTAAAACCAACCGTAAAAAAAAATTATATTGGCCGGAAAGGAAATTTTAATTAGTTCTAATGAAGAAACCTATGCATTTTTTAAAAATCGCAATTCAAAAGTACAATTTTCGATAGTTTAAAAACAATAAAAAACAGAAAAACCTCGGTTCATTGTCGGTAAAAAAGATGAACGACCCATAAATGTAACAAAAGAGACATATGAAAATTATTGAAAAATTAGGGACATTTTTTTATATCAGAATTGGCTACTTTCCTAAAAAATTATACTTAGTCCGTCAGTTAGATTATCAAAAAATATTGGACACGTATTTTTTAACCGACTTCAAAAAAGGAGGAGGTTTTATGTTTCACCGAATATTTTTTTTAACGGACTTCAAAAAAGGAGGAGGTTATATGTTTCACCGATTTTTTTTTTAATGTATGTTCGCCGATTTCTCGATCAAATGTGGACCGATTTTAAAAATTCTTTTTTTATTCGAAAATGTATACTCCTGAGATGGTTCCATTTTCCCCAAGTTAGGATCTGATGATGGGATCCTAGAGAAATCGAGGGCAACCCTCAAATTTTACAGGCACGTACTACATGTTAAATGCATTTTCTAAAGCTATTCAGGTATTTGCGTCTGCAAGTCATCACTTCATGTTTGTGAGCTGATGATGGAAGGTACAACTCCTCAACGGTTAGGAGTTGGAGGATATTTTTTGAAATTTTATAAGTACGTATAGACCTTTAACCGTATTCTTTCAAGTTATTTGGGTGAGCACAAGTCAGGATCTGTTGACCGGATCCCAGGGGAATTGAGGGCAACCCTCAAATTTTATAGGCACGCGTGTAGTGATTTCGGTATTTTCTATTATAACTCGTGTATTTACCCTCGGAAATCGCAATTTTGGTGAAGTGGAACTGATGATGAAGACCACAGATGACTTATAGAACTCCTCAAGGATGTAAAGTACCTACGTCAAAGATTCTGACATGATTCCTTTGAAGTAGCAAATAATGAAGTGTCAATTCTGAAATCCTTGAGGAATCAACGGAACTCCTCAAATATTGTCAGCCCACATATAGCGACTTGGATTTTTTTCTGTAATAATCAACGCATTTGTTCTCGGACAGCAGTTCATGTGGTAAATTGGAAAGGAAATGTGGAATTTTTTAAGTACCTACGTGGCTTGGCGGAGTACCTACTGAATTGAAGTCGGTTTAAACTTTGTTTTTAAAGTAAATTATTTGTTTCTCAATTAAACAAAAAAATGATGAAGATATAGCCCGTTAAAGTTCCGCGTGACGTCACATTATGGTACACTTTTTATCATAATGTGACGTCACGCGGAACTTTAAAAGGCTATATCTTCATCATTTTTAATTGACAATCAAAAAAATACGTGTCCAATATTTTTTGATAATCTAACTGACGGACTAAATATAATTATATTTTTTTACCCAGGAAAGTACCCAATTGTAAGAGCTCGTGATTCTGTGTAGAAATAACATGAAATATGAAAAAAATGAAAAATGATTTATTTGTTATCTTAAGTACTAAGTTTTGACATGTGTTGGTGTCCCTTTTTAAGTAAGAAATACCTGTGATAAGGGGCACTGCTCTTTCATATGTAGGTATCTAGTAGTACAATATTTTTAAGTTATTCTAATTAATATAAGCTATTGTTTTACTAATTCTAACTATATAGTTCAAATAGAAATGTAATGTTCTATTTTTCTAATGAGGAAATTACATGTGTACTTACATTAAATATTAATACGACATAATGAAGGGTAATGAAAAAGGGTTTTGTTTAGAAGTGAGTATGAACCTATCTAATATGTAAGTTTTTATGATATAACGATGGTTGCAAACATACGTCCGGCCCGCTTGATGGCAATGGAACACCGTAGGCCATAGGCGATTTGCCCAACTTCTTTCAATTGCTATTCACTCACACACCGTTCGAATAAATTTTAGTAATGGAAATTTTGTAGTATACGTAACTTAATACAGAAATTATGGCGTGGACGTGGATTTATATTCGCCACTTCACAGATCATCGCTTGCTTTTACGCGTAGAAAAAGCCTTCACATCTAGAACTAAAACAAACCTCAATCACCTTGCGTCATGGATTAGTTAAATCGAGGTTAAGTGGCCACGCATTTAGGACAATAAGGAAGACATCTTCGAACAAACCTTCACCCGGCATTTTTTTCAGGAGCAAAAGGTGGTGAGTTCGCGTCGCGGCGTGGTCGAAGAGCAGACGCGGCTGTGGGAGAGCACACTAGAGCTGCTGCGGTGCAAGATGCGTGCGCGCACGCAGCCGGCCGCGCGGCAGGGCCGTGTGCACATCACGCAGCACTCACAGATGCTCACCTTGACATAGTTACACTACGGGGGGATATACAATCTAGAGACTGATCAGGAAATCGTGTCACAATAATTTACTTTAAAAACAAAGTTTTAACCGACTTCAATTTAGTACTCCGCCTTCCTTTCAACTTTATCTCATGGACTGCTTTCCGAGATACGTTGATTATTACAGACGAAAACGTTATCACTGAATGTGGGCCGATAATATTTGAAGAGTTCCGTCGATTTGGCACACTTGACAGTTAGGACTTCATTAGTTGCTATTTCAACGGAATCGTAACAGAATCAGTAACGCACTTTTATAGTTTTAAGTCCATAAGTCATCTGTGGTCTTCATCATCAGTTCCACTTCACCAAATTTGTGAGATCCGGGTGTTAATACACTAGTTATAATAGAAAATACCGAAATTACTGAAGTTTTGATAATGATGAGACCAACCTGGAAGCATATACTTTCAAATAAAAAAAAGAATTGTACGAATCGGGTTATAAATGACGGAGTTCTGAGGTAAGAACATAAAAAAAATACAACCGAATTGAAAACCTCCTCCTTTTTTTGAAGTCGGTTAAAATGAGGCATATTTGACTCATGCTGCACGGTTAGTACAAGATCACGCGCGAGCTGTCTCGCGGTGAGATAGACTATCCGCCTCTTTCTAAGTGTTCTAAATAGAAAGATTGGATTGAGATAGTCTTGTGCTAGCCATGCTGGTAATACAAAATGCATAGCGGCATGATGTACATAAAACAGACAACTTATTTGAAAAGCAAACAATTTGAAAAAAAAAACTTGTGATACGACTTGCTGGCCAGACTCTACCTTCCCGTACACAGTTTGCTGCAAAATAAATATGCACTCAAATAACGTTTTGATATTTTTATGAGGGTTTCCAGTTCAGTGGCAAGGAAAGGCGGAACGAGAAATTGTGTACGAACTTTTATATACTTTCGGCGATAAAACAGCTGAAAAGAGACGGTTGTATGAAGTTTCAATTCAATCGTCTCCAGGACTTCGCCGGTGAGAAGAGCTGAGAAAGAAAAACTGTCTAGGCTGCTTTGCCCCCGGGCTAATTGAATTAAACTACTTATTTCGTCTTACAAACTAGATAAGACAAGTTATGAAGCTATAAATCTGCGGACGGTCCCCGCGAACCATCCCCTGTATTGACATTGCGGCCGGCATATCAGTAGCGCTAACGGTATAAAAGACAGCCGTCCTTGTCGCTCCCGTAGTGTTTCGAGTAAGTTGAAGATGCGTACGCTTTGTCGCCAACATAGAGTCTGGCTAATGAAAGCTGAACCTGAAAATTAGCGGCAAATTAAAAAAAACATGACCAGGAGCCGTAGCATGGTTGGCGTTGTCACGCGATAGGTGATAGGATAGAGCGTGCGTCACTTGCTGACACCGTTCGATAGAACGTGACGACGCTCTTATCTTGTCACTTGTCGCGTGATAAGGCCAACCATGCTACGGCTCCTGGTAACACAGGGTCACTCACACAGCCGCAATTTCTCAGAGAAATTTATAATCTATTTACAGTAAAGTTAGTTAAATAGTAACAATAAGAATCCGTTTTAACAAGGCAATGACTATAATACATTTATTGAAATTTGCAGACAAACACCTCTAAAATTATTAGGTTAATATTCGGCATTTGAACCGAATAATTCGGCCGAATAACGAACATTTAAAAATAAATTGCATATGCCGAATACTGAATAATTACCGAATATGTGGCGCATCTCTATTAGCAAATATAAATATAGGCTGATTGTGTAATTGAAATGTGAATTCGTCCAAAGTTGGAAACAGCTTTCGAGTTCTGTACATACAAACAGTATTTTTATACATTAGACCCAATCACCTCCATTTAATATTGAAATGATTACAAACTTCATTGCATTCAGCCTGTCTTCTTGGCAAAAGTCGTCTTCAACGCTTCTCAACACATATCGCATTACTCTGTATAAAAAAAGAAAATAGACCGTGAAATTTCCGACCCAAACGTGATTTTCACGCGCAAGTGTATACGAAATTAAATTAGCATATTTAGGTACGCCCCACGCATACGTAATACATGGTGACGTATGTTTTGAAAATAACGTTAGGTATGTGTGTCCGGCGACTGGGTCATGCTGGGACTGGCGACGGCTCACACGAGCTCATGAATTTGAATACACACACAGGAAAAGCCAATTTGAAAGCCAAATATTTTGCCAACCTGTGGATAAAGATGCCGAGCACCTTGGCAAAAATAAATCTGTATTACGGGCCTACCTACGTACTTTGTACCTACATACCGTGTTCACCTGAATAGTAGTAGAACGAAAGTAGCTTCATGCACTATGTTAAAATGTATATGAATATACTTACTTAATATACGAATTGTACATTATTTTCGAATTATAGTGTCAATATTTACTAAAACCGGCCAAGTGCGTGTCGGACCACGCAAAACGAAGGGTTCCGTGCCTATTAAAAAGGTCGTATCGTCACAGAAATCTTACGGCACTTACATCCTTTTCTTTAAGGAAGGCTGTTTTTCAGCAATATCTCGAAAACCTTTGAATCGATCTTGTTCAAAAAAAAATTCCGTGAAAGAATTTAATAAGTTCTATGTCCATGATTTTTTTCAGATTTTTAAAATACTAGACTCTATTCACCTAATCAAAAAAATTGCTGAGAAACTTTATATTTATTTTGAAAGGCCTATCGATTGATGTACTACAGTGGGCTTACAATAGGCAGATACCGTCTAGCTCTCACTTATTAAGTTCTATTACTTATTCTACTTTTGACATTATTTTTCTGGTAAACTAGATTAGGTCTCCACCTATATGCATACAAGTTTCCTATTTTTAAGAAAACACAGATAAAACTCGGAAGTTACGTATGCCACGCTTGTCCGCGGAGTTGATGCTAGATTTATGACTTTGTTGCTTTTTATAGGGATAATCCCTACGACCGCCTCATATTTTACGAGTTAGGATGACTGTTGTTTATTTGCCTCTATAAAGTTTATGTAGGCATCTGTTGACTACCTAACAAAGACGACGTGTATTTTAGGACAATACATTGTTCTTATTTCGTTATATCCACTACACAGAAAATAAATTAAGGTGCAAGAACAACGTAAAATGTGACACTGCTTCCCTAAGTGTCATAAATCCGGCTCAGCGACAAATGAGGGGCTACACTATTTTTTGAGCACGGGTATCAAAACGAAGCCGTTATGTCAGTGTCATCGCCTCCCTAATAAACAAAAAAAACGGCCAAGTGCGTGTCGCACCACGCACAACGAAGGGTTCCGTGCCTACTACTTAGTATGTATACTACTACATTAAGAGTTCTTTCCAAACTGTGGACGTCTTGACTAATAAAATATTATTGTCTTATTCATTCGCCTAACAAATTTCTTACATCTGAATATCATCGAACAAACATGTATGTACATACACATAACGTAGGATTGTATATAAATAAAATAAAATAATAAGGAATTTGCTAGCGTCGTGATGTAATAATTAAGGGCAGGTTGCACTACAATTACAGAGCGATCAACGTTAAATATGGCGCCGGCAGCCTGTCATCCCATTTAAACTAATAAGCTGTTAGGATCTGTCAGATAGATAATATTGATGCAGATGACATATGCATATGACTGTAGGTAGGTACTTAAATAGCCGATCTGTACAATATGATATTGTAATGAGACGCTATTTTCTCGCTACAATTTCATTTGGTATTCGCGTCTAAATCACTTTCCTATAAAGAGATTATGTTTCAACGGTAGTTATGTGGTTCGATGCAGAAAATAGCAGCGACAAACTTAAAACTAATTTGCATTGCAGATGAACGTAATGATGACGCGAGATGTTCGCGCGGCCTGGCCTTGCCTGAGATTTTCTTAAATCTTATTATTAGTACCATGTAACGGTAAAACTGTCATTCAATTATTACAAGAGAACACAATTTAATATGGCGCGCGTCAAAGTGCTTAGGTAGTTGATCGAGAGGCTATTATTAAATAATCGTCCGCACGCCTTATTATTTTGGTTTTGCTGTACCTTAGTGACTACTAACAGCTTGTCAGTTGCAAAGGGTCTAGCAGGCTAAGCTAACGAGAGTGGCCCGCGATTCGTGGTGGATTTGGTGATTTTTTCAGGTGGTGTACTGGCAGGTCCTAAGAACACTTTACCTAATATGACACTTTAAATGGCACCCTGTATTTTTATATTATGCGAAATTACTCGACAACAAAAGAAGATCGAGGACTGATATTAAGCATGGAGTGTTCTTAGGACCTGCCAGTACACCACCTGAAAGAATCACCAAATCCCTCGTCGGGGGCCACTATCGTTAGCTCAGCCTGCTAGACCCGTTTTTAGTCCGGTAATTTTATGAACTTCAAAATAAATTTAATTCCCTAAACGAGGCTGAAACTAGTAAGTAGTATGCTTTTACAATGTAATTTTTTACAACATACATTTTAATAAGCTCAAACTATCTTTGAATATTAATATTACGTCGTTATCGCGGAGGCAGAAACGATTTCACAGTACAGAAATATTATGACAAACAAGCAATAACAGACTTGAAACTCATTTTGAGGAACATTTATGCGTACGAGTTTAAAAATCAACATGATTTCTAATATCCGATCTCCATACTTGATTTGAGTACCAATACCTACATCCTTAAATAGATTAACTATGCAAACTCATTAGTCACTTTTCCTATTTGACATAGTCATTTATTCGTAAGCTGTAATCAAAGTGAATATAACCACTTCGTTTAAGAGACGGAACTTCATAGTACAGTGTTTTTTTTGGTCGTGCGCAGACTGTACCAACATAAGAAAAATCTAGTGTTACTATTCTCATAAAGGCCATTATACACCTATAAGATGGAAAGAGACAGAAAACATTCAATTCATTCACTTTTAGGCGGTTGGCTGTGACAAATATGGATGGTGTATAGAACGCTTAATTTACCGAATTTAGTGCTGTAAAACCGATAATAGTAATTTCAGAAACCGATAAATAGTGATTTTAAGAACCGATAATAGTGATTTCAAGAACCAATAATAGTGATTTCAAGAATCAATAGTAATTGATATAAGCATTTTTATTTTTTGATTGGTCCCTTTCTAAATGAAACAATATTCAGTTAAGGTGCAACCATTATTTATTCTTTCAGATTAAGTATACTTTGATTGCCAATAAGGTAAAGCATAATTTTAAACTGCCTGACTACACTGAAAGGTAGTTTTAGTAAAGTAATTGCGCCGGTTGGCAACCACCTACTTTAGTATGCTGGTTTGCGACCACTTCGCTATGGACGATTCGAGATAGACATGGCGAAACAACAATGGTTCCTTGTTGGCTACAGAACCCAAAAACGTCCACTAAGAAAAAACTACCGGTAAATGTGTACCTGTAGCTAGATTATGTTTTTCACTTACCGGAGCTCATCCTTGGGAAAACTGGCAAAGAATCCTCCCCTAAGGCTTTCTCTGACGCCACACACTTCACACCTTCGGGTTTTACCCACCATTGTGAGTCACTTTAAACAATATTACTTATATACGCAAGCGGAACGGTCGTCGCCACGAAAGTTTCTAAAATCCGGCACGAATTATAATTATTTGACACGATGACAATTAGAATGAAATTAGAATTTGAATTTGAAAAATGAAAAAATATAAAAAAAAATATTGTCAATTTGACAACGCCTGAGTGTTGCCACCATATATTTGCCTCGTAGGTTGGCAAAACCCTCTTGGAGTCCCCTTACATTTGTTCTCTATTGGAGTTTCTGAGGACTGGCTGTAATATACGAGTATCATGGTCTCAGTTAGAAAATCCCATATTCATATATCGGAATTAAATTTGAGTGCAAATGGAAAAAAATATATTTAAAAAGCTAAAACAAGTTTTGGAGAAAAATACTGGATTTGGCATTATAAAAAAAATTAATATACAAGGAAAGGAATAAATAAATTAATTAATTTTAGGGGACATTCTTACACAAATCGAACTATTTAGCCCTATAGTAAGCTCCATAAGGCTTGTGTTATAGGTACTAGACGACGATATATGTGACCGTGTCTGGGAAAAGGGACCACTTTAGCAGTATGGAGTTATTAATATCTCCTAAAATTACACAAATCGAACTAGCCCTATAGTAAGCTCCATAAGGCTTGTGTTATAGGTACTAGACGACGATATATGTGACCGTGTCTGGGAAAAGGGACCACTTTAGCAGTATGGAGTTATTAATATCTCCTAAAATTACACAAATCGAACTAGCCCTATAGTAAGCTCCATAAGGCTTGTGTTATAGGTACTAGACGACGATATATGTGACCGTGTCTGGGAAAAGGGACCACTTTAGCAGTATGGAGTTATTAATATCTCCTAAAATTACACAAATCGAACTAGCCCTATAGTAAGCTCCATAAGGCTTGTGTTATAGGTACTAGACGACGATATATGTGACCGTGTCTGGGAAAAGGGACCACTTTAGCAGTATGCTGTATTAGCTATTCAGTGAAAAAATACTAATTTTCCTAGGTGCAATCATTATTTTTTTATAAATTTTGAAACATGGAGTAGGTAAAATGTACGAATTGAAAAAAAAATGATTTAAAGGTTTATGCTCGTGAAAAATACACTTCTACTAGGAAGTTATGGAATGATTGGTACCAAGTTAATCTACTATCATCAAAGATTTATAATGTTTAAGGTATTAATAACCGATTAGTATCAAAAACCCATTCTACGTAATTTTGCAAAAATGCATATAACTCGGAAACTAAAATCCTCAAAGTGGACCCTTTTACTAGACACAGTCACACATATAATAGATATATAGTAGATTGTTAACCAAGGGCTGAAACGCACCCATTTCTGACGAGATATTTTGGTCCTCGAACGAAGTGAGAGCGCCCATGGTCCGAGTGAGAAATGGGTGATCACCCGAGTTAAACACTCTACTTTTCATATTGAATACGAGGAAAGTAAAAAAAAATCAGACGGATAATTTTACAATATGTTTTGTATTTATTATTAGTATTAGTTGAAGAATGGCTGTATGCGTTCCTGCCTTAGCTCACATGCACAACTTTAAGTTAAAAAAGGTTTGTGGGTGTATTCCATTTGTCACCACCTCATAGAGCCTAGTGAATATTTTAGCTAAAATAAAAGTAATGAATTTACAACATAAACTTATTTTATATTTAATAAAATAAATTCCATGAAGTACTAGTTAAGAACAAAATTATGTTTAATACAGGTGCTCAAAAAATGTTACTTTACAGTACACATGGTGTTACTTTCCCGCACTATGTAGTGCGGAAATGAGCACTTTCCGTGCATATGTTGTAACTTTAAAGAGCCATATATACTGTAAAACGTTGTACGATACACGTGCGAATAGGTAATTCGGAACTTGTGTTGATTTAAAACACTCCCTTCGGTCGTGTTTTAATTTATCGCCACTCGTTGCGAATTTCCTATTTTCTGCACTTGTATCGTAAATAACTATTACGTAGCTGTTTAGCGTGCGGAAAGTTGGTTTTCGCGCACTAGTGCTTTTCACTTTTCCTTGTACAAATTGTACCATTCATTATTATGTCAATAAAAAATAAAGAAGATAAAATTAAAGTGTATTTAAACTGTATTAAACTTCATTTTATTCAACTGTATTACAATGATGTTACAGAATAAATAATATAAAAATTTCGAATTCCTTACTTGTTGTTTTTCTTATTTTTTCGCAACTGTATTAAAAATGTCGTTCGATACACAGTCCCGAGTCTTGCTACTCACCTACGGCTCGTGAACTCGTGACGTAATGACATGCTTTCCGCACTAGCATCAAAATGTACAATGTAAATTGATATTTATTAGAATTAGTTCCCGCATAATGCTTATAAGGCGAGGACTAATTGGAATAAACTACTTTTCTACACTAGAGCAGAAACGTATCACTTTCTGCGCTCTTTTTAAAACAACAACGACTCACTTTCAGAGCATGAGATATGAAAAATACTTGAATACATAGAAAACATCCAAGACTCTACTGAACCAAACTTTGACTGTTATAACTTAAATCTCACAATTTGTGATTTCCGATTTATCTGCTTAGCTTGTTGTTTACGGGGCCGGAGTCGGGTCTCATTATCCTTAGGTTACTTTGATGCAAACACGTATTGGCACTACACGGCATGTTTGATTCAGCAGCTATCGAACTTGCCTTCACTTCAAGTGAGCCAACCGCCCTATTTATTACACTTTGATGTATTCACCTACTTAGGTACTTTAAACGAAGACGTATCTACTTTTCAAAAAACGATGTTAAATTACTGCAAGCAGTAAACTTTCTTTAAGTAACACCGCAGTAGTAAATTGGGCATTTGGTTTGTCAATATACCAAAACAAAACATTACACAATAATATTAATTTATTGAAATAAAAATACGCTTGATATATGGTTGTGTTTCGGCCACCAATACTGTCGCTTGCAACTAAACTAAAAACACGGACCCTTCCTTTTGAGGTATTCATTTCATAGTGCTAGCATAAGAAAGGGATTAAATAGGAAGAGTCTCTACCTATTTTTTTCTCGGGAAAAATGAATGTTCGGCTAGACTACGAGTATATAGCATGTCTCAGCAGCGACTCTTCCATAATCATTTTCGATAATTGCAAGACACGCCTACGACCAGCCAACGAATATATCAGCTAATTAACGAGTCTGAAAATTTGTAAATTAATTTATGATGGCCGTGCTGCGGAATAATTCGAGCCTTGACTCGTAATTAACATTTTCAACGCCAGAGCAGACAGAAAAGATCAAAGAGAAAAGTTGTCAACCACACGCCAAATCAACGCGGAGCGCCAATCGCGGAGTTAAACCTTATGTTTATGTCAATGCAAGAAGTTGCTATCGCACTGGGCTCCTTGACGCATATATCAGTCGTTGGCGTTGAACCTGCGGTGCGGATATATGCGTCGTTGGCTTCGAAAAGATTAATTGGAAACCGTTGACATGCTTCGCTTGAAGGCGACGTACTTTCCTTATTTTATTATAAAACATACGTTATATGCTAAACGCAAATTTAATGTACCTACCTACACTCTAGGAAATTGAGACCCTTTTCTCGTCTCAAAATGACAGTCAGGGATGAAAAGGTACAGAAAAAGTGAGAAAAGCTTTTCCCTTTCAAAGTTTTCATGACACTGATATAAGATTGAAATTGTCCTGGGCTGTGGAAATGGATATATTTGTTATGCAAGGCTAGATTGGTGTTGTATTTATTTTTAAAAGGCGAGTTAGGAGCAAAGCGAGTAGTTTAAAAGTACAATCCTGCTTTCAAGGCCCGAGATGCCAAACAACTTTACTGCCGGGTGAAACACGTCATTTTTAGGGTTCCGTACCCAACGGGTAAAAACAGGACCCTATTACTAAGACTTCGCTGTCCGTCCGTCCGTCCGTCCGTCCGTCTGTCTGTCACCAGGCTGTATCTCAAGAACCGTGATAGCTAGAGAGTTGAAATTTTCACAGATTATGTATTTCTGATGCCGCTATAACAACAAATACTAAAAAACCGACCAAGTGCGCGTCGGACTGGGGCTCCCATACAACAGACATGATTTTTTTGCCGTTTTTATAGATAATGGTACGGAACCCTTCGTGCGCGAGTCCGACTCGCACTTGGCCGGTTTTTCACCTCCATGTCGCGAAGAAAAACTAGATGAACAAGCCACATGTTCTTTAGATGTCATCAAAATCAAAACATTTATTTATATGTTACCTAAATTAAATAAATTTAATGAAGAAACCAGTATTAACTTAACCCAGCATATGCTGAGATTGGGACCCATTGCCCCAACTTAACCAATTTCAAATGCATGTGTATTGTTTCTTTCTTTTGGTCATACAATTTAATTAGTTTTAAGTTTATCTCTTTTCTGTAATATCTATATGTTAAGTATGTGGCAATAATAGTAGATTGTATGACAAGGGGCTAAAATAAGCCATATTACCACGAGATGGACATTTTCCCGAGCGAAGCGAAGCTTTTAGACCCGAGTTATACACTCTACTTTTCACTTCGACTGCGAGAAAATAGTAAAACAAAGATTATCCATCCACAATCAATAACAAATTTCACTGCGAAGAATTGTTCAATTTAGCGTTTGGACGCGCTATGAACGGTCAGAGGCGTTTTCTTTTTTAATGATTTGGAATTAGGGACTAAAAACACGTGATGTTTGATTGGTCGATTTTAATGTGTAGCTGTATTCTGGTTGGTTGATAGCAAAGAGAAATGTTTTTTGAAAGAGTTGTGATTGGTGGATTTAAATGATTTGGAATTAGGGACTAAAAAGCACCTGATGTTTGATTGGTCGATTTTAATATGTAGGTAGCTGTATTCTGGTTGGTTGATAGCAAAGATAAATGTTTTTTGAAAGAGTTGTGATTGGTGGATTTAATATGGTGAAGTGTTTTGATTGGTTAAATTAAATGTGTTAAAAATCATAAATATGTATACATATTTTACCTTTTTTTTTTTTTTTTTTTTTTTTTAGGAGAGGAAAAACGCGTTACGCATTTCGGGTGTGGGGACGGACCCGGGTGGATATGTGGG
Source organism: Epinotia nisella (assembly GCA_932294315.1). Classification (NCBI taxonomy): domain Eukaryota; kingdom Metazoa; phylum Arthropoda; class Insecta; order Lepidoptera; family Tortricidae; genus Epinotia; species Epinotia nisella. Next base: position 13,862,629 of record OW028679.1, on the reverse strand, counting down.
ACTCCTCGCAATGGGCTAATGGGGCCCCGAGTCTACCCACTAAAAAACCTCTCCGTCTTCCGTCTTTGTGCCTTAGTGGTGGCCTGAAGGAACGCTTGCGCTTTACTTCTTCAGCACCACCAGCACCTCTCTGATTTTCAGAGCACCGCCTCCGGAGGTCCTTGTTGACCTCGTTCGTTTTGTGCCAGTACGGGCATCCACCCAGTGACCTGGTGAATGTGAGGGATGACAGGCGTCCCCATGCCTGTCACCCCGCGGTCACTCTACGGAGGCAGGCGGCGATCCTGTGCTGGTCGCCTTCGTCCAGGACGCCTGCGGCGCCGTGGATCGGCTAATGGGTCGACCTCCCTGGCCCGTTCCGCCATTTCCTTCTGCTGTACTGTTGTTTCGCAGAAGGCCTTAACTGCTTGCCAAGACCTGTCGCTGTCAACCATGGACTTGACCACGGCTGGGAGCGACAGGTCTGGCCCCACTATGGCCATGAGGTCGCTGCGCTCTGGCCCCCACTTTGGACACGCCTCTAGCGTGTGCTGCGCCGTGTCGACAGCCGCTCCGCAGTCGTGACACTCCTCCGTCGGCTCTCTGCCGGCAATTTTGTGCAGGTATCTCCCGAAACATCCGTGTCCCGAGAGAACCTGCACGAGCCGGAAGGTCAGAGCTCCGTGTGCCCGCTCCAGCCACTGCGACAAGACTGGCCGGATCGCCTCGATTGTCCGGGCGCCCGCACTCGGCCGCCCCAACCGGACCACCCACTCAGCAACTGCCTCGCGGGAGAGCTCTTCTCGCTTGGCCTCAACCTCTCGCGGTGCTGGCCAGAAATCCCTAGCTCGCTCCTCCTCGCGCCAGAAAAACACTGACGCAAGAGTCCTCGCGTTCAAATCCCATGGCAGGGATCCGGCCAGCACGCATGCCGCCTCTCCGGAGATTGTTCGATAGCCCCGTACTGACCTTATCGCCATCACCCGTTGCGCTTGACGCAGTTTTTACCTAGAGGCTAAATGTACTACTTTAGCTTATTAAGCCTAATATGACACACTTTTCGAGCATGAGAAGTGAAAAGATATTTATTATAAGTCGCACCCTTTGAAAGAAACCGACCGAACTCAAAAAAATTGACAAAATGAATTAGCAACACATATCTACTCCAAATTACATATTGCATCAAGATGTGTTGAACTGAACTCATTTTGTCAATTTTTTTGAGTTTTTTTTTTGAGTTCGGTCGGTTTTATTCTAAGGGGGCGAAGTATTATTAAATACTATTTATTTATATTACTATTAAATACTAATTTTATTATTTATGTCACTTTTATACAGGGTGAATTCTAAATCGTGAATCGTAATATTTTTTTGAAGTCTATACATAGTTAACAATAACTTACAATGCTTTTAAACCTACATTAAGTACGTTTTTATTTTGTCCACTTTTAATTTGATTTATCCTAATTTTTAAAATCTCGTGGTCACCCTACATTTATGTTTCGCACTTGTCATGAAAATTTCAACAACGTGACTCGTGTAGGGTGACCAAGGCGGATGACAAGTGGGGACGCACTTTCTGGTTTTGTTCATAATTAATTAAGCGGGTCCTTAATTGTAATTAACACTAGTGTTCTTTAATAGTCTTAAGTAGCTTTACCGGTAAACGTGGTTACGATTCACGATTTAGAATTCACCCTGTATTTTTAAAACTAATATCACTGGCACCGTGGGGAACTCTCAAACAACTTTTAATTTCGTGTCGTCATTAATTGAAAATAATAATATAGGTACATACCTAATAATATCTAAAACAATTTAACAGCGCGCAATTTTTTTAAAGGGGCTTGGCGCCGGTGTGATTTTGGAAACTGTATCGGTGGCATACGATCTTAATAATGAAGATTTTTAAAACTAGAATCATTAATTAGTCAGCGTATGAAAATTCATGTTTACCTATTTAAGCAAAACGGATTTTATTCTGAGATGTTTCATGGTTTTTTTCTGCTGTTTATATAACATTCCTTTGTATTTTTCTTATTTATTTATTTATTTATATTTGGAGAACCAACAGCTACAGAAACACAACGATATTATAGATAGAATACAAGAAGCCAGGTTCCCACCGATAGCATTAGATTGTTAACTTAAACTTATAACGTATCATTTGTGTGTTTTCTACATTTGTAGTTTATTAATAAGATTCGACACGTGTTCTCAAAAACGTGGGCGTACCAGGGTGACTGGTCCTGAGTAGTCCTGACATTTCCAAAAATTTGTGCCAAATTAGAAAGGAATGATTAGGAGTTAGGAGTTTTCTGGAAGCTGTTTTCATTATAATACCTCGCAGATAAGTTTGCGGATGACGGCTCCTTGCCACGGCCAGGCCACTGGCGCCGTGGGGAACTGTCAACCAACTTTTAATTTCGTGTCGTCATTAATTCGGAATTTGTATCGCGGCTCGTCCTTCGCGCGCTTCGCTTCGCTAATGACTTAGCTATTTCTTCACGATACGAGCTATTGTAGAACATATACAGCAGCCTTGGTCAAAAGTATTGAGCACCATGCGTTTTTCATACAAAACTCAAACTTTAAAAGGTGCATTTATATATTTAATAATGAAATGTATCTATTGGGAAAATTCGTCATATTTATTGACGTTAAGGGAAATTCCGTGAAAAAAATATACAATTAAACCTTTATTGTGAATCTATGGCAGCCTAATGTCAAACGGCGGTCGTTGGTTTGAACCCCGGCTCGTACCTCGTACCAATGAGTTTTTGGCAACTTATGTGCGGAATATCAGTTCTCGGGAAAACATCGTGAGGAAAACTGCATACATCTGCGAAGTAATTTAAAGGTGTAAGTGAAGTCCCCAACCCACCAGCGTGGGGACTACTGCTCATTTCCTGTTACCTATGAAACTAGGCCTGTGCTCAGCAGTGGAACGAAGGTATAAAGGCTGATGATGATGATACAGTCAATAAAAAATACTCAAGATTTCAAACAGATAGTAAGAATCGTCGTTCCTATAATCATCATCGACATCCTGGCCGATTTCGACCACGGCGACTGGAAAAAAGAAAAGAAATCTGGTGACTGACGTAGCCTATCTTTGCAGTGAATGTGCGACCACATTCCCTACAGGTCAGCACCCCTCCGACAAAATTGTAGTGGATGGCCGTAGGTGGTGGTATAATAAGTATATTACATTGACGTCAAATAAAAATATCGATATTTATTTTGTCTCACAAAAGCTTCAATTATTACCATAAATGTGCGTCCTGTGATAAAGGTCGCTCGACCCTCATTCAACTAGAGTACTGAAGTTTGCAACCAACACTAAAATAATAAAGATTGAAAATGTGCCAAACTTATTTTACAGAAAGTTTCATTATTTTGGCACATAATATTATTTCTGTAACATTTTTGCTTTCTGTCGTTTTCTGTGGAAGTAGTAGGCACAGGCACCACTTTTTATAATCTAGGTATATGTAGGTATAACTTTAGTACGGTTACGGACTTTAATTGTTGAGCCATTAAGAGCACACTTTATAGTAGACACTTCAAAGCTTAACATCTAAAAAGGCTCGGTTTGATTTTTAAATTCAAAAGACGTTTTGCCAAGCAAGCTCATTGCATAATGATGTTTATTATGTTTATTATTGTGTAGTATAGTGTTTGTAAGTCATACATTTTAGTGTCGTACATATAGTAAGTGTGGTATATACATTTAGAATTAAAGTAGAAACAAAAAAAATAAAAGTAAAAAAACGTTTTAAAAAACAAACTTATTTAAATGCGCTAAAAAGAATAAAATAAACTTTTCCTTTAAAACGTTTACTATCGACTTATAACGTCATAACACATTTTAGATGATATAAAAGCTTGTCGCGAGATTTACCTGAGTATATACGAGTACCTAAATCTCGCGACAAGCTTTTATATCATCTAAAATGTGTTATGACGTTACAAGTTGGTAGTAAAAGTTTTAAAGGAAAAGTTTATTTTATTATTTTTAGCTCATTTAAATAAAAGCTTGTTTTTTAAAAAGTTTTTTTACTTTTAATTTATTTTTTACTTTTTAGTCATCGCTGGACAGTCTTCTCAGTATATTGTCCGCCATATTAGATTTAGAGTGACGTCACATTATTTTTCGAGTTATTCTCAGTAAGCCCTTTTATTTGATACCCATATTGTAGGAGTGCATTAAAAATAACTAGCCCGCCATCTTGGATGTTCCGCCATGTTGGATTTTTTGCCGACTGTATTGTTTTTGTACACTCATCAACTGCTCATTGAGAGGATTGTAACGAGCCCAAACACAACGGGTTTATCCTGTGTAATTAAGGAGTTCCTACGGCCACCTTCCGTCTCCATCATCAGACCAGGTTTATGGTACCATATTATTGCACTGTCATCCGACTTACATAATTGTACAAAATTTAAACTTGATTGGACTCCGAGAAGTTGGTCAAATTTAACCTGCAAGATTTCATTACATAGTTAGTTATATACAGGTCGACCTAATAAAAGCTTGTTAAAAACAATCACTTACTTACCTAACTGAAATTAAAGTGCGTCAAAACCGTCACCGGTGTTTTGATTGGTGTTTGTGATTAGAAAGAAACCTTTCTTTAGCGAAATCGAACGAATGCACGCCAGAGCAAAGCTTTGGAAAATAAAGTAGGACTCTATTGTAACTCGATTGACCATAATGAATACCGCTAAACTTGAGCTTGACTATATCTCAAAATTGCAGCGCTGGTCTAAGTGTCCACCCTTGATAGAAAAACAGACGCGTAATGCATCTGCTAGCGGAATTAAGCGCGATTAGAACCCACGGCAACGTCAATAACACTAAAGGGGACTGAGTTGTTGTTCACTGTGAGGTTGTAGCTTTGTAAGTTTGTATGTAGGGGGTAATCTCCGGAACCACGTATCTCATTTGAAAAGTCTTTTACCAGTAGGTTTACACACACCTAGAATAAACCTTCGGAATGGTCATAAGCTATTTAATCCCGCGGCTCTGCCTAGATTCAGTGTAATCCAAGAGTAACGCAAGAGAAACCGCGCGGGCTGCTAGTCACGTATCAAATGTCTTTTTGGGCTACAGTGCAAACTTCTGTTAGTTTCAAATGTTTGCTGCGTATCGCATCCAGGAGCCGTAGCATGGTTGGCCTTATCACGCGACAAGTGACAAGATAAGTGCGTCGTCTCGTTCTATCGAACGGTGTCAGCCAGTGACGCACGCTCTATCCTATCACTTATCGCGTGACAAGGCCAACCATGCTACGGGGCCTGCTTTCAGACGCCTTGCAACTGCATTATACGATAGCCTATTTAATTAAAATTTAATCAGAACACCAGTACTTTATGCAAGATCGAGCGAGAGCGCAATAACCAATACGGCTCCAATATAAATTCAATACGTCACTAACGCGTTCCGAATGGAATTGCCGAAATGGACCCTCGGTTCGTTTCGATAAAACAATTCAATTTAGGACGTTCATTCTGACTCGATTGTTTTTAGGGTTCCTTACTTCAAAAGGAAAAAAAAACAGAACCCTTATAGGATCACTCGTGCGTCTGTCTATCCGTCTGTCACAGCCATTTTGCTTGAAACTACTGGACCGATTGAGTTGAAATTTGGTAAACATATGTAAATTGGTGACCCAAAGATGGACGCGTAAAGTTAATTAATGAATTCTGAACCAGGGGGCCACTTTTGGAGGGTAAACTGGTAAATTAAAAAAAAAAAATCGCAAACTGTATTGTGTGACATCAAATAAAAGGGGTTGTTGTAAGCATCTCAGATATTTTTTTCTATGATTTTAGCAAAAACAGATTTAAAGTAATTTAGGAAAAAAGACGAAAATTGACCATTCCCCTCCCCTTTTCTCCGAAACTACTAAGGCTTAAAATTCTGAAAAAAATATGAAAAATAGTTCCTTACCTAAATATTACAGGAAAACCTATAAGAAGTTTGAGTATTCAAAGTAATGGGAAAATTCTCAGTATTTTTGTGTATTTCATATGGAGCGCCTGTTGCTTAGAGCATAGCAATTTTACGGAATCCTCATCACGCGAGTTGAACTCGGACTTGTTTCCTCTTGGTCCGCTTGAATCGCTAACGCGCCTAATTATATTTATTTGTTTTACTGTAAAATACTGTACAAAGAAAATAAGTAAATTAACCTAGTGAGCGATTCCGAAAGAAGTTAAGTTTGGCTTTAGTTCGCAAACTCATTACCGAGCTGTCAGCTGTCTAAAGTACAGACGAGTTTGGTATAATGAGTGACACCCGGGCCGAAGTTCGGAGCCCCGGAGCTGGTTTTGCTACAGTTCGGGACAACTCGGCACTCTCCTGCGGTCCCCAGTAAAATGTCTTTTATTTTACTTTTATTTATTCAAAACGCTCTTATCTTGTCACTTGTCGCGTGATAAAGGCCAACTATGCTACGGATGTGTTATGACAATCTATGTAATGTTTTTTAAACATTTTTACTACACTTTAAACTCTCGCACTTTGTAGACATATTCATGCAATGTCAGACATAAAGGTAGGTAAATAAATATCGTCTTAGACTTGTGTAAAAGTATAATTTAAATATTTTTTACTAAGTAGTCGGCAGCTCGCTTTTTACTTCATAGTACCCAGGCGACCAAGCTCTGCTCGGGTGAATAGAGAAAACGAAATTTCCCAGAGATGAGACCTAGCTAAATAGTTTTTTCGCCCCCGAAAACCCCTATGTTGCAAAATTTATCGAAATCGTTAGAGCCGTTTTCCAGAACGCGATGACAAATATATACAAATAAAACTATAATACAACTACAATATATACTTTATTTTGTATTTATGATTGTATATGGACTTATTATGGTTCGAAATAAATGATTAATAATAATAATATATACAAATAAATATCGCTTGTTTAATAGTATAGGTTAGAATTTTGGTCTCATTTATATAATCAGAACCTACATTTTGTAATCCCCAAAAACAAAATTAATTGATTGATTTGAATTTCGTTGTGGTTCGATTTTAATATAAACGTACATATGTTTATAAACCCTCTGGGACTATACACTCTAAAATGAATTATATAAACAATAATGTAAGTTACTAATGAACGCTTTACAATATCTTATAAATAATTTTTCACAACATGCAACAACTTGAAATGGTTAAATATGTATATAATTAAAATTTGTCGATTAAGATTAGGTACCTGTATAAAAAATTCCGATTAGTTTATTAACAAATAAGAAAAAATATGAAGTCCGATACTCCACCAAATGACCATTATAGGTATCAACTAGAATGTAGTGATGATGATTGTGTGTAGGTCTGTAAGTTATTTTTAGGGTAGTAGGAAAAAAATGTTTCAACGTCAATACTAAACGTAAACACAATAATTTTCTATGAATGCAATTTCACGAATCGGCATTGTGCCGATCAAAATAAATCACCTGAAACTCTTCATTTATTAATGTAAAGGTACACTTCGTAATGGACGATGACGTAATAAGCTTTCTTAGGCCAAGGTTGCTGAAGGGTGACTCACAGTACATCGTGCCGGGTCCGGTTCGACCGGTGGCCGGCACTCGGTCACCGAGTTCCCCTAGCTTACATTCTGCCGTGCACGCTGTGCCACGTCCATGCCCAGACGTTAGTTCGTTCGAATATTTCTATTTCTATCTCTGTCGCACTTGCATATTCGAGCGACAGAGACGGAGATAGGTACATGAACGAACGAAGTTGGCGTTTTGCGGTAGCCGCTCTGGCCGGCAAACGGTGAGAGCTTAGGAGTAATCACGTAACGTTTCGAACACGCGTTTGGATAATTTAACTGTCATTTTTTTCTTATAAAAAATGACATTTAGATCTACCTGACGCGCGTACATTGCGTTTCGTGATCGACCTGAGGGGTAATCACGTAACGTTTTGAACGCTCGTTAGGTAGATCCAACTGTAATTTTTTCATATAAAATTGACATTTAGATCTACCTGACGCGCGTACAATGCGTTACGTGATCGACCAGCTGCTGTCAAATGACATCGAAAACCGAATGTCAACAATAGGGTGGGTCCAAAAGTCCAAACCATCTGTAATGGTGAGATTCGTGAGTGGTGTCCGTTAAAATCTGAATGCATGGTAAGTTTGACAAGTTTCGTTGATCGGTCTGTAATCGTAAGTAGGTGCGGTGCAACCCGCCCTGTGGTGAATTATATGTCTGCGACGGACGCTAAAGGCTGAATCACACTAGATAGTAGGTACAAATGCCCTTACATCCAATATTTGATAGCTGTCGTCCCAGTACAATTTATGTCATCCATCATATGTCATCATTGACGTTTATCGTATATCGGGATGACGGCTGTGAAATATGGGCTGTTAAAAAATCTAATTATAGCGCGGCTTGCAGTGGCCGTCAATAGTGAACTTGACAGTTATTGTCAAATTTACTATTGACCGCCACATATAGCCGCGTCAGTCTGATTCAGGCCTTAAGCCTCTCACAGACTGGCGCGGCCTGCGGTGGCGGTCAGTAGTAAACTATACAATTATTGTAACTTTATTCAGTCGGGTTTTACGAGACGGCGCCGGGCCGGGCTCGGTCCGAGCTCCACCCGGTGTAGTCAAGTCATCTTAACATTTCGTCCAGTAAGTATTAAATCACACCAATTTTCAAAACAAGTAAGCTAAGTGCTAACCACTTGGTAGGCTTCTTGGCCTATTTGAATACTTACTAGATATTGCGAGCACAGTCATCGCTGTCGTGAAGGGCTCCAATGAGACAGGTTCTTCATTTATTCACAAAGAGATCACTTGATTTTCTTCTGCTGGGGACAGATATAAGATAGGAGTGTTGTTAGTAAGAATGAAATAATTATAAGAGGGGTTGAGACAATGCTGATTTGGTATATCAATGAAACGTTAATGTATTGTTGAAGATTTATTCAAAGTGCGGTTTATTGCTGCGTTCCAATTAGTTATCTGAATCTAATGCCATAAGTATACCTATCAGGCCTGTCGTAATTAGCTTTAACAATGGTTGCCAGTAGGGTAAAGTCGAACGATAGCGTAGTTTCGAAATGCTCATGAATTAATCATTCGTTTTGACAACCGGTCAAACGACCGTGAGTGACGCTGCCTACGAAGCTGAAGGTCCTGGGTTCGAATCCCGGTAAGGGCAAATATTTGTGTGATGAGCATGAATATTTGTTTCCGAGTCTTGGATGTTTTCTGTGTATTTAAGTATTACATATATACCTATAACACAAGCCTTATTGAACTTACTATAAACTTAGTTCGATTTGTGTAAGAATGCCCCCTAACATTTAGTTTAATTTATTTTATAATAATATGAGTTTTTATTCCAATTTCGCAAAAAAATGTAGGGACTATATCTTGACCGAGTTCTTTATGTCAATTGATTAGTGATAAAAGCTTTCCCCATATCGGAAGTGTCAGCTGGCGATCGCCTATTTGGGATAATCCGCGTATTGACGACGCTTAAGTGGACTTCATCTAACCCTGATATCACACGCTCTAACAATCTTTAATATCTATTTTCCTCTCTCTATTATGTATTTTATGAGACGGATACTTTGTTTACTCGTCAAACAAAAAATATTGGAAATAACAGAAGCATCATGCATGACACAATGATATTTATTGGTAAAATACATTCCCATTGAATATTTGTCTTATGATGCTGGGGCAAATTTCGTTTAATTGTTTGCTTTTTTTACAAGCTTTATATTAACTTGACCTGAGGGGTCTTGAATCACGTATCGTTTTGAACGCGCGTTAGGACAATTTAACTGTCATTATTCTATATAAAATTTGACATTTAGATCTACCTAACGTACGTACCTACAATGCGTTACGTGATCTAATTAAACTGTCCTAACGCGCGTTGGAAACGTTACGTGATTACCCCTCTGCTGTTCGTATGTAAATATGTAATTCAGGATTGATTGTATTAAGGAGTCAAAAGTGGCTACAAATGGTTCGTGTAATAAAACACATGGTTGCTGCGTCACCTGTTCTTTTTGACTTTGAACTTGGCTTGACACGCTGCCGCGTGTCTAGATAGGTAAGTAAGTAGTCTGTCAAAATTTGCAATCCATTTTGAAGCAGATATCTTTAACCGATTGAGCTGAAATTTTGGGTAAAGGTATAGTTTGGATGACGATTCAATATTATTGCACCACCGAGCTGATCTGATGATGGAGACAGAAGATGGTCATGGGAATTCAGTACTTAACCGACGTAACCCCGTTGAGTTTGGGCTCGTTAGAATCGTCTCAATGAGTAGTTGAAAACGGTATACAGAAAAGTACGGTCAGCAATAAAAGCTTGTACCAAAAATGAAATTTTTGACAGAAACTTATTTCATAGAGAAGTTTAGCAAAACAGAGGCAAACTAAATATGTACAAAAGAAAAATATGTGACTAGTAACTTTTTTCAAATAGTCAATGAAATTCATAAGATATTTCAGAAACCGTAAGAAGATCTGACATTGAACAGTAAAGTACGAGTAATCATTACTTCGGCTATTTGTCATTATAAGAACTTTTCCTTTTTATCTTGAGATACTACGTGAATTCGTGGTGAGTTTTCATCAACAGTTGCTTATGGAGCAGGTAAGGCTAAGTTCCCGCGACTGCGTTTGGCACAAGATTCAAACTGAACTATATACCACATGACCGCGCGATGACGTGAACTTAGAACATTGTTTGCTAGTGACGTGTTAGTTTGGACTTTCGACTTAACTTTATTTGTTTTTGGTGTTCGTACAACGTTGGAGGTAATGTGCGCTAGCACTCATGTACAACCGTGTTTTTATCATCATCGGCTTTTAAACGCCCCACTGCGTACATAACTAGATGAAAGGGAATGGGCATGCTTGGGGACACCGGCTCACTCGCGTGTGCGGTGCGGGCGGGCAGTGCGGGTTGAGGACAGTGTAATTGTCATGACGTAAACAATTATAATTAGTTATGTTCCTGGTGGGTAAGCTCCCCAGGATAAAAAGCTTTAAAAGTGAGAAACCTGCAAGTTTCTCTAGCCTTCAACCAACGGATCCTCAAATTAACTGAGGGTCCCTGGAGTTTAAGTTAATTTTCTCTGTTTCTATCGTTTACTGACATCAAGTAGGCAGTGTACATGATTGCAACCGTAATCTTTAATATCGATCGTCTCTTTATTATGTAAGTATTTAATGAGGCGGATAATCTGTTTATACTCGACAAACAAAAAATATTGGAAGTAACAAAAGCATCATGAGACAATGATATTCATTGCCAATTAATGTCATTTGTCTTATGAATCATTGTCTCATGAAGCATCATGAGACAATGATATTCATTGCCAACGAATGTCATTGTCTTATGATGCTCTCTACTGCCATCAAGTAGGCAGTATGCATGTTTGCAACCATCGTGGTATTAAAAAAAGAAAATTAAAAAGTACTTATAAGGTCAATATTGATGTTAGCGCCGTTCTTACTTTTCCATAACCCGATTATTGCGAGCGAAAATACAAAATTACGGGCCAGTCTTTAAGGAATATATGTATATACTAGCTTCTGCCCGCGACTTCGTACGCGTATAAATTATGGATGACATGATATTCTTGTTTCACCATACGATACCTACTACACTGATAAATTAGATTATTACGATTTCATTTCTATAAATTATGCGTGTAACAGTTCAAATCCTCATAAACTTTGTCGTCAATAATATTTAGTTATAATGATTTACTTAATCTTTATTGCAAACGAAGTACCTAAGTAGAAGAAAAATTACCAAAACCGGAATTTAAATATAAGATTTCATAATTGAAACAAATGGACCGAGGGCGAGACCCCAAAGATACTCTATATCTCCGTCTTGTCAAACTACCCCTGAGAGCCAAAGTCCTGAAGGTAAACGGGGAGGCAAGCGAGGCCGAAGGCTGAGCTTTTCGTAGGAATGAAAGGTCCAACGTACCCTTATAGATAGCGCTCCATATGCGAGCCAGAGCATCGAAGGCCCGAGGGCGAGACTCCATGGATACTTACTATCCACAGGTGTCTTGCAAGCGAAACATGAGCCTTAAGTCCCAAAGTTGAGGGGTGAGGCAAGCGAGCCCGAAGGCCGAGCTTTTCGTATGAATGAAAGGCCCAACCAAACCAACCCTTCAGAGAGCGCTCTCTATGCGAGCCCGAGGGCCGAAGGCCCGAGGGCGAGCCTTCACGAACACTAACTAAACCCAGGTGTCTTGCAAGCGAAACCGGAGACCAAAGTCCTGAGCGAGAGAAGTCAGAAGAAGAGCGGCGAGGCAAGCGAAACCAAAGGCCGAGCTTTTCGTTGGAATGATAGGCCCAAAGAACCGTTTAAGAGAGCGCTTCCTATGCGAGCCCGAGGACTGACGCACACTATCTCCAAGTGTCTTGAAAGCGAAATCTGAGTTCCGAAGTCCCGAAGGTGAGTGGCGAGGCAAGCGAGCCTGAAGGCCGAGCTTTTCGTATGAATGAAAGGCCCAATACATCGCTTCTATGCGAGCCCGAGGGCCGAAGGCCCGAGAGCTAGCTCATGCGGACGCTCACTATACCCGAGTATTCATAATAATATTTCTGAATGTCACAAACGCTGAAGTTTTATACATAAAAAAATGGTACCTACTTAATTCTCCGCGGAATGCGGTTGTTTCCAAATTTTATACCCACGTCTCTTGACGTTGGTGAACTATGCTAATTCGACGTAAGTATTAAACTCAACCTATACATCTTTAGATGACCTCTGAATTCATAGCAATTATATAGGAAGACGAAGATCAAGGTTGCTGGATTTCAATATTAACAGCGACGTTATCAGCGACTGAGTTTCCAAAATAATTAGGTTTCTAATGTCTAACAGCTACTATCGGTTGAGATATCAAACATTTTTGGTTATTATAGATAGTCTTTAGCCATCTAGCACTCATTTTCATCCCGTGGTTTTTCACGTTTTATCTATATTTTTCTATAATGTTTGAATGGAGTTCTTTTTACTTTCCAGTGTATGTTTATCAATTTTCAAGTCTAAAGCTCATGGATTTGAGGAGTTCCCATACAAAGTTTTGCCCCATTTTTTACCCCCTTTGAACTAATTTTTATCATTTTTACAGCCTATGACCTGGCCAGGGATTTTCTCGACCGATTAAGTAAAAGTTGCATCAAAATCCTCTATTCACTAAGCTTCTCTGCGTTTTTTGAAAAATATACATTTTCAAAAAAGCAGACACAAAAAAATTAAAACTACAAAAAGTGCATGCTGCTGGGTTTGAACTCGGGGACACCGACTCCGTAAGCTATGGGTCAAACCACTGGACTAACTATCAGTTGTAAGAACACGATGAATTTTCGAATATATTGACGACATGTTACCATGGTAATGATACTGTTATAACCCCGCTCTTGCAACATTATATAGTTTCTAGTCGCCTCAGAACCTATTTTCATCCCATATTTTTCACGTTTTATCTATACATTGCTAAAAGTTTGAATGGGGTCGTTTTTACTTTCCAGTCAAGTTTATGGTTATCAATTTTCAAGTCTGTAGCTCGTACATTCAAGGAGTTCCCATACAAAGTTCAACCCCATTTTCTACCCCCTTTGAACCCTAATCTTTAAGATTTTTGTAGCTTAAAACCTATCCGGGGATTCTCTCGACAGATTAGTAAAGTTTGCATCAAAATCCGTTCAGCCGTTTCCACGTGATACTCTGACAAATAAACAGACAAACAGATAAACAGATAAACAGATAAACAGATAAACAGACAAAAATTCTAAAAACTGTTGGAACGTGTTCTGTTATCAATTCTAAGTATCCTCAGCCAATTTTTTTTCGTTTATCTTCCATGTACAGACTTTCGACCCTCTTCAGCTTTATTATATGTATAGATAGATAAAACGACCGTGGCGCTGTGTTTACGCGTTATACCATTTTGATAGAAATGATTTTGTATTACCAAAAATCGTTCCAGGATAATGAAATGTGGAAGAAAATGTAAGACTAAAGCAGGGTTCGCGTGTGTGCGGCTATTATTTCCGGCGGAGGCCTCACCTTGCCTGATACGGAGCTGCGATAAAGAAACTTAAGGGTAAATTTGAAGCCTTGGCCTTGCTTCTTGGCCATTAACGACTGACCGGTCAGTGTCAAATGTGGCCATTACCTATGGCATTGAATATTTACAATGCGATAAATTCAAATGTTGATTGGATTATTGATTGTTATTTGAATTGAGCCGAACCAGTGAGCTTCATCTTCATCATCAGGCTCTGTCGTCGCTTGATGGTCAATCACTGGACACTCTTTTATCCTACTAATATTATAAATGCGAAACTTTGGATGTTTAGATATTTGGATGTTTGTAACTCAACCACGCTTAAACGGCTTAACCGATTTGGATGTAATTTTGCACTAAGATAGTTTATAGCCTGGATTAAAATATAGGACAGTTTTTATCCCGTGTCCACGTAGACGAAATCGCGGGCGAAAGCTAGTAAAATAAACAAAAATCCTACTAATATTATAAATGCAAAGGTTTGGATGTTTGTTACTCAATCACGTTTAAACGGCTCAACAGATTTGGATGAAGCTTTCTACGGAGATATTTTATAGCCTGGATTAAAATATAGGATAGTTTTTATCCCGAGTAAACGCAGACGAAGTCGCGGGCGGAAGCTTGTAGGTAATTAATATTTATTTTTGGTCTCTAGCTGTCAACCCAACGAATCCTCAAATCAATTAACGGTCGGCAACGCGCTTGTGATTCTTCTGTCGTCGCCAGCGTCCATAGGCGACGGTGTTTGCAGACCATCAGGCAAGTTTGCCGCTGTATTTATTATTTTATTATAAAAATAAAGTTGCCATGATCAGGATATAAATTGGCCGTAAGGCCTGAATCACACTGGCGCGGCCTGCGGTGGCGGTCAATAGTAAATTTGACAGCTAATGACAAGTTTACAGTCTGTGAGATGCTTAATGCGTAATCGTATTGGTGTCCAGCAGTTCGGTCATGTAACGGATTGTACGCGCGTCAGCTAGATCTAAATATCAGATTCCGATGGAAAAATCACAGTTGAGTTTTCATAAGTGCGTTCGAAACGTTACGTGATTAATGACGCAAGTTCGCGTCCTACCTTGGTCCACATTCAATCACAGGCAATTTATTCTTTGTACTTTGTAAATCTATTGTCGTCTAGTACCCATTAACACAAGCGGTTGTATAACATTGTCCCCAAATATTTATTTATTATTTACTTTATTAGCCGCTTTAGCCTAGCTACTGTCTGGTTAGTAGTGACCCTGCCTACGAAGCAAGAGATCCTGGGTTCGAATCCCGGTAAGGGCATTTATTTTTGTGATGAACACGAATAATATCCCGATTTATGGATGTATTTAAGTATTTATTTATCTATATAAGTATGTTTATCGTTATCTAGTTCCCATAGTACAACCTTTGCTTAGTTTGGGACTACAGTGGAATCCACAATCAGGCGAACTAAACTGACAGGTGAAAATGCATAAATATGGCCAAAGTTTGGTCAGTGCTGTTCAGATCGATATTATCAAAAGCTTTCTCATAGTTCGCCTAGTTGTAGATTCCATTATAGGTCGATTTGTGTAAGATTGTCCGCATATATTGATTTATTTTATCGGTTTATCAATCGTTATCAGTGCATTTTCAATAAACTGTTCAATGTCAAACTTCGAATACTTTCATAAATCTAGTTTACGTTTTTATAATTACAGGTTTTCGAACAGTTGAATGAAACTTTTAATTATGCAGACAAACTAATAAGCTATAATTAGTTTGGCAGCCTTAAATCAAAATTCATCAAAAGTCATCTTACTTCACCAAAATTTACCTACCTAATATATAACTTTGCTTGATAAATTGATAATACTGCTGTGACTAACTTTACATTAATCGAGTAAGAATATTTTATAGTTTGTATTTCAATGCCAACTTATTTTGTGACGGTTTTGACTCGTTTTAATAATTGGAAAAACCAATGAACCCTTTGTGTCCAGAATATTGGTCATCAAAACATTAAAATTGAACAGTAATTTATTCCACATTAGATCCATAATATTATTAAAAGGCCATAGTGGGTGGCCATAGGGACGAAAATGCTACAATACGATACAATACAAATACTCTTTATGTGCCACACCTCACACAAACAAAGCAGCTACATTTATCCGATTCTATAGTTTTCCGCTTTATAGTGAAAACTTGCCACGAACAGAGAACTAGCGGGTTCTTGGCAGTGTTAACTCATTGACTGCCTCACTACGCTCGTAGCGCTACGCCGTAGTCCGTAACAGCCACTTCATATTTAGCGAAAAGCGCCCGTAGGGCTCTGATGCATGTGTCTTGATTGGCACTGAAAGGAGAGATCCATATTTTTCGGTTGCTATAGCTCTGAATACCTACGTAGACATATCTACGCCGTAGCGACATAATTCGTAGCAACGGCCGGCCGTCTCGCCGAATGCAACCGGGTAGCACGCTGACGGAATTCAGTCACAGCCACGACAGGTATTGTGTCGCTGTCTATGCTTCTCACGTCTTGGTGGACAGAGACTGTCTGTCCGCTTTCTCACGACCCTCTAATTTAAACTGTCGTTGAAAAAAGGTCGACTCCGGAATGTAATTGCAAATTCTTGCTTTCTCTCAAGTCTTTGTATTCAAGTATTGCGACGGCAAGTAAAAAAAAGTTTTTTAATTTAAATCAATGAAAAGAAATATCGGAAACCTTAACTCTGGTTAGAATCTATAATTCAATCAAAGGTCGGTTAGATAAAGCGCGATTGGAGGGATTGAGCGATAGGCCAATTTAGCATCGTGGCTTAGAGCACGATCCTTGGGAAGATAACGAGGCGGCCACACGACACTCGTCGGTCCGCCGGCCACAGGACACCCATGGTTCACACTACGACCTCGAATATTAGGCAGCAATTTATGACATGTCTGTTACGGGTCGTATTCTGGTTTGTCGAGTCTATTTTGTTAGGCGAGTTCGGCGAAGTCAAGAATTTCTGCAATGTCATAGTCTTATAATGCTTGTTGCGCCGTTCTGCTTTCCCTAAAAATTGACTGGTAGAGAATGTCCAATGGCATTAAGTCCACTTTTTTGTACGTCAAGGTTTCTTTTTGTGCAATGAAGATTAAATTATAGTAATACCAAAACATGGTCAATGGTGGCACGAACGCTTTAAATCTTCGATTCATATTTCGTAAGCATAATACTTAGATTGGAATTATTTTTTTCTGCCGGTGTAGCATGGTTACAGTTGCATAAGACATCCGTCACTTTCTGACAAGTATGCGAGTGCGAGAGTGACGGATGTCTTATCCACAATGATAAGTGATAAAATGGCAACCATGCTTCGACCGCTGAAGACTTTTAAAGTTCTTCAAATCAATAAAATAAATAAATTACTTGACAACGCATTTGCTTTTGGGTGGATCAACAAGATAATGTAAATCCTTAACTAGAAATCTGCTCCTTGTTTACTTTCCTTCTTACGTGAGCTTGTTGAGAGTTGTAAAGTGAGGATAAATCACGGAATGAGAACAATGTGTAAAACATATTCCGTAGTTATTTGAACATGTCTAAAGTTGAAAACTGATTCAGCTAGAGAAGACCCCGAGGGACGGGGACGTCAGCAAGATTACCAAAGTCAAGATGATGAAAACCCTAATCTTCTCATTATTTCAGTATGCTTCAGAAACATAGACCCTGAAAGCACGAATTCGGAACAGAAATTGACGCTTTCAAGGTGTGGTGCTGGCGGAAAATTTTAGATATACCTTGGACTATGCGCCGCACCAATGCGTCAATTCTCTCAAGATTGAAAATTAAGTCCCGTCTATCCACTATATGCATGCAACGACTATTCCGTAGTTATTTGAACATGTCTAAAGTTGAAAACTGATTCAGCTAGAGAAGAACCCGAGGAACAGGGAAGTCAGCAAGATTACCAAAGTCAAGATGATGAAAACCCTAATCTTCTCATTATTTCAGTATGCTTCAGAAACATAGACCCTGAAAGCACGAATTCGGAACAGAAATTGACGCTTTCAAGGTGTGGTGCTGGCGGAAAATTTTAGATATACCTTGGACTATGCGCCGCACCAATGCGTCAATTCTCTCAAGATTGAAAATTAAGTCCCGTCTATCCACTATATGCATGCAACGACTATTCCGTAGTTATTTGAACATGTCTAAAGTTGAAAACTGATTCAGCTAGAGAAGACCCCGAGGAACAGGGAAGTCAGCAAGATTACCAAAGTCAAGATGATGAAAACCCTAATCTTCTCATTATTTCAGTATGCTTCAGAAACATAGACCCTGAAAGCACGAATTCGGAACAGAAATTGACGCTTTCAAGGTGTGGTGCTGTCGGAAAATTTTAGATATACCTTGGACTATGCGCCGCACCAATGCGTCAATTCTCTCAAGATTGAAAATTAAGTTGAAACTATTTGAGACAAGACAGACAAAAGTAAGTTGTTTATGACAATTAAAAAAGAAAACCCGGGAAGACTTAAGGGTTCTCACAGACTGGCGTGGCCTAAAGGTGTACTTCCGACCAGCGCGGCTCCGGCGTCACTAACGCAGCGACAGTGACGCGGCAATAGAGCGATAGTAAGTACTGTACTCGTACAGTACGGAAATATATGACGGAACTTTCGAGCGCAGCGTCACTGTCGCAGCGACAGCAGCGATGGCAAATTCACAATAATTAGGGTTCCGGACCAAAAAGGTAAAAACAGAACCCTTATGGTGCGACTCCGTCCGTCTGTCTGTCACAAAGTCAAATATCTCAGGAACTACTAATGCTATCAATTTGAAATTTGGAATAGTTGTAATCAGAAGTTAAAGCTAATCCATGTGTATGGAAAATGAAAAATTTAAATATATATTTTAAATTTCTATAAAAAAGGACGGATAAAAATCAGTCTAGTTAGTAGGTCAAGTGGGGTATCATATGAAAAAAAAAAACTTTATTTGCAAGAAGGGCTTGAATTGCACATTCTAAAACAGTTTTTTTCTACAGTGGTAAAATTTTGATTTATAAAGTAAAATGTTATAAAAAAATAACAATTCCCCCTTATCTCCGATGTTAACAAAGCGAAAAATTTAACGTAAATATTACCGGAAAAGTATAATGAGACCTCTATCTAGCGTAGTTTTTTTATTCTTCAAAAATCATTTGTAAATTTTGTTTGTAGTTTAATACTTCTGTGTTTAATTTTTTTCCTTCAAATTCGTATGAAAGTATTCTGAAAGTACCTTCTAGCAAATAAAAAATAACTATCGAAATTAATTCACTTGATAAAAAATATCGCTGAAAAACTAACATAGTTCCTTGGTCGCGCAAGTTAGTAACAAAATGCACCGATAAATGGCGCTGTGGGTACTCAGGACTTAACTACACTAATGCGTTGTTAAGACATGTATGTTGTATGAAATTTTGTATGAAACCCTCGGTGCGCGAGTCAGACTCGCACTTGACCGGTTTTTTTATATATTTAACTTAAAAGTTGGTTTACGACGCTGCAACAGCATCAGTACATCTAATATTAGGAATTGTAAAGTTTTGCAAATGTAGTGTTCGATAATTAGATGTTCGACACAATGAATATTATGCACAACAATTATTAGAACAATCGATATTATACGTAACGATTTTGGCGAAGAAATATTGTTTTGTTTCCTTACGTTTTCTTTGTTAGTGCTTCTTATATTACTTAATCCTCATAATAAATTTAGGATTTATTGGAAAGTGAACTTATGTTTGTATGGGAGCAACTACAATAAAAGAACATAAATACCCAAAAAATTGAGCTAATGACGGACCTCGCTGGCCGCACCCAAAACGCTTCATAATAAATAATAATAAAATAAAATAAAATGTTTTATTGCCACAACATTACAAGCATACAAACAAATGAAGAAAAGAGAAAAAAAAACTACAATTTAAACTAAGCATATTATAACATATCTGGGCAATGGGTACCAGTCTCAGCTTCAGCTGAATGAGATGTTTACATCCAGCGCTGATTTTCAGACTGGTCCCTTGTTATGTAAGTATACTATATATACAATGAACTAATCATTACAGGGGAAATCAAGTAAATTGCTGTTTAGGTAGCGAAATACTGCGAGGTCCATACATAGTTGTTTTACAATTTTGTTTCTATAAAAAAAAAACATTTTTTTTCTAAACTTTCAAGGTTCATATCAATATACATATCATAGCTTAAGTCTTATGTCATTAATTAACTAATAATCATATGGATCTTGTCCGAAATAAACATTTTTTTTATATCTTTTTATGATATTAATGATATTTTGTAATGTATACTTTATTACAATAATTTTATGGTTTACTAATATCCATTTAGCAACACTATTTAACATGAGTCATCATGCCTGTTATTGGCAGCAAAGCTATCGACTGAGCGACGCTACGCGACAAACAAGCTTTTGAAGCCGCGCTCTCGCAGATTGTACAGACTCCAGCTGGAGTGCGGTGGGGTAAGGATACGAGTAGATATAAAAAAAAGGAAAAATATTCAGGACGTTATAAACTAAGGTTAATACATAAGGAAAGTAAAAAGTATCTGTATAAAACTTACAAGTATTAAAAGTACAACTATGTAAGTAAACCCGTCACTGAAAAATATTTCCACTCAGCTTTATGATCCTTGTGAGTTTTTTGACGCTGGTCTTCCGAGGAAACCTATTCAAGAGAGCTCATGGATTTGCGTTGCGAAATATAATTTAATGGCTTTGAGTTCGTATGCAAAACGACAATAGTATTTTATGCAACAGTTATATAATATGGGTTCTTAAAATTCGAGAGTCGCTGTAACAAAACGAGCTTTAGCGAGTTTTGTTAATAAAGACTCGAGAATTTTAAGACCTAATTATATAACGTTGCATACAGTACTTTTTCTACGACAGCTAGAACCAACTTATACTTTTAGTTATTAAATAAAAATAGAGACATGTAAAAACAAACATTTTATTTATGGTAATGAATATGAAGGCTTTGAATGGTGTTTTTTGTTATGATTATTGGCGCGTTGTTTTGTTTTAAGATCTGGGACATATTTATTTCATTTTGTAGAAAGCCCGGAGCGGTTGGCATTGGAGATGGATCAAATTCAGTTACAACCTCAAAAGTTAAATAAATTGCGTTACCAATGAACCTAACTGACAATTGAAAATAATTAAATTCCCGCGCTTTATGTTTTTTTATTACCATAGACAACAATACTGTTTAAGTAGGTGTATTTTTCAAACATAAAAATCCTTTGGAAAAATAATATTCTTATTTCATATCTGTAATTTACGTAATAATAAACGAGTCTTTATTGTAAATATGGCAGTTACAGTAATAATAAGTTCATTTACATAAACTTTTGTCATGGATGCGGTCATGGAAACATAAATTTAAATAAAACACTTTCGCGCTGGCACATGGTCTGTAGGCGCTGGCCACTTTAACGCAAATTAAAAAAAATACCAGTTGGCTTATAATTTATTATAATATCCGTCGGAGCATTATAATGTAATTCATAGATCATAGATTTAAGTGGAATCACGAAAAGTGTATATTTTTAATATTGATGTTAGCCTTTTAATTGTCAAATTACAGTGCTGGAGTAGAAAAAAAATTTAAAAATATACTATACCATACGCTGTAATGTAATATACACTGTATAAACACGGGTAGGCTTATGTAAACGAAATAGATTGCATTTAACTATGTAAATTCATATTTTCTTTAATCCATGTCAACTTTTCACCCTTATTGGCACAAACTTAGCTAATTACATTTAACGTGGCAATTTTCCTAAGTCCTTTTTCCAAATCGCAGCCATGAACAGTAAGTATTACTTTGGGATACTCGTATTCTATGCCATTCTTTCATTGTAAAATCAACCTTGTTGCGTAAGGAGGAAGGTTTAAAATATATTACAAAGTTTATGTAAGATATTGGATTTCAAACACAATCCGGATCTTAATTTAGATTCCTTATTAATAGCTATGACAAAGTTACAATTATTTTGCGGAAAGTTCGAAAACAAACATTATCGTTTTTCAATGGAGCTGTTCATTTATGGTTCAAGAGTACATTGTATAAATCAGTAACTTCAATTTACTTCTTTCTTACATTCCTTGGCCATATATGGCCATATATGGCCATATATGGCGGTGGCGTTGCCGCCAGTGTCATAGGAACTTTCGGGCCACCAACGATCCGAGGCAGTCCTTTTTAGGGTTCCGTACCCAACGGGTAAAAACGGGACCCTATAACTAAGACTTCGCTGTCCGTCCGTCTGTCTGTCACCAGGCTGTATCTCAAGAACCGTGACAGCTAGAGAGTTGAAATTTTCACAGATTATGTATTTCTGTTGCTGCTATAACAACAAATACTAAAAAACCGGCCAAGTGCGAGTCGGACTTGGGCTCCCATACAATAGACATGATTTTTTTGCCGTTTTTATAGATAATGGTACGGAACCCTTCGTGCGCGAGTCCGACTCGCACTTGGCTGGTTTTTGTTAGTTTCGGTTAGTACGTAATGTTGTCAAAGCCTGTTGCGGATTCTATCATTGTTATGATTATTAGTTGTATTTAAGTAAAATTACTTCTTTAATTGTTAAAGTACATAAAGTGTAACAATACGCATTCGCTATAACCATCGGATTTTATATTTATTCAATCAATACAACGATTCGAATAGAAGGTTTGGATCGTGTTCCCATAACAATAAACTCTTGTGAGTTTCTTGGGTGTACCAAGGTGTAACGGCAGGGAGTTAGGTATGATAACTGCAAGTACGTGGTGTATAAAAAGAGATAGCTGGGTTTGTGGAAGTTAAAAGTTACGATTGTATACCCGGAAGTGGTGCTGTAGGTACTGCATGCGCAGCATGCGTGGCGTGCAAGCAAATATAATATTGACAGTATACCAACAAGTAAGGAAATCTGGGCGACGTCAGTAAGCTCTCAAGCAAGCCCCGTTATGTCTGGAAAGTAGCCTTACATTTTAATTTGGTTTACGTTAAATATATAATTAAAGTACCTTTTTTATTTAAGGGAGGAAAATCCGTTATGGATACCTCCACGGCAAGGGGATTGCGCGGAGGTTATGTCGGACTCGCACCGACTAAAAACCCCCCGATGGTCCTCCTCGACGCAATTAGGATACGGCTCTGGGATCTATAATAAAAGTACCTAGCAAACTATTCCACAACAAGCTGAGTGCCTAAGTAAACTCTATTAAATAATGTGGAAAAGGCTCCTAGCTTCGTATATATTTTCATAATCCCTAGGACAGGAGCAAGATTAGACATCCTAGTCTTGATTGAAGTTTATTACTCAGGTCTTGGAATAGTATTTTATTCTGTAAGTACTTTTTTAGGGTTCCGATACCTCAAAAGAAAAAAACGGAACCCTTATAGGATCACTCGGTTGTCTGTCTGTCCGTCTGTCACAGCCGATTTGCTCCGAAACTACTGGACCGATTGAGTTGAAATTTGGTATACATATGTAAATTGGTGACCCAAAGATGGACGCGTAAAGTAAATTAATGAATTCTGAACAAGGGGGCCACTTTTGGGGGGTAAACTGGAAAATTAAAAAAAAGTTTCGCAAACTGTATTGTGTGATATATCAAATGAAAGGGGTTGTTGTAAGCATGTCAGATTTTTTTTTTACAAATTTAGCAAAAACAGATTTGAAGTGATTTAGGAAAAAAGACGAAAATTGACCATCCCCCCACTTATTTTCGAAACTACTAGGATTCAAATCCTGAAAAAAATAGGAAGTTTGAGCATTCAAAAACACTTATGAAATTTAGATTATATACGGAACCCTCACCACACGAGTTGAACTGGCACTTGTCCGGTTTTTCGTAAAGGTATTAGTTTGCTTGATTAATATAGTAATTGTATATTATATCTCCAGCCGTATATATTATAAATTATAATCTACTATATATTGAGGCATCTCTTTTGAATAAACAATAAATATGTATCTTATCTTCTTAATGTACTTACGTATAAGGTAAACGTCCCAATATTAGACACCCCGTGGTTCTCCTTTAGTGTTAATTTTTAAAGTGAGTATTGGCTCAGTGTCATGCACTATTACCTTATTTAGGTATTTCGTGATTAAATTATTATTTACTAGTGATTCAAAATGAATTTGGAAGTTCTTTTTGTCCGAAGTTTTCTATGGCACGCTTGGTGGGTACAGTAAGGGAAATATATTCACGTACCTTTTTATGCCTTATTTTCATAGTAAGAAGAGCGAAAAAGGTACATGAATACATTTCCCTTACATATTATACTCGTACCTTAATTACCTTATGATAACATCCTTTTATATAGTAAACCAAAGTACGTAAGTGGCAATCCGTTCGCGATAATCTCGCTAAAAACCAACCCGATTTTTATGTGGTTTTCTTTTCACTAATGTGTAGCTCGACTCTAGGGGAAGGTTTATTGCACGCAAAGTGCGGGGCGGGTCGCTACTATTAACATAAAACATACCTTCTTAATGACGTAAGGCCGTAAAATAATTAATGGTAAGAGGTTCATAAAAAGATAGGTACCCTCTTTTTATGAACCAATTACCATCTTCGTTAGTGCTTTAGAAGTGACTATTTGTAGTGTCCTCGCATGAGAACGTACTCATGTGGGAGGAAACGTCGGGCATCATTGAGTGCAACGGTAAACTGAAATGTTGATTTGTGATTTTACGGCCCAGATTTTATTGTCCATACGCAGTTTTTATTTTGCTCTTCGCCTAGCCCATAATTTTAGCTAATTGCGTATTTGTACTAACTACAATTTGAAACCGACTTCGTCTTTTTCCAACTTTGTTTCTTCGTCAAATTTAATGTTTATGAAATACTTATAGGCAAGCATGATATTTATTATACATTTTAAACATTCTTCAAAATCATAAACCACACCAAATATTTTTTCCGTGTAATTATGAGCTGACTAATGTCGTGTTTGGATTCCGGATCATGCCCGCCGCTCGTTCCGCCCGCGCCACGCTGCGTCTAAGAATTTCCAACGCGTCTCGAATATTTGACCCGTGAAATACAATCACAGATATACGAGTACAACATCATACGAATACCCCGGCCACATCGAAATTTTCTGAAACTGTTATGTATTCAATATTTTCAATTGTTGCCCATATCGGTTTCTGCTGCGGGAAGGTTGAATTGAAACATTCCCTGTTCCGTATATCTGGTAAATAAAATATAGCTACCTCAAAATTTCAATATAATTATTATTACTCTAAAGAGTTGTGATCAATAATAAAATGTCGACTCTAAAACACCTGTAATAAACCTGGATTATAATAAATATGACCACGTCTTTGTGTCTTTGGCAACAGATTCGTGTTCAGTTCAGATATTATTGACTCGGGATGTGCTTGTATGGAAATGTCTTATTTAGCGTATGGCTATATACTTTATCAAGCCAATTTATCGGAACAAACGATGTGGAAATGTGTGTGTATAGGTAAATTAATTTGTGAAGTCTGACGTTATTATTTCCCTCTTTCTGCTATTATTTTGGAATCTATAAATATGCATAAGCGAGTCTCACACAATTCTTCGAAACAGTTGTTGACTTTTGGCTTACTTTAGTGATATATGAGCTATAGTGTTATGAAAAAGCTTGTAAACAAAGGGAAACTAGAGCGCGCGGAGGTCGTATTTTCATTAATACCTGGGTACGCGCGAGCGAGCGAAGCAGTGAAGAAAAACGACTAAGGTATCTACACTTTTTCATATTAAGATATGAAAAAGTGTAGATAGCCTAGTCGTTTTTCTTCGCCGCCTCACTCGCTTGCCTAATGACATTAATTGAAAAAGCTACAAAGATTTACGCGTAATAAGGATTATATTTAAAATCAAGGCAAGTAGACCCGGTGAGGTTCAAAAAGTAAGAAAACGAAATAATGATTTATCCAGCCTTTTATTTAAGACGGGACCTTGTCTATATTCCCTTAGCTTCATTTAAGGCATGACGTTGATCTATGAGTATCGTACACGAGTTTCCATTCTATGTCGCCCCGAAGCCAAACTTTAAATGACGGTAAAACAAACTCCGAACTAGGGTCCAACTGATTTATCGAATTAGGAAATGAGCACACGTGCTGCCGCAACTTACTCCGCCATTTGCTTTTCGAACCTTTGTAACAAGAGTTATTTGAAGTAAATTTAATGATCATTAACACGGTCTATGATCAAAGTCACAACATCTAACACTACGATAATAATTTGAGAGATCTGATGATTATTTTTATATTATTGGCAATAATGGCAATGGAATAGTTAATTGTACGTGCCACTGAAATCACAATACATTGCTTGCTCGATTATAAATTGTATACTAGATATTCCTTAGATCTCATTGCTGAGGACCACAAAAGACTAAGTCCGTCTGAATTGAACGAGAAGCAATAATAGTTATGTGGACTGCAGAATGCAGGCTGCCACCTACAACTTATTTTTTATACTCGTCGTCTTTAATGTTTGAATTAAGACTTCGTACACTAAACTAAAACCACATACTTTTTGTCTATGGAGCTCCCAACTCAACTGAAATAATTATTATACAACGCTTTAGACAACTAAACTAAATTCGACCAATCACGTGTGGTGGCGCCTTTACTAAACTAAAATAAATTGAGAAATAATAAATCCGGCCACAGATTTTTTTTTTGGCCACGTGGTCAAACTTCTCATTTAATAACTAAGCATCGGGAAAATGAGATAGCCTCTAATAAACTAATTCATCTTCTTTACAATGTTAAAGAAAGCGTCAAGTTAAACTAATTCATCTTCTTTACAATGCCAACTAAAAATGTTAAAGAAAGCATCAAGTCAAGATCAACAATTATTTTTTACTTGTCCTTCTGATTTATACATTGCCAACTAATTTACTAACTCGGCCACGGAATTTGCAACTCATCACCATTTTACGTTTTACAGCTTCAATACAAGCTCTTCAAAAATTATATATTCAAGCTTCACTAGACAACATCATATGTTATAACTTAACATGTAAAATAATACTTCATATTCTTTTATCGTGAAAATAGCCACTGTACGATTTGGCGCGAGTGCGCTACATGACAGCAACTGGCCATTTGCACCAATCAGAGAGCGCCATTTGATCCAGTTATGAAACAATACATTTTGTTTCCATTTTCACAACTACTTGGACTTGTGGCAAAACTGACTCGGATCGCGGATAGGTTAGAAGACAAAAGCGGGAGCTTTATTCAGACGCGCGTTGGTTGTGGCCGACTTAGTAATTTAGAAGGTAACTATTTTCTGAGGCGAATAATGCTATTAAAAGAAGCTTGTTTAATTAGTACCCAATAAATTTGGCACGTCAAGTTGGCTACAGTACAAAAGACGACGGCCGACGTCGACGACCTTGAGCCGGCACCTCTCTGACTTGCACTTCGATTTGCACTTACATTTTCCTTAGATACCATGTTTGTTTAATTATTTCTGACGACTCGTATAAATTAGCTCTTAAATTCTCGTACCTTACTTACGTAAACACGGTACTCGACTTTAAGAGTCCTTATTGTGTAACGATTATATAAAATACTATAGTAAGTATATTAGAGCATCTCATAATATAAATAATAGTTTATAGGTACGTACAGAAGGCCCTTTTGTCTAACAAAACCGATGTTTGACAGTTAAACATCTCGGAGATGTGAAAGAGACGAGTTTATCTCACCTTAAGTATACCTAGGATTTTGAAAATAAGTATCAGTCGTAGTTTTTACTATGCACTAACTTATTATGGATCATACCTCTCAGTTTTAATTACGTATTGCATTTACAAAATAGAAAGGGATGACGTAAACACTTATTAATTAAATACACTGTAGATGAAGATTTTCAAATTCAAATCATTTATTGCTAAAACATGTTGTTTACATGGTGATATAAAACTTTTGTTTTTTAATTGTTGCTTATTTTGTCTCGTACGCGATATAATAATGTTCCTGTACCTCTGCCATCATCAAATCATCATAATCATACATTGCAGTTATGTTTCAAACACAGCAATATTACATTACCTACTATAACATCCTGTTGCACTTAACCAACTTACTTAGCTAGGTATATTCGCCGGTGGCTGTTCTGAAATCAGTATTTAGCATACAGATTACATATCCCGCTACGCAGGAACCTCTTTCTGGGGAGCGTTTATTTGCAGAGGGTATATTTAAGTAATGTTCCCAGTAACCTTACACTGAAGGAGGGCTATGGGGGCAGCTCTTAACGAGCTGCGACCGAATTAGAAGATTTGTAATTCTAACACTCTAACAGACAGTCATGGTTCGTTAGCCTAACCTCATCTGCAAATTAGTTGAGAGAAATCTCACAGCGGTATTAAATGAGCGTTTTTAGCTTGAGTTTTTGCGAGGAGTAAGTACTAAAAGTATAATTGGGCTGGACACTATGTAAATATGTTAAATTCTCGAAGATGGTGAAGAAGATGCATATAAGAAAAGGAGTTAAAACAGAACGATACTTAGGGCTTTGTACTTCCTTTTTGGCGTGATAACGTCTTATAAATCGATGAACGCCAGCTGCACGCACGAAAAAGTGTGAATCATTGTCCCGTTCCGATCGCTGGCTGCACGCACGAAATATCAACGCACAGCCCAAACCGCTGGTTCTAAAGATTCCAAATTCGGCACGTAAATTCCTTATAAGGTCTAGGGGTGCACTAAGAAAGGATTTTTCAAAATTCACCCTCTAAGGGGGTGAAATGGGGGCCCAAAGTTTGTATGGGGAAACAAGATTAGATCGACTATTTTATTCGAAACTTCACAGGAGATTCCTAACGATAAATGAGTAAATACGTGCAATTTTTCATCAATCTTTTCTTATGAGACGTTATCACGTAAAATTATCGTCCGTAAACCGACTTTACAGACAACTTTTTTTTTGTTTCCGTTTTCAGTTTACAATGTTTTATGAACAATTATAAAGTTCGCTGGTATGTGAATACATTTCCCTTACTGTACAAACGCCAAAATTGAATCAACCAAGGTAATTTTGCTAAGTCGTCTAAATACGTCGTAGGTAGGTCAAAATTCGCCTGAACATACATTTCTATGGTAACGAACTTTTTATCATTTTATTAGACATTGCCACTTACTAAATAAATACTGTCTTAAAGAGTTTGAATAACCGCGACTGAATCTCAGCCTCGGCTATATTCGTTCATCACAAAAAGAAAAATGCTGTTACTATCTCTGTTATTATTGCATTAAGCCTGCATCACACTGGCGCGGCCTGCGGTGGCGGTCAATAGTAAATTTGACAGCTAATGACAAGTTTACTGTTGACCGCCGCCGCCAGGCTGCGCCAGTCTGTGAGA
This sequence comes from Epinotia nisella, assembly GCA_932294315.1. Lineage (NCBI taxonomy): Eukaryota > Metazoa > Arthropoda > Insecta > Lepidoptera > Tortricidae > Epinotia > Epinotia nisella. Next base: position 13,833,128 of record OW028679.1, on the reverse strand, counting down.
GGCCCACAGGCACGAACCAAACAACCTCTGTGTAATCAAATCATATGAAGGCCCCTCTTCGGAGTCGCGCCGCGCGAAGTTTAGGTTTTTAGCGCTACTCTCACAACGATCGAGGCTCGCGCACCGCACACGCACACATGTACGTATGCACAGTGGGTCGTCGGACTTTGACTCGCCAACAAAATTGTAACTTTGGATTTTGTTACCAAATATAAACATTGAGAGTGTAATGTAATTTTTATGTCATCTTAATGACAATATACCTACTAACTGCTGAACACACGACTTTTTTTACGTCGACACGTTTGTCCGTAAGAATAGGTGGGAATATTTTCTCGCGGTTAAATGTGGTACATTTTGTTGCACATTTGATATAACTCAAACACAATCTCCACAGGGAGATCTTTCAAAATAAATAATAATAATAAATAATCCATACTAATATTTTACCCTTTTTAGGGTTCCGTACCCAAAGGGTGAAAACGGTATTACTAAGACTTCGCTGTCCGTCCGTCCGTCCGTCCGTCCGTCTGTCTGTCACCAGGCTGTATCTCAAGACCGTGATAGTTAGAGAGTTGAAATTTTCACAGATTATGTATTTCTGTTGCCGCTATAACAACAAATACTAAAAAACCGGCCAAGTGCGAGTCGGACTGGGGCTCCCATACAACAGACATGATTTTTTGCCATTTTTATAGATAATGGTACGGAACCCTTCGTACGCGAGTCCGACTCGCACTTGGCCGGTTTTTTACTTAACTGTTTAGTGTCTTTGTGCGCTCATAACTATTTTTTTTAAATTATGTGTTTATCTCATGTAAGTGAATTGTACAATTCTTTATGAGATTAAATAGTCTTAAACCTTAAACCTTTATATAGGCGTTTGGGGTCGAAACACTGGGACCATGGGGTCCAAGCGCGCGCCGACTTTATAAGGATTTGTCGGCGCGCCTAATAGACGCTAGCGGTGACCAGAGGGCTGGCCTATATTTTGCTCAAAGAGTGAGCATTGCCATTCAGCGTGGCAATGCTGCCAGCCTTCTGGGCACACTACCCTCTGACAGCGATTTGGGTCAAATTTTTTATCTTATAGTTTTAATTTATAGTCTTTTTTTGTCTTTGTAGGTTAAGTTGTTGTTTTATTGTTTGTTTTTATTATCCTTGTTCTTTTAAATGGGAAAGTGTATGTGTATTTTTGTTTCTTTGTATGTCCGTCTTTCACGGCAAAACGGGGCGACGAATTGACGTGATTTTTTAAGTAGAGATAGTTGAAGGGATGGAGAGTGACATAGGCTACTTTTTGTCTCTTCCCCCCACTTCCCTAAAATGGGGGGTGGAAGTTTGTATGGAGCATTCCGCAATTTTCAAGGTAGAAAGCTAAACATTGGTATGCGGACTATTTGTTACTAACAAAAAAATCGTGCATAACTTTTTTTTGGAAATCTGAACCCAAACCCTTAAGAGGGGTTGAAATTTTATATATAAAAAAATCATTGTAAGTCCACGTGAAGCACATCAACATACATAGGCGTTTCAAAATAAATATAAGGTTTCAAAATTAATCAGACCATCGTCACCAAGTGTAATGTATAGAACTCCTCAAAACAAAAAAAATGAGACCAAACTCGAGGGGTATACAATTAGCCATTGAGAAGTTCCACTATCCACCTCCTGACTCCATCATCAGACCATCGTCACCAATTGTAATGTATTGAACTCGTCAAAACAAAAAAAATGAGACCAAACTCGAGGGGTATACAAGTAGCCATTGAGGAGTTCCACTATCCACCTCCTGACTCCATCATCATACCATCGTCATCGAATGTAACGTATAGAACTCGTCAAAACAAAAAAAATGAGACCAAACTCGAGGGGTATACAAGTTGCCATTGAGGAGTTCCACTATCCACCTCCTGACTCCATCATCAGACCATCGCCACCAAGTGTAATGTATAAAACTCGTCAAAACAAAAAAAATTAGAGCAAACTCGAGGGGTATACAAGTAGCCATTGAGGAGTTCCACTATCCACCTCCTGACTCCATCATCAGACCATCGTCACCAAGTGAAATGTATAGAACTCGTCAAAACAAAAAAATGAGACCAAACTCGAGGGGTATACAAGTAGCCATTGAGGAGTTCCACTATCCACCTCCTGCCTGACTCCATCACTCTGTCTGTATCTATATCTAGTATATCTACACATTATAGCGATTATTGTTATTTTTTTATGCTTAATATTAGCGGTAAATAGGAATGGCAAGTGATGTAAACAAGTATTTCATCTTATAACTATTTAATTTTAAGAACTATACCTAACTACTTTCTACTTACCTAACTATTACCACTATGCAATGGTTTTGTGTATGTACACGGTTCGATCGCGATCTGTGAATGCGGCGCAAAGCGGCGTGCTCTCACTTCGGAGGCGCGTGGCCGAATGAACCAAGACTGATTGCCGCGAGCGGTCGCACTCGTAGTGCGCTGCTCCATAGTAAATTGTATGAAGATTTTGAGCGTAAAAATTGGGCAACTTTGTGATTCTTTTACACAAAATAAGAATATATTTATTAAGAAATTAAGATTTTAAGACATTGTTTATAGTTTTAACTTTATTATTTCATAAAATTCATTTAATAATTATTGATACTTCCGACTCAGTTTAGTAAATACGGGAGTGCGATTTACACGTTTTTAGTGATTTTCTGATTTTTTTTTACACTTTTCCATAAGCATTTCCTTAAATTCGAATGTTTCATGATATAGTAACGTTCATTGGCTAGCTGTATGAATTTTTTCAAGGTTGTTGAACGTCGTTTTCTATATAATTCTCTTACATTCCCGACCCTCGATTGCAGTAGAAGACCCTGAAGTATTATTTTTCTAAAGTTTAAAAAAATCACAGTAATTGACAACTCGGGTCAACTATATAATTTTTGAATAACAAGGACAGTAAAAAAAAATCTCTTTTGCATAAACCTGTAGCCGATTTAACCAACTTCCTAATATTAGAGAGCAAGTTAGCTAAATCTTCATGTGCTATGGCATTGTGGTCTTTTAAGTTTGTTAAGGTCAAAAGGTAGAAGAAATTACCTATAGAACAAAATAAAACTTATTAATGTGGGTGGGGTAAAACTTAGTTAGTTTTACTGGGAATTACCGCAAGTCGACATCCAACGTGCCTATTTTGCGTGAAACGGCGGGGTGGCGCTACTCTAACCACCCCAGCTCCTCTATAAAGTTTATAAGTGCCTTGGTAATACCAAGTTGGTATCACTGACTGCGTTCCGTAGTGTGTCCGGAGACCCTATGTGCTTTTTCCTGTATACTTCTACCTGCTTACAGTCCAGTTGAATATGTTTAGTCATTTCTTTTGCCTCCATGCACGCTCTGCACATGGGACTGTCTGTGATACCTAAATTATAGAGGTGTCTGTTCAAGGTGTTGTGTCCGGTTATTATTCCTACTATCTTGCGTAGTGGGTTTCTGTGTGTCTTCAGTAGTGCGGTTGTGAGTTTGTAGTCGCGCTTCGACAGAAAGGGGTAAAACTTAGTAATAAAATAAAACTTAGTAAACATAATAACTTTATTCATTTCAACAATTTGCCTTTTTTTTTAAATTGACTGCTAACTTACCCTATTTATACCTAAAACTGTGTGTAAGAACCACAATTTCTAATAATCTCTAGAAGGCGTTTAGGAATCGACCCGATTAGATGACTGCAAATGTCGGTTTCCCTCATATACTCACATATTTCGTTAAAATGCTGCTCAATTGCTTGCTTTATTCTCTCATTTCTGTTGTCCCACATTTGGACCATGAAACCCCCAAATTTTCTATAGGGTTGAGATCTGGGGATCTACTCAGCCATGGCATCAAAGTAATTTCATCTTCATGCAGGTTAAACCAATTCGTGATCACTCTGGCCGTACGTTATCTTGAACGATGGAAAATACTGGCACTTACACTGTGAAATATCTCCACTTATAATAAATCTCTAAATTAAAAAAAAAAATCAGCCAGTATCATTTTATACATTGTTCTGTCACGAATGTTGTCAGTTTCCCATGAACGGAAAAACATGAAACATTTTTTATAGGTACATTATTATTCTGGCTTCCGCTTAGGATAGTTTTTACGCGACTGCGACAGTTAATTAATTTTCCGAAATATTTGACCTCTTTAAATTTTTCATTTCTTTTTCTTATTTATATATCGCCGCCACATCTGTAATCTGTCAGTAACGTCAAAATGGCAGAATAGCTTTGTCTTTTACCTATTAATAATTTATAACCGGACTACGATAGATATTCACGAAACGCATACCAAAAGATCAAGCATAAAAAATAAATATATTCTAATATGACAACTTATATGCGCAAATTTCGTATTCAGGCGTAATTTCAATAAGTGTATCAACAAATTTTGAACAATTTGTAACGCGAATTTGTTTTTTTAATGGCATGGCGCTCTGCGCGTTCAGCCAAAATATGAAGAACGGGATTAAAAGAAAATAAGGATAGATCGAAAATGTAGAAGATAAGCGAAAGACCAGGAAAGAGTAGTACCTATAATATATATTATATTAAAGTTTGCTATTATTTAAAGACTGAAAATTATATAAAGCTTTAAATATTCCTATACAAGGATAAGTCATTTATATACAGGAGTGAAATAACTTTTTTACCTTTGAACCATATATGTTTTGACTAAGACAAATTACTACAAACAGCCAAGTGCTCACATTTAAAGGCCTAGCAATTTGTCACAACAACTTGCTATAGTTAGACTGGTTAAGAGTGAATGGCTGTCTCTTTCCAACTATTGCAAGTTGGTGTGACAAATTGCACCCGTTTGTAGTGTGCCACACTGGCGCAGTCTACGGCGGTGGCGGTCAATAGTAAATTTGACAGGTAATGACAAGTTTACTATTTGGCTGCCGCGGCCAGGCCGCGCCTGTCTGTGAGAAGCTTAAGGCCGTGTGGTCCACACACTGGCGCGGCCTGCGGTGGCGGTCAATAGTATAGTAAATTTGACAGCTAATAACAAGTTTCCTATTGACCGCCGCGGCCGACGGCGCCAGTCCGTGAGAGGCTTAATGCCTGCAACACACACTGGCGCGGCCTGCGGCGGCGGTCAATAGTAAATTTGACAGCTAATGACAAGTTTAGTATTGACCGCCGAGGCCATGCTACAGACGAGAAACACCAAGTTGGCGGCGGAGTCTGTTTGTTAAAAAACCGGTCAAGCCCCACCCATTCATTTTGGAACAAGCTTAATCTATAAAATCATGTAACACAGCCATAAGGAAGCCCTTTTCGTTTCAAACAATCCATACTAATATTATAAATGCGAAAGTAACTGTCTGTCTGTTACCTTTTCACGCTAAAACCGTTGAACTGATTGAGATGAACTTTGGTGCAGAGATACTTTGAATTCCGTGGAAGGACAAAGGATAGTTTTTATCCCAAAATTAATTACCTAAGGGAGTGAAAAGGGGGGCGAAAGTTTGTATGGAGTTACGATATAAACGAGTTCCGCGCAGACGAAGTCGCGGGCAAAAGCTAGTATATAATAACTTCGTTACAGGACATAAAACAGTGATAGTAGTTGTACTGTACCGTAGTATCCGGTGAGTCGGTGTTAGGAACTCAAGACCTTCATTACTGTGCAATAATAGCATTTTTTCCGAGTCATTTGTGAGTGGTTGTCTACATCCGGCTGCTTAGCCGCATGGCTACATTACTCATTGAAGGTTTTTTTTAACGCCTAAGGACATATTAAATTTGTTTCGACATATAGATGCTCAATTTAAATATGCCCAGTCGTAATTTTCTTATTAGTTACCTAAAATTAGCGATGTCAGGACCGGTGTAGTTTACACACTCTGGCATACTGATTCTGAGAGACAGAGACATGCAATTAGGGATACAAACCTTCTATTAAAATCACGCATGGTATACCGGCCCAGCAGGGAAGGATCTTGGTGCCTGAAATTAGGAAGGTACGTTTATCTGAAGGGCCTTGTCTAACCTTGGGTACTACACGGTACGCAGGCGTCCTGGTGGTTTTAAACTCGTACATACAAAATCAATTTTAAGGGATGAAATGACATGGGCAAGAACGAAAATACATGATGATTAATGAAAATCGTGTCAAAATAGGTCCATATATAACTTTATCGACGTTGCTTTATATTTCGAAAGTATTGTTGATATTAGGTAATTATTGACACAGAATATAAATGTCATGATGACACAGAATATAAATACAACCGAATTGAGAACCTCCTCTTTTTTTGAAGTTGGTTAAACATTAAAGGAACGAAAGTCATCCAGATTCAAAAGCGGGTCAATTTGTACGGAAATTCCATACAAAGTGTATCCGTTTTCAAAGCTCTAGACTATATTTCAGTTTAAAAAGCGATAATTTTAGAACCGAATTAACAAATCTTAATTGTTATTATATTTGCTACCTACACATAATCATTTTTGTGAAACGCAATAAAGCTTATAGCGCCAGGATTAGGTACTTGTTCAAAGAACAAAGAAAGAGGTGCCATTGAAAAGCCATTGTCTCGAAGATCCGAATGTTCAGTGCGCCGCGCACGCTGGCGAGATTGAGTTCTATACTTTATTAAAGCGGAACCCGCTCCACAATTTGCAGCCCACAGTATACAAAGCACAAAACAAGGGCCACTTCAACACGATAAATACCCTGCTTGGGAATTATAGTATAATTTAACTTCAACACGAAAATAACGACTGGGAATTAAGAATTGGGTTGTGTCCTCATGTTAAAATTGATAGCGCAGTGTTGCTAAATTGATAGTAAACCTTCAAATAAATGCAATTAAGTATAAATTACGAAATATAATTAAAATCATAAAAAGATATGGCCCTTGAAAGTTTACAAAAAATATGCATTTTTTTTATTGTCCAAAAGTAAATTTAAAGCTACCAATAGAATCCTTACGCTTTTATAGAAACAATATTGTATGACAACTATGGTCCTAAACGCAGTATTTCGCAACCGAAACAGCAATTTACTTGATTTTCCATATAACGACTAGTACAAATATCACCCTGTGACGTCATGATTCAATGTGAATCAGTATGGAACGTTTTCGGCTACCGCCAGCGAGGTCCGTCTTTAACTCAATTTTTTGGGTATTTATGTTCTTTAATTGTACTTACTCCCATACAAACATTTGTTCCACACCAAAAACTGGTTCGAATGGCATCGTAAAAAAAATTAGGACACAAGCCTATTATACAGTCATTTATATATGTTGTTCATTCTGCGAAGAAGCGCCCCTGCGGCTTGCGCATTAATTTGTGTTTTGTCCATAGTATAACCTGGTATTGGGCCATACTCTCGCGATTAAATATAAGTATAATATGATTGTATCATCATCCTTCTAGCTTTATTCCCGGTTGTGCCCTAGGCACTAGTTTAACGAAAGCGACTGCCATCTGACCTGCCAACCCAGAGGGAAAACCAGACCTTATTGGGGTTAGACCAGTTTTCTTACGATGTTTTCCTTCACCGAAAAGCCATGTTAAATATCAAATGATATTTGTGATATGATATGAGTTTGTACATAATTTCTATTCAAAAAAATGTTTGACTGTAAAGTCGGTTAACGGACGATAATTTTACGTGATAACGTCTCATAAGAAAACATTGATGAAAAATTGCATAACACGCATTTACTCATTTATCGTTACGGAATGTCCTGTGAAGTTTCGAATAAAATAGTCGATCTAATCTTGTTTCTCCATACAAACTTTGGATCCCCATTTCACTCCCTTAGAGGGTGAGTTTTGGAAAGTCCTTCTTCTTGCACCTCTAGACCTTATGAGGAACCTACGTGCCAAATTTGGAATCTCTAGAACCAGCGGTTTGGGCTGTGCGTTGATATGTCAGTCAACGGAACGGGACAATGAGTCATACTTTTTCGTGCGTGCAGCCGGCGTTCATCGATTTATAAGACGTTATCACGTGAAAAACCCAGTCGGGCTTCGAACCCACTGCCTCCAGATTGAAAGTCGCGTGCCTTATCGATCGGTTGTATTAGCGCTGGCACAATGTGATTGTATACGGAATGGATATATGTTAATATGTGAAAATACCTCGACAAAACAAAATGTAAAATACGGTAAAAATATTTTTACGAGCGTAAAAATATTTTAAGGAGGGGGATACGGGATAGAGTTAATACATCTTTTTAACACGACAGTAGATTTATTACGTGACACAGGGCAAATTCTATTGAGGCTATACGTACTAACACTGACTCAACTAACACACACAAGTTCACTGAATCCGGTGCCTGCTAACACTTTACTGTTACTTTGCACTAGGTCACTTTATGATTCACTACTTGTTTCCACTGTTCTTCTTCCAGTTCTCACTCCGATACTACTCACTTAGTACTTCACTTCGAGAACTCCACTCCGAAGAATTCACTCTCACGACTCCACTCCGAAGACTTCACTCTCACGACTCCACTTCGAAAACTTACTCGTACCGCGAACTTGGTCTCTTTAATATACTTCTTTCCGAAGGTTCTAGACCGTAATTTCGATCTTCATTTCGATCTTTGTTCCCATGATATTCAAAACAATTAAATGAGTAATGACTCATTTAATTTTTTTGAATATCATGGGCTTTTCCAGATAATCGCCCTACGTCCATGTATCTCGAATATTCCAAGCCAAATTTGTCTATAAATTTCCGTAAGTATCGAAGTATTCGCTTACATTTTCTAGAACATTCCATGCTACTCTCTGCGTTTTGCAAATGTAGGTATTACTCACTAAGAATTTAAAACATACAAAAACTGCAGGTCGGTCGGTGGACTTTGAAATACCTTGACGGCGCGTTCATTACCATGACAACGGAACTGGTATAAAAACCCGTCCATCTTAACAATATGTTACAATAATGACGCACATACATAGGCTTAACATGAGCTCGGGGAGAGGCAAGTTTAAATCGAGTTAGACCCGAAGGGGGCGAGCTGATTTGGACGGACGTTTGTGTAATTATGCGCGGTGCCGTCAGCACGCACCAGCCTGACATATTATGTAAATTTACGCAAAATGTGGCATCTACAATTCAGTTACACAGTTAATAAAGATAATCGCATCACGCGACCGCATTAAACAAGCTCTCCCTTATCAGATTGCCCGAAACATATATTGTCGCTTCGTATTTGTAGAAATACAATTCTGTCTAACTGGATATAAAATTGCTTTATTCAATAAAGCGACATGAATACTAAAATACTTGACGGCTTATTTATTTTGTTACGACTAATTTTGGTAGGTAATATGATTGCGTTAGGACTCTACTGTGTATTTTATGTAACATATTCAGTTTTCAAACCTTCGTAATTATTGACTGTAAGTCTTATGACTGTGCCACGTGATTTTCGACTTTCCGCACTTAACTGTGATGTAGGTACTCGTATTATTATTAATAACATGAAGTATGTGACCAACGTTCTCTACCTATTTATTAATGTTCCACCGCTCATAGCTCACGGCAACGAGGAAAAATGAAACAGCTTTCATACGAGTTGTAACTTTTAAACTAAAGGTTAGGGAAAGTTAAAGGTCAAGTGGCACGGGAACAATTTGCCACACGAGTTTTAGTTCACTTACCTACGCTACAAAATACATTTGTGATTAAGGATCAACTTTACAAAAATTTAATGAGCCTATCCACAGCAAAACCAAGGTAACCGTTATAGCCCTCCGAATCGCTAAACATAAGTGGCATTGGGCGGGGCACATTGCGTGTAGAACCTATTGCCGTTGGGGCGGAAAGGTTCTGGAGTATCATCATACCACCACGTACCGGAAGGCGCGGCGTGGGTAGGCCCTCCACAAGCTGGTCTGATGATCTGGTAAAGGTCGCGGGAGTCCGCTGGATGCGGGTGGCGCAGGATCGGGCAATTAGGTACTCTTTGGGGGAGGCCTATGCTCAGCAGTGGACGTCTTTCGGCTGATATGATGATGATGATTTAAAAAATGAATAAAGATGTTGTGTAACTAAGTTATTTACGATAGACCTGTAGAGGAGAACAGCCGGACAGTCAGACATATATACGGACAGACATTCAAAAGCATTTATGCTCAAGCTGAAACAGAGAACTTCGTTGGCTGCGCTCGCTCGTTCGCTAAGTAGCTACCAAGCAGAAATAGAACAATAAATGTAGGTATGTGGGTAACAGAGTGGCCGCAATAAGTTGGAGAGCGACGATTTGCCTGACTGAATGGAATTACGTGAGGTCGACTAACAACCGCCGCAGCATTTTCCTGAAAGTCAATATTTGTTCTAGTCGAGATTTGCTCGTTTGTGTGTGTGCTTCTGGCGCTCCTCGGGCGGATCGGAGACGTTACAATCTCACGTGGCTATTTTTTAAATACTAACCATTAAATACCCTCAACGTAATTTAGTTTATTTTTGACGAACTTATAGAACGTGAATAGTTTTATTTAACTAGTCAATACCAATAATGAACACAAGCCTTATTGAGCTTACTATGGGACTGGGTCGATTTGTGGAAAATTGACCCTTTTTATTTATTTATTATTGACAGTCACAAAATTTACGTGTTCTCGAGGTGCAAGCGGTATATGTAATTTTCACTTCTCACACTCGTAAAGTTCTTTATGTTCTGTATAGGCTGTATTTACAGCCTAACAGCCGTAACAGCAACAGTTTTTCTGTACAGCATTTTATGCTCTTGTGCATAAAATTAAATGGGCTGCCGCGGCCGTGCACCGTCCCTGTGCAGCAGCACACTAGGGAATGCAAAAACCGGTAAAAATGTAAAACTCTCCTCCTTGTTTTATGCACTGTTGTACAATCTGCTACCTACCTGTTTCATCTTATTATTATTAATTAATGTAGGCTCCTGACATCATAATTCAATTAGATACTTATAAGTATGTTATTGAACTATATAAGATACTTATCCTAAAATATAATACCTAGGTACCTATAAGTTACTAATTGGCCTTCACTGTGTAGGTACCTAGGATAAGTAGGTATCTATCATGTACATTGACACCCTTTTTCGAGACACTGGTGATTTTCCAATTATGTCTAAATTTCTCTTCCAATAGTTAGTATTTTTGTGTGGAACAATAAATTTGGTTACAGCTAGTTCTGCCCTGACAATTGTACTTGCAGTAATCGACATTTTTGGGATTTTCACTTTTTTGCAGAGATGACATCCCAAGAGCCTAATCTATACATAAAAAAAATAATTTCAGTTTTTTTAAAATTAGAAACATGTTTTTGTTCTAACCAGAAACGCAGTACTTGCACAAAAATATTACTTTTGCTAACAAGATCTGCAGCATTCAGTGCTAGAAGTTTGTGCAGTACTTGCTACGTTTACTGCAGATTCATTAGGAATACACTTTTTTGCAACGAATACTAACTAAAGCCAAACGCAGTATTCAACATTACTGCATTTAAGTGTAGCGAGAATAATAAAGAGCTCCTCTTGCGATGCTAAAACTAAACGCAGTATTCTACACAGTGCTGCGTTTACGAGTAGCGAGAGTAACAAAAAGCTTCGCATGCGTCGAAGCCGCACGGTACAGTGCCGCGATTCGTGCTAGCAAATCAGAGCGTCGACGTCATTCGCGGACGAGACAATGTGGATTTTATAGACTGATTATAATTACTAATTAAAATTAAGTCCTTCTTGGTTGTTATAATGAGTCTAATATAGAGTTTTTGGGTTCGATATTATAATTAAGAATTGTAGATTTAGGAAGTTGGCTACATTAACTTAGGTATTTTTAAGTTCAGTTATTTCTATAATAAAGACATTTTTCTAATACTTACCTAAAATCTGTTTTATTTCATCTCTTCGTCACTTAAAATATTTGCCAGAAAAAGCCTTAACAACACTTTTAACTAGTACTAAGCATAAAAATAGGGCATGATTGCGAACTAGAAACGCAGTATTGAACACGTGCTAGGTGATTTTGCAGTAATAAACACAAATACTGGATTTATCCTTAGTAATACTGTAATGCCTACAAGCCCAGATAGTTGATGAAAATGCAGTACTGCGCATTTTATCCAAATAAGGCAGTAAAGTAAAGGAAAAAATATGTCAATAGAAAGCTTGATTTTTTTAAGTATTATTCAGTACACTTCAAAAGTTATACCACATAGATTTGTTGTATAGATATCACAAAATATGTTTACCGCGTTTATCTCGAAACCACCATTTTGCAATTTATGATTACGTTACATTAAGATTTCGTGAAATACGATTTTTATCAAATAGTGAGTACAAACTTATAATATGTAGGTACCTATTTCTTTATAATTTGGTAAGCAACTAAATTAATTATTTTCATATCTCATGCTCTGAAAGTGGGTCGTTGTTGTTCTAAAAAGTGTGCAGAAAGTGATACGTTTCTGCTCTAGTGCAGAAAAGTAGTGTATTCCAATTTGTTGAGAATCGGAGAGGGATCCGCCTGGGACTTCTTTCTTCAATTAAAAGCACTCACATAATCTTGGAACTTGGTATATTTAAAATGAATTCGTATTGCTATACAGCGTTACATGTTGCTCGGGTGGTAGGTTAGCGACGACAAAAGTGACCAGTGTTGCTAGAGCGCTGAAATATATGATGCTCAAGGTGCGTTCGGGTCATTCACAACACAATTAGTCCTCGCCTTATAAGCATTATGCCACTGACAAAGGGTTTTTTTATTCTTACTAGTTCATGGAATTTATTTTATTAAATACAAAATAAGTTTATGGTGTAAATTCATCACTTTTATTTTAGCTAAAATATTCACTAGGCTCTATGAGGTGGTGACAAATGGAATACACCCACAAACCTTTTTAGGGTTCCGGACCAAAAAGGTAAAAACGGAACCCTTATGGTGCGACTCCGTCCGTCTGTCTGTCTGTCACAAAGTCAAATATCTCAGGAACTACTCATGCTATCGATTTGAAATTTGGAATAGTTGTAAACAAAGCTAATCCTCGTGTATGGAAAATGGAAAATTTTAATATATACTTTTAATTTGTATAAAAAAGGGCGGATAAGAGGGGGGGCAAAATTTTTAAATCTAGTTAGTAGGCCAAGTGGGGTATCATATGAAAGGGCTTGAATTGTACATTCTAAAACAGTTTTTTCTTTTTTTTCTACAATGGTAAAATTTTGATTTATAAAGAAAAATTTTGAAAAAAATACCATTCCCCCCCTTATCTCCGAAGTTAACCGAGCGAAAAATTTGAAAATAATATATATGATTAATATTAACGTGAATATTACCGGAAACGTATAATGAGACCTCTATCTAGCGTAATTTTTTTTTATTATTTAAAAATCATATGTCAATTTTGTTTGTAATTTAATACTTCTGTGTTTAATTTTTTTCCTTCAAATTCGTATGAAAGTGTTCTGAAAGTACCTTCTAGCAAATAATAAAAGAATTATCGAAATCAATTCACTTGATAAAGAATTATCGCTGAAAAACCAACATACAGGGAAATGTAGTAACGTACAACCGTAGAACCCTATCGCAATAAGGTGACATAACACTCGAGGTTGAGTGACGGCGGCCTGTCAATTGCGACAGGGTTCTACGGTGGTACGTGAATGCATTTCCCTTACTGTACATACCGAGTTCCTTGGTCGCGCAAGTTAGTAACAAAATGCACCGATAAATGGCGCTGTAGGTACTCATGACTTAACTACACTATGCGTTCTTAAGATTTTTCCAAAATTAATGGGTGGGGCAAGACGGGTGTGTTGTATGATATTTCGTACGGAACCCTTGGTGCGCGAGTCAGACTCGCACTTGACCGGTTTTTTTTAACTTAAGTGAGCTAAATAAATACGAAACATATTGTAAAATTTGCTGTATTTTTTTTACTTTCCTCGTGTTCGATATGAAAAGTAGAGTGTTTAACTCGGATGAAAGTCAACCATTTCTGACTCGAATCATTGGCGTCTCGTCTCACTTCGTTCGAGCGCCAAAATAACTCGTCAGAGATGGGTGACTGTCAGCCCTTGGTTAACAATCTACTATTTAAGTCTACAAAATTTAGATTAGTCCAGATTTGTAAATCAAAAACTTTAAAAGCCTTCTGGAAAGGTTCAAAAAATGAGCAAGATCGCAGGTATTCATCGCGCAAGCCGAAGGGAAGGTCATAAAATAGGCTGTTTGAGGCTTTCTTTTTACCGCGTATGTGTAGGTACCAAATGTTACGTCTCCCTTGACCTGAAAGTGAGATTTTCTGCTCGTGTAACGCCAAAAAGGCGTTTCATATAATCTCTTAAAGCCGTAATTTAATTTGGTAAACGGGAGCCGGGCACAATTGAGAACAATTAAGCATTTCACACCATTTCACGCTTAAAAGTGCATGCGATGTCGAGCCTAGCTTCTGGGCAGTGTTTGCCGAGAACGCCATTACGGGCAGCCATTAGTTAATGGACGACTCGACGGGATAATGGTGGCAAAGGGCACTTTGTACAGCCTCGTTCACACTCTCGCTCGCCTCCGTTCTCGTGCTTATATCGTTTGAGACACTAGCCATTTTTAACTGACTTCAAAAAAGGAGGTTATATGTTTCACCGAATATTTTTTTTTATGTATGTTCGCCGATTTCTCCGTCAATTGTGGAACGATTTTAAAAATTCTTTTTTTATTCGAAAATGTATATTCCTGAGATGGTCCCATTTTCTCCAAGTTAGGATCTGATGATGGGATCCTAGAGAAATCGAGGGCAACCCTCAAATTTTACAGGCACGTACTACATGTTAAATAAATTTTCTAAAGCTATTCAGGTAGTTGCGTCTGGAAGTCATCACTTCATGTTTGTGAGCTGATGATGGAAGGTACAACTCCTCAACGGTTAGGAGTTGAAGGATATTTTTTGAAATTTTATAAGTACGTATAGACCTTTAACCGTATTTTTTCCGACTTGGATTTTGTTCTGTAATAATCAACGCATTGCTCTCGGAAAAAAGTTCATATGGTAAATTGGAAAGGAAATGTGGAATTTTTTAAGTAGCTACGTGGCTTGGCGGAGTACTGAATTGAAGTCAGTTTAAACTTTGTTTTTAAAGTAAATTATACTGTCACCAATTGCTGATGAATGATTGATGGTTTCATTAAACCCTAAATAAACTCGAAACTCACAAAACTCAAAATGATCTTTATTCAAGTAGGCCTAGTAACAAGCACTTTCAAATCGTCAGTAAATTTTTTAGAGTAATTTTTAAACATAAAGAATAAAATATATATGATATAAACATTTTACAAAAAATACTAGTAGAATATTTCTAGAAAAAAAATCTAATGTCAAAAAACAAAATATTACGAAAATAATGGATTAAAAATTCAGTCAAAATTAGTTCCATGGAGTTTTATCATTCATGTAGTCTTGTGTGCTATAATAAGCTTTCGAGATAAATTAAAGTGGTACCTATTGCTGAACTTAAAAGTGGCATAAATTAAATTAGAGCTGAACATTTTAATCTATATCAACAAAGAACTGATTATAATAAAATGTCTTAGGGAGACCTTATTTTCCTATCTATTTACTAGGCAAATAATCAAGTAATTTATCGTCCCGATTTTAACCAGTCTCTCACCAGTTTTTGTTAAGTAAATGTGTAGGTACCTATATCTATGGGTAAGACCGCGAATTTTGACCAATGTGACATAGAATTAACATAAAAAAATATACATGACGTTACCATAAAACGTAACATAAGTTTTCATAAAGCTGCTTAGATCATACTGGTAAATATTCTCATTAGATAACGTTAACAAGAAAACAAATGCATGTTATAAAATAACAAAGTTTTTATGGACTAAAAAGTCTAAAAACAATCAAAAAACTACTTTCACGTAACATTCAAATCAATAGAATAGATAGGTGTTATGAGATATATATATTTTAAAGATACAATTTAAAAACATTGTGCAATTAAAAATACTTAAACAATAACTTGTCAAATAAAAATGATTAACTAGACTAATTATTAAAAACTAAATGTTAATATGTTATTAAATTCAAGTTCAGTTATAACAGTTTCTAATTCTCAAACAATTATTTTTAATTTTATACGAATAATTATACTAAGTTTTTATTTGTCATAAATATTTTATTTTAACATACTATGTTTTACATTGAAAATCTAATAAATTTTAATTTAAGTTAGGATTTTTATGTGTGCCTTACCATTACCATATTTTTTCGTTACGTTATTTAAAAACACGTTGCATATTGCAAAAAAAAATCGGTTATAAATCATGGTGAAAAACCAACATTTTAAATATAATAAATAATAATAAATGTCACTTGCGTTAAAAACATTACCCTATCGTATGAAAAAAAAGGTTAAAAATAATCACTACTTACCCTTAAAATCACATAGTCACTTTAGAAGTAATTATGCAAAACTTTTTCTCCTTACCTTTGACTTCCATTTGTCAACAAACTGAAGAGATTTGGTTTTCTCGCCGGTGTAGCCCTAATAGAATATTAGTTTCCAGTATACAAAAACAAATTTCTACCTTCGTTATCTTTCAACTTAGCTTTATAAAGCGTCACCTAAGTATTCGTAACAAAAACGTGGAATAAACTCGATAAAAAAATTCAACGATAAAAAAAAATTGATTAACATGACTTGGCAATCGGTAAGAGAATCGATATATCATACATTTTTGTTGAAACAGAAACGTGAGCACGAGAAGTTCAATATGACTATGAAAATGCCAGGGCTTTAGTAACTCGCGTATCATGTATGGTCGAAAAAAAGAGACAGTATTCGTTACGTTATGGACGGTTTTTTTAATATTTATTTAAAAGCATTTAAATCAATTATATCACTTGTGTTGTTGGCTGGATTTGTTTGAAAAGGTAGTTCTTTTGCTTTTACCAGTAGTACAAGTGGAAAAAATTCAAATAAATCCACTCGTGAATGGGCTAGCAGGTGTACTACATGACATTCAACTTCATCTCCAACGGGCCTCTACGTGTTGGATCTATATCCCTACGCACGCCTTGCAAATGACCGAGGTTCATCCCATGAATTTAAATCGGAGATGCATAATAATAAATAAACTTTATTGCCAAAACATGAATCATCACTTTCTTAAATTTTAACAAAGGCAATGTGTTCCTTATTAAAAATTACATACCAACTGCATTTTTATTTCAAGTTTCTACCTTAGGTGTTATTATTTACAACACACATCAGTCAAAAAGACTATGGAAATACGATAAAAACCAAAGAAAATAGTGGCAGTAAGCTATACCAGGATCCGCAGGTAGCGGCTATCACAGTCCCTAACCCCACGGCAGCAGGGTTATTAGGGTGTAGGAGGTGTCTAAACTTCCCTATAATAAAGCTTGTAAAAATTTACAATATCCGGTGATGATTCTGAGACAAGGCGTGTAAATTTCCACCATTATTTTAAGTAAACCTGCTGGTGTCAGGCAGCAGCAAATATAGAAAGATAGCCCAGATATCACGGACCGACACAAACTCGGTTCGTAAACCGCGATGTGGAAGGCAAGGGAGAAATCACCACACAACTCGTCCCTAAATTAGAGTGATAGTTAGAATACTGTAGAATAAGTTGAAAATAAATAAATATTTGACGACGATGACGATACGCAGTATGGTTAACACAGCCTCTCACATTTTAATCACCATTCGTAGTAAGAAAAGGGCAATATTTTTACATAGTGGCAAACAAGCTTATAGCCTGCCTGAAGGCAACGAAGACCGCGGGAGTATGATGGTCGCTATTTATCATTTATCGCTGTGCATGAGACATCCGTCACTCTCGCACTTGTTATACTTATCAGAATGTTAAGACTTTTATCCACAAATATGATGATAAAATGGCAACCATCATACAACGGCAGGAAACTATAGTCACTAGTAACTTCAGACTCTGAAGTTACTAGTGACTAGTGAAGTAAAATTTTGAAAGGTTTGTGCTCCTCTGAAGTTCAGAGGAGCACAAACCTTTCAAAATTTTACTTTCTTTAATACGTACACTATCAATGAGTATTACTAGCCGTACAAAACATCTCCATTTCTAAATTGAAGCCCCCAATATCGGGGATCAACAGCGCTCGAACAATCTCAAAGTTGTGCAGACGCTCAAGTCGGCGACGCGAGTCGCTGAGCCAAAACCGTTCTAGCCCAGCCAGACAAACTTATGCAGCGGGCTCCGTAAATATCCCGGCACATAATATCTTGTAGGGGGGAGACAAAACTTCCGTCGGTAGGTTACTCCGGTTACAAAAGGTAAAAACTTATAGACAGATAGATATTCTATATTAGTATCTACCTAAGTATTTAGCCGTGATTGGACACATGTTCAAAATTACATATTTATATATTAAAAAACATGGTTTTTAGGGTTCCGTAGTCAACAAGGAACCCTTATAGTTTCGCCATGTCCGTCCGTCTGTCTGTCTGTCCGTCTTCGGCTTAGCTCAGTAACCCTTACAACTAGAAAACTGCAATTCGGCGTGGGTATTCAACCACGCCGAACGTGGTAAACCAATCACGCCGAAAAAAGAGTAGAATAAAATCCTGAAAAAAATTTTTTTTAGGGTACCTCCCCTAGGGTTTCTTTCTCTCGTTAAACCTATAGTATGGGGTATCGTTGGATAGCTTGTTCAAGAATATTATGGGTTTACTAAAACTATTTTTCAACTTAGTTATGCGTTTGCGAGATAATGGGATTTAAAGCCATAATTTTTGTTCGAGTCATGTGGCTAAATGGCTACTACTGGGGACGTGAAAAAATTTGTGGCAGTAGTACATATACCTAATAAATTCAAATGGAAAAATATCACAGTTAAATAGACATAACTAGTTAACGAGTAGTAGACATAACTAGTTAACTGGTAAGAAATGCACTTAATTTCGGGTGCATATGAATTTGAATCTTTTACCGTGGACCGTAGAGTTGATTTTTCACGGCACGGTGCTTCTTGCCCGCGGCGAGCGCGCAAACGAGGGTATGCTATAATAAAAAACCCAAAAAGCCCCTTTTAAGTCCGCATTCTGTGACAGACGGGCAACTACGGAACCATACCCTGCGCGTGGCCCGACACGCACTTGGTCGCTTTTTAAGTGCTATTTAGCTTCAGAAGAATCTAAGAGTATTTTTAATGATGCCTTAATTCACCATCAAAATATAAACTTTATGCAACCTTAAAGGAAACATGGTACAGTCGAGTTCTCCAATATCTATACAGACAACCTTTCAAAAATATCTGTACATAGGGTTTATTATTATTGACATAAAACACATGTATAGATATTTTTGAAAGGTTGCCTGTATAGATATTGGAGAACTCGACTGTACCTACATGAAATGAAATCGCTTCGAAAATAAAAACCGGATAAAAGCGAGTTCAACTCGCGTGGTGAGGGTTCCGTAAAATTGCTATGCTCTAAGCATCAGGCGCTCCATACAAAATACACAAAAATATTGAGAATTTTCCCGTTACTTTGAATACTCAAACTTCTTATAGGTTTTCTTGTAATGTTTAGGCAAGAAACTTTTTTCCATATGTTTTTTTAGAATTTTAAGCCTAGTAGATTCGGAGATAAGGCCCCCTTTGGTCAATTTTCATCTTTTTTCCTAAATTACTCCAAATCTGTTTTTGCTAAAATTATAAAAAATATATATCTGAAATGCTTAAAACAACCCCTTTCATTTGATATGTCACACAATATAGGTAGTTAGCGAAACTTTTTCTTTTCAATTTTCTTGTATACCCCTCAAAAGTGGCCCCCTTGTTCATAATTCATTAATTGTTCATCTTTGGGTTACTATTACATACGTTTACCAAATTCCGACTCAATCGGTCCAGTAGTAGTTTCGGAGCAAATCGACTGTGACAGACGGATAGACAGATGCACGAGTGATCCTATAAGGGTTCCGTTTTTTTTTCCTTTTGAGGTACGGAACCCTAAAAAATACGACTATGGGGTGCAATGAAAGTGGAATTAAAATGACAAAATTAATATTTATATAAATACCGGTATTTGGATGACGGAACCCTGGAAGGCAACGTGGACAATTTCTTATATGAATTATCAGATATAAAAAAACGAAAATATTGGTTCAGAATTAAATTCTAGCAATTCCTCTTTATTCAAAAAACTTCTTACGGTTTGAATGATTTAAAAATCAAATTTAATTATCTGACACCCAACATAAAAATAGTAGACAGAAAGTCACTTTGCCTCCTGGGTTCTCCTCGCTCTTTCTCTTCATCTTTGAAGCTTCACCGTTGCCGACAGCAAGTGACAGCAGGCCCCGTAGCATGGTTGGCCTTGTCACGCGATAGGTGATAGGATAGAGCGTGCGTCACTGGCTGACACCGTTCGATAGAACAAGACGATGCTCTTATCTTGTCACTTGTCGCGTGATTGACACTTGTAGTGTGTCACCAAGACGGACGGAATTTTCTATTCTATTTTATTCTATAAAATTCGTTTCTTAGAGGTAAGTAAATAAAACGGCGTCTAACCACATAAACTATAATCTGCTTTCATGTTTTTCAGAAAATCACAAACCACCTTCTTGTTAGATTCTGGAATAAAATGTGTAAATTAATGGATATATTGAATGTAATAAAATTCAGTCTATTCTGTTTTCTCCTCATCCGGTGGATGCGTATCTTTAGTCTACACAACACAGATTCCGTTAAAGGGGAAATGAAACTAGCTATTTCACAATCAACGCGTTTTGAGTTGTCTTTGAATTGTTCGCAGAGAGCCGCCCGCCGCGCCGACACAAGGGCTGTTTGTTATTCACAACGCTTCACTTCACTTCCAGCGAACGAACCAATGTAAACCAGACCTCTAATTACGTGTTGCTTTCACGAATCCCGACGGCGAGATATACTAGGGTTGAGCGGTGAGGTGAGGTGAAGCAAGTGGTGAATAGCATAGAAGGACTACTTGAAATGCCCCAGTTTCAGGCGAAAGGGAAACTTAAATTCTCACAGGATCCTCAGATTAATGTAGTCTACAACTCATTTCCATTAAACTCTTACCAATTGTTAACAAAGAGGAGCAGTAGAATTAAGTAAATTGTCAATTAATTAGATTAGGCATTTACGGTACTTGACCACGTGATTAACATGGTTAGGTACCTTTAGGTACCTACCTATTGGTTAAAAATAATAAATTAAATTAATGAATGTATATCATGCTGAAAATAATATACTGCAGTATATTGTTATCGGTATAATTCTGTGGTATTTTATTTATCCAATGTATTGACGAACAAATAGGGATTCTTTAATTCTGTAATTTATAATTAAGTCTGTAAGTATTGTGTAATAAATAAATCTAATCTAATCTATGTAGGTATATGATGTATGCTGAATAAGCGTTTTTAAAAAAAAGTGTACATGAACTTTTTTTCCTGAATACGATTTTTTTGGGTTTATCTTACTCAGAATCGTTGATACTATCGATCCTTATACCTACTAGAAAAAAATTGTCCTAGAAGTTTTTTCTTACAGCTGTCTCGACCATATAAATAAAAAAACCGGCCAAGTGCGAGTTATCTTAAAAACGGCAAAAAAATCATGTCTGTTGTATGGAGCCCCAGTCCTACTCACACTTGGCCGGTTTTTTAGTATTTGTTGTTATAGCGGCAATAGAAATATATAATCTGTGAAAATTTCAACTCTCTAGCTATCACGGTTCTTGAGATACAGCCTGGTGACAGACAGACGGACGGACAGCGAAGTCTTAGTAAGTAATAGGGTCCCGTTTTTACCCGTTGGGTACGGAACCCTAGAAAAGACTGCATACAAAAATGTGACGATCTGGATTGGAATATTTTGGACACTTTTTTTCTTGTATGAGGATCGATAGTGTCTCATCAATTCTGAGTAAGAAAAACCCAAAAAAATCGAATTTTGAAAAAAAAAGTTCATGTACACTTTTTTCGTTTTTTATACATTCTGGCAGATAATATTTTTGTTTAGAAATTATTATTCGGTTTTTCAATACCTTGATTAATAATTATGATACTGCACGCTCTGACACCTGACATACCTACCTAGCTGCCTGGCTTAACAACTTCGCTTTAAATATTATTGCTCTCTAAAATTATGTTTTGCCTTGCGATTAAATAATAAATTAGTTTTTTTTTAAATATCGTGGCTTAACTATCTAGGTTTTCATACCTTTTCGCGTTGAAGTTTCATTCGTTTTCAGTTTCGTATTCGTTATTGGGGGATATATTTGTGACCTGACGCATAATGGAGGATGAATGAAAATAATTATAGTTCTGTCAGACTTAATGAGAAACACGATTAAAAAGGGGCTTTAACGTGGTTAAAGCTTCGGTGAAGTCTGACGTTTTGTGTTTTAATTACTCAAAATGAATGTTTGGTCGTTTTCTTTATTATATAACAACAAAGGCACATGGCAACGCTTTGGCTTGAATAAAGACGATTTCTAATTTCATCTTTACGCGAATAGCATGTTACCTTTAGCTTTAGCCTGAGATCGAGACGTTTCTATGGCGAAAATAACACTAGCTTCTGTAAAACGTTGGCTTCAAAATGTATTCTTCTGTTGTGTAAATAAATTCGGTCATACCCAGACCCTTTGGGTTTCTCTTGCACTTAATTGCTATTTAAGTAGGTATTTACAAATTTGGTAACATTTAATTGAACGAGCGAGCGAAGCGAACAAAATTCTCCGTTTCAGAATTGGCAGAAATGCTTTTGTATTTGTATGTCTGTCCGATTCTCCAGCTGTCTGGCTGTTCTCCTCTACAGGCCGCATACCTATCTCAAGTATCTCAACCGATTCTCGCGAAATTTTGTGAACGGGTTCGCTAATTAGGTATTAGATAGAATTATGTAATTTCTCGAGAGGTTAATTTACAGCTCCACCACATTTACATTTAGTTTTTCTTTAAGTTCAACTAACACTAAGCAGCTACTATTATTTTTTGTCCATTCTATAATCGTAATTATTCGCATCTAGTTTGAAGTTTATCTATACATTTTGATGATATAACACAAAGAAAAATGCGCTCTAGCGCTGGTAAAGAAAGTCGCATACCTATTTGGACGTTAAGATGTCCTTTTGTGAAATAAATACGAGGAGTTCCCTGAAGGCAAGTCTTATAAGAAGACGGTGGCAATTAAATTTATTCTATCCCATTGCCCAACTGATAGTATCTATAACCAGCCACCAAACGATTACCACATGCGCGTTGTAACGCTTTAAAGTAGTCATTAGTTTAAGGTGGAAAACACAGACTCTCGTCGTCAAAACATCTCACCACCAGGAGGTCATGTACTTACCATCGTATATTTTTTTCGGCACGCGGTCTTCGATGGCTGACCAGTTGGTTGCTCCACATTTCAATGAGATGAACTTCTGTTGCGTAGGAACTTCTTGTACGAATCAATTTTACATAGGATATACTTTTATCTCAATATTTGATAGGTACTACTTCGATAATTAACTAATAAATAATTGCATAGGTACCTACTTAGTTCTGTACATTTTTCAACCAGTTATCTAGATCCAAGCGACGGGTTTCGCTGTCGGTCACACGGACAGATAAATTATACCTAATTAAAGCGTTCAAATTTTTATGCTGCCATGAAATTTACCTTGGTATAAGTCAGGTACTTACTAAGTTTTTTTTCTGTTTCTTACAACCGATATTTAACCCTATAATTAAATTTTAAAGGCAATAAAATATTATTTAAATATACGACTGCCGAAACGCTTTACCTACTTATTTGGTTTGATACGTAAATACCAATTCCATTTAATATTTAATTAACCAAGCCACGAATGCTGTCGGTCAGTACGTCCCAGCAATCATTTACCCGGATTGCGCGTGGCTAGTTAGTTGTCCGGCTATGATTAACGATGGCTAAATTATTGACACGATAATCCATCCATCACGATTCACGACCTGTTGCAGGGCGGTGACGGTACGGGTGAGCTCTCGTCTGTGTCTTTTGTCATATTAATGATCTTTGTTTAAGGGAAAATTCGGACATCCACTTTGAAGGAAGAGAACAAACTTTTTATCGATAGCCCCAAGATTGAAAGAAACGTGAAGAGGATCGTAAATGAAGAAACTGGAAACATCAGTAGGTACGTGACTGATTCGGTTGGTCGGTTCAATCTTCTTATGCCGATAGACGGAAGAAGAAGGGTACGTAAATAATCTCTCAGATCGGTGCCAACTAGTGTTAGACAAATAAATAATAAATAAATAAATATCATGGGACAATTCACACCAATTGATCTAGTCCCAAACTAGGCAAAGCCTGTACTATGGGTACTAGACAACGGATAAACATACATACTTACCAAGATGCCAAGAGAGTTACTTCGGGTCGTTAAGCTTGCAGAGTAAATAATTAACCAAACTGAATTATAATATATAGATCATAGACGTATTTTACCAAAACTCTTAAGTTTTGATGCCGTTAAGAAAAATAAAATTTGATTAGGAGCATATATATATGTCGATGTCGGAGAGGAGAAAGTTGTATTCAGCGCTCTCTATAACATTCATCGGCAGGTCGTACACGTAACGCACGCGCGTCAGGTATATGTCACTTTTTATATGGAAAAATGACAGTTAAATTGTCCTAACACGTGTTCGAAACGTTACGTGATTACCCATCTTGACTTCAGTTGTAACTTGCTTTACTGTCTTTCTGCAAATCATTCAAATATTAGCGAAAGAGGACATATTTAAAACGAAGCCTTAACTAAAATATGGTTCGTATCATCGTTAAAATAAAAACGTTTAGTAAAAAGGCTATAATACTAATAATAATAATAAATCTTTTATTTCGGACGGAATCCATAGGTGTTAGTTACAGACTTATATTCTAGTGTTAGTTGTTACTTAAAATTTAAAAAAAAATCTTTACGGAATTATTACTAATATAATTACTTACGGCTTAATTACTAATATATAAATATTCTCATGTAAGTGAATTAATTGTAATTCTTATGAGAATAAAGATTCTTTAAACCGAAACCGAAAAAAAAAATGTAAAGTATTCACGACTTTTCAAGTGTGGAGTTTAGTCCATCTCTGTAGAAGGGGGGAGTCCCATCTATCCGCTAACGCTACCAAGATGCCGTTGGCGCTGCCTCGCCAGCGGTTTAGTAGTGAGGCACACCGTTTACGCATGATGGCCACCTGTGCCTCCGCAAACATCCCTGAGGCACTGCAGTGACGA
Source organism: Epinotia nisella (assembly GCA_932294315.1). Taxonomy (NCBI): domain Eukaryota; kingdom Metazoa; phylum Arthropoda; class Insecta; order Lepidoptera; family Tortricidae; genus Epinotia; species Epinotia nisella. The sequence goes on along the minus strand of OW028679.1, from coordinate 13,807,827 downwards.
GGCAGCCCCATCAGCATCCTGAAAGCGTTATTATATTGTACCCGTAGGTGGCGTAGGTCGCTGTACGCCCGCTGCGTAAAACCACTCCACAGGCTGCTCGTGAAGAAGGGCTGGCAGTAACCTTTACTGCCTTCGTACAGCGAGTAAACCTGCGGGTCAGCATATTGCAATGGACGGCCAGCGACCTACGCTCCCTTTCAATATCACAGACATCGCTAAGGTCTTCCGTAATCCAGTGACCTAAGTACTTGAACTTCTTTACTCTATACAGAGGTGGCTATAAAGCCTCTAAAGCCTGAAAACATACAAGGTCCAAGAAGTCGATATCTAAGTAGACGTCTTGTTCAACAATCTATTATCGCAGTTTGACATGCGAGCCATTCAGAACAAATTTAATAGCACTCCGCATCCACGTTTGCACTTTATCGGATTACAAAACTGTCAAAACACATAAATTTACTGTAATACCTTTACTTATAGACCGGTTATTGATTACGGTCGTAAGATAAATCTATTCAAAGCATAAAGCGATGTTAAGATACCTACGGAGCTATATTAATGTGCCAGATAGATACTAGGGGAGTAATGCGTACGTACGTCTGAGGGGTAATCACGTAACGTTCGAACGCGCGTTAGGATAATTTATCCGTCATTTTTCCACATAAAAACTGATGCGCGCATCTGACTGGTGTACGCGTACAATGCGTTACGTGATCGACCAGCAGAGGGGTAGTCACGTAACGTTTTGAACGCGCGTTGAGTAGATCCAACTGTCATTTATCCATATAAAAAAAAACCGGACAAGTGCGAGTTCAACTCGCGTGGTGAGGGTTCCGTAAAATATTGAAAATTTTCCCGGTACTTTGAATACTCAAACTTCTTATAGGTTTTCCTGTAATCTTTAGGCAAGGAACAATTTTCCATATTTTTTACGGATTTTTAAGCCTAGTATTTTCGGAGATAAGGGGGGGGGGGGGGGGGATGATCAATTTTCGTCGTTTTTCCTAAATTACTTCAAATCTGTATTTGCTAAAATTATAAAAAAATATATCTGACATGCTTACAACAACCCCTTTCATTTGATATGTCACACAATACAGTTTGCGAAACTTTTTTTTTTAATTTTCCAGTTTACCCCCCAAAAGTGGCTCCCTTGTTCAGAATTCATTAATTTACTTTACGCGTCCATCTTTGGGTCACCAATTTACATATGTTTACCAAATTTGTTCTGTGTATACTCGTAATTATGTGGTGCCTGTAACGGTTCCAACGCTACAATTAAAAAAAAAAATGTATGGGGACCCCCCGTATTTTTTAACTTTTTTATTTTTAGATTTTTTCCTACGCTTACACATAATTACCGAGCTGGATTCCAAATTTCATCCTTCTAGGTCATCTGGAAGTAGGTTAGGTTTAGGTACCTACTATATGTCAGTCAATACTAAAATTTACGACTTTTTGACCTTCATATCTTTATAACCGTTTGAGCTAGCTTCATGAAATTTGGGCTTCTAGATGTCCTTATGGATATAATTAAACACACGTAGTTTTATGTGTTTACGTTAAAGAGGTTTTGAGTTATAGAAGGGCCAAAAGTGGCACCAAGTGGTTCGTGTAATATTACACTCGGCGCTGGCTAGCCAGTTCCTTTGCTTGAACTTGGCTTGACACGCTGCCGCGTGTCTAGATTACGATTAGTAACAATTTAGTTAAAAATGTATTGGTTTCCTCGCAAATACACTTGTAACACAAAGTACTATTATTTTATTTTGTGTGACTTAGTTATGTAATGATAAATATTTTTAATTGTGTAATATGAGCCCATATCTGTACCTTGAAATAAATGAATATAGATTTTCTAATTTTGAAATTATATCTCAAACGTAGCTAAGGAGCGGTGCAGGTTTTCCCAGTGTTGACTATAAATAATAGCGACTGTCAGGTCTGTCCGCTGTCACTCTCAGCTCAGGATGCTGCTCGTGCTGTCGCGCACTCTGCGGCGCGTCGCGGCGGCGCGCCTCCTCACTGTGCCGTGGAAACCGTCTAACCGGCGCTGATCGATTTCTGCGAATGAAAAGTTAACAAAGGCTGCAAGTATTAAAGAGATGTATACTGCGAGAGCGTACTGTACAGTACTAGTCTTTTTAGAAAAAGAGTTACTTTAACCTGCGATCTACGATCTCTGAACCTATGAGCTATTCGTCCTTATCGCCAGCGCCCTACGTTCCCGTTCAATATCTGCGTCGTCGCGCATATTATCGGTTACAATGTGACCCAGATATTTAACACATGTAACTTGTTTAAGAACCGTGCCGTTCATATATGGAGGTACATACGAAGCACTCTTCGTCCCGTATTATTACGTAGTGAAGTAAGTTAAGTATACATAAAAATAAAAGAAACAAACAAGAAATAATTAAGACACGGGCAGTAATTTATTACACAAAGTTCGAAAAGTAGGTAATATATAATCCGCACGTGTAGGTAGGTATGTACGTACGTGTATATCGCTACATTTTATATAATGTACTGTTAGTGTTTGTTTTCTGTTAAAAAGCTTTTATATATTTTTAACACATAAAATAAAATTTAGTAGGTAATCCATCCAGCGCGGCAATGCTGCCTGCCAGCCTTCTGGGCACCCTGCCCCCGTTCCGAGCTTGAGCCAATTTTTTATTTGTAAATATTTTATTTCGTTTTTAGTTTATCCTTAGTTTAGTATACATGTTTGTTGTTTTTTTTGCATTTTTCAATATAAATATTTTAGTTTACATTAAATTAAAATAAAGTACGTAAGTGATATTCTAAATTTCAATAAATATACCTACTAAGTACTTCTAAAGCTTTGGGGTTTTGTACCTCAAAAGGAAAAAATGGAACCCTTATAAAATAGGATTACTTTGTTGTCCGTCTGTCTGTCTGTCTGTCTGTCTGTCAAGATCCTTTATCTGGGGAACGCGTGAAGGTATCGAATTAAAATTAAAACCATATACCTACTCAAATCTATAGTCCCTTGAAGCTGTGAAAAAGTCAAACTTCTAAGTTAACCTAAAAAAAAAGATACAGCCGGGTATACTGTAAAAAACGTATATTTCGACACTCTCAAGGGAATCAAAACTTATAGGGTTCTTTCCGTTGACCTAGAACTATGAAATTTGGCAAGTAATATCGTCTTATACTTACAAGTACAGGGAAAATTGTGAAAACTATACCTACATCTGTCCTTTTGTACGGAACCCTCGGTGGACGAGTCCGACTCGCTCTTGTCCGGTTTTTTTTAAATGTATCTATTTATTGACTGATGATATAGTTGGTAAGTTGGTTAGCATTAACTAACAACTATTGTCTGAAAAATCGATAGACTTTTTCTTTTTTTTTACAAATAAATAATGTTAAATCATTGTTACGCTAATTATTTTCTTTTTTTTTCATAAAATTTAAGTTAATAGATGAAAAACACACCTCCGCAATTTTATTAATTAAACTGTTTGTGTTGTCTCTCGAGCAGCGGGGAAAATAATAAGTTTGCGCTTTATCTTTTACTCATAGGTATGTAAATGCTTGCTATTTGTCTTTTCCTCCGTTGTCCAAGTTTATTTACTATTGTATTTTACGTTTTTTTTTGTTGTTAGTAGCTGGTTTCATGAACACGACGAACGCTCCAAAATACATGCAGATATTATTTTAAAGGATATATGTAGTTATCAATAAGCAATGTGTGTATCTTGATTTGGGATATTTTCGTAACCCTAAGTAGTAAATTTGTAACATTTTTGTAATCGCTTACTTCTCGCAGTGGTCTTGGTTAAAACTGTTAAAAGCGCTGAGAAGTGTTTTCTCCTGTAGCGATCCGAGTTGGCTCTGCTCCATATTTTTACGAACGAATTAGTTTACGGACTAATTGAAAATCGCAGGAACTTCCAATGTCAATAAGTCTTTAACTTTAGTATTTCAGTCACCAAATAGGTATTACGTCAAAATATCAGCATCAAAAAGAAGTTTAGTTAGAGAAATATTAAAATAAAACTTCTGCAAACGAAAGCACGACAGGAATCTATTTTAGATTGTTACCAAGCAGTTTTACTTAACCACTGTGTGGTGTGACAGGCACAGGCCGCCAGATCTCATTCGACGATAACCTAATAAAGGGTTGATACAGCCGTGCGCCGCTCAAACCGTTGACGTCGTTGAGGTGTCGGATTATTCGTAAAAATTGCCCACGTGTTTTTGAAAAATGATGCTAACACGCAACAACTCGTAGGCATTTATTGAAGGATTTGAACTCCGGTCATGATCGGAGGGGTAGTCACATAACGATTTAAACGCGCATTAGGACAATTTAACTGTCATTTTTCCATATAAAACGTTACAATTAGATCTACCTGACGCGCGTACAATGCGTTAACGTGATTGACCTACTGGACTTGATCACGTCTACTTGTTCAAAATATTTCTATAGCATAGAATAGAATAGAATAGAATAGAAGATAATTTATTTCAGTATAAGTATACAAAAAACACAGTAAGTAATACAATTACAAAAAAAAGAAAAAAATGAAGCAAAGGAAGAACTTATCAGCTATATACTAATTACTAACTTATACTGAAAAGGGTGAACACTCAGCATAATGCCAGGTGCTACTAGAGTAGGTACCCGACGCTGGTCTTCCGTGATCACCAGTAGGGAGCGTAGTTGCGCGTAGCTGCTAATTGAATCCCACAAATACTGGTGCTAAAATTTACGACAGTAGGTACGAAGCGGAGATGAAGCAAGTGAGATTTAATAAGAGAATAAATATTGTAATGGTACATGTAGTACAAGTATGTATGGTGGTGCATGTAGCATAAAAGCCGCATTATTGTGTATAAAAGTTTTACTGTGTGATCTGGGGCAAGATCCGGGGGTTACAAGTTAAAATTGTATACAAGTCTGAACTGGCAAAACTGAGACGCTAGTCATTGGTCTGGCCACGAACGACTGGCCAGACCGAAAGAAAATTGGCCACTGATGTGGGATTAAAGAGTAGTAAAATATCCGCTATGCTTCGTTCCAGTAAAGGGGGTACTAGTACCTAAATAACTATTTACACGATATCGTTTACCGTCGGCACACAATTATTCATCCCTTTCATACAAGTTCTGCGAATGTATGGACTGTATGGTGCCGGAGCTGCAGAGGGTCCGGCTGAGATACTAAAATAACAGGAGATTTTATTAACGATATCTCGTTACAAACAAATACTTTATTTAACACGTTACTATTATTAAGAAACACACCTGCTATTCATACCGGATTACGGAAGCCATCTGCGACGAAATTAATTAGCAAGGAAACGTTGTGGTTCCCATCGTGTCGCCCCGTCTTTGATCGTCGGAAGTGGAGATGGCAGCATGGCAGTTAATTGTGGGATTTCTCCATTCCTTAGGGAGAAATTAAGATAAGGACGGTTGTCATAATTTTACACTCATATAAAGTATTTTCGTCTCTCAAACGGGAGTCAGCCATCATTGTGTTTGTCAAAATACATTTTCACTGTCTGACGTGTTAGACCGGGAGATGCTGACACAATTTTCCAGTCATTTGTACCAAGTGTGGCGACATGTGTCAGCATCTCCCGGTCTATTGTTACGTGTCAGTTCAGTAGGTACTTTTCCAAACATTACGTGTAGTCCCACACAATTACGGGTGACCAGCGTTCGTGAGGTAAAAATAACTGTAAAGTTAGTAGGTAGGTATACTAAGCAATCTTCGGGCTTAAAGGAATAATTATATTGTTAATTTGAGATCTTTGGGTCTGTATTTCTCTCTCGCTTGCATTCACAAGTTCCTCTGCCAAAACAAGCAATTTCACCCGAATCAGAATAGGTAGTATTGTAAGAACTCACGGAGTGTAGGCATACCTACATGACCCCGCCTACATAGGTACTTACTGAGAGCCAACTTGGAAATTGAAAAGAAGTTCCTACACTCAATAAAAAATAAATGTACCTATTTTATAAAAAAAATCTACTACTTACATTCAGTTCATTTTGAGTCTGCTACGCAATAGCGTAACTTCTTTTGCTGCACGGCTATCACAAGACGGCGCGCGAGCTCTCTCGTTTTTTCTCGCACTATCCGTCTCTCTCTTATTAGAAAACTTAGAAAGAGAGGTATAGTGCGAGAAAAATCGAGAGAGCTCGCGCGCCATCTTGTGATAGCCGTGCTGGTCTCTTTGTCAAAATGACAACAAGAGAACATGTTCAGATGAAACACGAAATAAATGGGTGTCTTTACTAGGTACTGGAAATTCCTACCTAGGTACTTTTACGGCTATCGAATGTAATATAGCTATGTTTTAGATTCGGTAGCTTAGAGGTTGAACTCATTCGATGATCATGATCACTCACCGCCAGGAACTGAGCTGAAAAGTGAAATAGGTAATATACAAATTGTACGGAATATGATACGAGCCTATATTGTCCACTTAGGTACTTTCATTCTGAAAAGCTTATTTTCGTTGGAGACAATGTGTTTGTTATCTCTCGCTGTAGTCAATAAGAAACGAAAATCTTGGCAGCGCAAAACACTCGATACGAGTATCATAAAGATATTATCTGAAGGATCCGCCATGCAAAAATGTTTTCGTAATAAAAGCGTTTAATAGAAAAGTAAAATTTATTTCGCAATATTTGAAAGGAGATTGCAAACTTATCTCTCAAGTAATAATAATAAAGTTGTTCGCGGCTGTAGTCCTGCAAGCAGGCCAAGCAGCCTAATGGTACATAAAAAATATGGGCATTTCGTCGTTTAATGACTGACGGAACGTTTACGGTTAAACATAAATTTTGAGTCTGTAAAGAATATCACGTCGTTCACCATCCTGAAGAATAGTTAAGGAAGAAACGTCGATCATAGGGACGTGTGCAAGTATTCGGAATGGCATTCATTGATGTTTGCGGAATGCTACTCTTTGCTTGCCGAAGGAGGCGTATGAAGGTGTGTTATGGGGTGTGAATCATTTCTTGACGCCCGATCCCTATTTAACTTCCGGCTCACATGGATGTCGGAGCTTCTTATCTTCTATCTATACATATAATAAAGCTGAAGAGGGTCGAAAGTCTGTACATGGAAGATAAACGAAAAAAAAATGGCTGGGGATACTTAGAATTGATAACAGAACACGTTCCAACAGTTTTTAGAATTTTTGTCTGTTTATCTGTTTATCTGTTTGTCTGTTTATTTGTCCGAGCATCACGTGAAAACGGCTGAACGGATTTTGATGCAAACTTTACTAATCTGTCGAGAGAATCGCCTCATAGGTTTTAAGCTATAAAAATCTTAAAGATTAGGGTTCAAAGGGGGTAGAAAATGGGGTTGAACTTTGTATGGGAACTCCTTGAATGTACGAGCTACAGACTTGAAAATTGGTAACCATAAACTTGACTGGAAAGTAAAAACGACCCCATTCAAACTTTTAGCAATGTATAGATAAAACGTGAAAAATATGGGATGAAAATAGGTTCTGAGGCGACTAGAAACTATATAATGTTGCAAGAGCGGGGTTATAACAGTATCATTACCATGGTAACATGTCGTCAAGATATTCAAAAATTCATCGTGTTCTTACAACTGATAGTTAGTCCAGTGGTTTCACCCATAGCTTACGGAGTCGGTGTCCCCGAGTTCAAACCCAGCAGCATGCACTTTTTGTAGTTTTAATTTTTTTGTGTCTGCGTTTTTGAAAATGTATATTTTGAAAAGGTATATTTTCAAAAACGCAGAGAAGCTTAGTGAATAGAGGATTTTGATGCAACTTTTACTTAATCGGTCGAGAAAATCCCTGGCCAGGTCATAGGCTGTAAAAATCCTTTAGTCCGTTTTCGCAATTGCGGTTTCACAATTGGCTGCGAAAGAAGAATTATTTTTCGCTGTTTCGTAATTAACTGTCAAACAAGAATTTATTTTCTGTTTTCGCAATCAAGTTTCGTAATTAACTACGAAATAAGATTTTTTTTCCGTTTACGCAATTGCGGTTTCACAATTGGCTGCGAAAGAAGAATTATTTTTCGCTGTTTCGTAATTAATTGTCAAACCAGAATTTATTTTCTGTTTTCGCAATCAAGTTTCGTAATTAAAATTCGTAAATAAAAGATAACAATAAAGGCGTTTGCCCATCACAACGTATCATACAATAACCGTGCTAGGAACGTAATCGGCAAAAAAGTACTATGTGTATTGAAACGTATAAGACCTTACCCATCAGACCGTTCCGTCACCGGTCCGTCATTTTCATGTATTTGACATTGACACATACGTTCATAGCACGGTCATAGTATGCTACGTTGTGATGGGCAAACGCCTTTATTGTTATTTTTTTCGTTCGGTTTTTGAAGTTAATTACGAAATTCGTTTACTAAAACAGCAATAAAATGCTTGTTTGATAACTATTTACAGTGAAATATGATTCATCTTTCGTAGCCAATTTACTAGTTAGTTTAGGACCTAATTAAGTTTTATTTATTTATATACCAATAAGTTCCAATAGTGCGACTAATTCTTGTTTAGTAATTAATTGTGAAAAAAGAAAATGGAGATGTTTTTAGTAATTAACTACGAAAGGAGAAAAATATTTGATTGCGAAAACAGCCAAAAAATTCTTGTTTGAAAGTTAATTACGAAACAGTGAAAAATAATTCTTCTTTCGCAGCCAATTGTGAAACCGCAATTGCGAAAACGGACTAAAGGGTAAAAATGATAAAAAATAGTTCAAAGGGGGTAAAAAATGGGGCAAAACTTTGTATGGGAACTCCTCAAATCCATGAGCTTTAGACTTGAAAATTGATAAACATACACTTGACTGGAAAGTAAAAAGAACTCCATTCAAACATTATAAAAAAATAAAGATAAAACGTGAAAAACCACGGGATGAAAAAGAGTGCTAGATGGCTAAAGACTATCTATAATAACCAAAAATGGTTGATATCTCAACCGATAGTAGCTGTTAGACATAAGAAACCTAATTATTTTGGAAACTCAGTCGCTGACAACGTCGCTGTTAATATTAAAATCCAGCAACCTTGATCTTCGTCTTCCTATATAATTGCTATGAATTAAGAGGTCATCTAAAGATGTATGATAGGTTGAGTTTATTACTTACGTCGAATTAGCATAGTTCACCAACGTCAAGAGATGTGGGTATAAAATTTGGACACAACGGCATTCCGCGGAGAATTAAGTAGGTACCATTTTTTTATGTATAAAACTTCAACGTTTGTGACATTCAGAAATATTATTATTATTATGAATACTCGGGTATAGTGAGCGTCCGCATGAGCTAGGTCTCGGGCCTTCGGCCCTCGGGCTCGCATAGAGAGCGCTCTCTGAAGCGATGTATTGGGCCTTTCATTCATACGAAAAGCTCGGCCTTCGGGCTCGCTTGCCTCGCCACTCACCTTCGGGACTTTGGAACTCAGATTTCGCTTTCAAGACACTTGGAGATAGTGTACGTCAGTCCTCGGGCTCGATAGGAAGCGCTCTCTAAAACGGTTCTTTGGGCCTATCATTCCAACGAAAAGCTCGGCCTTTGGTCTCGCTTGGCTCGCCGCTCTTCTTCTGACTTCTATCGCTCAGGACTTTGGTCTCCGGTTTCGCTTGCAAGACACCTGGGTTTAGTTAGTGTCCGTGAAGGCTCGCCCTCGGGCCTTCGGCCCTCGGGCTCGCATTGAGAGCGCTCTCTTAAGGGTTGGTTTGGGCCTTTCATTCCTACGAAAAGCTCGCTCTCGAGCCTTCGGCCCTCGGGCTCGCATAGAGAGCGCTCTCTGAAGGGTTGGTTTGGGCCTTTCATTCATACGAAAAGCTCGGCCTTCGGACTCGCTTGCCTCACCCCTCAACTTTGGGACTTAAGGCTCATGTTTCGCTTGCAAGACACCTGTGGATAGTAAGTATCCATGGAGTCTCGCCCTCGGGCCTTCGATGCTCTGGCTCGCATATGGAGCGCTATCTATAAGGGTACGTTCTGCCTTTCATTCCTACGAAAAGCTCAGCCTTCGGCCTCGCTTGCCTCCCCGTTTACCTTCAGGACTTTGGCTCTCAGGGGTAGTTTGACAAAGACACCCGGAGATATAGAGTATCTTTGGGGTCTCGCCCTCGTCGGTCCATTTGTTTCAATTATGAAATCTTATATTTAAATTCCGGTTTTGGTAATTTTTCTTCTACTATAAGTACTTAGGTACTTCGTTTGCAATAAAGATTAAGTAAATCAATATAACTAAATATTATTGACGACAAAGTTTATGAGGATTTGAACTGTTACACGCATAATTTATACTTAGAAATGAAATCGTAATAATCTAATTTATCAGTGTAGTAGGTATCGTATGGTGAAACATAAGAATATCATGTCATCCATAATTTATACGCGTACGAAGTCGCGGGCAGAAGCTAGTAACTAATAATATAAGTATACTTTTACAGCTACTTACGTAACTTGGATATTTTCAAGACGAGAGTGAATTAGGCACCATCTAGGTACCTCCGACCTCATCATCACTTACCATCAGGTGATATAGTGGTCAAATGCGTATCTATATTATCAATAGCCTAAAAAAAACGAGGCATTATAAACATGACTAGACTAGTGCCATCAATCGTAGGCCTAGTTATAATAATAGATTTGTGATTTGTGTTGATGAGTTGATTTCTATTCATCATCATCATCATCAGCATATCAGCCCAGAGACATCCACTGCTGGACATAGGCCTCCCCCAAAGAGTGCCACAATGACCGGTCCTGCGCCACCCGCATCCAGCGGACTCCAGCGACCTTTACCAGGTCATCAGTCCACCTTGATTTCTATTATTGATTATTAATTACGTAACTTTGGCTTTGCTAGTTAAGTTTCTAGTTTAAAAGATGATTTCATCGAGAGTTTTTTCATTGAAATTTTATTTTCAAACAGGAACATTTTTGCATTGAAATTCTATAAAAACTTTACCTATTTCAATGCTCTTGAGTTTAAATGAAGGGTAGAAGTATCGTTAAACACCGCGAAAATTTATTTGTCCATGCGCAATAACAAAACATTATTTAGAGAGTTTTAAATTCATTTACTAGACAACTATTCGTATTCACATTCATAACGTACAAAAAATAAAGGGGTGTAAATATATCTCTGAAAATGTAACAAGGTAACATAACGTGTGTCGAACTAGACGAGGTCAGTCGAGCAGAGACAAGAGCGAGCGGGGTGGGGACCGAGGTGAAGGGGTGCTACGGGGGGGCGCGGCGGCGGCGCGCGCGGCGGCCGCACAGCAGCCGCTGGAAGGCGTGCCGGAACTCCGGGCTGAACACCGTGTAGATGACCGGGTTGAGCGTCGAGTTGAAGTAACCCAGCCACAGCGAGAACGACGTCAGCACCGGGCTCACCTCGCAGTCGCCGCACGTCGGCATCAGAATCGCCAGCACGAAGAAAGGCAGCCAGCACGCCACGAACGCGCCCGTTATTATTGCAAGGGTTTTCGCCGCTTTCCTCTCTCGTTTCGAGTCAGCGGCTTCTTTTGGCTTACGACGTACCAGCGTCGGGTAGTAGGCGGCGGCGACGGCACCGTAGCCGGTCGTCGGCGGGTCTTGCTCGAGGCCGTTGGTGCAGGACTGCTTTTCAGGACTCGTGTTATTTGATGATACATTAGTAAAACCGGTCGTAGTGGTTTCGGAGATAGTAGGTAGCGGCCGTCCTATAACGGCGACAACCGCAGCGGCGATTCCTCCGCTGCCACCGGCCGCCACGAGCGCCCCGCCCGCTGGCACGGGCGGCGGCCCGACACCCCCGCGTGCCGTTGCTCCTCGCCGTCGGCGTATTCGTTTCCTAGCAGTTTGATATATCCGCCAATACAAAATTAATATAACCAGTACTGGCACATAGAACGAGGAGGCAGTCGCAAATATTTGGTAGCCCACATCCTGACTAACGACGCAGCGTAGGTCCTCAGAAACCCGTCGGTTCCAGTCGGGGTCCTTCCATCCCAGCAGGGGTGCGATGCAGACCATGAAGCTAACGATCCACACGCACGCGATCATGGCGCCCACCCGCTTCGCGGTTCGTGCATGAATGTAATCTATGTTTGTCACAGCCCAATACCTTTGAACAAAACAAAAAAAGTTATAATTTCCCTTTGCAAATGTCTGACATGGATATTTCGATTGCTTAAGTAAAGGTAGAAGACGTACCTATCGAGAGCAATAGCGACTAGGTGGAGTATAGAGGCGGTGCAGCACAAGACGTCTCCTGACGTCCACATGTCACATAGCTCGGGGCCCAGCGTCCAGCGCTGCGCCACTTCGTACACGGCGCCCAGCGGCATGACGAGGCACGCCACCAGCAGGTCGGCGACCGCGAGCGACAGGATCAGCTGATTCGCCGCGCTGCGCAGGTGCCGCTCCAGCAGGATTGCAGCTATCACGAATACATTACCTGTCCGGACAAAAACAAGATTACTAAATAACATTTTTCGTATTTTAGCAAAAAAAGGTGACACATTTTTGTCTGGCGATGGATATAATAATTACTATGAAATGGTATGTAGGTATAGTACCTACCTATGTTTTATTACCTTATGTTTTATTTTATTATATAGGCAATTGAAATTAAAATCTCGCCCCGCTTCGCCTGTATTGTGTAACTTGTCGCAATGGTGTTGTAATTTTAACCAATTGACGTGAGGTGCCTCAATTAAGCGGAGTTAAGCCTTATTTTGCGACGTCTATAGACGTTGTGTATAGGTGTCTACGTATATTAGAAGCATTCGTAAAACTACTTAACTAAAAACATTTAAGATTTCACGCGCGATAATTCAGACAGACGCATATAATCCAGAATGTTATAAAGTAAATTGTTCCGAACTTAGCGAGTCTAGTTACTAGTTCATCATCGCTATGTTGTTTTACAACTAAATTTTAGGTCTGCAGGTCAATCACGTAACGCATTGTACCTACGTAGGTACTTTAGGTAGATCTAAATGTCAATTTTTATATGGAAAAACCGGACAAGTGCGAGTTCAACTCACGTGGTGAGGGTTCCGTATATAATCTAAATTTCACAAGTGTTCTTGAATACTCAAACTTCATATAGGTTTTCCTGTAATCTTTAGGCAAGGAACTATTTTTAAGCCTAGTAGTTTCGGAGATAAGGGAGGGGGGGGGGATGGTCAATTTTCGTCTTTTTTCCTAAATTACTTCAAATCTGTTTTTGCTATAATTATAAAAAAAAACTGACATGCTTACAACAACCTCTTTCATTTGATATGTCACACAATACAGATTGCGAAACTTTTTTTTTAATTTTCCAGTTTACCCCCCAAAAGTGGCCCCCTAGTTCAGAATTCATTAATTTACTTTTCACTTCTCATGCTCGAAAAGTGTGTCATATTAGGCTTAGCAAGCGGGGCTAAAGTCATACATGTAGCCCCTAGGGAAAATATGTATAAATATTTATGATTTCTAAAACATTTAATTTGACCAATCAAAACACATCGCTGTATTAAATCCACCAATCACCACTCTTTAAAAAGCATTTGTATTTGCTATCAACTAACCAGATTACAGCGAATATTAAAAACAACCAATCAGAAACCAGAATTAATTTAAATATCAGGTGTTTTTTAGCCCCTAACTCACAATAATTATTAAAACAAAAACGCCTCTGGCCGTCAACGACGCGCCTGTCAGCCGGCCACACGGTAATTAAATACTGATGATCCACCATAGTTGTCTCTTTCTATAACATGCAATGAAAAAGAGACAGCGCGTGGATCGAGTGATAGATAATACTTCACCGTGTATTGGACACCTCAGAGGCGATTATTCGTGGTGCCAATATTTTGTATCTGTGTCGAAGCATGTTTATTAAAAAAGTATGCCGCCAAATCGAATAATCTTTGCGCCGTGGAATTTATTATTGATTGTGGATGGATAATCTTTGTTTTACTATTTTCTCGCAGTCGAAGTGAAAAGTAGAGTGTATAACTCGGGTCTAAAAGCCATATTACCCCTCGAAATATTTTCCCTCGCTTCACTCGGGAAAATATCCATCTCGTGGTAATATGGCTTATTTTAGCCCCTTGTCATACAATCTACTATTACGCGTTCATCTTTGGGTCACCAATTTACATATGTGTACCAAATTTCATCTCAATCGGTCCAGTAGTTTCGGAGTAAATCGGCTGTGACAGACGGACAGACAGACAACCGAGTGATCCTATAAGGGTTCCGTTTTTTCCTTTTGAGGTATCGGAACCCTAAAAATGACAGATGAATTGTCCTAACGCGCGTTCGAAACGTTACGCGATTACCCCTCAGGAGTACAAGCGAGTAAACATTTACGTACCTACAACAGTAGCTAGAATAAGTAAGCCGAGCACAACAGCCTTGGCGGCAGCGCGCACGAGCGCGGCGGGCGAGTCGTAGGGCGCGGACGAATCCCACCAGCTGGCATTCGAGATCTCGGTGGTGTTGGCGTTCCATACGGGGGCCCATTCCGTCGAGTTCCACGAGTAGTTCCTGGACCCCGGCAGCCGCAGGTACAGAGCCTCCCACTCCAGCAGGTCGTCGCCTCCGTCCGCGCCCCCCATGGCCCCTCACCGAGACACCACCCCACCTGCTGATAAATACCACTTCACATCACATTGGTACATAATCCCTCGGCGTTCATGAATAATAAACGGAGCAGCGCTCCAGAAGTATTTAAAACAAACAAAAAATTGCACTTTTGTCCTGATTTCACCGAAAGTACGAACGAAATTCCTAAGTACGACAAATTATGAAATACCTACGTTTTCAGTAATTTTTCATATCTCATGCTCTGAAAGTGGGTCGTTGTTGTTCTAAAAAGTGCGCAGAAAGTGAGACGTTTCTGCTCTAGTGCAGAAAAGTAGTGTATTACAATTAGTACTCGCCTTAGAAGCATTATTCGGGAAGTAATTCTAATAAATATCACTACTTAGGTACCCCGCCACTGACATAGGGAAATAATTTTATTCTTACTAGTTCATAGAATTTATTTTATTAAATATAAAATAAGTTTATGTTGTAAATTCATTACTTTTATTTTAGCTAAAATATTCACTAGGCTCTATAAGGTGGTGACAAATGGAATACACCCACAAACCTTTTTTTTTTTAACTTAAAGTTGTGCATGTGAGCTAAGGCAGAAACGCATACAGCCACTCTTCAACTAATACTAATAATAAATACAAAACATATTGTAAAAAAATCCGTCTGCTTTTTTTACTTTCCTCATATTCGATATGAAAAGTAGAGTGTTTAACTCGGGTGAAAGTCACCCATTTCTGACTCGAACCATTGGCGCTCTCACTTCGTTCGAGTACCAAAATATCTCGTCAGAAATGGGTGCCTTTCAGCCCTTGCTTAACAATCTACTATTACTACATTGTAGCACACACAGCCCTTTTTGAATACCTAAGCAAATAGCTAATGGCACCCAATATCATTTCAATTATAAATTATAATGTTCTTCCCTTCCTAAATAATTGGATCCTATGATGTACTATGTTGTAGTTCTCGTTGTGCTTTTAGTACCTACCTAGTAGTATTAGTAGAGAAACTGTGGAATCGTACACCGAAACAAACCGAGCATGGATTGACGGTGTCGTTCTAATAATTTCGTATCATATGTTCCGTATCGTGTTTCCCGATTAAGTACCTACAACCAACATATTTGCGAATTACTTTAAGAATGAGGTAGGCAGCGACATCTGTTATACGTAAAAGGACACAAACCACACTAGGCTGCTACGTAGTTCGGTGCATTGTCGCTAGACTGCGGTGTCCTGCCACGGATCGAGTGACCGAATCAAATTTCAGAGGGCCTACCGCGAAATGAAATTCGTTTTCGTTCGTGTATCTCCCTCTCTGTCGCACTTGCTAGTTCGAGTGACAGAGAGGGAGATACACGAACGAAGTTCGTTTTCGTTTCCCGGTAGCCCCTCAGGACTCGATGCAAAATTTGGTTTTCGTCAACTTACGGATGGTGGTAAAAAAACAATTAATAAGTGAAGCATCTAGAAAAAAATATTATAATGTCTGCAAAACTGCGCATTACTGATAGGTAAGTGTTATTCTATAATATTACGATATTTACATAACGTTGAGCACGATTTTTCAAATGTTCCCGATTAGGTACTCCATGAATTGCGAATACCAACAAAGTGAAGAACGTTTGCCCTTATTATAACATTGGCATAAGTTTTAATTTTGTCTAACCTGTAGGAACGGTTATTTATGTTTTGATTGTAGTTTGTTTTTATTTCTTAATCATTTTTTTTAGACGATGTGGAAGAAACGACTGGGGGATGCGTAGGTATATTAAATTCTAGTTTAATGCATGGAGTTCCATATTGAGAACAGGAATAAAAAAACCTTTTTCTAATAAAGTATTGATTGCAATTTTTTTTCAGGTAGCAAATTGTTATTATAATTACATGTAATTTTTTTCGCCATAAAAAAAGTCATGCGTTGTAGAATCACCAGTGACGGCGTGTGAAAATTTACGATGGACAACCCCGAACAAAAAATAGTTCTAATCGCGATTTGGTAATAAATAATAATCTAGTACACTCAGCGTCAAATACTTTGTAGCAATTAAAGTAGTCAAATAGTTCGGTACACCATATATTTAGTATGGTGTACCGAACTATTTGGCCACTTTGACTGCTACAGAGTATTTGACGCTGACTGTACCTATCCTTTCTACTTACCAATGATTTAAGTCAAGGCAATTTTAGTATATGTGAAAATACCTACGAGTACGTACCTACCTCTAAGCATAAGAATTTAAATACTTACTGCCTGTATTGTATTTTCGGAGCAGCAGGCTCAATGCTCGGTCCACCATTGTTATTTATGATTTGGGTATTTCCGCGCTCCAATCTGTGAAAAAAAAATTGGGCCTAATTAGTAACATATTATATCCACATCAATATTGCACAACCAATTATTATCTAAATAAGATAGACTGATCTATCAACGCACAGCCCAAACTGCTGGTTCTAGAGATTCCAAAATAATAAAATAGAATAATATCTTAACGACATCGTTAAACTAAGGAAAGCTATTTAAAGGAAATGTTCGAGAGTTCGTCATAATATAGGCAAAAAGTCCGCATATATTTCCTCTTAATTGTACGAGAGAGACACAAAATGTACGAGAGTCGGATGACTAATCCACATGCAGATCGATTAAATGTCAATAACACGAGGTAATCTTATACACAATATCCTAGTTCCACTGCAAACTAAAGCGTCTTGACTTGAGAGATGTAATTTGCGGTTACAATCTCAGCGGAGCGACATAGTGCGTAATTAATTGCATTATTAATACGAAACTAATTATGTGGTAATAGATCGATGTAGTTAACTACGAGTATATGATTATTCGCACTGGCTGTAATATTAAGATGATTGTCATGTTGGATCTAGGTAGGTATTAATGATAAAAATACCAGAAGCCTCACTTGTTCATTGAGTAATTCGGTATGATATCCGTTCAACTTTAATTGAATCGGGTCGTTTGATAATTCTGTTTGTTGAACCAAACTTGTTCCCTTGTTTCAACTTCAACAGGCTTGCCGCTTCTGCTGAATTCGGCTCTCGCGCACCTGTAATTCATCTAAACGCGGTAATTTCTATATATAAGTAGATATAGAAATTACCGCGTTAAATGAATCTGAATTTAATTAAAAAGGTTTATAGTAATAAAACTCGGTGTTACATAATATATCAATTTATATCAAGATAGCAATTTCAATCAGTGACACATTTTGAATTTGTAAATTGCTTAATCTGTTAATTTCAGTCTAGGCAACGGCATCCCCCAACGTCAACCGTTTTTGAAAATTTGTTTTATAGATCTTAGGTAGTTACAGACCTATATTAACCAACTTGGTATGAAGATCAGCATCTAATCTAGGTCGCAGGAATCCGATGGATGCGGGTGGCGCAAGACCGGCCACTTTGGCACTCTTTGGGGGAGGCCTATGTCCAGCTGTGGACATCTTTCGGCTTTTTAACATCACATTATTAAGTAGGTATAACATTAATTTTAAATTTTTATGTTAAGTCTTATCTCACGCAGCGGGAAATAATGGGTTTTGTATGGATTATTATACTCCCAGGCAGGGATTTAACTTTTTAAATTTTGCCGGATGAAAATTAGGAACTACGCGTGTTCCTTTTCAAACAAAATGCATCGCTTTCCGAGAATGTTTGAGAAAACAATATGATTGTGTTTATAGTTGCTATAAGTTCATTATTATTATTATTACAGTCATGATATTGCTACCAGTCAACCTGTGTCTAACAACGTATCGACGGTGGAAATTTCAAATGTCGTAAGGGACAAAAGCCTGCTTGTCCCTTACGACATTTGAAATTTCCACCGTCGATATCTACCCACTCCATTAATTGTATTTTATATAATCGTTACACAACAATTTTGAATAGGGGCTCTTAAAGTTGAGTACCGTGTTTAGGCCACTCGGCGAGCCTCGTGGCCTAACTAAGGTACGAGGATTTAAGAGCTAATTGTGTAACTATAGTATACAATACTTTCTATACCAGTCCACAGAAATTATTAAACAAACTTGGTATCTAATGAAAATCTAAGCCCTGCTGAAACGAAGTGCAAGTCAGAGGTGCGTCGGCTCAACGTCGTTGATGTCTTTTGTATTGGAGTCAACGCGACGTCCTGGTCAAATTCATTGTAGTTCAGTGAAGGCGCCACGTGATTGGTCGAACTTGTTTTAGTTTTCTAAAGCGTTGTATAATAATTATTTCAGTTGAGTTGGGAGCTTCATAGTTAAAAAGTATGTGGTTTTAGTTTAGTGTAAAGTCTTAAATGAAACATTAAAGTCGACGATTATAGAAAAGTAAATACGATTGTAGTGTCAAAATTGCAGGAACTGACCGATAGAATTGAATAAGAGTGGTCAATACCCCTCGTTTTAAATTTTCTATCGCTATTTCAAAATAGCGTTTCATCAGTTTGGACAGTTTTCGAGTGAAAGAGCCGAGCGCTCGAAAGTTAAAAATCGGTCCCCAGTAAAGCAGCTACTTAGCTGCTTTACTGGGGAACCATACAAAGACAATTTCACCATCGATCACAAAATCGCCTCGCAAGAGAACACTGATCATATAAATGCCCGCATGGTGCAGTAAGAACTTGATATTATAAACGTTCACTTGAACGTTTATAATATCAAGTTCTTACTGCACCATGCGGGCATTTATATGATCAGTGTTCTCTTGCGAGGCGATTTTGTGATCGATGGTGAAATTGTCTTTGTATGATTTTTTGCACATTGTGGTAAGCCGAAGATCAGGCGTTGTCATGTTCGCCGATGACACCTCGTTACTGTTCAAGGTTAAGGAAAGATACTGAACTCATTGAACCAAATAACACCCTGTCCATGATACTGCCGTGCAATACTTAAACAACAGTAAGTGCAAAAAGTGAGTTTCGAGAAAAACGCAAAAAACCCTGTCAAACATGTTTTTTTTGGTGTTTTCGATGATTATTTACAAATGCTTGAATGTCAAAATATAGCATGGAATACATGAAATACGAATAAGTGAACACTTTTTTATTTTAACAATTATTGAATAAACTATTGCTATTTTTCAATTTTTTATAGTTTTACTGTACTCTCGAAAAGAACTAAAAACACAATAAATGCAGAATAAAGTGCAGTAAAAAAGCGAATTACTGCAAACAACCCTCGTACACTAGTAGCTACTTGAATTAATTGCAAGCTAAAGTACAGTATTCATAGCAATTTACTGTAATTTACTTAGTATATATATTGATTGGGTTCTTCGAGATACCAACATGTCGTGGTACAAACAAGGTATGGTTTACAAAGAATACACATATGTATATTAAAAAAATGTAATTCACATCAATGATTAAAGTGCAATTGTATTACACATAAAAAATTAAAATAAATATCTCTTACTAAGTAGTTGTAATTAGTAGTAACCCGTCGAGTATCATTAAAATCGGACTTTTTTCCATGGCACTTAATCTTTTAAGGCCAATATTCTTTTCGATCTTGTATTCATTTTTCTGCAAATAGAAATAGAATACTCATGTACCTAGTAAAAGTCTTTATTTAATTTTAAACGCACTTTATATTTGTATACACATAAACAAATTAATAAAAAACTAGTTAGTGACCGGGTCCAACCAATAAAATAAACAGACAGACAGACAGACATAATCGCACCATAGAGGTTTTTACCTTTTTGGTACGGAACCCTAAAAACTGAAATTATGTCATGGGACAAGTTCATTCATATTAAAATTTATCATCAAAAATCAAGCTATACCTAATATTCTAATATAAAATTCAATCCTTGGAAAGCAGCAGCGTGTGTCGGAGGTGTGTTAACTATAATACTTATACCGTGTTTGACAACTTGTAGGACGATCGACGGCACCGCATTTTATCAATGGTATCGATATTATTTAACTTTTGTCCTACAATGTAGTTAATCTATCTAACTGAAACGACACTTGAAAACTACTTAAATCTCTCAGTTTACATAAACATACATTGATAACTACGAGTACATTCATAGCTTCATACTAACAACCTCAGCAAGTTCAATAAAATATTGTCAATGATAGACAATATTAAGTCCACTATACATTTAAAGCAATGTAACAAACAATTGTTATAATGAAAATGGTAATATATATAAAAATCGTACGCAAAGTAGGTATTGAACACTTGCTTGCAGTCCAGTGTTACACGCGCCCGGTCCGCCTCGCACAGCGTCGGAGACAAAACTGAAGAGCAATATTCAACCTAATGTACAGTAAATTGCCGTCACGCTTGCAGTGGACACATTTGAAAATAGCCAAACGACAGTTTAAATCACAGTAAGTGAGCATTTTTACTGCATTTTAATTAGTAATTATGCTAAAAAATCCTTAATATTTCAAACACAGTACAAATATTTTAGAACATTTATATTGTACTGCATTTTAAACAGTTTTTGGCGTAAATATTAACTTCTCTTTACTTGTTAATTTAGGATTGACATGAGACCTTTACTGTATTTTAATCAGTGAAGTGTAAAAATTCACAGCCGACAACTTTATTACGGCAGTTTAGTTAGTTTTGTCTCAATAATTTACTTAATTCTTCTAATTTACTGTACATGGAGGCTTCGATTTTTATATGTTCCCATTGTCATAATCGCACGTGGACTATATACACGTGTGCGTCTCGACACGGTGGTCCGAGATCAAGAAAAAACAAAAAATCGCAAAAGTAGCACTTACTGTTGTTTAAGTATTGCACGGCAGAATATTCAACCTAATGTACAGTAAATTGCCGTCACGCTTGCAGTGGACACATTTGAAAATAGCCAAACGACAGTTTAAATCACAGTAAGTGAGCATTTTTACTGCATTTTAATTAGTAATTATGCTAAAAAATCCTTAATATTTCAAACACAGTACAAATATTTTAGAACATTTATATTGTACTGCATTTTAAACAGTTTTTGGCGTAAATATTAACTTCTCTTTACTTGTTAATTTAGGATTGACATGAGACCTTTACTGTATTTTAATCAGTGAAGTGTAAAAATTCACAGCCGACAACTTTATTACGGCAGTTTAGTTAGTTTTGTCTCAATAATTTACTTAATTCTTCTAATTTACTGTACATGGAGGCTTCGATTTTTATATGTTCCCATTGTCATAATCGCACGTGGACTATATACACGTGTGCGTCTCGACACGGTGGTCCGAGATCAAGAAAAAACAAAAAATCGCAAAAGTAGCACTTACTGTTGTTTAAGTATTGCACGGCAGGATATCTGACTGGTTTGCTGCCAATAACTTAGTGTTGAAATCCGAAAAAAACGAAATGTATAAAATTCACACTAGCGAACTCAAATGTAAACTTAGCCTCAAATATTAAACTTAATGGTGTAACCATAGAATTTGTAAAGTCAACTGTATTCTTAGGTATTACGTTAGACTCTAAACTGCAGTGGGGTTCCCACATAACTGCGATAGGAAGTAGGTTGAGCTCCCCTGCTTTTGCAGTCAGGAGAATAAGGCAGCTTACCAATGTAGCAACGGCACGGTTAGTTTACTTCGCTTACTTTAACAGTGTAATTACTTATGGTCTTATTTTATGGGGATCAGCGGCATATATTGAGACTGTATTTATTTTAAAATAAAGGGCTTTTAGAGCAATTTATAACCTCGGGTCGCGTGAGTCATTATCATTAAGAGAATTTTTCAAGGAAACAGATATTCTAACACTGCCGTCGCTATACGTTTTGAAATAATAATGTGTGTTAGGAAGAATTTATACAACTACCCAACAAACACTGATAGGCCCAAGGTTACTAGAAGCGCAGGGAAGCTCAAAACAACTTTTTACAGGCTAGTAAAAGCGAAAAAGTCGTTCTTAGGAAATTGTATAAAATTCTACAATAAAATTCCAAAACACATTACCGAGCTTACTGACTCTAAATTCAAATTTGTCGTAAAACGGACACTTATTTCAAAAGCATATTATAAGATAAACAACTACATCGTGGATAGGGATATTTGGCAGTGATAAAATCCTGCACTAGAAATCTGTCGTAAAATAAATAGGCTTTCTACTGTAGCAATGTAATTTTAAAATTTTATAATACTCTGATACTGAAATGATATATTGTATACTGTTTTGAAAAAATGACACCTCGCCGAGTTTTTTACGCCGGTTCTTCTCGAGGCAGAGGTTTACTTTCCGAACCGGTGGTAGTTTATCGACATTCATAGGTGCATGTAATATGCCTAAATTGAAGAATAAATCACTATGACTTTGACTTTGGTTTTTTACAGAGAGGTAAGTTACTGAAAGGCTACTCCAGTTATGTATGCTCTAAGACTTGTGCCTATCGCGGATGGACACAGGGATGTCAGTTGTCACTGTATCCAAGCAAACACTGTAGATTTCATGGGTGGTTTCATTCGAGTATCTGCTGATTAGGTAGTTACCGATTGAGTACTGCCTCAATGACAACGCTGTGTAAATAATCGCCTCAGTAACACATCAACGAGTCGGTACCCAACTAGACATTAAACAGATATGTGTAATTTATTATCCCGGTAATGACTGGGTTTGTGGTCGTAAATCTAGCTGGATAGACCGCGATATTAGCGAGGGCGTGCGGGTGACTGCTCGCACGATTCACTCCCCGTTTTACTGAGTAGGTAGGTTGTGACGGAAACTGAAAGAATAATCAGTAAATTTAAAATTAAAGAGGAAAAATTATAATTTTCAATTAAAAATAAAAATAAAAACATTTTTAGTACCAGCCAGTACCAAACGGAAGCTGTGAAAGTGCTTGACATTCTTGTCGTGCACATTCTAATTCATAGACATATATACAAGTATATGCTTGTCCTATCCTATACTATTAAACGAGCAATATTTGTATATACATATATATGTGTAAGAAGAGTGAATGCAGGGAATAGAGCGAATGGGGCACTGAACGCCTTTTTATGGGCAGCCAGAAAGTATCACAAAAAGCACGCGTGGCTGTGCATAGAGGAATGTTGGCGCCCACACTTATGTATGGTAGTGAAAGTTGGGTATGGCAGAAAAGACATCAAAGTCGAGTGAATGCAGTAGAAATGAGAGCGTTGAGAAGTATGTGTGGAGTGAAATTGAGTGATAGAGTCAGAAACGGTGTGATAAGAAATAAGTGCGGAATGGATGGAGATATAGTCATGAAAATTGAGAAGGGTATGTTAAGGTGGTTTGGGCATGTAGAGAGGATGGATGAAAGAAGATTAACGAAGAGAGTGTATGTAAAAAGAGTGGAAGGGCAAGTTAGAAGGGGAAGACCTAGGCGAACTTTCTCCGATCAAATTGGAGAAATCTTACAAAAAGGCCAGGTCAAAAGTACCTACGCTAAACCGACGAGCATGTATGAGAAATGTTATGAAAGTGAGTGAAGCGAAAGTGGTTTGTCAGGATCGTAGCAAATGGAGATCCGTGATCTCTGCCTACCCCTCTGGGAAAGAGGCGTGATTATATGTATGTATGTATATACATATAAATATATTTGCAATCACGTTCTCGGAAACAGCTCTAACGATTTCGATGAAATTTGGAATATCTCGGTTGCCTAGGGACTAGTTACTAATGAAGTTAATATTATAAGGATAATAAAAACCGGCCAAAAGCGTGTCGGGCCACGCTCAGTGTAGGGTTCCGTAGTTTTTCGTCCATCACAGTAAGTGTCCCCACTTAAGCGTTAAAAAATCTTAACAGAGCGCCATGTACAATGTGAGCGTTCCGCGTACAGCGACATCTATCGGCAAATTAAGTAAAATATTGCGTGCGAGCTTAAAGTACGGAAGATGATTTTTATGGGATAATTCTTTATTGCGTGAACCGATTTTCACCGTTTTTATTTACTTTATTTGAAAGCACGTTATTTCATTGTAATTTTGTAGAAATTACAGGTACAATAAACACCTGCTTATACGGTTAAATTACAAACTTAGTTCAGAAATTATTTTGTAATTTTTTTCAAAAACTATTCAACCTATCAAGTACAAAATAATTTTCCTAGAAAGTTTTTATAAAGTTCTACTTTTGAGATTTTTTTCATATTTTTAAAACTTATGGTTCAAAAGTTAGAGGGGGGGACACATTTTTTTTACTTCTTGAGCGATTATCTCCGAAAATATTAACATTATCAAATAGTAGATTGTATGTCAAGGGGCTAAAATATATAGGGTAATATGGCTTTTAGACCCGAGTTATACACTCTACTTTTCACTTCGACTGCGAGAAAATAGTAAAACAAAGATTATCCATCCACAATCAATAACAAATTTCACTGCGAAGAGATTGTTCAATTTAACGTGAGGCGTTTTCTTTTTTAATGATTTGGAATTAGGGACTAAAAAACACCTGATGTTTGATTGGTCGATTTGAATATGTAGCTGTATTCTGGTTGGTTGATAGCAAAGAGAAATGTTTTTTGAAAGAGTTGTGATTGGTGGATTTAAATGATTTGGAATTAGGGACTAAAAAATACCTGATGTTTGATTGGTCGATTTTAATATGTAGCTGTAGGTATTCTGGTTGGTTGATAGCAAAGATAAATGTTTTTTGAAAGAGTTGTGATTGGTGGATTTAATATGGTGAAGTGTTTTGATTGGACAAATTAAATGTGTTAAAAATCACAAATATGTATACATATTTTCCCTAGGGGCTAAATGTACTACTTTAGCCCCGCTTATTAAGCCTAATATGACACACTTTTCGAGCATGAGATGTGAAAAAAATATTGTAGCAAACCTGTATTCATTTTTAAATACCTTTCCAACAATATATCACACGTTAGGGTTGAAATGAAAAAACACTCCCCACGTTACGTATAGGGGAGGTACCCTAATAAAAAAAAAACACTTTATTTTACCCTTTTGTCGGCGTGATTGATATACATATTAGTACCAAATTTCGGCTTTCTAGTACTAACGGTTACTGAGATTATCCGCGGACGGACGGACAGACAAAGCGAAACTATAAGGGTTCCTAGTCGACTACGGAACCCTAAAAATAAGACAAAGACCGGTATTCGACTTACAAAAAAATTACATGTTCCCAGCATATTGCGGTCACGGCTCAACTCATTCTCTATTAGCTCCATTCGATTTAGAGTTAATTAGAAAATTCTCAGTTATTGATAAAATAAATTGTCTGGTAGTGGTCTGGTGGTAAGTGATTTAATCATTCAAAAATTTGGAGTGTATACTGAATTTCGTTTTACAAAACTCACTGAATTAAGCGCGTCACAGACGGCACTGCCTATCGCTTGTTTATGACTCCACCCAAATGGCACCTTTTTATAATGTCACCTCTCGTTAGAGCGAAAAAATAACGAAGGTGAAGTGGGGTAGCGGGGAAGTGCCCTGCCCTGGTGAAAATACTTTACATTGAACATGAGCGCAATAAAATGAAATGGCACGAACGTCGACGTCGATAGGCAGCTGACCTCAGTGTCTATTATAGTGCTAACCTAGGGGTCACTATGATACGTAAAGTTCACATTACAATTTGATTTTGATGTGTTTCGCACGCTCGCACGGGTACCGTACCTACTTGTTAGAACGAGCGCCTGTACACGTTGAAAACAAATTTAAATGCTAAATGTATGCTTTAGAGTAATCCTCTGTAAGTATATAGCCCGTCGCCCGCCACTCGCTTGCAGTTGACACTTCTATTTGCCACGAGCTTTGTAGCATTCATTTGAAATTTATTACTTACATAAAAATCGTCGTTATAACCCAGGATTAGAAAATATCTTGTTATGAATGATTTGAGCGTTCTGGCTATTGTAAGAATAATTTTGATATATTGTTTGTAAACAAGTTGCATATCTTGCATACATAAAATATTAACGTAACTGCTTTAAGTAGTGTAATTAGTGTAATAGTGTATACATGTAATTTTCAGCCCACATTCTGAAGCCGTTGAACTTCCTATTTAATCGTTAATTAAATCCGCTTTACAGTTTGTCAATTATTAAGCTATTAAAGAAACGCCCAGCAAATTTAAATAATATTTATCCTATAAAAGTCCAGCTGAGCGATTCACAATATACACGCATGAACTCACGTCACTGTAAACCCCACCAGTATATTCTGATGCCGAGATTCGTAATTAACCGTCGTTTATCGTGTAATCATTTCAAAGGCCTGACATGAAATGGTTCACTTCAGGCGTGTTCTTGGAAAGGGCTATGAATACCAGCCCAGCAGCTATCGTGCAAAAACGTAATTACATTGAATGAATGAATGGTTTATTCATAATGAATACATGGTTACATAAGATCTTAAATATCTATACATATTTCTTCCCATAATATATTCAGCCAGGTCAGGCTTATGAAAAATTAGGTGAGTGATTTAATCACTCAGTCTATAGCTAGGAATAAAATTACATTTAAATTAATCCATTAAGTAATTATAAGTAAATATTAAACTTTATTTCATCGCACACCAAACCCAACCAAAACAAAGGTTTGCGCCTTTCACCTTAAAAATAGCCAGGCCAGTAGACAATTAAACATTGTATGGGAAAACTGCCGACTGGACCCACACTTTCGCCTCCAGATACTTAGAAGTAACGTTGGACAGATCTTTGACTATTGTATAGTTTTATATTCTACAATTTATATTATTATTGTAAAATCCTAATCTCAGAATTAAAGTAAATAAAGAAATAATAATAATAATAAAATTATTTATTGTTCAAAACTACATGTGTTACAATTAGAGAGTTAGTTTTCACTGTGTTGTAGCCCCCTGTGGTTGCCCACAAACATGAACAGTGAGATATCAAGAACTACAGATTTATGGAAATATCTTAGCAAAAAAATAAAAATGTGTGTGTGTGTGTGTGTGTGTGTGTGTGTATGTGTGTGTGTGTGTGTATGTGTGTGTGTGTGTGTGTATGTGTGTGTGTGTGTGTGTGTGTGTGTGTGTGTGTGTGTGTGTGTGTGTGTGAGAGTGTGTGTGTGTGTGTGTGTGTGTGAGTGTGTGTGTGTGAGAGTGTGACGTATTCCTATGGTAGACAGTTCTGTTTAGAACTAATTAATTACGATCCAATATATCCCAGTCGTTAAAGGTTTTCAGTCTCATCATAAATTTTATCACTCAACTATGCCAATATGGTTGAGTGATAAAATGTATTTCTTTTTCTTTTAAAAAGCATAGTTAGATTATGTTTTAAGACATGGATAGTCTAATTTTATTTTATTGTAGATCAATGGAGCACAGTAGTTGATGTTGCGACGGGCAAATTTAGTTTTGTATGTCGAGAGAGGACAGCGATCAATGCTTTTGTTTGTTGCTGGTAACGTAGGTACTATATATAAACAATATTGTCTCAACACCAAACAGATAGTGGCGGCAAGGGATAATATGCGACGCATTACTGCAACTGATGGGGTGCAACTCCAGACACTGTGCACTACGGCACTTGCACTCAGCTTTCCGGCTGTGGAATATGCATGCAAAAATCATAGAAAAACTCTGCACAGGCGAGCCAGGTTGACATATATAGCCCTCAATGAAACCTGCCGCCTTATTACCGGATGCCTGAAGCATACCAAATGCGATCACCTGTACCTAATGAGTGGAATTGCACCGCCGATGTAGCTGCTACGGCGCCTATTTTCTTTTGAGTAGTAGGTATATTTTAGAATTACTCCAATAATATATGGTCAATTTTCGTATTTTATCCTAAATTACTTCAAATCTGTTTTTGCTAAAATTATTAAAAAAATATTTGACATGCTTACAACAACCCCATTCAATACAGTTTGCGAAAGTTTTTTTTTTAACATTCCAGTTTACCCCCCAAAAATGGCCCCTTTGTTCAAAATTCATTAATTTACTTTACGCGTCCATCTTTGGGTCACCAATTTACATATGTGTACCAAATTTCAACTCAATCGGTTCTGTAGTTTCGGAGCAGATCGGCTGTGACAGACGGACAGACAGACAACCGAGTGATCCTATAAGGGTTCCATTTTTTCCTTTTGAGGTATTGGAAC
Organism: Epinotia nisella; assembly: GCA_932294315.1. Taxonomy (NCBI): domain Eukaryota; kingdom Metazoa; phylum Arthropoda; class Insecta; order Lepidoptera; family Tortricidae; genus Epinotia; species Epinotia nisella. The sequence goes on along the minus strand of OW028679.1, from coordinate 13,779,179 downwards.
CCTAAAAATGTTGGCGGTTTCATTATTTGTGTGACCTGTCTCGACTTGCACTTCCTTTGCATTTGCGCACAACATTGCTCCGTAATGACGGTGCAAAGACACTGAATTATGCTAAGACTGAATTGCGCTCCCTCACCCCTGTCGGAGAACGAGGCACTGCGAACTTATACCCACAGCGTGCTTTTACCCCGAATGACTCTACGTTCGTTTCTTATAGACTAAAATAAAGTTTCTCCTTAGTTTTTCTTCAGGTCTTCAGGTAGACGGGAAAATAAGTGAAAGACTAATAAAAAGCAATCATTACCTACCTTACATAGCACGTTACCGGTCCCGCTGTTGTAAGCGATATAATAGAATCTGTCATGAGAGATACGATAACCCGGATAGGGAGCGTCTCAGATTGCATTTCCTTCAATGAGGTCTCGTGAACCTGCTACGTAAGTCTGCGAAAGAGAACGACCCGTTTTGAGTTTACTACATGCTATGTAAACTCACTTAGAATGCCTTATTTTGAATGAAGTACTTAAAAAATGATCCTGTAGTACGAGTTATCAAATAATGTTTACGTGTATAATTTATAATTCAGGATTTTTAGATTTAAGATGGAAAATCTGAGTAGGCGTGTAGGTAGGTAGTAGTGGCTGATAGTTGGAAAGAAATACCCGCATCTCTGTGTATGTATGTATCGTAATGAAATAAACTACTGTGCGTTCTTTCTCAAAATCGCAACAAAGCGCTACGAAATCGCTTTATACGAAATCTACTACGCTCCGTGCTACGGCGTAGCACTGATTGTTGCGTATTTTGTGCGGTAAAAAGTTCTATGTATTCTGACCGGCGGCGTAAACGCGAAGAGATACGCCAATAATATATCTAGTAAATAATACGGATAATATAATATGTTATTAGCTGCCCGCGCGGCTCCACCCGCTTATTACAGAAGACGTGATGAAATTGCGGATAAAATATAGTCTCGTCCAGCCTGATAGTCCATTCTTATATTATTAATCCTCAGTAGGTTTAGAATTTTGGAAAATGGATGAGTAGTTGCGGAGATTACCCCCTATATACAAACTTACAACCTCACAGACTTTTCCTCTTTATAATACTACTAGTGTACACTAGTATAAGGGTCGTTCTTCTTTTTTACCGACAATGATCCGAGGTTTTTCTGTTTTTTTGGTTTTTGAACTATCGAAAATTGTGGTTTTGAAGTGCGATTTAAAAAAAAATGCATAGGTTTCTTCATTAGAACTAATTAAAGTTTCCTTTCTGGCCAATATAAATATTTATTTACGGTTGGTTTCTAAAAAAAAACATGTGACAAAGTGGACTCTTTCAGTGGGGACAACATTTTGGTTTACCACTCTGTCACGGCATTCTACGACAAAAAAAAAAAATAAAAAAAATGCTAGTTAGAGAAAGTGAAATATTAAACATCACCAATTAATAAAATAATATGGACGTTCATTCGAACATTATAAAACCGTAAACATCATTACTCAAATGAGATGCCGTAATAAGACGAGGGACAGGCTATTGTCGGTCGAAAAGAAGAACGACCCATAAACCAATATACAATCGTAAAAAGTTAAATACAATAAGAAAGTCACAGAACCGTATCGGCATAAAAAATCACGGAACCTCAAAGTTCCTTCTATACTCGTCGACTTTAATGTTTGAATTAAGACTTCGTACACTAAACTAAAACCACATACTTTTTTTCTATGGAGCTCCCAACTCAACTGAAATAATTATTATACAACGCTTTAGACAACTAAAAGAAATTCGACCAATCACGTGGCGCCTTTACTGAACTATAATGAATTTAACCAATAGAACTATTGGTCGCGTTTACTCCAATACAAAAGACATCAACGACGTCGAGCCGGCGCACCTCTGACTTGCACTTCGTTTCAGCAGGGCTTAGATTTTCATCAGATACCAAGTCTGTTTAACTATTTCTGTTGACTCGTATAAAAAGTATTGTATACAATTGTTACACAATTAGCTCTTAAATTCTCGTACCTTACTTAGGCCACGAGGCTTGCTGAGTGGCCTAAGTAAACACGGTACTCGGCTTATTGTGTAACGATTATATAAAATACTATGTCACAAAATCATCAGTTCACCAAGTTGGGTAACTTTCAAAGCAGCTCGCGGGAACTAAATTCTGCTCTTTGGGTCAAATTTACTGTATTTAAATGCGTTCCTTCCGTAGGCACGTACGCATGTGTAGCAACTTAGATTTCCAACCAAGCACAAGTCGTAAAGTTTTGTTTACGATGTTTTTCTTCCTCTAAGTGAAAATAGAAAATTCGCGTCATGTACCTACCGTTTTTGAACGAGGAAGCAATGCCATAAAATGTTTGCTGGGGTATTATTTTTTATAAAGTGTATTTTGATGTTTTATGGCAGTGTCTATTCAGAAGAAGTATTCTTATGCGGGTGAAAACAAACTGTACGTCTTTATAATATCTAAATATATAAAAGAAGAAACTGACTGACTGACTGATCTATTAACGCACAGCCCAAATTGCTGGATCTAGACATTCCAAATTTGACACGTAGGTTCCTTATAAGGTCTAGGGGTACACTAAGACTGATTACAAAAACAACAACGATTTAAAATCCAACGTGGTGGACGTTCTCCCCTGTTAGGGTGCGATGGGGATGAAATGTCTAAATATGGTTTTTTGGAACTTTAATTACGAAAATGGCAACGATTTTGAAATTTAATATTGTGGACATGAAAATTCTTGTAAGTATTTGTGCCAAATTCAATTCAATTGGAACACATACGGGTCAAACTGAGATACACCATTTTATAGATGGTTAAAATTACTTTTAGTACGCGGGCGAAGCCGCGGGCAAAAGCTAGTTATATTATAAATGTGTAAGTATGGCAGAGGAGGTCTTCTTCTTCTTCGTGTGAAGGGATCAAATAATTTAAACTATATTTTATTTTGCCAATATTTTGCAACCTCTATCCCTCGAGATGTAGCTTTTAAGAGGTCTTCCGCAGTGCACGTAGCCGGACACAATTAACACTGCATCATGTGTTGCGTAGTTTGGATGGTGCCACACTCGCAGAATGCATCACTCCCTTCGGGTCTGATTCTCCATTTTAAGACTTCATCTTTAGAGCGACCAACTGCCGTCCTCAGCCTGTTTATAGCCTTCCACGTCACCCATTTTTCTTTAACACCAAGGAGCAGGCGTTCTTCAGGTGTAATTCACATTGAAGCTTCGTTGAGCTGCGACTTCCGTGCCTTATGGCGAGCCTCTTGGGGCGTTTGGAGTTGGATGGTTACGTTAGTAACGAAACTCTTACGGGACTTTAGTCTACTTGATACGCAGGAACATGTCATTGGGTGTCGTACAATTTTTTGTTGCGTTCCAATGCATGTTTAAGTCTAATAGCTGGGATATATATATATATATATTCCAGCTATTAGACTTAAACATGAGCATGAAAGAGGTTGAATTCTGAAGCATGCATTAGTTTATGCAATTATTAAGAATAAAATACAAAAACATAAGTGACCCTTATTTTGTTTTGAGCAGTTCCTATATACTGTTTAGTTATTCTACTGTTTAGTTAATAGTAGAATATACATAAGATTAAACATTTCTGTACTAATAAGTAATACGCAACTTATGAGTGTGAGGACAAAAGTACACACGCGCAATCTTACCCGCAAACACCCAGATTAAAAAAAATCACTTCTCATGCTCGAAAAGTGTGTCATATTAGGCTTAACAAGCGGGGCGAAAATTTAGCCCCTAGAGAAAATATATAAGCATATTTATAATGTTTAAAACATTTAATTTGACTTTTAATTTGGATTTAAATCCACCAATCACTACTGTTTCAAAAAACATTTCTCTTTGCTATCAACCAACCAGAATACAGCTACATATTAAAATCGACCAATATATCCAACAGAATATTTCAAACATCAGGTATTTTTTAGTCCCTAATTCCAAATCATTAAAGAAAACGCCTCTGACCGTTAATAGCGCGTCCAAACGTTCAATCGTGGTTGACTGCATGGCAGCATAAGCTATGAGATTGAGCGGGATAGACTGCTGTCTATCTCGCTTTATCTTGTGCCCGTATGCCGTCCGCCGCGTGGCCGTTTGGATGCGCCTGTAGACGGTCAGAGGCGTTTATTCGTGGAGTCAATATTTTGTATCTGTGTCAAAGCAAACTAAAAAAAACCATGGCGCTAAATTGAAAAATCTTTTCGCCGTGGAATTTGTTATTGATTGTGGATCGATAATCTTTGTTTATATAAGTTTGGTCTAAACCATCTCGTGGTAATATGGCTTATTTTAGCCCCTTGTCATACAATCTACTATTAAAATTGTTAAATATTTCTTATTATTGGAGAATACAGCATAATTAGTTGTTGTTGTTGATTATAGGTCCTTCAAGTCTGAATTTTATTGATAATACCCTTTCATGTAATTTTGAATCCGTAAGGTTACCCAGCACGCGTACAGTCAGCATCACAAGTAACTACGCAATCGAAGACGTCTAAAGCTCTTATTCCCTTTTAATAAAGACTTGACGTCTTCGTTTGAGTAGCTACTTTCGATGCTGACTGTATTTTTACCCAACGACTTGCGTAATTTTACCCGCATGTAGGGTCAAGAGTAGGTACGTGTAGGGAACATTCTAATTTTATCGCGTATAAGGAAAAAACTAATCTATCTTAAACATAGACTTGCCTAAATAATTAAAATAGATTAGATTATGTGAGTATTTTATAAACTCACATTTAGAAATATCAATTTGACTCAACATGTAAAATAATATGTATTACTTCTGTCACGAAAGCAGTCGTGAATACATCGAGTAAGTGACAGAAGGTATCTAAGGGCGGGTTGCAACAACTTATAGAGGGTCGAAAGTCTGTACATGGAAGATATTCGAAAAAATAATTGGCTTGGGATACTTAGAATCGATAACAGAATACGTTCCAACCGTATTTAGAATTTTGTCGGTCTGTTTATGGCTATAAAAATGATAAAGATTAGGGTTCAAAAGGGGTAAAAAATGGGGTTAAACTTTGTATGGGAACTCCTCAAATCCTTGAAAATTGATAAGCATACACTTGACTAGAAAGTAAAAGGTCATGGAAAGGAAAACTCCATTCAAACTTTACAAAAATATAGATTTATTTATTGATGGCGTATATACATTGTAGGAGGTGGTCTAAAAACTATACAAAAAAACACGGGACGAAAAATAGTGCTAAGTGGCTAAATACTATATAATAACCAAAAATGGTTGATATTTATTTATTTATTTATTTGTAAATATAATTTATCAACATAACAGCTTACGCCATGGCGTTGGTAAACTTAAAGTAACTAAGTGAGTACATACACATCGTATAATGAATAAAGATAAATAATAAAGGTAATAGTAACAATTAAAAATAGTTTTCAAAAAACTGTAAAATAGTCGGGCGAAGTTTACTCCATTTACAGGCAAACAGGTCGCAATTCGGTGCATAAGAATTAAATTTATTTAGTAGCGCCTGGGCATGGACAACCGGTGAGTGCTCGTGTGCCGCCGTGCGAGTCGCCTCCTCTGCCAGGAGTCGGTGGCTGCGGCCGCGCAGGTACTTATCAGGAACGAAGAGGCAACATGTTCTTGCGACCAAGTCAGAACAGTCTGACTCACCTCTCAAAGTCTGACAGGCAGTGGACAAAAGCTCGATATAACGTCTGACCTGTAAGGAGTTGAAGCCCAACATTCCTAGTAGGTATTTGGTGGGGTAGAGGAAGGGATAGTATCCGTACTTTTTCTTGTAAAAAAAGCGGAGAAACGCTTTTTGCACTTTTTCTAAAAGAAGGGTGTATAAATTTTCATGCGGGTTCCAAATAACTGATGCCGATTCGATCTTGCTTCAGACTAATGCGATGTACAACAACTGTACTACTTTGGAATCGCGAAAATCCTTCGCGTTGCGGACGATGAAACCAAGCCTCTTGTAACAATCATTTGCGAGCTATATGATGTGCTGGTTAAAAGTAAGTTTGGGATCAAAAGTAACGCCAAGATCTTTTATAGAGTTTACGCGAGCTATGGGACAGCTGTCTAAGGAATATAAATTATGAAGAGGGGAAGGAGAACGGGTAAATCTCAACCGATAGTAGCTGTTAGACATTAGAGACCTAATTATGTTGGAAACTCAGTCGCTGGCGATGTCGCTGTTGATATTGAAAAACCAGCAACCTTGATCTCCCTCTTCCTATATATTTGCTATGAATTCAGAAGTCATCTAAAGTTGTATGATAGGTTGAGTTTAATACTTATGTCGAATTAGCATAGTTCACCAACGTCAAGAGACATGGGTATAAAATTTGGACACAACGGCATTCCGCGGAGAATTGAGTAGGTTACGTAGGTAGCTACCAATTTTTAGGGTTCCGTAGCCAAAATGGCAAAAACGGAACCCTTATAGTTTCGTCATGTCCGTCTGTCCGTCTGTCCGTCTGTCCGTATGTCGCAGGCATTTTACTCGAAAACTATAAGGTGTATTTGAATAAAATTTTGAGGATAGGTGTATTTTGTTAGCCGCTACATAGTTTTGTAATTAAAATGACAAAAAAAAATTTTTAGGGGTGCACTCCATACATAAAACTAAAAGTCAAAAAAAAAATTCATTGTGACCCCCTGTGTGGCACATCAATCGATAGGCCTTTCAAAATAAATATAAGGTTGCTTAGCATTTTTAGGGTTCCGTAGCCAAAATGGCAAAAACGGAACCCTTATAGTTTCGTCCTGTCCGTCTGTCCGTCTGTCCGTCTGTCCGTATGTCACAGGCATTTTACTCGAAAACTATAAGGTGTATTTGAATAAAATTTTGAGCATAGGTGTATTTTGTTAGCCGCTACAAAGTTTTGTAATTAAAATTACTAAAAAAAATTTTTTTAGGGGTGTACTCCATACATAAAACTAAAAGTCAAAAAAAAAATTTTCACCGGGAGCCCACGTGTGGCACATGAATCGATAGGCCTTTCAAAATAAATATAAGGTTTCTCGGGAATTTTTTTGATTAAGTGAATACAGTCTGAGATAATCGCCCCGAAAGTCACTAAAATTCTGTCCCCCCCCCTCTAATTTTTGAACGGTGTATTTTAAAAATATGAAAAAATTCATGGACACAGCGCTTATTAATTTCATTCACCGAAAATTGTTTTGAACAAGATCGGATGAAAGGTTTCCGAGATATTGCTGAAAAACTGCCTTCCTCAAAGAAAAGGACGTAAGTGCCGTAAGATTTCTATGACGATACGACCTTTTTAATAGGCACGGAACCCTTCGTTTTGCGTGGTCCGACACGCACTTGGCCGGTTTTTTTTGATTAAGTGAAAAGGGTCTGAGATAATCGCCCCGAAAGTCACTAAAATTCTGTCCCCCCCTCTAATTTTTGAACGGTGTATTTTAAAAATATGGAAGAATTCATGGACATAGGGCTTATTAATTTCATTCACCGAAAATTGTTTTGAACAAGATCGGTTCAGAGGTTTTCGAGATATTGCTGAAAAACTGCCTTCCTCAAAGAAAAGGACGTAAGTGCCGTAAAATTTCTGTGACGATACGACCTTTTTAATAGGCACGGAACCCTTCGTTTTGCTTGGTCCGACACGCACTTGGCCGGTTTTTTAATGTATAAAACTCCCGCGTGCGTGACATTTATTAATATTACTTGAATATTCGGGTATAGTGAGTGTCCGCATGAGCTCGCTCTCGGGCCTTCGGCCCTCGGGCTCGCATAGAGAGCACTCTCTGAAGCGATGTATTGGGCCTTTCATTCATACGAAAAGCTCGGCATTGGGCTCGCTTGCCTCGCCACTCACCTTTGGGACTTTAGAACTCAGATTTCGCTTCCAAGACACTTGGAGATAGAGTGCGTGGGGGCTCGCCCTCGGGCCTTCAGTCCTCGGGCTCGCATAGGAAGCGCTCTCTAAAACGGTCTTTTGGTCCAACGAAAAACTCGGCCTTTGGTCTCGCTTACCTCGTCGCTCACTTACGGGACTTTGGTCTCCGGTTTCGCTTGCAAGACACCTGGGTATAGTTAGTTTCCGTGAAGGCTCGCCCTCGGGCTCGCATTGAGAGCGCTCTCTGAAGGGTTGGTTTGGGCCTTTCATTCCAACGAAAAGCTCGGCCTTCGGCCTCGCTTGCCTAAGGTTTCGTTTACAAGACACATGTGGATAGTAAGTATCCGTTGAGTCTCGCTCTCGGGCCTTCGACGCTCTGACTCGCATATGGAGCGCTGTCTAAAAGGGTACGTTGGGCCTTTCATTCCTACGAAAAGCTCAGCCTTCGGCCTCGCTTGCCTCCCCGTTTACCTTCGGGACTTTGGCAAGAAGTATCCTCGTCTCGTCCTCGGGCCATTTGTTTCAATTATGAAATCTAATATTTAAATTCCGGCGTTGGTACTTCTTCTTATACTATAAGTACTTCGTTTGCAATAAATATTAAGTAAATCAATCAATATTATATAATATTATTGACGACAAAGTTTGTTTATGAGGGTGTTTATTTAGATTCGAAGAGAATTTGATCATGGATATGAAATCGTAATAATCTAATGTTTCAGTAGTAGGTATGGTAAAACATAAGAATATCATGTAATTCATAATTTATACGCGTACGAAGTCGCGGGCAGAAGCTAGTGTTAAATACGTCGCTGGCAGCTGTCATTCCATTGAAACTTGTTATGTTGCTTACATTCAAATTTTAACGATCACCGCTTAAGATTACAGACGGTTTGGTGCAACTCACCCTAAAGGTCGGTTGTTCCAAACCAGCAATCATTAGTACCTACCGTCCGTTAAAATCCGATTGTACGGGAAGTTAAGTTCTCTATGGGTGACAGCTGCTAGCGCCATATTTAAACACTTGGTCTGTAAAGTGTGGCCGATGCGGGTTGCATTGCCCTCAGTGTATTTCAAAATTGGTTAATATATAGGTCAGGATATACGGCGGCAGTGGCGGCACCCACACATTGGTAGATGTCATTCGTTTCTTTCATTCCATTCACGCCAGTTCTCCTACAGTAGCCTATACCTACTCGAAGTCACCGAAATTACCGTCGCAATTTCTTAGTAAATACCAACAGAATATCGATATAATATGTAGGTATGTGTGTATAGCAATATGTTGTGTTATAAGTTATTACCGCATAGTGGCATCTCGGGTGTTTGCACTTCCAGCAGAGTAAACAATTTCGATTGAATTTTTCGTTGCTGCCGTCGTCATATCGGAGCGAGCGTATCATAGATGTAAACGTTCACAGTGGTCACGTCCACGCCACGTCTTAGGAGTTTTAGTCAGCTTAAAGTTAACAAATTGGCACTAGGTACAAATTGGTGTAGGTAGGTACTTAAACGTCGGCGACGAGATACTTGGTGAGAATGAAATTCTCTCACGTGCATTGTGTTGTGCATAAGTGTCTACACATCTTGGTTTGATGTTACTACAGACACTTGAACCCTGGAGCCTTAATTTACTGAAAAAAGTTTAACTTTATACCGGGATAGCATATTCTGTGTTTTAAAATGCAGACAGCCGAAGTCTTTTATGAAAACTGTCAAATATGATACTATCGGGGGGCACGGCAGTGCCCCCGCCAAGTCGAGCGCGATATAATTTACACTTACCTACTTAAAACTTAAAACATACTTTGCAGTTTTTATGCGTGATAAGTAGATTTCGCTAGCACAAAATTGAGAAAATTATCGTAAAAGATCAGATCAGTGAATAGAGAACACTTCAACGATTTGATGAATTAGCGTAGTAATATACCTAATACTTTTCACCTTTATTTACGTTGACTGTACTATTTTGCCAGCAGTCAAAAGGCACATAATATTATGTGACACTTTGCACTGAGGCCCAAAAGCGCTCTCAAAACGTAATCCGTAGAAACGAAGGACCAATTTTGCGAGACAATGTCATAATTGTATTCACGGCATGTAATGTTCCTCAGATTGCCGTGTCCGAGGGACAAATGACGATCCCTGCCGTTTCAGCAGCAAATGACAAATACGAGACAAACAACACATTGGACTGAGCACAATAAACGTAAATCTTGAATGAGATGTCCTCCCTGCTGTTTTAGCTTCAATGTTAGGGGTACTTTGGTATACAGATAGCAATCTCGTAAATAAATGCATGGACTAACGGAAGATATGGAGAAGGAGATAAAAGAATATTGTAACGTTCAGTTATGAGTCCTTATTGTCTACAAATGTACGGTTTTTATCAATATTTTATGTTTAGCTATTACAGAATTACCGGTTTGCAAAAGCAACAACTTGTTCCATTGGCTCCATTGCCAACAATTGAAAACGCCTTCGATGACAAATAAACGGAAAAAAATTCCCGTACTAGTAAAGCGGATATTAAATTCTAGGAATATCCAATATCTACTAGGTATTTGAACTTCACAGTAACTGAATGTTGGGCTTGGGAGTCTTGGGACCACCACTGAAGATAACGCAATATAGTCTGCAACCAACGCATCGGCCACATGTCTCTAGATGTACAGCGGGAAGTAGGTAGTACTTCATTCAACACGTTCAACTGATTGACAACCGATGTGAAGCACAGGATTTTGAAATCGAAATGTCAGAAAACTATTTAAGAAATTTGCCAAGGATTTCATTTTATAACTTACAAACTTAGGTAACAAATTGAACACTAGAACTTAAAGACTGTACACGATAAAATCCGGGCACACTTGATCTAGTATATTTTTCTACAAACTGCTTATTAAAAAACCGCACCGTTTTTTAAATATCTATCAGATACGGTATGTGAGGTTTAATGCGTACATTTCATGCCGCAGACAACGAGCAGCGATAGAATATAAAAGGCCCGTTATACTACAAAAGCCCGCTTGAAAACCAATAAAATCCGAAGCGTGATACAATTCGAATAGTGAGATTCAATATAACACATCGAAGTGATAGTCGCCCATTAAACATACAGAAACTATTTGCTCGACTATACCGTTGAAGCGATAGAGTTGTAGACTCTTATTTTATTATTACTCCTAAATAATAATCAGGTATATCAAAATCCTATTCGGGTATATCAAAAAATTACGAAGATACAAACGTTTTAATATTGCCTGATCTATCAAGCGAAAACATTTGAGACCCGTGGCGTCACGGGTCTCTAACGTCTTAGTAAATGACAATCGTTTCATGTAAAGTTGCGTTTTGCGGAAAAGGGACAGACCTCCTCTTAAAACTTTAGGAACTTTGTGATTATTACTATATATTACTATAATTCATAATTCATAATTCATTTATTGCTTTTCCATGTAGTTTTACAATAGGTCTTATATTACAATTATGCACTAAACATGACCCTGGTAGGGCACAGCAATGACTTAAAACTAAAAAAATAATTATATAACACTTAACACAGCGCTAATATTATGAATTACTATAAGATAAAAACAGGATTTTAATGTTAGCTATAATGTCGTAATCAATTTTATGTCAAAACTAAATGCTAAATGCTAAATAATTAACAACTAAATGCTAAATGAAATTATAATGTCAAAAGCTTAATTTTCACATAGAAATGTCAGACAGAGTAATAAGATTTGTCAAGGAGCAACATAGTCAATCTTGATTTGAATTTAAATATATCAGTTTCATCCTTAATTATATCCGGCAATTTATTATAAATTTTTACGCACAGTATCGCAAAAGGACCTGAATGTACCATTTGTAGCTTTGAGGGTGGTCGTGCCAGCTTGTTGCGAGGCCTTAAGTGTTGTAGCAGCGAGTATTGCGGAAATAGAGGCAAGTTTTTCTGTACAAAAACGCATACTTCTAAGATGTATATCGATGGTAGAGAAAGGATATTTTGTTCAATAAAGTGTTTTTTACAGCTTTCCATTGAGTCTATATTAACCAAAATCCTAATGCATCTTTTTTGCAGTCTAAATAAGTGAATACAATCTACGCTGTTACCCCATAAAACTATTCCATACTTCAGCCAAGCATATGCATAGGCGTAATAAGCACATTTGGCTGTTTTCAGATCAGTACAGGTTTTTAGTTTGTGGAGCGCGTAGGTGAATCTATTTAATTTCAACATAACTTTGTCGATATGCTCTTTCCAGTTGATTTTGGCGTCTATAGTGATTCCAAGCAGTGGAAAGCTACTTACCGGCTCTAGGTGGGTGTCATCAAATGAGTAACCTATGTCCAATTCGCGTCGCTGGTGAGGTCCGAATTGGATCAATTTTGTTTTAGCGAAGTTAACTTGTAAGTTGTGTTCAGAAAGCCAGGTCGTTACGCTAACTAGGGCTGAGTCTAACTGGTTTTCTAGGTTCTGCGCGTTTACACATGGAATTACAATAGATATATCGTCTGCAAATAGGGTTGAGGGACAGTCAATTACTCCAGGTAAATCGTTGATATAAATTAAAAATAACACACAACCGATAACGCTGCCTTGAGGAATGGATTTAGTTACTTTAGCTTCCTGAGATCGTACAATGTCTATTTTGCCCGTGGATGGATTATGATATTCCACTTCAACAAATTGCGTGCGATTTTGCAGGTATGATGAAAACCAGGCGTGTACGTGTACTTATTGTGTTACGTTACTTTTTTCTCCGTGTGACTATAATTTTTTTCCAGAAAATGTTATATTATTGATTATTTTATTTGGTGTCACCATCCCTATTAGAACGGGCTAAAAATACCAACCAACGCGACCAAATTTCGTCGCCGAATACAGTTGAGCTGATTCTGCCTGTATGTGGTAGGGCCATAGATTTTGTATGGAGTAGCAGCGGTCGGAATGAGCCCAGCGGAGACATTACAGCGGTAAAATTTGATTTTTTAAATCCACCAAATGCAGGGCTTAGTTGACTTCTTTTTTATTTATGAGCCATCTTCTAAGCATGCTAGAAGCCCATGGACCCATTGCATAAAAAATTACAACTTAATTATAACACAAGCGGAAATCTCTTTCTAATGAAAGTAGTTGAAAACTGGATGAAAAAAGGTTTCCGCGTGTAAGGCAATGAACCCCATGTAGTATTTTTTTTTTCAAAAAAAAACTTAGTAACTTTTCTGGCGTGATGTAGGTCTAGGTACCTTCTTGCCACTTACCCTTGTCAAACTATTGAAATATGGAGGAAGAAGATTGTTTACTATTTTTAGGGTTTCGTACCTCAAAAGGAAAAAAACGGAACCCTTATAGGATCACTCGTGCGTCTGTCTGTCCGTCTGTCACAGCCGATTTGCTCCGAAACTATGGACCTATTGAGTTGAAATGGACGCGTAAAGTAAATTAATGAATTCTGAACAAGGGGGCCGCTATTGGGAGGTAACCTGGAAAATTAAAAAAAAAAGTTTTGCAAACTGTATTGTGTGGTATATCAAATGAAAGGGGTTGTTGTAAGCATCTCAGTTTTTTTTAAATAATTTTAGCAAAAAGAGATTTGAAGAAATTTAGGAAAAAAGACGAAAATTGACCATTCCCCTCCCCCCTTTATCTCCGAAACTACCAGGCTTAAAATTCTGAAAATATATGCAAAATATTTCCTTGCTTAAAGATTACAGTAAAACCTATAATAAGTTTGAGTATTCAAAGTAACGGGAAAATTCTCAATAATTCACACTTGTCCGGTTTTTTTTCATTAGAAACACGTGTCGCAAATGATACATTGTAGTTATGTAAAAGGCATCTTTGTCTATGCTAAAAGCCATGATCATAATCACCGAATGAAAGGCCTATTGGAATAGGTTTTTATTCACGCCTCAGAAACTACACATGAGTTTTATTATGCTATTAATCTTGGCTGATATCCGAACGGCTTTTATTGGTCATTCTAGACACCGGGTGGTGCACGGTCAGTAAAGCTAGCCTACGACATCCGTCCATACAATAGGTACTGTTTTATTTCTGCAGCGTTTACCTGCGTACTTGAGAACCCAATTTCTACCATCCCCAATTTCTACGCACCTACTCACACTTAACCAAAAAGGTTTCAGCGGGAGGTTGGGCCAGCAATCAATCCAATGTTACACGGACTGTACATTGCTACATATACTACTCAACAATTGTTAATCACTCGACACTTTGATAACCTAGTTATTTGTTTTTCTTTATTTATTTATATATTTGCATAAGATTGGTATAAGGAAGTCGTGGTAGAATATATAAATTCGGCATCAATTGGATTACTCTGAGTACGTCACGTTCGAGAGTGAACGAGTCTGGTGGATTTCCGTCGTATTTGCTGAGTGGACAGTTCTGAACGATGCGCTCGGCGCGGCGTCTTGTTTTTCCCATATCTGCAGATATATATCGACGACGCAGCACACACACACACGACAATTGTAGACTAAGAGGAATTGGAATCATACCAAAATTTACTTACCAAGGTGATATGAATCAATGACATCGTAATAAAAAATGGTATGTAATCATTTAGAAAATAGCAGTGCACCATTGCAGACGCAAAGAAAACAATATTTATTTTTTAACCGAATCATTTTTAATGTTTGTTACCTCAGAAATCGGTCATTTATGAACCGATTCGTACAATTTTTTTTTATTTGAAAATATATACTTCCAAATTGATCCCATTGTTATCAAAACTTCAGTTGGATGATGGGAACCATGAGGAATTGAGGGAACTCCTCAAATATAGAAGGCACGCATGTAGTAATTTCGGTATTTTCTATTATAACTAGTGTATTTACTCCCGGAAATCACAACTTTGGTGAAGTAGAACTAATGATGAAGACCACAGATGACTTTTATGGAACTCGTACTTAAAACTGTAAAAGTACGTTACTGATTCTGATATAATTCCGTTGAAATAGGAACGAATGAAGTCCTAAATGGCAACTGTGCCAAATCGACGGAACTCCTCAAATATTAACGGCCAATATACATACAGTGATATGGTTTTGTGTGTAGTAATCAACGTATTTACTCTCGGAAAGCAGTCCATGTGGTACCTAAAGTGGAAAGGAAATGTTCATGTGGCTAGGCGGAGTACTAGATTGAAGTCAGTTAAAACTTTGTTTTTAAAGTAAATTATGTAACATATCATCTATATTCACTTTTGTTTCTGCACTTACATAAAAGAGAGCTGAAACGTATTAGGTATATCATGCATGTATATATATGTATGCAAGGAAGAGCAATACAATCTCCATAATAGGTATTACGATGCGCCGAATTAAGACCCAGAAGAGTTTTTATTTTTATTTTATCACAACAATTTCACAACTTTGTTGACACAGCACCAGGTTAAATAATTGAAGACATGTTTACAAAAACAACACGACCGACTAGAGTTATTAGGTACCTACATTGTGATACAAGTGAGCTATGTTGATCATTACATCCGAGGCGGAATTGTTCACGCGAGCCGCAGGTGAGCGTGATAAGAGAGCCGAGGATGTAATTATCAAAGCTTACGCGTTTCATACGACGTTTTTCAACACATTTGCGAGGAAAAAATGTTTATCACAAGATGATAATTTTATAGGTTATCCTAAGTTATTTTCTTTAGTTATTGATGGCAACAGGTTTTTTTTTACTTCCATATTGCATACATCGCCAAGAATTTGTAGTGTCGAATTGTATTTATCACTTTTCTTTTCACCACTTGTCAACATTTTTGATAATATAACCAAATACGCATCACAACGTTACAACACACTTTTAGTGACTTTCGGGGCGATTATATCCAACTCTATTCACTTATCTAATCAAAGAAAACCCGGACAAGTGCGAGTTCAACTCGCGTGGTGAGGGTTCCGTATAATATTGAGAATTTTCCCGTTACTTTGAATAATCAAACTTCTTATAGGTTTTCCTGTAATCTTTAGGCAAGGAACTATTTTCCATATTTTTTTCAGAATTTTAAGCCTAGTAGTTTCGGAGAAAGGCGGAGAGGAATGGTAAATTTTTGTCTTTTTTCCTTTTTTCCTTTTTTTCCTTTTTTCCTAAATTACTTCAAATCTGTTCTTGCTAAAATTATAAAAAAATATATCTGAGATGCTTACAACACCCCCTTTCATTTGATATGTCACACAATATAGTTTACGACTTTTTTTTTTAATTTTCCAGTTTACCGTTCAAAATTGGCCCCCTTGTTCAGAATTCATTAATTTACTTTACGCGTCCATCTTTGGGTCACCAATTTACATATGTGTACCAAATTTCAACTCAATCGGTCCAGTAGTTTCGGAGCAAATCGGCTGTGACAGACGCACGAGTGATCCTATAAGGGATCCTTTTTTTCCTTTTGAGGAACGGAACCCTAAAAATGCTGTGAAACCTTATATTTATTTTGAAAAGCCTATCGAATGATGTGCCACACGTGAGCTTACAATGAAAAAAAAAAAAGTTTTAACTTTCGGTTTTATAAACCCCTAAAAAAATTTTTTTTAGTTATTTTAATTACAAAACTATGTAGCGGCTAACAAAATATGCCTATCCTCAAAAAAATATTCAATTACACCTGTTTTCGAGTAAAATGCCTGTGACATACGGACAGACGGACAGATGGACATGACGAAACTATAAGGGTTCCGTTTTTGCCATTTTGGCTACGGAACCCTAAAAACCGCGTGTTTAATACGAATAAGGATTATGAGCCTAAAAGCGACGTAACGAGCAAATGTGTTGAAAATAATATTTTATCCGATTGCAAAATCTATCAACCAGCTAAGTTGTTACTGTAAAAATGTCTTGAATTAAAAAGTAAGTTTCAAAATGAGATAGGTACCGTTTTCCTGTTTGCCAATGGACGCGGAAGTCCTAAAGTAATATCTTAATTAAACACAATTCACATATGTACAGTCACGAGCGTTAATTTGGGACCCATTTCCTTCAAATGTTGCTAGAACATTCACAATGCAATAAGGTCGAAAACTTCAGTTCAATAATAGTGGTGAAGTGTCAAGGTAAGACAATTAAATGTCTTATCGATTGGGCCCTTGAATTGATAACCTCTTTGCCAAAAGCTATCATTACGGTTTTCCAATTACGAACATGTGTCATTGGGTCGTTCTTCTTTTTTACCGACAATGATCCGAGGTTTTTCTGTTTTTTTGGTTTTTGAACTATCGAAAATTGTGGTTTTGAAGTGCGATTTAAAAAAAATTGCATAGGTTTCTTCATTAGAACTAATTAAAGTTTCCTTTCTGGCCAATATAAATATTTATTTACGGTTGGTTTCTAAAAAAAAACATGTGACAAAGTGGACTCTTTCAGTGGGGACAACATTTTGATTTACCACTCTGTCACGGCATTCTACGAACAAAAAACATAATTAAAAAAAATGTTAGTTAGAGAAAGTGAAATATTAAACATCACTAATGAATAAAATAATATGGACGTTCATTCGAACATTATAAAACCGTAAACATCATTACTCAAATGAGATGCCGTAATAAGACGAGGGACAGGCTATTGTCGGTCGAAAAGAAGAACGACCCCATTGCGTGTCAGTGTCAGACAAGAAAACTGATTGAAAACTGTCAAATTCTCGAAATATTATTTGCAAATAACAAATATGGCCGGAGAGAAGACAGGGCCACAAAAACGGGTGACAATGAGTCGGAAAAAATCGCAAATGATCGTTTGACTCGTTCCGCCCGGATGACGTTAGAGCGGTTGCCCCTAGTCACGTATAAACGTAAGTTGTCAGCATGGCAAACTTTGACACACCTTTAAATTTTTAGCTCTAAATGTCTTCAGTTTGCTATACGATATTCCACCTTAGGTGGGTCCCAAATTAAAGCTCGTGACTGTACCTATATGAAGTGCTGTAGCCAACAAACACATACTTGAATGCGCGCTGTAATATAGGGGTCGACTTGGAAACCCTTTCCCGCGAATAGCTCCGTGACGCGTGAACACTTGGCGCACCCGGCGCCGGCGGCGGAGGCATATTCTCGCACTAATATATCTCTACGTACGAGTAAGCCACGATAGCCAAATATATCCTTTTTAGAGTTCCGTACCTCATAGGGGAAGATAGCCTAGTCGAGTTCAGGGGGGGTAATCACGTAACGTTTCAAACGCGCGTTAGGACAGTCCAACTATCATTTTTTCGTATAAAAATTGACATTTAGATCTTCCTGACGCGCGTACAATGCATGACGTGATTGACCTATTCGATAACCTATCGTCTTATGTCAGTAACAATGTTTTTGAAGGGTTGTTTAAGTATATAGATATTGCAGAAATCGACTGTTCAAGAACACTTTGTTTTCCGTTCGTCTATAAAAAGAAGTCATATTTTTTTGGTTAGCGCCAACAAACTGAAATTATTATCCGATACTACTTAAGACTGCGCCGAGCGAAATTTGCCAAACAGGCAGTGGCCGTTAAGTAGATAACGTGAACAGTATTTGTTTAATCCATATAAAAACCGTACATTTAGCACGTCGAAGAATGTGTTAACAATTATTCCGTGGAAAAAAATTAAGATTATTAATATTTTACCCTACAAAACAAAGTAAAGTTGGACGAAAACTGTACAATCGTAAGCAGGCGTTAAGTGTTTTTTTATACATTAACAGTGGAAATCAATCCTGATTTTCAGTTCAAACGAAACATGAATGTTTATATTACAATTTGTCCGCATCAAATATTTAAACTATTGTATTGTAATTAAGGTCCAGATTTATCAAAAGGCGCTTCAAATTCGCCATACATTTTCACTATGGCGGCCGCGCGCCGATCTAAATACGCGTTCCCCGCGCTCAGTGGTTCAGTCGCCCGCGAGTGTTCAGAGCGAGTTCACGTCATTTTGCAGAACGACCTACCGATCGCGTCGTCATGTACTCGTACGCACACCGGCAATACGGTGTAAGTGTCTTTTGAGTTTTATATTTATTGCTTGTCTTACTTGAGATTAAATTAAAACAAAATTGATTTGTTTCAGTAACATGGGTAAACGTAAAGGCAAATATCCATATCAATATCCATATCCATACTAATATTATAAATGGGAAAGTGTATGTGTGTGTTTGTTTGTTTGTTTGTTGGTTTGTTTGTTTGTTTGTCCGTCTTTCACGGCATAACGGCGCGACCAATTGACGTGATTTTTTAATTGGAGATAGTTGAAGGGATGGAGAGTGACTTAAGCCACTTTTTGTCTTTTTTTAACCCCCCACTTCCCTAAAATGGGGGGTGGAAGTTTGTATGGAGCATTCCGCAATTTTCAAGGTAGAAAGCTAAAAATTGGTATGCGGACTATTTGTGACTAACAAAAAAATCGTGCATCATTTTTTTTGGAAATCTGCACCCAACCCCTTAAAAGAGGGGGTGAAATTTTATATGGGGGTAGAGTCGATATGTAGAGTCGATATGTAAAGACGATATGTAGAGTCGATATGTAGAGTCGATATGTAGAGTCGATATGTAGAGTCGATATGTAGAGTCGATATGTAGAGTCAGTATCTAGAGTCGATATGAAGAGTCGATATGTAGAGTCGATATGTAGAGTTGGAATGTAGACTCGGTACGTAGTCGATATGTAGAGTTGATATGTAGAGTCGATATGTAGAGTCAATATGTAGAGTCGATATGTAGAGTCGATATGTAGAGTCGATATGTAGAGTCAATATGTAGAGTCAGAGTCGATATGAAGAGTCGATATGTAGAGTCGATATGTAGAGTCAGTATCTAGAGTCGATATGTAGAGTCGATATGTAGAGTCAGTATCTAGAGTCGATATGAAGAGTCGATATGTAGAGTCGATATGTAGAGTTGGAATGTAGACTCGGTACGTAGTCGATATGTAGAGTTGATATGTAGAGTCGATATGTAGAGTCAATATGTAGAGTCGATATGTAGAGTCGATATGTAGAGTCGATATGTAGAGTCAATATGTAGAGTCAGAGTCGATATGAAGAGTCGATATGTAGAGTCGATATGTAGAGTCAGTATCTAGAGTCGATATGAAGAGTCGATATGTAGAGTCGATATGTAGAGTTGGAATGTAGACTCGGTACGTAGAGTCGATATGTAGAGTTGATATGTAGAGTCGATATGTAGAGTCAATATGTAGAGTCGATATGTAGAGTCGATATGTAGAGTCGATATGTAGAGTCAATATGTAGAGTCAGAGTCGATATGAAGAGTCGATATGTAGAGTCGATATGTAGAGTCGGTATGTAGAGTTGGAATGTAGACTCGGTACGTAGAGTCGATATGTAGAGTCGATATGTAGAGTCAGTATCTAGAGTCGATATGTAGAGTCGATATGTAGAGTCAGTATCTAGAGTCGATATGAAGAGTCGATATGTAGAGTCGATATGTAGAGTCGGTATGTAGGGTTGGAATGTAGACTCGGTACGTAGAGTCGATATGTAGAGTATATATGTAGAGTCGATAATTATATACAAGAAGAAACTGATTGACTGACAAATCACCGCACATCCCAAACCGTTGGATATAGAGATTCCAAAGTTGGGTTCCTTATAAGTTCGGGTGCACTAAGAAATGATTTTTAAAAATTCACCCCCTAAGCGGGTGAAATGGGGGTACAAAGTTTGTAAGGGGAAACAAAATAAGTAAGACTATTTCATTCGTAATTTCACAGGAGTATTCCTAGCGATCAATGAGTGAACTCGTGTTTCAGGTTTTTTGAGAATTCAACTCCTAAAAGGGGGAAATGTGGTGACAATGTTGAAAACCAACATGGGTATATTTCTCTGCTTTATCGGGTCGCTGGTAGCTGATTACGAAAACAACAACGATTTTCTTTCTTGAAAGTATTTGTGCCAAATTTCAATTCAATTGGAACATACGGGTCAAACTGAGATGCAACTTTTTTGTAGGTAAACGGTTAAAATTACTTTTAGTACGCGGGCGGAGCTCCATACAAACTTCCACCCCCCATTTTAGGGAAGTGGGGGGTTAGAAAGAGACCAAAAGTAGCCTATGTCACTCTCCATCCCATCAACTATCTCCACTTAAAAAATCACGTCAATTCGTCGCCCCGTTTTGCCGTGAAAGACGGACAAACAAACAAACAAACTAACAAACACACATATACACTTTCCCATATATATTTATATATAATATTAGTATGGAAGTATGGATATATATATATATATATACCTATTTCTATTTTTACCGAGATGGGTAAAATACTTACATGTTTTGAGTATGTAAAGAAACTACTTTCAAAATTACTTCATATATAATTAATATTCATAATTTGGAGTCCAGTAGGTATTTATAAATTTCATTAATTCGAGTACGAGTTCAAAAGAAATTTTACAAGTATCTCTGTTTATTACAAGTAAAATAACTATTGTGTTTACCTAACCTAACACCTAATTGAACAAAAAAATATTAGTTACTTTCTTTTGCGTCCGGACGGCCGGTCAAGCTAGAAACACTCGCCGTTGTGTGCGTGCACGCACACATCTAGCGAAAAACCCAAACAGCGCCCGCGTCTTACGCTCGGCGCAGTCTTAAAGCTTACTTGAAATTGCACATTTTACAGTCATCAGTTTTACAACAACGTAATCAAATGATACGCAAACCTATTCATTATAATTACAGAGACACGGTCGCCTTGATTGCCTTACCTTGGAGGAAAAAATAGTTAACATATCGATCTTATAAATTTCTCTTTCTTTCTTTCTTTTCTTTCTTTCTTATATTTATTGTCAGGTCAACTTAACAGAATGCAGGGAAATCGTAAATAGTACATTGTTATAAAGGCTAGAACATTGGACGATATAGGCGATAGATGAACGTGTGAGTTCGAAGTACGAGCTAAAGGTGAGGACCTCGAAGATACGAGGCGATCTATTGCAACAATGATAAAATTCATAGAAATCCATCCAACGTATGAAAAATTGTTTACTTGCCAAAGGAAACCAAAAGCTTATTCTAGTACTTAAGTTAGGTTTACGGTCCACATTATGCAACCTTTCTTCGCAAAAATTGCTTATTCAACTTATGATATCTTAATATATTAACTACTCCGTCCGATAGATACAACGTAAATCGTGATCGATAGCAATGTTGATTTTGTATATCATACATGTACCTATAAAGATCAAGTACGATATTATTAGATACTAAAGTGTACCTTATCAATGATTTCTTTTATTTTTTTATTAGAAGAGGATGTTCTCGTAAGCTGCGTCCAGAGGCAAGGATAGAGGTAGGTTCTTGCGGAGCACTGCGCAACGTTGCGTCGTCCACGTGGCATAGATTCGCTGCATCGCATGACAAGTCTGACATTTCCCAGCGCGCTGCAACAACTTATTGTTGCATTTGTTACATTCATAAAATAGTCGTACCTACCTTAAACCTGCTTTGTGCACGAAATAGGGACATTATTTGGCTGCTTTAATTTCAAGCTTCAATTGTAGTTAATTAAAATTGAATGACACGTAATTTCCGCTACGATAAATGTA
The DNA here is from genome assembly GCA_932294315.1 of Epinotia nisella. Taxonomy (NCBI): domain Eukaryota; kingdom Metazoa; phylum Arthropoda; class Insecta; order Lepidoptera; family Tortricidae; genus Epinotia; species Epinotia nisella. Next base: position 13,756,703 of record OW028679.1, on the reverse strand, counting down.
GTTTGGGATGGAAGTACATAGAGCTGTCATACAGATTTCAAGCGAGGCGCCCGCCGAGCACTCAACCGCAGACTGAAACCTAAAACCACTAGCCAGCAACATACTCGCGCTTACTTAGTTATTCAACTGTTCACTAGATAAAATTCGAGCTACTGAATTTCCTAACAACCCTGTCTACCTGACAATTCAAAGTATCAAGAAGTGTCTTGGTAAAAGAAAAACTTTTAACTGGCAGGAAGATTTCCTGAAAGTAAGTAGCTAAGCGTACCCCTACTGTGAGTTTAATTACTTCATCATAACTTTTGCACACTTTAAAGAAGGGTCGTTCGTTACATTCAATTAATATCACTTAAAAGGTTTGAGGAAAGCATTTAAAGGTGAACAAACTCAAGAGTTGTAAATTGTATTCATTGAGTGTCTCTTGTCAAATTAGACTCATCTTATACTGTCTGTCGGCGGCTGTCTGTTACTGTTACATTCACGGGGATACCAAAATATACATATGCAGATTTCTACTGTAATCACAATATTCACATACGTCCCTTGATTGCGAAAACCGCTTAAGCTCCGTTTTGGTCAAAAGTGAGATATCAATCCTGCTATATTATGCTTTTCAAAATCTACCCGCTACAAAAGCCCGTTTTTTGATACGTGGCTCCATTCCTGATTTAGTGTTTAGGATAACGTCAGATAACACCGTTTCTTTTAAATAATTTACAGGCAAAACCTATTAAGTGTCTGTTATAGCGGCTAGCATATTCTTTTTCAAGGTCAGAAACATTATATTATTATTTAAGCGTTTTTGGAATGTTGTTAGTTTGAACGAAACATGCAATTTAATTACCAGTATAAAGATGCTAACGAGATAAACTAGATTTTTGCAGCAAGCGATAAAACCAAAATGTGTATTTAATAATCTGTCAAAAATAGTCTAACCACCTATACTATGTTTTGTCAAAACACCAAATCAATCAATAATAAAAATTTATCTACAGCAAAAACATGCTAAATGTAATATAAGCGACTTTGCTCGTTACTTTTCGCCCTCGACCACATTCAATTCATTGAACCTAAACCTCTGTATGTCGCATATGTCTTATGTCTTATCGCTAGCACTCTAGGCGTGTGTCTGCACGATGAAGGTGCTCAATACTGAGGCCGTCATGGTCAGGAGATTTTCCTCGTGACAGACATTTGATAGCTTTACTCACATCCTTAAATAAAACTCGTGCTTATTTCCCGACCACCCAACTCAGTACATAGCGTCTCCATTTACTGTGATATTTGACGAGGAAATATCGCAGTCAATGGAGGATGGATCGTGATTTGACGAGAAAATAATTTTTAAAAAGATCTGCTATACCTTTATGATCGCTGATGCTTTCTACATTTGCTGGAATGCCCGGCCTACTGTTCTGCATGTTTGTAGGATTCCAAAAGCTTCTAAAATCTCGCTTAAAGTGGTGTTTCGTGATTGTATCTAATTTAATTTGCTCTTCGTTCTTTTGACACCACTTTAACTAAAGAAAGCCTCAGATCGCTTTGTTTTACCGCCCTATGTACCATATTATATATACCATATAGTAGATAATAAGGAAATTAACCCATTATAATTATCAACAGGCTTCAAAAATCAAAACCATTTTATGGAATTTGACTGTATGGGTTTTTGTTCAATTTTTTTAATGACTTTAGGACGCGGCTTTGAAGTGGTTACATTGAAGTACGGGCGCTTAAAAAATGTAATTAAAAGTCTTTAAATAACAATCATAGTCTTCAAATAATTAATTTATTATCATATTTATCATAATTAAAAAAAAATAACGCATGTTAATTATCAACTAGTTGCAAAAATCAATACAATTTTCTGAAACTGCGGCTGTACTGGTTTAAATAAATAAATAAATATCGTGGGACAATTCATACCAATTGATCTAGTCCCAAATTAGGCAAAGCCTATACAATGTTTCTGCCGTTGCTTACTTTTATTTTATTACTTTTCACCCCTAGGGCGACACGCCGCTGTTTAGATGAACAATGACCTACATTCAAAGCATGAGAGAAAAAAAAATAGCCTATGTCCATCCAGAAAGTCCATTCTATAAACGAGAGAAAGAATTTTTTGGAATCGAATGAGTAGTTTCGTAGTCCTCCTTTAAGTAATACATAGATTAACGGGCATAATTTCCAGCAATTACGTAAATGAAAAATATTGTGCACTAATTCAAAGTAGAAAAAAGCTATTATTGGGCAAAAATTGTACCGTACTACCAGTTCTACCTAGAAATAGCGTTGGCGCGATCGATTCTTAGGCTTCATTACGCAATAACGCCGCCATCTACAAAACTAGGCACATTAAAAATACGCCAATTAAACGTGGAGACCGGGGATGGTTGACCAAATATTTCTTTAGAGTATATTAATTTGATACCTATTTCAGTTAATAGATATACTATTTACTTTAGAAAAAAGTGGCAAAAAGCACGATATTCATTACGATATAGTGTACAGGCCGGATCTCGTAGAATAGGAAAAACTCGTCAGCAGGGGTAAGTTGACCTATGAAGTTGTTAGGGCAATATTGAAACATAAATAAGTAACATTTGTTCAATATTAAATCTAGCTAACATACGTATATATTATACATATAAAAATGATAAAAACACTATATTAATGAATGCTTTCGTAACCATTTCAATAGGCAAGTCACACCAAATTGTTGTGAAATCCCCACGTGGCCTACCCTGTTACGTCTTCTACACAATCGAGTTTGTTGAAGTATCTTTAAAGTACCAAATATGTTTAAAATAATACGCAATTGTAAATAATCGAAATGCATGAAGGTGAATTTTAAAACCATGCGCTGTGACACAAAGCGGTCCATGGCGGTTATACAGTCAGCATCATAAACATGTACACACTTTTCGACCTTATATCTAAGTAGAAATAGAATAGGTCATAGAATGTATACATGATTATAATGCTGGCTGTACCAGGGCGCACTGAGCTATAGCCACAAAAATTTAAATTCGATTGTTTCCATGGTAGCGCCGCTGGCTGCCCAGCGCAGGAGGACATGTACATGTACAATAACATATTTATTTTATTAAATGTTTGATTTTATGAATTAAAGTCATCCCCATTTAGGCATGCCTTTTCATTGACATTGAAATAGCAATTGTAACTTGATAACGATAAGTTTCATTACTGTTAAATGGTTAAAGATAGTTTGATAGCCGAAACTTTGATATCGAAGTAACGGACCTCAATTATAAATAATTTGACTCGAATCTGGACTCGAAAAATGCTAAAAAATAGAACAAATTTATGAGGTTGTATAAAAACTCGATTGTAGAAAAAATTGTGTCGCACACAACATCGCCAGTTTTCTAATTACTGACCGCCTAATCTTTTTTTACACAAAAAGTACACTTCGTTCTTTTATCCACTATTACTTCATATGAAACATAAGCTGAGCAATTTCTAATGTTTATCAACACCAATCTCTTGCCAATAATTTCGCTATGCGGGCAAGAGCTGTTCCTATATCATTTATTAGGACTTACATTTTTTGCATAGTTTAAGTAATATTATGCATAACCTCTCAAAACGTATTTTTAGACCAAACCAAATATTATCTATGAAATTCACAATATTACACATGTGACATGACATAAACTCCAAACTAGACTCAAAACAAGTTTTACAAGAAATAGGATAAAATATACAAAAAACAGGTGTATTATTCATTTTTTTTATTGAAACAAAAAAGCGATGACGTTTAAGGAAATTCCCCAGCCAATCTTCACCAGCAAACAGTTTTGTGTTCCATATCGTTTTTTTTTTGCAGACTCATATGCGAACTATTGGGTTTCATAAGGTTTTTCTTCAAGTAAGTCTCTAAAGTAAGCTCTTCTTCGTCGCTAAATATTTGTCTGTTTTTTTCTGTAAACGCTGACGCTCTCCAAAGTTGCTTCGGACATCGATAATCCAGGATTTGTTTCCAATTTTTTCTTCATATTTACCACGTATAAAAAAGCGCTCTTACCCAAAAATCCAACCAAATCAAGTTTTAATAGGACCCGCTAGACTCAATCAAATGCATAGGCAATATGAAAATAGGTGCAATAATGACCGAGGTATCATGTAATATACGTATGAGAGTGATACGTAGGTACGGATGGACAAGCTCTTCTTAAAATTTGGTTTAAAATAGCAGGGTGCGGAGGTGGGCGAGGTCACGCTTCTATTCTATACACTTCTATACCCAATTTCAACTCGAAAAGGGATGATCTCAGGGATAAAAAGTATGTTTGTTAATCCAAAATATTAGGTGGTTTATCCAAATCGGTGAAACAAACGTTCCAACATATAAACTTCCATATTTATAATATACGGGCATTTATGTATATTTTATTTGTTTCGTGACGAAAGCTTAATACACAAACTCATTTCGCCGGCCGCGCTAGGGAACGTAAGCTTAATTAGATGTTATACAGGCTAGGCAAAGCCCATGCGTGGTTTAATTAATATCCGTGTAGAATATAAATTAAATTGTGTTCATGCTTTTTCCTTGCGATTACCGCAGTCTTTTATAATGTTCTCTCGTTGATAAAAACAGTGATATATTAAGGGAAACGTGTCACTAAGGACGTCGCCCGACGTACCGAATCCATAGCTTAAGAAACAAGTAGATACTTGCATTAGCTAAGGTACTTAAGTACTCCAAATATTTGCCTACCTTAGAATATGAACATTTATTAAGTTTTAATGTCACCCATATTTGCATAGTGTAGATACGTAGGGGGAAACCGGGAGCCTTGACCAGGTTGGAGTCTTGAAACATCTCAAATGTATTTCTATTTAAATTTCTTGCCATCGGCGCCGTTGCCAAATCAAAGGAAAATCGCACAAAGGCGACAGCTGCAATATTTCTCTATATTGACCGCCAGTGCTACGGTTTGGCGTTGAGCGCGGTAAAGATGTTTTCGCATGTTAAAAGTTGAAAAAATTTTTTTTTGCATTCTAATGCTATCTCGATCTTTTTTAAGGTAAGAACTGTTTCCTTATCACATTGTATTGTTAATTTAATGTAGTTTTATTGGGTCTGTTAATCTCCCGCAAATCTCCCGCTGTGGTCTTTAGGTATTATAATTTTATGTCCTTTTTTGTTTTGGCTTTAGCAATTCAAGCCATTTTGGGCCTCCAGAAATTAACGACATAAGAACTCATAAATGCCATACAAAAAGTTAAAACAGAGGTGTGGTATCAACAGGACCTTACTTCGCTTAAATAAAGTGGATTTCTTTAGTAAAGGGTAGTCCATATAAAAATCCCAGACTTTTACAGTTTTACAAGAAGAGAGACTGATAGTATAGTGTTTCTTCTGAAATGGCACCCAAAATCTGTTGATTTTGTATTTTGATTGTATACTCTGATTAATTTGTTGGAATAACTTTTTGTTTTGAATATCTATTGACTGTAATATATGTGTGAACAAAGTGAATGTTGGTTTAACAGACCAATAATAGGTATTTAATACGCCATTTATGTTATAATGGGGTTTGTTATTTTTATTAATACAAGTGATCTCAAATGATTTATTAAGATTAAAACATGGCAAAACAATCTTAAAAGTCAAAAATCAGCGTAACTATGTTTAATTTTGATAACATTAGTAAAAGAGACTGTTTTACAAGTATGTTTTTGCTATAAATTATGTATTATTTATTTTATTTATCCATTAAACAACAGCTTTTGTTTACCTTTTTCTACCACAGAGACCTATGGTCAAGTCTCCCCCTTGCACTGGTCATCTCACCCGTGGGGATGGGAGATTTTTTTGTTTGTGAAAATTATATTTTAAAAACAAATTATGAACTTAATCAACAAGCTAATGATATAAAATGATACCTAATTAAATTTGACACATATGGGTGCAACATCAAGTCGCTACGATTAACACCTAAAATTTTTAAATGTAATTTTTTAAGCATCTTTAAGTAAATTGGGGTTCAACTGTCCCGGACTCCCCCTACGTTTTAGGACAAAATGCGAATTTCTTACGGCGTAAGTACATTTTTCAAGATGGCGGCGATTCCACAAGTTTTTGGTGCAGCGAGTTTTGGGCGATAGATACAGGCCTTAGGCCTAGGAAGGTACCAAATTTCGTACCAGTTTTTGAGATTGAACAATATCAGTGGAGGTTTTACAATATTGCTTGTAGCAATCATCAAGCAGATTCATTTTCAGGGTGTGAATGAGTACCTACTGAGACCGTAATAAATTTTTCTCAAACATGCAATGAAATGTCGTCCTTACATGCGTTATAACAGGCTTCAAAGTATCACGTTTCGGGCGGAACTACTCGAGAGAACTGGTAAGCAATTTCATACAAAATTGAAGGCCTAGGCCAGGAAGTATTTTTTTTTAAATTTTAATGTTAACATGGCATCTGTTTTCATCTACAGGCTAATCAGCTGAATTATTATTTTTTATTTTTTCTAGTGGCAGAATGGTTATCGGACCAAAAATATCCGCGTTAATGCATTACTGCAGACGCCGGGAAAGAAGGGCTTGCCGGGTGAGTAGGTATAGACGGCCGGCCGTAGGGAGGCCGGATAGTGACACGAAGCCGGCAAGCCCTTTTCACGGCCAGGCATGTATAGTGCTTTTCTCAAACATATGCAATGAAATAAAACAATACACCACTCAAAATAGTACATTAGTTTTCCCTCCAATCCTCCATACTTATTGTTTTTTTTCACGAAAGGCGTCCGTATTTCGCGTGTGTAGAGTTCGAATAGACCTTATTAGGGCCATTATACATAACCTTCTATAATGAATAAAATAAAGAGGATTTTAAATATTGTCTATGGTTTCTGGTGACTTATACACTTATACGTACACAGATAATATTTTAAATTTATTCATCAAGACATTGAATCATACAGGTTTGTATTCTTAATAAAGGTTCGTGTGTAATAGGCATTAACGCGGACATTTTTGGTTCGATAACCATTCTGCCACTAGAAAAAATAAAAATAAAAAAATTCAGCTGTTTAGTCTGTAGATGAACACAGATGCCATGTTAACATTAAAATTAAAAAAAAAATACTTCCTGGCCTAGGCCTTCAATTTTGTATGAAATTGCTTACCAGTTCTCTCGAGTAGTTCCGCCCGAAACGTGATACTTTGAAGCCTGTTATAACGCACGTAAGGACGACATTTCATTGCATGTTTGAGAAAATACCTTTGTGCACCGGGTAGGTATTTCCTGATTTATGTAGGTACAGTCAATATCCTATCCAAATGGCATACTTCGGAGATAAGAGAATACATTCTATGTCTAAACATCCAGAATCTTATTGAAATGAAACGTCGAATATGAGAAAATACAGCATGTGACTTTCATAAGAACATTTATTTTAAGGGCTGAAAGTATAAGCCCTAATGAACGTAAATTGGTATCTCTAGTTTTAAAAAAAACGGTTATTTTTTTTTCATACAAATTAATTCGGCCCGCAATGTATTGGTAACAAAGCTAACAACTGACAGTAACTAGCTCTGCCTCTCTGAAACGTCAAGTGAATGTTAGCAGTACATTGCTGCTCGAGAAAATTCAAAAAATTAATAACTCTCCATTAGAAATAGTAATTGTTATATTTTTTCGATAAAACGTTTCACAGCACTGAAAGCTATCGTTCCTTAAAATAAATGTTCTTATGAAAGACACACACTGCATAATAATAAATATTTACGATTATTTACATGACCAACTGGCCTCTTAAAATATTGCAATTAATATTAGGTATCCTATCATAAACGAGAGTTGATTACATTTTAAGGTTCCACTTAACACAGACAGTGACCTTAAGTAGGTTTCCAAGAAACGTACATTTCTCAAAAGAACAGAAATCCTTTATTGTAATTTTGGAACAAGATTGCTGTTTGGCAAAGTCTAATCGTGCGTGGGAAATTTACACAGCGTAAACCCTAACTTTTCGAGGAAGACAACTTTTTATCTTCTCCCAAAGACACTGTGAGCTTATTATGCAGACATAATGAGTAGAACCCACAAGTTTTGTAAGAGAGCGCCTAAAGCCAGTATTCTAGGTCAGTATGGGCATCATTTCTGTTTAAACTGTGCTCAAGTAGGTACTGGGTACTGAATAATAGCCCACAAACCACCGCGACGATGTTCAATCGATAAAGACGACCGCAAATAATTATTGATTATGAGGTTCAATTTGAATGCTATTGTTAGGTGCATTGATTGGTAACAGTGATTAAAAAAAAGTTTATTACGGACAAAATCCATATAACATTAATTATTAGTGAAATAAAAATACAAGATTATAATTAACATTAACTAAGATAAATTAAAACTAAGTTAAATCTAAAAAAGGCCCTCGAGGCATTGTACCGAGGATGCTGGCGGCATTTCCTCGCTGAATTGCAATGCTGATGCGTTGCGCGAGAAAGCCGCCAGCTCTTCGGTCACCAGTTACATCGACCAGACGTTTCGCGATTTCTGCAAATAACTTATGCGCACTGGGACCCCACGGACCGAGGGTCTCGACGCCAAAGGGTACAAAATCGTACTCTCTGCCGAGGCCTCTATATTTATTACATTTCAGATTTTCGGCGTTTTCCGCCGCTGCACCCGCTTTAGAAGTAGTCCGTTGGAGGTGAGACGGTGCCAGTGTGTCTACACATGTAGCGTCCCACACAAGCATCCGTCTCAACCTCCATGGAACCAGAGACACACCATCAGGTCTTTTGCCATCATCTCTGACAATGCCAGGCGGCTCAAGAAGAGCAGGCACATTGATGCTGGCAAGAGACCGGCGGATTATGTCATTAAGTGTCGCATGTCTTGAAAAGCGGCCTGCACTTTTTTGACAACAAAGTCCGTGGTGACCCAGTCGGTCCACGTCCGTGCCACAAGGGCATATGTGTGGAGTGCATACCGTGACCCCAAGCCGCAGACCAGTCGCCAGACGAAGGGAGGTCGGATCCAGGAAGGTACCGGTATTTGGAGAGGGATGGGCATGTAGCCAGTGACCGGCCTCTCTGGCTCCAACCGCCAAAAGTCTTGCGCGATCTGGACCTGAACTGCGGCTCAGAATAGATTTGTAGGTTAATTAATTATTAGTTAATTAAGTATATACACTTAAGCTATATTAGTAAGGTATAATTTAGTGTGAATACAATTCAATTTAAGTATCTGCCACCCTCATGAATACAACGTGCCCATGCGTTCGTACCCAGTGTCTCAGAATGGGGCAGTCCGTCCTCTCACTGATGACCCTCAGGATGGTGTTGTGGCTCCCCCGCACCCTGCGCATGAGTGATGCAATACGGTGACGAATCACCGCGCACCCCTCACCCAATCACCCCTCCGTGCGCGCGTACGCAAACATTGCTGAAGCGCTGCAGTAGCGTGGGAGCCCCAACAACACCCTGAAGGCATTATTGTATACTCGGAGGGCGTTGCAGGCTCGCTGCGTGTAATCACAGTATAAAGAACTACAACCAGTAGGCAAGTATCATTCATCTTTAAAATTTACTCACCCGCTCAGCGTAACCGCTCAGGAGTTAGGGTTGTCAAAAATATGTTTGGAGAGATATTTATTCATTTATAATTCTTGTTTCATTTTCATGAATTTCATAAGCAGGTATGTAGCTATTTTAATAAACGGCTCACCCCCACTTAACCTAATATCGTTAGTGCTAATTTCATTACACCAACGTTTGATATAACTTTCATTAGCCCTAATATTCGGATAACTAATATTGTATGGCATAATTATTTGCTGTGCCTAATTTAATACATCCTTATCTTTACTAATACTAAACATCAAGTGTGCTAATATATTGGAAACTAATAATGATTTTTCCTAGTGATTACTAAGCCTAATGATTAACGTGCCTAATGATTACTATGTATAATGAATACTACACCTAATTTCATCACACGTATCCTGTCACTTGACCTATTAACTTTTGCTCTAATGTTTCACTAGACCTAATGTATTTTTTATGTTTGTTAGGTACAGAATCCTTTAAAATAAGCATGTTTTGTTTGTTTGTTTTTCTCTAAAATCAATAATAGCCGAGATATTGAATCCAGAAAATCAAAACGACCTAGGACTTAAAAATCAAAAATGGTCGAGATATTGTATTTTACATGCATGCGTACAAATAACAAAACCGAATCGGAGCACCCCACTATCCACGTGGTCTTATCTGCCCTACCCCTAGTGTGTATATGAAAATTGTGGAGCCAGGAGGTCGCGAAGGAGGTCCTGAGTTGAGCGGGCGCACGAGGCCGAAGCGACGTGAGTGGGGGGAGGTGGCGAGCGAAGCGAGCCGGGGACCTCCCGAACGGAGCATAGGTCGAGTGCGCTCGTGAAACGAAGGGCTGACGAAGCGAGTTTCTGGCGGGAGCCCGGGCGGAGGGCGGAGGATTTGGTCCCAGAAACGATAAGTTCTTTATAAAAACGTATATTATGACCATGAAATATTCTAAGATATTATTAATATTCATAAAATATAGGTCGGTGTAGGTACGACGTCGGGAGTGTTAGAAAGAACTGCGACCCTACAGCGTGCGAGCCGAGCGAGCGAAGCGAGCGTGCCGCGGCGGCCGACTTTAAACGAAAAAAAATGATTACTGAGAATTCGGCCATGAGCTACATTAGACATTATGATAATTCGGGATACTGACATTAGGGCTGAAATAGTTAGGTAAAATGAAGATTCGGGTTTTTGATTTTAGAGACATTGATAATGTTACGACGGCGGCGGGGTCTGTGACAGTTTCGTTGTTAAGGTAATGACCGCGCCGTCAAGGTATTTCAAGGTTCATCGTGTTGTCATGGGACATCGCTAGCCTAGCTAAGGGTAAGGATGGCGGCTTCAGAGTCGATGTACCCGGGTTAGAGTCCAGCGACCGGCATGCACTTTTTGTATGTTTTAAATTCTTAGTACATTTTCTAGACGCAGAGTAGCATGGAATGTTCTAAAAAATGTAGGTAAGCGATTCGATGCTTACTGAAATTTATAGCAAAATGAATGGGCTGGAATATTCGAGAAATATCGACGTAGAACGATTATCTGGAAAAGCCTATGCTACTCAAAACGAATGAATAACGAAATGAAGATCGAAATTACGGTCTAGAATATTCGGTAAGGGGTATATAAAGAGACCAAGTTCGCGGAACAAGGCAGTATTCGGGAGTATACGGAAGGGACTACTCGGAGTGATGTTCTAGTGTGGATTAGTATTCGGAGGGAGTATACGGAAGGGACTACTCGGAGTGCAGTCTTGAGTGAGAAGTATTCGGAGTCAGTTTACGAAGTGAAGTCTTCAGAGAGGAATTCTTACAGTGGAGTACTGGAAGAAGTAGTACAGTGGAAACAAGTTTAGTGGTGAATAGTAAAGTGATTTAGTGCAAAGTAACAGTGAAGTGTTAGCTGTGTCGGTACTAGCAGGCGCGGACTCGGTGAACTAGAGTGTGTTAGTTGAGTCAGTGTTAGTACGAGTGGATTCAGTGGACTTTGCCCCGTAAGTCACGTAATAAATTAGGGCTAACGGAGGGGAACCTTTATAAACACACTTTAGAAACTGCGAACATTTTTTTTCGTTTTCAAAATCGTTATCTAAGGTTCCGAGGGGCTTTTTAATACGAATACGAGGTTGGATTTTCAAAAAGTGGCCGCCATCTTGAAATGCTTTAAATACGGCCCGATTTCGTTCAAAATTGATATCTGACGGTCCAAGCACAACCGCTGGGCGGGAGTTGGAAGCGGCACTAAATTCCGTCATGGAGCAATTGCACCAATGGTTCAAGACGGTTTGGCTCTAAACAAAGAAAAAACCAGCTTCATGTCAGTCAAACTAAACGGCCATACAAGCCCAAACATGAGGGTGTGCGCCGGCGGTGACCCTATACAGCACGTGAACGGCGCACGCCTTCTCGGGTTTCATCTGGACAGCGCGCTAACATGGGAGGCGCACATCGATGAACTATGCAAGAGAGTGGGGAGTGCGTGCTTCGCGCTGCGGAGACTGACGATGACCGCCGGGAGGGGTGCTGTGCGAGAATGCTATTACGCGACAGTGCAGTCGCTCCTGACATACGGCGTGGAGTTTTGGGGTCGCGCCTCTGACTGGAGGCGTGTGTTCTCGCAGCAAAAGCGCGCCATCCACGCGATGGCCGGTAGGCCGGGGGATACCCCAGCGCGAGACCTTTTCCGCGAGCTCAAGATTTTGCCCCTGCCTTATTTACTCATATACCAGGTCTCAGTGTTCACTCACGAGAGCTTGGATATGTTCAAACGCAGAGGCATTAACACCAACTACAACCTGCGCAGTAATAGACACCACAACAGAATGATCGCCGAATCACACAGACTTGTCAAGTCAGAACGATCCGCGTACTATGTAGGCCCCTCTATTTACAATCGCCTACCAGACTGCGTAAGAGATGCGACTTCCACGGCAGCATTCAAGGTTAGGCTGAAAAAGTGGTTGATGCAGGAATCATTCTATTCATATGACGAGCTCTTTAGTCTACCAATAATACTTTAAAGGTATAAAACATAGTATGACATATAAAAATAATCAAATATAATTGACATATAATATAATATTAAAAACTGTAATTAATCATAGTTAAACACTATTGAAAGTTCAATACCTATTGTATCTTGACTTGTAACAATTGTTATCTCCACTTATAATAAATCTCTAAATTAAAAAAATAATCAGCCAGTATCATTTCAGACATTGTTCTGTCACGAATGTTCTCAGCTTCCCATGAACGGAAAAACATGAAACATTTTTATAGGTACATTATTATTCTGGCTTAGGATAGTTTTTACGCGACTTGGACAGTTAATTAATTTTCTGAAATATTTGACCTCTTTAAATTTTTCTTTTCTTTTTCTAATATATACATCGCTGCCACATCTGTAAGCTGTCAGTAATGTCAAAATGGCGGAATTGTTTTGTCTTTTACGTATTAATAATTTAGATCCGGACTACGGTAGACATTCACGAAACGCATACCAAACGACCAAGCATAAAAAATAAATATATTCTAATATGAGAACTTATATGCGCAAATTTCGTATTCAGGCGTAATTTCAATAAATGTATCAACAAATTTGAACAATATAATTAAGTAACACGAATTTGTTTTTTTAATGGCATGGCGGGCGCTCTTGGCGCATTCAGCCGAAGTATAAGGAATGGGATTAAAAGAAAATACGGATAGATCGGAAATGTAGAACACAAGCGAAAGACCAGGAAAGAGTAGTATAATATCGTATATTATATTAAAGTTTGATATTATTTAAAGACTAAAACTTATGTAAGGCTTTAAAATAAATATTCCTATACAAGGATGAGTCATACTTTTTTACCTTTGAACCATATGTTTTGACTAAGACACATTACTACAAACAGCCAAGTTCTCACGTTTAAACGCCTAGCAATTTGTCACAACAACTTACTATAGTTAGACTGGTTAGGAATGTATGGCTGTCTCTTTCCAACTATCGCAAGTTGTTGTGACAAATTGCGCCCGTTTGTAGTGTGTTACACTGGCGCGGCCTGCGGTGGCGGTCAATAGTAAATTTGACAGCTAATGACAAGTTTATTATTGACCGCCGAGGCCAGGCCACAGAAACACCAAGTTGGCGGCGGAGTCTGCGTTTGTAAAAAAACCGATCAAGTGCAAGTCGTTTGATTCGCGCACCGAGGGTTCCGTCTTGCCCCACCCATTAATTTTGTAAATTTTTTAACGACGCATAGTCTGTTAAGTCATGAGTATCTACAGCGCCATTTATCAGTGCATTTTGTTACTAACTTTCGCGACCAAGGAACTCGGTATGTACCTATGTTGGTTTTCAGCGATAAATCTTTAGATTAGATTAGATTAGATTATTTATTTCATGATAGAAAATACATTACAGATTTGTATACATGTCAAAAAAATAAGATTCTTTATCACGATCGTCAAAATTAATTAAAAATAGATATACAATAATATGACGATGTCAATAAATGTGTACACTACACAATAATTTGGAAATTGTAAAATAAAACAAAACCACAAAGCAAAGCAAATATATCAACCATTAGGTATCGTCAATAATTTATTAAGTGCGATTACTTTTTTGTATTTGCTGGAAGGTACTTTCAGAATACTTTCATACGAATGTGAAGGAAAAATATTGAACACCTAATTAACAAATGATTTTTGAAGAATAAAAAAATACGCTCGATAGAGGTCTTGTTATACTGATTGTATTGTGCATAACTGATTGAGATGAAATTTGGTGCAGAGGTACTTTGAATTCCGGGGAAGGACAAAGGATAGTTTTTATCCCAAAATTAATTACCTAAGGGAGTGAAAAGGGGGGGCGAAAGTTTGTATGGAGCTACGATGTAAACGAGTTCCGCGCAGACGAAGTCGCGGGCAAAAGCTAGTTAACAATAAATTTCATTTCATTTCCGAGGGGCCTTTTCATACGAATCCGAGGTTGGATTTTCAAAAAGTAGCCGCTATCTTGAAAACCTTAAATACGGTCCGATTTTGTTCAAAATCGATATCTGAGGATGCGAAGGGCCTCTTAATAAGAATCCGAGGTTGGATTTTCGAAGAGTAGCCGCCATCTTGAAAATCTTGTCAACTATCTCCACTTAAAAAATCACGTCAATTCGTCGCCCCGTTTTGCCGTGAAAGACGGACAAACAAACAAACACATACACTTTCCCATTTATAATATTAGTATGGATTTAAAGCCTTATATAATTTTTAGTCTGTAAATAATATCAAGCTTTAATATATATACCTATGTTGTGTATGAAAATTCATTTTCATTTTTATCCATACTTCCATAATAATATATTAAATGGGAAAGTGTATGTGTGTGTTTGTTTGTTTGTCCGTCTTTCACGGCAAAACGGGGCGACGAATTGACGTGTTTTTTTAAGTGGAGAAGTTGAAGGGATGGAGAGTGACATAGGCTACTTTTTGTCTCTTTCTAACCCCCCACTTCCCTAAAATGGGGGGTGGAAGTTTGTATGGAGCATTCCGCAATCTTCAAGGTAGAAAGCTAAAAGGACTATTTGCGACTAACAAAAAAGTCGTGCATCATTTTTTTTTTGAAAATCTGCACCCAACCCCTTAAAAGAGGGGGTGAAATTTTATATGGGGGTCCAGATATGTAGTCGGTATGTAGAGTCGATATGTAGAGTCGATATGTAGAGTCGATGTGTAGAGTCGATGTGTAGAGTCGATGTGTAGAGTCAATGTGTAGAGTCGATGAGTAGAGTCGATGTGTAGAGTCGATGTGTAGAGTCGATGTGTAGAGTCGATATGTAGAGTCGATATGTAGAGACTATTTCATTCGAAACTTCACAGGAGTATTCCTAGCAATAAATGAGTAAATACGTATTTCAGGTTTTTTGGGAATTCAACCCCTAAAAGGAGGAAATGTGACAATGTCTGAAAATCAACATGGGTATTGATTCTATGGTTTATCGGGTTGCTGGTCGCTGATTACGAAAACAACAACAACGATTTTAAAATCCAACGTGGCGGACGTGAAATACCATTTCCCCTGTTGGGGTGCGATGGGGTTGTGTCTAAATATCGATATGTATTAATAGGTACATAAAAGGTAAAGCGATTCCGCCATTTTGACGTACTGACTGACAGCTTACAGATATGGCGGCGATATATATATTAGAAAAAGAAATGAAAAATTTAAAGAGGTCAAATATTTCGGAAAATGAATTAACTGTCGCAGTCGCATAAAAACTATCCTAAGCAGAAGCCAGAATAATAATAATAGTAATAAAATTCCACTACTCCACCTAAAAGTAAAACCTCGTGGGAGCCACTCTTGTTAGCTTAGTCTGCTAGACCCTAAAGGAATTGTTTTTACAAACAGCAGTTTCAAAAACAAAGAGGCAGTCAAATATGGGGACTAGTTACTTAGGGTCAAATGTGTTATGGGCTAGCAATCTCATTTTCTCCATGTATGTCATCAATCAATCAATATTTATTTGTAGAACATAGGTAAGTATACTGTAAGTTTCTTGAGTTTGAGTTTGAATGGGCGTACAAAACATGAATTGACATACATCTTGAAATTAAATCACATGTGCACTTTTTACTTTATGAGAATACTTAGGTGTCAGTTAAAACAAAAAAATATATTCGTAAAATTGTGATCATTGATTAAGTACGAACGCATATTGTGCTACAATTCACATATGTACTACAAATCTGCTGTAATCGATAATTTCTCTTGGAATGATGAAGCTGAAAAGATTCATGTATATTGGAGGAGCGAAGGCGTGGCTATCGACGGGCGCGGGTCGAGCATGTCATGTCATGTAGCATATGTGGCTCGCGGCCTATATTCACCCGGCTATTGCTAAATAAAACGATTTCTTAGACATCTACTTTTTGCCGACCCACTACCATTCAAATCTCCCAATTAGATGCGTTCAAATTCAACAAACACAATTAATATAACCTAAGAACATTTTAATCACAGCTTTTCAAATAATTATATTAAATATAAATCGATAGGTAGGTACATTCGTTTGGGATTAATGACGGTCAGGATCACAGGCAGATAGATACAACAGTCATACTTTTCACTTAAAACAGCCCTCGGTTGGCGTCGGGAATTAAAACTTAGTCATGTCATTAACGCATTTTGTGTGTAGAAGTTGAGAATAAACAACCTTCAAATAAACTACCAAACACCAGCTGATACACTACGATTAAAATCAGTTAACTACTGACATTTGGCATTAATTCACTCGATACTCTATCTTAACGTCAGAATATTATAGTTTATTTTGTAAACACGCTGCCTATAAATATAACAGTTGTAATAAAGAAGAATTACATTGGTATTAAGGTAGAATATCCCAAGGGTTTTATCCAATCTGTCAGTGGTTAACTGATTTTAATCAAGGTGTACTCGAAGTAAAATTGCGCGCTACTAGTTAAAACAATGACGTGTACCCCGTATTTCCGCCCCAGTCCAAGTTGGCTCGGGTTGCACAGGGCGGTCCCACAACGCTTCGGGAGCTCAAATACCGCGAGCCATCCGGTTGCCTCTTGCTCTTGGATACTGCAACTACGCATCATTGCTCTGAATATATACGTCTTACGTTGTTCCAAAATATGAACCTCTACACTTTACCTACCTATCGAAAGATTACTAAAATTGAACGTTAAAAAAATGTCGCTCCATATTTCCTGAAAAATGAAGCAGCATAAGTCGTTTACGAAAATATTCTGGAAAAATAAGGTAAGAAAGTCTATTTCCACAGTTAACAATGTCAGAAAGTTAATACCAGGGAAGCGCGGCGCAGCATGACGTTTTCTCTCCGTAATACTATCGTTTGCTTCTATTACATTTCCCAATTTTAAACAGCAAAACAAACCAATGGTTTAAAAAATGATAATTTAATTTGACATAAGATCCGTTTGCCTTTTTTACAAATTAAAACAAAAAAAACGAGTATTGTAAGTAATTATTAAACTTTTTGGATAATGACTGTCGACTCATTTTACCCATTAAACAAGAGTATAAAGTAGGTATTTTTCACTTCTCATGCTCGAAAAGTGTGTCATATTAGGCTTAGTAAGCGGGGCTAAAGTAGTACATGTAGCCCCTAGGGAAAATATGTATACATATTTATGATTTTGAAAAACATGTAATTTGACCAATCAAAGCACTTCACTGTATTAAATCCACCAATCATAACTCTTTCAAAAACATTTGTATTTGCTATCAACTACTCGTAACCAGATTACAGCTAATATTAAAAGCAACCAATCAGAAACCAGAATTAATTTCAAATATCAGGTGTTTTTTAGTCCCTAATTCACAATATTTAAAACAATAAGCCTCTGGCCGTCAACGACGCGCCTGTAAACGGTCAGGCGGCCGGCCAATACACGGTGATTAAATACTGATGATCCACCATAGCTGTGTATATATAACATGCAATGAGATAGAGACAGCGCGTGGATCGCGTGATACTGATAATACTACACCGTGTAGACGCCTCAGAGGCGTTTATTCGTGGTGTCAATATTTTGTATCTGTGTCAAAGCAGTTTATTAAAAAAATATGCTGCCAAATAGAATAATATTTTCGCCGTGGAATTTGTTATTGATTATGGATGGATAATCTTTGTTTTTACTATTTTCTCGCAGTCAAAGTGAAAAGTAGAGTGTATAACTCTGGTCTAAAAGCCATATTACCTCGAACAATTTTCCCTCGCTTATAATGTATGTTGTTTCACACACTCAGCTAAACTTAAAATATACCTATGCTTATTTCCGTCTGAATAATTAGTAATTTACATGAACTTAGACCTTGTGCTAATACCGGAGTCGACATGGAGTTTACGGTTTCATTTATTCCTACTACATGAATTTTGGTCCTTTGAAAATATGCGCTGAAAGTTGTGTTTCAACAGAAGACCGTCCTACAAATCAGTATAAAATATTATTTTGCCTAATCCCTTGTACATCCACCACACTAATTTGTTATAACTTTAAAGTTTACGTTTACGTTTACGTACCGTATTATCTACTGAGTTTCACAAGGATTTCAGATATACTTTTACCATGTCTTGTAGTGCGTAATATTACAATATAAAATTATATGAAGCATTTTAACAGCAGTTTCTCGAGTCGACTACTTTTAGTTTTGTTGTTATCTCTATCAAATTTGAAAAATAAGTAATTGTATTTATACACGTATTTTCTTTTTGCTAGCTTTAAACCTGTTTTAGCTAGAACCTAGAGACTTCATTTTTACAAACACAAACTTATGTCCGTATTCCCAAAAAGGGTAGGCAACTTCTAGCAATTGTATGTTGAAAGATAAAGAAAAAAAGAAGGCTCCATTAATTCATAATTTAGGATGGCACTTTAACTGGTCTGAGTTCAATACAAAACCGATTTTAACTCATGTAATAGAATACAAAATCTGGAGTAGACCCGTAACATCAAGTTTTGATAGTATTACATCGAAGATTTTTGTATTTAAGTCCCTACATCGATTTTCCATAAGAACTCATTCATCCATACATTTAAAAATCAAGCCCCTAATGAACGAGGCCAATAGGGTGGAAAATTCGGTGGAATGCCATATGTTTGCCTTAACGACATTCAGCGCCTGCGGTCCAAATTAATGTATCACGTCTCGGCTACAGTGATTGAGCGCGAATACATCTCACCTTCGCAATTAAAGGGCACAAAATCATTAGCTACCTTTATTAAGTAAGATTTTAATTCTCTAAACCTAATGCCGTAATAAAATCACGCACACATAACGACAAAATGCAAAATATACCTACGATAGGTACATACACTTGAGTTTGAGAATATGTGCACGGACAAAGAGATCAAAAATATGTTAACACGACTTTATTGATGGCATAAGGTTGCTCAGATATCCACCTAAACATTTTTTTGTAATTTTGGCCGTATCTCCTTTGTAGTCGACTGTACTTCTAGTATAAAATCAGGATCATTGATATAAATGTATAAGTAAAGAAGTGAATCGTACTATTGTAAATGTAAGCTTTATGCAAGTATAATGAAACAGTACACATTTAGTCAACATAAATAACCTGTATTTTTTTTAACTGTCGACCTAATTTTTATATCACTAGTTACTGTATTGTAGATACAAATTGCTTACGAAAAACAATCACTTTTATGCTCGGTGTTATACGGACCGCTGGGTTTCGTTAGCACTTATTAAATGGAGCATAATTATTCGTTTAAAATGAGTTGCAGATTTATAAAACACCGAAAAATAGTTTTTTCCAGTTGATCATTATGTGAGAATTTAATATTTTACTTTACAGTCAAGAGCAATGACATCGAGTAGGTACGCTTTCTTTTAATTATTAACTTGACTTTATTTATTAGGTACTCTTGAGTGTAATTGGATCATACACAGATGTATACCTACGATGTAGTTTTCTGTGTAGCATAATTACCTATATATATCTTAAAACTACGTCGGGACCGCTATATGTAGATATACTTTCCAAGATCAAAATTCTCCGTGTCATTAACTTTCAGGAAAAGTATTTAAAAAAATTGTGTTCTCAGTCCGTGTATACTAATTAGCCCATGTAGTTCAACTGCATGAGAACGATTACAGCCGCGGGAATGGCTAAATTCGTAAAAAGGAAATATTACATAGGGGATACTATTTTAGTGGAAGGTTTAATAGAAGAAAAAAAACACCTTTTAATAAGTAGGTATGCTGTTGGTAGGTAGATGTTGGTTTTTGAATCTAAAGCCATTTACTATTTACTTTAAGATAAAATGAACATATTTAAAAGATTTTTTATTTATACAGGTATAAATAAAAGTCTTTAAATCTTGAAATCTGGTTACGGAAAAAAATACTTTTATAGAAACTGTCGTTATAGTATTTAAGGCATTTCAATATTTGTTACTTAAACAAATATTGAAATGCCCAATATCATGTATTGCTATATCACCTAGTCTAATAAATCCGTGTCTTTATATTAGAATGCCTTTTTCTGTTGGAATTGTTTCGCAAAACAAAGTAAGCAAACATGAACGTAATCCAAGGCAACGTCACGCAATACTCCACTCATTATCGAGTTACGAGTACCAGCAATAAGACGGAATCGGATACCAAGTTGTGACTAATGGACTATAAATATTACACATCAAGAAAAAAATTGTATGACATCCTTGCTTGAAAGCACGTTATTAAGAAAAAGTAAAAAATATTAGATATCATCCTGTTGTTGTGTATCATATCATACCTATATATCGTAGTGTGGGGTGTCTCGATCTGGGCAAGTCTGGTGGGGCGGCTACTACAACTGTACTACAGTCCGTGGGCGGGAGACGGGCCGTTTACCTCGGTTGTCCTTTCGTCTACTCAGCCGTACTTTAAACGCCGGTAAAGTCACACCAACAAATATTTTTTTCAATAAAAAGTAAAGTTTACTTAAGCGGAAATAAGTGTTACACCGTTTTGTTAACAGACGGTAGTCATCTGCCGATCGCGAGGTGAAATGTTTACAGTTTGTTTTCGAGCGGCGGGCGCGATGCGAGGCGCGTCCACCGCGCTCGGCGCGGCGCAACAGATACAGAGTAGGGCTCCCGCCGCCGCCGCCCGGGTGCTGCGCTGCTCCGGCGGCGCGCGCCATCCATGGCCCCCCGCGCCGGCTCTGACGTCATCACGTGAACCTTCCCAAAATCCAAGATCGCGACAAGATGAGATCGTTTCTAATGCAACGGGTAATCTTTACAATAGGTCTCTATGAGGCGCGACGCGCCGCGAGCGTGGCTCATCTGGTTAGTCTACATGCGTCGAGGAGCCGTGGTTAAGTAACTTTCTCCTTCCATAATCACGTCTAAAATGAATTCGAATTTGGGAAATGTATTTATTGCTTGTATGTATTACTGCAGGGGCCAAGAAAATAGGAATTGCCGGATATAGTAGATATAGGCCGCTTTGCAGGCCTAAGCCCTCCAATTTTGTATGAGAGAGAGAGAGAGAGAGAGAAGACATTTATTCACTACACAAAAGACACACAGAGACAAAGGAGTAGACATACATATATATATATGAAATTCCATTACGGATCTCTCGCCTCACCGCGCCCGAAACGTGATATTTCGAAGCCTACCTACTGTAAAAAACAACGTCAATAGTTCATTGCATGTTTCAGCTAATATTTACATTATTTGAAATTACGAGCATTTTGAAATAAAATACGCGTATTCGCATAAGTATTGCCGTATTGGCAATACTTATGCGAATACATACAATATATACATATACAATAATGTATATACAATAATGAATGCAGGTTGAATCTAATATCAATTTCAAAATGTAATCAACGTTAGGTGAATTTAAAAACACCTAAAGCAAACATCTTATACATATACATTTTTGATGTGCACAACTAAAGTTAGCCCCTACTCAAAAAAGACCCAGACATGATTTACTTACTAATAGGTACCTACCTACCTTAAAACACCATCCTATTGTGGCGATTTCGATAAATGTAGGTAAATAAACATAAATCTCTTGTATGTAGTTGTGACCTGAACGTTCGTACAGATATTTGATTTGTTTGTTTTAAGTACAGTCGACTACAAAGAGATGTATCCACTTTTAGACCTTATTATAAAGCAATAAGGTGAAAATGTGGATACATCTCTTTGTAGTCGACTGTACACATTTTGAATATTTAATGAATTTAAACAGTCACGCCTCTATGATCAATTTCCCTACAAAGCAGTAAAATGATGTTACGTGCTACGGCGTAGCACACGTAGCCAAGCAAGACCACGAATGGGTTAAGTTTTTACCTATAAGTGCTTACCGACTAAATTACCTATCACCATATGTACTTATACAGACGGAATAAATTACACTTTTAATGATAATTTATTCAGTTTTGTCTTTATTTATGTGCCCAATTCGTTTGGAGTTAACAAGGCAGAAGTGAGCGACACGAACCAAATTAGCTCGTTTGTACTAAAAAGAATGCAGCCTATCTAGTAAGCATCAAAGGAAAGATTTCAAAATTATAGTGAGTTGGGACAAACAATAGCAAGTGGACGTGTGCGGGTGACGTTTGCGATTTAGAGCGCAATAAAACGGCTTTGTCAGACGTTTAATCCACTTAAGAATTGGTTGCTGCGTTTTAGGGACGACTACTTGCGCCTATTGTCGCTCGAGACACATTGCTTCCGTCAGGATCCCCGCATCGTACCGCTCGGCATATTTTTTAATCAATCAAAATGGCGTCCTTATTTAAGTTCTGTGTTATAGTCTGAGCGAATTTAAATCTCGTAGTAGGTTACTGTTACATCAAGTCGTGTATTACGAGTATATTAGTTTGTAAGCAGAGATTACAAATAAAATATAATAGTGATTCTAGTTTTTTATTTGGAATTTACATACCGTCGATATAACTATGACAATGACAATATCCTAATAGCGCTTCGTCACACAATAATTAATCGTTTTGTGCATTTGTGCACTGGAGTTAAAGAAACGATTGAATTATTTAAAATTAATAATCCTTGAAAACATTTATTGTTTTAGATGGTTAATGTAGTAGTTGTAACTAAAACATTATGTTTTCACTTGATATATCTATTATCAGCAAAATTGTATAATATATTTACATCTTTCTTATTTAGGTATCTAGTTTTCCATAAGTCAAATTCGAAATCACAATGACACTTAAAATCAACGCGGCTTTCAGCCAGAGAAAATACAAAAAAGGTTCGAATACGGAACATTCTCGCCCCTTTCGCCAAAAAGTTAAATTATATTTAAAAAAGAACAATGAATTATCTAGCAATAAAATCACCTTATGAATCGGTCTAAGAAAAACACCTTTTTGAGTCTGAATTTGTAACCTCACCAAATTGTCAGAGGCATTTTTGTTGAAAGGGGATGCTCTTGCAGGGGATGCTATTGCAGAGGATGCTGTTGCAGGGGATGCTGTTGCATCAAAGTAGCAGTTGTATTTTTGCCTACCATTTTAGCTTAGTTTTCCATTGACGTCCATTGTGTTGGGGGTTGATATTTTTTTAACGGAAAGGTGACATTATTATAAGCACACACGGAAAGTTTTAACAATCAGAGTCGCGTACTTATTGAGAAAAAATATTGAAAATCAATTATTTTTGCTATATTTATGTCAATCCCAACCACAGATTATATAGAATTCTTGCCATTGAACGATATAATGCAGAAGATAAGGTTAGGGTAGCTAGAAAAAGGGAGGACGGGGGGCGAAGCCCCCCACAAGTGAGGCTGTTTTCGAAAGTCAAAAATCGGTCCCCTGCGCGTCTGTACAATCACGAGGCGGTTTCGCGGAGGGGTGTTCTCCAAAGGCTTTAGAGTGACATAAATATCTTAAAAGGGCCCAGAGGGGTTCTTAAGCTACTTACGCCGTACAAATACCTATCTATAAAGTATTACTGTTGAGGTTTCTGTATGTAATGTAATTGTCAATACTATACCGAAGTTATTTCTCCATACTGCTGTATATATAAAATGAAAAGGGTTCGCAAACAGGAACAAGTGGAATCGTATTTAAATAAACGGAACTGACTGATACCCTTTCAAAATACTATTAAGTATTTATTCAATCTTTTCAATAATGCGTTGAAATATTTATTTCGTGTTCAGAATTGTATTTAAGAAAGAATTAAGCATATTCTTACATATACAGACTGCAGTAGGTACTGCATTTTTCCGTTGGGATTACCTGCCGGTTAAATAGATTTATAATAGACCATTTTGAAGTAAAAGAAACTGGAAGAAGGTGGATGGTGGAAGATGGACACCACCACTGTCATGATGTGAAAAAAAACCGGTCAAGTGCGAGTCTGACTCGCGCACCGAGGGTTCCGTACAAAATATACAACACACCCGTCTTGCCCCACTCATTAATTTTGGAAAAATCTTAACAACGCATAGTGTAGCTAAGTCATGAGTACCTACACCGCCATTTATCGGTGCATTTTGTTACTAACTTGCGCGACCAAGGAACTCGGTATGTACAGTAAGGGAAACGTATTCACGTACACCGTATGTCACCTTATTGCGATAGGGTTCTACGGTGGTACGTTAATACATTTCCCTTACTATATGTTGGTTTTTCAGCGATAATTCTTTATAAAGTGAATTAATTTCGATAATTCTTTTTTTATTTGCTAGAAGGTACTTTCAGAACACTTTCAAACGAATTTGAAGGAAAAAAATTAAACACAGAAGTATTAAATTACAAACAAAATTAACATATGATTTTTGAAGATTAAAAAAAAATTACGCTAGATAGAGGTATTGTTATACTTTTCCGGTAATATTCACATTAATATTAATCATATATATTATTTTCAAATTTTTCGCTTGGTTAACTTCGGAGATAAGGGGGGAATGGTATTTTTTTCAACATTTTTCTTTATAAATCAAAATTTTACCATTGTAGAAACAAAAAGAAAAACTGTTTTAGAATGTACAATTCAAGCCCTTTCATATGATACCCCACTTGGCCTACTCACTGGACTTTGAATTTTTGCCCCCCCTCTTATCCGCCCTTTTATATTCAAATTAAAAGTATATATTATTTTTTTTAATTTTCCATACACGAGGATTAGCTTTGTTTACAACTATTCCAAATTTCAAATCGATAGCATTAGTAGTTCCTGAGATATTTGACTTTGTGACAGACAGACAGACGGACGAAGTCGCACCATAAGGGTTCCGTTTTTACCTTTTTGGTCCGGAACCCTAAAAAATTGGTTTAAGTGGTTACGTTACATTCGTTGTTAATCGGTAGGATCAAACCTAGGAAAATTATATTTTAAGTCATGCATTTTTGTTTTTGTTAGTGTTTGGGAAAATTTTCATGTTATATTTCTTTCGCGTAGATGGAACGGAACTTAGAATAAATCCAGATTCCCATCTAGATACATTTTATTTTTGTTTTGAATTTATTTATCAAGGTCTTTTCCATTCTTACGATTCTAAAAGACATTTATTTTTGTATCGAGTATGTTGCTGTAATGTAGGTGGGCCAATCAACTGTTTTTTGTTGCTCGTTACCATGGTTACGTCCCCTGGGTTACTCTTTAAAACTATGATTTTATGGGGCTTAAATCTACTAAACACGTATTTTTGTTATATTGGTAAACCGATTCCATGGTGGGGCAGTTGCCCTTACCATGATAGGAGCCTAATTTATAGTATTTTTTTCTAAAAAACTCTGTCACTGTTGTCTCTTGGCTTATCGGGACAGAATAACATAGATGAAAGGGGAAGCGACGAGATTGACATCTTTCAACCTGCTGCATTATGGCAGCGGACGCGTACGTACTACTCGTACATTACACTTAAAATCATGTAATTTACGTTTTACTGACATTACCTACTATTTAATAGTAGTTACATTACTCATTTATAGGATACACCGCGTATAGCAGATAATACTAATGTAATGCAAACTTTACGGGTCGTAAGCGACTCACGTACCTGCCTATGTACATAAGTATATAACACCTTAATTATAAAATGTACATGACTTTACAATCAATAAATGAAATGAAATGAAATAAGATCAATGTAGGCGACTGTAAAGTAGATGTTCATCGTGGGTATCACACCGGCGGGTCGGAATCGATACTGCGATCATACGGGCAGCTAGCGGCGGAGCGTTGCATATAAACAGAGGTGACGGACGGGCTTAGGAAATCTCGCCTAAATTTGATTTGTTCAGGGAATCCATAACGAGTAGGTCTAAGTCATGCATAACAGCGTTTCGCTAAAGTTAGTAAGTAAAACAATGGTAAATCGGCAAAATTTGGTCAACATTTACTTCTTTTGTACATAGTACTTGTTAACAAGTAAATATTATGATGATTTAGTATTAGACAAAAAAATCTAAGTAAAAACGTTACGTAATGATTAGTTAAAATAAGAATCGATAAATTGATTTTTAGATATATGTATTTTATATTCGGCAAAACAAGAGTTATGAGTTATTATGAAAATCGTCATAAATTTAGGGTAAACATATTTTGAAAAAACAATTATTATAAAAAAATAAATTATATTAATAAATGATATATTGTATACTGTTTTGAAAAAATGACACCTCGCCGAGATTTTTACGCCGGTTCTTCTCGAGGCAGAGGTTTACTTTCCGAACCGGTGGTAGTTTTATCGACATTCATAAGTGCATGTAATATGCCTAAATTGAAGAATAAATGACTTTGACTTTGACTTTGACTTAAATCCAGGAAAAAAAACCCAGTTTTTCACACACCAAGTGAAGTCCTAGATTATTCGAAGAGCAATATTTTGCATACAGTAATATATTATGTTTGTATCGGTCCCGCACTCAATCAACCAGCACGGCTATCACAAGACGGCGCGCGAGCTCTCTCGATTTTTCTCGCACTATCCGTTTCTCTCTTATTAGAAAACTTAGAAAGAGAGGTATAATGCGAGAAAAATCGAGAGAGCTCGCGCGCCGTATTGTGATAGCCGTACAGATATTTGTATATGAAGAACGTGCTAGTAATAGTAAAAAGGCACTAAACGTCGCAGGCAGCTTGAAGCAACCCTATATAAAAGCAATTGATAACAGCAATAAACGCGAGCTTTTCTTTGAACACATCTATTACCTAATCGTGAGCGGATATCGTAATTCGTCTATTTCCGAGCCCTGTTTTTGGGGTTGCTGTATTCTTCAAACGCCTGTTTTGCTAAAGGGCAAATTGATGGATCCGATTTAAATCGAAAATAGGGTTAATCTCCGAAAAAGTGGAGAGAGATTAGAAATTCACTTATTGCAGAGGCAAGGCACGCGACCTTTGGCATTCTAAGAGCGATCCTGCTAGGCGAATCACGATGATTCTCCACTCAGCTCACCACACGTTTCTAGCATAACTTGAGCTACAGTTATGCGTTACAAGAGATAAGACGAGACGGCTAAGGGCGTGAGTACACGGTGCCGCCTCCGCGCCGACACCGCATCGCCGCCGCACCTCCGCGCTATGTATATGAGACGCGTAAAGCCCGCCGCCGCGCCGCCGCCGCGCCGCCGCCGCGCCGCCACCGCACCTCCGCGCTATGTATATGAGACGCGTAAAGCCCGCCGCCGCGCCGCCGCCGCACCTTCGCGCTATGTACACGAGACGCGTAAAGCCCGCCGCCACGCCGCCGTCGCGCCGCCGCCGCACCTTCGCGCTATGTATTCGCGTATGTATTTGTATGTATGTATTTGTATGTATTGTATGTGTAGGTGCAGCAGCGGCGCGGCGGCGGGCTTTACGCGTCTCGTGTACATAGCGCGGAGGTGCGGAGGCGATACCGTGTACACGAGCCCGTGCGGCGGTGCGGTGTCGGCGCGGAGGCGGCACCGTGTACGAGCACTAAGACGGGTTGTTTTGTTGGTTAGCGTTGCGAATGTCCGCCCTGCGCGGGGCGCACCGACCCGCGGAATAAAGGTTGCTCCTCGCACACCTCGCGCCGGTCGCAGCCCCTGAATAATTGAATACGTTATACTTGCGGGCCTGCCGACTGCGAGATATGACCACACTTCATACGACGCTAGTGTATAGGTACAACACATCGTAACCGACATCATCTACTTAGCTAGTACAACGATTTTGTATAGTGTGTAAGAAAACGTACCTAAGTTATAAATTTATATTACGATACTACTAGAAATAAATGTTCAGGCTTCCTTTTACATATGAATATAGATGAATCTTACAAATCAGGTAGATTATTATTTTTAATCCTGCCAGCAAAGAAATTGAATAATATGGATGTTTGAAGATAAGCCTGTTTGGGGACTGCCAAATTTTGATAGGAAGACTGCTTGATAAGTCATGCCTGTGAGATACCTACGTCGATATCGAAATGAACCAATGCACATTATACCAAATAAGTACCTACAGTCACATCTACTACATCACGAACGATATCAAAAGCTAGTTTTAGGACAGTAGTTCGTTAATAGGATGATGTGGATAGTGGATGTCAAGAGCTGCTGGATGCTCGTTATCACAAACGAAATACAGTAACGTAACTTGGTTAGACATTCATACGCCGCTTACCTTTTTTCTAACTAGCTTTTAGTTTAGTCAACGCTTTGTGTAGTAATCGTTAAAAATTCAACTCCCATTTTACTAGATATCTGATTACATTACCTAAATTATGTTAGTAAAATAATGTACGAGTTAGCTGAAGCATACAAGAAAATCACAAAAATAACTTGTCATTTCTTATAACTTTTAATATTGCTGCCTTTTAAAGTTTTGGAATAAACAGAACCTTCGTTCCGTGCAGACTTGAAGAGACCTTGGTGCGTAAGTCCGACTCGCACTTGACCGAATGTGTTCTATGAAATAAAATTAGGAGCTGCTAACAGCTCCTTGGGCTAACCCAAGTTTTACTGAATTACGAAGTTTCGATGCTTAAATTACACCTGTGTGCTACTTAGGCAACTTTTATTTCAAAATCACTTGCCGTGATGTTTAAGTAGTTGTTAAGTGGCTATTGTGTAAAAGTTATAAATAATGTAAGGCAAACTCATAAAAGGAATTGTTGTTTTTTATGGATACCAGTGCCCAACTAGGCGATAATTCACTACGCGCTGCGAAGGTCTGGAATGAGTTAGCGAGTTTACAGAACTGCAAATAGGAAGTAAGGTTTTTGTGTAATGCCTAGAGTAAAACACTTGATTAAACATCAAAAGAGCCCCGTTGCAAAAATGGCACTATTGATTCCTCACTTGCTGATCGCAGCCTCTGGTCGGCCCTAACACGGGCCAGAACGAGATGCTATATGGGCCATTACAAGCACCTGCGCGCAAAATGTAATGGCATGCGGTTGTGGCTTGATGCGGCCGATCTTTAACGGCCCTCCATAATATACTTCCATTAATCTATTATGTACTGAAAATGTGAAATCTGTACCAGAGCATCATGCCCTTAACCTTGTCTCATTTTTTTCCAATTCCCATCAATCAATCATATTATCAGTACGTCACAATCATACGCGCGCATGAACCAAGACGATTCACTTATATTAGCTTCAGCAGTATTTTCACGTCATTTTGACATTTCCAGTACCTAACCTTCAAAAGCCCCATACGTAGGTACCTACATACGGTGAGTTCTTTTTCTAATGTCCATGCAATTGTGCAAGGCTACAATATTTTTGTCAATGTATATGTACTCTCCATTGATTTAGTATAAGTATTATACGTCAATGGTACTCTCTGATCTTATGTTTGATAAGAGCATATCATTCAATTTTCACTAGAATGTTGGCAGACCGTATAGACGCTTTAGTAGACAGATCTTGGTTGGGTACTGCCACTGACGTGGTGTGGCGCTAGGCCAGGAGCAATCTAACCTTTTTAACAATAGTTACGAAATGCCTGTGACATATGGACAGACGGACATGACGAAACTATAAGGGTTCCGTTTTTGCCATTTTGGCTACGGAACCCTAAAAACCAGTGAAAATGTTGAACGATCTTTTTTCTTTATTAGGTTCCACACAACACTACGCAAAACATTGCGTGTCGGTTCTAGTAAAAAATGTAATTTATTGTATAAAATAATGTGTCACAACGCGGAATAATAAACCCTCCGAGAAAAGTGGATATAGTTACTTGTGCAACAAGAGAGCAGTCTTTTTTGCTGCGAGTGCTGATTTTGAGTCCTGAGGAAGCGAAAGATTCTAAAATTGAATCAGAAGCGTAGCGAATGATTCAAAGTTTGAATCTCGAGCGCAGGGGCTCAAAAGCACGAGATGCAAATACTTTGCTCTCGAGTAACACACAACTTTTCACCTCAGCAGTGAGAATGTATTCACTTATAAATATCATAGGCTTTTTACGTACCTATTCGTATCGTGATTATTCAGGAAGAAAACTTGATTTGGCGTTCGTTACTGCTTGTTTTAAGTTTGTGGGAGTATTTCTTACCTTACATATTAAACGAATGGCGTTTTCCAGAAACTTATTCATAATCCTTACAAAATAAAAATCATTACAAAGAATGTGTACTTGCCAACTACCGATGCGCGCCCGAGCGCACACAAATTAAGTCATAAAAAGTGTCGGGCCACGCGCAGGGTAGGGTTCCGTAGTTGCCCGTCTGTCACAGAATGCGGACTTAAAAGGGTCTTTTGGGGTTTTTATTATAGCTTACCCCCGTAAATAATCGTAAATATTACACTAACTAATCGAACCGCAGATCGCAAACTTTTAGCAGCAACAGGTTATTTACGTAAAATAATTACGAAAATCTCCGAACAGCATCAAGCCGCACATCACAACTAGCCACGCGCGCAAGAAGCACCGTGCCGTAAGTCCGCCTATGTTTTAGCATTGCCACGGGTGGGGGGCATGTCGCAGGGCAGGTCTTTCGTCGCGGGCAAGAAGTGAAAAAGCAACTCTACCGTCCACGGTAAAAGGTTCAAATTCCAATGACAATGTATATGCACCCGACATGAAGTGCATTTCTTACCAGTTAACTAGTTATGTCTACTACTCGTTAACTAGAGTTATGTCTACTTAACTGTGATAGTTTTTCTTTTAAATTCATTATATGTACTACTGCCACGATTTTTTTCACGTCCCCAGTAGTAGCCATTTAGCCGGCAGGGGGGGGGGGGACACATGACTCGAACAAAAATTAGGGCTCTAAATCCCATTATCTCGTAAACGCATAACTAAGTTGAAAAATAGTCTTAGATACCCCACACTATAGGTTTAACGAGAAAAAAATATCAGCAATATACATGTAGGGGAGGTACCCTAAAAATTTTTTTTTTCAGAATTTTATTCTACTGTTTTGTCGGCGTGATTGGTTTATATACCCACGCCGAATTGCAGTTTTCTAGTTGTAAGGGTTACTGAGCTAAGCCGAAGACGGACACACAGACAGACAAACGACGGACGGACGGACGGACATGGCGAAATTCCTTGTTGACTACGGAACCCTAAAAACTACCATATTTTTAACTAAAATTGTAAAACGAGCGACAATCCTTATGTAAATAGTCTTTAAGTTTGTTGGATGAATAAAAAAAATAAAAAACCGAGTTATAATGCGAAATCAAGCTCCACGTGGTTATTATCTCTAGGAAGGTACTGTTGGAGATGGAGAAAGGTATAAACCGAGTTGAATGTTTTGTATAATGACTTTATAGGACCTGATGATAAAATTGTCTACATTACTCGTAGTTTCTCTGACTTAAATTATAGCATATCGTTTACATATCTATTCAAACGAATTTTGCGACGTAAAATAGAAAAGCAGAAATAAAAACAACTAAGAGTTTCCTTTGCAAACGCCACTCACTTTTAACGAACCACAGGAAGTTTGAAGTGTATTTATTTCATTCGAGGCCGAAGTTAGTTTCCACGATACTTGAAGGGTCATTCGAGCCTTGGCGTAGATATGTACTTACTGTAAAGTTTAAAGGATACTCGGCCGGGGAAGCCGCGGGATTCCAGAAACTCCCCCTAAAAGAACAATGCGGGTGAGTAGGTAATAATAATTTCATAATTTCATAATTTATTTATTGCGTAGTATCATGTGGTACAAAATAGGTCTTACATAATGGTCAGATTCACACATGAGCCCTGTTAGGGCACAGCAAGTATTTCGTAAAATTAAAGCTACAGCTAAGAGGTACAGTCACACACATAAAAATAAATTAACCGCATTATTTTACTTGGGCAGAGATACATCATTCAGGTACTCATCTATAGAATAGTAGCATTTTTTGAGGAGCAAATTTTTAAGTTCCCTTTTGAATATTTTGTCCTCGATTTCATTTTTTATTTTTTCTGGTAGTTTGTTTGCTACAAGTATGCATCGGTAGTACGGGCCTTTTTTGTACATTTCTAATTTTGAAGCGGGTAGTTGTAATTGTGGTTTGTCATTTTCCTTCGTTGCGAATTAACAATTTTTTTGGTGAAAAAATGCGAATTGTTCCTAACAAAGAGTGCCGCTTCCATAATGTATATAGAGGGCAACGTGAGAATATTTAATTTAGCGAAATGCGGTCGACAACTATTCGGTATCTTCGTGTTGGTAAGTATACGAATACATTTCTTCTGCATCACGAATAGTTGATGGACATCAGTGCTAGCCCCCCACAGAATCACACCGTACTGGAGCCTTGCATGTGCGAAAGCGAAATAAGCTGCCAAAGCTGTTTCCAGGTTAGTGTTGACCTTTAGCACACTTAACGCGTATACAGAGTGTTTTTTTTAAATGGGACAGTATGGGGAAATCCGAATCTAAAGGAGATAGAGGAAAAGTGTCCAAGGAGACATTAGGTGTTTTTTTATGTAAACAAATTTGGCTCATTAAAATTTTTGGTCAAGCGTGAGTTGTTCTTAAAAAATGATAAAGTTGGTCAATTTTTTTTTTGACGCGGGTCGACTCTGTTTCATGTAAGGATTATTTCATTGTATGGAAAGAAAAAAATCTGAACAGCAGAAGTTGGTCAAATTTAATGAAAACTAATCTTCATACAGTTGGTTTATTACTTGAGTAAATGTTCGATGTGGCCGCCGTCGTGTCTTATGCAGGTACGAGCACGCTTCAAGACACTTCTAGTTGCATTTAACAGAGACTTATGGTGAATTGTGTTTAAAGTGCTGTAAACAGCATCTTTTAATTCTTGTACGGAGTTGTATCGGGATTCATAAATTCGACCCTTAAGGTAACCCCATAAGAAAAAATCTAATGGCGTTAAGTCGGGCGATCGTGGGGGCCACTCGTTCCAAATTTGAATTCTTTTTTTTATAATTTCAAGACTATCGCGTGCCATGATGTTTACGAAGATTAAAAAAAATGTTCTTCTCTTGAATCATCTGGAGCTCTTATGGATTATCGAAATTTAAAAATGGAATAATTTTATAGTATTTTATGCAACAGTTGTATAAGAGAGGTCAAAAAAGGCGAGTGGCGTGGGTTACGATGTGAGCCGAAGGCGAACATTGTAAAGAAAGACGCCACGAGCGTTTTTTGACGTAGTTATACAACGTTGCATACAATACTTTTTCTACGACTAGCTACTATGAAATAAAATGCAAGATTAAACAAAGAATAAACTTTTTTTAAACTTTGTCGTATAGGTGCCGAGATTTAGTAGGCAACAAATTTTCGGTCACTGCTTGTGGGCTGCCGGTGTATTTCTTCTGGTTTTGAAGCAATATTTTCATCTTCATCCATTTTTATTACTTTTGAGTAACACAAACTATTTTATAGCAACCACAAAGGCCGCAAAGTCAAACAACAATTTATAAAATAACCGGGAATTCGGGAAACATGAAAATGAGACAAATGGATGTCTATAGTTAACTTTGTTTTTAATTGATGTCAACTTGCCAGTACTGCCATATTAAGAATAAGGTTTTTCCTAAGTTGGCAGCAATGCCTATAGTTAAAAAAATTCTAAAAAGTAAAAACATTCAGTGGTTTGTTAAGTTGGTAGTACCTAATGTATAGGTTTAGAAGCGTATGGCTGCTAAGCGTATCGTTTTGGCGACATAACAGCACGGCTGTGCCGTACTGTTATGGGGAATAGAGTATAGACTTTTCTGCAAACTAATTTTGTATGTCTTTATATTAGTGTTCGTGACTATGTAAATGACAGATAAAAGTACAGGAGTAGAAAAAATATTTTTTTACACACCTAGGCACTTGTAGCAATATTAAAAGGCGAATACTGCAATTGTATGAAGATTAGTTTTCATTAAATTTGACCAACTTCTGCTGTTCAGATTTTTTTCTTTCCATACAATGAAATAATCCTTACATGAAACAGAGTCGACCCGCGTCAAAAAAAAAATTGACCAACTTTATCATTTTTTAAGAACAACTCACGCTTGACCAAAAATTTTAATGAGCCAAATTTGTTTACATAAAAAAACACCTAATGTCTCCTTGGACACTTTTCCTCTATCTCCTTTAGATTCGGATTTCCCCATACTGTCCCATTAAAAAAAAACACTGTATAAAGCTGGATAATTTTGATTTTATATTTTGTATATGTGATTTCCAATTTAAACTTGTATCTATTTTTATTCCTAACAGTTTAAATTCGTTTACTTCTTCGATAGTTTCAGTTTTTATTTGTAATGACAGTTGCCAGTGGTTTTTTTTGAATGGGCTTAAATTGAATTATTTTTGTTTTTTTAACTTCGTACAAAAATTTTAACTTCATACAAAATTGTATAATTTCGTACAAAACTATTTTTCCGCCTGTTGTCTACCTCTACCTACATGTTATTGTATTGTTTCTCTATGTAACTGCTTTGTTTGTGTGAGGTGTGCAATAAAGAGTATTTGTATTGTATTGTATTGTATTTTTCCAAACGGCCGCCGCCACATTCAGCGGTCTAATAAAAAAACACAAGTTTCATTCCACAACGGAAAGCGCTTAAACGAAGTACCACTTCGCTAGAGATAAGGCTCTTGAGCGCAGTAATTTCTTGTCTAAGTTACATCGTAAAATACACTAAAATATGGCTGGGGTACTCGCGATTGTTTATGGACAAATTAAATTATATGATACCTACTAGCATAATATATTTTTATTTTCAAAGATACTATTTAGTGAATCCTTTGAGGGTATGTTGATATATATATTAAACTCAATTCTTAACTACCTATTCTGAAAGGCGCCTAAAAACTGGTTACTTATACTTATATAATCAGCTTTCTCCATAAATTTTACTTCCTCAGCCTAAACTGGTTACTTATATCTCATCTTTCTCCATAAATGTTAATTACTCAGCCTAAACTGGTTACTTATATATCATCTTCCTCCATAAATGTTACTTATTCAGTATAGGGAAAACTTACAAATGGATAAGGCGTGAACTGGTGATCGAGAGGGTCGATCTAAAATCGTAACATAGTAGCTTTAGAAAAAGGGCGACCGCTTCCAAAATAGGTACTCTAACTTTTTTATTGCCAGACCAAAAAACTATTATTTATTAATCTTACTTTTTTTAAGTCGGCCTAAAATAGCTTATCAAACGGTTACTAAAATCTACACTACGTATAAATTAAATATTACAAAAACACATCTCCGTTCCAATGTATTACAGCTAAGAAAATTCTCGTTCAGACACAGATTAACAGAACCGTGCTCTTTCCAAACGAATAGAAATCGCGGAAACCTATATTATTCATAAATCACTTCATTTACATTCAGTCATTGTTTATGTTTCTCAACGGTCGGTAATATTTTATAAACCTAATAATAAATAAATCTTTCAGCAAGACGTTGCGTTAACAATGGTTCCTTTCAAAACTTTCTTTTGTTTGGTCTTGCATTCAAACTCGTCGTTTTTCAGCTAATTGACGCCAATGGCTTGAAAATAAGGTCGAAAGAGGAACACAGAGACAGCTTGTTATGTCTGGTTTAAACCTGTAAGTCGGGAAGCAAAGCCTCTCCTTGGGAGGAGTGACGAGGGTTCTTTCACTGTAATTCATGACCTCCTTTATGATATCACCTGAAATATGTTCTTTTTTATTAAACTTGTCTGAAATTTCAGTGTTAATACCTCTATATATTCTCAAGAGAAACCATCAAATGTACCTACATTTTATTTAAAACGCTAATTTGGCTTTAAAAGGCGAACAAATAAATCACAGAAGCTGATGGAGAATCGTTAAAGTTTGCACAACAATTCCATTTACGTGTAAAGTTTATTCTACGAGAAGAAAACATTCTTATTCAACAAACTCAGGGTTGGCAGGGGATCAAATTTCGTTCTTGTATATTTTGTATCGCTTTTCAAAGTTCCGTTTCCTTCTAAAACTTCAGATGAACATTGAATAGATAATAGTAGGTACCGTTTATTTCAAACAATCACCTTGGAAAACTAAACAGTGGTTACCTAATAATAAAATCTCGTAGTACTCAGATCAAATGTGGTTCTATCCCGTACTTTATTTAACTTACAAAAAGTGACATTGCTTTAAACTACATTATATAAGCAATCCAACGAAACGAGCACATAATAGTAAATCTAGCTGAAATCTTGCCAACCCTGAGAGCATCTTGTGCAGACACATACATGTGTATACAGCTTAACTCCCCTAAATACTTGAACACATCTTGTATGCCAGTTCTGGGAGACACAATGAGACAGTCTGAAATGAATAATTAAAACAGAAAACGGGGTTATTAGATGCCATGAACGTGATTGTTCTCAATTAGGGTGTTCTTGACATTGTACAAAATTCATTACGAGTCAGTATATAATCCGCCGTAATAACGTAGTTAATAATTATTATTTAGGTACCTATTAAAGGTTCAGGGTAAACATTTGTAATGTCTGCGTCGAATTTACATATTTTAAGAATGGTGCTGTATTGTTTTGAACACACTAATAGGATCACACCTGCCTAAAAAAAATTTAGCCCGACAAGCCGCTATTTGACCCTGAGATATGACAATAATGTACCTACATACGTCATTTATAGTCGGGACAGTGTGTATTGGCTTTGTGTTGTTTGTTGAATGTAAAAATTCTATGCTGAAGCGGCCTTTAGACCTGGCTAAATGCAGTGCACTAACTGGGGAAGGGGAGATAAACCATCTCGCTCTAATCAGTGAGTATGAGTGCAGTTAGTGCACTGCATTTAGCCAGGTCTAATGGCCGATGACACCGACTCTGATGTGTCGCTTTCAAGGCCGACCTCAATTATAAAACGTTAGGTCTGGGATGCGACTCAAGGATCTTTTTTCTATATTCGTCTTCAATTTTTATTACAATACTAGCTTTTTCCCTCTACATACATATACGGGTACCGAGTTCTGTGTAAAAAGTTCTCAAATTTAAGTTATAGGCTCATGCCACACAAAAGAATTTTAAATGTTAGTAGACAATTCGTACTAAAAGTAATTTTAACCGTGTACAAAAAAGGAGGATCTCAGTTTGACCCGTATGTTAGCAATAAATGAATTATGAATTATGAATTAACTATGTTCCAACTAGCGGCCGCCCGCGACATCGTCAGCGTACAACTTGTTATCATCTTAGAAAAAATATTGCTATTCAATTATTTTACGCGCAAGCTTAATTATATCTATCCCAAACAAACTTCTACCATCTTAAGGGATGATTTCCGAGATAAAAACTATCCTATATTCTTCCAAGGTTCATTATCTCTTCGTCAAATTTCATCTTTATTTAAAAGGTAACAGTGCGATGAGTTCGTTAGTTTCAATTGCTAAATCTAAATTGAAACGACCGTTTTTACTAATATAAATATTTTAGGTATCATCAACAGACGTTTCTGCTTAAATTTTATTTTTCATAATGTATGTCTTCAAGGAAAATATATTTTTTTGATGTGGGATCTTGGGATTAGGTGTCAAAGCGGACCCCGGGCTCCTTTAGGGCACAACCGAGAGTAAGGCTAAGACGATGACGATGATGACAATTTTTTGATGTCTACTATAAGCTACATTACCTACCTACAGGATTTTATTGCCTAAATCCGTTGCGTAGTTTTACTCACGTTAGTCTGGGCTACCTACCTGTATAGTAGTTTTGCAAGCAAAAATGTCTTATGCCAAAAGACGTAGAACTTTCCATCTCCATCCCCAGTCCCCATTTCACGGTGTTAGAAAATAAATATTTTAGAAGAGCCAAAATAAACTTCTTAAATTAAAAAAACGCTCTAATTAGTTTTATAGATTTTATCAAACCATCTATGGCCGGAGTTACATATCTCTCACTCTAAAAATATCTTGCTCTCCATATAAACTTTGAGCCCCCTTTTAGCCCCTTAAGTAATGAATTTCAAAAACGCTAAATCTGTTTACTAATCTTTAAACAAACAGTCTAAAACCGAAATAACAAATCTCTTACTTTAAAACTATCTTGCTCTTCGTATAAAATTTGAACCCCCTTTTAACCCTTAATTTAAATAAGTAATCTTTCTACAAAGTTTTAAGTCTCTAGCTCAAAAAGAAAGTCTCCCCCATGCAAACGTTGCACCCCTTTTTAACCCCCTTAGAGGTAGAATTTTTCTAAACGCCGAAAGCGCTCTATTTGTATTCTAATAAGTAATCTTTCTACATAGTTTTAAGTCTCTAGCTTAACAAAAATGTTTCTCCTATAGAAACCTTGCACCCCTTTTTTCACCCCTTTAGGGGTAGAATTTTCCAAAACGCTGAAAGTACTTTTTTTGTATTCCAATAAGTAATCTTCCTACAACATTTTAAGTCTCTAGCTCAAAAAAAATTTCCCCCATACAAACTTTGCACACCTATTTAACCCCTTTAGGGGTGGAATTTCGAAAAATCCCTTCTTATCTGTCGCCTACGTTATAAATTGTAGTTCGGGTGTAAATTTCAACTCTCTAGCCCCAGTAGTTTCGGCTGTGCGTTGATGAGTGGGTGAGTCAGTCAGGATAAAGACAATTATATATATAGATTAAATTGCAATTTGGCATTTTCATATCCACGATATTAAATTTCAAAATCGATGCCAATTTCGTAATTAACGTCCCAAAAACCATAAAAACGACACCCATATTGATGTTTAGACATTTCAACCCCAGGTCACCCCAACAGGGGAGATGGTATTTCATGTCCGCCATGTTGAATTTTAAAATTGTTGGTGTTTTCGTAATCAGCGGCTTGATAAACCATAGAAACAATATCTATGTTGATTTTCAGACATTGTCACCACATATCCCTCTTTTAGGGGTTGAATTCTCAATAAAACCTGAACCACGTGTTTTCTTATTTATCTAATTTAAGGGCATTTTCACTATAGTTAAATCCAACCAAACTAACCAATTCTATCAATACCTATACGACCGCACTATAAAACATCACCGGTACTGACACCGGTAATGTCAACAATCAATTTCAAGACACTGTTTACAGAAATACTAGACAATCCAGCATCCTTTGAGTAATATTTACATTCGCTGTCATATCATTTAATTATATTCAAAATAAGCTGTCTGACATTTCTATGGATTGCTTTCGGCAATATATATATATTTTAACAATCTCGAAATATTTCGTCTTCCTTGCTATTTGTTTACATCGCATCGGTAACATTCACGTGACATTCGATGACTTCTAACGTCTGTTGTCAAAGAGTAGGTACTCCATGCCAGTAAAATAAATTAGTTCCATTTAAAATCCGCAACGTGGCTAGAGTCAAAAATATTATATCACTGCAAGACTCAAAAGTATGAATCTTGGTTTATGATTCACTATGTACCTATGTACAATTTTACAAATTACAACTGATATTTATGTTAATATTTAAAGCCGAGATATTTTCCGAGATCAGCCCTGCTAGCATAACTTGACTCTCGACTCTACTCGCACGCGAGATAGACTGTCCGTCACTTTCTGATTAAAGCTGTCAAAAAGTGACAGATAGTCTATCACGCGCGCGAGTAGAGTAGAGAGTCAAGTTATGCTAGCCGGGCTGGTCCACGAAGACGAAGTCGCGGGCGGAAGCACTAGTCTGTAATATATTTAGCTATACTGCCCGGCTAGCATAACTTGACTCTCTACTCTACTCGCGCGCGTGATATATATGTATATGATATATATACTATATGTCACTTTTTGACAGCTTTAATCAGAAAGTGACCGACAGTCTATCTCGCGCGCGAGTAGAGTCGAGAGTCAAGTTATGCTAGCAGGGCTGGGATAAAAACTAAGTATCCCAATCCTATTTTAATCCAGGCTATACAGGTGCAAAAATTCATCCAAATCGGTTGACCCGTTTAAGCGTGATTGAGTAACAAATATCTAAACATGTACCTAAACAACTAAACATCCAAACATCCAATCTTTCGCATTTATAATATGAATAGGATATTATATTATAATATTAGTAAAATACTCTTTGCTGTCAATCCTTACAGTTCCTTTTCCTGTATTTATTCCTTTACTCCTGTATATATAGATATGACTCATCCTTGTACCTATATATTTAAAGCCTTGTATAAATGTTTGTCTTTAAATAATATCAAACTTGAATATAAATCATACTACCCTTTCCTTGTCTTCCAAAATTTTCGATTTATCCGTATTTTCTTATATATTCTTTTAATTCCGTTCCTCGTACTTTGGCTGAATGCGAATTACATATTCGTGTTTCATGTAAGTTCTCATATCAGAATCGATTCTTTTTTTATGTTTTATCATTTGGTACGCGTTTCGTGAAGGTTTATTGTACACCGGATCGAAATTAAATTAAAGCCTGCAACACACTGGCGCGGCCTGCGGTGGCGGTCAATAGTAAATTTGACAGCAATAATTGACACATTTACTATTGTCCGTCGCGGCCAGGCCGCGCCAGTCTGTGATATTTAGGCGGCTATTTCCCTAAAGAAAAAATAAATAAATGAAAAATTTTATGAGGTCGAATGACTGTGTCCTGTGTTATTTTAATTTATTTCTTATTTTATTTTCTGTATTGTCACGAATAAATGTTTGAGTTTTTGAATATTTCGGAAAATTAATCATTTGTCGCAGTCGGATAAAAACTACCCTAACTAAGTGCGAGCTAGAATAATAATGTACCTATAAAAAATGTTTCATGTTTTTCCGTTCATGGGAAGCTGAGATCCTTCGTGACCAAACAATGTCTAAA
Source organism: Epinotia nisella (assembly GCA_932294315.1). Lineage (NCBI taxonomy): Eukaryota > Metazoa > Arthropoda > Insecta > Lepidoptera > Tortricidae > Epinotia > Epinotia nisella. The sequence goes on along the minus strand of OW028679.1, from coordinate 13,715,416 downwards.
ATGATACTGGCTGTTTTTTTGAATTCAGAGATTGATTATAAGTGTAGATTATCACTCTGGGTTGGTAGTTGGTAGTAGGTTATAACAACGCGACTGTTAACTACAAAATTGATTGTACTTAGGTAGTTGTTAAACGCATTATCTCGATTGGCTGCTTCACACAGCGGCGGTTGTGATTAGCGGCTTATGAGTTGATTCAGTTTAAGCACTTCATTAGCGAGCCAGGTGTACGACAAGACGATAAATCCTGTAAAGATTGATGTTTCATAAAGTTGGTCGACTGGAATGACTTATTTTCATCCGTGTTGCTTGGCAAGAGTGTCCGGCTGTAGTACCTACTCGTACACACAGTAAAATTCAGATTCAATTCATGATAAGGAAAAAAACATACCAAGATAGAAAATCATTAGTGCATTTTTCGTGAAGGTTTTATGAAACTTGAAACAATGAAATTTTCTGTTTTTATAAACTATCTTGTATTAGAGGTTTTAATAGTAGGTAAGGTAGATATTTAAACTTTTCTAGATTTCTATAAAACAAAGCTAACTTGCGTAATATAATGATTTATGTAATAAAAATTATAAATACATAGTTAGTTTTCACAAAACTATAATAGAGCAGGGCGAACTTTAGTATCCAGGTTCTTACACCAGGACTTCATACATTTCTTTGTCTTCAAATACGATAACTCGCGCTGAGTACCTAATCGTATTTGTGTGTACAATGTTGTCGAAACAAGCGCGTGAAACATATTGAAATGCGAAACAGATGCGAAACGACAAACCACCCGGATAGACCATGTCGTGAATACCTAGTTTCAATTTAGGTACAGTCAGCATCATAAACATGTATACACATTTCGACCTTATGCCTAAGTAATAAGGTCGTAGAATGTATACATGTTTATGATGCTGACTGTACCAACCTACCCACTAAATTTAATACTAATCATGTTGTTAGCATGTGTTAAATGTAAAATGTCTATGTCGGTGCTGATTGATTAGGTACTAGAATATGTCTGACGTCCGGCGTGTGTCACCTGATAACAGACCGAAATTGTTTCTTTGACACAAGGATGGTTATAATTTTAACACGTTCACGGATACAGCACCATTCTGAAAATTGTGTGATGTGGCACATAAACAATTCATACATTTTTAGGGTTCCGATACCTCAAAAGGAAAAAACGGAACCCTAATAGGATCACTCGGTTGTCTGTCTGTCCGTCTGTCACAGCCGATTTGCTCCGAAACTACTTAACCGATTGAGTTGAAATTTGGTACACATATGTAAATTGGTGACCCAAAGATGGACCCAAAAATGAATAAATTAATGAATTCTGAACAAGGGGGCCACTTTTGGGGGGTAAACTAGAAAATTAAAAAAAAATGTTTCGCAAGGGGTTGTTGTAAGCATGTCAGATATATATTATTTTTATAATTTTAGCAAAAACAGATTTGAAGTAATTTAGGAAAAAAGACGAAAATTTACCATTTCCCCCCTTATCTCCGAAACTACTAGGATTAAATTTCTGTAAAAAATATGGAAAATAGTTCCTTGCCTAAAGATTACAGGAAAACCTATAAGAAGTTTGAGTATTCAAAGAAACGGGAAAATTTTCAATATGTTTGTGTGTTATATACGGATTTACGGAACTCTCGCCACGCGAGTTGAACTCGTACTTGTCCGGTTTTTTGTACTGCCATGGACGTACTGCCATATCACTGTTTTGTGCCGCCGCTGTCTCGTCTACGTATGTATGTAATTTGTTACAAACTCAAACTCTCCTCTTGTGGCAGCACGGCCTCAGCCGTAACGTCTACAGACGTATTGTGTCACAGCACGCGTCATTGTCACAGCACGCGTCATTCCCCTCATGTAAAATCGAGGTGGCCCTTTAAGCTTTTGCTTACACCGCTTCCGCAGCACCACCACCACCAGCAGGCCACCTTTTTCCTAGCGCCCTCATTAGGAAAATTTGTAATGTACATAAAGCGGCACAACATGTCCGCCTTCATTATAACACTATGAGAATTTGTCGTCCGTGGACAGAGTGGCAGTTTTGTCGCGGTGAAGATCACCGGCCACAACATGACATATTTTCCTAATTACGAATTATACTATTAACAACACACATTCGAGCTAACTGCAATAATAGTGCTGTGGTGGCGTCTGATAATGGGGTAGCAAGGGCACTATTGCAGAGGGGTAATCACGTAACGTTTTGAACGCGCGTTAGGTAGATCCAACTGTATTTTTCCATATAAAAATTGATGTTTAAGGCTGGTGTCTACTAGCCGCGCCGAGGCGAGTCGAATCGAATCGAAAATAATTCACCTTCATACATTAACTATGAAAGTGCGTCGATTGACGCAGAGCCGCGGCGCGCCGGATCAATGGACGCACTTTCATAGTTATATATGAAGGCGAATTATTTCGAGTCGATTCGACTCGCCTCGGCGAGCCTATTGGACGCCAGCCTTCAGATCTACCTGACGCGCGTAGTTACAATGCGTTACGTGATCGACCAGCTGGTCCTGACATCATAGCTGATGTTAAATGCCATACATACGTCTCCTGACAGCTTCGTACCGGTCAAATTCCATTATAACATAGTATACATCTTCTGGTACAACACATTTATCACAATTTGGAGATGCCACTTTAACTCAAATAACCAGGTAGGTACATAGGTATAGATAGGTACTTTCGTTATGTTGAACTGGGGATTTTCAAATAAGCTGTACTTTGTTAATTAACTACTAACTTTTCGTGGGATGTCAAATCTAATACAAGTAGGCTGGTAGGTTAGATGTGGGTAAAACATTGATTGTAATGACAAGCTTTTATTTAACTTGCACTGTTCGTATGTGAGTAGGTAAGTTGTCCAAATTCGCAAATATTTTTTCAGTCTCTTGCCGGATCAGAATGAGCTGAAATCTGGAATACCCGTGGAAGTTCGTTGAAAATACAATATTATGGCACCACCGAATACGGTGGTTTGAATTGACTAAAGGTCAAATCAGCTTCTTTTTATGAAACGTCAAAAACGCTCCGTTAGTATGGAATTTGTAGGAATTACTTGCTTGTGACGTCACAATCAAACAATGTACTTATTTATGATTAGAGTAGATAGTATTTATGATTAAAAAAAAACTTAAAGTAGCAAACATAAGTGAAAGTTTGTTACTTTCCCAGTATTTTCGTAATGTTCATCTGTTGCTAATGAAATAAACAATTTATTTTTACTTTTGTAAAAGATCCTATTGGTCTGACGATGGAGACAAGAAGTTGCCGTAGCATCCTACAATCGCACCCTTAGAATGAAACCGACCGAACTCCAAAAATCGACAAAATGAGTTAGCAACACGTATCGACTCAAAATTACATACTGCATCAAGATTTGCTAACTCATTTTGTCGATTGTTTTGCGTTCGGTTGGTTTCATTCTAAGGGTGCTATGATAAACTCGGGCTTATTGGAACCCTCTCTCAACAAGTACTTGATCGAGTCGACGGCTTGTGATTTTAATGTTAAATAAATATATCATAATCCAGTAAACCAGTGCTTTTATTATTGCCCTCCATCGTTATTTCATTCTTGCTCTAAAATCTGTTATCTTGAGCTGGTAAGTATATACTACCTACCAAGTTTTATCGTCACCGTTGAACTTATAAACTTCAAAGAAATAGATATCCTTGACGTGGGAGTTATCTTAAATGACGCGAGAGGTGTTGGAGTTCAAAGATTGTTGGGATATCAGTCAGTTCATGTTTAACAATAGAATCCTTAATCCATTAAATGTACTGGACCCAGTACATTTAATGGAATTTTACTGTATAATAATGAAATGTCCTAATTTCTCTAGAGACTTTATGGTTAGACTCTTTGCCGAGATATTACTATTAAGACCATGGTGCACCTGACTGTTCATTTTCTAAAAAAATGTTTATATTTTTTCCTAAATTCTCTAAACATTTTGTCCACCCCTCGCCGAGATATCACTATTAAGACCATGGTGCAGCTGATTGTTGATTTTGCAACTTAATATTTACAATTTATTTAATGATTATACTTACGCTTACGTAATTGAGAGTGCATGAACTAAGAGGTCCCACCAATCATCTTAAACGTCAAAACGCGTTCTGGAAATGAGTCCCTGAACTTACGTAGGTATTTCATTTATCTTCAGACGGGTAGCTACTAGCTATCGGCAGGAAATTTAAGGTAAATAAATTACACACACAGCTACACAGAGTACTTATTGCAAAAATATAGTGAACTAGCTTTTCCCCGCGGCTTCGCCTGCGTAGTACCTATGTGTAATTTTTGCAATTTAATTGTTGAATTGTTACGCAGGCAACGGCCTTCTACTACTTACTTCGCCTATGAATAGCCCTTCGTCATCATATACGAACTTTAAAATTTCTAAGTTTTTAAATAAACGTCTTCTCGGTACAACTCCTATTTCAGGCCTTTAGGGGCAAGTTTAAAAAAATATACTTCTGACTACATATTATATGTATAAAAGAAACCTGCTGTCCTTGCATGTTTCTAGCCGCAGTTTATCATTAAAAAATCACACATTACTTATGTGAACTTTCAACCCCCATCTTAACCCCTTCAAGAGATGAATTAAAAAAATGTCCTTATCAATGTTTTTGACTGTTCATTAGGAGCTTATGACCGAAGTTTTAAACGTCTAACTTTAAAAACGACATGTTTCCCATACAAACTTTCAACTCTTTTTAACCCCCTTAGGGGATGAACTTTTAAAATAACTAAAACATTTGTTTTGCTTTTTAGTAAGGAACCTTCATACACAGATTCAAGTCTAAGATAGTTTATATAGTATTTTAAGTTGTAATTGCATTGTTAAGCTTTGTCACGAATAAATTATTTCATTTCATTTGTATAACTTTCCAAATGAACGATTTCCATACAATCATTACACACACCCCTGAATGGTTTAACCCCTATTTCACCCCCTTAAGGGTTGAATTTCGAAAAATCTTTTCTTAGTACACGTCCACGTACTGTAAAGAATATATGTTCCAAATTTCATGTCTATATCTTTAGCGGTTTAGGCTGTGCCCTGTCTGTCAATAGACCAGTAGTAACGCAAGAGTTTTATATAATATAGATGAACGAATAAGTGGATGTGATTTTTAAAGTGCGCGATTGCATATATAATGTTAATTATTGTCTTTGGTTTTTACGATTGATATAGATATTATTCTACCCATATCTATCATTTATTCGTGTATACCCATTAAATCAATTTCATTCATTCAGTTGGTCCCTCAATGCTGAGGATCGTGACCGCTATGTACTGTCGGGGAGTACAGATGGCTCGCCAATGGCTCCGGTGTCGCGCCACGCGCTGCATGCGCGCCTGTTGTTCTCGTCTTTATGACTTGATCGCTCCATTTGGATGGCGGCCTGCCACGAGCTGGTCTACCATCCACCTTTCCCGTCAACATGATGTATTCGAGGCTACTGGGACGACGCGCTATGTGTCCATAAAATGTCAGTATACGATGCTGGCAAACTATCGAGAGGCGTGTGCGAATTTTGAGTTAAGTCGGTGCCAGCACAACATCTCAAAGGCGGCACCATATATGCTGAGCACGATGGTTTTATGGTCCAAGATTCTGAGCTACACAGGAAGATGGAGAAAACTAGTGCTTGAACAAATCTGGTTTTCGTTTTCCTCTGGATAGCACGGTTCGTACAAATCTTATCCAACTTACTCATGGTCCTCTTCGACATCTGTATACGGCGAACTATTTCGTTGTCGCAGTTACCGACATTGCGTATAGATGAGCCAAGCCATTGAATTCATCGACACATTCAAGATCCCGTAACTCAGGCCCCCGCGGACGGTCTCCGTTTCGGTCAATGATCATGAATTTTGTTTTGGATCTGTTGATATTCAGTCCCATATAAAGACTTTCCGCTTCGATGCTCTTGAACAAAACCGCCATATCATTCTCGTCTGATTTTTAGTACCGTCCGCGTTGTATCATCCGCATAACGCAAATTGTGAATTCTTTCCCTTTTAAATCAATACTATTAAGTTATTTTAAACGGATAATGTTACGTATCTTATCGCGTACCTACGTATACAATATTATGATCTATGTATTTAAATAGGATATTTTTCCAAAAATAACAATAGAAACTAAAGTTATTTGTTATGCAAGTCTGCAAAGTTGTTGTTTGGCGCAAGTGATTGTGTTGAAAGCCGAGCTAGCGAAGGATTTTAAGATTCAATGATTTTTAAATGTACAATCCTAAGCATAGCGAGGCTTTTAAGGCACGAGACGCCAAACAACTTCTCTGTCGAGTGAGGAAAATTGTAAATAAAAGTTAGACTCATTTTCAAAACAAGCTGGTGACAAACCAAAAAGCCTATACGCGCTGAGGGACTGGAGATTTGACATTGTATCTCGTTCCCACTTGTGGTATTGTCTATGCTTATACATCCTTGTCGCTTATACATCGTCGAATCCGACTCGGCTGGGCAGCGTTCGGGAAGCTCCGGCACATCTTTTCGTCCAATATCCCGCAGTGTCTCAAGACGAGAGTCTTTGACCAGTGTGTGTTGCCAGTGATGACATATGGCACTGAAACTTGGTCGCTTACTATGGGCCTCATAAGAAGGCTCAAAGTCACCCAAAGGGCAATGGAGAGGGCTATGTTAGGAGTTTTTCTGCGTGATCGCATCAGAAATGAGGCTATCCGCAGCAGAACCAAGGTAACCGATATAGCCCTCCGAATTGCTAAACTTAAGTGGCAGTGGGCGGGGCACATTGCACGTAGAACCGATGGCCGTTGGGGCGGAAAGGTTCTCGAGTGGCGACCACGTACCGGAAGGCGCGGCGTGGGTAGGCCCCCCACAAGGTGGACTGATGACCTGGTAAAGGTCGCGGGAGTCCGCTGGATGCGGGTGGCGCAGGACCGGTCAATTTGGAACTCTCTGGGGGAGGCCTATGTCCAGCAGTGGACGTCTTTCGGCTGATATGATGATGATGATGATGATGATGATGATGATACATCCTTGTCACTCATGTGTTTATGTGCGTGCGAGTTCCTCTTATTCTTCCTCAATGTCTCATTCCTATAGAAAAAAGTTTGATCTCGCGCGATAGAGCGTCACGTTCGAAATTCAAAAACACTTTCCACGCTAGCGGATATCTTAATGAACTTTTGGGCGTAGATTTTGAGCGAGAAAGCTAACCTTTCCGAGCTGGTGAGGTGAAAAATAGTTTGCAGAATTTTTTTGTCAAGTTTCCTGCTGAACTGGCTATCGGTAGGAAAAATTATAATTTAAAATCCCGGTGACATTATATGTCATGTTGTAGTGTGCGTGACCTCGACTCTAGTGATACCTTAAAAGAGCCTCTGAATAAATCTGAAAAAATATGTTTTACAAAGTAAATATATCATTTAACAATCTTATTATTTGATTTTTTTTGTACATTAAATCCTAGGTACTTACTCCTACCTGTCAAAAATCTTGAAAAAAGGTTATTTTATACTTAAAATTTGCTACTTCTTCTAAACCATAAAAGGGTATTCACGGTTTTTTGATCTTCCGAAAAAATCATTAGTTTTGACAATATTCATTGTTATTTCAATTTCGCAAGTAGGTCCGAGCGCGAGGTAAATTGGCGAGCGAGCGAGACAAAATTTTGGGGCTGCAGTCACACACATTACTACGAGTAGATGGGTCTATCTATCCTACTCGTTGCTCTGAAAATTCAAGCTAAAACAAACCATTTGCAGTTACAGTAGCCGTAGCATCGTAGCTCTTACTTAAGTACACACGACACGGTCAGCATCCCCAGGAGATAAATTTCGTTCGACATTTCGCATACTAATACGACAACCATAAGTCGCGCGCTTGTTTAAGCTCGACGTGCGTGGAAGAGAGTGCAACTCATTTATACCACATTTCTATGCAAAGCGTCGAACCTAATAGACCGCTTGGACTGCGGCCGTTAATTAATCGCATGTTACGCTGCCGTGGCCGGCAAACGGTGCGTTTGCCACTTCCACTGCAATACCACTCTATTAAGACCTTGCACTCTATGTGCCACGGTTTTGTTTTACTTTTCCATTCCGCACTCGCCCCTTGCGTTTGTTTATTATTGCAAAATACTTACACGGTGCTCTTTGCTTGTGTTAGCACGAAATATGATTAGAAATGCGGATTATTTTTTTAACCCCACGTATATACTTTCAAAGGGTCTTAGTATCAAAATTTAACGTAATCTTTATTTTGAAATCGATGGCAGATTACACTGTATATTTTCACCATATTTCTGAAGTTAATTTCGAATGACAAATTATTATACGTCAGAAATGTCAGGATGAAGCACGGAGTTAGTATATCGTCGTCTCCGACCTTCGTGGGTTTCATGTTTTATTGATTGAATTGTAACTGAACCAAGATTGATGTTCTTATAGGCAAAATACATTTTGCTCATATGAAAAAGCTTTTGGGTTTTGTAATCTGAAAGTTATATAGAACAGGATTATAAGTTTCGGACAGAGACACACACACACACACACAAACACGCACACACACACACACACACACACACACACACGCACGCACGCACGCACGCACGCACGCACGCACACACGAAAAAAAGTTACATCAAGCATGTGGCAGAGTATGACATACCCAAAATTTAATGCCCCATATTAGTTATTTTTAATGTTATTATTAATGTTATTTTATTTTCTTGATAATGTATAGTTCAATAATTAATTACTTAATGGAATTATCTCGAAATAAAGTTTTAATTATAAAATTATTTTTATTTATTCATGTTTTTCTTATACTATGTAATTATAGGAACAAAAATTTAGGGGTTTAAAAAAATTAACAATAAAACAAAAAATAACTCTTTAAAATATAAATCAACTTTAAACTGAAAGATACTGAGATTTTCTTCTTAAAATAGAGTAACTAAATTTTTTAAGTAAAAAATATGACTAATTACTACCATTAAGATCCGGAAATTTTTCAATTTTGCATGCTACAAACATTATGGGCTTACCGCAAGCGTTGCAGGAATGTTTGGTTTTTATATCCTTATGTATGGACAGTCCTGGTATCCGACATACCGTCCAGATACATTTACATGTCTAGGTGAAGGCTCACCCAGTTATTTTTCCATTTGCCGGCGGATATAGCTTAGAATCATTTTTTGTTGATTTTCTTGAATTTAAGTGTTCATAAATAATAAAACAATATTAACTAAAATAAATAAACGCGTCTCAAACCTATAGAATAAAATCATAAAAAAGAATTAAGAATAATAAAAAAAAACTTAATAAAATTATTAAAAATGTATACATAAAATAAATACGTCAAAAATGAGGCAGGGTATGACATACCCGAGACAGGTTTGTGCACGAATATTCCGGCCAGTGTGTCACGCCACACTGTGATCACGCCATTATCCCCTTTCGCACACCCCTGCCTCCAGCTACTGAGCGAGCTAGTGTCGTCAATCGAAGATTTAGAAAATACCAATACTTTTTAATACTACCAGGGTATGAGATACCCTGCCTCATGCGCGCCGGGTTAAAGCAAAAAATTCATCAGATGGTTTTCGTAAAAGATATGGAGTCCATTTTTAGGCCCTCGCCGGTTTTCGGTCGGGAGAATGCTAAAGGTCACCCATATTATTATTGTATCTTACGCAGCGCACCTAACACACCTATAGCGCGCTATATTTTATACTTCTCATTCGCTTTGCATCGCCCAGGGTCTGTTTGTTATTCATTTAACCCTTTTTCAGGGCTTTAATGACATAACGACCTTCAAACGCGAGCTATCGACCCATGGGATAAAGCTTATGAGCCACGACGTTGAGTTATTGTATCCATCGACCGTACAAAAGGGGTTACATTCGTTATTTCTATGCAAAGGTTTTGAGCTGAAGAACACTGTTTTACAGGTCGACGACGTAGTTTAGTGTTATCATAGTGCATGATAGCAGCGGTCTGCGATAAATCGTGAGGAAACCGGTCTAATCCCAATAAGGTATTGCTTTCCCTCGGGTGTGTAATAATGATCAGTATAACAACTTTTGATATATTTTCATTGGATATAACAACATTTTATATAATTTCATAGAATATCATCATTCTGGGGCATAATAAACTTTTGATATGAAAATGAAATGAAAAAATGAAAATGAAAAATGATTTATTTGTTATCTTAAGTACTAAGTTTTGACATGTGTTGGTGTCCCTTTTTAAGTAAGAAATACCTGTGATAAGGGGCACCGCTCTTCCAAATGTAGGTATGTAGTAGTGATATAACAACAAAATAGGTTCATGGTGTATAATGTTCAATAAGTATAAAAGTCATTAGATATAACATTTACCAAATATAATGCTTATATGATAAATATAAGGTATTTACCTGTCGGATGAACTTATGTGCACAGTAGTTGTCCCAATTGTTAAGAACAACACTGGCGATGTTTCTGACACGTCCAACTACAGGCCCATTTCTTTGGCTAATGTTATTGCCAAGGTTCTGGACAGTCTGCTTGACAAACTGCTGGCAAAGCATATCCACCTGCAGGACGCCCAGTTCGGCATTAGACCTGGCTTATCCACCGAATCTGCCATCCTATGTCTAAACCAGAATGTCCAGTACTACACGGCCAGAAAAACGCCGGTGTGCACCTATTACTTGGACCTGTCAAAAGCATTCGACCTGGTATCTTATGACAGGCTGTGGCGTAAGTTACAATCTGAGACTGACTTGCCGTGTGAAGTTACCTCGTTACTCAAGCTCTGGTACGATAACCAAGAAAATAGTGTCAAGTAGGCTGGAGCGTATTCGGAGGTGTACAGGTTGAAGTGCGGGGTGAGGCAAGGGGGGTTAAGTTCGCTCCGCCTCTTCAACTTATACATGGAGCTGGAGTAGCTCAGCAGTGCCAGTGTGGGATGTTCTATAGATGGGGTGCGCGTGAATGACATGGTGCTGCTGAGCCCCACAGTGGGTGGCTAAATGAGTTTATTGTGCGAATGTGAGTCATAGCGGAGGCCCATGGGCTCAAATATAAACAAAAATCTGATATACGCAGCGGGCATACAACGCTCTGCGGGTTCAGTACAACAACGCGTACAGGGTGGTGTTCGGGCTGCCGCAACACTACAGCGCCTCGGGTATGTTCGCGGAGCAATGTAGCTCGCTGCTGAGACGGTGGCGCGTCAGCTCGAATACCATCCTGTGCACGCTGGCCGACCGGTGGGACTCACCGTGGCTGAAACAGTGGGTGCAGCTGCATGCCCCAATGTGTAAAACCCTATATTAATATAATACTAACCCTAGAATTAATTAGTAGGTTACTAACACGGTATGGACTTCGTCCGAAATAAAATTAATTCACTTGAATTGAATAAGTATTAGTGGTATAATGTATTGAAAAATATAAAAATATTACCCTTTTTTTAGTTGGCCGAAATTCTTTTGCCCGAAATTACATTTCCCATATTATTATTTTCCCAAATCTCAGTTCGTTGCAATTTTATTTCGCTTATGATTCGAATAGACACTTACTAAAATTCCGAAGTATAATTTGTCAACTAGTTTTTGGTGGCGAAAAGTATTAAGTCCGAAATATTATCATCCTGCTATATCAAAAGATCGAAATTCTAACATGTAGCATCATTTACAAACGCACGGCAACTATTTTAACCTAACCTAAACTTAACTTAGCCGCCAGCGTGTCAACGCTTCGCGGGGTGCCTATTTCTGCTCTAAGGGACACAAGATAACCATATCTAACCTACCAAAAATATTGTTATGACTGGGTTTACGCATCCCTTTCCCTCTGGGTTGGAAGGTCAGATAGCAGTCGATTTCGTTAAACTAATGCATACGCCAAATCTTATGATAAGGTGCCTAATTGGACCCCGGGCTCCTTTAGCGATACAACCGAGAAAGCGCTAGGAGGATGCTGTTGAACTGTGATAAATCTTCAATTTCATCACTATTGAGATAAATAACTCCGTAAACATACCTATACATATTTTGTCGTAGTGTTAGTTATCAGTTAAGTTCTAATTATTAATTGAATGCCTTCCTTTATGCATATTTACAAAGTTGCCAATGTTTGGGGGATGGCCAGTAATAGAAAATTTACCTACAGGCCATTCTACATTTTGATCCCCCTTTTGTATTGTGAAAAAAAATATGACAGGTAGATACTGGTTAAACTGGTAGGTCCAACGCCAGTAGGCGACCTGGATGTCAATTTGGTTCACATTTGGCATAGTGGTATGATAACAACGTGTATTTTCATGCGCACCAAGCTAAGCCCAAACAACAACTAGGTACAAACTTAGATCACAACGAAACACTGTCACAAAATGTACCTCTTAATTATATTAGTATAGATCAGTAGGTACCTACAAATATTACGTCCATAATACTGCAGTCAACATCGAAAACTACTATCTATACCAAATTCGACCGCAAGCACGATCCCCCGTTCCCCAAACTACAACAGGAAGATTTATGACAATAATTCCGTCGCCAGTTGCTTGTTAACTTTTATAGTGGCTATCTTATTCTGCTCTTAAAATGCGATACTTACACTTAATTATAATATAAATAATAATAAATTCCACGAAGTTCTATCGTCGCCAACAACAAGTTAAGAGATAAAGGCGAGAAATACAAAGATATGAGCTGCTCTTGGGAACAACTTGCGAAGTAAACACGTACCGGGGTTATCTGAAGCTATTTGTATAACTGCTTCTCAGTGCTGTCCGACTGGCATTCCACTCACTGGACGCAGCTCAATTCACACGGATCGTACTAGACAACTAAAAGTAAGAATCATATTTAAAATATATATTAATTTTGATAATTAGTGCTTCTATAAATAATAATAATAACGTTGTGTACAGCAAAGAAAAAGGGAGGACTTCGTTTTAAATAATGTATCGGTTTTCAACTTCAGTCCTAATATTTATTTAACAAGCGATAGTCACGATCACTGTATATAAGTGCATGCATTTTTAATACCGCAACGGTGCACAAGCATACGGCCGTCTGATGGTAGGCAGGCACCGTATCCTATAGACGCTTCCGACTCCAGAGGAGTCACAAGTGCGCCGCCGTTTATTGATTTGAGGGTTGGTTGTGTTGATAGCTACTTAGCTGCACATTTATCTTAGAGTTTTTTCGGTTTTATAACTCAAGAATATCCATTCACAAAGTCCGAAACTGATAAGATGACACGCCATTAGCTTAAGGAGTATACTTTAATGAAAACCTGGTTTGAAATGAATCGTAGAGACACTGAAAAAGCTTTTCTGTTGGACCGTAAGCATTATTCATTCGCCCCACGAACGCTCAGGCATCGCCGCTCAATGCCGCCGAGAGCGGGCAATCGTTTTCAGTTTTGTGGAGATCACTCGGGATTACTAAATCCCGATTTAATCAGTTTTGGATCAGCTCGCCGGTTTCATGCTCTTGTTTTTATTTAATTTAATTTATGCGCGTTCCAGGTTGCTCGATTATCGTATCTTATCTTACCTAGATGAAGGCCCTTTTGTGCATTTGCTCTCTCCTTTATACCTACTCCCAAGCTCGCTCCATCATTTCCACAAAACGGATGATGCAGCTCAGCGGAAGTACCTTGAATTCCTTTGGTTGCTGATAGCCGTTACCAAAGTGATTCATTCTTTGCCTGGCAAGGGCATGACATTCACACAGTAAGGTTCCATATAGTCTCATCCTCCTCGCCACACATTCTACACTAATTAAACTAAACTATCCGGTAGTTCCATCTTGGCCAAGAGATTCTTGACCCCGAAGTGACCTGTGAACACAACAGAGTTTTTCGATCCAGCCCGAATCCACTCCTTCTATGAAGAGCTTAAATTTGCTCGATTGCAATTAGATTTGAATGGATAATATCTTCGCAATTAAATTACAAGGGTTTAATGCCAGTCCTTATTTATTTACTAATATTATAAACGTGAAAGTTTGGATGTATGGATGGATGGATGTACGATCCACTTAATCTCAAAAACTACTGGACGAATATATATGAAACTTTTCAGTTATGTACCTTATATACCAGAATAGGACATACGCTATAATTTATGTCAAATTTCATCCCTTTTAGGGATGAAAAAGGGAATAAAAACTATGTATGGAGACCAAATAATTTTGTTCGTTGCCGGCATCAGGCTCAAAATGTATGGGCAAACTAAAATCTGACTCTCACTTGACCAAAATTGTAATTGATATTATTTAATAGGCTATAATTTTCCCTTTTAGGAGTTCTACGCGGACGAAGTCGCGGGCAGAAGCTAGTTTTCATATAAATTGGTGTTTTTAACTAAAATAATACAATATGTGAACTATTTATGTTAACACAATGACTCTTACTAACAACCTATGCTACTGTTTATTATACCTGAATATTTGATGTAGTGACTACCCACGCACCATACCCGTATGAAAGTTATAACATTTATGTAAGTAGGTGCGGCACGTTCCATCACGTTGAATATAAGTAAAATGCATGTTGAATAAATGGAAAAATGTACAGGGTTTCCTGTTTACAAATAACACGAATCCAAGTTCAAACGACAGCATTTTTTTTATGTAAACATGTTGTTGGGCGGCTGTGCCTCGATGGCTGTTTTTTCGATTTTCCTTGATACTTATCTGAAGCAATTTTTCCTGTACGATCATGCTTAACACACGGAGCCTTTCTTTTCTTTAGTGAGATGTCGGTGCTGATGTTTGTAATATGGTTATTGCAGCATGAAGACTACTCTGATTCTGTTCATCCTGGCGTGCGCGCTGGCTCTGGCCTGCGGGGACCTGGTGTGCGGCACCAACTACTGCAAGCAGCACCCTTGCGCCTCGCCCATCGCCTCGGCGAGCTGCCACAAACCCTCGGAGTACCGCGCAAACCACGCCGGCAAGTGCGCCTGCTGCCCTGCCTGCGTGACCCTTCTTGGTAAGTCCTTATTGAAACTCTCTTGGTACCTACTACCATTGATAAATCCGTCAAGTGGTTCAATCATGTCTCTTTTCTCAACTTATTATAATCCCGGTCGAGATCATTCCAAATTACGACGTTTTAGAATGAATGAATTACTATATAACCATGTCAGTTTCATCTTGAACGTAGCAATATGAATCTCATTGGTGTTAAAATAATGTTTTTCTAATTAATTGTAGTTCGTTATAAGTGAAATGTTAATAAGGTTTGTGAAATTCTCGACACAAAACCACAAGAAAATCAATCTGCCAAGTTCTATACTTTACAAATCTGATAATGTTCTTAATGTCTAATCATATTTATGACGCCGGGGAAAACTTTGTATATAGCATCCAGATGTCCCAAAAGAGTAATTTAATTTTGAATTTACCGAGTCTGCCGAAGCTCTTTTACTTATCGTTTTAAACAGCCAGCCACGAGCAGATTTCAGTGCCATTGATGCCATATATATGTAATAACATTTTATTGTTACAATGGACTTTTGACCTCATGTTACAATTGATAATGTAGTGTTGGTAAATGGATAGTAAACAATCAAATTATTGTAATAAAGTATAAATTACAAAATATAATGAAAATCATTAAATTTAAAAAAATGTGCTTTTTTTCCAAGAGTAAATTTAAAGCTAGGTACCAATAGAAACATTTATAGAAACAAAATTGTATAACAACTATGAACCTAAAAGCAGTATTTCGCGACCGAAACAGCAATTTACTTGATTTTCCCTACAATGATTAGTTCAAATGGCAAAGTGTGACGTCATACTTTTGAGTCAATCAGTATGAAGCGTTTTGGCTGCCGCCAGCGAGGTCTCTCTTTAACTCAATTTATTGGGTATTTATTATGTTCTTTAATTTTAGTTGCTCCCATACAAACATTTGTTCCTCTCCAAAAACTGGTTCGAATGGCATCATAAAAAAATCTTAGGTCACAAGGATTGTAGACAGTCACGGACTTTCATTGTTGAGCCATTTAGAGCACACTTTATACTGGACACTTCATAGCTTCATAGCAAACCAAAATTATTTGACACCTAAATGGCTCAACAATTAAAGTCCTTGACGGTACATGTTATGAGATACTGTTATTTAATGTCTAACTCATATCTCATTTGGCCAAAAAGAGACTGGTGAGTGAATCAACGAAGTATTATCAGTTTAACCTTTCGTCAAGAGAAGAATTTTGTTAATCAAACAACGACTTTGGCACGAAAACACAAGTTACAAAATAAGCTCAGCACAGATCCACGCTCAAGCATTCGAAAGGTCAATAACAATTCGTAGTATCTGTTTTTGTTTGACCCTAGTTGGCAGAAAGTATCAGTGAAGCACATCGATACGGATTGTCGTTTAAGGAAACTACTGGCAGCGTCAACTCATTCTCCACTTCATTTCACACATTTAATACCGCACTCAGATTGATCGGCGGAGCGCGCCGCTCTCTCGCTTGACCTCTTTAGCTTTCTTATTTCTAAGAAATTTCGAGTGGGTTCTTGTTTTCAAACCCTTCTACAGAAATATGTTAAAGAAAATACGGATAGGAATAAGAAGTGTTAGTCATATAAATATTAGGTACAGTCACCGGCATCATTAGATGATGGAACAAAGGCCGCAAAAATATCTGATACAACTCTACCTACTCCTAGAGCCGTTAGAGCGTGTTAGATATTTTTGCAGCCTTTCCATCATATATTGATGCCGGTGACTGTACCTAATATTTATATGACTAACACTTCCTATTCCTAGCCGTATTTCTCGAGTTACATTAATCAGGCATTTAAACTCGTTTCACGTCAACTATATAACTATATATTTGCATAATGATAATGATCCGTCCCGGACATCTCCTTCAATAGCGACACCCTGACAAATGAATTTTTAGATTATTGGGGAAATATGACGCGCGTGGATTCGTGCGATCGTGCGTGACTTGCAAAATCAAACTTGGTTTTGAAGGTTCATCTTAAGTATTTACATAATACCTATATTTTTACACAACTTAAAATTGCTAAGTAACGTAAATTCTGACTGTTTCAAAACGCAATCACTCGAAACTTTTCGCATTGCATTCGCTCGCCGGATCGGGGTATAAATTCACGTCCTAGTTACAGCACCGTCCATTCGTTTCAATCGGAAAGAGCACCAACAAGATTAACTTTTATACAACTGAATTCAAATAATAAGCAAGTTTAAAGTGCATTTACTTCGTATTATTTGATAATATAAAATTCATCTTTTATATGCTACTACTATTTAAACTTTATGTTCGATGGATCTAACATTTTTAAAAGTAGGAAAGTAACGATAGATCTTATAGCCCGTCCTATTGTTGCACAACAAGGCATAGTTGCACGTCTGCGCGACTAATGAGCCTCATCCGCACCCGTGGGCACAGAACTTATTAATCTTTTGTTGTGAGGGCCTGCCAAGTTGTACTGTTATAACCAGTTAGGGCGATCGGTTAAAGATGATGATAAGATAATATATCTAAATATATAAAAGAAGAAACTGACTGATCTATCAACGCACAGCCCAAACCGCTGGTTCTAGAGATTCCAAAGTTGGCACGTAGGTTCCTTATAAGGTCTAGGGGTGCACTAAGAAAGGATTTTTCAAAGTTCAACCCCTAAGGGGGTGTTGGGGTGCGATGGGGTTGAAATGTCTAAATATCAATATGGGTGTCGTTTTTATGGTTTTTTGGGACGTTAATTACGAAAATGGCATCGATTAACCTTCGTTAAACTTTAAGGGGCATATTATATTAGGTCGTGTTTTTTGGCATCTTGTTATTACTAAAATAATTAGTATGGTGGTACGAAACCCTTTAGTGTGCACGTCCGACTTACATTTAAATGGTGATATTGCAACTTTGTCATGTTCTGTTTTTTATTTGCCTAACTTTTTTCAGGTGAGGGCGAGGCCTGCAAAATTTACAGCTCCGAGATCGGGGCGACCCCGTCCGCCGTGTGCCGCCAGCCTCTCCGTTGCCAGGCGGGCGTTTGTACTAAGATACCGAAGAACTAATAACACAAGCAATAAATAATGTTCACATAACTGAAATGTTATTATTGTCCCCGCTCAGCACTAGTAACCTTGGCGGCGTACTAATCGCATCAATTGCGCAGACAAAGCAATAATGGCGCCAATATGTCATCAGATGATTACCATATTGAGTGGTTATTGACTAATGGGCGCTTCTTTGCTTCGAAAGCCACGTTAAGCCGTTGATCCATTGTCTATGACAGAAGTCCTTCAGCGGACATTTCTACGCCTTTAAGAAGAATCTACGCCTTCTTGACGAAGCTCTTAACCCGAACAAGGTTTTAATTTCCCAACTGGGTTGGAAGATTAGATGGCAGTGGTTTCCTCAAAAACTAGTGGCTTCACCAATAAGTATTAAGTGGCAGGGGCAAAGTGTTAAGAAGAGGTTCTAATACTTATTTGAATCTTGTATCGAACTGTCATTCGATCTTTTACTGTCGATTATATTTCAATGCAAAAAACACCGTTGTATATAATTTAACATGGTAGCAGAGCGTAAAAATGGTATTTTAACGTGCTGAAAGTGCTGAAAATGAATTTTGTGACCTATTTAATAAGTGTGCATCTATCAAGAAGTTATAGAAAGATGAATTCTAATATGAGATTTGAGATTGGGGGCTTAGAAGGAAGTACAAACTGCCAGACGTGGAAATACAAGATTGCCCTGCTCTTGCGGAGCACCCCAGGTACGCTAGACATAATCCATGTCAAAGTAACTACGCTAGAGCCACAGCGGCAACGGCGTTACCAGCAAGCGTGTTGGAATGTAAGACGAAATTGGATAACTACAAAGCCTTGATAGTCATGTCTTGCTTATTCTTACCACAAACATGACCGAAGATAATAAATAAACAAATAATAAATAAAATAACTTTATTTGCAAGAAAAGACTTATGACTACTTACACTTATACACCTTTTATAAGGTATAAACAAGTATTAAATGCTAGGTGTAAACAATTACGTATGAAAAACATTTTGTTACGAGTAAGCTTACTCTGTTCCCCGTACTAGTAATTATACTGTATCACGGTGGAACAGGATTCGCCATCATCGTTGTTTAATGTTGTGTTTGACTTAAAGTAAGTACATAGTGAGAAAAAAATAATATAACAAAAGACAAATTTAAAGACACTAACAATAAGTGAAGAATGCGGGTGGAGTGACAAAATCATAGCGGCAATGCCGCGCTAGTCGAACGAAGTTGTAAACACGTAGTATATGCAAAATGACCAGATGAGTCAGGTCAGTGGAAGGATTTATTGTTATTTATATGACCTATGTATATCTATGACTGAGTATGACTAATTATGAGTACCTATACGTTATGTGTGTTCGTGTGTGCGTATGTGCTCCTGGGTGTGTGTGTGTGTGTGTGTGTGTGTGTGTGTGTGTGTGTGTGTGTGTGTGTGTGTGTGTGTGTGTGTGTGTGTGTGTGTATGTGTGTGTATGTGTGTGTGTGTGTGTGTGTGTGTGTGTGTGTGTGTGTGTGTGTGTGTGTTCGCCATTTACTTATTTTAATAAGAGTTCAGCCCTGCAGAAACCCTGCAATCAAGTGAAATGTGGACAGAGTTGCATCGTCTTTACGATGGAGCCAAGGAGGATCGAAGTTATGAACTTTGCATGAGATTCTTCCGCTTTCAATTTGTAAAATCTTGGATACACTTCTTGATCAATATTTTAATTTCAAATTGAGCTGGCTGTTAATGAATAAGAGCAATCGGAACATCGAAAACTGACGACACAGTTGTGTGCTCATGAAAGGGCTTTAACAAGTGGAAACAGAAAGACCATTATTGAAGAAGCTCTAGTACTGAGGTCGAAACTAGTCGAAAGACAAACGCAAGCATAAAGACAAGAAAAGGAAATGCAACTATTGCACACAGCTTGGGCACAGAGTCAAGACTTGTCCGAAATGGTTAGCCGATGGGAAACCACCCAAACCCACGCCTAAAAACCAAAGTACATCAAACGTCAATATTAACCTAATGGCAATTGTAAATGATGTGGAAGGCATCGATTAAGATAGCTGGTATGTCGAAAATGGGGCTACTAGTCATGTTACAAATCAAGGAGACTTAGAGAAGCTGACGTTCGTGGTACTAAAGAGACCCTTAACGACGTGTGGTATGTATGTACCATATATTAAGAAGAACCTGTTTTCGGTACTGTCAGCTCAGGACAAATTAACGAACCCAAGAATGTATAATGAAGTATGAAGAAGGATGACATCTACTGATTGGAGTGCAAGCTAAAAATGGAGGACTTTACAAGCTGAAGGTCAAAAACATTAAGAGCTCTCATGAAATTAATCATATAGAGATATCTGACCAGATGCAATTATATCATGAGAGGCTGGGGCATCAAAATAAGTATCATGTTAAGAAGGTTGTCGAGACAGAGCTTGGCATAACGCTGAAAGTAGACAGTGAACTCTGCGAAGGATGTGTATTTGGCAAAACCCATCCACGCAAATTTGGCACAAGGGAACGTGCGTCACAGCCTGGAGAGCTGTTACACACTGACGTATGTGACCCGTTCAAGAATTAATTTTCCAAATTCAAATATTATGTTCTTTTTAAAGACGACTTTACAAAATATCGGAAAATCTATTTCTGAAAGAAAAGGAAGAAGTTCATGAAAAACTTGAGCAAATGTTGGCAGAGACTAAAGCTACTGGACATACTTATTGTAAAAGAAATTCTTAGCGACAATGGCGGTGAATTTGACAATGCGAGAGTTAGGAAAATTTCACACAAGAACGGAGTACGTCAAATATTGACAATGCCATATACGGCGGAACAGAACGGATGTTGTGAGCGTGACCATAGAAAGATTGTAGAGTCAGCAAGAGCCATGATGCATGCGCATGAAGAAATGCCTCAGGGCTTATGGGCTGAAATTATCAATACTGCCGCTTACATCCTGAACCGCTGTCGCGAACAGTCACTTCGCGATGACTTCACTTCTTTTGGCTGTCGGGAGTGTCGCGAATCATGTCAGTTGATGATATATTATCGCGATGACTTTAATTCATGGTCGTGGCGTGTAATACCGCCTTTAGAGATTATTTGCACTGGCAAGGTTATGATATATTCGTGACTATGGGTAGACTAAGGCTGTATCTAGGTAAGGTAGACAGAGATGTACAAAATGGTTTTAAAAAAGCATTTATATACAAAATGCAAAATACTTTTCAGATTTACTATTTCAAATGCAAAATACCAAATAGTTTTGCGTTTTGTATTTCAAATGCTAAATGCAAAATAGGTATTTTCAAAATACTTTTTCAAAATAAAATACCTTTTGACCAAATCGAATGATATTTTTATTCATTTTAGATATTTATCATGAGAAATAGAATAGAGATATAATGCCGAGCCAAATGGCACCTTATGCATGACATTTTGGTCATATATTTATCAGTACGCGTATCAATAAATTCTGTTATGTTATTAGTAATAATAATACTCACTTAAAATAATGTAAAAAACTAGATTAACGAAAAGATAATAGCCATTTTGTGAATTGTGTGGCCATTTATTTCGGTTGATTGTGCATCTAGTTCTAATTTTATTATTATTACACTTTTCTTTTATTAATAACAATTGGACTGGTATTGTTAAAAAGTAAAAAAAAAATAAACATAAATTTTTATTTATTACGCTTTTTAACAATACGTTATCTAAATTATCTTGTTTTAGTACAGTACATAGCCGTTACAGTATTGTAGGTATAACAACAACACTTCAATATCATTGGCAGCAATGCCTATAGTTAAAAAAATTCTAAAAAGTAAAAACATTCAGTGGTTTGTTAAGTTGGTAGTACGTAATGTATAGGTTTAGAAGCGTATGGCTGCTAAGCGTATCGTTTTGGCGACATAACAGCACGGCTGTGCCGTACTGTTATGGGGAATAGAGTATAGACTTTTCTGCAAACTAATTTTGTACGTCTTTATATTAGTGTTCGTGACTATGTAAATGACAGATAAAAGTACAGGAGTAGAAAAAGGGTTTTTTGGTGCATATTTTCTAGTTCTTCATTTTGAAATTTCACCTCTGGTTACCGAGCTATTAATGTTTATTCAGATTTTATTTTTTTTTCCCAAAAAAACTCAAAAGTGAGACTTGTGACCAGCACCGAAAGATTGCTCTTAACCAGGTCTATCGTTGATAAAAAATATAGTGGGTAGGGTTGTCATTCAAATTGACCTTTCATTTCTTAATTGGAATTGGTCCAATTTTTTCCCTTGATTACAAAACTGTATATTATTTATTTATTTGATCTAGTCCCAAACTAGGCAAAGCCTGTACTATGGGTACTAGACAACGGATAAACATACTTATATAGATAAATACATACTTTAATAGATATTAAACATCCAAGACTCGAGAACAAACATTCGTATTCATCATACAAATATCTGCCCCGACCGGGAATCGAACCCGGAACCTCAAGCTTCATAGTCAGGTGCTCTAACCACTAGGCTATTCGGTCGTCAAATTTGGACATAAAATGTATCATATACATAGATTATTATATACTTAACCCTAGGTACATACTTAAAAAATAGAGGATGATTTTTTTGGAAAACTGTGGTCGTTTGTTGGTTTTTTTATTATCGTTTAATAGTTGTTTTATTTTTTCGATGAAGTTTCGTAGCGTGGGAAGGGGACCACCCTCGTCAGGATTAGGCATGCTATAACCCCATGCTGATACATGCGAACTGGAGAAACGGAGGTGAGGCAGCAAGGAGCCGCTATAGATCTATGGCACCACTTTGCCTCAGCAGGGGCTTACCCAACCTGCTGAGGGATGTCCATCCGGGCCCGCCCGACTTACTGCAAGGGGGGTATGAGGGCGCCAATTCAGCCGTCGCAGCAAAATGTAACAAATCACATTTTCTTTATCGCTGCGATTTTTTCTCGTATATGCGCGCACAGACATACATATAAATCCATACGTTGCATTTCTGTGATAAAATAATCGCACGACAAAAATCGTGGTGCGCGCTTGGCCTAAGTGTCATAAGTGTATCTGATTGTTTGTCTGTGGCCTCGGATCTCTATATACGTAATATAATGTGAACAGAGAATTAGTAGTTGCTAAGTATACTTGCCTTTACTTTTATATGAATGTGAACGTATGTAGGTTGATTACAATACGTTATTCTTACAGCCGAGCCTTAAATGGAACGCAGGCAAACAAAACAAAACCTCTCTACTGAAGTGATTCCGCTCACATTCAAGAGCCCCTTCACGTCCATTCCCCATCTCAGGTCGGTGCTCCCGGCCCTAATACGCACAAACATATTTCGCAAGTGGGCCTTACGAGCGATACCAAATAAATGTCTGCCTAAGAACAAGCACTAAATCCATATCCATACATAAGCGACGTTGGGTCGAGACAGATGTCGACTTGTACTTTAGGCTAGATTCGGGATTCAAAATCGGTGACCTAACGACGATGATGATTGGGATGACCGGTACTCATGTAGTGGAGCGAGCTTGGGAGTAGCTATAAAGGGGAGGGCAAATGCACAAAAGATCCCACTGGGTCGAAGTGTATCCGAAAGGGCCCTCAACTAGATAAGATAAGATAAGACTCATGTAGTGAGTAGTGCCCTGCATGCGAAGTTCTGGGTTAAAAAAGCGGTACGGGCAAATATTTATGTGATGAGCAGGAACATTCGTTTTTGAGTCTTGAATGTTTTCTATTTAAAAGTATTTTTAGTATTTAAAAAGCCTTACTTATTGAGCTTACGGTGGGGTAAATTCAATTAGTGTAAGATAGATATTATCATTTTCATAGTCTTTGTCTTTAAAAATCAGATTGACTAAGACATAAAATAAATTAACTCCTAGAGATCTTTTAACCATTGGACAACTGGAATTGTGGTCTCGGTCTACAGGCGCAGATTAACTTCCTGATTACGATCAGGAAGTTAATCTGAGCGCCTTCCAATTCAACTTTAATGTGTTCACCGAACTAACGAATGAATCAAATTTGGCAAACAAATCTAGAATACACAATATGTGTGTATGTCGCCGTCTGAACCCTACCTAATAGCTGCTACGAACGAACGTAAAACTTCTTTAAAAAATACCCAGATATTTTTTTTTAATGAAAATCATTTAAGGTGTTCCTACATAATAATTGTTACATTCAGCGCAGAAGTATGTTTAATATCATTTCAAAAAATAAAAATAAACCAAGATTTAATCTATAAAACTTCATTTTGCTTGATCGATTTTATTCCATTGAATCGGGCCTTAGAGCAATATATAGCGATCTGAATTGCAAATGTAAAAAGAAACTGGCAACGATGCGACGTCCCTATAAGTTTGTTCAAACTATTAGGCACACACCTACAAGTCCTACAACTATATAACGTTCGAGATCCCTGCATTTGTTATCGTGTTTTTATTATTTTCAGTACTTGGCCGTTTTTTCGGCTGATTGACACTAAACTATTCACGAATACTGTACTGAAAAAGTTATTTACTTATATATATAGAAGGCATCTAATTTATATATTTCAGCAGTTACGAATTCTGTAGCAATAAAATAATTTCCATTATTTCGTCTCACAATGGGTAGGTATTGAAATGTAGAGAATAATTGAACAACGATTGGTGCATAATTTAGCCGTTCAACATTGAAATATAAGGACCATCGGGTCTCTCCGGCTAAATTAATGACAAACGGACGGTCGACGTTACTGTTATAGCGGGGTACTCCATGTATTTGCATAAATTGAAATCAATCCCACCAAAAACATAAATGTAAAAAAGGAGAGCTAAGTTCAATACAGAAATTATGCTTGGCTGTTGGGCTTCGCCGCAAAAAGAATGGAGATCTAAATGAGTGCCAAGTTATGCAAAATCCAAATATGTATTTATAGAAACAACATATCATTATGAACAAGTATTAAACTCTATTTCTTTGCTTTATTGGATACCTATTACAATTGCTGTTATTTAAAAATGTGAGATCTTAAAGTAGGTTAGATTTGACTTGACCAGTTTTCATTACATCAGTCCTTTTAAAAAGTTATTCAACATAATTATATATAATAATATTTTTTTCAATTCTGATAAAAGCGAGTTTCCACACTAAAGAACTAACAAACAAACGAACAGGTCAAGTTAAATAAAAGCTTGTAAAAATGAAGATCCAATTTTGGTTTAATTTTAGGCGCGCCACAAGCTGCCATACGGGCTTAAATATTATTATTATGTTGAGGATAATCTCCGGAACTATTCATCCAATCTCCAACTGTTTATGATTCGAGGCTTATATACTCGCATTATTTTTCAGGCGTAAAGCCACGGAATTTTAATATAGGTAATTTTCTAGAGTTCCTATATTAAAAATAATGAGAAAATATTGATTTCGTTGCTAGTGCTACATCGTTAGAAACTCCAATAACTAAGAAAATGGCAAAGCTACATCACCGTAACTCTTGAAAGAGGCTATTTATCTGCTCCGAGTTCACTGTTTTATTATACTGTAATCACGTAGCTGTCCAGCCGGACCACACTTCTTCAACAGAGAAGGTTTTGGGGGTAAACTGGAAAATTAAAAAAAAGTTTCGCTAACTGTATTGTGTGACATATACTCGTATCAAATAAAAGGGGTTGTTGCCATCTCAGATAATTTTTATTTTATAATTTTAGCAAAAACAGATTTGAAGTAATTTAGGAAAAAATACGAAAATTGACCATTCCCCTCTTATCTCCGAAACTACTAGGATTAAAATTCTGAAAAAAATATAAAAAATAGTTCCTTGCCTAAAGATTACAGGAAAACCTATAAAAAGTTTGAGTATTCAAAGTAACGGGAAAATTCTCAATATTTTACGGACCCTCACCACGCGAGTTGAACTCGCACTTGTCCGGTTTTTGAATGTCCTCCTGCCTTTTCCTATTAACACGAACGGCCAGCCAGATAATAATTAAATTATATAATTAAATGCATTCTACTTGTACCACTTTTAAACAGATAGGTTCTGTTTAAAAGTGGTACAAGTAGAATGGTATCGTAGAAAGATAAGCCTCTCTCTTTCCGATAACGACTAATACCAATGTGCAAGGAATAACCAAAAGAGCGGAAGAATAAAACAAGAATGTTCAGTGACCAGTTAATCTGTAGAGCCTGAACTAAATACAGTTGAGTGCACCTTCTCCTCACCGCACACGTAAGTATCTGGCCTGCACACTTGAACCCAACTGACATTTTCTAATATAAAGCCACGCTTGGTATAATGAAGGTTCACGGTCCATGATCGGCATACTCGTAATAGGTTACTACGGGTGGGTTGCATTGCACCAAACCGTCTGTAACCGTAACCGGCATTCGTTAAAATCTGATTGTAAAGTTTGACAAGTTTGTATGGAATGACAGCTGCCGGCGCCATATTTACCTAACGTTGATCGGACTGTAATCGTTATACCTAGATATTTTTCAACAGGAACAACATTTGTTTAGTGCTTGCCACAATAAAAATATCGACAATCCTGTTATCGACAAGTACATACTACTTCAACGACAATACGTACATACAACCACAGACATATATTGGCTATCTACCTAGACGCCGCGCGCGTGTGTGTGTGTGTGTGTGTGTGTGTGTGTGTGTGTGTGTGTGTGTGTGTGTGTGTGTGTGTGTGTGTGTGTGTGTGTGTGTGTGTGTGTGTGTGTGTGTGTGTGTGTGTGTGTGTGTGCGTGTGTGTGTGTGTTATGGATTAAAGTAGGTGATAATTAATTCAGTGACACGAAGAAAGAAAGTTACGAAAGTATTGCAAATTGTTTTCTGAAGTATGTAAAATATAAATAAATTGATAGTTTTGTTATTATTATCTATTTTTAACGCACCCTATTACCCTATATATATTTGTATATTTATTTATTTATTTAATCATATGGCAGAACGACTGATGGTACTGTGAGGTCGCATATAGCGACAGGTACAGTGGCCAAAAAGGTTGCTACATATTTGTATTTATTTACCTCTACGACGTTGAAGTGGTACTTATCGATAACAGGACTGTCGATGTTTTTATTTCAATCACTTACAATAAGTCGTTCGTGCTAGAAAAATATCTAGGTATAGTAATTATTGACTCTCTGAATACCCCCGAATTATTGATTCTCCAAATGTCACTTGGCCAAATTTTGTAATTGAGAGTTGGTGGGAATGTGGTAGGAATGTATTTTATTTTTGAGGACGTCAAATTTTAGGATTATAATAATACAAATGTAGTGTGTGATCAGTGTGTCGATCACGTAACATTTCTTACACGCGTTAGGTAGATTTAACTGTCATTTTTCCATATAAAAAGTGACATTTAGATCTACCTGACGCGCGTACAATGTATTTATAACGTGATTGATGGAATTGATTGGAAGCCGGGGTGCTCAGCTCCTCTCGTAACGCACGAATCGACGTACTCGGCAAACAGTGCTCAGCAACCACCAATTAGAAACCCTGTTACGGTTCGATCTCTTGCATACCTGGCATAGCTTTTCGTACCACATACTGGGTTAATAAGTAAGACTAACATTCAATTGTAATTTTTAAAGTACCGAACTGCAAAAAGAAAAAAAAAACATGCAGTAAACATTCATATTATGCGTAAATCCATACTTATTATATGGGTGGATGATTACACAAGTTGCTGAGCTGAGGTATGTCTTTTTACTATGCGATGATTTGATCTTCAGTTCGGAACTACATATATCATACAGGGGTAATCCACCAGGTACCTATTGAGTTACAATCGGTTTAGTATGTCTCGCACGGGCTCGTTGTAACATAATAGGTTTGACGGGCGTTAACAGACCTTACTCACAAATAACTAAGAACAAGAGCCACCCTTGATTAAACTACCTAGTATTCGGTGAAAAACACCGGTCAAGTGGATGTCTGACTCGCGCACCGAACAAACTTTCATACACCATACCCGTCACGACTCCATTCATTTTTGAACAGTCTTAACGGCTCATAGTAGAAGTTACCGTTGTACTATCGCCCAAAGGTAAGGGTTCACACCTCTAGGATCATTTTCGAGCGTTCGCCATGCATGTGCAGACGATTTTGAACAGAAAGTGTGAACCCGTACCCTTGGGCGATAGTACATCGCCATCTGCTTGTTGGTATGGTACTAATAACTTGCAACCTAGTAGGGTAAATTGTTAGTAGCTGGCCACCGTTCAATAACTGGCCATCTCATACTAAAAATGTACTCTATTCACCTATAATAGAATTCACCCTTCAATAACTGGCTAAGGTACGTCATACTAAATTGAATTCTATTTGTAGGGAAACAGAGTTCATTTTTAGTATGAGGGGGCCAGCTATTGAAGAGTGGCCAGCTAAACTGGTCATTTACCCTGTTTGTTTTTCAGCAATAATCCTTTATCACGTGTACCTGTACCGATTTAGGGCGAGTTGCTTCAACTTACGATTATAGACCGAACAACGTTAAATATGGCGCCGGCAGCTGTCATTCCATAGAAACTTTCCATTCCTACATTCGAATTTTAACGAACACTGCTTACGATTAAGTACAGACCAAACCGTCTGTGCAACCCACCCTTAGATTATTATTTTTTTATTGAAAGAAGGGAATTTAACAATAATCTAATTAATGACATACTTACCTACAATTAATATAACTAAATTACAAACTCAGTTAAGAAATGATTTTTGTTAAATAAATAAAAATACGCTACCTACTATAGAGGTATCATTATATTTTTCCTGTAATATTTATGTTACTGTCAATCATATGTAGTAATTTCAAAATGTTCGCTAGGTAAACTTCGAAGATAGGGGAATGGTAGGTATTTTCTTTTATTTTCTTCATAAATCAAAATTTAACTCCTGTAGAAAAAAAAATTACAGGTACACATGGCGTTACTTTCCGCACGAGTGCGGAAATGAGCACTTTCCGTGCATATGTCGGAATTTTAAAGAGCCATATGTACTGTAAAACGTTGTACGATACACGTGCGAATAGGTAATTCGAAACTCGTGTCGATTTAAAACACTCCCTTCGGCCGTGTTTTAATTTATCGCCACTCGTTGCGAATTTCCTATTTTTTGCACTTGTGTCGTAAATAACTATTTTTAGAACTTTTAGAAGGTGCAACTCAAGCCATTTCATATGATACTCCACTTGATCTATTAATTAGACTTTAAATTTTTAACTCCCGATGTCATAATCGTCATTTTCACTGAAAATAAAAATATGGATATATTACAAACGTCATTTTCCATGCACGTCATAGTGATGTCACGTCGTTTATTGTGTTTGGGCATGAAATAAAATGTCTACATACAGTTTGTCTCCATAAACGTCTCGAAATCAGGTAAATATATGTCGGGAAACCACATGGAACGCTTAGCTTAGGAAATAAGCTTATAGGTGTATGTCAGAAGCGTGCAACCGGCTTCAGCGACGCTTGGCGAGAATGCCAAAGGCCATGAGCATCGGTCGAAGCTCCACCCGCTTACTGAACCCTCCTACATATTCACTTTTATTATGCAAATAGCTATTGTTCAGACTATTTTTAAACGCGAACAATTATGTCCGAAATAACGGCGCCGGATTTATTAGCACCTCCACGGATCCCTCAGAAAATATAGGTAGGTACTGCTTTATTTTATTAGGTGTCATAAAGTATATGATTGAAAGGAATAAATATACACATATTGCACACCCTATCGTTGTTATCGGGCCCGCAATATACGATGATAAACAGACGTAAAAAAAATCGTAAAGCTGTGTCAGCTATAAAATTCGACACTTTTATTACGATCGCTACCTATACTTGTTATTTATCTCCAGGATAAAGTATTGTGATTTCTGGGACCCGATAAGTACTTACTGAGGCGTAGAGTCAACTGCTCAAAAGCCTTTTATTGTATACAAATACAGTTTCTTTGCATTTCTTTCATATGACTTTAATTAAGTATGGACCCCTCTGCGGGTAAAGGCCTCCTCCAAAGTCGTCCACTCGTCTCTTTGTTGCGCTTTTGAAGCCCAGTTTGTTCCTGCTATTGCTTCGATCTTGTCTTTCCACCTGCCCTTAGGCCTGCCGACACGTCTCAATCCTGCTAGTCCTGACCAGATTGCTCTGGTTAGAGACCACTTAATGTAGTGTGCCGGTTTATAACCACTTACACGAGTTATTGAACTGAAAGGATATTTGCCTTTTTTTAGTTGATTCCTATTGAATAAAACTGCCTACTACGAAAATGCATATGTATCACTGTATATCTTTTAGTCTATACAAATGTTATCTTCATGCCGCTAAGAATAAATTCTGAAAAAATTAAAAATGGCGAGCGCTTTTACAAACCCTAACCTTGGATTTGTATTTGGACACCTATCCGACCCCCAAATATCAATTATGAACAGGATTTGATAATCAAGAGAGAAGTTCAAAATGGCGACCACATTTATTTAGAGAGGAAATTCTAACCATAGATTTGAATTTAGAGGCCTCTCGGACACCTTAATAATAATTTTAAGCGAACTAGAATGTTATAAAAAAGTTAAATATGGTGGCCACTTTTTGCAATTCTGACTATTTCTGACCTTGAATCCGTATTTAGTGACCTCTCTGACTCGAATATCGAAACCTTGTCTTTCAGGTGGTTGCTAACTGAAGTTGGTCACGTAATAGGCGCAACTACCCTACGGGTACCTATCCAGTTTCTGAACCCCGTGCCACTTACGATTTATCATTATGTAAACAAGTTTGAGAGATTAATTGTTTTTCATATAAACATTTATTTTTCTCGTGCTGATAGTTGCAACATTGGTATTATCAAGCATTATCGTTTGACTAATTAACTTCGCTCACAGATAACCTTCTTCTTTTCATCAAAATAATGCACACCCTGTCAACAGCTGGAGTTTGTGCAACGTGCTTTGTCCACTAGTTAGTATGAAACGCTCACAAAGTAAAATGGAATTTGAATTATATATCCACCGCTATAACCTCTAAACCACCTGCTGACCTTTAGGCATACAATGTGGCAACTTTACGACAAAACTCAACTACAGCTTTAGTCTCCGCTAGGACTAACCCTTAATAAATCTATAAAGAATAATATTCCTTATTTAAACCCTAACTTCATTACCCTTAGTCTATAAATTACCACTTTATCCTTTAAAAAGTATTATTTATAGGACCGGGAAGCAATTTAAGCACAAGTGTCGTAACAAGTGTCCAAGCAGAGTCCATATTGGCTCGTATAAAGTTGATGTGTCGATTTTTTCTAGAAGTAATACCGCTTTGTGATCATAATCATCGCTCTTCATAATTTCTGTGCTCACAATTTTTGTTTGAAATTATTTGCATCACTACCATCGTTATTAATAATAATGAATTTTCCAAAAATTTCGACTCATAATGTCATCACCGATATTATATTGGTTCACATAATGTTGGTTTAAATACTTTAAATGTTGTTTTTATGAATAAAGTTATTTTATAGTGGTCTTGGAACTTATATCATTAATATTTATATTGAATGGAGCGTATATCGGAACGTTATGGTTGGTTACCTAATCCAAGCATGATCCCATGCAGACGTAATATTAAGCCTATATAAATATATTAAAAAAAAACGTTTCTGGCGCTTCGGCGACCGCTACTGCGGCACGCTCGCTTCGCTCGCTCGGCTCGCGAGCTGAGGGTCGCAGTTCTGCCTAACATTCCTCCTCACTTCGCTCGTCGTCGTACCTACACCGACCCTAGAGGCCCTAGAGTGGAATAGGAAAGTAATCAGATATGAAAAAAAAAGAAAAAAAAACCCTTAATATTATTCCATGTATAAACTGGACATAATCCTTATTCGCATTCACACTTGTTCTTTATTAGCATAAAATTTTGCAATAACTACTAGTATGTATAGAAATAAATATGATATTAAACTTTGTTGCTAAAAATCGTTATGATGTAAAAGTATATAACAGAGATACTTATGTTGAATGACATTATGAATATGGACAATTCAGAGTTACGATAGTTATGAACCACAAAGAATTATGATCATTATAAGATAAAATTGTATGAGAAATTTTTTCGGAAATCCAAGAATCGAGGTTGCAATTTTATATGAACTTTGTCACACCCGTCCAAACATATTGCCTCTTCTGTTCTCTATGATTTTTAAAAACGTACTTTTTTGTCCTTTGGAATCTTATTCAATATTTAAAGATCCATTCCGATAAACATGACAAAAGGAGGCAAGGATGACCCCGTTCCACAATGCATTTCCGTTTAAGCGTGAATAATTGAACGGTCTGCTTCTTCCTTTTTACAGTTCAAAACTTAAATAAGTAAAAAAAGATCGGTTTGGACTTGGAGTAGGTACTGTCGGCCTCACAAGCGGCTTAACACCTATGTACCGTGTCGCATGTTAAACTGCCATATGAAGTTGTCAAACGAGTGAAAACGACATAGTACTTAGATGTTCAGGTACTTATGAGGCCGACTGTACATATAAATAAGTAGCACCAATTAAGCGATTCATTTTGTTATGTGATTACCTAAACCATCGTCGATTGCCATCCGAATGATCTTGTTAGGATTTATGTTATGTAGGTACCTACTGCATTTTATACTAAACTGTTAGTATACTTATACATGTGGCAGTGGGTACTTTTTTATTCAAATATAATATTATATAACTATTTTCTTAGGATCAAAGAATTCCTAAACGAATTAATTTAATTAGTTTATACTTAAACAGTGTGACCCCAATGTGATAAGTTAACTTGATACACTTGCATTATTCAATGATCATATTTATAGCACTCCTCTTTATCTAGAGGTTGTACAATACGTTGCGATGTTACAAAGACGGGATGTAGTTCGAGTAATTTCAGGGCAACAGGAATAAAAGACTAACTGTACAACCCGTGAGTATTTAGAATAATTCGTCGCTTGTACCTAATAAAATTTCGAAAACCTAAAAAAAAATCGATTACGTACGTTAACACATTTTTTTTTCATTTTACCGTATGTTCTTAAATGTAATGTAGGTACCTATGATTTTCACATTTTTAGGGTTCCGTAGTCAACGAGGAACTCCCTAACGGTCGTGTTTTTGGTCATCGTCACTCGTTGGGAATTACCTACTTTCCGCACTTGTATCATAAATAATATGTCACACGTGCGTGCTTGTTACGGATACAAATGAAAAACTCAATTTTATTGAAGTCAAGTAAAGTTTTCTATGAAAGCGCACTATATGTATTGTGTCTCTATCTATTTGTGTTACGATTTACACATTTATTACTATAGGTATTTACTGTATATGTTACTAATACATTTAATAATTAAGATTTCTCACTAAACAACCAATTGTAGTTAAACGAATACTTGAACGTGTTCTCGTTAAGATATTTAAGATTTAATGTTTGTTCGTTATATAGTTCTTAATTAAGAGCAGATAGACGGTATTAGTTTTGTCATTAGCTAAAGATGATTTATTTATTTTATTTATTATTTTATTTGTTTACACGTCATTACAGCGAACCAATTAAATACGTCGAGAAACCAGATAACTTAATTAATATAGATACACTACAAGTCTACAACAACTTACAAGTACCAACGCTACACTTCGCGTTATTGAACGACAGATTGTTATTTGTACTCCATTTCAACACCGACCGAGGCAATATCTTCCTGCAAGGAAACACAGTCCGCTGCATCTTTCACACCATAACTTGAGGTCGGTCTATATTCTAGGTCGTTAGCCATCAGACATTGTTATACTTCAATGAGACCCCCTCAAGAGTGTGGCAAAATATAATAGTTAAATAAAGGAATAATTTAATACATTTTTGATAGAAACTGTTATAAATGATAACTATATTATAGTTTATCGGCGTTTCGGATGTGTCATAACATCCTTGGTCACGATTGGTCAGGGGACAACTGGCTAAGGCGGGTCTTCTGAACTACCCGCACCTGTTCTTTATTAATCACTTCCCGGTTGAAATTGTGATGTTTTCTGATTTCAACGACTTCACGTATTTTCCTACTATAGAAATTACGACCTAGACGAAATTTCTCCGATCAAATTGGAGAAATCTTACAAAAAGGCCAGGTCAAAAGTACCCTTAACCGACAAGCATGTATGAGAAATGTTATGAAGGTGAGTAAAGCGAAAGTGGTGTATCAGGATCGTAGCAAATGGAGATCCATGATCTCTGCCTACCCCTCTGGGAAAGAGGCGTGATTATATGTACGTATAAATTACGTTTTGTAGAAAGAACTTTCGGTTTAAATAAATTTATTATACGCGATTAAATCCCGTTCACTAACAATGATGTGTGAGAATCGTGAAAGTTTAAATCAATGTATGTAATACGTGATCTATATAAATTTTAGTTATTTTTAATTTTGATAGTCTTACGAAGGCCCGCGGAATAAATTTTGGGTTATTTTTGTTTACTTTATTAGGTAAATAGATTTCATTACAAAGTATAGTACAATATTTCACGACTACTACTAAACTAGGGTATTGATTAAATGTAGGTACATTTATCTTAATTTATGATGAGCCTTATTAGGCGACCAGGTCCCTAGTTCCTAAATATCCTGCCTTCTTGCATGTGAATAACTTTGAAATTACTAAAATTGACTTTATAAAACGCAAGTAATAAGGATACTTCACCGATTGTGTTATAGATTAGATTAGATTAGATTAGATTCATTAATCAATTTTCAATAAGCAATAAATAAATAAATATGTACTATAGGTAGGTACTAGACAACGGATAAACATACTTATATAAAATAAATGAATCTAATCTAATCTATTACTTTGGAAGAAGTCTAAAGATATGGTTACCAACGAAAACGCATTTATTTTGTTAACTTCTACTTGAGTCTTGTTACCTAGGTACTTCATAAGTCATTATCGCCTTTCGATTTCCTCTGCAAAGGTAGGATAAACTACCTATAAGAACTTTGATTGAAGAAAACTCGGAACCGGTATATGTATTATTTTACGTTTTTAACAAAAGTTACTTCTGATCATCATAATCACTAACACAGTGTTAGTGATGGTTTGTATGTTTTATTTATTTATTAAGGATCACCAACAGACAATACAACATAGAATTCAATAAGTATGTTGTTTGCATTTATCGTAGAACTTTAGTGTTAAACACTAGTTCTTCGATAAATGCAAACATCATAGAAAGATCTTGGTTTCAAATATTTCCAATAAGACGACTTCTGATCTTAAATACATATCGACAGATATGGCACTTACCGTTTACCTCAGCCTCAGCACTATTATTTGTTTCCTCCGTCTGACGTCACACTGGCCCCTGCGCATGCGACGGGCAGGCATGACCATTCGAACGGCCTGTCTCGCAACCCGCGTCGCCCCGTTGCGGCCCGCGTGGCGCGGCCGTGCGGGAGGCGAGGTAGCTCGCTCGCTTACTTTTAACTGGTTTAGTTAAGTTAGTTAATAAAATTGCATTCATGTTGCTTACGGCCAAGCGCTGGTGTTTTTTATTAATATTATTGTGTTACCCTCAATAAGAGGTAATAAATTAAGTATTTACGTACTGTACACTTGTACAGACTTACCTAACCTTAGCTTTTGTATCCTGTTTATAATGAAATAAATAAGTATTAATGCAAAAAGTGCACCCAATACAATGGGTCACATTAAATAAATACCCTTAGGTATAGTTTTAGATATACTTAGAACATATATGTACCTAATCAGTTTCTCCATGTAATAAAAATAAAAATAAAACTTATTATCAATGCAACCAGCTTTTAAAGGCGAAAACAAGCCTGTATAAAGTAACTTTAATTTTATTTTTGTGTGTAAGTGTATGTGTACTTACATTGTACTTTTTTTATGATAAATAAAGACCTTTTGCAAACAAACAAACCTCTGATCATCGTTTTAATACTAATTGCTTAGACGATAATGAGGGAATGATGCTTTTAAAACGCTGAATATATTCAACCACAGTTTATACACATAATAATACTATGATAACGTCACTGTCGAAAAAATTATCGATTACTAAAACTGCGATAAGTATTATCATTGCCGATTAATACCTAGTCAATGACTTTTCCCCCGTTTCAAACTGAACGATAAATAAAATGACAGTGCTCACTTCGTATCAGTGATTAAATTATGTAGTAAACAGTGAGACGTGGGTAACACATGCTTTCGCTACTGACTAGTGAACTGACTCCTCGTAGTGTTTTAAGTTTAATGTTTGTGAACAAATCACGTGAGGGTTACTCAACAAGCTGTGTAACCCAATTGTAACTGAATAACTGAAAATGTAAGTATCATATTTAAATAAAATATCTAGTTGTGGCTGAATTTCCATTAAGAGTCTATGGTGTGCTTTTGAGATTATTTAAATAGCAATACGTGTATTTCGTAGCAAATTGCACAGGGACTTGTTATTGTGTAGGCAGTCAGTGTCAGGCATGTAACTATAAAGGTTAAATAGCGTAAATGATTCTAAAATTGGTTCCGATTAAACTTGAAACTGCCTGAGTAATGGCTTTTTAACCCTCGTCACGAAAAAAAAAGTTCCAAATCAGAAAATATGTACTTTCATTGCAATCGTTATCTTCAGAATTACCTGTACCTACTTAAAAACGTATACGTAACGTACGTTCAATTTCACGGGTATCTCGTACAACAGATGAGTATAAGACCAAATGTTTGTTAGACAAATTTTATCCTGAACAATAATCCTACCGATCCGTATAATAAAATAAAATAGCGAGGGTTTATTTTTTAATTTTTAGTTGGTTCGATTCCGGGTGAGACAAGCGAATTTTAGAAGATCTTTGAATGCAGTCTTGTTTCTTTTTGACGTGAAAACGTCTTATGAATCGATGAACGCTGGCTGCATGCACGAAAAAGTGTGACTCATTGTCCCGTTCCGAACGCCGGCTACGCGCACGAAAAATATCAACGCACAGCCCAAACCGCCGGTTCTAGAGATTCCAAATTTGGCACGTAGGTTCCTTAAAAGTTCTGGGGGTGCACTAAGAAAGGATGTTTCAAAATTCACCCTCTAAGGGGGTGAAATGGGGGTCCATTGTTTGTATGGGGAAACAAGATTAGATCGACTATTTTATTCGAAACTTCACAGGAGTATTCCTAACGATAAAATGAGTAAATACGTGTTATGCAATTTTTCATCAATGTTTTCTTATGTATCACATAAAATTATCGTCCGTAAACCGACTTTACAGACAACCATTTTTTTTAATACAGGAATGTTCCTTTTCAATAAAATGAGCTAACTAAAGGATTTAAAGTAGTACCCTTCTAGGGCCCTTAAATTTTTTCCACCCTGTATATACAAATATTGCTCGTGTAATAGTATAGTGGGTCGATCACGTAACATTTCTAACGCGCCTTAGGTAGATTTAACTGTCATTTTTCCATATAAAAAGTGACATTTAGATCTACCCGACGCACGTACAATGCGTTACGTGATTGACCCCTAGGAGTAGGTTCATCTAAACAATAGTTTCGGTTCGGTAAAGGAAAAACATCGTGCACGTATATAGACTGCAGTGTCGTATACAGGGTGGAAAGTTAAAAAGGGGCAGTAAGGGCAGCTACTAGATCCCTTGCCGCCACGCAAAAATGGCATTAGGATTTCATTCCTAACTTTTTAAGTGATGGCAATCTACATTCACAGATTTTTGAAAAAAAGTACAGTCAGCGAGAAAATCATCAATTTTGACGATATTTTTTTTAATGCCATTCGGTCCCATGCCTATTAAGGATCAAAATACTCTTTGGGACCGACTAAGGTTTGACTACTAGAACGCCCAGAAATCAAAGAAAACTTTTTCCATTACGTGAGTATGGGAATCCCAAAGTGCAAGTAGTCCTTTAGTTAGACGATCATCAAATTGTATGGAGACGGAGAATTTCATTTAGATTAGAAATGAGAGAATTTATTCCATTGTTAAAAAAAAACAAACGCATTCCCGTATTCATAAACGTTACTATGTGTACAGTACTCACGAGCGGACAGGTGCTGTAAAACCCTTACCTTAGTAAATTTTAAGTTTCGAACAGAATTTCTGAATACGGATGTTAGTATTCTTTTTACAAACTTTTTACAGAATAAAGCTGGCCGTCATTAAATAAAACCAGAATTGGCATAAAAAACTACATGAGCAAAATTAGCTTTGGGATTCCCATACTCACTGTATGGAAAAAGTTTTCTTTGATTTCTGGGCGTTCTAGTAGTCAAACCTTAGTCGGTCCCAAAGAGTATTTTGATCCTTAATAGGAATGGGATCGAATGGCATTAAAAAAAATATCGTCAAAATTGATGATTTTCTCGCTGACTGTACTTTTTTTTCAAAAATCTGTGACATGTAGATTGCCATCACTTAAAAAGTTAGGAATGAAATCCTCATGCCATTTTTGCGTGGCGGCAAGGGATCTAGTAGCTGCCCTTACTGCCCCGTTTTAACTTTCCACCCTGTATAGGCTGATTTATGTATTCATTTAAACAATATTTACCATACACATTCAATAATATAATTATCATGTCTATTCCGGACAAGTTTATCGTATGTGAAAGGTTACTTTGAGTTATCTGGCTCTAGTCTATCATTCCAACGACTTTATCTATGAATTAACTATTCACGAGGTTGAATTAGACCATCGCGTACAAGTGTACCTAAAGTAACAATATTATGTAATTTAGTACTCAATTCTAATAAACCAAGTAAACGGGATATTTGTTAATATTTACCTCATATTTGAAGATAAGTAAGTACCTGGGTGAAAATCAAGAAAATATATGTACTGCGTGTAATTTTAATATTACCTCAAATTGTAACCAGAGGTAGGTGTTAGGGCTGTGAACCGATATTGCAAGAAAATTTTAATTTAATCTTAACTACCGAAGCGTAATTAATTTTTGAAAATTTATCGAGCACCAATGCATTGCGTACACACATTTGACTCATGGAAGAAGCGGGTCACTTGTGACAGTTGTGACGTCGCGTCGGTAAGACAAAGTAGTGATCCATTGCGTGCTGAATTATTTTATATGGACAAAAAAGTTGGTAGTTAAGAGAAATTTCTTGCAATATACAAGGTGAGCAATCCAAATGGGTCAGTATGGCGGTTTTGGAAACCATAACAGATAGCGAAATCTTGGCTTAGGAACCATGACGTTGATTTTAGTAAAAAGAAAAACTGCATTCATATACTTACAAAAATACGTGTACTCGGCCCAGGAATCGAACCTGGACTTTTTGAAAAATAAAATTTCGTTATTTAAAAACAATGCATTTTATTAGTTTTAGATATCATGTTTCTTAGTAACATTTACTATTTAAGAGCTACATAACCGATATTCAAAGGAAAATAACGAAATTTAATTTTTCAAAAAGTCCAGGTTCGATTCCTGGGCCGAGTACCTACACGTATTTTTGTAAGTATATGAATGCAGTTTTTCTTTTTACTAAAATCAACGTCATGGTTCCTAAGCCAAGATTTCGCTATCTGTTATGGTTTCCAAAACCGCCATACTGACCCATTTGGATTGCTCACCCTGTATATGTTCATAGCCCTAACATCTACTTCTGGTTACAATTTGAGGTAATATTAAAAATACACGCTGTATGACACTTAGTTAAATCGATTTCACCCCCCTAAATCCCTATATTCCAAATTTCACGAAATCTTCGAGAATATATATATTGCTCGTTTATTTATAGGATAAATAGTAGAGGAGATACTAGAGAAACCGAGCTACATCGATTTTTCACCCCCGTAAACCCATACATTCCAAAATTCATTAAAATCGTTAGAGCCGTTTCCGAGAACGTGATTACAAATATATATATTACATACATATATACAAATATTGCTCATTCAATAGTATATGATTAATTTTTTCAAGATGGCGGTAAATACACGCGTTTTGCACACTTAGATTTTTCCATACTTTTAGTATGTTAAAAAGATACAAACAAAGAAGGAACTAAAACATCGAACCCTGTCTGTGTGGGAATACTATCACCTATAATTTTTCATATAACTCATCGCTGTATAACGTAATTATTTAGTTTTCAGATGTATAGAAAATGGAAGAAACAAACAATATACGACAACGCTCACGAGACCCGAAACCAAATGGAATTATCGAACACCGCCACGAAAAGAAACAGGATCCGGAGTTCATACAAAGAGAATCTCCCCTAACAGTTCTTATTAAAACCTCCCTACACATAAGAGCAATATATCACATATTCGTCGTGATACTTTTGGTGCTATTATTCGACACAGTCATTTATGACCTCGTGGAACGTGGCAAGTAAGTTTGCACCAAGTCTCGGCCACATGCGCGTGTCCTATCAGGAGAACTACGTGACGTGCATCCAAGCCAGCTGTCTGTATTACCGCAATCATTCACCAATGGGCTGTCTAGATAACTGTAGAAATTCAATAGGTACTGCTGTGTTATAAATTGCCTAATATTTCAGCATTGCTGTAATAGCAGTATTTACTTTAAGCGAATCAACTAAAGGCCTTTAAAAAATAATGCGACCCAAAGTAGTAAAAATATAAGGCGATAAATTCCAGTATGAACGCATGTCCCATTTTTTTCCCGACTGTATTTCATGTAAGTATACAGGGTGAGCAATCCAAATGGGTCAGTATGGCGGTTTTGGAAACCATAACAGATAGCGAAATCTTGGCTTAGGAACCATGACGTTGATTTTAGTAAAAAGAAAAACTGCATTCATATACTTACAAAAATACGTGTACCTACTCGGCCCAGGAATCGAACCTGGACTTTTTGAAAAATTAAATTTCGTTATTTTCCTTTGAATATCGGTTATGTAGCTCTTAAATAGTAAATGTTACTAAGAAACATGATATCTAAAACTAATAAAATGCATTGTTTTTAAACAACGAAATTTAATTTTTCAAAAAGTCCAGGTTCGATTCCTGGGCCGAGTACACGTATTTTTGTAAGTATATGAATGCAGTTTTTCTTTTTACTAAAATCAACGTCATGGTTCCTAAGCCAAGATTTCGCTATCTGTTATGGTTTCCAAAACCGCCATACTGACCCATTTGGATTGCTCACCTGGTATACTTAGTATAAGCTTTTGTCCGCGACTTGGTTTGCGTAAACTCGTTAATTTACGGGTTAAAAATACGCATGTAAAAAAATATTGTAGCAAATACGCTATTAGACTTCCCACAACCACTACATCAATTAACGCACCACTAAAAACTCCCACTCCCCTTTTCACTCCTTTAGGGGATGATTTCTGGGACAAAAAACCATCATATGTCCTTCCCAGGGTCTTAAACTATCTCCATACCAAATTCATC
Organism: Epinotia nisella; assembly: GCA_932294315.1. Lineage (NCBI taxonomy): Eukaryota > Metazoa > Arthropoda > Insecta > Lepidoptera > Tortricidae > Epinotia > Epinotia nisella. The sequence goes on along the minus strand of OW028679.1, from coordinate 13,673,882 downwards.
CAAATCGGTCAGTGGCTGAAGCGAGAAAAGGTAACAGACTTTCTGACAGAGTTACAACTTACATTCGCATTTATGTGTGATAAATGATGATGAATATAAAATGTTAGCTTTGTGTAAGCGAAAGCAGTTTTTTGCGTTATCATGTATGTCATGTTCTAGGATAAACATAGCCACAAGCACAGTAGCTTACGGATTTGGTGACATCGGACGAGGTGCTAAACTCTGGCTGTTTGAGTTTTCCGTCGCCCTCGCCTTCTACCCGGGCTTTCGACTTTACATCGCCGGAGCAAGATTATTCAAGAATCATTCTGGTAATAAAACTTCATATTAGTTTTAAAATACCTACTTCTACACAAACGCCCAATGGCATTAGGCAGTTTATATTCATGAGCTAATTGGTGTTCAAAATTACATCAAACAATGTAGGTTTATGTATACTCAATAACTTTTTCAATCAGTAGAGTGAAACAAAGTTAAAGCTTCTGATGAAAACCAAGGTAAGTAATCAATTCTATTTTATACCGGGGTTTCATATAAAATATCAAGATAATCCCAAAGTTTGAAGAACGGGTAGGTAATAGGGAACTGCATATTTTATTACGAAAATCAAAAGTATAATCCAGAGGAATATGAACTGTAGCATTAAAACTTTCTTATGCTTTCTTTTTCTGATGTTATATGTACAGATGTGCAAATTGCGGAAAGTTTCCAAAAAGTTGGAAAAGTTCTCGGTAATTTCTAGTAAGTTTCACAAGAAATAAAGAAAATTTCCATTTTGGAAATGGAATGTTTCAATTCCCATACAAAAATTAGAGAAATTTTCCTATGTTAAAGTGCTGAAAAATTTCGCAATTTAGGAAACTTTCCGTCGGCACATCAGTAGTTAAATATATGCATTTGAAATCTGCACGCGGCACCCAACAAAAAAGCGCTATGTTAAACGGGCTTATGCTATGACGTCACAACTTATATTCTCGGCACATTTACTATATAGAGTAAATCATTAATTTGAAATTATCTCCACAAAATTTGCGTTTAAGTCTATAGGTACTCGTCATACAAAATATCATTCTAATTCAATATTCTGTCTGACTCTTATATTATTTATCAAAAAAAAAAAAATTTTTTTTTTCGTCATTTTACCGTGAGATATATTAATATAATCGGTTTTTTTCTAGCATCGATTGAGTGCAATTTATTTGAAATTGAAGTCCCATGCGTTCCCCATTATTAACTTCCATACGAAAAAAACCATTAAAAAACTATAAAAACCATATCATATAAAAACGTCTATTAGGCAAAAACTTTCTTCGAAAATAATTATATTTACCTCGAATACTTGTTTGAAGGGTGAAATAAAGGTATACTGTGTATACTGGGCCATGGAAAACAGCAGTTTGATATAGCAGCCACGTCCAAGTGGCCGCTGCGACCACTCGGCGCGAGAGGGTCTTTTGTTGCAACCGGCCCCTCGGCTCCCCTCCAATTAGTCACTTGGATGGCCATGTACGTGCGCCATTTAAATTACTAAACTGCAGGGCATGATACTCCCAACTATGCCAGCTTCTGTATTTTCAAATATGGAGTCAATATTTCGACGCAAGTACCATAATATGACAGGACCAATATTTCTCCTACTCCGCATTGATTTCCCGTACTTGTGAGTAAGTAGCTACTATTTCGTGGTTTTACTTCAGTTAATTTTACTAGCTATTAGCTTTTCTTATTAGTTATTACTTGTTACGTCACAATTATACCTAAAATAACAAATATAGACGTTAAATCATTTTCAAAGGACGAGTACGCAACGATTCTAATTGGAAACATGAGCGGCAAATAGTGTTAGCATGTAGTGAGGGCAGGAAATAGGTATCTCGGTTGTAGATGGAGATTTGTATTTCGGGACGGCGGTTGTAAACTATTGTACAGACTGTCGATTGCTGTTGCTGCAGTCTCCGAATAAATTAGAGTTACAGGATTTTCATCTCACCAACGCGGGAAAGTCCATATTATATCCTCTACTATCTCTTATACTATGAATAAAGAGCACGTCCGTTTTTTTTACGCTACCCCTACAAAATCATATAGTAGTATCATCTTGCAGGCCAAGCGTAACGCCTGGTGTAAGACTACGCGCAACAAATAACATAGCAATATCGCATTGCTACGTCAAGCCAAATAGATCTAGTGCGTGAGAGTGCTAAGCCGCAGCATGTCGTTGCACGTAGCATACTAAAATAATCGTACTTCGTAAAACCGCTACAATAGCTCATCCACACTCGCGTACGAGTCGCGAGACAACTGAACCCACCACGAAAGTGTAAACGGGAAGCTCATTTACCATCGATCACGCGAGGTGCGGACCGAGACACGAGACGAAGCACGAGGCGAGGTAGGTACCAGGTGAGAGTATAAATATAGTATTATGGTTAATAGTACAAAGTTTTTAAGGAATTAAGAGCAAGTGACATGTGTCGCGCACGATTTTTTATGGTCAAACAAGGGTCAAACAGCATCAATTTGTTGCTCTTCACGTATGTATTTAGGAATTTTTAAAATAGAAGAAAGTAGTTGAAATGGTTGAAGCGAGAAGTTTTCCAAATATTTTCTTGAGTTTTTTTTTTAAATCAGTAATGTACCTAAGAATATTTTTTGAACGAGCGAGCGAAGCGAACGATGTTATCCGTTTCAGCTTGGGCAAAAAGTCTTTCATATGTCCGGCATATTTCCGGTTGTTTTTCTCTGCAGGTCGCATTTCTCAACCGATTCTCGTAAAATTTTGTGAGCAGGTCCGATAATTATATACAATACAATACAAATACTCTGTTCTCAAACTTGCAATGAAATGTTGACATGACTTACTTCAAATTAGGTTCTAAATTCTACGTATCCGGTGCGATGAGAAAAGATGATATGTAAAGGAATCATACAGCCTAACACTTACACACCTAGGCCTGTGTAAAGCAACCTTCTTTTGTTTTTAAACGTGACACAACGTCTTGGCATTCAACCATAAAAAAAAAACATTAGAACTAATGTAAATGTCACCGGGTAAAAGGTTACATCAAACAGGTTTTAAAAAAAGTTCGCGTAAATTGAAAACAAATTGACTACCTTTTTATTTTTATTTCATTGCAAGTTTAAGAAAAGCACTATACAAATCTCGGCGAGAAACGGGGTTGCCGGCCGCATATCCTTCTCCGGTCCGGTCTATTATCTAGTTGGCCGCAACCCTTCGTTTCCCGGCCTCAACAGTAATGTATTATTGCACACCATACACAAACAAAGCAGTTACAGAGAGAAACAATACAATAACATGTAGGTAGAGGTACAACCGGCGCTTATCTTATCTTATCGCTCAAGAGCATAATATAGTATTTTTTTGTCAACTCAGTTTTTAACCCTTAGCCAGGCAGTGGACTATGATTTCGTACTTTGGCTCTCTATGATAAGGTCCAAAAGCAATTAAAAAATTAGGTACCCTAGGCCCTTTCTACACCTCAAAGAGCCACTACTTTACTGTTGTCGACTACCGTTTTTGTAACAAAGCTCGGGTCAAATGACCGAACTCGGTTTTTGACGTGCTTAAAAGATAAGAATATAGTTACTAACGTTATGTTTTACACAATATTTGGTAAAGTTCGTCATTATCACTGAATTAGGTAAGTACTTAGGTATCACTTAGCCTCCATTTGCGTTAAAAGGAAAGTGACACATTGGTGAAAGTATCCCTAAAATGTCTAACTTTACTTTTAAAAGGAAGCATGTTTACGTCTCAAAAAGTTTTAATAGCTTGTCTTTTGGCGCTCCGAGGGAAAAAGTGTATATAATTAATTTACTTTCTTATCGCGTTATTTTCAGTTTATCGCTTTTAATTATACTCTGTAGGCTTTAATTATTATGCAACATGACAACTTTTTTTTGTTTTTATCACTATCTATTGATTACTGAAAATCCATTATTTCCCGGTGCGTTAAACTTTAAAAAGTCTGGTAGCACCCTATACTAAGTGGAATCGATTAAGAAAAAGTTAATATGTGACGGTGTTTAGTAAAAGGGCCCACTTTGTCGATTCTAGTTACGGAGTTACGGGCAGTTTAGTGAAATATGGCAAAACTTACCGAAAATCAACTTTCGATGAAAACTGATAGAACATACTGTAATAAACCTATGATTTTGATGACGACGCATAAATCTCCATTTTAAGCACCTTTTTAGGGCCTCAAAGTTTAGTGCCCAGCGACCCACTTTGTCGCATACAGAAAAAAATCGTCGATATCATATTTGTGACGGTTTTTGGGAAAACGTCCCACTTCGTCGATATAGAGTTAAGAGTAGTTCCTAATACTACAGATCATACGCTATCTTTTGGTGAAAGATTCATGTCTCTAGGTGCTATAGTTATTTTTTAAAAATTCTGCAAAGTTGCAGAAGTGAAAAAGCGACAATTGAGAAAACGTTGGTTAAAGTTTGGGATGGCAGAAAACACACTTCTACTTTGAAGTTATGGAGTGGTTGGTATTAAATGAATGGGCATACTTTAGGGATTTCAAATTAGTTAAAATAATGTCTGTAACCTTAGTATTTTGAATGTTATGGAGGCTTGAACATAAACACAGGACGAAAATATGTAAATATGTAAATCCTGAATATGGGTTTATTTCTATATTCTACGCAGATTTATCATTAAAGTTGTATTAAGGTATAAATGGTTTCCCATGCTAAAAAAGACAGAAATAATTCTGTGGATACTTTTATTTAGTAATTATGTCAAAAAGTTAATAACAAATGATTTGAAGAGTACCATGCATAAAAATTAAAATACACGTGCCTCTTAATATATAACATGAGATTACTTAAAAAAAACATACTTATCAAGCATAGAAAGTATGTAAAATATCAAATTATAAGTACTTTTTGTGTGTATAAAGTTTAGTGATTTTATATAGGGAGCGTCCCACTTGGTCGGTTTACTAAACTTTAGTGTTTCTTCATTGAAAGTGTTTGTGTTTGGTATATTTTTCAGTTTTATGTATGAGATAATGGTTTGTTATTGTTAATCTAAGAGTCTTTGATACTAACGTCTTTTGTTTAAACTTTTTTAACGTAATCGAACGAAATTTCTTTTCGACTCAAGTTTAGTGACCCACTTTGACGGTTTGGTGGATCATACGCTACTTGATGCACATTACTACACCCAACCTCAGCGGTAGCTTGCCTCGCACTGATCGCCGTCGCCGCTTGCGCTGCGCGTCGAGCCGACCGGCGTAGGTACATACCCACGTCGGCTCTACACAAAGCGCTTAGCGTCGGCGGTGCCTTTGATGTCGCCGACGAGGCGGCGCGGCGACTTATATAAACGTTGCGATGAGTTCGATCCGTTTGCTACATCTCATAGGTTCAGTACGTACACCATTTTTGGTTTGTAATTATACTGTTTTTGGTTCAGCAAATTACACCTATGTTTATAAATTATGATTTTATACTTGTAGTAATTTTTTAGCGTATGATCCACCAAACCGTCAAAGTGGGTCACTAAACTTGAGTCGAAAAGAAATTTCGTTCAATTACGTTAAATAAGTTTAAACAAACGACGTTAGTATCAAAGACTCTTAGATTAACAATAACAAACCATTATCTCATACATAAAACTGAAAAATATACCAAACACAAACACTTTCAATGAAGAAGCACTAAAGTTTAGTAAATCGACAAAGTGGGACCCTCCCTATATAAAATCACTAAACTTTATACACACAAAAAGTACTTATAATTTGATATTTTACATACTTTCTATGCTTGATAAGTATGTTTTTTAAGTAATCTCATGTTATATATTAAGAGACACATGTATTTTAATTTTTATGCATGGCACTCTTCAAATCATTTGTTATTAACTTTTTGACATAATAACTAAATAAAAGGATCCACAGAATTATTTCTGTCTTTTTTAGCATGGGAAACCATTTATAAATACAACTTTAATGATAAATCTGCGTGCCGTATAATATAATATAGAAATAAACCCATATTCAGGATTTACATATTTTCGTCCCGTTTTTATGTTCAAGCCTCCATAACATTACAAATACTAAGGTTACATACATGATTTTAACTAATTTGAAATGCCTAAAGTATGCCCATTCATTTAATACCAACCACTCCATAACTTCAAAGTAGAAGTGTGTTTTCTGCCATCCCAAACTTTAACCAACGTTTTCTCAATTGTCGCTTTTTCACTTCTGCAACTTTGCAGAATTTAAAAAAAATAACTATAGCACCTAGAGACATGAAACTTTCACCAAAAGATAGCGTATGATCTGTAGTATTAGGAACTACTCTTAACTCCATATCCACAAAGTGGGACCTTTTCCCAAAAACCGTCACATATATTCACCAAAAACATCGCCCGCGTTTTAAGTGTGAAAAGTCTTTTTTTTTCTTTACATTGTTAATGATGAAAAAAAATCTTTTCAATAATAATTTTAATTTTTGAGAACGAAATGTGTTACAATTACTTTAATCACCTACTTTGAGTCGAGAAGATAGTGATTACTGTAGTGTTAGTAGGTAGGTACTAAATATCTTCGTACCGTGTCAGTAATAATGATTATATTTTATTTATATTTACAAAATTTTATTTATAATTACAGTGATCGTGAAATTAATCCTGTTCCATATAAGTGTTCGAGCATATTACATAATACCTACCTATTTATAAAATAAGCGGTTCAAGCGTGCGTCTTTCAAGTCTTCAGGTCGCAGGTTCGAATTCTGGTTCAACCACTGCGTTTTATGTCGGTACGTATGCAAAATGCCATTTGATATTTGCCACTACAAAGGAGCACTCATGGCCTAGCGGTACCGGCACGGTTGTGCGGTTTAAGCAACGTGATTGGCCACTAACTGAGCGCTCCCGCTAAGGAAGGCACTTTAAGCCGTTGATTCCAGTTTTTGTCTATGATAGCAGTCTTTAAGCCTAGTAAAAGGCTGTCGAGCGGTTTAAAAACTTCTAAAAGTAATCCACTCACTCGTTGAAGCTCCTCCAATGAGGTCTACATTCCCCTCAGGGTTGGAAGGTCAGCCAGCAGTAGCTTCCGCAAAAACTAGTACCTAAACCAATACGTGGGATTAACTGGCAACTGGACCCTGGGCTTCATTAGGATGCAACCAGGATAACAATTAGGGGGCCTAGTAGGACTTGCTGCCAAGTCGCGTCGCGCGCGAATCAGTGACTCCTCTCTCATCCGCACTGTATATTGTAAGAGGAGGGCAGCCGTTTCTCGTCTCGCATCGCGTGGCGACGTCAATTGTGCTAGCCTCGCAGAAGAGGAGAAGGACGTAGTGTATTCTAATAAATACTAGTCTAACACTTACCAAATAACTATTATTTGCAAGGTTTACGGCGTTTGTGGAACATCTCATGCATCGCTGGGCTGACGTGTCTTCAGGCTGCTCTAGTGGCCGTTCCGGTGTGGGATCTGGGCCGAAAACATCTGGCCCTTGCTTCTGGGGTCACCGTCACCTGTGAAATGGTAAGAAATTGTTATACTATATACATTTAAACATATAAATTTATTTATTGGTAAAATCATAGTACATTTACAAGTCATAAAATAACAATTTAACATTTAAACTATCAGCATATCTACCTGTATGTACCTACTTCCATAATTATCATCTAGCCGCTAAAAGTCTATTAAAAGGACTATTTCAATGACATTTGAAGCGAATTGCATTTGTTTGTTTCGTTCGCCGGTTTTAAATCATAACTAAAGACTGTACAGTCGCCATCAGATATATCGGAGCGGCGAAAGCGCTCACAAATATCTGAACACGTCTCTGTTGTCGAGGCATTAGAGACGTGTTCAGATATTTGTGAGCGCTTTCGCCGCTCTGATATATCTGATGGCGACTGTACACGATAAAATCTGGGCACACCTGATCTAGTATATTTTCCTATCAACTGCTTATTAAGAAACAGCACTTTTTTTTAATAATCCATAGATATGACACTATAAAATAAAAGTACTATCATATTAAAATATTTGAGCATGTGTGAGGTTTTCTGTTATATATTCCAACATACTCGTACTTATTTTTTTTTATCCAGCAAATTCTGAGTGGCTTTTGGTAGGTTCTGCCTCTAAATTATTGATATATTAGGTTTTTGTAAGTGTTCAACGTACTATTCTATGCTTTATTAAATTGTATTTTCACAATAACTAAAATTTTTTATTATTGATTTCTGTTTGGGGAAGTTAGGAGATATTTACCACATCAGTCTATTTTCGTTTTGGCTGATATTTTTTAAATAATTGCCTTCCATATAAAAACTACTTTCAGTGCTTGAAGTGGACAGTCTTGCTGGCTACCCCAAGTAGAAACCAGTCAACTAATGTAACTTTTGGTGAAATGATATTCTAAAAAGTGTAAAACACCTTGTAATAGTGTAAATACGATAATGGTATTGTAGTAGAAAGTATGTTGGAATGTATAACGCAAAAACTCATACATGCTCATTTATATTTTGATATGATTGTATTTTTATTTTATAATATTATATCTATGGGTTATTTAAAAAAAGTGCTGTTTCTTAATAAGCAGTTGATCGATTTTATTACAAGCTTTATATTAACTTGACCAGGGGGGTAATCACGTAATGTTTCGAACGCGCGTAAGGACAGTCCAAATGTCATTTTTCCATATAAAAATTGACAGTTAGATCTACCTGACGACCTTGACCAGCTGTTCGTATATGTAGGTAAGTATGTAAGAAGTAAGTTTTCCGTCAAAAATTGCAATCTATTTTTCAGTCACTTGCCGTTATCCGATTGAGCTGAAATTTTAGGTATTAGTATAGTTCGGATGACAATTTAATATTATGGTACCATCGAGCTGATCCGATGATGGGGACAGAAGGTGGCCATGGGAATTCAGTATTTAACCGACGTAACCCCGTTGTGTTGAGTTGAGACGATTCGAAAGAGCCCAAACTCAACGGGGTTACGTCGGTTAACTTCTTCCGTATCCATCATCAGATCAGCTCGATGGTACCATAATATTAAATTGTCATCCGAACTATACTAATACCTAAAATTTCAGCTCAATCGGATAACGGCAAGTGACTGAAAAATAGATTGCAATTTTTGACGGAAAACTTACTTCTTACATACTTACCTACATATACATTTTCATCCAAACTATACTTAAACCCAAAATTTCAGCTCAATCGGATTACGGCAAGCGACTGTAAATGGATTGTAAAAATTAGTTAACAGTACTTAAAACGTTTAAAAATGTCTTTCAGTCATAAGCCAAGAACATATTTTATGTAAAATAATAAACATTTAAAAAGTTTTTACATATTTCACTTGTCCTTGTACTTTTCGATAGTCTTTAGGCGCCTCGTTTAAAAAAGTGTATACATTTTCTGTATACAAGACCATCACATAGTCCTTTCAGAAAGGCTATTAATTTAGCGTAAGTATGTAGGTATTTATTTGAATGTCGTTGTTTATGCTGACTCACACTATTTGCGTGAAATATAACGTAATACTCCAAAGAACAGAACGCTGCTTATATTTCGAAACTTTGCGTTTTGCAGGCAGTACAGCTACATTTTTTGCTTCCATTTTAACGAACTCCGGTGTTAACGTATCATTTTCACTTGAACTGGATGAGTTCATCATTGTAAATTGAAAATATTAGCATAGGAACAGGAACTGCTTTTACGTGCTTTTTATTAGTGACGACAATTATTTTTATTTTAAAAAATACGTAACTTCTAAATTCAATATATTAGTAATAATATTATATCAAATAAACATTGTTTGAAATAACACGTACTAGCTATTAGAAAGTAGCATTAATAAATCCATAGTTTTATTTATTAAGCATATTAATTTTCAAAAGCGTTCGAGGAAGACAATATTATGAGACACTAAACCCTCCACGAAGAAAAAAGCGCGGTGTTTAAAAAACGATCAATAAAAGTGTCTCCTTAAACGCGCTACTGAAATTACGTATTGTATCTGGCATCAGTTTTTTTTTTATAATAATGTTTTTCAGGTTTCTTCTTTATGCGGTCTATGACGAGCGTGCAGGGAGCAAACATGAATTTTGCTCCCTAGGGAAAAAAGGTAGATTAAAAAAAATGCAGAGGGATCAAAAACAAGTTTTGCTCCCTGTAAACGGGCTAGAAAATACTTTTTTCGAATAGAAGGAGTGAAAACATTATTTCAATATTGTCGCGGTATGGCCAATAAAATGTCTCGAGTGAAAGTAATTTAGGTATTTTATGTGTAGCATATCAACTTTAATTTACTTAGTATAACTATAGTAGAGGTCTGACTTGTTTAATTAATAAGCTCCAAATCACGTATAATTCTTTAAATATACTCATAAAGTATTATCGTCATTGCAAGTATGATTTCTCTTATTCCTAAACTATCTAAGTGTGGAGCATGCATTCTCATAAATAAGGGAACTATACTTGAACAAATGTTGAACAACAAACTTCCCGCACTCGTTACTCGTAGCACAAACAGATACAGCCCAAGTTGGAAATATGCATGCAATTGTGTAACTTATTCCATTGAGATAAGTTACATGTATAATGTAATGACGACCTGTATATATAAAATTTGTAACAACAACTTATCAGCAACTTCTACATTTGTCTGTGGATAAGAGTTCTAAACTAAATTAGGTATACAGTACACTAACAAATTCGTTGTAGAGACGTGTGATTTATGATACTATGTGTTGTTCACTGTATACGTAGGGGGAAAGAGGCACCATTGATACAAGGGGCACATAGATTCAATGCACTTTAACATTGAACGAAACATAGTTGAAGGTTCATTCATTCACACAAAGACTAACGCAACCAATAGGCTGACACAGTTTCACCGACGACCAATCAAAACCTCAAGCGTGACATTGTACAAATACGTTTTTAGAGGTTCGGAAGAATAAATATTCGTGCTCATCACAAAAGTAAATGCTCTTACCGGGATTCGGACCCCCGCCCTGCCCTGCCTCTTGCTCCGTAGGCACCCAGCCTACCACTACCAACGAGGATAAAGCGGTCGTCAATAATCAAATCAACAATAATAAAGAGGTAAATGCCGTGAGATTGTACGTTTGTAAAATGTAAGTTGTATGTAATGGGTAATCTCCGGAACCGCTTATCTGTATAACCTGCGTGTAGAATGGACTTTTTGGATGGTTATATATGGGCTATGTTTTATCCCGCAGGTTTGCCTACGCTCTTTGCAATACGCGGACGGTGTCGCCCCGGCAGATAATCCTACTAATATTATAAACGTGAAAGTTTGGATGTATGAATGGATGGATGGATGTAGTACGTTCCACTTAATCTCAAAAACTACTGGACGAATTTATGTGAAACTTTCCAGTTATGTACCTTATATAGGTATCAGAATAGCACATAGGCTACAATTTATGTAAATTTTCATTCCTTTTAAGGACTAAAAAGGGGATGAACCTTTGTACTGAGACCAAATTGCTCGTTGCTTTCATCAAGCGCTGGGTCTCAAAATGTATGGGAAAACTAAAATCCTACTCGCACTTGACCAAAATTCTAATTGATATTATTTAATTAAATAAGTCTATTAAATAATTATTTAATAGACTATAATTTACGACCCGCGGGATTTTTTTATCGAGTTCTACGCGGACGAAGTCGCGGGCAGAAGCTAGTTATAGATAATGTGAGAAATCCTTAAAATTGTCACGATGTTTGTACGGTCAAGGACTTTAATTGTTGAGCCATTTAGGTGTCAACTAATTTTGTTTTTTTAATAGTTAAGCTATGAAGTGTCCAGTATAAAATGAGCTCTAAATGGCTCAACAATTAAAGTCCGTGACTGTACCCTATCATCAAAGTTGTAGGTAGTAAACACGTATTTGGGTCATTGTCAGTAAAAAAAAAATCTTAGCAGAAGACATCATCATCATCATTGTCAGCGTGTAATCGCCCACTGCTGAGCATAAGCCTCTCTTCGAGTACGCCACTTATCCCGACCCCGTGCTAGTCACATCCAGAAATGACCTGCGGTCTTTTTTACGTCGTCAACCCATCGCGCTGGTGGACGACCGACGCTTCTTTTTCCTGTAAGTGGCCACCAATCCGTTAACGTTTTCGTCCACCTACCGTCACGCTGCCTGGCAATATGTCCTGCCCAATTCCATTTGAGTTTAGTTATGACTTCTCCGACGTAGCAGAAGACACGCGAACCAAATCTGACAATGACCCATTTGTTACAGAATTCTATTTTGGTTCCTTAAGCAAATGTAATCCATGGGGGCAATCACGTAAAGTTTTTCTGAACGCGCGTTAGGACAATTTAACTGTCATTTTTTCATATAAAAAGTGACATTTAGATCTACCTGACGCGCGTACAATGCGTTACGTGATCGACCAGCAGCTGTACCTACCTTTTACAAATAATTTCATAGTAGGTAAGTGCGGTTTCATGTTATTGTGGCTATTTATAGATTATCTTTGAAGCTAATATTATATTTAGATGTAATGAGGGTACAACGATCCCACCTATTTACATAAATAAAAGTGATATAGATATACACTTAAGGATCTTAATTTCCCGGGTCATGAAGCTCATTAATGCCTTAATTGAAAAGCACATGCCAAAACAACTCATATAAGTGTTGGTTTACGAGCGAATTAGGTCATTTTGCAAATGAGCGCTTCAATTTCCAACGGTCCCGGAATTGTCCTTTGTCCTGTCCGGCCGTAAATAGCAATGGATATATTTTCGTTTCGAGTCGTGTATTTACTTTGACAATGAGTTCATTCAGTGATATTGAGCGCTTTCGCCGTCGAAACTTCGTTAGGACGCCGTTGTTGCCCTGTTTCTATATCGTCAACATGATCTTAAGTTACTTATGTTAGTTATTTTCGATCCTTTAGGTTTATCCTCGTTACTATATACTGATCACCAAATGTAACATTATTATCACGATTAGAGTATATACGTTCAACTGCTGCTGGACCAATTCCTCCTCTCGTAGATGAGAGGGAATGGGCAGTAGTCGCCACACTGGCCCTGTGTGGGTTGGGGACTTCACATGCAAATTGAATTTTTTGCGTAAACTTTACTTAATACCTACCTAATAGAACGCAATTTTTGGAAAAATAATTCAGGAGTCTTACGTTGTAACGCCAAAAGAACCCAATGGCTAAGATAAAAGCAAGGCTGACTCACCGCCCTTATCTACATCACCGTAAGGCCGCGGTCTAAACGCTGCCCATACATTGAAGTTAGGTACTCAAATGTATGAACTGCCGCTCGTCACCCCGCTGCCCGCTTGCGTCCAGTCCGCGGCCTAACTCTCCACGGTAGCGTCCTAGTACCTATAGGTAGTACCTAGTTCTTAGCTCCCAATGCGGTACAATTGCTTTGCACTTTATTATCTATTTACAAAGTTTAAATATCCTTCCCTAATACACGATCTAACAGTTTTTACGTGAGTTTTTACACGTGTACATTTAGTTAGGCCCTCCACAGTATAATCACAGAGTTTAGTTTAGTGTTCTCGTAACTCAAAGATGGGATTGGTGTAGCTAGTGGCGAAGCACAGTGAAACGCAACATAAATCACCTGGACCCTCGTCAGTCGCCGCGGTAAATAACGCCATCGCAGCTGCCGACGTCGGTCCCTACCGGCGCTGTCAAACTTAAGCCTTGTTTTCATATAAATAAAACCGCCAAGTGTAAGTCGGACTGGCGCACGAGGATTCAGTACCGTACTCGTATTATTTGTATCAAATTTTAGGGCATGTCTAGTGTCAACGTGAGCTCCCATCACGTAGTATTTACCGACGTCGGTATGTGATCATATTAGTTACTTTTACAGTTTTCAAAATAATTCCTTTATTAATTATATACAGGGTGAATCTGGTAGCTTCTAAAGCTTGACTTTTCAACTTGATACCTCCATGATTTCATCATCCTCCTAGCGTTCTTCCCGGTACTCCTCAAACGAACCCACGCTTTGGGACCTAATCCCAAGACTTAGCGTAGGCACACATTTTACGAAAGCGACTGCCATCTGACCTTCCAACCCAGAGAGAAGACCTTATTGGGATTAGACCGGTTTCCCCACGATGTTTTCCTTTACCGAAAAGTCACTGTCAAATATCAAATTATATGTCGTAAGTATACATAAGATTCTTGAAAAAACCGAGTGGTGCAAGTCGGAATTCGAACCCACGACCTCCAGATTTAAAGTCACGTGCCTCCGCGCTTTCTCGAGAAAAAGAGTCTTGACAGACAAAGGACCACGTTCGTGGTCCTATAAGGGGCATGTTTTTCCTTTTGAGATAAGGAACCCTAAAAACAGCAACACCGCACGTTCTACTTCACACGCAAAACCTTTAGAGCCGTTTAGACAGTTAAAATATTCTACGGCAATCAACTATATAATTATCTCGCTCTTAATTACAGGCTAGAACAGGACGTCCGCAGTTATCGGCCACACATTTCCGTGAAAATGTTGGTGCCCTATAGACCTCTGTTGTTCATATATTGCGGTCTTCCTAGTAAGAAAACGTGCTGAACTCCTGTATGAATTCATCCTAATAATTTGATCTTGCAATAGGTAACTACAGGTAAATTACTTTCGAGACGTTTTTGCATTTGTAGTAGTATTTGTATAGTTACAGGGACACACGTACATGTTGACGTACACAGATAGACGTGTGTGTGTGTGTGAGGCTATGGCTACAGAGGTCACAACTACAAAAGCAAAAACGTCTCGAAAGTAATTTACCTGTAAATAGGTACGGTCGGCGTCACAAGGGGCTTAACACCTTTGTACCGTGTCGCATTAAACTGCCATATGAAGTTGTTAAACGAGTGAAAACGACAAGGTACTAAGATGTTTAGACTTATGAGGCCGACTGGTAACTATGATGAGGATCGATTTATACCGGCCGGGACACAGTGAAAAATTATGAAGACGAACACGATGATGAAAACCACATGTGGATGTTCAACCAATCTATTATTTGGTTATTTACTGTAGAAACCAACTTTTCTGCATTTGGAAAGTAAGTATTTGTTGTGGTAAAGTAAAAAGGAAATGTGCATGTATGTAGGTACTGTAGGAATGGGAAGTAAGGCGAAGTAAGCACCAAGTTAAAGACGATTTATTAATTTGAAGCTGTTCGCGCGTATTACATTAAACGAAGCCGCGCCGCGGTATAAAATATACCTATATCCATCTTGAAGGTCCATTATACCAGTACGGATGGTAAAATATTTTTTTATTTTTTATTTTAATGTTTGAATTCAGACTTCGTCCACCAAACTAGAGTCTGGCTAACCAAATTTTACCCAAATTTTTGTCGGGAAATTCAATAAATCTTGGGTTGGTCACACTTTGTGTACCTAGTAGGAATTATAGTTTTGATACTAGAAAATATTTTTGATTTTCTGAACACACGTAACACACGTAAGGAACCTAAAAATAAGTTACATATACGTTGACGTGCACTCAAAGTCAGCTCACATAATTTCTATCACTATAATATATACAGTACAGTCAACGACAAACGCATATGTTTACACTTTCTCACCGTAAGTATATCATTGTAGCAAGGCGAAAAATGAAATGTAGTGTAAATAAGACTTAGCTCGATAGTAAGTACTATGCCAAATATCAACTCAATCGGAAACCGCGGAGTGGGTCAACTTACTACATTTGCATGTTTATTTCTTGCTTGCTTGCTTACAGGCACCACCGGAATAGGTAAAACCACGTGAAACTACTAAGTTAAAACTACTAACTACTAAAGTATCAACATATTTATGCAGCACCAACCTACTAAGTTGTTTACGACTTATAAACATTGCAGTTTTTCGTTATACAACGCTTCACGTCGGGTCGTACTTTACATTGTCGTAATTATTTACGAGATTATACAGTAGTTTGCGGAACTCACTCGGTATAGTCATTGTTAATATGTATTATTAAAAATAAAATATAAACCGCAAAACCATTTGAATGACTTAAAATTGATAACTGACATTTAACCTTTTTTTTAATCATAGACAATGGTGATACCACAAGGACAGTTATGACCGATATGTCAACAAAATTTGGTTAGCCAGAATTTATAATCACATTCTTTTGTATATGGACGTTTTGTTGGCCCGGATATTGACTGACCGACAGACCGACCCAACTCCCGCCCAACTCTATTGCTGACTTGATAACTTCTATATATAAAAGTAATCTGGAAGTAATCAAGTCAACAATTCCAGTAATTTGGAACCGATATTGATTCCCAATTACTAGTAATTGTAATATTTGTATACATGATTACTGATTCCTTAATATGTAATGGTAATTCACCGTTTCACTAATAGATTGTTCAGTTAAACAGTTAAAATCATAGTACAATGAAGGTAAACTAAAAGAGAACTATGAACTAGACTTATAAACTAAATATAAAATACCCCACCCAGTTCACCCGCTTGAGGCATGGTCCCTAGGACGCTTGCTGCATTGCCTCTTTGCACTGCTAGGCTTAGACGCTGGGCAAAGAAGGAACCGGCCCTGTGGTCGCCTGAAACACCAATGAGTCGGACCGACACCTCTTTCATAAATTTTTTGGTGTCGGACGACCAAGGGCCCAAAGTCTCCACCGCAAGAGCTGCGAATTCGTATTCATTGGTGAGGAATGCGTACTTTCGGCGTTTGGACATTTGGGCTTGGTCAGCGTTTCACTTGATTACATTACAAGTAATCTGACTCCCAGTAGCGGATTACAAAGTAAAATCAAGTAATCGTGTAATCAGGAATCGATTACGAAATGCCCATCTCTGATCCATTCCATATCCAATGCAAGTAAATTAATACTTACGCGTGAAAATATACCTAATCTTAACCCGAAATATACCTAATAATATACATTAAACGTATCCGATTACGTCCCATCCATCCCTTTAAGTGATTCATATTACCCGAGGGTATTGACAAAATGGTTACGAGTAGTATTACGTTCCGGTGAAGAATTGCCTCCTTAAGTAAAACAAGAACCCAAATCTGATGGGAATATAATGAAAGCCGCTATTAGCCTTCAAATAACAAGTAGGCTACCAATAATTGATAGGCATTTTGATTATTATTCCGTCAGTAACATTAGCAGTTTCGCAATAAATAGACACCTAGAACGATATCTCAATCGAATATTTGAACAGGCGAGCGAAGCGAACGAAGTTCTCCATTTCAGGTTGGGAAAAAAATCTTTCGTATGTCCGGATGTTCCGCTGTTCCACTGTCAGGGTATCCAGCTGTTCTCCTCTACAGGTCGCATATCTGAACCGATTCTCGTGAAATTTTGTGAGCAGGTTCGATAATTACCTATGCAGATTTTTTCTGGGATCAATTTTAACAAAACTTAAAAAAAATGAAAAAAAAAAGACAGAGCCACTAGTGGTATGGAAGCTGTAAGTTACGTAACTGTGTGTAATCCGTCGGTATACGAATACCTTTATATCATAGTAGGTTAGATAGGTACAGCTGAAGTCAAAGAAATGTATTTATTTTTCGTCTTAAATGCAATGCAATAAGGTGCAAAATTGTAAACATATCTTTACAATGCACTTGCTCTGAAAGTGGGCCTTTATATTGGTTCAACATAAACATGGGAACTCCTCATGCCCGCACGGCGGAGCGGTGCGGGGCGGGGCCGTGCGGGAATGGATTTCGTGCCAATATTCCCACACAATTGCGAGAATGAGATTTCATGTCAGTTAAAATTTCTCCTTTTATGTATTTTTTTTTATTTCCTTGCATGATGCATTGTAAAATGTTGTATGATACACGTGCGAATAGTTAATTACCTACTTTCCACACTTGTATCATAAATAACTATTAACGTGGACTATTCAATAAAATGAATATAGCAATAGTAGATTGTTAACCAAGGGCTAAGGCACCCATTTCGGACGAGATATTTTGAATGGTTCGAGTCAGAAATGGGTGACTTTCACCCGAGTTAAACTCTACTTTTCATATCGAATACGAGGAAAGTAAAAAAAAACACAGACGGAAACATATTTCTTATGTTTTTATAACAAAATAGTATTATCGGGGGGCACGGTAGTGCCCCCGCCAAGTCGATATTCGTATTTCCTAAAGTCAAAACTATATAAATAACATAATATCATAATTTAATTGTGATAGACGAAAATAGCCTATTCGAATATTTTCATATTATTTGTATCTATTATTAGTATTACATTGTTGAAGAGTGGCTGTATGCGTTTCTGCTTTAGCTCACATGCACAACTTTAAGTAAAAAAAGGTTTGACCACCTCATAGAGCCTAGTGAATATTATAGGTAAAATAAAAGTTATGAATTTAGAACATAGATTTATTTTATATTTAATACAATAAATTCCATGAACTAGTCAGAATAAAATTATTTCCCTTTGTCAGTGGCGGGGTAAGTATTGATATTTGTTAGAATTAGTTCCCGCATAGTGTTTATAAGGCGAGGACTAATTGGAATACACTACTTTTCTGCACTAGAGCAGAAACGTATCATTTTCTGCACACTTTTTAGAACAACAACGACCCACTTTCAGAGCATGAGATATGAAAACAAACTTGAATACCTACTTCAGCACAGACCAACAATTGTGTGAATTCATTCAGAAATTGTTTTCTTTACGTATCAGGATCAATTTGTGCTACACTAATAAACGTTATCGGTACCCGTGAAGCCCCTACTTTAGGATTCTGATACTTGTACAATCTGGCTGTCTGGTACATGGGCTATTCCGGCAAACGTAGTAAATCTGAATTTGTTTTGTATATTCCGCGCGCGCATGCTTCGTCGCGAGACGGACAGGACGAGAGCACGCGTATACAATACTGATTTCAACATACAGCTGTCAATGGAAAATATTACACATTCCTTTTATTTTGCTTTCAGTTCCGTTTCGCAATGAAAATCCACGCGGTGGCCGTCGCCTGCGCGCCTCGCTGGCGCGACGCTCGCGCCTCTATTCCAACGTTCAACCATTATCTCTATTACTTGTTTGCGCCTACGCTTATTTACCGAGATCAATATCCGAGGTAAGGAATTGTTTCTATGTACTTGTAGCGAGCTATCCAATAAATGGCTTCCAAGATTTATGGTCTTCTAGGCAATTTCACTTTTTTTTAGGCTTCCGGACCAAAAAGGTAAAACGGAACCCTTATCGACTCCGTCCGTCTGTCTGTCTATCACAAAGTTAAATATCTCAAGAACTACTGATGCTATCAATTTGAAATTTGGAATAGTTGTAAACAAAACTAATCCATGTGTATGGAAAATGAAAAATTCAAATATATACTTTTACTTTCTATAAAAAAGGGCGGATAAGAGGGGGGTAGAGTAGGTATCATATGAAAGGGCTTAAATTGCACATTCTAAAATATTTTTCTTTTTTTTCTACCATTGTATAATTTTGATTTATAAAGGAAAATAATATATACGATTAATATTATATAGAAAAGTATAACGATCTAGCGTATTTTTTTATTCTTCAAACATAATTTGGTAATTAATTTTGTAATTTAATACTTTTGTGTCTAATTATTTCCTACAAATTCGTACGAAAGTATTTTGAAAGTACCTTCTAGCAAATAAACAAAGAATTATCGAAATTAATTGACTTGCTAAAGAATTATCGCTGAAAAACCAACATACATACCGAGTTCCTTGGTGGCGCAAGTGAGTAACAAAATGCACCGATAAATGGCGCTGTAGGTACTCATGACTTAACTACACTATGCATTGTTAAGATTTTTCCAAAATTAATGGGCGGGGCAAGACGGGTATGTTGTATGAAATTTTGTACGGAACCCTCGGTGCGCGAGTTAGACTCGCACTTGACCGTTTTTTTTCTTTTTAACGTTATACTGTAGTTAGGTACCTACTTTTATAACTTTATTGTAAAAAAAACCGACCAAGTGCAAGTCGGACTCGCGCACCGAGGGTTCCGTACAAACCTGTAGGTATGTAAGTATTAAAAATATTTTTATTATTAATTACATCATACTAAAAATTTACGGTTTTCGCAATTTTTCCTTTATCTATGCTATAAGACGTTGCTTAGTACCAAATTTCAAGATTCTGGGTTCACGGGAAGTACCCTATAGGTTTTGATTCCCTTGAGTTTCGAAAATTTGCGGCATAAACGGCTGTATCTTTTGATTGCCTTGCCTTAGAAGTTTGATTTTTTCACAGCTCTAAGGGACAGTAGACTTGAGTAGTTGGTATAAATTTTAGCTTAATACCTCCACGCGTTCCTGAAAAAAAGAGTCTTGACAGACGGATGGACGGACGGACAACAAAGTGATCCTATAAGGTTCCGTTTTTTCCTTTCGAAGTACGGAACCCTAAAAAGTACTAAATTGACAGCTGGAAGATGATGGCACGCAAAATTTAGGTATATGACAACAGTGTACATGTAATACATACTTAAAACATTTACTGCCAGAAACCCGCCTTGCCCTACGCCGTAGGCGCTCCAAAATCCTCGGAATCGGCTGCGAGCGTAGCGCGTAGCGATTCTTGGTAGTGAATGTGTTAACTTATTCATGGCCAATGACTCACACATGGCCATTCCTATACGTACGATTTCCGCTACAGAGCGGAAAAACGCTGCTACGCGCTACGGCGTAGCACACGTAGCGTTGAGTGGCCTCGAATGGATTAGTACTTATGTACGTGTCGTGGGATTTCATAATAAAATCGCTCCTTCGCTTTATATTAAGAATGCCAAAAAAAGTTGCGAAAATTTCGCGGTTTTTCGAGTGCTGCAAAGTTAGCACACATCTTTCGAAGCTGCAAACTTGGATACATGATACTGGTACTGGTCCTAACAATATTTAAAAAAATCACAACTAGCCGTTAGCTTGCGATTTAATTGTCAAATATGACTGGCCTACAGTAGCTCTCGAGATATTCGAGTTTTTAGATGCACCGAAATCAACATAGTCATTTGTACCGAAATTCATGTAATGGTACCACCGAATTCAAAAATTCTTCAACAGATTTAAAACAAGTGATTTGTGTTACAAGAACACTTATTAATTACTTCTAAATGCAATAAAAAAACTTATCATCCTACTAATATTATAAATACGAAAGTTTGGATGTTTGTTACTTAAACGGCTCAACCAATTTGGATGAAATTTTACAGGAAGATAGTGTATAGCCTGGATTAAAATATAGAATAGTTTTTATCCCGGGTCCACGCAGGCAAAGTCGCGGGCCAAAGCTAGTTATACTATAAATGCTTTGTGTCTATTACCTTTCCGCGCTTAAACCACCGACCGATGTATGAAATTTGGCATGTAATCAGTTTAAGTTCCGGACAAAGATTATTCTAAACCTGACTTCTTCAAATGAGCTCTGTGTCACTAATTAAGTTGCATTCTGTGTATTTATAGCTGTTGGTTCTCTTAGTATGAATAAATAAAAATCCTGAATACACCCCTTAGGGAGCGATATGGGGGATGGAAGTTTGTAGTTCTACGACGACAAAGTCGTGGGCAAAGCCAGTTCAATTTACGAGACGCCCTTCAGAAGCCTAAAGCTTAAAGTGCACATTGATTACCTCGACTAAAACACCTCAGTTATAGAAACTTTACTAGCCGCGGCTTTTAAGTTTGCCAGTAAGTATATATATATATACATACATTTATATATACATTTAGGTATATAACTCAAATTAAACTTTACGGTCCCTAAACGTTAATTTAATACAGTACAGGCAAATACAAAAGTTTGTAGGTATCTATTTTTTCACCTCATGCATTGTTATAAGGTGAAGTAATGATTACATACACACTTTTATACTGAGAGTACCGTACCGACTGATACCGAAACCGGTACTGACAGTATCAATATATTTCTTAGTACAAATATCTTCAAAAGCTATTTAGGTCCAAATAAGTTCGTACCGAAAGAACAAGTATTATTCTGTTTTTAGGGTTCCGGACCAAAAAGGTAAAAACGGAACCCTTATGGTGCCTCCGTCCGTCTGTCTGTCTGTCACAAAGTTAAATATCTCAGGAACTACTAATACTATCAATTTGAAATAGTTATGAAAAAAGCTAATCCACGTGTATGGAAAATGAAAAATGTAAATATATATTTTTAATTTCTATAAAAAAGGACGGATAAGGGGCGGGGGGGCAAAAATTTAAAGTCTAGTAAGTAAGCCATGTGATTGTACATTCTAAAACAGTTTTTCGTTTTTTTTCTACAGTGGTAAAATTTTGATTTATAAAGGAAAATGTTGAAAAGAACTCGCACTTGACCGGTTTTTTACTAAACAATCTTAACACTTAACACATTCACAGCCTAGAATCGCTATGTTTATTTATCGCTCTCGCTAGTGTTAAACCCTCAGGAACCTGCTAGCGGGCGCTCTGCTCGTGGGCGCTTACCTCTACGTACCCGTTTTCACATGTTTTCAGCTACGAGCGTAGCGCTACGAATTTATTGGTAGTAAATATGCAGTTTTCGATGACCTCAACGCCGACCTAAATCACGTTTAGTTATTACGATGCAAACGATGTGCATGTGTGTATGCGATTACGTACGTATAAAAAGTTAAATCGTGGTGAAATAGTTAGTAGCCACCACGGCTACATTTTCCAATCCATCCTTTCAATAGGGGTGTAGATTCATATTTAAATTGATTTGCAGTATTGCTAAAAATGGTTAGTAAACAGTCAAATTATTGTAATAAAGTATACATAAAAAAAAACAAATCATAAAAATCAAAAGAATTTTTGAAAAACCCGACTGCTGTTTGACAAATATTATTAAAAGGAATCCAACGACACCTCATACGTCAAAATCCATCAAGCCGTTTAGGCTACAGAAGGCCACAACATACATACATACATACATACATACTTACATACATACATACATACTTACATACACCAAAAAAACATTATACTCCTCCTTTGGCAGTCGGGTAAAAAGATATCGTCCTAGAAATTTTAGGAAAAATATTTTTTTTATTGTGCAAGCCTTACGAATTTATATAAACAAAATTATAAGACAACTATGGACCTAAACACAGTATTCCGCGACCGAAACAGCAATTTACTTGATTTTCCATACAACGATGTCATACCTTTATGTCAATTGGTATGAAGCGTTTTGGGCTGCCGCCAGTGAGGTCAATGTTTGTCTCAAATTTTTGGGTATATATGTTCTTTGCTCCGATACAAACATTTATTATTAATGCCACCGTAAAAAAATCTTAGCCAACACCCCTATTCATAAAATTGTAACCAAACGGCTTATTACATCGTTAAATGAAGATTTTACGCTTAACGATATTGAATGAAAATACTGCTAATGGATTAGTATTAAACAGCAAATTTAAATTGGATTGCTTTAATGTTGTGTCTACAACAGACATTTTATCTTCTGAACCTAAGGTTTTGTCCTATTATTGTGAGCTAACAGTTACGACTTAAATAGGTAGTTTAAAGTTTGAAAACATCCCATAGGTTAACGAGTGTACCGTGCATCGGCCCAAGAATGCATACAATTGCAATAAATGAATTCGTAACTTCCTAAGGTTTTTGTAGAGTAATTAAATGAATCTCGCAAATTTCGCAATTAAATATTTAAATTGTTCTGAGAAAGCGACTTAAGTAGGTACTAGGATATTTTCTCTACAATTGCTTAGTTTCTACTACTTAAGCCAAAAGATTTTTTGCTCTACCAACTTAGTATGATTCTAACAAACACAATTTATTCCCAGAACTAAGAAGATCCGATGGAGTTCGGTGATATTTAACTTCGTGGAAGTGGCAGCCATCATATTTTACAATAGCTTCCTGTGGGAGCGGTTCATTTTACCTTATTGGTCGGAGTACGGAAAAGAAAACAAGGTTAGTTCCGTACTACTTTAGATTAATCGAGATTTCACGGCTTACGTGACCTTATTCAAAATAACAATGAAACTCACCGAACCACTAAGTAGTAACATAATATATGTTATGTTATGACGGTCACGACACTTATTTGCATTATTCTTTCGCAAACATTTCCTCAGACGTGGTTTATGCATTCCAGCACGAGAATTTATTGAAATGTTAGTTCAACTTAATGTGAACATATTATATTGCACGATTGCATTTTGTTTGAAATGGGACCTTGCGATTTTGAAGTATGGTTTATTTTCCAGGTGGAAGCAGGCACGGTAGTCCGAGGCATGTTCGCGTGTGTGCTGCCCGGAGTGATATCATTCTTGTGTGGATTCTATTGCCTTCTGCATGCCTGGCTGAACGCCTTTGCCGAGATGCTAAAATTCGCAGACAGGCTATTCTATGAAGTGAGTAAAATCACAGAATAAGTACAATATAACGAAATATCTGTTTTCCCAAATACATGTTACATGTATCGATATACGATTGTTAAGACGATATACATTAGCTGAGCCCTTTTCCGAATTCAAGCGACCAAAAATTCTGGATTTTTTTTTGTCTGAAACTGGTATCTCACTTACAATTTAATTACTTTAAAATTGCTGCGACTTCTGAATTATAAATGATATTTTGACCGCTCGTTCGGGTAGGTAAAGAATCAAAATACATTAATCTAAAACTTAATTGTCAATATTTTCTAATAATAAGGTAATGTTTGGTGCAAAGTATTTTTATACCGATTTTCGGAAGTTTCCACTGGCGGGTGACAAGCACAGCATATCGAGCTAACAATAGCAAGCGAGCGAGGCAAAGTTTTAGCAGCTACATTCTTAAGGGGCTCCCCGCGCTTCTTGTCGAGTTTTGACGAATTTTGAGTTGAAACTCCTCCGTGAAAACTATACTTAGATATATTTATACGCTATATAAATATTACGATATATTTTATTTTATTTAAACGCTTATCGGTTCTTCAATCTTTTATCTATATTTGCATAAGAGTTTTTTGAAAATAATGAATATTGATTTTTTTATGATTTATCCAAATATGGCCCAAAAAAGCTCTGTTTTCGATATAAGTATGTTGTTTATGCACTTTTATATAGGAAATCTACATGTTACTGTTCCTTATTGATGTCTCTAACAACTTATCAGAGATTTTTATTTTTAATTCATTTTCACAAAATTAACGTCCAAAAAACTGGTTTTTTGGTCTAAATTTGCCAAGGTTTGGTGCCATATATATCGACAACTGTGAGTTTTGAAGTAAATATGGGATACTATTTCGGTAAACCTCGTTGTTGTTAATGCGATAAGCCATAAAAAAACATGAAAAAACAGACTGTTACAGATCGAAGGTCATTGTTAAGTAAGTAGGTATAGAAAAAGTAATTACATATATTTTTACCAGGAATGGTGGACGACATCCCAATTCTCCAAGTACTATCGCGCATGGAATCGCGTAGTGCACTCGTGGCTGCGAGACCACATCTACAAGCCCTTGATACCGGTCACCGGACGCGCTGTAGCCGTCTTCGCAGTGTTCTTCGTAAGTTGTTTATTTATTTAAATTTTCTACACAAAAGAAGAACTTATAGTACAAAAGGCTATAAATACATACAATATAAACTTAATGCTATAAAACATTCTCTATCAATCAACTTTAAGGCAAAGCAGATAAATTGTGGGCGGCCGACTTTATTTAAACGGAATTTTATTGAACTCTTTCACTGCCGGGAACCCGCCTAGCGGGCGCCTACGCCGTAGTCGTTTTCCGCTACATACTGGGAAAACCACGGGATCGGCTACGAGCGTAGCGATTCTCGGCGCTAAATATGAATGTTTTAATTGGTCTAGAGAAATGATGTACTTATAATACAACATGTTATGATACAATAAGTATAATATATACAAATACATACACATACATATATATACACATGTATATATATGTATAAGTACTGATGAAACTTACTAATGAATAAGAAATTGTATAATGTTATTGCTGGCCCACTTCCGGGACCTACTGGAATGTTTACCCAGTAACATAAATCCCGGGAGGATATTTAGCCAAAAAAAGCGTTCCTTACAAATTATCCGTCCCTGGAAACCAAACTAAGATTTTTCATACCTACTTTATTGAGGGACAAACTTAACTTTGCCGTTGGAAAACGGAACCCTAAAAACTTAAACTCAGATTTTTAAGGAACTTCTGTAAACTTCTGACATCACAGTATGAAAATAGGGAAAGAAAAGAGTAGGTACATCTTAGTAGTTTTTTACTCGACTACGGTAAGGCCAAAAGGAAGTTTCAGCTTAATTAATGAAACTATTCATTCAGGCAAATTGAAAATTCGGGTTTGCAATTTCAGAGACATAGATAATAAGGTAATATTAGGCTTAGAAAATAATACATTAGTACATATTTATAAAAATTAGGTCATTAGTAATTAGACATTATGAAAATTCGGGATTTCGGGAACATTAGGGCTAGTGAAATTACGTATGAAATTCTTAGGGCTATCGGAGGGCAATCAAATGCGAGCCCTATTACAATCGCTCTGCCGGATTACAGCTCATTACTGCTAGTGAGTGATGGGCGGATAGAAGATCGATATTGTTTGGAGGATACGACGCTTCCTCACATTGCCAAGGATATTCTGGAAGTACTGTCTGTAAGAAACAACCAACTTATTTCACATTATGTCTACTTATGAAAACCCCTTTGGGGGGACCATGCTATTGGAAAGGCTCCTTTATTAAACCTTAAAAAGCCTGCATCACACTGGCGCGGCCTACGGTGGCGATCCATAGTCAATTTGTCAGCTAATGACAAGTTCACTATTGACCGCCGCGGCCAGACAC
Source organism: Epinotia nisella (assembly GCA_932294315.1). NCBI lineage: Eukaryota > Metazoa > Arthropoda > Insecta > Lepidoptera > Tortricidae > Epinotia > Epinotia nisella. The sequence continues at coordinate 13,647,009 of OW028679.1, read as the reverse complement.
AGTATATATACCTATCAGACAAAGTGACAATGTAATTTAGACCTACTTGATTCATTATGTCACAGTTGAAAATTGCGTGTAACTTATTTGATGTTCGGCGGTTAGCAGGAAGATCTATTCACGTCGTTTCCTCCATAACTCACGGTCAGTTGGCATACAGGTATCAGCCGCAGCTCACGAGGTGATCCTGGCGCTGTCATTCGGATTCTTCTATCCTGTGCTGATGATGCAGTTTGGGGTGCTGGGCGTACTTCTAGTTCCCATCACAGCTGCCAGTGGGCGCCGATATCCAAGCGTCATGAACTTGCTCATGTGGCTATCATTCTTCTTCGGGAACGGTAAGTGTTCCGTGGATTTCTATGGACCTTTCGTAATAAGACGTCCTTCCTGTTACACGCAGACTTGAGATTATTGCACATTTAACAATTCGGTGCGGTAACTGCACGGCTCGTGTTGCCATGGCAACACTCACTTCTGGTGTGGTGAGGCAAAATCTTTACGGTGCGTGGAAGTATGCATTGCAGTAGGTACTTGTAGATCAGCATGCAAACATATTCTGAACGATTCAGGTCGGGCTGATCAGCCGAGTTAGCAATTTTTGGCTTGGAAATAAAATCCTCATGTATATAGCGCCCCCGACATAAGTTTGGCCTATATCCAAATTGTGGATGTCATGTTCCAATGTGATGTCCTTATCTAACAGTTACAGACAAAACATAGTTATTTGTTATGCAAGGCTGCAAAGTTGTTATTTGGTAAAAGTGCTTGTATTGAAATCCGAGCTAGCGAAGGATTGTAAGATTGAACCATGAGCGAAGCGAAAGAAAGAAGGTTTAGAATTAGATAATCAAAACAAAATTAACTGACACTCAAAATCACTGCCGCAATGATTATTAAATTTTCGCCATTGAATCTGTACCTACAACATAACAAAAGCAAGCTTAAACAACCCTTGACATCCAACTGAAATTGCCGCTGTTAAGCAATTGAAATTATGTAGCTAATGACGTTTATTAGAGATATATTTCAGTAGAACAATAGGTTGACACAAACAGGAATGTATTAAAATTCCCTTTGCATGTGTGCTTATTTTGTCCCCAAATCGGATGACCATTTTCCGGAAAGGTGGTAGATTACACGATTAGGCTGGACCGGCCTAATTTTAATTGCTCATTTCAACTTTCAACTTTGAGCTAAACATTCGTGTGGTAACGACCTAACTACTTCAACTGTTTACTGTACAGTAACACCTCATAACTACTTCTCTAAATCAATTCAGACAGTGCCTAGAAGTGATAGATGAATTAAACAAATAACTCGCGTCCATATAACATCAACAAACAATAACCTTGTTTGACTATAATGTTTTGCTCCTGTTATCATAACATTTGTACCTATCAGGATTGTTTATGGTCGCCAATCAACCGAAGTTAGCAAAGCAAAGCAAACAAATGCTGCAACGCTAGCGGCTAGGGGCCAGAACCAGAATTAATCGTTTGTTAGAGTGATACACGGAGCTGGTGCTAAAATAATAGATGTAAAATATTGCTGGCCGCCTGATCGGTTCAGAGGACCCTTTGTTAGTTAAATTGGAACCATGCGTCGATAACGCATTCCTACCAACTAAAATGTATACCTACATCAATATAACCTCCCTACAATTGCTAGAAGTGACACTGAACATTGATTTTCATGTGCTCTTTATGCCGTGAGTCTATGTGTGTAGGTACTGTGTAATAGTGTACATTTGTGTGTGGGTAGTGTGTATGTGTGTGTAGTGTGTGTGTGTGTACAAGGGTTGTTTAACTGAATAAAAAAAAAATTTTTATATTATAAATGTACCTACCACGCTTTCTATAAAGTTTGGTATCTACCTTCTTAATGGGCAATATATGAACCGACGAGTAGCTGACAGGTAGTTTCATAAAGTTGATTAATGGCGACCTACGAGACGGGAGAAAATTCAGACACGCGACAGTGTGACCGTCGAGTATTACACGCACCGTCGTACATACGTCTTGCCATTTCCACTTTGCCAAACCTGACACCTTTTCAGATACCTAAGTACAGATGTAGTGCATAATTGTTTTCCACCGTATTTTCTCGGAAACATTCTTATTTGTTATGCTACTTCAGTCAACCTCAGTACTTTTTGTATTATGACATTTATGACTATACCTAGATATTTTTCTAGCACGAACGACTTATTGTAAGTGATTGACAATCGATAAGTACCACTTCAACGTCATAAAGGTAAATAAATACAAATATAATAGGGTAATAGGGTGCATTAAAAAATTTATAATAATAACAAAACTATCAATTTATTTATATTTTAAATACTTCAGAAAACAATTTGCAATACTTTCGTAACTTTCTTTCTTCGTGTCACTAAATTAATTATCCCCGAAGTCACTCCATAACACACACACACACACACACACACACACACACACACACACACACACACACACACACACACACACACACACACACACACACACACACACACACACACACACACACACACACACACACACACACACACACCGAAATTGTCTTTCAAATCGACGCAGAATATCACAACATGTAGTTTTTCCCAATCTCATTTTTGCCCCCAAAACAAATCTGTGTCTCAGTATAATGGTTACAGTGTAGGTGCACGCGGCGTCTAGGTAGGTAGTCAATATATGTCTGTGGTTGTATGTACGTATTGTCGTTGAAGTAGTATGTAAACAAATGTTGATCCTGCTAGAAAAATATCTAGGTATAATTATGACGGACTGAAATAGCAAAACACGTTCGTGCGTTTCCGTGAAAATACGATGGAAAATAATTATGCACTACATCTGTATCACTACTTTTGATGACAATGACTGTTACTGGGCCAAAATTCTATTCGTCTTAACCCATTCAGGGTCAACGACTCACATATAAGTCATGCCTCTACGTGGGATTTCGGCTAGAAAGCGGAAAATCGCTGCTACGTGCTACGTGGCCTAGAATGGGTGAACGGAAGGGGGATATCTCTAGTATATCGCTTTTGTTTTGAATGTCCGACATTCTGATTTTGCAAGACAGAGACATGAACTTGTGGATATCCCTTGAAAAAGCGGGAAAGTGTCACATTTTAAATCACGAACTGGGCCTATAAAATGTACTGGTATAAGTGAAAAAACTTTTTCACATCTCATGCTCGAAAAGTGTGTTATATTAGGCTTAATAAGCGGGGCTAAAGTAGTACATTTAGCCCCTAGGGAAAATATGTATACATATTTATGATTTTTAATACATTTAATTTGACCAATCAAAACACTTCACCATATTAAATCCACCAATCACAACTCTTTCAAAAAACATTTATCTTTGCTATCAACCAACCAGAATACCTACACCTACATATTAAAATCGACCAATCAAACATCAGGTGTTTTTTAGTCCCTAATTCCAAATCATTTAAATCCACCAATCACAACTCTTTCAAAAAACATTTCTCTTTGCTGTCAACCAACCAGAATACAGCTACATATTAAAATCGACCAATCAAACATCAGGTGTCTTTTAGTCCCTAATTCCAAATCATTAAAAAAGAAAACGCCTCACGTTAAATTTAACAATCTCTTCGCGGTGAAATTTGTTATTGATTGTGGATAGATAATCTTTGTTTTACTATTTTCTCGCATTCGAAGTGAAAAGTAGAGTGTATAACTCGGGTCTAAAAGCCATATTACCCCTCGAATTATTTTCCCTCGCTTCGCTCGGGAAAATATCCATCTCATGGTGATATGGCTTATTTTAGCCCCTTATCATACAATCTACTATTTCACTTCTCATGCTCAAAAAGTGTGTCATATTAGGCTTAGCAAACGAGGCTAAAGTAGTACATTTAGCCCCTAGGGAAAATATGTATGCATTTTTATGATTTGTTAAAACATTTAATTTGACCAATCAAAACGCTTCACCGTATTAAATCCACCAATCACAACTCTTTCAAAAAACATTTGTATTTTCAATCAACTAACCAGATTACAGCTAGGTAATATTAGAATCGATCAATCAGAAAACAGAATTAATTTCAAACATCAGGTGATTTTTTAGTCCCTAATTCACAATCATTAAAAAAAACGCCTCTATTAACCGTCAATAGCCGCGTTCAAACGTGGTTGACTGCATACATTTCTTATTGTAATATGTATCGCGCGTAGGATATTCTGTAAGTAGTACCTATGTATGTATACTTAAATTAAAAAAAACATGGCATAAGACATGAGATTGAGCGGGATAGACTGCTGTCTATCTCGCTTTATATTATGCCCCATATGCTGCTGTCCGCCGCACTCGACCGTTTGGACGCGGCTATTGACGGTCAGAGCCGTTTATTCATAGTTCGTAGTGTCAATATTTTGTTTCTGTGTCAAAGCAGTTTGTGAAAAAAAAAAACATGCCGCCAAAAGTTATTTACGATACAGGTGCAGAAAATAGGAAATACGCAACGAGAGGCGATAAATTAAAACACGACCGAAGGGAGTGTTTTAAATCGACACTAGTTGCGAATTACCTATTCGCACGTGTATCGTACAACGTTTTACAGTACATATGGCTCTTTAAAGTTTCAACATATGCACGAAAAGTGCTCATTTCCGCACTCGTGCGGAAAAGTAACACCATGTGTACTGTAAACGATCTTTTCGCTGTGGAATTTATTATTGATTGTGGATGGATAATCATCGTTTTTACTATTTTCTCGCAGTCGAAGTGAAAAGTAGAGTGTATAACTCTTGTCTAAAAGCCATATTACCCCTCAAACAATTTTCCCTCACTTCGGTCGGGAAAATAACCACCTTGTGGTTGTTTTCCCGTTGTCATACATCTACTATTCCATGGGCCAGCCTAACTAGCATAAAGCATTCGTCCCTCTCGCACTTGCATACCTAGCTCATTCAAGGCCCGTGACGACACGCATGCGTCCCTACGCCGTAGTCGCTTTCCGCTACATACGAGGAAAACCACGGGATCGGCTACGTAGCGATTCTGGGCACTGAATGTGCTAGGTTACGAATGCTTTATGTCCAGAATCACTATTGTGTAATTGGTATTATCCGTTTTGTCTTAGATTTTCGTGAAATAATAATGTCCAACATAAACACGATCATGCTGGCTAGGCTGGTGAAAATCAATACATTTGGCTTTGACTGAGAAAACTTTTCTCACATTAGGTATCTGTATTTTTTTATCTTGGTGGGATTTAGGTACCTACTATTCTTTGCACACTTTTATTAACTATTTCGATGTGTTAACAGGTATTCTCTGGAGTCTGTACCCGATGGAATACTTCGCTCGCAAAAACTGTCCGCCCTCCGAGCACGACAGTTTCTTCGTGCCCAAGTCATGGACGTGCCCCGAAATTGTTCTTAAACCTAATTGGACCTTTCAAAATCCATTCTGAACCATTTACAAACCTTAGTAGCTAAGCTTACGACGACACCGGGTTGACTGCCCTAGTGCCTGCTTATGATTAAAAGAAAAAAAAATTGAAAATATAATATAAGTAATAAGAGAGTAGAAAATTTGAAAAACTTGTGTTATGTAGGTATCTGTACTGGAATGACGAGAAAACTGTAATTATCGTTAATTTATACTTTTAGTAAAACTTGTGCGTTCCTTTATGCGTTCATATTTTCTTGTCTACCTACATATAAAAATTCCTTCTGTCCGTAGCTTTGTTCACCCCTTTCAATAATTCCCTGGATACTAAGCAAATTACTTGTTTCCAACTCATACTTCTCTGGGACTCAAAAGTATACCTAACCTATTTGTAAACCAAATTTCATCAAATTTGTTTAGCGTATTACGCGTGAAAGGGTAAAGTAACAAGCGGACACGATAATGGGTGATAATTATTATGACAGACAGTAAATACTTATACAATATTTGACACCGAAAATAGGTATCGACAAGAAAGTTGAGGTCACGCACCGAACACCAATGTCATGTAAAGACAGCGGCATTAAAAAAAAAAAATCATATTACAAGCTTAACAGCAAACTGTAAGAATAAATATTTTTAGAAAAAAGATATTTCTATTACACCATCATTTCATCAATTCTACGTACCTACCTACGCGATGATGAACTCAACACTCCTTTTAAGACAGTTTTTTTTAAGAATACGTATCTGAATGAACACAGGGTATACCTATACATATTTTTATGATAAAAACCAAAGATAATAATATATAGGTACATGTTTATTAATGGTGCTCTTAAATCAGATTCACTTATTCGTTCTTTCACTACCTTTTTAGGGTTCCGTACCTCAAAAGGAAAAAACTGAACCCTTATAGGATCACTCGGTTGTCTGTCTGTCCGTCTGACACAGCCGATTTGCTCCGAAACTACTGGACCGATTGAGTTGAAATTTGGTAAACATATGTAAATTGGTGACCCAAAGATGGACGCGTAAAGTAAATTACTGAATTTAGGGGGTAAACTGGAAAATTAAAAAAAAAAGTTTCGCAAACTGTATTGTGTGACATATCAAATGAAAGGGTTCTCAGATATATTTTTTTTTATAATTTTAGCAAATACAGATTTGAAATAATTTAGGAAAAAAGACGAAAATTGACCATTCCCCCCCTTATCTCCGAAACGACTAGGCCTAAAATTCTGAAAAAAATATGGAAAATAGTTCTTTGCCTAAAGATTACAGGAAAACCTATAAGAAGTTTGAGTATTCAAAGTAACGGGAAAATTCTCAATATTTTTGTGTATTTTGTATGGGGCGCCTAATGCTTAGAGCATAGCAATTTTACGGAACCACGCGAGTTGAACTCGCACTTGTCCGGTTTTTTGCAATTAGTAGGTACTCTAGTAGCTGTGTGTATAATCATTCACCTCAACTCTCCTGCTGATATCTATGCCAGATGCCAGTCTCGCAATTACTTACCAACGTGACACATTTTATCCATGGGTAACAATAAACGACACAGGAGCCCAAACGTGACCACTGTAGTAATATTATGGTAAATAACTAAATAGGCTTAACAAAGTATAAAATGTTCAGGTTCTAAAGAACCAAATTGTTGAAAGCTAAATTTAGTAACCTACGGTTTGTTTTTCCAGATGTATGCCTTTTTAGCGTGTAAATAGGAAAGCGCGGGTTTTTCGGGCGGCGCCTACCTACGTCGACGTCTGTCCCTACCAGCAGAATTTCCAATGATCCATATGAAACATTTTACGGGGAATAAATAAGACGCCATTGTTTGTTGTGCACGATGAAAGAAAGAAACCCACACAACCGAGCCACTTACATGAAAACCACGCGACAGGTAGGTACGTCATACGATTTCCTGTTTACCTCTTTCCATAACCACCACCCCCAGACCGCGACCCAGAAACGAGGTGTATCATTAATATTATTATATAACAGCTACATATAAAACTTTAATGAAACGACGTAGATGGGTCGTTCTTCTTTTTTACCGACAATGAACCGAGGTTTTTCTGTTTATTTGGTTTTTGAACCATCGAAAATTGTGGTTTTGAAGTGCGATTTAAAAAAAATGCATAGGTTTCTTCATTAGAACTCATTAAAGTTTCCTTTCTGGCCAATATAAATATTTATTTACGGTTGGTTTCTGAAAAAAACATGTGACAAAGTGGACTCTTTCAGTGGGGACCACATTTTGGTTTACCACTCTGTCACGGCATTCTACGAAAAAAAAAGCATTTAAAAAAATGCTAGTTAGAGAAAGTGAAATATTAAATATCACTAATTAATAAAATAATATGGACGTTCATTCGAACATTATAAAACCGTAAACATCATTACTCAAATGAGATGCCGTAATAAGACGAAGGACAGGCTATTGTCGGTCGAAAAGAAGAACGACCCAGATGCCTTAGTAGGTACACTCAGCGACAAATACTTTGTAGCAACCAAAGTAGTCAAATAGTTCGGTACACCATATATTTAGTATGGTGTACCGAACTATTTGGCCACTTTGACTGCTACAGAGTATTTGACGCTGACTGTACTCGAAGTATGTCTACTCCTCTCTTGTCTCTGTGTGTCTTTTGTGTAGTGAATAAATGTCTTCTTTTCTTTTCTTTTTTCTTTTTAAGTAATTTGTCGCCCTCTCATTTTAACATAGGTACCTACGTAGATGGTAATTAACGCGGTCAATTAATTAATTTCATGGGATTTCCAGTAAAATGTAAAAGTAAATATTTAGTTACCTATCACGTTAGGACGTCGTTTTAATCCTTAACCACGATTGGATCTTGAAAAACCAAACAGCTTGCAATATTTTTTTTGATAATTCGTTATTTCGTAGTTCATTTATACACCTACTGACTCTGGCAAAGGCCTTCGAGGCTGCCATTTCTCTTTTACAATAATAATAAATCCTTAACCAAGCTCAGCGGGCGTATAATCACTGTGGATAAGACACCTGTTAAGTTCTGTTAACTCTTTCACTGGCAGGAACCCATCTAGCGGGCGCCTACGCCGTAGTCGCTTTCCGCTACGTACGGGGAAAACCACGGGTTCGGCTACGAGTGTAGCGCGTAGCGATTCTTGACAGTGAATGTGTTAAGCATGCAAATGCGAGTGACATTAATCATCTCTAGATAATGTAGATAAATAACCGTCAAAGAAAATTGATCAAATAGTGAATTTCGAAATTGGACAAAGATAACTATTAGGTAAGTGGAGTAACACCACTTAACCTACCACTTAACAGTTTTACTGGCAGGAACCATCCTAGCGGGCGCTGTGATCGTAGGTGCTTTCCGAAAACCACGGGATTGGCTACGAACGTAGCGCGCAGCGATTCTCGCGCAGCGGTCCAGGGACCACATTTGCGTGTATGGGAAATAATATAATTTTCCAAAATTTTATTTCACGATTTTGTTAACGTTATAAATATGCATAATCACTCTAAATTGCAGCTTTGTATTATTAGTAGTGATAGACGGGTGGTCATGCTGAAACTATAAGTAGGTAGGTACTATGATAGACTCGCGAGTAAAATAATTGCATCACTTTGCAAGTTTTCATGTGCACCCCATATATCTGTGTAAATTGAAATTCGTGATGAGATCGTCACCAGACAAGTGTTTCTCTCCAGCAGCGCCTCTATGGGGTACTTACGAGAAGTGACTGTCAGCGAGTGGACAGTAAGGACACATGAGTAAAGAAACGCAACAGAGACAAAGCTTGATACAACCGCCCTGCGCTGCGATAGGTACACTACTACAAGCGCGACGCGCGTGTGTGCGGGAGCACCTATTCTTCGTCACGTACGCAGAGAAACCGGTTTCAACTGGTTCACTAGGTGCTCAAACGCACGGTGTGCGTGTCTTTAGGTACGTTTTGAGTGGTTATAGTGTTCCATGTTTCGGGCTATCTGTATAGAAAATGTCTCGAACAACACAAATGTTAGAGAATAAAATTGTATGTAAATCGATCTGAGCAGCCTATAAATATGGGAAAAGATTTTTCTTTTCAGCCATTAGGTACAAAGATTTTAACGAAGGTAGTGTACAATCCGGTTTTATTACTGGAGCATAAATTTCGCGAATGTTTTAATCTCGAAACAAACAATGTTTATTATATTGGTGAAGATGGTCTTATTATAAAATTTGATATGCCATGTGAATTCTCTCCGCAAGATTATTAAAAGAAACTGTTTATTAGATTAAGGATTTATCATTCAATTAGGTAAAAGATAAGTGTAACAAATTATTAAAAAACAACAATTATAAAAACAAAATTTTTAGAGTAAGTAATTTGTATTCAATAAATATTAAAAAACTAATCATTATCGTGTTTGTTTCATTTTGTCCGTCTGCGCCAACCCTACCAAATTAGGTATACAGAGTGTTTTTTTTAAATGGGACAGTATGGGGAAATCCGAATCTAAAGGAGATAGAGGAAAAGTGTCCAAGAAGACATTAGGTGTTTTTTTATGTAAACAAATTTGGCTCATTAAAATTTTTGGTCAAGCGTGAGTTGTTATTAAAAAATGATAAAGTTGGTCATTTTTTTTTTTGACGCGGGTCGACTCTGTTTCATGTAAGGATTATTTCATTGTATGGAAAGAAAAAAATCTGAACAGCAGAAGTTGGTCAAATTTAATGAAAACTAATCTTCATACAATTGCAGTATTCGCCTTTTAATATTGCTACAAGTGTCGTGAATAGTCATGATTCACGATAGTATACTTACATTTATGACGATGTTAATAATGATGTCTCAAACAGCCGATTTATTTCATGTAGCAACACCTACAAGAAATCATGTTTATAATGGACGGGTAGGCGAGGAGTTTGAGTTCCTGACAGCTAGATTGTGAACGAACAGTTACGTGCAGATTTGTAGTGTTAAATTTGGAGGAAAACCTGGGTGAGCTCTTTCCATAATCACTTTCGATGCATCCTATGATATTGTTACGATTTGGTATCATTTACACAGGTCGGACGATGACTGTTTATGATGTGATGTATTTATGTGCGGCTACATGTCTTATTCTCTTTGAGAGGCGTGACGGTTTATCATGTATATGAATAAGGTTTTCCTACAGATCACGGACATGCGATAACACGGTTCTTAGTGTGGAGTTCTTTAGTGTTAGAGGATTAGTAACAAGTGTAACAACAGCGTCTCAGGTTCGGTAGTCTCAGCCTCAGTCCATATCAGTATCAATCAGGGGTGCACCCGGGTGATTATAACTGGATCAGTAGCGTGTGGATTGGAACAGTATCAGTTGTGTGGTTAGGGATGTCTATAAGGGGAGGTTGGAGGACATTCTCGGGGACAAAGGTCCCCACACCTCATATGGAGCTGGTACGCACGAGGCGGCAGCCCATATGTCAGATATATAAAGGATTCCGCAAGTTGTTAGAGTATGTTTATAGATGCATATGTGCTAATACATTCACCTAAGCTAGAGTGCTATAGGTACTCATTCGCGGCCACGAGAGTGATCAGAAGTGGCTTCGCGACATGGTGGAGGTGCTGGGATGTAAGCCAGTCTTAAGCAGATTAGTCGTTTCTGACTTTACAGAAAACATACATACAGCAAACTGTCACTGTATTATGCCAGTAGGTGCTTCATTTACAAAATTGACAGTTAAAACTGTTGGGTATATTATTTAGCAGTAGATTAACGCAGATAAAACAGGATAAAGTGTATAAGGAATTTATTAGACTGCTCACATATGAGATGTTATAGACCGACTGACAATACAAAAAGTAAACAAATCAACCATGGAACGGTTACTAGCTAGAATACGAATTTGACACAATTCTATCTATGCCAGTATGCAAGCCACTACCTGTAAGTAGGTTTCGATAAAGTGAACAGATATCACATTAAATATATTCAATAAAAACCAGGTGATCTAACAGAACAATACAATTGATAAATGTTTAGTGTGACGAAAACTTTTTAGACATCATAAATAATTAATAATGGGCGGCTGATGGATTCAAATTACGTGAAAATAATGTCGAAAGACACGTGTTATATGTATATGACTACAATTGGCTTTAAAAAAAATGAGAACATAATTGAAAAAAAAAAAAGTTGGAGAAGTTTATATTTTTTTTCTATTAGATACTTTCAGTCAGTAATGAATCAGAAAACGGAGAAACTAAGCTCTGAAGCTTATGTGGTTTATAAATAGACAACTACAGCGAGATTAGTCTACTTCGCATATTTTCATAGTCTAATATCTGGAATCTTGTTGTGAGGTGCGGCTGCGGACATGCGTGCTGTGCTATTCGTGCCATATATGAGATGCGTTTTCGCGACTCCTCAAGAGAACTCTTCAAAGAGATAAACATACCGACCCTACCATCCTTGTACATCTATGAAAACATCATGCACGTGCGTAAAAACTTATATAAATTTAAATGAAATAGTGACAATCATAATTTTAATACTAGAAATAAAGATAAAATAGCTGTACCTACGTTTGGGCTATCTAAAATAAAATAAAAATCTTTTTAGGAAACTATACGGTTTTATAATAAAAACCCTAATGAAATCACTAGGCTCACAGAACGTAAATTCAAGAGTCATGTAAAATCTTCTTTATTAAAGAAAGCTTTTTACACAATTAGCCAATACATAGAAGACAAAGATGCCTGGAAGCTTCAGTATGACTACCACCACCAAATGTAACTTAATCAAGTATAAAGGTTGAATCCGTTTTGAATTGCAAAAGTGCTCTCTGAAGGCCTATTTGAATAAACATAAACAATAAATATAAGACGGTGGGAGTTAAAGAGTTAAGGAAGTGAGTCCAAACATATTAGGTATCGCATAGTGATGTACTGTGTTGGGTCATGCGTGATGCTCAGCTGTGATCCAACAGGAGATGTATCTCAGTGGTAGAGTATCTCTCACACAATAGATTAGGTGGAGCCTTGAAATATAAATCAATGAAGATTCATTGGATACGTTGACAATGTTGTCAATTGCACTATTGACCATAATCAATATAATATATATAAATATGTATATTGATATTAATCGTTCAAAGATTCCCATCATAACAGAAAGCAAAATGTAATAGTAAAATTACTTACATTTTAATCATGAATATATCCTACACGCGTAACCACAGTCACAGCAATTTGGTATATACAACAAGTCTACACCACAAAATTGTAAACACTTAGTTTGGTCGACTCCGATACTATACTCTGAATTAGGATCTAAAATGGTTATGAAAGCTTTATTGTAGTTTATTTTAATCCGTTAGCTGTACGAGTAAACCATTACTTACATAGTAGTGCCCAGAGTTATTGTATAAATATAAGTCATTTGTGACTAGGAAGTAAATACTCAGATCACTCACGTGACTATGTTAAGTTATCACTTACATTCACAAATACGTTTTGTAGGTGCAACTGAAAAGTTCGACTCATGGGTAGAATACGTCTACCAACTCGATTATCATCAAATGTTATTGTTTCAGTAATCTTAAGCAAAGATATGTAATTCGGACTGTTATAATATTACGTAATTGGACTCTCATGCAGAGGCAAATTAATATTAGATTTCAGATTATTTATTCATAAATAAATAAATATTAGGGGACATTCTTACACAAATCAAACTAGCCCTATAGTAAGCTCAATAAGGCTTGTGTTATGGGTACTAGACGACGATAAATGTACAATTACAAGTCTAAAGACCAATATTCCAAATATTTTATTTCAAAATAGTTTAAGTCTAAATACATAGAATGTACCGTTTTTGGACTGTGTTAGGGTCAATGATCATTCTGAAGAAACTCATTTACAAGCATCACTCTCAGCTGTTTTAATGTGTTCGGGAAAATATATATAATTATATATATGTGAGTACCGCGCGAGCTTTAGCCAGGCACCGGCACGAGGGCTTTAACAGGTGCCGCCGATTTTATAGTTATGTAGGTTTGTTCGAATGTATGAACAAGCAGTCAATATGTATACACTTGGCACTTGTATACTATAGCACGATAAGTTTATTTTTGACCCTAGCCAAGTTGCGAATTTTTTAATGGAACTAATTTATTTTACTGGCAAGGATAGTCTTTGAAAACAGACGTTAAAAATCATCGAATGTCAACGATGTAAACAAACAGCAAGGAAGACGAAATACTTCTCAATTGAAAAATAAATTACAAAAAATATGCTGAATGCAATCTATAGCGATGTCAGAAAGCCTCTTTTTAATAAATTTAAATAATTTACAGCATAAAAAGGATGCCGGGTTGTCTAATATTTCTATAAACAATGTCTTGAAATTGGTTGTTGACATTATTAGTACTGACATGTTATAGTGCGGTCGTAGGTATTGCTTGAACTGGTTAGTTTGGTTGGATGGATGGAACTAGTCATTCCGTTCATATTAAAATATTGTAATATAAATTGAAGACGCATAAAGAAAAAGGGTCCTTTAGTCGAATCCTAGACAGAACGTTTTATAATTGAGGTTGGCGGTCTTGAAAGCGAAACTTAAGGTTAGAATCTTCGGAGTCACATATCGAATTCGTACGTGGAATCAGATATGGATGAATAGGTATTTATTTTTAACCATAGAATTTTTACATTCAACAAAGAACTCAAAGCCAATACTCACTGCCCCGACTATACATGACGTATGTACATTATTGCCATATATTATGCGGTTTACAGCGACATTGCCTCAGGGTCAAATAGCACCTAGTCTGGCTATAATGATGTTATTTTGTCTAAGTATGACTGTCACGAGATGGTGTACCCGGTTTTCGGTCGATGATGCGCAAGGTTCGCTTTAGAATTTGAACACTGTCACGATTGGCAGATATTGCCCACAGATCTGATGATGAATTAGAATCAAGTGGAAACGACTGAATTAAGCTTTCCTCAAGTTACTGGGAGACAATATTATAGGTCTAGACAGTGCGTAAGCATGCTGCGGACAGCTTGTCACATACCATAGTCATTTTGTTATGACCTGATGTTCATGTCAACCCTGAACCGAGCACGAAGCCGAGGTACCGGGTTGCGTCTACCTGAGGTACAATGGTGTTGTGGGTGGTTATGTTTAGTGGGCTATGTTTTATTTTTAAACTGCATTAGTTAGTGTAATGTTTATTAGCAATCAGGTTTATCAGACACACATACACGATGTGGAGGCCGATGAGTCTAACGCCTCTCTGGGAGGCAAATCTGGGCCCAAGTATAATTATAAAGGCTGCATCTGGCACTTGGTTTTTACAGCTCACAAATGATTTCAAAGCAATTTGTATCTCTAGGAATAAGGCTAGTCGGGCACTTAATAATTAGAAATACTTGATAATATCAAATAATATATGCACTTAGAAGATACATCACTTGGGCACATAAGAACGCCTGGTTGGTGCTCGTACAGGGTAATAAATATGAATTACGGAGAATATTATTTAATGCCACGTTTGTATAATCTTAAGATGATGAGATACATTTAGGACACAACAAAAGAGACGATTATTACTAAATAACCCTGATGTCCTACGTAGCAACGTATATTGTTCCAATCTTGGGAACCGCAGAAAAACTGGCGAAAATCTTTGCCTCCTAGAAGAAAACTCTCAGAACAGATATCATACGTGCATGGCAATGATAATGACACTAATAACAAAACGTAACGTCCACGGAAATTTTAAAGTAGCTCCAATCGAAGACAAGCTTCTCGAAACCCGTCTGCGATGGTTCGGACACACTCAAAAAGGAGGAAAAGACCATAATATCGTTAACATTGCACTTAGCCTTCCCAAACATACGAGAGGAAGAGGAAGACCAAAATCCACGTGATAGTCCAATATTAGAGAAGATGTAATGTGAATACACAGTTATTTGACAAAAAAGAAAAAAAAAAAAAAGCATACAATTCGGTAAAAGAGTATTTAGTTGACATGTATGATAATACTTAGACATAGGAATGCCTTATACTTATTTACCAATTAATTGCGTTATTTTTTTTAGTTTTCAATATACAATTGAGTTATTACAATTAATATTATTTAATTTTTAAGTATTTCACATTGCATTTTTGTTTTAATGTATGTATTATTGTGATCGTAATGAAGTCGTAATTTTAATTCGGTTGAATTTTATACGCCTTGTGGCAAAACACAGAGACAGGTGTTTTTTGATACCCTACCATATCTACGTTTGTATACCTGTTTCACAAATAAATTATTTGAATTTCAAAAAAAAAAAAAAAGAACCTGATCGTAGATGAACAGACAACCTAGAAATTAATCGGTCTGGTGCAAACTGACAAGGAGACCCGACCTTACATAGGTGGTAAAAGAGAAGGAATAGAAAGTGAGACTAAATACCATTAGTATTAAAGTGACAATAGAAGTACACACTGATGGTGACCGACCAAAAATATATTACTACTTGACCAAATCCGTAATGAATACAGTACTTATAAGGAGAAGAGAGAAAAATCTCTACAAACATTGATAACCAAGGTCTGAAAGATTCGGAAAACCAATATAAGAACCAAACTGATCCAAAGCTCACAATTAAGTATTTCCTTATACCTACAAAGACCTGAACGTTGCGCTAGATGTCGCAAACACTTTGGACTGCACGTCCACACCAATGTATATAAACTGAGATTCATACGGAAACTATCCATCGATAACTAATGAAAATAATGAAATACGAACCGTTGCAAGTGACAATTGTAAGTCAATAGCAGATGTAAATTTTATAGCATAGAAGTGTAAGTGTAATCCGAGAAATGATTTACAAAATAATTTAATTTATTCACTGATGTCATTTTATAATTTTGTCAAGGCTGTGAAAGATACAGTGCATGATTATAAACAAAAGAGGTTGAGTTGAATAGCGAATGTTTGAACTAGTTTAACATCATTCATAAACGATACACTATGGGATGGGACGTCATGTGACGTTGCACGGTCATAACAAATAATGTAATGGCGCCTATTGACGATATGCGATGATTGAAGAAACGCAATATTCGGTCTCTGAAACATGCATATCGCCGGACATCTTATTGAAAAATCACATAGTGAAAGACACCTGCCTTACTATGTATATAGCGCTCTCGGTGGCTCTTGGCAGAGGTGAAGAATATAAAAATAGTTGAAAATAATGATTTTCATGCTTTCAGCTCAGAAACAAAGTGTATATTTAAAACTCAACCAATCTAACTAGGTAGCGATACTCAAAATTATGACTAAGTATCAATCAAAACCAACATATCATTGATACACTTTGGGAGTGCTCAGAATACAGGTTTGGCAGTGCTCAAATCAACTTCACGGTCCTCAGAACAGTTTTGTGACGTTTCGTCCTCAGAATAGTTTTCATAGGGCTCAGAGGCCTAGGTTTAGTGGTCCTCCAAACAGTTTTCGTAGGACTCAGAGGCCTAGATTTAGTGATCCTCAGAACAGTTTTCGTAGGGCTCAGAGGCCTAGGTTTAGAAAGGAAGAAAGAAAATAAGAAAGAAAATACCTTTATTCCTGACAAAATTACAGTCAAAATACAGTGCGGTCCTCAGAACAGTTTTCATGGTGTTGAGAATCCTGGTTTTGGCATACCTCACGCTCGAGCACAATTAAGCGTGTTCTATAATGCTTTAACATTTCAATACACGAATGCTTTGCAACTGTGAAGAACACCGGTTCTTTTTAAATACTCACTTATCGCTGCTGGTTTGGGGTAGCTATAAATGCTCAGGCAAGGCCTAGTTAAACCTTATGAATAGTGGGTCAACACAACAGAGCTTAAGTTCTATTTTAGCTAGATCAGACGCAAAAAAAAAAAAAAAAAAATGGGCTGTTAATACCACTGGTCAGATCAATCATATTTCTAACAGTCGTTAAATGCATGACTCGACCACTGACAGAGTTAAAGTTAGTAGATACTACTTTCATTGTTAATTTAAAACGTATACAACTGCGCGTAAAAATAAGCAAGATCCGATAAAGATATATACAGTGAAAGAAAGATACAGTGAAATCATCAATCATTTTTTTCAAAGATAATAGAAAAAGTCATTTACAACGTTTTGTACCAATACTTTGAAACTCACAACCTATTTGCGGCAGAACAAAAAGGCTTCAGAAAAGAAAAAAAATAAGTATCAATATGGCAATTTTCGATCTTTTATAAATCATTATGAAAGAAGTCGATGAAAAGAGACCAGTCTGTGCATTATACATGGGCATGTCAAGGCGTTTGATTTTGGCGACCATACCATACTGTTACACATTAAATTATTGTGTGAACAAATTATATTATTATAGCATACGCGGTAACGTCCACGATCTACTTAAGTCATACTTAACTGGACGAAAACAAGTGGTTAAAATTAATAAACTTTGTACTCAAACAAAAACAGAAATGTTTGTATCATCAGATTTTAAAGAAATAAAATACGGGGTGCCTCAAGGCAGTGTCTTGGGCCCGTTATTTTTCACTAGCTATAGATCATCCCATGATTCTTTTCGCCGATGATAGTACGATTGTATTTACTGGAAAAGACCCGCACACATTGCAGATCAAAATAAATAACGCATTAGAGACAGTAATAGAATGGCTGAAAAATTATAATTTAGGTATCAACTTGAATAAAACAAAAATTATGAGTTTCAAGCGAAGAGTTGAAAGATTACCTAATCTTACTGTGACATACAAAAAACACCAAATTGATGAAACGGACATTACAAAGTTTTAGGATTAAGTATAGACAATAGGTTGAGTTGGAAGGATCAGGTTGACATTGTATGTAAGAAGCTTAATAAATTTTCGTATGCTTTATATAACCTTAGTAAAATAGTAAGCTGGCCAACTGTATTAACCGCCTACCACGGGTATGTTACCTCAACTCTGAGATACGGCGTCATATTCTGGGGCAATTCCACAGACCGCGAGAGATCGCCTTCAAGGCACAAAAAAAAAAAAAATGTTTACGATCAGTATGCAGGTTACCAAGCACAGAATCGTGTAAAACACATTTTGTTAGGCACAACATACTGACATTACCATGCCTATATATTTATGAAACAGCAGTATACGTCAAAACCAATATGGGCCAATTTTCTGTTGTTAAAAGTGCTCGCCGCTGTAACAAAATGTATGTGAAATCGGTAAATACAGCTTTTCTTGCTAAAAGTATTTTCGGGATAACACCTAAAATATACAATAAATTGCCAAGAAATATAACTCAGTTAGAAGGATTGGTAGAGTTCAAAACAAAAACAAAAAAGCTTGTTTGAATTCCTAGTTAAAAAAAAAAAGCCTTGTATTCACTAAGGGAATACATGACAGATGAAGAATTATAACTGTTTACGCATGCTCCATCTTGACTTAAAATATTTGTATACCTGATGGCAAAACATAGAGATACACTAATATAAATGATTGTAAGACCTATGAACCTATGTTTACAAATAAATATTTTTTGTCTTTGAAACCTTGAAATAACTGGAACTTCAAGGGACCGGCAAATGTGTCTCGCTTAAAGAGGTATTCCATTTTACTAGTGCCTCAGATATTCAAGTGTAATTAATATCTGTCTCATTTCAGACGGTTCCGTTGATAGAGGTGAGATAATAGATTATTTTTTCAAAAGAGGTGCGATTTTTAAATATATAACAAAAAGGTTTATAAACACATAATACCAAGAACGTTTTTATTAACAGTACAAAGATGTATACAGAATCCGTCAGTCAAAAAAAAAAAAAGTGTCATTTTAGTTTGTATTTTGGAAGTAACTTGAGGTCATTTAGGCACGAATAGGAATAGTCAAGTGCGGAATTTTCGGGAAGACAAAGAATTAGTAAACAAGACAAAAATATAGTAGCAATAAAGTCTGAGTTAGAGATTAGAGATCTGAGTAATAAATTGACGTTATCTCAGTTATAGAGGTATACTTAAATATGAAATAAAAGAAAACAATTTAGCAAAAGTATTCTTAAAAATATACTCGCTGTCTCAAATATAGAGGAATAATTATGACGATAAAATCGAAGTAATTAATCACAGATATACAGGTTTGTTTTTTATGCCACTAACAGAGGTAATTCAGTACTAAACTGTAGGGACCTCAGCAGGAGTACCAGCTATGGAGGTTTGTCACTTATTCAGGTCCCACTAAAGCACGTTTTACTGTATGTTAGGAATACAAATTATTTAATTTAATGGTAAAACACATTAAAATATACAAAATACAGCCAATACATTGAATATATAAGTAAAACTAGATTTCAAATTAAATTAAATCTAAGTTAAAAATAGCCTAAGTATATAAAGAGGTTTTACATAAAGTATGAAACATTGCTCATTTCATATATTGAGACTGAGAGCTCACTCCACGGTCAAACTTAGTTTGTGGTAGTACGTATTGTAATTAATTAATTTTACTCTTGGTATTTTAAAATAAATAATGATAGCAAGATCTTAAGAAAAGACAAAAAACAAAAGAAGAAGATAAGACAGCCCGATGCCCAACTAAAGATTCATGTTCTATCTTGTGTTATTTTTTGAGGTGTACAATGAAGTGTATATGTATGTAAGAAAAAGCTTTAAAAAAAAATGCGCAGATAATTTTAAAGTTTTTACATTAATTCGAGGAGACATAAGGAAATTGATAAAATTAATACGCAGCTAAATTGAGATAAGTCGTGGTAATGGACGACCTTTTAATAATAAGTAAGTAATTTGCCCGCGGGGGAGGATTCCATTCCATGGAAAAAGCAAACAAATATAAAGATGATAATAAAATCTGGCAAGACATTTGTTACAATCGAGCAAGGTATTAACCTATTGCGGCAGCCTAAAAGTATGTACATGAACCAGCAATGCACAATGTACAGAAGTATTTTTTCAGTTCTTTGTCGTTCCGTAACTCTCAGTGTCGTGGGAGTGAAAGACGCTAATGCTGATATTCAGTATGCAAATAGTTTTTTATAATACCAGCGTCGTAGGGATAACAAACAGTTTGGCCACCATTCTACTAACCACCTACCAGACGTGGTCCAATTGGACTGTTCAACACTGCTACATATCATGATATAGATTATAGGTATAGTATAAGATAGATTTTGCAGACGTCATAAATTTTCGGGACGTTTTTGCCATAAAAAATTCACGTTAACATCAACAATACACTAGCAAATCCAACATATGTTTTTACGATATATATAGGATTTTACTGATTACTTATTACGACATGAAGCTTCGTTGGTCAAAGTCTCAATAATAAAGGACCTAGCAGTTAGCTAGTATACCTTGGGTCTCACGAAACGTTTGGACCGGATTTAGGAAAGTGCGCAATGGGAAAAGAACGGTCACATCAAAGATCTGAGGCAGAGTTAAATAGAGCTGTGAAATATTATTATATTACTCTACTGGAGATACGATCGCCAGTTTTCCGGGGGCCGGGAGTGTCGTGAATAGTCATGATTCACGATAGTATACTTACATTTATGACGATGTTAATAATGATGTCTCAAACAGCCGATTTATTTCATGTAGCAACACCTACAAGAAATCATGTTTATAATGGACGGGTAGGCGAGGAGTTTGAGTTCCTGACAGCTAGATTGTGAACGAACAGTTACGTGCAGATTTGTAGTGTTAAATTTGGAGGAAAACCTGGGTGAGCTCTTTCCATAATCACTTTCGATGCATCCTATGATATTGTTACGATTTGGTATCATTTACACAGGTCGGACGATGACTGTTTATGATGTGATGTATTTATGTGCGGCTACATGTCTTATTCTCTTTGAGAGGCGTGACGGTTTATCATGTATATGAATAAGGTTTTCCTACAGATCACGGACATGCGATAACACGGTTCTTAGTGTGGAGTTCTTTAGTGTTAGAGGATTAGTAACAAGTGTAACAACAGCGTCTCAGGTTCGGTAGTCTCAGCCTCAGTCCATATCAGTATCAATCAGGGGTGCACCCGGGTGATTATAACTGGATCAGTAGCGTGTGGATTGGAACAGTATCAGTTGTGTGGTTAGGGATGTCTATAAGGGGAGGTTGGAGGACATTCTCGGGGACAAAGGTCCCCACACCTCATATGGAGCTGGTACGCACGAGGCGGCAGCCCATATGTCAGATATATAAAGGATTCCGCAAGTTGTTAGAGTATGTTTATAGATGCATATGTGCTAATACATTCACCTAAGCTAGAGTGCTATAGGTACTCATTCGCGGCCACGAGAGTGATCAGAAGTGGCTTCGCGACAACAAGTGCCTAGGCGTGTAAAAAAATATTTAAAATTATTCCATTTTTAAATTTCGATAATCCATACGAGCTCCAGATGATTCAAGAGAAGAACATTTTTTTTAATCTTCGTAAACATCATGGCACGCGATAGTCTTGAAATTATAAAAAAAAGAATTCAAATTTGGAACGAGTGGCCCCCACGATCGCCTGACTTAACGCCATTAGATTTTTTCTTATGGGGTTACCTTAAGGGTCGAATTTATGAATCCCGATACAACTCCGTACAAGAATTAAAAGATGCTGTTTACAACACTTTAAACACAATTCACCATAAGTCTCTGTTAAATGCAACTAGAAGTGTCTTGAAGCGTGCTCGTACCTGCATAAGACAAGACGGCGGCCACATCGAACATTTACTCAAGTAATAAACCAACTGTATGAAGATTAGTTTTCATTAAATTTGACCAACTTCTGCTGTTCAGATTTTTTTCTTTCCATACAATGAAATAATCCTTACACGAAACAGAGTCGACCCGCGTCAAAAAAAAAATTGACCAACTTTATCATTTTTTAAGAACAACTCACGCTTGAACAAAAATTTGAATGAGCCAAATTTGTTTACATAAAAAAACACCTAATGTCTCCTTGGACACTTTTCCTCTATCTCCTTTAGATTCGGATTTCCCCATACTGTCCCATTTAAAAAAAACACTGTATATCTTGCGTGATCTTTAGAACCTTAGTCTCTATTCCGTTTCTTTACTAATGTGGTAAGGAGGAGACTTAAAAATGCAATGCCAGCCTGAATTCAAAAAGACCTGCGACTCGGCCCAGGTTGCTGCCACGGCACTGTACAGCTCGACTGCTGTTCGCCGAAAATCACGCGAATTGGTCCATCGAGCAATGGACCCCTTTTCAGACGTGTGTGGGAGGATGTGTTAGAATGGCTGCGACAGAAGAAGGTCTGGTGACCAGAAGAACGCTTTGCTCAATGCTGCTTCGTCGAAAGAGCCGCCTACGGGGGAGATTCAGTTTTGTTTTGGCGCGACATTTCCTACGACGGATGGACTGAGCTGGTTTCGTGCTTGGTCGGGGCCTTGGCGGTGGTTTGACCGATGCCAGGTAAGTACATCACCGTCGTTCTGGAGCAGCACGTTCGTCCCTTACGCTCATAAGTTTGATGAGGGCTTCCTCCTAAAATGCAGTATATTACCCCTTGTCATACTGTAAGGGCCACCGGAGCCTACCTTCGCGAGAAGGGCATCGACACCATGGTAAGAGATGAGCACGATCTTAACCCCATATAACACATGTGGGACTACCTAAAAAGGAGGGATCGCAAGCGGAATCCTGCCCCGGCCAATGTGGCAGAGCTGAAGGAGGCTTTACTGGAGGAATGGGACGCCATCCCTCAAGACTAATCTGGTGGTAACACCAAGTATTAATTTATTGTAATACCTAAATTCTATTGTTAGGGTTCCGTACCAAAAAAGTGAGAATTACCCTTATGCTGTCCGTCTGCCACAAAGTTAAATATCTCAAGAACTACTTGCTATCAATTTGAAATTTGGAATAAATGTATTTATAGAAGGCTAACACACGTGTATGGAAAATGATAATTTTTAATACTTATACATTTTTATTTTCTGTGAAAATGATGAATATGAGGGGGTGAAAAATTCAAAGTCTAATTAATAGATCATGTGGGATATCATATGAAAGGGCTCGAGTTGCACTTTTGTAACCCGTTTTTATTTTATTTCTACTGTGTTTAGTTTTTGTTTAGTTTTTTAGTTCCACGCGGACGGAGTCGCGGGCAGGAGGTGAAGTGGGAGATGAATGTTTGTTTGGAGCTACGATATAAACGAGTTCCACGCGGACGGAGTCGCGAGCAGGAGGTGAAGTGGGAGACGAGTTTGTTTGGAGCTACGATATAAACGAGTTCCACGCGGACGGAGTCGCGAGCAGGAGGTGAAGTGGGAGACGAGTTTGTTTGGAGCTACGATATAAACGAGTTTCACGCGGACGGAGTCGCGAGCAGGAGGTGAAGTGGGAGACGAGTTTGTTTGGAGCTACGATATAAGCGAGTTCCACGCGGATGGAGTCGCGAGCAGGAGGTGAAGTGGGAGACGAGTTTGTTTGGAGCTACGATATAAGCGAGTTCCACGCGGATGGAGTCGCGAGCAGGAGGTGAAGTGGGAGACGAGTTTGTTTGGAGCTACGATATAAACGAGTTTCACGCGGACGGAGTCGCGAGCAGGAGGTGAAGTGGGAGACGAGTTTGTTTGGAGCTACGATATAAGCGAGTTCCACGCGGATGGAGTCGCGAGCAGGGGGTGAAGTGGGAGACGAGTTTGTTTGGAGCTACGATATAAACGAGTTCCACGCGGACGGAGTCGCGAGCAGGAGGTGAAGTGGGAGACGAGTTTGTTTGGAGCTACGATATAAACGAGTTCCACGCGGACGGAGTCGCGAGCAGGAGGTGAAGTGGGAGACGAGTTTGTTTGGAGCTACGATATAAGCGAGTTCCACGCGGACGGAGTCGCGAGCAGGAGGTGAAGTGGGAGACGAGTTTGTTTGGAGCTACGATATAAGCGAGTTCCACGCGGACGGAGTCGCGAGCAGGAGGTGAAGTGGGAGACGAGTTTGTTTGGAGCTACGATATAAGCGAGTTCCACGCGGACGGAGTCGCGAGCAGGAGGTGAAGTGGGAGACGAGTTTGTTTGGAGCTACGATATAAACGAGTTCCACGCGGACGGAGTCGCGAGCAGGAGGTGAAGTGGGAGACGAGTTTGTTTGGAGCTACGATATAAGCGAGTTCCACGCGGACGGAGTCGCGAGCAGGAGGTGAAGTGGGAGACGAGTTTGTTTGGAGCTACGATATAAGCGAGTTCCACGCGGACGGAGTCGCGAGCAGGAGGTGAAGTGGGAGACGAGTTTGTTTGGAGCTACGATATAAGCGAGTTCCACGCGGACGGAGTCGCGAGCAGGAGTTGAAGTGGGAGACGAGTTTGTTTGGAGCTACGATATAAGCGAGTTCCACGCGGACGGAGTCGCGAGCAGGAGGTGAAGTGGGAGACGAGTTTGTTTGGAGCTACGATATAAGCGAGTTCCACGCGGACGGAGTCGCGAGCAGGAGGTGAAGTGGGAGACGAGTTTGTTTGGAGCTACGATATAAGCGAGTTCCACGCGGACGGAGTCGCGAGCAGGAGGTGAAGTGGGAGACGAGTTTGTTTGGAGCTACGATATAAACGAGTTCCACGCGGACGGAGTCGCGAGCAGGAGGTGAAGTGGGAAACGAGTTTGTTTGGAGCTACGATATAAACGAGTTCCACGCGGACGGAGTCGCGGGCAGGAGGTGAAGTGGGAGATGAAAGTTTGTTTGGAGCTACGATTGCGGGCAGAAGTTAATAGATGGTAAATAGTTTTTTTTATATACTTTATTTTGTATAAAAGAATATATATATTCAATACAGTGTATAAACTAACAACTAAGATAATCTATTGACGTATAATAAAGTAAATAGACACACAATGTCGAACAAAAATGTCAAGAAATGTACCCTAAAATGACAACTCTAGCTATATTTCAGTTGTTGCCAATGGCGTTTACTTATAACCTGCATTAAGATAATGTTTCATACAAACTTATTTTTTTAGGCTTTAAGGACCAAATTAGCATCAAACAGATTAAAAACTTTTTAGTTTATTGAGATTTTATCATAGGTAATATGACTTGATTGCTCACGTCAAAGCTAAATAGCGAATGAATGGAGTCGCATTATAAAATTATTTTAATAATATTGTATTTATTTAAACATGAAGACCAAAATCACAAATAAATCATGAGTATTTATTTTTACAAGCAGGCAATACCTAAACAATTAACAGTTTCAATTTTTTTTATAAATATATACAAGCTGACAACTATGTTCCTCCTTAAAACTTTGTTCGCACGACTAGTGAAAAGGGAATAAGAACTAGGTATGTACATCATTTTAGCGTGGTGTATTTGAAGTATCTAATTAGTTCCGTTGCGACACATAATGACTTAAAATCTGAATATCAATTTATCATTTATTTTTACAAGATTTATATAAACATGAAAAATAAACACACGACGAAGTCGTTACCAATCTTCATCGTTGACGTCTCCTATCTCGTGCTAAACTGCGGCCTACTTTGCACGTCGCTAAGGATTTCTCGGGAATCTTAAATTGAAAACCACAAATAAAGTAACTATACGACTCCGTAAAAAATCTAATAAGTAGGTAATGACTCCTTAGGTTTTTGTTCCGTGATAATCTGTCATTTGTACCTACTAACGAAATTATTTATTCAAAACCATGAAATGCCAATGAGTTTACATAAAATTATTTACGCTATCAATAGAACTTAGCTAAAAAAATATATCCCATGCTTTTTTTTTTATTGTTATATATAATTGTGTAATTTTTGTCATTTTTGACAACCGTCAAGTCTCGCGGTCGAAACCAGACTAAACGCAAAAGAGCCGCATGTCGATCGCGCGGTTGTTTTGGACGGCCACTTTTTTCGGCTGATTGTGTATCTAGTTACTTAATACTAAATCAATGAGACAACCACATTTAACAGGTAAATATGTGATTTGTACATACTACTTACGCACTTCTCAAAGAAAATTACTACTTACTAACATTTTTATCAGAATGATGAATGGCTTAAAAGGAACAAGGATTACGCACATATGTTTACGTTTACAAATATTGGTATCAAATATACCTACAACGTGTCCCAAAAGTCGACAGCAAGCCGGAACCGGGTTATAGGTCAGCCATAACAGTTGTCAAAAACATTGAAAAAAAAAACAAAAAAAAACAATTGGGAGTCCTTTATTCTATCGACAAACGTTTCACCGAATGCATTGTTCCGCCGAATTTTCATTTAGTCGATTTTTTTCTCATAAACCGGTAACTTTTTAGGTATATCTAAAAGGTAATTGTATAGAACCCATTAGGTTAGGTTTGTTTAATAACAATCCTGAAAAGTACAGTTTCTGAAAAAAAATGGTTTTCGATGAAATTAAAATTTTGCGAAACATAGGTACTATCGATGAAAAGTTAGTCGGTAAAACAAGGGTAAACCAAAAAAAAATACAGGCATTAAAAATGTATGCAACCGTAAATTGAATACTAAAATTAAAACACAAATTCCTGTTTTCAATAAAATTACACTTTTTTTTCCTTAACATGTAATTAAAATCGTTAGAGCAACTAACTTTAACCGACTGTACTGAAGAAAAAAATGTCCTACTGTAATTTGGCAAGTAGCTCCAAAAGATGGCTTATTTCGTCTGAATTTCGAAATGATATAAGTAACACATCCTAGATTATTGCAGAAAAACTAGTTTTTTACAGCGAGAGATGTTTGTTGTTTTTTGTGTAATACGGCATAGGAAATTCAGAGCTCAATTTCCATCGAGTAAGGAAAAAAAAATTAAAATGTCTTTTTTTCCTATTTTTATAACTGCTATTACTTGGGCTATCACCCTTTTTCGACTTGACGTTGACTTTTGGTACACCATGTATTTATAACTAGATATAAACTTAAGGTCGTTATAATCTACCAGTGGCGGAGCGCTCATAAAAGCCGATTCATACCGGCTTGCCTAAAATTTATTTTTAGGGAAGCCTACTCTAAACTATTTCATAACGTTTTGTTCCGAGTTGCCCATCGCAAATTTTCACGCGCCGCCACTGTAATCTCCATAATAATTAAGACACCACCGGTGCTTGGTAGACTACTTAATTTTTTTTAAATATAATTAATTATATATAATAATTGTTAACGTCTGACTCGATTACTGACAATTATAATGGCACTACGAATAAAACTATCTTGGTACTACAGTCGACGTCGAATATATGTATACAGATTTCGCCTTACTATAATGGAATAAAATACAAAAGTGTAAAGATATGTTTGACGTCGACTGTAAAATAAAATAACTATATGAAATAATCGTAACATCAATCAAAATTTGCTAATTAAGGGGACAAATCCACAAGAGATGCGCATAGTTATGATTCCATACACGTTACATTAGATACACCTAACTGTTAAGCAAGCTATATCCTATCCTATACTTTTAAAAGATCAATATTTGTATATGTATTTGTGAGCTATTCCCATTTGTTCCCGCCTCTTTGTTACCCCTCGGAAAAGATGGGAATATTCCCAGTTGTTACCGCCTCTTTGTTACCCCTCGGAACAGATGGGAATATTCCCAGTTGTTACCGCTCCATTATGACCCCATTTGATATGTTCACAGGGGTAACAAAAAGGCGGAAACAAATGGGAATGGCTCGTATTTGTTTGTAAATGAATCCTCGTAATCGGCTCTAACGATTTCGATGAAGTTTACGCGAAATCAACTTATAATTTCCGGGAGATATATAGTTTTTCACTCGCAAAGAAACGCTCTACATGATAGGTAAATTCGCGGATTGGACCGTTCACGGAGTAGCCAAATGGCTAGGGCCATGGAAACAACCGGAAGCCGCGACTTCGAAACCTGCGTTGAGATAGGAATATTTTGTTTTTATATTGTCTTATTTTTTAATAAAGACGAGTACAAGTAAAGCTCGGTTTCCCAGGTACTGCAGTATTATAATATATGTATAGGTATAACTTGTATGGAAACACAGCTTAGGCAATCTCTGGTGAATGCGCAGTCGAATACATATACATACAGGTTAGTGTGTAAAAGTTATAAACGATGTGCAACTACAAATAAGAAAAGTAACAGTATATTCAGTTCAGTAGACTGCTTGGTTAAAAAACCAAGCAGTAGGTAATATTTGGCCGACTATGAAGCGCACAGTGATAGCACACTGAATGATGTAAGGACGACAATTGAAATGTAATTACTAATTACGTCATTAAATCCGCTAAGTAGGAACTACGAAACGCTCAAGCGGAATGAGCTTAATCAACATAACACGGGTATATTGAATGTGCATAACCTAAATACGTGTCATAGATTGATTGGTTACCTACTGTTTCTGGGTATAGTTATCTTCTCTCATATTCTTAACATATCGGAATTTATATTTAAAATTATTTAGTCGGCCGAGTTCTATCTAAGTAATCCGTTCAAAATACATTAGGTACCACCCAAGCTAGAAGATTCAAAATCCAATAACGATGCCGGTCAGTATAAAGTACATATTTCAGCGCCACCCGCATCCGCGACGCGGACGCGGGTGGCGCAGGACCGGTCATTGTGGCGCTCTTTGGAGGAGGCTGATATGATGATGATGAAATCGTTACTTACATAAAAGTGTGACAGTTAAAGCGCTCCGCGGCCTTACCCATGTGGCATTGGCTACCAAGCATAAATCCCCGGGCCTACACACGTAAACTGCGACGGAACCTTTCACTAGCTGCAGTTCTGTTTAGTTTGTATAATGAGCATGACACTTCTAGTGACTCATGCTGTCTTTCATAACGGCCCGCAATGATCTGGTCAGTCATAATGACTCACTAGTTTGGTACTTACCAAGTAAGCAAACTAGGGCAGTCTAATTAGCACCGCGTACTACACAACGGACAACGGCAATTTCAAGGAATTTGATTTGAACAAGGGCAGATTGTTAGTCCTTTCTGCAATTTTAGACTTTTACCTTAAGACAATCTCAGTTCACAGCCGTTATAGACTACAAAATAGCATGAATATAAAACGTACAAAAGTTTTTGGATAGGTACTACACACGTAACTCAATCTTTATAAACCTAAAAAGAGATTGATGTTTTGACTTTCTAGAAATACAAATAGTGCCAATAAGAATTAAATGTTATCACTTAATAAATTCGTGACTAAAGAAATGCAAGTATATTCTGGCCTTAAACATAAGTAAATTTGTGTGAAAGAAAAATTGAATTACTTAGACAGCTGGTGTGCGATCAAACTCTTTGAAAAGTGATGAGGACATCCTGAAAATGAAACATTGATACCATTAATATTAATATCACAACCTAAGAAAAATCCATACTACATAAACAATGAACAAGTCAAGTATTTATTAGTCAGCTTTCATTTAACCACTGTTGTTTCAAATTTATTTATTTGTTAAATGTTAATTCCCTTTATTCAGAAAAATGTATCCCTTCTAAAAGTGCCTACAACAAATAACACACAACAAATAAAACAGTGCCTTCTGCCTCCAAATGACACATATTGAAATCAATACATATTGTTGTAGGATGCAGTCATAATCTAGTACTTACTTGCTTATCATGTGGTTGTAAATATAATGCGGAATAATTGTTATGTTTACAACAGATGGGCTGTTATCAATGACTTTTGATATCTCCTTATCTTTCATTCCAACAACATTGATCGTGTTAACTTCCATTAGCTGGTGGTCGGTCAGCATCCCATTGCGAGCCGCAGATGAATCCTTCACTAGACCAACCACTTTCCCGTCTTTGAAGTGGAAGCCGACATGTCCAATGGAGTCCTTGTGTAGTGTAATAGTCCTCTCAAAAGGCCTAAAAGTTTTATTAAAATTATAACATACCATTTTATAAGGAACAAGAGTCACGAGTGTGACTGTAATTTCTTGTAGCAAAGTCAAAAATAATCTTTAAAACTGTACAAATTTACCTGTCACGCACAGACATAGTGATTCCATTAATAGGTGCCTTTCGCAACAACTCATGACACTTCTCCATTGTCATACCAGCCACGGCAACATCATTAATTTCCAGCACTTGGTCTCCAAACCTGAGCCCAGCTAGAGCAGCCGGGCTTCCTGCAGCCACATAACACACAAACACCCCACTGTTCACAGAATGCAGGCGCACCCCACATCTGCCGTCAGCATCTTTGCAGAGAACCACTTGCCTTATGGCATTGGTTACAGTAGCTTTCTGCAGGGACACGGATTGAGATGAAATCGGTGCAATCAGATTGCTTACAGCACCACCCGATTGAACCTGAAATGTTAAATTTAATTGGTCTGAAATTATCCATGTGTAATATGAAACAATACTATTAAGGTAATTTTGTATAATCAATCAATAACCTCAATATACATATAATCAAAAGGCAAAATTGGCATCTCCAAAAGTCTGACCAAGCTCACTCTGAAGGTTTATTGTTTCTACAAGACCACTTAAGCCTGGAGAGCTATCACAGGACTGAAACATTCCAAAGTGCTAATTAGAGCCTCGTCTCGTTATGGTCAGGCGGACTGCTGAAGGAACGTGGCTGAGAGAGGCAAAGGACCGCACAAAATGGAAGGCTCTGGAGGAGGCCTATGTCACCAAGACGAGTTGAAGTTGTCGATGAAATGGAGCATTATAGTTTTTAAGTTTTTCAGCTTCAATAATAAAGGCTATTTTTATTTTTATTTTATTTATTTTATTAATTAGTCTTCAGCAAAAAGATGTCCTGGCGCTAAGCAGGAACCGTCAAGTGTTGGGGCTGTGTGACACAAGGCAGTGCATATAGGCTGGAGAAATTATCCATTTTATTTTGCCACCTACAATAGTTACAATTTCTCCGCTACCCAAAGGTTGTCTGGAAGAGATCACTCTTTAGCAATAAATCAGCCTGTTGTTTTTACCTCTACTTTTAAGACTAGGTATGTGCAATAAAGAGTATGTTGTACAAGACTCACAAGCAAGTTTCACCACATTTTGGGGTGTGATAGAGAACTCATTATAGATACTTTAAACCGCAATGTAATGAAACTTGCAAATAAGTCTTCTAGTGTGTAAATGGGGCCTTACCACATAAATAACTTACAGTTTGTACTCGATATTCTGGCATGTTTGCAGCAATGACACTGTCAGAGAACTCAAGGCCCATGTATTCCCCTAAAGCGGGATAGTAGTGGCCAGTAGCAACAGGGGCAGTTGGTGCCGCTGTGGCTGGCGAGTGGCTGTAACAGTAGGATGGTGGAGCCTGATGTTGGGCTACTTGAGCCCGCACCATCGTGTCCACCTTCATATCCTCCAAAGACGGGTACAGAGACATCTTTACGTCCTAGAAATCCGACAATTCTAAAGTTACAACGGAAATATATAATAACGCACTAAGGTCAACTAATAACATAGTCGACTAATTAAAGTTAGCTCTAACAAACAGAAAATCACGTACCTTGTACACAAAATGAAGCACGAACGAACCCAAACTTGCAACGGAGATATCTCTTAATTGACTTTAAATTAAGCTTAGGAAACTCTAAATACTTATACGCAAAGCAGGTTTAACAGAACACTACCAAAGAGTATAATAAGTAACACTACTTCGGAAATCCCACCCTGAGTCACAATATTTCGACACGCGATATGCAATTGCAATATGAAGTATGTACCAAGTATGTACCTATGTCACGAAACAAACATAAATATATAAAATGATAAAATTAAACTACCCCCTCAGCCCCCCACCTCCCAAGAGCAAAGAAAGAAATGTCAAGTTGATTAAAAATGATTTTATATGCTCATAGGCGCTGAAAAGCGTCGTGGGTGTGTTTAAGTACTAGCACATTAATCAAAAACTTTGCCATATAGAAAGAAGAGAGCTGCTTGAACTTGTTAAATACGAGTATTTTCCAAAACATATAGTGATATCGACTTTACGCAAATAATATTGATAACATATACAGCCCATTTTTGAACGACGTGTAAAAAAGGGGACTTACATTTATGATCTTTGTTTATTCCACAATTATTTTTCTTATACTGGCACCACACTTGGGGTGTTCGCGTTGCATCGTTGCCTCTCTTTCATTTGCCGTAGGAAGGAAAAACATGCAACCCGAATATTTGGGCAAATACCGCCGAGTGTGATGCCACCATCACGCTGTGCTATTTTTTTATTACCTTAATTTTTTTTTTTTTTTTTACCTTAAATAAATTTCAATTCCTTGTTTTGGAAAAGCACCTTCTTTGACAAGTGACAGTCCACTGTGGCTCGTGTTCAATGACAAACTTTGGTCATTGCTCGTGTTGCTGTCATTGCTGTCAAAAAGGGTGTACAGTACATGGTACTGTCACTGAAGAAAAAGAATTGTTGTTACTTGCGCTAAGGCCAATAATTTATTAGTGTTATGAATTTGTAGAATAATACACAGCAGTTAAATATAAGAAGTACCTAACTTTGCTATTATATTTTATAATATGGAAACAACATCAAAATCTAGAACGCCAAGGTGAGTGGTAATGATAAACACTTCGCTGTCATATCATAAGCTATCACTTTATTTACATGCAAACGTAGACGTTGTTGATATCGATAAATATTTGGTTTCAGCCGTTGTCGCGAATGGGAGAGACAGAGACGTAATAAATTTAATGATGCTATTACAAAATTGGGTGAAGCTGTAAGAGCTATCGACAAAGCCAACAATCCATCTGAAAAGGATTCAGATAATGTTCAATACCCTAAAATTGAAATAGTTCAGAAAGCTATAGCATGCCTCACAAATTGTGTACAAGAACAAACACAACTGAGTAAGTCAAATGGAGAGGTAACACAGCTTAAATGCTATTAATCTTTTATACATGGGTAATTTTTACTTACCCTGTTTCCAATGAAATTCTTAATAAAAAGCATTAATAAAGCAATCCTCTCTTGGAGTAACAATAAATCACATATCACATATACACAACTAATGTGGTAATGTGTAAACAAATCCATTCAATGGTAATGGCAAATTATGTGTTTCTGATTCTTGGATGTTTTTTTTATGTATTTAAATACCTATATATATATATATATATATATATATATATATATATATTAAATATATAGTTATCTAATACCCATAACACAACCCTTATTGTACTTACTAATACTTTGTTTTGTGTAAGATTGTCCACAAATATTTTAAATGTATTTATTGTAAAGATCAGCTGACAGCAGCAATTTAGTCATATTTATGTCTAATTTCTGGTAGGTATATTGATATCTTGGGAAAAGCATACTTTAGTTAGAAATCTGATACCTGGCGCCAACTATTAGTAATATATCATCTGCTCTTTGATCGCAGAGGCTGAAATATTAGCGCTGCAAGTTAAAATTGAAGCAAGCAAACAGGGTACTGACACTAAAAAGGATGCATCAACACAAGTTCATACAAGCTTCAGTAAAAAAACGCAAAGTAAGTTTTTAGAAGAATTAATCCTGTATTACAGTTTTAACTAAACATGGCAAAATTGATTGTCTTTATTTTATATTACAGATGGAAAATATGTTAAACTATTAATGCTGCAAAAGTCAAAACGAAAAGCTCTCAAAGAAAAGCCTGTTTTGACAACAAATGTTACAGTACAAGGAAAATCAAACAAAGGCAAATTGAAAATTGATCAAGTAGCTTCTCATGCACCCCTCAAAATTTTGCCCAAAACAAGCTTAAATAACAAAAATAGTAAGTAGAATTTATTATGTCCAAGCTCCTACTACACTAACCTGACAATGCCGATTGACCAAAAAAGGTTAAAGCACGTTAACCGCGAGGTGGCCTAATTCAAACGTAAAAAAGATGTCAACCGGTGGACACATCATAGCAGCCACCTGCGGTACTTTTACGCGCTTACGAGCTTGTCTCAGTGCAATAGGAGCATGTATTTTTTTATCATACATTAGCTAATATAATGTTGCATGATTAAACTTATAATTTTTTTAAGGTTTATATTATATTGCTGTTGACTAATTGATAACTATTCTAAACTTTCAGGAGCTGAAAATACAATTGTTGTTTTACCAGCTGCTCCATACCTGTTTCCTCAAAGACCACTGTTCTTGCCGGCAGCACCACCAGCTTTTGTTATAGTGGATCCAAAATCTTTAAATAAAATGTCTGTGCCCATAGTCAATAGAACTGGTGGTGATACAACAAAAACGACCATGGTAAATATTTTACCAATATCTGCATATTCTCGACCTCTCTCAGCAACAAAAGCAAAAAAGACTCATTCCAAAGCAAAGAATGATACCTCTAAAAAATTAAAAAAGAAGCCAAATATATCTAAAACAGTTAAAGAAACTGAAAAGAATAATCAAACTAATAAAACCAAAGATAACATAACAAACGTTAAAAACAATGAAAGTCCACCCATAGAGAAGCACAAAGAAATGTTAGAATCTGATACACAGACTAAATGTTCAGAAAATCCAATAACAAATAATAAAACTCCAAATAATGATGACAACGTTGTCTGTAGTCAGAAGAAGAATGATGATGACACTAATGTTACAAATAATAAAGTAATTACCAATACTTCAAAAGCTGGAGAAGCACCTAACCCTGCCTCATTGAAGAACATTGAAAAAGTTACCTTAAATGAAACTCAAAAAACAGTTTCGGAACCTATCCAACCCAATCGAAATGAAATTCTTAAGGAAGTTAATATGTCTCTGAAATCAACATCAGTAGAAGACAAGGACAAGGAAAATAAATTACCCAATATTCTAGATACAACACTTTGTGAGAGTGGAGTTGATGGGGGGAATGCTCGTTTGGAGCTTGCGGAGGAATTCTTAGCAGCTTCGCCTACTGCCGCATTCCTCATGTCTTTTCCTCTTGTAAGTGGCAATCGGGCGGATAGCCCTGCAGAAGATGCATCCAACACGGTTCATGTTAATGTCAAAGACAGTGGGACACAAATAGCTATGCCACCATGCACCAGCAATGACATTTATTTTGAAAAACCCAACACTCATAATGATGTGAAAACCAAGACAATACATAAGCAACAAACGTCAACAACGATACCTGAGAAACAAACAGTGCAGCATAAGTACGTGGATAATAATGTTCTTGGCAAATCAGCAGCAATCAAAACATCCAATTCAGTTGCAGTATCAAACCCGTCCAGTGAAAACCCGTTTTTGAATTTGCCAATGCCATCAATAATAACAACGACGACACAGTCGGACACATTCGGCCTGGACTTTGATTGCAGTATAAGCAAGTCTATACCGAGCCAATCGTCAACTTACGTCAGCAACAGTAACTTATTTTACAAGAGCGACCCTTTTAACGCTGTCAAAAGCACTATTTATAGCACCAGCAGTATAGCTTCTGGGCATGAATTCAATAGCCTCGGTCTCTATCCATGTGCTATGGAGAAATACGGTAAAAATAAGTCGGACTATACAAATGTTGAGGATAATCTTATGAAAATTGGGTCGTCCAGGCTAACATACGACATCGATCTTGGTTGGTCGCACAAGGGATTCGATTTCGTAAACTGCACCACAAATTCTAATACATTTAGTAAAGATATACTAACAACAGCTACTGCTTCCTCGTATTCTTCATCTTACAACCCTTTCAACCCAGAGTTTCATGTTCCGTTGGTGTCAGCTTCAAGTAAAAAAGATGCTTCAAGCAAGCCTATTGCTTCGTTTGCGGACACCATTACTAGCTTTTATTCAACACCACAACCTGCAAATCTGTGGTCTGAAGAGATGTGCTTTTACAACAACACTAGTGCTTCTAAAACATTGACAAATAAACATCAAAATTATCTCCACCTAGAACACGCACAAACAAATGCCTCGATTAAACCCGCTGTAACCAAGCAATACGAAACCAAAGTCGCACCTGATCCTAGTTTGCAAAATATCGTGAAACCACCGATTGAAACTTTAAGACAGCAATTACCTGATAAATATAACAAAAAGTCGCCGAGTAAAATGCATATAAATTGGATGACATCTGAGCTACGGCCGATGCAAAGTAATTGCAATCCACCGCAGACGGAAATGAAAGTACCTCACAAACAACCATATGGTCAAGTAGAACATGCACCTAAAAAGCAAGAGCAACACGAGGGAAACTATTTCCCCATTGCCATGCATAACTTTTCAGCTCAGCCCGCACAGGAAGACTTTCAAGTTTGGCCTTCGGCGAGGCCGCTTGGCACGACGGAGATAAGCATTGAACCTCCGCCCATCAATCTACCTACATTGGTTGGAGACCTCGCTCTAGGGCCGCATGATAAGAAAAAAAATACAGACTTATCGAACAGAATCGGTGCCCAGCCAGATATTCAGAATTGCGGTAGCTTTTTGTCAGTTACACAACTCATGAACCGCTCTTCCGATGCGACTTCGCGATATCATGGTCCTACAACGGAGACTCCGAAGGCAGTGGGAGTGAAACAGAGCAATGCACAATTCGCTGATGACGCCAATCGCAAAGCTATGCCATCACGCATTGAAAGCAATGTGCCGCAACCTTGTTATGTTTTCAACGACCTAAAGCATTCCTATGAAAATATGGGCCAATTTTCACAACCTAAAGCTAAAACAAATAAATCCGATAAAAGTGCTAAGGTTCATAAACATAGTTATTCTGCTGAAGCCTTGATACGAAGCGGTAACTGCACACAAAAGATACAAGATCACATTGGTCCAAAGTTTATGACCCCGTCTCAAAAATACGGTGACTTTAATACTACACAAGACTCGAGTGTAGCACAAGTTTCTCACTTTCCTCCTATACTGGATTATTCTGACAACAGTTACACAGGCCAACAATTTTCTGGGACAACATTATACAACTCCACAACTAACACTATATCAAATTCATTTTACTCAAATTTTATGTCAAGCGGTGCCAATATAATGACCGGCAGCTATACTAGTGCTCCTTTTACCGGCGATTTCATGGACTACAACCAAGCAGAGTGCAACTACACTAACAATAAATACGAAGAGTTCAAAATGAGGAGTAATCCCCCAGTCTTCCATGATAAAGTTCCCTCAAATTACAAGAGTTCAAGAAGAGAGTCTGGGACAAAACATAAACTGGAATGCTCTAAGAAGGAGTCTAGTAAAAAGTATCAAAACAAGAGGGCTAAAGTGAGTGAAGCGGAGGAGTGGAGTGATGCTAATTTGTTCTGGCAGAATAAAGGACAGAGTAAGAAGCACGGGAACATGTTGTCGGAGGAGCTGACGTTTGCGAATTACGTGGGGAATGGGATGGCGCCGCAGTACCAGCATGAGTTGTTCAACAGTCACTTGGTGAGCGGGGCGCCGGCCGACCGCTCGCTCGCCGCCTTCCCCGCCACCTCACGAGCCAACTTCAACCTCAGCACCATATTCCCGGAGATTACAATGGTAACACCCTCTTTTACTTATAGACCCTTTAACCATTTAAAATTTTTCGTCGGACATGCTCTTGTCGCCGCCGATACGCAGGTACGGTCAAAGACTTTAATTGTTGAGCCATTTAGTTGTCAACTAATTTTGATTTTTTAGCAGTTAAGCTATGAAGTGTCCAGTATAAAGTGAACTCTAAATGGCTCAACAATTAAAATCCGTGACTGTACACCCACCCAGAGTAGGGCTTGCATATGCGTGTCGCTATTAAAATATATGAAAAAAGCAAATCAAATCTTTGTCTTACATATCAGACTCCAACGAAATGAGCGGGATATTTTAATGTCTTTATAATCAGACTATGGCGGTTAAAAGGTTAAGTAAGGTTTTAACACACGACGCTAATAATATTATTTGTAACACTTGATATACCTATTTAATATCTATAATAGCGCTTTTCATTGAAATCGATCGACGTTAAACGTAGTCGTCGTCAACCCGGGATTCGATAAATACTTACCTAGATTTATTTGCTTTATGTGTGATGTACCTACATAATTTACTTACTGTTTGAATGATTAATTAACTGTTGGACAAAAAAAGGTCAATTAATCACATATTGTTTTTTAACTTTTCAGAAAGTGCAGTAAAGAGATTCCACGGAAGCTTCCGTCCATAAATACATAGTTTCTCTAGCTTTTGGAATGACTGAATGGCATGCGCAACAATTAAGTATATATCTGTGATGTTGAATAAGTATTAATGGATTATAAGATTTATAAGTTATATCAATTAAATGTTTGTAAGGTTGGTATATGACAAATTATTTCCTTTATTTTTACTCCTTTTGAACATTTTGATTCTTCTGATTCATATCAGTACACAACAGTACAATGTTGTAGCCAACTTGTAACTCAAACAAAAAAAACGCCGACTTACCTCCCTAGTATAAAATTTCTAACACTTTATAATTTCCAAAAATTAATCGAAAAAAAAAACTACATAATTATCATCGAACCTGCTCACCTCTGCTCAGAATCGGTTGAGAAATGCGGTAGAGAAGAGCAGGTGGACAGCCGGACATACGAAAGAATTTTGGCCCAAGCTGGAACAGAGAACTTCGTTCGTTTCGCTCGCTCGTTCAAAAAGGGCACCATCAATTTACTCGCACGGCACACGGCGTTAATACGAACACTTCGTACATTACACATACACTCGGCTTTTCATACCTGAATACCGCAAGCAAAATGCCTTAGATTCAAAGTTAAAACACTTACTTGTCTTACTTTTATGGACTGATTAAAAAAATTTTTTTTTTTTCGAAAAATATGGTCCCGTTATGATGGGATCCTAGGGAAATCGAGGGCAACCCTCAAATTTTTGAAGCACATAATTACGTGTTTCATGTATTTTCTAAAGTTATTCAGGTAGTCATCACTTCATGTTGGTGGGCAGATGATAGAAGGTACAACTCCTCAAGGTTTAAAAGTTGGAGGATATTTTTTTTATATTTATAAGTACGTATAGACCTTTAATACAACGTATTCCTTCAAGTTATTCAGGTGAGCACAAGTCAGGATCTGATCATGGGATGCCAGGGAAATTGAGGGCAACCCTCAAATTTTATAGGCACACGTGTAGTGACTACGGTATTTTTTATTATAACTCGTGTATTTACCCCCGGAAATCGCAGGTTTGGTGAAGTCGAACTGATGATGAAGACCACAGATGACTTATGGAACTCCTCAAGGATGTAAAGTACGTCAAAGATTATGACATATATGATTCCGTTGACGTAGCAACTAATGACGTGTCAATTCTGAAATCCTTGAGGAATCGACGAAACTCCTCAAATATGATCAGCCCACATATAGCGACTTGGATTTTTCTGTAATAATCAACGCATTTGCTCTCTCAAAGCAGTTCATGTGGTAAATTGGAAAGGAAATGTGGAAATTTTCATGTATCGATGTGGCTTGGCGAAGAACTGAGTTCAAGTCGGTTTAAACTTTGTTTTTAAAGTAAATTATATATTTTTCTTTATTTTATGGAGCAATTATAGGTACGTATTTAACGTAGGATTGATGCTTTCTGATTGCCCTGGCTGAAAGATGATGCAATTGATGAATAAGGAACATTCGAGTATGGTTTCCGTTGTTCTTGAATGAAGATGACTTGATCAATGACGCAATGGAAAAATATGTTGGAGGAGCGATGAAAAAAAAAACCGAACAAGTGCGAGTTCAACTCGCGTGGTGAGGGTTCCGTATATAATCTAAACTTCATAAGTGTTTTTGAATACGCAAAATTTCTTATAGGTTTTCCTGTAATTTTTAAGCAAGGAACTATTTTCCATATTTTTTCAGAATTTTTATCCTAGTAGTTTCGGAGATAAGGGGGGGAATGGTCAATTTTCACCTTTTTTCCTAAATTACTTTAAATCTGTTTATGCTAAAATTATAAAAAAAAAATATCTGACACGGTTACAACAACCCCTTTCATTTGATATGTCACACAATACCGTTTGCGAAACTTTTTTTTTATTTTCCAGTTTACACCCCAAAAGTGGCCCCCTTGTTCAGAATTCATTAATTTACTTTACGCGTCCATCTTTGGGTCACCAATTTACATATGTGTTGCAACTCAAATCAAATTGCAACTCAATCGGTCCAGTAGTCTCTTAGCAAATCGGCTGTGACAGACGGACAGACAGACAACCGAGTGATCCTATAAGGGTTCCGTTTTTTCCTTTTGAGGTATCGGAACCCTAAAAATGGCGCGAAGTAACGTTTGAAACAGCATTTCATTACGTAAACAACAGCGTACACACTTTCAGGCGACCGCTATTTCAATCGGCTGCCTCGCGACAATTTTGTTTTTAAAACATTTTTTCTATTTCCGCCCTGGTTAAAGTTGGCTCAGTTCGGGTTGCACAGGGCGTTTCCACAACACTTCGGGAGCTCAAATACAGCGAGCCATCCGGTTGCCTCTTGGACACTACAACTACGCATCATTGCTTGCATTGCAATACGTCGCCTCTGGGCTACCGCGAGTGAATTCGCCACTAGAGGCGCTGATGTAGCGTGAGGTCTCCGAAATGTCAAATAAATTTAGAATAATATTGTGAATATTTTGCTATACCTTAGATTAATTAAGTACAGAATGTCAGTGTTTTAAAAGCGTTTCGAAGAAAAACAGGTGCAAAATTAAATCGGGAAAACAATAATAAGTATTATTATTTTAAATAATTGTTCCTACTTTTTTAAGTATGAGTTAAATGCACACAATTGTTTTACGCCCGAAATAAAAACTAACAGCTATACATCTGGACACCCCGCGTAGCCAGGGGGGGATTTGGAGAAAACGGCAGCCTCATTAAAGCTCGTTTCCTTGCAACTGATATTTAGTTATAATTTCTAAATTAAAATTACAAGTACATAATCAGGGTCGCTTTGTACAGTATACTTACACCTTGTTTTTACATTTAAT
The DNA here is from genome assembly GCA_932294315.1 of Epinotia nisella. Taxonomy (NCBI): domain Eukaryota; kingdom Metazoa; phylum Arthropoda; class Insecta; order Lepidoptera; family Tortricidae; genus Epinotia; species Epinotia nisella. The sequence goes on along the minus strand of OW028679.1, from coordinate 13,605,667 downwards.
AGCATACCTTACAATGATATTAAAATTAATAAGCTCTACTTTCCAAGGTGTTAAAGTTAATGTTTCCATTGCTTCTGATCTGATACGACCACTTTGAATAAGTAGGTGCCTAGTTAGATTTCTAACCTGTTTATATCTAATTTCAGTTCTTGTCATCGAACTACAATGTTCGTAATCGAATGCGACCTAGATCGTGTTAAAATTACCGCAGATATTCCAAAATCAATCGCAGCTAGGTTGACGGGATCCTTGATTTATGTCGGAAGTTTAAATTAGTTGGGGAAACGATTTAGCAATCGTTTGTAACACACGGAGCGAGTACCAACCAAATTCTTTCTGAAAATTTCAAAAGGCTTTAAAAAAATTGGAATTATTCGGTCGAGTGTAGTGTCGGAGTTTATAGAATTTATAGAATACTTAAACCATACCTACTATAGAGGTAGGATATCTTTGCCGACTCTATAGGTACTTATCTATACAAAGATGGTATTTACAAATAAAGTGTTTAGTGTGTATAGTAGGTATGTTAATCAACGAAAATGTAACACTAAATCCCGTTAAAGTATGAGTGGATAAAATAAGGAGTGTCGTGGGCCACGACTCGTGGCACAAAATTTGTTAATATGCGCCAGATTGATGTATCCTATATATGGTCCTTCAAACCGGACTGTATGTGATAGTGAATACGAAATAAGTACTTTTCTGTTACACAGCAATTTAGGGCACCTACTCGCTACTTTACTTCCTCCGCCAAGACGAATACTTAGTTAAAGGGTACAAGTCTGGCGACAAAAGTAAGCACCGAACCTGGGAGGCTTTAATCGAATGGATTAAAACTTGCTCCAGCAACGCTCTCGACTTCGAGAAAGCACTTTGAAACCCTACTCCTACTAAGTCTGCCAACTGTAGGCACGTAGATAAGCAAGCAAGTTAAGCAGTTTCAAATGTACCTTTAGGTTAGGTTAGGTTTCTAAGTCAAAGATAGTAAACCTATTTACTAAAAGTCCCTCGTTAAGTTTCGTTTTTTACGACAAATTAATTTATACTGTCACATGTAAGACAGCCGTAGCCAGAAGCTGGCGGTGATATAGCCACTTATCTACGTGTTATGCAAAAACGATTGCTGCGTACGTAGGCCCGCGGTCCAACGTCGATACCTATTTCAATGTCAATTATTTCCGGCTTCCAGTCAGTTTTTCCTATCAACAATTATAGATTTTTCGCGAGCTAAGTACCTAATTCGCTGTTATGCTTTATTTTGGTAAATTGGAACTCATTACACGCTGAAAGTTTCCAATATTGATGAGAGAGTTAATAAACAACCAGGGTTTCCCGTATCGATAAAAGTTAACACCGGCTCGATCAGTTCATCGGAACATTGTTGGCCCGGTCTGCAATATCCATTAAAGGTCAGATAGCTGAAGTCACAAACTTGTAATCTCATATTAATGGGTTCCAAGCCCCCAGCATCTTGAGGCAATCCTGATAAAGACATGATTAATGATTATGGCTAGTCCTTCCTGTCTGAAGTTTTTGGAATGAGCCCAGCTGATAAGATTAAACGCCTATTAAAAAAGAAAGAAAAGAAATTAAGAAAGATAAGTAAAGATAATAGGTTGTTCTTTAAGATTAAGGACCCAATTAGAGTCTACTACATAAACAACATAATGAGTTTTTCTTTCACGATATTATACCAAGATGCTTTTATGTACTACAGAATATTTATAAAATAAATAACTGTAGTTGTTCACTAAACATATAAAATTAAATCACGCACAAGTTACCTTCATTATCATCATCATCATATCAGACGAAAGACGTGCACTGCTGGACATAGGCCTCCCCTAAAGAGTGCCAAATTGACCGGTCCTGCGCCACCCGCATCCAGCGGACTCCCGCGACCTTTACCAGGGCAATGGAGAGGGCTATGTTAGGAGTTTCTCTGCGTGATCGCATCATAAATGAGGCTATCCGCAGCAGAACGAAAGTAACCGATGTAGCCCTCCGAATTGCTAAACTTAAGTGGCAGTGGGCGGGGCACATTGCATTGCAATATGTGTCAATTGTATTATATGTCTACTCCCTTTATCTCTGTGTGTCTTTTGTGTAGTGAATAAATGTCTTCTTTTCTTTTTTCTTTTCATTGCACAAGTTACCTTAGCCTAAGATATTTCATTAAAAACCTTAAGGAAATTTGGCAGCTAGGTGTAATATGAGGTTATGATTATCAAGTGTCTAGATCTAAGATATATTGTAAAAAAACTTCCAAGAATTGCCAGGTTGCTATCGACACTCAAAGCAATTTAACTGATTAGTTTGGTAGACTTGTAAATTATTTGTTGGGGGTAGTGTTTAAAGTAGGTAATATTATGAGATAAATAAATATCAATATGAATCGCGCCAGTTCTAACTTTTGAATATGTATCAACAAAGCAAGATAATATAAGAATATACCTAATTGTCACTTGTGTATGAGACTTGGTCCTGATTGTGTACTCTACTAGGTACAGTAAGGGAAATGTATTCACGTACAGTCAGCATCAAAAGTAACTACGCAATCGAAGACGTCAAAAGCACTTATTCCCTCTTGATAAAGACTTTTGACGTCTTCGTTTGCGTAGCTACTTTTGATGCTGACTGTACCACCGTAGAACCCTATCGCAATAAGGTGACATATCACTCGAGTTTGAGTGACGGCGGCCTGTCAATTGCGACAGGGTTCTACGGTGGTACGTGAATACATTTCCCTTACTGTACATCTAAGTACTTGTATTTCAATAAGCCTGTGTCCTAATTTTTTTTACGATGCCATTCGAACCAGTTTTTGGAGAGGAACAAATGTTTATACGGGAGCCACTACAATTAAAGAACATAACATAAGTAAATACCCAAAAAATGAATTAAAGACCTCGCTGTGGCATCCGAAACGTTTCATATTAATTGATATTGAAGTATGACGTCACAGTTTGATATTTGTACTATTCGTTCTATGGAAAATCGAGTAAATTGCTATTTCGGTCGCGAAATACTGCGTTTAGGTAACATAGTTGTCATAAAATTTTGTTACCATAAAAGCGGAAGGATTCTATTGTTAGCTTTAACAAAAACAAAAAAAACAACAAACACAAAAAAAAAACAAAACAAAAAACGTATGTTTTCTCAACTTTGTATGATTTTAATTATATTTCGTAATTAATACTTTATTACAATTATTTCATGGTTTACTATCCATTTAGCAACACTAAGTACGTTATCAATTTTAACATGAGGAAACTACTCAATTGTACGTTCTACCCTCAACAGATCGATGAAGATAACTAACGACCCGAGGCCTACTTTTGATCAGAAGAAAGGTGTCTTGATTAACAAAAGCGGAACCTTAATTTGGAGCTCCGAAGAAGTGTCAAACCAAATTGAATTTCATTTGTAATACTTTAGCTGCCTAATTTTTAGACGGAATTTGTAAGATAAAAGATGATAATGGTTGGTATTCAGCAACATACTACAGTAGTTAGAATTATTTGTCTTAGTATTAGTTACAATCATTTGACTGCTTATACAACATACGCCAGTAGCTAGCTACATACGACTAGGTATTATAGAGACGTAACAACTCACAAGTTGATATGACAAGTGTAAAGCTGAGAATCCCGTAGCATTAGACAACTAGATATACTATAACAAAAAAAAACCGGACAAGTGCGAGTTCAACTCGCGTGGTGAGGGTTCCGTATATAATCTAAACTTCATAAGTGTTTTTGAATACTCAAACTTCTTATAGGTTTTCCTATAATCTTTAGGCAAGGAACTATTTTCCATATTTTTTTCAGAATTTTAAACCTAGTAGTTTCGGAGATAAGGGGGGGGGAATGGTCAATTTTCGTCTTTTTTCCTAAATTACTTCAAATTTGACTTTTGCTAAAATTATAAAAAAATATATCTGAGATGCTTGCAACAACCCCTTTCATTTGATATGTCACACAATACAGTTTGGGAAACTTATTTTTTTTTATTTTCAGTTTACGCCCCAAAAGTGGCCCCCTTGTTAAGAATTCATTAATTTACTTTACGCGTCCATCTTTGGGTCACCAATTTACATATGTGTACCAAATTTCAACTCAAACGGTCCAGTAGTTTTGGAGCAAATCGGCTGTGACAGACGTACAGACAGACGCACGAGTGATCTTATAAGGGTTCCTTTTTTTCCTTTTGAGGTACCGAACCCTAAAAAATGGTATTCAAAGGTTTAACAAAAAAACTTAATACCTAGCTGTGTGCGCTTACTTATTAAACATTTGACGTTTAGTGTTTATAGATACTTAGGTACAGTAAGGGAAATGTATTCACATACCTTTTTCGCTCTTGTCGCTATAACAATAAGGCTTAAAAAGGTACGTGAATACATTTCCCTTACTGTACCTACTATTAATACGTCGTATACCCAGTTAACGAGTAAAGCCAGTTTAAGGGAGTCACCCTTTTCCTTAATTAAAATTGCCTTTCAAAACGTTCTTAATAAGTAGACAATTTATCCAACGGCAGGCGGAACGCAGTTCGAGGCTTCCCTCATACTCGTAAATATGTAAGTAAAAATATACCTCTACAGGTAGATAACTTACAAGCAAAGTCTGGTATCCATAGAATCTGAATCTTGATTAGATATGAGACATACGTGCTTGGACGTCTATTCTGCGAAAAAATACCTACTTTGCTCTTAACCTATTCACCGCTACGCTACGCTCGTAGCGCTACGCCGTAGTCCGTAGCACCTTGAACTCCATATGTAGCGAAAACCACCCGTAGCGGTCTGACGTATGTGTGCACATTCATTTCACCCTTACGCGTTTAGGCACTACATTCAAAGTCTATGTTTTTAACGGTGCCAGAATGGCCTCAGTCGGAATCGGAACATCCTTAATGCACCTCAGGTACAATCACCAGCATCAATATTTATGATGGATCAAGGGCCGCAAAAATATCTGAACCGCTCTAACGGCTCTAGTAATAGAGTTGTATCAGATATTTTGAGGTCTTCGTTCCATCATCATATATATACGGTGACTACCCAGTAAATCCAACTTTATAAAATTATGAAAAAACCAATAACAAAAATTTAAAAAAAGTTAGTGGGTTTTATCCATTCGAAGAATAATTGAGAATTGAGTACAGTCACGGACTTTAATTGTTGAGCCATTTAGAGCTCACTTTATACTAGACACTTCATAGCTTAACTATTAAAAAACCAAAATTAAATTAGTTGACACCTAAATGGCTCAACAATTAAAGTCCTCGACCATACCCGCCACAGGTTTCGTCAATACAACATATTATCCGCTTTATTATTGTATTAGAATCAAGTTCATTATAAGTATGTAGATATATATGTTATCTACCTACTTATTATGACAATTAGGTGGGTCCTGTATGTAAGTAAGTAACAAGCAAGATCTGCAACCTTGAAAGGAGCGAATTTCCAACCACGCTTCTCGTTTCTCAAGTATACATGCGAAATCGAAATCGTGTGTACCTTACTCGAAGAAATGCTGTGTCGAATCAGTAGTTCTTAGCAATCGCAACTAGTATTGGTAAATGGACTGACCAAGAGTAGGAAACCGCATATCTGACTGCGCCAGACAGTCCGCCAACGGAAAGATGGCGGGAGATCGTGCGGAGAGCTAAGTCTGCCTGTACTACCGACGTGGATGCCCCGACACGGCCACGACCGCTCTGCTAAGAGCAAAACGACAGAGAAGAATATACTTATCTCCTTACATAAAACTGGGTGCAACAAGGGATGATCTAGATACTTCCCTGGAGGTCAATCAGACCCAACATTGTCATTCCATTGTGATATCACGCACTGACATCACTGTTGTTGTTGTATTGCGCGTGGAAGCGAGCGCGCACCGCACACTTTTCACTTCCTTTTTGAATGCAGAATGTTGAGCTGAATTGACACCTTACTCTTCGGTAGGTACAGTGTCACTTATCTGACGCGAAGGGATAAAAATTTCTTGTTGCGTCAGATATTTTTGGTACTTATACCGAAGTACTCTTTACAATTACTCTACAAATAGCGTGGCATCAGATGGTTTTGAGTATTTTGAAGTATTCAAATGTTTTACATACGTTTTAAAAGTAAGTTAACTAACGACTCTCAAAAGAAATGAACCGATTTGGATTTCTTGTGAGGATGGATCTATTTACATCTTTTACAGAATTTATTATTTATAAGGTTTTTTTTTCCAGTGTATACTAAGGGTCGTTCTTCTTTTTTACCTACACAGTATATCGTAATTTTTGTTTTTCTGCGTTTTTCAAATATTGATAATTCTGGTTTTAATGTTTGATTGTAATAAACGTTGCATGTTTTTTTTTATTAGGACTAATTAATGATTCTTTCCGTGGCGATAATGTTTTTTTATTTATGGTAGTTTTTCAAAAAATACTGTGACAGAGTGGCCGTTTTCAGCGGAGACCACATTTTGGATTACCACTCTGTCACGCGTTTCTATGAATAACAAACTTATAAAAAAAACACTAGATAGAGAAAGTGAAAGACTATTTACCTAGTACTAATAGATGAATAAATACATGGACGTTTATTCAAACACTAAAATATTAATAATCAATACTCTAACTAATGTAAGGTAAAATGAGGACAGGCAATTGTAGGTAAAAAAGAAGAATGACCCACTAACAAAAAATGAGATCTTTGTTATCTTTTAATAAATAAAGTTGAATTTGAATTTTGAAAACGTTTCTTGACATATTTAATGAGTTTCCAAATCGTACGTTAATACTATGTGCCTATTCCAAATATTAAAAATATGGAATATCTATTTGGAAACTTCACTATATAGGTACTAGCAAGAGGGTCTTTGTACCTTAGTATAACTCAAATCACTACAATTACCAAACTAGTGCAAGAAATTAATGTATATAAAACAAACCATTTTAATAACCAAAGGGAACATGTGATATGACTTATTTTGTGTCAGAGATAGACAAAGTATGTAACCTAATAACATTAAACGTAAATGAGTCTCGATAAGCGGTGCCTCGACAAGAGCATGTTTGCCTTGACCACTCACTATGCTTATGTAACTCATTCATGCCAGCAGGCACGGCAATTGATTTAAAAAATGTATAGTCTGTTCCTCGACTCAGAGTTGCGTGTCAAAATTATACATAGGTACTTTTTTAATATATTATGTAGAAAAATATGACTTAGATATTTTGATATTCTTAACTTTACTAAAATAAGGAGCCTTGCCGTGCGCCTTTGTGAGGTCAAATTAAACATTGCATCACTAAACTACTGAATCAAATAATAAAGGACTTCTACTTGTTTTGAGATCGCCTTTATAATATGTGCTAAGGAAAAGTTTTAAAATCATCCTACAATGACGAAAAAAATGGTTGCCATTTAAAAGAATAGGTATACAATCGGATCTAAAATCTCCTTTACAGTACACATGGTGTTACTTTCCCGCACGAGTGCGGAAATGAGCACTTTTCGTGCATATGTTGAAACTTTAAAGAGCCATATGTACTGTAAAACGTTGTACGATACGCGTGCGAAACTCGTGTCGATTTAAAACACTCCCTTCGGTCGTGTTTTAATTTATCACCACTCGTTACGAATTTCCTATTTTCTGCACTTGTATCGTAAATAACTATTTTAGAAGTCGTTAAATATATCAACGAAATTCCTGAAAAAGCAAGATACAATACAATCCAAATACTCTTTTTCACCTCAAAACTTGAATCAAATACAGGACATAAAAATAGAGGTTAACAATAGGCTGTCTTATCGCTAAAGAGCGATCTCTTCCACACAACCTTTAGGTAGCGGAGAAATTGCAACAAATAATAACAAGTAGGTAGGTAGCAAAATTAAAAGTAAACTAACTTACACCATACACAACTACATCAATAATACATACACACATAATGCATACAAATAAATAAACATACATAAATTAACACAAGCCTTATTGAGTTTACAATGCTAGTTCGATTTGTGTAAGAATGTCCCCTAATATTTATTTATTTATAAATTCCTACATACAATTATACATATTATTGCGTTAATATCGTCTCTATAGACGAAAAATAAATAAATAAAGAAAAATTTAAACTATGAAGCATCATATATGGCAGAGACAGATGAGCTTTGAAAGTAGCGACAGATTTAGAACGCCTTAAGTACCCGGGCAGAGAATTCCAAAGTCCTATGGCATGAAACGTAAACGAGCAATTATAGAATTTACACTTTTGCGTAACAGCAAAAAGTTGTAGTGTTGACAAGTGAATAAAATGTGAGTGATCGTCGAATGAGTCAAGCGGGAGATGCCGAGGTACACTACTCGACAGCCAGTCAGTCTGTAGTTGCCACCGGATGCCTGAAGACGCGCGCGGGCCGCCGCAACGCGGGAAAACTTTACGGAATGGCGAAATAAACGGTGCGAAAAATAGATCGCGACCTGGAATGACTTAGTTTAAAAGTTGGACTATTAGTGAAATTTGTGAAGTGAGAAATCGAGAGGCATCATGAATTGGCAATGGATAAACGTACGTTATAGTTTTACTAAGTAATGTAATTAAATGGTACCTAAATGATAATAATAACTCAAAATTAAAAGCTCAACGTAAACCAAAAAACATGGATGTAACTTTACGGATGGCACCAAGTGCTACGACACGTAGCGCACGTAGCACTTCCGGGTTGCCACATAATATACCTAATAGACGTACAAAAGGCGGTGTCCGTAAACGCAAACCCAATTTCTATAACTATTATTCTTTATAAAATAAAACAATTAAACTAAGTAACCATTTTATTTTCCTTAAAATGTTAGTTATTATAGTAATAATAGTGCACTGCCTAGTGATACCAGTACAGTTTAATAAAATCCTTTCATAATATATTTCATCAAAATATTTTAGAGATATTGGAACCCCGACATAAGCTACCGAACCGTTGTCTTTCCATTAGGTTTGGATTGGGGATTATCTTCGTATCCCTCTTCTTTCCTATAATAAATTTCATATATTATTTAATGATCGTTTTCCTCGTATTTTGAGGCGAAATGATTTCAGAACTTCGTCATACTTTTTCCCAGTTACAGGTTGCTGACGTTAATTAATTTGATGCGAAGTAATTGGTATTGTATTCGAGTTTGTTGAAGGTAAAATGATTTTTTAATACAGTTGCTTAAAAAGTGCTACTTTACGTAGCTGTTTAGCGTGCGGAAAGTTGGTTTTCGCGCACTAGTGCTTTTCACTTTTCCTCGTACAAATTGTACCATTAATTATTATGTCAATAAAAAATAAATAAGATAGAACTGTATTAAACTGTATTTAAACTGTATTAAACTTCATTTTTTTCAACTGTATTACAATGATGTTACAGAATGAATAATATAAAAGTTTCGAATTCTTTACTTCTTGTTTTTCTTATTTTTTCGCAACTGTATTAAAAAACGTCGTTCGATACACGTGCGGAAATGTCATTCTTCACTCGTCCCGAGTCTTGCCACTCGCCTACGGCTCGTAGCAAGATATCTCGGTACTCGTGACGTAATGACATACTTTCCGCACTAGTATCGAAATGTACTATTGTACCATTGTTTGCGTGCGTTCAGTTTCGATCAGTTCTTTATACGCCTTTGTTCACCTGCACTAAATTGCTAGTTTTTGTTGCACGGTTAAACCGTTCAACCGATTTAGAAGAAATTGTTTGACCTTGAAAAAAAAAACAGGTGCAGCCAGCATAATAACTGCGCACCCCTGCATAGCTTTTATACAGTGCGCAGTTACTATACCTAAGATACTTTTTATCACCAAAATAATCCCATAAGTTCATAAATTATAAGGTGGATATTTGTATGGGAGCATTGAGAGAGTTTTACGCGAACGAAGTCACTGTTCAAACCTAATAGGTAGGCTCTATTGATTTTAGATGTTAGGTATAGGTGGGGTAGTCATCCAGCATTGAATTAGCATGTATCTAGCGCGCTGGAGGCGGTGCGGGCGCAGGGCTCATTGTTCGATGATGCGGGTGCGATCGCGCCATTTATACGGTACCTAGGTACCTACGGGTCCACTCGATGAGAATACAAATCATGTTTCTCGTACAAGATTGGACTTCAACATCTAACATGAGTTAAATTTGCATATTATGTAGGTAGCGAAATTATCATGGGTAAGTTTAACTTTGACTTCAACGCGTATTTAACTAAAAAAACCAGAATCCTACTATTATTACTAATATTATAAATGCGAAAGTTTTGATGTTTGTTACTAAATCACGCAAAAACGGCTGAACGTATTAAGATGAATTTTAAAATACAAATAGAGTATAGCCTAATTAACATATATATAGAATACTTTTTGCCCCTATACAAGTGCAACAAAAGGAAGTCAACGCGAACGAAGTCGCAGGCAAAAACTAGTCTGTCATAAAATTACCAAAGGCGTCATTCGCTATTTTATTTATGAACTTATTGTTAGTAACTATTCGTCATCTGTAGCGTTGTCACAGTCGCATACTCAGTTTTTGCATCATCCCGGAGGCCGCTTTCGTGCACGTAATTAAGTTACTTAGTACCACCTCCAAAACCTAATTAAATTTCAAGCTTACCTACTCATGGTTAGGTAAGATTGGCTGTGTAAGTAGTTCAACTGAATTATAATAAAGCACGTCTAGTGCAGTCGAACAAGAAACTAGATTTAATATTAATAATAATAATAATAATCATTTATTTCGGATACTTGTCCATGTTTGTTTATTAATATTTCGCGCCATTAAGTAGTGAGCGAAAAGGCAAATTTAATTTCAATTTTGATTCAACTAGGTATTATTTTCATAAGCGTAATGAACTTATATAATTTATACCTTCCTACATGTAGGTAGACACATGGCTTTTTATAAATTTCCTGATTCAATGGATAGGATGAACTATCTACATACAAGTTCGTACGGAACCTTCGGTGCGCGTATCAGACTCTCACTTGGCCAACTTTTATCTGGTAAGTAAACAATAAATAGGAAGGAATGGGAGGAAACGGGACAATTGTATTAAAATCGCCCTCTAGTTCCGCAGTACCTAAGCTCTTCTATAAGGGTCATAAATCATCTACAGTGAAATATGACCCACCACTTCCTGAAAGTTAAGGCCACTACATGTTTGGCTTTGAAGTACCCATATTTCTCATATCGCTCCTGGCGTTTAGGTCTATAGCCAAAGCCTTGTGGTTGTTAAACCTACTCACAGGCCTTCATTTTTAGAAGAGGGATCTTCGTCTGTAAACGATTCATTCATAAGGCTTGTATAATGGGTACTCAGCGACGACATAGGTGCGTGTGTACATATGTAAATAATAAATATTGTACCTAGATACATTGAATTAATCTAAAAACGTATGAAGAAATTGATCTCATACCAAAATTCGAAGGTGCGGAAGACTTGGTTAAATTAACAAAAACTATTCAAAACAAATAATGCTTGTCATAAAGCACTATATCTACTTACTAAACTTAACTATGTCCTAGCAATAGCTAATATCTGTTATTGAAACCATATGTATTACCTACCTACTTATTTATTTTGGTGTAAACATTCTAAGACCCGATACGACCAAACCGGAATAAGGACTAATCTCAGGTTCAAAGTCAAATATTTATGGACTAATCTTGGAATTAACCGTATTCTTGTTTGGTGGAACTGATACCAAGACTGTTGTCAATAGTTAAGTTAGGCTGCGCGTGCGCGTTTGATCAGGCCGTTGACGCTGTACGCGGCAACTATGTCAATGCCAACTCGCGCCGCGCTATCGCGAATACTCTTATCGACGTATTCGGTTATTGGAAAATTACATCCAGTCCTTATTTACATTCAAGCGGGGTATACCTTCGACTTAATCTCACTAACTTACTTCATAAATACCAGTAACCTAGAGTCAATAAATTGTATCTCTTACTCGTACGTATTTATAGGTTTACCTTCCTTTATGCTGCCATTGTTGCAATAATATCTAAGTAAACGTGAACTGTGTAGATGTGTACAAACTCGAATCCAATACATCAAAATCGTAGAGTCGATGCAGCCAACAGCAAATAGAAGTCGCATGAAAATCTACTAGAACCTTTCACCAGGAGAGTTATAGCTTAGACTTGTGTTTATATTTAAAGTAAGTTATTACTATACTTGTACATGTACAGTCGATGAATGAATGAAAAACAGCTTCATTTTAGATCATCTAAATTGCACTTCTTACAATTGGTGATGTTGTTTAAAGTTTTTTCAGTAAGCTCACAGACAGATCGTGCACTCTTTTCCAAAATAATTTGTTACAAGACTAACTTAACCAGTGCCTTTTATCCTATATTGAGATGGTTAACCAGTTAAGCCACCTACACTTCAGATAACTTGTATAGCAATAGATATGTATTACTTATTCCGAACCTTTGATTTGGCCAGGGGTGCCAGCCGGTGGTGACGGGTTTCAATATTGATTAACTAATAGGAAAACTAAGATATAATTAAGGAGCGAATATTATTTACAGCTCAGGTTCACATGGTTAATATTCGTGTATAATGTTAGGTTAGTTAATTAATACACTCATGTAATTTAGATTAAGCTGATAATATGTAGATATGTGTTCCTAAGTAGCGCATGTAATTGATATAGCCACGTTATAATGCATTAATACGTCATTATATACCTATATTAATCCGGTTTATTTGAAAGTACTACTTAGTTACTAAGCATATATACATTTTTGTTCAAAATACTCGAGTCAAGAAGACTAACGTACCTATGCTATTCGCACATTACATACACATACGTTGTAGGTATTATGCATGCGGTTAATTTGAACCATATAAGCGCACCATCAAAGACAGGTCTGAATAGGCGGTCCGGCAATTTAACATATGGCAGACCGCATAATAGGTAAATAAATGGTCGGTTAATTTTCCATTGTCCTCAGTATAGCTAATCTACGATTCCTGGACTGGAATGAATTAATTACGTGTAAAGTTGTTTTAATAAATGAAATATTTAGTTTGTGGCATGTATTCCAAATGAAAATATAGAGCTTATTATGTTAGTTAGTCTTCAGTGCAACCATATTTATGTTACTCGCTGTTTTAACCCGGTCATAGATTCATAAATATCTCCCACTAAAGCTATTTTTAACGACATTGTACACAAAATGCGCCCTCTCATCTAATGTGGGCCGAGCCGCGTCTACAAACAGAATGTCACTCTCACACTTCACGCTCCATCACGATGCTGTCTCACCTGTTTACAAACTAAACTATAGTAATAAAACATTTAATTTTACTTGTTTAGTATCTACTACATAGTTGTTAATAACCATATATATATACAATTCTTATAAAGTTGCAAAATAACAACGAGGATTACGTTTTGTTACATCTAAAAATGTGGGTGAGAGTATCCACCGGCGTATTCGTGCAAACACAGATGTCAACTTTCACAATGTGAAGCAAATTATACCTACATGCGTAGAACTGACTGTTAACAGTGTTAACCTGCTGCCCCGACAAGTTTCGGTCTCGATATCACATGTTATATCATTACGTAAAGGCTTTTACTCCGACACCGGTCAAATGGGTGACGCATAAAAACCAAATTGCGAATCTGAGCTGGTATTCACACTCACACCAACTTGCCGCAGGCAAACCAGATCATTTCAGATCTCCGATTATGCATAGTTGTTACGAATCTCAGGGTTTAGTTATACTAGAGACGAGTGGCAAGGTGAGTATATGTTGTGAATCGCATACCTAGTTTAAGACGAGGATATGTGGTAAATAAACGGCCGAAATTTATATCCGACAAATGTTAAGTAGTTCTTGATGGTATTCGGGCTATATGTTTCTAATTCCTAGCTTTCGCTGTAATGAGGATAGATATAATTCAACATGTATTAAATAGTCCCAATCATCGATAGATACTTACATAGATCATTTTAAGCATGCAAGTCTTGCAGTTCTTTCTTGGTTGCCTAAATTACTGCCGTAAAGGCAATAAATTTCAGCTAGTTACTTAGTTACTCTCTTCAACAAAGCCTCGATTAAGAATAAATCTCGCAATCCATAAAACTGGCTAAAGCGTTAATAGCAAAACTCTGTATGTGACAAAGGCTTCGTACCGAAGCGTGTGTTTAAAAGCCGCATGTATCCACACTTCAAGGCACTTTATGAGCAGGCAATATTGGAAAAATGTTGGCCGCACGTGTGGACTGAACAAACGGGTCATCGGGATGATTTTTTCAAATGTAACTCAATTTAACCCTTTTTAGGGTTCCGGTGACTTAAAACTACGTAAGAGGATAAATTTGCTTCAGCCGTTTATCAATCTTTTGACCTGTGATTCCCCAATTTCAGAGAATTATTTGTGGTAATCGGTTAGTGACGCAAGCCACCATTCAACTGCGTAATATTTATAAACTGCAGGGAACTATTGTGATTTTGTTGTGGGTGCATATAATTTATTTGTAAAATGGGTTTTGTTGTCCACGGCCACAATCAACCATCGCACCTCTAGTCTTCGGCAGGGTGAATGCATCCTTCCATACCATGAAACCAAAATGGTCGGGCACGGTAGGGATCCAGAAGCACTTCTTCCCACGAACGCTCCGGCTTTGGAATGAACTCCCTGCCCTAGTGTTCAAGAAAGGAGTGTAGAGGTCGACAAGTTGCAGGAAGTGACTGGAATAAGCAATTATTTGTTGTTTTCTCGCAATCGAACTGAAAAGCTGTGTTTATAACTCGAGCATGAATGAGCCATTTTACCCCTCGACTTAAGTATCCGCCCTTGCCGGTGGCTCGGGTGGATATAAACGTCTCAGGTTAAATCGCTCGTTTTGTGCAATTGTTGTACAATCTACTATTACTCCAGGCAAAATATGGTTTCGAAAAACATTAATTTATAATAGCGTTTTTTTGTTTATTTCGTTCTAAAACGTTATTCTAAGATGCTTTATTCAAGAATCCAACAAACTTTCCACCCGGAAGTAATTAGGTATATAGATTTAAATTAAACATTCATTGTCTTTTTTATTTTATTTATATTGAATATTTTAAAGCAAATGTAAATGAACCTAAATAAAGATAAAAAAAATATTAATATTTATCTTTTTAGGAGCAATTTTTTTTTATGTCTGATTTTTTGTTGGATTTTGCCTCTAGGTAACTATTTAATTGATAATATATCCGTTACATTAAAAAAATTGCTTTTATAAATTATTTACAAATTTGACATTTTTTCCATACAAGTTGTCAGTTCATTGCCTGGACTATATTTTTATGTGCTGTTGTTAAATACCGTATTTTTTGTTCACAGTGGGGTTGGTGCTGGTACTTCCTGATGAGCTGCCAAGTATCTTCCGGAGAGAACTTTACTCTCGGGTACCTCACGGGCTCAGAGCGGCAGAAGAACGACAACACTTACTGGAGGCTGGGCCGCGTCATTTCAGGTAGCGTATACCATTTTTTTACAAACTTTTATTTAACTTGTAATGTAACTATGTTTGTTCGGGTGGAATCTTGCAACTCAATTTTGAAGCAGTCATCTTCAACCGATTGAGCTGAAATTTTGGATTCAAGTATAGTTCGGATGACAATTCAATATTATGGTACCATCGAGCTGATCTGATGATTGAGACAGAAGGTGGCCATAGAATTCAGGACTTAACAGACGTAACCGCGTTGAATTTGGGCTCGTTAGAATCGTCGCCATGAGTAGTTGATGACGGTATACAAAAAAGTACAGTCGGCAATAAAAGCTTGTACCAAAACAATTTTTTGACTGTAACTTATTTCACAAGTTTTTATTTAACTTGCAATGTAACTATGTTCGGGTGGAATCTTGCAACTTAATTTTGAAGCAGATATCTTCAACTGATTGATCTAAAATGTAGTGTTTAAGTATAGTTTGGATGACAATTCAATATTATGGTATCATCGAGCTGATCTGATGATGGAGACAGCAGGTGGCCATGGGAATTCAGGACTTAACAGACGCAACCGCGATGAGTTGGGGCACGTTAGAATCGTCTTAATGAGTAGTTGATGACGGTATACAGATAAGTACAGTTGGCCATAAATGCATGTACTAAAAAATTAATTTTGACAGAAACTTATTTAATACTACCACTGTGGCAAACAATCATACGGTCTGCCCGATGGTAAGCAGACACCGTAGCCTATGGACGCTTGCGATTCCAGAAGAACCACTAGAGCGTTGCCGGCCCTAATATTGATTTGAGGATTCGTTATAATAATAATTATTAATCATAATTTATTGTTTTGCGTACATAATTGAAATGAAATGAAATGTAATGAAATGAAATGAAGTGAAATGAAATGAAATGAATGAATTTGTTTACCATTGGATATAGATGCGACCTAACTTTGTTTTTTTTTTTAAGTAGATACCTATTTGAGTCATAACTTACTATTCTAACGGCACCTACAATTTTATTTAAAAAGAAGATTAATAACGAGGAAGAACCTACATGTATTTAACTTTAATACCTAAACTACGTACATTATCCTATATTGCTTCATGTTATACTATACGTTAGTAATATTTATTTTCAGCATGATTTAATGCAATGTCAATCTATTAAAGTTATATTTAGCTCTATTAGAGCTTGTTATGGTATATGAATATACGTCATTCACACCCGTAGTTTGATATGGATTTTCCTTCCTTAATTGCGACAAGCCACAGGCTAATTCATCCAACCCAAATGCAAAGGATGCTCGAACAGAATTAATAATTAGACTGACACATGTAGATACTCGTAGAAAAACACGTATACTGAATGCTTTTCCTAAATACAAAGTAATGGTTGAAAGGGAAGTAACGCTGTTGTAAATGTTTGCTTCCGTCGTCGCATTTGATTATCGAGTTTATTACCTAACAACAAATTAAAGGTTCGGAGCTATTTAATTAAATGCTTGTACACGGCACATTCAACATGGGCATGTTAAAAACAACACATCCTAATTATCATTTTATTTACCGGACGTGCATTTGCACCATGTGATTCCGAAGATAACTACCTAGTTATATTCGTCAAAGATAAGTGACATTTTAAAATGCGGATTAGTAGATTGTGACTCAAGCAAAGGGAGCAAAATAATATATTTACGACAAGGGCGGTATATTGAATTCTGAGTGGAGCGAAAATATGAATATAGAATCAATAGAATCTTGAGCGTAACGAGGGATTCTAGTGTTTACGCCCAAGATGGAAATAGTTTTGCTACCGAGTGACACATACTGTTTTTCACACCATCTTATGAGGAAAATTAAAATCCGTCATTTGAGAAAAAATATTTTAAGAACCGTAAAGAGTCATTTACACAATATTCGATCTCACATTTCCTTGAACCTATCTTTAAGAGGGGTCCTCGAAGAGCCGCAAATGACCTTGCAAAGAGCCGCATGCGGCTCGCGAGCCGCGGTTTGCCGACCCCTGCCCTAGCTCATATAGCTGTCAGCGTCAAAAAGATATGAGATCGCAAGTAGCGCCAAGCTTCCTACTCCACACGGCTTAACTCTACCAGCCACGCTCTACAAATTCTACATCTTGGCTAAAAAGTATAGATTGATTGGGCACATCCCGGTTGCCGCATAGACTCACCCGCGTGCAAAAGGTATGAATTTATGATACTAAGTATATTAATAAGATACGAGTTTCTATACTTTTTAGCCAAGATATAGAATTTGTAGAACGTGGCTGGTAGAGTTAAGCTGTGTGGAGTAGGAAGCTTGGCGCTACTTGCGATCTCATATCTTTTTGTCGCTGAAAGCTATATGAGCTAGGGAGTCTTGGCAATCACTTTACATGTAATGTTTTTAGTGGGATCTCATTCCTTTTTGTAAGGTCTAACGAAGTGTATTGTAGAACCCATACAAACTTCCATTCCCTAGTTTAAAGGGTGGGGGGTGATTTACTAAAATCCTGAAGTATGTATTTTATAACAAAGTGTCGCTATATCAATTTTCAGACTTCTAGCATCAAAATTTGCGGAAGTCTCATACAAATTTTCATCCCCTAGTTTAAGGAGTTGGGGGGTAAAAAATATTTTTTTTTGAATTTTTCTGTTGTTTGTGTACTAATACTAGCTTACATACCAAAATTCAGCTTTCTAGGACTTCAGAAAGTAAGGGTTTTGATGATCAACGTGAGTGAGTGAGTTAGTGAGTGAGTGAGTCAATGACGAAATCGCCGTTTTTTAGATATCAATAAAGTATAAAGTATAAGAGCTATGCAATTGAAACTTTATATGTTTAGTAAGTCTACTATTGACATCATATCCGGAGAATTTAGTTTATCTAGTATAATCCAAACACGAGTTATGAGGGTTCAAAAAAAAGACGAAGCGCTTCGAGAAAAGTATGGTAGTGTCTACCCTTGCGCTTCGCTTGGCTCGTCTTGGCTGGGGCACTGCCGTGCCCCCAGATTAGCGTATAGGTATGCCATGATAAAACTTAAGTGCACAAAGTGGACGAATGTGTAAAAAATGATAGAATGACCATGAAATGAGTGAAATGTTTATTTTTTCTGTGATATTTTAAAAGAAAAAAAAGTTTGTTTTCGCATAAATACCATTGCATTGAAATGGCGATAAATTATTCAGTCGGAAAAACTGATTCCTGCTTACGTTTCAGAATCACCCTTTATAGCTATTAGAACATGAATTCAGTTCGCATTAAGACTTACTTGTTGGTGAAATAGCAACTATTTCCTTATATACACTGACAACTGACAGAGCCTTTTTGACGTTTCATAAAAATTTATAACTTATTCGACCCTTGGTCAAATGCCTACCGTATTTAGTTAAGCTTCCAATCCTATCAAGTGTTGCTATTTATGACCTACGAGTATACTCGTCAAATTATATTCAGTGGCGTTGTTTTAAAAACGTCGTCAATCGTTTCTTAAAATGGTGTAGCCAACTTTAAGAGTTTTGTTTTGTCGATAGGTACTTATCTTTTCCATTAACGTCAAGATTTCGCCGCGACGGCGAAAGTTGCTTGTAGGTGAGGCAACACTTCGCTCCAGTTAAAAAGTTTCTTAGCGGGGATTACTACAAAACCGTTGCTACTAACTAGTTACTGTAATTATTTAACTTCTTTCGCTATAATTACAAACGTTACACAATTAAACTTGTAGTTGTTTATATCTCAGCCAAATCGATATTGTTAAGGTTGTATACCTAATGTAGATTTATATTGGCTGCTAACAGTTTTCTTTATGAGTTCGATTATGGCTTTAGCTGTCAGTCGGTAAAATTGCAATGTCAAGTATTTTATGTTATTGTGTGATTATAATGTTTTAATATAATAAATATCGATTCACGGAACAACCTCTCGTCATCATTAACATGGTAGCATCGCAGGAAATATGAATTAAGCATTGAGATACAAGTAAGTCGTAAAAATGAGTAATAATATTGTAATTCCAATGTTTGACGGGACGGATTATGCAAACTGGAAAATTCGCATATTGAAATTTTTACAATTTAAAAAATGTAAAGAAGTTGTAATACGATTAAAAGGCGATAAAGATGATGCGGCAAAATGGGAAGACATGGATATTCAGGCTACAAACTATATATATAGCGCGATCACGAACCAACAGCTGGAATACATTAGCGAAGTAGAGTCAGCTTATAAAATAATGCTAAAATTCGACGAAATGTATTTGAAACAATCAACCGCTTTGCAAATCGTATGCAGAAGCAATTTAGAAAATATAAAGCTAGCAAAATTTTCCGACATTAATATTTTCTTCGACGATTTCGAACGATGTGTCAACGATTTGAAAAAAGCCGGCGCCATGGTATCAGAAAACGAGAAATTGGACTATATGTTAAAAGCATTGCCGGGAAATTACAACTATATAGGCGATTTAATAGACGTTTTACCGGAAAAAGAAAGAACCGTTGAATATTTGAAAAGTAAAATTAGAATGAAATATATACAAAAAGTAGACGAAGAAATTCCTGACCGATCGAATGCATTTAAAGTAGAGTCTGAGAATAAACCTAAATGTTTCATCTGCGGAAAATTCGGACATATACAAAGAGATTGTTGGCACGGTAACCGTGGTCGTGGACGCGGACATTATGCTCGAAGTCGTGGTCATGGACGAGGCCACTACAATTATGGACAGAATAGAGGCAGAGGAAGTTCTTACAACACGAATTTTTACAAAAAGAGCTTTCACACATCAATTGTTAACAATTTGACTATGGCTAAAGAAGATATTCCTACGAAGGCAGGACAGATAAATTGGCTTCTAGACAGCGGATGTACGGATCACATAATAAATACCGACGAATATTTTGACAAATTTGTGACATTAAAAGAACCGATAAAAGTTAAGGTTGGAGACGGAAGAATATTGCAAGCTACAAAGGTTGGCAGTATTACAACGTATTTTCCTGTTTATGAGAACAGAAATAAAGTGATAATAGACAATGTATTTTATGTGAAAGAAATGAAAGCTAACTTATTAAGCTATTCAAAGATTACGGACAACCATACAATAATTTCGACAGGACATACAACGAAGATATATAACATGAATAGAAAATTGATAGCAATTGCAAAGAAGGATGAGAGATTGTACAAAATAACCAGTTTTGTCTGTAAGGAAATAGGCGTAAATACAGTCCATAGTGAAATGACAATGAAAGAAAGGCTTCACCGAACTTTTGGACATATAAACTTCAATTGTATCGATATGATGTGCAAGAATCAAGTAATAGAAGGAATGCCTAAGCAAATAGAAACGGATTTTATGAAATGTGCTATCTGCGTTGAAAATAAAATGCACAATTTGCCATTCAACAACAACAGGACAAGAGCGAAAGATATATTAGGTATCGTACACACTGATGTAAACGGACCACACAGAACTACAGGATATCAAGGAGAAAAATATTTTCTAACGTTTATAGACGATTACAGCAAGTTAGCGAGAGTATATTGTATCAAATCAAAAGAACAAGTTTATGAATGCTTCGTAGAGTATGTTAATGGAGTACAAAATATGACAGGAAGAATGATTAAAGAATTAAGATGCGACAACGGAAAAGAGTATATAAACAGCAGAATTTTTAACTTCGCCAGAGAGAAGGGAATAATGATCAATCCTTGCCCAGCATACGTTCATGAATTAAACGGTTCAGCTGAAAGATACAACAGATCAATAATGGATATGGCACGATGTCTTATGGCGGAAGCAAAAGTTGACCGGTGTTATTGGCCAGAGGCAATTAAGACAGCAGCTTATTTAAAAAATCGGATTATGACAAACACACCAGAAAGAAAGACGCCGTATGAAATATTCTTTGATGAGAAACCAACTGCAAAATATTTAAGGATGTATGGCAGTAAAGTTAATGTGAGAGTACCCGAAGAGCGAAGAGTATCAAAATGGGACAAAAAAGCAGAAATGGGAATTTTACTGGGATATACAGATGTTGGCTACAGAGTGCTAATTAATAACAGAGTAGTCGTGGCAAGACACGTTGACATAATTGAAGAAGATGTAAAGCTTATTGGTTTTGATGGGAACGAAGTAGAAAACGAAAAAGATGAAGACAAATGGGAAGATACCTTAGATGAGATTCAACCGGAAGATAATAATAACAATGGAGATGAAATTAATAATGCGCAAAGAAAGTCTGAAAGACAAACTAAAGCACCAGTGCGTTTTGACGAAGAATTTGGCTACTACTGTATAACTGTTAACTATTGTGATGCGATGATTCCAGATACTTTTCAGGAGGCGACTACATGTAATGAGGCTGAACGATGGAAAGAGGCTATGGATCGTGAGATGAACAGCTTGGTGAAAAATGATACTTGGACACTGGTAACTTCGCCTCAGGAGAAAAAGGTACTAGATGTAAAATGGGTGTACAAGAAGAAATCTGACGAACTTTATAAAGCAAGGTTAGTGGTAAGAGGTTTCCAACAAACTGACAATGTTGATGACACGTATTCACCTGTTGCTAGGATGCAAACTTTGAAATTACTTCTATCGTACTGTTGTCAATTTAACCTAAATGTACATCAAATGGATGTAGAGACTGCGTTTTTGAACGGCAAAGTGTTATCTGAAGTGTATGTTAAACAGCCACTTGGCTATGAGGATGGTACTGACAAAGTGTATAAACTATACAAATCTTTATACGGTTTAAAGGAAAGCCCACGTGCATGGTACGAATGTTTTAACAATTTTGTGACAACTATTGGCTTTAGGAGAAGTAAATATGACTATTGTCTTTATGTGAAAAATGATAATAACCAAACGATTTATATATTAGTATATGTCGACGACTTATTGATTGCTTGCAAGGATGAACAAACGGTTGCTACAATTAAAAGTAAATTGAGCAATTATTTTAAAATGAAGGACATGGGCAAAGTTAGAAACTATATAGGTATTGACGTTGAGTATGATTATACAAAAGCGAATATTTTGACTTTGAGCCAGGAAAAATATATAGAGTCGTTAGCCCAAAAATATCAAATCAAGGATTCAAAACTGTATAAAACCCCCATGGAGATTAATATAAAACTTGAGAAACGCGAATTAAATGAGGATATTAGATACAGAAATTTGATAGGAGCTTTACTATACATAAGTTCTGGTACTCGGCCAGACATTGCCTTTTGTGTCAACTACTTGAGCAGATTTCAGAACTGTTATGACGAGATTCATTACAAATATGCATTACGTGTTTTAAAATACTTGTATTTGACAAAAAGCCTTAAGCTAAAGTATTATCAGAATTTAAAGGCGAATATTATGGATTGTTATGTTGATGCCGATTGGGCAGGAGACATTGTAGACCGGAAGTCTACTTCTGGTTTTGTGATTAGATTATTTGGTAACGCCGTGTATTGGAAGTCAAAGAAACAATGCAGTGTAACGAAGTCATCCACTTTTGCTGAATACATTGCGTTGTCAGAGGCTGTAACTGAAATAAACTTATTGCGTAGTATTCTTGATGATGTGTTTATAACGTTCAACAAACCTGTAAATATTTATGAAGATAATTCAGGAGCTATAGCTATTGCTAAGTATGGTAATTTCACAAAGAATTCGAAGCACATTGAAGTGCATTATCATTTCGTGCATGAGAATGTTAAGAATGGAACCATTGATATAGTAAAAGTAGATTCGGAAGATAATGTTGCAGACGTTCTTACTAAGTCGTTAGGAAACATTAAATTCTTTAAATTCAGACAAATGTTGAATATAGTTTGATTTGATATTGCCATGCTTCAAATGTTTTTGTTTATATATTTAATATCCCTTACGCCGCGTGGTCCGATCGCCTTGTTCGATCAATCGGACTACGAATATTTTTTTTCCCGTTGGCTCGATCGATCGGGCAGTAAGGACTTCTCAAAGTCTTGTAGTCCTACTATCGGACTAACAGGATTTTAAAAGTTCATCTAAGGAGGCGTGTTAAGGTTGTATACCTAATGTAGATTTATATTGGCTGCTAACAGTTTTCTTTATGAGTTCGATTATGGCTTTAGCTGTCAGTCGGTAAAATTGCAATGTCAAGTATTTTATGTTATTGTGTGATTATAATGTTTTAATATAATAAATATCGATTCACGGAACAACCTCTCGTCATCATTAACAGATATGACCCAATGCAATTAATACTTGCCACTTCTTGGCAGCTGACATACACGCGTAACAATTTGTTCCTATGGTTTCACCCGCGTTAAGGCGATGAAGTTTTTTTTTACTATATAGGTAATAAGCAATCAAACGCGATCGAGTTTGATTCAAACCTTTCGAGTGCTTCATTGTTTTTTTATCCGACGGTTTTGTTTTTCGAGGGTATGTTTCTATGTATGCGCGGGCCACAGACCAAACGCCTTATTGGATTTTGACATATGGGGTGTGGTTGGATTCCTCATAATCGTGTGAGTGGTGACATAGGCTTATTTGAATAACGCAGTCGGGTTTTATGTTTTTTTTTCACTTGTTAACAGGTGCAATCTCAATGGCGGTTGACGAAGTGAACGAGAAGCTCTTCAATCCTATGAATCATTCGTTGCGCTTCGAAGTCGCTGAAACATACGGGGACGAAGAAATTTCCATTAAACAGGTAAAAGGGGTACGCGTTAATTGGTTCTCTATTGGATCGCATAAAATCATTTGGAATAATATAATAACGCATATTTTTTTTAAGCCGAATTAGCGTTAAGCCTAATCATGTTATGGCATAAATTTTTAGCCATAAAATTAAATAGCTTAAACGTAAATAGCATAATCAACACAAAGACTAACATCAGATAGCATGAATACAAAAAGACATAATAATTACTTGGCATCATTACAAAACGCATAAAAATTGTGTCCTACAAAATAAAATCATGCATTACACAAAGCAATGAAAATGCAATTACAAAAGTAACAGACAAACGCCACATGAAGGTACTTTGCAAATAAATATAATAGAAATGAAACTGACGGTGAGTGTAATAAATGTCATAAGCGAACAAGGACAAGTGCTATTATTTGTGGTGTAGAACTGTAGACTTCATAATAGTTCTAACATGGAAAATCAAGTGCACATATTAAAAACAAACAAAGGAGGTATCAAATCGAACTACAATGGTTAGGTATGTTTATGAAAAAAATCGGGAGCATAACAATAAATTTTACTGGGTGTGTGAACAACGCCGCAACAATAATGACAAGTGCAACGTTCGACTTATAACCAGAGTAAATCATGCACAAAATCTTGAAATCACATCCAAACAGATAAAGAACCACAATCACGAGCCTGATGCACTACGAGAAAAGGTTAGTTTTGTGATCATATGAATTTAGTAACAAGGGCGAGGTCGACGGAGGTCCGCTTCACGGACCTCCTATTCTGCGTTGTTTAGGCGCTTCGCGCCTGGATATCATACTAACATAACCTAACCTAATCTAACGTAACCAAACCATGGCATAACAGATTTGCACATTTTGTGGGAAAACATCATCCACATTTTTATTATTTAGCAAGAATGATTTCCCAAGAAATACACCAGCAAATTACTCAAATTGAACAAAAAGAACTTGGGACAGAACCACCACCAAAAAAGAAAAAATACAGCAATAAACAGAACCATTTGAACAATATTATCAATAATAAACATAAATATTCAACAAAAATTGCATTTCTACAAGCCATAGCAGGTAATCTAAAACTCAAATAAACAAGCACCATTACAAAGAAAAAAAAACAGAATAATACATTGTTTACAAAATAATGCATGAATGAAAGTAAATCAGCGTACACTATATTAAATGATTAAAAATAAATAATAAATGCATGGTAACAACGAAACTGTGTTTTATTCATTTAGAAAACAGAAATTATGCTTCAAAACAGATATGATAAATAATTATTAGCCCATACAATAGTATGCATAATGAGTATTAGTCGAATACAAATTAGTCCAAGTAAAATTATTCTAAAACCATAATATGCCAAACAAAGTAGTAGGCCAAAGTATTATTATGCGATAGTATTATTATGCCAATAGAAATTATGCCAAATCAATTAACCCTTTACAACCGAGAAATCGTGATTTGCCAAGTCAAAAATGAACTTTAATGACAATTGTCAAAAATTGACAATTCAGTGTAACAATCCTGCACGCTCGTATCGAGTCGGTTGTAAAGGGTTAAGCGAAACTATATTAGTCTAAAAAAAATATGCCAATGAAGGGGATCCCTATGTGGACTTGATTGAATAGGATAGGATGACGGAATTGCGAAGAAAGTGTTCGACGGTTAACTTCATTTAGGTATAAGTAATAATTAAGACCCCACTTTTTGATGACGCTGACTTAAAGTTCAAATAGGAAATAACTAAGTTTTCCTATTTGAACTTTAAGACGGTCTTTTTTTTGTAATTAGTTTTAAATTTTTCGTTTAGTTTTCAGCTTATTTTATCCTTAATTATGTATACTCAATTAGTTTGTGTTGTATTATTTTGCGAAAATTGAAGAATAAATATCCACGATTTATAAAAAAAAAAAAATTAAAAAAAAAAAAAAAAATAGAAATAAAAAAAACCTTAATTATTCCGTTTTGAAATTATGTGCATTATTAAAACGCTTGAAGCATTTTATGGTGAGGGCCGAAGTAAAGTGGTACGTACTCAGTCGAACTTTCGACGGAGTACCATAAGGGTTCCGTTTTTACTTTTTTGCTCCGGAACCCTAAAAAGACATCATCTATCGCTGAGCCAGTGGGCTGCGCTTCGTTTCAGCAGGGCTTAGATTTTCAATAGATACCAAGATTATTTTAAGTGTTTCGGTTTGTTTAATTATTTTAGTTGACTCGTAGTAAAAGTATTCGTAGTTTAAGTATCGACAAGCCTCGTGTTATTTAATAATCTCATAAATATGCACCGAAACCTTAATATACTGACATCAGAGCGATGGAATATATTTATGAGTAAGTTGTATGCACCCATATTTTTACACATGAATGTAGGTACATAAATCAACGTTCGACTTCTATCATGAACTAGATTACATTGTGTAATATATATGCCACTTACTACACTAAAACCTACGTATACAAGTATGACATACTTGGATGGCTAATTTAATTATAATATCAAATGCGCTCGACGCCGTTGCACTCCAGAAATAATCATACCATGCGTTAATTCAGAATCGCGATGACCTAGACCTAGTAATACAGCTATCGGTAGGTATAGAATATTGGTCTCTTGATATACATGTTTCGATATCGGGAGCAGGGATCGGAACCGGTTTTTTCAAAAGTCCCCGAAGTAGTCTAATATTTTGAATTATTTTAGGCTCTTAATGTAGGACTCTATCATGTATTTAGGTAACATTTTCGTATTATTAGACAGCCTTATCAAAAATTATATTATAAACCAAGGAACGAAATAGAACGAAATAATACCGGTATTTTTGTATGGTGAAAATACCGGTATCCGATCCCTGATCGGGAGGCAACGCGCGTCTTACTCACTGAATCGCTTTGCTCATTAGTTTAATTCACTTTGCGTAGCTGCGATCTTTTACCGACCCCATAAAACAATTAACATTAAGCAGACGGACTCGAGACATTCCTTTTGAATATATAACCCAAATGTGATGTAACATAGCTTTGAGGTAAAATGTTCGCGAATATTTTCGTTAAATGAGGTTACATAGCGTTGTTTCGACAATCAAACGCTACCTATTATTTGATTACTACTGAACATCATACTTAAATGCAAACTACTCGTGGGTATGGTGGCTGGGTACGACAATCTTCTAAGCTATGTGAACAATTTTAATTAAACTTTTGTAGTCGCATTTCCTTTTGCCGGAGACTGTTATATGCTACATTACTTACATAGATACTTACGAACGATATTGCCGCGTACTCGCTGAAAACTATGTATTAAAAATAAAAGCAGTCCGAATGGACTTCGTAATGGGTAAAACTTTTGCCTCAAGCAGTTTCTAAGCTTAAAATAGGTACAGAAATCGAAAGATAATAGTGAGTTCGGTTTGAGTGTAGCATTCGTCGAACTTTCCAATATTTTGCTTTCATTATGCATGAATTAGGTACGTATCAGAAGTACTATATCAGAAAGCTATCAGAATATGCACCTGTTACTTTAGCTGGTGGTCTGTCGGAGACATACCAATTTGATATTAATGTACTCGTAGTTCGTTTCCACACGTATTATAATAGTATTCGCAAAATATTTTTCAATTTACTAAATTCGATATAAAATACTTTTTATCCATTAAATAGATGTGTCAAGGTAGTGCCTATATTCGTAACTCCTACTATAGTATGTATTAGGTAAGCATCCAGAAGCGACTGAGTAGATTTAGAACGCCAATAGCAGGACCTCCCGCCAAGCGTAGCTTGTCGTATCAACGGATTTACAATACATACCTATTACCTAACCAACCCACTGTCACAATTTTGTGTGGTTTAACCGTAAATATATAAAATTAGGATGTCCTAGGCAGTAAACAAGCAAAAACCTAAATCTGCTCTACTTACTCTGAGAAAAATCTAGTGTCCTCAAAAATACGATAGTGATGGTAATCGTAGATTATGGAAGGGACAAAGTTCATCCTTTGCGAAATAACTGTGTAGGTACCCTCCCCTCCACATATAAACATAGGTTGAACATTCTACAAAATTTGTTTGAGAAAACCAACGATGAGAAAACATAAAACAAATAGCTATGCATAAAAAGTGGCAGCCTGACCGTGCCATTTCTCAGTGATGCTGTCTCGAACAAAATAAATAGTTTGTTGCTATATATAGACGGTACTTACTTACTTTTAGGGTTCCGTACCTCAAAAGGAAAAAAACGGAACCCTTATAGGATCACTCGTGCGTCTGTCTGTCCGTCTGTCACAGCCGATTTGCTCCGAAACTACTGGACCGATTGAGTTGAAATTTGGTACACATATGTAAATTGGTGATACAAAGAGGGACGCGTAAAGTAAACTAATGAATTCTGAACAAGAGGGCCATTTTTGGGGGGTAAACTAGAAAATTAAAAAAAAAAGTTTCGCAAACTGCGACATATCAACGGAAAGAGATTGTTGTAAACATCTCAGATATTTTTTTTTAATAATTTTAGCAAAAACAGATTTGAAGTAATTTAGGAAAAAAGACGAATTTTGACCATCCCCCCCCCTTATCTCCGGAACTACTCGGATTAAAATTCTGAAAAAAATATGGAAAATAGTTCCTTGCCTAAAGATTACAGAAAAACTTATAAGAAGTTTGAGTATTAAAAGTAACGGGAAAATTCTTAATATTTTACGGAACCCTCACCACGCGAGTTGAACTCGCACTTGTCCGGTTTTTCTCTTTGGTTTCTATCGATTTTGTCTGAAATGTAGTCTTAAAAATTTTAGAGCCGGTTAAGGTCAATGATCTTTTGTTTTTAAGAAATACCTTAGAAATTACCGTACAATTGGAATAAAAGGTGATTTAAATTTAAACCTGAAAGCAATATAACATCATAATGGTGATAAAATGTATTTAGGGCGCTACGAAATATAGATAGTCTTCGCCAGTTATAGGTGGACTGTGGTATGTTTGAACGGCCGAGCGAAGCGAACCAAATTCTCAGTCTTTGCTTGGGCAAATATTCTTACGTATATCCGGCGTCGGTCCGGCTCGTCTCCTCTACATGTCGCATTTTTCAACCGATTCTAAAAATTTAATTTAATTTTTTTCTAAAAATACATGCTAACGAAAACTAAAGCTCACAGAGCCACAAGTACTTAGATAGATAGGTAATTTACAGTGATCCTCCAAACAAGTTACATGACCGAGGCTCTCCAATTTTATATTTCAACGTAAGTTTTAAAAAACAAGTAATACCTACTTGAGTTGTAATTGATGTATTTTCTATGTCCTCAATAATATCACAAGTTTATCGAATTCGGCAAAAAAAAACTCTGGTGATAAATTTTCTGCTTCGTTTGTTAGAAACTTCTCGCAATAATGTTTATTCATTTGGAGCGTAGCGTCGTAGTTCCGTGTCGCTTGCTGCCCACTGAGAGGCCCGATGTTGATATAGCTAATTGTGCCAAAAGGGTAACTGACAGAAAACGAATAGTACTTACTTAATGGCTTAAAAGGAAAATAACGAACTTCTAGGGGAATGGTCGAAGTTGTTATTCCAAAAAATGTAATTCTCATAAGAAGAGCGAAGAGCAGGGGAGTTCTCGCGCAACGCATCAGCATTGCAATTCAGCGAGGAAATGCTGCCAGCATCCTAGGTATAATGCCTCGAGGCCTTTTTACAAGCTTTACATTAACTTGACCTGTTCGTATGTATGTATGTAAGGAAGTAAGTTGTCCATCAAAATTTGCAATCCATTTTTCAGTCACTGGCTATTATCCGACAATTCAATTACTATGGTACCATCGAGCTGATGTTATGATGGAGACAGAAGGTGGCCATGGGAATTCAGTTTTAACCGATGTTGAATTTGGGCTCGTTAGAATCGTCTCAATGTTATACAGAAAAGTACTCTCTCTCGTTGGTATTGGTATACAGAAATGTACAGTCGGCATTATTGCCGACTGTAGGTACTTTTATAAGCTTGTACCAAAAATTACATTTTTGACAGAAAGTTATTTAGATTTAACTTAGTTTTAATTTAATTTAGTTAATGTTAATTACCATTTTAGAAAATAAATGAACGTCATCCTCATATAAGTGAAGATGTAAAATATAACTTCTTTTGAGAATAAATGTTCTTAAACCTGAATTATCATGTCATTCGCTCAGGGTAACATTTCAAATTACCTGATAAAATTAACTGGCATAGAACAGAACTTTTCACTTACAGTTTCGTTTATAGTTCTAACAATTTCTAGTAAGTTAACTGTGTAATTATATGAGTTTACATTAGGTACACTGTTATGTAGTTGATGTTGCTTGAGCGGTATTTTATACCGGCTACTTAGTCCTGATTAACTAGTCGTACCTAACAGAAATACTCAATTTTAGAAATCTGCCGCCATATCGTTTACCGTTGCCATAAATCTCTATCACGGGTTGTCATAGTTATAACTCGTAAACTAGACAACCATAAAATTTGTTTTACGGTGCTTCAGCTAAGTTTACTGCCACAAAAGCGCCTCGTAGTCTTTTCAACAGAAGTTAAATCTGGCAGACTATCGGCAGATGCCGCTAGTCGTAAATATCCGCTGTGCCCTTTTGATGTTAATACATACGGGCCATAACCGTTATATTGCTAAAGGAGTATTTGCGCTTCACTTGTGTCTCCTTGATTTAGGTGGCGACGCTGTGGGCACGGAATGTGACTGCTTTCATCGGCCCTCAGGAGACCTGTGTTCATGAAGGAAGGATGGCTGCCGCATTCAATTTGCCTATGATTAGCTATGTGAGTATTTAAACCTGATAATATATACATATATAGCGTTTTGCAATATAAGTACCTTACATTTTTTTCAATTTCTTGCGTAGGTGTAGACATTTCTTTCTGTTATGGCGAAGTTTTCTTCCAACTTTCTTTCATCACATAAATCTCAGGCGGGGTACATATTGATTTGCATCATGCTGAAACGTGCTGAACTTCCCTCTTTAATCATCGTGCGAGACAGACTAACAATGGTGGGTTATGCTAATCCTGATGAAATAAATGTGTTTTCTGACATAGGAAAGAAAAAACAGTCATAGACAAACCGAATTATTTTGAAGGTGACAAGTTAAAAAAATATATCGAATATTTATAAAGAAATAACTTGGGGGCATATTTTTGAGTATGTTGTATGCACCCATATGTTTGGACTTGATTTGATTTTTGCTATAGTTTCTATAGAATATGTTTGTTAACAGTACTGCCGCGACGTGACCAGCTCCAACAAGCAAGGGTACTCCACGTTTGTGCGCACGCGACCCTCCGATACTAGCATTTCTCGCGCCGTCGTCGCCGTGTTGACGCACTTCAACTTCATGCACGTAAGTTCAGACATTTACCTAGTACACTTAGGGTGGGTTGCACCAAACCGTCTGTAATCGGTATCGTAAGCGGTGTTCGTTCTGAATCTGAATGTATGGAAAGTTTGACAAGTTTTTATGGGATCACAGCTGCTGGCGCCATATTTAACGATGATCGGTCTATAATCGTAAGTTGGTAGGTACAACCCGCCCTTAATGAGCTTTATGGGTCTTGAATAATTTACGAGAGTTGGTTCTATTGTGCTTGGGCACTAGAAGAGAAAAAAGGAGCATGTACTTAACACAACGAAAGGCAGCATGTTATTAAATACTACTAGCAAAGTAACATACTTTGCTAGTAGTATTTAATCTGTGTCATTTCAGTAGAGACCTCCAGACGGAACAAGACACAAACGGGGGTTTAGTGGCTCATAGTTTAGTAATAAATTTGTTTAGTAAGTAATAGGTACTCATCCATATTTTAACTGGTTAAGATATATTCACGCAGTAGTATAGGTATATCCAAAAATTCATGGCATAAGACATATATCTTATACATTTGTATCCAATACTAAGATCACACCAATAAAACGTTTATCGATGTTTAAAATTAGAACATGCCACTCCGCGGTCTGCTCCTTTTATTGGCGGTCCATTTGGCACAGTCGGTGGGATGGCTGGAACAGATGCACCCAAAGTGGCTCTGCGCGTTATAAACCGAACCGGCTACCTACCTAGTGACTAATTTTCCCATGACAATAATATATATTTAATAAGTTAGTCATACATAAATTTAGATATTTTTTATGGCTAGTTGTTGAAGGCTTCGTTGTATGAATACTCAAAATTTGTATACTCACTAAACCTACGCCAGGGTGTCAATTTTAGGAATTAAGGTGTCCAACATTAGAAAAATATCTTATATGTAGATATCTACTTCAAAACCAAAATACTTCAAGACCAAAATTAGGTTCCAGTATCCTTAACCCCTTTTTCAGATGGGCAATTGAAAAATGATAATCAGCCAGTGTTACCTTTCAGTTAATGATGCAATTTCATGACGATATAACGCCTCTGCCTGAAAAAGGTTTTAGATACTTTTTATTACTTTTCAATCCCAGTCTGACCCAAGTATGTGGGTATACTACCACTGCCACTACCTACTCATTAGGTATTATCATGGTAGGATAAAACAAGGTGAAGGGATCTACAGATTATGTAATTTTACCACAGTTATTATGTAATTTTAAAACATGTCGAAGTCATAATTGGAACAATCTGCTAAAACGTAGTGATTGATGGGTGGATTGCAAAAAATATATACATAGTTAAGGACCTAATTCTAATAGATCTATGCTTTAACTTTCTTCCATTGTGTACCGAAAGTTACCCATATAAAACGTATGGGTAATAAGGGCTACCGCGAGTGAATTCGCCGCTAGAGGCGCAGTGGCGCGTCGCGTCGGGTCTTCAAAATGTAAAATGCCATAGTTTTGAGTGGATTTTGCGGATTTATTCATAATATCTAATTATCTTCTGAATATTTTGCATAACTGACATCAATTATGGCAAATGGGTGAATTGCAAAAAAATTGTACATTCGAAAATTTGAAATGTCCTCATACTTCAAAATTCTATAAAAAAATAAGTTTTGAAGTAACATGTATTCCAGATAAGATTTCATGTAGTTTTGTTCATAGTTTAATACGATTTGTACAGTTTTATATTATAACATTGATAAAAATATTTAAAAAATGCATTGACGAAAAAGTTGAATTTCTGATCCCATACAAATGTCATCTGACTTTTGTGTAACGCACAGTATTCAAAAAATCATATCTTTGATTTAAAAAGCTCTGGCCAAGAAAATACCTAGCGCTCTGTTAAACACCATGTAAAACATCAAGGAAATTGTTTTTTAGGTCTCTAGAACAGTTATTTTATATCAATATCTTGTATCAAAGTTCGGGGAAGGATTTCGTTCCTTTGTGTTACGTCAGCTGTGTAACGCTACATTTTGCGTTTTATTGCAGATAAGACTGCATCCGTAACATTCTTATGTCGGGCAACTATTAAGGCTACAACCAACAGAAGCGCATGTGTCGATAGCCGTATTCGTTTTTATAATATGGTACGAAGATTGAAAAAGTATATTTAAGAAACAATTTTGTGTTATGTCTTAATTAGGTAATTTCTTTGTTTTTTACTGCTGTTTTTACATAGTTGGGTGGTGAAATAAATAGGTAATCGGCTAGGCATATTCGATTATTAAAATTCCGTACGGTATTTTTTTTTATTTGCTTCCCAACCCTAATTTTGCTTCGGTTGTGTGACGTTTTTGTATCATTTGTGTGACGTTTTGGTGTTACACAAAAAAATTCCCATACAAATTACCATCCAATTGTTTACTTTGTGTAACATTTTTGTGAATATTCCTTTGCATTACGTACAAAATTTTTGCAATCCACCCAATTATATGAGTTACAGGTTATTGAATGTCAATGCTTTAAAATAATAAGTAAAAATAATAGTATAACTTTTTTTAAATAATTGATTCACTCTTTTAAGTATGACTTAAATATAAAGTTTGTTTTACGCCCGTAATAACAAACTTTAACAGCTATACTATACTTCTGGACCCGACACGCCAGTGGCGCCAACTGGTGAGCGCATTTAAACGGTAGCCCTCATTGCCGTTACACAATGGAAAAAAGTTAAAGCGTAGATTAGATTAAGGCTCTTAACTAAGTATGTAAATTTTTTTTACAATCCACCCATATTCTCTTTGCAATCTGCGACTACATTTAAAAAAAATATTAATCGTGCATTAACAAAACTTCTTGTTTGTATGGATGATGTCAGCCAATGGCAACATTTTTATGCCAATTTTGCACAATGGCATCATTTGTGTGACGTAGGTAAGATAAGATACATCGTCGGGAATGACTTACCTTGTGTTATTCTACCATGGGTACCTACATATTATAATTTAGAGTTAAGTTTATAATAATTCCAAAAATAATACTGTTACATCATTTGTTACAGGTTACCTTTCTATATTCTAAAACACCGAATAAAGACTTCACTCGGCTCGCCCAGGCTATTATCGCTGCTGTCAAAGAGAGACAAATATCAGTCCGAAAAATTGAACCGTACACGCATCCCTATTACTTGGCAAATGAACTAGAAAACTACACTAGAAATCCCTTCTTGGATATCGTTCAGGAAACTTACAAAGACACTAGAAGTTAGTATTCAAAGTTGTTCGTTTCAAAAATATAGCTGCCGTGTGCTTTCGTTAACTTAAATTGGAAATCTATTTCGCAGTATATGTATTAGTGGGGAATTCCCACGACCACATCGGACTTATGAAGGCGTTGGACGCAATGCATCTCTTAGACTCTGGTAAGTACCTATCTATCTATACTATATCCATTCATCTAAACAATAAATAAAAAAAATGAACACTAACAAAAACTGTCATTTTATTTTTATTTTTTAATATATTTCCACCACTGTAACTAAAAGGAATAGGTACGTAGTCACTGTGAAGCTGGCCTTAATTATGATTAAATTTTTAAGTGGTGTTTCAGTATAACGATAATAAAGCGACGAATTCTTGAAGAGTAAAAAAAATGCAACCAACATTTTATGAGCTACAGGAAATAAGTAACATTTACGATCTTGGGCGCTACTGTTCAAGAAAAACGTCAAACGCTAAGAAAAAGCATTATTGCGACACTCTGTGCGTAGTCTTGGATCCCGCTCGTATTTCCAGAAGGCCGACACATTTGTATAGCTCTTTCCTTTGTTGCTCGAGTTCCGATGAACACTTCGCCTACGAGGCTTTGCGGCCCCATTCATTATCTATAATAGAGAACTACCGGGATCGCTAAGTTTTAAATTCTCAGCGGAATTGTGTAAAGCTTTTTAATATTAGAGTTTATCTTTGTTTCCTTACAAGTTCGACGTTGGAACACGAAACAAACATTTTCAAATTAGATTGAAATCGTATTGGTTGGCCGCCTCTGTCACACTTTGGCTATACGTCAAGGAACGACTCGAGAGAACAGACTAATCAATGCAATTCCAGTATAATATTAGTACGTTAATGTCACTTTCCAGAATAGAACCCCAGTGTCTGGTTTTGCTTAGGTATACATAAACATAAAACCTACTCTATAGGTAGTTTTGCGTTTTATATACAAAAATTAAATATATGTATTTTGATAGGTATATCAAATAAACCCGAATTAAAAGTAAGCTAATCTACGTTAGTACGTACCTAAGCGTTACCACTAAAGTATATGTACCAACCACCACCGTTGAAGGCATCACGGATCAGCGAAGCCCTGGCTATACACTCGCTAATGTAATCACACTCTCGCCTCCCTACAGTCCCAACTCGCAGCTACTTATCGACCTACATACAGGGCACACTACATCATTTCACTCTATTACGAATTATAACAAAGCATCATTCTTCCGAAATGTGTGTTTCACTGAAGGTATTGTTTTGAGGGTACCTACACTTTACAGCGACCAGTGTCCTGCTACTGAATGTCGACTCCGTGGACCTTTCGTTGCAGCTCCAGTTTCACTACCCTAAAGCCTAAATTACATACACACACACGCACGCAAGCACGCACGCACGCACGCACGCACGCACGCACTTGCATGTTATGTCCTTAGTCCCTACTCCCTACTTAGAGTTAATCGTGTTTGGCATCAATTACGGAAATAGAAAAATTTATTCCTATTGTCCTAACGCTCGTTCGAAACGTTACGTGTTTACCCCTCTGATCACGAATTAAAAATCACCGCGTATACTGGCTCCTGGTTATATCAAAATACCTACCCTTTCCTTACCACTTATGATTATGACTTCGTGACAAGCTTTAAAATCTCTTGAAGCGTAGTGCACGTGCTCGCCATTTTAAAATAAATAGAGCAGTTCGCATCGAACGCTATTACGTGGTCCTTTATCTATTATGTAAAATTGTCTATTTAATACATATTTTACACATATATTCATTCTAAAACATAAAAACGAAAACGTAGGTATGCCTAAAGTTTAATGCATTCACTGCCACCGACGCATATATGCGTTTGCCTCCATACAAGTACTACATGCACATTGATTGTTTCTGAAAATCTATGGTCTCCAAAACGTAGAACCGTTTGTATAATGAAGAGATGTCGTGCAAATTGTAGTAGGTACCTACGTTTTCTTTATTACGATTCATTTTCCAGGGGAATACGCAGCCATCGGCGTGGATGTAGACATGTACACTAAGGAGAGGGCGCGAGAGTACCTCACGGGCCCCGTGAGCGCCGAGCACCCGCCGCTGCGCATCTTCCGCTCCTACCTCACCGTGGCGCCCAGCTCACCCTCGCCCGCCTACCCCGCGTTCGCCGCCGAAGTCAACAGGCGGCTGGAAATGGCGCCGTTCAATTATACAAACCCGCTCATGGGTTTTGGCGCTAAAGTTGTAAGTGTAGGCGAAACCATTAAGAATACGCTTGCGGTACGGAGGTTAATTACCCCGCGTTCGCCACCGAAGTCAACAGGCGGCTGGGGATGCCGCAGTTCTCCGCTGATTCTAGTTTCTGGTGCTAAAGTAGTTAAAATTATGAAAAAAGACTTTGACTAACTAAACTACAGCAATTGGGTACGGGAGTAATTATTGCCGAAGGAGAGAGTCATAATCATAAACATTCTTCATTCTTTAGTCTCAACTGGTCACGAAGCAATATATTCCGAACACTTAACCATCCAAATAATTACTACCTACTAGTAGGTACACTTACAGCCTGAGATGACGAGAAACAGTTATTCTTCATGATAGGTCGTGTAAAATGATACCAAAAGATAAATATCACAGACATTTACTGAACGAGCGAGCGAAGCGAATTCTGCTCTACAAGTCGCATTTCTCAACCGATTGTTGTGAAATTTTGTCAACAGATTCGATAATTACATAGATATTTTTTTGGTCCAGTTTTTGGAAATAAAATATAAAGTTTTTTTTATTATAATGCAGACTCGCGAGTTCTACAGCTCACAGAGCAACTAGTTTATGTTATTGTATCACACACAATACTTGGTGTACAAAATGGTTACCTACGTTACGCGTAACGTAAGCGACAGCTGGGTGGATTGCAAAAAAATTGTACATAGTTAAGAGCCTTAATCTAATCTAAGTTTTAACTTTTTTCCATTGTGTAACGGCAATTACCCATACATTTTATATGGGTAACTTTCGTTACACAATGCAAAAAAGTTAAAGCATAGATTAGATTAAGGCCCTTAACTATGAACAATTTTTTTCAATCCACCCAACTAGGTAAAAGGCACTAAAAACGTTTGTCATTTATCTAAAAAATGTTTTAGCTGTGCAAAGATAGAGCCCCTGGGCGAATAAGAACTTTAGCCCATATGTATATTATTCTGAATATTTTTTATCAAAATTAGTGTTTATGTGAAATATCTACAACAAGTATTATAAGTATCTTCACAAACTTTCACGTTTATAATATTAAAAGGAAGGATTGAAAATATGTAAAAGTTTATCCTAAGGCTTAAGAAATATAAAGTGTAGGTACCGTTATAAAAGCAATAAAGTAAATTCATGTCTTCCTTGACAGACATATATAGGTACTTCTATAAATGTTATTATTGAACCCGTTTGAAACTATCATGCAAAACGAGATCTCTCAATCGTATATTGCGTGATCGTTAAACCAACTCATATTGAGGGCACTGTTGTAAATCGTTATCTGAACATCGGTAAGGCGGTAATCGTACATTTCATGTTAAACCTTCAATGCAAATGTGTGAGAGACAACAATTACATGTTATATTCCAATAACCTTGTGAAACAAAATAGGGAATCAGTTCAAAGCTTTACAATTCACAACTTGCCTGACTCGCCTTCAACAATCAATGCAAGTGTTTCTTGTAGACCTGGTATAGTGGTATAACATGATCCAAATATTCGTGATAATTATGCGTAATTAGAGGTAACACTCACAGCGGCCCGCCTGAGACGAGTCAATAAACGTTGTGAATACCAACCCTGTAACAAATACCCTAAAACTTCCTGTACGAGGGCTGAGGGATAAAATATTATCGTGCAACTCATAGAGTAGGATGGGGAGAGTAGATCTAATGGGGTAAATCCAATTACACGGCTAGTACCTAAACAGCAATAAATAAGATTTTATGTGGGGCTAGCCTGTGAAGTGATTCCTAAAATAACATTTTTTTATGGCCCGACCGCGGCAAATGACGCGTTACTTATAAAGTGCTATAGGGCGCCGAGCCGAGATGATTTAATTTTGTCTACAGGCCTATTACAAAACGAAACCACGTTCATATCTTGGTAGAATCAAAATAACAAACCACGTAACAAACTGCATTTCGTGGGCCTTTGGCTGATAGTCAAGACGTTAAGAATGTCATTGTAAATATGGCTTCTAGCAAACTTGTATGGCTTGTCTTTCATTCTAGCAAACTGCAAAAAACTCTCTCCCTTAGTCGTTGTCCCTTGACAGAGTTATTTTGTTTATGCATGAAGGATCCTTCTCCATTGGTCTCTATCACTTCATTATCATTTTTATTGCGGCATTTTAGCAAGCTCCTAGCAAATTTTAAAAAGCCGCAATCTCTTATAGTCTTTTTTTAAAGCATTTATAAGAATGTAAAGAATAAACCAAACCACGACGCAGCCAACCAGGCAATCAAACTATCTTTTCAATAATACTGTAATTTGCGATTGGCTGAGAGAGCTAGTTTTTGTTTGTTTACATTATTTCAAATTCCTAAAGAAACAGACTATAGTAAAGTTTATATTGTCTAGATCCCAGAGTATGCCGCATGGTTGCATGACGCTGTGTGGGTGTATGCGCGCGCGCTGCACGCCGCGCTGCTCGCCGGCGAGGACGTGCGCGACGGCCGCGCGCTCGCCAACCGCATGCGCAACACCACATACGACAGCATTATGGGGTAAATATACTTATTTTAGTTATATTATAATAGTATTGCGCTTACTATGGGCCTCATAAGAAGGCTCATAGTCACCCAAAGGGCAATGGAGAGGGCTATGTTAGGAGTCTCTCTGCGTG
Organism: Epinotia nisella; assembly: GCA_932294315.1. NCBI lineage: Eukaryota > Metazoa > Arthropoda > Insecta > Lepidoptera > Tortricidae > Epinotia > Epinotia nisella. Next base: position 13,565,963 of record OW028679.1, on the reverse strand, counting down.
ATCGCATCAGAAATGGGGCTATCCGCAGCAGAACCAAGGTAACCGATATAGCCCTCCGAATTGCTAAACTTAAGTAGCAGTGGGCGGGGCACATTGCACGTAGAACCGATGGCCGTTGGGCGCGGCGTGGGTAGGCCCCCCCACAAGGTGGACTGATGACCTGGTAAAGGTCGCGGGAATCCGCTGGATGCGGGTGGCGCAGGACCGGTGAATTTGGCACTCTCTAGCGGAGGCCTATGTCCAGCAGTGGACGTCTTTCGGCTGATACGATGATGATGATGATGATATTAGTATATTGTTTAACGAGGGGCGTAAGTGGAATATTGCGAACAAGAGTCTATCAGAAGGCCGACGCCGAAGGCGGAGGGCTTTTGATGACTCGACTTTACGATTATGACTTACGATATTGACTATTGACTATAGAAAAATCTGAGTTTCATACAACCGCACCAATCAAAAATTGGCGAAATTGACAACTTCACTTCCAGATCAGTGCGATAGTGGAGCGCGCAGCTTCAATATTTCAACCTATCACAGAGCAGTAGGTACCTATTCTTGCGGCGCGTGACCAACTAGATTTTTATTTCAACCAATCACAGAGCAACTAGATTTGCTTAAGCCAATCAGATCACACACAAGCTCATTACTCCCTAGGGAATACAAACTCGCCATAACTCCCACGGGAACAATACTCTTGTTAGCGAATTTTATATTGCAAGTTCATGCTCTTGGACTCTCTTTCCTTCACTGTCTATATACATGTTTCAGAAATATTTATACTTACCTACCATTGGTAGTTCAAGTTTCACTTTAAGACGTGCGTATCGCAGCTAGTAATGTATCAAATGCACATTATTTATTTGTACAATGATATTCATTTACTACTTTACTAGATGTGTTGAAAATTAAAAAGAAAATACTTATTTAACCGAAAAATAAATGCCAACCCTAATAACCTATCACGTCAAACTGAATGTTCATTAACTCGTTTATCGACTTTATATATACCACTTTGTGACCACTTTATACCACGTACTGGAAGGCGCGGCGTGGGTAGGCCCCCCACAAGGTGGACTGATGACCTGGTAAAGGTCGCGGGAATCCGCTGGATGCGGGTGGCGCAGGACCGGTCAATTTGGCACTCTCTAGGGGAGGCCTATGTCCAGCAGTGGACGTCTTTCGGCTGATACGATGATGATGATGATGATATTAGTATATTGTTTAACGAGGGGCGTAAGTGGAATATTGCGAACAAGAGTCTATCAGAAGGCCGACGCCGAAGGCGGAGGGCTTTTGATGACTCGACTTTACGATTATGACTTACGATATTGACTATTGACTATAGAAAAATCTGAGTTTCATACAACCGCACCAATCAAAAATTGGCGAAATTGACAACTTCACTTCCAGATCAGTGTGATAGTGGAGCGCGCAGCTTCAATATTTCAACCTATCACAGAGCAGTACCTATTCTTGCGGCGCGTGAACAACTAGATTTTTATTTCAACCAATCACAGAGCAACTAGATTTGCTTAAGCCAATCAGATCACACACAAGCTCATTACTCCCTAGGGAATACAAACTCGCCATAACTCCCGCGGGAACAATACTCTTGTTAGCGAATTTTATATTGCAAGTTCGTGCTCTTGGACTCTCTTTCCTTCACTGTCTATATACATGTTTCAGAAATATTTATACTTACCTACCATTGTTAGTCCAAGTTTAACTTTAAGACGTGCGTATCGCAGCTAGTAATGTATCAAATGCACATTATTTATTTTTACAATGATATTCATTTACTACTTTACTAGATGTGTTGAAAATGAAAAAGAAAATACTTATTTAACCGAAAAATAAATGCCAACCCTAATAACCTATCACGTCAAACTGAATGTTCATTAACTCGTTTATCGACTTTATCGTTTATCAGTTGTACCTACCTAGTTTAATAATAATTAAACCATTTTACTCTAAAAAGGTTAGTAAAAGGAAATCAAACCGCTTTTAGTAAAAGACAGAAGAATAAATAATTATGGTGTCAGTTACAAGTCATCTCAATAAATCTTAATCAATGGTTGTGTTCATGTACCTCTTTAGAGGAAAATAGATAAAAATGTAGGTACCTACTTTCTGGTTAGTCTACTCTTTAGTTTTAGTTTAAAGGATGATTAATTTATGTTTTACCCAAATTCTTTTTTTTATGGGTCATTTTTTTGTGGACTCTTCAAATATTGCCAATAGACTCTTTACTAAGGACTTTTTAACCTTTCGACTTTAGGGGTATTTTTGTAACACGCTGTATACAAACAAAACAGCGATTATCTTAATTATCCTGAAGTTACTCCCACGTGTCACGCAGCTACTAGGTAGGTATTTGTAAGCTAACTCAACTTTAACTAATTTGCCTTTATCTCAGCTCAGAGTAACTATTAAATTTCTTAACTTTTTATCAGAAACTCTACGTAAAATTACTTTTATTTGTGTAGATCTGTAGATCTGAAAGTTAGTGCAGTTACTTGAGAAAAACATTTACAGGGGATTAATAACTCATAAAAGAGGGTTGATCACAGGCACTTCAGGTAGGTACTTGATACTTTTGTGCTGACATACGAGTAAGATTAAGATTATCCGCTTGTGTGAGATAATAATCTAACAACGGTCCTAATTTGTTACACACACAATAAACAAAAATAAGACAAATACACCGTCAGACGCGAGTTTGGGTGTAATAACAATTGTCGACCGAGCCGACAGAACCTGCCTCCCTACTGCACCTACAATAACCAAAGTAGGCACTTACCTAATTGTACTTTTTATACAAGGTTGTAAGTATTACTCAGTTCATTTGCAGTAACACTGTCGTGAAATGGAATATGCATGCTTATTAACCCAGGCGATACCGGCGAAGGACAAGTACTTTTATATCTTATACATACAATGTCAGAGTATTCCGATTTTACAGTCTCTTGAAAGCCAAGTCATGTATTTAAAGCATATTTTTGCAATATCATCACATTCAACGACTTTAGGGAGTGGAGTTTTATTTTAAACACGCATAATATAGGTAATATATACTTAAGCTACAAAATCTGCTTTTTAGCTTAATAGAAATTACGCAGCGGACTTCAACCCAAAATATAATTCCAAAACTTAGAACGTGAAAAGTTTCATACCACACTCAAGTGAGCTTTTGTTTTGGTCGGTTTTGGTTGGTTTAGTTTAGCTACGTCGTTTATGAGCAAATGTAGGAAACTTCAAACATATCCTCTTTATTGTATTTAGTGTTGCTGTTGCCCACAAGCCGCAAGCAGCGTAGAACTCCATAATTGGCTTATCTAAGCCCAAACAAACGAACTCTACCGTACAATATCAACAACAATTTCCATGGCAAATGTGGAGTTTCATGGTGATATTGATGATTGACGACGCAAAAGTAGGTATTTGTTTTGTAATAATATATTTTATTGACAATGCCAAGTTAAATAGGAAAATAAATATCTAATTCTTAACCGATTCTAGTTGCCATAATTAAACTTTGTACATAATATAGTTATTTCCACTAAACGGGACTTAAAGGCGCATAGTAGGTATATTATTTACTTCGACGAGTTACGTTACCTACGTCTAGTTTAACATCATATTTGGCCGCGAAAAGAAGTATTTAAATAGTAAAATTATGAGGGGTTTATAAAAACAGGGTGACAGGCCTGTAATTTTTTGAATACATGACTTGGTTTTTTTTGTTATGACTTGGGCCATTACCCATTTGCGGCTTGACGTCGACGACTTTTTGGACACCCTGCATACTATGCTGTGGCGAAACGAGCCCAAGGGGATCTTGCCCTGCGACCCCGCCAGGCTTCTTTCTCCAATGCCACTTCTGTTCATTCAGTCAGTGTTCAGTGGCGGAGTTCGTTGAGGTATTTTTGGACTTCTTCACCCTACCGGTACCTAGACCGCCCAACAGGTCTTACCAGTTAGATGACTCGAGTACGCTGTCCAGACTACACTATCGTCACTCATACGGACTGCATGCCTTATCCATAGGTGTCTTCTTCGTTTCTGCTATGATGTTCGGCACGGACTCTAGATCTTCTTATTTGTTCCTAAACTTTATTCTTTTATGAACCTACAAAATTATGTAACGACTAGCTTTTGCCCGTTTCATCTCGATCGGTTCAGCGGTTTAAGCATGAAAAGGTAACAGACGGACAGAGTTACTTTAGTTATATAAAATGGAAAGGGTCCTTATGACTGAGTTACATGATTTTATAGGTTTGCTTACTCCGAACGCCTTTTTTTACCAACAATAGATTCCGCCGCAAATCATTAAAAAATCGTATTTTTTACTCACTTCTACAAAATATTCAATATCTCCGAAACCATAAGTCCCATAAGGTACCCGTGGAACGTCACATATGTTCAAGTAGTGCATTCTCTTTGATAAGTTCCTAACACATGTATATTATTATACTCTTTGCTGTCAATCCTTACAACAATTCCTTATCCTGTATTTATTCCTTCACTCCTGTATATACATATATGTTAAGCTTTGTATTAATTTTTGTCTTTAAATAATTATACTATTATACTACCCTTTCCTTGTCTCTCAAAATTTTCGATTTATCCGTATTTTCTTTTAATCCCGTTCCTCGTCCTTTGGCTGAATGCGCCAAGAGCGCGTTGTCATTAAAAAAACCCAAAAATACAAATTCGTGTTTCATTGTTCAGATTTGTTGATACAGTTATTGAAATAACGCCTTCATACGAAATTTATCCATGTATACACACTGTATAAGTTCTCATATCAGAATCGATTCTTTTTGTATGTTTTATCATTTGGTATGCGTTTGGTGAAGGTCTAACGTAGACCGGATCGAAATAATTAATAGATAAAAGACAAAGCAATTCCGCCATTTTAACTTCACTCACAGCTGACAGCCAACACGGCGATTTCTCTTAAGAAAAATAAATGAAAAAATAAAAGAGGTCGGAGAATATTTCGGAAAATTAATTATTTATTGTCGCAGTCAGATAAAAACTATCCTAAACGAGAGCTAGAATAATAATGTAAATACCTATAAAAATGTTTCATGTTTTTCCGTTCATGGGAAGCTGAGATCCTTCGTGACAGAACAATGTCTAAAATGATACTGGCTGATTCTTTTTTTTTTTATTCAGAGATTTATTATAAGTGTAGATGAATCTTACGAAGTCGTTTTCTGGCAGGTATTCTATTCACATGGACGAGGCTGGTGAGGCAGAGGGTAACTACACTTTGCTGTCGGTCGACCCGTCGAAGCCGCCCGGCTTGTACCCGCTCGCAGTGTTGCACAAATCTGCACCGGTAAATAGCTACTTCCTATCAGTGTATTCTTGGAGCAATGTCTGAAGACTGGTGTATGGAGAAAGACTATATTTTGCAGACCGCCTTGGAGACGTACCTACATCCTGCTTCTGCGTACAAGATGCTCCCCCTGCTCAATTACCCCAGGCCCATGTTTATTCCTATGTTTCGTAGTCGGCACATTATCTAATTAAAGGCTGGCGCCACATTGTTCTTTCAGTCGCAAATTCACGATTGTTTGGTTGTCTAGTCTATATTTAAGTAATATAATGAAACTGTAAAGTTTGTAGCTTCTTGAGTTTGTAAGTTTTTTGTGTGCGGCCAATCTCCGGAACTACTCATCTGAATGCAAAAATGCTTTTGCCAGTATTTATAAATAATATTTAGATCTTCGGGATGGAAATAGGCTATATATTACGCCGCGGTTTTGTTTGCGTTCTTTGCAGCTATAGTTAATGAAACACTCGGCGTACGTTGCGTTAAGTGGATGTAAAGTATTTAATTTAAATGGATAACAGATACTTGTGGATTACGTATTTTTCTTTTGTCCATAATACTGTCCCGTGTTCTTTGTGTTTAATTGCCTTTTATGTTTCTTACAAATAGGTAGGTAAGTATTACAACTCGCGACAAAGTCAGAAACAGTTTTAAGTGGAACTTGGAATTTAATTAATGTACCTATATAGTTAGGTATGAGAAAATATAAGGGATTCTTGACTTGAAGAAAAAATAACAAAAGTCACAATGAAATAATTCCTCGAACTGAAGCCCGGGCATAGCTCTTGAGCTCGCATAACATATCTCGCATTATTCTCATACGTTTGCGTTTTATATTGAATCACTGGAATATAATGCGCCATAAACTTTTATCTTCTGCGCCAAATGATGCTCATAAGCGAGCAATAATAATTCAGATGGTTCCAGAAGCCATTTTAGGGGCCTGAGGAAATAAGTGACTTTTAAATCTGGAAACTATTGTATTGCCTCTAGAAGTACTTATTGTGCCAGTACGAGCGCAATTTACGTAATATTTTAAAATTTACCGAATCTGGGCAACAGCCAAATACCAAATGGAGTTATTTACAAAGTAAGTAACTGTAGTTGGGACGCATAAGAGCATAAATAGTGTGTAGTTGTACGCACGGAATTCCGCAATCAGCACACGTTCGCATAGCAAATCGGGACGTGGTTTGAATACGCGAACTTAACGGTTCTGCCAGAAAGTTTCTTCAGATCTTGGCGCCAGAGATGCACTTTAGTGCCAACTAACATTTCGAATTAACTCTTCGCTGTTACTTCTTTATAGGCGTTTAAATTCTTTAAACTATATTGACTACTACTTGAGTAATAAAGATTCACCGAAAATATTTCATTTTATCTCAGTGCGCTATCTTGATTGACGCGTATGTGTTTAGTTAGAAGTTCACGGTCGAGATCGATATCTCTTGTAATAAAACTGAAGATCAATTTGGTTCAACATTTCGCAGTATGATATCAATGAAATATAAAATTAGAATGTAACAACTATTATTATTTAAATTATAATTTATTTCATTGCTGTGTCCATACAGGGTTCATGTTGAACTGTAATCTCTAATTGAAGAACTATACTAACATGAGTGCAATAAATGATTTGATTTGAATGTTTGTTTCATGCTCGCTTCCACTAGCCGTGATTAACGTGGCAGTACGAGTGCGCGCAACGTTACTTTACGAAGTACTACAACGTACAGCCACGGACTTTAATTGTTGAGCCGTTTAGAGCTCACTTTATACTGGACACTTCATAGCTGCATAGAAAACCAAAATCAACAATGAATGTGACAGTACGCCGTCGATTATCGTATTAACCTCGAACCAAATTTATTTCCCAGTGTTTGATGAATCATTTTGAAGAAACGATTTAAACGGATTGTATCGCGTATATTATGAACTTACCAAGTGAATAAAATACCTACACCTCGAAGTACGGCAACGACCACGACGAGCGCTGGAAGGGGTTCGAAACGTCAAGGTATAGGTAAGGTAGACTGGGTACGATTGAAACACAGGACGGTTGAAACAATACAAATATCTCGCAAACCGTTGGTGGGACGGCGAGGGGTCCAAGAGGGGAACGAAGCGAAAGATCGGTTTGTACCCGAAAAAAATCGTTACATTGCTTATTTCCGCGCGCGTAGTTTGTTTGTAGAAGACCCTATTGTGTTTTGATTCCCAAAAGTAAATATTTCCACTCGTAGTAGTTTTTCAATTGTTGTTCTGGTTTCAATTTAAGTGAGAGTATTGAGTGTGTGTTTATGTTTAAAGTGAAGCTTGTGGATCATGTTAGCGTATCTAGTTTATACTGTATCATTATTCTCATTATTACTACAACGGCATTTTTCCGAAAGTCAGAGGTGGGGACGGTTGAAACAGAGTGATTGGCTTGACATTGACAAATGAAAGTCAAAAAAGGTGTTCTTTGGTTTATTTTCATGCGTTTTTCGTTAGTTTGTTACGTTTAAAATGCAGACAGTTTTTTTTACTTAAATAAGGTCTATGTCAATGTTAAGTATTCATAAATGTGTTACAAATGACTGATAATATAGATACTTACGTAGAGTTTATAAAAAACAAAACAACGGATGATATACGAAATGTTTTTTCAACCGTACCTACCTACCCAGTCTACCCTATTTATTAAATAACATAGGTACTTACGTGATAAAATCCGTTTAAAATCGTTTATTTAATTAGTCATAAACGCGAAAGCCGAAGACAAAATTACATATTAAAGATATTTTATTTCAAATTATTCATTCTTTGTGGTTTCATTCATGTTTACATTGTTTATGTCATAATTACTTGGTGGTATATCAACAGTAACTGTGTTCCACTACACAATAGATCCGCTACAAAACTATTTAAGTACCTTAATCCTGTCTATTTGTACACAGGAGGTCAGATGTTTACGTCCCATGAATTGGCCCGGTGGTCACGCGCCTCTTTCGGAGCCTCCTTGCGGGTTTCGAGACGAAAAATGTGCTAGTAAGTAAAACAATCCTATTACAATTAGGTATTGATTTTAAAATATAATATCTTCATATAACTATGTTCATATATTATTTTATTTCTATACTGCAATATGTAGACTATTAGGTACTTATTTTAGAACTCTCGAGGGTTGCGCTGTGTTGAGAGTGAGGGACCCGTATTCATCTCTAGCTATCAACACCATGAATCCTCAAATCAATAACAGTTGGCAACTTACTTATGTTTAGTCGCAGGCGTCTATAGGCTACGATGTCTTCTTATCATCAGACAGACCGCATGTTTGTTAGTTACCCTCGTATTATAGAAAAAAATTAAAAACACAAAATAATTCAAGATATTTTGAAATTCGATTTAGAAATACCTACTCCTTACGGTATCAATCACTCAGTCGGTACCACGTCGGTACAACCTACTTCCAACTGATGTAGGTACACGATTTTTACGTTAGCCTTAATGTCGAAAGTGTGTAAGCAGCTAAAAGAATCAGCAAGCGGGCTGGAATGGTTCTAATGGACGTCGATGGCGACGGTCGTTGCCATTTTGTTTGCGGAAAAAACTAATAGGTTTTGGTGGCTGGGACTGGCATTAAGCGCAAGAGGTCGGGCGCTGTGTAGTAGTCGTATAGTCGTCGTAAAAGCGTCGTAACGGGCGTCGACAGCGGGTGCAAAGCCATCGCGAGCACGCGACTCCCGCTGGGCTCAGACCACGTCCGCCTAAATGCCTCCGTAGGAGCAACTCCTAGCTAGGTATATACTAGCTCAATACTTTGTATTGTTTTATTTTTATAATAGCACTCGGCTTGGTTGGAACTTATAATATCTTCAATTCCATATACCTATACTATACGAAAACTGTCTGGACGTCAGTATTTCTGTAAAATACGTTCTTAGGTACTAGGTAGGTACTACGAGTATAGCAGGACCCAAACTCTCAAGAATAAATTTTGTCAAACCAACGCAACCAAAAACGGCTGAGTTTGTAGAGCAGTTGAACCTTGTGTTTTTTTTTCAAAATTTACTTATTAAATTGTGTTCCTACTTGGATACAATTAGATCGTCGTCCATCTCGGAAATAACCTACATTATCATTATGTATATACATTATTTTAATTACGAACCAAGGTTTTTCTACATAGAGCGAGATGTTCGGTTCTGAATCTCATTATTCAACACGTACCAAAGCGACTTTACTACTATTTCCATAAAATCTAAACCTTATGCTATAAAAAGTTACGCACCCAATAAAAAGCCGACCGGGACATCGCCAGCAAGACGTGATTTAATTATTCCGCGCGGCGATAATGCGTCGCCCTGTTATTTCGGAGTACTCAAAGACAGATTTCCCAGTTACGCCCCTTTGTTCCAGCTTTTCCAATTTAATGGCCCAAGTCGCCCTTACCCCACTTTATATCATCTTGTCGGAAAGAAATCCTCGCGGATCCTGCTACAAATTGAATTGAAACGCTATATAAAGCCCGCGCTAAACGCTTGCCAGGGAATATAGAACCCCACGAAGAGAAACTTGTTAAAAAAATCTGTCGCGTTTGTTAGAGGCATCTTTTATTCATGTTCAATAAATCTCTGTCATTTTACTTCGCGTAATGTTGCGTCAGTTCCTGCCATTCCCATGTTTGTGAATTAAAAATTAATGATATTTTTGCTCGCTAGTTGCTACGACGCGTGCGGATTTCCTGAATACTAGCTACTTCGCTGAAGTCACTTCAGTAAAGTGTGACATTGACGATAAGTGGTATTCCGGTATGTAGGCTGACAGGCCTACTTAACTTGCGTGCGTATATATTTCATATAAGTATTATATCTTCCGCATGACATTCTTATGCACAAACAAGTTGTTTTAGGTACAGAATTAGCATAAAAAAACTACGCAATCGAAGACGTCAAAAGCTCTTAGTCCCTTTTAACGTCCTAGTTTGCGTAGCTACTTTTGACTTTATCTACACTTGAATTAATTTCCCGAATTTTACTTGTGAAAATATCTTCCGACGAGTAGATATCTAAGATTGTTACTTAGTCGTTGATAAAGTCTGGTAAGTAGATAATACTGACTTTTGTATACTTTGTCAGATCACGTGGGTGCCTGGACCCTGGGCGCGGCAGGTGGCGCGCTGGCGCTGCTAGCCCTGGCAGCTCTAGCGCTGTACCGCGGCTGGCGATACGAGCAGGAGTTAGACTCGTTGTTGTGGAAGATCGACTTTAGGGACCTACATCTACCCGATAAGGAACAGCGCACCACCAAACTGAGTAGGTAAAACGAATTTGTAAGTGTTGTTTGCATGCGCTTTACTTACGTATTTTAATTCATTTTCCTCTTCAGCCGATTAGCGACATTACTGTACTTAGTTAGTTAATGCTTGCACTTTTTTAACGAGCATTTTTTAGTTTGTGGTAATCTTATATGTAGTTTTGTTTAGTTTGTGATACCGACTTATAAGTAAATCGATATGAATTCAAGCTGTGTCATGCATGACATCGTGTTACGTAAGTTCGGCTTACTTTTAAGGCTTTCTTCGGAAAGTTGCGGAACTCAGCTGACACATTGAACCGTATTGGGTCAAAACGGCTGAATCATGTAACTTGGAATTTACGTCTTTCCGGCATTCGCATCCGTAATAAGTACTAAATGAAAATGTTGATTCACAATTTATGGGAACAGACCGTGACTTAATATACGAGTATGTTGCATCCTATACTAACTTACGGGATGGGTACCTTCAATTGATTAATCTAATATAATAGAAATAGAACGATGACGGCACTCTTTAACCTTTGACTTCATTACCGGTAAACAAGCTCATTACTAGGAAGAACGCGTGCTAGCTAGTTGGTCAGAGCCTATTTTTTCCAGCAAGATAGCAGCGCAAACGGAAACGGGAATGCATCGGTCATCGTCGTTGCCAACCCTGAGAAGAATGGCAGCACCGGCGGCGTCCGATCCAGCCAGGTTTCGCTGAGCTCGAACCCTGACCTGGACTTTCGCTACTCGGCCATCTTCACCGAGGTTGCGCTGTACCGGGGACGCCTACTTGCCGTCAAGAGAATTCGCAGGCACCATATCGATATCACCAGGGAGATCAAGAAAGAACTCAAAACCGCAAGTATCCCTTTAACACTATCTACGATCAAGCGCCCCAATCCATACTCGAAAGTAACTCTGTTAAAACGATATCAAACGAAGTCGTGGGCAAAAGTTCGTACGATATAAAAAAAAAGTCAATCCCTTCATTTACAAAATATTTCAGCCCCTTGACATCGATAACGTTGAAATCGTTTCGGTCAAATCATTGAGCTATGTAATTGCACCACATTTTTCTTGAAATGGAATTCTTTATTCTGAGAAAAAGATTTTCCTTTTGCCTATTCGTCTGTAATAATGTTCATTTGTGAAGCTGTACAAAAGGCAGGCATTTACCAATAGGTGCAGTTAGCGGCGCGTTCAACTGACACAACATTATAGAAGGAGATATTCCCCAAGGAGGAAAAACTAGCGAAACTTTCACTTTTGTTAAAGGCTGGAACTACGAGATACCGATATAGCAGAATGACATTTCTTGATGAAGGATACATTTTGACTTGTAATTTATGTTTCGGATCCTTGTTTACGACGAAAACACTCACCACGTATGAAGCTACAGCGTGGGCCCAAATGAGCCGACAGACTTTTCCTGGTGGTTACAATACAATACAATACAATACAAATACTCTTTATTGCACACCTCACACAAAAAAGCAGTTACAGAGAGAAACAATACAATAACATGTAGGTAGAGGTAGACAACAGGCGGTCTTATCGCTGAAGAGCGATCTCTTCCAGACAACCTTTGGGTATCGGAGGAAGAGATAAAACTAGATTAATTAGACAAAAAAGTTATAAGATGATTACTCGAAAAATGCTTAGTTTCTGTAATATTCATTTATTTTCGACTATTTACGCTATGTAAAACAACCCATTAAACTGTCATACGTCACTCGGCGTCCATTGTTTTAGTGCAGCACGACTTCAGAGGTTTTTGTACATGGAAACACTAAAATAATTGAACTACCTAGTACTTAAATATTAATTGATTTAACATTATTTGCTCATCACCGCCAGAAATAAATGTTCCAAGTTGTTCGGGTCACTCGGGCCACGGTGTATATCTCTACCCATATATATGGTAGTTACAACTTATACTTACTTGCGTAGGATCCAGAAGGGCTTTAGTTACAGAAGCCCCTTCAAAGTATCTATAATAAGGAAAAGGGAACCCAAGCCTCATCTGCCGCAGAATAAACAAAATACCTACCAACTGACAGCGTATTTGGGAATATGACGTGCAGGCCTTGACTCAGACAAATCACTTTCTTACTCACATTTATTTTACCCACCTAAGCCATCACTACCTCCTACCTCGGTCGCATTATAAGAATAAATCACAATATATTATTATGAGAACAAACATCAGCGTATTATGCTGTTTTTCTGAACAAATATTTACGTGCTCTGATTTCATCTTATTAAATTTGGTGGTACCTATGTACCACATGTACCTAGCGTAATATAATTTAAGCAGGCAAGATATATTTTTGTAATTTTCCTTGGACGGGTATTTTATTAATATCTCGTGTTTTATTAAACAATTGTGCCTTCTTACGTAATTACCACCCGCCAAAAGTCATCTACACTATTATTTGTGTGTTAAGGTCCATAAGAGGTAGACCATTTTTTGTCTGGCTGTACCGTTACTAACAAGGAAAGGTCCCTACCCAACTGTCCGGCTCCAATTTGATTTATTTTTATCTATGTTATAGAGTAGTCTAAAATAACACTTTTTTTTTAGCTGCCCTTTTTTGCTTTTTTAGAACATGAAAAATAAGGTGAAATAACAAATAACAAAACTCGTGTCCATTACTTTTTCACGTTTTCCAACATATAATAAAATCAACCGTAATTAATTATCAATTTGCTTGAACAAATCTCTTTACAGAAGTTAGAGGGATTTTTCACTTTTCAGTACTTAGAATTGAAGGACAATTTCTCCCAGCAGGTTGAGTTTAATGCCGCTAAAACAAAATAAGTGTCTGTTATTTTAGACTACTCTATAACATATATAAAAATAAATCAAATCGGAGCCGGTCAGTTGGGTACCTTTCCTTGTAAGTAAATATGAAAAAGCGGCCAAGTGCGTGTCGGGCCACGCGCAGGGTAGGGTTCCGTAGCTGCCCGTCTGTCACAGAATGCGGACTTAAAAGGGGCTTTTGTCTATTATAGCTTACCCTCGTAAATAATCGTAAATATTAGATACTACATAAACTAATCGAACCGCAGACCGCAAACTTTTAGCAGCAACAGGTTATTTACGTAAAATAATTACGAACATCTCCGAACAGCATCAAGCCGCACATCACAACTAGCCGCGCGCGCAAGAAGCACCGTGCCGTAAGTCCGCCTAAGTTTTAGCATTGCCACGGGTGGGGGGGCACGAGCGCGCAAAAGACCTGTCCTGGTCTTCCGCAACTCAACCGTCCACGGTAAAAGGTTCAAATTCCAATGACAATGTATATGCACCCGAAATTAAGTGCATTTCTTACCAGTTAACTAGTTATGTCTACTACTCGTTAACTAGTTATGTCTACTTAACTGTGATAGTTTTCCTTGTAAATCCATTATATGTACTACTGCCACAAATTTTTTCACGTCCCCAGTAGTAGCCATTTAGCCGGCAGGGGGGGGACATAACTCGAACAAAAATTAGGGCTTTAAATCCCATTATCTCGCAAACGCATAACTAAGTTGAAAAATAGTTTTAGTAAACCCATAATATTTTTGAACAATCTATCCAACGATACCCCACACTATAGGATTAACGAGAAAAAAAAATACATCACCAATTAACATGTAGGGGAGGTACCCTAAAAAAAATTTTTTTTCAGGATTTTATTCTACTGTTTTGTCGGCGTGATTAGTTTACATACCCACGCCGAATTGCAGTTTTCTAGTTGTATGGGTTACTGATCTAAGCCGAAGACGGACAGACACATAGACGGACGGACGGACATGGCAAAACTATAAGGGTTCCTTGTTGACTACGGAACCCTAAAAATGAGACTCTTGTGTGCAAGCTCAGTATATGGCTCACATTATCTTTTCTAAAGTCTCGAATAAAATCTCTAAGTGAATCGAGAAAGGGTGAGTGAGGTGCTTGAGTGGGTGCAATTCGACGAACAGTAAATAATGTCAATTTGTTCAGGTGTTAGGGAGCTCTAACCTAGGTAGACAAGTACTTGGTATTTGTTCGGTTCTTACGGTTAAAATATTATATTCTCTTCGCTATCGGGTAGCGCATCACAAAGAGCGAAAATACACGGGTAAAAACCGGCCAAGTGCGTGTCGGACCACGCAAAACGAAGGATTCCGTGCCTATTAAAAAGGTCGTATCGTCACAGAAATTTTACGGCACTTACGTCCTTTTCTTTGAGGAAGGCAGTTTTTCAGCAATATCTCGAAAACCTCTGAACCGATCTTATTCAAAACAATTTTCGGTGAATGAAATTAATACGCCCTATGTCCATGAATTTTTTCATATTTTTAAAATACACCGTTCAAAAATTAGAGGGGGGGGACAGAATTTTAGTGACTTAGGCGATTGATGTGCCACACATGGGCTTACAATGATTTTTTTTTTTGACACTCAGTTTTATGTATGAAGTGCACCCCTAAAAAAATATTTTAGTAATTTTAATTACAAAACTACGTAGCGGCTAACAAAATACACCTATCCTCAAAATTTTATTTAAATAAACCTTATAGTTTTCGAGTAAAATGTCTGTGACATACGGACAGACGGACAGACGGACATGACGAAACTATAAGGGTTCCGTTTTTGCCATTTTGGCTACGGAACCCTAAAAAAGATAAATTTTCAACATGTGTAATTTTCTTTAATGTCATTGTTATAGGCATTATCAAGTAATTAAGTAGTGTCAAGTATAGAGCCAGTGTCAAACAGCAACACCTTAATACCTACTAAATATTTACATAAACACAAGTTTGTAAGAAAAGTTAAGCATCAAAAGGCGAGGCGCTGGCGAAACCAAGTTAGGATAGGTAGTTTATTTGCTTTTTGCCTTCATTTATCCCTCGTTGAAACAAATAAATCTAGTTTGAAACTTGGTAACGCAACGATGTAGTTACGGTTTGTTTGTTTTTTCAGATGCGGGATTTACAACACGACAACGTAAATGGTTTTGTCGGAGCCTGTATAGAACCACCGAATGTGTGCGCGCTGTCGGAATATTGCACCCGGGGAAGCCTGAAGGTGCTTTAGAAACGCAATAAGCATTCTATTTTAAAGCATCTGCTCTCGGATACTTCATTGTAGATTTATCTTTGCAGGATATACTAGAAAATGAAGATATCAAATTGGACAACATGTTTATAGCGTCGTTAGTCGGAGATATCATCAGGGTAACTGTTTTTTTTTTAATGATGGCTTATCTATCCTACTATTTTAAAGTTACTTATTTCTGTAAACACGAATCAAAATGGTAAATTCTGTGTAATACACATGGTAAAAATAATGCAAATCGGCCAATTCAAAACCTCGCATTGGACTTGTCGTCGAGACGAAAAACGGGTGATAAGCCAAGAATAAATTGTTATCAAAAATCTTTAATTATAATCATGTTATAATCTTTACTTTTCGTCATTGTTACCTAATAAGAAAAGATTTGGAACAGTAGTACCCACTTGAAATATCATTAGGTACCTACAGGTGTTAATTTCTTTTTTTTTATGTCTGCAGTTTTTTTTAATAAATAATTATATAATAGATTTGGATTTTTTTCTATTTTTAGGGTTCCATACCTCAAAAGGAAAAAAACGAAACCCTCATAGGATCACTTTGTTGTCTGTCTGTCTGTCAAGACCCTTTGTCTCGGGAACGCGTGGAGGTATGGAGTTGAAATTAACACCGTGTACCTACTTAAGTCTATAGTCCCTTGAAGCTGTGAAAAAATCAAACTTATAAGTTAACGTAACGTAAAATTTAGTGTTATATAATGAAATGAAAAAAAAATCTCTTAAACAACCCTTGGTTTTACAGCATTTTCTTCTGCCAAACTGAAGGACAGTTATAGTAATGATATTTAGTGTTCTGTGAAAAATACGGCACTATATTTCGACACTCTCAAGGGAATCAAAATTTACAGAGTACATCCCGTTGACCTAGGACTGTTATATGACTGCTTGTCGTCCGTTTTCGGCTTGACGTTGATTTTTGGGATAAACTTTATAATAGTCATTTGAAAATCATTACTTTATTTGTGTAGTAACAATGTGTTATGATTGCAGGGTATGATTTTCATCCACGAATCGCCGCTGCAGTACCACGGCGCGCTGCGCCCGTCTAACTGCCTGGTGGACGCGCGCTGGGTCGTGAAGCTCGCAGACTTCGGCCTCCAAGCCTTCCGCGCCGGGGAATTGCCACCCACGGAACCAAATGCAATCCGATCGCATATTGAAAGTGAGTGCTTAAAACTTAAACAATTGCTTTCATGGAATAACTTTAGTGCCGCAGAATAGTACATTGTTTAACGAGGGGCGTAAGTGCCCGTGTTATACACAATGTTTTTCATCACATTCGCGAGGAAATAAATAACTACAAAAGACAGAAAAATCTAAGTTTCATACAGCCGCACCAATCAAAAATTGACAACTTCACTTCCAGATCAGTGCTAGTGGAGCGCGCAGCTTCAATGTTTCAACCAATCACAGAGCAGTATTCTTGCGGCCAGATTTGCTTAAGCCAATCAGAGGGTTCTATATTTTAAGACTAAACTTAACAGCCCGTGGGAGGTAAAACGGCTATAACTTCTCTGTACGCTCGCAAGTAATAACGCCATTGACGAGCAAGTGTGATGAAGATACATAAATTAATAAATACGAGTGAAGGAAGAGAATGTTAGGAGCTTCTATGCTTGGAAATAAATAGAACCCTACTACTATTTAAAAAACTTAGCCTTTACTAGTGATTATCGGTTTAAATATTAACATAATTAGTTACAAATTCCACCTTATAAGTTTGGTACGTAAGATGTTTACACATTAGGTACCTATTTGAATTACATTAGGTAAGTACCTACCTAATTATACTTCAAGACCAGTGGCATTATGTTACCTCAGAAACGCCGAAGTAAATTAAATTAAATACGAAAAAACACACGATTAAACGTCCTAATACTCAACTCTTATCCTTACCAGTTTATAAAAGAAGAAAGGATTCATTAATTTATAAATAGCTCCTGGTGCGCGTGAGATTTTAATGAGACCTAGAAACGAGTCTCTAAAGATAAAAAAAACGTCTAGGTACGTTACGTTGTTTTTGCCCATAAAATGTTGTTATCTACGATGTTAGTGCATGAAATAAGTAAACTTTTGAAAATATTTGTATGGATCGCTTTATATATCTTTCAAATAATGAGTTAATCAATTACTGGAGCTTGGGTGTGACAACTGGAGATTTCTCTCATATTTATTGTTGTTTGTTAGGTACGAGTATACACATTTCATCATAACGTGAATTATGTTTGCCATTCATATGAAATGCTCCTACTACACCTACCGCCTTTGCTTAAAAGAAGGCGCTGGCTTTCTTGTTTTTTTTTTATTATCTTGTGTTAGACAGTATTTGTTACGTCTCAGCGATATTGGATTCAGAAACCCGAATAGGCACCTACCTACGCCTTTTGTATATGTAAGACTCGAACAATCCTATATGGTGTGTTCGTTATAGTAAATTACTATTTTACAACTCTCGACTTAGTGGCGCAGATTGCTGGAACAAATTATCGTAATGTGGACACGACGGACAAAAGCACCAAATTTTTTTCAAGTACTAGTTAGGTAGGTACATATTTTTAAGTTTTTGATAGGAACCAACTCCTCCGTCGGCCACCTTTTTTCTATGGCGGTCATTTTGAATTATAGGTAACAAGATATCGGATATCGGAGACAAGTAAATGTATGGAAAACGTGCTTAGGTACTGTTCACACCGCCCAGTCCGATACCGAAGCATGCTCCTACCGAAAAGTGTCGTTGTCGGATCCTACACCGACGGTTACGGATTGGTGTGAACAAGCTCTAAAGAGGCAACACAGGCGCTTGACCAATAATGAGAGACCATTTCGAACTGTGTTGCCGATTTTATAAATCATAATCAAATTCATACCTATAACCAAGATTCGAGTTGTATATCACTTAGACACTCAAACTTGGTGTCTAAATATACATATTTGGGGTCAGGGATTTTAACTAGATATTTTTTAGGGTCGAGTTCCCAAAGGATACCAAACGGAACCCCGATACTAAGCCTCCGCTGTGGGTCCGTCTATCTGCGTGTCAGTAATTCTATTACCTATATCTATGTATTTGTACTTTGTACGCAGATAAATTACTCTGTAGAACTCCTAAGGAGGGAGGACTGGTTGAACGGCCTCATAGATTGGAAACCAGGCAGCCTAAAGTGGTACACTGATGGCTCCAAATCCGACGAGCTTGCACGAGCGGGGGCAAAGGGGACACACTGCGGACCTGAACCGTTTTGTGGGGTCCCCAAAAGTCTGACCAAGCTCACTCTAAAGACCTATTGTTTCTACAAGACCATTCAAGCCAGGAGAGCTATCCCAGGACTGAAACATTCCAAAGCGCTCATTAGAGCCTTTAGCAAAAAGGCGTCCACTAACGCCTTGGCACTAAGTAGGAACCGTCTACGCATGCTAGTAAGGGTGCTTACAGGGCATTGTCGCCTAAACAAGCACATGCAAGTGTTGGGGCTGTGTGACACAAGGCAGTGCAGACTCTGCCTTGAAGCAGAGGAGACGCCTATATACACACATCCTAACCGATTGCCCTTGTCTTATGCGCAGCCGTAACTCCATTCTGGGCAAACACCTCATGTGCCCGGAGGAGATCAAGTTTCTTGAGTTCAACAAAATCCTGCAATTCTTCGAGTTCGCAGGACTTGACCAAGAATTGTAGTAAGTGGCGATCACAATAGATCAGCAATGGTCGCAGTGATACAATAGCCACTACCAGCATAATAATAATAATAATCTATGTATTGTGTATTGGGCACATGCCCAATATGCTGGCGGCATTATCTCGATGAACTACCAAATATATGTGCTGGACCAGGTACGAGCCTGGCCTGGGATCGCAAACTCTCTCACACACTTGCTGTCTTAACTTTTTAATAAAACTCGTCTCCCCCGCAAGTTAATAGTAAATATAATGTATTCTTGAATATATTTAATAAATCGTATTAAATTATGGTTTAGTTAGGGCTGAAGTTAACCTGCCTTAATCTAGCCAACTTAACACAAAGGCGTTACTTCCTTTTTCATTAATTCGCAATTCTTCACTAACGCAATTATTTACGCAGCAGTTCACCCCACTCGTTATGAAATCTTCACAGTCATAATTTTTGCACAAAAGCGTCACGGACTTCACAGTTTTTAAGGCAAAGCCTTTGTGAATAGTCACAGGGTGAGCAGTTCGAATGGTTCAGTAAGTGCACATCAGAAAGTAGCTACAGGATTAGTTTATGATTGAGTGATTATGATTTGTTTGTGTAGGTGAAGGAAAATATCGTGAGGAAACCGGTCTAATCCCAATATGGTCTGGTTTTCGCTCTGGGTTGGAAGGTCAAATGGCTGTCACTTTCGTAAAACGTTTGCCTATGCCAAATCTTAGGACTAGATGCCAAAGCAGACCCACAAATGGGAAAACGCTAGATAATGATTTAGGATTTGTATACCTACCTACTTTACAGAAATTAAGGTTCATTGTGCACTTTTGGGAACAGGAGAGACTATGATTCTGATGATTATTTTCAGGTCTAGTATACCTTGCCCCTGAGCTCCTCCGCTCCGCCGGCTGGGGCCACCCGACCACGACCGAGCAGTGCCTGGGCTCGCCGGCCGCGGACGTGTATGCGTTCGCCCTGGTGCTATACGAGATGCATACGCGCCGCGGCCCGTTCGGCGCCGACGCACCGCCGGCGCCCGCGCTGTTGCGCCGGCTGGCGTTGGCGGAACCACTGCCTTACAGGTAGGTACGTATGTGTATGTGAAGTTAGAGGTTTTATTCTACCAGATAATCTGAAGTACAATTCATCAATTGGTATGTTATAGCATGAACTGATTCCACCGTACCCTTAACGTCATCATAAGTATCACTTGCACTGCACCACAATACCTATTTCCTCATCGTCGACTTCGCCGTTACATTATGTTATCTTGAAATTGCTACTACATTAAACTTAATTTCAATTTTCGTTTATTTGACATGTTTATAGTTTGATTGACATCGTGATAGGCAAACGCTCGTCTACACGTATGTGCAGATCGAGCATGTTAGTGTTTATCCACTCACTTCGCATCCCGACGCTACGCATACTACACATAATTTCTAATTTCATGGGTTTTTGGTAATCATTTTGGATGGGTCTGGATCGCATTAGTATACTAGGTTTTTTATTTCAATAATAAGTAGGTATATCACTTTCTTCTTTTTTGTGTAGATATATTGAAATGATTTGGTGTCCAAACTAGCATCTGACAAGTACCTGAAACGTATACCTACTTTATGGCTACTTAACAACTTCATGTTTAAAATATATTGGTAAATGTAGCATTGTATTATTGATAGTTTTAGTTCACCGACATTATTTTTAGACCACCACTAGACGACCTCGCGGCTCAGTTCGACTGCTCGCGCGAATGCTGTGTGGAGTGCTGGGCAGAGGACCCCGTGACGCGACCTGACTTTAAAGCCATAAGGACCAAGCTCAGACCATTACGGAAAGGAATGTAAGAACTTCAACTTTAAGGCCTTTGCCACACTGGATGCGTTCTGCGGTCTGCGGTCGGGTCAAATTGAACTGTTCATACATAATGCGGGCTTGACCTGACCGCAGACCGCAGAACGCATCCAGTGTGGCAAAGGCATAAATACTAGGTACTATTTTTATATTAGCTCTCACATGTTAAACACATAAAAATAAAATTTGACTAATCCACTTCACCATTACAGGAAACCAAATATATTCGACAACATGATTGCCATGATGGAAAAGTATGCAAATAATTTAGAAGTGTTAGTGGATGAGCGCACCGACCAACTACAGGAAGAGAAGAAAAAAACAGGTAAGAGGACATCTATCATAGTCATTCTAGCTTAAATTGAGGTAAAACATAGGTCGTCATAGGTAGGTATTACATTTCCTAGTAATCCCAGTCTTATGCTTCGAAAGATTCATTTGCTACCAAAGCTCTCAAGTTTAACTAAATTCAAACGCTGTCTTAACTTTATGGGCAATCATCAATCAATTTCGGATAGACACGTCTCGGTCTTGAAGTTGACTGGGAAGTCCAAGTTCAAGACATAAACAGTTTCATTTGTGATGCACTTCAGAGGCTTTGCTAGAAGATATGCTACCAGTGCCGGTGGCCGACCAACTGAAGCGCGGCCGCCGCGTCATGCCGGAGAGTTACGATTCCGTCACGATCTACTTCAGCGACATCGTCGGATTCACTGCTATGTCAGCGGAAAGCACACCGTTGCAGGTGAGATTTACCATTATTATAGCTATAGTCTGGCAATTTTCTGATATGTAAAATGCCAGGCTATTCCCAGCGCTATTACCGATTGCCTGAAATTGAAGCGGTTTTTATAAAGTTCAAGGTCCCTGTCCCTGCAATAATCCGATTGGATTTTTTAAATCTTGATTTCATTGATCTCGTTGTTTAATCATATTTAAACTAATTCTTTTGAACGACTCAAGAATTCGAAAATCAACATCTTAAATATAGGTATGTCCGTGGAATTTAAGCCGAAGGCGCGGACGCTGTTTCTAGCAAGTTTACCTTTAAGCGCCAGCTTAAAGGCTGTTTGTTGACGCTCCAAAAATCCCAACCCTGACCCAGCCAGCACTTTTTAACATCCCAACCGTTTCGCGTTTTATGCTTTGTGTGTTTTCATCCCATTGTGCTACTGTTATATATTTTACAAATTTATTACATTAATTATTTATTTATTATCTATACTTTTGTATCTATAGTATGTTGTGTTGCGTTCCGTGGGTCACGTACGGTGCTGTCTGGAAACCAGCGTTGTAGGTGTCTGTCTGACTTCCGGCATAATGCTGAGAGCGACCGATTCACTGCCGACACAATGCGTCAATTGTATTGTATGTCTACTCCCTTTGCCTCTGTCTTTTGTGTAGTGAATAAATGTCTTCTTTCTTTTCTTTCTTTCTTTCTGTTTATAACGCGTCCGTTGGCATTCCGGATACATGTAGTCCGAGCCTAAAGAGCTAATGAAATTTTTCATAGAATGTCTTTTCTTACAATAAACAGTAAGTATTTTGCTTTTTACAGGTTGTAGACTTCTTAAATGACCTTTACACATGTTTCGACTCCATCCTAGAGAACTTCGATGTTTACAAAGTGGAAACCATTGGCGACGCATACATGGTTGTGAGTATACTTTAGGATTTTTGAAATACGAATGATCATTTAGGTATCGTCCCTTTAACCTTTTCCACGCCAACGACGCATATACCCGCACCGCAGATATTGTATTCGTCAAGGAGCCCAACGCGATAGCAACCTTCTTGCATTGATATAAGGTTTAACTCCGCACTAAGTGTTGATTTGGCGTGTGATTGTCAACTTTTCTCTTTGACAGAGCGTTGAAAAGGCTAATACGCCCATGTAATGATACATTCATTAATATTATCCCATTTCAATTTAATTAAACGTACCTAATCGTCTACCTGTAATATGCGAAAGTTTATCTTAATATTTGACCAGGTGTCGGGACTTCCAATACGTAATGGGATCTTGCACGCGGGCGAGGTGGCGTCGATGGCGTTGGCTCTTTTATCGGCCACACGTTCCTTCAGAGTTCGGCATAGACCCGAACACAGACTGTTACTACGAGTTGGATTACATTCCGGTAAGAAACTCTCATTTAGAATGCGCTACTAACGTATCTAGTTTATATTGTAATTGTATTTGATGGTGCGCTATCACATACGTTTTTTTCATTGTCACTATATTAGTAATTGTGTTTAAATCTCCTAGTGGGAATGCCTTAAAAAATAGATTTTAAATATTTAAGTATAAATTCAATTCTCTTTGAAAATCCATATCCATACTAATCTATACTAATATTATAAATGGGAAAGTGTATGTGTGTGTTTGTTTGTTTGTTTGTTTGTTTGTCCGTCTTTCACGACAAAACGGGGCGACGAATTGACGTGATTTTTTAAGTGGAGATACCTAGTTGAAGGGATGGAGAGTGACATAGGCTACTTTTTGTCTCTTTCTAACCCCCCACTTCCCTAAAATGGGGGGTGGAAGTTTGTATGGAGCATTCCGCAATTTTCAAGGTAGAAAGCTAAAAATTGGTATGCGGACTATTTGTTAGTAACAAAAAAATCGTGCATCATTTTTTTTCTGGAAATCTGCATCCAACCCCTTAAAAATGGGGGGGAAATTTTATATGGGAATTTTCACAGTTTTCAAAGTAGGAAGCTAAAAATTGGTACCAACGAAAAATACCTGCCCTTTTTTTGTTAATTTTCCCCCAGCCCCTAACTATGTAGAGTCGATATGTAGAGTCGATATGTAGAGTCGGTATGTAGAGTTGGTATGTAGAGTCGGTAAGTAGAGTCGATATGCAGAGTTGATATGTAGAGTCGATATGTAGAGTCGATATGTAGAGTATATATGTAGAGTCGATAATTATATAAAAGAAGAAACTGACTGAATGACATATCACCGCGCAGCCAAATTGCAATTCAATTGGAACATACGGGTCAAACTGAGATGATACTTTTTTGTAAGTAAACGGTTAAAATTACTTTTAGAACGCGGGCGAAGCCGCGGGCACAAGCTAGTAACTGTATATTTCTGTTTCGGTTTTTTTCCCCAATAAAGAAAATAAAATGAAAACTTGTATTTTTTTAAATCTTTTAAATTGAATTTATTTCTAAAACTCCCAGGACCCGTTTGCGCTGGAGTAGTTGGACTAAAAATGCCCAGATATTGTTTATTTGGAGACACCGTGAACACGGCGAGCCGCTTCGAATCAACTGGAGCACGTATGTAACAAATATTTATTACTACTAAATTGGTCCTTCCAACCGGATGTTTTAATCGCATTCTCATATTTCAGCTCTCAAAATCCACTGTAGCGCGGCCTGCAAATCGTTGCTCGATAAACTAGGAGGTTATATACTCGAAGAGAGGGGTATAGTGGCTATGAAAGGCAAGCGGGATCAAGTGACGTATTGGCTGAAGGGGGAAGAGACGGCGACGGCGGCTGCGCGGGCGCACAGGCGAGCGCAGGCCGAGGGCGTGCCGCTGGCTGTTGAGAAACGGGGACAGAGAAGCTCGCTGAAAAACAAATGCTGGAAGAACCAAGTCGGAGTCTTACACAGGTGAGATAAAATCTGATTGTAGGTATGGAAAGTTTGACAAGTATATATGTAATGAAGCTGCCGGCGCCGTAAATGTTGATCGGGGGCTGTAATCGTAAGTTAGTGCAACCCGCTTGAAGTTAACATTTTGTGAAAAAAAAATTACCTTACTTTTGTATATTGGACACTCCAGTCCATGTCATTAAGTATTTGAGTTAATTATGTGCATAGTTCTTGACTGTGAAATGCTTCGATTTTGCAGGTGTTGCAGTTTAGAATCTCCAAAAAAATTACGTTTTGCTTCGGGCAATCTCTTGGAATCACATACAGATAGCGTTTTACATCATCGGAGTGATGAATATTTAATGGAGGTAAATTATTGATTGATTATTTGTATCATTGAATTGGTTCACAACGAATCATTGATTTTTTTCTGATGTTTCCTATCAGCTATTTTGTTTTCAGGTGATAGGCGACGGTCGTTTAGCACCAGCGCAACGCGGCGATCTGTTAGAAGCGCCGAGCCTGCGACACGAGCAGACCAGCGTCTCGTGTCCCATCATCGAGCACACGGAAAGCACGCCGCAGCTCCCGGCCAACTCGTGCGCCACTCTGCCACACGAGAACCGCCGCAAGCCCTCCGACAACAAACCCTGCGACATCAAGTCCTGCGACTTCAAACCCTGTGACTTCAAGCCCTGCGACATCAAGCTCGTCGTCAACGGCTGCTCGTATGAGAACGAGGCCGGGATACCGCTCCTCGCGGACGCGTGACTTAGTTTATGTACTTATTAATTCCTCGCACTAGTCAAAGGGCCACGCCCTAGGTCTGTAACATAGGTTATTGTAGCCTCATTTTTGAAAGATTTAGCTCTCTATTTTTGTTTATAGTGGATTTAAAGAATGTTACATCTGGTGGGCTATGTGTCTTTTTGGACTGGAAAAGTTTATGTCTATCATTAATCATTATTGTAAGATCTCTAAGCGCAAACCTTTGGAGATGTCGTGATCCAATGTATAGTTAAATACGTTAAGTGCCAAACGTGTATGTTTGCGATGTGCATACTTATTTATTAGTTATGGAATATTATACGAAATAATCGGTCCTGTAAGTTATCAAAAGCCAGGCAAAGCCGGGATAGAATAGTTTATACATTATTTTTAAGTTCAGTGAAAGGACGATACTATAGCGTCAATGTGATCCGTGTCAGTATTAAGCTATTAAGAGACCACGTTCAATAGAAATTATTTAATAACATTAAACTCTTATTTCACATTTCACGGTAACATCGTTTTACTTAGACATATTATTTACAAAGTCGATAGGGCTAATATATGTATCGTTGGGCCGTCACACGGCGGACTCGGTGTCGAGCAGCGGCGGGCCGGGCGCGCGGCGCAGCGAGGGGCTGGAGCTGCGGTTGGCGAAGATGCCGAGCAGCCACGAGCGCAGCGCCAGCCGCGGCAGCTTGCTCTCCGGGGCGTCGGCCACGTGCTCGAGCGACCGCCACTTCTTGTAGAACTCGATGTAGCTCGAGTCGTGCACCCGGCGCTTGGGCCGGTCGAACTTGTTGTACAGCGAGCACTTGCGCAGCAGCGGGCTGTCCTCCTCGAGGCGCGCGTCCAGCGCGGCGATCGCGGTGCCGTTGTACACGGGGTCGGCGGGCTAAGTGCAGTAAAAATACTATCATCTGGAGGCCAACGATGTACTTTGTTTATAACTTTATCCTCGATCTGTCGAGTCCTACCAAAATTTTGGGTATGCCATGGGGTATGCGTAGTAGGTAAATTAAAAAAAATGCCCATTATACAAACTAGGCGAGTAAAGTGTCATTTTCTATATTTTTTTTGCGCGGAATCGAATGAGACCATACTCTACTACCCTACTACCATATTTATAGGATCAATATTTTGTGAGATATGAAGGGTGTTTGTTGAAAAAAGAGAGTTGTTTCGATCTACCGATCGAGCTCAGCGCTTGCCTGCAGCGACACATTACCTGGGGCAGCGTGGCCACGGGCTCGGGCTCGGCGTCGAGCGAGCGCGTGGTGTGCTGGCGGCGCAGGCGCGGCGCCAGCACGTCCAGCGACGCGGCGGCCCGCAGCGCGCGCGCCGGAGACTCGGCGCGCTCCCCCGCCGTCGACGACGCGATCGAGCTCAGCGCTTGCCTGCAGCGACACATTACCTGGGGCAGCGTGGCCACGGGCTCGGGCTCGGCGTCGAGCGAGCGCGTGGTGTGCTGGCGGCGCAGGCGCGGCGCCAGCACGTCCAGCGACGCGGCGGCCCGCAGCGCGCGCGCCGGAGACTCGGCGCGCTCCCCCGCCGTCGACGACGCGATCGAGCTCAGCGCTTGCCTGCAGCGACACATTACCTGGGGCAGCGTGGCCACGGGCTCGGGCTCGGCGTCGAGCGAGCGCGTGGTGTGCTGGCGGCGCAGGCGCGGCGCCAACACGTCCAGCGACGCGGCGGCCCGCAGCGCGCGCGCCGGAGACTCGGCGCGCTCCCCCGCCGTCGACGACGCGATCGAGCTCAGCGCTTGCCTGCAGCGACACATTACCTGGGGCAGCGTGGCCACGGGCTCGGGCTCGGCGTCGAGCGAGCGCGTGGTGTGCTGGCGGCGCAGGCGCGGCGCCAGCACGTCCAGCGACGCGGCGGCCCGCAGCGCGCGCGCCGGAGACTCGGCGCGCTCCCCCGCCGTCGACGACGCGATCGAGCTCAGCGCTTGCCTGCAGCGACACATTACCTGGGGCAGCGTGGCCACGGGCTCGGGCTCGGCGTCGAGCGAGCGCGTGGTGTGCTGGCGGCGCAGGCGCGGCGCCAGCACGTCCAGCGACGCGGCGGCCCGCAGCGCGCGCGCCGGAGACTCGGCGCGCTCCCCCGCCGTCGACGACGCGATCGAGCTCAGCGCTTGCCTGCAGCGACACATTACCTGGGGCAGCGTGGCCACGGGCTCGGGCTCGGCGTCGAGCGAGCGCGTGGTGTGCTGGCGGCGCAGGCGCGGCGCCAGCACGTCCAGCGACGCGGCGGCCCGCAGCGCGCGCGCCGGAGACTCGGCGCGCTCCCCCGCCGTCGACGACGCGATCGAGCTCAGCGCTTGCCTGCAGCGACACATTACCTGGGGCAGCGTGGCCACGGGCTCGGGCTCGGCGTCGAGCGAGCGCGTGGTGTGCTGGCGGCGCAGGCGCGGCGCCAGCACGTCCAGCGACGCGGCGGCCCGCAGCGCGCGCGCCGGAGACTCGGCGCGCTCCCCCGCCGTCGACGACGCGATCGAGCTCAGCGCTTGCCTGCAGCGACACATTACCTGGGGCAGCGTGGCCACGGGCTCGGGCTCGGCGTCGAGCGAGCGCGTGGTGTGCTGGCGGCGCAGGCGCGGCGCCAGCACGTCCAGCGACGCGGCGGCCCGCAGCGCGCGCGCCGGAGACTCGGCGCGCTCCCCCGCCGTCGACGACGCGATCGAGCTCAGCGCTTGCCTGCAGCGACACATTACCTGGGGCAGCGTGGCCACGGGCTCGGGCTCGGCGTCGAGCGAGCGCGTGGTGTGCTGGCGGCGCAGGCGCGGCGCCAGCACGTCCAGCGACGCGGCGGCCCGCAGCGCGCGCGCCGGAGACTCGGCGCGCTCCCCCGCCGTCGACGACGCGATCGAGCTCAGCGCTTGCCTGCAGCGACACATTACCTGGGGCAGCGTGGCCACGGGCTCGGGCTCGGCGTCGAGCGAGCGCGTGGTGTGCTGGCGGCGCAGGCGCGGCGCCAGCACGTCCAGCGACGCGGCGGCCCGCAGCGCGCGCGCCGGAGACTCGGCGCGCTCCCCCGCCGTCGACGACGCGATCGAGCTCAGCGCTTGCCTGCAGCGACACATTACCTGGGGCAGCGTGGCCACGGGCTCGGGCTCGGCGTCGAGCGAGCGCGTGGTGTGCTGGCGGCGCAGGCGCGGCGCCAGCACGTCCAGCGACGCGGCGGCCCGCAGCGCGCGCGCCGGAGACTCGGCGCGCTCCCCCGCCGTCGACGACGCGATCGAGCTCAGCGCTTGCCTGCAGCGACACGTTACATTTACACCCGTTAGGCAGACGAGTCCACGGTGGAATGTTGTGCTAAAGTTATCGTTTGCTCGCACATAAAGAAGACGCTATTAATCCTTCTCTGAACATTGTGTCGATCTCATATAGCAGTTGTAGCACACCAAACTTGCATGTAATTTTAAATGAACAAGAGTAACGTTTCGGCTTAATGTTGATGGAGCTGCGCTTTCTCCGAAGTTACACTTCCACCCCTGGAGCATAATAGCTGTGACGACTCCTCTCTGGACGGAGAATGAAGGCAAGCCAAAGCTGAGAGTCCTGCGGGTCGTTACTCCCAACAGCTCTCCAGAAGCTGCCCTGCGGGCTTATGTTTTATTATTATTTTTAGTTGTCTGGCCGTAACCCTGACCACCAATTGTTCAATAGCGCTTTGAAAAAAAAATTGGCTATAAGTCCATAAAAACGTTTTTTTTTCTTGTCGGTGGAATAAGGTCTAGACCCTCACCCTATTTCATGTGTGCACGTTATGGAGACTCACACAGTAGATTCAGACAGTGTGTGGAGATGTAGGCAGTACCTGGCCTTGGCGAACATGTCCTTGGCGCGGCGCTGCGCCGCGGGCGTGGCGGGCGCGGGCGCGGGCAGCGAGCAGCGCGAGCCGCGCGCGCCCGACGCCGCGCGCTGGCGCACCACACTGCCGCCGCCGCTGCCGCCACCTGAATTTTAAGTCGGATCCTACACTCAAACCGTCTTGCTTGGATAAGGGATATACTAAGTGTCCGCGTGAGCGCGTCCTTCGGGACTAACGGCCCGGCCTCGACATTGCGGGAATTGTGCCACGGCAAGCGTTTTATCTGTTCATTGCGCGTGGTTAGTTGGTATCACACGCAATGAATTAGAAAAACCGCTGCTGCCGCCGCCGCCACGCAATGTTGTGGCCGGGCCGAAGAGCGAACTATGATGGGACGCTTCGGACCTTCGACTCTTAGGTTCGCATGTATGGGGCACACCAACACCGCAAATAAAACATGAACAGACAACTCCTACAGACACAAAAAAGATAAGCCCGATTCGTACCCGATAGTGAGGGATGCCGCGAGTCCGTCAGCCTGGGGCTCCGCCGCGGTCTGCAGAACAACGGCCGCAGATCATCGCCCTCCACGAATCGCTTCTGGATGGCCTTCTCCGTGGTGCCCACCAACCAGTACGTTTGAATCTGGAATCAACAACAACAACAATCATCAGCATCATATCAGCCGAAAGACGTCCACTGCTGGACATAGGCCTCCCCCAAAGAGTGCCACAATGACCGGTCCTGCACCACCCGCATCCAGTGTTGTCCACTCATGGTAGTTTAAAATTGTTATAACAGTGTAATGACTATATGATACAAAAAAATGCAACTCTGTTCCAATTTAGAATGGTATACATTCCATTGAAGAGGAGGATGCCTTTAAACAGGCCTTTGGGTAGCTAGAAACTATAGATTCTAAAATTTTAATAAAAATAAGTCTTCTCTGGTTTCCTTGGAATGAGTTTGAGAAGATACTCAATTATTTTTGAAGCTAAACTTATATAACTTGCTCATCCGTAGCTATCTCCGACCGCCTTAGACGACACCGGCAGATAGCTATGACGGCGCCGTGTTTTCCGTGTACAAATGAACTAATACGAAAGATAGATGTACGTGGCGCAATATAATGCTAGCCGCGTTACCCGTCAGTCCCGTGACATACTCGTAATTAGTCGCACGTGGGTCCGCCCACGATGCGTCGCGGCGTTTCGTGTTTGGTTTTGGCATTAAACATATTTAACATTCCGTTACACCGACCTCTCCTTTCCCCTTGATGGTAATAGCGCCCCGCGGCTCCACGATGTATCCGCCGATTTTGTCGAGCGCCTGCTTGCAGCTGGGCGATATGTGTATGCGGAGTGGCTCGCCCGTGGATTCCATGCGCGACGCCGTGTTGACGGTGTCGCCGAACAGGCAGTAGCGCGGCATCGTCAGCCCGACCACGCCCGCTACCACCGCCCCTGCGAAAACAACTTTTGAATTTATATACACTTTCAAAGGCGGCGTCCAATACATGAGGCGTTTTTAGAAATTTTCTGGCCCCTCCTCCCCTCTGGTGAAATGTCTTGAGATTTGGCTCATAGCCCGTCTCATAGCTCATCCCCCAATCTCTCGCGAGATTTTTCAAAATGTGTTTGTAGTGTAAACGTTTTGGACGCTGGTCGCGCGTTCGGCTGGCAGTGGCGAGTAAACAAACACTGGGCTACTGTGCAACTTTGCAGCATTCGCAAAATCTCGTTAAATATGATTGTATGATTTGGCCTTATTTTTGTAAAGAAACCATTTAATATTATTTTCGCAATTTTACTATGTTTTTGTGAACCCCCCCTCGTTCTCACCAAAGTAAGATTAGATGAGATTCGGCTCGACTCCCTCCCCCCCTTGAACGTCTCACGTAATTAATGGACGCCCCCAAAGTCAAACTATTTTGATCGTAAATGCCTTTAAGACATAATTCGATGAGAGAACATTCGTACCTAACAGATGTTCACGTCACGGCGTGTCGTCGACGTAAATTTCTACGGCGCCGCACCATCAGTTTTTACAGTGCGGCGCCGTGATGGCGGAGCCCTATGATTTACTAGGTATTAAATTAGTGTCCATATATATTAGCAATAAATATAAACATAGTAAAAATCACGTAGGTACCTGTGTGTATTCCTATCCTAAGTTTAAGAGTTTCATTTGGTCTGTGCGAAATTTTGTGACTCTTTACAGCGTTCAATAGTTCCAAAGCCATCGACGCTATCTCACCCACGTGCTTGTCGTTGTTCCTGATTGGAAGTCCGGAAACCTAAAAAAAAAATATTTGATGAACGCCCGCACAAGACACGGTTATTGTAAGGAAGATCCAAGATTAATATTAGAATAACAATATATTTTTATCCACAAGTCTTTGGTTTGAAATCCGAACGTGTTATTAGTTACTTTTTTAAACATGATAACACGTAAAGGCCAGTCCAGACAGGACAATTTTCGCCCATATGATTAAACTGTCTGATCAAATCAAGTAGTGGTGGGGGTGGTGGTGTGGTGTGTTTCAGTTGTTTTTCTTATGCAGTATTTTCCTCGCTTTAGTGAGGTGAAAACATTTGTGTGTTGCAACACTCGCGGTTAAATTTCAACTTTGCACCCTTGTATAACAAATAACTATTAGGGTATAACATAGGGTCTTTATAGAATCAAGCCTGAAGCTATCGAATCTAAAATTAATATATATGTTTTAATCTATTAACTAAGAAATAATTACACGTACAAAAAAATCTTACTTGAATAATTTAGTGCATGTCTGTGCTACAATATATATGCTACTCGAACTACTAAATACAGTTATTTTTTGTACGTACCACCATATAAGCGTCGCCTATAGTTTCAACCTTATAGACGTCGTAGCCTCTTATGATCCTGTCGAACACGGTGTAGAGGTCGTTGAGGAAGTTGACGACCTGCAGCGGCGTGCTCTCCGCGGACATGGCGGTGAAGCCCACGATGTCGCTGAAGTAGATCGTCACCGCGTCGAACGACTCCGGCTCCACGCCCTCGCCCGTCGTCAGCCGCCGCGCCGCCGACCTGCGACCAACCGACACGCCTTACACACACCGAGCGATCCACGCGATGACTGCTAACTATCTTCAAATGTTTCAAGCCAATCCGTGAATCCGTGCGAACAACCTACGAAACTATGTGAATTAATTGCGTCAACCGATACTACGTTATTGTCAGTAATCTACGTACACTCGACTTATTAGGCTAGGCCGGTAGGCGTACTATAAATGAAAAGTCAATTTTACTGCTACTTTAAATACCATGCTAATTTATGGAACTATTTTAAAGCGAAATCCTGAGCCCCGTTCAGATAGAAGAATAAAACGCCATCACCGAACACGGCGCTCGCGAAACCGCCACAAAACCCAAAAGCAAGCTCTACCGCTACTCAAACTGTGTTAGAACAAGCGCGACCACCGCTGCCAAGGAGCGCGGGCGGCCTGCCAGACCGACCGACTACCAGTAGGGAGTTAATTACCTCAAAACATTTTCACGACATTTCTATAATGGATTCAACCTCCACATCTGGAAAAGAACACAAGTACAACAAAGTGAATACATTTACAATTTTTTTATACAATAATGTACCACGGTTTACATCAAGTCCATGTCTTGAGAAAGAAATCTTGGCTATATATTTCGATCTGGCTCGGTACACTAATAAGTACAGTTTGGCGAAGTTATTGGCAAAATTTCATAAAAGGTTATTTAAAAATACATTTTCATCGGAGTTTGGGGCGATTCTATTGACTTGTTAACCATAGTTTAACGTTATACCTACACAATATAATCATAATATTGGCGAATTCAAGTGTAAATAAAACAATAGCGTACAAATAATTGGAATTTTAACGAGTATTGCTCAACTAACATGTTTCCAAATATAACAGGTGGAGTTACTTGCATTATAGCTCTACAACCTTAAATGTTTTAAAATCTTGCGTTCGGTAAGTTTTCAAATTACATCCCGGATAAAGTGAATTTTCATTCGACAGCATTCGGAAACATTTCAGCGTATACTTATCGTAAGCATTGAGATCTCATTCATATTAAAATCTTAAGAATAGAAAAAAAAAGTGGTCTGTGTTTTTCAGTTATTGTTCTATTCTATTTTCTGACACCCTCGGAATTTTTCGAATGGTATACGCTGCTCATTTGTTTCGATCTTTTTACGAACATGGCCGTGAAGCACGAAAAGTCACTTTACTCGAAATAGTTTGTTTTAACTATTATTATGCCAGACAAATTATCAGAACAATACAACAATATTTTTTAAAGACAAACTATTAGTTATAAATTCAGCATAATATACTTTATTTTTTTCTATTTCTCTTGCTTTTAGTAAAGAATATTAAGATACAGGTAGACAGTAACAAAGAAGGTAACTGGACAGAATGTAAACCAGTGTGCACACTAGAGCGGCCCGCCAATCTTCAACAGAGATTCACACCCCTGTCTCAGCTTGTTGTATTTGCGTTTTCCTTCACTGTTCTCGTTTACAGCAATTTATTAGTAACTCGTAATGATGGCTTATATCTAACCAAGTAGTTTACATGCACACATTAAATTAACACTATTAGTGAAGCTGGGTTAACATAGTATGAAAGTTGACATTAGAACTTGATGTCGTGGACATTACTGTTTGGTATTGTCATAAGGGATCCAAGAAAATGTATCCATGTTGTACCTACCCATTAAATATAGAGTTAAAGTAGAAGGTGTTTCGATACATACTTTGGTAGCATTCTATGTAATAAATCTTCCGTCTTCTGCTTCTCTTCGTACAATAGCCTCGTTCTCTCATTGACTAGTTCTTCTAAATTATTAGCGTACTTCTCCATCATATCCATCATTTGGTCCATTATATTCCTAGACCTGAGAAATTAATACAAAGTATTTTTTGTAAATAAGTTTAGGACTTTAAAAACGTAAATAATGTCCGAGTTACATTTTGGTGCCGTGACCAGGATAGTTTTATTGTCTCGTAAGCTACACATCAGCTTTGTAGATTAGGCTCATTTTTACATAATAGGAATAAGAAAAAATCTGGTTTAATCTGAGATTAAACGTCAAATTTTATAGCTACGTCTAATATTATAAATGCGAAGGTAACTTGTCTGTCTGTTACCTCTTGACGTTTACACCGCTGAACCGATTTAGCTGAATTTTGGTATCGAGATAGTTTGAGTCTTGGGGAAGGACACACTTTTTATCCCGAAAATAATCCTCTAAGGTGGTGAAATGGTGGGTGGAAGTTTGTAGAGATATAAACGACATCCACACGGACGCAGCCGCTGGCAGAAGCTACTACTTTGGATACCTAAGTAGATTATTCTTGGCTGGTCGAATGGACGGACAAGATAACGCAATATAAATGATTGAGACTGACTTGCCAGACTTCATCTTCTTGAGTCGGTTGCGCAGCGTGACGAAGTCCGGCCTGGCGGCGGGCTCCTCGGCCCAGCAGTCCTGCATGACCTGCAGCACGTAGTCGCCGGCCGCGCCCTCGAGCGCGCGGACGTCGGGCCGGAACACCGAGCCGTCCACACGCCCGCGCTTCACGCGTTCCACTATTTCTGTTACAACCATATAGCATTATTACTCGACCCCTATGAGTTTGGGAATGGAATAGCTATCAGTTTATACACATTTTGACGTATTTATATGGCAAATCCCATTCTAATCGCGGTTTGATATTGAATAGTAAATAGTACATAGCGTATTTAAATACAGGATGGTCAGTTAACACAGTTAACTGACCATCCTGTATTTATATTGAACCTTATTACAATGCACATTAAGTGTACGAATGGTCAGTATCTATATTGGCGATGGTACGTAAAGGACTACATACAGGGGTCTAGTAAAACCTCTAAGTTATTTTTATCAGCCACGTTGCACGCTATTTATTTGACCACATTTGCGAAGAAAAATGTTTACATGACGAAGGATAATAGCAAAAAAGTGGTGCCGTATATATTTATCACACGAAAAGCTGCTAGTCGCAGCCTGGCATTAAGAAACGTACTTTTTTTTATTTGGCTCTTTCGTGATACTTTTGTGTTATGCATAACACAATTTTTGTGTTACACGCCATACAAAATATAACACCAAAGCAGACTTACGTTCACAAAAAAAAACGCAAATTCCTACGGCCTTACCCTCATATGTTTGGCTGAACGTATATTTCGCTTATGCCTTTTGCGATACGACATGGCGGGCATTTGCACTTGCGCAGTAGTACATATATTGAGCGCGCATGTATTTAAAACAAAAAAGCCCGCCATTGCTATTTGCTTTGGAGTTGTTCTGTGTAAATTTGTTGAAAATGTCGAGTAAAAGTGACTAATCAATAATAATAATTTATTTCATTCCAATAGTTTCAGTTTGTTTTTTAGAACTACTGTACAGTGTTTTGTGCTGTGGAACTTAATGAGTTACTCTAAATTAATTAATTAATTGATCAAAATCAAACTTTTCATTGATTAGTAAAACGTTTTATAAATTGTTAGTATTTATATGCCTTTTATATAAAAGAAAAGTTGTAATTGAAAAATTTGCAACACTTTTCTCAAGTAATAAAAACTCTTTTAAAATAAAATAAAAACTGAAAGTAAAAAGCACTAGTGCGAAAAAGTGGCACTTTTCGCACGAATTGGCTGCTTAAAAAAGGCTCTTTTCGAGCAGATGCATTGTAAATGCATTTTAAAAGTGGTAGACATTTGACTGGCTAAACTGCAGCGGGAGGAATGGCATCTTAAACTTGACCTCGCTCCTTCCGCTGCCGTAGACTTGATCAAACAATAGTATTGCACATAGAATCGATGGCCACTGGGGCGGAAAGGTTTTCAAGTGGCGACCACGTACCCGTTGGCGCAGCATGGGTAGCCCAGGCCAGACAGCTGTACCGGTGAGTCTTGCTGAAACAATAGTGACACGAACGCACCTTTGGGATCTAAACTGTTGCCGAACGGCTGCGCGTTGCGCGCGATGATCTCGTAGAGGATGATGCCGAACGCGTACACGTCGCCCTGCCGCGTGCCGCCCACGGTGCCGTTCGGGTCGTCCAGCTCGCGCAGCAGCTCGGGCGACTTCCACAGCAAACCTAAAATATCTACATTTTTCAGAATAAACTAAAATTAAAATTCAAAACATTTATCGAAAAACCCAACTGCTTTTTACAAATATATATATTTATCCTACGATTAAGACGAATCCAAAGACACCTCATATGTCGAAATCCGTCAAACGGTTTAGGCTGCAGGGCGTGCCAAAGAATAAGACTTACACACATACATGCGCTCGAAAATCATAACCCTCCTTCGGCAGTCGTGAAAAAATCACAAACACGTGCCAGTAGATGCACTGGGATATATATTCTATCTGTAGCTGGCAGCAATGTGATGA
This sequence comes from Epinotia nisella, assembly GCA_932294315.1. Classification (NCBI taxonomy): domain Eukaryota; kingdom Metazoa; phylum Arthropoda; class Insecta; order Lepidoptera; family Tortricidae; genus Epinotia; species Epinotia nisella. Next base: position 13,529,057 of record OW028679.1, on the reverse strand, counting down.
AAGATCTAGGTGTCAAAATCCACCAATCACGTTTAATAATCATGAATTTGAATAGTGGATTTTAAAAGCTACAGTCTAAAAGCCCTCTCACCACAGTGCTGCCAGCTGGTGACATAGTGCAATCCGGAAACCCTCCTTCAAAGGTGTAAAAGTACGCAAAGGACGCCATCGGCCTCGTCTCGACTTGACAAGAATGGTCTTACGAAAGTTTTACATGTTTACACGAATCGCTAGTAGCGCTTCGGAAAATACTTATACCTTTTTTTTACATTAGCGATCTATTTATTCTTGTAATCCCAATAAAAAATTGTGTATTTAATTTACCTCTATAATATTGATGATCTCCCATGAATCCAGCTTCTGCAGAGTACCTTAGTTCATGAAGACCAAAGTCAGTCACCTGAAATGAATAATTATCATTTTATATGCAACATATTAGGTACAGCATTTACAGGCCAGTTTAAACAGCAAATCATATTATGTTTATATGAAAAGTGAAAACATATACCTGTAACATCCATCTTGACGTAACAACACAATTCGATGATTTGAGATTCCCGTGAAACACAAGTGGCGAATTATGGATAAAAGTCATACCCTGAAATAAATAAATGTATATAAACAAATTTATATTACATTCTCATATTTAACTTTAAAGATGAATACCTAAGTAATTGCAAAATATATACTATACCTTTATGAGATCATGTACTAATGATGATATGAACATTTGGTCCAATTTTATATCCTCATTCTCAATTATATCCTGAAACAACAACAATGAAAAAAATAATTATCAAAGGTTGAATATTCACATCGATAAAGGGTCTGGAACGCGAGAAACAAAGTTTGGGCCCCTCACGCTTGCCCAGACCAGGCAATCATGTTGTGTCGATATCAGGCCAAAGTCACTCGGTCACGACTAAAATCGTGGCAGAGCCCTGGGCAATCCTGCACATGACACACGACGGTGGAGTCGCGGACACAGAACACGCCACGCCAGTGTTACTTTGCTTTTAATACCGGTTGTGCAGTACCAGATTACACGTTCCTAGTACTGTACTGTACTCACATACAAGCTCCCCTTGGCGCAGTAGTCTGTGACGAGCAGCACCCGCATGGGCTCCACCACGGCCCCGATGAACGAGTTGAGGTTGTCGTGCCGCAGCTCGCGCAACAGCCGCATCTCCTTCATCACGTCGCGCGGAATGTCCTGCCATGTTCCTAGTACTGTACTCACATACAAGCTCCCCTTGGCGCAGTAGTCTGTGACGAGCAGCACCCGCATGGGCTCCACCACGGCCCCGATGAACGAGTTGAGGTTGTCGTGCCGCAGCTCGCGCAACAGCCGCATCTCCTTCATCACGTCGCGCGGAATGTCCTGCCATGTTCCTAGTACTGTACTCACATACAAGCTCCCCTTGGCGCAGTAGTCTGTGACGAGCAGCACCCGCATGGGCTCCACCACGGCCCCGATGAACGAGTTGAGGTTGTCGTGCCGCAGCTCGCGCAACAGCCGCATCTCCTTCATCACGTCGCGCGGAATGTCCTGCCATGTTCCTAGTACTGTACTCACATACAAGCTCCCCTTGGCGCAGTAGTCTGTGACGAGCAGCACCCGCATGGGCTCCACCACGGCCCCGATGAACGAGTTGAGGTTGTCGTGCCGCAGCTCGCGCAACAGCCGCATCTCCTTCATCACGTCGCGCGGAATGTCCTGCCATGTTCCTAGTACTGTACTCACATACAAGCTCCCCTTGGCGCAGTAGTCTGTGACGAGCAGCACCCGCATGGGCTCCACCACGGCCCCGATGAACGAGTTGAGGTTGTCGTGCCGCAGCTCGCGCAACAGCCGCATCTCCTTCATCACGTCGCGCGGAATGTCCTGCCATGTTCCTAGTACTGTACTCACATACAAGCTCCCCTTGGCGCAGTAGTCTGTGACGAGCAGCACCCGCATGGGCTCCACCACGGCCCCGATGAACGAGTTGAGGTTGTCGTGCCGCAGCTCGCGCAACAGCCGCATCTCCTTCATCACGTCGCGCGGAATGTCCTGCCATGTTCCTAGTACTGTACTCACATACAAGCTCCCCTTGGCGCAGTAGTCTGTGACGAGCAGCACCCGCATGGGCTCCACCACGGCCCCGATGAACGAGTTGAGGTTGTCGTGCCGCAGCTCGCGCAACAGCCGCATCTCCTTCATCACGTCGCGCGGAATGTCCTGCCATGTTCCTAGTACTGTACTCACATACAAGCTCCCCTTGGCGCAGTAGTCTGTGACGAGCAGCACCCGCATGGGCTCCACCACGGCCCCGATGAACGAGTTGAGGTTGTCGTGCCGCAGCTCGCGCAACAGCCGCATCTCCTTCATCACGTCGCGCGGAATGTCCTGCCATGTTCCTAGTACTGTACTCACATACAAGCTCCCCTTGGCGCAGTAGTCTGTGACGAGCAGCACCCGCATGGGCTCCACCACGGCCCCGATGAACGAGTTGAGGTTGTCGTGCCGCAGCTCGCGCAACAGCCGCATCTCCTTCATCACGTCGCGCGGAATGTCCTGCCATGGGAAAATACACATAAGATAAACAGACAGATTTGGTCAGGAATACACTATTTCTCAAACATGCTCGGAATGCGTCTTATTTGTTTGTAAAACGATCACGCGAAATGCCTAATTTTCATCCGCCAAAATTTAAAAAGTTAAATCTCTTCCCTGCCTAGGATTATAATAATTCATACAAAACCCATTATTTCCCGCTGCGTTAAACTTTTTAAAATCCCGATAGCGCCAGAGTAAATCGAGACGACTAAGGAAAAATTTCAGCCAAAAACCCGCGAACCGCACGGTTTTCATGGTGTTTTTTATCCGACTGCAAAAGGAGGAGGGTAATGTTTTTTGATTGTATGTAAGTATGTATGTATGTATGTCTGTTTCTTTGTGGCCTCCTGTAGCCTAAACGGCTTGATGGATTTTAATGTATGAGGTGTCGTTGGATTTCTCTTAATCGTGGGAGTGACATAGGCTATAATATTTGTCAAAAAGCAGTCGGGTTTGTCGAAAATTCTTTTGATTTCACTTGTTTTATTTTATTTTATTTTTTACGCTCTTTATTGTTTTTGGTCAGAAGAAAATTAAATTAAAAAGTTTAAAATCGTAAGTAAATTCATTTATTTGAGATAATTGAAACATGACATTAATCAAATGTGTTATAATTACTTGAAAAACCGCATTGAGTGTAATAGATAGTGTGAAAGTGAATACCGCCTTTGAAAGAAGTCGTAGAAATAACGCTTTCAGCTAAATCAAAGTACAAGTATCACGTATGTCGCAAATTTTTTGCAAATTATTTCCTTGCATGTTTGAGAAGAGCACTATATTTACCTTGGCGAAAACCGGGATTGCCTGACTCGTCTCTTGCCTGGCCTCGGCAAGCCTCGGCCTTTTTTTTTTGTTTTCCCAGGGGAAATCCGTTATGGATCCCACTCGGCTCGGGAGAAACCGAGCGGGTATGTCCGGCTCGCACAGACTAAAACCCCTGGGGTGTTCCACCACTCGCTTTTGGCCAGAGCCCCGGGAACGCTATTGCACACATCCGGAACTCTGTCAGCGTTGCCCTTGCGGGCCCACATGAATGATAGGGTATAGTCGGCAAGCCTCGGCCTGCCACAACCACCACGTGAGGCAACCCCCTTGTTTCCGCGCCTCGCCAATAATGTACTATTATACAATCGTTACACAATGAGGGCTCTTAAAGTCGAGTACCACTTAGCCACGAGACTTGCCAAGTGGCCTAAGTAAGGTACGAGAGTTTAAGAGCTAATTGTGTAACTATTGTATACAATACTTTTTATACCAGTCAACAGAAATAATTAAACAAACTTGGTATCTAATGAAAATCTGAGCCCTGCTGAAACGAAGCTCAAGTCAGAGGTGCCAGGCTTAACGTCGACGACGGCGGCCGTCGTCTTTTATATTGTAGCCAACGTGACGTGCCATTGATCAAATTTATTTTAGTTTAGTAAAGGCGCCACGTGATTGGTCGAATTTATTTTAGTTGTCTAAAGCGTTGTCTTATAATTATTATAGTTGAGTTGGGAGCTCCATAGAAAAAAAAAGTATGTGGTTTTAGTTTAGTGTACGAAGTCTTAATTCAATAAAATGCGGCCAAGTGCCTGTCGGGTCACGCGCAGGGTAGGGTTCCGTAGTTGCCCGTCAGTCACAGAATGCGGACTTAAAAGGGGCTTTTGGGATATTTTTATTATAGCTTACCCTCGTAAATAATCGTAAATATTAGATACTACATAAACTAATCGAACCGCAGATCGCAAACTTTTAGCAGCAACAGGTTATTTACGTAAAATAATTACGAAAATCTCCGAACAGCACAGCATCAAGCCGCACATCACAAGATCACAACTAGCCGCGCGCGCAAGAAGCACCGTGCCGTAAGTCCGCCTAAGTTTTAGCATTGCCACGGGTGGGGGGGCATGTCGCAGGGCAGGTCTTTTGCGCGCTCGCCGCGGGCAAAAAGCACCGTGCCGTGAAAAAGCAACTCTACATCCATATGCACCCGAAATTAAGTGTATTTCTTACCAGTTAACTAGTTATGTCTACTACTCTTTAACTAGTTATGTCTACTTAACTGTGATAGTTTTCCTTTTAAATTCATTATATGTACTTATTCCACGAATTTTTTCACGTCCCCAGTAGTATCCATTTAGCCGGCAGGGGGGGGGACACATGACTCGAACAAAAATTAGGGCTTTAAATCCCATTATCTCGCAAACGCATAACTAAGTTGAAAAATAGTTTTAATAAAGTAGGAAGGTACCCTAAAAAAATTTTTTTCAGGATTTTATTTTACTGTTTTGTCGGCGTGATTGGTTTATATACCCACGGCGAATTGCTGTTTTCTAGTTGTAAGTGTTACTGAGCTAAGCCGAGGACGGACAGACAGACAGACAGACAGACAGACAGACAGACAGACAGACAGACGGACGGACATGGCGAAACTATAAGGGTTCCTTGTTGACTACGGAACCCTAAAAATTAAAGTCAACGAGTATAAAAACTCCTTTTTTGCTTACGTTCGACGTTCGTTTGACGGAATTTTCACTTACAGTTTCGAATAGAATATTACTTACTTTCTTTTTTGAGAATTTCAACTCCTTAATCCTAATAAGATTGCCCCGGTACTGCGCGGTCTCCGCGAATATCTGAGGGCAGCATCGACTCTCACACGATATACCGCTTGCTAAACTTAACTGAAACAAAATAAAAACATTCACGAGAGCAGAGAACGTTCCTACATTCGATATTTATTGTAAAAATAAAGTATTTACTTAGTAATTCATTATATTACAATAGCAGGACATACCTTACTAGGTGACCAGACAAGCCCACTGCCATAATATCCACTTAAATCCTGCGAATCTATCTTCCAAAGAAGACCCTCAATCTCCTGCTCAATCTTCCACTTGCGGTAAATGCTAATAGTAACGACTAGAGTGCAGAATAGTGTGACCGCGAGTGTGCCAGCGACCACTAGGGCGGTGATTTGGGAGTCGTCTTTGGGACATTTTTCATTTAAGAAGCCGCAAGAAGGCTCGTCTTCGGGCTTAACGTTGTCCGGCCAGTCGATTTGGTTACGCGGGTTTGTTTTATATTCCTGGAATAATATAAGTGAGAGGTTTGTACACAGGCATGAAGAAGGACTGATGGAGGTACCGTCCTTTAATTGTTAACATCTGCCAACTTCTCGCTATTACACAGTATACAGAAGGTTCCCTATAACAAAACCAATGTTTGACACCTCGGAGGTGTGCGGGAGTCCAGTTAGGCGAAGCGCCAAGAGGAACCAGCCCGGCGCTGCTGCGTACGGTGTCACAGAAAGGTTATTTCATTCACCGACATAGTAAAGGAAACAGGATACCTGACTAAACGCGAAAAGCCTAGAACGTAACTGACCTACGAAAATCAGCGAGTATTTTTATCGGCAGGTTTTTAGGAAGAATAGGTATCTGTGTAGAGCCTTAAATGTTTACCCTAATTGCAAAATGGGTGACTGGGTACTGACTGGGAACTCGCGGCTGGTCTGCTGGAAGTGTCCCACGGGAATCATGCTGTAGGTGCAGTTGACGTCATCATCGCTCAGGTTGCTGGCCGAGCGCGCCTTGAATGCTAGCACCGAGAAGTTACCCTCGGAGTCAGCGCGCTCATCAAGACGGATCGTCATACCCGACACACCTGCAATCAATTATAGGTAAAAAACTTAAGTAAAGCCCTTCTTGTATATTGTCCTATTCGAATAGACATGATATATAATGTAATGTAATGATCTTATTAATTTAATCTACAAATTATTGTACAATTGTAAACAATGACCCGTAATAACTTATTACCAATAAATGATGATTATGTCTATATTTAAAATTTAAAACAGAAAAAAAAGCCTATTCGAACATGTCACAACAACATTCAAGAAGAGCTTAACTAAGTTTTTGACCTAAATTGCTCAGTTCTCAGTACTCTTACAACAGGTAATAAGTAATAACAAAAAATGTGCTTTAAAAGTAGCATCAATCGATCTTTTGACAATCATATATTCATATCAGACGCTGGAAGCTCGGCGAAATGTCTCCTTGGTGGGCTTCTTTCTTCGATTACTGAAAGGCAATGCCACTAACAGCTACCTGTTAGCGCAGGTAAACCTAAATGTACCTCCAGTCTCAACGCATAATCTCCGTCGACGTAAACTGTCCCTACTCGGCGTCCCCAGCTCAAGTACTATGTTTCTTTCTGATTAACCTCTCCACCACGCTCTGCGGCTTATCGATAATATTCTGGACCAGGATGATTCTCTTGAATTCCATGATTAGTCCAAAAATTGTTCCTTAGGCATATACGCTTTACTCCCTTAAAACATTAGTAATTCTTTATAAAACCAAACGTTAGGTACTTACTTTTATATGGCGTCGACTCGATCATTTTTGATACAATAAGTGAACCGTTCCTAGTAATGGTCATTAGCTTTCCGTACGTCAAATTCTTCTCCTCCTTTATTAGTTTATCCAATGCCCTCGCGTAAAGTTGGACGGAGTCGTACAAGTACGCCGCATAAATCGAAACGAACTGAAAAACAGAATCACAAGTATAGTACATAGAATAGGCTATGCTACGATTTTTTTAAATATACCTATTTTAGAATGTTCGTATAGATTCGATAGTGAACTGGTATTAATGTTTCCTCAAAATAATTTCGCTTTATGCAAACAAATAATGGTTGAAATTTTAACGTTAAATATTCGCGCCAAAAAGGCAGCTGCCATTATCGTGACGTCATAACTCCAACACCAAACAACATACCATGGACTTCTAAGAAGGTACTAGTATGTGCAGAAACATAGATATGTCAAATTTGCATGTCCGTCTACGCTTTCTGATTTTTACAATTGCTGTTCTGACGTCACTCAACTCACGGAACAAAATGGCGGTCGGTGTTTTCGGTCACGTTACATACAGATAATAAAACTACGATTTTAATTTTCTAATTAAAAATAAATCTTATGTTTTTATAACAAAATAGTGTTATACTCGTATTTCTTATGGTAAAAACTATATAAAAATACTTTGATAATTTAATTTTGATACATGAAAATACCCTATTGTGGGAGATAAAAAGGGGGCAACATCTCCATCAAATAAATGAGGTAGTTCTGGTTTTTTTATATGTTAATAGGGATTAAATAGTAATGCTAAATCTAAGTTTGCGGAATTTTTTATTAGGGTTCCGTACCTCAAAAGGTAAAAACGGAACTCTTATAGAATTACTTTATTGTCCGCCTCTCTGTTTGTCTGTACCCTTTATCTCGGGAACTCGTGGAGGTATCGAGTTGAAATTAAAACCATATATTCAGGTCTATGGTCCCTTGAAGCTGTGAAACAATCAAACTTCTAAGTTAACCTTAAAATATATACGGCCGTTAATGACACAAAAAACGTATATTTCGACACTCTCAATGGAATCAAAATGTATGGGGTACTTTCCGTACCTAGAACTACTGTATTTTTATTTTATGGTCAACTATTATGTAATCTATGTATCACAAATAAATCTTTACTTACTTACTAGAACTATGAAATTTGGCAAGTAATATCGTCTAATACTACAAGTACAGGGAAAAATCTGAAAACTATACATTTGTCATTTTGTACGGAACCCTCGGTGGGCGAGTCCGACTCGCACTTGTCCGGTTTTTTTCAGTTTCCATCAATGTTGACCATCAAGACGTGTGTTACGGTAAAAGTGACTTGACATGACATGACTTTTTACTATATCATCACTTCCATTTATTTGTCTTTCTATATGAATATTGAAACAAAACGTTTGACTCAGCAGGACTTGAAGCCGTCCAGTTGGTGGACGACAATTTTTGTCAAGTGTTCATGTTAATCGATCTTTACATTGCAAGGCAACATGATGTAGCCTCAGGATCTGCTGGGGCGATCTGTTTGAATAACTATCCGCACGGTTCCGCCCACGTGTATTTAAAGGAACGCAAGCAAAGTAATAGTATCTTCATAAAATACAGCCTATGTACATCCCGAAGGTCTGTAGACTGTTGAAACCATTAAGAAATCGAATAAGTAGTTCCGGATTATCGTATCCCCTACATATAAACTTACATCTACCACCCCGCAGACTTTCCCTATTTATAGAAAGACATAGAAAATCTTTATTCAGCATCACATAGCTACCGGTTCGTTCTTTACAATACGCCCGCCCGCGTAATGCAACCCGCGGCATAAAACATGTCCACAACAACTATGTCCGTCCGGAACGCGCATTCTATATGGAGGTGAAATAATTTTTGAATTCAGATTAGTAGTCCCGGAGATTATACCCTACATAAAAACTTACGACTTTTCCTCTTTATAATATAAGTATAGATAGTTTAGTTTTACCTTCGAATACAATTCGAATATTGCCGGCTGCCCGAGCTCGAAAGGTTTCATTTTGTTGTATTTTCGCACTTTATTGGTAAACGTTTCGTAACTGTTGTCCGGCTCCGAGGAAACCACCACGAGCAATGACTGTGCGCGCTTTTTGAATTCTTTCGTGCGTACATGGTCGCACCCAGGCTGTGAGCCTCGTTCCTCTGTCTCTGAAAGTAAACAGAGTACCATAAACAAACTGAAAACTTTGTACGACTCAGCCCTCTCGACTTCTTATAAAATGACTGTTGTTCAGTATGACCATCTTGGGAAATGCCCTTGGGAAAAATTGTTCAGTGTGACCATCTTATTCGCTTGTGGTCATTGTTGCTCCACGACCCCTAAATCACTCTGTATATGAAATTAAAGGTAATGTATCCCACTAACAAACCACACACCCACTAACAAATATCCATTTATATACTTGAAATGTGTAAGTTTATTAGAAAATACCCGCATTTTTTCCCAAAACTTACCGACCAACCGCGAAGATATGACACTCAAAACTCAAACTGCATAACTCAAGTCCAAATGCGATGGCAATAAAAATTTACAACTAAATCAGTGACGACATCAAATTAATACCAGAAGAAAAGCAGTTCAATACACAGTTAGTAAAAAATGCTATTATACACTTGAAGATTTCAACACTCTTCACTTGAATCATTTTTTTTTGTATTGTGTAATCATTGTAATCAAATATTATTCTATTATTGACATACTATAACGGAATTGAATTTGAATTGTCGAAGTCGTAAATTATTATTATATTAAGTTAGATTTAATTATTATTATTTTTATTTGAAATTGCTCTGCCCTACCAGGGTCCATGAGAATCAATGGCCTATGTAAAACGAATATTTGTACCATGGCTGCAATAACTTATGGATTATGAATTAATCTACAAACCATACGCGTACCTAATTACGAAAAGCGCGTAGCCAGATAATAATAAATAAACTTCCCATAATCAGCTGCATTTCAAAATAAACACTCACTGATTAAATATTTCATAGCTTCTTTAGGCGAATAAGTAATCATGTCGACGAATATCACCATATATTGACCGTTGACGAACAACTGCAATGATTCCATGGCTTGCATCATATCTATTAGACCCGAAGTTGATCCCAAAAACACGTATACTGAAAAACAAATATACAATTGTTACACCACTAACTGACTACTACATACAGATGTTTAGCATTTGTGTCATTCGCAAATATTTTTAGACAACGGAGCGAGATGTAATTTATGTCTAGCAAATGACTAAGAAAATAGTACAATATACGTTCAGTCGCGTCTACGCAAATGCAATACGTTTCGTTCGCTACTTATATCAACGGCGAAAAGGCCTAAATTACTATGTATACATAATAATATACCATTTATTGCAGGCATCTAAGGCCCATAGTAACAATTGGTCATTGTTAAATATAAGAGTATTTTTTTAAATACTGCATTATATGCGAGTTGTATGACTGTAAAATAAATTAAACGCTCCTTGTGAACGATGGAAAAAAACACTTCTTAATTTTAATAGGTACCTTATTTTTTTAATGCACTAGCGTCGACAGAAATAATAAATGCTTGATATGTAATAATATGTCAAACTTAAACTCGACCGGCGATGTCCAGCAACTAGGTACTCACTCCTAGTCCTATTCTTGGTGTCCTGTATGAACTGGTACCAGAAGCCGGGCGCGCAGCAGGCCATCTTCTCCGAGCAGCACTTGAAGCCCTCGATGACTGGCCGCAGGTGGTTCACCGTCATGTTGTTCCTCTTCGCGTGGTTCTCTAATGTTAGTGCTACCGTCACCCATGACTCCTCGTAGACTATGCTGAACTTGTTCCATCGGTAGTAGCGCAATAGAGCCATTACTGATTTCGTAGCCTGAAGAAAAGACAATTTATTACTCTTCAAATGAAAATCACTTTCTGCTAAACCATCTGTTTCCCAACAAAACTTAGCAGCTCGTACACTTTTGTTGTCTAGATCATCTTATTTACCTGAGTATCTGGAGGCTCCAATCTAGCGAAGTTGGATATAGTTGAAGTTTGGTAGTCAGAACATTTCTGAAAAAATAGGTTTCTTACATTAAATCAGCTTATATTCAATATGATATGATGTAAGACATAGAATATATCTTACAGATCAGAACACCCAACCCTTTTCATGCACAGCCCTGGGGCAAGTTAATTGATATGCCTATGTAATGTTTTTTTCTGATATGACGTGTAGGTACCAGTTGGTGTACCTACCGAGGCCGTCCGACCTAGTGCTAAAGGTGCACTTACACGAACAATCTTTGACCGATTATTGCCCGTCTACAGTACAGGTGTCCTCCTCTAGCCTGCAAGTAAGAGTAAGACAACCATACTACGACAATGGCTTGCAATAATTGCTCATATAATTGCAACCTTAATGCCACGAAATTCTAATATCGACGCTAGTTTTAATGCCTATCAAGTCCCGAGGGGGGCCATAAGATGTGTTGCATTGAGAGTGTTGCGAGGGTCACTCGCGTTCGTCTCTAGCTATCAACACAACGAATTCTCAAATCAATAGAGAGTCGGCAACGCGCTTGTTATTCTTCTGGAATTGCAAGCGTCCGTAGGCTACGGTGTCTGCTTACCATCAGGCAGACTGTATGCTAGTTTGCCACCGTCACGTCGCGTAGTATTAAAAAAAAAGTCAGAAGACATAGGCTAGCTGGCGGACTGCACGGCGATGGCCTCCGTGTTGCAGTGGCCCTCGGGCCCGAAGAAGGCGCCGACGCCGTAGCAGCTCATGTGCATGAGGAACCGCGTCGCCGTCACCGTGTCGTCGCGAGTGTCATTGCACTCCAGTTAATGGAGAAAAATGTGCATTAACGTAGGAAATCATAGCCAAGTTGCCGGACTGCGCGACCATGGTCTCCGTGTTGCAGTGGCCCTCAGGCCCGAAGAAGGCGGCGACGCCGGAGCACCTCATGTGCATGAGGAGCCGCGTCGCCGTCACCGTGTCGTCGCGAGTGTCATTGCACTCCAGTTAATGGAGAAAAATGTGCATTAACGTAGGAAATCATAGCCAAGTTGCCGGACTGCGCGACGATGGTCTCCGTGTTGCAGTGGCCCTCAGGCCCGAAGAAGGCGCCGACGCCGTAGCAGCTCATGTGCATGAATAACCGCGTCGCCGTCACCGTGTCGTCGCGAGTGTCATTGCACTCCAGTTAATGGAGAAAAATGTGCATTAACGTAGGAAATCATAGCCAAGTTGCCGGACTGCGCGACGATGGTCTCCGTGTTGCAGTGGCCCTCAGGCCCGAAGAAGGCGCCGACGCCGTAGCAGCTCAAGTGCATGAATAACCGCGTCGCCGTCACCGTGTCGTCGCGAGTGTCATTGCACTCCAGTTAATGGAGAAAAATGTGCATTAACGTAGGAAATCATAGCCAAGTTGCCGGACTGCGCGACGATGGTCTCCGTGTTGCAGTGGCCCTCAGGCCCGAAGAAGGCGGCGTCGCCGGAACACCTCATGTGCATGAGGAGCCGCGTCGCCGTCACCGTGTCGTCGCGGGTGTCGTTCCACTCCAGTTAATAGAGAAAAATGTGTACTAACGTAAGAGATCATAGGCAAGTTGACAGACTGCGCGACTATGGCCTCCGTGTTGCAGTGGCCCTCGGGCCCGAAAAAGGCGGCGACGCCGGAGCAGCTCATGTGCGTGAGGAGCCGAGTCGCCGTCACCGTGTCGCCGCGGGTGTCGTTCCACTCCAGCAGCAGCTCCACGTCGGGCAGGATTGTGTCCTGGTTGTTGATCTGCGCACACACATTACTTAGATTTAGATTATTCGAACTTAGCTGGATCAACATTTGCTAAACTATAGGTTAGGATACCCCATTCCATGTATCCATCAGCGTTGAGTTGGGCGCATTTCGTGACAAAACATACAACTTTTTTTTTGTAATATATCTGTTAGTGTGTCACGAATAAATGTTTGATTCTAATGTTGATTCCAATGGTGGAACGCGAGTAAATAGCCACAAGTCTTAGTATACGAATGAAGTTTAGTTATGCACGCCGTGTTTCTTGTTCTGGAACTGTGCCCCCTTTGACTTTTTCAGAATTTAGAAATACATATTGAGTTTTTTTCTTCACTCAGAATCATGAATAGGTATCAGAATCAATAGTCTGAATATGATTATCATCAATATGACCAGTGCCATGAAATGAGCAATAAAATTTACCAGTGCCTAATCAAAATCGAGCCGTGGCTGTCGTTTATTATATCTAAGTGTTAAAAAGAGTAGATACAGCCTTGGTCAAAAGTGTTAAGCACCCATGCGTTTTTCATACAAAAATCAAATTTTAAAACGTGCATTTATATATTTTATAATATAAAGTTGTGTATCAATCGGAAAAATTCGTCATATTTATTGACCTTAAGGGAAAATCCGTGAAAAAATATACAATTAAACATTTATTGTAAAACCCGACTTTTTCTAGCTACAGTTTTCACACGCAAATAGCAATTCCAAAATGATATCATTTTGGAGCATTATACAAATATTAATGATTTGCACATGTTCAAACACTTATTATATTTTACGTCTTCGTGTATTTATGAAATTGAAAAATAATACTGCCATAAGTTACAAACGAAAACGTGGGGTGCTCAATACTGTTGGCCAAGGCTGTACATGCGGATTTTATACAGATTGCAACAGTTAACGCACCAAACACGTAAGACACGATGAATGTTGACTATAGTTAATCGTACACTTTTAATAATACGATAGTAATAGATACTGCGCACATTTGCTTTAGTTATACATACATAAGTTAGAAACTAATCATAGTAATATAACATAATGCAATAAACTCAAGGACATCTTAGGTAATACAATATCCTTTCAATCTGGCACTCAATTTCCGGCCATCTTATTTCATTTCGATTGCGATATTCTTTTGAGCAATAGCTGCATTTGTTTGAGATTCCATACAACATCACTATGCATCATAATCTATATACATATTATATTATATAAGTAGTATAATATGTATATCGATTTAGATAGTACTGAGATTTTAAAGATTTTTATTTAGCTACATTGATTTAGTATTTTATGTAAACTCATTTGCATTTCATGGTTTTGAATAAATAATTTCGTTAGTACAAATGACAGATTATCACGGAACAAACACCTAAGGAGTCAGTACCTATTAGATTTTTTTATGGAGTCTTATAGTTACGTTATTTGTGGTTTGCAATTTAAGATTCCTTAGCGACGTGCAAAATAGGCCGCAGTTAGTTATAGTTTTATCACGAGATAGAGGAGACGTCGACGACGAAGAGTGGTAACGACTTTGTCGTGTGTTTATTTTTCAAGTTTATATAAATCTTGTCAAAATAAAAGATAAATAAAAAAAAACGAATAAAGATAAATTGATATTCAGATTGTAAGTCATAATTATGTGTCGCACGGGACTAATTAGATACATCAAATACACGACGCTAAAATGATCTACATACCTAGTTCTTATTCCCTTTTCACTAGTCGTGCGTAGAATTTTTTAAGGACTTTGTCAGCTGCACTGATAATACGTAATGCCCACCGAACAATGTTTTGTGTATACACGGTGGGCAGGAGTATACCGACAGCTTTTAAACATAGATTCTAGTGCTTATTTGGACACAAAAAAGTAATATAAACATTGCTCTTTAAAGCCTAATTTTCGAGATATTCAATTATTTCGGAATTCACAAGTTGAAAAATCTCAAGGGTAACACGCCTTAATAATGTGACGTTCGTGAAGTGTCAAGTTTTCTTTTGCACTGTTTAGACTAAGGTTTCGTTCACAAGGAAGTACTAGCGTTAATTATTTTCTTTGTTCCAGAAATTAAGTAAGTTAATGAGGCATTTTTGGACCCGTGTTGATATAACATTATTTACTCGTAATACCACTACTGGATTCCTATCCATGGTTAAAGTCAGTCGGTATACTCCTGCCCACCGTGTATTTATAAAACAAAATTGAAGTGTTAATTTTTTAAGTATTGCCTGCTTGTAAAAATAAATAATCATGATTTATTTGTGATTTTGGTCTGTCTGTTTAAATAAATACAATATTATTAAAATTATTTTATAATGCGACTCCATTCATTCGCTATTTAGTTTTGACGTCAGCAATCAAGTCACACTATGATAAAATCTCAATCTTTGGGGCACATTTCGTGACATTTTTGTTTGACGTTGTGTGTCTATTTACTTAATTATACGTCAATGTTTAGCTATTTAAAAAATGACTAACTAAAAACTGCTTTTTTGGTGAAAATATTTTTTCTTCGAGTACAATACTTGCAACTTGAGTTTGAGAGACTTGCAACTTTCTCTCTACACCAACAAAGCTAGCTTCCGAGGGTCAAACAAATCGCCGTAAGACCAATACTTAAAGACTTACTTAATACGTAAAGGCAGGTTTTTTTCTAGAAATTTATGGTTTATGGCCCTCTATATCATGCACGTATGTGTGCATGATAATACTCGGTGATATATTCGTGAGAGGATAAATCCTCACTCACATTCTTGACAGCTTTACTTATTACAAAAACGAATATGTTGATACTGATAATATTACTGAGTGAATCCCGTGTTTAAAGTCTTCACTGCTTGTCACGATTAGGTCAAGTTCGGGGTCACTAATAAATCAGCTATCACAACCGTATGCTCTGAAACCGACCTAGAAAAACAATCTCATAGCCGATACAGTGACTGCTTTATTTACCTACGTCGATAGCATTAGCTGAAAGATTTATTTCTGCGACCTACAATATTTCGAGTCACATTGCTCGTATGTGAGGAATGTTTGAGTTAATATTTTATTTGCTGTAGCTATTTTTAGGTGCGGAAGTTAAGATATGAATTCGTGTTAATCAAACAAGTGCGTCTATGTAGAGTATATGATTTTCTGCAATTCGGTTTCATTTATCCGATTTTTACCTGTACTTGTAGTATAAGACGATATTACTTGCCAAATTTCATAATTCAACGGAAAGTTCCCTATAAATTTTGATTTCCTTGAGAGTGTTTTTGTGGCATTAACGGCCGTATCTTTTTTTTACGTTCACTTAGAAGTTTGATTTTTTCACAGCTGCAAGGGGCTGAGTATAAATATGGTTTTAATTTCAACTCAATATAGACGGCAAACAGCTTGAGCAAAATATTTTTTCAATTTATTAGGTACATTCCACAGCGAGTAGTTACTTTGTAAGTAGTTACTTACCAGCCGCCGCGTACACAAAGAACCGAGGCGGAGCTACGGGATAAAATATAGCACATAATCCCGTAGGCCCATTCTAGTTACAACCTAATGAAGAAAGTGTTTTTAGAATTGGATGGTAAGTTTGTGAGATTATCGCCAACATACAATTTTACCAAGACCTTTAATGGTTTAAAATAATAATATATCAGTTATAGTGCATTTGACTTTGCCTATTATTATTATATTCTTTATTTAAATTTCATCTTAGGTTAGTTTTTTATAATATTAATATAAAAAGTAAAATATAAAACTATACACACTTATTATTATTATTATTATACCTTATATTAACCAGTATTTTAAAGTTATATCTATTTTATTGACAAATTAAAGTTTATACCTACCTGTAACCGAAATATATAATTATCTGAACCGGAAATAATTTGGATGTTATTCAAGTCGGGTCAACAAAGACGCCAATGGACCTCCCTGCATCCGAGAAGAAATTTTAGTAATCGAGTTTTGTTTACTACACCTTTACTGGAAGTTAGACGCCTACGACATTGTGCTAAGTAAGGTTAATAAAGCCTTCTATGGTGTCCACGACAATTAATGGGTTTAAACCTCATTCTTCTCATAATATCTCAAATAGGTATGGCAAAATAAGTTGGTATATAAACTTTATTGAAGTAAAAAACATGGCATTTTAATATTGACATAAAGCCCAATAAAAAAAATCAACAGTTGACCATGATAAGTCTGTCAATTTTTGTAAACATTGTAAAAAGTGCATTTATTTTCTATTTTGTAAATGTAAGTGACCGACTCAACATTTATAAATTCGTTGGATTGAGTTCCATTCTTGTTTATTTATTTTACATTATCAAGTCAGTACAGGAGCTACGTTACGTGCCGTTACGCAGCCAAAATCACGTGGTTAGCGCACAGTAGTATTTATAAACTATTTTTTAGTACTTTATCGATTGAAAATGACAAAACAAAGACCTTATTGCAACTCTCCAGCATGAGACGAATCGAATGGCATATTATTTATCAAAATTATCAAAATCGGACCATAAATGTAGAATTGATGGCATGTACAAAAATCGACCTCGCGTAATATATATAGAATAGATTAGTTAAAAATGACGTATAGATAGATATTTACATAGACACATTTTTACACAAATAAATGTAATTCCATCCTTTTTTTCGGAAGTGATGTAGGATGCGCAAACCTTCACCCAATGCGTGATCTAATGCTCCAGAAGTTTGCCGGCTGTTATACCTCCACGCGTTTCCGATATAGACAGTCAGACGGACAACAAAGTGATCCTATAAGGGTTCCGTTTTTTCCTTTTGAGGTACGAAACCCTAAAAACACACGGGGTTAAAAGGTATTTGCGATTAAATGATACATTTTGCCTGAGAACTATATAATTGCAGATATGTACCTCTTCTAGTGCCATAGACAGCGCCCCGGAGATGGCGAGGCCCTGTCGGTCGCGGAGTTCGCCCGTAATGGAGGGCAGGTACCCGATGGAGATGTTGTACTTCTTGTGCAGCGCGAGCGCCGGCGCCGCCACCAGGCTCAACGCCGCCAGCGCCAGCACCCGGGCGCCGCACATGCCGACGCCTTCACCGCACTACCCGGAACTGCCATCACACAGTCAATCAACACGGTACTCTTCAAATCTACACCAATATACAGTCCGCGA
Source organism: Epinotia nisella (assembly GCA_932294315.1). Classification (NCBI taxonomy): domain Eukaryota; kingdom Metazoa; phylum Arthropoda; class Insecta; order Lepidoptera; family Tortricidae; genus Epinotia; species Epinotia nisella. Next base: position 13,511,102 of record OW028679.1, on the reverse strand, counting down.
CAACTGCTAAAAACTCCTTCGGGATGCTTTTTGACCAGGAAAGAGAAACGACAAGATTAAATCCAAGCACAAAGGATTTTTTAACATGTCGTGAACTGTATTTAACAAAACACAACCTCATTACTCAAGATTCATGGTAAAGAGAGGTGCACAGCACGGCATGCGATGGAGACAATAAGTGTGTCTATTTCTGTAACTCAATAAAGGGAAGTCTTCCTGAAGTGCGCTTTCCGCCCTTAAATGTAGGAATTGCTTCCATGCTGTCAAGTAAGTAATTGGCTCGCAGCCGGACACCGATTAGACCAATTGACGTGCCGCTGTTTTGACAACACGCCACTGTCTGTCTCTCAACCCACAGAGATGACGCCGCCGTGACCGCACGATAATTCCTAATTAATTTCAACAACTAGAATTACCATGGATAAGCAGAGTTCAATGATCACGCTAGAAATACGTCATATTGGCGTGTAGTAAATAAGAGCAGATCTGATCAAACAGTTGAGCGTGTGATGTTTCCGCTAGGATAAGCGAGGAGTCACGAATATGATAGGTATGTAGCAGAATGTAGCCGAGCTATAAGCAGTGATAATCTGACTGCAAGAGAGCGAGAGCGCTCTGCGACGCGCGCAGCGTATATACCTAGATGAGTGCGGCTTTGGCGGCGCACGATCTCTCCTTGAGATAGCGTCAGCGATAACGCCGTCAAGTTATTTTTAGAATTAAATAAAAAGGTAACGTGCTCATAATAATTTACATGCCGCGCATCCCAAACACAACACAACTGATAAAACAATTTAAAAGTGATATATCTCACTAAAAATAGTATATCGCGTTTCTGTTCAGGCAGTTTTAGATGAATAAAGACAGGTGTTTGTGTACTTGATGCTAAATAGTATATATCTGATTGATAATCCCACTTTTGGTAGTTTCAAACACTTAAATCAGGTGGGGCACTATAATTTAACACGCTAATACACAATATATCTAGGAGTAAACTGCGAGACTGAGCTGTACGTACATACGCTACCTTAATTGCTGTCGAGTCGAGATGTTCGAAAGGTGGATCGAGTCCTATGTATTTTTGTTATGGTGGTTATGACGGTAACATACACATTTATACAAATTAAGGGCTTAGGCACCACTACTAGCTTACGACGCACGAGTGACCGGTTCTTCAGCATTATTGATAAATTAATCTCGGGAAATGTTGCAAAGGTTATCTCGCTTGCGCGCTGAATGTGTCGATACATCCGCAGAATGTAATTGACCATATAGACAAAATTAAACTGAGGGAAAGAACGCGCAACATCAATGACCAAGCCTTCCGATAACAATCCTCTTTACAATAGCCCAATTTTATTGTCCACTAAAATCTCATCACCATAGACCCGATTCTCTGTTCCATTTCGCTTAACTACAATAGTTCCAACGCCTGGTGGGACCGGTTCATGTGTATCTACCGATGTAACTGTGAATGGGTTCTAGCAGGTGTACTACATGACAGTCAACTTCGTCTCCAAAGGGACACTACGTGTTGAATTTATATCCCCACGCGTGCCTAACAAATGAACGGGGCGAACCCCGTTCATTTAAATCGGAGATAGATAATAATAATAAGCCTTTGCATTTCCATATCGCTTAAATGTTAGTGTCAGTTTTCATTAACCTACGAGGGACGGCTGAAAAGAAATCTACCTAAGTATGAAACAAAAGACTGTCATGTATGTATTTTTTTTATTTTTCAATATAGTCCCCTGCTAGTGAAATACACTTATTACATTTGTCAAATATTGACATTAACCCATGAAAAAAAAAATCTTTCGGTTTCTCGTCAAAAAAGTCACTAACTGCAGCCTTCATTTCGTCATCGGTCAGAAATCGTCTTCCTCGGAGATCTTTTTTGAGGTGTCTAAATAAAAAATAGTCGCATGGGGTCTGGACTGTAAGGTGGATGGTTAACGGCATCGAACCCTAATTCCTTCATGGTAAGCATTGTTGTGCGGGCGGTATGCACAGGTGCATTATCGTGTAAAATCAGGATCCCTTTGCTAAGTTTACCCCTCCTCTTTTCTTTTATCGCGTCTCGTAACTGATGCAGTAAGCTGGAATAATATTCAGCATTCATTGTCCTTTTTTTTGGTAAATAATCTATTAGTAAAATTCCTTCTGTATCCCAAAATACGGTAGCCATAAGTTTGCCTGCCGACGGCCTGACCTTAAACTTCCGAGGAGGCTTCTCATCCTTGAATTTCCACTGCAAAGACTCTTGTTTGCTTTCGGGGTCCCACTGTCGAATCCAGGTCTCATCACACGTCACCATTTTAGAAACAATTTCTTCCTCATTACCTCGACTCATTTCCAAAAACTCCTCACAACATTTGACACGTCGGTCCTTGTCAAACGCCGTTAACATTCTGGGGACCCAACGTGCACTCACCTTGGACATATTCAGATGCACATGAATTATCTCATTGACTCTTTCTTTACTGATGCCCACATCTCTAGCAATCTCCCACTGCTTCACTCGTCGGTCTTCTAAAATTATTTTTTTAACTTTGGCTACATTTTCGTTTGTAACGGCAGAAACCGGCCTTCCACTACGAGCGTCATCTTCCAAGCTCTCACGACCGAGTTTAAATTGTTTAGACCAAAACTTTATAGTAAATTCGGAAGGGCACGAACTACCGAACACACACATCATACGTTCTCGGATCTGTGAGGGAGTATTTCCTTCTTTTGTTAGAAATTTAATCACTGCACGATGTTCAATTTTAGCGATATTCATTTTTTCAACCGATATGTCGCAAACATTCGAGAATTGTAGAAAAATGGAACGGAAAAAACAAATGAACGTCAAATAATTCAAAAAAAGAATAACCAAAGAACAAGAATGCATTTCAGCCAGTATCATTTTCGCATATTTTTTTAACCAAGGAGATTACTTTTCAGCCGCCCCTCGTATGATAACATCATTTAAACTTTACTTTCCTAATTTGTTAGTTATTGATACAATAATAAAAATGTAATATATAATATATGTACCTGATGATTTTTAATCCGTGATCAGGTGCCGAAAAATATTAATAAACAGCCAAAACAGATTTCAGTGGATAAGGTCTCATGCAATTACATCACTGTTAAGTTCATTAACTATAATGATAATGTTAACACTAATATCCATTAAATGTATGGTCACCCTATATTTCAGCGCTTTGGAGGGAAATTTGATAGGTATTACGTCATTAAACTCTAACATCTACTTGTCATGCACGTGGCAATTCAATTCATTTTTATTCATAGACCAACATGGATCATTATTTTTAGTAAAACTTAGCCTAATGTTAGTATATAATCACAAAGTTCATAATAGGTCACATACGTTCATTTAAAGAAATAATAATATAATTTAGGCCAGTTTGAAATTTACATTAAAGGTACACAGTCAATTATAATAAAGAAAATAATAGTTTACATTAAATAATCAAATTAAAAATTCATAAGACAGTACAACTGACAGTTTATTACTCTTCATTTAATAATTGGACACAAGGGTTTTGAAGTTGGTTAATGAAACTAATTTTTCATGGAGGTTTTAGTGTCATTAGATTTGAACTACCGTTAGGGTGACAATGATTTTTAATTAAAAAGTAATTCCTAATTCAGTTCCATTCAGGAAAAAAAGAACGTTTGTTTTAGGTAAACACGAGTTAATCGTGTTTGGCATCAATAACTGAATTAGGAAAATTGGTTCCTGATTACGAATTAAAAATCACCGTGTATAATATGTTTGATAGAAACCCCTTTATTGGTAAAGGCCTCCTCCAAATTTACTCCATTCCTCTCTATCCTTCGCCTTATTCATCCAGTGCTTTCCGGCCGTAACGACGACATCGTCACTATATCGTTTTTGTGGACGTCCTGACTTTCTTTTTCCGTCGGGTCCGTTCCATAGTCATATTTCCTTCCGATACCACCCAACCGGTCAAATCAGCTAGGAACACACAACTAGTTTCATTATTGTCGATTGAGCAGTAAAAGATGTTTCAATACAACTTGAGTAGTTTCAATGCGACAAACACGTCGTGTCGAAGTTAATATGTGTAACCTCGACTTGAGGTAAATATTTATAGAGCTATTAATATAACCGAATAACCGATGAAAGAGATATAGACCGTGACCAGCAGGAGCAGCTGAGTCAGCAGTTCGTCAGTCTGAGCACTGTAAGAAGGAAATATGTGGGTAGGTAATTTAAAATTAAGACATTAAAAATATTTTGGATTATTCTATAAAACAAAACCTATTAAACCACTACATTCTTAGTTTTGATGCCTTTGGTTAATTATTTAACCAATAGCTGCGAAGCGAAAGTATTCCAGGTGCAACTAACCACCACTACCGCGTTATGCCAATCAGATACGGAAAAGCTTAATCAGTTTAGTCACTTGTTTCACCGGAACAAATAGTGTTGAATACCTTCTAAACCTTGAATATTTAAATGTCTATCCTGTAATTGCATGGACAGCGTTACCAAATGCTATAGATATGTGTATACGGAATCGACAACATACCTATGCTATTGATCTCGTCGAGTCGGTGTTTGGCCTGCCACTCCCGACCGCACCCACTCTCAAGATAATAAAAATCGACCACTCCACACCACAGAACCACGTCGCTCAAGTAGATACATATACAAGGGCTGCTATTTCTGAATACGGAATTGGAAAAACTAGCAATTAAACGATACATCTGACCTTCATAGTAAAATATATATTTTTTAATACTGGCCGTAAAAAATATCGTTCGAACGCTTTTCTTTATTTTTGGTGACTTTTAAATTTCATGTCATTGCGAAAATGGAACTTTCTCGCGAAAATATTCGTCAATGATATATTACGATTTTCGGCGTGACTTAACTCAACAACAGGGCGTCCATCTATCGTTCTCTCTCTCTTTTTGCATGAGTTAAAAAGATACAGAGGTATTGTGGACGCCGATTATTGGGCCACACATTAACCGGCACCGCTTTATCAACTCATTCGGTTTTTGGTGATGAAGCTCCATCGAAAACTAATATGTATCACTGGTTTACTGATTTCAATCGCGGACGACATGCTCACGGAAGTGCGAGTGTAACTGCAAATGTAACCCATTCCCACATGCAATAAATATTCATTTCATTTCTATGCGCATGACCCCGAAACTAAACAACAGTCAACAGTCTGGGTGTTTCAAAATGAGCAAAACCCAACAAAAGTAGTTCGCGCAAAAAGCACTTTAAAGCAAATGGTGACCTGCTTTTTTGGTATGAATGGCCATGTGGCTACAGTGTCACTAGTAAAACAGTCAATTCGGAATGGAACACGGCCATTCATTTGCCGTAAGTATTTGAGGAAATACGCAGAAACAACCAGCAACGAATAATCATTCTTCATCATGATCTCTCATACGTTGTCTATACGAAATTCCGTGTTTAAAAGTCTGACAGCTAACGTTTCTATTGACGAATCAAAACTGAGGCAAGTTAGTGCAATTGACTCAATTTTAGTATGCCATTTATGAAGCGCTTATAACCTATCTACCTCATTTTTATATTACATCACTGCGTCAGCCAAAACAAATCGATTTATGGAAACCCAAAAATCGAATTAATGGTTCTTCCGCCGTACAGCCCTGATTTGGCACCCAATGCTTCTATTTGTTTCCAAATGTCAAGAAAAAAAAATTACGTGGTCAACGATTTTCGACCTGAGAAGAGGCCGTCGATGAGTTCAAAACGCGCGTTTTGGAGATACCTCAGTCGGTCTGATGGAAAAAGTGTGACAGTCAGAATGGCGGGTGTACCTAAAGAAATATATGTAAAAAAGTAGTATGCGAAAAAAATGTAACCAAAATGTACTATTTATTACAACATTTTATAAAATTGTACCGTCGCGTACTTAAAAGTTATCACAAAATTAAGGTACACCCGCCAACCACACAGTCAGGATGGCGGGTGTACTTCAGTGTGCTATGTTACTACAAACTATGAAAAAATTATTGGTAGGAACATTTTGAAAAACAATAAAATCATATTTAATTATATAAGTCAGTTAGTTTTTGTTCCAACGAAATTATGTCGGCCTTCTACGTAAGATGGATACTCATACAGAAGCTTGAAACAACTAACAGTACTACAAGAAGAACCAACACTGTCTACGCTGATTCAAATACATACATACAATACATAGAACATATTACATAGGATATGTTGTCTAGGGTCATTCTATTTACACCAATTCCTGAAGAAAAATTATTTCGGAGATACTAGTACCGGATTTTCGTTCATTCATTAAAAAAAACCGGACAAGTGCGAGTCGGACTCGCCCACCGAGGGTTCCGGCCAAAAGTAGTATACCCCAGTAAAGAGCCAATCTTAAATTTAAAAGTTAAAACTATAAAGTTGTATTAATACTTTTTTGTAATCCTCATATTTGCATACTTCTCACAGCATGTATTAAAATATAGTTCACATAGCATAGTCGGTAGTGGTTATCTTTTAGCAATTAGTAACACTTGTTTGCATGTGTCTAGAATTAGAATAGTCAATAATATATATACATATAGGCATAGCATAGATACATATTTGTACATAGTAACAAAAAGTCTCGCCAACAACTGCCTAAATCGTGGTCATCACGTTACCGTGAAACCTATGATGTCTTAATTAACGGATATACCTATGTGCCACCGGCGGAAATAACGGATTTGTTCATGGCTGCTGCTAGTGCATTTCAAATTTTTACAAGTCCCTATATACCGCATAAGATTGAGCCACTGAACAAAAGAGCGTCATCGAGGTGACTAAAGTTTTCGGAAAACTAGAAGTGTTCGTTATTTGAGTATATTTTAAGTCAACCTGGTTGAAACTAAGTAAGTAAAAGTTTCCTCGCCTCATCTCAAACAACTCGTTTTTTTTGTAGATTATTGCATAAAGCTGTCTGAAAATGGTACATAGAGTCAGGCCAGTAAAAGAGGAACCTAGAAAAACGGGGCAAATTAAACAAAAAACACCGTGTATAACGCGATAAAATAATAATGATACTTGAACAATTATTATTTTTCTTCAATACTTACACACAATGCAACTGATCAAGCTGAAGGAGTAAAGGTACATCAAATAAAACACTGACTTCATTCTACTTTATATTTAAGAAGAATAATTAAAATCATTCTCCAAAATTTTAATTTGGACGAGACAATAATTGATATTTTTTAAGATCTTATTTATGATATGATACAATGTAAATAACAATGAATAAGATAATATGTGAATAATATTAGCTGTAAGTCACTCTCTAATTCTCTTAAAAAGCAAAAACCGTCCAATTTATTACGCAATAGTTACTTTCTTAATTGGCATATCAAGTATCAAGATTAGGACATCATAAAAAGTTATGCTCATAGACAAAGCTGTATTTGTTATCAAGCAACACGCTGTGGTAAAGAACAATAGTAAAGAAGAGAAGAAGAATAGTAAAGATACGAATAGTTTTCTATATAAAATAGTGAAGATGTGCTGCTCATCTTATCTTTTGAGTGAAGTTGAGGTGCAGATGACCTTAGGCTCGGGTAGAATACCAACATACTCGAGGATCTCTTCTTTGCTGTTGGTACATATTGGACTACTAGACAGAAGACCTTTAATTTAAACAGAGGGATATCAAACTGCCTTTCTTTAAATACACTTTTATCTTAATGCCAGTGTTTAGGCACCTGTTATTTCTTGGCTATCATGCAACCATCATCAAGCAACCGGCTTTTAGTAAACTTGTAAATATTTCATATGTCCTACATAGTGCACACAATTATGGTCACCAAAGATAATATAGCGTTAGCGCAAGCACAGCCCCGTGGCTCGTTTTAGGAAAGTTACAAATTACAATGTTTCAAGTCTAAACGGGCAACACTGCAATCTACTGGCAGAAGACGGCCGGGACGTCCTCGGAATACATGGAGGCGATCAGTTGAGAAGGAGGCCGGCTCAACTAGTCTCGGCTGCAGTATTGTACCTGTCAAATTTTGGATTGCCGTGTACCGAGTCTAAAATTGCCGTGTTTGTATGAGACATTTTTAAATTATTGCCATGTAAAAAAATGCCATACAAATGATACGGCAATGATCGGCTACCGTGTGCCGTGTTTAGGTCCGAAGACACCTGAATTGCCGTATATCAGGAACAACACTGCTCGGCTGAGAGCTAGAAGTCGCGCGCGGTCGTATAAAATAGAGAACTCTTCTTCGAGTCATGTCCCTAATGAGGGATAGACTAGCAACACTGCGACGCTTGCCCAATAACGACTGACTATTTTACGTCTGTTGCGTAGCTACTGGAGACGTAAGTCATTAAATGGAAGGATAGAAGCATGATATGCAGCTGAATTCTAGGAGGGTCTTATTGTATAAAATCAAATATGCCATGCGTTTGAAATCGATTTCTTGGGGCGATTATCGTCACGGCGGAGGTTAGTTTTAATACGTGTTTATTGACTACATAAAATACATTATTTAGCTAGGCCATCTGGCGATAAATGGTAACTCTTGAGGTAAATGGAAATCGAACCTCTTCGTTTAGAGATAATTTGACGTATGTACAAAAGAAAAACCTAACCAGTATTCTAGTCTGTTTTAAGGCTTCTGTAGCCAAAATTGCAAAAACGGAATCCTTATAGTTTCGTCATGTTCGTCCGCCTGTCTGTCTGTCCGTATGTCACAGGCATTTTACTCAGAAGCAATAAGACCTAAATATATGGATGAAATTAGTCATTTATTAATTTTGGAAATTCGGGCTTTTCTTGTATGCTGAAAACTTATTTGAACTATGACATCTTGAATATCGCTACGACTCCCGTATGCCATCGGTAAATTCGGATTCAACCTGGGGGGCTAGCGCAACTGACGCCGCACCGCGACGCGAGTCGAGAAAGCTCTACGCCCTTTTTCTAATTTGTACGGTGCGAGTGAGATAGGGAACGCTTAGTCGCGCGCGAAGCGACTGAGCAGCAAGTTGTGCTAGACGTGCTGGAGCCGTAGCATGATTGGCCGTGTTCTGTCGAACGGTGTCAGCCAGTGACGCACGCTCTATCCTATCACCTATCGCGTGATAAGGCCAACCATGCTACGACTCCTGTTGATAGGCGCCCGGTTGTCAAGGAGCAAAGGGTACGATAGATCGAGTCTAAAACATATTATGGAACCAACACTCCATGACGAACTTCTCAAGCTCTAAGAATTCTCGACGATCAATTAGTCAGTCAACACGACCTGAATGTAGACCAGTCAACAAGATATCATGATTCATGACCGATGACCGAGCAGTGCGTGGCACTACCATTGACGATGAAAACGGGATTCTACGGCCTGTATAATGAGCCATGATGGCCTTGTGTGGGGCAGGCTTTATGACGTTACATTAGAACACGCCGTAGTGTCGCGCCGCGCTCGCACCCCGCCGGCATCGTGCTCGTGTGGCGAAACCTTTAGATATTGTCTCCCGGCAGTTTCGGGGTCCAGGAGATATGCCTAACAACAATAACCACTTACCTACACTAAAGAATACCCCGCAATTTATTTATTTACTCACCAAAGTACAATTTGCAATTACAGCTTACGCCAAAGCATTACAAACTTAAATAAAATATACATTTTGTTTCCAACCAAACTAAAACCAACATATAATTTTAAGTACTTACTAAGTCAATTATTGATAGGGAAAAGTTATTATAGTATTAAGGAAAGGACTACTTTAACGACTAGGCACAGACATTCGCCTCTCATTGCATTATAGATATTTATTGACATGTTAATTATAATTGTAAACTAATTCGTATTACTCTATTGTATTTTTAATGGTAATTTAAATTTATATAAACGTTGACACTTAAATTCGGATTCTATTATGTTGTATGTACAGCTTTTTAATGGTTACGTAAATAATTATAATCATCATATGTTATATACCAAATTTTCGTACGCCAGCACACGGCACATCATAGCTGAACTGAATACTTATAACTGTCACCTTATTTTACCTATGTTTGACGAAATAAATGATTTGATTTGATTTGATTTGATATAATTATTTATTCAATATAAGGACTCTGAAGATCCTTTTACATTCCGCTACCAGTAGCGGCCATCGGGTAGCGAACACATCGACGTGCTTCGCTGCGCCGAGCACAGAGTTGAGCAGTGCCAGGGCGGTGGGGAGCGGCGCGTTGCGCAGGAGCTGGCTGCGCGCGGGCGGCGTCGCCAGCAGCGGCGCGCCGCGCAGCCGCCCGCGCGCAGCGGGTGCGTACAGTCGTACCACCTCTTCCACTAGGTCTACGCAGTCTACCCTTCCGTGTATAATACCCAAGGCGAACTTCGCTAATGACACGTATCGTCTAGTTTCTAACGAGTCGAATCCCTATACGTATGTATTTTTTCGAATTTAGGTACCTATACGTATTTTCATACGTAATTGCAAATCCTACCTACTGTATCATGTGCCCCTGTTACAGTAAAGGCAAGTGAATAAAGTATGCACCCAGGCTATTAAAGCAATATAAAGTTACTATAAGCCAGGGATGTAACGGAAGTGGTTTTAACGGAAGCAGAAGCAGAACTCTGTTACATCCCTGCTATAAGCCATTGTAATAATCTCTTAATCACAAACACATTAGGACACACATATTGAACAAAGATGAAAAGCCGTGCACAACACTTTAAACTCTGACTCTCATACTTTGTAAACTTTTCAAGAACTCGGTCAGATTGCCACCGAACAAAATCTGACAACGTTTAGGTCTCGCAAGAAAGACTACCTTCACCAGCTCTTTTTAGGGTTCCGGACCATAAAGGTAAAAACGGAAAGTTATGCCGACTCTGTCACAACGTTAAATATCTCGTGAACTACTAATCCTATCAATTTGAAATTTGGAACAGTTGTAAAGAAAGCGTGATGGAAAATGAAAAATTTAAATACATAATTATTTTTAATTTCTATAAAAAATACGGATAAGAAGGACAGATAAATTCAAAGTCTAGTTAGTAGGCCAAGTGGGGTATCATATGAAAGGGATTAAGTTGCACATTCTAAAACAGTTTTTCTTTTTTTTTCTATAGTGGTAAAATTTTGATCTATAAAGGAAACGTTGATACGATTGCATTGTAACTATTCCGTAATAAATTGGACAGTTTTTGCTTTTTAAGAGAATTAGAGAGTGACTTACAGCTAATATTATTCACATATTATCATATTCATTGTAGAATGTAGATCATATCATAAATAAGATCTTAAAAAATAGTACATTACTGCAGACGCCGGGAAAGAAGGGCTTGCCGGGTGAGTAGGTATAGACGGCCGACCGTAGGGAGGCCGGATAGTGATACGAAGCCGGCAAGCCCTTTTCACGGCCAGGCATGTATTTGTATAGTGCTTTTCTCAAACATATGCAATGAAATAAAACAATACACCACTCAAAATAGTACATTAATTTGCCCTCCAATCCTCCATACTTATTGTTTTTTTTTTACGAAAGGCGTCCGTATTTCGCCCGTGTAGAGTTCGAATAGACCCTATTAGGGCCATTATACATAACCTTCTATAATGAATAAAATAAAAAGGGATTTTAAATATTGTCTATTAATTTCTATAATGAATAAAATAAAGAGGATTTTAAATGTTGTCTATGGTCTCTGGTGACTTACGTACATAGATAATATTTTAAATTTATTCATCAAGACATTGAATCATACAGGTTTGTATTCTTAATAAAGGTTCGTGTGTAATAGGCATTAACGCGGATATTTTTGGTCCGATAACCATTCTGCCACTAGAAAAAATAAAAAATTATAATTCAGCTGTTTAGCCTGTAGATGACCACAGACGCCATGTTAACATTAAAATTTAAAAAAATTACTTCCCGGCCTAGGCCTGCAATTTTGTATGAAATTGCTTACCAGTTCTCTCGAGTAGTTCCGCCCGAAACTTCATACTTTGAAGCCTGTTATAACGCACGTAAGGACGACATTTCATTGCATGTTTGAGAAAATTCAATTATTCAGACTCCTCCAAATTAAAATTTTGGAGAATGATTTTGATTATTCTTCTTATTAAATATAAAGTAGAGTGAAGTCAAAGTGTTTTATTTAATATACTTTTACTTCCTTCTGCTTGATCAGTTGAATTGTGTGTATTGAAGAAAAAAAAAATTGTTCAAGTATCATTATTATTTTATCGTGTTTTTTTTAATTTGCCGCGTTTTTCTAGGCTCCTCTTTTACTGGCCTGACTCTATGTACCATTATCAGACAGCTTTATGCAATAATCTACGAAACAAAAAGAAGTTTGAGAAGAGGTGAGGCGATTCGAGAAATTTCATACGGTAATAAGGTATTAGTAGGTACTTCATCGCCTACCGTAAGACATTTCTCGCATCGTACAGCCTCTACTTACTCAGTTTCAACCAGTTTGAGTTAAATTATACTCAAATAACGAACAATTCTAGTTTTCCGAAAACGTAAATCACCTCCATGAAGCTTTTTTTAATCAGTGGCTAAATCTTATGCGGTATAGGGATATGGCAAAAATTTAAAGTGCACTAGAGCAGCAGCATAATCTCTCCGAAAGACCTCACAACAAGCAGAAAATAGAACCACTATCGCATGGACTAGATACTGGTCCTTCAAAGAAATCATGAAGTACCCCTATATACCAATCAATGTGAAAAAAAGAGTATTTGATTCATGTATCCTTCCCAGTATGACGTACGGGTGTCAGACGTGGAGCCTTACAAAACACAATATGCATAAATTAGAAGTCTGCCAACATAACATAGAACATAGTATGCTCAACATTAAACTTAGAGATAAAATAAAGCTAAAAATAATAAGGAAACACACAAAAACAACCGATGTAAAGTAATTTATCAAGAAACTTAAATGGCAGTGGGCAGGCCATATGCTATGAAACAAAAAAAGATAAATGGACGAAAGACATCACAGAATGGTGCCCAAGACAAGAATGGTGCAAAAGAGGCAGGCAATGTCACAGACGGGAGGATAATGTTATGAGAGGTGCAATTTGGATCGCAAATTGTGGAAGTCTCTAGGGGAGGCCTATGCTGTAAAGCAAGACCAAATGGATACAGAAGAGCAGAAAAAATTAATATACTAATATTTAAGTTGGTTAAATAAAGGCTATATTATAAAGCAGCAGCCATGAATAAATTTTTATTTCCGCAGTTGTTGGCGAGACTGCACTCATTTTATGTTAATATGTATTAATATGTATCTATGCTATGTGTATACATATTATTGACCATTCTAATTCTAGACACACGCAAAGAAGTGTTACTAATTGCTAAAAGATAACTACTACCGAATATGCTATCTGAACTATATTCTGATATATGCTGTGAGAAGTATCCAAATATGAGTATTACGAAAAAGTATTAATACAACTATTTAGTTTTCATTTAAGATTGGCTCTTTAGTGGGATAACTTTTCTAAAAATTCGTTTTTTAATCTACTTTTTAATTCCATTAAGTTACACTTTTTTCCTCCCTTAGCCAATCATGTTCATTAAATATTTTTGGTACTATAAATTCATTCATTCTTCTACCGTAATAATTTTTAACAGTGGTTGGTTTGTATTTATTTTTTCCTAGTGTTATATGTTCTATATTCACTTTGTTTCAACACCTAATATCAAAGAATTCAATATGTGGACAATCTAATATCAAACAGTCTTGACCAACATCTTTTGCTAGATGGCTGGGTCAAGGGTCAGATACAGAAGGTGACTGTGGGGAAGCATGGATAGTTGGGAGATTCCTCTCTCAGTCACCCTAACCAAACTAACTAAAAAAATCTTAATTATCTAATATTAAGTTAGACATTGATTATGTTAGAAGGGGAAGGACACAACACAGAAGATAGGAGGATGACTATCCACCCAAATGGAATGGAGGATAATTGAAAAACTTTAGGGGAGGCATTTGTCAGTGAAAACGGACTACCTGACACAATAAAATAAAATCATATTGAATCGTAAGAAAGTCAGTGAATAAAGGCTATTTGTATATCAAACATTGGCACTCTTGTCTTGCCTACCAGCATTTTATGAAATCATGAAAATATCAACTTCTGTATTCATGTAATCTGACTCTTCTCATATATATATTATCATGCATATGTTAAAAAGAAAGCTCATAAACCAGAACACAAAAGTATACTCACCATAAATTCTAAATGATAGTGTTTTTAAAGTCCTTTTGTTCTTCATGAAGCCATGTCACTTTCATCACAGTCCAAGTCCATTAGTTACACTGCACAATTAAAAACCCACACTGAATTTCATTTCGTAAGAAAAAACTATTTACACTTAAAATCGAGCTTCAATAGCACGGCGGTGTTCTAAAAATACTTCAATATGATAAAAGGCTATGAATGTGTTAAATACATAGAGCAAAAAGCCACACAATGACAATATGTACATGTTGACTGTGGATCCGGATTATCCTCAACACTACGGTAGGGATCCACATCAAACTTTTCGCTATTACGTATTGTAACTATACATACAAAGTTAAAGTGAGGATATCATCAAAATAAGTTCTTAAATAGTGAAAACGTAAAAAATATTATTTCCGATAAGACAATCATTTGTCCCATTGGAAACTTGATTTTAGTCATGTTTAGATCTTGTTCACTTTATATTTAGTTAAAACATTAAACAAACTAATCGAACCTGTATACAATACATAAATTGCGACAAACTACGTTGATGGAAAACTAACACTAGAAAGTCGACACAACATACTCCATTTACTCCTTGAAGGATTTGTGCTCAAACACAGAAAATATAAAATTTTCAGCATTCAATTTTATTACTCGACACGATTTGCGTATAAACAAGGTAACACAGTAACTTTCGGGTTCTTTTTATAACAAAAAACACAACAAAGTCCCATAACACAGCGCACCATTCGACTTTATGCCATCATTGCGACCACAGATAACTATCGTCAAGTAAACACATATACGTCATTTTAGCTCACCACAGTATATGCTATAGCCACACCATACCATACAAACGCATTTCTACTTTCAAATTGTATCATTTCAAAGCTTCAAGCTAATACAGTATATGAGAGAAAAGGAACATAATTTTATATT
Source organism: Epinotia nisella (assembly GCA_932294315.1). Lineage (NCBI taxonomy): Eukaryota > Metazoa > Arthropoda > Insecta > Lepidoptera > Tortricidae > Epinotia > Epinotia nisella. The sequence continues at coordinate 13,495,904 of OW028679.1, read as the reverse complement.
GTAACCAAAACCAGAATACAAAAATGTAAAATTCGTGTGCGACATTAGCAGTGGTTTATTCTATGTCTTAGAATAGTAGACATCCAGATCTGAAAATTGACATGTGAGCACCTGCCTTAATAAACATTTGTTTATCTGCGCCACACAGCATCAGAAGCCACGTTAAAGTAAGAGCTTGGCAACAGCTATCTTACTCACTTGCGTAAATCTATAGGCGGCCTAAGAGTGAATGAAACCACAATCCACATTTTCGTAGGTTGTCACTAAAATGAACGCAGGAAATGTCAAATGGACCTCTTTTTGATACAATTTGGATGTAATATCTTAGTTAATGTTAATTATAATCTTGTATTGACTTTTAATAAATATTTAATTTGGATGTTTAATCCAGCAAAATTCAATATGTCATCATTGTTTGGAAATAGATGTCATCACGACCCAACTTGACTTGGTCGCATAATAATACTTGCGTAACTTGTCATCGTCTCCGTCATAGATCATAATGAACCGTGAATGAACGGTTCATTCACTATTTCATTCTTTCTATTCTCATCTCATAATAGTCAATATAGTCATAATATTCTCTTCTCTTTGATCTCATGATTCTCATGGCTCATAGTATCTCTTATTAGTCTGTGTCATGGCTGTTCACTGTTGTTGATTTCATTGTTATTACCTACTAATAGTTTTGTTTTGTAATCATAACACCATTTTGTTTTGGCCGTTTGGCGAGAGTTTGGAACACTTCATTACGATTACATTTTAGACGTTCCGGAAGACATAATAAACTTGCAGGGTCTAAATCTATTATTTTATTTCATTGCATCATTTTTAAACATCTAAAATGGGGAAAGGTTTTAATAATTACATGTGTAAAAAGTTTTTCCATCCTGCTTCAAGAGATAATTTAAAGCGAGTAAGTTATATCACATAATTATTCACTTGTGCTGTAGTATCGATGTTTCTTCGGTTGACGTCTTACAATTTCAACATATTACTCAATTTTCACTAGTAACGTTTGAATATTTTTAATTGTTACATTTTGATATTGATATGAATTCGCTTATTCTAGGTATGGATGGCAGAACAAAAAACCGATGCTTACAAGAAGAAACAGGAAGAATTAAAAGTACAGTATGAGAGAGAGCAAGAATTGCACGAAAATAAGTAAGATTTTTAAGTCAGTTATACTACTAGTTCTTTGTAATTTGATTTTACTGTACTGAATAATTGTATCTGTTCATGTTTTTACAGGGCTTTACTAAGCAAAGAAAGTAAAGATAAGTTGAGTCTTAACTTCATGTACGAGCCGCCACCAGGTGTTAAAAAGGAGCGTGAAAGAGAGGATAATGAGCCAGAGTACAAGTTTGAGTGGCAGCGGAAGTACAATGCTCCCAGAGAGAGCTACTGCAAGGGTGATAATGAAATCAGAGATCAACCATTCGGTATTTTGGTCAGGAACGTCAGATGTATCAAGTGCCACAAATGGGGCCACATAAATACAGGTAAGGAAAAAAAAGTAGATAAATCATCTATTTGTTTGCTACATACACACAAGTTACAACAAAAGAAAAGTAAATAGTATAAGTCTTACTTGATCAAAACTCAGTTCTGGACCTGAAAAACACTCTCTTCTCATACTCAACACAGTAAAAAGAGACAAAAAGATATTGTTTGCCACATAAAAAATGTGTATTCACTTCCAGATTTTACATTTTTTTAGGTTTGTTTCTTTACGTTAAATGCTAAGTTAAAGTATATACCCTCTCAGCTATGCTAAATGTCACTCACATACTCAAATCACAATAGATCAGCAATGGTCGCAGTGATATAAGGGCTCTTAGCCCGGAAGGCACTACCAGAATAATAATAAATGCTAAAAGTAAGGAAACTGTCCAAGATGCCCTTCAAAAAACGTTGTACGTAGACCAGAGGACCTATTTATCGTTCTAAAATGTCTTGATTTATTTACTAAGTAATTTGTATAGTTTTTCATTTTAGTACTGTATTGAAATGCATATTTTTTATAATTTGCAAGTTTATGTTTAAAAATAGTTAATGCTGGTCCTTCCTACTGCCTGAACCACAGGGTATCCTAGTTCAGGCCCTTGTTAAATTTATCCCTTAATATTATATTTTAGTATTAAGCCATCATTCTGTAAAAGACGTTTTTAATAAATGAATAGGGAATATGCATGGGACTTCAATTTTGAATAAATTGCACTCAATCGATGCGGATATACGTAGAAATATCATACAACAGAAATATAGATTTAAAAAAAACACTTATGTATTGTATTTCATGTTAAAATCACTCAATTTTATTTTAATAATTTTTCGATAAAATTACATAACAGGAAGACAGAATATTGAATTAGAAATGACATTTTGTATGACAAGTATAGACTTAAACGCAAATTTTAAGGAGATAATTACAAAAGAATGACTAACTCCATAGTAAACGCGCCGAGAATATGGATTGTGACGTCATAGTCTATGCCCCTTTAATATAGAGCGTTATCAGTGAGTGCCAGCGCGTGCAGATTTCAAATGCCTATAACATTAGAAAAAAAAATCGTAAGAAAGTTTTAATGCTACAGTTGATATTCCTCTGGATTATACTTTTGATTTTGGTAATTAAAAATAAAGATGCATATTCCCTATTATTATTATTCATTTTCCACAGATAAGGAATGCTCCATGTATTCCCTATCAATGAGTGAGGCCCGTGCACTACAAGCATCCGCATCAGCTCCTGAAGAAGAAGAGGAAAAGCCCGATGTCCCAACCCTGATGCAGCATATGAGGGATTCAGGTTTAGTGATGAAACCGGGGGCTTTGCCTCTTGCTGCTACCAGGATTGAAGACAGTGAGGGGTCTAACCTCACTGAAATGGACTTGATAAGTCAATTGTCCAAAAAACAAAAGAAGAAATTATTGAAGTAAGATATTTTGACAATATTTGTATCTGTAGCAATATAAATATTAAAAAATTTACATTTCTTGATTAGTAATAAAATAAATAAAAATATAAAAATAATTAGTAAAATTTTAATATTTAAGTACACCATCAATACATTGAATAATTTGTTTTCAGAAAACTAGAGAAACTTGAGGAGAAGAAACACAAAAAATCAAAGAAGGACAAAAAACACAAGAGGAAGTCAGAATGAGCTTTATTTTTAGAACATAAATCATCTTTGGGAGTTACACTTACAACACGGCCGCGATATATTCTCGAGATCTCTCGCACTATCAGTCTCTCTCTTATTAGAGCACTTAGAAAGAGACGGATAGTGCGAGAAAGCTCGAGAATATATCGCGGCAGTCTTGTGCTAACCGTGCAGATTATCTTTCACTTTGTAATAGTACATTGTATGTAAGAATTCCGTTTCATGCAAGTTAGGCAATTTGAAACAACAGAAACTTGTTTGTTTTTAAAAATTGCAAGTATTTGGTTGTACAGTCAGCATCATAAACATGTACACGCTTTTCGACCGTATGTCTAAGTAATAAGGTCATAGAATGCATACATGTTAAGATGCTGACTGCACCAAAAACGTATAGTTGTAGGTTTCAGTCTATTTTAATATATTTAAACTAAGCATTTTACTGAATAAATAAATATGTAACAAAAAAATCTTGCTTTACTCTAAGTACTCATAAATTTACACAAGTTAACGGTTGCAACCATAAATCCTCCCTATCTGTAGCTGCAGCTAATATCGCACTATAGGATAGTTTCACTGTATAGTCATATCTAGGGAATAAGATTCATCTTAAACACATTTTTATTATAGAGTTGACTGTACTTTCAATAAAATTTCATCATGAACTAGTCATGATGAATGATATATAATATGCAAATTTGTTAATGTTAGTTTATTCAAATATTATCACAGTCTTTTATATACACTTCATACATATTTACATTATCTATTACCTATACAATAAAAATTTCAACTTAGCTAATCAATCAACTTAGATAGTTACATAGAAGATAAAAACTACCAATTGTAATTAATTATGAATCTTCATGTCTTCGTATTCTTTTGGTACTTGCTTTCAGAGACAAGGAAATTAAAGACTGCCAGTGTCAACAGTATCACTAGACAGCATTGTACAGTCAGTCATATAGATAGTAGCAGCCAAATAATATATTGTAACACATCCTTACTCCTACAGTAAATAAAGGTGTAATTGTAATATTTGGGTACTTTGGCTGCAACTAACTATATGATCTGACACAAGTGAAGAGTCAGTATACCATACAAAGTATATATTTACTGTGACCTCACTTTTACAATGCTATCTAGTGAATCTGGCAGTCTTTATAATTTACTAGGCCCTGTTGCCATACTGCCCTTAAATCACTACACGTCCACAACACAAAATTTGGCTTTCATCAGTATCATTCAACAGGAATATCTCATGTGTATAAAGAAAACAAAAATTTTGTTTAGCTGTGAGATGAGAATATTGTACTGCATTTAAACCCTCTATCAGCTTAGCTAGCAGCACGGCTATCACAAGACGGCGCGCGAGCTCTCTCGATTTTTCTCGCACTACACCTCTCTTTCTATGTTGTCTAATAAGAGAGAGACAGATAGTGCGAGAAAAATCGAGAGCTTGCGCGCCGTCTTGTGATAGCCGTGCAGGATCGCGTATATGTCGTTCGTTCATAAAACATGCATTCCTTACTGCATGCGAGAGGGATGAATGCCTTATGTGACTTATGTCTATATAAACGCGATTATATTAGCTAGGCACAATCTCTTTTTTTATAGATGGGGTGATGATATCTTAACCACAAATATTTCAAGTACTACTGTTGAATGATGCCAATGCAGCTTAAAACAATTATATGATTACTTATAATATATGCATACAAATAATATCATAAAAAGCCTAGCTATAACTAATTATTTCAATGATCATTTTTCATCTACTATATCTTTACATAGGTGTTATCATCAATCTCTATAATGTCTTCACGATCATTTCTTTCTTTCCAATGTAAATATAATACACAGCCTATTATGGTTACAATTATGGCAGTTAATACAAATACACTCTTTAAAATCAACTTACTTGGAGTTACAAACAATTGGGCTCTCCATTGTGAAGGATCATTTGGGGGTGCAGGGATCACCACAATTTGAGAATTGGGTATTATCTGTGTCCAGCTTTTAGAAAATCCTGAGAGACCTACATTTAATGTGTCGACAAAGTTAGGAGTCCTGTCGAGGCCGAATATTGAATATGGTAGCTGTAGCGCATGGTAAGCGGACTGAGACAGCTGAGCGCAGGCTCCAATTCTATAAGTACCCTCTTGCGACCAAGTATTGTAGCTAATCTTGGGACCTGGCAAGTTAGTTCCTGCAAAATTAAAAGTATAATACATTATCTCTGTTATTCTAAAAGCAATTAATAATTGGATAGTTAATTTATTTGCAGGCAATTAGTGAGCACTAATGAGCTTACCAAATGTTAATTTTCTGTTGTACAAAGTCCCATTTATAACGGGAACCTTCTCATTCGACAATCCAGTGACAACAATGACCTTAATGAAATTTGTGTCATATTCCAATTCATTTCTATATGCATGCATTGTATACTGCTGAGTTGTGGCATCCTTCTTGGTGTAAATTATATCTAGTACACCATCCATATAAAAGTCATAAAAGGTTGCCATGACAATGTCTCTTCCAAATGTGTTGAAGAGATCCCATTGAACTTGAAATGTTCTATGGAATTTACATTCGACATAGGTGCAGGCAACATTATGAAGAAGGAATGCTTTTGTTTCATTACTGTGCACTGGACTGAGGGTCATGAGAATATCAGGGTAGCCGTCCATGTTGTAGTCTCCACTCCTCATTGTTATCACATCCAAGTACAATTCATTGTGAGGAGGTACAAACCGCCACTCTGTCCCTTTGCCATCGTTAAAGTCCACTTGCAGGTCATGCCATTGCTGATTATCATAAATCAGGATAGTGCTATTGATGCACTGGATGTCATAACATACAGGTATGACTAAGAAGAACTCTCCTGAAAGGGCAACATCAAGAAACAGTGTTTGACCATAAATTGTTGGATGTCCCACAAGCAGCTCAATGCTGTTGTTGTACTTAAACCCATTTGATTCTTGACTCAACCAAAACTCAACATCCAATTTGGTGGTGACAAGGAGATCAGCAGCATTGTCATCGTTGACATCAAGAAAAGAATGTGAATGAGGAAGTTTTATAGGTTTAAATAAAGTATCTCCCATCTGTATCTCTTTTGGTGTAGTCCGGGTCTTATCAAATACCCAAAAAACTCTTTGCTGCTGAGTGTTAAGACCAAATAGATCTAGTGTCATATCACGATCGTAGTCCATCACCAGAGGCTGACCAACTGTAATGGCTTTTATTAGAAGAGCATCTGAACAATTCAGACTTGGCATGCCACCCCATATGATCCGAACTTCATGAATTTCAGATTTGCTGGTATTTACAGTCTGCGTTGTCAATAAAATGTCCATGTAAGCGTCGCCGTCGTAGTCTCCAGGCACTACACTTGTCACAATGATATTACTGAAATTGCAGGAAAATATAGAGGGCCTTAAAAACGGTTCCTTATCATGAGCGAGATAAACTTCCACACTAGAACCATTTTTTAAAACAAAGGCATCTGTGAGTTCATCTGAGTTGAAGTCCCCAAATGCAGCAATGATCCCTTCTTTAAATTTACCAAAAGAATTCTCAGTCATATCACTTATAGACAAACTACATGTAAACAAAATACTGAAAATTACACACTTGAATACTGGCGTCATCATTATAACTATATTAACGTCCTATTCTATAACACATATGTGATAATTTCACTTTCTATTTCGTAAATTACGTTCATAATAATATGTACACTGTGTATCTATTGTAATTGACTCCATCTGTCAGCTCAGTGTCAAGTTAGATCTGTTACACTGCACCCATAGACCAATGATATCGTAGTCCATGTCTACACCTATTAATTTGTCAAAATAACAGCCTTCAAAGTGAATGAATTGAATGATTGCTGGCTCTTGTTATCTTATAGCTCCGTCTCTAGGTTGTTGTAACAAATTGCTAGGTGTATAGCCTTTAGGCTGAGCACGCCATCCAAAATAAGGACAATCTAAGATGTTTATGTTTTCTCGTAATATATTGTACTTTTTACCAAAATACATAACAATATGCATTTTATAGTTGCATAAATTGAGTTTTAGCCGTTTACAATCCGACTATTATTTTACCCATTAATATTATCACATTTTCATATCGGACTAGATTTGAAAGTAGACCCCCACCCCCAATCAATGTGCATGTGTGCATGTAGTTGACTGACACAAAAAAGTCAAAAAACAAAATATTCTCTTTGGTCTTAGCTTACCGATTGACTTCGTTGCTTTGTAATTTCTCGAAACCATTCTATCGTTAAACTAATACAACAGACCATGGCGGATGGTGCACAAATTTTGAGACGTAACCGGCCTGGATCTAAAGCGAAAGTAAGATTACTAAGATGTTATATTTGAGTGGCGGTGTTCCATAAAATACATCCAGTAACAAACATGTCTTATCTTATAGGACTTTTGCCGTTGGCCTGATGAACCTTTCGAAGAAATGGATAGCACTTTAGCCGTACAACAATTCATACAGCAAACAATTCGACGAGATCCGGCCAATCTTGAAGCTATTTTAAAAATGCCTGAGGCGCAAGACGAAGGGGTCTGGAAGTATGAGCACTTAAGGTAAGCATTAAATTGAAATTACAGGTAGCTAGTTTTCAGTCTTTGATTTAATTATACATGAATGGTTGAGAGTTATGATTACATCAAAACTTAACAGTTTATATTACTAAATTTACAGGCAATTCTGCATGGAGTTAAATGGCTTAGCAGTCCGTTTACAAAGTGAATGTAAACCAGAAACCTGCACACAAATGACCGCCACTGAGCAGTGGATATTCCTTTGCGCTGCTCACAAGACACCTAAAGAGTGCCCTGCTATTGACTACACAAGACACACCCTGGATGGTGCAGCTTGCTTGCTAAACAGCAACAAATATTTCCCTAGCAGGTAAATATGTTTTTATATTATATATTTTCATTCATATGCAGTTCAAGAATTATGCTCACCTTAGTTAGTTAGGGTCATACAGAGATTCATGTTCACAGTTTTCCTGTGCACATTGTCAAAGTTAAGGGCTATAAAAACTCATTTTTGGTCTTTTTATATTCAAATCAATGCTGTCTCTTATATAATTTTATGTGATAAACTGACTATTGACCACTGGAATGACAACTTTGTATTTTCTATCCTGTTAGCATGCAAAATATGAAAAGGAATTGTTTTTTTTTGTTTTTCTAAACATAATTTATAATTTACATTCACAGGGTAAGCATCAAGGAGTCATCAGTGGCAAAACTGGGTTCTGTGTGTCGCAGGGTGTACCGAATTTTTTCACATGCATATTTCCATCATCGGTCAATTTTTGATGCCTTTGAGAAGGAAACCCATTTATGTGAAAGATTCACCTATTTTGTCACAAAGTATTCCATTATTTCTAAAGAAATATTGATTTTACCAAAACTTGAAGGTGAGGTACCTCTCCCTCAAACTGCCGGAGAATCAGAAGCCTGAGATTCAAAGAAATAATTCACTTTTATGGTGAATTATTTCTCATGGTCACCAAAATGAAAAGCTGTTTTAGCCATTAGGCTGTTAGCAAAGAGATGTGACTAAATGTTTAAATCTATTATAATGTATTGAGATATTATGGTTTTAGCTACTTTTAAACATCCCATCTAATTTTGGACAGTTTCTATGAACAGTTTTATATCCACTTGATTGTCAATTTTTATAGGTAAGAGAAATTCCATGTGTGATTGAAACATTCATCATAATAAATTACATGTTTGCATTTTAACCAAACAAAGCCGAATCTCTTGATCTTTTTAAGTTAAAAATAATAGTAAATAAAATATTTACTTTTGTAATCCTTCATAAACGTGAAAACAAATTTTACCATTTGCACTTCTAAAGTAGCAAATACATAAATATGTATTGGCATAGTTGTAGTTTTAAGCTGTGCAGTATAATATTATGTATCTATTTTAACTTTTATCACAGCAAAACAACTGTAATCTACCCATTCCCTTAATTATCATCATGAATGTCATGATCATGATTAATATGATTATGACATGAATACTGTTGCCGAGACTATGTCACATTTTAAAAGTTGCAGATTAACCCTTTCGGCACTGCAAGATACATATTCATTGAGAATTGGACATCTTAACTTTATAATACTGAAAAGGTTAAGACATTAGTAATAGGTATAAAATAATTCTAATAACCTATTTATACTTAATTGTAGTATAAAAATAAATTGTAACCACTTTATCATGCTAATAAAATAGTATAGTATTTCTTTAGATGGTTTGGATTTTCCTTTAGCTTTTCCATGAATACCCCTTAATAATGATAATAGACTTCAAAGTGAACATAGTGGGTGGTATTCCTTTTGTACAATTTCTAAATCAAATGCCTTTGACATAGTAGTTGTTCCTGATGTATTTGATCAAATGCACATTTGGCAAAGACAAAGACCTTGGACAGGTGGAATAATAATTTTTGTGTAGGTACATAGTTTTAAATAGCAAAAAAATGGGTATTTTTTTGCTATTTAAAACTATGTACCTACACAAAAATTATTACGTAGTGTGAGTTAGACTTATACTGTTGTATGTATATCAGTATTCAAACTTAACATTATTCCAGATTCTTCTTTAAATTATATTTCATAACGTTTTACACTTGTCACATGCATTCAGCACAGGCATGACATTAAATACACCATATGGGTTCTTTTGCCTAAAATATGTAAAATAATAAACATATATATCAGGAAAACACAAATTTATTTCATAAATAACTTACAATTGAGTAAGAGGTTATACAGTGATTAGCTTGTGTTTGTTTGGTTTTTCTTGTATTTGAAAGATTTTTTAGATTTGTGAGGTTGGTGTTGTTTCTGGTTGTTAATAGCTGGATCTTTTTGCCAAAATTTCTTTCCTTGCAATGACTGGTATCTGTAAAGAAAAAAAAAATACAGACAGGTCCAGGTAGGTACTGTAACATGTAAAAAAGAAAATATTACATGTAACAGTTTTATATAGAAAACTCCCGTGAGAATCAGACATATTAAAATATAATGAAAACAGGCAACTCTATATTTTGAGCGATATTCGACCTTAAATACGTGAGTGATCCGTTTTCAGTATACTTTAATAAGAAATAAAGAAGACATTTATTCACTACACAAAAGACACACAGAGACAAAGGGAGTAAAGTAAACATACAATACAATTGACACATGATATATAATGTAACAATTGTTCACAGCAATTATACTTAAGGCAGCTATGCCTTGGCTAAGTAGGCCCAGGCTGATTTGCAGACATTTTCTAAAGAGTGAACTTGATGCAATCACGTCACTCATTCTGAGTCAGGTATTGCACCAGTAGTACACAGTTTCAAATTTAGAATGTACCAGCCACAATGAGCATAGAATTGTACTAAAGTAGAACTAAATATATTTGAGATAATAGTTTAGATGAAAGAGTTTGCAACCTTTCCCTTATGATTGTAGATCCCCTAATTAATCTCCTTTTATCCAGTATCAATGTAAGTACCTAATAGTCTTAAGAAATAGATTGCTGGGCTTTCAACTCAAAGCTTTAGAAACAAAGTGATAATTTTACTTTCTCTAGGATATCATACATGACTGCAAACTAAGTACTAATACGTCCATGAATGTATTAGTTAGACGTAAGTATTTTGTTTTTAATAAATAAACTCAAAAATGCACTGAATACAAACCCAATCTGCTTTGTGTCTGGAATAATTTCCACCGAAAGTAAAATATGGATGACTGGTATTTGTCGTTTAACCACTATTGTTTCCAGTCCATCCACTTTTGGCTCCCAAAACTCTTCAACTCTGCCAAGAAACAAGTTGAGGTCACTTAATAAGTAGGTATTATGGAAAAGAAAACCTAAGTTTAAAAATCTGAAAGGTGGCGTACTTTTTGTAAGTGAGCTTCGTAACTTGGTGTTGGATCGCAAATTGTCTCTTTAATATTTCTGCGCAAGATATAGCCTTAGGTATTCCAACCCCCGCCCCAGTCCAGACGACGGCTGTAGCAGCTTTATCCTCCAAAATACCCGATGCATGGGATAACAGATTAGCCATTTTACTACCTCCTTTTACCTAAAACAACCACATTTTATCAAAACAAACATAAATCATACTTAACAAACATCGGGTCTAATTCTAACCTACAAAAATTACATACTTGCATCCACAGAAAGTTGTCCGGTAGATCTGTAATAGGTATTTTATTTCGTTCAATCTCTTCCTCGACATTTTTACCTTTAAAATAATTTTCCATTGACCAAATCTTTATATATTATTTAGTTGAAAATATGTTTCTGTTTACATTCTTAGATCATTCATTCATTCGTTGGTGGTTGACACTGACAAGACAGAGTTGAATTGAATGTTTTTGACATTGACTTTATATCTTGTTTCTTTTTTATTACGTATGGCCTGGATACGAGTCCTGTAACGCTCAATAAACATCGTTTTATACAATGGTTACAGATGTCCCTATTTAGAGACTTGTTAGAGACATAAAAAGAATCTAGCCAGACAACACAACGAAATTCGGATACATATGTAGTACCTAAAGAGGCTTAAAGTTGGCAAATTCCATGCAAAAGTTAAGCAAATATATATGTAATATAGTCCCCGAGCCAGGAACAAGTTTCGTCAGTCATTTCCTTCCGTGCGATAATATGTAAGATTCTGCAGAGAGTTGTATCATGTAGCCCGTGAACGTCAGCTACGGCTACGTTGGCGGGTTTCAGCTTTCCAAACACGCAGTACTTATATAAATGTATCTTTCTTTCTTTCTAGTATTTTTTTGTCATTTCCTCTTGGTCACTGGTCAAATATTAGCTAACCAAATGTCTTGAAGAAAAAAACATCTGCTGCCTATAACGTAGCATCCACTGACGTATTATCCAGTACGTCAGCTGGTCACACCGTCACAAGAGCGGTTATTTATGATGCACCTGAATAACAGCCATCTTGCTTGGTTTATATAAATGGTTTAATTCGTTATTTTGTAGTTAATTTATACGCTTACTGACTCTGGCAAAGGCCCTCGAGGCTGCCATTTCTTTTTTGTAATAATATGCTGCACCTGTTAGAAGTCAAGTCTATTAGCCATTCTTAACAGTACTAAACCCTTGAGGTGATTAACGTTCATGCGCAGCCGAGGTCACGGGCAAAAGCTTTTTGTAGAAAATGTTTACTATTTACGACTAGGTATAGGTACGTCTAAGTTCGAATTCTTCAAATAGCATGCTGCATTATGGCATTTATGGCACAATATCTTTATATATAATTCCTGGTAATATTATTATTATCATAAAATTGAGTCCGCTTCCATATAGCCACTATAACTCAGAACAACGCCGCCGCCGAAGATTAGCTAATCAAATATGTATCCGAGTTTCTGATACCAACCCTCTCGTAGTGAGATTTCACGACACAAATTGCAGGAAAAGTGAAAACACTTGAGTACTGATCGGTAGATGGCGCTTTCAATTCAATTAATGTATTCGCATCCATAGTATACCTACATATTAGTAATCTGTGCATAGTATTACAAGATTCCAAGTTAGGTACAGTAAGTATATCTCATTAGGTAACGGGCTTCCGTACAACTCTTATTGGATATAAGTATCGGTACTTACACATTTGTATATAATCATCTATTTATTTATAAACTAGCTGTTGATAACGGATTATTTACAATTTCCTCACAGTAGGCGTGAAAAGCACTGTGTTAAGCCTCGGCCGAAAGTGCAATAGCTGGACTCGTACTTACGAGGGCTTCCGCTACGCGTCGGCCCTTGAACTAACTCGTCCATCTATTGCTTACTTTCTAGCCTCTTCAACAATGTACTATAGTTGTATTCCCTGACCCCAAATATGTCTATTTAGACACCAAGTTGGTGATTCAAAGTGATTTGGAATTCAAGATATTAATAATATACCTATAATTCAAAATGACCGCCATTAAAAATAATAGTCGACGGAGGACTTGGTTCCTATCAAAAACTTAAAGCTACGAACCTAACAAGTACCTGAAAAAAATTGGTGCTTTTGTCCAGCGTGTCCACATTTTCGACAATTTGTTCGAGCACTCTGCCCTACTATAATTGGAATTCGTACGTATATTGGAAGAAATTCGTACCTACGTCCGTGGGTAAACAGTAACCCTGAAAATAAAACATTATACTCCAGTTTTAAGGCAGTCTTCTAAAAATTCTGTTTGACAAACCACAGATATACCTAATACGAGGGGCATTAAAGTGTAGGCAAAAAAAATGAATTTTATACAACGTATGGTACAGTCAAGAGCAAAAGTAAGTTATCACTTTTGTACCTTATTCCATTGCGATAAGGTGAAAAAATGATAACCTACTTTTGCTGTTGACTATACCTAGTAATAACGTAAGTAACGTAAGAGTAGAATACATTAATACTAGGTACCTACGGTTTGTTTACGTTCACATCCGTGGCCCATCCATGTAACGAGTGGCACAGATTTATTTGCGCAATGAAGAATAAAGGTTATCATTGCGATATCATTACGACGAACGAGTCACGGCTAAGCAATAGTAGTTATCAAGCGTTAGACTCAACCCAAGTCAATAATAATCATTAAAAGTATTTTATTCGGTTCTACGATGAATATTTTTACCACAGTTGCGCTATTTGCGTGTCTATGCATAGTAGAAAGTGGTACTGATAACAGCAACAGTAACAAAACTATCAGAGGAATTGGCCAGAGCGAAGTGTGCAAGATAAAACATTCGTGTATCGACTGTTTGCGCTTGGTTCATTGTTCCTGGTGTGAAACGGGGGGAGAATGTTTCTCAAATGAATTAGAGCCTGAAAAATGTAAAAAAGATACGACTAAATATATAGATTACGGATGTAAGTACCACACACATTTTTCATTACAAATAAGGCTTGAATTTATCATTTACGTTACCGTTTGTACCTTGCCTCGAGTTCCATTTTTCATGTCATCCGTCATACCATCAGCGCGTCAGTCTTGTTCATTATAGGTCCTACTAACTTCGTACCCTATTGAATTTACTTAGGTTTTATCAGACTCTAGGTCAGCTCTCATACAGCGTATATAACATTTTACTAAAGAATCTGGGACCAAGCTATTTTTCCTTATGACTTGTTTACATCGAGTCTTCGAGTCAATTCGATGGCCTACAGCACCATGCTTTTCTTGGCGTTGGCGATTGTCGAATTCTTACTTTGAAGTCCGGCCGGATCTGTAAAACCATGGTAGGTTTTGCTTGTGATTAGAGGCCACTTAAAACGTCGCCGTCAAAGAATTTGTTAGTGATCGCCGTCATCGAATACGACAGGGAGGACAGTCAATTAAGATGATTTGTTTGTTGACAGTCAGTCTGCAAGACAACGCAAATTGTAGTTGTAGCCAAGAGCCAGCTCAGAAGTGCTTTCCAGAAGGGACAGACGAGAGCACGGCACTTCCTTGTAGCGGACGTGGGCGGTGCGTCTGTGGCCGATGTGTCTGCGTGACATATGAAAATTCCACTAAGGTACCTAAGTATTTGTCTTCATACTTAACCACATCGGATTCGAAATTTAAAATTAGAAATTAGCTACATTATTCAATTGGAAGTCTCTCACTACCAACATATATGTAGGTAGTACTATGCTAGTCTGAGTCCACTGCGGCGCATATATGTATGCCTCTCCTAATATTCACCAGCCCAGCTAGCACCATAGGTTTTATGGTCACGTTTGACGGCCCAAATATACCAAAATGTCAAGTAAAACAAAACTATAACACCTACCATGCCTACACTGCCCGAAGCAATCACGATGGATGACCGTCGGCTTTTGTAGTCACTGCAGAAGCAATAACCGTTGAAGCAAACTTGATCTTGAGTGGATCCTAGATAGAACCTAGATACCCGTCCCGAAGATCCATTCTATTTTCAGGTGATTTTATTTTATCGGATGCGAAGTTTCGTAGATTACCCCCTACATAACTAGCTTTTGCCGGCGGCTTCGCCCGCGTACTGAAAGTAATTTTAACCGCCTACAAAAAAGGTGCATCTCAGTTTGACCCGTATGTTCCAATTGAATTGCAATTTGGCACAGATACCTACTATCAAGAATTTTCATGTCACAATGTAAAATTTCAAAATCGATGCCATTTTCGTAACTAACGTCCCAAAATACCATATAAACGACACCCGTATTGATATTTAGACATTTTTCACGTCCGCCACGATGGATTTTAAAATCGTTGTTGTTTTTTGTAATCAGCTACCAGCGACCTGATAAACCATAGAAACAGTACCCATGTTGATTTTCAGACATTGTCACCACATTTCCCCCTTTTGGGGGTTGCTTTCTCAAAAAACCTGAAACACGTGTTTACTCATTTATCGCTATACTATCCGCAAAACCAAGTGGCGAGTCAGGTCGTAAAATATTAGAATCATGCTATTATTACGCACAAAAAAGGTTTCATTGTTACTTTTATTGCCCTACTCGCCATGTGAAGTTGCGAATGAAATCGTCTAACTTATTTTGTTTCCCCATACAAACTTTGGACCCCCATTTCACCCGCTTTTTTTAAAATCATTTCTTAGTGCACCCGAACTTATAAGGAACCCATGTGCCAAATTTGGAATCTCTAGATCCAACGGTTTGGGCTGTGCGGTGATATGTCAGTCAGTCAGTTTCTTTTTTTATTTAATTATCGACTCTACATATATACTCTAAATATCGACTCTACATATCGATTCTACATATCGACTCCACATATCGACTCTACATAACAACTCTACATACCGACTCTACATATCAACTCTACATATCGACTCTACGTACTGACATTACATAGTTAGGGGCTGGACAACCGGACAAGTACGAATTCAACTCGCGAGGTGAGGGTTCCGTATATAATCTAAATTTCATAAGTGTTTTTGAATACTCTAACTTCTTGTAGGTTTTCCTGTAATCCTTAAGCAAGGAACTATTTTCCATATTTTTTTCAGAATTTTCATCTCAGTAGTTTCAGAGATAAGGGGGGGGGGGGAATGAACAATTTTCGTCTTTTTTTCTAAATTACTTCAAATCTGTTTATGCTAAAATTATAAAAAAATATATCTGACATGCTTACAACAACCCCTTTCATTTGATATATCACACAATACAGTTTGCGAAACTTTTTTTAAAATTTTCCAGTTGACCCCCCAAAAGTGGCCCCCTTGTTCAGAATTCATTAATTTACTTTACGCGTTATTCGCTAGGAATACTCCATTCCTAGCGAATAAGTGACGACGTGTTTCAGGGTTTTTGAGAATTCAACTCCTAAAAGGGGGAAATGTCCCACAATGTCTGAAAATCAACATGGGTATTGTTTCTATGGTTTATCGGGTCGCTGGTCGTTCATTACGAAAACAACAACGATTTAAAATTCCAACGTGGCGGTCGTGAAATACCATCTCCCCTGTTGGAGTGCGATGGGGTTGAAATGTCTAAATATGGGTGTCGTTTTTATGGTTTTTTGGGACGTTAATTATGAAAATGGCATCGATTTTGAAATTTTACATTGTGAACATGAAAATTCTTGAAAATATTTGTGCCAAATCGCAATTCAATTGGAACATACGGGTCAAACTGAGATGCAACTTTTTTGTAGGTAAACGGTTAAAATTACTTTTAGTACGCGGGCGAAGCCGCGGGCACAAGCTAGTAATATTATAAATCGGAAAGTGTATGTGTTTGTTTGTCCGTCTTTCAGGGCAAAACGGGGCGACGAATTGACGTGATTTTTTAAGTGGAGATAGTTGAAGCGATGGAGAGTGACATAGGCTACTTTTTGTCTCTTTTTAACCCCCCGCTTCCCTAAAATGGGGGGTGGATGTTTGTATGGAGCATTTCGCAATTTGCAAGATAGAAAGCTTAAAATTGGTATGCGGACTATTTGTGACTAACAAAAAAATCGTGCATCATTTTTTTTTGGAAATCTGCACCCAACCCTTTAAAAGAGGGGGTGAAATTTTATATGGGATTTTTCGTAGTTTTCAAGGTAGGAAGCTAAAAATTGGTACACATACTCTGTTACCAACGAAAAATAACTGCCTTTTTTTGTTAATTTTCCCTCAGCCCCTAAAATAGGGGATGGAAATTTGTGTGAGACTCCGCAAAATTAGTACAGGTTCTATGATACAAACGAATAATAAAATAATTTAACATGGGTATCGTTTCTATGGTTTATTTTTCAAATCCAACGTGGCTGACGTGTAATACCATCTCCCCTGTTGGGGTGAGCTGGGGTTGAAATGTCTAAATATCAATATGGGTGTCGTTTTTATGGTTTTATGGACGTTATTACGAAAATGGCATCGATTTTGAAATTTAATATTGTGGACATCTATCTAAATATGTAGTCGATATGTAGAGTCGACATGTAATGGCGATATGTAGTCGATATGTAGAGTCGATATGTAGAGTCTTTATGTAGAGTCGATATGTAGAATCGATATGTAGAGTTGATATGTAGAGTCGATATGTAGAGTTGATATGTAGAGTCGATATGTAGAGTCGATATGTAGAGTCGATATGTAGAGTCGATATGTAGTCGATATGTAGAGTCGATATGTAGAGTCGATATATAGAGTCGATATGTAGTCAAATTTTAGAGTTGATATGTAGAGTGGTTATCTAGAGTCGATAGGTAGTCGATATGTAGAGTCTATCTAGAGCCGATAATAAATAAAAGAAGAAACTGGCTGACTGACTGATTGACATATCACCGCACAGCCCAAACCGCTGGATCTAGGGATTCCAAATTTGGCACGTAGGTTCCTTATAAGGTAAGGGTGCACTAAGAAAATATTTTTAAAAATTCACCCCCTTAGTGGGTGAAATGGGGGGTCAAAGTTTGTATGGGGAAACAAATTAAGTAAGAGTATTTCATTCGAAACTTCACAGGAGTATTCCCAGCGATAAATGAGTAAATATATGTTTCAGGTTTTTTGAGAATTCAACCCCTAAAAGGGGGAAATGTGGTAACAATGTCTGAAAATCAACATGGGTATTGTTTCTATGGTTTATCGGGTCGCTGGTCGCTGATTACGAAAATAACGATTTTAAAATCCAACGTGGCGGACGTGAAATACCATCTCGCCTGTTGGGGTGCGATGGGGTTGAAATGTCTAAATATCAATATGGGTGTCGTTTATGGTTTTTTGGGACGTTAATTACGAAAATGGCATCGATTTTTATATTTAACATTGGGGACATGAAAATTCTTGAAAGTATTTGTGCCAAATTGCAATTTAATTGGAACATACGGGTCAAACTGACATGGTCCTTTTTTGTAGACGGTTAAAATTACTTTTAGTACGCGGGCGAAGCCGCGGGTAAAAGCTAGTATTAAAATATAATGAAAACGTTTAGACAACCGGTTAGCCTAGTGGGTAGTGACGCTGCCTACGAATCTGAAGGTCCTGGGTTCGAATCCCGGTAAGGGCAAATATTTGTGTGATGAGCATGAATATTTGTTTCTGAGTCTTGGATGTTTTCTATGTATTTAAGTATTTATAGCTATTATATATATCATCGTCTAGTACCTATAACACAAGCCTTATTGAGCTTACTATAGGCCTAGTACGATTTGTGTAAGAATGTCCCCTAATATTAAAAAAAAAAACGGGTAACTCACGTATTGAATGTCGAATATCGCTCGAAAAAAATATATGTTTAACCTTTAGGAACGTAGATATACTAAGATCACTGTACCTACAAACGTAGGACCATCTCAACGGCAAGTAATCGAACCGATCAGACGTACCTATGGCACGGAATTTAAATTAAATTCCTATAATATTTCCAATTGATCCGCAAGCGCATATGTATGTGTAGTAACTATGCGGTGTACGTGTGCTGTAATTATCTAAAAATGGTGCAACAGCAGGCTGTTACAGAGGACTCTATAAAAATGTATAAAGAACATTATAGCGCTTAAGTGCTGCATTTATTTTGAAGAATAATTATTAGGTACCTAATTACGCGATATCAATATATGCGACCTGAATAGGACCAGACCGCTGCTACAGGCTCAAATATAACTTGCATGCGTGTTACCTACATCTGTGTATGTTATAAGTAATTAACTAAACGAAGGAAGTCGTTGTGAAAATACTGAATATATTACAAGTTTTACAAGTAGGTAGGTATATTATATTTCTATAGTAACTTTTTTCTCAGATGGTGATGGGTGATTACTGCGAATTCGACAACTTCTCCTGCGACGCTCCCGGGTGCAACGAAGGTCCTTATTCTTTGACGCAACTCAAACAAAATGAAGAGTCGCCTTAAACCTTACCTCCTTGTAAATGTCTTAATTGAATCCTCTGTATAATTAAGATTTTAAAATGTATCTAGAAATAATTAGATATCCTAAATACAATAAATAAATATAATTTCATAGGCAATATAATATTCATGTTCTAGTACTGTCTAGATATCTAACTTTATTCAAATCAAATTTCACGAAAGTCCATTGACTAAATAACATGAAATCTAAACCTATGTAGTACCTAAATCACATTAAGTATCAAGTGACCTCAATATCACGGATATAACTACCGGCACCACCGCAGTAATTGGAGGTGCGGCCCCAATAAACAGCCAGTGCGATACGAACAACGACCAATCTATAAATATTTTAGAGAAATTGGATATCGCAGTTGCTTGAGACGGAAGTTTCTCAGCTAAGGTTCGAAGAATCAGCTCAATTAAGGAGCAATGTGAGCGGAGCCTGTGGGTGATGGCTCATCGCTTTCGAGTGCCCCGTTATGGTTACGAGAAATTAGATTTCAACAAGGCTATTATCTCTTCGGCGAGACTTCGCCTTTTATTTGCCGGGATCTGTCGAACCTTATTATACTTCAATATTTTCAAATTGAGAATTGGAAGTTCGGAAATTGCTGAGCGAATTATTTCTTTAACTTGAAAAATTTACTCGTAAGTTATCGATACTGGGAGAGTCCTTAAAAGCCATACCTAATGTGTAATTATGGGTTTAGACCAACCCGTCTTGCCCTGCCCATTAATTTTGGAAAAAATCTTAACAACGCATACTGTAGTTATTAAGTCATTGTATCTACAGCGCCATTTATCGGTGCATTTTGTTACTAACATGCGCGATCAAGGAACTCGGTATGTAGGTTGGTTTTTCAGCGATAATTATTTATCAAGTGAATTAATTTTGATAATTATTTTTTTTATTTGCTAGAAGGTACTTTCAGAATACTTTCATACGAATTGAAGGAACAAATGGAACTCAGAAAGAAGTATTAAATTACAAACTTAATTAACAAATGATTTTTAAAGAATAAAAAAAATACGCTAGATAGAGGCCTCGTTATAATTTGCCGGTAATATTTACGTTAATATGAATCATATATACTATTTTCAAATTTTTCGCTTGGTAAACTTCGGAGATAAGGGAAGGAATTTTTCAACATTTTCCTTTATAAATGAAAATGTTGCCACTGTAGAAAAAAAAAACTGCTTTAGAATGTGCAATCGAAGCCCTTTCATATGATACCCCACATGGCCTACTTGCTAGACTTTAAATTTTTGCCCCCCCTCTTATCCGTCCTTTTTTTATAGAAATCAAAAATATATATTTAAATTATTAATTTTCCATACACGTGGATTAGCTTTGTTCATAACTAATCCAAATTTCAAATTGATAGCATTAGTAGTTCTTGAGATATTTAACTTTGTGGCAGACAGACAAACGGACGGAGTCGCACCATAAGAGTTCCGTTTTTACCTTTTTGGTCCGGAACCCTAAAGACTGTATAGATGAAAATGCCCCAAAATTTTTTTTCCCTGTATTTTTAGTTCCATTCGCGTTTTTCCCCATTTTCTTTATTCTCTATACATTATTTCTACCAACAGATAATTTCGTCACACGCCTTTTTTCTAGTCGTTATTTTGGCTACACGCATCTTTACCAATGCAATGTTTCACCAATCTGTTTTTTTCACATGCGTTTGGTTACCCGTAGAATATATTTCCAGTAAAACTAAAAAGTTACTTAGGTAGGTAACTATAGTAAAACTACTTTGTCGAAGATAACAACATTGTACAATGGATAAGTGGTGATTATCATCATAAAAGCGATAACTATTTCGCCTATACCCATTTTAGGCCAATGACTCACAAATGAGTGAGGCTCTACGAGCGATCGATGTCCGCTACAAAGCTGAAAAATGCTGCTACGCGCTACGGTGTAGCACACGTAGCATTGCTTGCCATCGAATGAGTTACGCATAGCGCAGCTGCTACGAGAGATTTTCCACTACGGGCGGCATCTACATAGATTCTAGACTGCACGCTGAATGACAACGCTAAGTATACTACACCGTAGTGTCCGTAGTGCGTAGCAGATAGATACCGCATTGTACCAAAAATAGTGGGTACAAAATGGACATCATGTGCACTAAAAGGGTTAATTTATTTACTTACAATATAACACTGTACTTAATTTAGCAGATACTTGGAGGGTGTTCGGCAACTAAATTAAACGTAACATCAGTTAAGTATCAAGGGAACAGTTCCATTCATCTTTACATTCTAATCTCATTTAATAAGGTTCACGCGCTCGGTCTGATACGTTAGCTCGCGTGAAACCAAGCGAGCGAAATACATTTAAATGTGATTAGGATCGGAAGCGACGAATGAAAATAGACATCTACCTACACAAAGGCTAAAAAGAAGGTGCTCCGATATTTTTAAGCATATTTCAAGGGCAAGGTTTGAATAAAACAACATTGGTACCTATCAATAAACTGGACAGTTACGCAATTTTAATTTTTAACCGACTTCACAAAAGTGTATGTTCCCCAATTACTCGAAGACGCCTGGACCGATTTGGAAAATTCTGTTTTCGTTTGAAAAGATATTCCTCCTCTCCATGGTCATCAAGTCAGGATCTGATGATCCTGGAGAAATCGAGGGAGCTCTTCAAATTAAGAGGCACACTAAACTTGAAGCGGCAATTAGGTACTGATTTGAAGTAGGTTTTAAACCTTGTTTTTAATAAAATGTACATAAGTACCATCATCATCCTCCTAGCATTATTCCCGATTGTACCATAGCCCGGGGTCCGCTTTGACGCCTAATCCCAAAAACTCATTGGTACGAGCCGAGATTCGGACCCACGACCGCCGTTTCAAAATCAATAATGCTCAAGATGCTGAGTAAGAAAAAACATAATTGTCTATTTCTGAAAAAAAAAAGTACAACCTGAGAATGAAAAAGACGTCCACTGCTGGACATAGGCCTCCCCCACAGAGTTCCAAATTGACCGGTCCTGCGCCACCCGGATCCAGCGGACTCCCGCGACCTTTACCAGGTCATCAGTCCACCTTGTGGGGGGCCTACCCACGCCGCGCCTTCCGGTACGTGGTCGCCACTCGAGAACCTTTCCGCCCCAACGGCCATCGGTTCTACGTGCAATGTGCCCCGCCCACTGCCACTTCAGGTATCAAGTGACTTTAAATAACTACAGCACTTGTGTAAATTGAGGAGAATAGTTATAGGTTTATGGTGGTTATTAGGAGGTCGGGAAGCGTCAGGACGTAACTGAATTTGTTCTCGAGCTCAATAATTGCGGAATACGGGTAGCGCTCGTCGCGCTCACAACTCGATTACGAAAGGAGCAGCTAAATTGTTTTAACGAAGATCACGTCGATCATTCAAATGTATACTTAAATGCCAATTTGATCAAACAGGAATAAGTAGAGTTTATATTCGTCCGTACAATTACGACTTTTAATATCGGATTAAAACTTTGTCCAAGTTTCATAATATTGGGCTGGAGTTAATCAAAATGTTTATTCAAGGGTTTTAACGCTGAAGCCATGATCCTACACGCGTTCAAAGCCGTTCGCCGACGCCCGTCTACACAACACATATTATAAAACTCTTGCGTTACTGACCGATTGACAGACAGCGCACAGCCTGAACCGCTAAAGATATAAGCATGAAATTTGGAACATATTATATTCTTTGCAGTACGTGGACGTGTACTAGGAAAATATTTTACTTTAGATTGAAATCAATCGCAAATCCATGGGATACAATTTAGGACAGGGACAGTTATTATTATACCGATTAGTTATACCAGTCATATATACTCGCACTTGGCCGGTTAACTTAATTAACGGTTGTATCTCCGACACAACCCGCTTCTTTTTAAGGCTGAAAGCTATATGAGCTAGGGAGTCTTGGCATTCACTTTACATGTAATGTTTTTAGTCGGTACCTAATAGATACATGAACCCGTCTAAGCCCACATTCTCATTCAGAACTTTTAATAAATGTATTTGACACGATAATGTCCTTTTCTATCGGGTTAGTTAAAGACACAGTTCTATTGTAAGTATTTTAACACGCATAGGTGATCCTAAGAAAAGTTAGGTATCAATATTCAAAAGTATCAGATTTAGATGGTCAGATCAGAAACATCATCTAAGTACCTCTCTAATGTTCGCTTTGGTACTTATTTCCAGGGACACCCGAACACAGACTCAAGACTAGGTAGGCAAGCAATCGGAATCAAATTCCTTACCGCCCTCGGTTCCGCGACAGCGGGGGCGGAAGAGGCAGGGTTTCCTCGGGATCCCAAATAGCAGTTATTTGGCCGTTTTTTATGTCAACGAGATATATCCGCAAAGTTCTTATATTTAGAAACCTAGTAAGTAAGTGGTCAAAGTTACAGGTGGGGATTTTCATTTAAAGTGGTAAGAATTTGTTACTAAACGTATACGTTTGACGTTGACGTTCGATTTTGTGACGGCCCGTAACTAACCGTTAAAGGTACATAAATAAATGAATGGTGGTACCTAAAATCAAACTGTAGGCAGATAAAAGATATTTCAGGTGCTTTCGGGTCGTAAAATTGTTAATCCAAATGTTTAAAGTGGAAAACTTTTCTTAATGTAGGACCACATAAAATAAACATAAACCTACCATACCTACAAAGATTGAAGCTATTCGAATATTTTAGCGACAATGTATTTACAATGTATGAATGAATTTGACTGTATTCCTACATCTATAATTTACTTTAAAAAACAAGGTTTTAACCGATTTCAATTTAGTAATCCGCCAAGCCAAACGAACATTTCCACATTTCCTTTCCACTTTACCACATGGACTGCTCTCCGAGAGTAAATACGTTGATTATTACAGACGAAAACAATATGACTGTATGTGGGCCGATATTATTTGAGAAGTTCCGTGTATTTAGCGCACTTGACATTTAGGACTTCATTATCATTTCAACCGAATCATATCAGAATCAGTAACATACTTTTACAGTTTTAAGTAAGAGTTCCATAAGTCATCTGTAGTCTCCATCATCAGTTCCACTTCATCAAATTTGTGGTTTCCGGGTGTAAATACACTAGTTATAATTTAAAATACCGAAATTACTACATGTGTGCCTTCTATATTTGTGGATTTGTGTGTGCCCTCAATTCCTCATGGTTCCCATCATCCAACTGAAGTTTTGATAACAATGGGACCAATCTGGAAGCATAGTTATACTTTCAAATAAAAAAAGAATTGTACGAATCGGTTCATAAAATAAAATCATAAATGACGGAGTTCTGAGGTAACAAACATAAAAAAAAATACTACTGAATTGAGAACCTCCTCCTTTTTTTGAAGTCGGTTAAAAATTACTATTGCTCCATATGGTAAGTTACATTACGTCCATTTGGGCTTCTCTGTTCTGCCCCAAAAATGAGGGAGATAAGTATTTTCATTTTACTTAGTAGTC
Source organism: Epinotia nisella (assembly GCA_932294315.1). Lineage (NCBI taxonomy): Eukaryota > Metazoa > Arthropoda > Insecta > Lepidoptera > Tortricidae > Epinotia > Epinotia nisella. The sequence goes on along the minus strand of OW028679.1, from coordinate 13,470,860 downwards.
GCATGAATAATTTGCTTAGGTATTGGCTGGAAGACGTGCTTGGAACTCACAAGTATGTCAGAGTTGGATGTCGATCGGGTCGGTTATACCTATATGGCACAGTAGGAGATCACATAATAATGTCGTTGGTATTCACTGCGAGGAAGAATGCGCGTTCCGAACGGCGTCGGACCGGCGTGCCGGGCGGCCGGCCTGCGCGCCGGCGCCGTCTCTGCTTCCATTTCTTATTAATATATATTTTATTACATTATAATATCTTTACGGCGATGGTATATGCCTCTGCTTGCTTAGTATGAAATAACCTTCTGGCAAAAAAGATATCGGTACAAGCTTTTATTATCGACTGTACCTAATACTTTTTCATCACCTATGCCAAATATCAGCTCAATCGGATATCGTCAAGTAGCTGTACTTACGTACCTACCTACTGGTAGTAACGTAGTCCTAGTTTTTGCTTAGGCCATTAACAAATAAGTATTCCAAAATGGTCAAAATTGTCAAGAACGAATATGGTTCAAAGAAATGCTCATAGCTCAAGAAGAGAAGGAAGTATTACTTACTCAAGAATATCCTTTACATTTTGACAAGTGTTTAATGGTGGTACCACACTTGGGAATGCGTGTTCGCGTTGCATCGTTGCCTCTCTTTCATTTGCATTAGGAAGGAAAAAGATGCAACACGAATATTTGGGCAAATACTGCCAAGTGTAGTGCTACCATAAAAGTGCCGCAAAGTGACGCAATTAAGTTTATTTCTGTTACGCTACGCAGCTGCGTTTGTGGCGACCTCCTTGTTAGAGCTAAGTAGCTACCTATTTTGTATTGACAGACGGCAATCTTCTTCTGCTGTCAGTCGAGGACAAAAGAGTGTTCTGATACAGGATTTCTGTATGTCCATAAAATATATCCTTCTACTGTTTGCCGTCGGTATTGTACAAGTTGTTTACCGCGATAATAAATACTGAGCTATGTACGCATGAGTTTTATGTACCGCCGTGGGCCGACACTTCGCCTCCAAAGTGGTGACCACCGACTCCGTTGGATTTGGAGTCTTCCGATCATTCTGCAGAACGGCTACTACTATATCGTCAAGAGAAACCTTGTGGACTTTTATCTCCGCATCTCTATTTGAACGTGTTGCCGGCCTTGCAGCGTTGCGCGTGATATAAAGGGTCAACGCAATCCCAGCTTCAGATACGGATACGCGACTTTGACATCGATTTCGCCATACAGGCTATGATCGGGTTTGTAACAAAATATAAATGAGTGGTGAAGTGCACTAATTTCGATAATACGAGTTCTACGAGTGCGTATAATATACTTAGAGCAGCAGTTTCCCTACGGACGCTTGTAAGTAATTGAACATAATCGGATATTACCGTTTCATTTCTAATTCGAGCGTTGGTGCTAAGTTATAATTATTTATTTTGATTACAATAAACATTCACAGTTGTTATTTCGGTGCATGCTGACGTTTTATGGACAATTGACAATTAACACTTTCTTACCTCTGTGAACCTGGCGCCCCACCTTCGCCAATTTTTTTTCTTTATTTTTTTTCTGGCAGTATTTTGTTTGTAGTTGATTGTAGTGAAAAGCATTTCGTTTGTAGTTGAACGAAAAAAAAATGGGGGGGACTAAAAAAATACCCAGCGCCCCACTTTAAAAAAAGCTTATTTTGGCAATTGAGTCTTGTTCAGAATCGTTTGTAGTTGTTTGTAGTGAAAAGCATTTCGTTTGTAGTTAAAAGGAAAAAAAATGGCGGGGTCCCGAAAAATGACCTCAGCCCCCACTTTTAAAAATTCGTTTGGCAATTGAAAATTGTTCAGAATCGTTTGTAGTTGAATTGAATCTTGTTCAAAATCGTTTGTAGTTGTTTGTAGTGAAAAGCATTTCGTTTGTAGTTACACGGAAAAAAATGGCGGGGTCCCGAAACATGACCTCAGCCCCGCATTTTTAAAAATTCGTTTGGCAATTGAATATTGTTCAGACTCGGTTGTAGTTGAATTGAATCTTGTTCAGAATCGTTTGTAGTTGATTGTAGTGAAAAGCATTTCGTTTGTAGTTGAACGAAAAAAAAATGGGGGGGACTAAAAAAATACCCAGCGCCCCACTTTAAAAAAAGCTTATTTTGGCAATTGAGTCTTGTTCAGAATCGTTTGTAGTTGTTTGTAGTGAAAAGCATTTCGTTTGTAGTTAAAAGGAAAAAAAATGGCGGGGTCCCGAAAAATGACCTCAGCCCCCACTTTTAAAAATTCGTTTGGCAATTGAAAATTGTTCAGAATCGTTTGTAGTTGAATTGAATCTTGTTCAGAATCGTTTGTAGTTGTTTGTAGTGAAAAGCATTTCGTTTGTAGTTACACGGAAAAAAAATGGCGGGGTCCCGAAACATGACCTCAGCCCCGCATTTTTAAAAATTCGTTTGGCAATTGAATATTGTTCAGACTCGGTTGTAGTTGAATTGAATCTTGTTCAGAATCGTTTGTAGTTGATTGTAGTGAAAAGCATTTCGTTTGTAGTTGAACGAAAAAAAAATGGGGGGGACTAAAAAAATACCCAGCGCCCCACTTTAAAAAAAGCTTATTTTGGCAATTGAGTCTTGTTCAGAATCGTTTGTAGTTGTTTGTAGTGAAAAGCATTTCGTTTGTAGTTAAAAGGAAAAAAAATGGCGGGGTCCCGAAAAATGACCTCAGCCCCCACTTTTAAAAATTCGTTTGGCAATTGAAAATTGTTCAGAATCGTTTGTAGTTGAATTGAATCTTGTTCAGAATCGTTTGTAGTTGTTTGTAGTGAAAAGCATTTCGTTTGTAGTTACACGGAAAAAAATGGCGGGGTCCCGAAACATGACCTCAGCCCCGCATTTTTAAAAATTCGTTTGGCAATTGAATATTGTTCAGAATCGTTTGTAGTTGAATTGAATCTTGTTCAGAATCGTTTGTAGTTGATTGTAGTGAAAAGCATTTCGTTTGTAGTTGAACGAAAAAAAAATGGAGGGGGCCTAAAAAAATACCCAGCGCCCCACTTTAAAAAAAGCTTATTTTGGCAATTGAGTCTTGTTCAGAATCGTTTGTAGTTGTTTGTAGTGAAAAGCATTTCGTTTGTAGTTAAACGGGAAAAAAATGGCGGGGTCCCGAAAAATGACCTCAGCCCCGCATTTTTAAAAATTCGTTTGGCAATTGAATATTGTTCAGAATCGTTTGTAGTTGAATTGAATCTTGTTCAGAATCGTTTGTAGTTGATTGTAGTGAAAAGCATTTCGTTTGTAGTTGAACGAAAAAAAAATGGGGGGGACTAAAAAAATACCCAGCGCCCCACTTTAAAAAAAGCTTATTTTGGCAATTGAGTCTTGTTCAGAATCGTTTGTAGTTGTTTGTAGTGAAAAGCATTTCGTTTGTAGTTAAACGAAAAAAAATGGCGGGGTCCCGAAAAATGACCTAGGCCCCCCACTTTTAAAAATTCGTTTGGCAATTGAAAATTGTTCAGAATCGTATGTTGTTGAATGGAATCTTGTTCAGAATCGTTTGTAGTTGTTTGTAGTGAAAAGCATTTCGTTTGTAGATACACGGAAAAAAAATGGCGGGGTCCCGAACAAGACCTCAGCCCCGCATTTTAAAAAAATCGTTTGGCAATTGAATATTGTTCAGAATCGTTTGTAGTTGAATTGAATCTTGTTCAGAATCGTTTGTAGTTGATTGTAGTGAAAAGCATTTCGTATGTAGTTGAACGAAAAAAAAATGACGGGGTCCCGAAAAATGACCTCGGCCCCCCACTTTTAAAAATTCGTTTGGCAATTGAAAATTGTTCAGAATCATCTGTAGTTGAATTGAATCTTGTTCATAATCGTTTGTAGTTGTTTGTAGTGAAAAGCATTTCATTTGTAGTTACACGGAAAAAAATGGCGGGGTCCCGAACAAGACCTCAGCCCCGCATTTTTAAAAATTCGTTTGGCAATTGAATATTGTTCAGAATCGTTTGTAGTTGAATTGATTCTTGTTCAGAATCGTTTGTAGTTGATTGTAGTGAAAAGAATTTCGTTTGTAGTTACATGAAAAAAAAATGGCGGGGTCCCGAAAAATTACCTCAGTCCCCCACTTTTAAAAAATACTTTGGAATGGAATCTTGTTCAGAATCGCTTGTTGTTAATTGAATCTTGTTCAGAATCACTTGTGGATGATTGTAATGAAAAGCATTTCGTTTGTAGTTACACGGATGACCTTATATCGTATATATTTGGAAGGCAATTCGAACACAATGAAGTGTGATCTTGAATCGTAAACTGGTTTATTCTTATATGAAATTAGTTTGCTTACGAATTCTTTATACGTAATGTCTATTCCCGTAGTCGGATGGTTAATAAACTGAGCTATATTGTTAACGTACAGACGATTCGCCCGACACAAGTAGACTTAGGTTGTTCAGAAGTTTATTCTAGAATGGTATATATGCTACGTGAATGTCTGATTGACGGCTGCATTAAACAGAAACATGTGTTTGCAGTAACTTATTTTTGTTAGTTATTACTAACAAAAATAAGTTACTGCAAACAAAAGGTTCATTTGTAGTTGTCCATTTACGTACTTCAGAGATAGAGTCTAACTTATTTTTGTTTGTAGTAACACTATTTTGTTTGAAGACGTGATGGTTCGTTTCCAGTTGTCTACAAGTGTGTTTAAGACATAGAGTCGGACTCTTTTTTATTTGTACTTAGGTACTTAATTTTGTTAGTACAGTATGCGTAGATGCGTTTAACATTGGCCATAAACGAACTTCGGATATAGAGTCGCAATTATTTTGATTTGTGGTGACTTTATTTTTTTAGTACTGGCGAAGGTTCGTTTAACGTTGGACAGAAACGTACTTCTGATATAGAGTCTTAATTATTTTCATTTGTAGTGACTTCATTTTGTTTGTATTGGCAGTGGTTCGTTTTTCTTCGTCTACAAACATTTTTGAGACATAGGGTCTGACTCTTTTTCGTTTGTAGTGACTTAATTTTGTTAGTACATGCGAAGATTCGTTTAAAATAAGCCATAAACGTACTTCAGATATAGAGTCTTTATTATTTTCATTTGTAGAGACGACATTTTGTTAGTACGTGCGAAAATCGTTTTAAATTAGCCATACACGTCCTTGGAATATAGTCTTTATAATGTTCGTTTGTAGTGACTAAATTTTGTTCGTACATGCGAAGAATTGTTTAAAATTAGCCATAATCGTCGAATATAGAGTCGTTATTATTTTCGTTTGTAGTGACTACATTTTGTAACTACATGCGAAGATTCGTTTGAAATAAGCCATAAACGTGCTTCGGATATAGAGTCTTTATTATTTTCGTTTGTAGTGACTAAATTTTGTTAGTACATGCGAAAATTCGTTTAAAATTAGCCATAAACGTACTTCTGATATAGAGTCTTTATTATTTTCATTTGTAGTGACTAAATTTTGTTAGTACATGCGAAAATTCGTTTAAAATTAGCCATAAACGTACTTCGGATATAGAGTCTTTATTATTTTCGCTTGTAGTGACTAAATTTTGTTCGTACATGCGAAAAATAGTTTAATATTAGCCATTTACCTACTTCGGATATAGAGTCTTTATTTTTTTCGTTTGTAATGACTAAATTTTGTTCGTACATGCGAAGAATTGTTTAAAATTAGCCATAAACGTACTTCGAATATAAAGTCTTTATTATTTTCATTTGTAGTGACTAAATTTTGTTCGTACATGCGAAGAATTGTTTAAAATTAGCCATAAACGTACTTCGAATATAAAGTCTTTATTATTTTCATTTGTAGTGACTAAATTTTGTTCGTACATGCGAAGATTCGTTTAAAATTAGCCATAAACGTACTTCGAATATGGAGTCTTTATTTTTTTCGTTTGTAATAACTAAATCTTGTAAGTACATGCGAAAATTCGTTTAAAATAAGCCGTAAACGTACTTCGGATATAGAGTCTTTATTATTTTCGTTTGTATTGACTAATTTTTTTTAGTACATGCGAAAAATCGTTTAATATTAGCCATATACGTACTTCAGATATAGAGTCTTTATTTTTTTCGTTTGTAATGACTAAATTTCGTTCGTACATGCGAAGAATTGTTTAAAATTAGCCATAAACGTACTGGGAATATAAAGTCTTTATTATTTTCATTTGTAGTGACTAATTTTTGTTAGTGCATGCGAAAATTCGTTTAAAATTAGCCATAAACATACTTCGGATATAGAGTCTTTATTGTTTTCGTTTGTAGTGACTAAATTTTGTTCGTACATGCGAAGATTCGTTTAAAATTAGCCATAAACGTACTTCGAATGTATAGTCTTTATTATTTTCGTTTGTAGTGACAAAATTGTGTAAGTACATCGAAGATTCGTTTAAAATTAGGCATAAACGTACTTCGGATATAGAGTCTTTATTATTTTCGTTTGTAGTGACTGAATTTTTTAAGTACATGCGAAGATTCCTTTAAAATAAGCCATTGACGTACTTCAGGTATAGAGTCTTAATTATTTTCGTTTTTAGTGACTTAATTTTGTTTGAAGTGGCTCGCTGTTGAATAATTCTGGCAATTATGTATTTGTTGTTAATTTTGGGCATTTATACATTATTTCCATGTCAGGGCACGATGTCAGATAACTATATCCCTTTTTTTTCTTCAAGTGTTGTTATTGATTTCTTTTTCATTAAGGCCTCTGCGGTTTTTCCCTCCGCATAACTGTCTTTTGACTAGAGAGAGTAGAAAATCAAGTCAGCCGAGTCCTCAGTGACACTAGTATCTTATTCTCAGCTCTGAGGCGGTCAACATCGACCCTTTTCATAATTGTATCAATTGCATCGTACGACCGCGACACTATAGGTTCGATGTTGAATAATTCTGGCAATTATGTTTCATCGGCATTATACGAGTAGGAATAGCGGCCCATGCAAAGATTGAAATGATTTAATTTTAATACGATACACAAGCCTGGTACTGGCAGCAACATAGTGGCTTTTTAACAAGCTTTTATTAGGTCGACCTGTATATAACTAACTATGTAATGAAATTTTGCAGGTTAAATTTGACCAACTTCACGGAGTCCAATCAAGTTGAAATTTTGTACAATTATGTAAGTCGGATGACAATGCAATGATATGGTACAGTCGAGTTCTCCAATATCTATACAGACATCCTTTCGAAAATATCTACACACAGTCTTTATTGTTACTGACATAAGATGCATGTGTAGATATTTTTGAAAGGATATCTGTATAGATATTGGAGAACTCGACTGTACCATAAACCTGGTCTGATGATGGAGACGGAAGGTGGCCGTAGGAACTCCTTAATTACACAGGATAAACCCGTCGTGTTTAGGCTCGTTACAATCCTCTCAATGAGCAGTTGATGAGTGTGCAAAAAAAGTACAGTCGGCAAAAAAATCCAACATGGCGGAACACCCAATATGGATGGCTAGTTATTTTTAATGCACTCCTACAATATGGGTATTAAATGAAAGGGCTTGCTGAGAATAACTCGAAAAATAAAGTGACGTCACTCTAAATCCAATATGGCGGAAAATATACTGAGAAACCTGTCCAGCGATAACTAAAAAGTAAAAAATAAATTAAAAGTATAAAAACTTTTTAAAATACAAGCTTTTATGTGCTAAAAAGAATAAAATAAACTTTTCCTTTAAAACTTTTACTATCAACTTATAACGTCATAACACATTTTAGATGATATAAAAGCTTGTCGCGAGATTTCTGTACCCGTATATACTCAGGTAAATGGCGGGGTCCCGAAAAGAACATCAATTCCCACTTCAAAAAAACTTTATTTTGTCGATTGAATCTTGTTCACAATCGTTTGTAGTTCATTATAGTGAAAAGCATTTCGTTTGTGGTAGCATGGTAATAAAATGGCGGGCTCCCGAAAAATGAGCCCTCTACGAATTTCGTAGTAGTGCTACGCCGAGAGCTTAGTTTTAAGAACTCAATCGTATATTTTTTTCTTTTCATATATGTTTTATTAATGCCAATTTATTATTTTATTTGAGTTGTAGAAGGCTCCTCCAGCGGGGCTAGCGCAACTGACGCCGCACCGCGACGCGAGTCGAGAAAGCTCTACCCCCCTTTTTCTAATTTGTACGGTGCGAGTGAGATAGGGGACGCTTAGTCGCGCGAGAAGCGACTGAGCAGCAAGTTGTGCTAGACGTGCTGGCTTGCCGACTGAAAAAACACGACATGTTCTGCAGTTATGAATACTACAAACCTACAAAGTGTATTTGCCTCCTATAATTGATTGTTTGATGTAATCACGCATATAGCTGATTTTAAACAGTATTTCTTGGTAAAAAGTACACTATCGCAATTATTTATGAAATAAAAAAATAAAGTTTTTCTAGTATCATCGTGGTAAATATCTGTTGCGCAGCGCGCGGCAGGTGAAATAGCGCAGCTAAATAACATTCTAGTTAACATACTTATTTATGTGCAAGCTGTTCTCAGATACTAAGAAGAATAACAATGATTGTTGATTTTTTGGAAGTTTTTGTGTAATAAAACTTTTGGTGGTTGTTCAGCCTGGTTAGTGCTTGCCTAAGAAGCTAACGGTCTCGAGTTCGAATTTGAGTAAGGTGGTACCTATTTATTTGTGTGATGAGGACAATTGTTTGTTCCCGAGTATTGGATGTTTTTTTATGTGTATATAAGCATTTATATAAATATGAGTGTTGTCTCCTAATTACTACACATAGTACGTGTTTTGCTTGGTTTGAAATAAGGTAGATTTGTGCGAGATTGTCTCCAAAGTACTTATTTTGCTCATTATTTATTTGAAATCTTATTTTATTTTTATTTAATGGATAAATTAATTCATTTGATGATATTTTTAATGATTTTTTATGAATTACTTGGATTAGATGACTTATTTAATATTATTTTGTTGTGTACAAAGATTAAATTTACACATAATACAAAGTAAATTGATTAATACAAGAGCCAAAACAGTTTCCACACATCGGATAGAAATCAAAATTACTCAAAGGGAACTAATAGAAAAGTAGCAATAATATTGAATTATTATTTCAAGTAATTAACAAAAAACAATGTAGACGTAAATAAATATAAAATAAATATTAGGGGACAATCAAATCAAACTAGCCCCATGGTAAGCTCTATAAGGCTTTTGTTAGATATGGGTACTAGACGACGATATAATTAATAAATATAAATGAAAATATCCTAGACTCGGGAACCAATATTCATGTCCATCACACAAATATTTGCTCTAACCCAGGACTTTCGGCTTCGAAGGCAGCGTCACTACAAAAATTCGTCTTTCAATTTAAATTTGTCACAAACCAAAATATTTTCGATAACAATTTACATAGGAGTTGGTTCTGTTTGGCCCAATTGCTGACCGGTAGAAAACACCTTATGCTATTAAATCAGCCATTAGCACATTTTTTGTATTGTGCAATAAAGTTTTTTTTTTAACTACGATGGTGGTAATTAAGCATACGGCATGCCTGATGGTAAGCAGATATCGTAGCCCCTGGACGCTTGCGACTCCAGCAGAATAAGAACTCCTTATACATTGGCGAATATGTTAAATAATTAAATCAATTCAAGACAGTTGTTATTCTTCAAAAACGGGATTCTTCTCCACAATGTCAAACCCTGGTTCAAATAACGTCATGAAAAAAATGGACACTGGACCAAGCTGGTCGTACGCACGTATTATTTTTAATCTATACCTACATATAATAAAGCTGAAGAGGGTCGAAAGTCTGTACATGGAAGATAAACGAAAAAAAATTGGCTGGGGATACTTAGAATTGATAACAGAACACGTTCCAACAGTTTTTAGAATTTTTGTCTGTTTATCTGTTTATCTGTTTGTCTGTTTATTTGTCAGAGTATCACGTGAAAACGGCTGAACGGATTTTGATGCAAACTTTACTAATCTGTCGAGAGAATCCCCGGATAAGTTTTAAGCTATAAAAATCTTAAAGATTAGGGTTCAAAGGGGGTAGAAAATGGGGTTGAACTTTGTATAGGAACTCCTTGAATGTACGAGCTACAGACTTGAAAATTGGTAACCATAAACTTGACTGGAAAGTAAAAACGACCCCGTTCAAATTTTTAGCAATGTATAGATAAAACGTGAAAAATATGGGATGAAAATAGGTTCTGAGGCGACTAGAAACTATATAATGTTGCAAGAGCGGGGTTATAACAGTATCATTACCATGGTAACATGTCGTCAATACATTCGAAAATTCATCGTGTTCTTACAACTGATAGTTAGTCCAGTGGCTTGACCCATAGCTTACGGAGTCGGCGTCCCCGAGTTCAAACCCAGCAGCATGCACTTTTTGTAGTTTTAATTTTTTTGTGTCTGCGTTTTTGAAAATGTATATTTCAAAAAACGCAGAGAAGCTTAGTGAATAGAGGATTTTGATGCAACTTTTACTTAATCGGTCGAGAAAATCCCTGGCCAGGTCATAGGCTGTAAAAATGATAAAAATTAGTTCAAAGGGGGTAAAAAATGGGGCAAAACTTTGTATGGGAACTCCTCAAATCTATGAGCTTTAGACTTGAAAATTGATAAACATACACTTGACTGGAAAGTAAAAAGAACTCCATTCAAACATTATAAAAAAATATAGATAAAACGTGAAAAACCACGGGATGAAAATGAGTGCTAGATGGCTAAAGACTATCTATAATAACCAAAAATGTTTGATATCTCAACCGATAGTAGCTGTTAGACATTAGAAACCTAATTATTTTGGAAACTCAGTCGCTGACAACGTCGCTGTTAATATTGAAATCCAGCAACCTTGATCTTCGTCTTCCTATATAATTCGTAACAGAAATTATCATACTTTTTTCTTTGCACCTGTTATAAGTCTCTGTTTAGCCCAATGGTTAGCTGGTAGAGAATGCCATCTGGCATTAAGCTCGCCATTTGTACATATATTTTTTGTATTTTGTGCAATAAAGTTTAAATAAATAAATAATTGGTATGAATTCAGAGGTCATCTAAAGATGTATGATAGGTTGAGTTTAATACTTACGTCGAATTAGCATAGTTCACCAACGTCAAGAGAATTCATTCCGCGGAGAATTAAGTAGGTACCATTTTTTATGTATAAAACTTCAGCGTTTGTGACATTCAGAAATATTATTATGAATACTCGGGTATAGTGAGCGTCCGCATGAGCTAGCTCTCGGGCCTTCGGCCCTCGGGCTCGCATAGAAGCGATGTATTGGGCCTTTCATTCATACGAAAAGCTCGGCCTTCGGGCTCGCTTGCCTCGCCACTCACCTTCGGGACTTTGGAACTCAGATTTCGCTTTCAAGACACTTGGAGATAGTGTGCGTCAGTCCTCGGGCCCGCATAGGAAGCGCTCTCTAAAACGGTTCTTTGGGCCTATCATTCCAACGAAAAGCTCGGCCTTTGGTCTCGCTTGCCTCGCCGCTCTTCTTCTGACTTCTCTCGCTCGGGACTTTGGTCTCCGGTTTCGCTTGCAAGACACCTGGGTTTAGTTAGTGTTCGTGAAGGCTCGCCCTCGGGCCTTCGGCCCTCGGGCTCGCATAGAGAGCGCTCTCTGAAGGGTTGGTTTGGTTGGGCCTTTCATTCATACGAAAAGCTCGGCCTTCGGGCTCGCTTGCCTCACCCCTCAACTTTGGGACTTAAGGCTCATGTTTCGCTTGCAAGACACCTGTGGATAGTAAGTATCCATGGAGTCTCGCCCTCGGGCCTTCGATGCTCTGGCTCGCATATGGAGCGCTATCTATAAGGGTACGTTGGGCCTTTCATTCCTACGAAAAGCTCAGCCTTCGGCCTCGCTTGCCTCCCCGTTTACCTTCAGGACTTTGGCTCTCAGGGGTAGTTTGACAAGACACCCGGAGATATAGAGTATCTTTGGGGTCTCGCCCTCCGTCCATTTGTTTCAATTATGAAATTTTATATTTAAATTCCGGTTTTGGTAATTTTTCTTCTACTTAGGTACTTCGTTTGCAATAAAGATTAAGTAAATCAATATAACTAAATATTATTGACGACAAAGTTTATGAGGATTTGAACTGTTACACGCATAATTTATAGAAATGAAATCGTAATAGACTAATTTATCAGTGTAGTAGGTATCGTATGGTGAAACATAAGAATATCATGTCATTCATAATTTATACGCGTACGAAGTCGCGGGCAGAAGCTAGTATTGAAATATTGCGGCACGCCGGATGTCAATACCTAGCCAACGCAAAAGTCCTTAAATCGTAGTTCGCAGCTTCACTCAAGGCAAGAGACTGAAAAATTAAGATTTGGCTTTCTAAATATATGTGGGTACTTATCTTATACATAAATATACACCGTGTTTTTTTGGATTCCGATCCTTTCGAGGACGCATCCCTGAGCTAAAGCGAAGTAAACTTCTCTGCGATACCAGTATCCTAATTCGTACTCATATCAGCCGAAAGACGTCCACAGCTGGACATAGGCTTAATTCGTACTATTTCGAAGATATTCAAGAAATCGTTTTCGTTAATTAACTCTCTCAGTATAAATAGTGTAAATAAAGGCTTGAACCTGGGATCACTAACTCTATAAGCAAGACTACAACCACTGCACCAAATCATCGTCTTATCTGTCGTGGCCGTGTATGTTTTCTTGACGTGCGTGTAATTCGAATATTTTCAAACTTTTTTAGTTAACTCTTAAGGTCCTTACATTAAGAGTTGGTATAATATACTTAACAAAATTGTATAAAAAAAATACGTTTGAATAACTAAGTACGCTACGTCGATCCTGTGAGTGTACCTACACGGCCTGAGTTACCTATCGGAAATTAAGGCATACACCCTGTATAATATGTGGCATAGTATATATGTATCTTTATATTAATTCTATAGGTTTTATAAGTCAAATACTCGCTATAGACGTGGTATATTATATATATATATTATATATTTTGTATTTTGTCATTTATCACATTAAGGTCGGGATAAAAACTGATTTTGGCAGTCGCTTAGGCGATGCCTTTATCTCTTATATTATTGGATCATCAGTTAAGGAGCCAAAAGGCTTCTTTTCAACTGGCTGTCATCACTGAGTTACGACACTTACGAATATTTAAAAATGCGGGGCTGAGGTCATGTTTCGGGACCCCGCCATTTTTTTTCCGTGTAACTACAAACGAAATGCTTTTCACTACAAACAACTACAAACAATTCTGAACAAGATTCAATTCAACTACAAACGATTCTGAACAATTTTCAATTGCCAAACGAATTTTTAAAAGTGGGGGGCTGAGGTCATTTTTCGGGACCCCGCCATTTTTTTTTCTTTTAACTACAAACGAAATGCTTTTCACTACAAACAACTACAAACGATTCTGAACAAGATTCCATTCAACAACATACGATTCTGAACAATTTTCAATTGAAAAACGAATTTTTAAAAGTGGGGGGCCTAGGTCATTTTACGGGACCCCGCCATTTTTTTCCGTTTAACTACAAACGAAATGCTTTTCACTACAAACAACTACAAACGATTCTGAACAAGACTCAATTGCCAAAATAAGCTTTTTTTAAAGTGGGGCGCTGGGTATTTTTTTTGTCCCCCCCATTTTTTTTTCGTTCAACTACAAACGAAATGCTTTTCACTACAATCAACTACAAACGATTCTGAACAAGATTCAATTCAATTACAACCGAGTCTGAACAATATTCAATTGCCAAACGAATTTTTAAAAATGCGGGGCTGAGGTCATGTTTCGGGACCCCGCCATTTTTTTTCCGTGTAACTACAAACAAAATGCTTTTCACTACAAACAACTACAAACGATTCTGAACAAGATTCAATTCAACTACAAACGATTCTGAACAATTTTCAATTGCCAAACGAATTTTTAAAAGTGGGGGGCTGAGGTCATTTTTCGGGACCCCGCTATTTTTTTTCCTTTTAACTACAAACGAAATGCTTTTCACTACAAACAACTACAAACGATTCTGAACAAGACTCAATTGCCAAAATAAGCTTTTTTTAAAGTGGGGCGCTGGGTATTTTTTTAGTCCCCCCCATTTTTTTTTCGTTCAACTACAAACGAAATGCTTTTTTCACTACAATCAACTACAAACGATTCTGAACAAGATTCAATTCAACTACAACCGAGTCTGAACAATATTCAATTGCCAAACGAATTTTTAAAAATGCGGGGCTGAGGTCATGTTTCGGGACCCCGCCATTTTTTTTCCGTGTAACTACAAACGAAATGCTTTTCACTAAAAACAACTACAAACGATTCTGAACAAGATTCAATTCAACTACAAACAATTGCCAAACGAATTTTTAAAAGTGGGGGGCCTAGGTCATTTTACGGGACCCCGCCATTTTTTTCCGTTTAACTACAAACGAAATGCTTTTCACTATAAACAACTACAAACGATTCTGAACAAGACTCAATTGCCAAAATAAGCTTTTTTTAAAGTGGGGCGCTGGGTATTTTTTTTGTCCCCCCCATTTTTTTTTCGTTCAACTACAAACGAAATGCTTTTCACTACAATCAACTACAAACGATTCTGAACAAGATTCAATTCAACTACAACCGAGTCTGAACAATATTCAATTGCCAAACGAATTTTTAAAAATGCGGGGCTGAGGTCATGTTTCGGGACCCCGCCATTTTTTTTCCGTGTAACTACAAACGAAATGCTTTTCACTACAAACAACTACAAACGATTCTGAACAAGATTCAATTCAACTACAAACGATTCTGAACAATTTTCAATTGCCAAACGAATTTTTAAAAGTGGGGGCTGAGGTCATTTTTCGGGACCCCGCCATTTTTTTTCCTTTTAACTACAAACGAAATGCTTTTCACTACAAACAACTACAAACGATTCTGAACAAGACTCAATTGCCAAAATAAGCTTTTTTTAAAGTGGGGCGCTGGGTATTTTTTTAGTCCCCCCCATTTTTTTTTCGTTCAACTACAAACGAAATGCTTTTCACTACAATCAACTACAAACAAAATACTGCCAGAAAAAAAATAAAGAAAAAAAATTGGCGAAGGTGGGGCGCCAGGTTCACAGAGGTCACTTTCTTTGCCTCGTGCTTTCTATTAAAACTAACATAATGTTTTGTTTACATAAAATTATTAATATTTTATATCAATGTTTCTGTATTGTCGTATGCGTATGATTAATTCGTCATTTTTATACATCTGCATACTGTAAGAGGTCGTTATCACACATTTTCCTACGGTAGGATTAGGTACAATTTATCCAATATCTAACTCCTAATAACCGGTGTGTTGGTACATTTGGGTGGTGGTAATTTCCTCAGAGCACGTACCAGACAGCAGTTTCGATCATGTCGGCAGACGAACTCAGACAGCAGCTAGTGGACCTACGGAGCTTCTGTTCAGCTCTACAGGCAGAGTTGCAAGATCATCGCGGTGCCGCAGCATCCACTCCGGCGTCGTCTTCTGACGATCAGGTGCGTGCTATATCGGTTAAGCTTCCCCCGTTTTGGGCGGATAGACCCGCGGTATGGTTTGCCCAAGCCGAGGCGCAATTTCGTATCGCGGGAATTAAATGCGACATGACTAAGTTCAGTCATATCATAAGCATAATTGACCAAAAGGTAATTGGAGAAATTGAGGATATCGTATTAGAGCCCCCAGAGGAAAATAAATACGAAACTTTAAAGCGGGAGCTCATTCGACGCTTGTCCGTATCCGAGCAGGAGCGCGTGGAACGCCTAGTTAGCGACGAGGAACTTGGCGACAACAAGCCATCCGCCTTCCTGAGGCGACTTCGCTCCCTTGCCGGCGCGACAAAGGATGAAACTCTGTTGCGACAGCTATGGATGAGACGCTTACCCAACCACGTTCAAGCGATTCTTGCCGCACATACTGACCTCGGCCTGGAGAAGCTAGCAGGTTTGGCTGACAATATTATCGAGGTATCACCAGGACCGTCGAGGGTTCACCAGATTGGTAGTAACCCTCTGCAAAACGAAGTATCTTCACTCAGGGATTGCGTAACCGAACTGTCCAGACAATTAGCTAGCCTCACTGCTGTGTCGCCGCAGAGAGGCCGCTCCCGTAGCAGATCATCTCCAAGAACGAGAAGCCGCAGTGGAACTCCAGCGCCTAGGAGATGCTGGTACCATAGGAAGTACGGTACCCGCGCTAGCAAGTGCATTCCTCCCTGCGACTGGAAGGAAAACTTCAACAGCAATCAGTAAACGCGGCTGCTGATTGCTCCTCACAAAAAAATAATGGCCGCCGCTTATTTGTCACTGATAAATGTACCAGGCACAGATTTTTGATCGACACTGGATCCGACCTATGCTGCTACCCTCGCCAATGGCTCAGAGAGCAAAGAAAACCCACTGACTGGGAGCTCAGTGCAGCGAACGGAAGCATTATAAAGACCTACGGAACCATAGCACTTACTCTAAATTTAGGACTGCGGCGCGAGTTCTTCTGGCAATTTGTGATTGCTGATGTCAGCACTCCCATTATAGGCTCAGACTTCCTGGCACATTACCATCTTTTACCCGACTGTCAACAAAATAAGTTGGTCGATGGTACAACAGGTTTGAACACCGCAGTCTTAGCTGCTATCACTGATCAGTCCAGCGTTAAAGCTATTGATATCCGGAGCTCATCTGTATTCGCACAAGTGCTTACTGAGTTTCCAGACGTCGTCAAACCACCTGGACTTCCTCGCATGGTAAAGCACAACACAGTGCACCACATTCGGACAACTCCTGGACCACCTCTTTCTTGCCGTCCGCGACGATTGGCTCCTCAAAAACTAACAGCTGCCAAGAAAGAATTTGAAGATTTGGTACGAGCCGGAATCGCGCGACCTTCACAAAGCCCTTGGTCCTCGCCATTACACATGGTCATTAAAAAAGACAATTCATGGCGTCCGTGTGGCGATTACCGGGCTTTAAATGCAAGAACTATCCCAGATCGTTACCCCGTTCGATACATTAACGATTTTGCCAACAACCTGAGTGGAGCTAAAATTTTTACAACTATCGATCTTGTGAAGGCATACCATCAAATACCTGTTGCTGAGGAGGATATCCCGAAAACAGCGATTGTCACGCCATTTGGTCTCTTTGAATATCCTTTCATGACCTTCGGCTTAAGGAATGCTGGCCAAACGTTTCAGAGGTTTATCGACGAGGTCACACGAGGCCTCGATTTCGTTTTCCCTTACGTCGATGATATTTTGGTATTTTCATCAAGTGACATCCTTCACAAACAACATCTAAGAATTTTGTTCAAGCGCCTTCAGGACTATGGCGTTGTAGTCAACACATCTAAATGTGTTTTTGGTGCCCGAGAGGTTGTGTTTTTGGGTTGTCACATCAGCTCGGAAGGAACTCGGCCTCCGCAGGATCGCATTCAGGCCCTAGTAGATTTCCCCCCTCCAAAGACCGTACAGGGTGTGCGTCGGTTTCTCGGTATGATAAATTATTATCGCCGATTCATACCTCATGCTGCACGTTTTCAAGCACCCTTGATTGACGCCGTAACTGCTATTAACGGTAAAGGTGCTAAGCCATTCATATGGACACCTGAACTCCTAGAGCATTTTGAAGCATGTAAGTCAAGCCTTTCAAGGGCTACTCTCTTACAGCACCCGATTGACAACGCACCTCTTGGGTTGTTTACGGACGCATCTAGCGTCCACATCGGGTCTTGCCTGCAGCAGCTCGTCAACGGTCAATGGTGCCCGCTGGCATTCTTTAGCAGGAAGCTGACTCCACAACAGTCACAGTGGCCGGCGTATTACAGGGAATTGTTAGCCGTGTACGAAAGTGTACAACACTTCCGCTATATACTAGAGGTCCTGCATGTTACCATCTATACAGACCACAAGCCATTGCTGTACGCTTTCGTACAGCGCCGAGAAAAACTTCCGCCTTCACAATTAAACCAGTTATCTTTTATTGGACAATTTACAACGGATATACAATATATCAAGGGCGAGGATAACGTAGTTGCAGACGCGATGTCTCGTATTGAGGCCATTTCTTTAGAAGACGATTACGAAGCGCTTTCGAAATCGCAAGAGACTGATCAGGAGCTCGCAGACTTACGCCAAGCAAATAGTGGTCTTAAACTTACCAGGCTTAATATTCCTGGTACTGACATTTCTATTGAATGCGACGTCTCAACCGGAAAACCTCGACCCTATTTAACTCCTTCGTTTCGCCGGGCTGCTTTCTCTAAGTTACATAATCTGAGCCACCCCGGAGTCCGAGCTACCACGCGACTGCTGGTCAGTCGATATATTTGGCCCTCTATTAGAAACGATTCACGAAGATGGGCTCAGTCATGCCTAGAGTGTCAACGAGCTAAAGTTTCAAGGCATATTTCTGCACCCCTTGGTCATGTTACACAACCGTCTGGTCGTTTCCAGCATATTCACATCGATATCATCGGTCCGCTGTCGATTTGCAACGATTTTCGTTACTGCCTAACTGCCATAGATAGAGTTTCGAGGTGGCCGGAAGTCTGGCCCATGCGTTCGATTACGGCTGAAGAAGTAGCTGACACTTTAATTAGAGAGTGGGTATCTCGTTTTGGCGCACCGTCAATAATAACAACAGATCAAGGATCTCAATTTGAGTCTGATCTGTTCCGACGACTCACACAGACATTGTCTTCAAAACGCATCAGGACGACTGCTTATCACCCTTGTTCTAATGGCATGATTGAACGTGTACACCGCCAACTGAAAGCGGCCCTCATGTGCCATACCGACTCTTGGGTAAAGGCCCTACCTTTAGTCCTGCTTGGCATGCGAACAGCCTTTAAAGATGACCTCAAAGCTACGGCAGCAGAAATGCTCTACGGTGAATCCTTACGTTTACCAGGAGAGATGCTCGCACCTATCTCAGGCCAAAGAGAAGACCCAGCAGATTACGTCACTCAACTTCGTCGACGAATGGCGGCTCTTCGGCCTATCCCAGCTTCGCGTCATTCGAAGCCAGTAATTTTCATTTCTAAGGCTTTATCATCAGCGTCTCACATTTTCCTGCGCGACGACACAGTTCGACGCCCACTACAACCGCCTTACTCAGGTCCTTACGAAATTTTATCTCGCTCTGACGATGGAAAAACATTGACCCTTAACATCAAGGGCAGGAAAATTGTAGTGAGCATCGACCGCGTTAAGCCAGCTTTTATTGAGGTTGGCAACGAATTTCATGCCAACAATGAAGCTCTCAACGGTGTACAACCCTCGGCGCCGGCTAAATTAAAGTGTAATAGATCTCCTACGTGTCCTAGCTTGCCTGAGTTTTGTTCTAGTGAAAAAACGGGGAAAACGCCTGCAGGGGCCACTACCCAAAGAATCCAGCCACCAATCACGCGGTCCGGCCGCAAGGTAACCTTTAGTAAACGCGATGATTTTTGTTATTATTAATTCGATGATTTATTTTTCTCCGTGGGGGGGTGGTGTGGCGACCTCCTTGTTAGAGCTAAGTAGCTACCTATTTTGTATTGACAGACGGCAATCTTCTTCTGCTGTCAGTCGAGGACAAAAGAGTGTTCTGATACAGGATTTCTGTATGTCCATAAAATATATCCTTCTACTGTTTGCCGTCGGTATTGTACAAGTTGTTTACCGCGATAATAAATACTGAGCTATGTACGCATGAGTTTTATGTACCGCCGTGGGCCGACACTTCGCCTCCAAACGTTTACTTACACACACGCACACGTCTGAGGGCCTACCGCGAAACGATATTGGTTTTCGTTCGTGTATCTCCGTCTCTGTTGCACTTGCTAGTTCGAGCGACAAAGACGGAGATACACGAACGAAAACGAAAATCATTTCGCGGTAGGCCCTCAGGCGACTATGGCGTTTCACGCTTACGCCGCACTGTGGACTGAGAATCGGCTCTCCATAGAAATAGGCATTTTAAAATTTTAGGTTACTTTTTTTCGGGAAATGGCTTCTTCTAGTCATTATCATACCACAACATGATTTTGAGATAATTTGGCCCGCTAAATAAAGCCTTATAATTTTTTCAGTAAATAAAAAATGTTTTTTTTTAAGAAAAGGGCACACTGTTTAAATAAATTGAGTACGTCAAAAAAACATAAATAATTCATTGTATAAGTGTCTAGGAGGATTTAACGGTGTTCTTGGTAATTTAGGAGAAAAAGATGTTAAAATAACGGCGCTATACATTTTTTTCGAAAAAAGATCATTACTCGTTAGTCTTTAGCCCGAACAGACTCAAACTCATTTTCTATCGTCAAAAACATGAGTAAAACGTAAATCAACAAAAAAAAGTACAAAAAAAACCCTAAAATACACTTTGATTTTTAAAAAGAAACCGGCACCTATTCTTTAAAAACTAAGTACGTCAAAAAATCAGAAATAATTAGTATTGTAACCATCCGCGAGGATATTACGGTTTTCGTTTTACTTTCAGAGAAAATCCGATTTTTCACATACGCTCCATACAATTTTTTTTGAAAAAATTATAAGGCTTCATTTAGCGGGCCAAATTATCTCAAAATCATTTTGTGGTATGATAATGACTAGAGGAAGCCATTTCCCGAAAAAAAAGTAATCTAAAATTTTTAATTGTCTATTTCTATGGAGAGCCAATTCTCAGCCCGCAGTGCGCCGTCGCCCGCCTTCGGCTTTTACGTTTGAAGGCTGCTCTACACAATGGACCATCATGACCCATCATACAGGACGCAACTATGCGTTAAAGGGAGAAGGACATAGGTACTTTCATCTCATTCCACCGTTTGACTGCGTTCTGTCTTCCGGCCATGGTGGCTCATTGTGTAGAGACTGTAGAGGAACCTTGACAGCTCGCCCGACAGCCTTCTTGAGACGCACGAGCGCAGCACGTGTGGCATGCACTTTGAAAGGGTTGTGTTCTTTGAAAAGTAAATGAAATATTAATATTAGATTCCTAAATGTTTAGATATATTTTTTTCACCTCAGCGGCTCGAACATGGCGGTTTTGCTGCTAGAAACCAGTGAGGAAAATGATATTTTGCTGCGAGCGTGAAGAAAACTAACTTTTTAATTTTTCATATCTTAGGTTAGACGCAGGTCATCTTTTCATACTGCTGGGTGTAATACAAACTTGGAACATTTAAACTTCATTCTCTCTGTCACTTTCACTCCGTTACAAAAAAAGAGAAAGATAAAATATGTTGATTCGTTCGAATATAGTAATATATAATATCATTGTTATTAATAGTAATAACTCTATTAATCAATAAGGAAAAGATACACTGATGAAGTAAAAACAAATTACGTAACTAAGAAAAGAAAAAACAATATATAATAATATTCGACTTCGATATCTTCGTAGTAGGCCCCCAAAGAGCGGGAACGAAAAACGCGTTCCAAAACAAAATAAAATTCGACTCGTGTTAAACTCGTATAAAAATATGAAACCTATATTAACTCTAATATTATTTTAATCATATTAGTATTTAATTATTCTTAAAATATAATTAAGAAATATTTATTGCGAACAAGTATTAATAAGTCTTTAGTTTTTTTTTAATATGGTGAACTTATATAAATTTATATACAGTTTCAGAACGCACTTTATGTTCTTTAAAAAGTTAGCGTGATTGTACTTTTTAAATGTTATTAGTATTACGTTTTCTTGGAGATACAACATAACTTAAACAAAAACTAAAAACTGTACTAAATATCAGTCAATCAAGTGACGAAGCCGATGTTTTAACTCCTCAAGAGTTGAGAGATGCCGTCAAAGAGGCTGAACTGTGTTTTCTAATAAGTAGTTAATGTTATGGGAAAGAGTAATAAAATTGTGGTTAATGTTTGTTATTTCATATGTATTTGTTGTTTGATTTTTTATTCTTCTATGTGGCGTATTATTCCTTTGTGTTATATGTTCTCGCCGCTGAGGTGAAAAGTTGAATATATCACACGAGAGCAAAGATATTTGCATCTCGTGTCTTTGAGTCCCTCGCTACGCTCAAGATTCTAATTTTGAATATCGCTACGCTCGTGATTCAATTATAGAATCTTTCGCTTGCTCGGGACTCAACATCAACACTCGCAGCAAAAATCTACTTTGCTCTCTTGTTGCACAAATAACTATTAAGTATAGATAATCGGAATTAAGTAATGCCCCAAAGTCAAAGTAGAAAACAAAACATTTTACAAACGAGCAGGTAGGTAGGTCTATAATTACTGCCATTGCTTTATTATTCAGACCCATGAATATTCAATTTGGCTCATCCATTTGTAAAATAAAACAATTAGTAAAATCTCTTCAAAAAGTGATATTTATACGTAGGTACACTGACTTTGATGAAATATTAAGTACTAGCTATGCCCGTAACTTCGTTTGCCTGGAAATATGATGGGAATAAATTAATTTCTTCTCTTGGACATACGACAAGGACATAGGTCCTTCTATAACCTATTAGGTACCTAGTTGAAAGTTCAGTAAATGTTTTTGGAAACAGATCAAACATAACGTAGGATTATATTTTCACTGAGTGTCACAGTTTTACCGTTTGCAGCATTAAATCTTTATATTGACCTTTTTCTTTACAAGTGTTAAACACTTTTTGATATTAATGAATTAATGATTAAAACACGCAATGACAAATGACAATGGTTAATTAAATCGTTTGTAGAAAATGGCGCGATAGTATTTTTCCTGCACGGCTATCACAAGACGGCGCGCGAGCTCTCTCGATTTTTCTCGCACTATCTGTCTCTCTCTTATTAGACAACTTAGAAAGAGAGGTATAGTGCGAGAAAAATCGAGAGAGCTCGCGCGCCGTCTTGTGATAGCCGTGCTGCACGGCTATCACAAGACGGCGCGCGAGCTCTCTCGATTTTTCTCGCTCTATCCGTCTCTCTCTTATTAGAAAAATTAGAAAGAGAGGTATAGAGCGAGAAGAATCGAGAGAGCTCGCGCGCCGTCTTGTGATAGGCGTACTATATGAGGTTCGGGTAATGTACGGCCAAAATAATGTACAGCTCAATAATCCGCGTCCAATGTACACGAATTATTGGGCCGTGAATTACCCTGCGAGAACTTGAGGGCCTACCGCGAAATGATTTTCGTTTTCGTTCGTGTATCTCCGTCTCTAACTACTCGAACTAGCAAGTGCGACAGAGACGGAGATACACGAACGAAAACGAACATCGTTTCGCGGTAGGCCCTCTGGTATTGGAAGCCAATTTTGTTCGGGCTGATGGCTAAAAATACACGGATTACACGCCCAAAAAGTGGGCGCGGATTATTGGGTCGTCATTATCAGCCCGAGCAAACTTGGCATGAATCACTTTTGTCCGGGCTGATAATGTCGACCCCATAATTCGCGTCCAAAAAAGAGGAAGACTATTATCGGGCCGTACATTAATTGGCTCCCCTTAGCGGTGAAAAAAAAATCTCCAAATAGCCAATGTAATATCAAATCATTAACACCTAAATCAAATATTTTCGTACTAAAAAAATACTTTACAGTACACATGGTCTTACTTTTCCGCACTAGTGCGGAAATGAGCACTTTCCGTGCATATGTTGAAACTTTAAAGAGCCATGTTGTACGATACACGTGCGAATAGATAATTCGCAACTCGTGTCAATTTAAAACACTCCCTTCGGTCGTGTTTTAATTTATCGCCGCTCGTTGCGAATTTCCTATTTTCTGCACTTGTATCGTAAATAACTATTATTTATTATCTATGTAATTTAGTTAATGTTAATTATAATCTTGTATAAATATAGATATGTAAAAAATTTAAGAAGGTGGTTTTTACTTAGTACATACTGAGTAAAAACCACCTTCTTATGATTAGATTTACAATTTTTTACTATCCAATAAAAGACCTGCCAAGATTAAAAAAAAATAGTACCTAGGTAAAACCATGGAGCCAGAAGAACTACGTTTAAGAAAAGAGCCTATTGTGGTCGAAAACGCGAGACAAAAGAGACTCACTTTGTCTCAGTGAGTCCTTTTTAGGGTTCCGTACTCAACGGGTAAAAACGGGACCCTATTACTAAGACTTCGCTGTCCGTCCGTCTGTCCGTCCGTGCCTCCGTCCGTCTGTCTGTCACAAGGCTGTATCTCAAGAACCGTGATAGCTAGAGAGTTAACATTTTCACAGATTATGTACCTATTTCTGTTGCCGCTATAACAACAAATACTAAAAAACCGGCCAAGTGCGAGTCGGACTGGGGCTCCCCTACAAAAGACATGATTTTTTGCCGTTTTTATAGATAATGGTACGGAACCCTTCGTGCGCGAGTCCGACTCGCACTTGGCCGGTTTTTAAATAGGTAATTACTAGTATCTATTTATACGTACCTATATGTTTTTAATATGGCAATAAGTAGGAGAGGGACACACTGAAGACAAAGTGAGTCTTCAAATCAAATCAAATCATTTATTGCACTCATGTTAGTATACAGTTCTTCAATTACAGATTACAGTTCAACATGAATAATTTATTTTATTTCATTGCTGTAAGGGCACAGCAATGAAATAAAATAAATTATAATTTAAATCATAATAATTGTATCTTTCTAATTCTATATTTCTTCGCAAGTAGTAATGTTTCATATATTATTAAAAGATAAAATTTCACATAATTTATATATTAAAATTAGAATTAAAAATGTCACAATAATTAATTAATAATAATTCATAATATAAATTTGTTACAATTGCGTCCACTCTTCATTCTCATCATTAAAAAAATCATCTAATGTATAATAAGCTTTCTTTGTAAGGTATAATTTTATTATATTTTTAAATGTTTTATAATTGTCAATGTCTTTAATATTATTGGCGATTTTATTATAAAATTTTATTGACATGCCATTCTTTCGGTCTCGTTGTTCAGCGTATCTTATGATTAACTCAAAAAGAGTCTAGTGACTTACAACATGGAGTTATTTTTCATTTGTCAAGGTTTTGGATGGAAAGTCAGGTAAATAAGGTATATACTCGAGAGCCTTACTGGAGTATGGCAGACTGGCAGTCCACCGTGTGATTCCGGCCCGTGTGGTGTATACGGCGTCCAGTCATATCCCTATCTCGCTCTATCTTACAACTTCGTACCTACTGTACATACCGAGTTCGGAAGTTTCCATGCGCCTTTAGAGACATCTCTGACCCACGGATATCGAATTTGATTCATCATCCTCCTAGCGTTATTCCCGGTTGTGCCCTAAAGGAGCCCGGGGTCCGCTTTGACACACTAATCCTAAGATTTGGCATAGGAACTAGTTTTACGAAAACGACTGCCATCCGACCTTCCAACCCATAGGGAAAACTAGACCTTATTGGGAATTGACCAGTTTCCTCACGATGTTTTCCTTCACCGAAAAGCTAACGGTAAATATTCCGTACATAAGTTGAATTTAAATGCAATAAAAAAACCTATTCGCCGGATGATACCTAAAATAAATAAATAAATAAATAATTAATAAATATTAGGGGACATTCTTACACAAATCGAACTAGGCCTATAGTAAGCTCAATAAGGCTTGTGTTATAGGTACTAGACGACGATATATATAATAGATATAAATACTTAAATACATAGAAAACATCCAAGACTCAGAAACAAATATCCATGCTCATCACACAAATATTTGCCCTTACCGGGATTCGAACCCAGGACCTTCAGCTTAAAAGTATAAGGAGAATTCTATTCGTTTTAATTTGGCGACCTTTGTTTCTAGTATTGAAATTGCATATGAAGTTGTAAGATAGGCGAGATGGGGAGGAACATTTTATAAATATTTAAGAAAAAGAAATTTAAGAAATTGAAAAGAGGTCATATAGTTAAATTGAAAGAGATCTTTTTTTTAATTCAGAGATTCATTATAAGTGTAGACATGACCTAACCATAGTCGCAACTCATTGAGAACTCGAATACGGTGCTTTTCTGCGGACAATAATGAATGAAGTGGCGCTCGAGAGCGTGCGGCAGTCACTTCACAAGCGACAGCGATTTCTAATTTAAATATCTTCCCTATCCCTAACCAACAAATTACAAACACGTAAACGCATCTTGCCTGTTAAGTAGGCCCATTGGCCTACTGAAAGGACTTATTCGATGAAAGCAATTTGAATGATTTTCAATTGAATCAGGGTTGCGTTTGATTTGCCTCGGTCGTTTTACGAAACAAAAGAATAGGGGTGTAGACTCAAAATGTATTATTCTCTCTTAAGAAGGCAAAAAATATGCCAAGTGACGAAAATCCAAAGGGTAGTTTTTATTACATAATTTGTGCAGTACTGTTTTAATACTGCTTGTTAGAGAGAGAAAACGCTCGCGGATCGTGACGTCACGACATTCGAGTGTCATAGTAAATGACAAAAGGGACAGAATATACCCCCTCTTAAAACTTTGGACACTTATAATATAACTTTGTGATTATTTAATCTCCTGCTTTACCTACTTTTTTCCCCATTTGACAATATTTTTAATCCTTTTTTGAGTAAAATCATCATTATTGGTTATAAGTATCCATTTGATGTCTACACCCCTATTTGAAAAATATATTCTACACTAGTTGATTCAAACTTCAATGCCGTTTTGTATTGTATGGTGGTCCTCACGAGGATAGATAATAGCACGCTCTCGTCTCCCATAACTCGCGGTAGGCGCCGCGCGCACTCGCCGCCCCGCCCTCTCGACCAACGGAGTGCTGACTGTGGTCGTCGAGTCAGCCGGAGGCCTTCGCGGCGCTGACACTGCACTCTGCTCGCACCGAACTTCGAAAAATATCGCGATGGATACCGAGGAGTTTAGAGTCCGGGGCAAAGAGATGGTGGACTACATCTGCACGTATATGAACACACTCAGCAAGCGTCGGGTGACGCCGTCTGTGGAACCGGGGTATTTGCGCGCGGCGTTGCCAGCTGACGCGCCCGAGCATCCTGAAGAGTGGGACGCTGTGATGGCCGATGTGGAGAACAAGATCATGCCCGGGGTGACGCACTGGCAACACCCGCGCTTCCACGCATACTTCCCGTCGGGTAACG
Organism: Epinotia nisella; assembly: GCA_932294315.1. Classification (NCBI taxonomy): domain Eukaryota; kingdom Metazoa; phylum Arthropoda; class Insecta; order Lepidoptera; family Tortricidae; genus Epinotia; species Epinotia nisella. Next base: position 13,443,807 of record OW028679.1, on the reverse strand, counting down.
CGTACCCCTCGATCTTGGGCGATATGCTGTCTGCTGGCATTGGATGCATCGGATTCTCATGGGTAAGGAAGTTTAGTGTTAACTCAAAGGAAATTAGCACAATCTGTCTACATGTAGTGAAAGGAGTCAGTAGATTATAGATTAAAACCCGTTATTTTATAGTATTTTATGCAACAGTTATATAATATGGGTTCTTAAAATTCGAGAGTCGCTGTAACAAAACGAGCTTTAGCGAGTTTTGTTAATAAAGACTCGAGAATTTTAAGACCTAATTATATAACGTTGCATACAGTACTTTTTCTACGACAGCTAGAACCAACTTATACTTTTAGTTATAAATAAATAAAAATAGAGACATGTAAAAACAAACATTTTATTTATGGTAATGAATATGAAGGCTTTGAATGGTGTTTTTTGTTATGATTATTGGCGCGTTGTTTTGTTTTAAGATCTGGGACATATTTATTTCATTTTGTAGAAAGTCCGGAGCGGTTGGCATTGGAGATGGATCAAATTCAGTTACAACCTCAAAAGTTAAATAAATTGCGTTACCAATGAACCTAACTGACAATTGAAAATAATTAAATTCCCGCGCTTTATGTTTTTTTATTACCATAGACAACAATACTGTTTAAGTAGATGTATTTTTCAAACATAAAAATCTTTTGGAAAAATAATACTCTTATTTCATATCTGTAATTTACGTAATAATAAACGAGTCTTTATTGTAAATATGGCAGTTACAGTAATAATAAGTTCATTTACATAAAGTTTTGTCATGGATGCGGTCATGGAAACATAAATTTAAATAAAACACTTTCGCGCTGGCACATGGTCTGTAGGCGCTGGCCACTTTAACGCAAATTAAAAAAAATACCAGTTGGCTTATAATTTATTATAATATCCGTCGGAGCATTATAATGTAATTCATAGATCATAGATTTAAGTGGAATCACGAAAAGTGTATATTTTTAATATTGATGTTAGCCTTTTAATTGTCAAATTACAGTGCTGGAGTAGAAAAAATTTATTTCGTTAAGTCTAATGTTTAAAATACTCTCAGTTAAACCAAAAATTGCGTTTTATAAAACCGGGACTAAACTCCCCTAAAGTGCCCGTCTGCCTGTATTCCGATCTGAGCCCTATAATTTTGACGTGAAAACTCAGGATAAGTGAGATAAGTCCTTAGTTTAAGTTCTACCACGAAATTCGCGGCATCAGCATCGTTGAAAAGGTGCCGACAATAAGTAGATATACCTACCCTATCTTTTGAGAAAGCCGCTTTTAAGCATCAAGTTTTTAAGATACACTTAATAATCAATGTTAAACCAAACCTGCTTATTTTATAACTATCTTACCTAGTAAATTATTTAGTCATTCTATTAATGTTTCATGCCAGTAATACCAACATTTGAATCAGCTTTAAATAATTATAAACATGTAATTCATATTTATACATCGTTATTTTTTAAACAGAAAAAGTTAGTTGTTTGTATCGGGCTGCGTCGACTGTTTGTTTGGCAAGACAGGTGTCAATCAACTCCGTGTACCTACCACTCAGCATACACCATATACGTTAGGGTATGTCCGCGAAAAATTGTACCGTTATATTCATGACATCATAACACCTGTTACGTACATATTCAGTCGAATGTTACGTACTAACACATTGATAAATTCATGACAAAAAATGACCAGGACATAACTTAAAAACAAATATAGAACTCAATTGCGAATAGCAATGAACTGCGAATCACTTTAATTCTGTTATTTAATTGTAAATCTGTATAATCGCATATAATAGAACAAAAGAGTTTCTACTTACCGTGCAGTTAACACTAAAAAAGTAATTTTCGAGCCACAAAACTGTCGTCGACACAAAACATCATTTCATTCAGCAAATATGGCTGCTCTTTTTTTTCTATGTTGCCATCATATTGAATGGTTTTGCCATTCGAGAAAAATATTTACCGGCGAGGGGATATTTAGTTAGTGTAGGAGTAATAAGCGTTACTTTCATGACGTTATACATACCTAATATCAAAATTTGGACATGTTTTCAAAAAAAGATTAAAATGAATGAAAACTGTATTTCATGAAAGCTTTTCATAAACGTGTGGATTAAATATAACAGGACTTTATGTTAACTTAAAAAAACTGGATAGCGATTCCATTTCGTAAGTAATGACAGTTTTTGCTGCAAAAGTGGTAGTTGGACTGATAATTTTAGTATGGGAGTGAAAGAAAGTGTCAATGAAAAAATCAATGAAAAAATCAATAAAAGAGCTCAAAATTCATGAGATTACATAAAATAACATGTATTCTATTCCATACAATACACCACAGATTAGATTATTGTCGAATAACGATAAAGCAAAAAAATCAAATGTACAACTTTTCGCGGACATACCCATTACCTACATATAAACTATGTTAGACAAATAACTTGCTGACAGAAATTAATTTTTTGGTACAAACTATTGTTAACTGTACATTATTTTGCGGTCATAAACTAACTACTTGTTAAGAGCGTTCTGATGAATCCAAACACGACGGGTTTATTTTGTGTAGTTTAGGAGTTGTATCGGCCGGCCGTGTCTGTGTCTGTATGACACATTTGTCTGGACAAGCTTTAACGTATTCGGGTCGTTCTTCTTTTCGACCAACAATAGCCTGTCCTTCGTCTTATTACGGCATCTCATTTGAGTAATGATGTTTACGGTTTTATGATGTTCGAATGAACGTCCATATTATTTTATTAATTAGTGATATTTAATATTTCATTTTCTCTATCTAGCATTTTTTTTAATGTTTTTTTTTTCGTAGAATGCCGTGACAGAGTGGTAAAATAAAATGTTGTCCCGACTGAAAGAGTCCACTTTGTCACATGTTTTTTTTTAGAAACCAACCGTAAATAAATATTTATATTGGCCAGAAAGGAAACTTTAATTAGTTCTAATGAAGAAACCTATGCATTTTTTTTTTAAATCGCACTTCAAAACCACCATTTTCGATAGTTCAAAAACCAATAAAACAGAAAAACCTCGGTTCATTGTCGGTAAAAAAGAAGAACGACCCATTCACTGCCGGCAACGCACATGTGCGTTTGCCTTCAAACAAATTTGTTCCTAGGAGGCGTGGCTAGCAGCGAATGCGTCCACGTTTGGTGCCTGTCCGTTAGATGCTTCTTGGAATTCCAAGCTAATGTTGACTTTTATTACGTACAGTGATTGATCGAAAGGTCGAAGCGACGCCACATCATTGGCACGAGGGCGGACAATCGATCCTACATTCCTTCATTAAGTGTAAATAAATAAGCAAGTATTTAAAGATCACGCACACGTCTGGTTGCCTTGCTGTTGATTTAGCGAGTAGCCATTTTCGTTTTGACCTCGGTTTTTGAGACACCTAGCTTAAACAGGAACACAATCTGTTAAGTAGCAGTTAAGAGGGAGAGCAGAGCTCTTTTTACAAAATTACTCTACGATCGGTTGATAAATGCGATCAGCAGATGAGAACAACCGGACAGCCGGATACGAACTCCGTTAGCTTCGCTCGCTCGATCAAATAGTCTTGTTTGCGGTCTGCTTCAAGGGACCATTTTAAAGCATTGTTTAAAGCAACCTAGCACATCAAAAAATAAGAACAAAAAAAATGTTGATCTTATAAAAATAAAAACCATTAATAAATAGCAGTAGTAAAAAACCAGGGAGGAAACAGTCAAGAGTCAATGTTTCATCTTAAGTAGGTAGGTAACTTTTCAATATATGGCCGGTTGAATTAGAGGATGCAAATTAAAATTTACTACTGTGATGTATATCCAATTCACACAAAGATGATAGGTAGGTATTATATTAAGTGGGTATTCAATTAATGGCCGGTTGAATTAGAGAAAGCAAATGAAACAAAACCACTGTAATGTATATTCACAAGATAATGTTGTATGATTATTGCGCTCCATCAAAGAGGATTGATTATTTGTTATAGGTAGGTACCTACAGTGTTCTCCAATATAGGGGTAGGTACCTATTGGAGAACACTGTGCTTATACCTTTACCTGTGCCTAATAAAATATATCTATAGATCACAGATAACCTCCTATCTGTACTATAGATACACAGTATTTATTGTTACTGACATAATTATTCTTTACTGGCGCATGTGTAGATATTTTTGAAAGGTTGTCTGTATAGATATTGGAGAACTCGACTGTACCTTAGCTCATATCCGTAATTTGTCATAGAAAATAAAAATATAGACATGTATGTTTTAAGGTCCCGTACCCTAGACCAAAAAGGTATAAAAGGAACCCTTGTGGTACAACTCTGTCCGTCTGTCCGCCTGTCTGTCACAACGTTCAATATATCAGGAACTACTTAAGCTATCAGTTTGAAATCTGGAATAGCTGTTTACTTTTTTTTTACGGAACCCTAATAATGGTAATGAAATTTGAATGCCGACGACAATGCAATCAATGCAGCTATTTATCGCGACGATTGTTAGAGCTTAAATCCTATCAAGACGCGTTGTTTTATTACAGTTTTATAGCCACCTTTCTTCATAACCAGACCAAGTTTACGACATAAAAGAATGCATACGACATACAAAACGTTACTTAAAATCATCTTACATCATTTAAAATCCAAAATAAAATCGGCCAAGTGCGTGTCGGACTACGTAAAACGAAGGGTTCCGTGTCTATTAAAAAGGCCGTATCGTTACAGAAATCTTACGGCACTTACGTCCCTTCCTTTAAGGAAGGCAGTTTTTTAGAAATATCTCGAAAACCTTTGAACTGATCTTGTTCAAAACTATTTTCGCTGTAATAATTTAATAAGCCCTATGTCCATGATTTATTTCATATTTTTAAAATACACGGTTCAAAAATTAGAGGGGGGGACACAATTTTAGTGACTTTCGGGGCGATTATCTCCGACTCTACAGGGCGTCCCACGGCTATGCCACATGGAGGGAAAGTACCTTGAATATTGTGGATGGAACATTTTACTGAAAGAAGACATTATTTTAATTTAAAAAACAATTTAAACTGCATTCATAGATTTTTAAATAATTATATGGTTGAATCGGGAATCGAACCCTCTACACGAGAAAATAAATACCTACCCTGTAGCTTTATCATACCGATCGAAAGACTTCGTCATAAAGGTTTATTTTTTGCTAAATAACATAGTGTCAGAAATAAAAGGAAGACCATGATTTGTAATTAAAAGGAATAAAAAAAAAATTTAGTCCTTTTATTTACAAAACTATGTAGCGGCTAACAAAATACACCTATCCTCAAAATTTTATTCAAATACACCTTATAGCTTTCGAGTAAAATGCCTGTGACATACGGACAGACGGACATGACGAAACTATAAGGGTTCCGTTTTTGCCATTTTGGCTTCGGAACCCTTAAGACGAAAAATAGGTTTAACTTCAATTGTAACATTTTAAGCCGTCATTTAGAACCGATGGCCATTAGTGTGGAAAATTTCTTGAGTGTCATTGGCAACCACGCACCGGAAGGGGCAACGTGAAGCGACCCCCACAAGGTGGCGTGACGACCTGGGCAGTTATTCGCTACGCGCAAATGCGGCTCACCCCGCCGGTCACCCGTTACGAAACTAGACCTCTACCTACGCTTAGTTACTACGAATCGCGGCGTCAAGATATATTTGTGGGTGAGCGTTGAGATGAGCTTATAACAAGTTACAGAATAAGGGGGCTGGTAAAGGTCGCGGGAATCCGCTGGATGCGGGTGGCGCAGGACCGGCCATTGTAGCACTCTTTGGGGAGGCCTATGTCCAGCAGTGGACGTGTTTCGGCTGATACGTTGATGGTCATGATAATGTAACATTAGATTACACATAGATACTAGGACATGTAAAAGAAACTTGATAAAACAACGTTTATTCTTAAGCCGCTTAAAAATGCAAGTAGAAAATACGAGTAGCATAAAGACTTCAGTCATCGACATAAATGCTACACAGTAAGTAGTTATAAACACATGTTACGATAAGTACAAACTGCAACGCATCGATCTGAAGCCACTGGCAAGAATATCGATTGGTTCTGTAAACGGACTGTATGAATAATTGGGTAGTTTCCACATGTTAAAATTGATAACGCAGTGTTGCTAAATGGATAGTAAACCATCAAATAAATATAATTAAGTATAAATTACGACGTTGAAAGTTTAGAAAAAAATGCATTTTTTTATTGTCCAAAAGTAAATTTAAAGCTACCAATAGAATCCTCACGCTTTTATAGAAACAAAATTGTACGACAACTATGTCCTAAACGCAGTATTTCACGACCGAAACAGCAATTTACCTGATTTTCAATACAACGATTAGTACAAATATTACACTGTGACGTCACGATTCAATGTTAATCAGTATGAAACGTTTTCGGCTGCCGCCAGCGAGGTCCGTCTTTAACTCAATTTTTAGGGTATTTATGTTTTTTAATTGTAGTTGTACAAACATTTGTTCCTCTCCAAAAGCTGGTTCGAATGGCATCGTAAAAAAATTTAGGACACAAGCCTATTTACGATTTGTTTCGAGACATATATTCTGTAAAACTTTGCAGTTTTAGAGTCGGCACTTGTAATCCAATACCTAATATTACGAGCAACATTATACGTATTTATTTACTTGATTGTTACAAACAATTGGGTTCTCGAAAACGGGTCTAACGATTTCAGTCAGATTTATAATACGGGGATTATAGCGTATAGCGGCGAACAATCGAATTTATATGTCAGGGAGATTCGTTTTCGCCAGGATAACACTTATGACGCCCAGCAAAGCTCGGTTTCCCAGATACTTTAACATTTCTTGACTTAATATCTGATTTTATTAAACACCTGCTTGCATCTGTAACAATTATGCATGCATTAGAACCCGTACAGGTAGATCTAGACCAATATTAAATACGTTTCTGTCAAAAAAAACTTTTTTAGGGTGCCGTACCTCAAAAGGAAAAAAAAAACAACCTAACCCGTTATAGGATCACTTTGTTGTCCGTCTGTCTATATGTCAAGACCGGGAACGCGTGGAGGTATCGAGTTGAAATTAAGATCATATACTCAGGTCAAACTTCTAATTTATCTAAAAAAAAAAGTCGAAGTCGGCCGTTTATGCCGCAAACAGCGTATATTTCGGCACTCTCAAGGGAATCAAAATTTATAGGGTACTTTCCGTTGATCTAGAAAAATATATTATAGTTGATCTAGAATAATAGTTCTAGAAAAATAGATTTCATAAAATTTGACAAGTATCTTCTTATACTACAAGTACAGGGAAAAATCTGAAAACTATACATTTGTAATTTTGTACGGAACCCTCGGTGGGCGAGTCCGACTCGCACTTGTATTGTACGGTTATTTGATATAAGCTTTTATTACTGACCGTACTCTTTTTTGCGCAGTCATCAACTACTCGTTGAGAGAGTTCTGATGACCAAAATACGGTAAGTATCTTGTGTAGTTTAGGAGTTGCTAAGTACGGTCGCCTTCTGTCTTCATCATCAGATCAGCTCGGGGGTGCCATATTATATGGTATTGCGCTGTCACAGAATGTATTTCCGTGCGTTCGTTCGTTCCAATTTTGGAATCGAAATATAAATGTCAGATTGACCTTCTGGGTATCTGTAAGGTATACGAACGAAACAAACGCCTTCAATGATTAAGCCCATTCAATGCCCATGACGACCCGACATGCGTCACGGTCGATTGCCCATTGACCGATTTAAAAATCCAGCTACCAGCTACGGCGTAGAACACGTAGCGTGTCTGCTACACCGTAACCTGTAGAAGTGTTTTTTTCCGAAATGTTGCGAAAATCTTCCCTATTGTAAGTAAAGTATTAATAACTTTAGATAAAAGAGATTGATATTTCATACTTTTAAATTACCAACTGACAAATTTTTTTTTTGAACAACGAGAGACTAATACCACTTTTTCTATAATAAGAATTCAGCGACAGAATATATATAATATTATGAGTATACCTACCTACTGAAAGTAAAGGAATTAGAACCACCTGGGTACGCAAAGTGTATGAATGTTACATACCTTCCTTTTAATCTATCCCGTCAAATGATGCGACGTGTAGATATTCATATGGTTATGAAGTAAGTTATTCGTATTTGATTTAATTACACGAACGGATTACCTACCTATTAAGTAATTAATTTGAAATGTCGGGCACATGCAGCGTGGGATAATCACGATAACTTAAGAATATTACATCTAATTAATTAAATTCCAAGTTTTTTTCAAACTGAAATAGTTTTATGGTATGGTAGGAAAGTACAAAGTAGGTTATAGGTAGAACTAAGATTGCAGAGAGACTAAAGTTAGTAAAGTAGGGGAAAGAGGCACCATTGATACAAGGGGTACATAGATTCAATGGACTTTAAAATTGAACGAAACATAGTTGAAGGTTCATTCATTCACACAAAGAATGTGCCTACGCAACCAATAGGCTGGCATAGTTTCACCGACGACCAATCAGAACCTCACGCGTGACATGCACAAATCTCCGTGCCCTGCCAATACGAGCCAAGCGAAGCGCAAGGGCACTACCTACCTTTTATCGAAGCGCTTCGTCGTTTTTTTGAACCCTGACCGTGTACGTTAACGATGTCAGCCAGGTGCTGCATTTTTCCCACAAGCGCCCAAAAGCAGCATACTTATCGACCATTCATCGCAGCCGTTTGTTTCAGGCGGCGAGCCCGGCCTGCACAGAGTTGGAAATCATTATGCTGGATTGGATGGGTAGTATATTATTGATTATTTTTGCTCACACAGGGCGAAACACGTAAGGCGATACCCAAGTTTGAATATTATATCTGTCGTGATAACAAGCACTGTATTTTTTCTTTCACTGTGTTTATTGTACAGTAGGTAAGTATGGTCAAGGACTTTAATTGTTCAGCCATTGAGGTGTCAAGTAATTTTGATTTTTTAGTAATTAAGCTACTGTAGCTAAGAGGTAAAGCACGCGGGTTCCCATCTGGAGGTCGTGTGTACGAACCACGGCTCATGCTACTGAGGTTTTCAAAATGTCGGATGGTAGTCGCTTTCGTAAAACTAATACCTGGGTCGTTCTTCTTTTTTACCGACAATGAACCGAGGTTTTTCTGTTTTTTTGGTTTTTGAACTATCAAAAATTATGGTTTTAAAGTGCGATTTAAAAAAAAATGCATAGGTTTCTTCATTAGAACTAATTAAAGTTTCCTTTCTGGCCAATATAAATATTTATTTACGGTTGGTTTCTAAAAAAAACATGTGACAAAGTGGACTCTTTCAATGGGGACAACATTTTGGTTTACCACTCTGTCACGGCATTCTACGAAAAAAAAAAACATAAAAAAAATGCTAGTTAGAGAATGTGAAATATTAAATGTTCGAATGAACGTCCATATTATTTTATTAATTAGTGATAATTAATAAAATAATATGGACGTTCATTCGAACATTATAAAACCGTAAACATCATTACTCAAATGAGATGCCGTAATAAGACGAAGGACAGGCTATTGTCGGTTGAAAAGAAGAACGACCCACCTACCTATGCCAAATTTTGGGATGAGGTGTCAAGGTGGACTCCGGGCTTCTTTAGGGTACAACCGGGAAAACGCTAGGGGGAAGATGATGAGTCCATTCAAAAGATTGATTGTTGAGCCATTTAAAGCTCACTTTATAATACTCCATTATAAAATGAGCTAAATGGCTCAACAATTAAAGTCCGTGACAGTACTAAAATGTAAAACTTATATTTCTTACAAGTTATAATTTTTTTGAATGGACTCATAATCTCCCCCCTAGCGTTTTCCCGGTTGTACCCTAAAGAAGCCCGGAGTCCACTTTGACACCTCATCCCAAAATTTGGCATAGGTAGGTTTTACGAAAGCGACTACCATCCGACATTTTGAAAACCTCAGTAGCACGAGTCGTTGTTCGTACACACGACCTCCAGATGGGAACCCGCATGCCTCTTAGCTACAGTAGCTTCCATGCCATATATGTAGGGCATATATTTTATAATGCCTAGAAAACCTATGTATTATCCAGAAATTTAAATGATCATTTTACAACTAACGATTTCACATTCAGTGCCCAGAATTGCTACGCGCTACGCTCGTAGCCGACCCCGTGGTTTTCCTCGTATGTAGCGGAAAGCGACTATGGCGTAGGGACGCATATGTGTCGTCACGGGCCGGGAATGGGTTAACGGCGTGAATTGGAAAATGTAGGGTTCTTTGAAACGCCGTTCTAACCAGATTAAGTAACAATAAGGACAGATTTTAAAATATAATGATTCCTGACTATATAATTGTTTATCTGATTTAATGGAAACATAACTGCTTAAAATTTCCACGATAGAAAAAAAAAACCAACGATGGGTTTTTCTTTTCCTTTTATAACTCAGCCTACTCAAACAATATATTATTTTAGGATGATCAGGATAAAATTAGGGTATTTTAACTCATTCAAAATCTCACTTAATGAAATATTAATAAAACTTCACTATACTCGTTTTTATCAACATTTGACCGAAGTGTCTATCACAAGGGGCGTGGTTTTCGCGAATCGGCTCGAATCGAGGCATCCCCTTAATTCTTATCTTAATTCTATCTCACTATCAGGGCGTTGCGTTCAAAGACTCTTGGCTAAACGCCAGCGCTAAGTTATGCTGCACTCTATCTCTTATCCACGCTGCTGCCTCAGTGGCTCACACTTACACAGGTACCAGGGTCGTTCCGACTCAGAGTCGAATTCAATCACGCCGCAGATTTCCGATCCGAGGGACCATTTCGCAAATCTAATCTGTTTGTGTATTACGAGTATCGACTTTAGTAAAGCATTCGCCGTGTGGCTCCGTTCGTAGCGCTACGCCGTAGCCCGTAGCAGTATCTCCCGCTTTGTATTGTCAAAGCACTTTACCGCGATGTCGCGTCATGCGCGACGGGGTAAGGTTAAATAATTATCCTATAGTCCGGAATGTACCTATATACCTACTACAGTAGCTACTCTACTGATTTTTTGTTTTTTGTTTTTCCACATATATATTTGGAGTCAGCTCCAGTGTACAGCGTGTGTATTTGATACGGGCGAATAATTAATCCAGTTATAGTATCTGAGGGCCTACCGCGAAAGGCATTCGAAGTTTACCCTCTCTGTCATACTTACGAATTCGTACATAAGTGCGACAGAGAGGGAAAACTTCGAAAGCCGTTCGCGGTAGGCCCTCTGATCATACGAATCGTATGGGATAATAATTTCGTTAAATTGTGTTATTAATTAGGTGTAATGATTTTTCTAAAGTGCGACCGAGTAACAATGTATAATGCAAACAAATGACACTGACATGATACTCGTATGACGTTATAGCTACGTTAATTAATGTGGATGCAATACATTGCGTGCTTAATTATTATGTATAAAAAAAAAACTTAATTTTCTAAAGATATTAATAATCGTCATTAAAATATTCGCCCGTATCAAATACACACGCTGTATAGGTACTAGGTAAGTAGTTGGTAAAGGGACGTCCCGGGGAGTGAGGGGTCGTCCCGGGGAGCTATAAATAATAAATAAATAAATATCGTGAGACAATTCACACCAATTGATCTAGTCCCAAACTAGGCAAAGCCTGTACTATGGGTTCTAGACAACGGATAAACATACTTATATAGATAAATACATACTTAAATAGATATTAAACATCCAAGACTCGAGAACAAACATTCGTGTTCATCATACAAATATCTGCCCCGACCGGGGATCGAACCCGGGACCTCAAGCTTCATAGTCAGGTTCTCTAACCACTAGGCTATTCGGTCGTCCTGAGCTGATTTATTGGTAAAGATAGTAATGGAATACCTAGTATTGGTTAGTACGCTTTGCCTTGCACTGTCGGTCTGTCGCTTAGCCAAATCCGCGAGAACATCCACTGAACCAATCTGATCGCTTTACATCAGTTTTAAATTTAATGACTACAACTTAGAAAAGTTGAAAATCCCCGACATTTTCATTTCAAAGTTCAATATCTCAAAAAAGCTAAACCGATTTTGTTAAAACGTTGCTATAAGAACCATCTCGATTACGTCAGATTTCGGACAAAAAAACCGCATTTAAATCGTTCCATTCGTTTCGGAGCTACGATCCCAAAGACACAGACACTTCAAACTTATAACACCCCTCTTTTTGCGTCAGGGGTTAAAAATTGACACTCACTGCCAGGAATCCACCAAGCGGGCGCCTACGCCGTGGCCGCTTTCCGCTACTTAGCGGGAAAACCACGGGATCAGTTACAAGCGTGGCACGTAGCGATTCTTGGCAGTGAATGTGTTAGAGCTATAAAATGCAGCTACGCGCTACGGCGTAGCACGCGTAGCGATGCGTGGCCTCAAATGGGTTAAATCTATCTGTAGCCCTAAGAGCGTATCAGGTGTGAATGAGAAACCTTATAAATGAACAATTTCAGGTAAAGCGATTGGTTTGCCGCCGGCGTTTCTAGCACTGGAACAAGGGAGCAAAGGGGGCGGCGTTATTGAGGTAAGAAATTAGAATTTCTAATGACTTGGGGAAATTCTAAATAAGAGCTCAATAAAACTACAATTTAGAGTAACGTTGCATTAATAGTACAAGTAACACATACATTAATACGGTTTGAATAAATAGAGCGCTAGTCTTTTTTAATATAAAAAAAACTTAGAGGGACATTCTCACCCCTCACCTGTTATTATTAATTAAAATTATCGGGTACTCCCCAGGGCTCGGCCAGCGAGTGCGTTCTAGTATCGATGCTGGCCGCGCGCGCAAACGGCATCAAGCGCCTCAAGCACCAATTCCCCAACGTGGACGAAGGCCTCCTGCTCTCCAAACTCATCGCCTACTGCTCCAAGGAGGCCCACTCGTGCGTCGAGAAGGCCGCGATGATCTGCTTCGTCAAACTCAGGATTTTACAGCCCGACGAAAACGGATCGCTGAGGGGCGAGACCCTCAAGCAGGTGGGTGCCGAGTGCCTTATTAAGTCAATGGGGTAGGGTTAATTTTGGATTTCATTTCACGGAGCCTACTTGAGCCTTGTAATGACGCTATATACTTAGTTTAAATGAGTTTGGGTTTTAATTTGTCTCCAATTCCAGATAGATGATAAAAAAATTATGATACAGACATAACTACAAGCTAATACCTACAGCTAGAAACCAGCTGGGAAAAGGAGGGAAATATTTTGTTATATTGCTGAAATCGTTCATGCAAAGCATTTATTTGTCGTGTAAAAAAAGCGAGATATTTAGTAAATAAGGTACTCACATGCCAAAAGGCCCAAAGTGTAATCCCAGCAAAAAAAAATTGTTTCACCTTACCTACGCATTTATAAGAATGTAAAGAACCTTGACCCTATATAGGTATGCAAATAAGCTGGCTTAGTTTTTGTTTGGAAATTTAATTGGAAGCCAGATGCGGTGCATCGTAAGCAGGTCGCAGATAATCGGCGTTAATTTGAGGAGGGGCGCACCGCGGGCGTCGGCGCCGCGCATTTAATGACCCGCCCTGGATTCCGGAAATACGTGGAGAGCCGGGCGGTAATGGAGCGGCATTGTGCGCCACTTTCAATACCGCAAATATTGAAATTTCACGATACAGCGCACGTTCACTTTATTGCTTAATGCTTGAAAAGAATAGGACAATGAAATAGTGGATTCGAAATTCGCAATAACCGTACAAACCCAATTTATAAGTGCGCTTAGTTTGGTAAATACCGTTCAATAATTAAGGATGTGACATGTGATTGACATATTTTTAGTACCTACGTGCAAGTTTAGATATCAATACGAATAATACTCGATAATAGTCGAAATCCAACAACTTCTATGTGAATCAAAAACTACTACACATTGCATCAAATATTTTTTTATGGTCGGAGCATATCGCAAAACATATTCCCCGAGATTATAAATATTCTTAACTACCAAAAGAATTGAAGGATAAAATAATATAATCCAACGTTACAAAATAACTATATTGAATTCTTTAAAAATACGAGTAATTAAATATATTATGTCTAAAGACAGTGATGTTACCTATGATTTAGACAGTCATTACATTTGTTGATAAAACGATGAAGATCCAGTGCAATAACTTAACTTGCATGGACAAATAAACCTTTATAAATTAGTAGTTCCCTACTAGAGACTTACGTAGTGAAAAGAAAATATTGAGATAAAAAGAATATTGTTTCTGTTAGCAGTAAGCATGACTAGCATCGAGACGAACCATACTGTGGTTAAACGATGCTATTGTAATTTATTTAGGTACTTTAAATTACCTATTACCAGTGGTTACTTATTTGAGGCGTTTGGGGTCGAAACACTGGGACCATGGGGTCCAAGCGCGCGCCGACTTTATAAGGATTTGTCGGCGCGCCTAATAGACGCCAGCGGTGACCAGAGGGCTGGCCTATATTTTGCTCAAAGAGTTAGCATTGCCATCCAGCGTGGCAATGCTGCCAGCCTTCTGGGCACACTACCCGCTGACAGCGATTTGGGCCAAATTTTTTATCTTTAAGTATTAATTTATAGTCTTTTTTTTTGTCTTTGTAGGTTAAGTTGTTGTTTTATTGTTTGTTTTTACATAATAAATAACATTTAAGAAATAGTAATTAATCAAGTAAAACACAATTCTGTAAAAATCTAGCCAAGTCTCGATGGAGCTGCATGTTTATCTCTAAAAAGTAATGAAATCTAGACAAAGTCGTGCCAAGTCTAAAGTTCCTTACTGCGATTTCTTTATTATTATAGTTAATGTTATGTGACTTGGCCGTTGAAGGGTACACAAGGGTACAAAACCAGGTGCTCCATGTTACCATTGCACCAATCTGTCGCCAGAACCGCTACCCATTGACGATGGAAAATTGCCACTTGGAAAACGTTGATTCAATAACCAGTCAATTGTAGCTCACCTGGTTTTGTACCCTTGTGTGCCCGTCAACGGCCAAGTCACATAACATTAACTATAAGAATAAAGAAATCGCAGTAAGGAACTTTAGACTTGGCACGACTTTGTCTAGATTTCATTACTTTTTAGAGATAAACAAGCAGCTCCATCGAGACTTGTACCAAATTTCAGCTCTCTGAGTTTATGGAAAGTACTAGTTCTATTCTGATGATCATGAGTGAGTGAGTGAGTGTCATAAATGCGAAACTTTGCTTTCGATTAACTTCGGAACTAAATGACCTACAGACTTGAAATTTTGGATTTTAAGTATGTGATTATAGATTACTGGATGACGAAAAATACTGCATTCTGGTCTTATCCAGAGGTTCTCAAATAGGGGCCTGAAAATACGGCGAAATGGTTCCAGTAAAGGATGGTACGGCAGTGTTAGCTTCGCGCTCGACTTGGAGGGTGCACTGCCGTGCCCCCCGACTAGGGTCGAGGAACCAAAGGTTAAACGTTTAAGCGACTTTCCCAAATTCACATATTTTTTTTTGTAAGCCAGTTTGTACACATTTCATTTTTTTATACGATTTAGTATATTGTCGAGACTATTTTAAAGCCTCCTATTACAATACACTATTTTATTAAAAATGGTTTTATGCTGAAGTAGGTATGCCATTTTGCCCAGAAGATGAACGCTGTGCCCAATAGTTGAAAGTTTTGACACCAGTAGTTGAACGAAAAAATATAACAATTTATACTACTCAACAATCACAATATTGATACTAAACACAACATAAAACAACTCAAATGTACCCTTTACATATGGATACAATTATAAGAGATTGTTTTTACATACCTATTAATAATTAAAACAATTTGCGCTAAAGATCTCTTGAATTAACAATAAATATGCAATTATTGATAGATAATCCATTAAAGGCATTAATCAAGAATGTACCTATATCACGCAAAACAATGCATGTAGACGTTTTGTTAAATTTTATACGTAATTTAGAGCTTCATATTGGGAGTGCATTTCTTAAGTAGGTAGATCGCCATACAAACGGTGTTTTTGGCGCAAGGCCTGGACGGCGGTAACCGCTCACCACCGCGTGTACGGCGTAACGCACTGGGAGTATATACCAGCCTCGGCAAAGGGATACCACGTTAGTAAAAAAATATCCCGAGTGCGTAAAATTTGTCGCAATTCTTTTCTTTTTTTTGATAAAACGTTCAACTATTGGGTGTCGTTCATCTTTTGGTTCCGTCACCCTATTTCCATTTGTTCCGTGTCTGCTCTCGTTCTTTTGCACAATAAATGGCGTTTATTAATTAATTATGCAAATATGCTGGAACTCAGATCTTTTGTAAAACATCGGCTACATAACAGACAAAGCGTACAACGGTAAATCACGAAGAGATTTCTTTTTATAAATAAGACCGCCCTTTGTTTACTTCAACTTGTAATCCTTTATGAATGAGACAGTACAAGTTTTTTATATTCATAATCGTTATAACAAATTAAAATACCAGGCGATGGAAGAAGACGAAGAAGCCGGCCGCGTGCCGTTCTTCGTATCGCTGACACTCGGCACAACCTCGTGCTGCTCGTACGACAACCTGCCCGAGATCGGACCGATCGCGCGCAAGTTCCCCTGCGTGTGGCTTCACGTTGATGCGGCGTACGCCGGCTCCGCCTTCTTGTGCCAGGAGCATAAACAGCATCTCGCCGGCATCGAGTTCGCGGACTCCTTCAACACGAATGCTAACAAACTGATGTTGACCAACTTCGATTGTTCGCTATTGTGGGTCACCAACAGGTAAGCCAGTACTGCTTTCCTGTGTTAGGAGCATAAACACCGCTTCGCCGGATTCGCGTGTAAAGACTTCTTCAACACGAATACGAATAAACTGATGTTGACCAACTTGAATTGCTCCCTGCTGTGGGTCACCAACAGGTAAGGCGGCACCATCTTGTGTTAGGAGCATAAACAGCACGTCACAGGGTTTTTGTGTCCGGACTCCTTCGACACGCTGGCCCCCGTCTTTCTGCGCTACAAACACACCATCTTACCGGCGGCGGGTAAGCGAACTCTTTCAACACGTGCACAACAAGCTGGTGCTAACCAACTTCGATCACTGGCTTGTGTCTCAGATAATTTCATCTGATCGAGGGTCTGACGTTTCAGAGCTTTATACAATGTACGTTCTTACAACGCTTAACGTGTTAGACGGATACATGGTTTGAAAGACAGGGAGTAAGCACCTACTTCATCAGAGTTGAGTATTGAGTTTGGACAACATAGCTTACCTAATTAACTGTACTTGATCAGGTACCTGCTTACGTCAGCGCTGGTGGTGGACCCGCTGTACCTGCAGCACTGCTACGACCACACCGCCATCGACTACCGCCACTGGGGCATCCCGCTGAGCCGGCGCTTCCGCTCGCTCAAGCTGTGGTTTATGCTGCGCAACTATGGCATCAGCGGGCTTCAGCGCTACGTGCGACGGCACTGCGAACTCGCCAAGTACTTCGAGCAGCTTGTGAGGGACGACAATCGGTTCGAAGTCTGCAATAAAGTCACGGTAAGTTAACATTATAAAGTAAAAGTACGTTTCGCCGAACGCTTAAGACCCGGATGTTCGTTTTTTTTTATAAGGTCTGCGATTTTCATAGGGCTATGAGCCAAAGTACAATTGCAAGTTAGATAAATTTGTCATCATTTAAATGATCCTAGAAATTAATTACATACTTATAGATATGCTAAAAATATTTATAAGATTTTTGGGTCGGTTACCGTGGTTTGTACCATATACCGAACTACGAAACGTGATTTTCACATACATAATACCGAACCGGCGCGCCGCTTCACCGAACTTGGGAAGAAATGTATGGGATTTGGGCGCTGAGTGTTGCTCAAACTTTAGTCAGTAAAATGTTGATTGATATTAGTTTTTGTTGTTATTTTATGTTAAATTTGGAAATAATTATAATAATATTTTTAATTAAATTGCCCTTGTGAGCTGTGTAGCTGTAGACATTTAACAAAAACATAACCCTCCTCTCCTCCGACAGTCGGGTAAAAATGATGAAAACTAATTTAATATGTTATATAATGGATTATTAGTCACGCGACTCATTTGTCAACTATTTACAAACAGTGAAATCATTACATACTTAGGTACCTTTAAAGGTAAAGTTGTGCCTCAAATGTTTAGAAGCGCTGGCCTTACCCTTGAAACCTTGAAACGAACGCTCTTACTTACGAACGTTCAAAAAATTATACACATTAATATCGACCTAGGAATTAACGAAATAGAGTTGATATTTCAATGAGCACCAAATATTTACATAGCTGAGGCAAACGTGGATTCGGTAAGAGAGGGGTCAATCACGTAACGCATTCTACTCGCGTCAGGTAGATCTAAATGTCACTTTTTATATGGAAAAATTACAGTTAAATCTATCTAATTAGTTCATATAAATAACTTATAATCAACCTATAAATAAATAATCACAAAACCATACGGTTTCCCTGATTCACCGAATTTACATTTTAGTTAAATTCTTTAAGTATGACTGCACTAAATTAATTTGTTTGCACAAATAACTAAAACAAGTTAAATAATGAATCCGCAAAACCCAATTTTCATTCATAAAGTTGCCGAACGATTTTCAATCAATCAATCATTTATTGCAATATCACAAAAGTAGGTACAGATGTTTACTTAAAGCTACAGATCATTGTGAACCCTGTTGGGCACTGCAATGTTAGGGAGAGGAGGACTTACTGAGCGTTTATATTATAATCTATCTTCTAAGCTTTTCGTAAGGAATCCCCTGCGATCGACCGACTCGGATCAATTATCGCGTCTCGCTCGACCAAGACCCAAAAAGGCCGTTTCTACCACGTAGTATCTAGTTAGAGGGGGAAAAAACATAACGTAATATTTGCTGTAACTACTCGACTTTTAAGCTATAAAAATACGGCTTAATGCGTGTCCGGTGATACGCCAGATCCGGTGAAACGTACTTTTACCTTACGATTACACTGCCATCAACTATCGCCACTACGGCAATAACCCGCTGAGCCGACAGTTCCGTACGCTCAAGTTATGGCTGTATTGTATTATTATGTATTTCAAATTTGGAATCAATTTGACAATTTGTGGTCGGCCGGTGTGGGATGTCAAAAAGGATTGCCGTGATAAAGCAAACCACAGGCACAGATTAATGAATACTTTCGTTGTATTAAACTTCATAAATCCCACGCACGATATGTGTAACATTACTTCGGAGGCAATGCCTAACCGGCATCCAAATATTAGTCCAAGAATTCTCGGGTTCAAGTCAACTTTTACGCAAAATCTTTATGCGTCCAAAAAGCGCTTTTCTATTATGCAATCACGCGACGTCATAGCCAAAATGGCAAAAACGGAACCCTTATAGTTTCGTCATGTCCGTCTGTCCGTCTGTCCGTCTGTCCGTCTGTCCGTATGTCACAGGCATTTTACTCGAAAACTATAAGGTGTATTTGAATAAAATTTTGAGGATAGGTGTATTTTGTTAGCCGCTACATAGTTTTGTAATTAAAATGACAAAAAAAAAATTTTTTAGGGGTGCACTCCATACATAAAACTAAAAGTCAAAATTTTTTTTTTCATTGTGACCCCCCGTGTGGCACATCAATCGATAGGCCTTTCAAAATAAAGATAAGGTTTCTTAGCATTTTTTTTGATTAAGTGAATAGGGTCGGAGATAATCGCCTCGAAAGTCACCAAAATTCTGTCCCCCCCCTCTAATTTTCGATCGGTGTATTTTAAAAATATGGAAAAATTCATGGACATAGAGCTTATTAATTTCATTCACCGAAAATTGTTTTGAACAAGATCGGTTCAGAGGTTTTCGAGATATTGCTGAAAAACTGCCTTCCTCAAAGAAAAGGACGTAAGTGCCGTAAGATTTCTATGACGATACGACCTTTTTAATAGGCACGGAACCCTTCGTTTTGCGTGGTCCGACACGCACTTGGCCGGTTTTCGGAGTCCAAGAATTCCCGGGTTCAAGTCAACTTTTACGCAAAATCTTTATGCGTCCAAAAAGCGCTTTTCTATTATGCAATCACGCGACGTCATATCGCTACGACCCGATTTATTTTCACAGCTGGGACTTGTGTGCTTCCGACTGGTGAGCGGCGGTGAGACAGACGCAGAACAAGATGAGATCAACAAGAAACTGCTCACGACCATGAACGCGTCCGGCAAGATCCACATGGTGCCGGCCAACGTGCGAGACCGCTTCGTCATAAGGTTCTGTGTCGTGGCGCAGCACGCCACGCGCGAAGACATCGGTAAATATCCAACATGTTGATGTTGCAAGCTTGGTGCCGGCTATCCAGCCCAAATGCGTGACATCCAGTTTTGGTCGAATTACATTATTCATTTCGTTACTTCTTTCACACTGAACTAATAAGACACATTTGCCGCCATGTTCAACAATATATAACAAAGGCTTTGTTCCACAGATAATCCAAGCGCAGGAAAAGTTCACCTCACAAATTTCTTACTAAACTTGTTCTCAACTTTAGAAATTAGTTACTTCCCAAATTGAAGAAAACATCTGTATAAAATGTGTATAGCCGCTGATTCAACTGGTACCTACCCACTTCATATAAAATATAAAGTTAAGTAATAGTGAATCTCTAAATAGCTACGGGGCTCTCTAGTGAAAGTTTCAACAGCAGCTATGCAGATTATAAACGTCAATATATGTACAGGGTGTATTATTCCAACCAACGAGATACTCGTAGTGAGGGAAAATCCGAACCTACAATAGACACGGAAATTTGCTCAAAAGAGTCACGAGACCGATTTTAGAAAGAAAGCCAGAGCTGATCCAAAAAATGACAGACATTTTTAGTGAGCCCTCATCACCTGAGCATATTGAACGGGTCGGTGAGAAGCTCTTTCTGGCGATTTACCAAGCGCCTGTCCAGGAACAAAGCCTCAATAAATACCGCTATTCAGCTTTATTGAGAGCGTCGAGAAGCCGAAACGACCCAGTGGTACTTGAGTCCATTCTCAAGACCACATTTTGCCGATGCACGACTGGGTGTGGGGTGCGATGCGGCTGCCGTAAAACAGGAATTTCTGCATAAAATATAATTCCCATACTCATCCATAGCAGGTACCTGGTATTATTCTGGTAGTGGCTATTGTATCACTGCGACCATTGCTGATCTATTGTGATCGCCACCTGGTAGGTACTGTTTGTACGGGGAGATCCATTTCGGTACATTAAATTAGGCAATACAGCATTTTCCTGTGATTCTTTTTTTCTAAAATCGGTCTCGTGACTCCGAAGAATTTCTTTATCTCTTGTAGTTTCAGATTTTTCCTCAGTGCCGCTCTTGAATAATGCATCCTGTATAAGTAGGTACCTAAAGATTGGTTAGCGGTAAACATGTTCGGCACTCACACAGTAATATTTCACCACATTTATACTTATACTTACTTATTATACTTATACCTTCTTATAATATGTACCGTACCTACTAGTTCAGTTCAGTCCTATGAAAAGGTGATGCCAGTGTTGCTCTTTAAATTCATGCCACATGATTTTAATTACAGAAATCGCATGGGACATAATAACGGATTTCGCAACAGAACTTCTCGAAGGACCGGATAAAGAAAGGGTAAGGTATTGTTAAATACACTAGACTAGTAGTAGTAGTAACTGCTAGTACCTATCATTTGATAAGGGTTGAACTAGTCAACAAATACAGGCCCAGTTATACAAAAATATATGTATAAAGAATTAAAGATCCGTTAACTACGGTCGAACTCACAAGAGGCTGAACAGATTCATACTAATGTCATGTTTAAACTGCCATACAAAGTTGTCGGATGGATGAAAGCGACAAGGTATCAAAGTGCTCCTTCTTATGAGACTTTCTTCTTCTGTAGATACTTACCAAGATAGGGTGTATTTCTAGGCATATTTACCAACATAAGACATAACATATCTTTATATAACCGGTCTAAGTAAAGCGAAAGAAGCACTAACACAGGCCCGACCACTGTAAGTTATAAACGGGTAACTACTACTAGGGCTTCGTGTTTCAGGATCTTAACGAGGAGCGCGCGCGCCGGCACCGCGCCGCGCTGGCCTACAAGCGCTCGTTCTTTGTGCGTATGGTCAGCGACCCGAAGATTTACAATCCTGCCATCAACAAGACGCCGCCGCCCGTGCCGGCCACGCCGGGCTCGCCGCCGCCGGCGCCCGCGCCCGCCACGCCGGACAAGCCGTGCGACGACGGCGTGCAGCTAGAGCCGCCCACGCCGTAATTACCAAAATTTACAACTCCATTTTTAACAAACCTGCGCCCGCGTCCGCGCCGTTGGGTTTATGTTATCTGCGCACGAGAAAACGAGATAACATTTTTCGGGAATTTGCGGGCTTTGCGGGACCCGCGCCCAGCCATGCCGGCTCCGGTGTGCTAAAAATTATTTGAGTTGACCTGACCGAGTTGCATCATGGTAACCTGTTGAAAAGGCGACTCTACTATCAAAGTTAGTAGGTTCAAATTCCAATGACAGTTTTGTAAAACGTCGAAATTCCGTATAAAGGTTTAACTAAATTCCATTAAGCAAAAAAAAATGTTCCTAGTGTCTAATTATTAACCCACCCAAGGTCAATGACTCACATAAGTCATGCCTATACGCGCGATGTCCACTACAAACCGGGAAAATGCTGCTACGCGCTACGGCGTAGCACACGTAGCGTTGCTTGGCCTCCAATGGGTTAAACCAAGGGTCTTCAACCCGCGGAGGTTTCTTCTGCGGCCCTCCAACAGCTTACGGATCGCCGTGATATTTCGTCTAAGGACAGTATGTGGCCCAATTCTTACCTAATAAAAAAAAATCGTAACATATGATACAGCCCGCCATGCAAAAACAAAATCATTCTTGGCCCTTGGTTCGGAAAAGATTGAAGACCCTTGGGTTAAACTGTATCCAGCTGCACTCACATACATTTCCGGCATTGAGCCGAAGAAATGATGTTTTTCGAGCGTATGTATGTATATGTGTACCTATGTCTTATTCTTTGGCACGCCCCGCAGCCGTTTGACGGATTTCAACATATGAGGTGTCGTTGGATTACTCTTAATCGTGGGAGTGACATAGGCTATAATATTTGCATAAAAGCAGTTGGGTTTTTTGAAAAATCTTTTAATTCCACTTGTTTTCTAGCCTGCTTACCCGAATGCCCAACTCAAACATACATACGAAAAACTCATAAAAATTATTCCATATAGGAAACCAGCCTCCTGGATCAGCTGGCCGCTGGCATTCTTCTTCCAGAGCGTCGACCACGACGCAAACGATTTACCGTTAAGGTATGATAAGCAGGAATGATTTAACGAAAAATGATAATGCTGTAAAAATAGTCAAGTAAAGCGGCATTTAGATCTGGCTAAATGCAGTGCACTAACTCACACTCGCTGATTAAAACGAGATGGTTTATTTCCCCTCGCCCAGTGCACTGCATTTAGCCAGCTCTAAAGGCCGCTTTTAGACCGTTTAGCTAAAGACACAACTTTTGTTCTGTTTCTGCCTGCTCTATTCGAAATCCTGTTCTGTCCTGAACGTTTTTACCCGACTGCCGAAGGAAAGAAGGGTTATTGTTACTTATAAATGCTGTACACGATAAAATCCGGCCATAGCTGATCTAGTATATTTTTCTACCAACTGTTTATTAAGAAACAGCACTTTTTTAAATTATATTTCGACATATATTTTTGTACAGCAAATTCTGACAGTCTGGTAGGTTTCTGCCAAATTATTGTATAAAGTTTTTGTGAGTGTTGACGAGCTCTATACTTTATTAAATTGTCTTTTATGCTGATTATTTTCTTTTTGGCTGATTTAACAAATATCAGCCAAAAAGAAAATGGATTGAAGTGGTAAATATCTCCTCAAACGTCAAACATAATAACTTAATGTCAATAAATAAGACTGACATCCGATTGTCATTTTCGAACTGTCGGCCTGGAAAAGTGTTAACACAAAAAAAAGGTTTACTTAATTTCGGTCACCTACGTACGTAAGTTACTAATTACCTACAGCAGTAGGTAACTACTGACTTTGAGTGGAGTGGACTCTCTATCATCATCAGTGTCTATATGCACCTACTACGCCAGGAGTCGTGGCAATAGCGGTCACTGCGCGACTTTCATTTCGAAATCATACAACTTAGTTCTTAACCAAAGCTCTTATATTGATAAATCGATAGTTCACGAATTAAATCATCGGATTACAATACCTCTCCATCCTTAACGATTAGCCGTGTCTACATCGGACGCATGCTCGGCCATGCCTCGGACGAGGCGTGGCTCGCCGAAGCACGTCTACACTGAGCGCGCACGCTCGGGCGAGGCGTGCTCGGCCGAGGCATGCCTCGGACGAGGCGTGGCTCGCCGAAGCACGTCTACACTGAGCGCGCACGCTCGGGCGAGGCGTGCTCGGCCGAGGCATGCCTCGGACGAGGCGTGGCTCGCCGAAGCACGTCTACACTGAGCACG
This sequence comes from Epinotia nisella, assembly GCA_932294315.1. Lineage (NCBI taxonomy): Eukaryota > Metazoa > Arthropoda > Insecta > Lepidoptera > Tortricidae > Epinotia > Epinotia nisella. Next base: position 13,419,261 of record OW028679.1, on the reverse strand, counting down.
CACTCGGGCGAGGCGTGCTCGGCCGAGGCATCCTTCCGGTGTAGTCACGGCTAATCACGACGTCGAATGATCGCTATTGCCACGGACTCCTGGCATATAGCATATAAGGATTTTATTTTAGATTGTAAGGCTAACCTGTCATTCATTGGTGCCTGTTGTCAGGTTCCGGCACCTGGACACGATGGTCCGGCTGAAGAGCCCCGGCACGGTGACGCGGCGCGGCTCGTCGCCCGGCGCGTCGCCCGAGCGCCGCGCGCCCTCGCCCGCACATTGACCCTGCTTACCCCGCTACACCCACAAACAATAATACAATCCCATGATTCATTCACTTTGAAAATATATTCGCTGTTAGTGTTGTAGACATTTTTATTTTATTATTAGGTCATACCATGGACTCGGGACCAGCTATACGTGTTGCCACAATGAGGGACGGCTCAGCTAAATTAAGACTGGTCTTAAAATGGCTGATGGCTTACCATAAACAACCTAAATACTTTTGAGCGGGTAATGGTTTATTTGCCGCAACCTCATACTAAATCAGTTGCGGCAGAAAAAGTGGAGCTATGACAAGGACAACGAATGATATTTCCCTTTCTGTCTTCCTTATTGAGATTTGCATGCAACCATCTCGCTCGGATGTGGTATTATTATTACCAAAGCTTGTCCTGAGTGTTATTACTGTTATTAGTCCATACCCACCTAATTGGCGCGTCCAGACGTTCGAGCTGGAAACATTCTGTTCTAGAGATAGATCTCGCTCTTTCTTATAACTTATACCCCTATGCAGTCCGCCGCGCTCGGACGTCTGGCTGGACGCATCATTATGCCTACTGACCTTTTCAACGCCAAGGACCTTTACGCGAGAGCCGAGTTTTGCGAAGCGGCAAAAAGACAAACCAGGGCAGCAGTGCAGATTCCAAATTTCGGCAATGTATACATTGCCGAAATTTGGAATGTGCAATATATTGCACGCTTTTGACATAAGATTTAAATTTCAGTGCTCACAAGATTTCGCATTGATATTTAAATCTTATGTGAATATTTATGTGTAGCGTGCAATATACAATGATATAATTTGGAACCCTCGCTTTTGCGCTGACTAGGTCTGAGCAGCGGCAAGGTGATTGGTCGTGACCTCAGCGACTCGGTATTATGGTGAACCTATTCCCGGTAGGTAGGTAGGCTACCTATTATTTAAATGTGAATATTCAGTGTCATACATATACAGTAAATGGACATATGTATAGTGGTTCATAGTGGCCTGCATGATTTCATGTAAGGTTTAGGTAAGGTAACCGTCCGAGCGCTCGACGCTGTACTAGTATATGGCATGGGCACTCTATGTCAAAGTGAAATGGCATAAATTCGAATGAAGAAAAATCCTCTTAGTTCGAATATAACCCATATTGCTTTGACATAGAGTGCCCATGCCATATACTATTACAGCGTCGAGCACTCGGACGTTTACCTTATAGGTACTCATTGATGTAATATTATACTAGACTTGTGTCTGCCCGCGACTTCTTCCGCGTGGAACTCGTTTATATCATAGTCCATACAAACTTTCGCCCCCACTTCGCCTCCTTAGGGGATGATTCCCGGGATAAAAAGTATTCTATATGTTAATGCAGCTATACACTATATGTATACCAAAATTCATCTTAATCCGTTCAGCCATTTTTGCGTGATTGAGTAACAAACATCTAAACATCCAAACTTTCGCATTAGTAGGATATAGGATACACAATCCCGCACAAAAATGTTGTTATAAACTGTCCTTATCGTATTATTAAAGGCGTTTTCACACTACTTAGAGGTACGTAGTGTGAGAAAGCCTTTAATAATATCGATATGAACAGCACTAGCCAAACTATGGCCATATTTGTGCATTTTCACCTGTCAGTTTAGTTCGCCTAATTGTTGATTCTATTTTAGTACTCTTGTAGCGGGTTGGCTTATGAGCTTATGACTCTTATCGGTGTCATATTGAATTGAATGTGAAGAATGGCATCGAAATTAAAGATGGAACAGAAACAGATGGGCCAATTTAACTTAATTAAGTCATGTCATTCTCAGACAAAAGGTACCGTTATGTCAGTAGTCAATAAAGACGATTTTCCAATTGCACCTGTATGCCCAAAGAGCCTTATTGACCGATACAGTCGTAGCTTTTGCCTGAAAACGATACATAATGGCGTGCCTGTTTTAGTTGAATCAGGATCTATCGAATTAAAATCAAGAAGCGTAAAGAAAGTCCGCAGCTCGCACTAGGGAATATGGAGACTAGGTATAGGGCAGTTTAATATACCTATATACCTAATAGCCTGGTATGATGATGATAATGATCATCTGATATCTGATCGATTATAATAATATAGCGTGTCCCAAAATTCACGCTATATTTCAATTATAACGAAAACACGACTTATTTTCGCAACCAAGTTTGTGAATTTAGTTTGAGCTGCGTTATGTCCTCTAGGTGCTTTATGATTCAATAACAAATTAGAAAAGTCCGAAAAAGAAATGTTTTTTTTACATGTAGTTCAAATCTTTTGTGACTTTTGTGACACCCTAAACTACTTGCAAGTGTTAGAGATTTTCACAAAAAAGGTTTGCATACATAAATACATAAAAGAAACTTTATCAGTTTGGTAGGAAAATATGTAATTTATACCACAAACATTCATGCAACATTATGAGTTCTGATGAGCCCATCCCAACCAGAAGAGTAGAGTATGTTTTTGTTATTCGTGTCCCAGGCCACTCCTCTCACGTAGTTGCTGTGCAGGTGGCGATCGTGATACAACACTTTCGACTTGCCCTCAGACACTTTTTCACACACGGAAACAATTTTATTGTCACAGCACACTGCTATTCTTCCGTTTCTGAAAATATAATAAAACAAAGTCTGACTTAAATATTGTAAAGGGAGGTAACTGTACCTACACATTAAGGGACTGCCCTTAACAGGTGTATTACAAAAAAAGTTTTTATCATCAAAATTACATAGGTCCCTTCCATTCGTTTTTTAGGAAAACGGAACCGTCTGTCTGTCTGTCCGTCTGTCAGTATGTCACAGGCATTAAGAAGCTATAAGAAAACTATAAGGTGTATTTGAATAAATTTTTGAGGATACGTGTATTTTGTTAGCCGCTACATAATTTTGTAGTTAAATGGCTAAAAAAAAATTTTTAGGGGTACTCCATACATAAAACGGCAAGTCAAAAAAAACATTGTAGGCCCACGTGTGGCACATCAATCGATAGGCAATATTTTTAATTAAGTGAATAGAGTCGGAGGTAATCGCCCCGAAAGTCACTAAAATTGTGTTCCCCCATCTCTAATTTTTGACAATGTATTTTAAAAATATGAAAAAAAAACACGGACATAGGGCTTATTAAATTCTTTCACAGAAAATTATTTTGAACAAGATCGGTTCAAAGGTTTTCGAGATATTGCTGAAAAACTGCCTTCCCTTTAGAAAAGGACGTAAGTGCCGTAAGATTTCAGCGACGATACGACCTTTTTAATAGGCACGGAACCCTTCGTTTTGCGTGGTCCGACACGCACTTGTCCGGTTTTTTAAATAACAACTAGTTGGTGAAGATAGTTTGATTTCTCCTTTAGAATCTAAGCAAAACGATTTTTCGACAATCTTTTTACTGCTTTAGAAATGATCTTTCTTCAGCGGCATGTTTCAGCATAATCTCATGAGAGACCTAATTTAGGAACGATAATTGGTAAAGCCGGCGCCAGCGCTCGTCGAGGAAGGACCTATGTTCGACGGCTCCGCACAGCTATAGCAACAATATGCGTGACGTTTATGTTAGTGTGCGTCGGATGGTGTGTAGCGACAACAAATATTGTTATTGTGTGCGCGTAAAGGACGACAGTACCGACTTGATCGTTGTTTGATGGAAGTAGCTAACTTTATCTAAGATTGGAGTTTCATAATTTTAATGTTTGTTGCTCTCGTCCTATATACCGTTTCCACCCTGAATTAGGTCTGTAGATGTCAAGTCAAAATTATCGTAAAATACTTTTCAAGTCACATTAATGGACAATCACATTTATGAATTAAAATAACAGTGAGATAGCAATATTATATATCACAAAAAATTGCACTTAAAATGATACACTTGCATTTCACGAAGCCGAGTGGGCGCGGTCCTATTATTATGATGTTAAAGTCTAATATCGTCAAATCCACTCACCTTCAAGAAATGCAAGAAGTATAACAATATAAACGTCATAAAATTTTACATCTAAAAATATTTAATAATTGTGCATGTAAAATTAAATATTGTGTGGTAAAAGTAAATAGAAAGGAATTATTTGATACTTACTCTGGATGCACAGCAACTCGATGCACAGGTGCAGGGAAGTCACACAATGTGGCCCCATTGGCAGGGTTTCGTGCATCCAGCACTCGGAGCACACCGGCTTCATCCCCATACACCAGCTGGTTTTCATCAATCCATTGTAAACAACGGATTCCACAATCGTTTTTAATCAGGTCTGAAAAGTACATTGAAATTAACTACAAATAAAAATAATAAAGCCTTTTATTATTCTATACAGTATACAGAGTTTTCCACGTTCATTTTTGTTTTCAAGAAATTTATTACACACCATGTTAACAGTCGTGGGGCCGAACTTGGCAAGCCTGTACAATAAGAGGAGTCCATATCATATTCTACTATACATGAATGTATCCCGCAGGATTGTGAATATTGGCCCAATATGTATTATCAGCTATAGATTGATTAGAATTATTTTTAATTGAAATAAATATGCTATGAAAGCTAAATGTCGCTGAGTGCCCCATATAGTGCCGGTGTAGGGGTGTGCTATGCTAAGAAGTGTACAGGGTGCTATGAAGTATAAAAGTCTGCCTTATGCACTCACCCAGGGCACCTTGATAGTGAAGGTAGGCAATAAATCTTAAACCTACAGGTAAATAAGTATTCATGAACCTACCTAGAACTGGTTTATCTATATTGTCATCCCACAGAGTAATGTACATGTCTAAAGAGCCGGAGGCAAAGCTTGTAGTGGAATTGGGCCTCACTGAGACACCGGACACAGCAGCACTGTGGGCCAGACTGTAATTTCTTATGCAGATCATGTCAGTAAGATCCCACACCTGAAAAAATGGATATATTACAAATATGTGTTCATTACAAAAATCTTGACATCTCTAATTCTGATTTTTTGCTCTAGGAGATGTTATATTGTAATTATGTTATGTAATAAGTTAAGATACAATATACACTACAGAAAAATATCAGACAAGTTCATTTTGTACACAATTATGATTCTAATCCAGTTTTAATTCATCCATATCTAAGTACATATCGATGGCAGAAAGCGGAAACGTAGTAAATAGTAACCGACAAAATGCAAACTTTACACCAGAGCCAAAAAACTTTTAGATTTTTACAAAAAAAAAAATTCTTTATTTTTTAACAGAAATACTTGAAATTTAGATTAAATATATAACTTATGGCTTCTTTCTTTTCTCATACTCAAATCGTAACGGAAGTGACTAGTTTCAGTTTTAGTGGCGCTTATAGCCCGCGAGCTAGGAGCATTTTTTTGTCAGTCACTTCCCCCCAGACGATAACTTATGAGAAGCTTCAGAATGCTGTGTCATGAAGCCCCGTGGACGTCAGCTGCGGCTCTGTCGGTGGGTTGAGCAGCCTCTCAAACACGTAAAAAAAATCAATTTTCCCCCAGTTCATTTTATCATCAAATGATAGTCCAATATCATGACGAAAAAAATCGTCAGCTGTACAGTTTCTTCTGTCAGTATTTATTTATTTACCTGTCTGTACAGTAGTGGGAAGTCCGGCAATTCCCAACCGACTGATTCATAGGAGTAACCCACCAACTACGCCGCCGCGAGCGCATATTTTAAAGTTGGTAACATGAAGTTGTGCCTACCTCGCACCGTGTTTGAAAAGGCGTTATTGCAAATTAATTACAAAAAGGAAATTTTTAATATTGACGTAACTGTGGCTGGTTTGTTAAATCATTTCCGAATTAAATGTAGTAAACTTCGATCATAGATTGGTTACAATAAATGCAGTGTGATGATTAGTTTTTTTTTTTGCTGTCCATCCGTCTGTCTGTCCGTCTGTCACCAGGCTGTATCTCATGAACCATGATAGTTAAGACAGTTGAAAATTTCACAGATGACGTATTTTTGTTGCCACTATAACAACAAATACTAAAAATCAGAATAGAATAAATATTTAAGGGGCTCCCATACAAGAAACATGATTTTTTTGGTCATTTTTATAGATAATCCGACTCGCACTTGGTCGGTTTTTTTACAACATATCCAGTTTTTTCTAGTCACCAGCCATGGGACCCAGACCATTTGATGCAGAAAAATTAGCTGATTCCGAATATGCAATTTAAAAAAAATGGTCAGATGGTGGTTACTATGTTTCCGCTTTTTGCCATCAATGTGAAAATGGTAAGGTGCAAGTAAAACATTTACTAATTGAATTCACATTCACAGAATTAAACACTTGTGAGATGAGAATAAATCTTGACTGTACATGATTAGTAAATTGATTGACAAGTCTCTTTTATAAAATCTGATATGGAGACTATGAACAAAGAGAAATAAACCGTGATTGAATATAGCCTGAGCCCTGAGGCAAGTAATAAAGCTTTCTTTAGTTGTAAGAACCTCTTTCATTTCAAAAGTTTTTTGAGAACTGTCTATCTAGTTACTGCAAATATTTAATTACCTTAATATGGCAATCAGCACCAACTGACACATATTGTTTTTCCGGCTCAAGGCAGTCTAAAGCCATGACCACATTGTCATGTTCCAACACTGTCATCTCTTCCTTCCACTGTTTCCATGTGTCATTTTCATTTATGGTCCAGATGCCAATTGCACCACTATCCTCACATATTAGGACCTTTAAAGCAGTTTAAAAAGAATTAAATATTGTTATCACTTATCAATTGACTTGATATTGTGTCAACAAACTAATATTCATCATTTTACAACTTAAGACATTACAAAGACATTAGTCGATATCCCTTTTTTTGTTACCATTGTTTAAATACACTGTGAGCAGGAGTATAGCGACAGATTCTAGTGCCTATTTGGACAAAAAAAGTAAGATAAACATTTCTGTATAAAGCCAAATTTACGAGATATTCAATTATTTCAGAAATTGACAAGTTGAAAAATCTCAAGGGTAACACGCCTTATTAATGTGATGTTCGTGAAGTGTCAAGTTTTCTTTTGCACTCTTTAGACTAACGTTCACAAGGAAGTACTAGCTTTAATTATTTTTTTGTTCCAGAAATTAAATAAGTTAATAAGTAAAGACTCGTGTTGATATAACATTATTTACTTGTATCATACAAATCCATGGTTAAAATCTGTCAGTATACTTCTGCCCACTGCCACTGGGGCCACTATGTATAAGTTACCTTTTCTGTGTACTAAATTATGACATAAAAGGGCGTTTTACAAACACTGAAAAAAAAAGTTCATATACACTTTTTTGAAAAACGCTCAAAAGCACTTCTCACCTTTGAAGATTTTCCGACAAAGCACCCATCAGCAGTACCAGAATCTAATTGGATACTTCTCATGGATTTGGGATTTATTTCCTGTGCTTCCGCAACACTTTTGAATATAGCAGCACCACCAGTCCAGTACCTTCCCGTCAGCTCCGAACATCCAACGAGCACACTTCCATCTGAAATAAATTCATAAAATTAAGCTCTTCTTTTCCTAAAGCACCGTTCTAGTGTTGTTTTTATTTAATTTTTTTATATTATAATTAACCTGGATGAAGTTTAATATAGTCCAGATACGATGGTGCTTCATTTCCAGTCGTGTCTGTTCTGTATACTTCAGCGTTGAGGTGTGGCGGCACAATATTATTACTATTTTCAACATTCTCCATTTTGTGGTAAATTGGTATAACCTAACAAATTAAAATATTAATGAAATCTACTTGCAAATTACTGCAACAAGATTCAGTACGGTATTTTGTAGAATATTAAAGGATAATGGGATCAAATCAAGATCAGCAAAGGGAACAACAGACGTATTTACAATAATTATAATATTTATAATTATAATTGACAAACGCAAACGCACGGCAAAACAATACGATTTGAACTTTTTTCTCTGTTGCAGCATGACCGTTTTTTTTTTTTTTTTTTTTTTAATGGCATCGCGCTCTTGGCGCATTCAGCCAAAAAACGAGGAAACGGGATTACAGGAAAATACGGATAGATCGGGAATTTGGAAAGCATGGGAAAGATCAGGAAAGGATATAATAATGTATATTAAAGTTTGATATTATTTAAAGATAAAAATGAATATAAGGCTTTAAATATATACAAGGATGAGTCATTAATATAAAGGAGTGAACGAATAGTTACAGGAAAAGGAACTTTAAGGATTGACAGCTGATTTAACAATATCGAGCGATCGTATTGTTGACATTCGAAAAATATGTGGTTTAAGTCACCGGGATCAGCTCCACAAATACACGCAGAACTGGCCACGATGCCTAGTCTTGAGAGATGCTCCGGTGTACACAAGTGACCCAGTCTCATGCGGATTAACATACTGGTTGCTGGTTTTGAAATTGATATTTTAGAAAACCATGGTTTGGCAGGAACAACCGGTTGTATGTCACGAAAGCGTAAACCCGTCCTTACATCAGGTGATGTCCAAAGTTTCATCCATTCGTCTCGTAAGTATACTTTGGGCAAAGCTAAAAGGTCTTCAGGTATATTTTCATAAGGAAACATATCACCGCAATCAATGGCATCCCGAGCCAGCACATCCACCCTTTCATTTCCTTTTATTCCTCTATGCCCGGGAATCCAAGCAAAGGATACAGAACAGTCATTAAGAGAACATTTTAACAAGAGGCTACGTATTTTATAAATAATTGGGTTATTAGATTTTGATCTGAAAGGAAATTTAGCAATTGATTGAAGAGAACTTAATGAGTCCGAAAATATTATAGACTTTTTAAGACGCATAATAATGATCATCTCTATTGCTTTCAGGATTCCAAAGCATTCACCACTATAAACGGATGACTCTGGGGGCAACTTTACTTTTTGATATATATTGGATTGAACATGCAGTACTCCAATTCCAACACAACCATTAACTGATATCTTAGAAGCATCCGTGTAAATATGATGAGCATCCAGGCCCTCAGTTCCAATGAAACTCAGAAACTGTTTATTATGTTCCACATCATTCTTTGAGATGCCAATATTTAAGAGAACTGAAGGAACAAGCGTAAGAGATTCATAATCATGCTGGAAGATGGGCAGTGTAGAAGCACTAACAGTGGGTGCAGGTATAGATTTAACTTTTTCAAAACTTTTAATCAAGCAAGGGGGACTCTTATGTTTCCAATATTTAGAAGAGTTTATTTGAAAAGAGAGGTTTAACAGGATAGGCCAAAGTTGGTGATTTGAAAATTGAGAGCAACGGAAGAGATACCTATCAGAAAGAAATTGTCGCCGTAAATGAAGAGGTGGTTCACAACACTCAACCTGCATTGCATTAATGGGACTAGATTTCATAGCACCACAGATAATTCGGAGAGCTTTAGACTGTATACTAGAAAGTTTCTTGAATCCTGCTACACTTCCTGGTTCTAGCAGAAATGTCCCATAGTCTAGAACACTCCTTATCAGGGCATTATACATCAGTTTTAGGCAAAAAGGATGTGCTCCCCACCAAACTCCAGATACACACCTAAGTATATTAATATTTTTTTCACATTTAGAAACTACATAGTCACAATGAGGAAGACCTGTTAATTTTCTGTCTAAAATGACACCTAAAAATTTTGTTTGACTTTTTACAGAGATGGGATTGTTACCATATTCTACAGTGACCGGAGGAGGAAATAGTTTTCTTGTAAACACAACTACTACACTTTTAGGAATAGAAAGTTCTAAACCATTAGAGTCTAACCATAATTTCAATAAACTCAATGAGTAAGAAATGGTTCTACTAGCCTGTTCAACAGAAACATTTGGTGAGTATAATAGCAAATCATCAGCATACTGCAAAACTCTAACTGTGCCATTAAGGGATGATTCTAAGTCAAATGTATAAATATTGTACAACAGAGGGCTTAAAACAGACCCTTGTGGAAGTCCTCTCCACACTAAGCGAGTAATACTGTTGTTATCATCAATGAGAAGACTAATGGACCTTTGAGACAATAGATTAATTATAAAATTACATAACATTACTGGAACTCCTAATATGAAAAGCTTTTCTCGTAACACTGAAACTAAGACATTATCATATGCAGCGCTTATGTCCAGAAAGGCAGCTACCACTGATTCATCTCTGGAAAATGCCAACCTGATATCTGATGTTAATATAGCTAAACTGTCATAAGTAGATCTACCTTTACGGAATCCAAACTGACTATGAGCCAGTAACTTATTGCTTTCAATAAAAAATTCTAATCTATTTTTAATCAAGTGTTCTGTAATTTTAGCAAATACTGAAGATAGAGCAATAGGCCTATAAGAAGAAACGTCTGAAGCTGGTTTATTGGGTTTTAAAATAGGAAGGACTATTTGAGATCTCCATGTATCTGGGACTATACCGGACTGTGTAACAGAATTAATAATGTGTAAATAATAAATAAGAATGCAATCACCAGCATTGGCTAGAAAAGAATATGGGACTCCATCATGGCCAGGTGCAGTATCTTTCAAGTTACTTAATACACCTTTTAATTCTTCAATTTTAAAAGGAGCATTAAAATTAGAACCATATGCGGTATCATATGAAAAGGAAGAAGGTTCAAAGACATATTCTTCTGGAACTGAAGCCGGTGCTAATTTGTCCATAAATTGATGAGCTAAGCTAGAAGGAAGAATCTGTGTAGAAGGCTCATTAAAAGCGTGTCGGAACCTTTTAATATTGTTCCACACTATGGAAGGTTTAACATTGGGATTAAGAGAGGCACAGAATCTTCTCCATCCTTCAAATTTTTTCTTCCGTAATAACTTCTTAGTGTCACGCGCTACCTGTATGTACAGCTCAAAGTTTTCGTTTGTCATCAAGTGACAGTACTGTCTTTCAGCCTCCTTTCGCCTACGAATTGCCTGAGTGCATTCGTTGTCCCACCAGGGAGGAGATGGAATTTTACCTGATGCACTATTTTTTACAGGGAAAGTTTCATCAGCCGCTTCTATGATGACTTGAGCTAATGCAACTGAACAACTCACTATGTCACTGTCAGCTACACTAGGCAACTGCAACAATTTATCTTCAATACGACTTTTAAAAACTTTCCAATCCGCATTGCATAAATTGTACTTTAACCTTGGACTAGGCTTAGGTGATGATGGAACAGGATTGGAATATGTAACTATGATTGGAAAATGATCACTACCAAATGTTGATTCTAGTGTACGCCAAGTTAAAGAAGATGAAATTTGAGCTGAACAGATAGATAAGTCAACAACACTTACTAATTCAAAAGGTGCTGTTCGTCTGGTAGGAAGGCCAGTATTTAACACACAAAGATTATGATTATCAAGAATATCTATTATACGCTCCCCATGGTAACTAGAAATTGAACTACCCCATAGCTGATGTTGGGAATTAAAATCACCTAAAATCAACATGGGCCTTGGAAGATTACATATTAATTGTTCAAATTCGTGCAAAATAGATGAAGATGGATGAGGAATATATACAGATATGATACACATGTTATTTACAATGGCAGCAACGATTGACAAATCGTCACTATGAGATGGGAGATGAACTGGTGTAAATAAAATGGAATTCCTGATAAGTAAGGCTACACCACCATACCCATCAGGACGGTCTTCTCTGAGACATGAATATCCAGTAACCCTAAGAAGAGCTCTGGGTTTGAGCCATGTCTCAGAAAGGGCAAAAACAAAAGGTTCATATTTGTTTAATAAATAAATTAAATCATGTTTTTTATTTATTACACTTCTGCAATTCCATTGAATTATTTTGTCCATTATTTTGAATGGCTACTAAAAGTATCTCAGCAAGAGGGGCAACGTGGGACGGTAAGCTAATATTCGGATTAGATAACAAATTAATTAGGGCTTGAATATCATCAGATGTAGAATGTCTCTCTTCTTTATCGCTACTGTTCTGAAGCGCACAGCCGTTTTGTGGAGATAGCATGGAATACCCACTAACCAAGGCATTATGTGCGGCAACATCATAACCCTTGGTGGTTTTTCTCAAAGCAGTACGTGGTTTAACGAAAATTGTTTTTCTATAACTACTGGGGCTATTAGACTGGGCGGTTGTATTTGGGGCTAGAGTAGGGACACTATGGGGTGGACTAGAGTAGATTGATTGTGGCTGAGGTTGAGTCTGAAGAACATCTGCAAATGACTTGGAAGCTGCTGGGTGGAGTTTGACTGCTTCTCCATAGGAAATGCAGTTGTTAGCCATGGTTACTTTTATGTCCTTTTGACGCTTGTGCTCTGGGCAAGATCTATTCGTTGCGAAATGTAAACCATTGCATAAGCAGCAATTGGCACAATCTTCCTCTACTGTACAAGTGTGTCCAGCATGCATCTGCCCACACTTGAAACACTTAGGCTTCGATCTGCAGTTTGTTTTTGTGTGACCAAATTTACAACAATTAAAACACTGAATCGTGGGGAATATGTATAATTCTACCGGAAGGGAATTATAGCACGAGAATACTCTTTTTGGGAGGATTTGGCCATCAAAAGTGATTACTATTGTTTCAGATGGTTGCCATGTCACCGATCCATTAACGGGAACTCTATGATTCAGGCGTCTTACCTTGAGTACCTTTCCACACCCTGCGGGTACAGAAATGTTCTCAATAATATCTTGTTCCGTCCACTCTGCCGGGATGCCACGGACTAAGCCCATGCGGGTAACAGTAAATGATGGAATGAAGGCAGTCAAATTCTCAACTTCAAGTCGAGAATCATTCAAAAATACGTTGGCGTCATCATATTTCGAGAAGGCCATGGATATCCGGGTCCTACCGATACGCTTCACACTACCATTTACTATATTGTTGAATTTGCTCTTCATTAAAAACTTTCCGAATGAAACTGGATGCAAGGACGAGTTTCGTTCTGTTTGTTTAATCTGCACATGAACTGTGAAAGGTGCAGCATCTGTTGGTGAGAATAAATCTCTGCCTACTTTTGTTGGTTTATCTTTATTTAGATTCATATCAGATGATTCAGGAGATTTTGTTACTTGGTCATTGGTATGAATAGGATGAGACAGGGTGTCTTGTAGCATTGGTATCTCGGAAGACTGACATGCGCAAACAATAAAGGAAATGCCATCCTGACTCTTTCGAACTTTTTTATTGCAATTTTTGCATCTCTTACTATGCTTACGTTTTAATGAACTCCTGCCACTAGTAGAAGCAACAGAAGCATCTGTATCCAAACCGGACTCGATATCATCAATATCAACTGTTACATTGTAAGCAACCTGAAGACCTCCCCCTCCAGGGTCAGGAGGTTCCTTCTCCATCTCCATATTAAAGTAAAGAAAACTTACCTAATCCAATGCTAATATATAACTAACAACACAAAAAAATATATATACACACAATACGATGAAACTATATACAAATTAACACCTTTCTGATCTATAATTTACAGTAAATTTATAAATAAAAGTATGAGAAACGAAAACCTAAACCGCCGCGTTCCACGTTTCCCGCGCTTTTTTCAGCATGACCGTTTGATAGTAGTCATATCTTTCTTGTATGTTTCAACTGACTTCAAGTTCAAAATGACACATATTTTTTAAATAAAACTCCATATTTAAATGGTTTAACAATATCTTAGAATCACAACAGTTTAGGTTTTTTACATTTGCTAACAAAATAATTGATTTAATTTTTATTGTAACTATGATTTAAAACTATAAAATGGTGGAGTCTCAGAACATACCATGTCGGGTGTCATACCAATTTGTCAAATTTGATTTGACAATCATTTTATCATTTATCATTCTTTTTATAATTTACAATACTGTTGAGTTGAGTTGAGTTTCAGAATTTCAGAAGTTTCGAAGATCGGGTACAGGTAATGAAATATTTTCTTGTCAGTCTAATGCTATTTCATAAAATAGCCAATACCTGAGGGAGGATACTTGCTACCTATATCAGATTTGTATTCGCCTTAATGAGCGGGTACATTTGCATTAAATATAACTCAAAGTATTATTATTAAGATTACAATTAAATTATTCAATATGAGCTGTCTCTCGATTTGATTGTAAAACATCGTTTTATTCGGAAATGATTACGGTATTATGATTATTTATAGGTTATCCGCGAGTTATATATCAACCTAAACAACAACGCGTAAAATGGCTAGGATAGAATTATTGCAGACTGTGACCGGTCACAAAGGCATAGTTTGGAATGTGTCATGGCATCCAGCTGGTAAAATGTTCGCGTCTTGTGGAGAAGACAAGACTATCAAACTATGGAACAAAGAAGGGCAAGAATGGGTTATAAAGACAGTTCTAGTTGATGGCCACCAGCGCACCATTAGAGAAGTGGCATGGTCACCATGTGGAAATTTCTTGGCCTCTGGCAGCTTTGATGCAACTACAGCAATTTGGGATAAGAAAAGTGGTGTGTATGGTTGTCTATTTGATATAATAAAATTGGTTTACAAGTAATAGTCTCTAGTCCTATTGCAACTTCGCTCTATTTCTACAGGTCAGTTTGAATGCAATGCAACATTAGAAGGACACGAGAATGAAGTAAAAGGTGTTGCATGGTCTCAGTCTGGGCAACTTCTGGCTACATGTGGGAGAGACAAGTCCGTCTGGGTGTGGGAAGTGGCCGGGGATGATGAATATGAATGTGCATCTGTTCTAAATGCCCACAATCAAGATGTTAAAAAAGTTAGTACATTGTTATACACTGAAATAGTTAAGTACTCTGAAACTTGAGAATTAAAACTGATTATTTTTGTAGGTGGCATGGCACCCTACACTAGACATCCTGGCTTCTGCATCCTATGACAACACCGTTAAGCTCTACAAAGAGGACCCTGTGGACAATGACTGGTCATGTGTAGCAACCCTGCACTCTCATGAGTCTACCGTGTGGAGTCTAGCTTTTGATAAGACTGGGGAGAGACTGGCCACTTGCAGTGATGATAGAACTGTTAAAATATGGAAGGAATATAAACCTGACAACCAGGAAGGAGTGATGATGACAGACAGGGATTCTGTATGGAAATGTGTTTGCACACTGTCTGGATTTCACACGAGATGTGTGTATGACATAGCATGGTGCCACAAAACTGGATTGATAGCCACAGCTTGTGGTGATGATATCATTAGAATATTTAAGGAGGCTGAGGAGTCTGACCCAAATGCTCCAACATTTGATCTGGTTTGCACTAAACTGAATGCTCATGCTCAAGATGTCAACTGTGTTGCATGGAATCCTGCTGGGAACCAAGAACTGCTTTCTTGTAGTGATGATGGTGAAATAAGAATATGGAAGATTTCTGACTAGTGAAAGTAGTGTAAAAATGTTTAGCTATAATATAAGTTGTATGATATTGTAAACATGTAGAATATAATTTAAATTTACATATATAGAGTATTATCTGGTTATTTTTATTCTTTAGGATTATTTTCATTAATCTTGAAAATGTTAAATAGCTTTTTATCATGGTGAAATAATGGCAATCAATAGTTCATGTCAATATGACAACAGGTTACATAAATATATATTAAAAATAAAATAAATTTATTTCTTAAAGCTGTTTTTAACTCATGCAAGAAATAGTCTATGTACCCACGTAGTTTTTTATTATTTGTTATGTGATTTGATGCATTTTTCAGGTCTTATCTGATGCTTGTGAAGCTAGGAAAGTTGCACTTACGTGGCAAACAATCAATTTTAAATAAATTCTACTCCATATCAGCTTCTACCAAAATGTCAACTGGAGAAAAGACTGGAGTAAAACTGAGCAAGGTGGTGTCAGTTTTAGAAGAGTTTGCTCCAAAAAGCCTTGCAGAAAGCTGGGACAATACAGGCCTGCTTGTAGAGCCATACACTCCTAGGTACCTAACCAATTAGAATTATGTTCCAAAATTTCTGGTTATGTCTAAATTTGGAAGAAATCTACAATTCAATGTAATTATATTTCCAGGAACATTACCAAGCTTTTACTAACTAATGACCTGACAGAGGATGTAGCCATTGAAGCAAACAATCACGGATGCGAGATGATCGTCGCCTACCACCCTCCTATATTTGCACCTCTAAAATCGGTAGTGCAAAGGTGAACTCTTACACATTTCTATGGTTTTAAGAACAACTAGCTGCCCCCGCGGCTTCATCTGGGTTTTATAAAGAAAACAATTTAATTAACTAATTTTCTGCTAAGCTACGCTCGTAGAACTACATCGTAGTCCGTAGCAGCTTAATCTCCATATGTTGGAAAATCACCCGTAATAAGTGTGTTGTGATAAGTGCTGAATTGGTTACCGGGATAATACAGTCTGCCAATTCTTCATACTAGTGATTTTTAAAAATCTGATTACAAGTTTCGGAGCTTACTCCCAAAGTCTCAAACAGAACAGATAAGGAGTTTTTTAATATTTTCCAGTGCCTGGAAGCAGCGCATCGTATCTTTCCTACTCGAAAAACGCATATCGCTGTATTCTCCCCACACGAGCTGGGATTGTGTGCAAGGGGGGGTCAATGACTGGCTAGCTTCTGCCTTTCCGGTGAAGGGGACGAAGCCCATTACACCAGGACTTAACCCTAAATTTGGAGCTGGAAGGTAATGTCAAACCAGAGTGGCTACCGCAAAACTAAAATGAAGATTGTTCGTGTATCTCCCTCTCTGTCGCACTTGCTGATTTTAGCGATAGAGATGGAGATACACGAACGAATTTCGTTTTCCGCGCGCATTGATAGTTCGGAGTTTGTCGGACGGCTAATAATAACCCTTAAGTATATTATGTTACAGTTGAAATTTGAATGTCACTGCATGAGGTTTCAGTGAGTCGCATCATGCGATGAAGTCATTGCATTCGAATTGAAAACGTAATACCATAATAGGAAAGTTCATGGGAGAAAGCAATGATATAAAAAAGAGGTAGATAGGTTATAAGCGCTCCAAAAATGGCACACTAAAATTGTGTCATTTCACACAACTTGCCTCAGTTTCGCGTCGTCAATGGAAACGTTAGCTGTCAAATTTGGTGGCCATTTTTAAACATGGAATTTCGTATAGACAACATATCTACCTCTTATTCATATTACATCATTGGGAGAAAGTAATCACTTGCCGTCGTATGGGCACCGGCCTTTACTTTCTCTGAAGAAGCAAAATTGCCAGTCTGCTGCTCAATCATCATTGATCACTTCGCCAATAATATGTCTCTGCATTACTATTTTAATATCTTATCTTACCATTATTTCAGGTATCTCCATCTGCAGGCCGAAATCCCTCTTTCAGATGCGATTGAGAAAGTAAAGCAGTTGACTGGTCTGTCGCACGTTCGCCTGGCGCTACCTAAAGGCAAGTCGCTGTCACACTGCATCAAGACTGTAGCGCTGTGCGCGGGATCAGGCGCCTCTGTGCTTAAAGGAGTCGACGCCGACTTATACCTGACAGGTGATTAAGACTAATTTTCTCGGGCTAACTTTTTTTGTTGTATGTTTCTTTGGGCATTTAGCACGTTCGCAACCTAGAACCCGCCTGGTAGGCATTCGTAATGTTTGCTCAGCCGCTAGACGGGCAGTAGCTATAAACTTACACGCCACGCCAAAGAGCCCGCCTGGCGGGCACACATCTTCGCCACCACAGGGTTGACACTAACAGAAAGGTTTTAATACTTCTGATTATTATGTGGTCGAAAAGAAGGTACAGTTGATTTTTTAATACACAGGCGGTCCGTCCGGCATTGCGTTTTTGCGTTGCACGTCGTGGAACGCCTAGCGAGTTCTGTCGGTTTCTGGTGTATTGTCCCATTTCTAGTGCGGTTGCGAAAGTGGTAAAAGAATGTAAAATAAACTTAACCGCGTGACCTGGACAATCGGCCAAACAAACAAGCTTTGCATGAATACTGTAATATTCGATTGACTGCGTGGTGCGTGAGCAAGTCACGTGGTTTTGTTTTTAAAATGCCTAATGAAACAGACTAAAGATGCCACAGATGATACAACGTTTATGAATACGGCCTTTAATCTACCGCGAAACGATATTCGTTTTCGTTCGTGTATCTCCCTCTTTGTCGCTCGAACTAGCAAGTGCAACAGAGACGGAGATACACGAACGAAAACGAATATCGTTTCGCGGTAGGCCCTCTGTATATAATTGACGAGAATGATGAGGAATCGTTTATCAATAAAGAATAGATTCCTTAAAGTTTTTAAGACACTCATGAATCATCATTTCATCATCCTCCTTGTGTTATTTCCGGTTGTAAGCTAAAATAACGGCAAGCGACTGAAAAATTAGTTGCAAATTTGACGGACAACTTACTTACATACATACTTTTATACTTACATACGAACAAGTCAAGTTAATATAAAGCTTGTCAAAAGCCCGGGGTCCTCTTTGCTTGGCACCTAATAGGTACTAAGATTTGGCGTAAATTCATGAATGTTTTTTTTTTCAGGTGAAATGCTTCATCATGACGTGCTAGATGCTGCACAGAAAGGGATTTCAGTTATCTTAACTAACCATTCAGATTCTGAGAGAGGATTCCTATCAGTGTTCTCTCCGGATCTACAGAAAAGATTAGACAATCAAGTGCAAGTTTTTGTAAGCAAAGCTGATAAGGATCCGTTGGTAACTGTGTAAGTTTTTTTGGTCATTAGTTTCTAATAGCAATAAAAAAATCACATCGTATGTCGTCGTATATTTTATTAATAACTGTTATTTCGTATGTTAAACCATAATGTGAGATCAGTATTAAGTATTCGATAGTTAATTACCAGGTAATTATAACAAAAGATGCAAGTTACGTACATACATAAATTTAATACTACTTTAACATCAATCTGCTAGTTTTTGGCAGTCCTTAAACTAGCATTAATCGGTTCACAATAGCTGGCAAGACCGTTGTATGTGCACTTTTGTCTTCGATCTCTTTTGCGCGTGACTCAGTCCGCTTGGGATTTCTCGATCTGGGAACTGCACTGAAAGACGTTTACATTTTTAGAGGCTGTATTTTATTTTTTGTTAGATTGTTGAAAGCATGCAAACGGCTTACTTACGCAAGTGAATTTTCTCGGGTTTGCTATGAGTTTTAGGGCTGTCTTTAATTTTCTCTAAGGAGGATTTTTTCTTCCTTGTCGATCCAGGGGCAGTTGGCACTTTAGTAATCGATGTTACTGTCCCATTTTTGTCATCGTAATTAATAACGTATTCATTTCTCTTCGACTTTCTGTCTTTTGAATAGTGCACTTCCCCGTTTTTGTCGCCAGTCTTCAGTTGCAACGAGTTGCGATGGCGATCAGCGGAATTCGCGCTAGATCGTTTATGATTTTCTATAGTGTCTTTCTTGGAAGTAGAATGACGACTCGTACTCCTTACATGTTCAGGAGTTGTGGTTTCGTTCGAGCCCAGCTCTTTAGGAGGGATGCCAGCACGCTCAGTAATATTTTTATCCGTGCGCTTAAGCGATCCACTATGTCTACTCACTGATATAGATTTCTCATCTTTACATTTATTTTGGGGTTTTCCTGAACGGTCGCTTGCATGATATTTATCTGAAAGAGGTACGTTGGTCTTTTGATCTACTCTCTTTTTTCTCGAAGAATTCGTTTTCTTATTCAAACTATCGGTATTATATTTGTCAGCTTTATGGATTCTCTCACGAGAATTACACTGATTGCGATTGATTTTTTTATGCTCACTCTTAGATGTTTCATGCTCCTTGAGATCTGCTTCTGGTTTATGGTTTATTGCATCAATAATTTGTGTCTTCTTGCTATTGCTATTAAATATTTCTTTGTTGACGTTGGCGTACGTTGGAACCGAGCAGTCGTCGTCCTCCTCACTTAAATACAATTTTGCCGTCGTATCTGAAGTGTGCCTTCCACTGTAGTCTCTATTTTCTTTTTTTGTTTCAAATGTATGTATCCTAAAACAAATAATTTAAAATAAAATTAATATTCTTACTAAATACCTACTAAGAACTCATAAAGAAGACGTTAATAAAATAAAATACCTTGATGCAACATTTTGTTTGATGTGGTGGTTTCGGCGGTGCGATTTTTCTAAAGAGTTTACTCGATTAGCTTTAGGAGGCTCTGAAATGCTTCGAATCGTTGGTGAATAATCCTGTTCATACTTTCGTGATCTAGAACGTCTTGTATCTTGTCCATTGTGTTTTATTATTACGGAATCCTGTTCTACAATAGGCTTCAATATTGCCACTTTTTCAGGGTCTTTAGTTTGTTCGCTATATTTTGTGCGTGACCTTGGCGTGGGTATTGGAGCAAAGTTAGTTTTAAGAGGAACGTTTTGATATTCCACAGCTTCTTCTGATTCAGCCTCACTATTACACAGACTGTTAGAAACTTGCTGAATAAGTCGTACAGATTGAAATATGTTATCGATTGCTTCATTCTGCATTTTTATTCTGTCTCTAATGAACTTCGGCTTGTTATCTGGTACATTATTTTTATCATTTTGAAGACCGAAGTAAGTTAAATCAGACTGCCGAAGCTGGCGAGTTTTAGATCTTGCCGGTGTTGGAGACATTTGCAGTGCTTTAAGCTTTACCGAATTAAAGGTATCAGTAACTTCTCTAGATGACGAATATTGTTGACTAACATTTTGACTTTTTGAGCTTACACTCTTTATTAGACCTGTAAGAAAAACAAATACAATAAATTGATTGATTAAAAAAAATATCTATGGGATCGTTCCCACACACACAACATAATTCTGAAACGTCATCAAATCGCGAAATTTTGAAATTTAGATGCTTTCGGACAAATGTACAAGGTCAAGAACTATAGATAGGTATATATCAATTGTTTTGGTATTCTAATTTTAGTTACCTGTATTCATTGGCCTAGACGTGAAAATCTTTAGAGGGCTGCTTATGTCAGGTTCACTAGTCAAGCTAGAAGTTGTATCATTGCTGTGCCTTCTTTCTTGGAGCTGCCTATTGATTAATGATACAGCGGTTGGAACATCTGCATTGTCTTTGTAAATAGCGGGTTTGTTAGCATTCGAAAAGTCGTCGGGGAGCCCAAGAGCCATGTTCTCTCCTAGAAGATATGGTTTGGGCTTGGGAATTTTGTTTTTGAGAATACTTTTTGTAGCTGCTGTATTCTCATCGTGTTCACCCATCTCACTAGTGTTATGGTAAAGTAAATCAATCATCGTATCACTATCAATTGTTTTCTTTTCGAGTAGAAGTGTGGTTGGCCTTTCAGGTTTCTTATTCATTGGCATAAAAGCACTTTTCTTTCTTCTAAAATCATTTGTTGGTGGTGGTTTTTCGTCTGTTGCTATGATATTAACTTTCCCAGATTCAGCGGCAAAGTGCAATTCAGTTTTACAAAACTCTACTTTCTTTCGCCTTCTGTCGGCTTCCTCGTTAGCGTGGGCTTTCCTGTGCTGATAGTCTTCTTCTGTTTCTAGGGTGATGGGCACTGTAATTGACACTTTTCCCGCAGACTGTAACGTAATATTGCTTTCGCTTGGCTCTTCTATTACTACATTGTGCCCTCTGTTGTTAGATACGAATTGATTGCTTTTGTTGAATGAGATTTGCCTATTTTTGTTAAGCCAATCTTTAAATGAATCTTCATGGATGTCGTATTTGCTGTCCTGTCTTTCGTAATCTGCATGATCATTCACAACTTCTGTTGACTTACAAATTCCGCTGTCTGTAGACGACTCCATTGCCAATATGTCGTTACAGTGTGAAATAGTTTCATTTAGTGGATCTGTTTCTTCAAAGCTGTAACTTTTGCGCCTATTATTCCACTCGTTACTGCCATTCAGTAGCGATTTGTATTTAAGAGTACTCAAAGATACAGGAGCATCTAATAGTGGGGAGGCTCGCCGACTACTCAGTTTCATTGTCGAAATGTCACTATTTTCTGAATCATATGAATACTTTCTGAATACACTTTTGTGATTGGGCTTAGGGTCGAGATCAATGATACTGGCGTTGTCGGTGGACGAAGATTCTTCGCTGGGCATCCGTATGGAGTACTTGCCAGTGGAACCTTTCCATTTTGATGGTTGTGAAATTTCTGTGTCATCTGGTTCTGTCACTTTGTAATTTTCTGTTTCCGGCGTGTCTGTCATCTGTTCCAAAGGGGTGGAAGATATTTCCAGTGGTAATGACGGCAGTGATGGTAAGGAAGGTGTATCTCCAAACGGCCTGCTCGTTAACGAAGGAGATAGCAGTCTGGTCCCAGAAGATATCACCTGGAATTGATGATATGGCAGTTTAAAATACATGGTAGAATACGTTTTCTAACATTCAATACGCAAACAGATAAAGGCTCTGTGGTGGAAATTAATTAAGATAACTTAAGCTGATATTGAAGTTATTATAATAAAAGAGTAGGTACTGTTTGACACGCTTCTATGCTGTCACCGCGGCCACTTCAGATCCCATCAATAAGCTTTAAAAGCGAGTAGTTTTTTGCATGAATTGTTTTTATGGACATTTTTAAACCAAACATTGTTTTTACTCGGCTTAAGACCAACCGGCTTTACAGGCCTTTATCTCATCTGGCCATAATCGGGTTCAGTTCAAAAGCGAAATAAGTACTTATTGTTTTGTTAGAAGATATATATATATGTATATATTCATGACATAAAGCAAATGAGAACCATCCTAATTATTAAAACGTTACAATAGTAGGTAATAACAGCTCTTTCACTCTCTTTTATCGGAAGAGGCATGTGGCTAGAGTGGGATATAGTTACCTAAGTATATACTGGTAGTAAGTACCTAGCCGCTAGTCACGTTTAGCGTCTACAGCGCGCAACACCGGCGCAAAATAAATAATAGTACTTAGGTACAGAAGGTCTTTCATCTAACACACCAAAGTTTGACAACTAGAAAACTTAAATCATGTCCTCCCGCTTTAACGCATAGCATGTTCTTTTTCGTCAAGTTAAGGTTGTCGCGTTTTGTGTGAAACTGACATTACAACGCTGGTCGCGCAACTATGTGCGAATGATAATGTCTGCGGTGTCGGCCGCATTCGGGTGGATTTACAATTCAGTCGGAGATGTGCGGGAGCCGAGTTTAACCGAAGTAAAGAGAGAGACAGGGGAACCGATTTTTGACTTTCGAGCGGTCGACTTTTTCACTCGTAAACTGACAAAAATGATGAAATTCTATTATGAAATAGCGATAAAACAGTTAAAAACGAGTGGTAAGTATTGACCACTCGTATTTAATTATATCGGTAGAAAGTAACTGCCTGCAATTTTGACACTGAAATCGTATTTACTTTTATTTAATTTTCGAGCGCTCGAAACTCAAAAATCGGTCCCCAGGTCTGCCACAATCACGTCATAATACCCCTGCCATCTATCATATGATGCAAGAGTCAACTCACCCTGCGGGAAGAGTGCACCATGTAAGAGGAGGCGGGCGCGCCGGGGCCCGCAGAGGAGTGGTAGGCGGCGCGCACGACGCGCACGCGCGCGCCCGGCGCGCTCGCGTTGAGCACCTCCATCGCGCGCGCCACCTGCCTCGTCACGCCGCCCTCTGTCACCTGGAACCACATTAGCCACTGTAAGCGCTTATAACATTCACTGCTAAAAGATTCCGTAGTGCTACGTAACATGAGAAAAAGAACACATTTAATAGGTACGTGAGTTTGTAGAGGAAAGTGCCACGTCCGGACCGGGCACCTAACAGGTTCATGGCACTGAAAGTGTTAGAAGTAAGTCCTTATTGGACTCTGTTATACAAGTGTGTCAACCCACATATTTCCAAAACTCAAAAATGCACCTTATGCATTATATAAGAAGAGCTCCCAACAAAACAACATCCCAAGGCGAACCCTGGAAGGACACCACAAGGGAAGAGGAAACGTGGCCAGCTAAAACACACCTGGAGGCGTTCAGTGGCACCGGAACTGAAAGAAATCGGGCTGACGTAGTCAGAGGCGAAGCGCGTAGTTCACGACAGAATGCGATGGCTAAGCACTGTGGAAGCCCTCTGTCCCATCTAGGGGCCACAGGTGGTTTTTTAAAATTCATCCTCTAAGGAGGTTAAAAGGGGTTGAAAGTATGTTTGGGGAACAAGTAATTATTGAAGTAAGGAAGGGTATTCTTCGGTCATATACTTACTATTTGGTAAGCCATTAAATAGTCAAAATAAATAATCCAACTGCTACCAGAAAAGTAGGTTAGGTTAAGTTAGAATTGCGACCCTTACAGAACCGAAAAGAAGGTAATGTTAGATTAAAAGTACAGATTTTTTTATTTTATTTAAGAAGTTTGTTTTGGCTAATTAAAATAATTTATTCTCTAACACCGTTAAATGGGGACTGGGGATGGAGATGGAAAGTTATACTATACAGGTAGCCCGGAACATAAATAAAGTCCTTTAATACATTATGGAGAACAAAAAAACACAATCTAAGCAGAAACGTCTGTTGATGATACTTAAAACATTTCTATTTGTAAAATCGGACATTTCAATTTAGACTTAGCAATACTAACGAACTCGTCGCACTGTTACCTTTTACGCTTCATCCCTGAACGGATATAGATGAAATTTGGCGTAGAGATAATTAGAGACCATTGACGTATAATAAAGTAAAAATAGACGCACAATGTCGAACAAAAATTTCAAGAAATGTGCCCGAATTTGACAACTCTAGCTATATTTCAGTTGATGCCAATCGCGTTTACTTATAACCTGCGTTGAGATATATGCTTCATATAAAAGAGAACTTAGTGTTTTAAGCTGTAAGGGCCATATTAGCGAATTAGCATCCAACAGATAAAAAACTTTTTAGTTTATTGAGATTTTATCATAATGTGACTTGATTGCTCACGTCAAAACTAAATAGCGAATGAATGGAGTCGCAATATAAAATTATTTTAATATTATTGTATAAATAATACAGTCATTTGTAAATGATAGACGAAGTATGTTGCGGATTTTTGCTGTTTGGAAGTATTTTACATGTCACACTTTAATGAATAAAATCTATAATATTTTATTTATTTAAACAGGAAGACGAAAAACACAAATAAATCATGATTATTTATTTTTACAAGCAGGCAATACCTAAACAATTAACACGTTCATGTTTTTTATAAATACATATACACAAAACATTGTTCGGTGGGCATAACGTATTATCAGTGCAGCTGCCAAACTCCTTAAAAATTCTACGCACGACTAGTGAAAAGGGAATAAGAACTAGGTATGTAGATAATTTTAGCGTGGTATATTTGACGTATCTAATTAGTCCCTTTGCGACATATAATAATGACTTACAATCTGAATATCAATTTATCTTTAGATAAACATTTATTTTTACAAGATTTAATATAAACTTGAAAAATAAACACACGACGAAGTCGTCACCACTCTTCGTCGTTGATGCCTCCTATCTCGTGCTATAAGCCTATAACTGCGGCCTACTTTGCACATCGCTAAGGATTTCTCGGGAATCTTAAATTGAATACCACAAATAACGTAACTGTACTACTCCATAAAAAAATCTAATAAGTAGGTACTGACTCCTTAGGTTTCTGTTCCGTGATAATCTGTCATTTGTACTAACGAAATTATTTATTCAAAACCATGAAATGCCAATGAGTTTACATGAAATTCTTTACGCTATCAATAGAACTTAGTTAAAGAAATATATCCCATCCTTTTTTATTTTTTTTTCTATTGCTATATTTGCTATTAGCGATTTTTTTCACAGATCATTTTTGTCATTTTTGACAACCGTCAAGTCTCACGGTCGAAACCAGACTAAACGCAAAAGAGCCGCAAGTGTCGATCGCGCGGTTCTTTTGGACGGCCACTTTTTTCGGCTGATTGTGTATCTAGTTACTTATACTAAATCAATGTTAGAGACCCTTGGAAGGATATAGGATAGTTTTTATCTTGGAAAATCATCCCTTAAGATGGTAGAAATTTATTTGGGAGAGCGATAATAAAGTTTGCGCCTAAAATAATTTAATAACAATTATTTTTCTAAGACGATAACAAGTTCTATGTGGACGAAGTCGTGGGCAACAGCTAGCTTTAGTATAAACTGGCAAAAATATCTAGCAGAATAACATACTGTTGTTTGCATTCAGATTGCAGTCATCTGTTAGATACTGAAAAAGAGAAAAAAGTTATTCCCTGACTTATGACATTATGATAAATAAAAGATTGAATTTCATCTTGGCCTGTGAAAAAGGGTTTTTCACTACACCTATGCTGGTTTAGCTACTTTCACATTTTTCAGATAGTTGCATCCGTAAGTTAATTCGACCAAACAAGAATAGAGCGTATCCCAAGACTAGTTCATATAATGTTGACGTTTAACCTCGGTTTATGATCGAATCCAGCCCTGTAAGGAGATTGGAAAGTGTCCAGTATCTCAATTCAAAAGTGAGAAACTACCTAAGGTAGCTCAGCTCATCCACGAGAGGTTAAGGCCTTGACTTTGTAGGTTAATGTCCGGAAATATGTCTATACGAGTGCAAATACTTAAAGAAGCGTTTGAGTAGTAGACTAATGAAAAATACCAAAAAATTCAAACAATTACCTAAGGGATAGTTTCTAGGTCGCCACTGAAAAGAATTTGTCATGAGTATATTTAATTTATGCTTGCGTTAATTTATGGATCTCGGCAAACCGATTACCGTGTCATGGAAGTATTAAACAGTAGAAACTTGCAATTGCAAGTAACAAGTACCTACATACACTACGCGTATAAAGTTAGAAACGTTTATTTGATTAGCAATACCGTTTGTTATCCTATAAAATATTACATTCAATTTGAGAGGTCCTCAGTACCTCACGGTTTTTGCGCGAGTAGGTATACAAGTAAATTCTCACATGAAATATTCATGACCGCGCTTTATGATGAGCTCAACTGTTATTATAACTGTCCGCCAACGCTGTGCTTGCTCCGGTAGGTGTACAATCGTACTGGAGACGGGAACATGCAGTTACTCGTAGACTGTAGATGTGCAGTAAGTTAGTAGCGTAGTCTTATTTCTAATCTTTAGCTGTAGCTAACCATGTAGCGGCATCGGCACGCCGCCGCTGCCGCAAGCTCATCGATGAGATACGTACGTGACGTGATCGATGAGCTCCCCTCACATTATATTTCATAAAAACTTAATTGATTCTAAGCACTTTACTCTATCCCTGCTGAAGGATACAAGCTTTAAACAAAATAAATGTCAGCTTTTCCTCAAAAATTCCCTTTGTCCCTTATGGGTCATACAAACACGGAAAAACAAATACCTAGGTTACCTACCTAATAACTTTCCGATTTCCGAAATTTAAAATGTGAAGTAGTTATACTTGCATAAACTGTTTCGGAGGTAGGTTTCGTCTGTATCAAAATCGTGTGTTTCTGGGTAATGTTCATATGGGGAAAAAAAATTAACCCCTTAGGCAGGATATGCCAAATTCTAAATCTGAACAGGCATAGGTTTTTTTCTTGGATTTATACAATGGCTAGTCAGCAGATCAGCAACATGTCTAATCGAAACGATTGTTGTAAAACCTGCTCTGACTTACAGTATACGAGTAGAGGCGACCTTCGGTAGCAAGTACGTTTATTTGCTGGTAGTGACGTGATCGCCGATGCGGGGGCGAAATGAAATTGCGAACTGCGTGATTGTGATCTTTCCAATGAACGACTCACTCCTGCAGCACAGTGGGTGTCGCCACACGGAATATTTACGACGCACCTACAATCTATGACCAAAATCCGACAATAATAAAACAATCTATTGGTCTTAATTAAGCCTAATTGCTAGTCCGCTATGGGTGATGCCGTTTGACTAGTTTTCGGCGAGCAGATACAAGATCATTCGGCAGTGAGTGTCTAATCAATCATCATTTCCGTTTTATTCGATTTGAATAGTCGAACAAAATCGATGATAAATTTTTGTTTAGATTTGGAATTAAGTTTTAACCGGTATATTACGTGGCTGACTTTGTTTTACAGCATTCAAAGATTTCAATTAACTCTGCGGTTAAAAAAACCTCAATCAAATTAGCTCTAGATCGTTAATGTTTAATGCTGCTGCCAACCTTTTACCGCCATTATTATTGGATCAAGGCGAATTAACATAGGAGATAAGGTGACGTCATGGACGTGATTGAACGCAAACGAAAACCAAAAGTAAGGTCGCAACCCACTGATCTCGAGAGGCGAGACATGACGCTGCACTGCGGCATAAGCGATGCGCGATAACGGTCTGGTACATATTAGTGTCCAGAAAAACGTGTGAAATAGCACGTGCCTGCGATGGATTAACACCCCGCTTGCCAGTGCCGCTTCGGACATGTTGGCTGTAAACATTTCACACCAGTGACAGTGTCGACATGTGAAACTTACACCATAAAAGGCTGGAGCAGTAACTACCTCATAATCAATAAATTACAGCTACTAAAACTACACAAAATGATTTACTAATCCGTGTTTGTAGAATTTCGTTTATTACGTATATCGTTTCATTTCGTAGATATTTTTCACTGAAAAACTTTTTAGGATGGGTGGGTGGGTAGTGATAAAGTAAACGTAACTAAATGGTTTTCAAATATGACTAAAGAAAAAGAAATAAGACTGTCAAAAATACCAATACACTCTTCCTTATACCTACGGTATTGACCATGTTTTTGTCATTGTGGTCGTGATTGTGAAGATATTTTGTTAACTGTGTACGTATGAGCCTCAAGGCATTCAGTAGACAATGACCTAGGTTACCGCCCCGATGACTTCAGCGGAACGTCATTTTTTCGCTAATCTAATTTAATGAATGAATACGTTTATTTCAGAACCAGGTCCATATTGGTTAGTAAATAATATCTTAATATAATGTAAATTATTTCACAACAAGATTTATTGATCGCGAATTTTATTGTGTATAATTCAAGTTTACAAGGAACTGTAAAGGTGGTGTGATCCGAGCGTCGGTCGACGACTTCGCGGGGGCGGCCGGGCCATAACCACCGGCTCGCAAGAAACCACTTTAAAATCCCCACGTTCACTGATTCATCTCAAGGATTTACATATCCTAATGATTCATTATGAACTTCGGTCCGATACTGATGTAGTTAAGAACATAGTATCTAAAAGGTATTATTAATGGTTTGCATGTTTAAATTGACTGAAGCAATTTATCGTTTCCTTCTGGGATGTCATATGACATAGTTATTACCTTTAGAATCATTGATTCTGGCAAACTTAACGATTCAGCGATTGTCATTCGGTAGACTCTTTATACAAACTCAAAGAATATTGCATATAGGCATCGCACCAGAATATTGCACCTATGCATAATTCTGTACCTACTTATAGCTTCTGTTTTTTTTGGGGCTTATGAATCAAATAGGAGAATCCTTGTGCACAATTTTCGAGTCAACGATCTTGATTACGCCATTGACATTGATATTACGAAATTACCAAGGATTCGATATATTTTGTTGATGACTCACAGGTCATCTGCCCGTCATGGAAACTAGCGGTATCCGTTAGATATTGGTCATATTTCTGATTTCCTATTCTGACGCCACTCGTACGCAATAATGAGAAAGCGGTCTTGTTTTACCGCGGATAAAGTATCTCGATATGGATCAATGTGATTAACTGATTAACATTATGATTGGAAATTGACTAGGTCGAGTGTGGGCACAAATCTGTCAGATTACCTTCAAGCTAATGTTAGCTTTAGCATGATGGTTGATAGTTAAATGATCATTAAACGACATTAGGTTGCTGGTAATGACGCGCTCGGCGGATGGCGCGGCGCAGCCTCGGCCCGGCCTTTGCGCAGGATTTCCGGCAACCTGCACACGAGCCCCGAGCAACAACCTCTGCACAATGAGAAAATGATGCTTTAGATTTAGACTGCTGATACTCACTTTAGTTACAACCACTAATCTACCATCCTTGGCGTGATCGCTCATCTTCCTAACAATTAGGTACATTAAGTAGCTGAGTGACAATGAATCGCTTGGAGTTTATATTCTGTGCATTTGTGTGCCTGTAAGCATACCAGGGATCGGATACCGGTATTTTCTTCATACAAATTAAACCGGTATTATTTCGTTCTTAGGTTATTTTATTATATTATATCATTTTTGATCGGGCAATCTAATAATACGAATATGTTACCTAAATACACGATATAGTCCTACATTAACAGCCTAAAATAATTCAAAATACTGAACTACTTCAGGGATTTTTGAAAAAACCGGTTCCGATCCCTGAAGCAAACAAATTGGATTAAAAGGAATAAAAATGAAGGACGAGTATGTTTTCTTTGTTTTGTGGACAGGCTCGTTCCGCGCAGCTTTGAGCTTTGTCATAATAGGTACTTATTTAGTATGCGAACATAGTCGCAACCATGTTGACAATACAAATAAAGACCGGTATATGTTAATAGGAATACTACATCAAACAATGTCTCGTAAATCAGTGAAAGGTGTTGTTTTGTGTAATTGACATGACCACAATAATCTGTTGCGGCAGACAAAAGGAGGCTAATTTGTGTCACGCGCGAAATGTCGTGAAAGAGTTTCGGTTTTTGCGCTAATTATTTGGACTTTCTTAGCGTAATTTGCATTTTCTCTCGATTACGATTGTGCAAAGGAAAAGACATCAACGCGGCCCCAATCTCTGTAAGTAGGTATTATTTCTTAAAATTTAATTTAAAATTTAGCTCGTGTACAGGCCTCAATTTACTATCTACATATCTCTATCTGTGCCTATCGACAAATAAACTAATTTAGCGACAAGACCAAGACCTTGTGGAGCCATGACCCGTCGCCCGGTGCCAGTCTCCTGCCAATAAATAACGTGGCCAAGAGCGAGTCGGACATGCGGAGTAGCGCACCAACAAACGAGATAGGTATTGTCAAATTAAAATGCGTTTGACATTGGTAATTTATAGACATGTAATTGAAAACCGTGTACTTTTGTTTTTATATTATCGTGTTCGAATCGAATTCTAAGCTTATTTTTCGAATTCAGGTCTGACAGATATGGATGAAAACACGCCTGATCGAGGAACGGAATACTAAAAGTAGAAATAAGCAGCAATCATGAACAATAAAGATGCCTATGCATAGAATGCTGCAAAAACATTTTTATTAGGTACGAAATACTTTGTATAGAAACTAGTTTTTTTAACTCGGATTACCTGACTCGACTTTAAGCTTCCCTAACATAAGTTCCAACAAAAAAGTGTTCGTTTAATATTACGTTCACCTTTACAGATTTGCTTTAAAAAACTTACCAGCTAGGCTAGTTATACTACTTAGGTATACACTTTTATATATAAGCTATGTCAAAAAAATACGTTAGAAATAAATCGATACGGTAGAGCTAATCTAAATTGCAAATCATTGCGAGCTACATTGTGTAGGTATAGGTACCTACCTACTAGAGTAGTTTTTCTTAGAGCAAATTGACTCGTTTGAACACAAGTCAGATACCAGATGTCGTACGCGTATACCTAACTATTTACATCAATACACGCCCACCATTCACCTGCCCAAATTGTAAAAAACCACGAGTCCTCGTCCACAGAGCAAATAAACGATTATTTGTTTTATTCGTTCGATGATGTCTTCATTCAATGATCGATCACAAAATGCTACTATACTTGTTCCCAACCAAAATGACGACTGAGGCCATAAAGAAAGACAAAGCAAAAGAGATAACGCGAGCCTATGGTTTTATGCCCTCAGTCGTCACTTTGGTTGGGAATAAGTATAATGCAAAGTAGTAGGTAGGTCGTGCCTGATTTT
Source organism: Epinotia nisella (assembly GCA_932294315.1). Lineage (NCBI taxonomy): Eukaryota > Metazoa > Arthropoda > Insecta > Lepidoptera > Tortricidae > Epinotia > Epinotia nisella. The sequence goes on along the minus strand of OW028679.1, from coordinate 13,387,220 downwards.
TCTTATCACGGCCTACGTACAGTATCTACTAACTGCGCCATGAGACAACTTCATAAAAGTGATAAAATACTGAAATTACTGTATATAAGTACCTTTCAGAAGACCGTGCCCATTTAGGTACACTATTAATTAGATGCTCTGCTGTGTAGTATATATATTTTATGTTTATGCGGTGTTGTGTACCCGGTAGCCAATGATAATAATATTTTTTTACCAATATGACGACACTGCGGTCAGTGTCAGTGGTCACCTACGCGTCAAGATTAGAAGTATTAATGCAATTTTTATTTTGTGTTGAAACAAAGCCAATAAGTGGATTCGATTCCTGTCGTTTTGTGTTATGTTACGACAAATCGTTTTGTGTTCTTGCTTCAACCCATTGTTCGGGAGCGCGACACTTTCCAATTTAATGTCATTCGGATGTTGGTACTAGTTTCTATTCTGTCATTGTTCGTAATGCAACTATAATGTATATTACCTATTTATTTACAAACAATAATAGCACAAACCAATGCAATTAGTATCTATCGTAGAATAGTCTATACACATCACTGATAATGATGTTGTTGATAGCGTAACACCTTTATTAGGTAACGGTTTTTTTTATTCTCATTTAACTTAATTGGAAATACAGTCGTGTACAAGATAGTCCTACTTGTTATGGCGATTTTTTGGCCGAATGCTGCACTTTGTGATGAAAGCAAGCCGCTTTGCACAGTGATAGTAGGGACCAAACTGAGTGATTTGACCCGCAGCAGCGGAAGTTTCACCCCTTAGGAACAGAGATGGCGCCACTTCCTCAAAAAATATTTCAAAAAATTGTACAGGCTAAACGAATGGACTAATTTCAGTGTGTAGTATCTCAAATGAAAGCTCATTATATACACTCCTTATAAAAAAATAAAAATAAAATATAAATTAAAAGCTTTTGGCAGAAAATGGCAACTTAAGTTTTATTTTTGTACTAGATTGGTAATTTTTAATTGATTTCGTATATTTTTTATATATAATATGTATATTTTTATGTATGATTATATGACTGGGTAAATAACAACTATTATAAAAAAAACTTGACATCAATATATTTCATAGTTCACGAAATATTAAACTTTAAATGTGAGAGTAATTTCTTTGAAAAATATTTCAAAAAATTGTACAAGCTAAACAAATCCATTTATTTCAATGATTTATGTCTCAAATTAAAGCGCATTGTATATATTACTTATAAAAAAATAAAAATAAAATATATGCCTTTTTTGGCAAAACCTGGTAAATTAAGTTTTTTTTCTTTACTTGGTTGGTAGTTTTTTCTTGAGATCATTTAAAAAATGTATGCAACAAGTATGTTTTAATACGTATGTACATTACTGGGTAAGGAACAAGTATTATAAAAAAAACAAGACATAAATATCTTGTATAGTTAACGAAATATTTAATTTCAAATGTGCGCGCTACTTCTTAAAAAAATATTAATGAAATCTCCAAGCGCAATAAGTGCTCCGATTTTAATGTTTTATGTGTTATATGAAAGCAAAATGCTTAATTTATTATAAAAAATAAAAATACATGCAAAATCCGAGACAAAAAGTTTTTTCCTGATGCTGAATTACGAAAAAAATATGAATACTTTAAAAACAGTAAAGTAAATTTGCCATTTTCCATTTAAAGGTTGTAGACAAAACATAAAACTGCATTGGCATTGTCATAGTTGGTTCTGGATATATTATGTTGCTTAGTAGTTAGCGGATATATGTCAAATTTTTAGCTTTAAATCTGAAAGGATACTCACGTTAAAAATAAAATATATATTAGATAACTTAAATGTGTCATGCATGTTGCGTTTTGAAATGAAAGACTATTTATTTAAATCTTTATCAAATATCTTTATTAAAACTTAAATTTACTATTCGGTTTCACAGATAGATGTACTTAGTACTGAAAAGGAAAAGGCTTTTTGAAGTACGCTTACAGCCACCTTTGCAGGATTTACAATAGGCGGTAAGCTGACGCGACGACAACCCCAACGCATTGTATCGCAGCCAGATTTGCAGCCACAATGGTCCAGGAGGCTTAGTTGAGACTAAATCACCGTAACTGCCGACCATTGTGGCATCCAACTCTCTTGTGTCTTGGTCCATCCCCAAGAAAATGAACATGGTATGGAAACTTCTCAATTCAGAGCGTTTCTTCATACGTGGCCCCACTCAGTTAGCTGTTTTTCGCAAGGACTTGTTTGCTTCAAAAAACAAGCTCTTGAGAAGCCTGCCACCTACATCAGCTGCTCTCTATAACCATGCACTGGGTACAGCTTAACAAGCCAGCTACGGATGGGAAAACGCTCTGAATCTGTATTTTTCCATTCAATGTCCATCTTCTTTGGGATGGACCAAGGAACAAGAGATTTGGACTCCACAATGGTCGGCAGTTACAGTGATTTAGTCGCAATTAAGCCTCCTGGAGCATTGTGGCTGCAAATCTGGCTGTGATACTATGCGTTGTGGCTCACGTCGCGTCAGCTTACCATGCACTACCCACTGTAAATCCTGCAAAGGTGGCTGTACAAATCAAAAGTGAGTTCATATTATTTTCAATGCAGAGTTATTTTGTATGCCGACCACTGATTTCCACTGGCTGGCACAAAAATTTAGGTCTAATGGTATTCAACTAGGCATAAAAATAATTCAACAGTAAGCTACAACAACCGGTCCATGTATAAAAGATCAGTGATTATGTAGTATTGGAATGGTACGACTACTTCAAAACGACTTTTCCTTTTCATTTCTACATCTACCGGTGAACGCGAAGAGGAAATTTAAATTATAATAAAAATATTTGATAACCATGTATGTAATAAATAGTCTTTTATTTCAAAAAGTTACATAATTATCTAAGTTAATATAAATTTTCAACGTGAATAGAAGTCCTATCAGATTTAAAGCTAATTTTTTTACATAAATTCGTCAGCTACTAAGCAACATATACTATATCTAGGAATCAACTATGGTGGGGATTATATAGTTTTTATTTTTTGTCTAGAAATGTAGTCACTTTAAATAAAAACAATGACAAATTTTAAAGTTTGTAAATGTTTTTTTTGTAATTCAGCACCAGAAAAAACTCTTTATTCAGTTTTTTTATTTACTTTTTATTTATTAAAATAAATTACGTGATGTCTTTTCATATGACACATTTAACAATAAAATCAGATCGCTCGTTGCGCTTAAAGATTCCTTTAAATTTATTTGAATTTTTTTTTAAAGAGCGCGCACAATAAAACTTAAATATTTCGTGAACTATGAAAGATATTTATATCTCGTTTTTTTTACTACTTTTTATTAACCCAGTAAAATACATGTGCATTAAAACATACATGTTGCATGTATTTTTAAAATGTAATCAAGTAAAAACTACCAAAAAAGTAAAAAAACATCTTAATATGCCTTTTTTTGCCACTATATTTTGGTATATTTTATTTTTATAAGCAATTTATATAATGTCCCTTCATTTGAGATATTATACACTAGAAATTAGTTCATTTGTTTAGCTTGCATAATTTTTTGAAATATGTTTTAAAGAAATGGTGCTCACATAAACTTCAATATTTCATGAAGTATGAAAGATATTGATGTCAGGTTTTTTTTAATAATACTTGTTATTTAGTCAGTAATATATGTGTGCAATAAACAATTCATGTTGCATACATTTTTTTTAAGAAATCAAGTAAAAACTACCAATTAAATTAGGAAAAAAACTTAACATGCTGTTTTTTGCCAAAAGATTTCTGAATATATTTTTTAAATTTTTTTTTATAACTAAAATGTAAAATGAACTTTCATTTGAGGTATTATACATTAAAATTGGTCTATTCGTTTAGCTTGTAGAATTTTTTGAAATATTTTTTAAGAAGTGGCGCCATCTCTTTTCCTAAGGGGTGAAACTCCCGCTGCTGCGGGTCAAATCACTCAGTTTGGTCTCCACTACCACTGTGCCAGCGGCTTGCTTTCATCATAAAGTGCAGCATTTTGTTCATAACAAGTAGGACTAAGAAGTTTACGTGTCTTTTTTCAATCATATTTTGTCCTTGGTCTTAGTTACCGAGCAGCTTGTATTTTAATTCCGCACCTAATAAGTATCCGCGATTTCTTATGTAGACCTCTTCCTATTCAAGAAACGTTAAACTTAAGCCGCGTGTAAAGAACATATGGCGGTTGCTCAGGAGTGTTTATGTACAGTCGAGTTCTCCAATATCTATACAGACAACCTTTCAAAAATATCTACACATGTGTCTTATGTCAGTAATAATAAAGCCTGTGTACATATATTGTTGAAAGGTTGTCTGTATAGATATTGGAGAACTCGACTGTACCTACAGGCGTCAGCGTTTCCATAGTCGCCTGACAGCACGCGTGTCGCGTCGCCTCATAAACAAGGCATTAAGTAGAAAAGTTTAAGTTACGTTGCGGAAAGCCGCTTGCGTAATTAGAGACGAGACAATCATAATAATAGGCACTGAAGACGCATTGCAAGTTCTAATTCTAATGAAGAGGAAGTCGTTTTAAATAGACAAAGCGATCGGTAGCTTCCTCGCATCCAACTTTCTCCGTTCGATAATCCATCCGCGATCTCCATTGTGTATCACAAAATATGGAGCACTATCTCACGATTCTTTTGTGACTTGCCATGCGTTGCGTTATTTTTTATAGCTGTCATGTAACCCGTATGGGTGCATTGCCGGTTTTAGTTATTAGAATAGGGTAAGTCATTCTGATTTAGTAGTTGAATTAAGTATTGAAAGTATAGAATTAACTCGGCTTTAGAAAAATATAGAATTGTAGCTCATTAAATAATTGGCTTTATATGAGTGCCTACTAATAATGATAGATCTTTTGAAACATTGCCTAAATTCTTGTAACATCGATGAAAGAGCAGATTGCTATAACTTGCACAATTATTGATGAGTCGGGTTTGGAGCAGTATGTAAAATTCAGCGATTAACCCTGGCATGACTTGTTGGTCATGTCAATTGGACACATGACACATTAACTGGTTAATTAACCGATCGATGTGACAGCCACTTCACATCAAACACCGACAATCATCGTCGTCATCGACGTCAATCATCGTCGTGTTATCTCACAAAGCGTTCCAAGCCGTATAAGCTAGAGCATCGATTTTATTACGATTAATAGATGTTCGGAAAAATTTAGTCATAGCTTATAGCGAAGCTAATTCAGTCATGGGTCAGGATTTTCCCTTTCGCTTGGACGGGCAACATCACCATACAATTCATTTTCAAGTTCCATATTGGCGATACGAAATGGAGCCCTGGAGCCGTAGCATGGTTGGCCTTATCACGCGACAAGTGACAAGATTAGAGCGTCGTCTCGTTCTATCAAACGGTGTCAGCCAGTGACGCACGTTCTATCCTATCACCTATCGCGTGACAAGGCCAACCATGTTACGGCTCCTGATGCCCCTAATCTAGGTGTACTTATGTATTAAATACTAGCTCACCGTGCGGCTTCGTCCGCGTATTGCAAAGAACGCAGGCAAACCCGCGGGATAATATATAGCCTAACCATCCAGAAAGTCGATTCTACAGACAGATGTAAGATTTTTTTTTAATCGGATACGCAGGTTCGGAGATAACCCAAAACATACTTACCTTAGGTACATTTCACAAAGCTACAATCTCACAGACAGTCAGACAAGTCTTTATCTACCTAATAGTAGGTAGTAGGTATAGACTAGTAGTTTTTATCGTAATACTGATAATCGAGCTTATACTTATGAATGCACCATTTACTAAAAAAGCAATAATTAGTTAAATCAATGATGTAATGTAAAAACGAGGTAGATAGATAACCTATTAATAAGCTATAAAATAAGCGCTCCAAAAGTGGCACACTAAAATTGAGTCAATTGCACCAACTTGCCTCAGTTTCGAGTAGTCAATTCGTGTTTTAGCTGTCAGATTTGGTGGCCATTTTTAAATACGGAATTTCGTATAGACAACATTATCTACCTCTTTTTTAACCGACTTCAAAAGGAGGAAGTTATAAGTAAGTAAGTAAATATTTATTTGTGATACACAGGTTACATAATAGATGACACTAGAATAAACAAGTGAAATCAAAAGAATTTTCGAAAAACCCAACTGCCTTTTAGGGTTCCGTAGCCAAAATGGCAAAAACGGAACCCTTATAGTTTCGTCATGTCCGTCTGTCCGTCTGTCCGTATGTCACAGGCATTTTACTCGAAAACTATAAAGTGTATTTGAATAACATTTTGAGGACGGGTGTATTTTGTTAGCCGCTACAAAGTTTTGTAATTAAAATTACTAAAACTAATTTTTTTAGGGCTATACTCCATACATAAAACTAAGTCAATTTTTTTTTTCATCGTGAGCCCACGTGTGGCACATGAAACGATAGGCCTTTCAAAATAAATATAAGGTTTCTCGGCAATTTTTTTGATTAAGTGAATACAGTCAGAGATAATCGCCCCGAAAGTAACTAAAATTCTGTCCCCCCCCTCTAATTTTTGAACGGTGTATTTTAAAAATATGAAAAAATTTATGGACACAGCGCTTATTAAGTTAATTCACCGAAAATTGTTTTGAACAAGATCGGATGAAAGGTTTCCGAGATATTGCTGAAAAACTGCCTTCCTCAAAGAAAAGGACATAAGTGCCGTAAGATTTCTATGACGATACGACCTTTTTAATAGGCACGGAACCCTTCGTTTTGCGTGGTCCGACACGCACTTGGCCGGTTTTTACAAATATTATAGCCTATCCCACGATTAAGAGGAATCCAACGACACCTCATATGTCGAAATCTGTCAAACGGATTAGGCTGTAGGGCGTGCCAAAGAATAAGACATACACACATAGATACATACATACATACGCTCGAAAAACATAACCCTCCTTTTCTTCGGCAGTCGGGTAAAAATACAGTTCCTACGCTGTGACCTACCAAAAAGGTGTACAAAATGTTCAGCCTTACAAGAACTAACAAGTGGAATTGATTTTTTTTTCAAAAAACCCAACTCTTTTTGCAAATATTATAGCCTATGTCACTCCCACGATTAAGAGGAATCCAACGACACCTCATAATTATGTCGAAATCCGTCAAACGGTTTAGGCTGCAGGGCGTGCCAAAGAATAAGACATACACAATACACACATAGATAGATACATACATACATACGCTCGAAAAACATAACTCTCCTCTCCTTCCGAAGTCGGGCAAAAACTAAAACTAATTCTAATTTTTATGAATTTACTTAATCATTCTAAAATTAAACGAGCAATATTTGAGAAACGTCTCGATTTCGATAAAGTTTGGAATATAGGGGTTTACGGGGGCGAGAAATCGATCTAGCTAGGTCTCATGTCTGGGAAAATTCGTTTTCTCCGTATTTTTACCCGAGCTGAGCTCGGTCGCCCAGGGACTCATTGCTAAAATACATATCTGTAGAAGAACATTCTGTATTTATATTTTTATAACATGTTTCACATATTTACGAAGCTTCTATCTAAAAAAAAACTCGTGAATGGTGTAATAGGCTCTCTCTATAAGTTTTAATTTTAATTTGTTTTTAAACTTAGCATATATTAAGTTCCATTGTATTTTTTTATGTATGTACGCCGATTTCTCCGTCAATAGGGAATATGCATCTTTATTTTTTATTGCGAAAATCAAAAGTATAATCCAGAGGAATATCAACTGTAGCATTAAAACTTTCTTACGATTTTTTTTCCTGATGTTATAGGCATTTGAAATCTGCACGCGCCGGCACCCACCGATAACGCTCTATATTAAAGGGGCATAGACTATGACGTCACAATCCATATTCTCGGCGCGTTTACTATGGAGTTAGTCATTCTTTTGTAATTATCTCCTTAAAATTTGAGTTTAAATCCATACTTGTCATACAAAATACCATTTTTAATTCAATATTCTGTCTTACTGTTATGTAATTTTATCGAAGAATTAAAGAAAATATATTGAGTGATTTTAACGTGAGATAACCATACAATATTTTTTTTTTAATATATATTTCTGTTGTATGATATTTCTACGTATATCCGCATCGATTGAGTGCAATTTATTCAAAATTTAAATCCCATGCATATTCCCTATTGTGGTCCGATTTAAAAAAAAATGTTTATTCGACAATGTATACTCCTGATATGGTCTTATTGTCACCCAGTCAAAATCTGATGATGGGATCCCAGGGACATCGAGGGCAACCCTCAAAATTTTCAGGCACGTATAATACGTGTTTCATGTATTTTCTAAAGCTATTCAGGTATCTGCGTCTGGTAGTCATCACTTCATGTTTGTGGGCTGAATTTGGAAGGTACAACTCCTTAACGGTTAGGAGTTGGAGGATATTATTTGAAATTTTATAGGTAGTACGTGTAGACCTCGTGTTGTTTCAAGTTATTCTGGTGAGCACAAGTCAGGATCTGATGATGGGATCCCTGCAGGGAAATCGAGGGCAACCCTCAAATTTTATAAGCACGCGTGTAGCGATTTCGGGGTTTTCTAATATAACTCGTGTATTCTGAGATCCTTGAGGAATCAACGGAACTCCTCAAATATTATCAGCACACATACAGCGACTTGGATTTTTTTCTGTAATAATCAATGCATTTGCTCTCGGAAAGCAGTTCATGTGGTAAATTGGAAAGAAAATGTGGAAATTTGTATGTACCTACCACGGAATACTTAAATATAAGATGGAAGCGGCGTGTTAGCTAGTTACTTCGGGAGCCTGCGTAGCCAGCCCCACACAATCATAAAAGAATGCGTACATGTCAACACTACTGCAAATCGCTTCTAATTGGTAAAAGCTTTTAATTCCATTACGATTTCAACTGTTATAATTTTTAGAACGAAAAGTAACTCAAAACTGCATTACTTGCGGTCTAATTTCCAATGCCAAAAAAATGTCACGTAAGTCTATTCTTTATCTGTATATAGGAGCTAATTTCGAAAGGGGTTTTCAAGTATGGAAGTGATATGTGAATAGTTTTGATACATGTTCTCCTTCTTGCATTAGAGCATAACTAAACGTGTGTGAGCGTGACGCACTTTTGACGGAAATTGACATTAACTTTTTGATTGCCAAATGGACGCCCTGTTCAAATGAACTTGACGTTTGATTACGTTCGAAACCAAAGGTCTTATGTTACTATGACACTCTATGGTGATACACCTATTTAGAAATTTAGAATACGAAAAAGAGGTGAGACTAAAATCATAATTATCGATATTTTATAGTCTAGTTATATAGTTTATATATTATATGGTATATATATATGCATAAAGTAAAATAAAAAAGGCCCTTATTTCTTAGAGTAAGAGTATTTGCGTACTGCGGCCGATCCGAACCTGATAAATATCAGTCCGAAGTAGCAGTTAGTAGTGCTTTTTGTATGAGAAATTACATCCTAAGAAATCGGGTAACGAAATTTTGATCTAGTGCGCGTGCTGAAAGCAACTGTCAGAGAAATCGTGTAGCTCAGGAAAACATGCTAACAATTTTTAATTAAAATACGAACAAGTTTTAAAGTATTTTCAAGGTGACTATGAAATATCATAGACAATAATAAAATATGGCATATCAAGGCATTTAAAATTGAACATTTAAATTCCTTGATATACGATTGCCATTTGTTTTATTAACAAAAATATAATCTCTTTGACATAAATAAATTCATAAATCGCTTCACGCAGACAGAGAAAATATGTTTGCCAAATAAATATTTCTTTTCTTTAGTGGGTCTATTAGCTTTTAACATAAAACCAAATTGATTTAAGAGCTCAACTAGTAGCCCCACCAAGTCAATCTGAGTATTAATATTTTTCATCAGAATATTCAGGGTTTTTCCAAGGAACTAGAAATAGACTTATTTTTAGACAATGATGACTCTCAAGTAGTAGGTTTGATGAACGTTTATGAATAAGGGTATACGTATTAATTTTAGCCCTCTCATGATTACAGTGCCCTTGCAGGGCGTCATATCTATATCTTTATTGTTTTCATCATCTGTAACCTGCAATGTGACACGCAATAAACATTTCTATTCTATTATATAAATTACTGAATAAATTGACAGAATATAATATGGACAGAATTAACGTACAAATAAATATACTTAATGGTACCATACCAACCTACATAGATAATAACTAAATGTTAATTTTAACATTTATATATTAATACATGTTAATTATTTCTAATAAAAAATATATTTACTGGATACGATAATAACGGATGGACTATAATCAGCCCTATTCATTTTATAATAATTTTATTGAAATTGAATTCCGTCTGGGTTACAAATAAAGTAATACAATTTTATCATCGATAAGTACATATACTAGGCATGGTACAGTCGACTACAAAGAGAAAGATACAACCAAAGTTACAAAAATATGTATACACGACTTTATTGCTTTAACATTAAGGTCGTGTATATATATTTTTGTAACTTTGGCTGTACCGATCTCTTTGTAGTCGACTGTACCACTCTAGTCATACTGACAATCGCCCCGTTAAAATGACAAACGCGAATAACGCGATACATTGCTGTGACATTACGGTAGTTCCTTAATGTGCGGCTTTAGCTAGCAAGCAATGTAAAGCATGCATATAGTTTCTATCTTACCAACGGAGTAATGGCGAATGTCATAATCGATTGCGTATTTATTCAAAAAACACTTATTTCAGTACTTACCGGTGATAGGAAATCGCTCCCGGAGGAACCTTTGGGTCCCTGTTTGCCTCTCGGCACGACAAAATTGCACAACACACCATGTTTTTATTTTTAATACGGCAAAAATCGTCACCCACGGTCAAATAACATCTGATCTGCGTTTTGTCAGCGTTTGACAGTTTCATGGGCGTCTAATCATAACACCGGCTACGCGCACCCCGCCCATTACCGTTTCTATAGTATTTACTTGTTCTGTGGTACCTACCTACTTATGTGGCTTGGCGAAGTACTGAATTGAATTATAATTTAAAGTTAGTTTTAAAAGTAAATTATTTATAACATCATTGAGTTAAATTAATAGCTACTTATTTTACGTTAAGTAGGTATATCCACTTCCGTGCATGGTTTTTAGGGTTCCGTAGCCAAAATGGCAAAAACGGAACCCTTATAGTTTCGTCATGTCCGTCTGTCCGTCTGTCCGTCTGTCCGTCTGTCCGTATGTCACAGGCATTTTACTCGAAAACTATAAGGTGTATTTGAATAAAATTTTGAGGATAGGTGTATTTTGTTAGCCGCTACATACTTTTGTAATTAAATTTACAAAAAAAAAATTTTTTAGGGGTGCACTCCATACATAAAATTAAAAGTCAAAAAAAAATTTTTCATTGTGACCCCCCGTGTGGCACATCAATCGATAGGCCTTTTAAAATAAATATGAGGTTTCTTAGCATTTTTTTTGATTAAGTGAATAGGGTCGGAGATAATCGCCCCGAAAGTCACTAAAATTCTGTCCCCCCCCCCTCTAATTTTTGAACGGTGTATTTTAAAAATATGGAAAAATTCATGGACATAGGACTTATTAATTTCATTCACCGAAAATTGTTTTGAACAAGATCGGTTCAGAGGTTTTCGAGATATTGCTGAAAAACTGCCTTCCTCAAAGAAAAGGACGTAAGTGCCGTAAAATTTATGTGACGATACGACCTTTTTAATAGGCACGGAACCCTTCGTTTTGCGTGGTCCGACACACACTTGGCCGGTTTTTTACCTAATATTACAATTTTGCATCATACCTACCTACTTAAGTCTTAAATTCGGTTGTCGCATAGGTAAGGGATGCAAAATTGCTCACAATACAAAAAGCAAATAAAAAATATGCGGCATTTCAGACCTTACAGTAGGTACCTATACCTACTTATCTTCCATAAAATTCAAGAAACAAAGAAAAACGAGGCGGGCCGCGCCGGACAGGTCCGCGAGACCTCTTTTCGAAGTTGAACCTTACCGTAACGGTACACTAGTGCCATTTAGGTTTTGAGGCAATAGCCTAGCTATGTAGCTCAGGCAATCGCGTCATTCCGAGTTTTAAATACCGTATAAGGAAAGACAACTTTACTCTTTTGGCAATGACCGCTTCTTAATCGAAATGCCATGCCATAAGTATAACCGGTAAGGAACACTTTACCCACATGTATCTATAGCATCACCTATCTTTCGCATTCTCTTCAACGTTTAATTAGCACGTATACCTACTACATTCTAATTAGAATCTTCCTTATTTAGAATTTTATTGATTTCTAGATACATTCTTGTTGTAGAAAATCGTTAAACCGTCGGAGTCCTTTTAGTTAGAGCAATCCAGATAGTATGTTGTTGGGTCTATTGTTAAAACTGAAACTTAAACCTATTTTAGTTTAGATATGACAAGTTTTAGTATCTGTTATGTAAACTTATACAAGGAAGTTATTGATAAGCTTTAGTAGGGCGAGCATAAGCTCGGTCGAGCGGAGGGTAGACGCGGCGGCCTCACCTTCCCATATTCGGCGGCTCCTGCCCACTCCCGCCGCCATTGACCTGCCACTTCCATTTCAGTGAGACTTGCTCTCGTTCGCTGCAGCTACAGTCGGGAGCGATCGCTCGGTCGTGTGCGCACGGGTCCGCGCGCCGCGCTGGCTCGATGCCTACTGGCGAGTACGCAGCGCCGAAGCCTTCCGCAGCCCACATAGTGTATTTCAAGATCGTTATTTGCCTGCCGTTAGCAAAAACGATACCGATTCGGTGTCAACGCCCACTGCCAACTTAAATCTGCCGCCCAGACGAACTGGCCCACGCGTAGCGCTATCCTTATCCTGCTTGCTACAAGGATCTCCTTTGCTATTCAGTTTTCATGAAAAAGTAAATGTTATGCGTAATGTTTGCAATACAATGATAACATTGAATTATTTATAGAGCTCTTTAATAATTACTTTTCAGTGAAATTAAAACACTGACTTTTTTTGATGACATGGTAGGGATGTTTAGGCTATTTGGTAAAACAAAAAAATAGAATTTAAAACAATTTATTACATAATTCATTTAACTAAACAATCGAAACAAAGGAAAACCAGATAGGAAATAAGGAATACAATTTTTTTTTATGAAAATACCTAGTATGCGTTTTAATTTAGTAGGTATATATGATTAGATCACATTTTGTTAGAAATGGTATCTGAAATCAAAAGACTTTAAATCAAGATATAAGGAATGTTGAGTTTTATTTCAAGTAAAAATATTTTAAACAGGTAAGTATCTAAAATATAAAATTCAAATGCATTATGGCATTTGGAAATTCGGTTCATAAAATGAACACTTAATCATTCTTATCACAGATTGTTTGCAGGTAATTAATATACAACTCTAATTCATGATGTTTGCATTTTCTAAGCTCATTGATTTGAAGCAGAGGATCACTTTTATCCTTATTCCTTGTATTCACACATCTTGTAAAAAAAGCTAGTAAAACATCAGATGTTTGATTAGTGAGGCAGAAATTGTAGAACAGTTTCTGTTCACAGCTGAAATTTCCATTTAACCCTGTCTTAAAATATCGGTAGAATAATTGCTGTTCATTTTCAACCATGGCTTCAATGTCCAGCCATTCTTGTGCAGTAAGCCCAAACAACATTCCGACAATAGGTCCTTTCAGGACACATACTGTTTGGCCTGCTCGATCTCCTATTTTTATTGTAGCAGCAGTGTAAACTCTGCATTTGTACCTGTTTATTTTAACGGATTCCAAATAGTAGTCTGTTAACAATCCCCAGCCTTCGCTATGCACTTTAAGACGTTTGGCACCAGACAATTTGATAGGTGATACATTTTCAATGTAATTTTTGTCATATTTTGACTTCTTTGCGTGTATTTGGTTGTTCATTCATTACTCCTTCTACTCCAATGCAGAAAATTATCCTGAAATTATGATTTAGTTCAATGATTGGTAAAATGATTCCTGTATATCGAATAATTGACGACCCGTTAGCCTAGTGGGTAGTGACGCTGCCTACGAAGCAGAAGGTCCTGGGTTAGAATACTGGGAAGGGCAATATTTGTGTGATGAGCATGAATATTTGTTTCTATGTATTTAAGTATTTATATGTATTATATATATCATCGTCTAAGTACCTATAACACAAGCCTTATTGAGCTTACTATAGGCCTAGTTTGATTTGTGTAAGATTATCCACTAATATTTATTTATTTATATGTGTATGTCTTATTCTTTGGCATGCACTGCAGCCTAAACCGTTTGACAGATTTAGTAGACATATGAGGTGTAGTTGGATTCCTCTTAATCGTGGGATGACATAGGCTAAAATATTTGCAAAGAAGCAGTAGGGTTATTAGAAAAATATTTTAATTCCACTTGTTTATTGTCAGAATTTGATTTTTTTGAGTTTTTCTTATTCATAATTGTTGAATACTATTGATCCTTATACAAGAAAAAATTGTCCCAGATCTTACTATTTAAGTTTTTAGGGTTCCGGACCAAAAAGGTAAAAACGGAACCCTTATGGTGCGACTCCGTCCGTCTGTCTGTCTGTCACAAAGTCAAATATCTCAGGAACTACTAATGCTATCGATTTGAAATTTGGAATAGTTGTAAATAAAGCTAATCCTCGTGTATGGAAAATTAAAAAATTTAATATATACTTTTAATTTGTATAAAAAAGGGCGGATAGGAGGGGGGGCAAAAATTCAAAGTCTAGTTAGTAGGCCAAGTGGGGTATCATATGAAAGGGCTTGAATTGTACATTCTAAAACAGTTTTTCTTTTTTTTTCTACAATGGTAAAATTTTGATTTATAAAGAAAAATGTTGAAAAAAATACCATTCCCCCCCCTTATCTCCGAAGTTAACCAAGCGAAAAATTTGAAAAAAATATATATTATTAATATTAACGTGAATATTACCGGAAAAGTATAACGATACCTCTATCTAGCGTAGTTTTTTTTTATTCTTCAAAAATCATATGTTAATTTTGTTTGTAATTTAAAACTTCTGTGTTTAATTTTTTGCCATCAAATTCGTATGAAAGTGTTCTGAAAGTACCTTCTAGCAAATAAAAAAAGAATTATCGAAATTAATTCACTTGATATAGAATTATCGCTGAAAAACCAACATACAGTAAGGGAAATGTATTAACGTACCACCGTAGAACCCTATCGCAATAAGGTAACATACCGCTCGAGTTTGAGTGACGGCGGCCTGTCAATTGCGACAGGGTTCTACAGTGGTACGTGAATACATACCGAGTTCCTTGGTCGCGCAATTTAGTAACAAAATGCACCGATAAATGGCGCTGTATGATATTTCGTACGGAACCCTCGGTGCGCGAGTCAGACTCGCACTTGACCGGTTTTTTTCTTGTAGTGTGTCACGCACAACCATGTAAACAAAAAAAGACTGCATACAAAAATGTGACAATGTGGAATGGAATATTCGGGATACTTTTTTCTTGTACGAGGATCGATAGCATCAACGATTCTGCGTAAGAAAAACCCAATTAATCGAATTCTGAAAAAAAAAGTTCATGTACACTTTATTTGAAAAATGCCAGAATATGATAACTATAATTTATTCACTCAGCTCTTTTTAGTACCATACACTCAGATAATGATGTTTATAATCACATAACTACAGTCTAACTTATTCATACACCTCATGAAATATTGTTGTGTTATTTATAATACGACTTCTTGAAATATGTAATTCATAAATAAACGATCATTAATAATTTGGACCATATTGGGATCTAAATAGCCTTAGCACTAAACTTAAATGAGCTTATGGTAACTAATAAAAGAAGAAGTACTTGATAAAATAGAGTACCTAGTGCCTAAATTAAATCACCTGTGCCGTTTAGTTTTTAATGGAGCAGACAAAATAAGTCTTTAACAGACAAAAATTTTATAATAATAATAGGTGTTCATGCCGCACAGCATAAGTGCTTCCTAAGTTATGAAACTAAATCTATTCTAATTCGGTGTTTCCTACCTGTGTGTCGGACCCCCTAGGGGCTGAGGGTCGGCGCTACTTCTATTTTTAAAAGTTTAAGAGACGTACCTACCTAAGTTTTCAATATTTGGAAAATATGAAGAACAGCGCAAAATATAACACTATTTCTATTTGCAGGAGTCGTGTCATAAAAAAACGTTGATAAACAAACACTGCTCTAACTAATTATTATTTCATACACTACCTTTATCGGTGTCAATGAAAAAACAACCAATTTAATTTGAAAACACATTCGAATCAACACGAGCTCTGCTCTTAGTTTAGTTAGTTAATTACTTATTATATTATACTCTTTGGTAAGGGGCATTTGCCAATTTTGCCAGACGGTTTTGCTTGACGTCTGATTTGACCACAGACTACTAAGAAGATACTAGATTTGACGTTTGACATCATGGACTTATGATACTCAGGACAGGCTATACGTGATGCCACAATGAGGGACGGAAAGGCTTCTATGCAGCTAAATTAAGAACTGCTCTGCTCTTAAAATGGCTGATCACTTATCATAAACAACCTACTTAATATGGGTGGATAGTGGTTTATTGGTCACAACTTCATACTAAATCAGTTGTGGCAAACAGACAAAAAGTGACTATGCAAGGACAACGAATGATATTTCCCTTTCTGTTACACTTATCGAGATTTGTATGCTACCATCTCGCTCGGACGTGGTATTATTATTACTATAGCTTGTCCCGAGTATCTTAGGTCCATGATCAGAACGAACCCAAGCGGAGACGGTGCCGGTTAATGTACGGCCATGATAATGCACGGCCAAAATAATGTACAGCCCAATAATCACCACCGCAGACGCAGGATTAAATATAGCCATCACGGCTATCACAGGACGGCCCGCGAGCTGTGTCGCGGCGGCATAGACTATCCGTCACATTCTAAGAGTTCTAATTAGAAAGAGATGGATAGCCTTTCTCGCCTCGATAGAGCGCGCGGACCGTCCTGTGATAGTCGTACGTGGCTATCACAAGACGGCACGCGAGCTCTTTCAATTTTTCTCGCACTATACCTCTCTTTCTAAGTTTTCTAATTAGAGAGAGACGGATAGTGCGAGAAAAATCGAGAGAGCTCGCGCGCCGTCTTGTGATAGCCATGCAGGTGAAAGAATTTTTGAAATCAGATGACTATTTCCGGAGATTACTCGCTACATACATACTTTACCTCTATGTTATATAAGAATAGATTCACCCATTATATACGAATGTTATGTAAAAGTATTGTTAAAGTATTAATTACCCGAGAAATCAGGTATTTTTAAGTCGTATTGGCTGGTATTCCTAACTAAGAAGCAAAATAGAGAAGACATTTTAACACCTCTCGAGGCTTACCATAAACAACCTACGTAATTTGGGCGGATAATTTGTCAACGAATTATTTATCAACAAATATTTTCTTGAACAATGTAAACAATGGTTTTATTTCTATTGTAATCGTCTAATTTTACAAGATTTTGAGCGTAATGAAATTTTACCGTGCTATTTTTACGTATTGCGTTTACAGAAAAGTGAAAAATGTTATATTTTCACCATATTGTCTAACTCATCCACAGAGTAATTTTCTGTTATCTATGAACTCATCAAATTGTTTGACGTTTCATTGACAGTTTAAGTTTTGACACTTGTCGTATAGAAAAGAAAGAAGAAAGATAGGTTAGATCATGGACCTAAGATACTCAGGACAAGCTATGGTAATAATAATACCACGTCCGAGCAAGATGGTAGCATACAAATCTCGATAAGTGTTACAGAAAGGGAAATATCATTCGTTGTCCTTGTCATAGTTCCACTTTTTGTCTGTTTGCCGATTTAGTATGAAGTTGTGACCAATAAACCACTACCCACCCAAATGAAGTAGGTTGTTTATGGTAAGTGATCAGCCATTTTAAGACCAGTTCTTAATTTAGCTGCATAGAAGCCTTTCCGTCCCTCATTGTGGCATCACGTATAGCCTGTCCTGAGTATCACAGGTCCATGGGTTAGATAGATGGAATGTTATGCAAGGTATTATAGGTTATTTCTTCTTTTTGTATTTTTGAAATGAGATTAGGCTGGCTACATAAATTAGTGAACAAATGGCCTGGTAAAAAGTCATTTGGAATGTATAGGTTCTTACCTATATTCTTTGTTCTGGGAGCCTCTTTGGAGTTTTCGATGATTAACTGGAGAGTTGGAGAAGTGAATTTTTACAACACATTTAAAAAGCGGCAAGCACACGATATTGTTGAGGATAAAATCAAGAAATATTCGTCACTTTGAAATGCCTGTGGGAGTGACTTGGGGACAGTACATGGCTTTCACAGCCGCGGCTACATTCTCCATGATCGCGGGCTCACAATTGGTCCACCAGTACTACAAGCCTTTACAAGATTTAAATGATTATATAAATAAGGAACTGAAGAACTTACCCGCCAATGTCCAGGAAAAGATACGAAAGGAATTGCAAGATGAAGGTGTTCTAAAATGAATAGTTTCTTGATAGTTGGGAAAATGGATTTAAGTAAGCACTTTGTTTGTAAAATATATTTATAGGTACTAATCAGTGCAGTGTAATTATTTAACTGATCCCAATCTCGGATCCACCCCAACTTACACTGTTTTGTAGACAGTATAAGTTTCATACTTTGTATTTGTAATGGTATCAGTCAGAGTACATCTAGAAAGTGTAACAATTAAATAGATAATGATTGTGTTTGAGACATTTAGATCAAAGTCAAAGTCACAGTGATTTATTCTTCAATTTAGGCATATTACATGCAGCTATGAATGTCGATAAACTACCACCGGTTTGGAAAGTAAACTTCTGCCTCGAGAAGAACCGGCGTAAAAAACTCGGTGAGGTGTCATTTTTTCAAAACAGTATACAATATATCATTTCAGTATCAGAGTATTATAAAATTCTAAAATTACATTGCTACAGTAGAAAGTCTATTTATTTTACGACAGATTTCTAGTGCAGGATTTTATCGCTGATAATATCAATTATCAATCCAGTATACCAAATTTTTAGTATTATTATACTCTTTAGTCCCGGACACACTACGGAACGCAGTCAGTAATACTAAGGCACTCTTAAACTTTTTAGAGGAGCTGCGGGGCTAGCGCAACTGACGCGCACCGCGACGCGAGTCGAGAAAGCTCTACCCCCCTTTTTCTAATTTGTACGGTGCGAGTGAGATAGGGGACGCTTAGTCGCGCGAGAAGCGACTGAGCAGCAAGTTGTGCTAGACGTACTGGGGTGGTTAGAGTAGAGCCACCCTGCCGTTTCACGCAAAATAGGCATGTTGGATGTCAACTTGCGGAAAATGTCCAGTAAAACTAACTAACTCTTTAGTCCCTGGGATCACGCAAAACAATGCGCGACGCGACGGCCGCTCATAGACACATGCGGCTGTGATAAATTACTTATTTGTACTCTTTGGCTTTGAGCGGCGGTCGCGTGAGGTCTCGCGCCAAACTGCTGGGAACTCTCTAGGAGTTTAACACAAATTACTAATATGTGAGTTTAAATGCCAGCCTCGGCAAAAGGATGACGCGTTAAGAAAAAATATTTCGACTGCGTAAAAGCGTAAAATAAACCGCGATTTTTTTATTTAATTTTTCGATAATTTTTCAACTATTGGGTGGCGTTCATCTTTTAATTCCACCACCCTAGTCATTAATAAAATATCAATGCTATGGGCACACAGAAATATCTTGGCACTAAGTCTATTGGGATAATAATTTTATTAATTTTGCATCTGTTAGTAGCATTAGTATTTTTTCACTTCTCCATGCTCGAAAAGTGTATCATATTAGTCTTAGCAAGCAGGGCTAAAGTAGTACATATTTCCCTTGTTCAGTGGTTTTTTGCTGCTAGGCACTTTGCCAATGTCTAGTCGGGGGAGATTTGGCTATACGGATCTGTGGAGTGCACCCGTAGATAGATATACCTAATAGATTGTTATGGTCAAGCCTAGCGTTTACGACAATATTTCTGTCAGCAAACATGTTTCTGTTGCAATTTAATACATAGATCCTAAGCAGTAGCGTTTAGAACCGAGCGCAGTCGTTAACCGCCTTATCGTGTCGTTAGTGACGTAGGGTTCACTGGGATCAAATTACATCGTAAATTCGCGCGCTCTGCTCATGCACTGATGGCTCCGCAGTATGGAGATTGGTCTAACGATCCGGAGAGCGAGAGTTCGAATCCCGGCAGGGACTTACTTTTTCTATATTTTAAAAGTATTTGTTGGAACGTAAAACGAAACGCATGGCTTCAGCGGGGTCTGCGGAGGGGAGGGGGGCAACCACCGTCCTTAAAAAAAAAAAAAAGTTCGCTCTGAACCTCGGTGACGAGACATATTTTGAACTTTGCACAAGCAACTGATTTTTTATCGATTTTTGTATTCTGTTAAAGTCATTACAGTTTTTTTCTCAATTTTCTACTATTTTTATTCTACACGGTCCTTCACACAAACACAAGACATGGTCTTCGATGCCGAATAATAAATAGAATCAGCGAGCTACTACGAGCTACTGGGAAAATCGACCTGATGAAACATTAAGAACGACTGCCTAAGTACTGCGGCTGAGAACGAGAAGAAACGCATCCAGTGGAAGATTCCTGCGCATCCAACATTCTCAGGCTTAATCCAGTGAGGAGTGCAGCTAGAAACATCCAGTGCGGCTTATCTTCACCTCAGCTACAAAGTGTTACCGGAGAACGACAATCCGACGAGATCCTATAGCCAGTGAACAGGTTTAGACCAAGCAGTGAGTCCGTTCCTTATTATTTCCCTATTTTTCCTTATCGGTACTAATTGAAACAATTATTTCCAATATTCTTTCTATATGACACAACTTAATCAAATTAAGAATTTATGAACTAATCTAAAGCGGTTTAAATTCTTACGTATAATCAAAGCGTACAAAACCATAATTATATCATCAATTGCATTTGCGCATAAGTACCTACATACAGCGGCGAGCGCCGGAGCTATCCCATCATACTATAAGCGACCGGCTAGTTGTAAACAACCTTCGATTGCGAGTAATTAGTGTTAATCCGTAGGATTTGAGCCGTAAAGAAGTTGTGTTGGTGTGTTTAGTGGAACAAAGTGTTGATTTGAGTTCAAGGTAAATACTAAGCGTAATCTAAAATGTCAGAAATCGCAGCTAAGGAGTTAATTAAAAAGCGCGGTCATATTAAGGCACGATTGACTAAATTTTCAAGTTATTTACGAGAAAAAGTGGATAGATCATTGTGTGCGGCTCAGATAACGGAACTTCAACTGCGAATTGCGAAGATGGAGTCCTTGTACAACACGTACGACGACATTCAGACCGAGTTGGAGTCTATTATGGAGGATGACGAAGGGCAGTTGGACCAGAGGTCAGAGTTCGAGAATGAGTACTATACCACGGTCGCGGCGGCTAAGGAATTGGTAGCCATGTATACAAAGCCAGCGGTTGCCCATGGGTGTTCCGAAAACAATACACGACAAACTCAAGTAAAATGTAAGTTGCCAACTATTTCTTTGCCCAAATTTGGAGGCTCGTATGATACATGGCTTGAGTTTCGCGATACATTTGATAGTTTAATCAATAGTGACGACTCCATCGATGATGTAAACAAGTTTCATTACTTGCGAGCTTCGTTACAAGACAGTGCCGCCTTAATTATACAATCATTAGCATTATCTAGTAGTAACTATAAAATAGCCTGGCAGTTATTATGTGACAGGTACAATAACAAAAGATTATTAGTGAATAACCATATCACGGCAATATTCAATATAAACCCTATTACCAGGGAATCGCCGACAGCCATTCGGTATATTATTGACACGTTATGTAAAAATATCCGTGCGTTAGCGACCCTTGATGAGCCAACAACACACTGGGATACATTGTTGGTGTACATAACATGTCAAAAACTTGACCATGTTACTAGACGAGAGTGGGAACAGTTTGTGCCTAGTTGCGAAACAGTTACTTTTGATTCTCTCATAAATTTCCTCAGTGATCGTGCCGACTTATTGGAAACGATGGCGATGGATGGTCAGGGACGACGCGCGTCCTGGCAGCTAGCGACCGGCGTCGGCGCTGCCTCCGCGACGCACGCGCGTTCCGCGGTGCGACGGCTAAAAGAGAAGTGTTTCGTGGGACTAGACGCCCGTGAAGACGATACTGTGAGTAGCCCACTATATACCCCAGAATGTCCAGTATGTAGGCGTGGTCATTGGTTATTTGAGTGCCCCTCATTTCTCGCGTTGTCTAATAAAGAACGTGCAGACAATGTACAAGGGATGAAAGTATGTTTTAACTGTTTAAAACCCGGGCACATAGCGAAATATTGTAGGCGTGGTCCGTGTCGGTCATGCTCATTACGTCATAACTCGCTTCTACACTTAGATAGCATGCCGACGGGGACTCAAGTGGCAGTGCCAGCGATCGAAGTCACTCCCAGCACTCCTAGCGAACACGATGAGTTTGTAGCTGAAGCCAACTGTAGTTCAAACAATAGCGTCTTGCTGCCAGCCCATCCCGCGTTACACGGCCAAGTGTTATTGTCTACTGCGTTAGTAGAAGTATACGATCGTGACGGTAATGGCCATATAGCACGCGCGTTGCTGGACAACGGAAGTACCTCTAGTTTTTTGTCAGAGAATCTATATAAAAAACTTAACTTACCAACTAGGGATGTAAATGCTTCTGTGTCAGGGATAACTAACAGTAATTCTAAATTAAATAAACTGTGCGAGGCAAGGCTCGCATCATTAGTAGATAAAAGTTTTAGTATACAAACATCCTATTTTATATTGCCTGAAATTACAAGTGACTTACCCTTACGTGAGGTAAATGTATCAATGTTGGACATACCTAAACATTTAATCCTGGCTGATCCTAAGTTCTATTCGCCGGCAGCTGTCGATCTTCTTATTGGCGCCGATGTCTATTGGGAACTTTTAGGACATGGTAGACTGACCTTGGGACGGAACAAGCCCACGATCTACGAAACCAAGCTAGGTTGGGTGGTGTCTGGATCTTATGCAACTAATCCTAATTCTAAAAGTGTCCTTTGCCACTTCGTTCAAATGAACAATGGGGATGATGAATTGACGCGCTTTTGGAAGTTAGACGAAGCAACAATTAAACCCGCCTCGGCTTACTATACTAACGATGAGAAGGCTTGCGAGGAACATTTTGTGCAAAATACCACCCGGTTACCTGACGGTAAGTTTATGGTGCGATACCCCTTAAAGCAACCGTCATCCTCATTGGGCGATTCTTATGAGCGGGCGAAACAATGTTTTCTGTCACTAGAGCGCAGGCTGCAACGACAAGCGCAGCTGAAGTCTATGTACACAGAATTTATGAAAGAATACGAGACTTTAGGAGACATGTCCATGGTTGCTACTAGTGACGCGAGGGTAGGACACTGGCTGCCACATCACGGCGTGCTCCGACTTTCAAGTCTCACAACCAAATTACGCGTTGTGTTCAATGCTAGCTCACGTACGACAACCGGAGTATCGCTCAACGATATCCAGCTAGTAGGACCCACTATCCAGGACGATCTCATAGCGATCTTGCTACGATTTAGACAGTATCGTTTCGTATACACGGCTGACGTAGAAAAAATGTATAGGAGGATAGTCGTGCATCCTGACGATAGACCTCTTCAGCAAATACTCTGGCGCAAGGATCCTTCTGAGCCTCTGCGTACCTATCTATTAAATACTGTTACGTACGGAACCGCAAGCGCTCCGTTTCTTGCGGTACGTTGCCTTAAGCAACTGTCACTGGAATGTACAGACCCGCGACTTGCTGAAATCGTTGCCCATGACTTTTATATGGATGACTTTTTATCGGGATCTGATACTGAACAGGAGGCGGCTAAAACGATATTAGGAGTCAGCGAATTACTAAAAAGCGCCAGTATGAATCTCCGTAAGTGGCGCTCGAATGAGCCTCGACTCATCAATGAAGGTACTGGTGACTCTAGGGATCTTAACTTGGGCAATCTCGATGAATCTAAAACTTTAGGGCTAGGTTGGAAAAGTAGGTCAGATGAACTATTTTTTACTATAGATTTAGAAAAAACCCCAGAAACACTAACAAAACGGTTCATACTTTCCACCATAGCTAAAATCTTTGACCCCTTAGGTCTTTTATCGCCAGTCGTCATACAAGGAAAAGTTTTGCTGCAGCAACTTTGGCTATCAAAGGTATCTTGGGACGATGAAGTTCCCCAAGAGATTGCTCAGCAATGGCATAACATTACAAATTCCTTACCGGAACTAAACAATCTATGCATCCCTCGTAGCGTTGTAGGAATTCACGTATCGCGTGTGGAGTTTCACATATTTACGGATGCGTCTCAAAGCGCGTACGGAGCTTGTTTGTACGTACGCACGACTACTAGTATGGGGATAGTTACTAGGTTGCTTATGGCAAAAAGCAGAGTGGCACCGATTAAACCAGTCACTATCCCTAGGCTAGAACTTTGCGGAGCTTTGATTGGAGCTCAACTATATCATAAGGCACTAACGTCACTTCGTATGACAGCTGACAGCTGCACATTCTGGACTGATTCGATGATAGTGATAGGATGGCTTAAGATGCTACCGACGCAACTAAAGGTATTCGTACGAAATCGTGTGTCCGATATACTCGAAATCACTGGCAGTTGGCCTTGGCAGCACGTGCCAACTTCTGACAACCCTGCTGATCTTGTATCCCGCGGACTTAGTGCGGATTCAATAGCTACAGCTGACCTATGGTGGGCTGGACCGCGATTTCTGCAGAGTGATGAACAGGATTGGCCTACAAATCTTAAAGCGATCAATAATAGTGACGAGGTAAATCTCGAAGTAATCTCTGCCAATATAGCTAGCGAGGCTCCAGTTACTGCATTACATGAATTAAACCTATCCCAGTTTTCAAACTTTACGAAACTCAAACGTGTCACCGCTTATATTTTACGATTTCTCCATAATACACGATCGAATAGTGTTAAATGTTCGGGACCTCTTAGCACTAAAGAACTACAGATGGCTATGAACACTTTAGTTAAACTGGCACAAAGAGAATCCTTTCATACCTACGACGATATTAAGAAAAAAATAACACTCAAATCTACTGATCCACTTACTAAATTGAATCCGTTTGTGGATGCTGATGGACTCATGCGTGTAGGCGGAAGGCTAACTAACGCTCCCTATAATTTTGATAAAAAGCACCCTGCCATCCTGCCAAAAGGGCATTTTATAACAATTACATATTTCAATTTCGTTCACCTCGTATTATTACACGCCGGACCTCAAGCCATGTTATCATACATACGGTGTACCTATTGGCCTATCGGGGGTCGTGCTCAAGCTAGGTTGACTTACCATAAATGCGTTTTGTGTGCTCGTATGCGAGGTGCCACGGTAGCTCCACTTATGGGCAACTTGCCATCGACACGAGTAACTCCAGGCTTTCCCTTTGAAGTTGTCGGCGTAGATTATGCAGGCCCAATAATGGCTGCTTCGCGAAAAGGACGCGGCAGTCAAACTATAAAGGTTTATATTGTAATATTTGTGTGTTTTAAAACTAAATGTGTACACCTAGAGCTGTGTAGCGACTTATCTGCGGAATGTTACATGGCAACTCTAAAGCGGTTCATTAGTCGCCGCGGCTTACCTTCTGACGTATACTCCGACAATGGCACTCAATTTGTTGGGGCGTATAACGATTTAAAACGATTCCTTATGAGTCAAGCGAAGACGTTATCTGAGTCTGCAGCCAATGACGGTATTAGGTTTCACTTCATTCCACCATACTCACCACACTTCGGCGGATTGTGGGAAGCTGGGGTGAAATCTACAAAGCATCACCTAACTAGAGTTTTAGGAAATTGTCACTTAACCTTTGAAGAAATCTGTACAACATTGTGTCAAATAGAGGCAATATTGAATTCGCGTCCTCTTACCCCTTTGTCAAGTGATCCTTCTGATTTGCTACCACTATCTCCCGGTCACTTTATTATCGGACGATCACTTACAGCTCTTCCGACACCCTGTCTGGCAGATATTCCCCATTCAAGGCTCACCAGATACCAGCGGATCGAACAACTAAGGCAACATTTCTGGGCTCGATGGTATAAAGAATATATTTCCGAACTTCAGGAACGAACCAAATGGAAACAAGCCAAGGGCCAGCTGACAACAGATACTATGGTTGTCATTAAGGACGACAACCTGCCACCTCTAAGATGGAAGCTCGGCAGAATAATCAAGATCATCCCTGGAGCAGACGGCATTAGCCGCGTGGCTGACATCCGGACAGCATCTGGCACCACTCGTCGTGCGTTCAACAAGATATGTCCACTACCAATAGAAACGTAATCTTCGGTTGAAAGACCATCCTTTCAACGTGGGCGGGCATGTTGGAACGTAAAACGAAACGCAAGGCTTCAGCGGGGTCTGCGGAGGGGAGGGGGGCAACCACCGTCCTTAAAAAAAAAAAAAGTTCGCTCTGAACCTCGGTGACGAGACATATTTTGAACTTTGCACAAGCAACTGATTTTTTATCGATTTTTGTATTCTGTTAAAGTCATTACAGTTTTTTTCTCAATTTTCTACTATTTTTATTCTACACGGTCCTTCACACAAACACAAGACAGTATTCTTGTTTATTTAAAGTAATGTAATGACATAGGTTCGCCGATTCATTCCAGCTCGTGTTAGCAGCCAAATGTAACAATCTTTTCGCTGTGGAATTTATTATTGATTGTGGATGGATAATCTTTTTGTTTACTATTTTCTCGCAGTCGAAGTGAAAAGTGGAGTGTATAACTCTTGTCTAAAAGCCATATTACCTCTCGAACAATTTTCCCTCACTTCGCTCGGGAAAATAACCATCTCGTGGTAATATGGCTTATTTTAGCCCCTTGTCATACAATCTACTATTGTACAACAATTGAAGGAGCAAACCCATAGATTCGAGACACATAATACAAATAAGTCAAATCTTAAACACAGTAATGAGGTAACTAGGTAGTAAAAACAAAACGGCTTATTACAAAATTTTATTTCAAATTTGGTCTTTTCTTACGTAAAAATATTTACAGTTAAATTACAATTATTCATTGTACATATTCCATATAAATAAATTATCTTAGAATTAAATATTTCAATACATCTAATTGATTTACAATTCGAAATCATTTTGTACCTTAAATTACGGTTACCATAAAATTTTAAAACAGTTTAACAGAATTTGTTTACTCTATCTGACCATTTCAGATAAGTATGTGTCTACTAAGTACCTACTTCAGACGATTAATATATATATATTTTTAAACTAAGTGAACCACTCCTATATAAAAAGTGGTAATTGGGGTAAGGTACCTACTTACGTAGGTAAGGTAAGTTCGACTTTTTATCAGTTCCTTAATAGACCCAGCTAGTTCTACCAATGGAAATATTACAGAATTAGTGGGAACACGCGAACACAACAAAAAACAGCATTCAGTTTAAAAAAATATTACATGACTACTTTATTTGTTCACTCTTCAAACTTAACAATACATACAAATGACACGCAAAAATCAGGACTACACACACCTATAGCAATATACTTCTCCAAATATCAGGACTTCTAACAAGTCTGGTTAACGAAAGCTAAACAGCGAAGTTACGCGCCAACACTAAACGACAGTCAAAAATGTGTGTGTATGACGCATAGTGTTGCCGCGACATTGTGGGTTCAGCTTTCGTTTCCCATACTCTAAAGCCAAGTATTCTCCTATTGAGCGTTAGGTCACCTGGCGGCGTTGGCAATGGTCCGCCGTATCCAGTCGATGTGTGAGGTGACAGAGTCGTAAATGCGCGGCCGGCCGAGACCAATCTTGGTGCAGGCGATACGCCAGCCACTCACGCCCATCAGCGACCAGTGTTTACTTTGTTTGTCGAAACACATCATCGAGCTGCCTGCGTATTCTTCCTCCTGTGAAAGGGTAAACAATTTTACAGCGCCTATTCAAATATAACAATCGTAAATATATGCGTATTCTTCCTCCTGTAAATAGAAAATTTTACAGCGCCTATTCAAATATAACAATCGTAAATATATGCGTATTGACCTCCCGTGAAAAGTTAAACAATTTTTCAGCGCCTATTCAAATATAACAATCGTAAATTATGGTGTAGGCACTTAGTTCTATATTGTTTCAATTTCTTAACGCGATCACAACGTTCAGAACTTGATTGGAACAAATTGGAAATAGAAAATGTAGGCATTTATAAGGGGATATAATCATACAGTCAATTTTGGATTCAAGGATTCACCACTGCCGGACTATCATCGCCGTTATCGCATCGAAATAAAGTCCAACGTCCCAATTAGTGGAGGGCTGCCGACATTTGGTAAGTTGCATAAATGTAGTAGTAGCCCTACCTCGTTCGCATAAATGTAATTTTGACACAATGAATGAGCACTTACGTCACAGTCGTCCTGGATGTAGAGCGGCTCGGCGCAGATCCCGTTGGCGGTGGCGATGCTCGCGTTCTCGCAGTTGTGCATGGGGCTGGGGATCACCTGGATACGCTGCACTTGGTCCCTGTTGCGAGTCCAGCCCAGCGTGTTGCACACTGCCACAATCAACGTTGAAACCCGTGAAGAATAAAACACATCGAACGAAGCCTAAGTTGACAATGCATGCATTGCAAAACATGCCGCTTCAGATATGTCACATGTAGGCAGGTATAACTAGAGTTTCTCTTCAAATACCGTGTTAAGCAGCGGTGTATGAAGGCACGGACACTAACATAAGGATAATATCCGGACTGTTTCAACTTCGAGTGGGGAGCAATTGTGTTAGCGTTTAACGCCCGATGTGGGTACGCATCTATTACGTATAAATTATTTTTGCTGGAAAATCACCCATCATCAAATGTAAACTGTACCATATTACAGTAAGTCTCACCTTCATAATCTCCAGCACTGAGCCCGTCGACCGGCAAGCACGCCGGCCGCACGAAGTCCGTCATCTCCACGGGTTCCTCCAGCCGCACGAGCGCCAGCATGCTCCCTTCCACCGGAGACCGCACCATTCCGACCACGCGCCGCTCTTGTTGCCATGGCGACGTACTTTGTATCCGGACCGTGCCTAGTCTAGCGGTCCATTCCGCTTTTGGTTGACCCTGTGGGCATGAGCTAGTTTAATCGAAAGTAAAGAATGCCAACGAGGACCGGCCCGAAATTAAAACCGGTCATACGGAGCATTTCAAGAAGCTACCGTAGATATAGATAGTCATCTATCACATTTTCAGGGTTCCGTACCTCAAAAGGAAAAAAAACGGAACCCTTATAGGATCACTCGTGCGTCTCTCTGTCCGTCTGTCACAGCCGATTTGCTCCGAAACTACTGGACCGATTGAGTTGAAATTTGGTAAACACGCGTAAAAAGCGTTGGACGCGTAAAGTAAATTAATGAATTCTGAACAAGGAGGCCACTTTTGGGAGGTAAACTGGAAAATTGTAAAAAAAAGTTTCGCATGTGTGACATATCAAATGAAAGGGGTAAGCATCTCGGATTTTTTTATAATTTTAGTAAAAATAAATTTGAAGTAATTTAGGAAAAAAGTTGAAAATTGACCATTCCCGCTCCCTTATCTCCGAAACTACTAGGCTTAATAAAATTCTGAAAAAAATATGGAAAATAAACTACTTGCGTAAAGATTACAGGAAAACCTATAAGAAGTTTGAGTATTCAAAGTAACGGGAAGATTCTCAATATTTTTGTGTATTTTGTATGGAGCTCCTGATGCTTACAGCATAGCAATTTTACGGAACCCTCACCACGCGAGTTGAACTCGCACTTGTTTTTTTCTAATGAAAATGAAGCAGGAGATGAACCCAATTAGGTATCTCGACCTTTCGATGATCTGCCACCGGCAACGTGCAGCAGTTGGTTCCTATATCCTCGTGTGACGTACTTGGAAGCAGGACGCAGTAGTGATGAGCCAGGCGGGGTGCACCAGCGCCGCGTCGCAGGCGTGCACGTGCGCGCGCAGCAGCGCGGCGTGCCACGGCCAGTCGCCGGGCTGCGCCGAGCGCAGCAGCCCGTCCACGCCCGCCGTCGCCTGCGCTCCTCGCGCTGACGGCAACCCGCACTCTGAGACGAAGGTTAGGTTCATTAGATAATAGTACTTACATGTAAAGTAAGACTAAATATGACAGTTTGGCGGCAAATTATGTACATCAATGAAACTATGTTTATAAATTTATCTTGGCACTAAAAATGAGGATCTGCCGAGTCCTACCAAAATTTAGGGGTCCTACCCACATGTCACATTCACATGTTGCTGTTGAAGGTCGGTTGAAGAAAACTCTCTCTTTTTCAACCAAAACCTGTCATATCTCGCAAGATTGATCCTATAAGTATGGGTATGGTCTCATTCGATTCAGCGCAAAATAATACATAGAAAATGACACTTTACGCGACTAGTTTGTAAACAGGGCATTTTTTTTAATTTCCCACCTGCATACCCTCCGATGAGGGTAGGACCCCTAAATTTTGGTAGATCCTCATTTCTAGTGCCAGGATAAAGTTAACAACGTTTCATTGGTGTACAATGTAGGTACATATTTTGCCTCCAAAATATGCAATTTTCCTGTTCTATATAACTAGCTTTAGGGACGACGCTTTGGGGATAGTGAAGATTATGACGTAATAGTATCTAGCGAAAGTATCAGCTGCCATAATTATGTAAAATGCTACCTGGCATGCAGAAGACATGATTAACAGAATGATTTAAACATTTAAAAACTTAAATGTAGCATTTTAGTAAAATATTTGTAAAATATTTTAAACTGTGATTTTAAATCGTGGCGGTATGCAGAAGGGTTGCTCTAAGCGCCTCAGAACGTCAAATTCAACAAAATGGACGACTGACATTTTATAGTTTTTATTACGATTAGTCACAATTTAGTTAAAAATGTATGCGACACGTACGGTAAGATTGTTACAAACTCGAGTCATCAAAGCATTCCGCCTTCGGCGTCTGGCTTCTAATAGACTCTCGTTCGTAATTCATATCTTACCGTACTTCTAACACAATGTTCTTTATTTATTTATTTAAACTTTATTGCACAAAATACAAAAAATATATGTACAAATGGCGAGCTTAATGCCAGATGGCATTCTCTACCAGCTAACCATTGGGCTAAACAGAGACTTATAACAGGTGCAAAGAAAAAAGTATGATAATTTCTGTTACGAATATACTTGAGGAGAGACTTTATCGTGTCTGTGTATCTGTGTATCTGTCTGTGGTATCGTAGCTCCCAAACGGATAGACCGATTTGAATGCGTTTTTTTGTGTCATAAGTAAATAATTTTCACTCAAACACTCAGGTGTTCTTAGCCATGTTTTATCAAAATCGGTTCAGCCATTTTTGAGATATTGAACTTTGAAATTAAAAAATCGGGGGTTTTTCAACTTTTCTAAGTTGTAGTTATATCGTATAGGGTGTCAAAAAGTCTCTAGGTATCATGCGGTCATCAGAGAACCACGGTCTGTAACTATGTCCACAACAGCCATGTAAAGTCCTTCAATTTGCTATTTTATCTTAGGTACCTATAAAATAAATAATATTCATACTTATTTTTAAGAGGCTAGACTAGACGACGTTCGTCTATTCTTGTATCGCTAAGCAGAGACTATATTTACTTACCCAGTTGATCGCAAACAACCCTTATAACTTTTCTTTCTGGACATTCGCTCTTTGTAAACGAGATTTCGGACGCAAACGGATCCACTACTTCCACATATTCTGGTTCAGTCTTTGATTCGTTATTAAGATTGGCCGCTTCTGCTTCTGCTTCGATGTCTGGAACTACTTCAGCGCTGACTACACCTCTGAAACAACCGTCATACATTTGTAATACCTACATTTTTAGGTATGGGTTTCTTCCGGACATTATTTATAGAACACCGGACTCATTGAGCTTAGCTAGGTAATATAAGGGTGCGCCCTGTAGCCCGGGAATTAGAATACGGCTACGGTATCCCCTGCCTTTCGTACAAGGCGACTAAAAGGGGTCCTCGGGGTGGTACACGGTTGCAGTTGGGGGCTGCAATCGGAAAAAAAAAGGTAGATACCACTAAGGCACGACGCTAGGGCGGCACTGGTGCGTTCCGTAGGAGATCCCAGAGCCATCCGAAATGCGTCGAGGAGGACCATCGGGGGGTTTTTAGTCGGTGCGAGTCCGACATAACCTCCGCGCTATCCCCGTGGCGTGGAGGTATCCATAACGGATTTTCCTCCCATATAAAAAAAAAAAAAAAAAGGTAATATAAGGGTAAATAGATGCTCGCGCCACCCACACGGCGTAGCCGGCGCGGCTGCGCACCGCGCCTAGCGTCGGTCGACTCGCTGGTCACTCTTTGCCAGCCAGCGAGTGGAACCCACATTGTAGGTATCTTACTTGAATGTAAGCGCCTTGCAGAGCGAGGCTCCGACGCTGGCGAGGGCGCGGCGGTCCTGCTCGTAGGGCGCCGCGCACAGCTTGCCAGCGCGCCCGCGCTCCGCCCACACGGCGTAGCCGGCGCGGCTGCGCACCGCGCCCAGCGTCGACTCACTGCTCTCTCTCTGCCAGCCGGTCAGCGAGCGGGACACCCATACTGTGAGAGAACAAGGCGGCTTTAAACGTACCGTCGGTACTACCATTAACTTTCTTTAACTAGGAATTAGGATCTATCGGCAGCCCGAACAGCCTCCTGCAGACGGTGGCGGCGCGCCTGGATGGTCCCTTCCTGTTCCACTGGGACAGGTTGCATGGACCATCCAACTGATAAATTTGTAAAATAATACCTACTCCATCATGAGTTGGGGTTATTGGTAATTCAATTATAGGGGAGGTTGGGTTGGTTGCAATGTTTTTAACCACAAACAGTATTATGCAAAACTGAAAAATTTTCGAGGTCATTCAGTTTTCTAGAAAATGACGGCTCGACCACATTAGAAATGTATGAAAAACAAATCGTTGTAATCTTATTTTTTCTTCAGACCCACTAACAAGCCACAACAATTAAGTAATTACCTAACGATATTAAAACAACATTTAATCGTATGCAAAAAAAAATACGGCTCAAAATTATTAAGCTTATTACTTGTATTATTATATTATTATTATATACCTACACACACACACACACACACACACACACACCTTCATTGCTTATAAATATGCTATATACCCAAAAACTTATATATATAAAAATATATAAGTTTTTGGGTCGGTTACCGTGGTTTGTACCATATACTATATACTAGCTTCTGCCCGCGACTTCGTACGCGTATAAATTATGGATTAAATACATGATATTCTTATGTTTCACCATACGATACCTACTACACTGTTAAATTAGATTATTACGATTTCATTTCTATAAATTATGCGTGTAACAGTTCAAATCCTCATAAACTTTGTCGTCAATAATATTTAATTATATTGATTAACTTAATCTTTATTGCAAACGAAGTACCTAAGTACTTATAGTAGAAGAAAAATTACCAAAACCGGAATTTAAATATAAGATTTCATAATTGAAACAAATGGCCCGAGGGCGAGACCCCAAAGATACTCTATATCTCCGGGTGTCTTGTCAAACTACCCCTGAGAGCCAAAGTCCCGAAGGTAAACGGGGAGGCAAGCGAGGCCAAAGGCTGAGCTTTTCGTAGGAAAGAAAAGCCCAACGTACCCTTATAGATAGCGCTCCATATGCGAGCCAGAGCATCGAAGGCCCGAGGGCGAGACTCCATGGATACTTACTATCCACAGGTGTCTTGCAAGCGAAACATGAGCCTTGAGTCCCAAAGGTGAGGGGTGAGGCAAGCGAGCCCGAAGGCCGAACTTTTCGTATGAATGAAAGGCCCAAACCAACCCTTCAGAGAGCGCTCTCTATGCGAGCCCGAGGGCCAAAGGCCCGAGAGCGAGCTTTTCGTAGGAATGAAAGGCCCAACCCTTCAGAGGGCGCTCTCAATACGAGCCCGGAGGGCCGAAGGCCCGAGGGCGAGCCTTCACGGACACTAACTAACCCCAGGTGTCTTGCAAGCGAAACCGGAGACCAAAGTCCCGAGCAAGAGAAGTCAGAAGTAGAGCGGCAAGGCAAGCGAGACCAAAGGCCGAACTTTTTTTTGGAATGATAGGCCCAAAAAACCGTTTTAGAGAGCGCTTCCTATGCGAGCCCGAGGACTGACGCACACTATCTCCGAGTGTCTTGAAAGCGAAATCAGAGTTCAAAAGTCCCGAAGGTGAGTGGCGAGGCAAGCGAGCCCGAAGGCCAAGCTTTTCGTATACAAATATATACCAATACATCGCTTCAGAGAGCGCTCTCATGCGGACGCTCACTATACCCGAGTATTCATAACAATATTTCTGAATGTCACGCACGCTGAAGTTTTATACATAAAAAAATTGGTACCTACTTAATTCTCCGCGGAATGCCGTTGTGTCCAAATTTTATACCCACATCACACGTTGGTGAACTATGCTAATTCGACGTAAGTATTAAACTTAACCTATCATACATACTTAGATGACCTCTGAATTCATAGCAATTATATAGGAAGACGGAGATCAAGGTTTCTGGATTTCAATATCAAAACCAACAGCGGCGTTGTCAGCGACTGAGTTTCCATAATAATTAGGTCTCTTATCTAACAGCTACTATCGGTTGAGATATCAACCATTTTTGGTTATTATATATAGTCTTTAGCCATCTAACACTCTTTTTCATCCCGTGTTTTTTCACATTTTAGCTATATTTTTTATGTTTGAATGGAGTTCTTTTTACTTTCCAGTCGTCAATTTTCAAGTCTTTAGCTCATGTATTTGAGGAGTTCCCATACAAAGTATAGCCCCATTTTTTACCCCCTTTGAACTAATATTTATCATTTTTACAGCCTATGACCTGGCCAGGGATTTTTTCGACCGATTAAGTAAAAGTTGCATCAAAATCCTCTATTCACTAAGCTTCTCTGCGTTTCTGAAAATGTATCACAAAAAAATTAAAACTACAAAAAGTGCATTCCAGTCGCTGGGTTTGAACTCGGGGACACTGACTCCGTAAGCTATGGGTCAAACCACTGGACTAACTATCAGTTCTAAGAACACGATGAATTTTCGAATATCTTGACGACATGTTACCATGGTAATGATACTGTTATAACCCCGCTCTTGCAACATTATATAGTTTCTAGTCGCCTCAGAACCTATTTTCATCCCATATTTTTCACGTTTTATCTATACATTGCTAAAAGTTTGAATGGGGTCGTCTTTACTTCCCAGTCAAGTTTATGGTTACCAATTTTCAAGTCTGTAGCTCGTGCATTCAAGGAGTTCTCATACAAAGTTCAACCCCATTTTCTACCCCCTTTGAACCCTAATCTTTAAGATTTTTATAACTTTAAACCTGGCCGGGGATTCTCTCGACAGATTAGTAAAGTTTGGATCAAAATCCGTTTAGCCGTTTTCACGTGATGCTCTGTCAAATAAACAGACAAACAGATAAACAGACAAAAATTCTAAAAACTGTTGGAACGTGTTCTGTTATCAATTCTAAGTATCCTCAGCCAACTTTTTTTCGTTTATCTTCCATGTACAGACTTTCGACCCTCTTCAGCTTTATTATATGTATAGATAGATAGATATATAGATAGATAGATAGATAGAAGATAGATAGATAACTCTAGATTCACGTCACTATGTCTGTGAACCTGTTGTTATAATGTAACTGTCATTAATGAAATAAATCATTTTCATTTCATTTTCAATTACAAACCTTACATTTTTATAAGGAATATAAAAATATAAGATGTTTCTTTATCGCCTTCCCAATTAGCTGATTTTAACGACAAAAAATCTTGAAAATTATTCATTTCAAACACGGTGTGGCGACCTCTCCTTGTTAGAGCTAAGTAAGCTACCTTTCTTGTATTGACAGACGGCAATCTTCCTCTGCTGTCAGTTGAAGACAAAAGAGGGTTCTTGAACTGGACTTCTGTATGTCCGAAAAATAAACTTCTGTATGTACTGTTTTACTGTTTGTCGTCGGTATTGTACGTAGTAAAGTTGTTTACCACGATAATAAATACCGAACTATATACGCATGAGTTTTACATCCCGCCATCGACCGACAATTCGCCTCCAAAACAGTTTTACAGAAATCTATCTAGATTATCAATGCTCGGTAATTACTCATAAAATTGGGAATACTTTTAGTTACCTATTTGAAAAGCGAATTAGTTTATATGCTGCACGGCGCCGCCCACCTTCCCCTTATTGAATGAGCGAGCGAAGCGAACGAAGCTTGGGCCGAAATTCGTTTGTATGTTCGCATGTCCCACTGTCCAGCTGTTCTTCTAAACAGGTCGCAATCGATTCTCGTGAAATGTTGTGTTTAAAATTAAAATAATAATAATTCTACAGCTCAGAGCCACTAGTGACTATCACTATAGGTATACGAATACTAACAGCAGCCCGTCTCATCGCTGTTATCAGGGCAGTCCGGCGTGCCATCGCACCGCAGATGCTTGGGCAAGCAGCGCGGGTGCAACGCGCAGCGCAGCGCGCCACCGCCTGCCGACGCGCAGTGCGCGCAGCCGCGCTCGTCCACCGCGTCCGCGCAGTCGGGCACGCCGTCGCATGAGCGCCGGGACAGCGCCAGCCGTTGCAGACCGCCTCGGCAATCTGTCAAAATAGATATAATATACATTGAATAAATTAAATAATGTTTTTCTGCAAAGTTTACTATGCAGAAATACATTATTTACTTAATTTATTCAACTTATAGTCACGAAAAGTTTTTGGGCCAAATTTTCTGCAGGTGTGTGGATGCCTATACTATTAAACGAGCAATATTTGAATATATATTTGCAATCACGTTTTCGGAAACGGCTCTAACGATTTTGATGAAATTTGGAATATAGAGTTTTACGGGGGAGAGAAATCTATCTAGCTGGGTCTTCATGTCTGGGAAAATTAGTTTTCTCCGTATTTTCTCCATTTTCAACCGAGCAGAGCTCGGTCGCCCAGGGACTGTGGTTTACGCGACCAACTTCAGTTAGCGACCACATGTTATTTCAATATAAAAGATACTTTTACCTAATAACGATTCTGCAGATCCTAAACAAACATGGCAAACAATGCAGTCGTATGCAATTTCATCTAATTACATAAGGTGGCCGCATGGTGGCCGCTAACAGACGGTATGACGAGCCTGTAGGCCTGTAGGTATGTACTTACCTAGATAGCAGTTTCATTAGCCGCCACCGATATTACGCTTGTGCAAACGCGGCCTGAAAAGCATTCGATTCGCACAGAAAATCTGTTTAGTCCTACACTTATCCAAGCATGGGTGCGCGAATCCTTGTGGCGGTAGGTCGGCCCTGACATTTTTGCACAGTCCTATGCATTCATATTTTAACTACGCCCTTTTTTTAGTGAATTCCAAATTCGGTTTATCTTTGTTAAACGGTCTGGCAGGCGCCCGCTGACTGAAGTCGCGGCGTTAGGCGCAGCTGCAACTGGCATACGAAGTCCGTACAATGAGCTCATACCCGGTTCGGACGCACACGAGCCAGGCCCGAAGTAGTCCGGGAACCTGGAGCAGTCGAAGTGCGGCCGCAGACGGTCCGGCAGGCGCGCGCCGCAGCCGGCGTGGAAGGCGCGGCAGTAGGCACGGCACGGCGGCACTAAGCGCGCCTCGGCGCAACGAGGCTGCAGCATTTGGCATACGAAGTCCTGGAACAAGTTAAAAATATATTAGGTAATATAACGACGACAACAATACCTAAGTTATGCTCAGGCAGAGAGTGCGTACCACACATCGTTTTCCCGGTAAAGACGGGACCCCTCGATTCGCCGAGGTCATGGTGGGGGATTCGTTCTGCGAGCGGTAGCAACTCTGTCGCGACTTCCTCTAGTATAGCGGACAGGCTTCGAGGCCTGTCCGAGACGGGTGTTAGTTCGTACCACACATCGTGTGTACGGTCCTTAAGATTTTGACATGGCAACACCTGTAAGTAGTGATGTATACAAATTGTGGAAAGTTTCCAAAAAGTTAGAAAGTTCTCGGAAATGTCTAGAAAGTTTCACAAGGAAATTTACATAAAACAGTAACTCTTATACATTGTGTCGGTATAAGAGTTCGGTACAGTTTTATGATTCTCAGGTACGGAATTTCCATGTTGGAAATGGGAAGTTTTAATCCCCATACAAAAATTATAGAAATTTCCAAAATTTTCCTATGTTAAATTGCAGATAAAATTCGCAATAACGGAAACTTTCCGTCGGCACATCAGTACCTGTAAGTTGTAGGAAAAAGTTAACATGTTCAAGTCACTTCCTTTCTAACCCTACTTTTGCTAGGCAGACGTGCCAGAGTTAATTTGATGAAAGATTTTTTAAAAATCTGATAGGAAACCGAGTGAAACGCCAGTGTTAAATTCAGTAGAATCGGTGAAGTTCTGTTCGCGAGGTGCTGACGTGGTTGGTGCGGACCTCAAGGCTTGGGGAAGGGAGGGACATAACTGGACTTTGACCTGATTGAGGAACATTGGAACCGCCTGCCTTCATGCGCAGCAGCTGGGACTCCGGTGAGTCACACTCCCTTGTTTTTATGATCCGCGTACCGTAAGACAGCATCAGGAATCGACCTAATAAGGTCGCAATTTTGAACAGTGCGTGACCAGTCACCATTCGTCAGTAACGGTCACACATATCCGAATCGTAATGTTTTATTTAAGTTTTTATGAAAAAAACGGTCAATAATATGTCTTTCTGTGAGATTTAAAAAACCGGTCAAGTGCGAGTCTGACTCGTGCACCGAGGGTTCCGTACGAAATATCATACAACACACCCGTCTTGCCCCACCCATTAATTTTAGAAAAAAATTTAACAACGCAGTGTAGTTAAGTTACCGTAGAACCCTGTCGCAATTGACAGACCGCCGTCACTCAAACTCGAGTGGTATGTCACCTTATTGCGATAGGGTTCTACGGTGGTACGTTAATATATTTCCCTTACTGTATGTTGGTTTTTCAGCGATAATTCTTTATCAAGTGAATTAATTTCGATACTTCTTTTTTTATTTGCTAGAAAGTACTTTTAGAAGACTTTCATACGAATTTGAAGGAAAAAAATTAAACACAGAAGTATTAAATTACAAACAAAATTAACATATGATTTATGAAGAATAAAAAAAAAATTACGCTAGATAGAGGTCGCGTTATACTTTTCCGGTAATATTCACGTTAATATTAATCATATATATTATTTTCAAATTTTTCGCTATGTTAACTTCGGAGATAAGGGGGGGAATGGTATTTTTTTCAACATTTTTCTTTATAAATCAAAATTTTACCATTGTAGAAAAAAACTAAAAACTGTTTTAGAATGTACAATTCAAGCCCTTTCATGTGATACCCCACTTGGCCTACTAACTAGACTATGAATTTTTGCTCCCCTCTTATCCACCCTTTTTTATAAAAATTAAAAGTATATATTAAAAAATTTCATTTTCCATACACGAGGATTAGCTTTGTTTACAACTATTCCAAATTTCAAATCGATAGCATTAGTAGTTCCTGAGATATTTAACTTTGTGACAGACAGACAGACGGACGGAGTCGCACCATAAGGGTTCCGTTTTTACCTTTTTGGTCCGGAACCCTAAAAAGGAATACCTAGTCCGTGTTTCACAGTTCTGATCAGTGATTTATTTGTGACTGAATATGATTACGTGATTAAGTATCTACCGTCGTGTCGTGTACGTTAGTCTTACCACAGACGCATTAAATATTCAAATATACCACAAACACCGAATAAAGTTCTAGAGCTCTCAAGCAAGATATTTAAGATATTACCTACCTGAAATTGTGAGTCAATGACCGTAATCTCGGCCAATTGTTATGCTGTTTCGGTATCTAGTTACCCAAGCATGATCTCAATATATGGGATATATGAGTGTTTCTAACCGTATTTTAGTTAACATTTTACAATATGGCAATGGTTATTGATTAGTTAACGGTTGGCATGTG
Source organism: Epinotia nisella (assembly GCA_932294315.1). Lineage (NCBI taxonomy): Eukaryota > Metazoa > Arthropoda > Insecta > Lepidoptera > Tortricidae > Epinotia > Epinotia nisella. The sequence continues at coordinate 13,347,060 of OW028679.1, read as the reverse complement.
GTCCTTCGCACCGGATTTTACTTGTGTAGGGTACCTATAGGAAAATTTACTACTGAAATTAACAACATACTCCCCGATAACATAAGTAGGTACATTCAACCCGTCGATACCTGAAAGAGTTAAGTACTTATCTATCTTTTGTTTTGTAAATTTGTAGTATATTTACCTGAGCAAGATGAGAGCATTCCGCATCCAAGAGTTCTCTAAACGCGACTACATCTCTCAGCAACGCGTCCTTGTTCTGATGTCCCACGAGGTTGGGGTATGTAGTGGCGTTGTAAGGCAGGGAAGTGCATAGAGAGAGGGTGATGGGGGCGCACTCTCGGGGTTCTTGTACGGTTTCAGCTGTAACCGCTTCAGTGGTGGGCGAGTCGATAGGTGTCGCGTCGGTTTCTTGCAAGGCTTGAGATGATATCACTGTACTTTCCTGGAATGTAGAAAACAATGTCAGTAGTTGCAAGCTTGCTCAAGAATAGATAAAATGGTTAGTCTAGCCACGATTACAATGGGTTAACCTACCTAGTCCATGTTAAGTTTCTTCCAAACAAATCCTTTTGAAACAAGAAACTATCACCCATTCTTACTTACATATTGCAACTTTGTTTATCGGCGGAGACGACTTACATTGTACAGACGGGTATAGATATATCTCTATTCAGCGCATTTAAACGTACCTACCTACTTATCTGGAAACGCTCTCTAGTATTGTATATCCCACCAAAAACATAAATGTAAAAAAGGAGAGCCAAGTTCAATACAAAAATTATGCTTGGCTGTGGGCTTCGCCGCAAAAAGAATGGAGATCTAAATGAGTGCCAATAGTTATGCAAAATCCAAATATGTATTTATAGGAACAAAATAACATTATGAACAAGTATTAAACTCTATTTCTTTGCTTTATTAACGTAACGGTTTCGACGATTTGTTATAGGTATCCAACCTATAACAAATCGTCGAAACCGTTACCTAGGTATATAGTGAGTAAATTTTTACAACTCCCTGTTGAACTGTTGTTAGCTAATTAGTTACCTCTATGTGCAGTGTTTCTGGCAGCAGGGTGCCGTTGAAGTAGCCGGTGGGAGCTGCCAACTCTCGTGCCAGGACGGCGGCCACCTCGCCCGTGCCCACTGCCGTGAAGATCGGCTCGAACGACACCTCGAAGTGCACGCGGGTGCCTTCCTCCACGCTGAAAAATTACATTATAGTAATCCAGGTAAGTATGATACAGGCAGATGTGTAGACAGAGTTTAATTCATATAGTTAGTTAGGTAGCTGTCTGTCTGTTCTCTACCATGCTTCAACCGCGAAACAGACTAGGTAAGTATAAGTAGGTCATTGTGGGAACAGTGGGTCACCCTTTTTTCAGAGGCATGCAGCTCAGAAAATATACAAGCGATGTCGAACTCGGACAAAACAAAGATTAGATATTTAGCTACATTTTATTCTTAGAAGTGATTTAAACATATCTGATTAATTTCGAATTATGTACTTATATTCATTTGTAAAAAAGTGGCAGTTGACCCACTGTGTCCTTAGGGATGTATACAGTGAGTCAACTCTGTAGGAACAGTGAATCAGGATGGTATTTAAATATAATAATCCATGTTATTGCAGCGATTTTATATAAATGTTGTACAACCAATCCTTTAGGCTATATTTAAGACAATATATGTAATTGAAATTTACATAATATCACAATAGACAGCCCAAACCAAAATAATATTTTTAGACTTAGACGATTTTAATAAATTGTAGCTTTCTTAGTTTTTAAATATCATTCAGTAATCTCAGATAAATTATTAGATGCACTTAATGGCACTTTGGTTACTATTAACTTTTACCTAAGATATTTGTTCGACCCAATGTACCCACTTTAAAATCAATCCACTGTGCACCGGAGCGGTGATAGGAGCTATCACTTTAATTTTAAGTTGCAATAAGAAAAAAAATCTTGTGCTAGCAATCCCTAATTTGACGTCATATGAAAGCTTAATAACTGTTTAATAAGTTTAAACGATAATCCAGTAAATAAGATTCATGGACACAGAAGAAGAAAACAACAAAGTTTACATGAATATCTCACTTTTGCTCTCTCAAAACACAATTTTACTTTTGTACCGTACACTGCTGCCCCGAGCGCCGCAGTGACTAGATTGGAAGGGGTGATGTCTGGGCGCGAATCAACTGTGAAAAACACGCAGCAATATCGCTATTATTTCTGTGCAATATGGTGCTGATCCAGTGTGCCCACATGACCCACTGTTCCCACAATGACCTACCTAATTTATTTAAAATTTAAGTAATAGAGATATATTTTTTTCTGAAATCGTTTTTTTTCTGCGTTATTATTATAAAACAAACTAACCTAACTTAATAGAATGGGCTCTATACTTAAAAAAAATTAAGTTTTGGGAAATAGAAATTAGGGTCAAGTGGGGTAAATATAAGACACTCAGTATTTTAGGTAAAAATAAGACACCGTTGTTAACACTCAAAAACTCTCTGATAATTCATTCTACTTTCATATAAAATAATCCTTATCCACTAATCTTTCATGTTAGAAATTTTAATTAACACGGACCACTGTAATCAAAGACTTATGTTAAATTTTGTTTTTGAGTAAAAAAAATGGCGCGAAAATTTTCTATCATAGTCGACCAACTTTGGTTGCGGTCGCTTACCTCACGGTCGCGGGCGCGCGGTGCCCTGCTCCGCGCGCCCCGCGGGGGCGGTACTTGCGTCGGCGACCAGGCATTTTACTCTAAGACATGCTACTGAGCTGGAAGGTTGGATTGTGTTGGTGGGAAAAAATGAGACAGGCTTTAGGGAAAATATAAGACATAGTGCAGTGTAATAATAAGACAGATTTAGAATAGAAAAAATGAATAATTTATCTAGAATATGAGAAAGGTGACTTCGTTCTAATAAAAAACACTATTAAAAACTAAAATAAGTTCTACGTAGTTCGAGTTGAAGGATTGGAAAACGAAAACCTATCAGTAATTTACCTAAAAAGATCAAAGAAAATTTTCTTAGTTTATCCTGATAACCATATTATGTACTCTGTTCACAAAGATGGAGTTGTCATAAAATTATCTGCTCCGACACAAAAAAGTAATATGCGACCATTAATGCTTAATATCGACTTTGAAAAATATTAGGTCAAGTAATTTCGAAGTGTCTTATATTTGGACTAATTTAGAAGTTTTTGTTTATTTTTTTTTATTTTATAAGCGAATGTCACTTTTATTACTTTAACATATAATTTACGTTCCTCGTGGTGCAATCTAAGACTGTAATTGTTGATCTCTTATCGTAATACCTAATAATAACGTCGAAGATATTATAATGAATAAGCACAGTTATGTAGCCATGTTAATTTTTGAAATATTTTGATAAAAAAATTTAAAAATTGAAAGTAAAAAAAATATTTCGTATTATTTTTTCCCTACACTGTATCAAAATTACCCACTCGTTTAAAGAACACCTATAGCTTAGAAATTATGGGCTGTCTTATTTTTAAACAACACTGTTTCATATTTACCCCAAATTGATGGAAAAAAATGAGACACATAATTTGTATTGAAATAATAACATTTTATGAATTCACAGTTACATTAATAGTAGTGTGCAAAAGATAGTCCAAGATAGTACATTTCTATAAGTCCAAAATATTATTACTTAATTTTTAGAAGCATGTAAACCCAAAAGTTGTTATTTTTGTCCCATATTTACCCCACTTGACCCTATGCGAAATGAGTGGTATATTGTTCGGCCATATGCACGGCCACCGACCGTGAGACAAGATCTGCTCACACACGTGAGACGTCGTCTCACAGGGGTAATACAAATTAAGAAAACATGAATAATCTTTTCCTTGTATCCGGGAGTATTTAGGGCCGTCTGTTTTAAACAGGTGATAATCGTAAGTTACATGATTACATCCGTTAAAATCTGTTTGTAAGGGAAGTTTGACAGTTTTCTACGAGATGACAGCTTCCGGCGTTATACTGAATGCACACCGGTCAGTAAAGTCTAGTACTTCGATGCGATCCGCCCTTAATCGTTCCAAGCTACACATGGGAAAGTTGAAATGGGCAATGTAGTGTAGGCACAGTGATACGTAAACCGGAAAATGAGCACAGGAACTACTTATCGCAAGTATCTTTTCGTTTCCGTGTTTGACGGAAAAGTCTACTCACTGCACAAAGTAGTGGTTCAGTATCTAATTAGTGTGACACTGCATGGTATTACATGACACAAACTTAATGACAACATTATGAGCATATATTACATTCTTAATGACAACATTATGGGCCTTGGTTAACTTTCACATTAGGTAATTCAAACTATAAATAATGGCACAGTTACGCTACTTAGTATTATAAGTACCGTATATATTTACATTTGTTCAATCTAGCTTTATTATTAGTCTACCGAACCCTTACCGGCACCGTTTATTCTCATTTTACCCGAGGTGTCTCGTAACTACCGCGCGACACGGATAAGCAATTTCTCATTTTCCGTGTGGTTTCATTTACTTTAGAATTCGAGCCACGTAAAGAAAGGTCTGCGTGAGACCCGCGAGAACGTTTGTAGATCGACCTTCACTGTGTTTTCAACGACGTGCCATACATAGAGAGCACAAAGCTTTGAAACAGGCCACGTATAAACTTTCTCATGTCAATATCACACACAATGCATATGTTGTAGTTAGGTTACGCAGAAGACATAATGCCCATAATCGTAGTGCACCGCATTACCGCTAATGAAGCCTAGCCCCTCTCACACGCGATCACAGATCTTTTGTTAGTTTTGTAAGTGGCCATAAATAAATGCAGCAATTGCTCTTTCGAGCGCATTACCACTATTACCAGACATTAGACTACGTTACCTACTTACGACACTTACGAGGTTACCTACATATTTTTTTCGGGGGTACCTACCTAAAAGCACTACCAGTAAATACGAGTAGGCTTTTGATATTGATTATGAATTCAGTGATAAAATGTATGACAATCTTCAAGCAATACATTTTTTAACCTTGTTTTTCCGATAGGATGTTCTAACAAATAAAAGCCAAATTAATATTTGCAATTTACATGTCTAAAATTGGAGTCGCGTGTGTGTAAATACATGACATGACTTAAATGGGAGAAATCAAATTTAAATTGTCAATTAACATTGTCTTTAAACCACAGTAATATTAAATAATCATAGTAATAACGTTTCTTTAGAAAACTTCGCGGCTATTAAGCATGGTTTCAATTCAACTAATACGTGCCTTTGCTTGTTTACAATTTACAACAGTGTAGCACGCTCGATCCGACCTCGTCGAGATCACAAGAAAGTGAACTTTCTCTATAACCTACCATATCGACCGTTGGTGCATTAAACGACAGAGTGCCGATATTTTACCCCTTCTACTTATGTAATAGGCCTTATTCCAATAACTGACAAGCAAGCAGTTTTTCCTAGATCCATTGACCGGAAAATTAATCAGTCACTATTAGCTCATACCGTTTATCGCTGCTGTGACAAAATAACTTTCAGATTTTACTCCGCAAGTAGGTTCACCAAGACACGACCGTAGCTTTACAACGCTGGTGGAGTGGTAGCAAATAACTAACTCGCGCTTAGAATCTTGTGAAACACAGTGCTTACATTACTGTTGCATGCTATTGCTATTGAACTGAAAGTACCCATCTACAAAGTTTAGTACATTACATTACTCAGATGCAGATCGCAGGTATTTGACGCCCGAGCCGGAGGTAAAGGCGATAAATATGCAATCTGAGTCTTTATTACGGCCCGTGGTGAGTACAAAATTTTACGTTCCTCCCTGGCCAGAAAGTGGGATTTCCGGCACGCATAGAGTGCGGTAATCCCTATTTTATAGCCAGGTATGACGTAAACATATTTACCTGTCTAAAGCGAGTATATCCGCGGACACAAAACAGGACCTAAGCTCGGAATTCCGGTAGAGATCGTGGAGTGCTCGCTGCATGGCGCCCTCCCGCGTGTGATTGCCCTTGGGCTCGTCCCCCTCCTCGTCCCCCTCCCAGGAGCCCGTCACAAACGAGCCTCGGAATGTTTGCCGGTTTAAAGGATCGCCAAACAGGTACATGTCTGTAAAGGGGATAAACATGAACATATTATAACACCTAAACCTAAGTACCGGACCTATTCGGATGTGTAATAAAATTTTAAGGTTGCTACGTGTTTGGAGATTGTGACCGTTACACCTGCGCCATTTTGGGTCCTGTTATTAAATAAGACCATTATTACGTGCCGTAATGATTGTTCGCTGATGCGAAAGTCACATTGTCTCCGTAATGTTAATTGTTCGAAACTGTTGTATGCTGCAATTAATTTTGTTTATCTTTAATCGTGATGAAAACTTCATTGAATGCTTCATATAGATACCTACAATACGTCCACTTGTCGCGATCGCAAGGCCATTCGCACCGCGAGTCGAGTAGCCGCGGCCTTTGCGTTCTCGCGGTGACGGGCGCTCCGCCCGCGTTCTCTGTCGCCGCCTCCGCCTAGATGATGAACACTGCCATCCAATGTTTACTAACAAACACAGTACTAGTACAGCGCCATTAATCAACCACGCGAGGATTGTATTATATTTGCTAATGGTACCTACTGAATGTGACTCATGTCATGACAGTTTTATGATATGAGTTGAAAATTCATATAGGATGTAAGTATCATGTAACCAAAACTGAAATTGACGACAGTATGAAATAACGAAATGCGGCCAAATTACGTAATTAGCGAGACGTGATACGAAAAAGTTTGACATAACATGATAATGATACCGACTCGAAGTAAAGCTATTTGATCTAGATAAAATTCCTTGTGTTTTGTTGAGTAAAAGTTCTTCTTATATATGAGCTGATGATACCTTATGATGCAATATCGTGAACTATATAAGAACTTTGCTGATTACGTATCGCAACTTTAACAATGCGTCTCTAACAAACCTCCGCAAAGATGAATTAACTTTAATTAAACATACGATCGTATATGTAGACAACGTATTACTTACACCTAGGACATTGGTAGGTATGCCTTTGTTAGCAATAATATTGTATGCTTAGGCATAGGTATCTATTTCGTTTAATATTATGTATGTTTATTATGCACTTTTTGATCTTTTGAACTGGATTTTCTCATAAATATTCTTATATTATTAAAATGTTAGTTAATGTTGATGTTGTTGTTAAAGTGACCGAGAACCGACAACTGAGATTGATAGTTATTTACAATTATACCCTTCTAACTGGATTTTCCGGAAACGTCAATCGTTGGAAGAAGGTAGCGTTACACCGTTAGGCTAAGCTAAGCTGAGACAGAGATCGGGGTGAATTAGTTTGAGCCTGCTGAGGTTAGTATATCGTAGTAATTAAGGCCTTTTGGGGGAGATTGAGACCCTTAAGGGCGCGCGGCACCGCTGCGGCGCCGTCCAGCCGTAGCCAAACTAGACGATTACTACACGCTAGGCTAAGCTGAGACTGAGTAAATAGTACCTACCAACGTCCGAGGTAGCCGGTGACGGCGGCCAATAGCACAGCACCAGCAGCGCGGCGCAGCAGCCGCGCCACGTCTGGCTGAGCTTGCGCCGTTTAAAGCGGAAGTCGCTGCTTACCGACATCGTCGTCTCCGGCCGGTGCCGTTCAACCGTACTCCAACTAAACAAACTCACTAGGCTAAGCTGAGACTGAAGATAGTGAATGGTACCAACGTCCGAGGTAGACGGCGACGGCGGCCAATAACAGCAGCACCAGCAGTGCGGCTAGCGCGGCGCAGCACCCGCGGCAAGGCCGGCTGAGCTTGCGCCGCGTGAAGCGGATGTCGCTGCTCACCGACATCGTCGACTCCGGTGGCCGGTGCGCGCGGCAGCGCCGCGGCGCCGTCCAACCGTAGCCTAACTAAACAAATAAAGTACTATTAATAACATTCCTTCTCTCATTAGGTACCAAATTCACTAACTAGGTAAATTATGTTCTCAAAAATGTATCCAACAAACAAAGCAAAGTAAATAAAAATTGATACAATGTATATTAATGAATATGAATGTTTGTTCTCGAGTCTTGGATGTTTAATATCTATTTAAGTATGTATTTATCTATATAAGTATGTTTATCCGTTGTCTAGTACCCATAGTACAGGCTTTGCCTAGTTTGGGACTAGATCAATTGGAGTGAATTGTCCCACGATATTTATTTTCTTTTATTTTTTATTTTTATATTAAATAACATACGTATACGGCAGTAACATACATGTATCATGTTAGTTGTAGGTCCAATACGCTTTTCGTCCAAATTGTATTTCAACGCTCATTTCGTCCAACTCGCATTTCTTACAACACGCATTACGTTGAACTCGTATTTCGTCCAACACGTATTTCGTCCAACTCGCATTTCGGCAAACAAGTTTTTCACCCAAAAAGAAACCCCACGTCAATTATACCTAGTTGATCCTATTGTCGTGTCGGAAAATTACAGTGCAAAAACTGCTGCATTGCCAGAATAAAAAAATCGAAAAAGACAGGCTCGGGAGTTCTACAGCTCACAGAGCCACTAGTAATATCGACGAATCGTGATAACAGTCGAACGGCGTAGTGGACTAACTGCGTAATGGACGAATCGCAAATGAACGAACTGCTTATTAGACCAATCGCGAAATGGACGAACTGCGTAATAGACCAAACATATTGTGGACAAACTGCACAGTAGACGAACGGCCAAACGCGATTTGGACGAAAAGCGTATTGGATCTACGGCTAACAAATCGCTTATCTACATTAAAAGCTTCCTACACTTCTGTGGACTATGTATTGTTCTGTGGTTAAGTCAACTTCAAAAACATTTTACTTCACCAAATTATCTTACAAACAAGTGAGCATTAACTAAATTACTTATCTACCTATTCACTGCTATTCATGACAGATTGGTCAAAAATCGTGACGCCTGTAGCCAATTAGCGGACAATTGAGTCTGATTTGGACGAGTCTGCTTTAAAACTAATTTTCTGCCTGCCAGTCATTCAACTCAATGCAATCGCCAGCGTGAGATTGAATGAAGCGTTTCATCTCCTTTTGTAATACACACAATAAAACGTGTAAACCTATGGAACAGGTTACGTGCGAATAACAACAAATGTATAATAAAAGTAAGTTGGGAGATGCGCTAGCCTCCGCTTAGACGCACCTGCTAAGCTGAGCGCCGCGTGAACTCGTTTCCGTATTTGGCAAGCAATCTCTGCAGATTACTTAATCTACGAACTAAACTACTTTTGTTTTGGGTTAATTGTTTTACCCACGTTTCGGATTCTCTTTCAAAGAGCACTGTTGTTTCAAGAGTCAAAGACCAACCAATTATGTTTAATGAAATTGTTAGTATATGTTAAATAACACGCGAAACAAATGGTTGACACTCCCTAAAATCGTATATGGATTGGATTATGGATTAGGTGTTTTAACAATAGGTATATCTAATTATGACTGACTATAGCTACGAAATCGTAATGTCATGATCTGTTACTTACTTGCCTATGGAATGCTAATGGATCCTAATAGAGTACCTACCTACTTAACTGCGGATGTTCTAAAAGAGTTCTATTTCTATAAATTCAAACAGTTAACAAACTAATATGTAGAAGAACCAACTGTCTTCACGCAAAGGAATGTTAGGTAGGTACCTAATAGATTGTTTCTCAAAGTAGCTCGTGGTTTGACCCTGCGGTTAACTCAATCCAAGCTAAGATATCACTAAAATCATTAAGTTTCTAATGACAAATAAAGTGATTCAGTGGAGAATATGCGTCAAATGTAATATACCTACCACATACGATCGCCATGATAACTGCGAAAATCTTCGGAACATATCTATATCTATCGCACTTGCTGAATTCCAGTGGTAGACAGAGACGTACATATAACTGTATTGTCAGGAGTTCGAGGTAGCAGCTCAAGTATTTGTGTAGGTAAAATTAACAGAAACACAAAAAGTTGCTTCTTCTGTTCTATTCGAGTAACGCCTCTACGAACGATTTCTGCTACAGAGCCGAAAAACGCTGCTACGGCGTAGCACACGTAACCATACGTGGCCTCGAATGGGTTAAATAGCGCCTAAATCTCTGAATAAATAACCCATCATCGACGTATCTACCTTATCTTATACAACATACCTGGGTTCTCTCTTGCCCTAACTTTACGTGTCAAGTTTTAAATGTAAGGGACAAAATTTAGTCGGTTCCATGAAGTATCTGGAACAAAGCCTATACGTACACCTACCAGAATAACACATAGTTCCCCTATTGATCTTAAATGGCAAGAAAGCGATACGAAATGGCATAAATTGCGTCAACATGCAAAGAGAACGCTAGTATTATACCTCAAGTTGAAAGTAATTGAATGTCAGATCAGATAATGTTAAAATGGCCGGTTGTGTAAGGCGCTAATACACTTCCAGCTTATTGTTGAAAACAAATTAGGGCTTTCAACGTGGAAGTAATATTTCAAAATGTTTTATAAGACTGTCATTGTTCTTAAGAATAACATTAATTAATATTACATATTGGCTATCAGACTATTCCTCAATCACATTTACGTCCATTTAACTTTGTTAGGTGAGCTGTGCTTTAAAAATGTGATTACTTAATGAGTGCATTTTTTTATTTCCAGGTCCAATATTCTGGACTACCTACCACACCAGAATTTTACCAAAAAATTCCAAAAAATATCCTCCCATTTTACTGACGTCAGAATAATCATAATCATAATCATATTTTCACATCTCATGCTCGAAAAGTGTGTCATATTAGACTTAATAAGCGGGGCTAAAGTAGTTAATTTAGCCCCTAGGGAAAATATGTATACATATTTATGATTTTTAACACATTTAAATTGACCAATCAAAACACTTCACCATATTAAATCCACCAATCACAACTCTTTCAAAAAACATTTATCTTTGCTATCAACCAACCAGAATACCTACAGCTACATATTAAAATCGACCAATCAAACATCAGGTGTTTTTTAGTCCCTAATTCCAAATCATTTAAATCCACCAATCACAACTCTTTCAAAAAACATTTCTCTTTGCTATCAACCAACCAGAATACAGCTACATATTAAAATCGACCAATCAAACATCAGGTGTTTTTTAGTCCCTAATTCCAAATCATTAAAAAAGAAAACGTCTCACGCTGAACTGAACAATCTCTTCGCAGTGAAATTTGTTATTGATTGTGGATGGATAATCTTTATTTTACTATTTTCTCGCAGTCGAAGTGAAAAGTAGAGTGTATAACTCGGGTCTAAAAGCCATATTACCCCTCGAATTATTTTCCCTCGCTTCGCTCGGGAAAATATCCATCTCGTGGTAGTTTGGCTTATTTTAGCCCCTTGTCATACAATCTACTATTATTATTGGTAATGAATGTCATAAATTACATGTCAAGGTTTTACAAAATGGGTACACATATTATTTATTAATATTTGCTATCCCATTGTCTTAGTTTAAAAAACTATTAAAGAAAAACAAATGAATATCTGTTTTTTACTTATTCACTGGATTCATGAATAGTGACGCAGCCGCAGTGTGAAAAAAATCTGAAATTATTATCATGAGAGAACCTATTGAACGCCCCTCGTATGTGATGTGTGAAACATGTGGTTAATGGTACCTGCATATGGATAATTGAGAAACGTCTATAATTGCAACTAAATGCCCGGTCCTGGTCCCTTGGCACAAAAAGACCTCTACAATTGATAATTCGGGTCCTCTGTAATTGACGTTTAGATGTTAAACTTTTTTCTTAATATATTATGACCTCTCTGTAAAGGACACGAGGCATCGAATACCTTTATAATTGAAACGCTGTTAAATAACAAGTTTAGAAATGACCTCTGTAATTGTCACACGAGGCATCCAAGGCCTCTATAATTGAAACTATTAGAAGGCGGTTAAATCACATTTGTTTTTTTTTTGTGTTGTTGTTTGATGTTTTGTTGAAATTGTGTTATAGCGATTTTTATGAAATCAACTCTTCCCGAACCTACAAATGTTCAAGTAAAACAGTTAGTTTAAAAATGGGGGCTCAATGAACGTGACAAGCGATCGACATCCCGCCTGTTTCCGGCCAGGCGTCCCTTCACAACATCAACATAATTTAAAAATGATGAATATTTTATTATTATTTTATTTGATCTGTTTTATCCTTAAAATGAAAGTTCAAACAAATAACATTTACGTACTACTTAGTTTTTTCTATATCATAAAAACATAATATGATTTAGGTATATATATTTTTTTATAAACCTCCATCAAGGAAATTTCCAGTATTACGAACTCTATTATTGAGGACCTCTATAAATGAGACAATATTTTTTGAACCTGGTTAATTGGTACATACGACCTTGTTAAATGAAATATCTCTTTAACGCACACAAAATTGCTGGCCCGAGGTTTTACTGTATATTCAATTCTAGTATACTCATTCACGTCGTCTCAACTTCTCTAGGGTGAACTGGAACTGGTTCCCTTTAGGGATAAGTTCGTCTTTGTTACCAATTTAGTAGTAGGTAAGTATAACGAGAGCACAAGTATCTTATCTACCTACATGATTCATACTTGTTTGCTGGAATGAGACTATAAATTCGGTGTATTTACAACAAGGCACTGAGAGTAAGACGACTGATGATAGTTTCACAACATTGCAAGCTTTAATCTTGGAAGATTCGAAGCTCGAGACGAACTTGCAAAACCTATGTTTTGAAATACGCTGTCTCATTTTAGTATATTAAACTAGCTCATCACTTGGTCTCCGAACCAATCTAGAAAATACTTACCTACATTAAAGTCATTCATATAAAACTGCTCTAAGTTATAAAGCTGACTTTGTAGTTGTAAATTAAAGTTTAACGAAATAAGCCATAAATAGGTAACCTTCTATAATCGCAAAAGCGTGACACTCTGACATACAAGTGGCATTTGAACACAACATGCCAAACAAAGAGACTGTTTTGAAGTATTTTCGTTCGAGCCTCGCCTCTCTCGAACAAGGCCGGCCAAACCGCGCGGTTCAGAAATTGCCTTTGTAGATATAGCTTTCGATTTCGTAAGTAACTAATGTCAAAATAAATAATAATTCAAGATGAGCAAGCTTCTGGGTACCTGCCTACACAGAATGCGAAACAAACAAGCCTAATTTATTCAAAACTTCGGGTAGGTACATCAGAGTTACTTAGTACTACGAGTAGGTAGGGTACTCGTATTGGTAACGTCAAGTACCTACTTTGCTCGTTAGTGCCATTTTCGCACACATAAGTAAGTTCCGTGAATAAAGATTACCTTATACCATAGTAGTAAAACAGCCCCAATTAGATACGGTTATGGTAATACAATTGATAAATCGGCTTTCCATCATTTAGAAACTGTCGAATGTTTGAACGTGCTGCGTAGAAGTGGAACGGTTAATTAAGGAGACGCGCGATTTAAATGCGGCAATCGTAAAGTGCGGCGTTTGCGAATGCAGCGGCGTGCACTTGTCGCGACCTACATCCCGGCACGTTCGGCGCCCGCGCTGCAGTTGCAACAAAGGCCTGGCGCTGCGCTGTTCACACTTCCAGCTAGTTTCTATCATGATCTCTTAGCACTCACAATGCGATCGACATCACTTTCCTTCTAAACCTAAGTATTTGAAAGCAATCATTGTTAGGTACTGTGCCCGCTCATTTATGTAACATTGCCTTGGGGTGTGATAGAGAAACAGAGATTAAGATTATACAAAGATAGATTGGTACTTTAGGTACCTTGTTTTCTCGAAACTGAAATAGTTAGGTACTAAAATTAGCTAGAGCATGGGCAATTGGGCATAATCGTTATTAAGAAGTGAATAAAATGCAAAGTGATAAAGTTTTTATCGACTGTTCGTTTTAAATATTATACGAGTAAAAGTTACAATCGAAATAATACAATTGCGGAAAGTCACTCAAATGAACAACGACCGAAATTCCGGTAAAGAAAGCAACAACCCGACAGTTAAAACTGGAAGTAAGGCGCCCGTGAAAGTCGATAGGTAATTCGTCAACCGGTAATACAACGATTACTGATTACTGCATCAACCTATCAAGCTTATTTAATGCACGATACCATCGCATACGCTAAGTTTCTAAGCGTTTTATTACTATGGAGGTACCTAGCTAGTTATGTGTGACTAATACTACGAGTAGGTAACTGTGTCTAATAACCGTGCCATTAAACATATTATAATCGTGTTAGAAACATTGCTACTCGTAGAAACATGTAATTGTGCAATGTCCTACATCTTATAAAGCATGGCATAAACATCTTATTAAAATAATACAGTGTAAAATTGTAAAACATACCTACTTAATGAATTACTCGTATAGTATAGATATGCGAAGAAGATTCCGGTACGCAAAAGAATAAACTACTAAGTTTAAGTAAACTTTGGTTGAATAGAGAACTTGCTAATAAAAAGAAGCTAACATAAATACAGTACCTAAGCATTGATTTACCAATACTTGATGATAAGGCGCATCACACACTCCCGCCGCGTACAAATTACGCCAAACGGAGGTGCGGTGCAGTGTGAAGTACCGACAAACTGAGGTACAACGTTGCGAACCGTCGCAATGCGGCGTGCGGAGCCGCGTACTAATTGCGCCGGACGGAGGTGCGGTACAATGTGAAGTACCGACAAACTGAGGTACAAAGTTGCGAACCGTCGCACCGCACGCCGCAGCGGGATGCGGCGGCGTATGATGACCGGCCACCCTATCATAGGAATTAGGTAGCTTATTACTTGTCTCTACATAATTATGAGTCTCACTTTCTAAGGACCTACATTTGCCATCCTGTACACTCCTAAATACTCGCTTCGTGCTGATTATGTGACTAAACCGCACCCGAGATCGAACGGCGAGAATCTGTGCAAGATCAACGATTTCTCTTTGAATCACGACCATTTGCCTATCACGTTAACGGTGCGATATTCTAATATTCAGCATCATATTAGTTTTATTTAAATTTAAAATGTGGCTATAGACTTTAAGTAAATAAGTACCTATATGCCTTTGTATTTATAATCTTGTTTTTACAACATTAAGCATGGGCAGCGTGCGGAACGAATCTCTTGATTTGTAGGTAACATAACCACATGTAACCGAATAGAGCTGTTGCGGTTACAGCGTGACTGTTTCGAAAATCGAACCGGAGTGACAGTTACATTAGAACAACGAATAGTATTATGTTGGTACTGTGGCATGCCAGACGATTTTGTTTTTTCATTACAAACTAATAAATTAGTGATGTATAATTTTAATTTAGGTGATCTGCATAAACCTTATTAGGAATAAGGGCAAGAGTTCTTAGCAAAGATATGTATTGTCTTTTATTCCGATATGTAATACAATGCAACGAAGAGCCGGTATTTGAATTGTTTAAAGTGTTAAGATAGTTTCTAGTTAATATTAGAGAATGAATTTCCTGCACCACTTCACTAAATATGATCCGGCTGGAAGAACCGTATGTCCATGCATAAGTCGTGCTTTAGTACCTATGTACCTGTGTATGTACCTAATTCTAGTTAAACTGGTTGCAATAAATGACTATGACTATGACTAAATTATCATAATTTACTTTAAAAACAAAGTTTAAACCGACTTCAATTCAGTACTTCGCCAAGCCAAAATTTTGATGCACCTATACATGAAATTTTCCACATTTCCTTTCCAATTTTACACATGAACTGCTTCCCGAAAGGAAATGCGATGGTTATTACAGAAAAATCCAATGTGTGCTAATGATATTTGAGGAGTTCCGACCATTCCTCAAGGATCTCAGAATTGACACTTCATTAGTTGCTACTTCAACGGAATCATGTCAGAATATTTGACGTACTTTACATCCTTTAGGATTTCTACAAGTCATCTGTGGTCTTCAACATCAGTCCCACTTCACCAAAATTGCGATTTCCGAGGGTAGGTAAGACACACGAGTTTTAATTGAAAATACCGAAAACACTACACGCGTGCCTATAAAATTTGAGGTTTGGCCTCAATTTCCCTGGAATCCCATTATCAGATCCTGACTTTGTGACAATGGGACCACCTCAGGAGTCTCTTTAGAATAAAAAAATAATTTTGAAAATCGGTCCACAATTGCCAGAGAAATCGGTGAAAATACATTTAAAATTTACATATATAAGTACCTACATACAGTTGAAATATGTACATAATTATAGTTTAGGTTCACATAGTTTAAGTTAGTTTATAAGTTTTTTATTTATCGTGTTCATTTGTGTTATGTTTATGTTATATACTTTGTATTATTTCATGTACGTTATGAAACTGAAAGTACATAGGTACATACAGTGCCACATAGAACTTCCTCCTTTTTTAAAGTCGGTTAAAAATAGGCACGTGCCCGTGCCATTGCATTGTTTCACATCCATATTTTAATAGGTTAAAGTGTTTGCTTTCGTTGTTCACATACATACTCCTATTAGTATGTCTTCGGATTCTAATATTCTGTATGTGACCCCCCCGCGACTCCGGAGCACGGTATTTCAATTATTGTATTAAATATTTGAATCATACACAGTGTTTAAAACAAAATTCGTCTTTCCTGTGGTCAATATAGTTAGAGCTTACTTACATGCATATAAGGGTGGATTGCAAAAATTTGTGCATAGTTAAGAGTCTAATCTACGTTTTAAGTTTTTTTCATTGTGTAATGGCAATTACTTACCCATGCGTTTTATATATGGGTAACTTTCGCTACACAATGGAAAAAGTTAAAGCCTACAATAGATTAGAAGGTGAAACTATGTACAGTTTTTTTGCAATTCACCCATAAATGTTTGTGTAAAATGTGTAAATAAATGTTTTTATCAATTTATAAGAGGAGACGCCGTTTATGCGGATTAAGAGTCCAATCAAAAATTTGGCTTGACAGCCCTTAACTTTGACAATGTCCACAGGAAAGACACGAACCTACATCTGTCTAGGTATGGCCCAAATGTTATTTAAATATCAACCTAGCCCATGTCGTTCTAAAGGCTCATTAATCTGTTTTATAACGAAAACCATTTCCTATAATTTTCTTTGGAACCTATAATAAATTATCCATAAAAGCTCTACCTATCGAAGTCATAAAGAAACCAATATCCGTTAAGTAGGTAAGATACCTACATCTACCTTTATTGATCTCGTATATTGTATAAATTCTAACGTGGGTAGATATTTGATTGGGAACTATCCTTATAAAACGTTTCTCAGTATTCTGGTGAGTAAAAGTACCAACAACTTTATAATTTTAAGTAGAGTCGTGACTTTAGAATACTTGCTTCATTTCGTGAACTTTTAAACGTTCACCTTGCTGGAAATTGTTTAGATTACAAATTTAGGCATAGTACTTGCAATGAAATTGAGAAATAATAAAAAAGAATAGGAAAGGTTTGGTAAGTAGTAAGTACCTCCTTTAATAGGTAGGTACGTGAATTTTTACATTATGTTTTCAAACAATAATACTTCGTGTCTTTTCCAATTAGAATTATATTAGTTAAACTAGGTATTGAGCATATAACGATAAACAAAGGTTAACTAATCTTAACAGTAATTAAGTAAATAGGATTACGTAAATCCAAAGACAAAATAAGTTACATTTTAAACACTCAACCTTAACAGCTCCACTAGATGATCTCTTGAGTTCTCGGCCCTGTGTAAAGTACCTATATGGGGATAACAGGCGGCATACCTACACAAATACAACGACATCTAGTAAGTAGATAATTAATTTAATTTTTTATAAATTTCTTTGGTGTCTAGACCTAAAACTTAGGCTTGGGACTGCTGCAAGTAGAAAGTAGATATATTGTAGATATTACTGCTGAAATCCTATTTACACCTGTTGTTAATTGATATGATCGTGTGTGAAATGTTACTGATGATTGAATCAGCTGAATGGTGTCCGAGTCGGAAGAGCGCTGACCCGGATCGCCGCGTCTACGTCTTCTCCGTTAGCGTCCACTGACACACTTCGCACACAGCTGATGTACCTACCAATTTACCGAAATTCTCAAAATATCGATCCGTTACCAATCTGTGTGTAAAAACTTACTTCATAATACAGCCATATACGAGTAGGTACCTACTCTAACCTAGATGAGTCATTTTGAGCTTATGAATTAGGTGTGGTAGGTAAAAATAATTCGAAATATTTTTTTGTTTAATTTTGTAACGCAACGCAGCAGGTAGCCTGCTACTATATCTATTCAAACACCTACCTACTCATATGTCTACCGTACATAAAACTAAATATTAATACCTACGTAAATAATGAGTATAGGTAAGTAGGTAGTTACCTACCTAAATTAGGTACCTACTGTGCCTACCTATTATAACATAAATTTACTTTAAAAACAAAGTTTAAACTGACTCCAATCCCGTACTTTGCCAAGACACATACATACATATGTAGGACATGAAAATTTCCTTTCCAATTTACCAGATGAACTGTTTTCCTGACTTGGTGACAAATGGGACCACCTCAGAAGTACACTCTTTCGAATAAAAAAATAAACTTGAAAATCAGTTTACAATTGACAGAGAAATCGGTGGACAGACATAAAAAATACATACGGTGGAACATATAACCTCCTTCTTTTTTAAAGGCGGTTAAAAATTTTAAAACTATTTAGTGCATAGTTTGCTGTATTCACATTTCACACCAAACTTGGCTTTGTAGGTAATGTGTATAAAAACGTTTTTCTTGTACACGTATAAAGGACCTCTACAAATAACTTCCTGCTCTAAAAAGCCGTTCGATAAGATCAGAGACCGATTTATATTGTTATTTTATATAGAGGTAGACATGTCGTGCCGCATATCATATTCCGGGTGTCGACATTGCATAGACTGGAGGTGAGAGGCGAACGCAAAAACTGTAAGGACGGAAAATACTTCCCCGCAACAAGTTATGGGTGTAATTATCCACCTTCCAAACATGTAGTTAAAAGCACGAAGCTTAGGACCGGCACAGCCTACCTAGGTACTTACTTAAGTAAATACCCTCGACACGGTTAGGTAAATATTCTCAGAGTAGCGGTCAGCATTTTTAAATAAATGCAATAATTATTTCTTGATTGCTAAGGCTAATGCATACAAAGTAGCTTAACTACCTACAAGGCAACCTTTATTTTTTACAGAAATTTTGCTAACAATGTTTGTTTGAATGTATGTTGGTACCTATACGATTCGTTTGTTTAGGTCAAATTTTACTAAGTGTCCGAAGGCTAATCGAGAGTTGAAATTTTGTATACATGTGTACCTAAGTCAGATGCCAATAGAAATTTTGTAAATATTTTTGCTTGTGATATTGAAGCCCTTTCAAACCTTCACCTATAGATGCTTGACGTTGCTTCTTGTTAAATTTCATGATTGTAAAGTAGCTAGGTAGGTCAAAGGAAAGTATCTACCTGTAGTATTCAGAGCAATGACACGTAGTTGCAGTAGGTATCCAAGAGGCAACCGGATAGCTCGCGGTATTTGAGTTCCCGAAGTGTTGTGGAACCGCCCTGAGTAACCCGAACTTGCCCGAACTGAGCTAAAAAATCCCCCCCTTTTTTTTCGCCCCAGTCCAAGGTGGCTCAGTTCGGGTTGCACAGACAACACTTCGGGAGCTATCCGGTTGCCTCTTCGATATAGGTTTTGATCACCTTGCGAGTGTTAAATTATACGACAATATGCGGCATAATCAGTTATAGGTAATCTTTTGTTTGCATTAACTTAGAAGTATGAATTTTTGTGATCATGTAGGTACGTTACCCTAAAAATTAAGATACCTAACATCTAATGTGTGTAAATACCTGCCTATAGGTACGGTCGGCCTCACAAGGGGCTTAACACATTTATGTACCGTGTCGTATGAAATGTCATGTTACTGCCGTATGAATTTGTGTCAAAACGACAAGGGGCTTAATACCTTTGTAACCGTGTCGCATTAAACGTCATGTTAAACTGCCATATGAAGTGCTCAAAAGAGTGAAAACGACAAGGTACTTAGGTGCTCAGCTACTTATGAGGCCGACTGTAGGTACATGCTAGAAATCCTAATTAACCCTAGTCATGCATTATAAACGTTTTTGCAGCTCTACATCACAAGGGTCACGACTCCTTTGCTGAATGAAGCGGAATGCTTATAATGGTAAAAAATACTCATTGCATGCGCATCTTTAAAGTATTTGCCTGATGATGTTTATGATTTCAACATCATCAGGCAAAAATATATTGAGTATACTCGGTATAGGAGTACGTAGATATCATACAAAATATTGTAATAGTAACAGTAATGATCAGTTTAATTAGTACTGCCCACTTATAATAGAATCTACAATTAGGTGATCTAAACTGACCGGTGAAAATGCACAAGTGTGGCCATAGTTTGGCCAGTGCTGGCTCGGCCGTACCTCAACGTAGACATCAACAGCACTGGCCAAACTATGGCCACACTTGTGCATTTTCACCGGTCAGTTTAGATCACCTAATTGTGGATTCTACTGCAGTAAAAGCTCTCGTACGTACACACTATACCTACCTGGTAAAGAGAAACAACCGTTAATGACTGAAATACCCATGCATATAAAGATCTATCAATTGTATTCATAACAATACTGTGAATCACACGTGACAATATTAATTAGCACTGCGTCAAGACAATGAAAGAAACCATCGAATCTCACCTCCGACTCCCATGTGTTTTTGGCGGATCGCGGCTTCTCCTTCATATTTCCAGAGAACGTCATCCCGGTCCTTTGTCGGGCCGCTGCACTTTCCCACCGCAACCGATTATGAATGAAGGGGCGGTTCACTGTCCACAGTTTAACGGCACACTTATTGGCACTGTCGCTTTCTGTTATATTTGCGCGGGACCGTCGGGTGTAATGTAAACATTGCGCTCGGAGCGGGCGAGGCTCGGGCGGCGCGAGGAGTGCAGCCGGGCAGCGCGCGGCGACTGGCGGCCGCCGCGGCGTCGCGGGCGCGGGCGCGGGCGCGGGCGCGGACGCCGGCCGCGGTAACGGGCACGGACTACAGTTAACTTTCTCTCATCTCAACCCGGCCGCACGTCCATAACTTAAGCGCCATCGAAAGTGCTACCACAGCCTCACGGGTCAAAGCCTCCGTACCATTTCTCGAAACAATACCCTTTGAATGCGATGATAATGATTATTCATTCCGGCATCTACTGCAACCGGCACGCTTTATGCATTAGAGGACAGTTTGATTACGAAAATGTATTTCGTGCAGACGGGTTTGGAGATAAAACAAACACAATCGAGTATAAAACTTAATGTATAATCATGGTATTTACAGACTTATCTTATATAAAACAAGTAATTATGGCTATTATAAAATGTACTTATTACAACATGTCATTAATAATTTACACAATATTCAAATAAAAGCAACAGTAAACGGATTACTGAATTACATATTGTAGTAGCACAAAAGAGACGCGCGATACCGTTGGAAAAAAGAGATTCCGTAATTTATATCATAATTAAAATTATATACAGACATGTTCATTGGTACTTTGCAATCTGTATTCAAATATACTTGTTGCTCATAATACACTTGTATGTACCATAATTCTTGTAACAAGATTAACATATCCTTACGTTTACCACAAATTTATATTTCCATTATAAAAAAGAATAAACACGTGCATAAAATACTTGCATAGGGTATGACATCAAAAATGCAAACTATACGTTTTGCTCTTCATAAACACCCCTGTATACTAAGTATAAAAATAATTTCTCTAGCTACAACACAATTGTTGCCGAGAACGCTTCGTCAAATGTAAATGTATACACATAAATCTCATTATGGAATACTATCGTTAGCGATGACAATTGTTTGGTGTACACGCATATTGCTAACACATAGCACCTTCGAGGTTAACATGCAAGAGAATGCCATAAAACTGTAACAAATACCTAGGAAATTAATTTGGCAAGTGCCCAGGACATCAACAAACTGCTTACATTATTAGGATTAATATCTGGGAATCGAGAAAGTCCTAATTAACTTCGTATCTAAATAAATATTCAAAATGTCTAATAAATATTCAGTTTACATAAAATTCAGGGTTTTGACCATAATTATTCACATTGACATTCTCTCCACAACACCAAGAAAAGAAAGTGTATTAATAAACCGAGCGAATACTACTGATAAAAAAGTTGTATCACAATATTTTGGTAAGTATTTTTACTCAAAGTAAACATTCTAATTATCAACTATAATCATGAACGGTACACGAACGCAAAGATTTCTATTAAAGCGGCTAAATTGAAGTGACATCGCTGTACGTTACCTTCGTTTGTATATACCTAACTAAACTACGCACAAAGACGACTTGATTATCATTTTCGTTACACCAACCAATCGGTTGCAACCCCGTGAATTGCACGCGATGTTTCTTCGATATAACAGCTAAATATATACTCACTTCCCCAACAGTCACTTGAGACACTCGCACGATATATCGCAATAACATATATACATAATTATAATGGCAATACATAAGCTAGTTAAAAGAATTTAGTTGAGCCTTAGATCTTTGGAAATCTGAATGTAATTCTTATTAAATACAATATCGATTAACGCCTACTTTTATTTAACGTTTTATTTGCAAATATAACAAAACTTTTTAGAAAAATAAGTCGTCACTTTGGCTTCCAATTTATCTATATGTAATGGAATGGTCTCAAGATTAACCACCATTTACTTATAACTTTGTAGCACTCTATTATAATATTGCATAAAGTACTGTGATTACGAAGTCGCTTAACATGAGAGAAATATAACTAAATGATTGTGTAGTAATACATAAACCTATGTTAATGACAATGTTATGGTTGGTATTGCAGTGAACGGAGGTCCGCCGGCCGCCGCTCGTGCCGTACGCGTGATCTAGAGCTCTGTTCATATCTTCACGAATAACAAACGATTGACTTTAGGATAAAGCGCGTCACAAAATGGCACCGCTACTAAACATTGCAATATAAAATGATTTTAATACGATCTCTATTCAAGCA
Source organism: Epinotia nisella (assembly GCA_932294315.1). Classification (NCBI taxonomy): domain Eukaryota; kingdom Metazoa; phylum Arthropoda; class Insecta; order Lepidoptera; family Tortricidae; genus Epinotia; species Epinotia nisella. Next base: position 13,323,915 of record OW028679.1, on the reverse strand, counting down.
TGAGTTCTTACTAAGAAATTATCATTAATGAAAATATGGTCTGAACACTAAAGTTTTAAAGATTCCACATATTCACATACAAAACTGATATTATTATTGCTCTCTATACTATCAATTATAGACATACAAACAACGTCATCGAAGAAATGAAAAGGTATTTCAATTACATGTACCGCTGATACAGTACAAAACGATAATAATGTAATCTCAGAAGGCGTATTTATATTAATTTAACATCTACAACTTTATACGAGCTTATTCGATCAATTTACTTAAGTCCTTTACGCAATACTTCGTTCAACGTTGAATACATAACGCTAGTCCTAAGTAAGAGCGCAAGATGTTTAACAAGTTGTTCCCGCCGATTTGCCTGTGCCGATTTGTCTATGATAATAGTTTGCGTTGAGGTGTCGCCGTCTAGGACGTTCACCTTTCTTCGCTTATGATATATGATAACGTGAACATTGACAGCACGCTGTCTGTGCGTTTTGTAATCACTGTGCATTTCCCTGTACTAAAACATATCGTCGCATTACTACTTATTCTTAATAGTGGGTGCAGGATTTTGGGGTCAGTCGCTGTGTCCAATTTACTAAGCAATTAATCAAAGCTATATTACCTGCTGTATATCAAGGAAAGGAGGTGTTAGGTGGTATATTAGTTGCGACAGTTTCGATTTAAGGAATACTCTTGGAGTCACATTTGATAATACAAATACATTTCGAAATAACATTTTGTAGTAGTGACGTCTATGTTCTACTTAGTTTATTGTTACATTACATAGCATCTGGAAGCACTTCTCAATCTCTCGAATGTTAAATCAATAGTGGAATCCAATTTACGAAACCTACATTAACTAGGTTATTTATTGACTGACATCTGTTAACCAATATAACACCCTACATCCCTATTGTACAACAATGAGCGTTTTTCAAAAAAAGTGAACGTGGACTTTTTCCTTCAGAATTCGATTTTTTTGGGTTTTTCTTACTCAGAATCGATGACACTATCGATCCTCATACAAGAAAAAAAGTGTCCAAAATATTCCATTCCAGATCGTCACATTTTTGTATGGTCGTGACGCACTGGAAGAAAAAACTTACATAGTAAAATCTGGGACAACTTTTTTCTTGCATAAGCATCGATAATATCAACGATTCTGAGTAAGATAAACCCAAAAATATCTAATTCTGAAAAAAAAAGTTCTTGTACACTTTTTTTTTAAAACGCCCCAATACATTATTTAGTACACGGTACCTACACGTAGGTCCGCAACTGTAGAACAGTGTAATGCAACAACCCGACTACCATTACGTCGCCGGCGATTAAACATTGCCTTTTTAAATGATGAACGACAAAACAGTATGACTTAGTGGCAGTATCTCGTGGCCAATGTTTACACAACATTAAGACACGCAACAAAAGTTAAATTTAAGATGTACGCCCTTAATAATGCATTTATACGCCCTCAGTTCCAAATTATAGATAAATTTATTGTGACCATAAAAATATATGTGAAATAAATATTATTTAAATCGAATCTAGCTTAATGACTAAACGGAGCTAATAGCTAGCAATATAAGAAAAAATCACAAATCTACATATGATGGATACGTTTCACATTTCAAAATGATCCACTCGAAATCTCACAATACACCGAGCTTCCAGCACATAATCTCCATCATAATAATCAGTATCACTAACCTTTCTCGAAGGTCAATTCAAAGAATGTATAGGTACGCTTAGATTAACTTAACATAAAACGATACCATTAAAGTAATAAAATTGTACTCGGCAATAACTAGAATATTACGATAAAAAGTCAATTAAAACAAGATTGCACTCACGGTACGCATATACAAAACGTAAGTTTAGAATGGCGGTATAACGCAACTTTAGAATATTCAACACTTTACCGATGCGTTCCGGTAAGCTATTGCGCGGGCTCCCGGGGTGTGTCGCGAGAAGTCAATATATAAGTTAGTTTATATGTAACGATCACAGTGCGGCGGCGCCTCAGCCGAGAGCGCGCTCCACAAGGCCCCCGCACAGCCGTCATGGTCTATGGAACCTGCAACCAAACAAAACATACATAAATCAATCAATCATACATGTGCGTCATACCTGGCCACACACCAGCAATTACCGCGGAAAATCCCACTTCCACTCCAGGGAAAGACGTAAAATGTTGTACTCAGCACGGGCGGTAATAAAGAAAGCCTCCGATCGCAATTTATCACTCTTGCCATCGGCTCGGACGTCATGCAAATGCCTGCGATCTGAGACATTATTTGTTTTACCGCCCACACTTCCTACTATTACACTTCCGCGCACCGAATTGTTAACGTTGTCGTCTTCATCATCATCATATCAGCCGAAAGACGTCCACTGCTGGACATAGGCCTCCCCCAAAGAGTGCCAAAGTGACCGGTCCTGCGCCACCCGGATCCAGCGGACTCCCGCGACCTTTACCAGGTCATCAGTCCACCTTGTGGGCGGCCTACCCACGCCGCGCCTTCCGGTACGTGGTCGCCACTCGAGAACCTTTCCGCCCCAACGGCCATAGGTTCTACGTGCAATGTGCCCCGCAAACTGACACTTAAGTTTAGCAATTCGGAGGGCTATATCGGTTACCTTGGTTCTGCTGCGGATAGCCTCATTTCTGATACGATCACGCAGAGAAACTCCCAACATAGCCCTCTCCATTGCCCTTTGGGTGACTTTGAGCCTTCTTATGAGGCCCATAGTAAGCGACCACGTTTCAGTGCCATATGTCATCACTGGCAACACACACTGGTCAAAGACTTTCGTCTTGAGACACTGCGGAATATTGGACGAAAAGATGTGTCGTAGCTTCCCGAACGCTGCCTAGCCGAGTCGGATTCGACGATTGACCTCTTTCTCGAAGTTCTACCTAACTGCACAGTCTGTCCTAGGTACATAGTCGTCTACAACTTCGAGCGCAAAGTGTCCGATTGTAATGGGAGTTGGTACTACATTGTTTTCGTCTTAATGATCTATAATTACACATGTAAAATAACTAATTACGGTGCAACGAACCAATCGATCTATCCTCGATATATTAATATCGGCAAGAAACATCATCTCATTCCTTTGTATAAAAAAACCATTGTATAGAAATATATATTGTATAGAAATTTCAGATATTGTTTACATCCTATTATATTATAAACGGCAATCTCTATTGTCCAGAATTGTTGAACTTTCTTTCACTACTCCATCCAGATCCTAAAGGTATTTTCTTCCCCTTTCAATTCCTCTTGCTTCACGTAACTACAGATAAAATAGTTTCATAATACGTGCTGGTAAAAGCCTAAATAATCTGACGAAGGAGCTGCATATTGACATAATTAAATAATACAGACGGAGTGTTTCTTTAAGTGCTTTATAAGTAAATATAAATAATAAATAAATATCGTGGGACAATTCACACCAATTGATCTTAGTCCCAAACTAGGCAAAGCCTGTACTATGGGTACTAGACAACGGATAAACATACTTATATATAGATAAATACATAATTAAATAGATATTAAACATCCAAGACTCGAGAACAAACATTCATATTCATCATACAAATATCTGCCCCGACCGGGAATCGAACCCGGGACCTCAAGCTTCATAGTCAGGTTCTCTAACCACTAGGCTATTCGGTCGACTGCATTGTGTTTTATCATTTCAATATTTTTATTTTATTTTTTAGTTTAATTACCACTACTTCACTAAGGTCACGGATGCAGTATACAGAGTGTTTTTAGGGTTCCGTAGCCAAAATGGCAAAAACGGAACCCTTATAGTTTCGTCATGTCCGTCTGTCCGTCTGTCCGTCTGTCCGTCTGTCCGTCTGTCCGTATGTCACAGGCATTTTACTCGAAAACTATAAGGGGTATTTGAATAAAATTTTGAGGATAGGTGTATTTTGTTAGCCGCTATATAGTTTTGTAATTGAAATGACAAAAAAAATTTTTTTCAGGGGTGCACTCCATACATAAAACTAAAAGTCAAATTTTTTTTTTTCATTATGACCCCCCGTGTGGCACATCAATCGATAGGCCTTTCAAAATAAATATAAGGTTTCTTAGCATTTTTTTTGATTAAGTGAATAGGGTCGGAGATAATCACCCCGAAAGTCACTAAAATTCTGTCCCCCCCCCTCTAATTTTTGAACGGTGTATTTTAAAAATATGGAAAAATTCATGAACATAGGGCTTATCAATTTCATTCACCGAAAATTGTTTTGAACAATATCGGTTCAGAGGTTTTCGAGATATTGCTGAAAAACTGCCTTCCTCAAAGAAAAGGACGTAAGTGCCGTAAAATTTCTGTGACGATACGACCTTTTTAATAGGCACGGAACCCTTCGTTTTGCGTGGTCCGACACGCACTTGGCCGGTTTTTTTAAATGGGACAGTATGGGGAAATCCGAATCTAAAGGAGATAGAGGAAAAGTGTCCAAGGAGACATTAGGTGTTTTTTTATGTAAACAAATTTGGCTCATTAAAATTTTTGGTCAAGCGTGAGTTGTTCTTAAAAAATGATAAAGTTGGTCATTTTTTTTTTGACGCGGGTCGACTCTGTTTCATGTAAGGATTATTTCATTGTATGGAAAGAAAAAAATCTGAACAGCAGAAGTTGGTCAAATTTAATGAAAACTAATCTTCATACAATTGCAGTATTCGCCTTTTAATATTGCTACAAGTGCCTAGGGCGTGTAAAAAATATTTAAAATTATTCCATTTTTAAATTTCGATAATCCATAAGAGCTCCAGATGATTCAAGAGAAGAACATTTTTTTTAATCTTCGTAAACATCATGGCACGCGATAGTCTTGAAATTATAAAAAAAAGAATTCAAATTTGGAAAGAGTGGCCCCCACGATCGCCCGACTTAACGCCATTAGATTTTTTCTTATGGGGTTACCTTAAGGGTCGAATTTATGAATCCCGATACAACTCCGTACAAGAATTAAAAGATGCTGTTTACAACACTTTAAACACAATTCACCATAAGTCTCTGTTAAATGCAACTAGAAGTGTCTTGAAGCGTGCTCGTACCTGCATAAGACAAGACGGCGGCCACATCGAACATTTACTCCAGTAATAAACCAACTGTATGAAGATTCGTTTTCATTAAATTTGACCAACTTCTGCTGTTCAGATTTTTTTCTTTCCATACAATGAAATAATCCTTACATGAAACAGAGTCGACCCGCGTCAAAAAAAAATTGACCAACTTTATCATTTTTTAAGAACAACTCACGCTTGACCAAAAATTTTAATGAGCCAAATTTGTTTACATAAAAAAACACCTAATGTCTCCTTGGACACTTTTCCTCTATCTCCTTTAGATTCGGATTTCCCCATACTGTCCCATTTAAAAAAAACACTCTGTATAGTGCTAGCCACCAGTTGTTTTTTTATATCATTATGTTATTACACTAATTACTGGTGAGAACATTTAATTGGCTTTCTTGTATCACATGTTCAAATCTTATGTTAATTTTCCGAACAAGAAATAAATAAATAGATTGGTGTGATAAAAACAAATGATGAATTATGTACGGTCTCCCCTATCTCTGGAGGAAACATGCACCTACCTTGTGAGGTGTTTGCTATCCTCGTGGACGGCCATCTCGGAGCTCTTGAACTCGTTGAGCTCGCGGCGGATGGCGGCCTTGTCGCGCGGCGTCAGGCGCGTCCACGGCTTGTCCGCGCGCCGGTCGTAGTCGTGCGCCTGCCGACCGAACGGAAACTTGATATAGATGCTTATGTACAAGGACAATGCCTGGTACTATTTCATACAAAGGCCGGGATATCGGGAAGCCTTTGTTCCGTTCCGCCTCCGTTCTGGACTACATAATAAGTAGATAGTCTTTTTCTCAAAAAAAGTAATCGGTTGGCACCCCCATATTTTAATCTCGCAATTATGGGTACTGGCGGATAAGACGCGCCGAGCAGAAAGAAAAACAATAACGTGAAATAAATTGCATCACTTGTATCCTTTACTATTACAAAAGCAAGGACCACAGAACACTAAATACTATAAAAAGACGATATGAGCGTGGCACGCGCGCCACTACTTTGAGCATGCGCTCAAAGCTTTCGCTTCAACGTCACCTGATCGCCGTGCAGTCGCTCACAAAGTTGTAGGGGACGAGGTGGCGACACCGGTACCGATAGAAACCGCGCTTGACACCCCTTCTATAGTATTTACTGTTCTGTGGCAAGGACAATATCCTTAAACGTGCTTGTTAAGATAAAATATAGCGTTCTTCCTTTTAGCGTTCTGTTGATGAGCCACTTGTAGCAAAAGCGGTCCTCACCTGTGTAACCTCGATGTAGTCACTGAAACGAATAATCTTCTTCTCCTTAAGCTCGTCAACGGTTGGTCGAAAGCTAAGTTTGCGAAGAAGATACCGTTTCTTTTCTTCCTTCTGTTTCTTTTCCTCAGCAGGTGATTGACCTGCAGATTTTTTTTAGATTATAACCAACTAAACCAAAACTATACAGTTAAAATATAAGTCGAACGGTCACACTAGATTGAGACGACCGAGTTAGTCGAGCGGATCGGGATATACTATTGTAATAATGGGAAATAAGCCAACGGTAACATGTGACGTGACGTCACTGTTCTAATTATTTAGTACCTACTCGACAATGTTTTGGCTTCTCCATAGTTTCTTGAGCTGAACTTACACTTTATTGAAATATGGATTACCAAAGTGGAATTACATGAAGTAGTAATTCGTGCATTTGTAAATCAAGTGTACAAGTGTGCCATTCAGACACAAGTATTGCAGTTTTTTTAATGATGTGTATGATCAATGATCATTAAAGCGTTCCCATGTCCTGGACAGTAATTACTGCTAAACCAAAAATTAAATAATTAACTAGACACATCCAATGTTGATTTGTTGACATAGAGAAGTACATAATGGTTCGATAAGTACTTGAATAACATCTAACAGGAATTACAAATGTCTTCTATTGTGAGCGGGGTCTCTGGCAGAGCCATGTAAAGGGCGAGAGGAGGAGGAACGATGGTAGAGAGTACGCTATCGCTTACTTTTGAGTATATTCCTCTCGACCAGCTCGTCGGCGGTGGGGCGCATGGACAGGCGGCGGATGAGCCGCGCGCCGATCGCCTCCCACGACTCCTGCCGCTCGTGCTCGCTCTGCACCACCAGGATGTTCCTGCGCAGGAAACGCTGCATCCAGTTACCCGCGTAACCGGCGGTTGTAAGCTAACTACTCCGCTGACGTAACGCGTAACAATCACATTTATCCGCTCCGCGCACTGGCAACTGGCAAATAAAATCTGCGCACGCCGGGAATGTTTTCATAACGTCAGATTAACGCTAAAACTTGGCTGCGACCCAAATCGGCTCAGGGCAACCTTAATTAATAGGCTGCCATTAGATTCGTTTTTATCACACTTCATAATTTCTATTTTAGAGATATGATTATTATAACACTGTGCTAGATTTCAACCGCAGCCTCATATAAACGTTGATCGTTTTATACGAGTATCAATGTCAGTGCCAAGAGCGAACCATCAAAGAAACAGGAAGAAATAAAACATTGATAACAATGAGTTGGCCTGGCGATGCATACGAAAATAAACACTCCCAGGCATGGATCGCTGATTGTTGCGCTCGTTTCGTCGTTTTACCATGGGTACTACGCGGCTAGACATTATGATGTATATTTTTCTTCATAATATTACACTTTCCATGGAGATTTAAGTAACAATACAATTTCGCGGATGACTTAGTTTGACTCAAGGGCGCAAATGTGTCTTATATTCCGTTATGATAATATTTATTTTTAAACATCTGAGGGCCTACCGCGAAAGGCATTCGAAGTTTTCCCTCTCTGTCAGACTTGCGAGTTCGTACGTAAGTACAACAGAGAGGGAAAACTTCGAATGCCGTTGGCGGTAGGCCCCCTGATATCACAGTGTTTACATGCAAACGTACGACTTTTTCAGTCGACAGCAAGTAAAGCATGTGTGTAATATTAATTGCAACGGTATCATTGCTGTATTTAGTTTGACCCAAGGGCGCAAATGTGTCTTATATTCCGTTAAGATAAGTTTTTTTTATATCTGATATTAGAGTGCATTGTAAAAAATATTAGTTCATGGACTAGAATTTTTATTTTATTTTTTTAGTTTATTTACGACAGTCACTGGGGACACATAGAGTACCAACAAACATAAAGCTTAAAGACCTGGGGGTTCATTAATATATGATACTTATTTTTTAGTTTAATAAGGTACGAGAAATAGGGCCCTGCTTACAGCATTAGCTGCATTGCGGATATCTCTAATGTATCGTTGCAAAAAGTCACCGTGTGCGATGAATGGCCTAACAAATGTTTGTATATTATAGCAGCAATAGACCTTGAGTCACAATGACACGATGCTTCTTGCGTCTGCGATTAGCGGGGGTACCATGTTAGCAGAGATGGGCATTATTCGAATAATTTATTCGTCTAAACTTTAGAATGACGAATGAATTATTCTCATTTCATTCGAAAAAATCAACGAATAAATCCTCGAATAATCCACGAATAATATTTAAGAATGCGGTTGCTCGTTACAACTAGGGCTCCCGCTGCACGTGTTACACGCCCGCCCTAATACCCGTGTTCTTAAAACACGCGGTGCTAAGCGTCCGTTCTACCCAAACACGCCCGAACCCGCCCAATAATAAGGAGATAGTTATTGTTGTCACTACGACTGTCATCGCATTCTAGCTAATCCTAAAACAATGAAAAACGAAACGACCCGTGAGCACGACTGCACAGGTATAAACACTCCGATAACAACGTCAGTAAAGAAAACAATTGAATTGTCATATATAAATTTCTAAACGCAATAATACGCTAACTTCGGCATCCGAACAAAGTTATTAAGAACTCCCTAGATGGGGGTTCCTGGTATTGAAAGTATTAAAATTTTGCCTTATGGTATCTCAGTCACTATCAAAATACATAAAATATCGTTGGTTGGTTAAAAAGTTATTGCTTAGAACACATTCCCAACTCTAGCGTTATAGTAATATGCACTACTCACAGCGCCCATGACGGCAGGTCGCATCCGAAGCATGACGTCATAACCAAGTAGTGATGTGGCTTTATTGAGAATTTTATAATAAGCTTCCTGGGATGTTTCCTTTTGCCACATACCTAATATAAAACAATATCAAACCATAGAATAACTAATACAAATAGAGTAAAATAATATAATTTATTATATTTGCCTCAACTGTAACCCGCGTGTAATCCGCCAGGACGGGCACACGGGTACCCGCCCGCCGACCGGGCGGCTCGAAAGCATCCCTACAATATTCATTCAAGATATTATTTACGAAAAGCATTACGAATGATTATACGAATGAAAAATTATTCGCAAATAAATTATTCGAAAATAATTTATTCGCGAATATTTATTCGTCGAATAAATACTGGCGAATAATTATTAGAAATATTTATTCGTCGTCCGCGAATAATTCTATTTATTCTTATTCGTATTCGGATACATTTTGCCCATCACTGCATGTGAGTATACTGTCTTTCATATTTATTTTTCACACCTGCTATTCAGAAAGAATTGTCGAGTGATCAAAGTTGTACTATTCTTCGCTAATATTTAATTTTTATTAGTGCGATTCCGTCCGTCCGTCTGTCTGTCTGTCTGTCACAAAGTTAAACATCTCAGGAACTACTAATGCTATCAATTTGAACTCGCTGCCGTGCTCCTCGCGGTGCTCGCCCGCGCCCTCCCACGGCCGCGAGTTCTCCTTGTTCAACGTGTCTGCCCTTGCGTTACCTGTTGATGAGCTCCTGCCGGTCGGGGCGCAGCGCGAGCTTGATGTTGAGGCTCTCCTTGCGCGCGAGCTTGGCGGCGACGGACTCGCTGCCGTGCTCCTCGCGGTGCTCGCCCGCGCCCTCCCACGGCCGCGAGTTCTCCTTGTTCAACGTGTCTGCCCTTGCGTTACCTGTTGATGAGCTCCTGCCGGTCGGGGCGCAGCGCGAGCTTGATGTTGAGGCTCTCCTTGCGCGCGAGCTTGGCGGCGACGGACTCGCTGCCGTGCTCCTCGCGGTGCTCGCCCGCGCCCTCCCACGGCCGCGCGTTCTCCTTGTTCAACGTGTCTGCCCTTGCGTTACCTGTTGATGAGCTCCTGCCGGTCGGGGCGCAGCGCGAGCTTGATGTTGAGGCTCTCCTTGCGCGCGAGCTTGGCGGCGACGGACTCGCTGCCGTGCTCCTCGCGGTGCTCGCCCGCGCCCTCCCACGGCCGCGCGTTCTCCTTGTTCAACGTGTCTGCCCTTGCGTTACCTGTTGATGAGCTCCTGCCGGTCGGGGCGCAGCGCGAGCTTGATGTTGAGGCTCTCCTTGCGCGCGAGCTTGGCGGCGACGGACTCGCTGCCGTGCTCCTCGCGGTGCTCGCCCGCGCCCTCCCACGGCCGCGCGTTCTCCTTGTTCAACGTGTCTGCCCTTGCGTTACCTGTTGATGAGCTCCTGCCGGTCGGGGCGCAGCGCGAGCTTGATGTTGAGGCTCTCCTTGCGCGCGAGCTTGGCGGCGACGGACTCGCTGCCGTGCTCCTCGCGGTGCTCGCCCGCGCCCTCCCACGGCCGCGCGTTCTCCTTGTTCAACGTGTCTGCCCTTGCGTTACCTGTTGATGAGCTCCTGCCGGTCGGGGCGCAGCGCGAGCTTGATGTTGAGGCTCTCCTTGCGCGCGAGCTTGGCGGCGACGGACTCGCTGCCGTGCTCCTCGCGGTGCTCGCCCGCGCCCTCCCACGGCCGCGCGTTCTCCTTGTTCAACGTGTCTGCCCTTGCGTTACCTGTTGATGAGCTCCTGCCGGTCGGGGCGCAGCGCGAGCTTGATGTTGAGGCTCTCCTTGCGCGCGAGCTTGGCGGCGACGGACTCGCTGCCGTGCTCCTCGCGGTGCTCGCCCGCGCCCTCCCACGGCCGCGCGTTCTCCTTGTTCAACGTGTCTGCCCTTGCGTTACCTGTTGATGAGCTCCTGCCGGTCGGGGCGCAGCGCGAGCTTGATGTTGAGGCTCTCCTTGCGCGCGAGCTTGGCGGCGACGGACTCGCTGCCGTGCTCCTCGCGGTGCTCGCCCGCGCCCTCCCACGGCCGCGCGTTCTCCTTGTTCAACGTGTCTGCCCTTGCGTTACCTGTTGATGAGCTCCTGCCGGTCGGGGCGCAGCGCGAGCTTGATGTTGAGGCTCTCCTTGCGCGCGAGCTTGGCGGCGACGGACTCGCTGCCGTGCTCCTCGCGGTGCTCGCCCGCGCCCTCCCACGGCCGCGCGTTCTCCTTGTTCAACGTGTCTGCCCTTGCGTTACCTGTTGATGAGCTCCTGCCGGTCGGGGCGCAGCGCGAGCTTGATGTTGAGGCTCTCCTTGCGCGCGAGCTTGGCGGCGACGGACTCGCTGCCGTGCTCCTCGCGGTGCTCGCCCGCGCCCTCCCACGGCCGCGCGTTCTCCTTGTTCAACGTGTCTGCCCTTGCGTTACCTGTTGATGAGCTCCTGCCGGTCGGGGCGCAGCGCGAGCTTGATGTTGAGGCTCTCCTTGCGCGCGAGCTTGGCGGCGACGGACTCGCTGCCGTGCTCCTCGCGGTGCTCGCCCGCGCCCTCCCACGGCCGCGCGTTCTCCTTGTTCAACGTGTCTGCCCTTGCGTTACCTGTTGATGAGCTCCTGCCGGTCGGGGCGCAGCGCGAGCTTGATGTTGAGGCTCTCCTTGCGCGCGAGCTTGGCGGCGACGGACTCGCTGCCGTGCTCCTCGCGGTGCTCGCCCGCGCCCTCCCACGGCCGCGCGTTCTCCTTGTTCAACGTGTCTGCCCTTGCGTTACCTGTTGATGAGCTCCTGCCGGTCGGGGCGCAGCGCGAGCTTGATGTTGAGGCTCTCCTTGCGCGCGAGCTTGGCGGCGACGGACTCGCTGCCGTGCTCCTCGCGGTGCTCGCCCGCGCCCTCCCACGGCCGCGCGTTCTCCTTGTTCAACGTGTCTGCCCTTGCGTTACCTGTTGATGAGCTCCTGCCTGTCGGGGCGCAGCGCGAGCTTGATGTTGAGGCTCTCCTTGCGCGCGAGCTTGGCGGCGACGGACTCGCTGCCGTGCTCCTCGCGGTGCTCGCCCGCGCCCTCCCACGGCCGCGCGTTCTCCTTGTTCAACGTGTCTGCCCTTGCGTTACCTGTTGATGAGCTCCTGCCGGTCGGGGCGCAGCGCGAGCTTGATGTTGAGGCTCTCCTTGCGCGCGAGCTTGGCGGCGACGGACTCGCTGCCGTGCTCCTCGCGGTGCTCGCCCGCGCCCTCCCACGGCCGCGCGTTCTCCTTGTTCAACGTGTCTGCCCTTGCGTTACCTGTTGATGAGCTCCTGCCGGTCGGGGCGCAGCGCGAGCTTGATGTTGAGGCTCTCCTTGCGCGCGAGCTTGGCGGCGACGGACTCGCTGCCGTGCTCCTCGCGGTGCTCGCCCGCGCCCTCCCACGGCCGCGCGTTCTCCTTGTTCAACGTGTCTGCCCTTGCGTTACCTGTTGATGAGCTCCTGCCGGTCGGGGCGCAGCGCGAGCTTGATGTTGAGGCTCTCCTTGCGCGCGAGCTTGGCGGCGACGGACTCGCTGCCGTGCTCCTCGCGGTGCTCGCCCGCGCCCTCCCACGGCCGCGCGTTCTCCTTGTTCAACGTGTCTGCCCTTGCGTTACCTGTTGATGAGCTCCTGCCGGTCGGGGCGCAGCGCGAGCTTGATGTTGAGGCTCTCCTTGCGCGCGAGCTTGGCGGCGACGGACTCGCTGCCGTGCTCCTCGCGGTGCTCGCCCGCGCCCTCCCACGGCCGCGCGTTCTCCTTGTTCTCCATTGCGTTGCCGACCCGCACCGGTCGACTGCTGACAATCCCATTATAATCATTATTAATCGACAAATGCTTCAGGCAGGCGTCTTAGGAACGCTCTTCTCGATCTTAAAATTATTCAGCACGGTTAGCACAAGACGGCGCGCGGCAAGAGGGATAAGTAGCATATCTCGCCGCGAGACAGCTCGCGCGTCATCTTGTGCTAAACGTGCTGGTCGAGTTTGAAAATATGTACACGGACAAAGTGATCAAAAATATGTAAACACGACTTTATTGTTAAGGGCATAAGGTTGTTTAGATATTTTTTGGTAAGTACATATAGTATGTATAAACTCGACTGTACAGAGGAATATACTTTGAAGCTCATGTTGGCAAGAGAGAAGCAACTGTCTGACAACTAACTATCCGAGACCTATCGTCTTCGTAATGTTTCTACACATATAAATAATAAAAAATGTTTGCTTGTGTGTATATGTGACTTGTGATCATGGTTATAAAAATAGTATTTTTTATTACAGTTGCTCAAAAAGTGCTACTTTACGTAGCTGTTTAGCATGCGGAAAGTTGGTTTTCGCGCACTAGTGCTTTTCACTTTTCCTTGTACAAATTGTACCATTAATTATTATGTCAATAAAAAATAAATAAGATAGAACCGTATTAAACTGTAATAAACTTCATTTTCTCAACTGTATTAGAATGATGTTACAGAATGAATAATATAAAAGTTTCGAATTCCTTACTTGTTGTTTTTCTTATTTTTTTGCAACTGTATTAAAAAACGTCGTTCGATACACGTGCGGAAATGTCATTCTTCACTCGTCCCCAGGCTCGCCACTCGTCTACGGCTCGTGGCAAGATCTCGGTACTCGTAACGTAATGACATACTTTCCTCACTAGCATCGAAATGTACTATTAATATTTATGTTCACTAGCCCATACATTGTTTAGAAACGATCCATGTAGCGTGCGTTTCCTTTTCCAAACGTGCTTTCAAAATCCAACGTTAACCTAAACATTATTGTCTATACCCTTATCCCCTTATTCATAAAACTTAAAAGGCGATCACAAATGTCTACGTGACAGATAGGTAGACAAACGAATTTTAACGGCGTTTTAGCTAAAATAGGTTAGACGCGCAAATGTGATAATTTACCGTGTTTGAATGTGCCTCTCGGGCTTTTATGTTTATGACGTCATTCGTGTTCTATATGTTGTTGTCGTCTTTGCATCGGTTAATGCGAGCACCGATTGTATATACACACCGATGACAGGACATAGCTTTAAATAGCATCCGTACATCGTAAATTGCACTTGTGCGTAATAAAAGTCTCCTGATTTTATTTCAACTTCTACAGAATATTTAGAATTTTACAATTACACGTCGAGTACGGGCTTAAAATAACGCATAATTTAAAAAGCACGTGAAATAACATAATAAAATTTTTCTATTATTTAACATGAAATTGAATGTAAACTAAAAACGAATGATTAAAACAAAATCGCATCTTTAATCTCTTACGACAGTATTGTATTAATCAATTATATTCTATAGCTAATAAGTAAATGTATAAAGGAGACATAGACATGCAACACATAGCATAACCATAAGACCATAACATAGATGCACATTGATACCATCCATTAAATATCACCGCTTACGCGACCATTTAAGGTAACAATTATGAAACGATTATTGTTTCATATCAATCATTTAATATGATAATATCGCCGAGTGGGTAATTAGTAGATAGTGCACACAACACTTGCGCGTGTATTGTTAAAGGAGGTGTAGGAAGGAGTCGTGTATAACATTCGTCACGACTGAGCGAGGATAGTAATGTAAAAGATGAGAGTGAACTGAGGGCGTGCAATGCACGATGCATGGGCAAAGCGGCCGTCCTTGGGGCTATGGGCGCGAGTGACAACACTGACGTAGCTGGACAATTACCAAAATCTGGTCCTCGGCTTTGGCGGCGGCCGTCTGTCCGCCGGAGCATGGTGGAAACAAACAATTTCATAATCACGCCCAATTTCATTCACATTATGTTAAATCACACGGTTATCGCACCACAAATAATTTTCAACCATGGACTATATACATTGCGCTGTAGCAATTTAGGTCAGTCAGCAAATAATTGAATAGAGTTCAGTTTGACATATTCACATGTACCAAATTTATAGAATTAACCCTTTTTACCCGACTGACGAAGGAAAGGAGGGTTATGTTTTTAAAAGCTTTTATTCTATTTCTGTATGTTACATATCTACACGCGATCAGTTTTAAATGACAGTTTTTGAACACTTAAAACAGAAAATAGATATCTGCCATTTTAATTATCTTTGTTTTAAGTATTGGGAAATGTAATACTTATAAGTATGTACGGCTTTTACGAGTCTGGAGTAAGATTATTTTTGAATAGCCTTAAAAGCAGAATATTCAAAAAGGAACTGTTCGTATATGTGTGTATATTACGGAATAACTTTGGCTTTTGATTCAACAAATTTTGATAATGACTGTATTCTTATTCAAATTTTATCAATTTAGTTTCAAATGTGTAATTTGGGAGCGACTACACCGCTGCCAAATACGCTGACGTACCTACCGTAGACGCATGTATGAAATGACGCATACGACACGTCGAGGCGTATACGCAGCGTTAAGCATCGGTGTGGTCGTAGCCTTTAGATCTTATTCCCAAAAAAAAAACACTGTTTACCGCTATGTGACGAATGTTACCCATAAATATTGTATTTAATGACAAATTTTGGCGAAGTAGGGGAATGAATAAATTTCACTAATAAAAGTTATTACACAAGTGTTATTTTTTTGGAAATAAGCTCTTCAACGGTCGTATTGTAAAGGTATATTCAAACTGTGTATACTGACTTGAAGCTGGCATGGTGGTGGTCCTGGCGCGGCGCGAGCGGCGTGGCGGCGGGCGAGGCCTGCGCGGGCCGCTTCTTGAGCGCGGACTTGAGCGGCACGGCGTTGAAACTCGGCTCCTTGGGCGGGATCTCCTCTACGCGCGTCGTGTCCGCGCCGACATTCAACTGCTCTTCTTCCTCGTCGCAGTCGTCCTCGTCTTCAGCTAAAGCAGACAGACTTATTTGTTTTTCTCTTCCTTATTTGGCTGGTAGGCGGTCAGTAGCAAATATGTTGCGGGACATCCTGGCGGCCTTAAGGGACGACCCAGGGGGAACCAGACGTATATGTACGGGCGTAGCTAAAAACACCGGAGCAATGAATGGAATACGATGACTATAGAAAAATAATTCTGAACCCTGTCTAAAACCGCTGAAAATAATGAATATGCAAGTAACCGGATGTCAGTAATAGAATGGACATTAAAAGGCAAACGGAGAGCAAACTTTTACAAAAGAACATAAATTTATTTCACAAGGCTAGACTGAGACTAAACTCTTTAAGAGACTATTTGGCACTAGTTGCGAAAAAAACAACTTCAGTTTATGACTTTGTCGGCATACCTACCCTATATCATAAGGAGGCCAACTCTGTGAGCATAGTACTGGGTATACGTACAGTCGGAGTGTGCATGGTGCGCTCTCGCGTGCTGGTGCGGGTGCGGGTGCGGGTGCTGCTGGTGGTGGCGCGTGGGGCTGGGCGAGCTGAACATGGGCGGCGGCGGGATGGGCCCGATCTCCGACAGCGCGATCGGCGGCTCCGGCAGCTCCGACAGCACCAGCTGCTCGTCGCCCTCCCCGTAACCTCCTCCTGGAACGAAAACATATGCGTCATTAAATATCTCAAGGCCCACCGTATCTAACGAAATGGTTTTGATATTTGAATCATTACCCGACTGCCTCAGAGGAGGGTTGTGTTTCGAGCGTGTATGTGGACAAGAATCACGGGCTATGCAGCTGGATGGATTTTGACATATCGTTACAATAGTTCACGCAAGATTGTGAACTAATTACGGGGAAAGGAAAGGTGTAACTAGGATGATAGTGCACACAATCAAAAAGCTACATTTTCAGTTACATAAAAAAAATATTACGATTGTGAACTCCAACACCGTCTCTGCCATAACAGGGTATGAGGTCAATGATGCTCTAAATAATATGTAATACCAGAAAAGCCCTGGGGAACATGGAGTAACAACGGAAGTTTTAAAAACAGGCAAAGATACTCTTCTGCTGCGAAATCGCGTTCGCGGCACCTGCGTAAAAAATTGGAAAATTAGAAGTAGACTAAATCAAAATTAGTAGCAATATAAATTGTCCCCCAGAAGTTAACTATATTTTTGGAACCCGTTGTTTTTTTACTAATATTACCGTCTCTAAAAATCAAAATCTACATTGCACTCGTTGGAAACATCTACCAACAAAGCACAGCCTGCATCAAATTTAATATTTCCGACTCTAAAGGCCATAATCTTAGTCTGGTTTCTATGGTAAGTCGGCCCTTATAACAAATGGGCTCGGTTTTTTTTTGTGAGTACCTCTTATAGTAAAGAATATTTATGCTGAGTATGAACGTCCTCCTTGTGACAGTTTTTGAATAGTTATTTTTTTAGCCTATCGAAGCTTTTATGTTCTGTTTACTTGCTCCACACCAATGCTGAAGAAAGCTTCTTAGGCCCAACTAACCAAACTAAAATAAGAAGTATTTCTGAGTGTGAGTATGTAATCTTGGGAAAAACGCTATTCATGTTTATGCGAATTGACACTTAGGTACTTTCAACGAATATATAAAGGTAACGGCTTAACAGGAAACGTTAGGGTTAATTTTTCCATACAAACGTTCTCGACAGTTTCTTTCCAGGTTTTTAAGTCTAGACTACATTAATGACTGCTGCTACAAACGGCCCCTTTAATTAGGCCGCAAACATAAACCTATTATACAAATCAAAACAGTCCGACACTAAATATCTTCTTCCTAATTAGTTTCCAAAATGTTGTTACAAATAAGAAAACAAAAAATAGCTGTAAAAGACTACACAAAACTGTTTAAAATCTGTAAAATCTTGCCAGTAAGATCACAACTTAAATATCTCCATAAACAACTATGACCAATATGAACACCTACACCTAGTTCACAACCACAATCACAATACACGAACAATGACCGCTGGTAAATATGATGTTCCTATAGTGTCCAACTATTACGAAGATCGGACGCTAAAAAAACGCCTACCCTACCCTACTGAACACTCTGCCTGCGGACATTGTCCGTGAATCTAAAAAAACTGGGTTTAAATATCGCCTAAGAAAGTACCTCATGGATGCTCTATAAAGGGTACATCCACCCTTTATAGATCATCCATGATTTAACCTGATGTTGAGTAATACTATGATAATTTATTAGTACCTAAGCATTATTTTGAGACTGAAACCAGACTCCACAGTCAAACGAAATAATTCGTTTTGTGGAGAGATGTAATTTGATTTTTTTATTTGTGAGTACTTATTACAACTGTGTTTAAATAAATAAATAATAAAAAAACTGGTTAAGTTTTGGAGGAGGAAACAGTCGAGAACGAAACCTCGATTTTTACATAAAGCCGGGTCCGCTGCGACCTGTTTTTGTGTTTTTCTAACACCTAACATGTTTTGCCAATCAAAACAAAACCCTATTTGTTTGCCGAAACTGACGGATAACATGTTAGGTGTTAGAAAAACACAAAAACAGGTCGCAGCGGACCCGGCTTAAGAGTTTTAGTCGGAGCTGCTATCCTTATCACGCTCGCGCGCGTTCCCACCTACGTCGGCGCGACAGAAATATTGATCTAGAATTCTTAAATCTGAAAAAAAATCTGCTAGTCCTCTTAATCAATTTAAACTACGGCGTCATAATTTGCGTGTTTTATGTAGGTAAATTTCATGGAAGCCAATATTGTTGATGGTCCCATAGAGAGTAGCTGACTTGACCCAATAGGAAACTATTTTTTTTATTTATATATTAAATGTATGCTTTATGTATTTCATTAAGTTGTTTACATATAATATTAAGTTTGTCGGTAGTGAGTGTAAACAGAAATGTATCAGTTGCTTCTGTTATTTCTCCGGCAAAAGTATACATAATATAATAAATACAATATACTCGTAGATACTAGCAGCGGCCATATCTTTCAGGTCATGATGTTTGTTTACTAAATGGACCAACTGCCAAATGTCGTCAACGAAATTAAAACGAACCTTGACTGTTTGATGATGATGTTGACGTTTCTCGAAGGCGACGTCTAATACGCCAGTATTTACGCTGGTCATCTACGAATTTAGTTCACTTCAAATAGAAACATTGTAGAGATTGCTGTAAAATCTCGATGACATCACCTAAATGTGACGTAAATCTACATATAGCATTACATTCGAATATCTAAAGTGCCATGTTATTAACACACTATGTCGCTTTTCTACTAAAAGTCTGAATTATACGCGTCTAATCCTACAAACGAGTAAATAGAGCAATAAAAGAGCTAATACCATTTAACTGCCACTTCAACCAGTTCGTTGTAAGTATATCTCAACAATGGTACCTACCACGTACCTACTATTAAGTCGCGAGTTTATTGCCAACGGTCCCTTCGCCGCCCTTTAGCCAGTTGCGAGCAAGGGTGAATCTTTTTGGAATTGAGTGCCACAAAAATCACGCAATCCGTGAAGTGGTCAAAGCGCAAAGCGTATATTAGATAGTTTCCTATTTCATTACGTGCTTTACAGTTAGTCGTAGCCATGCAACACGCATAAAGAGGACGAAAACTGGGACCGTGTCTTAAGTTCTGTTATGCTTATTTGTTTAAAACAATCAGGACTTTTAAATCCGTTTTGTGCTTAACACGCAGTTCATACGCGCAGTGGTGACGAATGTTGTAACTGTACTATCCGACTACGTATTACGCCACGTTTTTTGGTTAACAATGAACGTACATCCGTCTGCCCAGATTCGTGAATCACACAAACATTGTCTGGCAATTATTAGATAATAGCTGTTTTTTGTGACTCGTCGGTATGAATGGCCGTTTCTATAACAGAAGATACAATAAAAAAATACATTTGTACAAAGGCGAACTTATCCCTTTAAGAAATCTCTTCCAGCTAATCGTTGAGCAGCTGAGTGAAAAAGTGACATGGCAGACATACTGTGCAATGCATACGTTAGCAAAATAATACAAGAAACGAACAAACAACTACATATTAAATCAATAGTGTATACATACATATATATATATGTGTACGCACGTGATCTATCACGGAGTGTATAACTGGCGCGGCAAACTTTGCTACCGGCTGCCGCTAAAGTGCTAGCAAAAATCCTGCTTGTATCGGGTCAAAAATTGCAGAAACTCTACGTGATGAACAAGCGGGATTCCGTCCTGGCCACTCCTGCACCGACCACACCATCCTGATAGAACAATGTGTCGAATGGCAGTCGGAGCTCTTTCTAGCCTTTGTGGACTTCGAAAAAGCCTTTGACACCGTAAAGTTGAGCGCGTTGTGGTCAAGCCTAAGCCGAAGAGGAATACCGTTATGTATCATCCGCATCATACGGTCCTTATACCGACGACCGGTTAGCCTAGTGGGTAGTGACGTTGCCTACGAAGTTGAAGGTCCTGGGTTCGAATTCGGGGGCAAATATTTGTGTGATAAGCATGAATATTTGCGTCTGAGTCTTGGATGTTTTCTATGTATTTAAGTATGTGATATAAAATCTCTGATGGGTTGTTAGAGACGCCAATAAGGAACAGTAACATGTAGATTTCATATATAAAAGTGCATAAACAACATACTTATATCGAAAACAGAGCTTTTTCGGACCATATTTGAATAAATCATAAAAAAAACAATATTCGGGTCGTTCTTCTTTTCGACCGACAATAGCCTGTCCTTCGTCTTATTATGGCATCTCATTTGAGTAATGATGTTTACGGTTTTATAATGTTCGAATGAACGTCCATATTATTTTATTAATTAGTGATATTTAATATTTCATTTTCTCTATCTAGCATTTTTTTTTAATGTTTTTATTTTTCGTAGAATGCCGTGACAGAGTGGTAAAATAAAATGTTGTCCCCACTGAAAGAGTCCACTTTGTCACATGTTTTTTTTAGAAACCAACCGTAAATAAATATTTATATTGGCCAGAAAGGAAACTTTAATTAGTTCTAATGAAGAAACCTATGCAATTTTTTTTAAATCGCACTTCAAAACCACAATTTTCGATAGTTCAAAAACCAAAAAAACAGAAAAACCTCGGTTCATTGTCGGTAAAAAAGAAGAACGACCCATTCATTATTTTCAAAATGTAGATAGAGGATTGAAAAACCGACAAGCGTTGTGCCATAAATACCTATATCTATAGTTGTGACAGAGGGGTTTCATCTCAAAACTCGACAAAAAGAACGGGGAGACCCTTAACCTTTTGACAGCGAGGGTGCAAAACAAAACGGTGCCCAACTGTGGCCAAAACAAAACAATAGCCAGACAAAATATGAATAAAATGAAACTTCTGATAAATATTGTCATGTCAAAATGACAATATTTATCAATATTATCATGTGGCCGTCTGTGGCTTCACTGGCACGAGTTTTCGTCCGCGTCCACAGCCGTCTTTAGCTCTCAAAGGGTTAAAACGGTCGTATACATATTTTCGACCAGTGATATCAATAGATTTAGAAAACAGGTTATTATCAAACATCCCTCGTATACCTGTATATACCTAATCTATATTCACAAATGCTCAGAATGCATAGATTACAAGTGGGGCGCGTCTTCGTGCAATAACGATCCTCGAGAAACTAACGTGGGAAAGAAATTATACTAACCTACGTCTCCTTGATAACATATCCGCCGCGTGTGCTTGCCTGCTGTTAAGGAGTTCGGACGCTCGGGCCTCATCAGCTCGCCGCCATTTTCCAATTTGTCTTTCTTTGGTTCTGTAAAGAAAACAAACAAAAGTTGAAGGATTGGACATAAACAGTAAATATTTTTATTTGCATGTATGACCAATGGGCCACTTCGCCTGAAAAATGCTCGAATAAACGAAGGGCTACGGGTGTATTTTTACCCAAATTGCTTCTTGCCGAACCGTGTCGTAAATTGTATCGATACTTTATCACGATCGTAACTAGATAGAATCGTAGAATACAAAAGATTGATTTACGACGTTTTTATGTGTGTACTGTGATCTTTGCTAAAAGCTCGTTTTTACGGTCGACTGTTCTGTCGTTATGGTAGGCCATCACGGTCAGGGGTTGGGTGGCAAGATGTAGAAGTGGACAGTCTGTCGAACAGTTACTGGAAGCATTTTCGAGGTGAAATGTCATGGAAGATATGGGCGTGCTAATAATAGGAGACGGTCGCGCCCGCGCGGCACGCGCATCCATTCATCGCGGCGCCCACCGTCCGTCCTTGGCCGCGCTATGGGAACGTAATTGACACATCCCGCGATACAAAATTAACCCACAGAAGAGAAACAAATAATAATTGCGCTTCTACGTCGCCAACGCGAAAACGAAACTATGATTGATTCACTAATTATATTTGGTACCCACACGATCCATCATACGAGCTGCCTTGGCCTACTTCGTGAGATTATTTAGTAAACACAGCTCTGTTATTACGATTTGATAGTGAGTGATATAATCTCGGTGCAAGCTTTTTGCTACTTTTATCAGATGGCAAAGTTCCAAATACGCGAACAATTGTGGAAAACTATCAGCTATTTAATAATAAATAACATGGCACAATTGAACACCACACATTTGCAAGTAACTTAAACCGTCTAATTCATTAATTGGATTCCTAAAAACTGGTTTATTTATTCAGACATTCGTCAATACTTTCATTCGATAAATTTCTTCATTAATTTCGTTCACAAGTAGACGGTAAATAACGTTTCGATAGTCCGGTCAAGCTTACCAAGAAAAGGGCGCTTTTTCCGTAGTCCGGTCAACCGTACCAAGAAAAAAGCGCTTTTTCTGTAGTCCGGTCAACAGTACCAAGAAAAAATATGTTAGCCGTGGTCCGGTCAACCAACTGGACTATCAAACCGTACCACGAGCAAAGAGGGAATTCAAAGGCCCATTTTTTAAGACTTTTGATTGTCTTATCTTGACACTTCACCACTATTATTAAACTGAAGTTTTCGACCTTATTGCATTGTGAATGTCTAACAACATTTAAAGGAAATGGGTCCCAATTAGTCCCAAATTAAAGTTCGTGACTTTACTATAGTGAAAATGCCCTTACATCCAATATTTGACAGCTGTCATCCCAGTACAATTTATGTCATCATTGACGCTTATTGTACCGGGATGACGGCTGTCAAATATCGGCTGTTAAAAAAATCTAATTATAGACTAAGTAGTTATTTAAGCCCGTGCTAGACGGTCGCCAACACGCCCCTCCGACCGAGCGACCTTGGTCCGCACCGACCGTGTAGACAGTTGTTTCCAACAAAATTTCATACTACAACGGTCGGGGCCGACCAAGGTCGCTCGGTCGGAGGGGCGTGTTGGCGACCGTCTAGCAGACCTTTTAGCAAATTATTATAGACTGACAGCGCGGCTCAACCCGCAGTTAACACGGCTAACTTGTCCAACTTTTTTTTTTTTTTGTTACCAATTTCTTAAGTAGGTAATTAATTTCTAATACAATGTTTTCAGATTATTTGAAATAAAGACAATATAAGTATAACAGACTGCTAATTGTTAAAAATAGCAATAAAGATCATATTGTTATTATACTTATTATCATTTTAAAAAATGGTAACCAAAAATAAAAGTTAAAAGTCAGTCTTAATCGACATGCTAACTTTGTACAATCTTTTTTAGAACCGCTCATTAACGCCCTACATACAAACTTACAAAACGACAACCTCACAGACTTTTCTCTTTATAATATTGGTATAGATTAGATTACAGCCAGAAGGCAGTGACAGATCAAACCCCGAATGAGCCGAGAATCAATTAAAATTTTCGCAATTACGCAACATCAAAAGTCATCCAACAAAATCCAATTAGTCATCAAAACGACGACGACTTCCAACATAAACAACTGGAAATGGCAGTCAGTTATTTTATGGCGCCCAATATCAATACGACCGCAGGCCTGTTGACATACAATAACTCTCAATCACATAGTATAAGCGTTAAGTTATTCGACAAGGACGCCGGTGTTTATTCAACAGGCAGGCAGGCTGCGGGCGCGGGAGATGTGCGCGAGCGCGGTGGTACGCGTGGGCCCGGGCCGGGCGCGCCGATCAATGTCGCCGCCCTTGGCCGAGCACCCTGACAGTTCCGAGGACGTCGCTCGCTGCAATCTTACATAACCACAACACCCCGTATCCCGTACGCGTTACTTTTGAAGGACCTCTGCGGTTTCAAGGTTCTTGCCGCCTTCGAGCTACTGCGCTCGCAACAAAAAATACCTTTATGAATGTTGAATGTCGTCGCGGATTTGCTAATGTAATATTTGCTATGATAATATTATGGTGCACACTTGGCGGTATTTGCCCAAATATTCGTGTTGCATCTTTTTCCTTCCTACGGCAAATGAAAGAGAGGCAACGATGCAACGCGAACACGCAAACCCCAAGTGTGGTGCCAGTATAACGTCGTCTTCTGTTTGTACTGGGTATATAAACTAAAAATGGTTTGTTTACCAGAAAGAAAGTAACATTAATTACATAATATTAGTTGGACGATCAGTCGAAGAGTGATGGATGATGTAATTAGTGAAAAATGCGGACGGCGCGGAAGACCTGCCACCGGTCGTCCAGTAATAGCCGCAATGTCAAGAGTACGAGTACGCTAGGTGGAACGTGGAACATTCCCCGCACGCTCACATTCCTCTCTCGGCGCACCCAGGAGCTCGTTAAAACACATTTACCGTGACAAACGCACAAAACATCAATGACGTGACATCTCGAGCAAGTCGTCTTCTTTATAAACAGTCTAATTTAACGTCGAAAACAGTTTTCTGGAATCGCTCGTAGTGTGGTTGAGATATTCAGTTCACGGCTACATTTGAAATTTTGCAATACGTAACTAAACAAAAACCTATAACTATACAGCTCTAGCTGTAAATACGTAAAGAAACAAGAATCAAATAAGAAAAGTTGGAGTTATCTCGCTATTCTCGCTATATAAGGAGTATCGTTTAGGTATATATTCCGTCCTTGCTACTTTCCGAGTCTCTGGGGAAATTAACGACCGTGATATGAATTACATATAAGTGATCACGTATTTATGAAGCATTTAAGTACTATGTTATGAGCAGCTCAACACATTCAGAGCGCGATGATGCATGGTATCATCATGGTATAGTCAAAATGATCTAGACAGTCCTTATCCTCTTGGCATTAGAGTCGCGTGTATGTCATTTTGAGCATTTAGCCCGCTTAGCTACATTTGCTGCTGACTGTTCTAGGTAAATGTACGCGTATTGTCCTCTAAATTCGTCAACAATTACATTTTACATTCAACAAGCTAGTAGTGTTTTGGGTACAACAAGTGCCAAAAACACTGTTAGATCAATATTTTTGGCGAAAATATATTAAAATGTTTCAGTCGAAAGATAAATTGGTAAAATGGATTAAATTAGGTCGCGTTAACACGAGACGAGAGAGATTCTTTCACGAGAATGACGTGGATGAGAAACATTCGTGACATAGACACAACTAGCAGCACGTGGGCGGGCGACGATGCCCGGTAAACTAGGCATCACTGTGTATTATGTTACGTCAATGTTTATTAAATGAAAATGAGTTTTTGTACAGCTAGCGTAACAGACTTATTTTACTCTTACAAGTTACCATTATTGTGGCAATTGTATAATACAGAATCTGGTAACGATATCGCCGAGAAGTTTGTTTCAGAAGTTCGACTGCCCTTTTTACATCCAAATCAAAACAATAACTTACTACTAGGTAGTATTTAAAAATAGCACCAGCCAATTGTGTGCCTACATAGCGTGACTCAGTACCACGTCGCACTGTCTAATTTTAAAATGACCGATATTTTAAAAGAACTATAACTCAATCAGTACTGGCCTAATTATCGGACTGGACGTATATCTGGGATTTAAATGCACGATACAGTAAGAAAATACGTCAGCGCCAAACTATTCAAATGTTCTTGGCCAAACATAAGTTATAGATAATATACAAGCTTCTGCCCGCGACTCCGTCCGCGTGGAACTCGTTTATATCGTAGCTCCATACACATTTTCACCCCCCATTTCACTCCCTTAGGGGATGATTTTCGAGATAAAAACTATCCTATGTCCTTCCCCGGGACTCAAACTATCTCTTTACCAAACTCCATCCAAACCGGTTCAGCGGTTTAAGCGTGAAGAGGTAACAGACCGACGGAAAGACAGACAGACACACTTTCGCATTTATAATATTATTATGGATAGCAATCCATAAATAACGTCGACTTCAGTCTTAATGTGATCATTTAATACCGTTTAGTAGCACCTGCATGCCAAAACCTAACTTTTCCGACTCCACTTGAAACTTGGCATAAGTAACGGGGAAATAAATTGTGGGTAGGTAGGTATTTTTCTACTAAAGAGATTTCTTTTAGCAGACGGGCAAATAATTGCGCGACAGCTGCAGCTTCATTCCCATTGTTCGGAAAATGAATTCGATAGAGATGCCGTTGGGTTTCCGCGATCAGCCGATGCGGAAGGCAGGCGGTGCGTCGGGTCAAGGGCGGAGCGGCCTTCTATGCCGGAGAAGCTGGCCTTTTCACCTCGAACTCCACGCTCAAAGTATTTTAGCATTTTCTGCCTTCTTGTATGAAGGACAAAAGGGTTGAGAAACAACGCGACCTCAAGCAATAATCTGAATTCTCTTCGTGTTAGAAATGGTTACGTACCTAATATGATATGTATCTCGGGTTGCGAATATTTTGTTGTGATACCTTACATGAATATTTATAATCGTAGTACCTACCAATCATTACCAATGCGTTTTCAACGAGTCCTGCTTAGTACCTAGGTAATGCTACTCTGTGAGCATGCCGCCGTAGTCCGTAGCAGACATTTCCCACTACGTAGCAAGAGTCCGTCGTGGCGCCATTACTCTTTAACTGTATTAGGTGATACGAATACTTTGGATTGTTTACTAATGACCGATTGTATTTAACGTAAAAAAAAATACCAACGATTATTTTGGCCTTTATACAAATTAAACAGAAGTTCTACACTGGAAACTATCCCAGTTTTTAGTATTTCGTGGGCATTAAAGTAGGCGGCACAGTACTAAAAGTGATAATATATACTGTGTCATTATATTCCGTAGAACTTTCGAACAAAAGTAAAATTTGCAGATTTCTACTCGGAAACAAAGCTAGCTGCGTGATTATATCACGGAATGTTGTGATTGACATTCAGGAGAGCAATTAAAATGGCGTAGTTTGCACGACGCCGCACTCTCGGCACATATAATATCTGCGCGAGGCCACGCGACGGCGCCTTCAGCTGTTATATATCGGCGTGCGCGCCGCCGGAGCACGCACCGTCTTAACAAACATCCGTATTTCTTTTGACTCGTCTCCTTTTCAGTACCTCATCTGTCTTACAAAAAAAACCTATGAAAACCAGTGCTACGCTCGGCATAACTCGCCGCTAGGTCTGCGAGCGAGGGTCAACTGGGTATCGTACCCGCTTTCTAAAAAAACCAAACAATAACTACTTAAATGGTGGCTTTTGTTTTAGAAAGTTAAGAAAGGCCGTTGTTGTAACCGACACGACGTCGTCACAGTTTCATTTTTTTACAAAAAAACATTTGTGGTCATTGAAATCCGCATTTTCGCAGCATTCCTCGCTATCACGCAACCTTACTTTAATTAAATTTATGTCTTCTTTTAATGTCGCGGTGCCGTATGCCATCACACAATACAATCTATAATGACAATTCAAATCACCCAAATGTTACTGATGAGAAATGTTAAGCTTGAAATTGTACGCCTATAAGTAGAAAAGCTGCAAAATATATGAACTTATTTAACAAGTTTTTCAGAAGGTTCTTATTCCCTATTGCAATGATGTAATATAAAAAAGAGGTAGATAATGTTATAAGCGCTCCAAAAGTGGCACACTGAAATTGAGTCAATTGCAACTTGCCTCAGTTTCGAGTCGTCAATTCGTGTTTTAGCTGTCAGATTTGGTGGCCGTTTTTAAACATTGAATTTCGTATAGACAACATATCTACCTCTTTTATATATTACATCATTGTCCTATAGCCTTATCTAAACGGAATTCTAATCAAATAAAGAACTGCGACTTTCTTTCAAGTTCTGTCAACTCGTTGTAAATTTTCTGCAAAGTAATATGCAGAATGGTTTCAGAGGCCGTACTTTTTTACTTAATACTCCGTAAACTCTCTATTTTACAATATTTAAGCACGCGGATATTTTAGACAGCTTTTTAGTACAATGTGTTTTGAGATTTTTCCATAACTAGGCACATGTTACCTTACATTTCCTTAGAGTAAAGTAGTAATTGGGTGCGTGCATAATTTTTAGGGTTCCGAACCAAAAAGGTAAAAACGGAACCCTTATGGTGCGACTCCGTCCGTCTGTCTGTCTGTCACAAAGTCAAATATCTCAGGAACTACTGATGCTATCGATTTGAAATTTGGAATAGTTGTAAACAAAGTTAATCCTCGTGTATGGAAAATGAAAATTTTTAATATATACTTTTAATTTGTATAAAAAAGGGCGGATAAAAGGGGGGGCAAAAATTCAAAGTCTAGTTAGTAGGCCAAGTGGGGTATCATATGAAAGGGCTTGAATTGTACATTCTAAAACAGTTTTTCTTTTTTTTTCTACGATGGTAAAATTTTGATTTATAAAGAAAAATGTTCAAAAAAATACCATTCCCCCCCCTTATCTCCGAAGTTAACCAAGCGAAAAATTTGAAAATAATATATATGATTAATATTAACGTGAATATTACCGGAAAAGTATAACGAGATCTCTATCTAGCGTAATTTTTTTTTATTCTTCAAAAATCATATGTTAATTTTGTTTGTAATTTAATACGTCTGTGTTTAATTTTTTTCCTTCAAATTCGTACGAAAGTGTTCTGAAAGTACCTTCTAGCAAATAAAAAAAGAATTATCGAAATTAATTCACTTGATAAAGAATTATCGCAAAAAAACCAACATACCGTAAGGGAAATGTATTAACGTACCACCGTAGAACCCTATCGCAATAAGGTGGCATACCACTCGAGTTTGAGTGACGGCGACCTGTCAATTGCGACAGGGTCCTACGGTGGTACGTGAATACAACTGTACATACCGAGTTCCTTGGTCGCGCAAGTTAGTAACAAAATGCACCGATAAATGGCGCTGTAGGTACTCATGTGGTGGAGCAAGACGGGTGTGTTGTATGATATTTCGTACGGAACCCTCGGTGCGCGAGTCAGACTCGCACTTGACCGGTTTTTTTTATAATACATATTGACAATTTCTTTCGTGGTATTATATCAGTAGAGGGATCTTATAAGGAACCTACCGTCGCGTTGCTGTTTTTTAAATATCCATAAACATGGCTTGGTCTCGACTACGTTCCACGTACTCATTGCAACAATGGAAAAGCCACGGACAGCCAATCGGACAGAATCGGTGTTCTGATGATGAGAGCGTGACATTGACATTGCAGCCGGCGGTGTGTCGACCGGCGAGCGTCTGACTCCAAGCGCGTGCGAACCATGATAACAGCTTGTCAAAGTCACCGCTTGTTGCTGCGACTAATCAAAAGCTTACGTAGCATGCCAATGTTAAATGTATGCAATGAGTGGGTACTGAATGTGAGCTAGCGACGGCACTCTCGACGGCTGGTGAAGTGATAAGGCTGATGGCTGTTATCGGTACCGTTGCGTGTAAAGAGCGCGAGGGTCGCGCATTGCCTGGGGACGGGCGACTTGCGGCGCATGTAGTAGTGATCGTGGCGCTGCGGCGGCGGCGGAGGCACGAAGGGCGGCGGCGGCGGCAGGCGCGCGGGCCTCCGCCTCGCGCCGCCCGCGAAGGCGTCCATGGCGGCGAGCGTGCCGACGTCGCTCATCCTCGCGGCGCGCCCGCGGCTGGAAGACTGAACTGAACACTGCGACCGCACGATCGTTACCCTGCCGCCCCCCGCCCTCACGCCCGGCACCGCGCGCGCCCTTCGATCGCCGCCCGCCCTCAGCGCTTGCCGGCCGCCCGCCCACGCGCTGACTCGCTTTGTTGTGAATTTTTAATGTATAGCCATTCATTTAGCACTCGTGCGCCGATGAACAAGAACGAACACCAGGAGATATTGAAGTTCAATGACCGCAAGATATTAATCAGAATCTTATAGCAAATCAACAATAATGTTCAACAAGTCACTTCTAATGAAGATTAATGCACTGTTTTTTTAATACTAGCGTAATAAAACTGTTTTTGCAAATCAGTAGGTAGGTATGGTAGGCTATACTAAAACATATTCTTTTTTATTTATTTTTTATTAGCCTTTTTTGTGTCCCACTGCTGGGCAAAGACGGCACAGGACCGAGACGAGTGGCGGAAAAAGGGGAGGCCTTTGCCCAGCAGTGGGACACAAAACATATTCTTACAATATTAAAAAACCGGCCAAGTGCGACCTATTAAAAAGGTCGTATCGTCACAGAAATCTTACGGCACTTTTTCTTTAAGGAATGCCTTCCTTTTTTAGCAATATCTCGAAAATCTTTGAACCGATCTTGTTCAAAACAATTTTCGGTGGAAGTTTGCATGGTACATCATATATATTTTTTAGTTTTATCATTCTATTATTTTAGAAGTTACAGGGGGGGGGGGGGACCTTATTGCGGTTCACAGAATACTTCTTTTTACCAAGTTTCAACAGTACAGTTCTTATAGTTTCGGAAAAAAGTGGCTGTGACATACGGACGGACAGACAGACAGATAGACATGACGAATCCATAAGGGTTCCGTTTTTTGCCATTTGGCTACGGAACCCTAAAAACTAATGTATTTTACTGCCAAGTTCTCTTTGAATCTGCAATGCATGCATATTCCCTAGGAGTTACTAAAATATGGAGAGAAGTCATTTAATATTTTTTAACGGGTCATAAATACGTTCGTTTATTTTGTACTATATCAACCGTGGAAAAGTCAAGTGTGCTAAACCTAATATTAGTGAATAATAAAAAACCGTTCTCTTTTCAGAGCAACTCAGTACAGTTTTATTTCACCACTTGTCGCGAAGCCACTTCTGATCACTCTCGTGGCCGCGAATGAGTACCTATAGCACTCTAGCTTAGGTGAATGTATTAGCACATATGCATCTATAAACATACTCTAACAACTTGCGGAATCCTTTATATATCTGACATATGGGCTGCCGCCTCGGACCTTTGTCCCCGAGAATGTCCTCCAACCTCCCCTTATAGACATCCCTAACCACACAACTGATACTGTTCCAAACCACACGCTACTGATCCAGTTATAATCACCCGGGTGCACCCCTGATTGATACTGATATGGACTGAGGCTGAGACTACCGAACCTGAGACGCTGTTGTTACACTTGTTACTAATCCTCTCACACTAAAGAACTCCACACTATGAACCGTGTTATCGCATGTACGTGATCTGTAGGAAAACCTTATTCATATACATGATAAACCGTCACGCCTCTCAAAGAGAATAAGACATGTAGCCGCACATAAATACATCACATCATAAACAGTCATCGTCCGATCTGTGTAAATGATACCAAATCGTAACAATATCATAGGATGCATCGAAAGTGATTATGGAAAGAGCTCACCCTGGTTTTCCTCCAAATTTAACACTACAAATCTGCACGTAACTGTTCGTTCACAATCTAGCTGTCAGGAACTCAAACTCCTCGCCTACCCGTCCACATTATAAACATGATTTCTTGTAGGTGTTGCTACATGAAATAAATCGGCTGTTTGAGACATCATTATTAACATCGTCATAAATGTAAGTATACTATCGTGAATCATGACTATTCACGACACCACTTCGACATCCTACCTTGAGTGTATAAATCACACATGATTTCATATTGTATAACTTATATATCCATGTCAAAAAAAAAAACTTGAATCACACTGAAAATATCGAGTTTGTAACATCCCATACATTCTCTCCATACAAAATACCTTATAAGTTAATCATAAGAAAGTGAAATGAAACTGTTTTTTTTTTAATATATGTAATACAATATTAAATTATACGTAAAGTAGAGTTGTTGGCAAACCTTAAATAAATGAATAAATAATGTATCGTACTGTCACATAGGTATTTGGCTACGCAATAGCGCAAGTGACTGCTTGAAACAATTGGTTTGCCATCCTACGTTGTCAATAGCATATTCAAAAATAGAGCACTCCATAAAAAGCTTGTTAACTTATTACTTAAGAATTAAGTAGTCGTTCAGACATATTATGCATTCAAATAGAACACAAAGTTTGCTCACTCGTTTTAAAATACAAAAAGGCTTGCTTTCTGTTACCATAGTGCACCTCCAGTCCTTAAACAACGATGTAAGCGTGGGCGGAGAAATGTACTGAATGGCATGCTCCCACGTAAAAGCATTTTCAGCTACCTATGCTTATTCAGACACACGTAGCGCACTGCACCGTGACGTCAGAGAAGTTATCACAAATGTATCGCACATGGACTTCTTTATCATTTCATAGCGAGCGGGTTGGCTAACGTGCTCAATGCGGCTATAGACGCATTATTAATGTATCCACGTCATTGATGTGAATTGCTTTCAAAAGGTTGGAGTTCTAATTATGTTTACAGTTCAGGCAAACTATAGTGATTATATAACGCTTGTCACAGTTTACTTGTAAATTACCGATAATACCATTTATCTGTATAGAGTCACATTCTACTGCGTAGGCTTCACAAACGGAATACGAATTTAGAACAGAATAGCCAAATATAGTCCAATTTCTGGCGACTGTTCCTCTCAAACCCACTAAATACATTATTTACATTGCGCAGTATTACCAAGTGAATCCCCAAGTCCGTTCGTATGCCTATAAACTACGTGTTTGGGGAGGTGTATCGCGATCCAATTTGAATAATGGCTTTACATACAATATTTACCTACTACAGCTTTATCGGGAAAAGGTTTACATATTTTACAAGTTTTTTTTTAATTTGCATTGTACATATGTAACTATGATTTCAACACATTTGCTCGTAATGTGACTCTTATTGCGTAGCTTTTGGGCTCATAATCTTTGGTATTAAACACGCGTGTTATATGACATTACAGCACTTGGTGCCTTGTAGCAAGGTGTATGCATGAGCACGGTGCATTCTTAAATTAACCGGTTGGTACAGTTTTTAGGGTTCCGTACCCAACGGGTAAAAACGGGACCCTATTACTAAGACTTCGCTGTCCGTCCGTCCGTCCGTCTGTATCTCAAGAACCGTGATAGCTAGAGAGTTGAATTTTTTACAGATTATGTATTTCTGTTGCCGCTATAACAACAAATACTAAAAAACCGGCTAAGTGCGAGTCGGACTGGGGCTCCCATACAACAGACATGATTTTTTTTCCGTTTTTATAGATAATGGTACGGGGAACCCTTCGTGCGCGAGTCGGACTCGCACTTGGCCGCTTTTTTAGGGTTCCGTAGCCAAAATGGCAAAAACGGAACCCTTATAGTTTCGTCATGTCCGTCTGTCCGTCTGTCCGTCTGTCCGTCTGTCCGTCTGTCCGTCTGTCCGTCTGTCCGTCTGTCCGTATGTCACAGGCATTTTACTCGAAAACTATAAGGTGTATTTGAATAAAATTTTGAGGATAGGTGTATTTTGTTAGCCGCTACAAAGTTTTGTAATTAAAATTACAAAAAAAAATTTTTTTAGGGGTGTACTCCATACATAAAACTAAAAGTCAAAAAAATTTTTTTCATCGTGAGCCCACGTGTGGCACATGAATCGATAGGCCTTTCAAAATAAATATAAGGTTTCTCAAGAATTTTTTTGATTAAGTGAATACAGTCAGAGATAATCGCCCCGAAAGTCACTAAAATTCTGTCCCCCCCCCTCTAATTTTTGAACGGTGCATTTTAAAAATATGAAAAAATTCATGGACACAGCGCTTATTAAGTTCATTCACCGAAAATTGTTTTGAACAAGATCGGATGAAAGGTTTCTGAGATATTGATGAAAAACTGCCTTCCTGAAAGAAAAGGACGTAAGTGCCGTAAGATTTCTATGACGATACGACCTTTTTAATAGGCACGGAACCCTTCATTTTGCGTGGTCCGACACGCACTTGGCCGGTTTTTTAATTCTCGGCAAATGGATTCTTGCTTGACTAAACAAATTAAAACCTTTTTGTGAATTAACTGATTATTTCTTCTTGGCTGTGATGTACAAACGTTTCAATTAATAAAATTACTTATTTTTGTTAATATTTTACAAGAATTTGTATTGAATACGAAAATATTTATTTTATTTTGTATTGGCTGTTTAGCGATTTTATCTAAGTTTTTTTTTTTTCGCTCGCGGCCACAGTGGCAATCGCCGCCAACACTATGGGGCGCTAATTTATTATCCTAATGTAAATTAATTAAATTCTCTTGTACTGTGCATAGAACACAGTATGCAATGATGTATACTTAATAATAGATGTGTGAGTGTTTATAAGAGATGTGGAACTTGCTATCGAGTAGCTGCTACGAGTGCTGTGATGATGAACTGAAGTCCTGGTGCCCCAGAAGCGTTCCCGGCTACCCGTGACGTCACCTACCTACACTTCTTCTATTAATAAATAAACTGTTACAGTGGCACGAACTACAAGAAAAAAAGAATTGCGCGCCATTTCTGAATCCCTTCTTAACCGTGGTCCGGTTGTGTAGTCCGGCCAGCCGGACTGTGGAAAATTTATTTTTTCTGTGATACGGTTAACCGCACCAAGGAAAGAATTTTTTTTTCAGCTGTCCGGTCAACCGGACTATGGAAAATCTTAACCACTTGTAATAAATGCAGAATGTAATGTTACTTAGCATAAAATAATCTTTATGATGAAGCCTTTCGATCGGTATGATAAAGCTACAGGTTATTTTTTTTTCTCGTGTAGCGGGTTCGATTCCCGGTTCAACCATGTAATTATTAAAAAATCTATGAATGCAGTTTAAATCGTTTTTTAAATTAAAATAATGTCTTCTTTCAGTAAAATGTTCCATCTACAATATTCACGGTACTTTCCCTCCATGTGGCATAGCCGTGGGACGTCCTGTATATGGCCTCGAGACAATTTCACCATTACACGTTATGTCGATTGTATATTTTGGCAGTGTACTTTTGTGCCACAGGATCATTATGGTTGTGAGAACATTATGGGGGATTTGTTCGCCAGCCGGACTATGGAAAATTTGTATCTTTCGATTGTTCGGTGGCGATATTACCGGACCAAGGTACAGTGTACAGATGTACAACCAACCAAACAGTATCGCCACCGGACAATCGAAAAAAGAAATTTTCCACGGTCCGGCTGGCCGGACTACACAACCGGACCACGGTTAAGAAGGGTTCTGAATGGATGAACATTTTAGAAATGCCTGATAATTTTTTGGTGATAGGAATAACCTTCCTTAGCACCAGAAAAAAGTTTCAGATTTTTCAGCTGCGTCAATTATTTGTGCCATCCCTGACCCAAAACGTAAGCGAGGAAACTGTTTTGATTTTTCAAAAATAATTGACGCAGCTGAAAAATCTGAAACTTTTTTCTTGTGCTAAGGAAGGTTATTCCATCACCAAAAAAAATCAGGCATTTCTAAAATTTTCATCCATTCCCAATTATATTAAATTTGTAAACGTAGTGATGCATATATGTATTAAAAAAATATTGACAAGTGGTGAAAAGTGATAAATAGAATTGACGCCACTAGAAATTCTTGGCGATGTACAATTAAATATGGGAGTAATAACCTGTTGCCATCAATAACTACAGAATAACCTATAAAATAGTCATCTTATGAAAAATATTTTTCTCGCAAATGAATTAAAAACGTCATATGAAACGCGTGAGTCTTGATAATTACCTACATCGTCGGCTCTCTTATCACAGCTCGCGTGAACAATTCCGCCTCGGATGTGATGGTCAACATAGCTCACTTGTATCACAATGTACAGTCAGGGGTAATAATATACGTTCATAAATAAGGAAATAAATATCTGTACACACTTCTACGACATTGACAATATAGAGTCCTGTACAGATATTTATGTACGTATTTATGTACGTATATTAATATGAATACCCCTGACTGTAGTATTGGTTGGATGAAATTTTGCAACTCAATTTTGAAGCAGATATCTTCAACCGATTGAGCCGAAATTTTGGGTTTACGTTTAGTTTGGATGACAATTCAATATTATGGTACCATCGAGCTGATCTGATGATGGAGACAGAAGGTGGCCATGGGATTTCAGGACTTAACAGACGTAACTCTGTTGAGTTTGAGCTCGTTAGAATCGTCTCAACGACTAGTTGATGACGGTATACAGAAAAGTCCAGTTGGCAATAAAAACTTGGACCAAAATTTAATTTCTTGACAGAAACTTATTTATAGTAAGTTCGAAGATATTTAAACAACTAAAAGGAAAAATCGTGGCCCCTGTCAAGAAGAGTCAAGCGAAGCGCAAGAGCACTACCTACCTTTTCTCGAAACGCTTCGTCGTGATTTGGAAGGACACGAGAAACACGAGGGTTTGGAGTATACCAGATAAACAAAATTCTTGGGATATGATGTCTATAGTGGACTTAATTTATTTTTTTCATATAAAGTTCCAATTGCTTAGCTCTTATTGATTCTATTGATATCTAATTTCGTCGTCGTAAAGCCGATTTCGTCACTGACTCACTCACTGTTGATCATCAAAATTCTTATTTAATACGGAACCGTAAAAAGTATAGAACCGTCTCTTATTAACCCTTTGAGAGCTAAAGACGGCTGTGGACGCGGACGAAAACTCGTGCCACTGAAGCCACGGACGGCCACATGATAATATTGATAAATTTTGTCATTTTGACATGACAATACATATTTATCAGAAGTTTCATTTTATTCATATTTTTCTGGCTATTGTTTTGTTTTGGCCACGGTTGGGCACCGTTTTGTTTTGCACCCTCGCTGTCAAAAGGTTAATATCATCATACATTCATACCGTATGCACGCGCGAGAGTCTATGCGGCGACCGGAATGTGCTCAACAAAGTTATACTTTTTAGCCAAGATGTAGGATTTGTAGAGCGTGGCTGGTAGAGTTAAGCCGTGTGGAGTAGGAAGCTTGGCGCTACTTGCGATCTCATATCTTTTTAACGCTGACAGCTGTATGAGCTGGGGAGTCTTTTCAACCTTAAAGTGATGTAATGTTTTTAGTGGTCTTATTTACAAATAGGTTTACAATTGTAAGTACAGACACCGGCAATAATATCTGCGATAACAAAGCCGGCAAAAATATCTGACACATCATAATGCGCCTAGAAATAGAATCGTATCAGATATTTATTCGCGCTTCATTGTATCAGATATTATTGCCGGAGGCTGTACAAGCGGCTGGTTTGAAAAATTTCAAGCTGTGATTACTGATTATTGACATTAATAGATAATACCTTGGTATTCCAACCCCCGTATTCATTAAATTTACGACGCATCTGTTACTTAAGTTTTGTTTTGTCTTTTTCTTATATATAAATAAAAAAGCCTTTTATTTCATGCTTAGTACAATGATAATTAAATTTTTACAGTAACATTTCCCTTAATAATTAATCATATTTTATTTGTAATTATTTTAAATAATTTATTTCTTATATATACAAAAATCAAAGTGAGAATAGACATACAAGTGTTGAAACATTTTAACTAATATACCTGGGTCGTTCTTCTTTTTTACCGACAATGAACCGAGGTTTTCCTTTTTTTTTGGTTTTTGAACTATCCAAAATTGTGATTATGAAGTGTGATTAAAAAAAAATGAATTGGTTTCTTCATTAACACTAATTAAAGTTTCCTTTCCGGCCAATATACATATTTGTTTACGGTTGGTTTTAAAAAAAATATGTGACAAAGTGGACTATTTCAGTGGGGACTACATTTTGGTTTACCACTCTGTCACGGACTTCTACGATAAAAATATGTTTAAAGAAAATGCTAGTTAGAGAAACTAAAATAATAAATTAATACTAATTAATAAAATAATACGGACGTTCATTTTCGAACATTATAAAACCGTAAAATCATTACGCAAATGAGATGCCGTAGTAAGACGAAGGACAGGCTATTGTCGGTCGAAAAGAAGAACGACCCACCTACCTACTATTTTGGACGTTTATTAATAACAGCACAAGAAGTTTAAAGTTATGATATGTTAAGGGTATGTAGATATATTTATATTTATGTATAACGTACATACGTTACATACATCGAACATCGCCTCGATAACTTTTTAAATTGATTTTGTTGAAGTTTTCTCAGCTCCAAAACGCTTTCGTCTTGTGCTCGCGTCAATCACATCGCCTTTGTGCAAGCCGGTCGCGGACATGTTTGATTTAATCAAAGTTTTAATTGAGTCTGTAAGTCTAGCACAAAACGTCGCGCGTGCGGTCTCGGGCGCGAGATAGACTATCCGTCTGTTTCTAATCAGAACACTTAGAAAGAGACGGGAAGTTTATCTCGACAGCTCAGGCGCGGTCTTGTGCTGTGCATACATGCTTAGACTTTGTTCTAAAGACGTCAATTTCACGTCTGTTTCTGTTTCGGTTACAACTGTTACAAGTTATCGGATTTCCAAAATGCTCACCTTCAACAACAGATAATTCTGTCCGTGTAATCCTAAGGCACGATATTTTTAAAAACACTCTTTAAAATACCGGCAGCCCGTCGTATGTTCGGTTTTCCCAGATTATTTCCAAACTTCTTCAGAGTTTCAGCAATTATGGTGATGCGAGTATGGCGAATTGCGAATGGATGGTTAGGGTATAAAGTTCCGACTATAAATATCGTACGCACCTCTCAGGCAGGCACAGCCCATGATGTAGCCCATCATAGAGAGCCTCGGCGCCGGCGGCGGTGGCGGCAGGCGCCGACCGCGGCGCGGCGCGCGCGACACGGCGCGCACACTCACCCGCCGCCTCTAACACTCGGCCCTGCGCCCAACTCGCGGCCCGCGCCCAGTCGGATACGACACGTATACGCACTCATAATCAACATTTATTGTTTTGTTTTTAGTTCATCAACCCTATACGCTGGGACAAGAAACTCACGTCAGCAAAATTGTTGGTAGACTGAATAATCGCATCATTTTACACTAAAATGATCGCAAACAAGCGCACCGCTCAGTTAATGGTAAGCCATAACTGTAGCTTATGGCCGCTTGCAACACCAATCATTTACAAGGCGACGAACCGTGTCGATAACTCGACACTTTAGGAGTTAAATTCTCAAGCGGTTATCAGAAACTCTACTGCACAATTATTCTGAAGTAGGTACCTATTCAACGATATGACTAACTTACTTAAGAAAAAAAAACCGGTCAAGCGCGAATCTGACTCGCGCACCGACGGTTTCGTAAAAACATTCATACCAGTCACGTTACGACCCCATTCATAACAGCTCATAGTAGAAGTTACCATTGTTCAGCGCCATCTGCATTTTGGTACCTACTCGTAATAACGTTCAGCCTAGTATGTTCTTTTTTGAGCGATATTTTATATATATTTAAAATAAATGGTTTTAGCAAGTGCAACTACAGTTTGTATTTTTAACCCCCCTCATATTCGTAATTTTCACAGATTATAAAAATGTTTGATTAAATTTTTCATTTTCCATACACGTGTGTTAAGCCTTCTTTACAATTGTTCCAAATTTCAAATTGATAGCATACGTAGTTCCTGAGATATTTAACGTTGTAACAGACGGACAGAGTCGGCATAAGGGTTCCTCTTTTTTACCTTTTTGGTACGGAACCCTAAAAACAAGAACAGAAGCTGTATATTCTATACAAAGCCCACGATTGTAAAGTCAATACAGGGAATACAGTTATACTTATGAGAATAATCTATTGTATCTTGGAAACCAAGACGTATTTACTTAGAAACCATCGTTACCTACTTTAATAGCTCGTAGATAAGTGCGATTGCTCCATAATATACAAAATATCCAGAATATTATTATCTAACTTAACATACAACGACCTCATACTGCCCGGAGTAATGAGTTGTATAAAGTTGTGACGACATTGGTTATAAATGTTATAATTTATGTGTGGCCACTGGCCAGTGACATCTTATGAGAATACGTGTGATAAGTCGTCTAGGAATTTGATACAGATATTTTTTATATTGCATATCCTCTATTATCTGTCCAGGGAGCAAAGTATTAGTAATTGTCAATACCATAGAATTAAAGCGTACATAGATATTCACTTTCCCTTTACTCTACATATGGCCTTGATATGCATTGAGTTACAGTTACAGACAAAATCGAGATAGGACACTTCCTTGAAGAATTTAATATTTATTTACGTTCGATATCTATTATAGGAAGTGCTTTTTTAGGGCTCCGGACCAAAAAGGTAAAAACGGAACCCTTACCAACTCCGTCCGTCTGTCTGTCGTTGTCTGTCACAAAGTTATATATCACAAAGTAAATATCTCAGGAACTACAAATGCTATCAATTTGCAATTTCGAATAGTTGTAAACAAAGCTGGCACGTGTGTGGAAAATGAAAAATTTAAATATATATTTTAAATTTCTATGTAAAAGGACGGATAAGAGGGGGGGCAAAAATTCAAAGTCTAATTAGTAGGCCAAGTGGAGTATTATATGTATAAAAAACTGGCCAAGTGCGTGTCGGACCACGCAAAACGAAGGGTTCCGTGCCTATTAAAAAGGTCGTCACAGAAATTTTACGGCACTTACGTCCTTTTCTTTGAGGAAAGCAGTTTTTCAGCAATATCTCGAAAACCTCTGAACCGATCTTGTTCAAAACAATTTTCGGTGAATGAAATTAATAAGCCCTATGTCCATGAATTTTTCCATATTTTTAAAATACACCGTTCAAAAATTAGAGGGGGGGGGACAGAATTTTAGTGACTTTCGGGGCGATTATCTCCGACTCTATTCACTTAATCAAAAAAAAATGCAAAGAAACCTTATATTTATTTTGAAAGGCCCATCGATTGATGTGCCACACGGGGGGTCACAATGAAAATTTTTTTTTTGACTTTTAGTTTTATGTATGGAGTGCACCCCTAAAAAAATTTTTTTTTGTCATTTTAATTACAAAACTATGTAGCGGCTAACAAAATACACCTTTCCTCAAAATTTTATTCAAATACACCGTATAGTTTTCGAGTAAAATGCCTGTGACATACGGACAGACGGACAGACGGACAGACGGACAGACGGACAGACGGACAGACGGACATGACGAAACTATAAGGGTTCCGTTTTTGCCATTTTGGCTACGGAACCCTAAAAAGGCTTGAATTGCACATTCTAAAACAGTTTTTCTTTTTTCTACAGTGGTAAAATTTAGATTTCTAAAGGAAAATGTTGACAAAAATACCAGCGGTTTAGACTGTGCGCTGTATGTCAATAGACCGTAACGCAAGAGTTTTATATATATATTAATATTAACGTAAATATTACCGGATTATTAACTAACACCAGTGGACCACATAGTTGTCTTAATAAACAAATTGAAATAAGTAACAAATAACAA
Organism: Epinotia nisella; assembly: GCA_932294315.1. Classification (NCBI taxonomy): domain Eukaryota; kingdom Metazoa; phylum Arthropoda; class Insecta; order Lepidoptera; family Tortricidae; genus Epinotia; species Epinotia nisella. The sequence goes on along the minus strand of OW028679.1, from coordinate 13,282,317 downwards.
AACCTCTATCAAGCGTATTTTTTTCTTCAAAAATCATTTGAGTTTGTAATTTAATACTTCTGTTCGTGCGTCTGTCCGTCCGTCTGTCACAGCTGATTTGCTCCGAAACTACTGGACCGATTGAGTTGAAATTTGGTAAAAATATGTAAATTGGTGACCCAAAGATGGACGCGTAAAGTAAATTAATGAATTCTGAACAAGACGGCCACTTTTGGAAAGTAAATTGGAAAATAAAAATAAAAAGTTTCTCAAACTGTATTGTGTGACATATCAAATGAAAGGGGTTTTTGTAAGCATCTCAGATTAAAAAATATATAATTTTAGCAAAAACAGAATTGAAATAATTTAAGAAAAAAGACGAAAATTTACCATTTCCTCCCTTATCTCCGAAACTACTTATTAGGCTTAAAATTCGGAAAAAAATATGGAAAATAGTTCCTTGCTCAAAGATTACAGGAAAACCTATAAGAAGTTTGAGTATTCAAAGTAACGGGAAAATTCTCAATATTTTACGGAACCCTCACCACGCGAGTTGAACTCGCACTTGTCCGGTTTTTTTATAATATGTAGGTACCTACTCTATTTATCAGTCCATAAACGCTTTAGTCACCTATTTAGATAATTATTTAAATAGCGATATGGAATTTAGTACTTACATAATAATATAATAAAAGATAAATATATCAGTGAAAATCAGAGAGTTGAGAAATATTTGCGATGTCAAATTTAGAGATAGTTGTGGAATGCATATAGGGAAGATAAAGTGATGAAGATGATTTAGGCATGTAGTGAACCCTCTTTACTCTTCAGCCAGCCGGCTGAGAGAATACTAGCAAAGAAAGTGCATGGGGCGAGAGTAGATTCAGGTCAGTTCAGGTCAAGAGTATACCCTACACCGAGGACCATGCATGAACAAAGTTATGGAAGTGTATGAAGAGAAAAAGGTTTGTGAGTGTAATAGTATCAAATCAATAAAAACCAATTGTATGTATACATACTGTATTTATGCACGGTTTTTTTTCTATCACTTCCCCACACAATCAATTAATAGATATTATCTTGTCAAGTTGTCATTAACTGAACCACGATAAATAACTTCATTATACATCATTAAACTAAAATTTATAGCCCGCTTGCTCTACGTTCGGAACCTAGCAACCAATTATTATTGCACACAGCAAATATTGTAACGTGGATACCATCAATCACACGCATGATTTATACCTGGAAAATACTAATATTACCATTAATTACATAAACTGCCACCGCCTCACCTCATGTTTTCAATAATGAAGTCTTCACTGTAATTCGCACTAATACATTAAAACAATACCTACGTACTTTAGAATTAGCTTAACGTTGTTCAGTTTAATAATCCCAACTTAAGTCCCTTGGCAACAGTTCCATTTGGCAAGATACGTTGTTTGCAAAGTAGGTACTTTGAACGAGTTAAAGGTAATGAGCATTCCCAGTAGCGGGTGATTATGTGCGCCGTGGGACAATATTGGCGGTGCAGCGGCCGCGGTCGCGTGCTGCCGTGCCGTTGCCGGCGCGACCGGTGACGATCGATACCTCCCGCAAAGCTCGCGCTTCGCCACTTCTCACCTACAAAACGCTAAATGCATCTCTTAAATACTCAAACATATCACATAGGAGCCTCAACAGGAGTTTCAACTCTCATGCAATAGCAGCTAAACAAATCCTACAACGAACTGACAATACCGACCAACCTAACCCAATTTGATCTGTTCACTTAAACGCAGGATGTCCAATAATCAAGTACGAATTCAATGTATATTAGAGCACCATGACTAGAAAGATTCATTTTGAAAAATTAAAGTAATTTAACCGACTGTTAACGGGTATAAATGACAACGGGAAAGTCCCATTCCGTGGAATGAGTCAATATGACCGTGTCATCGGCGGTGGAGATTTGGCGCGGAGAGTAGCGTTGTGTGGTGGATGTCATAAGAGATTAGCCGGTGATTTGACAGGTGGCGTATTGTCGTGGGCGGTGATAGAATGAGGTTAGGGCGGCTCGCGTTCGGAGCTGGTTGCGGCAGGTCGGTCGCGGGGCCGGCGGGCGCGGGCGCGGGCGGGCGAGCACTGAGGCGCGCGCCGCCTAGCACTCGCACTCTACCCCCGCTCACCCCCGATCACTGAAAGCCAGATCTAGACTTTCACGAACACCCGCGTCGCAAAGTCTAGAGCGCACGTCCTGACATATAACTTCCATAAAACAGTCACCGTACCGATGCCGCCATTATATACGATCATTCCCGGGTTCAGTCATGAATAAACGACAGATATCACGGAGCCTTATCGTATTTCACTGGCTACAAGTGCATAACTTTGAAATAGATTACTAAACGAGTATTTTTGCACCAGAACTAGTGAGAAGTTATGAAGTTTATAAATACTTTACAATGGCATTGCCGTCTAGTTAAACCGCTATTTATAAGACATTGTTCGAACTTTTACACTGTCGAGAAAAGGTTCCCATTGTTGTCTAACACGCACTTTTTCTAGACGGCTTTTAAATGTATATTGTGTGATAAATGCCTAGTGACGTCATGGACGCACCTTTGCATCCCGAGTGGCCTGTAGAGGTTAACGCTCGGCCGGCGGCGTCCTGCCAGGATGTCGCTAATTCCCAACACGCGCCAAACCTAGTCACTCATCAATGCGCGTTCAACGTTAGCTACTTAATAATCACTAGCACTAACCTAGTTGAGCGCTCATTTGCAAGGCACGAGCGGCTCAAATTACGACTTCAGCCTTTTTAATTAGGAAAGCTTTGGGACTAATTAGTACTGTTATTCAATTAATATAAACGAGACGGTTAGCACGGTCATGGCAAATTGCGCTTCACGGAGTAGGTATAATTTTTACTGAAGTTGGGAGCGAAATAAATAAATAATGAGCGTCCCTTGTTCGCTGTCCAAATGACACGATCAACTTTACAGCTTAACCCTTGTGCGATATGGGAGGGAATAGAATATTTGGTGAGGGTTTATGAGGGATATAGGTTTGTATTACCATTCCGTTTCCGCACAGCATTAGGCTTATTATAAGGGGCTAGACAAGTGGTGGCAAATTTCACACAGAGGGTAGTAGAGTCGCCTATGTATTTATATTGCTAAAAGAATAACGATTAAATTATTTATTTGTCCTAAATTTCTTATAACTCTTTTGCAAATAAATATTAAGTTCGTGACATGTCAATGTACATTTTGTGTTAAGTTATCTTCCCACAAAAAAATTGAAGCTTTCTTCAACCACAGATGCTATTGTGTTCGCTTACGACTTTGCACGCTAACAAATATGGGCTTTGGCCACATTAGGTATCAAGTGTTTCGCCTACTGCAAGCCATAAATTGGATTCTTTTTGTTTAAAGTGTTAAAAAAAATTGGATGACAAAATCTTACATTTACAACGCAACATTATCACTCCTCTAAAAATATAGGTAGGTATATTAAATAATTTATTTATTCATCCACCTCTGGGACCGGGCTATATTTTTGTCCCTTTGTGCGGTGAAAACAGCGGGGTGTTGGGTGGCGGACGCGAAACGGTTTGTTCGCGACATATAGGCCGTCGGCTCAGACAAAAATAGGAGGATCCCCGCTCTGAGTCGTTTCTGGTGCAAAGGCTTTCCATGGCTATCCAACGTGAAATGCCGCCAGCATTATGGGGACTTCTGCACCAGGAACGGCTAGGGACGATTTAAGTTAGAGTTAGATAATTTTGTGTTTTAATATGTAATTATTGTAGTTTTTTAGGGTTCCGTACTCGAAAGGAAAAAACGGAACCCTTATAGGATCACTTTGTTGTCCGTCCGTCCGTCCATCTGTCAAGACCCTTTTTCTCAGGAACGCGTGGAGGTACGAGTATCAAGCTAAAATTTATATCAAATACTCAGGTCTACTGTCCCTTGGAGCTGTGAAAAAATGAAACTTCTAACTAAGCCATCGCAATCAAAATATACAGCCGTTTATGCCGCAAATTTCCGCAAATTTTCGAAACTCGCAAAGGAATCAAAACCTAAAGAGAACTTCCCGTGAACTCAGAATCTGGAAATTTGGTACGAAGCAATATCTTATAGCACAGATAAAGGAAAAATTGCGAAAACCGATTTTTTTTAGTCACATCATATAATAAAAATATTATTAATAATTTACTTATATACCTACAGGTTAGTACGGAACCCTCGGTGCGCGAGTCCGACTCGCACTTGGCCGGGTTTTTTAATGTATGTAACTTCGTTTATTGTAAATGAACTTTGACCTTCTTAAATGAAATAAATGAGTTCATTCTCTGCTGCATTACTGGTCGTACAAAAAAGCTCATTCAACGAGTGCAAAACGCATGCATTCGTTTCTGTTTCCGAGTCCCATCCCGCTCCCATATCACTCTCTACTTGAACGCCGCTGGTCTGCTGAACATGCCTGCACGCAGACGGCTTCACCTCGCCACTCTTCTCTTTGGCATAGTACGATCTGGGGTCCCAGCATATTTGCTGAGTAGACTTGCATGGCCCAAGAGTGCACGTAGGTGTAAGGCGATGATTCTGGTGCCAGAGCATCGGACCGCAGCGTTTCGAGGTAGCTTTAGGTTCGCGGCGTCCAAGTGTTGGAATGATCTCCCTCCACCTATCCAAGAAGCGTCGAGCAAGTATACCTTTAAGCGCCAGCTTAAAGGCTATTTGTTGACGCTCCAAAAATCCCAACCTTAACCCATCCAGCACTTTTAACATCCCAACCGTGTCGCGTTTTATGCTTTGTATTTTTCATCCCGTTGTGCTACTGTTTTATATTTAAAAAAAAAACAGATTTATTACATTAATTATTTATTTATTATGTTTCTACTATCTAATAGTATGATGTGTTGCGTTCCGTAGGTCACTTACGGTGCTGTCTGAAAACCAGCGCTGTAGGTGTCTGTCTGACACCTCGGCACAATATTCATATTCATATTCATATTCATATTTATTCGTTGCAACCATGGTATTTACAAAGGTGTTCTTAAAATCTAACCAGTACAAGCATGGACCCTACTATGCTGAGACAGCGACCGTTTCACTGCGGCGAAGACAGTGTGTCAATTGTATTGTATGTCTACTCTCTTTACATCTGTGTGTCTTTTGTGTAGTGAATAAATGTCTTCTTTCTTTCTTTCTTTCATTCAATCGTAAAATGTTAGTAAAGAATAACAACTCCATTACTCTCTGTGTGAAATTTGCCACGTCCAGACGCTACATATTATATTAGGTATGATTAACAAAGGTGTATATACGTATTATATACACTCACCGGCAAATAATTTGGCCCAAAAAAATTTCGTGATTCAAACTATAAATTGAATGAATTAAATAATGTTTTTCTGCATAGTAAACTTTTTCTAATGTGGGCCAAATGATCGGCTAGTCAACATTATATATGTTTCTAAAGCTCTGTAAATATAAATTTAATATGATTTATGTATGTCCGTTCGTTTCACTTGCAATATAGTCCAGGCAATGAACTGACAACTTGTATAGAAAAAAAATCAAATTTGGAAATAATTTATAATAGCAATTTTTGTTTAATGTAACGGATATATTATCAATTAAATAGTTACCTAGAGGCAAAATCCAACAAAAAATCAGACATAAAAAAAAAATTTTTTTAGCTCCTAAAAAGTCCGGATAAATATAAATATTTTTTTTTATCTTTATTTAGGTTCATTTACATTTGCTTTACAATATTCAATATAAATAAAATAAAAAAGACAATGAATGTTTAATTTAAATCTATATAATTACTTCCAGGTGGAAAGTTTGTTGGATTCTTGAATAAAGCATCTTAGAATAACGTTTTAGAATGAAATAAACAAAAAAAACGCTATTATAAATTAATGTTTTTCGAAACCGTATTTTGCCTGGAGTAATACCCTACAAACGGCATACACACGAGTGCACTGTAGCTACAATACATGTTTTCACTTATTGGATGCCTCTTACAATAGCGTCGTTAATGAAGCACGAGTATCGATGGCGCACTATCTATTGCGCGGTATTATAGGATTAACTAATCGCAGTTCCAGTAATGTAACAAAGTAGTAATGTGTAGTAGTGTAATGACCAATGACCGGAATTCTTCGTAGCAAAAATCAAACTGTCAGAGGGTTTGACCAAAGTGATCATCGATAAATAAATGTCACATTGTCAAAGTAATGAAATCAGGCTTTTGGATATACAGGGTGAGCAATCCAAATGGGTCAGTATGGCGGTTTTGGAAACCATAACAGATAGCGAAATCTTGGCTTAGGAACCATGACGTTGATTTTAGTAAAAAGAAAAACTGCATTCATATACTTACAAAAATACGTGTACTCGGCCCAGGAATCGAACCTGGACTTTTTGAAAGATTAAATTTCGTTATTTTCCTTTGAATATCGGTTATGTAGCTCTTAAATAGTAAATGTTACTAAGAAACATGATATCTAAAACTAATAAAATGCATTGTTTTTAAACAACGAAGTTTTATTTTTCAATACTTCAGGGCCGCCGCCGGTCCTTTGACTTTGTATGGGGAAGTTAAGAGCTACATAACCGATATTCAAAGGAAAATAACGAAATTTAATTTTTCAAAAAGTCCAGGTTCGATTCCTGGGCCGAGTACACGTATTTTTGTAAGTATATGAATGCAGTTTTTCTTTTTACTAAAATCAACGTCATGGTTCCTAAGCTAAGATTTCGCTATCTGTTATGGTTTCCAAAACCGCCATACTGACCCATTTGGATTGCTCACCCTGTATACAATGTATGTAAGCATAATGGTAAGGAATAAAACAGAAAATGTTTTTATTAACCATTTTAGTAACACGGCACGTAAATTACTTATGACAATCAAGCGACGTAAATGGCATGTGTGACGTGGGCATGATTTATTTTAATATGGAAATGCAGGTTGCTTATCGAACTATTTTCCATATTTTTTTTTCAGAATTTTAAGCCTAGTAGTTTTGGAGATAAGGGGGCGGGAATGGTCAATTTGCGTCTTTTTTCCTAAATTACTTCAAATCTGTTTTTGCTAAAATTATAAAAAAATATATATCTGACATGCTTACAACAACCCCTTTCATTTGATATGTCACACAATACAGTTTGCGAAACTTTTTTTTAAATTTTCCAGTTTACCCCCCAAAAGTGGCCCCCTTGTTCAGAATTCATTAATTTACTTTACACGTACATCTTTGGGTCACCAATTTACATATGTTTACCAAATTTCAACTCAATCGGTCCAGTAGTTTTGGAGCAAATCGGCTGTGACAGACGGACGAGTGATCCTATAAGGGTTCCTTTTTTATCCTTTTGAGGTACGGAACCCTAAAATCCCAAAAAAATCTGGCTTAATACCTACTGCTAGAGATGATATGCCGCTCATAACAGATGCCAAAGGTCCGCAGCGGAGGAGAAAATAACAGAGAGAGAACACCGTGCACCGTCCGAAGCAATACTTTACTGAATATTCATCATCACCATCAGCTTATTAACGTCCCACTGCTGGGCACAGGCCTCCTCTCATGGATGTGAGGAAATGGGTAATAGTCCCCACGCTGGCCCATAGCGGGGTGGGGATATTAAATACGGAAAATGGTACGAGAGACCTATAATCTTATGTTTCTTGCATCCGGTGCCAGGCCAGCGCCTTCTCCCTCTATCGACCTTACATCATTAGAGCGATTGAAATGGATATATTAGGACTTCGATCTTCGAACATCGCAATACCGCCTCTCCATCACATGTGAAGATTCACGGTATGTCCTGTACCTGTACTTATATGACGCGAGATGAATAGGCTTGTGTCCTAAATTTTTTTTACGATGACATTCGAACCAGTTTTTGGTGTGGAACAAATGTTTGTATGGGAGTAAGTACAATTAAAGAACATAAATACCCAAAAAATTGAGTTAAAGACGGACCTCGCTGGCGGTAGCCGAAAACGTTCCATACTGATTAACATTGAATCATGACGTCACAGGGTAATATTTGTACTAGTCGTTATATGGAAAATCAAGTAAATTGCTGTTTCGGTTGCGAAATACTGCGTTTAGGACCATAGTTGTCATACAATGTTGTTTCTATAAAAGCGTAAGGATTCTATTGGTAGCTTTAAATTTACTTTTGGACAATAAAAAAAATGCATATTTTTTGTAAACTTTCAAGGGCCATATCTTTTTATGATTTTAATTATATTTCGTAATTTATACTTAATTGCATTTATTTGAAGGTTTACTATCAATTTAGCAACACTGCGCTATCAATTTTAAGATGAGGACACAACCCAATTGTAGACTATCACTTCAAGCATATTACCGGACCGGGATAAGTTTGGGAACGGTTTTGCGGTTGGATTACATATCAGTATTTTATTTACTTATTCAACTAATTACACAGCATTACAGTATTACACTAAGACACTGTGGAATTTAGGACACAATATACAAAATACAATATAAAAGTTACACATAAAAATGATAATAACAAAAACTTCGTATGAATAAATTTTACATTAAACACGAACAGAAGTCGGGCGGTCATCCATACATTCACCACATACATCTATCCACTTACTCACAAAAACATCACAGTCTGGTGTTGATGCGAGAAGGGCATTGAGGTAGTTCAGAGCACGCACGGTGCCACAGTGCGCGCGGTCGAAGGTTGGATTTCGACAGAGAGGGAATGCGCACCAGTTGCTCAACCAATTCAGGACAGTCTGAATCTCCTCGCAGGACGCTACACGCAATAGTCAGAAGCCCATAGTTACGCCCAGAGAATTAAATCCTAAGACGCCCAATAGAAATTTCGAGGGATACAAAAAAGGATAATACCCATACAATTTTTTAAAAAGGAACCTCAAGAGCGCCTTTTTGGTTTTATACAGTCATATCTAGGTAAAATACGATTTCAATCAATTATTTGTATTTTTTTTACTTAAGTAAACACAATCATAGCACGTTATTTCCCTGCAATGCTATTGTGGTTTTCCGGCACCAACTCATATTCAATACAATACAATACAATACAAATACTCTTTTCAACACACCTGCTCGTAAAGTAGGTCTTATTACAGCGTATTTACACTGATAATGCAGAATATTACCCATGCCGTGCCTTTTACATTACATTATCGCACTAGTGCCTTTTCATTACATATCTTTTTAAATATTAGCAAGAAGTATTAATGTTTCGAAAACAGCTAATTAGTTATTTGCGTAAATATAAAATTCAATTCAAAATGTGATAAATAATTAAGGAATTTCATGAAACTGCTTGTTAGCTTGTTGGTATTTATATTTTGACGGTGTATTTTTACCTATAAATACCCAATTTCAAAATTTATAAATTTGTGGCTACTTTGCCGGTGCCCTTATCTCAGACTTGCGCGCGCATGCAGCGCTGAGCGCGCGAAAAAATAAAATTACGGCCGCCATCTTTTAAAGGGGTTTCTGTTTGTTAAGTTTATTCACAGTATTGCATTTCGTTAGTGTTGTTTTGTAAAATGTCAAATTTAGATAACGAAGAATTACTTATCGAGTGTACGCCGCCAGATATCATAGTTGAAGCGCAAAATGCGAGTGATAGTCTTTTGCCCTCAAAATCAAAAGATAAATACATGCAAGCCTACGCAAATTTCATTCAATGGAAAAATAGCAAAAATGCAAGCTCTTTCTCAGAGAACGTGTTCATGGCTTACTTTAGTGAACTGGCGAAGAGGTATAAATCTAGTTCGCTTTGGTGTATATATTCTATGTTGAAGAGTACCGTGCAGAATAGAAATCAAAGCGTACACCAATCTAACTGCATTCTTGAAAAGACGTTCAGACGGCTTTTACAGTCGAAAATCCAAGGTTTTAACACCTAATGAAGTGGAGAAGTTCATTAAAGAAGCACCGGATAATCAATATCTAGCGACAAAGGTCAGTTCCACTATTTAGTTTTGTATTCATTATTATAATATTTGTAGGCGGTATTGTGAGTGTTGATATAATAGGAACTAAGTACGATTATTATAACTTAATTATGATTTTATTTATTTTCAGGTCGCATTAATATTCGGAATTACTGGTGCCTGTAGGCGTCAGGAATTAAACAACATTATGACAAAAGATATAGAGAATCACGGAGAGATGCTACTTGTCAAAATTCCGAACACTAAAAATAAAATTCCTCGGTCATTTACTATTCACGGACCATTTTATGAAATAGTGAAAAAATATGAAAGTTTACGTTCAACAAAAGGAAAATCTGACCGGTTCTTCCAAAATTTTCAAAACGGCAAATGCCTATCGGAGTGAACAAATTTGGATCGATGCCTAGAGAAATTGCCAAGTTTTTAGGCTTACCACAGGCTGACGCTTACACCGGACACAGTTTTAGGCGGACTTCAGCTACATTGCTGGCTAATTCAGGAGCCGATGTATTGACTTTAAAACGCCATGGGGGATGGCGATCTAATAATGTCGCCGAGTCATATATTGAGGACTGCATCCAAAATAAAGCCGACATAAGTGCCAAAATAACACAAGCAATCCATTTGGAGCCACAATCCAAGAAGTTCTGCCCTGAACCGCGTCCTTCCACCTCATATGCCAATGATGATTTGGGATTTCATACGTTTGCTAATGATGAAACGCAATGTTCTTCTACCTCCTTTCAGAATGTTGCATTATCACCGACATTTACAGTTACCCAAGAACAAAGCAATGAAATAATTAATAATACAATTAAACATACAGTACAAATGCCTCATAAGGCGGTAGCATATCATTTCAATAATTGTACTTTTAATAACTGTTTCAATAATTAAAGTTTTTAAATAAATGTGAACTTTTATTTACTTTTCCTCGCAAGTGTGTTGAAAAACGTCGTATGAAACACGTGAGCATTGGTCATGGAGAAGTGTATCTCGTGTCCATTAAGCCTTCGCCTTCGGCTCAGGCTTAAAAACCGACTCGAGTGTAATGACCAACATAGCACACTTGTATCATAATGTACTATTAAGAAGGGATTTGAGGTTGCCGATAGATTTTGCTTGTCTGATATCAAGAGGGAGAGAGTTCCACAGTCGGATAGAATTAATAGTGAACGAACTATTGTAAAATTTGGTAGATGACGAAGGCACAGTTAATAGCACATTTTTAGAACATCTAACAGAATTTAAAAAACTAAAACGTTCTTTGAGATAGCGGGGGGTTGCAGGGTTAAAAAGGATATTATACAGAAGCGAAATAATGTGAGAGTTACGGCGATAACGGATAGGATATTCATTACTCGCCTATGTGTATAAGGATTGCATTGCCAGCTACTGATGATTTATTTTCAGACAATCTACGCCCTAACGGAATATATTTAGCATACGTACCTTTTTTTATAAACAGAAATGTGTTATTTTGACACATTTTAGCGTTATTTAAAGCAGCGATGTATATAGTAGCGGTATATTTGTATTGTATTAAATGTTTCATATAAACAAATGAGTACATACGTAAAGAAAGGTCAAAAGACAAGATTGCGTTTTGGCAGTACTAATGTTATTTTAATCGCATAGTAGTTACCAAGCAACAAACCTCTTTCTCATTCAACGACTTTTAGAGTCTATTATACGGAATATACAAAAAAAACATGAAGGGATACTACGTCTTTCATGTCTGTGCAAGCAAAAACTGCAAAATTAGAACCGTGGTAAACAAGCGCTTTGCCTTGGTTTATGTATTTGTGACTGTCAAGACTCACTCTATGGACAATATGGGACTGACGTTATATTGTTATACTAGTGTATAGACTGGACATTTGGTGTTCTTGGCCGTAGCGACAAAACCTCTGAAATAAAGATGCCGCTGAAGCTTGAGCGACCTACTCGTCAGACGACAAGGCCGTATGAAACTGCATGACTGATATTTTTGAGTCCTTTCGGGGTAATAAATGGTCGCCTGTAAACCTAGCTACATAAAACTGACTTATGATATTATCATCCTGAGGGGTAACTGCTTCCCTTTTCGAATGAACGTAGGACAACTCAATTGTCATTTTTCTATACATAGATCTACCTAACGCACGTACGTACGACACATCACGTCATCGACCAACTGGTGTACGGAGTAGTGTTTTGGTCTTTGGGCGCAATGTAGTCGCCAAGCTACAAAGCCGTATAAAAGATGAACTTACCTATACTATTGTTGTTCTGGTGTATGGAGTGGTGCGCGGCCGCAGCGGCTAGGGCGTTGGCGAGCGCGGCCTGCTGGTGCTGCAGTTGTGATGCTAGCTGCGCCTGCAGCGCCGCGTGCGCGTTGCTGATACCGCGGTCCATCGCGGTCTCCGCCCGCGCTTCCTCGTACGTGGGGGAGTCTTCATCTGCTGGACAATAGCGGTTTAGAACAGGCTTGTGACCTAAGTTTTTTTTACGACGCCATTCGAACCAGTTGTTGGAGAGGAACAAATGTTTGTATGGGAGCAACTACAATTGAAATAGCCAAAAAATTGAGTTAAAGACGGACCTCGCTGGCAGCAGCCGAAACGCTTCATACTGATTGACTCAAACGTATGACGTCACACTTTGCTATTTGAACTTATCATTGTAGGGAAAAACACGTAAATTGCTGTTTCGGTCGCGAAATACTGCGTTTAGGTCCATAGTTGATATACAATTTTGTTTCTATAAAAGCGTAAGGATTATATTGGTAGCTTTAAATTTACACTTGGACAATAAAAAAAATGCATATTTTTTCTAATTTTCACGGTCCATATCTTTTTATGTATTTCATTATACTTTGTAATTTATACTTTATTACAATTATTTGATGGTTTACTATCCATTTACCAACACTACGTTATCCATTTTAACATGAGGTCACAAGCCTATTGGCCGAGCAAGTAACTTGACTGTTTGTAATAATAATAATTATTAAAGAGTGTTTTATGGGCATGGCGCCTGATCCTTTCTTGGTCAAAAAATCGAAAAAAAACTGACGAATGAAGCGTGTACGCGCTATAAACATGTTCAGTCACTATTTTTGATGAAAATGAGTTTAAAATAACTACGCGAGACTTCATTACGAGCTCAATATTTTGAGTTTCTTTTTATAAGGTGAGTAGAGATGATTTTTCCGGAGGTATACTGTTAATTTACGAATGGTGTTGTATACACGTAGTAGTGTATTTACAAATAATATATTATGTATGCGTCAACCAGAGCGTTAGAACGATTACAGACGGTGCAACCCGCCCTAACCTGTAAATGGTTACAAATGAGAGGCATCGTTAGGCATAATAATGGATAGTGTTGTCTCCCATGTCATCGTATAAAGCAGTGCGGATCTCAAACTTATTGGATAAATAAATAGACTATAACAAACAATTTTTTTAGCATGGCGTGAGCAATGTGCATGTGTTGTTGTTGGTGGAATGCAACTATGCTAGTGATTTCCCCGTACATAATAATGTTAGTTTAAAGACTAACACGTTTATGTATTCCGCACGCGAGAGTAAGAGATTCAAAACTTTACGGAAATGGCTTATTACAAATAACGATAAATATTTGAATGGAAATCTTTACCTTATTCATATTTGCTACTATAAATCTTTTTATTAGGTAAAAAAAACCATAATGTTAACTTGTGTATGTACATAGTTTAATAATATTAATAATATATTATTATGATTAGGCTGAGGTATAATTAAGCATAAGGCCCGAACTTAACTTTTTTCTAAAGGGAAAATTATAAGTAATCTTGTTGTGGCTTTTACCATCAAAATATAATACAGGTATTTAATATAGTCAAGATTACAAATCAAAAATTTGATATTTTTGTTACCTTGTTCAGGCAGTAAAAGTTTTGAAAAGTCTCGTAATTTTCTAACCCATCCAATCCAATTAACACTCTCGAAACATCTACTTCATTCAGTTTGGGTTATAATAAATTATAGATTTGGACTGGCGTCAACTATAAATGCCATCTCATCATTTTGGTGATATATAGATTCATGACCAGCATTCAGAAGAGATCAGTAGTAAGCGTGCAGTCAATAAAAAAGTGGCCTTACATAATTTTGCATATAATCATTTACTTTTACGTATTCGTGTTTTTAGAAGTTTGTCTCGCAATATTTGCAAAGCATAACTATTTTAAGTGTCATAAACCATGCACACGTCAATTTAGAAAATATAGGAAGTGATGTGAACAGTAAAAGTGTTGATGAATGGTAGAAAACGACGCGCGCACGCAAATAACTTCAACACTTCAATAGTGAAGATGAGCCAAATGCATGTCGGACAAAGTGGCGTGCAATAATCATTCAAATTATATTCCTGGTCAATATAATAAATTAAAAGTAAAAAACAAGCTTTTATTTAAATGCGCTATAAAGAATAAAATAAACTTTTCCTTTAAAACTTTTACTAGAAACTTATAACGTCATAACACCTTTTAGATGATATAAAAGCTTGACGCGAGATTTACCTGAGTATAATCGAGTACGTACCTAAATCTCGCGGCAAGCTTTTATATCATCTAAAATGTTTTATGACGTTATAAGTTGATAGTAAAAGTTTTAAAGGAAAAGTTTATTTTATTCTTTTTAGCGCATTTAAATAAAAAGCTTGTTTTTTAAAAGGTTTTTTACTTTTAATTTATTTTTTACTTTTTAGTCATCGCTGGACAGGTTTCTCAGTATATTGTCTGCCATATTGGATTTAGAGTGACGTCACTTTATTTTTCGAGTTATTCTCAGCAAGCCCTTTCATTTGATACCCATATTGTAAGAGTGCATTAAAAATAACTAGCGCGCCATCTTGGGTGTTCCGCCATGTTGGATTTTTTGCGGACTGTACTTTTTTTGCACACTCATCAACTGCTCATTGAGAGGATTGTAACGAGCCCAAACACGACGGGTTTATCCTATGTAATTAAGGAGTTCCTACGGCCACCTTCCGTCTCCATCATCAGACCAGGTTTATGGTACCATATTATTGCATTGTCATCCGACTTACATAATTGTACAAAATTTCAACTTGATTGGACTCCGGGAAGTTGGTCAAATGTAACCTAGTAATGTAGTTAGAGTTACATACAGGTCGACCTAATAAAAGCTTGTTAATAAACCAAAGCCACTTCAGCCGAGCGGTAAGGCGCCCCGGCTCGTCCCACTGGGTTTAAAAAAAAACTATGTATGTATGAAATATCGTTTGATATTCGTCGTCGTATCATATGGCAATAAAAATACTCTGTTTTTATCAGTGTATTTAGAACCGTGAGATCTTCGAAAAGACAGAACGGTTGCCAGGTTGTTGGACTTTTACACCACCAGGAGTCACGTGTAGGGTAGCAGTGGGTATTTAACTCCTACGGACGACGTGGTGTAACTTCGATCGTTTGGATTAGTGGCTTTTCGGTAAAGGAAACATCGTGATGAAACCGGTCTAATCCCAATAAGGTCTAGTTTTCCCTCTGGGTTGGAAGGTCAGATGGCAGTCGCTTTCGTAAAACTAGCGCCTACGCCAAATCTTGGGATTAGGTGCCAAAGCGGACCCCGGGCTCGTTTGGGGCACTACCGGGAAAAACGCTAGGAGGATGATGAATAGAATAAACCAAAGATTATTTTATTAAATTACTCTATAATATTTAATCCTTTGAAATAGTATCAAAAATTATACAACTGAAGTGACATAAGTAGTACCTAGTCAAAATGACAATTACTTTGTCATATTCGACACGGATTTTTAGAAAATTAGCTATACCAGAACCAATCTAAATAAAATAAAACTTTGACAGGGGATGAAAACATCTGAACCGATTTCCATGCCAATTTAACTTATTAACCAACGCATTTTATCGAATTGTCCGATACTACAAATGTCCGTCTGTGATATCGAATCTATGACTAGGTATAAGACAGGCACATAAAACACTTATTCATTCAATTAATATTATTTAGTCGCAAATTAGGAACACAGGGACAGACATGAAGGTGAATCCCGGTTAACATTGATTGAGTCAATTATCACATACGTTTGATACAAGTGTTATGGTGGCACCACACTTAGCGGTATTTGCCCAAATATTCGTGTTGCATCTTTTTCCTTCCTACGGCAAATGAAAGAGAGGCAACGATGCAACGCGAACACGCAACCCCAAGTGTGGTGAGAGTATCACATTTATGGTTGAGATTATTCAATGTTGCAGACTTTTTACACAACTATAATTGGAATTGGAATTTTCTACCGCGCACGATAACGTTGCTTTTTGAACGGACTGTGATGCAATTCAGCAAACTAAAATAATCTCAAGTATACTATGGGATTCTCGCCTCTCGAATGCCTTTACCTCGTGTAAACAATGCCTGTGTTCCGTTTTGCCCATTTTGGTTCGGAATAGTAGTGAAAATAACGTGTTCTTTAGGTGAATAGACTTTTCTGTCACTAGTTGCCATGGTTACGTCTCCTGAGTCACTTTTTAAAACTGCTATTTTAAGGGATTAATTCACCAAGGGAGTTTAGCATGTCAGAAGTCCATGTTGTTTGTTGATATGTTAGTCTGAAAGGAATATAAATGAAATAACATATATAAATAAAGTGGTCTTACTGGCTTCGGGCACTGGTGTGATGGGACTCTCCGGAAGGAGGATCCCTTTCTGCACCAACTCATCTCTATTTGCTCGGACGGAAATCTTCCTTTCTAAAGCTGCAAAGACGATAGGTCGCAATGAATGATACAGATTAAAACCCTTGTTTATTTAAGTTAAGTATACGTATTTTTGTGTATTGATCTAATATTTTTGATATAATATTACTGAGATTATTAAGAAAATAATGCTGTCACAAAATGTGAACGCTCACAAAGACATGTGACAAGTAATGTAGTTACGTTGGCACTTTCATAGAAATTAACTATGACTTGGCCAATTAATGTAATGACAGTGTAAAAAAATGTATATGTATAAATTGGCCAAAGTATACGTTTTAGTGTATGAACATAATTTATAGTGGTACGTGTAAACGAGCTACATTTTTACTGCAATACGTGGTCAGCAACTACCAATGTATTGACTCTCAGATTTCGGTAAACTAATTACTCGTTTATACGCGTCCTAAAGGTTAACCATCAACTTACTTCTAGAGGCTGCTTCAAATTTCTCCGACTTCTTTTTCCGTTTCCACTTCCAAGGTTTGAAGAGTCTACCGAGGGCCGAGAACTTGGACTTGGTCCGCTCGACCGGCGGCGTGCGCGCGCCCGACCCCAGGCTGTTGGTGCGCACCGTCGTGCCATTCTGTTTCTTGGCTGCAAACAACATAATGCATATTAGACGTCGACTGCTTACGTTCTCTAACATTTACAGCAAATCAGTCTTGGTCTGCCGTTGACACCATAAGTCATATGGAAATCCAGCTTCATTTCTAAATTACGCAACGGGAGACCACTTACTTAGTACGGCGCAACGGGAGACCACGGCTTAAGTAAAACCCTTTTATAGATCGTTCCGTTTATAAAGAAGCAACCTACTCCCATCTACGCTATAGACCAGGATCTACGAGGTGCGGTGCAAAAGTTTCCGGCCTAACAAAGAAAAGAAGTATATATATTTACAAAACTTATTTTTTTTAACCCCCGACGCAAAAAGAGGGTCTGTGTGTCTGTCTGTTGGATCGTAGCTCCGAAACGAATGGACCGATTTAAATGCGGTTTTTCTAAAGCTGACGTGATCGAGAACGTTCTTAGCTACGTTGCAACAAAATCGGTTCAGCCGTTTTTGAGATATTGAACTTTAAAATGAAAATGTCGGAGGTTTTTCAACTTTTCTAAGTTGTAGTTATTCGATATAGTCTCCTTCTGTTTCAATGCACTTTTCAGATCTCTTAATAAGCATTTATATAACCTTATAAAAATATTCAGAAGTTTTGTCCTCAAAATGGGCGTTAACCGCACGGGTTACTTCATCATCTGAAGTAAATCTTCTTCCCCTTCTGCCTTAAGTTTCGAGAACAAATAATAGTCACTCGGGGCCAGGTCAGGATTAGGACTATATAAGGTGGGTGGCGAACTTCCTCGAAGCCACATTTTGCAACAGCAGCCTTGGCAATTGAAGCATTGTGAACGGGTGCATTGTCGCGGAGAAGCCGAACACCTCTGCAAAGTTTTCCACGACGCTTCTGCTTGATCGCCTCTCATAACTGCTCAATAAGGGTGGCGTAGTGGCTACCATTTAGCGTGGTATTCCTTTCTTTTATGTCAATCAGTAGTATTCCGAGACAATCCCAGAATACCGTAGTACCTTGGCCTTCCTAGGCGGCTTTTCACCAGGACGACGCCATCCATCGATTCCCTTTTGGAGAGAGAATCATAGTACAAAACCATGGCTTCGTCCCCCGTAACAATTGACTCCAAAAAACTCTCCGTGTGTCTATATGCGTCTTACACTTCTTGAGAGCACGCTTTTCGCTCACTTCGCTGCAAGCTCGAAAGAAGTTTGGGCACCCCCCCTCGCACTAACTTTATTCATCTGAAAAGCCCTGTCCTTGCCGCTTTTTCTTCTATCATTCAGAGAACTTCCTCTTCCACTAATTTGACACAGTCCACAGACCGGCCGGAGCAAGGTTCGTCGTCAATGCACTCCCGCCCTAAACGAAACGCTTATCCATTCTTTAATGGTGGAAAATGACGGAGAGGTATCCCCGTACACAGCATCTATCCTTTTTTATATCGGTCGGGCTGACCCCTTCCTTTGTCAGGAACTTGATCACGGAACGATATTCCAACAGAAACATTTCGAAAGCTTTCAGACTTCCTATTGTTCTAAACGCCGTCAAATCAAAACCACAACCAAAAGAAACCTCAAAACTATACACGAACAAGCAGAATAAACGACAATTACAATGACACATTTTAGTTTTATTTTTAAACCGCCATACCTATTTCTCCAGCCAGAAACTTTTGGACCGCACTCTAATTAATTACATTATGCTTGAATTTGAGTATTTGGCCACTAAGATCTGATTTGTTGGCACATGTAAGCGGATTGCATATATTTATATAGATAGGTACAGGCGAAGGCAAAATCTCTACTACACATTAATACATATAATTATACTACAAGTAATTATACTGAAAGCACGAATGCCACTTAAATGAAGTCTAAACTTGATGATACCTACGAAAAATCAGCACCAAGTTTTACCGACCAACTACTCCCAACATGCTTGAAAAGCGATGGCCTTGCATAGTTTATATTTGTTTGCTAAATAACTACATGCCATGAGACTGTTGAGTACTGAGGTAGGCACCTACCTATTAAACTATATTTTATTGAGAGTATCTTTATCTTCGCTTGAAATCATGCGTAATTTAAAGTTATCTATTAACAAATGAGAAACTAAAAGATACCTACCAACCACACGTCAACATCTATATTGACAACACCTACAACGCCAACATACAATGTACCTACTCGTACTGACAATAAATGGCCCCATTATGTCAAGAACGTATTGTCAAAGACTGCCTGTACCCAGCATCACAATAACAACGGGAACACACAAAAGAGAAAACTTCAACATTATAGCATAATCTTACATACAGTTTGGAGACGTTGATTTATTGTTATAATAATATAATGTGATCAGTATACGAGAGTACACAATCTGAATACTTGTTTCGAGTTAAAATCACGGACGGAACAGGATAAACGGACGAAAGTTTAGGGTCGTTCAAGTCATGCATAAAACAAAGCACGGTTCAATTACACGGTCATATAATATTCAAGCAACATCTTCAGGCTCATCTTGTGCCGAAACAACTTAAGTGCACAGTTTTAATGACAACGTTATATAGGTGATTCCATCTTCGTGTAAGTATAAAATTAGTTTTTATTTTATATACACAACCATTGAAAGAAATGTTGTTTTGTATTTCTCTAGAAAATTAGACTCCCATCAGCCGCTAATAAAAAAAAAACCGGCCAAGTGCGTGTCGGACCACGCAAAACGAAGGGTTCCGTGCCTATTAAAAAGGTCGTATCGTCATAGAAATCTTACGGCACTTACGTCCTTTTCTTTGAGGAAGGCAGTTTTTCAGCAATATCTCGGAAACCTTTCATCCGATCTTGTTCAAAACAATTTTCGGTGAATGAACTTAATAAGCGCTGTGTCCATGAATTTTTTCATATTTTTAAAATACACCGTTCAAAAATTAGAGGGGGGGGGACAGAATTTTAGTGACTTTCGGGGCGATTCTCTCTGACTGTATTCACTTAATCAAAAAAATTCCAGAGAAACCTTATATTTATTTTGAAAGGCCTATCGATTCATGTGCCACACGTGGGCTCACGATGAAAAAAAAATTTTTGACTTTTAGTTTTATGTATGGAGTACACCCCTAAAAAATTTTTTTTTAGTAATTTTAATTACAAAACTTTGTAGCGGCTAACAAAATACACCTATCCTCAAAATTTTATTCAAATACACCTTATAGTTTTCGAGTAAAATGCCTGTGACATACGGACAGACGGACAGACGGACAGACGGACAGACGGACATGACGAAACTATAAGGGTTCCGTTTTTGCCATTTTGGCTACGGAACCCTAAAAACCGGTCAAGTGCGTGTCGGACCACGCAAAACGAAGGGTTCCGTGCCTATTAAAGAGGTCGTATCGTCACAGAAATCTTACGGCACTTACGTCCTTTTCTTTAAGGACGGCAGTTTTTCAGCAATATCTCGAAAACCCCTGAACCGATCTTATTCAAAATAATTTTTGATGAAACAATTTAATAAGCCATGATTTTTTTCATATTTTTTAAATACACCGTTCGAAAATTAGAGGGGGGGACACAATTTTATTAACTTTCGGGGCGATTATCTCCGACTCTATTCACTGAACCAAAAAAATTGCTGAGAAACCTTATATTTATTTTGAAAGGCCTATCGATTGATGTGCCACACGTGGGCTCACAATAAAAAAAAATTGACTCGCAGTTTTATGTATGGAGTGCACCCCTAAGGATTTTTTTTCTGACATTCAATTACAAATCTATGTAGCGGCTAAAAAAATACACCTATCCTCAAAATTTTCAAATACACCTTATAGTTCTCGAGTAAAGTGCCTGTGACATACGGACAGACGGACAGACGGACATGACGGAACTATAAGAAAAGGGTAAGTTTATTTATGGTGCTATTCCATCTTATTCCAATTAAAATAAGAAAAAGGCTCAGAGAGTATTAAACCCACAGTTATGAGGAGGGAAAGACTTCCATATTTGGGTCCATTCCAGTTTTTTACCTGCACGAAATATCCGGATGATTTGAAACAGGTAAAAGAGACAACAATACGTCGAGCAAAGAAGAACTAACTGTAAAGCACGGAACGATATAAGTACAAGTAGTATCAAATCAATCATGGGTATATTGTTTGTAAGTACTTTAAATGACAATTGATGGACACCCGTTCAATTAAAGAAAGGTTTCACGTCACGTGGGTAGACTTTAATCAAACCAGAGGGGCTGCCGCAAAACGAAAACGAACTTCGTTCGTGTATCTCCCTCTCCGTCGCTCGAACTAGCAAGTGCGACGGAGACGGAGATACACCAACGAAGTTCGTTTTCGTTTCGCAGTCGGTAGCCCCTCAGGGAAGTAATCACGTAACGTTCCGAACGCGCGTTAGGTAGATCCAACTGTCATTTTTTTCCATATAAAATTGCCTCGTGGCCTAAGTAAGGTACGAGAATTTAAGAGCTAATTGTGTAACTATTGTATACAATACTTTTTATACGAGTCAACAGAAATTATTAAACAGACTTGGTATCTAATTAAAATCTAAGCCCTGCTGAAACGAAGTGCAAATTAGAGGTGTGCGGGCTCAACGTCGTTGATGTCTTTTGTATTGGAGTCAACGCGACGTCCTATTGGTCAAATTCATTATAGTTCAGTAAAGGCGCCACGTGATTGGTGAATTTATTTTAGTTGTCCAAAGCGTTGTATAATAATTATTATAGTTGAGTTTAGAGCTCCATAGTAAAAAGTATGTGGTTTTAGTTTAGTGTACGAAGTCTTAATTCAAACATTAAAGTCGACGAGTCTAAAACTTGACATTTAGATCTATCTGACGCGCGTACAATGCGTTACGTGATCGACCAACATATGTCAGCATCGTGGGACACGTTAATATATGGCCTTTGATATAACCTTTCTTGGTTAAACAATTGCTACATTACGTACACACAAACATTGTTTTTGACTCGACAGCGTTCAAATTCAAACGATGAAAATGATTAGTCTGTATAATATGTTCAGCGTTGTTTCGTGTTATTTAATTTAGCGTTAACACGACCAAGTTGTTGGTAATACTCTAATAAATACTACAATAGCGTGCTCAATGTTTTCCCCAATAATCTATTAAAACGGATTATGAGAGTATACAATGTTGATTCATAACAATTTCAAGGAAATTGTATATTTATTGAACCGCTGCCAGACCACAGATATGCGCTAAACTAAATTGATAACTACGACACTTGTTAACAAATGTGTTATTAAATGAAATCTATTTGGAACAGCCCAATTAACTGTAGAAGAACATCCACCTTACAGAAGAACGCGGCTACAATCACACTAGGGACTATTTGCTGCGTGGGAATGTGGTGTTGTGTACATAGTAGGTGTACGAGTATTTAATATGCATACAATTTGCCACGTTTAGCACCTACCCTTAAATATTTTCATATCCGTTACTAGTTATTATTTTATCACTAAATATATGTAGTACCACGTTTGCCACTTTTTGCTGTTCGGAATCTATCTTACAGCCCTGAGCTCCACGGAAGACCAGCGCTGTGGCATTGTTAAATGTCAGAGCATTATGCTGAGTGGTGTCCACTTGCGGCCACTATACCAGCACCACTAGTTTTATTTTTTATATCTGTTATTTTAGTTTAAGTCGGTAATAGTTAAGTTTATTTTGTATAGGTATTGTGTTTTCTTATTAAGATAACGAAATTGTGATGTGGTGATATTTTGGCTTACAATAAATACATTTCTATTCTAATTAGAATCCCAATGAAACAAGTTGAAGGTTTGTGACGTGTTAGGCAGGTTACGGTACCAAACCCCGTAATTGCGAAGATAAGGAGTGAGTCATGCAGTTGCAGATATCTCGCACCGACCCACGCGAGGTTGATCGATGAGGCAGCACCGCACCGTCCTCGACAAACCGCTATTCATGTACCATCGCACTCAATAGGCTTATTGTGCGAATGTATCACCAAATTACTCTTTACGATTGAAGAGATCCTTATCATTACTGGCTTGAATTCAAGTTTAGCCCTAACCGTTCCGGGAGCAATGACATCTGGTCTACACAGTTTACCAGAGCTTTAAAGACGGAAAGATACTACAAAGCAGAGACGGAGCAGAGGAAATGTCAAAAGTTATTAATGAGGATTCGCTCAATGTTTTATTGTTTAATATGTGTGTCCTGTGTGTTTGTGAATAAATGTATCTTTCTTTCTTTCTTTCAATGTTCCGCTGAAGTGGGTATATTCTAAGTTGAGGCTCAAGAATATCTTCGTCTAAGAAGACTGACGAAATCAGAAAGTAGACTAGTTACACATAAAGGATTAAGTTTGTCTGTGCTTTAAATCAGCCCTAAAGATACGAAGTACAGGAAATGACGAGACGTTCCTATTAGCAGGCCAGAATAGGATGTTCGATGTTACTGAGTAATTGATAAGATGTATGGGGTTTCAAATGTAGATATAGTTTTATCTCTTAGTATATACGAGTAGCAAGCGTGGCAGTAGATTTATATTCACGCTCAATTTTCAATAATTTAACATTTTCCGATCAAGCATAGGTGACTTACAGTAATAATAGTGAAGTTTGCGTGTAAGGTGCATTATGATTCATTGCAAGGTGCTACATTGCGTAACAAGCAAGATTATTTAAACGGTGTAATTAATATGCTCCTCTTGTAGCCGACTGTGTACGCTTGTCTAAGGTGAGATGAGAACAAAGCCACTCTACGTGTCACCTGCTTAAAGTAAACATACTTACACGCAAAGTTTTACCAAATACATATCTTACACTGTTTTAATCTATGCTATCTATATACTAATTAGGGTGGTCCTTAAAAACTGAAAATTTCAAATTTAAATTGTTCTAATACGTGAAAAAATAACGTATGTTTTATTTTTGGATAAGATTTAATAGTCGCTACCGAATTTTGAAACTTTTTAAGGTTTGCATTTCTCCATAGTAAGATTTTTTTTATATTTTTAACGTTTTACTACTTTATTGAGCTATATTTGATAAATAAGGAATAATCAATCGAGAAAATACTAAATTCGTTCACTAACTGTTCGACGCTTATTTCATATCAAATATAAAGTCTTAAATTCACCGCCTGAGTCCGTTTTTAGCATATTTAGCACAATAAAATTCATTTTTGAATTAAATTTAGTGTTTATTTTTGATGTTTTCAAGATTATTCATTTCCTATCATCAAATATAGCTCAATAAAGTAGTAAAATGTTAAAAATATAAAAAATCTTACTATGGAGAAATGCAAACCTTAAAAAGTTTAAAAATTCGGCAACGACCATTAAATCTTATCCAAAAAAAATACGTTATTTTTACGTATTAGAACAATTTAAGAGGGTGCCTCATTGAAATTTAAAATCTTCAGTTTTTAAGGACCACCCTAATACATATATATATCTTCAGTATAACACATGTTATCTCAGGACAACGTAAAACTATAAAACGTAAAAATATGGATATGACAGCCTGTACTGTACCAGGCTAGTGTTCAAAGGTTCTAATTATCACGACGATCCCTTAATCGATACAATAACTGAGAGGTCGATGACTCCGTTAAGACTCACGAAAGGCTTTGGGTACGTGGTCACAAAAAACTGTATTTTCATAAATGGGCATTCAACATAACAATCAGCGATATGACATCACCACGTGAATAATACGAGATAATGATGCACAATATACAAGAGGAATGCGAGATAACCTACTCGTAAATAATCATTGCAAAATATACAATTGTCGATTAGTACAGCATTTTTTGTACAATCAACTAAGCCTTTCTTAGGTTACTTGCCATAATACATACTATTTTGTTAAGTAAATAAATCTACAAAAGAATCTACTCTATAAATACAGACGGACGATTTTGGTAACTATAATGCATTTACCTGTACTTGGTATTATACCTTGTATGATGGATCTCTCTCGATGACCCCTCTGGGGCCTTTTGTGATAGATTGTAGTATTTTGCTTTCTTTTTCGGGAAAAGAAAATGTGGGCCAATATTATTTATACATACGCTAACAATAATTCAAATACCTAGGTAACAATCTACAATTTCATTTATAGAGATACTTGTATTAGTTAAGCCAAAACTCGGACGTTACCTACTAAACCCATGTCCATGCTATTTTTTAACATAAAGTAGTAGCTCTTCCTAGTACTTTGCGGGGATCAACCACCCATATAAATTTGAGCAACATCGAATTCAGTTTTCAGAAGTCAATTGTTATATTTCCGTATAATAGCCGCCACTGAATGCTTCGCAAAGGATGACTACTTATTCTAGAGACGTATCTGATTACGAAAATGATAATGAAATGATACCTTCAAAGCTAAATTAATGTTTTCCTAATTAGTACATTAAAAAGTAACGTTGCAAATTTTGCAACGAGATAAAATGAACATAGTGAAAGTACCGAGTGAACCTAGAACAGCTCTACATAAAACAAGCTGTACGTTATGAATGGTGGAAAACCGTATTTTCACTTTCGCGTAGTTAACTAGTATGGTGTCTACGTGGGAAAACGAACACGACTAATTGGAAATTAAAACAGGGAGGAGCTTCGATATAGATAAATATAGTGGTACGGTTTGTTTGTTTATGTTTATACGTACAATAAACATAAAATCCGGGTAAAAACCCTATATACACATAATCGTCATTCGTCTGCGAACTTCTCCTATACTAGCTGTCTGCGCCGTTCCGCCTGGGTTTTACAATGAATGCAACAAGGGATATAATATAGACTAGGGATAAAATATAGACTGTCCACGCCAAAGGACCATTCTATATATTGGTGGGAGAATTTTTGAAATCGGATACGTAATTCCGGAGCCTACCCCTCCATACAAACTTAAAATTTCCTGAACCTTTATAGAATATTAGTACAAGCAGAGTACCAATATGTATACAACAAATCGACGGAACTCCTCAAATATTATCGGCCCACATACAGTGATTGATTGGTTTGCGTCTGTAATAATCAACGTATTTACTCTAGGAAAGCAGTCCATGTGGTAAAGTGGAAAGGAAATATGAAAATGTTCATTTGGCTTGGCGGAGTACTAAATTGAAGTCGGTTAAAACTTTTTTTTTAAAGTATATTATATTTGAAGAAAATCTCAATACCAAAATTATAATTAGAACAATTAACAACGTAAACGTCTTAACGACATTGATGTTACGTCCATTTTTATTATAATCCAATTGATCATTGAAAGCGACTACGAAAAAATCTACAGTGTATTCGTCATGCAAAAAATATATAAACAGTTTAATAGGAAAGACCTTTACCTACAGTTTGACCTTAACGTAAGCTGCTTTTCGCACGACTGTCGAGTCGAACTTGAGGTCGATCAGTAATCCGCACTAACCATGTTTGGTAATCTAGAAACAGATGGCTGAGCACTATGATTTGAAGGGTATACGGAACAATAACATGTTTAGTGGTTTTTTAACGAGCTTTAAATCTAGACACGCGGTAGCGTGTCCAGCCAAGTTCGAAGCCAAAAGGTCTAAAGATCGGCATTTTTGTCACTGACTGACTTATTAACTGACGGTTAGATCAAAAACATAGGTAACCCACTTCCAGATGATGTATTGAAATGGCACTGCAGGGTGGAAACTGTGTACATTTTATACAAATTTTTAAATCATAATATTTTGTGGAGCCGCAGGCACAGTTAGTAAATATAGCATATAATTTTATGGTAAAATTAGGGAGAAACTAACATTCTTGAAGCAAATTCTATAGCTATAGATGGCTAGGTTTCAACAGTTCCACAGAACACAGTCACGCGAAGGTTAAGGTTTACGACCATGTGATTCGTGTGAGACAGGTGACAGACGGCTTATTCGAATTCGAGCGGACCACTCCTTCGGGGACCGCATTGATGACGTCATCTCTTACCTTAATTGTTAATCCCTTTGTTGATATTCGAAATCGTAATGCTGATGAACTCGAGGTATCCAAATGAAAACGCTCGAATACACTTACGGACAAAAAAATCGACTCGAGCAACATTTTTTCGTTTAGTTTTTAGTCTTTAGTATTAGTTTCCGAAATATTGCACATTGAAACAAGAATAATGTTTGAGTCGATTTTTTTGTCCGTATATGTATAGCATAGCGTCGTTTGCGTCAAAAAATTAGTTGGAATTCTTTAAATAAGAATTACAAAGACCGAAGATGCTTGTTTTTGTATGATTTTTCTCATGTTTACGTAGACGCGAGGATAACAAAGGCTTCTTTAGTTAAAAATATATGAAATAACATTCTGGGTATTTAAAAACATTACCTATAACTACCTCAAAACGCTTTGATTCTATCAAATTTTCTTAAATACTTAATCTAGATAAAACAAACTTACATACTACAAACAAATTTAGACGGGACAAATCATCATATTTGAGTCAATCATGTCGTGTAGTTGTATGTACTTTATTAGAACTACAAAATATATAATAAATGAAGTATATGTTGGCCCCAATACATGTATTGTATACCTACAAGAACATTGTACATCTTTTCGCATGGTAATTTTACTCTACACAATACCAAATTCTTGAAAGTCGTTATCTTTATAAGTAGGCAGGTATTATTGAGTAATGAGACGCAAACAGATAACATTGTTTACTCTTCAAGTATATGCTATATATGTACCTACTATCATATAGACTACTGACTTAATCTTATACTTCCTGTCTTGTCCTGAAAATATAGAGCATAAGAGATACATACAACAGAGAGCATGTTTTAAAAATCAAGAGCTGAATATACTACGATTGAAACTCAAAGATAGAGTCAACGACTTGATCCTTATATGTTTTGCCACTGCATACGTTAATCTTTAATTTAACTAATTCAAAATGCAACTGACACGGTTTATCAGTACAAAACTATTAGGCACCGAGTAACGAGAGTCCTAATTCATTAGCGTATGACGTTAGTGCGCCAGGCGCACATACTATGTGTACTGACGGTGGAGGCCAAATGTCATGCATGAGCCTTTGGTTTCGCAAGGCTATTGTTAGGAATGTGACTAGGCGTGTAAGGCAGGGAAGGGAAGGCGACTGACCGGCAACAGCAGCGACTTCCTTCGCCCCGACGTGCAACAAGTCTGTAAGAGACAAGGAGCTGGCGATCAGCTGCCTGCGCTCTTGGAATTCGAGCTGGTCGAGGCTGCCAGCCCTACCACCGCGCACCACCTGGGCTGGCGCGCTAAGCGACATGTCAACTGAGCGCAGCCATGTTAGAATACATGTTCAGTGTCTAATCACCACAACACTAGTAACACAAAACAAAACCACACGCGAGCCGGGCGACAATAGTCACGAGGCTTTCGTGCCTGCGTCGCGAGGGACGCGCATCGGCGGACTGGCGCTCGGGCTGCGTCGCCAGCGCGGGGCAGAGTGGGGCCCCCGCCTGCCGCACGCTCCTGCATGTTGCAATGCATCGCCTGTTTGACGGTTGCTCGCTCGCCTCGCCTCGCCGGTCTGCGGCGACTTGGCGAGCCTCCTTCGTCACGTGAATGCAGGCTGAGCCGGTGTTTCGTTTTGCTTCATTTGCGCGCTCATGACACTTCAATTGTGGAAGGCATCGCTAATACAATCATTACGAAATGATAATAAAGCACTCATTTCAATGCAGTACGAACATATCATTGGCATGAAAATTTATTGACAGTATGTGCGGGTATGTAATCGATTATGGTTCACACACATTTTGTACCATCGTTCCCTAACGGAATGGGTTGGCGCCGGTAGTTTAAATCGATTAAATTGGATACTGGACAGGTAGCAGGCGCGCCCGCCGGTCGGGCTGGCGGCCGAAGTATGCATGTTATGTGCACCGCTTGAATAGCACCGCACCCCGCATAGGGCAGGTGTACATTATTAAATACAACCCCACAAAGCTAGTAGGTACAGACTAGAATTCCGCGCTACGGTTTGCTCGCACGAATCACACGAATGCAATCCCCTCAGGTAAATCATCATCGCAAAAAGAAACCATGCACATATAGGAAAAGATGTGTATACTTACTTTGTGACCGACATAGAAGTCAGAAGGAAATAGATATACAAAAAAACCGGACAAGTGCGAGTCGGACTCGCCCACCGAGGGTTCCGTACTATCGCCCAACGGTACGGGTTCACACTTTCTGTTCAAAATCGTCTGCACATCTATAGCAAACGCTCGAAAATGACCCTAGAGGTGTATACCCGTACCCTTGGGCGATAGTACATGTAGGACTATATTTTTTATGATTTAATTATATATGTATAGTTTTCAGATTATCCCCTGTGGGTACTTGTAGTATATCGATATTACTTGCCAAATTTTATAGTTCTAGGTCAACGGAAAGTACCCTATAGATCTTGATTCTCTTGAGAGTGTCGAATATAGGTTTTTTGCGGCCTAAACGTCCGTATCTTTTTTTTACTAACTACAAACTACTTAGAAGTTTGATTTTTTCACAGCTTCAAGGGACTGTAGACCTAAGTACCTATAAGGTGGCGGCTTTCTCGCGCAATTAACGCATCAGCATTGCAATTCAGCGAGGAAATGCCGCCAGCATCCTCGGTACAATGCCTCGAGGGCCTTTTTAGGGTTCCGTAGCCAAAATGGCAAAAACGGAACCCTTATAGTTTCGTCATGTCCGTCTGTCCGTCTGTCCGTCTGTCCGTCTGTCCGTCTGTCCGTATGTCACAGGCATTTTACTCGAAAACTATAAGGTGTATTTGAATAAAATTTTGAGGATAGGTGTATTTTGTTAGCCGCTACATAGTTTTGTGATTAAAATGACAAAAAAAAATTTTTTTAGGGGTGCTCTCCATACATAAAACTAAAAGTCAAAATTTTTTTTTTCATTGTGACCCCCCGTGTGGCACATCAATCGATAGGCCTTTCAAAATAAATATAAGGTTTCTCAGCAACTTTTTTGATTAAGTGAATAGAGTCGGAGATAATCGTCCCGAAAGTCACTAAAATTCTGTCCCCCCCCTCTAATTTTTGAACCGTGCATTGTAAAAATATGAAAAAAATCATGGACGTAGGGCTTATTAAATTCTTTCAGCGAAAATTGTTTTGAAGAAGATCGGTTCAAAGGTTTTCGAGATATTGCTGAAAAACTGCCTTCCTCAAAGAAAAGGACGTAAGTGCCGTAAGATTTCAATGACGATACGACCTTTTTAATAGGCACGGAACCCTACGTTCTGCGTGGTCCGACACGCACTTGGCCGGTTTTTAGATTTAACTTAGTTTTAATTTATCTTAGTTAATGTTAATTATAATCTTGTATTCACTTTTAATAAATATTAAGTTTTATATTGTTTCCCCAGTACCTATATGGTATTAATTTTAACTCGATATATCCACGCGTTCCCGAGATAAAGGGTCTTGACAGACGGACATACGGACAACAAAGTGGGGTTAGGGTTCCGTACCCAAAAGGAAAAAATGGAACCCTTATAGGATCACTTTGTTGTCCATCTGTCTGTCTGTCAAGACCCTTTATTTCGGGAACGCGTGGAGGTATCGAGTTGAAATTAAAACCATATATACTCAGGTCTACCTACCTGAGGCTGTGAAAAACAAACTTCTAAGTTACAGTAAAAAAAGATACGGCCGTTTATGCCGCAAAAAACGTATATTTCGACACTCAAGAGAAACAAAATTTACAGTGTACTTTCCGTTGACCTAGAACTATTAAATTTGGCAAGTAATATCGTCTTATACGACAAGTACAGGGAAAAATCTGAAAACTAGACATTTTTAATCTTGTACGGAACCCTCGGTGGGCAAGTCCGACTCCCACTTGTCCGGTTTTTTTTTCACTATACTTATATGTATTATTTTTATGTATAGGATTATACATTTTAATATATTTCGTCATCATATATAAATAGTTACTTTCGTTTTTAATACGCATAAAAATCAGAGCTGTGATGGCTGCGACGTGTCCGAACTATGACACCGTGAAGATGTTCTAAAAAGGCATAAATAACTAAAGCAAATCTACCGCTTTCTACCTTCGCCAACTATTTATTTTGTACTGTCTAAATCTAAACGAACAAGAACTCATAGGTATAATCGTAGAGTGAACAAATGCAATTTATAGGTACAACTGGTACCTACAAGGTATGTTTACGTTGTTTACAAAGTTTAGGATGGGAGTTGAAATAAGCTGATAAAATGCTATCGCTACTAAGTATAGCCATTCTTTACGCGTTAATTAAGGAAATGTCACTTACAGGATATTTGGTTTTTATCTATTTGGTAGTCACTTCTCGTATCGTCATCAATGGGTCGGTGCCTCGTTTTAGAGTTGGCGACTAGGTCATCCATATCAGACACGGCACTGTTGACACAACACGATGAAAGCACTCGACCAAATATTTTTGTGGCACAACATTAAAAAACGATTCTAATGTCCAAATAGAATGAAAAGTGAATTATAACTAAGGTATTACAACCAGAACAGTCTCGATAGATTAGATAGTGAATGATAACACTTCAGCACAGCTTATCAAATTGTTTTCTGTACATTGCTTGCGTTTCGTTAGTTTGTTTAGCAATCGCCTCTTACACACAAGGGCAAATCAACAATCGTTAGACGAAAGTTGAATTCGTCAATCTCGACCAATTAGGTTCCTCGCAGGAATTTCGACCTCAATCGAGATTCGAGGTTCACTGGTTACATTTCTAAATATAAACAAGATTATAAGACTAAATACTCAACACATTGTAACTTTTACTATTCCATGCTAATGAGTGTTTCGTGACTTCTTCAAATAACGACTTTGGGTGTGTAGTGTAAAGCCATAACATTCGTCATGTCTGTGCACTACATTCCTATGTTTGACAGCTAATTAGGTAGTTAACAGCAGAGCGGTTTCCAGGCATACAGTTCTCCTCTGTGAACTTTAGGCGCAATCATTGAACCAGACTTTAAACGACACCTATGCCACTGTAGGCAGGTATTCTATGTATTTGTCTAGCTTGCTATTTCGACCATCGACAAATTCAAAATCGTGACTGTTAAGTACCTCTCGTACATTATTTATGTAAAATGTTCGGATTAAATTTTAACTCTAGAATTTAAGGATAGAGGTTAATATTATGGACTAGCCCAATTTTAATGTTGATTCTCAAATAATATCGTTATTCCAGTCTGATCCAATCGATCCTAAATATTATTTCGATCATATCAAGTTACCTTCAATATGCATGCGATATGTATATATATAATATATATTTCGATTACAAAGCAGATTTAGCACGAGATTGCTATCGTTCCCTGTTGCATCGATTGTAATTAATTCGGTTTCATTAATTAACTCTTTCTCATTACTCGAATCCAATAACATTTATAAATATTGTAACCATTGTTTAGTCAGTTACTTTAAAATGTCAGTAGGTATGATCTAATAAAACCCTCGAACGACCGTGCACCGCGTTAACATGGTCGGATGAGCCAGCCACTGTGAGATTAAGCGTGTAGCCTTTATTTATAAATAGACGCTATATTGCCCTAGAAAATAATCCAACCACATAATACGCATACTTCAAGCTCAAAGCTTGCGTAGCGTGTAACATACGCGACCAAGCCTAAATTCAATGGTTACGCTTACAGGCAAGCCTTGGCATAAACAAATTTGCGAGTTGTATGTAAATTGTCAAACAAAAACTCAATCGGGCACCAACCTATTTGTGAATTCATGACGCTAGGAAATAGTAGACACAAGTCATTGTCAACGTAACACGCTGCCTGTAAACACAGATACGCTATAATATTGATTTGCAAAGCTCTTGGGGCTCTGCGACCAACTGACGCCACTATAGGTACTAATCGAATTAACCGATTAAGCAGCAAGGATTTTAAGTCTGTTTGCTGAGACTGTTGTAGTACCTACTACTTGGAAAACAAATAAAACGAATGATATTTATACATGATCTGTGGTTTTTTATAAAACAAAACTGAATCGCAAAATTCACGTACAATAAAACAAGAGACACGAAATGAAATGCAGTGATATGATTCGTTCATGCTTGAACCTAATCACTAGATCTAAGACCACAACGACAACAACACGTATGAGATACAGAGGGTACGCTCACCTCTAGCGTGAATGGGGAAATCGCCGTCGGAGCGGCTGTGAGTGAGCATGGGTCCGTAGCACCGCCACGGCGGTCGATCGCGCGGTGCTCGCGGGCCCTCCACGGCGCCGCTCACCTACACCAGGCCATCAGCATCAGCGGCACGGAGCCTACATCTACGAGCACCCGCGACGTGGCGTCTAGCTCACGCAGCTAGCGGCGACTCGCCGAACGCGGCGCCACGGGGGCGAGGACGACGGAGGCTGCGCGGCGCATCTTGCGCACCCCTCTCGCTTTACAAACGCAGCTCGGTAGCGCCTCTCCCGTATCATCCTCCGACCGACTTTACCGGCGACTCTATCTACACGACATAACCTCGTATCCTCTTAAGCATAATAATTATTAATTAGTTATTGAATGGATAATCCGGGAACTTACTTCTAGGTAGGTCAATCTAATAAAACGAGTTAATAAATTATGACACAATAAAAGTGTTTTGATTTGCCGTCCCGTGCTGCGTTGTGTCCGCGATACTAATAATTCTAGGATATTAGTATCGTGGACACAACGCAGCACGGGATGGCATTCAAAAATTGACCATTGTACACTTAACACTAGTTAACACACCGTATCATCGTATGAATAAAACAACTGTAATCCCGTTTTACCATGTATAAAATAAAAAAATTTGGAGAAGATCCCAGTGCCCATCGCCCACAACACAGTTCAACCCCACCTCCATCGCCGACTCTTACGACATCCACGGTCATAAAGGGGGTGGGGACATTCTGACACAACACCACACGGGGAATTATGCGAGCGTTTTTCAAGAAAAGCGTAGGTATATAAGCAGATACATAACCTTTTTAGGGTTCCGCAGCCAAAATGGCAAAAACGGAACTAAAAAACCATACATAAAACAGTCAAAAAAAATTCTGTCCCCTCCTCTAATTTTTAAATGGTGTATTTTAAAAATATGAAAAAAATCATGGACCTAGGGCTTATTAAATTGTTTCACCAGAAATTATTTTGAACAAGATCGGTTCAAAGCTTTTCGAGATATTGCTGAAAAACTGCCTTCCTTAAAGAAACGTTGCCGTAAGATTTCTGTGACGATACGACCTTTTTAATAGGCACGGAACCCTTCGTTTTGCGTGGTCCGACACGCACTTGGCCGGTTTTTTTGATTACGTTTAATTGAGTTTTCTGACTCAATCTTTGATACTATCGATCCTCATTCAAGAAAAAAAGTGTCCCAAATATTCCATTCCAGATCGTCACATTTCTATGCATCTCTTTATTTATAATTTATATGGTCGTGACGCACTAGAACAATAAACAAACATAATAAAATCTGGGACAATGTTTTCTTGTAAGTATTAGGATCGCCAGTATCAACAATTCTGAATAAGAAGAACCCAAAAAACTAAAAAACGCTCATAAGTTACTACCCTATTTAAAATAGGTCAAGTTGAGAGCAACGAAACTCAATATCGCTTTGTATTGATTTTTCGTTTAATTTTTCACTGCTTCTGGAATGATATCTGGACGAAATATCTTTAGCGATTAAACCACCTGTAGTTTACCTCTAATTATATTCAGTGTTATGTCGATGATATTTCTGGACCTATTATTGTTATTTCCATACACATCCTCCATTTTCATGGCTCTTGACACTTTCGCTGCGCCGTAGGTGCTTTCCGCTACTTATAGGCTACGAGCGTAGCGCGTAGCAATTCTTGCCGTGAATGTACTAACCGATTCGAGGCCACGCATCGCTACGTGTGCTACGCCGTAGCGCGTAGCAGCGTTTTTCCGCTCTGTAGCGAAAATCGCACGTAGAGGCATGACTCGTATGTTGTCACTGGCCTTGAATGCGTTAAGTTGTTTATATACAACCAGGCGACATATTGTATACAAGAAGAAACGGACTTACTGACATATCAACGCACAGCCCAAACCGCTGGTTCTAGAGTCTAGAGATTCCAAATTTGGTTCGTAGGTTTCTTATAAGGTCTAGGGCGCACAAAGAAAAGATTTTTCAAAATTCACCCCCTAAGGGGGTGAAATGGGGGTCCATAGTTTGTATGGGGAAACAAGATTAGTTACTATTTTATTTGAAACTTCACAGGAGGTTTCCTAACGATAAACGCGTAAACACGTGTTTCAGGTTTTTTGAAAATTCAACCCCTAAAAGGGGTAATTTTATTTATTTATTTATTTAATTCAGACTCTGGGTCCATATAGCGGTAAATATGGTGACAAAGTCTCAATATCAACATGGGTATATATAGTCTCTATGGTTTAGCGGGTCGCAGATTAGAGATTACGAAAATAAAAAAGATTTTAAAATCCAACGTGGCGGACGTGAAATACTATCTCCCCTGTTGGGGTGCGATGGGGTTCAAATGTCTAAATATCAAATATGGGTGTCGTTTTTATGATTTTTGCAACGTTAATTACAACAAAAAGGGCATCGATTATGAAATTTAATATTGTGGACATGAAAATTCTTGAAAGTACGGGTCAAACTGAGAATCTCCTTTTTTGTAGACGGTTAAAAATTACTCTTAGTGCGCGGGCGAAGCCGCGGGCAAAAGCTAGTTGTTTTATATATGTACATTTTAAGCTTAACCTGCACGTTTCTCTCTTATTAGAAAACTTAGAAAGAGACGGATAGTGCGAGAGAGCTCGAGCGCCGTTTTGTGCTAACCGTGCTGGGCACGCAGCATGGCAGGCGATTGACAGTGGTGGGGTTAAAGTATCATCCAATGAAAATGGTTGAAATGATTCAGGCTCAATCGAACTAATAAGACCAACCCTAACTAGCACATCATTTAGTTTTTAATAAATAGGATTAAATTATTGTCTTATACAATACTTGAATTAAAATAAAATCGGGTGACTCCACGAGTTTCTAGATCACTTACTCAATCTATTTTTATGAAGTTTATTCCTTAATACAAAGAGTTATTACAAAACGGGCACGTTAGTTTGTAAGATGAACATTTTTAATACGAAAATTTTCAATAAATGTTAATATTGTATAGGTACTCACTTAAATCACCATTAGCAGTCGCAGAATCAAAGGGTATGGACAAATGTCGACCCCCTTTGCCAATTGGGGGAACACCCAGGTTTGATTTGTCACCGCTGTCACCTATACCAAAATTATATTCTTAATTAGTGGTTCACTAACAAGTCTGTCGGTCATCAGCATATAATACCTAAGTAAATAATGCTCAGGCATCATAATTTCATTTCCTTCCATATCACGTAAAAACATACAGACATAGGTATTACATTATTACAATCTTCCTTATGCGGGCCAATAAGTATTATGATATCTACATATATTATATTTTTCAGCGATTCGAACAATCACAGCCCCCTCTCCGCGCCCGCGCCCGCGCCCGCGTTGTACCACCGCGCCGGCCGCTTTCGTTTAGTATTAAGAGTTTTAGGGTTCCGGACCAAAAATGTAAAAACGGAACCCTTATGGTGCGACTCCGTCCGTCTGTCTGTCTGTCACAAAGTAAAATATCTCAGGAACTACTAATGCTATCAATTTGAAATTTGGAATAATTATAAACAAAGCTGATCCACGTGTATGGAAAATGATTTTTTTTTTAATTTCTATAAAAAAGGATGGATAAGAGGGGGGGGGCAATAATTTAAAGTCTAGTAAGTAGGCCATGTGGGGTAAAGGGCTTGGAATGCACATTCTAAAACAGTTTTTCGTTTTTTTTCTAGTGGTAAAATTTTGATTTATAAAGGAAAATGTTGAAAAAAATACCATTCCCCTCCCCCTTATCTCCGAAGTTTACCAAACGAAAAATTTGAAAATAATATATATGATTCATATTAACGTAAATATTACCGGAAAAGTATAATGAGGCCTCTAACTAGGGGTTTTTTTTATTCTTCAAAAAACATTTGCTAATTAAGTTTGTAATTTAATACTTCTGTGTTAAAAAAAATCCTTCAAATTCGTATGAAAGTATTCTTAAAGTACCTTCTAGCAAATAAAAAAAGAATAATCGAAATTAGTTCACATAATAAAGAATATTGCCAGGCAGCGTGACGGTAGGTGGACGAAAACGTTAACTGATTGGTGGCCACTTACAGGAAAAAGAAGCGTCGGTCGTCCACCAGCTCGATGGGTTGACGACGTAAAAAAGACCGCGGGTCATTTCTGGATGAGACTAGCACGGGATCGGGATAAGTGGCGTACTCGAAGAGAGGCTTATGCTCAGCAGTGGGCGATTACAGGCTGACAATGATGATGATGAATAAAGAATTATCGCTGAAAAACCAACCTACATAACTATAAGTTTTTTCGTCGCGTTTTTTTTCCTTGGTCGCGCATGTTAGTAACAAAATGCACCGATAAATGGCGCAGTAGGTACAATAAACTACACTATGCGTGTTAAGATTTTTTCCAAAATTAATGGGCGGGGCAAGACGGGAATGTTGTATGAATTTTTTTACGGAACCCTCGGTGCGCGAGTCAGACTCGCACTTGACCGGTTTTTCATTAGGTACTTAATT
Organism: Epinotia nisella; assembly: GCA_932294315.1. NCBI lineage: Eukaryota > Metazoa > Arthropoda > Insecta > Lepidoptera > Tortricidae > Epinotia > Epinotia nisella. The sequence goes on along the minus strand of OW028679.1, from coordinate 13,244,314 downwards.
TGGATTTATATTTATAATTATTTGCAATTTCCTCGCAGTAGGCGTGAAAATTAAGTAAAAATAAGTAAATGAAATTTTTAATGGACTGCATATTTGCTCATAAAGTAAAAAGATATTTCAAAAATGTACAATAATTATTTTAATTCCACTTGTTACACTGACTGGTTTCACTACTCAGCCAACCCGAAGAAAGTTATTTTAGAAAAATGTATAAGCACTAAATATGATATTAGTAAAATAAATAATAATTAATGCCTTTTTATATATTTGCGTTATTAATAAAGGTATTGGAATACTAAAGGAACATAAAAGCAAAAACGCGTATTTCCAAATAAACTTCATGCTTGCAGTTAACAAAAACTCCTCTGTTTACTGAAGCGTTTTTGGTAACTTAACACATTCAGTGCCCAGAATCGCTACGCGCTACGATCGTAACTGATCCCGTGGTTTTGTTCGTATGTAGCGGAAAGCGACTACGGCGTAGGGGTAGGGACGCATACGTGTCGTCACGGGCCTTGAATGGGTTAAATTAGTCTTCGTTTACAGAAAAACGGCCCTGACGAGCCATCTCAATAAATATTGTTTTGCAAAGCTTAATATTTTTATTACAAAAATTAAATGTGTGTGTGAGAGTGAGGGTGCAAAACAAAACGGTGCCCAACTGAGGAGAGAACAAAAACAGAAGTCCAGTCTCGGCAAAACATAGTGATTTCAAAGAGGAATATCGATACTTAAAATAATACCTAAATAATAATAACAATAATGTAGAAAACCTGTTAGAAATATACTGTGTTTAAACAGTATTTAATATAGTGCACATACAGCTTCTGTAAAATTAAGGCTTTAAAAAATACAGGCAATCAAATCAACACTTTTTATATGTTCATGCATTGTCCCTAATTATAGTATGAACTTGTAAAAACAACTTTTGGAGCATTCCATGGAAAATGGTAACTTTTAGTGCATGAAAAAATGTAGTTCAACAAATATTTCATTGATGCAGAACTATTCTTAAAGGCCCTAAAGTTATCTCTTTTGAATATTATTTTGGTAAAAACAAGCTAACAGAACATTTTCACATTTAAAAGCAAGACCCGTTATTGTTTATAACAGACTACCTATTTGTAGTCAGAATTTGCTGCATTAGCATCTACCTTGGTACCGGCTACAACAGTTTCCTACATATCAGCTGCCCAAATAGCTGACAAAATTCAGAAATTCAACCCCTGGGAAGCTGCAAAACCTATACCAGGAATATCAAAATTTCATGACATATTTGTCAATGGCAGTGAAATAAAATGCAAAACACACGCTTTGGGAGACGACAATGTTAAGTTTTTCAGTTTAAAGTAGGTATAACTGTATAATTAAAAACTACATTTCGTACTAGTCCCGTACAAACATTTTTGTCCCGTACAAACGGCTGAGATTTAATTTTTTTCTCGTTATTAAATAAATATTTCATCACATATTTTTCGTTTTATTTAACATGTATGAATGTGTCCATAATAGTGTATTTTTGTTTATCGATTAAATACTCCTATTTCGCTAAAAAATTGACAAGTTTGAACAAAAATGGAAACATGGTAGACTAGGCATGTCCCGTACAAACGCTACTATTAATTGGATTTATTTAAAAATGTGTAACTTTTTAGAAAAATAAAAAATGGTGTAGTATACATCCTTTACTCCTTTATTAATATTTGTTGCTAGTTGTGTAGGATAACACTCGGTTTTCTACATACTTTTTATTTTATCCCCAAAAATGCGTACGATTTGTCCCGTACGAACCGTGGAATGCTCCTTTTACAGAAGCTTTATATAAACTAAATTAAATCTTATAATTTTTGATTATATGGAGGTATCTGTGTACAAAACACAGATACCTCCATATAATCAAAAATTATCATTCTGAAAACAATTCACTTTGGAAGTTAACCAAATAAAAAAAAGTAATGGTTACATCATCATTCTATATTATTATGTCCCACATGGGATTATCAATGTAAGATACAAAATCAGAATAATCCATATAATCATGCATACTGCCAGCCAAACGGCGACATTGTGGTAATTTTGTATTGTGTTCTGTAGAATATAGATCCCTATATATTTCTTTCCAATCCTTCGAATCAGTTGTGGGCTGATTAGAGAAGTCTCGCTTACATAATTCATGCCATAGGGTCTCATTATCAATTAAATATTTTAATCTTTTACATAACATTGATAATTTAATAATGTCATGAACAGGGAGATATGACATTATTTTTAAAAACACTTCTTCTGGTATGCCAACTAAACTGGCACTGGGATATCCTAACTGAGTAAGAATTATACTTTTAACTACAGACAAGATTTTGTTTTTGAATAATGTAGACAGATGTTTTAAGTCCCGGAAAATCATGGGAATTTTTGATGCTTGCGGTGACACAACATATCTACTGACTGGCAAACAAACTGAATATGTATCAGAGTCTAATTTGTTGATCACAACGTTGACCAGCACCATTGCTCCCAGAGGACTCATTATAAGTTTGAGTGGAAAGCTTGCCATGCCTGGCATAGAAAATACTGCTTCATAAATAGCAGAATTATTCTTCCACTTGGACAATTGATCAGCATCAAGAGATTCAACGTCGTGTATCAGCACAGAATCACTATTCATCGGCAGAAATCCATTCTCAATCATTAAAACTACAATCAATATAAACATGTAATCTTTTTGTGTAGATTCGTGTGCGTTGTTTTGTGACTGTATTCCACTTATTACATTCTCCAACAGAGGCGATATATTTTCTGTTGTGCTTTCTTCTAAAGTACAATTCATTTTTAGGAAATTGTTAAATTCAGGTCATATTCTTTGTTCTTCTGTTACAGAAATTTTCTGCCCGTAAATGTTGTTTTTAAAAACTAAAACTTCCCGTAAAAAAATACCGTGTAATAAAATACAGTCACGAACTCAACTCAACTGACATTTGTCATCTGTCTGTCAAAACTATTGCGAACGTTCGAATACTATCATACGTATTTCAATACTCACACTAATTTAGTGTAACTAGAACCACAATCAGCCGAAAAAAATGGTCGTCCAAAAGAACCGCCCCGCCCGAGCGACTCTTTTGCGTTTATAGTCAGATTTTTTGAACAGTGGATATTTGACACACGCCTGCACCCACATAACTTAAAATGTGCATGACCCACCGAAATGATTTAAAAAAAGCCCTAGTATTAGGTCCATGTACCTTTAGTCTGTCTAACTAAATTCTGAGGGCCTACCGCGAAATGAAATTCGTTTTCGTTCGTGTATCTCCGTCTCTGTCGCTCGAACTGGCAAGTGTGACAGAGACGAAGATACACGAACGAAAACGAATTTCGTTTCGCGGTAGGCCAATGACAAAAGAAACTAATGGACAGGGTGTATTTATCTGTTAGACGTAAACTTCTCCAAAATAGCACTGTCTCATTTTAACCAAGCACCATTTGGCTATTAAAAAAGAGATGGTAGTATAACAGTCAGAACCGAACATTAATCATCAAATGTCAAATGTTGCCCAAAATCGCCATATTTGTTGCCACGAAATGTCAGTTCCCGTCAGTTTAGTGGGTACATCATCTGTCAACGACACATGTAAACAAATCAAAATATTAAAATATCTTTCTAAATAAAATTATAAACTGCACAAGGCTGAAAGAACACGGATAAGTGGAATGTGGTGACCATGCCCAGCTGCAGCATTATTGGATGTGGCTTACGAAAAGGCCCAAATCGGCAAAGTTTATCCTTGCACCGGTACGTAAATGTATTTTTATTGAAATATTGGATAATTTAAGCATTATCGAGAGCTGAGCATTTGCATTATGTTGTAATGTGTACACATATTAAGATTCGTTATACGTTGTAATAGGATTTAGCTTTATTTTCGATATTTTTGTACTGAAAGTTACCTTTGAGTGGCAGTTAGGGTTGTTCTTGAAAATATCGATAATTAATGGCGATGCGTCATTCGCAATACCGAATTTTCTAGTTCTAGAACCAGTGAGCTCTGAGCCAGTATCTTGAATTTACAAAACCTGAAAAGTCTGGGTTGTCAAGATTGGTAAAATTTTATAGTAGGTACCTTGAAACTAAACAAGATTCATTGATTCGCTAATATAGCTATTATTTTTGAATTACACAGAATTAATTTGAATTATACAGAAGATGTTATTGAATCTTACAGTAGGTACACATTTAGGGTTATGCATGGTGCAGCTCAAGAGGAAAATCTAATACTGCTTGTTGTTATTGACTGCATGTAATAAATACATTCGTAATAACCATGATATTTAGCAGAATAGCAAAGAATTATTTTCCTCGTATAAATCATGGAATTCCGCTAAGTAATACCTGATACAATCAATAATTGAAAAAAAACTACACTTTCAATTAGCTCATATAAAATAATGTACTTATAACCTTTATGTTCTGAGATCTGTCTATTTTATCGATAAACATGTTCGCTGTATTGTCGATAGCGGGACAGCACTACATCCGCCATGTTTGTCACCCATACTGGACACACTCATTTTGTTGATACTTCACGTCCTTTAGTTTCTTTGGTCATTGCGGTAGGCCCTCTGTTGACAGATATTTCCTTGTGGTATCACCAATTGTCTATGATTAAAAAAAAGCCTTAAAGTCAGTTATCAATTTATATCATTCTTTCAAATGGTTCGCGGTTTATGTTTTATTTTAATAATAATATAAACAATTACTACATACCGAGTGAAAACCGAAGCGTTGTATAACGAAAAACTGCAATGTATACTATACAAGTCGTAAACAACTTAGTAGGTTGGTGCTGCATAAATATTTTGATACTTTATGTACTAGTTCTAACATTTGCCTATAACTTTGATTAGGTACGTGAATAGTAGTTTCACGTGCCTGCACGGCTATCACAAGACGGCGCGCGAGCTCTCGCGATTTTTCTCGCAGTTCTCGCACTATCCGTCTCTCTCTTATTAGGCGCGCTTATTTCGCGGTAGCCCCTCTGGCTATATTTAATCCTGCGTCTGCGTCTCCGCTTGGGTTCTTTCTAATATGCGGGTGGAGACGCGCGGACAACTTACCTACGTAATAAGTAAAGACGATCGACAGTTTAAAATTTATAAAATATTTCTAGCGCCATTGGCTTGAAAAATTGAATGTAAAATAATATGTTTTATTTTCTAGATTTCCACTAATTAAAGATGCGCGTACGCGTAGTATTTGTGTTATGGCTACAGGGTGGTTAAATTGGCAGCCAACAAAATACAGCCGGGGCACAGCTTCTCATCGTTAATCTTATGTAATTAATTATTTATTTGCATAGTAAATGGTTTTAAATATGGTTGTCTCATTTCGGTCCTTGGTGGCTGTTGTATATCATAATTATGGGTGAGGGTAATTGTGTAACGTTGGGTAGGGAGAGGAATGAAATAAATCAGTCTGTATCTTGCTCTCAAACTGGTAGTTTACTTTCCATCCAAATACCACATGGTGTCAGGTGTAAAGCGTGAAATTGAGACATATATATATAATGACGGGGCCGACTAATAACCCGGGCACGAGTGCGCAGAATACAAATAATGTTTACGCGAATATACAGCAGCCGCCGCCGATGTGCGATAGCGGTAATATGGCGGACAATTGGCGAGATTGGAAAAAGACATTCGAGTGGTATATGGTAGCTTCGGGACGCGAAGCCGCGCCAGGAAAGGAAAAGTGTGCATTGTTTTTGCATATAATTGGTAAAAGTGGCCGTGAAATATATGAAGAGTTGGATTTCGTGGAATCCGAGAAGGATGATTATGCTGTGTTATGTCAGAAATTTGATCAGAGATGTGACCCGTCAAAGAATATTAACTTTGAAAGACATCTGTTTTTTGAGTGCAACCAAGGTACCGAACAATTCGATAAGTACTTCGCAGCGCTGAAAGTCAAGAGTAAATCGTGCGAATTTGGAAATCTGCGAGAGAGTTTGATACTCACTCAAATGATAAGGGGGATAAGAGATAGTCAGCTCAGGGAGAGGATGCTCAGGAAGTCTGATTTGAAATTGCAAGAGGCGGAGTCGTGGTGCAGGGCGGCGGAGGTAGCGAGTGAACAAGCCGGGGCCGTGCGGGCCGGCGCTGCGGGCGAGGCGCCCGCGCCGAGCGCCGCCGTCGAGCGCGTCGTGGCGCGCCCGCGGGGCGCCGCACCATCGCGCGCGCCACCGTTTGCTCGAGGCGCCGCGCCGCCCACCGTCAGCCGGCACTCGCGGCAATGTAGAAATTGCGGCTACGCGCACGACAATAATAGATGTCCCGCGTTTCAAGTAGTATGCTTCAAGTGCGACAGAAGGGGACATTTCGCAAGGTGTTGTCGTTCGATAGGATTTACGAATCGTACCCTTCGTGAGTTGTCGTGTCAGTCTGCGGAGGAGATGAGCGACGAAGAAGAGTTCATGATACGGGGTGTTGAGATTGGAAGTATTGAAATTAAGGGCTGGCAGGAGGTAATAGGCGTAAATGGCGTTCCTGTGCAATTTAAACTGGACAGCGGGGCCGACGCGACGGTGATGTCGATGAACAATTATGTGGCTGCCGGATTTGATAAGCGAGCATTACGTAACACGAATACGGTTTTAAAAGAGGTCAGTAAACATACTTTACCTGTTGTAGGTTACTTTGAAGCACTTTTAAGTTATGATAGTATGTCAATAATGCATAAAATATATGTACTGGACGCTTCATGTGGTAATCTATTGTCAAGAAATGCTTGCACAGATTTAAAATTGATATTGCGCATTAAAGAAATTTGTGGCATGAAAGATAATAACATAATTAAGACTTATAATCACATTTTCGAGGGGATCGGACAATTACCGGGGTTCCATAAATTAATAATAGACGAATCTATCCCACCTGTTGTTAGGGGGTCACGGAAAATACCTATAAAATTAAAACCGAAACTGGAGGAGGAGTTGGAAAGGCTTCAAAGGCTAAATATCATAGCTCCAGTGAGTGAGCCCACCGATTGGGTCTCAAATATAGTATTAGTGGAAAAAGCTGATGGAAGTATTCGATTGTGCCTTGATCCACAGCATTTAAATCGGGCGATAAAGCGAAGCCATTTCCAACTCCCCACTCTTGATGAAATAACAGCGAATATTTCGGGAGCTATGTATTTTTCAGTTTTAGACGCAAGCAAGGGATTCTATATGTGTGTTTTAGATGAACCAAGCTCAAAACTGTGCACATTTGCGACCCCTTTCGGTAGGTACCGTTTCCTCCGGTTACCGTTCGGAATCCGGAGTGCTAGTGAGGTTTTTCACGGTATAATGTACAAATTGTTTGCCAGACAAGGTGTGGAGGTGTTTGTCGACGATATTATAGTTTACGGCAAAACGCGAACCGAGCATGATGAGAGGCTAACGGAAGTATTACGACTAGCAGCCGAATACGGGGTTAAATTTAATAGAAACAAATGTGTGTTTGCTCAGAACAAGGTAAAATTTTTAGGGCATATATTTGATAGGAATGGCATACGGATTGATCCAGACAGGGTAAAGTGTATCGAGAACATGCCAATTCCGGTAGATAAAAAAGCATTAGAACGATTCATTGGGATGACAAATTATGTGTCACGTTTCATTCATAAGTATGCGGATCGAGTTGAGCCATTAAGGGAGCTGTTAAAAAGTAACGTAAACTTTGAATGGCACGAGGCGCATACAAAAGCATTCCAGGATCTCAAACAGCAACTGGCGCATGCTCCAACACTTAGGTACTACTCACCCAACGAGCCGGTGACGGTATCGGTGGACTCTAGCTCGCGCGGGCTTGGCGCGGTGCTACTGCAGGCCGGGCGGCCCGTCGCCTACGCCGCGCGCACGCTCACGCCCACCGAGACGAGATGGGCACAAATTGAGAAGGAACTTTTGGCCATCGTGTTTGGTTGCAGTAAGTTCCACCAGTTCATTTACGGACACGCTCAGGTAACTGTAGAATCGGACCATAAGCCTTTGGAGGCTATCTTCAGAAAGCCGCTGAATGAGACGCCCATTAGACTACAGCGTATGTTATTAAAATTACAAATATATTCACTTAACATATGTTACGTACCGGGGCGGTTGATGTACGTAGCAGATACGTTATCGAGGGCGAATATAGATGAGGCAGGAAAGCGGGACCAACATGTGCAGGACGAGGTAAGCTTGCATATAAATACTCTATTGGATAACCTACCGTTCAGTGATAGTAAAATGCAGGCGATAAGAGACGCGTCTAGGTTAGACCAGGGTCTATGTGAAGTGATGGAATGCTACAAAAAGGGATGGCCGCATACAAAGAGCATCGTGGCAGAGCAAGCCAAGCCCTACTGGGAAGTAAGGGATGAAATCCACGTCGTCGAGGAGATAGTGTTTCGGAATGACATTGTGATCATTCCGAGTAGTTTAAGGACAGAAATGATCGGGAAAGTACATGAAGGTCATCTCGGTATCGAGAAGTGCAAGAGACGAGCGCGGGACGTGATGTGGTGGCCAGGTATGGCGGCCGCCGTGGAGCGCGCCGTGCGGGCGTGCGGGGTGTGCGCGGCGCGCCAGGCCTCGCCGCCTCGCCAGCCTCTCGCACCGCACACCACGCCAGAGAGACCATGGCAGGTGCTAGCTGCTGATATTTTTCAGGTAAAAGACAGATATTATTTACTCGTGGTTGACTATTATTCAAAGTATGTAGAGGTAGCGACCATTCTGGATCTGAGGAGTTCGACGGTAATAGGTATCTTGAAACCTATGTTTGCTCGTCACGGTATACCGCAAAGATTAGTGTCTGACAACGCCTCCCAGTTTGTATCACAGGAATTTAAAACGTTCGCGAAAGATTGGGAATTTGAACAGGTAACCAGCTCACCCCACTATCCTCGTTCAAATGGTCTCGCGGAACGCAATGTGCAAACGGTAAAAAAAAATGATAATAAAAGCGCAGGAAGATAAAACTGATTTTTACATAGCACTTTTGAATTTTCGTAATACGCCAATATCGGGAGAACAATACTCACCTGCTCAGTTATTGATGGGAAGAAGACTAAATACAAAGTTGCCGGTAAAAAATAGTTTACTAAACCCGAAAACACCGTCGAAAAACGAGATTAAGATCAGTCGCGAAGTAAAGAACGAGAAATCAAAACAAAATTACAACAGAGGAACTAGGGTACTAAAGCCATTAAATGACAATGAGCAGGTGCGTATTCGAGACCCGGGAGTGCCTAATGGCGCGGGGCGCTGGGTGCGAGCGCAGGTGGAGCGCGCCGCCGCCGAGCCGCGCTCCTACTGGGTGCGCACGCCGGACGGCCGCCGGTACCGCCGGAACAGGCAGCAGATCATACGGGCGCAGCCGCAGGACACTGCCGCCCCTAGGGCTACGAGTACCAGTGCACGATTTTACGATGACTTGGAGGAGTGTGGCGGAGATCAGGAAACAGGGCCGCAGAGCTTTCTGGAGTCCCAATCCAAAACATTTCGAGATCCGACTTTCCGTTATACTCGTTCAGGCCGGCGTGTGCGCACGCCCGATAGATTATAATAAAAATATAGCATTGCATAAAATGTTCGTCTTGAGATAAGTATAAAAAATATATATATATTAAATAAAAATAAGTAGGAATGTATACTTGAGATCATTTTGGTTGACCGAATGACAATAAGTGTTCCATTCAGGAAGCAACTCTGCCGTCCAGGGTAGAAGGTTCCAATTCCTGTGACAGTTTTATAAAACACCACACGGCTACATTAAATGATCTCGAACAATACCATACTATAATGTCTACTTACATTACTTCGCTTTAATGGCAAATATGCGAATCTGAAATTAGAATCGATTCGTTTTATTATGCAGTTAGAAGAAATAATTTAGGATTAAGCAATGAATAGTGTAACTATTATCAATAAGTATTTACCATCGGTGACACAGTTAACTGCCAACTCGTGAACCTTAAGTCAACGAGTTAAGGTGTATTAAAATGGTCAGTTGGGTGTGTTGCTGTTGTGCGTCATGGTACGTGGGTACTTGTGTATTTTTTAATTATATGTCTATTTACATTGTTTTAGTTATAGGCAGGAGACTTGACTTAACTTTGTTTTTGTTTAGTATAAATATGCATAAGGGGGAAGATGTTGTATATCATAATTATGGGTGAGGGTAATTGTGTAACGTTGGGTAGGGAGAGGAATGAAATAAATCAGTCTGTATCTTGCTCTCAAACTGGTAGTTTACTTTCCATCCAAATACCACAGTGGCATTATGCTCTTCTCTCCTCGACAGGCGCGGCCTGCGGTAGCGGTCAATAGTTTACTATGGACCGCCATTACAGGCCGCGCCTGTGTGATTCAGGTCTTGTAATGATTAAGTAGATCAGCACGGCTATCACAGGACGGCCCGTGACTCCCGCGAGCTGTGCCGCGGCGAGGTAGAGTCTACGGATAGTCTATGTCGCCGCGACACAGCTCGCGGGCCGTCTTGTGATAACCGTGCTGATAATAAACAGGTAGGCCGCTTACACAAGGACTATCAATTACCAACATGTTCTGTTACTAGAATCATATTTCATGTTATTCAGCTGAATATTACTAGTACCTGCGAACAGAGAAGAGAGCCTGCTAGGCGGGTTCCTGGCTGTGAATGTGTAAAGCTTCAGTAAAAACTACTTACAGTAAAAGCGCATTATCCTACTAGATGGACGCGTAAAGTTAATGAATTCTGAACAAGGGCCGCTTTTGGGGGGTAAACTGGAAAATTAAAAAAAAAGAGTTTCACAAACTGTATTGTGTGTTTGTATGACATATCAAATGAAAGGGGTTGTTGTAAGCATCTCAGATTTTTTTTTATAATTTTAGCAAAAACAGATTTGAAGTAATTTAGGAAAAAAGACGAAAATTTACCATTCCCCCTCTTATCTCCGAAACTACTAGGCTTAAAATTCTGAAAAAAATATGGAAAATAGTTCCTTACCTAAAGATCACAGGAAAAGCTATAAGAAGTTTGAGTATTCAAGGTAACGGGAAAATTCTCAATATTTTACGGAACCCTCACCACGCGAATTGAACTCGCTCGGGTACAGAGGGCCTACCGCGAAACGAAAATCTTTTTCGTTAGTGTATCTCCGTCTCTGTCGCGCGAACTAGCAAGTGCGACAGAGACGGAGATACACGAACGAAAACGAATTTCTTTTCGCGGTAGGGCCTCTGGGGGCCTACCGCCAACGGCATTCGAAGTTTTCCCTCTCTGTTGCACTTAGGTACGAAATCGTAAGTCTGACAGAGAGGGAAAACTTCGAATGCCTTTCGCGGTAGGCCCTCTGGTCAAAATGTATCACGTGACTTCCGGAATAACTTTTTGTAGAGAAGCCTAATCTGATTTCAAATAATTGTTTGTTACATGTTTTAATCCTTCTTTATTTGCCATTAGTTGTTAATCACGAAATGTTATTTAGTAATGCTGAAATGACCGCCATTTTCAATGTATCGCGAGTTAAATGACCTACGTCAGTCAATGTTGCCATATATACCGATTTATCTGTACTTATACAGACTTTAGTGAATCATTTCAGATATATTTTACGGGTACACCATAATAGCAGATTCCTTTAAACAATCAAAACACTTTGAATTTAACAATTCATTGAAAATGCTTATCTAAGTAGATTTACCCTTTAGATTAAAATCAATCGCAAATCCATGGGATACAATTTAGGCCTTTATTCCCAGTAGTTCCGTGGAAGAAGTTCCGGGATGGAACTAGTGAGACTTATTTTCCCAAAAGTTCCGCGGAACAAAGCATCAAATAAATGCTAATATTTTATAATCTCAAGTTCCGTGCGTAACATAATAAAAGGCGGAGGATTTTCATGACTCGAGTTAGTAATAATTTTACGTCCCGTGATATACACAATGATTTTCATCACACTTTAGAACCGAAAATGAAATTTAAAGGTTAAGTATTTTTTAATAAAGTACTTATATTCTCATAACTCCCTAGGGAAATTTACTATTCTATAACTCCCGCTGTGCATGCGAGCAATGGTACCTACACTTAGTGAGCAAGTGTGATGAAAGGTAGTTTTACACTCAAGTGACTTAAAAATTTATCAAAATACTGGTAATAGTTGTTTATTTCTATATTAAATTGGATTCAATAAAAAAACAACTAGGTACTTCATCACTAAAACGGAAAACTGAAATAAAATACATTTATATTATTTATTTTAAATGCAATAAATTAAAGTGTATTCGACACATGAAATAAATAAACACCATATATTGTTATACTTTGATATTATACAGTCAAGGGTATAAATATGTATAGGTGGGTGATTATACAAAAATCGGGTAACTCAATGTCATTAGACAATGGAACGATATGTTCTTATATTTTGTTATATTTTTAATTTATACATAGCTTTGATTTTTAGGGTTCCGATACCTCAAAAGGAAAAAATTCCCCTTATAGGATCACTCGGTTGTCTGTCTGTCCGTCTGTCACAGCCGATTTGTTCCGAAACTACTGGACCGATTGAGTTGAAATTTGGTACACATATGTAAATTGGTGACCCAAAGATGGACGCGTAAAGTAAATTAATGAATTCTGAACAAGGGGGCCACTTTTGGGGGGTAAACTGGAAAATTAAAAAAAAAAGTTACGCAAACTGTATTGTGTGACATATCAAATGAAAGGGGTTGTTGTAAGCATGTCAGATATTTTTTTTTTATAATTTTAGCAAAAACAGATTTGAAGTAATTTAGGAAAAAAGACGAAAATTGACATTCCCCCCCTTATCTCCGAAACTACTAGGATTAAAATTCTGAAAAAAATATGGAAAATAGTTCCTTGCCTAAAGATTACAGGAAAACTTATAAGAAGTTTGAGTATTCAAAAACACGGAACCCTCACCACGCGAGTTGAACTCGCACTTGTCCGGTTTTTTTTTATGTAGCTTGTTAATATTCGATTATATCAAAATAGACGTTGGTTCTAATGATAATCTCAAATTCATGTCGATAAGATGTATGTTTTTTTTTTAGTAAAATAGTAAAATTTATTTCAGAGTAGCATTCACATTATGCCCTTACAAAAAATAGTAACTATTTAATTTTTCCCTTTTTGTGTTATTTTTATATGTACGATAACCCACGGAACTAGTGGGATTATAAAATATTAGCACTTAATTGATGCTTTGTTCCGCGAAAATAATGGGAAGAAAAAATCTCACTAGTTCATTCGCGGAACTATTGGGAAAAAACCGGCCAAGTGCGTGTCGGACCACGCAAAACGAAGGGTTCCGTGCCTATTAAAAAGGTCGTATCGTCACAGAAATTTTTACGTCCTTTTCTTTGATGAAGGCAGTTTTTCAGCAATATCTCGAAAACCTCTGAACCGATCTTGTTCAAAACAATTTTCGGTGAATGAAATTAATAAGCCCTATGTCCATGAATTTTTCCATATTTTTAAAATACACCGTTCAAAAATTAGAGGGGGGGGGACAGAATTTTAGTGACTTTCGGGGCGATTATCTCCGACTCTATTCACTTAATCAAAATATTTGCTGAGAAACCTTCTATTTATTTTGAAAGGCTTATCGATTGATTGCCACACGTGGGCTTACAAAAAAAAATCGTCTTTCAGTTTTATGTATGGAGTGCACCCCTAAAAAAAATGTTTTTGTCATTTTAATTACAAAACTATGAAGCGGCTAACAAAATACACCTATCCTCAAAATTTTATTTAAATACACCGCATAGTTTTCAAATAAAATGCCTGTGACATACGGACAGAGCCCCCCCCCCCTCCAACTTTAGAACAGTGTATTTTAAAAATATGAAAAAAAACATGGACATGGCTTATTAAATTCTTTCACCGAAAATTATTTTGAACAAGATCGGTTCATAGGTTTTCGAGATATTGCTTAAAAACTGTCTTCCTTAAAGAAAAGGACGTAAGTGCCGTAAGATTTCTGTGACGATACGACGCACTTGGCCGGTTTTTTTTTATTCGGACGCAGACTTCATAATAAATGTTGGTCCTGAATCGCCAACCAACCTCTTCAGCCTTGTTTCTGAAGAAAGTAATGGAATATCCGATTTGTTTTTTCTTGTGTCTTTGTCTTGTTATAATGTATGTTGTGTTACAAATAAATGTTTGATTCTGATTATGATTAATAAAAAAAAACTATTTTAAGAAAAGGTTTGTTTTATTTACAATATTGACGCACTACTCACTAGCCTATACCGTAAACCTACTTACTTTAGAAAAAAAATGGAGCAACTTTGATAATTTAGAATGTAGTATAAAAGGAGAACTATTTGAAATTAAGAAGATTTAATCAAGTATACAGCAAGATAGAATACTAATATATTCACTGCCACAGTTCACCCACAAGCTTACTCAAAGCTCACAAGTAAAAAGAATGATTTCCGAGAAAAACCTATTTGATCAAAGTCACCCCCGAATCAAAGAATCCCCGTTCCACCGTATAAGTACGTCCGTCCGTCTGTCCGTCGTATTTACGACCCAGTGCTGGGTACAGGCCTCCTCTTATGGACGAGTGGCTACAGTCCCCACGCTGGCCTGGTGTGGATTGGGGACTTCACATACACCTTTGAATTATTTTACGAAGTTTTGAGAAAGTCATTGGTAAGGGTCAGATTTGAGCCCACACCCTCCTCCTTGAGTTTTAATATTATGTTATTAATTTCTTCCAACATATATCGGAACCAAGATTGGCTTATCTAATAGGTTCATTTATATTTTCACAATATTTTTAATAGCTGTAGGCCTGAAGGCTCCGAATATTCCATATATGGGTTTAGTCAAAAGAAATCGGAAGTGAAATCGATGTAATTATAGCCTTGCAAAATTCATAAAAAAAAAAAAAAAAAAATCTTGCATTCGTGGGCCTAGGTTGATTTGTGTAAGATTGTCTCGTAATATTTATTTATTTATTTATTTATTTATTTATAATCGCTAAACTTGACCCAATATTTTGTCTTAGCCTCATCACTACAAACATCATGCAAATGTCAAATATCGCCTGTTAAAAAATCTAATAAGTCTGGATTTGTTCGACCGTATAGTCATATATGACAGTCATATCATATATGAATGGTTGTCAAATATGACAAAAAAATTCCGTGAAAAAATGCGTTAATAGCAAATATAGCTATAGAAAATAAAACCGGACTCTGACTCACCCACCGAGGGTTCCGTACAAAATTAAAAATGTATAGTTTTCAGATTTTTTGCTGTACTTGTAGTCTAAGACGATATTACTTGCCAAATTTCATAGTTCTAGGACTTCTAGGCAATGATGTAATATAACAAAGAGGTAGATAAGTTGTATATACGAAATTCCGTGTTTAAAAATGGCCACCAAATCTGAATGTTAACGTTTCCATTGACGACTCGAAACTGAGGCAAGTTGTGCCAATTTTGACTAAATTTTAGTGTGCCATTTTTCGAGCGCGTAGAGTATAACCTATCTACCTCTTTTTTATATTACATCATTGGTTGTATATACCAATATACATATACAATGAATCCTGACAATATTTTGTAGCATTTCAATAAATTATGCATTTATATAGCAAAAACAATTTATGAAATGATTATAGGTATCTTCCTTCACTGTCATTTTCAGTGTAGAAATGATAATTACAGTGATAGTATCTGTTTATATTAATTATATTGTCTTTGTGTGCAATAAATATTTTAACAATGTAATTAATTTAAAATATGACTATCAATTAACATCAAAATGATGTAAAAATTTATGTAAACATAGTTCAAAATATATAAAATCATATTGTACATGAAATTTTATTATTATTAACGGTAAACTTTACCATATTATATTAAAATCAGCTCAAAGCAATGATATGAAACATGTAGGTGGAAGAAATAGTCACTGATGACTTAATCTGTCTGGACAAATTAGGTTAGGAAAACAACTCTTGTTACAATAAGGAAATGAACGACAGCAAGTGCGAAATTAAACTCACCAGTATTTCCACCACTGGCTTGTTTCTTGTTGTTTTTTAAATATCCATCCAAATCAAGATTATGCGAACTTTTGTCGCTGTCACTAGCCATTGAAAGGTTTCACTTTAATAACTAAAAATTAATTGAAAGTTGGATTGCATAATTACACTGTACACTATTTATTCAGTCAAAGGAAAACGTACGAAATAGATGACAATTTATTCAATCAAAATAATATAAACACATTAAATACATGTTTACACCCTCACTTAACGTTCAACATTCAACAATCTTATTTGAAGTACGTTCAAATCTCAATAAAATTAGTCAGTTAAAAAAAAAAATAGTAATATTTTTTTACGCTTTTAACCCAAGACTTATTTTCGTAAAATTATAACGTTTTCATAGTGCAAAAAAGGTTTTATTTAAATTTTGTATGTTTTTTGCAGGTATGCGTTTTACAGGTATTCGAAACGAAATGTCACCACAGACTATACTATAACGAAGGAAGGAATACGAATACATTATAACATGGACCTAAGATACTCGGGACAGGCTATACGTCACAATGAGGGACGGAAAGGCTTCTATGCAGCTAAATTAAGAACTGAGGACCTACCGCGAAAGGCATTCGAAGTTTTCCCTCTCTGTCAGACTTGCGAGTTCGTACGTAAGTGCAACAAAGAAGGAAAACTTCGAATGCCGTTGGCGTTAAAATGGCTGATCGCTTATCATAAACAACCTACTTAAATTGGGTGGGTAGTGATTTATTCATACTAAATCATTTGTGGCAAACAGAAAAAAGTGGAACTATGACAAGGACAACGAATGATATTTCCTTTTCTTTCACACTTATTGAGATTTGTATGTTACCATCTCGCTCGGACGTGGTATTATTATTACCATAGCTTGTCCCGAGTATCTTAGGTCCATGCATTATAATATATTTTTCATCACACTTGCTCGTCAATGGCGTTATTACTTGCGAGCGTACAGAGCAGTTATAGCCGTTTTATCTCCCACGGGCTGTTAAGTTTAGTTTTAAAATATAGAACCCTCTGATTGGCTCAAGCAAATCTGGTTGCTCTGTGATTGGTTGAAAAAAAAAATCTAGTTGGCCAAGCCGACCCGCCCCGTAAGAATACTGCTCTGTGATTGGTTGAAATATTGAAGCTTGGCGCTCCACTAGCACTGATCTGGAAGTGAAGTTGTCAATTTTTGATTGGCGCGGCTGTATGAAACTTAGATTTTTCTGTCTTTTGTAGTTATTTATTTCCTCGCAAATGTGATGAAAAACATTGTGTATTACACAGGCCTAAGAATATTGCAAACTCGAGTCATCAAAAGCCCTCCGCCTTCGGCGTCGGGATTCTGATAGACTCTCGTTAGCAATATTCCACTTACGCCCCTCGTTAAACAATGTACTATTAAATACGTAGAAATACCGATAGGCTCGTGTATATACATTCAATTTTCATCTATTAATTCTACTATGCTTATGCTACTATCACGCTAGGCTGGTTATAGTGAACCATAGCCAGACCAGACCAACTACTCATGTCATTTTTAACCCCCGACGAAAAAGAGGGGTGTTATAAGTTTGACTGGTTGGATTTGCGGTTTGTTTGTCCAAAAGCTGACGTCATAGAGATGGTTCTTAGCTATGTTTCAACAAAATCGGTTCAGTTGGTTTTGAGATTTTGAACTTTAAAATGAAATTGTCTGGGGTTTTTCAAGTTTTCTAAGTTGTTAATTATTTTAGTATGTGTTAATAACAGTCCAACAATCTTATCGCTACATGTAGCAATGCTTTTACTTAAAGTTTACTATTTTTAACTTTAAAATTCGTGTTTTCATAATGGTCCGCGAGCTAGCAACAGATTTTCGTGACCAATCAACTCCCGTGCCATAACTTGTGAGCAGGTTAAGAATGTTGTATCATGAAGCCCCGTGGACGTCAGCTGCGGCTCCGTTGGTGGGTTGACCAGCAGCAGCCTCCCAAAGCATGTAGCTCGCGGTCTATAATTGGCGCTGAGTAGCTCAATCTACTCATGAAACAAGAGAACCTTTTCTCTTTCGATGTCGGCCCCTACACAGTGATTAAATACTGATGATCCACCATATATGTCTCACTCTATCGCATGTTATATATATATATATATATATATATATATATATATATATATATATATATATATATATATATATAGACACAGCTATGCCTATGGTGGATCACCGGTATTTAATCACCGTGTATGGGCCGCCATTAGCGTAAATAAACTTGTCATTAGCTGTCAAATTTTCTATTGACCGCCACCGCAGGCCGCACCAGTGTGATCCAGGCCGTACGCGGTCAATAGTAAACTTGTCATTCGCTGGTTCATGATTGACGGCGACCGCAGGCCGCGCCAGTGTGATTAAGGCCTTAGCATCAGCAACTTCATTCATTCAATTTCATTTCGTCATTCTTTCTACTCCACACTTTTCGGTTCTCTCCTCTCACTCACATTGCGTGACAGAAGTTATATTACTTTTGCTTTGTAAACTTGAATTAAAATTTAATTAACTGTATAAACCACAATTTATTCGATTCAATTAAGATATTGTCTATACGGCTGTAATTTGTTTGTTCTGTTTAACTACGGATGTGATATTATAGAAATGTCATCGTATATGGCAGGTGTTTTTGATTTGGATTTAGAATTTGAAGATAATACTGTTAACGTTGGAGATTCGGACGAAGACGATATTATAGAAGTCGATGAGGTACCTATTTGTTTTACATTGCATTAATCAACAAAGCCCTTGTGATGCTAACCTAAAAACATGACCAAGTAAATTCTCAATTACAACTCAAGGATAAATTTCGTCGTAGTTTCAAACTAACATTTTTATGAATGAAATACGATGTAGTTGTCTAGAATAAAGTTGAGCAATCCTTATATGCATTTTTATCAATTTCGGACTACAAATACCATTGTTTGTTTGATCTGAATCATGTCTCAATTAAATCACCTTGGTTTGAATGCAGGTTGATTACGAGCCCGAATTACACGTGAATAGCATTGTTGAGTAAGTACAATTTAGTGCAACTTCTCTCTGTATTGCATGAGTGAATCATATGTGATTAACTAATTACACCATAGAAATGTTGCAATAAATAATGATTGAAATTTGCAGGACAGAAGGTTCTGAGACAATCCAACTATCTGAAGACAATGTGAACCCAGAGCAATGCAAGCGCCTTGGTCCTCAAGATTTTGAACTGCGCAAAGTTTTGGGAAAAGGTGGATATGGCAAGGTGTTCCAAGTTCGCAAAATAACTGGGACTGATGTGGGTGCACACTTTGCTATGAAAGTGCTAAAAAAAGCTTCCATAGTACGAAACCAAAAAGACACTGCACATACAAAAGCAGAGAGAAATATTTTGGAAGCTGTAAAGGTACTGAACTAGATATGTAATTTAGATATGTAACTAGATATATAGTTACAACTTTCGCTGACAGTACCGTCATTAAGCATTGGTAAGCCTACATAATGGCCCGCCTGTCGACTACTGTCAGCAAACAAGTTAAAAGAAAAAGATTCAAACAATATTAGGGTCATTATGAGACTTATGCTCTTATTCATAATAACTGCTAGAGATGTGCTAACCGGTTTACAAAACTTTGTTTTAGTTGGCAAATTCTAGCAGTACGCACCTCATAGTCCAGACTAAGATATTTTCTTGTCCTAGTTATCTACTCTGCAGTTCCTTCCCAGTTGTATCTCGGGTGCGAACAACTGGTGATAGTAAGAAAGAATAGGCTTCAGTTGTGCTTACCTGACTTGTATACAAATATCTCTGGTGGACACATACATAAAGTAGCCTTAATAAAAAAAAAAATAATACATATTTTTTCATTTCAGCACCCGTTTATAGTGGAACTAGTATATGCTTTTCAAACAGGTGGTAAATTATACTTAATTTTAGAATACTTAAGTGGTGGTGAGCTGTTCATGCATCTTGAGAGAGAAGGCATATTCCTAGAAGACACAGCTTGGTTAGTATACTTGTACATTAAACACAAAGATTTATTTGTCTATCCAACATAGATAGTTATTAGATATTACATTTTTGTTTAGTATCACTATATGGCGCCTTGCGGCATAGAAATCCAACTAATATTATAAATGCGAAAGTAGGGATGTTTAGATGTTTGTTACTCATACAGAGGGGCTACTGCGAAACGAAAACTAACTTCGTTTGTGTATCTCCCTTTCTGTCGCTCGAACTAGCGAGTGCGACAGAGATGGAGATACACAAACGATGTTCGTTTTCATTTCGCGGTAGGCCCTCAGGATATAAGCTATGAGATTCATAATCATAATCAATTATTTATTTGGTCTAACACATAACAATGCATGCAAATGAATGCATTGATGGGGATAGACTGCTGTCTATCTCGCTTTATCTTATTGTCATGCTTTCCGCCGCGCTCGGCCGTTTGGACGCGGCTAGAGACGGTCAGAGGCGTTTTTTCGTGGTGTCAATATTTTAAATATAAAAATATATATGTCAAAGTAGTTTATTAAAAAAAATTATGCCGCCAAACTGAACAATCTTTTCGCCGTGGAATTTATTATTGATTGTGGATGGATAATCTTTGTTTATACTAATTTCTTGCAGTCGAAGTGAAAAGTAGAGTGTATAACTCTGGTCTAAAAGCCATATTACCCCTCGAACAATTTTCCCTCACTTCGTTCGGGAAAATAAACAAGACATTTTTTTTATTTGTGTCTATTGTTGTTGATTACTTAAGTAGGATTTTTATTAAACTAAAAATATTGCCACGTATTCCATAAGCATACAGTTTGTCTAGAAGAGTGTTATGATCTAATGCTTTGGACATATCCATGTATAAAGCGCACTCAGGGGAATTTTTTATCCATGTTATTAGCACAGTAATTGAAATATGTGTTTTTCACAAACAAAAGGTGCTGTGTCTTGCAAGATTGTTTCAATTTTTTTTATGTCACAAGCATCCAACCTACAAAAGGCAGCCTCTTGCTTGCGAATGACAACATCAAGAAGGAACATTCTTATGTCAGACTTCAATAAAATAAATCAAATTCATTTTTTGTGTTGATGATTAGAAAAACAACTTGTATTCTATAAATTTTTGTGCATCTTTCAATTTGAAGATACTGACCAATATTGAATATCATGTTTTCAGCTTTTATTTATCAGAAATTATATTGGCATTGGAACATTTACATAGTTTAGGCATAATTTATCGTGATTTGAAACCAGAAAATGTCCTATTGGACGCCCAAGGCCATGTTAAGCTTACAGATTTTGGATTATGTAAAGAACATATTCAGGAAGGCATTGTCACACACACATTCTGTGGTACCATTGAGTATATGTGAGTATACCCCCTTTTTAATATTACTTTTAGTCTTTTCTGACTTGAGCAATGTGGATGTATTTGAAAGTATACCTTATATCATAGTTAAAGCGGCATTTAGACCTGGCTTAATGCAGAGCACTAACTTGACTCACACTCACTGATTACAGCGAGATGGTTTATATCTCCCCTCCCCCATAGCACTGCACAGCTAGCCAAGTTTAAAGGCCGCTTAACACCCCCACACACACATAAACACACACATATAAACTACCCCCTACTGTCTACTTTGATGTTGTCAATTATCTTCTCTAATTATAATTTGGGATTATTCAAAAATTACAGTTATCAGATAAAGAGTTGCTATTTTAAATATTAACACATGATAATCATTACCTTATGTAAAAATGATTTGTTGATATGTCTTTAAATAAATAAATATCGTGGGACAATTCACACCAATTGATCTAGTCCCAAACTAGGCAAAGCCTGTACTATGGGTACTAGACAACGGATAAACATACTTATATAGATAAATACATACTTAAATAGATATTAAACATCTAAGACTCGAGAACAAAGATTTGTATTCATCATACAAATATCTGCCCCGACTGGGAATCGAACCCGGGACCTCAAGCTTCATATAGTTAGGTTCTCTAACCACTAGGCTATTCGGTCGTCAAAAGCTTTATGTATGAAGCATATTTCTAATTAAAGGAAAAATTGAAAAATTTAATGCTCCGAGCTGGATTCGAACCGGCGACCATAGGCATACGCATACATGGCCCGTCGCTCCTAACCAACTGAGCTATCGGAACAATCTGTTTCTGCCACTAAATCTTTCAATCACTTCCTTCTTACAACACCTTAGGGAGGCGAGTGTAGCGACATCTACCTAGAAGACTTAGGTTTCTTAACGGCACCAACGTCTCAAATTATATTGAGAAATCGTCAGTAACGATGCGGCCGATGCGCCAGCGCCACCCCATACTTAATTTATTTTGTACTTACTTCTGCCCGCGACTTCGTCCGCGTGGAACTCGTTTATATCATAGCGCCATACAAACGTTCGCCCCCTACTTCGCCCCCTTAGGGGATGATTCCCGGGATAAAAAGTATTCTATATGTTAATCTAGGGTATACACTATATGTATACCAAATTCATCCTAATTTTATGATTATCAACAAATCAAAACTAGCATATATTCAAAAATAGTATCCCATAAAAACATTCCATGTTAAAAATAGGCCAAGTCTCGAAACTCTTCCACCGTAAAAAATTGTGAGATAGGTATTTCGTAGAGGCAAGTCAGGCATTCTTATTAATCTTTATTTGCTTTCTAAATAAAATTCTGGAACTTGGGAATCACACAACTTTACTGCATTTATTTATTCATACCTAAAACTATGTAGTATTTATATAATCCGATTACTCCAGGCGAAATACTGTTTCGAAAAACATTAATTTATAATAGCGTTTTTTTTGTTTATTTCATTCTAAAACGTTATTCTAAGATGCTTTATTCAAGAATCCAACAAACTTTCCACCCGGAAGTAATTATATAGATTTAAATTAAACATTCATTGTCTTTCATATTTTATTTATATTGAATATTTTAAAGCAAATGTAAATGAACCTAAATAAAGATAAAAAAATATATTCATATTTATCCGGACTTTTTAGGAGCTAATTAAATATTGATTTTTTTGATGTCTGATTTTTTGTTGGATTTTGCCTCTAGGTAACTATTTAATTGATAATATATCCGTTACATTAAAAAAAATTAGCTATTATAAATTATTTCCAAATCTGTCATTTTTTCCATACAAGTTGTCAGTTCATTGCCTGGACTAGATTAGAAAAAAAGGCGATCAAACATTTAACTCATAAGTACATTTTAGGACAACGAAATTTCAATCATGGGAAAAGAGGCGTTCGGAAATTTAAATATGAGGAAATAAAAATATCAGGAAATGAGTCTAGCAAATCCGTAATAGTATAATATTGTAAACGTAGTAACTATCTATCAGGGACCTGTATCGTGATAGTTTTAGTCCCAAACAAGGGCAAGACTGTTCACCTCAGAACTCCAATATTGACCTTGGAATTGGAACATCCAGTATGACATTAAACACAATTTTTTTATTCTTAGGGCTCCAGAGATTTTGACACGAAGTGGTCACGGAAAAGCAGTGGACTGGTGGAGCCTTGGAGCATTGATGTATGACATGCTCATTGGGCAGGTAATAAAGACTTTGTAGAGGAGGTTGATTGCGTGATTTATAATAATTGTGTAGATTAAGCGAACAAAATTTAATTTGGTGTAAGCGATATAAATAATTTGGTAAAATAATCTGATAAAAGTAACTAATAAGCGAACTGATTTTGTACTGTAATTTCTTACTTAGGTATACAAGTAAAACTTATTTTTAAATCGTTAATTATTAACATAAGTTGCAATATTAATCCCCTCGCCCCTCTCTCACTTAGATACTCCTTTAGTAAGGGACGAATGCTTTGTGTCCGAAATAACAAATACTGCACACTGGGTGGAAAATTTCATGGGGCACAACTACGAATATTACAAACATTACGACCCACACCCGTCTGAGAATCTGCCTGCGCGTTAAAATAACTACCTACCTACGCCATAGGTCAATAAAACGGGATAAACTAAAGGGGTGTAGTCTGTAATATTATCTAATAAGTAAATTATCTAATCTACGCTTTAACTTTAAAAAAGTTAAAGCATAGATCAAATTAAGCCCCTTAACTACGTACAATTTTTTTGCAATTCATCCAAAAGATGAAACGCTTAAAGCCAACACCATTTCTATAATTAGCTACATATTCAACGTAGTATCAACATCAACTATAGGTAAGCATAGTAGGTAGTTAACAGACGCGTTCATTTTCACAATAAATAATATTGAAACATTTCATCTCTATTTCAGCCACCATTCACCGGCGACAATCGTACAAAGACTATAGAGAAAATTCTAAAGGGTAAACTAATGCTGCCTGCCTACCTCACACAAGACGCGCGCGAGCTGATCCGCCGCCTCATGAAGCGGTCGGAGACGCAGCGGCTGGGCGCCGCGGGCGCACAGGCTGTGCGGGGCCACGCCTTCTTCAAACATGTCCGCTGGGATGATGTGCTCGCTCGCAGACTGGAACCTCCTATCAAACCTAGATTGGTGAGTAATTTTTTTTTTCAACACACTTGCTCGTAAAATGCTTCATAACGCGCAGGCATACAGAGCTACAATAGCCTTTATTACGCACATGGGCGTAATGGTTTATTTTATTTTATTGTAACTGTCACTCATGCGTCAGTTGTAAAGCAAGGAGGTTTTGACTTATATACGATGTTTTAAAACAAATTTATAAATAAATCTAAACGAAACAACACTAATAAATCTTTAAGCATTAAAAAAATAAATTTAGTAATTTACCTCCTTATTTAATAAACATTAAAATGCCTCTGCTAAATAAAATGTGATTTGTCCCTTTCTTACGAACACAAATGTCAAAGTGACCGTTAGTGTCTGTGTAAAATATTTTTAACAGTGATTTTAAATCGTGGCTGTATACCGAAGGGTGTTTGCCTTGCGCGCCTTCGGCAAATTCAACAAAATGGGCGTTTGACATTTTGTATTTTTTATTGCTTCAATAGTATTCATTTTGTTTCCAATGTCTTTGTTTCCTCGCAAAATGCGATGAAAAACATTGTGTGTGACACGGATGGTAAGATTTTTACGTCATACCTGACAATAAAGTAGGAATCCGCCCGAAAATCCCGCTTCTTGGCCAAGGAGAGACGTAAAATGTTGTACTCAGCACGGACGGTAATAAAGAAGCAAGGGAATCAAAACCTACAGGGTACTTCCCGTGAACTCAGAATCTTGAAATTTGGTACGACGCAACGTTTTATAGCACAGATAAAGGAAAAATTGCGAAAACCATATAATAAAAATATTTTTAATAACTTCGTGATGGGTGAACTTTTACTTATATACCTACAGGTTTGTACGGAACCCTCGGTGCGCGAGTCCGCCTCGCACTTGGCCGGTTTTTGTTATCTTCCATGCTGTAGACTCCTTAAACAGTTTCAAATCTGCGAGAGAGCATGTTAACCCAATGTTGCTCGCTCGTAGATTGGAACACCTACCAAACCTAGACTGCAGGATTAGAAATAGTGATGATTGATAACTTAGCATAGTTGGTACCTGCCTACGTAACTAGCGGTTCTTGATTTGGAACCTGGCAAATATTTGTGTGATCAGTATGAGTATTTGTGTCTGAATCTTGGACAGTTTACATGTTTTAAATATTATATTTAATAATTGTGTGTAAGTTTATCACTTAATATTTTTCTTATATTTTCAGACTGGCGAAGATGATGTTTCCCAATTTGACACCCGTTTTACGCTACAGACGCCTATCGACTCGCCAGATGAGTCGACACTAAGCGCAAGTGCCAACCTTATGTTCCAAGTTAGTTTTCTCTTGATATGTTCTCGTTATACTTGTTCACGTTAGGGTTGACCTTTACGTTACGGGATACCAATTTTCGTAACCCTACACCTAAACGAATTCTTAACATCCACGCTGATTTCATCACTGCCTCTCTTATTCCTTTTTAGTAAGGTCTTAAATTGAATTGATTGATTGATTGATTGGTCTTAGATCTTAAATTGTATCGCCACAATACATGATACATCGGTAAACTTGATGTGACGCTACTTGTTGGAGTACCACCTCTCTTTGTAACAAAAAGAAAGTCTTTAGGCTAAGTTGAGATGAACGCGCGGCAACGCGCGCTGCCGCGCGATTCAGCTGTTTACATGACTGCTTGCACGTGGCAGTCTAGCGTGAACATTCAGTGAGAATGACGTGGAGGAGGCAATTTGCTTGTGGGTTCTAGTAAATCAATAGATATCTCGTCCTCCATTTTCGTGGCTCCGTGGCTCAAACCGCGCGGGTCAACTGAACAGGTCGATACAGGATTGTAAATCTTGCGCGCGGTGCATGGCGGTGCGCGCGGTCATACACAACAACTTTGATTTGTTACAATCTTAAACCGCGCGCCGAGCCAACTATGCGTCGCCGCGCGTTCATCTGAACTTAGCCTAAAGGTGGGTTGCGCCAACTTACGATTTCAGACCGATCAACGTTAAATACGGCGCCGGCAACTCTCATTCCATAGAAACTTGTCAAAATTTCCATACATTCAGATTTTAACGAACACCGCTTACGATTACAGACAGTTTGGTGCAACCCACCCTAAGGGCGGTTTCAGACTAGCGTTTTATACGTGCGTATAAGCTCGTTTTTGTAAGCGCATGTAGGCGCGCCTTTTGCTCTCGTACGAGCGTTGACGCATTTATAAGCGCGAACAGCGAGAGATGCCTCCCCGAACACGACGGAATAAGCCCGTGTACGCGCGTGAAGTGCGAAATGTAGCGCGCGTCTAAGCACGTATGCCGAAACGACCGTACCTATACGCGCAGAAAAAAACGCTAGTCTGTAACCGTCCTAAGTCGATGGTCCGATAGTTACATCTGTATAAACCAATCCTTAAACAATGGAAGTGCTCTGACTTGTCACCTACTCCGTTTAATCTTATCGTTGTCGCTAATGCTGGGTCCAAACGGTATCGATTTTCGTCAACAACGCAATGCACACCAAAATGTGCTAGTTTGCATGCAGCGAAATAGGTATCGTGTGGATGCTGTCTGGGGTAGGACTTTTGACCAAACAAGTAATGGGCGGTCCAAATCATCCATTATACCTACTGCAATGTAGAAAGCAAGTGAAAAAACCACCACATTACAAGTGCCTGTAATGGAGTAATAAACTAATAATGTATGTCACAGAATTGGAATGGTAATTACTGCACCGACAAGAGGTAGGTTTTTAAATTTATGATAGTGAATGATGATGATGATGTGGAGATGCAAGTCTGAGATATTATATTATACTCTGTGCATCGCGTTGAGCAACACAAATCTACACCGTTAGGACCGCGTTTGTATTGCTGCAAAAATTGCCGTGTGTAACCGGGCGAATCTCCTAGCGTTTGAACCGCTCGGTTAAAACCATAGAAGTTTAACTAGCGCCGAAAAGTGGCCCCACAAAAAGGATGCACATTGCCATTATGCATACGTGGGGGATGCCAAGCAGCCGTTTAGTTCGAACATGCGCACACATGCGCATACCGGGTTTTGGGCACGTGATCGGGTAGAAATTTGTAAGGAGATCGTCTTTTATAGTTTTATTGTTCGCTGTTTAAGATTATTTCCGCAGAGGTAAAACATATCGCGGAAACTCTAATCAAAAGTCTCAGCACGGTATTGGCTTACGTCTTCATCAAAAGTGGACTCTGATTCGTCTCTTTTAATAGTATTTGCTGTCGACGAAAAAAGCCTTAAAAACCCCGAATATTAGCCCAACCGATCAAGATTATATTCGATTTTTTTGAGCGCTATTTGTACGCGTGTTTTGCCTTGCGCCCTCAGGGCTTCACATACGTGGCGCCATCAGTGATGGACGAGATCCACAAGCCGCGCGTGATCACGGCGCGCTCGCCGCGGCGCCCGCGCCCGCACCACCACGGGTTCGCCGTGCCGCTCGCCTCCACCGCCCACACGATGCCTCAGCAGGAGGACCTTATGGAAGTACAAGGTCTACCTATATAGTGAGAACGCCCTGCAACACAAATAGTAAAATTGTTACCCCCTTATTCATAAAACTATTGCCTTTGTTAGTTAAAATGATTTTTGGAGCGAAGATCCTTATCTTAGAAAGAGAAAGGTCAAATCATGCAAGTAAACCCAACCGATCCGTAGTCACACCGACTTGCCACACTGGTGTGACTACGGTTCATTTTATTTATCCGTAGTCACACTAGGTTCATTTTATTTATCCGTAGTCACACTAGTATGACTATGGTTCATTTTACCCTACCCATAGTCACACCAATATTATCTTGTAGCCTCGGTCAAATTTCATTGGAGTTGATATTTATAGGTATTTCTTTTTCCCTGGAACTTGTCTCAATTATGTTTGTTAACTATTTATAGAAATACTAGATTTAGTCATACCACTAATAGCCCAACTCACCCTTGACAACAAAAGTGATAAAAGGCAGTACAAGTATAAATATTTTATTGAATATTAGCGTACACTTTCCATAAATTGTGCAATTGTAATTTCGCCATGAATTAACTCAAGCTCTTTTTTTAATATAAAATTATCTTTTTCTACCTCTATCTTGCGTCTTTTATTTGGGTTGTTTTCTTTTTCAATATTTATAGTTTTATTCAAATGTGTCTTTGCCTCTTCTTCCAGTACACTGAGTAATTTAAGGATGGTCAC
This sequence comes from Epinotia nisella, assembly GCA_932294315.1. Taxonomy (NCBI): domain Eukaryota; kingdom Metazoa; phylum Arthropoda; class Insecta; order Lepidoptera; family Tortricidae; genus Epinotia; species Epinotia nisella. The sequence continues at coordinate 13,215,505 of OW028679.1, read as the reverse complement.
GTAATTCTTGTTCACTTTTTTATTTAACTGCGAATGCCAATTTTCCAGAACGTTATTAGTACGGTGACGTTCGTTGTATACACACCATTCATTTATGAAGTCATCACTTTTTATCCATGTGTTTAGCATATAATTCATGAACTTCTTTAAGTTGGCATTTTTGTAGTCCTCAGACTCCGACTGGATATAACTCCATCCCTCCCTAACTCTATCTAGCGGTAAAAGAGGAAGGGACGTAGCACACAACGACACAATACGGCGATAAAGTTTAGATTTAATGCCTAAGGACTTGCATTTTCTCCAGATACTGTTACTAAAATGGTAGTAACATTTTTTTATTGTAATATCAGGAAAAAAAACTTTATTGCATTAGCTGAAGCACATTCAAAGTCAGAGTGAACTTTCGTTGGAGCCCACTGTGGGCAAACTGTTGTTAATAAATCAAATAGTGCTAGATATGTCGTTTCTTTTTTATCGCTCATTAAAGCGTAGATAAGCGGGATTACATTACTTGATTCTGAAGTACTTTTCAAATCTCCGTGTATGGAGAAAAGCTGCATGAACGGTTTGGGTGTGCTTTTAAACGTGCCGTCCATAAAATATTCTTGAACTACTGACAGTTGTTCTTGGCTTTCGGCGGACGAAAATAATATTATTCTAGAACCGTCATATTGGTAATCCGCTAAAAGGAATTCATGAAATCGTGCTGGTATTTCTACTTCATCCAGTTGTCGGAAGACCGTTTTCTTAACTTGAAGTTTCTTTTTACGTGCTGAGTATAAACTACGCTTCACATTGTCGAATGATGGCACTTTATTTATCAAATGTAGACCTTTGTTATATATAGGTTCTATATGTTTTTTAAAAACTTTAGGCACCGATTCAGCCGATGTTCCAGCTTCCTCCTTCATTTTGTCTACGCTACACATTATTTCATTGGCAACATAATCTGACTTACAATGCGAAGAATGCTCCACACATTTCATTACTTTTCCATCCTGATAAAACAAAATAAATACGTATAGATTGGAAATAAAATAAAATAAGGGAAAAAATAAATAATCATAATATACCTACTCCCTTAAACTACTTACATGAGTAGTAACAGATCCGACGCATTTGTCTTTTCGTTTTTTACAGCAAAACCAAATTATGCTTTTATTAGTATATTCTTTTTGTTTATAGTATCGATGTCCATGATATAAAAGCACCACACCACGTTTTCTTTCTAAAATTCTTAGCTCACCTCAGTATGTATATTGTAGTCTTTGGCTCACCTTCTGTATCCATTTTTACAGAAAATACGTAATTTGACAAGATGAAAACAAATGCACATACGATCAACATTTTCTTCATTATCATTAATATCTCAAGTAGCCAGTACTTCAGATTAAATCCTCTTTTTGTGTTATAAATTATATAAAAGAGTACTTAGGATGTTTTGTGTAATTTAACAACGCACGGCCAAAACTACTGAGGCTAAACAGTTGAAAATTACACCAAAGCTTCTTTGTAAAAATGGTTTGGGAGATAAGACTGGATTTTTGGGAATTCGACCCCTAAGGGGAAGAAAGTTGTATGGGCGAAAAAAATCTTTGACCTAGAGACTTGAAACTTTGTTGTAAGTTCCCTTAATAAAATGGAAGAAAACGTCTTTTAGCATTTTGGGAAAATCACTCCCTGAAGGGGTGAAATGGGGGTGCAAAATTTGTATGTGTAGTCCAAATCTGCGCGGACGAAGCCGCGGGCGGAAAGCTAGTATTTCTATAAATAGTTAACAAACATAATTGAGACAAGTTCCAGGGAAAAAGAAATACCTATAAATATCAACTCCAATGAAATTTGACCGAGGCTACAAGATAATATTGGTGTGACTATGGGTAGGGTAAAATGAACCATAGTCATACTAGTGTGACTACGGATAAATAAAATGAACCGTAGTCACACCAGTGTGGCAAGTCGGTGTGACTACGGATCGGTTGGGGCAATATTACGGTACCATAAAGCTGGTATGACAATGACGAGACGAGACGAGAAGGAAGGTGGCTATAGCATCTCCTCAATCACACAAGTTAAACCCATCGTATTAGTAGTTGATGATTGTGCAAAAAAAGTACAGTTGGCAATAATAGTACATTACTGCAGAGGCCGGGAAATAGCAATTCGTGGATGAGTTGATTTTGTCGGATGAAGCGAAGCTGAATCCGACAATAGAGACGAATCCACGAATTGCCATTCCCGCCGAGGCAGATGTAGTGCTTTTCTCCATAAATGTGAGGAAATCAAATAATATTTTTAATAATTTTAGAACAGCGAGTAGTATGTTACCTATCATGTTCCCGCCCAACTTATTTTTTTAAAGTATGTACAAGGCATGACTCATGGTGCCAGTTTCAATTGACTCACATAAAAAAAATTAAAACATTAGAATCGATTACAATTTTATGGTTTATGCAATTAAAATTATTAAAGATTAAACGGGATTGAAATCTAAACGCATTTTAGTTCGTTTTGAATATTGTTTCGAAAATATTTTAATTTCTGTAGTTAATTTAAAAAAAAAAGTATTTGTGACATTTTTTTAAACGTCGCTTCGATCTCTTGCAAAAATAATAGTTTTGTCTATGACAATTAAAAAATATAAAACTTCTGACCAGTCTAACTATAGCAAGTTGTTATGATAAATTGCTAGGCCTTTAAACTTACGAGCATTTGGCTGTTTATAGTGATTTGTCTTGGTCAAAACATATGATTAAAAGGTAAAAAAGTATACAGTAAAGGAATTTTATAAATTTTCCTGGCCGTTAAAATTGTACAAAAATGACTTTTAACTTTTTAAATTTGCGCTTGTCAGTAACGAGGAACTTCACGTACTATTTTTGATACAGTAAGGCGCACATTTCCGAGCATATTGGAGAAAAAGCTTTTACTTACCAAAAAATTCATTTTTTGACAGAAACTTATTTTACTATCCATGTTCCTTACGAACACGAATGTCTAAGGAATAGTTTAAAACAACCGAATAAATACAATTTTACCTAAAAAAAGGTTAGAAAGATGTTTATGTATAAGGGCATTATAATGTTTTTTTCTTTTATTACTAATAAGTAAATTTTATATGGACGAATGTTAAACTGATTTAGATAATTTGTTTACAACTAAGCAGTGTCACAATTTAACCTTTTAACCGTCGCACCGCATTTGACCTAAAACTCGTAATTTTTAAATGTTATCGTAACACGTGAAGATGTATTGTGCATTTTAAACTGTACGGCGTTGTATAACAAAACGGGGCGGTTAAAAGGTTGAAAGAAAAAAGTTCAAAAATATTTATAGTATTTAGGATTGTGTTTGTTTGATTATTGAGATATGGTTGTCCAATATTACTTCCGATTATTATTCTAAGAAATATATAAACTTTTCATTTATATCATCGATTTAGTTCAAAACTATGTCCTTGTTTGCATGTTTTAACTGTATGGGTTAATATAAATAATTTATTAGTCACACATGAGACATGCCTCTACGAGCGATTTCCACTACAAAGCGGAAAAATGCTGCTACGTACTACGCCGTAGGACGCGTAGCGTTGCTTGGCGTCGTATGGGTTAGAAGCATCTTGGTCAATTTTGTACTAAGTACCCAAAAATTTTTTTTGAATAACTTATATACCTTAAAGAATAGTTGGGCTGTTCTTTGGCGTTTCAGCCGATGCATAGCAGTGTTCTGAGCAGTGTTCTGTAGGATATGATGATGCTAATTAACAGGCGATATTAATAAACAAATTGCTGAACCTAAGTCAGATTTGTAGGAGGGTGTGTCATGTCATGGGTTTGCCTTGGGTTTTTTTTTTAGCTTTAGCTAAAGGGTTATTTTTTCCTTGAAAGAGTTAAAGAAGTAGGGTTTTCGAAGATAGGACACAATGAACGGAGCTTGGAACGCCGGAGAATGGCTTGGTCGCGGTCCTAAGTTAGTTTCGCCAGGAGCGCTTAAAATTGGTTGTCGTAAATTGTTAGTTTAGTTAATACGTCTTAATTGTATACTCATTGTATTCTGACCTATTCCGAGGTAAATTACTTTGATACGACTTAGATTTATTTGTCATAGTAATCCATGAAAAGGCACTTGATCCCTAATTATTCGGACAAGTGTCAACTTGGAATCATTGCATTGCAACTGCTAAATAATCATCCAAAGTGACTCTGCATACGTTGATTTTGAGTAGTTTTAGTTGTCAATTATTTTAAGATAAAACATAAGCACTGGCTGTCCTACCGAAAATATAAAGCCACCAAAATATAACTGCACATAACTTGAAAAGTTTTTGTGTATATGAACACACAAAAAGTAATGCCTAACTATGTCTATTTTAATGACAAAATAGTGGGTTCCAAATATGCTCCGCTCTAACTCATTATTTATTTCAAATAACAGCCAGTGTTGAGATTGGCCAGCAAGAGAAGGAGGATCTTCGTAATCCCAGATTGTAGCACTGTTTGGTACAATACACATTGATATTCAGGAAATAGTCTAATTATTGGCGCTGGTTGGTCAATAAATAAATCGTATAAATGGTCACTAACTGAGTGTTCCGAGGTGGCATATGACTGCAGCGATCAGCGCGAGGAGTATCACCCTATACAGCCGCGGCGGCAGCGCAGAAACAAAGTTACTCGATTACCGCCCATGTAACAATACAGACAGTATTTGTATTTTCTTATTGTTATAAGGTCTTTGCATTGTCTGGAAAAATATTAAAAAGGGCAGAATATTAAGAATTAATATTTAACAGTATCTTCTTTATATGCATAATAATTATTGTGGTAAATGTGTGATTAAATATCATTAGATATGTGTGTGTGTACTAATCAAGGGCTTTTGTTTGCAGGCCTAGAATAATTCACATTAGTTGACCATTTATACTAAGGATGATGAATTAAACTACAAATATGCCCATGTAATAAATACTGTCGGTGAAAATAATGGTACTGTTTTATACTATTATTAAATGGAAATTTTATACAAGTTACCGTTAGTGTAATCTTTGGATAGAATCACGTATATTAAAATGTTCTAACTCCGACTATATGACAAAATAATTTACAATATAACTTGTTACCATGCTTCATGAATTGAAATAAAGGTCATTTTTTATTTTGTAATTGGATTTTTATTACTAATTAGTTTAAGTATCATAAAACCTGTTCAGATAAATAACAATTCAAATGAAAATACTCAAGAAAACAAATATCACAAAGTACAGTACATATTCTTAAACTTTTAAATCAACCACTTGGCTGTTTATAACCGTGTCAAATAGGAAATCAACAAGCTGGGCACTTATGCTGAACACACCAATTTATTCAATGTCAACTGTAGACAACAGATTATTTAATCATACTATGTAAAGAATAGTCATGCCACCCCATGCTAAAATGGGCATTCTTAGTTGGATGTGTAACAACAGTGATGAAAACACAATACACAAACTTACTATATAGCTCATCATCATCATTGAAGATGATGTCATCATCATATGGGAGCAGTATTGGTGCTCCTATCGGTGCAAAATTAGACGTAAAATCTTCTCTTGTATAATCACATTAATGCTTGCACACTAGTTGTGCTTACATAGAATCAAGAATGCTTATTAAAGTACTCCATATCCATCATGTAGTACTACTTAAATCAATTTCATCCATAACATTCATGTCTAAACAATGAACAGTCAACCAGATAATTACAGTAAATCAAAAGAGAGCCATATATTGATACTATTCTCTAAATTCTCTTTAATATTCCGCACAACAATGGAACCTCATTTTATGCAGGTGTCGGTATTGTTTTGCCTGCAAAAGTAAGAATGAATATTTAAGATATTAATATGTAATATTTATTTAGGCCCATTGACCAAAAAGTTTGTCTAAATAGTTCTAGAACCGACTGAACTTGAAATTATCAAATTTTATTGTCAAGTGTAACATTTATATTTACACTACCATTTCCATGCAGCCATCACATATGAGATATATGTGAGTTTCATTAACTTCAGAAACTGTAGTGAATACAACTCGATTATTACATGAAGCACTGTGTGCTTCAATACAATTGTCCAGGGATTTCTTTATTTCTAATAATGATTTTTGAGTTTGAATTTTGTATTTGCATAGCAAACAGGTCAAAGTACCAAAATCATGTTTTATGTTCTCTTTTTGACACACTGGGCATATTACATTGTCATCTTGTTCTATTGTAGACCAGTCCACATTTTCTGCCTGTGATTTTTCATGTTCTTCAAGCCACCTGCAAAGGATTTGATGTAATGAAAATGAATAAATTGAATAATTTGGTTATTCTAAAAAGGTCGTCTGAATGATATCTTAGATATTCTATGACATTGATATATTACTACAGCACTGAACTACAGATCGAGATACGAAAGCTTAAAGATTTTTACATGATCCACTAGATTCAACATGTATATCTCATCATGATTAACTAGTGGTATGTCGTATGTCTCACATGCACCCATAATACATTAGGTGAGAGATTGTGGTGGAATGGATGGCAGAATAATAGTCATATCTCAAGAACAAGAAGGACATATCCTTAAAGGAAGGAAGGAAGGTATAAATTTAGGGGGCTGTAAGAGAATGGGTAGGCAAACGAAAATGTGGTGGACTGCATGACAGACCATATGAATAGGATGGATGTGAGTGACTTGTTACCTAGTGATAGAGATGTGGAAGAAAAACAAGTGCGAGTTCAACTCCCGTAGTGAGGGTTCCGTAAAATTCATATTCTCTAAGCATTAGGCGCTCCATACAAAATACACAAAAAATATTGAGAATTTTCCCGTTACTTTGAATACTCAAACTTCTTATAGGTTTTCCTGTAATCTGTAGGCAAGGAACTATTTTCCATATTTTTTTCAGAATTTTAAGCCTAGTAGTTTCGGAGATAAGGGGGGAATGGTTAATTTTAGTCTTATTTCCTAAATTACTTCAAATCTATTTTTGCTAAAATTAAAATATATATATATATCTGAGATGCTTACAACAACCCCTTTCATTTGATAGGTATATCACGCAATACAGTTTACGAAACTTTATTTTTTAATTTTCCAGTTTACCCCCCAAAAGTGGCCCCCTTGTTCAGAATTCATTAATTTACTTTACGCGTCCATCTTTGGGTAACCAATTTACATAGTGTACCAAATTGGAAATGGGAAGGGGAAATGCCGCTAGCGTCATGGGGTCCATGCCGCAGGCGGAACTTTTAGACGGTCTTTTTTTTTGTAATTAGTTTTAAATTTTTCGTTTAGTTTTCAGCTTATTTTATCCTTAGTTAAGTATACTCAATTAATAATTAATAACAACTAATAATATTGTAATTTTAATTTTCTAATATTATTACTGTATGTCTTAGAATAACGTTTTAGAATGTAATAAACTAAAACTTACCAAATTTCAACTCAATCGGATCAGTAGTTTCGGAGCAAATCGGCTGTGACAGACGGACAGACATCCTATAAGGGTTTCGTTTTTTTCCTTTTGAGGTACGGAACCCTAAAAACTGCTTTTTCGATGAATGGCAGATTATTTAAACGGCAGATTCTAGCAATGGCGGATTCTTAAAACGGCATATGTTGGACAGTCTGCTATAACTGTTAATAGGTCGGGATTGGTGTTATAAGTCATTACCTAAAACTATGAGGTAGGACCAAGTATGTAAGTCAGCATCGTAAAGATGTGTACATTCTACGACCTTATTACAATACTCAATAGTTTATTGCACATAATGACATAAAGGTGTTACAGTGTGGAATGACGTAAACATTATGTACCCTGAGAGGGCGCTGCAATTATGGGAATGGAGCACTTACATACTAATACAAAAACTTCTTAGTCTAATATGGCTACTTATCTATTATTTTAATATTATTTGGTAACTGTCTATTCTAACTTATCATCTAAATACTTAGACTTAAGGGGGATATCCCTGGAGTTCCATAATTCTAGTTCCATATGGAACAATCGGTACCTACATATGTAAATGTCAAATAAATGATCCCAATAGTTCCATATCGAACTACATACTAGGCTTTACACCTGGTTTTATTTTTATATACTTGACAATGTCAACTGAAGTATGTAGATGATCAATGTGTGAAGAAGTGGCTCAAGCGGTGAGGGCGCTGCAATTATGGGAACGGAGCACTTACATACTAATACAAAAACTTCTTAGTCTAATATGGCTACTTATCTATTATTTTAATATTATTTGGTAACCGTCTATTCTAACTTATCATCTAAATACTTAGACTTAAGGGGGATATCCCTGGAGTTCCATAATTCTAGTTCCATATGGAACAATCGGTACATATGTAAATGTCAAATAAATGATCCCAATAGTTCCATATCGAACTACATACTAGGCTTTACACCTGGTTTTATTTTTATATACTTGACAATGTCAACTGAAGTATGTAGATGATCAATGTGTAGAAGTGGCCAATTATGTAATAGTAGATTAACAAGGGGCTAAAATAAGCCATATTACCACGAGATGGTTATTTTCCCGAGCAAAGTGAGGGAAAATTGTTCGAGGGGTAATATTTTATTTAGACCAGAGTTATACACTCTACTTTTCACTTCGACTGCGACAAAATAGTAAAAACAAAGATTATCCATCCACAATCAATAATAATTCCACAGCGAAAAGATTGTTAAATTTGGCGGCATGTTTTTTTAAATAAACTGCTTTGACACAGATACAAAATATTGACACTACGAATAAACGCCTCTAACCGTCAATAAATAAATAAAAAAGCCTTTTATTTCTTGCATTACAATACAAATAGATTATAATTTACAATTTACACATTTAATCATAATAGTAATAATTTGCATGCACAATATATTGTATTTATAATTAATTCTTTTATACTAGATTTATTATACTTTGTTTTTTTTGACATTTATCCATGCACGTATATTTTACATTAAAAAATTATGACATTAATATACTTCAAAGTTTGTATCAAAGCGTGACTTTTGATAACGTTAAATTATATTCGAATTATTTAAATTTATTTCACGCAAGAACCCATGCTGAGAGGGTAAAGGCCTCCTCCCTTCTTTTCCAAAAATTTCTTTCCAATTTGTCGGGTGATGTCGTCTTCCCATCGCGCTACAGGTCTTCCTCTTTTCCTGTTGCCGGCTGGTCCGGGCCACGATGTTAGTCGGATCGTGGCCCGTCCAGCGCCCATCTGTGAGTCATGCGACATGTCCTGCCCATCGCCATTTCAACTTTAGGGAGTATCCAAGAGCGTCTATTACGTCAATAGCCGCGTCCAAACGGCCGAGTGCGGCGGACAGCATACGTGGCATAAGATAAAGCGAGATAGACAGCAATCTATCCCGCTCAATCTCATAGCTTATGCCATGTATGCAGTCAACCACGCTTGAACGCGGCTATTGCCTGCCAGAGGGATTTTTTTAACGATTGCGAATTAGGGACTAAAAAACAGCTATGTCTGAAATGAATTCTGTTTTCTGATTGGTCGATTTTAATATTAGCTGTAATCTGGTGAGTTGCATGGAGTTGATGCAAATACAAATGTTTTTTGACGGCGTAAGACGGAGAATAGGGTTGAGTGGGTGAGCTCTTTCGTCAGGTTCAGACATCGTGAGTAACCTCAAGCAGCAGTAAAATAGCCAGATTGATTTAAATGAAAGTCACTATATTAATCGCACTATTTTAAAGGCAGGCACAATTAATTCAAGAAGGTACGACTGAACAGACACGTCCGCTCGTCACGAGCTCTGGCAGTAGAATGCCTGTGCGCTCCGACCGCCGCATCCAAGCTTGACTACTAATGACGTCATGCTTGCTTTCAGTGGCGTGATGGTGGCCTATCTGGAACCGGCTTTGATTCTTCGACATATATATACATATTTTCCTAAATGTACAACTTTAGCTCCGCTTGCTAAGCCTAAATATGACACACTTTTCGAGAATGAGAAGTAAAAAATCCTACTAATATTATAAACGTGAAAGTTTGGATGGATAGATATACGTTCCACTTAATCTCAAAAACTACTGGACAAATTTATATGAAACTTTCTAGTTATGTACCTTATACGGGGTGTTTCCTGTAACAGGAGCAATAAATTAAATGGTAGATTATTAAGCTTGTGATCAACTGTTTCTAAGTGGTTTTAATTGAAAAAAAATATTTTTTTTTCGGATTTTTTTTTCTTTAACTAAAGTTTTGGTGTACTTTTTTACACTTCTGGAGTGATATAAGTATTTTATTATTTTAAAAACACAAAAAAAAATTGAAAAAATCACAAAAATATCTTTTGAAAACAAAAATGCAAAAACTATTATGACTCACTACATGATGCTACCTCAAAATCTGCATTGACTACTGTGCTATGATCTCGTGGTGCCAAGATACATTACTCGGAGGTCATAACTTCAGATCAATTTTTCTCCGAGTTAAAAACATTTGAAAAGAAATGGACAAAAGGGGTTACTACAAATGCAGTAAGGAAGCCTCCGTTTAATTTATTGCTCCTGTTACAGGAAACACCCCGTATATCAGAATAGGACATAGGCTATAATTTATGTCAAATTTAAGCCCTTTTAAGGACGTAAAAGGGGATGAAACTTTGTATGGAGCTTTATATTACTTGTTGCCTTCATCAGGCGCTGGGTCTCAAAATGTATGGGAAAACAAAAATCCGACTCACACTTCATTCTTCGACACACATTCTAATTGATATTATTTAATAGGCTATAATTTTTAGGAGTTCTACGCGGACGAAATCGCGGGCAGAAGCTATTATCCTACTAATATTATAAATGCGAAAGTTTGGATGTTTGTTACTCAATCACGCTTAAACGGATCAACCGATTTCGATAAAATATAGCACAAAGATAATTTATAGCCTGGATTGAAATATAGGATAGTTTTTATCCCGGGTTCACGCAGACAAAGTCGCGGGCGGACGCTAGTATATATATAGTAGACGTTTGATATGAATATGTACCAGTAGTTCCATATGGTACTTCTGGGACATTTCCTTCAAAATTAATATCCCAGTAGATCCATATGGAACTAGAAAATATGGAATTTCTGGGATAGCCCCGACTTAAAGTTGAAAAGTATATACATGTTTATGATGCTGACTGTATGTGCACTTCCATCCATCATATTAGAGTCGGACCATTGTTAGCTCTCTAACACTCTCTAAAGTTATGATTATGACAGAAATTCCTTGTGATAGCCAAAGGTATGTTAGGTAGCTTCAGATGCCCGAAGGGCAAAACGCCCAGAAATAAGAAAAAGGTCACGGCCAACCTACCTTCACTTTGAAATGTGACTGTGTGAATGTTGGGAAACCATATGGTGATGACTATAATGGGACTTTTGGGACAAAAATAAGTGCCACGTGTAAGTTTGTACTGAATAACGTTTGCAGTTTTGCAACACAAATCTGCCATAATAAGAATCTGCCCTTAACTGAACAAAGGAAAAAAACATGTTGCACAAACTTAAGGGGCTCCCAGCTCCCAATGACCTTTCAATGACCGATCTGTAACTGTCCGTTTTTTCATGTTTTTTATAGCGATATCTATCGCATTAACAACAAGGAGGTTTACCAAAATAGTATCCCATGTTTACTTCAAAACTCAGTTTTCGATATGGCACCAATCCTTGGCAAATTTAGGCCAAAAAACCAGTTTTTTGGACATAACTTTTATGAAAATGAATTAAAAATAAAAATCTCTGATGGGTTTACTTAAAAGTGCATAAACACATACTTATATCGAAAACAGAGCTTTTTTGGACCATATTTGAATAAATCATAGAAAATCAATATTCATTATTTAAAAAAAAAACTGACGCAAATGTAGCAAAGGATTGAAGAACCTATAAGCGTTTGTGCCATACATATATATATAGTTTTGCCGGAAAACTCGACAAAAAGCGAGGGAGCCCCTTAACAAATGGCACAGGGGAAAACAAATGACGATGTCTCGAAAGTGTAGCTTAATGAACAAAGAAGGGTTGTAGAAACATTTAGCAAACCATTTCAAAAAAGAATTGATCTCAATGTGGGTAGAAATAAAATTGGAAAACTTAAGCATAATTAAAAAAATGTAGAACCAACCACTGTAGTTCCTCTTGAACTAATTCATTCCTTATTTCGTCCATTATTTCATGTTCTTCATCAGTGATTGTTGTGTCTGCAGAAAAGTTGAACATGCTTTTATAGATATCAGTCAAGGTTTCTCGTAAGTCTGTTTCAGCTACTGTGCCGCGGAACCTGTTCAGAAGCATATTTCGACAATTTTGGACTTTGTCTTTATAAGTCTGAAAACAAAAAACCAGATGCTTGTATGAATCATTGAATTTTTCAACTATGTTAAGTATGATTATATGATTAACTATACTGACCTTCCTCATTTTTTCCTTAAGTTCGATAGGAGAATGTTTATGTTTTGGAGCAATATGACGATATGAGGGAGACTTGGCACTTGGAGAATTCATAATGATATTATATTTTAGTTGATCAGTGATCACTGTAAATTTCAGGGAGAAAAGATTCCATTTACAAATTGGCGGGACAATTATTTGACAGCAGTTATTATTGTGACACCCCTGTTTAAACGATCACTTTAAAATATAAATCGTATCGTACGGAAGGAGGATTCTAATACGATATAAATGCTTTCAACGCCTCCAAATCATGAAATTTTATTTATCTAACCCATCCAAGTATAAACACAAAAAACTGTAATTTCGCAAGCAAAAGGCAAATAGATATTGAGTGACAGATTTGATTTGTTTGAGGCACGTTTGAGCAAAGAGAATATTGAATATATATAGTAGAGTTGTCACTCAACATTTTTGGCAGTAGCGCCATCTAGAGTCGCAAGAATACATACACTTCAAAATACCTCAAACACATGCCTATATGTGTGAGGAGAATTTGAATTAATGGAAACAATTTGTATCCATCATTTCGAAATCCTACCAGAGCAGGTTTGTTATATAAGTTTACTCTGGTAGTTTCCGAAATAATGGATTAATGCTCTATTAGAAATCAGAAATAAAAAACTAATTTGAAAATAATATACTTATACTTCTTTATTTTACATTCATATTTGTAGGTCTGTACTCAATCAAAATGAACATTAGCCAAATATAGTCTACCTACAAATTTCCTTTATTTCCATTTCCTGTTCCTATATTTTTTTCAATACTTTATATTTATCTTTTCTTCAGGTTACCTACATCAACCCATAAAGGATCCCGATTCTATAAATTCTGAATGTTATCATATTATCTGTTTCCAGTGCTTCCTCATTATCTTTTGGTAGTTATTTGTTTCTGTGAAATTAAGATTATATTGTTAGGTGTATTCATTTGGCATCGAGGCAACAAATCTATAACAAGTTTCTGTCAACAATAAATTTTTGGTAAATACAAGCTATTATTGCCGAGCTATTAGAGTGCAGTAAGTTTTTAGCTATATCGGCCAAATACGGATTCAAAACTTGTATGAAATGCCTAAATAAGCGAAAATATGTAAGTACTTACAAATTTCATCGCAATCGACACACTTATTGCATTTTCGCGATTACATGTTCAGATTTAATAATTTGATGTCTTCCGATTGCAATTACGATAACACAAAGCAGGGGGTCCAGAGAAATAAGCAAACTACGAGTCAGGAATTCCAAAAATACAGTAATAATCGTGAATTCCATTCAAATCGCATTCACGGACTCAATTCAAATAAAACAAATTTGAAATTTATCTAAACATCATAAATGACACTTGACAGATACCATTCCATTTCCCAGAACTATTGAGAAGGCCCGTGTAGATTTTTTATGGATAAGTAAAATCTGCTTATGATTATTTTTTGCTTTCCTATTTATTTAGTAGTAATATTATTGCGATTAATAAAATTATTTCAATAATATAGTTTAATTAAGAAGAAAGCTGCGTGAAAATAACCACAAAGTTCATTTTCCATGAATGTTGCTACTGCAAAAAAAATATAAATTATACAAGGTTAGTGCTGGCGCACGCTACCGGACCGTTACCGGAACTGGTCGGTTCCCGCCACCTGACGTGTGCCGATGGGTTTGCACCGGACCTAAGTACAAATTTGACTTTAGTGACATCTATAGCCGAGAGAATAAATATTATCCGAATAAAGGAAAAGAAACAAAAGAAAAGCAATTCTACAGAAGGTTCTAAAGTGAAAACACCGTGCGTTTGAGGCCTTTTGAGTCATTCATTTGAGTTTGAGTGACAGTACTGACAGTGACAGGTCAGCGACAGGTGGCGACAGGTGAAAATTAAAGTTAAAATATTGCCAGTAAAAAGTATGTCTGGTTAAAGCGGGCATTACATTATCCTGAATTAAGCATCCTTAATGAGTTAGAAAGCTGATTCAGGAAGGTTTAATCGCATTTAGCAAGTAAGGCTCCTAAAAAGTATCCTAATTAGGACGTTAAGATGGTTTTGGACGAACTGAATCACTTAGCATCCTAGTTAGGACACTGTTTAGGACAGTGTAATAATATTTAACCAAATCAATCGGCTCGCGCCAGCAGCAGCGAACGGATGTGCAGGACGTAAACCTGTCAAAATTGGCTATCGAAAAACAAATGTGTATATTATAATATTTGTGGGACAAAAAATATATGAATAAAAATGTTATCATTTCGCGATAGCCCTCCTGGCACCACACTTGGGGTTGCATGTTCGCGTTGCATCGTTGCCTCTCTTTCATTTGCCGTAGGAAGGAAAAAGATGCAACACGTATATTTGGGCAAATAGTGCCAAGTATGGTGTCACCATGAGATTTGACCATGGACATAGGAAAACACAGTTTAGGTCATTGGATTTGACCCGTTCTATCTAGTTTCTAATTGTATGACCAGACGTTTCGCGATTTCTGCAAATAACTTATGCGCACTGGGACCCTGTCGCGACCGCCCCTCTTTATATAGGAATGTAACACATCACACTACATGTGATATTACAGTATATGACATACTCTGGTTAGACTGCGCAAAACTAGAGGGCGGCGCGAAAGTTCAAATATGATCAAAGGAGGGATAATTTGAATCCTACCTTTATCATCCAACGCAGTCTACTGCTTCGCTATCCAACACGACGAGTCTCGCATGCCCCACCTGTGGGTTAGAAGTATTTTATGACACTACTGTCGCTTAGGTCTTAGAACTCAGCACCTGCGGGTTTCAACTACCAAGCAAAATGGAGTTGAGTAATTTCATGTGATTAGATTAATCACCCTACCAGTCTCAATTACATGATACTAAGTCCTTGTGCTATATATAGGAGGTTAGCCACACACCATGTGTGTGCTTTCTACTTCCTCATGTTCTCGCCTATCGGCCGAGCAACTATGAGCCTCCTCTTATACTGAACTCGCTCTCACAAACAAAGGATTATATACAAGTAGTCTCAAGTAGCAGTCTGAGATGACTTCATATTAGCAACTAGAATATATTACGTCATCACAATAAAGAGGTCATCCTTATGGGCTCGATAAGTAAGTCAGTCAGTCAGTCTCGTTATTAGGTATTACTAAGCCCAACTAGTTCCCATCAAGCGAATCTCCACGAATCTATCGGTGCCTGCCAAGGCTGTCTCTACATTCGAGTTGTCCTCCTAACATCAGGCCTACGAGGAACATGGACGTGGCCGGCCAGTCGCTACAGCGCAACTTACTGCCTGCTTCCTAGGTCTTACAGCACTATACCTATGCACCTCCGGGCCAACTCCCAGGTAAGGTATCAGCTTCAGAACTACCCGACTAACCCCCCGTTCCTCGGCTACCGTACCCCGAGGCGCCCTTGCGCAATAACGCAGGTACGGTAGTGTCACATGACCAGGAACTCCCTTAGCCTCTATACAAAGCGGTCCATATGACAGGCTTGGTATAGCGGTGTCTTGCCTCCGTGCACGACCATAGGGACAGTCGGGGAGCCTACATCTATCACTACCACTAAAAGAAAGGGTTACCTAACACAACACCCTAATGGTGGCAAAACGGGTAGTTTCACTTGGGTAGCGAGTAATAAAGTTACAGTAAGCGTGAAAGTAAAAGAACAGTCAAAAGCATATGAAATCAGAGGAGATTGAGACACTTATTTAGCATGCGACATAGATCAGTATCATTACGCAGAAATCATGACTCTCATGATATGAACCATCTTGGTATAATACGTAAATTATAGAACACATTTATCGTAGAACAATAAAGCAAATAGAAGAAATAATAAAGTGCTAAGAAACTGAGACACTTAGCTTTCTGACACCGGCTGCGTAGTCCTCCGCCTCCAGCTCCTTGGCGAGAACACCTCAGACTTCTTCTTCGACACTCGCCAACGGTAGACCATCAAATGAGGCTCCTCCAACGGAACACACGCTTAAATATCCCAAGACTACAACCTTAGTCTACCCATAGTCACAAATATCTCATAACCTTGCCAGTGCAAATAATCTCTTAAGGCGGCACTACACGATCCGACCACGAGTTAAAGTCATCGCGATATCATCTCCATATCATGATTCGCGACAGACCCCACGGACCGAGGGTCTCGACGCCAAAGGGTACAAAGTCGTACTCTGCCGAGGCATCTATATTTATTACATTTCAGATTTTCGGCGTTTTCCGCCGCTGCACCCGCTTTAGAAGTAGTCCGTTGGAGGTGAGACAGTGCCAATGTGTCTACACATGTAGCGTCCCACACAAGCATCCGTCCCAACCTCCATGGAACCAGAGACACACCATCAGGTCTTTTGCCATCATCTCGCGCAACGCATCAGCATAGCAATTCAGCGAGGAAATGCCGCCAGCATCCTCAGTACAATGCCTCGAGGGCCTTTTTAGGGTTCCGTAGCCAAAATGGCAAAAACGGAACCCTTATAGTTTCGTCATGTCCGTCTGTCCGTCTGTCCGTCTGTCCGTATGTCACAGGCATTTTACTCGAAAACTATAAGGTGTATTTGAATAAAATTTTGAGGATAGGTGTATTTTGTTAGCCGCTACATAGTTTTGTAATTAAAATGACAAAAAAAATATATTTAGGGGTGCACTCCATACATAAAACTAAAAGTCAAAATTTTTTTTTTCATTGTGACCCCCCGTGTGGCATATCAATCGATAGGCCTTTCAAAATAAATATAAGGTTTCTTAGCATTTTTTTTGATTAAGTGAATAGGGTCGGAGATAATCGCCCCGAAAGTCACTAAAATTCTGTCCCCCCCCCCTCTAATTTTTGAACGGTGTATTTTAAAAATATGGAAAAATTCATGGACATAGGGCTTATTAATTTCATTCACCGAAAATTGTTTTGAACAAGATCGGTTCAGATGTTTTCGAGATATTGCTGAAAAACTGCCTTCCTCAAAGAAAAGGACGTAAGTGCCGTAAAATTTCTGTGACGATACGACCTTTTTAATAGGCACGGAACCTTTCGTTTTGCGGGGTCCGACACGCACTTGGCCGGTTTTTTTAGATTTAACTTAGTTTTAATTTATCTTAGCTAATGTTAATTATAATCTTGTATTCACTTTTAATATATATATAAAAAATAAAAATAAATGTATGATGTGTACACACTTAAAAAAGGTTTTTACTAATGTATTTTTTCAACTTGCTACATTTATAGTGAAACAATATTTTTGAAAAACGGTAACATTATGTTATTTGCCTGTCAGTCAGATGGAAAAAAACAATGTGAATTTGTGAGTGAGTGATAAGTAAAAATATGTTTAAATCTAAAAGTTGATAGGCCTTCATGAAGAGAATTAATGTACAAAAGAACGCGTTTGTAACTGGTCTTATGAACGATAGCGGAGGAACCATGCCTCACATAGAGAAGATGCAGGCACGGACTGAGAGGGAGACAATACATTCTGGTCATTTTATGGTGTCGCACTTTGAAGCTGAGGGCCAAGATGATTTCGACGATTTGGCTGTGCCTGTACCAGATGAGGAACAAAATGTTCAAAAAGTGTCCGTGGTGGCAACGTACACCGTACCAGGGTCCAAAGAGCTTATTCCCTCGTTTGATAAAGAGGATAGTAAACAACATCAACAGCTTTCCATTGAGATATCACTTACAAAGTTGTTTAAATGCATGACTTTGGCCTACAGGTATGATACTGTTAATTTAAAGTATGTTAGTACTGTTTAAATTGAAACATTTTCCCATTAGAATCATTTAACTTCTTTTCTCCTGTTATTTTTGTATTATTATATTTTTTGTACTGGTGTCCTTGATAAACATATCTCATTAAGATGGTACATTCTTCGTAAATTTATTGGGAGTTATGTTTAATAATAACCATGTTCATTAAATTAGCTTTATCAAAAAATAGGGAAACAAGTATGCTTCCATTGGTTATAAACTTGCAAAGATAACAGGAGGTCATCATGATCTGCACTAAAGACAGGTCACATAATGTGATAACTGTTTGATTATATTTATGTATACTATGAACATATTTATAAATAATTTATGTTTCAATAAATTGCTCAGCGCTGGTTGCAGCACATGTCTCTACTTAATAATGATATACTCAAATTGCTAGCATTACATATTACTTAAGAAGCAATTTATCAATATTTTATTTGTATGTCATCGGGTGGGTCCACACCAGACGCACACTCGCCCAATCCAGTCCACATGCTTGGGCAAGGTGTCCATGTGCTCAGCTGCATACCTGCGGCTGGCTTCGTCGAATTTTAGCATGTGTCCTAGCACTTTATTTACCTATAGAGGGAACAGCTGGATATCTGTCTTTCATTTCATTTCATCTCAGTCCTCCATGGACCAAATAATAACCCCCCCTCCCACCAGGGTCAACCCCCAGCCAGGGTTAGAAACCTCCCCACCAACCAAAGTCCTGGATCTACCACTGGCGGGGCTGGTAATGTTCAGGAGCGACTGGTCATCCTTACCTACTACATACATGCATGCCTATTTACCTAGATATATATATACTATTTAGTATTGTATGTCATCATCATCATCATCATATCAGCCGAAAGACGTCCACTGCTGGACATGGCCTCCCCCAGAGAGTTCCAAATTGACTGGTCCTGCGCCACCCGCATCCAGCGGACTCCCGCTCCAGTATTGTATGTACCAGTGTGTAACCACCATAAGATAAATAAAAAAGCCGACAATGCTGGGCTGGCGTGGCTGGTCGTGTGGCCGAACAAAACAACCATCCACATAGCCTGCGCCAAACGCCGACCACGCCGCGGTTCGCTGAGCCACGTCAGGGCGAGCGTGTATCTGGTGTGGACCCACCCATTGATTATATAACATTTAGTAACTATTAACTTTAATTGCAGTTTACCTTGCATTAGTAAATAGTTCCTTGTTTTTTTAGGGTTCTGTAGTCAACAAGGAACCCTTATAGTTTCGCCATGGAGGTTTGTCCGTCTGCGGTTTAGCTCAGTGACCCTTACTACTAGAAAGTTGTAATTCGGCATAGGTATATAAATCAATCACGCAGACAAAACGGTAGACAAAATATTGAAAAAAAAAATTTTTTTAGGGTACCTCCCCTACACAAAGTGGGGATGTCACTTTTTATCTCTATACCCATGGGGTATCGTTGGATAGCTTGTTCAATAATATAATGGGTTTTTAGAAACCATTTTTCAACTCAGTGATCCGTGAGTTGTGTTTGCGTGATATTGGGCTTCAAAGCCCTAATTTTTGTTCATTTCAAGTGTCCATGTGAAAAAGTTCGTGGCAGTATTACATATAATGAATTTAAAAGGAAAACTATCAGTATAAGTAGGCATAACTAGTTACCAGTGATCAGATTAGGTAGTGCCATTTTGCGGGACTTCGGTGCGTAAGCTTAGTATGGATATAGCTTATAACCCCGAGATTTCATATGAAAAGTTTAAAGATTGTGTTTGGTTCAGAAATGTTATAAATTTATAATTTTACAATTATTTTGCTAGTATAGAATATGGCATTGACGAAATAAGAAAGACACTAGTTTTGACATTCATTCAAACAAAAAAACAAACCACATGTCTTATCTTTTGGTATTCACATGTTTTTTTTCAAAGGGTATTCTTAAATTATCTTTACCTAACTTGCCCTTTATAACTTTCTAATGTTTACTTTTATGACCAAGCCGAGTGAGGTGCGAAACAGGCGATAGACGTCAATATTTGTTAATTTGTTAATGGTATCTCTTATAAATTCTTCACTCTTTCTTTCTTTTCTTTAAAGATAATATTTTAAACCTGGAAAATTACTTAATGATCTTTTGTAGCAAAAAGAAAAAAGAGTACAAGTCCCGGAATCCCGAGTCTTATCCATGTTATGTTTAATGTTTAAGGTCATTCACCCGGAATGGCACTACCTAATCCGACCACTGCCAGTTTCCTAGTAATAGTCGACCAACTTAATGTGTACTTGGAAAGCTTTTGTACAAATTCGGCCGACACAAACATTTAGTTGGCACGCGCGTGTCGATGTAACAAAGACAGACAGGCTTTACGGAACCCTACACTGCGCGTGGCCCGACACCCATTTGGCCGGTTTTTATTATTGACTAATTACATACTTAATAGAGTAATTAATGGAGGTGATAAACTTGTTATGTGAATTCCTTAAGTAATTTAAGTTAAGTATACTATGTATTATAATAGTATACAATTATGCATCTTCAGTAGAGATGCTCCCGAAAATGGGTTTTACCGAATACGAATATTCGGCCGAATGTTCGGTCCCGCATTTGCCGAACCGAATATTCGGCCGAATTATTCTGTTCAAAGTAAAACCTTCATCAGTCGTTCCAAAACAGATTCATTTTTCAGTAGTAAAAAGTGTGTTTATTTATAAAGTGAAATATTTACAATGAAGTTACTAAAATAACAATAAGAACCCATTTTAGAATAATAATTTCACAAGGCAATGACTATATTATTTATGTTACATTCTTGCAACTTGCAGACAAATACCTGCAAAATTATTCGGTAAATATTCGGCATTTGAACCGAATAATTCTGCCGAAAAACGTGCCGAATATATTGATTATTCAGCGCATCTCTAATTTTCAGTATAATTAAAACTTATTGTAAAGATTAATTAAAAGAAATAGTTGGTAATTTATTAATTTATTCCAGGCTCAATGATATACTTACACCTTTGACATAATCTAGATAAAACACATTTTTTTGATAATTATCCGTTTTTATAATTGTTGCCCTACTGATAACATTGCAAAATTAATTAGTGTCAAGTTTGTATGAAATTTGTTCTCCTTCCGATAAAAAAGTGATATTTTCCATTTTGTACATGTTTTGGTCATACGAGTATAACATAGTAATTACAGAAAAGTTGCATTAAGGTCCGGCCACACCGGTGCTCAAAAAAGGTTACGGTACGGAATCGCAGTGATATATGACGTTTTTGACATGGAACTTCATACTAGGTCGGCCGTATCCGTACCGTCACCGTTTTTTGAGCACCGGTGTGGCACCTTCAATCATCATGCTTGTTGAATGAAACTTTTGCTGCAGGACCTTTAATTATATTCATTTATATACTACAATGTGGAGTTAAAAGTGCTCCTTGTAATTTTAACGAAAACCCTAAAATTATTTCACAATTTCAATAATTTTCAATTAGCACTGATGATTATATGGCAAATACAGTCATCTACTTTCTGGCATGCTCCTCTACCTGTATTTGTACACTGGTAGATACTAGATAAGATAAATGTCTAGCTTCTTATCATGGCTGCTATTTGTGTAAGCTTATGATCACTTATTGATAGCACTGCTGATAACAAGCTACATATTTAATCATCCAAGTTTAAGATACTACAGTACAGTTTCTACTGCAACACTGTACATTTGCCACTAACCTTTCAGGGCCATTTTTTTCCTTTATAATGGTTGTTTGTAATTGCTTCCAAGTCAAAATGTTTCTTACAAAATCAAGAACATTTATAGTTAACTTATTTAGGAGTATGAATTTAATAAACATTGTCTTGTGACTGAGAAGATAGACTTAAGGTTAAGCGGAGCATGGTGAGTTGTTGTCAATTATCATATTTTGATAAATTTATTTCCCAGACAAAAACTAACTTCACCTAAATGGAATCGTTTTAAAGGTATAAAACTTCGGTGGAAGGATAAGATCAGATTGAACAACGTCATATGGAGATGCTGGCACATGCAGTGTGAGTAATTTACTAATTGCCTTATTATTTACTAACATTCCATTCCAAGAGCTATTAGTAGCCAATAACTATTATTTACCTATTGTACTATTTATATTTGGCGTGTCACGTGTCATTTAACAAGATGTAAATTAAGTAGAAAAGTACTACCTGATTGCTCACCAAGTGCAGGAAATAATCAATATTTATTATTGTTGGATAAGTGAAGTGATATAGTGATGGTTAATATAATATGGCAATTTTAGATCCAGGCTTTACTAATTAATATGTTTATGCTTAGAAAATTAACAAGGAATTGATTGAATAAAGCATTATTTTCCGTAATTTCATGATATAGAATATAATAGAATAGAAGAAATTTATTCAACATCACATTGCAAGACATTATTATTAATAGTACATTGTTGAAGAGGCAAGAAAGTAAGCAATAGATGGACGTGTTAGTTCGAGGGCCGACGCGTAGCGGAGGCCCTCGAAAGTACGAGTCCAGCTATTGCACTTTCGGCCGAGGCTTAACACAGTGCTTTTCACGCCTACTGTGAGGAAATTGCAAATAATTATAATTTTAAATCAAAATTAAGTATCTAATTGAAGATCATAATACTAAATATGCTCGCTTGCCTCGCGCCCGGCGCGGAGGAGGAGGAGCGGGCGCACGCCGGCGCGAGCGCGCGCGGGGTCCTGTGATTGGTCGATCGCTGTTCAAACTGTCCAACAATAACATTGTTGGCCAGTTTGAAGTCATAGATGGCCTGTTCATGCGACGTCCAACTAACCCCAGCTGTGAAGCCTGAATTCTGACCATCTTTTGCCACATTTCCGAGCAGTGGCGTGAAAAGATACATGTGAACCTTAAGATTAGATATGTTACCACAACAATATTCCTTTGCTATTATTCTGCTCAAGAATAATGCTTTAGCGGAATAGCAAAATAATATTGTTGTAGGTAATAATTTAATAACAAGGAAATAAGCCTGCTCAATCCCTATTAGCCCAACATGTTTAAGAAGAGTTCATCTTATTTTTATTAGTTGCTACCAAGTCTACATCCTTCACAGGTCTGCAGTTAGTCTCCCAATTTTAGTTTATTTTATTTACACAGAGTCAGTGAACCTCGTTCTAATTACTATATATTACTCCATTATTATCTCAAAGGTCGACTTAAGTAGCCATGGCGCTGGGTGCCCCGCGCGTAATGCGTGATTACCGGTTACCGGTTTATCGCGCACTACTGTTGATACCAATACATGACTAAGATTGGGAAGTCAATATGACCAAATTATAAGATCGATTGATTGAACATTTATTTATAAATGAACCGTTTTTAAACGATGGTGGTAGCAAAAATTCGTATGGCTCGCGTGATGTTAAATAAATACCGAAGCCTATCGGCGCTTTCCACTCCAGAGGTACTTCCCCACTGGGGCTGTCCCAAATATAAGCAAGATGATATCCCACCGTGCCCCATCTCTGCCTCTCTAGTTCAATAGTATTCATTTCCCTCTTATGTTTGCAGTTATTAAGAAACAAAATACTCTGGTGTGCCAGTTTGCGTCGCCGTTGGATGTCGATACTCACGTGAAACCAGAGGTAACGTTATTGGTTACATTCAATTCTTCAATGTATTATTGTTTATAACTCATCCACTGGTACCTTTATGTTTTGTTTTGTTTAGACAACAATATTAGAAGGAAAGTACTGGAAACGTAGAGCGGAAGCAGTTATAGCAGAATATAAAAAATGGCGCATGTTTCATATAATGCGTCTCCTGGGGAAGGGGGACACCTCAGTCCAGGATGCGGTAAGTCTGTTTAAATCAGCTAATTCCAAGTGTCTCCTTCAATATGGATTCAAAATGTACGATTCAGATTATTTAATGCGGCCGATTTTTTATATAAAAACTGTAATTGAAATAGGAATCTTCTGCCTCGGATGGTAGAGTTGCTTTTTGAATGGACTACCTATACTTTGATGCAGTTCGGCCAACTCAAATAATCTCAAGTATAGATCTATGTAACTTTTCATCATCTAATCCTAAGTAATGTGAAATAGTTATTGCAAACCTATATTTATGTCTGTTTTATCAAAATGATGTACCAACTTAGTATATTTGGAAAAAGGTTCCTAATCTACACACTAGAATGGTTTCACACTATCTACGCCATCTAATGGGATTGCGAAGGTTACTTTTGAGTCACACATAATTGGGTAGTTTCCACATGTTAAAATCGATAATGCAGTGTTGCTAAATTGAGAGTAAACCATGAAATAAATGTAATTAAGTATAAATTAAGAAATATAATTAAAATTATAAAAAGATATAGACCTTGAAAGTTTAGAATAAATATACATTTTTTTTTATTCTCCAAAAGTAAATTTAAAGCTACCAATAGAATCCTTATGCTTTTATAGAAACAAAATTGTATGACAACTATGGTCCTAAACGCAGTATTTCACGACTGAAAAACCAATTTACTTGATTTTCTATACAACGATTAGTACAAATATCACCCTGTGACGTCACGATTCAATGTATCAGTATGAAACGTTTTCGGCTGCCGCCAGCGAGGTCCGTCTTTAACGATTTTTTTTGGATATTTATGTTTTTTAATTGTAGTTGCTCCCATACAAACATTTGTTCCTCTCCAAAAACTGGTTCGAATGGCATTGTAAAAAAATTTTAGGACACAACCCAATTTTTAGGTTTTTGTATATAAAGATGCTATAGTAGAACAGAGGCTTGGTGCAGTTTCCTTTTCTAATTGAAAGCTCCTAATAAAGATTAAAAACCGTAGATATCGGACATGGACACGGTGGAGTCGTTCTCTCAGTGCAGCGACTTCGCGGCGAACATGCTCACGGACGAGGACTACCTGACCTTCATGAGTGACACCCTCTTCTCCACCATCTCCAGCAACCAGCCGTTCGCCTTCCCGGACCCGAGGGAAATTGGTAACTGATGATAGGGTTTTTTCCCTGGCTTATGTCGCTTTCATAGAACGAACCTAATCAAACGATCGGAATGCGTGGTGGGTGATTAGCCTGCGGAATTCCGGCGCGGCCACGCAGGCGGTTTTAACATTGGAATAATCTAAGAATTTGCGCTCAACTGAGTTTGGTTTGGTTCGACCAAATCTTGAGTGTTTACAAAAAGCGAGGAAAGCTGTGTGCTCTGACTCTACTGTAATGACATTAAAGCATTCTTGATTTTAGGCGCAGCAGATTCTTATAATAAAATATACCAAATAATACTTAAAGTGTACTAAAACTACATCCAGCTTGTTCTATGAAATTTTCATGATTTCAGCAAGAGGTGCCAGCTTAGCAGACTTTATTCAACCGAGCTTAGGGCCACTGCAACCTAACCTTGACGATTTTATGGACACATTGGAACCTCTCCAAGGTATGTATGTACAAAAAATATTTACTCTCTGAGCTTCCATAAAAGTACACCTAGAAGGTATGCAGCCTGTAAGGTATACTAATAAGGAATTTTCTAAAGTGAATGTTTCGGTGCTATCTCAAAAAATATTCAATCACTGTTAAAGGTCTCGACTGTAATAAAGAGCACTCGTAAGCTAGAAGGTTCAAATTGCTATTGCTGTTCATCTGGATATAGTCTATTTTGACTTTTTGACATTATTGCTATATCCGTATTACCTGAAAGCGCCGTCTCGTAGTTGCGGGCTTAGGCTAAGCCGGCGAACAAGCGTTGTAGCATGTTTATCAGCTTAGGGAAAGGGGAACCGGTAGTACGAAAGCGGCCGTGCGGCTGGTGTAATTAGTGTTAGGATTGGCAGATCTCCTGGCGAGCCCGCGCCTGCCGCCCGTGCCCGAGGAGGCGGCGCTGCCGGCCGAGGACGTGTTCCGCGGCGGCTTGCCCGGCGACGCGTACCACGGCTACCTGCCCGCGCTCGCCGCCGGCGCCGCCATGCCCACCACTCAGATGACCATTCACGGTACATTTCAAATTGTTGTTAATGTTGCCATATCACCTGGGCAGAAGTCTTATATCAGCAAATACTCGTAATACGCTTGCCGATAAATTATGTATTTTTGTTTACATTTTTACATTTCATTTCTGTGAACAAATTCTGATCCCCTGTTAAAGTTCCGGTTTGTCGAAGCGGGGATGATATGGCGTGCTCTCATTTGGATTCTCCAAAAAATTACTATAATCTAGCATAATTTCAAAGGATTTTTGATTGATGAAAAGTCTGATGCCTAAAAAACGTCGCAAGAAACTTTAGTCTCTTTTCAATTGATTATTACGTTTTTTTTGTATGTGTGTTACGCGATTTAGTCAGTTATAACTGAACTTTATTCCTGCTTTTAGGTTCGCCTAATAATACTCAAATGATGTCAATGTCTAATCAAACTGTAAAGAACGAGCACATGCAAATGTACGACAACCACAACCGGTTGTTCGTCCAAACAGACTTGCAGAACAACATGATCAGCACCCAGGAGATCATGCCGCCATACTCGTCTGCTTACGAGCTGAGCTCGCCGCAAACTCAGCAGATGCAGAATAATGTTTTCGAGCCTAAGTCACGCGTGCAGTATACCTCGAAAATTATATCACCACCGGAGCCCGCCTATAAATATAATGCAGGTATGATACAAACTGATACACTCACACTCATAATAACATAGTTTTCAGCTGCCTTTCCACTAAGCCGGAAACGAGTAAAGCTCGGTCGATAACAGAAAATCGAAGAGAAATGTGACGATTGGCAAAATTATGCACGCTCCGCTTGTCTCCGTCTAAGCGGAAAGGCAGCCTAACTATTCATTGCAAGGCAACGATGATATACAAACAAAATAGCTTTGAATAGTTGTATTAGTAAAGTATTGTGACTAAATATTTGTTCACAGTAGTGCCACCATCCCAAACGGCGCCAGAAACAGTGTCACTACTGCAGCAACCATTGCAAAATCAGAAGTACGCTTCCGCCATCGTCATTCAGGGGCGGAGCGGTTATACTCGGGAGAAACCCCGACCGCGACTAGCTATGTACTCTAACCAGCTACCAAATAATCAATACAAGAACTATGGACAACAGAGCCCTACCTCGCAGGTCGACAGGACGAGGCAACAGATGCACTACTTGCAGCCGAACACAGTGGAACCGTATAAACCGAAGCAGATGACGATCACTGCTAATGTTCGCCCGTTTAAGATGCCTTCACCGCCACTGGTGCCTACTTCTTCGCAGCAGGTAGATATATAATGTACATGTACCTACAGTAAGTGTAAAAATGTGGGTGCATACAACTTACTCATAAATATGTCCCATCACTGTCATGTCAGCGGATTAAGGTTTTGGTACATATTTAAGAGAGGATTAAATCTATACATATTTTTGTACTTGACTGTACATCATGAAGTTTAGAGAGTTTCAAAAACCCTGTAGTGGAGATTGTGGTGAAATGGATTTATTTATTATGAATGATGATAAGGGCACGTCGGTGGTGGGGCGCAACAAGGATCAGTACCGGTCGCACAGCCTGCCGCTAGGCGCGCAGCTCAATGCCGATTGGACGGTGACCGCGCCCGCGCCCGCGCTTGCGCCCGCGCCCGCTCCCGCCCCCGCCCCCGCGCCCGCGCAGACGCACGAGGCTGCCGCTGCCGCCGCACAGAGGCATAGTGCTAGAGTGAGTTTCCTCTATGTAAAATATCATACCATCGTAAATAAATCGCAAGGCATCGGGATGGTGATATCACTTTTATCGTGTAAGATGTTTTTAAAACCAGATTCCCATCATCCACTTATTTGCAGCTTTTGAAGGAAAAACAAGTGAAATCAATTGCCACGCCACTGATTAGATCACTCCACTTGATAGAAAGGGATGGATTCGTTAACATCACATTGTTCTATGGGGGAGCGTGAGCGTGGTGATATACACGGACGCTTGGTTCAGTGAATATATATACACATCACAATACAAAACAGCAACGCGGTTATCGTATCCACGACGTGCTTTCTTAAGATATACATATATTTTACTAAGCGGCTTCCATGATTAGCTCGTCTAAATTGTCGTGAGCACTTGCCTAGTAACGGCTGCGACTTAGCCACTCTTGAAATACCTTACGTCTAATTATTGCAACAGGCGCGGGAGCTGAACAGAAACACGCTGCGTATCCGCTCTCGCTCGTCGTCGAGCGGCATGCTGGATGCCTCGGCGAGCGGCGCGACGGGCGCGCGGCGGCCGCCGCCGCTCTGCAGCGTCGCGTCTGAACCCGCGCTGCCGCAGGCCAGCGTCATGCTGGCGCAACTGCTCAGCGCCCAACACTGTTAGTACCTATATCTGTCTTCTGTACCCACTCGCTCATCCGCTCTCGCTCGTCGTCGAGCGGCATGCTGGATGCCTCGGCGAGCGGCGCGACGGGCGCGCGGCGGTCGCCGCCGCTCTGCAGCGTCGCGTCTGAACCCGCGCTGCCGCAGGCCAGCGTCATGCTGGCGCAAATGCTCAGCGCCCAACACTGTTAGTACCTATATCTGTCTTCTGTACCCACTCGCTCATCCGCTCTCGCTCGTCGTCGAGCGGCATGCTGGATGCCTCGGCGAGCGGCGCGACGGGCGCGCGGCGGCCGCCGCCGCTCTGCAGCGTCGCGTCTGAACCCGCGCTGCCGCAGGCCAGCGTCATGCTGGCGCAACTGCTCAGCGCCCAACACTGTTAGTACCTATATCTGTCTTCTGTACCCACTCGCTCATCCGCTCTCGCTCGTCGTCGAGCGGCATGCTGGATGCCTCGGCGAGCGGCGCGACGGGCGCGCGGCGGTCGCCGCCGCTCTGCAGCGTCGCGTCTGAACCCGCGCTGCCGCAGGCCAGCGTCATGCTGGCGCAAATGCTCAGCGCCCAACACTGTTAGTACCTATATCTGTCTTCTGTACCCACTCGCTCATCCGCTCTCGCTCGTCGTCGAGCGGCATGCTGGATGCCTCGGCGAGCGGCGCGACGGGCGCGCGGCGGCCGCCGCCGCTCTGCAGCGTCGCGTCTGAACCCGCGCTGCCGCAGGTCAGCGTCATGCTGGCGCAACTGCTCAGCGCCCAACACTGTTAGTATATCTGTCTTCTGTACCCACTCGCTCATCCGCTCTCGCTCGTCGTCGAGCGGCATGCTGGATGCCTCGGCGAGCGGCGCGACGGGCGCGCGGCGGCCGCCGCCGCTCTGCAGCGTCGCGTCTGAACCCGCGCTGCCCCAGGCCAGCGTCATGCTGGCGCAACTGCTCAGCGCCCAACACTGTTAGTATATCTGTCTTCTGTACCCAGTCGCTCATCCGCTCTCGCTCGTCGTCGAGCGGCATGCTGGATGCCTCGGCGAGCGGCGCGACGGGCGCGCGGCGGCCGCCGCCGCTCTGCAGCGTCGCGTCTGAACCCGCGCTGCCGCAGGCCAGCGTCATGCTGGCGCAACTGCTCAGCGCCCAACACTGTTAGTATATCTGTCTTCTGTACCCACTCGCTCATCCGCTCTCGCTCGTCGTCGAGCGGCATGCTGGATGCCTCGGCGAGCGGCGCGACGGGCGCGCGGCGGCCGCCGCCGCTCTGCAGCGTCGCGTCTGAACCCGCGCTGCCCCAGGCCAGCGTCATGCTGGCGCAACTGCTCAGCGCCCAACACTGTTAGTATATCTGTCTTCTGTACCCACTCGCTCATCCGCTCTCGCTCGTCGTCGAGCGGCATGCTGGATGCCTCGGCGAGCGGCGCGACGGGCGCGCGGCGGCCGCCGCCGCTCTGCAGCGTCGCGTCTGAACCCGCGCTGCCCCAGGCCAGCGTCATGCTGGCGCAACTGCTCAGCGCCCAACACTGTTAGTATATCTGTCTTCTGTACCCACTCGCTCATCCGCTCTCGCTCGTCGTCGAGCGGCATGCTGGATGCCTCGGCGAGCGGCGCGACGGGCGCGCGGCGGCCGCCGCCGCTCTGCAGCGTCGCGTCTGAACCCGCGCTGCCGCAGGCCAGCGTCATGCTGGCGCAACTGCTCAGCGCCCAACACTGTTAGTACCTATATCTGTCTTCTGTACCCACTTACGGACACCCACTCGGTCATCCGCTCGCGCTTGACAAGCGGCGTGCTAGTGGGAGTGATAGGCGGCGAGGCATGCGCGAGATGTTTGGTTTACTCAGCTCGCTGAAAACATTATAATCGTACCTTCATCATCATTTTTTTTCCTAAATAAAGTTGGTTAAATTCATACATGTATTAGTTAACGTCGTATCAAAAATATATATACACTAGAATCTTTAATTGCTAAGCGATAAGTTGCAGATATGAGGCTGAATATGAATAAGCTTTTATATTATCTAATTTTAGTGCCAGATCTGATATTCATATTAGAAATATAAACCCTCATCTCTTATTTGATAATGACAAAGATTAGGTACTAGCTTCCGCCCGCGACTTCGTCTGCGTGGACCCGGGATAAAAACTATCATATATTTTAATCCAGGCTATAAATTATCTTGGTGCAAAATTTCATCCAAATCGGTTGAGCCGTTTAAGCGTGATTGAGTAACAAACATCTAAACATCCAAACTTTCGCATTTATAATATTAGTAGGATCTATGTTAGATTGATAGAAATATGATAAATCGCAAATAAGCTGCCTAGATAAATCGCGATCCGATGCTCAAAAATCTGGCTAGTATCAGTTTATTGTCTAAAGTATAGGCATGCACTATTGACGATTGAGTAAATCATAACCGATGTTATTTAAATTTTGGTTTGTGTAACACGGAATTATTTTTTATTCACAGCACAAAGTGTGTACAAATTAAACAGCCCTGCCGACGACAGCGGCGATCCAAAGTCTCCCCACAGGAGAGGACAGCCGTCGCCCGTAGGCAGTGACGTCATGTCTCCCCACCAGGTCAGTCACAGTTAACAAACTCGGTTATCCGAATAAGTATTAAGATTAGATTAGATTTATGTCAAGGTTGGGATTATATCGGTGTATTGGTGTACAATTTATATTTCATAATTAGGGTTCCAGACCAAAAAAGTAAAAACGGAACCCTTATGATGCGACTCCGTCCGTCTGTCTGTCTGTCTGTCACGAAGTTAAATACAGGAACTACTAATGCTATCAATTTGAAATAGTTGTAAACAAAACGAATCCATGTGTATGGAAAATTATAAATTAAAATTTCTTTAAAATAGGACGGATAAGAGGGGGGTGGAGGCAAAAATTCAAAGTCTAGTTAGTAGGCCAAGTGGGGTATTTTTTCTACTGTGGTAAAAATTTGATTTATGGGAAAGTATAACAAAACCTCTATCTAGCGTATTATTTCTATTCTTCAAAAATCATTTCTAAATTAAGTTAGTATCTTAATACTTCTGTGTTTATTTTTTTCCCTTCAAATTCGTATGAAAGTATTTTGAAAGCACCTTCTAGTAAATAAAAAAAGAATTAATTCACTTGATAAGGAATTATCGCTGAAAAACCAACATACATACTCATGACTTAACCACACTATCCGTTTTTAAGACTTCCAAAATTAATGGGCGGGGCAAGATGACTATGTTGTATGAAATTTTGTACGGAATCCTCGGTGCGCGCGTCAGACTCGTACTTGACCGGTTTTTAATATTCAACCTCATGTTTATCAGTTCCGCCACCCAATTTGCACTGGCTATGTTTTAATAATTCATCCTATTATTCCTGAGACAAAAAATGTTTTTTAATTTTTATTTCGGTTCTGCCTGGATATATATTTTTTAAGTTTGAATGGAACAACTTGAGTGCTAAAATAACAAAATATTGTTAGTATAATTACTAGTATTCACCATGGTCTTCGACGTCTTCGTAGGAGAAAAATTTAATAGAAATTATTTTACGTCATACCTGGCCATAAAGTAGCCTGGCCATAAAATCCCGCTTCCTGGCCAGGGAGAGACGTAAAATTTTGTACTCACCACGGGCGGTAATAAAGAAAGCCTCAGATATCATATTTATCGCCCTTGCCTTCGGCTCGGGCGTCAAATACCTACGATCTGAGGCATTCTTTGTTTTACAGCCCTAGGTAAGTAATGTAATGTACTATTTTCATTGATTTCGCTTTATCCCCACTTATAATAAAACTCTAAATTAAAAAAAAAACAGCCTGTATCATTTCAGACTTTGTTCTGTCACGAATGATCTCAGCTTCCCATGAACGGAAATACATGAAACATTTTTTATAGGTACATTATTATTCTGGCTTCCGCTTAGGATAGTTTTTATGCGACTGCGTCAATTAATTAATTTTCCGAAATATTTGACCTCTTAAAAAATTTCATTTCTTTTTCTAATACTTATATATATCGCTGCCACATCTGTAAGCTGTCAGTAACGTCAAAATGGCAGAATCGCTTTGTCTTTTACCTATTTAATAATTTAGATCCGGACTACGATAGACATTCACGAAACACATACCAAACGTACAAGCATAAAAAATAAATATATTCTAATATGAGAACTTATATGTAAAAATTTCGTATTCAGGCGTAATTTCAATAAATGTATCAGCAAATTTGAACATATAAGTACACGAATTTGTTTTTTTAATGGCATGTCGCTCTTGGCGCGTTCAGCCAAAGTATGAGGAATGGGATTAAAAGAAAATACGGATGTAGAAGACATGCGAAAGACCAGGAAAGAGTAGTATATTATATTAATGTATATTATATTATATAAGGCTTTAAATATTCCTATACAAGGATGAGTCATACTTTTTTACCTTTGAACCATATGTTTTGACTATGACAAATTACTACAAACAGCCAAGTGCTTGACGTTTAAACGCCTAGCAATTTGTCACAACAACTTGCTTTATAGTTAGATTGGTTAGGAGTGTATGGCTGTCTCTTTCCAACTATTGCAAGTTGGTGTGACAAATTGCTCCTGTTTGTAGTGTGCCATACTGGCGCGGCCTGCGGTGGCGGTCAATAGTAAATTTGACAGCTAATGACAACTTTACTATTGACCGCCGAGGCCAGGCCTCAGAAACACCAAGCGGCGGAATCTACGTTTGTAAAAAAACTGGTCAAGTGCGAGTCTGATCCGAGGGTTCCGTCTTGCCCCACCCATTAAATTTGGAAAAAATCTTAACGACGCATAATGTAGTTATGTCATGAGTACCTACAGCGCAATTTATCGGTGCATTTTGTTACTAACTTGCGCGACCAAGGAACTCGGTATGTATGTTGGTTTTTCAGCGTTAATTCTTTATCAAGTGCTATTACTCTTTTTGTATTTGCTAGAAGATACTTTCAGAATACTTTCATACGAATGTAACGATCCATACTAATATTATAAATGCGAAAGTAACTCTGTCTGTCTGTTACCAGTCACACTTAAACCGCTGAACTGATTGAGGTGAAATTTGGTGCAGAGATACTTTAAATTCCGGGGAAAGACAAAGGATAGTTGTTAAAAGAGGGGGCGAAAGTTTGTATGGAGCTACGACGTAAACGAGTTCCGCGCGGACGAAGTCGCGGGCAAAAGCTAGTGTTAGATAATGTTTTCCTCTTAAATGCGTCACAATTATAGTCGTATTCCTCTGGGTGATCAAAATATTTAAATGTATTCTAACGCGTCGATAATAGGGTCGTGTTCAGATATTTGTGAGCACTTTATACGCTCCAATATATCAAACGGCGTCTGTTCTTCTGGTCTCACTTGTAAATTTTAACCCACTTGCGAATGTTTACCAAAACCCATGCGGTTTTACTCGAGTCTATTTCAAGGTGACGGCCTTGTGGTGTCACGTGTAATGCCGGCCTAGATACAAGATACGTTGACAATGACCTGTGACATTATTTGAGTTTTACTTAACGTAGGCTTAATATTTTAGCAAGCATTTTCGGATACAAACCAGGCTTTGGTAATTACGTCAAAAGGCATTATGTTATTCACCGCCACGGAGCGTAGCGTAGGCTCGTAGCGTTAGGTCGTAGCTTTATGTTTAGTATACCTGGGCGAATATGGAGAAAACTATTTATCACAGAATTGAGACCTAGCTATATCGGATTTATCGCCCCCGTAAACCCCCATATTTCAAATTACATTGAAATCGTTACAGCCGTTTTCGAGAACGTGATTACAAATATATATTGATTTATTGCTCGTTGAACAGTATAGGATAGGATATGTAGCGAACATCGCCCATAGCACTGTGACACATGTGTGTCGTGATTTTCGCTGAATGGGATACATCAAGGGCGTTCGAGTGACGCAATCTGCGCGGGGTCTATATGGAAATAGCCAGATGTAAACAAACTAATTTATTGTTGAAAATATTTAAGAAAAACATTTGTGACAAACTACTCAGCTCAAATTTCGAGGTAGCTGTCTTAGGGACAAGGTACAAATTGGAATGACAGTTTTGCAAGTTTTTGTTTATTCTAAGTGATTTCAATAATCATGAAACTTAATCTTGGACTTTGGCGCCATCGAATGACGTATTATTGAGCAGTTCATTATTACGTTATAACTATTGTATAATTTATACTATTTATATTATGTTATCTATATAACAACCTTGTAAGGGATATCTCTATGGAAAGCTGTAGATGTTGTTTACTATCCTCTTTATCAACCGTGGGTATAAGCTCTTTGGACTCCTTTTTTTATTGTTCCGTACCTCGAGAGGAAAAAATGGAACCCTTATAGGATTCCATTTTTTCCACGCAAAAAAACGAATTTCAATATCTATGAATGCAGTTTTATTTTTTTCTGAAATCGGTCTGATGACTCCAAAGAGCAAATTTCCTTATCTCTTGCAGTTTCAGATTTTCCCTCACTGCCCCGTTTTAGTAATACACCCTGTATATGCTAATGTAATGAAGAGGTAAAATTTATGAAATGTGAATTTATGTGTAGAGTGAGGGTAATCTCCAGAACTAGGTAGTATAGGACATGCAAAACTTTGGATTTATTTTGTTTGTACCTTGAAAATAGAGAGGAGAAGAACCGCACCGACCCGACCGCTAGTCTGGTGTGGTCTTTGACTCTTGCTAAAATCCGACACGCGATGGTTTGGCTTGCTGTCTCGGTCACGACATAGAGCTGCGCCCATACGTAGGAGAGAGATCGGAGTGCGACCTCTCGCAGTCTCTCAGCCACGACTTGAGCAGCAAACGCGGGAGGCTTTGCTGCTCAAGTCGTGGCTGAGTCCTGAAACGGCGCGTTTTGCATTCGGCACCGCTTGACGTTTTCACTTGTGGTTTACTCGTATCACCTCTATAGCTCACTTTTCACGATACTTGTTGAGCAGTTAGGCTTAGTTGCACCAAACCGCGTCTGTAATCGTGAGCGACGTTCTTTAAAATCTGCATGGAAAGTTTGACCAAGTTTCTATGGAATGACAGCTGCCGGCGGAGCTACATAATTCCGAAGAGTAATTTGTACAAAAGCACATACTTTTTCCGAATTTTATAATTCCGAAATCCATATTCCGCTGAATGAATTTTTAATTTTGAGAATATGATACTAACCTTACTTGACCTACACTTTTCTCAGGCATTATGAGAATAAAAGACGCAATTTCTGAAAAAAAAGATAGGTAACATTTTCACAATGAAATCCGAATAAATAATTATACTTACCCTCAACTAAACTGACGACTGAGGCCATAAAACCATAGGCTCGCGTTATCTCTTTTGCATTGTCTTATATAGGTTATAGGTGTACGCGGGCTGGGTTTCCGCAACTCGACATCATGAATATTTTGCGTGTGGGTTGGCACTACTATTATTCATGCCAACCCAGTTCCACCAGGAAGCCTAGCAGACTCTTTATGTTGCCAACGGCCTCCGGCAGTGACCCCGGTGTTCCGAGGTGCTTTGCCCGGTAATCTGCCACCCCAGGGCACGTCAGGATGACATGGGCGGCTGTCTCGTCCTCTTCCATGCAGGATTGTCTTTCTTTATGGCTTCAGTCGTCACTTTGGTTGAGGGCAAGTATAGTAACGTGTGGACAATCGGGAGCTGAGTGACGCTCGGGGTTCGCACCGCTATATATATGCGGGAGGGGGCAATAACTTATTGCCGCCTCCCGCACAGCGCGCTACCGCGGTATCCACGAACGCATGGTTTTTTAGGATATCTTTCAGCTGCTGTGTCTCAATATTTTAGTACTGAAAGATACTGAAAGAAAAAAACACGTATTTTTATTTTTCTCTAAGGAATCCACTGTGATAATTTGAACGGGCAAAATTATTTCACGCTGTATATTCCATTAAATCATCTGTCTCCAATTTTTCGTTTAGAGGAAAATGGCGTTCGGAATTTTTAAAATTCGGAATAATGATGGTTTAGGACACGGCGCCATATTTAACGTTGATCGGTCTGTAATCGTAAGTTAGTGTAACCCGCCCTTAATACGTAATGCGATGTTTCAAAAGACAAGTTTTGTGTGCAGAGCCTGTCCCCGCCCGTATCGCCGGACGACGATCGCGCGGGTTCGCCGCGCGAGGCTCGCCGCACACACATGCACGCCGAACAAAAACGCCGATACAACATCAAAACTGGCTTCGACACGCTGCAGGCGCTCATACCACATCTCAACGCCAACCCCACCGCGAAGGTAACCCCAGCTTCTATTAAGGTTTTATAGGCTTTTGACAGAAGCGTGGCTACGTCAAGACTGGCTTCGACACGCTGCAGGCGCTCATACCACATCTCAACGCCAACCCCACAGCGAAGGTAACCCCAGCTTCTATTAAGGTTTTATAGGCTTTTGACAGAAACGTGGCTACGTCAAAACTGGCTTCGACATGCTGCAGGCGCTCATACCACATCTCAACGCCAACCCCACAGCGAAGGTAACCCCAGCTTCTATTAAGGTTTTATAGGCTTTTGACAGAAGCGTGGCTACGTCAAGACTGGCTTCGACACGCTGCAGGCGCTCATACCACATCTCAACGCCAACCCCACAGCGAAGGTAACCCCAGCTTCTATTAAGGTTTTATAGGCTTTTGACAGAAACGTGGCTACGTCAAAACTGGCTTCGACATGCTGCAGGCGCTCATACCACATCTCAACGCCAACCCCACCGCGAAGGTTAGCTTCTATTAAGGTTTTATAGGCTTTTGACAGAAGCGTGGCTACGTCAAGACTGGCTTCGACACGCTGCAGGCGCTCATACCACATCTCAACGCCAACCCCACAGCGAAGGTAACCCCAGCTTCTATTAAGGTTTTATAGGCTTTTGACAGAAACGTGGCTACGTCAAAACTGGCTTCGACATGCTGCAGGCGCTCATACCACATCTCAACGCCAACCCCACAGCGAAGGTAACCCCAGCTTCTATTAAGGTTTTATAGGCTTTTGACAGAAGCGTGGCTACGTCAAGACTGGCTTCGACACGCTGCAGGCGCTCATACCACATCTCAACGCCAACCCCACAGCGAAGGTAACCCCAGCTTCTATTAAGGTTTTATAGGCTTTTGACAGAAACGTGGCTACGTCAAAACTGGCTTCGACATGCTGCAGGCGCTCATACCACATCTCAACGCCAACCCCACCGCGAAGGTTAGCTTCTATTAAGGTTTTATGGGCTTTTGACAGAAGCGTGGCTACGTCAGAACTGGCTTCGACACGCTGCAGGCGCTCATACCACATCTCAACGCCAACCCCACCGCGAAGGTTAGCTTCTATTAAGGTTTTATAGGCTTTTGACAGAAGCGTGGCTACGTCAAGACTGGCTTCGACACGCTGCAGGCGCTCATACCACATCTCAACGCCAACCCCACAGCGAAGGTAACCCCAGCTTCTATTAAGGTTTTATAGGCTTTTGACAGAAGCGTGGCTACGTCAAGACTGGCTTCGACACGCTGCAGGCGCTCATACCACATCTCAACGCCAACCCCACAGCGAAGGTAACCCCAGCTTCTATTAAGGTTTTATAGGCTTTTGACAGAAGCGTGGCTACGTCAAGACTGGCTTCGACACGCTGCAGGCGCTCATACCACATCTCAACGCCAACCCCGCCGCGAAGGTAACGCGTAAGGATGTGTGGCTATAGCAAGACCAGAATTTCATATAATATAATTTCACTTGCCAGAATTTTAAGTGTCATAATTTTATATTCCATAACGTTTTATTTTCCATAATATTTATTTGACATAATATTATTTTCATGAATATTTGATGCCAAAATCATTCAAATGCCATAAACTTTACTTGCCAAATTTTTAAATGCAATAACTTTACTTGACAGAATTTCAAATTGCCATAAAAAAAATCTCAAAAGCTCTCAGTGTAACCTTTATTACTTTTACTGCAAACTGTTAGGTTCTTTTGGTGTCGCAGTTCTTATCTAACCTACATTTTCTTAACCAACCTATAAGAGACATGAAATCTAACTACTGAAAGTATAGTGTTACTATTTAAAATGTTCGGTTCTGGCGCTATAGGGTCGCAATTCTACCTAACACACCTCGCTTCGCGCGTTGTCTTACCTAGCAGACACCTTCCTTAAGGTAGCTAACCACAGAGGATATGAATAATCATGTTATTGCATGGGATAATATGGAAAATATCAATACTGGAAAATATCAATTCTATCAAATAAAATTATGGCCTTTGACTATTATGGCAACTGAAGTTAGGGCAAATGAAATTCGGGCAAACGAAGGTAAACCATAAATTCTGCACGGTACTTAGAGCATACATAACTGGAGTAGCCTTTCAGTAACTAACCCCTGTGTAAAAAACCTTGCACAATGTACAAAAAAATCATACAAAGACAATGTCACAATCGATTAATGGTCATTCACAAAATCGCCTCGCAAGAGAACACTGAACATAAAAATGCCCGCATGTTGCTGTAAGCACTTGATATTATAAATGTTCAACCACTTTAAACTTTCAATATACAATTGAGTTTCAATATCCTATTAAGATGCTCCCCCCCGCCCCCGAAAATTCGGCAGATATTTTTGTACGCAAATACGACATATGGCTACTCTAGCTAAGGCACGATACCACACACTTAAACAATTGTACGCGTCTCCGCACACAGCAGCTGGATGCGGCGGCAGTGTGATAACCGCCTAAGGGCTTCCGGCTGACTGCCTTGGATGTGCAAGTATTTACAATTTTTATCCGGGTGCATCGCGTCGCCTATAGCCACTTTTGTACAGACAGTAGCAGAAGCTACACGTACAAAGAGATCACAGTGATCTACATACTTCTTTATTATAAGAGCTTAGGTATTTAGATACTTTTGAGCACCTCTCCCGGGTAGCTTTTGCCGTTGACATTCTTAACCGAGGCCCTAGTGACAAGCGACGTCTATTGATCATTCAAAGCGTATCGTCACGTCACCCAAGTCGACGTGAAGACACGTGGACTTAAATCTTTACCTTTCAGTTTAGCACTAGTCTTACTACGGCCGCTCGCAGCGCGAGTGAACAAATAACGATCTAATCTTAATTTACAATACACGATAGCAGCAATTTAAAAATCTACAATTTTGTGTTATTTGCAGATAAGCAAAGCTGCCATGTTGCAGAAAGGCGCAGAGTACATAAAACAATTGAAAGCCGAGAGGAACCAAATAAAAGAAGAAATGGAAAGTTTACGGCAGCAAATAGAATGTCTCAACAATTCGATCTCGTGAGTTATCATAGCATTAACCTAAATAAATACTAGTATCATATTTTATTAGGTTGCGATTATTTCGATTGCTTACTTAAGTGTTCAACCAAGACACTTATTTATTAGGAAGATAAGATGATTGTAGTGTACATGTACACAAGCAATGGACATGAAATCGAGTAATGTGCAAAACTAAAATGAACATTAATGACATTTGGTCAAAATTGACAGTTCAATGTCTTGCACGATCGTTTCGAGTCGGTTGTAAAGGATTAATGGAAAAGGAAACGTTATGACGTTATATTTCAATAATACTTTATCAATGTTTGATAGGTCCCTTAACTAATATTGACAAAAGGGTATTTAGAGACCCTCTTGTCAATATTTGTTAAAGGAGGCCTTAAGGCCTCAAATATTACTCTATTTTTAGGGTTCCGGTACCTAAAAAGGAAAAACGGAACCCTTATAAGATCACTCGGTTGTCTGTCTGTCCGTCTGTCACAGCCGATTTGCTCCGAAACTACTGGACCGATAGAGTTGAAATTTGGTACACATATGTAAATTGGTGATCCAAAAATGGACGCGTAAAGTAAATTAATGAATTCTGAACAAGGGGGCCACTTTTGGGGGGTAAACTGGAAAATTAAAAAAAAAAGTTATGCAAACTGTATTGTGTGACATATCAAATGAAAGGGGTTGTTGTAAGCATCTCAGATATATATTTTTATAATAAACATATTTGAAGTAATTTAGGAAAAAAGACGAAAATTGACCATTCCCCCCCCTTATCTCCGAAACTACTAGGATTAAAAATCTGAAAAAAATATGGAAAATAGTTCCTTGCCTAAAAATTACAGGAAAACCTATAACAAGTTTGAGTATTCAAAAACACTTGAATTTTAGATTATATACGGAACCCTCACCACGCGAGTTGAACTCCCACTTGTCCGGTTTTTTTTATAGAATATGGTTGATTACTGAGACTACTGTCTACGGAGGCGTGGTATCAGACGTTTACATCCTTACCAATACCATTATACGTGTCTCTATCTACACACACGAAGCACGACTCTACACAAAAACAACTCACCTTTTTGTACGCTGCGACACCTAGGTCCTATCCCACAAACTTTACAAGGGTACAAGTCTACAAAATTGTTGAATCACAGGCAAAATATCGTATCACATAGAGTACATGGTAAATGCCATAGTAACACCTACAAATGTGTAATTATGTTTTGTGGTGTAGGGCCCTGGGCAGCGTATTTTGAAGCATACACCGAATATAGGCTTGTCAATAGCAGTATGGCCTATCCCACTCGCATTTTTTGTGCGAATGGACACTTATCTATGGTAA
The DNA here is from genome assembly GCA_932294315.1 of Epinotia nisella. NCBI lineage: Eukaryota > Metazoa > Arthropoda > Insecta > Lepidoptera > Tortricidae > Epinotia > Epinotia nisella. The sequence continues at coordinate 13,174,270 of OW028679.1, read as the reverse complement.
CCTCCCTATGTAGGTTTAAATTGTCAGATTTATTGCCGCCCAACATATAGCGCACCCGCACCGCCATAGGAATTTCAAGTGTGCTAAAATGGCCTAAGGCATAACATGATTGAACTTTTTTTTTACTAGTGAAATCCATAATTTCATTTGCCATAGAAGTGATCACTAGCGTTATGGCAAATGATGACTATGGCAAACACTAGCATTATGGCAAATGAAATTATGGATATAAATTGACATCTAACATTATTAACATCAAGACTAAGAGATCTGCTGCACTTTAGTACAATCACGTACTTTAATTTGGAACCCACCTGAGGTGGAATATCGTATAGCAAACTGAAGACATTTAGAGCTAATATTTTAAAGGAGTGTCATAAAGTTTGCCATAAACAACTTACGTTTATACGTGTCTAGGGGCAACCGCTCAGTAACGTCAATCGGGCGGAACGAGCCAAACGATCGTTTCCGATTTTTTCCGACTAATTGTCGCTCGTGTTTGTGGCCGTGTCTTCTCTCCGGCCATATTTGTTATTTGAGAAATGACAGTTTTCAATCAATTTTCTTGTCTGACACTGACACACAATGACACATGTTCTTAATTAGAAAACCATATTTTTGATAGGTTTTGGCAAAGAGGTTATCAATTCAAGGAACCATTCGATAAAACATTTAATTGTCTTATCTTGACACTTCACGACGTGCTATTATTGAACTGAAGTTTTCGACCTTATTGCACTGTGAATGTTCTAACAACATTTGAAAGGAAATGGGTCCCAAATTAATGTTAGTGACTGTACTACTACTTATTCTGTCTCAATATTTAGGAACAAACAAAATATATATCTGGTCAGAACTTGTTGTGAATAGTACACAATATGTGCGAAGAAGTGGCAAGAAAGAAAAACCTGCCTTAGCTATACGAAGACACGTTTGATGAATACACATATTTTGAATAGTTAAAAAAATATTCTTACATACCTAAGCGATTCTAAGCAATGAATGAACTGATTTTGTATGAGATCAGGGCTACATCTGCGTATACATTTATTTGGGCGAACAATTTTTCGTATGTTTTTAATTTCGCATTAGTTCCATTTCCCAAAAGATGAAACCAGTAACTTATTACTTGAAAAAAAGTTCGTATTTAACCTATTAGGTTAGGTCACGTTTGTTTTATAACAACTATGAAAGATATACGGTTTCAGAAAAAAAATAAACATGGAAAATAAATATTGACACAGTGAATCATTTGCGAAAATATGTAATGCCATAGCATTGAGTTATAAATTATAAAGTATAGAGCAGACATTCCCTAGCATAATTTTGTGCATGCAAACCTATAGTGGGGGTAGCATAGGCTGCGGCGGGCGCTTGTACTGAATCCCAAGAAGACCGTCTGATAGAAGACGTCAAGAAAAATCTTCTAGGTGGCCAGTCTATACGTAGGTAGTAATTAGTAAGTCGATGTGCCAAACATCTGGCATGATGTAATGTGATATGTCCACAGCGTAGGTAGTGGATTAATTTCGTAGATGGAGTTCTAGTGAATCCCCGAAAGGGATGAAGGTAAATTAACCTGACTAAATTCAGAACACTAATACATTCTTGACATCCCATGTCCTATATATTCTGTCATGTTATATCCGTGGCGTCAGTTTCAATTGAGATTTGACATTTCTGGTGAGAAACAAAAAAGGCATTTACGCACTGAGGGACAGGAGATACGCCATTGTATCTGGTTCCCACTTGTGTTATTGTTTATGCTTACGTCTTTGTCACTCATGTGTGCAGTGTCTCTATAGCATGGACCTATAATACTCAGGACAAGTTATGGTTAATATATGTTAAGGTATGGTATACCACGTCCGAGCGAGGTGTTAGCATACAAATCTCGATAAGTGTGACAGAAAGGGAAATATCATTCGTTGTCCTTGTGGTAGTTCCATTTTTATTTTATTTGCCACAACTGATTTAGTATGAAGTTTCGGCATGTAAACCATTACCCGCCCAAATTAAGTAGGTTGTTTATGGTAAGCCATCGGCTATTTTAAGACCAGTTCCTAATTTAGCTGCATAGGACCCTTTCAGTCTCTCATTGTGGCAACACGTATAGTTTGTCAAGGATGCCAAGCAGTCGTTTAGTTCGATCATGCACACACATTTGGGTAGAAATTTGTAAGGAGTCCGCCTTGTATGGTTTTTTCGTTGACTGTTGTCCTGAGTATTATTGGTCCACGCCGTACAGTTATTGTGTCGTGGCCCGCAGCAACTGCCACTCGCTGCTGCCGGCGACGGGCGCGCCGGTGTCGCGCGCGCGCGCCGGCCGCCTGCGCGAGATGTTCGCGCGCCACGTCGCCACGCGCACCATGCACACCTGGAAGTATTGGCTGGTATCCTTTTTAAACTGGCTCAGCGGCGGGTTTGGCCCGGCGCGTACGAGGACAAACACTGATGATAACACGAGAACATGTTGCCAGTACTGACAATTATAGTTTGAGAACTGGAGTTCTACTTTGAGTCTACATGGTTCACGGTATTTAAATTTAACCAAAAAAATTTCAGACGATATATTTCTCCAATAGTTCAAAGCTGAAATGGATGGCTTTCCGCGAGTTAAACACTCCTTTTCATTTCAAATACGAAGAAACTAAACGGAAGCCAAAGATAAAACATATTCTGAATCAGTCAGTTCTATACATATTAACCTATTTGAAAAGCGTTAATGTGTGGACTACTTGGGAGGGAACTGTGACATTTTTGGACTAATTTCTAAAGCGGTAACTTAAAAACTTTCAGAGTATGAGAAGTGAAAAAGTTGATACTACACTAAATTACTAGTCATTGTCTGCAGTTCTGCACTAAATATGTGACCTTTTCTGAACCTTTATCCGTTATTCACTGTGTACATTGATATCCTTGTTTCATTTTAGTACAATGCTGTAAACTTGTATTTTCCTTAGCCGGTTCAGTTTAGCGTGGTGTGCGCGGCGCTGGTGGACTCGTTCAGCGCGTGCGTGTCGTGCGGGAGCGGGGCGGACCTCGTGCGCACCACGCTGCTGTGGGCCGAGCAGCACTGCTCGCTCGTCGAGATGCGTCCAGGTGACTGACCCATATGTATTATATTACTAGCCTTAGCCGGTTCAGTTTAGCGTGGTGTGCGTGGCGCTGGTGGACTCGTTCAGCGCGTGCGTGTCGTGCGGGAGCGGGGCGGACCTCGTGCGCACCACGCTGCTGTGGGCCGAGCAGCACTGCTCGCTCGTCGAGATGCGTCCAGGTGACTGACCCATATGTATTATATTACTAGCCTTAGCCGGTTCAGTTTAGCGTGGTGTGCGTGGCGCTGGTGGACTCGTTCAGCGCGTGCGTGTCGTGCGGGAGCGGGGCGGACCTCGTGCGCACCACGCTGCTGTGGGCCGAGCAGCACTGCTCGCTCGTCGAGATGCGTCCAGGTGACTGACCCATATGTATTATATTACTAGCCTTAGCCGGTTCAGTTTAGCGTGGTGTGCGTGGCGCTGGTGGACTCGTTCAGCGCGTGCGTGTCGTGCGGGAGCGGGGCGGACCTCGTGCGCACCACGCTGCTGTGGGCCGAGCAGCACTGCTCGCTCGTCGAGATGCGTCCAGGTGACTGACCCATATGTATTATATTACTAGCCTTAGCCGGTTCAGTTTAGCGTGGTGTGCGTGGCGCTGGTGGACTCGTTCAGCGCGTGCGTGTCGTGCGGGAGCGGGGCGGACCTCGTGCGCACCACGCTGCTGTGGGCCGAGCAGCACTGCTCGCTCGTCGAGATGCGTCCAGGTGACTGACCCATATGTATTATATTACTAGCCTTAGCCGGTTCAGTTTAGCGTGGTGTGCGTGGCGCTGGTGGACTCGTTCAGCGCGTGCGTGTCGTGCGGGAGCGGGGCGGACCTCGTGCGCACCACGCTGCTGTGGGCCGAGCAGCACTGCTCGCTCGTCGAGATGCGTCCAGGTGACTGACCCATATGTATTATATTACTAGCCTTAGCCGGTTCAGTTTAGCGTGGTGTGCGCGGCGCTGGTGGACTCGTTCAGCGCGTGCGTGTCGTGCGGGAGCGGGGCGGACCTCGTGCGCACCACGCTGCTGTGGGCCGAGCAGCACTGCTCGCTCGTCGAGATGCGTCCAGGTGACTGACCCATATGTATTATATTACTAGCCTTAGCCGGTTCAGTTTAGCGTGGTGTGCGTGGCGCTGGTGGACTCGTTCAGCGCGTGCGTGTCGTGCGGGAGCGGGGCGGACCTCGTGCGCACCACGCTGCTGTGGGCCGAGCAGCACTGCTCGCTCGTCGAGATGCGTCCAGGTGACTGACCCATATGTATTATATTACTAGCCTTAGCCGGTTCAGTTTAGCGTGGTGTGCGTGGCGCTGGTGGACTCGTTCAGCGCGTGCGTGTCGTGCGGGAGCGGGGCGGACCTCGTGCGCACCACGCTGCTGTGGGCCGAGCAGCACTGCTCGCTCGTCGAGATGCGTCCAGGTGACTGACCCATATGTATTATATTACTAGCCTTAGCCGGTTCAGTTTAGCGTGGTGTGCGTGGCGCTGGTGGACTCGTTCGGCGCGTGCGTGTCGTGCGGGAGCGGGGCGGACCGCGTGCGCACCACGCTGCTGTGTAATAAGTTTGGCAATGCCCGCAGTAATGACGCGAACCTCTGTATGAGCCATATGTAAGACGGTCACACCTGTTGCAGCGGTCCTGAACTCCCTGCGCGTGCTGTGCACCACGACGGACATGCTGGCGGCGCCGGAGCGCCTGCCCGAGGAGGCGCGCGCCGCCGCCGGCAGCGCCGCCGTCAAGACCGAGCCCACGTAACCGCGGCTCGCGGAGGTTTGAAGCCCCACTACAATGTGGCAATGTTCGTGTTCACCACTCATATCATCATTTTACTTTAAAAACAAAGTTTAAACCTTCTTCAAACCAGCACTTCGCCAAGCCACATAGGTACATGAAAAATTCCTTTCTAATTTACCACGTGAACTGCTTTTCGAGGGGAAATGCGTTGATTATTACAGAAAAAATCTAAGTCGCTATATGTGGGCAGATCATATTTTAATGGTTCCGCCGATTCCTCAAGGATTTCAGAATTGACACTTTATTAGTTGCCTCTCAAACGGAATCATGTCAGAATCTTTGACATACTTTACATCCTTGATGAGTTCTATAAGTCATCTGTGGTCTTCATCATCTGTTCCACTTCACCAAGAGAACCTCCTCCTTTTTTGAAGTCGGTTAAAAATGAGTTATAACGAGTTGATGTGTGGCAGTTGCATGTTTTTGAGGATGTAATTGGTCAGAAAGATGGTTTAATACGTCATTTACTGACGTGTATGCTCCAATCAAAGCAATGTTCCCTGCTTGCAATATTATGTGTGTAGTTAAATGCACACGTTCTCGAAAATGGGGACCCCGATTCAGAAACAAAAATGCGATAACTGCACTTCTCTCCTATTCTGATATTTATGGTGTTGACTCTACTTTGTCATATATAACATACAATGTAGAAATACGGCGCGCAATATTTGCCAGACATTCTAGTGACATGTCATCCTGATATTTTGTAGAGTTGTTTCACGGAGTAAAGTCTTGGGGTTGTACACGATGCGAGTGCACTATTTTTTTGTATGTTTAATATACGACCTGTACTTATCTCGATGCGAGTTGGTTAGTGATCACGCGCTGTCCGATCATTTTACGAAGTTATGTTTTTATTACACTTGTTGAACATACATTACATTTCAGTTTGGAAAAGTGATTGTGAAAAACACACCTCATTGAACGCTTTTACTACAATCTTAGAAGAACACCTATCATTGAATGCTGTTTCGTTATTCTTAAAAGAACATATAGCCACGTTGTTTATTTGTCAGTTGCTTGTAGGCGTAATTAAATTATATGATTTGACGCTTCGCTCCGAAATCAGGCGACAAATTATTAATTCTACAATAGTTTATAGTGTCCTCGCATCGCAGAGATCCTGAGACTGTCTCTTCGCCGGTTGTATGTTTCCCACCGCTGTTACCAATGTACGGCCAAAGTCCAATAGTAAATGTCTTAGACCAATTTTTATTTCAAACAAAAGTAACGGATAGTCGTGCTAGCACTCTTTCATGCTCAGTGAAGCATTTAGACCTTTATTATGACTGTTGTTTGGGTGTAATTTAAATGTTTCACGTATAGAATTATGTTGTACCTAACCGTAAATTGCACCATAATCGTACTTAGTGATCTCACTTAGTTAAATTGTTGAATCATATGTAGTTGAAACTGTACCAGCGTGAATTATAAAACTTTAGTACACTAATCACTTGCCGGCGAAGAGTGTAATATTACATAATACATTACGTATGTTGTACGGTGTTGTTTTAGGCATAAAATGTACAAATACCTCTTGTAATAATTAATATCCATTGCAATTGCTTTATCGAGCATGCATTACGTGTTCAGTTGTAAACTAAATTTTAGAAGATCTCAACGAATATTATGACTTCTACTGCAAAGGGCTCGATACTTGAATAACGCTCTAAGAAATTATTTGTGATAAATGATAATATAATAACCTGGTGTCTTAGTGGTGTGATTCAAGTCTTGTTTGTACCTATTAAAACTTTGAGGTATTTGCACACAAAATTATATTGGTGACTGGGTAGAGTGCAAAAAAATGCAAAATGTTGGTGTTCACTTGTAATTAAATTAATATTGTACTACGCACAAAAACAGCTGTTAATAGACCAGTAGATTAGGTTTCATGTAAAGCCTATCACTATGGTACTTAAATTTCAAAATGCAGGGACGGCGATAGGCGATCTAAAAAAAAACTTACCTGCGAACACTTCCAGTTTTAGTTTCCAATAATTTTAAAGTGTTATACAATTGAACACTGATCTGGCAGCTGGACCCCTAAATTAAACAAATCTTTATCGGCCAATCCTGGAGAAAGTGATTGCTATAATTTAAACTATGCTCGAATATATCTAATTTTGAGTGTAAATATATATCTGTATATATATGATCAATGTGGCGTAAATCTAATGCCTTTATCTGATATTTTGATCATCTTGTACCAAGCATGGTGTTTTTTTATGTTTTACCAAAGAAATAGTAGTGTTCAGTTATATATAAATCGTTGAATCACACGACGTACCTAGATAGACATTGTCCTCTATACCCGTCCTGTCCGGCGAGCCGTGAATGCCAATACTTATAGTACTATAAGTGAAAATGAATTTAATGATGATGTCGAGATTTACTTAGTATAATATTGTAAGTATATTTACGTAAGTGCCTACTTTAAGTAAATATTTTTATATGGATTGTGTAGTGACACAAATGTTTTATATTTCTATATATAGGGTAAATCGCCAGTAGCTGGCCACTCTTCAATAGCTGGCCCCCTCATACTAAAAATGAACTCTGTTCCCCTACAAACAGAATTCAATTTAGTATGACGTGGTCAGTTATTGAAGGGTGGCCAGTTATTGAACGGTGGCCAGCTACGCAGCTACTAACGAATTACCCTAAATCGGTGCCAACGTAAATATTGTTGTAATTGTTATATAGTGATATAATATTATGTTGTATCGTTGTCTCTGAGGCGCCCCGCCGCGCGAGCTTTAACGAGGAATGTGCAATTGTTGTTCTATTGGAATACAGTTTGGAAACAAAACCACGAGCTGTTTTAATCATTTACTCACTCCCTCTGCCGCACATACTCCGACAGCACATTCTGCATTCGAGTATTACTCACCGTTATTTACAATTCAATACTATTTGGTACAAACAATGCATTTCAATAAAAATGCACTGTAAATTACAACAATCATCATTCATTTCGTATTAAGTAGATATATCGCTTATAATACGTACTTAACCTTTTCAACGCTCTGTCAAAGAGAAAAGTTGTCAACCACACGCCAAATCAACAAGACATTTAGTGTGGAATTAAACCTTATGCCAATGCAAGAAGGTTGCTATCGCGCTGGGCTCCTTGACGCATATATCAGTCGTTGGCGTTGAACCTGCGGTGCGGATATATGCGACGTTGGCGTCGAAAGGGTTAATTAAGTCAATTAATCATGATTACACTTTTCTTTTATAATAATAAAAAGAGAATAATTAAAAGTGACTACATTACGTAATTTCATTACATGATGTCATTTTCCGTCCTACATATTGGGACGAACTGGACCATGACTAACTACAAAAGCTATTTATCAGATCAATAATTGGAGGTCAAATGACGATGTCTCCGTCGATCCTCAATAGCAATCCACTTAGTACTTCTTCTACAAGTCGGTATTCAATGATTAGGTAGGTATTATTTAAAATAACATAAGCTATCGGATGGATTTCAGACCCCACTCCTAAAAGATGAGGTAGAAGTACTCACCTAGGAATTTTTGCGCACAACCCCTTCTTCTAACTATCTCTTAAGAGTCTCCTTCGTCCTTTTTAGTCATCCAGGTACATCGATTGATCCTCACTCGCGTCGTCCGCCCTCAAGCCAGCAACCGACGGCTGTGGCCATGGATCTGATACTCAGGACAGGCTATGGTAATAATAATACCAGGTCCGAGCGAGATGGTAGTATACAAATTTCGATAAGTGTGACAGAAAGGGATATATCATTCGTTGTCCTTGTCATAGTTACACTTTTTTTTATTTGGCACAAGCACAACTGATTTTTTTTAATTAATCATATTTCGGACATCAACGATCCATAGAGTGTTAGTTAGAAATTCCTTTTTAGTATGAAAATTTAGTATGAAGTTGTGGCAAAAAAAACAACTACCCGCCCAAATGAAGTAGGTTGTGTTTATGGTAAGCCATCAGTCATTTTGAGACCAGTTCTTAATTTAGCTACATAGAAGCCTGTCCGTCCCTCATTGTGGCATCACGTATAGCTTGTCCATGGCTGTGGCAGTAGTTTTCAGCATCAACGGCAATGTTTCTGAACTTCAGCTGTTAGTGGGACGCTTCGAGAATTTAGTGGTGGATATACAGGTGATGGGCATGGTTAGCCGTGCTTTTTTAAATCCGTTTCCCTGCAGCAGCCTGGAGGCTGGCTGGGGACGCAACTGTTTGTCCTGCTGGCGGAGCAGTCAGGCGCGCGGCTCGGCGAGCAAGCCGGCGAGCCGCGAGCCCGGGCGCGCGAGCAGCGCGGGCGGCGCGCCCTGCTCGGCCGCGCGCCCCGCCTCCAGCACCACGCCGCGGTCGTAGCCGCGCACTGATGACACGCGGTGCTGGAACACGAATACAGTACGCGCCACGTAAGTTATCCTCTCTGGTGTTAGCTACTAGTAGCGTTGCAGAGGCGTCCAAGTGGTTCAACGGAGACTCGGTCGGGCAAGGCACTGAGTATTGGGTTTTATGAAAGTGCAATGATCAAGGGCGTAGCTAGGATTTTGTTAAGGAGGGGGGGACACAAACAAAGGGAGACAAACCAAGAATCCAAGAATATATCTAAGGTAAATGCTGCATGAGCAATGGGGCTGCGTTTTCTAGGGGGTCTGCCTATACCTCGCTACGCTCATGGCAATGATGAAATGAAAAATACAGATCATCAATCAGACAGTAAGACCTAAGAGCAATAGTTCGTGGTACATTTAGGTACTTGTGCAATACCTATCTAATTTATATTATTGTATTTTTTTGTTATTGAAACCTGTCGCGCCAGTGTTTATTAGGTACTCGTAACGTGGGTGAAGAGAGATGAAGCTTACTATAAATATCAAAACATTGACCTCGATTACGGGTCACATTTTATCTGGCTCAGCGACTATCGCGTGCTATTTTCATTTTATAGTGATACGCATTTAACTAAACCATACCAACCTGATATCAGGCCAGCTTGGTACCACTTGAAGGCGCACAGTCTATACAAACGCTTTGTCTTTAGCCAAGGCCCGTTTAGCATGGAAGGAAATTAAGGTTGCCAGTCAAACCACTTAAATTTTCAGAACACCCTGATGAAAAGGACATGGTGACAGAATGCCATCATCACGATAATTCAGAACTGTCAGAAACCGTGAAGGAAGCCACTAGATACCACATATGTGATAGTTTTACTGTTCCAGCTTGATCTCTTTTTACGTTTCTAAGTCTCATTTTGAAAAGGCAAATTCGAGCTTCGCTGCTTATTTCCGGCTGTCCTTCAGGCATTTAAAGCGTCCTGAATGTAATCGATCTAACTTTGATATTTAACTAAGAAAATGTAACTTGAAATGTAATTTATATATTTTTTTGTTCTTATATATAGCTTGTCGGATTCATGGCTAGAGCGCTTATTACCGCGACTGTGATGATGGTAGTGTGTGTCGGCACGGCGCCCGCGATGCTGGCCAGCAGCGCGCGCTCGGCGGGCGCGTCCAGCGCGGCGCCCGGCTCGTCCAGCAGCAGCGCGCTGGCCAGCCGCGCGTGCAGCAGAGCGCGCGCGGCCGACGCGCGCGCCGCGCGACCGTCGCTCGTCGGATTCATGGCTAGAGCGCTTATTACCGCGACTGTGATGATGGTAGTGTTCGGCACGGCGCCCGCGATGCTGGCCAGCAGCGCGCGCTCGGCGGGCGCGTCCAGCGCGGCGCCCGGCTCGTCCAGCAGCAGCGCGCTGGCCAGCCGCGCGTGCAGCAGAGCGCGCGCGGCCGACGCGCGCGCCGCGCGACCGTCGCTCGTCGGATTCATGGCTAGAGCGCTTATTACCGCGACTGTGATGATGGTAGTGTTCGGCACGGCGCCCGCGATGCTGGCCAGCAGCGCGCGCTCGGCGGGCGCGTCCAGCGCGGCGCCCGGCTCGTCCAGCAGCAGCGCGCTGGCCAGCCGCGCGTGCAGCAGAGCGCGCGCGGCCGACGCGCGCGCCGCGCGACCGTCGCTCGTCGGATTCATGGCTAGAGCGCTTATTACCGCGACTGTGATGATGGTAGTGTTCGGCACGGCGCCCGCGATGCTGGCCAGCAGCGCGCGCTCGGCGGGCGCGTCCAGCGCGGCGCCCGGCTCGTCCAGCAGCAGCGCGCTGACCAGCCGCGCGTGCAGCAGAGCGCGCGCGGCCGACGCGCGCGCCGCGCGACCGTCGCTCGTCGGATTCATGGCTAGAGCGCTTATTACCGCGACTGTGATGATGGTAGTGTTCGGCACGGCGCCCGCGATGCTGGCCAGCAGCGCGCGCTCGGCGGGCGCGTCCAGCACGGCGCCCGGCTCGTCCAGCAGCAGCACGCTGACCAGCCGCGCGTGCAGCAGAGCGCGCGCGGCCGACGCGCGCGCCGCGCGACCGTCGCTCGTCGGATTCATGGCTAGAGCGCTTATTACCGCGACTGTGATGATGGTAGTGTTCGGCACGGCGCCCGCGATGCTGGCCAGCAGCGCGCGCTCGGCGGGCGCGTCCAGCGCGGCGCCCGGCTCGTCCAGCAGCAGCGCGCTGGCCAGCCGCGCGTGCAGCAGAGCGCGCGCGGCCGACGCGCGCGCCGCGCGACCGTCGCTCGTCGGATTCATGGCTAGAGCGCTTATTACCGCGACTGTGATGATGGTAGTGTTCGGCACGGCGCCCGCGATGCTGGCCAGCAGCGCGCGCTCGGCGGGCGCGTCCAGCGCGGCGCCCGGCTCGTCCAGCAGCAGCGCGCTGGCCAGCCGCGCGTGCAGCAGAGCGCGCGCGGCCGACGCGCGCGCCGCGCGACCGTCGCTCCAACCGCAGCGAGTTTTGCCCACGGGACACTCTGGAATGGTTAACGGGATCATAGACTTGCGTCAACATTGCACCTATCGCTAATAGCAGACGTACTGAGACGCGTCGTTTTTAATCCTTTTTCGAGAAAATACAACATTATTGGTTATTTTATACAGTGTCTACACCCCTACTGCATACCGCTCATGCGGTTCGCCGCGCTCGGACGTCTGGTGTAGGCTTAACGTGGATTTTGCCTTAGAGTAACTAACCTACTTACATTTCGATCGACCGGGTACAGAGGTCACTGATAGCAACATAGTAACTTTCATTGTGGTTATGTATATATAAATAGGTATAGTTTATTAGTCCCTTACCTAAGCCAGCAGGTTGAGATGTGACGAAATCAAACAGCCCGACTGCTCTGATGCTGTGCCATATCTCTTCATCCGTATGCATGGCAAGCGGGTCTAGGTTCTCACGAAGCGTTCCGGAAAACATGATGGCCTCCTGCGAATACAAAAAGTACCTACAATTGAAAGAAGTTACATAAATTCCGGCCTGCTGAAATAAGTTAATAATTAGTAATTAATAGATAAAAGTAGGTAAGCAAGGCGCTAGCAGACCGATGGCGCTTACATATGCCATTATACTAACGATGTTCTAAAACAAATGCGTAAACGCCAAACGCTCTCTTCCTTTTTCTTTAAAACCACACATGATCACAGTTCCTGATGTTTAACTCTACCTGTGGTAGCACCACAATTCGGTGTCGAAGCGTGCGCAGTGGCACGCGGGTCACGTCGATCCCGTCGAGTAGCACTCGGCCGCTAGTGATGGTTGTCCCGCCCACGCAAGATAGGAGCAGAGTGGACTTGCCACTACCACTGCGGCCGCAGATCGCGACCTGTAAGTTATACCGATTCCTACGTTACAAACTAAATAGGTAGGTAGGCACCGTAGGTATATACTGCCAAGTCTAACTTAACGCATACGTCAGGTTCCTTCAGATTGCCTGGCACGGTTTTGGGACCAAGACGTCCTAAAGCGGAAAGCGGCACTCGGCCCTTGTCGTCGCATTCGAGCTCTATGGTTTGTAAACCATTAATAGCGCTCAAATAAGCGTTAGATTCCGCTTTATGGCGCCTTTATTTACTTTAGCAAAACTGTTACAGGGAACCCTATGAGTGCTTGGTAGTTGTCAAAATTAGGAAATGATGGTAAAGGGCTACATCCAATAAGGTTGTTTACATACCTTTTCGCCAGGGTTTATAGAAAGGTTGATGTCGTGTAGTATTGAAGGTGCGCCCGGTTCTTGCTGAACGGTCACATTGTCAAACTCGATTTTTCCATCCCGCTTCCAGCCCTTTGGTAATGGACCTTAAAAAACACAATAAGCAACTAATTAAACTATGCTCCTCTTTGATCACTTGTTTTCAACTTGAAAGCGGCGCCCTTTTCTTTTAACGCCAAACCCAAGACGTGTCACGCTTAGTATCTGTGATGACCGGGTTTCCTAACGCTACAATCGGTCGCTCAATATGGCACGTTCCGCCGGTCTCGTATTATTTTTCTCGTCCATCGCGCAAGCGAGAAGCTTTGCGTCAATGTGGTTACTTACATCTTCTTCAACTTACAGTCTTCCCGATAGTCCTCCTGTGGGACGGCAGTATGCGCTCGGACGCGCTCAACCGCTGCCAGCTGAAGATCCAAGTCTGCGCGGCACTTGGCCAGGTGGGCGAGGAACGCTGGCAGCAGCAGAGAGTATGCTCCCGCCAGCCCCGCCGCTGCCGCGCTGCCGCCGTATAGAGCCACCCCTAGCGACACGCACACGGCTGCGGCTCCTACCAGATCCTGGAACAAAAGGTAGGCCCACAATCACATACTTAATCACTATTTATATCATCTTCCCTTCTAGTATATCTCCGAATAGAGGTGTAGACTAAGATTTTTTACGATGCCATTCGAACCAGTTTTTGGAGAGAAACAAAATGTTTTTTGGGAGCAACTAGGTACTATTAAAGAACAAAATACCCAAAAGTTTGAGATAAAGATTGACCTCGCTGGCGGCAGCCCAAAACGCTTCATGCTAATTGACATAAAAGTATGACGTCACAATCTGCTATTTGTACCTACTAATCGTTGTATGGAAAGTCAAGTAAATTGCGGTTTCGGTCACGAAATACTGCGTTTAGGTGCACATTTGTCATACAATTTTGTTTCTATAAAAGCATTAAACTATTAGCTTTAAATTTACTCTTGGACATTAAAAAAATGAATATTTTACTAAACTTTCAAGGTCCATATCTTTATATGATTTTAATTATATTTCTAAATTTATACTTTATTACAATAATTTGATGGTTTACTATACATATACCCCTATTGGTTGAGATTGTGTTCCCAAAATACTTATATCAATTTTACAAAACGCTGAAATTAATGTTAACACGCACACGAGGAGTGGTGGCGTTGTTCAGCAGTAGCGAGTTGTGGCTGCGTTGCGCGCTTCAGCTGTGGCTTCAGCCTAAGAAAGTGGTGACGCACCGTGCAAGAAACAAACAAGGTATATTCAGGTCGACTGGAAGTTACCAGTATCAATCGCAACCAGCAGATTGCAGCGTTACTTGGAAAAAACGCACGCCGTGAAATGACCAAAGATCGAGTCGACTGCCAATTTACCAGCGTCAGCCCCAGCCAGCGGATAGCTGCGTTGTGCAACAGCAGCGCGTTGTGATTGCGGTCGAGTCGCTTGAGGAAGGCGGCGCGCAGCCGCGGCTGGAGACGGCCCGCGCGCACCGTGCCGCTGCCGGCCAGCGTCTGCGCTGCTAGTGACACTACACCCGCTGCGCTGTACGCTTCGCTGCGTTGGAGCTCCCTGTAAACACGATATATCTCGTAAATACATTTTGGTATAAAACGTTATGACGCGACGCTTCTTACTCGTGACGTGTTGAATAAGGAGTGGCGCGTAGTAAGTAGCTTTTCGTGAAGGAAAACGGTCTAATCACAAACATGGTCTAGATTTCCCTCTGGGCTGGAAGGTCAGATGGCAGGCGCTTTCGTAAAACTAGTACATATGCCTAATCTTAGGTAAAGGTGCCAAAGTGGACCCTGGGACAACGCTAGGTGGGAGATGATGATGATGACGGAGTGGCGTGTGTAAAGGCTGACACCCGCGATTCATATAAGCCATAATATATCTGATTATTTCCTGGTCATCGTAGGCGCAGTCCACGGCCAGTTATGTTGCGCTCAACGGCTGACAGCTATCGGTAGTTTACCTTGCATTGTGTAAATACACGGACTGAAGAGCCAAGTAGACGAGGCAGGCCGGCAACAACGCGAGCAGGGTCCACGGCGCAGTCACCGCGTTTACCACCAGCGCCGCCGCGCACAGGAGGGCCAGCTGTGCCCAGCGGCTCACAGCTATGGGCAGTTTCTGGAAAACAAAAGTCTGTTCGTAAGCTTGTGAACTATATTGTTTCTTTATAATCGAATTAGTCCTCAGGTCAAATGCGACACTGATGTGGCGCTTTCTGCGTCCTTGATGAGCGTGTGGTACCATGTAGGTATTGTTCACACCTGCTAATCAGAAAAGCGTAATTGTTGCCCTCAAATGAGCGATTACAATTTTCCTCATAGACGGTGTGAAAACAAAATGTAGCTACTTGTTACTGGGTAGCAGCCGTCATGGGCGTAAATACTTGTATCCTTAGTTAGCTCAAGATTCAACATACCGCCCTCGCCGTAAATATATAATTTTGCTCTCTTGTGACACAATCTACTATTTCACAAGACGTGTCTTTGGCCCTTTGGCCTAACCTTATCTATGACGGCGATGTCGGCGCCGAAGCGCATCAGCGCAGCTCCGGGCGGCTGCAGCGGCGGCTGGTGTAGCGCGGCGTGGAGGAGTCGGTCGTGCAGTGCGCGCCGCGCGCTCGCGCCCGCCAGTGCGCACGCGGCTTGCGCACCGCCCGCGCAGCATAAACCCGCGCAGCACACCAGCGCGTAGTTGCGTACTAACTCCCACATCTGACAACACCACCGATAGCTAATCAGTATCTAAATTGAATGCAATTCTAAATAAATAAACTAAACTCCTGTGAAAATAACCAAATAAAAAATGTTATAATGGTGTGAAGTGCGAATCACATTTTTGGTTCACCGAATCGTTGTGTATTGGCTGTTTAACTAAGTAACCCGGAACTTGGGTAATTTTTAAATGTTTTTTCACCGAACTCTTCTACCCCTACCTATCGATAGAGTTGATCTATATAGATCGCAGAAATCCACCAAATCGCGCATTTTAGGTAAATACCTATATCTGAGCACACCTCGCTACCATTTAACGTAGTGGCCGTACCTGTTCATCAGTGAGGGGCGCTTGCTCGCTCCCGGCAGCTGTGTAGCCGAGCCAGCAGTCGGCGGCGAGCGCGAAGCCTTGCGCGGCCGCCGCCGCCACCCAGTACGCCGCGCCCCACCAGCCGCACGCTCGTGCGTATGCCCACCAGATCGCGCACTGGGAACAAATTATCATGAGATCAACATGCATTACATGCATTGTTGTATAGGGGCGGGGGGGGGGGGGGGGGGGGGGGGGGGGGGCGTAGACAAACCAGGAATATATCTAAGGTAAATGCTGCATGAGCAATGGGACTGCATCTTCTAGGGGGGGGGGGGAGGGGGGGGGGGGGGGGGGGGGGGCAGCTGCCCCCCCTTGCCCGTACCTCGCTACGGCCATGCTCATTTAAGAATTTACACATTTTTATACCATTATATTCTAAACTATTTTTTAAATCCATAAATATCGATTTTGGTAACAGAATTTGCGTACATTCCCAATAAAGTATATCTACCTACTTACAAACGAAATACCTAGTACCCACCTCGCTAGCAACAGTCTCTTGTTCTTCCTCTTTGTTCGCAGTTGGTTTGTCAGGAATAGCTAACGTGACGTCGACTCCGTTAGTACCCGTCGAGAGGCACGAAGTTTCAAGAGCCGTTTCATTTGCCGTCCCTGTTCAAACAAAAAAAAGAAGCGGGTTGCGTCGGAGATACAACCGGGAATTAAGTTTAAGTGGATACTTCTTTGTTGGCTTGTACCCATAAAATATATATCTGAATTAATTCACTAAAATCTGTATAAGTACAGATAAATCGGTCTGTATGGCAACATTGACTGACGTAGCTCATTTGGCATGCGATACATTGAAAATGGCGGTCATTTCAGTATTATTTTCATGTCCGCCACTTAAACTATATAACATTTTGTGATTAACAACTAATGGCAAATAAAGAAGGATTAAAACATGTAACATACAATTATTTGAAATCAGATTAGGCTTCTCTACAAAAAGTTATTCCGGAAGTCATATATTTTGAACTGTACCCCTATACAAAAGAACGCGAGCAAAGAAGTATCCACTTCAAAAGGTATATTTTTTAGTAATAGTATAGTAATAGTAGCCGTTTATTTGCAACCTCATGTAAGTACTTATTTCTAAGATACAAGGGACCCAGGTAGGGCATAGCAACGTGGTTCTTTTAAATTACATTAAAACTAGGTACATAAACAATTTATACAGATCTTAGTATTATGTTATATCACCATTTCTAGGCATATATA
This sequence comes from Epinotia nisella, assembly GCA_932294315.1. Classification (NCBI taxonomy): domain Eukaryota; kingdom Metazoa; phylum Arthropoda; class Insecta; order Lepidoptera; family Tortricidae; genus Epinotia; species Epinotia nisella. The sequence goes on along the minus strand of OW028679.1, from coordinate 13,156,967 downwards.
AGTTAGTTAAATGATAATAACAGTTGTCTTCCAAATGTTATCCTCCAAAAACTCTGCTACAGAGTAATAGCATTATTCTATTAGTTTTTGTTTTAAGGTTTTTACAAATAATCGGTTTGTGCGGATTTTATACTGGTATGGATTTTGTTGTACACATTTATTGCTCGGTAGTAAGGACCATTTTTGTAAACTTCAAGTTTGGGTTCGGGTAGTTCTAATTTCTGGCGACGTCGAGTATTTTGAGTGAATTTGAAAAGGTGTAGGTTTTTACGGACAAATGTGGCGACTTCGAAAATGTACAGGGAAGGGAGGGTCAGTGGCTTAAGGCGTTTGAAACGGGGTCTGCAACTATTTGGTTGGTGGATGTTTGCTAAGATTCTTACGCATTTTTTTTGCATAACAAAAAGGTGGTGCATGTCTGTACTGTGGCCCCACAGCAGGAGACAATAGCGCAGCCACGCTACCACTTGTGAGTGGTATGCTTCTAATGCACACTCCATCCTTGTGCTGGTCTTTAGTATGTTCAGTGCGTATACACAACTGGACAATTTATTTTTGGTTTTCTCTACATGCATTTTCCAGTTTAAATGGCTATCCAGCGTAAGGCCCAGGAGAGTGCACTCGGTAACTTCTTCTATGTTTAAATTATTTGAAATGGTGTTTAAGTTAAGTGGTGTCTTTTGTCTCGGTCTAAATTGAATTAATTTAGATTTATCACTTTTTAACGACGTCACATACTTGCTTAAACTACTGTACCTTATTCCTTGGTAATAAGGCGAATAAAGTATACAAACCTATGACGTCGACTATTCTAGGTACTTTATATTTCTGTTAATACGAATAAAAAAAATTACTTCACGAAACATACCATTAACTTGCGTGTCTTCAGGCGCAGTCTCGGAATCAGAACTTATTAAGCGGCGAAGAGTTCTTGGTGTCCATCTGTACAGAAATTTCAAAGAGCTTGTGCTTTAAAATGAAAGGAACGAAGTAGGTATTCAATGATTTTTAGGGTCGGATATTTCTAACAGCTGGAGCCGATAATGCAAGCAGCCATTATTTCTAGTAGATTTCATAATGATCTTTCGAAATGTACATCTCATTGAAATGGGTAGATCCGTTTTCGAGAACCCACTTAGGTAAAAACAAATAAATAAACAAATGTTGCTCGTTTATAGTATAGAATGCTCGGCCAGATTATACAACTAATTAAACTTCAAAGCCGTAACCTCAGTTGCCGTGCAAATGGAAGGATATAAAACTGATGGTGAGGCCCACTGATGAAAATTATCAGAAAACTCATTGAAGGTGTGAAAATCAGTAGCAAAATTATTTCCGTCTAGCACGTATAAACACTTGAATCCCTCGTTAAGCTCAAGATTCAATATACCGCCCTCGCCGTAAACACATCACAGGGACCCTTGAAACACAAACTACTTTAAGCTTGTTCTTACCTGCCGAGGTTCCGGTGCGGGCGCGGTCTCCTCAGCAGCCGCCGCAATAGACTTGCCTCTCGACGTAGCCCCGCGCTCGACTCGTCTGCGCTTACCGCTCGACGGATGTCTCTTCGCCACCTGCCACCACAATTCAGTTTCAGCGTCAAATCATGACGTTCAACCCTTAATAAATATTTAATGGTCTGCATTACATACATACATTACATATAATCACGCCTCTTTCCCAGAGGGGTAGGCAGAGATCACGGATCTCCATTTGCTACGATCCTGACAAACCACTTTCGCTTCACTCACCTTCATAATATTTCTCATACATGCTCGTCGGTTTAGGGTACTTTTGACCTGGCCTTTTTGTAACATTTCTCCAATTTGATCAGAGAAAGTTCGCCTAGGTTTTCCCCTTCCAACTTGCCCTTCCACTCCTTTTATATACACTCTCTTCGTTAATCTCCTCTCATCCATCCTCTCTACATGCCCAAACCACCTTAACATACCCTTCTGAATTTTCGTGACTATATCTCCATCCATTCCACACTTATCTCTTATCACACTGTTTCTGACTCTATCACTCAATTTCACTCCACACATACTTCTCAACGCTCTCATTTCTACTGCATTCACTCGACTTTGATGTCTTTTCTGCCACACCCAACTTTCACTACCATACATAAGTGTGGGCACCAACACTCCTCTATGCACAGCCACACGCGCTGTTTGTGATATTTTCTGGCTGCCCATAAAGGCGTTCAGTGCCCCATTCACTCGATTCCCTGCATTCACTCTCCGTTCAATATCTTTCTCATGCTTTCCTTCTCCAGTAAATAATGTCCCCAAATACACAAACTCTTTTACTTGTTCCAGTCTTTCTTCACCAATCATTATTTCGCAGTCTGTCATAATTTCATCTTTTTCAAATACCATCACTTTCGTCTTACTTACATTCATCTTCATCCCTTTCCATTCAAAAGATTAATTAATCTTCGTTACCATCATTTGTAACTCCTCAGCTGACGATGCAAGTAGTACAAGGTCGTCAGCATATAGGAGACATTTGACGCGTAACCCTTCCATCCTCAAACCACATTCATCACCTTTCAGATCCTGCAGACAGCTGTCCATGAATAGATTAAACAGCCACGGAGACGCTAAACATCCCTGTCTAACACCCTTTTCGATGTTAAACCAGTCAGTATATGACCCGTTTATTCTCACGAAGCACTGGAACTTACTGAATGGCGCCAGCATCTAGAACTGAACTTGACTCGTGAAAAGAACAGAGATCTCTGAAAACCGTGAGAAGTGTTAAAATCAGTGAATCCAACCTTTTGGTGAGTGCCTAATCTATCACTTATCCTTCTGAATCATACTTTGTTTGCTGAGACATCGTAACTGCAGAAGTTCTAAAAGCGGCTGTCGAGGCATTTTACCCCCTCCAGCCCGAGTAGTAACATTTATACCGGCGCTTTATTAGCGAGGCGTGTTCAGACTTCACGAAGCATACCTACCTACTCATACGAATGAATTCCTTACACATACCATACTGCAAGAAAGGACATGGTACCTATCGTATACCATAAACTATTAGAATACCAGTAGTGATGATCTTCTTCAAGGATCCAGCATGTAGGTAATTCGTTAAGTCAAATAAATAGATAGTATTCGGTCGATTGCCTATATAAGGCCGCATCGGGACACACAAACCTAATGCCGCTGCGCTATAAGCTGTTATGTTGATAAATTGTACAGTCACGAACTTTAATTTGGGACCCATTTCCTTTAAATGTTATTAGAACATTCACAATGCAATAAGGTCGAAAACTTCAATTCAATAATAGTTGTGAAGTGTCAAGATAAGACAATTAAATGTCTTATCGAATGGGCCCTTGAATTGATAACCTCTTTGCCAAAAGCTATCATTACGGTTTTCTAATTACGAACATGTGCCATTGTGTGTCAGTGTCAGACAAGAAAATTGATTAAAAATGAAAACTGTCACTCACGAAATATTATATACAAATAACAGATATCGCCGTAGAGAAGACAGGGCTACAAGTACGAATGACAATTAAGCCGGGTCCGCTGCGCCGTGTTTGCGCCGTGTTTTTGTGTTTTTCTAACACCTAACATGTTATCCGTCAGTTTCGGCAAACAAATAGGGTTTTGTTTTGATTGGCAAAACATGTTAGGTGTTAGAAAAACACATAAACACGGCGCAGCGGACCCGGCTTTAGTCGGAAAAAATCGGTAATGATGTTTGACTCGTTCCGTCCCGTTGACGTTACTGAGCGGTTGTACCTATAGACTCGTATAAACGTAAATTGTCAGTATGGCAAACTTTACGACACTCCTTTAAAATATTGCTATACAATATTCCGCCTTAGGTGGGTCCCAAACTAAAGTTCATGACTGTACTTCCAAATAAATAAATAAATAATAAGTGCTGGTGTACCTACACGTGGGAGTTTCCATACTCACCTGACAGGACAGCCCGTGTCTCGCAACCGCCGCCCGCAACACTTGTCCATAAATAGCGCTTGAGCGTCTGTTAGGCCTAGATAAGTCCTGTCGCGTATGTTGTATGGTCTTCCTCGTCAATATCGAAAACCAACTGTCTTATTACGGTGTACGATTTGACTTCATTGTGAATGGCGAAATTAACTTAAATTTACCCGTTACAATATATCTTATGTAATTACTTGTAATTGTGCACAGAAGGAGGAGGCGAGGAGAACTGTCTCGACAAGGCCGGTCTCTCTCGGATGGTAGCTCGTCGCCAGCTGCCTCCGGCGCAAGTGGGCACCTCAGTGAGGAGGTGAGCGCCCGCCGCTTCGCTGATGCCAACCTGAGTCAAGACACATGAGAAACATAGAGGTAAGTACTAAATATACCTGCCTACCTGTCACTGTTGAGCACAGCAGGCCTAACATGCTTTTATCGTTTGTCATTTATTTATCGGTAAAAAAAATATCGTTAATAACAGCCGTACGAATACTAGAACATGGTTACTATATGCCGGACGATATATGTAACGCGTCGACAGCGGGACTAATTATCACTTATCGTTGGATAAGTGAGAATGATAAAGTCTCCTCTTATAGATGGGAGTGATTAAAACTTTGAGTTACGTGACGCCTATAGAACTCGATTCCCACTGGATGATGAATGTAACACATTATCCCCGGCTCATATACAAAATGTACCTACGCAAATTTATGTCCTGATTGCCTACTGATATGCCTGATGCCATTTAAACCACTGCGAGCCATAGACCTACGCTGTTGATTGGAAACATCACATACCTAAGCCTCTTAATCTCTTCGCAGACGTTTGTAGGTTTCCCTTACAAAATGTACCTTATAGTTCGTACCTAGTGTACCTACCTATATTTATAATGTAGGGATATATTTGAGCATCTATCTAAAATTTGCATCAAAAAAATCTAGTTAAGAGTCTCAAAATGAAATTTAGTTTCGATTCTTATGAATGACTTGGTACGCTGCCATCAAAACACTTTGAACTCCGCCCGAAGTTGACGTCAAACAGCCTATAATTATTAGTCTTATTACATTTATGGACAAAACAATGTATACATACTTATTGTTTAATCTGTCTAAACATCAATACGACTTAACAATATGAGTCACTTAGACTTGCCTATTCAAATCATCACGTTAATAGGACGTGATGGAAATGTTAAACTGTAAATTTAACTAGCGAAGTTTTTTGAATTCAGGCAATTTGCATACTGCTCATAAAGGTCTTGATTAAATTGCGGTCAATTCAAAAATGTAGGTAGGTATGTGTTATTTATTATGTAGTTCCACTGCATTACAAATAATGCACAATAAAACAATAGGCTCAGCCACGGGTTCAGCATAATTGACTATTCTAGAGCTTGGCAAATTAAAATTAATAAAATGGTAGCTACTATTACAATGTAATAACAATTACATTTCTTTTCTTTAACCGTTGTTTTTTTTTGGTTTACGGCGAAACCTTGTTAAGAACAGTGTAGACTGTTAGAGGTTTCCTAATTCGTATCTATATTATATGGATGTATCAAACACATTTAGCTTGTTTATCCTATACTATTTAACGAGCAATATTTGTATACACCTATATATATATATATATATATATTTGCAATCACGTTCTCGGAAACGGCTCTAACGATTTCGATGAAATTTGGAATATACGGGGTTGACACCGGTCGATCTACCTAGGTAAAGTAAAGTATTAAGTAAGTAATAGTTATTTACGATACAAGTGCAGAAAATAGGAAATTCGCAACGAGTGGCGATAAATTAAAACACGACCGAAGGGAGTGTTTTAAATCGCCACTCGTTGCGAATTTCCTATTTTCTGTAAAGTAAGCCTAAGTGTAATGTAAAGTAAGTTATTAAAAAAACCGGACAAGTGCGAGTCTAACTCGCGTGGTGAGGGTTCCGTATATAATCTAAATTTTATAAGTGGTTTTGAATACTCAAACTTTTTATAGGTTTTCCTGTAATCTTTAGGCAAGGAACTATTTTCCATATTTTTTTCAGAATTTTAATCCTAGTAGTTTCGGAGATAAGGGGGGGGGGGAATGGTCAATTTTCGTCTTTTTTCCTAAAGTACTTCAAATCTGTTTTTGCTAAAATTATAAAAGAAATATATCTGACATGCTTACAATTATTACTTACAATATTCTTACCACAACCGTGTGTCCGCAAGAGCTTCGTGCGCTCCCGCGCCTCACCGGCCAGTTTCTTAGCTTGGTTAAATATTCTTACCCCAACCGTGGCATCCTCCGATATGCTCCTGCTGAAACTCGCGCGGCTGCGTGCCCGCACGAGCCTCGTGCGCTCCCGCGCCTCACCGGCTGGCGGCGCCCCGCACAGGGCGGTATCGCGCAGTCGTTGTCAGTGTGCCGACTGAAACCTATTTCTTAGCTTGGTTAAATATTCTTACCCCAACCGTGGCATCTTCCGATATGCTCCTGCTGAACCTCGCGCGGCTGAGAGCCCGCACGAGCCTCGTGCGTTCCCGCGCTGTGCCCCCGGGTGGACCAGCGCCGACGCGCGCCGCAGCCGCGCGCGCCTCCCCGGCGAGCCGCGCCCAGCGCGATATCGCGCATTCGCTGTCGGTAGGCCGACCGAAACCAGCTACGCGACCGCCCTCCATCACTATAATCTGAAAGCCATTGAAGCTTTTAATAATTTGTCTCGAAATACACGAATTTAGGACCTACAAACTACGAGCTACTCACACTATTGGGCCCGAGTGTACTCATTCTAATAATTGTGCAATCCCATCTACGGCATTTACCTATTCTAAATATACGTAGATACGTTGCCACCTTCTGTTCTCGTAAAATATGTATTCGAGTTCGAACTTTGATATCATTTCTTCTTGACAATAACCGACACGGTATCGGACAATCACGAATATTTTTGAGTGGCGTTTTAATTATGATACCGCATAGAGCGCCCAGTGTTTAATTCTAAATAAGTATACCTACCAATCATCATTATTTGTAATGATAGTTGTCACCTCAGTCGGCACAACTCTAGCTGGCTGTAGCGAACAGTATTCTGGAGCCGTAAACTGCCGTGCATGACTTACCTGCTAGATCGGTATGATGCAGGAACTCGAGCCAGTTAGTAGCGAGCGGTATCGCGTTGTCCAGCGCCAACAACGTAGCCCAGAACAAAGTCACGCGTAGGTACATATTGTGACTTACCAGATCAGCGTAATGCAGCAACTCGAGGCGGTTAGTAGCCAGCAGTATAGTGGAACCGCTTCGCGCAGCTGGCACGAGCGCTCGCGCCACCAGGTGCCTCGCCAGTGCCGCGTCCAGCGCGCCCAGTGGTTCGTCCAGCGCTAGTAGCCTGGCCCCGGAGTACAGCGCACGAGCTACGCTCACGCGTACGCGCTGCCCCCCGGATAGAGGCACCCCCTGGCTGCCCAGTTGAGTCGCGTCGCCTTCTATAAATAACGAACAAACGTTTTGATCATTATCTGCATAGCCAAGTGGGTAAGATCCAAATACTCGGTCTAAATCTATGTAGTGACCCTGCCTACAAAGCTAAAGATTCCAGGTTCGAATCCCGGTATGGGAAATTATTTGTGTGATGAACACGAATATTTGTTCTTCAGTCATGAATATTTTCTATGGTATTTAAGTATTTATTTATCTATTAAGTATGTATATCGTCATCTAGTACCCATAGTGCTTACTTTGGGCCTAGGTTGATTCGTATAAGACTGCCCGAACATATTATTATAAAATGTTAAATGGCCAAAATCTGTATGAGATCCCTAGTAGCGAGGGAGGAAGGAGGTAGGGCGCAGTACAGATTCACTTGTAGCAACGCGCAATTTTATTAGGCGCGTATATAAATAGCGTAGTGGCAGTATGTCCGTAACAAATAAGTGTAGTTAAAATTATACTAAAATTAGCAAGAGTTGAGTGCGTACCGGGCAAGAGTTGCAAGTCCGGTACAAGGCCAGTGGCGCGCAGGATTCGCGAGTACTTGCTGTGGCACCAGGTGCTGTCCATCACGATGTTGTTCCGTACGGATCCCTCCAGGAGCCATGGCGGCTGTCCCGCGAACCACGTTGAACAATTTCTGTCAATCATTATAACATTGTTATTTATACCACACTTAGTAGACTCGATGGTCCTTCGAGTCAGATGGTTACGCCTTTAGTAGAATATCTGTCTCTTTAGCCAGGAGAAAACACGACAGAGTTTCTTGAAATAATGTTGCTTTCCTAAACATGGCAACTAGCGATAGAAAAAAGTTAAACCCATTATATGTTTCAACGTAAAATATATTAAGTAGGTACCATATTACATATTATCAATTATATATATACAAGTTGCGTAGAAAGAAAAATAGGTCTTGTATGGCAACTAGTTGCGGAAAAAAAAATCTTGCATCACAACTGGTGGCGAAACTTAGTTGCCATGGCAGTCGGAAGGCAGGCACCGACATAGGTAGGTGAAACTAAATAAAAACTTGTATAAACTAAATGAAACTTTATGTTTCGATGTCTTCATAGTTGGTAATACTTCTAGCCCAAAAACGTATAAAAATATAGTGTAAGTAGTAAAATAACTTGATAACTTCGCGGTTGTAAACAGTACAGGTAGGTACCAACACAACTTATTAAAAATATACATTCCGGCGGTGTGACCTTCATGAAATGTATTGATCTCGACAGTACTGTAGAAATGTACACGCGATATGTTCGGTTTTGATATAACTGTAATTTACACTCAACATTTACCCGCTCCGACAGACTTCGCCTCGTTCAAAGAACATTTCTCCCAAAATACAAGAGAGAAAAGAAGTTTTCCCCGATCCGCTTGCGCCGACCACCATTATGAGTTTTCCTGTGAATGCGAGATTTATGTAAAAAGACGTTTATATGCAGCAATCATTTAAGTATGCGCTAATAAACGATAGTTTACCTGTAGGAACATCTAAATGGTCAACTTCTAAGGCAATGTCATTCTTGGGTCCCCAACTGAATCCTGCGTTTCTAAATCTAATTAGAATTTCTTGTTTATCTTCTGCTACATTAAACATGTCTTCGTCTGATAACTGGTCGCTGCTCAGATCATCGCCCTCATTTGCATCTCTAATATAGTTTTCAAACGAACTGTCTTCAGGCTTAACATCAACAAAAGCATCGTTAAACGTGTCCGTCGATTTCCTTTGACATACCGCTTCATTATCGTCTTCTCTCACGTTCTTTGATTCGGGAAGATCTAAGTATCGTTTTATTCTGTTGGTGCTGACCTAAAATAGTTTTACTTATATCAAATGGTAGTGCAAGTGCATTAAAAATGGTAACAATGGTATAAGATTTACAAACATGAATGTCGTCTTACCATCGCTTGGATGACCATGAGCACGGTTACGGGCAAGATAAGCAGCGGCACGGACAGCTGATTGAAAAGAGCTAGGCCAGTGAAAATGTTGACTGTTGTGAATGTGTTACTGTTATCTAAATAATAGTACACTGTGAAGGTAATCATCGTTACTAATATCGTGGATATTTGAGTTGTAAAAGCTGAAACCAAAATCACATGTAAGTTTGTATACTTACTGTTCTTACGGTAGATACCTATTATGTTATTTTCACAATTACATCTTTTACGTACTTAGAGAGCTCCAGTAAATTGATTCTTTGTTCAGGAACTTAAGTTCTAATTCTCTCAGGTTAAGAATTTTCTCATTAAAGAGATCTTCCCATACGTATAGTTTTATAACATGCATCCCTTGCAATATCTCCGTTAACTTCGACATCCTGTGGTCGGTACATCTTCCAATTTCCTTGGAATTGTCAAATATTTTCTTCCCTAGGTAGAATTGCAAGGGAGTGATGAATAAAATGCTAGCCGCTGAACCTATTATAGCACTGACTCCCAGTTTTGTGTACAATAAATACAAAATAACAGATACCTGCAATAATAAAACAAAGATTAACACAGGGTAGGTATATGTCTACTGATCAGAATTGACTTTCAAAATCGGTTTAAAGAAGTACTTAAGTTAACATTGTTATGGTGAGCGTATGTATGCGTGTTTATATTCACACAAGTTTTTATTTTATTTTAGAAGGTATCTTAAATGAACTAAACTAAATACAATTTATAGACATGCATTACATTTTACATTTAACTTCAGTCGTAAGAAAATAAAAATCTGTAAAGTACAATGTATTTTAACTTTTTATCTCATCATTAAAGTCTTCTCAAAATTTAAAAATATACATATGATTATTAAAGAATTGTGCAAACGTATAATGTCACATTATATTACCTTCAGGGGTATAGCCCACGTATAATGGCAGATCCAGACACAAGACATGACATTGTAAGTGTCCTGTGAAACCAGATTGGTGAGGTAGCCAGTCTGGGTGTTGGAGTCTGGCGGCGCCAGCAGAGGAGCCTCCTCTTCCGAAGCGTCGGGCGTCGACCACGGCGCCAGTCGCATGCACTTGTCATACACCATTCCCTGTTACCGTCAATTCAAAATTGAGATCTAAAACACGCACTCAATTAAACTTTAGTAGCTATAGAATGTTTTTAGACATACAAGAAACAAATACGTAATTACCTACTAGTATTAAGTACATAAAACAACAGTTGTAATGACACTCGTAACATAGATCCAGTTAAGTGTCATTCATGATCAGGTAGTTACTTACTTGTAAAGCTGTCTTTAACCTAGTCCCTTCTACTGTCACTAAATGCGTTGAGTTTTGAGATAGGAATCCCTGGCTTATCAGCGCCAACGTTACTATGAGAAGCATTATATATCCATTACTCAAAAATTCTTCCACGGTCACCGGAGCGTCTAAGTTGTGTTCTTGTGGCGTGTCTTGTATGTATTTAATGACGATGGCCAGTCCCAAAGGTGGCACTACGCCTATTAAATCGCTGAACAGTTTGAGAACTCCGGCGATATAAAAGTTTGGCCACACCATTCGAATGTAGCACGTCCATATACTGGAAGGGTTAATTTCCATTTTAGTTTTCTGGAATAACAGCAAAAGAAACAAAATGAGATCAATGTTTGATGAAATACCTACAGTATGATGGACCTATTGAAACACGTAATGTATGCAAAGCAAAGTAACAGACCTTTTGAGCGTCATAAATCTTTTTAAGTTTATTGTAATGTCTCACGGAACATTCGTCTTCGGGGAGTTCACCTAAATCCTCTTGCTCTAGTGGTGACTCATACCCCTTGTAGAGCAGCGAATTTAGCCAATAAAACGATATCTTGGAATAAAAGTGGCTGTCGTTGTGCAAATAACTGATGTCATTTAAAATATTTGATGTAGATTTTGGAGTTTTTTTAAATCTTTTTGTTACCTGAAACAAAATATTTACTTAAACATACTTATTAAGACCTTAGATGGTGACCTAATCTAAGAAAAAATAAATAAACTACCTACCTAGCAACGTAGCATCAACTACCTAGGCTAGGTAAGAAAGTATTATATTATAATGCATTCTATTATTGGGCGGCGAACGAATTCTCTCTCTAATTATTCCAAAGTTCTATAAGTAGTTATTCACTTTTTAACCGACTTCAAAAAAAAGGACGTAGGTTACTAAAATCGGTTGTATTTTTTATTTTTTAATGTTTGTTAGCTCAGAACTCCGTCATTTATGAACCGATTTGTACAATTCTTTTTTTTATTTGAAAGTATATGCTTCCAGGTTAGTCCCATTGTTATCAAAACTTCAGTTGGATGATGGGAACCATGAGGAATTGAGGGAACTCTTCAAATATAGAAGGTACCCATGTAGTCATTTCGGTATGTTCTATTATAACTAGTGTATTTACACCCGGAAATCACAAATTCGGTGAAGTGGAACTGATGATGAAGACCACAGATGACTTATGGAACACGTACCTACTTAAAACTGTAAAACTACGTTACTGATTCTGATGATTCCGTTGAAATAGCAATTAATGAAGTCCTAAATGCCAAGTGTGCCAAATCGACGGAACTCTTCAAATATTATCGGCCCACGTACAGTGATTGATTGGTTTTCGTCTGTAATAATCAACGTATTTACTCTCGGAAAGCAGTCCATGTGGTAAAGCGAAAGGAAATATGGAAATGTTCATTTGGCTTGGCGGAGTACTAAATTGAAGTCGGTTAAAACTTTGTTTTTAAAGTAAATTATTACTTAGCATTGTTTTAATGTTTATATTTTATGTACCTACCTACCTACTAACACTAGAATTAAGTTTTTCATATGTTTTTTACTAAAAACTATGGGCATGTTTCCGAAACAAATTATTTAAATTTGAATTAAGTATTAGTATTGAATTAAGATTGTCCATAAACTAAAAAATTATGGACAATCTTACACAAATCGAACTAGTCCCATAGAAAGCTCAATAAGGCTTGCGTTATATGATGATATATTTAATAGATATAAATACTTAAATACATAGAAAACATCCAAGACTCGGAAACAAATATTCATGCTCATGACACAAATATTTGCCGTTTCCGGGATTCGAACCCAGGACCTTCAGCTTCGTAGGCAGCATGATTAACCGGTCGTCAAGTATGTTAGTAACTATAGTCTTGATACATATTTGACATGCCCTAGATTGAATACTTCTAAATTAAGTATAACGTGTCTGCTACCTGACATATTAACAGGTTTGTCACAATAAAAACTTAATAAGATAAAAGGTAATTCAGACAACTGAAAGCCTTAAGTCATGTGTAGGCTACTAATGGACGTAGAGTGGGTTCAAAGGATGCTGGATGGATGGTTTGCAAAGATGCTGGCGCCAAGGTATATAGTATCTCGGCGGCGGCGGCCGTCTGGCGGGTCCCACTCGACTCTTGGGACGTGACTTTAATGATGATTGAAATAAAAGTCTACTAAATACCCATTCTAATAAAGGGTTAATATTATGTATAAATAGTTTTTTCACCGAGTACCTAACTTTCAAGTAGAAATTTACAAACTCGGTCCGAGTTTGTAAATTTCGACTTTAATTATCAGTGATCGGATTTTATGGTGCAACACGGCGGAATATCGAGTAGAAAAATGTATATACATGGACAAAATCCCGACATCTTGTTTAAAAAACCGGACAAGTGCGAGTCGGACTCACCCACCGAAAGTTCCGTAAAAATTGCAAATTTATAATTTTCAGATTTTTTCCTGTGTTTGTAGTATAAGACGATATTACTTGCCAAATTTCATAGTTCTAGGTCAACGGAATGTACCTACACTATAAATTTTGACTGGCAAACCATAAAATATAGCCTAATATAATAACCACCCAGAGTCTTAAGTCTATTCTACACTCAGGTGAAAGAATTTTGAAATCGTATAGCGGTTCCAGAGATTACCATTACATACAAACTCCATTACAAACAGACATTTCCTCTTTATAATGTTAGTACGGAAAATTTTGAATTTTTGTGTGTTCCCATTTAATGATTTGTTATTGTATCTACTTGGATTATGGTAGGTGCAACTTTTTTAGGTATAATACATATAAGTTGTACCTTATAGTACGTAAGTAGAGGAAGTAAGTACAATCATCCACAATCTACATAAATATCTAACATGACGAAGTGTGCAAAAAATATCTGTCACTGATCTGTTATTTTGGTACTAACTAACATACCTACACTGAAGTATACATATTTTGAGAAATGCATCTTGTAAAGGTACGCAACGGTCTCCTAGCAGTCTTTCCAGTCAGCTTCTTACGGCGATTAAAACGGGCTTACCTTAGGGTAGACACTTAATTTTAAATACCTTCTTACATGCACAGGAACTCACTCATCCCATTAAATAGAATTATGTCGCTTATCTAGTTAGGATAGTGCTCGAGTCGAGTCACACTATTAAATTAAGCTGATGGTAACGAGTTGACTTATGTTAATGTACTATTTTACAATGAAACCTGAACATGTACAAAACTTATAACTGAAAGGTTGTAAAATAAGAAAAACTTTGAAGTTGCACTTTTTAAAATGTAAAATATTTACATATACCTACACTGTAAACAGTAAAGTAAGTTGTATAACTACCTACTCAAACAACCTACTTTTAATTTAGCGATAAATTAGAGATAGTTAAGAACTCCCCAGTGGCAGGTGGACAACGTACTATATCATGTATTTTCTTTTCGTCTTAATCAATAAATAAAAATAAAAGAAACATGATCGAATTTAAGTACAGCCGGTGAGCATTTAGAACAGTATTCGGGTTACGGGTCTATCTATACTTTCTCTAGCTTGCTTTTACACGGTCTTACGGGTGAAATCGTATATTTTGGTAGGTATAGGTAGGTTATTTCACCCGAACCCAAATACTGTTCTAGAAGAGCTCACGGTCTAAGTTCCTACTTATAACTATTTAGCCCGAATGGCGAGTATGCGCATTGTAATTGCATTTGTCCTTAGTAATTAAAACTCGGAAAGAAATTGAGTAGCATTTGCAGATGTTAATCATGAGCGAGCACGCGTAAAGCGTAACGTGGGTACAATATGTAGTGTTTGTTTTAATCACAGCCGCGTGTAGTATCTACGCCGATATACTATATGGGGTTTCGTCATAACGTTCTAAACGTGGAGTACATACCTATGTATACAATTTTTGGACTTCAATATCGATATACTTTTTGATATCGATATACTTTTTGGTGCTAATGTAAGTTGACTCCCCTTCATCTTAGCGCTATCCCCATTCTAAACGAGCCTGAGGTCCGCATGATAGTCTCAAAAATCGGCGTAGGCATTAGTTTTTGCGAAGGTCACAGCCATATTACTATGCCCTTTCAACCCAGACAGGAAACTAAACCTTTTGTCAAATGAATGAATTTAAATGCCTGCACCACATGTTTCTGTTTATCCCAATGGTTGACTGGTAGAGAGTGCATTAAGTCCTAAATTTGTTCTTTTTCTTGTACTTAAAATTTTTAATAAAGTTTAAATTTAAATAAGTAAATAAATTCACAACTAGATGACTTTGTTAGACGCCTTCCTCTAACTCGGTTTAACGACGGCTGTTAGGTTTAGACAACAATCGAGATCAACGGCACAACATGCCTTACAAAGCACGGAAGCGCTCAGTTAGTAATCAGTTAGTTAATCACTTACACAGGTCACAATTTGACAGTAAGTACCTCCTATGTTGGCACGTTATGATTATCACTATACTAAAAACGCCAGTATGGAATGGAACCACGTGGGGTCGGGAGTAACAAGTGGCAGGCAAGTGTAATGTAATGTGCAAATTAATTGTGATAGGGTGTTTTTAGGTCAATGGCGCAGCGGTGGGCTCGCTTCATGTGTGCCGCAGTCGCGTTTCAAAAGCCGCATAGACATTCCTCTGCGCTACAACTCGAAATGATATGCCAACACGCATTATAATTCTCATCAAGCTATTATAATGCCGCTCCACTTTCCGTTTACGTATATCGCATACCTGTTGATTAGAATTGTAAAAGGTGTCGCTTGAGTATTGGTATTCTTGCTGTTTTCGAAGGTGCTCAAGTGATTTTACCATTTACATTTTGCTAAGGTAGATACGTATATATGTTAAATGTAAACATATCACGGGAAAAGTATCTAAGTACAATATGATGAAAATGTCGTACTTACCTCGTCATAAAAACATACGCAGTCAACTCCAGATATAATAACCGCCATCATGAAAATTACTGTATGGATGTAGATTTCTATGTGATTTAGAAATGGTCCTGTATCGAATAGTTGCCATATAATAGCTGCCGTGGAAACTGCGGTGAGGAGCCAGTATATCGCGAGGTACAGGAGAGAGGCAGCTGATCGTCGAGTCCAGAGCGCGACGTGGAGGGCAGCAGCGGAGAGCCAGGCTAGAGGGGCGAGGAGGGCGGCCGTGAGTGGGACTATCAGGCTGAACCGAAGCCCCGCGGCTGCCGCTCCGAGGACCATCGCTACGCCCAGGACGAGGCTTGCCGCGCCTCGCACGTTCTGCCCTCTCCATCGCTTGGTGCTCCTATTGCAATAAGTTAATTTCAACTTAACGTAAGTGGTTTTAAGGGCCGATCCATATAGCACGTATGTATATTTGCGATGTGAAACAAAAACAGGTAATCCCCACGGGAGACGTAAATTCTTAACTTAACTGAAGACGTGCTGAGGACACATTAAATGCAAATAACAACCATTGTATCTAAACTGTAAGATGTTGTATAGGAATGACTCATTTCTTGAGGAAAAAATATAACAAAAACAAAACATGTACCTACATAAATAGTTAATCATTAATAATATTATATAATATATTAAGTATATTCTCAATATTTGTTCATGATTATGTGACATGACCTGTGACACACAAATATACCTATCACAAAAATATAAAGAATGATCCAAAAATCGTGTCATGCGTGACGTAATTTGTGGGTGACCACAAAGTGTTAATATTTTTTTATGGTTTTCACCTAAAAGAACTAACTCTTTTACTCTTACCAGCTAAAACATAGCGAGTACCGTCAAACATACTTCCTTTCCCGCTTTTTTCGGAAAAACAGGAATATTTTATATTTTTTTCTATAATAGGATGATATTGTTTTTGATTAACGAATCATTCGTGGTAAGTAATACTCATGTGTTCATGAGGAGAAATATTTTTTTTTAAATCAACTACATGTCAACAACAACAATCACTCACATTTTTATCGATTTTGATCGCGGCTAAAGTTATCTGGACTTCCAACATTGCCCATGTCGATTATTCAACTATAGCTCCTATGCTATTGAGACAAGACTTAGTGAAATATTTTGGGTAAGCATGGCGTTCCATTTGAACATCTTGGTCTTTACTACGCAAAGTTTTAACAATACAGATGGGCAATGTTATCTGGGCATTTTGGCTCTCTTCCTTAGAATCTAAGGTTTTCCCAATTCTCATAATACACATTGAAATTTCGACAAAATTTGGCCCACACAAACGCACCTCACATTCCACAATTTGCTGCAAGCTCCTAGATGAAGTTAAAGACATCTGTGACTCAAAGTAAAGGTCATAAATATAATCTAGTTTCTATTAAAAATTGTTAGTTAGCCATAAATGTATTTATAAAGTGTTTTCGTTCATTAACAGATTTGTTTAAAATTTGTTTTTGGGGCTAAAATCTGCCTCATGGCAAAGTAGGCATATAAATAGTACGGGAACCTGTGTGGAGACGGCTTTGCGCAGCAGCATATCAGCGCAGCGGAGACAGTGGCGCAGTAAAGATGCAGCGCGTGCAGCGCAGCGGCCAAAGCTCGCGCGGCGCACGCGGCATCGCCGCGCTCGCACACCGCCTCCATGCCGCCAGCCTGTTGTAACAAGAATTTAAGGTAACACCGGGGAAAGAGCTCCGTATAACCATAACCACCCGGCTTTTAACTAAATGCTTCAGAAGAATGATGGCATTCTTTGGCCACGGGCCATGAGGCCCGCCTGGAAGTTTGCTTTGGTTATAGTAGAGGCAGAGCGCCCACACGATGGACGAATGCAAACCACAGTACCACGGGTGTCGACATCCAGCGGGCAATATGATTCACCCAGAATATACTTAATGGGTTTGGGAGGGCGGTGGTGAAGAACCAACGAAAAAGAGAAGGGGAAGTGGATTCGAAGTATAAGGAAATTATTAAAAAATGTCAATAGTTTTAAGTATCTTGATGGACATATACTGACAGACAAACTTAAAGACGACGACGATCTCGAGAGGCAACGACGGGCCATTGCTATGCGAAGCAATATGTTGGCACGTCGGTTCGCTCACTGCTCTGACCAAGTCAAAATTACTCTGTTTGGGGCCTACTGACAGGCGTTCTACACTAGTCACTTGTGGTACCATTACACGAAGCGGTCGTTCAACAGCGCGTTTCGTGCAATGTTACGGCTACCGTGGCGTTGTAGCGTAGCGCGTCTGGTATGTTTGCCGTGAACAGAGTGGAAGACTTCTACCGCGTGCGCTTTACGCATTTTCGTTAATTTTATGTAATAAAAAGCCTTACAAGTAACTTGACCCATTTTTTAAATAGTTCATTATACGTACATTAATTTTGACATGACAATATTTATAAATATATATCAGAAGTTTCATTTTATTCATTGTTTTGTTTTGCACCCTCGCTGTCAAAAGGTTAAAGAAAATCGGGGCCTCGTTTAGATATGGGCACGCGTCGTGATTAGCGACGAAGAATGGGTGGCACACGTATATATGTACGATGAGGAACAAGCGTGCGCGTTTTCACACACGCTTCTTTCGCCGGGCTTCCTTACATGACCTTGTGGTAATAATGAAGCACTATATTTAGATCACACAGTTCCCGCAGTTGCGTTACTCGTACTCATAGTCATAACTTTACGCCTAATTTTAATTAATTCGTTTTAGAAATAGCATTCGTTTCTATAAGTGTACCTACGAGCCTACGACAGATGTATGTATGTTGAGGAGTAGGTACTGTTTTTATCCGAAAAGAGCGTATTGCAAAGAAAGTAGGTAAACCCGCGGGACAAAATATAGCCTATGTCTACCCAGACCATTTTTAAAAAAATTAAAAATGGGATTGCAGGATTGACCTTTACCTAACTTGATGGAAAGTTAAGATAAGGCAAGATGGATACGCTCTCCCAGAAAATGCCTAATACCTACACAGGTTAAAGAATGTTTGTTATCAGATGAGTAGTTCTGGAGATTACACAGACTTTTCCTCTTTACTAGGTACTAGCTTCCGCTCGCAACTGCGTCTGCGTGGACCCGGGATAAAACTATCCTATATTTTAACAATTTCATGTAACCGGATTTGTACAGTTTTATGAAACAGGTGCAAACAAATTATTTAGAGGTGATTATTATTTGATCATCTTATTTGGCATCAATAAAACGTAAGAAAAACGATGATTTAATTGATGAATGATGAATGTATTGGTAAAATATTCTGTGGATTTTACTTGTGAGTGTGTGTTTTATAATTTTAGCAAAAACAGATTTGAAGTAATTTAGGAAAAATGACGAAAATTTACCATTCCCCCCTTATCCCCGAAACTACTAGGCTTAAAATTCTGAAAAAATATTGGAAAACAGTTCCATGCCTAAAGATTACAGGAAAACCTATAAGAAGTTTGAGTATTCAAAGTACTTAACGGGAAAATGCTCAATATTTTCATTCTTGGAACCGCCTAACTAGAGTTTCCGATCTTCTTGTAGGTGACAGTGTAACTGTCTACCTCATTCCATCTTTAATGATTCAACGTACTCAATGGTGGGAAAATCAGTTGAGATCGGAGCTCTCTTCTAAGGCACACACCCAACAAAACGTTTAACAGACGAAATTGTTTTTACGTGTTACCTCGCTATCGGAACGATAAGAAACACTCCTGAGTCCTGACATTTAAACTTTTTTAACAATTTCGTGTAACCGGATTTGTACAGTTTTAAGAAACAGGTGCAAACAAATTATTTAGAGGTGATTATTATTTGATCATCTTATTTGGCATCAATAAAACGTAAGAAAAACGATGAATTAATTGATGAATGATGAATGTATTGGTAAAATATTCTGTAGATTTTTACTTGTGAGTCTTTCACTCAAAATAGGCACCTACCTAACCTACACCATGAGTGACTCTATCCTTTTTGTGCTAACTAGATGTGTTTGTGTACTTTGATAGATTACTTAAACTTAATAGGGCCATGCCAGTGACGTGATTTTTCTGGATTTTACAAGATGCCTAGAAGGGCTAGTAGGTACAATTTGCTACTAAGTCTCATCACGCGCGACTCAGTGACTTGTCTCACTTGCATTTTGCAAATTAGAAAGAGGAGGGCTGATTTTCTCGTCTCGCGTCTCGTCGCGTTGTCTGTTTTGCTAGTCCCGCTGATGGTTGACTCTCGGCTCCTCAATTGTTATATAGGTAAAAATAAACCTGTAGTTTGGATGATTAGCAATACATTTTTGATGTTCCTTTAGGTACACGCATTTTTCATCGGCTCAGTCAGATGTTGTTATCACAACCAAAACAAACTCACCTAAAACTAAACAACACTGCCGGAACTGTCTAAGTCACTGCACTCTCATTTTTGTGAAACGTTCCATTGCATAATGGATGTCAGTGTTCAGTTAGTTAGCATTGTGCGGTTTGTTTTTATTCTTCGGTGGGTTAAACGCGGCGGAGGAACATTGGGCGTGCTGGCGTCGGCCGGTTCCACAGAGTGACTGACTGAGTGCTGTGCTCCCTTGCTCAGTAGTAGCCACGAGTGTTGGCATGCGTGTGAGTGTGTGTGGGCCGCCGCGTCACGGCGGCGGCTCCGCGTCGCCGGCCGACGTCTGCCTGTGCCGCGCCGCCGCATGGAAGCACTGACCGACCTAGCAGCGCAGCCAGCAATTTAGTTCACTATAACTGGTTGTTTTTCTAGTGCACTTTCATGCATAATGCAAATAGTACAGGTAGATGCACGGGTTTGCGTGCTCCTCTCATGTATATAATAAATATATGTTAACTCGGAATTACTTCGCATAGTTATAATATAAATCCAAAAACAAGTACCTACCTACCTATGAGTTTTGGGAAACAATAAAATCATTCCTTTTATTTGTCATGTAATTTGAACAGGATGGGATTCAATAAACGCTGGAAGAGATGACAAACACCACTTTGTTTACCAATGACGCTGTCATGTGAGTAAACTGAAGCAGATGTGTGTGCCATTGATACAGATTCTTGACCTAAAACGGCCGGAACTCGTTAGATAAGGCTTGTTCACAAAAAAAAGTAGCTAACGAAAACTAAGTCCCCACTGTCACCCAGTAGGTCTAGGTAGTTCAAACCGCAATTAGATAGCCAACCGAGTATTCTTTTATTTATGTGTAAGAATCTAAAATCCATCCATTTTTCCTTAAAAGTTGTGAAATCCTACATAATGCCAGTTAAGGCTTAAAGCTAAAATGATTGCATAGAAATGTGTCTACTTCTGGCATGATTTAAAACAATTTATGACCTGCATACGGTTATTAAGAGTCTGGAAAGATATTCGCGGAACATTATAGCATCGATAATCTATTTGAGTAAATGAAATAAACAACCTCTATCACCCAAACGTGTAAATTACAAAATCTAAGACTACAATCCAGAGATTTCGAAAGTTGGCTGAAAACTGGATAGCAGCTGATATAAACATTCATAACGCCACTCAAAACGATAGGCGAAGATACCTTCTTTTTAATTAAATTCTTAAATAAATGTCACCTTGTAGGGGGATCGGGAATTCGGATACATATTTACCTAAACTTAGCGGCGGCGTTGTGCTCAGTCTATGGAAGCTGACTCAACTTTAAACAAATTACAGCAACATAAATACATCTTTAAGTATTTACATTATTATACATGAACTAAATCCCATCTACCGCGCCGCACTCTTCCGTCAATATCTCCATAACTTTAGCAAACAGGTCGTGTTTGATATCGTTTTCGTATAATTCAAGGATGAGAGGTTCATTTCAGATACCACATTTTCACTGGTTCATAGAAAAAAAATGAGATCCGTGCTAAAATAGAAAAACAGGAAATAAAAATTCTTACACAATCTATGCCTACCATTAAACTACGTGATTGTGCTTTATAAAAAAATATGATTAAACAGCCCTATTTATATAGAATATAGAAACATTAACTTTTCTCATACATTTAACTTATACATGTGTCAAAAAAATCATTTGCATCGTGCGGCGGCGGCAATCCCTTACCCGAGCGCGCCGCGGTACCGGTGTGCAGTTGTACTTTGACTTAATTCCAAATCTGACAGGTATTTGTTAAGTATTTCCTAGGAAAAGGGAGGTGAAAAACTGCTATGGGAAGCGAAAAGCGGGAGAGAGATTTGTTACTCAGGCGTTGCACTCGGTCCGTCTTGGTTGTGAAACAGTGCGGGGGTTGTGTGTTCGCGTGAGCTCGCCTTTGGCCTTGCCGGCCCTCAGGTTCGCTTGTAAGACACTCGGGGGTAGGGTTTCTGAGAGCGCGCTCTGAAGGGACGCTTCGGGACTTCGGCCCTAAGCGGAGCTCGGCCTTTGGCCTCGCATCCCTCGCCGCTCACAGGCTCGC
Source organism: Epinotia nisella (assembly GCA_932294315.1). Taxonomy (NCBI): domain Eukaryota; kingdom Metazoa; phylum Arthropoda; class Insecta; order Lepidoptera; family Tortricidae; genus Epinotia; species Epinotia nisella. Next base: position 13,134,875 of record OW028679.1, on the reverse strand, counting down.
GTAGAGAGCGCGTTTTGATGGGACGCTTCGGGCCTTCGGCCCTACGCGGACAGTTTACTATTCCCGAGTGTCTAACAAGACGACTAAATACAAATTCCGACGTACAAATCTCAATTTACTTTTCGTTTCCTATAGCAATTTTTCTCCTCCCTTTTCCTAGGAAATACTTAACCAGTATCTGTCACTTCCTTTCTTGGCAATCCCTTTCTTGAAGCGGCGAGGCATTTTCACCATACAAAAATACCGGTTTAACTTCGTTCAATTTCGTTCTTTGGTTTATGATATCATTTTTGATCAGGCTGTCTAATAATACGAAAATGTTACCTAAATACATGATAGAGTCCTACATTAAGAGCCTAAAATAATTCAAAATATTAGACTACTTCGGGGACTTTTGAAAAAAAACGGTTCCGATCCCAGGTTTAATGGTATGCATGGATTTTGTAAGAATTTTTATTTCCTACTTTTCTACTTTAAGTAGCACGGATCTCATTTATTTTCTATGCACAAGTGAAAATGCGGTTCCTGAAATAAACCCCTCATCCTTGAGTTATACGAGAACGATATCAAACACGATCTATTTGCTAAACTTATGGAGATATTGACATAAGAGTGCGGCGCGGTAGATGGGATTTCCCCCCCTCCCCCTCCTACCTGCGTGGTACCAACCACGTGGCTACCAGGCTAAATCAGCTCAGATGACCACTAGGTATACCTGTGCCAAGCGGCTTCCTTTGTTGAAGACTTGCACGGTTGATGTCACTAATGACCCGACTATATATATATATTGTATGTTTGTGTCCGAATTTCCGATTCTTAACCATGTGTGTGCATACATTGTAACTATGTTGGTCAGCTGTGTCTTACCGAGCCAATGTCACGACAGGTTTTCTCCGCGGTCGGTGAAGGGCAGAGCGGCGCGCCGGCGCAGGTTTTCCGCCCATTGACCTGCATTCTCGCGCTACACTAGGGTTTCTCAGACTCTCGCTTCGTTTTCGAAACTGGCGAGAGCATTCTTAGGGCATGCCAGTGCTTGTGGGTATCACAAAGTTTGCAGTTATTTATGGCATTAATGTTTAGTGCATGCGAAAATGTACATTGCCATACGTAGCTCTACGCAAATAGAACTTGTCTAACAGTAGTGAAACAACGTCGATATACTTAACATAAAAACAATATATTTTACAAAACTCCGCCAACATTCAAAAATATAAAAAAATACATTAATTTATTCAAAAATAAGCATTCAATATTCTACGCCTGAAGTCTTGTTCTTAGTTCAAAGTCTAAACGATCCCTTAACAACAAGCAGCGGGGAAACTGATCGAATTCTCGGATGCCATCTTTATTGTCCTCGATTGCGAGATTCCACATATTGCTTTATTAAGATTCCCACATGATGGAAACAAATTTTGATAACACCGAGAATGGCATGATCCCTTCTCTTTCAAAGAGCCTAACGATATGGCATGAATAATAGTTTGGTCTAGAACTCGAGGTCCCAGCCAGAAGTTTCGTCTGGGGGTAGTTTCTCCTTGGGGTACTTCTCGAAGTTGGAGAGGTCGGTGGGGCTCGCGACGCGCTGCACGAGCGGCGCTTTCATCTTGCGCTCCCGCAGCGCTTCCCAGTCAAATCCGAGGAACCATCTGTGAACAAAAATTATAAGAACATAGTACCTACCTGTTTGTTTTGTCGAGTCAGATTTGAGATTTCACTAATGCTAACATCACCTAATGTAACTCACCCAGCGCCGGCCCTAGCCTGATACGGGTGGACCGAAATGGTATTTGGGCACCCTTTGGTTGCGTTCTCACTTCACAACACACGACTTTTCGCTAGATTTTTTTGCCTCTTTTTGCGCCCTTTGACGTCTGGCGCCTAGAGCAGCTACTCTCTCCGCTCTACTCTCTGGCTGGCCCTGAACCCACCCCCTTTAAAGTTGCATTCAGCTTTATCGCTGCCAAAACTAGGTACCTACCTAACTAAGTAGAAGTAGGTAACGAGAGCGTAGTTTTGTGAGTATGGTAACAGAGATGTTTCAGGCTACAATGCGTAAACAAACACGCTCCTTTGATGATTGTACAAATGCTTAGTTAGGTATTATTTTTATGATCTTAAGTTTACGGCTCGTTTGAAATAAATCTATAAAACAGGTTTTTAGGGTTCCGTAGCCAAAATGGCAAAAACGAAACCCTTATAGTTTCGTCATGTCCGTCTGTCCGTCTGTCCGTATGTCACAGGCATTTTACTCGAAAACTATAAGGTGTATTTGAATAAAATTTTGAGAAAAGGTGTATTTTGTTAGCCGCTACATAGTTTTGTAATTAAACTGACAAAAAAAAAATTTTTTAGGGGTGCACTCCATACATCAAACTAAAAGTCAAAAAAATTTTTTTCATTGTGACCCCCCGTGTGGCACATCAATCGATAGGCTTTTCAAAATAAATATAAGGTTTCTTAGCATTTTTTTTAATTAAGTGAATAGAGCCGAAGATAATCGCCCCGAAAGTCACTAAAATTCTGTCCCCCCCCTCTAATTTTTGAACGGTGTATTTTAAAAATATGGAAAAATTCATGGACATAGGGCTTATTAATTTCATTCACCGAAAATTGTTTTGAACAAGATCGGTTCAGAGGTTTTCGAGATATTGCTGAAAAACTGCCTTCCTCGAAGAAAAGGACTTAAGTGCCGTAAAATTTCTGTGACGATACGACCTTTTTAATAGGCACGGAACCCTTCGTTTTGCGTGGTCCGACACGCACTTGGCCGGTTTTTATTTCTTCCTATTACGGGGTAATTGAAACATAAAGCAATGTAGGTTTTTGACAATACTTGATACTGAAATTAGTAGTTAAACGTTGGCTTTACATCTATACTTTCCAACGCAAAACTGCATAATAAAAAAGTCATACTTATGATTCTTAACGTCCATCATCTGCTTGAGATACCCGAGGCGCTCTGCGGGCACGGCGCGGCACAGCTTGCGCACGAGCATCTGCGCGGACTTGGGCACGCGCGGGTGGAAAGGCACGGCGTCGATGCCGCGCAGGATCAACGTGTAGGTCTTCATGTGGTCACTGCCGCCGGCGCGGAAGGGCGGCTTGCCCACCAGCAGCTCGTAGATGAACACGCCGAGCGCCCAGCAGTCCACGGCGCGGTCGTGCCCCTATGGACAGGCGTTTGTTTGTAAGGGCGGGTTGCAGGACGATTGCAGGCCATCGACATTTAAATATAGCGCCGGCAGCTGTCATTCCATAGAAACTTATCAAACTTTCCGTGCAGCGTGCAACCCACCCTAAGTCTACATAGGTAAGTTACAGTGCCGGCCTGGCGAGAAACCTATCCTTAGGTACCTACGGTTTCAGTATTACAACCACAATTTTTCTCCATAAACTCGTGCTAAGGTGCTCAAGTGTTATAAAATGAGCAAGCTGGTGGGAGTCAATTTCTATGGGTGCCACGCCACTGGTTCGTTATCGTCTCATGCCTGCAGTATGCCAGAGTACTTATGAGCTATAGTAAACACTTTAGGGGTCCTTTAAAACAATACAGTGCCACAGCAGACTTCAATAGAGATGGTGAGACACTTAAAAATATTTCAGATTGCAGATATTTGTCGTCCGATCTGAATAAGAGCAGTCATAGCGATTTTTGCATAATTTTATCTACTGGCAGGGAAGTGTATTGGTATTTTCTTCTCCATAGGAGGCCGTAATCGCGGCCTTACAACCAGGATTGATTTAATAAGGTAATGCACCTAAAATTAGTTCGAAGCAACAAAATGACGCGGCTGAGGGAAAAAGGCGACATGTGCAGGCTTTTAGTCTAACCTCTTGAGCCATATGTATCTCACCTTATTTAGCACTATCTCTGGAGCAACGTATTCGGGCGTGCCGGCAAAAGTCCACGTCTTGACATTTGGGTCAAGTTGCTTGGCGAATCCGAAATCGACCTACAAATAAGTAAAACGCGCAATTAAGAGACGAGTATATTATGACGCATTCGGGTCGTTCTTCTTTTCGACCGACAATAGCCTGTCCTTCGTCTTATTACGGCATCTCATTTGAGTAATGATGTTTATGGTTTTATAATGTTCGAATGAACGTCCATATTATTTTATTAATTAGTGATATATAATATTTCACTTTCTCTAACTAGCATTTTTTTAAATGTTTGTTTTTTTCGTAGAATGCCGTGACAGAGTGGTAAACCAAAATGTTGTCCCCACTGAAATAGTCCACTTTGTCACATGTTTTTTTTAGAAACCAACCGTAAATAAATATTTATATTGGCCAGAAAGTAAACTTTAATTAGTTCTAATGAAGAAACCTATGCATTTTTTTTTAAATCGCACCTCAAAACCACAATTTTCGATAGTTCAAAAACCAAAAAAACAGAAAAACCTCGATTCATTGTCGGTAAAAAAGAAGAACGACCCATTCATATAATAATAATAATAAGGATGACTTTCTCACTCATCATAAATGATTGATGTAGGTAATGGGTTTGCGAATTACTATTATTACGTTCAAGTGAGTATATACACTATTGTTATAGGTAGGTCCGTAATTACGTGCATGTTGTAACAGTAGGTAGTCGGACTTTTAATTAATTAGGCTTGGTGTCAGATTTTCATAATCTTATGGAATTATTTGCAGCTCTCCATTTTGTTCGCCTTGCAGCAATTTTTCGGTCAATCACACTATCTACTTATGCCTCAAGCAGCGATTGTATATTTCGTTTGCTTACACATTCTGTTGCGCCTACTACAAATAAATAAGATTACCTTCGATTTTTTGATGACTGAGGAATGTTCCTCAATACAACATTATGTGAGCTGCTCTCTGCATGAAACCACAAGCTTTCTTGATAGTGTCAGACACCTTCTGGATGTGTTCTCAGGTGCGTTTGCCCTTAACTGAGCACGGTATTAACGATGCTACTTTTGAGTTAGTGCTGTTAGTCAAAGCGTTTTTACGTGCCTCAAATTACATTGATGCGTCTCAAATAGACAGTAGGTAACTTACCAGCTTAATATATCCTAGTCTATCTAGCATTAGATTCTCCGGCTTCAAGTCTCGGTAGACGATGTCCTTCGAGTGCAGGTACTGGAAGGCTTCCACGACGCAGGCAGCCATGAACCGCGCGGTGGCCTCCGGGAAGAAGCGCTGCTTTTGCAGGATCGTCCACACCTCGCCGCCCAGGACGGGCTCCATGAGGAAGTAGATGTACTTGTTGTCTTTGAATGTGCGGTAAAGTCTGAAAGAAACATACTCTTAACTCTTTCCGTGCCAGCGGTTTCGTAGCGCTACGCTCGTAGCCGATTACATGTGAAAACCCATTTGTAAAGGAAAGCTCCTGCCAGGAGAGCGCCAACCCAGCAGGGTGTGTTACTAGGAACTATGTACTGTCAAAGATTATCCTGTATAATGCTTACGTTCGAAGTAAGTTGGAGTTCGGGGCCATAGCCTGGGACCCCTATGAGGATAAATATAGAGTTGTTATAGAGGGTTCAAAGACGGTTCGCGCGGTACCTTTAAAAAAGGCAGTTCGGGTACTACCCTCTCCTTATACCCTTCTCTTTTTGTCCTAGGAATGGTAGGGCTTGAGACTCTCGAGTTGAGACGGAAGCTGTTATTGTTGATGCACTATTATGGTGTCCTCAACAATACAGTAAATAACCCCTGTGTTTTGGAAAGGCTGGGGCTGCACGTCCCAGTTTTGCGTCCCTGTCCCCCGGGCATGAGCGCGCTGCCCGCGCGGCGCCCGCAGCGCCTGTTCGCGGGGAGCCAGACGCGCACGCGCCGCGCGGACAGCGCACCCACTGCGCGGGCGCTCGGTCTCCTCAATGTCATGTCCATTGATGCCCCGCAGATTGACGTATTTGCGGACAGTGCAGGTAGTTTTGGCAGGAAATGCTTAAGAAATCTTAATGAGTATCTGGACTAGATTTGTAAACTTTGACATTCTATTTTAATTTTTTTATATGTACCTAATTAATTTATAATCTTTTTTTAAATTGACATTGATAATGAATTGTATTTTAAGGAATTTGAAATTGTATCTAGTATGTAAGCGATTTGGTAATCATTACAGTTATGCCTATATACCTATGTTGTGAAATAAATAAAAAAAGCCACTTCAGCTGTCTATAGTGTTACTAGGTTCTCAGACATAAAAAAAAACATAAAACAAATGAATTAAACCGCCGATGTGCCGAGCCACGTTGTTATTTATAGTGAAAATGCCCTCACATCCAATATTTGACAGCTGTCATCCCAGTACAATTTGTCATCATATATGTCATCATAGAAGTCTTTATTAAGATAAAAATAGTATACAATAAATAACAAAAAAAAATAATTAACTACTAAAATTACTAAAACTAACTTAACCTATGGGGCCTACACTTGCTGGTAGGGTGCCCATAAGGCTGGCTGCATTTCCTCGCTGAATGGCAATGCCAATGCGTTGAGTGAGGAACGAGCCAGCCCTATGGTCATCATTGACGTTTATTGTACCGGGATAAGTCTAATAACGGCTGTTAAAAAACTCTGTTTAAATACGGTGTGCTGTGTTTAAATACGTATAAAAGAGGTAGATAGGTTATAGGTACGCGCTCGAAAAATGGCACACTAAAATTGAGTCAATTGGCACAATTTGCTTCAGTTTCGAGTCGTCAATGGAAACGTTAGCTGTCGGATTTGGTGGCCATTTTTAAACACGGAATTTCGTATATACATCATATCTACCTTTTTAGGGTTCCGTAGTACCTCAAAAGGAAAAAACGGAACCCTTATAGGATCACTCGTGCGTCTGTCTGTCCGTCTGTCACAGCCGATTTGCTCCGAAACTACTGGACCGATCGACTTGAAATTTGGTCAAGAGATGTAAATTGGTGACCCAAAGATGGACACGTAAAGTAGGTAAATTAATGAATTCAGAGAGCCACTTTTGGGGGGGGGGGGGGGGGGGGGGGGGGGTAAACTGGAAAATTAAAAAAAAAGTTTCTCATACAGTGACATATCAAATGAAAGGGGTTGTTGTAAGCATCTCAGATATATATTTTTTATAATTTTAGCAAAAATAGATTTGAAGTATTTTAGGAAAAAAGACAAAAATTTACCATTTCAATTCTTAAAAAAATTTGGAAAACAGTTCCTTGCCTAAAGATTACAGGAAAACCTATAAGAAGTTTGAGTATTCAAAGTAACGGGAAAAATTCTAAATATTTTACGGAACCCTCACCACGCCAGTTGAACTCGCACTTGTCCGGTTTTTTTATATTACATCATTGTATTACGTAGACAAATTGAATTCCCGCATACTCAATTGTTTCAAGAATTAACTAACCTGTGTTGCAGTGGACTTAATGCATTTTTTATATTGGCTTGTTACTTACCATAAGTTTTCATGGAGCGCCGGTTATGCTCTACTCGTAGTTCAATATAATTTAATAATCCATAGCTTAAAAGAAATGTCACACGCATTTGCTATATATTATACAACATTATTGGCGATAACCCAAGTCATAAACAAGTCTGGAAATTTTCAAGAGCTCGTCTGGGGCGCCTAGGACTACACCTACTTTTAAGTACAGTCAGCTGCAAAAACGTCTTCACTGATAAAGTGATAAACCGACTTCAATGACAGTGTAGTCATCAACGCATCACTTCATCAGGATATTTTGATTGCGTGAATACCAAAAATATTCTGGCAGCTGACTGTACCTAATTCAGATACTAACATGATGGAGATTCGGTAACTGAGTGGCTCAAACGTGGAACTCTCAAACTCTCAAACATAGAACTATACGACGGATTCGAATTATGGCCCGAACCAAGGAGTTTTGTGGAATGAACTTATGTGGAATGTCATTTGATATAAATTCGGCCTGCCTGATGGTAAGCCACTCCAGAAGAATTGTCGACTCTTATTGGTTTGAGGATTTGATGTGTTGACAGCTAGAGACAAACATCACTCACTCTCAACACAGTGCATCCTCGGGAGGTCTGGCAACCTCACTCGCCACCAGGAAATCAACACCACATACCTATAGAAGTACTCAGAGCAAGTCCTCTGTAGGCTACAGAGCACTTGCTCTGGGTACTAGGTACTTACCCAGCAGTGTTATTACGGCTACGGTTACCTGTAAGGTGGTGGTGGATTAACCCTTTCGCGAGGCCAAGCAAACACTACGTGTGCTAGTCAGCAGCGCCTACGAGGATTTTGCCGTTTTCTAACGCGAATCGCTAATGGTGGCTTGTGTCATTGCCCTGATGAAGCTTTGCTTAGTTTGGGACTAGGTCGATTTGTGTAAGAATGTCCGCTAATATTTATTTATTATTATTTATTATTTATGTATGAGTTAAATAAAGGCATTACCTGCAAATGAAGGGGCTGTTGCACACCATCATGATGTTTTTCTCGTTGTATGCGTGCACCTGCTGCTGCTGCTGCACCATGTCCACTTTCTTTAGGCACTTGAGCGCGAACGTCAGCTTCGGGTCTTGCTTATACTGCACTAGTTCAACACGCCCGAAGCCGCCCACGCCCATCGTGCCCACGATCTCTAGGTCCTTGAGCTCCACGTATTCAAATTCTGTAATTCAAACAATATTGTGTCATGTAACAAGACGAAATCTAAGTAGGAAGAAGCGGAAACCCACACTGTAGTAGGTCAAGCAGTGTGGTGACGTTACCGCACAGATACCTACAGATGTCGGAAATCACGTAGGTACATACAATTAGATTTTCCTAAACAATTAAAGAACAATTTTGAGTAGGTACATTAGACGTTTATTGCGGGGCATATCGCGCAAATTTTGCTTATACGTCGATGTAGAGATTTTATTTTGAGGTTTTCTTTTTCAAGTGCTTATTGTCAGATATTTAATTTATATTAATTCATTAAGTAGGTTTACTTATTATTGTATCGACAGCACAGCCTGATGCACCGGAAACAGTCTGCTAAGAATAGTAATTATCTACGTGGGAATTAAGCAGTTTCCTTAATTAAGGCGTGTGTAATGCGAATGTTGGCTTTGCCTCGAATGCTACTTTACATTATTGATGATGACGAACGAACACAAAATATGATGTATAAATAAGTTATTATGTAGAATGATTACCGCTTTTAACTTTCGATGACTTTCTTTGCTCCAGTGGCAGAGGAACGGAATGTCTTATATTTTTTAGTTCGTCTAAGTTGCCGAGGAGTTCCGAGAAGGGCCTGTGGATTAAAAACATAGTTTAATCAAACAACTCAATTGATTATCTTAATCATTTAACAGGATATTATACATTTATCTTGGCGTTACCTGCGAATCCTCATCGAATACTCATGGCAGGGCAGAGCCGAATATACGATAATGACGTGCAGTGCGATCCACAACCATTCAACCCCGACATTCGTATCAACTATGCGTAATTGGATGTCTCACAAAATATTGGTTCGCCTGAGGCGAGTTTTCGGTAAGCGCAGTGAAGTATTCCAGCCCAGCAGGTGAATGGACTTTAAAATTGCCCTAAAGTTATATTTGTTACCATATAAATCAACCAAGCCAAAGTACGAAGCTATGGAAATCGATATATGGAAACGCAAATTTGCTTAGATATGGTGGAAAAGCAGTGTTACCAAATTAAGAGACGTCTTTAACTAATTGAGCACCCAGTGCCATTTATGATAATAGGTCTCCAGCCAGTAGCCTAGTCAGTGGCTAAAAGGAGCTAGGCACCCCATGAGCGCCTCATCAGTTGCAGGGCCCTAACCATTTCTTTCCCTAGGCACTACTGCGTTGCACTACCAGTAGTGTCATAGAAGATTTTTCTTTCCCATGACACTACTCTCTGATTGGCTCATTGGACGCATACAACAAAATTACCCCTGATCTGCTTAATTACCCGTGGCACTACCATTCAGTGGATTTGGATTTATGGTGTAACGTTTCGGAGATTATTTTATACGAAGTTTATTGTTTTTTTTTTCAGATTGTTCCACGTTAAATATATGTTTGTGAACATAAAGAAAGAATGAAAACTAATATTGCCGAAAGAAAAGTTCACTGTCGTCGGCCTCCATTTAAATAAAGTAGTTTATTTCAACCAATATTTTTGTAATTTAAAATATGTATGTATGAATTTGTATAATACATTTATTTGGATTGGATTTAATGTAATGTATGACATTGACATTGTCTACTTATAAACATTAAACATCAAATCGAGTGCCAGTAGATACGAATTAGAACAAGCTCTAAGTAGTTTGAATTACAATTAGGATAAGATGCAAGATAAGATAAAATGCAGTAGGTGCATGGGTAATAAGAATTCCTGTACGGGGAAATCGCGTGCCAAGGGAATTTAATTTTCCCGTGACTTTACTAAGGCCACAGTAGTGTCACAGAAAATTATGTTTTAACCATGGCACTACCGGTAGTGTCATAGGAAAGTAAAATTTTCCATGACACTACCGGTAGTGCCACGCAGTAGTGCCTAGGAAAAGAAAGGGCCCTAACTCTTACTCTGATTGGCCAATCGGATAGGACGGCATTGATCTTACCCTCGTTTTAGCGTTTAGCACTTGATGCCGCTTCTCAGTAGTTTTTTTTAGTTTATTTAGAACACAAACAGTCACATAATCAAATATATATGGGCTACACATAGAGTACAACAAACATAAAGCATAAAGACCTGACGGGGGCGAGACGGCGGTGTCAATGCAGCAGCGTCTGCTCACTAAAGTTGTCGCAGGGTAGCTTCTGGCTCTTGCCCTCGTTCGTTATTACCGCCACAGATTCACCACGGATAATGTAGAACTTTTCTCCTCGCTCGCCCTGCTGCACAATCGCTGTACCCGCCGAAAACTTGGAGAACCAGTCTTACCCTCGCTCTAGCGTTAGGCACTCAACGCCTGGTGGTTCGGCGGTGACGGTGGCGAGACGGCGGTCCTCGTGCAGCAGCGCCTGCTCGCCGAAGTAGTCGCCGCGTCGTAACGTGCCGACGCGCCGCTCGGGGCCCTCGCCCTCGCGCTTAGTCACCGACACGGTCCCGCCGCGGATTATGTAGAACTTGTCCCCTCGCTCGCCCTGTCGCACCACCGCCGTGCCCGCTGAGAAAAACTCCTGGAATCGAAGCGGAGTATCGCGGTTTTGATTATGTCACTCATACGTCGTGTTGTCTACGTTTCTTTCGAAAACCGTCGTCACGGTTATACCTAGTACCTAACAGTTGATTGGTCACTGATGAAGATGACGATAACGTTGTTTATTTAAACAGCGAGTACAGTCAGCCTCAAAAGTAACTACGCAATCGAAGACGTCAAAAGCTCTTATTCCCTTTTAATGAAGAGTTTTGACGTCTTCGTTAGCGTAGCTACTTTTGGTGCTGACTGTACCTAGTTACATAGTGCGTTTGAATCAGAGCTCGTACTAAAGAGTTTTAGGAACTTTGTAGCCCGGCTAGCCGGCCAGGAAGGAATTAAAACAAATAGTTTATATACAATAAAATATAATAATAAAAGAAAGTAGAAATATGTACAGAATGGGTAATATGTTCAGTCAGTACGGAGCATTCACTAGTTTATGGTCACTGGCCTGAATTGTAGAGACGTCCGTAGTCAGCAAGGTGATAGCCGCACCTTCAGGTAGCTGCGAGGCAGCGGCGCAGACGAAAGTATAGTTGGCTGTCGAACAGCAATCAGTAGCTCGGTTTGGAGATTATCCAAGCATAAAGGGCTGGAAACAATCTTTTTCCTTAACACAGGTTCAAACCCATCCAAGCCTCATATGGGTTAGGCCAGTGACGGCTAAATGAGGCTTGGATTGGGTTTAACAAACATTATTTTATACAACACAGAATTTATATACAAATACAATACATACCTGCATAAGCAGCAGCCCTTGTATGTATGAACTATGTAATTATAATATTTACAAGCAGATGAAATATAGAAAACTGTACATAATAGAAATTATGAAGGTTTATGTTAAATATTACACATAAAATAGACTTTTTAAAGCGGATGCGTAAGCTAGTCCAGAACAGAATTCTCCAAGGAAAAAACAAAACACGGTCGTGAAAAACTTTATTTTTCTTTATCACCGGCCAGTGCGCGAACGGGCGCACGGCGAAGGTTTTGCCGTGTTACAGTACCCCGCGCGCCCAGGAGAATTTTCCATAATTGAAAATTAAGGAAAATTCAGCAAGTAGTAACTAAACCTAATTATAACACAAACGTAATACTTATTTACAATTTCAAATCTTTAATATGCCACCTACCAATAGCACGTCCATTGTGATCAGCTAGTTCATATACAAGGGGTGACAACTTTTTTAACACTATACACTTAACAAATTTTGGCGCTAATTTAGCCGTAAAATATTTACCAGCATCACTTAACTGATAATTACGACGCCAAACAATGTCACCCTCATTAAATTCAGCTTGTTTTCGCCTTAAATTATAATATTTACAATTCTTTACATGTGCATCCCAAATTGCAGCTTGCACTTTATCTAGAATAGGCGACAAGTAGCCTAAATTCTCGGCGTATTTATCACGCGGTGCAAATATAAGGTCTTCATAATCAATGTCACCAGAGTCAGCGGCTTCAAAGAATGAGCCGCACGGAACGAGTTCTCTGCCGTGAACCAGGAAAGCAGGAGTGAATCCCGTGGCTTCATTAACACTGGTGTTCATGGCAAATTGAATTTTAGGAATATTAAGGTCCCAATTTCGATGATCGTCCTCGACAAACGAACTAATAGCTGTTAATAAGGTGCGGTTGTAGCGTTCCACATTGTTAACTTGAGCGCAATATTTAGGAGTAAAATGTATCTCAGGAATATGATACCTAGCAAAAAGTTCCTGCAATTCATTACTGATAAACTGTGTGCCATTGTCCATGATGATAGTCTTGGGAACACCATGTACCAAGAATACAAAGTCCTCCAAAATCTTACATATAATACTGGAAGTCGCCTTTTTAATAGGGAAAATTAAACAGTATTTAGAAAAGCAGCAGTTGACAACTAATATGTACCGATTCTGTTTACGAGTCATTGGTAACGTGCCCACGAGATCAATGGATAGGCACTGAAATGGCCTGCTACATTCCTTAGGTTTACCCATTACTCCCAAAGTTTGATGATTTTGGTACTTATACGCTAAACATATCTCACAATTAGCAATATATTTACATACATCTCTATACATCCCAGGCCAAAAAAAGCGAAGAGATATCCTTTTGTGAGTTTTAAAGATCCCAAAATGGCCAGCAGTAGGTTGGGAATGATTGTCTCGGATAATATCTTCTCTCATTTCCTTCGGAATCACAAGTTTCCAATCATATTCAGAAGTCAGGAAAGAGCTAGTGCGTTTAAGTCTATATACATTATTATTTACAATTTTATAATCAGGAAATGAGGAAGGATTTTCCTGACAACCCTGGAAGATATTATTAAACCAGTCGTCATGAGACTCAACGTAAATTAAGTCGACTGGCACTGATCGCGATAAAATATCAGGTACTACATGATCCTTGCCTTTCTTGTGCTTTATGTCAAAGTTGTATGCAGACAAACGAATACTCCAACGTGCCAATCGCCCAGAAGGGTTATCTAAGTTTAGGAACCATTTCAAAGCTGCATGGTCAGTATATACAATAAATTTTTGTCCATTGTCTAGATAACATTGCCAGTGTTCTAGCGCAACAATAACGCTCAGCAATTCGCGTTCAGTAATTGAATAATTTTGCTGCTGTTTTGACAAAGAACGGCTAAAATAGGCAATCGGTTTTTCAATGCCGTTCTCTTCCTGTGTCAACATAGCTCCAATACCAAAATTTGAGGCGTCACAATGGACAGAAAAAGTTTTAGTAAAGTCAGGACACGTTAAAGTAGGGCTGGACACAAGTGCTTGCTTTATTTTATTAAAAGCGACTTCGGCTTCATCATTCCATCGGAATGGAGGAGCCTTCTTTCCAGTAGATGTAAGTATGTTTAGTGGTGCGGCTAGTGTGCTAAAATTTGGTACAAATCGCCTGTACCAACTAGCAGTACCGAGAAACCTCTTTAGTTCACGTCTAGTAGTAGGAACGGGAATATCAAGTATTGCTTTGACCTTATCCGGGTCCGTGCGTAAGCCCTTATGGTCAACAATGTAACCTAGGTATTTTAGTTCACGCCGGAAGAAAGCAGACTTTTCAAAGTTGATCGTTAGTCGAGCATATTTTAGTTTGTCTAAAACACGAGATAATAAAGAAATGTGATCTTCAAAAGTGTTTGATATCACAATAATATCATCTAGATACCAGAAAACGCGGTTTTCAAACTCGGGTGTGAATAAAAGATCCATCAAACGCTGCTGCGTAGCTGGGGCATTCGTAAGACCGAACGGAGTGACCTTAAAGCGGAACATACCACGAGAATTTACGTAAAAAGCACTTTTATCTCTGTCCTCTTCGCGTAATGGTACTTCCCAAAATGCCTTAGCGATATCAATACTAGACAAATACTTAGCATCGCGTAGATTGTCAAGAATCTCACTAATATATGGTAATTTATAAGCGTCCTTTTTAGTAATAGCATTCAGTTTTCTACTATCTAAACAAAATCTCCAGCTACCGTCTTTTTTTGGAGTAACAAGTACAGGACTCAACCAGGGGCTTTCGCACGGCTCTATAATGTCCAAAGCAAGCATTTTGTCCACCTCTTCTACTAATACCTTTTGTTTTTCGGGCGAGAGTCTGTAACATCTCTGCCTGATAGGCTCATGGTCGCCCGTGTCGATACGGTGCTCGATCAAGTGCGTTCGACCAAGTTGACCAGACTGTGTAGAAGCTTCAGAAAAGCGTGATATAATATTGTTCGCTTGAGCCTGTTGTTCCTCAGACAAGTCTTCGAAAGGAAGAACTTGCTTAGCGCTATCAATAGTAGTTAAATATGTACAATTTGAGGGACGTTTCAGTTCGAAGTTTTTAAGGGAACTAGGCAAAAGATTGAAACCTTTCCAGAAGTCAATACCAAGTATTAAATGTGAAGAAATGTCCGGTATAACGTGTGCGGTAATGTTAAGAAACTGGTCATTAAAATGTACAGGAAGGTCTATATATCCAATAGACTGTACTGACTGACCATTAGCGGCTCGCACTGTGATTTTATACAACGAGTTCAGTATAAATCCTCGTTCAAGCAAAGTACTGTGAGAGTTATTGCCCAAAATACTAATACTACTACCACTATCCAAAAGCCCACAAAGAGTAAGATTATTTACATTAATATTTACATAAGGACGTTCGTTATCATTTTGGTCGTCAAAGAGGATCAAAGAAGTTTTACCTGATAACATAAAAAGTCGGACGACTGACAGCCAGTCTTCCCACTCTTTACGCGAATATTTACAATCATTATTTACATTACTTTGATCCTCGTTTA
Source organism: Epinotia nisella (assembly GCA_932294315.1). Taxonomy (NCBI): domain Eukaryota; kingdom Metazoa; phylum Arthropoda; class Insecta; order Lepidoptera; family Tortricidae; genus Epinotia; species Epinotia nisella. Next base: position 13,119,439 of record OW028679.1, on the reverse strand, counting down.
TACGTTTTTTGGAAACGACTTAGATTGAGTAACAACCTTGTTACAATGAGGACAGTCAGTACTACGATAGCCCTCTAATCCGCACTTGAAACACACAAGCTTGCGTGGTTCCTTGCACCTACGCAAAGAGTGGCCGTTTACTCTGCAGCGCACACAAAACTGCTTATTAGAGTTAACTATGTTTACAGAGCTACTATTTACAGGTCTATATACAAAATCGTCAGATAAAGAAGACGGACTATGAGTAGGAGGCTCCTTAAAGTTCCTTGAGCGATCAAGGCAAGCCTCATACTTTCTACTTTGCTGTGCCTTCAAATCCTCAACAGTTTTAATATCCGCCTGTACTACCATGCAGTCATACTCAGGACGAATATTTCTTAACAAGATCTGTAATTTGTCAGCCTCAGACATAGTGTAGCTAAGCTTGGCAAGTAAACCACACATAATGGCGAAGTACGCCACAACTGACTCATCCCTGCCTTGAGTACGGTCCTGTATTTCTCGTAGTAACTTGTAGTCATAATCTACTACACCAAAATCATCAAACAATTTTACCTTTAAGCTTTCCCAACAGGTAAAACTGTCCTTGTAAGCACGAAACCAGTGAAGAGCTGCTTCCGTGAACAAATCATAGGAATGTGATAATAAAGTACTAGTGGGCAAGATTCTAGATATCGCGAATTCCTCAACCTTCTGCACAAAATTACGCGGACAACCTTTACCCGAGTATGTAAAATTGCGTAACTCACTAGTTACCCCCCTGTCACAATGTACAATCAATTTACCCTCAGTACAGCCTTCAGAACTCGCGGTTAAATAGGTAGACGAGGTATTGCTGATACTGCCGTTTTTCAGATCAAAACGCGACTTCAAGGCACTAAATTTTGATATCAGACTTTTGTAGGAACTACGATGGCATTCCTCGGCATCCGAGACGTCAATACGCTGAAGGCGCAGATAAATATGTACAAGAAATGAGTTGATTTTATTTACAAGTGTAGAATCGCTGGAACTTTCATAAAGAATGATTTTATCCTCAATGAAGGAAAGCGACTTCTCAGAGCCAACTAAATCGTCGGCTACTGAAATTGTAGAGTGCAAATCTTCAGCCACATATTTACCCAGCAAACTAGTCAACTGTTGCCTCAGCTCTGCAACCGTATCAAGCGGCTTTTCATGACGGATAGTTATTTCATAAATAAGTTCAGACTTATTTAACATATTTACACTTACACGGGAGAACTCCATTTTAACACACTAAAATAACCGGAGTAAAAAAAAAAAAACAACAATAATCTATTAACAAAATATACAAACACTTAAATTGTACATAAATACATGTATATAAAGGTGAAAAGCAAGCTGCAAAGTAGACAAACCTAACCTATACCTACTCAAAGGACAACAAAATACACAAAATTACACGATAAAACTAAAATCTGGTTATGTACAAACACGTAGGTATAGTTTTTACAAGTATGTACATAATAACCCAATCCAAGTCCTTAAGACCCACGTACTGACTGAATAACCCTATTGGGCGCCAATGTAGCCCGGCTAGCCGGCCAGGAAGGAATTAAAACAAATAGTTTATATACAATAAAATATAATAATAAAAGAAAGTAGAAATATGTACAGAATGGGTAATATGTTCAGTCAGTACGGAGCATTCACTAGTTTATGGTCACTGGCCTGAATTGTAGAGACGTCCGTAGTCAGCAAGGTGATAGCCGCACCTTCAGGTAGCTGCGAGGCAGCGGCGCAGACGAAAGTATAGTTGGCTGTCGAACAGCAATCAGTAGCTCGGTTTGGAGATTATCCAAGCATAAAGGGCTGGAAACAATCTTTTTCCTTAACACAGGTTCAAACCCATCCAAGCCTCATATGGGTTAGGCCAGTGACGGCTAAATGAGGCTTGGATTGGGTTTAACAAACATTATTTTATACAACACAGAATTTATATACAAATACAATACATACCTGCATAAGCAGCAGCCCTTGTATGTATGAACTATGTAATTATAATATTTACAAGCAGATGAAATATAGAAAACTGTACATAATAGAAATTATGAAGGTTTATGTTAAATATTACACATAAAATAGACTTTTTAAAGCGGATGCGTAAGCTAGTCCAGAACAGAATTCTCCAAGGAAAAAACAAAACACGGTCGTGAAAAACTTTATTTTTCTTTATCACCGGCCAGTGCGCGAACGGGCGCACGGCGAAGGTTTTGCCGTGTTACAACTTGGGTACTATGTAGTTAATTTGATATGTGGGGACATACCTACAGAGATTTAGATTCGCGTCTCTTCTGTGGACATTGCCCAAGTTAAGGGCTGTCAAGCCAAATTTTTGGTTGGACTCTTAATCCGCATAACGGGCGTCCCCTCTTAGGTATATGATTTCAGGCAAAAAAACATTTTTATATGCACGGAAGCCCTTAACTATTGACCACAGGAAATACGTCTTTTATTTTACTCAATCCGCATGCATGTACCTAATCTCATTGTTTTGTGTAAGTATTTGGCAGGCTATGATGAAGGGTTTTATTGTTTCCCATAAAATTTAAGTTCCGATTTTTTCAGTCCATACCGTTTTCCAACATAATTGTTATAAGTCACATTGTCAAAAGTCATAAAATTAAATAATATAAATTGGAGTTCCGATTTTTGCAAGTCATCATTATTGTTAGTCATAAAATTGGTTAGTCATAACATTCAATGTCCAGATGATATGCCTTTAATATTATTGAACGAATAATAATATAATAAACTTGCTTATTATAATTGCTGTAAGATCTTTTTTCGCAGGTCATAATGATGGGTAGTCACGTGGTTAGTTAGTCATAACATTTAATGTCGTGGTGATGAACTATTAAGCGTTATACTTAACAAAAATTGATGCAGAAATTCGATTATTACGATTGTTTCTCATTTTAAGTTCCTGTTAGATGATAATTCCTTACCCTTCTCAGGAAGTCTGAGATCTTGGCGAGCTCGATGGGGTGTATGCCCTGCAGCAGCGGCACGGAAGCGAGGAAGCGCATGTTGTACTCTTGCTCGCGCCGCCCGCTGCCGACCATTATCTTCTGGAAGACACGTCGCTCCAGTGTCCATACTTTGGCTTCCGATATACCTGCATATCAGAAATGCTGGCTAAAAATATTAACTTACTAAGTACGTATATTTCTTCGAATAAACCTAACTAAATAATGCAGATTAAGATAAAGTCTTTGAAGCTTATATAAATTAGATTAGCTCCCTGGAAATTTGAACACAAAGAACGCGAGTTATTCATAACCATAACAAACTAATCACTTACATCGTATCGACGCAAATCGCTTAGCCTTATACAAGATAGCGAGTTCTCCGAAAGCCTCTCCTGGTCCGAAGGTTTTCACGACCTGCCCGGCCTTTAGCACTTCGAACTGGCCTTGGGCGGACACGTATAAATGACTCCCGGATTCGCCCTCGCGAATGATCAGGCTCACGGCCGGGAACTCCTGCGGACTCATGGCTTCAACCACCATCAGTAATAGCTCGTCGTCCATCAAATTCTTTAGGAAATCGTTTGACATTATTGCCTTTTTGATTTGCTCGACTGACCTGTAAAACAAGAGGGATTAGGTGCTTACATTAATATAACCTACGATCGTCATGGGTTGGGTCAAAACTACCCGCGCCGGGAAGTCATTTGCCAATTTTACTCACAGCCAAAAATTACGAGAACAAGAGAAGGCAACCTTTGTTCTTCTGTGTAGATTAGTACTGTTTGTAAATGTACTAAGGAATGTGTGGTCTCTTACTTTTCATCCTTTTCGTATTTCATGTACTGTAGATCTATGCTCGCGCGCGAGGTGTCAAGCGGCGCGTGCGGCGCGATGATCCCTTTCTTGCGCTGCGCTTGAGACTCAGCATGCGCGGGCCGAGTTATGAAGTCCGATACAGTTTTCAGCTCAGAATTATTCCGACTATTAAGCTCGACATCTGAATCCTTGCTAATGGTTGTTCTCCCGCTTTGTACGCTCATGTAACTGGTGGTGGACTTCTTGCCTGAGGTCCCGGGCTCCGAGGTGTCCTGTTGCTGAATTTCATTCTGTTGTTGCGGTTGCTCCGAGATGCCATTTGGCACATTTCCATTACAGAGTTGTGCATCGTTAATATTATCAGTTAATTTCTGTAAAAAAAATAGGTGTACATAATAAGTAGGGTCTGGATCAACCTCCACCAGTTTTGTAAAGGCAGTTTCGCAATGATATATAAATTGATTTATTTATTAAGGAGATAACACAGTGGCATACTACATGAGAAGGATATAAACAAATTTATAATAAATCATTAAGTAACTACAGATGTTTCCTGAAACGTTTCTCACTTAGGTAAGAACATAAATGGGAATAGTCCGACGACAGATGGAACTAGAATAAGTTTCGAAATTATATAAGTAGGTAGGTATACTTAAAACTACCTACCGTAATCTGGAGTTACTTTGATTTGAGGGGCGACTTCGATCAAACCCGTTTTTTCGTAAATTGTTGTTTTCATTTGCGGGTGACCTGTGGTAGTGAATATATTAGTAGATATACTATCTTGCTGTTTGCTTAATTAAATCGACTTAATTTTTAGTTTCAAATAGTTCTGCTTTCTATCCTACATTTTAAATTATCAAAGCCCCATATCTTACTATAGTAACCTCAGTTTACGGATCTTCATTTCCAGTAAATGCATTGGTTCCTAACGCTCGGAAGTTTAATTCAATAGGTAGGTACGGGATTTAAATACGTACCTATGATTCAACTATTATTTGCTTGATAACAAGAACCCTTGCTGATTTTAAAAGAACATAAGTATAAGGTAATTATTTTCAGTCTCGACTAAAGCAAATGGAACGTACCTAAAATGGATCATTATAATAGACGTTCTATTGTATTATGTGTAATCAAGCGCAAAGTCGAAGGTATGTACGCTATAATAAACATATGTAACAACACAGTACCTACAACTACATGGAGGCTACATTGATACATTTACTAGTAAGCAATTGTTGCTTTATAATTTCATTTCTTGTTATGTATTGTTAAATTATAATTGATATAGGTAAATGGATATTTTTATCATATTAAGCAAATGTGTTGGAATTTAACTCTTATGCCTAGCTAGCGTAATATTGGCGACCAAAGAATCTTAGCTAAGCATTCCCAACAAAGAGCAGTGTTTACTACCTACCTCTCGGTGCCCACAATACGAGTAACCACAATCTATAGGTACTTACTGCCGCTGATTGCAGTGATTTTTAACGTTCTTATCTACCGCTGCTATTTTTATCAATATTGGCGTTCATTAAAACGCTTTGATTAGTAAGGTGAGGATAAAATGTATAGATGCTTAGGTCTTAGAGCATAGCCTTATGTCGTATTTGCGTACAAAAAAGTCTGCCGAATTTTGCGGGGGCGGGGGGGGGGAGCATCTTAATAGGATATTGAAACTCAATTATATATTAAAAGCTTGAAGTGGTTCAACGATTATAATATCAAGTGCTTACAGCAACATGCGGGCATTTTTATGATCAGTGTTCTCTTGCGAGGCGATTTTGTGATCGATCGTGAAATTGTCTTTGTATGATTTTTTGCACATTGTGCAAGGTTTTTTTACAGAGGGGTAAGTTACTGAAAGGCTACTCCAGTTATGTATGTAAGGCTTAGGTATACGATGAGCTTTTGAGAGGAATGGAACTCCCCCGCGCGCGTGCATTTGAACGTAATCCTTAGTACTTTATTGTTATTAAAATACACTTGTATTAACTTATGGTTTTACTTAAAGTTTGCATTTCCACAGATTTTTTAAGATGTTAGCCTAGCTAGGTAGTAGCTAAAGGGAACCCCCATAGTAAAAGCGTGGCGCCATCTAGTTGTAACCAACGCAATTAAAATCTTCTATAAGACAAGACATTTATTTAGCAAATTGTTTAAGTACGGTCGACGCCAAAAATATATTTACACTATTCGCCTTATTGCAATGGAATAAGGTGCAAAAGTGTAAACGTATTTTTGGCGTCGACTGTACAAAGCATTTCAATAATTTATTATATTTGCAATAAAAGTACCTAGGTAGGTACATAAAAACATTTTAGAAGTGAGAGAGTTTCCTTGGACTACTTAATGTATGTACTTTATGAAGTGACCTAGCAAAGTTAGCAAATCATTAGATATGTATGTCTTACAAGTCATAATAATTAAGTATCTTTCTATGTTTAGGTAAGATTTTTGTTTGGTATTATTTAGGTAGTTACTCTAAAATAAACTCTGAGTAGTATGTATAGTAGCTGACTAAGTAGGCATAGCTATAGACTATACCTGCAGTTCTTCTCTGAGTTACCTACGATGTTTATTTCACTCATCAATCTCATCATGCTCAGTCAAACCTACTAGGAGAGCGGTCTGAATTAGTCCCATTCCAAAATGTTCTGTTAAATAGCCAATGCATTTCCAATGTTTAGCCTACTTGGTACCTAAGTAACTTAATCCTAGGTACGCCGACCCATTAGTATTTTGTATAAAATTAAACACTGATAGAAAGTGTTGTCACTAAGTTCTGGGGGTCCGAGTCACACTAAAATTTGCACTGAATAACCCTACACGCTAACCACACCCGTCCCTTCCCATCTACGCACTATGTTCAATATCAAAATGCCCTCTAGCTAGATTTCACAAAACTGTTTCCATTTCATTATGGTAAGAAAATAGGTCATAATCTTTATTGCACACCATGGTATTACAGTTGTTACAAATAAATTTCGCACACACATGCACACACACACACACACGTACCAACACATGCACACACACACACACACACACACAGATGCGGCTCGCCGTACGGCTTGACTGCTTTAGTAATTAAGTACTCCTTTTATATTTTTACTCCTTTTATAAACAAACCCTACTTTTTTTATATTTGATCATGTTCTATGCACTTTTTAATATGTCAAGTTACACTCTGTGGAAGAGCAGTGTCTCTTGACACAGGTATCTCGATACTTAAAAAGAGACGCCAACCTGTATTTAGTTAAGTATCTTATAAGTTACTGAATAAACTATTTTTCATTTCATTTTTCACTTATAGTATCACATGGACCCTGACAGGGTATTACAAATGGTCCTTAAAAACTAATATTGAATCTAACTACACAATTATTATACTTAACTACGATATGCTTTATTGTTCGAAGATTTCGTTTCACTAGTTAGTTCCACTGTACAATGAACACATCTGTCGGTATGAAAATTAAAGAACCAATTTTGAATGAATATTCACTTCATATGGGGCACCTGTGTAAAGTTTGCGAAAGATAACAGATTAAAACCTATGTTACAAACGAGCAGCAAGCAACACTATAGCTTATTAGTAAAGTACGTTTTAGACTTACGATAGTTCCTCGTCGCTCGTCGGCCTCGGCGGGTGTCGCAGCGCTGCTGAGGTTGAAGCCGCCCTTAGCCGACCACCTGAACGGAGGACACAACACCATCTTCGCAATATCTTGAGTTCGTGAGAGGCGTGTATAACTGCATTACATCGTGGTGGCAAACCTCGCACTGCGCGATCGGCGCACGGGCAACCCTTATCGCACCTAGATAATCTCGCGCGCCGCACCGATTGTTTTAATTATTATATACATACTAAAGAATGATTAGGTGCCTACTATTTATCAAAGAGCCTTGAAATCTTATCAGGCCTAATAATATTAATAGGCATCAGTCTTCTAATCAACTTGGAATTAGAAGTTGCGTATTTTTTAAGGGTTCAGATGTGCGTGCGGTTTTCATTTCGACCCACAACTTAAATAAATAAAGAAGTTTCCAAAAAAGTCTTCAATGTTCATCTTGATAAACTGCAGGGATACAGACGAAATAATAATATATATTAGGTACAGTCAAGAGCAAAAGTAAGTTATCACTTTTGTACCTTATTCCATTGCGATAAGGTGCAAAAATGATAACCTACTTTTGCTGTTGACTATACTATCCCATTTCTTTAGATAGCTGCGTTCTATATTATAATATGAACGTGACTGACATTGTGCTAGAGATGGATAGGGGTGGGTAAATACCTGGTATTTACCCAATGCACCCGGTAAATACCCGTATCTACCCAAATTGGTGGGTATAAACTATATTGTGTAAAAGATGACCATTACGACACATTGCGTTATTTTGAGTAACTAAATACCTACGTCAGATGCTTGGTTTTACAAAGACCAAAATAAAGAAGATAATAGAGTAAATGTCGCATGCAGACGGTGGCACTTATTTATTAACTAGCTTCTGCCCGCGACTTCGTGCGCGTATAAATTATGGATGACATGATATTCTTATGTTTCACCATACGATACCTACTACACTGATAAATTAGATTATTACGATTTCATTTCTAAGTATAAATTATGCGTGTAACAGTTCAAATCCTCATAAACTTTGTCGTCAATAATATTTAGTTATATTGATTTACTTAATCTTTATTGCAAACGAAGTACCTAAGTACTTATAGTAGAAGAAAAATTACCAAAACCGGAATTTAAATATAAGATTTCATAATTGAAACAAATGGACCGACGAGGGCGAGACCCCAAAGATACTCTATATCTCCGGGTGTCTTGTCAAACTACCCCTGAGAGCCAAAGTCCTGAAGGTAAACGGGGAGGCAAGCGAGGCCGAAGGCTGAGCTTTTCGTAGGAATGAAAGGCAGAACGTACCCTTATAGATAGCGCTCCATATGCGAGCCAGAGCATCGAAGGCCCGAGGGCGAGACTCCATGGATACTTACTATCCACAGGTGTCTTGCAAGCGAAACATGAGCCTTAAGTCCCAAAGTTGAGGGGTGAGGCAAGCGAGCCCGAAGGCCGAGCTTTTCGTATGAATGAAAGGCCCAAACCAACCCTTCAGAGAGCGCTCTCTATGCGAGCCCGAGGGCCGAAGGCTCGAGAGCGAGCTTTTCGTAGGAATGAAAGGCCCAAACCAACCCTTAAGAGAGCGCTCTCAATGCGAGCCCGAGGGCCGAAGGCCCGAGGGCGAGCCTTCACGGACACTAACTAAACCCAGGTGTCTTGCAAGCGAAACCGGAGACCAAAGTCCTGAGCGATAGAAGTCAGAAGAAGAGCGGCGAGCCAAGCGAGACCAAAGGCCGAGCTTTTCGTTGGAATGATAGGCCCAAAGAACCGTTTTAGAGAGCGCTTCCTATCGAGCCCGAGGACTGACGTACACTATCTCCAAGTGTCTTGAAAGCGAAATCTGAGTTCCAAAGTCCCGAAGGTGAGTGGCGAGGCAAGCGAGCCCGAAGGCCGAGCTTTTCGTATGAATGAAAGGCCCAATACATTGCTTCAGAGAGCGCTCTCTATGCGAGCCCGAGGGCCGAAGGCCCGAGACCTAGCTCATGCGGACGCTCACTATACCCGAGTATTCATAATAATAATAATATTTCTGAATGTCACAAACGTTGAAGTTTTATACATAAAAAAATGGTACCTACTTAATTCTCCGCGGAATGCCGTTGTGTCCAAATTTTATACCCACATCTCTTGACGTTGGTGAACTATGCTAATTCGACGTAAGTAATAAACTCAACCTATCATCTTTAGATGACCTCTGAATTCATAGCAATTATATAGGAAGACGAAGATCAAGTTTGCTGGATTTTAATATTAACAGCGACGTTGTCAGCGACTGAGTTTCCAAAATAATTAGGTTTCTTGTGTCTAACAGCTACTATCGGTTGAGATATCAACCATTTTTGGTTATTATAGATAGTCTTTAGCCATCTAGCACTCTTTTTCATCCCGTGGTTTTTCACGTTTTATCTTTATTTTTTTATAATGTTTCCATGGAGTTCTTTTTACTTTCCAGTCAAGTGTATGTTTATCAATTTTCAAGTCTAAAGCTCATGGATTTGAGGAGTTCCCATACAAAGTTTTGCCCCATTTTTTACCCCCTTTGAACTAATTTTTATCATTTTTACAGCCTATGACCTGGCCAGGGATTTTCTCGACCGATTAAGTAAAAGTTGCATCAAAATCCTCTATTCACTAAGCTTCTCTGCGTTTTTGAAAATATACCTTTTCAAAATATACATTTTCAAAAACGCAGACACAAAAAAATTAAAACTACAAAAAGTGCATGCTGCTGGGTTTGAACTCGGGGACACCGACTCCGTAAGCTATGGGTGAAACCACTGGACTAACTACCAGTTGTAAGAACACGATGAATTTTTGAATATCTTGACGACATGTTACCATGGTAATGATACTGTTATAACCCCGCTCTTGCAACATTATATAGTTTCTAGTCGCCTCAGAACCTATTTTCATCCCATATTTTTCACGTTTTATCTATACATTGCTAAAAGTTTGAATGGGGTCGTTTTTACTTTCCAGTCAAGTTTATGGTTACCAATTTTCAAGTTTATGCGTGCATTAGCTTATGCGTGTAGCAGCGGGGGTGAATTTGGCCAGGCTAAAGTCGGTGTCAACAGTGGAAGCGGGAGCGTGGTTGCAGGCTTTGCCTGCTCCTTATCTGGGAACACTCCTGGACAACGACTCACTGCGGGTGGCAGTAGCTCTCCGCCTGGGCTGCGATGTTTGTGTACCACATAAATGCATCTGCGGTTCCATGGTGGAGGCGAATGGCCATCACGCGCTGAGTTGCTGTCGTTGTTCGGGAAGATTTCCACGTCACCACGCTCTCAATGACATCGTAAGGAGGGCTTTGATATCCGCCAACATCCCCTGTGTTCTGGAGCCCCCGGGCCTCTGCCGCACCGATGGCAAAAGGCCAGACGGCTTAACTTTGGTGCCGTGGCAGAGGGGAAAATGTCTGCTGTGGGACGCCACGTGCGTCAGTACTTTCGCCGCCTCGCACCTCGGCCGGACTGTGCAGTCAGCTGGTGCCGCTGCAGAGTTTGCCGCGGCCAAAAAGCGGGAAAAATATTCGGCCCTGGGCGGTAATTATTATTTTGTACCTCTTGCTTTCGAGACGACTGGGTGCTGGGGGTCGGAGGCTATTACCTTCGTGCGGGAAGTGGGACGTCGAATTGGGGAGAAGGTTCGTGACACCCGCGTGGGGTCGTACCTGGTGCAAAGGTTGTCCGTCGCCATTCAACGTGGAAACGCGGCGAGTGTGATGGGTACCTTTGCGCCAGGGACGACTCGAGGGGGCCTGTATTTCTAGTTTAAGTTAAATTGTTATTTTATGACTTGTATTCTTTTTTTTATAATACATTGACATGTTTTAATTATTAAGTAAGTACTGAATATGTAATTTAATGTACCTATGTAATTTGTTTATTATAGTCGTCATAAAGTGATTGTAAAATCCCATTTTCAAGTCTGTAGCTCGTACATTCAAGGAGTTCCCATACAAAGTTCAACCCCATTTTCTACCCCCTTTGAACCCTAATCTTTAAGATTTTTATAGCTTAAAACCTATCCGGCGATTCTCTCGACAGATTAGTAAAGTTTGCATCAAAATCCGTTCAGCCGTTTTCACGTGATGCTCGGACAAATAAACAGACAAACAGATAAACAGATAAATAGACAAAAATTCTAAAAACTGTTGGAACGTGTTCTGTTATCAATTCTAAGTATCCCCAGCCATTTTTTTTTCGTTTATCTTCCATGTACAGACTTTCGACCCTCTTCAGCTTTATTATATGTATAGATAATAGTATTGACCAATTTGTGTTTTACATTAGTGAGGTCACCAATGCACCGTGCCAACGTGTCGGCACTAGTGGCGTCCCACACAAGCGCAGGCCCATCTTCCATGGGATTAACGACATCCCGTAACTTTCAATGACTAACAAACATGCATGGTACAGTCGCCCACACTCCTAACTGACCATTCGTGAACCTTATATCAGTGACATAAGGTTCACAAATGGTCAGTTAGGAGTGTAGGCGACTGTACGAGTTTTTATCTCGGACAGAGTAATTTCCAACTCAATACACAAAGATAAAGTAAAATATTTATGTGCACCTTATATATATATATAAGCATTTTTTTTCGGTATATAATTTTAACTTTTATTGTATACATTATTATTTATAAACAAACAAACAGAAAAAAATAAAGAAAGAAAACAACATAGGTACTTATCCAACTATAAAAAGTATACACCATACAAAAGGTCCGCCTGCGGCATGGTCCCCAATACGCTGGCCGCGTTACCTCTTTGTATCGCTAGTGAAATTGTAATAATAAGCATAATTGTTGATTTAAATTAAGTTTTAAAATAATTGGTTAAGAAATGGTTGGCATAACATAGAGTCGAAATTCACGATAGCCTTATTTCACTACTTAGAACCTTATTTAACCGTAGTACCATTGACGGTACTATGGTGTTTTTTTTGCCGTGGTACCATTGATGGTACTATGGTGTTTTTTTGCCGTGGTACCATTGATGGTACAACCGAAGTATTTTATTGCCGTGGTAGCATTGATGGTAATACGGCAAAACAAATGTTTACTAGTACCATGGACAAGCCCCACTGGCCATATTTGCCTTCTTACTAGGTTAGGTTCGTTAGGTATCTTCAGATGCCCGAAGGGCATACAGACCAGAAATAGGAGCCCCGCAGAGCGGGGCTCCGTCAAAACAGTCGGAATACCAGGAGACCACAGACCAAAACAAGTCAAGTTTGTCCTATGTATGATCTCCTGGTACTTGGAGAGTTTTGATGGAGCCCCGCTCTGCGGGGCTCCTATTTCTGGTCTGTTTGCCCTTCGGGCATCTGAAGATACCTAACGAACCTAACCTACCTACATTCTATAATAATAATATTATATGTATTAATTATTGACTGTTAGGTAAATACCAAACTCTCCATTATCCAGTACCACGGGTAACAAAAAATTATATTAGCCGCAGTCCCATTGACATAATGGAACCACGGCAAATATTATTTGCCCTAGTACCATTGATCTGATGGTAATACGGAATGAAACATTTGTATTTGCTATCCAGATTACAGCTAATATTAAAATCGACCAATCAGAAAACTGAATTCATTTCAAACATTAGGTGTTTTTTAGTCAATAATTCACAATCGTTAAAAAAACAAACGCCTCTGACCGTCAATAGCCGCGTTCAAGCCAAGTTCAAGCGTGGTTGACTACATACATCGCATAAGCTATGAGATTGAGGATACTGCTGTCTATCTCGCTTTATCTTATACCAGGTGTAAAGCCTAGTATGTAGTTCCATATGGAACTATTGGGATCATTTATTTGACATTTACATATTGTACCGATTGTTCCATATGGAACTCCAGGGATATCCCCGTTGGGCCATCGACAAATTTAAGATCAATTTTTCTGTGACTAATACTGAATAAAATTACAAAGTGAGAAAATTTTGCTGCCTTAATAAAATGGCTATAAGATTGAATTTCACATGGCAAGGTTTTTAAATGAGGACTTGAAGGCACATAGTACCTACGTATTGAACACCGATAACTTTATTCTTATACACGCCATACTACGTCGGGGCAGATATATGCAAATATGTACTAATTGGGCTCCAGCCCTGCTAGCATAACTTGAGTCTCTACTCCACTCGCGCGCGTTATAGACTATCTGTCACTTTTTGACAGCATTAATCAGAAAATGGCGGACAGTCTATCTCGCGCGCGAGTAGAGACAAGTGTCAAGTTATGCTAGCAGGGCAGTATCCTTAACTCTCAGCGACAGGATACACTTTTTTTATCTGTGCATGACCCGGTAGGATTGGTTTACGTATGTAAGTATAAATAAAACAACACGGATTCATACTATAATTTATTAATAACGTAAATGAGTATACAATGCCAAAGGCTTAAAATGATTCACTTCATTCAATATTTCACAATTGAAAAAAATATTTACAATAAAAGAAAAAAAATCAGCTTGCAATCTATTTAAAATTGCCACACGGGAAACGAAAATCTAATTATTTTAGTTTATCACAAATCTTATGAGGGAGCTCGCTGTGCACTCGGCTCGAGTAATCAAATTCACTTCTCAATAGTACTGTGCAGCAATAAAACGTGCGATGAATCTTTAAAATGTGCCAAACGGAAGACATTTATTATGTAACAAATCTATTGTAGGTTAGTTAATTTTAAAACATTTAATTTTAACATTAGGTATACGTACAACATACAGATACGGAAATTGAGCACGTTACTAGTATCTCAAATACTGGTCGTCGGGCGCGCCGGCAGCGCACACTCCGCCCGCTGCCTTTAGGCAATTACATACGAAAAATATAATCGGCTGTGAGCTTGCTGTCCTGTGGGGTGCGAAGGCATCCACCGCGGGAACATTGCGCCCGAGTCGCAAGCCACACGCTAGCTGAGCTCACGCGACGTCTCTAACTTAATGGTTTGCGAGTAGTATGCGCTGCGTCCCCCTGTTCCCTCGTTTAATTATCAAATGCATTGAACTCATACTCGTGCCGACCCCAGACAGCTCTGGAAGCCGCGGGCGGCGCGGCAGGCATACGAGTTCAACCTTAAATGTACGTGAGACATTTGGATACGTAGGCGTAATTACTAACCCCGCTAATAGAAATCTGAGTACGCTACTACTTAACTGATCAGCGTCGACGTGTGCAATTGACGAACAAGTGATACTTATAACTCTGGCTACGTTAACAATATTGGCCCGAAGGCAGAAATCATTCGCACAACATGCAGCGGTCATCCGCCGATAACATTATTTACAAAGCACGAAAGAGCTGTGTCCGCGCCCGATGCCCAGAAACTCAAAGCTACGAGTAGATCATACATTATTACATTGATACAAATAGTCATTAAGAACTTGTTGTTGGTATGAAGCCTAGATGAACTCGAACTATGAGTAGGCTGCTTGCTACTAGTTACGTATGCGGTATGTCATGGAGTGAATAATGAATAGGCGTGGGGGCGCGGGCGCAGCTGGGTACGCGCTCCCAGTAACAGTAGTCATACTCGCCGCTGATGCGATGCTGTTGGCAATCATCGACACTCGCAACACTACTGATATGACCTTATTATGCACAATATAACAATTCGTTTTAGATCTAGAAACTACGGAATCGAAGCCATCGATATAATTTTGTGCACAGCATACGGAAACGAGAACAGTTTGCAACTTTAATTCAACATCTCATAAAAACTGAGAAACAAATTGCGTTACAAAATACAATTATCATTCTTATTTTAATGATCATACTTTATATTTATACATTGTTCATGATGCTTTTTTTTCATTTCTTATTGTAGCACACTAACCATTTTGTCAGATATGTTATTTAAATTCAGATTTTCTCCACGTAATAACAATTTGGCTTAGATTACGAAACTTTTATATAAAACTAAGGACTTTACTTCTGTGATTTGCTAATAAAATCTCAAAAAAATCATCTACAAATATGAGAAACAAATAAAGATAACGAGGCGTATTCTGAACGCGTGTCATTGTAGTAGGTAAGAATATTAAATAAAACTTGAATAATAAAGATACCAATTGTATTCATTATATTAAGCGATAAGACGGTAAAACGAAGCGAAAGTGCGCTCGGCCAGAACACGCCCCGGTAGCTCTAGAACACAAGATCAACACGTTTGTGACATCTGCTACGTCTTACATCAAAAAAATATAAAAATCATCCTGACGAATCACATGTACTTGTTCCTGTAC
Source organism: Epinotia nisella (assembly GCA_932294315.1). Lineage (NCBI taxonomy): Eukaryota > Metazoa > Arthropoda > Insecta > Lepidoptera > Tortricidae > Epinotia > Epinotia nisella. The sequence goes on along the minus strand of OW028679.1, from coordinate 13,103,729 downwards.
TTTATATAAAAATTTGCATTAAAATAATCAGTTACATTCAAAATCTAAGACCCTCTTAAAATTACGCATACACGCATGAGTATTCAGCAGTAAAGCATAAAAAATTGTTCGAAGCTGCAACATGACTACAGTAATGTATCGATACATCCTAATGATTAATTATCAACTAATAATTGTAACTTGTAAATAGCCAGTGGCGCTAAGAGAATGTAAAATAACCGGCACGCGGACAATATGACACAATATCACTTAACCAATAGAATAGTAGAACCATTAAACGAATATACTTAAAACGGGGTTTAGAAGGTACCTACGCACAAAAGTGGATTCTTAAATATCACATGAAACCTTTACAAAAGCACCTTTAAATATAATTATTACAACGTAGATTGTGCGCGAAGGACTAGACCTCTAAGACCAAACGTGTCATGGGATTGTTGCCGGCGACTGCTCGCCGCCGCGCTGCGCCGCGCCGCGCCGGACGAGGGTCGACGCCCTATACTTAATGTTGGATAAGAATTAAAGCTATCATCGCAGACGCTACTGCTCTGTTACATGGCTCTCCAAGTAGGTATCCCTTCTGCGGCAACAGTTTCCTATTTTATTATTCTTTGATATGTTACTAGTTCAATATGTAGTTAAAAGTGGACATGGCGAAATAAACAACGAATTTCCTTAGGCAAGCTAACTACAAATACGTATAGAAAATAAAATCGTCCATGGCAGTTGTTATACGATTCCATTAATTATGTATTCGAATTGAAAGCAGTCACATAAAAGGCTTATAAGTAAATAATAATATAAAATAAAAATCAGATCTACTAGAGCAATGTATGAGGTGTTAAAAAATTATCTAAATGGCAAACTACATGTCAACTCAGTAGGAATAAATGTGTCTTGGCTGGGCTACTCCAGTTTTACACCTGCAAGTGCAAGTATCGTATCGTACCTAACAAGTGTTCGGCTCGAAGGTGCAAAACGTGGGCCTTAAAAGTAATGCCGTGATTTTGCAGAGTTGGGCTTATTCCACCTAATTTGCATAGTACCTAATTTATTTTTAATTTCACTAAATTTCAAATATTAAATCGTCTTTTTCCTAAAATGAACAAATGTCATAAATGACTTTGACCTAAAATGTCTCATGACCGAAATGCCTAAATAATGAAATTTACATTTCCTTAAAATGCCGAATCACAGATACGACAAAATTTCAAAATAGCTTAAACTAAAAAAGGCAAAAGTCAGTTTCAAAATGCCTAAATTATTCAATGTAAGTGGCCAGCACTAAAGCAAAAAATTATACATGAGCCTTTTTTAAATTTAGGTATTCTGGCACCAGGGCTCTATTTCACCATCTTAACAATTGTTACCTGAAATGACAATTCTACGTACATTGCTGGGTCAACAAGCTGTCCAGCAACTACCTTAACCTGTCAACGCAGCCACGTAAGTCGAATAGAGGTGTAGACACTAAATAAATTAACCAACAATGTTGTATTTTCTCGAAAAAGGATTAAAAATGTAGTCAAATGGTGAAAAAAGCAACGCAAGAGGTTAAATAATCACAAAGTTATAAGAGTCCAAAGTTTTAAGAAGGGGTATGTTCTGTCCCTTTTCCGCAAAACGCACGTTCATATGAAATGATTGTCATTTACTATGACGCTCGATGGTCGTGACGTCACAATCTACGAGCGTTTTCTCTCTCTAACAAGTAATATTAAAACGAATGTAGCTTGGTACTTTTTTGAGATATTTAAATGGGATTTTCGTCATTAGCATATTTTTGCCTTCTTTCTTTTGAAGTTATAATAAATTTAAGAGTCCACCCCTATTGTCAGGCGAAAATTGTCTATTTGGTGAAATAGGGGCCAGGTTGTTTTCAACATACGGTGTTCTGCGATAAAGCTGTTGTGAAGTTTGTCCATTATGAGACTAAGACATTTTAAAATTCAGCTATACCTATTAAAAAAGTTATGAGAAAAAAAGTTAGGCATTCTGAGATTTAGGTATTTTGACACGAAGTCCTTTTGAGATCTAGGGTAAAAGGGTACAATGAAATTGAGAAGTAATGAGCCCAACTCATTTTGCAGACTTTGTAAGTTTTTCTAACTGAAAGACTACTAAATCTATTGTGGAAATGAACGACACGAATGCTCCAATTACGTATGAATCGATGGGTTTTTGTGCTTTGGTATAAAGTTTGAGCGAATTCGTAGATGTTACATTACTTTACAATCCTAATTTAAACATTCCATCTAAAATTTACGACGTCTAAAAGGGTTGGACCCGTACGCGTGTTTGATCAATAAAATGAAGATACATCAGATAAAAATACTAAAATAGCGCTGTCAAAATTAAACACTGTTAATGAAAATATCGTGTTAACTAATTTACAAGGAGAAATCTCAATGATATGTAAGAGCTCGATGGAGCTCCCTTCTTTTCTTATACACTACTTATAAGCGTTATGCCTACGATTACGATTCAATAAAATGCTATCATTTATAAACTAGCGATCAATAGTTAAATTTGTGAATAAACAGACTGGAAAAGTAAACATTTACCCAAGTTTGCGAAGCTGTATGCAGCGCGGCTGAAAGGAAGAAGTATCCGCGCAGGACAAGCTCCAAGCGTCACGTTTACACGCGTAACACATACAAGGGACTTACACCGAGGAATCTCTACGACTACCTATTCAAAATAAAGTAAAACATCAAAAAAGTATGTAGTACATAGGTAACTTTAGAAAAATATGTTGTAAATTAACAACCGAGTAGATGGCACCGCATAATATTTGCACCACACGAAATATTTCAAAACAGTTCTAAAATGGTTAGTTTTGCGCCTGTACCCTACTTATAAAATAGTTTGAGTTCCTAAAGTAAAATATTCTAGGTATTAGTTAAATGATCGACTTTCGGTGCCTTTAAAACAAGTATCTTTCAAATGTTCAGTACAAAACTAAAATACTTCCTAAATTAGGTAGCTGTAAAATGGAGTTCCTACCTATATTAACAGTTTATCGAGAAATTATTACGGTTTTGACGAGCATAAAATGTTTATTGTAAACTAACAAGTCGAAATGGGATTGGGTTTCACTATTTACAAATTTTCTATGATATGCAAGTGCAAAGCTCACTAAATATCGTTATTACATGAAGTATTTTTCTATTGTCAATTACAATATTAAGTGTAACACCTACACTAAATAATAGCGTACATTATTTATCAATTTAGGTAGTTCACTCACCCGAGCGATAAGACTAAAAAAGTTACTTGTTACAAATATCAAAATCGCCGAATGCATCATTTTAGCTGCTCGCACTTGTATATGCATTACACCGAAACAATAACAGCGGAACTTAATACTATTTGTGTTAGAAAGTTTAATAATGACTTTGGTATGTTGAGTGCGCCGCGCGGGACGAGTGCGTTACCCCAGCTCGCTTGTACAGTAACCGATCGGCTAGCACTATTACTGTTTCCTTAATGTATAATAAAATTATGTTTGTACCTTTACAAAGAGAGTCCATTGTCATGTTAGAGCAAAGGAAACGAAGGTAGATCCATATTCGAGTAAAAATCGTAATTTGTTCCACTGGCTTAATACGGCGCAAATCTGTTGTATCCGCTTCTGTACACTGCAGTCTGGAAAACGTGATATTGCAAGATTAAAATACGGTACGTTTGGGTAAAACTTAATGGTAATTTGAAAAACAGGCACACAAATTTTGATAGAAGTTTGATACTGACCCCATAACCTGTGACTGGACCGATGCTGTGGCCTAGGTACGGGTCTGCGTATTCCCTGCCGTACCTGAAAAATTATAAAAAATATCTTAATTCCTCATTTTACTGAGAAATACCGTAGATTTATATTATTATATATAAATATACTGTATGTAAAATTAAAAATTTCAGTCGTATTCAATTTTAGTTTCACGATTTAAAATGACTATTAAAATATTTTACAGACATTCATTCATTAATTGTCTATCATTGTTATGATTATTAGTTTTATTTAAGTTAAAAAAAAAATGTATAAATGACTTTTTTACAGACACTAAATTCATACGCACTCAAAATACAAAATATACTACATTTCAATTTTATTTTAGTACAGTGCAACAAACCGCCTGAGTAGCGCGCCACAGCTAAAGTTGCGACCATTGGCAAAAGGCACAACACCGATGGAGACCCACCAAGTGCACCATAAACGTGAAGAAGAGAAGCCGCTCTGAGAAGAGTGTACAACGACTGAGAAGATGTTTTTAACCCCCGAGGAAAACGAGATTATAAGTTAACATGTGTCTGTGTAAGTGTAACGATTTGCTTGCGGTTTTTTTTAATGGAAAGTCTTGTCTGTCTAGATAGGTCTTAGCTATGTTTATTGGACATTATATATATATATATACCTATATATTATGTTTTTAGATTTAGACTTATTTATAAATAGGTTTTCAAACACCGTATTTCATAAAGACCTTGCTTTATAACAATTATAACTGACGTATGGGTGACAGATTCAATTTTAAAAAATAACTTGACTCTCGACTCTACTCGCGCGCGAGATAGCCGTCACTTTCTGATTAATGCTGTCAAAAAGGTGACAGATTGTTTATCACGCGCGCGAGTAGAGTAGAGAGTCAAGTTATGCTAGCAGCGAGCGACGAGTGGGTCTGATGAAAGGTGTATATGATTAGGTACTGACGCGGCCGCGAGAGGCGTGAGCGCGGTGGGTTGCGGGCCGGCGCCGACGGCGGCGGCGGCGGCGCGCGCGGCGGCGCCGTAGTTGGCGGCGGCGGCGGCGGCGGCGGCGTGCTGCGCCGACGTCAGCTGCGACTTGAGCAGCGGGCCCGAGGCGGCGGCTGCTGCTGCTGCTGCCGCCTGTATACCGACCAACAGTCAACATTTTGCCACCGAACTCGCGCTAAGTTTTAGTTATTCGCCAAAGCATTTATCTGTAATAAAAGCGGCTGGCGCTCATTTGCGGCATATGGCATTGTCTTCTGACTGACGATAATGATCCTTATTATTAGAAATTTTAATTTGCTATTAAACTGGGCATGCCATGTCTTGCTGTAGGTATCGGCATTGAAATTGCAATTATAACTTCATAACATTAAGGTTCATTGTTCGGCAGAAAAAATACGGCGCCGGCTCTAAATCTACCGGATGGCACTTTAATGGACGATCTGTATGTGTGCCCGGTGTTTACCTGAGACTTGAGAACGTCGAATAGGAATGACTGAGCAATGAAAAGGGGAGAGTTAAGAGTAAGAACGGCTCCTTTCATTTTCAAAAGCGATAAGATGTAGGCAGGTATACGCCTAAACTATGAACGCGATCCTATATTATACCGAGTTCTCATCATATCATTCATATCATTGGATAGTGTATCCATTATTAATAGGACATTATCTCTAGCATCCGCGTAAATGAACTACGTTAATTATTAATTATACGAGTTTATATTGTCAACAGTGAGCCCACAAGAAGGCAATGTATATTTTAATGTAGAAATCACAAGTTTTCAATTTACGTTAAAATTTGTCGGAATAGTTATATAATTCGAATAAATATGATACTTTACCATGTCTACACCCATCGAAGATGACTCACCACAAGTCGACTCGCGTTGTGAAACTTAGTAGCCCATAGCTTACATGAGCCAATAAAAAAAAAGCCAGAACGATGCATAATAATAAAGCACTTAAAACCATTTGTAACACAATACGTGGTAAATTACGAATGTCAGTGAAATTTACACAAGTGCCTAGAACATGCAGCGTTTATTTAATATTCTAATGATATATTATTTTCTGCAGCAATGAGACAAAGCTGCCGACGATACTGCATGTACCGCTCATCAGGCGCCAGCCCCCAGCTAACGGAGCAGTGAAGTACGGCCGGGGACCGAGCGGCTGCGGCAGCTATGTCGACTCGAGGTTAGTTATTGCAGAAAATGTAGTACAGGTAGGCAATTAAACAAATGAACATGCACTATTAACTGAGACAGGAACAATTAAGACAAAAACTAACCAAATTTTACGGTCACTAACATTCTTTTGCAAGTGCTACGTGGTGATGGTTAGTATACTTCGATAGTAGCAATTACGACTTTGTGGGCTCAATGTTCTACTCGGAGCATGATAAAAATTAGCTTCTGTTCGAGTCAACTCACAGCTGCAGCAAACGCGCAAACTAAATCACCCACCACAATACCAAAGGAACAATTTAAGGATAACTCAACAGCAGCCATCGTCTCTGTTATCACAAACACAATGTGCACCCTCAATATATTACTGTGGATTACCAACCAATAGGACCATACGAATAAAAAGGAGCAAACAAAATCCCAGCACTCACTCCACAATGATTTACATCTGACTTATACTAGCGTGGTGGTAACATGAATCAGGAAGCGATAGAGATACAGATATTGTCGCATATCGATCAAATCGAGCTAGAGGCGTGATGTTTACCTCGGCTGCCGGCTTCGCGGCCTGTAACAACACACGTATAGGGTCACACAACCGCTGCGGTCCTGCCGCGCGCGCGGCCCGCGGGCCTTCCACACACTATACAGATATATGGCGGTATTATATGTCAATGAACCAAGTATGCCAGTTAATGTGTTACCTGAAGTCTGTAGTTGGAGTCAGCTGTGGCTGCTGCAGCTAAGAACGGGTCGTAATAAACGCTGGAAATCGAAAACAATTCATAATTATTGCTTATTAATTTTACACATTCGTTATTCATTATTATGATTCAGAAATTAATAACGGTATAAACAATCATATTGTAATAAATTAAACTATGCTAGGTTGTTGTGTCTATCATTTAAGTATAATCCATTCGCTTGGGCCGCTAGTGTATGTATGCATTTATTCAACTACCGAAGCGAATGACGTATAAAAACGAAATAATATTTTTAAATATACTAGTAAGCTTCCCAAAATTATAATAATTACCTACTGCAATATATAAGGCAAAAAATAAAGTTTTCACAAAGAGTACATACTAATTACAAGAATAAACTACAAAATCTATAAAATGCATTTAAAGAGACGCTCCACAAGAGAAAGAAGAATAAGGAAACTATCTACTTTTAAAGAGTATGTGCAATCAATATGTGAAGAGTAGCAGTCTACTGTTCATGACAGTGCACTAAGCAAACGTTCCAGTTAGTAGTTAGTTACACTTTCGAACGTAAAATACCTATTAATATATAAAATGGTTATTTTCTAACAGTTATTGTAAATAGTCATACCAATGGGAAGGAGAGATAGGATGGTGAGCGGGAGCGGGGAACAGAGCTCGAATCATCAGGTGTGGCGTTTGGATCGGATTGGCCGGGATAGGTTTGGGCTCCTGTGATAGTAACGTTCAATTTAATCTGGACAATTAATGTTTTATCTGCTCATTTTTATTATTTCTCTCTTTTATCTCTCATTGCGAGAGAATCATCAAATTTCCAGGTTAGGGCAGGATCTTCATATTCAATTATGTTGATGTTCTTAATACATATTTGAGATCAACATTACCCACATCCGGACTTGCCCCGGAACAAATACATTGTGGTTTTTGTTGATGGCTACTGTTTCCTGATTATTGGTTCAGCATGAAGGGATATAAGCAACAAAATAATCTGTTGAAATAGCGATTAAGTTAAAAGGTTGTCATTTCAATAGCAGTGCTACTAACGAACCATGCAGGAATTTGTCTACTTGACTATTTTTTACGGTGCCATTTGAACCAGTTTTCTTACTGGATCATATGTTTGTATGGGACTAACTACAATTGGGAATGGATGAAAATTTTAGAAGTGCCTGATTATTTTTTTGGTGATAGGAATAACCTTCCTTAGCACCAGAATAAAGTTTCAGATTTTTCAGCAGCGTCAATTATTTAACAGTTTCCTCACTTACGTCTTGGGTCAAGGACGGCACTTTCCTCGATCCCTCTCATATTACAAAAAAAATATCACTGGCAATGTTATTTTCCCTTTAGTATATAAGCATCAAGGAGGACCGACAGAGTGAGTAAGGATAGAGAGGCGGGAGGTGCGGTGCGGGCGGTGCGCGAGTACTCACTGTGCGTATGCGTGCAACGGCGACGCGTAGGCGGCGCGGGGCAACAGGCCGTGCGGGAGGGGGGGCTGGTCGGGGCGCGGCTCGCGGCGCAGCACGGCGCGCGGCACGGCTACATGCAACACACAGACTACGGTGCGGGACATGCGTTACCTGCGTCGCTGCGCGGCGCGCGGCGCCAGCACCAGCGGCGGCGCGGGCGCGGCCGCCGGCGCCGCGCCCAGCCACGGCCACGACACGCCGGACACCCGCAGCCCTGCGCACACACCGGCGCAGCTCTCACTAACCACCCCGGCGCCGTGCGCCCACCACGCGAGACCATCTGCCTTTACTTCACTTCCTTTATTTATTTCGAGTCTAACGTGGGGCCGTCGTAAATTTTAGATCACGGCTCGCAGGGGCGACGAGGTGGTCAGATTATACCTACATTCTTTCTGGCGCTACGATTTCTCTCGAACCGACGCGTCTCTCTTCGGTTAACCGATAGTTTGTTGTTTAATTTCATTCGAGTGCAGTTTAAGGAAGCCAGTACGACATTATCCGACCATTAATCACAAATTATAAACAAAATCTAAGATTACTAGAGATGCTATACTAGAATGCATTTCTAATTACGAGGCTAGTATATATTAAGTACCCTTTCCTTGGCTTCGCCGCGGTCGGGTGATGTTGGAATATAAACTCATTATTCACATTAAAAGGAAGCCCAGGCCATGCCACATTACAGCGCGCCAGTAGTCACACAGAGCCGAGTGCGAGCCCGCGCGGACGGACCTACGCGGGCCGCACTCGTCCCATTTGCAAATATCACACAAGTCCGTAGCCGTTGACTTTCTGCTCTAAAGAAGCATGGCCGTTAGAGGAGCTTTACAAATGACGTAAATTCAATTCGTGACATACAAGATTGCATCGAGCATTAGAACTAATCAACCACATAGTCCCACCACATTAAGTAAAGAAATCATGCTCGAATGAATGTTATAATAAAAAGTAGACGCGAAAGCATTTTTATCGTCGAGTAAGATGTTTACTATTTGGGTGTGCAGGTTCTTACCTTCAGGCCACTGAACGCACACTGAAACAAATTAAAAGCATGTTAGAATTTCGTTATCGATTTTAACTAATAATTATTCCTATCTATTTCTAACACTATAAATAATTTCATTCTCACTATCAACATAATAAATAGGTAAAAGTGTCAATAATGCATGACAATATTGTGACGTTCATTCCAGTAAATGTTAAAATAATTAACAGGCATAATAATAGGTATGCCTACATATAGTACGTCATTCATTAAAATGATTAACGTTAAACTAACAAGCTGTCTAATTGGTGGTGTAATTCGCTCGCAGACGACCGTTAATTTGTCGCTGACAAGTGACACAGAGACGCCGGAGACAGCCTTCAACGGTCAAGTAAATGTTAGTACTAATGTATTATCTTATGAAGATAGTCCGATCGAGAGCGTTATTTAGGTTAGGAATGCAGTTGAGCAACATGTTTATTAATAAACAAAGAGTAAAAGTGCGTAGTATAGAGTGCACGGCTTGCGCCAGTCGATGCACTGCGCAGCATTGAGGAGCGGGCCAGGCCCAGACTGTCTCCGGCTGACAGTGGACTCAATCTCTAAATAGCATTCACCTAATTGCATTCAGACAACGGTACTAGCCAACATATATACGTATACATAGGTACATTAACAACACCGATCTTTACAATCCAGCTCTCTCTCACCCAAAGTGGGAACGGATCCATTTCTAGCCTGAATAACTGGATGGATCAAAAGAGAAAATCCGAGGGTGGGTTATGTTTTTATTATGTTCATTACGGTTAAGTATATTCTAAATCTAGATTCATTTGGGACAGTCGGATAGGAATAAGAATAGGATATTTACAGAAATGTAATTAAATTCAGGTTACAAGAATCACTCACCGTTTGGTACTGTAGGAGGCTTCTTTGTCTGAACTCTTGCAGTTGCATTATTGACCTGGTTTGGAAATTTTACACTAGATCAGAAAGGGTTTCTTGAAATTATAATTGCAATAATACTATATTGGCTGACTTTGTGAAAAAATAGAAGCTGAGATCAAAGTAATATACCAAAATAACAAAAATGGATTAAATGCGAATTCTTCAAAAATGTAAATGAATAAAAACAACAAAACTGATCACATTAACTATGCAGTGGTGCTCGAAAGCACCTATCATTTTGAATAAAATAACAAATTAGACATTGAAATATTGTTTTGGGGTTCGAACCCAATACTATTGTCAAAATGATATATTAACTACATCATACATTTTGTTTGCCTTAAGTATCCTTTGTTTATTATATTGTAAAGTCAGCCAATGTTGTGACAAATGTCTCAATAGGCTAAATAAAATCATCTTCATGAATAACTAAAAATCGTCATTTTTGGCGATAAATAATTTGGTAATGAAATACTTGTAGAGACATTTGACACTCCAGTGTGAGATAAAGGAAAAACAGGAGGTGTTAGTAACTTGTCGAGGGTTCAGTTAGAGGGAGATTCATGAACAACAATATTTAATGCCATTCAGTCGCCGAAATCGTTGTTAGTGCTTCGAATTATTTTTAGAATGTATAGATAGAATTGAACTAAAATTTTTACTTGTAGTCTTACCTCTGCGGCATTGGGACGATACGGTTCGTTCTACAGACAGTTCTCTGTGAGACAGTCTCTCTTTCGATCGGCATTTTAAATGACCGTCTAGAGAGTAAAGGGATAAAATAAATAAGGTTTGTTTGTGGATTATTTGTCGGCATACTTAGTGTAAGGGCCCCGCTTGGCTGCACGCTAGCATGACAGTAACTACAGAGCAGACGAGCGCAGGTGGCGGTGGCGGGCGTGGCGGGCGTGGGCAGGGAGCGGGATGTTAAGTTACAGTGCTACGGTACGGGTACAGATGGTATTCATTGAGTCATGCACACCTCTATCTTTCTGCCCTCAACCACGGTGCCGTGAAGACGCTCTCGTGCTCGCTCCGCATCACCACTATTTGCGAATGTTACAAAACCGAATCCCTGCATGCAAGACAGACAAAACATGCATTAAAAACAGCGTCGCTCAAAAAACAACGTGCAACAAAAATTAACATTTATGCATTGCATATTCTTTATTTAAATATTCTAGTGAAAAAATCGAGAGGATATTAATTGATTTTATTACGTTGATACTTTGAGCGTATTCTAGCTGAATGGGTACACATAAGCGTTTGGATTAAAGTAAATTAATATGTCGCTCGACCTAGTAGTCTGTACTATTGGAAGGAGTGTTTGTATCACAGTGTTCGAGTAAATTTCAAAGTTCACACATTTATACACCTCGGAGCTACTATTATGTAAACAGGATATTCTAAAATATGACACAACGTTCAACTTTGTGTGGAATGTTAGCTGCAATTTGTCCTATTTTTCAGATGACTGACCGATGTTTTGCCGTAGAGCAATAGCGGTTTTCATGGTTGGTTATGATGATTGATGGCATATATTCTTGTCAATTATAATGATTATTGGCTACTCTAACGAATACACTAAGACATCATTAATGTGCAATTTTGTACAGTGCTAGAAGTCTAATACATTAATGAACGTCATAAGCAATCGAAACCTAAGTTTTGGTCTCATTTAAGTCATTTTAAATTCATCCAAAATCATTATCATTGTAAAAGACTAGCAAAAACAGCATTCATATCTTAACCTATAAAGTAATACAATAATAGGTATTCATTAAAGTATATCTGTATCAAACAGTCGTGCTGAGAGAAGTTAGCTACTGTCCATAAAACGGTGATAATCCATAGATACAAAAAGCAGCTAGCACAGCACACGGTACAGTGGAAGAGACGAGTTGTGAAAGTGACAAACAAGTTGCTGATTGTACGAAACGCTTACACTTATAAAAGCAATGACAGCTCTATTATTACCATTCTGAGTGCAAGTATTTATAATAGTAAAATATTTTTGGGCAGAGAGAAAGAGAAAATTGATGGCGAAAGATGGCTAGATGCCATTCCGCGACGCGGGCGCGGCGCGCCGGCGGAGGTACGACGCGCTATGCAAGCTCTCGATTGTGATGACAGACACAAAACTCGATCGTACAGACCAAGAAGACACAAATGACATTCGAGATAAAGCCAAACTAAGTGATGCACCCTAGATAAGTAGTACTAGGAAACACGGATTACTAACGTTATCGATTGACTAAGACAATAATCAGGAGCAGCGAAATATACATGCCCAATACTAATGAATACATCATGTTCCCTGGTTAGGAAGCGTGTAATGGAACTGTTTATATTATTCAAAGAGGACAAAAATATTAAGATCACTATCAATCTAATAGACATAATTAAATATTTCAGAATGAGTCCATCATCCAAACTACACGCATAAAAATCATGTTGACCTAAGTAAGCCATTCAGGACTATGTGCTATGATTCGTAAAACTAGGTTCACAGTCAGTATGTACACACAACGAGAGAAATGCGAGTGCAGTTGGGACGATATAACATAATATTAGTGATGAATAATAGAGCTGTCCTGAAAATATGACTCAGAAAATCAGCTGTTAAAGTGACGATGCATCATTCTCTAATACTGCATATCCCAATGTGAGGCTTTGAAGAAAAAATAAATTTGGAGCTATTATTTGTAAGAAGTAAATACTTTCTTTATGAGCGAGCATGGACTACTTTAGGGGCGGTCACCAAACTGACACAAGGAAAGCAGTAAACACGAAAAAGCGGTCAATCCAATCAATTATTATAAAAAAAATCATTTCGATATCTTGTGTTCAACTTTTATAGGGAAGTAACATTTACAGTGAGTTGTTTTTTGAGTATCAATGAATAAGAGCAAAACATTTTCTATCAACATAATTATGCTCAGGACATATTTTTCAAAGACAAATTAGTTAAGTTACGTTAGTCATTAGCATTCGACTTTGGAATCTAGAGGTACCAGTGGCGGAGCGCCCATACAAGCCGATTCCCACCGCCTTGCCTAAAATTTATTTTTGGGCAAGCCTATAGTTATATACTCTAAACTCTTTCATAACTTTTTTGTTCCGGGTTGCCCATCGAAAATTTTCACGCGCCGGCACTGAGAGGCACTAAGAAAAATATGTCAAAAGCATAATTGTTCATAGTATTAAAGATTATTCGAATCATAGATGTTGTAATAGTATTTGTTCAATGAAAATTTACAATGCTATTAGAATACTGCACCAAACATTAAAACCAAGAATATGCTATGAGATAGATAGTCTTAAACACAATGTATTAATACTGATTTAAGCCCATTTGCCTTTAGATTTGTTAACCCAAAATATCATTGCATGTAATCGAAGATAATTATATCAAAGGCATGATAAATGATTTGTTAAAAGGAGATTTTTTTCAACATTTTAGTTAAGTATAACTTTTGTTTGGGCAGCAATTATTTTAAAGAAATATTTACGTAACTTCAAAGCTTTAGTAATATCAAATCATAATAATATTTAATACAAAGACATTTATTGCAAAGCTTTGAAGGTACGTACAGATGTTCGTCTCTTGTTTGATCCTATACAAACAATTTTAAAGGAAAAGAGTTGTAATATTGATACACGTTACGTTTACTTACTTGTATTGTAATACGTTTAATTGTATTGCATTATAAACATTTATGTTTGAAGAAAAAACAAGAAACGAATAGATTGTCAACCCTAGTAACTTTGAACGGTAGGTATCATCATCGAAAGAGCTTAATTAATTTTGTTTTTGACATTCAGCGAAATTAGTGGATTAAATGCTGCAACATAATTTATACAGGTTGAGATCGAGACGTGATGCAGGATTGAAAGCGAAACTCAATGGCGTTTTGACAAAGTTTTTAGATGTACTGATATGGCATTAGTATTTGGTCACCCTATACACAACACAACACAACATTATATCATTTTTCGTGACAGCAAGTGTCAAAAATCATAAGATGACCAATGTTTAAGTACTAATTGATTTCTTTTTATTCAAATAATGAAAATTAACTTGACCTTTTCTTTAAAATTACTATTACTATAATGGCGATCAAGTATAGACTCCGAAGATGTAATTTCTGCTACGTCTACGTCACCCCGCATCGTGATACATATTTTATGGCTATTCAAAGTTACCCGGCACGACTGCACTGAGAGTGAACTATGGGAATGTAGCGTTTCGTTGGTAACCAATAAAAGGTTAACGTTTACAGAAGGAACCAAACTAGCCGCTAGCTGTATTGTTTGTATATGGCAGCACTAATAGGTTCTAGATATTTCACGACCACGTTTCATTCCAATATTTCACTCCGTTCACAAACTGAAACTAATTGGTACACAGAGAACACTAATTTCTGTAACACAATTCAAGTGTTCTGAGAATACGAACTGTCTCAAATAGAGTTGAAAAATAGAAGTAGCCACACTGAAATCGTGATCGTTAAGATACAATTTCAGAGAGCCACTTCAGTATATTTTTTTTTTGCTTAGTGTTTAAAATATTCTTACCTTTGAACCTCGTTCGTTGAAGATTATTTCTACATCAAGTATTGTGCCATATTGCTGAAATGTAAAAACGTTGTAAATTAAAATCTCGATATTCATTTCTACGAATAAACACAAATTTCGTTCATGCCGTGCTCTCGCTAGTGTTTTGCGGAAGGGTTATAGGTGTGCAGTACATACCCCGAACATATTTCTGAGATCAGGGTCTCTAAATCTGAAGGGTATGTTTGAGACGTGTAACCGCTTGGGCTGGGAGGCTTGCGAGACGGGGACGAGTCCTTTGTCGGGGGAGGCCGCGGTGGCGCCGGCCGCCACGGCCGCGCTGGCGGCCGCGGCTGCCGCGTGCGCCGCCGCCGCCTGCTGCGCCACCGCCACCGCAGCGGCCGCTTGCTGCGCTACCACGGCCGCCACGCTCACCGGCGTGCTCTCTTCTGCTGAATCACCTTCGCTTTGCTGCAACAAATTTAGTTATTGTTTAACACAGGTTCGCTAGACTAAAATTTTGCTTGCCTTTGAAAGACGGCATACAAAATCCTGGTGCTCAGAATGACTGTAACGATTCAGTACCTCTCTTATTACAATTAAATATGATGAAAAAATATGTATTTGACCAAATAAAGCATTGTAATATGATATGAATTTACCCGTGACAAAACCGCGTTGAAGTTAATAGTGGGACTCTCACAGGGAACCATAATATCGGCCTTTAAAGCCTACGCCAAAACCAAACACCAGCACGAGTGGAGGAATGAGGCGGGTTTAAGGCACTCAAAGCTCTTTATAGAAGGAGTGGACTCGGGCTGGACCAAAAAACTCTGGAAATCCAGCAGGAAGCAACTCAGGATTATATCTGGGGTGTTCACAGGTCACTTCGGCGTCAAGGATCCCTTGGCCAAGATGGGACTATCAAACAGTACAGACTGTAGAATGTGTGGCGAGGAGGATGAGACTATGGAACACTTACTGTGTGAATGTCATGCCCTTGCCAGACAAAGAATGAATCTCTTTGGTAACGGCTACCCGCAACCAAAGGCATTCAGGGTGCTCCCACTGAGCTGCATCATCCTTTTTGTGGAAATGATGGAGCAAGCTTGGGAATAGCTATAAAGGGGAGGGCAAATGCACAAAAGATCCCACTGGGTCGAAGTGTATCCGAAAGGGCCCTCAACTAGATAAGATAAGATAAATAAAGCATTGTAATATGATATGAATTTACCCGTGACAAAACCGCGTTGAAGTTAATAGTGTTGATAAATGTTTAGAAACTTACTGAGCTGTTGTTTTGATTGTCTATGGAGTTGGGCGGGTGCGGTTGAGGCGGTGGTTGTGGTGAGAAGTTGGCCGGCGGCAGCGGCGCAGGCGGCGGGGGGCCCTCGCTCTTGACGAGCGGCGGCTGGGGCGGGTTGGGGGCGCCGGCGTCTTGCTTCACGCCGGCCAGCGCGTCGCCGTTGGCCGCGTACTGCGCCGCCGCGGCCGCAGCCGCCGCCGCCGCAGGGAACGGGTTCGCCATACCCGCCCCCACCATGTGCTGGAATACATACAAGTCATAGTATTATTTCACTGAAAGCTTTATTCTTTCTTAATTCTAACATATGGAAATAGGTTTAAAAGCGAAGACCTGAGTAAACGCAAAAGAAACATTATAGCGGGTACATGCATTGCATAACCAGAATCAGTTAGTATTTTCCAGATGACAAGGATTGATTTGTGGTTAACATGAATATGAATGAAGAATCAGAAGCCAACCACCAGTTTTTCAAAAGTCGTCCTGACATTTTATTTCAGAAATATCTTCGCCTGAGATGACGAAAGTAATGGTGATCGAGCTAGCTTTCAAGTGATAAAAAATAAGTAGGTTTCCATAAAATTTAATGAGACACGATACACTTAAATTATGAGAATTTTAGACAGTGCAATAAAAAAAAACTAAAAACTGAAGAATTTAGATCATGTATTATGGTCTTCATAGGTCCGGCCGAAGTAGTTTATATCAAAGGATTTATAGTCATTTCATTTCAGGGACGTGGCGAACACATAATTCTGTCGCAATAAATATGTGCGCCCGTTAATAGTTGACGTTTCTGGGCTGCGAATCGAAATATTTACGTGGCAAGCTTGTGCCAACGGCGCGCTGCTGTCGAACTCGCATCGCACGAGGCCGTCAGCCATCACTCATGCGAGAACCATGCCAGGCCCGCTTGACACCCAATTTGCAAAACCCTTTTGGCGAGGAATTATTACCAAACATTCATTTAGAATAAAAACAACTTCGGGCTAGCGAGCAATTAACCTTAAAATTATTTAAGGATCGAATCGATAGCACAATAGCGGCTTTTACTACGTAGACAGAATTGCTTTTATTTTACGTCCGAAACGCCTGCCGTGCCGGGGCAAAATTAAATTGCGAGTGAAGTCTCACGCGGGCAGGACAGGACACTCTCTCGCTTTGTTACTGCTAAATTTAAGCAATATTGGAATTGGGACATGGCTACTCCCACCCTTTACTTGAAATAGGATAGCTATCTCTACCTGGGTGATTCAACAGAAGCATGATAATTTTATTAAATTGGGAAATATATTGCAAAAGTCCATGCAATACCTACATATGACATTTTTTTTTTATTCTTTCCTAAAAAACAAAAGCCACTTATACCTGAATGAATAAATGAGGATTATTTTTGATCGTCTAGCCAGTGGCTTGTATGTTTAAAACACCTATTACTTGCGCCGTGCCGGATACGACGAAAATTAGGAAGTGGTTATTGAGTACAATTGCGTAGTATACTCACTAACCGCACGCTTGACTGGCGGGCGGAGCCCAATGAGTACGTAGCTAACTTATGGACGCCTAATTGTCGTCGCCATTGTTGTCATGTCGTGATCCTAAATAAAAATTAATAACACTTATTAACTATTTTGGTAATTTCATTATAGAAGAAAAAAATTATGCATAGTTGAACGAACACTCCAAATACATTTTACCATGATATATGTGGTCTCTTACCGTCCAACACTAAAACCAAAACATTATATACTTTTAGTAATAAAACAAGCCGGATAAATTCCTCATTCTCGGAGGCGCGACACGTCGTGCCGTATTAAATCACTACGAATAATTAACGTTTTACATCGTCATATGCTGGAACATTGCGGGACTATCCGTAGAACGCTCCGGTGGTATAGTTGTCATAAGCTTTACGAGATATAAGTACTTAACCTTGACGACGCGCCGTAAGCCTACAAAATTGGGAGTGGATGAAAATTTTAGAAATGCCCGATTCATTTTTTGGTGATAGTAATAACCTTCCTTAGCAACAGAAAAAAGTTGCAGACTTTTCAGCTGCGCCATTTTTATAACACGGATATTTAAGATATTTATTTGTAAAATGAGACAGATAAAGGAAAGCGTTTATTCGCCGTCCTAAACCCAAAACGTAAGTGAGGAAACTGTTTATATTTTTGAAAAAATAATTGACGCAGCTGAAAAATCCGAAACTGTTTTCTGGAGCTAAGGAAAGTTGAATCTATCACCAAAAAATAATCAGGCATTTCTAAAAATTTCATCCATTTCCAATTCTGGAGTGTAATCGAGTTTATTTCATAGTGCTCCCTGTATCGGTGTCGTGGTGATCGCCAGATGTTATTGTTCGCATCATGAATGAACTCCACAGGATGCCTGATTAACCCTTGATCTTCTCTTATTGTACAACATCTTATACCATAAAGGCTATAGTTTGAACTAACGTATTATCACTGTACGATCTAAAATTGTAATAACTACAACTTAGAAACGTTGAAATACCCCCGATATTTTCATTTCCAAGTTCCTACCTAAGAACCATCTCGATCACGTCAGCTTTCGGACAAAAAACCGCATTAAAATAGGTCCATTCATTTCGGAGCTACGATGCCACAGACAGATACACAGACACGTCAAACTTATAACACGCCCTCTTTTTGCGTCGGGGGTTAAAAAAGTGTCGGTCCCTTGTCTATTCTATTGTTATTATAAAAACAATATAATATCTTTACGAGTATGCGACTGGTGCTGTAGTATTATTATACTACCGACCTCGATTAGAACGTGAGACGAGTCTATCTAAATTCTTAAGTCATTACACTCGTAAATCGAACAAAATAATATAAGAAGCATTTAAACTAGTAGACACCCACAAAAAACCAACTTAGGTAGGATTAACTAAACACAAAACTAGACGGAGGCAGTGTAAAGAAAGTGTTTAATGAAATACATATTATTATAATAGTCGTAATTAATTACTCATGGTTATTACATAATTAACTATGTACAAACTACAAACAGGGTTGATTGTCTAGATCCTGCTTATTTTTTCCCTAGGATGGATACATACATTATCATGCTTTATCCGTGGGAAAAGTTTTACATTAATACCGATACATTCAAAGGGAGGGTTGTGAAGCTTTTAAAAGATATTATTAATCGCGGCCCGATGAAGTGGATTCCCTGCCCGTCGCTCCTGGTGCTATTCTTCATGGCGTCCCCTTTCCAAACAGAGTGTCACAATCCCTGAATTCTCACGCCTCTATCTACTTTGTACATAATACTTGTATTGTTGACAGGTATTTACGCTGCAAATTCGTTTTTAATGCTTAGAATCTTTTACAAAGTTATATTTTATCTCAGTATTAATAAATCCTGTTATAAAAACGATTCAATGGAGAAAATCTAATAAACGCGATGAAATAATGAAAAGGTGTAAAGCAGGTAATATGCCATAAGCAGTATAACGACGCTTAAGACATAACTTTCATGAGACTATAAAGACAAGCATAGGGTGATAATATACTTTATCAGGCGAGAGGAATCTAGTGAATCACGTGTGAAGGGATTATATTTAGAAGAGAGTCGCTCAAGGTGACGGGAGGTTATAGTGTAGCGTCAGCGTCAGCGCTACCGCGTACCAAGAGCACTCCACTTTTGTTGGTTAATTGTCCATCGCGGGTCGCGACGCTGGGCGGGGGCGACTCGACGGTTTAAAATCATGTTTGCGTTTGCATAGAGTAAGCGCTCCCTAACATCTTGCGCTATTTATGGTACCATAACCAGACAATAGGTATGACTCATACTCGGTACTCCATGAAGCTCTGTGTACGTGTTTAGGTTACTGAAAAACAAACGAGTATGTATTGTTAAATGCCTGCTTAAAAAACTGCTTTAGAGACTTGTAGTTTATTCCCATTTTATAAATTAAAGATCTAACAGATCTTTTAACTTTACTTTAATTTTTAAACCATGAAATACTACACCATACAAATTTTATGGAGGAAACAAATGAGTGCGCTTACCTACTATGGGCACTTTAGCGTTAAAAAAAGTATCGTGTACAATTTTGAAGAGTGGAATTGGTGGCAAGCCTAAGTAATAAAGTAATTTAAACAATAATAAAGCAAACACTGGTTAGGTTAGGGACACAACGAGGACGCCAACTCGTTCAACTATAAAGACAAACGATCATTAACATTTTATGTAGCTGGAACCATAATACTAGTGGCAAACACTTTGAGAAAAGCTACAATATCCATTACATGTGGCGTACCATCGTCTAGTCATATCCGGCGAGCGCTGTCAAGTAAACAAACTGACTTTTTATAGACCAGCGAGTCTGCGATTCGTCTTGCATCCAAACGTCCGACTGCTTAAGAGGAATCTGTTCGCTATCGACTGCCTAATAGACGCAGATCGCCGTAAATCCCATAAATATACACTGTCCAACATAGCTCTAACAACAACGGTGTTCCGTTGTTGATGTTCGGCAACACATGGAAGCGTTGTTTTATTTATAGCATGAAGGAATTTAGCTTCGCAGAAGACCTTTGTGTAACCTGGTGTGCACTTAAAAAAGTAACTGCGTCTGAAAGATTAAATCCTACTCGTTTTGGTAGTTATTATGTGATAGGATTAATATTTAAGTACGCTACTAGTACTACACGTCTGCAAGCCCGGCCGTTTAAGGTTTTGTCGATAACTATTGACTAAATTAGATTTACTATTTGCTGCGACCAGGTTTCTCTACTGAATTTTAAGTCCAAGCTCAATGACAGCAAACCATTTGTTCTCTATTGCCGATTAGCTAATTCGAATTCCGAAACCGTATTTATAAGAGATACCCAACATGGACAACATACGAAATAGGTGTACAATCTAATTTAACGAAATTCGATAGCTTCACTTACTTACCCTGATCACTTTCGTGAGGACATTGGTACATGCGGATAAATTCGTAATGATAAGTGAGGGAAGAAAAGGGTGAAAGGGGAAAGGGGGATACTTAGTTTAGAAAGTTTTAGGTCCATTTCTTTGCCTAAAAGGTTTTTATTTGTAATATTTTACGTAAAGAACCGAGAGGTACCTATGTAATCACTAATCAGCACATAATTTCAGTGTTTATAAATTATATACATAAAATAATGAATTAGACTAGAGCTGCTTTAGATAATTCTAAGTTCACTATCTTAAGTAATATTCCCTGCCAGCCGTTGATTAATAGAGCAGAAGCATGCTAAGTTTCACAATTAGGTAATTATATCAAGAACAATTGAAAGTAATTGAAGGCGACACGAGTCTCTGGATTTAGTGCCGTGCGTCAGCGTCGTCGTGTTTGCTCCAAACCAAGTTCGATGGGACGAATGTTATGAAATGAATTAACCAAAAATATGTTTCAACTCGCACTAGTGACACTAAATATACACGTAAATACGATATTTACCCGTAAGGAAATTTAAGAATTTTCTTGAATCGATTTCATCCAAGTTCCTAAAGTAGCTAATCTACGCACGTAGAGATATGTGTTTCCCAACTTCATCTTCAACTTTTAAGTCAAGACTTTTTCATTAGGAACTGTTATTACAAAAAGCCAGGCCTCGAGAACAGTTGAGTCGAAAACACTGATGCTTAATGAGAAAAGTTGAGTAGCGAAGCTAATACCAGTCGTTGGAATGCGTGTTTCATAACAATTAATTTCAAAACAACTACTTAATATTATATAGGTACGAGTCTTTATCTTCAATGTTTGTTATTAATACAAACACATATATAGAATTATATCTACCAGTGATAGGGCCTAGTTGGGGTCACCGTCGAGGGACCTTGCCGTTACGACTCACGATAATTTCAAGACGAGGCGTATGGACACATCGATAAACGATAACAGCTATTTACAAGTTCAACGACTACTAGTTTGTGAACAAATTACAATCAGTCTTGGACTGTGACTATTATGAAGTTTTTAATTAAACTAGTCCATTCAATTTCATATATGGATGAGAAATGCAGGTGCTGGAATGTCAGAGTAGGTATGCAATCAGAGTTTCATGACAATGGACTGCCTCTCTGCTAACAACCAGTGGCACATTCTGCTTTCATATCAGCAGTGCGGAAAACCACCAACGGGACATCAAATGTATTTTTGTTAGTAAGTAGCACTGCTTAGGTGAAGCAGCTATATTCTTTCATTGCTCAAGGTTTCTTTCAGATTTTTGACGTAATGGTTTGCTGAATGTCTGGAGGAAGGGTAGGCAAGCTTTATTCACACAAAAGGATCACTTTAGTGCTTGATATATCGTAAGTGAAGCCCTTTATGGGACCGTGTATTATAGAGTGGAAACGAGTAGCATACTTTCAATAGTTTTTCGATCCTTTTTAGAAAAGTTTAACTCTACAAGGTTACAGAAGGGACTTCTCAATGAAAGTTTTAGTTGGATACTTATGTTTGTATAATACTCATATTTTATAGGAATGAAACCTATGTTATGTAGGCGTGTACAGGGGCGCATACTGCAATCCTTTGCGGACTGTACATTGAAATAACAAAAAAACAACAGAAAATCTTAAGAACGCCATAATATTACAGCATTATTCGAATGCGGTTCTCAACCGCGCGATGTTAGATTAATGACATGGGATGGGGCTTCGGGAGTGCGTAGGTGCAAGGCCCCCTGCCCATTCCCCAGGCCGCCCGTCGCCCGGGCACCCGCGCTCGCCTCGTCACCGAACAGATGCTGGATTTTGTCAACACAAACACATACCCGTCAAGCAGCGATAATAAAACATACGCCCTATCAAGCAGGCTTATGATGTTGATATTAACGTTGAAATTAAACTATCTCAATATAAATTTTCTAAGATCCCGTTAGCTTCCTATGTGACCAACTGGTGCTTTGTATATCATAAAAGCGAGTAGATAAGACAAAACTTGTACAACTAATGCTAAAGACAACGAACTAAAGCTCAAATTACATTGCAACTTAAACACAAATTAAGATCCTTGCCATGCTCTTTGCCGAAGCGCAACATTCTATTTCATCTGCCGCGCCTGGAATTCTAAACACAGAGCTTGGTTTCGTGTTGCAAAACTGAATACCGAAAAAACACGTACGACATTGCATTGGAAGCAGAATTGAAATACCCCACTCAGAGCCAGACAGAGTTATTTAATTTTTTACAATTCGCGCTGGCGCGGGAGAGCCTTGTTTTTGGGCCAGATTTTTTTCAACTCGAACACGGAGCTCTTAGTTTCAGCGGAATCTTTGTGGAAATATTATTTTATATTTTAATATTCAACAGTTTGCAGCGGTGGTACGTGACCGGGGGAGTATTTACAGTGCTTAGTGAAGCGCGCAGCCTCAGCCACCGAGCGCGGGCAGGCACCCTCGTGTAGACTACTACGACTTTGCATAAGGATGATCTGAATATTCGCAATATAAACATCCATGCAATCCTTGCTTACATATTTTAGACCGTGCACGGCAAGTATGTGGGATACCTGTGAAATGGACAGTTAGCCGCCGCGAGTCAGTTACTGTAAGTAAGTTTAATCGAAATAAACGACACTGGTCTTTTTGTATTGACAGTTGACTAAACACCATTCACGGCACTACTTCTGCGAACTTGCCCGTTTGAGCAAAGTTCTTAATTAAAAACTTTCGTTCCAAGACTTTTTTTTTAGACCCTTGAAGTTCTTGTTAATAATTTAGCCCACAAATAATTACATCAAGATTAGTTTGAAGGCAAATAAATGCTCATTGGACTGCTCTAATAGAAAAAAAAACACATGCAAGTATACGTGTGTCCATTGGCAGTCCAACATGTGTGCGACAATGGAGACGGGCGTTCAGTACCTACTCGGTCGTAACTAGCTGGAATAGCTCCCTTCCGGACGGCAAATGCCCGCAGCCCCTCTGCCGCGCTTCTTATTCCACCATTTGTCAACCTCAAGCCAATATCCCTTTTGATAGTACTCCGCACCTTTTAACAATTTTTACCTTGATTGATGTATACTTTCTTTCCATGACAAGATTTATAAGATCGATGGATGAAGAATAAACATAATCAAAATTTCGGCAAGAAATAATAAGCATAAAAAATTCGAAAATGGAATTGGGGAATGATCAAGATTTTTGCTAATCACGTACCGGAAGGTGCAGCGTGGGTAGGCCCCCCACAAGGTGGACTGATGCCCTGGTAAAGGTCGCGGGAGTCCGCTGGATGCGGGTGGCGCAGGACCGGTCATTGTGGCACTCTTTGGGGGAGGCCTAAGTTCAGCAGTGGGCGTCTTTCGGTTGATATGATGATGATGATGATTTGGCACAAACAAAAATGTCACTGGCACGGCAAAATTTTATTTGCAAGAGCGGAATTAAGGCTTACCTACTTAAAATTCAGGAGGATGATTTAAATTGTACGCATTATCTAATAGTCAATAGTGCCGTAGCCGCTTACGGCTTATGCCGACATTAGACTTTATTGACGATCATAGTGTAACGAGGCAAAGTTAATTAGATCTCTAGTGTTTTCTTTTGCGATTTCCAGTGAAAGTAAATTTTAAAGATATCATATTGTGAGTGGGTTGCGACGAGGTCCGACACCTCGCTGAATCGGTTTGGATTCGATCATCAATAATTCGCGGCTCCGCCCGCCACCCCCAGCATTGCCGTCGTTCAACGAATTACAAGAATCAATAACCTATGGAACATGAACTTCATTATAGATACAATATAGTTACACATAAAATAACAATATGTAAAAACACTGCCTGTTCCTGATAGTTTCTAACGAACATACGTATCGGATTAATTCGAAATGAAAAACATCAAACATAACCATTACCTATTATAATAATAAAGTTTTAAAACTTTATTATTGTAATAGGCGTTTCTTGCTGTGCTGTTATAGATATAAACGTTGTTTGAATGGATGGCTTTTTCGTAGGTATATCTGGTATATACATATTATTCAGTAATATTTTTGGGTGGTATACAAATAGAAAGTTTCGATACCTACCTAATGTAAAAGTTCCACCTACACCAGTATTAAAGGTACATTATCAATAGCTCGGGATTTTATAAATCCATCGGTTTCATCGTATTAATACGGATTCATCCATCATCCAGCGTTAGTGCTACGCGAAGTACATTATCCCCACCTACATCGTCACTAAAATATGAGGCAAAAACACAAAATAGACCAATACTTTATTACTGAAATATTATAACACGAGGTACGAAGTTATCATTAGGAGGTACTGACGATGTCGAAAACGAACAAAGTAACAAATGACTTATTGGAATGCCCGTAAGCGCTCTTAAGGCATTTTGATTTGGTAACGTATATATTTGATCTTTACTGTTCATATAGCCGAACGTGTCAACTGTCATGCTAAATTATTATCCCGACTGTTGTTTGCGCAGTCGGGTACATAAAAGACACTCTTTAGTATTTGTTCTTGCCTTAATATTTGTATTGTTCTAACGTTTGCTCCAAATGAGCTCCCAGAGCAAGACAATATGTGTATTCTTATGACTACCAAGTCTGTTTCCTCAGGTAAGATATCGGTATAGGTAAGTATCTAATAATAAACAATTCAAACCAAGTGTTCAGGTTCACCAATGAACACCGAAATAAGTAAGAGATACGGATGAATTATAAATTAATTATTGATGTTAAATAGTCGAGAACCGGAACTCGGAATCGAAGTTTGTCACCGAACAATAAAATATTGAGATATTACGACCAATATAAAAAATGTCGACCTACATCTAAAAAATAAATCTGGCGACTGGTCTGCGGCTTGGGGTCACGGTATGTACTCCACACATATGCCCTTGTGGCTTTGTTGTCAAAAAAGTGCAGGCCGATTTTCAAGACATGCGACACTTAATGACATAATCCGCCGGTCTCTTGCCAGCATCAAAGTGCCTGCTCTTCTTGAGCCGCCTGGCATTGTCAGAGATGATGGCAAAAGACCTGATGGTGTGTCTCTGGTTTCGTGGAGGTTGGGACGGATGCTTGTGTGGGACGCTACATGTGTAGACACACTGGCACCGTCTCACTTCCAGCGGACTACTTCTAAAGCGGGTGCAGCGGCGGAAAACGCCGAAAATCTGAAATGCAATAAATATAGAGGCCTCGGCAGAGAGTACGACTTTGTGCCCTTTGGCGTCGAGACCCTCGGTCCGTGGGGTCCCAGCGCGCATAAGTTATTTGCAGAAATCGCGAAACGTCTGGTCGAACTGGTGACCGAAGAGCGGCGGTTTTCTCGCGCAACGCATCAGCATTGCAATTCAGCTAGGAAATGCCGCCAGCATCCTCGGTACAATGCCTCGAGGGCCTTTTTTAGATTTAACTTAGTTTTAATTTAGTTAATGTTTATCATCATCTTGTATTTACTTTAGAAAGTAATATAAATGTATCATAAAAATAAAAAGTCTTTAAATGTTCACTTCTAAAAATATTTGGAAGATTAAGTCGTAGGTAACTAAGAAGTGCGGTCCAAGTTTCTGGCTGGAGAAATATGGCGGTTTAAAAATAAAATGTGTCATTGTGATGTCATTTATTCTGCTTGTTCGTGTATAGCAGTGTAAACGTATTGGTTATATTCTCTTTGGTACATAGTTTTGAGATTTCTGTTGTCGTGTGCTTTTGATTTGACGGCGTTTAGAACAATAGGAAGTCCAGGAACAATAGGATCGCTCCAGCCAGCCTGAGGAAGCACTCACCGTGGACTGCGTCAAATTAGTGGAAGAGGGAGTTTTGAATGAGCGAAGACTGAAGAATAAAGAAATAGCGGCAAGGACAGGGCTTTCAAAAACTTCAGTTCTTATAGGATTCTTCATGGATATCTTCACATGAATAAAATTAGTTCGAGGTGGGTGACCAAACTTCTTTCGAGCTTGCAGCGAAATGAGCGAAAATCGTGCTCTCAAGAAGTTTTAGACGCATATAGACGACACGGAGACAGTTTTTTGGAATCAATCGTTACGGGAAACAAAGCCATGGTTTTGTACTATGATCCTCTCTCTAAAAGGGAATCGATGGAGTGGCGTCGTCCTGATGAAAAGCCGCCGCTCTCAAAACTTTAAGGCAGACTTAAGGGGAAGAATATTTTCTTCAGATGATGAAGTTACCCGTGCGGTTTACGCCCATTTTGAGGACAAAACTTATGAGTACTTTATAAGGGGATAGAAATGCTTATTAAGAGATCTGAAAAGTGCACTGAAATAGAGGGAGACTATATCGAAAAGTAAAAAAAGTTTTGTAAACATACTTCTTTTCTTTGTTAGGCTGGAAACTTTTGGACCGCACCTCGTAGCTAACCAACTGGATGATCCAAGAAAGCCGTGACCCGTTACAACCCAATTTAAATGGTTCGGCGTTTTGTCACAAAATATCCGATATCTAACGTTAATATTCTCCCGGGAAATAGGATTCAGTTAGGGGAGGGCCTCCATTTATCTAATGTTCATTTTATTCGAATCCCGTCTCAATACCAGTAGGTCACAGTCACACGCATTGCCTATGCTCTCAAGAGGGTGTGGTGTGAATGAACCAAGACGATTCACATGACCAATACGGCAAAAACGTGTACCGGATTTGTTCGACGGCGTCGTATTTCAGATTATTGTTTAGGTGTCAGGTCAAGAGCTTTGGCAGAGTATTTGTTCAAAGTAGTCAATGAGGTATTTATTCATTAATAATTATTCTAAATTTTCCCGACCACCGCAATGGAAAACGAAAGGAAGGGTTATGATTTTATATACATATTTTGATTTTCTTTAGATGTCTGGACTGGAATATGTGACATATTCGATAGGATACGGTAGAGTAAGCAGCGCGAGCCAAAATGAGGGAACACCGGTTTGATATGTGTATTTTACTTATGATAATATATATGTATTAAAAATATTATGAATCACAAAGGTGTGCTAAAGGATACTAAGGGTATTTAACAGGTGTAAGCAGGGTTTTTAAAGAAGTTTCAATACCAATAGCTTCGCTTTCTCGCTCGTTAACTAAGCACTTGATCTCTAGATATTTTAGTTTAAGATAAACAAAAATAAATATTGTCACACATACATATATTTATACGAAATCACAAAAAATTGCAGGGTGCATCACGAGTCAACATGCACTCGAGTCACGGAAGCAATCTCATTGAAACTGCGCCCTGTACCCCATTTTATGGGTCGCCGGCACCGTTAATTAACGCGATTTCTTTTCCCAGCACTCTCGGTTCCTTTACATAAGTGCCACGTCTATTTTATACTGCATGTCTGTTAACTAACTTTGTATCTAGCCACGCTTTCTAAATATCTGAAGCAAAAAACGACTTTAAAACATTTATAATAATTATTATTTTATTTCCCATATCGGTATGCTTAGATACACTTATGTCCGTCAACACTACCCTCTGACAGCGATTTGGGCCAATTTTTTTATCTTTAAGTTTTAATTTATAGTCTTTTTTTGTCTTTGTAGGTTCTCTATTAGTCTAACATTATGGTTGTGCACATGCACGCTTTTAGAATAATTTGTTCTACTAAATGGGATGGCAAATAAATGTGTATCACGACACTGGCGTTCTCTTTGACGCGGAACTTTAATGTTGATGTCTTGAAGCAAGCTAGGAGCATCGAGATGATTGTGAATTATTTTATGCAATAAAAAGAGTCAGCACAGTCTCTACGACATTCAAGGGATTGTATGTTATGGTTATGACCATTTAAAGATTCAAGATAATTCAGATAAACGCACAGCCACGAGATTCCAAATTTGGCAGGCCCTGCAGCCTAAACCGTTTGACGGATTTCGACATATGAAGTGTCGTTGGATTCCTCTTAATCGTAATACTTAGGCTATAATATTTGCAAAAAAGCATGTTGGGTTTTTTGAAAAATCTTTTAATTCCACTTGTTAAAGTAATTATTTATTGTAATAATTAGAGTAGAAACGTGGCCACCGCAGCCAAGTCTGGGTGTCTGTGTCGAGCGTGAGGTAATGTCGGATAGTTTGCTTTTCGGTAAATATACAAGAAATGTTCTCTGTTCACGAACTTGATGAGTGTTTATCCCGGCTTAGTTTCGGTTCTACTAAATGTTAATGAACATCTCTCGTCGGGATTCGACGACCGGTTAGCCTAGTGGGTAGTGACGCTGCCTACGAAGCTGAAGGTCCTGGGTTCGAATCCCGGTAAGGGCCAATATTTGTGTGATGAGCATGAATATTTGTTTCCGAGTCTTGGATGTTTTCTATGTATTTATATGTATTATACAGTGCGTTACCGGCAAGTGGGCTTTTTTTAAAGTAGGTTTAATTAACTTAGTTCCTTAACTTAACCATAGCCTTAATTCAATTAATTAACTAAAAATCCGACTTCATCAATTTTACATTGAAAGTTTGGATTTTGCATAATTAATTGTGCGGTTAATTTACATAATTATGATTTGCTAATACTTGATAACAATTGCTAATAGAACATATTATTATCAGTTTGAATAAAATCCCGCACGCCTTTAATACTATTTTGAGAACAAAGTAAAGCTCAAGAGTAGGTACTTTCGTTCGTACTTCGTAATACTCCAAATGGCGACATATTTAAACTTAAGAAATAAGGTCAAATGAGGCTTTAATGAATATTGCAATAGCTGAAACAAAAGCCACATCACGTAGCTATTAATAAAACTTAACTACTGAGCTAAGCGTTTCTCTTGTTGGAACGCAGAATTTCTCATGCGAATGGTCACGCTACATAGTATGTATGGAAAGCAACTAGCACTATGTAGACGAATGCTAATTATAAAATTTACAAATGATTAAGATGTAGGTATAAACATAAATTACTAATATTCCGTTGCGTATTCATCGTATGTTCATCGTGTGTACTTGTCAAATACCCAATGCCGAGCCGCTGAGTAATGAAAAAAAAAATACCCAATGCCAAGCCGCTGGATAATGAAAAAAACCGGCCAAGTGCGTGTCGGACCACGCAAAACGAAGGGTTCCGTGCCTATTAA
This sequence comes from Epinotia nisella, assembly GCA_932294315.1. Lineage (NCBI taxonomy): Eukaryota > Metazoa > Arthropoda > Insecta > Lepidoptera > Tortricidae > Epinotia > Epinotia nisella. The sequence continues at coordinate 13,073,759 of OW028679.1, read as the reverse complement.
AAAGGTCGTATCGTCACAGAAATCTTACGGCACTAACGTCCTTTTCTATAGGGAAAGCAGCTTTTCAGCAATATCTCAATACCTTTGAACCGATCTTGTTCAAAATAATTTTCGGTGAAAGATAAGCCCGATGTCCATGATTTTTTTCATACGTTTTAAATACACCGTTCAAAAATTAGAGGGGGAGGGGGACACAATTTTTGTGACTTTCGGAACGGTTATCTCCGTCACTTAACCCTTTTCCAGGCCGGCAATTGGAAAATGACAATCGGATGTCAGTATTATTAATTGACATTAAGATATTATGATTGACAAGCAGTATGTGGTCGATATAACGCCTCTGCCTGGAAAAGGGTTAATAAAAAAATGCTGAGAAATGCTGAGAAACCTTATATTTATTTTGAAAGGCTTAACGACACACGTGGACTTCCAATGTTTTTTTTGACTTGCAGTTACATGTATGGAGTGCACCCCTAAAACATATTTTTTTAGTCATTTCATTACAGAATTATGTAGCGGCTAACAAAATACACCCTATCCTCAAAATTTTATTCAAATACACCTTACTAGTTTTCCAGGAAAATGCCTGTGACATACTGACAGACGGACATGACGAAACTATAAGGGTTCCGTTTTTGCGATTATGGCCACGGAACGCTAAAAAGACCCTTTTGAGGGCTAATTCTGGTGTCTCAAAATTCTCAGTTAAGTTATGAGAATAATATTTTTTTGCGATTCAATGAGAGTTTTTAATGAAATATACAAAGCAGTCGTCGTTCACAAGATTTGGACGTGTAGCTTTGGCGTTTGGCGCCTTTCTTTGAATGCATTTCGTGAGAGTATGACGGGTCTATATATTATAATCTGTCATTGAACGTAAGTCGAAGCTATACGGACAATATTTCTTGCGTAATATTTTTTCAACAATTTATCTTTTAGCATGTACCAAACAAACTGCACTAACAACTGTCTTCGTGATTAATCATTTTACAGAAATCTAAATTATGCTGTTGTGAATTATGGTGTTGTGAATTATTTAAAAGTTAAGGTAGTTTACTGGTAACAAACTCGTGTTCTTATACGTATCAAGTGTAAGAGTTTGGCTGTAATACTTATGTACTTCTTTTTAGTGGCTTAACCAATTACGAAAGATTAATTTGTTTACGTGTTGGTTCTCGACATAATTAGGTTAAGACGTAAATTGATGTTTAAAACGAGCGTCGTACATCGTTGTCGGTTCTGGTCCGTAATCCTGGGTGACAGGCCACCGGGACGCCGGCCCTGGACCATCACCTACGGGAAATATTGATCTTATTTGAGCTTGATTAACTCAGACGTTGTCGACGAGCTAATAATACCCCAACTCTGGCACGTGTCCAGGCGAGGCCTTAATGGTACTTCGATCCACGACAACTTTCAAAGGTGACGCGCGATTTGTTTGATCTTACACCGATAAAGTGATAAGTTATAATAAGGCGGGTTAATTCCCCAACTCCCCAAATAAATTTCGGACCTAACATCTATGTACAGTCAGCAGCAAAAGTAGCTAAGCGGGCCGGGTGTTCAAAATGACCTGCACACGACTTTATTCTTAAGAAATTAAGAGTGTTAGTAGGTTATTTTGAACACCCGGCCCGCTTAGCTACTTCTGCTGCTGACTGTACTCTACCTCCGACGATTATCTATCCGTCCTAGCAAGCGAATGGAAAATAAGTTACGCTGGAAAGGGCTTTCATAAGATTAAAATAACGCCAATTAAAAAAGCTTTCATGAAAGTTTATAAAGCGAATAAATCCGGGACTTTACTAGGTAGTCGCATCTAATTACACAGCTTCCATCTGATGTTTTAGTAATTTGAAAAGGTTTTCGTTAGCTGTAAGATATGATAGGGGGATGGGTAGGGAACATATCAAGTTGAAGTTATTTGTATCACTTAGTAATTCATTTTGAAATACGTACCAAATTTTTACTAAATCAAAGTGTTGCCAAAAATGTATATATGTGAAAGCAAAAACTTTTTTATTATTATTTTCTGACTTACAATGCTAAATTTGTCTCTGTTCGGAAGTTGAAACCGGATCCTTTTTTTGCAGAGTTTTGTTGCGGGTATTAAAAAGTTTATAAAGCACCCTCGGGTACAGCGACCGAAACCCGTGGTAGGTTAATTTAAAAACACGTGGCTTTCTGTTATAAGGTCATTGTTCACACTTCTCCGATAAATGATCGAGCAGGAGCTTTACACTTACATTTATAAAAAAATATAAAAAACCCTTTTATTATTCCAAGCTTACAACTATGTACAAGCATGCGTTAGGTGACAATTTGGTGGTACGTTTCGTATATAATTGGAATAATTAGATTCATACTCGTAATTATAGTTGAGTTACGTTCATTTTTCTCATGCATAAGGAATGACATTTAATAAATAAATTAGTATTGTTATTTTTTAATTACACAATTAATTTATTGCATTAGGATATCGTATTTTTCATAACAGTATTAAATTAATAAGTTAAGTGTAAAATATAAATATGAATAAAATAATTTAGCTATTACAATTATGTTACCTCAATTCATTACATTAGAATTATTTATATTAGTTTCAATTATGTTTATTTTACAACAAGCAAATAAATATTTACAACAAGTATAAAAAACCGGACAAGTGCGAGTTCAACTCGCATGGTGAGGGTGTCGTTATATACGACACCCTCACCACATACACAAAAATATTGAGTTTTTTCCCGTTACTTTGAATACTCAAACTTCTTATAGGTTTTCCTGTAATCTTTAGGCAAGGAACTATTTTCCATATTTTTTTCAGAATATTAAGCCTAGTACTTTCGGAGATAAGGGGGCGGGAATGGTATATTTTCGTATTTTTTCCTACATTACTTCGAATCTGTTTTTGCTAAAATTATTAAAAAAAAACTGAGATGCCCAGATTACCCCTTTCATTGGATATGCCACACAATGCAGTTTGCGAAACTTATTTTTTTAATTTTCCAGTTTACCCCCCAAAAGTGGCCCTCTTGTTCAGAGTTCATTAATTTACTTTACGGCCATCTTTGAATCACCAATTTACATATGTTTACCAAATTTCAACTCAATCGGTCCAGTAGTTTCGGAGCAAATCGGCTGTGACAGACGGACAGACAGACGCACGAGTGATCTTATAAGGGTTTCGTATTTTTCCTTTTGAGGTACGGAACCCTAAAAAGAACAAACAGTTGTATGTAGAGAGGGGTTAGGGGGCGATGTTGGATAGAGCTGCCCCGTCGTTGAAGCAGAAAAAAATATTTACAGATCTGAATCTGTGCCGAGTCCCGCGAATGCGCATACCTACTTGTGGCTCGGATTATGGATATTATGATTTTTGACCTTAACCAGCCCATTATTACAATTAGGATTCTGTCCCAGCAGTCGGCAATAGCTTCACAAAAGCTTCATAAATGTAGAGAAAAATCTTAAAATGAATATTTTCATTCTATTTTTTGGACCCCTCGGCGGGTGAAAGCCTCCTCCAGGCTTTTCAGTTTCTGTTTTAGCGTCGCTAGTATTGGCCAATTTTTTCCTGCAATATTTGCAATCTCGTTTTCTCATTTACATTTACAATCTAAATATATAAAAGAAGAAACTGACTGACTGATTGACTGACTGACATATCTACGCACAGTCCAAACCGCTAGTTCCAGAGATTCCAAATTTGGCACGTAGGTTTCTTATAAGGTCTAGGGGTGCACTAAGAAAGGATTTATCAAAATTCACCCCCTAAGAGGATGAAATGGGGGTCCAAAGTTTGTATGGGGAAACAAGATTAGTTGACTATTTCATTAGACACTTCACAACAGTATTCCGAAGTTCCGAACTATAAATAAGTAAACATGTGTTTCAGGTTGTTTGAGAATTCAATCCCTAAAAGGGGGAAATGTGGTGACAAAGTCTGAAAATCAACATGGGTATTGTTTCTATGGTTTATAGGGTCGTTGATTACGAAAAGAACGATTTTAAAATCCAACATGGCCGACGTGATATACCATCTCCCCTGTTGGGGTTCAAATGTATAAATATCCATATTATGGGTTTTTTGGCACGTTAATTACGAAAATGGCATCGATTTTGAAATTTAATATTGTGGACATGAAAATTCTTGAAAGTATTTGTGCCAACTGCAATTAAATTGGAACATACGGGTCAAAATGAGATCTTCCTTTTTTGTAGACGGTTAAAATTACTTTTAGTACGCGGGCAAGAGCTAGTTATGTATATTTCTGCATAGGAAACGTTTCAGAAGTCCCATCGGACATATTGCAATTGTCTGTGATGCCAGAAAATGCGATTTTAAACTAGAAACATTATAGACTTATAGTACATTACATGCCTAGGGCGGTGAATTCGTGAATCTCCCCCCCCCCCAATGAGTAGTGACTTTTTATTTCTTCTAAAATCTAACTTACTTTAAATTAAACGTTACTTTAAAATAAACATACCAGAGAAGAAGAAAAAGGAAAAAAGAAAGTCATTTGAAAGTAATTAAAAGCCACAGACCACGGTCTGTGTTAAAAGCTAAGTTCATTATCACGTGCGAACAGTTTTCGGACTAATTGACGCGGAGATCATGCTGATGAGAACACTTAATGAAATTATACCAGTCGAGGCTTTTAATGAGCCTAAGAAACTATACAAACATGCCTTAAACACAAACAAGATTCCCAGATGAAACAAAAGTGTGATTTGTAATGTTTAACAGTGCTAAACGAATTAAACATACACAGTCAATTACAATTGCAGGCACATGGTGTTTATGACATTGTTGTTGAAGATGTCGGATTAATGAGTCTTATTTTAACGATTATACATTGCATTCACATGCCAAGTGCCGAAAATATCAAATGGTAAATACCAGTAGGGTTGTGGTTCCCGTATCGATGACATTGCCGTTACTCACCTGAAAGCAACAAATAGGTACCAGGTCAACATCATTGTTGGCTCTACTGGTAAGCTAGCTCTACCAGAACTATACGTATACACTGTTTGGGTAAGTAAGCGCTGTTACTAATGTACGCGAATAGTCTAACGTAAATATTCCCTGTTCGCTACTATGTTAATCACACTAAAAACATTCATTTTGTCGTGTATTTCGTATTATATAATTGGATGGCAAATCCCGCTATCATTGACTGTGGAAGAGATCTAGTTACTGTTATAATTGAGCTTGAAACGATATTGGCAGTGAAATTGACATAACATATAATGTGTAACACGTTGCCGAGACAAATGATGCACTTTCGGAGTGTCTTGCACGTTACGTGGGCACTAGTTATCGAGTCGGATGGGCGAGGCGTCGCGCTGCCCGCAAACCGAGCAACGCTGGCACGAGCCCAAATAATTTTCATACTCCTCTCGGGACCGGGATAAGTTGCCCTATTCACCTGAATCGGAATACATTTACATTCTACTGCGATCGTAATTTGCACCGTGCTCCTCCCCGCCCGGCCAATAACGAGGTTATAGGTATTGACGTCAAATATTTTACTTCTATTTACTGTTACGTTCAGGTATTCATGGAATGGTCGGGCAGAAGTTTACAGTCGCTCTTTTCCATATCGCATATTAATTTGACGTACCTTTTCGATACAAACTTCCGTAGTACGTATCATGGTACTGCGACACTTTACTAGTTTCCGAAACCAGTCAGAGATCACCATAACCACCAATTTTGATTGTGTAGGACTTTGCGCACATTGTCCGGGACTGCCCTCTTACAAAATACCATCCCCGCAGACCTGTTCACCCATGAAAATGACGCAATCCCCCGGATACACTTAAAGAATACATAAGATTGTATTATGATTATTGTGCACGGCACGACTGTAAAATGCCATACGAATAAATAAATACGAGTAAATATTGAATACCTAATTGGTTATTATTAATGGAGCAAGCACTCGAAAATGGCTAACCGTATTTTGTTTTATACAACCATAAGTTAACTATTGAGATAGGGGTTTTTTAGGGTTAAAAAGCCTAAAAAGGGGTTTTCCGGTCCTTGATACAATTATTATAAAAGAATAGCACGTTACGACGTCAGTAAACCAATTCATGTTGGGACGAAAAGGTTTACAATTAGGCTAGCTGGCTGTGGTGGTCCAATCACAATATTTCTTAAATCATTTAATTAGCTATTCAATATGTAAAAGTATTCAATACTAAATAGTATCAATCAGCTCCAACTATGATAAGAAATTAGTAAAATAATACTGCCGAATATGGCGCATCCAGTCGTGCGCATTTGCGCAATAAGGTATCACAAGTCGATCTAATTACACGGGCATCGCTCGCGGATTGAATGAAGTGAAACAATAATTATAGTAAATAGCGGCGCTTGTGGCGCTGCGCCCGCGCTGGCAGCCGCGGCGTACAAACAGGTATTTATTTACCACCAACTGAACTGGTTCGCCTTCAAATGCCAGATGCAATACATAGGTTCACAGTACTAAAATCATTTGACGGAATGTATACGTAAGAATTTGGCAAATCTTTGTTATTATCTGACGCACGTCAGCGTCTCACATATAAAGCTGCCTGTCGAAACATTACCCGCATTCACTTTAGACAGGGTTAATGCGTATACTCACGAGACGTCGTAGTGTAGGTATCAGTCACGTTTCGATATTGGAAACAAACAAAGTAATAACGATTTAAGCAACGCATCAAGAATTCCTTAAGTATAATTATAAATCAAACAAAACAATAACAGTTTTTAATGATCATTAACAAATGACCTTTCATTGGATGCAAATAAAACAACAGAGGCAAAGGGTTTCCGTGTGGCAGGATACATAAACAGAACATGAAGATAAAAGTTCATTCGAGGTCCATAAGCGTGGAAACATTGGGAACGCTTCCTTTCACCGGTTCGCTTTGAAGCGGGTCTGTGGGCGCAATCAGCGCGCGCTTAACAGCTCGCTCGCTCCAGGCACGTGGAGTGCCGCCACGGCAGCCGCAGCTCGGCGAGCAGCGTTTGATTCATCGCGCTAACCGCGCCTATCAACGACTACCCGCATAAAACACTCATATGCGACATACATTGTGCCCTTATTCATTGTAATCCTAGTAGTTATTCATAAACCTCCATCAAACCAATACTTAAGAGCACTGAAAACGGCTACGCTTCAATCGGATTTCAATACAAATTGACCCATTTTTTTAGTTTATTTAGATCATAAACAAATATAAATATATGGTACACATAGATTTTAGTTTTTTTTTTAAATCTCAGTCCAGAATATTTTAGATACAACTATCTTAAAGTTCGCGTGTCTTTTTTAGTTTATACTGTAACTAAAACCGATATGTATAATCCGAAATAAAGAATTTTGATTTGATTTATTTTTATATCATATATGTATATTTAAATCATCATTTGTGTTTCTAGACTTTGTACTCGTAAGAAAGAGACTAAACACATCTTAACCAAACAGGCTTGTTAAGTTTTATGAAAAAGGGGGGTTAATAAACACAGTTACGTACGTTTTATTAAAAGACGAACATTACAATCCGCAGAGATAATTTGTATAATTTGATAGAACAGAACAGATTAACAGGTATTACGACCTTCGCATCTACTTACATGATAGTAGCCAACACGCAATGCAGAGAAGGTAAACAATAGAACAACCGGAAGGTCCTTAACTCCAATAGGTACTACACAATGTAATTCATCGGTAGGTATGTCAACGCAATCGAACTGCGCATCAGCAAACACCGAATCAGCCGATAGGTTTAATTGGAACTATTGGAAGATAGAAAGCAGTAAAGTAAACAATAGGAAACATGGTTACTTGGCGAGCTGACTGAATATTCTATCTGGAAACTACTACTATGGTACAGGCTCACATGAACTATCCAAGTCGTACCTACTGTGGGGGTGCGGTGTGGTAGTTGGCAGGTGAATTGAGTGGCTTGGCTATCACGTAAACAGGCCTTTTTGTGCTCGAGCTCGAGTTGAGAACAGATAAAGCTAGTGCCAACTTCAGTCTACGTTACGGTCGGTATGCTATTCAATTCGGGGTTCACTTGTAACAGAAAACGTGGTGGATATTTCAAGAATAAAAATAAGACAAAACAACTTTTATAGGACATAGGAACAGCCTTAGGGATTTGGGCGTAACATGACAAGATCGGATCTATCATACCGAAGACATACAATTTAGCTACCACAGACAAGTATTGGGGCAGATTTCTAAAAGGCGATTCACAATTCCAGTAACATTTTGTATGTTCACAATGACAGTCTTTATAATTTCCTAGTCTCTGTAGCTACAAACAAAAATGGAGATTGGTTGCATCAATATCCTTTGTTGTTTATTCAGCGTCAACAAGATAATCTTTATGAGGAAAATAATCAATTGTGCTCTGTTCTTGCACACTTGCGGAAATTGATATTCTCTCCAGAAAGCACATCAGGCATATTCTGCATGAACTACAAAGATGTGAGAAGAGTAGACAAGTAATAAATCTTTCATTTAACTCAAATTGCCGTTGGGCAACGTCACGTAGAAGCAGTCGGATCGCCGACATTCCTCGCATCGAATTCGATATCTGCGACTGTCTTTGGACTGCAGCCAATTTGTGTCCAAAACAGATTTTTGTAAAGATTATCACGCATGTGGAATGGATCTTACTCATGAACGTACATTTATAAATTAATTGATAGCGGCGGTCCATTGACCCCACGAATTAAACATCGCGTGGTGATTGGTGATACTTCTGTAGTCGAGTTGGTGTATTAGTTTTGCCAGTAGTTTAAATTTGCACGTTTCAAAAAAATACTTGATTTTTCTCTTTAACTGATCTTAAAAACAAGGAGCAGTCAATTCGGTTGTATTTTTTAAATTTTGTTACCTCAGAACTCCGTCATTTATGAACCGATTCAAACAATTCTTTTTTTTATTTGAAAATATATGCTTGTTGTAATACAGGTTGGTCCCATTGTTATCAAAACTTCAGTTGGATGATGGGAACAATGAGGAATTGAGGGAACTCCTCAAATATAGAAGGCACGCATGTAGTAATTTCGGTATATTCTATTATAACTACACCCGAAAATCACAAATTTGAAGTGGAACTGATGATGAAGACCACAGATGACTTATGGAACTCGTACTTAAAACTATAAACGTTCACTGCTAATTCCGTTGAAATAGCAACTAATGAAGTCCTAAATGTCAAGTGTGCCAAATCGACGGAACTCCTTAAATATTATCGGTCCACATACAGTGATATTGTTTTCGTCTGTAATAATCAACATATTTAGTCTCGGAAAGCAGTCCATGTGGTAAAGTGGAAAGGAAATGTGGAAATATTCATTTGGCTTGGCGGAGTACTAAATTGGAATTAAAAAAAGAAGTCGGTAAAAACGTTATTTAATAGTACATTACTGCAGACGCCGGGAAAGAAGGACTTGCCGGGTGAGTAGGTATAGACGGCCGACCGTAGGGAGGCCGGATAGTGATACGAAGCCGGCAAGCCCTTTTCACGGCCACGCATGTATAGTGCTTTTCTCAAACATATGCAATGAAATAAAACAATGCACCACTCAAAATAGTACATTAATTTTCCCTCCAATCCATCCATACTTAATGTTTTTTTTACGAAAGTCGTCCGTATTTCGCGTGTGTAGCGTTCGAATAGACCCTATTAGGGCCATTATACATGACCTGATAATAAGAATCTTAATTTCTATAATGAATAAAATAAATGCAGAGGATTTTAAATATTGTCTATGGCCTCTGGTGACTTACGTATAGCTAATATTTTTAATTTATTTATCAAACACACTGAATATTTGTATTCTTAATAAAGGTTCGTGTGTAATAGGCATTAACGCGGATATTTTTGGTCCGATAACCATTCAGCCACTAGAAAAGATAAAAATAAATAATTTAGCTGTTTAGCCTGTTGATGAACACAGACGCCATGTTAACATTAAAATTAAAAAAAAAAAAATACTTCCCGGCCTAGGCCTTTAATTTTGTATGAAATTCCTTTACAGTTCTCTCGAGTTGTTCCGCCCGAAACGTGATACTTTGAAGCCTGTTATAACGCACGTAAGGACGACATTTCATTGCATGTTTGAGAAAAGTAAATTATTTATTAAATAAATAAGCCTATATATATACCTACACGTCCCACAGTGAAACGTGGTGTATTTAGGCAAAATAATCGCGAGGACACCTGCATACGTCTGCGAATAAATTCAAGAGTCCCACTGCTGGGCACAGGCCTCTCCTCTCATGGCTGAGAGGGAAAGGGCAGTAGTCCGCAAGCTGGCCCAGTGCGGGTTCGGGACTTCACATACACCCTTGAATTTGTTCGCAGACGTATGCGAATTTCCTCACGATTATTTTTGATTATTTCTTGTTGTTTACGTCAGTGACGTAATTAGTGTGTTCGTTTCGAGGCAGGTCCCCACTGATACTGATACTGCGCCACGGCTGCCCGTGGCATTTTATTATGCTGCCCTTTTTAATCAATTATCTTGTTGTCTTGCGAGATGGTCCTCACCCTCAGGTATGTTAGTTGTGTCAGGGGTGTTATTTTCTTATGTCTATAATTAAGTCCTTATCCTTGGAATGATCAATATAATAAGCAACCTAAATTTACAGGCATAAACTGTAATCATGACTGGTAAACCTCGAAATCAAGTAAATAATTGAACTCACGTTAACATTATTTTTAAAATAATAGTATTCAAGTGTTAACAATCAAGGGTTAATCTTTAGGTCGCGAGATAAACCACGCTGCAAATACCGTTATCTACCCATTTACTGCGTAATAAGCACTTGTGAGCCACAACATGAAAATCGCAGGTTATGTTTCACGATTTAATTCAGTGGGTACCTTAGTCCCTGTTTCTCTTATATACAAGTAGGTACATACATAATGTTATATAAACGATACTACGAACGTGAAGATACTGAACGTCTAGAACCGATAAATAGCTTGCCGTCCTAATTAAGTGGGACTGATAATAAAATCTTGACTTACCACTATAGAAAATATACCGTGTTATTAAATAAAACATTTATATTTACATTTAGCTTCTAGCAGTTTCTAGAGCTAGTAAAATGTTCGGTAAGAATGTGTCGTAATGTATTATTTTATTTCGTGGATTGATTTAATAAACAATTTAAATGTAAGATTACATTTCAATATTTTTTGTGAAACGCGAAGATTTTGATAACAAGTTTTAGTTCATATAGCGTTAAAAAGCTTTTAAAAGTACGACGACGTTACTTTCCTAGAAATTTATATTTACATAAGGTAAACGTCCGAGTGCTCGACACTGTACTAGTATATGGCATGGGCACTCTATGTCAAAGCAATATGGGTTAAATTCGAAGTACGAGGATTTTTCTTCATTCGAATTTATGCCATGTCACTTTGACATAGAGTGCGCATGCCATATACTAGTACTGCGTCGAGCACTCGGACGTTTACCTTATATACCAAAAAAAATAAAGAAAGGGCACACTGTTTAATAAAATTTAGTACGTCAAAAAATTTAGAAATAATTCGTTTCCAAACGCATACATGAAGATGTCCTGTAGGAGCTACTGTAGCCGAGCTTTTCAAAAATCAGAAATAAGACACTTTGGTATGTTTCACGAGGATTTAACGGTGTTCTTGGTAATTTAGTAGAAAAATATGTTAAATAACGGCGCTATACATTTTTTTCGTAAAAAAATCATTAAGTACTCGTTAGTTTTTACCCCGAACGGAGTCAAAATCATTTTCTATAGTCAAAATAATGAGTAATTAAGATAAAAAGGGCAACCATTCTTAAAAAACGGAGTAGGTACGTCAAAAAATCAGAAATAATTGGAATTATATCCATCCGCGAGGATATTACGGTTTTCGTTTTACTTTTAGAGAAAATCCGATTTTTCACATACGGTACAAGTTTTTATTTTAGCGGGCCACATTATCCAATAATCATGTTATGGTATGATAATAACTAGAAGAAGGTATTTTCTGAAAAAAAGGTATCTTAAAATTTTAAATTGTCAATTTTTATGGATTCTCAGCCCACAGTGCGCCGTTAACGCGACGGAAACAGTCAAACACTCTCGCGGAAAATGAGTGGCGCTGGCGTATTGGCTTTTCAACAATAGATATCTTCATCCATCCTCTTAGCGTTATTCCCGGTTGTCCCTTAAAGGAGCCCGGGGTCCGCTTTGCCACCTAATCCAAGATTTGGCATAGGTACTAGTTTTACAAAGTGACTGCCATCTGACCTTCCTACTTATTGGGATTAGACCGGTTTCCTCTCGATGTTTTCCTTTATCCAAAAGCCACTGTTACATATCAAATAATATTTCGTAAAAAGTAAAAAAAAAAACCAGTTGTACGGTCAAGGACTTTTATTGTTGAGCCATTTAGGTGTCAACTAATGGTTTTCTATGAAGCTATGAAGTGCCCAGTATAAAGTGATAGCTCTAAATGGCTCAACAATTAAAGTCCGTGACTGTACGAGCCGGGATTTGAACCCACGACATCCAGATTGAAAGCTCGGCTACAGTAACTCCTACAGTAGACATCTTCATGTATAAGTTTAATACACACGTAATATAATAAGTGATGTGCTTGGTATAACTGTAAAACATACACACAGGAAAAATATCGACTAACGATATTCTTGGATAGGGCACAATAAGTAATAAACATAAACAGAAGAAAACATCTGAACTTCTTTCGAAAATAACTGATTTCACGAATATTTCCCAAGCTGAAATCGGTAACAAATAGACTCGTTAGTGAACGTCGTGTCGGTCAGTTTAATGGGTAGAAATTTAAATCGTGCCGTAAAATGCATGCGTTAACTGAAAGTGTAATTTACTGTATTCAGGCGAGTGAAACCTCGCTATTCTGGAATGAATAATTACGCTTGCAGCTGGTTGCCGGCTGAGCGCGAGGTAGTCAATAAATCCAGGCCACATCCCTAACACAATACAGAAGGGTAAATATAATCGACACAGAAATTGCTCCCTACTACCACCGCACATGTCCGTAAAATTTGATTTTGTAAACGAGTTGTCTATACGGCTTCGATATAGGCTTGTTATCAGAGTGGTGCTAAACGAGCAGTTCTAAATTTCATTTATTATCTAATCTCGAAAGTCATTGATGTACTGACATTAGGATTTGCTATTTACTTGAATGTACATTATTCACAATATTTGCATGTTCAAATAAACGTCGGGAGTTCTGAAAAGTCCTTTGGGACGAGATTCAAATCCCAGATTAAGAAACAATTTTATGACACTATAGTTTTTATTCGTTCTCAATATATTTACGCCTGATTTATAATCCGTTATGTATCTTCTGCCATTAGGATGAGATATTCGTGTTGGTACACATACGTATATTTTTAAAGAAATAGATAGATTTTTAAAAACATCATCATCTGGGGATTTGTTTTTTTACACGCGCCCGTTGCATTGTAGAAATATTATTTATTTAATCCTGGTATATGCTAAAAGTTCCTAACCCTTTTAGGTATTTACTGTGACCAGGATTTGCAAACCGTACTATTTTATATAGTATTGTACTATATTTTGACTCTTTGTACTATATACTGTTGAAGAAATATATAGTACGCGAAAATACTATATTTTGGGGGACCTGAAGTGCTTCAAATTGCCGAGGCTTTTACTAAATAGCAACATTGCCCAGCCAAGTACTATATTTTTTTACAGTGTACTATACATTTGACATTTTTTTCTGGTAAATACTATATCGCTTCTAAAAATAGTTGGCAACCCTAATTGTGACGCTGTCCTTTTATATGAACAGGTAGGTAGGCATATTCAATTACATAACATGTATGAAGCTTTCAGAGATGCGGGTGTAACCCACGGTTCAACAGACCTCATAACACTACTAATAAATCACGGTTAAAATCAAGTAATAAAGTCACGACAGGCGACATTTTCCAACTCTTCGGGAGTTCTTCAGGGTGATTGTTTTCGCGGTAATGTAGCTTGAATCACTGTCCGCGCTCGCTCCGAGCCGACCGCCACGATTTATTAGTATTATTTAAGACATGTTTCACGAAGGTTTAAATTCGATTAGATCTCATGACATTTGGACATCATACTTATTTAATCCATTCCACTTATCACTTTAATTTTTAAGCAGATGTTTGCCAGCTGTCTTAAAAAGTGTGAGAGTTTGGTATATTTTAGAGGAAGGACTGGTCGGAGGCTTGTCGTATTTTACAATGGTTTCATATATTCAATAACATTATTAATAACAGGTACATATTTAACGTTAACTATCGTGAATCATATGAAATGTGCGTTTAGGCATTAAAGTACACAATCAAGGTTATTGTACAGTAATTTAATAGATATGGATTTATATTATAAAAGTTTTTATCACGTCATGTGGTAGATATAGTATTTTTCCGTCTTAATAATTGTAGTTGAATCTATCTCTACACTCGTTATTTATACCTGTCAATTATGCTTTACTTTGCAGTGATGTATGTATCATTTTTACTTAGGTATTGAAATAGGTACATAACTATTTGTAGAACATGCGTATCTGGGCGAATCTCCTAGCGTTTGAACCGCTCGGTTCTAACGTCAAAGTCGGCTCAAGATTATTTCAGCAGAGGTAAAGCATACCGCGGAAACTTTAATCACAAGAGACTCCGTACTTGTATTGGCTTACGTCTTCATCAGAAGTGGACTTTGATATTCATCTTTTTTAATAGTATTTGCTGTCAACGACAATGACGAAAAAAAAACGCCCATCTATTCCCGATTATAACAAATTACTTTCAGGGTTCCCGCGCTGTTTTATTTACAGGTCGTATACTTTATGGATTATGTATCTCTATGCATGACATAACATACTTATATAGCTATTATACAGCCTTTTCGGACTCTTCTATTCGAACTAATGATATCTGCTTTACTACGGGTACAAAATGGTGTGGTGTCGGGATAGAATAGCATTTATTCCTGTTGGTGTCGTAAGAGTCGACTAAGGGAACAGAGTTGAAGTGTGTTGTGGGCGATGGGCTAGCAACCTGTCACAGCGATATCTCATTTAGTCGATTTTTTATACCCACATTTATGCTAAAAGTGGTACTGGAACACAAGTTTCATGTGCTTTGCCTACCCCTTTTTGGGATAAAGGCGTGAATGTATGTATGTATGTAAAATGGAATTGCGAGATTAAGGGTCTGTGCATTGGAAAATATCTCGTTCTTTGAAATTGCGTTCTGACGAAATTAGGAAACCGTAAAGACAGATTTTCAGATATAATTATGTATCTTGTTGACTATATTGTCCGATTTAACCGAAACACGATTGCTTAAAATTTCCTATATAAAAAAACAAAGTTGGGTTTTTATTTTCCTTTTTTACCTTAGCTTAGTCAAAAATACATTATAAAACAGTATAAATGATGGTATTTTATCTCATCTAAAATCTCACTTAAGGAAATGTGTTTAAAAACCATTCCCGAAGAGAGAAGAGAAGTTGCATTACTTTATTGGGTTTTATTAAAAATAAAGTGGACCTTCAGGGTGATCAACTTGGCAAAGGCGGTACTATTTCGTTAAAATAAAATGGCTTTTAGGAAAAACGGACATACCCGGTCGAATTCACAGCGAGTTAGTCAAAACGTGCCATCTAAAAAAACGGCCAAGTGCGTGTCGGACCACGCAAAACGAAGGGTTCCGTGCCTATTAAAAAGGTCATATCGTCACAGAAATCTTACGGCGGTTACGTCCTTTTCTTTAAGGAAGCCAGTATTTCAGCAATATCTCGAAAACCTTTGAACCGATCTTGTTCAAAACAATTTTCGCTGAAAGAATTTAATAAGCCCTATTGTCCATGATTTTTTTCATAATTTACAATGCACGGTTCAAAAATTAGAGGGGGGGGGGTGACAGAATTTCAGTGACTTTCGGGACGATTATCTCCGACCTTATATTTATTTTGAGAGGCCTATCGATTGACGTGCTTGGGCTTACAATGAAAAAAAATTTTTTTGACTTTCAGTTTTATGTATGGAGTGCACCCCTAAAAAAAATATTTTAGTAATGTTAATTACAAAACTATGTAGCGGCTAACAAAATACACCTATCCACAAAATTGTATTCAAATAAACCTTATAGTTTTCTAAACTATAAGGGTTCCGTTTTTGCCATTTTGGCTACGGAACTCGAACAGGATTAGTACTGAGCTGTGTATTCAATATTCATCACTGCGTCTGCCTCAGCGAGATTTCTATCCGGCAAAATGGTATGTACATCTATACACAGCGTAACGCGGCGGATAAAAATAGGGAAACTTTGCAGACACCAAACATACCTTTTCTTGTTACATATTTGTGATTGATATTACCTACTTATTATATAGTACTACCTATTTATTGGTGACGTTCACTGTAGAAACTACTTTACTATAGTTAGATAGGTAATATACGTGAGTATATCTATACTGACACTTAAACTCGGACACAAAATAACTTTAGATTCGTTGTAAAATGTGTGAATTCGGTGCCTATAAGTATATACATTTTTCGAGATCATGGTAGAAACTTCGTGCACGAGAGAAGTTATTGGTAATTAAATTAATGAACTATAAGCAAATGGGAAAGATTACATACTTAAGACTAGGCACGCACCGTAATACCTAGGTTAGTTAGAAGGCAACAAAAGGGTGAACAAGATAAGTCGATTTTCCGCTCTCCCGGTTACTCCAAAATGAGCGAAATAAGTAAGTCATTAACAGCTTCAACAAGGATGGCTGTGTTACTTACTTAAGAACATTTAAATTAATTTGTAACTTTAACGAAGCGTGTACAACAATGGAGACCGCCATTAAAAGCGGTAGGGATCCAGCCAGCGAATTAGAGGGAAACCTGAAAGCTGTGGCAAATAGGAATCTGCACAGTAGGTATACATAAGTAGAACTTGCATAGTCGGATAACTTACAAACTATAACTAAGTTCCTCGCGTGTTTGTAACGAGAAGGCTAGTCCGGGTCGTTTGATGTACGATCAGACGAAAACAAATAACTTTCGCTTACGGTATATTTTTACCCGACTGCCGAAGGAAAGGAGGGTTATGTTTTTCGAGCGTATGTATGTATGTCTTATTCTTTGGCACGCCCTGCAGCCTAAACCGTTTGACGGATTTCGACATATGAGGCGTTGGATTCCTCTTAATCGTATCGTTAGAGCGAGTTGAACGTTTTTCATACAAAGTCTCTTACCGCTTAATTTTTTTTCTGTTATATTTCTATTATAATATACAGGGCAGTTGCTGAATGATGACACTGACAGTGTTGCCACGAGTGAGAGAAGATAATGAAGAACTTATAAAACCGGACAAGTGCAAGTTCGACTCGCGTGGTGAGGGCTCCGTAAAATATTGAGAATTTTCCCGTTACTTTCAATACTCAAACTTCTCATAGGTTTTCCTGTAATCTTTAGTCGAGGAACTATTTTCCAATTTTTTTTTAAGTAGTTTAGCGTAGTAGTTTCGGAGATAAGGGGGCGGGAATTATAAATTTTCGTCTCTTTTCCTAAATTACTTCAAATCTGTTTTTGCTAAAATTATAAAAAATATCGGAACCCTAAAAATATCTGAGATGCTTACAACAACCCCTTTCTTTTTTTTAATTTTCCAGTTTATTCCCCAAAAGTGGCCCCTTGATCAGAATTCATTAATTTACTTTACGCGTCCATCTTTGGGTCACCAATTTAAATATGTCTACCAGATTTCAACTCAATCGGTCCAGTAGTTTCGGAGCAAATTGGCTGTGACAGACGGACAGACAGACGCACGAGTGATCCTATAAGGGTTTCGTTTTTTTTTCCTTTTGAGGTACGGATCCCTAAAAAAGTGTTGACTTGATCGCCTGGATTTTTAAAGTCTAAATTTTACAGAAGCTGTATGTGCACTGTATTAAATACCTACTGCTTAAACACGGTTATATATCCGTATAATCAGAAACAAAATTGATTAAACACATTATAAATTATCATCAAATTTGAAAAGTCATAAATGTATGGGAAAAATATCGTGTTCTTAATTATCTGGCCACGACTGTATATATAATTATATAAGTATATGTTAAGGATCTGGAATCTCTGACAAATTAGTATGCAATACCTATTTAACCTACTCTGGTATTACACATCCCGTAACCCGGGGTGGAGAGCGCGAGACACTAATTAAGAGACGTATGCAAAATACATTAATACATTTTAACTATAAAAGAAAATATTACAGCCAGAGTTTTAAAAAAAAGAGTTACTCCGGTTTATAAAGGAGCTTAGGGCGTGTATCGTCCTAAAATTTAACCAATGCATATCTATGACAATAGAGGACAAGATGAGAATCATGAGAAGCCAGACAAAATTATCTCGGGCTTAGAGAGGCCAACTCGATTTAACCTTACTCAACTAGGTTTAACGCTGGCCCGTACATGCTGTCTTCACTGCTTCTACTTAACAAGGATTGGATTACGGGTGTTTTATATTGTTCCATGATAATGGAAATCAGGATGTCAGACAATACATAAAGACGAGTTTTATCGATTGCATGCCCACGTAACTTAAATAAAACCTTACACACCCAGGAGTTGATAAGAATGTCGCAATTCTATCAGCGAGATTCTTCTGAGGGACGGATGGCAATAAAACATTTTTATGAAATTCTTCTACCCCGCGATGTTCGATACGTACGAGTGTATCCGATATTACAATCCGGCATGTGACACGATACACAATTAAAAACTGAATATAAATTGAATAGTTTATTTAGTTTACACACGATAACCTAGGGGTGTCCTTGTCCAGTTCAAGAAGTGTATACGAAAATTATAATTTCATCGTCTAAGCGAAAACCAGTTTTACCTACCATATACATAATCCAATCAATACAGTTAACCCACATATCTACCTATCTCTACCAGTACATAGATCAATTTTCCCGGAACACTGTATTTGGGCGACGGGATACGGGACATTTGTTGAACTGTAATTGAATACCGGCCGACTCAGTTCGCAATCACAATAGGTCACGAGCACTCGATAATTGCTCGATTTGACATCTTAGGTCTAATAAGCGGCTATGTAAGGATATAACTAACTACACGGTATGACACGGTAAATCATGCTATCCACATTACTCCCCAGAACCCAACTTTCATTAATATCTGTATAGCTCATGGGTCAAGTTTGTCTTTTAAATGTACGGTCAAGGACTTTAATTGTTGAGCCACTTAGGTGTCAACTGATTTTGTATTTTCAGTAGTTAAGCTATGAAGTGTCCAGTATAAAGTGAGCTCTAAGTGGCTCAACAATTAAAGTCCGTGACTGTTCGTACTACTCTGTTTCATGTTGTCATTTCTTCAATATTACACGCAATTAGCAAAAAAACTCCGGCAAAATATATTTGCCTATAATTAGTAGTTTCCAACGGAGATATGAACATATCTATAAAAGTTAAAGACAAAAAAAGACGTCAATATTGTACGGTACGGCATATGTACTTTTAATTTTTCTTTATTGTATTTTTTTAAATAATTTCCAATGCAATGTTTTGAGATTCTTTGGAATTAAGGAAGTATACTAGAACTTTTATAGAGATGCTCGTATGGGGCCGCAATTTATAATGGGTCGCGGGTTTGGGACTCTACAAGATTCAACGGTGATATATCATTGTTAAAATAACTATTATATTAAAAGGTATTATGTTATAAGGAGGTGACACAGGTACAGTAACTAGCCATCAGCTGGCAATAGCTACTCGTAGTTGTTTCCGGTACGGAAATCCTTCCTAGCAGTGTCGTGGTGTCTAGGTACATATCCGCTCGACTGTCCCAATCCGACACCTAACTAACACGAGTCAGCCAAATTAAGCTTAAATTTTAGTCTGTGTGCAATGCAAACAAGACACTTATTGTATTTATTCCTTATTTCTATAGAGGCACATAAAAAAGTAAATTTTGTTCATACTGTACAACTTCTGGATGGCTCTTGCTACGTTTTGGTTCAGGGCAGCCGCGCGGGTGTGGTAGAGAAAATTTGCCAAGCATTATCACAAGGAGTTGAGGGATTAGTCGCACAAATGAATAACATGTTAGGACATTATCCTACTGTAGGCGTAAGTAATTTCGTTGAGCTGGGCCTCGCTCAGTATCCGTGAGCTTGTTAAAGGCAAGCCGGGAGGAAAGGAATGAGGTCTAAGGGTTCTGCTAGTAACTCAGGTATAGTGCATTCAATATTACTTAGCGTGATTCCACTTGAACGCAAACAATACAGCCAAAACCAAACACTCGTAGAAGCCGTAAACATTTTTTCGGCTTTACTTGTTTTGGTGCACACAGTCAACAAGTCATGATTACCTTTCAATATTATTAATAGAATAATTGAAAAACAGCTACGTTCAGGTATGTTAAATAAAACACAATAACAAGTTACATTAATTATTAATTTCTTAAGTAAGAAATTAAAATACGTGGTTTTTTTAGTTATGATGACATTTAATCTGTTTTCGCATTATCTTCGGTGCCAGTCACTTCCGACATTTATTATAAAAAAGGTGGAACATTATTAAAAATCCTTCTTCAGTCATTAAAAAACAACTGTGCCGAGTTAAATTTGCTAATATTGTTAGACGGGAAGGTAGCATAGGAAAAGTATCAAGATCGTTTGAAGCACCGCCGTCCGTGTTTAGCAAGTGTTTACAAAAAATGCACCCGCCGCGACTTAAGCCTATTGTTATTGCTAATGACGGTCTCAAGAGCTAAGAGGAATCACGCCAAGTAATATTGAATGCACTATACCTTTCATGGCTCCGACTTGTAAGGTATTTAGGTAGGCGTATGTAGTATGAGTATGTATGAGACTATTTTCCTGCCTCTGAAATTGGTGTCATCAAATTATTTTTTCAAGCAGTCAACGTACCATGTGAACTGCAACTGTAGCAGGAAATGAAGAAACAACAACTAATGCTGGGAATCCTACAGTAGGACGAATTTCAATTGCTTAGGAGCCTGTGTACAAAACACTTTTGTACACAGGTTGCTAAGTCCCGAATTAGCACAATACCTATTAATCGCATCTTTAACAGTTTTATGTATTGCGGAGATAACCTTACTGAGAGGTTAGCTGTGTATGAGTGCCTCTGAGACGACTGCCTAATCTATTGCAGTCACATGGAGGATGCCAGATTTCAAATAAAGAATAATTTCAAAGTACCGAAAGTGGCTAAAACAGTATCTTACGAAATAGCATGAATGACTGGGAGAAAAAATATCGCGCAGTAAAGAGTCGGCGCTGACTCGGTAAATCTTAGCGATATCGCTACGAGTCCGCGCCGCCAAGCCAGGAAAGCCTTATTGATTGAAATTGACAATTAAATTAAAAGGAAATAGGTAGTCGTTTTAATTGAAAACCAAATGTTAAAAACCTCTACCATTGCCAGTACCATAAATTATATCTATACACATTTTATTCAAACTAATACCAATACGCAATAAAAGAAGCCCTTGTTATTCGACTGCCCAAGGAGCTATTTGCTATTTAATTCCTTAAAAAAAACCGGCCAAGTGCGAGTCAGACTCGCGCACCCAGAGTTCCGTACAAACCTGTAGGTATACCCACGTATATAAGTAAATTATTAAAAATATTTTTATTATATGATGTAACTAAACATTTACGGTTTTCGCAATTTTTTTTAACACGCTTTTAGGTCGAACTGTATGTAACTAACTGTAATCTAACTAAGGTAATTAATTTAACCATTTTCTAAGGATCGTAGCGTCATGAAAATTGGCAGCTGTATGTAGTTCTGATGACAATACAATAATATGGTACTGTCGAACTGATCTGATGATGGAGCCGGAAGATATGAACTGGAACTTCATGATGGAACATCGTATCATAGCTGTGTTGGGACTTGTTAGAAAAGTCTTGTAACGAACTTTGACCACGATTAGGTTTCAAGGTCTGATGATGAAGCCGGAAGATATTCCATGATAGAATATCGTATCATATCCGTGTTTGGACTTGTTAGAAGGGTCTTGTAATGAACTTTGACCACGATTAAGTGGAATATCGTATCATAGTCGTGTTTGCACTCTTAGTGGTCTCCAGATTGAAGAGCTAGATTGTTCTAAGCTGACAGATAAAACACCATGCAATACAGACGCACTGGCGGAGATGGAGAGGATGCGGGCTCATTCGCCTACTTGAAATAAATGTATAAATGTTAAAAATATTTCGTTATCAAAGACTAAAAAGTATAAAATATATTAATAGTTTAAAAAACACTAGAAAAACACGCTTTTATAAATATACGTAAAAACCAAAAATAAATTATGGATCGTTCAAGTTGTCTCTATTTCTGGGCTGAAGTGTAAACCATGTGCTTTAAATTATAATATTTGATTGTAAAAGCGTGTGGCGCTGGAACAGGAAAGACTTTCTTTTAAACAAATACCTACTAATACTAACTTCCTGGCGGAAGCTGCAGAAAGTCTATAAGGGTTCCGTTTTTTTCCTTTCGAGGTACGGAACCCTAAAAATAGGTATTCGTGTATTTTATTTCACTTAAATTCTGATGTGATTTTCTTCGAGTATTTCAATGATTTTCAATTATCCACAGTTATAAAAATATATGGTGGTATTTGTTTACATTTTTGCCTAGTTTGGGACTAGATCAATTGGTGTGAATTGTCCCACGATATTTATTATTTATTTATGATCTCCCGAAAACAAATCTTTCAAAATGCGCGCCCATTTTTCTCTCTGTCAAAAATAATGCATTGGCCTGATTTTTTCGCGGCAAACCTGTTTCCTGTGTTGTAGGTACCGATCGAGGTATTCACTTTGTACTTCTCAGGTAAGAAGTGAACTCCCGATAAACAACCTTCCTTTTGTTATAAGGTAGGTATTACCTAAATACAGGTACATTCAATGCCAAAACTACCTCGGATGAGTACCTACGCACACATTCAAAATGGTGGACCGTCCATGAACTCGAAAGATAGGTAGGTATGTCGTAAATATTTTTATCCTTATTAGAGGCATCCCCGCCAGCAGACGCGCGCGTTCACCTTGAGGCTTTGAACGGGTTCCAGTAATCTGCCCTTCCGACTTCGCCCGAAATTGAACAAAGGAACAAAAACATACTGCTATTTATTTTAGCAACAGGGCAACAGTTTCGTTCTAACGCAGGTAGGAACGGGAGCGATTTTGCATATCTGCCTAAGGCTGGCACGAACGAGCGTCCTATTCACCCAAATTAGTTTGCGATGCTTATTTAGCTAGGTAGGTACCTTTTGTGATTATCAATTTTGCCAGCCCAAGTTAGTAATTTATGCAAGTTTAATTACTAACTATTCAGGCGAGAGCACCTTTACGTGTTTCATAGGAAGGTATGTGCATACCAATTTAATGTAACAAAATATAAATTTACCTATGTCAGGAAACATCGTTCATTGCAACCGTCTTTTTTCCACTTGAGCCTTTTGACTGTTCTCTCTATGTAGACAACTTACGTATTATCGAAGTTTATAGATAACATGACCTATTGAGTAGCATAGTATAGGGATTTAGGAATATTATAATTATTTTAAATACACACCTACTAATGACATGTTAATCAATGTTAGACTGATTTTTAATAGGCCGGCAAACGCGCCAAAAACGACCGACTTTGTTTCTTTCATACTTACAATAGGTTCGAGAAGGATAGCATGCTTGTCTCTGGCATAATACCTACCTACCTACTCAGCCTGAATGTGGCGTCTCTAAGGGCTGTGGTTAAACACAGAGGCCCCCGCGCCCGCGTAACGTATTCGCGCAGCACATGGCATTGGCATCTTCCTTTTACGTGATTTCGCTACTATGATTATGTAACCCAATAAAATTTACACATAGGTATTAGGTACTAATACTAGCCTATGGGACTTAAAGAAACTAGGCAATAGATTCGCAGATAGTTTTCCCATGGTTATCTGGATGTATAACCCCCGACTGAAAAACACGGGGGTGTAATAATACTAGCATTTTCAGGGCCAAGTTCCAATAAAGCTCTATCACATACTTATGTCTTTATATATAACTTCAACAGTTACCTACCTATATAAAATAAACCAGCCGAATTTATATCGTTTCGATAAATCTTCTGCTTGTTTTGTGCAATTTTTAGAGATGTCTTTGATTTTCGTACTTCTAATAAAAGCAATAAATCAAATCTACGCCCATCATTCACTCTGCCTAAATGCGGAACGGTATTTATTGATATTCAATTTAGCGACAAAGCCGGCAGATGTGATACCGCGCAACATGTTTGGTAGGTACCTACAATAATCAAAATCATAACAAATAAATTTTCAGATGCGGTTCAACCGATGTCAAAAACAAATAGAAAAAAAAACATTCGGTTTTAGAGTTGCCATTTTCTTAAGTTATTTTAATGTTAACAACATCCCCGAGTTTTAGTCCTAGTTATTGTTTAATTGTTATGCTACTTAAGTATCTACAAGCTATACACACCTACCATTAATAAATTTAATGTAGGTATTAGAATTTCATTAATAGGTATGCAAGAGACAAAATGTCTATCGGTAGAAGGCAAAAGATACTCATTCATTCATAACACAATACATTTACTGGGCGGTTACTCGGTAGATAGACAATTCTCATACCCATTATATGATTTTTAATCATACGTCCACTCTTGATGTAAAATGTAATCCGAAGTATAACATGTATGTAACTTATATATGTATAAGGTATAAGGAATGTTTGCTATACATTGGGATTCGTCTATAAATAGGTAACTGAAGCTGAGGACATCTAATTTGTAAAGGACGTTGTATAAACAAAACGCATCTGACAATAACGACATGCGCCGTACTATTGTGCGCCAATATCATATCACGACTTGAGATAATGATAATATAGTTATTAGCAAGGTAAACTCGCTTCTACAAATTCGTTAAATAAACTTGATGTATACTCACAGGATAGTACATCCCCTGCGGCGGCAAAAAAAAGGCCCCTGATCCCCACAGCTTGCCGTTTGTATTTGCTTTGTGTTGCACAAAAATACACTCCAAGTACGCCTCCGAGATGGGCGTCGACTTCACAGCACAAACTTTTATAAATTCGAAGTAGTCATGAGTATTTTATGATAATTGCAATGATTATTCCTAAAAATAATCTGGCTTGTACAACTTTTTAGGTTATTTAGAAACAGCGCAGAACAACGCGCTGAACACTGCCGCGGTTCGTGTCGATGTGCTGTGATGTGACTGTGCGTGAAATGCAACAACGGCGTGGCTCGCTTCACTCACACAGACGCCGTGAGACGCGAACGCCTCTCGGACGCGCAGAGTGCGAACGAGACAGCCGAATGTTTCGGCTTCGGCCTTTTAGAGTGTGATAGCGACATAGGTATGTTGTATTCCTTTACGTAGCATTGGACGGTTGGAAAGAAATTTTCTCGCGCTCGTTCATTGCTTATTTGAACTTTACGAATGGCAAATGGCATTTTACAATTTAATATCAATCATACTCAGTTAATCGTTATAGTTTATATCATGCCTTATGACTCTTATGAGAAGTAAGTCTATAAATTCTACTTCGAATGTTCTTAAATCAGTAAATGTTCTTAAAACAATTCGAAGTAGAATTTATAGACTTATCGGTAATATAAAAAAATACCATCTGTGTCGGTAATGATTAATTATTACTACCTATAACAAAGCTCCATAATAAAGTTAAACACATACGTAACTGTGAAAATAATAGGTACCGCGTTGTTAAGCTCGTGAGATGGTTCATTCTTAAAGGAGAGGGAGAGAGATGCTGCGAATAGCCGACCCTCCCCCTAGCTGGCGGTCCCTATCGCGTGCCCGAGAGCGTTCGGATCAATGAATCGCTCCAGGCCCCCCAGCCCAGTCCCGGCCGGCGTCATCCCTACATTCCTCCCCGAGCTCCGAGCGCCCTCTCGTGAGCGTCTCGTTCGCTGCGCTGCATCATCGCTGATCACACAGCCCACCTAATTAATATACCTACTTACATCGACATCGCACATCGCATTATATTTTATTTCACAACATCTATTTTGTATAAATTTACCTATTCTGTCATGCAAAATGTAAAAACATATAATATCTTTAGAAAGCAAGTTCAGTTAGCGACAGTAGCGTCTAATAAACAGTAGGTAGATAAGTTACCATTCAAAACCAAATCGTAACATTTACAAGGCAATTATTTTTACAAGCTTTAAGTATATTAACTTGACCTGCTAGTATGTAAAGTAAGTACCTATAGTACGTAAGAAGTAAGTTGTCCGTCAGTATTTCCAATCCATTTTTCAGTCACTTGTCGTTATCCGATTGATCTAAAATTTTGGGTAGGTATTAAGTAGTATAGTTTGGATGAAAATTTAACATCAAGGTACAGTCAGCATCATAAACATGTATACATTCTACGACCTTATTACTTAGATATAAGGTCGAAAAGTGTATACATGTTTATGATGCTGACTGTAGGTACTATCGAGCTGATCTGATGATGGAGACCATGGGAATTCAGTATTTAACAGACGTAAACCCGTTGAGTTTGGGCTCGTTAGAATCGTCTCAATGAGTAGTTGATGATGGTACACAGAAAAGTACACTCGGCAATAAAAGCTTGTACCAAAAATTTAATTTTTGGCCGAAACTTATTACTGTTTTATAAGAAAACGTTGTTAACCCATTAGACTGGTAATGAAATGGTCATGTTATGTAAAATACGGTTCGTGAAATATCACATCCAAGTTTAGTTTAAGTAGTAATGTATAATTATAACTAACTTTAGTGAAGTAGGTAGTTCTTTATTGACTAAATATAGTTAACTTGATCAATTAATTATTTCAGGCAATTTGATAAGAATCATACCAAACATGCATTTGTCAATTTATTCGATTTTATAATTCTAAGTTAAATGCGATAGTCAAAAATCAAAGATATTCGGCTCGAATCCGAAATCAATCTAGGCACTTTCCTGGTTAAAAGTATAGGGGTAAAACAAAACAATACGAGCGAGATAGGATTTAGTCAGGTTTTCGAATATGATCATGGATTCCCACGACTTATCAACTTTTCACTTCAGATAAGCAAGATAAGATGCACAAGAAGACTCGCGCACTACTTTTAGATAAACTTGCTTACCTACTGTGTAAAGACTAAAGAGGTATCGAGCTCGGGTCATTCTGTTTAGAAACTTTCCTGATACTTACTTATGACATTCAATGTAATATGTAGATATGTATCAGTAAAAAAACTAGACAACTCATTTTATCTTCAAATATATTTGTAGATAGGTATATTCTCTGATTTCCGCCGACTTCTATTATAAATGCTCAAATTTACCTTGTTTACAAGCTTTTTGCTTGACTTATAAATTGTATTAGTGTCAAAACCTATTAGATAGTTGTAAATAGACTACCTGACTGAAAGCCTATAGTTAAGTAAAAAAGATAACATAGCAGTGGCTATGGTATCTTTTTAAAATGGATAGTTATCCATTTTGTCGAGGAATAGCCGCAACATCTAGTGTATAGTTATTGCCTTATTGCAACCATTGATGAGATTGTTATAGGGAGGGAGTCACGCTATTGCGGCCTAACTATCCTCGCTCAGGCATCTTCGTGATGCGAGAGACTTCATACATACCTACCTACACTGAGTAATAGTATAATTATCTGTAAATATGTACACACATGCAATAGCATTAAGGCATAAGGGGACCCATACAAACTTGAACTTCGTTTTGGATGAGGGTATTTGTATATTTAACGTTATATTTTTGTACAACATCTGTTCCTTGTACGTCGAAATGTTTTCAATAAACAAGAGGTCGGTCAAACTTAGAATTCCATTTCAGACCTAAACAAACTAAACTACTGACATGTTACCTCAAAATTACTCCAGACGGCACGCTATATGGTAAACATCCGGCCGTCTTTAAGCTTCTCTGACGGACTCTGACCGAATTATAGAAAAGAACTTACAGCGCCCTCTGTTGTTGAGTGGCATTAAATCTTAGGCGATCACGGTATCTCCGCAAAGGCGTTTAGTTGCCCGACGCTTAGAATATACTCTAGTAATGTTTTAAAAATTCTCACTAGATGACGTTAACTGTGGCGTTCGAGATTAAACTTGGGGCACTTTTCAGGGAATTCCTTTGAAGCTTTTAATCAAATAATGTTTTACGCATAAGCAAAAAGGTTTGAAACTAAGAGAATATTTAATTTGTTATAGAGCAGATTTGGGAACATCACAGAAAATGTAAAAAATAATTCTATTGAAAAGTTAATTACTTATTTTGTTACATGTGATTAAAATATACGATAAACCTTTTATAAGTGGGTTAGGTATAGTTTTTGCGTAACTAAGGTTAAAGTTAGACTAGTTATTAGTTATCTTTATAATAGCTATATTACAAGTCAAAAAATAGTCATGTAGCATTTTAAAAAGAAATTGCTTACCCAAATACACGAATTTAAATCGTCCCAATCTTGATACCATTCTAATAAAAGATAATACTTGTCGTCCATGATCACTAAAATAAATCTAACACTATATTATTTATTTAATTATGATACTGGCATAATAGAGTAGCTATTGCACGCTACTCGTGATTCTATATTTGAAATTATAATATATTTTTTAAAGACTGGACTGCAACCCGCAACCCTCTATTATTTAAAAACATTTATTTCTTAGTATTATTGAAATAATATAAAGTTTGATTTCTTTTAGTTTAAGAAAAAAATAGGAGCAAATGTTAACGAAATCTACGAAAAACCTTCAGTAACTTTGCTTTTCTCAAATGAAAGAAAAAAAATGGCTGTTAAGACAACGTCGTTGCCGTCTCGTTTATGCCGCCATATGATATATCATATGGAGCGTGGTTGAATCCGGAATATATTTTTTACAAAATACCTAATGTATGACAATTGTCAGTGATACCTGAATGTCATCGAAGGTCTTTAGTTCTTTACCCTTGTACCTCAAAACACAAAATATTAGGTACCGGAACTTGAGACAAGGTTGTTCTTTAGAAGTTGCCTGTATTACATTTATGCTATTTTATAAGCTACACACACATTCATCATCGGCCCGAAGAAGTCCATTAATAGGTCTACCCCGATGAGCGGCCACAAGTTTAGTTGGTATTTTGGTATTGGTACCTACCCTGACTTAGGTACGAAGCCGGCGGTAACCCGGTAAGGGTTGTGTAATGAGCACCTATATTGTTCCTGAGTCTGGAAAATTATTTATTTATCTACTACTACTAGCTCCGCTTACGTATTACAGTCAACCCAGGCCGAGGCGCGGGGTAAGATATAGTCCAAGTCGATTCAGGAGGTCCATTCTACATACCTATAGAGGCGTAAGTCCTTGATCATGGACCTATAATTCTCAGGACAAGCTATGGTAATAATACTAATACCACGTCCGAGCGAGATGGGAGCATACAAATCTCGATAAGTGTGACAGAAAGGGAAATATCATTCGATGTACTTGTCATAGTTCCACTTTGTAACTCATCTGATTTAGTATGAAGATGTGGCAAATTAACCATTACCCGCCCAAATTAAGTAGATTGTTTATGGTAATTGGTAAGTCATCAGCCTTTTAAGACCAGTTCTTAATTTAGCTGCATAGGAGCTCCTCATTGTGGCAACACGTATATAGTGCATTTGGAACAAGCTGGCGTGATTCCACTTGAACGCAAACAATACGGGCAATAAACCAAACACTCGTAGAAGCCATAAACATTTTAAAGGAGCCGGTTCGGCTTTACCTGTTTTGATGCAGACCAACAAGTCTTGATACTTTTAAATATTATTACTTAATAGAATAATTGAAAAACAGCTACGTTCAGGTATGTTAAATAAAATAAAATACAATAACAAGTTACATGAATTATTTATTTATAAAGTTAGAAATTAAAATACGTGGTTTTTTAGTTTATGATGACATTTCTTCTGTTTTCGAATTATTTTCGGTAGTTTCAGTGTGAAAGTCACTTCCGACATATTTATTATAAATTTAAAAATCCTTCTTCAATTTTCTTGGTGATTGCAAGAATAGTTAGAGGGAAAGGTAACATAGGAAAAGTATCAAGATCGTTTGAAGCACCGCCGGCCGCACGGGTTTAGCAAATGTTTACAAAAAATGCACTCACCGCGAAATAAGCCTATTCTGGATGATCTACGCCTGTTTATTCTAGATGTACTATAAAAAAATTAATGGATCAAATCAAAAGGTCTGAAATAAATGATATGTTTTTTTATATCTTGTCCTGAGTATTATAGGTCCATGTCCTAGATTGATTTTTGCGATTTAGTATTTGGAACCTTCGCTAATTCCTTCAGGGTTCGAAACTCGATTTGAATTTGTACTAGTTTGTATTAAGTATGCAGGACTTTTTACCTACGAGGAAATATAAGTTTATATAAGTAATATCGTCGTTTAGTGCCCATATAACAAGCTTTTCTTAGTTTAAGGCGTTGGTATAGGCAAAAAAGTGAAATCGAGGTGCTTTTGGGCAAGTATTTTAGTGAAAATAAAACACGAGGGGATATGGAAGGCGCATGTTTCGGACCGACATATACTTAAGTTTTGAAGGAACTTATGGGTATGTTTATGTATATCATAATTAAGTATATATACTAACTTTAAAACACTATCTTGAAAAAATTATGTGCACGTTTTACTTCGCCCAGAAATAATTATACGTTACGAAATGTTCCAAACTTATTGCTAAGGCTCTATACGATGAATTACATTCATAATACTCGTATATACAGCTTTGGTCAATTTTTATAATTGGATACATCCTGTCTTACAAATAAAGCGCCATCTATCTGCAAAAGGTCGCGACAGTTCGATCGAACTAATCAATGCCCAGTATATCGAAAGAGAGTTCACTTGATGTAGGTGGTACACTAGATGGCACGTGCGCATGAATCTCTGGCTTCGGCCGATTGCCCATGGTCACTTGCCTATACCATCGCCTTAAGGTCTCCCCCAATATTTATTCATTGCTCTTTAACTCCGTGTCTAGTGATTTACAGTGAATAAAAGAACTCGAACGACGTAAATCGTAAGGTCACCATTAGCAGCGGCGGTTCACTCTTTGATTTCGTCGCGCCGCACAAAAACATGCCGGCCGGCCGCCTTTAGGCGGTCTATCAGTGGTTGCCGCGCGCTGTTATGGGATGCACCTGTTCGCGCAACGCATTGCATCGTCATTCGCCTCGTAAAATAAATATGCCGCGTGGTCTATTTATATTGTTTGATAATAATCGACCGCTTTAGCCTAGTTGGTAGTGACCCCGCCTACGAAGCAAGAGGTCCTGGGTTCGAATCCCGGCAAGGGCATTTATTTGTGTGATGAGCACGAATATTTGTTCCTGAGTCATGGATGTTTTCTATGTACTATGGGTACTAGACGACGATAAACATACTTTGCTTAGTTTGGGACTAGGTCGATTTGTGTAAGATTGTCCGCAAATATTTATTTTATTTTATTTTTCTTTACATTATGTTTATGTATGTAGGCAACCCAGAGTTGTGTGTCTTCGTCATACATTTTGCAGTAACAGGTAGGTAGTTTTGATATCATAACCTAAAGGCAAATTACACAGCTTTTGTGTAGCTGGGTGATCCTAAGTAAATAAAGAATAATCGTAATATCGTTAGTAAAGTACACTATTATACTAACGTACCTATAATTTAATAGGTCGAGCTGGCGGTAACCCAGCTAGGCTCCGCCTCCGAAAGAGCGCGTTGCATGCGATAGAAATAAATGGCCACATTTAGGTACGTTTGGCGTACCTAAACAGGGAATTTGTTAACAGAGAACCTTCTGTACGTAGTACTATTACTTATTCTGTGCCATTAGCATTAAATGTGGGCCCGCGGTAATTGCCACGTTTACTCTAATCTCTTTTTAACCCCGAACAAAAGAGGTGGGACTATAGCGCTTGATTTAGGCGTGTTCGTGCCTTTGTAGTTCGAAAATTGCTGCGCCGATGGCAATCAGTTATTTGTGAATAGATTATGCTCTCCAAATGTTAAGGAGTGTAACGTGAGGAAGAACGTCACGCTAGGGTTGATTATTAATCATTATTTTGTAAAGGCTTTGGTAATATTCAGCGCAGGCAAATTCATTACACATTAAGCGCTTCGGCTGAACATGTAACATCATACAGCTCGCCCTGATTGCGTGGGGTCAGGGGGACGTGAAAGCTTAGGCTTTTCTGAGAAGGCTCTTGAGCCCGCGCCGTGCCCTTGCGTCCGTTGCCGCTCTTTTCACTCAGGTACAACGTTTTATTAACAGGATAGATACGGCTTTACCATATAATACTAACCCACAAATTGGAACAACATGCTTTCCCGATTTTCCCGCCTCAACTCTTGCAAGAAATAACCAATTTCGAGGGGACCAAATGAGGTATTTTCTTTTTCTTATTATAGGTAGGTATTACCTGTACTGTAGGTACCTATATTACGCTCGAGTTTCAAAATGGGCTTATTCATATGAACTCTTTTATGGTTAGGAAACGTAGTCATTATTTTCCAAGTTTATTTATGTTTGGAAATGGGAAATGGGTTCCATAGTTTCCGAGTAAGTATATCGCGACTATTGCGAACACACCTACCTACCAGTAACGGGGGGCCATACAAGCCGATTCCCACCGGCTTGTCTAAAATTTATTTTTAGGCAAGCCTATAGTTATGAACTCTATCATAATTTTTTTGAAATTTTCACTCGCCGCTATGGTACCTACTTAGATACAATATCTATAGATATTAGATAACCCCCGACGCAAAAAGAGGTGTATAAGATGAATGTATTTCACTTCCCTAAAACAAACTCAATACGATACAGCTAGTAAATTTCATACGGGCGATTATTTTGATGGCGATTAATGTCGGTCCTAAACAACACATTTACATAAACGTAAAGTAACTGCTTCAAGTTTTTTCATACAAAATAATTGAGCACTCAATAATAATAATAATAATAAGCCCGCGGGGGCAGCTTGTGGCGAGCTGACAGTGAGTGGCGACACCGCGGACCCCTAATAACCTCTAGAGAGCCCAATTGATCTGGCCCTCGCCTCTGTGCTTGCCTTAACCGGCCGGCCAGGGTGGAGTCGCAAGAGCGGAACCTATGCTCCAGGTTGGAAGTGTAAAATGTCCTAACGCCGGCGGCCTGCTGAACGGATTACCGGGATCTGGCTTCCGCAGACTCACCTCTCTACAACCTCACAGCCGCTCTGAGGTGTTGCTCCATTGTCGCACTCTGCGTGCGACTGTTTTGTGGGGCCCACTTAGCGAGCTGGCGAGTCACCGCCTGCCTTTATACAATTCTGAGACTAATTGTCACGGCAGCTGTCCGCTAGTCTCCTCCCATAACCCATTATCCAGTCCATCCAACATTCAACTCAATAGCCCATGACCTTAATTTCGGGTGCGTAACGATGGCTATAAATATTTTTGATATAATATTACTCGCAATAACGCTCATCTGATATAATTCTCGAGTTGTATAACAACACTTAATATATTTGCATATGGTATAATTATCATTTTATGTAACGATCATTTGATATAATAATATTTTGTATAACATACATTAAGTATAATGGATATTTGCTATATTGAACATTGGATATAATGCTCATTTCGTCTAATGTACAGTTGATATAATCAAGCCAGGGTAGCCAGAAAAAGGGGGGACGGGGGGCGAAGCCCCCCACAAGGGGGCTCGGGGGGCAAAGCCCCCCGCAGTAAAAAACCCACTCGCAACAATTGTACTATTGGGTGGGTTAGGTTAGGGTTCACTTGTGTCCCTTAGAGCGGAAATAGGCACTCCGCGAAGCGGGGTGACGTCGACACGCTGGCGGTTGGGTTAGGTTTACGTTAGGTTAGAACGGAAAAAAAGTAGTTTAGCTTAGGTAAATAAAACGCAATTTGCACATAAAAAGATGTATATTTTTACATAAAGTATAGGAATTCATTTAATTTTGAGGTTTAAATTTGAAGCCATTGCTCGCAAAAATTAATCTTCCTGGTATTCTTCTTTTCTAAGTTCTTTTTTGTGGCAATTTTAAGTATTGACGTCTTTGCTATGTAAACTGTCTCAGGCGTTATAGTTTTAATACAATTATACCGCTTGATCATTATACAATATGAGATGTATATCAAATAAGAATTATACTCTATGATGGTTATAAGAAATAAGCGTTATACCGAATGATAGTTATACTAAATAACAATATATATTTTGATATTATACCAAACGTTTATTATGTACAATGAATGATTCTACCCTTTGAAATTATATCAAAAATGGTTATATCCAATGAAATTATATTATTTGTTTTTATACCGATCATTACACACCCAGTCACATCACCGGTTGTATCATGTTGTGCGCTCGGAGATGGTATCCGCTGTGTGTGTGTATTCCTTGCTTTAGATTATTGTTGTCTTAAAGGGCCTCTGCGCTGTTGGCTTCGGCCCCACGTATGCCTTCCAAAGGTCCGGGATCCCATGGTCCCGAGATATGGCAAAGACATACAAATAATGATAATAATATTTGTGGACATTCTTACACAAATCTACCTAGTCCCAAACTAAGCAAAGCTTGTACTATATGGGTACTAGACGACGATAAACATACTTATGTATCATCATCATTGGCCTGTAGCATCTATAAAAGATGATTAAGCAGCGTCCATTAAAGTGCAGCATTTGCGTACGTGGTTTGTCAGGCCAATACGAGAGCGACAGTGACGCCCGCATATATGAAT
Organism: Epinotia nisella; assembly: GCA_932294315.1. Taxonomy (NCBI): domain Eukaryota; kingdom Metazoa; phylum Arthropoda; class Insecta; order Lepidoptera; family Tortricidae; genus Epinotia; species Epinotia nisella. Next base: position 13,038,823 of record OW028679.1, on the reverse strand, counting down.
ATGACAAGTAAATGTCATACACAGCGCTGTTGGAGGTGCAGCAGCGCGCTGGTGTCTCAACGCTCGTTTGTGGGACAAGAGGTCAAACCAGGCGATATCGTGTAGTGTCACGTCTTCATACACTGCCTTTCTCCAAAGGCATTTCTTATGTAAATAAAAAAAAAAAAACTTAAATACATAGAAAACATCCATGACTCAGTAACAAATATTCGTTCTCATCAATTAAATAAATGCCCTTGCCGGGATTCGAACCCCGGACCTCTAGCTTCGTAGGCAGCGCGCGTCACTACCAACTAGGCTAAAGCGGTCGTCGCAATGTATTCACTACACGTCATGTCATGTGTTTACGACACCGTGACGACACCCATAATATGTCATAACGTTTTTTATGTCAAATCAACTTGGACGTAATACATTGCTGCTAGGACGTACTTAAAAAAACTCTTTATTAATTAAGATATTTAACAAAATTGTTTTCTCATATAATTTGTACAGTCGAAAACTATGGCCGGTAAAAATATACGCCCGTATATGAAATTTACAGGCTGTATATTGTTTTAACTACGATTGCTGGTTTTTTGTTTTATTTTTAGTTATTTCTGCACGTGTTTCAAAAAGTTGTTTTTTGTTAGTTCTTCAGAACTTTTTGCTATGAATTATTTTTGTGTGCGTTGTACGGGGCCTTCGACACCGTAAAATGTCGACAAACAACATCGGTTGGCTCAGACCATATGATAAACTACTACTAGATGTAAATATAGTGGTGGACAGAGTGAAAAATATGATAAGAAACACCCGTGCTATAGCAAGTAACGAAGAAACCAGACAGCAATTTCAGCAAACTCTATGGAACAAAACCACTCACTCACCAAAGGAAATCACATCTGATTCAGAATGCGAGGAATACATACTACAAAAGAGAACAACTTCCAGATGAGATTAATAAATTAATAGACGAAAGAAACCAAGCAAAATGTAAAGCGTGGAGATTACGCTTTAACCAGGATAGAAAAACGGAACAAAGAACGACCTACAATCGTTTGAAACGGCTGGTCCAACAGGCACTCTTGGAGTATAGCGATCAGAAATAGGTGAGAATAGTAAATGATCCACGAAACAATAGAGCCCAGATGTGGCGAATCCAACGCAACCTGAAGGAACCAGTACATAGCCGATTACCTATTACTGACAGACTACTATCCCAATAGGTGGAAAATCGGAGAATGCATCTTTTTACATAAAGCAGGGAAGAATCACCGCGATGCCAAATCCCATTACCCTTCTAAATATCATGGGTAAATTACACGAGCGCTTGCTTCTTTCGCGCCTGCGACAGACGACCGACAGACTCCAACCGCCATTCCAGCATGGCTTTACTAAGAATAGAGGAACAGGCACGCAAATACTTCGTACCGGAAAGTTCATAACGGATGCTTTAGAAGCAAAGGAGAGCGCGGCCTTAGTATCGACTGATCTTTCGAAAGCCTTTGACTCCATAAATCACGAGGGTCTGACAAAGAAACTTCAAACAGCAGACGTTCCAAATAACATTATCAAAACAATAGAAAATTACTTGAGCGGTCGAAGAACTTACGGACGTTTCAGAACTACCAACGGCGAAGAGAAAGCGGTGCCACACGGAGTCCCACAGGGCTCTATCCTGGGACCAATCATTTTCAACATGTATGTACATGACGTTTGGGACCAACGGAACCGGAGCCTCCATTATAGGTTGGCACGCTAAGACGGAGCTGACGGTGAAACTGGCTGTCATTCAGGCCTGTCTACTTCCAATATTGGATTATGGCGTGGTACAATTACTCTCACGTTACAGTAAGAGCAACCTACTCAGAATTGAACGTCAATATCGAATGGCTCTCAAGACTAGTGGACAGTTTCCAAAACGCCTCGAAACTTCACTACTCTGGGAGATGCTGGACTGGGATCCATGGCACCTCCGCGCACAAGACCTAAATGAAGACATGCTGCGCCGATTCAGGGAAATGCACATTGCGGATCTAGATACCCCTGGTAACACCTACATCGGACACAGGCAGCACAACCCACTTCTAACTAACACCAGATTAGGAGAAATAGACTATGTACCAAAAAAAGACAGGAGTCAGGAGCTCAGCAAGCGAGCGACCGCTCCACGTCCCCATAGATTATAGGAAATTAGTTGTAAGAATAGTTGTAAGATAGGACAAAATGAAAGAACTTTTAAATTTATATAAATTTATTCTGTACGCACACATTAACAAGTACAGCACAAACAACATAACACTTATACAGATCTTTCAGACAGACATAGGTAGATTGTAAGTAGCTGACACACCCACAGGCCGAACACACCACCCGGGCTGATGGACATACTGTAACATATAAACTAGAGAAATAAACACCTATTCTATTCTATTCTATTGTACGGGGCCGTAATGAAATACGATCAAAATGCGGTAGTAACGTAGGTAACGTTTTACACTGGACTTTTGTTTAGTATAAAGTATCCTAACTTTCAACCTATAACGGAAACGAAATTCACACATCATCTACAATTAAAATAGGGTTACACAATCTTGTGAAAAATGCGATGCCCCTGAAACAGGACATTTATTAAAAAACACACAACTAACAAATTTTCATGAATTGAAAAACTGGGAAATTGTTTCATTCTAGGAATGTGTTCAAACTGTTGTCGGACCTCTGCCCATGTTAAAAACAACGATATCAACGAAAGAGTAAGACATTCAGAACAGTAACAAACCGAGCAGTAAAGAAAAATTAAGCTAAACGAACCCACCACATCTCTGACTGAATAGGTTGTCCGATGGTTTGATAAAAAACAAAAAAATCTGTAACTTTTATTGGCTTTTGTACGCAGTGCCTTTTGTATTTTTCTCTTTTACTCGCAATCAAGTTGAATTATAAAATAATTCTTATTATTATAACGACTCTTTCTTGTCCTTTGATAAATGACAAACAATCTATTAAGTACTTTTTATTCTCATGTAACCAAGGTAACATTTCAAGATGGAAGCGTAGACTGCGTAGAGTTATCTGTTACACCAGCACGGCTATCACAAGACGGCGCGCGAGCTCTCTCGATTTTTCTCGCACTATACCTCTCTTTCTAAGTTTTCTAATAGGAAAGAGACGGATAGTGCGAGAAAAATCGAAAGAGCTCGCGCGCCGTCTTGTGATAGCCGTGCAAAGGGCCTACTGCGAAACGAAAACAAACTTCGTTCGTGTACCTCCGTCTTTGGCGCACTTGCTAGTTCGAGCGACAGAGAGGGAGATACACGAACGAAGTTCGTTTTCGTTTCGCAGTAGGCCCTCTGAGCAAGTACAGTCAGCATCAAAAGTAACGACGCAATCGAAGATGCCAAAGTTCTTATTCTCTTTTAAAAGACTTTTGACGTCGTCGTTTGCGTAGCTACTTTTGATGCTGACTGTACATATGAATCATGCAAAACTCACATGTAGCGCAGAATGTGCGTGGCACAAGTAAATAAAAGTTGCGACTAGTAATGTACCTACCTACAGTATGTAGGTACTTTACACCTCGAATGGCAAATATTAAACACTTTAAACAACGGGTAGGAACAAAGTTTGTGTATTGCTTTTAATTGAATAATACGCCAGGCATTAACACCACCTTGTAGCTGTACCTACATATGGTCCTTCGAACCGGATCTTATTGGTGAAATGACTCAGTAAACACTTTTGGGCCGAATTTTCTATCGTGGTATAAGTATTGGACTTTTTGGCATGTCCAATAAGGTTCTCCAATCATTATAGACCACTTTTAAACTTTTTTGGGTAACTTTTTTAGGATCCAGCACACATTCGTCACTGTCACAAAAACGCAATCATATATGTTTAGTTCGCTTTTGGCACCAGTGACGAATGTGTACTTAAGTTAAGTTTTTGTGCGTTTTGGTCACACTGACCAAAACGAAAAAAATATAAATAAATAAATTGGGGTATATTTCGTCAGCAGTATAAGACAGTCTCATTTTTAGGGTTTGTCTGTCGAACTACTGGACCAATTGAGCTGAAATGTCCCAACTAGCACACTAGCGTTAAAATAACCCTTATATCATTCTTATATCGGTTCCAGCCAAGTGTTAAGGTGTTAAGAATGCCTGTAAAAAAGGTCTTATAGCGTGCTCTAACACCCTTATAACTACGAAAGAGGCCCACGAATTACAGGTTAAGGTGTTAGCTGAGAGTCTTATAACACTCTAGCTCTTACGCAGTTTAAAGTGAGCATCTTACTCTTTTCTTTACCCATAAAATTATGAGACAAATATAGTCTTCCGACAAAATGGCGCAGATAGTTAGTATAGGTATTAATATTTGACAGCTATGGAGTCGTATTAATTGAAAGTGAATTAAATTGGAAGTGTGTGTGACATGAAGTGAAAACAATCTGCCCTTGTGATTTTACGGTAAGTGTATACCATGTTTCCCATCTCAATTTTAACGCGCCCAGGATTTATTAAAGATTTCTAATGAAACTTATGAACATTAAAAATATCGTTTTCTATTCTTGTTTCTTGGCCAGTGGCATGATAAATTAAGTGGCATCAATATAATGGCAAGAGTAACCTAAATAATGAAGTATCTTGATGTCAAATATTGAATAACCTAATCAATTTGTAGGTTAGAGTCCACCAAAACAATGGCGAATTACCTTAAAGCTTTAGGCGTCAGTTAACTCAACTATAACGCTTATTGAGTTACAACACTCTTACAGTGTCTTTAAAGTGTATCTGCCTAACACCTTAAGCGTTAGAAAAAGTTTCAATACTTACAAGAGAGTTAATTCTGTTATAAAGTCTCTGCCTGTAGCTAGCACTCTTGTAAGTGTTTAAGTGTTAAAAACAGGTTAAAGCTTTAACATCTTAAGTGTAATTGCTTTGAGTAACACTCTTATAATGCTTTAGGAGTTAATTATTTTTCTTAACTCCTTTATAACACTATTAGTTGCAACTGAGAACATTATAACTCACTTATAAAGGTTAAGGTTATAATAATACCCTTAGCTGACACCGAAATGTTAGTTGGGGTTGTACCCCATTTTAAAGTCAGCAACACTGCTGTTTTTTCCCATGTCTAAAATTGAAAGCATATTGTTACAAGGTAAAAGGATTTTACGGCTTATAATGTTTCAAAATTTATCGAAATTTAATAATTTTCATCACACTTGCTCGTAAAGGGCTTCATAAGTCGCAGGCATACAGACTTGTAATAGCTTTTATTACGCCCATGGGCGTAATGATTTTTTTCTTATTTTGAATCTTTCACTCTTACGTCAGTTATAAAAAGCAAGGAGGTTTTAACTCAAACACGATGTTTGAAAATGTAAATATAAATACATTTAAACGTTAAAACACAAATAAAATATGATTAACGGAATGATTTAAAGATTTTTAAACTTAAATGTAGCAATTTAGTGTCCGTGTAAAATATTTTTAACTGTGATGTTAAATCGTGGCTGTAGGGTCTTTGCTCTAAGCGCCTCACGTCAAATTCAACAAAATAGACGACTGATATTTCGTAGTTTTTTATTACGATTAGTAACAGTTTAGTTAAAAATGTATTGGTTTCCTCGAAAATGTGAGGAAAAACATTGTATGCGTACGGTAAGATTGTTACAAACTCGAGTCTTCAAAGCCCTCCGCCTTCGGCGTCGGGCTTCTAATAGAATCTCGTTCGTAATTCATATCTTACCGTACTTGTAACACAATGTACTATTTATTTAGTTAAAACCAACTACTACCACCACTAGGTGGTAGTAGTGGGTTTTAAGGTCAGATGGCAATCGCTTTCGTAAAACTATTGCCTATGCCCAATCTTGGTATAGGTGCCAAAGTGGACCTCGGGCTCCTATAAGGCACAACCAAAGGAATAAACGCTAGGAGAATGATGATGTTATGTAACCGCCCTTATGGATCCTACTTATAAATTAAATAACTGAAGTGCCTTTTGGGATATTACCGGCTTTGAAGTGCTACGCCGTAGCTCTCGTCGCGTAGCGATAACGTCAGGCTTTTCCTTTGCTACGCGCGTTTGAAGCTCTATCTGTAGAGGCATTTTAAGTTTTGTGCTTGCGGAGTTGTTTAGTGTTAATTGAAATATTTATCTGTAATGCGAACATACATAATATTAATATGCATAAGTTGCTTGGTAAGGCAAATAGAGATTACTCTATAGCATAAGCGTTGTGTAAAATCTTCGCAGGTCCGTGGGTGTTAAATAAAAGAGTGGACTGTAGATTTAGAAGCAGGTACCTATAACGCAAAATAGAAAAAGTACAGAAAAGTGAATGTGTCACAGTCGCTGAGAATCGCTGAGTAACGGTAAGTATTGTTACGTCTACGGGGTAAGGAGAATGTGAATTTCCGATTTTCTAGTATGTGGAAGAGCTACCTCCGAAATGGCCTGAAATCACTTTTCAGCCTGCTGAAAACGCTTCTAAAGCACGGTGGTAACAACATCGTCTATAGCCTTCGTGAGAGTTCTTAATTTAAGTGACACCCAGTGCGTCCTTCGTAAAGGAGCTCTAGTTGGATCATGTGAAGAAATCTCTTGGATAAGAAGCTGTCAACGTTCTACAGAGAGCGAGAAACCTGGGTGTTCTGTGCCTCCAATGGACATTGAGGGGTTATTATCCAAGAGATTTCTTCACATGATCCAACTAGAGCTCCTTTACGAAGGACGCACTGGGTGTCACTTAAATTAAGAACTCTCACGAAGGCTATAGACGATGTTGTTACCACCGTGCTTTAGAAGCGTTTTCAGCAGGCTGAAAAGTGATTTCAGGCCATTTCGGAGGTAGCTCTTCCACATACTAGAAAATCGGAAATTCACCCTAGTTGCCGTTGTTTTCAGGCGCCTGAAACAACGGCAACTAGGGTGAATTTCCGATTTTCTAGTATGTGGAAGAGCTACCTCCGAAATGGCCTGAAATCACTTTTCAGCCTGCTGAAAACGCTTCTAAAGCATGGATAATCAAGTTTGAAGTTTATGCCTATACCACCGGCGCAACAGTATGTTAAACGTAGGTAAATTTTTGAATGCTAAACATTGCCATGTGAAAATTATGCTTCGACTGATTTTAAATCTCATACATAGAATATTTTATTATAAAATATATGCAATTGGGAATTATTATTGTTGGATTTTATTATATATATTTAATTATGTTAATAAGATTTTAATTTATACAAAATGTAACGTTTTTCTCAATAATAAGGATTAAAAACATCTTAATTTTTAAAACGATCCTTACCAAATAGGTTTTTATAAAAAAAGGTGTCTAAATAGCAGACTAAATCTGTCACACTATACATAATAGCCTAATCAGAACCAGTTAGAATACTTGAACATAATCCTGTCAAATCCATACTAATATTATAAATGGGAAAGTGTATGTGTGTGTTTGTGTGTTTGTTTGTTTGTTTGTTTGTTTGTTTGTTTGTTTGTTTGTTTGTTTGTTTGTTTGTCCGTCTTTCACGGCAAAACGGGGCGACGAATTGACGTGATTTTTTAAGTGAGTTGAAGGGATGGAGAGTGACATAGGCTACTTTTTGTCTCTTTCTAACCCCCCACTCCCCTAAAATGGGGGTTGGAAGTTTGTATGGAGATTTCCACAATTTTCAAGGTAGGAAGCTAAAAATTGGTACACAGACCCTGTTACCAACGAAAAATACCTGCCTTTTTATGTTCATTTTCCCCCAGCCCCTAACTATATGTAGTGTCAGTACGTAGAGTCGATATGTAGAGTCGATATGTAGAGTAGTATCTAGAGTAGATATGTAGAGTCGATATGTAGAGTCGGTATGTGGAGTTGGTATGTAGTCGGTATGTAGAGTCGATATGTAGAGTTGATATGTAGAGTCGATATGTAGAGTATATATGTAGAGTCGATAATTATATAAAAGAAGAAACTGACATATCACGCACAGCCCAAACTGTTGGATCTAGAGATTCCAAATTTGGCACATGGGTTCCTTAGAAGTTCGGGTGCACTAAGAAATGATTTTTAAAAATTCACCCCCTTAGCGGGTGAAATGGGGGTCCAAAGTTTGTATGGGGAAACAAAATAAGTAACACTATTTCATTCGAAACTTCACAGAAGTATTCCTAGCGATAAATGTCAATATGTTAAACGCTAGGCCCATAGTAATTTCCGTCGACGTGGTCTTCTTAGTAGAATGAATAGTTACTACTTAAATAATTCATTTCTTAACTTTAGTGATCCTAATACCTACAATTGTTGGTTTAATTTAAGTGCAATTTCCAATAATTCAACTTTAGCCTTCTGAGTACACTACCGCCTGGCAGCGATCTGGGGCCAATTTTTATCTTTAGTTTTACTTAGTTATATTTGTTTGTTCTTCTCTCAGTTTAGATAGTTATATGACTTTGACCAAATGTAATATAATTGATTCAATGATTAAATATATAGATATATAGTCTGAAGAATCACCTATAAACCTCAAATAAAAAGTCTCAATTCTAAAAATGTTGATGTTATGTTGCTACTTAGTATTCTGATTTCAGAAAAACAGAATTTCATCTCTAACTTTGCTATTTATTTTTCGTCATACGAACATACGAAATACCCGCTTGGAAAACCACAAATGGGTTTGATAGTATCTTTAAAGTGTGGCTAGCCACGCTAGCTACGTTCTATGCAATAATTGACCAAATAATCAACACGGTTCGTCGTCAGTAGTCAAATATCATATCAAACATACAAAAATAAAAAATCTCGCCGGGTAATGATTGTTATTATTAGGTATGAGATTTACACTTATACTCATTTTTGATCTACCGAACTGAACTTTATTTACTTATAAAAAAATTGTTCCAAAATAGCCCCCTTACAGTAGTTACCCATTGAAGTTTTATCGTGCCATTTTCGACGTCGAGTTCACCAATCATTCCGTAGTGCCCGGCCCCACAAAAAGGCTTCTGAAAATAAAATGTGTAAACAAATTGTGCAGAGTCCATTAATTTGAAGCGGCCTACAATAGGTACCATACGTGCATTGTTACGAAGCCCGACACCATTCCGGGCCAGCCCCCACACGAGGTTGAATGTGTGCTAGAGAGGTTACCGTCCGTGTGCCTCTCGCAGTGTCGATGATGTTTCATGTTCCACAGCATGTTACTATGTGCGAACTCGCTTCTTTGAATTTGGTCAACAGTGTTTGAGCGTTTTAAACTATTTTACAATTAGAATTTCCTTCTAGACATTCGCTTATCATCCTCAAATTTCGGGTTAAATGCCGCCTTGCATGCTACCTTGACCCGATAATGTAGCTCAAATTACTGAAGATTATCCGTAGACATGGCGCGTCTAATGAAAGTGCTACGCTGCGATACCGATCCTCATTTAAACCAGCTAACCCCATTACCAAAGAGCTTATGTTTTCTCTACAAATTAAAAATAATTATTACCTACTCAAGCTGTGCCTCCGACTCGTCTCGCGTAGAATTCGTTAGCCGTACTTCCATAAAAACTTTTAGGTAGGTACCTCCCATTTCATCTAATACCAAATTTCATAAAAAAATGTATTAAGCTTTTAAAGTGTGAAGTATCAAAGAGGGATAGTTAGAATTACAACTTTCATTAAAACTAGATACTATACTAGATAGATTTTAATTTAAAATAAATAAATATTGATACGGATATCGAGATATTGGCAATCAGTATATCTGGGTATTTATAACTGAAACGAATTTCTGGGTTCGCTCTAGAACATTTAGGTACCTAAGTAGGTACGAGGTACCCACGTATTTTGCCTCTTACAGCATTAGGTATAAATGAGAGCGAGTCTACAACAGCGACAGAACGATTTCTGTGTTTCAAAATATTATTTCAACAAGAAGAGGAAGGTAAATAAGGATACTGAAAGAAAATAGGCACATAGAAAAAACAAGGCAAATCCTGAACGTATTTCAACGTCGTCGTAAATAAAAGGTAGGTAAAGAGAAACTCGCGGGAGACCGATGTTTATTTAATCGTAAGCCAGCTGCGTAATAGCATACCCAAATATATGTAACTGTCACCGACGCACTTACGGGCGTACTTGAATAAATAATGCACCACATGCAAGATTACATTTGTTTGTTATGAACGAGACTTACTTTTTTACAATTTATCTTTAGTTTTACCGTTCTCACTATAGATAAAAACTATTTTTCATTTTGTCGTCCCAATAAATGTACCTAACCTATCGATAACACAAACAGTATACATATCTGACGACCGATCCTACAAAGCTGAAGGTCCTGGGTTCGAATTACCCTTATCGGCAAATATTTGTGTGATGAGCATCATGAGCATGAATATTTGTTTCCGAGTCTTGGATGTTTTCTATGTAAGTAAATAGGGCAGTGGTCTAGTGCAAAGCATCAGTGAAGTGTAACTGTGTCGGTACTAGCAGGCACGGACTCAGGGAACTTGTGTGTGTTAATTGAATCAGTGTTAGTACGAGTGGAGTCGTGGAGTCCACTCGTACTGTCGTGTTAAAAAGGTGTATTAACTCTATCCAGTACCCCAAATAAAGTATACCTAACTTTTTAGGGTTCCGTAGCCAAAATGGCAAAAACGGAACCCTTATAGTTTCGTCATGTCCGTCTGTCCGTCTGTCCGTCTGTCCGTCTGTCCGTCTGTCCGTATGTCACAGGCATTTTACTCGAAAACTGTAAGGTGTATTTGAATAAAATTTTGAGGACAGGTGTATTTTGTTAGCCGCTACTTAGTTTTGTAATTAAAATGACAATAAAAAATTTTTTTAGGGGTGCACTCCATACATAAAACTAAAAGTCAAAATTTTTTTTTTCATTGTGACGCCCCGTGTGGCTCATCAATCGATAGGCCTTTCAAAATAAATATAAGGTTTCTTAGCATTTTTTTTAATTAAGTGAATAGAGCCGGAGATCATCGCCCCGAAAGTCACTAAAATTCTGTCCCCCCCTTCTAATTTTTGAACGGTGTATTTTAAAAATATGGAAAAATTCATGGACATATAGACATTAATTTCATTCACCGAAAATTGTTTTGAACAAGATCGGTTCAGAGGTTTTCGAGATATTGCTGAAAAACTGCCTTCCTCAAAGAAAAGGACGTAAGTGCCGTAAAATTTCTGTGACGATACGACCTTTTTAATAGGCACGGAACCCTTCGTTTTGCGTGGTCCGACACGCACTTGGCCGGTTTTTTTAAATATTGTTTGATGCTACTGGTTTTGGTCCGAGGTATTAATTACCATAATTTTGTATTACAAACAGGGAACGAGGAACCAAAATTAGCTAGTAATCATGAATATTTCTGTACCTACAATATACATAGACATAAAAAACAAATTAGTTGCACACGTCCCATTAAACCCGTGTTAAGGAAAAACGCCGAGTTTTATGAGGAGTACCAACTGCGAACATAAAAGTAGTCCTCTGTACATGACTACCCAACCAGCAAAACTAAGTCGTATAAAAGTCGAGAGCACGTTCCTATTTTCACCTAAAGCTGAGAAAAGGGTATTTAAATTGTCGAGTAATAGATCTGTAAACGTTTACTCGACGCGATTTGGGCACAAATTACTCAGCTTAAAGTGCTATAATTGTCGTAAAATAGTCGAGTTAAGAGCCATATGATGCTATAAAAGTCGAGAAAAAGCGACATACTGCACCATTAATGCTATAATAGCAATCATTTCACCATTAGTCGACTAATATGTCAGTTGAAAGCAACGAAATTGCTTTTATTCGACTTAATAGTGCTGTGATAACTACTTCGTTGCATTCACTCAACTGTTTAGTCGATTGATCGCAACTAGGCGAGCTTTATAGCACTTTATAGCAATGTATGTTATTTGTGTCAGAAAACAATTGAAGTAAGTAAAAAATATTTATGTTTTCTACTTAACAACTGTATATTAGAATGGTAGCCATGTTCTTTCAAATAATATGTTTTCGGTGTTAGCTATTATTCGTGTAACATACTAAATTTCAATGCGAAATTTTATTTTTCGATTAACTTCCTTATATTTCTAGTTATTATTTTCATGGGCCTCCTTATTTATGAGGTATTAAGAAATTATTTATAAAATTATAATATCAAAAGGAATTGTTCGGCCATTATAGAAGTACGTTTGCCATCTTACGACCTTTACTCGACTTTTAGTTGAAAAATAGAAAATATATTGCATTTACATTACTATGCAGACGCCATTATAGACAATATTGTATATGATAAATCCTCTCTCTTTTTCGAAAACCACCACTTCTTTTGAATTATTTCCACTGATTATAATCCATTTTCTAGAATATGTGAGCCTCTAACGTACACTAATGAAATTGCGGTTTGGTGCTGTAAAAGATTTCAAAGATCATTTATGCAACTTTTTGCTGCATGATGGCTTTAAAAGTGCATTTGAATAGCGGTAGATGCTATAACAATCACTTTTAGAACTTTATCTCGGCAGGTGCTGTAATAGTGAATCGATATCTTTTAAATAACACTTAGTGCTTTAAGAGTAACTGAGATGCTATTTGGTCATATAAGCAGCTTTTTTACCATTATAATGCTTCCACTGGACCATTGTCGAATGACAGTGCTATAAAGACTTCTTCAGCAGCTAATTAGAAAATTAGAAGCTTTTATACAGCTAATTTAGAACTTACAGTGGTATAAAAGTGAAATTTGACACCTTTATACAATAATTGAGTAAATGCGCTGTAAATATGTCGAGTAAACGTTTAGTCGACATAGTTTTACGCCCAAAATGCGAAAATGCTAAAGAGTTGAGTACAGTTCTTTTATACGACGATCTGGCATCTTTAACTCCATTTTACGTCTATTTCTCGATCTTTAGCTGTAAAAAGCTTTGCTTATACGACTGTTTTGCTGGTTGGGTATATCTTATATTTGAGGATATCCTGTAGCACCTTGTTAGATGTTGGTGGGTGGAATAGCGCACTGGCTTTTCCACTGTCGGACGACGCCAGGGCGCTATTTAAGCTACTGAAGATAGGTATCAATAGTCCACGTTAAGGTGATTTTGTTGATCATATGGAGCGTCATAATCGCTAAGCGATAACGCTCTTGAATAAAGATAAAAAAAACCAAAAAACTATCAAATATATCGTCGTCCAGTATAGTAAACAGCAAAAGTAGGTTATCATTAGGGTTCCGTAGTCGACTAGGAACCCTTATAGTTTCGCTTTGTCTGTCCGTCCATCCGCGGATAATCTCAGTAATCGTTAGCACTAGAAAGCTGAAATTTGGTACTAATATGTATATCAATCAATATACATATTAGTACCAAATTTCAGCTGAAGTAATTATATCTAAAAAAACGGCACGCTATATCCTACTCTGAGGTATAAACAACAATATTGGAAAGTTTCAATAAAATCGGTTCGCATATTTTTGTTTAATTTGTCCTCGACGCCACTACACCACATTAGAGAAGAATCCATGTTTCTACTGATTACCAAAAGATGGCGCTGGTGATGTGTTCATAAATCGGTTTTTCTCAAACTCTGTCTACGATACCTAAACTCCATCAAACTCTTTTTTATACGTTCTCATATGGTTTGGCAGAGTTTAAACGCATAGAAAAATCGGAAGAATTACCTACTACGGCTAGAATATGCCTGGAAATGTGTGAAGCTCTGCATCGCACTATTGAAGTTTTTAACGTTAGTTGTATAAATACAATTTCCGTCGATGTTACTTTATTATGTATCTTTGACCACATGGATTTCCATGTGGACACTGTTTCACATTTATAATATTAGTGTGATTAGTGTGATTATTACGGTACCTCCCCTATACGTAACGTGGGGAATGTTTTTTTTTTTCATTTCAACCCTAACGTGTGATATATTGTTGGATAGGTATTTAAAAATGAATAGGGGTTTGCTAAAATCATTTTTTGATAATGTTAATATTTTTGGAGATAATCGCGCCAGAAGCTAAAAAAAATGTGACCCCCCTCTAACTTTTGAACCATAAGTTTTAAAAACATGAAAAAAATCTCAAAAGTAGAACTTTATAAAAACTTTCTAGGAAAATTATTTTGAACTTGATAGGTTGAATAGTTTTTGAAAAAAATTACAAAATAATTTCTGAACTAAGTTTGTAATTTAACCGTATAAGCAGGTGTTTATAGTACCTGTAATTTCTACAAAATCACAATGAATGTAACAAATAGCCCATTTTTTTTTACGCTTAAGTGGGGACACTTACTGTGACGGACGAAAAACTACAGAACCCTACACTGAGCGTGGCCCGACACGCTCTTGGCCGGTTTTTTTTTTCACCTTATCGCAATGGAATAAGGTACAGTCAGCGTCAAATACTCTGTAGCAGTCAAAGTGGCCAAATAGTTTGGTACACCATACTAAATATATGGTGTACCGAACTATTTGACTACTTTGGTTGCTACAAAGTATTTGACGCTGACTGTACAAAAGTGATAACTTACTTTTGCTCTTGACTGTACCCATAATACAAGCCTTATGAGGCTATTACTATGGGGTTAGTTCGATTTGTGTAAAATTGTCGCCTAATATTTATGTAATTAATTACCGATTATGATACGTCCAGATCTAACCATTAGATTGAATAATTTGAATAAAAGGAACGGCATTTATGTATTAACATAAGATAAATAAAAATTAAAAAAACCCCTGACAGATCAAACATAACAAATTAGACTCTATCCAATTCATAACAAAACCAAACAAGTGCGAGTCGGACTCGCCACCGAGGGTTCCGTACAAAATTACAAATGTATAGTTTCAGATTTTTTTACTGTACTTGTAGTATAAGACGATATTACTTGCCAAATTTCATTGTTACCTACCTGTGTTAGTACCCTATAAATTTTAATTCCCTTAGAGGGTCGAAGTATACCTACCTACGTTTTTGCGGCATAAACGGCCGTATCTTTTTTTTCTGTTAACTTTGAAGTTTGATGTTTTTACAGCTTCAAGGGACTGACTTGAGGATAGACTTTGAGTACTTATATATGGTTTTCTGGGGAGGGCGATTCTCGTCGCCCCTGTGATTATCGAGATTTATCTCATGATGTGTTCTAGCCGGTAGGAGCAGAAATAAAGGCTGGTTCCACCAAACGAACGTGTATTATGCTTCTCACAGTTTATTTACCAAATTATAGGAAATTAAACATAGCATGTTATTGTGACAACTTGTCAATCTTACTCTCAAACAACTGCAGCTCAAAGCTGGTAGAAAAGTTAAGAAAACGAAGGAGTTTTGATGCATGACAAAACGCCACAGATTTTATTTCAACTCGATACCTCCACGCGTTCCCGAGATAAAGGGTCTTGACAGACAGGCAGGCGTAGGCAGACAGCGGACAACAAAGTGATCCTATAAGGGTTCCGTTTTTTTCCTTTTGAGGAACCCTAAAAAAGCTCTCAAATCGGTTCATCCATTTGGGAGCTTCGGTGCCACAGATTGTCACACAGAAAAAAACGCATGTTAATGCGTATCTGTGTGACAACTGTTGGTTGGTTGGGGTTAAAAAGTATTTAGCTTAAAACCACAACATTAGTCAGGTATTATTTAGATAACTTGCAATATACTTATATTACATGTTATCTACGATCATAAATTTGCGAATACGAGTAGGAAACACAAAAATATTGAAATCTATTTTACCGAAAAATTCTGACGGGTCACGCGACTGAATGTACAACTAAAACTACTTACTCAGGAGTCGAGGAGAAATCAGTGTCAAAGATTTTAGCAGCAACAAATAAATTTTAAAAACTACCTATAAAGTATCGTACATGTTTACTTAAAAGCTTGTCATACAAATTTTCTATAAACCCATCAAAACGTCGAATATTAGGTAGGTACTTACATACCTGCCTAATATAATATATAACTTTTAGGTGACACATTTGATGAGTAACGATAAATACAAATTCGATTTACGATTCGGGTTTTGAGTCAATAATCCTGAATGTGATTGAATAAATAGAAGTCTGATAATGTATACCTGTAGGAGGTAGCAATGTACAAGTTGCAGAACATTCTCAAAATATCAGGGAAGTTCTCAGAAATTTCCGGAAACATGCATGAGAATTTAAAAATAAGTTTCCTTTAGAAAGTTTCTGCCTGGGAATTTTTCATGGATGTATCATTAATTACATGTATAATGTATAATATTATTCTTTAAGCAGGCCAATTAAACAGCTGGTAATGCATGTATCCAGAGAGTTTTTGACATGTTTTCAGTGTTTATAAAATTTAAGTTCTGAGAACTTTCCTTATTAGAATTATCGCAACTTTGGAAACTTCTCCGCGGTGCATTGCTAGTGGGACGTGGCGAATGTGTACAATTTTTTTTCAAAATTGTAAGATCACTAATTTTTCCTGTAAGTTTGAGGTTCAAAGAACATAAATACAAAATGTGGCGGCAATCTTGTTTTATAACCAGATTTTATGTTGTATAATATTCGACGGCTAACCACCGCTCGAACGATTCGTCGAGTTGTAGAGGTCTCGGCTCATCCAGGCCCCTATTTTACCAACTTGACAATTGTCACCTGACAACGACAATTCTCCGTTCGTTACTGGCTCCACAAGTAACCTAGCGACCACCTTAACTTCTAGAACAAGCAATGTATGGCGAATTGTCATTGTCAGGTGACAATTGTCAAGTTGGTGAAATAGGGGCCTGTTGTTGTAAGGCACAATGTACGGCATCACTTTTTCCCCCTACTAGAAGTATGGCAAATATAATAACGGTCACATTGTATCATATACCTCCTTTCCCAAAATCCAAATGCCATACTAGTACAAATCGTTTTGCAAAAATAGTAGATTGTATGACAAGGGGCTAAAATAAGCCATATTACTACGACATGGATATTTTCCCGAGTGAAGCGAGGGAAAATATTTCGAGGGGTAATATGGCTTTTAGACCCGAGTTATACACTCTACTTTTCACTTCGAGTGCGAGAAAATAGTAAAACAAAGATTATCCATCCACAATCAATAACAGATTTCACTGCGAAGAGATTGTTCAATTTAGCGTTTGGACGCGCTATTGACGGTCAGAGGCGTTTTCTTTTTTAATGATTTGGAATTAGGGACTAAATAACACCTGATGTTTGATTGGTCGATTTTAATATGTAGCTGTACCTATTCTCGTTGGTTGATAGCAAAGAGAAATGTTTTTTGAAAGAGTTGTGATTGGTGGATTTAAATGATTTGGAATTAGGGACTAAAAAACACCTGATGTTTGATTGGTCGATTTTAATATGTAGCTGTACCTATTCTCGTTGGTTGATAGCAAAGATAAATGTTTTTTGAAAGAGTTGTGTACGGAACCCTTCGTTGTGCGTGGTCCGACACGCACTTGGCAGGTTTTTTTTAAGGTTAAAGGTAGCTCCCACTTAGTGAGCATACTTACGCGTTACGTGAGCGACATTTTGATGGACTGTCACTAACATTTGTGTTTGTGCGAAAGAAACATAGTTAACACATTTAACGTAGCATAAGTCTGTTATGAAAGGAATTTAATAAACAGCACAAAAGGAAGAAAGCTGTGCGTCAATTGTCCGTACAGCACGGCTATCACAAGACGGCGCGCGAACTCTCTAGATTTTTCTCGCACTATACCTCTCTTTCTAAGTTTTCTAATAAGAGAGAGACGGATAGTGTGAGAAAAATCGAGAGAGCTCGCGCGCCGTCTTGTGATAGCCGTGCTGATGTCCAAAGACGCAGTTTCTATAACAATACACCGGTGTGTTAAAAGTAAATGGTAAATCATTTTAGAAATTGAACACCTGTATCGTTCTGTTAACTTTACATAACTTTGAAATAACCATTGATTGGAGTCGAATCAGCTGATTATCGGGGCCTTCATCCTAGCCGCCCCTTCGTAAAGGGACCCTCGAGTTCAGCCCTCATATTCGGGTATAATGAGAAAAAGTTTTAGGTAAACCTCTTTTAATAATAACTTCCTCCGTGAGTGCGTGTGGACAAAATAAATCCCTAGTAAGTAAGTATATCGTACGTATTATATATACTACCAACCTACAAAACCATATATAATACCTAAGTAGGTATGGGATAAAATATGTCCGGTTAATTCGAAGGCAATCACGTACGTATTTATACGCACGTTTAATTTAACCAATTAGTTACTTTAGTTAACGAACTTTCGGCTGCCCCATATTAAAACCTAGTGTAAGTCCTAGTAAGTCCTCGCCCGTTTATAAAACAGCTTAAAAATCGTCATAAATCCAGAGATTTTAATACTTTGAAACCTAGTAAGTGCGATTACAACAGTTAGGTACAACTACGTTTGTCACTTACCAGTACAACAGTTACACTTTACAAGTTTAATACGAAGTAACTCCCCTTTACCATTTCAAAACCTAGCAAGTGTCAGAGGCTTTTGCTAGGTTTTTGAGTGGTCAAAAAGGGTTACTAGGTTTTTGAATTGAGAATCGTCGTGTTACGGGGAGCCACGACACGGAGTAAACCTAATTATAACTTTATAACCTAGTACGAGTAAGTAGTGAGGGAGTCTGAAGAATATATATGCACACTATGCTAGGTATAATATTCGGGTGTATATATATACCTTGATTAGTATTCTACTTATTTTTGTATATTTTTTAGTTTATGGTACGAACTTTTTTTGAGGTTTACAATTTACGTTTTTACGCTTTTCTGTAAAATTTGGTCTGAAGCAGATAGGCTTTGATATGGGGCAGCCGACCTGAGAAAGAACCTCCTTCAGTCAGTTCGTCATAAATGATGTTTCTTTCCGACAATAATGTTACAAAGATGAATTAATGAAATACAAAATAACCAAATATAAGGAGTTCCATCGTCATGGATCCCAACATCAAACTTTGCCAATATCGGGTCCCCTGGGGTCATCTTTTGTTTCTATTGTCCGAATTCAATGATTCTTTATTTAAGTTTTAACTAAGTAAAAACATAGCTATGAATTGCGAAAGTTTTCGGGCACTGTATTGCATGAGTGAACTTTGATTGAAATCCACGATATCCCACATTTTACATATTTATTTTCAACGCCTATTTTACATTTTTGGATATGAGAATTTTCAAGATTCTAAAATCACACGCTATAATATTATTGCCATTGGGAGGGGCACATTGCACGTAGAACCGATGGCCGTTGGGGCAGAAAGGTTCTTGACTGGCGACCACGTACCGGAAGGCGCGGCGTGGCTTATTAGGCCCTCCACAAAGTAGACTGATGACCAGCGGGCCTAAGATGGTTGCCATTTTATCACTTAACGTTGTGGATAAGACATACGTCACTCCGCACTCGCGTACTCGTCAGAACGTGACGGATGTCTTGTCGACAGCGATAAGTGATAAAATGTCAACCATGCTGATAAAGGTCACGGGAGTCCGCGGATACGGGTGGCGCAGGACCGGTCAATTTGGCATTCTTTGATAATATTACTCGGTCAGGCTAGTATCTAGCTAAGTATAAGTCAGTATAAGCTAATCTAGTGACAGAATTGAGTGAAGCAAGTGTTGGATACTCTGTAAACGCAATACATGCTTACTCTATGGAAGCTGTTTATGTCAACAAGCTTTTGTCTTTTTACTTTTGCCTCAGTGCTAGTCGAGTCCGCTGTACGCTCCTCTCCTGATCCCGAATACACCAGATTATGCCGCATCTTAGTGTTTCCTTTCTACCCTAAATCCATCAGGTTATGGGCTTTAACGCGTAAACTCGAAATTAAGTAATATTTTTCTGGCCTCGCGATCTTTTAGGGAAAAAGTGAAACAAGTCGGCGTCGGTCGCCGGTACGTGAAAAAATGGCCGGGGCGAATTCATTAGTAATGGAAAAGCTGAAAGGGATTGAAAATTACAATTCGTGGAAATTCATGATGAGAATGGTGTTAATTCATGAAGACCTTTGGGATTACGTCGAAAAAGAAGTCGACAAGAAAAATCCAGAAAATGTCAAAAAAGAACAAAAGGCGCTCGCCCGAATTGCGCTGTCAGTCCATCCTTCTGCTTTTGTTCACGTCCGAAATGCTTCATCAGCTAACACGGCTTGGAATAATCTTCAAAAAGCGTATGAAGATACTGGTTTATGCCGGCGACTCGGTTTATTACGAAGCTTG
Source organism: Epinotia nisella (assembly GCA_932294315.1). Taxonomy (NCBI): domain Eukaryota; kingdom Metazoa; phylum Arthropoda; class Insecta; order Lepidoptera; family Tortricidae; genus Epinotia; species Epinotia nisella. Next base: position 13,018,639 of record OW028679.1, on the reverse strand, counting down.
TTTAGCACTAAACTCGCTGAATGTGAAAGCATGGAATGCTATGTTAACAAAATAAGAGACCTTGCACAGCAACTAAGTGACATAAATGCTGGACTGGACGACGATTTTGTCGCAGTTATTATGCTCAGCGGTTTACCCGAGGACTACGATCCATTAATTATGGCGATTGAACACTCAAATTTGAAGTTGTCAAGTGAAGTTGTCGCAAATAAATTAATACAAGAAAAGCTTCGTCGGGAAGACAAACAGGAAAATGTCACAGCTCTTGCAGCCACACGCAAGCTACCGAAATGCTATGGGTGTAAGAAGACAGGCCATTTCAAGAAGGATTGTCCCAAATGGAACAAAAAGAAGACTCAAAAGGGAAGTTCGAGTCCGGAGTCATCAAAAGCGCTTCTTACGGCTTTATCAGTGAATGTGCAAAGTGATCTTTGGTACCTTGATAGTGGTGCAACAAACAGCATGTGTCATAGCAAGCAAATGATGCAGGACTTTATAGAGGAGACACCGTTGCCTGTGACAGTGGCTAATGGGGACAGAATGTTTACAGCGGGAAGAGGAACTGTTCAAGTGAAACTGCGGAATGGGATCGTAAAGACAATAAGTGACGTTTATTACGTGCCTAATTTAACAGCAAATTTACTGTCAGTTAGCTCTTTAGTAAAGAAGGGGTTTCAGGTAGTGTTCGAAAGCAATAGTTGTCAAATATTAGACAACGAGGTGGTAGCGGCCACAGCTACATTAAAGAATGGTGCTTTCATTCTGGACACAGCACGGCAAGGTCATGCAAAAGCTGCTAATGTAGCAGTGAAACCCGAGACTTCTGGTAATACTGTCAACATGGAAATGGACAAGGTTTGGCATAGGAGATTAGCGCATCTCAACCGAAGGAGCATGGAACTTCTTAAACAAGGTATGGTTTCAGGAATTTCATATGATAATTCTAAATTTGAACCATGTATTGCATGCATTCAAGGAAAGACAAGTAAGTTACCCTTTCCTAAGAAATCTTGCAATAGGGCTAAGGAAGTTTTGGGGCTAGTACATACAGATGTATGTGGTCCATTGCCATGTGCCTCCTTCAGTGGTGGTAGATATTTTCTATTGTTCATTGATGATTACACTCGGAGAACTTTCGTGTATATCCTAGCGAAAAAGAGTGAAGTCTTTGATAAATTCAAAGAATTTAAGGCTTTAGTGGAGAACCAGACAGATAAAAGGATCAAAATCCTTCGCAGTGATGGTGGTGGAGAGTATACCAGTTCTGTGTTTCAGGCTTATCTCAAGAATAATGGCATCCGGCATCAGACCACTGTTCCTGGCACTCCAAGCCAGAACGGTGTGGTGGAACGAGCAAATCGGACTGTCATGGAGGCTGCCAGATGCATGCTGCAGGACGCCAGTCTGGGCAACGAGTTTTGGGCTGAAGCAGTTAACACAGCTGTCTACATAAAGAATCGTTGTCCTACCAAGGCGGTTTTGGGAAGCACTCCTGAAGAAAAATGGAGTGGCAAAAAGGTATCTGTAAATCACTTGCGTATCTTTGGTTCTGTGGCCTATGCATTGAATCCTAAACGTACAAAACTAGATTCAAAATGCAAAAAGTACATATTTGTTGGTTATTGTGAGGAAACCAAAGGCTATAGACTAATAGACCCTGAGGTTCCAACAAAATGTATCAAAGCCCGAGATGTCACATTCTTGGAAAACAAATTCATTGAGAAAGTATCAAATGATGATAATAACAATGAGTCTGATCATGCATTTACACAAAATTATATTCATGTAAATACAAATGATGAGACTCCCCTATCTGACCCTATTCCTGTGCATACAGAAACACCTGTTGCGAGCGGTACTTCTGATGATACTACTTTGGTACAAACTACTCAGAGAGAGAGTACAACCGCAACAGATGATTCTGACAGCTCGAGTGAGCATAGTGATCCGGCCGATGAAACGTATATTCCAGAGGAGGAGAGTACAAGTACGTCGGAATATGACAGTTCATCAACCACTATACTGCGGTCGAGCTTGTTGGCGAGATCGTCTGATGCAGACCTGCCACAGACTGTACAAGAAGCACTGAACGGGCCAGATGCAGACAATTGGAGAGAAGCAATGACTTGTGAGTACAACTCGTTTATAAAAAACAAGTGGTGGACATTGACAGATCGACAGAAGTCGCAAAAACCTGTCAAATGTAAGTGGGTATTCAAAGTCAAACGTGGTCTCGACGGCGAGCTATTGAAGTATAGAGCACGCCTGGTGGCTAAAGGCTATACACAACAGTATGGCATAGACTACGAGGAGACCTTTTCCCCAGTTGTCAGATACTCAACTATACGTACTCTGTTAGCCCTAGCGGTGGAGTATGGTATGCAAATTGAACATCTTGATGTGAAGACAGCTTTTCTCAACGGTGACCTAAAGGAAACTGTGTACATGGAGCAACCGGAAGGCTTTAAGGTAAAAGGCCAAGAAGACAAGGTCTACAAATTAAATAAAGCTGTTTATGGTTTGAAACAGGCCTCTAAGGCCTGGTACGAGAAGATTGATCATGTCTTATGTAAAAAACTGTGTTTCAATAAGTCATCATCTGAACCGTGTGTGTACTATAGGTGGCATGAGAAGTCGCTCATCATTATAGCGCTGTACGTTGATGATATATTATTGTTTTCAACTGGTGATATACGTGAAAAGTTGGATATAAAAGTAAAATTAATGAAAGAATTTGACATGACAGATTTAGGGCCAGCTCATCACGTGTTAGGTATGAGATTATGTAGAGATGAAAACAAAATTACTCTCGATCAATCGAGTTATATAACGTCGGTACTGAAAAAATATAAGATGGAAGAATGCAAATCTTCCCCCACACCCATGGAGGTGGGACTGAAGTTATTAAGAGGTAGTCAAAGGGACGATACTTACGATTATAGAGGTCTCGTTGGTTCACTGAATTATATTGCTATTTGCACTCGACCCGATATTGCCTATGCGGTTAGTTATTTAAGCCAATTTAACGAGTCTTTTACAGAGGTTCACTGGAAAGCAGCTAAGAGAGTCCTACGCTACTTGAAAGGTACTCTGAATCTTTGCTTAACGTTTAGAAAGAGCCAGCTAGATGTCACTGCATATGCAGATGCTGATTGGGGTAGTGACGATGTAGACCGTAGATCGTACACTGGCTATGTTTTTAAAATAGGCGAGTCAGTGGTCTCTTGGGAAAGTCGCAAACAAAAGACAGTTAGTCTTAGTTCTACTGAAGCTGAATATGTTTCGTTATCTGATTCATGTAAAGAGGGCTTATTTATGTGTGCATTTCTAAAAGAGATTACTAAAAGAGATGTTGTTCCAACAATTTATAATGACAACCAGTCAGCACAAAAATTGTGTAAGAACTCTTTACATCATGCTAGAACCAAACATATTGATATTAGGCATCATTTTATCAGGCAACTAGTAAGTAACAATACTATTGCTGTTAAGTATCTATGTACAAACGATATGGTGGCTGACATATTGACAAAACCATTGTGTAAAGTTAAACACTATAATTTTGTTAAACAGCTGATGTTGTTGTGATAGTAAACTTGTTTCTATGTTTTAATTGTTTGAGAAGTCTTGTTTTTGGTCATACAATTAAAAATACTGTACCTTGTTTGTAAATCCTTTATTAAGTTATGTTACATCTAGTAGGGTCAGCACAATACATGTCTAGTATATATTGTTCGCTACTTACAGTGTAAATGTAATGCACACTGGTGCTTACGATGGAGGAGGCTCCGTGTATAATTTTAAATGCTAATGTTTGTGTTTATAAGATGGTATTGGTTTAAGGGCCAGTGTTGGATACTCTGTAAACGCAATACATGCTTACTCTATGGAAGCTGTTTATGTCAACAAGCTTTTGTCTTTTTACTTTTGCCTCAGTGCTAGTCGAGTCCGCTGTACGCTCCTCTCCTGATCCCGAATACACCAGATTATGCCGCATCTTAGTGTTTCCTTTCTACCCTAAATCCATCAGCAAGATTTTGGTTATCTATTTACAGAAATAAAAAGTCAATTAGATATTATTCAACAAATTATAGTAGGTAATTCGCTACAACGGCCCGCGATCCGCGACCCCGCCCTACAGGGCAAAGGTAAAAGTCGTACCGCAACGCAATAGGCCAGGCATTACTTATTAATTTCCAATTTCCCACCTTTACAAGTTGTTGGCGTAATGCTCTAGAGAACTTGTAAGTGAAAGATCTAAAGAACACGGTAGCATCTCAGCCCACACTCAAATCCCTACAGAGGGAAGATGTATTCCTACAAATCAATCTCGAAAGCTACTTATATACCTAATACTTAAGATATAAACAGGCGGAGTCCTTCGAGTCTGGTAGAAATGTTAATTTTTTACCTGTTAACAGTTAGTGACATACGAGTACATTACATACATATACCTACAGCCTTGGCCAAAAGTATTGAGCATCCCACGTTTTCCTTTGTAACTTATAGATAAAGTATTATTTTTCAATTTCATAAATACACGAAGACGTAAAATATTAAATGTTTGAACATGTGCAAATCATTAATATCCATCATTTTGAAATTGCTATTTGCGTGTGAAAACTGAAGCTAGAAAAAGTCGGGGTTTACAATAAAGGTATAATTGTATATTTTTTCACGGAATTTTCCTTAACGTCAATAAATGTGACGAATTTTTCCGATAGATACACAACTTTCTATTATAAAATATATAAATACACCTTTTAAAGTATGATTTTTGTATGAAAAACGCATGGGTGCTCAACACTTTTGACCAAGGCTGTACATTATTCTGGTGATAGGTGATAATAATTAAATTGTTTAAAATACTTTTAAATAAACAACGCCAGTGATCCAGAAGACTAAGACCGCTACTAAGACGAACCAAATATGAACGACATAATTAACGATAAGAGGTAATTAGGCAACTTAAGGCCACAGAAAATGAGGCGACGTAAAATGGGGTACGAGAATCCATCGGGTAATTCCTATTGCCGTTTACAATACATAGTAGGTAGGTATGTCACCATATACCTACTTACCTCATTTTAGTAATACTCCCTGGGCGACGTCAGTTAAAAATACGGAGAAAACGAATTTTCCCAGACATGAGACCTAGCTAGATCGAACCCCTGTATTCCAAATGTCATCGAAATCGTTAGAACCGTTTCCGAGAACGTGATTGCAAATATAGGTAGGTATATATACACGATGATTTTTAATCCGTGATCAGGAGCCGAAAAATATTAATAAACAGCCAAAACAGATTTCAATGGCTCAGGTCTCATGCAATTACATCACTATAATGATAATGTTAACACTAATATCCACTGAATGTATGTTCACCCTATATTTCAGCGCTTTGGAGGGAAATTTGATAAATATTTAGGTATTACGTCAATAAACTCTAACATCTTCTTATATTTTGACAGTTTATTACTCTTAATTTAAAAATTGGAGACAAGGGTTTTGAGGTTGGTTGATGAAACTAATTTTTCATGGAGGTTTTAGTTTCATAGATTTGGACTACCGTTACGATGACAATGATTTTTAATTAAAAAGTAATTCTTAATTGAGTTCTATTGAGGAAAAAAAGAATGTTTGGCGTCAATAACTGAATTACAAAAATTGGTTCCTGATCACGAATTAAAAATCACCGTGTATATATAAATATTACTCGTTTGATAGATAGTATATAAATATATATACAAATATTGATCGTTTAATAGTAGGTGTATAGGATGTAACTGCTTTTATATAATTAGTTTTTATTTATTTATATATAGCTTGGCATGGGCCGCCCTGCCCCATGCCTTTCCCGATACCTCTCTGATGTCGTCATCCCATCGTTTTAGTGGCCTTCCTCTCTTCCTTTTCCTTTCTCTTGGGTACCATTGAATGATCATTTTGCTCCATTTCTTTCTGCCCCTTACCATGTGGCCTGCCCACTTGCATTTTTGTCTCCTTATTTTTAAGGTTACATCTTGTTCTTTGGTCTTATGCCTATGCTAGATGGTCTTATGCTTTTGTGTGATGAGTATAAATTTTTATTTTTAATTAATTAATTAACTTTATTTTTCATTTTTTTATGATTTTATACCTATGGACTTATGGTTTGAAATAAATGATTAATAAATAAATATTATGTTTCTGAGTGTTGGATGATTTATATGTATTTAAGTATGTAGGTATATATATTTATTTATTAAATATAATATCGTCGTCTAGTAGGTACCTACCTATAACACAAGCTTTATTTTTATTACACTACCACCTACCCGCCTATCTGCTTAGGTAAATACTATGGGACTAGGTCTATTTGTGTAAGATTGTCTGTCTCCTTATATTTATTTATATACGTATTTAGAATATATGTTTCTTTCTGTGATGCTGGTTTTCTGCGTAAAGTTAGGTTAGGTAGGTATTATGGACTCTCAGCTGGACCGTATCGGAAATTCGACTAACAATTAGGTACTTGCGCTTATACGAGTTAAGTAGCATAGGTATTTATGAGTATTTTACTAGGCGTATTCAAGACATTATCAAGGCCAAGCAGCCACTTCTAAACCCCTAGCGGATAACCTTGGCGTTTCCACCCCATACATTAACGCTACAACTTAGAAACGAAGATAGTAAACTAGGTATTCAAAACATCCACAAAATTTTACTGTATACCTACACTGGAGCACGGAATGGTTAATTTGTGGTTCTTTCTCAAAAATAATCTCATCATTTACGGTATGCACTCCACACACCGACTGACTGGGTCACCACGGATTTTGTTGTCAAAAAAGTGTAGGCCGCTTTTCAAGACATGCGACACTTAATACACCGGCCTCTTGCCACTATCAATGTGCCTGCTTTTCTTGAGCCTCCTGGCATTGCCAGAGATTATGGCAAAAGACCTGATGGTGTGTCTCTTGTTCCGTGGAGGTTGGGATGGATGCTTGTGTGGGACGCTACATGTGTAGACACACTGGCACCGTCTCACCTCCAGCGGACTACTTCTAAAGCGGGTGCAGCGGCGGAAAACGCCGAAAATCTGAAATGTAATAAACATAGAGGCATCGGCAGAGACTACTACTTTGTACCCTTTGGCGTCGAGACCCTTGGTCCGTGGGGTTCCAGTGCGCATAAGTGATTTTCAGAAATCGCGAAACGTCTGGTTGATGCACTGATGTAACTGGTGATCGAAGAGCCGACGGCTTTCTCGCGCAACGCATCAGCATTGCAATACAGCGAGGAAATGCCGCCAGCATCCTCGGTAGTAGTTTTAATTTAATTTAGATACTTAATCATCATCTTGTATTTACTTTAGAAAATAAATGTAGGTATATTTCATCTTATCATGTAAAGTTGAACCTTAAATGAACTTAGTAATATACTGTAATATGTGATAACATTCACTCGATTCGCAATTAACCTGCCCGCTTATAAATCGGGTAGCGTGACAGTAATCGCTAAGACTGTTACTACGGCTAACATAATTGGCATACCGGTTACCTAATGCATGGTAGGTACTAGTACTAGCACAGCACAGCTCCAAACTGCTTGGAACTTTGTAAATTCTATTAAACTGTTAATGATCAGCTAATATGAGCATTTCTCGTGTGCTATTTTTCGTATAAACGCTCATGATTAAATATTGAACTGTTACGTTTCATGTCTATGAAACGTTTCGGAGGTTTGCTATCTTTACAACCCACTTTCGAACTGATAGGACATTTTAATGATGTGCGCGATTTGGCAGAGGTCACCCCATATTCTTCCGTCGACATTAAATAGGTACTGAGTCAAAAAATATACCTACATATATGAATAAATATGTTTACATATTATATACTGGAGGACAATCTGACCCAATTCGATCTTGTCCCATAGTAGGTAAGTCTTGTGTACCAAATTACCCAACAATAGTAGATTGTTAACCAAGGACTGAAAGGCACCCATTTAGGTTTAATGGTTCGAGTCAGGAATGGGTGACTTTCACCTGAGTTAAAAACTCTACTTTTCATATCGAATACGAGGAAAGTAAAAAAAACACAGATATAAAATTTTACAATATGTTTATTCAAAGTATACAATTACTTAATTAATGAAAAATTAGAGCAATTTGCGAATGTAAAAATATTTCTTTTGTTTTTATAACAAAATAGTATTATATTCGTATTTCCTAATGTCAAAACTGTATAAATAACATCCATACTAATATTATAAATGGGAAAGTGTATGTGTTTGTTTGTTTGTTTGTTTGTCCGTCTTTCACGGCAAAACGGGGCGTCGAATTGACGTGATTTTTTTAAGTGGAGATAGTTGAAAGGATGGAGAGTGACATTGGCTACTTTTTGTCTCTTTCTAACCCCCCACTTCCCCAAAATGGGGGGTGAAAGTTTGTATGGAGCATTCCGCAATTTTCAAGGTAGAAAGCTAAAAATTGGTATGCGGAATATTTGTGACTAACAAAAAAATCGTGCATCATTTTTTTTGGAAGTCTGCACCCATCCCCTTAAAAGAGGGGGTGAAATTTTATATGGGGGGTCCAGATATGTAGAGTCGATATGTAGAGCCTATATGTAGAGTCGATATGTAGAGTCGATATGTAGAGTCGACACCTATCTAAGTACACAGTGGACATCTATCTAAATATGTAGAGTCGACATGTAGTCGATATGTAGAGTTGATATGTAGATTCGATATTTATAGTCGATATGTATAGAGTCGATATGTAGAGTCGATATGTAGATTCGATATGTAGAGTCTATGTTCGATATGTAGAATCTATGTTCGATATGCAGAGTCTATGTAGAGTCGATCTAAATATATAAAAGACTGAAACTGAGATGCACCTTTTTTGTAGACGGTTAACATTACTCTTAGTACGCGGGCGAAGCGGCGGGCAAAAGCTAGTACTTTCATAATTGAATTGTGATACCTAGACGAAAATTGCTTATTGAATTATTTTCATATTAAGTATTTATATTTATTATTTATTATTAGTTGAAGAGTGGCTGTATGCGTCTCTGCCTTAGCTCACAATGCACAACTTTAAGGTTTACCTTACTAAGAAGCGGGTTGTGTCGGAGTCGGAGATATGTAGGGGAGACCGGGGACAATTGAAACACGTCATGACTGAAACAAGTCAAATTTATCGAAAACTATAACAGTCCAGGAGCCGTAGCATGGTTGGCCTTATCACGCGACAAGTGACAAGATAAGAGCGACGTCTCGTTCTATCGAACGGTGTCAGCCAGTGACGCACGCTCTATCCTATCACCTATCGCGTGACAAGGCCAACCATGCTACGGCTCCAGGCAATGAACTGACAACTTGTATGGAAAAAATGTCAAATTTGGAAGTCATTTATAATAACTATTTTTTTAATGTAACGGATATATTATCAATTAAATAGTTACCTAGAGGCAAAATCCAACAAAAAAATCAGACATCAAAAAAAATATTTAATTAGCTCCTAAAAAGTCTGAATAAATATTTATATTTTTTTTATCTTTACTTAGGTTCATTTACATTTGCTTTAAAATATTCAATATAAATAAAATAAAAAAACCGGCCAAGTGCGTGTCGGACCACGCAAAACGAAGGGTTCCGTGCCTATTAAAAAGGTCGTATCGTCACAGAAATTTTACGGCACTTACGTCCTTTTCTTTGAGGAAGGCAGTTTTTCAGCAATATCTCGAAAACCTCTGAACCGATCTTGTTCAAAACAATTTTCGGTGAATGAAATTAATAAGCCCTATGTCCATGAATTTTTCCATATTTTTAAAATACACCGTTCAAAAATTAGAGGGGGGGGACAGAATTTTAGTGACTTTCGGGGCGATTATCTCCGTATTAAGTGAATAGGTCACTTAATCAAAAAAAATGCTAAGAAACCTTGTATTTATTTTGAAAGGCCTATCGATTGATGTGCCACGGGGGGGGTCACAATAAAAAAAACATTTTTGACTTTTAGTTTTATGTATGGAGTGCACCCCTAAAAAAATTTTTTTTTGTCATTTTAATTACAAAACTATGTAGCGGCTAACAAAATACACCTATCCTCAAAATTTTATTCAAATACACGTTATAGTTTTCGAGTAAAATGCCTGTGACATACGGACAGACGGACAGACGGACAGACGGACAGACGGACAGACGGACAGACGGACAGACGGACATGACGAAACTATAAGGGTTCCGTTTTTGCCATTTTGGCTACGGAACCCTAAAAAAGACAATGAATGTTTAATTTAAATCTATATAATTACTTCCGGGTGGAAAGTTTGTTGGATTCTTGAATAAAGCATCTTAGAATAACGTTTTAGAATGAAATAAACAAAAAAAAACGCTATTATAAATTAATGTTTTTCAAAACCGTATTTTGCCTGGAGTATAATACCTACGCGGCTGATGCAACACTCGGAACACGCGGTCGGCCATGTTTGAAACCTTGGCCAGTGGCGCTCGAGCGACGGCGCGAGACAGCAGTCTTCACGAGCCGATATAGTTTTTCGCGGTCAAAAGTGAGTATTTGTGCTGTTGTATATTTTCTTATGACTTTGTTTACTCTTGTTTTTTGACTGATCAAATTATTTTGATGTTATAGTTAGGAATAAACAAATGTTTATAATGACCGTTGATCAGCATTCGAGTCTTTTTTATATGTAATATTTGACCTTGAAGTTAAAAACGTGCTGTGGGGACGTCCGTAACAACTTGCTTGTGGACGATTGAAACGTTTCAATCGTCCTCGCGTTTTAATCGTGCCCAAAAGTAACAGACTTAAAAATATGTTTGTTCTATTAATGTTCAATTATTTATGTAATTTTTGTTGACCTAGTTTGTAAATGATGGAAATATGAAGTTTTGCTTTTGAATACATATTTTTTTAATTTCACTTAATGGTTATAAATGTTAAGTTTGTTTTATATTATTTAAAAGACTTAATTTGTTTTTTTTTATTTGGCATATCGCCATAGTATTATTTTTGTTAATAAGTAGAGAGAGAGACAGCAAGCTTGTTACCTACAGAATGTTTTATAAGTTGATTTGATATGACATATCGCCAAGTTTTTTAATAAAACAATTTAACCTGATTATTTATTTCGTCTATTATTTTATTATACATCCCGTCGTTTGCAACAATCTTTGTCACAGGCGTCACAGGTAGGTACAATGCATGGTTATGATTGAAACATTGTTATAGTTGAAACAAGCACTTTTGTATGAAACATGATTATGCTTGTTTTCTGCAATTCTATATGGTTATATCATATAATTGCATTAAAACCACTTTGGTGAAGCTAAATGTATAATGTAGCAGCAACGAAGAAAACTAAAGACCTAATACTCTTTTTTTTACACTCGTGTTTTGTATCGAGATGTTCAGATGCTCATAAATTGAGAAATGTTTATGTTATGTTTGCGAACTTTTGATGAGCTCATTGTATGCCGTGGTAGTGATGAAAAAGATTAAAAAAGATATAAGTACTTTCATTGTGCCGAAGATATTAGAATGTTTCAATTGACCTCATGTGAGGTCAAATGAACCATTTTGCCCCATTCTCTTTATTACACTATTGTCAAAAAACTATGGCTTATAGACCAACCAAATACATTTTTTTTAGGAACCAGATAAAAACCTTCAAATATTTTGGGCGTTCATCTTTCTACTCCTAAAAATATAACGGTTACAGGCGGTAAAAGGAAAAATGTTTCAATTGACCCCGGTCTCCCTACAATTGTTAACTAAGTTTAAGTGGATACTTCTTTTTTGGCTATGGAACCCTAATAAAAAAAACCGGACAAGTGCAAGTTAAACTCGCGTGGTGAGAGTTCCGTAAAATTCCTGTTCTCTAAGCATTAGGCGCTCCATACAAAATACGCAAAAATATTGAGAATTTTCCCGTTACTTTGAATACTCAAACTTCTTATAGCTTTTCCTGTAATCTTTAGGCAAGGAACTATTTTCCATATTTTTTCAGAATTTTAAGCCTAGGTTTTGGAGTCAATTTTCGTCTTATTTCCTAAATTAGGTACTTTAAATCTATTTTTGCTAACATTATAAAAAAATTTATCAGAGATGCTTACAACAACCCCTTTTATTTGATATATCACACAATACATTTTGCGAAACTTCATTTTTAATTTTCCAGTTTACCTCCCAAAATTGCCCCCCTTATTCAGAATCTATTAATTTACTTACTTTACGCGTCCATCTTTGGGTCACCAATTTACATATGTGTACCAAATTTCAACTCAATCGGTCCAGTAGTTTCGGAGCAAATCGGCTGTGACAGACAGACAGACAGACAGACAACCGAGTGAACACAAGGGTTCCGTTTTTACCTTTTTGGTCCGGAACCCTAAAAAGGCGTTTGGAGTAAGCTTATCTATAAAATCATGTAACTCAGCCATAAGGAAACCCTTTTCGTTTCAAACAATCCATACTAAATCTTATAAATGCGAAAGTAACTCTGTCTGTCTGTTACCTTTTCACGCTTAAACCGTTGAACTGATTGAGATGAAATTTGGTGCAGAGATACTTTGAATTCCGGGGAAGGACGAAGGATAGTTTATATCCAAAATTAATTACCTAAGGGAGTGAAAAGAAAAGTTTGTATGGAGCTACGAGTTCCACGCGAACGAAGTCGCGGGCAAAAGCTAGTATTTAATAAAATAAATTCCATGAACTAGTAAGAATATAATTATTTCCATTTGTCAGTGGCGGGGTATAAGTATTAATATTTATTAGAATTAGTTCCCGCATAATGCTTATACGGCGAAGACTAATTGGAATACACTATTACTTTTCTGCACTAGAGCAGAAACATATCACTTGCTGTACACTTTTAAGAACAACAACCACCCACTTTCAGAGCATAAGATATGAAATAGTGCGGAAAGTATATCATTACGTCACGAGTACCGAGATACTCGTGACGTAATGACATTTCCGCACGTGTATCGAACGACTTTTTTTAATACAGTTGCGAAAAAATAAGAAAAACAACTAGTAAGGAATTTGAAACTTTTATATTATTAATTCTGTAATTCATTGTAATACAGTTGAAAAAAATGAAGTTTAATACAGGTTAAATACAGTTTAATACAGTTCTATCTTATTTATTTTTAGTGACATAATAATTAATGGTACATTTTGTACAAGGAAAAGTGAAAAGCACTAGTGCGCGAAAACCAACTTTCCGCACGCTAAACAGCTACGTAAAGTAGCACTTTATGAGAACTGTATTAAAATAGTTATTTACGATACAAGTGCAGAAAATAGGAAATTCACAACGAGTGGCGATAAATTAAAACACGACCGAAGGGAGTGTTTTAAATCGACACGAGTCGCGAATTACCTATTCGCACGTGTATTGTACAACGTTTTACAGTACATATGGCTCTTTAAAGTTTCAACATATGCACGGAAAGTGCTCATTTTCGCACTAGTGCGGGAAAGTAACACCATGTGTACTGTAAACATTATTTTACACACATACATTATTAAAAATATATAGGTAAGACTCGGAAACAAGAATTTTCACATATATATTTGCCCTTGATGGGATTTGAACCCACTAGTCAGCTTTGCAGGCAGGATCGCTATTAACTACCTACGCGTTTCTATGGCTCGTACAACTTTCTTTTCACAAATCTAGGTAATTGATACCATGGATTGTATGAGATTGCGTTGGTACATTGCGTTGGTACATTAAGACTCATGTGTTGCTAGGTGTTTGGACTGTCTGTATTGCCAAGCTGCAAACTAGAAATAGATTTTTAGGTTTATGGCTGTTCAAACTTTGACAAAGCTAAGTGGGTTTAGTATGAAACTTACTTAAGGTACTATGTTCCCTCAGGGCACCTGGTTATATTAGGCACGGCCTCTCTAAAGTAATGCTTCATTGTTATTGTAGTAAAAATTACTCGAAACTGTAATATTAAGCTGTCTAACAGATATTTAATTTAACAACACTTGTCCGAACTCACGAAAAACTTTATAATTAACAAAGTCAGATGAAACAAGCCTTTGCTCTTGGACCCTATTCAAGGCATTCTAATGACTGATTATATATATCTATATTAGGGTTAATTAGGATTCCGTTACTCAAAAGGAAAAAAGGGAACCCTGATAGGATCCCTCGTGCGTCTGTCTGTCCGTCTGTCACAGCCGATTTGCTCCGAAACTACTGGACCGATTGAGTTGAAATTTGGTACACATATGTAAATTGGTGACCCTAAGATGGACGCGTAAAGTAAATTAATGAATTCTGAACAAGGGGGCCACTTTTGGGGGGTAAAATGGAAAATAAAATAAAAAAGTTTCGCAAACTGTATTGTGTGACATATCAAATGAAAGGGGTTGTTGTAAGCATCTCAGATATATATATTTTTTTAATTTTAGCAATAACAGATTTGAAGTAATTTAGGAAAAAAGACGAAAATTGACCATCCCCCCCCCCCTATCACCGAAACTACAAAGCTTAAAATTCTGAAAAAAAATATGGAAAATAGTTCCTTGCCTAAAGATTACAGGAAAACCTATAAGAAGTTTGAGTATTCAAAGTAACGGGAAAATTCTCAATATTTTACGGAACCCTCACCACGCGAGTTGAACTCGCACTTGTCCGGTTTCTTTGTGATAGACTTTTATCTACTTATGATAAGTCTTCAGTAACATCATCAACATATATAACAAAATCATGGATGGCACAAGCTGCGTCACGAATAAGACTCCTTGTAAGTGGTTAATTTCCAGAGCATTTGAAATTAGAAAAAAAGGGAAAATATTGGGGTACCTGATACAGCATCCTGATTCTGATTCTAATAGGTATAAAAAAATCGACCAAGTGCGTGTCGGACCACGCAAAACGAAGGGTTCCGTGCCTATTAAAAAGGTCGTATCGTCACAGAAATCTTACGGCTATTATCTAATCTACTATCTACTTAAAAAAATGTTGACTTTCAGTTTTATGTATAGAGTGCACCCTTAAATATTTTTTTTTTGTCAATTTAATTACAAAACTATGTAGCGGCTAACAAAATACACCTATCCTCAAAATTTTATTCCATTACACCTTATAGTTTTCGAGTAAACTGCCTGTGACATACGGACAGACGGACATGACGAAACTATAAGGGTTCCGTTGTTGCCATTTTGGCTACGGAACCCTAAAAAGAATCAGCCAGTATCATTCAAGATACTGACTGATGGATACATTGTCACGAAGCAACAACGATTCTTCGCTACAAAAGCTAAGGTTTTGAGGACAAATTAAACAAAAATATGCGGACCGATTTTATTGAAACTTTCCAATATTGTTGTTTATACCTCAGAGTAGAACATAGCGTGCCGTTTTTTTAGATATAATTACTTCAGAGGGTGGAATAAGGAACCAAAGATTGTATGGGACTTAATTTTTTTTTTAAATAGAAACTTGAAACTTCGTAGATTGATTTTATATCAAAATATTAGAAAACTAATTTCTGCGTTTTTGAAAATTCATTCCCTAAGGGGGTCAAAAGGCGTTTGAGAATTTGTATGAAAAAAAAACGGTCACCCATCCAAATATTGACCTCACTCGACGTTGCTTAACTTTGGTGATTGTTGCGAAGTGTTCATCGCTATTAGACTACGTATTATAGGCAAGTAGTTTCTGAAGGTTACATTATCTTTTAATGATTTTTATAATTACAATATCAGTGTTTTTAAAATAAAACTGTACTGTTTACTAGAAGGCGACATATTTATATAAGTCAGCTACTGTCTGAAAGCATCACGCGTGTGGACCAAGGTGGAAAAGTTCCATCTCACGACAAACATGCGAGTCCAGCTGTTTGATGATGTAGAGTCAGGTGCGTATGCTCAAAAATTGCTTGAGATAGGCGACGGTCGATTAAAAACTGATGATGAAGGTATGATTCTATTCACCAACCAATTTTGTCATGTTGTGGATTCGGAAGACGAGCTTATTGCTCAAGTTTTTCCGAATCTGCAACAAAATATTCTGGATGAAAATTGGTTGTGTGAAAGAACCATACTGGCACCAAAAAATGAGACAGTATCAAAAATAAATAAAAAAATCTTGGAAAAAATATCAACCGAAACAACAGTTTACAACTCCATAGATACAGTATTGACATCCGACGTCAGCACCAGTTACCCGGTTGAGTTCTTAAACTCTCTGGAGAATCCACAAACTCGAATTAAAAGTAGGCGTACCCGTAATGTTAATGCGCAACTTAGATGCACCAAAATTGTGCAATGGAACAAGATTACGGGTCACTGAATTGGGAAAATATATAGTAAAGGGCACAATCTTAACTGGTGAAGCGAAAGGAGAAGATATACTCATACCCCGTATTCCAATTATACCTAATAACTTGCCATTTAACTTTAAACGACTACAGTTCCCTTTAAAAGTAGGTAGCGTTTTCAATGACAATTAACAAATCGCAGGGTCAAACCTTAAAAGTAGCGGGATTACATTTAGGCATGTTTTTCCCACGGGCAGTTATATGTAGCTTGCTCACGTGTGTCTAAATCTAAAAATCTACATGTTTTAGCAGAACGAAATAAATCATACAATATAGTTTATAGAAGTATATTGGAATAAGTAGCAGCGGCGAAGCGGCCAACTTTTTTTTTTAGTTTCAGTATTTTTGTAAGCTTTTCGCTTAGGTGCTTTATTGTCTGACAATATACTAGACCGTAAGCAAAGTATTTTTTTTTAGTTTTAATTATAAATAGCGTGAAAAAGAAAATAATCTCTAGAGGGGGTAAAATAACAACAATTTGTGTAGTGAAACGAATTCTACGCGGACGAAGTCGCGGGCAAAAGCTAGTAATATTATAAATGCGAAAGTGACTTTTTCTGTCTGTTACCTTTTCACGCTTAAACCGCTGAACCAATTGAGATTTTGGTGCAGATACTTTGAATTTCGGGGAAGGACAAAGGATAGATCTCAAAATTCATCACCAAGAGGGTGAAAAGGGCGGCGAAAGTTTGTATGGAGCTACGATATAAACGAGTTCCGCGTGGACGAAGTCGCGGGCAAAAACTAGTATATGATATTTATTAATCTTATAGTAACGCGCCCCCAACGGTCTATGAACGCGCTCAGAAACTTGTGGCGCTACGCAGATAGAGCCAGCATTGGACCAAACCGTTCCGGTGCGGGACTTACGATTTAGGTAAATATTGAAGTATTGAATACTAGTTACGTATGTATGTTGCCTGTTACAGAATTCTTGGACCTGGCTAATATTGCTTGAGGCTCGCAATCGCCAGAGTGAGATCACCCTAACGGTGGATGGGGGTAAAAATAATGCCTGATCGTTATTGCAATGGGAACACATACTTACTAGACGTAAGTTATTCAAACTGTATTCATATAGACTAGACTCGCGGCAGCGAGTTAAGCCAAGTTCAATCGTCATTACTTTAGGTATACGTATAATACAAACGTTACATTCGAGAAATGAAGTGACCATTACTGTTGGAAGCAAGACGTAAGAAGGTTGGAGAGGTCGTGTCGCTGTATACTGTTATTCATAACAAACACATAATATTGGAGCGTTTGATACACATCATACCAGTATAAGTGTGAACCTGATTACGCGCTATTGCTAGAACAACCGGTTACAAGGTGTTTGTGAATGAATAGGCACGGGCACGGCTTATCTCGCTTGCAGCATTAACTCATGGCTTATTGCGGAGGCCTGACTGCCGTCTTAGTTTGCAACTTGCAACTTCGCGTGTTTCCTCCAAGTGCCTGAGTCTATCTTTGCATGCATCCACTTCCGAAGTTGTCTTACTTACATAGGTACCCGTACGCATCAGTTAACTAATTGCCTAGTGTTAAAGTTCATTGCCAAAACAATTGAATGAAATGCTGCAACTTGGGAATCACAAAATTTTACTGCATTTATTTATTTTTGCATACCTAAAAGTATGTAGTATTGTATGATTGCCAAGTCACAAAATTTTATTTAGCAAGCTACTAAAGTTAAGTAATAAGAATGCCTGATTTGGCTCCACGTTACACGTCACAAAAGTTACGAGACGGGCCTATTTTTTAACCGACTTCAAAAAAAATGAGGAGGTTCTCAATTCGGTTGTATTTTTTTATTTTTATTTATTTTTTAAATGTTTGTTACCTCAGAACTCCGTCATTTATGAACCGATTCGTACAATTCTTTTTTTATTTGAAAGTATATGCTTCCACGTTGGTTTTATTGTTATCAAAACTTCAGTTGGGTGATGGGAACCATGAAGAATTGAGGGAACTCCTCAAATAGGTATATAAGGCACGCATGTAGTAATTTCGGATTATAACTAGTGTATTTACACCCGGAAATCACAAATTTGGTGAAATGGAATTGATGATGAAGACCACACCTGACTTATGGAACTCGTACTTAAAATTGTAAAAGTACCTACGTTACAGATTCTGATATGATTCCGTTGAAATAGCAACTAATGAAGTGCTTAATGGCAAGTGTGCCAAATCGACGGTACTCCTCAAATATTATCGGCCCATATACAGAGTGATATGGTTTTCGTCTGTAATAATCAACGTAAGTATTTACTCTCGGAAAGCAGTTCATGTGGTAAAGTGGAAAGGAAATGTTCATGTGGCTTGGCGGAGTAGGTACTAAACTGAAGTCGATTATAACTTTGTTTTTAAAGTAAATTATGCAGGGTATATATGGTGTTATCAACACTTACAAATGTATGAATGCAGCCGGGAATAATATTTTCTGCTGCCTATTATAGACATACAGCGATTTAAGAATTATCTATATATACCCTACTAGGGAAAATGTAGTTCTGTAAAAATCAGCAATAGGTAAGTTTTTGTAAAGCGCTATCTGCGTTATTAATCTGGTCTTGTAGAGCTATAGTTAGTTGATATTTTCGTAGGTGATAGTTTCGTACGCATAGCTACTTCTGCTGACTGTACTAGGTAGGTATTGAATTTGAATCAGAACACACAATGCCGCTTAGGTGCTCCATCCTGCTGTAGAGGCTTAGTAAGTACGGGCTTGCATCAGCAACGCAATATTGGCAGCACCAGTTTGCAATGCATAAAGGAATTTATGCGGTCCTATTCGCTTTGAATAGCTGGCGGTGCAGAGCCCATGTGATTGTATGTAATTAATACTATATATCGATTTATAGGACATGGGATATATTTATTGAATTAATTCAGGGAAACAAATGCGATTGGATACATAGTACGAAATGGGTCAAATCCAAGAACTAAAATTAGCTAGGCGTGTTTTTACTGTAAACTGTAGATATGCTTAGACCACGGCGGGGGTACTACCGTGCCGATAGTTAACGGGTCAGGTACTTTATAAATGATGTTACGGGCATACAATAAAAGTCACAATAAATCGCAAAGGCGCTTTACATACCTGTATAGCCTTACTTACAATACTTTGGATGTGTCTACAGGAAACAAAATGTTGTCACTTTCTTCGTTTTACGCTTCATATTAATCATGGCCATAATACGTGTAGGTAAACATTACATAGGTATTGTATGCTAGTACAGGAAGCCTTCCTGTGAGAACTTTGCACTTGGTTCATTTTATCAGTAAGGGTGGGTTGCACGTTGCACCAAACCGTCTATACCTTAAGCAAATTATTTTTTCTTTTTTAATAAAAGGTAATCCTTCCAAAGCGAGTAGTTATTTTATTAGTATATCCAGCTTTCCGCCCGCGACTTCGTCCGCGTATAATACGTTTCCTCATACCTACAGACTTTCATTCCCTAAGTATTTCATCTCCCTAAAATATAATTTTTGGTATAACTGTGTGGACTTGCCTTGGATGTCATGTTATATGCTATTAATAAATAACCATTGTATTTTATAACATAATGTATGATGTCTGTAAAATGTACCTATATAAATAAATAAATGTGGCCTACCTGTAATCTATCTAATGGTTAAACGATTGTTGATTAATGGTTGATAATTACAATAAGATTAATTGGAATCGCCAAGAGTCCGGCCCCGAGCGAAGTGGGCCGCATGGCCCTGCAGAACAACGTAGTCAGCTTGGTTCTCGCGTAGGTACATATTATATATATTATTTTCAAATTTTTCGCTTGGTTAACTTCGGAATGAAGGGGGAGAATGGTTTTTTTTTCAACATTTTCCTTTATAAATCAATATTTTACCAATGTAGAAAAAAAATAAAAATTGTTTCAGAATGTGCAATTCAAGCCTTTTCATATGATACCCCACTTGGCCTACTAACTAGACTTTGAATTTTTGCCCCCCCCCCCCCCCCCCCGCCCTCTTATCCACCCTTTTTTATACAAATTAAAAGTACCTATATATTTAAATTTTTCATTTTACATACACGTGGATTAGCTTTTTTTACAACTATTCCAAATGTCAAATTGATAGCATTAGTAGTTCCTGAGATATTTAATTTTGTGACAGACAGACAGACAGACGGACGGAGTCGGCATAAGGGTTCCGTTTTTACCTTTTTGGTCCGGAACCCTATAAAGTGGAACTATGTCAAGGACAACGAATGATATTTCCTTTTCTGTCACACTTATCGAGATTTGTATGCTACCATGTCGCTCGGACGTGGTATTATTACCATAGCTTGTCCCGAGTATCTTAGGTCCATGCGTCCAACAAACCTATTTTAACTAATATGACTTTAATAGTACATTATGATACAAGTGTGCTATGTTGGTCATTACACTCGAGTCGGTTTTTAAGCCTGAGCCGAAGGCGAAGGCTTAATGGAGACGAGAAGTGTAATGACCAATGCTCACGTGTTTCATACGACGTTTTTCAACACACTTGCGAGGAAAAGTAAATCAAAGTTCACATTTATTTAAAAACTTTAATTATTGAAACAGTTATTAAAAGTACAATTATTGAAATGATATGCTACCGCCTTATGAGGCATTTGTACTGTATGTTTAATTGTATTATTAATTATTTCATTGCTTTGTTCTTGGGTAACTGTAAATGTCGGTGATAATGCAACATTCTGAAAGGAGGTAGAAGAACATTGCGTTTCATCATTAGCAAACGTATGAAATCTCAAATCATCATTGGCATATGAGGTGGAAGGACGCGGTTCAGGGCAGAACTTCTTGGATTGTGGCTCCAAATGGATTGCTTGTGTTATTTTGGCACTTATGTCGGCTTTATTTTGGATGGAGTCCTCAATATATGACTCGGCGACATTATTAGATCGCCATCCCCCATGGCGTTTTAAAGTCAATATATAATCATAATCATAATCATAATAATTTATTCAACAAAAATCTTGTACAAATTTATATTACTATACATTTACTATTCTGTTAAACTAGACAAGTAATCATAGTGTGACGCTGACACCTGTAATAGGTTTAAACCTGTGCTATAGGGATAAGCTACCCTCCATGTGACAAAAGACTAAAAACAAATGCTTGTTAGTGATAACATAACACAAGAAAGTTAAGGGAATACAAAAACAGTTTAAAATTAGAAACATACTTACTTCAGACAAAGTTCAATTACTTAGATTAACAAAAAGGAGAGTGATTGTGTGTGCGTTAGTTGAGTGGATGTGTGTGTGTGTGTGTGTGTGTGTGTGTGTGTGTGTGTGTGTGTGTGTGTGTGCGCGCGCCTCAGTGTGTATGCGTATGTGTGTAGGTGTGTGAGCTGGTCACCCAACACTTTCATGTTATAGGGTGAAGTAGTTTTTCGGTGTGCTCATAGTTTAAGGTAAGTAGCCACCTGTTAATTGATTTTTTGCATACAATTTTCGTTTTGGTATCTATAGACAGCAATTTATTAGCCTTGTTATACAAAAAACATCCCAGAAAGTAGTAAAATCTTTGGCCGAACCCAGTATTGCATGTGTAGCTTCTATGTAGAACGTTCTTTCGCTTACTTTTCCTTTTAATGTTGTCAAGGTCTGGATTATTTTTAAGTGGACAATCGGTGTGTTGTTTTAAAATAATTTGTTGGACAAATAGCTGCCTGGCTGTTAGAACCTCACAAAGTTTGTATAGCAAATAACTGCTTAGCTGTTTTCGAAACATTAATACTTCTTGCTAATATTTAAAAAGATAAATATGTAATGAAAAGGCACTAGTGCGATAATGTAATGTAAAAGGCACGGCATGGGTAATATTCTGCATTATCAGTGTAAATACGCTGTAATAAGACCTACTTTACGAGCAGGTGTGTTGAAAAATTCGTTTGTCTTTATCTGTCAGTTTGACATTTCTCTTGGTAAGAATCATAAAACCATAAAGTAATTTTTATTAATTAATTTAATACGTGACGGATCAATAAAACATATTGATGTTCTAATAGATATATTACATTTGGCAACACTCATCCTAATAATATTTTTCACGATTTTAGTGAACGAAATGAAAAACCAGATAAATAAAATAGTACATTACTGCAGACGCCGGGAAAGAAGGGCTTGCCGGGTGAGTAGGTATAGACGGCCGACTGTAGGGAGGCCGGATAGTGATACGAAGCCGGCAAGCCCTTTTCACGACCAGGCATGTATAGTGCTTTTCTCAAACATATGCAATGAAATAAAACAATAAACCACTCAAAATAGTACATTAATTTTCACTCCAATCCTCAATACTTATTGTTATTTTTTACGAAAGGCGTCCGTATTTCGCGTGTGTAGAGTTCGAATAGACCCTATTAGGGCCATTATACATAACCTTCTATAATGAATAAAATAAAGAGGATTTTAAATATTGTCTATGGTCTCTGGTGACTTACGTACATAGATAATATTTTAAATTTATTCATCAAGACATTGAATCATTGTTTGTATTCTTAATAAAGGTTCGTGTGTAATAGGCATTAACGCGGATATTTTTGGTCCGATAACCATTCTGCCACTAGAAAAAATAAAAAAAACAATAATTCAGCTGCTTAGCCTGTAGATGAACACAGACGCCATGTTAACATTAAAATTTAAAAAAAAATTACTTCCCGGCCTAGGCCTTCAATTTTGTATGAAATTGCTTACCAGTTCTCTCGAGTTGTTCCGCCCGAAACGTGATACTTTGAAGCCTGTTATAACGCACGTAAGGACGACATTTCATTGCATGTTTGAGAAATAGTACATTATTGCCGTGGCCGGGAAGGAGGCAATTGCAGGCTGAGTATTTGTTTAAACGGACGAGCTTGCGAATCCGTTTAATTATAATACGAAGCCTGCAATTGCCATTCCGGCTGAGGCTAATATAGGGCTTTTCTCAAAAATGGGGGAATAATAAACTTTAAATATCATTGCACAACTTGAAAATATTACTGATTTCCCGCCGTTTTTCTTTTTAAACCGAATCGCAAGTGTATTTTTCCACCGAAAAACGCAAAATATTTGAGACACATAGGAAAACGTCGCGTTTGCAACAGAAAAATACGAGTTGAATTGGCTGAATACGACCTGTGCCGTCTTTTATATGCCGGTTTCAACTTTTTTTAAAGTTTGGTACTCGACAAATAAAAGAAATTAATATATCACATTCCAGGCGGCCTGGTTTTTAATTTTTTAATTTTGATCTAACCTGAAATTATACACTTCCAATATGTAGCGACTTATGTACACTTTGCGGGCCCTTTTCGAGAAAAATAATATAAATTAGTTTTGGTCAAGTGCGAATCGGAATTTAGTTTTCCCATACATTTTGAGACCCAGCGCCTGATGAAGGCAACGAGCAATACGAAGCTCCATACAAAGGCTAGCACTATACGGCGCGCGAGCTGTCTCGCGGCGAGATAGACTATCCGTCTCTTTCTAAATGTTCTAATTAGAAAAATACGGATAGTCTAGATAATGCAATGTGTTGCGCGTGTATGCTTACATGCGCGTCACTTATTGT
Source organism: Epinotia nisella (assembly GCA_932294315.1). Taxonomy (NCBI): domain Eukaryota; kingdom Metazoa; phylum Arthropoda; class Insecta; order Lepidoptera; family Tortricidae; genus Epinotia; species Epinotia nisella. Next base: position 12,994,706 of record OW028679.1, on the reverse strand, counting down.
GACAGAACGAGCACGCATGCACAATACATAAATAGGAAGGTCTACCAGTCTATTATTTGCAAAATGCCAATTTGAGCTCCTGACTAATATTTCATAATTATGAACAACGACACGTTCAGTGGTTGTTTATTGTTACGTGACTTTTAAGTAGGTAATCACTGCAGACTCCCCCGCACGTGCAGAGATGAATCAAACTGGGGATTATGTTTACTGAAGTAGACATAAAAAAAAAATCCCGCGGCACTCGGAACGAAAGTAAACAATATTTTTATTTTCCCGTTATTTTGCTTTTCATTGAATTAAATAACAAAGTATTTTGGTACCTATATGGTAAGTAAAAACGAACGTTAATATACAGTATGTAACAGAACGAAAGGCAAAGCTGAGACACCTGGTTAATAGTAAAGTGGAGTACCTACCTATATTGTAATAGCATACTTTTTATTAACTTTCAGTTGCTTTTTTTTAATTTGCTCAATCTCAACATGACTTTAGGTCCTCTTATTTGCAGTCGGTTGAAGATTCTTGTAACATCCTGTAAAAACAGTAAGACGTCAGTTTATTAACGTAAACAAACTAATCAAAACCAATCCACATATCAGATTACTGCAATTTCAACTATGACCGCACTACCTCCTACACAATCTACACATGCCTACAGTATTGCAGTAGTTACAGTACGAAACACTAACCACTTTCTGTAATAATCATTTAACGACTATTTTATGTTATTATTACCAAACGTAGGTCGTTGGTTATATTCTCTTTAATTATTACATTATTTAGTACCGGAATTTCACATAACATTTCACTTTGACATTTTAGATTTGTCACCTTGTTAGGTATTGTTATTTTGAAAGAGGTCAGGTTAAACCACTTAATTTGACTTTTTTCTTTAAAATTAAACTTCAAGTCGAGGTTTGGCGTTCGTGTGTCAGATAAAATCTTGATAGTTTAACATAAAAATACTGATAATGCCTTTAAAGTTAAACTTTTCTGCGGAGGAACTTGTGGATATCATCCTTGTTTACGGAGAGTGTATAGGAGTAATGGGAATGCCGCTCTTCGTCTGTACACGGAGAGGTTTCCCGCACGAAGGCAACCCAACAACGCCCGTGTCATCGTCAATGTGATTATCCGTCTACGAAATAACAACCCGCGGGTGCTGATTAACCGTGGAGAGCCTCAACGACCTCACGTGAGAGAGGAAGAGCAGGTATTGGACCATTTTCATAACCAACCGGGTTCTAGTACGAGACGTGCATATCATTATCCGCTGACATTTATATCATTTTATTAGTTGTCATTGATAAGATTGTAAAAAAATAAAACAGGAGGTTATAAAATAATGGTTATTTTTTTCACTACCATAAAAAAATGTTAAATTTCCATAAGCCAGGCACCATAATCATATTTATGGTCTACATATGGATGTGTCTCTTTCTTTGCCTTTCGTTCTGTTACATACTATATGTATACCACACATATTGAGAGCCAAAATACCTGTGCTTTATATCACGCAAAGTATGCGCGCGATAACAATATATGTCATTTGACGTAACGGACGATCTGAAATGATTCGTGTTGTTGTTTTCTGCATGAACAAATAAGTAGTTTGGCTCAGCGAAAGTAAAGATATTTTTTTATGATTTTTAGCATCTCTTAAGCACTACCTATTCCAAGTATAATTATGTCATAGGAGAAAGTTGGCATGTTAGAAAATCATAACGTTCCACTTAATACATGTAATGCAATGCGATTAATTACTGTACACGTTACCTTGATTAAAACTGGCATAATTTCTAAATATTACCATAAGTAGTAATATAGCTGCAATCGGAACCTTAGAAAAAGTTGGTAGTAGCTACCATAGTCAATGAATGCAAACGGCTTCGATAAGGGCCGCCCGCCGACCTACGTACTGCCAGTTTGACCACATCCTTCCATGAAATAAAACGCTACCGGTAGTGCTCAGACTTTTTGTGAAACTAAATTTATATCTTCCGTTGTGTGCGAGCCATTTTCTTTGCCGTGTTTTAGTGTTAAATTAGCGGCGCCGTAAAAAGAAAACTGCACGTCGTAGGTATTTACGATCTTGGAAACAATACATAGTGTGTAACTAAGTAGGTACTTTAGGTAGCCTTTGTGGAATAAGTTTTAGAATTTTATATAACTCAAAACATTCTGATTATGCAGTGTGGTTATAACTTATTAGTAAGGTAATATACAACATTACCTACCTCGTGCAGTCACCTGTAATGTAATGTAATAGGTAACTAATACCTACCTTTATGATCGAAAAAGACGCTCAATGTGTTATTAGAATTATGACGTGTAAGATATTTTAGCGCGCTTGGTCGTGCCTAATATTAATTGCGGATGAATCTACTTACAATTAAAGTACTACTTTACAGTTTTACTCAATACCAATACTCACGCACAGCTTTCGTAGTACGATGATTTGCAGACGAAAGAGAAATAATGCACTTTAAAACATCTTTAGTATTATACGACATGTTTCTATTCTACCAATTAGGGTCCCACGCTAATTGGCTAATGGTTTGCCGTATTACGGAGATGGGTGTCCATTCAAAGAAACATCCCACCGGCGGCGCAGTGGCGCTAATGACACAGACTGCTTTGTTAGAAAGGGTGTGACTAGACTGACTAAATGTATATTAGCAGATAACTCAGATACCTGTATTGAAATTGGTATCGATTCCACTGTTGGTATTGAGATGTCTGCTATACCCTATACCTATACAGACGCAATTCCTGAATAAAAACAATATTCAGCTAACCATACGGTTGCATGGCTATAAACTCAGGGTTATATAAGTACTTCCATCTAACAAAATATGGAACGATTTACGAGATAAAATCTCAAAGAAAGTAAGGCAATGTATCTCTTTCTCCGATACCCAAAGGTTGTCTGGAAGAGATCGCTCTTCAGCGATAAGACCGTCTGTTGTCTACCTCTACCTACATGTTATTGTATTGTTTCTCTCTGTAACTGCTTTGTTTGTGTGAGGTGTGCAATAAAGAGTATTTGTATTGTATTGTATTGTTGTATATACAATAAGCTAATACCTTTATATTTTTGGCCTATTAATATGTTTGGACTATATTTTTAAGCTTATTATGTTCACAGTAAAAAAGGTTATAACAATAAACTGAAGTAGGGTCGTGGAACCAAAAGATGAACGTATCAAAGCGACTATCCAGCATCGTGCCGAGTTGGGCCCATTTCGTGACATGGCACAGATTCTCTTTTTTAGGGTTCCGTAGCCAAAATGGCAAAAACGGAACCCTTATAGTTTCGTCATGTCCGTCTGTCCGTCTGTCCGTCTGTCCGTCTGTCCGTCTGTCCGTATGTCACAGGCATTTTACTCGAAAACTATAAGGTGTATTTGAATAAAATTTTGAGGATAGGTGTATTTTGTTAGCCGCTACATAGTTTTGTAATTAAAATGACAAAAAAAATTTTTTTTAGGGGTGCACTCCATACATAAAACTAAAAGTCAAATTTTTTTTTTCATTGTGACCCCCCGTGTGGCACATCAATCGATAGGCCTTTCAAAATAAATATAAGGTTTCTTAGCATTGTTTTTGATTAAGTGAATAGGGTCGGAGATAATCGCCCCGAAAGTCACTAAAATTCTGTCCCCCCCCCTGTAATTTTTGAACGGTGTATTTTAAAAATATGGAAAAATTCATGGACATAGGGCTTATTAATTTCATTCACCGAAAATTGTTTTGAACAAGATCGGTTCAGAGGTTTTCGAGATATTGCTGAAAAACTGCCTTTCTCAAAGAAAAGGACGTAAGTGCCGTAAAATTTCTGTGACGATACGACCTTTTTAATAGGCACGGAACCCTTCGTTTTGCGTGGTCTGACACGCACTTGGCCGGTTTTTCTTGTCTTTGTCTTATAATAATGTACCTATATTGTGTTGTGTTACGAATAAATCTTGATTTGATTTGATTTTGATTTGACTATCCCAATTTTACAATTTTTTTCGAGGAGTTGTATAATGCATAACCTAGTTAGTACATATTTTATTATTTAATACGATTTATAAAATAATAAAAAATATCCCGAGTGCGTAATAGTACATTGTTTAACGAGGGGCGTAAGTGACTCGAGTTTGCAATATTCTTACGCCTATATACAATGTTTTTCATCACATTTGCGAGGAAATAAATAACTACAAAAGACAGAAAAATATAAGTTTCATACAACCGCACCAATCAAAAATTGATGAAATTGACAACTTCACTTCCAGATCAGTGATAGTGGAGCGCGCAGCTTTAATATTTCAACCAATCACAGAGCAGCAGGGATCGGATAGCGGTATTTTCTCCATACAAATTAAACCGGTATTATTTCGTTCTTTGGTTATAAAGTTATAATATTATTTTTGATCGGGCAGTCTAATAATACGAATATGTTACCTAAATTCACGATAGAGTCCTACATTAAGAGCCTAAAATAATTCAATATATTAGACTACTTCGGGGATTTTTGAAAAAACCGGCTCTGATCCCTGCAGAGCAGTATTCTTGCGGCGCGTGGCCAACTAGTTTTTTTTTCAACCAATCACAGAGCAGAGCAGATTTGATTAAAGATCACACACAAGCTTATTACTCCCTAGGGATTACAAACTCGCCATAACTCCCGTGGGAACAATTTAGGCCATTGTCCTTCTGTATACAGGCATGGAATAATACCATATTTACGAGCAAGTGTGATGAAAAATTTGTTGCATTTTTTTTTTAATTTTCGACAAAACGTTCTACTATTGTGTGGCGTTCATCTTTTGGTTCCATCCACCACCCTATTCTACTAACGAGCGTTGCCTTCAGCAATATTATTAAAGTAAATTGTTGCTCAAAGGGGAGGCCGAAGTTTTATCGTATTTCAGACATCAAAAAAATCGTAACCGTCGTGATTTAGATATCAATTTAATATTTAAAAATTCAACGTGCTCCGATTACTAAAAATACTAAGCCCCGAGTTTTTCGCCGTCATTTTACGGAATGGGCGGGCGAAGCAGCGCTTCTACAATGGCGACTTGACGCTTGCTTCCGCTGTTCCGCCGTTCACTTCGCTAATTCTTAGCTCGCAACTGTATCTAGAGCCCGGCTACACGGTAATCGTTTCACCAAAAAAGGATGCTTGTGATGGATCGAGAAATACCTATTACTCAAACTCAAACTCAAAATATTTAATATTATTGCACACATAATATTACAAGTAATAAAATGGACCTCGTAAGGGCACAGCAAAGGAGCTTATTATAACTCGGTTAGGTTAGGTTACATCCTGTGCTGTGTGCTAGCACCACGGCAAATGATTATGATTGAATATGTATTCATTCATGCGTTACATTTCCATAAACTACCCTGGCTATTATTTATCAGGTTCATTGGAATAGCTTCCTGTGAAATTCTGTGTCAATGTTTTATTCAACCTTTGGAACGCAGTGATATCATTGCAGCTATTGGAAATTGAGAGACCATTGCAAATAATACGTTTAAATAAAAATAGTTTACATATTTCGATACGCTTAAATTTTCACAACATATGTATAATTTACGTAATACTGAACTATATATTTTTTTATTTAAATTAGTACTTATAGCCGAGGCAAAATACGGTTTCGAAAAACATTAATTTATAATAGCGTTTTTTTTTGTTTATTACATTTTAAAACATTATTCTGAGATGCTTTATTCAAGAATCCACCAAACTTTCCACCCGGAAGTAATTATATAGATATAAATAAAACATTCATTGTCTTTTTTATTTTATTTATATTGAATATTGTAAAGCAAATGTAAATGAACCTAAATAAAGATAAAAAAAATATTAATATTTATCCGGATTTTTAGGAGCTAATTGAATATTGATTTTTTTGGTGGATTTTGCGTCTAGGTAACAATTTAATTGATAATATATCCGTTACATTAAAAAAATAAGCTATTATAAATTATTTCCAAATGTGTCATTTTTTCCATACAAGTTGTCAGTTCATTGCCTGGACTATTAGTAATGGGAGTTTAACTATGTATGTAGTTGGAACTTGGAACTCGGTACGACTGAAGTGGCGTTTAAACTGCTACTTAATTGCTAGAAGCTTTATGGCGACAACATTCACATGTTATTATGAGTAATATGAGTCACTTTCGCTGGCTTACAAATACATAATTGTTCGTAAGTAATTATTAAGATTCTTTGTAACAAGTGAAGAAAAAGAAACATTAAACATAACTCTTTATTCAAAGGAGAATAACCGGAAGAGCCCGGGGTAAACAAAGAGCGCGAACTAATTAACAAAATAAGTTACTATTTCTGTTCCTGTTCTTTCTATTCTCAGGATTCGAGATGCTAGCTAAAAGGCAGGCAGATGTTTCCTTTGAATTCAGTGCTGCATGGGTTGCAGCGCGGCAAGTTGTAGTTCTCCGAGAGAGTTCCTAAAGAGAAGACCACAAGGGAATTAAGTTTTGTGAGTAACAATGATACGTTATTCTTGCAACGTTTACAACGGATTAGTTCTGTAAATTAAGTATGAAATCGTTATGTTAAGCAAATAATTTCCCCAGCATTTCATAAAAATCAACTAACTCAACGTTCCGCATGGAATAATGAACTTTGCAAAGCTTTGATTTGTTAATTTTAAATATCCAAGCACTAAATACTGGCAAAAATGAGGTTTATTTGAGTAAAATTTCTTTTATATAACACATACTTAATTTACTTTAAATACATAAAATCGACTTCAATTTAGTACTCCGCTAAGCCAAATGAACATTTCCACATTTCCTTTCCACTTTACCACATGGACTGCTTTCCGAGAGTAAATACGTTAATTATTATAGACGAAAACCATATCACTGTATGTGGGCCGTTAATATTTGAGGAGCTCCGTCGATTTGGCACACTTGACATTTAGGACTTCATTAGTTGCTAAAGACACATGCCCGTCACACTAAATGGAGTCCAGTACCCCAGGCCGATGAAGCGAAATTGCTGGGAATGTACCTTAATCGACGACTGACATGGGAAAAACACATATTCACCAAACGCCTCGCAATGGGACAACAAGTTCGCAAAATGTACTGGTTGATTAGAAGAGAGTCCCAGCTCTCCCTAGAAAACAAATTGTTACTTTATAAGTGCATAATAAAGCCAGTCTGGACTTATGGCCTGCAACTGTGGGGAACTGCAGCAAAATCAAACAAAGAAATTCTACAAAGATTTCAATCCAAAATACCACGTATAATATCCGACGCACCATGGTACATAACAAATGATAGGCTGCGTCACGACCTCATCATTAAAACTGTGAAGCAGGACATCAAAGACAGGGCAGAAACATACAAAACAAGAATATTGCAACACCCCAACACACTGGTGAAGCACTTAAGTAATGAGCGAATTAACTCTACCCCGGAGATTGAAAAGAAGAATACCACAGGATGGGATCTACTCATTAGATAAATTATTACTATGAAAAGCAGACGTGGACGTGGACGTCAATGGACGCGTTCTGCACAAGCCTCAATAAAGAAACAAAAAATTACTAACCAATTGCTGATTGTCTGAGAGACAGCTTACAAGAAAAATTATCAAAAAAATAATATTAGTTGCTATTTCAACGGAATCATATCAGAATCAGTAACGTACTTTTACAGTTTAAGTACGAGTTCCTTAAGTCATCTGTGGTCTTCATCATCAGTTCCACTTCACCAAATTTGTGATTTTCGGGTTTAAATACACTAGTTGTAATAGAAAATACCGAAATGACTATTGCGTGCCTTCTGTAATTAAGGAGTACCCTCAATTCCTCATGGTTCCCATCATCCAACTGAAGTTTTGATAACAATATGGGACCAACCTGGAAGCCTATACTTTCAAATAAAAAAAAATGTACGAATCGGTTCATAAATGACGGAGTTCTGAGTGTAACGTTTTGAACGCGCGTTAGGTAGATTCAACTGTCATTTTTCTATATAAAAATTTGACGTTTAGATCTACCTGGCGAGCGTACAATGCGTTACGTGATCGACGTACTGAGTTAACAAACATTAAAAAAAATACAACCTAATTGAGAACCTCCTCCTTTTTTTTGAAGTCGTTTAAAAACGTACGTACTTAGTTTACGAAACGCTTTACGGCGTTGCTTCACACCAGCAGTAATGACAATTCTCGTTTAATTTGTTGAAAGCTTTTCTGTTAATAACATGGGAACTTTTTGATGTAAGTACTGTAGATCTAGCGTTCGTCGTAGCAGTACAATTTATAGTCCGTCTGACTGCGTGTATCGGAATGAAAGAAGCCTTTCAAAGTGAAAGGTTCTCCGGGATATCAACGTCGCATTTTACGTCGCCACCGCTTATTCTGTATTTTCAGGCTCAACCTTAGACTACAGCCGTGCACGCTGCCTATTACAGACAACAGATGGTACGTCAGGGCGGCTGATCTCAATTAACTAAGTGTCAACGCTGGCTCTATAAACATGAATCAGTATAGTTTCGCAGAGAATTAACTGTTCAATTTCGAGTTGATGTGTAGGTATGTACGATGTTTCCACATGACATAAGGTAGCCAATGTTTCTAAGAGGCTTTACATGCTGCATGGCATAGTTACATAGGTACAGTCACGGACTTTAATTGTTGAGCCATTTCGAGCTCACTTTATACTGGACATTAGCTTAACTATTCAAAAACCAAAATAAGTTGACACATAAATGGCTCAACAATTAAAGTCCTCGACCGTACGTGCTGTTTACTGACTAGTTCGTGTCCTACATTCTGGGGCATGATAGGTATATATTTTTCACTTCTCATGCTCGAAATGTGTGTCATATAAGGCTTTACAAGCGGGGCTAAAGTAGTACATTTAGCCACAAGGGAAAATATGTATACATATTTATGATTTTAACACATTTAATTTGACCAATCAAAACACTTCACCATATTAAATCCACCAATCACAACTCTATCAAAAAACATTTCTTTTTGCAATCAACCAACCAGAATACAGCTACATATTAAAATCGACCAATCAAACATCAGATGTTTTTTAGTCCCTAATTCCAAACCAAATCATTAAAAAAGAAAACGCCTCTGATCGTTAATAGTACGTCCAAACGTTCAAGCGTGGTTAACTGCATGGCGGCATACGCTATGAGATTGAGCGGGATAGACTGGTGTCTATCTCGCTTTATCTTGTGCCCGTACGCTGTCCGCCGCGCGACCGTTTGGAGGCGCCCGCCTGTAGACGGTCAGAGGCGTTTATTGGTGGAGTCAATATTTTGTATCTATTCTGTGACACAGCAGTTTAGTAAAAAAAACATGCCGCTAAATTGAACAATGTCTTCGCCGTGGAATTTGTTATTGATTGTGGATGGATAATCTTTGTTTTACTATTTTCTCGCAGTCGAAGTGAAAAGTAGAGTGTATAACTCGGGTCTAAAAGCCATATTACCCATCGAAATAACCATCTCGTGGTAATATGGCTTATTTTAGCCCCTTGTCATACAATCTACTATTAGGGAAGGACAAGTACACTTGTTCCTAATGCACGTCTAGCACAACTTGCTGCTCAGTCGCTTCTCGCGCGACTAAGCGTCCCCTATCTCACTCGCACCGTACAAATTAGAAAAAGGGGGTTGAGCTTTCTCGACTCGCGTCGCGGTGCGGCGTCAGTTGCGCTAGCCCCGCAGGAACGGGTACGAACAAGTGCCCGTAGTCCACCTAGATGAACTCGTCAGGTGGACCACGGGTCGGGGAGGATATGTGTTTTTCGAGGCGTTTGTTTTAAATTATTAAATATTGGTTATTAACCTTCAGCTCTAAAGCACTCTAAGCAGTGGAGTGCAGTCTTGCGAGTGGGTTATTACGAGAACACGTGAAGCTGGCTAATTAGGTACCTATATCTAATTACAAACGCTACCTAATGTAGGTAGGTATACCTATATACTCGCAGCAGGCAGAGCAGCTTCCGTCACATTATGCATCACAGCTATGCGATTTCATGTCTCGATTCCACTCCTTACTAAGTAGTATATCTGGACCCCGGAAGTCGTTAAAGGCTACGTACAGGTCCTCAATCAGACTTAGAGTGAGTTACCAACTTACGGTTACAGACCGATCAACGTTAAATATGGCGCCGGCTGCTGTCATAGAAACTTTATTTTATTTTATTTGGGGAACAAACAGAGATATATGTACTTAATAGTTACTTACAATCTGGATTACAAATGAAAAAATGCATTTAGCTCCTCGACAATTCCCACTAAAATATAATATAATATATTTAGTTTACTAATAGGGCTTCCAAATACCGGACCTTTCGCACTTATCAAACTTTCCATGCATTCAGATTTTAACGAAGACCACTTACGATTACAGACTGTGCAACCCACCCATAAGGGTGTACAAGTACACAGGTTTGCGACAGATGAGTTACTGGTGAATGCCATCGCAGCAACCAGCGGGCACTGCGCGTTGAAAGACACGCGTCACCGGGCACGTAACGTTACAGCCGTGCGATTTCAGAACTAGGTATCTGCATAGATGCATCTGTTGTCCAGTCTGCTGAGCTGGATGTAACATGAGTAGGTATACCCAATAAGTCCATTGTTAGATAAATTGCATTGACTATTCGCTGTCATCTGAGTATCTGTTGGAATACCTAATATAAGCTTCCCGGAATCGGGTTGGGATCGTGTTATCGCGATGACTACTACTACGATACTATTTATATGTAACTACGGAGATTTGGGTGCTATTACTGATTTGGGTGCTATTACTTGCACAATTTGTTGATTACAACCTCGTCATTAGGTACGTGGTTGTCGCACTGGTTAATTAACCATCATAAATTGTTCAAGTTATATTATCACAGAACAGAATCAAACTAGGTATCGTAGAGATACAGAAAGTACAGATCCGGAAGGTCCGCTGTCAAACCAACCAATATTTGGCAGTACAAGTAATCCGAATCATCCTTCATTGTCACACAACAAGTGCTCTTTCGAATCGCTAGGGTTGTCAAGTTTGGCACTAATGCCATTTGTTTTCCGACCGATTATGTATGATAAATTGGTTAAGTAATATAACAAATTTAACATTTTGGTATTTAATTGCTCAGCGTTTGTTCAACGGGCTGCCGTCACATAATGCTTCACAACACAATACGTCGACAACTCCGTGCCAGCGCAGCGGCGTCGCACGCTGATAGACACGCATCAACGGCCTATCTGCACGCACGCAACAACATTTCAATCTACATAGGTAGTATCTATTCGATCTGATGAACTTAGGCATAATTAATGGCGATATAAGTACAAAGCTGAGCAACTGAAACTGAGACAATGAGACTGTTACTTAAATACACATTATTAGTATTTACAGGTACCGCAGCCTACCCGCAGGTACCTATTTGATTTTTTTTTGCAAACTGGTTGTAATAACCAGACCACACGTTAAATGTTATTAAGTACATTTTCGCGTATACCGGAGATTTGTGGTTTCAGATCAACGTTGGTGGATTGTGGCAATGGCATCAACCACAAGCCTTCTTTGAATAACTTGTCTGACTAGGCAGTAGGCAGATAAACAAAATATTTCATGCACACCTTGTCTAGTTTAAATCTACGTAACCCTGATTGCCGTTAAAAGTTTCTGCACAGTCGTAGAAATAAATGTCTTGCACTAGTCGTCGTAATGAAGTCCGGAAATTCTGAACTTCAAAATTAAATTTCCGATGTTTGATAATTCATATTTTATGTGGACTAAAGTTAGTAAAATGATTTTTGTTCCAATTTCGTAAATGTATGCACAAAAAGTAACATAATATTAACTTACATACCTGATACACATGAATTATTTTGCAACTATCAATATTTTCGTAGTACTAGCGTTCAAAATCCGAATACAAGGTCAACAATTTTCGTAAATGGCGCGAAACGGCGAGCCCGCGAATAAAAAGTTTAAATGTTAAAATTACGTTTATTTTTTTAAATCACAAATACGTTCCATTTCAAGCTATTGGTACTGTTCTTGAAACATAAAAGTCTTAAAATAAATATGAATCTCCCGCAAAACTAATACCTTTAATTAACAGGACAATGTTATGATGGAAATTTCCTTCACCATGCAAAGAAGGGTTAAAACTCTTTCTCAAGTTTCGAGTGCTCTAAAAGGAATAGGTATAGGTACCTACCACCGGTATGCTCCTGATTGAAAGCCGTCTCAAAAGGTTCAACAAATGCCTACATGAAAGAGCATTTCCCAACTTCAACTTTTATTTAATAAAATTGCAAACTTTTCAAATACCTTACCGATTTTGTTTGGCTAAAAGATGTTGGTTTTAAATGTTATCTCTTACCTCTATAGTTGATTGTTGGTTGTTGAAGTTTGTGTAGATGAGAAAGCTAGTTTTCGCCGCGTGTGTTGTCGAAAGGTCGAATGAGGCGGGCGCGAGGCGTGGGCGAGAGGCGAGAGGTATCGCGCGGCTCCGCGGCGGCACTACCGCGCGCTTCCGAGTCCGGCCCGCCGCCGCTCGCCGCTCGCCGCCCGCCCTAACCGCCTCCGACGACCACTAGAACACCCTATTCAAACTCGCTCAACGAAACTCGGATCGTTCGAATAGAACATCTATCCCGTTTGCGTTACACTCCGTTTTACACTTAGGTTAGTATTACCAAACTCGTTTTTCGACGAACATTTCGACATGGGTGATCTCGAAAGCCCCCGCGCTCTGATTCTTTGCTGTGATTAATCGGCAAGCCACCTGCGGATCCGGTGTAGCTTTACGTATGTAATGTTGTTTTCACAAATAATATTTAAATAGCACTATGCTTAAAAGCATTTATAGAGAAAACACCTGTATGTTAGTTGTTGGTAAATTAATTATTACAGAATGTATTGGTAAAATAAGCAAATTTAATTATTTGATTCCCGTTGATCACGGTGCTGGGTCAATGATCCTCCGTATAAGTACCTACTTGTTCACATATTTAGTAAATGTAAACTCATCAGTTGAGTAACAAGCCTTTTTAGTGAGCAACAATATGATTTTATTCTTGAACATTGTCGTCACCTTCTGAGTCCTTTAGGGTTCTATTACTGAGTTGTAAATTAATAGTACATTGTTTAACGAGGGCCGTAAGTGGAATATTGCTAACGAGAGTGTATCAGAAGCCCGACGCCGAAGGCGGAGGGCTTTTGATGACTCGAGTTTGCAATATTCTTACGCCCGTGTTATACACAATGTTTTTCATCACATTTGCGAGGAAATAAATAACAACAAAAGACAGAAAAATGTAAGTTTCATACAGCAGCACCAATCAAAAATTGACAACTTCACTTCCAGATCAGTGCTAGTAGAGCGCGCAGTTCAATATTTCAACCAATCACAGAGCAGTATTCTTGCGGGGCGGGGCGTCGTGACCAACTAGATTTTTTTATTCAACCAATCACACAGTAACCAGATTTGCTTAAGCCAATCAGAGGGTTCTATTATTTAAAAAAAAAACCATAACGCCCATGGGCGTAATATAGCCCATTACAGCTCAGTACGCTTGCGTATAATAACACCATTTTCGAGCAAGTGTGATGAAAATAAGTTTCTGTCACAAAAAACCAATCGGATACCGACTTATCAATCAGTAGCTGAATTATTTTTTGCAAATTTTGAAGGACACATCACATATTTTATTACAAAGGTAAGTGCAAGTTATTAAATAAGAACTTGTGAAAAGGTTTCTTTATATTTGGTTAAAAAAAGTTTGTGCCAAGGCTTACACTCATTGAATTTACGTAGATTTAACGTAACGTGCTCATACTTCATATAAGTACTACACTACTTGCGACCAATCCATTTATAAATACGTATGTATAATATTGGTGCCGCAAATAGTAACTTCAGTATTCCTAAATGTAAAATTTTAAAAGCATATCTTATTACTTAAAGTGGGTAACCTACCTATAGTTACCTACACTCGAGTTCAAATAAATAAGTTTACAATAAGTACATACTCACTTGAGATTTTACTCCACATATTCGTTTACATAATATCAAATTGGTTTAATATTAGGTAATAATGCGTGCTCCCTTCATGTGATATAAATCCCACCAAAAACATAAATGTAAAAAAAGAGAGCCAAGTTCAATACAAAAAATATGCTTGGCTGTGGGCTTCGCCGCAAAAAGAATGGAGATCTAAATGAATGCCAAGTTATGCAAAATCCAAATATGTATTTATATGAACAAAATAACATTATGAACAAGTATTAAACTCTATTTCTTTGCTTTATTGGATACCTATAACAATTGCTGTTATTTAAAAATGTGAGATCTTAAAGTAGGTTAGATTTGACTTGACCAGTTTTCATTACATCAGTAATTTTATAAAGTTATTCAACATACATATATATATTTTAATTCTGATAAAAACTGGCCAAGCCAAATCTAACCTACTTTAAGATCTCACATTTTTAAATAACAGCAATTGTTATAGGTATCCAATAAAGCAAAGAAATAGAGTTTAATACTTGTTCATAATGTTATTTTGTTCCTATACATACATATTTGGATTTTGCATAACTTGGCACTCATTTAGATCTCCATTCTTTTTGCGGCGAAGCCCACAGCCAAGCATAATTTTTTATTGAACTTGGCTCTCCTTTTTTACATTTATGTTTTTGGTGGGATATCATTACTTTTTGTAAAGAAAACTAGGCAGATATTAATGTTTTTTTCTTGCGTTTCCGTATTGCTCGGGAGCGCTTTTATGTAGATTTACTTCTGTTCTGTGTATAATTATGTGGTGCCGCGCCGCACGCCGCCGACGACACACATAGGGGCAAAATGCCGATTTAGGCGGCCAAAATTATTTTATCGCATTTATGTACTCAAACTCGTGATTTGTTTGTAATTATAATTCCAAGAGGGCAGTAGCACAGTGGATCGAAATGACAAAAAAATGGACATCCACTTTTTTTTTAAAAACCTATTTAAAAAATACTTTTCGGTTGAAAATGTTGTAAGGAATAAAAAATGTTATATATATTTTTTCAAAATAAGGCTTATTTAAAGCAGAAAAAAATAATATCAGTGTTTTTTGTATGAAACTGAAGAATAAGTATCTTATTATAAGAAAACCGTTACCGATCCTGCTTTCTAACCTTTAGAATATTATTCTCCTACTTAAAACAGTTGAAAATAGTAAACAGCTTATCTCGGTAGGTGCCCGCTTTTTTCTATAATCCAGTCAAAAGTCAGTAAAAACAACACTGTTCTTAGTTGTGTTTTATTTTTTTATTTTCAATAGTTTAACGGTATATTAATGATCGTTAAGTGTAAATACGACATATTTTCGTCATTTTTATAACTGACAAAGAAAACAAAATTATAGTTACGTTACGAGACAATTATGAAATTTTTTAATATAAGCAAATATGAAAGTAAGTGACCTATGAATGTCGTATTAAACTTGTGAGATTGTGTATTCATAGATTATAAAAATCTTGTCTATATTTCCTAAAGTGCTTATTGCGCGCTTCGGCTGCTTCTTCCGGTAATAACCCAATAGGCAAGAGAGCTTCTTCCATTACAGTTGCCCCATGTTATAGGATTTTGTGCATTGTTAGGCGTCATCGGATGCCAGGAATATAGTCCTACATAAATTTTGGCGGTCTCATTATTAACACTTCTGTTTTTCTTTCGTTTGCTCCTTTCACTGGATTCAGCGAATATCTTTGCTGGTCGGCCTGATGATCCTCGTTTTATCCTTGGTATTTCGAAGGTTCCTTGTAACCATGCATCGTGTTTTTTTAAGATAATATCGCTCTTCCTATTTGACTCTACCCACTTCTTCTTAAAGTCTGACTTTAAAAAAGACAATTTATGCTTTATATCCTTGTTGTGTTCGTCACAATAGTTTTCTTGCGATAAAATATACGTCTCAAGATATTTTAGTTTCAATTCAAAATTTGCAAGATTTTGTGGCTGCATTTTCTCAAATAGGAACCTACGGGTCACTAATCTTGCCTCTGCAACTCCTTCCGATCCTAAAAGAAATCAAAACTATTTTAAACACAAAAGTAAAAAAAAAAAAAAAAACAAGTGGTTTTGCATCGTGGTATTTAATGGCCTCTAAAACGCATATTCGCAAAAAATCGCAGCCAAAGTTAATGTAATTATCTAGTACAGTTACTCTACTTTATGAAATTACTCGTATTATGGCCCGGACGTGCCATGATGTATAACAAAAACCTTTTTATAAATCAAAAACGTGGTTTTTTACAACAATTTTAGAAGACTTATTTCTACCTCGGGAAATAATAATAGATATTCAAAATATTCACATAAATTTAATGTTTTATAATACTCTCTTACCTGTAGAACTAGGATCCATCACAACTTTCTTCAAAATAGACACTAAAAAAACACCACGATTTTTTAAATGTAACGTGTTTTTACGAATGCCGATAAGATGTGCGTGCACTGGGAGCGACGATCAACTTTCGACTGGCATGGCAGTTCAGGCACTGCTGTAAGGGTTAGGGAGGGGGTAGTTTATCATTCTATGGTTATTCAACCTTATCGGGAAGTGATTATTTCTTATCTAGGCTACATTTTTAGAAATCGATTTATGGCCGCCTAAATCGGCATTCTGCCCCTATGTGCGACACCCCGTTGGCCGGTTGTTTAGCGCGTATTACAAGTTTTTTGTATGGGGAATGGGGACACCACTTATTTTTTGAGTAAACTTTATTTTATTATTTCTGTTATATAGCAAATATAATAATACATATATTGGGATGGTTGCAACGCTACAATTATAAAAAAAATTGTATGGCACCCCCTTTTTTTTTAGATTTTTTTTCTAGGCTTACACACAATTACCGAGCTGGATTCCAAATTTCATCCTTCTAGGTCATCTGGAAGTAGGTTAGTTTTAGGTACTATATGTCAGTCAATACTAAAATTTACGACTTTTTGACCTTCATATCTTTATAACCGTTTGAGCTAGCTTCATGAAATTTGGGCTTCTAGGTGACCTTATGAATATAATTAAACACACGTCGTTTTATGTGTTTACGTTAAAGAGGTTTTGAGTTATAGAAGGGTCAAAAGTGGCACCAAGTGGTTCGTGTAATGATACACTTGGCGCTGGCTAGCCAGTTCCTTTGCTTGAACTTGGCTTGACACGCTGCCGCGTGTCTAGATTAATTTTTTTTTTAATACCTTGGATTACTTGATATAAAGTATTTATGACATTTATGTATCAATAAAGTGTATTCTACTATATTTATATTCAATATTATCTCTGGTTTAAGTATACAATTTCCCGCCTAGCGGGCGCCTACGCTGTGGTCGCTTTCCGCTAAATGCAAGGAAAACCACGGGATCGGCTACGAGCGTAGCGCATAGCGATTCTTGAGTAGGTAGGTACTTAATTCATCGAAAAGCATGACAATTCATCGGAACGATTCCATTAATTGTCCGTATATATAAACCACTCTTTAAACATCATTTGCGAATTGCGACGTATTACGTGTCATTACGATACAATTTAATTTTCGTCTCAGCAGCTCGCACAAGCTTTTTGCTGCCTGAAAACATTGAGCAAAATGCGATTTTGCTCACTCCGTGAGTCAAAGTAGCTTTTTACTTTTGTGGCCGAGCACTGTCATTTCATAATGTGGGGTCTATTACAAATGTAATAGTAGATTGTATGACAAGGGGCTAAAATAAGCCATATTACCACGAGATGGATATTTTCCCGAGCGAAGAAGAGAAATGTTTTTTGAAAGAGTTGTGATTGGTGGATTTAAATGATTTGGTATTAGGGACTAAAAAACACCTGATGTTTGATTGGTCGATTTTAATATGTAGCTGTAGGTATTCTGGTTGGTTGATAGCAAAGATAAATGTTTTTTGAAAGAGTTGTGATTGGTGGATTTAATATGGTGAAGTGTTTTGATTGGTCAAATTAAATGTGTTAAAAATCATAAATATGTATACATATTTTTCCTAGGGGCTAAATGTACTACTTTAGCCCCGCTTATTAAGCCTAATATCACACACTTTTCGAGCATGAGATGTGAAAAATATTTAAACTTCATTAGCTCTGGCCCTTTCGTTTCGAACAAAGAAAATGACAGGAATAGGTCGGTTCATTCAAAGGCAGTGCCAGGATAAGCTAAGTGATTCTGCCCCCCTCGATTTCGGGCTTGTAATTTTTATGGATGGTGGTGTGGCTCTACATTAGATTTTTTTTACGTTTCTTCTTGCAAATCTGATTCGTGCGAACATTTAGCATAGTTTTAAGAATTTCTTATTTCGTCTTGAAGGGCAGTCAGTCCAGTGACGTGCGCCCATTATGGTATTTGCAGCGGAGGGTATTTGCACATGCGCAGTGGTACATATGTTGAGCTGTGTTGAGCGCGCATCATGTAGGTATTTAAAACAAAAAATCCCGCCATTGTTATTTGCTTTGCAGTTGTTCAAAAATGTGTTGAAAATGTACAGTAAAAGTGACTTATCAATAATAATAATTAACGTAATAATAATTTATTGCGCTCCAATAGTTCAGTAGGTATGTTTTTTAGAATTACGGTGCAGTATTTTTTGCTGTGGAACATAATGATTTACTTAAAATTAAATACGTTTCCTAACCACAAAATAATGGTTTTAGGTGAATAATATTAAGAAGAGCGGATTTTTGGTACTTAATTATGTATTTGCTTCACGTAATATTCAATAAAATAAAATAAAAAACTTATCTCCGGCGGCTAAAATTGCTTTAAATCATTTAAAAACAACCCAAAAATGCCCCCCCACAGCGTCAGTTATCCTCAAAGAAGGCGACTTATTTTGAGATCCAACCCGAATTCAATTTTAACCTATCTATTTTAAACTGACATTTCTATATTATTTTTTTATTTTCTCGCACGATGCGGTACACGCGCGTAAAGATGATTTCCAACTTGTATCATAAATAATTTACTTTACAAACAAAGTTTTAACCGACTTCAATTTAGTACTCCGCCAAGCCAAATAAACATTTCCACATTTTCTTTCCACTTTACCAAATGGACTGCTTTCCGAGAGTAAATACGTTGATTATTATTATTACAGATGAAAACCATATCACTTTGGCACAATTGACATTTAGGACTTCATTAGTTGCTATTTCAACGGAATCAATCAGAATCAGTAGGTAACGTACTTTTACAGTTTTAAGTACGAGTTCCATAAGTCATCTGTGGTCTTCATCATCAGTTCCACTTCACCAAATTTGTGATTTCCGAGTGTAAATACGGGTCGTTCTTCTTTTCGACCGACAATAGCCTGTCCTTCGTCTTATTACGGCATCTCATTTGAGTACCTAATGATGTTTCCGGTTTTATAATTTTCGAATGAACGTCCATATTATTTTATTAATTAGTATTATTTAATATTTCACCTTTTCTAAGTAGCATTTTTTTAAACGGTTTTTTTGCTCGTGGAATGCCGTGACATATTGGTAAACCAAAATGTGGTCCCCACTGAAAGAGTCCACTTTGTCACATATTTATTATTAAAACCAACATAAAAAAAAAATTATATTGGCCGGAAAGGAAACTTTAATTAGTTCTAATGAAGAAACCTATGCATTTTTTTTAAATCGCAATTCAAAAGTACAATTTTCGATAGTTCAAAAAGAAAAAAAAACAGAAAATCCTCGGTTCATTGTCGGTAAAAAAGAAGAACGACCCATACACTAGTTATAATAGAATATACCGAAATTACTTCCTTCTATATTTGAGGAGTTCCCATCATCCAACTAAAGTTTTGATAACAATGAGATCAATGGAAGCATATACTTTCAAATAAAAAAAGAATTGTACGAATCGGTTCATAAATGACGGAGTTCTGAGGTACAAACATAAAAAAAATACAACCGAATTGAGAACTTCCTCCTTTTTTTTGGAGTCGGCTAATAACTATTTTACGTGTTAAATCACCATACTGATGGATTACACTATTGTAAATTAATAACACCACCAAATTACCAACTGTATACTGTACCCATGAAAAGCAATAAAGATTACTGATAAAACTTTGTCTTGATATTGAATGTAAAAATTCTATGCTTTCATACATTCAGCATACGCTCATATACAAACACAATTGTATAAAACTCTTCAGCACGTGTCGCAATGCTGTCAAGATCACCTATTTCAAGTTTTGTTCAATTTAATTTGTTTATTTTGTGCGTGACCGTGTGCTAAACTTATATGGCTTAGTTGAAAACCGGCTTCATTAGGTGGTTCGTAATGCTCTGTCTATCTTTTTTCTTGGTCTGAGCGTCCAGCTCCCTCACATCCGTATTTTCAGCCTCTTTCTCTCAAACTTACCAAACGCCTCGCCTACTTACATTAATGAATTAGGAATGGATGAAAATTTTAGAAATGCCTGATTATTTTTTTGGTGATAGGAATATCCTTCCTTAGCACCAGAAAAAAGTTTCAGATTTTTCAGCTTCGACAATTATTTTTGAAAAATATAAACGGTTTCCTCATTTACGTTTTGGGTCAAGAACGGTAAATAGATACTTTCCTTGATCTGTCTCATATTACAAAAAACTATCTTAAATATCTGTGGTAAACTGACACTGGTAATGACCAATATAGATGCTGCAAGTGTCAATATCATTGCCAGTGTCAGTTTACCACACATATTCTGGTGCTAAGGAAGGTTATTCCTATTACCAAAAAATAATCAGGCATTTCTAAAATTTTCATCCATTCCCAATTCACGACGATAAAATGTTGATGAGATGAATTTATCTGACAAGTTACTTTTTGATCATGCATGTCTATCTTTTTTTCTTGGTCTGAGGCTGAACGTTTATTTAGATACTTACTGATGTTTTGTATTGTTTATTATTTATATTATTAATAAATAGCTAAAACTATAGAGATTATTATCATATTTGCTAAATACCACTTAATTACATTTTAATATTGTACTATTAAATATTCTGTTTTTAAAGTCTGAATCGAGAAGTTGTCTAAACCCCATGTAGATAGTTGTGTCTCAGAAACTGGACGTAGGTATATTAACATATCTGGACGTAGGTAGTTAGGTTAGGTTAGGGTTTTGGTTCTCAATTTGGTAAATACCATAAATTACATTTTGTATAGTACGGAGATACAATTTATTTACGAATGGCGCAGATTTCGAATATATGAGTAAATATCGATGTCGATGAGTAGTGAAAAAAAACCAGACAAGTGCGAGTCCAACTCGCGTGGTGGGTTCCGTAAAATTCCTATTCTCTAAGCATTAGGCGCTCCATACAAAATACCAAAAATATTGAGTATTATCCAGTTTCTTTGAATACTCAAACTTCTTATAGGTTTTCCTGTAATCTTTAGGCAAAGAACTATTTTCCATATTTTTTTCAGAATTTTAAGCTTAGTAGTATCGGAGATAAGGGGAGGGGAATGGTCAATTTTCGTCTTATTTCCTAAATTACTTCAAAACTATTTTTGCTAAAATTATAAAAAAAAATATCTAAGATGCTTACAACAGCCCCTTTCATTTGATATGTCACTCAATACAGTTTGCGAAACTTTTTTTTTTTAATTTTCCAATTTACCCCCCAAAAGTGGCCGTCTTGTTCAGAATTCATTAATTTACTTTACGCGTCCATCTTTGGGTCACCAATTTACATATGTGTACCAAATTTCAACTCAATCGGTCCAGTAGTTTCGGAGCAAATCGGCTGTGTCAGACGGACAGACAAGACAACCGAGTGATCCTATAAGGGTTCCGTTTTTTTCCTTTTGAGGTACTGGAACCCTAAAAAAATTCTTTAGCTGCACTAAACCTCGAGCGAGCGAGATACATCGTGCGAGCGAGAAAGCGGAGACAATGACGTATGAAGACCTGGCAGAGAACATGGTTCTATTCCTTTCTTACCCGTTGTTAAGTACAAAAGTAATAAGAGATCGGATATATAGAATACGTTCAATTTATTAGGGCCTATCTGCCTTTTTCTGTAATCTGTGGTAATCTGTGCCACCCAGAATAGGGCACTGGTCCCACCGCCGGCGACGAGCGATGAGCTATATCGGCGATTTTCTCGCCCAAGAAACGAACAAAAGATAATCGCTCCCGTGTAAATAAAAGAGCGAGATATAGTTCATATAGTTGATCGCAGTGTGAACAGCGAGCGATGAACTATAAATATATATCTCTCTCTTTTATTTACACGGAAGGAAGCAATAATTTTTTGTTCGTTTCTTGGGCTAGAAAAAAATCGATAGTTCATATCTCACTCGCCGGCGGTGGGACCTAAGAAATTTTGCTTAAGGACCTTCCCGCGGATATCGACCACAACTACCACAAGTTACAAGGACACAATAGTCTTGTTTCTGAGGTTAGTTTGGTCAAAAAGTTCTCCTCACATATTTAATTACATAACCATCGAAATTAAAAATACAAGTTAGAGTTAATATTTATTAGCTATATTTTATAATAGACAAAATTTTGTTTTTACATACTGCTCCGTCACATAGATTGAGATTGGTATTATTTGTTACACCATTATTGTATTAATTGGTTTTTAGCCGGTCAATAAAACTATGACTGTGTTCTAAATGCATAATAAGAAAATATATATATAAAGGCATGATCAATAAAACTTATTTTAACTTAGAAATAAAAAGTAATTACACTTATCACTATCATTATTATTTTCAATAAATAATATATATTATCCACCGTTTTATTTCAAAAAGCAAACAATTACGTAGTTTTCAGACAATTGAACAGAAAAGAAAGGAGCGTAGACATAAACAATGATATTACATTCTTTAAGTATTCTCGATACTAAAACTAATACCAATATTTACGCGTTATCGAGTTACATTGAAGAGTATAACAAAGATGACAAGTGGAGTTGCAATTATAAATTAGTATGAATAGGTCTATTAATGGAACATGTACCATTGTATATTGTTAGAGCAGAAACCGAAATAATCGGTTTAACATGCGATGCTTCTAGAAAAAACAACCCATAGTATTTTCTTCATGCTCCTCAATTGTACTGAACTGTCGTAATATATTCACCCCCATGTATAAAACTGTTAATATTCTATGTTTAGCATTAGTAATGGCACAATTTGTTACTTCTCACGTCAAAAGGCACCTGATGACATTATATCTTGGCAGTGAACATATCTTAAATATGCATAGATTTTTATGGAAGTTATTCGTGACACGAAACTTTACACACAAACATAACAATGTCATCATTACAGTAGTTCGTTAAACTTACATCGGAGAACTGTATACCATTAAGATAATTTGATATAGCATCGCTAAAAGCGAACTGTAATAATTTGATATTATCAGCGATTTCAATCAATCGATGATTGACTTAGTATACACGTTCTACGATAGTTAACGAATTTTATATGAAAGTACAAACGAAATTTCGATAAATTCTTCACGAAAACAGGTATTAAACATCTATACTGGCATACAATTCACGGTATTCAATACCAGATTACGTGAAGAGGTTACTTTGAATGAAACCACTATAATATTTAATTACTGCGAAGGACGCGTCATTTAGTCGTGGCGACCAGTAGGAAACCCATCCATTTAAACGAATAATTCGGAGCCTCCAGTAATTCGACCGAACTCGAGGAAACGTTGTTTTCAGCCCTATTTATTACACTAGGTATACGTAAGTACATTACACAAACACTCGCACAATAAGTACAAAAAGCGTACTACAAATAATGTATACAAACAAACATGGATAAAAACAGACCCTTTTAAAATGTACGTTATTGCAATTGTAAACAATGTTCATTATTGACAAAATGTATAAAAAATTAATCAGTTATATTTAATGATTTATTTGAGATTTGCTGAAACAATTAGCACATATTTTGCGTTTGTATTTCGAAAGTAGTCACATATATAAAGGCCATTCCATTTTTTTAAGTGAAAAATCTTAATAAAGGCACGTTTTAAGGCATCATACTAAGTTTTTATAGAACAGTCTAAAGGCTACTTCATTTCAAGTCATATAAGATTCTACAAAGTAAATACTGACGACTGTTATCAGTAGATGTCGTCTACAAAAAGATATATTTTTGCTTTATTTCCATATAAGGTGACAAAATTGGATTCATCTCTTTGCAGCCATCTATACGTGCGCGACCCTGCAGGCGCTGGTTTGAGACTACTTTCGTGACATTAATCAAATCTTTGCTACACTTAATACGCTTACACAGATCCTTATTTGCCGGCGTACGTGGGGTTCTTGAATGTCGACGTCGCCTGTTTGTAAATGGGGTTTTCGCCCTGAGAACAATAATGGGTCGATATTAATATATGAAAAATATAGACACAAATCTGACAAAAACAAATACATCACAATATGCCGAGTACATTAATTATGGTAAGTGGTAGGTTAAGTGATGAACGAAAAGTGGCGTGAGAATTCATCTCAATACATTTCTATTGATTGTATAACACTTATTATATATATATATATATTAGAATAGAAAAACAACATCACATTGCATCATGACATATGAACCTTAAGATTAGACTTAACATATAAATTTTATATTCCTGTTATGATTACGTGATGTTAAATGTTAATGTTACAGTAAGGCCACTGCAACGCTGGAGAAAATTCTAAGCAGCTAAAAAAGTATAACTTACCGTGTCCCACTTGGCCATCATCCGCTCCTTCTCGAAGCGCGCGAACTCGCGGCGGTCGTGGATGGTGGTCACCATCTTCCACAGCATCAGCAGCGCCAGCCCCACCAGCACGATGGCCGCTATCACCCCCAGCACGATGCCCAGGATAAACACCTAAGTGCACAAAGCATTACTTCAATATAATTTGTTTCTTGCAAATCAACTTCTTAAGTAGGTACATCTTTATCCAAAATGGGGGGAGAGGCGTGTTGGTATAACGGTGCGCCACTTTTCCTACCCCCTGCGAACTTGGCGAGGCCGTTCCGCGGAAGCGTCACTTCACACGGCACAGCATGTCATAAGATACCAGGGGCCCATTGCATAACAATTTACAACTTATAATACAAGCGGAAGTCTCTTTCTAATGCGAGGAGTTGAAAAGAGGTTTCCGCTTGTAATATAAGTTGTAAATTGTTATGCAATGGGCCCCTGGTCGAATGCTTTTGGCCGTGTAGTACTGGACAGTCTGCTTTAGACATAGGATTGCAGATTCGGTGGATAAGCCAGGTCTAAAGCCGAACTGGGCGTCTTGCAGGCGGATATGCTTTGCCAGCTGTTTGTCAAGCAGACTGTTCAGAACCTTGGCAATAACATTAGCCAAAGAAATGGGCCTGTAGTTGGACCTGTCATAAACATCACCAGTTTTGTTCTTAACAATTGGGACAACTACTGTGCGCATAAGTTCATCCGGTAGGTAACTATGACTCAAACAAAGGTTAAAAAACAATGCAAGAATTCTTGAATATGAAGTGTATGATATATGATATTAAAAGTGTTACCTTCTTCGGGCATTCTCGTTCCTCCTGCGCCCTGATGTAGAGATTCTGCTGCTCGTCGTATGAGTACACGAAAACGTACAGACAATCGTCGTCTTCGTCTTGGAAGCTGCACAAGTGCTCGTTCTTGGATTCGTTCGCTAAAAAATGGAATTTGTGTTGTTCACTAACTTCACCATGGATAGATAATTTAATCGAAATTATCTCTTATTGCATTTTTTGTATGCTAACCGACTTCTAAAAGTGAGGATGAGAATGTCTCATGGCTAAGTCAATTTTATAACTTATGGCTAAGATTAATGGGTTTCATTTTAAATACCGGACAGTACCATAGAGAATGCAGTAATTATTTCTTGAGCTGTCCTTTAGCATAGCTTAGGCTGTATTTTCGAAAGATATTCCCGAATGTTCGTAATTTTACCGAAAACAGTGGGTTCCTAACCTTTTCAATATTGTTACCCATTAGGGAAGCTGATTTGACCTCCAATTTAATAACCACTAATACCCGTCGTGTATTGCAAGAAAAGACAAGTTTTTAGATACCATCTCTGTTACCCCCAAAGAATAGCTGTTTTACCCCCGGGATGGGGACCGATGCTATAGAATATTGTATTGTTGATGAGTCTCGGCCTCACCTTCAAGTTTCCCCTTCTCGACGATGGGCAGCGTGGGGTTGACGGGCTCGCAGGACTTGACGCAGGTGGTGTTGGCGTTCCACTCGGCGCCGCGGTGGTGCACCGAGCACAGCACACACTCCTTGAACTTCTCGCAACGACCGGTACATGTCTACAAAAATCGTATTTATGTTTAATCAAACTCGTCAAATTTATCATATACAAATACGCTTAGCTAAGGCTACTGTCTACTGGCCTAACATCAGTAAAGATATCGAGAAATTTGTCTACCAATGCCATACTTGCCTGACATACCAAAGGTGTAACAATAAAGAGTTAATTCTACATCATGAGTATTCACTTCTACGATGGGATAAAGTCGGTATAGATATTTACGAATTGTAAATACAAATTACTCAATTGTAGTGGACTTTTTTTTTATTCACCCAAAAAAACAACACTGGAAAATGTATACTTACGTATACATTTTCAGTTTCGCCAAACTGAGGGCAGTTTGTGGGCGAATGTGCGCTTCTGTCTAACATTTAAACATAGTTGTGTTATAGCTACCTACTAGTAATGAAATTTTGTGTTTTTTTTTATGTTTTCAATATTATTCATTTCCTATCATCAAATGTAGCAAGTAATAAAATGTTAAAAATATAAAAAATCTTACTATGGAGAAATGCAAATCCTAAAATGTTTCAAAATTCAGTAGTGACCATTAAATCTTATCTATTATCATTAGATATTAGAACAATTTAAGAGGGTGCCTCATTGAAATTTCAAATTTTCAATTTTTAAGGACCACCCTAAACTTACTAAATGACTTATTCTAATAACACTAAACTTAGTGTACCATCGACGACACACTCAACCGACCCTCTGTGAACCTTATTACAACTGCGTAAGGTCCACAAATAGTCAGCTAGGTGCGTTGCCGTTAGTACAGTCAGCAGCAGAAGTAGCTAAGCGGGCCTAGTGCTCAAATTGATCTGCACACGGACTCTAATGTCAAGAGAATAAGGTTCTGTGCAGATCATTCTGAGCATGTTAAAGTGCTTAGCTACTTCTGCTGCTGACTGTACGTGACAGGTGCAAGTACAAAATAATGTTCATATATCTACGTCTAAATTGAATTCATAAATCTAAAAGTATTGTTTTCAACCTTTATTTCAATAATTTCACCAAATATGTAACATTACCCCTTCTGAATACAGGATAATCACTCATCTGAAATCTATCTTTGTTAGACATGGCATACCCGAAATTATGGTATCAGATAATGGTCCATATTTTTATCCGTTCGGTCCGTTTATAGCATGGATTAAAATATAGGATAGTTACTATCCCGGGTCTACGCAGACGAAGTGCGGGCGGAAGCGAGTATCAAATAAATCAAGACATAGGTTCCGACACAGATATTGATCATATTTATAAAAAAAACATTTATAAATCTACGGTTAAAAACATCGGAAGAAACAGTCAAGAACGTTTGTATGGAAAAATGACCATTCATTTCCAATTTCAAACATATCTATACCGACCGTTTGTATTCCATGGTAGAAGTTTATACTCATGATACAGAATTGGCTCTTTACTGTTACACCTTCGGAATTGGTTGACAAATTCCTCAATATCATTACTGATGTTAGGGCAGTAAACTTAGCTAAGCGCATACAGCTATTAATGCCTTGGTGTCCTCATGTGGCAATTTTAATACATATTCTCGAGGATTCAGGAATAACAATTTAGTTTGTCCTTTAATGCAAAATAAGGCGTTATGGATTGACCAATAGACTTCTCATGTTCGGGTCATCCAATTGACGATATCTAATAATCTGAGATAAGATATCTTTAAGAAGCCTTGATATCTTTAAGTTTTTCAGGACTGACTGACAGATTTGATTATGTAACTAACACGTAAGTCTACAGTGTGTTACCGGCACGCGGGCCTATATTAAAACTTATAATAATATGTTCCATTAGAAATTGTTTGCATGTATTAGCTAATCATAATTATGCAAATTAACTGCGCAATTAAATTACCAAAATCCGAATCTTCAATGTATTGTCGACGCCAAAAATACGTTTACACTTTTGCACCTTATTCCATTGCAATAAGGCGAATAGTGTAAACGTATTTTTGGCGTCGACCGTACTAGGTGTAATGACGTCGTACCTAATAAACAAAGTATGAACAGCTGTCATTTACACTTATTTGTCAATTTACTTTGCTGTACATTGCTGGTAATTTAAATTTTGTTGGAATATTTATGAAGTCGGAATTTTAGTTAATTAATTGAATTAAGCCTTTACCATGGCCTATCTATAACTCAATATTTGAGAATGTTCATATTAAAGTTTCCTCATGTTAAAATTGATAACGTAGTGTTGCTACGTGGATAGTAAACCATCAAATAATTGTAATAAAGTATAAATTACAAAATTAATTAAGATCATAAAAAGATATGGACCTTAAAGGTTTTGATTTTCCATACAACAATTAGTACAAATATCACACTGTGGCGTCATGATTCAATGTCAATTAGTATAAAACGTTTCAGCTGCCGCCAGCGAGGTCCGTTTTTAACTTAATTTTTTGGGTATTTATGTTCTTTAATTGTAGTTGCTCTCATACAAACATTTGTTCCTCTCCAAAAACTGGTTCGAAAGTCATCGTAAAAAAAAGCCTATTGTACACTCAGCTTCAAATACTCTGTAGCAGTCAACGTGGCCTAACTATTTGGCCATACTAAATATATGGTGTACCGAACTATTTGACTACTTTGGTTGATTTGACGCTGAGTGTACTTGTCCAATAAAGTTTTAATAAATAAGAATTTTAATTTAGCTTACCGGGCACTTGTCGCAGTATCTGCCGGAGTAGTGCTGTCCGCCATTGACGTTGCACACACACTGGCCGCAGACGCATTGTCCATTGCCGCTGCAGATTTCACCACCATCTACGAAATACATACTTCACTTTAATACATTTTGCCGTTAAACTGCCACAGCTATTTTACTAAGAGTAAATGACTGAGACGACAATCCTGCACATTTCTCTCACGAGGATTTACAATCTACGGCACTGAGACGCAAACGACAAGCTGCCTATTTATTATTATATTAGCAAAACGCTACTAGAACGAGAAGATTTCAGCAAGGGCGCTACAGAAATCAGATTGCTTATTATATTACTTCTTAAGCATTCGAAACAGATCAATGTCACGAGAATTTCCCAATTTTAAATCAATACACCTTTTCAAAAGCATTTTCGTGATGTATCTTAGTAAAAATGATTCTTACAATAATAGTGCAGTAGTGGTTGCTAATCGCACAGTAGATAGTATAATTTCAAGCAGAAAAATAAATCCGTACAAACATCCGATGTGATGCACGCACACAGACAGTTGTTCCAATAAACTTAAGTGCAAGTCGGGGTAGTCGGCGGTACATCAGTCCGCGTGCCGCGCATGTGTGCAGAACTGCTTTGCAATGGGGCGCAGATGTAAAATGGGGGGCCGAGACTCTAGTCCTAGTGAGACTCGCGTTCTCCTTCTAAGCCGGGCACTCTCGGCAGAGTGGCCGTGGTTGTGCAGCTGTGCAGTCAACGGCACCAATATGTATTTGTTACCGGCCAAACCCGCTTTCAGGACATACTAGTTTTGCCTAGGATAAACTAGTTCTTCCTATACGCGATAGGATTAACTAGTATAGCCTAGTCCAAACTAATTTGTCCTAAGCCCGATAGGATTAACCAGTTTAAAATATAACAATATCTGCCAAGAAGTCGACGGAGCCCCGCTTTCGTTTCTGGGACGCAGTCTCCCGCCCTCCGCCCGGGCTCCAGCCAGAAACTCGCTTCGTCGGCCCTTTGTTTCACGTTCAACTAAGGACCTCCTTCGCGAGCTTCTGGCTCCGCAGGCTTGTATATACACTCTAGGGGTAGGACAGACAAGACCACGTGGAAGTGGGGTGCGCTGAGTCGGGTTTTGGTTTGGTTTGGGCTAGGCTAAACAGGTTAATCCTATCGGGCTTAGGACAAATTAGTTTGGACTAGGCTATACTAGTTAATCCTATCGCGTATAGGAAGAACTAGTTTATCCTAGGCAAAACTAGTTTGTCCTGAAATCGGGTTTGGCCGGTAGCATATTCACTCAGTTTCATAAATATGTATACTACAACCTTATTGTTGCAAAAATAAGGTCTGTGTACACATTTTTGGGACTTTTTGGTGTATACATATTGGTGCCCTTGACTGTTCATGAAATTATAATGCATCAAATATCATTATCGAGTTCGTTCCTGGCAATGTGCTTCCATTTGTATTTATATATATATATATTTTTAATATATTTTCTTTAGTTTTTTTATTACAATTTTATTACTGTTTACATTTTGTCCGTTTTTAGAGTTCCGTACCCAAAGGGTAAAACGGGACCCTATTACTAAGACTCCGCTGACCGTCCATCTGTCTGTCCGTCTGTCACCAGTCTGTATCTCATGAACCGTGATAATTAGACAGTTGAAATTTTCACAGATGATGTATTTCTGTTGCCGCTATAACAACAAATATTAAAAAACATAATAAAATAAATATTTAAGCGGGCTCCCATACAACAAACGTGATTTTTTTGCTCGTTTTTATAGATAGTGGTACGGAACCCTTCGTGCACGAGTCCGACTCGCACTTGGCCGGTTTTATTTAATTTAAATTCCACAACATTTACTTGTGTTTAAAAACAAAATAAGCAATATTTGCTTTTTGGTTCGTTATGATATGACCTGCCACTACGATATTAAAAATAAAAATAAACGATGTTTGCTATATTTTGCACTTTTGTTTATATAAAATCGACATGAACCTAACACATAAAATTGTGATCGATTCTAATTTTTTGAATTTTTTTATGTATGTCAATTGAAATTGGCAACATGAGTCATCCCGTGTACATAATTTAAAAAAATAAGTTGGGCGGGAACGGGAACTTGATAGGTTATTGACATACTCGCTGTTTTAAGATTATTGAAAATAATAAATTTTTGGAGAAAAGCACTATATCTGAAATCACTAAAATTAACTCATCCGTGAATTGCTATTTCCCGGCCTCTGCAATAATGTACTATTTCTCTCTTTCTTCTTTCTTTAATTTTGCCGGTTACTGCGTTAGCGAGTATATTTACTGTGCTGGTGGTGAATACCTGGCGGGCGACACGGCGTCTGGTCCCTGAGGCAGTCGCAGGCCGCGCCGGTGTACTCGGGCCGGCACTGACACTTGCCGCAGACGCACTCGCCGTGCTCGGGGCCCGAGCACAGCAGCCCCTTGTTGCGGTCGCAGGAGAAGTTTTCGCACTCGCAGAACGGACCGGAGATCACCTGCAATCATTGTCCGTTGAAGTATTCCGCAACATTTTAACGTTTTTTAAAACTCGACAACTCTCGAGTTTCTTCTGATTAGAGTGGAGCGTGGGTCATCTGTGCAACGACTCACTTCGAACTCAAATCTTCCACCATTTTTTTCATTATAGGACACGCAGATAGATTCATAAAATCTTTTAAGTTAGCGAGGTTTAAATAAACGTACTCTATGCAAGTTGTCTGCTAGCAGAACCGTATATTCTTAGTGTTCCTGTTCCCTATTTTCGTCTGTATATATCGAATATATTTGTCATTTATTGTGTATGTGTGCGTGTATCTGATGTTGCACCGCCCACGATCTGTCTGCTTTGTCTAAAGGTTGACTGGTAGAGAATGCTTACGGCCTTTTGTACAATGAGTTCTTCTTTTGAGCAATAAAGATTAAATAAATACAATTACTCTGTCAAAGTTAAAAATGAAGTTTCGTTCCATTTCAAAAACATTTATATCAAGATTCCATTGAAACAGAGAAGTCCTTTCGGCGACACGAGTACAGATGGTAAGTTGCGGAAATTTTCCAAAAATAAAAAAAAAAACCTCCCTAAAGAAGAAAGAAAGTTTCGCAACTGTTGAAAGTTTCCGTCGGCACAACAGTGTAGTCGCTCGTGAGCAGTGAATACCTCAGACAGGTCGGACATCTTGTTGCACTCGCAGACGCCGCAGATGCAGTTCCCGCGGCCGGAGCAGACGGCGCCGGAGCTGGCGTTGGTGGGGCGGCAGCCGCGGTCCTGGTCGGCCGAGCCGCCGCCCTGCGCCGAGCACTCGCAGTGAATACCTCAGACAGGTCGGACATCTTGTTGCACTCGCAGACGCCGCAGATGCAGTTCCCGCGGCCGGAGCAGACGGCGCCGGAGCTGGCGTTGGTGGGGCGGCAGCCGCGGTCCTGGTCGGCCGAGCCGCCGCCCTGCGCCGAGCACTCGCAGTGAATACCTCAGACAGGTCGGACATCTTGTTGCACTCGCAGACGCCGCAGATGCAGTTCCCGCGGCCGGAGCAGACGGCGCCGGAGCTGGCGTTGGTGGGGCGGCAGCCGCGGTCCTGGTCGGCCGAGCCGCCGCCCTGCGCCGAGCACTCGCAGTGAATACCTCAGACAGGTCGGACATCTTGTTGCACTCGCAGACGCCGCAGATGCAGTTCCCGCGGCCGGAGCAGACGGCGCCGGAGCTGGCGTTGGTGGGGCGGCAGCCGCGGTCCTGGTCGGCCGAGCCGCCGCCCTGCGCCGAGCACTCGCAGTGAATACCTCAGACAGGTCGGACATCTTGTTGCACTCGCAGACGCCGCAGATGCAGTTCCCGCGGCCGGAGCAGACGGCGCCGGAGCTGGCGTTGGTGGGGCGGCAGCCGCGGTCCTGGTCGGCCGAGCCGCCGCCCTGCGCCGAGCACTCGCAGTGAATACCTCAGACAGGTCGGACATCTTGTTGCACTCGCAGACGCCGCAGATGCAGTTCCCGCGGCCGGAGCAGACGGCGCCGGAGCTGGCGTTGGTGGGGCGGCAGCCGCGGTCCTGGTCGGCCGAGCCGCCGCCCTGCGCCGAGCACTCGCAGTGAATACCTCAGACAGGTCGGACATCTTGTTGCACTCGCAGACGCCGCAGATGCAGTTCCCGCGGCCGGAGCAGACGGCGCCGGAGCTGGCGTTGGTGGGGCGGCAGCCGCGGTCCTGGTCGGCCGAGCCGCCGCCCTGCGCCGAGCACTCGCAGTGAATACCTCAGACAGGTCGGACATCTTGTTGCACTCGCAGACGCCGCAGATGCAGTTCCCGCGGCCGGAGCAGACGGCGCCGGAGCTGGCGTTGGTGGGGCGGCAGCCGCGGTCCTGGTCGGCCGAGCCGCCGCCCTGCGCCGAGCACTCGCAGTGAATACCTCAGACAGGTCGGACATCTTGTTGCACTCGCAGACGCCGCAGATGCAGTTCCCGCGGCCGGAGCAGACGGCGCCGGAGCTGGCGTTGGTGGGGCGGCAGCCGCGGTCCTGGTCGGCCGAGCCGCCGCCCTGCGCCGAGCACTCGCAGTGAATACCTCAGACAGGTCGGACATCTTGTTGCACTCGCAGACGCCGCAGATGCAGTTCCCGCGGCCGGAGCAGACGGCGCCGGAGCTGGCGTTGGTGGGGCGGCAGCCGCGGTCCTGGTCGGCCGAGCCGCCGCCCTGCGCCGAGCACTCGCAGTGAATACCTCAGACAGGTCGGACATCTTGTTGCACTCGCAGACGCCGCAGATGCAGTTCCCGCGGCCGGAGCAGACGGCGCCGGAGCTGGCGTTGGTGGGGCGGCAGCCGCGGTCCTGGTCGGCCGAGCCGCCGCCCTGCGCCGAGCACTCGCAGTGAATACCTCAGACAGGTCGGACATCTTGTTGCACTCGCAGACGCCGCAGATGCAGTTCCCGCGGCCGGAGCAGACGGCGCCGGAGCTGGCGTTGGTGGGGCGGCAGCCGCGGTCCTGGTCGGCCGAGCCGCCGCCCTGCGCCGAGCACTCGCAGTGAATACCTCAGACAGGTCGGACATCTTGTTGCACTCGCAGACGCCGCAGATGCAGTTCCCGCGGCCGGAGCAGACGGCGCCGGAGCTGGCGTTGGTGGGGCGGCAGCCGCGGTCCTGGTCGGCCGAGCCGCCGCCCTGCGCCGAGCACTCGCAGTGAATACCTCAGACAGGTCGGACATCTTGTTGCACTCGCAGACGCCGCAGATGCAGTTCCCGCGGCCGGAGCAGACGGCGCCGGAGCTGGCGTTGGTGGGGCGGCAGCCGCGGTCCTGGTCGGCCGAGCCGCCGCCCTGCGCCGAGCACTCGCAGTGAATACCTCAGACAGGTCGGACATCTTGTTGCACTCGCAGACGCCGCAGATGCAGTTCCCGCGGCCGGAGCAGACGGCGCCGGAGCTGGCGTTGGTGGGGCGGCAGCCGCGGTCCTGGTCGGCCGAGCCGCCGCCCTGCGCCGAGCACTCGCAGTGAATACCTCAGACAGGTCGGACATCTTGTTGCACTCGCAGACGCCGCAGATGCAGTTCCCGCGGCCGGAGCAGACGGCGCCGGAGCTGGCGTTGGTGGGGCGGCAGCCGCGGTCCTGGTCGGCCGAGCCGCCGCCCTGCGCCGAGCACTCGCAGTGAATACCTCAGACAGGTCGGACATCTTGTTGCACTCGCAGACGCCGCAGATGCAGTTCCCGCGGCCGGAGCAGACGGCGCCGGAGCTGGCGTTGGTGGGGCGGCAGCCGCGGTCCTGGTCGGCCGAGCCGCCGCCCTGCGCCGAGCACTCGCAGTGAATACCTCAGACAGGTCGGACATCTTGTTGCACTCGCAGACGCCGCAGATGCAGTTCCCGCGGCCGGAGCAGACGGCGCCGGAGCTGGCGTTGGTGGGGCGGCAGCCGCGGTCCTGGTCGGCCGAGCCGCCGCCCTGCGCCGAGCACTCGCAGTGAATACCTCAGACAGGTCGGACATCTTGTTGCACTCGCAGACGCCGCAGATGCAGTTCCCGCGGCCGGAGCAGACGGCGCCGGAGCTGGCGTTGGTGGGGCGGCAGCCGCGGTCCTGGTCGGCCGAGCCGCCGCCCTGCGCCGAGCACTCGCAGTGAATACCTCAGACAGGTCGGACATCTTGTTGCACTCGCAGACGCCGCAGATGCAGTTCCCGCGGCCGGAGCAGACGGCGCCGGAGCTGGCGTTGGTGGGGCGGCAGCCGCGGTCCTGGTCGGCCGAGCCGCCGCCCTGCGCCGAGCACTCGCAGTGAATACCTCAGACAGGTCGGACATCTTGTTGCACTCGCAGACGCCGCAGATGCAGTTCCCGCGGCCGGAGCAGACGGCGCCGGAGCTGGCGTTGGTGGGGCGGCAGCCGCGGTCCTGGTCGGCCGAGCCGCCGCCCTGCGCCGAGCACTCGCAGTGAATACCTCAGACAGGTCGGACATCTTGTTGCACTCGCAGACGCCGCAGATGCAGTTCCCGCGGCCGGAGCAGACGGCGCCGGAGCTGGCGTTGGTGGGGCGGCAGCCGCGGTCCTGGTCGGCCGAGCCGCCGCCCTGCGCCGAGCACTCGCAGTGAATACCTCAGACAGGTCGGACATCTTGTTGCACTCGCAGACGCCGCAGATGCAGTTCCCGCGGCCGGAGCAGACGGCGCCGGAGCTGGCGTTGGTGGGGCGGCAGCCGCGGTCCTGGTCGGCCGAGCCGCCGCCCTGCGCCGAGCACTCGCAGTGAATACCTCAGACAGGTCGGACATCTTGTTGCACTCGCAGACGCCGCAGATGCAGTTCCCGCGGCCGGAGCAGACGGCGCCGGAGCTGGCGTTGGTGGGGCGGCAGCCGCGGTCCTGGTCGGCCGAGCCGCCGCCCTGCGCCGAGCACTCGCAGTGAATACCTCAGACAGGTCGGACATCTTGTTGCACTCGCAGACGCCGCAGATGCAGTTCCCGCGGCCGGAGCAGACGGCGCCGGAGCTGGCGTTGGTGGGGCGGCAGCCGCGGTCCTGGTCGGCCGAGCCGCCGCCCTGCGCCGAGCACTCGCAGTGAATACCTCAGACAGGTCGGACATCTTGTTGCACTCGCAGACGCCGCAGATGCAGTTCCCGCGGCCGGAGCAGACGGCGCCGGAGCTGGCGTTGGTGGGGCGGCAGCCGCGGTCCTGGTCGGCCGAGCCGCCGCCCTGCGCCGAGCACTCGCAGTGAATACCTCAGACAGGTCGGACATCTTGTTGCACTCGCAGACGCCGCAGATGCAGTTCCCGCGGCCGGAGCAGACGGCGCCGGAGCTGGCGTTGGTGGGGCGGCAGCCGCGGTCCTGGTCGGCCGAGCCGCCGCCCTGCGCCGAGCACTCGCAGTGAATACCTCAGACAGGTCGGACATCTTGTTGCACTCGCAGACGCCGCAGATGCAGTTCCCGCGGCCGGAGCAGACGGCGCCGGAGCTGGCGTTGGTGGGGCGGCAGCCGCGGTCCTGGTCGGCCGAGCCGCCGCCCTGCGCCGAGCACTCGCAGTGAATACCTCAGACAGGTCGGACATCTTGTTGCACTCGCAGACGCCGCAGATGCAGTTCCCGCGGCCGGAGCAGACGGCGCCGGAGCTGGCGTTGGTGGGGCGGCAGCCGCGGTCCTGGTCGGCCGAGCCGCCGCCCTGCGCCGAGCACTCGCAGTGAATACCTCAGACAGGTCGGACATCTTGTTGCACTCGCAGACGCCGCAGATGCAGTTCCCGCGGCCGGAGCAGACGGCGCCGGAGCTGGCGTTGGTGGGGCGGCAGCCGCGGTCCTGGTCGGCCGAGCCGCCGCCCTGCGCCGAGCACTCGCAGTGAATACCTCAGACAGGTCGGACATCTTGTTGCACTCGCAGACGCCGCAGATGCAGTTCCCGCGGCCGGAGCAGACGGCGCCGGAGCTGGCGTTGGTGGGGCGGCAGCCGCGGTCCTGGTCGGCCGAGCCGCCGCCCTGCGCCGAGCACTCGCAGTGAATACCTCAGACAGGTCGGACATCTTGTTGCACTCGCAGACGCCGCAGATGCAGTTCCCGCGGCCGGAGCAGACGGCGCCGGAGCTGGCGTTGGTGGGGCGGCAGCCGCGGTCCTGGTCGGCCGAGCCGCCGCCCTGCGCCGAGCACTCGCAGTGAATACCTCAGACAGGTCGGACATCTTGTTGCACTCGCAGACGCCGCAGATGCAGTTCCCGCGGCCGGAGCAGACGGCGCCGGAGCTGGCGTTGGTGGGGCGGCAGCCGCGGTCCTGGTCGGCCGAGCCGCCGCCCTGCGCCGAGCACTCGCAGTGAATACCTCAGACAGGTCGGACATCTTGTTGCACTCGCAGACGCCGCAGATGCAGTTCCCGCGGCCGGAGCAGACGGCGCCGGAGCTGGCGTTGGTGGGGCGGCAGCCGCGGTCCTGGTCGGCCGAGCCGCCGCCCTGCGCCGAGCACTCGCAGTGAATACCTCAGACAGGTCGGACATCTTGTTGCACTCGCAGACGCCGCAGATGCAGTTCCCGCGGCCGGAGCAGACGGCGCCGGAGCTGGCGTTGGTGGGGCGGCAGCCGCGGTCCTGGTCGGCCGAGCCGCCGCCCTGCGCCGAGCACTCGCAGTGAATACCTCAGACAGGTCGGACATCTTGTTGCACTCGCAGACGCCGCAGATGCAGTTCCCGCGGCCGGAGCAGACGGCGCCGGAGCTGGCGTTGGTGGGGCGGCAGCCGCGGTCCTGGTCGGCCGAGCCGCCGCCCTGCGCCGAGCACTCGCAGTGAATACCTCAGACAGGTCGGACATCTTGTTGCACTCGCAGACGCCGCAGATGCAGTTCCCGCGGCCGGAGCAGACGGCGCCGGAGCTGGCGTTGGTGGGGCGGCAGCCGCGGTCCTGGTCGGCCGAGCCGCCGCCCTGCGCCGAGCACTCGCAGTGAATACCTCAGACAGGTCGGACATCTTGTTGCACTCGCAGACGCCGCAGATGCAGTTCCCGCGGCCGGAGCAGACGGCGCCGGAGCTGGCGTTGGTGGGGCGGCAGCCGCGGTCCTGGTCGGCCGAGCCGCCGCCCTGCGCCGAGCACTCGCAGTGAATACCTCAGACAGGTCGGACATCTTGTTGCACTCGCAGACGCCGCAGATGCAGTTCCCGCGGCCGGAGCAGACGGCGCCGGAGCTGGCGTTGGTGGGGCGGCAGCCGCGGTCCTGGTCGGCCGAGCCGCCGCCCTGCGCCGAGCACTCGCAGTGAATACCTCAGACAGGTCGGACATCTTGTTGCACTCGCAGACGCCGCAGATGCAGTTCCCGCGGCCGGAGCAGACGGCGCCGGAGCTGGCGTTGGTGGGGCGGCAGCCGCGGTCCTGGTCGGCCGAGCCGCCGCCCTGCGCCGAGCACTCGCAGTGAATACCTCAGACAGGTCGGACATCTTGTTGCACTCGCAGACGCCGCAGATGCAGTTCCCGCGGCCGGAGCAGACGGCGCCGGAGCTGGCGTTGGTGGGGCGGCAGCCGCGGTCCTGGTCGGCCGAGCCGCCGCCCTGCGCCGAGCACTCGCAGTGAATACCTCAGACAGGTCGGACATCTTGTTGCACTCGCAGACGCCGCAGATGCAGTTCCCGCGGCCGGAGCAGACGGCGCCGGAGCTGGCGTTGGTGGGGCGGCAGCCGCGGTCCTGGTCGGCCGAGCCGCCGCCCTGCGCCGAGCACTCGCAGCTCTTGCCGAAGCGGCCCGGCTGGCACGCGCACACGCCGCACGCGGAGATGCCGTGCCCGCTGCACACTAGAGGGCTGTCGTCGTACGCCTGTGTAACACGGAACTCAGAATACTCTGCGTATTTTGTTGGCGAATCGCTATCGAGAGTTTAACGTCTCTGAATATCCTGGTTATGCTCAGACTTCACCAAGCATTTACACTCCTATGAAAGCCAGAGCGAGAAGGACGCCAGAATCTTAACTAGAAGAAAATATATACCGGACAGGATAGTACCAAAACTGAATATTATAAAACATGCTACTCGTTATCAGACTGTGTCGCTGTTTAATAGGCTACCAATTAAGTTCGAAACAATTGATTTTGATAACAGATACATTTTGAACGCAAGATTGAAGGAGTTTCTACTCAAAAAATGTTATTACTTGGTGACTGATTTTATGAAGGATAGTTTGAAGTGAATATGTTCTTTATTTTTATTTATCTACTGGCGTTATGACATTTAATGATTTTTTAGGGTTCCGATACCTCAAAAGGAAAAAAAACGGAACCCTTATAGGATCACTCGGTTGTCTGTCTGTCCCTCTGTCACAGCCGATTTGCTCCGAAACTACTGGACCGATTGAGTTGAAATTTGGTACACATATGTAAATTGGTGACCCAAAGATGGACGCGTAAAGTAACATAATGAATTCTGAACAAGGGGGCCACTTTTGGGGGGTAAATTGGAAAATTAAAAAAAAAAGTTTCGTAAACTGTATTGTGTGACATATCAAATGAAAGAGGTTGTTGTAAGCATGTCAGATATATTTTTTTAATAATTTTAGCAAAAACAGATTTGGAGTAATATAGGAAAAAAGACGAAAATTGACCATTCCCACCCTTATCTCCGAAACTACTAGGATTAAAATTCTGAAAAAAATATGGAAAATAGTTCCTTGCCTAAAGATTACAGGAAAACCTATAAGAAGTTTGAGAATTCAAAAACTCTGTACTGTATACTTTTTTACCTTTTAACCAAATGTTTTGACTAAGACAAATCACTACAAACAGCCAAGTCACTACTTGCTATAGTTAGACTGGTTAGTAATGTATGGCTGTCTCTTTCCAAATATTGCAAATTGAATTGGTGTGCCAAATTGCGCCCGTTTGTACAACGAGTCATGCCGTGTTACTACTTTAAAAAAATAATTTGGGCGGGAAATTGATAGGTTATTGACCAACTCGCTGTTTTGAGATTATTGAAAATATTTTTTGATTTCCTCGCATTTTTGGAGAAAAGCACTATATCAGCCTCGGCGGGATAGGCAATTCGTGGATTCGTCTCTATTAAAATAAAATCAACTCATCCACGAATTGCTATTTCCCGGCCTCTGCAATAATGTACTATATCACGATGCGAATAAGGAGACGTTACGCCCGCAACTCATATGTTAGTACGGTCGAGGAAATTGAATGTTTATCACTTTTGGACTCTATGTAATGGTATTAAGGTCCAAAAGTGATAAACATTCAATTTCCTCGACTGTACCTTGGCTAGATAGAGAAAACGAATTTTCCTACACATTTCATCACAACTTTCCCCACTACATCGATTTTTCGTGGCTGCAAATATACATACAAATATTGCTCGTTTAATATTATAGGATATAATTAAATATCTGCCAGATATAATAAACTAATAATACCTCATTCCATATATCATTAGAATTTTAACGAACAAATTCGTCTACGTTTCTTCGTTTATCTAGGGTATCAAAGGCCAATTTTATACTAGAATAGGTACTTATCATTATTATGCTATCATTAAGTGCTTTCCAAACATAACAATATTAATGTTTTTTTTGCGTTCTGAAATGGTTTTTCTTGAAATCGCATGACGATTAAAGCATCTTTTTAGAATAGGGTCATAAATATAAACAAACCTGAGATATTCGACAGGTATACGCAACTAATATATAACATAATATGACACGTTTCTTTGCGTCGGGAGTTTAATATAGAAGATATCTTACATGGTGACCACGATGTTCGCACGGGCAGTCGCAAATCATCTCCAACTCCACAGTGAGGCCCTCGGAGATGACTCCAGGGTAGATGACAAACGTCTGCTTCCACTTGCTCGGGTCTTTCGGGCACTCCTTCAATGTGATCTCAGCCGTGAATTCCACTACATCGCCCACCTACAAATAAAAACTGAATAAGTAATTGATAGAATCCATACTAATATTATAAATGGGAAAGTGTATGTGTTTGTATGTTTGTTTGTTTGTTTGTTTGTTTGTTTGTCCGTCTTTCACGGCAAAACGGGGCGACGAATTGACGTGATTTTTTAAGTGGAGATAGTTGAAGGGATGGAGAGTGACATAGGCTACTTTTTGTATCATTCTAACCCCCCATTTCCCTAAAATGGGAGGTGGAAGTTTGTATGGAGCATTCCGCAATTTTCAAGGTAGAAAGCTAAAAATTGGTATGCGGAATATTTGTGACTAACAAAAAAATCTTGCATCATTTTTTTTTTGGAAATCTATACCCAACCCCTTACAAGAGGGGGTGAAATTTTATATGGGACTTTTCGCAGTTTTCAATGTAGGAAGCTAAAAATCGGTACACAGACTCTGTTACCAACGAAAAATACCTGCCTTTTTTTTGTTTTTTTTTCTCCCAGCCCCTAACTATGTAGTGTCAGTACGTAGAGTCGATATGTAGAGTCGATATGTAGAGTTGATATGTAGAGTTGATATGTAGAGTCTATATGTAGAGTCAGTATCTAGAGTCGATATGTAGTCGATATGTAGAGTCGATAAGTAGAGTCGATGTGTAGAGTCGATGTGTAGAGTCGATATGTAGAGTCGATATGTAGAGTCTATGTAGAGTCGATATGTAGAGTCGATATGTAGAGTGGATATGTAGAATCGATATGTAGAGTCGATATGTAGAGACCGTTTGTAGAGTCGATATGTAGAGTCGATTTGTAAAGTCAGTATCTAGAGTCGATATGTAGTCAATATGTAGTAGAGTCGGTATGTAGAATCTCCCCTGTTGGAGTGCGATGGGGTTGAAATGTCTAAATATGGGTGTCGTTTTTATTGTTTTTTGGGAAGTTAATTACGAAAATGGCATCGATTTTGAAATTTAACATCGTGAACATGAAAATTCTTGAAAGTATTTGTGCCAAATTGCAATTCAATTGGAACATACAGGTCAAACTGAGATGCAACTTTTTGTAGGTAAACGGTTAAAATTACTTTTAGTACGCGGGCGAAGCCGCGGGCACAAGCTAGTTTTGTTATAAATGTATTGTCCTCTGAAATAATAATATTACTTACCCTTAAACCGTCACACTTATTTGTCTTAATTGCATTGGTTTTGTCGAGGCAAGATGAATAATATTCGATTTGTATGGCGTCACTAGATGTGTCCGTTATTTCAACCGCAGACGTGATTTTCTGCAGGAAACAAAAATTTGACCAAATTAAACAATATCGCATAAATGATAAAAATACTTAGTCACTATCTGGAAATGATTTCATTGTATTCTCATACTCTTTCCTATAAATATAAAAAGTAACACATTGTTTTCCTTATTTACGAAACGTCATGAATCACATGTAGGTATTATGTTTAATGTGAAGCAAAACATTGTTTGCTGTTACTACAACATTATTACATTGATCTATTTTATGTATGCAAACAATCATGAGCTATTGGGTTGTAATTGGCAAGTATTGGGTTCGGTCCGTGCTATGGTCCATCTTCGGGACTTAAGAGCCATTGCAGTCTAGATGTAGAGTAAAATTATTTACCTATTCATTCATTTATGGTTCACGATCCATCAAAATCGACTATTTATCTGCTTGCTCTTTGCCCTCGATAGTGCATTATGTTTTGTTAATTATATTTATCAAATTATTTAACGTGTACTTACGTTGTACTGTTCTCGCACTAAATCAACAACGTTATCAGAATTCTCCGTGAGTACGCCGCTGCTGGAGCCCTGGATGTGCTTGCTGAGCTCCTCATACACGCCTATTTGCTCCGACGTTACCGCGAATATAACGTTGATCGAATGGTCCTTTGCCTGAGGGACATCACCACATTAGTATCACTATCTAATTGCTCGAGATATATATTAAATTAAAAGCTGAATATATACAATACCTTTTGATTAATCTGTGAGATGCTGGGGTAGTCTTGTACGGTAGAATAAGTGTACAAATTGTCTTGCATGTGACATTCACCATCGTTGGGTTGTACGATTCCACCGAGCTGTAGAAAAAGACGTAATTGTGTAAATATCATTAAAACTTTGTAATGGTTAATGATGAGTATAGGTACTACTACGCTACCTTGCCATCGCCAGCATAATGGAAACCGGCGTCAGTCGAGAAAACAAGAAGCCTGTTAGCCTTCTGGCGCCAACCGATGTCTTCCTTGCAGACCATAGCTTGCATGATGGCGTCGAAACCGCCCTCGGGCGCGTCCAAGTTTCCAGACACGTCGGCTTTAGACACAGCTTGCTGCAAAAATATTCACCATCATTGGAAAATCCTGTACTTCTTGAATTACTTAAAAGACATATTACATCCATTATTATACATACATCGAAGTAATTAGTGTCAGTACTGAGTGACATCTGATTCTTAAATCCGTACGGTGCGGCGCAGCCCTCGCAAGGCGCCTTCAAGCTAAAATGAAAACATCACTGTTAACGAAAGTTTATCGGGGACCGTAAAACTAGGTACCATAGAGCACAAAGTAAGGTGACCAATTTGTAAATCTTATTAGAGAAAAACCAATCTCGTAAAATGAACGCCCCTTTACTAATCCGCATGTTTCAGACTGTGATATTGTAGCACTTAGGAACTGTATGTTAATTCCAAAGTGTTGCAATAATTCTTCTTTCTCATACATTGTAGTATATCATATCAATTAATGGAGATGAGTTTATTTTAAGTTTGATTTTACTAATAAACTAAATAAAATGGACAGAAATACAAAGTGTACCCGTTTAATTTGATCATGAGTGTAATTACTTAATTAGTCAATTGTTATATTGTTTACTGTATTACTTACTTCTTTTCAACAGTTGAAACATAAGGCATAACCACTTTATCTACAAAAGAACCGAATCCAATTCGGAAATTGGACGTGATGTTTTTCATCGTGGTTGAGAGCAAATTGCCCAGGGCAGCCAATTTTTCCTGGTCGTTCTTCATAGATCTGCTGAGGTCCATAAGGTAGTAGAGATCTAGCGGGTAATCCTGAGCGCGGGAGTAGGCGAAAGATAACGTCTCAATCTGGTCTGAAAAAATATAAATCAGACAAAGATTTAGTTAACCCTTTTCGGCCGGCTGTTTAAAAATGCCACTCAAATGTCAGTATTAGGTTTCTGCCTGAAAAATGTAGAGTAGTGGAGCGATTTATTGGAAGTATGGAAGAAAAAAAAACGACGAAAATGGAAAGGAAATTATGAT
This sequence comes from Epinotia nisella, assembly GCA_932294315.1. Taxonomy (NCBI): domain Eukaryota; kingdom Metazoa; phylum Arthropoda; class Insecta; order Lepidoptera; family Tortricidae; genus Epinotia; species Epinotia nisella. The sequence goes on along the minus strand of OW028679.1, from coordinate 12,950,496 downwards.
ACTTACTCTGTCGCAACTGCAGATTGACTCGCTGAGGTTTGATCTGCACGAGGTTCTCGCCTGAGCCCGCCGTGGACATGGCACCGCCGGCCCCGTGCGCGCCAGACTCTCCATACGACACAGAGCCTGAGCTCGAGCTTGAGCCAGACCGCTCTGAAATACAAATTAATGATTATTGATTAGGGCTTCCAAATACCAGGGATACCGGGATTGGATGCAAAAAAAAGCTTTATTAAAAATTTCGTTTTAAAACAAGCCTTTTAGTAATTTTCTTTGAATATTTGTCAACTACTCATCATGACGATTATAATTTAACACGATGTTGATGAACTTAGTGTATCTAACTAATTTGACAAATTAAAATGTTTGCTAGTTTTTTTTCTGTGCCTATTCAGTGTCCCATTGCCGGGCAAAGGCCTCTCCCCGTGATTTCCACCAGTCCCTACTATGTGATTCTTCGGCCCAATCGCTGAGGAATGCTCCCAGGTCGTCCCGCCATCCCCGTCTGACCCGTTACGTGGCACCCACTAACTAAATGTGTGTTTTGGAGTGCACTTAAAATACTACGCTCCGTAGCACGTTGGCAAACCTTCGGACTTCTGACTCTGTGAGCGACCATGTTTGCGCTCTGTAGGTTAGGACAGGCAAAATACACACGTCGACGAGTTTCCGCTTCAGTGACAAAGGAAGGTTGCCCTTCATGGCAACAAGCAAGGCAAGGAACTCGAGCTCATTAGCGAAGTGAAGTAGCTCATTAGCTACTTCATGGACCAGCAGCTCTTCCAGGCGTTCTCGACTAGGCGCTCGACTTCCTCGTCTTGCCTGTTGCTGAAAGAGAATACTGGCCCAAGTAAATTTACTCGTCGATATATTGTATGATATGACCATTGCCTGCCTACCTCGACCTACGACCTACGTTTTGTGCTCTTGGTCATCACCTGAGTGTGCAAGAATACGAAAAAAAAGAACATTTGTATACGTCGATACAACTACATCGGCAATAAGTTGTATACCAGATAATTGTGTTTCATCATACTATGCATAAAATAGAAATGAATGACATGTCCAGAAAAATTGTGATTGATGTGATTCGATGACTTGTTTGGTGTTGAAAAAAGTAATTAGTCTTTATTTTGTAAAGGTGAACTATAACTAAACTGGTTGCTAAACTGCCACTGGTTTCATTTTGGAATCATTTTTTGCAAATCAACTGTCTCTCTTGGGAACTGGCTCTTTTTACATGCCATAGCTTATAAATATCAATTATTACACCTTATTATGCAGTTGAGATTATAAATAATCAACTATCTAAGACATTAAGCATTTAATCATTCAATATTTAAGTCAATAAGCACATTATGCAGCGTGAGTAGCTGGATGGTTTTGTTAAAAAAAAAATCTGCTTTCTGGCTGACATCTCCCGTACTTTGGAAGGCATGTCTAGCTGTTGATGTACAGAGACAATTGCTGGCTTATATATTAAAAGGAAAATTCTATCTAATCCTCATGCACAAGCGACTAACTCCGTGGCGCAGATGAAATTTGTCGTCTTGAGCGATGATATTAAGTTTATTTAGCATATTTCGCTACTTTGTAAGAATACCGGGATCCCGGTATTGAAAAACGCCCTAAACCAATCAAAAGAATTTTCGAAAAACCCGACTGCTTTTTGAGAAATATATATAGCCTATGTCACTCCCATGATTAAGAGGAATCCAACGACACCTCATACATCAAAATCCATCAAGCCGTTTAGGCTACAGGAGGCCACAAAGAAATAGACATACATACATACATACTTACATACACTCCAGAAACATTACCCTCTTCCTTTGGCAGTCGGGTAAAAAGGCGGGATCCCGGGATAGGAAGCGCTATTATTGATAGTCATCAGCTCATAATATAATAGTCCCACTTGTCACAGTGCTGAGTACAGGCTTCTCAGAGGAGATGGGACTTAGGTAAACAAAAGAGAATAAGGCTAGTCCCCAACTAATCTTATTCTAGTGGGGAATGAGAACATCCACTAAGACAGAGAATTACTCTTACCTACTTGTTTTAACTTTCTGAAACTAAAGTTTAGACTTTATTGTTTGACCAGTAAAACGACCCAACAAGGTATTATGAAGCGCAGGGAAGCTCAAAACAACTTTTTACAGGCTAGTAAAAGCGAAAAAGTCGTTCTTGGGAAATTGTATAAAATTCTACAATAAAATTCCAAAACACATTACCGAACTTACTGACTCTAAATTCAAATCTGTCGTTAAACGGACACTCATTTCAAAAGCATATTATAAGATAAACGACTACATCATGGATAGGGATATTTGGCAGCGATAAAATCCTGCACTAGAAACCTGTCGTAAAATAAATAGGCTTTCTACTGTAGCAATGTAATTTTAAAATTTTATAATACTCTGATACTGATATGATATATTGTATACTGTTTTGAAAAAATGACACCTCGCCGAGTTTATTACGCCGGTTCTTCTCGAGGCAGAGGTTTACTTTCCGAACCGGTGGTAGTTTATCGACATTCATAGGTGCATGTAATATGCCTAAATTGAAGAATAAATCACTTTGACTTTGACTTTATCAATTTCATAAACGTGACTCATGAATTTAACAGTAATAAATTATAACATTAATCCTCGTCCTCGTTCTAATCGCATATTTCCGGACCATACGGGAAGTTTAACAATAACAGTATTTTGCAACGGGCAAAAATTAACGTTTATAGATGTTGAAAATCCATTAAAGAAGATTCCAGAAGCACTTAATGATGTTGTGATTATGTTACCTCGGTTTGACTTAAACCTTTTTTTATTTTAAGTGAAATGATAAACTCTAATGGCCGTATTAATGAACTTTTAACAAACCTATTTTAGCTAAAATGCCGTAAAAAAACGTTTGTCTTTATCTGTCACTTTGACATTTGTGTTTCTGAGAGAGGGATAAAACACAATTTATTATTAACAAATTACAATGTTCTGTCAGGTATAAATATGAGTAACTATAACTACTTTCTTATACAGTCAGCATCACATAGTTAGTAGCAGCCAAATGTTACGGTACACGTATTTATTACTGTAAGAGTAAAGGTGCGCTACGGTGTATTTGGCTACTTTGGGTGCTACTGACTATACGATGCTGACTGTAGGACCTAATTACGGTGTGATTGAACTATGACCTAAGTATAATATAACCGCTAAGTCTAGCGGTTCGAAACGCTAAATCAAACTATATTATTATCTATAGCTGCCCGCGCGGCCCCACCCGCGTATTAAAAAGAATGCAAGCGAAGCCGCGGGATATAATATATCCTATCCCGGAGGCCCATTCTATAATGGTGAAATAATTTTTGAAATCAGATGTGTAGTTTCGAAGATTTTACGTACAACTTATAAAGCTAAACACTCACAAGGTTTACCTCTTTATCACACGAGTACAGAAAAAAGATGATTAATAAATGAAATTACTTCTGCTCAGTTCCTTGTTGTAAGCGGGGTCTATTGAACGCTGGTTGTCAGGATTGAAGATATAGGCCTCGTTGCAGCCTGCAGTGCCTCCTTCCAAAGCGGGGTTGAAGCATCTTGGGCCGTTGAACAGGGCTGCAAAGCACCAGGCGCAGCTCGCTGCCCGTATACAATCACTGCAGGTTGTTTTACTGGAGCAGGGGTTCTGTGCCAGCTGTGCTAGAGGGGCCGGTTGGTCCGCCCAGCATGCCGCGGCCAGGCAAGCCAAAAGGCATAGTCGTAACGTCGTTCGTTGAGACATTGTGTGCGATTTGATTGTGCTCAGATCGATATCTGGAAAGGAAGGTAAATGTTAATGACCCGTAAGTCAAGTCGGAGGATATTGCTCGGAAGCAGAGAACTAAAACTAAGATAATGTGTCTTCTTCATTCTGCTAAGCCCCTGCTACTTGCAAAATACCTATGAACTCAGTTTTCGCATCAGTCTAGATCGTAGTTTAGTGGTATCGCATTTTTTCCTACTCAATTCAGAATTTCCAGTTTACTCATTTAAATCCTACTAATAGTATAAATCCGAAAGTTTGGACGTTTAGATGTTTGGATATTTTTTACTCAATCACGCTTAAACCAACCTATTTGGATGAAATTTTGCACGAAGATATTTTATAGTCTGGATTAAAATATAGGATAGTTTTTTTCCCGGGTCTACGCAGACGAAGACGCAGGCGGAAGCTAGTTTACTATAAACGTTTTGTTTTTAGAATAATATAAAACAAAATGACGAACCTATACCAATAAATAAATTCCTTAGGCGAAATCCATTCTTTACTGAATTAATTACAGATCACGAAAGAAAGACGCGCATTTCTAGTTCATGCACTGACTGTAGTACCTATACCCGGGAAGATAAATATATGTTGAAAAGCTGCTATCAGACGAAACCGAAATTGTCTATTTGTTAGCATAGTATAGTCAGTAAAACATGACCCAAAACACCTCAGGTTAAAACTAAAAAACAAGTTTAAAAAACGTAACGCAAGGGAAACAGCTGGTGTATTACACCGCATGGGTTCGCGCGGGCCGTGCGCGGGCGCCGCGAGAAAGGGCGCCGCCCACGCGCCAGATCGAGGTCGCCGAGACGTGGGCCGACATACGGGAGGAACGTGTGACTGATTGTAAATTTCGTACATTACTCTAGTTACACCTGTAAGAATTCAATCAACTTCGAAACGAAGGACAAGGAAAATAAAATGAAAAGGGAGAAATCCTCTGTAATTTCTTGAGATCAGCGCAATTCCAAAATTCGTGTGCCGCGTCTTCCGAATGTTCTCACTAAAATAGTTGGTGCATGTACCTAATAAGATGTCACGTCACATCCGCTTTTGATTGTATCATCTCTTTTCTAAGTATCCTCTTCGTTTATGTTTTAAAGTAGTTTATTTACACACATACTAATAAACCTGCTAAAATGCGTTCAGAAACTGGCAGTAATGACCAGCGTTATATCAATAATAAGATTAATAAAAATAACTAGCTTTTGCCCGCGGCTTCGCCCGCATACTAAAAGTAATTTTAGCACCAATACTTTCAAGAATTTTCATGACTACAATGTTAAATTTCATAATCGATGGCATTTTCGTAATTAACGTCCCAAAAAAACCATAAAAACGACACCCATATTGATATTTAGACATTTCAACCCCATCGCATCCCAACAGGGGAGATGGTATTTCTTGTCCGCCACGTTGGATTTTAAAATCGTTGTTTTTTTCGTAATCAGCGACCAGCAACCCGATAAACCATAAAAACAATACCCATGTTGATTTTCAGACATTGTCACCACATTTCTCCCTTTTAGGGGTTGAATTCTCGAAAAACCTGAAACACGTGTTTACTCATTTATCGCTAGAAATACTCCTGTGAAGTTTCGAATGAAATAGTCTTACTTATTTTGTTTCCCCATACAAACTTTGACCCCTATTTCACCCGCTTAGGGGTTGAATTTTGAAAAATCCTTTCTTAGTGCACCCCTAGACCTTATAAGGAAACTACGTGCCAAATTTTAAATCTCTAGAACCAGCGGTTTGGGCTGTGCGTAGATCTAATAGATCAGTCAGTCAGTTTTATTCTTTTATATCATCATCATCATCATATCAGCCGAAAGACGTCCACTGCTGGATATAGGATTCTTTTATATATTTAGATTAATTTGTCTCTGTAGGTTATTTTGTAGGCTTTGTTTATTAAGATATCGATATTGATAAAGTAATAACTTTCAAATTTCGAAGCATGGCCCAGAGGTCAGAGGTCATACATGTTCGATGGAAATCTAGTTGGTCATGATTTGAAATCTAGTTGGCCATGGCGGTGCAATGGCGGTTATTCTAATGGTTCCCGAACACATCATTGAGGATTTATGAAATGTGTGTAGATAAAGTAGTGTATGCAACTGTATAATTTTATATACATAATTAGGCCTTAAAACACTCGTGTGGTCCTATTATGAAACTCGCTGCCGCTCGTTTATTAAACCAGACTCGTGTTTTAAGGCCTCTCATTATGTACAGTCAGCATCATATAATTAGTAACAGTCAAAGTAGCGTTTTTCATACAAAAGTCAAACTTTAAAAGGTGCATTCATATATTGTATAATAGAAAGTTATGTATCTATCGGAAAAATTCGTCATATTTATTGAAGTTAAGGGAACTTCCGTGAAAAAAATATACAATTATAGCGACATGTGTGCTTCTCAAGTGGCACGGCACGGCCTAACCGACCGCGGGCCCCATGACTCGCTATAGTCGCTACATAGGTGTCACAGTGTAAGGACATAACCTGTTTTTGTAATAAACAATATCTAAACCGTAAAGACAATATTTTAATTACACCCTGGTAGCGAACTCTAAACAATTAAACCTGTATTGTAAAATCCGACTTTTTCTAGCTTGAGTTTCCACACGCAAATAGCAATTTCAAAATGATAATGATTTGCACATGTTCAAACACTTATTATATTTTACGTCTTCGTGTATTTATGAAATTGAAAAATAATGCTTTATCCATAAGTTACAAAGGAAAACGTGGGGTGCTCAATACTTTTGGCCAAGGCTGTAGGTATATTGTAACACTTCCTTACTTCCACAGTTATAAAAAGACGTGTTGCGATTTATATGATGCTGACTGTACAGTCACATAAACTACTATTTTTTCATAGAGGATAGTTACGTTAGTTATTATAAGACATCATACATTTTGTACAAAATTGTTGCATGACGGGATGTTGATGGAATTAATTTGTAGGTGTAGAAAATATCAATCGAAATGTTCTATTAAGTATAATGCTAATGAATGAATCATTGCTATTATTAAGATTGCAATTCTTTATACCACTTCCGGATACTATTTATGCTAATTTAAGTGTAAGGGTCGTTCTTCTTTTCGACCGACAATAGCCTGTCCTTCGTCTTACTACGGCATCTCATTTGAGTAATGATGTTTACGGTTTTATAATGTTCGAATGAACGTCCATATTATTTTATTAATTAGTGATATTTAATATTTCACTTTCTCTAACTAGCATTTTTTTTAATGTTTTTTTTTCGTAGAATGCCGTGACAGAGTGGTAAACCAAAATGTGGTCCCCACTGAAAGAGTCCACTCTGTCACATGTTTTTTTTTAGAAACCAACTGTAAATAAATATTTATATTGGCCAGAAAGGAAACTTTAATTAGTTCTAATGAAGAAACCTATGCATTTTTTTTTAAATCGCACTTCAAAACCACAATTTTCGATAGTTCAAAAACCAAAAAACAGAAAAACCTCGGTTCATTGTCGGTAAAAAAGAAGAACGACCCGTAAGGCCTAATCTTGGAGTAAACTGAATCCTTGTTTGGTCGACTTGCCACTAAAGTAGGTAATTCATTTTTATTATTTTCAGATATCAGATATATTTAACCCAATTGGTATAATGCAAAAATAGTTAAACATCTGTTCATTGAACTTCTAATTTTAGCTTTACAGTATCAATGGCTAAGTATACATACGTTACATTCGAATAAAGAAACAAGTATAGAGTAATTGGGGCAGTCAATGTCAATCGCGTCATTTCGTTGAGTGTTTATCTACCTATATTACTCATGCCAGTCTTGCAAGAAGCTGTGCGTAGTCGCGTCCTGGACTTTGCGATGAAATCATCGAACCAAAATTAGGGGTTACCATCAAGCGAAACAACACTTAATATTTATGTCTACAACTGAACAGTGAACATCCCTAACAGTGAACGACTGTTGGAAGTGAGAGCGGGCTTGGATACACTTGAAGCCCTGCACTCGAAGTTGTAACGTCTCAGTAAATCTCTTAGTGTAATATTATGTCAACGTAGCATACAAACATCCCTAAGTCATTTTGGCAATAATTATAATTGGCACCCATGCTAGCTACGCCACTGCCCTTGCCAGACAAAGGTGCTCCCGCTGAGCTGCATCATCCGGTTTATGGAAATGATGGAACGAGGTTGGGAGTATTAGGCATAAAGGAGGGGACAAATACACAAAAGATCCCATTAGGTCGAAATGTATCCGAAAGTGCCCTCACCTAAACAAGATACGATAAGATATGGGTGGCACCCGCGCCCGATCGTCGATGGTGACACATCCGGGTGTCACCCGGTGCGGGCCGCCCCCAGCTACGCCACTGCTAACAAGGAGTCTAAGCATCAAGCCATTTTATTACTACAACCATCTACAACTTACCAAAACAAGAGCTTTAAATCCACTTTTGGTTTTACGTAGGTATACTATAGTCGACCCACTTCCACGTCCACTGTTGGGACGTTTACATAAGACGTTACAGTAACGTTCACATCAACACTTTCAGATTCTTATAAACGAACATATCACACTATATCACAATGTTTGACTAGGAACAAGTTTATTACCATTTCGCATTAAAAAAAATAGCCTATATCAATCCATGATGTCAAAGGTCGCAATTGCAGATCTCAACATATTTATCTTCCTGCGTGCATAATTTTTAAAGTCAATATTCTGAAGTTTCCCAAAGTACTGCGATGGACTATTTTAATATGAGATACAACCTATTTTAAGCGCACTTGACGCGAAAGAAGATAAGCTATCAATGTTTGATCTTTCTTTAGCCTGCATCTAATGAGAGTTCTTTTAAGAAAAGTCAATCTTGTCGGAACGATTTAGTTAAAACGTGTGTCGAGTAAATAAAAACCGATAGAGCAGCGCAGGGCACGACTTGCGTCCGCGGCGGATACGCGCCTGACTAATTGAACAGAAAATAACTTCGTCATCGGTGATACAGCCGCAGTCACCAGCGCTTCTCCGAAACAATATTCAGCGAGAGTTCACCTACACAATGTTTATTGGCCGAGTAAGCTCCGTGGAAGACTGTGGTCGGGAACTCATAACGTCTGTCCAATCTCAGTGTGTCAAGGATCGAACTGACCTGATTGAATGGAATTGAACACATTTTATCCTCGTTTATTAGCTATGTTTGCTACGAATCTTTCTCATTGCATTCGTATATCTGCTGCCCTTATGCTTATGCTTCTGCTGTTCTGATATTTTTATTATGACAAAACCTGCCTCAACATCCACGCTCTTTAATTCATAATTTAGAAAATCGACTCCTAAGACGGTGTGATATATGTATACAAATTAACGCCAAATCACAGCGCAAAGTACATGAAAAGTTAATATTAGACATTATGTTGGTTAATTTATAAATATTTATGCCGCAAACATTTAAGTCCGTTAATTAAGGACAAGAAACCGGTGTTTGCTGTACATCGAACGAATTACGTCATGATGACCAATGATTCAAAGTTATCGGAGGCATTCTTTCCGTTACACAATCCACCGCAGCGCAGTGGCCATAGTAATATGCAAATACTTATCTATCATTGGTCGACAGCTTTTGTACGCTGCTGTAGGTTGCTTAGTGAATCCTATGGCTTAGGAATTTCATTAAATTGAATATCAAATGTGTATTAAATAATAAATATTTATCGAATATTTACAAACGAAGAAAACACCCCAATTCCTATCTCCATAACCGTAGAATAGAATTGATATATAATAAGTTCTAAGGACCGGTTTAGCCTAGTTGGTAGTGACCCTGCCTACGAAGCTAGAGGGAATGGAATTCGAATCCCGGTAAAGGCATTTATTTGTGTGCTGAGCACGAATATTTTATTTAAGTATGTAGGTATTTAACTATATAAGTATGTTTATCGTTGTCTAATATCCATATTATAAGCTTTGCTTAGTTTGGGACATGATCGATTGTGTTAGATTGTCCACAAAATATTTATTATAATAGAAGAATGAATGATTTGGCTGTTGGACATTTTATTGTTGCTGAGTCATCAAAGGTTATTATCGGCGTTAACACAACGCAATCGATACCGCTTCCTTTCCTAAGTCGAGTTGTTTCCCGAAAAACTCCCAAATTGTGGGATTTTACGTTTACTTAAACATGTCATCCGAAAACCTGCTTTCAACCTTTCACCATCATTTCCGTGATATTAGGATATGTGAATTGTTACTGTGCATGCATGTAAATTATGCATGCACGAAGTTGCCCGACTTGAATCGACGATTTTTTTCTGTAGTCGAGTCGTCTGGATTTAGTGGGCGCTATCCCCGATATACATATACCTTTAAGAGGGCGTTACAGTGCTCACTAGCGCCACTGGTAAATAATTGTGATTATTTAAATTTAACGATAGATATTTAAAAAAGGAGGCCACTGCATACTGTATTTAAGCACCTTGTGAATACATCAAACTAGTTTTTATGTTGATGGATTCGTCGATCTGTGAACTCAAAAAGAAAAACGGCCCTTTTAACTTTGGACGCATATATTGACGAATCCAGCAACATAAAAACTAGTTTGATGTATTCACAAGGTAGGTAGTTAAATACAAACAAAATACAGTCTATCGTTGTTAATCACATTTATTTACCAGTGGCGCTAGTGTGCACTGTAACGCCCTCTTAGACAAAATGTAATGGACTTTCATACGATTATTATACTTTATTATAGCTCAAAAACATCTGACACAACTCCATTGACAGAACCGACAGACAGACGACAGAAGACAGTTAGTACGTGATTAGTATTTTTGAGCACCTAGTTACTATTACCTACTACTACTACTACAACTAGCTACCACTGCAGATGTATCTATTTGCTCTCAAATAGCATCGTTCTACAATCGAATCCGATCTCAGTAAATCATCCGCATGAACCAACCCGATTACAGATGTACGTGATACGTAACGACAAGAACTCGTTTAAGGAAGTAATACCTATAACAGAACCAAGGAAACAAGTCACCGATAATCTCCGCACAGAACCTTCAACTGTGCTTTCTACCAGTTGCCATATATCGACAATAACGGTGAAGGGGTGCAAGCAGGACAGGGTCAATGACCCGTACCCCGTTGGACTTGCGGACACTGCGACTTTATAACGTTTTTTATACTTTATACGTAATCAGGCAGTTATATGTATCTGGGGGCACGGCAGTGCCCCCGCCGAGTCGAGCAAAGCAAAGAGGCATGGCCGTAGGCTGTACCATCCTTTTCTCGAAGCCATTCAGGCCATTTCAACATCCTGTAATTTTGTGCTGACTAAAGCTAGAACCCTAAATTTTCAGTAACGTATAGGGCATAATATGGCTTAGATATATTACATATTCTCAATAACATTCAATTTGAACTTTTAGTTTAAGAACTATTGCCCGTCAAAGTTCCTTAGTTTTGTCACTGACATACCTAACTCACTCACTTATGGTCAACATAATTCTAAGATACTTCTAGCAGACCCACAAGCTCCAAATTTTAAACATGATTAGTTTTTAGCCTATCAATTCAATAAACCTAAAAATATTGCAATTTCAGTCATGTTTCAGATATAATTATACAAACTTCATAAGATTACAAAGTTACTTTTGAAGTTCCTGCAAATAGTCATAACAAGGCAGGTTCAGTGCACTATACGATGTATTTTTATGCGGTTAGTGTTAGGTGTACAATGCACTAGAAAACTATACAATCGTTATTTGCGGTTGGTAAAATAACAGTTCCATACAAAGTCTATGCAAAAATATTATTCCCGGCTGCATTAATAAATTTGTATGTGTTGATAACACACATTGCACGTAGAACCGATGGCCGTTGGGGCAGACAGGTTCTCGAGTGGCAACCACGTACCGGAAGGCGCGGCGTGGGTAGGCCCCCCCACAAGGTGGACTGATGACCTGGTAAATATCGCGGGAGTCCGCTGGATGCGGGTGGCGCAGGACCGGTCACTTTGGCACCATCATCATATCAGCCGAAAGACGTCCACTGCTGGACATAGGCCTCCCCCAAAGAGTACCAAAGTGACCGGTCCTGCGCCACCCGCATCCAGCGGACTCCCGCGACCTTTACCAGGTCATCAGTCCACCTTGTGGGGGGGCCTACCCACGCCGCGCCTTCCGATACGTGGTCGCCACTCGAGAAACTTTCCGCCCCAACGGCAATCGGTTCTACGTGCAATGTGCCCCGCCCACTGCCACTTAAGTTTAGCGATTCGGAGGGCTATAGCGGACTGGAGGACCAACAGAACTAAAAGGCTCTCTAGCTCCACTCAGAAGCTCATAAAGGAAAGGAGTGAAATGATCCTACAGTCTTCAGCCGATGCGACCTTATACCGCCAGCTCAATAAACAGATCTCCAAGTCCCTTACCCGCGATCAGCGCCAATTCAATACAAATCGTATTGAAGAGGCCATCCAGCGTAATAAGGGCTCTAAAGTGTTCTCGAGAGATCTGTCTATTGATTGAGCAGAGCCAGCTCGCGAAGTTGAAAACTGAAGATGGTAGAATCGTTTCTTCTAAACCTGAGATAATGGGTGAGATAGAGCGCTTTTACGGACAGCTATACACGTCAACTCGCAGACCCGAAGTTGGTCTGGCGGAAGACCCTAGAGCTAGACTAACCCGACACTATACCGACGACATCCCGGACATCAGCCTGTACGAGAGTGTAATGGCTCTTAAACAGCTCAAGAACAACAAGGCAGCCGGTGAAGACGGAATAACAGACGAACTCCTGAAGGCGGGTGGAAAACCGGTCCTTACGGCCGAAATACGGGAGAAATACGAGCTTTTGAGTTATCACAGATAAACTAAATGCTGCAAGTTTCTTACAAAGATAGGCTCTTTTGTCAGGTTAGTTTCGTTAAGGTTCGTCTAGTTGTGTAGGCCACACAAACTCAAGGTTTTATACCCCAAAAACGAATAGACATAGCAAGTGGTGTAGTCACTTTTGGCAGTAATAAGAATATAAATATTGTTTTTCATTTAAATTGATATTTTACAAAGATCAGTTAAACTTTGAAGCAGTTTTCCACCTGAACCTGTTAGAATCCTGGAATAATTGAGTTTGCTGTCACCAGTCAAGGTCAGGAGGCATATTTAGCTTGCTTTATTTCTATACATACTTTGACTTTGTCCACATGAAATATGAGTGCATATCAACAAGAGATGCGCCGAATATGGGTTCTGCCGAATACGAATATGGCTGAATTATTTGTCACAACATATAACCTCTCACAGACTGGCTCGGCCTGGCCACGGCGGTCAATAGTAAACTTGTCACTCACTGTCAAATTTACTATTCACCGCCACCGCAAGCTGCGCCAGTGTGATTCAGGCCTAATGCCTTCATCAGCCATTCCAAAATAGACTCATTCAGTGGTAAAAAACTTATTGATTTTTAAAGTAAAATATTTACAGTAAAGTTTGTCAAACAGTAACAATAAGAATCCATTTTAACAAGGCAGTAACTATAATACATTATTGCAACCAAATAGTTTGGCTGAATAACGAACATTGAAAAATATGCCAAATATGCCGAAATATCGAATAATTACTGAATCTTCGGTGTATCCCTAATATCAACCTCCAGGCTCGATATCATCCCTTTGAGGAATTGTTAGGATAAAAACTATCCTGTATTAATCCAGTGTATAGACCTTTCTCTCAATCCATTCAACAATGCATGATTAAGTAACAAAGACCCAAACTTTCTAGTTTATAATTTTAAAAGGGTATGCAATACCAGTTACAGTAACATTTAGGTATCTTTGCCGTGCGTGATGCATACGTCGGGGTTTTCGGAGCGGGAATGATTTGAGAAAGAGTAGAGATAAACAGATATGTTAGTCTAAGAAAATATCTTATTATGCCTAATGAATAACTACCTCTCTGTGAGTTGTATACAATCTGTGACAAAGTGTTATTTTAATTTCCGTAAAAGTCTTATAACTTATAAGGTAACAATTAAAATAACTTTAATTAATTACCTGCTGTAAATTGAATAGTTGACACGATTTTCAGAATAAACTAATAATATTTTTCCATATTTGGGACAGTTAATCTACGGCGTCTTGCTGTAAATATCCATTTCAAGGAGCTAAATGATCTTTCCACGTCGACAGTTGTAATAGGTGCATATTTAAATTTTTTGTAGGAATCAATTGATGCACGAGAAGTTTGAGATTGAAGTTCTATTTCTTTGCCTTAACTGAAGAGGTTGATAATGAATGACCAATATAAAATATGTACCTATATGTATGATTAATCTTTATTTATTTTTCAATCAATTATTCATTCGGTAGAAACCTACTAGGGTACGATCTGTTTTTAAGTAAATACCTACTCTTTGGGTAATGTCCCGATGTATGTGATGCCAAACTGTGTGGTACTTGAGGATTGGTTTTTAAATCACTTATGTTGTCAACATAACAACTGTACTTAATAATAATAATTACATTTAGTAAGTAGACATGTCCAGGGACAGTCGGATGGGTGATGGTTGCAATTAAATGCTATAAGTATATATTATGTACTTGCTAAAGAAAAAAAGAATAAATATGAAATTACAAAGAATTAATATCAGAATGATTTAAACTGAAATTACAAATATACAGAAGCTGGCTGATCTAATCACATTGTAATGTTTAGGTGCGAAATGCTTAGAATGAGCTTATGTTTATAACTTTTGTATACATAAAAATAGAAGGCAATAATAATAAATAACTTTTACATAAGTGTAATATGCAGGATTAAACTTGTATATTATTCATCAAGTAATTGAACAAGAACGCAAGGTTCCTGATATTGTTACAATGTGTACTTCGTTCTTCTCTGCAGTCTTTATATGGCTGTAAAGTTTACTTAGGAGCTGACTAATCAGGTCGCCCGTGGGTTGGTCGTCAATCTGATTATTTCCCAAATATATAAAATCAAAACATTCTTACCAGTCTTAAAATCGCTTAAACAAATTAACACATAACAGCACGTACACTACACAATCATTTAATTTAATTTAAAAACTAACTCCAAAGAAATTATTTCATCTTGCTTGGGAGTCGAAATAGTTTTTTTTTTAATTAATTAATGTTGCCAAGTTTACTATTTAAAGTACTGTCAAAAATAAGAGCGTGTTCAAATTACCCAGTACGACATATCCCTACGCTCCAGCGCGGCGGATGGCAAGAGCGGTACGAAGCTACGCCAGACTAGCGAGCATGCCTAAAAGCCGCTATTAGACGAGCGAAAGGGTGATTTTGACCCGTCTGGATAAATACCGAATGGAGGTACGTCAGCTCGCAAAACCAAGGTCAATCCGGGCGTACTAGATTTTCTTATACCTTCCTCGGCCGTCCGCCGCGCTCGGTCGTCTGGCATATGCTATACTCGACGTGTATTGCCACTCTAAATATTTCTAGTTTGTTGCTGAATGTTGGCTATAAATCGATTTTTTATGCTCATGTTGGCAACTATTTCCAACCAATAACAATATTTCGGGCCTTTCTTCGAAGTTCGAAGAGAACATGGCCGACATTTTGGTCTTGCTGTCATGAAGATTTTCTAGTGACAAATTTTACCTTTGTAATTCTTCATGCACGGTTTTAAGTTCCAAAAACGTTTTATTTTTAATTGAATAGACGGTGTGTAGTATAAGATATTTTATTTTTATAAAACATGGCAGCTGATCGAGAGATTGCTGCTGAAGACAGCATAAGAGTCGTGTGCCGATTTCGACCATTGAATGACTCTGAGGAAAAAGCTGGTTCCAAATTTATTGTGAAATTCCCTTCCGGACAAGATGATAATTGCATTTCCATAGGGGTAAGTGAGCAGCCTGTACGACTTAATGAGATTTTGTATCATCGCCTTAAATTAGATCATGATGACTAATACATTACGACTCGTTCACCTGCTACGAAATGGCCTTTCTTTTTTATTCCGCTTCGGTGGTTATGATTACCATCACGAAATTTTAAAGAATTTTGTTGAAATCTATAGCTCATAACACAGAACCATCTTTGTTTTGCTAAAAATCAATACAAATATCTTCCGACCTTGACCTCGAATATTTTTTGAATAATTTGAATTGTATCACTATGTAACTTTGTTTATTTTTGTGTGAACTTTGCTATTATCAGCAATTTGTAGTATAATACATGGATTGGAGTAAGACAATTTAAAAATATTTAATAGAACACTACATACTTTACAACAAAGACTAAATTGACAAAATATTGCTATTTTATTTAGATTTGTTCTTAGTAAGGCAATAGATTCCCCTTGTATTAAATAATCAGGCTTTATTTTTTTTACACATTGTTGGGTATGAATTGAAATGATTTAAAAAAGCTATGAACACCATTTCTGTTCACTTAAATATGAATACCGGAATGCGCAGCATAAGTAGGCCCCCCACAAAGGACCTGGTAAAGGTCGCGTAAGTCCGCTGGATGCGGGTGGTGCAGGACCGGTCATTGTGGCACTCTTTGTGGGAGGCCTATGTCCAGCAGTGGACATCTTTCGGCTGATATGATGATGAAATATGAATTCTAGGTCTATTTCAAATTGCATTATATCATAATCAAAAGCATTCTCATGATAATGATTAATATTGATCTGACTCATGATAACTATCACTTTATCTGATAAAAGTTAATTTCTTCCTTCAAAGGTGACCTGTTTACATTTTGAACAGGATAATTTTAATGTATCAAATAAAATGTGTTACCTAGTTTTTAGTGAACTCATTTGAACCCAATGGCAAGCAGCCAGATATGATATATTATATCTTGGGTACTTTCAGTTTCTTTACCATGTATATAATCAGATCATGAAACAAAAGTTGAAAAAAAATCTAAACAGAATATCTATCTACCTACTCTCAAATAATATTCCATAAAATTAAATATTGTAATCTTATTAGTCACATAAAGGAAAGGTGGGAAGAGTGTAAAATTTATGGTTGTTATTAAATATAAATACCTATGTAATAAAACTAATGAACAGCATCCAGAAAAGTGGTGGCAAATTTCATACAGAGATTAATGGAGTTGTTGTTCTTTACTAATTTTTTACTTATAAATTATTTATAGAAGAGTGATTACAGGAACACCATCAAATGTATATTAATTATGTAAAGTATGTTATATTTTGTCATCCAAATTCTATTAACAATTTTTTTTATCACAATTCATGGCTTGCAGTGGATGAAACACTTGATAATGTGGCCAAAGGTCATATTTGTTAGTGTGTGAAGTCGTAAATGTAGTGCATGCGAACACAATTGCATCTATGGTTGATGAAAGCTTGAAATTTTTGTGGGAAGACAACTTCTTTAATAAGCTTTAATCTAATCTATGCTTTAATTTTTTACAGTTTAAACTGTAAAAAATTAAAGCATAGATTAGATTAAAGCTCTTAACTATGTACAATTTTTTTGCAATCCACTCATATACATGTATATTGACAAACTTAATATTTACTACAAGAGAATTATAACAAATTTAAGAAAAATAAATCATTGAATCATTATTTGTTTAGTCATAACAATACCCAGGCGACTCTACTACCCTCTCTGTGTGAAATTTGCCACCACTTGTCGGGACCCTACTAATGAATCATTTCATCTACTTATAAACCTGGAAGGACCAGTCCTTTTTCCTGGTTGGTCTCTTCTTGTTCCTCTTTCATCAATTTCCCAATTGGTCTGAATACCCCATTGGTCCACTTTCACTGTTAGTATATATTTTTAAACCATTCATTTGCTCCTCAATTCTACTGCCCCATCCCATCAATACTTATACTACTACAACTTGAGAAATGTGTGTGTCAACCATTACTAAGAGGATCCGAGGTCCGTGTGACACCTCACACTGTTAAGCTGTTAACTGGCTGTGCAACCTGGATGTTGACTTGTGATAGTTTTTAGACCGCCTCCTCCAATGTATATACTTTGACTTGATTTGATTTATTTATTTTCACAACATACAATTGCACTTAAAATTACACATAGTCAATTTTTAGGAATTTATATTGTGATCGTCAGATATAAAACAATGTCATAATTATCATAATAATAAACAATACAAGCATTATGTCAACAAATTACAAAATGAGTTATGGACTAAGATCACCTTTCGGGTTGTCAATAAACTAGAAATAAACTACATCAAACAATATTTAAAATATTAGGTACAATTCAGATGTCAATACTCAAAATAATAAAGGATTGGTAATGTCATAATACTCATAAAAAGTTTCTCAGTCGACTTTTAAATTTTTCGTCAGATGTATGACTTCTTAAATCTTGGGGTAGCCGCTCATAATATGTTGGACCTATAACTCGCGGGTTTTTCTCTGCAAGTGCCATGCGACGTGGCACTGTTCTTAGGCGCCCCTTTGAGCGAATATACGCCATGATAAAATAAATAAGAGGATCCGCACTTTACTCTGTATCATATTCTAAGAAATTATGATCACTCACATAAATGTTCACTCTATCCTGGTATTGTGGTGACTGGTGAGAGTATTCTCTAATTCAATATAATTTTTATAGGGTAAAGTATACTTGTTTGACAAAGTATTTAAGCCAAATGCAACTCAAGAAAAGGTCTACAATGAAGCTGCCAAAAGTATTGTCTCTGATGTACTGGCGGGTTACAACGGCACTATATTTGCTTATGGACAAACAAGCTCTGGAAAGACACATACCATGGAAGGTGTCATAGGTGCGTTTATAAACATACCTGAGTCGATCAAAATATAAATATTTACCAACTTGAAATGCACCAATTAACATGTAAATGTGACTTTGCAGGGGATCCAGGGAAACAGGGTATTATTCCACGGATAGTCAGTGACATATTCAATCACATCTACGCAATGGAGGAAAATCTGGAGTTTCACATAAAAGTCTCATATTTTGAAATTTATATGGACAAAATCCGAGATTTATTAGATGGTAAAACCATACTAAATAGTCAGTATTTTATATTCCTATGAAATTCTAGATATAAAATAATGATTATTTGATTTATTTCAGTTTCAAAGGTTAACCTCAGTGTCCATGAGGACAAAAATAGAGTTCCATTTGTAAAAGGTGCTACGGAACGATTTGTGTCAAGCCCTGAAGAAGTGTTTGAGGTCATAGAGGAAGGAAAGTCAAATAGACACATTGCAGTGACAAGTAAGTTTCATTTATCATATGACTTATATTTTATCCCCATAAGTAAGGATTTGTTGAAAATGTGTAACCAAATGGCTTTCTTTTTTTTTCAGACATGAATGAACATTCATCTAGATCTCATTCTGTCTTCCTCATTAATGTAAAACAGGAAAACTTAGAAAATCAGAAAAAACTTTCTGGGAAGTTATATCTTGTAGATTTGGCTGGTTCTGAAAAGGTAATGTAAAATGTTGTTATTTTTTCTTACGAATTTTCCCAGTATGTAAAGTACATATGCATGGTGCTTAATAGTGTTGAATTTGTATTGACTTATTTCATGTTTATAGGTATCTAAAACTGGTGCTGAAGGTACGGTACTTGATGAAGCTAAGAACATCAACAAATCACTATCTGCATTGGGTAATGTCATCTCAGCACTCGCAGATGGTAACAAATCTCACATCCCATACAGAGACTCAAAGTTGACGCGTATCTTACAAGAATCACTTGGTGGTAACGCAAGGACAACCATTGTCATTTGCTGTTCCCCCGCTTCTTTTAACGAGAGTGAAACCAAGAGTACACTTGATTTTGGCAAAAGGTAATCTTTTTAACAATGAAACGCAATTAGCGTCTGACCTAATTGTAGATAAACTGATTATCATACTCGTAATTTTCAGGGCCAAGACTGTTAAGAACGTGGTTTGTGTTAACGAAGAGCTTACTGCCGAGGAATGGAAACGTCGTTACGAGAGAGAGAAAGAGAAGGTGGCTAGGCTGAAGGGCAAGGTTAGTACCAGAGATGGGCATTAATCGATTAATATTTTAGTTAACTAATCAATCGACTAAAAATATCAATCGTCATTTTTTAGTTGCAACTAATTTAGTTGCGATTGAATTAGTTGTGAGAATGTTCGACTAACAACTAAATTAGTTTTAGTTTCAATCGACTAAATTTCACGATTAAATCTATATTAAAACTACGTAGTCGCTCGTTTTTGCATTTTTTACCTTACAATATGTAACTACAAGTAGGTATGTATGTAACATTGGAGGTACTCGTATGTTGTATGTAACACTTGTAACTATGTTAGTTTGGGTAGAATATTGCGACTTATTTTGAAGCAGATATCTTCAACCGATTGAGCTAAAATTATGTATACACATTTAATTTGAAATGCTTGAATGACAATGCAATATTATGGGCCATAATATTATTATATAAATATATAAAAGAAGAAACTGACTGACTGACTGACTCAACTGACTGACTGACTGATCTATCAACGCACAGCCCAAACCGCTGGTTCTAGAGATTCCAAATTTGGCATGTAGGTTCCTTATAAGTTGTAGGGGTGCACTAAGAAAAGATTTTTCAAAATTCAACCCCTAAGGGGGTGAAATGGGAGTCCAAAGTTTGTATGGAGAAACAAGACTATTTTATTCGAAACTTCACACGAGTAATCCTAACGATAAATTAGAAAACACGTGTTTCAGGTTTTTTTGAAAATTCAACCCCTAAAAGGGGGGAATGTGGTCACAAAGTCTGAAAATCGACATGGGTGTCGTTTCTATGGTTTATAGGGTCGCTGATTACAAAAAAAAACACAATTTTAAAATTCAACATGGCGGACGTGAAATACCATCTCTCCTATTGGGATGCGATGGGTTTGAAATGTCTAAATATCAATATGGTTGTCGTTTTTATGGTTTTTTGGGACGTTAATTACGAAAATGGCATCGATTTTGAAATCTAACATTGTGGACATGAAAATTTTTGAAAGAATTTGTGCCAAATTGCAATTCAATTCGAACATAATGTTTCATATACAAAGTTTGATTTATTATAACTGTGTTTTTTAATTTTTTATCTTATCACATATGAACATGTTATTGTATAAACAACGTTGATTTATTGATAATTTTTGCTCTTACTTATTATTTTTAATATTGCAAGACTAACCTTATATAGTTTAACTAATTACATATCATGGTTGCTTTTATATTTAATATACAAAGTTTGATTTATATAATTGTGTTTTTTTAGTGTTATTTCACTAATGCACAAAGTACCCAGTTTTTAATTACCCTTACATAAGATAAATTTAATCCAATTTCAGAGAGATTAGTAGCAAAATAATAGTTAGAACAGAGATCTCACTCCTTAGAAATGGTCAAAATATCGTAAATAATACATGACTATTTGATTTTTAAACATACGTTAAAATGTCCTAATCAGTCTGTCAACATAGCCATACCAAGGTTTTCTATTCAATTTGCTTCTAACATTAGTCGCAAAGAAATTAGTCTAACTAATTAGTCGATTACAAAATTTAGTTGTCCGAAATCAATCGCCAACTAATTTAGTTGCAACTAAATTAGTTGCACTCTGTACAACTACAATTGATCAATCGTCGTTTTCAATCGTCAATCGCAACTAATTCTTGTAATTTTAGTTGTTAATCGTTAGTCGATTACATTTTGCCCATCTCTGGTTAGTACGCATTCCTTACGTTCGCAAAAGTAAATGCGATCCAATGTATCGTTTATTCACATGTTTATAAATCTTTGACAGGTTGAAAAGTTAGAGGCGGAGCTGAGTCGCTGGCGCGCAGGCGATACGGTGCGTCCCGAGGAACAGGTGAACTTGCAGGAGCTCGAGGCCGTCACACCCGTGACGTCATTCATCGAGGAGAAACCTCCCGCGCCGGTTAGTGATCACTTATATTATAATATACTGACTCATGCGATGTTTACAGGAAAATTAAATTCGTTCCAGAATTTGTTACGTCATTTATGCGGTCGAGTTCTTATTACCATTGTTTCTGTGGAATGTATTATTATGGCTTAGCTGTTCTTATTCTTCAAACTTGTGTTCTCATTGGAATAATAAGAGTAATATACGGAAATAATAACTTTAAATATAGATAAATAACTGGAAATTCATCATCATCATCATATCAGCCGAAAGACGTCCACTGCTGGACATAGGCCTCCCCCAGAGAGTTCCAAATTGACCGGTCCTGCGCCACCCGCATCCAGCGGACTCCCGCGACCTTTACCAGGTCATCAGTCCACCTGGAAATTATCTAGAAGTAATTGGTCCAAATTAGCCGTCCAATCCATCGAGTTTCAATAATGACTTTAAAATTTATCCTTAAGGTACAATGTGCAAAGTATTGTACATTAAAACTTTCACTACCAGTAACCCGCTCAAGCGGGCGCCTTCCGTAGTCTCTTTCCGCTACATACGGGAAAAACCACCGGATCGGCTACAAGCGTAGCGCGTAGCGATTCTTGGCAATAAATGTGTTAATGTTCTTTGATAGTTTTATTGACACAACAAAATAAATTCAATTCTTCTAAAAGTTACGATATAAATTTCCTTAACTTAATCTCATTTTACTATGTCCAGCCAGCAGTGGACGTCTTTCGGCTGATATGATGATGATGAATCATATTTTATAATTAGCAGACTGATATAAAGTGATTCTCCATTGTGAAGGTATGATAATTGCGTTTATTACCTATAGCCCGTACCGGTAGCCGTTTCGAGCGCTGTGGAGGATGCTGCCATGCAAGGCAAGCTGGAAGCCCTGTACCAACAGCTGGACGACAAGGATGAGGAGATCAACCAGCACTCACAGCTGGTCGAGAAGCTCAAGGACCAGATGATGGAGCAGGAGGAGCTCATTGCTTGCACAAGGTAAAACATCAAATAACACATGGTTTTCTTCACTGAGCATACAGGTTTCCGCGTATATTTTGCTGACGAGTTGTTGGTATTACTTATACCATTACAGTTCTACCAGAAACACCCTTGATGTTGACGACCTCTGGTTGCGACTTCGGCGATCCAATTTGCATGTCTAGATGACGTGGGCGCCATTCTATGAGCATACGTTCACTAACCTAACCTAACATCCCAATGCTATTAGGTATATACAAATGTACCATGATTATGGCAAGACAAGTGCATTTTTCTTCGTAAGTTTTCTAAACACAGCAAAGCCTCATGGCTGGTAATGGGCATGTGAAGCCTCATTAGTTGCAAAGAACCCATGAGCTGATATATCCTTTTACCATTGGGCGAGCCGTATGCTTGTTTGTCAAGGTCATGGTAAATACAGCATACATAATTATACTTGAGATTTTTTGAGTTGGCTGTATTGCAAAAAAATCCATTTAAAAAGCAACTATACCGTCCGAGGTTGAAAATTCCAATTGACAGTTTTATAAAAAGTCGGCCACCTTAAACAATCTCAACCAATCATAATCAATAACCATATGAGTCAAAGAGAGTCATTTACAAAAAAAAAACTGTAAGTATGAGAGTAAATGCCGAACAGGTAAGTGTTAAGATAAACTGTACCCGAATTAATAAAATATTATTCTGTAGACGCGACTACGAAGCCCTCCAGGGTGACATGAACCGCATCCAGCAAGAGAACGAGGCTGCCAAGGAGGAGGTGAAGGAGGTTCTCCAGGCGCTCGAGGAGCTGGCCGTCAACTACGACCAGAAGTCGCAGGAGGTGGACAGCAAGAGCCGCGAGTGCGACCAGATGTCCGAGGAGTTGCAGACCAAGCAGGTGAGATGCTCTACTGATATACATTGTATGTTGCATCATTTATTATAATAACTACGATTTCGATTTCGTAGCGCCACGCTCGTAACCAATGCCGTGGTTTTCCCGCTCAGTAGAGGAAAGTGCCTACGCGTAGAGCACTGAAACTGTTAATAGTCAATGTTCCATGTGTTGGTGACAAGACAAGCAAAGATAATTAGAAAATGAAGGCAGCTGCTTCAATCGACAAAAAAAAGCCTTTGTACCTACCTATGAATAATTGGGATATAAGTACTAAAAATAACATATACACATAGGTGAAGACCCTATTATTTAGTTTAAAATCGTAAAATATTGGCCAATTTAAGAAAACAATCAACCGATTGCCAATCAGAGATCGGTAGGCTTGAAGTAAATTGTTAGCAGTACTCGAAAGAGTTTTTAATGACTATTTACGGAAAACTAACTCCATGATAACAAATAATACATCATAAATAAGTAATAGTCATTATGCCACTGATACAAGCTATACATTTTGCTCTCATTCGGCATA
The DNA here is from genome assembly GCA_932294315.1 of Epinotia nisella. Lineage (NCBI taxonomy): Eukaryota > Metazoa > Arthropoda > Insecta > Lepidoptera > Tortricidae > Epinotia > Epinotia nisella. Next base: position 12,926,344 of record OW028679.1, on the reverse strand, counting down.
TCAAAGATGTCAGTATGATTTTATACATTCTGGCACTTGATCGTTCTAACACTTGCACTTTGAAACAATTAGTACATTAGATACTGGCTCGTCCTGACAAATTATCTTTATAACTATTAATGTATATAACAATCGCTATTTCAAATAATCGTATTATATGCTTGTTGTGCATTTTGACACTTGTATTATTGAGCACATAGGGAATCGAACTATTTGGACATTCAGTCATACGAATAGCCATGACCCGGAAGGATTTTACGGAACCCTCATCACGCGAGTTGAGCTCGCACTTGTCTGGTTTTTTATGTGTAAGAATCTAAAATCTATCCATTTTTCTTTAAAAGTTGTGAAATCCTACATAATGCCAGTTCAGGTTTAAAGCTAAAATGATTGCATAGAAATGTGTCTACTTCTGGTATGATTTAAAACAATTTATGATCTGCATACGGTAATTAAGAGGCTGGAAACACAATTCGCGGAACATTATAGCATCGGTAATCTATTTGAGTCAAGGCAATTAAGAACAAACAAAGAATCCAGAGATTTCGAAAGTTAACCCAAATATCCATAACGCTACTCAAAACGATGTCATTTCATATTGAAAACCTGAATCATATAACGGTGGCTACTTTTTTTCGTGAACAAGCCTTAAAAAAAAATTAAACTGTTTATTTCTATTTTTTTTTTATAGTGTTTACATATAATCTTAACTGCTAATCTTAAATATAAAAAGATTTTTTGCATTAAGGAGCCTGCCTTAGAAGTAGTCAATCTTAATTAAGTGGCTTAAATAGTTGGGGGTTGTTCGGAATGGGACAGACGGCGCTGGCGTCGGCGACCGCCGAGCTGCAGCAGCTGCGCGACATGTCGGCGCACCAGCGCAAGCGCATCGCCGAGCTGCTCGCCAACCTGCTGCGCGACCTGGCCGACATCGGCGCGGCCGTGGGCGGCTCCGAGCTGGACTTCAAGCTCAACGTGGACACCGTGGGCAAGCTCGAGGAGGAGTTCACCGTCGCCCGGCTGCACATCAGCAAGATGAAGAGCGAGGTCAAGAACATCGTGCAGCGCTGCCACTCGCTGGAGACCGCCAACGTCGACGCCAATCAGAAGGTAAATCAATCACGTCACCTACTTACTGCGATACCAAATATTCATTAGGTGCTATGAGGGCTGCACTGTAATTGCAGTAACTTGGTGGTTAACAATGTTCTAACGAAAGTATTATGACATCATCTTTGTTGTACAATTTTATCTTTTTATAATGCCATGCCATTTGGTCTTTTTTTATTTATTTATTCAAGTAAGACAAAGAACCACTTTTGCATAGTCATCAGCTACAACATAAATAAAGTATAAGAAGATATGTCAACGCCATACATTAAAATAAAACCACCTTAATTGGTTACGACACCAGGGGGCGTGAGTTAACTGGCTAAAACATTGGTGACGACAATAGATGCCGCTAATATCAATACAGACTATCGAATACACTAACGACATCTATACGTACCTACAACAGGTGATGTTGTAAAGAATCTGTTTTCGCAGTCAATAGATGTCACTTTCCAACCCATTGAAAAAAAAAAAATTATATTATCCTAAAAAGGATTTACACAAAAGAAAAATAATATTTTTGTTGTATGTTTTGTTAGAGCACACGCGATTAGTCAATAAGATCATAATAAAATGATCAATTGTCGTACCTTTTCTTAGAACCTTACCATAAATAAAGTGCAACCTTACAAAAGACCGCAGCCAAAGGTCCACTACTTGCTACTTAGGTATGTGTTGTGTTCTTGGGGGTAATATTTATGGTACTAATAATGGTACTATCAATCTCAAAGCTATACTCTCATTAGTTTATTTGCTGCTATACGATTAAATATATATAATTAACAACTTAGAAAAGTTGATAAACCCCCGACATTTTCATTTCAAAGTTCAATATCGCAAAAACGACTGAACCGATTTTGTTGAAATGTAGCTAAGAACCATCTCCATCACGTCAACTTTCGGGCAAAAAAAAACACATCAAATTCGGTTCACTCTTTTAGGAGCTACGTGCCACCGACAGACTCACAGACAAGTCAAACTTATAACACCCCTCTTTTTGCGTCGGAGGTCACACATCGAATACTCAATTCAATAAAGGATCGGCTTACCGCCCTAGGTGAGTACTTTAGAGAGTCCGCGGCAAGCTCGGCCGAATTTCACCTTCCCACACAAACGAAGTTTCGTTCTCATTTTATTTTAAACTGCGAGTTGGATTGTAACGAAACTTTGCATATACAATGACATGAGGTATATCTAGGTCTGTAATTAGTAGTAAACTAGCTTCTCGTTTTAAAATGAGAGCGTAACTACGTTTGTATGGAAAACCGAGCTTACTGCGGACTCTTAATGCAGATTTCCTTGAAAAAAGTAAGGTAACGCTTAAATAAAACGTATTCTATGTAAACGATTTCATTTATTCTGCAGTAACCTAATTATTTGCAGGTTTTGAATTAGATTTCTTTTGTGAGATTTACAAAAATAATTTATTTGGGTAACAATCATTTTTCCCAAAACACAATCTATGTGTACAGTACATTTTGAATGTGACTAAATAAAATGTCTTTAGAATACAAATGAAATTATTCAAAATATTTTTTTTAATATTTAATTTATGTATAACAATATCAAATTCGTAAGACATATATACGTCAATCACTTGGTAAAAAGTGTCACTTGTGCATTTTAGCTTTGTATTTCCAGCATCTCCATAGGTTTTTCCAAAATTAATTAAAAAAATGGTCATCTAGATCGGCATTTACAGTCATCACTTGCAAGCATTTTATGCAATTGAATTTATCGTAGCGTTTTTTGGCTAACCATCCCGCAAAGTAGGTTATAGAGCACTGCTCTAGACTTGGAGCTCTTTCAGCGGATGCGTTGCTCGACGCTACCGCTATGTCCACGCAAGAGGAGCTTTCTTCCAGATTTCCTTCCATTTGAGGAGCCTCAGTTGGATGGGATGACGTGGGCTGTGGAGATGCGGGTTGTGGTGCTGAAGAATCGTTTCTCTTCTTTCGTCCATTTTTGCTTATTGCGTCGCAATTGCATGGTTGCCATCAGTCTTGACGATTTACTCGTAAACTTATGCTTACTAAGATAATTTTCAGGTAACAGTTTCTTTTTTTTAGTCTCTTTATCTGCACTTTTTTTATTTTTAACTATAAATTTTGTTGCATGCAATTGTCTCTTTGTCTCCGTACATATATAGTTCTGTTGTCACTCCAGTACCGGTTCCTGAAATTTAAAAATATATAATAAACTAACAATATTATCCGAGCATACTTAAATCTTGTTCTAGCCCTACCAATGAAAGAACTAGGACTCATACGATAGATCAATTAGGTAGCGTCTGTATATGTTTGTTCAGTCATTCATGCGTAGAGGAGACACTTTTTTTTAAAAGTAATGAATTTTTTAAATTAAATTCATAGAAAACATCCAAGACTCAGGAGCAAATGTTCATGCTCATCACACAAATATTTGCCCGTACCGGGATTCGAACCCAGGACCTTCAGCTTCGTAGGCAGCGTCACTACCCACTAGGGCTAACGGGTCGTCTAAACAATATAATATCCCAAAAATAATATTTACATTATTTACACCCACATGCACACAACAGAGTCATGATACATATTAAGTCAGTATATCCCAACAATATTTTCTTAAAGGGTGGGTCTATCCCCTAGATTTATACTTAAATCATAGATATAGTATAGAGCATGTATTATGATTATGAAATCAAGAACTTTGTAACTGTATGATATTTTAATTGAAATAAATCAGAATCTTCGAAATCGTCAATCAGAATGATTGATGATTTCGAAGTATAAGGTATGTCAAAGTATTGAAATTCACACATAATAAAATAATCCTTATATTGAATGCCTGTGTTCAATGATAAATTATTTTTTGTGCATTTCCCATGTCTGGCTTAAGGTGTCCCTTTTCAGATAATGTGTCATCAAGTTTTTAAGCAAATACTATAAGAACAATAAAAAATCTAGAAATACCTTGCATTGGGTGCTCTACAGACACAGAGCTAATAACATCAGTTGATTCATCTTCAGTGATAATGTCTAGGAATAGCTGTCCCGGTCAACCTTCTCTGGTTATCATTGTGATTCATGTAGCCGGGTTCAAAATGCACTTCACAAAAATAGCGGTACTTTAATTGATCAGGTGTCAAAGAAGTGAGATTGATGTTGCCTGAAATTAAAAGGTAAATATCAATTTTAAATTTCCATCAAAAACATTTCTTGTAAAAAACCTGCCAGGCCTTTCGGCCTAACAAGTTTGTAGTGAAATCTCAAGCTAAACCAAGTTTAATTCAGCCATCATTATTCAATTAGATATTTTCATGATTTGGCAATCACACTGCTACAAGTAAATTCAATCAATTCATAATAAAATGCCAAAAGGTAAATTCTTAGCTAGTTATATAGGTACATATATACATTCCACCACAGCCTGGGCACAGGCCTCCTCTCATGAAAGATAGGAACGGGCTCTAGTCCTTACAGGTTCTGAGATTTGGTATCTATTTACATACTTAACAAGTTACAAACTCAAAAACATTATACAAATGTCGTATAAAAAACGCAACAAGCCGATCATTAAAATTATATTTTAATAATTCAGCTTTGGATTGTATTTCTCTACATTATTAGGTACAGTGCAAACATGAAATTAATTTAAATTTATACCATAAGTAATTAGTCGCGTCATAATAAGTCCCTGGGCGACCGACCTCTGACACAAGCTCACATGATTGAGCTTGGACGACTTGGTAAGCTTGCGGCTTATACTCACAAGCTTGTTTGCGTTTCCCGTATTGTACTGATAAAAAGTGAAGTTGACTTCGTGCGTAGTTGTTTTGCAAATCTACATATAACTGGTTATTGTTAATAAAATAGAACTCACCGGAATTGTTAATCCAGATCCGTAGGCAATATCACTAACTGGAAAACGGAACAATGCGTGACTTCTGTCCGTATTAGGACAGTTTATGAATGAATTGGCACCGATGATGTGCCATTTTCGTAAAGGCAAATATCAGAGTCCGGTAGAAGTCCAAGTCGTCGTATGTAAATCACTGACTAACAAATCCGTTTAGAAAGCAAATCGTAGGTCCATTCAAATAAGCGGGGGTCAAATTTTAAAAGAATACCAAAACAATGAATGAAACAATAGCAAAATGAAAGGCTCAACAAGTTGAAAACTGAAGATGGCAGTCGACTCAATCACTGGTAGATACCTATCGTCTTTAAGTTTCAGTGTTGCCAGTTAAATCTAAATATTTCCGTAATACTTCTGACGTTTTAACTTTGCCAATGTAAATACGCGTGTATTTTTACTACGCTCTTGTTAAAAATATCATACCGCACGTTATTTTTATTGGTATTATTATTAAATGAGACTATAAACTCATACTAAATCCATTTTTTCGCATGTTTACAATTAACAAAGTTTATGATTTTTACCTACAATTTAAAGGAATGATCTTGTAGCAACATTGCCACATTTCGTCGGCACTGAGTCGTTTCGTTGCACGCAGTTCTCTTTACCAATATACAATTTCAAAGACGACATGCAAAGTGATAAATAAATAAATAATTTGGCGTACGCTCCATTATATAATAATATTATATTTTAAGAAAGTGTGTATATATTTACTTTAATTTAATGTAAAATATTTGGAGATTTATATATAAGATAAGATGTTGAAATGGAACGCTATGAAAAGAGATGTTAAAAATATAAAGAATAGGAAATTAGTTTGAACAGTTAGCGACGTTGCCAGATCGAACCACTGCGCTGCCAGCGAGCTACCTATACAGGATGGCTGACAACGTCGCGCGTCGTAAGCACTTCGATAGATTTAAATAGGTACTTATTGGCACTTCGAATCATAAATTGATTGATAGGTACATACTTACATATTTCTCGAATGTGAATGATAGTACATATTACAGGTATTAGATAGCTATGAGAGAAAGAATATTCAAACAAGTTGTAAAAAAACAGTTCTATGTATTGGTACCGAATAAAATTATGTTTTTCTTTATCGTTAGATTCGTTTTGATCGTGGGAGTGACATAGGCTATAATATTTGTAAAAAAGTAGTAGGTTTTTTCGAAAATTCTTTTGATTTTTTTAAGATTATTTCTGTATTAGTTTCACCATGTTTCATTCACATTATATTGTGATGTGCAATAAACTGCCAGCTTGGTCCTGGGTTCGAATCTCGTCAGTGGCAAATATTTTGTGTGATGTTTTAGCGACTAGGTTACCTATTCTAATTATTATCTTATTTATAAACTGTCTACGTTTTCTTTTTTATATATTTACGTAATAACAATACTTTTAGTAAATATACCAGGTTTAAAACAGAGCCCTCTATGGACGATTATCGTACAAGAATCCTGCGTATGGATACTTTGTCCACTTGAAAGCTAAGCTGTAATAAAGGTCAAGTCGTTCACTAGATGGCGAACAAATAAAGGATATTCTAAATTATTTTGAATCGATTCACGATCTTTTAAGGCCTGTTTCTGTTTTTTCTTTTCTTTTTTAAGTTACTTAAGTGAAAATGAATATTTATTAATGATAATATTTGAGATTTCGAATTACGTAAAATATTAATAGGCGTCAGCGGTGCTCCAAGCGACATCTGTTTAAGTTCCTCAGAACTATTCGACCGCAGTATGGGATGATTACTCTTTATTATATTTTCTCTATGGCTACAACAATATATACATTCAGGTTCTATAAAATATACTTAAAACTTTTATATATCACAAGGTACCTACATTAATTTACAATACATTGGTTTTTAAAATAAGGGCCTAACTAGTACGATGGAGAATTTATTCAGCATTCAACATTTATGTGCATTGTCAATGGTTACACTAACAATTAATACATTACGTAAAACTATGCTCAACCTTCCGAGATTTGATATTTAGAATAAATTATGACTCACCATCAGTATTTATCATTAGGAAAATGACAACGACTTCCCTAACCATCATAGTTTATAGTGAAGCGCCAAATTAGCATTCAACACTAGAATTATTTCTCAAAAGCTTTTCCAATATTTTTCGAGCATCAATACAGGCTTGCAATTATATTTGGACCTATCATCTTGGTTCAAAGTCAACCAAAAAGACAATGGAGAGGGCTATGCTGGGAGTATCTCTGCGTGATCGCATCAGAACCAAGGTAACCGACTAAGTGGCAGTGGGCGGGGCACATTGCACGTATAATGGATGGCCATTGGGGCGGAAAAGTTCTCGAGTGGCGACCACGTACCGGAAGGCGCAGCGTGGGTAGGCCCCCCACAAGGTGGACTGATGACCTGGTAAAGGTCGCTGGAGTCCGCTGGATGCGGGTGGCGCAGGACCGGTCATTGTGGTACTCTTTGGGGGAGGCCTATGTCCAGCAGTGGATGTCTTTCGGCTGATATGATGATGATGATGATGATCATCTTGGCTATTTGATCATCTTGATTTTGATTAGATAGTATTGGTGAAGTTAGTTAACTTACAACCATGGAAATTGTGCAAACATGTACCTATTTTTAACGTGATATTACATTATAACCGTTCCAACATTATGAAATTGGGTAAATATTTAGTATAAACATCGCTACTTGTGTTTTAGATCGAGGAGTACGAGCGTTCCCTGGGCGAATGCAGACTCCTGATCTCCCAGCACGAGGCGCGCTGCGCGTCGCTGGCCGAGTCCATGCGGGAGGCCGAGAACAAGAAACGCCAGCTGGAGGAGGCCGCGGACGCCTTGCGCGAGGAATGTGCTCGCTTGCAGGTAACACACACCTTTATCATTAAACTCATGCTCGTCAAAGTTGCATCAAACTTGAACTTTTATGACGAGTTCAACCACCAGCTGCTTACAGTCTGTCCTTACCCCGACTTTTTCATTGCGAAACTAACTGTGGAGACCGTGAGAAAAGCAAACTCGTCCTTTCAATCGGCTAGGAGACAAGCCAAGCGATTGCTCGCCATCCACTTTTCCGACAGCCACTTCTCCAGGTTGCAAATCAAATACTATGACGTAAAGTGAGAACTTTTTAGCCCACAGCCTACATGAGTACTGGTTGTAGGTTATATTTGGAGGCTATACCCATTTGTTACGCCTTTACCCCTAGGAACAAATGGAATAGTACATTGTTTAACGAGGGGCGTAAGTGATGACTCAAGTTTGCAATATTCTTACGCCCGTGTTATACACAATGTTTTTCATCACATTTGCGAGGAAATAAATAACAACAAAAGACAGAAAAATCTAAGTTTCATATAGCCGAACTAATCAAAAATTGACAACTTCACTTCCAGATCAGTGCTAGTGGAGCGCGAAGCTCAATATTTCAACCAATCACAGAGCAGTATTCTTGCGGGGCGGGGCGGCTTGACCAACTAGATTTTTTTATTCAACCAATCACACAGCAACCAGATTTGCTTAAGCCAATCAGAGGGTTCTATTATTTTAAAACTAAACTTAACAGCCCGTGGGAGGTAAAACGGCTATAACTGCTCTGTACGCTCGCAAGTAATAACGCCATTGACGAGCAAGTGTGATGAAAATAAATATTCCCATCTGTTTCCACTGAGGACAACTGGGAAAGAGTCATTCCCAGTTGTTACCACCCCATTTTAACCAAGAAAATAGTTAACATAAAGAAACTTTTCAATTATTTAAATTTTCAAGTATATTTCTTGGCTTAAATGGGGTGGTAACAACTTAGGAATGATTCTTTCTCATTTGCCCTCAGTGGTAACAAATAGGAATGATTCTTTCCCAGTTGGCCCCAGTGGGAACAGATGGGAATATTTATTTCCATTTGTTCCTATGGATAAAAGGCGGGAACAAATGGGAATAGCTCATATTTGGTCACACTTCATACAGACAAAATGTGGTCCAAAATTCAATGTTTATGGTCACACGTATTTCCATGGGACGGTCAGTAAATATTTTCCGCATAAAGACTTTAAATTGTCCTTGCATTTGTTAGAATAAATGTTTGTAATAATTGAATGAACATTTGCCTCGTATTTACAGGACAAAGTAGTGCGCGTTATGAAATAAAGGAAACATAATCCGTGAAAATTAACAGGAAGTTTTACGACGTTGTGGTTTGAGGAGCCGTTTATGTGGCGAAATCGCTAATGATTCTAATTACACTTACACGGGTCGTTCGACGGACGGATGGACAGGACTGATTGACGCGCCCAAGGGCGCCGATCGCCTAACTAATAACCGCCGTTATTAGTTAAAGAAATCATAAGCGATAATTGGCATCGGGAATTGTATGCATGCGTGATATCAAGGACGTTGTTTATTTATGTATTTGAGTGTTTGACCCCAAAATCCGCATCTGCACGAATGTGAGCCTCTAAATATATTAAAGCACATAGGCAAACCCGCGGGATAAAATACAGTAATCCATACTGAATATAATAAGTCGGGGGGGAGAACCTAGTATGTGTGTAGATCAGCGGTCGGCAACCTTTTAGCAATCAAGGGCCACATAGCATCTAACGAAATTGACTTGCACTTCTATAGCCGTCCACACCGGTCGCATGCTGCGGCCGAGCACGCCTGGCCCTAGCGTGCGCGCTCAGTGTAGACGTGCTATGCTCACCCGCATGCCTCGGGCGAGGCGTGCGGGCGAGCAGGCGTCCGGTGTATACTCGAAAATGTAATTCAAGACCAACATGGGTTGCCACTAAAATAAAATATGTTTAAGGTGGTATATTTTCACTTTTTAAAAGGCCACACCCCAAGATACATGCTCAGCCTAGTTTGAGATCCGCCGGATATCTCTGTTTGTTTATACTTGCGTGTTAAAGCGAGTAAATAATTTTTAAATAAACAATAGTTGTGAAAAACGTTAGATGCATTTTAAGTATTACATGCGTTTAGCTATTCAACAAAATAACATGCCAAAAGTATGTAGCTCACTTTATAATCACAACCATCCGCCATTTTGTCAACCATTACACCTACCTTTTTGTTTTAGGATATTTCTATGTTTTTGAACGATATATATATTTTATTTTATACACAACATTATGAATAACTTAAGTCTTCGCCAAACTGCACAACAGTTTGTTGGCGAATATCAGGTAGAAAAAAACATTTACATTTTAAAAATGCGTATAGCTGCGTACGAATTTGAGCGGCTCAGCCTGAGGCATGCTCGCCCCGCGCAGCGAGCTGCTCGCGCGCCAAATAGTTCCACATAAACATGCGCGGGCGAGGCAGCGTGTTCGCGTTTTGTGCACAAACATGTTCGATCTTGTCACTCTGTCCGCGGCACGCTCAGATACAAGTCCAAGTTACGCGAGGCACGCACACTGAGGGCCGCCCTTGAGCACGGTCAAATTTGAGCAAAATGGGCGAGGCGTTCGTGCCTCAACCCGAGGCTGCTCTAATTCGTACGGCTTATTATTAAATGTAACTTTTTTGATATTGAAAATGTTGGCCATGTCTACAAATATTTAAAACGATTTGACGATCAATGTATTTCGATTGACAATGACATTAGTGACTTTGACACTTAATGACAGTGACATATCTGTCGTAGTTTTTTTTTGGTGTTAAATTACATTTTCGAGTGTAGACACGGCTTATAATTGGTGGCAATTAGTGCTCCTGGTCGTGACCGTGTTTCGTGTACCCGTAGCCGAATCTCCGTTGCCGTGTTACTCGGCAACGGAGATCCGCTCCGTTTGCTCCGTGTAATTCGGCTACGTGTAATTAAGATACGTAGCTACGTGTACACGGAGATCGTGACCGTGACGTTTAGTGTAGCTTTTATGCGTGTCATTAAGACTCCCGAATGTAATGCAAGGGGCGAGTTTTTAATTTCAGTTTCCATACTTTTGCATTTTAAATGAAGTTTTAAGAGTGATCAAAAATAATAAGATGCAAATATTATGTTGGAGGCAAAAATAACAGACAAGTAACAACTTTTTAGGGTTCCGGACCAAAAAGGTAAAAACGGAACCCTTATGGTGTGACTCCGTCCGTCTGTCTGTCTGTCACAAAGTAAAAAAGGGCGGCTAAGAGGGGGGGCAAAAAATTTAAATCTAGTTAGTAGGCCAAGTGGGGTATCATATGAAAGGGCTTGAATTGTACATTCTAAAACAGTTTTTCTTTTTTTTTCTACAATGGTAAAATAAAAAAATGGTTAATGGTAAATCAAAATTTATAAAGAAAAATGCTGAAAAAAATAACCCCCCCCCCTCCCCCCCTCCCCCCTCCCCCCCCTCCCCCCTCCCCCCCTCCCCCCCTCCCCCCCTACCCCCTCCCCCCCCCTCCCCCCTCCCCCCACTGACTCTCCTAAATAATGACTAATCCTATGAGTTCGAGTCCAAAACAGCCCCCTCCAAAACAGCAATAAAACTTGAGTAGGTAAGTATTTGTGTCAAATCAAACAAATTAACCGACCACTTCTTGCTTTCACTTAACTTCACAAACAATAGGAACACATGGTACTTAACAGGTAAAATCCAAAGCTACTTTAAGGTAATCATTATCAATGGCCCGCAAACTATTGTTTGTTATCTTTATCTGCACGTGCAACTATTTCTTAGTATTTTCACCGACGAAAGACGGTTGTCCAGCCAGTAATAATATTTATGAATAATAAAGTATATTATTATTTCACTTAAAATACTTTTAAATTGTTGCATTGGTCAATCTAGGGAGTAAATATTAATTAGAGATATTAATATATTTATTTGGATGGACTTTCATATTCATCGACATTGACATGTAGGTACCTAGTACCTACCTGAGGTGCGATTTTTGATTCTCATCGGGTGGCTTATTTCGTACTAAATAGTCATCGGCTGCATACTGCATACAAAAAAAGGCACCGGTAAGATTCAAAAATCACACCAATCCCACCTCTGGTTTTTTTTGTACAAACTCATAATGGCTGGAAAGAACAGAATAATACCAATATGTAATTACTTAAAAAAAAACATAATGCGAAGGGTCCGGTCGACACAAGCTCTCTTTCAACAACCGAGCGGAGCGGAGCCGAAGCCGAGATTCGCGGGAACGTAGCCGAATCCAGAAACGGATACGTATCTTAGACGTGACCGTGTAGTACGGGATCTTAGCACCGCCGGTGCTAAGGCTACGTAGCTACGGTTCCGCGTGTAACACGTATATCACAAGCCCTAGTGGCAATATGAAAATGTATTGTTGGGCGGTTCGCGTCAGGCGGCGGAGCGCGTGTCGGCGGCGGCGGCGGAGCAGCGCGCGGACACGCAGGTGCGCGGCGCGCTGGAGACGCAGCTCGAGCAGCTGCGCGCCGCGCACGCCACGCAGCTCTCCTCGCTGCGCGACGAGCTCGCCATGCTGCAGCGCAACCACCAGGACCTCAAGGAGTGAGTACTCCACACCACACTGCTGCCACTCTCTCACCATTACTTCCTCGACTGGTTCATGTCTGCCTGTACATTGAGCCATTAGTGGCCGCCACAAGCCGAGGACTAGTTCTTTCATACATTTTGTTTACCATCAGCTCAAACTGGCCGTTTAGTGCCACCAGCTGCGGGAGTCGCTCGCGCTCACTATTAGTGGCGGCCACTAGTACCTTAATATGCGGCAAAGTGGTCGCGTTTAGCGGCGGCCACTAGTGCCTTAATATGCGGCAGAATGGTCGCGTTTAGTGGCTGTAACGTGCAGACACTCCTCGTGCGAGTTCCTCAGCTAGTGGACCGGTCAATATAGTCACGGGCTGCCTTGTTTGTAGAGGTTGCGCAACCTCGACCACTTCACGCACATGGGGGTTGAAAGAGCCCTTCATGAAGTTGAGTACAGCCAGTATTGTATGTTTGAGCCTGTCGAACGGCCATATGAAGGGTACACGGATTGAATGGGTATTATAAAGTTTGAACCCAATCATAGTAACAAGAGCGTTCAGTTTCCCACATGTATATATTCATTTCAATGATAATGATTACTAATGATACAGTTACAAATCCGATGCATATAACTTGTATGACGTAATGTAGGATAAATATTTGAACAGGTGTAACCTTGACTTCGACAGCACCGCATTGTTGCCGCTGGTTGCGCAAGTGTTATTACGTAAGCGGAGCCCGAGTAAAGCAAGTGTTTGTTGTTGCAGCACGTACCAGGAGCTGTCGCTGGCGCGGCAGCAGCTGCAGGACGACTACGACAAGCTGAAGCGCGAGGAGGCGGACAAGTCGGCCAAACTCAAGGAGCTCATGTTAGTGTCCCCGCGGCGACTCCTCGACAAGGCGGCCAAGGAGGTCGCCAACCGACAGATGGTGCTCAAAGACGATCTCGATCCCTTCGGGGATTACATCGTATCCCCCAAAAAGGAGAAACTAGGTTTCGGATACGCCATGGGCCTCGAGAAGGCATCGGCGACTGAGGAGAAGTCGCTCTCGGCAATCCCCAAGTCCTTCACCCGCCACTCCTGCAACATACACCCCCTCCAGTTGCATTTACTTATTTCGGTAACCATGATCCTTCTCACCCATCGCTACCCTCAAATTGTTGTTTTAATTTAAGCTTACCCGGCTTTCATCTCTGTGATATTCTGCATGGATCTCTCTACACTTAGGACAATATTAGTTTGCAGTGCCTTTTCAATTCCTTGGTTGACCAAAGCCTAGGGCTCGAAACTGTGTAGAGATCCATGGTTTGCCCCGAAAGTATTGAGTTAAAGCTTTTCTAAACGCAACTGGCTTATATTATTTATAAATAATAACTGTTGATAATCGGTTTCTACCAATAGTACCTCGTTAATAATATTAGCCAGTAGTGACAAATATTATAATACCACTTTGTATTTATTTTTGAATTTAACATTATACCTTATTTTTTATACATTTTTATGCTTCGCTTCCGAGAGTTGTGATGCTAGTCGATAAAGCATTTATTTCACTAGTCACAAACTACGTATAGGTAGAAAATCTATATTGTCTACTTGTAAGATAGATCGTATACGTAAATGTAATGTAGTTATTTACTTCGTAGCATGTTTGATAGTGTGATGTGCATTTTAGTTTAACAAAGTTGGTCGTTACCTCGTTACGTGTTAATGTTCTGTTTAAAATACCTACTTGTTAATGAACACGTAGTTTTTAATGTCGAATCTATTTCAGGTAGGTAAATTAAAAATGTTGGTGTGTTTTCGTGCTGTGTTGTGTTAACTTTTACACTGCCTTGTTATTAGTTATCTAATATATCGAGTTGAATAAGCGAGTTAAAGGGCGTCGTTATTAGGTCTCAAATGTTTACTCTAGGTGCAAAATCAGGCACAAAAATTCATAATGAGTTGTTTCGCGAGAGTTATGAATTCAGACTTATCGATATGTAAATACTTGTAAATAATTAAATGTTTGTATAGAGAAGGGGAATGCATATTTTTAACTGGTATTTTTATATATGACAACTACAAACCATCAACATTTTTAGACATAGTGTACTACTCGTAAGATAGGATTAGGAATATTTATACTGCCTAGTTCAAAGTATACATTAAATCAATATGGCTATTCTTGTAAGAAAATCGACACAATAAAGATGCTAATTAGGTTACATGGAACCAGGAATAACGGCAATACGATTTGCATTATAATAAAAGCATTTAGTAACATTTTTAGAACATTCCGATGGCATTTAACAGACATATCATTTGCATTCCTACTTTAAGTTGAATCATTGTCATGTCCTGTGATCACGCACGCTTGACACATTTATCATCGCCACCACTCGAGTAGTATTTAATTTAACGCATAACATTATGTCCTTTTGTCCAAGTCACTCCCTCTAGTCTATGTGCACTCGAAATGCCGAAGAGTGATTGTTGCCTCGACTTCCAGTCATGCTAGAGCCTGGTGTAAATAGAGATATTTTCATGTTAACTACTCAAATTCTCTATTTGCGTGAAGTTCCAAATGTCTTGGATTTGAAGACTTAATCTAGAAAATGTTTGGATAAGTGATTAAATTAATGAATTTCTAGATTATTGTCTTGTAATGTGTAGTTACTACTGAACATTGTCTAGGATGCTAATTGTTAGTCACGGTAGTCAATGTACAGTTCAGGTCCAAATGTTTACATTTTAATCTGATTGTATTAAAGTGTGGCGTAAAAATGTAAGCACTTCGGACCCAGACTGTAAGTACGAAGTAGACGTAGAACGCAACGCCTTCTGCTTTTTATACAATTTTGAGTTGTCATTTTATTCCGCACGTATCCCATTCATATTCATTCTGCCGGGAGCTGGCTCATCCGAAACGGGGACGATGTATATGGATGGGTCGTGCTGCGCGATATGACAACTCAATCGCATCTGTTTGCAGGTAAACTGGGCAATCATGTTTTGTGGAATTTTGGTTTTGATTTATTTATTAAGTAATGGTTTTTTGTTTCGGTGCAGTCAAAGCGTGGAAAGGCGTGAACAGGCGCGGGCCGATCTCAAGGGCTTGGAAGACACCGTTGCCAAGGAGCTACAGACCCTGCACAATCTGCGCAAACTGTTCGTACAGGACTTGCAGGCGAGTAACCTCACTTCATTTGTATTCACACCTTTCAATTATGGAAACCGGTTACTAATTACAAGCTTTTATTTAACCTTTCCGATGTCTACAATGAATATATCCGCACCGCAGGTTCAACGCCAAGGACTGATATATGCTTCAAGGTCGCCCAGTGCGATAGCAACCTTCTTGCATTGACATAAGGTTTAACTTGAACTAAATGTCTTGTTGATTTGACTTGTGGTTGACAACTTTTCTCTTTGACAGAGCATTGAAAAGGTTAATTTGACCTGTTCGTTTGTTAGTGAGGGATAAGTCATGCAAGTTAAATTTGACCGATTGAGCTGAAATTTTGGGTATAAGTATAGTTTGGATGACAATTCAATATTATGGTACCATAGAGCCGATCCGATGATGGACACGGAAGGTGGCCAGTGGCCACGGGACTTCAGTACTTAACCGACGTAACCCCGTCGAGTTCGGGCTCGTTAGAATCGTCACGAATCGTCTCCACGAGTAGTCGATGACGGCATACAGTAAAGTACATTAGGCAATAAAAGCTCGTACCAAAAATTGAAATAATCTGCACAGGCGAGGATAAAGAAATCGATCAACTCCGAGGAAGGTGCCGAAGAGGAGGGCGGCTCGCTCGCCCAGAAGCAGAAGATCTCGTTCCTGGAGAACAACCTGGAGCAGCTCACCAAGGTGCACAAGCAGCTGGTGCGCGACAACGCCGACCTGCGCTGCGAGCTGCCCAAGCTCGAGAAGCGGCTGCGCGCCACCATGGAGCGCGTCAAGGCCCTCGAGACCGCGCTCAAGGTACGCTCGTGGAGTGCGGGGCTGCCACCACACAATACTAAATACTATACAAGCGGCTTCTATCGGGACCGCTGTCGCCACCTCGTCCCCTCCACGTCGCCTACAACTTTGTGAGCGACTGCTCGGCGATCAGGTGACGTTGGCGCGAATGCTTTGAGCGCACGCTCAAAGTAGTGGCGCGCGTGCCACGCCCACATCGCCTTTCTATAGTATTTAGTGTTGTGGGTGCGACCTAACGTTTTTTTACTATGCTATTCGAACTAGTTTTTGGACAGGAACAAATGTTTATATGGGGCAACTACAATTAAAGAATATACATATCCCGGCGGCCCAAATGCTTCACACTAATTGTCATACAACTATGACGGCAAAATCTATTATTTGTACTAATTGTATGGAAAATCAAGTAAATTGCTGTTTCGGTTGTGAAATAATGCGTTTTAGTTCATAGTTTTCGTACAATTTTGTTTCTATAAATCCGTAAGGATTCTATTGGTAGCTTTAAATTTACTCTTGGACAATATTTTTTGTAAACTTTGAAGGTCCATATGTATTTACGATTTTTATCATATTTTTAAATTTATTACAATAATTAGATGGCTTACTATCCATTTAGCAACACTACGTTATGAATTTGAACATGAGTACACCCTTATTATGTAATGAGTCTTAAAAAAATCGATTCATTGAGCTCATGTTGACTCTTTGTTTTTGATTGCAGGAAGCGAAGGAGGGCGCTATGCGAGACCGCAAGAGGTACCAATTTGAAGTGGACAGAATCAAAGAGGCCGTTCGCGCTAAGAATCTCGCCAGAAGAGGCCCGCAGGCGCAAATCGGTACGTGTTAAATATTGAAAAATTTGGAACTATTAACAATCGGTAATCGTGTATGCAAAAAAGTTCAGTTAAAATTATAGCACGTGACTCGATTTCTTACCAACATAAAAAAGTAAAGACGTCGAATTACAAAAAAAACAAAATACCGTCGGCTTTTTTCCATTCAGTAATAGACATGCAAATGAATCGTTTACACGTTATGTTTAGATGTATGTGGTAATCTGTTAATGTAACGTTTGTGTTCCAGCGAAGCCGATCCGCGCCGGCGGCGGGCACCTGGCGGGCGGCGCGCCCGGCGTGCTGCGCGCCGCGCCCGCCGACCTCAAGCGCAAGTCCGTCGTCGTGGGCGGCCGAGGTGCGCCCCCACACGACACACGACACACACGAGGACAAACAATACTACACTGTGCCACACACACGCTAACAGATCTATTACGATTAACACGACCGCTTTAGCCTAGTTGGTAGTGACCCTGCCTACGAAGCTAGAGGTCCTGGGTTCGAATCCCGGTAAGGATATTTATTTGTGTGATGAGCACGAATATTTGTTCCCGAGTCATGGATGTCTTACGTATTTAAGTGTGTAACGTCGTCCGGTACCCATAGTACAAGCTTTGCTTAGAACGAGACTATTGGAAGCACGACGCCGATGGCGGAGGGCTTTGATGATTCGAGTTTGTAAAAATCTTAGCGTACGAGTCGCATACAATGTTTTTCATCACATTTGCGAGTAAACAAATTGACAACATTTAATTTTTTCATAACGGCTCAAACTAAAAATCATTCAGAGATTTGGGCTTGCTGAGTAAATATAAAAAAAAATGATTTTTTATACTCACTACTTCTTGAGAAAACTGGAAATTACGTTGAAGAAGCCATTTAAAGACTTAATGCGGATATACCATAGCTGTGCTTATGCATCTTCTAAGACAAAATAAATGTTGTGACATTGACAGTTATTTGACTCCTTCTATCTTGTCATTGTCAATGTCACTGTCACAGACACAGCATGCTATTTACTTTTTATTTGGATAAATTGACCACATTACTAATCTTATTCATCCTTTAAATGTACTTATGCCCTTTTCGAAAGTGGTAGTTTAAAACACCCAAATTAAGGGGATTTAACTAAAAATAAAATGAAAAGAAAAAATACCTGTCTCCTAATTTTTCAAATACTATTAAATGCCTAAACAAAATTAAGGAGTCAGAAAAATGAAATGTTATTAATTAACAACAACAACAAACATAAACATTTGAAACATAAATAATACTAATCGCAATAAAAATACAAAATGTCAATCGTCAATTTTGTCGAATTTGACGTAAGGCGTGTAAGGCAAAGACCCTTCGGCATACAGCCACAATTTAAAGTTACAATTTTAGTTCATTACATACCTAGGGCGGTGAATTCGTGAATGCCCCAGATCGCAGGTGTTTGTGGCCCTCACCTTCGGTTCGGGCCATAAGTATGCAATCTGGGGCTTTACGAATTACCGCCCGTGGTTTGTCTAAAGTTTTACGTCTTGCCTTGGCCAGGAAGTGGGATTTTGTTCTCGCGTAGCGGACAGAAAATCCCACTTACGCCCTAGGGTGACGTAAGATATTTGACAGAGACACTAAATTACCACGTTTTAATTTTATCTTTAAACAATTTAGTTAAACATTAAACGCCCATGCGTCAGTTATAAAGCACTCGTGTGACAGATACAATTTAAGAAAAAAACCATTACACTTGTGGACGTAATTTAGGCTCTTGGAGCTCTGTATGCCTGCGCATTATGAAGCTCTTTACAAGCAAGTGTGATGAAAACAAAGAAACAGTACTGCCACAAACCACTACTAAAACATTTTATTCATGTTGATTAAAAATGGCCAAACAAAACATGTATTTATATAGGCTTAGAAGAGATTTAAAAGATATATAGGGCTTGTCCGTAGTGCTGTGTCCTTTGCGATTAAATTGGATCATGGTATCTGATAGTACATAAAATCGTAAATGCGATATAAAATGATACATCCAAAATAGCATACAAATTATAAACAGTGATCGGCGACTGGTAGCAATTTTTGCCGAAAGTATAGCAAAGATATGATTGTATTTAAAATTCGTGCACAATTTATATACTAAAATGTATGCAGTTTTATTATCGAGGTTTTAACATGTCTATTATGATTATGAAGTACAGCACGGCTATCACAAAACGGCGCGCGAGCTCTCTCGATTTTTCTCGCACTATACCTCTCTTTCTAAGTTGTCTAATAAGATAGAGACAGATAGTGCGAGAAAAATCGAGAGAGCTCGCGCGCCGTCTTGTGATAGCCGTGCTGTCCACTTATAATTGTTTATCCAACGAATGTGTTTACATCAACCATCAACTCATATCTTGCACTTCAAATTGACTGACGTTCCTAACATTATTTTACACATCAATTGCACAAATAACTGAACATTATTTAAATTCAGTGTGTTTTTAACAATATGGTTTTATTTTTAACAACACAGACTTGTCCATATTAGTCATTACGTTTGTCGTTAAAGTGACATTAAAATGCTACTACTCGCCGATCACTGATTATAATATAAAAAATCCAATTACAACACTGACATTGCTTTTGAATAACAATTGAACTACGTAATGTTTGTTTCAGATGAAAGTTGAAGAGCTAGCCGCGAAACATCATAGAGAATTTAAATGGAACTTCATAGGTGTACCTAACTTACGGCGAAAATCATTCTCGAACATTATATCCATTATAATAAAAATACGTGTTTAATAAAAGCCTAATTTAAGCTGCAACATAAAAAGAAATATCGTAGTTCTCTTAAGCTTAAATGTTTCGGGCGATCTATTATAATGTCAGTGCGCAGTGCAGTGCACATGGACTTAGACGGTATAGCTTTTTGCTAATTTTTAGGCTACTTGAAATTCGATATGTATTATTGTTAGGTACCCCTGCAAAAAGTATTACCTAAATATAATCAGATCCGAAGCTTTGACGGTTGCTTTTTTTTACACACAAGATAAAATAATATTTTTATGAAATGACAAAGTATTAAATTTAGCTTGATAACGTCTTAAGTGCTGATCGCATTACATACTAAATTAAATATTCTAATTAATCTTAGTGGTATGCTTCCGTGGGAAGAAATGCGGCCGACGAAAGTACGTTAAATGTGCAGTACAAAGACATACTGAGCCAGTTACCAAGTTTTCGGAATCACTGAGACAGTGCTCCCATTTCTCCCATTGGACACGACGATGTTTTCAAAGTTGCAATACGTTGTTATGTTAAGGTTCGCTGTGAATAATTTGCAGACTTGCATATGCTACCGCACAAATAAAATAAAAATACAAAAAAAAGTTTTAAAATAAGTGTCTATTACGGTTGCTGTAAAGTCCTCGTAATCACGTGTGGTGGCAAATGCATACCAGTATGCATCTTCAATGTGTAGTTGTAGATTAGGCTTCATTGATATATATTTTTATATATTGTGATAAGCGTTGTTATGCCGACAAGCGAGCATTTATTTAATTACTAACGGATTTCGGTATGTTCGTTAAGGTGTCATGGGTGATAACGAGAACTCGAAGCAGTCGAAACAAGAACATCGGGATAAAGTAAACAGATTGTCGGGCATTGGATTCAGAATGTGAGTGCCTGGGCGACTTGCTGCAGCTAGCAAGTTCTCCGCAATCAGGCGCAGAATGCGACGCCAGAAGGATTCATATTTTACATTTAGTGGGTGATTTTTGTATTCCATACGGGAATATGAAAATCTCATTCAACTAATTACATTTTTGCTCTGGTTACTAGGAATACATATAAAATAATATTTACCAATGCGTAGTAGAAGCACCTATAGAAGAGTTCTTGCATAAATTAGTGTAGGTTGGTTATCATTCATCATCACCTTTCGCTTAGCTCTCATCGCGCGTCATGTTCACGTTTGCTTGTGATCTGTGATTTTAGCACATAATATTATGAACCCCGTCTGCTTAGAAAGTCTCAGTGGTTATTTTAGTTACTAAGTTCCAAACATTAAACCATGGAAAAACGATTAAATGTGCAATATTCCACTCCGCGCATACTATGACTAATAATAGTGATGCGATACTAAAGTACCCGTTACCCGATTGATTGAAGTTCTCTATTTGCTTTTAGGATACATCCGCTTCATCTAGATCTGTAACTTATATAAGTACTTACGAATGTAATCACGATAGGGGCCAGCCGCGGACGTACTCGAAGCGAAGGCCCGTGCGCGTACGATGAGGGGTTATGGAACTACGTCAACCACATGTCAGAAAACCAAAGATAAATCACATCTTTAGATTTATTCGTTGAGATTAAATGCCACCTGAAATTCAATAATTTATATCCCGAATTACTCGATGGTTCCAAAGCTCCTTGTTTTCTTGCAATACATATATCATTTAGTTGTAAAGTTATAGTAAATTATTTCACAATTAAGTTAGGTTCTCGATTTTATAATTACTTATTTATTGTTTCACGAACCAAAATTATCTCGTTTCTTTTTCACTTTTAAAGTGTTGTACGCTTTTTTTACATACCTCTATTTACACTATTTTATTTAACAATCATGATCAAATACATATATTTTTTCATTAAAAGTGGGGATGTAAGCAAAGATACATTCCACGAGGAAACTCAGTATGTGTCTTTGTTGTCGTTAAGTCTAGATTGTTTGTTTTGTTAAAGAGTAGGTACATAAGAGGCTATCCTCGGTTACACGCGCCTGTTGCAGACGGTAGGCGGCGCCGCGCGGCCGCGGCCGCCGGCGAATGCAAACAAACCGACAGGCTTGCCTTTGCACCAAGTGATTTAGTTTGTATTGACTTCTTTTGTATGATGTATTTAATATACAGGAAATTCTCAGAAAGAGTGTTTTCTTGATTTTTATTTATTATAAAAATAAAATTATGAATTTAATTTGCTAGAGAGTATTTTATTTCACATGACCCCTAAATGCTAAATAGTATCGTCAAATGTATTTCTCAGTCCTTGCCTTAACTTGAATACAAGCAAAAGAAACCCACTAACAAGTGAACCAAGCCACCATTACGATATGAAAGATAATCTCCGGAACCAGGGACTGCATAATCGAAAAAAACCTTTATATTTGGTTATGGAACAATTGTGGGCTTCATACGGTCAAAATAATAGACTATGAAATTTTTGATGGGATATTAATATTTGCGAATAAAGCGTTTTACTTACATAACCAGGCCTGTTATAGGAGATGATCGAGTCGGAAGGGAGGTGGGGGGAGTCGGAAGGGGGACATGGGGTGTTGTGTCGAGGGGGGGAGGGGGATGTTGAGTCGAGGGGGGTCGCTCCCTCCCGACAACACACCCCTAGCCCCGACTCACATTATTTGGTTTAATGATTTGATGATTATTTATGTTACATTCTTTTTTATGATTATTATGCCAATTGCTTGTGTTAAAATGTAAAAATATGGGTTCTGCCTGAAATAAATCAATTTTATTTTATTTTATTTATTTTATACCGCCCTAGGTAAGTAATATACTATTACGTCATACCTGGCCATAAAGTAGCAATTACCGCACGCTAGGAAAATTCCACTTGCATGTTGCAGCAGACGCAAATGACGCAATCAATGAATGAACCGGCGCGGCAGGCGATGTTGTCAGCTCGCTTAGTTTTTTCGGAAACCGGCAGAGAACCTCTATATAAAGGTTTTAAAGGTTACCTCAGAGGGCATCATAAGGAAGTATAGTCACGAGCAATTAAAACAGGTAGACTTATAAATTCCAATACATAAGTATTAACCCATTTTCATTCATCTCAAGCGCATACAGGAAAAATGCAGCATAATATATAGGAATAATACTTTATTCGCAAGAGTATTGTAACATTCAAATGATTTTTCAAAGTCGAGATGAAACCGGTACTATTTTTAATCATTACATGATTAAAATTAAGTGAAGATTTATTTAATCCGCCAAAACAAAATATACTTATATATTGTCCAGCTTACATATTAAATTTTATAACTATCTATAAAAGATACAAGTAAATAATTAAAATGTGTTAGGTACTAAATATTTCCACATACTTAATTTTCTCTTTTCGTTTATACTGACTAAATATATCACAGACATCATGCTTGAAACACATCATTAAAATATTATTTTGGAATATTTAAAACCATGGAATCAGTAACATATTGTACAACTGGAAAACGCTTATAGAAAATCGTGGCAAGTAAATTTTCAGCAAGTCGCCGATAAAAGGAAAACAGAAAGAGAGGCACTTCGCCTTAATTCCGTCCCTCTTGGCATTTACATATTCGCCGTCATATCAAACAAAAAATAGCATCAGTAATGAAAGGGCATAAGTGACCAATGTTTCTTAGTAAAGGGGCTGCTAGACGGTCGCCAACAAGCCCCTCCGATCCCCCTAGTATGAGATTTTGCTGCAAACAACTGTCTACACGGTCGGTGCCGACCAAGGTCACTCGGTCGGAGGGGCTTGATGGCGAACGTCTAGCAGACCCTTAAGGGTCGCATAAAACGAAAAGCCCAGAGCAACATACTACTGCTAAGGTTACCTATGGAAATCGACATCTGCGTACTTTTTCTAACGATGAAATCCTTATGCCACCAGTAACGATAAATTGAGAAAAGTCTTTATGATATTGACTTATTTAACATTGAATTTCATCTGGTATGTGTAAAACGTTTTTACTATACAGTGGCCTGCTCTCGAAACTACAAGTTTCCTACAATTTTAAAAGTCTAAACAGGCAACACAGCTCAAATGGCCAGCCGACAATCCAGTAAGCCCATCCAACATTGGCATCGTCTAACTAAATGGAGACAATCCACTACTCTGTGTGGATAGTCTCCATTTAGACCATGCCAATGGTCCGTACCTCAAAAGGAAAAAAACGGAACCCTTATAGGATCACTCGTGCGTCTGTCTGTCACAGCCGATTTGCTCCGAAACTACTGGACCGATTGAGTTGAAATTTGGTAAACATATGTAAATTGACCCGAAGATGGACGCGTAAAGTAAATTAATGAATTCTGAACAAGACGGCCACTTTTGAAGGTTAATTGGAAAATTAAAAAAAAAAATTTCGCAAACTGTATTGTGTGACGTATCAAATGAAATGGGCTGTTGTAAGCATCTCAGATATACATTTTTTATAACAGATTTGAAGTTATTTAGGAAAAAAGTCGAAAATTGACCCCCCCCCCCCCCCACCCCTTATCTCCGAAACTACTAGGCTTAAAATTCTGAAGGAAATAAAAAAAAAATGTTCCTTGCCTAAAAATTACACTAACACCTATAAGAAGTTTGAGTATTCAAAGTAACGGGAAAATTCTCAATATTTTTGTGTATTATATACGGAACCCTCACCACGCGAGTTTTGTAATAGGCCCATTACTGGTCATGCACCTCTGTGTAGCCTGTTTAGGCTTGTAATGTGTAGCTTCCTGAGGACCACTGGGGCACCCCATTTAGATCGGAGAGAGTGGTACATTTGCCTGGGAACGACACCTTTACATCTAAATATAATATATTAAGCGCCGTGCAATCGAATTAATAAATGACTCAATGCCCGCTGCCATTCGTTTAGAATCAATTCACAAGTTATTTTAGGCATAAGTGGAGTAAGGGCTAATTTAATTAAAAATTTAAAATACATACACTGAACGAAATCGTATAAAATGAAATTCTAATACTTCATATGTGTCAATCTATTTTAAAGCTATCTTATGTCTCATGTACCTACTTTTATTTGAATGTATATAAAGTACAAAATATTTAAATAAATAATACTACTCTAATACTTAACACTACGTGCGTTGTTACTGAAAATATTTGTATTTTTATTATATTTGTTTAAGTAGATTCTATCATAAGCATGCTCTATGATGATCACGTTTAAATCGCTGGATATAAAACATCGACTAATCACACTCCACTCCACTAGTGTACTCTCGGGTTCGATCCCCGGTCGGGGCAGAAATAGATATTAAACATACTTATATAGATAAATACATACTTAAATAAGTATGTATTTATCTATATAAGTATGTTCATCCGTTGTCTAGTACCCATAGTACAGGCTTTGCCTAGTTTGGGACTAGATCAATTAGTGTGAATTGTCCAACTATATTTATATATATTTATTTATATTTTATATATTTTATTCTTCCGTTGCACGGTCATATGCTAAATAAACGCAACCATCATACAGTACGCGCCACATAAGTTTACGTCTCTGATGTTAGCTACAAGCGGGAGGTGACTTGAGGGCCTTGGGGCTAACTTCAGATACGCAAACTTTTGTGGCGAGTACTTGTGCCTGTAATGGGTACGTTAGATATGATGACCTAGAATGGGGCCTAATAACGAGGAAGTACACTATTCGTTCAGAGAAGGCCAATGTCAGCTGATTTTTTTCGATTGATTTCATAAACCCTTAAAATAGTCCTTATTAAAAACTGACCGAAAATGTAAAATCAAAGTAATCGGTCTTCTCTAAAGAAAAGTATCATATTTAAATGAAAATAATATTTATTAGGTACAAGTGGACCTCAGAGGGCATCATAAGTGGAAGTAGACTCGTTGGAATGTTGACGATTCAGCGCGTGACTGGAACCGTTATATCTCGAAGATGATGAAGTGCTGAAAATGAACCAAACAATACGATTTTTTACTTAAAATAATGCTGTGTTACTAAACAAGAAAGTATGCCTGCACGGCTATCGCAGGACGGCCCGCGAGCTGCGAGCTGCGCGGCGAGATATACTATCCGTCTCTTTCTAATTAGAATGCTTAGAAAGTGGCGGATAGTCTATGTCGCCGCGACACAGTTCGCGGGCTGCCCTGTGAACCTGTGATAGCCTTGCTGCCCAGCTAGCACGATACGTTTTATCGTTATGTTTTACGTGACGTCTCAGTACATTTTCACCGTAAAACGTGACGGTAAAACCTATCGTGCTAGGGCCTCTGTTGTATACAAGTATCGTTTTAGGGGCCGTAAAACGTGACGACAAAACATGTCGTTCTAGCTGCCCTGCAGTCTGCAGGATAGTCTACACACTCACCCGAAGAACGGCAGGATGGTGATGAGCTGCGCGCGACTTGTGCACTCCCGCAGCTCGGGCTGCACCAGCAGTATGTGCCGCAGTACGCCTGCAGTCTGCAGGATAGTATACACACTCACCCGAAGAACGGCAGGATGGTGATGAGCTGCGCGCGACTCGTTCACTCCCGCAGCTCGGGCTGCACCAGCAGTATGTGCCGCAGTACGCCTGCAGTCTGCAGGATAGTCTACACACTCACCCGAAGAACGGCAGGATGGTGATGAGCTGCGCGCGACTCGTGCACTCCCGCAGCTCGGGCTGCACCAGCAGTATGTGCCGCAGTACGCCTGCAGTCTGCAGGATAGTCTACACACTCACCCGAAGAACGGCAGGATGGTGATGAGCTGCGCGCGACTCGTGCACTCCCGCAGCTCGGGCTGCACCAGCAGTATGTGCCGCAGTACGCCTGCAGTCTGCAGGATAGTCTACACACTCACCCGAAGAACGGCAGGATGGTGATGAGCTGCGCGCGACTCGTGCACTCCCGCAGCTCGGGCTGCACCAGCAGTATGTGCCGCAGTACGCCTGCAGTCTGCAGGATAGTCTACACACTCACCCGAAGAACGGCAGGATGGTGATGAGCTGCGCGCGACTCGTGCACTCCCGCAGCTCAGGCTGCACCAGCAGTATGTGCCGCAGTACGCCTGCAGTCTGCAGGATAGTCTACACACTCACCCGAAGAACGGCAGGATGGTGATGAGCTGCGCGCGACTCGTGCACTCCCGCAGCTCAGGCTGCACCAGCAGTATGTGCCGCAGGTACGCCTGCAGCGCCACCCGTCGGGACTCCACGAGATGAGCGTCCTATAATCATATATTGTAATATGAGGTACAGTGCAATCGAATTATCAACTCTAAGGCAGTGCTACCTAACTGCGCCATGGGAACTCAATTATACCTAAACTTTGTGCACCGCTATCGGTACATCCGCCAGTGGGTTGAAGCACGCGCTCACGGCCGGACGCTGCTTACGCGCACAAGAAAAGTTATTCACCAATTCTTTAAAAATGAGTTCGTAATGTTTTTTACGGAACACCTAATACCTATTTCAAATACTTACGTAATACATTTTTAAGGCCTGCTTGAGTTTCGGTATATTTGTATACCTACACGAGCCTCCGACAAGTTTAGGTACTCCGCCACTCCGTTGTTTGTATTGATTTCATGTTTATATTTATCCTTGTCTAGCAGCAATTAGTATAATAGTTTACTTAGTAGGATTTGCGGGGTGCATGCATTGCACGGCCTAAGAAAGGGCGTAAACATCGTCGTTGCTTATACCCTTCTGGAAGTGCTTGGAATGCACTCGCGAGGATGAAACACGTACCTAATCAGAATATTTTAAAACAACTTATGCCTAGTGACTAATTCCAAGTTTGCAATACTACTTTTAAACTATGATACAATATGTCGTTATTTATATACTTACGTTATAAATAACGAAGACAGGAAGGTCCTATCCTATCTACCAAACTTTATTTCGTACTGCCGTCGGGATACACCTACTTACTTAAAAAAATGAAGTTACCTACACAACAAGTTTCGTTTTGTTATACCTATGTGGTAGCTGGTAAATTAATAGGTACCTACATCCAGACTGTCGTAAGTGTCGTAACCATAGACAGGGTGAGAGATACTTCACATTACATTTTATTTATGCCTGTATGTAGGTATGTAGCTATGGAGTTCAGATACTGGCAGAATCTCCGGAAATACTTACAAGTGTTTTGAAAAATGAAAATTGAAAAACGATAACAATTAAATTAATCTAATCAGAGAAGTGCATGGAATGTGTGGTTCTGCACGAATAATAAAACGTCCTAGCCGACACAATGATTTTTTTTTATACTACGACGGTGGCAAACATGCATACGGTCTACCTGATGGTATAAGCAGACACCGTAGCCTTTGAACGATTGCGATTCCAGAAGAATTACAAGCGCGTTGCCGAGCCTTTATTGATTTGAGGATTTGTTGTGACAGCTGAACGGAGATTTTTATATTTTTTATTTAGGTTCACCAACAATTGTTAACATCAGTACATTCATGATTTCATTCATTTTGCATTGTAAAGATAGATGTCCAATCACTTATAGGTAAACACCACATGCGTTATAATTTATACAAAAATCTTAGAATTTTAAATATACAGTAGGTTCTTAAAAAAACTTGTATTTTTATTAGAACGTTACGACGTCTGGTACTTAGATACATACAGCAGGGCAATTGCGTAACTCTTCATACGCGTGCCCGTACATATCACTTACCAGACTGCCAAAATATAATTGTCATGCCATAAATCTCAACTTTAACATTAAAATTGATATGTAAGTATATAAGTAACGAACGTGTAGTGTTTTAATAAAACTACAATAAATTTAAACTATCGTTAAGGTGCGTACGAATAAACGAATTAGAGCAGCCTCGGGTTGAGGCACGCACGGCTCGCCTATTTTGCTCAAATTCGTACGCGCTCACGCGCTGAACATTTAGAGAAGGAAAAAAATTCGTGCAACATTACATCGAGGTGAAGCAATTGTAGTTGGTTACACATCATTATAAAAAAAATATTTCAAAGAATAAACCTTTTTTTATTTCAATCAACTATTAATTATAACTTCATTTCTAAGCGGTGTCAACCCTAGCGTCTATTGGCCGGCAAGTGCGGGCAACGACCGGCGGGTTCAAGGTCGCTCCATTGTTAAATTTAGGTAGGTATGCGCTTTTTTATTCAGAGTCGAGTATCTGTACGTTAGAACTATTATATAGTCTGTGTCTAAGGGCCCACCCTTAGAGTTGCACCAAACCGTCTGTAATCGTAAGCGGTGTTCTTTAAATAAAATCTGAATGTATGGAAAGTTTGACAAGTTTCTATGGAATGAAAGGCTTCCGGCGCCATATTTAACATTGATCGCTCTGTAATTGTAAGTTGGTGCAACCCGCCCTAAGGCTATGGATCCTTGCAAGGTGACACCTTTTACAAGTACGTACTGCCAGTACTGCCAATGTTTGCTGCCTACATTTTCTTTTAGTTATTGTGAATCTATGACGTAAGAATAGAAAATTCAAAGTAAATTATTTTCTTCTTTGTTGACACAGGTGCGTTATACAAATGTACAGATGCTGTCATCAAACCAAATATCTTTTAGATACACCAAGGCAAGTTAATAGGTAGATAACATCACTTGTCACCCATCCAAAATATACACTCATAGCAATAACTTACTCGTTTTCGCAGAGTTTTCTTTGGAGGAAAATTGTACGATGCTATATCTGGATGTAATTTCTTTAACTGCATGTGGAGCTCATGGAACTTAGCATACCGGTGATACACGTTCCATTCTTCTTGGCCAATTTTGAGAAATATCTGTAAATAAATAAAAAGTGAGTAAGTACATTTTATATCCATAAAACTTTAGGGTAAAGTAAAAAAGAGTTATTACCTGATAAACATGGTAGGATTGCGTTTTTTTGCCGACGAGAAATGCGGTGGGGATGTAAGCCTTTACATTAGTGTCTGGGTGGTCCAGGATCTCGAGTTCTGACCTGCTTTCCATCTCTTGCAATCGTTTTTGTAGATGCTGATTGAATTCCATTAGTTCTGCGTGCATTTCCGCCACCTGCGTTAAAGAACAAATGTAACTACTTCACAACAACAACAGAACACTATACCCATAAACAACAACAATAGTGAAGATAGAAATGATATAAAATAACTCGAACAACCGAAACCTGCTCATACGTTTTGTTTTGCGGTCGTATTCTGTTTGCCGAATGGCGGGGCTCGCCGAGGCGTGCGCGCATCGCGGACCCGGCTATTGATGTAAAACGGTATTACATACCTGGACCAGTTTTTTCTCATACTGGTTAGTTTCTTGGTCTTCGCCATTCGTTTTTAAAGCCACACCCATTTCTACAGCTGACACATATTGTCTCAATTGTTCTTTGAGACGATCATTCTCCCTGAAAAACATAGCAATATTTTTAATAATAACTGAAAACTGCAAAGGACGAATGTGTTGAAAGTATATAAGTATTGTCACTACTTACTTGCTCAGATCCAATATGACTTTTTCTAACTTAAGTATTTTTTCTTTGCTGCTTTGCTCAAGATGATTACACTTTAATTGTAAATTTAAATATTCCTTTTCTCTTATTTCTAAAATGGAGTGACATTTGTCTTCAGGTACACTTTCATCCTCCGTAAAACAGAGTTCAAGACAGGAAGTGCTACCATCAATGCTGACGGCTACTTCTTCACTGTCGCTTTCTGATATTTTTAAATTGTTAATACTTGATACAGATATGTCATCTTTAGCTACGTTGTTTGTATCTATGCTATTAGAAGACGAAAATATTTCTTTGGCACACTCTGACAACTTTGAAAGCATTTGAGAAGGACTGTCTATACCTTTCATACTATCTGGAAAGAAATGTCTTATGCTACTCTTGCATTCGGAGCTTGTAGGTTCACTTGTGGAAGCTTGAGGAAGAGCTTTGGGATCTGGAGAGTTAAGACAGGTAGCTGGGGCACTGTTCCATAATGAATCATCTTTAATTTCAGGCGAATGTAATTTTTTTCTGTCATCTTTTGTTTTATTTTTTAAATCATGTTTATCAAATGAGATAACTTGACGTAGTGGCTTCCTCTTCGGATTTGAAGTTTTTACAGGTGCGGGCAAGGTTATTACTAATTCTGCTTTATTTGTTTGATTTGCTTGCTGTGTTTCATTTAGTTCCACTCTATCAATGGATAATGCAAACAATATTGTTGATAAACCTTAAAAATATTTTAAAGTTAATAATGAGCTTTCAATTATATCAAACCATGTACCTCAAATTTTAATGTTTACCTGTAGACATTTTAGGTAACTGATATGCTAATTCATTGTTCCTGACTAATGCACCTTCTTCATAATACTCCATCAGCAGACCATGTGCTACCCAGCTCTGAAGATATCTACCAATTACCAGAAAATATCATTATGTAGTATTTTAGTAAAAGCTCTCAAAAACCCGCATTGCCGACATTGGAGTTAAGACCGCCAAGCTGAAATGGGAATGGGCTGGCCATCTCAGCCGCATGCATCCACAGAGGTGGGCCAAAATAGCCATGGAATGGGTGCCACACGATGGGCGGCGGCGACGTGGCAGGCCGAGACGGATATGGCGGGACGACATGCACGCATTTTGTAACAATTGACCAGAGATTGCTCAAAGCCCGGACAAGTGGAAGTCGATAGGGGAGGCCTTTGCACAGAAGTGGAAACTCTATATAAGTATTGTTCAGTAAAATTATTAGGTATGTCCATGGAACAAAATTAACAACATTGCAAGGGGCTGTTTATTTATTATGTAAGACTACAGACAACAAGCAGCTATGCTGCACAAATTCACATTTATCAGTTATCACACTTTCAAGAGCAAATCTGTTTTAAAAATTGTCAATTATTCTCCAGATCATTTGCAGATTCGACTACCAACAACTCTTTCAAATAAAACAAATTACCCGAATTAAATGACAAGAGTTCCGAGTTAACCTTTTCACAGCGAGGGTGCAAAACAAAACGGTGCCCAACTAAGGCCAGAACAAAAACAATAGTCAGACAAAATTCATATAAAATGAAACTTCTGATAAATATTCTCCTGTCAAAATTAATGTACGTATCATGAACTATTACAAAAATAGGTCAAGTTACTTGTAAAGCTTTTTATTACATAAAATTAACAAAAAAGCGCAAAGCGAACGCGCGGCTGTGGCCATCCGTGGCTTCAGTGGCACGAGTTTTCGTCCGCATCCACAGCCATGTTTAGCTCTCAAAAGGTTAACATAATAATGAAACTATGTTGAAGTCAGGTAAATAAAAAAGCAAACCTTTCAAGTGATCTTTCATTTAAAGCAGCCCGGATGAATGCTCTGAAGTATCCAAGTGGAGTGTTGATATTTGACAAAATTTTAAACCTTTCTTTTTCATGTTTCGTAAGGTGAAGACAAGTATAACTCCACAGTGAGTTCCCTGAAATAACAAAATGAAAGCGTAAAAAATAGATAAAAAGTAACAATGGAATGATTTATGGCTTGTTGTCTGGTAAAAGAGACCTTTAGTGCAGTTGGGGACTTTTGCCAGCAACAGTTACTCTGTGAATTATCGGATTTGTATTAGGCCTGGGTTTGTGGTTGACGCCACACCCTGCCAACTTTGCTGTCATCTTGCATAGAAGTGCAGCTTCATTTCCATTGAACATGATGCTGTACACAGTGTGCGGGGTCAAGCACAAACCATAGCTTAAGCTGTAATCTGGACTATGTCCAAGTGTCAACCACACAAAGGTTCCATTTCTTTGGTAATATAATATGATACATACCAATATTGACAATGTTGAAGGTAAAGTTTAACCCAGCAGTCACTAAACTTTGAATAGCAGAATTGGATAAGTTTGTTCTTATACCATGACTAAGAACTTTTTCCCATCTTTCACAAAGTTGTACTATTCTATAAAAAAACGATTAAAGCACATAAAAGTTACAATTAAATAAACTATTACAAGTAAGATTTTATTAGCAAGTCTACATTGTTATCCATACTTCCATTCCATATACTTATATACTATACTATACTTACTATACTACTAATATACTACTAATATAATAAATGGGAAAGTGTATGTGTGTGTTTGTTTGTTTGTCCGTCTTTCACGGCAAAACGGGACGACGAATTGACGTGATTTTTTAAGTGGAGATAGTTGAAGGAATGGAGAGTGACATAGGCTACTTTTTGTCTCTTTCTAACCCCCCACTTCCCTAAAATGGGGGGTGGAAGTTTGTATGGAGCATTCCGCAATTTTCAAGGTAGAAACCTAAAAATTGGTATGCGGACTATTTGTGACTAACAAAAAAATCGTGCATTATTTTTTTTTGTAAATCTGCACCCAAACCCTTAAAAGAGGGGGTGAAATTTTATATGGGACTTTTCGCAGTTTTCAAGGTAGGAAGCTAAAAATTGGTACACAGACTCTGTTACCTACGAAAAATACTTGCCTTTTTTTTGTTAATTTTCCCCAGCCTCTAACTATGTAGTGTCAGTACGTAGAGTCGATATGTAGAGTCAGTATCTAGAGTCGATATGTAGAGTCGATATGTAGACTCGATATGTAGAGTTGGTATATAAAGTTGGTATGTAAAGTTGGTATGTGGAGTCGGTATGTAGAGTCGATATGTAGAGTTGATATGTAGAGTCGATATGTAGAGTATATATAAAAGAAGAAACTGACTGACTGACATATCACCGCACAGCCCAAACAGTTGGATCGAGAGATTCCAAATTTGGCACATGGGTTCCTTATAAGTTAGGGTGTACTAAGAAATGATTTTTAAAAATTGACCCCCCAAGCGGGTGAAATGGGGGTCCAAAGTTTGTATGGGGAAACAAAATAAGTAAGACTATTTCATTTGAAACTTCACAGGAGTATTCCTAATGATAAATGAGTGAACACGTGTTTCAGGTTTTTTGAGAATTCAACTTCTAAAAGGGGGAAATGTGGTGACAATGTCTGAAAATCAACATGGGTATTGTTTCTATTGTTTATCGGGTCGCTGGATGCTGATTACGAAAACAACAACGATTTTAAAATCTAACGTGGCGGACGTGAAATACCATCTCCCCTGTTGAAGTGCGATGGGGTTGAAATGTCTAAATTTGGTGTCGTTTTTATGGTTTTTTGGGACGTTAATTACGAAAATGGCATCGATTTTGAAATTTAACATTGTGAACATAAAAATTCTTGTAAGTAGTATTTGTGCCAAATTTCAATTGGAACATACGGGTCAAACTGAGATGCAACTTTTTGTAGGTAAACGGTTAAAATTACTTTTACCTTATATCATCTTCTGTAGCAAGTTCTGCTTTACCTCCAAATCGATTTTGGCAGTTCTGTATGCATGTGTGCAATTCTTGTGATACCAGTTTCGATGTTTCTATCCTCTTTTTCAATTCTTCTTTGGTGTCCATGGCATTTGCAATTGTACTTAATATTTTGCTATTCTGTAATTCACAAGTTTTGAGATGTTCAGTACTCTGATTCTAACATATCTGCTAACTATAAGAGTGAAGATATGGATTTAACGAGCTCGGTTCAGATCTCATTAGTGTTTTCAAGCACAGTTAAATTGAATAATAATTTGGTCAATCTAGTGTAGTACAGTGACCTCGAATGTATGTTCGCTCTAGACATCAATTAATTAAAACCTTAGTGTAATTTGCATGTAAATAGAATTATAAAGCTTACCATTATTGATATTGATCTCATAAACTAGTAAACACACAAAATGTTTAAATTCACACACATATCATCGTGAATCACCTATCGATAAGTTCGATAACATCGAATTGTTGAAATATTGTGATTTATATTTTTAATAAATAAATGAATATTCTTAATATATCTACAATAATAAACTCGGAGTATAAATAAGTAGGTATATAATAAACTGCCCATTTGTCCCGTCGTCTGTCTTATCTGTCAACGACCAACTTCCAATAATGGCTGCGTTCACCGTTCAGTTCAATCAAATAAGTCCGCAACCGAATTCCTTCGCCGAATTCAGTAGGACCACAGACGAGAGAAGACGGACTACCATGCTGGACCGACTGGGTGTGGCTATAAAGTGCTACGTTTGTGAAGGCCTTTATTCTCCTTGCAGTTGGTAGCATTGTGTTTATAGTATTCACGCGTGCGCATAGACACATACCTATTTTTTCTTTTCTGCGAAGTGTCTGCGAATGACATACAATTGATACAATATACAATAAAATGGCGTCGAGTCTCTTTGATTGAAGCATGAAGTCTTGTTACGTTGCTTTATTTTATTTTATGTATTGAGAATATCGAATTTATGCAATAATTTAACAGTTGGTGATTGTGTTGAAAAACTTTAGTTAATACTTAACTGTGATATTTAACGTGGAACCTCATTATGAGTAATTACGATGACGAACAATGTGAAGATGGAGAATTAGCGCGTAGCCCAGTTCAGGACGACGAAGATATGGATTTCAGGTATTTAAACTCAAATTTATCTTTTTATTTAACACCATTACTGCGTATTGAGCATGTTTTCTATATAACTGCCATATGAAACGGCCGTGGCCGATTCTGATTCCTACACAATGTGGTTTAACGTAACGACTGATTTGTGTAATTTTCTTTAATCTGCGTCATATCCATTTAAGTCTCTATTGTGTTTATTAAAATTTAATACAATTGAGTCTAATACATTGCTGACTAACTTTGACTAGGTCATGATCAAACTCACGTTTACATGGTGTAGATCAGAAAAACGTGTATTTATCAAATTATGAATATTAGTATTAGTACATAAAATAAGACAATATGTGATTACTATGCCATTGAATAATAGCACTGGTTTAGCCTCCATCCGATTGTTATGAATGGTAGTTCCTTAATTTTAGTTTGTCTGATGAAGATCGTGACAATGCTGATTCCTTGGTAATCAAACCTCCCCAAGCTGTGATACGGCCATCTCACAGAGATAGAAGAGGGCATAAGAGATCTGTCAAAGACAGATACAAGGAAAGTTCAAGAAAAGATAAGAAACATCTTTACAGGTAAGGACTCTTATATTTTAAGGTTGTGTTGATCATTGCAATGTCCTTTATGTATTTCTATTTAGAGTAAAATACAAAGATTTTTCCTTGTATTTTCTAGTAAGAAAATTGATAATATTCTTGATAAACAGGGATCGTGAGAAGTCTGATAAACCTAGCAGAGAAATTTCTAAAACTCTTGAACGTGATGAGGTGTCCAAAGATTACCATAGAGATAAACAGTACTATAGGGAAAAGGAGGCTTATAGAGAAAAAGATTTAAGGGACAAGGAACTTATGCGTGAAAAAGATATGCGGGATAAGGATGTTTATAGAGAGAAGGATCCTTACAGAGAGAAAGAAGTATATAGAGAGAAAGAAACATATAGGGAAAAGGACCCTTATAGGGAAAAGGAAGCATATAGAGAAAAAGAAACCTATAGAGACAAAGAACAATATAGGGAAAAAGAAGCATACAGAGAGAAAGAAGTTTACAGAGAAAAAGAAGCATATAGAGAAAAAGAACCTTATAGAGAAAAAGAATCTTATAAAGAAAGGGAACACTACCGAGATAGAGAAATGTTCAGAGACCCTTCTTACAGGGATGTAGCAAAACCTAGGGAAGCTTACAGAGAGAAAGATGCTCAAAGAGATAGGGATGGCTACATGAATCGTGAGAGGCAATACAATAAAGTTTCAGAAACAGAAAGGAAACATCAAGATCCTGAACGGATAGAATCTAGGTTGAGATTGCTTGCAGAAGATGGACATGCAAATCATAATGAAAAAGAAAATAGGTCATCTGGCGATAAAGCATTAGAGGATTTAAGAAGTAGATTATTAAGTAAAAGAATTTCGAAAGAGATGCAGGGCAGTGATCAAAAGAGGCAGAGTGAGTACCCAGAGAAGGAGTCCAAGCCTGAACGACAAGCAGCCCTTGATAAACACCAACAAGAAAGAAGAAACAAATTACTTGAAGCAGGTAAGTTTCTTAAATTTGTTACAATACGACTATGAATCCTTATTTTACTTTTTACTCATATCAAACATTTTCTTTTTAGAAAGAGAAATGGAAAAAAGGAAAACTGAATCACGGAATGAATTGGAAGCTAGACGTGAAGAACGTCGCCGTCGCGGCAAAAAACGTTCAGCGTCGTCTGAGGAGCCATCTAGCAAGAAAAATAAATCGAACCATTCACCACATTACGGAGACTCTGTTGTCACTGTTTCTGATGCTAGTGATGTAGACCTGAAGAGTGAAGCTGAATCAAATTCAGAACATGAGGAAGGTAAGATTGTTGAATTACTTTATCAGTTTAAACCTTATTATAATGAACCTATTTTATTTAATACAGAAAATTTGTTTAATTCATCACTACTTTTTAATTATTTTAGGTGAACATTCAAATAGTGAAACAGAAGATGGTAGTTCTAGTACAAATTCAGACTCAGATGCGGACTCCAAATCGGAAGATGGTGAAGAAAATGAAGATGAGAGGAAAACTGACAAGGAAGAGGAGCAGAAACCAGAGAATGTTAAACAAAAATCAAAATCACCCCCTGTCCGTCAATCAAATCATGGGACACCATCATCCAATGAATCTAGAAGGTTGGTTTGGCTTTGTTGTGTGATACTGATTAGTCAGTTATAAAAATCAGTGAGGATTATTATATTTTATTCTGTATCTTTGCTTCCTTCTACCTTCTACTCTTGCCTGTGGATGATACATTTGTCATCGTTACTTGAAACATTGTGGTTAGATATGTATATGATTCACACATACTGTTCAGTTAGCAGCTGAAGTTGCTAAGCGGTCCTAGTGCTCAAAATTATCTACGCACGAACTCTATAATGTCAAGGGAATAAGGATCTGTGTAGGTCATTTTGAGCGTGTTATTTTGCTAAGCTACTTCTGTTGCTGACTGTACATACCTAACCACTAATATTATGACATTCATGACTACTCTTCATTCTAAGAATGTTTCATTTGCAGGTCACGCACTAGGTCTAAAAGTAGAAGCAGATCTCACTCTTTTTCGCCTCCTCCTCCTGGAGAAAACGGAAAACCAGCAGATGAGAAACAACAGCCCAATGAAGATGAGGAACAAGTTCGCCTCAGGGAAGAGGTTATCAATGCTCTGCCACCCTATTTCCCAGCTCTGCAGGTAATTATCTTGAAAAGCTATACTACCTTGCAAAAATAAAGGTATACGGACATTCAGGCCATGTAGCCATTACCAAAAAAAAAATTAATTGTGCAATTTTCTTATAGATTGACGGCATTAGTGAGGGTTCTTATAAAACGAGCATATTTTTATTAGGTATCTTAGCCGTCTCTACACCGGACGCATGCCTCGGCCGAGCACTCCACGCCCGAGCTTGCACGCTCAGTGTAGGAGTGCCTCGGCGAGCCGCGCCTCGCCCGACGCAGGCGAGGCGGCCGAGCATGCGTCCGGTGTAGACACGGCTATTCATGGTTTATAATTGCTGCTTTTGATGATTATTATTTGTAATGTAATTTGTAAGTTCATGGAGAGTGACATACATTATCATTTATTATAGATTTTCACTACAAAAATAATGAATAAACTTGGAATTCAATTTTGGTATATAAATTACGTCCGAATTCAGAAAGCAGGCAAATATTGTGAACCCATAATGAAAAAAAATATTAACTAAGATTATTTACAGGGGTGTCGATCAGTTGAGGAGTTTCAATGTCTGAATAGAATAGAGGAAGGCACCTATGGAGTTGTTTACAGAGCTCGCGACAAAACAAGTGATGAAATAGTTGCTTTGAAGCGACTAAAAATGGAAAAGGAAAAGGAAGGCTTCCCTATAACATCTCTGAGAGAGATCAACACATTACTTAAGGTAGGATCACAATTTCGTTTTATTATATTAGAGTAAGCTCACTTGAGCCATCTCAATGCATCACTGCTGGCTGTTAGAAGGTATCCCGTTAAAATGTTACTTTACAATGCAGCAGCTTGTTTGAGCCGCAAGCTGTGAAGCACTCGATGGCTCATGTGTTGAATTCAATTGATTAATGCCTTGTATTTTATTCCTACAGGCCCGGCACCTCTTACCTGCAAGAGGGTTGTGCTAGAGGTGTGACCCAATTGCAAGGGTTAACAACTTCGATACACGGGCGGGCCTAAGTATCTTATAAGGAATTTATTCCAGGGGACCAACCCTACAATGCTTCCTTCTTTAATTATGTACGAACGAAATGTTCATCCATGAGTAATTATCACAACAAACTTTGCTACATTTATTGAGCTACAAAGTTATTTGAGATGGCGATACATGATAGTTTAATTGAAGTGCATAGGAAGATTTCATCCATCTTCACGTCTTTATCAGGTAACATTTTAGATATTAAGCATAGTGTGTATAAAGTAACAGGTCTGGCATGTTGCCGTTATTCGCTGATGTAAAACACTCGTTGTGCTTTATGTTGGCAATAAAAGGTATCTAGCTAATATTACAGATAAGTCTTACTTATACGAGGTATTGAAAAAAGTGTAACATAGACATAGAAATTTCAAATTATTTCTTACTATTCGTAACAGGGAATAATATGACTTTTTGTGTAAAATATGAATTTCCTTGTATCTCTTGTAATATGCTAATATGACAGTGTCGCATTAGGAGTAACTATTTATTTACCTTAAAATACCCTGCATTATTCATCCATTCAACTGTAGATCCATCCATTCTCTGTCTACTTGGGTGTTCATGAATATTACAGGGACAAATAATAAAAAAGAGCTTAAATACAAATTAAAAAAGGTACACCACATAATGTATGGAAAAATAGTTCTGTATCATATTATGTGTGTTATAAATGTAACAATGCATTTACAGTACACTACTAAAACAAAAAGTACATTTTTTTTTGTGTGTTATTTAATTTGATTACAGAGTATACATAATAGCCGTGTCTACACCGAACGCATGCTCGGACGCACGCCTCGCCCGAAGGCGTGGCTCGCCGAGGCACGTCTGCACTCAGCGCGGACGCTAGGGCGAGGCGTGCTCTGCCGAGGCATGCCGATGCTCGGCCGCATGCCTCGGGCGAGGCGGGGCACGTCTACACTGAGCGCGCACGCTCGGGCGAGGCATGCGTGCGGTGTAGACACGGCTAATGAATGGTGGAGCATGTGCCGAACGACTAGGATGGGTAGGTACAGACCCTTACAACATAGTTTGGGTAAATTAACAGTTATCCCACCCACTGAATTTTTATTTCAGTTATTTCCAGAAGCTAGACATTTTCTTACATAGTTCTAGTTCTAGACATGTTGCATGTGCTGGTAAATTTGTTTTTTATTTATTTCATATCTTGATTGCATGTGTATTTAATTGAAACTTAATTTTGTTAAAATATTGAATATTTAAAAAATATGAACCGTCGCGTCAAAAGACTGGACTGAAATAAAAATCTCCAAGGTCTATGGCTTTATTTTTATTTATGGCAAAATAAAAATAAAGTACTAATAGTTCTTCCGTTATCATCAAAACTTCTCCAGTTTCTCACTATTCTAATGGCGTACCACAAGTTTAGACAAACTGAATTATTCAGCACAAAAAGATTTTCTAAAGTGAATGAATGGATACATTCAGTTATTACAGACGAAAAGTAAGTTAAAATATTCAAAACTAAATCTGAATAGCAAGTTACTAAAAGTTAGTTATTTATTTATTTTTATTAATTCAATTGACACTTGCGCGCGACATCTTTTGTATGTTTACAGTTTTTGTACGGATTATCGCTAACGCGTCATTAGTCACGTGTGGTGTTTAATCGTTCATGGCCTAGCGACGCTCGTGGACCGCTGGCGGTACTTAGGTAAGTTACGCAACATGGTGAGTTCTTGGATGGGAAGCCACTTTCGGAGCTTATTAACCCTTCCGTACGTTGGAGGGCACGTTAAGCCATTGATCCCAGCTGTTGTCTTTGGCAGCAGTTATTAAGCGGAGCGGGTGGCTGTAGGCCTTGTTCATGTTCGTGACTTAATTTCAACCTTAACATCTATACTAATATTATAAAGAGGAAAAGTCTGTAAGATTTTAGCTTTTTAAGTGTTTATGTAATGGGTAATCTCCGGAACAGCTTATCCGATTTCAAAAATACTTTCACCAGCGTGTAGAATGGACACTCTGGATGGTTAGTCTATACTTTATACCGCGGGTTTTCGTGCCTTTGCAATGCGTGGGCGTTGCCGCGCGGGCAGCTAGTGTTGAAATAAAGTCGAAGTGTGACGAATCTTTTCATTCCTTAACTGTAAGGCTGCGGACTGGACGCTAGCGGGCAGCGGGGCGACGAGCGGCTGGCCATACATTCGAGAGACTTCAATGTGGGCAGCCGCTCGCCGCCGCCGCCCCGCTGCCCGCTGGCGACCAGGCCTAAGAACGTCTGGCGCCACCCGATGGTCTCTAACTTCGCTTGATAACTACTGTCATAGACAACGACCGGGATCAACGGCTTAACGTGTCTTCCAACGTATGGAGGGTTGTAAACTGAGTTAATATCCTACCTAAACGGCTTCCCATACAAGAAAACACCGCAGCTTACGTGACGTAATTAATTTACGTACCGCCAGTGGTCCGAGACCGTCGCTAGGCCATGAACGATCTAACACAACACTTAACTACTGGCGCGTCCACGATGATACGTCAAAAAATGGCAATCGTTATAACAAATAAGATAATGTACTTTAAAAACAAAGTGTTAACCGACTTCAGTTTAGTACTCCGCCAAGCCAAATGAACATTTCCTTTCCATTTTACCACATGGACTGCTTTCCGAGTGTAAATACGTTGATTATTACAGACAAAAACCATATGACTGTATGTGGGCCGATAATATTCGAGGAGTTCCGTCGATTTGGCACACTTGACATTTAGGACTTCATTAGTTGCTATTTCAACGGAATCATATCAGAATCAGTAACGTACTTTTACAGTTTTTAGTACGAGTTTCATAAGTTATCTGTGGTCTTCATCATCAGTACCATTTCACCAAATTTGTGATTTCCGGGTGTTACTAGTTATAAAACCGAAATTACTACATGCGTGCCCTCTATATTTGAGGAGTTCCCTCAATTCGTCATGGTTCCCATCATCTAACTGAAGTTTTGATAACAATGGGACCAACCTGGAAGCATATACTTTCAAATAAAAAAGAATTGTACGAATCGGTTCATAAATAAAGGAGTTCTGAGGTAACAAACATTAAAAAAAAAATACCATCGAATTAGAACTTCCTCCTTGTTTTTTGAAGTCGGTTAAAAATGATGTTGCTCATACACATATCAATTGGTGAAAATAGATAATTGTACAACAACATTCCATAAATGAAAAAAATATATATATCAAAAGCAGGAAATTATTTCATTTCGTTTTACCAACTGCCTAATTTGCCTGGTATGGTATTTTCTAGCTTCATTGTCGTCGTTAATAAAGTCAAAGTGATTTATTCTTCAATTTAGGCATATTACATGCACATATGAATGTCGATAAACTACTACCGGTTCGAAAAGAAATCCTATGCCTCGAGAAGAACCGGCGTAAAAAACTCGGCGAGGTGTCACTTTTTCAAAACAGTATACAATATATCATTTCAGTATCAGAGTATTATAAAATTTTAAAATTACTTTGCTACAGTAGAAAGCCTATTTATTTTGCGATAGATTTCTAGTGCAGGATTTTATCGCTGCCAAATAGCTACTCATCAACTAATTAGCGCCATTTTATACAAAAAATTTATTGAAAGTTTTTTGCCTTGCCGAATTCTTGAATGTTTATCTAAACTGGAGAAGTTTTAATGATATCGTAAGATCATATTACTCTGAGTCTTTGTTACGGAGTCTTGGATGTTTTCTATGTATTTAATTATTTATATTGTATTAAATATAAAATCGTCGTCTAGTACCCATAACACAAGCCTTATTGATCTTACTCTGGTACTAGTTCGATTTGTGTAAGATTGTCCACTAATATTTATTATTATTAGTAGGTATTACCTACTGTTGAATACACATGCATTCAAGAAAAAAAAAACTACTTCGCCAGCACATGCAAAAAAGTTAGGTGAGGAAAATGGTGAGGTTTTGGAAATTACTAAAATAAAATAAGTAATAAAAAATACCATAGACGG
This sequence comes from Epinotia nisella, assembly GCA_932294315.1. Classification (NCBI taxonomy): domain Eukaryota; kingdom Metazoa; phylum Arthropoda; class Insecta; order Lepidoptera; family Tortricidae; genus Epinotia; species Epinotia nisella. Next base: position 12,883,159 of record OW028679.1, on the reverse strand, counting down.
TATAAGTGTTAGTTAAACCCAAAATGTGTTGTAAGGGTGTACTGTACACGATTAAATCTGGCTATGCCTGATCTGGTATAATTTTCTATCAACTGCTTGTTTCGAAACAGCACTTGTTTGTCATAACTCATAACCCATGTAACACTATAAAATAAAAGTACAATCATATTAAAATGTATGCCTGATTCTCAGCCTGAGGCATGCTCGTCCCGCGCGGCGAGCTGCTCGCGTATTTGTATCAATAATTGTTCCAAATTTACTAACAAACGATTACAAACGCACGGTTCAGCCACTTGCTCAAATTCGTACGTGCCTAGCGCACAAACAAGTTCGATCTTGTCGCTCTGTCCGCGGCATGCTCAGATACACGTCCAAGTTACGCGAGGCACGCACACTGAGGCGCCTTTGAGCACGGTCGAAAGACCGCCTCTGGGCGGTTCGCCGCGCGCTGCTAGCGAGCTGCTCGCGCACAGCGCGTGAGCGCGTACGAATTTGAGCAAAATAGGCGAGCCGTGCGTGCCTCAACCCGAGGCTGCTCTAATTCGTACGCACCTTAAGGTTTTTCGTTAAACATTCCAATATACTTATTATTTTTTGTACAGCAAATTCTGACAGTCTGGTAGGTTTCTGCCTGTAAATTATTGATGTATTAGGCTTTTGTAAGTGTTCGACGAGCTATTCTATGCTTTATTAAATTGTCTTTTTACAATAACTATCATTTTTAGGGTTCCGTAGCCAAAATGGCAAAAACGGAACCCTTATAGTTTCGTCATGTCCGTCTGTCCGTCTGTCCGTCTGTCCGTATGTCACAGGCATTTTACTCGAAAACTATAAAGCTGTGTACGAATTTGAGCGGCTCAGCCTGAGGCATGCTCGCCCCGCGCAGCGAGCTGCTCGCGCGCCAAATAGTTCCACATAAACATGCGCGGGTGAGGCAGCCTACTCGCGGCGAGCCGACATTCAAAATGGCGTCGACACGATGACAGCTGATTGATTTCGGGACCCACAACACCTTTTGCTTTTCATGTATTTGTATCAATAATTGTTCCAAATTTACTAATAAACTATTACACACGCACGGCTCAGCCACTTGCTCAAATTGGTACGCGTTTTGCGCACAAACATGTTCGATCTTGTCGCTCTGCCCGCGGCACGCTCAGATACACGTCCAAGTTACGCGAGGCAGACACACTGAGGCGCCTTTGAGCACGGTCAAAAGACCGCCATTGGCCGGCTCGCCGCGCGCTGCTCGCGGGTTGCTCGCGCACAGCGCGTGAGCGCGTACGAATTTGAGCAAAATAGGCGAGCCGTGCGTGCCTCAACCCGAGGCTGCTCTAATTCGTACGCACCTTAAGGTGTATTTGAATAAAATTTTGAGGATAGGTGTAGGGATTTTGCCCTCCGGCCGCGATGGCAACTGAGTTTGGTAACCAGTTGCCGAAAAGTAATGAACATTCTTCTTACGCAACCAGTTGCCAAACACGAATGACTATTCTTGTTACAGAACTATAGTTGCCACCTAAGAATTTTTCAAATCTGGTTACTTAACAGGACTTAACATTCTCAGTTCACAACTCAGTAATAAATCCAAAGTCACATTTCTTTCAAAATAATTAAACTGAACCCTTATAGTTTAGACAATACACGAGTAGTTTTCACTTAACCCTTTACCATGTTTTCCTCCCACATTGTATGGATTAGGTGATCACTCGTCACGCGAAATGAGTTTCATTTGGTCACGGCTATTTTGTTAGGTTTGTTTAGTTAGAATTAAAAAGAGGAAATATTATTAAACTACATTTGTTGACGAAAAATCCCCGAGAAAGAAGAACCCTGCTAAAAGAAAACCGAATAAAGAAAATAGTTCAGCGATGTTTAAAAGGGAAAATTTCCATTTTTAAGTGCATTGAAAAGCTGCGAAAAATAAATTTCATTTCCACTTGATAAGGCACCTCTTTTGAATTTGACACAAAAAAGAATGATAAAGAATTCAATTTGACGCATTCGTTGTTGACAGTAAATATCGATATATAATTTCGCTACACCTCGCAACTAACATTAGCCATATTAGATAAAATTAGGCACATAAATATTCGCCTTACTTATAATAAAATGATTCGACGGGCATACGACAACGAGGAGAAATGCATGTTCAATCGATGCCAGAACCAGCATTTGGTACAGGTGCCGGATATGGACAAGGCAAAGATTTTACTGCAATACAATTTTTATTTACCTCCGATGAGCCGAATGTGCCTACCTCATTATCAAGAACGCAACTGGATAAATTTAACGCAGTCTGAAGAATACACCACCATCTTCACTAATGAACACACGGCAGACATAGTAAGAATCTTTAGAGAGGTAGTAGGGTCAATAAATTCTAGTGTACAAACATTAGTACAAAATATACAAAATCTTTAAAGTGTTATTTATATTGAGAATTGAGTTCACTCGAGTGTTCGCGGGACTCTTAACACGAAATAAAAAAAATGTTATACTTTTACGACCTCTTGTATTTTATTTTTGTGTCATGTAATTAGAGTACCTAGTATTTAGAGGCGGCAGCCCTGTGAAGCGTGACAAATAGAAACTAAATTTATTAATAGTTTATTTATTTTGAAAGTGTGACCAAATGAAACTCATTTCGCGTGACGAGTGATCACCTAATCCCATTGTATATAGGCTACCGTAGTATTGGTTTTAATTCTAAATATCCCATAAAATCAGCAACCATATATTAAGTACGTATTAACTTTTTCACCGCCAACGACGTATATATCGGCACCGCAGGTTCAACGCCAACGACCGATATATGTGTCATGTCATGCAGGCCGAAATCGACCTTCTTTTATTTATGCAAGGTTTAAAATCGGATCTGTCATTGCAATGACGTGGCGTGTCAGTGCCAGCAGCATTTCCATTGCCTATGGCTGTGAAAAGGTTAAGATACGCTGGTTCTTTGCGGCCTGGTAATGGGTTAATGTAAAAATAGAACTATAATAAAATCAAATAACTTACATGAAATTGCGATAGGAAGTATGAAATAAAACTACTGTTTGTGCCTCTCGTATTTGATTAAGCAAAAAGTGTAACTACAACTTAAATGTATAACGTAAAAATAAACACAATACGTAAGTACTTCATTTACAACGAACTAAAAGGGAAACTAAAACGAGGGACACCCATTAAAGTGTAATGACAAAAGGACTGATAATTTCAAGACAGTGTCCGACATTAATTTTCTTTTTCTTCAAATCTTTTATTGCTTCACGAATTTCCTCATCGATCTCCACATATTCTTGTTTTTTTTTGGGTGTAGTTTTTTTCAAATCATAGCATGTAGCTTCTGATTCTAAAACATCAAGCAGATGTGCCAATGTCGGATATTTACGACCAATATAAGCGTTAATTTTTCTATTCCAACCTTCTATGTTGTTGTTAGTTCTAAAGTCTTCGGTAGCACAACAACAAGATTCAGAGAAATAATCTTTATTTATCCACTGCTTCTGGAAATATTTGTTAAATTTCGTGATTTCCTCACCGCCAGGACTCTTTGCCATTACATAAGTATATCCTTCATTTAAATATTTTTTTGGCAGGCGAGCAATACCTATACATCTTGCCACATGCCTTTTTTTAACTCTGGTGTTTATTTTTAAGGCCTTCGCCTTTCTCCACAGAGCATTATTAAAGTGGTAGTAACAACCTTTAAAATGTATTTCTGGAAATACTTCTTTGAAAGCATGAATCGCCGCAATTTCAAAATCTAAAGTTATTTTGTTTGGTCTCCACATGGAAATTTGCGATTTTATTATGCTCAACAAAATTGTATACGTTTTATTTTTTTTATTGGGGAGAAGGGCAAAAAATAATGGTGTTATTATATGGTTCTTTTCATCATACCCATGAATAGTATAAAGCTGTTTAAAGGGTTTCGGGCAGCTCCTAAAAGTGCCGTCAGCAAAGAAATGTTTGTAGTTACTCAATTTTGTCCTCACATCATCAACACAAAATACGATGATTCTAAAATCTCCATCCTCATACTCGCAAAGATACAAATGTTGATACTTCTCGGGTATTACAACATCCGTGGTCTGTGTGAAACGCACTTTTTTGGCCCCAACTACTTTGTTACGCTCATTATAGAGGCAAGTTTTCACACTGCTGAACTTTGGTATATCACTGATGAAATGATGTCCACTGTTTTTCAAATCGCGTATCATACCATCGTATTGTTTAGGAATTGACTCGAAATTGCAACTACTCTGCATTTTCAGATCATCCAGTTTCTTTAATAGCAACATTTTTGCAAAATCACATTTACAATCGTGTCTATGTGCCTTCTGCATGATTATTTCATTGCGAGTATTTAGAGTAATATTACCGCTGCATCCGTTTGTGGCACCACATTTCCAAAACGAATTTTTGTTTACATATATTTTTTTACGGGTGTAACGCCTACCATCGTCTAAAATTGAAACCCCTCCTCTTCTTGAACTAATGAACTCAATTTTTGATGTTGGGTATATATTTGAAGTAGACATGTTGTTAGCTTTCTAGATGACTGATTTACTTCTATAAATTCTAGATGTAAACTGTTTTGTAATAGATATAACACAGCAAATAATCGATAACCTTTATTAATAGGGCAAATCAATTGATAGATGTCAACTATGTCAGACAGAAAACGTAACGAGAATACATCTAGCTTGAAAAAGGTTGGAATGTATGTTTAATCCTTTAGTAATTTTGGTTGCATAATAAGACTTTTTTTATTTTTTGGCAACTGGTTGCGAAACTACGAAGGTAAAAGTAAATAGTTCTGTAACGAGAATAGTCATTCGTGTTTGGCAACTGGTTGCGTAAGAAGAATGTTCATTACTTTTCGGCAACTGGTTACCAAACTCAGTTGCCATCGCGGCCGGAGGGGTATTTTGTTGGCCGCTACATAGTTTAGTAATTAAAATGACAAAAAAAAATTTTTTTAGGGGTGCACTCCATACATAAAACTAAAAGTCAAAAAAAAAAAAAATCATTGTGACCCCCCGTGTGGCACATCAATCGATAGGCCTTTCAAAATAAATATAAGGTTTCTTAGCATTTTTTTTGATTAAGTGAATAGAGTCGGAGATAATCGCCCCGAAAGTCACTAAAATTCTGTCCCCCCCCCTCTAATTTTTGAACGGTGTATTTTAAAAATATGGAAAAATTCATGAACATAGGGCTTATTAATTTCATTCACCGAAAATTGTTTTGAACAAGATCGGTTCAGAGGTTTTCGAGATATTGCTGAAAAACTGCCTTCCTCAAAGAAAAGGACGTAAGTGCCATGAAATTTCTCTGACGATACGACCTTTTTAATAGGCACGGAACCCTTCGTTTTGCGTGGTCCGACACGCACTTGGCCGGTTTTTTTTAATTAACTTCTGTTTGGGCAGTTAGGAGATAATTACCACTTAGTCCATTTTCTTTTTGGCTGATATTTGTAAAATGGGTCAATCAACTTTTACTTGAGCCTATATTTTTCTTCATTATCAGTTACCCACAACATGTAAAAACTGATAAAATGGATAAATTTTATAGCCAGATAAACAGTCTATTTGCATATATGTTGCATCTCGTACAAAAATGTATTCTAGCAGAAAACAGTCCAAGTGACTAACCACTATTTTCATACAAATCGGGGGACATTTGACGTCCGCTGGGCAACCGGTGAAATTGAAGTTCCATACAAAAAGTACTTTCAGGCTTGAAGTAGTGGACAGTCTAGCTGGCTACCCCAAGTAGAAACCAGTCAACTAGTGTAACTTTTTGGTCAGATGATATTCTATAAAGTGTAAAAGTGCCCTTTATTCAGACAAGTTATAAACATTTTTTTTTCACATTAAGTGTCTGTTTGCCTTTTGGCAAAGGCATCCAACATTTTCCATTTATCTCTGTCGGTTGCAAGAAGAAAGTGAATGACCATTGTCAAATAATGTTGGGAAAAAAATTATAACTATGTTTGAATTTATAACGCAAAAACTCATACATGCTCATACATTTTGATATGATTGTATTTTTATTTTATAGTATTATATCTATGGATTATTTTAAAAAAGTGCTGTTTCTTAATAAGCAGTTGGTAGAAAAATAAACTAGATCAGGTATGGCCAGATTTTATCGTGTCCAGTCTATCTGCCTATCCAACCTAGTCGTTTGACTCACGCTACCCCAAGCAGAGTTTTACCAGAGCGACTTCTTCAATGTTACTGGTTAAGTCGAGAGCACTCCACACTTGCGACAAAATATCGACTCACTTTGCATATTACATTTTGCCTGTCAACGTATTATATTGTATTGTTTGTATTCCTGAAGAATGTTGTATCAAAATTTTCAGTATCATAATATTCATAATGCAATATAGGAGCGTTTACTTGCTTGTACGACAAGTGTATTAATTTTTCTTTTTGGTATGAAAGCAGTGCTTTATAATTATGTAAATAGGTTTTTCATCGTGCGGCGAAATTGGAATGTATGCATTTCCAATTAAAAACTCGCCTCGCACTCGCTTGTGGTAAAGCAGTTTAAAATATTTTATTTCGGTTCAATAATTTGATGCGATTTTGTAAGACCCTTTTTTAAGAGACGTTTTTTAGTAGAGGCTCTATTTCGAAAGGGGCATTCACGTTCGGATTATACAGATAAAACGCATTTTAACGGGTTGGCTTAAAGTAACGAGAATTTTTATTTAAAAAAATATAAATATAAACTCAACTGCTACAGGTCTATGGATTTTAATATAGTTAATTCAATCATAGTTTATGTTTTAAGTCAATATTACAATATAGCAAAAGGCCCTGCATCTTCGATCTTCCGTAGCTTGCTTTTCACCTTTCGCATCATACTTTGGACGACATTCAAGTCAATTTTTTTTAATTGACTTTGTATCCTTCGTTTCAATTGTTGCGGTGATTTGGCTTCCCACCCATCACTATACACGTGTCTACTCAAGATTGCCCAAAAATCTTCGATCGGTCTAGCTTTAGGGACGTTCGGCGGGTTGGCGTCCTTTGGTACGAAATGTACGCCATGGCCTTTCAACCAGTTCTGTGTGCTCGTAGCGTAGTGAGAGCTAGCTAAATCGGGCCAAAAGATGTATTTACCATCAGAATGGTGCTTATTAACAAATTGGCGAACGATGGGCAAGCACTCACGTTGATAAACTTCAGCGTTTATTGCTGGACCCGACGAATCTCTGATTACTGCCCTCGAAATCCCTTTTTCCGAAATCACGACCCAGACGAGGATTTTTTTCTCAAACTTAAGTTTGCATTTAAACTTTACATTTTCAGGAACGCATTTTTTGTCGGCTGTGTAATAACCGTCGTTTCCAGGCATGTTATCATTGGTGAATGTAAAGTATTTTTCGTCATCCATAACTATTGAAGTGTTTTCCCTTAAGTACTTTCGCCGCAACTTTCTGCATTTTTTTGGGATTTCCTCGAGTTGTTTTTCGGTGTACTTTGGTGCTTTTTCTCTCTTGAAATATTCGATGTTGTATTTTTTCAAAATATTTCTTATACAGCCACGGGAAACCTTATATTTCACGGCTAATTTGTTTTGTGACACGCCAACCTTGTTTTGTGCAGTTTTAGCCACTTTTTTCTGATTTGATGCATTAAGGATTGGAGGTCTACCCGTTTTTTGTAAATCCTTAATGCCAATACCAAGTTCCCATCGTTTGATCAAACGGTAAATAGTCGAGATGGGAACTTTTTCATTTTTGAAGTGAGCGATTACGTCAGATTTTTTCCTTAGTCCAAGCAGGCGATAGACACGTTCACGAAGAGCTTGCCTTTCAGACATTTTTTTACTTAATAATGATTATTCGGCTGATATTTAGAGCAACTGACGTTTTTGACAGATATTGGTGTAATTGTTTTTTTATTATGTTTTTTTTTCATGCTGCCAGTCTTATTTGAAGACATTCTCATTACTTTAAGCCAACCCGTTAGTGAATTCTCGGAAACTATGTTACTTGATATTCAGGATCGCATTAAATTGCAAATACATATAGGGCGTTAAAGGCATGCAGTGAGTCGGTTTTATTCTTCGGGGCAAATTCATTTTATGGCATAATCTAATTTTGTAAACAGAATGATAAAAGATTACCTACGGTAGGTACTTAGTGATAAACAGTTGCTTCTCGGTTTTGATGAAATGTCATCAACTTAACGCTCATCTGTGCATACAATTATTCGTGGACTTTTTGTGCACTTTCCTATAATTGTGTATTCATTAAAATACGTAATTATATATATTCTTAGAACATTGTTACTTTCCATACATTTCGTGGGTGTATGTATGACAAAACGTCTATCCATAGTACCAATAATAAAATATTGTTGCTTAATTGTTGAATTTCGGGTCTATACCCAGTAGTCCGCACCCATAGGTATTATTCGACCGCGAATAGTTTGGAAATGGAATAGCTGTCATTCATATAGATTATAGACTGACGTATTTATATGGACCTCCAATCCCATTCTAATCGCTGGTTGATAATACGCTGGACTCTCCAAAAACGTAGTTTGGTTCTCATTTTAAACAACATGCTAGAATAATATGAAACTTTGTATATCTGTTGCTAGAAATTAAAATGGAAAAAAATAGTATGAGTAGAAAGTATTTCATATAAAGTCTCTTATAGCTTCATTTTGTTTCTATTATAATGTATAGCAACAGAAACTAGTTTCTGACCTAGATATGACGGATCACATTGTGTATAAAAACTTTCATATAATTCCAGTATGCCTTGGGTCGGGGGACTCTTAATGTTCGCAGTTCAGACTACTGTGAATAAAATTTCACTTGCTCGCTGTGCAGTGCAGACTACTCGTAATAGCCCGAATTTTGCAATCATTGATGAAACAAAGTGTTCTTTGCTCATTACTGCTAACATGACTACTTCGTTTTAAGCACAACTTTTGTATCAATTGACTTGTTAATATTAATGTGTTAGTTTTTGTTTTCTATATTACTTCTCTAGATTCTAAGAGCTTAACCTAAACAGCCGTGCCGTGACTTGACATGACAGCTTGTGCCTAGTCAAGTGACGTCGCAATTAAAACAGCAGAGAGTAGAAGAGAGGTGTTATAGAAAACAATCGTGTCGGTAGAATAGCTGTGTCGTCAATTTTTTATACATGGATTTAAGACTTTAATTGCACGATTTTTTTCTTTGTATTATTATAACTCCCTACTCTTAGTATCGTAGATGTAACCGGGAGACGTTTAAAACGCCTGCATTGCTAGCGGTTGGCTTTGTCAGATTATCGTGGGTTACTAAAATCCAAGTCTTAAAGGTCCCAACCGGCCGTAACATCATGTAGAGTTAGAGAGCAATAAAAACCGGTCAAGTGCGACTCGCGCACCGAGGGTTCCGTACAAAATTTCATACAACATACCCGTCTTGCACCGCTCATTAATTGTGGAAAAATCTTAACAACGCGTAGTATAGTTAAGACATGAGTACCTACAGCGCCATTTATCGGTGCATTTTGTTACTAACTTGCGCGACCAAGGAACTCTGTATGTAAGCATGTTGGTTTTTAAGCGATAATTCTTTATGAAGTGAATTAAATTCGATAATCCTTTTTTTATTTGCTAGAAGGTACTTTCAGAATAATTTCATACGAATTTAAAGGAAAAAAATAAAGAAAAGTATAAAATTACAAACTTAATTAACAAATGATTTTTGAAGAATAAAAAATAAATACGTTAGTGAGGTCTTGTTATACTTTTCAGGTAATATTTACGTTAACTTTAATCATATATTATTTTAAAATTTTCCGCTTTATTAACTTTGGAGATAAGGAGGGCATATTTTTTCAACATTTTACCTTATTAATCAAAATTTTACCACTGTAGAAAAAAACTGTTACCTACTAATTACACTTTCAATTTTTGCCCCCCCCCCCCCCCCCCCGTCCCCCGTCCCCCTATTGCTAAAATAAGTTTCTGACAAAATTGTCATTAACAAATAAAAGACGGATTAACCTGCCCATGCACTGTTCCACCTAGATATTGGAATTCGAAAATATGTTGACAATAGAACATGCGTCGTTGCGCGCTCCTTTTCAATTATGCGCCAGCCGTTAGATTCCCAAGACCCTTTTTTAGGGTTCCGTAGCCAAAATGGCAAAAACGGAACCCTTATAGTTTCGTCATGTCCGTCTGTCCGTCTGTCCGTCTGTCCGTCTGACCGTCTGTCCGTCTGTCCGTATGTCACAGGCATTTTACTCGAAAACTATAAGGTGTATTTGAATAAAATTTTGAGGAAAGGTGTATTTTGTTAGCCGCTACACAGTAATGTAATTAAAATGACAAAAAAATTTTTTATAGGGGTGCACTCTATACATAAAACAAAACGTCAATTTTTTTTTTTCATTGTGACCCCCCGTGTGGCACATCAATCGATAGGCCTTTCAAAATAAATATAAGGTTTCTTAGCATTTTTTTTGATTAGGGCTTATTAATTTCATTCACCGAAAATTGTTTTGAACAAGATCGGTTCAGAGGTTTTCGAGATATTCCTGAAAAACTGCCTTCATCAAAGAAAAGGACGTAAGTGCCGTAAAATTTCTGTGATGATACGACCTTTTTAATAGGCACGGAACCCTTCGTTTTGCGTGGTCCGACACGCACTTGGCCGGTTTTTTTAATATTTTATTACTTGACTTATTAGTCTTATTACGGGCGTTGTCATCGTCGGCCTTCAGCTTTTATTGACATAGATTGCCGTTAGCCTTTTCCATAAGAACCAGTTTTTTTTTGCAGATCATTGGTGATTCTTTACATTTTTCTATTACTTACTCAAAGAAGTTACTGCTGCAAAAAGACATGCTTAATGGGAAGTGGCTCAAAAACTGAAAAGGAGATATTCATCTCTGCAATGAGTGTTCCCTAGTTGCCAGTGCTTTATAACACATTCAGTGTTCAGTTCGCGCGTCGGCTTGTGCTAACCGTGTTGATCTGACTAACTCTATTCTTGTTCAGCTTCAGAAAAACTTGCAGAAACCCCCAAAAGTGTCCATTTGCCAATAAATAGTGGAGACTGTAAAAACATAATCTAATACTGTGCAGGGCTTCAAAAGGCCAAAGATTATCAGAAACGAATGGGGGACCGTAATTTTAACCGACGAGTGTAATAAACCAATTTGCCTAATTAATAACAAATTAGATATAGTATTGACGCACGGTGGGCTGAGAATCGGCTCTCAATAGAAATACATTTTAATCTTGAAGGGTAATTTTTAGAATTGGTTATATCACCATATGAGTCTTGGATGATTCGACATCGAAAATCGAAGTCAAATAATTTATTTGTAAAACACAGGTATACAAAGGTACGGTGGGGAATCATGATTCATGAACAATATTTTTAAAATTTCGTCCCTAAGGGGGTTAAAAAGGGGTGTAAAGTTTGTATAGGGGAAATATTTTTTTAGCTAGACTTCAAACTGTAGAAAGATTACATATTAGAATACAAATACAGTGCTTTCAGCTTTTTGAAAAATTCCACCCCTAACGGGGTTAAAAAGGGGTGCAAAGTTTGTACTAGGAAACATTTTTTGAGTTCGACTTAAAATTTTGTAAAAAACATTACTTATTAGAATACAAAAAAAAGAAAACTTTTAGCGTTATTGAAAATTCCACCCCTAAGGAGGTTAAAAAGGGGTGCAAAGTTTGAATGGGGGTAACTTTTTGAGCTAGAGACTTAGAACTTTGTAGAAAGATTACTTAGCTTACTTTGACGACCGGTTAGCCTAGTAGGTAGTGACGCTGCCTACGAAGCTGAAGGTCCTGGGTTCAAATCCCGGAAAAGGCTAATATTTGTGTGATGAGCTTTCACGATATTTGTTTCTGTAATAAATTACTACATTTTGATTTTTAAATCTTCAAATAATTCTGTTAAAAATGTGTTATTAGAGTTTTTTTTTACATTTAGATTAATAAATCTAAAAAAAGCAGCAGCAGAAGCAGGTTTTGACGCTTTGTGCCAAATTCGTAAAATGCCAGTTTTCCAGATTCGCAGAATGCCAGATTCCCAAATTAGCAAAAGGTCATATTCGCATAATGCCAGATTCGCAGAATTCGCAAAATGCCAGTTTCTCAGATTCGCAAAATGCCAGATTCCCAAATTAACAGAATGCCATATTCACACACTGCCAGATTCACACAATGCCAGATTATATATATACAGAGATAGGCATTCGACGATCTGTACTGAGTCGCCCTTCCAGAGGCAATTTTAAGAGAGTTATTTTATGTAGGTACAGTCGCGGAATGAAAAGGTTTGTCACTTTTCGAATATCGAATTGAATTTGATAGAACGTCGTCTCTACACTTTTAGAAGCTTTCATGCGTATGCGGTTATTGGCTAGTAATGTGTTTTATTTTATCGCTACCCACGGGTTTATATACACATACTATTGTTATGTGAAAATAAATCTGAAATTCTGCGAATCTGGCATTATATGAATCTGGTAAACTGCTAATGTGGGAATCTGACATAGTGTGAATCGGGCATTGTAAGAATCTGGCATTCTGCGAATCTGGTACAAAGCGTCAAAACCGGACGAGTTAGTTATTGCACTTTCGGCCGAGGCTTAAGAAGGCGTTACTGTGCACACTAGCGCCACTGGTAAATAATTGTGATTTTTTAAATTTCACGATAGATATTTAAAAAAGGAGGCCACTACTCACTGTATTTTGTATTTAAGTACCTTCTGAATACACCAAACTAGTTTTTATGTTGCTGGATTCGTCAATCTATGCGTCCAAAGTAAAAACGGCCGTTTTTCTTTTGAGTTTATAGATCGACGAATCCAGCAACATACAAACTAGCTTGGTGTATTCACAAGGTACTTAAATACAAAATACAGTGAGTAGTGGCCTCCTTTTTAAAATATCTATCGTGAAATTTAAATAATCACAATTATTTACCAGTGGCGCTAGTGAGCACTGTAACGCCCTCTTAACACAGTGCTTTTCACGCTTCCTGCGAGGAAATTGCAAATAATTATAATTTTAAATCAAAATTAAAGATCATAACACTAAACAGGCTCGCTTGCCTCGCGTCCGGCGGCGCGGAGGAGGAGCGGGCGCACGCCGGCGCGGCGCGACCGCGCGGCCCCTGTGATTGGTCGATCGCTGTTCAAACTGTCCAACAATAACATTGTTGGACAGTTTGAAGTCATAGATGGCCTGTTCGTGCGACGTCCAAGTAACCCCAGCTTTGAAGCCTGAATGCTGACCATCTTTTGCCACATTTCCGAGCAGTGGCGTGAAAAAGTGTATAGTTTCAGTTCAGATCAAAATTAAAAAATAAAAAACATTGCAGGCCGCTGACATATTTTGCGTTTTTCGGTGGAAAAATACACTTGCGATTCGGTTTAAAAAGAAAAACGGCGGGAAATCAGTAATATTTTCAAGTTGTGCAATGATATTTAAAGTTTATTATTCCCCCATTTTTGAGAAAAGCACTATATTAGCCTCAGCCGGAATGGCAATTGCAGGCTTCGTATTATAATTAACAAATACTCAGCCTGCAATTGCCTCCTTCCCGGCCACGGCAATAATTACTCTATTTGCATTAGTATTTGCGCCCATGACGGCAGGTCGCGTCCGAAGTGTGACGTCATCACCAAGTAGTGATATGTCGTTTTTGAGGATTTTATAATAAGCTTCTTGCGATGTTTCCTTTTGCCACGTTCCAAATATAAAACAACATCAAACACACCAAACTCATAGAATTACTAATGGAAATAGAGTAAAATAATATAATTTATTCTATTTGCCTATTGCTCGGGGTGTAGACTCTAAATTTATTCTAAAGAAAAAAGGCAAAAAAATATGCCTGATGACGAAAACCCATTCAAATATCTCAGAAAATTACGAAGCTACAACCGTTTCAGTATTGCTTGTTACGACCATCGAGCGTCATAGTAAATGACAGTCGTTTCATATGAACGCGCGTATTGCGGAAAATAGACGGAACATACCCTAATACTCTTAAAACTTTGGACACTTATAACTTTGTGATTATTTAACCTCTTGCGTTGCTTTTTTCTCCATTTGAATACATTTTTAATCCTTTTTCGAGCAAATACAATATTATTGGTTATTTTATTTAGTGTCTACACCCGTATTAATCGGTATTACTGCGGAACTCTACACTCGCGCGCTTGGCCGGTTTATCTGTTTAAGATTGAGACAAGGACCGAACCCCTTTTCAGGCTGAATCCTATCAATTTGGTAACCTTATGATAAGGTAACCTTACTGATAGAGTAACCCTATTGTTACGGTAAGCATATCGGAAGTGCATTAGTTAACCCTTTTGAGATAGGGTTTTGTTTAGGGTTAACTTATGGTTACCACATCCAATATGCTTACCATAACAACAGGGTTACCCTATCAGTTTGTTTTGTTTCTAAAAGGTCTTTATTTATCATAAAAACAAGTACAATGTAAGTACATTAACAGTTAACACATACACTTGCACACAAAAACTAAACTTAAAGTTACTTTATACAGGCTAGTTTTCGCCTTTAAAAGCTAGTTGCATTGATAATATTTTTTTTTTAATACATCATTACCCTAACGTTACCATTATGGATAGGGTATAAAAACAACATCTAAAATAAGCCTATGGAAAACCCTGATTAGGGTAACCGACATTTCACAATACCAAAGTCAAATAAATGTTTACATTTTTCGCCTTATTACAATGGAATAATAAGTAAACATATATTTGACGTCGACTATATGTTATTTATCTGAGTGTTAGTTTTAAATGGACGAGGTTGCGAGGAAGCCGCCAATTGCCTTTCCAGCTGAGGCTAATATAGTGCTTTTCTCAAAATGCTGAGAAACATACTACTCTTGTTCAGCATTTGTTAATGATTGTTAAAAATGCTATTTTTTCCACCGAAAATCGCTAGCTATTGTCAAAAAAAGACTATTCAAATGACTTGACAAATAATGGAATAATGGATGACACCTCGTTACTCTTCAAGGTTAATAGGAAAGATACTGAACTCATTGAACCAAATAACACCCTGTCCATGATATCTGACTGGTTTGCTGCCAATAACTTAGTGTTGAATCCGAAAAAAACGAAATGTATAAAATTCACACTAGCGAACTCAAATGTAAACTTAGCCTCAACCTCAAATATTAAACTTAATGGTGAAACCATAGAATTTGTAAAGTCAACTGTATTCTTAGGTATTACGTTAGACTCTAAACTGCACTGGGGTTCCCACATAACTGCGATAGGAAGTAGGTTGAGCTCCGCTGCTTTTGCAGTCAGGAGAATAAGGCAGCTTACCAATGTAGCAACGGCACGGTTAGTTTACTTCGCTTACTTTAACAGTATAATTACTTATGGTCTTATTTTATGGGGATCAGCGGCAGATATTGAGACTGTATTTATTTTACAAAAAAGGGCTGTTAGAGCAATTTATAACCTCGGGTCGCGTGAGTCATTAAGAGATTTTTTCAAGGAAACAGATATTCTAACACTGCCGTCGCTATACGTATTTGAAATAATAATGTATGTTAGGAAGAATTTTTACAACTACCCAACAAACACTGATAGGTTCCAAAACACATTACCGAACTTACTGACTCTAAATTCAAATCTGTCGTAAAACGGACACTTATTTCAAAAGCATATTATAAGATAAACGACTACATCATGGATAGGGATATTTGGCAGCGATAAAATCCTGCACTAGAAATCTGTCGTAAAATAAATAGGCTTTCTACTGTAGCAATGTAATTTTAAAATTTTATAATACTCTGATACTGAAATGATATATTGTATGCTGTTTTGAAAAAATGACACCTCGCCGAGTTTTTTACGCCGGTTCTTCTCGAGGCAGAGGTTTACTTTCCGAAACGGTGGTAGTTTATCGACATTCACAGGTGCATGTAATATGCCTAAATTGAAGAATAAATCACTTTGACTTTGACTTTGACTTTATGTGTTGTTACACATAGATTCCATACTACTAAACGAGGAATATTTTTTTTCAACATTTTTCTTTATAAATCAAAATTTTACCATGGTAGAAAAAAAGGAAACTGTTTTAGAATGTTTGAATTGTACATTCTAAAACAGTTTCCTTTTTTTTCTACCATGGTAAAATTTTGATCCTCTTTCATATGATACCCCACTTGGCCTACTAACTAGATTTTGAATTTTTGCCCCCCCCCCCCTCTTATCCGCCCTTTTTTATACAAATTAAAAGTATATATTAAAATTTTTCATTTTCCATACACGAGCATTAGCTTTGTTTACAATTATTCCAAATTTCAAATCGATAGCATTAGTAGTTTCTGAGATATTTGACTTTGTGACAGACAGACAGACGGACGGAGTCGACACCATAAGGGTTCCTTTTTTACCTTTTTGGTTGGGAACCCTAAAAACTCAAAATTATCTGTAGTTCGGCACGGCACATTGTTGAGGTAAATAAGTAGGTATCATGTATAAATATTGTATCGCCATTTTAAATAACTTCTGGAATGTCATTTGTACACCTGAAAACTAGATTAATTTAATTAACACTTTCGTGAGTCATGATCATTCATGACGCATGACTCATGTTTCAAATTATACTAATAATAGCTGTTAAAATGACTTATTAATGTCACTGCGGGCGACATGTTTCGAACCCTTCGGGAGTTCTGTAGGATGAGTATTCTGCTCCCTTACTGGCTGTGACGCATGCGCTGTCAGGGTGCCATATCGCCGCTAGTGACAATTAATACTTAAGTTCAACTTTAATTACTGGTATAATTTTAAGGCGCGCGGTTGTTTTGGGCCTCTCACAGACTGGCGCGGCCTGGCCGCGCACGGCGGACAATAGTAAACTTGTCATTAGCTATCAAATTTACTATGGACCGCCACCGCGGGCCGCGCCAGCGTGATGAAGGCATTATGCGTCAAACGCTGCGTTTCCATAGATACCTGCGGATGCGGTAAGCGCAGGTATATATGGGAACGAAGCGTTTGACGCATACCTAAAACAACCGCGTGCCTAAAACTAGATTAAGTCGCTTATTCTTCCAATGCCTAATGCATATTGTAATGTATTCAATAGGTCATTCAATCTTCCACTTTGTCATTGAACTAATTTAAACTGTGTTCTTAATGCGTATTTAAATATTTTAATCATCAGAGTTCTGGAAACAAAGCACCTAATTTTTGTCAGCATGTGGAATATTTTTATTGTCTTTTTAATGTATCGAGACTTATATTTCACTATGATTTTATTATTCTTTTTCAGTAAATTGAATAGCTGTGAGAATCTTGTAAAAGCGTGGTTTTAATTTTGTAGAATCTGGCGGGCACAAATCAGATGCCTAAGTCAAATTTGTAGTAATTGATTTACCTTTTGAGCGCAAAAGACGGTATATTACGTTGACGGAAAGCAGTCTATAAAACTTGAACCAACATTGTATTCTATAATATTTTATATTTATATTTTTGTACTTTAAGTACTGGTGATTGATCTGAGAAGCTTAAATTAAGCTTAATGTACATGTAATTGCAGCAGCGTAAAAACGATTCCTCATCATTTTTGGTATATTTCTGTTGCGTCATTTAATCAGGCGTGCATTTTATGTCTTCGACGCTTAGCGCTCTAAAGCTGCATAGGTACTCGTATTTTTGTGGTTTTTAAACGTCAAACATGTTTATCTAACAATATTTTGTTTGTCTAAACTGACGGATAACATGTTTGATATTTAAAAACATCGAAAACACTGACGCAGCGGATGCGGCTTAAGGCATGAATCACACAGGCGCGGCCTGCGGTGGTGGTCAATAATAAATTTGACAGCTAATGACAAGTTTACTATTGATCACCGCGGCCAGGCCGCGCCAGTCTGTGAGAGGCTTAACCGTCGTTACATGTACAGTCAGCATCATAAACATATATACACTTTTCGGCCTTTTCTCCAGAGACCGGAATTTTCGTGGCATTTAGAAGCTGTCGTAGTGACTTCCCATTCACCGACTTCGTAATATCGATACTCACGTAATAATATATTAACATTTGTAGGAATATTGTTTCATGTGTTAGTGATTCTTCAGATTGGCAGGTGGCAAGGCGGGCCCCGGGCTCCTTTAGGGTGCAACCGGGAAAAACTGAAAAACGTTACGAAGATGATGAATGATTCCTTAATTACTTATTTGTAATGGAAGGTAAATACCTGCAATTACAAAGCACAATAAGTGCTAAATATATATTTTGAAATTACGTAAGTATACCGCAATTAATACCTGTACATTAAAAGTAGATAAATGAGAAGTCACTAGGTATGTCAGCTCAAAAACATCTCTAAAATCCCGGTCGCTGCTTATGCTAAGCAATGGGGTCCTAGAATCACCTAGAATGTACACATGTTTATGATGCTGACTGTACAAGTAGAGTAGTTGGCACAGCATTTCTATTCACGGTCCATTATACTTGGTGTAGTACAGTCAGCATCCAAAGTAACTACGCAATCGAAGACGTCAATAGCCCTTAATCCCTTTTAATAAATACTTTTGACGTCTTCGTTTGCGTAGCAACTTTTGATGCTGACTGTACTACACCTCATAAAGTTAAATAGTCATCAGCCTTTCTAAACCATACCAACCTAGCTGGTACCTATTACTGTTGTTCTTTAAAACGGCCTGTTTCCCCACGTGTCTAAAAATTTGCAAAAAAAACAGGTTTTTCAAAGGGTTTTCTCAAGGGAGATTCTGTATAGAAATTTTGATTTTAAACGCTGCGGAACCTTTTGTGTTCGTGTAATATTATAACAAGAGTTAATAGTTTGTTTTTATTTTTCGTATGACATCATATTAACCGAAATCGAATGATGGAGTGATTCTGCATCCGCTACAAATAAATATAATTTGCTCAACAGAGAATGTAACTGGGCATTTGGTGTTGGAAAACCAATAACTAAATAACGTGGAAGACCTGAAAATAATTTTGCCAAATCTTTACTTTTTAGACCATAAGTTAGTCACAATTTATATTTATATTTACAAACCATAATATAACCCAACAGTCATATTAAAATGTAGGATATATTCGATGGTCACGTCCTTGCTCCTCCTATTCCTAATGTATATTATAATTTATAACCGAGCACCCGACATTTGGGTCGTTCTTCTTTTCGACCGACAATAGCCTGTCCTTCGTCTCATTACGGCATCTCATTTGAGTAATGATGTTTACGGTTTTATAATGTTCGAATGAACGTCCATATAATTTTATTAATTAGTGATATTTAATATGTCACTTTCTCTAACTAGCATTTTTTTAAATGTTTTTATTTTTCGTAGAATGCCGTGACAGAGTGGTAAACCAAAATGTTGTCCCCACTGAAAGAGTCCACTTTGTCACATGTTTTTTTTTAGAAATCAACCGTAAATAAATATTTATATTGGCCAGAAAGGAAACTTTAATTAGTTCTAATGAAGAAACCTATGCATTTTTTTTTAAATCGCACTTCAAAACCACAATTTTCGATAGTTCAAAAACCAAAAAAACAGAAAAACCTCAGTTCATTGTCGGTAAAAAAGAAGAACGACCCATTTGATGTACCGAGTCACAGAAATACACCAAAAGTGAACATAATTTTGAAGCTATTGTATATTTTAATAGACGTAGGGTAATGACTAGTAATAAAACATACCTTTAGAGTTGTGTCAGCCCGACACAACTCTAAAGACAAAGTCTGCTCGATAATTCTGAACGTCGTTTGACGGCGCGACGCGTGCAACTTGGCTTTCCGTAACGTAATTTGGCTTCTTTGATGCTAAATAGTTGAAAGTCCTCTCATTTTATTTGCGGTCGCAAAAAAGTCTCATAACGTTTTCTCCTAAAACAGAAACCCTAGGAGGAGACTGCATTGTGGCCATGATCATACGATGTAGTATAATGGACTATAATTGAGCAATCAATTTGTTTATTGTTATTCTGGGAAACAGATCCTGACAATTTAATTTAAACAGGCGATTTGTACGTAAGTAATTTCAGAGAAATTGTGTGAAATTGGAATTCTGATCATTTAAATATTTAGATACTTATTAGGATTTCCAGCGGTTTAGATCTATAATGGTTACTTTAGTGGCGCGATAAAGTGCAATTAAAAGTGGTCATGTTCAGAAGAGTGATGGGGTTGCAAACATTTTTCCACTACGAGTTCCTGTCAGAGTAAGGGACAGTAAAGTGCGCCCCATTTTAACTAACAAGCGACACGTTCCGTTTGGTTGTTTCAGGGCCAACACCCGAACATCGTCACCGTTAGGGAGATCGTGGTGGGCTCCAACATGGACAAGATATTCATCGTAATGGACTACGTGGAGCATGACCTTAAGAGCCTCATGGAAACAATGAGGGGAAAGAAACAGGTGTTTCTGCCTGGTAAGCAATTTTTTTCTTTCCAGATTTTCCTTTTGATAAAACGTGTTGGCAAAATATTGATTAATCATGTTTTTCATTTTCAGGGGAAGTAAAATGTCTGATGACTCAATTGCTGAAAGCCGTTCACCATCTTCACGACAACTGGATATTGCACAGGGATCTCAAGACTAGCAATCTTCTCCTCTCGCATAAGGGAATTCTAAAGGTATGTTCGATTTTACTACAACAGCCTGTATAGAGAAGTTGCAAGTAGTCAAAATTGGTATGATAGGACAATTTTTAATGATTTTTTTTTTTATATAATGTCAGAAAAACTAACATACACTTAATAATCAATAAATTGACGTAAAGTTACTTAATTTAATATTACGTTTGATATAATGTTTTTATCTCTAATTATCGATTCATATAATAGGTTAAATGACATAATTTACAATAGGCATAATTCTACTTTTGTGTTATACGCATTTATGACATAAATATGTTTAACATACATATTATTTAAAATGACCAATGAACAATGACCGCCAAGAAGTCGACGGAGTCCGCTTTCGTTTCTAGGACTTAGTCTTAGTCTCCCTCCCTCCGCCCGGGCTCCCGCCAAAAAATCGCTTCGTCGCTGTTTCGCGAGCTTCTGGCTTTGCGGGCTTATAAAAATGAACCTTATGACAAAGTAATAAAGACGTGTCATATTGAATCAAGGTGAATACTACGTAATATTTAATTACAGGTGGGTGACTTCGGTCTGGCCCGAGAGTACGGCTCACCGCTCCGGCAGTACACACCCATCGTAGTGACGCTCTGGTACCGCGCTCCCGAACTGTTGCTGTGCGGCAAAGAGTACTCAACGCCCATCGATATGTGGAGTGTCGGTTGCATTTTCGCTGAATTCGTTACTATGAATCCTCTCTTCCCCGGAAAATCGGAAGTGGACCAATTGAATAGAATTTTTAAGGTTAGTACAAAACACATTTAGTGGCGTTCGAGAATTCTCGAGTTCCAGTCATATTTTTCTCGTCTCGAATGAAGCCAAAATGAACGAGAAGAAACTCTACTCGTGATCCATCTCGCTACGCATCGGCACTCCATAGACGACGCCTTATTAAGCGTAACAGTAAATGTCTTACGTCGCTTGATTTTTATCTCATCAATCATCATTATCAGCCTATAATCGCCCACTGCTGAGCATATAAGCCTCTCTTCGAGTCTTTTATACGTCGTCAACCCATCGAGCTGATACTACTACTACTACCGACGCTTCTTTTTACCCGACTGCCGAAGGAGAGGAGGGTTATGTTTTTCGAAGTTATCTATAATATGTATGTGTGTATGTCTTTTTTGGCACGCCCTGCAGCTTAAACCATTTGACGGATTTCGACATATGAGGGGGTCGTTCGATTCCTCTTAATCGTAGGATGGGTTTTTGGAAAAATCTTTTGATTTCACTTGTGCTGTAAGTGGAAAAAGAAGATTTTTATGTAACAAGTCGTAACTTGTATCAGGACTTGGGCACTCCGTCGGAGCTGGTGTGGCCGGGCTACGGCGAGCTGCCGGCGGTGCAGAAGATGACGTTCGCCGAGCACCCGCCGGGCGGGCTGCGCCAGCGCGTGGGCGCCGACCTGCTGTCCGAGAGCGGCCTCTCGCTGCTCACGTCCTTCCTCACCTATAACCCTGTGAGGAGAATCGCCGCCGACGCTGCTTTGGACCATGCTTATTTCAAGGTAAGTCTTCAAAATAATCTTTATCATTTGTCATTTTGACACTGATCTGTACACGCAGCTGCGCCTAGTTGTAGTAAATAGCCGTGTCTACACCGGACGCATGCCTCGATCCAGCACGCCTCGCCCGAGCGTGCGCGCTCAGTGTAGGCGTGCTTCGGTGACCCACGCCTCGCCGGAGGCGTGCGATCGAGCATGTGTCCGGTGTAGACACGGCTACTAATGGTTAAAGAACGAAACGATTATTGGTAAAACGACAATTTTGAATGTTATTTATAATTTTTCTCCAAAATGGCCCGCAAAGTGTACATTAGTCGCTACATATTGGAAGGTAAAGTAATAGTTTCAGTCAAGATTAAAATTAAAAAATAAAAATCATCGCAGGCCGCCTGGAATGTTACGTATAAATTCCTTTATTTGTCGGGTACCAAACTTTTTAAAAAGTTGAAACCGGCATATAAAAGACGGCACAGGTCGTATTCAGCCAATTCAACTCGTATTTTTCTGTTTTTCTATGTGTCTCAAATAGTTTGCGTTTTTCGATGGAAAACAACACTTACGATTCGGTTTAAAAAGAAAAACGGAAATGCTTAAACAAGAATTCGACTAAAATCTATCCACATAATGGTAGTATATATTGAATATGTAGTAGTATATCTTTTTGTATGTATCTTATATATTTTTATTTATGTATGTCTATATGTAGTGTATAACACATTTGTTTTATTTTCCTCTACTCAAGTATATTCGTAACAGAAATTATCATACTTTTTTCTTTGCACCTGTTATAAGTCTCTGTTTAGGCCAATGGTTAGCTGGTAGAGAATGCCATCTGGCATTAAGCTCGCCATTTGTACATATTTTTTTGTATTTTGTGCAATAAAGTTTAAATTAATAAAATAAATAAATAAAAAACGACGGGAAATCATTAATATTTTCACGTTGTGCAACGAAATTTAAAGTTTATTATTCCCTCATTTTTGAGAAAAGCACTACCTATATTAGCCTTAGCCGGAATGGCAATTGCAGGCTTCGTATTATAATTAAACGGACTCGCAAGCTCGTCCGTTTAAACAAATACTCAGCCTGCAATTGCCTCCTTCCCGGCCACGGCAATAATTTACTGTTGAAAGGCACTATACAGGCTCGGCCCCGACTTGCACTCGCGGGCTAGATCGCGAGAAGTGGTGACAGAGTGACAAGGGTGTTGGTGTTCCAGGAGCAACCGGTGGCGATCGACCCGGCGATGTTCCCGACGTGGCCCGCCAAGTCGGAGGGCAACCGGCGCAGCACGCACAGCCCGCGGCCGCCGGCGGGCGGCGCGGCCTACGCGCAGCACGCGCGCGCCGACGCGGACGAGGCGCTCGGCTTCCGCGTGCAGCCCGCGCGCTCGCTCAACGTCGCGCCCGGCTTCTCGCTCAAGTTCTAGCGTCCGCCCCGAGACTAAACTCGGTGAGACTCGACCTCATTTTGTTGCTCGTGCGCGTCATCGATACGTGACTTTAAGGATTCGTCCTGCTCCTCTACAGAAACTGCCGTTTTAAATATGTGATACGTTACATTGGTGATACATTTTTTACACCCCCATCGCCCCTCGACATCTATCGTCAATATTGATGTTCGATTTTCAAGTTCCTCGCTTTGAAATATACTTCGAACGAGCCGATAATAAACTTGAGTACCGCATTTACTACGTGACTCGTTTGTTGCATGGTTTTTTTTATGTTTAGCACAAAAAATGCTTGTTTTGCTTACCTCGTTAGTGATAAGTGATCATTTAAATTGTATTTATTACCAGATCTCCCGGCAGTACTATTTCGAAATCTATAAGATATTGTACGAAAATTATTTAAATTGTACGAGAGAAATGTTAGTAAATGTACACCAGCATGTTCAGCATTTTGTGCAAACATGGATAAAACAAATAATCATGTGTACTTATGAAATGTATATGTATATGAAATGTAGTTCGTATATTTATACGATATAAATTAGTCAAACACTCGGTGTCATAACAGATGTATATACATGGATAGATATTTTTGCATTACAGGTAAATTTTGACGTAAAAATGTAGCCAGTTTAGATCCTGTGAAATGGCAAACTTGTCAAATAGTAGAAACCCTAGTTATCTTTACAACGGATAAATTAAATTTTAGTTATCGAATTGTGTAAATAAGTTATTCTTCTTTGATATTTTAAGGCGCAATTTCACTGGTGTTGGCGCACTGTGCGCAACAGGCGAGATTGTCATATCCCTGTTATATGACATCGCGGCGAATAAGACGTTCAAGCCAGTGGCATTGTGCCTTTATATCTGTTAATGGAGTACCTTTTCATTATGGTAAAAATAGAATAGTATTTTAATCTAATTAGCGTTATAATTAAAATATGGTACAATATAACATGTTTTGACAAAACTTTCTTATTTTTTTAAAACCTCACTGAAAACAAACCATTCGAATAAATGACAGTCATGTGTGTGTATTTAAAAACGCAAGCGGCAAAAGCATTTATGAGGTAGGTGTAGTGAATTCAGCGTCCAGCGTCGTTCATTCCCTTGGGCAGTGCGAGGAGTGAGTTGATGAGGTCGGCGTTCCGTTTCCACGTGCGGTACTTGGTGTCGATGAGCGCGTTCGTCTCGACGACCAGCCTGCCGCCGGCGTCCGCTCGGTACGCGTCAAACATGGAGTGGATGTGGCGTATGTACTGCAACCAATATTTTTGTTTTACTTTTGATGCATTGTTAAAAGTCTAACTCAGCCATACTCAACCTTTTTTCTCCGAGGGCCGCGAAGCCATTTTAGCTAAGGCCAAGGTAAATTTATGGTTACTAGGTTTAGGTTGGTTATTAGGATTGCATGGTGGATGGCGGGCCACTCACAAAAGCTGTATAGCTGGTCTAACTGTATCCGAAACAGTCAAGACCGGAAGTTGGAGTCATTAGTTCGGTATTTTTTGTTAAGTCGGCATATTTACACCTTTTTTACGGCAGGGGCCCAATAATAATAATCTATTTCAGGCAACTAAGGCCCATTAGTTACAAATACCTTAAAGACTAACATACATACAATTAAATGCCAATGACGGCGGCGATTAATTTGCAGACATACCCCATTATTCATAAAAAACCGGACAAGTGCGAGTTCAACTCGCGTGGTGAGGGTTCCGTATATCAAACTCAAACTTCTTATAGGTTTTCCTGTAATCTTTAGGCTAGGAACTATTTTCCATATTTTTTCAGAATTTTAATCCTAGTTGTTTCGGAGATAAGGGGGGAATGGTCAATTTTCGTCTTTTTTCCTAAATTACTTCAAATCTGTTTATGCTAAAATTATAAGAAAAATATATCTGACATGCTTACAACAACCCCTTTCATTTGATATGTCACACTACAATTTGCGTTTTTTTTTTAATTTTCCAGTTTACCCCTCAAAAGTGGCCCCCTTCTTCAGAATTCATTAATTTACTTTACGCGTCCATCTTTGGGTCACCAATTTACATATGTTTCGGAGCAAATCAGCTGTGACAGACGGACAGACAGACAACCGAGTGTTAAGGGTTCCGTTTTTTCCTTTTGAGGTATCGGAACTAATTAACTAAAATGTGTCCTGTAGCTGTTCTGTGTGTTCGTATCTACGAATGTCAAAGTGACAGACAAAGACAAACGAAGTTTATAGTCCAGGCAATGAACTGTCAACTTGTGTGGAAAAAATGTCAAATTTGGAAATAATTTATAATAGCAGATTTTTTTAATGTAACCGGATATATTATCAATTAAATAGTTACCTAGAGGCAAAATCCAACAAAAAATCAGACAAAAAATATAACTTAGCTCCTGAAAAGTCGGAATAAATATTAATAAATGTTTTATCTTTATTTTGGTTCATTTGCATTTACTTTAAAATATTGAATATAAATCAAACAAAAAAAGACAAAGAATGCTTAATTTAAATCTATATAATTACTTCCGGGTGGAAAGTTTGTTAGATTCTTGAATAAAGCATCTTAGAATAACGTGTTAAAACGAAATAAAAAAAACGCTTTTATAAATTAATGTTTTTCGAAAACATATTATTTTGTCTAGAGTATTAACTAATAAAAATAGGTTTAATGAGCGTTTATGAATAAGGATATAATAAATTAAACTTATTTTTAATCTACTACAGTTTTAGTTCTAGAACGGCCGTGATCTAGACTCAATAAATAATAAGGATCGTGTAGGCGTAGTGACTAGCATACGTAAACAAGCTGGATCATGCTTGGCTTACTTCTCATGTAATTAATTTATTTTCTCAACTGGCTTCTGCCCGCGACTCCGTCCGTGTGGAACTCGTTTATACATATAATAGCTCCATACAAACTTTCACCCCCTGGGGGTGAACCCCCTTAGGGGATGATTTCGGGGATAAGAAATGTCTTATGTCCTTCCCCGGGATTCAAATTATTTCCATACCAAATTTCATCTCAATCAGTTCAGATGTTTAAGCGTAAAAAAGTATACTTAGTTTTATTTAAGTTGACGACATTGCATCAAAAAAGTTCATTAAAAAGCAACTGTACCGTCCAAGGTAAAAGATTCAAATATATAACAGTTTTATAAAAAAGTGTGGAAGCTTATTTCAACTATAACAGACAAATAGAGTTACTTTCGTATTTACAAAAATAATTATGGATTGGTATGGATGGATTATTATTAATTAAAGTAGGCAAGGCAATTATATATGTACGACTCGCCTTCTTCAGGAAGGGGACATGTTCATCTTAGGTAAAACAAAATCCCTTTTTTGTATTAAAGTGTCTAATATCGGGTTGTTGAAATTCGCTGTTGACAAGAATTTTAAATAAGCCGCCCATATTTACGTAACGCGAGTGTTACGTAAATATGGGCGGCTTATTTAAAAGGGCAATTGGATTTTTGAAGACATACTTCCTCGTCTGTAATGTAGGGTGCCGAGAACGTCGTGTAACCAGGTCGGAGGTCGTGCTGTGCTGCCCCGCACACCAGCACCAGCGCCACCAGCAGCGTTGATAGAAGCCACCTCACGCCTGCCATACTGCTATAAAAAATAAAAGGCATAGTCGTAGGATATTACGTGATAACTGCAACTTAGAAAAATTTAAAAACCCCCGATTTTTTCATTTCAAAGTTCAATATCTCAAAAACGGCTGAACCGATTTTGATGAAACATGGCTAAGAATAAGAACACTCGGGTTAAAATTATCTATGACACAAAAAAACCGCATTCAAATCGGTCCATCCGTTTGGGAGCTACGATACCACAGACAGATACACAGACACGTTAAACTTATAACCCTTCTCTCTGCGTCGGGGGTTAAAAATGCCCAACTGACAGAGCCTGCAGGCAATTTCACAACTTTTCAAAGTACTTACCCATTTTAAAATAATCTTTTTAGTTTATTATACCTCAGATCATAGTGATTATTAATGTCGATAACTACAAACTTTTTGCTCCGTATCATCAAACTGAATATTGCTTTGTGATAGGTAGTAGGTAAATATTTTTGTCTATAATCTAAAATTGAAGCAACAACAGGTGATATTTCAAAAATACCAAAAAAGGGCCCTTCAAATGAAGATTGCATTGAAACGCACACATGGCCCAAGGTCGGAAACATTTTTTTTAAGCTGCGAATTTCGTACTGCCCGTACCAAATGTATGAGGAATGAAAATTTCTCAAAAAAAAAACCATGTAAAATTTCCCATGTTTTAATCGTTATTCTGCTATTCCAAATCCAGTAAAAAAAAACAAACATCATAAAAATCGGTCCAGCCGTTCTCGAGTTATAAATGGTTTTATATATATATATATATATATATAGATTTTGTTATACCACGTTTTATGTCACGTTCCACGGGAACAACGGGATAAAAAGTATCCTATGTCCGTCTCCTGGTCAGGGATCGGAACCGGTTTTTTCAAAAGTCACCGAAGTAGTCTAATATTTTGAATTATTTTAGGTTCTTAATGTAGGACTCTATCATGTATTTAGGTAACATTTTCGTATTATTAGACGAGAGACGAGCCTTAGACAGCCTGATCAAAAATGATATTATAAACCAAAGAACGAAATTGAACGAAATAAAACCGGTATTTTTGTATGGTGAAAATACCGGTATCCGATCCCTGCTCCTGGTTCTAAGCTACCTCCCCACCAATTTTCAGCCAAGTCGGTTATATATCTTCTGCCCGCGACTTCGTCCGCGTAGAACTCCTAAAAGTTATAGCCTATTAAATAATATCAATTAGAATTTTGGTCAAGTGCGAGTCGGATTTTAGTTTTCCCATACATTTTGAGACCCAGCGCCTGATGAGGGCAACGAGCAAAAATATTTGATCTTCATACAAAGTTTCATCCCTAAAAGGAATACAATTTTGACATAAATTATAGCCTATGTCCTATTCTGATATATAAGGTACATAACTGGAAAGTTTCATATAAATTCGTCCAGTAGTTTTTGAGATTAAGTGGAACGTACATCCAACCATCCATCCATCCATGCATCCAAACTTTCACGTTTATAATATTAGTAGGATGCTCGAACATTGATCAATATCATGGATAACACGTGTGAGCTTACATATCTCGATGGCATTTCGCTAAATAATGACTAATGCACATACTGATAATCCTCCAACGGAAAATTAGAAGCGCGGAACTTTTATCTTCGTAAAGCTGGAATTAAGCTGCCGCCCTGTAGGTATGTATAATGCACTTCAAAAATAAGTGAAGCATCTATTACAGCTATATGTTATAGGTACCTGATTATTAATTTTGTAAGTTTTTGTCTATTTTGTTTCAATTTAGATTTTTGTTATCAAATAACAATTTACCTTCAATAACATTCAATTAATTATTTTTGGCGCTAATTGATCTGCTTTAGGTACGCTATCCAATGAGGCCGGTTCTCCTCGTTTCCATGGCGCGAAATCAAAATATATTAATGTCTCATATTCATATATTATAAAATCGAAATATCACTCTTCGTAACCGTTACACTTAAATTCAAAGCGATCACTTACCCTTTAAAATCACCGTATTGAAATGTAAGATAACGAAAGAAAAAAAATATATAGGTATAGTGCGGAACTTTTGACTTTTGTATACAGATGTGTGAGATGTGTTTACGGTAAGTGTCGATGTTGAAATGCGGTGTGGTTGGCGTGTGGCCACGGCGAAGGTATGGTGGGTGGACGATCGGAAGGGGAGGGGGCGCACTCGAGCGGAAAACGGCCCACGGAGCAATGCGCGCGACAGCTAGCGGCCCTCGCCTACCCTGTCTGTCCTTAACGTGCGTAAGGCCTTGCTTCCACT
Source organism: Epinotia nisella (assembly GCA_932294315.1). Taxonomy (NCBI): domain Eukaryota; kingdom Metazoa; phylum Arthropoda; class Insecta; order Lepidoptera; family Tortricidae; genus Epinotia; species Epinotia nisella. Next base: position 12,853,619 of record OW028679.1, on the reverse strand, counting down.
GGGTTATCTTATTCGTTTATTAATACAATTTATTAGTGACTAGTGTTGACAATGTTTGCGCTTGTATAGTGGCAATCACCTAGGCCTGTAACCTGTTACCAAAAGTCTAATTTAGTAAAGCCTTATTTGTGTGTATAATTGGATAAACACTAACCAGATTTATTATGAAATATAGTGAATAGCACAGTTTAAAATAGAGGCCCCATTAAAAAAAGTGAGTGAATCAACTTTTTTCGGTCACTAGTTGCCACGGTTACGTCTCCTGGGTCACTTTTTAAAACTGCGATTTTATGGGTTTAAATTTACCAAACGTGGGGTTTTCTTGTCTCGTTCGATCCCTTGTTGTATGAGCATTATTAAAGTCCATATCTTAACATTTTTTAAAGAAACTCTGTTATTTGTGTCCTGGCTAACGGGACAGAATAACAGCATGAAATTGTTGATTGACCCAATTAGTACTTTTTGAGGGTTACTAATGGATTACCGAAGTTTTTTGGCAGATTTTCGCTTCCCAAACAAGATTTCCCAAAAAAACATTTAATTTTGCTAAATAATCATTTGACTTACCAAGAACATCTTTCGCAAGCAAATATTTAGCAAACACATATTTAGACATTAATTCATATACAGCTAATATAATATAATAAACTAAACCTAACTATTTTCAATAATATTATAAACTAAACCTTACTTTAAAAATATATATATATATATATATATATTATATATATATAATAAAAATAAAAAAATAAATAAACAAATCTCTAAAAAGGGCCCCCGTGGCATCGTACCAAAGACGCTGGCAGCATTTCCTCGCTGGATAGCAATGCTAATCCGTTGTGCGAGGAAGCTGCCAGCTCTTTGGTCACCTGTAGTGTCGACTAGCTTTTTTTGCAGCTCGTTGAATAGTTTCTGAGCGCTAATTAATTTCCGACATTAATTTAGTTAGTCATAGTATATTTGGCCAATTTTAGTTTTGACACTAAATCAAATTCCAAAACATACGACTATCAAAATAAAATATAGCAAACTTAACGCTTGGCAAATAATATATATGTGTAGGCATTATTGTATTTAGTCGTAGTTTGTTCCACCAAATTTCATTTACCCAAAAATTACAATCCGATTTCAAAATTTAGGCTTTGGTCAATCTGACAAAACAAGAATAAAACTTATCCCATACTATTTTGACGCTTAAACTCCAGCTAGGTATTTATGCCCGGGTTCGGTCAGTGTCGGCTTTCGCCTTTTGTGGGACACTTATAATACCTAATTACCTATTGCATGTCTAGTTGTAGTAATATTACAGTAGGTAATCACTTACTAACTTAACTTGTCCGTCTGTCACAGCCGATTTGCTCGAAACTACTGGACCGATTGAGTTGAAATTAGTTAAACATATGTAAATTGGTGACCCAAAGATGGACGCGTACCTAAAGTAAATTAATGATTTCTGAACAAGGGGGCCACTTTTGGTGGGTAAACTGGAAAATTAAAAAAAAAGTTTCCAAATTGTATTGTGTGACATATCAAATGAAAGGGGTTGTTAGATTTGAAGTAATTTAGGCAAAAAGGACGAAAATTGACCATTCCCCCTTATCTCTGAAACTACTAGGCTTAAAATTCTGAAAAAAATATGGAAAATAGTTCCTTGCCAAAAGATTACAGGAAAACATATAAGAAGTTTGAGTATTCAAAGTAACGGGAAAATTCTCAATCCGTCCGGTTTTTTTAATACCACTTCCCCGTCCTCCGCCAGGGCTCCCGCAAGAAACTCGCTTCGTCAGCCCTTCGAGCTTCGTTTCGCTGGCGCACTCGACCTACGTTTCGCTCGGGAGGTCGCCGGCTCGCTTCGCTCGCCACCTCCGCCCACTCGCTTTGCTTCGGTCTCATACGCCCGCTCAACTCAGGACCTCCTTCGCGAGCTCCTGGCTCCGCGGGCTTTTATATACACTATATACAGTTCTTCGTAATCTTCTACAGTTCACAGAACCACACTAGTAATTAATTTACCTCAATTGTGTAAAAAATCTAATCTCGGAATATAAAATAATCCATTGTATGATCTGAGGTTCTAACTTCCGTGAGCAAACGCCTTTATAAAAGATTAGTACCTACCTTCAATTCTTTTATAATTGCATAACAATATTTATACTTACAAGATATTTTATTATATTGATGCTACTTTTACTTCATTGTGTAATTTATATTCGTCAAGTATCTAACGAAGGATCCTAGATCTCTTGTAGTATGTTCAGTCAGCAGCACAAGAACCTAAGTACCTAGCTTCAACTTTGAGATGGTTTATGTTACGTCTCTGTTTTGTGTGTGAAGTAATTTCTTCTGCTCATCACCTTATACAATTAATCAGTCCAGCGCAGCTGACTGTCTGCTGGGAGGAAAGGTTTCTAACATACAACATGCCTAGGAATATTTGAAAAAAAAAAAAATTTTTTTTAGTCTCCTACAAAGTATAATATATTGAGGAGATATGGACAGTCACCAGCAGCACTAGTATCTGCCATAACAAAGGCAGCAAAAATATCTGAGAACGTCCTAACGGCCCTAGAAATAAAGTCGTGTCAGATATTTATGCGCGCGTTGTTATGGCAAGAAACCTTAAAATATTTATTTTGAAAGGCATCGATGATGTGCCACAGTGGACTTACAATGTTTTTTTAACTTGCATTTACATGTATGTAGTGCACCCCTAAAAAATATTTTTTTGTCATTTCATTACAAAAATATGTAGCGGCTAACACATATCCTCCAAATTTTATTCAAATACATTTTTGCTACGGAACCCTAATAAGTAAAGCCCTTCTTGTATGCAGTGGTGACGTATTCGAATAGATACATATTTAAATTGTCTAACACAAACATAACAAATGCCTATTCGAACACGTCACGTCACCCCTAACATGCATGAGGGGCTTTACTTAAGTTTTTACCTATAGAGTTTTATTAATGTACCTACCGTACCTACCTACTTATTCGTAGTATGGTCTAGAGTATTTATTGCTTAGTTAATATTAGCTCAGTCACACAAATAACAACGCGGCGTGTCTCATTGCAGTGAGATTAAGCGTAGGTGGTAGGTGTAGGTATAGGTTCCATAAATGGGGTAGTTTCCACAGGGCTCCGTAAATATTATTCGTTAATTTTTCTGTTCCGTGATTAAGTCCTATGAGGTGATTTTGATATAGAAGTGAACTTTTTTTTCCACTACGGAGGCAAACAAGCATACAATCTGTCTGATGGTAAGCAAACATCGTAGCCTATGGAAGAGTTGCCTTTATTGATATGAAGATTCGATGCGTAGACAGCAACCTTCGAGGTATTTTAAATCGATGACAGCAACAGACAAATTGCAGGTCCCTGACTCTCAACACAGTGCCCCTCGGGACCTCTGGCAACCATAGATAGGTACCTATACCTACCTACTCACCACTAGGAACAGCCCCATACCTCATACCTCAGCAAGTATGTAGTTGTACTCGTATTATTATGGTAGGCTGCGGTATATTCACTAAGGAGTCTTTCTCTTAGGGCTTCATAACATATGTGGAAGATCGAGCTGATGTGAGGAGGTTTCAATACTAGGTACTTAGTCCTTAATAGGATTTTATCACCTATGAGTTAAGACTTACATTATACCTACCCTATTTAGTTACTCCTATCGGTTTTTTCCCTGGCTTTTGGCTGGCCTGGTAAAGGTCGCGGGAGTTCGCTGGATGCGGGTGGCGCAGGACCGGTCACTTTGGCAGTCCAGCAGTGTCGGCTGGTATGATGATGATCGGTTTTTTTGGACTGTATGATCTGCAATCTGCAGGTCGGACGTACATACCTATACTTACAGAGGCCCCTTTGCTCTAACACTACAAGCTCGTTCTAGGTTGTCGTCACTGCCTTTTCTGGGGTTATGAGTCCAGAGCTAGGCTGGGGCCCGCCACTACGCATTGGCGACCACGATCTCTTAAATAAACTACATGTCTCCTAACGAAGTTCAATATAGGGGAAATAGAATCGATCGAAATAACCAGTTCTACTTCAGTTTTACTAAGATTTTCTTAGCGCGTATAAACAATAGTATCATTGGATTTATTTTAGTGTGCAAGGGTACGGCGTTTCATCAGGTCTAGGGGCCGCAAGCGCGGGCGTGTGACCGCGCAGCCAGTCCCGCAACGCTGCCAGTTGATGCTCCACAGCACGCCGCGCAGTGCCGCCTGCAGTTGTGTACTGCTCAACGCTCGCCACCCAGGAGAACAGGCCGGCTAGCTGTTTCTCTGTACCGAATTCTGGACTGGAAACAAATGTAAAGAAGTTAGTAAGCTTGTATTAGTCTTAAGGCCAAACGGCTAAGCTTAGCGGTACCTAACCTACTGACATTAATATTATTCACATTATAGTCATGTAACGCGCCCGGCGGAATCTTCGCCGCACTAACGCGTGTACCAGGTCTGTTTCCAGTCTCAAAACAGTTTAGTAGTTTGTCACTACTCATACCTACATAGTAAACTTGCCTCAACTAAAAATAGTTTTTTATACCTACTCGTCGACTTTAATGTTTGAATTAAGATTTCGTACACCGAACTGTAATCACATACTTTTTTTCTATGGAGCTCCCAACTCAACTGAAATAGTACATTACATACCTAGGGTGGTGAATTCGTGAATGCCCCAGATCGCAGGTGTTTGTGGCCCGAACCGAAGGTGAGAGCCATAAATATGCGATCTGGGGCTTTACGAATTACCACCCGTAGTTTGTCTAAAGTTTTACGTCTTGCGTTGGCCAGGAAGTGAGATCTCGCGTAGCGGCCAGAAAATCCCACTTACGGCCTAGGGTGACGTAATAAATATTCCACAACTGTTTAGACAACTAGAATAAATTCGACCAATCACGTGGCGCCTTTACTGAACTATAATGAATTTGACCAATAGCACGTCGCCTTGGCTACAGTAGAAAAGACATCACAACGACGTTGTTCCGGCACTTCTTGCACTTCGTTTCAGCAGGGCTTAAATTTTCAATAGATACCAAGTTTGCTTAATTATTTCAGTTAACTCGTAGAAAAAGTATTTTTTATACTCGTCGACTTTAATGTTTGAATTAAGACTTCGTCATTTTTTCGTCTTTTTTCCTAAATTAAGCAAATCTGTTTTTGCTAAAATTATTAAAAAAACAGATGCTTACAACAACCTCTTTCATTTGATATTTCACACAATACAGTTTGCGAAACTTTTTTTTTTAATATTCCATTTTATCCCCCAAAAGTGGCCCCCTTGCTCAGAATTCATTAATTTACTTTACGCGTCCATCTTTGGGTCACCAATTGTTTCGGAGCAAATCGGCTGTGACAGACGGACAGACTGACGCAAGAGTGATCCTATAAGGGTTCCGTTTTTTCCGTATGAGGTACGGAACCCTAGAAAATATTTCACAACTGTTCAGACACCTAAAATAAATTCGACCAATCACGTGGCGCCTTTACTGAACTATAATAAATTTGACCAATAGCACGTCACGTTGGCTACATAGAAAAGACATCAAGGGCGTGGAGCCGGCACCTCTGAGTTGCACTTCGTTTCAGCAGGGCTTAGATTTTCATTAGCTACCAAGTGTGTTTAATTATTTCTGATAACTCGTAGAATAGTAAATTGTTGAAGAGGCTAGAAAGTAAGCAATAGATGGACGAGTTAGTTTTAGACCTCGAAAGTACGAGTCCAGCTATTGCACTTTCGGCCGAGGCTTAACACAGTGCTTTTCACGCCTACTGCGAGGAAATCGCAAATAATTATAATTTTAAATCAAAATTAAGTATCTAAATGAAGATCATAATACTAAACAGGCTCGCTTGCCTCGCGCCCGGCGGAGGGAGGAGCTGCACAGGCAGTGCACGCCGGCGCGACCGCGCACGAGGCCCTGTGATTGGTCGATGGTCCAACAATAACATTGTTGGACAGTTTGAAGTCATAGATGGCCTGTTCGTGCGACGTCCAACTAACCCCAGCTTTGAAGCCTGAATTCTGACCATCTTTTGCCACATTTCCGAGCAGTGGCGTGAAAAACATATTGTATACAATAGTTACACAATTAGCTCTTAAATTCTCGTACCTACCTTACTTAGGCCACTCGGCAATCCTCGTGGCCTAAACACGGTACTCCACTTTAAGAGCCCTCATTGTGTAACGATTGTATAAAATACTATTAAAAATAAGTTACTTAAGGACCTTTTTGTTGAAGAAGTGTTTTTATTCTGTTGGTTCATGAGTTCTGTCAGCATTGTAGACGTAATGTTTTAACTTGAAGGATAAATTATTGAATTATAATTATTTAATCTTTAATAAGGTTTTGTATTGAATTATGTTTCGCATATATTTTATGAGTATTGATGCATACTTTTATAATTATTACCTATTCTAAATTATTACTTAGATTTTTTATAATCTAAGATTTTAAAATTATATAAAAATGTTAACTATGATCTTATTGATCTTATTTACACTTTATGTAATTATCTTCAAAAAGTCAAACACAATTTATATTGACTTATGAATTATGTATAAACTCATCCTTAAGGCAGTTTTTTTGTTCACCTTATTGACATGTACTCGCTATGCGGTAATCCCTGCAGGTCAACGTTGAGGTCCGCGGCGCGGCGCAGTGCGGCACCGACCAAGTGGTGAGCGCTGCGGAACGGCACTCCTCGCCGCACTAAAGCATGCGCCAGGTCTGTCGCCAGCATGCCTGGTTCTAGGCAATTCAGTGCTCTGTCACCATTCATCTGCAAGAATATTCCTCTATTAGGTAGGTCCCTAATGGTCCTGGCCCTACCTAATACTGGTAGCTGGTAGGTACTATTTTGCAATAAAATAGCTAGATGGTAACTATAATTTTGTTATGAAATTAAGTTAGTGATTCGGTATTATGCTTAGTTCATTAGTTCAGAATAATTAATTAAAAAGGGTGAATCAGTAAATAAAACAAAACAGAGCATTTTGCATATACCTTGCCTAAGTACCGTAAGCTAAATGTACCTACCTCCATTGTGCAAACAGTCCCCGTCGTGACTTTGAGACAGTCTAGCAATCTATCATAAGACCGGAATAAGATCTCTTTATCAGACTGTAGATCCTTATTGTACGTGCTCGGCAGCCCTTTGAGGACACAGCTGAACGAGAAACTGTCTCCTAGCAGCAGGCCAGCGGCCCCTCGAACCAGCTCTAAGCCGTCGGGGTTCCGCTTCTGAGGCATCAAACTAGAGCCAGTGGAGAATTGATCGGAAAAGCGCACTATGCCAAATTCTTGTGAGCTGTAAATGATTAAATCTTCGGACAGCCTGCTGAGATGTAAGCCACATAGGGACGCCCAATTTAAAAACTCCACTGAAATATAAAGAAAAAATACAGTAAGTGGCGGCAAAAATCAAGTAGGTACAAAATAATAATTATAAGGACCAATGATATAATTCGGTACATCCTATAAATTAATTAGAAAACTTTCTCGAGACTTTGTCGTAATTCGCGCGTGATTTACTAATGAACACACTGCATCTAGTCTACGATATACGAAACATTTCTCTGTCTCACACACAGGTAGCTTACCTACCTATATGATCCCGAGAAGATACAGCGAACATGGAGTTGGGCGTGATGTCGAGGAAACCCAGTGACCGGGCCAGTCGTGTGCGGTCGATCGGCAACGCGCAACCAGCTATAGCGCCGCTGCCCAGGGGACACCTCGAGAGACGGCCCATCTGCTCCTGCAGCCTCGTCACGTCGTCCCGGAGACACCATGCGTAACTAATCGATATTTATGGAAGGGTTTAGTTAATAATAATACTAGGGTATTAAATGTGCAGAACAGTCAGCAGTACAAGTAACTGCCCTTTGTGTGGCCTAATATTGATTGTCCTAAAATCTTGGTCGAACAGTCAACCCACCAACGGAGCCGCAGCTGACGTCCACGGGGCTTCATGATACAACATTCTTAACCTTCTCACAAGTTATGGCACGGGAGTTGATTGGTCACGAAAATCTGTTGCTAGCTCGCGGACCATTGCTTTTTCACGACACGGTGCTTCTTGCCCACGGCTTGCCTTTTAAGTCCGCATTCTGTGACAGACGGGCAGCTATGGAACCCTACCCTGCGCGTGGCCCTTGACCGTTTTTTACTACCTAATATACGTATTATATAAGAATAAAATAATATTATACGGCGGATAGATTTAGGAATTATGAACTATAGTCCAAACATCATTAGTACAGTCAGCAGCAGAAGTAGCTAAGCGGGCAGGGTGTTCAAAATAACCTACACACGCTCTTAACACGTTCGCGGACAGTAAGTCACACCTGTTTGACACTAAAAATTTGTATGAAATATTTGGAACTGTTATAGCAGTTTAGTCAAAATTGTGCTATCGTGTTAGATTTGTATATGACAGTGAACGCTATACATGTCAAATGCTATACCAGCAGCGTCCATATGCCGCATTTTTATGGGACGTTGTGTGACTATGAATGCTATAGCATTGGACTGCCATAGCAATTTTGTCACATGGCATAGGTGGGATGTGATATATATTATGACAGCAAATGCTATAACAGTTACCTGCTACAGCTATAGCATATTAATTCTGGTAAAACTAATCGTTCTAGAACAGCAATTGGTAAGTAGGCTGATAAGTAGGTGATTCAGCACGTTCGCTTTGTAATGATTATGGCAAAGAAACTGGCTCGACTTGTAGTGAAAGGATATGCTCGCATTGTGGCAAAGTGGCTGACTCGTTTGGCAGCGTAGGCTGGGATCACTTTGCAGCAAAGAGACTGGCCCGGATGACTGTGAAAGCGTCGGCGCACTTTGTGGTGAAGATGCTGACTCGTTAGGCGACCAAGGCCCGGGTTCATGCGGTGAAGGAGCCCTTGCCGGCGGCAAAACGGGCTCGCTTTGTAGCAATGAGACTAGCTTGAATAGCTGTGAAGACGTCGGCTCACTTTGCGGCAAAGGTGCTGACTCGTAAGGCAGCAAAAAGGCAGCTTCCCTTTGCGATGACGGAGCTAGTGTCCTTGGCCGTGGCAAAACGGGCCCACTTTGCGACGAAGAGACTGGTTGCTGGAACATTTTCAGCAACTTCTCACTTTCGTAGGCATTGACAACTCGTGTTGGACGAGTATTTCGTCAAACAGGCGATAATGGTGGTGATGGCGGTCGTGGGGGAGGTAGCGACGACGTCTGTACGGTGCCCCCGCATCGGATTCGGCCGAGAACGTGGACTCTGCCTCCCTGGCCTTGCGACGTTTCACTAGACTTCAACTTCTTTTTGTGAGGCGTCTACACCAAATTTAAAACACTTAATTTACACAGCGATAAGCCACAATGCCCGTCACGATGCTGGTAGTCAGATTTCGAGCCAAACAGTCTTATGATTCAAACGACATTTACCCAAAATGATCATTACTATGTTTTATTTGCCAATATGGGTACATGCGTTTATGTTGGGATTTTAAGGCCCTTACTTACTCATAATTAGTTGTAGCGCAATAAACAGTTAGTAAATATGCCAAACTATTACAACAGAAGTAAATATTGAACTAAATAATTGAATTAACGTTACTTATGATGATGGAAACAATGCTTAAAAATGGCGTCGACACGCGAAATCTCATCAACATCACTGTGACCACTCAGCGGCGCACACGCGGCTCGACTGAACAAACTCTCATACAACCACAAATGCTATAGCATATGTGTGCGTAAAAGGGGGGGCACGATAGGCGACGACACATGATTGTTTGAAGGTGTGCGAAAACCATGTAATATGACGGTAAGCGTTCCCTGAATGCCGATAATGTGACAGTGAATACTAGGGTACAAGTATTTACTATGGCAAAGCGCATTCTTTAGCATTCTCGCCCAGGAAAGGAGCGCGATTAGAGACTGCTATAGAATTTGTGTCACAAGCCGTACTCGAATTTCGAATGCTATAGAATCTCCGTCCGCGAACGTGTTAATTTCGTAAGAATAAAGTCGTGTGCAGGTCATTTTGAACACCCGGCCCGCTTAGCTACTTCTGCTGCTGACTGTACCTACCTACATCTAATATTAGGAATTGTAAAGTTTTTTTATTTATTTATTTAATACAATTTTTTTATAATAGGTACAGTGTTGCACAGAAAGCCACTATTTAAAACCTGGATGGTTTAGGCAATAGTTGGCGAGATCGCGCGGTTCATCCCGCGTTCCTTAAGCTAGTTACCTATTATATAACAATTGATATAGTTGGCTACAATTTTATTCCTTACCTACGAGTACACTTATTCATCTAAACTTAGGTAGTACTTTTTAAGTAGCTTCTTACATTTGTCATGATTCATAATGGCATCGGTAAGGTCCTGTAATAAGTTCTTGGGCAGGTTACTTATTTAAGATAAATGGAATTATAAGTAATTAATTGTCCTGTCACCATAAGTGTTAGTGTTATGCACACGTACTTAGTGTTCGATAATTCGATGTTCGACACAATGTGGACACAATAACTGGGTATTGCACAACAATATTAGTTACTTAGGATGATATTAAGTCGCACTCGCCCACGAGGGTTCCGTATGATGATTGTATGATTTGTAGCTGATTAAACAAAATTCTGTGTATGTCTAGTGTACCTATCACGAGTTCTCGTCATGAAGTGTTTGCCGGTTTCTGGGTATCCCTTTACGCTGGTTAGGAGCGCCTTTACGAATTGGGAGGATTAGGTAGTTTCAGATAGGTTTATGTATCGAGACCTAAGTAGACCTACTAAATTTTATAAAGAAATAATTTACCTTAATAGAAAGTGACTCCAACGAATTGGTTGGGCGCGTTGAAGATGGGTGTAACCTGGTGCTATAACGTCCAATTCATCGCTTGCTCGTTTCAAGAGAACCTGTAATATAATTAAGTAGGTATATGAATTTAATGCACTCATGGACTATAAATGTATATACATTGTTCAACAATTACGAAACAGACTGGATATTGTAGATACAGTAGGTAGGTACCTATATATTCTTGAGTCGTTTCAACATCAACACATAAAGGGCTCAAGAAGCTAGCAACCAACCACAGCCTAGTAAGTATACATACCTATTATAATGGCAGACTGGTCGTAACGGTGTGCAACGTCCTCCTCCTAATGGTTATTAAATATTCTTCACCTCAATAAGTTGCTTCAGTGCGTCATCCAGCATGGGCAAAGATATTAGCATCAACTACCTAGTATCAGTGGCTGACTCGTCGTTGTAGTTCCGCGCGGTGTGCAAGCGTAGCGCAGTGCGGGCAGTGAAGCTAGCATCCACAGCTTAGTATCAATAACAGACAGGTCGTTGCGGTTGCGCGCGGTGTGCAAGCGCAGCGTAGCATTGTCTGCGCCCGCGTACCTACGCGGGGAACCTTCTCTCCACCACCGAGTGGATGTCCTAATGGTTACTAAACATTCTTCACCTCAATAAGTTGCTTCAGTGCGGTATCCAGCGTGGGCAGGAAAGTTAGCATCCACAGCCTAGTATCAGTAGCAGACTGGTCATTGCGGCTGCGTGCGGTGTGCAAGCGTAGCGCAGCATCGCCCGCGTACGCGTGCAACCTCCTTTCCACCACCGAGTGGATATCCTCTTCTGTGTCGTTCAGACGGCCGGCTTGGGATAATTCCTCTTTAATGTCTTTTTCTACCTGGAAAAGTTCGGATTCCGGTTAGAACGTGGTAGGTACTAGGTACTAGGGAACGGGGTGGTCCCAGTCGGCAGTCCAAGTTGGCTCAGTTCGGGTTGCACAGGGCCACAACACTTCGTGAGCTCAAATACCGCGAGCCATCAGGTTGCCTCTAGGACACTGCAATTACGCGTCATTGCTCTGAATATACTTAATAATATTAGACAGTCGGCTCGGTGTTAAAAAAAGGCGAATGTTTCAAATTCTAGGCTGATATATTTATTATAATAATCCATTACAATAAATAAAACAAACTATGCCGTCATCCGGTGTAAGTTTAAGCTGCTCGAGCGACATCTGACGTTGGTAACAGTTCGGGAAAAATAAAGTAGGTATTGTACCTATTAGTCAACTACTTGATATACCTACATACGTGTAGGTATGTACCACCCAAAGCATATAGTTAAGTACATAATAACTACACTGTATCTACACATTCACCCTACAGTTGGTACGTGAAATATTTTTATTTTTTGAGATAACAGCCACACTGGTATACGCTTACGAATTTTCATAAATAAAAAACCGGCCAAGTGCGTGTCGGACCACGCAAAACGAAGGGTTCCGTGCCTATTAAAAAGGTCGTATCGTCACAGAAATTTTACGGCACTTACGTCCTTTTCTTTGAGGAAGGCAGTTTTTCAGCAATATCTCGAAAACCTCTGAACCGATCTTGTTCAAAACAAATTTCGGTGAATGAAATTTAAAAGCCCTATGTCTATGAATTTTTCCATATTTTTAAAATAGACCGTTCAAAAATTAGAGGGGGGGGGACAGAATTTTAGTGACTTTCGGGGCGATTACTTATCTCCGACTCTATTCACTTAATAAAAAAAAATGCTAAGAAACCTTATATTTATTTTGAAAGGCCTATCGATTGATGTGCCACACGGGGGGTCACAATGATTTTTTTTTTGACTTTTAGTTTTATCTATGGAGTGCACCCCTAAAAAATTTTTTTTTGTCATTTTAATTACAAAACTATGTAGCGGCTAACAAAATACACCTATCCTCAAAATTTTATTCAAATACACCTCATAGTTTTCGAGTAAAATGCCTGTGACATACGGACAGACGGACAGACGGACATGACGAAACTATAAGGGTTCCGTTTTTGCCATTTTGGCTACGGAACCCTAAAAAGTATCAGGGTGAGGTGATTAATTTCCAACGGCGATAGTTACCTGTCCGACGTAACCCGCCCCTGATTAGCATTTCCCGAGGATTTAACAAGTTACCTACCTACGTTTCAACATTGTCTATTCGCCCTTCATGAAAAGTGTGAGGTATTTTGCGAGCGAGCCGGCGGTTCGTATTTCATGTTTAATATAATATGGATATACTTTCTACCTGATTCTCATTGCTTTAATAGGGTTCCAAATGTGTTAGGTAGGTATGCACATGCAGTAATTTCAGTCATACCTAGGTAATCTAAGTATAATAAACTTTGTAATCCTACCTCGGCCAGTCCGCCTTGTATGGCACTGTTGTCTTGCTCTGAGAGGTGTCCACTTCGGTGTAACTCGCGTGCCCAGGCGCGACTACCGGCGATGTCTTCTCGGTACAACCGGCAGTCTATGGCCAGCGAGTCGTTGAGCCGCCGAAGCACTGCCGACGGCTCCTCCGAGAAGCAACCGCCCCATAACTTGTATCTCTCCGCCTGTTTGCCATCGGATAGTTACCTACCTACTGGATGACTGCAGGTAATACTTATTTTTAAGATTATCGAAAACCTCCCTTTCTGCTTTAGAGACCTTGTATAAATAATTATACCTAGGTATTCCTTTAAAAGCCTGAATTTTCACTTCTGATTTCTTAATTATCTGTAAGTAATTACCTAATTAAATTAGGCACCTACACCTTGATTAAGTATACCGATTAGGTACCTACCGACAATTATACAAGGCATTTACTTACGTGCGCCATCGAATGAATCTATAAGATAAAATATTATTTTAATTTGGTATTTTATTAAAGATTACACATTTGTGATATTTTCTCCGGGAGATGTCTCTTGTCAGACGAGTTTACAAAACCTACTGCTACCTAATATCAGACGGACTAAGATAAATATACAGACAGAGAGCTGGTTCAAGCATGAGGTTATCTGGTGGAGCGTTATCTTTTACATTAGGTAGGTACGTACCTACTTCTTAATGTAAACTTTCTGTAGTCTACATGTGCCTACTTTCTGTTAAAACTTATAAGTATTTAGAATTGCACGTGTCTTTGTAGTAGCTATAAGGCTTATGCGTAGGTACAGATGTAGTGCATAATTATTTTCCATCGTATTTTCACGGAAACGCACGAATGTCTTGCTATTTTCAGTCGTTTTGTATGAAAAATATACAAAAAAAACTGGACAAGTGCGAGTCGGACTCGTCTACCGAGCCGAGGGTTCCCTGTACGTAAGACGATATTAGGTAGGTACTTGCCAAATTTCATAGTTCTAGGTCAACGGAAAGTAGGTAGGTACCTACCCTATAAATTTTGAATTCCTTGGGAGTGTCGAAATATACGTTTTTTTTTGCATTAACGGCAGTTTATTTTTTTACCTTAACTTAGAAGTTTGATTTTTTCACAGCTTCAAGGGACTGTAGACCTGAGTACCTGTACATTTTTAATTTTAACTCGATACAACAAAGTGATCCTATAAGGGTTCCGTTTTTTCCTTTCGAGGAACGGAACCTTAAGGCGCCGTAGGTTCATGGTCTTCTCTCCCTCTCACTGAGCATAAAGCCCGTGCCAGACGGTCGCCAACACGCCCCTCCGACCGAGCGACCTTGGTCGGCCCCGACCGTTGTAGTATGAAATTTTGTTGGAAACAACTGTCTACACGGTCGGTGCGGACCAAGGTCGCTCGGTCGGAGGGGCGTGTTGGCGACCGTCTAACACGGGCTTAAGCGTGAGCGAGATGGAAGTGCGTGTTCCGAAGCGCGGAAATAATGTTTTTTATTTTTTATGTTTTTGTACGTTAAAATAAATAAAAAAGTAATCACTAAGTTCCCTCAAACATGATATTGCCGATTTTCATAAACAATTTTAATATGTTTAGTTTTTGTGCATAATTTGTTACGAATGTTTTAAGTGAATTTTAATATGTTTTAGACCTATGTTCGTGATTTTTTTCTATCGAGCGAAAATTGCAAAAGCCGGGTCCGCTGCGACCTGTTTTTGTGTTTTTCTAACAACCTAACATGTTATCCGTCAGTTTCGGCAAACAAATAGGGTTTTGTTTTGATAGGCAAAACATGTTAGGTGTTAGAAAAACACAAAAACAGGTCGCAGCGGACCCGGCTTTAGACATGTTTCGAATCACTGATCTCCCTGCAGAAAAGCCTCAAGATTACTATTCTAATTTTTTGAAACCATTATTATTATAAACAGACGCAGTATATTGTTTCAAAAACTCTGTTCGCTTAACTTCGCTGAACCTACAACCTACGGCGCCTTAAAAATATGTTTTTTTAGAAAGTCTCGCGTGAGTTCTACAGCCACTAGTTTTATTAGCAATTAATTAAGTTTGTTTTTTCTCAAGGTAATTATTTATTACATAATAATCCTAAAACAAGAGTACCGACGTGATATAAAATGTTAAATTAGAACTAAAACTAGCTAAAATTAAATAAAAATATATGCATTTGGTGTCGAAACACTGGGACCCGGTTAGGAGTGCGCGGGAGCTCCACAAGTCTCTCGCCAAAGGGTTGAGGGAGGCAACGGGTGACCCTCGCGCAAGCAGCTTTCTTGCGCAAAGGATTGCTATTGCAATCCAGCGCGGGAATGCTGCCTGCGTGATGGGTACATACACTACCTAGGGGTCCAAATTTAGATAGTCTTTTTTTTAATGATTAGTTTTAATTATTGAAATTTAATTAAGTTTGATGTTGATTATATTGTTAAGACTATCTTTTATTGTGCAGTAATTTTATTGTGGTTTTTTATTTTACCGTTTCCTTTACCATTAGCAGCGTACCTCCAATGCTAATAAATACCTACTTTGTATATTATCCATACATGTAATATTAGTTCATAGAATCCGAACGCCTTCTTGGTTGTCAATAATGACAATCAACGTCAAAACAGTATCAACTGTCAAAACAAAATGGTTAGCCATTGGTTATAGTTATAGCCAATGGTTAAGATAACCTAAACATATGGTGTATCATTGATTATTGTCACTTTTCTTAATTATATAGTAGGAATGGTGTAAGTACTTATAACTCTTTGTATTTCAATGTGTCAAAGTAATCTATAGTTACAACAGAAATGGATGAGACCGATAATATTTCAATTAATGGCAAAGTTGAACCGGCGAGTTTTCCTCAGTGTACACTTTTTGACATCAAATTGGATCCAGGCTTGAAGGATGATGAAGGCAACGAATATCCTAGACCATTTACGAAAAGCCAAATGCGGAAATGGCTTAAAAAAGTAAAATGGGAGAATCACAAGCAGGAAAAAAGAGCAAGAGAGAAGGCTCGCGCCAAGCAGAGGAGGCAGGAAGCACGTGCAGCCAACATCGATCTTGGACCGAGCAGAAAGTCCCTGAAGAAAATGAAGTTCGAAAAATCCAAAAAATCCACAGGATTAATAATTGACCTTAGTTTCGACGAATTAATGATTGAGAAGGATAGGTTCAAAGTTATAAAACAAATTTTAAGATGCTATTCGGTCAACCGGAGGTCTCCCTCACCATTACAATTTCACATCACATCTTTTAGTGAAAGAGCTAAAACTGAGATGTCACGGCATAATGGATATGAGAATTGGGATGTACGTTGAGTATACTTTCTGACTATGATAGTTAATTTACTGTTTTTCTTTCAGATTTTGTAGCAAGAAGTCATTATTCTGATACAGTCATGTCATAATTTCAATAAAATAGCCTCTAAAAGTAATTTAAGTACTGACTTCTACAGTCACTATATTGATAATAATGATAGTAACCCCTTGAGCGCCCTAGCACTACACATGTAATAAGGTCAGTAGGGGCAAGTGCGCCACCAGGGTAGTGCGCCTTTCATCAAAAATATCCAAATCTACAGATATTACACAACTAACGACCTCTTATATATGGCTGTTGGATCCTTGCGGAACCAAGTATAAACAAGTTTATTGCATGGATCATGGATGTATAATGTTGTTTTGATGAAAGGCACACTTACACTGGTGGTGCACTTGGTTGTACTGACCCTATTTACACTCATACTACTCTTGTTTGTGGAAATCACTCTACAGGTTAATGAAGGAAATGTTGGGCACTAACCACATCCAACGGTATTCTTAAGTTTGACCTAAATCTGCATTTTTCTTATCTATTTTTTTAAATTGCAAAACCTAAATATTTCATATTAACATAAAATAATTAAAAAAAAAATTTACAGATACAGTTTCATACTGAAAGTTATCTCAACCTATTTCCTAAAGAAAATTTGGTTTATTTAACAAGTGAATCAGAAAACATAATAGAAACATTTGAAGAAAATACCTACTACATAATTGGAGGACTTGTGGATCACAATCAACACAAGGTAGTTACTTGATATATTGAGCATAATTATTGTTTCCGTTTATTACAGCTAGTTGCAAATTTCTTTGCTATTCAATGGTCAAAAATATATTGAGACTGATTATTGTTTGTTTCAGGGTCTATGCCATAAAATTGCTCAAGAACATGGCATTAGACATGGTCAGTTACCTTTAGACAAATACGTAAATATGAAGACCAGGAAGGTTTTAACAATCGATCATGGTATGAAATTTAACAAGAAACAGCTATGCTACTTGTTTATTTACTAACATTATGAAATGTAAAGATCCTCTTTGTTTTTGTTTTACAGTTTTTGAAATCGTGGTGAAGGTTTGTGGGGGTGTGCCGTGGCAAGAAACATTACTCAAGGTCCTGCCGCTGCGTAAAGGAGCTCACGTTTGTGACAATTCAGTGTCAAGTACGGACGACTCTGATGGGTGATAAAATAATCATATACAAGTTGAATTAATATTTTTATTGTTGATAGATGTTCATCTATTACACTGTGTAAGGATAATAGTCAGAAATAAATTATTCTATTAATTAGTTAACATTGACATCATAGTAATAATTTCTTTTTATCATATAACCATACGCACATTAACACTTTAAATTAAGAATAAAATACAGAATTTACAAAGCATGCAAAAAGTTGAGGTCACAATTTAAAAGTAACAACAGCCAAGAGGACTTTAATTATATGAATATAATGAAACGAATAAAAACAGGAAACAATGGGCCAAATCACACAACTCAAGTCTAACACACACATAAAAATATGTGTCTCATAAATATGTGTACACTATTAAAAATATGATAATACATAGCAATGTGATCTATCAGTAACACAGTATAGTTATAGAGTACCTACCTTAAATATAAATTAGAAAAATACCCGTAATTTAAGACAAAATGGCATTGAAATTTGGACCATAACGTCCTGAGTTTATGGCAGAACTACTTATTTGAGATTATGTTTTTGTAGAAACTGTTTAATGAGTGGAGCTATTATCTCAGGATTATTCAAGTGAACATGATGAGTACCAGGTACAAAATGACATTCAAAGTTTTTGTTATTGGTTTCGAGTAATTCACGCATCTCCACAGAAAATGCGTCAGTCGCGTAAGGCGAATCAATCGCTTTAAGATACAGCGTGGGGCACTGTAATCTTCTAGCAATCCCTTCCACAAACTTTTTGTCTTCGGGAGTAAACAAGACATGTTTTAATCTAGCATCTCTACAAAAATAATATTTATTAGGGTCTGCTTTTGATTGCTTTAAACCTCGTTTCATTAAGTATTGTGTACTTTCCAAGGACACCGATTTGTTTGTGCCTATATGCCAAATTTTACTAATGTCTTCCAGTGAATAGCTGGGCGGCTCTGTCCCAACACGCTCTTGGTCTTCTTCAAGTTTTCTCATGTAGATCGGATATCTGTCTATGACTGCGTTTAAGTCGTAGTCGTCCACAATTATGCTGTCAATTGCAACATAAAAGTCGACATCACTGGAAAATAAGCTTGCAAATCTCATGCTTGCTATAGACCCCATAGAATGTGCCAGCAGTGAGACCTTGTCCCATTTGAAATGATTCTTAATAACGTATATCAATCTTGGCAGTTCCCAAGGGTAGTAATGAAGACCTGAAAAAAAAGATAACCCGTAAACATAATATACCTACTTAGTGCAAAAACTGTTATAGAGCAGTTGATAAAATGCGAGCCCATTTTTTGTTGTAAATCTACAGTACCTAGGTACTTAAGAGGATGCCTCGATGCGCGTACACTAATAGGCCAGACACAGACTATCATGTCTCCCGCGCACGAGAAAACGCGATGCCGAACTCTCCGGGAATGGCTTTTGCTCAAACACGCAATTAAATGTCATCATTACGTGCGTTTTATCAGGCTTCAAAGTATCACGTTTCGGGTGGAACAACTCAAGAGAACTGTAAAGGAATTTCATACAAAATTGAAGGCACAGGCCGGGAAGTATTTTTTTTAAATGTTAATGTAAACATGGCGTCTGTGTTCATAACAGGCTAAACAGCTGAATTATATTTTTGAGTACATTGTTTTATTTCATTGCATATGCTTGAGAAAAGCACTATACATGCCTGGCCGTGAAAAGGGCTTGGCTTGGCGGCTTCGTATCACTATCCTACTCTCCCGGCAAGCCGTTCGTTCCCGGCCGGCGTCTGTAGTAATGTACTATTTTGGTCAAATTCCGATAAATATCTAACTTTGTGAAGTTCTATTCATATTTTCTTAAGTGGGTTTTTAGGTGAGGTAAAATACCATAATTTAAACTTGTTTGTGTCGTTTAATAATGTATTGATTGAATAGACCGAGGTAAAAAAGGAAAATAAAGACCTAACTTTGCCTCTTTTATATAGGAAATTTTAAGCAATCATGTTTCGATTAAATCAGACAATAATCATATAGTCAAGTCAAGAATCATATAACTGAAAATCACTTTATGTATTGTATCCTAATCTAGTCAGAACAACTCGAAGCGTACAAAAACGATAGCTCGTATCGTTATTTTAGTCCATCTCTTGTAGGTACAGTACGTTATTATTTTGTGCAGAAACGATTAAATAAATAATTAATTATATAGTTACGGGGCTTGACGAGGGGTTTGCCCAGGATAAGTCACTAAAATAGTCAAGAAAATAATATACAGTTGGTTGCAGTTGGCCCCACAAGGGGCTGACACCTTTGTAAACGGGTGGAACTGACAACGTTACATTACAAGGTGTTCAGCTACTTATGAGTTCGACTGTACGTTCCTGTAGGTATTTACTAACCGGGTGGAATGTGAGAAGATAATCCGTGACCAGGGAAGTCTAGCGCCAAGATCGGCCGTTCAGAGTCCATCATCGGAATCAGCGGGTCCCAGGTGCCGGCGTTGTCCTGCCACCCGTGCAGCGCTAGTATGGGACGGCTGTTGTTGTCTTTACCGCGCCATAATTTTGCAGCTAAATGCCCGAATCGCATTGGGATTTGTACCTCTTCAAATGCAGCCTGAAATATGTATAATTGCATGATATAATGCAATGCCACTGAAATTAAGTTAAGCGCCTGCTAAAAATCTTAGAGCAAACTTCGATTCACGTGAATATTTCATTGCGCTATTTACGCTTAATTAGGAATTGCAACAAAATGAATAATCGATAAATAATATATATAGAAAAAAATAAAAGTGATAAAAAAATATTACCTACCTCTTTGGTATTAATTTTCCTGTGGTAAATGCTTCCCAATGGTGTCATAGGTTGTATTTTCTGAACACCAGGGTTCAAAATTACGTTTAAAAGCAATCGTTTAGTCATAATGACTCCGGTGTCCTTGTATAGGTTCCCGTAGATTAAATAAAATTATTTTGTTGAAGGTAAATGGTTAAAATCTAATGTATTTTCGCAGTAGGAATTAGGTATTAAGGTTATGTTTAACACTGGACACGATCTAAATAAAGTTAAGAAAAAAGCTAAGTATGGACTGGAATTTTAAAACACTGCGCGCTTTAGTTTTTTTTTGGTTATTGCACAATACGACATTATTTTACGCGAAAATTGCCCTTTTAAGGGAGAGGGCACGACGCGTGCGCTGTGGACTTTGGTAGATTACTCACTAGTGAGCAAAGCGGCCAAAGCGTTCAGGAAGGAAGAACCAACCTAGTCAAGGCCAGGTATTTACGGCATTCGTATAACGTTATTACGTCACTGTTATATCCGTCATTGCGAATGCATTAGTTATTGATTGTCCTTTGTTATAAATGTAGGTAGGTATTCTTACAAAAAATAGGTAGGCACAGTCTTAAATACTTAATAAAAATAAATAGTAGAAAATGATATAGGTACCTACGGTAAAATAGTCCTACTTTGCTCCAAAATTGACTCCACTTATACAAATTGCATCGCAACTTTTATAAATTGTATGGAGTTATGGTACCTACTTACTGGTAATGATTTTATCGGAGAAAAGTGCTCTTTACTACCTACTATAATCTATTCTGTGTCTTTACCTTTAACAACAGCCTATGATTAGCTTGAATTTTGTTGCAACTTAGCTGGAATGGAACTTAACTTTTTTTTGTTGGAGCACAGTTACCACATCGGGAGCAAAGTAGGACCATTTTACTAATGATGTAATATAAAAAAGAGGTAGTAAGGTTATAAGCGCCCCAAAAATGGCACACTAAAATTGAATCAATTGCACAACTTGCCTCAGTTTCGAGTCGTCTATGCCCAACTAACATTTGGGTGTTAGCTAAGGGTATTATTATAACCTTAACCTTTATAAGAGAGTTATAATGTTCTCAGTTGTAACTAATAGTGTTATAAAGGAGTTAAGCATTATAAGAGTGTTACTCAAAGCACTTAAGATGTTAAAGCTTTAACCTGTTTTTAACACTTAAACACTTACAAGAGTGCTAGCTACAGGCAGAGACTTTATAACAGAATTAACTCTCTTGTAAGTATTGAAACTTTTTCTAACGCTTAAGGTGTTAGGCAGATACACTTTAAAGACACTGTAAGAGTGTTGTAAGTCAATAAGCGTTATAGTTGAGTTAACTGACGCCTAAAGCTTTAAGGTAATTCGCCATTGTTTTGGTGGACTCTAACCTACAAATTGATTAGGTTATTCAATATTTGACATCAAGATTCTTCATTATTAATGTTACTCTTGCCATTATATGGATGCCACTTAATTTATCATGCCACTGGCCAAGAAACAAGAATAGAAAATGATAAAAACTTTAGATGTATATTTTAATGTTCATAAGTTTTATTAGAAATCTTTAATAAATCCTGGGCGCGTTAAAATTGAGATGGGAAACACCCTTACCGTAAAATCACAAGGGCAGATTGTTTTCACTTCATGTCACACACACTTCCAATTTAATTCACTTTCAATTAATACGACTCCATAGCTGTCAAATATTAATACCTATACTAACTATCTGCGCCATTTTGTCGGAAGACTATATTTGTCTCATAATTTTATGGGTAAAGAAAAGAGTAAGATGCTCACTTTATACTGCGTAAGAGCTAGAGTCTTATAAGACTCTCAGCTAACACCTTAACCTGTAATTCGTGGGCCTCTTTCGTAGTTATAAGGGTGTTAGAGCACGCCATAAGACCTTTTTTACAGGTATTCTTAACACCTTAACACTTGGCTGGAACCGATATAAGAATGATATAAGGGTTATTTTAACGTCATCACTCGTGTGTCTGTCTGTCCGTCTGTCACAGTCGATTTGCTCCGAAACTACTGGACCGATTGAGTTGAAATTTAGTAAACATATGAAGATTGGTGACCCGAAGATGGACGCGTAAAGTAAATTAATTAATTCTGAACAAGGAGGCCACTTTTGGGGGGTAAAGTGGAAAATTAGAAAAAAAAAGTTTCGCAAATTATATTGTGTGACATATCAAATGAAAGGGGTTGTTGTAAGCATCTCAGTTTTTTTTTTATAATTTTAGCAAAAACAGATTTGAAGTAATTTAGGAAAAAAGACGAAAATTGACCATTCCCCCCTTATCTCCGAAACTACTAGACTTAAAATTCTGAAAAAAAATGGAAAATAGTTCCTTGCCTAAAGATTACAGGAAAACCTATAAGAAGTTCGAGTATTCAAAGTAACGGGAAAATTCTCAATATTTTTATGTACGAGAACAATATTCCTTTGCTATTCCGCTAAAAAACGTGCAGGTCGATCAGCGGAGATCAAATGTAACTAATTGCGTATAAACATGCAAATAATTACAGCAAACCACCACCAATAATGAAAAAACCTCGACACGTGTTTCGCCTCTCTACGAGGCATCATCAGGAGATGCTGGCAGGAGATGTTGCTTGCGCCACGTCCACTGAGCAACTGCAACGTTGGTAGTAACTACCAAGCGATGCACCGTGCACGGCGCCGTACACGGCGACATGTGTCCAGGCCCTTAGGATATATTTTATTTATTTATTTATTGTAAGCAATATGAATTGTAAGCAATCCCAATAAGGTCTAGTTTTCCCTTTGGGTCGGAAGATCAGAGGCAGTCGCTTTCGTAAAACTAGTGCCTATGCCACATCTTGGGATTAGATGTCAAAGCGGACCCCGGGCTCCTTTAGGGCACAGCCGGTAATAATGCTAGGAGGATGATGATTTAGGAATTGTAAGCATAAAAAGGGCTTACCCGTGTAAGCAGTGAAAGTGGTGAAACTGCTTTTAGCAAAAAAATGATTTTACACTAAATAATGTTTTTTTAAACTTAATATATAGGTATAGGCACCCATAACTATAGATTGGTGAAAAAAAACCTTCCATCTCTTTAAGAAGTGGAACTCAAATCTATTTATATTTATTTGTAGGTAAGTATATAGGTCTAGGTATGATAGGGCCAATAATTTTTTATTTTACATAATTTAAGGGCGTAAATGGTATAATATCGCGTTCTTTGAAACGCCGTTCTGACCAATAATTAGCTTCGATTCTTGCCAATACGATTGCTTGTCTGATTAAAGATGACATTGCTTAAAATTTTCTCGATAGAATTGGAATCTAAAGTTGAGTCTTTATTTTAATTTTTGACCTCGGCCTAATCAAACAATACATTATTCATTAAACACCACAGTCTAAAATAGTTAAAATTATGATCGGTATTTTACTTCATCTAAAATCTCCGTCATTCAACCCCTCGGGAGGACAGGAGGAAATTTCACCTTTTGCGCTGCACCATTTGTTAAACTTTAGTCCTCATATGGCTACTAGGTTGACCAAATTTGATATCGTTTTTATAAAAAAAGGACAATGTTTTTTTTTATTTTTTTTTCCTAAATAACCGGTTAAGTTTTGGACTCGCGCACGAGGGTACCGTACTCGCATTATTTGTATCTAATTATCACTTTTAGTGACGAACCCGCTAGTTGGGCGCTCTGCTCGCAGGCGCTTTAATCTACACGAAGTTCGCCTTGGTATCGGCTAAATTTATGGCACTGAATGAGTCAGAGGGCCTACCGCGAAACGAAATTCGTTTTCGTTCGTGTATCTCCGTCTCTGTCGCACTTGCTAGTTCGAGTGACAGAGATGGAGATACACGAACGAAAACGAATTTCGTTTCGCGGTAGGCCCTCTGAATGTGTCTCATTCACTGGTAAGGAACGCTCGTAGCGCTACGGCGTAATCCGTAGCAGCTTAATCTCCCTATGTAGCGAAAAGTGCCCGTAGCACTGTCTGTCGTGATTAGGGCTGAATGGGCATATCTTCTAGTGTAACGTGAGTTCCTGTCACAAAGTGATGTATCTAAGTTATCAACAAAAATCTACAAAGTAGCGGTACCTAAGTAGGTACCTATAGTTCCCGGTGACCTAGAATCGTGAAATTTGTTAATTCGTTACTTCGAATTGTTTGGTATCGAAATATTATGCGATTGATTTTTTGATTGCGTTACTTAAGTTTTTTTCACAGCTTAAAAGGACCGCAGACCTGTATTCATTTGATAGACGTAGACGTGCGTAAAGTGCTTTAGTTTATTACCAGGCCCGTCAGCATGTGAACATTTTTTTATGCATCCGATTTCATATTCAATTCGTGTTGTTGTCATGTCGCTGACATGAGCATGACCTAAAGCGGGTCAGTGCCCGCCATCGCCATTGTGAACGTAGCTTACAGAGCCATAAACTTCAGACTTTATTCTAGCGAAAAATACTGCTAATAATAATAGTATTTTTTATAATTTTTAGGGTTCCGGACCAAAAAGGTAAAAACGGAACCCTTATGGTGCGACTCCGTCCGTCTGTCTGTCTGTCACAAAGTCAAATATCTCAGGAACTACTAATGCTATCGATTTGAAATTTGGAATAGTTGTATACAAAGCTAATCTTCGTGTATGGAAAATGAAAAATTTTAATATATACTTTTAATTTGTATAAAAAAGAGCGGATAAGAGGGGGGGCAAAAATTCAAAGTCTAGTAAGTAGGCCAAGTGGGGTATCATATGAAAGGGCTTGAATTGTACATTCTAAAACAGTTTTTCTTTTTTTTTCCACCATGGTAAAATTTTGATTTATAACGAAAAATGTTGAAAAAAATACCATTCCCCCCCCCTTATCTCCGAAGTTTACCAAGCGAAAAATTTGAAAATAATATATATGATTAATATTAACGTGAATATTACCGGAAAAGTATAACGAGACCTCTATCTAGCGTAATTTTTTTTATTCATCAAAAATCATATGTTAATTTTGTTTGTAATTTAATACTTCTGTGTTTAATTTTTTTCCTTCAAATTCATATGAAAGTGTTCTGAAAGTACCTTCTAGCAAATATAAAAAGAATTATCGAAATGAATTCACTTGATAAAGAATTATCGCTGAAAAACCAACATACAGTAAAGGAAATGTATTAACGTACCGCCGTAGAACTCTATCGCAATAAGGTGACATACCACTCGAGTTTGAGTGACGGCGGCCTGTCAATTGCGACAGGGTTCTACGGTGGTACGTGCATACATTTCCCTTACTGTACATACCGAGTTCCTTGGTCGTACGGAACCCTCGGTGCGCGAGTCAGACTCGCACTTGACCGGTTTTTATTTAACAATATTTGTTCTACTTTATTCCTAAGATGGAGTTTCGAAATAAATTAAAAGGCTTTCGGTCTGGATTCTGGCGAAAGGCTCAGGGATATTTTATTTTTTTACACGAGTGCTTACCGCAAACTTTTGTTGATTGGGTACCGAGTGGTCATATTAGTGGTGTGGTCTAGGAAAACTCCAATACCTTTGTCTTGTTTCGCAAATACTTAGGTATACCTCTATTACCCTCAACCTAATATAGGTACACTTACGAGTAGGTTTAATCCTGCTGTCTCATACGTCGATAGGTACGAAGGTAACTAAAAATAATAATCATCATCATCATATCAGCCGAAAGACGTCCACTGCTGGACATAGGCCTCCCCCAGAGAGTTCCAAATTGACCGGTCCTGCGCCACCCGCATCCAGCGGACTCCCGCGACCTTTACCAGGTCATCAGTCCACCTTGTGGGGGGCCTACCCACGCCGCGTCTTCCGGTACGTGGTCGCCACTCGAGAACCTTTCCGCCCCATCGGCCATCGGTTCTACGTGCAATGTGCCCCGCCCACTGCCACTTAAGTTTAGCAATTCGGAGGGCTATATCGGTTACCTTGGTTCTGCTGCGGATAGCCTCATTTCTGATGCGATCACGCAGAGAAACTCCTAACATAGCCCTCTCCATTGCCCTTTGGGTGACTTTGAGCCTTCTTATGAGGCCCATAGTAAGCGACCAAGTTTCAGTGCCATATGTCATCACTGGCAACACACACTGGTCAAAGACTCTCGTCTTGAGACACTGCGGGATATTGGACGAAAAGATGTGCCGGAGCTTCCCGAACGCTGCCCAGCCGAGTCGGATTCGACGATTGACCTCTTTCTCGAAGTTGGACCTACCTAACTGGATAGTCTGTCCTAGGTATACATAATCGTCTACAACTTCGAGCGTAAAGTGTCCGATTGTAATGGGAGTTGGTACTACATGGGCATTTGACATGACCTTCGTCTTATCCATGTTCATTCTTAGACCAACTCGCTCGGAAGCTTTACTGAGGTCATCGAGCATCGTACTTAAGTCCTCCATGGTCTCAGCCAAGACTACTATGTCGTCAGCAAACCGAAGGTGAGTGATGTACTCGCCGTTGATGTTGATGCCTATCCTTCTCCAGTCCAGAGTCTTGAAAACATCCTCCAGTGCAGCGGTGAACAGTTTTGGAGAAATAACATCTCCTTGCCTGACTCCCCGCTGCAGCGGAATAGGTTTCGAGTTCCGGTCCTGGAGTCGAACTGACATAGTGGCGTTCTCATACAAACACTTCAGCACTTCGATATAGCGGTAGTCACTTGGCACCGCTGGAGAGACTGTAGTACAGCCCAGGTTTCGACCGAATCGAAGGCTTTCTCGTAGTCCACGAACGCTAAGCAGAAGGGCAGGTTATACTCCTCAGTCTTCTGTATAACCTGACGGAGCGTGTGGATGTGGTCTACGGTACTAAAGCCTTTTCGGAAACCGGCTTGTTCGGGAGGCTGGAAGTCATCTAGCCTGCGTACGAGACGATTTGTAATGACTCTCGAAAACAGCTTATATAGACATGGCTCAGAAGTGATATGGGTCGGTAGTTCTTCAGCAGGGTGTTGTCACCCTTTTTGAAGAACAGCACCACCATCCCTCTGTTCCATGCCTTTGGCGTTCTCCCTTCCAGTAAGACGGAATCGAACAACTTCTGAAGGGCCGTAAGGACCGGTTTTCCACCCGCCTTCAGGAGTTCGGCTGTTATTCCGTCTTCACCGGGTGCCTTGTTGTTCTTGAGCTGTTTAAGAGCCACTACAATCTCGTACAGGCTGATGTCCGGGATCTCGTCGGTATAGTGTCGGGTTAGTCTAGCTCTAGGGTCTTCCGCCAGACCAACTTCGAGTCTGCGAGTTGACGTGTATAGCTGTCCGTAAAAGCGCTCTATCTCACCCAGAATCTCAGGTTTAGAAGAAACGATTCTACCATCTTCAGTCTTCAACTTGGCGAGCTGGCTCTGCCCAATAGACAGATCTCTCGAGAACACTTTAGATCCCTTATTACGCTGGATGGCCTCTTCAATACGATTTGTATTGAATTGGCGCAGATCGCGGGTAAGGGATTTGGGGATTTGACTAAAAATAATATGAATCAAATAACCAGAACTCGTCAAGAAACATTCTATTCTACAAAAAATATCACAATAATATTTCTTTACTTAATTCTATCAGTACTTTCTAGTTTTTGATCAATTTCATTTAGAAATAATTGGCACTAAATTCACCATAAAATTCCTATCCACACAATGGACAAATAGGTCATAAGGCTTCATCGTCAACAAAAGAAAACAACTACTTACTTAGTAAAAAATGGAAACCACCAGAAACATCAAAAATAAATACGTGTACTTAAAACGTAATGTGACTTTTGAATTCTCATTTGAATTGTACGAAACAATCAACGTAAAAAAATCTTTAACTTATTTACGAGGATACAACTTTTGTTAGAGCTAAAAAAAATGTGGTCTGTATTTATTGGATTTTGTCGCATTGACGCCATTATTACTGTTGTGTAAATGCCCATAATTAGAGTGGCTTTCCTTCAATAGATAAGTAGGTAGGTTTACCCTACCTAATATACGACAATAAGTCATAGTTTTAATATTGTTTTCTTGCGTCAAAGATACCTACTTAAACTCTACATAAAAGATTCTGGCTGATTTATAAAAATTCTAAAGTAGGGGCTAATAGTGGTTCATGCACAGCATTTTTGAGAGCGGTCAACAGTGGTCTCGGCACGCGGGAGCAGGCGCCGCGCCAATCGTCGAGGTCCATGGCCCACAGCGCCGCGCCGCGCAGGCCCGCGCGCATCACCAGTGACGTCATCAGGTGCACCTCCTCGGGACGCAGGTACGAAGCCCATTGCGAACCGTACACGGCATACGTGCCTTTGCGAGTACGAGTCTCATGCCAGTCTTCCGGTTTGAAGGCGCAGCGCTGTGAAAATAACTAGGTACTTACTGCTGTGTATGACTTAGGTTTCTTCGAGAATTTATCTAATCTGTTAGAACAAAGTACGAGTTGCGCACATAGGTAACACGTGTGAATATTCGGCGGCAGATGATAAGATATCGTAGGCGTATTTCAAATGCCGTAGGAAACATACTTTGTAATTATGATTGTGGTCGTTATGATTATAAATTTATGAATGTAAATAGCTAAAGGTTTTAATCTATTTACGGTTTTATGTACATTTCTTGCAAATCTCCTACGTTACTACGCAATGACTCTTCATAGATAACCATGAAAATATAAAGAAAACAAACCTCGTGATAAGCCAGAAAGCCTGGAACTCCTGTGAAGGGTCCAGGCGCGCCGGGGCCGAACACGGGCGAGCCCACCTCGCGATTAGTAACCGTCTTCAGCGAGTAAGTCCTAGCATATGCCGGGACTCCTAACACTAGCTGTCTCGCTGGCACTACGCTGGCCCAGTAATCAACAGTAGTGTTCTGTAAAAATAAAACAATACATTGATCAGAATAAATTCTTTTAGCATTGCTCACCTCTTAATAATCAATTTAGCGTGCACTTCGTTCTCGTTTTAAAATTACAGTCATCCGTTCATGGATGGATATACCTAAAACTTTGTCCTTCTCCAGACTTTGTTGTTATGTTTCCTAAAAACATACTCTGCTTTTATTTGTACTCACAAAGTTATTTTCCCATAGTTCCGATGGTTCCAATGGCATCAAATATCCAGTTCGTCCTGTAGAAGTCGCATAATAATCATTAGCAGCGATTGCTAGCCAGTCCACCGTCTCTTTCAGCACCGCATGGTCGTAGGCCTTGGACGCTATTTCAGGAGATGCCGCAACCATAGCTGAGAATTCCATGGCACGAGATCGTAGCTTTTGCGATAATTCCACCAGCAACGCGCTGAAATTGTTCCTCTCTGCTAATTGCCTATGAGAAGAGCAATGGACCTGCAAATATTTAATGTGTAAATGTTAAGATCTATGTAGATATTATTATACAGCAAGGAAACATACGTAACGCACCAAAAATAAACAGTTAGGTAAATGAGGAAACTGACCTGATTACAACCAGGATACTGCCAGGCAATTTGCAAACCATCGAAGTTCCATTTCCGTAAAAATCTGTGGACAGATCTGATAAACTTTTTCCTATTGTCGGGGGTCAAGGACATTTCTCGCCACTTTTCTTCCTCAGAGTCTTCGAGACCACCAACGCCTAAGATCACTTTTGCTCCAGTTTGCCGAAGACTTGTAATTTTGCCAAAGAAATCTGGAATTGTCAATGAAATTACTTTTTAGGCACTGGGTGAATTTTGAACGCTGGCAAAATTTTAGGGGCCAAGTCTTAAAAAAACTATAAAATACTAGCTTCTGCCCGCGACTTCGTCCGCGTGGAACTAGTTTATATCGTAACTCTATTCAA
The DNA here is from genome assembly GCA_932294315.1 of Epinotia nisella. NCBI lineage: Eukaryota > Metazoa > Arthropoda > Insecta > Lepidoptera > Tortricidae > Epinotia > Epinotia nisella. The sequence continues at coordinate 12,823,305 of OW028679.1, read as the reverse complement.
ACTTTCGCACCAATTTCGCTCCCTCAGGAGATGATTCCCGGGATAAAAAGTATTCTATATGTTAATCCAGGCTATACACTATATGTATACCAAAATTTATCTTAATCCGTTTAGCCGTTTTCGCGTGATTGAGTAACAAACATCCAAACATCTATACATCCAAACTTTCGCATTTATAATATTAGTAGGATAAACGCTGTATGGAACCATCCATGGTAATAAGGTTTTACTCAAATTTAATAATAAAGCATAAGTAATTTACCATTTTCTACATCAAGTTCTGGATTTCCTGGGACTAATTTGAAAGACTTATCGTCAAGACGAGCCCAAGCGTATATAACATGGGTGCACATTGAAGCATCTAGTTGATCCGGGCCAAAGCTTCCGTTTTCACGTCTGTAATAAAAAAAATATTACTTATTTACACAAGTATCATCAATATTGTGTCGTTAGGGAATAAGGAATCGCGGATTTACCTGTAATAAGCCCAGTTAGTGAAATAACATCCTACAATTGGTTTTTCTTCAGATTCCACGACAGTATCGCCCTCTGCAGTTATTCTTAAATTCGCTTTACTTCTGCATTGTGATTTGGATGGTACGTCACAGTGGTTCTGCAATAGATAATAGGTAGTTATTTAGACCAAAATCCTAAAAACAAAATTTAAAGTCCGTATTGCTATTCAGGCTTACCCCATCCCAAAGTAACCCATCCGGACAAGTAAGCTGCATGTATGCTCCATTGAAACAAATGTAATATCTATTACAGTTAGTGTCATCTCCTTTGAACATCATGCCCGAGCATGGTCGTCCATCCAGATAACCCTGTAAAATCATTAAATAAAATTATAATGCGATGCTGCAAATTTAGAGTACTTGGCATTGGTGAGAGGAACCTTACACTTGTCTCAATGTCGGAGTCTATTTCAGGAATAACTGGCGACGGCTCTGCAGATTCAGATTCACTGGATGTATCAGGTTCATCTACTGTGACTGTTGTTGGTACTGTTGCACCTGGTACTGTGGACATATGAAATAATTCGTATGTTAAATCGAATTTAATGAAGTCATATAAGGTAAAAGTACCTACTAGTGCCCGACGCGGTACTAGTACTCGACGAATATAATTTAACTAGCGAATAATAAACTAAGATTTATCACGACATCATTTTTAAGTTACTAAATGTTAGTGACTTCAATATTTCTTATCACCATTTCAAGACAAATAACTTATTTATAAGTTATGAACATATTTGTTAAAACCAGCTGCCATCAATTGGGACAATAAGTTAAACCTTCAAGTCCCAATAAATGTCAGTCTGTCATTCATGACATTTGTACTGAAATGACATCTATTGGGACTGCCAGCATAACCGCCTGCCATTTACTCGTACATTCGGATTGATTACCTAATTCTTATATTATCAGGATTTTTTATAAGATCACCATATGAAACGAATTCCATATCAGTAACTTGAGTAAATACCTCGTCTCCCAAACCGTATCGTGATTCAAATAAGTATTTTCTGTTGACATGTCGGGCACTAGTACTTCTACCTTAGTTGTTCTTATAGTGAAAATGTCCTTACATCCAATATTTGACAGTTGTCATCCCAGTACAATTTATGTCATCATTGACGTTTATTGTACCGGGATGACGGCTGTCAAATATCGGCTATTAAAAAATCTAATTATAGTTGTACCTGGTTCAAAATGCAGTCTCTGTTTTATTAAAGTAATTATTTGTCATGTACAAACTACCTAATACGTTAATTAATGTTCCAGGTATATTTTCGTGTAATAAACATTTCGCTCAGCACGGCTATCACAAGACGGCGCGCGAGTTCTCTCGATATTTCTCGCACTATCCGTCACTCTCTTATTAGAAAACTTGGAAAGAGAGGTATAGTGCGAGAAAAATCGAGAGAGCTCGCGCGCCGTCTTGTGATAGCCGTGCAGAATTCATGTTACCTCCCTCCAGCGCACAAGGCGGCGGTGCTTCCTTGCCCCTCAGAACGTGATTGATGTTGGCCAACAGCGGGCTCTTGCCACAGCCGCAATATTGACCCGTGAAGTCGTCCAGATCCAGGGCCCACACCATGTTGCCTCCTAGACCCATGGCGCGGGCATACTCCGCCTTGTGGCGCGTCATAAAGTCGTCGTCGAAAGACACCCACTGGTCATCGCGCGTGGCGTACGGACCCATGCGACCACCGGGATCTCTGACCACTTGCCAGCCGTGGACTCTAACGCGTTCGCATATCTATGGGAAAAACATATAAATAAGTTGATTGTAAAAGTACATAAATTATATTAGTACTTACGGTAGTTACTTGATTCAACCTTGTTCTTTAAATGATGTAGAGATAAAGTATTGCTGTATTCATTATACTATACAAAAGTGAAATACATTTTTATGGAATGCTTGATAATACATGAAACACACACAGTGTATTCTTCTTAGAACATGAAACGATATGGCAAAGGAGCTTCGTGGGCTAAAGTTTACCTCGTAGAATGACAAGAAGCCTCTCGCTCGCGTCTCGTCTCCCGGCTGCCCACCAGCGTCTGTGGGGGCGCTCAGGCCGTTAGCAGAGTTGTCCAGAAGGGAGAAAGATTGGCCATACATGGGCACGCCCAACACGAGCTTCTGCCGGGGCGCGCCTTTGTGGATCCAATAGTGCACGGTGAAGTTCTGTGGGATAAATTTTGTCATGATTACTGGTAGAATTCATCGAGTATGATTAATAAAGCGTTAATAAAGTGAAATATGGAAACTTACTGCGTTGAAAGTCACGTCTCCATCGTCTTCGTGCGAATACATGGGGGCAATGTGCCCGGTCTTCTTGTCCCACTGGCCGTGATAGTCGTACGTCATCAGAGCAATCCAGTCCAAGTATTTCGACAAGGTTGGCACATCGTATGCTATTTGAAATAGATAAAACATATTGTCAATTTCTTACATAAAAGCTCGAAATCAATTGAATCAAATAAAAAACAAACGTTAATTGAAAACTTCGAACAAAACAGTTAAAGAAGCGAGACTACCAACCAAAATCGATGACTCGTTTACTGCCAGAAACAGCCGTGGACAGAAGAAGACCTCGTGGATTGAAGGAAGAGTGGAGCTCCTTTACCAAGCTGGCAAACCCTTGTTTGTCGGAATTGGGTCCCTTTTCACACTCCACCTGTAACCAATTAGATGTTGATGGTCACTTATTTCAAACCAGCATGTCTGTGTCTATTCCCCTTCCTACCCCAGATGACGAATTTCCAAAAAGAAGTAGCATATGTCCATGCCTTGCCTAGACATAGGGCGCGTTTTCATTCATGCGATCTATCCAAAATGTATGCCATACGAAGCGGGGGGATGAGTTCTGTTGGATGTACGGATAAACCATACCCACCAGCATAGTGTGTCTAGAAATATGCAAAAATTTATAAATTTATTTTCTATTAGATAGGGAATGAATATTGTTCGATAATGATACTTACTTGCCAACACTTAGGATATTCCCAATCTAAGTCCAGCCCGTCAAAGCCGAACTGTTCGATGAAGTCTAACGCGTGAACGATGAACTTCGCCCTAGCCGAAGGGTTGTTGACTAGGCGCGAGTACTTGTCGCCAGCAGAGTCATTCCAGCCTCCTAGGCCAATGACAACCCTCACACCTCGGTCCTTTAGGGCTACTACCTTTTCATAGAATTCTGGAAAATAAATCGAAAGCATATAACCAGTACTTTAAAATAATTATATTTTATATACAAATATGCTCGATACATACTGTTCTCCACATCCAAAAATGTATCATGTGGTTTCATTACTAAGGTCTCAGCATCGAGGACGGCGAAAGCATAAACGACGTGTGTGCACAGCGAGGGATCGATGTCACTCGGAGTATACTTCCCTGGTCCGGGTCTAAAAAACATCAATGAACATGTAAGAATAATGTGCACCTAACGAAGAGCTCCGAGACCGAAGATATGCAACTATGTCTATGGTCGTAATAATAAGCCAATAACTAACCTGTACCAAGCCCAATTGGTGTAATAACAGACAACTTTATATCTTTCTTCAACTGTTGGAAATGTCACAGGTTTTTTAGTTGTTTGAATGATGGAGCTCATTTGCGACGTAGGTCTCATAGGCCGCACAGTTGTTGGTTTGTTATAACCCGGCCTTACTTCTATGTCTTCAAGATCGTTATCTTCATCTATTGATGGCCTGTTAATGGTTGATGGATAGGTCGGTTTATGTCGCATGGGCTCTAATTCTATTTTTGGATTAAGGAAACCTTTCTTGATTGTATTGAGCAGCGGGTGTTTACCTTGTCCGCACCTATAAATAATATTCATGAGAAACTTTGAAAGATAATTACATTTATATCATATTATACAACGATGATTTTGTTATATACCTGTTCCTGAAGTCATCTAGATCGAGTGCCCAAATCATACCGCCTCCAAGATTCAAGGATTTAATGAATTCTGTTTTCTTCTTTACAATGTCAATATCATCAAAACCGACCCACTGATTGCCTTTGTAAGCATATGGACCCATTCTTCCATATTGATCTTTTTCTACTATCCATCCTTGATTTCTGATTCGGTCACAAATCTGAAATTAATGGGAATAATAAGGATGAACACTATTGTAATAATATCAAGGTTGAAATTAGAGACAGTGAGTAATTTACCTCATAATACGCTAAGAACCCTTTAGCCCTAGTGTATTCTCCTGCTTCACCTCCTGCTACAGCGGGTATGTTCAGCCCAATAGCGTCTCCTCTGCCAAGCAGTTCTGGTTCCGTATCCCATTGAACCCCGGTCGTGAATGTTTGTCCGTACATAGGAATACCCATCACGAGCTTCCTTGACGGTGCACCTTTGGCCATCCAATAGTGAATCGTGTAGTTCTAAAAATTACACGTATTCGTATTACTTATAAAAACAAAACAAGGCATACATTTTTTTGGGGTTCCGTACCTCAAAAGGAAAAAATACGGAAACCTTATAGGTTTTTTTTTTTTTTTAGTATTTCGTGACATGGCACAGATTCTCTTTTTTTCTTGTGTCTTTGTCTTGTAATAATGTACCTATGTTGTGTTGTGTCACGAATAAATGTTGATTTGATTTGATTACTCGTGCGTCTGTCTGTCCGTCTGTCACAGCCGATTTGCTCCGAAACAACAGGACCGATTGAGTTGAAATTTGGTACACATGTGTAAATTGGTGACCCACAGATGGACGCGTAAAGTAAATTACTGAATTCTGAACAAGGGGGCCACTTTTGGGGGGTAAACTGGAAAAAAAAGATTCGCAAACTGTATTGTGTGACATCAAATGAAAGGCTACTAGGCTTAAAATTCTGGATAAAATACGGAAAATAGTTCCTTGTCTAAAGATTACAGGAAAACCTATAAGAAGTTTGAGTATTCAAAGAAACGGGAAAATTCTCAATATTTTACGGAACCCTCACTACGCGAGTTGAACTCTCACTTGTTTCACTCAGGTTTTTTTGACGTTATAACGTCTTATAAATCGATGAACGCCGGCTATACGCACGAAAAAGTGTGACTCATTGTCCCGTTCCGTTTATTGACATATCAACGCACATCCCAAACCGCTGGTTCTAGAGATTCCAAATTTGGCACCTTATAAGGTGCACTAAGAAAGGATTTTTCAAATTTCACCCTCTAAGGGGGTGAAATGGGGGTCTAAAGCTTGTATGGGGAAACAAGATTAGATCAACTATTTTATTCGAAACTTCACAGGAGTATTCCTAACGATAAATGAGTAAGTGAATGACGGTAAATGATAAGTTTTTGTGTAACAGTTGAACTCGCACTTTTTTTTTATAAATCATACGCAGTGTTTCTTACAGCGTTGAAGTAAGTAGTGTCATCATCAGGGTGATAGTACAGTGGTGCAACGTGCCCAGTCTTCTTATCCCACTGTCCGTGGTAATCGTAAGTCATAACACCGATCCAGTCCAAGTATCTGGCCAGTACAGGGACATCGTAGCCCTCGTCTATGACCTTCCTGTTGGGGGAGACGGCAGACGACAGAAGCAATCCTTTAGGTTTCAACTCTGCCGATAGCTCTCGGATTAGGTCAGAGAAGCCTTCTTTGTCGGAATCTGGGCCCTTGGAGCAATCCACCTGAAAACAAAATGAAGTAGAGTAGTGAATCATACATTGTTATGAACTCTTAACGTTGGTAAACATTATATGATTTATTATAAACTAAGCACTTGGGCAAGGAGTTGGGACCTCTAAACAGATTCTTTTATTATTGATTGTTACTTTTAGAAAACCTACTTCTCAATCCTGAGGTCTTTGATCGAGTTACCTGCCAGCACTTAGGATATTCCCAGTCCAAGTCAAGTCCATCGAAATTGTACTCCTCGATGAACCGAACGGCGTGAGTGACGAAGCGTGCTCGAGCGATGGGATCGTTCACCAGTGTGGAGTATTTATCGCCTTCCGAGTCATTCCACCCACCCAGAGCCAGCGAGACCTTCACGCCGTGCCGCTTGTACTCAACTACTCGTTCGTAAAGACCTGTAAATGTTAAACTGCTTAGAGGATATACGATTTAATCTAATGAGTTAAGAGCTGTAGTCATCTGCTGTGCTTTATGTTCGTATTTTAATTAAGTGAGAATGGTCGTCAAGTGTAATCAAAGTTTTTTTGGAGGCTATTAAAAAAATGGTTATCAAATTTCTTATTTGGCGAAGCAAAACATCTTGAGGAAAACGGTCTAATCCTAATAAGGTTTAGTTTTTCCCTACCTATAGGTTGGAAGGTCAGATGGCAGTCACTTTCGCAAAAACTAGTGGGATTAGATATCATAGCAGGCCCCGGGCTCCTTTAGGGCACAATTGGGAAAAACGCGGAGGATGATGAGTTATCAATTTTCTTTTTAACGGTAACTTGTCTTTTGAATTTGATGTAAACTTACGATTGTCATAGTCCGCCCAGGAATCATGGGCCGTAATCAGCCCGTCGCTACCGAGCACCGCGAAGCCGTAGACGATGTGCGTACACAGAGTGGGGTCGATGTCTTCGGGACCGTACTTGCCCAGCCCTGGCCGATACCACGCCCAGTTCGTGTAGTAGCACACTACCTTGTATTTAGCTGGAATTGACAAATTGTAAAAAATATCTATTATTTATATCCTGGAAGTAATATGGGTAGTGGTAGAGCCATTTGCGCTTAAATGCATCACTTTCAATAAAATGTTCTGTATCTTATACAGTCGACGTTAAAGATATGTTTACACTTTTTGAACCTTATTCTACTTTTTTAATTTTTTTTAGTAACTGCACTTACTATTCAGTAAAGATGGCTTAGTAGGCACTTCCGGTTGAGTGGGAGAAGGCACCGAAACAATCGGGCGAGTCGGTTTAGAAAGTTCTGGGTGCTCGTGCTCCGCAGGCCTCGGAGGCATGTCCATTATCGGTTTTGCTGTAGTCATACCGCTCTTGCGTCTGCATTTTGCGTTCTTGGGCCAATCGCAGATTTGCTTTTCCTAAAATATTTTTACAGTAGGTAGTAGAATATACAACATGTAAGGCAGAAAAAGCAATTAGCTCTTTTACACTTTTAGCATGAACACTATCAATCTGGGTAACATTTTAACAGGTGGGATATAAGAAATATACTAAAATGACGCCAAAATAAGCATAATGCGAGTAACCACCTCATTCCAATGAAGGCCGGCGCTGCAAGGGAATACTTCGAACTTTCCAAAGAGACAGTGTCTGTAGTGAGTGCAGTCTTCTTCAAGCTTGGCGTATTCACCACTCTCGCAAAATTCTGTGGATCGACGATAAATTACAATAATTTTATATGTAATGCATTTCATTATTATCAAATGAATGTCAATCATATCAACTGGTATTTAGCAACTTACCAATTTACCTAACTGAGTGAGAGGTATAGAGAGCATGCCGCATGCAGGATATAGGTTTAAATGAAACAGGAAAACTTATCTTATCTACTTTATTATAATATTTATAATACATATGATATAGTATCAGTACATTATATAATATTATCACAATGTTATTTACAATAATAGACAGTAGATTAATCACAATAAACTATTGAAATTAGGAACTAAGTTAATTACCTATGCTTTAGTACGGTCGACGCTAAAAATACGTTTACACTATTCGCCTTATTGCAATGGAATAAGGTGCAAAAGTGTGAACGTATTTTTGGCGTCGACTGTACCAAAACGAACAAACTACTAAAAAAAACTTATTACTCGTATTTTGTCGGTGATAATCTGTATTGATCCCAGATTCTGTCATTGTGACCCGTTTTAAACAAGGCGCGTAAGTAAGCAAAAGCGCACGGCAAATATAGAACCAATTTCTACTTAATACTTTTATTCGACTATTCGAATAAAAGTATTGAGTTGAAATTGGTGAAATAGGAGCCAAGTAGCAGATCTATACCCCGTGCTACTTGGCTCCTATTTCACCAATTTGGCTATTGTCATCAGACGATGACCATTTGACGTATCACGTATGTACATTTTTGAGTCGGTACGTAACGGTAGCAGGTAGGTACCTATACCTACCTATATACCCAGTGACTCTCTTTCTTTACTTATTGACCCAGCAATGTAATTGTCATTGTTGGGTGAGAATTAGCAAGTTGCCCCTATTTCATCTAGCTATTTGCTACCTAGCAAGGGGTCTATTCGGCTAAACGTATTGAGTTGAAATCGGTGGTGTATTCGTCGTGCTTCGCTATTTGCCTAGTCTAATGTACTAACTTGTCTGGTCCAGCATCTGGATGGCCGCGGGCGCGCCGGGCCGCGCGGCCGTGGCGCGGCGCTCGCACGAGCCCTGGCGCGGGAAGTCGCACTGGCCGCTCGCCCACACCAGCCCGGGCGCGCAGCTCTGCGCCACCAGCTGCCCGTTCACGCACACGAAGAACTTCTCGCACTGAGGGTGCGAGTGGTACGTGCCGGTTTGACAGCGCTGTGGATCGATGTCACGCGTTACTTTGGGTTATTGTACCTTCCAAGCTTGTAAATTTGTACGGAAGCAACAACATTTATACACTCAAGCGAAAGACCGTCACACTTGCACCCTAAATTTAAGACATAGAGATAAAATAGCCCTCCCAACAAGTAACTTACAGATGAGCAATAAGAGCCCACATATGACAACAATACGCATTTACAACAGTCTTCCTAAAGAAATAGCTGATGAGGTCAAATATACCAAATTTGTTAAGAAGTTAAAAACATATTTAATAGAAAACTGTTTTTATTCACTGAATGAGTTCTTAAGTGTAAATAGATACCATAAATATTCTTAAAGTAGGTTATCGTAAATATTAACACTGACGTGTAATTTAGGTTAAGTACTATAATTTCTTAATGTGTACCTGGTCTACGTTTGAGACAAGGAATTGCAATACCCTTAAAGGGTGTCATGTTGTACCATAAACTGTGATAAATAAGACCTGATGTATGTCAACATGAGAGCAATAAAGTATTCTATTCTAAGTATTCTATTCAAGTTTAGTCACGTTTCATAGGTACCTACTACCGAAACGATATGCAATCATACTTATTTATTCTTACAACCTGTGTTCTTTTTAATTTTTTATTTATCTGCCAACAGTTTTCTGCCAACTAAGCGAACTGTTTACATACCAAATACTTAGTTAGTATAAGTGTACGAATTAATAAATTGTATATAGGTAGACGTACAGTTGGTGCGTTGGTGAGGTTATCAGTGGGCTTCTTCGAGGTAGTCCACTGTTGCGGTCTCTTAGTTGACGTAGGCTCATAAGGCGGAGTCTTCGTGGCGCCGGGCTTGACTGAAAAATAAATTGAATAATAAGTACCGTTCAATATAGTTGGCAAAAATGGATTAAGAATATACATATATTAGGTTTATCATGTTGCTTGTGGTGACTGGCATAGAGCGAAAATCGACTCCCAATTTCCAAGAACAATTTCAAAGAAGTCAACGAAGTGATGTTGCTGCCGGACAAAGTGAGATACCTAACTCACTAGAACCGCACTATAAAATAAATAAATAAATATTTGCGGACAATCTTACACAAATCGACCTAGTCCCAAACTAAGCAAAGCTTGTACTATGGGTACTAGACGACGATAAACATACTTATATAGATAAATACATACTTAAATACATAGAAAACATCCATGACTCGGGAACAAATATTCGTGCTCATCACACAAATAAATGCCCGTACCGGGATTCGAACCCAGGACCTCTTGCTTATAGCTGTCTTCTGCGGGGATTTTGTTGGGTTCAGAATACTAACCATAGGTTGGAGCGCTTGTCGATGTAGGTTAGTATTCTACCATCTGTGTAGGCGTCGCAGATGCTAGCAGCTGCCAGGGTATCGCTGGAGCCACACTATACATATATAGTATATATTATACAAGGATATTGCTTGGCTGAAAATACTAACTATCGCACATGGCGAACTCGGCCCAGTCGCATCGTTTGGCGCGCTTGTCGAAGTGCAGGCCGGGCGGGCACAGCTGCTTGCGCCAGCGCCCGCTCACGCACAGCAGGTACGCGTCGCAGCTGCCGGCCGCCGCCAACGTGTCGCTGGAGCCGCACTCGACATCTTCTGCAGGGATGTTGCTTGGCGCGGCTGTAAAGTGGGTGACAGACGTACGAGCTATAAAATCGTGAATTTAAAAGTAGCGAACTTACGCGAATTCAAACTTACTCGGCAATTTTAAAGTACGCGTACTTAGACTGACACACAGGCGAGTAAATTCGTCGAGCCGGCGAACTTACTCGCCCGTCTGTCACCCACTTTAGTGAAGTGTTATAGCTTAGTAGCTTGTTTTCATACATTTAATTAGTTAAGTAACGCAATCGTCTCATTCAGACACTATTTAATCGACTTGTCGATCACGAGACAAATATTAGCGTCTGTTCTCGATACATCTTTGAATGTTGAATGAATGTACCTATCTATATACTGTAATTTATGAAAATAAATATTTTTTTATTTTGTATTGTACCTATTTGTATCTTCGATTTGCGTACAAAGACAAGGCGCTAAATTAGTCCCTCTTTTCCATATACTTAGCCTCATGCCCGTAATTCCAGACTACCACGGTAGCTGCAGAAGCTAGAATCTGTCAAGCGAGTCTTGGCCACAGCATTATTATCAAATTTTACCTATGAAATAAACTGAAAGATGGCGGTGACTGAAATGATTTGTTAACCCCCGACGCAAAGAAAGGAGTGTTATAAGTTTAACGAGTCTGTGTATCTGTGTGTCTGTGTATCTGTGTTTCTGTCTGTGGTATCGTAGTTCCCAAACCGATGGGCCGATTTGAATGCGGTGTCTGAGGAGTATAAACTGAGGAGTTTGCCGGTACATTGACAATAATGCGATCAGCGGACTGACGGCGGTTGGAACGCTCGTGGAATCACCCAGACAGGAAACAGGAGTGTTCAATTATGGGTACCTATATTTAGGTAATCATACAATACTTTAAAGGCCTTGACCAGAACTAGATATGTATACAATAGTACATTACTTAACCTAGGGCGGTAAAACAAAGAATGTCTCAGATCTCAGATCGCAGGTCTTTGACGACCGAGCCGAAGGCAAGGCCGATAAATATGCTATCCGAGGCTTTCTTTATTACCGCCCATGGTGAGTACAAAATTTATCGTCTCTCCCTGGCCAGGAGGTGGACTTTTCCGCACGCGTATAACGTGCGGTAATAGCTACTTTATGGCCAGGTGTGACGTAAAGCATATTTTGCATAGTTTCTTACATGTTGTAGGCGGTCTAGTTGGCCGTCGAGTAGTCGTTCGGGTAGTCATGCCAGCTTGCGTGCTCGACGAACCTACAAATAGACATGTCAAGACAACTCTTGATGGAAATGTTGAGGTTACAAAAGAAACAAGATACTACCAGAGATTGAGTCAAGTGCGCTATTAGATATTAGGTAAATATCTACTTTCTACCAAATATTTCTATAAGAAAAAGCTACTGAAAGTCTGAAGACGTTGACTCACTTTGACACTTTGCGTATTTTGGCCAATCGCAGTAGTTCTGGTTAGGGCTCCAGTGGAGGCCGGGGGCGCAGCGCTGCTGGCGCCACACAGAGCCGTCACAGTGTAAGTATGCGTTGCAGTCCCCAACGACCGGACGATACGTTTGACCGTTGCACGGAGTACCGTCCAAGGAATCTCCTGTTTTAAACAATGTGCCAGTGAGCTTGTTGAAATCAAAGTTGTAAGTTGTGTTGCAGGGCCAGATAGTACCTATTGTCACCCAATCTCGTCATACACATCATCATCATCATCATCAGCCTATATATTACGTCCCACTGTTGGGCACAGGCCTCCTCTCATGCACGTCACTCCAAAATTGGCTGAGGCGCCATCACTCATCAATGTCACCGATACCCTTGTATAACACTTTCAGTGCCAGGAACCCCCTAGGTGAGCGCTCTGCTCGTACGTGAAATCCTCCACAAACGGGTTTTCCCATGTTTATCGGCTACGAGCGTAGTGCTAGGAAATTGTTGGCAGTGAATGTGTTAACACATTCAGTTCCGAGAATCGCTACGCTCGTAGCCAATCCCGTGGTTTTCCTCGTATGTAGCGGAAAGCGCCTACGACGTAGGCACCCAATAGTTGCGTTCCCGGTACTGAATGTGTTAAGCATTACCAGAGCTAGCAGGAGCTTGCGTAGTAGGTTTACGCGTTGTCGTAGTTGAAGTGGTAGTTCGTCTGGTGGTTGTAGTGGTGGTGGTGGGCCTGGTGGTAGGTCTCGGCGGTGGTCGGGACGTAATAGGTGCAAGTGTGCTCGAGGCTGTACTTGTTTCACTGCCTGACGTGCCTGGTGAACAAAAAGCTTACAAATTATAAATGGGTTAAAAACTATTTTCTGTCATTAGTTGCCATGGTTACGTCTCCTGGGTCACTTTTTAAAACTGCAATTTTATGGGTTTAAATTAACCAAATGTGCATGGAGTTTCTTGTCATGTTCGACCCCTTTTTAGGGTTCCGATACCACAAAAGGAAAAAACGGAACCCTTATAGGATCACCCGGTTGTCTGTCTGTCCGTCTATCACATCACAGCCGATTTGCTCCGAAACTACTGGCCCGATTGAGTTGAAATTTGGTACACATTATGTAAATTGGTGACCCAAAGATGGACGCGTAAAGTAAATTAATGAATTCTGAACAAAGGGGTCACTATTGGGGGGCAAACCGGAAAATTAAAAAAAAAGTTTCGCAAACTGTACTGTGTGTGTGACATATCAAATGAAAGGGGATGTTTTAAGCATGTCAGATATTTTTTTTTATAATTTTAGCAAAAACAGATTTGAAGTAATTTAGGAAAAAAGACGAAAATTGACCAGTCCCCCACCTTATCTCCAAAACTACTAGGATTAAAATTCTGAAAAAAATATGGAAAATAGTTCCTTGCCAGATTACAGGAAAACCTATAAAAAGTTTGAGTAGGTATTCAAAAACACTTATGAAATTTAGATTATATACGGAACCCTCACCACGCGAGTTGAACTCGCACTTGTCCGGTTTTTGTATGGAACATCTTCTAAGCATGATAGATTAAAAGTCCATATTGTTACATTTTTTCTAAGAAACTGCCAAATTATCTCTTGGCTAACGGGACATAATGACAACAAGAAAGAGTTGATTGACCCAAATAATGTTTTTTCTAGCTTTACTGGGATTTTGACCATACTGGGATTGAGGTTTAGATGGTGGACTGGACACCCAAGGCATTACGGAAATATATTTTGTGCTAGTTGAATTGACACTATTTGTAGTGATTTAATAATCGGTGACTGGTAGTCATTTCCATTATTACAATGGTACATTAGGTATTATAATGTGAATGATTCAGACAATTTTTCCATTATTTATGCAGGTTTCTCAAAAATATCCGTATTAGCCATGGTGTTTGATGCGAATCCGACATAAATTGCTCCCAACAGCCTATCTTTAGTCTAACTAGGTAATTAATTGTAACGGAACATCAAATTTTTTTTTATTATGCTTGGGACACACGTCGACCTCTCATCGGAGGTAGGTAGTTCTCACAATCCACTGTGTATACAGTAATTAAAAACACCCTGTATGTGTAGTTTATATAATTAAACGTAGCCAAAGACATTTAGGTAGGACTAGTTGAGTATCGGGATGGTTGGCTACTCATACTCATTTATTGATAATACTAAAAATATTACATGTCATGGACACCTAAGTGGCGAGTTGGCTATATGTTTAAAGTCCAGTGCCACCTCTCTACCCCTCCAGCTCTCTGACCGGTGTTGCCCTTAGGCCATTTTTTAATGTCGCATTAATAGGGGCCCATCTAGCAGTTGGTGAGTCACCGTCTGCCAGAGATAAAAAGTGAAACAGTTTTATTAGGCAGGCGTCCGATGTTTCACCAATAGCCCAGTCACTAGTCCATCATTTTCACCCAATAACCCGTTTTATTTAGATTCCATCAACCAGTAATAGTCCCTATACACCCCAGCGGGTGCTGTCTCTGTGTGCGTCCCATGACACGGGCAGGGACAGCATCCGCTCGGTGTACTCCTTGCATTCCATTAAATTGTCAAAAGGGCCTCTACGTGTTGGCTCAGTTGGTACTTTGTAGGTACCTAGCCCCACGCACGCCTCCCAAAGGTCCGGGACATCATGTCCCGTGAGCGGGAAAGACTTACATGTCAAAATAATACAATAATTAAATGATTTAATTATCTTCTTTTAATTTATATAATTTCAATCCTGAGTGCTTAAATAAGAATAATAAATTTTATAAAATATAATTAAAGAAATAAAATTTTAATGTCAATAATTTGATAATTTAAACTAATTATTCATCAGCTGCTTTCGTGTAATTATTCAAAAAAGAAATTATACTTTAATATATGTGATTTTGGTAGACTTGATTAGTTTACATCTGGTAGTCATAAGTGGCCGTCTGCACCTGTCTCGCAACTGCCGGGGATTGTCAGGTCGTTGTGTAAATGAGTTGAGTTTACACCTTACGAGCATGGCAATGTTATAAATGTACTGGGAGGGCAGTGTCATACTCGAAGAGATGCCTATGCTCAGCAGTGGGCGATTGCGGGCTGAAAATGATCATGGTAATGATAATTGACATTACACACACGGTGCATTTAGTTACAATTGGTGCCGTGACCAGGATTGTTATAATAACCATTGGGCTACCTTCGCTGTCACTCACTGCTATTAGTAATGTGTAGTTTGATCTAGTGACCTGTGCACTTGGCGAAGCTGGGCCACTCGCAGCGCATGACGGAGGCGGCCCAGTGCAGGCCGGGCGCGCAGCGATGCTTGCGCCGGGTGCCACCTTCACACTGGAGGTAGCTCTCGCAATCGCCCGCTGCCTCACGGAAATCTATGTGTAGTTTGATCTATTGACCTGTGCACTTGGCGAAGCTGGGCCAGTCGCAGCGCATGGCGGAGGCGGTCCAGTGCAGGCCGGGTGCGCAGCGGCCAGCGATGCTTGCGCCGGGTGCCGCCCTCACACTGGAGGTAGCTCTCGCAATCGCCCGCTGCCTCACGGAAATCTATGTGTAGTTTGATCTATTGACCTGTGCACTTGGCGAAGCTGGGCCAGTCGCAGCGCATGGCAGTGGCGGCCCAGTGCAGGCCGGGTGCGCAGCGTTGCTTGCGCCAGTTGCCGCCCTCGCACTGGAGGTAGCTTTCGCAGTCGCCCCATGCCTCACGATACTCGCCCGCTGTACAGGGCTTGCCTTCAGCTATAAATAAATAAATCGGAACAATTTTACATAAAACGAACACACATTATGCGTTGCTATTATCAATAGATGTACCTACTAAGTTCCTACCTAAGGTATTAGACCTACTTATTTTATATTTCTTAGTTGAATATAATAGGTTCTTTATTTCTTTCCGTTGATTATTTCCGTAATAATAGACACATATTATATGCCACGCACAAAAAAAATAAAAAACATTCCGCGTAGGGAGGGACGCGAACTTACGCCTCCCTGGTCAAGAAGGCGTGAAGACAACTAATTACTAACCGGACTCGACTGACGACTGAGAGGTTGTTCTTCTGGTAGTAGTAGTTCTAGTGGTAGTGGGTTTCATGGTCGTCGTAGTGGCTTGCGACCACCACGTCTGCGCGGTGGTAGGGGTCGTGGGTTTTATGGTGGTGGTGGTGGTCGACTGCGACCACCAGGTCTGTGCGGTGGTTGGAGTGGTGCTCTCAGGCTTCCAGGCGGGCCAAGTGGTTTGTGTGGTCTGATGATCGTGGCCAGGGTGAACATGATCGCCACCAGCAGATCCTGCAAAATAGAATTATTACTAAAACCTACAAGTATGACGGTCAGCCTAGTGGGTAATGACGCTGCCTATATATACCTACAAAGCTGAAGGTCATGGGTTCGAATCCCGGTAAGGGCAAATATTTGTGTGGTGAGCAAAAAATATTTGATTCTGAGTCGTGGATGTTTTCTATGTACATATTTAGGTATTTATATCTATTAAATATATCGTCGTCTAGTACCTAGGTACTACCTATACCTACCTACCCATAACACAAGCCTTATTGAGATTACTATGATGATCCATGGTCATGAGTACATACAGCGCCATTTATAGGTGCATTTTGTTACTAACTTGCGCGACCAAGGAACTCAGTATAGTCGGTATGTACAGTAAGAGAAATGTATTTACATACCACCGGTAGAACCCTGTCGTAATTGACAGGCCGCCGTCACTCAAACTGGAGTAGTATGTCACCTTATTGCGATAGGGTTCTACGGTGGTACGTTAATACATTTCCCTTACTGTATGTTGGTTTTTCAGCGATAATTCTTTATCAAGTGAATTCATTTCGATAATTCTTTTTTTATTTGCTAGAAGGTACTTTCAGAACACTTTCATACGAGTTTGAAGGAAAAAATTAAACACAGAAGTATAAATTACAAACAAAATTAACATGATTTTTGAAGATAAAAAAAATTACTCTAGATAAAGGTCTTGTTATACTTTTCCGGTAATATTCACGTTAATATTAATCATATATATTATTTTCAAATTTTTCGCTTGGTTAACTTCGGAGATAAGGGGGGGAATGGTACTTTTTTCAACATTTTGCTTTATAAATCAAAATTTTACCATTGTACAAAAAAAACTGTTTTAGAATGTACAATTCAAGCCCTTTCATATGATACCCCACTTGGCCTACTAACTAGACTTTGAATTTTTGTCCCCCCCTCTTATCCCCCTTTTTTATACAAATTAAAAGTATATATTAGAATTTTTCATTTTCCATACACGAGGATTAACTTTGTTTACAACTATTCCAAATTTCAAATCGATAGCATTAGTAGTTCCTGAGATATTTGACTTTGTGACAGACAGACAGACGGACGAAGTCGCACCTAAGGGTTCCGTTTTTACCTTTTTGGTCCGGAACCCTAAAAAGGAGAAGGTTCTCAATTCGGTTGTATTTTTATTTTTAATGTTTTTTTGTTAACAGTGATGGTCGTAGGAGGAGGCGGCGTCACGGGCAGCGGCGGGCGCTCACAGGCTGCGGCACAACACGCCCGAGCGCGCGTCCCGCGGCGCGGCAGCGGCCAGGTCTCGCCGCAGCAGAGATTGTTGAAGTCGTCTAAATCCGTCGCCCACGCCGTCACCCCGCCCATACTCGTACATGTTTATTACATACCGTCAGATGCAACAGTGGTTGTCGTTGGAGGAGGCGGCGTCACGGGCAGCGGCGGACGCTCACAGGCTGCGGCACAACACGCCCGAGCGCGCGTCCCGCGGCGCGGCAGCGGCCAGGTCTCGCCGCAGCAGAGATTGTTGAAGTCGTCTAAATCCGTCGCCCACGCCGTCACCCCGCCCATACTCGTACATGTTTATTACATACCGTCAGATGCAACAGTGGTTGTCGTTGGAGGAGGCGGCGTCACGGGCAGCGGCGGACGCTCACAGGCGGCAGACGGCTGCGGCACAACACGCCCGAGCGCGCGTCCCGCGGCGCGCAGCAGCGGCCAGGGCTCGCCGCAGCAGCGGTTGTTGAAGTCGTCTAAATCCATCGCCCACGCCGTCACCCCGCCCAGACCTTGTCGCATCGCCCATTCTACCTAACGAAAAGAAAACACAAGTACTTAAAGTAGGATGCCATTAAATCCCGCTTTTGCTAAACGCGTTGCTTGCTATTCAAACCCTTCTCATTAGTATTATTCCGTCAAGTTCGTTATACCGTGCAGTAATTATATGGTACGGCCGGCCCGGCAATCTTACCGCTATGAGTGGCTAAGAGTACGAGCGGGAGCGACGGGCTAAGGATACAAATGCGTACACAACACGAAGAACGCCTATTGTCCATATGTTTACTTGTGACCTGTTTTATCACTTTTGGTTTGATACTCAAAATTTTCGAGGCGCCGAAAACCTCCACCCAAGTACCTACGTCCCCTCCGCAAGCTCTTACGGAGTCGTTGCACGTGCACAGTCTCCGCCTAACCCGTTGCTGCTGCGCCGCTTGTCTAATATATTGGTCCAAGTTTTTTTTTTGCGTAGCCATATTGGTTTAAATGTCATCAATTCATCATCGTCTTTGACCAAATATCGGTGCGGTGTTGCTATGATGGAGACGATGATGCATTCATCAAATTTCTTTGATCAAATGTAGTTTTTCTTTAGGCCTGGCCACATGTCTGTGGTGCGGCGCCGCAAGAATTCGCGTTGCGGCGCCGCAGAAATTCACGCCGCAACGTGGAGTTTTTACGGCGTGTGATACGGTCCATATCTGTTTGAAGACTTATCGTTGTATTATCACGAAGCAGCACCTTAGGAAAACCTGATACAACGCGGCGCCGTAGAAACTCATGCTCGGCGCCGCAAAATTCCACGGTGTGGCGTGAATTTCTGCGTTGCCGCAACGCGAGTTTTTAAGGCGCCGCGCCGCCGAATTTTGCGTTGGGGCGCCGCACCGCAGACATGTGACATCCACTGTCTTTGATGAATGCACATTCCGCTCGTCCAATTTGATCAAAAACACACTGAACAAAGACATTGGATAAGTGCAATACGAGCCTTTGAAAGGAAACTGCAGAAAGTCATTGCCAGGCCGTAACGTTTTTAGGGTTCCGTAGCCAAATGGCAAAAAACGGAACTCTTATGGATTTGTCATGTCTGTCTGTCTGTCTGTCCGTCCGTATGCAGGCATTTTACTCGAAAACTATAAGGTGTATTTGAATAAAATTTTGAGGATAGGTGTATTTTGTTAGCCGCTACATAGTTTTGTAATCAAATTACTAAAAAAAATTTTTTTAGGGGTGCACTCCATACATAAAAATGAAAGTAAAAAAAAAATCATTGCAAGCTCACGTGTGGCACATCAATCGATACGCCTTTCAAAATAAATATCAGGTTTCTCAGCATTTTTTTTTTGATTAAGTGAATAGAGTCGGAGATAATCGCCCCGAAAGTCACTAAAATTGTGTCCCCCCTCAAATTTTTGAACCGTGTATTTTAAAAATATGAAAAAAATCATGGACATAGGGCTTATTAAATTCTTTCAGCGAAAATTGTTTTGAACAAGATCGGTTCAAAGATATTTCAAAAAAAGCGGCCAAGTGCGTGTCGGGCCACGCGCAGGGTAGGGTTCCGTAGTTGCCCGTCTGTCACAGAATGCGGACTTAAAAGGGGCTTTTGGGGTTTTTATTATAGCTTACCCTCGTGAATAATCGTAAATATTAGATACGAGGGTGGGATGATAAGTAACTAGCCTTAGGTATTTAAAAAGTTAGAATGAAAAAAATACTACCTTATTTTAAAAAATATGTCTCTGGCTATCTCTGTTCTAAATTTGAATTTGGTGGCTTTAATATTTTATTGATTTTTCGACATTAGAAAATACATTGTGCCGGTTGTTTTTCAAAATGGATAAAATTGAACAAAGAGCGGTGATTAAGTTTCTTTATATGAAGGGTATGAAGGGGCTTGATATTTATGAAGAGTTAAAGGATGTTTTGGGTGAATGTGCTTTTTCTTACGCCGCAGTAAAAAACTGGGTGGCCGAGTTTAAACGCGGCCGTACAAGCGTCCAAGATGAAGCCCGCCCCGGACGCCCAAAAATCGTCACGACTCCGGAAATGGTGTCTAAAGTACACGATATGGTTTTAGCAGACCGAAATTGAAGCTCTCTGAAATAGCTGACACTATAGGGATTTCCAAAAAATGGGTACATCATATCTTAAGTGACGAATTAAATATGAAAAAGTTATCTGCCCGTTGGGTGCCGCGTTTGCTTACGGACGATCAAAAAAGAATTCGGATGCTAAACTCTAAAGAATGCTT
This sequence comes from Epinotia nisella, assembly GCA_932294315.1. NCBI lineage: Eukaryota > Metazoa > Arthropoda > Insecta > Lepidoptera > Tortricidae > Epinotia > Epinotia nisella. The sequence continues at coordinate 12,802,916 of OW028679.1, read as the reverse complement.
GGGCCGTTTTCAGAACAATAAAGCAGACTTTATACGTCGATTTATAACAACAGATGAAACATGGGTTCACCACTACACTCCAGAAACAAAAATTCAATCAAAACAGTGGACTGAATCTGGTGTTCGGCTCCTAAAAAAGCTATGGCTGTAAAGTCGGCTGGAAAAGTGATGGCTTCTGTCTTCTGGGATGCAAGTGGAAATTTGTTTATAGATTACCTTCCCAAAGGTCAAACTATTAATGGAGAATACTACGCTAATCTTTTAGATAAGCTTCATCAATGTATTCAGGAAAAACGACCTGGTTTAGCGAAAAAAAAATCATCTTCCATCAAGACAACGCATGGGTTCACACGTGTGTTAAAGCTATGGCAAAAATCAACGAATTGAACTATGATTTGCTGCCCCATCCACCTTATTCGCCTGATTTAGCACCATCAGACTTTCACCTTATTCCCAAGCTAAAAACTTTTCTTGGGTGGACAGAAATTTGCCACAAATGATGAAGTCATTGCCGCCGTAGAAGCGTATTTTGCAGGCCTTGAAAGAAGTCATTTTATGGAGGGCATTACATCATTAGAAAGAAGATGGAACAAGTGCTTAGAGCTACATGGAGACTATGTCGAAAAATAAAACCAATTTTATCACGATAACCTAAGTATTTCTTTATTAGGCTAGTTACTTATCATCCCACCCTCGTACTACATAAATTAACATGAGTCGAACAAAAATTAGGGCTTTAAATCCTATTATCTCGCAAACGCATAACTAAGTTGAAAAATAGTTTTAGTAATCCCATAATATTTTTGCACAAGCTATCCAACGATACCCCACACTAACTTTTAACGAGAAAAAAAAACATCACCAATTTACATGTAAGTAGGGGAGGTACCCTAAAAAAATTTTTTTGTCAGGTATTTATTCTACTGTTTTGTTGGCGTGATTGATTTATATACCCACGCCAAATTGCAGTTTTCTAGTTGTAAGGGTTACTGAGCTAAGCCGAAGACGGACAGACAGACAGACGGACGGACATGGCGAAACTATAAGGGTTCCTTGTTGACTACGGAACTCTAAAAACTGCCTTCCTTAAAGAAAAGGACGTAAGTGCCGTAAGGTTTCTGTGACGATACGACCTTTTTAATAGGCACGGAACCCTTCGTTGTGCGTGGTCCGTTTTTTAGTAATTTAATTACAAAACTGTGTAGCGGCTAACAAAATAAACCTATCTTCAAAATTTTATTCAAATACACCTTATAGTTTTTGAGTAAAATGCCTGTGACATACGAACGGACAGACAGACATGACGAATCCATAAGGGTTCCGTTTTATGCCATTTGGTTACGGAACCCTAAAAAGGAGGGAAACCACAAAATTTTACCGACTAATAGACCAATCGCGCTCCTACCTACAATTTCAAAAATGTATGAAAAATGCATGGCTAACAGAGTTTGTAGGTTTTTGGAAAAGTATGTGTACTCTTGATACTCTTTCCAAACGGACTTTTAATTTCTGAGTTAGGCATAGTAGACGTTGTTACCCACGGACCTTTAAGCCCCGCCCTACCCTATTTATCGATCATGTCTTTACCTACTATGTTAAGTTACGCCAATCGGAAGACTAGAAGCGGGTTAAAATCAAATCCATTTTTAAGTTACAAATAAAATGAATACATCTACCTTTAAGGTTTGTAAAAACAATAAATATTTGAAGAGAGTTTCTACCCACTAGTTACTTTCTCACGTAATATTTCACAATGCTTTGTGTTTTAGGTATACAGTTTAGAAAACAATACAGATTCACCGTAGCAACCTTAGCCTACTAGCCTAGTAGTCTTGGAAATGCGTACATGTAGCATACCCAAGTGTAAAGGATCTGCTGACCTTCCGAATCCGTAAAATTTCAAATTTTCACGCCACTGCTACGGTCTTATTGCTCTAACTAATGTTAGAGTCGTAAGTATCTCCATTTGACAACCAACAAAATCTAGAACGCACGTTCCTATTTAAGAAAAGATTTGAGAAAAATAAGTACCTGTATAATATTTTGATACCGTGCAACAAATAAATTAAAATCGTGCTGTGATGATAAAGTGCAAGATTATGCAAAGTGCAAGATGCGGTAACGGTCATACGACTCATACGTAATAGTAAAGTGCAATTAGTGTTTGACCAAAAAATTGAGTATCCAAACGATGATGTTGGATAAGAATTACCGTTGAAGAAATTCAAAATAGGTAGCGTTGTCGTCAGTGGATATATCAATATGGATATCTCGGCATCAAAGACTGCGGCATATTTGGTGCCCCGCTTCAAAAACGTGTTTCTTCTATGCATGGCGCTTGGATGCAGTTCCGTTGTATTAATTTTAAACTCCGACCCCACGTATTATACTTCAAGCAACAGGATTTATTTAGATCGACTGTACTCCGAAGACCAACCTGATAATTCCAGTACCATACGCACAGAAGGCTGTCGCATACCCCTCCTGGCAGTAGATGACGATTCAATACGGAAAATGGCAAAAAAAATTACAAGTTTGCGACCATGCAATCCTAACCCTCTGTTGGGATCGAATAAGACTCATATTTGGATTGAAAAGAAAAATATGCCCTATTATAATTTAAGCAGATCCAGTGAATTAACATGTTGCTACGTATCTTTCTACCGACCTACATCGATAGATGATATTACCGCTACCGGAATTGATGACAGAGTCAAATATAATAGTTGTCGTAATTTTTCAGACACTATCAATGTGCACGACGAATTTGTCCGAGTTGTTTGTAAAGATACAAATAAAACGCTTTTTGATTCTTTTTATGTATTCGCTGTTGAAAAGGAACTAATAGCGAAGTCTAATAAAGATTTACCCTACAATATACTGATTCTAGGAATAGACTCGGTGTCTAGATTACATCTTCACAGAACTATGCCCAAAACCGTAACATATTTGAATGAGTTGGGCTCTGTGGAGTTATTAGGATATCATAAAGTTGGGGACAACACTTTTCCTAATTTAATACCCTTGTTGTTGGGAACAAAAGATACAGAGTTACACGGAATATGCTGGCCAAACGAGAGGTCAACATTTGACAACTGTCCCTTTATATGGGAACGATCTCAGCAGGCGGGCTTTGCGACGGCATTGGCTGAGGACACCTCGTGGCTAGGAACGTTTAACTATGTCAAGCGCGGATTCAAGGGTTTCCCTACAGACTACTATCTGCGCACTTTCTTCCACGAAGCGGAGCACAATGCAGGAACTAACAAAGATGGCAACTCGAAACTGTGCATGAACGAAAAGTTTTTCTTTAGGATCCTTCTAGACTACGTCGAAGACTTGACAACGACGTTGAAAAGTAAATTATTTGGCTTTTTCTGGGAAACAACTATGAGTCATGATAATTTAAACTATCCAATAGTGATGGATGACAGCTACCGTGACCTTTTTAGAAACATGTTTACGTCGGGTTACTTGAATGAAACCATTATTTTCTTAATGAGCGACCATGGCATGCGTTGGGGGAAATTTCGGTCCACGAAGCAGGGATATCTTGAAGAAAGACTGCCTTTTGTAATCGCACTTATGCCTTCATCGTTTCGTAATCATTTCAAGGAGGCTTATAATAATATGAAATTAAATAGTCACCGTTTGACCACGCCATTCGATATGCACGCTACGTTATCTGATTTGATAAATCTAGATAATATTAAAAACGACAAACTATTTTCCAGAATTTCCGAGCCTTACTCTAATAATCGTGGTATCAGTTTGTTTCTACCGATCCCTGGGAATAGAACTTGTGAATCAGCGGCTATAGATAACCATTGGTGCGCATGTTATCGACATGCTAGGATCAGATCGAATAGTCGTGTAGCAAAGAAAGCAATAACACACGTAGTATCTCACTTGAATGGATTTCTTCACGACTATCCAGAATGTGCGGAGCTCTCGCTTGCGGAAGTGCTGGGGGTGTCACGGCTGCAGCTGTTGTCTGGCAACGATGAGAGTAAAAAAGATTCCATTGTGTTGACTGTGGCAGTGCGCACAAATCCAGGTGGCGGTGTGTTCGAAGCCACGGCAGAGCGCAAAGGCGGTCGTCGCGGCAATTGGTCTCTTGCAGGCTCCGTGAGCCGACTTAATTCCTATGGTAATCAAAGTTACTGTGCTCCGACATCAGAACTCAAACTTTACTGCTATTGTATTAATTCTACGCTGACTACCACAGATACTGAATTTTCGTAAACAATTTTATCAGGTTTCTCGTTAAATAAGTAAAACAATGTGTGTTAGTGTCTGTGTGATGTGTATTTTTGTTGCGTGCGCTTCGCTAAAGTTTTCATCTCGGTTGCATGACGCTCATAATTTGTAATCACTGTTTCCAATACTGTAAGTAATTGGTTCAATTAGACGATAATAAGTCCAAGTATAAGTAGGTACTTATCGATACACGTGTACCACTCTCACTCAAGTTTTCAGACTCGGATAAGCTATTGTGGATCCAGCCATGATTGGTGCATTATAAAGACAAACTAATTTGTTTGTAGAGTTAAATAAGTTGGTATACTTTTCTGTAATAATCGGTCTTCATTTGTGGCGTCTTACATAGCCATTATTAACCACGCACTAATTATTATTAACGATGCACTGATCTTTTCCCTGAGAACGAGATATTTCTATACAACGAGGCGGTAGGTAGTGTTCGTTGTTACTTAGTTAACCAAGCTTTAAAGCATTAAGTTATTAATTTAAATTAATAACTAGATGTAGAAATCCAAGTGTAAGTGTAATTATATATTTTAAGTAAACATATATACATTCGTTTTATTTTAAACGCCAAAGTAATTATAATATTACGGAAAATAGGTACGAACCTTTTCAGTTACGGATTTCGGATCGTCGTATCCCACCCATTGATTCTCTGAATACGCGTACGGGCCGGCTCTGTCTTGGCGACCAGTCTTCCATCGCAGCTTACTAACTGTACAAATAAAACAGTACTTAACTCACGCCCTTAAATTCATAAACATTCTCAAACCACTTTTAACTGAAACGCCGTTAAAATTCGTTTGTCTTTATCTATCAGTTGGACATTTATAGTTGTGGGAGAGGGACAAAACATATTTTAGTTAATAGAAGTTTGTTATGTTTGATGAATAAAGAGGGTATTTGAGAGAAAGTATTTAGGGACAAGAAGAGCCATTAAATTATGCTCTGTGGTAGTACTATTTCAGACGTTCCAGCAGTGAGCAGTGTATGTGTTACTGTAAAAGCCCGAAGTGCGGTAAATCCTAGGATTTACCGGCAAAACCTAAGATTTACCAACATGGTTTGGTAAAAGTCCGAAATGCTTTGTAATCAGTGTTCATTTAGGACTTTTACCACTGTTCACTTGGTAAATCTTAGGTTTACCACAGTGATGTGGTAAAAGTCGAAAATAAAGACGCGTCGTCTCGTACGCAATGGACTTTTGTAGGTTAATAAAAAAAATGTTAAGAGTTTGCGAACAGTTTACACATAAATAGTAGATTGTATTACTAGGGAGCAAAATAGTATATTGAAGCGAGGGTGACTAATTGAATCCAGAACGAAGGGAAGGATTCCAGAATAGAATCCCGAGCGTAGCGAAGGATTCTAACGTGGAATCCTTCCCTTCGTTCTGGATTCAACGTCGCCCGAGATATAAATAATTTTGCTACCGCGATACACTCTTCTTTTCACGCCTTCCATGATGATTTAAAACACGATAATTACAATACCTAAATATTTAATTAAAATAAGTTTCTGTCAAAATGTAATTTTTGGTACAAGCTTTTATTGCCGACTGTACATTTCTGGATACCGTCATAAACTACTTATTGTACTCCAGGCAAAATACGGTTTCAAAAAACATTAATTTATAATAGCGTTTTTTTTGTTTATTTCATTCTAAAACGTTATTCTAAGATGCTTTATTCAAGAATCCAACAAACTTTCCACCCGGAAGTAAGTAATTATATAGATTTAAATTAAACATTCATTGTCTTTTTTATTTTATTTATATTGAATATTTTAAAGCAAATGTAAATGAACCTAAATAAAAAAAAATATATATATTTATCCGGACTTTTTAGGAGCTAATTTTTTTTTTATGTCTGATTTTTTGTTGGATTTTGCAACTAGGTAACTATTTAATCCATAATATATACGTTACATATTACTTAAACCCAAAATTTCAGCTCAATCGGATTACGGCAAGCGACTGAAAAATGGATTGCAAAAATTAGTTAACAGTAAAACGTTTAAAAATGTCTTTCAGTCATAAGCCAATAATATACTTTATGTAAAATAATAAACATTTAAAAAGTTATTACATATTTCACTTGTCCTTATACTTTTCGATAGACTTTAGGCGCCTCGTGTGTACATTTTCTGCATACAAGACCATCAGATTAATTTAACGTAAGTAGTTAGGTATTTATTTGAATGTCGTTGTTCATGCTGACTCACACTTTTTGCGTGAAATATAAAGTAATACTCCAAAGAACAGAAAGCTGCTTATATTTCGAATAGTTCTTGGAAACTATATTGCACCTTTACTATTCTTCCATGCGGTTTCATATAATATTCGGCGTTCAAATATTTTGCTTTGTGTTTTGCAGGCAAGTACAGCTACATTTTTTGCTTTCATTTTAACTAACTCTGGTATCATTTTCACTTGAACTGGATGAATTCATCATTGTAAATTGAAAATATTAGCATATGAACAGGAACTGCTTTTACGTGCTTTTCATTAGTGACGACAGTTATTTTTATTTAATCTACTAATATCAATATATTACTAATCATATTATTTATATCAAATAAACATTGTTTTAATCCATGCTTTTATTTATTAAGCATATTAATTTTCAAAAGCGTTCAAGTTATGACAATATACGAGACACTAAACGCTCCACGAAGAAAAAAGCGCGGTGTGTAAAAAAACGCTCAATGAAAGTGTCTCCTTAAACACGCTACTGAAATTACGTATTGTCTGTGGCCTGGCTCTGGCCGACAGTTTTTTTTTATAATAATGTTTTACAGCATTCTTCTCTATGTGGTTTATGATTATGACGAGCGTGCAGGGAGCAAACATGAATTTTGCTCCCTAGGGCAAAAAAGGTAGATAGAAAAAAAAACAGAGGGATCAAACACAAGTTTTGCTCCCTATAAACGGGCTAGAAAAGACTTTTTTCGAATAGAAGGAGTGACAAATGTATTACACTGCACATTGGGTGTTTAGGCTAAACATATTCATCGAATGATATGAAGTATTTTGCTCTCTTTACGATATTTTTGACAAAAACTGTGGACTGCAAGTTTAAAACGATGATGTCAATCGATCGATTACTTGGAAGTGAAAATTACCGACACTGGAGTCGAGTTCGAAAAGAATGAGAAAAGAGAATATTTCTGACCTCTGTAGCAAATCTCGTAGTACGCCAACATTCCAGGCTGCTTGGTGAACTCCCCTGGCTCGCCCGGGCCTGATGCGGCGGAGCCGGGCCCGCTGGACCCCGTGGTGGCCAGCCTGTACGTCTGCCCGTAGAACGAGAGACCTAGGAGCAGCTTCTTCGGGTCTGCGCCGCCGCTGATCATCGCATTCACGGCGTATTCCTGTTAAATAAAGGAGAACGTAGTGTGTAGCATTTTATTTTATCTGCTGACCTTGGAGGTCTGCGAGGCCATCGCATGGACTATGACGAAAACGTAATCTAATTGTTGCTTTTATATAATTAATAGGGCTTGTGGGCTCTGACCACGCATTGGATGACGGTAGCATGACGGCAACAGGGATCTTCAACAAGAGCGTAAAAATTATCAGTTCGGTGTTTTCAAACAATTAGGTACATGTCATAAAAATTCAAGTTACCTTATAAAGCGTTGGTTTGTCAAATATAATTTACTTCAAAAACAAAGTTTTAACCGACTTCAAATCAGTACCCAATATTCCGAATCGGTCCATTCAATTATGACGCTAGGATGATCTTAAGGGAGGGGGCAAAAATCGACAAAAAACGATGACGTAATATATGGACAAACCCATAGCCGTAATACAAAAACGTAGAGCTCTATTTACACATATCCAAAATATTATAGTCATTTAGTGCAAGTGCTTTCAAGTTCTGCGTGACCGTGATTAAGTAGTGAGTATCAGGGGTAACATTTTATTGGTTACCTTTTGGTAAGTAATGATAGTGAAGAGAGTAAAATACTAACTATAGAGTAGTATGGGATAGAGTCCTTCGGAGAAGGCACCAACGGCGTGTGATGTGCAGTACTGCCTTCCCAACCGCCATGGTAGTCGTACGTCATTGCGCTGAGGAAATCGGCGGCTTTAGATATAGCGGCCAGGTCGTACGCGGCTTCTATCACCTCCTTGTAGCCGGATATAGCTACGCCTAGTTCCATTCCAGCCCCGTGTAGAGCTTTTGATATTTCCTGAAATGAATGATATGTGTTTAGTTTTGATGTGAACGGACTCCTAAATATTGAGATGTGAATATTGGGAATGCAAGATTGTTTTCAGTAGACGTTTAAGTACATATAATTTTCTTCTGGCGAACCGGAAGTTTGACCTCCGATTATATTAGGTATATAGGTTTTGAACTTAGACTAGTATACAACAAAACTTATATATATAACAAAACTTCTTTCAGGATTTGGATATGTGCTTGTTCAATTAATTTCAGCCGTTTACTTATCATTGTCAGCCTGTAATCGATGAATAAACTTACGCCCAACTTTGAGCATGCAAATGGCCCACTTAAATTAACTTACCTGTATTAATTTTGCGTAATTCGCTTTATCAGATGCAGCGCCTTTCTTACAATTGCTCTGCCAGCAGACCGGATAGTTCCAGTCTAGATGGAGCCCCCGAAAATTATGTTTGCGTAAGAAAGACACCAGCTTCTCTGTGAACTTAGCTCGAGCAGCACTCGACGACACTAATCGCGAGTATTTGTCACCTGCTGAGTCTGTCCACCCGCCAAGTCCTAGTAGGACTTTGACGTCTTTCAAAGATGTAACACGCTCATAGAGATCTGAAAAAATAATGTCATGATAAGCGTACGTCTTCGCGATGTCGGAACTACTCGGAACATTTTCTTAATTTAAAATAAAAACTAGCGTAAAGTTGAATTCTCGAATCCTACGCTTTCATATACGATGACCGAATAGCCTAGTGGTTAGAGAACCTGACTATGAAGCTTGAGGTCCCGGGTTCGATCCCCGGTCGGGGCAGATATTTGTATGATGAATACGAATGTTTGTTCTCGAGTCTTGGATGTTTAATATCTATTTAAGTATGTATTTATTTACATAAGTATGTTTATCCGTTGTCTAGTACCCATAGTACAGGCTTTGCCTAGTTTGGGACTAGATCAATTGGTGTGAATTGTCTCACGATATTTATTTATTTATTTATATTACCTAAGTATATTATAAATTAACTTACTGTTGGTAATATCAGTCCATGGGTCAAACTCTTTAGCGATGAGCTCATCCGGAGACAATGACCCGTAGGCGTAAACTATGTGTGTGCAAAGTCTGGTGTCAATTTGCTCTGGAACGAATTTCCCATCGCCGCGTCGGTAGAATGCCCAGCTGGTCATGTAGCACACTACTCGTTTGTTGTTTTCGGTACCTAAACAAATGTAACTTAATTATCAGCTTAATAATGTAATTTTGACGCTTGTCAGTACTTTGTAAACGTAATTCAGTTTGAGGTAGATCATTAAACTGATGCTTGTGTTTTTTTAAAATGACTAGTTAAGTATATGGTACTAGGTATTTATGTACGTTTATTTTTATATTTTTCACTGCTCATGCTCGAAAAGTATGTCATATTAGGCTTAATAAGCGGGGCTAAAGTAGTACATTTAGCCCCTAGGGAAAATATGTATACATAATTATGATTTTTAACACATTTAATTTGACCAATCAAAACACTTCACCATATTAAATCCACCAATCACAACTCTTTCAAAAACATTTATCTTTGTTATCAACCAACCAGAATACAGCTACCTACATATTAAAATCGACCAATCAAACATCAGGTGTTTTTTAGTCCCTAATTCCAAATCATTTAAATCCACCAATCAAAATTCTTTCAAAAAACATTAAATTTGTCTTTGCTATCAACCAACCAGAATACAGCTACATATTAAAATCGACCAATCAAACATCAGGTGTTTTTAGTCCCTAATTCCAAATCATTAAAAAAGAAAACGCCTCTGACAGTGAAATTTGTTACTGATTGTGGATGGATAATCTTTGTTTTACTATTTTCTCGCAGTCGAAGTGAAAAGTAGAGTGTATAACTCGGGTCTAAAACCCATATTACCCCTCGAAATATTTTCCCTCGCTTCGCTCGGGAAAATATCCATCTCGTGGTAATATGGCTTATTTTAGCCCCTTGTCATACAATCTACTATTTTTGATTTTTGATTAATAATAATCTCTGCACCACCTACTGCATAATCTAGTTTTATCTCTTTCTCCGATACCCAAAGGTTGTCTGGAAGAGATCGCTCTTCAGCGATAAGACCGCCTGTTGTCTACCTCTACCTACATATTATTGTATTGTTTCTCTCTGTAACTGCTTTGTTTGTGTGAGCTAGGTGTGTGCAATAAAGAGTATTTGTATTGTATTGTATTGTATATGATAACTCATTTCTAAATAAAGTGTAGGTAAGAAAGACTTCAAAGCATTGCGACAGGACAGTGTTTGGTAAATATCTTCATTTTCTCCATCATTAGTATTATCATTATAAACCCGTGATCCTTTTCTTAGTGTATTGGGAATGGTATTGTTAACCTGAATAACGTAAATGTCTCCATCCGACTCCCGTATTTGATTGGCAAACACGCCTCTATCATTATTTCGTTTGATATTCACTCTTAATCGGTTATTACATGTTTTCTTCTGAAGTGCTTTTTCTTCACGGAATCAGTAGATAAGCGGTGGCAAAATGTCATAAAAGTAAAGAAGAAATCGTTAGAAATTTAAGAAATAAGAGTAAAGTTAAGAAAAGTTTAGACAGAAGGTATGAATTGCCAATATATAGACTTACTCTTTTTAACATTTTCCGCCATAGAAACTAGTTTTATAGGCTCACTGTTGACCATCATGTCATGATTAACTTGATCACTCCACTGCAACAAATTATAATATCAAGGATTAATAGTGCGAATAGGAATATCATCAAATCATTACACAAGTAGGTATGCAGGTAATTATAATATATTATGGCCTATCATACTTACTTCGAAATCATTATCATAGGCAGTAGGTAACAATCTGGCTGCTTCTTCCACACTGATCCGAAGACTTTGACCTGGCAGACATTTGGCAACATCTTGGTGTCTGCAAACGTTTAAGCAAACTACTTATTATAGAGCTGTAGTAATGTTCTTTTCCTTTATACTCCAATTGGCTACTTTTTAAGGTTCCTTACTTCAAAAGGAAAAAAAAACCCTTATATGATAACTCGTGCGTCTTTCTGTCCGTCTGTCACAGCCGATTTGCTCCGAAAGTACTGGACCGATTGAGTTGAAATTTGCTAAACATATGTAAATAGGTGACCCAAAGATGGTCGCGTAAAGTAAATTAATGAATTCTGAACAAAGGGGCCACTTTTGGGGGTAAACTGAATTTTTTTTTAAAGTTTCGCAAACTGTATTGTGTGACATACAATATCAAATGAAAGAGGTTGTTGTAAGCATCTCAGTTTTTTTTAAATAATTTTAGAAAAAACAGGTTTGAAGTAATTTAGCAAAAAAACACGAAAATTTACGTCCCCCTCTCCATTATCTTCGAAACTACTAGGCTTAAAATTCTGAAAAAATGGAAAATAGTTCCTTGCCTATAGATAGTACAGATTACAGGAAAACCTAGAAGAAGTTTGAGTATTCAAAGTAACAAGAAAATTCTCAATATTTTTAAGTATATTATATGGAGCGCCTGATGCTTAGAGCATAGCAATTTTACGGAACCCTCACCACGCGAGTTGATCTCGCACTTGTCCGGATTTTATTAGAGTTCCGTAGCCAAAATGGCAAAAACGGAACCCCTTATAGTATCGTCATGTCCGTCTGTCCGTCTGTCCATCTGGCCGTTTGCCCGTCTGTCACAGGCATTTTACTCGAAAACTATAAGGTGTATTTCAATAAAATTTTGAGGATAGGTGTATTTTTAAAATATTTTTTTAAGGGTGCACTCCATACATAAACCTGAATCAAAAAAAAAACTGCCTTTCTTATAGAAAAGGACTTAAGTGCCGTAAGATTTCTGTGACGATACGACCTTTTTAATCGGCACGGAACCCTACGTTGTACGTGGTCCGACACGCACTTGGCCGGTTTTTTTATTTAATAATGATATTGAGGTAATTAGATGGTTTGCCATCCACATGGTGACACCATGTTTACATGTTAACATGAGGAAACTACCCAATTCCAGCTGATTTTCCTGCCTCTGCTTTAGATTATTTTATTTAATGTCATTTAAATATATAGTTTAAAGCAGACGTGCTAAATAAGTTCAAATTAGGAGAAGTTAAATGGAATAGCTTACCCACAAAAACCTGTGGAGGGATCGTAAAGACGGTCATCCTCGCACATCATCCTGAAGTTAATACCGCCGGTGCAGAAGTGGAAATGGGCGCAAGAGTCTTCATCGGACGCTAGGTATGGCATCATCGCCTCACAAGAACCAATTTTGAGGGAAGATTGATCATTTTGGACTGGTTCTCCTGTTTGATAATAGCTTGGTTTTAAAATTGTCTAGGAGTAGGTATACATAATATACAAACATCGTTATCGCGGGAGCAAAAACGATTTGTCAGTACTGAAAGATTATGACAAATAGTCAATAACAGAAGTGACACTCATAACGGGAAAAGTTTATACCCAGGAGCACAAAATTAAAAAAAAATCTTTCTGATATCTTACCTCCGTGCTTGACTAAATTAATAGTACATGCTTAAAAAGATTACCTACGCAGTCACTTGTCCTGCTACTTTAGACATTTGTCATTCTTAATTGATTTGCAGCAACATAATTGCTCGCACGCGCGCATACATGGATAAAATTGTACCCTACCATCTTAAACTTTCTTTTTGCTTGTTTAAAAAAAAACTTTATTTTTTATTTTATTTCCTTAAACTTAAAACCTACAACTGGTTGTTATGGAGGAGCGGGGCTTCCTGATACAGGTATTGCATACTTAATAGGAAGTCCCAACCTTTAATTGTTTTAAATGCACTCTTTATTAGTGAAATAAATATTTTTTTCTTTTTTTCATTTTTTAATTAACTAGTATTGGATTTTGTAAGATCTAGTGCTTTTAAATATGCCTCGAAGAAAAATAATGTGTGATGAATTTATGGCTTATTATTCAAGTTGACACGTTAACTTAAAAGTAATCGTTTACTCAGTGTAAGACAATATTGATTGACAGTTTACAGCGAAAACTACGTGCTAGATATGATAAACTTCTTGAAGGCTTAGAACGTGCAGGCAGAATATTCAGTTTTTACTAAACAGACATTCTGTTATATTTGTTCTTTAACAGATTTGTTTTTGCTCCCGCGATAACGATGTATGAAATATAGTAGCTAAAAAGATCGGGTGATAGTTACCACTGAGCATTGAAGAGATGGTGCTCAATAAGGGGAAGGGTGATCCGCATAGTCCACGGAAGTCATCCATATCAATGGCCCAGGCAGCAGCTCCAGCCAAACCCATATTTTTGATGAATTTCATCTGAAACGATATATTTTAATTTTAAATAAGTGGAAAATAAGTTGTCAAACGTAAAGAAAAAAAACAATATTTTACTGACCTTTTCGGCGATAGTTGTTTGCGAATCGTACGCAACCCATTGGTTATCAAAGATGGCATAAGCGTTGCCTGCATCATCTGTTCCAGTTACTCCTTTTCCTTCACGCTCTGCTATGCATATCTGGAAATACAAAAAAGATAGAGCGTTTTACTGTGCCCTAGCAGGGTTCATGTAGCGAACTGTATTATTCCTGTACATGAAGCAATAAATGAATATGAATACCATGGTTGTACCTCATTTCTATCATACGATGTGTATTACAAGGAAGGCCATTCTAAGCGAGTATCTTGTTACTATACACTAATAGGTACAATCGGCCTCATAAGTAGCCGGACACTTAAGTACCTTGTCATTTTCATTCGTTAGACAACTTCATATGGCAGTTTACTTGTACTTTTCACTTTTCCTTGTACAAATTGTACCATTAATTATTATATCAATAAAAAATAAATAAGATAGAACTGTATTAAACTGCATTTAAACTGTATTAAACTTTATTTTTTTCAACTGTATTAAAATGATGTTACAGAATGAATAATATAAAAGTTTCGAATTCCTTACTTGTTGTTTTTCTTATTTTTTTGCAACTGTATTAAAAAACGTCGTTCGATACACGTGCGGAAATGCCATTCTTCACTCGTCCCGAGTCTTGCCACTCGCCTACGGCTCGTGCTCGTGACGTAATGACATACTTTCCGTACTAGCATCGAAATGTACTTAAGTTCCCTTCGTTATGTTACATAGGTACTGGATAATAATTGCTAAGCTAATAGCCACCATATGGTAATATGACAAGAAGTTTTTCGAACAACATTTCTCACTTCGAAATATGCCAGCGATCCTTTAGTCTGCGTGTAAGGGCCCTCCTCGCCCCAGCCGCTGATGGGGGCGCCGGGCGAAGGCAGCGTGGAGGCCGCCAGTGTGTAGCTGCGACCGAACAGTGGCACACCAAGCACCAGCTTCTCAGGGGCCATGCCGTGGCGAAGGATATATTTCACCATGAACTCCTGTAAGACAGATATGCATTTGTTTTTTTATATCAACGCTACGCTTTAAACCGATGTTCAATTTCGTCAAATTCAAAAACCAAGAAATTCTTAGGTAAGTCTACGGCCTCACAAGGGGCTAAACACCTTTGTACTGTGTCGCATTAAACGTCAAGTGAAACTGCCATATGAAGTTGTCAAACGAGTTAAAACGACCGGGTACTTAGGTGTTCAGCTACTTATGACGCCGACTGTACACAGTTAATTCCGGGACCCCAAGCTGTAAAGTATCAATTACCGCATGCAACGCTGGGGGAAAAAATATCTCCCTAGATAAGAGAAACATATTTTTTTTGTACACACCACGGGCTGTAAAGCTGTAATAAAGAGTGTAATAGAAAGCCTCTGATCGCATGTTTGTCACCCTTCGCTTTCAAGACAGAGGATAAATAAAATAACCGTGATCTGAGACATTCTTTATGTCGCCTTAGGTATATTATGTACAGTCAGCTGCAGAAAAAAGTATCCCGGCATTCACGGTTAATCAGCTGGGGATACTTTTCTCTGCAACTGCCTACCTATCGTCTATTACTTAATAGGTAATTACAATATTATCGTATCGCTGGTCCCGGGACGCCGCACCGGGGTCGCGGTGGAGCGCGCTGTGTTGGACAGCCTTTGACGGAGGCTCGTCTCTTTTCCCGTGTGTCATGTCCCACGCCTGCAGGACCACGTAGTCGGCCGCGCCGCTCACGGCACTCAGGTCGTAGCCGTCTTCTATCTGGTACCTGGGTGACAAAAAAATGTCCTGACAAAACAAATACACGACAAATTAAATATCTGGCACTTTCTGTTGGTACCTGCATTTAAGCAGCTCTATAAGCAGAGAGGGACCAGATATTTTTGAAAACTTTGTCCTGACAGATAATATTACACGTTACTGTCCAATGTACAGTCAGCATCAGAATAAGCTAAGCAAAATAACACGCTCAAAATTTAGAGTTCGTGTGTAGATCATTTTGAACACTAGGACCGCTCAGCAAGTTCTGCTGCTGCCTGTATCCACCTCAACATATTGGATCCTTTGAGATCCTAAGGTTTAGACTATGTTTTCCATATTGCTGACCTACTCAGGTTAGGTACAATAAAGTGGTGGTGGAAATAGTACATTACTGCAGACGCCGGGAAAGAAGGGCTTGCCGGGTGAGTAGGTATAGACGGCCGACCGTAGAGAGGCCGGATGGTGATACGAAGCCGGCAAGCCTTTTCACGGCCAGGCATGTATAGTGCTTTTCTCAAACATATGCAATGAAATAAAACAATACACCACTCACAATAGTAGGTACATTAATTTTCCCTCCAATCCCTCCATACTTAATGTTTTTTTTTCCAAAAGTCGTCCGTATTTCGCGTGTGTAGTGTTTGAATAGACCCTATTAGGACCATTATACATAACCTGATAATAAGAATCTTAATTTCTATACTAGGCATTAACGCGGATATTTTTTGTCCGATAACCATTCAGCCACTAGAAAAAATAAAAAATATATAAATCAGCTGTTTATCCTGTTGATGAACACAGACGCCATGTTAACATTAAAATTTAAAAAAAATGACTTCCCGGCCTAGGCCTTCAATTTTGTATGAAATTCCTTTACAGTTCTCTCGAGTTGTTCCGCCCGAAACGTTATACTTTGAAGCCTGTTATATTTAACGCACGTAAGGACGACATTTCATTGCATGTTTGAGAAAAAGTGGTTTATCGCGAGATCAAAATATTGAAGACTACTGTGGAATGCATTCAACTAAATCAAAGTCATATGGTTGAATAATACATACCTGAATGGAGGCAAGACCGTAGACAGTAGAAGTCCGTATGAAGACATCTTTTCGCGCAGTTCGTACAGAAGAGATGTAAACATGTCTCTTTCTTCTTCATTTTGTTCACCTATAAAATTATCACGAATCACCTATAAATTTATTTATTGCAGTTAAATAACCTAAGTAGAAGAGCAATAACTAAAGAGTGAAGGCTCTATACAATGGGCCATCATGGCCGCAGAACAGGACATACTTATGCGTTAGTATGCGATGGAAGCCAGTCTTTCTCCCCCTAAGGCATAGTTGCGTCCTGTATGATGAACCATGATGGCCCATTGTGTAAAGGAGCTTTTAGGTAGTGGATCCACTTGTCTCCAGCTTAAGGATGCAAAGTTCGACAATACGCGCCACCAACTTGCGACAACTTAAGGTATAACTTGCATGCGCACCGCGCTACGAAGCATATATACCTGCATGTGTAAACGCGCTATAATTCTTGGCCATTTTTCCTTCATTATAGGTAGATACAGTAGATCTCTTTATATCGCGGGTGCACTTTTGGTGCGTCATCCACGACAATTGCAATTGCAATTTTGTCGCATAAAATTCAAGTAAATAGATTAGTTATTTACCTGGATACACCCAGTGTAGATCGAGACCATCAAAGTCATGTTCTCTCAGGAAGCTAATAGCGCTGTCGATGAAGTTGCTACGTCTGTTAGATTCCTGCACCATTTCGCTGAACAACCGATCGGTGCCGTCACCTCCTACACTTAACATCACTCGAAGGCCTGTCTTCCTTCGCTTTAAACCAGTCGCTATTCTATAACCGCCTGAAAACAAGAACAGTCCAAAGTAATAAGTAAAACATAGCACTTGTATGGATATTGGTAATAATACAAAATAATCGAGTCAAATGTTTAATATGTTATATTATATGCCTTCTATATGTAGGTCATAATAACTCTCGCAAATCTCTATATTGATAACTGCATCAAATTGAGTGTAGTATTTTCCAAGTTTATCGAAAATAAACAGAGCCGGCCAGGCCAGGGCCTCATACGTTTCACCTGTCCTAAACGTGTGTTATGGCGCGTTTGTTCAGAGATCAGCGTGCGTAGAAGCAAGCAAGTGAAACATATTTAAATACGATTGGGATGCGAAGCGACGATGAAGAATAGACCTCCAGGGGCTCGTCTTTACCTATAATGTATGTCTCTTTGTATCGCTTTATTGTAAAACACAGAAGAAGTACAAAGGTGACGTTATCGCTGTAACCTATTTATCGCCTCGCTACGCTCGTAGCGCTACGCCGTAGTTCGTAGCAGCTTAATGATCATGATATGTATGTAGCAAAAAGCACGCGTAGCCAGCGCTCTGACGCATGTGTGTCATAATTGGTACTGAATAGGTTACGGGATCAGTTCCCCTTGTAATCTAGTATACAGTGATGTCCCAGTTTGTCGTACCTTTGATGACGTCATAATCTTCATTAGCCGGCATCAATGCGTAAGTATGTGGATGCAGCACGGCGAAGGCGTAGTGTAGATTAGTGCAGGAGCGAGGAACTAGGCTCGCCGTGAACGCTAGGGGAGGCGCCCGGTAAGCTGCCCTTGACTCCATGTAACACACAATTAACCGATTTGCTGTTGGACCTGTGGGCGTCTGTTGCATCTCTGGAAATTAAATAATGCTCATCTTAAAAGGTTTACAGATTCCGAGCGAGAAACAGTACACGTTGTAATAGAATAACGACTACGGACCGGCTTTAATACCCTGGAACGGTTAAACGCCTTAAAGAATAAACAGGAAGTCACAACTCAAATTCAGTTCATCTAAATAAAGCAAAGGAACAGACAAAAAGTAGGTTTAGTAATAGGGTCCTGTTTGTACACATCTGATGACAAACTTAATCAGCCTAATGCACAGATTGTTTCAGAGAGGTTCGAGCAGATATTTTACAATCCACGAGTTATGAAGCATGCCTTTTGGGTTGCGACGGTGCCCTCTGCGCTTAATAAAAAGTGAGGTGTATGGGAATATTCCTAACTTCACTAGTATAGGGCTGTCTATCTCACGTCTTGTATGTTTATTTGTAGTATACTTAATCATAACAAAAAGCTAAACCTTGAAGATTAGCATTTCCTAGCTGGAACTTATTCAAGTAATTCGCCGCGCCATAGTATTGTCGGACGCTGTCCATATCATTTTCTGGAATATCCTCGACATCCTGAAAACATATGTACAAATTATATATAGGTACGTATACAAAAATACTGTGACTTTGGATAAATAGATTTAGTCACTCAGTGTTTCAGATAATTTAATTATAGAATTTTGATAGATACCTCTACATTTACCCGCAAAGATTCGTCAATTACTGCAATAGGTCTCTTTTCTACCGCATCACGTAGCGGCAATCTTTCGTCGCCTTCATCTCGAAGACTTCTGAAGATTAAACGGGTTTATGACAAGTGATATCAAATTATTTTTTGAAAAAACCCAACTGCTTTATTACAATACTATCTATAGCCTACGTCACTCCCACGATTAAGAGGAATCTTACAACACCTTATATGTCAAAATCCATCAAATATTTTATCGTTTTTCGACCGTATGTATATACATATTCTCGAAAAACATAACCCTCCTTCCAAGGCAGTCAGGTAAAAATTTCGTATTTTGAAGTTAGTTTTTAGAGACACTTACCTAAGGGGTATACTCTCAACTGATGCTCGAATCGGGACTGGGATCGGGTCATGTTCCGGAACCGTTTCGACAGCACTCCTCACGAATGATAAGGAGTTTGAGCGTGGAGACGCTACCGTATTGGTACACAGTAACCATGACAGTGCGCACTACAACAAAAAACATGGTTGCTTCATTATTATAAAATAATAGTATTACCCGTTTAGCAACTTTTTATTCACGCCGATTAACTCGACATGTTCTGAATAAATAATCAGTTTGTCGAACAAACGTCCGTAGGCTGTTGACCCCATAAAAAATCTTAATACATTAGTCAACAAAGAGGATAGGTATCAATTACTTAGACGAATCGATCCATTGAAGATTTGCGAATAAGACCGTTAGTTACAGTACCTTACTTCTCCCTATACAATAGGAAACCGCCAGTGAAAAGCTTAGGTATATTGCTGATTCTGTTTTTGTAACCGAGCTAAAATAGGTTTTATTAAGCAGGCTCATTATTCAATTTTTTACGTATTAAACACCTGATAAGATCTTATATTGCTTTGATTTTAATTTAGCGAATAAGACAAGGCAGGCATTACTTTGAATTAATTGTATCTAAAATACGCAAACGAGTAAACCATAAAGACGATTATTTATTGATCAAATGTAATATAAGTACCTATCTGAATCTGAATAATAACAATGCAGGTGTAGGTAGGCAATGTGGTAACGTCAAAAAAAACCGGCCAAGTGCGTGTCGGACCACGCAAAACGAAGGGTTCCGTGCCTATTAAAAAGGTCGTATCGTCACAGAAATTTTACGGCACTTACGTCCTTTTCTTTGAGGAAGGCAGTTTTTCAGCAATATCTCAAAAACCTCTGAACCGATCTTGTTCAAAACAATTTTCGGTGAATGAAATTAATAAGCCCTATGTCCATGAATTTTTTCATATTTTTAAAATACACCGTTCAAAAATTAGAGGGGGGGGGACAGAATTTTAGTGACTTTCGGGGCGATTATCTCCGACTCTATTCACTTAATAAAAAAAAAATGCTAAGAAACCTTATATTTATTTTGAAAGGCCTATCGATTGCAACACGGTGGGTCACAATGAAAAAAAAAATTTTGACTTTTAGTTTTATGTATGGAGTGCACCTCTATAAAAAAAAAATGTCATTTTAATTACAAAACTATGTAGCGGCTAACAAAATACACCTATCCTCAAAATTTTATTCAAATACACCTTATAGTTTTCGAGTAAAATGCCTGTGACATACGGACAGACGGACAGACGGACAGACGGACAGACGGACAGACGGACAGACGGACATACGGACAGACGGACAGACGGACATGACGAAACTATAAGGGTTCCGTTTTTGCCATTTTGGCTACGGAACCCTAAAAATGCATTAGGTATTAGCCCATTAGATACATAAGACGTCCCTACAGTACCTGCCGCTGCCTTGCTAGCTTTTAAATGGTTACGTTTTTTTTACCGGTTGAAAAGGTTGATGAGGAAGGAAGAAAGTGTGAAAATGTCTGTTTACTTCTGTGCTGACGACAAAAATAAAACTGTTGTTCAAACTTATCGTGGGGATGTCAACAGTGCATAATACATACACATCGTGGGCGCCGCGGTCGCTGACCGATCAATAAGTCAAGTATCGCAATTGATCTAAGAGAACGATTTACATAACTTGACAAACACGACTCCGAGAAAAGGTATATATTTCTCCATTTAATTTTATGGCTTTTATTATTTGGACGCGAGTCAGTGACCATTTTTACACAGACGATCCCATAGTTAATCAATAAATTAAAATAACAATTTAGAAGCATGGCTCTCTAGATAAGTTCTCGGAGTGTTTGATGTGAACACAGTGATCTAATAAATCACCGGTGAACGGGCTAAGGACATTGACACGCCTCGGTCGGAGACAACAGCATTTGCATACACAGCAGAGGCAGGTAGCGAGCGGTGCCAGCTCTGGACCAGAGGTCATCGTCATTTCTCCCGAACCAGTCCAAGGTAGGTATTCGCGTCACACACTGCCATCGATTTGGATTCCAACTTTTATTTTTAAACCTTAAAATAAACCCGTTCCGGGCGACACAAAGTACCCATAATTTCGGGTGTAAAAATGTATTTCTCTCGCGGACGAAAATGTGTATTTTGATAATGGAGTGAAAACAAATTACCTCCCCCACACATACAATAAATATGAAATAATTCGGTATTTACGTACTTTTGAAATTTAAAACCATACCTTGAAAAAATAACGTCATTAAAGTGAAGCCAATTGTCAGAAATGGCCTCAAGAAAATTGTCAAGTGCTAGGACGACAAGGAAGGAAGGTCGAGGGATGACAGAGTAGGTGCCAGCAACTCTGCGTGCTTTGCATAGCCCGCCTATTATTACTGGACCTTCTAGCATATATCCTTCTTATCGCCTTGGTAAGACTACGTGCTTTTTAATTACATCCTAGGAGTTTTAGCATGAGTTTTTTCAAAAATATATTTTATATTAGATGGTCTATCTATGCCAACTCACTTAAACTTAAATCCTATAATCTCTTTGACATTGAGATAACATATATGCGCTTTTTGACACCAACAATCACGTAATGCTTCTATTATATCATTTATATGTAATATTGTGTAGTAATCATACTATGTAAGTCATGAAACAAAACTAAACAAAAATCAAAATCATAGTTCCCATTACCTATGTTCGAAGAACATGATGTTATAGGTCCATATAATTTGGACCATAGTTGGGTGACATGGACTATAGTTGAGAGGTTTTACGGTATGTATAGTATTGTTAAAAGTCGATCTAAGTATTAATTAATTAATTTTATTTAATTCAATAAAGAACTTAACGGTAAGTACCTATACATTTCCTGTTCGCCAAACTGAGTTATATAGTATATTTACTGTTATTAGATTCCTTAAGTATATTGTTCCTTTTATTAAAATGAGAGATGAAGTGAAAACGACCGCGCGCAATAATGGTAATATAAGAATCCTGTTCTCATATTATGTTCCCGGTCCCATATCGTGTAAGTAGGTATATTTATGGAGCAGTGGTCCAGTCACGCAAGTCCTACTGCCCTACAATATCACAGGTGAATTAATGTACGACTTTATAAACGACGTACGTAGGTACGTCGCGCATATGTAATGAGCCAAGGTAAATACCGATGCATTTGGAGGGAAATTTTGGCCGTCTGATTTTAGTGTCTATCGACTTTCAATTTTTGATTAGGTATAAGACCATAATAGCTTGTTCTAATTTTTGCTTTTTATATTGTTGATCGGCGATAGCGTTTAGAAAGATGCACTTTTTACCCTTAATTGACTTTAAACATATCAATTGAAATGAAATATGAAATGTAATAAAATAAAATGAATAATGAAATGAAATAATTTATTTGTGTCAATTACTCACAGACTTAACACATATTACCTACCTATCAATTAATTTACGGTGTAATAAAATCGATTATCGCGGTCGACGTACGCAGTAATTAGAAAACAAATTAACATAGATATGGTTATGAAATTTTAACTGTCTCAAAGTTTTCCAACAAGATTAAAAAGTAAATATACTTACCCAGATAATTGTGTTCCACCCCATAACGGGGAGCTTATTTCGTCGACGGCTCTTCTGAAAGTTACAAATTGAGGGGATTAATTGGTATTCATGTGGTGATGTTTGATGAACTGATTTGTTTTTTATTTACCTAAGTTTGGGTTTAGGTGGTTGATAAGGTTCCGCGAGAGCCTGCGTTTGCGTCGCGAGCGGCGTGCGACTGAGCGGACGGCGCGGGCGTCTCTTAGTGTTAAATACTCGGTGTCATCGCGCTTTACATCTCACACCTCACACCCACACTCACTATACGTAGCATTGTAATTTGGATGATAAGATTGATAAGTATTATGATATTTTGGTATTTATGAATTTAAATTTTCATAAGCATTTCGTGAGGTCATTGGATACCCTCGAAAGATAGTCAAAGTACAATCTAGCAAAATTAACTAGCTTATAGCTTATTGCTGTAGTACCTACCTATTCATTCGTGTTATTATTACATGTTAGGTAGGAACCGGCTGTATTGTATTGTAGTGTCTAAATTCACAGTAGTAATTTTGGAATAACTAAGTTATAGTAAGAACCCTAATGTATGTAACGTTTTAGGGTTGATAACGTATCTGTAAAATTTATGGAGCTGCAAAAACATTCATAGGCTTAGGGAAACTGCGTTCCATTACAATTGTAAACTCTATGGAGACTCTATGACCATCGCTGCACGACAAGTGTTTAATTAGCACTAGGTAATTATGAATTCTTGTATTTTCTCCATATGATTCTACCCAGCACGACTTGAAAGTTGGAAACGACGGCGATGGACCCCTCTTGCCATTTTATCCCAATCACTTTATTGCTTATTTTATTAGCTAACCAGTTTCTACATACTTTATTTTGGATTAAGTTCGGTGTTAGCTCAAAGCTTCGCTTTCGGGTTCGGGGTGGTTCGAGTTGAACGAACTTATTTATTTTGAGATGAGATGACATTTAAAAAGTAATAATACCGGTCACCATTGTTAAAGGAGCTTATTCAATTGATGATACGCGGAACTTACGGTTGGGCGCTATTGATAGATACCTACTTACAATCACGCTTGGTCCCCGGAGGGGTAGGCAGAGAGATCACGAATTTTCACTTGTCTCCTTCCTTATAGTTCCTGTCAAACCTATTATTTACGCTTCATTCTCTTTCATTCATAAAAAATGCAGTTGTTGTTTGGCGCAAGTGCATGTATTGAAAGCCGAGCTAGCGAAGGATCGTAGGATTGAACCACGAGCGAAGCGAATGGTTCAAATGTAAAATCCTGAACATAGCGAGGCTTTCAAGGCACGAGACGCCAAACAACTTTGCTGCCGAGCGAAATACACAACTTTTACCTCACCAACGCGATAATAATTGAAAATGTAATGAAAGTAATTGGACCTTATATTCTTTTTTAATAAAGGTTTGTTTAAATATCATCAAAATCAAAGCATTTTATAATTATTAAATGTAACATAAACATTTTTGCATCTTTAAATAGTCTCCACTCTTACATTAAAAAATCAAAGTAGGTATTGTATTGCTGGATACTCACGGGTAAACTATATAAGACTCAAATAGATACGCAAACTTTACTTTTTCCGCTAACTTAGCAGGCATTAAAATTCATATATATATGTACATATCTTCTGCATTAAAATCTATATAAACTTCCATTATTTTCATTTTACTGTGGCTTTAATACAAAAAAAAAATTAAATGTATATGAGTTTTTTCTTAAATTAACTTCTTAAACGGTGCGTTCCAAATTTGCACGAAACGAATTTTTTTGAATAATAAAACTACATTTTTAAATTATTTATTTGTATTGTATCTATATAAGTCAGTCTAATTATATATCCATACTTATATATAATATTATATATTATAAATATTATAAATGGGAAAGTGTATGTGTGTGTTTGTTTGTTTGTTTGTCCGTCTTTCACGGCAAAACGGGGCGACGAATTGACGTATTTTTTTTAAGTGGAGATAGTTTAAAGGTTGGAGAGTGATATAGGCTACTGTTTGTCTCTTTCTAACCCCCCACTTCCCTAAAATGGGGGGTGGAAGTTTGTATGGAGCATTCCGCAATTTTCAAGGTAGAAAGCTAAAAATTGGTATGCGGACTATTTGTAACTAACAAAAAATCGTGCATCATTTTTTCTTGGAAATCTGCACCCAACCCCTTAAAAGAGGGGGTGAAATTTTATATGGGACTTCGCAGTTTTCAAGGTAGGAAGCTAAAAATTGGTACACAGACTCTGTTACCAACGAAAAATACCTGCCTTTTTTTTGTAAATTTTCCCCCAGCCCACCATCCAGAGTCGATATGCAGAGTCAGTATCTAGAGTCGATATGTGGAGTCGATATGTAGTGTCGGTATGTATTGTTGGTATGTATAGAGTCGGTATGTAGAGTCGATATTAGAGTTGATATGTAGAGTCGATATGTAGAGATGATATGTAGAGTATATGTGTAGAGTAGATAATTATATAAAAGAAGAAACTGACTGACTGACATATCACCGCACAGCCCAAACCGTTGGATCTAGAGATTCCAAATTTAACTACTAACTAACGCTAAGAAATGATTTTTAAAAATTCATCCCCTAAGCGGGTAAAATGGGGGTCCATAGTTTGTATGGGGAAACAAAATAAGTAAGACTATTTCATTTGAAACTTCACAGGAGTATTCCTAGCGATAAATGAGTGAACACATGTTTCAGGTTTTTTGAGAATTCAACTCCTAAAAGGGGGAAATGTGGTGACAATGTCTGAAAATCAACGTGGGTATTGTTTCTATGGTTTATCGGGTCGCTGGTCGCTGATTATGAAAACAACAACGATTTTAAAATCCAACGTGGAGGACGTGAAATACCATCTCCCCTGTTCGAATGCGATGGGGTTGAAATGTCTAAATATGGGTGTCGTTTTTATGGTTTTTTGGGACGTTAATTACGAAAATGGCATCGATTTTGAAATTTAACATTATGGACATGAAAATTCTTGAAAGTATTTGTGCCAAATTGCAATTCAATTGGAACATGCGGGTCAAACTGGGTTGCAACTTTTTTGTAGGTAAACGGTTAAAATTACTTTTAGTACGCGGGCGAAGCCGCGGGTACAAGCTAGTTTTTAAAATATGTAATTAAGAAATAATAAATATTATTAATTTATTTTTATCAAAATAATAATATTGGATTTTAAGCATAATTTCTGAATGACCTCTCATTCCTATAGAAAATAGTCGGATCTCGCGATAGAGCAGCAGGTTCGAAAACCAAATATTCTATATCATCATCATCATATCAGCCGAAAGACGTCCACTGTTGGACATAGGCCTCCCCCAGAGAGTTCCAAATTGGCCGGTCCGGTCAGGTCGCGGGAGTCCGCTGGATGCGGGTGGCGCAGGACCGGTCAATTTGGAATATTCTATATAATCGTTACACAATAAGGGCTCTTAAAGTCGAGTACCGTGTTTACCTAAGTAAGGTACCACGAGAATTTAAGAGCTAATTGTGTAACTATTGTATACAATACTTTTTATACGAGTCAACAGAAATAATTAAACAGACTTGGTATCTAATGAAAAATATCTAAGCCCTGCTGAAACGAAGTGCAAGTCAGAGGTGCGCCGGCTCGTTGATGTCTTTTGTATTGGAATCAACGACTATTGGTCAAATTCGTTATAGTTCAGTAAAGGCGCAACGTGATTGGTCGAATTTATTTTAGTTGTCTAAAGCGTTGTCTTATAATTATTATCGTTGAGTTGGGAGCTCCATAGAAAAAGAGTATGTGGTTTTAGTTTAGTTAGTGTAGTTTTAGGTACGGAACTCATTCTTAAAAAACCGGACAAGTGCGAGTCGGACTCTCCCACCGAGGGTTCCGTACAAAATTACAAATGTATAGTTTTCAGATTTTTCATAGTTCTAGGTCAACGGAAAGTACCCTATAAATTTTCATTCCCTTGAGAAGTTGAAGAGTGTTGAAATATACGTTTTTTGCGGCATAAACGGCCGTATTTTTTTTTACGTTAACTTAGAAGTTTGATTTTTTCACACCTTCAAGGGACTGTAGACCTGAGTACCTATTTGGTTTTAATTTCAACTCGATACCCTCCATTTCAACTCCACGCACTCCTGAGATAAAGGGTCTTGACAGACAGACAGACAGACGGACAACAAAATGATCCTATTAGTTCTGTGGCATTGGTAACGAACGCGCTTCTTTTTTTCGTCGCAGAATGGACATCTCTATAGGGTGCAATACCGTAGCGTACTTTTGACGTATTTATTTATTTATTACTAGCTTTTGCCCACGACTTCGTCCGCGCGGAACTCGTTTATATAGTAGCTTCATACAAACTTTCGCACCCCTTTTCATTCCCTTAGGTGATGAATTTTGGGAAAAAACTATCCTTTGACTTTCCCCGGAATTCAAAGTAGGTATCTCTGCAACTCATCTCAATCGGTTCAGCGGTTTAAGCGTGAAAAGGTAACAGACAGACACAGAGTTAATTTCGCATTTATAATAATATTAGGTGTGTGTATTGTATTTATGGACAAAGATTCTGATAATTGGTCTAATGGTAACTTACGACCGTCAAACAAATTTAAAAAATCGCTTTAAGGTATTTTTACTGAGATTTTGATAAAGTTTAACGAACCCAGTTTTTTATTCCCATAAAATTAATGGCTATATTAACATGATTTATTGTTTCGATGTTTATCTTGGAAATGTTCCAAAAAATGTCGATTGATCTACAGGCTATCATAAATAAGCCCAGTCTACAGCTTTTTTTTAATTTATTGATTAAGACAAAAATAAAATACATGATTACAATTCAATACAACGCCCATTTGGCAAAACCTTGAGTAGGTTTGTTTGCCGATGGGGAGTTCTTAACTACTGATCTAATTTATATTAGCTAATTAAAGGTAGGTAATTATTTAGGGTAGGTAGTTATACAACTTATTTTACAGCTTACAGAATATAGATTTGTTTAATTGTATAAAATTCAGCTTAAGCTACACAGTCGCTTAAGTTTAATTTTATACAAGTAGGTAAACAAATCTTAACTTTGGAGATGCAACTGAAATTGGGATCTAGTACTTAATAAATTGATCTATAAAATAACTCACTCGTGAATGATATTGGAACTCTCGATTTCCACGAAACACCAAGTCACTTCTCACTGCTCATTAAAGTATTTGCCGGGGTGCTGCCTGGCAATAAACCTCATACACACTGTCCAGTACGCGGGCTCGCCATAATATAAGAGGTAAGGAGTATACAATCGTTGGTTTATTTTATTAACATTAATAATCTTCTGCATACCTACAGTACCTATACAGTGTATACACTCTTTAAGTTTACCCACCCATGGTGTGTAGGTACAACATTTTACACCTTTCCCTGGCCTGGAAGCGAGATATTCCGCAAGTTTCAATTCAATTCACTTTCAAGCAATTTCACTTTATTATGAGGGATTGGGGGGGTATCGTAAAATACGTGAGCATTTGCATCATACTTTTTCCTACAACTTCATTATGATTAAATTAGTCACATACTTTGCCATGCGTTTCTCATTAGGAGCATTGCGGTTTGCTTTCAAGTTACAGTTAGGTATTAATTTGCTTTCAAGTAGCCAAAGTTAACAATGGACACAAAAACATTGTTCTAAAGATCATCAGAAAACGTGTCACTTTAGAACCTAATTAAGACTTGCCTATTTCTAAAAAAGTCATGTAGGTACCTACCTATCTTTTTAACAGCAGAACAATTTAGTATAAAATTGTTAAAGATATACTTGCAAATGACGCCAGGATTTTCTATGATCAGCGTAAATTTTTTGAGCTTTTTGGTATTATTTTAAATAAGTAGGTAGCTAATGTAATTAAGCGTGATGTTTTCCCAGTTTATTCGTAAGTAGGTAATTTAAGAATGATCTATTTTTACTACTAAATACCCTACCTAATAAATACGAGTACGTCAACAGAACCTGAATGAGACAGTAGACACTAATAAATACGGCAAAAACAATTTTATAAATGGCATGAATCTATGGATGAACTAACTAGTTATGTCTAAAGCTAAAACTTTACAAGGTTGTCAACCTCTGATGGACTGCAGTCGGGTCACTGTTGGGCTGGGACGCCACAGGTGAGGCTCGAGCAGCACATCAATATTATATATTCACAATAAATTTTCACTGCAAGCTAGATTCTAGCATAACTTGGCTCACAGATTCGTAACAACTATTCGCTATCCGCCGTCAGTCAAACACTGGTCGACCCGTGGCGATGGCATGGCAGTAGAAATAGGTGCGCATTGAGCATGGGCGCTAATGGCGCTATACTACGAACATTACTATGCGCACGGCGTTCCTTCCTTTCTTCCCGCCAATTTCGCTGGCATTGTTCCTCGACGTTGCCGGCTGCCGCACGCCACAGCAAATAAGTAACTGTAAACTGATTAAGTGGACCCTGAAATTGGCATTGCCCTTGTTTTGAGGACCTGACCTGGACGCGTGACCTGCTGTTTAAGTAACATAAGACACAGAATTGAGATGCCTCATGTTTGTTTATTCAACATCAAGGCCTGAATTAAAATACCTACGTTAATGGCCACTTTAAAAAAATACCTAAATTATATTGCCTGCTAAAAATACCTAATAATATAGCTTTATGCATCGGCCCAACGTGTAGATGTTTATTAATTAGGTGATTTATATATATTAAATAATCCTGATAGCTGCCTAAATGATGACCTGGATAACATAATGAGCGATCAGTTGAGATAAACAATCAGTTAAACTGTTTCTACAATTACAAAAGCAATTATTAACCGAGATAGCGGTGCATAGCATTCAGTTCAATGTTAAGGCCATTGCTAGGATGATCTGCCCTTTGAAGATGGCCTAGAGAACCGGTCAGGTGTATGTTTACCTTTGCTAGGTATTTTGAACAAAGTGGTGTGCATATTTGTAGAACGCAGGAGCCCAGCATCCAAGTCAAGTTCAAGGCGGGCCATTGGCATTTATTCGGCTATCCATCAGCCCCGTGGTCGGACGCCCACGTTGACTATTGGTATTCACATTTTGACGTGTAATTAAATACAAAGGTCCATTGTAATTCGATAATAGCGATGACACGCGGTTTTTTATGCGAAACGAAAAACCTCCATCCACGGACAGGACCACGGACATAGGATACACGCGCCTCTTACCTTTTTAACCGACTTCAAAAAAAAGGAGGAGGTTCTCAATTAGGTTGTATGTTTTTTTTATGTTTGTTACCAGAGAACTCCTCATTTATGAACCGATTCGTACAATTTTTATTTTATTTGAATGTATATATATGCCTCCAGGTTGGTCCCATTGTTATCAAAACTTCAGTCCCATGATTGATTACTTAAATATCAAAGGCACGCACGTAGTAATTTCGGTATTTTCTATTATAAAATGTATAACTAGTGTATTGACACCCGGGAATTTAAAACATTTGGTGAAGTGGAACTGATGATGAAGACCACAGTAGATGACTTATTTAACTCGTACTTAAAACTGTAAAAGTTACGGATTGTTACGGATTCTGATATGATTCCGTTGAAATAGCAACTAATGTAGTCCTAAATCCCACCAAAAAACATAAATGTAAAAAAGGAGAGCCAAGTTCAATACAAAAATTATGCTTGGCTGTGGGCTTCGCCGCAAAAAGAATGGAGATCATTACAACGGTCATTTTATAAAGTTATTCAACATTATATATATATATATATATATAAATTCTGATATTTTTTTAAATAGGTAACAGCAATTGTTCTAAGTTACGAGAACAATATTCCTTTGCTATTCCGCTAAAAATATAAATATTGTTCTCGTAATATATCATGAATTTCCGCAAAGTAACGCCTGATTCAATAAATTAATTGTTATAAGTATCCAATAAAGCAAAGAAATAGAGTTTAATACTTGTTCATAATGTTATTTTGTTCCTATAAATACATATTTGGATTTTGCATAACTTGGCACTCATTTAGATCTCCATTCTTTTTGCGGCGAAGCCCACAGCCAAGCATAATTTTTGTATTGAACTTGGCTCTCCTTTTTACATTTATGTTTTTGGTGGGATATCATTACTTTTTGTAAAGAAAACTAGGCAGGTATTGAGATTTAATGTTTTTTCTTGCGTTTCCGTGTTGCTCGGGAGCGCTTTTATGTAGATTTACTTCTGTTCTGTGTTTAATTATGTGGTGCCGCGCGCCGCCGCGCCGACAACACACCGTTGGCCGGTTGTTGAGCGCGTATTACAAGTTTTTTGTATGGGGACACCTCTTACTTTTTTGACTTAACTTTATTTTTATATATTGTGTTATATAGCAAATATAATAATACATATATTTTTATACTTAACTTAACTTTATTTTTATATATTGTGTTATATAGCAAATATAATAATAGTTTCAAATATCTGCTTGTAACGGTTCCAACGCTAAAATTAAAAAAAAAAATTGTATGGGGACCCCCCATTTATAACTTTTTTTTTATTTCTAGATTTTTTCCTACGCTTACACACAATTACCGAGCTGGATGCCAAATTTCATCCTTCTAGGTCACCTGAAAGTAGTTTAGGTTTAGGTACTATATGTCAGTCAGTACTAAAATTTACGACTTTTTGACCTTCATATATTTATAACCATTTGAGCTAGCTTCATGAAATTTGGGCTTCTATAGATTTCCTTATGGATATAATTAAACACACGTAGTTTTATGTGTTTACGTTAAAGAGGTTTTGAGTTATAGAAGGGTC
This sequence comes from Epinotia nisella, assembly GCA_932294315.1. Classification (NCBI taxonomy): domain Eukaryota; kingdom Metazoa; phylum Arthropoda; class Insecta; order Lepidoptera; family Tortricidae; genus Epinotia; species Epinotia nisella. The sequence continues at coordinate 12,771,115 of OW028679.1, read as the reverse complement.
AAAAGTGCCACCAAGTGGTTCGTGTAATATTACACTCGGCACTGGCTAGCCTTTGCTTGAACTTGGCTTGACACGCTGCCGCGTGTCTAGATGTCAAGTGTGCCAAATCGACGGAACTCCTCAAATATTATCGGCCCACATGCAGTGATATGGTTTTCGTATGTAATAATCAACGTATTTACACTCGGAAACGAGTCCATGTGGTAAAGTGGAAAGGAAATGTGGAAATATTCATTTGGCTTGTCGGAGAACTAAATTGAAGTCGGTTTAAACTTTGTTTTTAAAGTAAATTATTTAAATAAATACAAATTATTTCAATAGAGATAGTAATATTATAAACTAGCTTCCGCCCGCGACTTCGTCTGCGTGGACCCGGGATAAAAACTATATCCATGCAAAATTTCATCCGAATCAGTTGAGCCGTTTAAGCGTGATTGAGTAACAAACATCCAAACATATAAACATCCAAACATCTAAACATCCAAACATCTAAACATCCAAACATCTAAACATCCAAACATCTAAACTTTCGCATTTATAATATTAGTAGGATTAGTAGGATTTTAGTAGGATTTACGCGAAATGATTGTGATAGCGAAGGTGTTAGCCCAGAGAGGACCGAAATTCTACACGGATGAGATCGTGGGCAAGAGCTAGACCATTTATATGGTACTTTACCTTCATATACTGTTAGCCATTTCACATAAATAAGCTTATGCAAGCTAATGATGATGTGTAGTATTCCTAGCTGTACCTCTTAGCTGTAGCTTTAATTTTAAGAAATACTTGCTGTGCCCTAACAGGATTCATGTGTGAATCTAACCATTATGTAAGACCTATTTTGTACCACATGATACCACGCAATAAATGAATTATGAATTATGAATTATACAATATTGATGCCAAAATGTATTCATACAGATTGCCGGCATTATAATTAAATGCATCACGACAAAACCATACAGATCTAGGTTACATAGACATAGCGACGATTGCTTTTATCAGCGTTATCGGACTGTTTACTTTCAATAAGCACACCAAATAAGTGCCGCTCCGACTGATAATAGCATCTGTTAGTAGATCCATTACGAGATCAATAGTTCACTCGTACTTACAGTACGTTCACGGCAGTCGTTCGGTGTGCTTGTTACTTTTAATTACTAGAGTGAGCTATGGTTTTACCGAGCCGTCAGTTGTTTTTGAGCCAGCGCGTGGTTACGGAGGCTGGCGTGTCTGACGGAGGGGTACTCGTGGTTGAAAATGGCACCATCGAACAGATTCTCACCCGAGAACTTGCCGACAAACTTATTGAAGAGAGCGATGGAAAGATAAAGGTACCTAACATTCAAGTCTACTTATTATTTATGTCAGTAATGTGAATTAGACACCATTAAGGTACTGTTACACATGCTCTTTAGTGGCACAAAAGCATGCTAGTTTCAAGCCAATAGCATGTTCTGGAAAGTTGCTAGTAAGGAGCAAGCTATTTGCATTTTGCATACATAATAATTGAGCATGCTACTACAGAGCATGTGTAACAGTAGCTTTACTTTACCTCGGGTAGGTAACTAGGTACTTATTTTGTTTCGCATATCAATTACACATAGTTTTGTTTTGGCGTTCATATAACTCAAATTCACAAACAAAACATAGCACACCTTATTATATTTTTTCTTGAAGATCAAGTGAATGTGAATTGCTCCGGCTTGATTGTAGATATCTAGATACGCGGCAGCGTGTCAAGCCAAGTTCAAGCAAAGGAACTGGCTAGCCAGCGCCGAGTGTTTGTTTGTTTGTAAAAGGTCTTTATCATAAAAAATAACAAGTACAGTGTAAGTACACTAACACATACACTTACACACAAAAATAAAATTAAAGTTACTTTAATTGCGCCGAGTGTAATATTACACGAACCATTTGGTGCCACTTTTGACCCTTCTGTAACTCAAAACCTCTTTAACGTAAACACATAAAACTACGTGTGTTTAATTATATCCATAAGGACATCTAGAAGCCCAAATTTCATGAAGCTAGCTCAAACTGTTCTAAAGATATGAAGATCAAAAATGGCAAAGTCGCCATGGAGGCTATAAAATTATTGTGCCAAATAAATCCATGTTTAGTTATAGATAATAAACAAATTTATTGTTCCTGCTGTCAACAAAGTTTGCCACCAAAAGAAAAGCATTAAGTTTCCTGATCTTATTAAATTTAACTGAAATGTTGTTTCCGCGCGTCTCCTATTTGTGACAAAGAGTAAACTTTGATGTGACAATGTCAGATAATGTTCTTTCAAGTAGGTTTTATTAAGATAAAAATAGTATACAATAAATAACAAATTAACTACTAAAATTACTAAAACTAACTTAACCTATGGGGCCTACACTATATTTACAAATATCTTTCAATATCCGTCTCAAGTGTCAATATATTAGATCTACTTAAACGGAAGAGGTTGATTAGATAACAGTGATTAATAATTGATTAATCACATTTTCCATTATTAGGTACGGATAAATAAATGTTCGTTATGCCATTGCTCTTTTCAAACTTTTTCCATCCTGTATGTAGCTTGACGTCATACGCCTGTCATCGGCATGAAATGTACGCTCCCTGCTAATAAATGATTTATCTATCTACTTAATTTCATACTTTCAGGTCTCGGTATCATTCCGTTTCATTTGAGGGTCATTGTCAGAGTTAAGCGCCTTGACGATAATTTAATTACAAATAATTTAGGTACTTTAGAAACAAAGTTCAAACCGACTTCAATTGGGAATGGATGAAAATTTTGGAAATGCCATTTATACTGTTTTTTTTTTGTTTAGTTGGTTGGTACTAATAACCTTCTACTTGGTAGTAGGTAATAACCTTCCTTAGCACCAGAAAAAAGGTTGCAGAGTTTTCAGCTGCGTCATTTTTTTTGAAAAATATAAACAGTGTCCTCACTACGTTTTGGGTTTAGGACGGCGAAAAGACACTTTCCTTGATCCGTCTCATATTACTAAAATATTTTTAATATCTGACCCTGGCAATGACAAATATAGCTGCTGCAGCTATCAATATACATAATTGCCAGTGTCAGGCATTTCTAAAAATTTCGTCCATTCCCAATTCAGTATACTTCGCCAAGCCACATAGGTACATAAAAATATCCACATTTCCTTTCCAATTTACCTAATGAACGGCTTTCCGAGAGCAAATGCGTTGATTATTTACATTTAAAAATCCAAGTCGCTATGTGGGCTCATAATACATATTTGTATACGTATTTGAGCAGTTCCGTTGATTCATCAAGGATCTCAGAATTGACACTTCATTAGATCCTGAGGGCCTACTGCGAAACGAAATTTGTTTTCGTTCGTGTATCTCCGTCTCTGTCGCACTTGCTAGTTCGAGCTGATGAGACATTTTCAAATATATATTTTTTAATCGGTTCACGATTGACGGAGAAATCAGCGAACATACAAAAAAAATACAGTGGATCATATAAAATACATGATATAACCTTCTCCTTTTTTGAAGTCTGATAAAAAATCTAACTACACTCTTATGGAAATTTCAGGTCATTGATGGCGGATCGCTGGCTTTGATGGCGGGAGTCGTGGACTCACACGTGCACGTCAACGAGCCGGGCCGCACGGCATGGGAGGGGTTCCGCACTGCCACCTCCGCGGCAGCGGCTGGCGGCATAACCACCATTGTGGACATGCCGCTGTAAGAGTTATTTCAGGTGATGGTGGCCGTGGCTATGCTGGCAAGTGAGATGAATACACACGTGAACGAAGCGGGCCACTCTGCTTGGGAGGAGTTCCGCACAGCTACCATTGGGTGCATGGTACATGCCGCTGTAAGGGGTTATTGTAGGTGGTGGTGGCCGGCCCCCTCGAGGGTGCCCACCTTGTCGGGGCAGGGAGGCTTAGTAACCGTGGACTGGTCACCCACGGCGAAGCTAAGAGGCGCCCAGGCTCGGCCAGTTTGGGCTGCCAGCTGGTCCGAGGATGGCGCTCCTAGCGGGCTTGCCCAAGCCCGCTTAGGATGCGTTATGGAGGGACCGCAGAAGAGGAGGAGTACCTCCCTATCTTCTGCGGCCGAGGCGGGATCGCAGGGGGAGAGGCGTGTTGGTATAAAGGGGCGTCACTCTCCCTACCCCCTCCGTACCCCCTCCGAACTTGGCGGGGACGTTCCGCTGAAACGGCATTGGTGGGACCGCAGAGGAAGAGGAATGCCGGTATTAAGGTGCGTCGCTTTCCCTACCCTCTGCGGCCGAGACGTTGTCGGTGGTGGAACCACATACCTGATCCGCCACTGGGTGCCGGATTTTCCGCACTCATGATCTCCCCGTAGCGGACTCAGGGGGGTCCACTACTGTGAACAGGTGCAGATCGAGGAGGCAGGCGCGTCAAAACGTCTGGCGTGCCTCACGTGGAGGGCCTCCGGGCATCCGCAAAGGAGCCGCCGGTGGGGTCGCGGATGTGTGCCCAAGCGTTCCCGTGACCTCGCCATATTGCGGGCGAATCTAAACGAGCAACAGTCATAAACCGCCGGGTCAAATGGCCGGTCGCTGTTGGTCAAGCGCCATAGTGTTGCTTGTTTAGACTTATAAAATTGTGACTTCTAGCTTCCTGAAACGGGTCACAGATGTTTGTGGCCCGTGGTGGTGCTGGCGGGAGTGTTGGACTCGCGCGTATAGTACTTGCTGACGTACCATTGGTGGTTGGCCACAGACATCAGTTTTTAATGTACCATTGAGCGAAGAATAGGATACAGCGAGCGTATCCGATATACTTATCTACCCATTGATGTATTTAAACAGATTTAAACTGCCAAATCAAAAAAAAGAAGTACGTCGCCCAATCCTCAAGTCCTTGTTTAAATATTTAATTTGATACTTACTTTATTATTTCCAGAAATTCCATACCACCTACAACTACCGTAGAAAACTTGAAAACCAAGGCTACTTCAGCCAAAGGGAACCTTTACGTTGATGTCGGTTTCTGGGGAGGTGTCGTTCCTGGAAATCAGGTAAATTAAATCAATAATTTATCAAATTCGTAACAATATTACAATGCACCACCCAGACTTAAACTAATTGATTGTAAAACATTGACATTTCATTAACTTTCGCACAAAAGCAACCCTACTAAATCAAGTAAAATGTTTTCAGGACTCACTGAAAACCTTGGTGAAGGCGGGCGTAGTGGGATTCAAATGCTTTCTTTGCCCCAGCGGCGTCGACGAGTTCCCAAATGTGAATGCGGCAGATCTGGAGAAGGCGTTCGCGGCTCTTGAAGGAACGGGATCTTTGCTAGCGGTTAGTCTGTATTGTTTGATATGACGACAATTTACAGAGACATCTAATACAATGCACTTTCCTGATAATTTCTTATGCGCAATATTTGAACGGATTATCTTCTTACACCCTTTCAAATACGAGCCTTATCCTCCTCCAAAATGGAGTCTGGCTAACCAAATTTTGTTGACAGATATTTCCTTGTGGTATCACCAATGTCTATGATTTAAAAAAGGCTAAAAGTCAGTTATCAATTTATGACGTTCATTCAGATAGTTCACGGTTTATATTTTATTTTAAATAATATTAACAATGTCTATATACCGAGTGAGGTCCGTAAACTAGTGTCTAAGCTCGAAAATAATGACGACAATGTGAGAACCCAACGTGAAGCGTTGTATTACGAAAAACTGCAATGTTTACAAGTCGTAAACAACTAGGTTGGTGCTGCATATATATTTGGATACTTTATGTACATGTTCTAACATTTGCCTAAACTTTGATTATGTACGTGAATAGTAGTTTCACGTGGTTTTACCTACGGTGCCTTGTAAGCAAGCAAGCAAGAAAGAAAATGCAAATTAGTAAGAACTTGACCCACGCCGCGGTTTCCGATTGAATTGATATTTGGCATAGTACTTATTATCGAGCTAAGTCTTATTTACATTACATTTTTTGCCTTGCTACAATGAGATACTTACGGGTGCTCACGGTGAGAAAGTGTAAACATATGCGTTTGTCGTTGACTGTATACTGTGTATAGGTAGGTGATAGAAATTATGTGAGCTGACTTTGAGTGTACGTCAACGTATATTTAACTTATTTTTTTATTCAAAATATTTTCTAGTATCAAAACGACACAGTGTGACCAGCCCAAGATTTTTTAAATTTCCCGCCAAAAATTTGGGTAAAACTTGGTTAGCCAGACTCTAAGTACCTATTTTATCAGAGAAACATAATTCATACTAATATTATAATTGCGAAAGTGTGTGTCCTAGTTTTTGTCCCGGAAATCATCGCCTAAGGGGTTGAAAAGGAGGCGAAAGTTTGTATGGAGCTACGATATAAACGAGCTCCACGCGAGCGGAGTCGCGGGCACAAGCTAGTATAATATAATAAAAGCACGCAGTGAATAAAAACGAGAATATAAAGCGAAGTATTTTGATGATAGTGTCTAAAGACTGTACACGATAAAATCTAGCCATACCAGGAGGGTCAGCATGGTCGCTATCACTTGTCACGTGACAGTCGATAGGATTCCTTATCGAACGTGATAAGTTAACCAATCATGCGAACATGGTCTAAAATGTCAATTTGACAGCTTGTCACTTACCGCACGACACGAGTTAAATTTGTCGGGCTTCATAAACTCTAGCCAGGATGAATGCTTGCACACAAATAGGATGCTTTATTTATTATGCCACCAAATTAAGACGATTTTTTACATCTTTCAATTTTTTTTTACATGGTTGTATGACCAGCTGACGGACTTTCCACCACTGTACAGTCAACTGACGATTGTTTTTCGTCATAATAATGAATCGGGAGGAAATGACTATTTTTTTTTTTTTACATCTTTGGGAGGCTGCTGCTGGTCAACCCACCAACGGAGCCGCAGCTGACGTCCACGGGGCTTCATGATACAACATTCTTAACCTTCTCACAACTTATGGCACGGGAGTTGATTGGTCACGAAAATCTGTTGCTAGCTAGCGGACCAGAAGTAATCGGCTATGATGTTTAGGTTTCAGTTAAGGATACTGTAGATATATATATGTAATGCAAGCGGCTAAATAAATTATATATAACAAAAAACCTCACAAATGCTGATTTATTTTATTTTATAGTGTTACATCTATGGATTATTACAAACAAGTGTTGTTTCGAAACAAGTAGTTGATAGAAAAGGAAACAAGTAGATGATTCCATCGTGAACAGTCTTTAGCTGCCTGAATTGTAAAATTAAAAAAAAACCGGACAAGTGCGAGTTCAACTCGCGTGGTGAGGGTTCCGTATATAATACACAAAATATTGAGAATTTTCCCGTCACTGAATACTCAAACTTCTTATAGATTTTCCTGTAATCTTTAGGCAAAATAAGTACTTCAAATCTCTTTTTGCAAATTATAAAAAAAAATATATCTGCGATGCTTACTTACAACAACCCCTTTCATTTGATATGTCACACAATACAGTTTGCGAAACTTTTTTTTTTAATTTTCCAGCTTACCCCCCAAAAGTGGCCCCCTTGTTCAGAATTCATTAATTTACTTTACGCGTCCATCTTTGGGTCACCGATTTACATATGTTTACCAAATTTCAACTCAATCGGTCCAGTAGTTTCGGAGGAAATCGGCTGTGACAGACGGACAGACAGACGCAAGAGTGATCCTATAAGGGTTCCGTTTTTTTCCTTTTGAGGTACGGAACCCTAAAAACTGATTAAAATGTGATGAAAATCAGTTCCAAGCTAATGTTCTCTAAATTGCAGTTTCATGCTGAAATGGAAGATGACAAATCATCAAAATGTAGCAGCAAGAAAAAGCAAAAGAAAGGTAATTTCTAATAACGGGAATCTATATATATTAACTCTTTGTAGTTTGATTCACTATGTTTGTGGCTACCTTTGGCGTGGTGTCCATAGAACTCAATTCCAACAAATTGAGTACAGTCAGCATCAAAAGTAACTACGCAATTGAAGTCGTCAAAAGTTCTTATTCCCTTTAAATAAAGACTTTTCACGTCTTCGTTTGCGTAGGTACTTTTGATGCTGATTGTACCATAATCTTATGCTATTGAAGATAACATAATTAGCTCCGGATATGTTTGATGCAACGCCATTGAAATATCCTTAAGAATTATCTTTTACTGACAAGGAAAGGTACCCAACTGTCCGACTCCGATTTGGTTTATTTTTATATACTCGTATGTTATAGAGCAGTCTAAAATAACAGACACTTATATTTGTCCTTCAAAGTACTGAAAAGTGACCAAACCCTTTAATTTCTGCAGAGATTTGCTGAAGCAAATTGATAATAATGATAAATAATTACTGGTTTCATTATTATGTCGTATACGTGTCCATTATTTTTTATATTCTCCAACATATAATGAAACCAGTAATTAATTATATATCAATTTGCTTGAACAAATCTCTCTACAGAAGTTAGAGGGTTTGGTCACTTTTCAGTACTTTGAAGTACAATTTGGGCTGCTAAAAAAATAAGTGTTTGTTATTTTAGACTACCCTATAACAATTATAAACAAACAAATGAAATAGGAGCCGGACAGTTGGGTACCTAGGGGCTACCTATAATCGAAGGTGAGCCATAGTTATTTGTTCAACCAGAGAGCAAAGTAGATTTTTGCTGCGAGTGTTGATGTTGAGTCCCGAGCAAGCGAAAGATTCTATAATTGAATCACGAGCGTAGCGAGTGATTCAAAATTAGAATCTGGAGCGTAGCGAGGGACTCAAAGGCACGAGATGCAAATATCTTTCTCGTGTGATACATACAACTTTTCACCTCAGCGGCGAGAACATATAACGCAAAGGAATAAAACGCCACATAGAAGCAATTAAATATTTTTTTCTGTAAAAAAATCAATCAGCAAATCCATACTTACTTACTAATATTATAAATGGGAAAGTGTATGTGTGTGTTTGTTTGTTTGTCCGTCTTTCATGGCAAAGCGGGGCGACGAATTGACGTGATTTTTTAAGTGGAGATAGTTGATGGGATGGAGAGTGACACAGGCTACTTTTTGTCTCTTTCTAACCCCCCACTTCCTTAAAATGGGGGGTGGAAGTTTGTATGCAGGAAAGCTAAAAATTGGTATGCGGACTATTTGTGACTAACAAAAAAATTGCGCATCATTTTTTTTTGGAAATTTGCACCCAACCCCTTAAAAGAGGGGGTGAAATTTTGTAAGGGGGTCCAGATATGAGTCGATATGTAGAGTCGATATGTATGTAGAATCGATATGTAGTCTATATGTAGAGTCGACACCTATCTAGTACACAGTGGACATCTATCTAAATATGTAGAGTCAATATATAGTCGTCGATATGTAGAGTCGATATGGAGAGTCGATATGTAGATTCGATATGTAGAATCTATGTAGTCGATCTAAATACATATATAAAAGAAGAAACTGGCTGACTGACTGACTGACATCACCGCACAGCCCAAACCGCTGGATCTAGAGATTCCAAATTTGGCACGTAGGTTCCTTATAAGGTCTAAGAGTGCACTAAGAAAGGATTTTTCAAAATTCTCCCCCTAAGCGGGTGATATGTGGGTCCAAAGTTTGTATGGGGAAACAAAATAAGTAAGACTATTTCCATTCGAAACTTCACAGGAGTATTCCTAGCAATAAATGAGTAAATACGTGTTTCAGGTTTTTTGGGAACCCCTAAAAGGGGGAAATGTGACAATGTCTGAAAATCAACTTGGGTATTGTTTCTCGGGTTGCTGGTCGCTGATTACGAAAACAACAACAACGATTTTAAAATCCAACGTGGCGGACGTGAAATACCATCTCCCCTGTTGGGGTGCGATGGGGTTATGGGACATTAATTACGAAAATGGCATCGATTTTGAAATTTAACATTGTGGACATGAACATTCTTGAAAGTATTTGTGCCAAATTGCAATGGAATTGGAACATACGGGTCAAACTGAGATGCATCTTTTTTGTAGACGGTTAAAATTACTTTTAGTACGCGGGCGAAGCCGCGAGCAAAAGCTAGTACTTACATATGAAATAGCAAACATTAACTACAATTACTCTTTCCCATAACATTAACTTTAAGAATAACGTTAAGAATTTTTGTTTATGCATTTTACACTTACTTAGAAAACACAGTTCAGCCTGTTTGACGGCATCTCTCAACTTTTGAGGAGTTAAAACATCGGCTTCGTCACTTGATTCACTCATATTTAGTACAGTTTTTAGTTTTTGTTTAAATTATGTTTCATCTCAATGAAAACGTAATACGAATAACGTTTAAAAAGTTCAATCGCGCTAACTTTTTAGAGTTCCGTAGCCAAAATGGCAAAAACGGAACTCTTATAGTTTCGTCATGTCCGTCTGTCCGTTTGTCCGTATGTTACAGGCATTTTACTCGAAAACTAATAGGTGTATTTGAATAAAATTATGAGCATAGGTGTATTTTGTTAGCCGCTACATAGTTTTGTAATTAAAATGACTAAAATATTTTTTTACGCTTGCACTTCATACATAAAATCCATCAATCGATGGGCCTTTCAAAATAAATATAAGATTCCTCAGCATTTTTTTTGATTAAGTGAATAGAGTCGGAGATAATCGCCCCGAAAGTAACTAAAATTCTGTCCCCCTCTCTCTAATTTTTGAACGGTGTATTTTAAAAATATGAAAAAAATCATGGACGTAGGGCTTATTAAATTCTTTCAACGAAAATTATTTTGAACAAGATCGGTTCTAAGGTTTTCGAGATATTGCTGAAAAACTGCCTTCCTCAAAGAAAAGGATGTACCTAAGTGCCGTAAGATTTCTGTGACGATGACGATACGACCTTTTTAATAGGCACGGGTCCCTTCGTTTTGCGTAGTCCGACACGCACTCGGCCGTTTTTTTAAAGAATATAAAGTGCGTTCTGATACCGTATACAGCGTGGAACGCTACGAGTTTCTTTTGCGAAAATGGGAGATATTTTAGCCTTAGCACTATATTTCCCCCATACAAACTATGTAAATATAAGCAGCCGTTTTCAACTTGTAGCCTTTTAAACATTGACGAAAAAAACTATGAACTTACAAGTAAACAATCGTTATACGACAGGATATTATGTTAATTTGTTGCCGTTTATTTATTCTTAGCTCTTGCAACGCGGTAAGAAATATTGCAGGATTTGCGGGGGCAATTCTCATTGTGGCTCCACTTGTTAATTTTTGGATGAAGTAAATAAATGTAATTCCTTGAATGAATAAAACTAACCACAACAAATAGTTCAATTTCTGACATTGACAACCACTCAAAAGTACTCACTCAAAGAAAGCTCAAAGATGATATCGTAACCTCTTTCCTTCCCTCATAAATATCTCTGTTTACCTGGACTAATAAAAAGGTTTTAGCTCGTTTCACAAATTCATGCTCGAGTAAATTGAAACTGTGCCCTGGTTGAGCAAGCACATTTTTCATGCTAAAGGTTGTCTTTGTTTTTTATTTGATTAAAAACGTACATGCGAAACATTACCTAAATATTTAGAATCAAATCATTTTTGATAACTAACGAACATCTTTGCATGGTTAGAAATTAACAAGATGGGTCATTGTTATGTCAAAGTCAAAATACATTTTTGAAAGACGGTGTCATAATTCTTCAACTAAAAATGCCGTTGTTAGATGCTCGTGGTTATTTAAATTGGCTCTTTTTATACGCGACATGCAGCTATAATGTGGCTGAAGCTTCAAGACGATATCAAGAAACATATCCACCACCGGATGGTTTGGGCCGCACCGCTGGCCACCCAGGTCTTCGGATCTAACTTGTTCAGATTTCTTCCTGTTGGGCTGTGTTAAAGACATAGTGTACAAAAGAATCAAGAATCTAAAATTTATTCGTAACACAACACAACATACATTACTTATTACAAGATAAAGACACAAGAAAAAAAGTGATTCTGTGCCGTGTCACGAAATGGGTCCAACGCAGCATGATGCTGGCTTTGCAGCCAGCGCTGGTCTTCCAAAACTGAATACGACACTGCGAACGAAATGAGATAAAGGTTGATTGCTGATTTCGTCAGTCTGCGTAGGAAAAATGTTAAAAAGCAGACAATATCACATGTGCACCGACATACTCGGGCACGGGCTGCAGCGTCCATTATGAGGCGTGGAGGGGCATTTGAACACCGTGAAGATAGTGTTAGGTTAGATATTACCATAAGTAATAACGTAATTGATATTAATATTTTATCATTTATTTGATTTATTTGACATTTATGCGTCAATCATACATCAGTGCGATTACGTCAACGCTCGGTAATAAGCTTAACCTCTTCACCGCCATAAAACTAACGAAGTGACATGCTCTGTACGCTAAGGAGATGCATTAAGGTCATCACCACAGTAAAAAAAGTAGTAAATTTGGTTTTATTATTTTTTACTTAATTCATGATTCTAAACATTACAAATCTACTGTATATCACTTAAACGATTCAATATTTCTGGAAACGTCTATTGTCAAATTCCACCCTGTATAAATTTATATTCGTTCACCATGTTAAAAAAAAAAACTAGACTTATAATAATAAATGTTCGCGATAAATATTGCATTCTTAATTGTATTTTAAGAATAATGAAATACTAATATGATTAAAATAATATTAGAGTTAATATAAAATTTCGTATTTTTATATGAGTTTAACACGAGTCGATTTTTTTTCTGAACGAGTTTTACATTCCCGATTGTTGGCGGCCTACTAAGAAGGAATCGACATATTTTATCTCTCTCTTTTTTTGTAACGGAGTGAAAGTGGAAGATAGAATGAAGTTTAAATGTTCCAAGTTTGTATTACACCCCGCAGTATGAAAAGATGACCTGCGACTAACGTAACAACGTAAGCTATGAAAAATTAAAAAAGTTATTTTTTTCACGCGCGCAGCAAAATTGCATTTTTCTCACTGGTTTCAAGCAGCAAATATTCGAGTTGCTGAGGTGAAAACAGTTTTTTTTTTACTTGTGCAGTTGCACATAATGAACCAAAGCGGCCTATTTAACAAGCTTTTATTTAGTTTCACTGTGTACCGATGTTTGTCATCAAATCTAGCAAATTCCGCCGGTTCTTCTCGAGGCAGAGGTTTACTTTCCGAACCGGTGGTAGTTTATCGACATTCATAGGTGCATGTAATATGCCTAAATTGAAGAATAAATCACTTTGACTTTGACTTTGACTTTGAATTAAATTTGATTGAGCTGAAACTTTGCGGACGTGTGTAAAATGCGTGACAATGCAATATTATGAATATTATGATGACCTGGTGCCGATCTAATGATGGAGCTGGAAGGTGGCCATATGAACTTCGCAATGAAACGACACAACCCCATCGAGTTTGGGCTCGTTAGAGTCGTCTCAATGAGTAGTTCATGATGACGGTATACAGAAAAGTACAGTCGGCAATAAATACATTTTTGGCAAAAACGTTTTATTTAATAGGTCGAATTGGAATCTGTTTAGTATTTGGTTTTTTACTTTGCCTGAAACACTACCTAATGCCTGTGATTTACAGATCCTGAAGAATACACAACGTATCTCGAATCACGCCCACCATCTATGGAACTGAACGCAATTTCACTAATTACGAGTTTGCTAGAAAACACAAAGTAAGTACCTACCAACCTGACAGACAATTATACACAATAGTACATTGTTTAACGAGGGGCGTAAGTGGAATATTGCTAACGAGAGTCTATCAGAAGCCCGACGCCGAAGGCGGAGGGCTTTTGATGACTCGAGTTTGCAATATTCTTACGCCCGTGTTATACACAATGTTTTTCATCACATTTGCGAGGAAATAAATAACTGCAAAAGACAGAAAAATCTAAGTTTCATACAGCCGCACCAATCAAAAATTGACAACTTCACTTCCAGATCAGCTAGTGGAGTTCAATATTTCAACCAATCACAGAGCAGTATTCTTGCGGGGCGGGGCCGGCTTGACCAACTAGATTTTTTTTTCAACCAATCACAGAGCAACCAGATTTGCTTAAGCCAATCAGAGGGTTCTATTATTTTAAAACTAAACTTAACAGCCCGTGGGAGGTAAAACGGTTATAACTGCTCTGTACGCTCGCAAGTAATAACGCCATTGACGAGCAAGTGTGATGAAATAGTACATTGTTTAACGAGGGGCGTAAGTGGAATATTGCTAACGAGAGTCTATCAGAAGCCCGACGCCGAAGGCGGAGGGCTTTTGATGACTCGAGTTTGCAATATTCTTACGCCCGTGTTATACACAATGTTTTTCATCACATTTGCGAGGAAATAAATAACAACAAAAGACAGAAAAATGTAAGTTTCATACAGCAGCACCAATCAAAAATTGTCAACTTCACTTCCAGATCAGTGCTAGTAGAGCGCGCAGTTCAATATTTCAACCAATCACAGAGCAGTATTCTTGCGGGGCGGGGCGTCGTGACCAACTAGATTTTTTTATTCAACCAATCACACAGCAACCAGATTTGCTTAAGCCAATCAGAGGGTTCTATTATTTTAAAACTAAACTTAACAGCCCGTGGGAGGTAAAACGGCTATAACTGCTCTGCACGCTCGCAAGTAATAACGCCATTGACGAGCAAGTGTGATGAAAAATAATTTATGCTTCTAACAAATATATATTTAGCCTGAAATCGTATGTTCTCTATTTTCACCCGAGCAGAGCTCGGACGCCCAGGAACTATAATGTACTATTCAATTTAATTCATTTTTAGGGTTCCGGACCAAAAAGTTAAAAACGGAACCCTTATGGTGACTCCGTCCGTCTGTCTTTTGGCACAAAGTCAAATATCTCAGGAACTACTAATGCTATCGATTTGAAATTTGTAATAGTTGTAAACAAAACTAATCCTCTTGTATGGAAAATGAAAAATTTTAATATATACTTTTAATTTGTATAAAAAAGGGCGGATAAGAGGGGGGACAAAAATGCAAAGTTTAGTTAGGTAGGCCAAGTGGGGTATCATATGAAAGGGCTTGAATTGAACATTCTAAAACAGTTTTTCTTTTATTTTCTACCATGGTAAAATTTTGATTTATAAAGAAAAGTGTTGAAAAAAATACCATCCCCCCCCCCCTTATCTGCTAAGTTAATCAAGCGAAAAATTTGAAAATAATATATATGATTAATATTAACGTGAATATTACCGGAAAAGTATAACGAGACCTCTATCTAGCGTGTTTTTTTATTCTTCAGAAATCATTATGTTAATTTTGTTTGTAATTTAATACTTCTGTGTTTAATTTTTTCCTTCAAATTCGTATGAAAGTGTTCTGAAAGTAAGTACCCTTCTAGCAAATAAAAAAAGAATTACTTAATAAAGAATTATCGCTGAAAAACCAACATACAGTAAGGGAAATGTATTAACGTACCACCGTACAAATGTAGTAACGTACAACGGTACGTGAATACATTTCCCTTACTGTACATACCGAGTTCCTTGGTCGCGCAAGTTAGTAACAAAATGCACCGATAAATGGCGCTGTAGGTACTCATGACTAAGGCACTGGTCCCACCGCCGGCTACAGACTATAAGCTATCGGCGAGTACTCGCCCAAGAAACGAACAAAAGATAATAGCTCAAGTGTAAATAAATTTATAGTTCATCGCCGGCGGTGTGAACAGCCAGCTATAAACTATAAATATATAACTCTCTCTTTTATTTACACGAAAGCGATTATCTTTTGTTCGTTTCTTGAGCTAGAAAATAGCCGATAGCTCATAGCTTACTCGCTCGCGGTGGGACCAGTGCCTTAACTACAGTATAATTACAGTATAATACAGTAAAATTAATGGGTGGGGCAAGACGGGTGTGTTGTATGTTATTTCGTACGGAACCCTCGGTGCGCGAGTCAGACTCGCACTTCACCGTTTTTTATTCATATGTAGACCAATATGGATCATTATTGTTAGCAAAATTTAGCTTAATATTAGTATATAATCACAATGTTCATAATAGGTCACATAATAATATAATTTAGGCCAGTTTGAAATTTACATTCAAGGTACAGTTTAAATTAAATAATCAAATTAAAAATTCACAAGATGTCAAATTAAATCATTCTAGTTCTAGATTTGAGGGTACCTAACTTCACACGTGGGCGACAAAATAATAACACGTCACGGTAGCCGTTGATTGGTTTTAATTAACAGTACCTATTAATTTGACAACAAAATAACACTTACTCCGATGTACATGGATTGATTGAAATAAAACGCTGGAATTGAACTTCATAACATAACCTATTTGATTGGTTACAAATTGAATCGGGTTGATTCTGTCTAGATAAGCCTTCAGGAAAATACAGGAAACGCGGAGCATTCTGCGTTTACGTCAGTGCGCCTCAAAGTCAGAATTAATAATGAGGATGAGCGCCCCGACACGGGGCCAATGCCTTTTATTATAACGTCGACGTGACGTCTCAGTAAATAAGTACGCAGACCACCCCCAAAGCTGTACCTAACATCTGTCACCACTTGACGTTTCCAAACTTCATGCTCATCACACAAATATTTGCTCTTACCGGGATTCGAACTCAGGACCTTCAGTTTCGTAGGCAGCGTCACTACCCACAGGGGCTAACCGGTCGTCTAGAGAAGTAAATTATATAAGTAATTACGTATTAATTAAACTTCCGATAAACTTCTTCTTAAACGTTGGTTTACCTACTCACACCTCTTTTCACGTTGGGATTTATTCGACTCGATGTCCCTATTGAACTGAAATAGTTTTCGTATTTCTCTCGTCCACTTTGAAGGTGTTTGTACCAAATCTAATAGACAGCAAGGTTAGCTCAATCGGAATTCAAAACAATACTTTTAGTTGAATGGAGTCCTTGGTATTTATTACACGCAACATTAGATAACTGCTATACATCCGAGGAAAAACGGTTTACAAACGAAATGCATTGTAGTTTTTTTTAATTGTCAGAGTGCGAGTCCACATAGTGCATGTATCATCGGCCAGCGTGGTCCCTCTTTTAGAGGAGGCTCGCGCGGCGCGGCGGGCGGCCGGGCACCGCGGCTGGCGCGCCGGCGTCACCGCCGAGACCTGCCACCACTACCTCACCTTCAGCGCCGACGAGATACCCAAGGGCCACAGCGAGTACAAATGCGCGCCGCCAATCAGAGACCTGGATAATAAAGTATGTGGTTGCGTAAACATATACTATAAATAAAGTAACTAATAAAATAAACTTATGCTTTTTCTACCAGCTATGTGGAAGATCGTGCCGCTGCATCGACCTTCACAGTCACCAAAAAGTCGTGTCTAGAATATTGTAGTTAGAGAATTTTGGAAATGTTCAAAATTATTTTACAGTTCCAAAAGTTTACGGCTTCGTGAAAAATGTTTATCATGCGGAGGTACCTACCTACTTTTTTTGAACTAATAAATTAGGCAACTAAATATTAACAAGAAATAATGAATTATGTTTTTTTTTTGTTTGCAGGAGAAACTGTGGGAGTATCTATTAGAAGATAAATTGGACCTGGTCGTTTCCGACCATTCACCATGCACTCCAGATTTGAAAACTCCAAATAATTTAGAAGCTTGGGGCGGTATTTCTTCGGTCCAGTTTGGTATGTTCGCTAAATTCTCATCAAAAGTTTAATATCACTTGACAAACTCACCGACCTTTGAGGACAGCAGCACGAGTGACAGAGAGATGTCATCTGCTGATTTAGTATTTTAAAACGACAAAGTTTCTACGGCAACCATAACCAAGACACATGCACAATACTGCGTCTCTTGCATTTGATATATTCTATCTACGAGACCACTACCTATCTACGACACCACTATCTACGAGACCACTATACAGGGCGTCCCACGGCTATGCCACATGGAGGGAAAGTACCTTGAATATTGTAGATGGAACATTTTACAGAAAGAAGACATTATTTTAATTTTAAAAACAATTTAAATTGCATTCATAGATTTTAAAATAATTACATGGTTGAACCGGGAATCGAACCCGCTACATGAGAAACAATGATAAAATTCATGGTCTTCCTTTTATTTCTGACACTATGTTGTTTAGCAAAAAAGAATCCTCATGATGAAGCCTTTCGATCGGTATGATAAAGCTACAGGGTAATTTTTTTTCTCATGTAGCGGGTTCGATTCCCGGTTCAACCATGTAATTATTTAAAAATCTACGAATGCAGTTTAAATTGTTTTTTAAATTAAAATAATGTCTTGTTTCAGTAAAATGTTCAATCAACAATATTCAAGGTACTTTCCCTCCATGCGGCATAGCCGTGGGACGCCCTGTATACGAGACTACTATCTTCGAGACAAAGTGACAGTGTAAAAACTTAGAAAGAGACGTATTATAGTGCGAGAAAAATCGAGAGAGCTCGCGCGCCGTCTTGTGATAGCCGTGCTGATTTTTGTGCTGAAAATTGCGAGTATTTGTCTAACTAAATCTTGATGTTAGTTAATCGTAGATAATGGATTAGGCTTATGGCGTAAGAGTAAGCACACATACAGTCTTGACGGTATTGGGCTCGGGTAATCGGACTGAGGTAGGCAATGGATAAGATCATGACGGACAATACGGGATGGGGAATATCAAGCCTGCGAATATGTCAGATTACACTACAGCGAGGATTTAGATGAATTAATATATATATTCTTTCTTTCTATATATATATATATAGAAAGAAAGAAAGAAGAAAGAAAATACATTTATTCACAAACACACAGGACACACATATTATACAATAAAATAAACAACAGAAACATATAAAACATGAAACAAAGTATGTCCCTGCGGCAGTGAACCGGACACTGGCTCAGCATTATGCTGAGGTGTCAGACACCTACAGCGCTGATTTTCAGCCAGTACCGTTGGTGACTATATATATATATATATATATATATGCTAGATCTTCACAGACTCAATACCGTAACAGTTCCAATATCACTGTTCACAGAAGTTCAGCTTTATTTATTACAAGAACTTTCCTCCATCAGGCCTCTCGCTTTTCTGGACTGCGGCGAGCTCCCGTAAGCTGGGCCTTCCAGCCATCAGCAAGTACCTAAGCGCGGGCCCGGCGCTCCTGTGCGGGCTGCAGGACCGCAAGGGCGCCCTGCGGCCGGGGCTCGACGCCGACCTCGTATTTTTTGACCCTGATGCCACCTTCACAGTCACAGCTGAGTCTGTGCGGCATAAAAATAAGGTTAGCGAGCAGATTTATGTGATTCGACGTACTGATATCATATCATTATGATATTTGTTGCGCGCATCGTTATTACACGTTAGGCTTGGCGATAGATTATATACCAATATCATAGGAGTAGAACTCTAGGGGCCGTATGATTGTGTGGTTTACGAGGAGATATGTCCTTTATGGTATCGCTGCGGAAAAAACAATATTTTTCTTCTAATATATTAAACATACCTGTTTTTGGATAAGCACTGTACACTGATAGTGATAGTAACAGATTTTAAAATTAAGTATTCCCTGATAAACAAGTACTTATGTTTATATTTGAACTGTTGGAACGGCAGATACTCATTTAAATCAGTCATATTATGTATAGATAAGTATATAATTTCTATGAATTATAATAAATGGTGCTTGTTTCCCACAACCGAGAGTTGGTGACAAAGAGGGCACGACGCAGTTTCATACCATCGTGGATAAAATATTAATGTGTTTTATCGTCAATTGTATGGTATTCCAAATC
Source organism: Epinotia nisella (assembly GCA_932294315.1). Lineage (NCBI taxonomy): Eukaryota > Metazoa > Arthropoda > Insecta > Lepidoptera > Tortricidae > Epinotia > Epinotia nisella. The sequence continues at coordinate 12,751,364 of OW028679.1, read as the reverse complement.
AATCCTTCCTAGACTAGCTTTGCCGGTGTAAAAACACCTTAGTTCAAGTGGGACATATATAGGTACATCGACGTTAGCATAGTAGGTAGGTACTATAGGGGATATACCCTATAGGCGCAGCAAGAGATCTAATAGGAAACAGAAAATTCCATTTAAATTCACTCATATTTCTTGTTTCAGCTTACTCCTTACATGGGTCGAGAGCTGCGAGGGGTGGTCAAGGAGACCTACCTGCGCGGGCGGCTCATTTACGGCAACGGAGAGATTGCGGGCGGGCCGAGCGGAGAGCTGTTGTTGAACAAATTTTAGGAGGAATAATAATAAAAGGCATTCTAATCTAAATGCAGTTTTTAAAAAATCCCTTTGAATTTGCCCTATTTTTTTATTGTAGTGGTAAGTACTACATTAATTTACTGTGGCCTTAAAAGTGCTTAGTGCACAGTATAATTGCTTGCATTGTACGCATGCGATTTATGAATACATACAACGGGTAGTATAAGGGGCACTCTACTAATATGTCGCAAAGCCACCCATTACCCAATTTACTAAACACAATCATTATTAAAAAAAAATAAAAAACCGGGCAAGTGCGAGTCAGACTCGCCCACCGAGGGTTCCGTACAAAATTACAAATGTATAGTTTTCAGATTTTTCCCTGTACTTGTAGTATAAGACGATGTTACTTACTAAATTTCATAGTTCTAGGTCAACAGAAAGTACCCTTTAAATTATGATTCCCTTTTCCCTTGAGAGTGTCGAAATATACGTTTTCTCAAACACGCAATGAAATGTCGTCATTACGTGCGTTATAATTATAACAGGCTTCAAAGTATCACGTTTCGGGCGAAACAACTAGAAGAGAGAACTAACTGTAAAGGAATTTCATACAAAATTGAAGCCCTAGGCCGGGAAGAAATTTTATTTTATTTTATTGTAAACATGGCGTCTGTGTGCATGAACAGGCTAAACAACTGAATTTTTTTTTATCTAGTGATTGAACGAATATCAGACGCATGTTGTTTACTTATCACTTGACGTTGATTGCAAATAACGTAATATGTGATAACCTACTTGTGAGCAAAATGTCTACTTTATAGTCAATATAACAACACAGTGCATAGCACAGCACAGTGCAGTGTTTGTTTAACATAGTGCATAGTCTCGGCTAAGCTTCCTATAATTCCTATTTGGTCGACTCTTAGCCTTAGTTAGTTAGTTTAGTTCCTACTCACTTACAGTCATTTTTAGGGTTCCGTAGCCAAAATGGCAAAAACGGAACCCTTATAGTTTCGTCATGTCCGTCTGTCCGTCTGTCCGTCTGTCCGTCTGTCCGTCTGTCCGTCTGTCCGTCTGTCCGTCTGTCCGTATGTCACAGGCATTTTACTCGAAAACTATAAGGTGTATTTGAATAAAATTTTGAGGATAGGTGTATTTTGATAGCCGCTACATAGTTTTGTAATAAAAATTACAAAAAAAAATTTTTTTAGGGGTGCACTCCATACATAAAACTAAAAGTCAAAAATGTTTTTTTCATTGTGACCCCCCGTGTGGCACATCAATCGATAGGGCTTTCAAAATAAATATAAGGTTTCTTAGCATTTTTTTTGATTAAGTGAATAGGGTCGGAGATAATCGCCCCGAAAGTCACTAAAATTCTGTCCCCCCCCCTCTAATTTTTGAACGGTGTATTTTAAAAATATGGAAAAATTCATGAACATAGGGCTTATTAATTTTATTCACCGAAAATTGTTTTGAACAAGATCGGTTCAGAGGTTTTCGAGATATTGCTGGAAAACTGCCTTCCTCAAAGAAAAGGACGTAAGTGCCGTAAAATTTCTGTGACGATACGACCTTTTTAATAGGCACGGAACCCTTCGTTTTGCGTGGTCCGACACGCACTTGGCCGGTTTTTAGGGTTCCGTAGCCAAAATGGCAAAAACGGAACCCTTATAGTTTCGTCATGTCCGTCTGTCCGTCTGTCCGTCTGTCCGTCTGTCCGTCTGTCCGTATGTCACAGGCATTTTACTCGAAAACTATAAGGTGTATTTGAATAAAATTTTGAGGATAGGTGTATTTTGTTAGCCGCTACAAAGTTTTGTAATTAAAATTACTAAAAAAAAATTTTTTAGGGGTGTACTCCATACATAAAACTAAAAGTCAAAAAAAATTTTTTCATCATGAGCCCACGTGTGGCACATGAATCGATAGGCCTTTCAAAATAAATATAAGGTTTCTCGGGAATTTTTTTGATTAAGTGAATACAGTCAGAGATAATCGCCCCGAAAGTCACTAAAATTCTGTCCCCCCCCCCCTCTAATTTTTGAACGGTGTATTTTAAAAATATGAAAAAAATCATGGACACAGCGCTTATTAAGTTCATTCACCGAAAATTGTTTTGAACAAGATCGGATGAAAGGTTTCCGAGATATTGCTGAAAAACTGCCTTCCTCAAAGAAAAGGACGTAAGTGCCGTAAGATTTCTATGACGATACGACATTTTTAATAGGCACGGAACCCTTCGTTTTGCGTGGTCCGACACGCACTTGGCCGGTTGTTTTTGTCTATACCTACCTAACCCACCCTATTCAACGTTATGTTCTTATTTTTTACCTTTGTTTTATGTAACGTTGTGTACAACATTTCGTAATATATACAGGGTGAGCAATCTAAATAGGTGTGTGAGGGGAAAAGAGAAATATAAGAGAATTTGTTCTTAGGCACGACGACGTCGACTGGAAAAATTAAGAAAAAAACTTGAGGTGTCCGACTTAAATACTGACCTTTAAAATAGCTGTTAAAATAATGCGTGTCAAAACGTTAGCTATTCAAACCAGTAATAATGAATTTGTCACTCTATGATATTGTAGCCATGGATTGTTAGATGCTGTTTGGTAATTTTTAGAGCTTCTCGAATATATTGGAATACAAAGTAGTTATATTATTATATTATTAACCATTGACTTACAAATGAGTAACGTATACATTATTAGTAAGTCTTTTTGCCCGTGACTTCGTCCGCGTATACTCGTTAATCGCCTTAAGGGTGACTGCGCCTGTACATAGGTAATCTAATAGCAAATATCCAACTAGACTTCCCGCAGCCGCAGCATCAAAACTTCCATTCTCCTTTCTGCCCCTTTAAGGGATGGTTTCCATATCAAATCGAATTTAAGTAATTCGATTTCGAATCGGTGAAAAGGTAACAGACAGAGTTACTTTCGCATTTATAATATTAGTATGTAAGTTAGTACTCGTACCAATATTAAAGAAGATATGCTAACCCTCCCCCCCCCCCATTGTTTGAAAACTGAAACAATTATCGACGGGCTAAGAGTTATTTTAACAGGTTTGAGAAATTATCTTTTCTTTATTGTTCGGTCGCATGTTTACGGTGTATGTAGTTACCTACTCGTTAAGTATTTATTTAAATTGTCTTTAGTATCAGCCTGTACTTAACACAATTGATGAATCGAATACTACGAGCTGTTCGGCAGATAATTTCAGTTTAAAACAAACCGTAGCATCGACGCAACGTCTAAAACGATCATTACGAGTATGAAGTATATTTATTGCATAATACAAATCGCGTTGATAAGTAAGGCTCTAGTTAAACAAGATTTTCCGTGTTCATTGCGAAAAAGAAATTAAACTAATTCTTTTTGTGTAGGTACAATATTATGCCGGGACATAAGTTTGGTTCAGCGGGATCAAGGGAGGCGGCTGTTTCTCAGCCGACGTGTGGTGTCGGAGGGGGGAGAGTTCGACGGAGGGGTGCTGGTGAATGAGACAGGGTGCATAGAGGGTGTGCTTACAAGAGCGTCTGTGGATACGCTCCTTTCCCAAACCGCGACTAGATTTGAGGTAAGTTAAGTAACAATTTTTTTCTCTAAGCCTATACTTAACTTGAGCAAAGTCATCTCCTTTAGATCTCCAAGAATCCCTAATTAGTGCTTCTTACGGACTGCTGAGGAATACATCGAAATTGTCTCGTCATCGTCCAGCCCTGCTAGCATAACTTGACTTTCAACTCTACTCGCGCGCGAGATAGACTGTCCGTCACTTTCTGATAAATGCTGTCAAAAAGTGACAGATAGTCTATCACGCGGGCGAGTAGAGTAGAGTCAAGTTATGCTAGCAGGGCAGGTCTGCCTTGTCTGTGTCGGCCGTCGCGGAAGTCACATTGGCACAATAGCCCACCTGCGAGGCTAGCACGACTGACGCCCCAACGCGACGCGAGGCGAGAAAATCAATTCTCCTCTTTCTAATTTGAACCGTGCGGGTAGTCAAGAGTCGCTGAGTCGCGTGCGACGCGACATAGCAGCAAGTTCTATCAAGACGCATACGACAGGCGTGACCCCCAATAACGCGTGATATTACGTCTTAGAATTACGGTGATCAGTGAGTAACGGTTTGTGGCGTAGGTTAGAACTAATAAGACTAATCGACGAGTTTGACATTACAAGGTTGCCTTTCATTCGTTTCTTCATGGGCTAGTAAGCTCTTCCAGGCGTTCTTCACACGGCGCTCGACTTCTTTGTCTTGCCTGTTGTTGAAAGAAACTATTTGGCCCATGAATATTAACTACTTTTTTTTTAATGAAAAGTCAGATCAGTTACTTAATGTTGTGAACATTTTACATATGTTCTGCCCTACTACTACTAGGTATACCATAGGTATACGTATTCCTTCGACAAAAGACAAAGGCGCATAACTTATTTGTATCGATAATAAAATGCCACGCAGAGTCGCGGGATAAAATATAGCCTATGTCCATATCGTAGTCCAAGTAGTTTCGGTGATATACATACTCACAAAGCTAAAAACTTTATCTCTTTATGTCGTGAGGGTTTAGGTTTTTTTTTGCTGTTATACTAGACTACTAGTAATTACTATCTAGTGTCATGTATGCAGGCATTGCATTAATCACAATTTTCCTTGTTGAGAAAATCATAATGTTTCCAAATGAAATCTTGCATAAATTATGCTCGACCTTCATTAACTATGATTTTAATAATTTCCAGTAGGCTATTAGGTTTTGTACCACCGGTATTCCTGCGAAAGCCTTATCAATCAGTTTAAGTCTAATCTCCTCAAAAGAAATTTTGTCAATTGATAGTAGTTACGTACTTACACGTACCTACGCAGATAACAGCGCGCTATAATGTTTTTCTATCACAGAGCCAATAGATATTTCCCAAATTGGACACATTGGCTAGGTCGTGGTAGGTTGGTAGAGCTCGTCCGACGTATTGGATTAAAACCTCTCGCTGCCGACCATTGTATCTAAGATGCTTGACAGCGAAAGGTCATAGGAAGCAATGGCCTCCTTCTGCAAGTTCGTAATGGCGCAGAAGGAGGCTGCGAAAAGAGCGCGGGAGGACGATCCTTCCGCTCCCCATATCCTCAAACGTAGAGCGGGGCGCACACGTCGACGCTATGCGCATTTGCTCCACCGCCGCGCCGTAGTGGACCGGGTTGCAGGCTTAGGGGACCCCAGCTACCCAATAAGTCCACGGGATTGAAGCGCCTCCAAATTGTCCCGGGGCGTTGTCCCTGGCCAGGCCTGTAAAGTGGGCTAGTCGCGAGGGTCAAAGTAGCATGCGTAAACCTCCTTGTAAGCGAAATGGCTGGACAATCTTTGGGGGTTTATTAATAGTGGGTAGTCTGGGCCTTCTGCTCTGGAGTCCCACACACCCGTCCGGTCCCTTTCCGACCGGGCGGACAGCATTCCCATCCTCCACAAAGGAGAAAAAATAGGTTGGTAGAGCTCCGACGAGGACCATTAGATGTCAGACGTTTCCTCTTTCATACCTTTCGGAACACAAATTATCAAATCAGTTAACCGAGTGAGCGAAGCGAACAAAGTTCTCCATTTCAGCTTGGGCAAAAATGGTTTAATATGTCCGGCTGGTCCGGCTGTTCTCCTCTTCTCGTATAGGTCGCATTTGTCAACCGATTATAGTGAAATTTTGTGAGCAGGTTCGATAATTATATAGATTATTTTTACGAGTCAGTTTTTTGAAATTAAAATAGACACTCGCGAGATCAGAGGAGCTCAGAGGTGCTCACAGAGCCACTACTTTTATAAGAAACAACATCAACTAAACAACTTTTTTTGTTACCCAGATAATTGATGGAGGAGACCTAGCACTGATGGCAGGGGTGGTCGACACCCACGTGCACGTCAACGAACCAGGACGCACGTCCTGGGAGGGCTACGTGACCGCTACGCAGGCTGCAGCGGCGGGCGGGGTCACCACCATCATCGACATGCCATTGTGAGTGGTTCGATTCTTTTTGCCTGACAATGACAATTCGACTTACCTACATGGCTGCGTCGACACTTACCACACATATTATTAGAATTGACATGGACGAATGTGTATAACAAAGGAGTGGACCGTTTCATTGTTTCACGCCGAATGCGGATAATTTTTCCGCTTGTTACAGAAATTCTATACCACCAACCACTACGCTCAAAAACTTGAGAATCAAAAGCAATATGGCCAAGGAGGAGATCTATGTGGATGTTGGATTTTGGGGTGGAGTTGTTCCTGGTAACGAGGTAATAACTAGATATTATGTAACTAACAAAGAAAATGTTAAGCTTTATCGTGCGTTAGAAAAGCCTTGGTAGAGAATCTCTTATGGCATTAAGTTCGCCTTTTGTATTTGTAACTTGTTACTGAGCAATAAAGTTTAAATTATTTAACGAAGCCGTTGATCCCGATTGTTATTATAAATATATGACTGCATTATTTAACCCAATCGCCGCCACAGAAAAAAAATGCGAGGGCACCCCCACGCAAAACTACGCGGAACTACTGCTTTCAATTTGAAACTTCGAATACTTTTAAAGAAAGCTAATTCACGTGTATGGAACATGAAAAATTTGAACATAATATTTTGAATATCTAAGTATATCAAAAATTACGGATAAGAGGGGGAAAAATTCAAAGTCTAGTTAGTAGGCCAAGTGGGGTATCATATGAAAGGGCATGATGAGTTGCATATTTTAAAACAGTTTTTTGATTTATAAAGGAAAATGTTGAAAAAATACCATTGCCCCCCTTACCTCCGAAACCTCCGAAGTTTACCAAGCTAAATGTTTGATATAAATATATATGATTATTGATTACGGTTAACGTGTATATTACCGGAAAATTATAATGAAAAATTATGATCTAGCGTATTTTTTTAATTTTTCAAAAAAATTCGCAAACCGTATTGTGTGACATATCAAATGAAAGGGTTTGTTGTAAGCATCTCAGATTTTTTAAAATAATTTTAGCAAAAACAGATTTTAAGTAATTTAGGAAAAAAGAAGAAAATTGACCATTCCCCCCCTTATCTCCGAAACTACTAGGATTAAAATTCTAAAAAAATATAGATTATATACGGAACCCTTACCACGCGAGTTGAACTCGCAGTTGTCCGGTTTTTTTGTGTATTATATAAGAAACCCTCACCTTTTTTGTTTTGCTTATGATGCCGGTGGCGGGTGGGTAAACTTACGTTTAAGTCAGTGGCGGCGAATGGGTTAAGAGTAAACTCGCTTCGGTTTTCGGATGTTTTTAAATTAAAGTTAATTTCTGTACTGTAGGAGATTCATAGTGTAACCTACGTGGTTAGGTTACACTATGAATCACCTAATCCTGATACACCTCATCAGGAGTTTACTCTCTGCATGGCAGAATAGCAGTCGCATCGGCAAAAACGATAGCGGGAACGAAAATTGTTATAATGAAAACAATAAGCGTCATGATCAATTTCATACTAACGAGGTAGTTAATTTAAATAATTAGTTACCTCATTGATATCTGTTATTCATGATCTTATTATTCTTGCAGTTCGAGTTGCACGACATGATCAGAGCTGGCGTGGTGGGGTTCAAATGTTTTCTAGTTGATAGTGGCGTCTCCGAGTTTCCTAATATTACTCCTGATGAGTTGAACGACGTATTCAATGTACTAAATGGTTCCGATACCGTTTTAGCCGTGAGTGTACATAATATTCCCAGAATATTTTAGTGAGATTGATAATTCTTCAAACAAGTGCGAGTCTGACTAGACAAACGTCCATACACCATATACCCGTCACGTCACGACCCCATTCATTCTTGAACAATCTTAACAGCTCATAGTAGAAGTTACCGTTGTACAGCGCCATCTGTATTTTTAAGGGTTCCGTAGTCAACAAGGATCCCCTATAGTTTCCCCATGTCCGTCCGTCTGTCTGTCTGTCTGTCTTCGGCTTAGCTCAGTAACCCTTACAACTAGAAAACTGCAATTCTGCGTGGGTATATAAACCAATCACGCCGACAAAACAGTAGAATAAAATCCTAAAAAAAAAAATTTTTTAGGGTACCTCTCCTACATGTAAATTGGTGATGTATTTTTTTTCTCGTTAAACCTATAGTGTGGGGTATCGTTGGATAGCTTGTTCAAAAATATTATGGGTTTACTTAAACTATTTTTCAACTTAGTGGGATTTAAAGCCCTAATTTTTGTTCGAGTCATGTGTCCCCCTCCCTGCCGGCTAAATGGCTACTACTGGGGACGTGAAAAAATTCGTGGCAGTAGTACATTATAATAAATTTAAAAGGAAAACTATCACAGTTAAGTACACATAACTAGTTAACTGGTAAGAAATGCACTTAAATTCGGGTGCATAAACATTGTCAAAACAAACATACTATATTACAACATAATAGTATGTTTGTTTATAAAAAAAAAACATTTTTCATACTCATGTGCTAGCCTTCTTTAGAATTGTTTCAAATTTCAAATTGATAGCATAAGTAGTTCCTGAGATACCTATTTAACGTTGTGACAGACGGACAGACGGACAGAGTCGCACCATAAGGGTTCCTTTTTTATATCTTTTTGGTACTGAACCCTAAAAATGATATATATTATAAATATGGACCCAACCCACAAGTAGGTAGGTACCTAGTTAGTTAGTTATTTATTCATTTATAAATTCATTACACTATCATGGAATTTATATACAAGTACATATCATGGAAAGTTATTTACTATACCTCATTATGATGGGTAGGTATATAGCATATTCTTAGTGTTCATTTTGATTTCAGTTTCACGCCGAAGTACAGCGTAAGGGTGCCTCTAATTGTAGTGATAGTAAATGTGGTTAGTATCTTTTCTTGGTGATTGTGTCGCAGATCTATGCAGTGTCATATCTAAGAGATATGAATATATGTATATGTATATGTGTTGTAGTGTAGCTGGGCTGTAGTGGAGCGAGTGCGCGGCAAAGGAAACAAATCACTCTAGGTCACATGTTATGTATTAAATTCAGTTATATTTGATAGACGATGTAGGTAACTCACATGATGTTAAGCCTCTCATGATATAAACCCTTATCCTCAAAGACTTCAGAGAGATTCTTCCAAGCTTCAGCAGGGGTTAAAGCATTTCTAACATATTGACATAATTCTCTAGTTATTAAAAGACAGATGCGTGCCAATGCTCTTTTTTGTTTTCCGTCTTCCAAGTCGCGTCCCTCAACAGCATCCCAAAGCCCTTCCGATATTAAAATGTTCTTCGTACTTACTCAACTTCCAAGTGTGGTAATTAGATGCACCAATCAACTTTTCGGAGGAAGCGGGTTGAGGTTAGTCGACGGCACGGAATCCACTGTCGTGAAATGTAAAACTTGAAGTTAATTACTTACACACTTTACTTACTTACACACTCACTTGCACTTTAGCACTCGCTCTGACGCTACAATTAATTATTGCACTGAAACAGAGGCAATAACCTCTAGGTGATTGTGTCTTAGATATGACACTGCATAGATCTGCGAAAAAAACACCAAGATCTTCAACCTGCCTCATCTAAGAAAACCCAGAATATAACTTATATGCACAGTCAGGGCTATTAATATACGTACATAAATAAAGACAAACATGTGTACACGCTTTTATGACATTGACAATAGAGTCCTAAATAGATATTTATGCACTTATTTAATTAATTAAATAACCTAGTTTTTAGGGTTCCGTAGCCAAAATGGCAAAAACGGAACCCTTATAGTTTCGTCATGTCCGTCTGTCCGTCTGTCCGTCTGTCCGTCTGTCCGTCTGTCCGTCTGTCCGTCTGTCCGTCTGTCCGTATGTCACAGGCATTTTACTCGAAAACTATATAAGGTGTATTTGAATAAAATTTTGAGGATAGGTGTATTTTGTTAGCCGCTACAAAGTTTTGTAATTAAAATGACAAAAAAGAAAATTTTTAGGGGTGTACTCCATACATAAAACTAAAAGCCAAAAATTTTTTTTTCATCGTGTGGCCACGTGTGGCACGTGAATCGATAGGCCTTTCAAAATAAATATAAGGTTTCTCGGGATTTTTTTTTGATTAAGTGAATACAGTCAGAGATAATCGCCCCGAAAGTCACTAAAATTCTGTCCCCCCCCCCTCTAATTTTTGAACGGTGTATTTTAAAAATATGAAAAAATTCATGGACACAGCGCTTATTAAGTTCATTCACCGAAAATTGTTTTGAACAAGATCGGATGAAAGGTTTCCAAGATATTGCTGAAAAACTGCCTTCCTCAAAGAAAAGGACGTAAGTGCCGTAAGATTTCTATGACGATACGACCTTTTTAATAGGCACGGAACCCTTCGTTTTGCGTGGTCCGACACGCACTTGGCCGGTTTTTTTTTTGTAAAACATTCTTTTATATTACAGATCCCGAGTGGTACGGCACTTACCTCGCATCACGTCCCGATCAAATGGAGATAGATGCAGTTAAACTGATTGCCAGTTTCATACCTAATACTGAGTAAAATGCTATTTAATATGTAAACATAATTTAATTTTCATAGGTACATAGGTACAGGGTGGTTCTCGACAAACTGTATACATATTAAAAGGGGTGAAATTTGAACTCATTTTATCGGTGAAACTTTTTTTTTTGTTTTTTTTTTAGCTTTTTATTGTTCCTTACTTAATTCCAATTCTAAAAACATTTTTGAATTTCCTCGCTGAATTTGCCATTCAGCGAGGAAATGCCGCCAGCATCCTCGGTACAATGCCTCGAGGGCCTTTTTAGGGTTCCGTAGCCAATATGGCAAAAACGGAACCCTTATAGTTTCGTCATGTCCGTCTGTCCGTCTGTCCGTCTGTCCGTCTGTCCGTCTGTCCGTCTGTCCGTATGTCACAGGCTTTTTACTCGGAAACTATAAGATGTATTTGAATAAAATTTTGAGGATAGGTGTATTTTGTTAGCCGCTACATAGTTTTATAATTAAAATGACAAAAAAAAAATTTTTTAGTGGTGCACTCCATACATAAAACTAAAAGTCAAAATTTTGTTTTTTCATTGTGATCCCCCGTGTGGCACATCAATCGATAGGCCTTTCAAAATAAATATAAGGTTTCTTAGCATTTTTTTTGATTAAGTGAATAGGGTCGGAGATAATCGCCCCGAAAGTCACTAAAATTCTGTCCCCCCCCCCTCTAATTTCTGAACGGTGTATTTTAAAAATATGGAAAAATTCATGGACATAGGGCTTATTAATTTTATTCACCGAAAATTATTTTGAACAAGATCGGTTCAGAGGTTTTCGAGATATTGCTGAAAAACTGCCTTCCTCAAAGAAAAGGACGTAAGTGCCGTAAAATTTCTGTGACGATACGACCTTTTTAATAGGCACGGAACCCTTCGTTTTGCGTGGTCCGACACGCACTTGGCCGGTTTTTAGATTTAACTTAGTTTTAATTCATCTTAGTTAATGTTAATCATAATCTTGTATTTACTTTCAATAAATGTTTAGACAGGGTTATTTTTAATGAACATTATATTCAAAGTGACGTCTTGTTCAGTCACTTTTGAATTTTATTTGACTTAAAAAATACCACGCAACTGGCCATACGATTAATACAATAATTTGAGATAAACGAAGTAATTGGTTAGGAATAATCCCTTAATGACCTTTTGTTTCTTAGGTAATTAAGGCTGTTACCCGTGTTATTTTTTTAATTAATAAATTTATTAAAAAAATTATGACTTAATTCAAAAGTAGGTAGTAGTAGTAGGTACACTTTTGATTGCATTTTTTTTAAGTACAGTTACTAACTTTTTTTTAGGGTCGAAACGACTTAAGATTTTTTTGGTCCAGGATTAAATAAAGAAATAAATTACTAAAGTATATGCAAGATTTTGAGAAAAAAGGGGTTTTCTGTACAGTAACGAAATTTCTGTACTCATTTTTCACAATTAACATTTTTTGCAGTAAGGTTTTTTGATTTCATTGGTTATTATATTGTTATTGTAACTGCATTTTTTTTTAAATTTTTGACTTATTTGATAAAAAGTAATATCGTCTCAATTAGGTGTACTTACTAGTTACGAAAAAAATACTAAAATGTTTAAAATTCGGTTTTTTTACTAAAAACAAAAAAGAAAATCAGTTTCACCGATAAAGTGAGTTGAAATTTCATCCCTTTTAATATGTACAGTTTATCGAGAACCATCCTGTACATATATCTAAAAAACTTTCAAAAATTTGAGGTTCTTGGCTAAACTACGATGACACGGCGTCTCTTGCGTTTCCGATGAGCTGGAAGAACAGCAAATAATTCGAGCGATGCGGCCGGCCAGCAGCGCGTTATACACGACCCTTCCCGCTCATTGAAAACGCATGTCGCGTCGCGTCAACGTTATGAATTATCATATCACAGTGTCCACGTTCACGTAGTCCACGTGTCATCGGCGGCCGTGGTGCCGATCCTCGAGGAGGCGCGGGCGGCGCGCGCGGTCGCCGGCCACCGCGGCTGGCGCGCCGGCGTCACCGCCGAGACTTGCCACCACTACCTCACGCTTAGCGCTGAAGATGTGCCTCCACGGCGCACTGAGTTTAAGTGCGCGCCGCCTATTAGGAATAATACTAATAGGGTTAGTATTCGACGAGTGCACTAGCCCATTCCCTTCGTTCATGAGAGGTCTGTGCCCGACAAGAGGACGAATTATGTAGGTTGATCAAGTGACCATGTTGACTTGGGTTTGACAAGCTAAGAAATATTCTGTCCTACGACAAAAACCACAAAGCCCATTCAACGCGCAGGTGAAAGATTTTTTGAAATCGGATAACTATGTGGTTCCGGAGATGACCCAAAACTTATAAACTTACAATGCTAGAATCTCACAAACTTTACCTCTTTATATTAATATTTGATAATATACTTACTGTGGATACCTAATGAAACTGTTATGATTTGAGTATCTATCTTACCTAACATATCAATTATACCTATTTATATTTTCAGCAAAAGTTGTGGGAGTACATTAGAGACGGAAGACTGGATTTAGTTGCTTCCGACCACTCCCCAAGCGTCGCTGAACTGAAAGGATCCGATTTTATGGAGGCATGGGGTGGAATAGCTTCAGTGCAATTTGGTATGGTATAAACAATTCTACAGTGTGTGCCCCCTGCATCTAGGGTCACAACAAATGTCTGAATAGATTCGGTGTCAAGATATCTTTGAATGTGTACGAGTAAGTGTTGATCCAGATGGAACGACATAATGTAGTTACATCATTGCAGTAGGTACCTACGCTGCGTGACGTCAGCGCAGCACGTCTACTTAAGTTGTTTCATGCGAAGGACGCGCTGCGCTGCAACTTTTATTATTATTTTATTTTTAAATTGTATTGCATATTCGAATAAGTTAGGTACCATAGGGTCTCCGACCTAAAGGCATAAATACACCTAGCAATTTGTAACAACAACAACACTTAAAATGGAAAGAGACAGCAAATATTCAATTCATTCAATTTTTTACTTTATTTATTCACTTTGAAGACGGTTGTTGTGGCAAATGGATAGGTGGATAGAGCGCTTAAAACACAGCTCATCATAGAAAAATAATATTATTTCAGGTAACTTATAATAAAAAAAAGGTTTTACTTAATTTTTCAGATTTGTCGTTATTCTGGACGGAAGCGTCAGCGCGCGGGCTCGGGCTGGCGGCAGCAACCCACTACCTGTCCGCGGGCCCGGCTCGCCTCGTAGGCCTCCAGGAACGCAAAGGCGCGCTCAAGCCCGGCCTCGACGCCGATCTAATCTTCTTCGACCCCGATGCCGCTTTCATCGTCACGCCTGACGTCATCCGATACAAGAATAAAGTAATTTCACGCAACACTTGGCTGAGTATAACATTGAAATTGCCTCGTGTAGAACGAATGAGGATTCATTGTTTGTCCACTTTTAAGTTGTAATTACTTAGCTGCTTTAAACAGATGTTGTCAGAAATATAATCATTGACTTCTAACAATTTACTCCAGCTACATTTGGAAAAATTGCCAAGGTTTGGTGGCATATATATCGAAAACTGTGAGTTTTGAAGTAAATATGGTATACTATTTCGGTAAACCTCGTTGTTGCTAATGCGATAAGCCATAAAAACATGAAAAAACGGACAGATCGGAGGTCATTGGGAGCTGGGAGCCCCTTAAGATCTGTAATCAATTGGCATATTGCGTATTTACGCAATTTGCTTCATGCCACTGAATAAATTAAAAAAGTAGATTGAACAGAAAAGTAGCATTTACAGTACACATGGTGTTACTTTCCCGCACTAGTGCGCAAATGAGCACTTTCCGTGCATATGTTGAAACTTTAAAAAGCCATATGTACTGTAAAACGTTGTACGATACACGTGCGAATAGGTAATTCGCAACTCATGTCGATTTAAAACACTCCCTTCGGTCGTGTTTTAATTTTATCACCACTCGTTGCGAATTTCCTATTTTCTGCACTTGTATCGTAAATAACTATTTGATCCCTCTCGTCGTGGAGCAAAACTTACTTTTCCGAATGAAAGATGTGAAAATTTATTTTCGTCATGGGTGTTAACGCTTGAATCCTTCGTAACGCTCAGGATTCAATGTACCTACGCCCTCGTCGTAAATACGTCATTTTGCTCCCTTGAGACACAAATAACTATAGAATACCTCCATATCTAATTTAAAATCATCTTTATTACACTATTCTCACTCCAATGATGAATTCTTTACTCTTCGCAGATTAGTCCATACATGAACCGAGTTTTGCGGGGAAAAGTGATACAGACGTATGTGAGGGGTCAACTAGTGTATGCGGACGATCAAGTCGTAGGAGAACCGAAAGGAAAATTATTGCTTAATGGATTGTGAAACCCTAGAATAAATTATGTTACTTACTGTGAAAGATTTTGATTCAATGCAATGGACCCACTTCCCACCCTTTTATTTTGTAAAACGTTCTATACACCTAGCAATTTGTCACGCCAAATTTCTGAGACACCGCTATAATTAAAATGAGACAGCGATCATTCAATCATTCTTATCAGTTTTTTCGCCGGTTCTTCTTGAGGCTTCCCGCTTCGGTTTCTTTCCGAACCGGTGATAGTCTGGCGAGGGAGCGAAGCGAACGCACTTTATGCTTCACCTTGGGCCGAAAATCGTAATCATAATCATGCATTTATTTGTTCGTTCGTTTGTCCGGTCTGTCTGGATGTCCGGTGTTAGTCTGCCGTCTGTTCTCCTCTACAGTTCGCATTTCTCAACCGATTGTCCTGAAATTTTGTGAGCAGGTTCGTTAATATACTAGTGTTTTTTTTTTGTTTTGTGTCACTTTTTCCGAATAAAAAAATAAATAAATACCTAAAGAGAGAGAGAGTCGGTATTTCTACAGCTCACAGAACGTATATATCAGGTCAAAAAGATCCGACAGCTTGTTGTTTTATTTGCAATCAAATCATAAAGTGAATCTACCGCAATTTGAAGATTGACTAAAATAGAATTCACACTATGGTGGCACCACATTTGGCGGTATTCGCCCAAATATTCGTGCTGCAATCGCATATAGTTGAAAGCAATGATCAATTGAAAAGACGTCAAACCTTTAACTTCATAATATATATACCGCTATTACACAAAAAAAAAGCGGGTTGTGTCGGAGATACAACCGTCAATTAAGTTTAAGTGGATACTTCTTTGTTGGCTTGGTACCCGTAAAATATATATCTGAATTAATTCACTAAAATCTGTATAAGTACCTACAGATAAATCGGTATATATGGCAACATTGACTGACGTAGCTCATTTGACACACGATACATTGAAAATGGCGGTCATTTCAGTATTATTTTCTTGTCCGCCACATAAACTAAATAACATTTTGTGATTAACAACTAATGGCAAATAAAGAAGGATTAAAAAATGTAACACACAATTATTTGAAATCGGATTAGGCTTCTCTACAAAAAGTTATTCCGGAAGTCACGTGACACATTTTGAACTGTACCTCCAATGTGTACCCCTATACAAGAACGAGAGCAAAGAAGTATCCACTTCAAAAAAAACACTGGGTGCCTTTAACGCCCCAAGCATTTCACAGAAACAGCAAATATGCCTTTTTTGTGGTGTACAGGCCATATTTTTTCTTTGTTTATTAATTTATCTTAAATATTAATCATAATACGATGCATCTACAAAATCTAAAAAATTGGACTAAAATAGTAGATTGAAGGGCATAAAGCGATCCATCTTTATCCGAGGCAATTTATTGGTTCGATAGCAGCGAGGACCAATATAGTCGAGGATAAAAATGGGCATTATGCCTGAGTTCTACACTCTGAGGGCCTACCGCGAAAGCCATTCGAAGTTTTCCCTCTCTGTTGCATTTACGATCGAACTTGCAAGTCTGACAGAGAGGGAAAACTTCGAATGCATTTCGCGGTAGGCCCTCTGGGGGCCTACCGCGAAACGAAATTCGTTTTCGTTCGTGTATCTCCGTCTCTGTCGCTCAAACTAGCAAGTGCGACAGAGACGGAGATACACGAACGAAAACGAATTTCGTTTCGCGGTAGGCCCTCGGTTTTTCACTTCGATTGCGAGGAAAATTTCGGTTGTGAACAAATAAAACAAGGACATTACATATATATATATAAAAGAGTATTTAATTAAAATGTAAAGTAAAATTGGTACAATTAAAAATTATTAAAAGAAATCGTCTTTCCTGGCATATTGACAGTGTTTATTTGAGAGGATGGTACGTTATGATTATGGAATGAGGATGTTCCCGATCTAATGGGATTTTCATCAGCGGCGGGTTGTGGTTGAAAATATCCATAATTGTAACACCCGATAGACACGGCTGCGGCTCATTCGGGATTAAATGAATGTCTTCTGTAATACAATCTGTTATTTTTTGCTTTCGTGCCCAACAGAAAGCCTTTTTAGGAAACTCGCAAGCTTCGTGTAGTCCTTTATGTTCACATCATTTTTCGTCAGCACAGTAGCCCTCAACATAGAATATACTTTTCTCAAACATGCAATGAAATGTCGTCCTTACATGCGTTATAACAGGCTTCAAAGTATCACGTTTAGGGCGGAACAACTCGAGAGAACTGTATAGGAATTTCATACAAAATTGAAGGCCTAGGCCGGGAAGTAATTTTTTTTAATTTTAAAGTTAACATGGCGTCATCAACAGGCTAAACAGCTGAATTATTTTTTTTTATTTTTTTCTAGTGGCTGAATGGTTATCGGACCAAAAATATCCGCGTTAATGCCTATTACACACGAACCTTTATTAAGAATACAAATCTGTATGATTCAGTGTTTGATGAATAAATTAAAAATATTAGCTATACGTAAGTCACCAGAGGCCATAGACAATATTTAAAATCCTCTGCATTTATTTTATTCATTATAGAAATTAAGATTCTTATTATCAGGTCATGTATAATCAAAGTCAAAGTCAAAGTCAAAGTGATTTATTCTTCAATTTAGGCATATTACATGCACCTATGAATGTCGATAAACTACCACCGGTTCGGAAAGTAAACCTCTGCCTCGAGAAGAACCGGCGTGAACCGGCGTAAAAAACTCGGCGAGGTGTCATTTTTTCAAAACAGTATACAATATATCATATCAGTATCAAAGTATTATAACATTTTAAAATTACATTGCTACAGTAGAAAGCCTATTTATTTTACGACAGATTTCTAGTGCAGGATTTTATCGCTGCCAAATATCCCTATCCATGATGTCGTTTATCTTATAATATGCTTTTGAAATAAGTGTCCGTTTTACGACAGATTTGAATTTAGAGTCAGTAAGTTCGGTAATGTGTTTTGGAATTTTATTGTAGAATTTTATACAATTTCCCAAGAACGACTTTTTCGCTTTTACTAGCCTGTAAAAAGTTGTTTTGAGCTTCCCTGCGCTTCTGGTAACCTTGGGCCTATCAGTGTTTGTTGGGTAGTTGTATAAATTCTTCCTAACATATATTATTATTTCAAATACGTATAGCGACGGCAGTGTTAGAATATAATAATGGCCCTAGTAGGGTCTATTCGAACGCTACACACGCGAAATACGGACCACTTTCGTAAAAAAAACATTAAGTATGGAGGGATTGGAGGGAAAATTAATGTACTATTTTGAGTGGTGCATTGTTTTATTTCATTGCATATGTTTGAGAAAAGCACTATACATGCCTCGCCGTGAAAAGGGCTTGCCGGCTTCGTATCACTATCCGGCCTCCCTACGGTCGGCTGTCTATACCTACCTACTCACCCGGCAAGTCCTTCTTTCCCGGCGTCTGCAGTAATGCACTATTTTTTTTATATGGACTTGCGGGCGTTTGCCCATAGCCATTATCAAGTGAATAAAAAGGGAAGGAAATAAAATAGGATAAGTACGGAAAGGATCGGAGTATTCGGAATTTGGAAAAAAACTATCAAGGCAGGAAAAATGGAATTGAAATATACATAAAATATACATAATATTATAGTTTGATATTATTTTCACAGATAAACGTAGCCAGAATATTATAAATATCTGGGTTAATAAGCAAAGAGGAAATGTCGGTGGGAAAGGGAACATGTTTAGACTGAAGCGCTTCCAAGAAAACAAGAAAACCAAGGCTTCAAGGGAATTTCACTTTGGATCCTATGGTAATAGGCTCCTGTTTCCAGGCTGCTCTAAAACCAAAAGAACTCCCACGACAACTGAAGATATCTTTTGGGAAGTAAAAGCAGATCATGGCAGTAATTTTTATATGGAAAGACATCGCCAGAAACTAGAATATACTTACACTACACTCCAGTGTAGAATTTTTTTTTAATGTTTTTTTTTTATTTTTTACCATGTGAATTTAGACTCGACATAGACTCGAATACTTGTTTTCTGCTAAGTCATAAAAATATTTCAGCGCATTTTCTAACAACAATCAACTCCTATTCTATCTGCACGGCTATCACAAGACGGCGGGCGAGCTCTCTCGATTTTTCTCGCACTATACCTCTCTTTCTAAGTGCTCTAATAAGAGAGAGACGGATAGTGCGAGAAAAATCGAGAGAGCTCGCGCGCTGTCTTGTGATAGCCGTGCTGATGTCATTATTTCTTTACATCACATTTTTTTTTAATCATTTATTTTCTAAAGTAAATACAAGATGATGATTAACATTAACTAAATTAAATTAAAACTAAGTTAAATCTAAAAAGGCCCTCGAGGCATTGTACTGAGGATGCTGGCGGCATTTCCTCGCTGAATTGCAATGCTGATGCGTTGCGCGAGAAAGTCGCCAGCTACATCGACCCGGGGCTAGCACAACTGACGCAGCACCGCGACGCGAGTCGAGAAAGATCTACCCCCCTTTTTCTAATTTGTACGGTACGAGTGAGATAGGAGACGCTTAGTCGCGCGAGAAGCGACTGGCGAGCTCTCTCGATTTTTCTCGCACTATACCTCTCTTTCTATGTTTTCTAATAAAAGAGAGACGTATAGTGCGAGAAAAATCGAGAGAGCTCGCTCACCGTCTTGTGATAGCCGTGCTTACGTTTCGCGATTTCTGGAAATAACTTATGCGCACTGGGATATTATTATTATTATATTTATTAATTTAATAATAGAAAACGTACGGAATTCAAATAATTATAACAAGAATAAAATAAAACAACTAGTTTCAGTATTCTACGAAATTTTACTGCTCAATTAAATTGTGCAATATATTTTGACTCTGTTGGCTGTTGAGCCTCATTTACTTATAAGTTTTAGAAGAAAAAATACTTTATGCACTATAGCTTAAAAAGCGATTTTATGTCGTCTACGCACGACTTCAAGTCGAACTTTACGAGCATGAGAAGTGAAAATGAACTTTATACATCCAAAAACCAATAAGTTATGACAAAAAATATTTTTGTTTACGTTTTTTGCCCTCCTGAAGAGTCATTTTGGCTTTTACGCTCTTGGTATCGCTATAAACTTTTATTTTTTTATTTTAGCGCAGTGTAAAATCCTTCACATAAAACGATCGGTTTGGATACTACAAAATACGCTGTCACCACCGCTACCAAAGTGAACACAACGTCGTTATTTTCGTTATAACGAAGTTATAGTTATAACCCATGAACCTAGTTATAACCATTTTAGATTGATCAATGTGGCAGCATTGGAGGATCCCTACATATTAGTAATCTGTGTTATCTGTGCTTCAGACATCAACTGCCCCATGGGAAGTTCAAATTTTGTGTCATTTAATTTATGTATTTAATGAAATTATAAAACTGACGGACTAGCTACTGTATTAAAGTGCTTAATGATTTCTGTGAAATTCTCATAAGTGAAGACGCATTTAGTTGAATGTGATAATTAAAAGGTAGTGTTGATAATAATTTTGACAGTTTTTGATGGCCAAACTAACCTAAAAAGTAAAAACAATAATCTGTTCATTTCATTACTTGTTTGTGATATAGTTATTATGTTTCGTAGATGCCAAGTGCTGTGGGCATAGTTGATACTCCACACCCCGCCAATAACATCAAGATGCAACTTGAATGTTTAGAATTGGCCGGGTGCACCCTGGACCGGCACATAAACGCTGATAATTCGCGCCCTTCGTTTTTAGAGGTATGTTTAAACCGTAGGACTAGTTTTACAGATAATTATATTCTATTTAGACTTTGTAGCTTGATTAAAACTATATACATATACTTTATAAAACATTCTCTCATTGACTGTTACCTTCACCTAAACTACGGTGGGACCTTATTTATGTTAGATACCGAGGGCCTACTGTTGCACTTGCTAGTTCGAGCGACAGAGAAGGAAATACATGAACGCGGTAGGCCCTCTGTAGTATTAATGTTTGTTCTACCTGTAGATCACTGGGATAGCAGCACAGAGGGTACCAACATGCAGTGGTCTAAATGCTGGAGATTACAGAAACCTTGCTGCTCTACTCAATCATCCAAGTTTGTCCCAACTGAAGACACTCAACAAGGTTCCACTGCCTCCAGAAATCATGGAACATTTTGCGCGTATCCTTATATAATCATAATCAAAATCTTTATTGCACACCATGGTAGTACAGTTGATACAAATAAATTATAGTGTCACATGGACCCTGACAGAGTATTGCAAATTGTCCTTAAAAACTATAATCTAAATCTAACTACTCTTTTGTAGGTTAAAAGTACTATGTAAAATAGGGTGGAAAATAAAAGTAGTTATTTTATGGAATCTTCCATAAACCCTTTTCAATTGTTATCTTACATTTATGGCAAAACAGGTCCAAAAAGTCTACATGATAATTTAAAGAATAATGTTATTGTGCTATTGTCAAGAACAATATGAGCGTCGTCTCAACTCCTTCCACATGCGCTGCGTCCGAATCATCCTGGGTATTCATTGGAAGGATAGAGTAACAAACGAACGAGTACTGGAAATTGCACAGCTGTCCAGTCTCTTTGCGCTGTTGAAGCAGAGACGGCTATGATGGCTTGGACATGTGCATCACATGCAGCAATCGCGTTTGCCACGTCATGTAATGCTTGGCGCTATAGTGGACTCCAAAAGAAACATTGGTTGGTCGATGTTGCATTACAAAGACTGTGCCAAGCAGGACATGCACGCGTTCAACATCCAGGTCCGTAACTGGGAGGAGCTTGCCGGTGACAGGGACAAATGGCGTAAATTGACGTTGGAAGGTTGTACAACTCATGACGAAGCCTGGTTTAGGATTCTCGCGAATGAGCGAGCCAAGAGGCACCAGCATAGCACCTGTTCCGCGTGGTCGTGCGTGCCGCTCCCGTATTGGCTTATATAGGCATAAGAGACCTTGTCTCTCCCCTTAACACTGTTTTTATAGTCTGTAATAGACTGAAAGGCCTCTGATGCTGATGATTGTCAAGAAAATGCTGTTTCTATAGATAATGATCTGATAATTACATACATCTTAGTATAGTTAAATTTTTAAATAGATTCTTGTAACCAAAATGTATTTCCTTAAATCTTGTACCAGATATGCAATGCCACTGTTTAATGGGAGTGTTTCCAGAAATAAGCAGAGTGTGGCTCACCATAGACAGTAACATCTACGTCTGGGCCTTTGAGCATGGCAGTGATGTAGCCTACTTTGATGGGCTCGGAGAGACCATTGTCAGTGTGGGGCTAGTCAAACCCAAGCCTGGAGTATTCCAAAACTTTGTTAAGTACTTGCTTGTGCTTACAACAACAGTTGAAATTGTAGTATTAGGTGAGATATTTCTTAAATACTATGACTCAAGAATCATTCTTTTGCCAAATGTACCACAATATTCCAATACATATTTGTTGTCTTACAGGAGTAACATTTTCATCAAGCAAAAGTGAAGGGGATTGTTTTGAGGAAATGCACTTAGTTCCGGAGCCAGTATTTGTCCTGCCCACAGATGGTGTGTCTATGATGTCAGTCAAATCAACGTCTAATGGCCGCATTTTCATGGGTGGTAAAGATGGGTGCCTTTATGAAATAACTTACCAAGTAAGTCCTTATAACATTAATATAATTGAGCGTTTCCTGGCTTTTGTGAAACGGTTTTTTCACTGTAACCTTATATTGCTTTGGTATCATTTTGAAGCAGACATTTTTGAAATTCTACTTTAAGATGAATAAGAATGATGCTTATTTCATAATACACTAACTCAAACACAGTTTATCCAGAATTCAACCACATTGGGATTCTTTCACAACTATCCTAATCGAGCTGCATTATAATGGTTATTGTTGTCACTCAAATTATACTTGTTTTAGGCTCAATTGGGATGGTTCGGTAAACACTGTCAAAAGATAAACCATTCGACCAGTGCCCTGTCATTTTTGGTACCATCCTTCTTGAATGCTGCCCTCTATGATGAAGACCCCATAGTCAAAATTGAAGTAGACAATTCTCGTAATATACTATACACATTGAGTGAGAAAGGATGCATAGAAATGTTTGATTTGGGCAGAAAAGGAGATGGCCTCAGCAAGGTGGTCAGGCTCTCTCAAGCCAAAATAGTATCCGCTGCAGTTGATATAGTACTAAAGTGAGTATAGATATTTAATTTACATTGCAAAATGATGTGTCCTGCTCTCTAATATAGGAGCATTAAAATTACAGGTCAAAATTACTTGAAGTTTGTTATATGACTCACACAACCTAAAATGAAGGTCTGGCACCCTTACAGTTTTATACAGTCTATGTCATCTAATGTCTTTCTGATCGGCCCATGTTTCTAAAATTCTAGTCCTGCTGAGATGTTATATTAATTATTATTTTTCAGAGCTCTTGAACCAACAAATTTCAAACCAGTGATAGCAATCTCAGCAGTAGACGAGTCTGAATCAGAACATTTCAATTTAGTAGCAGTTACTCAAGCTGGGACCCGGTTGTATTTCAGCACTGAAGGTGGAGAGTAAGTATAATACATTTTAAATTGATTGTATAAAATATGATTATGCACACTGTTACAGAATGCTATAAACTAATCATTACATCATATAGAAGAATGGGTGGGTCCATACCACACGCACGCCCGCGCGGCTCGCCCGAGCATGTGGACTGGCTCGGGCGAGCATGCGTCAGGTGTGGACATGCTCAGCTGCACGTATAGTAATAATAACTGTATCAAGTAATTAAATTAAATTAAATGTTACAGCCCTGCTAGGATAACTAGACTCTCTACTCGCGCGCGTGATAGACTATATGTCACTTTTTGACAGCATTAATCAGAAAGTGACGGACAGTCTATCTCGCGCGCGAGTCGAGAGTCAAGTTATGCTAGCAGGGCAGAACATTATTTGTCTCTCCCCTAACCCAGATTGTATTTATTGGCTGACTGTTTTGTATCATGTATTTGTATTTGTGTTATTTGTGTTATTTGTATCATCATTCGCTTGTCCTTATCCCATTTACTTGGGGTCGGCGCAGCATGTTTTTTTCTTCCATACCTCTCTATCGCCCGTCAGCTCATCACACACTTCCTTCCTATTCATATCGTCTTTCACGCAGTCCATCCACCTTTTCCTTGGTCTACCTCTTCTCTTGCAACCCTCAACATTCATACTTAATGCCCTTCTAGCAACATTACTATCATCCCTCCGCATAACATGTCCATACCACCGTAGGCGATTCGCTCTCAGCTTTTCAGTTATGGGTGCTACTTTCAGGCTTCCTCTTATATACTCATTCCTTATTCGATCCATTCTCGTCACGCCACACATCCATCTCAACATTCTCATCTCTGTAACATGCAATCTCGTTTCATCCGTCATCTTTGTGGCCCAACATTCTGATCCATGCATGACGACAGGTCTTATAATGGTCTTGTAAATTTTGCCCTTCAGTCGAAGGGGCATTCGGCCGTCGCAGATGGTTCCCGTAACCTGTCGCCATTTCATCCATCCTGCGCTGATTCGGTTTCTAACGTCACGGTCAATATTGCCATTACACTGTATGAGTGACCCGAGGTATCGAAAATCGGAGCAGACCGGCAGCGTTACGCCATCGAGCTCTATGTGCCTAAAATTGGAGAGACCGCCGAAATCGCAAAACATGTGTTCAGTTTTTGACCTGCTGATTTTCAAGCCCACATTCTCCAATTTTAGCCGCCACTGCTCTAGTCTGCTCTCAACCCCGAGTCCATCTTCACCGACAAGGACAATATCATCGGCGAAGAGCATACACCAGGGCGCCTCCTCCTGGATGTCCGACGACAGAGCGTCCATTATAAGCAGGAAGAGGTAAGGGCTTAAAGCCGAGCCCTGGTGTAAGCCCACCGTAACACTGAAACTGTCGGTGGTGCCAGCCGCCGACCGGACGCGTGTACAACATCTGTCATACATAGACCGAATCAGCCTTACATACTTCCCTGGCACATTTTTCTCTTTCAAGGCCCACCACAAAACCTCGCGAGGCACTCGGTCGTAAGCCTTTTCGAGGTCAACAAACACCATATGCAGGTTTTTTTGCGCATGTCTATATTTTTCGCATAATTGACGAAGTGCGAATATGGCGTCTGTTGTACCCCTGCCTGGCATAAATCCGAATTGGTTTTGCGTTATTTCACTCTCATCTCTCATTCGTCTCTCTATTACTTTCTCCCACACTTTCATACTATGTGACATGAGCTTTATTCCTCTATAGTTGTTACATTCTTGTACATCCCCCTATATATGTATGATTGTATGTTTATATATAGAGCTATTTATGTAAATTTATGCGCCGCGGCCCCTTTGATCGGGTGAGGCGTGCGGCCGAACTAAACAACCGACCACATAGCCCGCCTCAAGCGCCGACAACTCTCCGCTCGGGCGAGCCGCGGCTCTCCCGAGCCACGTCCACACCTAGCGAGCACGCTAGGGCGAGCCGAGCTCGAGCGAGCGTGCGTGTGGTGTGGACCCACACAATTAAATGAAAATACTTATATTACTTATTTATTCATCCTATGTGCATGCTGATGTTATATTAAGGTAGAGTACATTCTGTAAGGATTCAACCCTAATCAAAATACATTGATTCTTTAGCACAAAATCTGCTAATACAAAGCTCTTGTAGATATCTGACACTACTCTATTTCTAAAGCCATATGGATGTCTCAAATATGTTTGCCTTCTTTGTTATGGCTGATATTGATGCCGGCGACTACATAATACACTTATGAATCAAGGAGTGCTTGTCTACTTATATTTGCAGTGCTAATCAAGGGGGTCCGACTCGGCCGCAGTACCTGACCTTGCTGCACGTGCGACTGCCGCCCGGCTTCACGCCTAACGCCTCAGTCCACAAACCCAAACAAGTTCACAGTGCCGTGTACGAGAATGGTAAGTTATACTCATGCTTGTCATGACAGGGTATTGGTTGAGGTTGAGACATTCATAGAGTCTTGTCAGTCGTGTCACAAGTTTACCTATAAATCAGATGACGGTTATAAGTATGTACATATTTATACATGTGTGCTACGCGTTTAGTGTTACCAGCATGACTTGTAGACACAGAGGACTCAAGTCGAAGTTTTTTTTTTAATTTAACAGATTACCTTTTCATTATAACAATAAATACTGGTGAGTTTCTTGCGTGCACCGTTTCTTCAATGTAAATTTGAGAACTACTTGTGTAGTGAATATTTAAATTTTCTTGTTTTTATGGTAAATACTCAAATTACACAGGAACTTTGCTCATGGTGTGCTCTGCCGGGGGAGGCGAGGCGGAGACGTTGTGGTGCCTATCGCGAGCTATCCCCGGGGCTGGGTTTAGCGAAGCGCATACGTTGCTGGCACTGGAGGGCCCGGCGTGGGCGCTCACGCCACTGCCCTCGCACCAGACCGCCCATCTCTCGCCAGCTTTGCTCATGAAAAAAGGTTAGTATAAGACTATCCTGTATAATTATGGACCTTCATATTATCTAAACGAGATACAGACATCTAAATACAAGACTGTCTGATGTCAAGGGCCGAGTTCAATAACTATCTCTGTCTCTCTTCCGTAAGAGTTGTTCAGATAATTTTGACCAGCCCTTCTATTACAATGTATGATTTATGCCACAATTTAAGAGATCGGGTGCCTTAGTTGGGGCATGACCACATTCGAAACACCCGACCCTAATGTTCATTAGTAAGCCTCATTGCAACGAGCTCTATTGGCGGGGCCGGCATGCCTCTAGGCTACCCTCCGCTAGCAGATAGACGCACCGCGTCCGCGCGAATTCCTGACAGGTTAATTATTTTTCTCAAAAATGGCCCGCAAAGTTACATATAAATTCCTTTATTTGTCGAGTACCAAACTTTTTAAAAAGTCGAAACGGGCATATAAAAGACGGCACAGGTCGTATTCAGCCAATTCAACTCGTATTTTTCTGTTGCAAACGCGACGTTTTTCTATGTGTCTCAATTAGTTTGCGTTTTTCGGTGGAAAAATACACTACAAATCAGTTGTGCAACGATATTTAAAGTTTATTATTCCCCCATTTTTGAGAAAAGCACTATATTAGCCTCAGCCGGAATGGCAATTGCAGGCTTCGTATTATAATTAAACGGACTCGCAAGCTCGTCCGCTTAAACAAATACTCAGCCTGCAATTGCCTCCTTACCGGCCACGGCAATAATCTACTGTCTAACGTTTTGAAATTAACGATTACGTAACGACGAACGTTGCGAGGCAGAAAAAAACCAGTAATAGCATTTCTGGCGCACTCGCGCATCGCTAGCTATTGGTGCATATTTCCCTTGGTCAGTAATGGTCTGTGGTTGAAGACGCGTGGGGCGTGTCGCGCTGGGCGGTGGTGACGGGCGCGGGCGCGGCGCTGGTGGCGGCGGGCGCGGCGCCCGACGTGCTGCGCGCGCTGCTGCGCGACTGCCGCGGGCCCGAGGCGCAGCCCGTCAAGGACTTCTTCCAGGTAACGTGCTCCATTTCTGTTTTATAAGCCTGCTAGCGACCCGTCCCGGCTTCGCACGGGTGCAATGCTGATACTAAATATACTACATGTGGAATTGCATGTGGATAAAATCTGCTTTAAAATTAATAGGTTTGCGTATGTTTTATGGCGATTAACAAAGATAACTGATAGGAAAACTGCGCTTAATGCATATCATGGATTTGTGGGATCCAACCTACTCTACGGTATTTTGCTATGGGGAAACTCCTCACACATAAATCGCACTTTTGTCGCACAAAAACAGTGTATCCGGGCAATAGCTAATATCTCACGAAGAACATCTTGTAAAGACACTTTTATAAAATTGAAGTTGTTAACAGTACCCTCCTTAAGCCTGTGTATTCGTAAAGTTGCATCCTGATTTGTTTAAAAAGAAATGCGAAACCGTGCACTTCAATACGAGATATCCAAATAAACTAGTGCTGCCCAATATGCACACTGCAATGAAAATCCGTTGCAGTTACGCCATGTGCGTTAAAATATACAATAAGCTGCCCGAGGGTATTACAGATCTACCCTTCAATAAATTTAAAACTAAATTGTATGCTGTGCTTGTAAATCAGTGTCACTACTCTTTAAAACAATATTTCGCGCTACGTCCTTAATTATAAGTATTATAACTACTTTTATATTCAGTTAAGTTATTTTCGTTTGTTTTATTTTTTTATCAGCATGTATTTTTATTTTTAGGTAACATGTATTTTGCATGGCTTCTTAAAGCCTAAATGTATGGCCTCATAACACTAATGTAACACCATAATGTACCACATTTATCGCAAATAAAATATTTCTATTTCTATGACAGAATGTCTTTATATACAACGTTCACAGCATTTTTGTTGTCATTAGACAATACAAACTTGTTTTAAGGATTAATGTTGTATTGCTTAAAATCGCTTCGTAAATAAACCATTATTTCTCGTAAAAGTAAAGGATAAAAATGGTTATTGTGGGTTATCCCTAAGAGATAGGTATACTATTGCGGACTTTTTTGTGCACCTTTTTAAGGTGTACAATACTGTAGTACATTATTTTGATCTATCTCGCAGGGTTCAGCCAGCGTTTGCAATGTAAGCGCAAAAAAATGTGTTTATTTACGACATCACATTAGAAACCTCTAAAATTATCAGTGTTTCTCTACTATAGTTTGCATGTATTATTCATATATACATTCCTCTTGAATCACTCTATCGATTTAAAAAAAACCGCATCAAAATCCGTTACGTAGTTTTGAAGATCTAAGCATACATAGGGACAGACAGACAGCGGGTTGTAATGTTCTTGTAGGTTTCGTAAGCGCGTAAAGAGCCGCTAGTCAATCCAACAACGGAGCCGCAGATGACGTTCACTGGGCTTATGATACAACTCTCTGAATCTGAAGCATCTTACAAGCCTTTGAAAATCTTGGATGTGAAAATCTGTTGCTGGCTCGCGAGCTAGCTGAAAGCTAGTCCTTAGTCCAGCGATCAGGTTTTTAATAGATGTTTATCTACACACATACTATAAACCCGCTAAAATGCGTTCAGAACCTGGCAGTAATGACCAGCATTATATCAATAAGATTTATAAAAATAAATTACTTGTCTCTGGCCGTAGGTAATTTTGTACGTATTTTCATTAAGATATCGATATTGTTAAAGTAATGACTTTCAAATTTCGAAGCGTGGCCCAGAGGTCAGAGCAAATCATAACCAACTCGATTTTGTTATGGACATGGCGGTGCAATGGCGGTTATTTTAATGGTTCCCGAACACATAATTGAGGATTTATGATATGTGTGTACATAAAGTAGTATATGCAATTACTGTACATAATTAGGCCTTAAAACACTCGTGTGATCCTATTATGAAACTCGTTGAAGCTCGTTTCATAAAAACACACTCGTGATTTAAGGCCTCTCATTATGTACAGTCACATAAACGACTATTTTTTGTCTAGTTACACGGTGTAGAGCAGTCGTGCGCCTGCGCGCTGTACCTGGCGTGCGAGGAGACGAGCAGCGGCGACATGTCGATAAGCGAGTGGGCGACACACGCCTTCTTCCTGTACGGCGGCCAGGCCACACCCGCACCCACGTTTCAGCCCAATTCACAGATGGCATCCACAATAGGTAATAACATCTTTGTAAATACGAACTGCTTTTATTCGTATATGCAGAATTTACTTCATGACAAAATCTAACCAAATTACCATCATCCGATCACCAAAATAGTAATGTATTCATACAGATATATATTATATTATACGTGACATTCACACATCATACATTCTTGGCCTCTGGACTCTGGAGTTTGTGTTTTGTTCATAGTCACTCCCACACCACCACCACACATGAATGATAATTGTCATGCCATATATGTTCAATGACCCGGTACCGATTACAGAAATAATGTATAAGTAAATAGACTGTTAGACACATTACGAATCCTAAACATAAATTTAATGCAAATTTATACATAAATGAAGCAGCTCTGCCTAATGATTTATTTTGCCGTCACATTTTAGCGTCACCAAAGTTTTCACCACGTCAAATGTCAACACCCATGAACGCACCAAAGATCAGACCGGGCCAGTTCCAGCCACAACCCGGCAACTTGAATCACTCCTACCAACAGAACCAGCTGAACAGATCTTACCCACGGTCACCCGGTCAACAGATGCCACAGTATCCACAGAGTCCATCGTTCAACCAGAGTTTCGGGGCGAATGTGACCCAACAGGTCCGGGACCCTAACTACCCGATACAGTATGAGTTTAGCGCAAAGCATAACGGAGCATATATTTACGTTGGGAAGATTCTGTCTCCAATTTGGAATCAAAAGTGTGTTTCGATATCGAAAACGCCCGATAAGAAGGAATTTGTAAGTACTTTTTGATTATATATTTTTTAAATTTACTTCCCTCCGTCTTACGTAGGTACTTTCGTTCACCGTGACGACAAAGTCGTAACTCCATTCAAAAAAATATATAATATGTCAAAGAGCACGACACAGTCCGTCCTTTAGACTGCTCAATGGCGCTCGTGTCTTGTTTTTTTTTACAAATGACTAATCACAAAATCCTCAATAACTAATCTAACTAGACTAATCTTTTGAATTGTAATAATTCATTTTGGACTTTAAGCTGCATACGAATTTGAGCGCCTCGGCCTGAAGCATCTGGCCCCGCGCGGCGAGCCGTTCGTGAGCCAAATAGTTCCACATAAACATGCGCGGGTGAGGCAGCGTGCTTGCGGTGAGCCGACATTGTGCTTCATTCAAAATGGTGTCAGACACGATGACAGCTGCGGCTGCGTTTATTATATGCACCGAATTATTAACAAATAGAAGAAAAAATCTGGATGAAGCAGTAGTACAAAAATCGTAATTTGCACATTTACTTCATCAAATTACATTTGAAAATTAGGCATGACACAGTTTTATTTGAATAAATTTACGAACAAACTTGATTACACACGCACGGCTCAACCACTTGCTCATATTCGAACGTGCCTCCCGCACAAACAAGTCGGGACGCTCAGATACACGTACAAATTACGCGAGGCACGCACACTGAGGCGCCTTTGAGCACGGTCAAAGACCGCCTCTGGTCGGCTCGCCGCGCGCTGCTCGCGCACAGCGCGTGAGCGCATACGAATTAGAGCAAAATAGGCGAGCCATGCGTGCCTCAACCCGAGGCTGCTCTAATTTGTACGCACCTTTAGACTCGCGTTATTTTTTACTAATAGATAAGTATGTTACATAGATGTCCAGCCGAGTGACGGGCGAAGACTGCGCCTTCATCGTGCAGAAACTGCAGCGCGTGGCCGCCTTCTTGCAGCGCGCCGTGCCGACGCAGCATTCTGATGAGAACTCCTCCTTGCATGCCTTGAAACTTTTCGTCAGTGAGTATATGGTGGCTAAAATTCACTTATGGGTCGTTCTTCTTTTCGACCGACAATAGCCTGTCCCTCGTCTTATTACGGCATCTCATTTGAGTAATGATGTTTACGGTTTTATAATGTTCGAATGAACGTCCATATTATTTTATTAATTAGTGATGTTTAATATTTCACTTTCTCTAACTAGCATTTTTTTAAATGTTTTTTTTTTTCGTAGAATGCCGTGACAGAGTGGTAAACCAAAATGTTGTCCCCACTGAAAGAGTCCACTTTGTCACATGATTTTTTTTAGAAACCAACCGTAAATAAATATTTATATTGGCCAGAAAGGAAACTTTAATTAGTTCTAATGAAGAAACCTATGCATTTTTTTTAAATCGCACTTCAAAACCACAATTTTCGATAGTTCAAAAACCAAAAAAACAGAAAAACCTCGGATCATTGTCGGTAAAAAAGAAGAACGACCCTTGTACCCATTGATACTGCTATTTTTATCCAAAAAATATATCTGGTGTGTATTATTTCGCTTATTATTACATTTTTATCAGCAAATTGGTTAATTGAGTGCCTTCATCTGAATACCTACAATCGTACGAAATAAGTTTAGGGAGATATTGAAAATAAAACAAAAATACTTGTTTTTGCAGAAATTGACGATGAAATTAACGCTTTATTTTTTATGTTAGCGATGGCGATAGAAATGCTGAGTCTGTGGAAGGTTTTGTGCGAGCACCAGTTCCATGTGGTCGCATCCAGTCTACCCCCGGAGCAGCAGAGCGCGCTGCAAGCAGCCAGCTTTAGGTCAGTTCCGCGCACGCTTGTTTCACTTTTCAATGTTTGCATATCATAAATACGAGTAGTACACATTTTTGTAGAGTTTCTAGCCTCTACAACAATGTGTACTATAATAATATGTATACATATATATGTAAGCAATATATACATATTGTGTATATATATGTAAGCAATAGATGAACGAGTTAGTTCGAGGGCCAACGCGTAGCGGACCGGCTTTGGAAGACTGGAGTTTACAATATTCTTACTTCTAGATCAGGGCTAGTGGAGCGCGCAGCCTCAATATTTCAACCAATCACAGCAGTATTCTTGCGACGCGTGGCCAGCTAGTTTTTTTTTCAACCAATCACAGAGCAACAAGATTTGCTTAAACCAATCAGATCACACACAAGCTCATTACTCCCTAGGGAATACAAACTCGCTATAACTCCCGCGGAAACAATTTAGGCCATTGTCTTTCTGTATACAGGCATGGAATAACACAATTTACGAGCAAATGTGATGAGATAGTTATTTGTGCAACAAGAGAGCAAAGTTTGTTTTTGCTGCGAGTGCTGATTTTGAGTCCCGAGGAAGCGAAAGATTATTAAAACTAGAATCATTAATTGTTCAGCGTATGAAAATTCATGTTTTTATTCTGAGATGTTTCATGTTTTTTTTTCAATTTAAAACATTCCTTCTTATCTATTTTTTGGTAATTTAAACGTATAATAGTACATTATTGCCGTGGCCGGGAAGGAGGCAATTGCAGGCTGAGTATTTGTTTAAACGGACGAGCTTGCGAGTCCGTTTAATTATAATACGAAGCCTGCAATTGCCATTCCGGCTAAGGCTAATATAGTGTTTTTCTCAAAAATGGGGGAATAATAAACTTTAAATATCGTTGCACAACGTGAAAATATAAATTATTTCCCGCCGTTTTTCTTTTTAAACCGAATCGCAAGTGTATTTTTCCACCGAAAAACGCAAACTATTTGAGGCACATAAAAAAAACGTGGCGTTTGCAACAGAAAAATACGAGTTGAATTGGCTGAATACGACTTGTGCCGTCTTTTATATGCCGGTTTCAACTTTTTAAAAAGTTTGGTACTCGACAAATAAAGGAATTTATATGTAACATTCCAGGCGGCCTGCAATGTTTTTTATTTTTTAATTTTGATCTGACCTGAAACTATACACTTTACCTTCCAATATGTAGCGACTAATGTACACTTTGCGGGCCATTTTTGAGAAAAGTGTATTTTCGAACTTGTTACTTGCT
Organism: Epinotia nisella; assembly: GCA_932294315.1. NCBI lineage: Eukaryota > Metazoa > Arthropoda > Insecta > Lepidoptera > Tortricidae > Epinotia > Epinotia nisella. The sequence goes on along the minus strand of OW028679.1, from coordinate 12,717,673 downwards.
TCGCGCTGTTTTGGGGGTCACCTTTGAAATTCGAATGTGGAAGTTTGAATCGACCTATTCCTGTCCCTTTCAACCTGTTCCTTTTTCGTAACGAAATGAAAGAGACCGAGCTCATCAATTTCAAGTATTCTGAATTTGTAATAGACCCCACACTATGAAATGTCAGTGCTCGACATGAAAATTAAAAAGCTACTTTGACTCACGGAGTGAGCAAAATCGCATTTTGCTCACTGTTTTCACGCAGCAAAATATGCTTGTTCGAGTTGCTGACGTGAAAAAAATATTAATGAGAGGTGTTGTGGGACAGCAGTTGGAACGCAGTTATCTCATTTGGGTTGCAATTTTTGCAATTACAGGGAGCTCTTAGTTGGAGGACAGGAAGTAGCCTGCTTGCTGCTGGGGTCTCTGGTCGCCGGCTACCTGCGCGACAACGCGTCTGTCGACGGCATCTCCCTCAAACTCAGGCAGTTGTGCCCCACACTATATAGACAAGAAGACGCTACGTGTTCTAAGGTAAAAATTACAAGACATGTTTATTCGATTAAGTGATTAAAATGCGTGTTTATAAATATTCAATCCATGTCTTCTTTCAGGCCAATGAATTACTAATTTTTGCTAAACAACAGAAGAACCCCGCAGAACGAGAAGAAATGCTACAAAACGCATTGAAACTTTGCAAGGTAAAAATCATTTAATATTTAATGTCTAACGACACAATGATTTGAACCTTGTTGATAAGATAACATAGATTATGATATTTGCTGTAGCAATAATATGTGGGAATAGGGCACTGGCAATAGCGCCTGTTGCGTTATCTTGCTATCTATCTGTCCCACTTACCCACATCATAATATATGCGACAAACAGCGCAATAAATAAACCAGGCACTGGTCTCAAATAGGGGTGTAGTCTATACCCCTATTTGAGTCTGATTTTAACATGAGTCTACACTGTAGACTCATGTTAAAATCGATAACGTAGTGTTGCTAAATGGAGGTAAACCATCAAATTATGGTAATATTTTATAAATTAAAAAAATATAATTAAAATCATAAAAAAATATAGATCATGAAAGTTTATAAAAAATATGCATTTTTTAAATTGTCCCAGAGTAAATTTAAAGCTGCCAATAGAACTTTTATAGAAACAAAATTGTATTACAACTATATACCTCACCGCAGTATTTCGCGACCGAAACAGCAATTTATTTAATTTTCCATACAACGACTAGTATAGAAATAATAACACATGTGACGTCATACCTTTATGTCAATTAGTATGAAGCGTTTTGGGCTGCCGCTAGCGATTTCAATCTTTGTAGTTGCTCCCACACAAACATTTGTTCCTTTCTAAAAACTGGTTCGAATGGCATTGTAAAAAAATCTTAGTCTACACCCCTATTGTATTGCTCCGCGTGCAACGAATTTTTATGGTTGAATAAAAAAAAATCTGTCACTAGTTGCCATGGTTACGTCTCATGGGTCACTTTTTTAAACTGCTATTTTCTATTTTTATCAAATGTGGGATTTTCTGATTATGTTCAACCCCTTTTTTTACCCGACTGCCAAAGGAGGAGGGTAATGTTTTTGTATGAACCATCTTCTAAGTATGTTAGAAGTACATATTGTAACAATATTTCTAAGATACTCTGCATAATTGTCGGGACAGAATAACAACAAGAAATAGTGATTGACCCCATTATGCGACTATTGTATTTTATAGTCACTGGCTAAAAGGCAGTAGATGACTATGTCGGCATGTTTCCAGGACGTAGCGCCGAACGTGAACCTGCCTCTAGTATGCTCGAAGCTAGTGTCCTCGGGGTTCTACTCGGGCGTGGTGGACCTGTGCGCCGTGTGCGCTTCCAAATTGGACCCGCAGGACAAGGCGCTGCACTTCTACAGGAGCGACCAGCCCAGCCAGGATCGGGAAGGACAGCTTGTATATTATAGGAGGTTAGTGCATAAATCCCTTTCAGTTTGATCCAGTTACCCGTTACGAGTACACCTTATGTCGGTAAGTAATGTCAAAAACCGTACTGAGTTGCTAAAATTTAGTCTAACGCAGCTTTACAAAACCGGGCCTTATTGTCTTGTTCCATCACCTCCATAAATCGAGGAGTCCATTGACAGTCTTCTGAATGAATACTTTTAGGTTTGACAAAGAGTTGGCACGTTTCGGCTCTTTATGCCTCCTGGAAGCCATTTTATGAACAAGTGAGTATAATGATCGATAAAGTCTATGGTGTTTAAATCACAAGAATGCGCTGATCGATACGTTTTTCAATAGATTACCCGCAACTGAGAAGTTTAAATATGCTGAGTATAAAGTATATGAAGAGGATTGTACATCATTTTTCATTGTTGCAGGATGGAAATATACCGCGAAATATGCAATGCTTTAGAAAGGCTTTATGAAAGCAGTTCAGATAATAACGCCAACGAGAGTGGCGTGCTGAATAGTTCTCACAACCAATCGGTCAACGATAACACGCTCAGCATGTCGGCTGCTGACGCCAATTATCAGGTATGCCATTTTATATTAAATCCATCCACATAAATGCGAGTCTGTCTGTCTGTCTGTCCGCTGAACCGATTGAGATGAAATTTGGTATGGAGATAGTTTGAATCCCGGGGAAGGACATAGGATAGTTTTTATCCCGGAAATCATCCCCAGAGGAGGTGTAATGGAGGGTGAAATGAAAGTTTGTATGGAGCTACGATATAAACGCGTTCCACGCGGACGGAGTCGCGTGCAGAAGCTAGTTCCTAATAATTTACAAAACGCGTTCCACGCGGACGGAGTCGCGGGCAGAAGCTAGTTCCTAATAATTTACAAAACGCGTTCCACGCGGACGGAGTCGCGGGCAGAAGCTAGTTCCTAATAATTTACAAAACGCGTTCCACGCGGACGGAGTCGCGGGCAGAAGCTAGTTCCTAATAATTTACAAAACGCGTTCCACGCGGACGGAGTCGCGGGCAGAAGCTAGTTCCTAATAATTTACAAAACGCGTTCCACGCGGACGGAGTCGCGGGCAGAAGCTAGTTCCTAATAATTTACAAAACGCGTTCCACGCGGACGGAGTCGCGTGCAGAAGCTAGTTCCTAATAATTTACAAAACGCGTTCCACGCGGACGGAGTCGCGGGCAGAAGCTAGTTCCTAATAATTTACAAAACGCGTTCCACGCGGACGGAGTCGCGGGCAGAAGCTAGTTCCTAATAATTTACAAAACGCGTTCCACGCGGACGGAGTCGCGTGCAGAAGCTAGTTCCTAATAATTTACAAAACGCGTTCCACGCGGACGGAGTCGCGGGCAGAAGCTAGTTCCTAATAATTTACAATGTTGCAATAAGTTATTGTTAATCCACTTGTGGAATTGAAAATCAAAACGTCTTTCCTGTGGTCAGTAGTTAACAGCTTATGTGCATGTAAAAACACTATGGTTTTTATCACACATACGTATAAACGAGGAGACGCCGTTTATGCAGATTATGAATTCAACCCAAAGGTATGTTTTCGAAGCCACAAAGTCCTTTACTTTGGCTATGTTCACAAGAAAGACGCAAATCGAAATCTCTGTATATGACCCAAATAAGTTATTGTAATCCTTGCTATGAAGAGATATTGTAAGAGCTCTGTACCACAATGTTTTTATTATTTTAGGGAAGGAAGCTGGTTTGGGATTGTCTTTCGCGTGATGACGAGTTACTACACGTAGCGGTATATGAATGGCTAGTCAGTAAAAACCTAGGATCAGGTAAGATTTTTTTTTTGGTTTTTAGGGTTCCGTAGCCAAAATGGCAAAAACGGAACCCTTATAGTTTCGTCATGTCCGTCTGTCCGTCTGTCCGTCTGTCCGTCTGTCCGTCTGTCCGTCTGTCCGTATGTCACAGGCATTTTACTCGAAAACTATAAGGTGTATTTGGATAAAATTTTGAGGATAGGTGTATTTTGTTAGCCGCTACAAAGTTTTGTAATTAAAATTACTAAAAAAAAATTTTTTAGGGGTGTACTCCATACATAAAACTAAAAGTCAAAAATTTTTTTTTCATCGTCAGCCCACATGTGGTACATGAATCGATAGGCCTTTCAAAATAAATATAAGGTTTCTCGGGAATTTTTTTGATTAAGTGAATACAGTCAGAGATAATCGCCCCGAAAGTCACTAAAATTCTGTCCCCCCCCTCTAATTTTTGAACGGTGTATTTTAAAAATATGAAAAAAATCAAGGACACAGCGCTTATTAAGTTCATTCACCGAAAATTGTTTTGAACAAGATCGGATGAAAGGTTTCCGAGATATTGCTGAAAAACTGCCTTCCTCAAAGAAAAGGACTTAAGTGCCGTAAGATTTCTATGACGATACGACCTTTTTAATAGGCACGGAACCCTTCGTTTTGCGTGGTCCGACACGCACTTGGCCGGTTTTTTTTTTGGATATTGCCACGCCACCTATTGCACCTTATTTTCGAGTCGGCTTATCCTTTCATCCTTGAAAAAAAACCGTATTTGTTTTCGGGATCGTATATGTTGCCACCACCCCCTTTCCTATGTATTGTGTTCCAGAATTGCTATCGCTGGGCACGGCGCCGCCGGACTCGCTGCGCACATACCTGAGCGCCGCGGCGCGGTCGGCGGCCCCGCCCGCGGCGCTGCACCTGCTAGATCTGCTATGGAAGGTTCTGGAGAAGAGCGGCGACCATCTCGGCGCGGCTAACGTGCTCGAAGGCCTCGCCACCAGACCTGGGTATGTTGTTTAGTTAACGCATTGGCGGTTGACATCCAACATTCACTAAATATAACAAACAATCTCGTATCACATACTGTGTTAATTCAGTGCAGAGTTTTAGAGTAGAGACGGATTTGCTAGTAGTTTTCGTGTACCGACATGTCCACGCCCGTTTTGGTAAGGGTGGTCGTGTTTTGATTAATCGTGATGCGAAGCTGTTCACATTCACATTCACTGCCAACAAATCCAACAATACTCAGCTTCTTTTTATGAAACGGCAAAAATGCTACGTTAGTTAGTTATTCATTTATTTATACTTGGGACAACAGCTACAAAAACATGATATAAGCACAGTCTAACTACATACAGTCGGCAAGCTCGGGGCTGTTTGGGCCAACGATGGGGGGTACGCGGGAAAGCGGGAGGCGAGGAAATTCAGTGAGTTTGCGCTGACTATTCTGAAGGGGTGTCAAGATTGACTTTATAAAACCGACTTCTAAAAGGTAAGGTTAAAATTAGGTTTGGGTGTTTTTCTTAAATAATGTCACTTTGATTGTGTTCAAAATCGATATCTGAGGGTTCGTGAGGTCTATATGAATCCGTGGGTAAATACAAAAAAGGCCGCCATCTTGAAATTCTTTAAATACGGTCCGATTTCGTTCAAAATCGATATCTGAGGGTCCGATGGGCCTTTTAATACGAATCCGAGGTTGGATTTTCAAAAAGTGGTCGCCATCTTGATAATAGAAAAACAACAAATTAGACCAAAAAGGATTTAATCAACCTATAGATTGTAATAAATCCGTCGTTAAATGTATAGCTGAGTTCAGATATATGAAAAGCTTTTATTTTTATAATATGACGTAACTCAATCATCTTTGACTCCGTGGATTATCGTAAAAATTAGAAACAAAAACTTTCCACCCGGCTATATACGCATGAAAAGTCAACTTTCAGAACAGGAGAGATGAAAAGTATTACGCCTGTTGGTGGCGCGTGTAAATAGCTCCACCCCAAGGAGGGAAAAATACTAATTAAATTTTAATAATAACATAATTTTAATTACGTAACTAAGGCCGTCTCGACATGGTTGGCTTCAAAACCCATCCGATGCAAAAGTGACAATGACATATATAACACAGACACCACTAACCTGCTAGTCCATGGTTCTGCAGCTCCTCGTCACCCGTGGCTGTCTTTAACACCACATTTTTAGAGACCTAAGATTATCTTCCAAAGTTCACCGAGAGTTCGATGCGCGCGCGACCAAGGTATTTTTGATCTGAAGTTATGGAACTTTTGTTGACTCAGTAAAATTGTACTTATAGGGCGCGTAGCTCTGGCGACCAATCACCGTTAACCTATCGCAATACAATAGCCCAATCACAGCCCAGTAAAGTATTCCAGATAGGAACTACGGCGCCTTCTCGTAACACACAGGTGTAATAGCGGGACTGTGTGTATAAATTATGTTTTTGCTCAACCACCTGTAATAGTCTATTCTACATATTTTTTTTCGATAGTCAACTGGTATTTTTATTTCCTCAAAATAATATCGCTTTATGCAAATAAATAATGGTTGCAGTTTGAACGTTATATATTCGTGCCAAAAAAGGCAGCCGCCATTATCGTGACGTCATAACTGCAACACGAAACCACAGACTACTAAGAAGATACTATATGCAGAAACATAGAGAACCGTCAAACGTTGTTTACAACGAAAACTTGTTTTTGGATTTGCTATTCTGACGTCACTCACCTAAGACAAAATGGCTGTCGGCGTTTTCGGTCACGTAACATAACTACAGATAATAAAACTAAAATTTTAATTTTCACATTTAAAATAAATTCATGTTTTTATAACAAAATAGTTTTATAATTATATTCGTATTTGCTATGGTAAACACAATATAAAAAAAATACTTTGATCATTTAATTTTGATAGATGAAAATACCCTTCCAGATGAGGCAGGTACATTTATTGAGATAGGGGGCTACTTTCCGCAAATCTACATCCAATGTGCCTAATTTGCGTGAAACTGCGGGGTGGCGCTATTCTAACCAACCCTGCTGCGTTAGTATGGAATTTGTAGGGATTACTTGCTTGTGACGTCACAATCAAACAACGTCCTTATTGTTAGTTTTTATGAATTAAAAATCTTAAAATAGCAAACATAAGTGAAAAAAATTATACTTTCCGAGTATTTTCGTAATGTTTATCTGTTGCTAATGAAAAAACTATTTATTTTCACCGTTATCAAATACCCTGTTTCGTAGCGCTACGCTTGTAGCCGATATCATGTGAAAACGGATATAAAGAGGAAAGCGCCTACGAGCAGAGCTCCTGCCTAGCGGGTTCCTAGCGCTTAAAGTGCTTATTTATTTATATGTATAGGAAGATCATCAGCTAAGTGCTATTGTTAAGTTGACGTAGGTTCATGGTTTTCTCGCCCTCTCACTGAGCATTAAGCGTGAGCGAGATGGAAGTGCGTGTTCACAAACGCGGATATCATGTTTTTATTAATTTAAATTTTTTGTGCGTTTAAATAAATAAAAAGTAATAGCTAAGTTCCCTCAAACATGATATTGCCGATTTTTAAAACCAATTTTAATAATTATGTTTAGCTTTTGTGTATAATTTGTTACGAATGTTTTAAGTGTATTTTAGACCTATGTTCGTGTTTTTTTTTCTATCGAGCGACAGTCAAAAACTCAGGATTCGAATAGCTGCAAGCTGTAGTCTCTCGAGAAAGGCCTCAAGATTGTTAATTAAATTTAGGGTAGCCTTATTATAATCCACAAGCGCTACGACTTTTTAAAAATCCGTTTTCTGAACCTACGTCGCCTTAAGTGATGTCGCTGCGATTAGATTCGATTGGATCGTAATTTAGCGTCCATTTATGCGTTATGCGTCCTAAAATGTTCATTACCTCGATTCGAGTATGTACTCGCGCACCCACCCTTTTGACGATAACGATTGGTCGCTTGTTTAGGTCGGGCGCGACACTCAACGCGCGCATGGCGTGGTTGTCGGCGGGCGTGGTGTGCGTGCGCGGCGCGGGCGCGGGCGGCGGCGAGCTGCTGCGGCGGCTCGAGGAGGCGGGCGAGGTGGCGCGCGTGCAGGCGCAGGTGCGCGCCGCCGCCGCCGCGCTGCCGAGGGACAAGCGCCCGCCGCCGCAGCTGCTGCAGCGGCTGCACGACCAGCTGCTCGACATCACGCAGGTACCTACACTGTACAACTACTGGAGGCGGGCGAGGTGGCGCGCGTGCAGGCGCAGGTGCGCGCCGCCGCCGCCGCGCTGCCGAGGGACAAGCGCCCGCCGCCGCAGCTGCTGCAGCGGCTGCACGACCAGCTGCTCGACATCACGCAGGTACCTACACTGTACAACTACTGGAGGCGGGCGAGGTGGCGCGCGTGCAGGCGCAGGTGCGCGCCGCCGCCGCGCTGCCGAGGGACAAGCGCCCGCCGCCGCAGCTGCTGCAGCGGCTGCACGACCAGCTGCTCGACATCACGCAGGTACCTACACTGTACAACTACTGGAGGCGGGCGAGGTGGCGCGCGTGCAGGCGCAGGTGCGCGCCGCCGCCGCCGCGCTGCCGAGGGACAAGCGCCCGCCGCCGCAGCTGCTGCAGCGGCTGCACGACCAGCTGCTCGACATCACGCAGGTACCTACACTGTACAACTACTGGAGGCGGGCGAGGTGGCGCGCGTGCAGGCGCAGGTGCGCGCCGCCGCCGCCGCGCTGCCGAGGGACAAGCGCCCGCCGCCGCAGCTGCTGCAGCGGCTGCACGACCAGCTGCTCGACATCACGCAGGTACCTACACTGTACAACTACTGGAGGCGGGCGAGGTGGCGCGCGTGCAGGCGCAGGTGCGCGCCGCCGCCGCCGCGCTGCCGAGGGACAAGCGCCCGCCGCCGCAGCTGCTGCAGCGGCTGCACGACCAGCTGCTCGACATCACGCAGGTACCTACACTGTACAACTACTGGAGGCGGGCGAGGTGGCGCGCGTGCAGGCGCAGGTGCGCGCCGCCGCCGCCGCGCTGCCGAGGGACAAGCGCCCGCCGCCGCAGCTGCTGCAGCGGCTGCACGACCAGCTGCTCGACATCACGCAGGTACCTACACTGTACAACTACTGGAGGCGGGCGAGGTGGCGCGCGTGCAGGCGCAGGTGCGCGCCGCCGCCGCCGCGCTGCCGAGGGACAAGCGCCCGCCGCCGCAGCTGCTGCAGCGGCTGCACGACCAGCTGCTCGACATCACGCAGGTACCTACACTGTACAACTACTGGAGGCGGGCGAGGTGGCGCGCGTGCAGGCGCAGGTGCGCGCCGCCGCCGCCGCGCTGCCGAGGGACAAGCGCCCGCCGCCGCAGCTGCTGCAGCGGCTGCACGACCAGCTGCTCGACATCACGCAGGTACCTACACTGTACAACTACTGGAGGCGGGCGAGGTGGCGCGCGTGCAGGCGCAGGTGCGCGCCGCCGCCGCCGCGCTGCCGAGGGACAAGCGCCCGCCGCCGCAGCTGCTGCAGCGGCTGCACGACCAGCTGCTCGACATCACGCAGGTACCTACACTGTACAACTACTGGAGGCGGGCGAGGTGGCGCGCGTGCAGGCGCAGGTGCGCGCCGCCGCCGCCGCGCTGCCGAGGGACAAGCGCCCGCCGCCGCAGCTGCTGCAGCGGCTGCACGACCAGCTGCTCGACATCACGCAGGTACCTACACTGTACAACTACTGGAGGCGGGCGAGGTGGCGCGCGTGCAGGCGCAGGTGCGCGCCGCCGCCGCCGCGCTGCCGAGGGACAAGCGCCCGCCGCCGCAGCTGCTGCAGCGGCTGCACGACCAGCTGCTCGACATCACGCAGGTACCTACACTGTACAACTACTGGAGGCGGGCGAGGTGGCGCGCGTGCAGGCGCAGGTGCGCGCCGCCGCCGCCGCGCTGCCGAGGGACAAGCGCCCGCCGCCGCAGCTGCTGCAGCGGCTGCACGACCAGCTGCTCGACATCACGCAGGTACCTACACTGTACAACTACTGGAGGCGGGCGAGGTGGCGCGCGTGCAGGCGCAGGTGCGCGCCGCCGCCGCCGCGCTGCCGAGGGACAAGCGCCCGCCGCCGCAGCTGCTGCAGCGGCTGCACGACCAGCTGCTCGACATCACGCAGGTACCTACACTGTACAACTACTGGAGGCGGGCGAGGTGGCGCGCGTGCAGGCGCAGGTGCGCGCCGCCGCCGCCGCGCTGCCGAGGGACAAGCGCCCGCCGCCGCAGCTGCTGCAGCGGCTGCACGACCAGCTGCTCGACATCACGCAGGTACCTACACTGTACAACTACTGGAGGCGGGCGAGGTGGCGCGCGTGCAGGCGCAGGTGCGCGCCGCCGCCGCCGCGCTGCCGAGGGACAAGCGCCCGCCGCCGCAGCTGCTGCAGCGGCTGCACGACCAGCTGCTCGACATCACGCAGGTACCTACACTGTACAACTACTGGAGGCGGGCGAGGTGGCGCGCGTGCAGGCGCAGGTGCGCGCCGCCGCCACCGCGCTGCCGAGGGACAAGCGCCCGCCGCCGCAGCTGCTGCAGCGGCTGCACGACCAGCTGCTCGACATCACGCAGGTACCTACACTGTACAACTACTGGAGGCGGGCGAGGTGGCGCGCGTGCAGGCGCAGGTGCGCGCCGCCGCCGCCGCGCTGCCGAGGGACAAGCGCCCGCCGCCGCAGCTGCTGCAGCGGCTGCACGACCAGCTGCTCGACATCACGCAGGTACCTACACTGTACAACTACTGGAGGCGGGCGAGGTGGCGCGCGTGCAGGCGCAGGTGCGCGCCGCCGCCGCCGCGCTGCCGAGGGACAAGCGCCCGCCGCCGCAGCTGCTGCAGCGGCTGCACGACCAGCTGCTCGACATCACGCAGGTACCTACACTGTACAACTACTGGAGGCGGGCGAGGTGGCGCGCGTGCAGGCGCAGGTGCGCGCCGCCGCCGCCGCGCTGCCGAGGGACAAGCGCCCGCCGCCGCAGCTGCTGCAGCGGCTGCACGACCAGCTGCTCGACATCACGCAGGTACCTACACTGTACAACTACTGGAGGCGGGCGAGGTGGCGCGCGTGCAGGCGCAGGTGCGCGCCGCCGCCGCCGCGCTGCCGAGGGACAAGCGCCCGCCGCCGCAGCTGCTGCAGCGGCTGCACGACCAGCTGCTCGACATCACGCAGGTACCTACACTGTACAACTACTGGAGGCGGGCGAGGTGGCGCGCGTGCAGGCGCAGGTGCGCGCCGCCGCCGCCGCGCTGCCGAGGGACAAGCGCCCGCCGCCGCAGCTGCTGCAGCGGCTGCACGACCAGCTGCTCGACATCACGCAGGTACCTACACTGTACAACTACTGGAGGCGGGCGAGGTGGCGCGCGTGCAGGCGCAGGTGCGCGCCGCCGCCGCCGCGCTGCCGAGGGACAAGCGCCCGCCGCCGCAGCTGCTGCAGCGGCTGCACGACCAGCTGCTCGACATCACGCAGGTACCTACACTGTACAACTACTGGAGGCGGGCGAGGTGGCGCGCGTGCAGGCGCAGGTGCGCGCCGCCGCCGCCGCGCTGCCGAGGGACAAGCGCCCGCCGCCGCAGCTGCTGCAGCGGCTGCACGACCAGCTGCTCGACATCACGCAGGTACCTACACTGTACAACTACTGGAGGCGGGCGAGGTGGCGCGCGTGCAGGCGCAGGTGCGCGCCGCCGCCGCGCTGCCGAGGGACAAGCGCCCGCCGCCGCAGCTGCTGCAGCGGCTGCACGACCAGCTGCTCGACATCACGCAGGTACCTACACTGTACAACTACTGGAGGCGGGCGAGGTGGCGCGCGTGCAGGCGCAGGTGCGCGCCGCCGCCGCCGCGCTGCCGAGGGACAAGCGCCCGCCGCCGCAGCTGCTGCAGCGGCTGCACGACCAGCTGCTCGACATCACGCAGGTACCTACACTGTACAACTACTGGAGGCGGGCGAGGTGGCGCGCGTGCAGGCGCAGGTGCGCGCCGCCGCCGCCGCGCTGCCGAGGGACAAGCGCCCGCCGCCGCAGCTGCTGCAGCGGCTGCACGACCAGCTGCTCGACATCACGCAGGTACCTACACTGTACAACTACTGGAGGCGGGCGAGGTGGCGCGCGTGCAGGCGCAGGTGCGCGCCGCCGCCGCCGCGCTGCCGAGGGACAAGCGCCCGCCGCCGCAGCTGCTGCAGCGGCTGCACGACCAGCTGCTCGACATCACGCAGGTACCTACACTGTACAACTACTGGAGGCGGGCGAGGTGGCGCGCGTGCAGGCGCAGGTGCGCGCCGCCGCCGCCGCGCTGCCGAGGGACAAGCGCCCGCCGCCGCAGCTGCTGCAGCGGCTGCACGACCAGCTGCTCGACATCACGCAGGTATCTACACTGTACAACTACTGGAGGCGGGCGAGGTGGCGCGCGTGCAGGCGCAGGTGCGCGCCGCCGCCGCCGCGCTGCCGAGGGACAAGCGCCCGCCGCCGCAGCTGCTGCAGCGGCTGCACGACCAGCTGCTCGACATCACGCAGGTATCTACACTGTACAACTACTGGAGGCGGGCAAGGTGGCGCGTGGCGTGTAGTGTAGGTACACTGTACATATCAAGTGAAAGGGTCAGTGAAAACGTATTTGAAGTAATTTAGGAAAAAAGACGAAAATTGACCATTCCCCCCCTTATCTCCGAAACTACTAGGCATACAATTCTGAAAAAAAATTGGAAAGTAGTTAGTGGTAGATAGTAGATTCCAGGAAAACCTATAAGAAGTTTGAGTATTCAAAGTAACGAGAGAATTCTAAATATTTTTGTGTATTTTGTATGGAGCGCGTGATGCTTAGAGCATAGCAATTTTACGGAACCCTCACCACGCGAGTTGAACTCGCACTTGTCCGTTTTTATTCTTACGTTTTTGCATTTATTTTATATACGATTTTTGCTCTATCGACGCGATCGAGGCATGCTCCCACGATTTTTAAAGGTTAAGCAAACTTATGAAATGTTATCCCAGTCAAACTAGAAAAATCGAATGGAAGGTATCCAAAGTTTTAATTGGTAGTTAAACTTTGTATTGCCATTAATAGTATGTTGAATTGAATTTCATGAACAAAAATTCTGCTTCGAACAAAAAAACAACGTAACTTTTGTACGATATCTACAGTTATACGAAGAATACGCCGACCGCTACAACCTGTGGGAGTGCAAGCTGGCCATAGTGCAATGCTCGGGGCACAACGATGACCTGCTGGTCGAGAACATCTGGAGCAACATCCTCGCCGAGGCGGAGGCGGCGGCGCGCGCGCTGCCCTCGCCCGGCGACCGGCTCGCGGCCGTGCTGAGCAAACTCACTACCCTGGGGCGGGAGTATGTTAACACGGGACATTGTTTCCCGCTGTGTGAGTATTGTCTTCGTTTTTACTTCTCAATAGGCTTGTGACCTCATTTTAAATTGATAACGTAGTATTGGTAAATTACTAAACCATAAAATTATTGTAATAAAGCATAAATTACAAACTATAATGAAAATGATTCAAAGATATGTATATACCTTCAAAGTTCAGAAAAAATAGGCATCTTTTTATTGTCCAAGAGTAAATTTAAAACTACCAAGCGAATCCTTACGCTTTTATAGAAACAAAATTGTATGACAACTAAGGACCTAAACGCAGTATTTCGCGACCGAAACAGCAATTTACTTGATTTTTCCCTACAATGATTAGTTCAAATAGCAAAATGTGACATCATACTTTGGAGTCAATCAGTATGAAGAGTTTCGGTTGCGCCAGCGAGGTCCGTCTTTAACTCAATTTTTTAGGTGTTTTATGTTCTTTAATTGTAGTTGCTCCCATACATTTGTTCCTCTCCAAAAACTGGTTCGAAAGGCATCGTAAAAAAATCTTGGGTCCACACGCCTATTTTCCCACAGAAGAAAAGTACTGTAATGTTCTGGCCGAAATCGTTACAGATTTGTCGCATGCCTATCTCGGACTTAGATCTCACTTTGTCCATCTATTTCTTACAGTCTACACGTGGCTTAGAACGATTCAAATACTGATATTTAAAATGTCAAAGTCAAAATGTGATTTATAATATAATGCCTTCTTTACAGATTTTATCGTGCGTCAGTTAGAAATATTGGCTTGCAAACTTCAAGCAGACCAAGGCATGGTTTTTAGAACAATTTTGAACATTGGAGTTTCAATGGAGCAAGTCTTGGATATTTATATTAAGTGAGTATTATTCTTTCTTTTGGACACTTACTTTAGTGTGTAATGTTTCAGAATATAGTACATTTCGATGCTAGTGCGGAAAGTATGTCATTACGTCACGAGTACCGAGATATCTGACGGGACGAGTGAAGAATGACATTTCCGCACGTGTATCGAACGACGTTTTTTAATACAGTTGCGAAAAAATAAGAAAAACAACAAGTAAGGAATTCGAAACTTTTATATTATTCATTCTGTAACATCAATGTAATACAGTTGAAAAAAATTAAGTTTAATACAGTTCAAATACAGTTTAATACAATTCTATCTTATTTATTTTTTATTGACAAAATAATTTATGGTACAATTAGTACAAGGAAAAGTAAAAAGCACTAGTGCGCGAAAACCAACTTTCCGCACGCTCAACAGCTACGTAAAGTAGCACTTTTTGAGCAACTGTATTAAAATAGTATTTTATGCAACAGTTGTATAAGAGAGGTCAAAAAAGGCGAGTGGCGTGGGTTACAATGTGAGCCGAAGGCGAACATTGTAAAGAAAGACGCCACGAGCGTTTTTTGACTTAGTTATACAACGTTGCATACAATACTTTTTCTACGACTAGCTACTATGGAATAAAATGCAAAAATAAACAAAGAATAAATTTTTCTTAAACTTTGTCGTATAGGTGCCGAGATTTAGAAGGCAACAAATTTTCGGTCACTGCTTGTGGGCTGCCGGTGTATTTCTTCTGGTGTAGAAGCAATATTTTCATCGTCATCCATTTTTATTACTTTTGAGAAACACCAACTATTTTGTAGCAAACACAACGGCCGCAAACTCAAACAACAATTTATAAAATAACCGGGAATTCGGGAAACATGAAAATGAGACAAATGGGTGTCTATGGTTAACTTTGTCTTTAATTGATGTCAACTTGCCAGTACTGCCATATTAAGAATAAAGGTTTTTCCTAAGTTAGCAGCAATGCTTTTAGTTCAAAAATTTCTAAAAAGTAATAACATTCAGTGGTTTGTTAAGTTGGTAGTACCTAATGTATAGGTTTAGAAGCGTATGGCTGCTAAGCGTATCGTTTTGGCGACATAACAGCACGGTTGTGCCGTACTGTTATGGGGAATAGAGTATAGACTTTTCTGCAAACTTATTTTGTATGTCTTTATATTAGTGTTCGTGACTATGTAAATGACAGATAAAAGTACAGGAGTAGAAAAAATAATTTTACAGTACACATGGTGTTACTTTCCCGCACTAGTGCGAAAATGAGCACTTTCCGTGCATATGTTGAAACTTTAAAGAGCCATATGTACTGCAAAACGTTGTACGATACACGTGCGAATAGGTAATTCGCATCTCGTGTCGATTTAAAACACTCCCTTCGGTCGTGTTTTAATTTATCGCCACTCGATGCGAATTTCCTATTTTCTGCACTTGTATCGTAAATAACTATTACAGTACACATGGTGTTACTTTTCCGCACGAGTGCGAAAATTAGCACTTTCCGTGCATATGTTGAAACTTTAAAGAGCCATATGTACTGTAAAACGTTGTACTCTCCCTTCGGTCGTGTTTTAATTTATCGCCACTTGTTGCGAATTTCCTATTTTCTGCACTTGTATCGTAAATAACTATTATTCTAATGCGTACCTTACGATTTTCATTAATTTATACAAACCACAATCTCTATCTAGAATATTAATTAAATATAATAAAACATTAGTATGTTATTTATTTAGTTAAATCATTTACATGTAGTAGCATATAATAGTTTACAATTCTCGAAAAGAGCCTTTTCCAAGCAGCCAAATCGTGCGGAAAGTGCCACTTTTTCGCACTAGTGCTTTTTACTTTTCAGTTTTTTTTTTTACTGCGTCATCAGCCCGACGCAATAGTACATTTCGATGCTAGTGCGAAAAGTATGTCGTTACGTCACGAGCACTGAGATATTATATCGGGACGAGTGAAGAATGACATTTCCGCACGTGTATCGAACCACGTTTTTTAATACAGTTGAGAAAAAATAAGAAAAACAACAAGTAAGGAATTCGAAACTTTTATATTATTCATTCTGTAATATCATTGTAATACAGTTGAAAAAAAATGAAGTTTAATACAGTTTAATACAGTTCTGTCTTATTTATTTTTTATTGACATAATAATTAATGGTACAATTTGTACAAGGAAAAAGTGAAAAGCATTAGTGCGCGAAAATCAAGTTTCCGCACGCTAAACAGCTACATAAAGTAGCACTTTTTGAGCAGCTGTATTAAAAAGAGGTTTTATTACTTGAGGAAAGTTCTACAAATTTATCAATTACACCTTTTCTTTCATGTAAGAGTCACATATACAGGGTGGAAAGATAAGTCGGGCCCTGGAGGGAAACTACCTGAAATCCTTAAGCTGGTTCATTTTACTTAAATGAGACATTCCTTTATTTTTAAAAAGAAACAAAACTGCATTCAAAGATTTTCTAAAACTCGCTTGCCTCGCCCGGGACTCGAACCAACTAAAATTTAAGAAAACAAACACTCCCTATTTTATTATATTAATCGATAGTATTATTATTCAGGGTAAAATTACTGCTCACTTTCAACAAGTAAAAGACACGTAACAGAGGGCCCGACTTATTTTTCCACCATGTATACAAATAATATACTAAACGTTTTATTAATCATTTAAAATGTTGGTTTTGATTAATAAATTAATTAATTTTAAATATTCACTTAATATGTTTCGCTGAACGCATATTTTGCTTATGCTTTTGCGATACGACATGGAGGGCATTTGCACATGCGCAGTAGGACATATGTTGTTGAGCGCGCATGTATTTAAAACAACTCCAAAGCAAATAAAAATGGCGGGATTCTCCATTTTTATTTGCTTTGGAGTTGTTCTGTGTAAATTTGTTGAAAATTTCGAGTAAAAGTGACTAATCAGTAATAATAATTTACTTAATAATAATTTATTGCGTTCCAATAGTTCAGTTTGTTTTGTAGAACTACGGTACAGTGTTTTTTGCTGTGGAACATAATGAGTTACTCAGAATTAATTGCGTTTCCTAACCACAAAACAATGGTTTTAAGTGAATAATTTTGACAAACGATACGGAGAAGAGTAAATTCAATTTTAACCTATCTATTTTAAACAACTAAAACAAAATAAATATAGAAATATTTATTTTGTTATTTGAGTGGATTGCAAAAAAATTACATAGTTAAGAGCTTTAATCTAATCTATGATTTAATTTTTTACAGTTTCATAACGACAATTACCCATATATTTTATATGGCTAATTGTCGTCACGAAACTGTAAAAAGTTAAATCGTAAATTAGATTAAGGCTCTTAACTATGTACAATTTTTTTGCAATCCACTAATTTCCTCTCACAATGCATAGTAAAACGATGTATGTACACCCGCGTAATAGTACATTATTGCCGTGGCCGGGAAGGAGGCAATTGCAGGCTGAGTATTTGTACGAAGCCTGCAATTGTCATTCCGGCTAAGGCTAATATAGTGCTTTTCTCAAAAATGGGGGAATAATAAACTTTAAATATCGTTGCACAACGTGAAAATATAAATGATTTCCCGCCGTTTTTCTTTTTAAACCGAATCGCAATTGTAATTTTCCACCGAAAAACGCAAACTATTTGAGACACATAGAAAAACGTCGCGTTTGCAACAGAAAAATACGAGTTGAATTGGCTGAACACGACCTGTGCCGTCTTTTATATGCCGGTTTCAACTTTTTTAAAAGTTTGGTACTCGACAAATAAAGGAATTTATATGTAACATTCCAGGCGGCCTGCAATAAATATTTTTGCGGACAATCCTACACAATTGCGGGCCATTTTTGAGAAAAGGTAATTTCCGACTCGTGTCTATTATAGATTCGGTCGTTTCACTCGCTCATGTATAAAAATGACACTCGTCGGAAATCACCTACTTTCCACACTTGTAGCGTAAATAACTACTTTTTTCGTGTGATGTCGAAAGTTACTGTATGTGTGCCCTTATAGACTTCATAACGTGGCTTTTATAAGGTGACTCGTTCTTTATGTTCTCTGTAAACATTAGAGCGCCCACACATTACAGCCACCAGAGGCCGCCACTAAACGCAACCACTCTGCCGATTAAGCCAACAAGCGCGGCCACTTAAGCCGGCACTTAATTAGGCAACATTTGTTAATAAACTTTTATGACATGTTTAATAACAAGTTTACCATAAACATTGTTTCTGAAACTTGGCAGTCCACGCTTGTCAGTTGTTGCTAGGATGTCGCACGAGGAGGTAGTGATGCTCTGTGCTGCTTTCATAATTGATTTTATTTGAAGCATCCCAAAGTAAATAATGCTGTTGAAAAAGCTCTATGAGCATCGAAACCTGGTTGTTAGACACACTGCTTCCATGTTTATACTCGCGCAACACACGTCCACACCTGTTGGTTTTTGCTTATAAACTAGATGTTTCGTCACCTTTGTTTAGAAACTGTTTACGGAGATGATGAAATATTGTGAAATACTGTTTATCCACACGCATACATGTTTATAAATAGTGTTTATTAACAAATATTGCCTAATAAATACCCGGCTTAACGGCCAAACCACGACATTGCGCGGCGGCGGCAGCGGCAGCGGTTTTTATAATTAATTGCGTATGATCCCAACTAACCACAGTGCGTTGCGCGTCTCGACCGCGCAATGAACAGATAAAACGCTTGTCGCGCCGTAATTAGCGCAATGTCGAAATAGTGAGCACTTAACGCTCCATGTGCGCGGATGCTATACAACATGTATGAAAGAACTCGTCCGCAACTTGTGCCTATCCCTAGTGGCTCAATGTGCGGCCGCTCTTATGTTAACATCAGGTCGACTCGATAGAAGTCCGGTACTATAAATTTCTAATTCAATCGTTACGAATCCGATATTTTCCTAATCAGGCTGGTGAGCGTGAACGAGCGCGTGTGGCTCGGCAGCGGCGACGAGACGCACGTGATGGGCGCGGCGGCGCGGCTGCTGGAGGCGGCGCGCGCGGAGCTGGCGCCGCTGCCCGCCGCGGCGCGCCGCCGCGCGCGCGCGCGCTGCAAGGACCTGCACGAGGCCGCCGTCTCCTGTCTACAGGTGAGCTCACGCAGACTGAGAGTGCACGAGCGCGTGTGGCTCGGCAGCGGCGACGAGACGCACGTGATGGGCGCGGCGGCGCGGCTGCTGGAGGCGGCGCGCGCGGAGCTGGCGCCGCTGCCCGCCGCGGCGCGCCGCCGCGCGCGCGCGCGCTGCAAGGACCTGCACGAGGCCGCCGTCTCCTGTCTACAGGTGAGCTCACGCAGACTGAGAGTGCACGAGCGCGTGTGGCTCGGCAGCGGCGACGAGACGCACGTGATGGGCGCGGCGGCGCGGCTGCTGGAGGCGGCGCGCGCGGAGCTGGCGCCGCTGCCCGCCGCGGCGCGCCGCCGCGCGCGCGCGCGCTGCAAGGACCTGCACGAGGCCGCCGTCTCCTGTCTACAGGTGAGCTCACGCAGACTGAGAGTGCACGAGCGCGTGTGGCTCGGCAGCGGCGACGAGACGCACGTGATGGGCGCGGCGGCGCGGCTGCTGGAGGCGGCGCGCGCGGAGCTGGCGCCGCTGCCCGCCGCGGCGCGCCGCCGCGCGCGCGCGCGCTGCAAGGACCTGCACGAGGCCGCCGTCTCCTGTCTACAGGTGAGCTCACGCAGACTGAGAGTGCACGAGCGCGTGTGGCTCGGCAGCGGCGACGAGACGCACGTGATGGGCGCGGCGGCGCGGCTGCTGGAGGCGGCGCGCGCGGAGCTGGCGCCGCTGCCCGCCGCGGCGCGCCGCCGCGCGCGCGCGCGCTGCAAGGACCTGCACGAGGCCGCCGTCTCCTGTCTACAGGTGAGCTCACGCAGACTGAGAGTGCACGAGCGCGTGTGGCTCGGCAGCGGCGACGAGACGCACGTGATGGGCGCGGCGGCGCGGCTGCTGGAGGCGGCGCGCGCGGAGCTGGCGCCGCTGCCCGCCGCGGCGCGCCGCCGCGCGCGCGCGCGCTGCAAGGACCTGCACGAGGCCGCCGTCTCCTGTCTACAGGTGAGCTCACGCAGACTGAGAGTGCACGAGCGCGTGTGGCTCGGCAGCGGCGACGAGACGCACGTGATGGGCGCGGCGGCGCGGCTGCTGGAGGCGGCGCGCGCGGAGCTGGCGCCGCTGCCCGCCGCGGCGCGCCGCCGCGCGCGCGCGCGCTGCAAGGACCTGCACGAGGCCGCCGTCTCCTGTCTACAGGTGAGCTCACGCAGACTGAGAGTGCACGAGCGCGTGTGGCTCGGCAGCGGCGACGAGACGCACGTGATGGGCGCGGCGGCGCGGCTGCTGGAGGCGGCGCGCGCGGAGCTGGCGCCGCTGCCCGCCGCGGCGCGCCGCCGCGCGCGCGCGCGCTGCAAGGACCTGCACGAGGCCGCCGTCTCCTGTCTACAGGTGAGCTCACGCAGACTGAGAGTGCACGAGCGCGTGTGGCTCGGCAGCGGCGACGAGACGCACGTGATGGGCGCGGCGGCGCGGCTGCTGGAGGCGGCGCGCGCGGAGCTGGCGCCGCTGCCCGCCGCGGCGCGCCGCCGCGCGTGCGCGCGCTGCAAGGACCTGCACGAGGCCGCCGTCTCCTGTCTACAGGTGAGCTCACGCAGACTGAGAGTGCACGAGCGCGTGTGGCTCGGCAGCGGCGACGAGACGCACGTGATGGGCGCGGCGGCGCGGCTGCTGGAGGCGGCGCGCGCGGAGCTGGCGCCGCTGCCCGCCGCGGCGCGCCGCCGCGCGCGCGCGCGCTGCAAGGACCTGCACGAGGCCGCCGTCTCCTGTCTACAGGTGAGCTCACGCAGACTGAGAGTGCACGAGCGCGTGTGGCTCGGCAGCGGCGACGAGACGCACGTGATGGGCGCGGCGGCGCGGCTGCTGGAGGCGGCGCGCGCGGAGCTGGCGCCGCTGCCCGCCGCGGCGCGCCGCCGCGCGCGCGCGCGCTGCAAGGACCTGCACGAGGCCGCCGTCTCCTGTCTACAGGTGAGCTCACGCAGACTGAGAGTGCACGAGCGCGTGTGGCTCGGCAGCGGCGACGAGACGCACGTGATGGGCGCGGCGGCGCGGCTGCTGGAGGCGGCGCGCGCGGAGCTGGCGCCGCTGCCCGCCGCGGCGCGCCGCCGCGCGCGCGCGCGCTGCAAGGACCTGCACGAGGCCGCCGTCTCCTGTCTACAGGTGAGCTCACGCAGACTGAGAGTGCACGAGCGCGTGTGGCTCGGCAGCGGCGACGAGACGCACGTGATGGGCGCGGCGGCGCGGCTGCTGGAGGCGGCGCGCGCGGAGCTGGCGCCGCTGCCCGCCGCGGCGCGCCGCCGCGCGCGCGCGCGCTGCAAGGACCTGCACGAGGCCGCCGTCTCCTGTCTACAGGTGAGCTCACGCAGACTGAGAGTGCACGAGCGCGTGTGGCTCGGCAGCGGCGACGAGACGCACGTGATGGGCGCGGCGGCGCGGCTGCTGGAGGCGGCGCGCGCGGAGCTGGCGCCGCTGCCCGCCGCGGCGCGCCGCCGCGCGCGCGCGCGCTGCAAGGACCTGCACGAGGCCGCCGTCTCCTGTCTACAGGTGAGCTCACGCAGACTGAGAGTGCACGAGCGCGTGTGGCTCGGCAGCGGCGACGAGACGCACGTGATGGGCCCGGCTACTGGAGGCGCGCTTGAACGGCTCAGGCTCAACCGATTTGGATTAAATTTTGCACGAAGATAGTTTATTGCCTCGATTAAAATATAGGATAGTTTTTATCCCCGGTCCACGCAGACAAAGTCGCGGGCGGAAGCTAGTTAATTTATAATAGTGTTTTTTTTGTTTATTTCATTTTAAATAGTATTTTATATAATCGTTACACAATAAGAGCTCTTAAATTTGAGTACCGTGTTTAGGCCACGAGGCTTGCCGAGTGGCCTAAGTAAGGTACTCGTACGAGAATTTAAGAGCTAATTGTGTAACTATTGTATACAATACTTTTTATACGAATCAACAGAAATAATTAAACAAACTTGACAAACTTATCTAAGCCCTGCTGAAACGAAGTTCAAGTCAGAGATGCGCCGCGTCGTTGATGTCTTTTGTATTGGAATCAACGCGACGTCCTATTGGTCAAATTCATTATAGTTCAGTAAAGTCGCCACGTGATTGGTCGAATTTATTTTAGTTGTCTAAAGCGTTGTCTTATAATTATTATAGTTGAGTTGGGAGCCATAGAAAAAAAGTATGTGGTTTTGGTTTAGTGTACGAAGTCTTAATTCAAACATTAAGTCGACGAGTATAAAAAAGTTATTTACTAACTTTCCACCCGGAAGTAATTATATAGATTTAATTGAAGCATGCATTGCCATTTTTTGTATGATTTATCTTGAATATTATAGAGCAAATGTAAATGAACCAAAATATGAAGATGCTTTTCAGAAGCTAGTTATATTTTTTTTGATGTCTGAAATATTGTAGTATTTAGTCGCTTGCTAACTATGCCTATGTCCAGCAGTGGACGTCTTTCGGCTGATATGATGAACTATTTAATAGATAATATATCCGTTACATAGAAAAAAAAATGCTAGATTAAATTATTTCCAAAATTGTCATTTTTTCCATACAAATTGTCAGTTCTAACGGAACTGTGTCCCGCAGGCGCGGCCCAACACGCAGCGGCTCATCGACCGGCTCTCCGCGGCGCAGGCGCACTTGGACCGGATGGATTGATTACAACTACTACTCTAGTACACCTATTCAATTTTAGTTTCATAAGTTTCTATTTAACTAATAATTCAATAACATTCTTCCCTAAATTGACATTTTCATCTACCGAATTCATCTAAACGTTTGCAAAAATTCAGATGATAATAAAACGCAGTAGTGACTGGAATATGTTTATTTCACATTTTACAATTTAATCGGTAACAATACAAAAATTTATTCATTATTTTCAAACTTATATTAATAACCAAAATGTCACATACCTAAACAGAATATTAATAATACGTTTATGATAGTTTAATGGCAGTGATAAGTTATAATTATTGCTAGGCCACATAAGTAAATAAATCATATGAATTGCAGTCATCAATATACATTAAATTTGTTGTTAGACCACCATAAAATATGAATAAATTTCAATGAGTTAGCTTATGTCAATCATGTGCATGTTTTAGGTAATGAGAAGCCGAAGTGATAATTTGTCCCTAGAACAAACACTGACGATTTCTATTTTTGTAAAATAAATAAGTTTCCATGATATGTAATGTTTTATTATACCTAGTACAGAGAGTTCTCCGCCGACATCGACATACAGACAACATGCTTAGTGAGATCTAATGTTGCAAAAGTGACTCAAAAAT
Organism: Epinotia nisella; assembly: GCA_932294315.1. Classification (NCBI taxonomy): domain Eukaryota; kingdom Metazoa; phylum Arthropoda; class Insecta; order Lepidoptera; family Tortricidae; genus Epinotia; species Epinotia nisella. Next base: position 12,694,335 of record OW028679.1, on the reverse strand, counting down.
GGTTATTTACGTTTTGATTATAATTAAATATTATTATAATAAGGGTAGCAAAATAAACATTTTCGTAAAGTCACTTCCCATTTGGTCTAAATATAAAGCTCTTTGGTATCGTGCATCGTGAGCATATCTCATAGTCCCGATTCCTTAGGCCTAGAAAATGTTTTGAATGTCGTTAGCACTCGAGGCGTTCGCAGCAACACCTTCAAAATAACGGAATGAATGTTAGTGACAAGTAATGCCATGTTATGAGGAATCGTCGAATGGGTTAGTGTTTACCTGCCGGCCGTCGTCGTCAGGATACGAGTACACCCCAGAGACCCCGCTCACCATCGGGATTCCCACCGCGTTCATTGAAGATATGTTACCATACTGCGGCTGCCTCTGGCTCTCTTTTTTACTAGAATTCTTTCTAACGATAGTGGTGTAAGTCGGAGTCTTTGGCATGTCTTTGATCTTCGTGCCCGACCGATAAGTCCCGAATTCGTCGGGCGGAGGCGGCAAAGAGAAGCCATCCGAAGTTTGTGTGATCACGGATGCCTCGTCGCTAATTTCTTTGGTTAATTTGTTCCGCATCTTTCTTGGCATCGTGTGAAACGTGCTGGTCTAAAATATGTAAAAAAAAAATGAATATCTGGATTAGTGAAAATAAGGGCACGTTCCCGAAATACGATTTGATTTAGTCTCTGTTGTACGGGGACTAAACAAAGCAAGAATTTTGGAGGATAAAAATGTGGTACTTATTTTGTTGATGTAGTGATTTAGGAACGAGTGGTAAAAGTTAGATACCTGTACTGGAACGTAATTTTCATCGGGAGGCAAATGCGTGACTAAGTGGTCGCAAAGATTGTCCATGTCTCGTTTCCTGTGAATATTTTGCATCGAGTGCACCCTACAACTGGGGCTGTGTCTCAGCAGATCGTTGTGTTTGTGGCTACCCTCGTGGTCAGCAAAGTCGTGCAAATACCGCGCCGAATGGAAGGAGCTTGTTCGCCTCACGTCGAAGTTCTTGGAGGGATACCTCGCCATGGCCCGGCGGAACGACTCGGTCCGTCGCACGTTGCATTCACTGTCGTCGCTATCGTTACAGGTGGTTTCTGAAAGTGCATAGTACTTAGTATATTAGTTGGTCTAAACTAACTTAATTTCGATCGGTCAGACTAAATGTCATATCGCGGTCGCGATTTTCTCTGAAGTCTATTTTGCTGCTACTTCACTAGTGCTGCCTTGGTGGGTTGACAGAAATGATTAGTCAAAATTATAAAGTATCTACGATACGATCCTCTGCTATGCGCCTCGTCAAATATACGTCGGCCTATACTGCATCATTATAACGTTTGTCGCTCACATATTAAGATGCACTTTTTAGAGCAATAATTACCCGCCAACGGTACCTTTATCTCAACTGTCGGTTAGAGAAGTACGCCTGCGCTGTTGCGGGCATTTAATTCTCGAAAAAATGCCCGTGTAAGGTGTAACCTTAACAACGGGTAATACTACTGTTCCTTCCGTGGCAGCTGTCGCTTTGCTGCCACGAAGTGTTGGAGCGACTTACCACCACCAGTAAGAAGCTCGTGTACTAAGTAACCTTCAAAATACGTCTTAAGAAGTTCCTAATAAAAAAAAAAATGTTTATTTCGGACCATATAAAATCCATAGTTTGTTAGTATGGCTTACAATCTATGTTAATTTACTTAATTACAAAAAGAAAAGAAAAGACACGTTTTTAACAATAAAAAAAAAAAAAAAAAAACTGTTAGGGGGCGAGGCTTGCCTATTGCCCTACTTAGCCCTCCCAATAACGACATCGACCCAGTATTTAGTAAGTGGGCAGTCGAGGCGCTCGGCCAACGTCCTCAGCATGCTGTTGCTGCTGACTCGCACACGCCTTAATACTGAGGCTATCCTTTTTCTTCTGATGGCATAGAAGTCGTCAGTTCGCGCCTCGGCGAACAATAATGAATTAATGAATAAGCAAAAGTTGCAACATAAGCAGTCATAAGTATCAAAGCATGTAAACAAGAATGAAAGCGCATGCACACACACACACACACACACGGTTTGCTTCGCGATATCAAAGCTGAGTGACGACCTTTTCAGCACCTATCGCTACGTATACTTTGAGATGCTAAATAATAGTACATTGTTTAACGAGGGGCGTAAGTAAAAACTCGAGTCATCAAAAGCCCTCCGCCTTCGGCGTCGGGCTTCTGATAGACTCTCGTTAGCAATATTCTTACGCCCGTGTTATACACAATGTTTTATCACATTTGCGAGGAAATAAATAACTACAAAAGACAGAAAAATCTAAGTTTCATACAGCTGCACCAATCAAAAATTGACAACTTCACTTCCAGATCAGTGCTAGTGGAGCGCGCAGTTCAATATTTCAACCAATCACAGAGCAGTATTCTTGCGGGGCGGGGCGTCTTGACCAACTAGATTTTTTTATTCAACCAATCACACAGCAACCAGATTTGCTTAAGCCAATCAGAGGGTTCTATATTTTTCATCACACTTGCTCGTCAATGGCGTTATTACTTGCGAGCGTACAGAGCAGTTATAGCCGTTTTACCTCCCACGGGCAGTTAAGTTTAGTTTTAAAATAATAGAACCCTTTGATTGGCTTAAGCAAATCTGCTTGCTCTGTGATTGGTTGAAAAAAAAAATCTAGTTGGTCAAGCCGGCCCCGCCCCGCCAGAATACTGATCTGTGATTGGTTGAAATATTGAACTCCACTAGCACTGATCTGGAAGTGAAGTTGTCAATTTTTGATTGCATGCGGCTGTATGAAAGTTAGATTTTTCTGTCTTTTGTAGTTATTTATTTCCTCGCAAATGTGATGAAAAACATTGTGTATAACACGGGCGTAAGAATATTGCAAACTCGAGTCATCAAAAGCCCTCCACCTTCGGCGTCGGGCTTCTAATAGACTCTCGTTAGCAATATTCCACTTACGCCCCTCGTTAAACAATGTACTATTAAAACTAAACTTAACAGCCCGTGGGAGGTAAAACGGCTATAACTGCTCTATATGCTCGCAAGTAATAACGCCATTGACGAGCAAGTGTGATGAAAACGTATTTCTTTCCTTCTTTGTTAGTACGTACCGTCAGTGTTGTAGGCACATAGCGGCGGGTTGGGGTCGCGCGGGGCCTCGCGCCGCGAGCCGCGCTCGTGCGCGCACAGCACCAGGCCGCACGCCGCCAGCGCCACCAACAACACGCCCCCGAACAAGGCCAGCGCCAGTGTTGTGATGTTTGCCACGGTGTTCGGCACGGGTTCCGCGCCTGCAAGAGGAGGTAGATATAAACATATCAAAGAAACTTACTTGAAAAATGGTTCTTTAAATACTTGATAGCCATATTTAGATAGTGTGCGGAAACGTATTTTTTTTCTCATTTGTGTTTCTTTTCCAAACAACGGGTATCGTTAATAGATTTGTGGTTTTGAAACGTACCTTTATACCTCTCACCACAGTAGAGAGTACTGCTAGCTGCATACGACCATCAGGAATAGCTTGACTGAGACGAGTTAATAGTTGCGGGTACAGAACTTGGTAGGTCGGAATCGGTTCTAAAAGTTTCCTAAAGTCCTCAAATTGAAAAATTATATACAAACCACTTGTTTCCTCGGCGATGCTGTCTTTATTTATCTCTACTAATTTGCTGTCTCCTTTATCATTCGACGCCACTATTTCGAATTTGAAGTTCTCTTGTGTTAGGTCTTGTATCAAGAATTTTGGTTCTAATTTTGTTATTGTTTCTAGAACTTCCCCTGTGTCCGTAGATTTTGCGACGATTGTGAACTTCTGGAATCGCCAATAAAATAAGTATTTAGTTACACTTAGAGTGCTACCTATGCTTATTTTACCATTAATATAATTTCTTCAAATAAGGATTCTTTATCCCTTTCGGAAACAATCTACACGGCTTCATAATGAACCAGAGTTATTTGGACGTACAAAATAAATGCAACTAGCTGCAATACGTACGGCGCCTCGGGCCAACGATAATGATTAGTCCAGTCTACACAAAATCCAACAAAAATTCAGATATAAAAAAAACTAGCTTCTAAAAAGTCACCAAATATATTAATAAATGTTTGTATCTTTATTTTGGTTCATTTACATTTGCTCTATAATCAAGATAAATCATACAAAAAAAGACAATACTACCTTCATTTAAATCTACATAATTACTTCCCGATAGAAAGTTTGTTGTAGGTATTATTGAAGAAAGCATCTTAGAACAACGTTTTATAATAAAACCGTAACCAAGGAAAAGGCCCTAATTCATAACGACAAGGTTCTAAATATGCTTGACATTGTCGTTGGCCATCGTATATGCGTTACGTACATTTTTACAAATATTCTAAGCACGTAATTCAGCTTTTGTTGACTTAAAAAAATTAAATTGATCGATCTGCTGGCTGATCTCAATAGTGCACATTTGTGATCAATAAAATTGAGGTCGTAAATAATAATGAAAAATCAGAAGAGTGTGTATGTATTGCACGAAGGCGATTGGATTTGACGAGATTAGACTTTAACGTCATAATAATGGGAACGACATACTCTCCTCCGTGTAATGCAAACCACTGGCAGATCGGAAAGCCGAAAGAGTACCTGCGGCAAGCCGCCGTCGTGGCCCTTGTCGCAAGTGACGGCGATGTCGCCGGCCTGCTTCACGGCGAGGCAGCGCGCGGGCGGCCGCGGCGCCGTCTGGTCCGTGATGAGGAAACCGCACGGCGTCTGCGGCACCCCGTGACCGACCACATCGTTCATACCCCAGCAGAATATGGAACCTGTCGTAGGAAACCATGTTTCATTATTATTTAATAAGTACAATTTACTTAATACTAACAAGAGGAATTAAAAGATTTATCAAAAAACTCTACCGCTTTTTTGCAAATATTATAGCCTAGTCACTCCCACGATTAAGAGGAATCCGACGACACCTCATATGTCGAAATCCGTCAAACGGTTTAGGCTGCAGGGCGGCAGTCAAGTAAAAATTAAACATTGCCCCACAAAACTACCTACTAACAGTTTGAACAGTCAAAAAGAAGAAGAGAAAGGGAAGCATAGGTAAGTAACATTGTAATATACTGTCCATAAATCAGTTATATTTAACTTACCTACATGGTATTATATAAGTAGATCTAGGTAACGCTTTTTTAATAGTCGCTTGAATTTATACTTATTTTTTTCACATATAATGACTCAGGCAAACTATTGAGTAGGTAGGGAATTAAAAAAAAATATGGCAGATTAAGGTTAACTAAAGTAATGTTTAAATCTCGTCTAACCTGTCGGTATTGTTGCTAAACGTATGCGATTGACATTGATTGTCGGTTTTGTTACTATCCGTAACTGTCCGTTTAAGGGGACAAAATAATGAATATGCTCTATGGGATACGCTTTTTGAGAGTTCTGTCTCCATAGCAATTATTTATCCTAGGAACGAATAGTTTACCAGTCGCCATAGCCTTGGTATTATAGGAATGATCAATGGGTTTCGATGAAGAATACTCTGAATCTGAATTAGCATAGATTTAGGCATAGGTAGAAACGACTCTGTAGCATGGTATCCTTGAAGGTGTAAGGCAAGGAGCGGCAACATAAAATAATGGCCTGTGCGCAAATCATACCTATTTTAAGAGAAAAGAGCAGACGCGTGGCATGGACTCATATTCTTTTAGGCATGGCAAGCCGAATATATATTATGGTGTAAGTACTTTTACTTCAAGATTTGTAGGAAAAGGTGCTCAATAGACAAACAAGTCGGTAGCTATCTACAATCATCTATATCTAGTTCTATGAACAACTGTTCTTTATATGGGTTCCGAGAAGCAGAGGAATTAGAGGAAACAATGTCGGCAAGCCGAGCCCTGCGTTCTGAGGCAATAGATCACCCGGGATCAACGCTAAGATGAACTAGGCGTGAAATAGTGGAAGAGTAAAGCTACGAAGCGGACGACGGAAGTGTTCTTGACAAAATAGCTATTATAATTGAAATTCTACTTACTGAACGCCGTGTCATTCGGTCGGGTGTACAAATATGTTGAGTTTTCCGATATGATTACATCCCGAGGAATAGTGTTTTCGAATATATCTGCTTTCGCTACTTCGTTCATAAAGATCCAGCCGTACTTGAGCGGCGCTGGATTGGCCTTTACGTTGCAGGTTATGTTGATGGACTCTTCCACTTCCAGGCCGTACTCAGCCACGCTTTCGTCTTCGCAAAATGCTGGGTCTGAAAAGCATAATGTCTGGTTTTAAGGCCAGAAGACAGTCGCTTTCGTAAAACTAGTGCCTAGGCCCTAAGCTCGTTTGAGCACTACCGGGAAAAACGCTAGGAGGATGAAATCGAAGTGATAAAAGCGTATCGTAATAAGTTTCTATCAAAAAAATAATTTTTGGTACAAGTTTTTATTGCCGACTGTACTTTTCTGTATACCGTCATCAACTAAGTACTCATTGAGACGATATTAACGAGCCCAAACTCAACGGGGTTACGTCGGGTACCTATTTAAGTACTGAATTCCCATGGCTACCTTCTGTCTCCATCATCAGATCAGCTCGATGGTACCATAATATTGAATTGTCATCCAAACTATACCTTTACCCAAAATTTCAGCTCGAAGATATCTGCTTCAAAATTGAGTTGCAGATTTTGACGGACAACTTTCATACTTACATACGAACAGGTCAAGTTAATATAAAGCTTGTAATAATAGGGAGGTACTGCACTGCAAATAGATAGTACAATTTTCTTTTTATGACACAAAGATATCTATTTGACACACGCATGAAGAAATATCGATCTCTACCTATTCGTCACGTGTAGAAAGATGTATGTATATAAGTACACGCTATTATTAGACAAGCGCACAAAGTATTAGGTAAGTAAGAACGTGATTAATTCTCATAGGTGGAAGATCTACTTATAATGTGAAGATACATATGTGTATAGCCGTCCACGTAAGCATGCCACAGAGCGTTGTGTTGTAGTATATGAGTGCATTAAGAGTGACCTATGTTAACATACAAGTAATGTCCAAATAAACAGGATCGCTATGAGTAGAACCCTCGAGGTTGATGGCGCCGCAAACATACTCTCCGCCGTCTTCCTCTGTCACCTCGTACAGCTCCAGAACCGGGTGAAAACTGGTGTCGTTACTGCCTTGGTAGTGAGATATTATATCGTCCTGTAACATAGCATTGTTTGCAAGTTTGAATAGGGTTTGCGACTACAGTAAAAAAAAAAAATCTTACATTACCAATTAATAAAACTCAAGATTGCTTCGGAAAACATTCAGCTTCAACTCATACAATATTAGTTAAAGCAATGACGCGTAGTTGCAGTGTCCAAGAGACAACCGGATGGCTCGCGGTATTTGAGCTCCCGAAGTGTTGTGGAACCGCTCTATGCAAACCGAACTGAGCCAACTTGGATTGGGCCTTACGGAGGGGGGTGAAAAAAAAATTGTCGCGAGGCAGCCGATTGAAACAACATTTCATTATAATAATCAGCGTGCCTACACACTTTCAGGCTCGCGACAAATATATATTTTTTCATACATTTTCCTATTTCCGCCCCAGTCTAAGGGGGCTCAGTTCGAGTTGCACAGGGCGGTTCCACAACACTTAGGAAGCTCAAACGATGCGACAATAGCGACTCGATACTGCAACTAAGTACGCGTCATTGCTCTGAATATATATAATCACTATTTGAAGACTTTTAATACATAAAGTTCAAAAACGCCATCGTAAATCGTTTCCTACAATCAGTTGGGTTAGTATGAAGATAGGTTTTTGAGGTTTCATAAAAAAATTATATCAGTCAAATATCGTATATCATCATCATCAGCCGAAAAACTGCCACTTCTGGACATAAGCCTCCCCCACAGAGTGCCACAATGACCGGTCCTGCGCCTCCCGCATCCATCGGACTCCTGCGTCCTTTCCCAGGTCATCAGTCGACCATGTCAATACCGTATTTTACTATGCTCTAATTCGAAAATGTGAGAAGAGTTGTTACCTCGTGAAACCACGTGAGCTGGTAAGTCGGCGGATTGGCTTGGTGCGTGCAGTTGAGCGTGACGTTTGAACCCTTGACGACGTGTAGTGCGCAGTTTTCCGCGTCCAGCACACCGCCGTACTCCACGGTTATGTTCAGTACCGGAGGATCTGAGTAAGGAGAAAAAGCTATTTATTCTTACCTGATCAATCAGCTACCTACAACGACCTATGTGGCTATTACTTATCTAGGTACTGGTGAAATATACTGAGTTAGGTACTTATACATGTATCACAAAATCAGCGTTTATGACTTAGTGGTTATATGAATGATTCTTTTCATTGTTATCGCAGAACTGCATTTTTGAGGTTTTTTTCTTAAGTGTTTTTTCATACGCTGTCAGCTTCCCTTTCGGAACATGGTATCCGTTTCCCAAAACACCCATTCCTAAAACATCCGTTCCCGTCACTAACGTTTCCTTAATAATCTGTTTCCCGATATATGCGTTTCCCATAATGTGCTTTTCCCAAAAGATACGTTTGGCTTGATATCGTTTCCCAAAAAGACCTAAGTAATCTCAAATCGACCCTTCCCGCCGCTACCGTTTCTTAAAATAATCCGTTTCCCAGAATGTGTTTACTCAAAAGATACATTTGGGTTGATATCCGTTTCTCAAAACACCCGTTCCCAAAACATCCGTTCCCATCACTACTATACGGGTGTTTTGACATAAGGATGCGATGAGAAACGGAACTTTTATATAGGCATACGGGTGTCATATCTTTTGACATACAAATGCTATGAGAACCAGGTGTTTTGACATGCGGATGCTATGAAAAACGGGTCTTCTGGCGTACGGTCAGTTACTTTGGAACTGATGTTTTGGGAAAGGGTGTTTTGAGAAACGCATAGAACGTTCCGAAACCTCAGCTTCCTTATCGGCGTCGAACAAGCTTTTGAATGTTAAATAACTGTATTGTAGGTATATAAGTATTACAATCCTGGAAAAGAATACCTACGTCAGTAGGTAAAGTACTAACAGAACACCGAGAGCGGGAGAGCCGGCGCACAGGTGAACTCGCCGTCGGCCTCGGGCCGGTACGCGGGCACGCAGCACGTGACCCGCGCCTCGTCCCACGTGTGGTCGATGCTTAGCTCGATCTCGCTCACCAGCAGCCGCTGGGATGCCATCTCCTGTTACCAGAACATTCAACTCAACAGGTACCTGATCATCGGGAGACCTCAGTGGGTACAAACATCTTCTGGAACCTCCTTGAAATTATTAATTGGCTCGGATGCAACCTTGATAAGCGATAGGAGGAGTTACGATTAAAGGTTTAAAAGGGGCGGACACATGTTTTCATCATCAAAAGAGCATCACAAAGCGGAACGAAATCTCGTGCGGTTTCATTGTGACTTTGTCATAAAACTTACGGTAACATTCTGCACCAGGTTGATGAGCGTAGAATCGCCGACGCGCCAGGTGATTGGCGGCGTGGGCCGCGCGCCCAACACTCGGCATTGCAACGCTACTATGTCTTCTGAATGCACGCGGCTGTCATTGGCACCTAGAGCGCGCACCGCTACCAACTCCGGTGGTACTGCCAACAAAATTATTAAATAGGTAGGATGGAAATAGGTTTGTATGTCTTGACTACTTCAAGAGCACTTGCCTACTTAGGATTTAGGTAACGAGTAGGTACAGTCAGCAGCAGAAGTAGCTAAGCGGACCGGGTGTTCAAAATGACCTGCACGCGACTTTATTCTTAAGTAATTAAGAGCGTGTGTAGGTCATTTTGAACACCCGGCCCGCTTAGCTACTTCTACTGCTGACTGTACCTACCTTCGTTTGCTCTTGTAATGTAACGATTCTTTCGCGACCAAACCACAATAAGTACCGTACCTACCTAAACCTGCGGCAATCGCTTACGTAACCTCTAAAGGTTTAAGTTTAAGGGGTGGTATTAAAAAAAACACGAACCTGTGCTCCTCGTCACGCAGCGGCGCCTACGTTTACGTCGCTGCGGAGACGCTGCGGCGACCACGTCACGAAACACTTACGTTCTATATCGATGACAACCTCAATAACGATAGGTAGCGTGACGTTCTTGTTGTTGGCGAGGCATATGAGCACGAGTCCGTGGTCCTCGCACCGCAGCGGCGCCAACGTCGCGTCACTGCGGACACGCTGCGGTGACAAGACAACGTTAAACAACACTTACGTTTCATATCGATGACAATGTCAATAGCGAGCGGTAGCGTGACGTTGTTGTTGTTGGCGAGGCACGTGAGCACGAGTCCGTGGTCCTCGCGCCGCAGTGACGCGTACGTTACGTCGCTGCGGACACGCTGCGGTGACAGTGCTGATGTCTTGTTCTCTAGAAGGTGCGAGCCCGTCCACCAGGTCAGCGACGCTTGAGGATTACCTGGCGGAAGCATGCGCTTTAGGCGATACAATTCATAGAAATTCACACCTGGACCATTTTGTAAGAACCATGTAAGAACCTATATTGCAACTTGCCCGCACATTGAGAAAATGGAGAATAATATATTAATTTATTTTACTGATTAAAATAATAACATTCAGATTCCCACACGTTTCTTTCTTCATTTACGTAGATAAACGGCATTAGTGGGAAATGTTAAAGAAACTATAGGTACTTCAACTTATTTTAATTTTAATAAGACATACTTACCTACGTATTATATTGAGTTAGCTCGAAGCATGTTTTCAAGCATTACCTACAATTGTTTTCCAACCTGCAACTTTTTTCTAAACATAGAAAGCAGAGTATTGTGACGTAGTTAAGATACAATAGACTTCCTATTTAACAATAGGTAGAGACCATTTTAGTTTCCTACATAAGAAAATGGATTAATGTTATCCTACTTAGGCCGCGGTTAGCGTGCCTAACAACAGCATCCTATATAAGTAAGTACGTACTGCTGCTGGGGGTTTCGGAACGTTCCATCCGTTTCCCAAAACACCCGTTCCCAAAACATCCGTTCCCATCACCACCTTTTCCCAAATAATCCGTTTCCCGATATAAGTGTTTCCCAAAATGTGCTTCTCCTAAAACACACGTTTAGCTTGATATCCATATTCCAAAAATACCTAATCCCGAAATGACCGTTCCCGTCACTACCTTTTCCTAAATAATCCGTTTCCCAAAATGTGCCTATACCAAAAGGTACGTTTATCTTGATATCCGTTTCCCAATACACCCGTTCCCAAAACATACGTTCCCGTCACCACCTTTTCCTAAATGATCCGGTTCCCGATAAATATTTTACCCAAAAGTCATGCTCATGCCGACTTTATTGTTAAAATGAACTTGAATAAAATCCTAAGTTCGTAAGTTGAGGAATGTGTATTTGAGAAACCTCTTTACAATACCACTAAATACGGGTGTCATGAGAGACGGATCTTTTGGCATACGGATGCTATGAGAACTGGGTGTTTTTACATACTGATGCGATGAGAAACGGGTCTTTTGGGAATACGGGTGTCATGAGAGACGGATCTTTTGGCATACGGACTCTATGAGAACCGGGTGTTTTGACATTCTGATGCGATGAGAAACGGGTATTTTGGCCTACGTTCATTTTAAGAAACTTTTATTTTGGAACGGATGTTTTGGGAACGGGTGTTTTGGGAAACGGATGGAACTTTCCGAAACCCTGCTGAGGACAGGTCTCCTCGCATGGGTGCACCTGTAGGTACAGTCAGCATCAAAAGTAGCTACGCAAACGAAGACGTCCAAAGTCTTTATTAAAAGGGAGTAAGAACTTTTGACGTCTTTGATTGCGTAGTTACTTTTGATGCTGACTGTACCTATCCATGCAGGTTTCCTCACCATATTCTCCATCACCGAAAAGCTATTGGTAAATGTCAAATGAAATTCCGTACAGAGGTTCCGAAAAACTTATTGGTACGAGCCGGGATTCGAACCCGCGACCGCCGTTTGACAGCTGCATGCTTCAATCACTAGGCTACCGTAGCTTAACTTAAACGCGACCTTTAACTCCAGAGAACACGTGTTTTATAACGTGTGACGACATGTGAACCAACCTCCAAAAGCGACGCAGAAGAGTTGTATGGAGTCGCCGATGTAGTAGGGGCCGATGCTGCGGCTGGTGTTGTTGCCCGCGCTGGCCGACGCCACCTTGGACGCGTTCTTCTGCAGTCCCACCCACATCCGCTGAGGAGGCTCTGCGGACACGAGTTTCTTTCAATAGCTGGCGACCCTTCCCGGTTTTACACGGGTACCTACGCACACACCTTGTCCTGACAGTTGAAGACACAACAAAAAAAAACAGACGAATCGGTCGAGCTATTCTCAATAATAGGTGTTGCCCGTATTATAATATCAGGTCAGTTGCAAAGTGCAGGCAAAATAATCGAGTGAGTGAAGTGAGCGGGAAGGTATTTGCTGCAGTGGGGTCTCTCAGGCGGCTTCGTAATTTTCTACCTACTGCAACTAAAATTGCGCTCGCTCAAACGTTACTTCTGTATCCTATCTCGACCTTTCTGAGGAGCAACTTAATAAACTTGAGCGTCTCCAAAATGTCTGCATTCGGTTCATATTTGGGTTACGCAAATATGACCATATTTCTAGTTTCCGTTCCAAACTCAACTGGTTCCCTATCGGTTATAGCCGTAACTCTTAACATTATTTCGCTTCTGTATAGTGTCCTTTTTAATCCTGCAACTCACCGCTATCTAAAAGAGAGTTTTAGTTATTTTAATTCTCTTAGAACCAAATTTTACAATAGTTCGTTTACTTTTAAGGCTATTCCAATTGAATTTCATGTGGAACTCTCTCCCCTCTTGACATTAGACAAGCAAAATCTATCGGCAACCTCAAAAAACCCCTTCTTAAAGAACGTTATTTGTCTCTTCCTAACCCTGGTTGTATTTTTTGGCTGACTGTTCATGTATTATATATTTGCATTTGTGATATGTGTATATATGTATGATTGTGTATGTATGTTTATATATAGAGCTATTTATGTAAGTGTATTTAAATAATTATTTTTTATTTTTGGTTTCTTATAATCCCTGCATAATCTAGTTTTATATCTTCCCCGATACGCAAAGGTTGTCTGGAAGAGATCGCTTTCAGCGATTAAGACCGCCTGTTGTCTACGTCTACCCACATGTCATTGTATTGTTTCTCTCTGTAACTGCTTTGTTTGTGTGAGGTGTGCAATAAAGAGTATTTGTATTGTATTGTAGTAGCATACGAGTACTACGTCACACGACACGATCCTCTTCGTCTATAGGTACCTAAGGTTGCTTTCTCTTTGACGGTAACGTATATAAACATTGCACGATATAGGAATGTCTGAGTTCATTGTTTCTGCCCTATATAATATACGGCATACAGGAAGACGGCAATAATAAAATGTATGCCAATGTTTGTCGAAGGTCACATTTAATTTACTCGCCCCTGACGGGCATTGCATTATTCATGATGGGACGTAAAGGGAGCTAATGTGTCTGGAATATAATACTTATCATATTACCGTTCCACACAGTAGCTAATACACAATTACACATGTACAAGTTCATTATAAATACGTGATACCTAATTGACATATAACTATATGTAAATAGTAAGTATAGGTACCATTCAATGTATAGTCAGCTCAAGCTGCAAACATATCGTCAATACTAAATTAACAGGCTCGCAGATTCATAAAATAAATTCTAATGCTTATGTACCTATTCGATAAAGGCTAAACGTATAAGGTCACAGTAACTATTTCTAGAATCATTTTGGCTACTCTTCTTACACCGTAAAGCGATCAGTATAGGTATACAATACATACGAGCACGTAGGTAGTTGTTTCAAATTAGACGAATTAACTCTTCTTCTACCAGCATGGGAGATTATGACATCTAGGTACTTGCATTAAATCGAGATATTGATTCTCTAGTTTAACTGTGCTGGATGAATGATTGTTACCGCTAACATTACGAAGTGTTTGCGCCGCATAATTGTTGGGTAAATGGACGGAATTGTTCCGGCGCAGCATCCTCATTAAACTAGGGAGCCAATTAATCGAGCGCGCTATTTCTCGGCATAGGTAAACTTGCAGCGCTGGTTTTACAGTCTGGTTGTTAATAAAACGAAACCTTATGTACAGAAGCTTCAGTGACAGCTATAGGTTGAAAATACCGTGATTGTTTGAGTTGAGCGAGGTCAGCTTAGGATAATATTAACAACAACAATAACAACTTAACCGATTGCTGATGTGATTTGATTAACTTGCGGGAATAGCATGGTTGTCATTTTACCACTTAACTATGTGGATAAAACATTTGTCACGTTCCGACATTAGTTTGCGATTGAGAGAGTGGCGAATATCTTATTGAACACGATAAGTGATAAAATTACAACAATGTATGTATTGAGAGTAGGTACCTACATTATTTTAATATACCTACCATAACAACATAAATTAAAAAAAATAAACATACTTAGAACCCGATATCGTTAAAACGCAAACTCATGGACATATGTGCATTCTGCCAATCTTTACATACGGAGCACAAACTTGGTCTTTGACAAAAGTTCAGAAATCTGCCCTCAAGGTTTGCCAGAGAGCCATGGAACGCAGTATTTTGGGCGTGAAATTAACAGATCGCATTAAAAATACAATACTGCGTTCCAAAACTCAGATAGCTGACGTAGCTTACACAGCCGCGAAACTTAAATGGGACTGGGCCGGACACGGCTGCCGCATGCCAGAAGCGTTATGGGCTACAATTACCACCAAGTGGGTCCCGCAGAACAGAACACGGCGTCGCGGTACACCACGTAGGAGATGGCGAGACGAGCTTGACGACTTCCATCAAGACTGGTGGGAGGCTGCCCAGGACAGGGATAAATAATAAATAAATAAAATAATAAAAATTATTTATTCAGTCACATAAAGGTTTTACAATAATCAGTTTATGGTACCTCTTTTTAAGTATAAAATACCTGTGCTAAGAGGCACCGCTCTTCCATAGTTGTTGGACATGTGGAGAATAATAATTTAAGAGTAATTAAAATTAAAACAAACTCAAATGAAATAAATGAACATTCTTATATGTTAACAAAATCAGAATGTCTTATCCTAAGTTACAATTTATAGTACCTATATAGGTAGGTTATGTGGGTACGAGTATAAAGTATGTGTTTGTATGCATCTATATTTGAAAAATGTTTTGTAATAAATTTTCTATATCATAATAACTTTTAGGTTTCAACCAATCATATAAGTATATATATTTTGCATTCATAATAAGGTAAGTGATAAATGTTTAAGTGCTTATTTAGGGTGTTATATAAATTGGCAGATCTACTAACAAATTGTCTACTGGCAAATGTTGTATTAATAGAAATGGTTGGTATTACATTTTTATTCCGTCTTCGGTTTTGTGTGAGTGGTGAATATACAATTGACTTGTGTTGTCTTAGGATAGTAAATAAAACGTATAATTTCCTGACTGATAAAACGTCGGCGAGTAAGAACAGGTCTGCAGTGGGATATCTAAAAGGCTTGAAATGCATAACTTTCAATATGAATCTCTGGGCTCTTTCGAGTTCTAAAAATTTTGATTTAGTTGCTCCTCCCCACACCGGTATGCAGTATGTAAGAATTGATTGAACAAGTGCTTGATATATCTGCTTTAGAAGTATTTTACTGGCGATATGTCTAAGGTTTTTAAAAATCCATGATAGCTTTCTGAGTCGGGTCATAATCAGTTCTGTATGTAAGTGCCATGTTAGGCGTTGATCAATTAGTACACCTAGATATTTAGTACTTTCAACCTTAGTAATAACAGAACAAGAACAGTCTACTGTGTTAATACCGTTACTCTTATTACATGTATGTATTTTGATTCTAAAGTGGCATCCTGGTTGCGAACTATTGTAGTTTGTAAAGCATATATAATTAGTTTTAGTAGTATTTAAAGTCAGTAGATGAGAGTTTAACCAAGAAGTAACTCTAGATAGTCCCTGTTCCGCGGATTTGTTTACGTCTTCCCATGTATCCCCAGAGAAAACAATTGCAGTATCATCAGCATAAGAAAAAATACTACCGTTATAAATTTGCATATCACAGAGTTGGTTGATATATACTAAAAATAAAGTTGGTCCTAAAACACTTCCCTGGGGCACGCCAAAATTTATGTTCAATTCATTACTGATGTGGTTTCCTATTTTTACTTTTTGTGTACGGTTTTGGAGATAATCTTTTAGTAAGTTTAGCGGGATGTCTCTAAAGCCTATGTTTTCTAAAGTATTGATGAGACATGGAACAGAAACGGTGTCAAACGCCTTTTTCAGGTCTAAGAAAACTGTTAGGCATTTTTTATTTTTGTCTATTTTATCTACAATTACAGATGTAAGTGCCGTAACTGCATCTTCGGTAACTTCATCCGTTTGGTAGCGACGATGCCACAGTCACACACACATATATACACAGATCCACATGTTAAACTTACCTATGTATAACCTCAGACCAAAAAAAAGATAGACGCAGCATGACGAGCAACCTAGTGAAGCCGGTTTTCAACCAAGCCAAATAAGTTTAGCACACGGTCACGCACACATAAACAGATTAAATAGCACAAAACTCGAAATATATGATCTTGACAGCATTGCGACCCGTGCTGAAGAGTTCTGTACAATTTTGTTTGTATATACAAAATACCTGCACATATGTGCAAGGTAGCCGTGTGCTAAACTTATTTGGCTTGCTTGAAAATAGGCTTCACTGGGTTGCTCATAGATTGTATCTTACGGCGTGCAGTCGTGTAAATGGTTATCATCAGCCGATGTCCATACTCCGCCATGCTACCTCCGTTAAATGTACCTGCCTGCCATAGTGTTAACTTACGGCCCGCGCGCGAACTTGACAGAGCATATATATAATCGCCCGAGTCGGCCACCGACACGCGGGATCAGCAGCCGATTGTTCATTGGACTCCAGCTGTAAATCTACCATAGTGTTAACTTACCGATAACGTTGAGTACCACTTCGGTGGTGGTGGACGGCCCGCGCGCGAACTCGACGGAGCACTGGTAGGCGCCCGCGTCGGCGACTGACACGCGCGGGATCACCAGCCTGTGCTCGTTTGCCGCCTCCACCAAGTCGAACCGGGCGTCTGGCGCCGGCACGCGCTTGCCTGACGCTCGTCGGTCATAGCTGCCGACAGATTAACTAAGTTTTATCTTATTCATACTAGGTATTTTACTTCTGTTTGAGGTTTAAATATGTACACACTTCTTAGGCTTTTGCCACGCTGGATGCGTTATGCGGTCTGCGGTCAGGTCAAATTGAATGTGTTCCATACATAATACGGGCTTGACGTGCTTTTGCGTAGATTACACTAGATTAATCTACAGGGTGGAATTTAGAACGTGATGCAAAATTAGTATTTCTGCAACTCAGTTACATAGGTATGAATAATTTAACGCAATAAAATAACTCAATTGTTAAAATTCGCCTAGTAAAAATAAACAAATTTTCTGATAACGAAATTTAACTAAGGTCCAAAATCGGTTAGTAATTTTTACCACTTAACAAAATATAGGTAGGTTTGAACATTTGAACAGTGAAATAAAACCGCCTATTCATAGGTATATGTCTATGCCTCACCCAAGTAAAACTGTACGCTGAACATTATAAAAAAAATACTTAAGAATAATTTATGACAAAAGAGCAAACAGAGGGTTTTATAACTGTGTTCAAATGCTTATTTAAAATACTTACCTACTCACAGTACTTACTATTAATTAATGCTATATTTTTAATTTTAATTTTTAATGTAATGTAATGGGTTAATACCTAAATAAAAAACATATTTATTATTATTATTATTTATTAATTTGTCATAAACGTCATAATTTTTGTGTTCGATAAAACCACAACCCAACATACCCAATTGAACAGTCTGTTTAGTCCGGAGGACTTCCAGTTGATAAAAATACCTAGCTACGTGTATTGGACTATTAAGTGTACGAAGAGTAATAAAATAAGAAACTAGATCCACTATCTACATAGGAACCACACCGCGCTTCTAACCGCAATGTGATCATTGAGCAACATTCCGACTGGGAACACGCTGTATTCGCGTACAGCAGAAGTCAAAGATATGTAAGTAGGTAGGACATGTTGTTGTGCCTAAACCTTATTGCAACGAGGTAAGGTCTAGTGATCAGTGTTGACTATTGTTGTTGTGTTTGTACCTCGTGAAAGCGGTGTTAGAGCCGTCGCGGTACCAGGCCACGACGAGCAGCTCGTCGTCCTGCTGCTTAGCCGTCACGTTGCACGGGAGCTGGGCGATATGATCCACCACCGCTACCACTGAAATGCCACTTTGTAACTTCGTACACTAAAATACAGGCAGCGTCAATATCTGTCACGACATGGCGCGCATGTATATGCCCGTTGGGATGTGTCAGATGTTCATGCGCGCTTTCATGGCTGATATTAATGCTGATGACTGTACCTAGTATCTATACTTATAGCTGTGCCTGCGGTGTACTCGTTAATTGTAGTTAACGATTAGATTATATAAAAAGAAGGTAGGTAGGTATGTTATGTCCATTTCTATATTAAATTTCACTACAATCGGTTCAACGGTTTAAGCGTGAAACGTTAAGAGGGAAGAATAGCTTTGCGATCCGTTGCAGCTCGCGACTAGTCTATAGCGATAGGTACTTTTTTGATGAAATTTCAATTTCGGGAGAATACAGTTTCCACTAACTAAATCTTAACAAATCACTTTGATTTTGATGTCGATCGCTTCAGCATAATATAATCTGGGTTTGCAGGTTTTATAAAAATCCGGCCACGTGCGAGCCGGACTCGCGCACCGAGGGTTCCGTACAAACCTGAAGGTATATAAGTAAATTATTAAAAATATTTTTATTATATGATGTAACTAAGAATTAACGGTTTTCGCTTTTACTTTATCTGTGCTAAAAGACGTTGCTTCGTACCAAATTTCAAGATTCTGAGTTCACGGGAAGTACCCTGTTTTGATTCCCTTGCGAGTTTGATTTTTTTACAGCTCTGAGGGGCAGACAGTAGACTTGAGTTGAGTATTTGATATACAATTTAGCTTGATACCTCCACGCGTTCCTGAGAAAAAAGGTCTTGACAGACGGACGGACGGACAACAATGTGATCCTATAAGAGTTCCGTTTTTTCCTTTCGATGTACGGAACCCTAAAAAACGGCTTGATTCTACCAAGTTTTATTAACAAAAATTCAGTTTTTGAGGTGCCTATAAGTTTGAATCTATTGCAAATTTTGAAAAACGGAAAACTTTTTAACCTAGTTTTTTATTGTGTCAATAACTTAGAGCATACATAACGAGTAGGTACCTAGCCTTATGTCGTGTTTGCGTACAAAAAAGTCTGCCGAATTTTGCGGGGGCGGGGGCGGGGAGCATCTTAATAGGATATGGAACTCAATTATATATTAAAAGCTTGAAGTGGTTGAACGTTTATAATATCAAGTGCTTCCTGCAACATGCGGGCATTTTTATGATCAGATTTCTCTTGCGAGGCGATTTTGTGATCGATCGTGAAATCGTCTTTGTATGATTTTTTGCACATTGAGCAAGGTTTTTTACAGAGGGGTAAGTTACTGAAAGGCTACTCCAGTTATGTATGCTCTAAGGTCAATAAGTACTAAAAAATCATGGAGATTAAAAATATTTAAAAGTGGAAAAACATTTTCTCTTTTTGTATGGACGAGTACGTAGTATTCTTCCCTCTTAAGGGACAGGGCATAAAATAAACACACACGCATTCGGCGGCTTAGCCCTTCCGGATATGGATTCTCTGGTCGCACTGCGAACCAAACTAAGTATAACAGCCACAGGTAAATAGTATTTTTAATAATCGTTACACAATAAGGGCTCTTAAAGCCGAGTACCGTGTTTAGGCCACGAGGCTTGCCGAGTGGCCTAAGTAAGGTACGAGAATTTAAGAGCTAATTGTGTAACTATTGTATACAATACTTTTTATACGAGTCAACAGAAATAATTAAACAGACTTGGTATCTAATGAAAATCTAAGCTCTGCTGAAACGAAGTCTTGATGTCTTTTGTATTGGAGTCAACGCGACGTCCTATTGGTCAAATTCATTATAGTTCAATTAAGGCGCCACGTGATTGGTCGAATTTATTTTAGTTGTCTAAAACGTTGTATAATAATTATTATAGTTGAGTTGGGAGCTCCATAGAAAAAAAGTATGTGGTTTTTGTTTAGTGTACGAAGTCTTAATTCAAACATTAAAGTCGACGAGTTTAAAAATACACTTTCGCGTCGAAGAAGGACCAATATTCAATTTCCTATATATTATTTAATATCTATGAATATAAAGGGTACCTACTAAGCAGTATAAGCTACGGTCCTTCGAGCCAAATTGAATACAAAAAATAAATTACTTAAGATTGGAATGGGAACCAATTTTGAGCTTGAGTCTTTATCAAAGGAAAAGGGGACAAGTTGGAAAAAATTGGGAACGCGATTTAAATTTTCATGTACTTAACGCAAACTTTGAACTTAATTTGCTAATCTTGATAGAAAACGCAATACTAAAACTAAGTCCGTATACCAAATAGAAGGTAGTTTTTGCCCTGATTTCACTAAACTGGAATAATAAGGATTTATGTAAACCAATTTTCGAAAAAAAACTGCAAGAATTGTTTTTTACTAATAAAAATTGTTATTTTATAAATAGCGCAACCTGCACGAAGATAACAGGTTAGGTATTAAGTATATAGGTAGGTATCATGTGTCGGAAACACGATACGATTACGTATCGTACGCGACTTACTACTACTTAGGTACTTAGTTTAGTTATTTTTTTATAACTAACATTAAGGTGTTTTCTTTTGTTTACAAACAATCCATGGACCAAGTTGTCTGAAAATAATGATATTTTATTTTTTATTTATTTATTTTACGCAAGTTTATCTACATATAAACTTTAGCTGTTAACTAATAAAATATGATGTGTAAAAACTTTAAATACACAAATTATAAAAAAGAAACATACCTGGTTCCAAGCCTTCCTGCACACTTAAACCTATTATACACGCTATATTAATAATCACTATAAATAAAACTTTCATAATGAAACTCGCACTAAACTTTTAAAATGCACTATAGGGATTAGTCACGTTCGATGTGTAAATGCAGGACATGGCCCGATTGGGTCGAGGAGCGGACACGCGCTTCAATTCTCGCGGCGGGCAAGCAATAAGCGGCGGCGCGGCGCACCGGCCGGCGGCCGGCCGCGGCCCCGGCAGCTTCCGGACCGTGACGTCACGGGCGCGGACCAAAACCCGCGGTGCCCGCTGGCTCATCGTTTACCTACCTTACACTTTTTAATTGGTGAGGCCGAAACAATTGGGGCGTCACAGCCAGCGTTACTGATTGTGCAGAACGGAAGTGAGTCTATTTTTAGACAGGAGAGATGGTTAAAAAAAATCCTCATGCTAAAATTGATAACTTAGTGTTGCTAAATCGATAGCAAACCATCAAATAATTGCAATAAAGTATAAATCACGAAATATAATTAAAATCGTAAAAAGATATGGACCTTGAAAGTTAAAAAAATTAGGATTTTTTTATTGTCCAAAAGTATATTTAAAGCTACCAATAGAATTATTTTATAGAAACAAAATTGTACGACAACTATGGACCTAAACGCAGTATTTCACGACCGAAACATCAATTTACTTGATTTTCCATACAATGATTAGTACAAATAACTTAGTGTTGAATCCGAAAAAAACGAAATGTATAAAATTCACACTAGCGAACTCAAATGTAAACTTAGCCTCAAATATTAAACTTAATGGTGAAACCATAGAATTTGTAAAGTCAACTGTATTCTTAGGTATTACGTTAGACTCTAAACTGCAGTGGGGTTCCCACATAACTGCGATAGGAAGTAGGTTGAGCTCCGCTGCTTTTGCAGTCAGGAGAATAAGGCAGCTTACCAATGTAGCAACGGCACGGTTAGTTTACTTCGCTTACTTTAACAGTATAATTACTTATGGTCTTATTTTATGGGGATCAGCGGCAGATATTGAGACTGTATTTATTTTACAAAAAAGGGCTGTTAGAGCAATTTATAACCTCGGGTCGCGTGAGTCATTAAGAGAATTTTTCAAGGAAACAGATATTCTAACACTGCCGTCGCTATACGTATTTGAAATAATAATGTATGTTAGGAAGAATTTATACAACTACCCAACAAACACTGATAGGCCCAAGGTTACCAGAAGCGCAGGGAAGCTCAAAACAACTTTTTACAGGCTAGTAAAAGCGAAAAAGTCGTTCTTGGGAAATTGTATAAAATTCTACAATAAAATTCCAAAACACATTACCGAACTTACTGACTCTAAATTCAAATCTGTCGTAAAACGGACACTCATTTCAAAAGCATATTATAAGATAAACGACTACATCATGGATAGGGATATTTGGCAGCGATAAAATCCTGCACTAGAAACCTGTCGTAAAATAAATAGGCTTTCTACTGTAGCAATGTAATTTTAAAATTTTATAATACTCTGATACTGATATGATATATTGTATACTGTTTTGAAAAAATTACACCTCGCCGAGTTTATTACGCCGGTTCTTCTCGAGGCAGAGGTTTACTTTCCGAACCGGTGGTAGTTTATCGACATTCATAGGTGCATGTAATATGCCTAAATTGAAGAATAAATCACTTTGACTTTGACTTTGAAATATCAAACTGTGACGTCATACTTCAATGTCGATTAGTATGAAACGTTTCGGCTAGCGCCAGCGAGTTCCGTCTTTAACTCATTTTTTTGGGTCCTACCGTAAACTCTGGTAAAACTACTTTGACCCGCATAATAAAAAACCACACATAGCAATGTCACATAAAAAGTAACAACGTGAGCAGTTAGCTGAAATGAAAACTAAGCTGATTTGACCGTGTTCGCACTCATAAAAAACCGGCCAAGTGCGTGTCGGACCACGCAAAACGAAGGGTTCCGTGCCTATTAAAAAGGTCGTATCGTCACAGAAATTTTACGGCACTTACGTCCTTTTCTTTAAGGAAGGCAGTTTTTCAGCAATATCTCGAAAACCTCTGAACCGATCTTGTTCAAAACAATTTTCGGTGAATGAAATTAATAAGCCCTATGTCCATGAATTTTTCCATATTTTTAAAATACACCGTTCAAAAATTAGAGGGGGGGGGACAGAATTTTAGTGACTTTCGGGGCGATTATCTCCGACCCTATTCACTAAATCAAAAAAAATGCTAAGAAACCTTATATTTATTTTGAAAGGCCTATCGATTGATGTGCCACACGGGGGGTCACAATGAAAAAAAATGTTTTGACTTTTAGTTTTATGTATGGAGTGCATCCCTAAAAAAATTTTTTTTGTCATTTTAATTACAAAACTATGTAGCGGCTAACAAAATACACCTATCCTCAAAATTTTATTCAAATACACCTTATAGTTTTCGAGTAAAATGCCTGTG
The DNA here is from genome assembly GCA_932294315.1 of Epinotia nisella. Lineage (NCBI taxonomy): Eukaryota > Metazoa > Arthropoda > Insecta > Lepidoptera > Tortricidae > Epinotia > Epinotia nisella. Next base: position 12,670,762 of record OW028679.1, on the reverse strand, counting down.
ACATACGGACAGACGGACAGACGGACAGACGGACATGACGAAACTATAAGGGTACCGTTTTTGCCATTTTGGCTACGGAACCCTAAAAAGCGGTGAACAGAGTAATTTGCGAAAGCCAAAGTTACCCCCCAGGGCTAAAGTGACCCGCGTTTTATGTTCTTTAATTGTAGTTGCTCCCATACAAACATTTGTTCCTCTCTAAAAACTGGTTAGGATGGCATCGTAAAAAAATGTAGGACACAAGCCTATTATGAAAATAAATACAGAGGATATCATTCTCTTCTCTTTTACTATATCTTTCTATGGACATGCCAAATTGATTTTGTATTGTATGTTATTCACACTTAGCATTCTAAAGGTATGCTGACAGAAACACACAAACTAAAATTAATAAAACCGGCCAAGTGCGAGTCGGACTCGCGCAGGAAGGGTTCCGTATCATTATCTATAAAAACAGCAAAAATAACACGTTTTTTGTATGGGAGCCCCCTTAAGTATTTAGTATATTCAGTTTTTTAGTAATTGTGATTATAGCGGCAACAGATATACATCATCTGTGAAAATTTCAACTGTCTAGCTATCACGGTTCATGAGACACAGCCTGGTGACAGACGGACGGACCCTAAAAATTTAAATACAAATTATTCACTATAAACATTTATTTATTGGTACAACAGTTAATATTCACATGAAACTAATCTTTCATATATCTTTGATATGTTCATGGCAAATTATCAAATGAGAGGTGGTTTTACTCCAACCACATCTGTAATTTGAAATGTATTTAAATGGTTTTTCGCCATCACTGTAACTTCAACTTATTTTTATAAAATAAAGTTTAACATTTAAATATTTATTGTACAGTTAGCATCGTAAACATGTTTACATTCTATGACTTTATTATTTAGACATAAGGTCGAAAAGTGTGTACATGTTTATGATGCTGACCATACATACACCAAGTCTTAAACAATTATTGTTTCAGTTGTTTAATAGATCTAAAAAACAGAATAGCTAATACAGCTATGGCTATGCTGCCAACAGTACCTACAGCAATTTTATTTTTCTTTGTTTTGCTGGACTCCTTTGTCAAACCCTGAAACCAAAGAAAAATACCATAATTCAGTATCAAAGAAGTATAAACTAACTAACTAGGGGAAATACAATTTCCACTTCTGCCTATTAGCAACATTTTTAATCCATACAAAAGTAAATCAATAAAATAAATGATTTATGTCACCTTGAACTCAGTATGAAGTGCCATATCCATTGAATTCAAAATTGTAGTCATTTCACTCAATGTTGCTAGAGCAATGTCGGAAGCGTGTTTCTCTTTGTGGAGGAGGCAGTCGGATAAGTTTTCAGCCTTCTTCAATGTGAGGGTGTTAGCTAGCATACTTAGGTAAATTCTATACAAATGTTGAGAGCTCTCTTCCAGTATATCAGCTATTTCTATTGGACCTAAACCTGGTTGTGGTTGACACCTGCAAGTATAAATAGATAGGTATTATATAAACATATGTCCACTTGCTTGAAATACATAAAAGCATGCCTGTACTTACTCTTGTAATTCTTGGTACAATGGTAAATTCTTTACTTCTTCCAGGATTTTATCTCTTATATTTTGATCATCTATTCCAAATTTAATTAAATCTTCATCACTCAGTTCAATTAAGGTTGACTGTCCAATATTGTTAGTCCTGTAATAACAACACTTTCAAGACTAGGAAATATAAGATGAAATGTGAATAAATCATTCCTGTAATTAAATGATATTTCCAATACCTTTCCTTATAGCATTTTTTTAAATATTTATATACTTAAATAGGTTAGGGTGTAGCAAAGGGTCTAAGCACAACTAAGAAAAAAATTCAGAGGTGGGATATCATTGACACAATATTTTTCATGGTTCTATACACAGAACAAGTAAATACTATAGAAACGGTAATGGGCGGGGTGCGCGTAGCCGGTGTTATGATTAGACGCCCATGAAACTGTCAAACGCTGTCAAAACGCAGATCAGATGTTATTTGACCGTGGGTGACGATTTTTGCCGTAATAAAAATAAAAACCTGGTGTGTTGTGCAATTATGTCGTGCCGAGAGGCAAACAGGGACCCAAAGGTTCCTCCGGGAGCGATTTCCTATCACCAGTAAGTACTGAAATAAGTGTTTTTTGAATAAATACGTAATCGATTATGACATTCGCCATTACTCCGTTGGTAAGATAGAAACGATATGCATGCTTTACATTGCTTGCTAGCTAAAGCCGCACATTAAGGAACTACCGTAATGTCACAGCAATGTATCGCGTTATTCGCGTTTGTCATTTTAACGGGGCGATTGTCAGTATGACTAGAGTGGTACCATGCCTAGTGTATGTACTTATCGATGATAAAATTGTATTACTTTATTTGTAACCCAGACGGAATTCGATTTCACTAAAATTATTATAATATGAATAGGGTTGATTGTAGTCCATCCGTTATTTGTCATCCAGTAAATATATTTTTTATTAGAAATACTTAACATGTATTAATATATAAATGTTAAAATTGTATGGTACCATTAAGTATATTTATTTGTACGTTAATTCTGTCCATATTATATTCTGTCAATTTATTCTGTAATTTATAGAATAGAATAGAAATGTTTATTGCGTGTCACATTGCAGGAGCCGTAGCATGGTTGGCCTTATCACGCGACAAGTGACAAGATAGGGGCGTCGTCTCGTTCTATCGAACGGTGTCAGCCAGTGACGCACGCTCTATCCTATCACCTATCGCGTGACAAGGCCAACCATGCTACGGGGCCAGGTTACAGATGATGAAAACAATAAAGATATAGATGTGACGCCGTGCAAGGGCACTGGAATCATGAGAGGGCTAAAATTAATACTTATACCCTTATTCATAAACGTTCATCAAACCTATAGACATACTACTTGAGAGTCATCATTGTCTAAAAATAAGTCTATTTCTAGTTCCTTGCTGGAATACTCAGATTGACTTGGTGGGGTCTACTAGTTGAGCTCTTAAATCAATTTGGTTTTATGTTAAAAGCTAATAGACCCACTAAAGACAAGAAATATTTCTATGGCAAAAATATTTTCTCTGTCTGCGTGAAGCGATTTATGAATTTATTTATGTCAAAGAAATGATTATTTGTTAATGAAACAAATGGCAATCGTATATCAAGGAATTTAAATGTTATATTTTAAATGCCTTGATATAACATATTAAAAAAAAATTGAAAATACTTTAAAACTTGTACGTATTTTAATTAAAAATTGTTAGCATGTTTTCGTGAGCTACACGATTTCTCTGACAGTTGCTTTCAGCACGCGCACTAGATCAAAATTCGTTACCCGATTTCTTAGGATGTAATTTCTCATACAAATAGCACTACTAACTGCTACTTAATCGGACTGATATTTATCAGGTTCGAATCGGCCGCAGTACGCAAATACTCTTACTCTAAGAAATAAGGGCCTTTTTTATTTTACTATATGCATATATATACCATATAATATATAAACATGTTTATTTTATTGAAATAAAAATACAAGATTATAATTAACATTAACTAAGATAAATTAAAACTAAGTTAAATCTAAAAAAGGCCCTCGAGGCATAAACTATATACCTAGAATATAAAATATCGATAATTATGATTTTAGTCTCACCTCTTTTTCGTATTCTAAATTTCCAAATAGGTGTATCACCATAGAGTGTCATAGTAACATAAGACCTTTGGTTTCGAACGTAATCAAACGTCAAGTTCATTTGAACAGGGCGTCCATTTGGCAATCAAAAAGTTAATGTCAATTTCCGTCAAAAGTGCGTCACGCTCACACACGTTTAGTTATGCTCTAATGCAAGAAGGAACACATGTATCAAGACTATTCACATATCACTTCCATACTTGAAAACCCCTTTCGAAATTGGCTCCTATATACTGATAAAGAATAGACTTACGTGACATTTTTTTGGCATTGGAAATTAGACCGCAAGTAATGCAGTTTTGAGTTACTTTTCGTTCTAAAAATTATAACAGTTGATATCGTAATGGAATTAAAAGCTTTTACCAATTAGAAGCGATTTGCAGTAGTGTTGACATGTACGCATTCAGTTATGATTGTGTGGGGCTGGCTACGCAGGTTCCCGAAGTAACTAGCTAACACGCCGCTTCCATCTTATTTAAGTATTCCGTGGTTCTATAGTTTAGAATATGTCAAAGGAAGAACACCCTTTATCCCTCCCTCACCTTTTATTTATATTTTATTATTACTCCCTTTATATCTGTGTGTCTTTTGTGTAGTGAATAAATGTCTTCTTTTTTTTTTTTCTTTTTTTTTACATTTAAATTTAAAAAAATCTCTAATATCAAGAATGGCTGAAATATTGGACCCATCGCGTTCGCGAAACTAGGTAGGTTAGGTTCGTTAGTTAGCTTCAGATGCCTGAAGGGCAAATTGCCCAGGAATAGGAGCTCTGCCATGCGAAGCTTTCGCAACTTGCGTTGCAAAAAAAATGTTACATATTTGCACTTTTGATCTTTTTTTTCTAAATCGTTTTTGCGTACCCTTTGGTACACCCCGACCGTGTAAATACCACCTCTATTAATATAGGCTTCAGTATTATTTACAAACTAAGAAGGAACTTACCTGAAGATATTGAGATACTTTTCGCCGCCCAGACCTATTAACATCGCACTCACCGCTACGTCAAACTCATTTGGATTAATCTTTGTGTCGTTGGGGTTGATGGGAACTTCATCAGATACGGTATTTGCCATTATATCTAAGCAATTCAAACCAATTTAAATTCGACCGGCTAAGAGTAAGAATTTCGTGTTTTTTCAAAACATCAAAGTGTCACTGTCAGGTCAGGTGTTGACATTTGTCACACCTGAGGGGCTACTGCGAAACGAAATCGAACTTCGTTCGTGTATCTCCCTCTCTGTCGCTCGAACTAACAAGTGCGACAGAGATGGAGATACACGAACGAAAACGAATTTCGTTTCGCGGTAGCCCCTCAGAGTAAGTACGTTCAGAAACTATTAAAAGTGTTCTTGGCAAATCATGGACCTATGATACTCAGAATAAGCTATACGACGCATGGACCTAAGATACTCGGGACAAGCTATGGTAATAATAATACCACGTCCGAGCGAGATGGTAGCATACAAATCTCGATAAGGAAATATCACTCGTTGTCCTTGTCATAGTTCCACTTTACGACGATATTCGTTTTCGTTCGTGTATCTCCGTCTCTGTCGCACTTGCTTGTTCGAGCGACAAAGAGGGAAATACACGAACGAAAACGAATATTGTTTCGCGGTAGGCCCTCAGTTCTTAATTTAGCTGCATAGAAGCCTTTCCGTCCCTCATTGTGGCATCACGTATAGCCTGTCCCGAGAATCTTAGGTCCATGTATACGACGTAGGTATAGCTTGTTCTGAATATTCCAGTAGTTTTGGAGCAAATCGGCTGTGACAGACGGATAGACAGCCGCACGAGTGATCCTATAAGGCCTTTGGGCCCATGTCTACAGATTTCCAATCCTACAGATTCTCATGTCTACAGATTCCCAATTCTACAGATTCTCATGTCTACAGATTCCCAATTCTACAGATTATCATGTCTACAGATTCCCAATTCTACAGATTTTCATGTCTACAGATAAGATAACCAACCAGTAATTATTAATCTAGAGAAATAGGTTTTATCTCATTTTTATAAATATTCTAATTATAATCTAATCACATGATCACTCTTGTATGTGTCTATATTTTGCGATCGTTAGACTAGGACTTTAGAGATTGGGAGTCTGTAGAATCAGAAATATATAGAACTGGAAATCTGTAGAATTGGGAATCCGTAGGATTGGGAATCTGTAAAATTGGGAATCTGTAGAATTGGGAATCCGTAGAATTGGGAATCTGTAGAATTGGAAATCTGTAGGATTGGAAATCTGTAGAATTGGAAATCTGTAATAGAAATCTGTAGAATTGGGAACAAACCGACGATACTTTATCAAAAATTCAGTCCACGAATCTCATCAAGACTTCTCTAAGTATTTATAATATTCTTTGATCGGCAAAGATATTGCTTCTCTATCGCACTCACTTATCGGGTATATTTTTGTTGCACTGAAAATGGTTCTGGTAACATCTTTTATGCATGTAATTATTGAACTTGATAAATTGTATGGTTTTGGTTTCGTACACCAAATCTGACAGCTGAGAAACGTTTATACACGTTTCCATTGACGATGCGAAACTGAGGCAAGTTGCACTGCAATTGACTCAATTTTAGTGTGCCACTTGTGGAGCGCTTATAACCTGTTATCTACCTCTTTTTAGGGTCCCCGTTCGCCGTACCCAACGGGTAAAAACGGGACCCTATTACTAAGACTTCGCTGTCCGTCCGTCCGTCCGACCGTCCGTCTGTCTGTCACCAGGCTGTATCTCAAGAACCGTGATAGCTAGAGAGTTGAAATTTTCACAGATTATGTATTTCTGTTGCCGCTATAACAACAAATACTAAAAAGTATTATTTAATCTTCTAAATCTAATTATTATTATAATGACCGACTCATCCAATCACTGACAACTATTTTCACACGTCTAGGTACCTAGACTGAATATATCATGGGAAAAATGTTTATATTTTAAGATCTTATGTTACCATAATGTTCATTATGAATAAACGATTTCATTCATTCATTCATTTATTCATTCATTCATTCAAAACCGGCCAAATGCGAGTCGGACTGGGGCTCACATAGAACAGATTTTTTTGCCGTTTTTATACTTAGATAATGGTACGGAACCCTTCGTGCGCGAGTCCGACTCGCACTTAGCCTGTTTTTATATTACATCATCGTTTTATATAGAAAAACTCCCGTGAGCATCAGACATATTAAAATATACACACATATACCGACATTAAACATTAGACATTATCGATATTAAATACGTCAGTGCCTCTAAATGCCTCTCGCACACTGGAGCGCGGGCTGGCCGCGGCGGTCAATAGTACAGTAAGGCCTCTCACAGACTGGCACGGCCTGGCCGCGGCGGTCAATAGTAAACGTGTCATTAGCCGTCAAATTTAGTACTATTGACCGCCACCGCAGTGTGATTCAGGCCTAGGCGTTTGACACATTTGAATGTGGCAAAAAGGTTTGTTTCGTCGCAACAGACTACCGTACCGTACTTGTCGTATTCACTCAAACGCTTTATTAAATCAATGTTAAATAAAATCACCCCAAGCCTTTAGGGGGAGGTTGGCACCAGAGGGAGCATTCGTACATTGGCTATATATTGAATAAAAATAATGCTATAACACCCGTATTTTTAAACAAGTAGGTATAGGTACGAGACAAATTAAATATCAACGAATACCTAACATAATAACTTAGGTATGTCCGCCGCAATCCTTAGCTAAAATAAAATCTTAAAATATAAACATTACTTACGTTAGTTAAGAAAGCTTTACACAATTATTTTTTTGTGAATAATAAACAGTTTTTTTATGTCTGGCGAATATAAAATATTGCGTTACTTGTGGTCAAAAAGAGGCCATAAACGCTGACCAGTGGTTCCTGGATGACTACGCCCCCCTATTCTGTAACTTGTTTTAAGCTCACCTCAACGCTCACCCACAAATATATCTTGACAACGCGATGCGTAGTACCTAATTAAGCGTAGGTAGAGGTTTAGTTTCGTTAGGTGTGACACGTGGGCCGTGGGGTGAGGCGCTTGAGCGCGTAGCGAATAACAGCCAGTGCCTTGACCTTACATATTCAGGTAGCTAACTAGCTAAGCACATATACGAATTGCTAAACATTAAACAGGTAAGTAGGTATGTAGTAAGTAAATAATACAGTCAATGCTTAAACAATCGTTTACTATTTCGTACGTATTATAACAAAGTATTATAATTATGAATGGTACTTAGTAGAAATTATAACATGTCTTTTATTACATACTTATTTAGGGTTTTTTTTTTACAAAAAATCAATACTGCAACTTTTACATAAAACTATTTTTTTTTCAACACCCACACCCTGTGCCGAAAACCTTTCAAATCTTTGAGAACTCAACATATCAGGCAGGCCCCGTAGCATGGCTGGCCTTGTCACGTGACAGGTGATAGGATAGAGCGTGCGTCACTGGCTGACACCGTTCGATATCTTAGAACGAGACGACGCTCTTATCTTGTCACTTGTCGCGTGATAAGGCCAACCATGCTACGGCTCCAGGGAAGGGATATTTTAGTATAGCCTGTAGCCGCCCACAGGCCTATTAAAAGGCATTGTCAGTTTCTGAAAATTCAAATTTATTCCATTTAAATGTAACTGAAATTTCAGTGTTTATTTTTGCGTGCTGGGCGGCTAGAGGATAAGTATAGTAGGTATTATTGGATAAACTTAAATCTTAAAAATAGATTTCCCAAACGACGATATGCGAGGTTAATATATATATATATATATATATATATATATACTCTATTAGGTACATTAACGGCTAGTTTTTAAAGTTATTATTTCCATTAATAACTATTTTCAATGTTATGTAAGACCTATTTAATAATTGTTTCTTAATAAACATCTAATTCACGTTACTTTGAACTATTAAATATATATTCACCTAAAGAATTCATTTATTGCATTGTGTTAGGTTTAATTTAACAGTAAGAACAGTAAGAGTTGAGAATACCTACTTGAGATCTAAACCAACTACTTATTACTACTGACCCAATCGTTCAGTACCTACTTATTAAGTCCTAGCTTCTGCCCGCGACTTCGTACGCGTATAAATTATGGATTACATGCTATTCTTATGATTAACCATACCTACCTGAAAATTTAGATTATTACGATTTCATTTCCATAAATTATTGTGTAGTTAGGTACTTAACAGTTCAAATTCTCTTCGAATCTAAATAAACACCCTCATAAACTTTGTCGTCAATAATATTTAATTAAGTATATTGGTTTACTTAATCTTGTTTGATAAAGTTATTGAAATGGTTTTCCAGGTGGCTCGAAATATATTTTTACTATATTTTATGAACTTATTGTTGCTAATTTGCTTTTTGTAGGCATGATTTAAATACTCGGTAAATATATTTAATTCTTGTTTTTGTGTTATTATTAATACCAGATGTCCTACATTTTAAATATGAAATTTTATAATTGAAATAAATGGCCCGAGGGCGAGACCACACGGATACTCGTTATCTCTGGGTGTCTTGCAAGCGAGCCCTTAGGGCCAAAGTCCCGAGGGTAAACGGGGAGGCAAGCGAGACCGAAGGCTCGATACCGCTCGAAGTACCGTCTCGACAACGCTCCATATTCGAGCCAGACCGTCGAAGACCCAAGAGCGAGACTCCACGGATACTTAATTACTATCCCCAGGTGTCTTGCACGCGAAACCAGAGGCTTAAGTCCCAAAGGTGAGGGGTGAGATAAGCGAGGCCGAAGGAAGAGCTTTTCGTAGGAATGAAAGGCCCAAACCAAACCTTCAGAGAGCGCACTTAATGCAAGCCCGAGGGCCGAAGGCCTGAGGGCGAGCCTTCACGGACACTAACTATCTTATCCAGGTATCTTGCAAAGTGAAACCGGAGACCAAAGTCCCGAAAGTGAGCGGAGAGGCAAGCGAGACAAAAGGCCGCGCTTTTCGTTGGAATAAAAGGCCCGAAGGTGAGTGGCGAGGCAAGCAAACCTGAAGGCCGAGTTTTTCGTATGAATAAAAGGCCCAAAACATCGCTTCAGAGAGCGCTCTCTATGCGAGCCCGAGGGCCGGAGGCCCGCGAGCGAGCTCATGCGGACGCTCACCTTACCCGAGTATTCATAATAGACAACATTTCTGAATGTCACGCACGCGGGAGTTTTATACATAAAATAAAAACCGGCCAAGTGCGAGTCGGACTCGCCCACCGAAGGTTCCGTACAAACCTGTAGGTATATAAGTAAATTATTAAAAATATTTTTATTATATGATGTATTTACGGTTTTCGCAATTTTTCCTTTATCTGTGCTATAAGATGTTGCTTTGTACCAAATTTCAATATTCTGAGTTCACGGGAAGACCCTGAAAGTTTTGATTCCCTTGCGAGTTTCGAAAATTTGCGGACATTTGCGGCATAAACGGCTGTATCTTTCGATTGCGTTCAACTCGACATATTATCTAAGTATTAAACTCAACCTATCATACAACTTTAGATTACCTCTGAATTCATATAGCAAATATATGTGAAGACGGCGACTGAGTTTCCAACATAATTAGGTCATAATTAGGCGTGATGCGGTAACAAATAAACAGACAAACAGACAAAAATTCTAAAAACTGTTGGAACGTGTTCTGTTATCGATTTTAATATCCCCAGCCAACTTTTTTTCGAATATCTTCCATTAAGATAATACAGACTTTTGAACCTCTTCAGCTTTATTATATGTATAGATAGATAGATATAAACAGAAAATAAGACAAGATTCATAATGTGTTTCTAAAGTACACACTTTACTTAGTACTTTTCAATTTATTATAATGGACATCAATATCATTAAATCTATTGAATATATTGTGGCTTGTCCCATCAGGTAAGTAATTGTTTACATATTTTATGAGTGGCTTATTGATATACCCACATCTTGCATTTTCTCCCAGAATATTATATCAATACGATAGTAAGTAAAAATTATACATTTATAAAATATAGGTATAGGTAAACCATCCGATCATCATTTTCAGTATTTTCGATGAAAAGTCTAGATCTATGTAATTCAATTACCTACCAGGCCATTCATTAAGTTAACGTTTTACCAAATTTTCGTAAATGGTCGTTATACTCGGCTAATAGGTCACAAGGCTGGAATGTCTAGACTGCCAAACCTTTGAATTTTACATATGTCGGTTTATACCACAACACACCTACCTTACATCTGTGGATTTAATCGTGGTCTTATTTCCCATTGAGATTATACATTCAAGATGCCGGTAGTACACTCTCTAAATAATAGAGTGAACACTATTAAGAATCTATTGTATGTAAATCACGACCCGGGGCTCAAATTATCTACAATAGCTTTAATTCCTTGCCACGTCTCGCGGGCCGTGGACACGATCTGCGAGCCGGGAAGCAGGAACCCGTAGGGGCCGAAAGAGTCGCGCAGGTCGACGTGGTAGGAGAACTTGATGTCAGCGCGCGCCTTGGCCCAGTCGTGCGACATCCCGGACGCCGGCTGTCTGATCTCTGCCGCCGTTCCAACCTGAAAGAGGACGCTTCATTACACAAATTGTACTCTAGAAAGTTCGCTACGATACAGGTTTTCAAAGCTGCAGATGCCCAGAGCGCTGTGATGGCACGGAGTGGAGGGGTAGCGGACACATTGGTATTCGAACACCATACATTTTGAATATCGAGAATCTCAATAGTATCGAGACTAGTATTAGGTACACCTCATTTTCTACCGAGTATCGCTCTTGTGCTCAGCACTAACTCAGCTCAGTTCACCCGTTGCACAGGAAAATATAAATAGAACTGCCAAAGTGTACGTAATACCTGATACTTAGTGCCGTACATGTCAGCGAGCGCGGCGGTGGCCAGCTTGCCCATCTCCATGAGCACGCCGTCGTCGGCGAACGGCGCGTGCGCGTGCGAGCTCGGTACCAGCCAGGCTTGCGAGTAAGCGTGGAGGGTTATGTACACCTGGAATAATGATAATCTGTTCACGAGCCATTGGAGGGAAACCCCATGTAATAGAGTGGTAGACCACGATAAAGCTTGGTTCGAACTCTTAACATAAGCGTGATTTAAAAGACATCAACGTGCTGCTCTTTCATCTCCGGCTACTTGCCAATTGTGAGCTGAGGCTCCCGTATCGGCCTTTCAAGCCGATGAGCGATGTCGACAAATGCTTACCGGCAACTTCAGCTGGTCGATTGCGTAATGTTTCGTACGTAGGGTAAGGTAGCCAACAATGAACCAGTAGTACACAATGAACAACCACTTTTATTCGAAAATGCGACGTTGCCAAACCGTAACACGAACATAGATACACTTCAATATCGTCGCGTCCCTCGCTCCCCAGTCGGCGGCGGGCCCGCGTTGAAAACGCACGTGTGGTGGGGTGTTTTGTGTTTCTCATCATCAAAACAAAAAAAAACGTAAGTGTTTCAATGTTTTCTTACCGTAGAATGTTGTCAATATTACTAAATCGAATTAATCGATTGTATTAAGTAGCTATTTGGCTATCGTTTCGCTGTACATGGATGTACCTATCTTCTTAGATTATTTTTTTACCTGACCTAACATGTCGGAAGGTCCATGTAGCACACAGTGACCCACTAGGCTAGGGTACACGATGATCCAGCTGGTTCATTGAGTACTGTGCTATAACGAGCAGTATACAATGAACCATCGCACTTTTAACAAACAAGGTTCACTGTGTGCTATCCGATATTTTTTTCATATTATTGTGTCTATCTGTATTTTTTTGGTTTATTAACTATTATTTTATTTTTAGAATGGGGAGAACGAAAGCGGAGATAAGGAAAAAAGGTGGCTTCACCAAGGACGATATGCAAATGGCTCTCGCTCTTGTAAAACGGTGTGAGTATGAGAAAAGCCGCTAAGGATTGCAAATTAGCTTATCCCACGCTAAGGAGGTATGTTATAAAAACCAAAGATAATCCTCAGATCAGATTTTAGTTCCAAATTATGAGGTGAATGCTGTGTTTTCCCCGGATCAAGAAACAATTTTAGTAAAGTATATCGAGGAATGTGCACTAATGTTTTACGGCCTGACTGCGAATATATAACAAATATCAATTTCCAGTTAACTTGTCTCTTCTTAACTTTCCATTTTAAGTTATAGGAATTTGTTTTGGTAATTAATTAATCTGATTTTTTAGTTAAAAAGCAAAAAAAAATTAGTTACGTTAAGAGGAATATTTTGTGCCATTTGATAAGAAGTCTGAAACTGATTAAAGACTGACTATTTAATACCTAGATATCTAATAAGTCTATAAAGAATAGTTAATAACTTCTGTTATGTTTAAAACATATAATTGCTTTTGGTAATTAATTAAACTGATTGTTATATTTTTTCCAGCTACAATAAAAATAATTACGTTAAAAGGATTATTTTGTTGCATTTAATAAGAATTTATTATTCTGTTTCTATTTTGAATAATAGTGAAGTGTTTTGTTTTATAATTTTACTCACTTAAGTTTATGAGTCTGAAACTGATTAAAGACCATTTAATAGATCTCCAATAAGTCTCTATAAGGAATAGTTAATAACTTTTGTTTTGTTTAAAACATATTGCTAATTGTTAAACATAATATATAAATAGGTGTCGGTAATATGATTAGATAGAAAAAAAAGTGCTATGATACAAATACTACGAATATTTTTGTAATCAAAGAAGAAAAATTTCATGTGATGTGAAATGCTGTGATGATTAACCAAGTTTCCTGCCATTAGTTTGGATAAATATATTTTCCTACATCGTGAATATCATATTTCATTTAATAGCCTAACATTTCCCTTATTTGGTTTGTATACAGATATTTTATTTAAATAAAACCTACCCAAAGATTCATTGTGTACTTAGCTGGATCATTGAATACCTAGCCCCGGTTCAGCGTGTACCAGATATGGTACACAATGAACCATTTCTCTTTTTTTTTTTAAACACGTATATCTCATATTCCATTGCGATTTAGTCAAAAATATTGATGCAAAATTAAAGCCAATTAAGTAAAGAATGATATGGAACAAAAAGAAAGTTCATACCTTTATTTAAGACTGACTTATTAAGGTACAAACTTTTGGTGGCTCATTGTTGGCTACCTTACCCTACGTTTTTTTCTAACCAAAAAATAATACCTTAAACTAAAGATTCGCCAAACTGCGAAGTATAGTTTGTTGTCGATGCGCTCACTTTGGTAATTAACAAAGAATTTATAAGTAACGCCGGTACAAGTAGATATTACACCGAAAACCACTACGTACATACGTACGTATATATAAGGTTACATTTTGTACATGGGAAAATGGCAATTGAGTTTTTCTAACGCTCGTTCGAAAAGTTACGCAGTTACCGCACAGGAGACCCAGTGTGAGCCTGACCTCTGATTATGCATTCTTCCGTTACGAATCTCGGAGTTATGAATCGCAATAAAAATATTTTTACCTTAGAACGGCAGTTTTATTTAATTACCTATCTATCTCGATTAGTAGCTTCTTAGGAGGTAACCACAGGTACTTACATAAGCTAATATAATATTAAACGGCTCGGTATATAAATATACAGGGTGAAATCGGGGTCGTGGAGCAAGAAGACCAAAAGCGAATAAGATGGTCATACTGAACAACTTTTCCCATGGGGCGGACCACGAAATCGCAAAAAAAATTAGCTGTTCCATACATTAACTCTCAATTAACTCACAGTTAACTCACAGTTAACTCTTAATTGGTTCTTATTTTTTTACGATTTCGTGGTTGGTCACATGGGAAAAATTGTTCAGTATGACCATATGAGTATGACCATCTTATTCGCTTTTGGTTTTCTTGCTCCACGACCCCTATATCACCCTGTATATTTATCTATATTATTATGTATAGGTAAGAATATAATAGATTCGCTCTAAATTCACAAGTCCAGGTTTTCTGTTTAGATAATTATTTACCTATCCGCAAACTCGTTAAATACTCAAATACTCAGATAGGTATATTATGAACCGAACAGAAAATATTGTTGTGCCTATAAAATAAAATATCGATCCCAGAAGAGTCACAACCTCGCTACACCCATCATAGATTTTTTGACGCTATATTATACACCGTACGACATACCTAACGACTGCTATTATATAGTTAGGATTTAGATATTATAAACCGTAATACTACTAATAGCTATAATACAATAGGTACCCAAACAGGGAAGCAGCATCAAACTTTTTGAAAATAAAACTATAAAAGTTAATTTAGAAACCGTGAAGATCTCGAAGCCCGTAAATCAAGTAAATGAAATCTCATAACAAGCGCGACTTTTCGAACGTAAAAACTTGTGACTCCTAAGCACGGCTATCACAAGACGGCGCGCGAGCTCTCTCGATTTTTCTCGCACTATACCTATCTTTCTAAGTTTTCTAATAAGAGAGAGACGAATAGCGCGAGAAAAATCGAGAGAGTTCGCGCACCGTCTTGTAATAGCCGTGCTGGAGGCTCGAGCGTCCATAGGCTAGGTATAGCTTACTATAAGGCAGGTATATTTACCACCGTTGAAGTATAAAAATGAAAGTGTCTCTACGAACGATTTCCTAAATGTATGAAACACTGCAATTGTGGATACCTATCTAGATTCGTTATTTTCAAGTTATTGATTTTTATTGTATTGTATATAATAATAACATACTTTCGACATCAGTTTAAAAGTTTTTATAGGTATCTCTTAGATTTATTTATTCAGACATGCATGGAGAGCCAACAGCATGATAGGTATATTGATATATACTAGCTTTTGCCCGCGGCTTTGCCCGCGTAGTAAGAGTCATTTTTGCAATAATTGTTGAATTGTTACGCCGGCAAGGGCTTACTACTACTTACTTCCCCTATGAATAACCCTTCGTCGTCATATACGAACTTTCAAATTTCTAAATTTTGAAATGAACGTGTTCTTGGTACAATTCCTATTTCACCCCTTTAGGGGGCAAGTTTAAAAAAATACATATTACAAAAGATACATCATCACCAATTTACATGTAGGGGAGGTACCCTAAAAAAAAATTTTTTTTAGGATTTTATTCTACTGTTTTGTCGGCGTGATTGGTTTATATACCCACGCCGAATTGCAGTTTTCTAGTTGTAAAGTTTACTGAGCTAAGCCGAAGACGGACAGACAGACATACGGACGGACATGGCGAAACTATAAGGGTTCCTTGTTGACTACGGAACCCTAAAAAATTCCACCCTAAGATAGAGAAGGCTATTTTCCACCCGGCTATATACCCATGAAAATTACCTAAACTTTCAAAACAGGAGAGATGAAAAAGTATTTATATTGTAGTTTGTAGAATAGGTACTGTACTGTAATGATAACGGTTTCCGAATAAAATCAATTCGAGATTGTGATAGGTAGGTATAACCATGATATAAAACTTTGCTACGATACAGGCGTCTATGCACTAGTTTTACTATTAAGTACCGACGTCGTGTGACTCGTGCGATACAACTTCCCTTTAATTGCATATTGTATGCACTTTATGCAGCATTTTAATTTATATAATTGCCAGGCACGTGTAATTAGGTATACAGGTTAGCAATTTCATCAAAAGCCAAGCTTTCGCAAAGTCTTTATACATGTTATATGTATAGGTAGGTCGTAGATAGGTATATACATAATATTGTGGTTTACAATAAATGAATGAATACTAATACCTCGTCGCTTTATACTCATAGTGCTCATACCGTCATGACATATTTACAATAAATGAATAAGTTTCTTCTTCATTGCTTTTTACACTTAGACCATAATGTCATATCAAGATCGCCGAAAATACATAAGTACCTAATACTCGTATTCAACGCTTTCACATCTTATTGTACCGCTGCTTACTTAGATGCAAATAAAATTATTCTAGGTATGTATTGTGTAGCTTTTATATACCTAATCGTGGATAAAGTATGTGCAGCAGGCTGCAGGCAACCAATTTTATCCATACATTCCATTTCCAACTTATACAGTAAGCCAAGAAAGTGGTCTACCACATTTGAACTCTTTATAAAAATATTAGAGTCGAAAAGTGGTAGACCTTCTTGGCTTACTGTGCATAAATGCGAAAGCAATTAGAGGATCTGAGGATGATTGTTAAGTAGGTACCTATTCTTTCACGCAAGAACTACGGAATGGATTAGGTAGAGGTACAATTTCTAGATGAGAATAAAATAAGTGTGCGACAAATATTAACAGTTGTACTTAAGGTTATTAGGGTTCCGTTCCTCAAAAGGAAAAAAGGAACCCTTATAGGATCACTCGTGTGTCTGTCACAGCCGATTTGCACGGAACTACTGGACCGATTGAGTTGAAATTTGGTACACATATGTAAATTGGTGACCCAAAGATGGACGCGTAAAGTAAATTAATGAATTCTGAACAAGGGGGCCACTTTTGGGGGGTAAAGTGGAAAATTAAAAAAAAAAGTTTCGCAAACTGTATTGTGTGACATATCAAATAAAGGGGTTGTTGTAAGCATCTCAGATATATATTATATATTTTAATTTTATCAAAAACAGATTTGAAGTAATTTAGGAAAAAAGACGAAAATTGACCATCCCCCCCCTTATCTCCGAAACTACAAGGCTTAAAATTCTGAAAAAAATGTGGAAAATAGTTCCTTGCCTAAAGATTACCTACAGGAAAACCTATAAGAAGTTTAAGTATTCAAAGTAACGGGAAAATTCTTAATATTTTACGGAACCCTCACCACGCGAGTTGAACTCGCACTTGTCCGGTTTTTTTTTGTCCATTCGCCACACAAAATTCAAATTAAGTACTAATATACTATAATACGAGTATAGTTGGAACCCAGTGTTGAAACAAATATAATACATATAGGTAAATCTTGTCATTTCTTTTTTGATACCTTTATCTGTCCCCTATATTCAGCCAGGAATTCTGAGACGGCTCTGGTCTCAGGCTCGCTGAAGGGGTGGGGGCCGGCGTAGTTCTCTGCGCAAGGGTCTCGTGAGGAGTCCTTCTCGCCCCAATGGTAGTCCCAATTGCGGTCTGCGTCCACGCCGACGCATTCCGTGCGGCCCCAGTTCCATGGAAACCTGTGAGAGTCATTACATCGAATATCCTTATTATTTATTATTTGACTATAGGTAATATGTGCTTCCTCCCATGTACGCGTGGTTACGGATTATAATACGGAATATAACCATGGATAAAAATGTAATTAAAGCTTTATCTCAATTCTTATTCTATCTTTACAGGGCATTAGTTCAAGAAGCCTTTAACTTATGGCAATTAAGTACAGTTAAAAAGTAGATAATTTAGATATTCTCCGCGTCGTCGGTCCCAGTCCCAGCCCAACACTTTAAACAAAGAACAAAATGTGATAATGGAGTAATAATTCAAGGGAAAGTTGCATTTGTTTTGCCTGCTTGATTTAAGAACAAATGCATGATATTCAGATCCGAACCGCTTAATTAGTTCAAATTCGATTGTTTTGTTCTTGTGAAAACTCGTATTTTTTAAAGTTTAATCACAGTTAAAGCCAAACGAAAAACGTAGTTACAGGAAACAACCTGTTTTAGTGGGCATGGCAATATAAACATGTTAAATGTCTATGCTTGTTGAAATATGATAAGGAACTATGTCCGGCAATAAACAGTTATATAAATGGTGCCATTGTCGCATACTTACCTACTCTGCTAAAGAGAAAACTTCGCGGCGACGGCATACATACGTTAAAGTATGGTCAGAAATGTGTCAGTTCAAAATAATAGATAATAGCTCATCTCCAGGAGAAATCTTCATAATTGACTTGTAATGAGTGTACATTTCTATATAAACACATTTTTCCAAAGAAAATGTTACTAACCAGCCGATGTAATAGTCCTCCGATTGGTCTTGGAGACGAGACCGGGTTTTCTTCCACAGCCGGTCATGCGTGTGGGTATGCTCGTAGCCATCTGGGTTCAGCACTGGCATTATGTAGAAATCTGCTTGTTTAAGAACGTCGAGCTCTGCACCTGATACAATAAGTCGAACGAAATCCGTTACACATAACCATATGCATATATTTAAGACGCTTTTTATCGTTTTTTGGGTTCGTAGTTCATATCGTTAGATTCCTCACATGTGAAATGCTAGTGGCTATGTTTGTAAGTTAGGTACATACAGCAGATGATTCCAGAAAAACTAGTACTTATGCCGGTTCTTTCGATAACGTAACCGAGTGGACCTCAGGCAATCAGCGTAACGTTATTTTGTTTACAATTTAACAGGATTATTTGAAGACTTCCGTTTCGACGTACCGTCCATAGAAGCAGCTAGATAAGAGATAACATAAAATTGAAGTGGAGGGCAATTCCTGGTAGCAAATCTTATATACCTAGGCCCTTTTCTCCTTCTACGAGGGTATGAAGAACCCAGGTGGCGACGGCGGGCGCAATCCACTCACGCGCATGCGCGCCTGCCTCGAGCCATACCGCTGGCTTCATGCGGGAACGCAGCTGCCACTTCTTTTTTGGATCCTTAGAACTTGTTCCGTTCTTCTCAGTCTCGTTCGATGGAAGTGAAATCTGAATATGAAAAAATATTGCACCTCTAAGTTACAGACTTTTTAAATGCCTTATAACTAAATTAAACTCATAATAAATTTACCTTGACAGCAACCAATGGCAGTCCCTCAGAAGAACGACCCAATGGTACTAGTTCGACGAGATCGGCATGAAGATGCTGCAAGTACTCCAGGTACCGTAAGATGTCAGCGTAGCGATGGTAACGACGCCAGGTCATCGGGTGCCCTCGCAGCTGTTCCAACTCCAACCTTTGTTTCTTTGATAATCGAGGATTTTCATATGTTATCGCTTTCTGAGAAATAGTAAAAAAAAACAAAACGTGAGATTAGTAAACACCGGTTGAGGTTTCCAATATCATATAACATTCCAGTTTTGCGAAGTAAAATCGATCGACGCATTTAACTAGGTAGGTAGGTACGACAACTAGAATTTGTTTTCATAAGTAGTTTCTCAACAAATGTTAACAACATTGTTAGATAAAAGCTCATTAGTCTAATCAATAGTGGCGGAGCGCCCATACAAGCCGATTCCCACCGGCTTGTCTAAAATTCCTTTTTAGGCAAGCCTATAGTTATAATACTCTAAACTCTTTCATAACTTGTTTGTTCCAGGTTGCTATCGAAAATTTTCACGCGCCGCCACTGCTAATCACTAAACATAAAACAAAAAATTCTCAAATACCTGTAAGTCCCAAATAACGACGTCAAAGTCAATTTTCGAGGACTTCATATGTTCTTTGACGTCGACTAGCAGGTCGGGCGGGACCAGCAGGTCGGTGGAGCCGTTGAGCGAGGGCGGCGCCCACCACATCAGGTCGGAGCCCTGCGCCTCCTCCTGCAGGTCCAGCATCTCGCGAACCTTCCACTGAGCATCAGGGTATGCTCTTAGTAACTGAAAGCCTTTGTAGTGTTTCTTCAACGACTTCTTGGCTGGTTTTTTCTCTGAAATAATATGTACATTTAGGAAACAAACGACGAGAGGGAACCTTCAATATAGCGCATTGAGTGACATCATTAGTGCTGTTTTCAATTTCTCCAGTATGATATCGGTGTCGGCTAAAAAAAGTACCTTATGTCGAAACGTTCGATATCGCTTCGGGACGTTCGTTCTTCTCTTAACAATGAACAACCGAGCCATTATAAATCTTGCTGCGCTATTTAAATTAGACATCATTATGGAATTTACAATTCTTATCCAGGCAATTTTACAAAGCGTGAGCTTATTATGATCTAATCATTGAGTACGTTTAAGCAGGCGTATCGGTGTAATCCAGTCCGATCGACACGCGCAATATCTAACATGAAAGTGAGATGTACAAAATCGATTACTTTTTTACTTTCTTAGACAGATCTATGTACATGTTTATTATTTTGTTTATTTGTTTGGTTCTCTTACTTTCATTGACAACATAAGCGCCATCGTCTTCTTCAGAGTCCAGCAGCGTGTGAAACCAGCCGCTTGTAGAAGTAGTTATAGGTGCGCTAGTGGTGGTCGACGTGGTGGTTGGTGGCTTTTTCGGTTTCGACTTTCTTGTCCAACTTCCACCTCCAAACCAAGATGTCTTTGGATTTAAAATCCAATTGTAAATACTGGAAATAAAACCTATAAAGATAAAGTTATGTCAATTAGAAATTTAATTATGAACGAGGCCTAATAATGTTGAATTATATCTAGTCTTCTTTGTCACAACAACACGCAAATAATCGGTAACTAAGTATATCAAAGTGACATGGCGTAAATTCGAATGAAGAAAAGTCCTCTAGTTCGAATTTAACCCATATTACTTTGACATAAAGTGCCCATGTCATGACTAGGACGTTAACCTTACTAACTTACTATCGGTGATTGTGATTGTCTATTTGGTTTACTATTTAATTTACTTAGTTAACCTTTGCTGAGGTACGTATGAATCGTATGATACAGTCGCCATCAGATATATCGGAGCGTCCAAAGTGCACATAAATACCTGAACACGTCTCTAATGCCTCGAAAATAGAGACGTGTTCAGATATTTGTGAGCACTTTGGCCGCTCCGATGTATCTGATGGCGACTGTACATACTTTGGACTGTAACGAAATATACTACACAGTCTACACATACCTACAACTACATATTTGTATCTTTTTAATGAGTGCTGCGAAAAAAAAAATGAGTGATTCATAAATAGTGTAGTTAAATCAGTGTAGGTACATTGTAAAAGTAGAAAACCGGCATGTCAGTGGGGCAGTCGGTGCAATCGCCAGCAGAGCCGAGCGAGAGCAGGAACGGTTTAATTCCGCGCCAACCCTCACCTTTCCACCTTGTCTAACGAGTATGTTTAGATAGAGACGGCTGGGATCGACAGCGGGAAAACGGGCAGTAATAGCGCGTGAGAGCCTGCACGGCGCGGCGCAGGCGCCGACGACTTTGCAGATCATTTTCCGCATTACTCGCTGATTGCACACGCGATAACAACCGGAAAGTCGTTTGAAATACCCCAGAACATCACTTAGATCCTTAACACTACTTTCCCGGTGTACTTTGACTACGGAATACTCTACGAAAAATAAAAAATAAACCTTTCTAAAAGACCATTAAAAGTAATTAATTAAGATTTCTGTTAAGTATACTTATTTGTATTACTTAATTAAGACTTTCAGTGCATAAAGTGACCACTCGCTGGAATAATGGGAATATTGCCAACTTTTTGTGTCCACTAATTTATATTTAAGTAACTAACTCTATTTTTGACGTCTATACTGCTGAAGTTTTCTATTTATTGAAATAGGTTAGTACCTAGATATTTATTTTAAAAAATCTTCAAGGAGGCCACTTTTTATGTGTACGATGGTAGGTAGGTATATACATATGTATACGCGCCGTTTCCATTTTATCAAATTTTTGAAATTAAAATTTACGACTTTACCGCAATTATACTGATGATTAAACTCAACCTACCTACAAACCAACCTGGTTTAGCTTGCTTCTTTGGTGTTTTTTTGACTTTGTCTCCGTTAAAAAATGAAGATAACCATCCAGAATTCTTAGGATGGCATGTCGTCTTCGTATTCTGTGTTGACTTTGATGGCTTCGGGGTCCTCCGAACTGGAGTAGCCGGATGACGCGTGGATGTCGGCTTTTTCGTGCGCACTGTTGGCCGGCGAGTACTGGGATGGTGATAGACTGGTGCTGATCCTCCTATCCACTGGTACTGCACCCCCGTTCCCAAAGCAGGCCGTTTGTTCACTTTAACAGGCGGCCGCTTAGTGACTATGAAGTTAGTATGGCTTTCAATGTTGATTGTGGTGCTTTTATGTATTTTATTTTTATCCTCACTAATCGAGTCTTTCACAGTTTTGTTCACTTTGCGAAATTTATCATTCTTCAGTCTTACTTTGGTAGGTTTAGGGACGCGCGGCCGCGGCCAAGGGGTTGTCTCGAAAGATTCCTCGGTGTCGTCCCATATTACAAATGGGTCTAATGATTCTGAATCCGAGATGTCGGAGGAGTAGGAAGGCAGGCGGCGAGCGAGGACCGCCCACATCAGCAGCGCCAGCAGCGCCAGGCGACGCGCCATGTGGCGAGCGTGTGCGCATGGCGAGGTGCGCGCGCACTATACCGGCTCGGTGCGCGCCTATGCGACCACCTTCCCTGCCACCGTCATTAAAGCGACAATGTCGCTTTCAACTCTACCACTAACACTAGGTCAACTTGGCCGCTTAGGTTTTACATTCTTTACTCTTTTTAGGGAAACCGTACATAACTTTATTAAGTTGTTACTACAACATACATATATTATTAGATAAATATTTCATGTTGAAAACTTTGACAGCAAACCGCGATTTACTAATACTATAAAAGAAAGTCTTTCACATGGGTATATTATGCATGCGCGCGCTGTCTTTGAAAAACTAACTGACATCTATATTACAGTGCGTGAAGTAGATCATTTTCTATGGTCCATTTCCCGCGCCTTAGGCTAAGGGGGTGTTACTTCACATGCATATCATCGATAATAGTAGACTTATTGTAACTCGTGACGAGTCATTGCATGGTATGATGATTTGCATTACAGAGCTCTATTTTAGTTATTACTTGCTTTCCAAAAGAGAACTCAAAGTAAGTTAGCACAGATTTGAGTGAGTAGGTAGGTAGGAACTATAGTGACATGTGTTTAGATGGTGTATGTATGACAATACTATGTAGGATGAAGTAGCCAACAATGGACCACTAAAAATTTGCACCAAAGTCAGTCTTATTGTAAACGAATTACAATATTTTATCTACTTTCTGGATTATTTATTTATTTATTTATTTAAACTTTATTGCACAAAATACAAAAAATATATGTACAAATATATTTCAAAACAACTATGCAAAATTAAAGGCTTTAATTTTGTATCAATGTTTTGTCTAAACTCCAATAGAGGACGAGATATTTTTTTTTGAAGATGTGAAATGGCGCTTTGTGTACAACCTATTATACCTACAGGCTGAACCAGTGCTAGGTATTCAATGAACCGGTCAGGTACACAATGAATCATTGCATAGATTTTGTTTAAATAAAAGCTCACCCTAAATAAATACCTATATGAATTCTACGTTGTATTCCGTATAACCCAAATTCAACCCCAAATCAGATCAATGGCCCGTTTCACGAAGCTACAAGTTACAATTTCACAAGTCTAAACAGGCAACACAGGTCAAATCCTGTCCAACTACTACGGAGATCGGACACTAAAAAAACGCCTACCCTACCTACTGAACACACAGTCTGCTGACATTGTCCGTGATGCCTATGATCATTTATTAATACCTAAATATTATTTTGAGACTGAAACCAGACTCCACAGTCAAACAAAATAATTCGTTTTGTCGAACGTTGTAATATGATGTTTCTTTAAACACAATTGTAATAAAAAAATAAAAAATAATGGCCAGTCGTTATTGGGCAAGTGATGTAGCTTCGTGAAAGAGTCCTGCCCCCGTATTTGGGGCTGTTATTCGCTACGCGCAAATGCGGCTCACCCCGCCGGTCACCCGTTACGAAACTAGACCTCTACCTACGCTTAAGTTACTACGCATCGCGGTGTCAAGATATATTTGTGGGTGAGCGTTGAGGTGAGCTTAAACAAGTTACAGAATAGGGGGGCTGTAACTTGTTTTAAGCTCACCCCAACGCTCACCTACAAATATATCTTGACGCCGCGATTCGTAGTAACTAAGCGTAGGTAGAGGTCTAGTTTCGTTAGGTGTGACGCATGCGGTGAAGCGCATGAGCGCATAGCGAATAACAGCCCTGTGTTCTTCGCTATCCAACCCTAACTCTACTTTTTAGGGTTCCGTAGTCAACAAGGAACCCTTATAGTTTCACCATGTCCGTCCGTCTGTCTGTCTGTCTGTCCGTCTTCGGCTTAGATCAGTAACCCTTACAACTAGAAAACTGCAATTCGGCGTGGGTATATAAACCAATCACGCCGACGAAAAAGTAGAATAAAATCCTAAAAAAAATTTTTTTTAGTGTAGGTACAGGTACCTCCCCTACATGTAAATTGGTGATGTATTTTTTTTCTCGTTAAACTCGTTAATAGTGTGGGGTATCGTTGGATAGCTTGTTCAAAAATATTATGGATTTACTAAAACTATTTTGCAACTTAGTTATGCGTTTGCGAGATAATGGGATTTAAAGCCCTAATTTTTGTTCGAGTCATGTGTCCCCCCCATGGCTACTACTGGGGACGTTAAAAAAATCGTGGCAGTAGGACGTATAATGAATTTAAAAGGAAAACTATCACAGTTAAGTAGACATAACTAGTTAACGAGTAGTAGACATAACTAGGTAAGTGGTAAGAAATGCAGTTAATTTCGGATGCATATATATTGTCATTGGAATTTGAACCTTTTACTGTGGACGGTAGAGTTGCTTTTTCACGGCACAGTGCTTCTTGCCTGCGGTGAGCGCGCAAAAGACCTGCCCTGCGACATGCCCCCCCAGCCGTGGCAATGCTAAAACTTACGCGGACTTACGGCACGGTGCTTCTTGATGTGCGGCTTGATGCTGTTCGGAGATTTTCGTAATTATTTTACGTAAATAACCTGTTGCTGCTAAAAGTTTGCGATCTGTGGTTCGACTAGTTTATGTAGTGTCTAATATTTACGAGGGTAAGCTATAATAAAAACCCCCAAAAGCCCCTTTTAAGTCCGCATTCTGTGACAGACGGGCAACTACGGAACCCTACCCTGCGCGTGGCCCGAGACGCACTTGGCCGCTTTTTTATATTACATCATTGGCCGATACCAACAACTTATTGAATGCCCCCCCTATTTAAATCAACGGTTTTTTCGGAGCATTTCAGTTTTAGATACGTTCCGAATATTACTTTATAAAAGTGACAAAACATGATTTTCGAAAAAAGTGGAGTTAAGAGGTTTGCTAATTTAGCCGGCGACATATATTATAACTGTCAAACAGGTTATTTTTTTCATATTTATCTAAACATATTTAGAGTTGTTGTTGTCATGTCATATTGTATTGTATGTGTATTCCATTTCCAATGATGTAATATAAAAAAAGAGGTAGACAGGATATACGCGCTCGAAAAATGGCATACTAAAATTGAGTCAATTGGCACAACTTGCCTCAGCTTCGAGTCGTCAATGGAAACGTTAGCTGTCAGATTTGGTGACCATTTTTAAACACGGAATTTCATGTAGACAACATATCTACCTCTTTTTTATATGATATCATTAGTCTACTCCCTTTACGAGTATCTGTGTGCGTCCTTTGTGTAGTGAATATATGTCTTCTTTCTTTCTTTCTTTAGTTGTTCCAAATTTCTGATCCACAGCTTTTATATATTTGTAGCTATATAAATGTCGCTATGATATCTGTGACAGACGGACAGAAAGGCAGCAGGAATCGAGTTGCACTATAGTGCACTTATTTTATCGCGAATGAACCCGAGGGCATAGCTAGCAACTGGAGGAGTACGTGATCTTTATCGTATATTTTATTAACACTTCAACCGCAGATAAGATTAATGCTGATGGAACCCCGATCTCTCCGGACTTACAGCCTCCTTTCCTTGATATGAATACACACAGGTATATGTCAATCAAGCTACAAATCAGGCTAATATTTTCGTGACCACGAAAATACGTCCAAGTTGGAGGTTTTGACGAACAGGCGTTCCGAAACTTCCGAATCACGGAATCAAGGTGGCTATCGACCGACTGTATTAATTGTTGCGTTCCAACTGAGACCCAAGATGGTCTTCTTGGCCGCGGAGTGGAAGATATTAATTGGTATCTCGTTAGCAGCAAAAAAACATAATATGAACTCTCTGTACTCGTACTCGAGTTGTGGCTAATAAAAATAGGAAAAAATCAGCGATACGGCAGATCCGGTGAAACGTAAATTTAACTTACGTTTATAATAGATATATTTATTTTCATCACATTTGCTCGTAAAGGCTCGTAACGCGAAAACACACAGAGCTACAATTACCTATATTACGACCACGGGAGTTATGATTTTTTCTGTTACTCATGATGCGTCAGTTATATTATAATATAAAGCAAGGTTTTAACTCAAAGACAATATTAGAAAACGTATTTATAAATAAATTATAGCCTATGTCCTATTCTGATATATAAGATACATAACTGGAAAGTTTCATATAAATTCGTCCAGTAGTTTTTGAGATTAAGTGTAACGTACATCCATACATCCATCCACCCATCCAAATTTTAACGTTTATAATATTAGTAGGATTTAGACATATAAACACTAATTTAGCTTATATTTAGCAGAATTATTTAAAGGTATGAAAATTGAAATGTAATTTAGGTAGCAATTTAGTGTCTATGTAAAATATTTTTCATCACACTTGCTCGTAAAGGGCTTCATAACGCGCAGGCATACAGAGCTGTAATAGCTTTTATTACGCCCATGGGCGTAAGGGTTTATCCTTAAATTGTATCTGTCATTCTTACGTCAGTTATAAAGCAAGGAGGTTTTAACTCAAACACGATGTTTGAAAACGTATTTATATATAAATTTAAACGTAAAAACACGAATAAAATATGATTAACAGAATGATTTAAATATTTAAAAACTTAAATGTAGCAATTTAGTGTCCGTGTAATAGTAGATTGTATGACAAGGGGCTAAAATAAGCCATATTACCACGAGATGGATATTTTCCCGAGCGAAGTGAGGGAAAATATTGCGAGGGGTAATATGGCTTTTAGACCCGAGTTATACACTCTACTTTTCGCTTCGAATGCGAGAAAATAGTAAAACAAAGATATCCATCCACAATCAATAACAAATTTCACGGCGAAGAGATTGTTCAATTTAACGGCATGTTTTTTTTTTACTAAACTGCTATGACACAGATACAAAATATTGACTCCATGAATAAACGGCTCTACAGGCGCATCCAAACGGCCGCGCGGCGGACAAAGTACGGGCACAAGATGACAATCTCATAGCTTATGTCGCCATGCAGTCAACCACGCTTGAACGTTTGGACGCAGTCATAGGCGTTTTTTTTAATGATTTGGAATTAGGGACTAAAAAACACCTTATGTTTGATTGGTCGATTTTAATATGTAGCTGTATTCTGGTTGGTGGATAGCAAACATAAATGTTGTTTGAAAGAGTTGTGATTGGTGGATTTAAATGATTTGGAATTAGGGACTAAAAAACACCTGATGTTTGATTGGGCGATTTTAATATGTAGCTGTATTCTGGTTGGTTGATAGCAAAGATAAATGTTTTTTGAAATAGTTGTGATTGGTGGATTTAAATGATTTGGAATTAGGGACTAAAAAACACCTGATGTTTGATTTGGCGATTTTAATATGTAGCTGTATTCTGGTTGGTTGATAGCAAAGAGAAATGTTATTTGAAAGAGTTGTGATTGGTGGATTTAATATGGTGAAGTGTTTTGATTGGTCAAATTAAATGTGTATAAATCATAAATATGTATACATATCTTCCCTAGGGGTTAAATGTACTACTTTAGCCCCGCTTATTAAGCCTAATATGACACACTTTTCGAGCATGAGAAGTGAAAAATATTTTAACTGTGATTTTAAATCGTGGCTGTATGCAGAAGGGTCTTTGCTCTAAGCGCCTCATGTCAAATTCAACAAAGTGGACGACTGACATTTTTAGTTTTACGATTAATAGTGACAATTTAGTTAAAAATGTATTGGTTTCCTCGCAAATGTGATGAAAAACATTGTATGCGACACGTACGGTAAGATTGTTACAAACTCGAGTCATCAAAGCCCTCCGCCTTCCGGCGTCGGGCCTAAAGGCACTTGTCCCGCCGCCGGCGACGAGCGATTGAGCTATTAGCGATTTCCTCGCCCAAGAAAGAAACAAAAGATAATCGCTCCCATGTAAATAAAAGAGAGATATATAGTTCATCGCGGTGTGAACAGCCAGCGATGAACTATAAATATATACCTGCTCTCTTTTATTTACCCGGGAGCGATTATCTTTAGTTCGTTTCTTGAGCCAGAAAATTGCCGATAGCTCATCGCTTACTCGCCGGCGGTGGAACAAGTGCCTTATAGACTCTCGTTCGTAAATCGTATCTTATCGTAACTACTACGGCACAATGTACTATTTTAAGTCCGTTTGTTGACGCCAAAGCAACCGCATCTTCAACTTAACTCTACGGGAGCGACAAGCACGGCTGCTTTACCGTTCAGGGATCGAAACCGCTTTTTTCAAGAATCCCCGAAGTACTTAGTCTAATATTTTGAATGATTTTCGGTTCCTAATGTAGGACTCTATCATGTATTTAGGTACCTATCACTTTCGTATTATTAGACTGCCCGATCAAAACCGATATCACAAACAAAAGAACGAAATAGAACGTATTAATACCGGTTATTTTGTATGGTGAACATACACGTATCTGACCGTTAGTGCTACTGATAAGCGGTCCGCGACGTCACGACGGGGGGACCGCCGCGGCGCGCCGGCAGAACACTCCGATCCGGCTCGAAGGACCATATGTTAGGATTAGGTGCCTTTGCTTAAAGGAGATCTAGACTATTAAAAATACAAGTGGACTGTAAACACTTTTTCTCAAAAATGGCCCGCAAAGTGTACATAAGTCGCTACATTTTGAAAGGTAAAGTGTATAGTTTCAGGTCAGATCAAAATTAAAAAATAAAAAACATTGCAGGCCGCCTGGAATGTTACATATAAATTCCTTTATTTGTCGAGTCGAGTACCAAACTTTTTAAAAAGTTGAAACCGGCATATAAAAGACGGCACAGGTCGTATTCAGCCAATTCAACTCGTATTTTTCTGTTGCAAACGCGACGTTTTTCTACGTGTCTCAAATATTTTGCGTTTTTCGGTGGAAAAATACACTTGCGATTCGGTTTAAAAAGAAAAACGCCGGGAAATCATAATATTTTCAAGTTGTGCAATGATATTTAAAGTTTATTATTCTCCCATTTTTGAGAAAAGCACTATATTAGCCTCAGCCGGAATGGCAATTGCAGGCTTCGTATTATAATTAAACGGACTCGCAAGCTCGTCCGTTTAAACAAATACTCAGCCTGCAATTGCCTCCTTCCCGGCCACGGCAATAATGTACTATTCTTTTAATTCCGAAGTTAATAAATTACAAATAAATAGTTGGGTCGCGAACAATATGTGCGGGTAAGAAGCGCGAGTGTTTTGTGAATCTGCCGGCGCGGCGGTCCCCACGTCGTGACGTCGCGGACCGCTAGCGGCGGTCAGTAGCGCTAACGGTAAAGCAGCCGTGCTTGTCGCTCCCGTAGAGTAGTTGAAGATGCGACTGCTTTGTCGCCAACACCGTTAATCAATGCAGCAGGCTGCCTTACCTACCCTCTGTAATATTATTACCTACATTTATTTTATATATTTTTTAATTTAGCATATTGACCATTTTAATAAGCATCTTTACAATCAAAAATACTACTAATAAATCCGCGGTTTTTTTTAATACGTGGATTTAACCGTGGATTATTACTTAGTATAGTAGGTAGTATTTTTTTTCTTGAGTCACGACCACGTACCGGAAGGCGCGGCGTGAGTAGGCCCCCCAAGGAGGACTGATGACCTGGTAAAGGTCGCGGGAATCCGCTGGATGCGGATGGCGCAGGACCAGTCACTTTGGCACTCTTTGGGGGAGTCTGTCCAGCAGTGGACGTCTTTCGGCTGATATGATGATGATGATGATGATGACTATTTTACACATGTCTCACGAAAGTTTAAATTCGATTATCTTTCAAATCCTTGTGTTGAAAATATTTTACAGTAGACATGGTGTTACTTTCCCGCACTGGTGCGGAAATGAGCACTTTCCGTGCATATGTTGAAACTTCAAAGAGCCATATGTATCTACTGTAAAACGTTATACGATACACGTGCAAATAGGTATTTCGCAACTCGTGTCGATTTAAAACACCACTCGTTGCGAATTTCCTATGTTCTGCACTTGTATCGTAAATAACTATTACAGTACACATGGTGTTACTTTCCCGCACTAGTGCGGAAATGAGCACTTTGCGTGCATATGTTGAAACTTTTAAGAGCCATATGTACTGTAAAACGTTGTACTTCCTATTTTCTGCACTTGTATCGTAAATAACTATTTCAGTTGCTCAAAAAGTGCTACTTTTCTTTACGTAGCTGTTTAGCGTGCGGAAAGTTGGTTTTCGCAAACTAGTGCTTTTCACTTTTCCGTGTACAAACTGTACCATTAATTATTATGTCAATAAAAAATAAATAAGATTGAACTATATTAAAAAAAATTAACAATTTCATTATTTTTCAACTGTATTACAATGATGTTACAGAATTAATAATATAAAAGTTTCGAATTCCTTACTTGTTGTTTTTCTTATTTTTTCGCAACTGTATTAAATAACGTCGTTCGATACACGTGCGGAAATGTCATTCTTCCTTCACTCATATCTCGGTACTCGTGACGTAATGACATACCTACTTTCCGCACTAGCATCAAAATGTAATTTTTCATCTCAGCAGCTCGAACAAGCATATTTTGCTGCGTGAAAACAGTGAGCAAAATGCGATTTTGCTCACTCCGTGAGACAAAGGAGCTTTTTAATTTTGATACCGAGCACTGTCATATCACAGTGTGGGGTCTGTTACAAATTCAGAATACTTACACTTTCTCTCATTTCATTACGAAAAAAGAAAATAACGGGAATAGATTCTTAGTTCGACATTTGAATTTCAAAGTAGACCCCCAAACAGCGCGAAACATGTAATACGTTCGAAAACTAACAAATTAATATTAAAGTTTAAATTACCAAAAAAAATATACAAAGGAATGTTATAAATTCCGTTTATTAATATACAACATATATAATAAAAAGTAGACAAATAATTAAACTTATTTTTCATTATTAATTAAGACATGAAATTACCTATAGTGAAAATGCCCTTACATCCAATATTTGAAAGCTGTCATCCCAATACAATATATATCATCATATGACGTTTATTGTACCGGGATGACGGCTGTCAAATATCGGCTGTTAATTTTTTTTTATAGCTGGTGTCAATTGACTGAATCCAATTCACTCGGTTATAATATACTTATAATAAATATATAAATAGCACAGAATAAAAATCTGAAATCAGGGTACCTTTCCTTGCACCCACGTCAATTTACTTCGACCAATTAAATATACGATACGACTTCAACTGTACATAAATCTACTTAGCTAAGCTTGGCTCAATTTTATAAATATCCGTTAGAGCTTATGTGAGATCGAATATTAGGTGGAACTCAGTAGGTACGTAATAAATGTTTCATCAGTCATCACACTTGCTCGTAAAGGGCTTGATAATGCGCATGCATACACAGCTACAATGACCTAAATTACGCCCACTAGCGTAATGGTTTTTTTCTTAAATTGTAAGTATCTGTCACTCATGCGTCAATTGTAAAGCAAGGAAGTTTTAGTTCAAATACGATGTTTGAGTTTGAAAACGTATTTTTCAATAAATGTAAACGTAAAACAGCCATAAAATATGTCAAAATTTAAATGGAGTAATTTAGTTTCTGTATATTTCAACAGTTGCCACGTAAGGCAAAGACCCTTCGGCATACAGCCACGATTTAAAATCACAGTTAAATATATTTTACATAGACACTTAATAGCTACATTTTAATTTTTAAATCTTTAAATAATTCTATTAATCATATTTTATTAGTGTTTATACATTTAAATGTATTTATTAATAAGTTTTCAAACATCGCGTTTGAGTTAAAACCTCCTTGCTTTATATATAACTGACGCAAGAGTGACAAATACAACTTAAGAAAAATACCATTTAATTTAGGTCATTGTAGCTCTGTATGTCTGCGCGTTATGAAGCCCTTTACGAGCAAATGTGAGGAAAAAAATTATACTCACCACGGGCGGTAATAAAGTAAGCCTGACAAATATTTGCAATCGGAGACATTCTTTCTTTTACCGCCCTGGTAAGTAATGTACTATTGTTGATATTTAGTATTTTACGAAAATAAGGTCTTACAGATCTTTATAAAACCAGACCTGCGCTCTCGTTTACACATTGCATTGACTAATGATTAGTGCGAGTCTTACATTTGGCGAAAATTCAAGTAACAAACCAGACTTGCGGTCTCGTTTACACATTGAATTGACTAATGATTAGTGCGAGTCTTACATTTGGCGAAAATTCAAGTAGGT
The DNA here is from genome assembly GCA_932294315.1 of Epinotia nisella. Lineage (NCBI taxonomy): Eukaryota > Metazoa > Arthropoda > Insecta > Lepidoptera > Tortricidae > Epinotia > Epinotia nisella. The sequence continues at coordinate 12,637,706 of OW028679.1, read as the reverse complement.
AACAAGTTTCTGTTACAAAAAAGTTTTTTTGCGAACTGTACTGTTTTTTGCGCATTCGCCAACTACTCGTTCAGAGGGTTTCAATGAGCCCAAAGACGACGGGGACCTATATCGTGTGCGTTTATAATATGGTTACATTAGGACCTATTATTGATATGGCCACCATCTGTCTCCATAATCAGACCAGCCCGGCAGTGCCTCAATATTGCATTATCACCGAAGCCAATTGTATTTCTATCGGATGCCGATGCCGGCAAGTGGAAGTATTTGTGGAAGAATGTATGGAAAATTTGACAAGTTTCTATGGAGTGACAGCGGGCGCCATATTTAACGTTGATCGGCCTGTAATCGTAGGTCGGTCAGGTGCAACTCGCCCTAAGGGGCTCCCCGTGCTTTTTGTCGAGTTTTGAGTTAAAACTCCTCCGTCAAAACTAAACATATATTTATGGCACAGTAGGTTATCGATTCTTCAATCCTTTATCTACATTTGCATCAGAGTTTTTTTGAAAATAATGAACATTGTTTTTTTTATGATTTATACAAATATGGTCCAAAAAAGCTCTGTTTTCGATATAAGTATGTTGTTTACGCACTTTTATACATGAAATCTTCATGTTACTGTTCCTTATTGACGTCTCTAACAACCCATCAGAGATTTTTATTTTTAATTCATTTTCACAAAAGTTACGTCCAGAAAACTGGTTTTTTTGCTTAATTTGGCAAGGTTTGGTATATCGAAAACTGCGAGTTTTGAAGTAACACCGCTTACGATTACAGACGGTTTGGTGCAACCCCGCCCTTAAGACTTGTACCTACTTTGGGTAAGTAAGTAGGTAGGTAGGTAATACAAAGCTTGTAAAATATGAACTCGCACTAATCACAAAATGTAAAAGCTATTATATGTTATTGGGATTTCTGTTAAGTATGGGGTGATTTATGGAGCGGATGGCAGTGGTCGCGGGCGCCCGGTCCAGCTCCAGCACTTGCACGTGGTTCCGCGCGCGCAGCCAGCAGCCCGGCACGTACAGCGTCACCTGCGGGCCCGTGCCCGGCCAGTACCGGCCCAGGTTGTACCCGTTCACCCAGATGTAGCCCTGACGAATACACACACATTGTTATTGGTCGTTTATAAACGTTCAACATACCTATTTTTATACTCGTCGACTTTAATGTTTGAATTAAGACTTCGTACACTAAACTAAAACCACATACTTTTTTTTTATGGAGCTCCCAACTCAACTGAAATAATTATTATACAACGCTTTAGACAACTAAAATAAATTCGACCAATCACGTGGCACCGCTTTACTGAACTATAATGAATGTGACCGCGTGTGTAATGTGTGTGTGTGGCACGTCGCGTTGACTCCAATACAAAAGACATCAACGACGTTGAACCGACGCACCTCTGACTTGCACTTTGTTTCAGCAGGGATTAGATTTTCATTAGATACCATGTCTGTTTAACTATTTCTGTTCACTCGTATAAAAAGTATTGTATACAATAGTTACACAATTAGCTCTTAAATTCTCGTACCTTTCATAGGCCACTCGGCAAGCCTCGGAGCCTAAACACGGTACTCGACTTTAAGAGCTCTTATTGTGTAACGATTATATAAAATACTATTATATAGGTTTGGTCTGCTGTGGGTAAATTATATATCCTATACTATTCAACGAGCAATATTTGTGTATATATATATATATATTTGTAATCACGTTCTCGAAAACGGCTCTGACATGTTTCATGTCCTGGAAAATCGTTTTCTACGTATTTTCTCTACTTTCACCCGAGCAGAGCTCGGTCGCCCAGGGACTAGGTATATAATTCAATGACTTTCTGTTGTATTTTGCTTTGCTTTGGTTGTGTCATGTTATTTGTGTAAATGGATTCACTGAAAATCAGCGTCGTGGCCTGAAAATTCTTGCTCCGACATGCTGAGAGGACTCCTTTTTGAGACCTCGTTCAAGAAATTATGGTTGTGTTCATTCATTCATTCACAATGAGTATTGCAAGGGAAACATTAGGTACCTTTCCCCACGTAGTGGTATCGAAGAATGTATCTTTAGGTTGTTCGTTTTCAGGTATGATGAAGTAGCCATCGAAAAGTATTGGACCTTCAATCGTTTGTTCTTCTGCGGCGGTAGCCGTCACAATTTCTTCCAGGTTTTGTAAAGGAAAACCTGTCACCGACCAAGAACCGTCGAGAACCTTACTATCTATAGAGACTTCGCTGAGGATACCCTGTTAAATAAACCAAATAAGTATTACAATGAGACCAACATCGTACCTGCTTATTCGTACAAATTATTATACCGTGTATACATACACGACGACGACTAATATTTTATTTATTTCCTCATCGGTTAAGACATTACATTACCTATACTAACCTTATAGTCGTGAATGCCGCTTCCATAGTTTATTCGTCCTTGGTTTTCAACGAGCAATGATAGAACTGAGTTAGGTTTGGTCTGTATTGGCAAGGTGTACATTTTTTTAGTCCAGCTTATTGTTCCGTAGAAGGTCTGGAAACGAATGGTAAATAAATAAACATAATTATTATGTTGGGGATGATTTCAATAAGATAAATGGTTTTAACCGATGTTTATAACATATACTTAACGGGGTTAAAAATACATCTTGTTGAAACATATTTTACTTACACCGTCGATAAAAACATGAATGCGATCTCGAGGTTTTTCAATTGCCAACAAAGTACCCTGCCCCGTCTCCCCCAATGTGGTCTCGTACAACATTAGACCTGAGCGCTGACGCAGTTCCTCATACGTTGGGAGTTTTGAACCGACTATATCTGGATACTTCTTCCCTAATCTTGTCCGCCCTTCTGACGATAGTAGGTGTAACCGCTTGTTTAACAATATTGTTCCATAAGCAGACTTATTAGAGGGTACCGGGGAATCAATATCTCTCACTTGGGGATTATGCTGAAAAAGAAAATTTGATTAAAATATTTCTTAGAAATCAGAACAATGTTTAAAAACCGGCCAAGTGCGTGTCGGACCACGCAAAACGAAGGGTTCCGTGTCTATTAAAAAGGCCGTATCGTCACGTCACAGAAATCTTACGGCACTTACGTCCTTTTCTTTAAGGAAGGCAGTTTTTCAGCAATATTTCGACAACCTTTGAACCGATCTTGTTCAAAATAATTTTCGGTGAAAGAATTTAATAAGCCCTATGTCCATGATTTTTTTCATATTTTTAAAATACACCGTTCAAAAATTTGAGGGGGGCACAATTTTAGTGACTTTCGGGGCGATTATCTCCGACTCTATTCACTTAGTCAAAAAAATGCTGAGAAACCTTTCATTTATTTTGAAAGGCCTATCGATTGATGTGCCACTTTCAGTTTTATGTATGGAGTGCAACACTAAAAAAAATTATTTAATCATTTTAATTACAAAACTATGTAGCGGCTAACAAAATACACCTATCCTCAAAATTTTATTCAAGCACACCTTATAGTTTCGAGTAAATTATCTGTGACATGCGGACAGACGGACATGACGAAACTATAAGGGTTCCGTTTAACGTACGGAACCCTAAAAATGAAAGAGGTCAGCAGAAAGTCTGAATTCATACCCTTGCCAAAGCGTCGCGAATAGCGAAATATTTGGGAGTGGGATCACCAGCCTCGCTCAAAGGAGCGTCATAATCATATGACGTAATATCTGGCGTATATGTTCCGTCGTAGTTTGCGCCTGAAATAAATAAAAAACCTAATTGGTACCAAGTGCTTTGTATAATTGCTATTCTGAAATAGTAGATTGTTAAACAAGGGCTGAAAGGCACCCATTTCTGACGAGATATTTTGGCGCTCGAAAGAAGTGAGAGTGCCAATGGTTCGAGTCAGAAATGGGTGACTTTCACCCGAGTTAAACACTTTACTTTTCATATCGAATACGATGAAAGTTAAAAAAAGACAGACGGAAAATTTAACAATATGTTTTGTATTTATTATTAGTATTAGTTGAAGAGTGGCTGTATGCGTTTCTGCCTTAGCTCACATGCACAACTTTAAGTTAAAAAAAACCGGCCAAGTGCGTGTCGGACCACGCAAAACGAAGAGTTCCGTGCCTATTAAAAAGGTCGTATCGTCACAGAAATTTTACGGCACTTACGTCCTTTTCTTTGAGGAAGGCAGTTTTTCAGCAATATCTCGAAAACCTCTGAACCGATCTTGTTCAAAACAATTTTCGGTGAATGAAATCAATAAGTCCTATGCCCATGAATTTTTCCATATTTTTAAAATACACCGTTCAAAAATTAGAGGGGGGGGGACAGAATTTTAGTGCCTTTCGGGGCGATTATCTCCGACTCTATTCACTTAATCAAAAAAAATGTTAAGAAACCTTATATTTATTTTGAAAGGCCTATCGATTGATGTGCCACACGGGGGGTAACAATGAAAAAAAAAATTTTGACTTTTAGTTTTATGTATGGAGTGCACCCCTAAAAAATTTTTTTTTTGTCATTTTAATTACAAAACTATGTAGCGGCTAACAAAATACACCTATCCTCAAAATTTTACTCAAATACACCTTATAGTTTTCGAGTAAAATGCCTGTGACATACGGACAGACGGACAGACGGACAGACGGACAGACGGACAGACGGACAGACGGACAGACGGACATGACGAAACTATAAGGGTTCCGTTTTTGCCATTTTGGCTACGGAACCCTAAAAAGGTTTGTGGGTGTTCCATTTGTCACCACCTCATAGAGCCTAGTGAATATTTTAGCTAAAATAAAAGAAATTAATTTAAAATATAAACTTATTTTATATTTAATAAAATAAATTCCATGAACTAGTAAGGATAAAATTATTTCCCTTTGTCAGTGGTGGGGTACTGATATTTATTAGAATTAGTTCCCACATAATGCTCATAAGGCCAGGACTAATTGGAATACACTTTTTTTCTGCACTAGAGCAGAAATGTATCACTTTCTGTACACTTTTTAGAACAACAACGACCCACTTTCAGAGCATGAGATATAAAAATATATTCGTTTGAATGAAAATTGGGTAACAAACCGGCCGTGAATTCGAAGTTAGTGCCACCGAAGAAAACGTAAATATTGATGTTGATGGAATAGTTGAGCATGTCTTCCAGGGTGGCGACGACACTTTGCGTAGGAACTCGCTGGAATGATTCGCCCCAGTGGGTCAGCCAGCCGGGGTAGAACTCGGAGTTCATCAAGGGGCCATGTGGCATGTAGCGCCTCAGTGATTTGAAATATTGCTGCATTCTCTCCGCTGTTGAAAATATACACGCGAGGTAAGGAGTTGTTTTCCGTCACTAGGTATTTATCTAGCCGTTGCCCGTGTCTTCGTATGCGTATAATAGTATTTTATATAATCGTTACACAATAAGGGCTCTTAAAGTCGAGTACCGTGTTTAGGCCACGAGGCTTGCCGAGTGGCCTATGAAAGGTACGAGAATTTAAGAGCTAATTGTGTAACTATTGTATACAATACTTTTTATACGAGTGAACAGAAATAGTTAAACAGACATGGTATCTAATGAAAATCTAAGCCCTGCTGAAACAAAGTGCAAGTCAGAGGTGCGTCGGTTCAACGTCGTTGATGTCTTTTGTATTGGAGTCAACGCGACGTGCCACACACACACATTACACACGCGGTCACATTCATTATAGTTCAGTAAAGGTACGTGATTGGTCGAATTTATTTTAGTTGTCGAAAGCGTTGTATAATAATTATTTCAGTGCAAGTCAGAGGTACGCCGGCTCGTTGATGTCTTTTGTATTGGAATCAACGCGACGTCCTATTGGTCAAATTCATTATAGTTCATTAAAGGCGCGACGTGATTGGTTGAGTTTATTTTAGTTGTCTAAAGCGTTGTCTTATAATTATTATAGTTGAGTTGGGAGCTCCATAGAAAAAAAACCGGTCAAGTGCGAGTCTGACTCGCGCACCGAGGGTTCCGTACGAAATATCATACAACACACCCGTCTTACCCCACCCATTAATTTTGGAAAAATCTAAACAACGCAAAGTATAGTAAAGTCATGAGCATGACATGAGTACCTACAGCGCCATTTATCGGTGCATTTTGTTACTAAATTGCGCGACCAAGGAACTCGGTATGTACAGTAAGGGAAATGTATTCACGTACCACTGTAGAACCCTGTCGCAATTGACAGGCCGCCGCCACTCAAACTCGAACGGTATGTTACCTTATTGCGATAGGGTTCTACGGTGGTACGTTAATACATTTCCCTTACTGTATGTTGGTTTTTCAGCGATAATTCTTTATCAAGTGAATTAATTTCGATAATTCCTTTTTTATTTGCTAGAAGGTACTTTCAGAACACTATCATACGAATTTGAAGGCAAAAAATTGAACACAGAAGTATTAAATTACAAACAAAATTAATATATGATTTTTGAAGAATAAAAAAAAACTAGGCTAGATAGAGGTATCGTTATACTTTTCCGGTAATATTCACGTTAGTATTAATAATATATATTATTTTCAAATTTTTCGCTTGGTAAACTTCGGAGATAAGGGGGGGGGAATGGTATTTTTTTCAACATTTTTCTTTATAAATCAAAATTTTACCATTGTAGAAAAAAAAAGAAAAACTGTTTAGAATGTACAATTCAAGCCCTTTCATATGATACCCCACTTGGCCTACTAACTAGACTTTGAATTTTTGCCCCCCCTCTTATCCGCCCTTTTTTATACAAATTAAAAGTATATATTAAAATTTTTCATTTTCCATACACGAGGATTAGCTTTATTTACAACTATTCCAAATTTCAAATCGATAGCATTAGTAGTTCCTGAGATATTTGACTTTGTGACAGACAGACAGACGGACGGAGTCGCACCATAAGGGTTCCGTTTTTACCTTTTTGGTCCGGAACCCTAAAAGTATGTGGTTTTAGTGTACGAAGTCTTAATTCAAACATTAAAGTCGACGAGTATAAAAAGTATATTTTATGTCCTATAAAATATACTTTATAGATAATGTAAGCTAACATTACTGGAATGTTTCGTCAAAGTTCGTTCAGTAGTTTTTGCGATTAAGAGGAACGTACATCGGCACCAGAGACCGGAATTTTCGTGGCATTTTTGAGCTGTCATAGGGACTTCATTCATCGACTTCGTAATATCGATACTATACTAACCAAGTATGGACTATAGTTGGTATTAAATTATTTTTATATTATTTATTTATATTGCTTTTTCATTACAAGGAATAAGATATGTTTGATGATATTCATATTCATTTATTCGCACATTGATATCATCCTATTAGGGGTGCAGTGACTAAAGAGTGTTTCTTGATAGGGACCCATTTGCACTTTTAATTCTCTATTTTTCTAACATTAGGTGAAGTGAAAGAAGGTTTGGAAAATATGATGTCAAACTAACTTTTCCCCTACTTTGTTACTGCTACAGGACTCCTAAGTAGGTATACCGTCTTCAAATTTCACCTAAATCGGATCATCGGTTTACGCGAGAATTAATAAAACGTGGAGTGAGATATGAGACGGAAGTTAGTGAATGCAATTTTTTTACCTAAAGAGATTCACAGTTCCACGTGTACGTACGTAAGTATAGGTAGGTAATTCGATTCGGTTTTAAAAAAAAAGACAGGCTCGCGATTTCTACAGCTCACAGAGCCACTAATTCAGAATATTCAGTATGAGCACTTACTCTTGGTTGCACCGAAGTCGATCGTGGTAAGGACTCCTGGGATAGCACCGTTTACGAAAAAGCTATCGTAACTCCCATCAGTGGTGTACAGGAGGGATTTTTCACCAACATGCTTGAGCATAATGTCCCTCATTAGTGTTTTGTATGCCATGTCACTGCTGTAACTGCCATATTCGTTCTCCACCTTGAATATCACATTAGATTTGTACCTAGGCTACAGTCAGCATCTGAAACATGTATACACTTTTCGACCTTATGTATAAATAATAAGGTCATAGAATGTATACATGTTTATGATGCTGGCTGTACTAGTAAACTCTAACTTGATTTGAAATGCCACATGTATATGATAAATTTGCGCATGTCACCTAATCTCGTGGGAGTACCTTTGCATGGTCTCTCTTTGGTGGGCGCTGCGCTGGTACGGCCAATGGAAGACGTCAATGTTCTAGGTCAGGGGTCGGCAAACTTTCTAACCAAAGAGCCAATTTCAGTAAAAAAAAATAGGAACCGTAACGAGCCATTTACACAATGTTCGATCACACATTTCCTTGAACCTATCTTTATGAGGGGTCCTCGAAAAGCCGCAAATGACCCTTCAAAGAGCCGCATGCGGCTCGCGAGCGGCGGTTTGCCGACCCCTGTTCTAGGTGGCCAGTCTATAAATATGGCTAGTTGTCATTTTGGAGCACATTTCTTGACTTTTTTGTTCGGCACTGTGAGTCTATTTATTATAAGTAATTGACGTATTGCCATTATTTATATTACGAGAAAAATATAATATTAACACATATTTAGTATGACATATCGCCTACTAAGTACTCGTAATTACCCACCTGGACTAAAATGATCGGGCCTCCGTTTCCAAATAATAGAGGATCGAGTTGTTCGAACAGTTTCGCCAACCAAACCTTTGTTTCAGCCATGAAATCTGTTATAAGTAAAAAAAGTATGTTAAAAGACATCATAATTAACCCAATCGAATCCATAATGAATGGCCGTATTTCATTAACATTTCAAAACGCTATTATTTCACATCATTTGTATTACTGTTTACTTCATTCACATTCTCACATATCATACCAAACAAATTATGTCATTGGTTTACCTGCATCAGTAGTTCTCAATTTTATTGTAGGGTATTTTCCCAGCAGCCAATACGGAAAACCGCCCTGGAGAAGAGACGATTGCAAATGAACTTTTGTTCGTGCAATATAGGTACTTAAAGTAGAGCTAAGTCTGAGAAAAATGTATGCCCTTGATAATAGCTATCATCTCCATATTTTATTATGGATATATATGTATGTAGCGAGGTGTGATTGGTAAACATTGGTTGAAAAATTGATACCTACTGCTATTTTGACGGCGCGAATTTTACCCGGCCACTATGTTAAGGTTCTCTCATTTTTAATTAACGGAAACAAAAATAAGCGGTTGAAGGTTATATGGGCAAGGCAATAGAATCGAGCAATTCTATTTAACTAAAGGCAAAGTAAGAGGTGACGAGGGAATATAATAACCATATATAAAGAAACCAACATTAATGATGTATGGCTGTATTAGAGTAACTAAAATTGTATTCAGGAATCTTTAACCCTTTGAACGCCATCCTTGACATACTAAAGTGTCACTGATACGCCAACCTTTTTTCCAAAAGAGAGTGAATATGAACCTCATAAGAAAGATTGAAGGTTGTTTTGACAGCGGACGTCGTAACACTTAAAGGCGTTCTTGGCGCTGCGGGCACGACTATACACGACACCTTTAGGCGTTCTTGGCGTTCAAAGGGTTAAAGATACCTTTATCGTATCATACTTATTTTTGTAAGAGTCGCTTGGGCTCATATTAGTTCGTGATGGACCTAACGCGGATGTCAAATTTGGTCAGCCAGATTGTGACTGAGATGTAAAACAATTGGTTCAAATGATTAGTGTTTAACCATACAAGGGGTTAAGTTCCTTATCAAAGTGAAACCAAGTTGTTCGTTACCAGATCTCGTTCAGCGCAGATGTAGGGTCCAGGACGCAGCAGAACGTGCAAACCTTCCTCCGCCGCAATACGTATAAAGGCTGCTACGTCGCGGTCACCTTCGAACGAGTACTGCCTCTCTTCAGGCTCATGGAAACTCCATTCGACATATCTGACGAAATATACAAAATATTTAATCTGTGTTTCACACATTTTTTAAAATTGTTTTTATCAGTTGTTCAAACGTCAAAGTTTAATCGGTAGTCGTGGGATCGCATTCTGACTTGTGGTATTTACCACCAGCTTTTCCAGAAAATATTGTGAGGAATTTTAAGTATTTACATGTGGAAAGAAATTTTAAGGTGCAAAGTGCCAGTACGGAGATCGACAGCCTCTCGTAATAAGCGGAAGATGATGAAGATCATCATAATGATAATTTATATAGGAATACTAACGTTGACACAGCGTTGAGCCCGGCAGCCTTCAATTTGTGTAAGCGATCCCTCCAATAAGCAGCAGGCACTCTGAAGTAGTGCAGAGAACCTGATATTATTTGTATCGGCTGTTCGTTAATCGTGAAGTTGTCACCAACAATAGCAATATTGGGATTCGTCTGAAATAAAAAATAAGTAGGTATAATACCTAGTCAGCAATAGTATCCTCCGCAGCAGAACCAAGGTAACCGATATAGCCCTCCGAATCGCTAAACTTAAGTGGCAGTGGACGGGGCACATTACACGTAGAACCGATGGCCGTTGGGGCGGAAAGGTTCTCGAGTGGCGACCCCCCCCCCCCCCCACAAGGTGGACTGATGACCTCGTAAAGGTCGCTGGAGTCCGCTGGATGCGGATGGCGCAGGACCGGTCATTGTGGCACTCTTTGGGGGAGGCCTATGTCCAGCAGTGGACGTCTTTCGGCTGATATGATGATGATGATGTGATGATAGTATCCTGTATTTTCTACATCTATCAAAGCGGCGATCGTAGGTATACTTATTCCTTTTTTCTACTTCTAATTTAGGTAGCGCAAGAGGAATATTTTAGGAAAATAAACAATTTTTACTAAGTAACATAATAGGAGGAACTCATTTCCTTAATCATTAGAATTAATTAACATGTGTACATGATACCTAGGTACCTACCTACAACAACTTTGCACGACATTGATACGTTAGGTAGGTATGTCAATCAGTTATTTGAAATAACACATGGCTGCATTGCCAACATATACGATAACAAATTATTAAGTAAACATGACACTAAAATATAAAATGGAACTGGAACATAAATTATTAACATGTGCATTTTGTGACAAACCAGTAAATAAATTAACGATCTATGACTTTATTGTTATGTTGACCAGCTATTGGGAAATATCAGAGGCTAAATCTGTAGGTCACACCAATCTAAAATATCAGAGGTTCAAATCTGTAGGTTACTGACTCCAACTACCACTTAGTTGATGACACTAACCACGAAATGGAAAAAAAAAACTATGTTCCATACATTACGGCTCGTGAGCTCTCGAAGCTTTCTAGGCTACCGAACAGTCGAATATTTTTTCGATTTTGTGGTTGGTCAAAGTAAAAGTTGTTCAGTATGACCTATACAGATTTAGCCACTGGATTTTTTTATCACCTCTAGATAAAGTAAACTACGTACGTATAGTAATATTAGTTATGCAGACGATGGTGCTGCTGTGCCCAGCGATCAGCTGATAATTTCGCAGCCGTAGAACCAAGTGTCTAGATTTCATACTAAAATCTCATAACAAAACAATACGGTCAGCAACATGATACAGCTGATAATTTCGCAGCCGTAGAACCGAGTATCTATATTTCATACTAAAATCTCATAACACAACAATACGGTCAGCAACACGATACAGCTGATAATTTCGCAGCCGTAGAACCGAGTCTCTATATTTCATACTAAAATCTCATAACTATACCTAGATATTTTTCTAGCAGGAACGACTTATTGTAAGTGATTGACAAAATAAAAACATCGACAGTCCTGTTATCGATAAGTACCACTTACAAAGACAAATATGACGACCGAATAGCCTAGTGGTTAGAGAACCTGACTATGAAGCTTGAGGTCCCGGGTTCGATTCCCGGTCGGGGTAGATATTTGTATGATGAATACGAATGTTTGTTCTCGAGTCTTGGATGTTTAATATCTATTTAAGTATGTATTTATATATATATATATGTTTATCCGTTGTCTGACTAGATCAATTAATGTGAATTGTCTCACGATATTTATTTATTTATTTAAATATATATAGGGTGCGTTAGAAAATAGATAACAAATCTCTCAATTTATTTATATTTTACATACTTCAGAAAAAGGTTTGTAATACTTTCGTAACTTTCTTTGTTCGTGTCTCTGAATTAATTATCCCATAAGCCACTCCATAACCCACACACGCACACCGAAATTGTCTTTCAAATCGACGCAGAATGTCAAAACATGTAATTTTTCCCAAATCCATTTTTGGTCCTAAAACAAATCTGTGTCTCTGTATATGGTTAGTGTAGGTGCACGCGACGTCAAGGTAGGTAGCCAATATAAGTATATGGTTGTATGTACGTCTTGCCGTTGAAGTAGTATCTACTTATCGATAACAGGATTGTCGATATTTTTATTGTGGCAAGCACTAAGCAAATGTTGTTCCTGCTAGAAAAATATCTAGGTATACTCATAACACAACAATACGGTCAGCAACACCATACCGCTGATAATTTCGCAGCCGTAGAACCGAGTATCTATATTTCATACTAAAATCTCATAACACAACAATACGGTCAGCAACACGATACAGTTGATAATTTCTCAGCCGTAGAACCGAGTATCTATATTTCATACTAAAATCTCATAACACAACAATACGGTCAGCAACACGATACAGTTGATAATTTCTCAGCCGTAGAACCGAGTATCTATATTTCATACTAAAATCGCATAACACAACAATACGGTCAGCAACACGATACAGCTGATAATTTCGCAGCCGTAGAACCGAGTGTCTCAATTTTTTTCATCAAACAAAAGTTTTTCATGAATTATCCTTTGAAGATTTCAACTACTTATAAACATTATTTGAACAATAAACGATAATTAATATAAGTATGTGCATTTTGAACCGATTTCAAAACAGGAGGCGGTTCTCAATCGTCGGATTCTTTTATTTTTTATGTATGTTCCCCGATTACTCAACCTGGACTGATTTGGAAAATATTTTTTGTTTGAAAGGCTATCCTTCCCAGGGGAACTCTTCAAATATTTTTTTTAATCGTTTTTGGTACTGATTTGTAGTCGGTTAAAACTTTGTTTTTAAAGTTAATTATTGCTTAACAAAACTCCGTAATAAAACGTCCCGAGTACCTGTTTGTTTGTTAACTACCAGTATAACTGGTATAACGCTTCGCAATCACCATAGAGAGTTTACACCATACAAAGTATCACCTAGCTTGCCAGACAGTTGAGTGGCACTTGCATGGCAACACAACGAGGTGCATCTCTAGAGGATCCTCGGCCATCGTCGGAGAACCTTCACGGGCTTCATGTTTCACCCCACCTCCGCTGCTACACTAAAGTCTGGCTAGTTAAAGATGAGCCTGAGATTTATTTAAAACTTTTTATATGGCTACAGTCAAATATATGTCAAACGACTTAAATTAGTATGACCTCCTAATCTTGTAACTTGTTATGCTAACTAGGAAAATAACTGTAGGTACCGTAATAAATTGGACGGTTTTTGCTTTTTAAGAGAATTAAAGAGTGGCTTACCTACTTACAGCTAACATTATTCATATTGAAGATTATCATAAAACAATCAATTACTATGTCTCGTTGGAATTGAAATATTTGAGAGTGGTATTGATTATTGCCCGACTGCCGAAGGAAAGGAGGGTTGGGTCGTTCTTCTTTTTTACCGACAATGAACCGAGGTTTTTCTGTTTTTTTGGTTTTTGAACTATCGAAAATTGTGGTTTTGAAGTGTGATTTTAAAAAAAATGCATAGGTTTCTTCATTAGAACTAATTAAAGTTTCCTTTCTGGCCAATATAAATATTTATTTACGGTTGGTTTCTAAAAAAAGGCTGATTCGGTCTATGTATGACAGATGTTGTACACGCGTCCGGTCGGCAGCTGGCACCACCGACAGTTTCAGTGTTACGGTGGGCTTACACCAGGGCTCGGCTTTAAGCCCTTACCTCTTCCTGCTTATAATGGACGCACTGTCGTCGGACATCCAGGAGGAGGCGCCCTGGTGTATGCTCTTCGCCGATGATATTGTCCTTGTCGGTGAAGATGGACTCGGGGTTGAGAGCAGACTAGAGCAGTGGCGGCTAAAATTGGAGAATGTGGGCTTGAAAATCAGCAGGTCAAAAACTGAACACATGTTTTGCGATTTCGGCGGTCTCTCCAATTTTAGGCACATAGAGCTCGATGGCGTAACGCTGCCGGTCTGCTCCGATTTTCGATACCTCGGGTCACTCATACAGTGTAATGGCGATATTGACCGTGACGTTAGAAACCGAATCAGCGCAGGATGGATGAAATGGCGACAGGTTACGGGAACCATCTGCGACGGCCGAATGCCCCTTCGACTGAAGGGCAAAATTTACAAGACCATTATAAGACCTGTCGTCATGCATGGATCAGAATGTTGGGCCACAAAGATGACGGATGAAACGAGATTGCATGTTACAGAGATGAGAATGTTGAGATGGATGTGTGGCGTGACGAGAATGGATCGAATAAGGAATGAGTATATAAGAGGAAGCCTGAAAGTAGCACCCATAACTGAAAAGCTGAGAGCGAATCGCTTACGGTGGTATGGACATGTTATGCGGAGGGATGATAGTAATGTTGCTAGAAGGGCATTAAGTATGAATGTTGAGGGTTGCAAGAGAAGAGGTAGACCAAGGAAAAGGTGGATGGACTGCGTGAAAGACGATATGAATAGGAAGGAAGTGTGTGATGAGCTGACGGGCGATAGAGAGGTATGGAAGAAAAAAACATGCTGCGCCGACCCCAAGTAAATGGGATAAGGACAAGCGAATGATGGTTGGTTTCTAAAAAAAAACGTGTGACAAAGTGGACTCTTTCAGTGGGGACCACATTTTGGTTTACCACTCTGTCACGGCATTCTACGAAAAAAAAAACATTTAAAAAAATGCTAGTTAGAGAAAGTGAAATAAATATCACTAATTAATAAAATAATATGGACGTTCATTCGAACATTATAAAACCGTAAACATCATTACTCAAATGAGATGCCGTAATAAGACGAAGGACAGGCTATTGTCGGTCGAAAAGAAGAACGACCCGGTTATGTTTTTCGAGCGTATGTATGTACTAGCTTTTGCCCGCGACTTCGTCCGTGTAGAATTCGTTTCACTACACATATTGTTGTTATTTTACCCCCTCTAGAGATTATTTGCTTTTTCGCGCTATTTATAATTAAAACTAAAAAAATACTTTGCTTACCTAGTATATTGTCAGACAATAAAGCACCTAAACGAAAAGCTTACAAAAATACTGAAACTAAAAAAATAAGTTGGCCGCTTCGCCGCTGCTACTTATTCCAATACACTTCTATAAACTATATTGTATGATTATTTCGTTCTGCTAAAACATGTAGATTTTTAGATTTATTTAGACACGTGAGCAAGCTACATACTAATGCCCGTGGGAAAAACATGGCGTGCCCAAATGTAATCCCGCTACTTTTAAGGTTTGACCCTGCGATTTGTTAATTGTTATTGAAAACGCTACTTTTAAAAGGAACTGTATTCGTTTAAAGTTGTTAGGTATAATTGGAATAGGTACGGGGTATGAGTATATCTTCTCCTTTCGCTTCACCAGTTTAGACTGTGCCCTTTACTATGTATTTTCCCAATTTAGTGACCCGTAATCTTGTTCCATTGCACAATTTTGGTGCATCTAAGTTGCGCATTAACATTACGGGTACGCCCTTTTAATTCGAGTTTGTGGGAAGGTACCCCGGATAGCTCCAGAGAGTTTAAGTACTCAACCGGGTAACTGGTGCTGTCGTCGGATGTCATTACTGTATCTATGGAGTTGTAAACTGTTGTTTCGGTTGATATTTTTTCCAAGATTTTTTTATTTATATTTGATACTGTCTCATTTTTTGGTGCCAGTATGGTTCAAAGTCAAAGTCAAAGTCAAAGTGATTTATTCTTCAATTTAGGCATATTACATGCACCTATGAATGTCGATAAACTACCACCGGTTCGGAAAGTAAACCTCTGCCTCGAGAAGAACCGGCGTAATAAACTCGGCGAGGTGTCATTTTTTCAAAACAGTATACAATATATCATATCAGTATCAGAGTATTATAAAATTTTAAAATTACATTGCTACAGTAGAAAGCCTATTTATTTTACGACAGGTTTTTAGTGCAGGATTTTATCGCTGCCAAATATCCCTATCCATGATGTAGTCGTTTATCTTATAATATGCTTTTGCAATGAGTGTCCGTTTTACGACAGATTTGAATTTAGAGTCAGTAAGTTCGGTAATGTGTTTTGGAAGTTTATTGTAGAATTTTATACAATTTCCCAAGAACGACTTTTTCGCTTTTACTAGCCTGTAAAAAGTTGTTTTGAGCTTCCCTGCGCTTCTGGTAACCTTGGGCCTATCAGTGTTTGTTGGGTAGTTGTATAAATTCTTCCTAACATACATTATTATTTCAAATACGTATAGCGACGGCAGTGTTAGAATATCTGTTTCCTTGAAAAATTCTCTTAATGACTCACGCGACCCGAGGTTATAAATTGCTCTAACAGCCCTTTTTTGTAAAATAAATACAGTCTCAATATCTGCCGCTGATCCCCATAAAATAAGACCATAAGTAATTATACTGTTAAAGTAAGCGAAGTAAACTAACCGTGCCGTTGCTACATTGGTAAGCTGCCTTATTCTCCTGACTGCAAACTGTTCTTTCACACAACCAATTTTCATCCAGAATATTTTGTTGCAGATTCGGAAAAACTTGAGCAATAAGCTCGTCTTCCGAATCCACAACATGACAAAATTGGTTGGTGAATAGAATCATACCTTCATCATCAGTTTTTAATCGACCGTCGCCTATCTCAAGCAATGTTTGAGCATACGCACCCGACTCTACATCATCAAACAGCTGGACTCGCATGTTTGTCGTGAGATAGTCCTACTTGTTATGGCGATTTTTTGGCCGAATGCTGCACTTTGTGATGAAAGCAAGCCGCTTTGCACAGTGATAGTAGGGACCAAACTGAGTGATTTGACCCGCAGCAGCGGAAGTTTCACCCCTTAGGAACAGAGATGGCGCCACTTCTTTAAAAAATATTTCAAAAAATTGTACAGGCTAAACGAATGGACTAATTTCAGTGTTTAATATCTCAAATGAAAGCTCATTATATACACTCCTTATAAAAAAATAAAAATAAAATAAAAATTAAAAGCTTTTGGCACAAAATGGCAAATTAAGTTTTATTTTTGTACTAGATTGGAAGTTTTTAATTGATTTCGTATATTTTTATACATAATATGTATATTTTTATGTATGATTATATGACTGGGTAAATAACAACTATTATAAAAAAACTTGACATCAATATATTTCATAGTTCACGAAATATTAAAGTTTAAATGTGAGAGTAATTTCTTTGAAAAATATTTCAAAAAATTGTACAAGCTAAACAAATCCATTTATTTCAATGATTTATGTCTCAAATTAAAGCGCATTGTATATATTACTTATAAAAAAAAAAAAATATACGCCTTTTTTTAGCAAAACCTGGTAAATTAAGTTTTTTTCTTTACTTGGTTGGTAGTTTTTTCTTGAGATCATTTAAAAAATGTATGCAACAAGTATGTTTTAATGCGTATGTACATTACTGGGTAAGGAACAAGTATTATAAAAAAACAAGACATAAATATCTTGTATAGTTAACGAAATATTTAAGGTCAAATGTGCGCGCTACTTCTTAAAAAAATATTAATGAAATCTCCAAGCGCAATAAGTGCTCCGATTTTAATGTTTTATGTGTTATATGAATGAAAAATGCTTAATTTAATATAAAAAAAAAAAATACTTGAAATATTCGAGACAAAAAGTTTTTTCCTGGTGCTGAATTACGAAAAAAATATGAATACTTTAAAAACAGTAAAGTAAATTTGCCATTTTCCATTTAAAGGTTGTAGACAAAACCTAAAACTGCATTGGCATTGGCATAGTTGGTTCTGGATATATGTTGCTTAGTAGTTAGCGGATTTATGTCAAATTTTTAGCTTTAAATCTGAAAGGATACTCACGTTAAAAATAAAATATATATTAGATAACTTAAATGTGTCATGCATGTTGCGTTTTGATATGAAAGACTATTTATTTAAATCTTTATCAAATATCTTTATTAAAACTTAAATTTACTATTCGGGTTCACAGATAGATGTACTTAGTACTGAAAAGGAAAAGGCGTTTTGAAGTACGCTTACAGCCACCTTTGCAGGATTTACAATAGGCGGTAAGCTGACGCGACGACAACCCCAACGCATTGTATCGCAGCCAGATTTGCAGCCACAATGGTCCAGGAGGCTTAGTTGAGACTATATCACCGTAACTGCCGACCATTGTGGCATCCAACTCTCTTGTGTCTTGGTCCATCTCCAAGAAAATAAACATGGTGTGGAAACTTCTCAATTCAGAGCGTTTCTTCATACGTGGCCCCACTCAGTCAGCTGTTTTTCGCAAGGACTTGTTTGCTTCAAAAAACAAGCTCTTGAGAAGCCTGCCACCTACATCAGCTGCTCTCTATAACCATGCACTGGGTACAGCTTAACAAGCCAGCTACGGATGGGAAAACGCTCTGAATCTGTATTTTTCCATTCAATGTCCATCTTCTTGGGGATGGATCAAGGAACAAGAGATTTGGACTCCACAATGGTCGGCAGTTACAGTGATTTAGTCGCAATTAAGCCTCCTGGACCATTGTGGCTGCAAATTTGGCTGTGATACTATGCGTTGTAGTTCAAGTCGCGTCAGCTTACCATGCACTACCCACTGTAAATCCTGCAAAGTTGGCTGTATAAATCAAAAGTGAGTTCATATTATTTTCAATGCAGAGTTATTTTGTATGCTGACCACTGATTTTCACTGGCCGGCACAAAAATTTAGGTCTAATGGTATTCAACTAGGCACAAAAATAATTCAACAGTAAGCTACAACAACCGGTCCATGTATAAAAGATCAGTGATTATGTAGTATTGGAATGGTACGACTACTTCAAAACGACTTTTCCTTTTCATTTCTACATCTACCGGTGAACGCGAAAAGGAAATTTAAATTATAATAAAAATATTTGATAAACATGTATGTAATAAATAGTCTTTTATTTCAAAAAATTACATAATTAACTAAGTTAATATAAATTTTCAACGTGAATAGAAGTCCTAACAGATTTAAAGCAATTTTTTTTTACATAAATTCGTCAGCTACTAAGCAACATATAATATATCTAGGAATCAACTATGCTGGGGATTATATAGTTTTTATTTTTTGTCTAGAAATGTAGTCACTTTAAATAAAAATAATGACAAATTTTAAAGTAATTATGTTTTTTTGTAATTCAGCACCAGAAAAAACTCTTTATTCAGTTTTTTTTATTTATTTTTTATTTATTAAAATAAATTACGTGATGTCTTTTCATATGACACATTTAACAATAAAATCAGATCGCTCGTTGCGCTTAAAGATTCCTTCTAATTTATTTGAATTTTTTTTTAAAGAGCGCGCACAATTTAACCTAAATATTTTGTGAACTACGAAATATATTTATATCTCGTTTTTTTTACTACTTTTTATCAACCCAGTAAAATACATATGCATTAAAACATACATGTTGCATGTATTTTTAAAATGTAGTCAAGTAAAAACTACCAAAAAAGTAAAAAAACATCTTAATATGCCTTTTTTTGCCACTATATTTTGGTATATTTTATTTTTATAAGCAATTTATATAATGCCCCTTCATTTGAGATATTATACACTAGAAATTAGTCCATTTGTTTAGCTTGCATAATTTTTTGAAATATGTTTTAAAGAAATGGTGCTCACATTTAAACTTCAATATTTCATGAAGTATGAAAGATATTGATGTCAAGTTTTTTTTTATAATACTTGTTATTTAGTTAGTAATATATATGTGCAATAAACAATTCATGTTGCATAATTTTTTTTAAAGAAATCAAGTAAAAACTACCAATTAAATTAGGAAAAAAACTTAACATGCTGTTTTTTGCCAAAAGATTTCTGAATATATTTTTTATATATTTTTTATAACAAAAATGTAAAATGAACTTTCATTTGAGGTATAATACATTAAAATTGGTCTATTCGTTTAGCTTGTAGATTTTTTTTAAATATTTTTTAAGAAGTGGCGCCATCTCTTTTCCTAAGGGGTGAAACTCGCGCTGCTGCGGGTCAAATCACTCAGTTTGGTACCTACTACCACTGTGCCAAGCGGCTTGCTTTCATCATAAAGTGCAGCATTTTGTTCATAACAAGTAGGACTAATATACCTGCTCTCTTTTATTTACCCGGGAGCGATTATCTTTAGTTCGTTTCTTGAGCCAGAAAATTGCCGATAGCTCATCGCTTACTCGCCGGCGGTGGAACAAGTGCCTTATAGACTCTCGTTCGTAAATCGTATCTTATCGTAACTACTACGGCACAATGTACTATTTTAAGTCCGTTTGTTGACGCCAAAGCAACCGCATCTTCAACTTAACTCTACGGGAGCGACAAGCACGGCTGCTTTACCGTTCAGGGATCGAAACCGCTTTTTTCAAGAATCCCCGAAGTACTTAGTCTAATATTTTGAATGATTTTCGGTTCCTAATGTAGGACTCTATCATGTATTTAGGTACCTATCACTTTCGTATTATTAGACTGCCCGATCAAAACCGATATCACAAACAAAAGAACGAAATAGAACGTATTAATACCGGTTATTTTGTATGGTGAACATACACGTATCTGACCGTTAGTGCTACTGATAAGCGGTCCGCGACGTCACGACGGGGGGACCGCCGCGGCGCGCCGGCAGAACACTCCGATCCGGCTCGAAGGACCATATGTTAGGATTAGGTGCCTTTGCTTAAAGGAGATCTAGACTATTAAAAATACAAGTGGACTGTAAACACTTTTTCTCAAAAATGGCCCGCAAAGTGTACATAAGTCGCTACATTTTGAAAGGTAAAGTGTATAGTTTCAGGTCAGATCAAAATTAAAAAATAAAAAACATTGCAGGCCGCCTGGAATGTTACATATAAATTCCTTTATTTGTCGAGTCGAGTACCAAACTTTTTAAAAAGTTGAAACCGGCATATAAAAGACGGCACAGGTCGTATTCAGCCAATTCAACTCGTATTTTTCTGTTGCAAACGCGACGTTTTTCTACGTGTCTCAAATATTTTGCGTTTTTCGGTGGAAAAATACACTTGCGATTCGGTTTAAAAAGAAAAACGCCGGGAAATCATAATATTTTCAAGTTGTGCAATGATATTTAAAGTTTATTATTCTCCCATTTTTGAGAAAAGCACTATATTAGCCTCAGCCGGAATGGCAATTGCAGGCTTCGTATTATAATTAAACGGACTCGCAAGCTCGTCCGTTTAAACAAATACTCAGCCTGCAATTGCCTCCTTCCCGGCCACGGCAATAATGTACTATTCTTTTAATTCCGAAGTTAATAAATTACAAATAAATAGTTGGGTCGCGAACAATATGTGCGGGTAAGAAGCGCGAGTGTTTTGTGAATCTGCCGGCGCGGCGGTCCCCACGTCGTGACGTCGCGGACCGCTAGCGGCGGTCAGTAGCGCTAACGGTAAAGCAGCCGTGCTTGTCGCTCCCGTAGAGTAGTTGAAGATGCGACTGCTTTGTCGCCAACACCGTTAATCAATGCAGCAGGCTGCCTTACCTACCCTCTGTAATATTATTACCTACATTTATTTTATATATTTTTTAATTTAGCATATTGACCATTTTAATAAGCATCTTTACAATCAAAAATACTACTAATAAATCCGCGGTTTTTTTTAATACGTGGATTTAACCGTGGATTATTACTTAGTATAGTAGGTAGTATTTTTTTTCTTGAGTCACGACCACGTACCGGAAGGCGCGGCGTGAGTAGGCCCCCCAAGGAGGACTGATGACCTGGTAAAGGTCGCGGGAATCCGCTGGATGCGGATGGCGCAGGACCAGTCACTTTGGCACTCTTTGGGGGAGTCTGTCCAGCAGTGGACGTCTTTCGGCTGATATGATGATGATGATGATGATGACTATTTTACACATGTCTCACGAAAGTTTAAATTCGATTATCTTTCAAATCCTTGTGTTGAAAATATTTTACAGTAGACATGGTGTTACTTTCCCGCACTGGTGCGGAAATGAGCACTTTCCGTGCATATGTTGAAACTTCAAAGAGCCATATGTATCTACTGTAAAACGTTATACGATACACGTGCAAATAGGTATTTCGCAACTCGTGTCGATTTAAAACACCACTCGTTGCGAATTTCCTATGTTCTGCACTTGTATCGTAAATAACTATTACAGTACACATGGTGTTACTTTCCCGCACTAGTGCGGAAATGAGCACTTTGCGTGCATATGTTGAAACTTTTAAGAGCCATATGTACTGTAAAACGTTGTACTTCCTATTTTCTGCACTTGTATCGTAAATAACTATTTCAGTTGCTCAAAAAGTGCTACTTTTCTTTACGTAGCTGTTTAGCGTGCGGAAAGTTGGTTTTCGCAAACTAGTGCTTTTCACTTTTCCGTGTACAAACTGTACCATTAATTATTATGTCAATAAAAAATAAATAAGATTGAACTATATTAAAAAAAATTAACAATTTCATTATTTTTCAACTGTATTACAATGATGTTACAGAATTAATAATATAAAAGTTTCGAATTCCTTACTTGTTGTTTTTCTTATTTTTTCGCAACTGTATTAAATAACGTCGTTCGATACACGTGCGGAAATGTCATTCTTCCTTCACTCATATCTCGGTACTCGTGACGTAATGACATACCTACTTTCCGCACTAGCATCAAAATGTAATTTTTCATCTCAGCAGCTCGAACAAGCATATTTTGCTGCGTGAAAACAGTGAGCAAAATGCGATTTTGCTCACTCCGTGAGACAAAGGAGCTTTTTAATTTTGATACCGAGCACTGTCATATCACAGTGTGGGGTCTGTTACAAATTCAGAATACTTACACTTTCTCTCATTTCATTACGAAAAAAGAAAATAACGGGAATAGATTCTTAGTTCGACATTTGAATTTCAAAGTAGACCCCCAAACAGCGCGAAACATGTAATACGTTCGAAAACTAACAAATTAATATTAAAGTTTAAATTACCAAAAAAAATATACAAAGGAATGTTATAAATTCCGTTTATTAATATACAACATATATAATAAAAAGTAGACAAATAATTAAACTTATTTTTCATTATTAATTAAGACATGAAATTACCTATAGTGAAAATGCCCTTACATCCAATATTTGAAAGCTGTCATCCCAATACAATATATATCATCATATGACGTTTATTGTACCGGGATGACGGCTGTCAAATATCGGCTGTTAATTTTTTTTTATAGCTGGTGTCAATTGACTGAATCCAATTCACTCGGTTATAATATACTTATAATAAATATATAAATAGCACAGAATAAAAATCTGAAATCAGGGTACCTTTCCTTGCACCCACGTCAATTTACTTCGACCAATTAAATATACGATACGACTTCAACTGTACATAAATCTACTTAGCTAAGCTTGGCTCAATTTTATAAATATCCGTTAGAGCTTATGTGAGATCGAATATTAGGTGGAACTCAGTAGGTACGTAATAAATGTTTCATCAGTCATCACACTTGCTCGTAAAGGGCTTGATAATGCGCATGCATACACAGCTACAATGACCTAAATTACGCCCACTAGCGTAATGGTTTTTTTCTTAAATTGTAAGTATCTGTCACTCATGCGTCAATTGTAAAGCAAGGAAGTTTTAGTTCAAATACGATGTTTGAGTTTGAAAACGTATTTTTCAATAAATGTAAACGTAAAACAGCCATAAAATATGTCAAAATTTAAATGGAGTAATTTAGTTTCTGTATATTTCAACAGTTGCCACGTAAGGCAAAGACCCTTCGGCATACAGCCACGATTTAAAATCACAGTTAAATATATTTTACATAGACACTTAATAGCTACATTTTAATTTTTAAATCTTTAAATAATTCTATTAATCATATTTTATTAGTGTTTATACATTTAAATGTATTTATTAATAAGTTTTCAAACATCGCGTTTGAGTTAAAACCTCCTTGCTTTATATATAACTGACGCAAGAGTGACAAATACAACTTAAGAAAAATACCATTTAATTTAGGTCATTGTAGCTCTGTATGTCTGCGCGTTATGAAGCCCTTTACGAGCAAATGTGAGGAAAAAAATTATACTCACCACGGGCGGTAATAAAGTAAGCCTGACAAATATTTGCAATCGGAGACATTCTTTCTTTTACCGCCCTGGTAAGTAATGTACTATTGTTGATATTTAGTATTTTACGAAAATAAGGTCTTACAGATCTTTATAAAACCAGACCTGCGCTCTCGTTTACACATTGCATTGACTAATGATTAGTGCGAGTCTTACATTTGGCGAAAATTCAAGTAACAAACCAGACTTGCGGTCTCGTTTACACATTGAATTGACTAATGATTAGTGCGAGTCTTACATTTGGCGAAAATTCAAGTAGGTAACAAGTTTCTGTTACAAAAAAGTTTTTTTGCGAACTGTACTGTTTTTTGCGCATTCGCCAACTACTCGTTCAGAGGGTTTCAATGAGCCCAAAGACGACGGGGACCTATATCGTGTGCGTTTATAATATGGTTACATTAGGACCTATTATTGATATGGCCACCATCTGTCTCCATAATCAGACCAGCCCGGCAGTGCCTCAATATTGCATTATCACCGAAGCCAATTGTATTTCTATCGGATGCCGATGCCGGCAAGTGGAAGTATTTGTGGAAGAATGTATGGAAAATTTGACAAGTTTCTATGGAGTGACAGCGGGCGCCATATTTAACGTTGATCGGCCTGTAATCGTAGGTCGGTCAGGTGCAACTCGCCCTAAGGGGCTCCCCGTGCTTTTTGTCGAGTTTTGAGTTAAAACTCCTCCGTCAAAACTAAACATATATTTATGGCACAGTAGGTTATCGATTCTTCAATCCTTTATCTACATTTGCATCAGAGTTTTTTTGAAAATAATGAACATTGTTTTTTTTATGATTTATACAAATATGGTCCAAAAAAGCTCTGTTTTCGATATAAGTATGTTGTTTACGCACTTTTATACATGAAATCTTCATGTTACTGTTCCTTATTGACGTCTCTAACAACCCATCAGAGATTTTTATTTTTAATTCATTTTCACAAAAGTTACGTCCAGAAAACTGGTTTTTTTGCTTAATTTGGCAAGGTTTGGTATATCGAAAACTGCGAGTTTTGAAGTAACACCGCTTACGATTACAGACGGTTTGGTGCAACCCCGCCCTTAAGACTTGTACCTACTTTGGGTAAGTAAGTAGGTAGGTAGGTAATACAAAGCTTGTAAAATATGAACTCGCACTAATCACAAAATGTAAAAGCTATTATATGTTATTGGGATTTCTGTTAAGTATGGGGTGATTTATGGAGCGGATGGCAGTGGTCGCGGGCGCCCGGTCCAGCTCCAGCACTTGCACGTGGTTCCGCGCGCGCAGCCAGCAGCCCGGCACGTACAGCGTCACCTGCGGGCCCGTGCCCGGCCAGTACCGGCCCAGGTTGTACCCGTTCACCCAGATGTAGCCCTGACGAATACACACACATTGTTATTGGTCGTTTATAAACGTTCAACATACCTATTTTTATACTCGTCGACTTTAATGTTTGAATTAAGACTTCGTACACTAAACTAAAACCACATACTTTTTTTTTATGGAGCTCCCAACTCAACTGAAATAATTATTATACAACGCTTTAGACAACTAAAATAAATTCGACCAATCACGTGGCACCGCTTTACTGAACTATAATGAATGTGACCGCGTGTGTAATGTGTGTGTGTGGCACGTCGCGTTGACTCCAATACAAAAGACATCAACGACGTTGAACCGACGCACCTCTGACTTGCACTTTGTTTCAGCAGGGATTAGATTTTCATTAGATACCATGTCTGTTTAACTATTTCTGTTCACTCGTATAAAAAGTATTGTATACAATAGTTACACAATTAGCTCTTAAATTCTCGTACCTTTCATAGGCCACTCGGCAAGCCTCGGAGCCTAAACACGGTACTCGACTTTAAGAGCTCTTATTGTGTAACGATTATATAAAATACTATTATATAGGTTTGGTCTGCTGTGGGTAAATTATATATCCTATACTATTCAACGAGCAATATTTGTGTATATATATATATATATTTGTAATCAC
The DNA here is from genome assembly GCA_932294315.1 of Epinotia nisella. Taxonomy (NCBI): domain Eukaryota; kingdom Metazoa; phylum Arthropoda; class Insecta; order Lepidoptera; family Tortricidae; genus Epinotia; species Epinotia nisella. The sequence goes on along the minus strand of OW028679.1, from coordinate 12,611,448 downwards.
GTTCTCGAAAACGGCTCTGACATGTTTCATGTCCTGGAAAATCGTTTTCTACGTATTTTCTCTACTTTCACCCGAGCAGAGCTCGGTCGCCCAGGGACTAGGTATATAATTCAATGACTTTCTGTTGTATTTTGCTTTGCTTTGGTTGTGTCATGTTATTTGTGTAAATGGATTCACTGAAAATCAGCGTCGTGGCCTGAAAATTCTTGCTCCGACATGCTGAGAGGACTCCTTTTTGAGACCTCGTTCAAGAAATTATGGTTGTGTTCATTCATTCATTCACAATGAGTATTGCAAGGGAAACATTAGGTACCTTTCCCCACGTAGTGGTATCGAAGAATGTATCTTTAGGTTGTTCGTTTTCAGGTATGATGAAGTAGCCATCGAAAAGTATTGGACCTTCAATCGTTTGTTCTTCTGCGGCGGTAGCCGTCACAATTTCTTCCAGGTTTTGTAAAGGAAAACCTGTCACCGACCAAGAACCGTCGAGAACCTTACTATCTATAGAGACTTCGCTGAGGATACCCTGTTAAATAAACCAAATAAGTATTACAATGAGACCAACATCGTACCTGCTTATTCGTACAAATTATTATACCGTGTATACATACACGACGACGACTAATATTTTATTTATTTCCTCATCGGTTAAGACATTACATTACCTATACTAACCTTATAGTCGTGAATGCCGCTTCCATAGTTTATTCGTCCTTGGTTTTCAACGAGCAATGATAGAACTGAGTTAGGTTTGGTCTGTATTGGCAAGGTGTACATTTTTTTAGTCCAGCTTATTGTTCCGTAGAAGGTCTGGAAACGAATGGTAAATAAATAAACATAATTATTATGTTGGGGATGATTTCAATAAGATAAATGGTTTTAACCGATGTTTATAACATATACTTAACGGGGTTAAAAATACATCTTGTTGAAACATATTTTACTTACACCGTCGATAAAAACATGAATGCGATCTCGAGGTTTTTCAATTGCCAACAAAGTACCCTGCCCCGTCTCCCCCAATGTGGTCTCGTACAACATTAGACCTGAGCGCTGACGCAGTTCCTCATACGTTGGGAGTTTTGAACCGACTATATCTGGATACTTCTTCCCTAATCTTGTCCGCCCTTCTGACGATAGTAGGTGTAACCGCTTGTTTAACAATATTGTTCCATAAGCAGACTTATTAGAGGGTACCGGGGAATCAATATCTCTCACTTGGGGATTATGCTGAAAAAGAAAATTTGATTAAAATATTTCTTAGAAATCAGAACAATGTTTAAAAACCGGCCAAGTGCGTGTCGGACCACGCAAAACGAAGGGTTCCGTGTCTATTAAAAAGGCCGTATCGTCACGTCACAGAAATCTTACGGCACTTACGTCCTTTTCTTTAAGGAAGGCAGTTTTTCAGCAATATTTCGACAACCTTTGAACCGATCTTGTTCAAAATAATTTTCGGTGAAAGAATTTAATAAGCCCTATGTCCATGATTTTTTTCATATTTTTAAAATACACCGTTCAAAAATTTGAGGGGGGCACAATTTTAGTGACTTTCGGGGCGATTATCTCCGACTCTATTCACTTAGTCAAAAAAATGCTGAGAAACCTTTCATTTATTTTGAAAGGCCTATCGATTGATGTGCCACTTTCAGTTTTATGTATGGAGTGCAACACTAAAAAAAATTATTTAATCATTTTAATTACAAAACTATGTAGCGGCTAACAAAATACACCTATCCTCAAAATTTTATTCAAGCACACCTTATAGTTTCGAGTAAATTATCTGTGACATGCGGACAGACGGACATGACGAAACTATAAGGGTTCCGTTTAACGTACGGAACCCTAAAAATGAAAGAGGTCAGCAGAAAGTCTGAATTCATACCCTTGCCAAAGCGTCGCGAATAGCGAAATATTTGGGAGTGGGATCACCAGCCTCGCTCAAAGGAGCGTCATAATCATATGACGTAATATCTGGCGTATATGTTCCGTCGTAGTTTGCGCCTGAAATAAATAAAAAACCTAATTGGTACCAAGTGCTTTGTATAATTGCTATTCTGAAATAGTAGATTGTTAAACAAGGGCTGAAAGGCACCCATTTCTGACGAGATATTTTGGCGCTCGAAAGAAGTGAGAGTGCCAATGGTTCGAGTCAGAAATGGGTGACTTTCACCCGAGTTAAACACTTTACTTTTCATATCGAATACGATGAAAGTTAAAAAAAGACAGACGGAAAATTTAACAATATGTTTTGTATTTATTATTAGTATTAGTTGAAGAGTGGCTGTATGCGTTTCTGCCTTAGCTCACATGCACAACTTTAAGTTAAAAAAAACCGGCCAAGTGCGTGTCGGACCACGCAAAACGAAGAGTTCCGTGCCTATTAAAAAGGTCGTATCGTCACAGAAATTTTACGGCACTTACGTCCTTTTCTTTGAGGAAGGCAGTTTTTCAGCAATATCTCGAAAACCTCTGAACCGATCTTGTTCAAAACAATTTTCGGTGAATGAAATCAATAAGTCCTATGCCCATGAATTTTTCCATATTTTTAAAATACACCGTTCAAAAATTAGAGGGGGGGGGACAGAATTTTAGTGCCTTTCGGGGCGATTATCTCCGACTCTATTCACTTAATCAAAAAAAATGTTAAGAAACCTTATATTTATTTTGAAAGGCCTATCGATTGATGTGCCACACGGGGGGTAACAATGAAAAAAAAAATTTTGACTTTTAGTTTTATGTATGGAGTGCACCCCTAAAAAATTTTTTTTTTGTCATTTTAATTACAAAACTATGTAGCGGCTAACAAAATACACCTATCCTCAAAATTTTACTCAAATACACCTTATAGTTTTCGAGTAAAATGCCTGTGACATACGGACAGACGGACAGACGGACAGACGGACAGACGGACAGACGGACAGACGGACAGACGGACATGACGAAACTATAAGGGTTCCGTTTTTGCCATTTTGGCTACGGAACCCTAAAAAGGTTTGTGGGTGTTCCATTTGTCACCACCTCATAGAGCCTAGTGAATATTTTAGCTAAAATAAAAGAAATTAATTTAAAATATAAACTTATTTTATATTTAATAAAATAAATTCCATGAACTAGTAAGGATAAAATTATTTCCCTTTGTCAGTGGTGGGGTACTGATATTTATTAGAATTAGTTCCCACATAATGCTCATAAGGCCAGGACTAATTGGAATACACTTTTTTTCTGCACTAGAGCAGAAATGTATCACTTTCTGTACACTTTTTAGAACAACAACGACCCACTTTCAGAGCATGAGATATAAAAATATATTCGTTTGAATGAAAATTGGGTAACAAACCGGCCGTGAATTCGAAGTTAGTGCCACCGAAGAAAACGTAAATATTGATGTTGATGGAATAGTTGAGCATGTCTTCCAGGGTGGCGACGACACTTTGCGTAGGAACTCGCTGGAATGATTCGCCCCAGTGGGTCAGCCAGCCGGGGTAGAACTCGGAGTTCATCAAGGGGCCATGTGGCATGTAGCGCCTCAGTGATTTGAAATATTGCTGCATTCTCTCCGCTGTTGAAAATATACACGCGAGGTAAGGAGTTGTTTTCCGTCACTAGGTATTTATCTAGCCGTTGCCCGTGTCTTCGTATGCGTATAATAGTATTTTATATAATCGTTACACAATAAGGGCTCTTAAAGTCGAGTACCGTGTTTAGGCCACGAGGCTTGCCGAGTGGCCTATGAAAGGTACGAGAATTTAAGAGCTAATTGTGTAACTATTGTATACAATACTTTTTATACGAGTGAACAGAAATAGTTAAACAGACATGGTATCTAATGAAAATCTAAGCCCTGCTGAAACAAAGTGCAAGTCAGAGGTGCGTCGGTTCAACGTCGTTGATGTCTTTTGTATTGGAGTCAACGCGACGTGCCACACACACACATTACACACGCGGTCACATTCATTATAGTTCAGTAAAGGTACGTGATTGGTCGAATTTATTTTAGTTGTCGAAAGCGTTGTATAATAATTATTTCAGTGCAAGTCAGAGGTACGCCGGCTCGTTGATGTCTTTTGTATTGGAATCAACGCGACGTCCTATTGGTCAAATTCATTATAGTTCATTAAAGGCGCGACGTGATTGGTTGAGTTTATTTTAGTTGTCTAAAGCGTTGTCTTATAATTATTATAGTTGAGTTGGGAGCTCCATAGAAAAAAAACCGGTCAAGTGCGAGTCTGACTCGCGCACCGAGGGTTCCGTACGAAATATCATACAACACACCCGTCTTACCCCACCCATTAATTTTGGAAAAATCTAAACAACGCAAAGTATAGTAAAGTCATGAGCATGACATGAGTACCTACAGCGCCATTTATCGGTGCATTTTGTTACTAAATTGCGCGACCAAGGAACTCGGTATGTACAGTAAGGGAAATGTATTCACGTACCACTGTAGAACCCTGTCGCAATTGACAGGCCGCCGCCACTCAAACTCGAACGGTATGTTACCTTATTGCGATAGGGTTCTACGGTGGTACGTTAATACATTTCCCTTACTGTATGTTGGTTTTTCAGCGATAATTCTTTATCAAGTGAATTAATTTCGATAATTCCTTTTTTATTTGCTAGAAGGTACTTTCAGAACACTATCATACGAATTTGAAGGCAAAAAATTGAACACAGAAGTATTAAATTACAAACAAAATTAATATATGATTTTTGAAGAATAAAAAAAAACTAGGCTAGATAGAGGTATCGTTATACTTTTCCGGTAATATTCACGTTAGTATTAATAATATATATTATTTTCAAATTTTTCGCTTGGTAAACTTCGGAGATAAGGGGGGGGGAATGGTATTTTTTTCAACATTTTTCTTTATAAATCAAAATTTTACCATTGTAGAAAAAAAAAGAAAAACTGTTTAGAATGTACAATTCAAGCCCTTTCATATGATACCCCACTTGGCCTACTAACTAGACTTTGAATTTTTGCCCCCCCTCTTATCCGCCCTTTTTTATACAAATTAAAAGTATATATTAAAATTTTTCATTTTCCATACACGAGGATTAGCTTTATTTACAACTATTCCAAATTTCAAATCGATAGCATTAGTAGTTCCTGAGATATTTGACTTTGTGACAGACAGACAGACGGACGGAGTCGCACCATAAGGGTTCCGTTTTTACCTTTTTGGTCCGGAACCCTAAAAGTATGTGGTTTTAGTGTACGAAGTCTTAATTCAAACATTAAAGTCGACGAGTATAAAAAGTATATTTTATGTCCTATAAAATATACTTTATAGATAATGTAAGCTAACATTACTGGAATGTTTCGTCAAAGTTCGTTCAGTAGTTTTTGCGATTAAGAGGAACGTACATCGGCACCAGAGACCGGAATTTTCGTGGCATTTTTGAGCTGTCATAGGGACTTCATTCATCGACTTCGTAATATCGATACTATACTAACCAAGTATGGACTATAGTTGGTATTAAATTATTTTTATATTATTTATTTATATTGCTTTTTCATTACAAGGAATAAGATATGTTTGATGATATTCATATTCATTTATTCGCACATTGATATCATCCTATTAGGGGTGCAGTGACTAAAGAGTGTTTCTTGATAGGGACCCATTTGCACTTTTAATTCTCTATTTTTCTAACATTAGGTGAAGTGAAAGAAGGTTTGGAAAATATGATGTCAAACTAACTTTTCCCCTACTTTGTTACTGCTACAGGACTCCTAAGTAGGTATACCGTCTTCAAATTTCACCTAAATCGGATCATCGGTTTACGCGAGAATTAATAAAACGTGGAGTGAGATATGAGACGGAAGTTAGTGAATGCAATTTTTTTACCTAAAGAGATTCACAGTTCCACGTGTACGTACGTAAGTATAGGTAGGTAATTCGATTCGGTTTTAAAAAAAAAGACAGGCTCGCGATTTCTACAGCTCACAGAGCCACTAATTCAGAATATTCAGTATGAGCACTTACTCTTGGTTGCACCGAAGTCGATCGTGGTAAGGACTCCTGGGATAGCACCGTTTACGAAAAAGCTATCGTAACTCCCATCAGTGGTGTACAGGAGGGATTTTTCACCAACATGCTTGAGCATAATGTCCCTCATTAGTGTTTTGTATGCCATGTCACTGCTGTAACTGCCATATTCGTTCTCCACCTTGAATATCACATTAGATTTGTACCTAGGCTACAGTCAGCATCTGAAACATGTATACACTTTTCGACCTTATGTATAAATAATAAGGTCATAGAATGTATACATGTTTATGATGCTGGCTGTACTAGTAAACTCTAACTTGATTTGAAATGCCACATGTATATGATAAATTTGCGCATGTCACCTAATCTCGTGGGAGTACCTTTGCATGGTCTCTCTTTGGTGGGCGCTGCGCTGGTACGGCCAATGGAAGACGTCAATGTTCTAGGTCAGGGGTCGGCAAACTTTCTAACCAAAGAGCCAATTTCAGTAAAAAAAAATAGGAACCGTAACGAGCCATTTACACAATGTTCGATCACACATTTCCTTGAACCTATCTTTATGAGGGGTCCTCGAAAAGCCGCAAATGACCCTTCAAAGAGCCGCATGCGGCTCGCGAGCGGCGGTTTGCCGACCCCTGTTCTAGGTGGCCAGTCTATAAATATGGCTAGTTGTCATTTTGGAGCACATTTCTTGACTTTTTTGTTCGGCACTGTGAGTCTATTTATTATAAGTAATTGACGTATTGCCATTATTTATATTACGAGAAAAATATAATATTAACACATATTTAGTATGACATATCGCCTACTAAGTACTCGTAATTACCCACCTGGACTAAAATGATCGGGCCTCCGTTTCCAAATAATAGAGGATCGAGTTGTTCGAACAGTTTCGCCAACCAAACCTTTGTTTCAGCCATGAAATCTGTTATAAGTAAAAAAAGTATGTTAAAAGACATCATAATTAACCCAATCGAATCCATAATGAATGGCCGTATTTCATTAACATTTCAAAACGCTATTATTTCACATCATTTGTATTACTGTTTACTTCATTCACATTCTCACATATCATACCAAACAAATTATGTCATTGGTTTACCTGCATCAGTAGTTCTCAATTTTATTGTAGGGTATTTTCCCAGCAGCCAATACGGAAAACCGCCCTGGAGAAGAGACGATTGCAAATGAACTTTTGTTCGTGCAATATAGGTACTTAAAGTAGAGCTAAGTCTGAGAAAAATGTATGCCCTTGATAATAGCTATCATCTCCATATTTTATTATGGATATATATGTATGTAGCGAGGTGTGATTGGTAAACATTGGTTGAAAAATTGATACCTACTGCTATTTTGACGGCGCGAATTTTACCCGGCCACTATGTTAAGGTTCTCTCATTTTTAATTAACGGAAACAAAAATAAGCGGTTGAAGGTTATATGGGCAAGGCAATAGAATCGAGCAATTCTATTTAACTAAAGGCAAAGTAAGAGGTGACGAGGGAATATAATAACCATATATAAAGAAACCAACATTAATGATGTATGGCTGTATTAGAGTAACTAAAATTGTATTCAGGAATCTTTAACCCTTTGAACGCCATCCTTGACATACTAAAGTGTCACTGATACGCCAACCTTTTTTCCAAAAGAGAGTGAATATGAACCTCATAAGAAAGATTGAAGGTTGTTTTGACAGCGGACGTCGTAACACTTAAAGGCGTTCTTGGCGCTGCGGGCACGACTATACACGACACCTTTAGGCGTTCTTGGCGTTCAAAGGGTTAAAGATACCTTTATCGTATCATACTTATTTTTGTAAGAGTCGCTTGGGCTCATATTAGTTCGTGATGGACCTAACGCGGATGTCAAATTTGGTCAGCCAGATTGTGACTGAGATGTAAAACAATTGGTTCAAATGATTAGTGTTTAACCATACAAGGGGTTAAGTTCCTTATCAAAGTGAAACCAAGTTGTTCGTTACCAGATCTCGTTCAGCGCAGATGTAGGGTCCAGGACGCAGCAGAACGTGCAAACCTTCCTCCGCCGCAATACGTATAAAGGCTGCTACGTCGCGGTCACCTTCGAACGAGTACTGCCTCTCTTCAGGCTCATGGAAACTCCATTCGACATATCTGACGAAATATACAAAATATTTAATCTGTGTTTCACACATTTTTTAAAATTGTTTTTATCAGTTGTTCAAACGTCAAAGTTTAATCGGTAGTCGTGGGATCGCATTCTGACTTGTGGTATTTACCACCAGCTTTTCCAGAAAATATTGTGAGGAATTTTAAGTATTTACATGTGGAAAGAAATTTTAAGGTGCAAAGTGCCAGTACGGAGATCGACAGCCTCTCGTAATAAGCGGAAGATGATGAAGATCATCATAATGATAATTTATATAGGAATACTAACGTTGACACAGCGTTGAGCCCGGCAGCCTTCAATTTGTGTAAGCGATCCCTCCAATAAGCAGCAGGCACTCTGAAGTAGTGCAGAGAACCTGATATTATTTGTATCGGCTGTTCGTTAATCGTGAAGTTGTCACCAACAATAGCAATATTGGGATTCGTCTGAAATAAAAAATAAGTAGGTATAATACCTAGTCAGCAATAGTATCCTCCGCAGCAGAACCAAGGTAACCGATATAGCCCTCCGAATCGCTAAACTTAAGTGGCAGTGGACGGGGCACATTACACGTAGAACCGATGGCCGTTGGGGCGGAAAGGTTCTCGAGTGGCGACCCCCCCCCCCCCCCACAAGGTGGACTGATGACCTCGTAAAGGTCGCTGGAGTCCGCTGGATGCGGATGGCGCAGGACCGGTCATTGTGGCACTCTTTGGGGGAGGCCTATGTCCAGCAGTGGACGTCTTTCGGCTGATATGATGATGATGATGTGATGATAGTATCCTGTATTTTCTACATCTATCAAAGCGGCGATCGTAGGTATACTTATTCCTTTTTTCTACTTCTAATTTAGGTAGCGCAAGAGGAATATTTTAGGAAAATAAACAATTTTTACTAAGTAACATAATAGGAGGAACTCATTTCCTTAATCATTAGAATTAATTAACATGTGTACATGATACCTAGGTACCTACCTACAACAACTTTGCACGACATTGATACGTTAGGTAGGTATGTCAATCAGTTATTTGAAATAACACATGGCTGCATTGCCAACATATACGATAACAAATTATTAAGTAAACATGACACTAAAATATAAAATGGAACTGGAACATAAATTATTAACATGTGCATTTTGTGACAAACCAGTAAATAAATTAACGATCTATGACTTTATTGTTATGTTGACCAGCTATTGGGAAATATCAGAGGCTAAATCTGTAGGTCACACCAATCTAAAATATCAGAGGTTCAAATCTGTAGGTTACTGACTCCAACTACCACTTAGTTGATGACACTAACCACGAAATGGAAAAAAAAAACTATGTTCCATACATTACGGCTCGTGAGCTCTCGAAGCTTTCTAGGCTACCGAACAGTCGAATATTTTTTCGATTTTGTGGTTGGTCAAAGTAAAAGTTGTTCAGTATGACCTATACAGATTTAGCCACTGGATTTTTTTATCACCTCTAGATAAAGTAAACTACGTACGTATAGTAATATTAGTTATGCAGACGATGGTGCTGCTGTGCCCAGCGATCAGCTGATAATTTCGCAGCCGTAGAACCAAGTGTCTAGATTTCATACTAAAATCTCATAACAAAACAATACGGTCAGCAACATGATACAGCTGATAATTTCGCAGCCGTAGAACCGAGTATCTATATTTCATACTAAAATCTCATAACACAACAATACGGTCAGCAACACGATACAGCTGATAATTTCGCAGCCGTAGAACCGAGTCTCTATATTTCATACTAAAATCTCATAACTATACCTAGATATTTTTCTAGCAGGAACGACTTATTGTAAGTGATTGACAAAATAAAAACATCGACAGTCCTGTTATCGATAAGTACCACTTACAAAGACAAATATGACGACCGAATAGCCTAGTGGTTAGAGAACCTGACTATGAAGCTTGAGGTCCCGGGTTCGATTCCCGGTCGGGGTAGATATTTGTATGATGAATACGAATGTTTGTTCTCGAGTCTTGGATGTTTAATATCTATTTAAGTATGTATTTATATATATATATATGTTTATCCGTTGTCTGACTAGATCAATTAATGTGAATTGTCTCACGATATTTATTTATTTATTTAAATATATATAGGGTGCGTTAGAAAATAGATAACAAATCTCTCAATTTATTTATATTTTACATACTTCAGAAAAAGGTTTGTAATACTTTCGTAACTTTCTTTGTTCGTGTCTCTGAATTAATTATCCCATAAGCCACTCCATAACCCACACACGCACACCGAAATTGTCTTTCAAATCGACGCAGAATGTCAAAACATGTAATTTTTCCCAAATCCATTTTTGGTCCTAAAACAAATCTGTGTCTCTGTATATGGTTAGTGTAGGTGCACGCGACGTCAAGGTAGGTAGCCAATATAAGTATATGGTTGTATGTACGTCTTGCCGTTGAAGTAGTATCTACTTATCGATAACAGGATTGTCGATATTTTTATTGTGGCAAGCACTAAGCAAATGTTGTTCCTGCTAGAAAAATATCTAGGTATACTCATAACACAACAATACGGTCAGCAACACCATACCGCTGATAATTTCGCAGCCGTAGAACCGAGTATCTATATTTCATACTAAAATCTCATAACACAACAATACGGTCAGCAACACGATACAGTTGATAATTTCTCAGCCGTAGAACCGAGTATCTATATTTCATACTAAAATCTCATAACACAACAATACGGTCAGCAACACGATACAGTTGATAATTTCTCAGCCGTAGAACCGAGTATCTATATTTCATACTAAAATCGCATAACACAACAATACGGTCAGCAACACGATACAGCTGATAATTTCGCAGCCGTAGAACCGAGTGTCTCAATTTTTTTCATCAAACAAAAGTTTTTCATGAATTATCCTTTGAAGATTTCAACTACTTATAAACATTATTTGAACAATAAACGATAATTAATATAAGTATGTGCATTTTGAACCGATTTCAAAACAGGAGGCGGTTCTCAATCGTCGGATTCTTTTATTTTTTATGTATGTTCCCCGATTACTCAACCTGGACTGATTTGGAAAATATTTTTTGTTTGAAAGGCTATCCTTCCCAGGGGAACTCTTCAAATATTTTTTTTAATCGTTTTTGGTACTGATTTGTAGTCGGTTAAAACTTTGTTTTTAAAGTTAATTATTGCTTAACAAAACTCCGTAATAAAACGTCCCGAGTACCTGTTTGTTTGTTAACTACCAGTATAACTGGTATAACGCTTCGCAATCACCATAGAGAGTTTACACCATACAAAGTATCACCTAGCTTGCCAGACAGTTGAGTGGCACTTGCATGGCAACACAACGAGGTGCATCTCTAGAGGATCCTCGGCCATCGTCGGAGAACCTTCACGGGCTTCATGTTTCACCCCACCTCCGCTGCTACACTAAAGTCTGGCTAGTTAAAGATGAGCCTGAGATTTATTTAAAACTTTTTATATGGCTACAGTCAAATATATGTCAAACGACTTAAATTAGTATGACCTCCTAATCTTGTAACTTGTTATGCTAACTAGGAAAATAACTGTAGGTACCGTAATAAATTGGACGGTTTTTGCTTTTTAAGAGAATTAAAGAGTGGCTTACCTACTTACAGCTAACATTATTCATATTGAAGATTATCATAAAACAATCAATTACTATGTCTCGTTGGAATTGAAATATTTGAGAGTGGTATTGATTATTGCCCGACTGCCGAAGGAAAGGAGGGTTGGGTCGTTCTTCTTTTTTACCGACAATGAACCGAGGTTTTTCTGTTTTTTTGGTTTTTGAACTATCGAAAATTGTGGTTTTGAAGTGTGATTTTAAAAAAAATGCATAGGTTTCTTCATTAGAACTAATTAAAGTTTCCTTTCTGGCCAATATAAATATTTATTTACGGTTGGTTTCTAAAAAAAGGCTGATTCGGTCTATGTATGACAGATGTTGTACACGCGTCCGGTCGGCAGCTGGCACCACCGACAGTTTCAGTGTTACGGTGGGCTTACACCAGGGCTCGGCTTTAAGCCCTTACCTCTTCCTGCTTATAATGGACGCACTGTCGTCGGACATCCAGGAGGAGGCGCCCTGGTGTATGCTCTTCGCCGATGATATTGTCCTTGTCGGTGAAGATGGACTCGGGGTTGAGAGCAGACTAGAGCAGTGGCGGCTAAAATTGGAGAATGTGGGCTTGAAAATCAGCAGGTCAAAAACTGAACACATGTTTTGCGATTTCGGCGGTCTCTCCAATTTTAGGCACATAGAGCTCGATGGCGTAACGCTGCCGGTCTGCTCCGATTTTCGATACCTCGGGTCACTCATACAGTGTAATGGCGATATTGACCGTGACGTTAGAAACCGAATCAGCGCAGGATGGATGAAATGGCGACAGGTTACGGGAACCATCTGCGACGGCCGAATGCCCCTTCGACTGAAGGGCAAAATTTACAAGACCATTATAAGACCTGTCGTCATGCATGGATCAGAATGTTGGGCCACAAAGATGACGGATGAAACGAGATTGCATGTTACAGAGATGAGAATGTTGAGATGGATGTGTGGCGTGACGAGAATGGATCGAATAAGGAATGAGTATATAAGAGGAAGCCTGAAAGTAGCACCCATAACTGAAAAGCTGAGAGCGAATCGCTTACGGTGGTATGGACATGTTATGCGGAGGGATGATAGTAATGTTGCTAGAAGGGCATTAAGTATGAATGTTGAGGGTTGCAAGAGAAGAGGTAGACCAAGGAAAAGGTGGATGGACTGCGTGAAAGACGATATGAATAGGAAGGAAGTGTGTGATGAGCTGACGGGCGATAGAGAGGTATGGAAGAAAAAAACATGCTGCGCCGACCCCAAGTAAATGGGATAAGGACAAGCGAATGATGGTTGGTTTCTAAAAAAAAACGTGTGACAAAGTGGACTCTTTCAGTGGGGACCACATTTTGGTTTACCACTCTGTCACGGCATTCTACGAAAAAAAAAACATTTAAAAAAATGCTAGTTAGAGAAAGTGAAATAAATATCACTAATTAATAAAATAATATGGACGTTCATTCGAACATTATAAAACCGTAAACATCATTACTCAAATGAGATGCCGTAATAAGACGAAGGACAGGCTATTGTCGGTCGAAAAGAAGAACGACCCGGTTATGTTTTTCGAGCGTATGTATGTACTAGCTTTTGCCCGCGACTTCGTCCGTGTAGAATTCGTTTCACTACACATATTGTTGTTATTTTACCCCCTCTAGAGATTATTTGCTTTTTCGCGCTATTTATAATTAAAACTAAAAAAATACTTTGCTTACCTAGTATATTGTCAGACAATAAAGCACCTAAACGAAAAGCTTACAAAAATACTGAAACTAAAAAAATAAGTTGGCCGCTTCGCCGCTGCTACTTATTCCAATACACTTCTATAAACTATATTGTATGATTATTTCGTTCTGCTAAAACATGTAGATTTTTAGATTTATTTAGACACGTGAGCAAGCTACATACTAATGCCCGTGGGAAAAACATGGCGTGCCCAAATGTAATCCCGCTACTTTTAAGGTTTGACCCTGCGATTTGTTAATTGTTATTGAAAACGCTACTTTTAAAAGGAACTGTATTCGTTTAAAGTTGTTAGGTATAATTGGAATAGGTACGGGGTATGAGTATATCTTCTCCTTTCGCTTCACCAGTTTAGACTGTGCCCTTTACTATGTATTTTCCCAATTTAGTGACCCGTAATCTTGTTCCATTGCACAATTTTGGTGCATCTAAGTTGCGCATTAACATTACGGGTACGCCCTTTTAATTCGAGTTTGTGGGAAGGTACCCCGGATAGCTCCAGAGAGTTTAAGTACTCAACCGGGTAACTGGTGCTGTCGTCGGATGTCATTACTGTATCTATGGAGTTGTAAACTGTTGTTTCGGTTGATATTTTTTCCAAGATTTTTTTATTTATATTTGATACTGTCTCATTTTTTGGTGCCAGTATGGTTCAAAGTCAAAGTCAAAGTCAAAGTGATTTATTCTTCAATTTAGGCATATTACATGCACCTATGAATGTCGATAAACTACCACCGGTTCGGAAAGTAAACCTCTGCCTCGAGAAGAACCGGCGTAATAAACTCGGCGAGGTGTCATTTTTTCAAAACAGTATACAATATATCATATCAGTATCAGAGTATTATAAAATTTTAAAATTACATTGCTACAGTAGAAAGCCTATTTATTTTACGACAGGTTTTTAGTGCAGGATTTTATCGCTGCCAAATATCCCTATCCATGATGTAGTCGTTTATCTTATAATATGCTTTTGCAATGAGTGTCCGTTTTACGACAGATTTGAATTTAGAGTCAGTAAGTTCGGTAATGTGTTTTGGAAGTTTATTGTAGAATTTTATACAATTTCCCAAGAACGACTTTTTCGCTTTTACTAGCCTGTAAAAAGTTGTTTTGAGCTTCCCTGCGCTTCTGGTAACCTTGGGCCTATCAGTGTTTGTTGGGTAGTTGTATAAATTCTTCCTAACATACATTATTATTTCAAATACGTATAGCGACGGCAGTGTTAGAATATCTGTTTCCTTGAAAAATTCTCTTAATGACTCACGCGACCCGAGGTTATAAATTGCTCTAACAGCCCTTTTTTGTAAAATAAATACAGTCTCAATATCTGCCGCTGATCCCCATAAAATAAGACCATAAGTAATTATACTGTTAAAGTAAGCGAAGTAAACTAACCGTGCCGTTGCTACATTGGTAAGCTGCCTTATTCTCCTGACTGCAAACTGTTCTTTCACACAACCAATTTTCATCCAGAATATTTTGTTGCAGATTCGGAAAAACTTGAGCAATAAGCTCGTCTTCCGAATCCACAACATGACAAAATTGGTTGGTGAATAGAATCATACCTTCATCATCAGTTTTTAATCGACCGTCGCCTATCTCAAGCAATGTTTGAGCATACGCACCCGACTCTACATCATCAAACAGCTGGACTCGCATGTTTGTCGTGAGATAGTCCTACTTGTTATGGCGATTTTTTGGCCGAATGCTGCACTTTGTGATGAAAGCAAGCCGCTTTGCACAGTGATAGTAGGGACCAAACTGAGTGATTTGACCCGCAGCAGCGGAAGTTTCACCCCTTAGGAACAGAGATGGCGCCACTTCTTTAAAAAATATTTCAAAAAATTGTACAGGCTAAACGAATGGACTAATTTCAGTGTTTAATATCTCAAATGAAAGCTCATTATATACACTCCTTATAAAAAAATAAAAATAAAATAAAAATTAAAAGCTTTTGGCACAAAATGGCAAATTAAGTTTTATTTTTGTACTAGATTGGAAGTTTTTAATTGATTTCGTATATTTTTATACATAATATGTATATTTTTATGTATGATTATATGACTGGGTAAATAACAACTATTATAAAAAAACTTGACATCAATATATTTCATAGTTCACGAAATATTAAAGTTTAAATGTGAGAGTAATTTCTTTGAAAAATATTTCAAAAAATTGTACAAGCTAAACAAATCCATTTATTTCAATGATTTATGTCTCAAATTAAAGCGCATTGTATATATTACTTATAAAAAAAAAAAAATATACGCCTTTTTTTAGCAAAACCTGGTAAATTAAGTTTTTTTCTTTACTTGGTTGGTAGTTTTTTCTTGAGATCATTTAAAAAATGTATGCAACAAGTATGTTTTAATGCGTATGTACATTACTGGGTAAGGAACAAGTATTATAAAAAAACAAGACATAAATATCTTGTATAGTTAACGAAATATTTAAGGTCAAATGTGCGCGCTACTTCTTAAAAAAATATTAATGAAATCTCCAAGCGCAATAAGTGCTCCGATTTTAATGTTTTATGTGTTATATGAATGAAAAATGCTTAATTTAATATAAAAAAAAAAAATACTTGAAATATTCGAGACAAAAAGTTTTTTCCTGGTGCTGAATTACGAAAAAAATATGAATACTTTAAAAACAGTAAAGTAAATTTGCCATTTTCCATTTAAAGGTTGTAGACAAAACCTAAAACTGCATTGGCATTGGCATAGTTGGTTCTGGATATATGTTGCTTAGTAGTTAGCGGATTTATGTCAAATTTTTAGCTTTAAATCTGAAAGGATACTCACGTTAAAAATAAAATATATATTAGATAACTTAAATGTGTCATGCATGTTGCGTTTTGATATGAAAGACTATTTATTTAAATCTTTATCAAATATCTTTATTAAAACTTAAATTTACTATTCGGGTTCACAGATAGATGTACTTAGTACTGAAAAGGAAAAGGCGTTTTGAAGTACGCTTACAGCCACCTTTGCAGGATTTACAATAGGCGGTAAGCTGACGCGACGACAACCCCAACGCATTGTATCGCAGCCAGATTTGCAGCCACAATGGTCCAGGAGGCTTAGTTGAGACTATATCACCGTAACTGCCGACCATTGTGGCATCCAACTCTCTTGTGTCTTGGTCCATCTCCAAGAAAATAAACATGGTGTGGAAACTTCTCAATTCAGAGCGTTTCTTCATACGTGGCCCCACTCAGTCAGCTGTTTTTCGCAAGGACTTGTTTGCTTCAAAAAACAAGCTCTTGAGAAGCCTGCCACCTACATCAGCTGCTCTCTATAACCATGCACTGGGTACAGCTTAACAAGCCAGCTACGGATGGGAAAACGCTCTGAATCTGTATTTTTCCATTCAATGTCCATCTTCTTGGGGATGGATCAAGGAACAAGAGATTTGGACTCCACAATGGTCGGCAGTTACAGTGATTTAGTCGCAATTAAGCCTCCTGGACCATTGTGGCTGCAAATTTGGCTGTGATACTATGCGTTGTAGTTCAAGTCGCGTCAGCTTACCATGCACTACCCACTGTAAATCCTGCAAAGTTGGCTGTATAAATCAAAAGTGAGTTCATATTATTTTCAATGCAGAGTTATTTTGTATGCTGACCACTGATTTTCACTGGCCGGCACAAAAATTTAGGTCTAATGGTATTCAACTAGGCACAAAAATAATTCAACAGTAAGCTACAACAACCGGTCCATGTATAAAAGATCAGTGATTATGTAGTATTGGAATGGTACGACTACTTCAAAACGACTTTTCCTTTTCATTTCTACATCTACCGGTGAACGCGAAAAGGAAATTTAAATTATAATAAAAATATTTGATAAACATGTATGTAATAAATAGTCTTTTATTTCAAAAAATTACATAATTAACTAAGTTAATATAAATTTTCAACGTGAATAGAAGTCCTAACAGATTTAAAGCAATTTTTTTTTACATAAATTCGTCAGCTACTAAGCAACATATAATATATCTAGGAATCAACTATGCTGGGGATTATATAGTTTTTATTTTTTGTCTAGAAATGTAGTCACTTTAAATAAAAATAATGACAAATTTTAAAGTAATTATGTTTTTTTGTAATTCAGCACCAGAAAAAACTCTTTATTCAGTTTTTTTTATTTATTTTTTATTTATTAAAATAAATTACGTGATGTCTTTTCATATGACACATTTAACAATAAAATCAGATCGCTCGTTGCGCTTAAAGATTCCTTCTAATTTATTTGAATTTTTTTTTAAAGAGCGCGCACAATTTAACCTAAATATTTTGTGAACTACGAAATATATTTATATCTCGTTTTTTTTACTACTTTTTATCAACCCAGTAAAATACATATGCATTAAAACATACATGTTGCATGTATTTTTAAAATGTAGTCAAGTAAAAACTACCAAAAAAGTAAAAAAACATCTTAATATGCCTTTTTTTGCCACTATATTTTGGTATATTTTATTTTTATAAGCAATTTATATAATGCCCCTTCATTTGAGATATTATACACTAGAAATTAGTCCATTTGTTTAGCTTGCATAATTTTTTGAAATATGTTTTAAAGAAATGGTGCTCACATTTAAACTTCAATATTTCATGAAGTATGAAAGATATTGATGTCAAGTTTTTTTTTATAATACTTGTTATTTAGTTAGTAATATATATGTGCAATAAACAATTCATGTTGCATAATTTTTTTTAAAGAAATCAAGTAAAAACTACCAATTAAATTAGGAAAAAAACTTAACATGCTGTTTTTTGCCAAAAGATTTCTGAATATATTTTTTATATATTTTTTATAACAAAAATGTAAAATGAACTTTCATTTGAGGTATAATACATTAAAATTGGTCTATTCGTTTAGCTTGTAGATTTTTTTTAAATATTTTTTAAGAAGTGGCGCCATCTCTTTTCCTAAGGGGTGAAACTCGCGCTGCTGCGGGTCAAATCACTCAGTTTGGTACCTACTACCACTGTGCCAAGCGGCTTGCTTTCATCATAAAGTGCAGCATTTTGTTCATAACAAGTAGGACTAAGATGGAACTTTTCCACCTTGGTCCACACGCGTGATGCTTTCAGACAGTATAGCTGACTTATACAAATATGTCGCCTTCTAGTAAACAGTACAGTTTTATTTTAAAAACACTGATATTGTAATTAAAAAAATCATTAAAAGATAATGTAACCTGTAAGCGATGAACACTTCGCAACAATCACCAAAGTTAAGCAACGTCGAGTGAGGATTGAGTGATCTGGATGGGCGACCTTTTTTTTCATAAAAATTCTCAAACGCCTTTTGACCCCCTTAGGAAATAAATTTTCAAAAACGCAGAAATTATTTTTCTAATATTTTGATATAAAATCAATCTACGAAGTTTCAAGTGTCTATTTAAAAAAAAAGTTAAGTCCCATACAATCTTTGGTTCCTTATTCCACCCTCTGAAGTAATTATATCTAAAAAAACGGCACGCTATGTTCTACTCTGAGGTATAAACAACAATATTGGAAAGTTTCAATAAAATCGGTTCGTATATTTTTGTTTAATCTGTGCCTTAGCTTATTTTGTAGCGAAGAATCCTTATCGCCACGGATACCAAAAGATGGCGCTGGTGATGTGTTTTTAAATCGGTCATTCTCGAACTCTGTCTAGGATACCTAAACTCCATCAAACTTTTTTTATACGTCCTCATATGGTTTGGCAGAGTTTAAACGCATAGAAAAATCGGAAGAATTACCTACTACGGCTAGAATATGCCTGGAAATGTGTGACGCTCTGCATCGCAGTATTGAAGTTTTTAACGTTAGTTGTATGAATACAATTTCCGTCGATGGTATTTTATTATGTATCTGACCACATAGATTTCCATATAGACAATGTTTCACATTTATAATATTAGTGTGAGTGTGATAGTGTGATGTGATGTATCTATGTACCTTACTAGCTGTTGCCCAGGACTTCGTCCGCGTAGAAGATTTTATCGTCTTAGAAAAATGATTGCTCTCAATACAAACTTTGAACCCTCTTTTAACCCCCTTGGGGGATAAATAAAAAAAATGAAATTAATTTTCTAGTTTTTAAACAAACATTCTAAAACCGAAGTTACAAATCTCATACTTTAAAATGTCTTGCTCTCTACACAAACTTTAAACCCCTTTTAACACTCCTAGGGATGAATTTGAAAAAACTAATTAGTTTTGAAGTCTTAACATACATGATTAGACCGAAGTTTTACTTTAATAATTTCTTGCTCTCCATATAAACTTTGAACCCCCTTTTAACCACCCACACCAGGGGTTGAATTTTTCTAAACGCTGAAAACACGTTTTTTGTATTTTAATAAGTAATCATTCTACTAACTTTTAAGTCTCTAGCTCAAACAAAGTGTTGCCCATACAAAGCTTACCCCCCTTTTTAACCGCCTTAGGAGTAGAATTTTCTTAAACGCTGAAAGTACTTTATTTGTATTCTAATAAATATTCGTTCTACAAAGTTTTAAGTCTCTGGCTCAAAACAAAAAGTTTCCTCCATACAAACTTTGTACCCCTTTTTAACCCCTTAGGGGCGCAATTTTCCAAAATGCTGAAAGCACTTTATTTGTATTTTAATAAGTAATCTTTCTACAGTTTTTAGGTCTCTAGCTAAAAAAAAAGTTTCTCCCATTTAGGGGTGGAATTTCGAAAAATCCCTTCTCATCCGTCGCCTGCATTATAAAATGTAGTTCGGGTGTAAATTTCAACTCTCTAGCCCCAGTAGTTTCAGCTGTGCGTTGATGAGTGAGTGAGTGAATAAGTCAGTCAGGACAAAGACAATTATATGTAGATGTGTGTATGTCTTATTCTTTGGCACGCGCTGCTTTGACGGATTTCGACATATGACGTGTCGTTGGATTTTTCTTAATCGTGAGAGTGTCATAGTCATAGGCTATAATATTTGCAAAAAAGCAGTTGGGTTTTTTGAAAAATCTTTTAATCCCACTTGTTCATGTTAAATATATCGTTATATTTAACATGAACAAGTGGGATTAAAAGATTTTTCAACAAACCCAACTGTTTTTTTGCAAATATAAAAGCAAGAGTTTTATTTCATACAACTTTACGTCCGTCTGATTGATCAGGTGCAATGCGTATGAATTGTAGAAATATAATAATTGTTCAAGTACTATCATTATTATTTTATCTATTCATTATTATGTATAAACAAAGTGTTGCAACAAGCTGTTTATTTAAATTTGCCGCTTTTTTGTAGGCTCATCTTTCATTATCATTTGCCAGACTATTATCAAACGCTCGCTTCGCGCGGCGCGGAGCCATAAAATGTACCTGTAGTGGAACACCTCTGTTGCATGCACTTATCAGCCATGACTGCATGGTGTGACAGAGAGTGAAAAGAGGTGTCCCACATGGTTACATTTCATTGGCCCGCGCGAGCGTTTCAAAATATATACGTTAAGATAAAATGCAATACGATTAGATTAATACCAAGTTGTTACTTAATCAGTTTTGATAACTAACCTTGGCTGGGGATGTATCAATAGAGCGAATCCTGTGCCTCGCCGAGCCCCTCACCTGCACGACAGAAGGCTCGAACGAGCCGGGGCTCTCGGCCTGCGCAAGCCCGTAAACGCAGCACAGCCACAGCGCCGCGTAGCCCATGTAGCCTCGGCGCACGCGCATCCTGCTCTGGAATCGGGATGAAGAATGTTGAATTTTGTAGAACAGTTTGAGTAACTTTTACGTTAAGAGACATCTTCTTTCAAACAATGAAATAATAATTAATATAAATGCCAATAATGATTAATATAAATGTTTTAAGGGTTCCGTAGTCAACAAGGAACCCTTATAGTTTCACCATGTCTGTCTGTCCGTCCGTCTTCGGATTAGCTCAGTGACGCTTACTTACTTAGAAAGCTGTAAGGCATGGGTATGGGTATACTCGTATAAATCAATCACGCCGACAAAATACTTGGTAAGGCCCACTTTCGTACAAATTCGGGCGACGCAACCGCAACGTTTTGTTGGCGCGCGCGTGTCGATGTAACAAACACAGACAGGCAAATACGGAACCCTACACTACGCGTGACCCGACAGGGTTCCGTAAAATATTGAGAAATTACTCGTTACTTTGAATACTCAAATTTCTCATAGGTTTTCCTGTAATGTTTAGGCAAGGAAGCATTTTACCATATTTTTTTCAGAAT
This sequence comes from Epinotia nisella, assembly GCA_932294315.1. NCBI lineage: Eukaryota > Metazoa > Arthropoda > Insecta > Lepidoptera > Tortricidae > Epinotia > Epinotia nisella. Next base: position 12,589,736 of record OW028679.1, on the reverse strand, counting down.
TTTAAGCCTAGTAGTTTCGGAGACAAGGGGGGGGATTGGTCAAAATTCGTCTTTTTTCCTAAATTACTTCAAATCTGTTTTTGCTAAAATTATAAAAAATATATAAAAAAATTACTTATCTGAAAATTACAACAACCCTTTTCATTTGATATACACAATACGGTTTGCGAAACTTTTTTTTACAGTTTACCCCCCAAAAGGGGGGTTTTTCTATAATCTTTAGGCAAGGAACTATTTTCAATATTTTTTTTCAGAATTTTAAGCGTAGTAGTTTCGGAGATAAAGGGGGGGGGTTGGTCAATTTTCGTCTTTTTTCCTATATTACTTCAAATCTGGTTTTGCTAAAATTATAAAAAAAATATATATCTGAGATGCTTACAACTTACAACAACCCCTTTTATTTGATATGCCACACAATACGGTTTGCTAATTTTTTTTTTTAATTTTCCAGTTTACCCCCAAAAGGGGGCCACCAAGTGGTGGCTCCCTTTTGGGGGCCTTTTGGGGTCGTTGCACAAGGGTGCAGAATTCATTAATTTACTTTACGCGTCTATCTTTGGGTCACCAATTTACATACGTGTACAGTCAGCATCATAAACATGTATACATTCTATGACCTTATTACTCAGACATAAGGTAGATAAGTGTATACATGTTTATGATGCTGACTGTACCAGATTTCAACTCAATTGGTCCAGTAGTTTCGGAGCAAATCGGCTGTGACAGACGGACAGACAGTGATCCTATAAGGGTTCCGTTTTTTTTCCTTTTGAGGTACGGAACCCTAAAAATAAGATTTTCTTGTTGCACCATAAAATTAAAATGACAGGGGTGCACAATGGGTGGGTCGTTTCCAAAGAGTGCACAGTGGGTCGAACAAAGCAAAGATCATAGTTTTCATTCTTATCGAAGTCATTAAGTAGGTCTAATAGGTTATTTGAGATAATGGAATGGTAAATTTAAAAGCTAAGAAAGTTACACTTTATTAAAATTGAATCTTTTAAAACGAGATTATATTTTGTCTGTCTATTGTGATTTTATATTAAATTCAATTACGTATTATGTCTTAAGTGTAACCTATAGAGTTGTACAGATGTATAGGTTAGACAATATTTATTCCGTACTTATAAGTCTTATAACTCATAGAAACTTAGAGAGAAAATCAGTTATATGATTTTGCCTGATTCGATTACGGTATTCAGGATGATTTGTCAGATTACGGTATTGAGGAAAATGTGTGGCTTTTGCGTGGACATGTCAGACAAAGGAGTATTGTTATATTTTAATAAATAACAATCAAAATGAAGGCAACAATATACTACAACATTGTTGTACATGCTTATCAGGACGGCGAACCATGGGCACATGTGCACACATTATATCGATAATCTGGTATTTAGGGTATGCGATTCACGAAGGATTTACTGCACCAGCAATATTCTTGAATTATGTAATTGTTAGATAACCCATAGTCCGCCTCAATGTGTGTAAATAGATCACGTAATAATAAATAATTGACGGTGTTATTATATTTTCCCCTCAAAATGTTAAATCATTTTTATATTTAAATCTGAATCTGTAAGTCTTATGACTTTGAACGGAATGCCGTAAAACAACAAAGTTGTCATATTATTATAATTAAGATAATTCTTTATCGAGTGAATTAATATCGATAATTCTTTTTTTTATTTGCTAGAAGGTGCTTTCTGTATACTTTCATACAAATTTGAAGGAAAAAAAATTACTACAGAAGTATTCAATTACAAACAAAATTAACAAATTATTTTTGAAGATAAAAAAGTACTCTAGATAGACGTCTCGTTATACTTTTCCGGTAATATTTGCGTTAATATTAATCATATATATTAATTTCATATAATTCGCATATTTTTGGTTAACTTCGGAGATAAGGGAGGGGGGGGAATTGGTATTTTGACTGAATTTTTGCCTGCCCTCTTATCCGTCCTTTTTTATAGAAATTAATAGTACATTACTGCAGAGGCCGTGAAGTAAGGGATTGCTGGACGAGTTTGGGGTAGACGGCCGAGTCGTAGACGAGGCCGGATACAACGAGTCCAGCAATCCCTGTTCCGGCCGAGGATTGTATAGTGCTTTTCTCAAACGATGTGAGGAAATATTAAAATTTAAATAAATACAATTAATTATTTGTTGAAATTACAATTGAAACGAAAGATCAGAAAACAATTGTGTAATTTGCCGCCTTTTTTATTTTTTAAACATGCCATTTGAACAAGCCGTTCGAGCACCATGTTTAACCCGCACATAAGTATAGTACCATAGATTTTGTTTTTTTTTTAGTCGCAAGTATACTTACAGTCTAGTGGTGGTTGGCACTATGTAATTTTTCCTTAGTCAGTTTAATATTAGTAAGCAAATTTAAAAAGTTAGAGTAGCGGCCAATAATGGTTTTACTTAGGGTTTTCATACATTACTTCTTGGCGTAAGGCCAAGAAGTAATGTAAGGAGCCTTAAACAAGAAACTTCATGTCTTCATTTCGTGACATTAACGCATACATTTCCGAGCATGTTTGAGAAAAAATATATATTTAAATTTTTCATCCTCCATACACGTGGATTAGCTTTGTTTACAACTATTCTAAATTTCAAATTTATAGCATTAGTAGTTTCTGAGATATTTGACTTTGCGACAGACAGACAGACGGACGGAGTCGCAGCACCATAAGGGTTCCGTTTTCACCTTTTTGGTCCGGAACCCTAAATACATACAGTCGTGGAACATATAACCTCCTTTGAAGTCGGTTAAAACACATCTATACTGTAAGTACCAGCGGTACCACCAATTATTTTAATCCAAACAAAAAATAATTGGTGGTAGGTACCTACCTAATTTAAGTTTACTATTAGCAAGTTCGATGGAGCTAATTGGGTACCTATTCACAAAACATTATAAAAGTCGGTTGGTTATTTTACGTCCGCAGTGATCTTAAGAGGTATTTTGCTGTTGAAAAGAAGACAATTAGGTAACTTAGTGTTGGGCGTAATTAATTACTTTTTGTAATTTAATTACAAATTACACAATTATTAATTCAATTACGTTAATTACATTGAATGTAATTAAAATTTCATGTAATTGAAATTACTTTGTAATTTGTAATTGTAATTACATTAATTTGTAAATTAAATTACTAAATTACTTTAAGTCAACTTTTTTTATAAACAATGAGAAGCATTATACGTGTTTACTTGGTCTGATTGCAATGATGTAATAATCAAAACAATAAATGTGTGTACCTATATTTATATTTATTTGAATTGAGTGAAATTTGGCACGCAGATAGTATATTTCCAGAATATAATACCTAAGCATATTTTTTATCCCGGAATACTAATCCTATCCGGTTTTCGTTTCACCGATCGTTTATTTTATTCAAAAAATAAGTGGTCAAAAATATTCTATAAAACAAAAGTAATTTGTAATTTAATAAGTAATTAATTGCAAAATGTAATTAATAATTCAATCAGTAATTACATTTTGTAATTGTAATTGAAACTTATAATCACAATTTCATTTTCCCTGTAATTATAATTTGTAATTGCAATTACTTTTTGTAATTGTAATTATTAATTAGTAATTCAATTACGTTTTGCCCAACACTCTACTTAGCTGGTAATAAATAATAAAATAAACATAATTTAGCTGTTTATTCAAGGGCGTTTTCAATAAAAGTGTAGGTACCTACCATTTCTATTTATTTACTCGTCAGTTATCAGGTACCTAGTTAGTAATTATTTATATATCTACATTGTAAATCAATTAGAAAAAATGCCACAAGTAGGTGATTAACATATCGTAATTGGACGCATTAATTTGTATTTTCGTCGGACCAAACGGTTAATAATATTATGTCGGTACTATACGAGTATATATAAGGAATAAACTTAAGTAAGTTGTTTTGTGTTACACAATTTAAATAGGTATCTATTAGGTATATCAAGTCATATATAACTACACACACAAGGGGGGTGGGGGGGGAGGGCTTTGTTGAGCTTTTAAATACCTACTCTGAATCTGTATTCATTCTAGTACTTACTTCCTCATATAATAATTACTTAAAACATTAAAAGAGCGACCCGTTCATACAAACCTTCTCCTCACAATTAAAACACAACAAACAAAGTAATTGGTTGGGGCGTTCTTAAGTGAAGATCAATTGTTTTTAGGGTTCCGTACCTCAAAAGGAAAAAAAACGGAACCCTTGTAGGATCTCTCGTGCGTCTGTCTGTCCGTATGTCACAGCCGATTTACTCCGAAACTACTGGACCGATTGTGTTGAAATTTGGTAAACATACATATGTAAATTAGTGATCCAAAGATGGACCCGTAAAGTAAATTAATGAATTCTGAACAAGGGGGCCACTTTTGGGGGTAAACTGGAAAATTTAAAAAAAAGTTTAGCAAACCGTATATTGTGTGACATATCAAATAAAAGGGGTTGTTGTAAGTTGTAAGCATCTCAGATATATATTTTTTATAATTTTAGCAAAACCAGATTTGAAGTAATATAGGAAAAAAGACGAAAATTGACCAACCCCCCCCCCCCCTTTATCTCCGAAACTACTACGCTTAAAATTCTGAAAAAAATATTGAAAATAGTTCATTGCCTAAAGATTATAAAAAAACCTATAAGAAGTTTGAGTATTCAAAGAAACGGGAAAATTTTCAATATGTTTGTGTATTATACGGGACCCTCGCCACGCGAGTTGAACTCGCACTTGTCCGGTTTTTTTATTTACACAGTTAGATATGAATAGAACATTATCCTGAAGGTAATAACAAAAACCACAGGTCGCATAACATGTTATTAATAGTATTAATCCATATCACGATACCTCCAGTCTCACCGATCGAATGACAATGACCCCGTCGTCTGCGCAGCGCTCGTACTCACTTGAACTAGCGACGAACGTTGCTTGATACGAGTACAAATATAAAGGTATAACCCGAAAGTGCACAATACAAGCGGCGTTTTTATTTAATATCGACCCCACGACCGCCTGTTGCGCCTCTCTGCGAGCAACTCCCCGATTCATATTCATTACAATAGTTCAAGTTAATTAGGTACGTTGCGAGTAGGTACCTATTCTGGCTTATGATTATGACTCGTGCCTTAGACTTCTTGTGGACCGTGGAGATAGCTATGGGATTACCCATATACTTAACTCCACGCACAATGTGCTTTTTATTGCAGCAGATCTTGGCAGTTTTCGTGGCACTTTTCATAAAAACGTTTTTCTCTCGCCCTATAGGTACGTAAGCACAAAACATTTTCATAATTATTGTTGTACTAGCTTCTGCCCGCCGCGACTTCGTAGTCTTCGTACGCGTATAAATTATATATAGATTAAGTAGGTACATGATTATGATTCGTCCTAAAAGGAATGACATAAATTATAGCCTACCGTAAAATAGGGCTATTTGGCACAATTTTTTGACTAAAACATCAATAAATCCATGTTTTATGTGTTTATCAAACCCCCCAAAAGTGGCCCCCTTGTTCAGAATTCATTAATTTACTTTACGCAACCATCTTTGGGTCACCAATTTACATATGTGTACCCAATTTCAACTCAATCGGTCCAGTAGTTTCGGAGCAAATCGGCTGTGAAAGACGGACAGACAGACGCACGACTCGCACGAGTGATCCTATAAGGATTCCGTTTTTTTTTCCTTTTGAGATACGGAACCCTAAAAATCATAAGGGTGCATTCTTTTCTAGGTTCTGAAACAGAATTGAAATCTTTCAACAGCGTTCTATTTCAGATTCTCGTAGTTACAGCTTAACTGATTATGACTGATGGAACTGTTAACTTCGTACTTGGCAGTTAAACTGTGCCTAACTTCCGATTACTCGTTCTCGCAGCCCTATTACATAAGTGCGAGAAGGACGAAATGAGACGAACAATGCTAAAGAAGAAGCGAGAGGAGGGTGAAACTGGTTCGTATTGTGTTGAATGGATGTTGATAACGCGAGTGTAGGAACATCTCGGGCCGGCCCACGGCCTGTCGTTGTGCAGACTTCGACAGCGCCGGTCTGTTTCCAGCCGGCTAAACCATAAAACACGTGCTCCTTACTCAACCTGCAAATCAAGTAAGTATCCTTAACTCATAACTTAAAACTCGAAACTTAATGTCCGTTTCCACTGTATAAATTCATTTTATTATGCATTGTTATTTAATACCACGTGTGGTTTATTACGTAGCATAGGAACTGAGTACTTAGACCTCCTTTAGCAACAGCGAACGCGGAAAGTTTAGCGCTGTAATTCGTGTCGTTAACTCCCATGAGAAAAGATTTTTTTAAATAGGTCTGTAGATTTAATATGACATTTTATTAATTTATTTTCATTTTGTTTTATTTGGGGCATCAATACATACAAAAAAATAGTTTTATTCTACTAAAATAGTTTTATTTCCTACGTCGGTTTATTTCTACTTGGGTATTTTTATTTATTGCATTAAGTTTCATTTTGCACAATATGACAATGTTTTCAAAGTTTCTGCAATAAGTCCCAGCGTATAAATTTACCTATTTCATTGACTAGAATATTTAGATTAAAATATTTACCTAAATAACAAAGTGTTATTCGTATGTAACTCAACAAGTACGGTGGTCACAGCGCTGTCAAAATTCTGTTCCTTGGTGAATACAGCGTTTATGCATATACTTAGTGAAAAAAGTAATCACCACACTAAATGCATTTAGTTATCGTTAAATATATTATCTGTGATCTACAAATACCTGGGTACACGCTTATGTATATAACTGTATTTAGGCAGAGATGGGCAAAATGTAATCGAATACGAATAAGGACTAAGTATAAATCGAATTATTCGCGAATGACGAATACAAATTTAGAATAAAATTATTCGCCAATATTTATTCGACGAATAAATTATTCGCGAATAACTTATTTGGCGAATAATTTATTCGCGAATAACTTGTTCATTCCAACAATCATTCGTAATGCTTTTCTGAAATAATATATTGAACGAATATTGTGGGGATGCTTTTTAGCCGTGTGTGCAGATTATTAACAAATTTTGGGATATATCTCAAAAACGTTATTTATTTAGTAATACATATTGTCAATCAACCAACTAGTAATACACTGATAAGACATTGACTAAAGCTATTCTCATTCTTTCTTATACCTTTGTCCGTCTAATTGACTACCTGAACCATACATTTACCGCGTTATGCGCACCCGCACTATTCGCATGGTTATTATTATTAATAATTTACCTATTGCCGCTTTAAAGCGTTCTGTATGGTTCTGTAGGAAGGTGTTTTCAACTTTTCACTTACCTATTCATTTCAAAGTTTTGTCCGGCTTCAAGCCAGTACGTGAGGTAGGTACTTTGCCAAGCCACATACATGAATAACATGAACTGCGTTCCGAGAGCAAATCGCGTTGACAGATAAATAAAACCCAATAAGTGGCTAAGTATAGGTATGTGGGCCGATAATATTTGAGGAGTTTCGTCGATTCCTCAAGGATCTTAGAATAACCGTGTACTTTCTAGTTGGTACTTCAGCGGAATGTCAACAAAATCTGTGTCGTATATCTACAATCTACATCTACATCATTGAGTAGTCACCAAATTAAATTAGTGGTTTCCGGGAGTAAATACACGAGTTACCTACTAACTTTAGAAAATGTCCAAATCACTAACTACATGCGTGCTTATATCGGTTCATAAATGACGCAGTGATGAAGTTACAAAATTAAAAAAATACAACCAAATTGAAAAAAGGAAACAACTAGGTCACAGACGGCACGGCTCGCATTACCAACTAGTCACAAGATGGTACTTAGGAAAAAAGTGCTCATAATATGTGCGTCAGTATCTTCAATAAGCTACCTGCCGCACTTAGAATACTGCCTGTTCATGAATTTAAAATAAAATTGCACAAAATGTTAGCTGACAAATGTTTCTATAGTATTAAGGAATTTTTGGATTATAGATTTGACGAAGCATGTGACATATAATGGTAAATGATATCTGACTGTTATTATTATTTTATTTTATTAGAATTCTATCAATGTTATTTATAAAAATCAATTTAATTTAGTGGGCAATGAAATAATGTTTAATATTTACTAATAGATGACTATTATGCTATAATTAATTACTTAATGACTGGAATATACTGAGTGTTTAAATCACTGACCTAAGTTTTCATATGCCTGACCTGGCTGAATATATTATGGGACGAAATATGTATAGATATTTAAGATCTTATGTAACCATGTATTCATTATGAATAAACCATTCATTCATTCATTCATTCATTCACTCTTTTTTTAACGGGTAAAAATGTACCTTTTAATTTTACTTCTTAAAAGTTTGGTGACACTGACAATGCAATATATTGTAGCACCACGATCTGATGACAAAAAAGGTGGTCATAGCAATTCCTAAACTACACAGGATAAATCGTTCATCGGGACATGTGATGGACTGATACTCGGGACAGGCTATACGTGATGCCACAATGAGGGACGGAAAGGCTTCTATGCAGCTAAATTAAGAACTGGTCTTAAAATGGCTGATCGCTTACCATAAATAACCTACTTAATTTGGGTGGGTAGTGATTTATTGGTCACAACTTCATACTAAATCAGTTGTGGCAAACAGAAAAAAAGTGGAACTATGACAAGGACAACGAATGATATTTCGTTTTCTGTCACACTTACCTATGGAGATTTGTATGCTACTATCTCGCTCGGACGTGGTATTATTATTACCATAGCTTGTCCCGAGTATCTTAGGTCCATGTGTTCGGGCTCATTGGGAGTTTTGGGAGTATTAGGACTCTCACAATGAACAGTTGATGACCATGCAAAAAAGGACAGAAGCAAAAAAAGCTTTTTCGTAAGAAAATTATTAGCAAATTGACCTTTAAAAACAAACAAATCGTTAGTTCGTCTGTTAATAATTTCAGGCATGCCTCAAGAAGATTTGAGTTGCGAAGTGGGGCCCCCGTGTAGCCTGGTGCTGACCGATGGCTCCGTGTTCCAGGGGAGGAGCTTTGGGGCGCAGCTCCCCGCCGAGGGTGAAGTTGGTAAGTAAAAACATTGACAATTGGTAGACCTTCTTTCGTTGCTATAAGATTTACGTACAAAGAGTCAGCTAACTGTGTCGCTGCAGTAGCTAAGGGGCGATGTTAAAAAGTGCTCGATAAAAAAATCCTTAAGTCACAGGAGTTGCGTCAATCAATCATCATACATTTTGTTATGCAATACGAAAACGAAACAAAGTACAGTACGACCGCGTGAAAAAAAAAATGGGAATAATTTAACCGTCTAACAAAGCTTTCTAGCACTACGAGCTACGGCCTCTAAAATAACTTTAGCACATTTTTAGGGTTCCGTAGTCAACAATAAGGAATCCTTATAAGTAGTTCCGCCGTGTCCGTCCGTCTGTCTGTCTCATTTTTTTTTCTCGTTAAACCTATAGTGTGGGGTATCGTTGGATAGCTTGTTGAAAAATATCTAGACACACGGTAGTGTGTCCGCCAAGTTCGAGCAAAAAAAAGCGACACACCGGCCGTGGGTTATATTACACGAACCATTTCGGGCCAATTTCGACCACCCTATAACTCAAAACATATTTTATCTACGCATATGAAATTTCGAGTGTATGTTGACATCCCCTTAATTGTCTAGAATACAATTCAGATCTCACTTCTTTTATAGGCGAAGCATTCCCATAGTATCGAACTTGGCAGCCTTTCACATTTATGTTTTTGATGGGATTATGGGTTTACTAAAACTATTTTTCAACTTAGTTATGCGTTTGTGAGATAGTGGGATTTAAAGCCTTAATTTTTGTTCGAGTCAGGTGCCCATCCCCCCCCCCTCACTGTCGGCTAATGGCTACTACTGGGGACGTGAAAAAATTCGTGGTAGTAGTGGGTCGTTCTTCTTTTCGACCGACAATAGCCTGTCCTTCGTCTTATTACGGCATCTCATTTGAGTAATGATGTTTACGGTTTTATAATGTTCGAATGAACGTCCATATTATTTTATTAATTAGTGATGTTTAATATTTCACTTTCTCTAACTAGCATTTTTTTAAATGTTTTTTTTTTCGTTGAATGCCGTGACAGAGTGGTAAACCAAAATGTTGTCCCCACTGAAAGAGTCCACTTTGTCACATGTTTTTTTTTAGAAACCAACCGTAAATAAATATTTATATTGGCCAGAAAGGAAACTTTAATTAGTTCTAATGAAGAAACCTATGCATTTTTTTTAAATCGCACTTCAAAACCACAATTTTCGATAGTTCAAAAACCAAAAAAACAGAAAAACCTCGGATCATTGTCGGTAAAAAAGAAGAACGACCCTAGTACATATAATGAATTTAAAAGGAAAACTATCACAGTTAAGTATACATAACTAGTTAACGAGTAGTAGACATAACTAGTTAACTGGTAAGAAATGCACTTAATTTCGGGTGCATATACATTTGAATTTTTTATAATATTTTTCTTTAGTAAATGATAAATGCGAGGTGAAAGAATGTACGGTAAATTACTGTCGAGACGTTTTTGCATTTGTAGTAGTATTTTTATATTTACAGGGACACACGTACACGTTGACGTACACAGACAGACGTATGTGCGTGTGTGTGAGGCTGGCTACAGAGGTCACAACTAAAAATGCAAAAACGTCTCGAAAGTAATTTACCTGTAATTATATATATCTTGAACCTTTTCTAGGTTCTATTCTAAATATATTCAACATACATAATGTATGTATCGAATGCATTATAGAGTTTGGACACGTCATATTCATTAGGTAACTAAATTCATAGATTTTCCATCCACTCCCAAACGAATGGAAAACATATATGGAGCTTACCCTTTCCAGTGAGTAGCTTTAAACGAGTATTTTAATTTTAGTGTTCCAGACGGGTATGGTTGGGTATCCCGAGTCCCTGACCGATCCGTCCTACCACGCCCAGCTGCTGGTCCTCACCTACCCACTGGTGGGCAACTATGGAGTCCCCGACGAAACAGAGTGCGATGAACACGGCATGCCAAGGTAAACGATTTAGACTACATAGGTAAAGCTTTACCTTCTTATTCATAGAACTAAAATATGTTTTTCCCCAATATGCTCGGAAATGTGCGCTTTACTGGTAGCAAAAATAGTACGTGAAGTTCCTCGTTACTGACGAACGCAAATTTAAAAAGTTTAAAGTCATTATTGTACAGTTTTAGCGGCCAAGAAAATGTATGAAATTCCATTACTGTATACTTTTTACCTTTTAATCATATGTTTTGACCAAGACAAATCACTACAAACAGCCATAACAACTTGCTAACATAGTTAGACTGGTTAGTAATGTATGGCTGTCTCTTTCCAACTATTGCAAGTTGGTGTGACAAATTGCACCCGTTTGTAGTGTGCTCAAAGTTTTCCAAAGTTTAATTTTTTAAATTGTCATAGACAAAACGCTTACTTTTACAAGAGATCGAGTTGACGTTTAAAAAAATGTCTCAAATAGTATTTACTGAAGAAAATTAAATATTTTCGAAATAAAAATTAAAAAGCATGGCGAGGGTCCCGTATATAATACACAAACATATTGAAAATTTTCCCGTTTCTTTGAATACTCAAACTTCTTATAGGTTTTTCTATAATCTTTAGGCAAGGAACTATTTTCCATATTTTTTTCAGAATTTTAAGCCTAGTAGTTTCGGAGATAAGAGGGGGGGGGGGGGAATGGACAAAATTCGGCTTTTTTCCTAAATTGCTTCACATCTGTTTTTGCTAAAATTATAAAAAAAATACATCTGAGATGCTTACAACAAGTACAACCCCTTTCATTTGACATGTCACACAATACAGGTTGCGAAACTTTTTTTTTTACCCCCCAAATGTGGCCCCCTTGTTCAGAATTCATTAATTTACTTTACGCGTCCATCTTTGGGTCACCAATTTACATATGTGTCCCAAATTTCAACTCAATCGGTTCAGTAGTTTCGGAGCAAATCGGCTCCGAAAGGGTTCCGTTTTTTCCTTTTGAGGTAGGTACCGGAACCCTAAAAATAAGTTGGGCGGGAACTTGATAGTTTATTGACATACTGGCTGTTCTAATCCACGAATTGCTTTTTCCCGGCCTATGCAATAATCTACTATTAATCTCTTTCTCATAAACAATAAAACCGGTGAAGAGCGAGTTTGACTCGCGCACCGAGGGTTTAAATTTTTCATTCTCCATACATGTGGCTTTGTTGAAAACTATTCCAATGGAATAGGAGGGATGGTTTCAAGGAACCCGAGGTTCGTTCATAGTTCAAAGAATTGGTACAGGCACTAGTTTTTGCAAAGATGACGGTCATCTGGTCTTGAAACCCGGAGGGGAAATTACATAGTATAGGGGCTAGGGAAGGATTGAGTAGGCAACTTGATTGTTAGAAGTTGTTAAGAAGCGTTAACGTTATTGCAAAATTACACTTACTACGCGGGCGAAGCCGCGGACAAAAGCTAGTTCAAAATAAAACTATTGAACAAAAAAATGCCAACGTATTTTTTCTTTGCAGTCGTCGTTCATGACAATAAATTTTACCCATATCCTGCGCAAACCCAATGGACAGGACCGAATTCAAAAAGTTTCTTATGAACAATCAAAATAGGAAGACCGGTCAATGAACTGATAATAACTTTAACCATATGCTACGTATGCCCATTAAATAAGGTTAGGAACCTTATCTATGAATCATATCTGTGCTCATATCAAATGTGGTCAACCGCCACCATCATGCCATGAATACATGTACCTTTTATTGAGGGCGCTTCGTGGTCTTTACTGATTGTCTTGTCTTAAATGTTTATTTGCAAGAATTTAGGTAGGAACGGAATGTTAAACGATGTTTGTATATGGTTTTAAATGTGACAGACTCGTCAGTCGTCACCTCAGACACGGTGTTTTCAGTGCCTTATAAAGCATGCATCACATCGCGGTGCAACCTGCGGTAGCGGTACATAGTAAATTTGACAGCTAATGACAAGTTTACTATTGATCGCCGCGGCCAGGCCGCGCCAGTCTGTGAGAGCCCTTGTCACAAACGTCAAAATCGCAGCGCGTGTTTGTGGAAAACTATCGTAGGTTTCCGTTAGGATTCGTCAGATGGCAGTCCAAAGCGGAAACGGAAGACTAAGTATGACATTCAGGCAAATTCTATTTTACGTACTTTAATGGTACCTATCTGAGACTACATTTGCACGTTAGTATATTCGTTATACAATTGATCTAGCTAAAAAAACATACTAAATATAGATAGGTACTTATTATATTAAAACAGAACTTTGTAATTATACGGTTAGAGAATTAACTTGAAATGCAACGTAAGCAACCCAACCTTGCGTCATTATAATGGTGGCACCACACTTGGCGGTATTTGCCCAAATATTCGTGTTGCATCTTTTTCCTTCGTACGGCAAATGAAAGAGAGGCGACGATGCAACGCGAACACGCAACCCCAAGTACCAGACCGATTGTGCCAAATTGCAATTTAATTGGAACATACGGGTCAAACTGAGATGCACCTGTTTTGTAGACGGTTAAAATTACTTTTAGTACGCGGGCGAAGCCGCGGGCAATAGCTAGTAATCATTAAAACAAAAACGCCTCTGGCTGTCAACGACGCGCCTGTAGACGGTCAGCTGGCCAATACACGGTGATTAAATACTGATGATCCACCATAGTTGTCTCTTTCTATAACTGCAATGAGAAAGAGACAGCGCGTGGATCGAGTGATAATACTTCACCGTGTATTGGACGCTTCAGAGGCGTTTATTCGTGGTGGCAATATTTTGTATCTGTGTCAAAGCAGTTTATTAAAAAAAGTATGCCGCCAAATCGAATAATCTTTGCGCCTTGGAATTTATTAATGATTGTGGATGGATAATTTTTATTTTACTATTTTCTCGCAGTCGAAGTGAAAAGTAGAGTGTATAACTCGGGTCTAAAAGCCATACTACCCCTCGAAATATTTTCCCGAGCGAAGTGAGGAACCATCTCGTGGTAATATGGCTTATTTTAGCCCCTTGTCATACAATCCACTATAAAGGATATCCTAATTTCTGAGAAATCAGTGTCATTAAAATGTACATCGAACTATATTTTTATAATCACTTTACAGGTGGTTTGAATCGAGCCGAATTTGGGCAGCAGGCCTCATAGTAGGTGAAGTAAGCCAGCACGCGAGTCACTGGCGCGCCAAGAAGTCCCTCGGTTCCTGGCTGGCCTCGCACGGCGTGCCTGGCGTCTGCGACGTGGACACCAGGGCGCTGACCTGTCGTCTGCGCGATGGCGTTACATTGGGCCGTATCATACAAGGGCCGGTCCCGCCTACACTGCCGCCTCTTTCTGATCCTAATACAAGGAACTTAGTGGCAGAAGTATCTGTTAAGGTAAATTTCGTATGCGGCTTATTTTTTTATAAAATACTTACTTCAAAAGTTTTAACCTACTTATGGGTAAGGCCGTGAATTTTGACCAATTTGGACGTTTCAAACATAAAATGCTTATTAAAAAAAAATGGTGACACCGAGAAGTTTCAAAACAATTGTATTATACATACATACGTATAATCACGCCTCTTTCCCAGAGGGGTAGGCAGAGATCACGGATCTCCATTTGCTACGATCCTGACAAACCACTTTCGCTTCACTCACCTTCATAACATTTCTCATACATGCTCGTCGGTTTAGGGTACTTTTGACCTGGCCTTTTTGTAACATTTCTCCAATTTGATCAGAGAAAGTTCGCCTAGGTCTTCCCCTTCCAACTTGCCCTTCCACTCCTTTTATATACACTCTCTTCGTTAATCTTCTCTCATCCATCCTCTCTACATGCCCAAACCACCTTAACATACCCTTCTCAATTTTCGTGACTATATCTCCATCCATTCCACACTTATCTCTTATCACACTGTTTCTGACTCTATAACTCAATTTCACTCCACACATACTTCTTAACGCTCTCATTTCTACTGCATTCACTCGACTTTGATGTCTTTTCTGCCACACCCAACTTTCACTACCATACATAAGTGTGGGCATCAACACTCCTCTATGCACAGCCACGCGCGCTTTTTGTGATATTTTCTGGCTGCCCATAAAGGCGTTCAGTGCCCCATTCACTCGATTCCCTGCATTCACCCTCCTTTCATCTTTCTCATGCTTTCCGTCTCCAGTAAATAATGTCCCCAAATACACAAACTCTTTTACTTGTTCCAGTCTTTCTTCACCAATCATTATTTCGCAGTCTGTCATAATTTCATCTTTTTCAAATACCATCACTTTCGTCTTACTTACATTCATCTTCATCCCTTTCCATTCAAAAGATTCATTAATCTTCGTTACCATCATTTGTAACTCCTCAGCTGACGATGCAAATAGTACAAGGTCGTCAGCATATAGGAGACATTTGACGCGTAACCCTTCCATTCTCAAACCACATTCATCACCTTTCAGATCCTGCAGACAGCTGTCCATGAATAGATTAAACAACCACGGAGACGCTACACATCCCTGTCTAACACCCTTTTCGATGTTAAACCAGTCAGTATATGACCCGTTTATTCTCACGCAAGCACTGGATTCCTTATATATAGATTTCAGTGCTTGAACGAGGTGGCTGTCTACTCCATACGTGCACAACACCGACCATAGTTCATCCCTCATCATCATCACTCTATCATAAGCCTTTTCCAAGTCCACGAAAGCGCAATAGACCTTTTGACCTTTGGCCAAATACTTCTCGGCTATGCATCGCAAGGAAAAGACTTGATCCGTACAACCCATACCCTTTCTAAATCCTGCTTGTGCATCCCATACTTTCTCATCGGTCTCTTTCATTTGTATTGTATTATATTACGCGATAAACACTGTCAAGGTCGCATAGGACATAATTGATTTCAATCCTTTAAAATTATTTAAAAAAAAAATGAGTATAAAATTTAATTAAACATATATTTTTATTGCCCTGTTAGTTTCATAATACTGAACTTCTCATTGTCGAGTTTTTGTTTAAACAAAAATGTATGATATATCGATTGTTTATGGATTGCAGGTTGCCGGATCATGTGATTTCATTAATCAAATGTTTTTTTTTATCGCTCTTTCTTTTATCGAGCCTGAGTTCCACATTTTCGTTATGAATACTCAGCTACTTTAGGTACTTTATAAATTAAAATCGTTGAAAAAGGAAAAAACAGCTTCACTGTGAATTGAGTTCCCTTCCTTTTGAAGACTAGATGTCTTGCTACACTTTCCACACAATTTAACCATACAATAAGGCATATTTTGCGGCCATTCTCAAATTTTGTGTCTGCGGTTGTGTTTAATTACCACGACCATTTACGAACATTTTATATGGAGTCGTCGCAATTAGACGCGGACACAAATCTGAAGAACGGCCGTTTGTGCTCTTTATAAGCCAGGTAAGCAGTCGAATATTGCATATACTTCGTGAACGGTCGACCGCGTACTAAAATAATGTTTGGGAGTGTGGTAGCCGATCAGTGTTTTTGAGCTTAAGCTTGGCCCACGCGGGCGCCTTAGTAAGCGGGGTCTATAGGCTTAAGTGGTCTGTGCCTATACCTAAGGACTTCAATATTAAACCCAATTTTGGTATGGATCGCTAAAAGGCATAAGTGGTTAGGGCGCTTAGGTCGCAATACATCTCCTTATTGAAATTATGTCACATTCGCAAAAGGTCCGTCCGCGAAACGTCACCTTTGAAAAATGTATTTCCTTTCGATGAACGTCGCTTCTGCAATATGTTCCCTTCGCAAATTCTCCCACCTGCGATATGGATAGATATGTATGACCCATTCACAAAATGTCCTGCCTACTAAAAATCATCAATCCTCTTATAAAGTCCAGCGAGGGAGTGAGACAGACTCTCCAAGATAGAACGAGATTTGAATTTCAAGGTCATGATTGTCATGAATATGACTTATTTCCTTATTTTTATGCATTATTAGGTACATTACTAAAGACGAGGAATATCCTTGCGAGCGGAACCTTTAGCGAAACTGACGTTGAAGGGTTATTTTGCGAACGCGATATTTTGGAAATTTATGCGAAAGGGTCGTTTACAAAAGGGAGCTTTTCCGAAAGGGCCATAGAGACATTCTGCGAACGGGCGCCCTAACCACACTTTGTCAAAGTAGTTTATTAGTCGCAATTCAACGTCAGTTTTTATAGTTATTGATATCGTTGATCCTGTGACATAGGTGCCTAACCGTGATTTTGAGAAATGTCTCATAGCCCCCTTTTTACCCGACTGCCAAAGGAGGAGGGTAATGTTTTTCGAGTGTATGTCAGTAGGTATGTATGTATGTCTGTTTCTTTTTGGCCTCCTGTAGCCTAAACGGCTTGATGGATTTTGATGTATGAGGTGTCGTTGGATTCCTCTTAATATTTGTAAAAAAGCAGTCGGGTTTTTCGAAAATTCTTTTTTTTTCATAATAATAGACTAGCGAAATTTGAACTTTGACTAGGATATAAATTTATTATTAAGTTTATAATTATCACTTTTATTTTAGGCTGAGAAAATATACAACCCTAAGGGCGACGTATCGATCATGGCTGTAGACTGCGGTCTAAAATATAATCAAATAAGATGTTTAATAAAGAGAAATGCGAAAGTAACCGTAGTTCCATGGAACCATATACTGGATCCCCAAAATTATGACGGATTATTTATAAGCAATGGGCCAGGCGATCCAGATGTTTGCAAGAATGTAGTTGAAAACATTCGCAGTGTCGTAAATTCGAGCAATGAAAAACCAATCTTTGGTATTTGCCTTGGTCACCAATTGCTGTCAACTGCTGTGGGTTGCAAAACGTACAAAATGAGGTAAATGTTATAACATTATTCGAAGGTCATTTATTGCACAAAGTATGAATAAACTAAGCTTGTTTTATATTTTTCAGCTACGGTAATCGTGGACACAACTTGCCCTGTACACATGAAGAAACAAGAAGGTGTTTTATGACATCACAGAATCACGGGTTCGCTGTAGACGCTAAAACCTTACCTAAAGATTGGAAAATTCTTTTTACCAACGAGAATGATCAAACGAATGAAGGCATCGTTCATGAATCAAAACCGTTTTTCAGTGTGCAATTTCATCCGGAACATACAGCAGGGCCAACCGACCTGGAATGTCTATTTGACATCTTCATTGAAGCCGTAAAAGCCTGTAAAGTAAAGAAACCGTGTTCTATTAACAAGATGATTACAGACAAATTAACATTTACTCCGACCGTAAATGAAAGGCCAAAAAAAGTTCTTATTTTGGGTTCTGGAGGTTTATCGATCGGTCAGGCCGGAGAATTTGACTACTCAGGTTCTCAAGGCGTAAAAGCCATGAAAGAAGAAAAGATTCAAACGGTGCTAATAAATCCCAATATTGCGACAGTTCAAACGTCTAAAGGACTGGCGGATAAAGTTTATTTTCTGCCCATCACTCCCGAATACGTGGAACAAGTTATCAAAGCTGAACGGCCTACGGGAGTTTTACTTACATTTGGAGGACAGACAGCATTAAACTGTGGCGTACAACTACACAAATCCAAAGTTTTTGAGAAATACAATGTAAAAGTTTTGGGAACACCCATCCAGTCTATAATAGACACAGAGGATAGAAAAAATTTTGCCGAAAAAATTAATGCTATCGGCGAAAAGGTAGCTCCAAGTGCAGCTGTGTTTTCTGTTGATGAAGCAATTGCCGCGGCTCTTCAAATTGGATACCCAGTAATGGCGCGCGCTGCTTTTTCATTAGGTGGCTTAGGATCAGGATTTGCAAACAACGAAGAAGAATTAAGAAGTCTAGCACATCAAGCTTTCTCACATTCCGATCAACTAATTATAGATAAGTCACTCAAGGGATGGAAAGAAGTCGAATATGAAGTAGTACGAGATGCGTATGACAATTGTATAACTGTGTGCAATATGGAGAATGTAGATCCTTTAGGAATACACACAGGAGAGTCTATAGTTGTTGCACCAAGTCAAACTCTCTCGAATAGAGAGTATTATATGCTAAGGAATACTGCGCTAAAAGTAATTAGACATTTTGGAATTGTTGGAGAGTGTAACATTCAATACGCTCTTAATCCTTTTTCTGAGGAATTCTATATAATAGAAGTCAATGCTAGACTATCGAGAAGCTCAGCTCTGGCGAGTAAAGCCACTGGATATCCATTGGCTTACGTGGCTGCCAAGTTGGCTCTCAGCATCCCTCTTCCTGAAATAAAAAACTCCGTGACTAAAGTAACAACGGCTTGTTTTGAACCAAGTTTAGACTATTGTGTCGTTAAAATACCAAGGTGGGATTTAGCAAAATTTACCAGAGTTAGTACTAAAATCGGAAGCTCCATGAAAAGTGTTGGAGAAGTCATGTCTATCGGGAGAAATTTTGAAGAAGCCTTTCAAAAAGCGTTACGTATGGTAGATGAAAACGTTAATGGATTTGACCCTAATATTAATCAAGTTAATGAGATGGAACTAAGGGAGCCGACAGATAAGCGGATGTTTGTTTTAGCAGCCGCACTTAAAAATAACTACACGATAGAGAAGCTTTATCAACTAACTCAAATTGATAGATGGTTTCTTGAAAAGTTCAAAAATATTATCAACTTCTACAAAATTCTCGAGGGCGTCAGTCACAGCTCAATAACGACGAATATACTTAAAGGTGCGAAAAAAATTGGATTCTCTGATAAACAGATAGCCAATGCCATCAAAAGTACAGAATTGGCGGTCAGAAAGCTGAGAGAGGAGTTTAAAATCACACCATGTGTCAAAAAAATTGATACAGTTGCCGCGGAGTGGCCAGCTTCGACAAATTACCTGTATCTCACGTATAACGGGATCCAGCACGATTTAGATTTCCCAGGAGGATTTACTATGGTATTGGGATCAGGCGTATACAGAATTGGAAGTTCTGTTGAATTTGATTGGTGTGCAGTAGGTTGTCTTAGAGAACTGCGCAATCAGTGCAAAAAGACAATAATGGTTAATTATAATCCTGAGACAGTTAGTACTGACTATGACATGAGCGACCGGTTATATTTCGAAGAAATATCTTTTGAAGTTGTTATGGATATATACAACATAGAACACCCTGACGGAATTGTACTATCTATGGGAGGGCAACTTCCAAATAATATTGCAATGGATCTACATCGACAACAAGCCAAAATATTAGGCACATCTCCAGACATGATAGACAACGCTGAAAATAGATTCAAATTTTCTCGAATGTTGGATCGCAAAAATATATTGCAACCGCGATGGAAAGAACTTACAGACCTAGAATCTGCAAAGGCTTTTTGTGAAGAAGTAGGCTTCCCTTGTTTAGTAAGACCTTCTTATGTACTCAGTGGAGCTGCTATGAATGTGGCATATTCCAATCAAGATTTAGAGGCCTATCTCAAATCAGCTAGCAAAGTGAGCAAAGATTACCCGGTAGTTATTTCGAAATTTATTATGGATGCAAAGGAAATTGACGTTGATGCCGTCGCAGCCGATGGTGTAATTATGTGTATGGCTGTGTCCGAACATGTAGAAAACGCTGGCGTTCATTCTGGAGATGCGACATTAGTAACACCACCACAAGATATAAACAATGAAACATTAGACAAAATCAAGGGTATCGCAACTATTGTCGCAGAAACGCTTGATGTTAGCGGTCCTTTTAACATGCAACTCATAGCCAAAGATAACGAACTCAAAGTTATCGAATGCAATGTGAGAGTTTCTAGATCATTCCCATTCGTATCTAAAACTTTAGATCATGATTTCGTAGCGACGGCGACTAAAGTTATATTGGGACTGCCCGTAGAACCTGTAAATATAATGAGTGGTTGTGGGAAAGTGGGCGTGAAAGTGCCTCAATTTTCTTTCTCTCGATTAGCTGGTGCAGACGTTACACTTGGAGTAGAGATGGCATCTACCGGTGAAGTAGCTTGCTTCGGAGAAAACCGTTACGAAGCATATTTGAAATCCTTAATGAGCACGGGTTTCAGGATACCGAAAAAGGCCATATTGCTATCAGTCGGTACATTCAAGGTAAGTCTATTAAAACCTTGAAATTACAGAAATATTTTTAAATATTGTATTGATGACTAATCTGTATTGTCTTTACAGCATAAGATGGAGCTATTACCAAGTGTGCGCACTTTACATAAAATGGGATACAAACTATATGCCAGTATGGGGACCGGTGACTTTTACACGGAGCACGGGGTCGAGGTATGACAACGTTATAATGCAAAATAAAGATTTAATTAATCACAGATGGTCTATCAAATTATATATGACGTCAAAAAGTTTTAGATTCTTGAGTGTGATGAAGATGGCATTTATACGGCACCTTTCGTGTTTTTTCCGAAGAAAACATTTTTTTCGGCATTGAAACCTAATTAGATCGATTGTACGTCCCCGTTAAAGCCTGTTCCTATTGTAAATCTCACCGAAATCGTTTCCGAGATGGAACCGCAAATTCCACAAATCAGCCTGATCGTATTTCAAAGATATTCAATATTGAGTACATAACATAAATGTACGAATAACATTACAATTATTAATTAATTCCGTAAATGCAGGTGGAAAGTGTGCAGTGGACTTTCGACCATATTGGTGATCCCGAGGATGATCGATCAGACGGCGAATTGATGCACTTAGCAGATTTTATGGCGAGACGACAACTGGACCTGGTTATCAACTTGCCAATGAGAGGAGGGGCTCGGCGGGTTTCTTCCTTCAGCACACACGGATATCGCACGCGACGATTAGCTGTCGATTATGCTGTACCATTGGTCACTGATGTCAAGTGTGCGAAACTTTTAGTACAGGTATGTAGTTAAAGCTATATGGTAAAATTACATTTCGCCGAACGCTTAACATCCAGGTCATACCTATGAAAATCACAGACCTTATTAAAAAAAATAACCGTATATAACCAGATACGTTTATTTTTAGGGTTCCGTACCTCGAAAGGAAAAAACGGAACCCTCATAGGATCACTTTGTTGTCCGTCCGTCTGTCAAGACCCTTTTTCTCAGGAACGCGTGAAGGTATCAAGCTAAATTTATATCAAATACTCAAGTCTACTGTCCCTTAAAGCTGTGAAAAAATCAAACTTCTAAGCCAACGCAATCAAAAGATACAGCCGTTTATGCCGCAAATTTCCGCAAATTTTCGAAACTCGCAAGGGAATCAAAACCTACAGGGTACTTCCCATGAACTCAGAATCTTGAAATTTGGTACGAAGCAACGTCTTATAGCACAGATAAAGAAAAAATTGCGAAAACCGTAAATTTTTAGTTACATCATATAATATTTTTTTTTTAATAATTTTAAAGTTTACTACCTTCTTCCTCATGATTCTCATGAACGCGTAGAGGTATTAAATTGAAATTTATATGAAATACTCAGGTCTATAATACCTACAGGTTTGTACGGAACCCTCGGTGCGCGATTCCGGCTCGCACTTGGCCGGTTTTTTTTAAATCAAATTTGCTATTTTCATTGGGCTATGATTGTTCATAGCCTTACAAATTATACTGTCCCTTGGAACGCGAGCAAAGCAGTATCCACTTCAAAAATCAAACTTCTAAACCGTAAATTTTTGCGAAAACCGTAAATTTTTACTTACATCATATAATAAAAATATTTTTAATTTGACGTGATGGGTGAACTTTTACTTATATACCTACAGGTTTGTACGGAACCCTCGGTGCGCGAGTCAGACTCGCACTTGTCCGGTTTTTTTTTTGAAGTCGGTTAATTTTTTTTTAAAGTGGATTGTTTCGGTTACTACTCCATGCAAAATACGGTTTCGAAAAACTTTAATTTATAATAGCCTTTTTTCGTTTATTTCATTTTAAAACGTTATTCTAAGATTCAAGAATTCAACAATATTTCCACCCGGAAGTAATTATATAGATTTAAATGAAGCATTATTTAGATTAAAACATTTATGAATATTTATTCCGACTTTTCAGGAGCTAATTAAGTTATATATTTTTTGATGTCTGATGTTTTGTTGGATTTTGCCTCTAGGTAACTATTTAATCTATCTCACTAATATTATAAATGTGAAATACATATATATATAATATAATTGCCTTTGTCCTGACTGACTCACTCATCAACGCACAGCCGAAACTACTGGGGCTAGAAAGTTGAAATTTACACCCGAACTACATTTTATAACGTAGGCGACGGATAAGAAGGGATTTTTCGAAATTCCACCCCTAAAGGGGTGAAAATAGGGGTGCAAAGTTTGTATGGGGGAAACTTTCATTTTTAGGGTTCCGTAGCCAAAATGGCAAAAACGGAACCCTTATAGTTTCGTCATGTCCGTCTGTCCGTCTGTCCGTCTGTCCGTCTGTCCGTCTGTCCGTCTGTCCGTCTGTCCGTATGTCACAGGCATTTTACTCGAAAACTATAAGGTGTATTTGAATAAAATTTTGAGGACAGGTGTATTTTGTTGGCCGCTACATAGTTTTGTAATTAAAATGACACAAAAAAAATTTTT
This sequence comes from Epinotia nisella, assembly GCA_932294315.1. Lineage (NCBI taxonomy): Eukaryota > Metazoa > Arthropoda > Insecta > Lepidoptera > Tortricidae > Epinotia > Epinotia nisella. The sequence goes on along the minus strand of OW028679.1, from coordinate 12,566,115 downwards.
TAGGGGTGCACTCCATACATAAAACTAAAAGTCAACATTTTTTTTTTCATTGTGACCCCCCGTGTGGCACATCAATCGATAGGCCTTTTAAAATAAATATAAGGTTTCTAAGCATTTTTTTTGATTAAGTGAGTAGAGTCGGAGATAATCGCCCCGAAAGTCACTAAAATTCTGTCCCCCCCCTCTAATTTTTGAACGGTGTATTTTAAAAATATGGAAAAATTCATGGACATAGGGCTTATTCATTTCATTCACCGAAAATTGTTTTGAACAAGATCGGTTCAGAGGTTTTCGAGATATTGCTGAAAAACTGCCTTCCTCAAAGAAAAGGACGTAAGTGCCGTAAGATTTCTGTGACGATACGACCTTTTTAATAGCCACGGAACCCTTCGTTTTGCGTGGTCCGACACGCACTTGGCCGGTTTTTGAGCTACAATTTTAAGACTTTGTAGAATGATTACCTATTAGAATATAAAGAAGATAATTTCAGCGTTTTGGAAAATTCCGCCCCCAAGGAGGTTAAAAAGGGGTGCAACGTTTGTATGGGGGAAACTTTTTTTTTGAGCTAGAGACTTACATTTTTGTAGGAAGATTTCTTATTAGAGTACGAATAAAGTGCTTTCAGCGTTTTGGAAAATTCTACCCCTAAAGGGGTGAAAATAGGGGTGCAAGGTTTGTATAGGAGAAACATTTTTGTTAAGCTAGACATTTAAAACGTTGTAGAAAGATTACTTATAAGAACACAAAAAAGTACTTTCAGCGTTTTAGAAAATTCCACCCCTAAGGGGGTCAAAAAGGGGTACAACGTTTGTATGGGGGAAACTTTTTGTTTTAAGCTAGAGACTTAAAACTTTGTAGAAAGATTACCTCTTAGAATACAAATATAGTCCTCTCAGCGTTTTGGAAAATTCAGCCCCTAAGGGGTTAAGAAGGGGTGCAAAGTTTGTATGGAGGAAACTTTTTGTTTTGAGCCAGAGACTTAAAACTTTGTACAAAGATTACCTACTTATTAGAATAAAAATAAAGTCATTTCAGCGTTTTGGAAATTTCCGCTCCTAAGGAGTTAAAAAGGGGCGCAAAGTTTGAATGGGAGAACCTTTTTTTTTAGCTAGACTTAAAAACTTTGTAGAAAGATTACTTATTAAAATATAAATAAAGTGCTTTCAGCATTTTGAAAAATTCCGCCCCTAAGGGGTTAAAAAGGGGTTCAAAGTTTGTATGAAGGAAACTTATTGTTTTGAGCCAGAGACTTAAAACTTTGTAGAACGATTATTTATTAGAATACAAATAAAGTCCTTTCAGTGTTTAAGAAAATTTTACTCCTAAGGGGGTTAAAACGGGGGGTAAGCTTTGTATGGGCAACACTTTGTTTGAGCTAGAGACTTAAAAGTTAGTAGAATGATTACTTATTAAAATACAAAAAAGTGTTTTCAGCGTTTAGAAAAATTCAACCCCTAAGGTGTTTAAAAAGGGGTTCAAAGTTTATATGGAGAGCAAGAAATTATTAAAGTAAAACTTCCGTCTAATCATGTATGATAAGACTTCAAAACTAATTTCAGTGTTTTTTTTTTAATTCATCCCTAGGAGTGTTAAAAGGGGTTTAAAGTTTGTGTAGAGAGCAAGACAAGTATGAGATTTGTAACTTTGGTTTTAGACTGTTTGTTAAAAAACTAGAAAATGAATTTCATTGTTTTTTTTTATTTATCCCCAAGGGGGATAAAAGAGGGTTCAAAGTTTGTCTGGAGGGCAATCATTTTTCTAAGACGATAAATACTTCTACGCGGACGAAGTCGCGGGCAACAGCTAGTTGATAATATATCCATTACATTTAAAAAAATCTGCTATTATAAATTATTTCCAAATTTGTAATTTTTTTCCATACAAGTTGTCAGTTCATTGCTAGGACTATACCGTGGTTTGTACCATATACCGAACTAAGAAACGTGATTTGCACATAGGTTATACCAAATCGGCGTGGCGTTTCACTAAACTGCATGGGGAAGAAACTTATGGGATTTGGGCGCTGTGTGGTGCTCAAACTTTAGTTGGTAAAACTGTTGATTGATATATAATTTTTCAACCTCACTAGTTTTGTGACTCTAGATAAAAAAGAGTTTGATGGAGTTTAGGTATCGTAGACAGAGTTCGAGAATGACCGATTTAAAAACACATCACCAGCGCCATCTTTTGGTGTCCAGTAGCGAGAAGGATTCTTTCCTAATGTGGTGTAGTGGCTTTGAGGACAGATTAAACAAAAATATGCGATCGGTTCGCATATTTTTGTTTAATCTCTTTATTGAAACTTTCCAATATTGTTGTTTATACCTCAGAGTAGAACATAGCGTGCCGTTTTTTTTTAGATATAATTACTTCAAGAGGGTGGAATAAGGAACCAAAGATTGTATGAGACTTAATTTTTTTTTTATAGAAACTTCGTAGATTGATTTTATATCAAAATATTAGAAAAATAATTTCTGCGTTTTTGAAAATTCAGGGGGTCAAAAGGCGTTGGAGAATTTGTATGCAAAAAAAAACGGTCACCCATCCAACCTACCTCCACGTTGCTTAACAGCTGCACCCCTGCAGCCTGATAGCCGTCAGATTTGGTGGCCATTTTTAAGCACGGAATTTCCTATAGACAACATATCTACCTCTTTTTAGGGTTCCGGACCAATAAGGTAAAAACGGAACCCTTATGCCGACTCCGTCCGTCTGTCTGTCTGTCACAAAGCCAAATATCTCAGGAACTACTAATGCTATCGATCTGAAATTTGGAATAGTTGTAAACAAAGCTAATCCTCGTGTATGGAAAATGAAAAATTTTAATATATACTTTTAATTTGTATAAATAAGGGCGGATAAGAGGGGGGGCAAAAATTCAAAGTCTAGTTAGTAAGCCGAGTGGGGTATCATATGAAAGGGCTTGAATTGAACATTCTAAAACAGTTTTTATTTTATTTTCTACAATGGTAAAATTTTGATTTATAAAGAAAAATGTTGAAAAAAATACCATTCCCCCCTTATCTCCGAAGTTAACCAAGCGAAAAAATTGAAAATAATATATATGATTAATATTAACGTGAATATTACCGGAAAAGTATAACGATACCTCTATCTATCGTAATTTTTTTTTATTATTCAAAAATCATATGGTAATTTAGTTTGTAATTTAATACATCTGTGTTTATTTTTTTTCCTTCAAATTCGTATGAAAGTGTTCCGAAAGTACCTTCTAGCAAACATAAAAAGAATTATCGAAATTAATTCACTTGATAAAGAATTATCGCTAAAAAACCAACATACAGTAAGGGAAATGTATTAACGTACCACCGTAGAACTCTATCGCAATAAGGTGACATAGCACTCGAGTTTAAGTGACGGCGGCCCGTCAATAGGGAATATGCATCTTTATTTTTTATTACGAAAATCAAAAGTATAATCCTGAGGAATATCAACTGTAGCATTAAAACTTTCTTACGATTTTTTTTTCTGATGTTATAGGCATTTGAAATCTGCACGCGCCGGCACCCACCGATAACGCTCTATATTAAAGGGGCATAGACTATGACGTCACAATCCATATTCTCGGCGCGTTTACTATGGAGTTAGTCATTCTTTTGTAATTATCTCCTTAAAATTTGCGTTTAAGTCTATACTTAGTATAAAAAATATCATTTCTAATTCGATATTCTGTCTTAGTGTTATGTAATTTTATCGAAAAATTATTTAAAAAAATTGAGTGATTTTAACGTGAGATACAATACAATAGTTTTTTTTTAAATATATATTTCTGTTGTATGATATTTCTACGTATATCCGCATCGATTGAGTGCAATTTATTCAAAATTGAAGTCTCATGCATATTCCCTATTGCGACAGGGTTCTAGGGTGGTACGTGAATACATTTCCCTTACTGTACATACCGAGTTCCTTGGTCGCGCAACTTAGTAACAAAATGCACCGATAAATAGTGTTGTATATTTCGTACGGAACCCTCGGTGCGCGAGTCAGACTCGCACTTGACCGGTTTTTTTATATTTCATCATTGTTGTCAACTTACGCATAAATATGTGTGTATTGGTGACTACTTAAAAAATAGGTTCTTATCTAGAGATAATTTTTAGCAACGAAGTCGTTTTGTAGGTAGCCATAGGTAATTCTACTGGCCCAAATATTTAATACTTTCACATTTTACACGACTATAAGGAAGCTTATTCGTGACTGATTAATTTTATTAAAATGCACATATATATTTTCAGGCTATGTCGAAGTGCGGTGGCATACCAGCCATGAAAACTCACACGGACTGCATGACTTCACGCAACATTATAAAATTACCAGGTTTCATTGACGTACATGTCCATGCCCGTGAACCTGGAGCAACGTATAAAGAAGACTTCTCCTCGTGCACAGCCGCTGCTCTCGCTGGTGGCGTCACAATGATCTGTGCTATGCCAAACACGAATCCTCCAGTCATTGATAGGGCGTCTTACGATTACACTGCTGCATTGACTCGTGTCAGTGCTCGTTGTGATTACGCTCTCTTTATGGGTGCCTCAACATCAAACTGTGATACTGCTGCAGAAATGGCTCCACAATCGGCTGCCCTAAAGATGTACTTGAACGAAACGTTCACCACCTTAAAGTTGGATGACATGACTGTGTGGCAACGACACCTGCAGAATTGGCCCAAAAAAATGCCTGTCTGCGCTCACGCAGAACGTGAAAAAACCGGAGCAATTATTCTTATGGCATCGTTATTGGATCGGCCCATTCATATTTGCCATGTGGCTCGAAAAGAAGAAATTGCTATCATTAGAGCAGCGAAGGAAAGAGGATTAAAAGTAACTTGTGAAGTTTGCCCACACCACTTGTTTTTGAGTACAGATGACATTGACAGAATAGGAAAAGGTCGCGCTGAAGTACGGCCAGTGCTTTGTAGTCCCGAAGACCAAGCAGAGCTTTGGAAAAATATGGATGTAATTGATGTTTTCGCAACTGATCACGCCCCTCATGCCGTTGCAGAAAAGGACGCTCAAAAGCCGTTACCGGGATATCCAGGATTAGAAACTATTTTACCTCTGTTGTTAAATGCTGTTCATCAAGGTCGTCTCACTATAGAAGACATAATCAATAAGTTCCACAGAAACCCGAGAAAAATATTTAACTTGCCAGAGCAACCTAGTACGTACGTTGAAGTCGATATGGATTATGAGTGGACCATTCCAGACAGCATGGAATTCACTAAGTCGAAGTGGACTCCTTTTGCTGGAATGCAAGTTTGTGGGGCGGTCCACCGCGTCACCTTACGTGGTGAAATTGCATATGTGGAAGGCCAGGTTCTCGTACCTCCAGGCTTTGGCCAAAATGTGCGTGACTGGCCAACACCGAAAAAACAATCTTTCCCGGTCTATGCCGTTGAAAAAACGGAAAAAGAACTAAGCAGACCAAATTCTGCACTGGATTTCCATAACTCGGCCGAATTAAGCCGTTTGAGTGACCTTGATATGGAGCAAATGGAACCCAAGCTTGAAGGGAAATTAAATGTTCACTTTAATGAAATACAGAGGGGTGCTTCGCCTCTTCCAGGTCAAGTCATTCCAACAAAACGAGAAAGATGCGATAGTTCATCTTATTACAATCCTCCACAAACATCATCCTCACAACGTCAAAGAAGTGACTTGTTTGGCAAGAGTATTCTGACAGTAGACTCTTTTGGTAAAGAAATCCTAAATGACATATTTAATCTTGCTCAGTTTATGAAAACAAGTGTCAGTAAAGGCCGTTTCTTGGACGATATTCTGCGAGGAAAAGTCATGTCATCGATATTCTATGAAGTAAGCACTCGTACCAGTTGCAGTTTTGCTGCAGCCATGCAACGGTTGGGTGGCTCTGTCATCCACACCGACGCGACAAGCTCTTCGGCTAAAAAAGGGGAGACGTTAAATGACAGTGTCGCAGTCATGGCCAGCTACTCTGACGTAGTAGTACTACGTCATCCGGAACCTGGAGCAGTTACCGTAAGTTTTAATCATATTAATTACGTGTAACTTCTCATAAGATAGAGTTACAACCGATGTTGTACTTATATTTTAACAATGTTTTCTATATTTATTTACAGCGCGCCTCGCGTCACTGTCGAAAACCGGTTATCAATGCAGGTGATGGAGTGGGCGAGCATCCAACTCAAGCATTACTAGATGTCTTCACTATTAGAGAAGAAATTGGTACGGTTAACGGGCTCACGATAACAATGGTTGGAGACCTTAAAAATGGGCGGACAGTTCATTCGCTGGCCCGACTACTTACGTTGTATCAAGTCAATTTGCAATACGTGAGCCCACCAGGACTTGGAATGCCGAAACATATAACCGAGTACGTTGCGTCGAAGGGAATACCGCAAAAAGTATTTGAACGTTTAGAAGATATACTGGCAGACACCCACGTCTTATACATGACGAGAATACAACGTGAGAGGTTTGAAAGCCAAGAGGAGTACGAGAAGGTAAAATATAGCATATCATGAAAAATCTGTCTTCTTGAATATCGAATGCATGTATTTCATTATAAATAATCTATACTTATATTAGAGAAAATAGCAAAACTTTGTATATTTGTAAATTTGAATATGGCAGGTTATCTCCGTAACTAATTAATCATCCGATCTCAAAAACTCAAGTGTCGGTATTTAAAATGGACCTTCAGGCACAGTACCCCTGGGTACCATGGGTATTCGGTCCTCGATGCATTAAGTAGGTAGTAGATGTAGTGTGGAGTGTAGTGTAAACACTTACTATAAATCCTTGTACTTGACATTTCACATCAATAAACTTACACACATAAATACAAACACATACATTATCTATCTTGAGAAGATAATAGTTTTTTTAATACTAACAGTCGATCTGTTTTCAATTATTAATATTCATTTTATTTGGAATCGAAAATGTAATATTATAACTTATAATTGTAATATTTATGTCAACACGTGTCTAATTGACAGAAAATATTTTTTTACTGTTTATTATGTACGGTCAGGTCTAAAAATCATTATTCCAACGATATACGTTCGTGAACGTATGCATATTTATTGATGTGACTGTACCTTAGTCGTCTCCGAGCTTAAGGGTCTTCGGGAGACACACACAGTAGACATGCCAGAATAATATAAAACTTTGTACACACAATGGCATCCGCCATAGAACGTTTTGAAGTGAATACTTCTTTGCTCGCGTTCTTGTATAGGAGTACAGTTCAAAATGTATCACGTGACTTCCGGAATAACTTTTTGTAGAGAAGCCTAATCAAATAATTGTTTGTTACATGTTTTAATCCTTCTTAATTTGCCATTAGTTGTTAATCACAAAATGTTATTTAGTTTATGTGGCGGACATGAAAATAATGCTGAAATGACCGCCATTTTCAATGTATCGCGAGTCAAATGAGCTATATGTCAGTCAATGTTGCCACATATACCGATTTATCTGTACTTATACAGATTTTAGTGAATTAATTCAGATATATACACGGTGCCCGTGAGCATTGCGAGAGATTTAAATCACGAATTCCTGAGGCTATAAGGAGTAATAAATGTTATATGAAGCTAGGTCGAATTATGATTTTTAATTTTTTTCTTATGCACAATAATTGCTAATCTAGTAAAAACGTGTCTTTAGGACGAGCTGTCAAAGTAGATGGTTAAGTCTCGCAACGTCGCAATCATAAAGGTGTTTCATACTGGAGATTTCATTACAACATTTTTACACAAAAATGGAAATATCTCTAAAACCGAACCGAATTTACTCGACGTTAATTAACATTTTTAACTTAAAATATATTCAGGAATATCCTGTTAAAATCTCTCGCAATGGTCACGGGCACCGTGTATTTTACGGGTACAAGAGTTCCATAATCAACAAAGAAATATCCACTTAAACTTAATTAACGGTTGTATCTCCGACACAACCCGCTTCTTTTTCATATAAAGTCTCAAATCGCTTAATTTTCTTCCATTATATTTCTATCATCATTTTTAGCAACAGAAACTAGTTTCGGACTTAGATATGGCAGATCCCATTGTGTAAAAAAAGTTTCATATTATTCCAGTATGCCGTTTTAAAATGAGAACAAAACTACTTTTGTATGGGGAGTCGACTTGATTTGATCGTGCTGAGGACTCTTAACGCGTACACTGCCATCGACGCATATATGTGCGTTTGCCTCCACACAAGTTTATTCCTAATAGGGGGCGTGGCTCGGCAGCGAATGCGTTAAAGCCTGCATCACACTGGCGCGGCCTGCGGTGGCGGTCCCACGGCGGTCCATAGTAAATTTGACAGCTAATGTCAGTTTACTATTGACCGCCACCGTAGGCCGCACCAGTGAGTTGCAGGCTTTAAAACAGGCATCACACGTCAGGTTTTTGCGTTCGGTTTTCGAATTAAAGCGCTCCAAGACGATAATTATCGATCTGTGACGCTTTTGGGTACTCCAATTATACTTCCGTATCAGGAGACCGAACGCAGAAACCTGATGTGTGCTGCTTGCCTTAATATCAATCTAAGTTGTCTTTATGAACTACCAACATACTGTATCATAGTTCAGTTCAGTTCAGTTTCTTTATTGGTAAATATCAATATGCTAATGGTTACCGGCCAGAAGTGGATCCTAACATCGTATTCTACTACCTACTTAATATTATAAATGCGAAAGTTTGGATGTTTAGATGTTTGGATGATTGTTACTCAATCAATCACGCTTAAACGGCTCAACCGATTTGGATGAAATGTTGCACGAATATAGTTTATACTTTTTTATCCCGGGTCCACGCAGACGAGTTCGCGAGCGGAAGCTATTATTGTAATAAATATTTTAGAAACTAAATTTCAAGTGCATTCCTTGGGTAAGTGATTGTTGTACATTCCAGGCCCGCGGGTTGTTGGTGGTGACGCCGCACCTGATGACGCGCGCGCGCCGCCGCATGGTGGTGATGCACCCGCTGCCGCGCCTCGACGAGATCTCCGCCGAGTTCGACTCCGACCCGCGCGCCGCCTACTTCCGCCAGGCCGAGTATGGCATGTATGTGCGCATGGCCCTGCTCTCCATGGTAGCTGGAGTTAACCCCCTAGTGTGATTTTACCTTGTTATACATGCCGGTATATTTTTGGTGGTTAGGGTTAAAATATATATACATATATATCAATTGAATCAAATTGTGTTTTTTTTTTGTTAATTTCGAACAAAACAAATTGTGTTTATGTTGTACACAAGGTAACTGAATTTTTCACATGGAAAGAATAGACGTTAGACGGGCCTTGAATCAATTTGTGGTTCAACACAACTACTAAACTAAATATTTGTTTGAAGGTTTGAACCAACTTTCAACAGTCGGGTCGGGTGTAAAATAAGGACACGGTAGAAAAAGCTCAAATATGTGGGCCTAGCAATTTCTCATACATCCTATAATCAGATCTCAGTTCCAACATAACTACCTACTTACATACATTTTCAATTTAAGTTTGGACGAGGTTTGTTTGGATGAGACTTTTGGGAGTTACGATGCCACAGACAGATACAGATGTTAAACGTATAACACTCCTAATTTTCATCGGGGGTTAAAAACGAAGCAATTCAGGTTGGTAAAGTATCCATAAATTATCAGTAAGCAACCTTTTTTGTGGCAAAACGCTTACAGATTCGAAGTCTTTTACGGACTCCACGCACAAAAATGTATAACTGACATCTGACGTATTGACGTTCGCTTCATGTGAGTAAGTAAGTAGTTTCACATTGTGTGTTGTGTGTGTTAATTGAATTAATTTTGTAAGTATCAATACCTCAAGCCGTAAGAATATTAAGCACGTCGCAAGCAAGCAAGAATTACATAACTACCTGGCGCCTGAATAAGTAATTGCCAAACAGGATTAGAGGTAAGTCGCCTTCCTTGTGAAATTATATTTTATCATAAAACGGTAAGCGCTTGCTTGACTTCGCTGGAATATGAATTATCCACTGGGGACCTACCTAGACTTTGGATAATTTAACAAGAAACGTTTAAAATATCGAAAAAATATGAAAACATGCCAAAGGATTTGGTAACAGGTGAACCCCGGGCTATTTCGGAATTCAACAGAGGATTACGAAGAAAAAGTTACTAGGTATTAAAACGAACTGAAAATTACAAAATGCTCAGAAGATTTATTCATTCAACGAAACATTTAGTAGAAATAAAAATGCATCTCTGGTAAAGGTTAGAATATTATATTTAGCACACTTAACCTTAAAAGAAATTAAATAAGTATTATTCAATATACACATTTCAATACTTAGAGATTCTTATTTATGTACCTACCTACTTAGGTAAGTATATTACTTTTTACAATTATACTAGAATATATTTTTATAGTTAAATAGTAGGTATAGTAAGTATAGTAATAGTAGGTACTTTAACATTTACAGAATTATAAGTCACAAAACAAGTAGGAGTAATTTTTGTTTTTTAAAGACTAAATTATTCAAAACTTTGATTAATTGTACACTACATATACCTAACTCCGAAGAGTAATGTGTCCGAAAGCATATTTTTTTCCGAATTTATTAGTCCTAAAGCATGTTCCGCTTGAAGAATTTTAGATTTTTCTGGACATAATACTAACCTATTTTAATTGTCATTTAGGGAACTATTATACTTTCGCCTGATGGTTGAAAGGTTAAATTATAGTTTTGATTCTTCGTCGTCATTCGTGTCTGTTAACTTTACAGCATTTGTTTTGCCAGTATACTCAATGTCCGCGAAAGTAAATGCCGGGATGCCAGGAGTGTCGGTGGGGGAATCTTGATTGATGATATGCTCGAACCGGTGTCGTTGTTTGCGAGTCGGAATGCCACGTGCTTTGCGCTCAACTTGTTTTTCACTTCTCGGCGTTAATCTGTAACCCACTTGATTGACCAATTTCCTCTGGCAATCTGCCAGTTTATCCCGAATAACATCCAGATATCCATTCGCAGTAATCGAGCCCGCAGGTTCTTCCATCAAAAGCATACAAAGCCTTTGGGCCTGCTCCAAGTAGATTAAAGCTTGACGAATGTCGTCAAATGTTTCGCTGGAACGAGCCATTGCAATGAAATGAGGAATAAAAAATTCGAACACCAGGCGTCTTCGCTCTGCCTCCATTTTTTTGGGAAGTACCCTCTGAAAGAAAGAAATCATATCAAGATGTATAAACTGTTATGTAAGTAAATAAATTTAGAATACTTACATACTACAGAGTGAGCAAACTCAGAGTCAGTGAGGAGATAGCAGAAATTAAGAGATATTATACCAAGGGACAGTCAATTATGTGTAGGTAATCTATATATCTGTGAAATGAAAGTTTGTAGGTATGTGAGGGGTAATCTCCGAAAATACTCATCCGATTTAAAAAAAAGCTTTCACACAGAAACATCAGATACACAGCCAGTCACAGACAGTCAGCATCAGATAGTCTGTTAAATCCTAAGCGCCAAGTAAATCGCAACAGATCCTTAAATCCTATACATAACTGACTGTACTGACTTGTATGACTGACTGACATGACTGACTACGACGCGCGACGATGAAAAAAAATAAAGGAAAGCATTTAAAGTTTTTTTAAACCTTCACTAACAACCGGGAATCGAACCAGGTCAATCTGTTTTAATAAAACCGGCCAAGTGCGTGTCGGACCACACACAACGTAGGGTTCCGTGCCTATTAAAAAGGTCGTATCGTCACAGAAATCTTATGGCACTAACGTCTTTTTCTTTAAGAAAGGCAGTTTTTCAGCAATAACTCGAAAACCTTTGAAACGATCTTGTTTAAAATAATTTTCGGTGAAATAATTTAATAAACCCTATGTCCATGTTTTTTTTTTCATATTATTAAAATACACCGTTCAAAAATTAGAGGGGGGACACAATTTTAGTGACTTTCGGGGCGATTATCTCCGACTCTATTCACTAAATCAAAAAAATACTGAGAAACCTTATATTTATTTTGAAAGGCCTATCGATGATGTGCCAAAAGTGGGCTTACAGTAAAAAAAATTGACTTTCAGTTTTATGTATGGAGTGCACCCCTAAAAAAATTTTTTTAGTCATTTAATTACAAAACTATGTAGCGGCTAACAAAATACACCTATCCTCAAAATTTTATTCTAATATACCTTATAGTTTTTGAGTAAAATGCCTGTGACATGCGGACAGACGGCCAGACGGACAGACGGACAGACGGACATGACGAAACTATAAGGGTTCCGTTTTTGCCATTTTGGCTACGGAACCCTAAAAACCAGATTGACGAGATATGCTATTTATCTTCAGTTCAGTTGAAATCTTGATGATTTCCTTGATATCTATCCGTTCATTATTTCCGTTATATCGGATTATAGGTATAAAATAAATATGAGTATAAAGATACCCCGTTTATTTTAAATCAAAGGATTTTTTTTTATAATTCTTGGATTGTAATCCTATCCTATCCTACTTCCTAATAATATTATAAATGCGAAAGTTTGGATGTTGGGATTTTTAGATGTTTGGATGTTTGTTACTCAATCACGCTTAAACGGCTCAACCGATTTGGATGAAAATTAGCACGAAGATAGTTTATAGCCTGGATTAAAATGTAAGATAGTTTTTTATCCCGGGTCCACGCAGACGACGTCGCGGGCGGAAGCTAGTGTTATAATAATAATTTTGAGTTTCATTGGCCATTCAGCAACACCGCCCTCCGTATCATAGGAACTTTTGAGCCACCAACGATCCGCGGTGGTCCTTTTTGTTAGTTAAGTTAAGAATTGATTGTACGAAGCCTCTTGAGGATTTCACCATTGATATGTACCCATGCAGCAGCATGCATTGATATGTCTCAACGACAGACATAATACATACCTACAGTAGAACAAATACTAGAACGCTACCAAGAATTCAACAAACCCCTCTATATGGCATTTATGCAATGCGATTTGGAATTCTCGAAACCACTGCAAGGTACACCAAAAATACATAAATGTCCTAAAAAATATCTACAACAACAGTACGAGTTGAGTGAAACTAGAGGACAGAGGAAGAGAGATTAAAATCAGCAGAGGAGTCAGACAAGGCGACCCAATATCACCAAAATTGTTTATAGCAATACTACAAAACATTTTTAACCAACTAAACGTCTAAACCACTTAAGATTCGCTGATGACATAGTGCTATTATCGGAAAATACAGGGTGGCTCATTCAAATCGGTCAGTATGGGAATGTCTGAAACTATAAGACATACGAAGATTTGTTCTTAGGAACCATGTCACCGATTTTGATAAAAAGAAAAACTGCATTCATACATTTGAAAAAAAACTGTACCTAGCTCGAGAATCGAACCCGGTTGTTTTGAAAAAATAAACTTACACTTTTTCTATTTGAATATCGATTATGTAGGTCTTAAGCTGTAAATGTCTCTAAGAAACATGATGTCTAAAATGAATAAAATGCATTGTTTTGACATACTTTAATTTATCATAGTAGGTGTTCGAAGTGACCACCGTTACAATATCCAACAAGTTCAGGCATGTAAAATTGTCTCTATGGCTGTTTATATGTACCTCTCTACTTGTTACATACACCTTATCATGTGGCATTAGCATTGCATTAAATCGATACTTAAATAGAAAAAGTGAAAGTTTATTTTTTCAAAACAACTGGGTTTGATTCCCGAGCTGGGTACAGTTTTTTTTTCAAATGTATGAATGCAGTTTTTCTTTTTATCAAAATCGGTGACATGGTTCCTAAGAACAAATCTTCGTATGTCTAATAGTTTCAGACATTCCCATACTGACCGATTTGAATGAGCCACCCTGTATACAGCGCTTACAAGACATGCTAAACAGCCTCAATATAGAAAGCCGAAAAGTAGGACTAGAGACCAAAAAAATAAAATTAAAAATTAGGACATGTCAGAGAACAATGGAGAGGAGCAGACTGAATGTCAAAAAAAAGGACAAGATTAACAGCAAAATCATCAGATCAGAGACAAAACTCACAGGCTCACTGGACTTCATACTTAAACAAAAATGGAGATGGGCTGACCATATAGCAAGAATTAACGACAAGCGATGGACTAACGAAACCACTATATGTCCAGGGCTACTAGGAAAAAGAGTAGGAAGGCCTAAAGCAAGATGGTCTGATGACATCATAGCTGTAGCTGGACCAAACTGGATCAACAATGCCAACGACAGAGAGAAATAGAAAGACATGGAGGAGGCCTATACCCGTCAGGGGTCCCTAATTTAATTCGAATTATAAAAAATAAGCAATAATCATATAACAATAGGGAATAATAAAGAGGCTTAAATAAATAAGTAAATAAATGTACCCATGCAGATTTCTTTCTGTACGTACTTGACGAAGTCTACGTTGCGTATCAGGATTTATGAATTATAGGATTAAGTAATATACAATCAGCCGAAAAAGTGGCAGTCCAGAAAAACAGCGCTTTCGACACTTGCGGCTCTTTTGCGTTTAGTCTGATTTCGACCATGAGACTTGACGGTTGTCAAAAATGACAAAAATGTTCTATCAAAAAATGCGTTATTAACAATTATAGCAATAGTTTTTTTTTTTTTTATTAAAGGATGGGATATATTTCTGTAACTAAATTCTATTGATAGCGTAAATAATTTTATGTAAACTCATTGGCATTCCATGGTTTTGAATAAATAATTTCGTTAGTACAAATAACAGATTATCACGGAACAAAAACCTAAGGAATCAGAACCTATTTTTTTTTTATGGAGTCGTATAGTTACGTAATTTGTGGTTTTCAATTTAAGATTCCCGAGAAATCCTTAGCGACGACGTGCAAAGTAGGCCGCAGTTATAGATAGATTCGCTATTTCCTTTTGACGTGAGCAATCAAGTCACATTATGATAAAATGTCAATACACTAAAAAGTATTTAATCTGTTTGATTTTAATTTGCTAATATGGCCCTTAAAGCCATCTAGCCCTCACACAGTCAGACATAAAAACATGCTAGTGCTGCCTTCGTCAAAGCTAACAATGCACTCAAAGAGTACATACGTTATGTCCATAAAAATCTTCAACAAATTGCCGGATGAAATAAGAAACGAAAAGTTAGATGTAGCTTTCACAAAACTTTTAAAAAAACTGCTGGTTCAAATGCTACTATACAATCGCAGAATACTTAAATGACAAATTCGTATAAGCATATTATTATAATTATTGTATTTTAGACTACATACCTACTTTATAATTATTCTCAAATTGAAATTGAGAAATGTTATAGAATTATAAGAATTACTTCCCTCTTATTAAATTTAAGTTTAATCTTCCTTGTTTAAAAGCAAAATAAAATAATACAATGCTACCTATAAAACTATAGATTTATGATAGTATGTTTTAAGTTTAAGTACTTTTGTGATTTATATACCTATTATGCTACGCCCTTTCAGGGTTACCATGTATGACCTTATCATTGTTTGTAACACCTTTGTAACCATGGTTTTTGCAGTAAATAAATAAATAAATAAGCCCAACAAACTAAGTTGTCAATATTTATATGAAACATATATCTTAATGCAGGTTATAAGTAAACGCGATTGGCAACAACTGAAATATTGCTAGAGTTGTCATTTTGGGGCACATTTCTTGACATTTTTGTTCGACATTGTGTTGAAAAAAAAGTTCTACTCGATTTATATTATTGCGTTCAGTCGTCCGTGTATACGTCCTTACCATTATCTAGAGAAAAAAAAGTTGTCAATATTTACGGTTGAAAAATCTAGCAGGGGCAGTTTGGTACACTTTGGGGGCACTTTGATGCGTACAACGTAAAACTGCCCCACTCCGTTTTGTACCCCAGTAGCCAGTTAAACAAAAAAACATTAATTAAAAATAAACTGTTAGGTATTACTTATAAATGACGATATATCCTGGAAACTGAATAGAATTACTCAATGTTTATCATATCGTAGATCCAGTGAACTGCAGAAGTTCTCAATAAAAATCTGACAAAAAGTGGTTATTTTTTTACAAAGCAGCCGCGAAAACACGTTGTGCCTCGCCGACCGGCAATGGCTGACTGGCGAGCTTCACCGTCGTAGAAGTGTTACTCACACATACAAAGCCATGTTTTAGAATTGCCGCTGGTAAATTAAAGTTAATAATAAGGAAATAATGTAGGTGTACGAATGTGCCCCTTGTATCTAAGTGCCCCGCGTTCCCCTAAATGTATTATATACGTCAAACTGTTTTTATTGACACTAAGAAGGCAGACTGTCAAAATAGTCAATTATTTTTCTTATTTCAATATAAAGGTTGTGTTAGTTTTGAGCTACAAAGGGGGTTTTGTTGCTCATATCGTTCTTGTATTATATTCAATAAGACAACGAGTAATATAATTAATATCTGTAAATTGATAACTCTATGTGAGAGATGAGGGATTCACGACAATTACCGAGGTTGGCCGAATCCTTAACTGATTTTAATCGTATTGTAGGTGTTTTGAGTTTTTACTTACATTTCTATCAATTTGAATTGCATTCCTTTCGCTCTTTCCATCCGTCTTTGGTTTCTTACTGTAGACTTGTCCCTTTTTTTGTTTGTCTTGTATTTGCCGATGTCGTTCTTTGTTCCACAAATAGTTTTTGTCGTACATCCTTCCCATTCCCCTATCGTTTTTCCATTCGTCTTCACTATCAGTACTGACTTTCCGATTCGAAACCGGTACACTAAGATTTGGATTCAGTATTCGCAACGGATTCCTACATGTCAAGATTTCATAAAGCTTTAGGCAGTTGAATTTTGGATAAAACTCTTTTTTTGTGTACTTTAGTTTTTCTAGAGCGTACAGCATATGCATAACAGGAGACTCTTTAATATCAAACAATCGTCGCTGCAATTCACGTAATAAAGGATTAGGTATACTTTTGAAGTCATTGCAATTGTCAATAAAGTAATTTGGAAATCTTCCTTGCGTAAAATTGCTGTAAAATGTTTCTATGAACATTTTAAAGGTTTCTCCTAATCGATCTTCCGGCCACCTTGCGTTGTTATCTTCACATTGCCAAAATAAATGATTTTTTATATGATTTGCATCTATACCTATTTTTGAGGTATGATTTTCCATAAAAGTCTTATGCAACACCAATGCAAATAAATAGCACCTCAAGTGAGCATGTGCTAGACAGCTCTCTAAGTATCGTTCCGCAGCAGGGAACGTGATTCGCCACTGCATCTTCTGGTCAGGATTCGATCCTCGTTTGGGTCTAAATCCAATAGGTATGAGTAGGCACCCAAAATTTATAGCTTTATTTACAATATTTTTGGACGGCCACTGATATGTAAAATTAGTTCGCGGGTTTGTTACGATTCTTCTTTCACGTATTATCCACCTATTGGCTGCATTTGGCCAGGATGCACATAGAGCAGGAAAAACTTCATACGTCATTTTTGCACCGGCTTTTACCATATCACAATAAATACTAGCTCCTTGCGTCATAGCATTATCTACAGAATCGGGGGTGAGCCCTAAACTTGTCCCCAATTTTATCATAAAATTATCAACAAAGTTTGCCATGAAACTTGTAGATGTTAAATAGTGCTGAGTTTCGAATAGATTCCTTGACAGAGACAATTTTGCAGTTGTATCGTCTGTTTCGTCAGCCTCGTCTTCGCTCCAGTTCTCGAAAGAGCGGATTTGAACTACCGTCCAACACTCATCCGGTACCACACCCGAGCTTAGAGCGTAGTTGGATTTTCCGGTTAACTCTACTTTTCTGGGTGTTGTAGATTCTCTGATTGTAGCATATCCATAATCTGAATCATTTTCATATTCTTGTCGACTACTAGAATTGGATCTGTAACCCGACGTTTCTGTGTCTTCAGCAATAGTATTGTCAAGGTGGATCTGGTTTGACTCATTTGTAGTAACCTTGGTAGGCCCACTTAATCTTCGGGATGTTTTTAAAATAGATTTTCTGCCTTTAATTTCGTTGTTTTCCCTAATATTTTGAGTGTCTGTCTTTGTCGGAGTATTTTCTGCATCAATCTCTTCAGGCAAAGACGGAATTGTTTTCTCCATTGCTTTCATGTTTAAAATGTTTCCACGTGAATTAAGTGGTTTTATTGGTCCGCTGCGTCTCCTTCCTGTATCACTAACAACATTCTCATTTATATGAATATCAGGTAAGATAGAATTACTTGTACTCTTGGACTCAATTTTGATTTTAAGTTTTTGGAGCAACTCTTCGCCTTTACCCATTGAAGGAGCGTCGTCTGAACCATTTGATTCTTTTTCTGACTCTGTATATAGACTATCATCTGAATCCAATAACGAGTCTCTGTGTTCAGCTTCTTTTGACAGACTGCTCTCTAAGACTTCCAGCTTCTTTAATTTAATGTATCCTGTAAAAAGGAGGAGTTTAATATTATCGTTACAACTTGTGTGAAACTTCATTCGTTCTTATTAAATTCCATAACTTACCCGGCTCTCTGCAGTCCTCTACGTGCAATTTATAAAAAGGTGCATCAAGAACTGCGCTGTAGTCAGACATGTCGCCCGGCTCCCGGGCCTCGATGTTGTCGTATATGATAAACAGGCGGGGGGCCAGCAGCGGCTCGCAGCGGCCGCGCTGCTGGCGGTAGTAAACGTGTTCTTGCACGCACTCCTGCAGCCGGTCCGCGAAGAACACGTGCTTGTGGTGCCGCACCATCGCCTCATCGATGCCGTGCTCGCGCTCGCTCATTGGGTTGTTCTTGATTTGATGCATCTCTCTGAAACCAAACATTCCTTACTTCATCATCATAATCCTCCTAGCGTTTTTCCCGGTAGTGCCCTAAACGAACTCGGAGTCCGCTTTTGGCACCTAATCCCTAATACTCCATCTGATAAATACGTTATATTAACGATTAATTCCTATCAAATCAAATCACGGCTGGCGACGTTGGCGATAAACTAGTAAACAAGTTCTCGGTCGTTATCATTATGATTTACTGCTTAAGTACCTTTATTCCTTTTATCACTTCCGTTCTCTGACAATATCTGTCGGAATGATCTTTTACGTCTTTAAAGCGAAATATAAGTAATACTAATTATTGTAACTGCAGAGTAATGAAGTAGGTATCCAGTAGTTATCAAATAGCCATAACTATCTAACCTGATTGCTATTTTCGATTGCACAATTTATCATTGATTATCTGATTAGTCAGAAATGCAACTTGTTACTTACTTGTACTTTAAACCCGCCATAGCGCCCAAGATATAGTATGGAGCAGGCGATTAAGAATGAAATTAAATTATTAGCCTCGCTATTAGGTAACTTGTTATAAGCTCACCTCAACGCTCACCCACAAATATATCTCGACGCCGCGATTCGCAGTAATTAAGCGTAGGTAGAGCTCTAACTAGTTTCGTTACGCGTGACGAGTGAGGTGAGGCGCATGATCTAAGGAGTCAAATTCGGTTCATTACAAACTTTTCCT
The DNA here is from genome assembly GCA_932294315.1 of Epinotia nisella. Lineage (NCBI taxonomy): Eukaryota > Metazoa > Arthropoda > Insecta > Lepidoptera > Tortricidae > Epinotia > Epinotia nisella. Next base: position 12,546,606 of record OW028679.1, on the reverse strand, counting down.
GTAAATATGCCGATGACCTAAGAGTATGAGTAGGTATGATATCTGATTTAAGTACTCAGGCAAGGGACTTTCCTGAAGTGAGCTGCGTAAAATGATTAATCTAGAGTGCATGACGATTTTATTCTTTTTAATCAATATATGAAGGATTAGATAAATCCAAACAAAGTTAATCCGTGGAATGCCTAAATTGTAAGTTTTGGAGTTTCCTGAAAGGTAAAGTGCTAATATGCCAATGAATATTTATATGTATATATTAGTTCTTCCCTAAGTTAAAACAACACTTGGGCCTATTGTTTAGCTTTGAAGTCAAACTAAGGTAAGTGCCAAAATTCTAGGTTTAAGGAATAGGAAAGTCAAATACTTAAAACCTAATTCTACGTATCTATAATCCATTTAGTTAAGACGAGTAACCTACATATTATCAAGTAGGTTGCTTGACTTAGTAGGTACCTAGTTGATTCCTACTAACTATAGTTACTATGGTATTAGTTGGTTGACTAATCAACTTCCAACATCAAGGTACTAGTTAATAAGTAATTATTTTTCTCAAACATGCAATGAAATGTCGTCCTTACATGCGTTATAACAGGCTTCAAAGTATCACGTTTCGGGCGGAACTACTCGAGAGAACTGGTAAGCAATTTCATACAAAAATGAAGGCCTAGGCCGGGAAGTAATTTTTTTTAAATTTTAATGTTAACATGGCGTCTGTGTTCATCTACAGGCTACACAGCTGAATTATTATTTTTATTTTTTCTAGCGGCAGAATGGTTATCGGACCAAAAATATCCGCGTTAATGCCTATTAGTCTATTACACACGAACCTTTATTAGGGTTCCGTAGCTCTTATAGTTTCGTCATGTCCGTCTGTCCGTCTGTCCGTCTGTCCGTATGTAACAGGCATTTTACTCGAAAACTATAAGGTGTATTTGAATACAATTTTGAGGATAGGTGTATTTTGTTAGCCGCTACATAGTTTTGTAATTAAAATGACTAAAAAAAAAATTTTAGGGGTGCACTCCATACATAAAACTAAAAGTCAAAAAAAAAAATTTCATTGTGACCCCCCCGTGTGGCACATCAATCGATAGGCCTTTCAAAATAAATATAAGGTTTCTTAGCATTTTTTTTTATTAAGTGAATAGGGTCGGAGATAATTGCCCCGAAAGTCACTAAAATCCTGTCCCCCCCCCTCTAATTTTTGAACGGTGTATTTTAAAAATATGGAAAAATTCATGAACATAGTATGATTCAATGTCTTGATGAATACATTTAAAATATTATCTATGTACGTAAGTCACCAGAGACCATAGACAATATTTAAAATCCTCTTTATTTTATTCATTATAGAAGGTTATGTATAATGGCCCTAATAGGGTCTATTCAAACTCTACACACGCGAAAATCGCGAAATACCTTTCGTAAAAAAAAAAACAATAAGTATGGAGGATTGAAGGGAAAATTAATGTACTATTTTGAGTGCTGTATTGTTTTATTTCATTGCATATGTTTGAGAAAAGCACTATACATGCCTGGCCGTGAAAAGGCTTCTTTCCCGGCGTCTGCAGTAATGTACTATTTTACCCTAGCGTCTATGTAATGTAAGTTTGTATACAGGGGAACTCTCCAAAATTACCTACTTATCCCATTAAAAAAATAGTTTAGTCAATATAGAGAATGGATATTCGGGGTGAGCAATTGGACATTTAGACTAGGTAGGTACATTATCATCCCGTGGATCCGCCTGGGTTCTTTCTAATACGCGGACTGAGCCGCGGGGGAAAATATTTAACAATGAACAGCCCAACTAGGACACTAGCGTTAAAATAACCCTTATTAGGGTTCCGATACCTCAAAAGGAAAAAACGGAACCCTTATAGGATCACTCGGTTGTCTGTCTGTCCGTCTGTCACAGCCGATTTGCTCCGAAACTACTGGACCGATTGAGTTGAAATTTGGTACATTGTAAATTGGTGACCCAAAGATGGACGCGTAAAGTAAATTAATAAATTCTGAACAAGGAGGTCACTTTTGGGGGGTCAACTGGAAAATTAAAAAAAAAAGTTTCGCAAACTGTATCAAATGAAAGGAGTTGTTGTAAGACATGCTTACAACAACCCAAGATATATTTTGAAGTAATTTAGGAAAAAAGACGAAAATTGACCATCCCCCCCCTCCTTATCTCCGAAACTACTAGGATTAAAATCCTGAAAAAAATATGGAAAATAGTTCCTTGCCTAAAGATTACAGGAAAACCTATACCTGAGAAGTTTGAGCATTCAAAAACATTTATGAAGTTTAGATTATATACGGAACCCTCACCACGCGAGTTGAACTCATATATTATATCATTATATCATTCTTATATCGGTTCCAGCCAAGTGTTAAGGTGTTAAGAATACCTGTAAAAAAGATAGCATGCTCTAACACCCTTATAACCACGAAAGAGGCCCACGTATTACAGGTAAAAGTGTTAGAAAGCCTGTAGAGCAGTGTTATCTGACACCCATAGTGTTGACCAACGCTCTACAAACACAGTAGATAGTAACGGTTAAGGTGTTAGCTGAGAGTGTTATTGCTCTTGCGCTCAACCAGTTTCAAGTGAGCATCTTACTCTTTTCTTTACTATAAAATTATGAGACAAATATAGTCTACCGACAAAATGGTGAAGATAGTTAGTAAGTATTAATACAGGGTGGACCAAAAGTCCGTTAACTTTTGAATCGGTAGCTGCGTCGGGGAGCGGTGGCGGGGTAAGGCAGCGGGGTTACGAAATGCAAGAGCGGCCAATGGGAATTTAGTGCCATGGCGTCCTTCACCGGAGTACAACGTGCGTTCTGCGTACGCGAGTATTATAAAAATAACGATTCTTTAACATTATCGCAACGAAAATATTGCAATCATTACAATATACGGCATAAAAGTGAAGCTCCATCGATTCAATTGATTAAAAGTTGGGTAAAGAAATTTGAAGAGACAGGTTCAACGTTAAAACAACCACGATCCGGCCGACTTAGGACATCAAGAGATCCCGAAAATATGGAACGTGTAAGAGCGTCTGTTCGTGAACAACCCAGGCTCTCTACTCGAAAGCGGTCTAGCGTCTTAAATGTGCCCAGAACATCTTTAATCCGCATTCTTCATAAAGATTTACGTTTTCATCCGTACAAAATCCAAATGGCATTAAAGCCTCAAGATCACGCTACCAGGCTGCAGTTCGAGAAATTTTCGGCCAAAAAGTCATATCCAAAAGAGGTGACATTAACTGGCCTCCTCGCAGCCCGTACCTGTCCCATGGATTTTTTTCTTTGGGGATACCTTAAAAGTAAAGTTTTTGAGACCAACCCAGTGTCTGTTGAAGAATTGAAGCAACGTATTCGCGAGGAAATGCAAAACATTTCTCGGAACACTTGTCAGGCCGTCACTGAAAATTTTCGCTCCAGGTTACGGCAATGCCAAAATAATGAAGGATCACATATGGATGATGTAATTTAAAAAAAAAACCCTATTCATGTGTTTTCATAATTAATAAACGGTTTTCATCTGATATAATTAGTTTTCATTTTATTTTAGTTTGAAATGTAAAAAGAGTTATGGTCCACCCTGTATTTGACAACTATGGAGTCGTACTAATTGAAAGTGAATTAAATTGGAAGTGTATGTGACATTAAGTGTAAACAATCTACCCTTGTGATTTACGGTAGGTAAGTGTATACCATGTTTCCCATCTCAATTTTTACGCGCCCAGGATTTATTAAAGATTTCTAATAAAAACGAAGAATAAAATAGATATCTGAAGTTTTTATAATTTTCTATTCTTGTTTCTTGTGGCATATTAAATTGACATCCATAGAATGGCAAGAGTAACATAAATAATGAAGTATTTTGATGTCAAATATTGAATAATATATATAACGGTGTTATAATGCAATTCACCAGTTCGTAACAAAGTTCTTTAAAAATTATTAACAAAAGATTTTGTCTCTGACAATTAATAGCGATCGATATTTATTTTGTCTAACCCCATTACTTACAGTGTCTTTAAAGTGTATCTGCCTAACACCATTAGCGTTCGAAAAAGTTTCAATACTTACAAATGAGTTGTTCAACACTTCTAATATCTTGTGTTACAACACTCTTGACCAACTATGTTATTAAGTCTCTGCCTGCACTTTATAGTAGATATAACACCTTAAGCTTTATAAGTCACTCCACGGCAACAACTCGAAAGCAATAAGAGTTAACGAGCGTCAGCGAGCACTCTTATAAAGGTTTAAGTGTTACAAACAGGTTAAAGCTTTAACATCTTAAGTATACTAACTTGCTTTGAGTAACACTCTTATACCCTTTCTCGTCAAATTATATTCACGACTTTAAATAATAATGGAATTAAAATATGTAGGTATATAAGAACACATAATTGGTAACGGAACCATTCGAATATTTTTATCGATGAGATTTATGTAAAACTAGGTTAAATTAAAATATTATTCAAATATGATAATGTTAACATAGCACGCAAACGCAATAACAGATTACACATTTTTATCATTCTTACCTTTCAAAGTTTTCAAAAAATTGAACCGACAACAGGATATTGTTGAGTAAAAAAGCTTCCGAATCATTCTGTAGCTGGTACCGCATGTGGTCTAGGGCGTCGTCGTCGTAGGAGCGGACGTGCGCGGGCGCAGGCGCGGCCGCGGAGCCGGGCGGCGCCCGCGGCGCGCCCGCCAGCTGCACCGTCGTCGGCACCGGCCCTTCCTTTGTCCCCAACCTCCGGTTCGCTGGGTTTGCATTCTTCTTCCTCCTCTCCTCCCGTTTCTGCTCTCTCCATTTTTGCCTTTCGAAAAATTTATCCGGCTCCTTTTGAGATTTTTTTGTAGACTTAGAATTTCCCATTTTAACACGGTCTCTAAGTTCTGTGTTACTAAAGCCTAATTAACACTTTGGTAAATACATTTTTATTAATCTTAAAATAATAAATGCGTCCATGGATAATTATTAAGATTTTGAATAATTTGCCGCTGTTTCCGAGCAACGTTTCATCGTAACAGAAACTAACAAAGTACTGGAAAAATTATTATTGATACATTTATTATACCAATTGTCGTTATCTGCGTGATAAACGGCTCTAAGAATTGTGATTAGTTAGTTATCTTGGTGGTTACAATGAATAAGTGCACTGATTTATACAAAGCGCTGTATCGAGCCACGCAGGGGAGGCAGTGGCAGCGTCGTGTCAGCCTCGTGGCCTCCACTACACTACAACTCCTGAAACAACAGTTAACTATGTAACCCCTTGATTATAAACCGTGAAATTATGATTAAAAAAAACTGATATATAAAGTAGGCCGACGGCATTCCGTATATTCAACGATGTTACATGAACGCGAATATAATACAACTATATGGGTGCATGTAAGTATTACGAACTGTACTTTCGATTTATTATTCAAATATACATTGGCCATTCATCGCACTGGTTTGTACCAGTTATTGCCTTTTGTGTACCTACACGGTACACATGTGAGTAATACTAGTGGCTCTGTGAGCTGTACAACTTTGTTTTGAATTCCCACAAAGTAGCTCGCCAAAAAAATCTATATAATTAACGAAGGCTTACAAAATTTTACGAGAATCGGTAGGGAAATGCGATTTGTAGAGGAGAACAGACGGGCAGCGTGACAGCGTGACAGCTGGACATACAAACGGTTTTCGGCCCAAGCTGAAACACAGAACTTCGTTCGCTTTGCTCCCTCGTACTTACCTAAGCTTCTGTCAAAAAAAAGCATTCTTGAGACAACTTTTATTGCCGAAGTTACGGTTATGTGCACATGGAATGCAACAAGTTGTTGAGACTATTCTAACAAGCCCTGACACCACGGGTTTAGGTGGGTATCCTGTGTAATTTATCAGTTACTACGGCCTACTTCCCTTTCTATCGGTCCAGCTTAATAAGTAGTTCTAACATGACAATTTTAAACGTAATTAATTAACAAGGCTTTATTACATTCGTCAATAAGTGTACAAAAAATTCAACTGGATTGGACTTCGCGAAATTAGCCTTTGACCGGGAAGATATGACCTAAACGTACATTCAATATGCAACATAGCCTATTTGCGCGCTTGCCTCCCTCACGTTTGCTTTTGCGGTGACGAGGCTCTTTATTCGTGGAGGAAACTCACCGCGAGCTGCCTGGATTATATGGTATTCCTGCCCACCAGTGGCAGCACATGAAAATTTTCGATGGGCAACCCGGAACAAAAAAGTTATGAAAGAGTTAAGAGTAGGATATAACTGCCTAAAAATAAATTTTAGGCAAGCCGGTGGGAATCTGCTTGTACGGGCGCTCCGCCCCACTACCCACTAGAATCTCCACGGCGGCCGCTATCTGCGCATTCCATTCGGAGGACTCCACGATCTCATGATGAACGCACTGAAGTCATTGTAGGTCGCTGTCTTCCTTGGAGTCGTCAGTCGAGTGATGTGGCCCGAGACACCGATTACCCCTTTTAGTCACATTTTACGACATCGAGGAAACCGTAGGCCTATTCTTGATCGGACGATGACGTATACCTACCTTAGTACATTTATGATGGATCGTGGTTCTGGAAAACTGCGAGGATCTAGACACGCGGCAGCGTGTCAAGCCAAGATCAAGCAAAGGAACTGGCTAGCCAGCGCCAAGTGTATCATCACACGAACCACTTGGTGCCACTTTTGACCCTTCTATAACTCAAAACCTCTTTAACGTAAACACATAAAACTACGTGTGTTTAATTATATCCATAAGGTCACCTAGAAGCCCAAATTTCATGAAGCTAGCTCAAACGGTTATAAAGATATGAAGGTCAAAAAGTCGTAAATTTTAGTATTGACTGACATATAGGATCTAAACCTAACCTACTTCCAGATGACCTAGAAGGATGAAATTTGGAATCCAGCTCGGTAATTGTGTGTAAGCCTAGAAAAAAAATCTAAAAAAAAGGGGGGTCGCCATACAATTTTTTTTTATAATTGTAGCGTTGCAACCATCCCAATATATGTATTATTATATTTGCTATATAACAGAAATAATAAAATAAAGTTTAGTCAAAAAATAAGTGGTGTCCCCATTCCCCATACAAAAAACTTGTAATACGCGCTAAACAACCGGCCAACGGTGTGTCGTCGGCGGCGCGCAGCGCGGCACCACATAATTATACACAGAACAGAAGTAAATCTACATAAAAGCGCTCCCGAGCAATACGAAACGCAAGAAAAAACATTAATATCTGCCTAGTTTTCTTTACAAAAAGTAATGATATCCCACCAAAAACATAAATGTAAAAAAGGAGAGCCAAGTTCAATACAAAAATTATGCTTGGCTGTGGGCTTCGCCGCAAAAAAAATGGAGATCTAAATTAGTATCAAGTTATGCAAAATCCAAATATGTATTTATAGGAACAAAATAACATTATGAACAAGTATTAAACTCTATTTCTTTGCTTTATTGGATACCTATAACAGTTATTTAAAAATGTGAGATCTTAAAGTAGGTTAGATTTGACTTGGCCAGTTTTTATCAGAATTAAAATATATATATAAATGTTACATACTATCATTGTAGACATTTTTATAAATCGTCGTTTTTTATATAAGATATTTTTATACTTTGATAATAGTCATTTTTATATTTCAACTTACACTTACACAATACTTAAACGTTCTGGAGTATTGGCTTTCTAATACTCAGACAAATTTATGATTTACACGTAGACATTTTTATACATCGCCATATTTCCTAACAGTCCATACACGCATAAATCGAACGGTGTTGGTCACACATATTGTATTCATGTATAAGGATAATTAATATTAAGATTTCCTTGTAGTGACTGTTTGTTTAAAAAGAAGAAATAGTACATTGTTTAACGAGGGGCGTAAGTGGAATATTGCTAACGAGAGTCTATCAGAAGCCCGACGCCGAAGGCGGAGGGCTTTTGATGACTCGAGTTTGCAATATTCTTACGCCCGTGTTATACACAATGTTTTTCATCACATTTGCGAGGAAATAAATAACAACAAAAGACAGAAAAATGTAAGTTTCATACAGCAGCACCAATCAATAATTGACAACTTCACTTCCAGATCAGTGCTAGTAGAGCGCGCAGTTCAATATTTCAACCAATCACAGAGCAGTATTCTTGCGGGGCGGGGCGTCGTGACCAACTAGATTTTTTTATTCAACCAATCACCAGCAACCAGATTTGCTTAAGCCAATCAGAGGGTTCTATTATTTTAAAACTAAACTTAACAGCCCGTGGGAGGTAAAACGGCTATAACTGCTCTGCACGCTCGCAAGTAATAACGCCATTGACGAGCAAGTGTGATGAAAAAAAATAAGTTCCTGTCAAAACAAGCTCTTTATGCCGACTGTATTTTTTATTGCTTAGTCATAACATAAAAGTCATTAACTCCTCGTTGAGAGTCGAGAGGTTTTAATGAGCCTGCCGAACACGATGGGATTATCTTGCGTTGTTTAGGAGTTAGACAAATAACTAACTTACCTAGGTACGAACACCGCGAAGCTTATAAAAATAGTACCCGATATCTGATGTTTGCGTTGAAATGTAGCATTTACCACCACGTTAATGGCATTGGTGCCACAATTCCAGCCATCAGCGGTTAAGCTGGCTTTAGTTATAGCATATTTAATTTATGCCGCATTGTTTATTCTGAATATGAATAATTAATTAAAAAGATCACATGATTCGCTTATAAAATAAAATCGTCGACGTTATATCTACTTGACCATCACCTTAATGACAGTCAACTTCTGGGCTCGAAAGATCTCAAAATGATTCAATTTTTTTACCACAGTACTTACCTACTTTAATTTCCAGGGCGTCTATTCATAAACTTATTAGTGCGTGTTGATAGGGGATTCCGTCGAACGAATACTTCACTTTCGGATATCAGCGCCATCTTTTAGGATGTTATTAGGCATATCTCCTAGAGCCCAAAACTGCCGGGAGACAATCTCTAAGCCTTAGAGATCTCTCTGGGGAGACCGACTCCTTAGAGTCTAAGGAGTCGTTCTCCCCAGTAATGACGTCATCAAAATCGCCATGGCAAAAACATGCACTATACGGAATTAGGATCGGTTTTATCACGCGGGATCGGTTCCAAGCACGCTTCGTGTCAGAACAGCATTGATCCCGGAGTATTTTCAGTTCCTTACCAGATATCTACTGAGATATTTTTACAAAATTGATCACTTGATAATTTCGATCGTAATCTTATTTATTGATAGTGTTGATACATTACTGTTTTTTACACATATTGTTATCAATACTTGCATAAACCGCTTATTACATTCTTTAGGAGTAAAATTGGGTTCATTTTATATTTAGAATCAACAAAACGCACCCCCCACACTCATCCTCCCTTCGCTCGTCGCCGTACCTACCTGACCAAAGGCGGTGAGAATAGAGGTTACGTCATCATCATATACTTGCTTGCAAATATTTATTTCAAACAAAGTACGAACATTGATGAGATATTTTATTGCATATGAATATTATGGATTATAAAGTTTCTGGCAAATGATATTCATATGATGGAAAATAACAAAGTAAGTGGAGATGAGTGCGCTATTGTTATAATTATAAAACACGCATGTATCCTGAATTATGAACCTAGGAGCGACGGTCTGCATGTGTGTTCAAAACAATTATTAAGAAATGTCATTTGAATAGACTTCATTAATATAGGAAGCTTAGTTATTTTATTTATGTTATGAATGTGCCTCATATTATATGAGTCATATATCAGAAGGTAAAAAAAGACGAATACTTTCCAATAGGTAAATATCTATATACTTACAAAATATAAGTTTACCTGGGTAAGACCGTCAAAATTGACAATTTTTGTCTCAACCAAATCTTCCAGTTTGTTTTCACCAAATAGGTACTTATGTAAGCAAACACTACTACCGTTGCGTTGTTGTTAGTTAATTCTATAAAGCAATTATTGAGCTTGTTTCCCCATTTCGCAAACTGAATAAAAGTTGTTGCTATGCGTTTATGTTTAAAGCGTAAATGAAAGATGTACATTTGCGTCTCTAGTTTTACTTAATTTTGTTTTATAACCTAACCAAAACGTTTGTAAAAAACTGCTTTTGTATTATACAGGGTGGAAATAGATGCCCTGTATACACCACATATATGTGGCGCTTTTGTGTTGACCGTAACACCAATTTTCTGTTCAGTAACAAAACAAGTGTAAAAAGTCATGCAGATTGAGTATACTGTAATAGTAAAGAAAAACATTTTATTATTATGGTCAAATTGTTATTTTGAATAGTACTTACAGTCCAAACGTATTATTCTTACAGTATGGTCGTCCGGTGACCACCAAAACTCACTATTTAGATTTATTTCATTTGCAGAAAAATAATTTAACAAATATTAACTGTGTTGACTTAGTAATAAGGTCGAGTTTTCATGTACTATTACGTGTAATTAGAAAGTTTAGGTTGTCACCGGACAATGTACAATTGTACACAATTCGATCAAACCATGGACCTAAGATACTCAGGACAAGCTATGGTAATAATAATTCCACGTCCGAGCGATATGGTAGCATACAAATCTCGATAAGTGTGACGAAAGGAAAATAACATTCGTTGTCCTTGTCATACTTAGTTCCACTTTTTTTCTGTTTGCCACAACTGATTTAGTATGAAGTTGTGACCAATAAATCACTACCCACCCAAATTACGTAGGTTGTATTTATACGGTAAGCGATCAGCAAGTTTAAGACCAGTTCTTAATTTAGCTGCATAGAAGCCTTCCCGTCCCTCATTGTGGCATCACGTATAGCCTGTCCTGAGTATCATAGGTCCATGGATCAAACTTGAATAAAGTCTTACCGAGCATCGCGGCCGATCGCTGCCGCGCGCGGTCGATCGCGTGCGACTGATATGACGCGCGCGTATGCGGCACTAGTCAGCGACTCAGCGTATAAAAATTTAACCTCCTGCCGCCCAGATTTTTTTGCCCAAACACTAGATTGCAGCCCAGAGTCCTTTTTATAGGTTCACATGGTTCCGGCCCAAGACCTTTGGGTGACAATAACTTGATTAAGCGTTGTTGTAAGAATGTGTGGTTTTTATGGTACCATAAGGCATATGTGTAAAAGGCTTTCAGACTGAAAAAACTCCGAAATCGAATGTCTTTTTTTTAGGTCTCTGGGCCGCAACCAAAAAAAATGAAAAAATATTAAAACGTTTGTTTAAGAGTTAATTTAAATTTATTATATGCCTATATGTTAATTTTTTATGCTTCAGTAGTATTATTTTATTAAATTGCAATAAATCGAACACTCTGCATATATTTTGTTATTATTATTATTTTATGCCTACGTCTGCCACATGTTATCATTTATCCTGGTCACATCCTGATTATTTTTCAACCATGGCGTTTAGATTGTAAGTTTACTGTATATATTTATTACCAATAATACATTGGAAAATTAATCAAATGGAAAATGAGCCTTCAATTACGCACCAAAGTTGACCATGTCGTTTTTATTTACTAAAACGGGGTAACCGCCCGTAGACCTTTTAAAATCCTATATAGTTTCATGACCGGATATCGGAGTTTTGATGGCGGGGATAAATGCAAGGATGAAATAATAACCGATTTATCAGTACAAAAATCAGTAATTATTTATATATATTTATTTATATATCAGTTATTATTTTCTCATGTTTATCCATCCATTACTCAAGCTATATATTATGAACCCAAATAATTGTTATTGCAAACCAAAATAGCATAGCGGTTGCAGCCCGTAGACCTATTAAAAACTTTAACAATATATACGCCCACAGACCTTTTAATAGGTCTCCCGATTATTAGTTGTTATATTTACAATAATATTGATTGAATGCATGAAATAAATACGGTAAAACTAAGATGAACATCTTCGGCAACACTCACAACAAAAACACATGCGAAATCTGCCGAGATATCAAAGAAATTCACAGATTTACTTACATTGTCCTCGACGCCGGGCCATTGTAATGGAGGTTACGCCAAAACTGACAGATGAAGTTTCACATTTTGACATCTAGTGTCAACGTCAAATGTGACGTATTCGTTCAGAAAGCATTCGAATTCAATACGCGGTAAATTTTAAGTTTTGTGACAAGATGAATTTGAAGTCCTTTTAAAAGGTATGCGGGCGTTAAAAAGTTATAATTGTCATTACGCTTGGGCCGGAACCACTACTCATGCGGAGACCTTCTGATAGGTCATTGGGCGGCAGGAGGCTAAGGCGCCGTTTCCGAAGTCGGCGACAGACGCGTGCGGCATTTTTATACACTGACTAGTGTCGCATGCCGCGCGCTTCAGTCGCAGTTTATAAATTGTGTTGATTAAACAAAACAGTTTAAAAAAATCTTACCTTATATTTTAATAATATTATGAAACAACCAAAAAGTTATTTTTGTGTTACATTTGCGTTACGGTATCACAAAAGTAATTGTGTTATTTTTGTGTTATAAGTGACAATTTTGCCTTTTACCCACCTACCAAAAAACGCAAAACCAATCAGCATGATATTTATGAATCATGGTCATTACATTACTGTCGTCAACTTGACGTCCATTTTTGCGTGAATGATACTTTCAGTTATTGTAATGTATAACTTATATTTATTTATTATCTATGCACTTACACATCATATGAGAAATCATATCATACCTATATCAACATTACAACATTTATCTATCACATTAAATATTTTTTGAACTCTAAAAGCATTAATCCATTCAGCGCCAATCACAATACAATTCGTCAGAGGGCTAGGGGCGCTTTTCGCAGCATATGGACATTCAGCTATTACGGACTACGACGTAGCACTACAAGCATAGCATGGTGATGAATGGGTTAACATAATAACGTATATATTATACTTAAAAATAATATGACAAATACGTCGTTTATTTTATATTCAAATTCATTTGTATTATCAGTTCATCGTTGACTAATAAATTTAACTAAAATATTATTACTATAATCAGGCTATTAACATTCTTACTCGTTTAACATTCAAATACGTGTGTGATGAGATTTTTTTTATAAAATGCTTTCCTTCGGCCGAATTCCAAAGAATATTTTGAGACTACATTTCTTAGAATATACTTTGGATGGGGTTGTGTAAGTCGAATCCAATATTATTCATATGTGATCATGGCACGTCTCGGAGCATGTCAGCGGGCGGCAGGCTAGTGGCAGGCGCTTCCTCGTTGTCCACAATGCCGGTGCTATCACTCTCCGGCGCAGGCGCACGCCGACTCCGCGCGCTCCTGGCTCGTTTCATTTTCCCCATTCTTTCGTCCAGTAGTCGCCTGAAATTATATTAAAGGCCATATTCATTATTTTTGTCCCCTTAAACGGACAGTAACAAAACCGACACGTTAGACGTGACTCAGACTTCACTTTAGTTAACCTTTATCTGCCATTTTTTTTAAATTCCCCTAAATAGCATCAAAAACAAGAAACAGCCTCCCTCCTTGTGTTGTCCCGGTTGTCCCTAGGTACGCTTTGGGCACCTTAACCAGTTACGCCGACTGCCATCTGATCTTCCCACCCACAGGGAAAACTACACCTATTTTAGGATGCGAAACAATCAGCATACCTAGTTGAAAAAATGTAAAACGTTTTATGACCGCGATACCGTGACACCGTTTCCTGACCAATACAATACGAAATGGTTACGTGAGATGTTTACCAAGCAAACCTCACCTGACACTTACGTCGGGCATAAAACGGTGTAACATGAGTCACTATTATTGCACAAAAGAAGCCGTTAAGCCTTATGGTGTTTGGTTGTCTGAGAACTTACTGTTGCCGGCAATCAATGAGGACTCCAAGCACGAAGACGATGGCAATGGCGACGAGTACGACTAGCGCCACGCCGATGATGGTGGCCACCGTCAAAGAGGGGATGGCTTCCTCCAGTGCTGTCATTGACACGCCCGGCTCCGCTGTCGTTACTTCTGAAAACAGTTATGCAAACTTAACACCTATTGGCCTCTCCAGTAATACAGAGTTAAAAGGATTTAAAAATTAAAACACTAAATTTATTAGTTGAGCCAGTAATTCAAGACAGGATTGAAGTGCCCCATCATCCACACTGGACATGCAAGCGTGGAGACTATAGCCTACTCTTTAGCATCCACGGGAAGAGGTCCTGTGATGCCTAAATGTAATAAAAGTTTAATGCAATTGAACTTGAGCGCATTTGATTGTTTTTGCCCCCGTCGCAAAGAGGGGTGTAGTAAGTTTCTGTGGCATCATAGCACCCAAACAGATGAGCCACGTTTTTTCATGAAAGGAAGGAAGTGTTTTTGAGGTAGGTAAGTGATTCTTAATAATTTTATAGTACAGTCAGCGTTAGATAGTAGCAGCCAAATAGCCAAAATATAGGATGAGAATAAGGATGTGTTACGATGTATTTGGCTGCTACTATACTAACTATATGACGCTGACTGTACAATCAAATACTTTATCTTCTACTTTGGACTAAATACACTTCACTAAAAAGTATAATCGGGGATCAGATATATTCGATGAACGGATGGAACGCCTGGAACAGCTGAGTAGGTTCCCTAAGGAAGTTTACAATATACCTAACTAACAATTATATAGAACTAGCTTTTGCCCGCGGCTTCGCCCGCGTACTAAGAGTAATGTTAACCGTCTACAAAAAAGGTACATCTCAGTTTCAGTCTTTTATATATTTAGATCGACTCTATATAGACTCTGCATATCGAACATAGACTGTACATATCGAATCTACATATCGACTCTACATATCGACTCTACATATGGACTATAAATATCGAATCTACATATCAACTCTACATATCGACTACATATCGACTCTACATATTTAGATAGATGTCCACTGTGTACTTAGATAGGTGTCGACTCTACATATCGACTCTACATGTCGACTCTACATATTGACTCTACATATCGACTCTACATATCGACTCTACATATCGACTCTACATATCGACTCTACATATCGACTCTACATATCTGGACCCCCATATAAAATTTCACCCCCTCTTTTAAGGGGTTGGGTGCAGGTTTCCAAAAAAAAATGATGCACGATTTTTTTGTTAGTCACAAATAGTCCGCATACCAATTTTTAGCTTTCTACCTTGAAAATTGCGGAATGCTCCATACAAACTTTCACCCCCCATTTTGGGGAAGTGGGAGGTTAGAAAGAGACAAAAAGTAGTCTATGTCACTCTCCATCCCTTCAACTATCTCTACTTAAAAAATCACGTCAATTCGACGCCCCGTTTTGCCGTGAAAGACGGACAAACAAACAAACAAACAAACAAACACATACACTTTCCCATTTATAATATTAGTATGGATAGAATATTTTTATTTCAATGCTACTTACTTCCATCGTAGTGTTCGTAATCCATTTTAAGTATGAGAGTGGGTGTGCTTCGTGAAGACAATTTGATGGCAAGGATTCTGAAATACATATATATTATTGTTAGAATAGTACATTATGCATTTACTCAACTAAATCGATAAAATAAAAAATGTCTCAGATCGTTATATTTGTCGCCCGAGGGCAATAGGCTGCGGTTTTCTTTATTGCCGCCCGTGTTAAGTACAAAATTGTAGTATCCTCTGGCCAGGAAGTGGGATTTTCCGCACGTTTCGTTTATTTTATTGCCATACTTATGGCCAGGGATACGTACAGTAACGGAAATGTATTCACGTAGAACCCTATCGCAATAAGGTGATATATCACACGAGTTTGAGTGGCGGCGGCCTATCAATTACGACAGGGTTCTACGGTGGTAAGCCGTGAATACATTTCCTTTACTGTATAACTAAATAAAATTATTGATTTATATGTAAAAGAAGGCAAGAACAGTATTCAATCTATTGCTATTAGATCAGAACGTAATTGATTCATTGCAGAAAGGACTGTTTTATTTGAATCTTAATGAAACTATTGCAATTGGTATACTTATTACTTATGTAATATATAGTACAAGTGGAATATTGCTAACGAGAGTCTATCAGAAGCCCGACGCCGAAGGCGGAGGGCTTTTGATGACTCGAGTTTGCAATATTCTTACGCCCGTGTTATACACAATGTTCTTCATCACATTTGCGAGGAAATAAATAACTACAAGACAGAAAAATCTAAGTTTCATACAGCCGCACCAATCAAAAATTGACAACTTCACTTCCAGATCAGTGCTAGTGGAGTTCAATATTTCAACCAATCACAGAGCAGTATTCTTGTGGGGCGGGGCCGGCTTGACCAACTAGATTTTTTTTTCAACCAATCACAGAACAACCAGATTTGCTTAAGCCAATCAGAGGGTTCTATTATTTTTTCATCACACTTGCTCGTCAATGGCGTTATTACTTGCGAGCGTGCAGAGCAGTTATAGCCGTTTTACCTCCCACGGGCTGTTAAGTTTAGTTTTAAAATAATAGAACCCTCTGATTGGCTTAAGCAAATCTGGTTGCTGTGTGATTGGTTGAATAAAAAAATCTAGTTGGTCACGACGCCCCGCCCCGCAAGAATACTGCTCTGTGATTGGTTGAAATATTGAACTGCGCGCTCTACTAGCACTGATCTGGAAGTGAAGTTGTCAATTTTTTATTGGTGCTGCTGTATGAAACTTACATTTTTCTGTCTTTTGTTGTTATTTATTTCCTCGCAAATGTGATGAAAAACATTGTGTATAACACGGGCGTAAGAATATTGCAAACTCGAGTCATCAAAAGCCCTCCGCCTTCGGCGTCGGGCTTCTGATAGACTCTCGTTAGCAATATTCCACTTACGCCCCTCGTTGAACAATGTACTATAAAACTAAACTTAACAGCCCGTGGGAGGTAAAACGGCTATAACTGCTCTGTACGCTCGCAAGTAATAACGCCATTGACGAGCAAATGTGATGAAAATAACTTTATCTACTTAGATATATAAAACCCATAATTATACCTAAAAACCTACTTCAACGTACAATTTGTAATGATCCCAACCCAAATTCCCAGTAGAACTCGGGTTGTGATTCTGCTGTTTATCGTGTTGATACACAAGCAAGACACCAAGTATTTTTTCTCAAACAAGTCAAATATGTTTGGAAATATCGTATTTTGTATATGCCTAATTAATAGATCATCAAGCACCGCATACCTAGGGCGTCACTTTTCTATGGCACACTCCCATTACCATGGAATCCCTTGTTTCACAGCCTCCGTCATAAGAACCCATATAATACGTCTCAGTACTGGGCGCCAGCCTCCTCTCGCGCATAAGAGAGAAAGTGATTTTGCCCCCACGCTCGCCCATTGCGGCTTGATGGGGACGATACATTTTGACGAAATTAAAGATTAATTATTTCGTAACATTCTTCATACCTATCTCGTTCGCTGAGGCAACGTTCGCACTACCTATTCGACCTTGGAAGGGTGTTTAAAGTTCTTATTTGATGTTAAAAAATGCTACGATGATAAAAAACACGCATACGCACGCATACACGGACCTTTGGCCTTTGGACGCTTGCGACCTTTGGACGCCGGCCACTCCAAAAGAATTGCTGCTTTGGAGGACTCTTTGTGTTGACAAGGTGACACAACACACCTTCAAGAGCTCTGGCGACCACTCACCAGCGGGCACACAACACCACATACCGACATACAAAGCAAGTATAGTGGTATTATAGCTAGCTGCGGTGTTTTGTAAGGGGGACTACCCCAGTTGGGCTTCTTAATTATGTTATGTATGAGTGAGGTGGTAATAATTAAGGTGGTATGCCTACTACTGTGCCTTCTTATTTTTACTTTGCATTAGTTATAAATTGATATCTCAAAATGTATTTGCTTTATTGATTAACTAGCTTCTGCCCGCAACTTTGTCCGCGCGGAATCCCCCCCCCCCATTTAACCCCCTTAGGGGATGATTCCTGGGATAAAAAGTGTTCTATACGTTAATCCAGGCTACACACTATATGTATACCAATATTCATATTAATCCGTTTAGCCATTTTTGCGTGATTGGGTAACAAACATCCAAACATCTAAACATCCACTTTCGCATTTATAATATTAGGAGGATTAGGAGGATAGTGCAGCTGACAGCGATGTTTAACCATACCACTCAAGGTAACGGCGTGGCGTGGTTATTGTATTGTAAGTAGATGCAGTAATTCTTTATCAAGTAAATGAATTTCGATAATTGTTTTTTTATTTACTAGAGGGTACTTTCAGAATAATTTCATATGAATTTTTTTTTTTACAAAGAAATGTTAAGTTACAAACTTAATTAACAATAAATGATTTTTGAAGCATAAAAAAATACGCTAGATTAGATAGCGGTCTCGGTATACTTTTCCGGTATTATTTACGTTAACATTAATCCTATATATTATTTTCAAAATTTTCGCTTGGTTACCTTCGGAAATAAGGGGAGGATGGTATTTTTTTTTTCAACATTTTCCTTTATAAATCAAAATTTTACAACTGTAGACTAGAAAAAAAAGAAAAACCGTTTCAGAATGCGCAATTCAAGCCCTTTCATATGATACCCTATTTGGCCTACTAAGTACACACTTTGAATTTTTGCCCCCTTCCCCCCCTCTTATCCGTCCTTTTTTATAGAAATTAAAAATATATAATTTTTTTTCATTTTTATAGACGCCTTATTTACAACTATTTCAAATTGATAGCATTAGTAGGTCCTGAGATATTTCAGATATTTGACTTTGTGACAAACAGACAGACAGACAAATAGACAGACGGACGGAGTCGCACCTAAGGGTTCCGTTTTTACTTTTTTGGCCCGGAACCCTAAAAAGCGGCCGCCTGCCGATTGTTCTAAACTTAAAGCAGTTCTAAAACTATAACATGATAGTGACACTTAACGGAGCAAAAGAATAACATTATTGAATGTAGGGAATTCAATAAGTAAGTGCAAATGGCATAGATAACAAGGATATAAATGAAAAATATATAAAAACATTTCCACGAAACTTGTCAATTATTTGACGTCAAAATAATTAAGATTATCATTAGATTAGGTACTCTATTAGCAGACTGTACCTAAATTTATCTCTGATTGGGCCAGCGATTACTCACCTTCAGATATCGAGCACTGTGAACTGTAGCAAGCAATATTATTTTTTATTATTATTATAGCTTTCATTCCACATTAGTGGTCCCCAAGGGTAAAAGCCTCCTCCATCTTTCTCCACGTCTCCTTGTTTGTTGCCGTTTCAGTCCAGTTTGTTCCTGCCGTTTTAATGATGTCGTCAACCCATCTTTTTCTTTGTCTTCCCACAGTTCTTTTTCCAACTGGACCTCGCCATTTAGTTGTTTGGAGGGTCCATCTTTTATCTTTATATCTAGCTATATGGCCTGCCCATCTCCACTTCTGTTTTAGACTATATTGAAGAGCATCAGATATCTTAGTTTTCTTACGTATATCTGTGTTTCTTGTTTTCTGTATTCTTTTCAGTTTTAATATATATTTTATCCTGCCAGCATGCAATGGAAAGGAGTATATTAAAAGCAAGCAATATTATCAGTTATCAATGTTTTTTAGGGTTCCGTACCTCAAAAGGAAAAAACGTACCCTTATAGGATCACTCGTGCGTCTGTCTGTCCGTCTGTCACAGCCGATTTGCTCCGAAACTACTGGACCGATTGAGTTGAAATTTGGTACATATATGTAAATTGGTGACCCAAAGATGGACGCGTAAAGTAAATTAATGAATTCTGAACAAGGGGGCCACTTTTGGGGGTTAAACTGGTAAATGTTAAAAAAAAGTTTCGCAAAACTGTATTGTGTGATATATCAAATGAAAGGAGTTGTTGTAAGCATCTCAGATATTTTTTTTAAATAATTTTAGCAAAAATAGATTTGAAGTAATTTAGGAAATAAGACGATAATTGACCAAATTGGCAAAATAATTCATGTGTATCAGGTATGTAAGTTAATATTATGTTACTTTTTGTGCATACATTTACGTAATTGGAAGACAAAGTAACTCGAAAGTATGTGATGTAAATTTCCATCATTATGCAACAATGTCACTCGTAAAGTATGGCGAATCATTTATTAGTAATGACCAAGTGATCAAAGCTTTTTCGTTTGAGTATGGCCAAAAAGCTTAGTAATATCCGGATTTAAAGATTTCCGACTGTTTTTACGGCATTTCTCGATCGATTCTTATGAAATATTGTGAGCGTTTAATTTATTTCAGTGATTTTAATGTTGAGACGGTTCGTAATTTCTAAAAGATATTTAAGATATTATTTGTGTCTTTATTAGTTACTATTTATAATTAATACAAGTGCATAAATGAGTAGATGAAATAGGCATTATTTTTTAATAGATAAGCATGCAAAAAGTTAGTACCTCCCTACTTACCTATGATACTATGCTTAAGGTCAGAGTTTGCATAATGATGGAAATTTCCATCATATCAAAAAATAAAGATATCATGTAAAACTTACCTCCTATATTTTTTTTATATTTTTACCGAAATGTGTAGGTCAATTGACATTATCGTGATTTATTTCAAAAATAAATAAAAAATCATGCAAAGAAGCGTTAAGCTTTTTAGATCAACCTGTCTAATTCCTTTCATTCCAAACTTTTTTCCAGGTAATCGCATTGAATTCTACTACAATCATGTCGAAATAAATCTGTTCCAGTCATTATTCACAAAATTAGCAGTAATGACTACTTTCGAAGAGAACAATGCTATCCAAGTCAACCGTAGCTAATAGAATAAACAATGTCTAATTATCATCCTAACAAGATCTGAAGCGTTTCAGTACCAAGAAAAACGACAAAAGATATCCAACAACAAAGATTTATATGAAGCATACATATAAATGCATGCTGGTTTAATTCGAAATAGGTGGGGAACCACAATTGAATTTCGTAGGGCAGTTGCATTGATTGGAGGTCTACTTAGCTCGACGTAAACTAATGATTAAGATAAGTATGATATTGATTTGCTCACGTATGATATTTTTCATCACACTTGCGTAAAGGGCTTCATAACGCGCAGGTATACAGAGCTGCATTGGCCCTTATTACGCCCTTTTTTAGGGTTCCGTAGCCAAAATGGCAAAAACGGAACCCTTATAGTTTCGTCATGTCCGTCTGTCCGTCTGTCCGTCTGTCCGTATGTCACAGGCATTTTACTCGAAAACTATAAGGTGTATTTGAATAAAATTTTGAGGATAGGTGTATTTTGTTAGCCGCTACATAGTTTTGTAATTAAAATGACAAAAAAAAATTTTTTTAGGGGTGCACTCCATACATAAAACTAAAAGTCAATTTTTTTTTTTTCATTGTGACCCCCCGTGTGCACGGCAATCACAAGACGGCGCGCGAGCTTTCTCGATTTTTCTCGCACTATCCGTCTCTCTTCTATTAGAAAACTTGGAAAGAGCGCGCCGTCTTGTGATACTTAGCCGTGCAGTCGTCTTCGAGTAATCGAGGAACATATGTACAATGTAACAAATTAACCTCCTCCTTTTATGAAGTCGGTTAAAAAATAGGTTGTGCTGAAGAAAAAAAACTGCACTCAATTCGTTTCTTCCGTTTGGGATCTACCTACGTATTAGCCACACACAGACATTTACACAAATGTTAAGCTTGTAACAGTTAGTTTGGTTTCACCCAACAATTGATTCAGTGTTTGTACCTACCAATTTGTTTCACAAGGATTGCTTAACTGCAGAAATTAGATGACAAATAGTTTTATTCAGTGACTTTAAAAGGTGAACGTGATCACGAGACCTAATCGAAGGCGCCTTTTCATGCCGTTTTCGACTCTATCGCGCAAGGAAAGGAACCTACCTGGCGGCGACGTCCGTTCTAACCGCTCCGCGCATACCGATAGTGATTCTGCGTATTCCATTCTTCTGTTGATGCTGACCCCATTGTCCATGTTATGACGCCAGTTACAGTATGTAAGGTAATCTCTTTGTAACTACACCAGTGATTGGAAGAATTTACCTGATTTACCTTTATAATCATAATAATCATAGCTCATGCGTTAAATTTACTTACTGTCTATATAGGCTAATTAATCATCATCATTTTTCTTGCCCTTATTCCATTTACTTGGGATCGGCTAAACTACTCTTATAATCCGAAAGTACTCAGTATGAGTTATCAAATATCCAGCGGGTGATCAATCCAATTTCAATAAGTACCTAAGCTGATAGGGATTGTATTTGCCAAGGTAGATGAATAAACCCATTAGATATCTGGGAGTAATGTAACAGTGAGACAACAGTGAACAACACATCACATTCATTCAATAATCATTGTAAAAAGCACATTTACATTGCTATAATGGGTTATATTACTCTTTTTATTTTATCTTTATTAACGTTTTATCTGTATGGTTTATACATCTATGAATAAGTGCAAATAATGTAATGTGCAAGATAGCGCAATAACTATATTGTACAGGTAAGTACCTACATTCCCAACCTAGTGATTTTGTTGGCTTATCTTCTACTTGATTGTCTTTAGTAGGTACAGTGGAGTATAAAAGAGGTCTTTATATTTTTTCCCTACTACAACGCAATAAGGTGAAAAAATGGATAGGTACTTGTTTTTGTAGTCGACTGTACCTAGGTAATTACCTAATCTCCGAGTAATTTGGCATACTGTATCGAAGGACTTACCTACGTATGAGGAAATGATGCATAATAAATAAGATAACAAAAACACAGCTCAGGTACCTGGTACCGTCAGAGGTGATAATTTGCATGAATTCTCAAAATTATATTTGTTTAATGTTGCATTTCCTTCACACAAACCAATTAAAATCACAGATGGTACATACTTACATAAACAGATGATGACGGGGAGTCGACGACACTTTCACTTTTCAAATTGCTTGTGTTCGTTATAAGATTAAGTTAACACTAGATACTTTGGCACTGTTTGCTTTGAGAGCATGTATGTGACCGTGTCGCATGGCGTGGCGGTGGTGTCTGCGCGGAGGCATGCGCGGCGCTCCGAGGCGCGTCTCTCACTGCGCCCGCGCTAACCGAGATCCCTGCATAATGCCGTTAAACTTCAACAACCTTAACAACTTAAACTGCACATCGCTTATCAACAATCTGTTATTTATAAACTACATTTATGGTTTTGAAATGTTTGAGGGGGGGGAGGGGGGGGGGGGGGGGTAATTTCGTTATTTTGAAGGTATTTAGTGTGAACTGTAAATACATAGGTAGGTGACAGAAAAGTACAAAAACAAAGTACACAACTAGGTACATACACTAGTGGCTCTGGGAGCTGTAGAAAACGCGAGCCTGACTTTTTAGGGTTCCGTAGCCAAAATGGCAAAAACGGAACCCTTATAGTTTCGTCATGTCCGTCTGTCCGTCTGTCCGTCTGTCCGTCTGTCCGTCTGTCCGTATGTCACAGGCATTTTACTCGAAAACTATAAAGTGTATTTGAATAAAATTTTGAGGATAGGTGTATTTTGTTAGCCGCTACATAGTTTTGTAATTAAAATGACAAAAAAAAATTTTTTTAGGGGTGCACTCCATACATAAAACTAAAAGTCAAAAAAAAAAATTTATTGTGACCCCCCGTGTGGCACATCAATCGATAGGCCTTTCAAAATAAATATAAGGTTTCTTAGCATTTTTTTTGATTAAGTGAATAGGGTCGGAGATAATCGCCCCGAAAGTCACTAAAATTCTGTCCCCCCCCTCTAATTTTTGAACGGTGTATTTTAAAAATATGGAAAAATTCATGGACATAGGGCTTATTAATTTCATTCACCGAAAATTGTTTTGAACAAGATCGGTTCAGAGGTTTTCGAGATATTGCTGAAAAACTGCCTTCCTCAAAGAAAAGGACGTAAGTGCCGTAAAATTTCTGTGACGATACGACCTTTTTAATAGGCACGGAACCCTTCGTTTTGCGTGGTCCGACACGCACTTGGCCGGTTTTATTTATTTCATTTTCTTTTTAATTTCGAAAAAGTGACTCGGCAAAAAATCTATATAATTAACGAACCTGCTCACAAAATTTCACGACAATCGGTTGAGAAATGCGACCTGTAGAGGTTAATAGCTGGACAGTGTGACAGGCGGACAGCTTAACAGACACCGCAAATCGGACAAATAAACGATTTCTGCCCCAAGTAGCAGTTCGCTTCGCTTCTGTAACGTTTCGCCCTTGGGTCTGAGGATAAGTAAATGAAACCACTATTTAGGCTGTCAGCTTAGGTGCGCAGTCACGACCTGACTCGGGCGTAGCTCGATGACAAGTGTCAAGCTCGGCCAGTCGGGACTCGGGACGGCTACCCTCGCTCGTATATTTATTTGTAGTGCAGAACACTACAGCTCCCTCGTTCGATAAATTCAAAATTTAAATAACTCCCGAATGACTCTCGAGCTTGACAGACGAGACCTTGTTTAAAAAAAATCCGCATCAAATCGGTTCATCCGTTTTGGGTCCCATGCCACAGACAGGCACACAGATGATACACATGTTAAACTTATAAGACCCTTCGTTTGTGTCGGAGGTTCATAAACCGCAGCCAATTTGAATGGAAATAAGTGCACACCCTCATCACTCACATGTGAGAAATTTGCTGATGCATCTACTGGACCCGAGAACAGATGACTCAGTCAGTCACAGATTTTGC
Organism: Epinotia nisella; assembly: GCA_932294315.1. Lineage (NCBI taxonomy): Eukaryota > Metazoa > Arthropoda > Insecta > Lepidoptera > Tortricidae > Epinotia > Epinotia nisella. The sequence continues at coordinate 12,521,857 of OW028679.1, read as the reverse complement.
TAAAGTATTTCACACTTTTCACAGTTTGCATCAGCTCCGCCCCCTATGACGTAAATGGAGCAAACCCAGATAAATTAGGAGTAGATAAGCGTTATCCTCAATATTTTTTACAGGGGCCAACAATGTGGTTTAGTTACCACTTTTGAACCTTCACTCAACCGCGTTTTAGAATTTAGAGTTGAAAACTCTTAAAGCACTTTATTGGCTGACTGTGCGTCATAAACGACATTTACACATAGATAATGATACCCACTCTAAACAATGAAAGTAGATAGGCAAACCCACTTATTAGCTAACTGAACTTCAAACTATTTCCAGGTACGTACCTACCTACCTAATTTGAATATTGAGGATTCGGCTTAAGTTCAAATATAAGGTAAACTTCGATTATTAAATTATTTGAGAGTATTAGATTAGAACAAAAAACATAGGTATTCTTAATGTATGATTGATTGGTAGATACAATGAATTTTCATAATTAACCAACGGTAGTATTAATTGAGCATGTAGGTACCAACCTACTTCTGAAAATAAGACATGATTAGATAAGTTAAGTACCTATTTCAAGCCAGATATAGGAAAGTACCTGGAAATATCCTAATGCATAAAAACTATGTTATAATAAGAATACCTACCATATTACCTTTAACTGGGATTCTTCCTTTTTAAGCTCTTTAACCTTGGTCATTCAAACTGAAGTAGTTAGATATTTTTCTGTTGTTAGGGAATATATATAAAAAAATACCGTTTCTGTCTGTATTTCCCCAGCGCGGCGGTGAACGAAACGCTTATCATTATATTAAATAACTATATCATTAATTCATTATCGTCAACAGGAAACTGTAGCGATAATTTCATTCATATTTAAACTCACCAATTCCCATTTATCGTATATTAGGGTAGATATGGATTTCTTTCTCTCATTGCGTGCCGATACAAATTCAGACCATTGCATTGTGCTGTAAGTAGGTAGTTAGGTACTATACTTCTAGGGATAATACGTAACTAACAAACAAACTATTTTTGGCTCAGTGATCCAAAAAGGACCCTTCGTGCGCGAGTCCGACTCCCACTTGGCCGGTTTTTTTTAAATTTAATAAGTTTATTTTGGCTTATCAAAACAATATGACACAAGAATTCATTTTTTTGTGTATTTGATCTAGTTGAATTCTTTGTCACAAAATATGTACTTATATACACTCAAGAGAAAAAGTTTTGGGTACAGCTTGTACTGAAATTCTATACAAAGTGTACCCGAAACTTTTGCTCTTGATATTTAGACAACAAGTTTGTGATTCTATCACTTAGAACTCTTAGAATATTTAGAACCCGAGATATTAATAATAATATACATAATTTAGACATAGACATCGACATAGAAAAACTTTATTCAACATCACATATTAAACAAAAAATGTACAAACTAGACTTAAGATTAGACTTTAAACCTATACAGTATACCGTACATACGAGGCATAACAATGTGTGATGCTAAAAGGGGCTAGACTCAGCATAATGTTGCAGTAAGTAGGTATAAACCTACATAGAAACGCTGGTTTTCAGTTAGTTAGCTAATTCAAAATGACCTCCATAAAAAAAAGATGGCCGACGTAGGAGTTGGTTCCTATCAAAAAATTAAAAGCTATGAACATGAACGTCAAGGAAATTGGAACACGTACCTTTTTCGCTCTTCTTACTATGACAGTAAGGCATAAAATGGTACGTGAATACATTTCCCTTAGTGTACAGTCAGCATCATAAACATGTATACATTCTAGCACTTTATTGTTCAGCCCACAGAACACTAAATAAAAAGGCGATGTGGGCGTGGCACGCGCGCCACTACTTTGAGCATGCGCTCTTAGCTTTCGCGCCAACGTCACTCACAAAGTTGTAGGCGACGTGGAGGGGATGAGGTGGCGACACCGGTCCCGATAGAAACCGCACTTGATAACTATATTTCTATAGTATTTAGTGTTCTGTGGTTCAGCCAGTCCCGACCAAAGTCCCAAAATCCCGAGAAATTGTTATTTTCTCCCGATAATAGGGTCATTCAATCTGGCAACCCTAATAAACATCGCGCTATTAACTTTTACGCTTAATCCCTTAACGGATGTAGATGAAATTTGGCGTAGAGATAATTTGAGACCCTTGGAAGGATATATGATAGTTTTTATCTCGCAAATCATCCCTTAAGATGGTAGAAGTTTGTTTGGGATAACGATAATTAAAATGGCGCCTATGATAAATTACGAGTATTAGCATTAATTTTTCTAAGACGATAACAAGTTCCACGAAGTCGCGTCGCGGGCAACAGTTATAGTGTTAGATGACCAAGGCAAATGGCTAAATGTAAGCGTTTTGCTTGCTGCTTCTGTCTGCCACCTACTCTAGAGAAACTCATCAACTCGAAGGAATCACAACTACAAATAAAATATTATAGTTATATAGGTAATAGAAGAAATTAATCTTATCACGTCCATATTAAAATAAATGATATAATGGTATGATGGAGATGTGCGGCGTGTTAACAATTTTAACTTCAACCTGAAGTAGGTACCTAAGTAGTAATGTCGTCGCCGGATGTCTGCTGCGGAGCTCGCTACCTAGTACCTATTCCGACTTAAAACTATTTGACTTGGTCGCGAGACTCGTAACAACTATACTTAATGGGAGGCCAATCTTATTCTGGTTCCTCTGAGCCGAGCGGTCGTTTACCAGTATCAACTTTGGCCTGCGCCCGCGTCGCCTGAGCCTGTGCCCCACTTTCCCACCTCCGGTCGATGGCGAAAGCTAACTAAAGGTTGTCACGCCTATAAAACTCTTAGATTATCCCTGCAAGTAGGTGCCTACGCAGATACTAATTTTATACCTACTGTTAGTTAATAGGTACTTAACTTACCAGTGGCGACGTGAAAATTTTAGATGGGCAACCCGGAACAAAAAAAACCGGACAAGTGCGAGTTCAACTCACGTGGTGAGGGTTCCGTAAAATTCCTATTCTCTGAGCATTAGGCGCTCCATACAAAATACACAAAAATATTGAGAATTTTCCCGTTACTTTGAATACTCAAATTTCTTATAGGTTTTCCTGTAATATATTTAGGCAAGGAGCTATTTTCCATATTTTTTTCAGAATTTTAAGCCTAATAGTAGGTAGTTATGGAGATAAGGGGGGAATGGTCAATTTTCGTCTTATTTCCTAAATTACTTCAAATCTATTTTTGATAAAATTAAAAAAAAACTGAGATGCTTGCAACAACCCCTTTCATTTGATATGTCACACACTACAGCACCTCTTTGTTCAGAATTCATTAGTTTACTTTATGCGTCCATCTTTGGGTCACCAATTTACATATGTGTACCTAATTTCAACTCAATCGGTCCAGTAGTTTCGGAGCAAATCGGCTGTGACAGACGGACAGACAGACAACCGAGTGATCCTATAACCTATAAGGGTTCGGTTTTTTCCTTTGGAGGTACCGGAACCCTAAAAATAAATAAAGAGTAGAGTATATAACTATAGGTGTGATGAATGGGCTTGTATGTGCGCTCCGGTACTGGTACTTATACTTACTCACATTTATACTTTTTATTTAAAGCTTGTCTCGTCTCCCATTGAGCATGTACAGGTGCCGATTTACCTAGGTACTTAATAAAATATGTACAATTAGCAGCAGAGAAACGTGACCTATGCGGACCTAAGATGGTTGCCATTTTATCACTTATCGTTGTGGATAGGACATCCATCACTCTCGCACTCGCTTACTTGTCAGAACGTGACGGACGTCTTATCCACAGTGATAAGTGGTAAAATGGCAACCATGCTACGCCCGCAGAATGTGACGGATGTCTTATCGACAGCGATAAGTGATAAAATGCCACGCCCGCTGCTGTATACAAACTTCTATGCAGTAAACATGTTTCTCTGAAGCAGACTGTACTACTTATAAAATAACATGTGATTCCACCGGCGCGTTTTATTTTCTTAATACATATTTTTAAAGTAATATAAGGTTATCCTAGAGCAGAGAAATAGGTATCTACATAACATTCTTGTTGTGTTACTCAGCGGTAGGAATAATCAGGTGTTCGGTAAATTCATGTTTATCAGTTCCAACACTTCCAACGTTTTCTTTGTGTTGGTTTCCAATTAGGTGGAAGCTCGCATAGTATCACGGAGAGCTCACATTAGCTAAACTCTGTAGTACCATGTTAATGTAATGTTATCTGTAGGCAAGTGTGCACAATGAAGATGACGTTGTGGCCTCGCAGGCTCGCACGTAGCTCCGTGCCAGGCACGGCTGACGATGCTAGCGCAATAACATATAAAATCAAACAAGCAAAAACTCTGCCTTTTCAATTCTTCGGCGTTGCCACTGAATCATTGCAAAAATACAGGTGAACTATATTGTTATAGTCATACCTACTCTACTGCTCTAAACATTCGGGTTTCTTATCCAAAATATAACCAAATGTACCTAAAAAGTGACATTTAAGTGATCTTTACATGTACATTTCTTGAATGTTCGTCGTAGAAACCGTAGATCACTTAGTGAAGAGGTCGCACACAAGGCGAAGAAAAGTCAAGATTGTTTAGTAAAAAATTATATTTATTCTTATATAATACCTACTAAAACCGTATGGAATGAATTGTTAGTTCCGATTACTTTCGAGTAAATATTCGTTCTAGAATTAAAAGGCACTCATATCAAATATATTATCATCGATATCCTTTGAGATACTTATATGAGATGTAAGCGTCGACACCGTGAAGAATTCCCAGCACTACTCCAATGTACTGAAACCAATTGAACACTTTCTAACTTATTTATTCCATTAGTAAGCATTGTGTTTTCACGAGCGCGTCGTTTGTTACACGGCTCGTATTGCGCTGGTCAAAGCAATGACCCTGCATTTCTATATTTTCTAGATGTTATTAGGGGGTAGGGTTTGCAATCCGGATCCGACTTGTATGGAAATATCCGGATCCATGGATCCAGATCCGGACATTTACATACAAGTCGGATCCGGATCGCAAACCCTATTAGGGAGCTACCAAAGCCGATCCAAGCGCACGTGGAAGCGATCACACGAAAGAGATTATGTGATTGGTATCGGAAGGGACGGACAAAAATATACCTATCCTGTTTACAAAAGTTACCTTAGTTAATCGTGAGGTTCAATTAATCGTCATCCTCCTAGCGTTATTTCCGGTTGTGCCCTAAAGGAGCCCGGGGTCCGCTTTGGCACCGTAACTCAAGATTTGGTACAGACACTAGTTTTACGAATGCGACTGCCGGCATCTTTCAATCCAGAGAGAAACTAGACCTTATTGGGATTAGACCGGTTTCCTCATGATGTTTCGCTTCACAGTGAGCTTCAATCAATATACAAATTAAATGACTTACGTAGACTGCAGTCATGGCAGGGTAGGCAGAGTACATGCTGATGATGGCGTACTGCGGGTAGAGGTACAGGTTCACCGCCACGCCCATATACGACGACGCCGACAGGTACAGGAAACAGGCCGTAGCGTTAAATAAACACTCCTGTGGACACCGGACGTACGACTCAATTGTTTTGTCCTATATTGTGGAACATGTATTATTATTACCTACATTTTGATACAATATAAGATTCATGTAGGTACTTAGTGGTTACAAAAACCCCTTAAAACGAATCCAATCTCGTCGTCTCAATCGAAATAACAAATTTGAGAGACCTTCGTCGATCAGACATGTTTCAGTAGGTATGCCAAATTCAATCCTATGTCAATGTCATTAGGACTAATTAGGACTTTGACGGAACAAATTTTCACACTTAACCTGTAAATATCTAGTGCCTTAAACTTAAAACCGCAACAAAGAACCCTAAAACATAAAAAAACCAGATAATGTACCTCGAAGATTATTCATTTTAAGTCTTAACAGTATAAAATAAATTCACACTATTTAACCGACTTGAAAAAAGGAGGAGGTTATATGTTCCACTGTATATATATATTTTTTTATGTATGTTCGCCGATTTCTCCGTCAATTGTGGACCGATTATAAAAAATATTTTTTGTTAGAAAATGTATACTCCAGAGATGGTCCCATTGTCACCAAGTCAGGATCTGATGATGGGATCCTAGGGAAATCGAGGGCAAACCTCAAATTTTACAGGCAGGTATTACGTGTTTCATGTATTTTCTAAAGCTATTCAGGTATTTGCGTCTGGTAGTCATCACTTAAGGTTGGTGGGCTGATGATCGAAGGTACAACTCCTAAACGATTAGGAGTTGGAGGATATTTATTGAAATTTTATAGGTACGTATAGACCTTTAATCGTATTGTTTCAAGTTATTCAGGTGAGCACATATCAGGATCTGATGATGGGATCCCAGGGAAATCGAGGGCAACCCTCAAATTTTATAGGCACGCGTGTAGTGATTTTGGTATTTTCTATTATACCAAAATCACTACACGCGTAGCATACAGTGCCTTGCGGGTGCAATACAACAATGCGTTTAGGATGCTGATAGGGCTACCTCGATACTGCAGTGCGTCAGGGATGTTTGCCGATGCCCGCACGGACGACTTTTACGCTATTATGCGTAAAAGAGCGGCATCCCTATTGCACAGATTGCAAGGTAGTGCTAACAGTCTCCTAAACGCATTATCTCGCAGAATAGATTGTCCACTCGTGGGGCGATGTGGCAAGCTGCATGAGCCTGCATGATCACATACTAAATAAATAAATATTAATAAATAAATAATTTAACTATTTGTAACTGAATTATAATGAATGTATGTAATTACTAACACTAGAATTAAGTTCTTATGTACGCTACTAACAAATATGGACAAGTATCCGAAATAAATGATTATTATTATTATTATTTATTTATATGCTTTTTTTCTCCTTTTTACAGGGTAGCTACTTTGAAATGCGGGCCATAGCCAAGCATAACAAAAATTGATGAATTAACCTACTTGGTAAACTTACTCACTTACGAAGCATACTTGCTTACATTACCTAAATACTACTTTCGGATATAGTCGATGATGTCAAAAACTTTCTGGTTATGCGGCATGTATTTAAAATTGTGGCTTTTTGAAGGGTACCTATAATTTGAGTTGGGATCTGGAGGGTCTTCAAGCTATTACATAGGGTTTTGGGCACTACTCCTGTTGTGGAAATAACTATTGGGACTATATGTACTGTGCTAGCTTGCCATTGACGCCTAAGCTCAATGGCCAGATCCTGGTATTTAGTTAATTTGTCGTTAATTGTTGATTGTATGTTATGTGTGTTTGGGATAGCTATGTCGATAAGGTAAATGGTCTTATTTGATTTGTCGTAGAAGGTAATATCCGGTCTATTAAAGTGGATCGTTCTATCGGTTAGTAATGTTCGGTCCCAATATAGTTTATGTTGTCTATTTTCATGTACTATGGATGGTGTATATTTATAATATGGTAGCTGCTTATCAATGAATTTGTTTTTGTGTGCTAGGTACTGATGAACTATAGATGCAACCTGATCGTGGCGGTGTTTGTAGTCAGTTTGTACAATAGTTTTACATGCACCTGTTATATGTTGGATCGTTTCCGGGGCGCTATTGCAGTGTCTGCATGAGTCAGTTTGTCGGCCTAATTCTTTAGTTATATGTTTTCGGTAGTTACGGGTGGCAATGACTTGATCCTGTATTGCAAGCATAAATGCTTCTGTTTCTGGGAATAGTTCGCCTCTTTTCAGCCAAGTGTTTGATAATTCCTTATCAACAAATGACTGACTGAGATCGGCGTGATGCCTCCCGTGTAGCGCTTTTTGGGCCCATGCAGATGTTTTTTGCTGTGGGCTTACGACTTGTTCGTTACGTTGAGTGGTTTTATCATGCAGGTTCAGGGGGGTGTAGTGGGTATCAATTTCAACTGCGTATTTGTGCAATGGTGATTGCTCGGCTTTAGTATGGAAGTAGTGTCTGAGTGTGGTTATCTGTTTATTGTGTAGGTTTTGTATATCTATTAGTCCTCTCCCTCCTTCTTGTCGCGGTAAAGTAAGTCGTTGTGAGCAGGATTTCGGATGATGTTTCCTATGTTTCGTTAAGTTTGTATTAATTGTGCGCTGAAGTTTCTTCAAGTCGGACTGCGACCAGTTTATTACCGCGAACGAATACGTTAAGACCGGTATTGCGTAGGTGTTAATAGCTTTAATAGTGTTACGTGAGTTCAGATATGACTTTAAAATGATATTGAGTCTATGTCTAAATTTTCGGGTGAGTTCTTGTTTTGTTTGTTTCTGATGTATCTGTCTGGATTGATGGAAGCCTAAGTATTTGTATGTGTCTTGTTCGGTCATGTGCTCAATTTGTTCTCCTGTCTCTAATGTGTAGCTATTGCTCTGGATTTGTCCTTTGTGTATAGAATGTATTTTGCATTTATCAATACCAAATTGCATGCTTATATCCTGAGAAAATTCTTGTGTTATGTCAGCTAGTTGAAACAGTTCAGTGATACTGTCTGCGTATATTTTTATGTCATCTACGTACATGAGGTGGGATAGTGTGTGATGAGTATTATCAAATTTTAATTTAAAGCCAACATCAGTTTGATCTAGTAATTCGGATAGAGGATTTAGAGCCATGCAAAACCATAATGGACTCAAAGCATCTCCTTGAAAGATACCTCTTCTAATGCGAATCGGATCGGTACTTAGTGTATTATCTTCCTGTTTAATTGTCAAAGTAGTCTGCCAACTATCCATAGCTGTTTGCAAAAATTTAATTATTGTTGGGTGAATTCTGTATCGGTGTAATATATGTATAAGCCAGCTATGGGGCACTGAATCGAAAGCTTTTCTATAATCTACGTACATGGAGTGAATGTTTCTTTTTCTTCTTAATGCTTGTTTCATGGCAACTGAATCAATAATTAATTGTTCTTTGCAACCTTGACTATGTTTCCTACAACCCTTTTGTTGTTCTTTCAGTATGTTGTGTTGTGAGAGATGACTATAGATAGTTTCACTTATGCAAGCGGTTAGTATTTTGTAAATGGTTTGTAGACAGGTGATGGGGCGATATTTTGCGGGGTTAGTTGTGTCACTGTCTTTGGGGAGCAGGTAAGTACGACCTTGTGTGACGTAGGACGGCATTAAGTCGGGTGATTGTATGAATTGGTTTAGGTGTTTGTGTATAAATGCGTGTGTGCAGGTGAGTTTTTTATACCAAAAGTTATGAATGTTATCTGTTCCAGGAGATTTCCAGTTGTGTAGACGCTTAATTACCTGTATAAATGTGTCAATTTGGATGTGTTCAAATTCCATCGAAGGGATGGTAGACCCGTTGTTGTTATTGTCGATCCAAGTGGCGTTTTGATTGTGTTGGACAGGCCTCTCCCATATGTCTGCCCAATATTCTCGTACTGATTCCATAGGTGGAGTTTCCGTGCTGTGGGGCTGATTATGTTGTGCTACCTCATTTGATGAAATTTTCCTATAAAACCCACTCTCATTATTTACAAATAGTGCGTTTTGAGATTTTCTTTTCGTGCATGCTAAGTACCTTTTAAGTCTGCTAGATGAAGTGTTCAGTTTCTGTTTGAGCGTATCTAGGAAGTGTTCTGGTTCTGTGTTGGCGTTTTCGAATGTAGCATGCATATGATAGGTGTTTTTAATCGTTTCCACTGCTAAAACTATTCTCCTACTTCTGTTGCCCCTAATATATTGTGTTAAACGGCCTATATCTGCTCTGTACTTACTTATTTTACCCTCCAACCTAAATTGCCAGCTTGGTTTATTGCGCTTTCGTACGCAACTCATACCAGTCCTGTTTAGTTTTACTCCTAAATAGGAAGCTGTTGTGTATGCTGCAGTGTAGATGATATTTTGAAGTGTATTAAATTCTATTTCATGGGAAAGATAGTGTGGTATTACCTCATTATCTAAGTAGTTCACAATGGTTATTAGTTTTCTGGATGTCTTTAATTTAGGTATATGCGGTCTTTTTGTGGGGTCTGTATCTTTGAATTTATCTAAGTTATCTTGAAATTGTGTCCGAACGTCTGCTTTGTCTATACTCATGCCCTGCTCATTATTAGTTCTAGATATTCTAGTGTGTACTAGATTCTGTGATTCTAAATGGCTGTTATTGTGATTCTCTTCATCTTCATCTTCATTTTGTTGTGCTGATTCTAAACCATCAAAAGAATTATGTGTGGCAATGTTGATTATGGAACTTTCCATAACCGTGTCTAATTCGCGTACCGATTCGTTGTCAGTAGCTTCTATTTCGGATCGGATCTGATTTTTTATTGCTTCAATTCTAGCAGTGCTTAGTAGTCTATTGTTAACTATAACTCTTCTTTGGTCGGCTATGCGCTGTTCTGATACATGTGATAAGTGTGGGTAATGTAATGTAAACCTTTCATGTAATTTTTTTCTATATGCTGCCATATTAGCTTCTATTTCAGTTACCTCGTAATAAAATTTCATGATCATCTCATTAACGTCTGGTGTCCAAGTCATTCGCCCCATAGTTGTTTGGATATTTGTATTGCTCAGGTATTGTGAGGAATGAGAAATATGTGGGTTGTCTGTTCGGTCAACAGAAGTTGGTGCATTGGTAGAATTAGGATCGTTTGAAATGCTGTCTAGATATTGCTCGACGTCTGTTCGGATTGCATTTAAGGTAGTTTGCGGTAGTAATTTGTTACTAAGTATTGCACGGCGTTGATCTCCAACTCTCTGCCTAGATACATTCATATTCGGGAATTTCGCTTGAAACTGTCTGTGTAAGGGTTCTAAGTACCCACGTTGAAGTTTTTCTAATTTGCTGGTTATTAAGTATGTACGCCAAATGAACCTATTCATTTCTTCAGTCCACTGTTTTCGCGTACGCGTCGTGTTTGTAGTGGGTGCAGGATTAGCGGCGTGTGCCTCCTGCACAACATCTACAGACATAAGCGAGGTTGATGATGATGATGGAGATGATTGTGATGGGAAATAGTGATCGGAATGATGGGATGAATTGGGTGATGGAAATAAACTGTGTAGTGATGAAGTCGGTGATGATACATTTGGGACGTTGATAACTCCCGGCTCATCCTGGTGATCTGCAACAGAGTTCAGATGGGCAGCTCTTGTCCTGTAAGAAGGGTCAGTTGATGGGGTGGATGAACACAGTGAATTTGTATCATCATCCAAATCGGCTGTAGCTTCGACATCGGTGGCCCGCCTGCTCAGCTCTCGATGACCGGCTGTAATATCTTGGTTGACGCGGGCCCGCCTGCTCAACTCCGCGCCACCGGTAGTTCGCATACTGTGGCATCCAGTACCGGCTCCAGATGCGCCCCGGCGACCCCCGGGCAGCGACCGTAAATTATATCTACAATTCTTACCAGGCTCCATGATGAATATCAGGGGTTGGGACCGTTAGTTTGGGAAGTGTTAACAGATGTTGTGCTAAGAGTTAAAGTTCAGCCGTCGAAACAGGTGTGGTCAAGTTGTTATTAACCAGTAATAGATCTTCTACCCGTAAGCCCCCCCACCACGGCAAGGTGGTCCCAATGGGGGGGTTATTATTATTATTATTATTCCTTTATTTATATTTTATCTTAAGTTAGGTTTTTACAATATTGATATAAAAAGTAAAATATAAAACTATACATACAAAATATAAAATCATTATAAAAACCTAACCTAGGGTACCGCCGGCAGCGAGGCGGGGCCTAAACTACCGGTGGTCAGGGCGACAGAGAGAGGAACCTCCTGACTATCCGCGCCGTGTCCAGAAGTACCGCCTTCTGTATCTGACCCTTGACCCAGCCATCTAGCGAGAGTCTCTTAAGGTGGCGGTCGAGACTCTTCGCTATTAAACCGTTCGCCGAAACAACTATCGGGACGATGATCGTCGAATCAACATCCCACATGGCGGTTACCTCGTGAGCCAGGTCTAGGTACTTGCTGGCTTTGTCCTTCTCGGCCTTCACGAGGTTCTCGTCATGGGGGATGGTGATGTCGACGAGCACTGCCTGGCGTTTCGATCGATCTGTCAGCACGATATCGGGTCTATTGGCAAGAATAGTCCTGTCCGTGATGACAGATCGATCCCAATAGAGCGTGGCACGACCATTTTCGAGAACTGGTGCAGGTGTGTACTTATAGTAAGGCACTTCGGAGACCACAAGACCGTATAGCAGAGCAAGTTGCTGGTGAATAATTCTGGCTACAAGGTTATGTCTGTGCAAGTACTCGCCGTTAGCAAGATGACCACAACCGGAGATAATATGCCTGAGTGACTCCCCGGGACGGCGGCATGCCCGACAAATGTCGACCGTACCGTCCTTCAGGATATACCTCCGGTAATTGTTCGTCATGATAACTTCGTCCGCAATTGCACAGACAAAGCCTTCGGTTTCCCCGAAGAGATCCCCGAAACGTAGCCAGTTCACCGACGCGAGCAGATCTACATCGGGCCCTGTGAGGGCCTTATAGAACCGCCCGTGAAGCTCCTTGCTCCTCCATTCCGCCTTGCGGTCCTCGGCGCTCATTACTTTAAGTCTGCGCCAGTTTTCGTTTGCCAAGGAGAGTGGGGTGAAGTTTCCGTCCACTGCTACTACGTCGCGATGCATCCCACACTCGTTGTTCAGGAAATAATCCCGGAGGCTGCACACTTCGCGGTTGTGGAGGTCTTTGGCATTTAAAAAGCCGCGACCTCCACATTTCCGCGAGATGTACAGTCTCATAACAGACGAGCGTGGGTGTAGCATGCGATGCGCAGTAAGCAGAACACGGACTCTTCGGTCCAGGGCATCCAGCTCAGTCTGGGTCCACCTTAGTATGCCAAAGGAGTAAGTAAGCAAGGGCATCACCCAGGCGTTGAAGGCGCGCACCTTGTTGCCGCCCGACAAAAGACTATTAAGTACTTTTGTCAGACGACAAAAGAAGCGCTCCTTCACCGCCCGCTTTACGCCCTCACCCTCAATACCCAATGACTGTGACATACCAAGATACTTATAGGTTTCTGCTTCGGAGATAGATTTGAGTGACATTGTCTCAGAAAGTTGTAAATTTGTTGAATTTACAACTTTACCCCGCTGTACATGCATAACCGCACACTTATCGACACCAAATTCCATTTTGATGGCGCCACTGAATACTTCAGTTGTTTTCAGTAGTTCCAACAGGTCATGTCTATTCGGTGCAAATAGCTTAAGGTCATCCATATAGAGCAGATGAGAAATGACCTCACCCTCTCTCCGAAGCCGGCAACCTAACCCTGAATCCTTCAGCAAGGTGCTGAGCGGATTCAGCGCTAAGCAGAACCACAGAGGACTCAGGCTGTCGCCCTGGAAGATCCCACGTTTTATTATTATTATTATTATTATTATAACTCGTGTATTTACCCTCGGAAATCGCAATTTGGGTGAAGTGGAACTGATGATGAAGACCACAGATGACTTATGGAACTCCTTAAGGATGTAGTAGTACGTCAAGGATTCTGACATGATTCCGTTGAAGTAGCAACTAATGAAGTGTCAATTTTGAGATCTTTGAGGAATCAATGGAACTCCTCAAATATATCAGCCCACATATAGCGACTTGGGTTTTTTAAATAATAGTCAACGCATTTCGTCTCGGAAAGCAATTCATGTGGTAAATTGGAAAGGCAATGTGGAAATTTTCATGTTGGCTTGGTGAAGTACTGAATGGAAGTCGGTTTAAACTTTGTTTTTAAAGTAATTGTTTAGTTCCATAATTTCTAAATCATTACATTACTAAGAATAGTTATCACAAAAAATGTGGCTAGCAATTTAGAACTGGCACTGAACGTGACCAAAACTGGATTCCAGAGCATTTAAATGGCCAGATTATTCTCAAAATTGACAAAGAAAATCTATTGAACTGACCGTGTTTAGTTTAGTAAAAAAGCAGGTATTGGGGTTATTTAAAACTGACTTCCAAAAAAGGAAGTTGTTACCTCAGAACTATGTAATTTTTACCCGGTTTCGCGTACATCGCTATTTAGATTTTTTTCTAAAGCGACATTTGCATTGCATTCGAAAAGCATCACGTTCAGTCCCCTGAGACCGATTTTTAGGGTTCCGTACCCAAAGGGTAAAAACTATTACTAAGACTTCGATCTCCGTCTGTCCGTCTGTCACCAGGCTGTATCTCAACAACAAAACATAATAGTTAGACAGTTGAAATTTTCACAGATGATATATTTCTGTTGCCAACAACAAATACTAAAAAACAGAATAAAATAAATATTTAAGGGGGCTCCCATACAACAAACAGCTTAACTGGTACAATTTTTTTCTAGAAACGCTCAATTATCAGATAGCCTTACCAAGACGGACTGCCTTATGAGATGCTGCGAGTTGGCCGAGACGACGTAGCAAGCGATAAGCAGGGCGGTGGTGAGCAGGCAGGCCGAGGCCGTGGTGAGGAACCCGTGGAACGCGGCGCCCAGCGTGCCGGCGGCCGACATCCCGTACTTCACCAGCAGGCTCTGGCACAGGCCGCCTAGCATCTGTATACGAGCAATGTTGATCATTCATTAATTTCATTATCTACTTCTATTTGTTTAGTATGAGCTGGCGCCCGATTCGAGATACAAAGTACACCGTCTGCGGAATGTTGTTTCTCGGTAATCAGAGTGACATTAGTTACTTGGATTGTAAATATTCGGTGAATCATTTTCGGAGTAGTAAAATTTGAAAAAAAAATATTTCGCAACATCGATAGGTTACCGTCATTATTTGTTGTTATTTAAAAATCCCAGGTTTTTTTCCATACAGCTGAACAACAACGCCGACACCAAAGCGATGGTCTTGATCGATCCGAATTTCCTTTCCCTGGCTTGACTGATTAGACGAGTAAATAACATATCATTCTCTGCCAAATAAAATACTAAGAGTAGGTTTTAACCGACACAATTCAGATCCAATAAATGATGCTGATCACGTATCATATAAAATGTATTGCCACCAGAGTACATGCTTTTTGTCGGATCGGATCCGACCCTGCCCCGCTATTCTGTAACTTATTTTAACCTCACCTCACCGTTCACCCACACATATATCTTGACGCCGCGATTCTTAGTGACTAGGCGTAATCAGAGAGGTCTAGTTTCGTTAGGCGTGACGAGAGAGGTGAGGCGCATTAGCGCGTTCCGAATAACAGCCCAGACAAGCGGGAGCTAGCCCTAAATTGTGTTCCACCCAATTGAGAGTTTCACTAGATGGAGTAGGTAGATGGCGTAATAGCCGAGTCCTCGCTACGGAATGCAATCTCGATCTCGCAAGATCTCGTCCATGTTATGCGAGACTGAGTCTCGTACAATTTTTGTAGTAGATCTCGCGAGATTGCTAGATTGAACTTTCCATATAAAACACTACTTACATGACAAAAGTTTTATCTGACTGACAAATAAAAACTTACTTTTATTATTTTACTAGCTTCTGCCCGCGACTTCATCCCCGTCGAACTCGTTTATATCGTAGCTCCATACAAACTTTCACCCCCCTTTTTCCCGCTTAGGGGATGATTCCCGGGATTAAAATATGCTATATGTTAATCCAGGCTATACACTATACATATGTATACCAAAATTCATCTTAATCCGTTTAGCCGTTTTCGCGTGATTGAGTAACAAACTTAGATGTTTAGATGTTTGTTACTCAATCACGCTTAAACGGCTCAACCGATTTGGATGAAATTTTGCACAAAGATAGTTTATAATCTGGATTACAATATAAGATTCACGCAGACGAAGTCGTGGGCGGAAGCTAGTATAATAATATGAACTACTAGTAAATATACTAGTAGTCACTAATATGATGAATTGATGTATATATGTCTTCATCTAAAAAGTACATACACCATCGATTGGGTTGTTTTTCGGGTTTAAATAATATTATGTGTCTTCCGGGACCCAAACTTGGTACCTACGTGTAGGTATGTATCTACTTAACTGCGACAGACAGACGCTTTTTTTTCGTATATATATGTGTACATATGTGATATGTGATTGCAGAGGCACCAGCCTAAATATTGTAGTGTTTTTAGTTTTTGAATAAATCATTTATCGTTATAATTTATCATCAACTTAAATATAAGACTTACCGCTTCAGCGAGTTTAATCAAGCCATGTTGCGAGGTTAGGTACCCGAGATTGAGGCACTCGCAACATCTGCAGCAGCAGCACTTGAGGCCCCTCTCACCAGCGCCTCCTGGCGCCACCCGGACTATCGTCGGACCTCGTGGCATTTCACAATATTACAAATTTAAAAAAATACTCCCAACCCACAGATTCACGACCTAACGTCGATACTGAACACTTTGTAATCGTTGGATTCTTCCTCCGCGCCTGGGGGGAGCCGTGTGAGGCGTGCCCTCTCTCGGGGGATAGTTTTTCGACCGTTCGTTTGGTGTTGCGTTTTCGGCACTACTTGCCCTCCACAAAGTGCAGACACGACTCATCCGACAGGAAGCAAAGGAGAGTTCAAACACTACACTACACGGTCAGTGTTATTAACAATACGTATTTTTAGATATTTTGCGCCCGCGCAAGTTCAATGAACTTTCGAACTATTGGCCTAATTATGATTCCGAAGCACTGAAATAGTTATACATTCTTTTATTTTGATAGTGACAACCTTCCCTGAGAAATGTCGGGCCTTGTTTGAATATGTCGCGTGCTCTAAGGATGCTATGGAGTGTGCCGACGCGACGTATAAAAATAGCCCGACAAACTCCCGCGACTCCGAACATTCAGAACAGTTGAACGACTTCTATTTATGGATTAGGGTGGCCCCTATATCCAAATCTGATCCCAAACAATAAAACAAGTCGTTTACTAAAAATTAAAAATATATTAAAATAAAACTTGTATAATTGTACAACATTGATAGCAAAATCTGTATCTACATACAATTATATGCTTGAATTGTAATTATATCATTGGTATAAAACAATACACAGTACAAAATCTTTAAAAAATTATAAACTTCACGTTGTAAACAGGAGTCTTATGCATGTAAAAGGTGGAAGTAGAGTTTAATTATTACATTATCTCATATAAACTATAACTATAGCTTCTTCCCGAAATTTCGTCCACATATACCTAAACATATACGTCGTTACTCCGCATGGGATGATTTCCGGAATAATAACTATACTATGTACTTATTCAGAACGCAAACTATTTTTATAAAAAATATTATCTTCGCATTAAATGGGTTTGGGTAAGTTGGTTCGATTTTTCTTTCAGCGGCCACTTATATATTTATTAATTGTGGAAATTATAATACCATCATAAAATATAATTTGTGTATCGTTACATAATAGTAGCCGAGATATATGAGGTTAAAGTTATCAATTTTACTATAAAAACACCATTTTTATGAATTATTTCTTGTCCGATTACATATCAGAATATGTATATTTAATTGTCATCCTATACAAAAGCGGCCGCTCTCCTAAAAATACCTATATACCATTTTTAAAGTGGCAACTTTTTTACACAAACTCCTTTTAAATGCTTTACTGACGACAGATCCTGCATAGGGCGAGCGTACAGTCAGGCATATTAATATACGTACATAAATAAATAAATAAATATTACGGGACAATCTTACACATATCGAACTAGCTTCATGGTAAGCTCAATTAGGCTTGTGTTATGGGAACTAGACGACAATATATTTAATAGATATAAATACTTATACAAAGGAAACGTCCAAGACTCAAAAACAAATATTCATGTTAATCACACAAATCAACATACAAAAAAAAGTCTGTACATAAAAAAGGACATAATATCTATACACGCCTTTATGACATTGACGATAGAGTCCTAGATATTTATGTACGTATATTAATACCCCTGTACTGTACCTATCGGGCGGATCAAGGTCGTTGTCTGTGATCCGGGAAGGAATAGTGCTGTACGGTACGTTCTTCGTTCTTACACTTGCCGGATGCTCGCCCGACGCCCCGGATAATCCAGGTCAAGCCATCAGTATGCAGAACAGCGCTTTTTTGAAGTGGATACTTCTTTGCTCGCGTTCTTGTATAGGGGTACAGTTCAAAATGTATCACGTGACTTCCGGAATAACTTTTTGTACAGAAACCTAATCTGATTTCAAGTAATTGTTTGTTACATGTTTTAATCCTTCTTTATTTGCCATTAGTTGTTAATCACCAAAATTTATGTGGCGGCTATGAAAATATTGATGAAATTACCGCTATTTTAAGCGAGTCAAATGACCTACGTCAGTCAATGTTGTCATATATACCGATTTATCTGTACTTATACAGATTTTAGTGAATTAATTCAGATGAATATTTTATGGGTACAACATAATAGCAGATTCCTTTAAATAAGAAGTATCCACTTACACTTAATTAACGGTTGTATCTCCGACACAACCCGCTATTCGTTGTAAAGTCGGATGGGTCATTTTTGATTCTTATAAACTGTACTTACCTAAATTTTATGGCTAAATTTCAGATGCACTACTTCGTAGCACCGATATTTAGCCGAGGCAAAATACGGTTTCAAAAAACATTAATTTATAATAGCGTTTTTTTTGTTTATTTCATTTTAAAACATTATTCTGAGATGCTTTATCTTTATTCAAGAATCCACCAAACTTTCCACCCGGAAGTAATTATATAGATATAAATTAAACATTCATTGTCTTTTTTATTTTATTTATATTGAATATTGTAAAGCAAATGTAAATGAACCTAAATAAAGATAAAAATATATATTTATATATTTATCCGGACTTTTTAGGAGCTAACTGAATATTGATTTTTTTGATGTCTGATTTTTTGGTGGATTTTGCCTCTAGGTAACAATTTAATTGATAATATATCCGTTACATTAAAAAAAATAGCTATTATAAATTATTTCCAAATATGTCATTTTTTCCATACAAGTTGTCAGTTCATTGCCTGGACTAATTGTAGGCACTATACAGAGTGTTTTTTTTAAATGGGACAGTATGGGGAAATCCGAATCTAAAGGAGATAGAGGAAAAGTGTCCAAGGAGACATTAGGTGTTTTTTTATGTAAACAAATTTGGCTCATTAAAATTTTTGGTCAAGCGTGAGTTGTTCTTAAAAAATGATAAAGTTGGTCAATTTTTTTTTTGACGCGGGTCGACTCTGTTTCATGTAAGGATTATTTCATTGTATGGAAAGAAAAAAATCTGAACAGCAGAAGTTGGTCAAATTTAATGAAAACTAATCTTCATACAATTGCAGTATTCGCCTTTTAATATTGCTACAAGTGCCTAGGCGTGTAAAAAAATATTTAAAATTATTCCATTTTTAAATTTCGATAATCCATAAGAGCTCCAGATGATTCAAGAGAAGAACATTTTTTTTAATCTTCGTAAACATCATGGCACGCGATAGTCTTGAAATTATAAAAAAAAGAATTCAAATTTGGAACGAGTGGCCCCTACGATCGCCCGACTTAACGCCATTAGATTTTTTCTTATGGGGTTACCTTAAGGGTCGAATTTATGAATCCCGATACAACTCCGTACAAGAATTAAAAGATGCTGTTTACAACACTTTAAACACAATTCACCATAAGTCTCTGTTAAATGCAACTAGAAGTGTCTTGAAGCGTGCTCGTACCTGCATAAGACAAGACGGCGGCCATATCGAACATTTACTCAAGTAATAAACCAACTGTATGAAGATTAGTTTTCATTAAATTTGACCAACTTCTGCTGTTCAGATTTTTTTCTTTCCATACAATGAAATAATCCTTACATGAAACAGAGTCGACCCGCGTCAAAAAAAAAATTGACCAACTTTATCATTTTTTAAGAACAACTCACGCTTGACCAAAAATTTTAATGAGCCAAATTTGTTTACATAAAAAAACACCTAATGTCTCCTTGGACACTTTTCCTCTATCTCCTTTAGATTCGGATTTCCCCATACTGTCCCATTTAAAAAAAACACTCTGTATATACGAGTATCGAGTATGTTACTTAACACGATCGGTGACACTACGTCCAGTACGTCCACAGGCGTACCATGTGTAGTGTAACACATTCGCTGTCAAGAATCGGTACGCGCTACGCTCGTAGCCGATCCCGTGGTTTTTCCCCGTATGTAGCGGAAAGCGACTACGGCGTAGGCGCCCGCTAGTCTGGTTCCCAGCACTGAATGTGTTAATAACGCCTAATTGACAGTACTATCAGCGACAGTGTTAAACTGTAAATAGTTGTGCGTTTTTAGGGTTCCATTGTCGACTAGGAACCCTTATAGTTTCGCTTTGTCTGTCCGTCCGTCCGCGGATAATCTCAGTAACCGTTAGCACTAGAAAGCTGAAATTTGGTACTAATATGTATATCAATCACGCCGACAAAGTGGTAAAATAAAAAGTGTTTTTTTTTTATTTATTAGGGTACCTCCCCTATACGTAACGTGGGGAGTGTTTTTTTTTTTCATTTCAGCCCTAACGTGTGATATATTGTTGGATAGATATTTAAAAATGAATAGGGGTTTGCTAAAATGATTTTTTGATCATTTTTTCGGAGATAATTGCTCCAGAAGTAAAAAAAAATGTGTCCCTTCCCCCCTCTAACTTTTGAACCATAAGTTTTAAAAATGTGAAAAAAATCTCAAAAGTAGAACTTTAAAAAAACTTTCTAGGAAAATTATTTTGAACTTGACAGATTGAATAATTTTTGAAAAAAATTACAAAATAATTTCTGAACTAAGTTTGTAATTTTACCGTATAAGCAAGTGTTTATTGTACCTGTAATTTCTACAAAATCACAATGAATGTAACAAATAGCCCATTCTTTTAACGCTTAAGTGGGGACACTTACTGTGACGGACGAAAAACTACGGAACCCTACACTGAGCGTGGCCCGACACGCTCTTGGCCGGTTTTTTGTTACTTTTTCGGGTTCCGATACCTCAAAAGGAAAAACCGGAACCCTTATAGGATCACTTAGTTGTCTGTCTGTCCGTCTGTCATAGCCGATTTGCTCCGAAACTACTGGACTCCTACTACACATATGTAAATTGGTGACCCAAAGATGGACGCGTAAATTAAATTAATGAATTTTGAACAAAGGGGCCACTTTTGGGGGGTAAACTAGAAAATATAAATATATCAAATGAAAGGGGTTGTAGTAAGCATGTCAGAATATTTTTTTTCATAATTTTAGCAAAAACAGATTTGAAGTAATTTTGGAAAAAAGACTAAAAAACAAAATATTCATGCTCATCACCAATGGGCAGCCGATGGTTCCAATATGGTGACGAAAGCATACGATGGATAAGACTTTTATTAAATTTCGAGTAATATTTATGACTATGATTTTATAAGAAATTTGAGTGATGGTGATAAAGTTCCAAATAATTCGCACCTCTTACAGATAGATGTAGAGAGGTCATTTTCCCTGAACAATTGGATAGTGAACTATAAAAGGAATGGACTGAAACTATCTAATATACAAAAAAATATAGTTATTTAGGTACTTCAACAGTAAAATTATATTACTGTTTTGTAATTATGTTCTCTTTTTAGGGTTCCGTAGCCAAAATGGCAAAAACGGAACCCTTATAGTTTCGTCATGTCCGTCTGTCCGTCTGTCCGTCTGTCCGTCTGTCCGTCTGTCCGTCTGTCCGTCTGTCCGTATGTCACAGGCATTTTTCTCGAAAACTATAAGGTGTATTTGAATAAAATTTTCAGGATAGGTGTATTTTGTTAGCCGCTACATAGTTTTGTAATTAAAATTACTAAAATATTTTTTTTTAGGGGTGCACTCCATACATAAAACTGAAATTCAAAAAAAAAATTTTCTTCGTAAGCCCATGTGTGGCACATCAATCGATAGGCCGTTCAAAATAAATATAAGGTTTCTCAGCAAATTTTTTGATTAAGTCAATAGAGTCGGAGATAATCGTCCCGAAAGTCACTCAAATTCTGTCCCCCCCCCTCTAATTTTTGAACCGTGCATTGTAAAAATATGAAAAAAATCATGGACGTAGGGCTTATTAAATTCTTTCAGCGAAAATTGTTTTGAACAAGATCGGTTCAAAGGTTTTCGAGATATTGCTGAAAAACTGGCTTCCTCAAAGAAAAGGACGTAAGTGCCGTAAAATTTCTGTGACGATACGACCTTTTTAATAGGCACGGAACCCTTCGTTTTGCGTGGTCCGACACGCACTTGGCCGGTTTTTTTTAATCAATTGCAGTCATATCCATATTACGTATATCCTTCGACATTATTTTGACGTAATTTGCATCCGTCAGCCACTATTAAATTACTCATCACACAAATATTTGCCCTTTCCGGGATTCGAAACCAGGACCGTTAGCCTACCTATAACGTTTTTTAACCCCCGACGCAAAAAGAGGGGTGTTATAAGTTTGACGTGCCTGTGTGTCTGGCTGTGGCATCGTAGCTCCGAAAGGAATGGACCGATTTTAATGCGGTTTTTTTTTGTCCGAAAGCTCGGATCGAGAAGGTTCTTAGCTACGTTTCAACAAAATTGGTTCAGCCGTTTTTGAGACATTGAACTTTGAAATGAAAAGGGGGTTTTTCAACTTTGCTAAGTTGTAGTTACTGCAAAACGTCGACTTGCGGTTTTGCAGATTCGACTCTAACTTATATTCACTAAGGACCAAGGAGGAATTTACATGACAATTTATAACCAATCATTACTAAAAATGGTAAATGTACTCGTATCAAAATTAAATAAAACTGGGCAGATCCCTATTGTTTAGGTAAGTACTACAAAATAGTAAAATCTTTAGCTTTAGCTTTAAATAGTAAAATCAATTCAACATTTTAGGTGATTTTAGTCATAACCACTTTACAGTGTAAAACTTTTAACACATGAACTACAGCAGAATATAATAGTAGATTGTTAACCAAGGGTTGAAAGCCACCCATTTTCCGTCGAGATATTTCGCTAATAGTTCGAGACTGAAATGGGTGGCTTTCATCCGAGTTAAACACTCTAGTTTTCATTTCGAATAATAGGAATATAAACAACACACAGGAAATACAACATCAAAAAAAATATTACTAAAAAATTATAAGCAATCTAAGATCACATATTGAAATGCGGTTGTATAGATTTTTGCCGTTGCTCAACAAGTGTAGACCAACTTTAAATAGTGTTTGTGTGTGGACCATTTTTGCGCCGCGCCGCGCTTAAATAAATGTATTTATTACTTTTCTAAATGGCTTTAATAACTTTAATTGACTTAAATTACAACTTTTTAGATAACGTTACCGTATTAACTTACAATAAACATCAAAAAAACAATTCAGTTTAACGAAGTGTGGCTGTTTAGATTCATGCCATTGGTCATTGTTTTTTTTTATTACTTTTCAGCCCTAGGGGCGACATGCCTCACTTTCAACCCGCTATTCAGATAGAATATATAATATAAAACAATAGTTTTTCATCTCTCATATTCTGAAAATAGGTCATTGTTTACCTATTTTCAGAATATGAGAGATGAAAAACTACTTTTTCATATCATAAAGACATAATGAAAATTTATACGCAGCTTAAAGCGAGTTTTTAACTTAAGTCCTCCTTTATCTTTGTCTAATTTTGTCCCCCTGTGTCACTATCTCATCCTTCCTCTTCCTCCGTATGTCACACATATCGTTGGTGTATTTTTTTACTAACTGTAGGTGTAGCAAACTGTTGTAATTGTCTTCATTGTTAGCCACAGCTTTTTTGTGGAGTTAGCGTGACGTGACGACAGGGTTAATTATATCATTGTGTATATGTAAATGACTGTTACTTGCCTAGTGCAACAGTTTTTTTTTTGTGTTTGCACGAGTGTGCGATTGGGAAACGACAACTTTAACTTTTTATTTATTAAATTAAGAAAAACCAAGTAATATAAAATAACGGAAAATAAATTAATATTTAAGTCTAAGAAACAACCTCAGACTGTAGAAGGGATAACAACCAAACATTTCAATAAGTAAATCTGTTAGTGGCTTGGCGTATAACTCTGTATTGGCAGACATATTTGTGGAAAGAACCAAAGTAGTCAGTGTTCAATTAAGTAGAGCTGATGATAACCCATCACACCGCGATCGTGAATCTTGTTCAATGTGCATACAATACTATAATTCTGTTGTGTGACCACGCACAGAGAACACACTTGGAGTGACTAGTTAAAAGAAAGTATCTAATCTACCTTAATTAGTTAATAAATTATATTCTATTTTTATTTTTTGAAATGCCTTGTCAATCCTGTCATGTAAGGGTTGATTTAAAATTTCAAGTACAAATGACGGTACTTACGAATGGCATTAATTAATTAATCTTCGTAAAACACTCATAGCATAAAAAAAATCTTTGAAATCTGAATGAACGTACAGACCTACCTTTTAATGTACATAATAATGTGGTAACTATAGAATTACTAACTCTGTAAAAGGCAGATTTAAGGAAGATAATATTATGGATAGCCTCTTATAATAGGCATTAAGTAGGTATAAAGTATTGCTGTTGATTTTTTTGTTATTTAAATTCCGCGGTACGAGCGATTCGCCAAAAACGTGCTGATCAGATATAGTCCGGCCAAAACCAGACCCATTACCTGAAAATAAACAAATAATGTTATGCACAGTCGCAGAATGAAAAGGTTCGTCATTTTTAAACTTTAACGACATTGACAAGAAAATGTGCACCATTCCGTTGCTCTACTTTTAAGTAAAGCTGCTAAAACCAGCACAGATTGGTCGGTTTTCTAAGTTTAATTGTTGAATTACCTAATCGTAATTAAACTACATACTTAACACCTACAAATAAAAATATTTAAGTCTAGGTACTGAATAAAACAATATTAATTAAAATTTACTTTAACACAGACTTCAATAAAATGGCGCCGAATATAGAATAAAACGGAAGAGGATACATAGCAAAAAACGTTATCGCATTTTATTTGTTTCATTTCATGCGCGCGTTCCGATAATTTAGCGCGGAAGTAAGTGCGCAATACAAATAGAAATACGATTGGGATGGGAAGCAACGAACAAAAATAGTCCTCTTATGTTTGATACCTTCTAACTTCAAAATCATAATAGTAGATTGTATGACAAGGGGCTAAAATAAGCCATTTTACCACGAGATGGATATTTTCCCGAGCGAAGCGAGGGAAAATAATTCGAGGGGTAATATGGCTTTTAGACCCGAGTTATACACTCTACTTTTCACTTCGACTGCGAGAAAATAGTAAAACAAAGATTATCCATCCACAATCAATAACAAATTTCACTGCGAAGAGATTGTTCAATTTAGCGTGAGGCGTTTTCTTTTTAATGATTTGGAATTAGGGACTAAAAAACACCTGATGTTTGATTGGTCGATTTTAATATGTAGCTGTATTCTGGTTGGTTGATAGCAAAGAGAAATGTTTTTTGAAAGAGTTGTGATTGGTGGATTTAAATGATTTGGAATTAGGGACTAAAAAACACCTGATGTTTGATTGGTCGATTTTAATATGTAGCTGTTGGTATTCTATTTTTCACATCTCATGCTCGAAAAGTGTGTCATATTAGGCTTAATAAGCGGGGCTAAAGTAGTTAATTTAGCCCCTAGGGAAAATATGTATACATATTTATGATTTTTAACACATTTAAATTGACCAATCAAAACACTTCACCATATTAAATCCACCAATCACAACTCTTTCAAAAAACATTTATCTTTGCTATCAACCAACCAGAATACCTACAGCTACATATTAAAATCGACCAATCAAACATCAGGTGTTTTTAGTCCCTAATTCCAAATGATTTAAATCCACCAATCACAACTCTTTCAAAAAACATTTCTCTTTGCTATCAACCAACCAGAATACAGCTACATATTAAAATCGACCAATCAAACATCAGGTGTTTTTTAGTTCCTAATTCCAAATCATTAAAAAAGAAAACGCCTCACGCTAAATTGAACAATCTCTTCGCAGTGAAATTTGTTATTGATTGTGGATGGATAATCTTTGTTTTACTATTTTCTCGCAGTTGAAGTGAAAAGTAGAGTGTATAACTCGGGTCTAAAAGCCATATTACCCCTCGAATTATTTTCCCTCGCTTCGCTCAGGAAAATATCCATCTCGTGGTAATATGGCTTATTTTAGCCCCTTGTCGTACAACCTACTATTATTCTACCACGGCTGGTCCGAATTTATCCAGTTATCAGGCTATTTCCAAAAGCACAACTAGTTTAGATATTAGTAATTGCGTTTCAACTTACCGAAGCAGCCAAAAATGAGTCATAAACGCTTTTACTGTAAGAACTTTTGTGCTGATTAACTTCAATCAATAAAGTAAGGCCGGCAGCCAAGTACAGTATGAACGCCAATCCATGGTATATCACCTCCTGAAAAATAAAGTAAAAGATACATGTTAGAAAATACATATATAATTTGAACGAGTGAGCGAAGCGAAGGTAGTTCTCCGTTTCAGCTTGGGGGAAAATTATAATCGTAAGTATGTTCGGATGCCCGGCTGTTCTTCTCTACAGGTCGCATTTCTCAACTGATTCTCGTGAAATTTTGTGTGCTGGTTTGATGATTAGATTTTTTTGCCGAATCAGTATTTTGGAATGTAAAAAAAAACGTTTGAAAAAAGACAGGCTCGCGAGTTCTAGGTATAGCTTGCCAAGCCACTAGTTATAGTTTTTGTGACATGACACATCCGATACGAAAGGCAATCCCTAGCGAGCCCAATGCCCTTACGAGTTTTTCTCAAAATTAGGGAGGAAATTTAAAAAATATAAGAAAATAACAAACAAACAAAATCCTAAAATGGGGCGCCGGGCGCGCCTACAGTTTCATAACTCGTGTTTCAAAGGAGTAAAATGATATGTTCACAACGAAGGCGATACCTACGAGTATAAGAGAACAGTTCAACTTTGATCCCTCATTTGAGGGCAACAATTGCATTACTTATTGAGAAATAATTGCTTATTATCCCGCAATTAGTTGTTTAACTTACGTAAACTGTCTTAGATATGAGGGATGCCGTTGACAGTGAGACCAGGCACGCCGTCAGAAGGCAAAACGTGCCGATCAAAAACGCTACAGCCATCAGGAAAAAGAAGAGTTCTGGAACCCTCAAGTAGTAAGCTTTGTTGTCAACATAGTACCCAATGATGCCCACGCATACCGCGCCCAGCACCTGGAAAACAAAGAAACATCGTTTAGGTTTAGTCGATTAGTTACGAGTAGGTACATATCATTTATACGAGCTATACAATATAAATGGTCAATTTGTGAGGGACACTGATAAATATTCAACATTGATACGATACGACCTTGTTGGGTTACGTGGCTGGTTTTTGTTTTCGACTGGTTAATTAACCAACCGATTATAACAAAGTTCTTGTGCTTAAGAGTTTATTTTTATGGGCTCAAAATATGTATTACATTTATACCAACTTAATGCAAGCATGCACAAAGTAGGCCAGTGAGCGCCAATTTAATCAATCATATTTTTTTAATATAAAAATATGGTTGTAAACAGAATCCAAATTACCATGATCATAAACAATATTAGTGGAGTAGATAAGTACATCGTCGCAACAAAGAATTTAAATAATAACTCTTAATAAAAATTTGCTACGGGCTTATTTCAAAACAAATGTTACCATGTCCTCAACGTATTTATAGGCATGTTAATGATAAAATACCTGAGGTAGTTAATTTTTCATTATCTTCAGGCAAATGCTTTATTTTTCGTGATTTCAATACTTACAAGTAAGTAGATACCTATTGAAATCACGACTACTAGGTTATAAACACTGTTCCAATAAACGAATCCAATGTTCTTAACATATATTTCCGTATTGAGAGTTATTAAGCCACTTAAAAAACCTATTCGATGATTATGAGCATATGTATCATAAAAATCATAAGTTAATAATAATAAATGGATGATGAAATCTAAACATTTTCGACATGAGTTAATTAAACAAGCATAAGTCATGACTAAATTGTAAAGAATGTCTTCCTATTAACCTTATGATGTTCATGGTACCTACATCTAACAAATCTATTAAGCAACCAACGTAACGTACGGTCGCGGGATATAAATATTTAAGTATTTTTTTAAGTTTTTGGAATTCATTTTAACACCTTACCTAATTGTAAAGGCTATAGTTAGATGCTTGGTAAGTCAATATAGCCGATAGTAAAATTTTCCCACTACTTGGTACAACCCAATTTTGATTCCAGATTTTCAGTTGGTTTCCTCAGAAGAATGATGGTTTGAGCGCGAATACGGCAGGTACAAAATAATCATCGCTTATAATAGCGGCCACGCTGACGCATACGGAGTTGACATCATAGCGTAGTATTTCAAGGAAAACGGAATGACGAGTACCTACATTGTTTATTTGTAAGGCTGTTTCCTCAGAGGACATCGTTTCAATAATATGAATGAGGTATTTCGCCAATAAATTCCATATAAGTGTAGTGCATTAATTAATACCTACATAAATGGGCACCCAATACCTAACGCCTAGAACTAGAATTGATATCATTGATAGCACGGGGTCTGTTCGAATTTATTTGTAAGGATGTTTCCTCAGATGACATCGCTTCAATAATACAAATGAGGTATTTTGCCTCTAAATTCCGTATTAGTTGTATTGTAGTTAAAACAATAATAACTGGGCACGCCATTTTACCTAAATATTTATCTTATTTTTTATTAGCTTATTGTGTTCCACTGCTGGCCAAAGGCCTCCCCTTTTTTCCGCCACTCGTCTCGGTCCTGTGCTAATGTTCGCCAATCTGAGTGTATATCCTGTTAACTTATTTATTTACGTCAGGCAACGAGGCTCATATTCACAAATACCTTACAGACTAACATACATGTATATCAATGATATCATACAAAAACACCATACAAAACGTATATACTTGACGTCTTTCAAGTAACACGGCGACGCGAGGCGCATTTTCTGGGCAGTCAAATAACAGACCTCGAAATCGCCGGAAAAGTATACCCTTCAGCCAGATCTCCCCCTTCATATATCACATAACTAAAACAGGCGGCTCTGTTAGAATTACGCTTCTTCGTGTATCAAGCCACGTGGCAGAATGAGCGCGCGAAACAATACCAAACCGATTCCAATTCAATACGTTGAGTTGAATAGAGCATCTGTATAATGTGAGACGTAGATATTGGTTTGTCAAGTTACTACGTAGGTATCTAAGATATCACTTTATGTCCCCTTTCTTATTAAATCTTTATCATAACTTTTTTACATCTTTTCTCGGATCGGAATGTGTTAAGATGCCCTTATTAACGATGCGTTCCTGCTTGCACAACGCTGGTATTTACGTAACAGAAATTAGGTCAGTCTGGACCAGAATATCTGAGAGATAAAACTCGTATAGTAAGAAAATATTGACAAAGTACCTATATATTCGAGTTTACGTCATCCGTATCCGTTAAAAACGCACTGTGCCAAGGGTTTTTTTTTTAATACGTAATACTTAGAAGACAGCTTGTTTTGATATAGGTACAATTGAGATGACTCAGATTTAGGCCCTAATTTGTCTAAATGTTTTATCAAGATCCGTTCGATTTCAGTAAGTATTAGGTACTAAGATAATGTCAAGAAATATAATGAATTACTTTGATTTTACATAGCATTACGTTTATCGTATTTTTGTTAAACCGAGCCCTAGAGGTATTAAATATCCATATCATATTTGAATACGGGCTAAAACTACATTCAATCTGCTATATTCACATAGTTTGGTCGTTTCATATTGAAAAATGTTGAATAAAATACCTCCCTTATCTCCTCTAAGTTTACAACGGCAACGCGAAAATTTAGAAATATTTGTACATCATGTTCAGTATTAATATAATTATTACAGGAAAAATATCTATATCTATCCGGTGACTTTTCTTCTGTTCTCGTCCTTGTGACTTTCGTTCGCGTTGTGCTTGCGTGTGCTAAGCCAAACGACCTTTATCGGAGACGGACTCGATGGAGATGCACATAAAATTAAGTTAGTTACCAGTTCAGCGAGCTTGAGCAGGCCAGGCAGTGTACGCAGGTAGCCGGTGTTGACGAACAGGG
Organism: Epinotia nisella; assembly: GCA_932294315.1. Classification (NCBI taxonomy): domain Eukaryota; kingdom Metazoa; phylum Arthropoda; class Insecta; order Lepidoptera; family Tortricidae; genus Epinotia; species Epinotia nisella. The sequence continues at coordinate 12,491,740 of OW028679.1, read as the reverse complement.
CCGAGCCGCTGGTGGTGGTGGTGGTGCGGGTGATGGTCACCGAGTGCGACATCCTGTTACCTGGAACCCACAATCATAAGAATCAAGCCATATTTCTCACTGTAGACTCAGGTCAATAAGTCTGACCTCCGATTAAGCATAAGTGTTATATAAATACTATAAATAGTCATAGCAAAAGCTAAAATATCTTTAGATATGATAAAAACAGACTAAGTAAAAAAAAAGTCTTACCTATAATAAACGGTAAAAGTATGCATACTTAGTAATTATAGTATTGGTTATTTTTTATGAATCGAATGATGTTCAGCGGAATATTTCCACTTGTTCAGGATGAAAATTTGAAAATGAATCTCAATTCGACAGGAAGGAGTTCCGCTTTAAATCGCTGTTTTGCCATGGACACGTCATATGCTGTACACAATCCACCCACGCCCTCAATAAATGGTTAGCCGGGTATTCATTTAAGTTGATGTAATGTTACGTCTCTCATCGTCTCCCAAAATGGGCGTTTAGGTCAACGTGTTGGCGGGCCATGAGACCACGGCGTTCTGTTTGTGTGCCGAGGCCGCTTGCTCTCGCGAATAAATAAATAAGTACTTGCGCGTATGTACTATAACAGTGACTGGAGAGCTTATTTTAAGCACCTATTAAAATTGCAGTTTTCAGAGGTCAATTGGCCTTGAAGGAAATAACTCGTATTTGTCCGTCAGTGAGTTCAGAACTAAATATATAAACGTACCGATCCGTCTTATGCTAGTTCTCTCGCATGGTATATACCTATACAATTTACACACAGTTCAGGCTGGCCCATTCTAAAACTATCAAAATGGAAATATTTATCCTGCTTGTGGGTCTGCCATATATGTATAGTGAACGTAATAATTTACAATACATACGTGTCCCTAAAAAAAAAAGCTTTTCCACCGGTGAAGTGGGGCTTACCTATACCTATGAACGATAACTTGGTCATTTGATTTATATGCAATGAAATTTTTTTTAACACTTACATACATCGTCTCGCCTGGTGAAGCATCATAATATTCATAATGCACACGTTGGCCGTGCCTTGTCAAAACATTCAAAATCATACAGTCTGTCTCCGTATAACACGAAAAGGTTCTCGCCCTTTACAGTTTGTGATTGTGTCATATACCTATGTTGTGAGCGACTATACATACCTACCTAACCTAATACGATCGTACATATCGTCCGAGGCCAACGATCAGCGAACACGGAACACACCCTTGCAATTGAGTAAATAAGTGCATAAGTATGGACGCAAGTTTTCTCCAACAGATGATAATATTGCTAATACCATGGAACTTAATTAATTATTTATTCCAAAAAATCATACACTGTCAAAAAACCAATTTAAATGTAACGACTACAAACTAACAGCTTCGGCGTCATTTGTGCTGCTTGGTTCGGAGTTCGAAGCCTTTTTGTCTAATTGACTAAGTAGATGTTATTAAACAATTATATAATTATCCTGGTATAATTTAGCGCTACGATCGAGAATGGATATCAGCTTTTGTTTATAAATGCATAGTTAGATGAAATTTTGATAGGTCATGTTATCCTTTTTTCTTGATAAATATTATATTAGATTCGAATAAATATGCAAAAGAGAAATGTAACATTTCACTTACCTTTTTCTTGTAGTAGCACTACACAATATTAACACAAAGCAAGCGTAGTTGCGGAGTGCGTTTGCATGGGCGAGTGTTGGGTGAGCGACTGGCTGCACTGACTCACCGTTTGCTACGCGCTTGCGTCTTCGGACCAACTCGCTCCCCAAACTCAACGATAACAACGAATTTATTGCATACCGATTTACTTTTGGCATGTTTTGTCAAGAATGTTTTCCCCCCTTTCCACTTTAGAATATTTAACATTAATAGTAGAGGTTTATCACGAAGGGTATATACCTATGTATACTTATACTTACCTCCCTCATCCTCTGAAAGTAACTAGATCATTAGCGGGGTTTGAAAGGGGTGCATTTTGACCCTATAGGGCTGAAAAGTAATATAATAAATTGAGCATTGGCAGAAACTTAAATTGTACTTACAGACACACTTTCATCAAATTGTATCGATTTGTATGGTTGTTAATAATTATTATACCGGGTATTTTTTTAATGATGGTTATAAATGATTTAAATAATATTATTAATGCTATTTTAAGGCTTTTGAACAAATTTTAAGAATTAATTTTTCAATATTTCGCTTCAGAAGTCACACACAAACCTCATAACAGCCAGTGTCTATAAATAAGTTTAGCCCAAATGGTCCGCACATTAATTAACGCTTTTAAAATGTGTTTGGGTTTTGATTGATTCAGAAAGAAAATGTTTAGTTTCCTCGTATTCTAAATAACAAATTAGTGTTCTTAACTTGGGGAAAGCCACCCATTTCAGCCTCAAACTATTGGCGCTCGTTCGGATATAAAAATAACATCTCGCCTGAAATAAGTAATCTACTATTTCACTCAGCCTAAATTACTTACAAATACTTACTATTCCTATTGTATTAGGTACATGCCGTAGTAAAACCTCCAAAATAAGGTCCGCAGGAAAGTGCTCTTCATACGGGATGCCGACTATTCTTTTAGAACATTCAGGGTTTATGTGAAAGTGCTGTTGTTGAGCATTTGAAGTATAATATTATTTTTTCTACTCCTGTACTTTTATCTGTCATTTACATAGTCACGAACACTAATATAAAGACATACAAAATAAGTTTGCAGAAAAGTCTATACTCTATTCCCCATAACAGTACGGCACAACCGTGCTGTTATGTCGCCAAAACGATACGCTTAGCAGCCATACGCTTCTAAACCTATACATTAGGTACTACCAACTTAACAAACCACTGAATGTTTTTACTTTTTAGAAATTTTTGAACTAAAGGCATTGCTGCTAACTTATTCTTAATATGGCAGTACTGGCAAGTTGACATCAATTAAAAACAAAGTTAACCATAGACACCCATTTGTCTCATTTTCATGTTTCCCGAATTCCCGGTTATTTTATAAATTGTTGTTTGAGTTTGCGGCCGTTGTGTTTGCTACAAAATAGTTAGTGTTTCTCAAAAGTAATAAAAATGGATGACGATGAAAACATTGCTTCAAAACCAGAAGAAATACACCGGCAGCCCACAAGCAGTGACCGAAAATTTGTTGCCTACTAAATCTCGGCACCTATACGACAAAGTTTAAGAAAAGTTTATTCTTTGTTTAATCTTGCATTTTATTTCATAGTAGCTAGTCGTAGAAAAAGTATTGTATGCAACGTTGTATAACTACGTCAAAAAACGCTCGTGGCGTCTTTCTTTACAATGTTCGCCTTCGGCTCACATTGTAACCCACGCCACTCGCCTTTTTTGACCTCTCTTATACAACTGTTGCATAAAATACTATTCTCAAACATGCAATGAAATGTCGTCCTTACGTGCGTTATAACAGGCTTCGAAGTATCACGTTTCGGGCGGAACAACTCGAGAGAACTGTAAAGGAATTTCATACAAAATTGAAGGCCTAGGCCGGGAAGTAATTTTTTTTTTAATTTTAATGTTAACATGGCGTCTGTGTTCATCAACAGGCTAAACACCTGATTTGTATATTTTTTTATTTTTTCTAGTGGCTGAATGGTTATCGGACCAAAAATATCCGCGTTAATGCCTATTACACACGAACCTTTATTAAGAAAACAAATCTGTATGATTCAATGTGTTGATGAATAAATTAAAATGTTATCTATACGTAAGTCACCAGAGACCATAGACAATATTTAAAATCCTCTGCATTTATTTTATTCATTATAGAAATTAAGATTCATATTATCAGGTTATGTATAATGTGGCCCTAATAGGGTCTATTCAAACACTACACACGCGAAATACGGACGACTTTCGTAAAAATAAAACCATTAAGTATGGAGGGATTGGAGGGAAAATTAATGTACTATTCTGAGTGGTGTATTGTTTTATTTCATTGCATAAGTTTGAGAAAAGCACTATACATGCCTGGCCGTGAAAAGGGCTTGCCGGCTTCGTATCACTATCCGGCCTCCCTACGGTCGGCCGTCTATACCTACTCACCCGGCAAGCCCTTCTTTCCCGGCGTCTGCAGTAATGTACTATTATACTACTTATGCATTTTTTTTTCTTCTATGTAGTTTTGAGCCCACCCGGAGGTTAAATAATATAAATTGTGACATTGTTGTAAAACCATGACGTTATTATTTGTCTAGGTCTTAAGCCGTGTAGGCTCGGTCAAGTCTACGGTCTCCTCTGCTTGTCCTAGAAGGCTAAAGGGGGTCATTATCGGAGTCGCAGTGTTCTGGCGGGGGCCAGGGCACTCGCCTTAAACCCTTTTACGCCCTACGACGATCTAAATGTGTCGTGGCGCGAGAGGGCTCCAGCTCGTCCAGTATGAGATCCTGATGGAGTCATAAGAGCGCAGATAGAAATACCACATAACCCATTCATCCCCCGATGATTGGGTACCTGGTCGGGAGTATTTCTCCACGAAAAATAAAATAAAGATTGGTACGATTATCCATCCATGGTCGTGTAACTTGACCATTACGTGCAGCTCTGATCAAGAAATGGCATTACTTTTGACCGTTTAGTAATTACAATGAAGGAATCAACTGTAAATAACAAATGCATGACAGTGAGAACATTATTATTCATGTTTTTATTACTGATAGTGTCGCAAACACTTTACTTAATAGTATTTTTAGCAGTTTTCAGGCGAGTCGGTACCGGTCGGGCAAATGTTAGTCAGATCGTATGATATCATAGATACGGCGTATACAATACTAAGGTCAATTATCTGAAGTCACCAGCGAAACGAAATAAAAACGTAAAAAACAATATAATGTTCCACTGAGTAGGTAGGTTGTTCATGATACATAATATTTCTGAGGAATCACTCGATATTAAGTACGACCTCGCGAGTTTTACAGCTTACAGAACCACTAGTATAGAGCTACTTAATGATGAATGAGGTTAAAAAACAATGAAGTAGTCACCGTCAATTCACTTGTCTTTGTAACTCCTTAGACCTCATTCATGATTACGCAGTTGAATCCCAAAATCCCCTTTGCAAAGAGGAGTCGGATTTCGTTGATCGTTTTAGACGGAAGTCCACAGCCTTATATTAGCTTCGGTTACTCCGTCATACCCATCATGCCTCCCCGGAAAGGACGGGATACGGAGATGCAATCCCCAAAGTAAAAAAGGCCTCATTTATGAACACGCCGCGCGACGCACAGCACAGAGCGCCGCGCCGTCCGAGCAACGTTCTGTCATGATAAACCTTTATGTTTACGTTTTTTTTTGCTAGATATATTGATGTATATCAACTCCACCAATCCAGGTAGCATGATATGTAGGTTTATGGTCCTGTTTTAAGCCTAAAACGGCGTTAACACTAATATGATACTAATCAAGTGGAAGCGTGCTGGGCCCATAACCTAATGAAGTTGATTTAACGTGGAATCGGAAGTACTTATAAGGAAGTCCGGATATATTTCACAATAGATTTTAAACTTTTATTATTAAAGAAGGTCTCTGGTTGTTTTGTGTGCACACACTATTTATCACTTTATTTATATTATTAAAGCAATTTAAAAGGATAAGACACTTTTTGACACGACAGTTTTTTCCTAACTAGGTATTATAGCAACCGTCAATATTCTTGTTCTTGAACGGTTTGACAACAGGTAGGTATATTTGATAGTCTGTATATGCAAACTTAACAGATACACCGACGTGTACTTAGATATACTAACATACATAACTGTGACCATATAGGTTATGCACGGTAACATTTCAAGAACACATTTCACTAATGTTAACACAATGGCACGATGACCTGAAATGTGTTAAGTACATATAAATTCCATTACTTAATTTATTTTGTAGTCTCAACCTTTTAAAAAGGCCAAAATAGTTTTTTTTTTAATCCTTTGGACCCGTGACTTTTTTGGTAGTAGTGTGATAATATTATTATATCTATGACAAATAAATGCTAACTCCGTTTAAAAAAAACGGCGGGAAATCATATATTTACATTTCACGTTCACCAAATAAATTTCGTAATTCAATTAATGTTTTCGTATTAGGTACAAATCTTGCAATTATTAGTTACTTAGACGACTGTCAGTTAAATTATGTCTTAAAGAAAAAAAAACTATGAAAATAAATCAGCAAAGCATTAAGAACCGGGAGAACCGGGAATCCCGGTACCGGCCCCAACCCAGAACCGGGAAATGAAAATCTTGGAACCGTACCCGGTACTGCACGCCCTAATTGCAGCCGTACCCGCGGCATAATTTAGCCTCCGTCCAGACCCAAGTTCCACTTGACAATTGAAACTATTTTTGAAATCAAACAATACAAAACAAAACTACAAACTTTACTTCTTAAAAATATTAGTACAGAGCTGATCTAGATGATGGTCAAGTTAGGCGTATGATAATGACAAGATTAAACATTCGTACTCTTCCTAATAGTAGGTCGCTCCCTTGGCTTTCATATACATTATACATGTTATGTTAATTAATGATGGTCTGTCCCTTAATATTTATTTTATTTATTTTTAAGGTATCTACAAAGATGAAATCAGAGGCGTGTTTATAAACGATAAATATTTATTATATTTTATTGAAATTAATTAAATTAATAACCAGTTTGTATAAAAAAATCTGTCTTAAATTATATTTCAGCGTTCATTCCATCTTAAAGCAAAACTAGCTTATTTTAATAACAGCGTTGGTCATTGTAAGACTTGTTAAACAGCGTAGATACATGTTATAGGTAAACAAATAGAAGCAAGTTATTAAATTTTCTGATAATCAAAGATGAGACATATTGAAGACACGGTTTTTGGAAATATTTTTAATGAAATGATAAAAAATGTCACAAACAAAGTATTTAATGACAAGTTAAGTGCAGACATTTTTCGACACATTCGTTAAATATTAACTATTATTTGCATGACAACTGAATAGGCAATAAAGTAAATTCACGTATGTTATGTAAGGGTGGTATTCCACTTGTCCAAGATTTTGCTAAAATGTGAGACTCAATTTAATGCACATTGGAGAAAGATCTTGAACAAATGGAATACCACCCTAACATGACCTGTGGGTCAATTTTTGACTTTCGAGCGCTCGAAAATTTAATAAAAATAAATACGATTTTAGGTCAAAATTGCTGGCACTTACTTTCTACCAATAGAATTGAAAACGAGTGGTCAATACCACTCTCATTTTCTAAAATAGCATTTCATCATTTTTGTCAGTTTTCGAGTGAAAAAGTCGAGCGCTCGCAAGTCAAAAATATTATTATATGCATGCACTCACAACAAACAGAATTTATTTAATAATAATATAAAATGCTTAATATTGTGACCCCATTTATTAAAGTGCTGTGCTAAAATATCTAATCATCGACACCCTGGCATTCTTCAACCAGACTTGGAACTGTCTAACTTCAAGGTACGACACGCAAGACAAAATGTATCTCGGTTAGCCGGTGGGTGAAAAACAAATTGTTTTATTCTTGCATATAGTTTAGAATATCGGCTTATTCAATATCGACAATTTTGGACAAAGTAGAACGTCGTTAGCGTACACTTTAAAGTAAAAACTAGGGTTCAATACCCTTATCTATTCCCGAAAGACAAGTGGGATATTTTAGTCGATGTATGACCCGGGTGTTTCAATTAGAAGTCATGTCACTGCGGAGGTATACCTAGGTACTGTAAAGGAAATGTATTCACGTACCTTTTTATGCCTTATTGTCATAGTAAGAAGAACGAAAAAGATACGTGAATACATTTCCCTTACTATACCTGCTACTTAGTACTACCTACTAAATTGTAAGTGTAACATAATACATATATTATTAACAGTGTTGCTTAAACGGACATTAATGTTATTAAAGACTAGGACTAACATTATCGACAACAACCCCATAAAATAATAAATTTTAACATAGGTACGACAGTTAAGCAATATTTATAGTAAAATTAAAACCATACATTTTACAATTGAGTCATTCAAAATACGAAATCCGCACCAAATTTAGGATACAAAATAGTATTTTTTATACTCGTCGACTTTAATGTTTGAGTTAAAATACATTTTATATAATCGTTACACAATAAGGGCTCTTAAAGTCGAGTACCGTGTTTAGGCCACGAGGCTTGCCGAGTGGCCTAAGTAAGGTCCGAGAATTTAAGAGCCAATTGTGTAACTATTGTATACAATACTTTTTATACGAGTCAATAGAAATAATTAAACAGACTTGGTATCTAATGAAAATCTAAGCCCTGCTGAAATGAAGTGCCAGTGAGAAGTGCGCCGGCTCAACGTCGTTGATGTCTTTTGTATCTGAGTATTTGGAGTCAACGCGACGTCAAATTCATTTTAGTTCAGTAAAGGCGCCACGTGATTGGCCGAATTTATTTTAATTGTCTAATGCGTTGTATAATAATTATTTCAGTTGAGTTGGGAGCTCCATAGAAAAAAACCGGACAAGTGCGAGTTTTTAGCTGATGATTTTGAGAACTTTGCGCAGCTACTTCAACTGGTGATTGTGCGGGGAATTGAGTTCAGTTGAACTTCCTAACAGAGCTTGCTGCAATCAGCCCAAGATTATTAACAAAAGATTATTAAGATTATTATTTTTTGTTTTTTGTAGGTGATGGTGGCGATGCATCTTTTATTGAAAATATCGATAGGTACTAACGTACCTCGAACGAACACAATATTCAAGGACCCAAGAAGTTTACCCTTACTATATAAACATATGGCCATATTATATCATTCTTATAGTGTTAGAAAATCCAATTCCAAAATATGTAGAAAAGTCTAAAATATATCCATATTTTAGACTAACTTGAACATTACAGCGCGTCAGTCACCGGCCACTGTACTCGTAATAAGTACAATCGGCATTATAATGTTTGATATTGTTTCACAAAACGAGAGATTTATGAGCAATTACAACTACTCGGTGGCAATTACAGTCTAACCTTATCTTTATCGATGCAATTTTACAAACTTTTTGAAACTACGCCTAATCTTTGCTCACATTTTTTTTCGCCGACTGTACTGTCGGTATGCCATTGACATATGAATGTTTTTGAATCGAGAAGGTTACATGAATCATGAAACACTTAATACAACTTTGAGTTACGTGACGTCACTGCCAACAGCTGCGAAGAGAACAGCTTGTGGTCGCCGGCGCCGACTAGTGTGAGGGGGCGGGGCGGGGGCGGGGGCGCCGCGACCTCACGCTGCGCCCGCGCTCGCCGAGCTCCGGTGCTCCTGGAACAGCAGGTACGAACTCCCAGCGTACGCGACTGTGTTGAACAGACCGAACACCTGTGAACAAACCACATCAATATGAATACTTATCTGAACTTAATAAATACAACTCCGAGGTGACTCCATAAAGTATTCCGTTCTGTCAATGTTAAAATAATTATAACTAGTAGTTTCCAATTACTAGCTTACAAATTACAGATTGTAAAACAGTATTACATAGGTATTTTTTTCTGAAGACGACTAATTATTAAACATTCGTGTGATTATTTTTTTTGTATTACCTTGTCATAAATTTAGATGCTGACTTTGCTAACTAATATAATTGTGATGTAAAATTTGATATTGCGCGGCCAGCGTGGGTGCTACTTGGTAGAATATTATTGAACCAGTTAACCCACGCCCCGACCGACACCCAGCAGAATGCTAGAAGGTTGAACAAAGGTTCGCTATCGGTAATTTGCTAATAAGGTAAACGTCCTATTCGTCGACGTTGCACTAGTGTATGACATGGGAACTTTATGTCACATTTACATTTACATACATATACTTCAGCTCCCAAGCAGATGTTTCAGGTGTTAATATGCACCTCTAGGAACTAGGTACAGTAAAAAAACGACTATCAGCGTTATTTGCAGGTCTCAGAATCTTAGATGCGAAATAATCATCTTCATCAATCATTTTTATCACCATACACCTTTTAGCGCAATATTTAGGCACGCCGGTGAATATGGTAAACTCTAGCCATTCAGCTAAAACGTGTATTATCAAAACCATAAAAAATTAATTAGGGTAAGTGTAAGTATAGTTCGTTTTACATTGTTATTCAACCAAGTTAACTTAATTCGAAATTGAGAACTAGCCCAACGTCTGTCTCGTTATACTTATTTCGTATGTTTACTTGAGATTATTTGAGTTGGCAGAATTGCATCAAAGTAGTCAATTCAAAAAGCAACTCTACCGTCCAAGGTAGAAGATTCAAGTTCCAACGACACTTTTATAAAAAATCGGTCACAATAAATAATCTCAACCATAGGTACCTTTTCAAAAAGCAACTCTACCGTCCAAGGTAGAAGATTCAAGTTCCAACGACACTTTTTAAAAAATCGGTCACAATAAATAATCTCAACCATAGGTACCTTAACTTAGTTAAAATCTAAGCGCTGAGAGATCTAATACAAGAGCTCTCACCGCCCACAAGCTGAATAATAATAAAAGGGCTGAGCCTCGTAACATTTCGGCTACCAGTATACTTTTTTTGAAAATTGGGAGCTGAGCCCTGCCTGGTCATATTTTGGATAAATGTGGATCGGTATACTCACAGCAGCGGCTACGTTGGCTCCATAACTGAAGAATCTCGAGTCGTAGGAGCCCGTCGCTGCGAACAGCACAATGAAGGCGATGAAATAGAACACCGTCTCAATGGACGTGCTGATTAGTTCCTGAAATTGAGAAGTTGATTCTATTATAGAAGAAAAAAGAAACTGTGAAGAAATACAAAAAGCGTAACGTATTAGGTATGTGATTTCCTCAATGAACATTCACCTATTAACGGGTGTTTCATTACAAGCAGAAACACACATTAATGTACCTATGTCCAGACTGGGGACTAGGTACTACCCTACCGCTTCTCAACCATTCGACTACCTAGCAGACCACCGAGCTAATATAACCACAATAAACATTATAAAGTTTAATTGGAACTTTTACCTCCCAACGCCTTAAACTAGGGGATGGAATTTTGTATGAGACTTCCGCAAATTTTGATGCTCATGCGATATTCGGTGCATGCGAGTGCGACGATAACCCTGACAACATACATTAAGAGGTTAACTTAGACAAGTGCTATTTCGCGTCAATATGCGAATAGGATAGGCCTGGTAGAACATCACTAGCGATATTGCTTAATTTTTAGGTTCCGTAACCAAAGGGTAAAAACGGGACCCTATTACTAAGACTTCGCTGTGCGTCCGTCCGTCTGTCTGTCTGTCCGTCTGTCACCAGGCTGTATCTCATGAACCGTGATAGTTAGACAGTTGAAATGTTCACAGATGATGTATTTCTGTTGCTGCTATAACAACAAATACTAAAAACTAGAATAAAATATGTTTTAAGGGGGCTCCCATACAACAAACGTAATTTTTTTTGCTCGTTTTTATATTTAGATAATGGTACGGAACCCTTCGTGCGCAAGTCCGACTCGCACTTGGCCGGTTTTCATTTCTGTACAACTGTCTAATGGAACTTATGGAACACACCGCACTATCGCGATTACGTGTACGTGTGAAAATGAGGGTAATGGGATAGTCTACACTCTAACAGTAATAAGACATGAGTATCATGAGGTAAAATGAACTTACCGACAGCACCCAGTTAATGGGGATTCTGAGCGCTTCCCTAACGCTGAGCAGGAAGACGATGCTCCACATAACCGTCGTGATGAAGCTGGTCACCGCCACGAACACGAACCACGGCGACAGCGCGGCGGACGCCAACGCCATACATAGGATACCGAGGATCTGAAATACAGAAAAAAAGACATCTTTTTACCCAAAGATAAAAAATCCAATGAAAAAAAATCGACCTAGCAAGATTTGAACGTGCACATTCATTCTCGTGGTAGTGACAAATCATGATTTTTCCTAGAATATTTTCTAGAAAAAATCATGATTTGTTTTTTTATTAAGTACATATAAGTAGATATCTTTTATTTATCCTTGGTTTGGTAATAGATATTTGTTCCGACAGGAAAACATATTCAATATAATACGCCACTTAATCGACACTCGTAAAAGTGCTTATTTGTACGTCAAAAATAAGTTGCATACTTTGTAACCTACAGAAATAAAACATTTTTAACATAACGCTACGTTTACAAGTTTAATCTGAAAGTACGGATCTTACTAACTATATTATTATGGCTTCGGATTATTTACTTTATGTGGAGAATTGTTTCACTGGACATGGGTTTTAGTATGTTTTAATCTAGCATTTTTTTTAAATAAGTTGATATTTTGTTTAATTTCAAGTATTTTATCTGTAATCCCCACTTTCAAAGTCAGAATGGTAGAGATAGAGATATTCTGATTTTCAATGGCCCTTTTCAGTCAATTATCGCGATTTATCGCGGCCCTTACACCGTACAGACTTTTTTTTTATTCAACAAATCAACACCCAAACCCAAATGCCTCTGCTAATTTACAATTACATATCTACTGAGTTTGACCTACTTATTTCAGATAGCATATAACAGCCTTTTTTTATTAATTATTTAAAAGTATGTATATTGGTTTGTAACGCAGCTTTTAACGCTGGACCAATTTGGATGCAATTTTGAACGGAGATGGAGAGTCCCGGAGAGGGACGTAGGATTAGGCCGACCGACATCATCCTAAAATCACCCCCTAAAGAAGTGAAAGTGCGATTAAGGAGTACAGTCAGCATCAGAAGCAGCTAAGCAAAATAACACGCTCAAAATGACCTAAACAGATCCTTATTCCCTTGACATTTGAGTTCGTGTGTGGATCGTTTTGAGCACTAGGACCGCTTAGCAACTTCTGCTGCTGACTCTACTACTCGGACACAACTACTTACCATTTAGTAAACATTCCAAAAGAGAGCGGAGATAATATATCTGTGCAGTATCTCGTCACCAATACGATGGATGAGAACACCGGCGCGTTTAAGAAATTACGTCATTGTTATAATGAACGGGTCATACTATGCATGATGTAACACGACTTGCGTCCAGGTAAATAATATAGGTTAATATATCTTGCAAACATGCAATTCATTTATCATTGTGCTAGTTGTACTACCTGCGACTTCGTTTGCATGGGAATGTGGTGGGAATAATCGTATAATTCTTCTCTTAGACATAGGAGCTTAGGACACATGCCATGCAGTTCTAATTTAACCTATCAACATAGTACTTAAGTTAAAAGTTTTGTAGATGTTTGTGGCAATAGATGAAACTCGGTAATAAGGTTCAATTTTGATTAACTAATAAAACTTAGTGCTCAGTCCAGTTTAGGTATTACGTCCATGGTGAAGAGACAGACTTTTGACGTTTGACATTTGACAACTCGCTATCATCAAATTTCATGTGTTATTTTATTTGTTAAAATTTGTTGATACATTTATTGATATTACGCCTTAATACGAATTTTGCGCATATCCATATCAGAATCGATTATTTTTTTATGCTTTATCATTTGGTATGCGTTTCATGAAGTCTATCGTACACCGGATCGAAATTATTAATATTGGATAGATAAGGCAATCCAGCCATTTTGACGTCCCTGACAGCTTACTGAGCTAGGATTTCAAGAAAAAGAATGAAAAATTGAATGAGGTTTAATATTTCGGAAAATGTATTATTCGTCGCAGTCGGGTAAAACTATTCTAAGCGGAAGCTAGAAAAATGATATACCTACCCATAAAAAATGATTCATGTTTTTCCGTTCATGGGAAGCTGCAGAGATCCTTCGTGACAAAATAATGTGTGATGATACTGCCGGATTCTTTTTTAATCCAGAGATTTATTATAAGTATAGATTATTGATTTTGAAAACGTTCCTAAGTACATATGGTAACAAAAACCTACATTAGAATGAAATTATATATATATCACATTCCCTGATGATAAAAGCATTTTGGATACCAAAATAAGGGTTTTGATGCGTCCAAATGAATATAAGGACAGTCGTTGTTGAATTATTTACAGGCTAGTAAAAGCGAAAAAGTCGTTCTTGGGAAATTGTATAAAATTCTACAATAAAATTCCAAAACACATTACCGAACTTACTGACTCTAAATTCAAATCTGTCGTAAAACGGACACTCATTTCAAAAGCATATTATAAGATAAACGACTACATCATGGATAGGGATATTTGGCAGCGATAAAATCCTGCACTAGAAACCTGTCGTAAAATAAATAGGCTTTCTACTGTAGCAATGTAATTTTAAAATTTTATAATACTCTGATACTGATATGATATATTGTATACTGTTTTGAAAAAATGACACCTCGCCGAGTTTATTACGCCGGTTCTTCTCGAGGCAGAGGTTTACTTTCCGAACCGGTGGTAGTTTATCGACATTCATAGGTGCATGTAATATGCCTAAATTGAAGAATAAATCACTTTGACTTTGACTTTGACTTTGATTCAATTAGTTACTTCACTAACCAGAAAGTAATTTCTCATGTTTATGTTTATGTGTTCATGATACTTCTAAGTATCATGAACATTAAAGTAAAGTTGCAACACTTCCAACTCCATTGGAAAAATTATATTCTAGAATTGAAAATGGATTGGCAACTTGGCATTACAGCAATAAATGCAAGAAAAACAGTAATACTGTAAACTACTTCCCCTTACATGGTCAACAATACGGTACAGAGTCCAGGTACCACTAGGGCAACGGTGTTGAGTAAATGTGAAGGCATTAACGTTCGAAGTTTGTCGGAGCACTGTGCGGGCGGCGCGGCGCGGCGTCGCGCGTTCTCGACCGGTTTCATATCGCGGTAGGTATTGCAATTAGCCTTAGCCCGGAACTGTTTCACTGTCGCAACACTACACCAACAGGTGTTATTGTTCCAATTCCGATTGGTTGGTAATAATTCGCATTCTTACGGCTGTCACGAACACGAATTGTTTGGTATCCACTATCCACTATTTGTAGAGACATGAGTGCAGGACATCATATTAGTCTGCAGAACACACAGATTCTCCTCCCCAATTACTAGTGCTAACTACAGAAGCATAGATAAATTATTTGCTTTCCATCGAGAAATCGAAAATTTCATAGTTGACATGTACTCGTAGAAGTGCAAAGAAGATGGCATTGACGTCGAATGTGGGTCAGACCACGCACTTTCTCCGCGTGCATGGGTGTTCGTGTGCCACTCAGTTCGCAAGGCACGCCCGGCTACAACAATATGCGTTCAAACAACTCATCATGGAGTGATGAACGTGACCTGACTTCATATTACCTGACATTAACTAAACATTAATTAGTATGTAGAGGTACACGGGACAGGATTCAAGTGGCAATCTAGTTGAAGTTCAAGTAGTTACCTGCCATCATTTTTAACCGAATACTGCGACGGACTAACTTCCCAAGAAACATAATGAGAGCAAGTCATCAACCAACTAGGTATGACCCTTTTTACGTACCTAATTAATCCCTGTTCCACAACATACGTCTCCTCCGTTAATCATAGGGCTAGATCTTTTTTTTGGATTGCGTTAAAAAGTCCAATAAAGAAAATATAATATACATAGGTACATTTTACCAACTTATGTAAAAAGGATTAAAACTAATGTGAAATAAGACTAACAGTTACAAGTTAGCACTTAAATTATTTCCCATTAGTGTAAAAATATCGCGTGCAGTTACAATTCTAAACAATGGCTCCCATGTGATTCTATTGTACTTATTGTAGTTGTGTATTTATAGCTATTATATGTGCACTAGACGGCGGAATGGATGGACTAAACCTTTGTGGAGAAATGATTTTCAAACTACAATCTACATATATGATATGTTCTTACCTACTCTGTAAAGCCTGATGACCTGTATGATCGGAAACCTACACAGAAATAGAATATAATAGAAAAACGTTTATTTAAATAAAGCACTACAGAACAAAAAAGTTGAGACTTAAATAGGTATATGTATGTACGTAAATTGCTTGAGTTTATTCGAGTTGGCACATAAGTATTTCCGTTGTAACACCTACAATGCATTAGGACTTAATTATTAGGTGTTCTTAATTAACATAGCTAAGCAAGATATCATTATACGATGTCGGCAGGTACTCTACCAGTCTACAGGCAGTAAACTGCGTGCCTTAATAGCAGGCGATAACGGAAGTGGCTGCCCAGTCGGCCAACGCAAATTCATAATGCAATGCAACAACCACTGCGAAGTGCAAAGTGAAATTGAGTACTCGTAGCATTCGGGTCACTAGGCACTTCGATACTAAACGGCTAAAGACTGTATATAGCTGTATAGAATAACCGATTTTTGTTGACTATCTAAAGTAGGTAATTCGTTTTTAGAGTTCCGTACCTCAAAAGGAAAAAAACGGAACCCTTATAGGATCACTCGTGCGTCTGTCTGTCCGTCTGTCACAGCCGATTTGCTCCGAAAATGCTGGACCGATTGAGTTGAAATTGGTATACATATGTAAATTGGTGACCCAAAGATGGACGCGTATGATTTGTATGTACGTAATGAATTCTGAACAAGGGGGCCTCTTTTGGGAGGTAAACTGAAAATTTTAAAAAAAAATCGCAAGCTGTATTGTGTCACATATCAAATGAAAGGGGTGGTTGTAAGCATCTCAGATATTTTTTTTATTTATAATTTTAGCAAAAACTGATTTGAAGTAATTTAGGAAATAAATGCGCTAAAAGGATTAAAATAAAATTTTCCTTTAAAACTTTTACTATTAACTTATAACGTCATAACACATTTTATATGATATAAAAGCTTGTCGCGAGATTTAGCCGAGTATATACGAGTACCTAAACCTGGCGACAAGCTTTTATATCATATAAAAATGTGTTATGACGTTATAAGTTAATAGTAAAAGTTTATTTTATTCTTTTTAGCGCATTTAAATAAAAGCTTGTTTTTAAAAAAGTTTTTTTTACTTTTAATTTATTTTTTACTTTTTAGTCATTGCTGGACAGGTTTATCAGTATATTGTCCGTCATATTGGATTTAGAGTGACGTCACTTTATTTTTCGAGTTATTCTCTGCAAGCCCTTTCATTTGATACCCATATAACTAGCCCGCTATCTTGGGTGTTCCGCCATGTTGGATTTTTTGCCGACTGTACTTTTTTTTGCACACTCATCAACTGCTCATTGAGAGGATTGTAACGAACCCAAACACGGCGGGTTTATCCTGTGTAATTAAGGAGTTCCTACGGCCACCTTCCGTCTCCATCATCAGACCAGGTTTATGGTACCATAGTATTGCATCGTCATCCGACTTACAGAATTGTACAAAATTTCAACTTGATTGGACTCTGGGAAGTTGGTCAAATTCAACCCGCAAGATTCCACCCGAACAAACATACATACATACATTGCAAGTTAAATAAAAGCTTTTAAAAAGACGAATTTGACCATTCCCGCCTTATCTCCGAAACTACTAGGCTTAAAATTCTGAATAAAATATAGAAATTAGTGCCTAAAGATTACAGGAAAACCTATAAGAAGTTTGAGTATTCAAAGGAACGGGAAAATTCTCAATATTTTACGAAACCCTCACCACGTGAGTTGAACTCGCACTTGTCCGGTTTTTTATGAGTCTACTTACTTTAATTCACATTCATGTTCTTTTGTTTTGATCAATGGTTGATTGGCCTGTCATTTGTTTTCATATTGGGCAAAAAAGTTAATTACCGCGTAAATAACACTCAATGTCTGTTATAGAGGCGACCGACGATCGTGCGCAGTCTGGAGTGCACGTTCCTTCTTGGGATCGCCAACGTTGGCTTGGCTTATTTCGGTCGGGCGATCCCGAGCGTGCCCGAGCGCACGTGTGGGGTCAACGAACGTCCGCTCATATACCCTTCCCTTATATTAGTGAATACCGAGTTGGGAACTTGGGACATCCGGAGTGAGAACAATGTGGGTCATTTAACTTTTTATTACTACGTAGTACGCCTTAAAAAGGATTATAGTATTCTCAATACCATTTTGCGAGTCGGGCAATAAAAGTAACAATGAAACCTTTTTGTGCGTAAAATATAAGAATAATGCAAATACTTTACGACATGAACCTGACTCGCCACTTGGTTTTGCGGATACTTAGTAGTTGAGGGAAACCTAGTAGGTAGGGACTATCTA
The DNA here is from genome assembly GCA_932294315.1 of Epinotia nisella. Classification (NCBI taxonomy): domain Eukaryota; kingdom Metazoa; phylum Arthropoda; class Insecta; order Lepidoptera; family Tortricidae; genus Epinotia; species Epinotia nisella. The sequence continues at coordinate 12,473,525 of OW028679.1, read as the reverse complement.
CTTATAGGTAACTAGCTTTTTCCCGCGACTTCGCCCACGTACTAAGCGTAATTTTTAACCGTCTACAAAAAAGGAGATTCTCAGTTTGACCCGTATGTTCCGATTGAATTGCAATTTGGCACAAATACTTTCAAGAATTCTCATGTCCACAATATTAAATTTCAAATTCGATGCAGTTTTCGTAATTAACGTTCCAAAAAACCAAAATAATGACACCCATATTGATATTTAGACATTTCAACCCCATCGCACCCAAAACGGGAGATGGTTTTTCTCGTCCGCCATGTTGGATTTTAAAATCGTTGTTGTTTTCGTAATCATCGACTCGATAAACCATAGAAATAATACCCATGTTGATTTTTACACTTTGTCACCACATTTCCCCCTTTTAGGAGTTGAATTCTCAAAAAACCTGAAACACGGGTTAACTCATTTATTGTTAAGAATACTGCTATGAATTTTCGAATGAAATAGTCTAACTAATTTTGTTTCCCCATACAAACTTTGGACCCCCAGTTCACCCCCTTAGGGGGTTAATTTTGAAAAATCCTTTCTTAATGCACCCCTAGACCTTATAAGGAGCCTACGTGCCAAATTTGGAACCTCTAGAACCAGCGGTTTGGGCTGTGCATTGATATGTCAGTCAGTCAATCAGTCAGTCAGTTGAGTCAGTCAGTAGATAAATCATTTTCTTCTTTTAATTTAGATTACTTAGGTATGGTTCTTTTAATCCTAAATAGTGAGTTTTCAGGAGTAGGTACCTTTCGGCTGCATGTTGATGCTGAGTTAGTTTTCGTCTGGTTTTTCGTGTATGTTTATCGAACTCGTTGTACCCTCCCCAATTCAACTCCCTTTTTAACCCTAATTACCCTATACCTAATTAATGTTTTTAAACAACTTAGTAATCACTAATTAATTGGCCAAATGATCGTCTAGTGTCTACGTTGTGAACCGAATAACCCTAAGTCTTTAATGTGTAGCAAATCTGGATTCAGACTCTTCTATTCCTAGCCCTACTGAGACCTAGACCAACAAAATATGAAACTTAATTGTATGAATATTAAAATATTTTTATTGTTTTTGTGAAAGTCCCCTACCGAACTATTATCCATTCGTGTAAGCAAGATCGTAGCCTTTGGATTTTATATCATAAAGCCATTTTTTATATTTATAGCATACTAACTAACCTATGTACTCATATTTTAGAATAAAGTTCTAAACGACGGGTTGTGTAGTAATCTTTACTCACACATGCTACTCTCTTGCTTCGGATGGGGATAGAATGGCCTAACCAACTTTACCTACCTAGTTACCTAAAGAGTTTAAGACTCTACGAACGAATCTACCAGTATTTCGTACTTAACGGTCTGAGTAAGAAGAAAATACCGAAACAAACTTATCAGACCTCTCTTTTTATTATTACTGCGTAAAAATGTAATTATATAAGCAATTTATTTACCTAAGCCTTATATATTATAACGCCGCTCCGATACCTCTATTTTATGGTCACTAGAAATATCGAATTTACTGTAGTTGAATGTGCAATATTCTTAAGATAATTATGTATGAAATAGCTAGTAGTTATATGGGTATTATTCTGCCCGTAACTACGATCAACAGCGACTTGCTCAGCCTATCACTGGTCCCTATAACAGTTTTGTTTCCTTCTCCGAAACGAAACTGTTTCCCTAGTCAATGAAAATAAAGGTGAAATTACGTTACCACGTAAGAATATCACATTCAACTGCACAAACTCTACTCTTTTCTTTTAAGATATGACCAATCATAAATTTATCCACTCATGACGAATAAAATTAACCCTGTCGTCCTACCATCCCTAAACCTATCTTCCCCTAAGGTGTGTATGATTCTACCCTATCCTATCCCGATATTTCCCTACTCTGCTCATTTTTAAACCTTACCTCAGTTTAAAAGATGAGAATGTATGCCCTATTCTATCTGTAATTAATTCAGCCGGCTAAACTGATGTATGGCAACCTGACAGCCTGTGTATTTGTCACCCCTCTCCGCGTCCGAAGACAGGGGAATGGCGGAGAGTATGACGCCCTATTATGTTTATAGAGGTTATATATATATATGTGTATTTAATACTGCCCGCTTCTCGAGTACAACAGGACTTCGGCAAGCGAGGTATCCCTCTATGCCAAGTACTGGCCATGCCTTAGAACGTCGAGGAATCTCGAGCAACGTCCAGGTGTTGCCTGCCTCTTGGTCGATAAAAAAGAGACATCAGATCCACCCTTCTAATCTGATTACGCACTCAAACTTCACCTTAACCTCGTTTGGCACCGTTAGGTGAGATCAAAGTGTTAGGCAAACTGTTTATGGTGTTTACCTAGACTGGGAACTGGCTTATATGATAATAAAAATATTAAACTACTATTAAACACTATTCCAGTACCTAGTACCATAACTCTACATTATGGAGTTGTTTCTCCCCACAATGACAAGTCACATTCCTAGGCCTGTTAAAAGCCCACAAAAATAAACACTAAATTTTTTAAAAGGATTCCCACCAACAAAACATTAATTTATAAAACAAAACACCCACCAAATAAACTTAAAAATCACAGCCAGGAGACCCAATCAGTCCGAGAATCAATGCTCAAAAGCCTCGCGCCTAATGTCGTCTCCCTATTTATGCAGTCGTCCTTTTTATGATTTCTATCTCTTTCCTCCTCATTATCCTTTCTGAGATGTCTGTCCTTTTCATCCTTTAAATCCCTTTCCTCCTTTCTATGATTTTTGTCATTTTTATCCTCCTATTCGCTCTGTGATTGGTCGAATCCCGCGGCTACAATGGCGAGCTACGCTGTGATTGGCTAGCGCTCAAAATGCGTGTAAATACGTTCCGTTTATTTGTTAATATAATATTTCTGACTCCATTATTGTGATTGAAAACCTATTCGTTGGTCGTTAGAGTTGCTTTTTGAATGGACTACTTTTCCGACCAACTAATAATATCAAATCTACATAGCAACTAGGTTCGATATCAAAATAAGTAACTGATCGGATAATCTTTATTCGTAACAATTGTCGTATGATTAAATTCATTCCTCTTAGCATTCAGTAATTAGGCTAACACTAGGCTATGCCTGTTTCACGGTACATAGTCTTAACCAAACTTCCTAAATGTAGTACGGATAGGGGCCTCACTCACCCCTATCCGTTCTCTAATAGTTTGGGTAAACTATTAGAATACTGCGTTTCTCGATAAAACCAAGTTTTGGATTTATGAGGTGTGAAACGTGATGTCTATTTTATTCCTATCACTATTTATAGCAAAATATTGTACCTACTTATTTGCATAGTTGTAGATTCAGCCGGTTATTAATATTGTTTCTGTCTGCGAAGACTAAATTCAAAAATTGCCAATATAAGCGAATCAGGAAGACCTTGTGCATGCGAGGGTGACGCAATCACCAGATACGATCGTCCGACTGTGGACTTGCATAATTTACTCTAAACAATATTCAATGTGGTAGCTATTTGTCGATAAAGCGCGGGCGCAAACAATACTCCACCGAAATGCTTTTCGCTTTTGCGATAATGCTATCGAAAATCGTACCGCTTGGGTTCCAAACCATCGGTACAACGCTCTATTGACCATGATAATGAGAAACGATAAACCACACTTGGCGTGGCGTACAAGATAAACGATGCAAAAAATACCGAAGAAAATAAGGCTTGTAGACAGCGAAAGTTATCAATTTCGTTGGCCCCGATTTTGCAATCGTGACGGCGACGTAGAATAGTGGTGGCAACGGACACAACTGAGCTGTTTGTTTACAAATAAGTTGTGGATAACCGTGTCTCTGAAAACAAAAAGAAGGAGTAGAAATTCTCTTCATACTCGTATGTCACGATCACGATCGATTGACAGCTGAACGACCATTATTCGAGAAACGTAGGTACTACGTAGGATTATTATAGAGCATTGTCGCCATTGGCGAGAACCACGTTTAATTTGATTTTATAAATGGTTTAATTCGTTATTTCGAAGTTAATTTATACGCTTACTGGCTCTGGCAAAGGCCCTCGAGCCTGTCATTTCTCTTTTATAATTATAATAATAACCTACTACGTATTAAGTATACAACGAACAATAAATCAATAAACGTGTCAATTCAATACCTACTTGTTTATTTTTTGGTACACATTAGCCTGTAGTAAGCAAATACCTAACAGGATATGCAGAATAATTTGTAACAGTTAGTGTATAGGATGTAATAAACCTCGACAATGGAAGCTATACGGCATTATTTCTGTTTTGACTTGAAGTATCTGGAAGGTAATATTCAACCTAAAGACAAGCAGTTCAGTATTAAAGTGATAGCGAAGTCAATGTTTTTTCTAAATATGTAGTAAGAATTAATGCCAGACATGACTTAACATGGAATCCAACTACTTGTAATGTAACAGCAGAAGAAATATGAGTACGACGCCTGTTTATTACAAGAAATAGGAGGGAGCATCGTCCTATATTATTTATTGGTGATCTTTAAAACATCCTATTGGTACGCTCACGCGGTGATACGATTTACGATTTCAACTAATGTGTTTAACTTTAAACTTATTTTCTTACAGATTATTCGAAATGTTAACAAATTAGTTACTGTTGAGTGTGCCCAAGCGTCGCAATATCGGGAGAACTATACTGAGGGCACCGGCGCAGTGAACGAACATACGCGATTCACCACCCGTCTCTTCATCACAAGTCGTTCCAGTATAGATAGACCCGAAGGTCGTTAACGCCTATAGGTAATCGAAGATCACAATTAGATTAGACTGGTCTGTTGCGGTCGGATCGGATGCGCGCACACATAACGGGCCATTTCTTCCAGCAGATAACAATTACTGGGATTGATCCAGTTTCCATAATTTTAAACCTTATTTGGAAACTCTCACAGTATACGTAGGTACCTCCAGTTCACAGCCCCAAGGTTGATTGATACAGATGTCTTTACAGGTAGCTTTAAAAATAATTACGTTAAGAAGTACATTTTTCTTTTGTGTTTAATTTACAAGGTCCATGATGGTGATGATAAAGATGATAGATAGCAATTTAAGTTGTTCTAGTCAATTGTCCTCGTATAATATAATATACCAAGTAGGTACAGATGCTGATATATATCAAAACGTTAAATTGTTTGTTTTTATTATCCTTGTTCTTTTAAATAAATCACTCATACTCTAAAAAAACGTTACATGATCTTCAAAGTAATTTAAAATGTACGGCATCATAACAAAGGTTCCTTTCCAATGTTTTTCATTCTATTTCGAGTCAAATGGATTTCATGACCCGTTTACTCGATCGTGGCGCTAAGCAACGAGTGCCACTACTAACAAGAAAAATGAACAAGAGAGTCTCCCCAAAAATAACTGTGTTATAAAAGCCGTCTTGCGGAGATAAATATAACGGTGGGTGCGCGTCGCGTGACATAATCTGAGATAATACTCGTTGCGCCTAGATCGTCGCCTTTGATTAAGTCGACCAGTTTATAACAAACTAAGCATCAGCCACCTATATTTTTTAGGTATACATCTCACTTCTGGACACAGACCTCCTCCCATCGACGACAGGGAAAGGGCTAGTGCGAGTACGGGACTCAGACGATATAATGTTTCCTTCATACGGCGAAACTATTACATGCGTAAACCATCCTTTCTATTAATATCGTATGCGCTACTAAGACGGTCCTTGGGCTCGCGCCGCTCGTGTTTATAACCCGCATGTGAGCCCGGAGCCGGCTACTTAACATCACTCATACATACAACCCGACGCATTGTAAGTATGCATACGTACCTACACGAAGCTGTGTCGCAAACCATGGTAACTCAACAAAGATGTGGTTACTAGAAGAATTTCGTCATTTTAACTCATATAGGCGCGTCAACACATGATGCGTGCAAACTAACATTGACGTTGCGTAGCTAATTGCTGGCATTGTCTACGCACAAATGGGAAATGTTCTTACCACGTCCACATACATACTTACGTATTACGTATGGAAATAAGGGTTTGTGTCAAGCTGTCAGGATCTTGATGATACGCAGGTGCTATGGTATCTCTATCTGGCATTTACATAAGTGAAGGATAATATCGAGCGGGTGAAATGTATGATGAGAAAATGGCAGGTTGTCACGCCGGGTGGGGCTCGGTGCTCGAGGCTCCCAGGCCGGCGGCACTAGTCGAGCAACGTGCAACGTCATATGTTGACGACAGAACTACTTTCATTTCGGTGCTGAGGCAGCTTTCACCTAACAACACGTCGCATTCAAATGAAAAATACGTATGCATAATTTTAATTGACCACTACACAAAAATCGATCTAGGTTTCGCATTGGAGCGGAACATATTACGAGTTTTATACCAATTTAAGTTTGCAAACCATTTTTCAACCACATGTTGGAACAGCCGAGTCTGATCAAACTGCAATTAGTCATATATCTACCTCAGCACGGCTATCACAAAACGGCGCGCGAGCTCTCTCGATTTTTCTCGCACTATACCTCTCTTTCTAAGTATTCTAATAAGAAAGAAACGGATGGTGCGAGAAAAATCGAGAGAGCTCGCACGCCGTCTTGTGATAGCCGTGCAGTTCGGTGAAAATGCAATACATATAGTTCTGTTATCTAATACAATGTGTATGTTACTGTCAAGGTGGTCGGATAATGCAGAGAGCAGTTACTATCCTAACTCCCAAATACCAAATCATGTTGATGTGTAGTATATAGATACGTAGTAGATGACATAGACACAAAAGTTCATTCGATTTAAAAGCTTACTATTTTTTTTAAGCAGGTAACGTATTAATTTAAAAAAGAACGAGTAACTATGTACCTAATTAAGTAGATAGTTTAAACAAAAATTGTTTTTGAACCACATTCTATCAGTAAAGTGAACTAACGTCCAAATTAAGGGATTTATATCATTCTGGTTCTGGTATGTTTCTAACTCGGCATTTATCCATTTGACATTTAACCTAATCGGTCAGTGACATGAGCCAATGGACCTTAAGGAGGCAATTAACACCAAACTCAGAGGTTAATTATCAAAGTAGTTAAATCTACGGCACCATGCAAGGTAGGTATTAGTTAGTTGGTGAAATTTACTCATTCGCCCACTTTAAATGGGTAATTAATTTTCCATTCCCTCTCACCATAGAAGAAGAATAGGTAGAATAGAGGGACTCACACACACATGAGTGACAAGAGTAACGAAAACCTATATTTTGTTTAATAAAAAATGAACGGTTATATTTTTAGTTTTGATTTTCATTTTCAGTCAGGTGGGGCATAGCGGTAGGTAGGACCCAGGTAAAGATGCATTTGTCCTATCTAGTGCAGTGGGTCTATGGGGAAAGAATGTATCTGAGGAAGGACCCGAATGCCCACTGTGGGTCACAGTGGGACCACGGTTAAAATGGGTCTACGGGGAAAAAATACCCGTGGACCCACTGTGGTTCATAGCAGTTAAAAGGGGGTATACGGTAAGTAGGTATTACGAAAATACTCGGAAAATATCATGCTACAAATTATTTATGAACCAAAAAAGACGCTGTTTGACCACGGAAAACTGTTAATATTTGGTACTTATTAAAAACCTTAAGATTAAGCCTGTAATATAATTGTACATTCGTTTATAACTCAATTATCAATTTAAAAAAGCCTAGGTCCCCAAATAAAGTTTTTTATAGGCGTACATAGTGTACATACTAAGACTTAAGCTTTGGACATAATTTCGTTAATGTTTACTTTGTAACCACAACTTTGTTAAGTGATTTTAAATCGATATACTAAAGGTTTGAATGTCTACGAAATAAACATGTATCCCTTAGATCCCTACCTACATGTTATATATTTTGTGATCATCATATGTATTAAATAAGACTATGTATTTGCTTGTTTTGTACAGTCAAGAGCAAAAGTAAGTTATCACTTTTGTACCTTATTCCATTGCGATAAGGTGAAAAAATGATAACCTACTTTTGCTGTTGACTATACATCACCACTCTTTAAAGAAAAAATGTGCTTCTTTCTTCTATGTTCACGAATGATTTCAAAATTACTTAACCGATTTTAATGCAGTTTTTAATTAAGTACTTGTAGTTTTTACTCTTAATTATGATTTTAGTTCCATTAGTGTATATTATGTTACTGTAAAAGCCCGAAGTGCGGTAAATCCTAGGATTTACCGGCAAAACCTAAGATTTACCAACATGGGTAGGTAAATGTAAGGATTTTATAAAAAAATTAACGAGTTTTTGACTTTTACCAGTGGCTTTTGGTCAATGTTAGAATTTACCAACATGGGTTGGTAAATGTAAGGAATTTATAAAAACATTTTTTTTAAGGTGTGCAACTCTATACATGTAACTGCAAATCAAAAAAAATATCATTGTAAGTTCACGTGTGGCACATTAATCGATAGGCCTTTCAAAATAAGTAAAATCATTTACTATCCACCAAAATTATATTTTCTCTCAGGACAGTTTTGTTTACACTGGTATTCGCTTTAGTTTACATGCTAATATAACAATAAAAAACATAAGTTACGTTGACCAATATATAATACGAATAAATGCTACTTTAATTAAGACAATGGATAGTTTCTTTGTATTACGGCGTTTTAATATAAGAAGCAAGTGCAGGACACGTCACCATAATTCGATTTTCGGCGGTTCATATTTTTTTCTGGTTAAGCCAATAGGTTTAAAGTAGATTCCAATACTTAATCTAGCTCAAGATGAAGAAATAGATTAAGTATCATATAAAAAAGAGCATTCAAATATAAGAAGTCCTCAGTCCGATTATCACCTGCGCCGCGCAAAAATCGCCCTGGGATTTTCACCCCGTTTACTTTAAGTTTGGACTTGGCGTCTATGACAGCTCATAGTCATAAGTCCACGCTTATAGTAACTGGATATAGCTTAATACAAAATAGTATTCCTTAAGTGCGTACCTACCCTGATAAACGTACGAAAAGATTGCACTCATGAGTGCAAAGATTTGATAACCTTTTGACTGATGAAAGTGATGAATCAGTAGAACTGAAGTTCTTATTTTAAAAACAAGTTTTTTCGTGGAATTTTAAAAACATCTGGCAGTGTGGTGACATGACATTAGTAAGCTCTCGGTAAAGTACGAAATACTGCATAACGTTACCGCTCCGCCAGCAGTCAGTATTACCAAGGCACTCTTAAATTTTTTAGAGGAGCTGGGGTGGTTAGAGTAGCGCCACCCTGCCGTTTCACGCAAAATAGGCACATTGGATGTCGACTTGCGGAAAATGCCCAGTAAAACTAACTAACTACCGCTCCGCCAAATGCGGAAGTAGCCGATATGGACGTATTTCAGGAATAAAAAAATATACGTTTCATAATAAAATAAAGTTCTTGGACTAGAGGAACATTACCCCTTACGTAGAACAGCATATGGCCTGTGCTGTGGTGACAAGCATCGTATAATTAGGTTGATTCATAATTGGACCTAGTTGAAGACTCATAAAAAAGTCCGGATAAAGTAGCCCATTTCAAAATGGGTATAATTAAATTAGTAAGTACGTAGTCGTTGTTTTATAAGGCATGAGGTGACGGTGCGGGTTTAGTGATGTCATCAGGTCATCACATCACAAAATATTCTCCTCCGAAATTTATGCAACTACCTATATGAACGTTTCATTATTGGACCTACGTATTTAATTATTAGTGTGAAATCTAAATGCTTTCAATGTCGTGCGCCATCTGTAACTAACTGAACGGACGCGATTTATGAACTTCAATTAAGTAGTTATTTCTTTTGGACAATCAGGAAAATCGCTACTTGCGTTTGCTACGTTTGCGTTTTCCCTACGGTGGTTATTCATCCATGATAGATATCATTGTAGTAAGGTACTTGTTTATAGGGCATTGATGTAACAATTCTCCCGTTCCTCATTTATTACATTAAACAATTAATTACATTTATTTAAAATAGTTCCGGCTAGCTGAACAAATCCGATGATTTACCTTGGTGAACCTGCTAAATTTATTGTAACTTCTGTTTAACTAATTCGGGCTTAGGTACATTCAGACTTACAGACTCACTAGTATAAAATTATGGCTTGTAGGTGAGCTGGTTTAATTATATCGGCATCTTCCTTTTCAAAGTCTCCCTCCCCTGTCCCGTGGGCCGCACCACTCGCACCAGCCTGCTGCCTACTGACGTACTGACCTCCATAACGAAAACAACCTACTCAGCGACGATTTGCAACGTAGCTTGACCTCGATAGCGCTTTATGCACTACCATGTCTTTACCGTGTGAATCAGTATCTGAGACCAATTCACTGCTAATCATTAAAACCTAAGTCGTCAACACTCACTGCTAGCTGTCTATAAGATTTCTATGGAATGTCATACCCAACAGACCGGTTTACTAATTAAATAGTAGGTAGGTAGACAGTTCACCAAGTTTTACGTTTTCTAATAAATAAGTCTACTCACCAGTTCGATGACTTTCAACAGGCCGGGTGGCGTTTTAAAGTATTCTGAGTTTATTTTGATCCAGTCCAGTGGCTTGCCCTGTTGCTGCGGCGGCGCTTGCTGCGGCGTGGGTTTGTTGTGGTCTACGGTCACTACTGTCTCGGGAGCCATCATCCTCCGGGTTCAGCCAACAGGTTCGGGTAAACAAAGTTATTACAAAATGTGTGGGTATATTTATCACAAACACTGACACTTAAACCTCAGCACACTGTGGGCGCGGGACGCATTTTCGAGTGAGGAGCGTAGCGTAGAACACAGTTCGTGCGTCGTGCGACTAGCGGGGAATGAGAATGGTTGCGGCGACGGCGCGGGCTGGGCAGGGCTGCTAGCTACACTGTGACGCCACGGTCCGCTGCGCTGCGATGACGAACACGGCGACCGACTCGATCCGACTATTAGGTATAATAAAATCCTAACCATGTTCCTAATGTTGACATTTCTCGACCCAGCTTTCTACCGAATGATCAAGCTCAGTATTTTAATCAGAACTTTAAAAAACAGGTGCGCAAGAGACGACATTGAGTTTTTTTTTTTATAGAGAATGTTATTTTTAGATGAAACCCTTAAAACTGTGTCCTAGTTTGGGAATTAGTAAAAAACAAGGATTCAGCTTCATACTCATGTCGTGGGACCACATTCAATCGAATCCCGGCTGCTTCCTATAGAAAGAACCAAATATGGTCAATGGAACTTAAGTAAGCAATAATTAGGTATTTTATAGCCAGCAACGCTTTCGCCTACGGAGTGAATAGTTATTCAATTTATTGCTTATAAAATATTGTATGGGCATTGGTATGTCATCTTCAAGGTTTACAACTAAATAGGTAATACCTTCTGTTATTTAAAGTCTGAAGTAATAGTTATTCTGTTAATCTACAATAATATGAAGTGCATCAAAAACTGTTAGCGGGTCGAAATAATAAAAATAATCAGTTAAAGGATCAATACAGGGGTCCCGAGAAGAAATGGCGCAAAAAAGCGAAGTACAGTGTTGCCAGATGCAGAATTACAAAAAGCGGAAGCTCAGATTTAAAATTGTGGATTTTTTAATGAAAAAAAAAACACTATGAAAAAGCGGATGCACATTTCACCTGTTTTTAGGGTTCCGATACCTCAAAAGGAAAAAAACGGAACCCTTATACCCCTCACTCGGTTGTCGGTCTGTCCGTCTGTCACAGCCGATTTGCTCCGAAACTACTGGACCGATTGAGTTGAAATTTGGTACACATATGTAAATTGGTGACCCAAAGATGGACGCGTAAAGTAAATTAATGAATTATGAAGAAGGGGGTCACTTTTGGAAAATTAAAAAAAAAGTTTCGCAAACTGTATTGTGTGACATATCAAATAAAAGAGGTTGTTGTAAGCATGTCAGATATATATTTTTTTCATATAATTTTAGCAAAAACAGATTTGAAGTAATTTTGAAAAAAAGACGAAAATTGACCATCCCCCCCCCCCCCCCCCCTTATCTCCGAAACTACTAGGATTAAAATTCTGAAAAAATTATGGAAAATACTTCCTTGCCTAAAGATTACAGGAAAACCTATAAAAAGTTTGAGTATTCAAAAACACTTATGAAATTTAGATTATATACGGAACCCTCACCACGCGAGTTGAACTCGCACTATTCATTTTTTTACATGGGACAGGCTATTATCTAAATGAAACGAAGTATCACAACAGCGCGCAAAAGTAAGTTATTTTATTATTTTAGACGGTTCTGATGTGTTCGCCCGTTACACTTATACGATGTTTTGAATTGACCGCTTTCTTCCAGAAGCTATTGGTTACTTTTTTTTATCATTAGAGCGGAGAGCGGATACATTGGCAAAAATGCGGGGGGAAAAGAGGAAATGCGGGGTATCTGGCAACATTGGCGAGGTAGGATCGTTTTTTTTCACCGCTTATAAAAAAGGGCCGTCCTCGTAGGGACCATGCTTCCAGGTAGACTTCCATACAGGCTGTTTACAAAGCTTACCGATAACTCGCACAAGACAAGGATTATTGAGAAAACCCAAGCTAACCAGAGTTACATATTACAATTCTAGGGGTCAGATTATAAGTTACAGGTTTGAGGTTACGATGGTAGAGCATGCCTTGTAATATTTGGGTGTCAGCTAAGGGTATTATTATAACCTTAACCTTTATAAGTGAGTTATAATGTTCTCAGTTGTAACTAATAGTGTTATAAAGGAGTTAAGAAAAATAATTAACTCCTAAAGCATTATAAGAGTGTTACTCAAAGCAATTACACTTAAGATGTTAAAGCTTTAACCTGTTTTTAACACTTAAACACTTACAAGAGTGCTAGCTACAGGCAGAGACTTTATAACAGAATTAACTCTCTTGTAAGTATTGAAACTTTTTCTAACGCTTAAGGTGTTAGGCAGATACACTTTAAAGACACTGTAAGAGTGTTGTAACTCAATAAGCGTTATAGTTGAGTTAACTGACGCCTAAAGCTTTAAGGTAATTCGCCATTGTTTTGGTGGACTCTAACCTACAAATTGATTAGGTTATTCAATATTTGACATCAAGATACTTCATTATTTATGTTACTCTTGCCATTATATGGATGCCACTTAATTTATCATGCCACTGGCCAAGAAACAAGAATAGAAAATGATAAAAACTTTAGATGTATATTTTAATGTTCATAAGTTTTATTAGAAATCTTTAATAAATCATGGGCGCGTTAAAATTGAGATGGGAAACATGGTATACACTTACCGTAAAATCACAAGGGCAGATTGTTTTCACTTCATGTCACACACACTTCCAATTTAATTCACTTTCAATTAATACGACTCCATAGCTGTCAAATATTAATACCTATACTAACTATCTGCGCCATTTTGTCGGAAGACTGTATTTGTCTCATAATTTTATGGGTAAAGAAAAGAGTAAGATGCTCACTTTAAACTGCGTAAGAGCTAGAGTGTTATAAGACTCTCAGCTAACACACCACTGTAATTCGTGGGCCTCTTTCGTAGTTATAAGGGTGTTAGAGCACGCTATAAGACCTTTTTTACAGGCATTCTTAACACCTTAACACTTGGCTGGAAATGATATAAGAATGATATAAGGGTTATTTTAACGCTAGTGTGCTAGTTGGGACTTGGCTGGAACCGATATAAGAATGATATAAGGGTTATTTTAACGCTAGTGTGCTAGTTGGGTTTGTACTTGATGGTGCGTAGATTTCAAATTAAGTAGATTCCTAAGTCTTTCCTTACCAAATTTCTAAAGTAGAATATGAAATTATATATTCTTCTTGATTGCATGTACTCAAAAGCCACAACAACAAATCCTCAGGAGCTTGTATATGTAAGATAAACGAACGCGGATCCCTCACTCTCATCTCAAGTCAACAAATCCTCGGGAGCTTGTACGTAAGATAAACGAATGAGGATCCCTCACTCTCATCTCAACTCAACAAATCCTCGGAAGCTTGTATATGTAAGACTGTAAGATAAACGAACGCGGATCCCTCACTCTCATCTCAACTCAACAAATCCTCGGGAGCTTGTATATACAAGATAAACGAATGCTGATCCCTCACTCTCATCTCAACTCAACAAATCCTCGGGAGCTTGTATATACAAGATAAACGAATGCGGATCCCTCACTCTCATCTCAACTCAACAAATCCTCGGGAGCTTGTATATACAAGATAAACGAATGCTGATCCCTCACTCTCATCTCAACTCAACAAATCCTCGGGAGCTTGTATGTAAGGAGTAACCTCCGGACACCGGAACTACTCATACAATTTTTAACATTATTTCACGCGGCTTCGCTCTGTTTTTTGTAATGCGCGGTCAGCTGTTATACGATTATTTTTAATTGATGCGTCACTCTCAAGACGGCGCGCGATCTCTAATCGATTTTTCTCGCACTATACCTCTCTTTCTAAGTTTTCTAATAAGAGAGACGGATAGTGCGAGAAAAATCGAGAGAGCTCGCGCGCCGTCTTGTGAGGAGTCTCACATTTTTAAAATGTACGAAATTATACGCTAATTAAAAAAAAATACTACCAGTACCTACTTACGAGAAAACAATATCAATCTGTCACAGGAGGCATATTTTCTGACGGGCGCTATCTATTTTAGCGGTAACATGGTATAGTACGGAATTCAAACTCACATCAAAAAAATAGAGAGAAATGTACGAAATTGTACGCAAATTTAACAAAAATGCAGGTACTACACTTACTTACGAGAAAACATTGATCAATTAATGGCGATGTGAACAAACGCCTTAGAGAACTTCATTCCACACATTTTATTGCTTTTGCCACAATACTATTTCTTACAATAAATTGTTTTCTCGTAGTATTTTTTTATTAGCTTACAATTTCGTTTTTAGGGTTCCGTAGCCAAAATGGCAAAAACGGAACCCTTATAGTTTCGTCATGTCCGTGTCCGTGTCCGTATGTCACAGGCATTTTACTCGAAAACTATAAGGTGTATTTGAATAACATTTTGAGGATAGGTGTATTTTGTTAACCGCTACGTAGTTTTGTAATTTAAATGACAAACAAATTGTATATATATACAGAATGGTCAGTTAACTGTGTTGGTGTTTGTACGATACCATGTCACCGCTAGAAAGTCTGACACCTATAGTCTACCTTTCCAAATCGTAGATGTAATAATTGTGCTAATAATAAGTACCTAGTAATTAATAAAAATAATAAACATTATAGTGAAAATGCCCTTAGGTACATCCTATATTTGACAGCTGTCTTCCCAGTACAATTTATGTCATCATTGACGTTTATTGTTCCGGGATGACGGCTGTCAAATATCGGCTGATAAAAAATCTAATTATTATGTTAAGGCCTCTCACAGACTGGCGCGGCCTGGCCGCGGCGGGCAATAGTAAACTTGTCATTAGCTGTCAATGTGCTGCACAGTAAGTCATTTTAGTGTTACTAGCGCCATCTGTTAGTACACTTTAAACCAACTTGTCTAGACGCTTGTATGTTTTCATCACACTTGCTCGTCAATGGCGTTATTACTTGCGAGCGTGCAGAGCAGTTATAGCCGTTTTACCTCCCACGGGCTGTTAAGTTTAGTTTTAAAATAATAGAACCCTCTGATTGGCTTAAGCAAATCTGGTTGCTGTGTGATTGGTTGAATAAAAAAATCTAGTTGGTCACGACGCCCCGCCCCGCAAGAATACTGCTCTGTGATTGGTTGAAATATTGAACTGCGCGCTCTACTACCACTGATCTGGAAGTGAAGTTGTCAATTTTTGATTGGTGCTGCTGTATGAAACTTACATTTTTCTGTCTTTTGTAGTTATTTATTTCCTCGCAAATGTGATGAAAAACATTGTGTATAACACGGGCGTAAGAATATTGCAAACTCGAGTCATCAAAAGCCCTCCGCCTTCGGCGTCGGGCTTCTGATAGACTCTCGTTAGCAATATTCCACTTACGCCCCTCGTTAAACAATGTACTATACTTCCAAGCCGTAAAATGTAGGGGGCGACACAAGGTACTTACTGCACATGGACCTATAGGGGCTATGGCTATAGGTCCATGTTACTGCAGGAATAACACTGGTTCGACGACTTCGACGAATAAGCCTCTCACAGACTGGCGTGGCCAGTGGTGGTCAATACAAAATTTGCCAGCTATTGTCAAGTTTACTATTGACCGCCATCGCAGGCCGCGTCAGTGTGGTGCAGACTTTAGATTGTCTTCGACGTCTAATATATTGGTAGTCTTTTGAGAGAATTTAAAAATTTTCAGTATACGAGACAAGATAAGACTAACAAGACATGATAGTTTGTGAAGTGTTTTACGATCATTCCTCCCTGTATTACGAACTGAGAAATCAGTGAAGTAGCGAGGCAGCAAGGGATCTAGTTGCTGCCGTTTCCAACTCGCAGTTTCCACCCTGCATAATGAGCTGACGGGCTCTCGCAACTCTTTAGTCCCACATCTACAGATTCTTATGTCTACGGATTCCCATTTTTACAGATGAGAGAAATGTCCCCGGACTTTTGGTAGGAACAGTGCGACGGGAGCTGAGAATGTCGTAACGCTTGTTCACTGTTCCGCATGATCACAATTTTATGGGGAATCTGTAGAATCGGGAATGTGTGGCATTGGGAATCTGTAGACAATGTCTGTAGTAATTTTAGTAACTATAATCTACTAATCTGTTCAGCGCGGGAATGCTGCCTGCGTGATGGGCACGGTGCCGGTTAATGTACGGCCCGATAATACGCGTCCATCTATCTTTCTCTCTCTTTTTTAGCATAAGTTAAAAAGAGATAGAGATACCGTGGACGCGTATTATCGGGCCGTACATTAACCGGCACCATGGGCACCCTGCCAAGAGGCACAGGTCTTCTATTTAATTAGTTATTTTATTTATTTTTTCTAAGTTTAAGATTTAGTTATTTTAATTTAACCTTTTGAACGCTTTCATATTTGAATGAAGTGATCACTCACACGCCAAGCACTGTAACTTGATGTATCGTTAAAAACCAATAAAACCAAATAAAAACAATTCATAACAGATTTTATTCATGATCAAAGTACACCTTTACTCCGACCTTTTTAGTGGTTGTTGGCGTGGTGGGCACGACAGCACTCGACCACTTTAGTGGCTCTCGGCGCTCAAAAGGTTAATAATAGTTTCAGTAATAATTTTCATAATGAAATGTACATCTAATCTACAAAAGGATTATAATAATAGGTTTTGGAAACCATTGCATAGTCATTATGATGAACAAACATCGGCATCGCTCAATATCAACCTATTTAAATTTACCGATTTAAATAAGAAGGTTCAGATTCTAATGATAGTTTTTGTGAGTATGTACACATAATCATTAATTTCAAGTAAGTGTAACCATACTAGTTTATTCATTCAAAAGTAACATTTAGATCAGAAATTATTGAAATAAAACAAAGGAATATGTTTTCTCTTCTATAATGATAACTTAGAAAAAGAAGCCAAGGATTTTCCCTCCAAGATGTTTCCTTCTGGCTTCTTCATGATCCATGATGCCACCACTTGTTGTGAGAACAAGGTATCTGTAAATAAGATAACATTTAACTTAGTATCACATTTTTTTATTTAAACTTTATTTCAGTGACAAGTTACAAATACAAAAGGCGAACATAATGCCATTATTTTTACTATAATTTTTTATTATTATATTAATGTATGAAACAGCACTCACAATGTTCACTATGAAGTGACATCAACTTGTACCCTTTTTTTTTCTATAGCACTACATATCAAATGACAACCAACAAGAACTATTGGTGATTCGCGGTAGTTGTGCAGAAATCCATACAATATTGTGAATAATCAGTTTGGAAATTCACTGTTCAATAACTATTTACTGTTTGTAAATAATAATCAAAAAAATATATGACATAAGAATAAGACATACACACATACATACATACATGCATATATACATACATACATACGCTCGAAAAACATAACCCTCCTCTCCTTCGGCAGTCGGGTAAAAATTAAATAACAATGACAGTCAAGTTCTCCAATATTTATACAGACAACCTTTCAAAAATATTGAAAGGTTGTCTGTCATATTGGAGAACTCGACTGTAATAAAAATAATGAAAGAAAACGAATCAAGCAATAAGATTGGGAATATACTTAGATATAATTGTTTAAAGGGGCATCAAACATAGGTACAATTTCTCCACTTACAAAATCTTGAAAGAGCATTAAGTAATTGAAAAAAAAAAGCTTACATTCATTTAATTATTGGTACATTTAAAACAGTAAAAATCGTGTCACAGTCAGAGTTATGTATTCTTCAATTTAAGCATATTACATGCGTCTATGAATGTTGATGGTAAAGTTGATTGGTGGTGGAATACAAAACTACACTATGTCAGAAAGCGAAATAGTTCATGTTTTTTAAAAGAAACATGTGCCTTCATATTAACTGGGCATTTATTAATTTGCTGTTATTTAAAATTAGTACACTACATGCTACATTGCTAGTTAATGTTCTAATCAGGATAGGATTTAACAGCTTTAGATTATTGTTGTCTTTTATGGCCTCTGAGCTGTTGACCTTGGTGCCATGCATGCCTTCCAAATATCCGAGACCCCATGGTCCCAAGATATAGCACAGGCATAATAATAATAAAGTTTTATTTTCAGGCGTTAAACACCCACATCAAATAACAGATCATATATACATTGCTAATTCACCAGCCACAACTTTTATTTGTTTACATATAAGTACATATTTGACAATATGCAATCAAATAGTAAGCTATTTAAATAAAAATGTCCCAAAATGATATGACTGTATGTCTATATACACACCCCAAAGGTTATAAGTGCTAACCTATACATAAACTTAGATAATTATCAAGCTATTGAGAATACGTGTTGAGGACATAGAAACACTAAACAGGGAAGGAAAGTTACTCACCCAAACTGCCGGGATGGCAGCAGGTTAGTCCATCTTTCAATGTCATTGATTGGTACATCGAAGCGGGGTGAAATGACTCCACACTTGTTCAACCTTCCTGTTAGATTCACAACGATTTTGCCGGCTCTATGATCATCGACGATCTCGAACTCGCCAATGTAACCGTGCTTCATCATCACAGTCAAGAACTTGACGATAACTTTGGAGCAAGGCCTGATGAGCACTTGCCTCTTGCCGCGCTTTTCGGCATTATGAATGGACTTCAGCGCGTCACTCAATACGTTCATACGCACCATGGCTGTAAATAATAAGGAGCAAACGTAAGTTATAAGAAACTCGCAGGATATCACTTCACAGACGCAAACGTCAAAACACAATGAATTGGAGGTTATGAACTGGACATCAATGTAATTACGGTTCTATGACTGAAATAATAAATCACGGATGGACCTGATAGATTACTTTCACAAAAACATAAGTATTCTAAACTAAAATGCCAGTAACTTTTCTGATTACCTAGGATTAAAACCCGCCTCGACTACTCGAAATGACAGGATAGTGCAAAAGAACTTGAGAGGTTATTTTTTTTAGAGTTGCCAGTATCAAATAAGAGACGTTTTTTGTCATGCCTAACTTTTGAGCTTTTTACACACTCCAATGTATCCTAGGGTAAACCTAGTTATTGTCAGCTTTCCTCCAGTTGCGAGAACTTTAAACCTTGTTTCAAGAAAATATTCAAGACAAACTGCACGGCTATCACAAGACGACGCGCGAGCTCTCTTGATTTTTCTCGCACTATACCTCTCTTTCTAAGTTGTCTAATAAGAGAGAGACAGATAGTGCGATAAAAATCGAGAGAGCTCGCGCGCCGTCTTGTGATAGCCGTGCTGGCTAGACTACGTCCCTGAAAACGATTTTATGTACCAAGGAAAGGGTGTTTTAAGCTTTTTATTTCATAAATGTGGCCATAAAAAGATAAGAAATAAAAGTGAAGTTCAAAATAGTTCTTTCTTTCTTCCTCTTGTCCTTTTTGGAATTTTATGCGGCCAGGATTTGAATCGTAAAGGGCCTACATACACCTAGCAATTTGTCACAGCAACCTAAGATAGGTCTAGTTCGGATACACTTCGACCCATTGGGATCTTTTGTGCATTTGCCCTCCCCTTTATAGCTACTCCCGAGCTCGCTCCATCATTTCCACAAACCTAGAGACGCAGCTATAAGAATGAAAGAGACAGCAAACGTTCATTTCACTTGAAGGCGGTTGATGTGACAAATTGCTTGGAGTATAGAATGCTTTAGAAAAAAAAAAGTATAGTGGCAACATCATTTTCGTTCACTCATTCACAAATTTTATTATACCATTCAGTCCATTCACCTGAAGTTGATTCGGGCCAAACCAACCAACCACCACCATAACTCGACTCGACTGACGCGTTTCGCTTGCCTCGATTGTGCGCGTCTTTCTTTCATTGACTTCTTTCAAACTCTTGCGAAAATAAGTTTATCTTAGTTTAAAAGTTTCTAAATACGGATTATTCAATAACTTCACGCTTTATTGTGGAACTATTATAAACTGCACTTCGGATTCGTTGTTTAAGTGTCTCTTGGAAGCAAGTTCTATGCAATTATGACTAGTATACAAAGTTGAGTGAACTTGTGAGTAATGCAGTGTCCATTATGTTTAGAGCTGAGTTCTAATCCTACAGGTGTGCTGTTACGCATTGTTGTGGTATTTAAATCCTAGCAACCACTCTATGATGAAGTTATACTGTGCTAAGTTGACTTTTCGATGTTATAGAGGGAAGTGTAATAAGAAAACATGTAGAAGTTATTTCGTATAAACGGACACTCGTAAAGTTGATCAAAAGTGGTCTTCAGTGAAGAAAAAGCAGCCGGACAGTTTCCATGTGATGGAAGAATTGGAGCGGTTATTCAAAATGTATTGGGCAAAGCTTTGGGGCACCTTCGTGATATGCTTCATCGGCATTCAACTCACGTCTTCAGCTGACAGTACAGGTAACTACTTAACTTATAACATAACTTTTATGTTGTACCCATGAAAGTAAAAATATAAAAATTTAACATAGGTAACAAGTCTGTGTAACTGCTACTGCTATTGTAACTAAACTCTTCTTTTGTCAATAAAGTCCTATGATGTCCTTTCATTGAGTCCTATGGATTAGTTACTGAGTCCAGATGGTTTCTAATATGTATTTAAGTTTTTGTATCTATTCAATGGGTGATTCCATGAGCATTCCAACCCCCGTGAGTCCACTGATTGCATTATTGTCAAAGTGCTTGCAGTTTTGGATCCCCTTTTCCAATAATTTTGTAGGAGTCCTGGGCTTGTAAAAAATACCTGAACATGCCATGCCAGTTTGCCGGTACATTGACAATAATGCGATCAGCAGACTGACGGCGGTTGGAACGCTCGTGGAATCACCCAAATATATTGTTGTCTAATACCCGTAATACAAGCCTTATTGAGCTTACTATGTGACTAGGTTGATTTGTGTAAGATTGTCCTCTAATATTTTATTTATTTATGGCTTGTGTAGCATTTTATCTGTGTAGATATATAAATGATGATAATTTTATTGTTATTTATACTTGAATATAGTTTTTAACAACTCATTACTCAATTCAAATGAAACCAGTGTAAAAAACGTGTCATTTCAACACTTCACACACGAGGACCGGTTAGCCTAGTGGGTAGCGACGCTGCCTATATAGCTGAGGGTCCTGGGTTCCAATTCCAGCAAGGGCACATATTTGTGTGGTGAACATGAATATTTGTTTCTGAGTCTTGATGTTTTCTATGTATTTAAGTATTTATATCTATTAAATATATTGTTGTCTAGTACTCATAACACAAGCCTTATTGAGCTTACTATGGGACTAGTACGATTTGTGAAAGATTGTCCCCTAATATTTATTTATTATTTATTTATTTATATTTTTTGAAACAGAAATAAACCTATGAAAAGTGTGTTGGAAAAATGATTACCTTGGTACTCCCATCATTTATTTATTTATTACGACCTTCAACAATAAGTATACCACTGCATAATATTACTCTTATATGCGCAAATTAAAACTAAGTACCTTATTAATTACCATGTTCATTTATTTATCGCAACATAGGTATAACAAAGTAAAGACCCCACCTTGTCTGTCTATCTATTCATGATAAACTGGGAACTTCTGGACCTATTTGTATGGGGTTTTCATTTACGCGTTTGTAACATAGAAAATTATCTAAGTATCTAATGTTGGATCACCATTTCAATGCAACAGTAATTATGTGATACAAGATTATTGTCAAATATTTTAAAAAAGAGGATACCCTTAAAAATCAAAATTATTATGATCTCTGTCTGCTGTTCGGTATTTTAGTCAAAGTCGACATTCGACGTGTCATATGCAGACAACTGTAGACTGTAGAGGCCATGGACTTATTATTACTAACGTTAGTAATAATAAGTCCATGGTAGAGGCCTTCTTCCCAATGCAATAGCA
This sequence comes from Epinotia nisella, assembly GCA_932294315.1. Taxonomy (NCBI): domain Eukaryota; kingdom Metazoa; phylum Arthropoda; class Insecta; order Lepidoptera; family Tortricidae; genus Epinotia; species Epinotia nisella. Next base: position 12,451,010 of record OW028679.1, on the reverse strand, counting down.
ATGGCGACTAAAACCAGTGACTACCGGCTATTGTACCGGCTGAAGTTAAGTTAGTAGGTAATTCAATATAGGTATTAAATTAAAGAAAACGAGTGTAAGTTTTAATAATATAACTTTACTAAAATGAGTTAGCTGTTAGCGTATTATTACGTCCATAAAAAATATGAGCCTTTTCGAATGTTTTACGGTAAATTAAAAAGGTAGTCACCAAACAACATATTTCCAGATGATTCTGTCATTAGCTGCACACTTACTGTTTATTTGTTTGCTACAATCACACAGAAACAACATCATACAAAAACAAAATTATAACAAATATTCGATACACAATATGGAAAAAAAATAATAATAATAATATACCTACCTACAATGTGCTCTTTATGGTGTTTTCCACAAGTAACACGCAAGTTAGTACGAAACATCATTTTTTTGGGACAACCGGAAGTCGTACAAGTTCTTTTTAGTATTTTTAGAATTCCGTAGCTCAAAGGGAAAAAACGGAACCCTTATAGGATCACTTTGTTGTCCGTCTATCTGTCTGTCTGTCAAGACCCTTTATCTGGGGAACACGTAAAGGCATTGAGTTGAAATTAAAACCATATATATATACTCAGGTCTACAGTCCCTTGAAGCTGTGAAAAAATCAAACTTCTATGTTAACGTAAAAAAAAGAAACTGCCGTTTATGCCGCAAAAAACATACTTATATTTCGACGCTCTCAAGGGAATCAAAATTTATAGGGTACTTCCTGTTGACCTATAACTATGAAATTCGGCAAGTAATATCGTCTTATACTACAAGTACAGGGGAAAATCTGAAAACTATACATTTATATTTAAATCATAAAAATATAGTCTTCATTTAAAGTTTAAAGTACTGTTTGTCTGTCCAGACCCTTTATCTCGGGAACGCGTGAAGGTATCGAGTTAAAATTGAAACCATATACCTACTCAGGTCTACAGTCCCTTGAAGCTGTGAAAAAATCAAACTTCAAAGTTACCGTAAAAAAAACAGACCAAGTGTGTGTCGGACCACGCACAACGAAGGGTGCCGTGCCTATTAAAAAGGTCGTATCCTCACAGAAATCTTACGGCACTTACGTCCTTTTCTATAGGGTAGGCAGTTTTTCAGCAATATCTCGAAAACTTTTGAACCGATCTTGTTCAAAATAATTTTCGGTGAAAGAATGTAATAAGTCCTATGTCCATGATATTTTCATATTTTTTAAATACATCGTTCAAAAATTAGAGGGGGGTGGGGGGGGACAATTTTGTGACTTTCGGGGCGATTATCTCCGACTCTATTCACTTAATCAAAAAAATGCTGAGATACCTTATATTTATTTTAAAAGGCCTATCGATTGAGCACACGTGGACTTACAATGACTTTTTTTAACTTTCAGTTCCATATATGGAGTGCACACCTAAAAATATTTTTTTATACATTTATTATTATATGCAAATACACCTTATAGTTTCCGAGTAAAACGCCTGTGACATACGGACTGACGGACATGACGAAATTATAAGGGTTCCGTTTTTGCCATTTTGGCTATGGTACAACGTGGTACGGAACGGCATTTTGGCCCAGTGCGGGTTGGGGACTTCACATACACCTTTAAGTTTCTTCACGACGTTTTCCTTCACCGGAAAGTACATGGTATTCAACTAATGGTAGTGAGCCGCTACTCGAACATACGACCGCTGTTTGACGGTCATATGCCACCGTAGGTTATATTTACATATTTTAGTAAAGTTAGTTACCTATAGTAATAATATAATAAACTTGATGTAGCTCTGTAATTTAAAATAGCTATGTAAAGTATCCTGCTTGACTGAATTAAAACTAGCAGAAATCGACCTTGAAAATCGGCTGCAAGTATACACCCTTGTAAAAAAATTCGCCATCCAATCCGGTCCAGCCAGTCTTGAGACAAAAGCGACAGTGCGAGTTCAACTCGCGTGGTGATGGTTCCGTAAAATATTGAGAATTTTTTTCTTTTTTCCTAAATTACTTCATATCTGAGATGCTAACAACAACCCCTTTCATTGGATATGTCACACAATACATTTTGCGAAACTTATTTTTAATTTTCCAGTTTACCCTCCAAAAGTGGCCCCCTTGTACAGAATTCATGAATTTACTTTACGCGTCCATCTTTGGGTCACCAATTTACATATGTTTACCAAATTTCAACTCAATCGGTCCAGAAGCTTCGGAGCAAATCGGCTGTGACAGACGGACAGGCAGACGCACGAGTGATCCTATAAGGGTTCCGTTTTTTTTTCCTTTTGAGGTACGGAACCCTAAAAACGGTTTTATGTAGATATAAGTATATCTAGGTTGCCTGTATCATATAATAGCAATCAGCCACCGGTCTAGGATGTTCTTTGGTCCTCATTTTTTGTATTTTAGAGAATGTGCCTCTCTCCTCTCTCTAAACCTTTAACGCGCTAAATACTTACGTAGGTAGGTTAATTTAATTCTACATATTTATTCCTCGCCCGTGACATGTTCCTTATTCAATTATTATGAAACAACGGTGTGGTGGCGGTGGTATGCCTTCACCCAAAAACAACTCAATCAAGAACTTAATGAACTTCACTAACTTAGAGTGGTGCTAAAATATTTAATGACGAATTAACGTCAGAGCCGCATAATTTGCCAGCATGCGGAGGTGGCGTCAATTAGTTATTACACCAAAGACTATGTAGGTAGGCAAGACACCTTCCTAATAAAAACGTTAGTTAATACGTAAGTATCTGTCAAAGGGATGGTGGACTGTGACAAGGAACATAACTTCGGCCTCGAGCACACAGTTAATTTAAGTTGAGTAATTCAATTGACAAGGATTTGGATCGTAGACAACGTTTAATCTTTCATCTCTTAAAGAGATCAGTGAACGCAGATTTGCGTCCACTACATTTAAGAAAGAATTCGCACTATGTGGTTCACAACCAGTTTTAAAGTTACGTCGCCAGTCACCTCTAATATTCTAGAACCCGAAAAACGTTACAACTACGCACAATTTGAGGTTAGTCTTGTACTGGTGTGGTGTGCGCTTAGTTGTTAGTAAGGTGGTATTCCACTTGTCCAAGGTCTTTGTCCAATGTGCATTGCGTCTCACCTTTTTTTAAGCAAAATGTGAGACGCAAATGCACATTGGACAAAGATCTTGAACAAGTGGAATACCACCCTAAAGGCTTGGACAGACAGCACCGTCTCGGGCGCGCAGCGCGATATTTCCGTACAAACCGTGGTCAAACAGGCTTTGTACGGAAATATCGCGCCCGTCGCGCCAGGCCGCGGGCCCGCGACGGTGCTGTTTGTCCGAGCCTTTAGTATTGTGAATACTAGTACCACTGTCCAGCGCTAGCACAACTACGCGACGAGAGACGAGAAAAATCAACCTTTTACTTTCTAATTTCCATAGTGCGACTGAAACAGAGGTCGCCGAGTCGCACGCGATGCGACTTGGCAGCAAGTTGTGATGGATAGATTTGTAGCGAGACGTGAGATACTTTTGAGATGATAAAAACATCTAGGTACCTTGTAATGTACCGCGAAAAAAGTACATTGTTTAACGAGGGGCGTAAGTGGAATAATGCGAACAAGAAGCCCGACGCCGAAGTCGGAGGTCTTTTGATGACTCGAGTTAGCAATATTCTTACGCCCGTGTTATACACAATGTTTTTCATCACATATGCGAGGAAATAAATAACTACAAAAGACAGAAAAATCTATGTTCGCAGCTTCAATATTTCAACCAATCACAGAGCAGTACAGTAGTATTCTTGCGACGCGTGGCCAACTAGATTTTTTTTCAACCAATCACAGCAGAATTCTTGTGGCGGGCGGCTACAAGCTACAATAGACGACAGATACAATTTAAGAAAAAAGACCATTACGCCCGTGGGCGTAATTTAGGTCACTCTGTATGCCTGCGCGTTATAAAGCCCTTTACGAGCAAGTCTGATGAAAATGAATAAAGATTGGGAGAGGCATTTGTTCAGCAGCGGGAGATAACGGGTTCGAAATAATAATTGAACGAGCGAGCGAAGCGAACGAGTTCTCTGTTTTAGCTTGGGCAAAAATTATTTCGTATGTCCGGATGTCCGGCTGTTCTCTTCTACAAGTCTCATTTCTCAACCGATTTCAACGTGAAATTTAGTGAGCATGTTCGTTAATTATATATGTAGTTCTTTTTTGTCAATTTAGTAGGTACATAGGTATTTAATTTAGAATTTTCCAAATAAAATATTTTTCTACAATAAAAGACACTTGCGAGGTCCACTGATCACAGAGCCAATAATTACGGTCTCTCTCTAACTGTAGGTGTGTGAAATAAGCCCTCGGATAATCCAATCTTACTCATTTTCTTTCTGTGAAGTTCTGTGGCCTAAAACAAAGGTCAAACAAACCATTTCGCGTCGCCACTTTAACCGTAGTAAATTAAAGTGGTGAGCGTAACGAGTTTTGTACTCCTTGTTAGGTGTAATCATTGCACATATTAGTCGCAAAGGACAATTTCTTGGCGCTAAAGTAGTTGGCTCACAACTTTATAATGTCTATCCATACATATATACAAGCGATATAAATATATTATGTAGGTATATCCAAACGACGTAGTGGTTGACTTAAACAACACCATGTTGAACACTTAACTCCTCGAGCACGCGAGACTGCTCTGAACAGGAGGGTTTTTACAGAAATGCATTCAGGAGCACGCACGGGAAAGTGCCGTACCTAGAAGGTACCTAGCGCGCCTATATCTACACTTCATTGCAGGTGGATATTCGTGTTCTGTAATCATTGTTTGATTAATTACATTAAAATGGTGCAAAAGTATAAACGTATCTTTGACATCGACTGTACGTTTTAATTAAAGAAAAGTTAGTAATTAGAAATTTTCTATTGTCGCCCTCCTTGACACTGTTTCTATAGCCTGTAACAGACTGAAAGGCCATTGGTGACAGTTAGCAAAGAAAACCGCTATAAAATGTACAGTAGGCATGTTCCTTAAAAAGTTTTATAGTTGCACATTGTGGTTTAGCCGTAGGATGTCCGAAACCTTCTTCCAGCCGCGTCGCTTCGCTACTCGCTAGTAAGTAGGCGACGGGCGGCGGTAAACATCATCATAAAGACTCGAGGCTCGGAAGAAGTGGCTACAGGAGCTCTCCTGTATAGGGTTATTAATATTAAAACGTGTTGCGGGCCGAGTAAATACCTGCAATGAAGAATAGTATCGCGACGCAGTTCAATGACTTTTGCTCCCCATTTACTGCTCTGCCTGTGCCTGTGAGTGATAGAAACAATTTGTTTACTCTATCCGTACAGCGCAGCGTCTATGCATGATAACGATAAAAAACATGGTCTATAGTGCATCTGCATTTGACCTTTTACAACTTTCAGGATAACTTCGATAACACTTCCACCATAGAATTGTGGAAAATTATTATATATATATATATATATATAAATTACTGTTTATTTAATAAAAAATACAATAATAAATACAATCTTAACTACTATTCTTAACTGTAAAAGATAATTACTACATTTTTATAATCAATTCGGAAACTGCGACGATACCGCAGTTCATAAATAAAGAAAAATACTAGTCTAGCGTAATCTCAAACATAACGCTAGTTGAAATCTGGCAAATACATGGTGAAGTACAAATGTTGATTTTCCTGAAATACAATACCTAATAACTAGGTAAAGTTATGTGCTTCTGACATCGTAAGATATGCCGGTGACAGGTCCCCAAAGGCTGTGTGACGTTCTGGGCGCCTGCAACCCTCGCGACCCTTCTTAATTATGCATCCTGCCCAACCAGATCGTGATTGTGTAGATCCCTACCGACACACGTGCCTGGATTTACGAATAAATCAATACGACCTAACAAAATTACCAAGAGCCTCAACAAATTATTAAAGTACCTTTTACGTATATATCTATCTTTATATGTCAACACAATTATCATATATGTGTCCCATAGACAAGAGTACTATGTACTCGTATATCTCGTTCGATATAATTACAAGTTTTCGTTCCGTTATCTTTGAAATTCCTGGTAAGTAGTTAATCAAATCCACTGGAAACCACTCGCTCGGGGTGTTTTCAAAATTTTACGACTGCCTTAGCGCGAAGCGAATACCAAGAGCGCGTAAGTAAGTACGTTATCGACTATAAATTATACACGCCTTTTGAACAAGTCAAGTTAGCCCCGTATTTGGCTTTTCCCTCCCGCTCACTGTTTATACCGTTCAAAAACAACTGTAATTAATTAGCTACAGTTACTTAATAACTTCAACATATTGTGCAATATAATATTGCGTATAGGATTATTTACAGCCTTCTTAATCTATGAAAACACACAATTATGTATAATAATTACAGGCACAGCATTTAATTTATTTCAAAAGTTTATTTATTTTATTACCTACGTGATTTGTTTAAATAACATTTCCTACTAGCACTGACAACCCCATTTAGAATGACGTATTCATGAACATGTGTCCTGTCGGGGACTCCTGGGGCCGGGCAACTGGCACGGATAACAGGATCGATTATTTTCTATTTTTACTCGAGTCATGCCGTGCACCTCTGCAGTAGCTCGAACGGAATGAGTCTTCGTTAAACTAACAAAGGACACCCGACGGTCATCATCGACCCCTGAAAGGATTTTTATGTTTTGTGCAACATGTCGGCTATTGTATCTGGATTTATCACAGTCGCTTTTGTTCTTGCTTGCGGCCCTTCTGATCAATTAACGTAATCCTAACATTACCAAAGAGTTAATTTTCTTAAAAATCAAGTATCCATAAGTGTGGTATAACGTTCATACGTAAGAATGATTATATACCCATATCATATATCTAAGACTATGTCCAGCAGTGGGACACTACGGGCTTCCAATAATAATAATGAAATGTATCTACGTATGTCTTTCCCAATTTCTCTGTCAGAAACGATAAACTAAATACTAAAAAAAATTGGTTACGATGAACAGTCTATTTTTTTATAATAAGGAACATTAACTATTTTTATTCACTTTTGGTAAACTCAGTAGGTAAACAGATGAAGAAATCAGTTAGACCCAATCACAAAGACGATATTAATTGCTCAATATATATATTAAATATAAGGTGATACAAAGATATTTCGGAGGTTCGGAACAAACTAATGCTGTTTTTCTTACATTTCCTAGAACATAAAACCTAAAGGACTCTTAAAATATAAAGTACCAAACACCACGGATTTGTCTCTACGAGTAAAGTGGCAAAGGGTTGACCTTTGTTAAGCTAATTTGCCGCAGCGCTACAGTTTCGCTAACCTTGGTCCTTATTAGGAGGATGACCATCACGTTAGCGTTTATCGGCATTAAGCTCTCTTTTCTATCAAACGTATAAGTCCGAGAGAGCTTAACGGATTACTTTACCCGGTGAGTAACGCTGGTTTCTCTTCTAGAGCGACGATGCCATACTCAGCTACGGGCTGATAAGCACCTGCATATTAATTACGCGTATGATCACTTCTTGGCTAAAAATTATGTCTTTCCATAAAACATCAAACCGCTGGTCACGTTCATTCGCAATCTCCCGAGTTTTTATGTTTATTAATTTAGGCTACCATTCATAATTAAAACATTTGTTGAGTATAAAAGTTGTCAGGGAACATCCGAACTTTTAACAGCTAATTGTATTCAAAACTGTGAACATGTTAGGTAAGATAAAATGGACATTACCTGGTCCTGCGATTTTTTTTACAGTAAAAGTATATTGTGTCTACAAGTAGGAGGTACCTACCTACCTACATCACATTTCTAATATGTGTGTATTTTTCATAACAGACGGTCTTTTTGTGTCATAATATAATATACTTATATGTTATTACTGGTGAGAACCTAAAATTGGCTTTCTAGTATCACATGTCCAAATCTTATGTTAACTATTGTAGCTGTTGGTTTTCCGAATAATAAATAAATAAATGATTATTATTGTATTACCAGACTAAATAAATAAATAAAAATATGTCTGGTCTGTATTTACTTATTTAGCTTTCGCCTGATGGCTCGTCTCAAAAGCTTTTCTTGGTTTTCATAATGCCTGTACTGTAAATACAGCGGTAAATACCTATGTTTCTTAAGTACACTATATTTTCACCAAGTATTACGCTGCATTATAAATAACTAGTGTGAACCCGCCTTCGAACGGTTCCACTCCTCGGCCTCGTGTGAAATGGCTCGTTTTACATCAGTCTTAAACAATGTACATACTTTCTTGCATTCGTAATTGAATATAGTATAAAAGGACACATTAACTCGGACGTGTGAATATTTATTGACAATCCGGAACTATGCGCAGCCCAGGTCTCGTAAATCTTTGTACTTACTGTTCTGGCTGCCGCGAGGTCATCTCCCAGCTATACCTCTAACTAATCAATCTCTCCTACGACTGACTAGTGAATAAGATTCCCTCCCCTCAGTCAATAAAAAATCGGGTCAGTCACTCAGCTCCTACCGCATATCAGGCAATCAGCAAACATTCAATTTCTGAACTTTCTAGAAATACGTTTATTTCACTGGACTGGGCACAAGTCAGTATAGAAAATATATAAAATATGTACGAATACAAAACGAGTTGGTTGTAAAATCGACATCCGCCTGGCGTCAGATTACGTTGTGGTTTGTACACGATCGATTCCTACACTCACTGGTACCCAGAACAGAACGCGTTACATATAATTTACTAATATAAGTAATATATGGTCGAATAGCACTGCTCCCGACGCCGTAAATTATAAATCAGAAAAACTCTGTGACGGGAATGTGACCGACTTCGTGTAATAAATAAGTGAGGGACACTGGCGTGGGTAATTATTGTACGGTCACGTAATGTATATCTCTTACAATTTGCAAGAAGATGACCAAACGACCACATTATTCTAGTGGCTTTGTGAGCTGTAGAACTCGCGAGCCTGTCTTTTTGTTTTTTTTTTTTAAGTGACTGGACAAAAAAAAAACGACCCTGCGCACAAAATTTCACGAGAATCGGTTGAGAAATGCGACCTGTAGAGGAGAACAGCTGGACAGCGTGACAGACACCGGAAACCGGACATACGAACGATTTTCGGCCCAAGTTGAAGCATAGAACTTCGTTCGCTTCGCTCGCTCGTGCTAAAAGTAATAAGGTAGTGAGAGCCTGAGAGGTTCCTCCTCCCGTTGCTCTCGATCACTTTTTGCCACGGATGTGTGTAATTAAGACTTGCCTAAAGAGGAAACGTTTTTGTTACACGACATGACCCGTAAATATTTTAATGAAAAATTAAAAGTGGATAGTTTCATTTTTGAAGAATCTGGGGGCACGGCAGTGCCCCCGCCAAGACGAGCCAAGCGAACCGCAAGGGCAAGCACTACCTACCTTTTCTTTCTTAACTTGTGTTTGGATTATACCAGATCTGCCGTGTCAATCCTATCTCATGTATCTTGAGATACGTGAGATACGCTTAACAGGTCTAAATCTATTTATTGTCTATGGCTTTATCGACCTACATACTCAGTTTTTTTTAATTTAACTTACCAATTCCTTATACGAGCCTGCCAAGTGCCACGTAACTCGTGTAACTCTGTTTTTACCATAGTAAACCATGGCTAAATACTGTATTTTAAGTTACATGATAATAGCGTGACAAGACGAGCTCTGTCGATGTCAAACAAATTCTATATCAGTTTTTAGGGTTCCGGACCAAAAAGGTAAAAACGGAACCCTTATGGTGGTGCGACTCCGTCCGTCTGTCTGTCTGTCACAAAGTCAAATATCTCAGGAACTACTAACGCTATCGATTTGAAATTTGGAATAGTTGTAAACAAAGCTAATCCTCGTGTATGGAAAATGAAAAAAATTAATATATACTTTTAATTTGTATAAAAAAGGGCGGATAAGAGGGGGGGCAAAAATTCAAAATCTAGTTAGTAGGCCAAGTGGGGTATCATATGAAAGGGCTTGAATTGTACATTCTAAAACAGTTTTTCTTTTTTTTTCTACAATGGTAAAATTTTGATTTATAAAGAAAAATGTTGAAAAAAAAAAAAAAAAATCCCCCCCCCCCCCCTTATCTCCGAAGTTAACCAAGCGAAAAATGTGAAAATAATATATATGATTAATATTAACGTGAATATTACCGGAAAAGTATAACGAGACCTCTATCTAGCGTAATTTTTTTTTATTCTTCAAAAATCATATGTTAAATTTGTTTGTAATTAAATACTTCAGTGTTTAATTTTTTCCTTCAAATTCATATAAATGTGTTCTGAAAGTACCTTCTAGCAAATAATAAAAGAATTATCGAAATTAATTCACCGTGCTGCGAGAGCGAATAACTTTTGTCGGCTTGAGCTCGTCTTCCTAAACCTATACACGAGATTAGTTTTCAGTTTCAGGCTCATATGCGTATATCCACGATTTGTCACCTGGTACTACACTAAAAACTGCATTTGAGCTTCCTCCATTGAATTTATTCAATGTTTGGCGGCACCAATGGACACGAGTCGTTTTCTGCTCGTCAGACAATAAATGAGGGAAAAACTCTCGCAAACCTAATTCTACCTGTAAAATAATTTGTATCTGACTCATTCCAATCCCCAAAGACTAATGAATTTCCCGATATGTCACATGCCGGTCTTCTTTATCAGCTGACGCACAAAGTGGAAATTTTCTTGCGTTACTGCCGATTTTGGTTGACCTTCACGCGCGTCGTCCGTGAGGGATACTTGGCCACGTTGATATTCTGAATACCACCTATATATGGTCGTCTTTGAAGGTGCTTCATTACTAAAAGCAGTAATCATCGGTCTTGACATTATTTTTGTGTTAATCCACTTTTAAAGTCGTAATAAAACATACTCTTAAATTTTCACGGGACAATTCCATCTTCAGCAGCGACCAACGACTTCAAAAAACAATTGAAACCGAACTATTGCTTCATGTGCCCAACAAAGCTATACTTTTTAGCCTAGATGTAGAATTTGTAGAGCGTGGCTGATAGAGTTAAGCCGTGTGGAGTAGGAAGCTTGGCGCTACTTGCGATCTAATATATTTTTGACGCTGAAAGCTATATGAGCTAGGGAGTCTTGGCAATCGCTTTACATTTAATGTTTTTAGTGGTACCTACTTTATTTACTAGTAAGTATTTCACTCGTTTTTGCGCCTTAAAATGCGGTGAATATTCTTACGCAATAAATTGAAAAACCGAATCCACTTTTAAATAATAGACGTGGCTTATCACAACAAAACGTTGAGAAAAACGAGTATGCCTCTGTTGTCGCAAAATTGATGTTGCGTTGCGAGCGATCATCGTGATTAACGTTGCAAAAACTAGATTGAAATCCCGTCGGCGGCGGGCATACTGTTATTCTATCAGGAGTATCGGGGCTGGGAGTAAATTAACAATAAACACTTCATAATAGCTCATCACTTTTCGTTTTCGCTTTATTTTCATCCTCTTTTGTCAGTAAAAAATACTTGCACAAACAAGAGTATATTGACGAAGGCAACATGTCCTGTGTCTACTTTCTTTTCAGAGCTCTTTCAAAGCGGAACTTCGCGCAGAGTGGTAGTTTCTAGGTGGCTTCTTTAGAGCTCTAAGCAGCATAAATTCTATAAACATCGGTGCTGTTTACATAAATTGTAACAATATAACTCCTAAAGCTTAGCTAACGTTAAATACAAAATCTTACCTTTCGAGCTTTAACTGCCTCGGTTATGATAAGAATGTAATTATTAAACCTATTCAGGGAAATAACGTTCTTAACTTACAATGCTTCCGTGAAAGATTTGACCTAAATCATTCGTTCTATTTTCATGTTCTCGGTGTTGTTCGTCAATTATGAAGCAAAGACTGAGCTATCGGTAAAAAAAAAAGAATTTGTAATTTACCACCACTGACCACAGTTTTGAAAGCGATAAAATCGTAATAAAGTATTATGCATTATAGTAATAGAAGTGGTACTACATGAATAGCGTGGTAAAAACAGTAGCATTAAATAAAAGGCCCTAAGGTCCATAAATATCGTCACTGTCTACCCTACCGCTACCGCGTACGTACGTACGGCATTTAAGTGCCTATCGAGGTGAAGCGAGCCTTCGTCATGGTTCAGAAAAGTTTTAAAATAAGTGCGGGTGTGCTTCCGTCTTCGTTCAGTTTCGAGCGGCTCAAAAATTAAGTTTAAAATCTAAATATGGAAGTAAGATCCATAGAAAATACTTTTGTAGCGAAAAAAACAATAGTTTCAGATAAGCACCCACTGCTGTATTTAGTTCATTTGATTTATTGTCATTGAATTGTTGTGAGAGATGGTATAGTTAAAATCGTTAATTAGTCCAGGCAATGAACTGACAACTTGTATGGAAAAAATGTCAAATTTGGAAATAATTTATAATAGTTAATTTTTTAATGTAATGGATATATTATCAATTAAATAGTTACCTTGAGGCAAAATCCAACAAAAAATCAGACATCAAAAAAAAATTAGCTCCTAAAAAGTCCGGATAAATATTAATATTTTTTTATCTTTATTTAGGTTCATTTACATTTGCTTTAAAATATTAAATATAAATAAAATAAAAAAGACAATGAACGTTTAATTTAAATCTATATAATACTTCCGGTTGGAAAGTTTGTTGGATTCTTGAATAAAGCATCTTAGAATAACGTTTTAGAATGAAATAAACAAAAAAAAAACCGGCCAAGTGCGTGTCGGACCACGCAAAACGAAGGGTTCCGTGCCTATTAAAAAGGTCCTATCGTCACAGAAATTTTACGGCACTTACGTCCTTTTCTTCGAGGAAGGCAGTTTTTCAGCAATATCTCGAAAACTTCTGAACCGATCTCGTTCAAAACAATTTTCGGTGAATGAAATTAATAAGCCCTATGTCCATGAATTTTTCCATATTTTTAAAATACACCGTTCAAAAATTAGAGGGGGGGGGACAGAATTTTAGTGACTTTCGGGGCGATTATCTCCGACCCTATTCACTTAATCAAAAAAAATGCTAAGAAACCTTATATTTATTTTGAAAGGCCTATCGATTGATGTGCCACACGAGGGGTCACAATGAAAAATTTTTTTTTGACTTTTAGTTTTATGTATGGAGTGCACCCCTAAAAAAATTTTTTTTTGTCATTTTAATTACAAAACTATGTAGCGGCTAACAAAATACACCTATCCTCAAAATTTTATTCAAATACACCTTATAGTTTTCGAGTAAAATGCCTGTGACATACGGACAGACGGACAGACGGACAGAAGGACATGACGAATCTATAAGGGTTCCGTTTTTGCCATTTTGGCTACGGAACCCTAAAAACGCTATTATAATTTAATGTTTTTCGAAACCGTATTTTGCCTGGAGTAAATATGGTTACGTATATATAGTATCATTTACGCAGCTCTATCTACGGCTATTCTAACTATTAACATACATACTTAATCCTCATGTCTGTTGTATTTATTTAAACAACAGTGTTGACATATTTAATATGGCTTTGCCTTATAAATATATTCTAAAGTTTGGGATAGTACACACGAACTAGTTTGCATTTTATAGGACCGTCCGTGCGATAGGTGCATTTTACGGTCACAAGAAAGAGTCGTTCGCATGTCGGCCAGCAGCGGAAGGTTATATCTTATTTATGTGAGAAATAACAAAGATCGATGGTTACGTAGCCTACCTTCAATGGACCAATTCATATGCAAGTTTGTTCTTTAGGTGACTGCGGTACAGCGTGCACGAGGGGCCGAACCTAATAGAATGTCAGTTAGCCCCGTAAGCGGACTTGCTTTCAGTGTATTGGTGCACTTACTGGTAGGGGTACGCAAGGCGTGTAAGTGTTTGTGCCGACCGGTTGCGGTGTGCGGTCATACCATACGCTGTCGGTCGACGACAAAAGTACCTATTTAGAATAAACTTTACATATAGTTATGTTATGATGTACATGTACGGCACCACGATTCCGCTTTCGTCTTAAATATATGTACCTATAGTTACCCCCTTATTCATAAAACTTAAATTGCCTCGGATAAATAAAATGTGTTTTATCCCTTTCTTACGAACACAAATGTCAAAGTAACAGATGAAGACAAACTAATTTTAAAGGCATTTTAGTAAAAATATGTTTGTCGAACGTTTATGAATAAGGTCGTTACAATGGAACGGTTCATTTTGGTACCCATTTAATTATACGCTATGCAATAAATTACGATATTGAAAGTGCTTGATATTTATTAAATATAATTAATTACCACGTTTAAGGCTTTTTTTTTAAACAAAACTTGTCAAACTAAAATATATAGTCACAAATTCTTTAAAAAAATGTAGTATATTTCATCACATTCTTTTGAACAGCCAGCGCTCTTGCATGGCTTCTTTATAAAACGAACATGAAACCAGTGAGGTGAGGGTGAAAGGCTTCCATATGCATTAGTTATAGTCAATAAGCTCACTACAAAACCTTTTAGCATTTTATTATGGATATTCCAATTAGGTTGCTGTATATTGGTAAATAGCCCGGTACGAGCGAAAACTAAACCTACAATGGATTCTTGAACAAAGGGGATCCATTATTACTTACCTCTTTGAGTTAATGGCAAAAAAATAGGATATACCTTTTTTGCGTCCATCAAAAGTCAGATAAAAACATTATGCAATTTTTACCCTTTGCATTTTAGACAGGTTATTCATTGGATTGACTTAAATATGTCTTATATACTGCATGAATTCATCGATTTGTGATTTTATATTTTATTATAAACTTTATGTATTCATAAAATTTAACTGTAGATTCTTAGGTACGACGTAACTAATTCCGCAATTAGTTCTTGGTGAGAGATATACCTACTGAGTCAGTAATGTAGTCTCCGCGTCAGTTGCCCAGCTGGCGAACCGAAACCGCGCGGCTCTAAACGGAAGCTGGCGTCGGGCGACACAATAAAGAACCAACCAACTCACCCTTGGAACATCTACCCGGCTGATTTAATGTGCACCTCGCTGGAAATATTTTATTTTGGGCGCGAGCTTTCTTTTGCAGCTTCGAGCTTTCTTTTTGTATGCCTAATTAATAAAAAGTGCGTATGTAGATTAGGTAGTATCCACATATTCCATATATGTGTATACATATTATTGATATTATACTATTTTTGTTATATATAAAAGTCAGTGGCGTGCTTACCATATAGGCACATAGGCAGTGCCTACCTTGCAAAATAACTCCACAACATATATTTTTCTTCTCTATGATAATACTATAATAGTTTTTAAAACAATCTACTTCTTTACTCACATTACGGGACGCGCTGCAATTTAAATTTGCGCGCGAACCAGGCTCGCTCAGCGCAAGGCAGGCAGTAGGCACGGCGGAGCGATGCCTAAGCTACGGCACACACTCTCACAGTGCGCTTGTGTAAATATCGTCCGTGAACTATGTACGGATTTGCTCAGTGCACACACATATAAGCAAATCACACGCACACATGCTTCCAAGTCCGGCCGCCGGACAGAGGGGCTACCGCGAAACGAAAACGTACTTCGTTCGTCTGTCGCTCGAACTAGCAAGTGCGACAGAGAGGGAGATACGCGAACGAAGTTCGTTTTCGTTTCGCGGTAGCCCCTCAGAGTATTGTGACCAACCACTGACCTGCCCCCGCATTTCAGCCAATCAGCGCATAGCGCATTGCAACTTCAAGATTCGCCTTATTAAAATATCGTGCAGAACAAAGTTTCATGCGGCAAATGAAAGAAGTCCCAGTTGCTGTGATTTTTCCTCGTAATGTGGGGCGTTCTAATTTGTCAAGGTTGTTTGTTTTTGTTTACGAAAATTTGTTTTGAATTTGCTATTCGATTCGGAAGCCAGCCATTAACGTGATTTTTTTGTTACGACTAAGTTGTATTGTGAAAGAAAAATTCTTGTATAAATAGTTGCGATACATGGTTTGGTTCGGAGCGATTTTCTTACGTTTTCTATTGAATTTCCCGTGTGTTTCTGTTTATTGGCGTGTTCTATATTTGTGTAATAAACCTTAAATATGTGTTTTAGCTGTGACCGGTGTATTGACCTAGTGTGTTTGCGGAAGTTAACTTTCGGCGAATTTAGTAAATTAACGTTCAATAATAAGGTAAAGGTAGTTAATAAAGGTACAGGGCGGCTAATCTTAGTACTACGAGCACGGTAATGACACTAATGACAGAACAGTAAGTGTACTAAAAAAAAAAGGACATTAAGTATAGGACCTACTATGAATATTTGGTGATTTCCAATTTAGTCACATTATAATTCATAGATGTCAACCTTTGATAATAGATGTAAGCAATGCGTCACCTACAAAAAAACAGTAACTAATTAATTATACTAATAATATCGGACAATAATTTAGAAAAACTAAAATACTTGTGTAATTTATTAATTTCCTTTAACTATACAAATCTTTTGGAGTATTTGGCTTGTTAATAGTTTTAATATCCGACCTATTCAGAGGCGGGGCCCATACACGGTGAGTAAATACTAACAAGCCACCATAGCTGTCTGACTCTATCGCATGTTATAGAGTGAGACAGCAATGGTAGATTGACAGTATTTACTCACCGTGTATAGGCCGTCAAACTCTATTCAATTGTCTATGGAATTTAAAAAGACAAATTTGTTGTCAGTGTCACTTGTGGTTTTCTAAGATTTTCCATGTCGTAACATAACTCATAACAATCTATTTAAATAATTGTATTGTAATTAATCATTCTATCGTGATTCTAGTGTGGTGTAATTAATTATCCGTAAGTGCAATTAACACGCGCTAACTTTGCTTCAGTTTTAGAAGTGCCGTGTGTTATTACGTTTTTATTGTTGCTATGTATTCATGTCACCATTGATATTTTATTATTTATTAGTTGTAATGTAAAGCTCTTGCAGAATAAATTATAGATATGAATTATTGTTTATTTTTAAATATAATTATCCCTTCGATTAAAACGATTATTTTGTCATTGACAAAGGATTAATATATTTGTGAAATAATAAGTTTCAAAAAAGCTAACTCCACTTTTCACCCATATTTTGAAAAATATCAAATCTGCCGAACACTTGGGCGCATAAGTGAAGTTAGCTTTTTTTTGAAAAATACCTTTTTTAAATATCGTAGTTATTTAAGTATGTGCATGTGTGAGAGCACACATACGCCTATATACGTACACACCCACACACGCATGCATTTTGCATTGACGTGGGGTACATGTCAACCTAAGATAATAGATGGCGTAAATTACAGGGTTTCCGTTTTTAGGCCCAGAGATTGTTCTCTATTTCAGTATATAACAAAGTACTTTGTGTAAAGGTAGGTGTATGCCGCAGTTGCAATTAGATCAAACTCGGGGTAATATTACTCGTCAATTTCATGTAAAGTATTCCGAAAAATTTAGCTGGTTGACTGGTTGCATAGGTACACACACAGAAATTATTTTGTTTTCCGTGCATTTTATTCGGAAATTCTCCAAATGTACTTTACTTAGTAACAATTTAATTCTGCATAATTTCTCTTTTCTGCAATTTGGTGACGTGCACTGCTAAACACAACTTGTTCGTCCCCACATAAGTCTCCTCAGAAAAAAAACTGCCTACCCTAACTAAAAACCCTATGCACGCCACTGATAAAAGTTATGTTTAAAACATTTATTTTCTGAAGTTTATAATTTACATTAACTAAAATAAAACTAAGTTAAATATAAAATAAAAACCGGACAAGTGCTAGTTTAACTCGCGTGGTGAGGGTTCCGTTTATAATCTAAATTTCATAAGTGTTTTGAATACTCAAACTTCTTATGGTTTTCCTGTATCTTTAGGCAAGGAACTATTTTCCATATTTTTTTCAGGATTTTAGTCCTAGTAGTTTCGGAGATAAGGGGGGAATGGTCAATTTTTGTCTTTTTTCCTAAATTACTTCAAATCTGTTTTTGCTAATTTTTTTTTTTTTTAAGAACCTATTGAGTGTCCCACTGCTGGGCAAAGGCCTCTCCCCGTGATCTCCATGCGTCCCTGCTAGGTGCTTCTTCCGCCCAATTGTTGAGAAATAGATCCAGGATTGCTAAAATTATTAAAAAAAAAATATCTGACATGTCACACAATACAGTTTGCGAAACTTTTTTTTTAAATTTTCCAGTTTACCCCCCAAAAGTGGCCTCCTTATTCAGAATTCATTAATTTACTTTACGCGTTTATCTTTAGGTCACCAATTTACATATTTGTACCAAATTTCAACTCAATCGGTCCAGTAGTTTCGGAGCAAATCGGCTGTGACAGACGGACAGACAGACAACCGAGTGATCCTATAATGGTTCCGTTTTTTCCTTTTGAGGTTTCGGAACCCTAAAAATGCCCTTCAATATTATATTTATTACTCTGATAAACATGTTTAGATGTTTGTTACTCAATCACGCTTAAACGGCTTAACCGATTTGGATGAAATTTTGCACGAAGATAGTTTATAGCCTGGATTAAAATATAGGATAGATTTTATCCCGGGACTACGCAGACGAAGTCGCGGGTGGAAGCTATTATTATCAAAAAGGCGAAAGTTTGGATGTTTAGATGTTTGTTATTCAATCACGCTTAAACGGCTCAACCGATTTGGATGAAATTTTGCGCCCAGTCAAAATTTGCCCGGTCCGGGTTGCACAGGGCGGTTCCACAACACTTCGGGAGCTCAAATACCACGAGCCATCCGGTTGCCTCTTAGACACTGCAACTACGAGTCATAGCTTTAACTATTTAGTCATGACATTGTAGTCTAATCCTATAAATATGTACTCGAACAATACACTAGTATAATAATTAACTAGTGCCCAAAGAGCTAGAATAATAATCGATTACCTTTACGTTTCGAATAAAATATTGAATAAACGATGGGAATGCATCAAGTTAGAGAACATCAATCTCGCAGTAAAGAAGCGTTTCCGTTACGTGACTCACACCTGTGGCACGTTGAATCGACGCCGACCACTAACATACTAAACAGATAGTTGCTAGGAACGTATTTATTTCTAAGAAACCATTTTACTAGACGGAGTTTTAGGTTAGGATTCATATGTTAACTTACAAAAATACCAGATAAATAACATATAATCTCAAGCAGAGCTAAACTTTGTGTAGTAGAAGACGATAAATAAATATATACTTAAAAGAAGGAACAAATATTCGTGCACATCACTCAAACAAATGCCCTTCACAGGATTTGAACCTGTTTCACGCAGGCAACAACTATTAGGCTAAACAGCAGCAAAGTAAGTAATATTATTTCACAGATGGGAATATATCCCGGTATATTCACTTGACATATACTTTTTTAAATCCTTCTCCTTTGTTTGCGCACACTGATACGTCAGCCATTAGCATTGTTGCCCTAGTACCAACAATACCAACCATGGCAACAATATAAAGTCGGCCTTGCAAAAACGTCGAAAAAGTGATGAGCTGAAGCATAAAATCGACTCAATTGTATTATTTTCGTTAGCTGCAATTCGATTTTTACATCAATATACTTACTTTATGTTTTGTCTTACAAAAGTTGGCAACTTTGTAAATCGAATCTATGACACAGAGAGAAAAGGGTACCTACTTATAATCTAAATAAGTATGTTCATTAAAAACTAGTAACTGAGCTGTAGAACTAGGGAGCCAGTCTTAATTTTTTTTTGACAAAGTGATTCGAACAAAAAATTCTATATAATTAATGAACCTGCGCACAAAATTTCACTTGTGGAGGAGAACAGACATACAAACAATTTTCGGCCCAAGCTGAAGCATAGAACTTCGTTCGCTTTGCTCCCTCGTTCGATTAAAACGTCATTCAATATCGACTAAGCATTCTTTGTGAATACGGTCGTGCACATAGATACCATCGACCATGTAATATAGCTACTGTCAGTGCAAAAATATGGGTGCTATATAAAAATATGGATACCTTCAAAAATCATTCAATGCAAATAATAAATGTTTTCAACTGTTTTAACCTCACCTCATCCGTCACCCACCGACGCCACAATTCGATGTAGCAAGCGTAATCAGAGGTCTAGTTTCGTTAGGCGTAACGGGTGAGATAAAGTCAGGTTAGGCAAATGAACGCTTTCCAAATAACAACCCTGTTTGCAGTCCGGTAGGTCTGCAGAGGATTAGTAAAAAATAATGCGTAAAGCTTTAACATAATTAACGTGAGAGGCTTCGTTACCGTTTAATTATTGCTGCGGTATTACTATGCAGGTATAACAATGTTACACGCACAACGTAATCACATCTATGGTAATATCTGCAACCTTGCTTTAATATTAGGCTAATAATCTCTTGTTTCTAGTTCAAGCAAACAACTGACAGCACAGACTAAGACATCCGAGATAAACAGTACTCTCTGCCCTTTAGGCGAGGCCGGTCGGTTTCTCATTTTGTTAGATTCGTAGTAGGCCAGTTTCTGATTTTGTCATATTCTTAGGAGGTCAGTTTCTTTTTTGGCGGTATCGTAATATTTCATTTCCTTATTTTGCCAGCTTCGAAGTAGGACAGTTTCTTATTTCGTTAAATTGTAAGTAGGTTATTTTCTTATATTTTTCTTTTTCTGAGTAGGTCAGATTCTTATTTTGTCGGATTCGTAGTAGATGGATCATCATCATTTAACCTTTGTGGCCATTAATTTTATGTTAGGTCGTACATTTTACGTATCAAAATGTAGAAATACAATATATAGAAGAGAATATACCTATACATATATATATAATAACTACAAACAGTAATGACCCACTTACTACGAATGCGACAAAATAAGAATCTGACCTACTCAGAAAAAGAAAAATATAAGAAAATAACCTACTTACAATTTAACGAAATAAGAAACTGTCCTACTTCGAAGCTGGCAAAATAAGGAAATGAAATATTACGATACCGCCAAAAAAGAAACTGACCTCCTAAGAATATGACAAAATCAGAAACTAGCCTACTACGAATCTAACAAAATGAGAAACCGACCGGCCTCGCCTAAAGGCTCTCTGCCAAGGACCTAGTTCAATCCCCTGGGGAGTAGTCTCAGAGAAACATGGACGCAAATCGCTACTTTTATGAGAAACTTCAAAACTTACTTGTCTTAAGGATTAACAAATTCAACTGCATTTTCTAGCTGCTTCGTCGGTAAATTACTCATTTTAACATAAAATTGGTTGAAGTAAAATTGCATTTTAAATTTCGTCTATCAACGTTTATTTAATGAACAAACATCTGCGTACCCGCTTGCTGTATAAATTAAACTTCGTAAACAACTGTTTCGCTTTACAAAAACTCAAACAAAACTGCCATCAAAGAATGGAGCGATATACTTAATTGTTTAACTTAGATTCGAATTTTACTGGTTTTATTATACATACCATTGTATGTATGTAATTGAATACTGAAATGATACAATATATTACAGGTTACTTTGCAATATTTTTTCATGTGTTTTTGTTATTTGGTATATTATATAATTGTCTTATTCCACCTGGGTCTAGTTATCAATTAGCTTCAAATTGTGCTTGTTTCGACCTTTTATTTTATTCCTCGTCATAGCGTTAATGATATCGTAATCGTAGTATCTGTTTTGGGTTCCCCTCCGTTAGCCCTAAGAATTTCATACCTAATTTCACTAGCCCCAATGTTGTAAACCCTAATTATTCATTAGCCCTAATTTCAGTATCCCGAATTCTCATAATGTCTAATTTATCATGTCCGAGTTCTCACTAAAACTAATTTTATTTAACCGATTTTTTCCTAGGCCTAGTATTTCTTTGCCTAATAATGACTACATTATTATCAATATCTCTAAAATCAAAAACCCGAATCTCCATTTTACCTAACTAATATTTCAGCCCTAATGTCAGTATCCCGAATTATCATAATGTTTAATGTCTCAAGACCGAATTCTCAATAAAAAAAAAATTTCGCATAATGTCGGTTTTGGCGCTTCGCCGGCCGCTGCCGCGGCACGCTCGCTTCGCTCGCTCGGCTCGCACACTGTAGGGTCGCAGTTCTTCCTAACACTCCTCCTAGCTTTGTTCGACGTCGTACCTACACCGACCTATAATATTTTATGAATATTAATAATATCTTACAATATTTCATGGTAATAATATACGTCTTTACCTATATAAAGAACTTATCGTTTCTGGGACCTAATAAATACTCCGCCCTCCGCCCGGGCTCCCGCCAGAAAATCTCTTCGTCACCCCTTCGTTTCACAGCCGCACTCGACCGATGCTAGGTCGCCGACTCGCTTAGCTCGCCACCTCCCCCCACTCACGTCGCTTCGGCCTCGTGCGCCCGCTCAACTCAGGACCTCCTTCGCGAGCTCCTGGCTCCGCAATTTTCATATACACTCTAGGGGTAGGGCAGACAAGACCACGTGGATAGTGGGGTGCTCCGATTCGGTTTTGTTATCTGTATGCATGCATATAAAATACAATATCTCGACCATTTTTGATTTTTAAGTCCTAGGTCGTTTTGAATTTCTGGGTCCAATATCTCGGCCATTTTTTTTAGAGAAAAAAACAAACAAAACATGCTTATTTTTACGGATTCTATACCAAACAATCATAATAAATGCATTAGGTCCAGTGAAACATTAGAGCATAAGTTAATAGGTCAGGACAGGATAGGTGTGATGAATGAAATTAGGTGTAGTATTCATTATACATAGTAATCATTAGGCACGTTAATCTTAAGGCTTAGTAGTCACTAGGAAAAATCATTATTAGTTTCCAATATATTAGCACACTTGATGTTTAGTATTAGTAAAGATTTATGAAATTAGGCACATCAAATAATTATGCCATACAATATTAGTTATCCGAATATTAGGGCTAATGAAAATTATATCGAACGTTGGTAGGTGTAATGAAATTAGCACTAACGATATTAGGTTAAGTGGAGGTGAGCCCTGTTTTGCGTTTACCAAACCACAAATGAATCGTTGATATACTAGATATACCTATGTTTATTGGATTTTAAAAGCGCTGCATCGTGAAAACGGTTCGGTGCAACGTGTATTTTTAGGTCGCCATCGGATCTTTCAATCTTTACTTTGAGCTCGGTATATACCTAATTAGTGATCGGTAAAATTTGCCGGCACGCAGGATTGTATGAAAACAAGCAATAGTATGTTCCGTTGGTAATTGTCCGTAGCGTAGTTATGTACAATTGTAAACAAAATATGAAGGGCTGACAATTTACTACCTAAAAATATTGCAATTTCAGTCACGTTTCAGAGATAACTGCATAAGTAATCCTATACAAATACCTACTTGCGATTACAAAGTTACTTTTGTAGATCCTGCAAATAATAATAACAAATTAGGTACAGTGTACTATACGATGCATTTTTAGGTACCTATAACAATGCACTAGAAAACTATTCAAACGTTATTTGCGATTGGTAAAATAACATGATGGCCATACAAAGTCTATGCTAAAATATTATTCCCAGCTGCATCATTTGTATGTATTGATAACACAATAACCTACAAAAACAAGTGAGATCCCATAAAAAAACATTTCATGTAAAAAATAGGCCAAGACTCTTTCACAGTAAAAAATTGTAAGATCTTTCGTAGAACCAAGTCAGGCATTCTTATTAATCTTTATTTGCTTGCTAAATATAATTTTGTTGGCAAACACACAATACTACATAATTTTAGGTATGCAAAAATTAATAAATGCAGTCAAGTTGTGTGTTTCCCAAGTTGCAGAATTTTGCAAATTTGGATGCAATCGATCGCTGCGATCTGCCGCGTTGCACGAAATTACACCTTCAAGGTGGCCGACTTCAGGATTGGGAGACTTGAGTAACTGACTGACAGATTATTACACAAATCGTTCCTGGCCTAATTAATTGATAACTCTATGATGACGTCTACATAGTTAAAATCTTATCAATTGCTTACATTGTCTATCTTATCAATGTAATCATGTCGTACTTTTATAAACGCAGCACGCATCGAGAAATGATCGTCTCATAGCATAATCTCTGGAGTGAGCTAACCCGGGATTTAATTGCTCTTTGCCTCGAGGGCGTTTTTAGGGTTCCGTACCTCAAAAGGTAAAAAAGGGAACCCTTATAGGATCACTCGTGCGTCTGTCTGTCCGTCTGTCACAGCCGATTTTCTCCGAAACTACTGGACCGATTGAGTTGAAATTTGGTATACATATGTAAATTGGTGACCCAAAGATGGACGCGTAAAGTAAATGAAGGAAAGCTAAACAAGGGGGGCACTTTTGGGGGGTAAAATGGAAAATAAAAAAAAAGTTTCGTAAACCGTATTGTGTGACATATCAAATGAATGGGTTGTTGGAAGCATCTCAGTTTTTTTTATAATTTTAGCAAAAACGGATTTGAAGTAATTTAGGAATAAAGACGAAAATTGGCCCCCTACTTATCTCCGAAACTTAACTCCGAAAAACATAAAATTCTGAAAAAAATATGGAAACTAGTTTCTTGCCTAAAGATTACAGGAAAACCTATATGAAGTTTGAGTATTCAAAGTGACGGGAAAATTCTCAATATTTTTGTGTATTATATACGGAACCCTCACCACGCGAGTTGAACTCGCACTTCCATCGCAACGTCCGGTTTTTTAGTTTTAACTTAGTTTTAAATTAATTTAGTTATTGCTCATAAATTCTAACTTGCTACGTTCAAAATTGCAATATTTGAATCCCTCTTGAAATAGCTGCAGGTCATTAGATTCGTGTTTCGTCAGTCAGTCGGACTTGAATGCGAAATCCAATTTTGCTCGAAATACGAATTAAAACAGAGTTGCTTTATGTAATGTGAGAATTAAAACATGGTGGGATATAATCACTAACCTCTATGTAATGTGAGATAAATAATTAATTACTAACCTGTAACGAGACAGTATTTTTAGGTTTCTGTCTCCGGATCTATTGTTAGAACACGGAAGTTTGAAATCGAAGATTGAGAATACATAAAATGTTTTGATAAATAGGTAAAAGAAATACAATTCTGAATACATATAGTGGACACTCAGCGATAAAGAGATGTATATACGCCATGCCAGGAGTTTTTTTTATGTGCCGGATGATGCTACTACGCCTATAGATACACTACACCATCTCTCCTAAGCTGGGTACTGACCAACGTTACGAGGTGTAATGTAACATGTTACACAGCGAGCATTCGTGCAGTCAGTACGTGTTTTTAACCGTAACACTACGTACTGACTGCATGAATGCCCGCATTGTAACATGTTACATTACACCTCGTAACGCTGGTCAGTACCCAGCTCTACGTTTTGGGTTTGTTACACAATCGTATAGTTAGCAGGCTAATTACTATCACCTACACCATCTACAGTAACAAGCCCACTAGGTATCACGGATGAGAGGGAAAGTACTGCGGTCGCGGTCCCTACTCTGTCCCAGTGCGGGTTGACTATTTTGCATACCCCTTTAAATCTCTTCACAGATGTATGAAGGTTTCCTCACAATGATTTCATTCAACGAAAAGTTACAGGTTCATATCAAAAGTACATAATAAGTCTGAAATACGAATTCATAATAGCCAGGATTCGAACACACAAACATTTGATTACCGTAATTTAATTATACAAATGTTCCCAATCTATGCTATAGTCTATACTTCTATATTCTATGCTAATAAAGAGGAAAAGCTGTCAGATTGAAGCTTTGTAACTTTATAAGTATGTATGTAATGGGTATTCTCCGGTCGTAGCCACTGGGCCGATTTCAAAAATTCTTTCACCTGTGTATACAATAGACTTTCTGGATGGACACAGGCTATGTTTTATCCCGCAGGTTTGCCTGCGTTCTTAACAATACGCGGGCGAAGCCGCGTGAGCAGGTAGTAATATTATAAAGACGAACAGTCTGTGAGAATGTAGGTTTGTATGTACGAGTAGGGGGTAATCTCCGGAACCATTTATCCGATTTCCGAAATCCTTTCACCTGTGTATAGGATGAAGCTTCAGGACGTACTTTGGCAATATTTTATCACGCGTCTCCGCCTGTTAATGCGCGCAGGTAGCTAGTAACAAATAAAAAATTAACGTCTAATAATAAAACAATTGTATTAGTTTGCGTTACTCTATTATTAGATTTGAAATGGAAGTCGATTTCGCTCTATAAGGGTGAACAACGGCTGTTCGTGATATGAATGTTCTGTGAAGTTCAATTCATCCTTGAACTAGTTAACAAAGCAGTAGATTTCTCAGCTTTACAAATAAGAAGTAGGTACCATACGCCGTATATTTCGTCTATACTATCTCATGATCATCATCATATCAGCCGAAAGACGACCACTGCTGGACATAGGCCTCCCCCAAAGAGTGCCACAATGACCACCCGCATCCAGGGGATCCATCGACCTTTACCAGGTCATCAGTCCACCTTGTGCAGCCTACCAACGCTGCGCCTTCCGGTACGTGGTCGCCACTCAATAACCTTTCCGCCCCAAAGGCCATCGGTTGTACGTGCAATGTGCCCCGCCCTATTACTATCTACACTAATAATCTTAGTGGCTCCATGAGCTGTAGACATCACGAGTCAGATGTTTTAAAAAAACTTTTTGTAATCCATGAACTAAATCGATAAAAAAAGAAACTTTCTCGAGAATCCGCTGAGAAATGCGACCTGTAGAGGAGAACAGCCGGACATACGGAAGAATTTCGGCGCAATCTGAAACGGAACTTCGTTGACTTCGCTCGCTCGTTCATCAAAGAGGAAGGGTCTGTGAGATTGTAGACTTGAAAATGTGTACAAATCCGATTACAAAAAAAAAAACATTTCACCTGTGTATATTCTGGATGAGCATATGCTATATTTTATCCCGTCTTCCTTGCAATGCAATACGCAGGGCCGTGCAGCAGCTAATTAGTTCATAGTGAAATCAGATGCGAAAAGAAGATCGAATGTTAAAAAATACATGATTCAAATTTTCTAACGAATGTAATCGTCTGATGCTTGTGTACTACACGTGTTGAGTTGAGCGTTGACTGCGGTTAACTAGGCCAGCTTTACTGCAGTCAATCAAGAGCACGTAAAAAATAAACAAATGCTTGCTCTTACGTGTTAATACCGCCACACTGTACATTTTACACCACCACCCTGCAACCTATGTTTACAAATATAACACTTACTTAACAATATGACTTCCTCTTTTTTTATAAAAATAATTTGCGTTACAATCTAGGAGTTTAATAGTAGATTGTGTCTCATGGGAGCAAAATACTGCTTTTCACACGTTCTATGAGGAAAATTGATATTAAACTGGGAAAGTAAAACTATGATCCCTCATTTGAATTCAGAATAGCAGATGTAATAAAGGTATTTCCATAAAAACCTGACAGTGTGGAATGCACTGCACCCGAATTTGAATCGCACTTGCAATTCTGGAATAGTACATTGGGCCACAAGTACGGTAAGATAATCTATATAAGCTAATAATCGATCTATTAAAAGCCCGACGCCGACGGCGGGGAGGGCTTTGATGACTCGAGTTTGTAACATGCTTACCGTACGTGTCGAATACAATATTTTTCCTCGCATAGGAAACAAATACATTTTAAACGAAATTGTTACTAATCGCAATAAAAACTACAAAACGGTGGTCCGTTTATATCTCTTTGACCTATTTCGTTTAATTGTTATTATGAATCTTTTTTTTTTTTTTTGTGTAATTAATTATAATAATATATTGAACATTTGAAAATTCTATTGAACATTATAAACATGTTCCGGCCAAAATATTTGTATGCCGACAGGCACCACATAGTGATACGAAAGCTAATGATAATGAAACACCTTGTACTTACCTACCTATGTTGGACAAATAAAATCTTTGAATCTTGAATCCGTTTTGTTGGATTTGACGTGAGGCGCGTAAAGCCTGCATCACACTGGCGCGGCCTGATGCAACGGTCCATAATAAATTTAACAGCTAATGACAAGTTTACAATTGACCGCCGCGGCCAGCTGGTCGATCACATAACGCATTGTACGCACGTCAGGTAGATCTAAATGTCACTTTTTGTATAGGAAAATGACAGTTAAGTTGTCCTAACGCGCGTTCGAAACCCTCAGGCCGCGCCAGTCTGTGAGAGGCCTAAGGCCTTTTAAGGATCTAGACACGCGGCAGCGTGTCCAGCCAAGTTCAATCTTACTTATCCTAAAACATCCAGTCTTTACGGTCAGATTGATAAAATTAAAGTGGTTACGCTATATTATGTATGCTACTTGACCAAACTTTGACTCCCTATTATGTCAATATTTTAGATATAGATTTATTAAACGTTTAAAAAGCCTTATAGTGATTTTTCTTTTTAAGTATTAATGATAATGATATACGAAGTTTCTAACGTCTAAATTGACGCATACACGCTACAAATTTTCGATACGTTTCCCTCTTAGACAATGTAGTTCTCCAAACATACTGCAATTTGTCTGTTTTTCTTGTAACTTGTCTGGATTGCTTCACTCCGTTATTCACACATTCGCTCCACTCTTCGCTGATGGTAAAATAAACTCATTTTTATGAAACAAAATATCTCTTTAAGAATAATTGTTAGAGAACGTCTAGACAGAAATAATTACTTAAATTCAAAATCTAAAAAATCTAATAATTCAAAATGTGGGGTATTTGATTACTATGTGTATTCATAACACTTTATTGCACATTTTTAAGAAAAACATTTACAAGAGAAACATAACAAAAAAGCCAAAATATAAAAATGGCACAAAATGTGAACCTTGGGATTTTAATTACTTGAATGGTCATTATAACAGTAACGTAAGCTTGGCCATACTCGCCCTTTGGGTAATCCCTTATCTCTGTTTTATGGACGTAAACGTAGTATCTCCCTGGTTCACCGCATTATTGTATTATATTTAACGCTTTATTACATACAAATAATGGACAAAAGCGAGAGGTTAGGCAATTTAACCAGCCATTTCTTTAGGCAGGGCAGTGGGAAAATTCATTTTTGCTATTTCAGAATAAAATAATCGGAAGGTTTAAGGTCTAACTTCAAAGCGGTTGTAATACTTATCTACTAATAACTTAGCTACACACTGTAGCTACGATTTCGCACTGTACGGTTGCAAACAAGCGGATTAGCTAGATTTACAACGTGCCAAAATCTTAGCAATCCCTATGGAGTCGACCTTTTTCGACCGATAGACGAGGGTCAATCTTTTAAGTCCTGCAAGCTCCCTATACATTACAATCAACAGCGTCTGATAAAAGCGAAGCGATGCAATGAATAGGCTAGTGTCACTGTTCATTGAAAGAAAAATACACTACGATAAGAACTTGTGACTTCCTACATGGCAGACGTCGCAATTTCTCAGTTTGTCTTCGATTGTTTCCCGGTTGCCTTGTTTTGTTAACCTTGTTAGGTTTCACTTTGATACTGGGATGAGAGATAGAAATGCGAATCATTGTTGAACCTTAATCACTAACATACTCGTAACCATACCTAACTGTTGAATGGCTATTGTTGAGAAATTCCCATGTGCAGACTTTTGTTTTTCCTTGGCTTCGTTCATCGTTTCTCGATCGATGTGAACGTAATTACGTGTTGTTAAGTTTTAATTTGGATTAAATAGATCTACATCTAAAATATAAACGGTAGTGAGAGTTTGACAATAGATGTAACATATCTCCGTTTGAAACATATGACCAGTTTTACATATTATTTAAAAAATATAGTAAATTCTAATTTTAACCTAACGACATTGTTTCGTTTAGTCTCACGTCTTAGGCGCGAGTCAAATAACGTAACGAGGCTACGAGTAAAATAGCCACTATTAGCAACCTATTTGAAAATAGAAAACCGTTGTTCCCAAAATGACTCTGGCCGGCACGATAAATGGTTTTGTGTCGTAACAAGTTCGGTGGGACCGGCGGCCCGTGCTCCGAGTGGAAGATAAAATCGGTCAGCGCATTAAACACGCCTCCTTGATATTCGACTGCGGGTCCGAATAGCATGACGTGTCCTAAGTGATCGTCTTTTTCACTTTCCGTCGTTACTGAGTCATCTCAAATGTATTTAGGACGTTTGCAACAACATCCCGGTTTACTGATAATTAACGTTAATGAAGAAGTATGCGTTTGTTCTTGTTGTTTGATAAAGAATCACATGCATTGTAGACTGCGTACATTGTATATTAATCTGGAAATCGGAATTCAGCATATATACTCTCTTTTTCTAAAAGTAGTTGGGATTTGAAAACACCGTAATGGATTTATTTTGTAGTTCGGAACATTGTCAGCAAATCTTGTACAAATGGTAATTTAGGTTTATACAGAGGTGATCTCTATGAAGATAAAAAAAAGCATTCACAAATAGGTATCTATCGGCAGTCATTACATAACATCTTACGTTTACGATACCTTTCCTTAAGGGAGCCCTTTCATTTATTATTAAAACTCACTATCTAATCGCTCTCAAACCTATCCTATTAAACCTATAATTTCTGAAACTCTTCATACGTTTTTATTACACTCGTACTTAAAACTATATGAAGTATATATATGAAGTCTTTTGAGAACATTCTTAAGATTAGCACATAAAAATAGTGCGATTTTCACTATACATATTTTAATACATAAACGTGATCATTTGACCTTTCATTTATTATTAAAACTCATCGCTCTCAAACCTATCTTATTATACCTATAATTTCTGAAACTCTTCATACGTTTTTATTACACTCGTACTTAAAACTATATGAAGTATATATATGAAGTCTTTTGAGAACATTCTTAAGATTAGCACATAAAAATAGTGCGATTTTCACTATACATATTTCAATACATAAACGTGATCATGTTTTTCTTTTCTTTCAGTACAAATGCAACCACCACGGTTCAACATGCAGCCATCATCGTCAAATAGTATAGTCAGAGAAGGCACAACCAAAATATTGCAGTGTTCAGCAAAAGGTTAGAGAATACTAGCTCTAATTAAAATAGGCTTTATGCTTGATATGTACATAGCTTTAAAATACGAAATCGGTTGGAATTTCATCGTACCACCTGTACGATAAAAATTTAGTATGTGTGTCAGAACTTAAGACGATTTCAATGCTAAATATATATACATGACTTACATGATATCCCTATTCTCTTATTACTTTTGCGTGTTTTACAGGCGTTCCTCAACCAACGTATAGATGGCTGAAGAACGGTATACCACTAGGGGAATATTCATCAGAACTCTTCTACAAGATCCTCAATACCCAACGAGACGATGCAGGAGCCTACCAGTGCATAGCAAAAAACGACGTTGGCGCAATATACAGTGAAAAAAACAATATTGTCGTTGCGTGTAAGCTGAACTAATTTGTATAAGTATCAATCAGTTCCTAATGAATTTAGGAAATAAATAGTTAATTTATTAAAGAATGGATCCATTTCACAAAGTAGTTCCCTTGTATTAAAGTAATGGGTAAAGTTTACCTAGGTATACAGTTAAGTTAAAGTACCATGCTCTTAAAATAATACTCCACGGAGAGTAATAAAATGAAACCAGGTGCTCTTAGTGCTTATCGCGCTTATGAATTCAATCATTTTAACTTGCAGATATGGGTGTATTCGGTAACATTGAACAAGATGTAGTAGTTACGGAATCTGGTAGAGCTGCGATTCTTGATTTTCCTTATATAGAATCCGAACCTCCTCCTTCTGTCATATGGCAAGATCAAAACGACGTTCTTCGTTACGATCAAAAATATGCCCTAACACAACAACACCAGCTCGTCATTCTATCAGCTTCTAATGAAGATGAAAGACCCTACAGGTTAGTGTATTCTCAATGGTATCAAAGAAGTTGTTATTCTTCACACGCAACAGTGTTTGCTGGCGTAATAAAGAAACATAGCAGTAACAAACTGTACGTAATTATTTCAGAGTTCGAGCGATAAACACGCAACTAGGAAAAGTAGAGAATAGTCCTTACATCAAATTAACTGTGTATGGTGACGACGACAAAGAAATTCCTCCAGAAATTATTATCAAACCACAAGACACTAAAATCACTAAAGGTCAAGAAATGGTAAACTTATACTGCATAGCCAATGCCAGGCCTCTACATGAGTTGGAAACACTTTGGTTTAAGGATGGCATTTTAATAGACTTGGCCGGCGTCACTTATGATTTACAAGACCAATGGAACAGAACCCTGAGCTTAATATCAGCTAATTTAAGTCATACCGGGCAATACACATGCCAGGCGAGACTAAAAACGGGAGGGTTCGCAACCGTCACGGCTTCAGCCGCCGTTACAGTAATTGAGAAGCCTGTCTTCACGACAAATTTAAAATCTGAAACGTTTGGTGAATTTGGGAGTACCACAGTTTTAGAATGCAACGTGGAAGGAACCCCGTTGCCGGGTATTACCTGGTATAAAGATGCGAGGAAAATTTCAAGTGTCGGTGCTGAAGCAGGGGAACCAGACAACTCGGATGTGGACGACGGGGGAGGACGGTACCGAGTCGAGGTAGACCGCTCCCTCGTCATCAGTGATCTCAAAATGGACGATATGGGTATATTTCAGTGCATCGCCAGTAATGAAGCTGGTGAATCATCCATCTATACTTGGTTAAAAATAAAAAGTAAGTTGAAAGACATTCGGTTATTGACATTATCCCATAGATTAAAAAACACTAACCATTGACTGTCGTACAGCTAAAGAACATATTCGCGTACCGCGCAGTCAGATGAAGCTAATAAGAGTGAGGACTGCAGATAAAAAGGCAAAAACGTTCAAATTCGATACTGGCAGTAAGATATTGATTGTAGTCATACCGCACAATTCTTCATGCAGCAATGATTTTTTACAGCACATGTGTGAACGCTATTTTTTACAATTGTAGGTATCCTCGGTTACGGTGCTGCAAATGTTAGCACTTTGTTAATTTTACGTTTTATATCAATCGACTTTTTACAGCTTTTGTAGGTAGTCATTTATCTGTTTTTGCATGATTACACTAACCTTTTTCTGCGGAAAGCACAGTTATAAGTGTTGATTGTTTTTCCTTTTCAAATTTAAACTGAAATAAATGCATTAGTTATGTGATACTATTTATTTATTATTAAACTTTTTATTGAACAATATTAACCACATAAATGTAAGATAATCGAAACTCAAAATAATAAACGATGCTAACATGTTTATTATTTAATTCAACAATTTTTTTTTGCACGACCGATTACAGTAATCGAACTGTTATTGAAATATTAGACCGTTTTGTACGTTATTCTACAACATGCTATATTCACAACATTCCTTACTTTCATCCACATTTT
Organism: Epinotia nisella; assembly: GCA_932294315.1. Taxonomy (NCBI): domain Eukaryota; kingdom Metazoa; phylum Arthropoda; class Insecta; order Lepidoptera; family Tortricidae; genus Epinotia; species Epinotia nisella. The sequence continues at coordinate 12,417,610 of OW028679.1, read as the reverse complement.
ATCAAACTTTATTAAATCTTATACAACGTGCATGTTAGATCGTAACGTTTTCTTGTGATACCTACTAACTATAATAAGCGTGAAGTATTTTATGAGCGGGTTGTTTCAATCAGCACTAACTTAAAGTTCATTAATAAAAGCAGCCGATTTTATACACGTCAAGTATCGGAAATTAAAACAACCCGTCCTATTTCTAGTTGTATAAGTACGTGGCTAGCGTGTGTGTCTAACTCTAGTGCGTGTGGCTTGTAGCGTCCCCGCCAATAATGCAGACCCCGCCGGCCAACCTTACGGTGCTGGACGGCAAAGACGCGACGATCGCGTGCCGGGCCGTCGGCGCGCCCCCTCCTAACGTTACCTGGTACTTCAACGGTTAGTAATGTTACTACCTTATCAACCTATTGTTATTGCTACGAGAGCTTGCAGCTTACTGAGCATAAAGACCCCTATTTGCGTCAATGTAAGATTATATTTGCACTGTATATTTAGTGGTCTATATTAAAATGTATGCAATAGACAGAGGCAGTATTATATACGGTCGCGCGGATGCCATACACCGTGATACTAAATTTCAATCCGCTCGACCGCCCGGAGCCGCGGTACCGATGCCGCACCGCTCCGTGCGTTTTTCGCCTTAGGCTCCTATCACTTAACTTACTTACGTATGTTATTACTTCGTAGTTCACACGTTTTATTAATTACTCATTCACATAAATTTGATATTACAGATGCCTTGATTGTAAATCTTTCTGCAAAACTACAAGTATTAGAGCACGGAGATCTGCTTATTACAAGCACAACCACGGCTGATACTGGGAAGTATACATGCGTGCGCGCCAACGACGCGGGAAACGTTTCCGGGGAAGCCTACTTAACTGTACTAGGTACATCTTTATCTCGTTCATCATCCATTTCCAGTTTATATGGTCGGATTTGATACAACTCCATATTTGATTTCAGTGAGGACGCAGATAATTGCACCGCCTGTGGATACGCGCGTTTTGCTAGGTCACACGGCTACATTACAATGCAAGGTTTCAAATGACCCCAACGTGAAATACAATATAGACTGGTTCCATAATAAGCAGTAAGTTAATATATGTATTTGCATTTTCATCTACAGCAACCGTTACGAGTGCTCGTATTTGAATTAATCGTTGACGTTATCTATGTAGTATATCCACAGAGATTTTTTGAATGTTTAGGCCGATGACAGCTGGATCCCGTGTGTGGGTGGCGGCAGATGGCTCCCTGCAAGTGCAAGCCGTGCGCGCCAGTGACGCGGGCGAGTACTCTTGCGTCGTGACGTCACCCGGCGGGAACCATACGCGCCAGGCCGTGCTCTCCGTTATCGAACTACCCTTCGCCCCCACTAATGTCCGCGCCGTCAGATTGGATGACACATCGCAAAGGGCCATTAATGTGTCTTGGACGCCTGGCTTTGATGGAAACTCGCCAATTCAAAAGTTCATTGTGCAAAGACGTGTCGTGCCTGAATTCGGTAAGTATAAAATACACACTCTCTGCCATTTGAATTACAACTTGAATATTAGAACTAAACAAACAAAAGTAATTTTTGTTATTCTTCAGGTCCAACTCCAGATCCTCTGTTAAACTGGGTAACTGAACCGACAAACGTATCTGCAAATCAACGATGGGTGCTCTTGACCAGTCTGAAGGCAGCTACTTCATACCAGTTCAGAGTTTCAGCTGTGAACACTGTGGGGGAAGGTCCGCCATCTGACCCGACCGACGTGTTGACTTTACCACAAGAAGGTAACATTAAGTAAATTTTGAGACCTAGTAGGAAATCATGCAAAATTTGATGTTAACAAAATTTAGCAATCAATGTTTTCACAATTTAAGAAAATCGCTTTGGTCAAACTTAATACATCTGAAATTCTAACCAGCAAGATTTTCAATTTAGATGTCACTTAAAAAACATTGATGACTATTTCATTCCATGCGCACATTTAGTTTGGTAATTGGCATTCAGTATAACGCACTTCATGCCTAATATATAAATGTTTATTTCATCAATGACCTGTCAAGGTAGTCGGAGGTTTGTATTTACATTTCTACAATAAACTGTTCTCTTTGTGACCAAGCTGCCAGCGACCTTATATGCTGCCAAGGTATGCAGAAATATTTGAAAACGATATGTTAATACCTACGTTTAATTTATTGTGTATGTGATCTATGTATTCAGTTGGATTTAAAAAAACACAGTTACTTTGTTGAATGCGTCCATTTTATAAGCTACGTTTTGAGTGTGAATGGCGGCGGGTGTACCTAAAGAAATATAGGTAACAAAATGTATACGAAAAAATGTACTATTTAGTACTAACTTTAAAAAAAATACCGCACCGTACTTAAAGCTATTACAAAATTAAGGTACACCCGCCAACTAGTCAGGATAGCGGATGTACTTCAGTGTGCTATGTTCTTGCCAATTATTTAAAAAAATCCATACATCAAAAATTTGTACCAAACTTATACGTTTTTATCTTTATTTAAAGAGCTTAGTAATTTTTGTGACTATGTCACTCTATGAGTTGACATAAACAATTTTATCTACTACTTAATTCAATCGCTACAAGTTTATACAGACATTTTGCTTCATCAGATACTGGGTGCCAATGGTGTAATATGTATAAAAAAGAGGTAAGTAGATAGCTTATAAGCGCTCCAAAAGTGGCACACTAAAATTGAGTCAATTGCATCAACTTGCCTCAGTTTCGAGTCGTCAATTCGTGTTTTAGCTGTCAGATTTGGTGGCCATTTTTAAACATGGAATTTTGTATAGACAACATATCTACCTATTTTTTATATTACATCATTTGTGGGTGCGCCAAAATTTGGTTGCAACCACCCACTTAATATCACATAAAATCTCGTTTGTAATGTTCCTTCTCGCGTCCGCGTTCCGGTCACATTCCATAATAACATGATAGGTATCCTCTATAATGCCACACTCATTGAAGTTTGGTGATTACTTGTACTTAAATATACAATTGACATTCGGGCAATAAAATTCGTGGTTTGCGAGTTATACACATTTAAGGTTTTACTACTGGTACCTAGTTAAGTTCGTACAGAAGGAAGGTTTTCGGTTTGTGTGTAGGTTTTTTTTATATGTTTAAATGTGGTTTAAATATACAAAAGCGATAATTCTCTATCACGTCCGATTTCAAGTGTAGGATCTACATGTGATCCGCAGAGTGGTCCATTATGGATTCGAAAATCTGATGATAGGATCCAGGAGGAATTGTGGGGACTCCTCAAATGCAATAGACACGCATATGAGGATTTCAGTAACTTATATGGTAAATCATGCATTTTCTCTCGGAGTTCACACATTTGGCAAAGTGGAACTGATGATGATAACTACAGGGCTATAAGTTACCGTATATTTAAATATATACAAAAAACCTAAAGACAATCCGAAAGCCTTCCTTCTGTACGAACTTAACGAATTTTATTGCCCATATGTCAATTGTATATTTAAGTACAAATTTGATACAAAATTTCGATGTGTTAACATTTTTAAATAATTGGCAGGAACATAGCACACTGAAGTACACCCGCCATTCTGACTGTCTGGTTGGCGGTTAACGGTTGTACCTTAATCCTACTAATATTATAAATGCGAAAGTTTGGATGTTTGTTACTCAATCACGCAAAAACGGCTAAACGGATTAAGATGTTTTTTTTTTTTGAACTCAGCCTGGATTAATATAAAGAATACTTTTTATCCCGGGAAGCATCCCTAAGGGGGCGAAATCGGGGGCGAAAGTTTGTATTCCGTTACGATATAAACGAGTTCCACGCGGACGAAGTCGCGGGCAGAAGCTAGTGGTGTAATAACTTTAAGTACGGGGTGGTACATTTTTTAAATGTGGTACTAAATAGTACATTTTGGGTACATTTTTTTCGTATATTTTTTTTTATATTTCTTTACTGCCCCGCCATTCTGACTCTCACGTTTTGAGTTATTTATATACTAAATTAATACTTTTAGGTTGTTCTTCCATTAGCATGATGTATGTTTAAGCATTGTCTTTTTATTAACTAGTTACCTTATGCCCGCACAGTTTATAATAATAATTTCTTCGGTCTTACACTTAATTTGCATGTTTATCTGATATGCATTACAATGTTTAGAATTAACTTTTTCCAATGAATTGTGCATTGTGGTTCTGATTGATACGAGCTTCAGGCGGCCATCTTCCTTACTTAAGTATACTTAGCTAGCTAACCCAATTACAAGCATGTTCATTTTGAGGTTCCGTAGCACGTAGAATAAGATTTTTTTTATGTAACATTACAGCTCCATCTGGCTCGCCTATTGGTTTTATTGGGTCGGCTCGATCTTCGTCGGAAATTATCACTCAGTGGCAACCGCCTCTAGAAGAACATCGCAATGGCCACATACTGGGTTACGTTATTCGATACAGGCTCCGAGGCTACGACAATAGCCCCTGGACTAACCAAAACATCACCAACGAAGCCCAAAGGAACTATTTGATCAAAGACTTGATCACCTGGAAAGATTATAACGTGCAAATAGCGGCATACAATGATAAAGGTATAGGTGTGTTTACTGATAGTTACACTATCAAAACAAAAGAAGGCGTGCCAGAAGCCGCTCCTGACAGTGTTCGATGTGAGGCTTTCAACTCTACCTCCATCGCTGTTTGGTGGACTCCACCAAACCCACAAAAGATAAACGGGATCAATCAGGTACATTTGATTTCATTTGTCGATATCAGCAATGCCTAAACAACATAACATGATAAATGTTGTTACTGGTGTTTGGTTAAACATTACCAATTTTACAGGGTTACAAAATCCAAGCATGGCTATGGGATGAGCAGGAAGCTGATAATACTGAGCAGAAACTTGTCAGTGTCCCTCCAAATCTCTTGGATCCACTGACTGAACAGACTGCTATTATTAGTGGACTTGAAAAGTTCACGGAATATAACATATCAGTGTTATGTTTCACTGAACCGGGGGATGGGCCGCGCAGCGAATACGTACGGGTCAGGACCAATGAAGACAGTGAGTAATAGTCATTTAATCGTTAGTACACAACTGCTTAGTCATCAAACTGTAAAAAATAATTTGCACAATGTTCCTAATACGTTGAATGCATTTTTTTAGTGCCGGACGAAGTAGCGAGTCTTCAATTTGATGATATATCTGACCGCGCCGTGAGAGTGTCCTGGTCGCCACCAAAGAAGTCGAACGGAATTCTAATGGGATACAAGCTTTCATATCGAGTGAAAGATGACAAAGAACCTATCCTGGAGGAAACACTGCCTCCCAACGTTACCAGTATACGGGTTACAAACTTGCAGGTATACTTCTTTAAAACTGATATCTATTTATCAATAGAATCAACCTACTTTCAACGATTTTCAGAAAATTATCTAATCAATTATTTATCAAACACTCATAGCGGAGTGTCTCCGTTTATTATACAAACAAGAATGGTTCTGTAGATAGGTAGAACGTGTTTACATTTCTTTATTCACTTATCTTATTCGTTACACGCTTAGCAAATAATTACTCTACATCTGTATTGTACAGGTAAAAAAAATAAGCAAAGTCCAACTTCTTGTATGTATACTTGAGATTATTTGAGTTGATCGAATTGCATCAAAATAGTTCATTCAAAAAGCAACTCTACCGTCCAAGCTACAATTCTAATGACACTTTTTATAAAATGTCGGCAACATTAAATTATCTCAACCATAGGTATGACCTGTTCGAATAGGCATTTATTTTGTTAGTGCTACAAATTATAAATATGTAATGACTACTACAAGAAGGGCTGTACGAGGCTTTACTGTAAAGCCTTTACAATACAATACTTTATTGCACTCCCCACCCAACACAAACGAAACAGTTACAAAGATAAATAAAACAATAACATAAGGTAGACAACTGCTTGGCGGTTTTAGGCTGGGCCTAGTGTCGCGCTGACCGTTGACCGCGTGACCGATATGTATTAAGTTCATGGAGCGTTTTAGAGTAAAGCTGTCCATAGGTACATTTGGTTATTCCGAACAGTCATATGTCCGAAAACCATGTTCGAAGGGATTTTTGATTTTACGGAATATAATGCTAACCTGACCAAACTACTTATAAAAAAGAAAATGTCTTTCGGAATAATGATGCTTTCGCACAAATGACTCTTAAGTATGATGAGGATATGTTTCTTTCATATATCAAATCCTAAAATTCTTCTCCTCTAAATTTATTTCGTTTATCCCGTTTAAAAATACAAATTTTGCTACAATTTGGCATGGACACAATTGAAGTTAGTGTTTAATTCACATTGCAACCATAAAGCTTCAAGGTTACTTAGTAAAAACAAAACAGTTTTGAAAGCATTCGTAGGCGAAGTGTAGCGAACCATGACACGTGAACCCTTTGACCGCCACAGATGACAGTCACGCTGCGCGTTTTCGTGGCGCCGTCAGCTTTGACACACATATTTGTCGTCGGCTAATGCAGACCGCTAAGAGCGCGTAAGCCCTAGAGTAAACAAGCCATTCGTTACCCTGTGTATGCAGTTAGCAATATTTCCCTGAATGTGACAATTTTTTTGATAAAATCAACGGTGGGTAATAATGTACAGACCCTGTACATTATCAATATTTATCATGATTTGAAACTTTTTCGCCGGTTTTAAGCTCTATCTAAATAAAACACAACTCAAGACTAAGATATATTCCGATACAGAAAGTATCATGACTTATGATATTTTGGTCCAAATATTTCTTAGCACATTATTCATTCACTCACACTTCGTTGTGAACGTCTATCAGACGTCTATGTCCTGCATGCGCTCGCGGCCGGGTCCAATTTATTACGAAATAAAGACAAGATAATTCTTTCGCTTCTGCAAAAGAGACAATCCTGTTTCCCGTGTTAAACGCGACTATGATGTGTTCTGAGCGGCACATACTCGTGTTTATAGGCAAGCACGCACTACAAGTTCTGGCTGTGCGCTCTGACGGGTGTCGGGGAAGGTCCGGCGCGCTCCGCGGTGATCCAGTCGGGCGTGGAGCCCGTGCTGCCTGGCCCGCCGCGCAACCTGGCGCTCTCCAACATCGGCGCCTTCTCCGTGCTGCTGCAGTTCACGCCCGGCTTCGACGGCAACTCCTCTATCTCGCTCTGGACCGTCCAGGTACGAAACTATGCGTAAGTTCTCTTTAGAGTCGCAGCACATTGAGCCACTAGTGGCCGCCACAAGTTGCGAACGAGTTTTTTCATACATTTTGTATAGCATCGGCGCACAGCGAGCGTTTAGTGGCCACAAGCCACACGTTGCGGGAGTGGCTCGCGCTCGCTACCAATGGCCACGTTTAAATCAAAATCAAATCAAACATTTATTCGTAACAACACAACATACATTATTACAAGACAAAGACACAGGAAAAAAGTGAATCTGTGCCGCGTCACGAAATGGGCCCAACTCAGCATGTAGCTGGCTTTGCAGCCAGCGCTGATCTTCCGTTGGGTCCATCCAGTGAGGACACGGTACTTAACACGTATGATATATTAGGTACAATACAAACAAAATTTAGTTTAGTGGCTTTAATGTGCGGGTGCTCTTCATTTGTAATTGTGCGTATTGACGAGTGTTGACAAGGCTTTAGTGAGCTCCATGGTAATCCAGTTCACGCGTATCTTAAATCTGTCAGCTGTCATGAATAAGTCCTTCGGGTTTAGGTTTACTATAAACGGAATTCTCCGCCTTGAAAAAGGAAACGTCAACCTCTTTTTTTTAGCCTTCTTACTTTGTCCAGATCATCCAAACAAAATCAATAATATTATTTGTTTCGGCACAACGTAAGAAGTTGAACTCTTTTTCGTGACCCGGCTATCTTGCTCATCTATCCTTGTTCTTATATCAATAACCTCCTCATACTCAAAAAGTTTATTGCGTCTGACAGAGAAAACGTTAGACTATCTACATATTTCTAAGATCGCCGAGATATACGCCACTGGAAAAGTTATTATTAACCATTAATTTTATAGGCACAAACGGCTCGAAACTCTTCCTGGATAATGATATTCGAAGCGAACGCTCCTGACGCCCAATCTATTCTTGTGACCGGTCTCGTGCCATTCACCACTTACCGACTGCGCCTCGTGGCGACCAACGTGGTCGGCTCGTCTCCGCCTTCCGAGCCCTGCAAGGAGTTCCAAACCATACAGGCACCGCCGCAGCACCCGCCTAGGAATGTGACGGTGCGGGCGGTTAGTGCCAATAATTTACGCGTCAGGTGGATTGTAAGTATATTTAACCTTCTTCAATTTTAATAAATATTTATATATAATTCAATAATTATTTATCAATGTCTAAGTATCGTTTATTTGAGTATATTGTGTCTCTAATTGTACGTACAATTACATTATGATTAATTTAAGACCAACAAAATGCTACTCATTTTTTTGATGTTATGAATGAATGAATCATTACATGGAAGTATACGGGTATTTGCTAATCGTTAAAGATTAATAAATAGCCACTATCCGTATAACCTTTTTTAGACCGTAGCTATTTCGTCAGTAATTTAACTATGCTTTACTAATCTGTGATCGCCAAAAATGACGCCTACATGGAATCAAGTTTTAGGCACTTGTCCCACCGCTGGCGAGTAAGCGATAAGCTATCGGCGATTTTCTCGCCCAAGAAACGAACAAAAGATAATCGCTCCCGTGTAAATAAAAGAGAGATATATATTTATAGTTCATCGCTGGCTGTTCACACCGCGATGAACTATATCTCTCTCTTTTGTTCGTTTCTTGGGCGAGAAAATCGCCGATAGCTCATCGCTCGTCGCCGGCGGTGGGACAAGTGCCTTATGCCTTTATTTTAAAGACTGCTATAAACAATTGTTACATAATTTCAGCCTCTACAGCAAAGCGAATGGTACGGTAATCCAAAAGGCTACAACATAACTTACAAACGAAGCGGCACTAATGAGACATTGTTTAGCATCATAGAGGATCATACGGCGAATTCCCACATACTGTCTAATTTGGAGGAGTGGTCCTTGTATGAAATACAGATGACAGCTATCAATGAGGTTGGGACTTCTACTGAAAGTCCTACAGCTACCGAAAGAACGCGAGAAGCTGGTAATTTATACGTGTTTTAATTCTGGACATTTAATCTTTTGTAAATATTATTAGACGGTGCTAACGGCTGTTTTGTACATTTTCAGTTCCATCTTGCGGACCTACTGATGTATCCGCTAATGCAACCTCATCAACAACCGTAGTCGTGCTCTGGGGTGACATCCCCGTTAAAGATCAGAACGGCTTGATAGAAGGATATAAAGTCTGTTACGCTGCCGTCGTGCCTCCTCCTCGACCCGACCATCAAAAAGTGGAATGTCAATTCATACCCTCCAATCAAACCCATACGATAACTCTAACAGAACTCCGGAAATATGTCGTTTATCAAATACAGGTTCTGGGATACACTAGGTTAGGAGACGGGGCTCTTAGCGATCCGCCAGTTACGGTGCGAACATTCGAGGACAGTAAGCATACCTGCATTTCTGTTTGTTTTATTAATTTTATGTTAAATACCCATATTACATCGTTGTTGTGTATGCGTTTGGTAGCAGATGAATTAAAACTTTAACTTGGGGTTTTTCGTTTTAAATTGAATTAAGTTATAATATTAACTTGTTATTGTATTAACAGCTCCCGGTCCACCTTCCAACGTGTCATTCCCTGATGTTACTTTTACGACTGCTCGAATTATTTGGGACGTCCCTGAAGATCCAAATGGAGAAATATTGGCATATAAAGTTACTTACCACCTCAACAGCACGACACAGAATACGTTCTCAAGAGAATTCCTACCTTCAGATAGAACGTTTAGGTAAGTATCTACTTTACAAACCTGCATTTGAGGAAAAAGTGTACTTATGGCATAATTGTTTTACCAACATTATGAAATAAATTGTTTTATCACTTCATTGTTCATTTAAATATAAATGTTAGGCTTTTATTATCGCGCGTCGCTTGAAGCCACGCACCGCGCGTAGTGATTAGTTGTGTACTTAAAAAACACGCGTATCCCCATATGTTAGTGTTCTCACGTGTCCCGACACGTGCACCGCAGCCGATCCGGATTAATTAAGGGATGTAACATGGTCGTTTCCAGAGCGACAAACTTGCAGTCGGAGAAGTACTACCAGTTCTCGGTGACGGCGCAGACGCGGCTAGGCTGGGGCGGCACGGCGCGCGCGCTGGTGCTGACCACGGTGAACCGCGCCGCGCCCGAGCCGCCCGCGCGGCCCAACGTGGCGCGCTCGCTGCTGCAGGCGCACCACATCACGTTCTCCTGGACGCCCGGCAACGACGGCTACGCGCCGCTGCGGTGAGTGCTCCTAGCCACTGGCCACGGTGAACCGAGCCGCCCGCGCGGCCCAACGTGGCGCGCTCGCTGCTGCAGGCGCACCACATCACGTTCTCCTGGACGCCCGGCAACGACGGCTACGCGCCGCTGCGGTGAGTGCTCCTAGCCACTGGCCACGGTGAACCGAGCCGCCCGCGCGGCCCAACGTGGCGCGCTCGCTGCTGCAGGCGCACCATATCACGTTCTCCTGGACGCCCGGCAACGACGGCTACGCGCCGCTGCGGTGAGTGCTCCTAGCCACTGGCCACGGTGAACCGAGCCGCCCGCGCGGCCCAACGTGGCGCGCTCGCTGCTGCAGGCGCACCACATCACGTTCTCCTGGACGCCCGGCAACGACGGCTACGCGCCGCTGCGGTGAGTGCTCCTAGCCACTGGCCACGGTGAACCGAGCCGCCCGCGCGGCCCAACGTGGCGCGCTCGCTGCTGCAGGCGCACCACATCACGTTCTCCTGGACGCCCGGCAACGACGGCTACGCGCCGCTGCGGTGAGTGCTCCTAGCCACTGGCCACGGTGAACCGAGCCGCCCGCGCGGCCCAACGTGGCGCGCTCGCTGCTGCAGGCGCACCACATCACGTTCTCCTGGACGCCCGGCAACGACGGCTACGCGCCGCTGCGGTGAGTGCTCCTAGCCACTGGCCACGGTGAACCGAGCCGCCCGCGCGGCCCAACGTGGCGCGCTCGCTGCTGCAGGCGCACCACATCACGTTCTCCTGGACGCCCGGCAACGACGGCTACGCGCCGCTGCGGTGAGTGCTCCTAGCCACTGGCCACGGTGAACCGAGCCGCCCGCGCGGCCCAACGTGGCGCGCTCGCTGCTGCAGGCGCACCACATCACGTTCTCTTGGACGCCCGGCAACGACGGCTACGCGCCGCTGCGGTGAGTGCTCCTAGCCACTGGCCACGGTGAACCGAGCCGCCCGCGCGGCCCAACGTGGCGCGCTCGCTGCTGCAGGCGCACCACATCACGTTCTCCTGGACGCCCGGCAACGACGGCTACGCGCCGCTGCGGTGAGTGCTCCTAGCCACTGGCCACGGTGAACCGAGCCGCCCGCGCGGCCCAACGTGGCGCGCTCGCTGCTGCAGGCGCACCACATCACGTTCTCCTGGACGCCCGGCAACGACGGCTACGCGCCGCTGCGGTGAGTGCTCCTAGCCACTGGCCACGGTGAACCGAGCCGCCCGCGCGGCCCAACGTGGCGCGCTCGCTGCTGCAGGCGCACCACATCACGTTCTCCTGGACGCCCGGCAACGACGGCTACGCGCCGCTGCGGTGAGTGCTCCTAGCCACTGGCCACGGTGAACCGAGCCGCCCGCGCGGCCCAACGTGGCGCGCTCGCTGCTGCAGGCGCACCACATCACGTTCTCCTGGACGCCCGGCAACGACGGCTACGCGCCGCTGCGGTGAGTGCTCCTAGCCACTGGCCACGGTGAACCGAGCCGCCCGCGCGGCCCAACGTGGCGCGCTCGCTGCTGCAGGCGCACCACATCACGTTCTCCTGGACGCCCGGCAACGACGGCTACGCGCCGCTGCGGTGAGTGCTCCTAGCCACTGGCCACGGTGAACCGAGCCGCCCGCGCGGCCCAACGTGGCGCGCTCGCTGCTGCAGGCGCACCACATCACGTTCTCCTGGACGCCCGGCAACGACGGCTACGCGCCGCTGCGGTGAGTACTCCTCGCCACTGACGGGAGATGCCTGAAAGCACAATAGAATAATCTCTAAAAGATTACTTAATTAGTGTATTAATAAAATTTGTGCCGCTATAGCATTAGCTGTTAAGGTACAAATTGTAAAGTATAAATAAATAAAATTCGCGAAGGCAATTCTCCTTTTCCACAACTTCTCCGGATGCGACACCACCTCCGAGATCCATGGAAAGAGAAAACTGGGAATTGGTAAGCTGTTCACAGCCAAGCCAGACCTGATCCAAAACAAAATTAAACGTAAAAAAACTTTTTTTAAAACAAGCTTTTATTTAAATGCGAAGTCCTTTATGTTCACATCATTTTTCGTCAGCACAGTAGCCCTCAACATAGAATATACCCTCCATAGTGTAGACTGTTGTAATTTTTTTGACAATTCGTCAAAATTTGTAAAAAATAAATCTCCGTTAACGTATTTATCTGCTTTACAGATCTCCAACGCATGAAATTTTCATATGTGTTAAGATAAAGGTGCTTTGATTTTTTCAATATTTGTTCTACTACTTTCTTTGTGCACTCTGCTCGATTACCGTATTAGGCGACAGTGCAATTTAATCGTCATTCTTTATGTTCAATCTTTAAAGAATTCTAGGGAATAATATTTTTCACTTTAATTTAAACAACAAAATCGTAGTACAGTGAAAGAACATAAAAAATAACCATTTCCCGCCAATTTTTTTTTTAATTTTTTTTTTTAATTTTCAGCATGTGGACTTAGATACTTGTTTTCTGCTAAGTCATAAAAACATTTCGGCGCATTTTCTAACAATAATCAACTCCTATTCTATCTGATGTCATTAATTTAATTATAGAAAACGTACGTAATTCAAGTAATTATAGCAAGAATAAAATAAAACAACAAGTTTCAGTATTTTACGAAATTTTACTGCTCAATTAAATTGTGCAATATATTTTGACTCTGTTGGCTGTTGAGCCTCATTATCTTATTTTTAGAAGAAAAAATTACTTTATGCACTAGAACTTAAAAAGCGATTTTATGTCAACTACGCACGACTTAAAGTCGAACTTTACGAGCATGAGAAGTGAAAAAGCAATTTTCGTTACAGCTATTACACGGTACAACAGAAAGAGGAGGGCTCGACGTGGCAGACGATCCCTGAGCGCGTCGACCCGTTCGCGACGTCCTACACGGTCGAGGGGCTGAAGCCGTACACAGCTTATCAGTTTCGCATCCGAGCCACCAACGACATCGGGCCCAGTCGCTATAGCAACGCCACCGAAACCGTTCGCACTTTGCCTGCAGGTACATTATAAAGGATTCATTTCCGCCTATTTTGTTTATTAAAACTGTTTTTTTTTTGTAATGTCAATACAAATACCTAAAGTAAGCACCAGTTGAAAACGAAAAAAAAATATACAAACAATGTATTGAATTTGACATTTAATATGTCAAATTCAATACATTGTTTGTTTACATTTTTTTCGTTTTCAACTGGTGCTTACTTTACTATCCACATTTATCGTCATCCAGATCGAACGAATGGAAATTACTTGAGAATAGTGGGCTTTGCGGGTAATATTCCGGCTTGATGTGTCTTTCACTATTGGTTCGTATGTTTATATACCTACACTAGTTAGTGTTGATTGCGCACTTGTTTCCCCCAATTACTTTGACCTAAAATATGCACGCCTGCAACTACTTAACATCGCTAACCATCTGTTTTATTCGTAGCCCCAAGCAAAGCCGTAGAAAAGCTCCACGTGGTGCCAATAACACCGAGTAGCGTGCGAGTGCAGTGGACGCCTCTCACCGAGCAATACTGGAGCGGTGACACGCAGACTGGGGGCTACCGTGTGTACTACCAGCCCCTGACTGACTTCCCCACGCCCCTACACCACACAATGAAACAAGAAGTCCCGGGGATTAAGGTAACTGCATTGAGCGCAAATTACTGTTTAAAGTTAAAGTATGGTTCGTTAACATAAGTACGGCTACCTCGGGGTTAGTATAACTGGAAAATCTACTCTCTTTCTAACTTGCTGATGATCTGAATTTTTCGTAATATTTTGTTTTTAGGGTTCCGTAGCCAAAATGGCAAAAACGGAACCCTTATAGTTTCGTCATGTCCGTCTGTCCGTCTGTCCGTCTGTCCGTATGTCACAGGCATTTTACTCGAAAACTATAAGGTGTATTTGAATAATTTTTTTAAGATAGGTGTATTTTGTTAGCCGCTACAAAGTTTTGTAATTAAAAAGACGTGTGGCACTCGGGGACTGCCGCGGTAAAGCTATTGCATAGCATTTTGTATCAACTTATGCAATTATAATTTTTTATTTATTTTATTCATGCAGTATTTATTTTTCTTTGATATTAATTCAAGTTACACTTTTTGAGCGTGGTGACCGATACGAAAACAAATTTTTCTATTATTAAATAAATAAAACAAGTACAGCTATTCACTGTTGTACATAAATACCTATACACCTATATACTTTCTCATAAACAGCTGCTTATGTATTCGTCCGATTTCGGAGCAGCTCGTCTCGATTCGTGCGAGTTTCGTAGAGTCGTACAATACGTCTAATCGCACACAACGCCGTGTCGAAGACTGCCGAACTGAAACGACGTTAGACGATGCACGGCCTTCAAGCCACACCTCCTTGCCCGTCGGAGTGGGGAGCGTGAGGTTTTTTTCGTTACGGAATTTCTGGATTCGGTCCCCGCGCTCAAGGCCCGCGATAGAAGCTATGCAATAGCTTAAAAATTACTAAAAAAAAATTTTTTAGGGGTGTTCCATACATAAAACTAAAAGTCAAAATTTTTTTTTTCATCATGAGCCCACGTGTGGCACATGAATCGATAGGCCTTTCAAAATAAATATAAGGTTTCTCGGGATTTTTTTTGATTAAGTGAATACAGTCAGAGATAATCGCCCCGAAAGTCACTAAAATTCTGTCCCCCCCCCTCTAATTTTTTAACGGTGTATTTTAAAAATATGAAAAAATTCATGGACACAGCGCTTATTAAGTTCATTCACCGAAAATTGTTTTGAACAAGATCGGATGAAAGGTTTCCGAGATATTGCTCTGAAAAACTGCCTTCCTCAAAGAAAAGGACGTAAGTGCCGTAAGATTTCTATGACGATACGACCTTTTTAATAGGCACGGAACCCATCGTTTTGCGTGGTCCCACACGCACTTGGCCGGTTTTTTGATATTAGATTGTTTTTCTAGAAACATTCTACTAGAATTTTTATACAATTTTTATATCATATATATTTTATTCTTTATGTTTAAAAATTACTCTAAAAAATTAACTGACGATTTGAAAGTGCTTGTTACTAGGCCTACTAGAATAAAGATCATTTTGAGTTTGAGTTTGCAATAGACACGCGTGACGTGACTTGGCAGACTAGCCCCTCTGATTGTTGCCCAATGTTTTGTGAACAACAATTGCGGGCTTGTATAGTCAATTAGACGACTGAAGTCGCAACTTTTCGCAGTCTATTACCACAAACTCAATGATGTAGTTCTGAGAATATTTGGAGAATTTGTGGTTAAAGAGATATGGCAATTTTTTCAGAGCGAAGAAGTAGTGCTGACGGATCTGGCGGTCGACCGCAACTACGAGATCAGCGTGTGCGCGATGAACTCGCAAGGCGCGGGCCCGGGCGGCACGCCCGCCGTGGTGTGGGTGGGCGAGGCCGTGCCCACGGCGCCGCCGCGCGACGTGCGCGCCGAGCCGCTCTCGCCCACCGAGGTGGCGCTGGCCTGGCAGCCGCCGCTGCTCGCGCAGCAGAACGGCGACCTGCTGGGGTACAAGGTGGGATACAGACGTGGCCACTGCGGTACAGTACGCGCCACCCATGCTAGTCGACGGGTGTGTGCGGGAGGCCAACTTCACAGACGCAAACTTATGTAGCGCGTATTCTACTTGTGTGGCTCTAGTGTTCGCGTATACCCTTAAGCGACCCTCCGACAGAGCTACCTTGGTCCGGACGGACCGTGTAGACCCAGTTATACCCAGCAAAATTTCGTTTGCCCTTTAGACGCCGTTGGTCGCCGAGTGCGCGCTACCGACCGCGGTCGGACCTGTCGGTTTTGTACCGTGTGGCCGTCCGACTCCGACCGCGCGGGGTCAGTTCGCTCGGAGGAAGTGCCGCGTGCGCACGTACTCGTACCGACTTTACTGTGCTTAGTACTATAACGATGGTATCTCAGCGCGAACGCGATTTTATCACGCAAATTAATTGATTTATATAAAGATTCAGCGAATGTCGTTCTTCTTCTACTCTTATTCTTATATTGTCCTTTCTTAAATTGGCTACTTTCCTAAAAAAATATATTTAGTCCGTCAGTTAGATTATCAAAATTCGTTATATCGTCAGTTAATTATTTTTTTTGTTTGTCAATTCAACAAAAAATGATGAAGATATAGTATTATAGCCCGTTAAAAATGCGCGTGACGTCACATTATGGTGCACTTTTTAGCATAATGTGACGTCACGCGGAACTTTAACGGGCTATATCATCATCATTTTTTGTTCAATTGACAAACAAAAAAATACGTGGACTGAATAGAATTATATTTTTTTTACCCAGGAAAGTACCCAATTGTACGCATACGCCAACTCTGGAATTTCGAAAGGGTATATGCCATTTTGCGAGCTTACAATGCGTGCTGTCTGCCCGTGAGTTCTGAACACACTGTGTACGGCTGTAGCGTGATCGGCCGACCGTCTAGCCAGACAACTCACGACAAGCCGCCGTCCAAGGTCGCGCCGTCGAAGGCTTGTTGGCGACCGTATAGCAGACGCTTTAAGGATGGGTTTCACATTGATTCAATTAATCACATCACCAATTGAGATCATTATTTTTCCTGTGTCCCTCAGATCTTCTACTTAATGACGGAGTCCCCGGAAGAACCCGAACCGGGTAGGAAAGCCGAAGAGGAGATAGAGGTCGTAGCTGCAACCGCCACTTCGCATTCTCTAGTCTTCCTCGACAAATTCACGCAGTATCGTATTCAGGTAATTTACTAAATTGGTTGTATGCGCATATGTGACTAGATGATCTCCTGTGTATGAATATGAGGTGTCGTCCTACAGAGTTAATATACAGGGTGTCCCGTAAACCGAGGATAATCCGTAGACAGCTAATATAGCTGCTAAATAACTCTCAGAATATTAAATTTTAGGTTTAGTAAAAATGCCTTAGTATTCGAGATATTGGCATGTTTGTAAAATTTATTTATTTTCTCCCTTAGGTCAGTCTTTTGATTGCAAAAGCTGCAAAATGTTTTGTTTTTATCTTGTTTTTGTCAAATATCCCTTAAAAGGAAGGTATATTTTTTTGATATGCAATCCTACTTAGCTGAAAAACGACTTAAGAGCCACTTGTTAGATTTTTTTCAGCTTCGTCCCATGAATTTGGCCCTACGCCGTGAAAAAAAAATGACTACGCTAAAGTGACATTATACAACACACGTACGCCCATCTAATGACGTTTTTAAAAAGGTACATGAGATGACTTACTAAATGGCCCTACATGAAATTTTTGCTATTGAACTGCAAAAGGACCTTAAAATTAACTATTCTAGCAAGTTTAATGAATTAAAAACTTGAACTAAGTGGTGTTTATTGACCAAAATAATTAAATTAAATGCTTAAATTGTTTTTTTTTTTAACTGCAAAAATGCAAGCACGGCAAGCATCTTTTCAGAAATGCTCGTTTAATTCGAATCATTTGTTCGATTTACAAAAATGCCAATATCTCGAAATTTAATGCATTTCTACTAAACCTAAAATTAAATATTCTGAAAGGTATTTAGCAGCCCTTAGCTGTCCACGGATTATACTCGGTTTACGGGACAGCCTGTATAGAGGATACTTATAACAGGTCCTCGCTTTCAACCCGGCCGGCGACGGGCCACGATCGAGCTCCATCCTCGTGAGGACCCATCAGGGCTTGCCCACGGCTCCCCGCAACATCAGCTTCACCGACATCACGATGAACAGTCTCGTCGTGTCCTGGGAGGCGCCCTATCGACGGAACGGCCTCATACAGTCGTATCTGGTCACATATGAAACAATCGAACAGGACGAAAGTAAGTAGATTGAGGTTCAGTTCAGTCAGATCTGAAATGCTGAGCTGTAATTGTAAATTGACGTTTATGAAATGGTTAGGTATATTTGAATTTCCTGGCCACCTAAACATGGTTTTTGATTGTGTCATATTTTTTTTTGTAGCTATTCCTACAGATTTAAATCACTTCACTCTGCTTTCGGCTGGTTCGCGAATATTCTCATTATCTATCATAGTTTACGGCCGCTCAAAGGTGGGCGCCACGTTGAAAAGTAGGAGCTTGGCATGAAAACTTGGGGTTTGCCGCCCCTGGTTCCATGCCTGGTTTAATCAAATCTGCTCTGTTCTGTGATTGGTTGAAAAAAAAACTAGTCGGCCACGTGGCGCAAGAATACTGCTCTGTGATTGGTTGAAATATCGAAGCTGCGCGATCCATTAGTACTACTGATCTGGTAGTAAAGTTGTCAATTTTGTAAATTTTTGATTGGTGCGGTTGTTTAAAACATACATTTTTCTGTCTTTTGTAGTTATTTATTTCGCTAATGTGATGAAAAACACTGTATATAATACGGGCGTAGGTATATTGCAAAGTTGTTTGCAATATTCCACTAACGCCCCTCGTTAAACAATGTAGTATACAATGATGTAATATATAAAAGAGGTAGATAGGTTATAAGCGCTCCAAAAATGGCACACTAAAATTGTGTCAATTGGCTCAACTTGCCTCGGTTTCGAGTCGTCAATGGAAACGTTAGCTGTCAGATTTGGTGGCCATTTTTAAACACGGAATTTCGTATAGACAACATATCTACCTATTTTTATATTACATCATCGCGGGAGTCCGTAGGATCGGTCAATTTGGCACTCTTTAGGGGAGGCTTATGTCCAGCAGTGGACGTCTTTCGGCTGATATGATGATGATCATCGGTAGTATACATTTACCCGGGGGCGCGGACGTTACTATTCTCTCTCACCGTATGCGGCCGCTCAAAGTCGGGGGCGCCACCTCGAAAACTAGAAAGGGGAAGTAAGAGCAGCCCTCTTTACAGGATTCAGCAAACAGGTGAAGCAGAAGGTGACAGAGCGGCGGTTGGCCGTGGGCGCGCTGGAGGAGGAGGTGGAGTACCGGTTCAGCGTGCGCGGCGTGACGCTGGGCGCCGGGCCGGCGGGCGCGGCGCGCGCGCGCACGGGCCCGCAGCCCGGCTCGCCCGCCACGCCGCGCGCGCTGCGCCTGGCGCCGCTGCCCGCCGCGCTGCACCTCGCCTGGACCAACGCCGCCTCGGGCCGCGGCCCGCTGCTCGGGTACTATATCGAGGCCAGGAAGAAAGGTACTGCCCCTGCCGCCCTGCCCCCCTACCCCGCGCCCGCACGCGAGCTAGGGCTTATCCAAAAGACGTCATCGTTTTTTGTCGATTTTTGACCCCTCCCGACATCATCCTAAAGTCATAATTGAATAGATCGCCTCCCCAAATAAAATGTCATAATTTCCATAAAATATACAATTAAAACCAATTTAATAATTTATTTTTCTTTTATATGACAAATTAAAATTTTATAAGGTGACTATTATTTTTATGACAGTAATCGTTAGAAAACACGAAATTCATTATTTTTATACACTTTTTGAAGATGCGAGAGATGATCATGCTACCGTCATCCGATGGTCAAGTTAGGTTAGGTTATTTAGTTAAAATATACCGCAAAAAATGCAAATCATTTTCTCAGACACTTTTCTGGCCGAAGAGAAAAAAATCCAGGTTAAATTATGGTAGCTCTAGAAAACGAAACATTACATTTAGATGGTGTTAGATACTAAATATAAAAACAAGCTTTTATTTAAATGCGCTAAAATAATAAAATAAACTTTTCCTTTTAAACTTTTACTATCAACTTAACGTCATAACACATTTTAGATGATATAAAAGCTTTTATATCATCTAAAATATGTTATGACGTTATAAGTTGATAGTAAAAGTTTTAAAGGAAAAGTATACATATTTTATTATTTTTAGCGCATTTAAATAAAAGCTTGTTTTCTTGTTTTTAAACTGTGAAGCTAGTTTTATTGCCTATTTAAAATACAAGCTTCTATTGGTCCAGCCAGTACGTACATTTGGTTGATTGCATTGTTAGATGATTACTTGATTACATTTGGTTGATTGCATTGTTAGATAATAGGTAACGTTTGATAGAATATTTGGTATTACATTTTCCTTATTTAATTTACGAAGATTCAATTTTTGCTGCAGCTAAGGAAACATGGCAAGCCTGTAAGTTTCTAGTGTACCTCTTCACACATTAGTTTGATAGTTTGTATTCAATAAGATTGCACATAGCCCGTAAAATAAAATGTACATAGCCTACTGCATTTTTTTCTCATAATTAAGTATCTACTTAAATGGAGATAATGTACCTAAATAAATTTCACTTTCAGATGACACGAGATGGGAAACAATTACAAGAACAAGCAACGGAATGTTGGAGGAATTCACGATTTCATACCAAAGTTTGCTACCCTCCACTGCGTACAATTTCCGGGTGATAGCATACAATATGTACGGCATCAGTAACCCTGCATATAACGAGAAAGTGATCGTGACGCCATCCAAACTTTACTTGGAGTACGGGTACCTGCAGTACCGACCTTTCTACCGGCGCACGTGGTTCGTGGTGGCTCTGGCGGCCGCCTCCGTTGTTATCATCATTATGGTCATAGCGATACTCTGCGTGAAGAGCAAGAGTTACAAGTATAAAAGTAAGCACTCAATACCAGTACATTATTTTTTCATCACACTTGCTCGTAAAGGGCTTCATAACGCGCAGGCATACAGAGCTACAATAACCTTTATTACGCCTAAGGGCGAAATGGTTTTTTATTACGCCTAAGAGCGTAATGGGTGTGATCTGATTGGTTTAAGCAAATCTAGTTGTCCGCGCGCTACAAGAATTCTGCTCTGTAATTGGTTTAAAAACAATCTATTTTCGCCTTCGGCGTCGGGCTTTTAATAGACTCTCGTTCGAAAATCATATCTTACCGTACTTGTGGCATACCTGGCCATAAAGTAGGCATTACCACACGGCCCACACGCTATGCGTGCGGGAAATCCCACTTTAAATTTTGCACCTACCACGGGCGGTAATAAAGAAAGCCTCAGTAAGCATATTTATCGCCCTTGCCTTCGGCAAATACCTGCGATAACTTGTAATTTGCTATTATTTGTTTAATAACTTGCACTGGCTATCAACCCGAACGCTTCAAAGTGTGAGTCGAGACATATCTTCGTGTCGGTAAATGTAATCCATACTCGTACGAAACGAAAGTAACATCTGTCTCGTTTGTTTCTCGCAGAAGAAGCACAGAAGACCCTGGAGGAGTCGCTGGCGGGCGAGACGGACGAGCGCGGGTCGCTGGCGCTGGACCTGTACCGCTCGCGGGCCAACTCGGCCGCGTCGGCGGGCGCGGGCGGGGGCGGCGGCGCGGGCGGCGCGGGCACGCTGCGGCGCGGCAAGGCGCCGCAGCTCGGCAAGTCGCCGCCGCGGCCCTCGCCCGCCTCCGTCGCCTACCACAGCGACGAGGAGAGCCTGCGCGCCTACGACGAGAACCCCGACGACTCCTCGCTCACCGAGAAACCCTCCGAGATGAGCTCCTCCGACTCCCAGGTGATCACCATTAAGATAAGCGTCGTTTGAGTGCCCACACGTGTGACTAAACGCTTTATTTTTTCCCCGTCTTCACATGGGAATCGTGATGGTAAATATGACCGAATGACTATCGCTAATGTTTTTTTCGTCACGCTTTTATACGGTTGAGCACTGTTAATAGTAAGCCGCAATCGCAGTGTACTGTGCTACGAGTACATCGTTGTTAGATGTTTCACCTGTTTTTTATTCCTCTTGAATGTATATTTCGAAACTGCGTCTCCTTCGTTTCCGCTTTAGATCTTGGTATGCGATATGTTCAACTTTTGTTTAAAAATACTAATTAAATAACTTGCACTTCATTTTCAAATACGGTAACTAGAATTGGTTTTAAATAAAATTGTAATCGGAATTAGAATTGCGCAACCGGAACATAGAAACCTGCAATTTATATGCTCACTAATTGTATTTAACTCTCGGTGCAGAATTCGGAGAGCGACAACGAAAGCGTTAGATCGGAGCCGCACTCGTTCGTGAATCACTACGCGAACGTGAACGACACGCTGCGGCAGTCGTGGAAGCGGCAGCGGCCCGTGCGCAACTACTCCAGCTACACGGACTCGGAGCCCGAGGGCAGCGCCGTGGTGAGCCTCAACGGCGGCCAGATCGTCATGAACAACATGGCGCGCTCGCGGGCGCCGCTGCCCGGCTTCTCCTCCTTCGTATGACAGCGGCAGCGCGCGCAACTCTCCGCTGCGCCCGCGCCCGCCTCTGCCGTGCACATGTAATACTACATTGTTGTAGAGGCTTGAAAGTAAGCAATATATGGACGAGTTAGTTCGAGGGCCGACGCGTAGCGGAGGCCCTCGAAAGTACGAGTCCAACTATTGCACTTTCGGCCGAGGCTTAACACAGTGCTTTTCACGCCTACTGCGAGGAAATTGCAAATAATTATAACTTTAAATCAAAATTAAGCACCTAATTAAAGATCGTAAATACTAAACAGACTCGCGCCCCGGAGCCGAGGAGGGCGAGCAGCGCCCACCGCGCGCTTCGCCCTGTGATTGGTCGAATCGCTGTTCAAACTGTCCAACAATAACATTGTTGGACAGTTTCAATTCATAGATAACCTGTTCGTGCGACGTCCAACTAAAGCTTTGAAGCTTGAATTCCGACCATCTTTTGTCATATTTCCGAGCAGTGGTGTGAAGATGTAATTTAACTTTCACTGCCCATTCCCAATTGATATATTTACTTTATACTAAGTTAATTCCCAATGTACATATCAGTAAGATTTACAAACGGTAGCTGTTAGTTTAGAAAATAAATTCGTTATCAAAAGATCTAGTGAGTAAACTCCGCCGATCGTTACTATCTTAGCGCCTTGTCTATTGTGCCTATTCGTCAGACGAAAGAGCGAAATCAAAAGAGTGTGAAGTATCCGAATGGAAGTATAAATACTTGTCTCAAGTCTTGGTGATAGAAATGTGTGAGTGGGAGTGATATATAATAACTTCCGTTTTTTCCTGAATATTTATTTCGTCACTAGATCTGTATATTAAAGATTGACGTATCTGATCTTACGTCTAATAATATTATGATTAAATATTTGGAATATTAGAACGACCAATGTTATATTATAATAGCAAAATTTAGAGATCTCGGTATATCAAACTATTTTGATTAAATATGATATTAATTACCTAATAATTAGATGTGACCTTGTATATGACGTCGTTATTAGAGTTTCGAATAGATTAACATCGCTAAACTTGAATATATACAAAGAGTCTGTCGACCCACACAACCGACGCGGCCCGCAAGACTTGTAACTGTATAAGCTTTAAAATATTGTTTAATGAACTAATATTTGACGACCGGATAGCCTAGTGGGTTGCTGCCGCTGCCTACGAAGCTGAAGGTCCTGGGTTCGAATCCCGGTAAGGGCAAATATTTGTGTGTTGAGCATGAATATTTGTTTCTAAACCTATTTCTATGTGATTTAAGTATTTATATCTATTATATATATATCGTCGTCTAGTACCTATAACACAAGCCTTATTGAGCTTACTATAGGCCTAGTTCGATTTGTGTAAGAATGTCTCCTAATATTTATTTCTTTATTATTTATTTTATTATAATTTGGTTCAAGTCCTTCAAATACCAGAACTATGTTAATATGTGAAGATCTTTTGACTGTAATGCATTTTTTAGGGTTCCGTAGTGAACAAGAAACCCTTATAGTCTCGTCATGTCCGTCTGCGGCTTAGCTCAGTATGCGGCGCAAAAGTTTGCGTGTCTGAAGACGGCCTCGAGTCGTCTCCCGCATACCCGTCCGACCTCTGACACCTTCGCGCCGCTACTAGTAGCTAACATCAGACGCGCAAACTTTTGTACCGCGTACTGTAACTAGAAAGCTGTAATTCGGCATGGGTATATAAATCAATCACGCCGACAAAATAGTAGAATGAAACCCTGAAAAAATATTTATTTAGGATACCTCTTCTACACGTAAGTGGTAATCTCGTTATGTTGGTTTTCTCGTTAAGCCCATAGTTTTCAAAAATATGATGGGTTTCTTAATACCAATTTTTAACGCAGTGATTCGTTTGCGAGATATTGGGCTTTAAAGCCCAGATTTTTGTTCGAGACGAGTCGTCGTTGTCCCCCTGCCGGCTAAATGGCTACTACTGGGGATGTGAAAAAAATCGTGGCAATAGTACATATAATGAATTTAAAAGGAAAGCTATCACGGCTAAGTAGGCATATAACTGCTTTCCGAGGAATAGTCGACCAACTTAAAATGTACTTAATAAAGGCCAACTTTTGTACAAATTCAGCCGACGCAACCGCGCCATTTAATTGGCGTGCGCGTGTCGATGTAAAGACAGACAGGCAACTACGGAACCCTATACTGCGCGTGGCCCGACACGCACTTGGCTGGTTATTTTTTATATGTTGTGTTTCCTATTAATATTGATCTAAGCGACTCTGGTATCTCATATCCTATAATTTTCTATAAAATTGTATCACTCGCCTACCGGTTATCTGCGTGGACAGACTAACATCATTCTTATAGCCATAGAAAATTAAGATTTTTCCCAATTTTATCCTATTGCACTTACGATTAATTATAAGCTTTAACCCACAATACTTAGACACGACTTTAAGGACTGAGCTAAAGTCTTTTTTGGAAATAATGAATGTACTTACTAGAAAACAAAACTAATTTTAGTAACTATTAAAATGATGAGACAATCCTAAAAAAAACTGATTAAGTACCTATCATTTAGTTTGATTCTGCAAATGTTGATATAAGAATCGGTAATTTATCACTTGCGTAATGAATGATACGTATTTTTTATTCTTGTTATATTATTATGATTGTTAATTTCAAAGGTGGTTATATTATAATCAATATTTGAAAAAAAACTGATGACAACCAAACCCCACAAAAAAAATACATTTATCTTAAAACTAAATCCTCTACATACGAGGTTTATACCAAATTGGTACCTATTTGTTATTTGGCGAGTTTTGGTACCTTGAATCTTAATGATACAATTGGGGTCTGGGGATTCCTATCGTAAAGCCTGGGTGTTCAGTAAACAGTATTTGTTGCATTAGTTGAGTGATTTAAGTTTAAGGTTAAATATTGAGACATAGTTTAGGTTAATTTCTTAACATTTTTACATGGAGCAAAGAAATCGACTGATAATTTTAGATGTATAACTGCGATTTATGTAAATAAAATTAAGAGTAAGCATACAACTAAGGCAGCATGCATTTAAATTAAGAACAAGCTTGATAACTAGGCACAACTTTATTAAAATAACTGTGATCTATTGTAATATAACTTTCAGTGTAAAACTTTTGAATTATTATTACAATATAGACATACAAGTTAGTTGTTCATTACATTACCTAGGAAAACAGTGTGAAATTCACTTAAATACATACTGCGTCGTTGTTAGTGATATATACACCGAACCTACTGAAGTTAAGACGCACTTGTACCTTTTTTACAACTTTTGAGGTACCTTTTTATTTACATTTTGATAATAGGATTTAATTTCCTTCTTTTGACAGCTTTATATTCAATCGCGAAAGTTTATATAAGAACCTATATGAAATATTATAGAAGTTTACGAAATGCGAATTCCGCAACTAGTGGAGGAACGGCACTGAATTGTAAACAACTGTTTCATCTTTTATACATGATTATTATTGCCATAAAAATATGACAGGTGCCATTATTTGGGCGAAAACACCCTACTTAAATGTAACTTTCAATATTGGATGTTTACTTGTGACAATACAGAATTATAGCATAAAACTCTTGTTTGAACCTTCCCACTTTCGTGATTTAGATCAAGAAGATATGTGAATAGATTTCGTGATCTGAAGATTGAATTTTTAAACATTTGCCAAGCACGGGCAGGGTTTAGAAACGGCCGCCTGACTGGCCCAATACATGTGCTATTGCTATTTAATCTCCTATTTCATTTATAACTACTATTGAAGTTCCCCTATGATGATATTACAACAGCAAATCAGCGTAAATCAATTGAGAACTAGTTCATCAGATCACTAAATCGTGAGAAGAGATTGACCATGCGTACTTATCAGAACATAAATCAATGTAATCGTAAATTTTTATTTATTGTTGATACTTGATACCCTACGCTTAGTTTTGTAAGACATGCATTTGGTTCTTCGAATTTATTAAGAACCAGTGGTTTTCTCAAACAAGTGGCAAAAAGTCGTGTTATACAGCAAGTTTTGAGTCGGCAAGCTATTGAAGTTATATATATAATAACAATACCTACAGATGGTCCGCGAGCTAGCAACAGATTTTCGTGACCAATCAACTCCCGTGCCATAACTTGTGAGAAGGTTAATATTGTAAGGGAAGGTATAGGCTATACATTCCCTTACAATATTTGTTTACCATCTGGCAGGACCATACTTATAACATATAAAACATAGCAGATACATCTGTTGACAGGGGTATACCCTCATGAAAATATCAGTTTATGAACTTGCACATGCCTTGATAATAGTCTGGTTTAGATGATTGTGAGCATCTTGCTCGCTCCTATGCATATGATGGGGTGGGGACAGTAGTACCTTCACTACCCTTGGAAACTTTCTTCAAACACAGTAAAGTTGGTTCTTTAGGAAACTAGTTTAAATGTTGACAATATTACGGGGCTTATAATATTAACTGGTAAAATAGATTGGATAGTTTCGAGAAACAGGGGAGTAAATGAAATACAGGAAGAAATGTTTGAGTATATGGTTAAGTGTATTAGATCCAAATAGCACAAGTTAATTAAAACAGTTTGTCACATTTCGCCAGCCAATCTTTGGGAGCATATTTTGCACTATTCTGCCACTGCTTTAAAACATTATAAGCAGCAGCATCCGCAATAGAGAACTCATCATTATAAATCCATGTCCTGGATTGAGAGAATAATTTCTTAGTTAATGCCTCCTTGCTCTTTTCAGTTGTTCTCTCCAATAAGTGACATATATCTAGGAGACTGTCAATGCCATGGTCTTGGGGATCATAAGGTATAATAGATGGATATGCTAATGCAACATATCTTAAAATATTCACATTTCCAACTATGGGCAAATCCAAAGCTGACAACTTCAATTCAGGATCAGCTGAAACTAAATAAAACACCAATTAATCATTTAATTACACAACACATAGATACAATAAAATATTTGGGTATAGCATACGGGGAACATGCAATCTACTATCAAATGTGTAAATGCTAAATTTCATAATAATTTGTTGAACTAGTAAATGTCCGTTATTCTCAATGTATTATTTGTAAGTGAACTTACCACTTTTGAAGATCAGCCTGATGTTAATATTAGCTGTATTTCGATTAATCGGAAGGCTTTTCACAAAAGCCTGTATTTTTGGCACCTTTTCACTTGGTACTGAAGAATGAATATGCCATGATACATTAACTGGATGAACTGACTCTTTCATTATCTTTTTCAAATACCATGGTAAACAATCGGGGCTATATACCAACACAATTTCCACTGGTATTTCGATCTATAAAAAAGTATAGTCATTATAATCAATCATTAAATCAGAAATAAACTTTTTTTGAAGTTACAGACAATGTGTGTATTGTTTATACTTACAAGTGCAGTCTTTTTATTACTGGACTTGCTGTCTTTTGTGGGAGTTACTTTACAAAATGAACTTATTGTTTTAATTCTATCATAGAGAATGTCCAACTTCTTTAAGAGTTGGTCTTGTCTTATTTCCAAGTCAGCCATATCCTTGCTTGGCATCTGTAACACAAGTTTATTATACTTAGAGCTGGGCCTGTGCAATAAACTTTAAACACACTAGTTTTAAAATCAAGCTAAATAAAAAATGTGTCAGTCTTCTTTATCGCCTGCAACATTATCTGACAAGCCAGTGCGCAAAAATTTCAAAAACTTTCAATATCAGATATTTCAAAGTAATGACTATTTCTTTCCATATTCACGAAACAATTACGCATACAATTGTTTAAAGAATTCTTACGAGTAATACATATGTCTCTAAATTACAGATGTTAGTGGATACAAAAATAGGGTTTGGGCGCATAATGTCCCTTCACCAAAATTACGTCCCATTCGCAAAACGTCTTCTTTTCAAACGGCCCCGTGTGTAAAATATATCATTCACATTACGTCTCTTTCTAAAAAGGTCCCATACCTCTCGCAAAATGTCCTTTCTGTAAAAGCCCCTTTCGCTGAATGTCCCCCCTGCATAATGGCCCTTTCGCAAAACGTCTCGTATGCAAAATGTCCCGTCTGCAAAATGCTTGTGCACGTAACAATTTTCCTGCCATTCCAAATAGATTTGACCAGGACTTTATACGGAACATTTCGTGAAAGCGACCTTCTGCGAAAGGGACGTATTGCGAACGGGACATTTCGTGAAAGGGATCTTCTGCAAAAGGGATATTTTGCAGAAGGGCCGTTTTGGGAATGGTACATTTATAAAAGGGACCTTTTGCGAAAGGGACATTCTGCGTATGGGATTGGACATTATGCGCCCGAACCAAAAATAGTACTAATGAAATAAACCTGTAAGAACTTCATAACCTGGTTTCTAATATTGATACTGATTTCTTCTTCGGTCGATTCCACCGTCATTTTTTCGAAATTATAAAGATTTTTCATATGATACATGCACTTTGATAAAAGAATATCACTATCATGAGTAATAATATGTTTCATAGAATACATAGTGCTCATTAAACTAAATTAGGTACCTATAATAATTGTCTGATTGAAAAATATCTTATTATTCAAACGAAAAGAATATGAGACACGACACGGCGAGAGAAAAATAGATTATTTAAGTCATGAATCATGAAATGGATCCTCTGATTCTGACCATTGACCAACCTCAAAATCAAAGAGAATAACCGATTAAATTAACCACTACTTGTCACTTCAAAGGTAGGGACACACTTATCCCATGCAATGCAACGTGGGAGAGATTGTGTGCACATTTGCCCAGCTAGCACGATAAGTTTTATCGATATGTTTTACGTGACGTCTATGAGGGCCTACCGCGAAACGATATTCGTTTTCGTTCGTATATCTCTGTCTCTGTCGCTCGAACTAGCAAGTGCGATAGAGACGGAGATACACGAACGAAAACGACATTCGTTTTCGTTCGTGTATCTCCCTCTTTGTCGCTCGAACTAGCAAGTGCGACAGAGACGGAGAATCACGAACGAAAACGAATATCGTTTCGCGGTAGGCCCTCATAGACGTCACGTAAAACATATCGATAAAACTTATCGTGCTAGCTGGGCAAATGTGCACACAATCTCTCCCACGTTGCATTGCATGGGATAAGTGTGTCCCTACCTTTGAAGTGACAAGTAGTGGTTAATTTAATCGGTTATTCTCTTTGATTTTGAGGTTGGTCAATGGTCAGAATCAGAGGATCCATTTCATTTCATCCGTAAAAGGTGACGATAAACCTATCGTACTAGGGCCTTTGTCCCACGTATCGGCATGTATTGGCGGCCAATACCCAATGCACTGTGAGTAATACTGACAATCCATCTATATCTGTCTCACTCTATGACATGTGATAGTGAGACAGCTACAAGACAGCTATAGGTGGATTGTCAGTATTACCACAGATTACAGAAGTATTACTCACCGTGTATTGACCGCCATCCGCCAGTCATAGGGCCTACCGTGAAACCATGTTCGTTTTCGTTCGTGTATCTCCGTCTCTGTCGCACTTGCTAGTTCGAGCGACAGAGACTTAGAAACCTTAGAGCAATATTACTGGAGTAGCCTTTCAGTATACCCCTCATGAGATTCGCGGCCTGATTTTTGATAAAAGTTCATGGTCATAAAATTATTATTAAAAAATATATATATTCTACATTGATTTAGTATAAGTAACTAGATACACAATCAGCCGAAAAAAGTGGCCGTCCAAAAGAACCGCGCGATCGACACTTGCGGCTCTTTGCGTTTAGTCTGAGGGCCTACCGCGAACGGCTTTCGAAGTTTTCCCTCTCTGTCGCACTTATGTACAAATTCGTAAGTATGACAGAGAGGGAAAACTTCGAATGCCTTTCGCGGTAGGCCCTCTGGTTTCGACCGTGAGACTTGACGGTTGTCAAAAATGACAAAAATGATCTGTGAAAAAATGCGTTAATAGCAAATATAGCAATAGATTTTTTTTTTAAAGGATTGGATATTATTTCTTTAACTAAGTTCTATTGATAGCGTAAAGAATTTCATGTAAACTCATTGGCATTTCATGGTTTTGAATAAATCATTTCGTTAGTACAAATGACAGATTATCACGGAACAAAAACCTAAGAGGGCCTACCGCGAAACAATATTCGTTTTCGTTCGTGTATCTCCCTCTTTGTCGCTCGATTAGGCAAGTGCGACAGAGACGGAGATACACGAACGAAAACGAATTTCGTTTCGCGGTAGGCCCTAAGGAGTCAGGACGCGGTAGGCCCTCAGCCCGTTGTGCAACAAGGTTGCTACAACAGTATTACGAGACTAGAACTATTATTTCAGTAGCTTAAACAGCTATTTAAAAATAATCACACTGCTTCCTGTGAACACATTGTTTTTTTTATATCAGAGCATAATGTATAAATATATTTACGTAGAAAGTAAACAATATGTATTATTTCAAAATATATGATGAATTTTTCATGTTATGCATTTCTGTTTTGCAATTCGTTTGTTTAAAAGTATAACAATTGACTTAACATTCTGTCGAAAGAAAATGGCTGCCGGTTGTCTTCACTTCAGTGATAGCTTGAGATATAATTAGTGACTTATGCCGTAAAGTAGTCAATTTTGGTTTTGTTTTTAATGGCATACGATCTAGTTCGTGTTGTAATATTAATTCCGTATCATCTGTAAAGATATCGCGTATCGAAAATTAAATATTACTCAAATTATGAAAACGACATGGCGGACTTATAATCGACCAATGAGAAGCCAGCATTAAGCGTTTCAGAATTGCATGTACTCTCATTTCGCGTCATTAGTTTTTGGTGCATTCTTTGAGCATAGAAAATCGAAATCTCTTCTTATATCAGTGAATAGATTTGCTTTTTACTTTATTGTGAAGATACTATTTGAAGTTAGGAGGTGAAAGCGTTGTGACTTTTAATTTACGTGAAGCTTTACAAACGGCTGGAATCATGAGTGCGATGGATTTAGGATGAACTGAAATATTTTATCATCTTGTTTTTGTAAACAAGACTATGTTTTTGCTATACACGTGCGAAACGGTACATAATTGACAGATAGTGGTAATGATGTCTGGAAGAGGTGCTAAAAAACGCGGGAGACCCCCGAAATCGGGAAATTTCGAGAAAAACAGGAAGTTTCAGTATCATTTATTGAAAAAACCGAAATATTTGCAAACCCAAAATGCGGGATCTGGATCTTTAGCCAGCACACCAACTGCATCGAGAGCGTCTTCCCCACAAGGCAGTGACATAAGTAAACGCAGTACACGAAAACAAAGAGGAGGCAAAACTCACAAGTCCAAACGAGGGGGCTTGTCGAGTGCATATTCTCGCAGAGGATACAATCCTCAGGCGGCGGATTACCATGAATCTGAGTATCATTACGGTTCCGATTTCGGAGATGAGTACAGTGATCGATCCGAGCCCGAGGAGGATCGCGGCAGCGACAGTTCTGAGGCGTCGGTTGCCGATGGCAACGCTAGCGATAGTGACTTCTCGGTAAGCAGCTACAGCACAACGGGAGGTACTCCTCGGAAGGCCGCCGCCAACGTCCTGCGGCCGCCTAGTCCGGATCCACTGTGGCTGCAGCAGGAACGACAAATACCTACACTTGAACTGCCGCAATCATCTGATGATCTAATCATCCCTCAAAACCTGGTTTTGCAAGTTATTGGCATATACGAAGTTTTGCGTCACTTTAGACATCTTGTTAGGTTGTCTCCATTTCGTGTGGAAGATCTATGTGCAGCGGCGAGCTGTGAGGATCAAAGCAATCTTCTTGTAGAAATTCACATAATGTTGTTAAAGGCCTTACTCAGAGAAGAAGATGCTCAGCAAACACATTTTGGACCTCTGGACCACAAAGACAGTGTAAATATAACCCTGTTTCTTCTTGATGTTATGACCTGGCCAGAAGTATTGAGGGTTTACATTGAAAGTGATAAGACTTTTGATAAGAATGTGGTCAAAATTGTCAATTCCTGTGAATATCCATTTACTAATGTGGAGGATCGTCTGGCAGTACTGCAGTTCCTGTGTAATCAATTTTTAATAACAAACCCAGTGCGAGATGATTTACTCAGTGAAGGTAAGTTTCCAATTTATGAATTGCTTTTAGTGGGGAAATAGATAATCAGTATGGAGACTTATCACCTAACTTTCCTTAGCATAGCCAAAATCATATTAGGGAGGCTGTTTGTAATATTTGATGATAGTAATTTGATCCTGTTCCTAAGTTTGCTTTTGGTCCTCTTAAATTATAAGCAGGTAAATTTGTTATAAGTTACCAAGTTTTGTACAGTGCAAGTGGTGCAAAAGTGTAAACATATCTTTGATGTTGACTGCACTCAAGATAAAATTGACATAGATTTACCAAAACACAATTTTTTAAAGCAAGTATTGTTCACTATTTATTTATAGTGTCTGGCCATGGAAAGATGAACCTAGAAGAGTGGCAACTTTAAAAAAACAGCATGTTGCAACACTATAACACAATAAAATAATAATGATACATGAACAATTAACGACCGGGATAGTAGCGTATAAGTAGTAGGTACCCGAAGAGAAGCTTATTCTCAGCAGTGGGCGATTACATACTGATAATGATGATGATGAACTGATTATGCAGAAGCAAGTAAAGTTATCCTACTAATATTATAAATGTGAAAGTTTGGATGTTTGTTACTCAATCATGCTTAAACGGCTCAACCGGTTTGGATGAAATTTTATACAAAGATTGTTTATAAAAGCGAAAAAAAAAAAATATTTGATACTTACATTATATAAAAATAATTAAATTAAATTTGAGAGAGAGAGAGAGAGTAAGGAAGGAGGCTCCTAAGGAGGGAGGACTGGTTAAACGGCCTCATAGATTGGAAACCAGGCAGCCTAAAGTGGTACACTGATGGCTCCAAATCCGGATCGGAGGTAGGATGCGGAATATATGGAGAGGTGCCCAGGACAGCAATCAGTCTGAACATGGGAAAACACGCCTCTATATTCCAAGCGGAGGTATACGCTATTCTGGAATGTGCGACAACGAATCTGCAAAGCACCCACCTCAGTCGTACTATTTATATCCATTCAGATAGCCAGGCGGCTCTCTTGGCCCTTGCCTCTAACGTCACAACGTCGAGGCTGGTCGAGAACTGCCGGGAACTCTTAAATGACCTGGGCGCTAAAAACAAGGTAATCTTACGTTGGGTCCCAGGGCATGCATGTATCGAGGGAAACGAGAAGGCCGACGAGCTTGCACGAGCGGGGGCAAAGGGGACACACTGCGGACCTGAACCGTTTTGTGGGGTCCCCAAAAGTCTGACCAAGCTCACTCTAAAGACCTATTGTTTCTACAAGACCATTCAAGCCTGGAGAGCTATCCCAGGACTGAAACATTCCAAAGCGCTCATTAGAGCCTTTAGCAAAAAGGCGTCCACTATTCCACTAACGCCTTGGCACTAAGTAGGAACCGTCTACGCATGCTGGTAAGGGTGCTTACAGGGCATTGTCGCCTAAACAAGCACATGCAAGTGTTGGGGCTGTGTGACACAAGGCAGTGCAAACTCTGCCTTGAAGCAGAGGAGACGCCTACACACATCCTAACCGATTGCCCTTGTCTTATGCGCAGCCGTAACTCCATTCTGGGCAAACACCTCATGTGCCCGGAGGAGATCAAGTTTCTTGAGTTCAACAAAATCCTGCAATTCTTCGAGTTCGCAGGACTTGACCAAGAATTGTAGTAAGTGGCGATCACAATAGATCAGCAATGGTCGCAGTGATACATTAGCCACTACCAGAATAATAATAATAAGGAAGGAGGCTCACAAGTCAGATCCAACTCCATGACTCCATGTGGGTGGGAGGCCAGCTACGCGTAGCTGCAGCTGCCATAGCCTGGATGCCCGCATGCGTGTCTGTGAAGAATTGACCTAAAGGCAATTTAGTTGAGCTCGCGATCGCCATGAAAAATGCTTTCGTATGTCCGGCTGTCCAGCTGTTCCCTCTATAGGTCGTATCTCTCAATCTATTCTCGTGAAATTTTGTGAGCGAGTTCGATATTTAAAGGGCAAAAATGCTTTCGTATGTCCGGCTGTTCCCTCTATAGGTCGCATCTCTCATCTCATCTTTCTTGTGAAATTTTGTGAGTGGCCCCTTTGATCTCGATCAAAAAGCCGACAATGCTTGTCTCGGGCGAGGCGTCCGGATGCTCGGCCGCATGCCTCAGGCGAACTGTGGCTCGCCGAGCTACATCTACCACTGAGCGCGCACGCTAGGGCGAGGCGTACTCGGCCGAGCCGCTAATGAGTAGTTAATAGCCGTGTCTACACAGGATGCATGCCTCGGCCGAGCACGCCGCGCCCGAGCGTGCGTGCTCAGTGTAGACGTGCCTCGGATAGCCACGCTTCGCCCGAGGTATGCGGCCGAGCATCCGCATGTTCGGCTGCATGGCCCGCATGCCTGAGGCGAGCCGTACGTCTACACTGAGCGCGCAAGCTGGGGCGACGGAGCATGCGTCCGGTGTAGACACGGTTATTGGCTGAAA
The DNA here is from genome assembly GCA_932294315.1 of Epinotia nisella. Taxonomy (NCBI): domain Eukaryota; kingdom Metazoa; phylum Arthropoda; class Insecta; order Lepidoptera; family Tortricidae; genus Epinotia; species Epinotia nisella. The sequence continues at coordinate 12,382,447 of OW028679.1, read as the reverse complement.
AAAAAAGTATGGCCAGCAATGAAATCTTGTATCAATAATATTTTTTTTTTAAAGACTTACTACTTGTTAAGAGTAATTACAACGAGACTTAAGCACACTCAGCATGAGTGTTGTGATTAGTACCAAATGGGTTCAGAAAGTAGGTAGGGTCAACATTTCTGTCATACTTGTTTTATTTTCTTACAATTTGGTTGATCTACACTCCAAGACGTTATATGATTGAGGTGGAAATGTTATATTCCGTTTTTTTTTTCAACCTGTAGACATTTTCTATGTACAGAACAGGAGCAGAAGTAGCTACGCAAAATAACACTCAAAATGATCTAGACAGTCCTTATCCTCTTGACATTAGAGTTGTGTACTCTGAGTCATTTTGAGCAGTGGACCCGCTTAGCTACTTTTGCTTTACTTACATATAATCACGCCTCTTTCCCAGAGGGGTAGGCAGAGATCACGGATCTCCATTTGCTACGATCCTGACAAACCATTTTCGCTTCACTCACCTTCATAACATTTCTCATACATGCTCGTCGGTTTAGGGTACTTTTGACCTGGCCTTTTTGTAAGATTTCTCCAATTTGATTGGAGAAAGTTCGCCTAGGTCTTCCCCTTCCAACTTGCCCTTCCACTCTTTTTACATACACTCTCTTCGTTAATCTTCTTTCATCCATCATCTCTACATGCCCAAACCACCTTAACATACCCTTCTCAATTTTCGTGACTATATCTCCATCCATTCCACACTTATTGTTGAATAAAAACAAAATACAAGGAGTAGGGCTATGCCATAACCATATTTTTGTTATAGCTTTTATTTAGCATTTAGCTTAGGCAAGATATTTCTTGTAAATAAATATTGAACAATAATAATAGTTACTTTGTATGTTGCCATGTTTGATATAATATGACATGTATTGTTTGATTGCAGTGCCTATACATTATGATGACCACTGCAGAGTTTGCCATCGTTTAGGAGATCTGCTATGTTGTGAAACTTGCCCAGCTGTTTATCACTTAGAATGTGTTGACCCTCCTTTAGTTGATGTGCCTTCTGAAGACTGGCAATGTGCTCTCTGTAGACAACACAAGACATTAGGGGTCACAGACTGCTTACCGGATGCTGAAAAACAAGGCCTACTTTGTCGCCATGAACACTTGGGCTTTGACAGGCATGGTCGCAAATATTGGTTTATTGCGCGTCGCATACTTGTGTAAGTAACAATCAATTGACATGGCATCCATATTTGTAACAATTTCAGTACATGATCATTTTGCTTTAATTTCAGTGAGGCCGAAAATGGTGAGGTCTGGTACTATTCTTCTCCACAACAACTGCGAGAACTAATGGATGTGTTAGATGCTGATGAGATGGAAACTCCTTTGGTGCGTGAGCTCTTGGAAATGGAACAAGAAATTGTCAGACAAATGACTATTACTGAAAAGTTAACAAGTCAAGTGAAAGGGAATCGCAAGTCATATTTGGAAGTTGAAAATGCAAATATTATTAAGCAGAAGCAAAAAAGACAAGAACAGAGACAACATGAACAAAATGTGGGACTCAGAATAGAAGATGAGAAAGATGTACATGACACTTCTTTAGTACCTGATCCGGATGTTGAGAATGAAGTGACAGTAACTACTGAAGATCCTGTGTTAGATTATGAAGACTGTGACATGAAAGATGAGGATGATTGTAAGAAGAATAAAATGAATCAGGCCAATAAACTAAAAACACCTGGTCAGAAGAAAACTGAAGAAAGTATGTTTAAGTCCTTATCAAAATGCAATTTATATTAAACTTGTTTAATTATTCTAATTATTTGTACATTTTCAGTTACAGAACGTCTAACGAGGTTAAAATCTAATCAAATTTCAAATGGGACTTATTTGTTTAAATTGGGAAACGAAAATCATTTCAAGAATTATGTAAACCAATACACTACAAATCCATTGGCATTGAACAAGCCCCAGAGAAATGAAGAAAGAGACAAAAAACGTTACATGTCGCATAAGTTTTCCTTGTCATGTGGACAAGATTTTAAATGGATTGGACTGTTGAATGGTATTGCTGATTTTAATAATTTTTGAATACATCATAATATTTTATATTTTACACAATATGGGTGTAGACACTAAATAAAATAACAAATAATGTTGTATAATGTCGAAAAAGGATTAAAAATGTGGTCAAATGGGGAAAAAGCCACGCAAGAGGTTAAATAATCACAAAGTTATAAGTGTCCAAAGTTTTAAGAGGGGGTGTATGTTCTGTCCCATTTTCCGCGAAACGCACGTTCAGATACGATTGTCATTTACTATGACGCGTGATGGTCGTGACTTCACAATCTACGACCGTTTTCTCTCTCTAACAAGCAATATTAAAACGGTTGTAGCTTCGTATTTTTTTGAGATATTTGAATGGGATTTTCGTCATCAGGCATATGTTTTTGCCTTCTTTCTTTTGAAGTTATAATAAATTTAGAGTCTACACCCCTATTGCAACCTTGTTTTTATTTTTCAGCTACTAAACCTATGCTAGTGGCTACACTCAGACAGACACTGTTACAATTAGAATCAAATATTGTGGTGCAGTTTATGCATCCCAATTGGACTTTACTGAGGAAACCATGGGTGCAGGCGGTCCAACTTTGTCAAGCGCCTAGAGACTTTGCTAGAGCTTTATGTGTATTGCAGGTAATTTGACGTATTTATACTCAAATAACTGTTTTACATTCAATTGTACCACTTATTAACATTCATCTAATTTGCAGGCATGCATCAAAAGTGTGGTATGGGCTCCAGCATGGCATGAACAATTGGGTCATGTCCGGCTTATCCGAACAACTGCTATTGAACGTGAAGAACGAAAGAAACTTGATAAAAGAGAGAAAAAGGAAAGAGATGAAGAAGAGGAGAGGAACAGAACAGCATACAATTTCGTCAAATATTCCTTAGGTCTTCGTCACCAGGTATTCGATTGCTCATGTTTTATTTATTAATTACTAGCTGCCCGGTCGAATTCGCCCGCATATTACAAAGAACGCAGGCAAACCCGCGCATAACCTATAGCCATCTAGAATGTCCATTCTACATGCAGGTGAAAGGATTTTTGAAATCAGATAATCGGTTCCAGTGATTACCCATTACATACAAACTTACATCTTACATCTCACTGGCTTTTCCTCTTTTTAATGTTAGTAAGTACCTATAGGGTATGTCCGGGGTAGTTGGTCATAGTTCTTTTGGAACACATAAAACATAATTACGAAATATTTTTTTATATCTTAGTAAAGTGGTTCATTAACTTATGATTATTAAACAAAAAAAGTATAATTTCTATTGAAATCACATCGAAAATCACGATTGGCCATCTCTCCCAAGATGTACGGGTGTGATGAACATACCTTTACAGGAAAGATGGCCATAACTTACCTGTCTCAGTTAGGATGTTTTTTGTCTTATTTTTCAATCTTAAGCACATATCCTCGAATTCGGTGTAGTTCTTATGCAGCTAAAACTGCGCTGAAACCAGTCTTTGAAGAAGATGACTCATAATAATTTTCCCCACAGCCGCGTGAATTTCTTTCGTTGACACGCCGAGCTGACTCGGTTTTGGATCTTTTTTCTTATTAGCTTTCCTGGATTGTTTTATAATCTCCAGTTTTATATTCTTCTCTGAGACACATTCAGCATCATATTGTATATCGCCTAAAACTAGCCAGTGGTCACCTAAAATAAAAACAAGTCAAAACACGACTTGTTTGAATCTGATCATAGAACAATAAGACACTCATGTACTTTAATTGCAATAAATAGAAAAAAAACACCATTATTTTAGGAAACTAACATCATAACTAGGTAAAACTTGAAATCCCCAAAAAATATTGGCACTAGCCAAACAATCCAAGAGGATTTTACTTTTTTGCTTTTTTTTTCGCTTGTTTGATAATTGCAGCTGTGCTCCCACGCACGACGCGAAACGAAATAAACAAAAACTCGCGAAATCTAGTCACAGGTTTCATGAAATATGTTGATGGGCCATTTCCCCCTTATGGCCATCTACCCCGGAATTACCCTAGACAGGAGTAAACTTTACAGTAAAATTGCTTGTAAAACTTAAATGTCTGGCTTTGTTACAGGCATGGAAACAAAAAGGAGAAGAGTACAGAATTCATGGACAATGGGGTTGGTTGTGGAACTCAACCACCAGAAAATTTAAAAAGCATAACACTAATTTAAAACCCAGTCTAATTCAAGGTCCAGCAAAAATCGCTGTTAGAGTAAGAGAAGAAAGCATTATCAAAGTCTTGGCAGTTGAACCAAAAACATATGAATACCTAGTGTCAAATGAGACTGCTGGCAATGATGTACTGGAGAAATGTAAGTTATTGACTTCATAATAAAATTCGATTTTTTTCATTCCTTTACTGCTGTTGTGTAGAATATTTTCACTTATTCCGAGTGACTGTATTTCTTATTTTTAGTGCCTCCTTCTATGAGAAAATTGAAGATAGAGAAAAATGAAGATGAAGACTTTGAAGAAATTGATGTTGAAAAAGCTCTAAGTTCATCAACAAGAAGATATTATCCTAGGATAGCAAGAAAATCTAAACTTGATGATTTTCTGGCGAGGCGTACGTACTTGAAGTTCATGGAAGAAAAAAAGTTCACGAATTTATTAGCTAATGTAAAGAAAGAAGAAACAGACATTAAAAGTGAAGAAGACAAAAACATTGATGTTGAAAACGATGAACCTGAGCAAGATGATGCTTCTCTCGGTGCATCTGTCAATGAAACTAAAAACAACACTGTAAATTTTACAGTTGCTCAAAATATTGACAGTTTGAGAGACCAATATGTGAAATTGACCCAGTTAACTAAACATTATAAATGCTACTCATTGGGATGCAACAAAATAGAGGCCTCTAATTTATTTCAACGTTCAGGAGTGAAAATAAATTGTTACTCCCCTTTGTGTATCAAAAAAGAAAGAATATTAAATGAGTTGCTCTCCCTTATAAAGAGTAGCAAAATTGTTAATTCTACTAGCACACTCATTAATTCAAATGACAATAACAAGATGTCTATTCTTGAGCAATATCTACTGGGCAAAAGTTCAATTAATTCTGTGAGCACGAATGAAAATATTCTCTCAGATCTACTATCAGCAGTGGCCTGCGCACAGGAATGTGACAACAAAAGCACTGATTGCTTTGTAAAAAGAAAATTTAGTGAAGACTGTGATGTAAGTGTTAAGACTGAAAAATCAGATGATGGGAATGCTTGTCTTCTTAAAACTGAGAGCACTCTTGAAGAGTCTGCAGTGCCTGCTGTGGGTAATGAAATGGATATTGATATTACATGCAATAATAATGACGAGAACGACGTAGAAATAGGCCCTTTAAAAGAATTAACAGATAGTGATCCTCAGCCAGATGACGTTCGTGATGCGGAATCTGATCAATCTCGTCCACCAATACCGAAACTACGAATCACTAGGGGTCGATCTGCGAAGCCTACCCCTAGTAAAGTGAATAATAATAACAACGGGAATGATTATAAGTGCTCTGTAACGCCAGCAAAGGATAGCACGCCAAAATATCGCGCGACGGTTAACAGACGGTTCGGCCCAACTAGGGCTATAAAAAGAGAAGACAAACAGGTAAAGGAAGAAAAAACAGAAGGCGGACTTGTCAGAGTTTACTCTACTGAAAATCCTTGTAGCAAAGTGTATTTAAAAAGAGTTCAGACATCTGCAGTTGAAAAGAAAAAGAAACGAACACCTGTTAAGTATCCTTTGTGTTCTACATTTCACACTAAAAGTAAAGCCAAGACTATTATGGTGTTGCCACATCATGAACTTAAAAAATTGTGTAGACAATCAGGACTTAGTACTGTATCTGGATTCAGCCATCACGCGAAACCTAATCAAGCCGTTTGGCCTTACCCGTGCGCTAGACCGCTATTTAAAACTTGTTGGCTGTATCGCACAGTTAACCTGCAATGGCTAGCCAGCGCAGCCCTGCAGCTTCGCGTCATGTGGGCCTGTCTGAGATGGGACGATATGGCCGCCAAAGCGGCTACAGCAGACGGCAAGCATCAATTAACCACTGACACCGAAATTGTGTCTCTCGAGCTGTTGAAACATCGACACATCGGGCAATTCTCGGAACGCACGCAATATCTCAGACGCCGCGTCGTTATTCCATTGGAGCTGCCTAAAACTGTTCGAGAAGTGACATCTATTCGCAGCGGATTGAGAAAACGAAAGCGGGCCGAATCCCCTCAAAACACCGAACCGCAGGTAACTACCCTCGCGTTTGATCCTCGTGTATTCTCATTCGAAACCGAGCCAACGTTAACTCGGTCGCATCTTCACAGGTATCGGAGGAGTGGGTGGACGAGGACAAGCTCGAGCTGTGGGAGGTGCGCCAGTACGGCGAGCGCGCCGAGCGCGTGACGCCGGTGACGCGCACGGCCACGGGCAAGCTGCCCGCGCGCGCGCCGCCCGCCGCCGCCTCCGCCGCCGACCTCAAGGACAAGATGGAGCAGCAGCTGCGCGAGCAGAGGGCCGCGCACCAGCAGAAGAGAGCACTCGAAATGTCCCAAGGTATGTTCCCCGGTAATACGTCTTTCACTTTCAAATCAACATTTCATCCAGATTACACATTTACATACATATTTTTACTTTACAGACAAATCCAAATCCTCCGCCACTCCGAACTCTGGGAAAAGTACATTGACATCCTTACTAACTACGAATGTAACCACTCCTACTGGTCAAAAGACCGTCATCGGAACTAGACGAATTATCATGACGAAAGGATCCGATGGCACGACCAGAGTGGTCAGTCAACCCGTATCGGTAGCCAAGACCTCGCAGCCGATCGAGGCCGCTAAGGCCCAGCCGGCTCAGAAAGAAGGCCCTCAGAAGGTTCAAATTATTCGAGCCCCAGACGGAAAACTGACAGTCCGAGGCCTACTCGCGGGCCAGCAGTTGATACAGATGCCGGACGGCAAACTGCACGTAGTTATGGCGGGGCAGCAGGGCATAGCCGGCCACTTGGTGGCGGCGTCCTCACCGGCACCTAAAACGAGCGACACCCCCATCGAAATTAACGAGAGGACGGTGACTCAGGCCAAACCCGCGATCGAGGAGCCTAAACCCCAAACGCGAGTAGCCGCGCAACAGATAGTCCTGCAAGGAAATCGACAAATAGTCGTCCAACCAACGCAACAAGTGGTGGTCCAATCGACCCCTCGACCGAACCTGCAGCCGCGCCTGCAGACGGTGCTGGTGCAGGGACAGATCATGCAGCGCCAGGTCGCCCCCGCGCCCCCGCCCCGGCCCGCGCCGCCGCCGCGCCCGCGCGCGCCTTCCACGCAGCAAATAGTCGTCAACAACCCCGTGCTCGTCCAGCAGATCGCGGCCGGCAAGATCCAGCTCGCGACCGTCAACGGGCAGCAAGTGCTGATCCGACCTACCGGAAACAACCAAGCACAGATCGTGGCACACATAGGACAGAGTCCGATACAGGCGGCGCCGCAGCCCCCGGTGCAGGTGCAGACGCCGGCGCCGGTGGCGCGGCCCGTGGCGCCGCCCGCGCCGCCGCCGCCGCCGCCGCCGCCGCAGCTCACGGAGGATCAGATCACCGAGAACCGGCTTCTGGCCGGCCAGCCGCCCGGCACGGTTATAAAGACCGTAACTGCTCAGGTGAATACAGCAATATAAAATGGGATTCCTGTTCTAATTAATAGGAATCCCGTTTTATCGTAATGGTGGTGTCGCTCGTTTGAGACATTAACATGAATCTCTTGTATTGTTACAGGTGATGCAAACCAGTAGTGGGCCAAGAATAGTCCTCCAGGGGCTGCACGGGTATTCCCTTACGCCCCAGCAGCTAGCTTTAGTCCAACATCAAGTTAAACAGCAGTTGCTTAAAGGTAACATTTAAATTACTTGACTGTCAGGTTCTGATTATTACAAGCTTTTATTTAACTTGCAATGTATGTATGTAACTACGTTTGTTCGGGTGGAATCTTGCAACTCAATTTTGAAGCAGAGATCTTTAACCGATTGAGCTGAAATTTTGGTTTTATGTCTAGTTTGGATGACAATTCAATATTATGGTACCATCGAGCTGATCTGATGATGGAGACAGAAGGTGACCATGGGAACTCAGGACTTAACCGTCGTAACCCCGTTGAGTTTGGGCTCGTTACAATCGTCTCAACGAGTATTTGATGACGGTATACAGAAAAGTACAGTTGTCAATAAAAGCTTGTACCAAAAATGTTTTTTTTGACAGAAACTTATCTTTTTTACCTTATTAAGTCCCAGAAAGATACGAAAACTATTGATCGCCTAAACGGCGAATAACATTTGCCGTAAAGACGTGCCCTTGCCCTGCCATTACTCTGCAAGTCTGTTTTTATTATTTTCCAACACATTTGCTCGTAACTTGCCTCTTATAACGTCGCTGTTAGGCTCATAATCCAGGATATTAAACACGCGTGTTTTATAGCATTACGACACTCGTGCGTTATATTTATATGCTTATCCCGATTAAGATGTACCTCGCAACAAGGCGTATGTATAAACACGGTGAATTTTTTAAATAGCGAAATAGTTTTATTTTTTTAATTGTATCTGTCGTCTATTGTAGCTTGTGTGTGATCTGATTGGTAGTTGGCCGCGGCGCCACAAGAATTCTACTCTGTGATTGGTTGAAAATAATACTACTGTACTGCTCTGTGATTGGTTGAAATATTGAAACTGCGAAGTGAGGTTGTCAATTTTTGATTGGTGCAGTTGTATGAAACATAGATTTTTCTGTCTTTTGTAATTATTTATTTCTTCGCAAATGTGTTGAAAAACGTCGTATGAAACGCGTGAGCTTTGATAATTACATCCTCGGCTCTCTTATCACGCTCACCTGCGGCTCGCGTAACATAGCTCACTTGTATCACCATGTACTATTATTGTTGATCTATTCCTTATCTACTAGTATGTTTTTTTTGACACGCATATAAATGATAAATGATTTATTCAGTAACTAAAAAACACTTTACAATATTAGGCTGGTGTCTCTTTTTAAGCAATCAAGATGCCTGTGTCAAGAGACAACGCTCTTCCTTAGAGTTTAGCAGGATATAATATTAACGTAGGTGGGATATTTTATTTAGGATAATAGAGGAGAGGAGAGAGCATAGAGCTTATTTCAAAAGTTTGGATTTCTATTCCAGTGTATACCTAAGCTCTCACCTTCTCCTGTTGGTTTATAAATTATAATTAAGTACAAGGATTGCATATAATACTAGCAATTGAAAAATGCGACATAATCGCTTTAAGTGACCCGGGCTCAAAATGTGTGTTAGAAGCTTGGTGATCAAAATGTGATTATTTTGGTTTTATTTTACAGCGCAAGAATCGACGGGGAAGCAAGGCATGCTGGGCCCCATGAAGATGTACCTGGCGGTGCAGCCGCCGCCGAGCGCGCCGCCGCCGCTGGCGCCCGTGGCGCCGCAGGCCTTGCATCCTATCCCCCTCCCCACGCACCAGGTAATCTATTATTACTAGTCCTCCATGACATATTCCACTATAGGCACATCTATACTTCTTATTAAAGTGGATCACCGTAGGTGTAAGGCCCGATGCATTTGCAGTAACCGACAGACTAGGTAAAATCAATTATAGAGTACTTGCAAACTAAATGATGTGTCTCTCGATTTGACATCAGTTTTCGTAATAGCTAAAGTACTTTGCGATGATAGGGAGTTTCATTTTAGTTAAGATAGGTATTCCTAATTATTCGTATTTATGACGAAGACATCGAGACTTTTTCCCCACTAGCCTATCTCCAACAAAATTTAGTGATATTCTATGTTGAATATCGCGTGTACGGAATGATGTATGTATAATATCTGTAATTGTGTGGAGGGAATACATCAGTATCTAATTATAACACGTGAATGCGCATGAATGATCGCATAACTATTGTTTAATGTAATGACCACTCTAAATTTTACCAGGCAAGATTCAAAATGAAAGTACCTACATTCCGTGAGCGCTTTGAGTCAGTCTCAACTACGGAATGTCGGCATGGAATACACAGCCGAAGATCGTTGGCTCGACAATTACTCGATTGAATATTCCTTGCGTCAAAAACCATTGAAACAATTGAGCGTAAAATCGAATTTGGGCTATCGAATTAATCGGTGAACCTCCAACGCAAATTATACTCGATTGTTACTAGATGGGTGAGCCCTTGGTCAAAAACGTCGCGAATACCGCAAATCGAAACTATAATATCGATCCGGATGTATTTCACCGCTACGAATATTGCTGCTACAAATGATTGTTTCAAATTCGATTTGCTGATAATCGGTTTTTTACAATTCGAATATTCGATCCAGTAATCGTCGCGTCAACGATTTTTGCCTGTGTAGCATTCTGTGAGCATTTAGAGTATTATTCGGTTAGGGCGCATAACGTCCCACTCGCAGAATGTCCCTTTGTTCCTTTCGCGAATTGTCCCTTTCCTAAATATCCCTTATGCAAAACGACTCTTCTGCAAAAGGTCCCGTTCGCAAAATGTCCCTTCACATAAATAAAGTCCCGTTCGCAACACGTCCCTTTCGCAAAATGACCCGTTCGCAACACGTCCCTTTCGCAAAATTACCCGTTCGCAAAACGTCCCTTTCGCAAAATGACTAGTGTATGTGAGTTGGCTCGCCAGGGTAAATCAAAGGTGAGTGGATATGTGAAGTCCCCATTCCACACTAAGGCTAATGTAGGGATTATTATTTCATTTCATTTATTTATTTCAGTAACAACATTTACTTAAACAAGCTTTTTCCAGACGGGGCATTTTGCGAATTGGTGATTTTGCAGACAGAACGTTTTGCGAAAGGGGCTTTCAGCGAAAGGGGGATTTTCAGAAGGGACGTTTTGCGAAAGGGGTGGGACCTTTTGAGAAAGGGACGTTTTGCGAATGGGGTATTTTACATAAGGGACCATTTGCAGAGCAGACGTTTTGCGAATGGGACGTAATTTAGGTGGAGGGACGTTTTGCGAGTGGGACGTTATGCGCCAATTCAGCTTCTGTCGGATAAAATCGGGTATATTCGTCTCCATTCCTTTGGAAGTATATAGAGCAGTAATAACCCGTAATAGTTTTTACCTAGTTAGGTTATTATCGAACCGCAATTAGAATGGGATTGGAGGTGACAGTTTTGCCATACATTAAAGTTTATATGAACTGACAGCTATTCCTTGCCCAAACTCATTGTGATTGAATAATAGGCTTGACGTGAACATGTCAAATATCAATTAGAACCGTTTTTTAAATTATATAGAGGGGAATCACATATCTATGCTATATCTGTAAAAAAAAATCTATCTTTGAATAATCCATTTCAGACTTTATATTGTCATTATGATATAACACCGTATGGAAAAAACATCGACAGTCAGAAAATTATAAACCAATGAAGTAAGCTCATTAGCAGAAAAAGTTTGTGCAGAGAAAAACAATATTATTACTTTCGCGTATCTCCGGCAATAACCGAAACCAAATTTAGAGCCTAAATCCTATTAAATTCTAAATGCTCACGGACTGTAATTTATACATTGCGGTAATCTACTTGGTTCTCTGTGTATGTAAATTAAACAACCAAAATGTCACATACATTTAGGCTATAATTATTTATGAAAATAAATGTTTTTGGAATGGTTTATGTTCACGCTTTATACGATCGGGTTTAATGTTTATACGATCGGGTACTTACAAAGTGCGCTTGAGAGTATTCTGCTTTTACATTTTAATTCTGAATACTATAGCAGGAAACATGTATTATATTACCAACACGAGTTCCGCGATCGCTCTTAGCGATTTCTTTTGTCAATGACAATATTTGTAAGTAATAATGGTTTTGTTATAAGTTTAGGGTGGGATCGGACCGAGCGTCTTAAAACATTCATATCTAGCGTACGCTTGGCGACATACCGTGTTTTATCACTATTCACGGTTAGAAACAATATCTTAAAGGGAATATTTATTCTTAGGGCATGATAACACCCAACAACCTACGACGTACTCGTGAAGGTCAAACCCTTTAACACTAGTAAGTTAGTATATTTTCCTAAATAATGACACAGTCTTGGCATGCATAAGCCATTTTAATTAATATTAATACATGGTTAAGACTGGATATAGTATAGTATTTTGCAAAGTATTATTTTGTAGTAGAAAATTGAATGTTTCATAACATTTAAACAACACCAAAGAACATTTAAATTAATTATAGTTGACAATGTATAATCTTAGTAATAAATGTATATCGATCAAACAGCGTTTTTTACATAACACAGTATGTATGATCAGACAGTATTAGGGCATTTATTATAGGTTAACACTATGCTACTATTATCTTTCTATTCTCCTAAGACCTTTTCATAAGTTTATAAAAATGCATTTACACAGTTCATATTTTTACTAATGTTAAAGTATACATTTTTCGTTTTCTAGTTTGAATTATATAATGTGTTATTTGGGCTGGCTATTATATCTAAATTGGTGATACTGTGAATCTAAAATTGACGGTAATAGAATTTAATTAGATTATTTAATTTTCGTATTTATTGTTAATGTTGTCGATGATATATTAATATGTCACGATTAAAGCCCTCGCAATGAGAGCGGCAGTTCCAATAAACTGGTTCATACTCTACAAGTTAGTTTGTGAGCGAGAGGTGATTCCAGACGTCACCTCAAGCCAGTTGCGCGTGCTATCATATTTATAGTTATTATTCAGTCCGTGAGATTTTAGAAGATCGTTCGGTATTTTTATGAAGTTAGGCTACAAATGCCCCATATTTATATACACTGACCTGTTTAAAAATTCCACAACAACTTAAATACAAATAAATAATATACTGAAAGTCGAAACTTGAAGTTCTTGTTGGGTTAGAATAGGGCTATCTTTCGTTGGGTGTCGTAAGAGTCTACTATGGGTCTATGGGAATAGGGTTGAAGTGTGTTGTCTACAATGGGATTGCAACCTATTACAGAAATATCACCTTTTCTCCGTCTTTAAACATTCAATAACAGCTAAAAGTGGCCCTGGAAATTCAATTTCATATGCTCTGTCTACCCCGTATGGAAATAAAGGCGTGAGGTTATGTATGTGTAAATTTCAAACCTAAAATATGACTTCAATCAGTTTTCAGTGTCTAAAAAATAACTATTTAATTAAAAAATGATTGCTGATGATTATTTAAAGTCATATACATATAGGTTTCTCCTATTAAATCCATAAATCGTCACTATTGTGGCAGCATACCAAACGAAAATGATTTGATATTTTATATCATGAATGTATATAGTGTATACATACAATTAAATGTTAGTATCCTGCCCCAAGTTAGTTCATTTATTTTAAAATAATTATATAATAGGTGATTCTCTACATAAGTTCTAAAATCGCACGGGCTGATATAGCCGTAAAATGTTCCATGTGGCCTAACACCAGTGTATCAGAACGGTATCGGTATGGCACCCTGTGTCCCATTAATACAAAACATATTTTTGCCTCAGTACTGTGATCGGCATTTTAATTAACGACGATTGGACTAGTCCAAATCCTGGTTTATTCATTTATTCAAGCGCACTATTTACTGTTAGTTTAACTTCAATGGACAATTACTTTTTTTTTACTTAAAACTTATAACGAACAGTAACAGGAATTGCTCATACACCACCTGTTTATATGTATATTTATTAGGAGTTTCTAGTAAAAGATTTATAAAACGGCTCGTGCAATAATGAATGACCTTTGAATAAATTATTAAAGTAATTATCGAGTTTTATTTACATAGTCCTGTTTATTTGTGTAAATTTGTTTTGTCGTTTGTTTCTAAAGAGTTTGTGGGGGTGTATGGGCAATTATGTATTAAGTAAAACCTTTAATGTGAATGCTTTTGAATATTTCATTATAGAACAGCTATGGCGTGTTGTACCGAAACCTCAAGTAACGTAAAAAAATGACAGCTACTGTTCAGATTTCAACTTGAACTGATATATTCCCACAAACAATTTAAATTATAACATTTTAGTTTACTTTACACCCTGTTTAGTTTTTACTTTCGTCAGATAAATTACAGAACACATCATATACTAACATCATTTCTACAATTTCTTCAGATCTCGTAATCTATTGATATAATCACTTGATAGTCCGGTGGACAACTTGTTGAATAATTCAAATTGATAATTTTTATGTTGTGTATCAAAGCAAGAGCTTTTATTACAGAAATAGATGTCTTCTCCCTAACTTAACTCTTTACTACTGATACTGTTCATTCCCCTGATTATCAAGAAATCACACTAATATAATATGTTACTTATCTTCATTTTCAATTAACTTACAAATGTAGGAAAATCTGATTAAGTCCAGTTTTACTAAAAAGTTCTTTTAACATGCACTCACTATACATCGTTAACTTCGCGGTGGCATTTGCATTTTAACGAATCGGCAATATTCAAATTTCTTCAGATAAGAGAAATACTTAATTAAAGAACAGAGTCGCACCATTACTATGGAAATGCCACCTCAATGCTACGAATGGGAACTTTATTATTGATCAAACTTTAAATGAACATATATTTTTAACACTTTCTTTTACGTGGGCGATCTAGAAGAGAAATCTAGAAATGGACAGTAAACCATCAAACTATCACAATAAATTGTAAAAAACTTAGAATAATCAAAATGAGGATTCAGAGATTTCTAAAAAGAGTTTTTTTTATCGTTCAAGACTAAATTAAAAAAGAAGTTGTATGAGTACTATGTGACAGCAAAAACAGCAATTTGCTTTTTATTTCATACAACGGTTAGTCTAAAGAGGAAAAGTTTGTGCTATTGTAACCATGTAAGTTTGTAGCTTTGTATGTACCTAATGGGTAATCTCCGGAACTACTTATCTGATTTCTAAACTCTTTCACCTGTAGGTATATAGAATGAATTTTCTGGATGGACATAGACTATATTTTATCCCGCGGGGTTGCCTACATTCTTTACAAAAAACTGGTTCGAAAAGCATCATGAAATAAGGTAGAAAAGTAAATTTACTATGCGAAATGAATGACGAAATTCATTTTTTACTAAGAAAAACATCAATAAATTGTAAAAAAGTTTTTCGCTGAATTGCAGTTAAGGTCATTTCCCCTTATGGCTTTAGAAAAGCGTGGTTCACATCTGTTAAGTACCACGGTGTATATTCATAGTTCATATTGAAATTATGGGATTGCACATATAAAAAATGAGGAGTAAACTAACAAATTCCGTTCCTTTTTTTATTTTTAGGATGCTAGCGAAGAAGACCGTATTAAGCGTCAACCGCTAGTAAACGGCGAGGACAGCGTAGCCGAGGCGACCAGCCACAAGGAGGCGACTCCTTCCAAACCTGAGGATGTAACACAGAACAACACTAAAACAGATATCATTAATTCCAGTAAGGATGTTATCGTGCAAAGCAACAAGTTCGTGCTAACCCCCGACTACATTCAACAGAGTAAGTAATCACGCGGAAGAGTTCAGTGGGTGCTCTTAGAGCGAGGTATTATTTCCTAATGAAATACATATGTATCAATTTCTTTTTTCAATTTTCAGCGATAAAAAGTGCTTTAAAACAGGAGAATCTCAATCCCGAGATCGAGGAGAAACTTCTCCAGCTGCAGCGGTACCAGGAGAAACAGATGAAGCCGGAGCCGAACGTGATCGCGCACCTCCCGCCGGAGCGCGAGCCGCGCGTCGTGGCCGTGGCGGCGCGCGCGCGCACGCCGTCGCCGCCGCGCCGCCGCCCGCCGCGCCCCGAGGACGACGACGAGTGGGTGGACAGCAGCCCGCGCAAGCGGCTGCGCGGCGGCCGCGTGTCGCCGCCGCCCGCGCCCGCCCCCGCGCCCGCGCCCGCGCCCGCGCCCGCGCGCGCGCCGCCCCGCGCGCCCGCCGCGCCCGCCGCGCCCTCGCCGCCCGCCGCCCAGGACGAGCGCCGCCGCGCCGCCTCCAACCACTCGCGGATGCAGATGCTCCTGTTCAAACACAAGGAGATGCTCAAAAAGGATATCATCAAGAAGCGAGGGTTGCTGGAAAAGGAGCTGGGCATCGAAATACAGGTACGAAATCATGATACGCTCGACCTCTCCCGCAGACGGTTTTCTAAAGGCCGAGCCAAATTAATGAACTCGTCGTCTCGATGTGACTTTTTAGGGATTAACTGGAAAGCGTGTAGTAATTGCGATTTATTAAATTAGTGAATGAATGTTGATTGCTTAATGTTCACGATAATGAAATTGGGATTGGGCTTTGTTGATGTTTTTAACTCCCGGTGCAAAAGAGGGGTGTTACAAGATTAACATGTGTGTCTGTCTCTCGTGTTAAGTTATATACATAGGGTATTTTGATTTTCGTTTACCGTGATTGCAGAAGGAGCTGTCCGCCGAGCTTGCGCTGCGGACGCGCGCCGAGCGCAGCAAGCAGGAGGAGGTGCGCGGCGGCGGCGGCGGCGGCGGCGGTGGCGGTGGCGGTGGCGGCGGCGGCGGCAAGCGGCGCTCGGGCGGCGCGCGCGACGGCACCCCGCGCGCCGCCGGCAAGAAGCCGGTCAAGAAAGAGAAACTATTGTGCATTTGCCGAACACCTTATGATAACACCAAGTGAGCTCCCATTTTTTATTGGTCTGCTCGCAGTCGCACACGAATAGGGGCGTCAAAGTCAAAGTGATTTAGTCTTCAATTTAGGCATATTACATGCACCTATGAATGTCGATAAACTACCACCAAGAAAACCTCTGCCTCGAGAAGAACCGGCGTAAAAAAACTCGGCGAGGTATCATATTTTCAAAACAGTATACAATATATCATTTCAGTATCAGAGTATTATAAAATTACATTGCTACAGGACACTACACTATTTATTTTGCTATAGATTTGCACGTCCTAAGATTTTTTTACGATGACTTTCGAACCAGTTTTTCGAGAAGAACAAATATTTGTATGGGAGTAACTACGACTAAAGAACATAAATACCCAAAAAAAATTGACAAAAATCGCCCTCGCTGCCGGCAGCTGAAACACTTCATTTTTGACATAAAATTATGACGTCACAATCTGCAATTTGTAAGAATCGTTGTATGGAAAATCAAGTAAATTGCTGTTTCGGTCGCGAAATACTGCGTTTAGGTCCAAAGTTGTTAAACAATTTTGTTTCTGTAAAAGCGTAAGGATTCTATCCCTCCGGAGGATGTTGGTCCAAGTAACAAAATGTCCAGTGGGTCTAGATGCCCAGATGCCCAAAAACCACTGGTCAATTTGGCCCGATTGTTAACTTGTCCAGGAGGTCTAAGTCAGGTCAGTGTAGGTACGACGACGAGCGAAGCGAGGAGGAGTATTAGGAAGAACTGTGACCCTACAGCACGCGAGCCGAGCGAGCCGCGGCAGCGGCCGGCGAAGTGCCAGAACCGTCTTCAGGGATAGTTATTTTAGTATATTTTGGCAATCGGGCGTTTCGGCATTTGGATGTTTTGACCAATACACGTTTTGGCAACCGGACGTTCTGATATCCTTGGACGTTTTGATACCTGGACGTTCTGATATATTGGATATATTGACACTTGGACCAACATCCCCCGGAGGCGATTCTATTGGTAGCTGTAAATGTACTCTGACAATAAAAAAATGCATGTTTTCTAAACTTTCAAGGTCCGTATCTTTTTATAATTTTAATTATATTTCTTTCAATTTATACTTTACCTATTACAATAATTTGATGGTTTACTTATCAACTTAGCAACACTACGTTATCAATTTTAACATGCGTCTACACCACTATTGGAAGAGCAATGCACGGAATGCAGAGGGTGCGGGTTCAACTCACGCTCGCGGCGAATAAATAAAAAAAGGAGCGGAATTTAGAATTTCGCTTCTGCTTAGTAAAAATTTGTCAAACGATGCTTTAGCTACTCTACTCTTTTGTGTTCGAGTTAGGGCTAGTCTTTTTAGCTAATATCACCTTTTATTTTCATGTTAGTGCAAGGATTGCAGCCTCCTTTAATCACCATTGTAATTTTGATTCTTTAATTCTTTATTTATCAAAGATTTTTTTACCCTGAACTCAGACTGGTAATATCAGCGAGGCTCTTGGAACCTAGTCGTTCTTTTTTGTCAGATTAAAGGTTAAGAGTTTAGTGAGGTGTTAAGTAACGTGTTTGTCGGGTACAGATTTTACGTGGGCTGCGAGCACTGCAGCAACTGGTTCCACGGCGACTGCGTGGGCGTCACGGAGGAGATGAGCAAGACGATGGAGGAGTACGTGTGTCCGGACTGCCGGCGCGCGGAGGAGACGCAGGAGCTCTACTGCCTGTGCCGGCAGCCCTACGACAACTCGCAGTGAGTGCACCTTGCCTCTTATTCAATAGCAACTGGTTCCACGGCGACTGCGTGGGCGTCACGGAGGAGATGAGCAAGACGATGGAGGAGTACGTGTGTCCGGACTGCCGGCGCGCGGAGGAGACGCAGGAGCTCTACTGCCTGTGCCGGCAGCCCTACGACAACTCGCAGTGAGTGCACCTTGCCTCTTATTCAATAGCAACTGGTTCCACGGCGACTGCGTGGGCGTCACGGAGGAGATGAGCAAGACGATGGAGGAGTACGTGTGTCCGGACTGCCGGCGCGCGGAGGAGACGCAGGAGCTCTACTGCCTGTGCCGGCAGCCCTACGACAACTCGCAGTGAGTGCACCTTGCCTCTTATTCAATAGCAACTGGTTCCACGGCGACTGCGTGGGCGTCACGGAGGAGATGAGCAAGACGATGGAGGAGTACGTGTGTCCGGACTGCCGGCGCGCGGAGGAGACGCAGGAGCTCTACTGCCTGTGCCGGCAGCCCTACGACAACTCGCAGTGAGTGCACCTTGCCTCTTATTCAATAGCAACTGGTTCCACGGCGACTGCGTGGGCGTCACGGAGGAGATGAGCAAGACGATGGAGGAGTACGTGTGTCCGGACTGCCGGCGCGCGGAGGAGACGCAGGAGCTCTACTGCCTGTGCCGGCAGCCCTACGACAACTCGCAGTGAGTGCACCTTGCCTCTTATTCAATAGCAACTGGTTCCACGGCGACTGCGTGGGCGTCACGGAGGAGATGAGCAAGACGATGGAGGAGTACGTGTGTCCGGACTGCCGGCGCGCGGAGGAGACGCAGGAGCTCTACTGCCTGTGCCGGCAGCCCTACGACAACTCGCAGTGAGTGCACCTTGCCTCTTATTCAATAGCAACTGGTTCCACGGCGACTGCGTGGGCGTCACGGAGGAGATGAGCAAGACGATGGAGGAGTACGTGTGTCCGGACTGCCGGCGCGCGGAGGAGACGCAGGAGCTCTACTGCCTGTGCCGGCAGCCCTACGACAACTCGCAGTGAGTGCACCTTGCCTCTTATTCAATAGCAACTGGTTCCACGGCGACTGCGTGGGCGTCACGGAGGAGATGAGCAAGACGATGGAGGAGTACGTGTGTCCGGACTGCCGGCGCGCGGAGGAGACGCAGGAGCTCTACTGCCTGTGCCGGCAGCCCTACGACAACTCGCAGTGAGTGCACCTTGCCTCTTATTCAATAGCAACTGGTTCCACGGCGACTGCGTGGGCGTCACGGAGGAGATGAGCAAGACGATGGAGGAGTACGTGTGTCCGGACTGCCGGCGCGCGGAGGAGACGCAGGAGCTCTACTGCCTGTGCCGGCAGCCCTACGACAACTCGCAGTGAGTGCACCTTGCCTCTTATTCAATAGCAACTGGTTCCACGGCGACTGCGTGGGCGTCACGGAGGAGATGAGCAAGACGATGGAGGAGTACGTGTGTCCGGACTGCCGGCGCGCGGAGGAGACGCAGGAGCTCTACTGCCTGTGCCGGCAGCCCTACGACAACTCGCAGTGAGTGCACCTTGCCTCTTATTCAATAGCAACTGGTTCCACGGCGACTGCGTGGGCGTCACGGAGGAGATGAGCAAGACGATGGAGGAGTACGTGTGTCCGGACTGCCGGCGCGCGGAGGAGACGCAGGAGCTCTACTGCCTGTGCCGGCAGCCCTACGACAACTCGCAGTGAGTGCACCTTGCCTCTTATTCAATAGCAACTGGTTCCACGGCGACTGCGTGGGCGTCACGGAGGAGATGAGCAAGACGATGGAGGAGTACGTGTGTCCGGACTGCCGGCGCGCGGAGGAGACGCAGGAGCTCTACTGCCTGTGCCGGCAGCCCTACGACAACTCGCAGTGAGTGCACCTTGCCTCTTATTCAATAGCAACTGGTTCCACGGCAACTGCGTGGGCGTCACGGAGGAGATGAGCAAGACGATGGAGGAGTACGTGTGTCCGGACTGCCGGCGCGCGGAGGAGACGCAGGAGCTCTACTGCCTGTGCCGGCAGCCCTACGACAACTCGCAGTGAGTGCACCTTGCCTCTTATTCAATAGCAACTGGTTCCACGGCGACTGCGTGGGCGTCACGGAGGAGATGAGCAAGACGATGGAGGAGTACGTGTGTCCGGACTGCCGGCGCGCGGAGGAGACGCAGGAGCTCTACTGCCTGTGCCGGCAGCCCTACGACAACTCGCAGTGAGTGCACCTTGCCTCTTATTCAATAGCAACTGGTTCCACGGCGACTGCGTGGGCGTCACGGAGGAGATGAGCAAGACGATGGAGGAGTACGTGTGTCCGGACTGCCGGCGCGCGGAGGAGACGCAGGAGCTCTATAGCCCTTAATTAAGCTTTATAGCCCTTAACTTTGGCAATGACCCACCTGACAATTACAAACTCTGTCAGGAAAGCAGCAACTTAATCTGTACAAATACCTAAATATATCAATCAGGGTGGGTGCACCGTCCTAAACCATTACAGAGACATTTCGAAAAAGTATTCGGTATTACCAATATTCTATTTTTTTTTGAGATATTTATCGCACCAATGCGTATGCAAAAAAATATATAACACTCCTCATTTATCGCTGAATCAATGAGTGAGTATAGACTTACTGAATATCCATACCATTTTTTTTAAATAAAATAATTAAGATTGCAAAATGGAAAGTTTGACCAGCTTGCACCAGTAATTGACCAGTAAATTACATTTGTTTATTAACGGGAAATCCATTTTTCGCCATCGCTATTATCCACGATTTGAGCAAAAGAGTCATCTTGTGGGGTCAAAATCGTGAGGGGTCTCATTTTTCTTTGTACTTGGTGTCTCAATTTCATCTTATTATCAATCGTTGAGTGTGGAATGTTTTATTTTCGGCATGTTTCCCTTATTTTAGCACCTTTGCTGATGATTTCGTCGATGGCCTTTAAGACGTTGTATTCTTTACACTTGAATAAGACTCTTTTCGATCTGACTGAATCAGTATTTGGAGGCATGATGTCTGGAAAGGATAGTCTAGATGGTAAATTACTGGAACACATTTTTAGTATAGATGTCACCAGTAATAAATCACGGGGCCACTACTGCCCTGCTAGCATAACTTGACTCTCGACTCTACTCGCGCGCGAGATAGACTGTCCGTCACTTTCTGATTAATGCTGCCAAAAAGTGACAGGTAGTCTATCACGCGTGCGAGTAGAGTAGAGAGTGAAGTTATGCTAGCAGGGCTGGACCACATTACATTTTCAAAGCGTTTTGTATAAGAATTCAATAAGCGAACATGCCTATTGGTTAAAAATAAATAACAAACGAAGAATCTCCCAAAAAGCAATATCACCAGTAGTAAACAAATGCTCAACCACTGAGACAACGCGGAGTTTAATGTACCAGTAGTTGTCCAGTGGAAATTAACGTTTAAAACGAACAAAATTTAAGGAAATAATATACAAAGCTCATAGAACACACGTAACAGTAATAAATAAACATAAAAGTCGACGAAATCCGGTAAAAATCAAAGATTCGAAACGATTTAAAAAACTTACCTCATCAAGTCGTCACATGTGCTAACTACAATGGCCGCCTGGAAAGAAATGAACGAGAGGGGTTCGCAAATAAGCGTTGAAAAAGAATGCAGATGGCGTCTTAAAGGCTGGCTTCCACTAGGCTCGCTGAGGCGAGTCGAATCGAATCGAAATAATTCGCCTTCATAGTACACAGAGGTTACCTGTATGTCAAATATAACAAAGTTGTTACCTGTACAGAGGTTACCTGTATGTCAAATATAACAAAAGATATAAACCTTGAAAGTTTAGAAAAAACTTGCATTTTTTACTACCAATAGAATCCTTACGCTTTTATAGAAACAAAATTGTATGACAACTATGGACCTTAACGCAGTATTTCGCGACCGAATCAGCAATTTACTTGATTTTGCCTACAATGATTAGTTCAAAAAGCAACGTGTGACGTCATACTTTTGAGTCAATCAATATGAAGCGTTTTGGGCTGCCGCCAGAGAGGTCAGTCTTTGTCTCAAATTTTTGGGTACTTTAATTGTAGTTGCTCCCACACAAACATTTGTTCCTCTCCAAAAACTGGTTCGAATGGCATCGCCAAAAATTTTTAGTCATCATGCCTATTGTCTATCCAACGAATGTGTTTACGTCAACTTATGTCTTGCACTTGTCTCATTGACGTTCCTAACATTATTTTACACATAATTGTGTAGGTAGTTCCACCAAGAGTTGAGGTCACGCAGACAACAACATGTCATGTAATGACAGCGGGATTTTGAAATTACTATTCTTATATTGTACCGATAGCAAGTTCAACAGTAAAAAATTGTAATATAGACCAAAAAAAAATCTTTGAACTATTTTGTTAAGTATTATATAGAACAATTCATCGACTTCAAACAAAACAGAAAATAAAATATTTTGACTGATTTTATTTAAATAAATTGGTTATATGACTAAATGAAGGTCAGATATGCGTAGGTATATGAATATAATATAAATCGTAGAAACCAAAGAGAATAAGTAATAAATTGCCTTGTTATGTAGCTGTTAAAATTGTTTTTCATTACCTACTTTGTTATTTCGTTACCAAACCTTTTCAAAAATGACTGACACTCACTCATTTCATTCATTCACTTTTTTCTTTTTTTGCAATCAGTACTTCATGTAGATGTGTATGTAATCATTCACCTCAACTCTCGTGGAACTACCTATACATTTGCAACGAAATAACTGAATTTTAAATTCAGTGAGTTTTTAATAATATGTTTTTTTTTACAACACAGACTTATCCATATTAGTCATTACGTTTGACTTTAAAGTGACATAAAACTACCGCTCGCCGATCACTGCTAATAAGACATTTTTCTTTTCAGATTTTACATTTGCTGTGATCGCTGTCAAGATTGGTTCCATGGGCGATGCGTGGGAATCTTGCAGTCGGAAGCGGACAATATTGATGAGTACATTTGTCCAAATTGCCAGAAAAATAATTCCGTCAATTACGCTAATATGAAAGAACTCACCATGAAAGACTTCGAAAACCTAAAGAGGCTTATAAAGCAAATACAGTTGCATAAAAATGCGTGGCCGTTTATGGAACCTGTGGATCCTAGAGAAGCTCCTACGTACTACAAAATTATAAAGGAACCTATGGGTATGTATAGTCTAGTCTAGTAGTAATAATATAGTCTCGTTTATGTAACCTGTGGATCCTAGAGAAGCTCCTACGTACTACACAATTATAAAGGAACCTATGGGTATGTATGTATAGTCTATAATATAGTCTCGTTTATGGAACCTGTGGATCCTAGAGAAGCTCCTACTTACTACAAAATTATAATGGAACCTATGGGTATGTACAGTCTAGTCTAATGACATAGTCTCGCAAAGTTCTATGTATTTCAAATTCGAAAGGCAAATATCGTCTTTAATTTTACCCACATATTTTTAGTACCGTAATGCAAACCCTTTTTTTTTCATGTCGTTTCATTTATTCATGTCACAACTAATCCCTGATTTAACTATATAAATTAGTAGTCATTTCTTCCATTTTACAGTTAAAATTGTATGCGTGAAATTTTATTTTATTGAGTAAACAGTAATCTCAAGGTGTTAAGGTATATCCCTGATCGAATACATCTAAATATAAGTGAAGTAATTAACGATTTTCTTTCAAAAGGAAAAGTACAATAGATACAAAGATTTATTTTTCGTGGGCAAGTATAAAGTAACTTTTTCTTTTGACGTAACTTATTTTGCGACATAACTCTTGATTCTCGGCAAATGTATTAAAGAACGTTTATCGCTTGAGAACATGTTTACATGTCAAGAGACATTGTGGCAAACATGAAGTTTCAGGTCCAAAAATCTTTAAAAAAATGTAACTTCTGACTTTTTCTAGAGGGGTATCTAAAGCCACGTGTGTATGCTTACATATTAAAATAAACATGACACAGGAAAAGAGGAAAATTCGTGTCACTGTTAAAAATCCGCCCTCGGAAATGCGAAAAGCCATGGAAACCGCTATGAAAAGCTTCGTGGCAAGTAATATATAATTGCCAAATCTTAAGAATACATTAATTTATCACTTACATTTGTAACTATATGGATTTATCGTTATATACCACTTATTTACCAACCATGTAATACAGTATTTTTAATGGAACATCACCATACCAAATGGTACATATTACTAATATCTTTAACCAAAGGTTTGCAATATGCCGCCAATCCTTGAAATCATAAAAACGATTTTCGATTTCCTCAGAGATGTACTTTATGATCAAATAGTGCAATTAAAATTAGAAACAGGTCTATCTCTGTGTGTCTTTTGTGTAGTGAATAAATGTCTTCTTTCTTTTTTAGTAAATGGTATCAATCTATTCTATCTATCTATATATATATTACGCGAGCCCGATTTTTGTACATGCCATCAGATCTACAGTTATGGTCCGATTTTGATAAATGATATGTCGTTTGATTCGTCTCATTGAGATTTGCAATAAGGTCTTTGAATTTTAATATTTTATTGAAAAAGTACTAAAATTTTAATTTAAAGAATCTACTGTGCGCTGACCACGTGACCTTGGCTGCGTGACGTCATGTGACGTTACTCCTGTTATGACTTGAGATGACAATGTAAAATAAATAAACAAGAATTGAACTCAAACCTGTAGTACGTTCTTCAGCATAAGAAATTATAAATGTTGAGTCACATATGGATATGGATACAACACTAAGAGAATTAAGAAAATAGAAAATAAACCATCTTTTACCATGTTTGCAAAAACTGACAGACGTATTGTGTCAACTGTGGTTTTTTTTTTATTGACATAGAGATGTCAATATTATTTGCCATGTTTATTTTTACTTCAAAAAAGTTTATATAACTACTAACTTATTTTCCCATATTGGACATGTTGGGAGAAGACTCCACGGCAATTAATGGGTTTAAACCCATTAATTGTCGTGGACCCCATATACGGCTTTGTTTACCTTACTTAGCACAAACAATGCCGTAAGAGCCGATAGGCTTCAAATTTCAAGTAAAGATAGAGAAAACGAAACTCGATTAAGTAATAAATTTCTTTTCGGATACCGGGTACTCCCATTGGCGACATTGTTGACTTGACTTGAATACCATCCAAATTATTTCAGGTTCAGATAATTATATTTCGATTACAGGTAGGTATAAATTGTAATTTATCTAACCGATATGACTTAATACTGGAAAAGATAAACCGTTAAACTATTTAGCGGTATAAATTGTCAAATGCAACTATAACCGGTAATTTTTTTTTATAACCATTAACAGTCTCTGATACAGTATTCTTTGATCTGTGCCAATACTAATAATAAACAGGTGTAATGTCTGTGAAATGTAAGTTTGTTTGTATGTTGGGGGTAGTTTCAGAAACTATACCCATCCTATTCTAAAAACCCTTTCTTCAGTAGGTACTTTTGTTATATATGTAGAATGGAGGACCTACGGGATTATGTGCTATATTTTATCCCGTCGCTCCGCCTAGGTACTTTGTATACGCGGCGGAGCCGCGCGGGTAGCTAGTACTATTATGTTTATAAAAACTATTTTATTAAATATATACATTTTTTTCCCTTTAATTTTTACCACAGATTTAAATACCAATATATGTTAACAATAATACAATACCAAGAAATGTTAGAAATCTCCGCAATAAAAAGTCGGGGATTTAGATTCCAGTTTCGTAGTCAGATTCAAATAGGATTCGTTTCCATTTACATGCTGGTTAAAAGATGGGCGTGGAACATTTCTGTTTCGTGGTAATTATCAAATCTGGTCTTATTTTTAGATTTTAATTATGGTTACAAAATCGACTAACAGGTCCGCCCTCTTCAATGGCTGTGTAATATAAATAACACGGCTGCTGCGTCGCCAGTTCCATTCGGCTTTGAACTTGGTTGGACACGTTGCTACGTGTCTAGATAATGACTCTGCCCCCTAGTTACTTTCGTCAATCACAATGATAATACATTTTATTTAATTCCAGATCTACAAACAGTGGAACGAAAAGTGAATGAACAGACTTACAGTATGTTAAGTGAATTCATTGGTGATATGACTAAAATATTTGATAATTGTCGGTACTTTAATCCAAAAGACTCGGAATTCTATCGGTGTGCAGATGGTTTAGAAGCATTTTTTGCACAAAAAATTAAGTACTTTCGTGAAAAATTATTTGAAACTACGCAATGATAATAGTGCCAGTGTACAGTGTCTAAAAGTAAGGATTAATAATGTTAATATAATGCAGCCCTAGAAGTGATGCAAGATGATTGTGTATTTGTATTATTCTACGTGATCTGTAATACTTGTAAATTGTAAAGTATGTGATGAAATTACAAAGAATATTTATATTAAATAATTTTACAGGTATCTAACGATTACGGCATTGTTTCATGTTAGGTATTTATTGTATTTATTACATGCATTAATTATACTTTGTAGCTGATTTAGATGTAACTGATGACAGAAAAATATTGCAATGTATATTGTTCGTGAGATACCTTTTATGTTAGCTAATATTTTTTTAAAAGCTATTTTAGTTATTCTAGTAGTACTTAGGATAAGTAAACCTACCTTGTATGTAAGTAATAAATTTTTAATAATATACATCTTGATGATGCTTTTGAATATGATTTTTAATCTTTAGGCAACCTGAAGGGCTACCGCGTATAGAAAGAAATGGCCACATTTAGGCACGTTTGGCGTACCTAAACAGGGAAAGAACCTTCTGTACGTAATACCATTACTTATTCTGTGGTATAGCTTGTCCTGAGTATCATAGGTCCATGATGTAGTTGCATAGCATAAGGCCTCTCACAGACTGGCGCGGCCTGGCCGCGGCGGACAATACTAAACTAGTCATTAGCTGTCAATATTACTATTGACCGCCCCTGCTGGCCGCGCCAGTGTGATGCGATGCAGAGCTATAACCACGAACTTCGAAGTTCGGGTATCTCCATCCACCATCGCATCAACCATGCCCCGTTCGTACCCCACCAGTAATACCCAGTTATGCACCCAAAGGAGCACACAAGCCCGTAGGGCACATAACAATGACTGGAATTAGCCCAAATCCTTCAGACCAATCAGTCTATCATCTTTCCTACTTAAAGCAATGGAGAGAGTCATTGATCAGCACATTAGAATAAAATACCTGGTACTCAGACCATTAAGTCTGAACCAACCTGCTTACCAGAAGGAGAAATCTACGGAAACTGCACTACTAGATCTGGTCGACAAAGTGCAAAGAACCCTAGAGGATAAGCAAACAGCTCTATGTGCATTCCTAGACGTTGAGGGTGCTTTCGACAATACACCCACAGATACTATCCTTAGGGGGTTGGCATCAAAGGGCGTGGATGAAAACACCATCAGATGGGTCCTGAGCATGCTCTCAAATAAAATAGTCACTCTGACCCTCAATGCAATTGAGCATACATTCTACACCACAAGAGGATGTCCACAAGGAGGCGTACTATCTCCACTACTATGGACCCTAGTAGTGGACCAACTCCTTGCAACGATGAAGGACCTAGACTATGACACACAGGAATATGCCGACGACCTTGTAGTCATAATCAAAGGTCCCTGCCTCCACACAATTTCAAATCTAATGCAAGGAGCGCTCAATACCATAAACAAATGGTGCAAAGAAAACGACCTGTCTATCAATGCGAGCAAAACAAGTGCCTTTTACAAGAATACCTGAGTATACACGAGTACCTAATTCTCGCGACAAGCTTTTATATGATCGAAAATGTGTTAGGACGTTATAAGTTTATAGTAAAAGTTTATTTTTTACTTTTTAGTCATCGCTGGACAGGTTTCTCTGTGTATTGTCCGCCATATTGGATTAAGAGTGACGTCACTTTATTTTTCGAGTTATTCTCAGCAAGCCCTTTCATTTGATACCCATATTGTAGGAGTGCATTAAATAGTACATTGTTTAACGAGGGCCGTAAGTGGAATATTGCTAACGAGAGTCTATCAGAAGCCCGACGCCGAAGGCGGAGGGCTTTTGATGACTCGAGTTTGCAATATTCTTACGCCCGTGTTATACACAATGTTTTTCATCACATTTGCGAGGAAATAAATAACAACAAAAGACAGAAAAATGTAAGTTTCATACAGCAGCACCAATCAAAAATTGACAACTTCACTTCCAGATCAGTGCTAGTAGAGCGCGCAGTTCAATATTTCAACCAATCACAGAGCAGTATTCTTGCGGGGCGGGGCGTCGTGACCAACTAGATTTTTTTATTCAACCAATCACACAGCAACCAGATTTGCTTAAGCCAATCAGAGGTTTCAAAACCATTACGCCCATGGGCGTAATAAAGGTTATTACTGCTCTGTATGCCTGCGCGTTATGAAGCCCTTTACGAGCAAGTGTGATGAAAAATAAATAACCCGCCATCTTGGGTGTTCCGCCATATTGGATTTTTTGCCGACTGTACTTTTTTTTGCACACTCATCAACTGCTCATTGAGAGGATTGTAAGGAGCCCAAACACGACGGGTTTATCCTGTATAATTAAGGAGTTCCTACGGCCACCTTCCGTCTCCATCATCAGACCAGGTTTATGGTACCATAGTATTGCATTGTCATCCGACTTACATAATTGTACAAAATTTCAACTTGATTGGACTTCGGGAAGTTGGTCAAATTTAACCTGCAAGATTCCACCCGAACAAACATACATACATTGCAAGTTACCTAAATAAAAGCTTTTAAAAAGGAAACTAGACAAGCTTGCCAAACTAGGAAATATCCTACTCAAATGAGGTCAAGTACCTAGGGGTTACTTTTGACCAAAAGCTAACTTGGAACGCTCATTTGAATAATATAATACAAAAGGCAAAAATGGCCATGTGGACTTGCTGTCGAAGGGCGGCAGGACCCAAAATTGCTATGTGGCTCTACACATTTTCAGCGAGCTAGCAACAAATTTTCGTGACCAATCAACTCCCGTGCCATAACTTGTGAGAAGGTTAAGAATGTTGTATCATAAAGCCCCGTGGACGTCAGCTGCGGCTCCGTTGGTGGATTGACCAGCAGCAGCCTCCCAAAGATGTAAAAAAAGAATTTTTCACATCTCATGCTCGAAAAGTGTGTCATATTAGGCTTAATAAGCGGGGCTAAAGTAGTACGTTTAGCCCCTAGGGAAAATATGTATGCATATTTATGATTTTTAACACATTTAATTTGACCAATCAAAACACTTCACCATATTAAATCCACCAATCACAATTCTTTCAAAAAACATTTTCATCACACTTGCTCGTCAATGGCGTTATTACTTGCGAGCGTACAGAGCAGTTATAGCCGTTTTACCTCCCACGGGCTGTTAAGTTTAGTTTTAAAATATAGAACCCTCTGATTGGCTTAAGCAAATCTGGTTGCTGTGTGATTGGTTGAATAAAAAAATCTAGTTGGTCAAGACGCCCCGCCCCGCAAGAATACTGCTCTGTGATTGGTTGAAATATTGAGCTGCGCTTTCCACTAGCACTGATCTGGAAGTGAAGTTGTCAATTTTTGATTGGTGCGGCTGTATGAGACTTAGATTTTTCTGTCTTTTGTTGTAATTTATTTCCTCGCAAATGTGATGAAAAACATTGTGTATAACACGGGCGTAAGAATATTGCAAACACGAGTCATCAAAAGCCCTCCGCCTTCGGCGTCGGGCTTCTGATAGACTCTCGTTAGCAATATTCCACTTACGCCCCTCGTTAAACAATGTACTATTATCTTTGCTATCAACCAACCAGAATATCTACAGCTACATATTAAAATCGACCAATCAAACATCAGGTGTTTTTTAGTCCCTAATTCCAAATCATTTAAATCCACCAATCACAACTCTTTCAAAAAACATTTCTCTTTGCTATCAACCAACCAGAATACAGCTACATATTAAAATCGACCAATCAAACATCAGGTGTTTTTTAGTCCCTAATTCCAAATCATTAAAAAAGAAAACGCCTCACGCTAAATTGAACAATCTCTTCGCAGTGAAATTTGTTATTGATTGTGGATGGATAATCTTTGTTTTACTATTTTCTCGCAGTCGAAGTGAAAAGTAGAGTGTATAACTCGGGTCTAAAAGCCATATTACCCCTAGAATTATTTTCCCTCGCTTCGCTCGGGAAAATATCCATCTCGTGGTAATATGGCTTATTTTAGCCCCTTGTCATACAATCTACTATTTTTTCAGTCATTTCCTCCCGATTCATTTTATCATTAAATGATAGTTAATCCAACATTATGACGAAAAACAATCGTCAGCTGACTGTACAGTGGTGGAAAGTCCGTCAGCTGGTCATACGAACATGTAAAAAAAATTTTTTTTTCAGTCATTTCCTCCCAACTGAAATTTTGCCAGATGACAGTTTATATGCTATTATAAATATATCAACGTGTCAATGGGGGCGGAAAGGTTCTTGAGTGGCGACCACGTACCGGAAGGCGCAGCGTGGGTAGGCCCCCCACAAGGTGGACTGACCTGGTAAAGGTCGCTGGAGTCCTTGGATGCGGGTGGCGCAGCTGAGCAGCGGTCATTGTGGCACTCTTTGGGGGGTGGCCTATGTCCAGCAGTGGACGTCTTTAGGCTGATATGATGATGATGATGATGACGATCGTAATTTAATGATCATTAAATAAGCCTTTTTAAAGATTTGTGTAAATAATTAGGTATATAATGTCTTGTCGTTTTGCCTCCGCCTCTGTCCTTTGCCGCCTGAGTTCTGTACAAGAATTGATCAACGAAAGATTTTATGATAAGTACCTAGTAACTAAATTCGTGAAGTACACACAATTTTACACATCATACTACTATTGTATACATCATAATTTTTGTAATAAGTTCTGAAATTTTTATTCAATTCAGTGACGCCATACCTACTTCATGCCACAGCTACCGAGCTACTTAAAAGGTTAAAAGGAATTTTAAGGTGAAAGTCAAATTAATTTTAAAGTAAATCATATTGTAATTATATCAGTATTAAACAAGCATTTTTAAGATGTATAAAAGTAATAATAATTATATTATTACTTTTATACACTAAAATTTCGTTTTATTTAATAAAATACTGATGACAGAGCGGCCGACTACGTATACTACGTAATATAAGGATGGCGGATGGACCTATTTTTTAAGAAAACATTTTTTCCAGGAGAGTTACACAGATTTTTTTAAAGGTGCCAAATTATTACATACATTTGGTGAAATAGAATGTATGTTTTGTACATATTTCATACGTCCACCCGCCATTCTGCCGTCAGGATGGCGGGTGGACCTAATTTTGAAGATAGCTCGTTTTCAGGAGAGGTACACAGAATTTTACTAAAGGTACACAAAGGTACACAGAAGGTACCAAATATCTGTCAACATTTCATTGAAATTCCCGAGGTCCACCCGCCATCCTGACGCACACGCCAAATCAATGAACGCACTTTCATAGATTTTTTTCCGATTCGATTCGACTCGGCTCGGCGAGCCTAGTAGCCTTTAGCTTGTCTGTTTATATCTTACTAGCTTCTGCCCGCGACTTCGTACGCGTATAAATTATGGATGACATGATATTCTTATGTTTCACCATACGATACCTACTACACTGATAAATTAGATTATTACGATTTCATTTCTATAAATTATGCGTGTAACAGTTCAAATCCTCATAAACTTTGTCGTCAATAATATTTAGTTATATTGATTTACTTAATCTTTATTGCAAACGAAGTACCTAAGTACTTATAGTAGAAGAAAATTTAACAAAACTGGAATTTAAATATAAGATTTCATAATTGAAACAAATGGACCGAGCGAGGGCGAGACCCCAAAGATACTCTATATCTCCGGGTGTCTTGTCAAACTACCCCTGAGAGCCAAAGTCCTGAAGGTAAACGGGGAGGCAAGCGAGGCCGAAGGCTGAGTTTTTCGTAGGAATGAAAGGCCCAACGTACCCTTATAGATAGCGCTCCATATGCGAGCCAGAGCATCGAAGGCCCGAGGGCGAGACTCCATGGATACTTGCTATCCACTGGTGTCTTGCAAGCGAAACATGAGCCTTAAAGTCCCAAAGTTGAGGGGTGAGGCAAGCGAGCCCGAAGGCCGAGCTTTTCGTATGAATGAAAAGCCCAAACCAAGCCTTCAGAGAGCGTTTTCTATGCGAGCCCGAGGGCCGAAGGCCCGAGGGCGAGCTTTTCGTAGGAATGAAAGGCCCAAACCAACCCTTAAGAGAGCGCTCTCAATGCGAGCCCGAGGGCGAGCCTTCACGGACACTAACTAAACCCAGGTGTCTTGCAAGCGAAACCGGAGACCAAAGTCCCGAGCGAGAGAAGTCAGAAGAAGAGCGGCGAGGCAAGCGAGACCAAAGGCCGAGCTTTTCGTTGGAATGATAGGCCCAAAGAACCGTTTTAGAGAGCGCTTCCTATGCGAGCCCGAGGACTGACGCACACTAAAGTCCCGAAGGTGTGTGGCGAGGCAAGCGAGCCCGAAGGCCGAGCTTTTCATATGAATGAAAGGCCCAATACATCGCTTCAGAGAGCGCTCTCTATGCGAGCCCGAGGGCCGAAGGCCCGAGAGCTAGCTCATGCGGACGCTCACTATACCCGAGTATTCATAATAATATTTCTGAATGTCACAAACGCTGAAGTTTTATAAAAAAATGGTACCTACTTAATTCTCCGCGGAATGCCGTTGTGTCCAAATTTTATACCCACATCTCTTGACGTTGGTGAACTATGCTAATTCGACGTAAGTATTAAACTCAACCTATCATACATATTTAGATGACCTCTGAATTCATAGCAATTATATAGGAAGACGAAGATCAAGGTTGCTGGATTTCAATATTAACAGCGACGTTGTCAGCGACTGAGTTTCCAAAATAATTAGGTTTCTTGTGTCTAACAGCTACTATCGGTTGAGATATCAAACATTTTTAGTTATTATAGATAGTCTTTAGCCATCTAGCACTCTTTTTCATCCCGTGGTTTTTCACGTTTTATCTATATTTTTTTATAATGTTTGAATGGAGTTCTTTTTACTTTCCAGTCAAGTGTATGTTTATCTATTTTCAAGTCATGGATTTGAGGAGTTACCATACAAAGTTTTGCTCCATTTTTTACCCCCTTTGAACTAATTTTTATCATTTTTACAGCCTATGACCTGGCCAGGGATTTTCTCGACCGATTAAGTAAAAGTTGCATCAAAATCTTCTATTCACTAAGCTTCTACACAGACACAAAAAAAATTAAAACTACAAAAAGTGCATGCTGCTGGGTTTGAACTCAGGGACACCGACTCCGTAAGCTATGGGTCAAACCACTGGACTAACTATCAGTTGTAAGAACACGATGAATTTTCGAATATGTTGACGACATGTTACCATGGTAATGATACTGTTATAACCCCGCTCTTGCAACATTATATAGTTTCTAGTCGCCTCAGAACCTATTTTCATCCCATATTTTTCACGTTTTATCTATACATTGCTAAAAGTTTGAATGGGGTCGTTTTTACTTTCCAGTCAAGTTTATGGTTACCAATTTTCAAGTCTGTAGCTCGTACATTCAAGGAGTTCCCATACAAAGTTCAACCCCATTTTCTACCCCCTTTGAACCCTAATCCTAAAGATTTTTATAGCTTAAAACCTATCCGGGGATTCTCTCGATAGATTAGTAAAGTTTGCATCAAAATCCGTTCAGCCGTTTTCACGTGATGCTCTGCCAAATAAACAGATAAACAGACAAAAATTCTAAAAACTGTTGGAACGTGTTCTGTTATCAATTCTAAGTATCCCCAGCCAAATTTTTTTCGTTTATCTTCCATGTACAGACATTCGACCCTCTTCAGCTTTATTATATGTATAGATAGATAAATAGATAGATAGATAGAAGATAGAGTATAGATAGATAGATAGATATATATAGAAGATAGGTAGATTGGCGGGCCCATACACGGTGAATAAATACTGATGATTCATCATCAGTATTTACTCACCGTGTTTTAGCCGCCATTAAAATAGTTCTCGGACGGATCCAATGCTACCAAATCAAGTAAAATGTAGTTTTTCCATAGACAACTTTTTATTTCCAGATTTCCACTGACTAGCAATTATTTGACTGAATGAAACGAAGATTTTAGTAGAGGTTATGTTTACTGGATAATTTTGTCGAGTCAGGTACATCGTTAAATAGTGTTAAACTAATAATTCAAATACCAAGCTCATCGCGAAAATAGCAAAATGTTGGTGACACTAAAGACATTGCAACAACAAACGTTTCAAGTCGACATCGATCCAGAAGAAACCGTCAAAGCTCTGAAACTAAAAATTGAAGTTGAAAAAGGTAAAGATTATGCTGCCGATCATCAGAGACTTATCTACGCTGGGAAGATTCTCCTGGACCACAATAAGCTTGATAGCTATAACATAGATGAAAAGAAATTTATTGTTATTATGGTAACAAAACCTAAAGCGTCTGAAGTTCAAGCGTCATCTACATCCGCTCCCGAGGCCGGTGAAAGTGCGTCTACGGAAAGTGGTGACAGCAAAGACAAAACTGCTGCTGAAGAACCGCCAAAGCCGGCGACTGCCGCAGAACCTGAACATGCAGCTGAAGTGCCGGCCGCAGTTACAGCTAACGAGCCCGACTTCGAGGCTACCGTTCAGAGCATCATGGACATGGGGTACAACAGACAACAAGTAGAGCAAGCGCTGCGCGCTTCTTTCAATAATCGTGAACGAGCTGTGGAATACTTAATAACAGGTATCCCTGAAGAATTGCTACAAGAACAAGATGTGGAAGAAGGCTCTGATGAAGATC
This sequence comes from Epinotia nisella, assembly GCA_932294315.1. Taxonomy (NCBI): domain Eukaryota; kingdom Metazoa; phylum Arthropoda; class Insecta; order Lepidoptera; family Tortricidae; genus Epinotia; species Epinotia nisella. The sequence goes on along the minus strand of OW028679.1, from coordinate 12,347,103 downwards.
CATTAGCATTTCTTCGTGACCAACCTCAGTTTCAACAAATGCGTGCGGTAATTCAACAGAATCCTAACTTATTGAATGCTGTGTTACAACAGATTGGTCAGACAAATCCTGCCTTGCTGCAAGCCATTAGTCAGCACCAACAGGCCTTTGTTAGAATGTTGAATGAGCCAGCCAACCCTAGTTCAGGTGCAGCTGCAGCTGTTGTGGAAGACAGTGTGGCGGCGGATGCACCCCAGGCTCAGCCCCCCCACAATGTCATCCAAGTGTCACCCCAGGACAAAGAAGCCATTGAAAGACTAAAAGCACTAGGATTTCCAGAAGATATGGTCATTCAAGCATATTTTGCTTGTGAAAAGAATGAAAATCTAGCAGCTAACTTCTTGCTGTCCCAGAATTTTGATGACTAAAAATATTGCTCTCATAAAATTGTTTTCCATGGAGAGATGATAAAAAATATTACACAAAAATGTATAACAAATGTTATCTGTCTTATGTTAATAGCCTAATAGTTCAGCGCTTGTATATTTCAAGTGTATTTTTACACTGAGTTTCACAACAATTTGTCATCATTTATGTCTAATAAATTTTCTTATTGTTCACTTATTTGGTTGGATTATTTTACCATCTGTTAAGCTTTTATTTTTAAAAGTAAGTAGAGTTTTGACATGCCAGGGCCTACAAGTAAAATTTTACAAGTTTCATCTGGCAAAAGCTAGTCCCCATTAGTGTTGCCAGTACACTAGTGAAATCGCAGATTAGCTTCATGAAATAAGCCTCGCGGGTAATGGGACATAACCATACAGGCAAGTTGGTATGTTGAGACCATTAGTTATCCTGACAATTATAATATTTAGACCTTCATAAGTAAATACATTATTATTATTCTGGTAGTGGCTTCCGGGCTCTGAGAGCCCTTATATCACTGCGACTATTGCTGATCTATTGTGATCGCCACTTACTACAATTCTTGGTCAAGTCCTGCAAACTTGAAGAATAAGAAGGAAATACATAGAAATATAGGTATATTTCTATGTATAGCTTATATGAATTGGCACTATAACTCCCTTCGCAAGGCACTTGGTTAGTTTTATATGATGAAGGATATGGTATAGTTGGCATTTAGAGATGGGAAATACCAAGTCTAGATATTCCCGGTATTTACCCATCACCAGTATGGTAGAGATGAGTAAATACAGAATATGATTGCCTAAGTAAGAATTGAAAGTAGCCGTTTCTTTGTACCCTCCTTGTTTTGTCACTATACAGGGTTTATCAAGTTACTTTGTTCATAACAATAATATGGTGGGAGATACACCGACAATGACTATACAGCAACAGACAATGAATGATATAGCAAAGTTGAGCGTATGCCAATATAGTCCTAATCTCTAATGAGAGTTGAATGACAACTATTTGTTTATATTTAGGAAACCAGTAAATTTGTATCATAATCCAGTCACGAAGCTTTTTATTATACATTTCTTCCATCCCTGATCGGTAGGTTTTATTTTATTTGAGTGAGGATTTGCATTGCATCTTAACAGTTTACGCCGGTCGGTCGCCGACTACTGTCGAGCATTGATTTATTTGTTCTGTATTATTATCTTACAAAATTTTGTTAATAGGTAGTGTACCTAGTTCTATGTGATTTTACTTCCGCCCTGTGCTACCCGAACTGAGCCTGAAACTTGGGGCCTGGGGCGGAAATAGGTGAAAATAGTTTTGTGTCTCAAGGGAGCAAAATGATGTATTTACGGCGAGTGCGGTACATTGAATAGGAGAGAAGCGAAGGATTCTACGATAGAACGAAGGATTCAAGCGTTAACGCCCATGACGAAAATAATTTTGTTCCTGAGTGACACATACAATTTTTCACACCGACTACGAGGAAAATATAACAGTGAACGATAGTTTTGATTTCAGTAAAGCGTATAATTTTTTGTGTCATTTTTTTTAAATATCACAAAAAATTCATCATTTTTCATATAGTGTTGTTCAAGTTAAAACTTGAAATATGTTCGTTTTTAATCGATTACGATGAAATTACAATCGATTGTTTTATTAAGATCTGTGTTCAATTGGCACATTGCGTAAATGCTACATGCCAATTAATAAATAACAAAAGTAGCTTCAACAGAAAAGTACCATTTTGATCCCACTCGTCGTGGAGCAAAACTTACTTTTCCGAATTCATAACTTTCAAGTTATGAAATTTTTTTTTTGTCGCGAGGCAGCCGATTGAAACAGCGGTTGCCGGAAAGTGTGTACGCTGTTTATATAATGAAATTTTGATTGCAACCCGAACTGAAAAAAAAAACTCACCAAGAGGGATGGTGTGTATATTTTCTTCATTTCGGGTTGCACAGGGCGGTTCCACAACACTTCGAGGTCTCAAATACCGCGAGCCATCCGGTTGCCTCTACTTAGATACTGCAACTACGCGTCATTGCTTTAACTGTAGGTAGACAGTCATAACAATTTAAGCGCCTGCTAGACGATCGCCAACATGCACCTCCGACCGAGCGACCTTGATCGGCACCGACCGTGTAGACAGCTGTTTGCAGCAAAATTTCATACTACAACGGTCGGTGCCGACCAAGGTCGCTCGGTCGGAGGGGTTGTTGGCGACCGTCTAGCAGACGCTTAAATTGTTATGACTGTCTACCTACAGTCTCTAGGTTTTTAAATGAAAATAATAAAAAAGCCATAGTAATACATCAAACAGTTAATATTATTGATATTTATAAATAGCATTAAGTTAACATAAAAAGCTATGTTGGTATAAACTTTATTCATTCTAATTTTAAAGGCACTTTCCACAATGTCTAATAAACTTATGATCACTTGCCATGATCGATTATGTAACATTTAAGTAACAGATTTAAAATCTATTTTAAAATAAAAGAAATAAGATCACATTATAGAATATACCTACCCTTTTCACGAAAAAAATACGTACCGCAAATTTAACTCAATCATGGCGGGATGCTAAATTGTATTTCATTTATACCTACATATTTTAAAAATGTATCATTTTAAATATAAAAATACATGATACATGTAAGGTAAAGAAGGTACACGTAAAATATACATCTCAACAGAATTTGATTAGGCTCCAGCAACTAAGTTTAATTTACATTTTCTATCCAGAAAACTTGTGCGGCATGTAGGTACTAGTTATTAAAGGTACTGTTACACATGCTCTGTAGTAGCATGCTTGTTTGAGCATGCTCAATTATTATGTATGCAAATAGCATGCTCCTTACTAGCAACTTTCTAGATACACATGCTATTGGCTTGAAACTAGCATGCTTTCGTGCCACTAAGGAGCATGTGTAACAGTAGCTTTACAGTACCATGCGCGAGAGCATGTTGGTCAACCTAGTAGCTCTTTACTGCATTTTATTAAAATCAGAACATAACATCTTTTATTAATTTGGTTAATAATTAGACATTAGTTGTTTTACCGTCTAATACGGCTTATCTTCTTACTATTTACGTGAAAGGATAAAATTCACTGATAATGCAATGATTAATTTTAAAATCAAGAATAATGTGATCTGTGTTAACCGATTCTCCGTATCCACTTATTACATAAACCTAATTAAAAGGATTTAAACTTTTTATACAATCTTTACAAATCTTATATTATCTATACACAATGTACATATTTTTATTTGCCATTTCATTATATTTTTATTTGTTTAGCAGTAGAAACAGTAGATGAAACTGTACATTGCAATATGGCTATTGCACAAAAAAAACTAAACATAAGCTTTGGCTCAACCATTACAAACACTTCGCTTGGCGGAAAAAAGGACCTTAGCTTGTCAGTAGAAGTGTAATAAATACAGCAAAACATATATTCTCCTTAACATCCATTTGGCGTTTCTAAGTAACGCCCTCGTCATGACACGGCGAGATCTGTTAGTTATCTATACTAAGGACAAAATCAATAGTGGTGGTCACTATGTACTTTTTCACATCCCAGAGGATGGATAACTCGCTATTTAGTGTCACTTTAAGGTTTTTTGTGGTAAGCTATCTACTCGTTACAATCTATTGAACGTTTGTAAACAAAAACATTTAATATTAACAACAATAGGCAAGTGTGTAAAACCGTACTCAATAAAAACTATATCATAAGACTAAATTTTTTATACAAACATATTTCTCGAATCATTGAATACAAACAGGATAAGTGGCATAACACCATACATCCAAATGGCGCTTTATAAAAGTTTACACATTTATTTTCTATCAATTCGAGAAAGCATGTTTGTATATCATCCAGCAGTATACAAATTCCGTAGATAAAATATTTGAGAATATGGTCTTTACAGTAACACCCGACTTAGAAAATGGCACACAAGTCGACTTAGACCAAGATACTTTATGAAAATTAAATCAGTTACCATCATTCTTGGAATAATATCATTTAAGGTGATATTTAAAGTAAAATAGTAATATCATATCATTCAAGGGCAATAATGATATGTTCATAAAATTATAATAACATTCACTGTTAAAACATATGACTTCCTTTAAAGAACAACAGAAAATTATAAAACGAGTTGCTAACAAAACCAACATTTATCATTATCTAACAATACTTCGAATTAAACCAATAGATCTTAGAAATATTTCACAATGAACATGTTTTTCTTTATTTTACAAATAATCCTAGTCCACGTCACGAAGTCTGGACAAATGTCGGCGATGCGCGCGCGCGTGTCGCGTCGCCGCCGTCGCGCCGACAGAACTGTAGCAACACTCCAAATGCAGCGCAGAGACCGACTCGAGTGCCTCCTCGAGGCCTCACCAGCAGGCAGCGGCACACCCGGTTAGCCAGCTGGGCCTCATTCTGTTTTTTGCTGACAGTACAGTTCTTTTAGCGACTTCAATTCTTCTATTAGAGCCTTGTTTTGGTTTTCAAGAACGGCGACCCGATTCTCGAGGCATTTGATGTACTCCTTCTTCTTGCGCCGGCACTCCCGGGCGGCCTCGCGGTTCTTCAATAACCGAAGTTCCCGCTTGCGAGTCTGGTCTTCTAGAATGGGGCCTGTAATGATAGTACGATTTGTTCGTGTTTAGGATAAAAGACGGCAGAAGGCCGAATGAATAGTGCAGTTGATTGTGTAAACGAGCGATACTAACCGGGCACGTAGAACTGTCCGTCCTGGTTGGTGGTGGCGTACTGCACGATGGCGCCGCCGCCCGCGCCGCCCGACACCGACAGCGTGTGCAGCCCGCCGTCCGCCTGCAGCGCGCCCGCCGGGATCACTGCAACAACGAGCGCACACGCCCGGCTCAGCCTCACATCACAGCACAACCATGTTGTCATATCACCTTGCTCAACATATTCAACTTTAATCCTGATTACATTTTATAAAAATCATTCAAACAGATGAGAGACGAGTAGATATAGTCTGGCTAACCAAGTTTTGACAGATATTTCCTTGTGGTATCATGATTAAAAAAAAAGGCTAAAAGTCAGTTATCAATTTATGTCATTCATTGAAATGGTTCACGGTTTATGTTTTATTTTAAATAATATTAACAATGACTATATATCGAGTGAGGTCCGCTAACTGTTGTTTAAGCTTGTAAATAATTACGACAGTGTGACAACCCGACGTGAAGCGTAGTACATAACGAAAAACTGCAATGTTTACAAGTCGCAAACAACTTAGTACGTTGGTGCTGCATAAATATTTTGATACTTTATGTACTAGTTCTAACATTTGCCTATAACTTTGATTAGGTACGTGGTTTCACGTGGTTTTACCTATTCCGGTTTTGCCTGTAATGTAAGCAAGCAAGCAAGAAAGAACCATGCAAATGTAGTAAGTTGAACTTGACCTTCTCCGCAGTTTCCGGTTGAGTTGATATTTGGCATAGTACTTATTATCGAGCTAAGTCTTATTTACACTACATTTAATTTTTTGTCTTGATATACTAATACAATGATAACGAGAAAGTGTAAACATATGCGTTTGTCGTTGACTGTACTGTATATATAGTGATTATGTGCGCTAACTTTAAGTGCACGTCAACGTATATTTAACTTATTTTATTAGGTCACCTCACGTGTGCACAGAAAATCAAAATATTTTCTAGTATCAAAACTATAATTCCTACTACACAAAGTGTGACCAGCACAAGATTTCCCGCCAAAAGTTTGGGTAAAATTTGGTTAGCCAGACTCTGTCGAATTGAAAGTGAGGAATTGTAATTGCAAGTGTTATAATTTTGCACCTCGCTGGTATGCGATAACTTGAGACCATCGTAATGACAGAAACGAGATCGGTTGTTAGCAAGGGCGTAGTGAGGTACGGGCAGGGTAGGTAGGGCAGCTGCCGCCCCCTGAAAGAAGCAGCTGTTCCATTGCTCGTGCAGCATATATCTAGGTATATTCCGTGTTACACGGAAACGGGTACACAACACCCGGGTAGTGCCGCGAGCCCTAATATCAACTCACTCCAGCAACACATTAACAATATTCGTTGAAATGTATTCACGAAATATACTATTTTTTATGAAATACCCCCGAAGTCATTCCAGGAACGCGTCCCTAAGTAGTAGGCCACGGACAATCATAGCTATAAACATACAGTAAACAATTTAATGTTTTAAAGGTAGCTAGGCAAATTTATTTTATTACAAAATGTTATTGTAAGTTCCCAAACCGACACAATATTATTTTGGCCGAAAATTTAGTACAGTTTTTCCGACAATTCTGCGTCATTTTCGGGAACGCCGTATTTAAATGTATTTATTTTCAGCAAAACACAATAAATAACGCTCTTGTCTTAAATATCTTTTATGTAGAGAATTCAGGAAAAAAAAACTAGTTCAAATTAAAAAATAAATATTTCCATGTTGCTTATAAGAAAATATATTTTTTTAATGAGTTAATCCTCTCTTAGAATATATTTTCCAACGGGAATACCTTCTTTCCGATAAATTATTAGGTAAAAAAATTAAGATTGCATACATTTCGTCATTCCGGGAACGCTACTAAAAACCAATTAACGATCAAAAATAATATATATTTTTTACCAAGTCCATTTATGAATCGCAATAATAGTTATTTTTTGTATCTATAGTCAGTTAACTGTGAGAAATTATGTAAATATTATTTAAAACAAAACTGCAACAATGGAAATACGTTAATTCATGTTCTTATGACATTTTTTTAGATAAACTGCAAGCACACTCAATCTTTGACATGTTTATCATTTTCCATATTCATAAGAATCATAAGTTAGTAATTATTACTTTTTTGAGCCATCCCGGATTAACAGTATTCCACGACTTGTGCTCTATAAATATCTATAATTGACGTAATTTTAATTTTAAGATATCTAAACGGGTTTAGATATCAATTAAAGATTAGGCAGTCAATGATTAGAACTGGTTTCCAGGACAAAACAAAGAAAAAAAATTAAAGAAATTCTTAACTTGACATTTATCACCTTGGTGATTTTGAGCTATATTTTAAATCTATTAATATATACAGGGCGTCCCACGGCTATGCCACATGCCACATGGAGGGAAAGTACCTTGAATATTGTAGATGGAACTTTTTACTGAAGGAAGACATTAATTTAATTAAAAAAACCGGCCAAGTGCGTGTCGGACCACGCAAAACGAAGGGTTCCGTGCCTATTAAAAAGGTCGTATCGTCACAGAAATTTTACGGCACTTACGTCCTTTTCTTTGAGGAAGGCAGTTTTTCAGCAATATCTCGAAAACACCTGAACCGATCTTGTTCAAAACAATTTTCGGTGAATGCAATTAATAAGCCCTATGTCTATGAATTTTTCCATATTTTTAAAATACACCGTTCAAAAATTAGAGGGGGGGGACAGAATTTTAGTGACTTTCGGGGCGATTATCTCCGACTCTATTCACTTAATCAAAAAAATGCTAAGAAACCTTATATTTATTTTGAAAGGCCTATCGATTGATGTGCCACACGGGGGGGTTACAATGATTTTTTTTTGACTTTTAGTTTTATGTATGGAGTGCACCCCTAAAAAAATTTTTTTTGTCAATTTAATTACAAAACTATGTAGCGGCTAACAAAATACACCTATCCTCAAAATTTTATTCAAATACACCTTATAGTTTTCGAGAAAAATGCCTGTGACATACGGACAGACGGACAGACGGACAGACGGACATGACGAAACTATAAGGGTTCCGTTTTTGCCATTTTGGCTACGGAACCCTAAAAATGGGGGCTTTTGTCTGTTCTATTTTCGTGATTGAAATCATCATCTTTTAGCATGTTTTCCTATACCTGGAAAAACAAGGGCGACGGGGACGAATTAAGAATTTTCGGTGAATATTCTTACGCAAATATTTAAGGTTGTAAAAATTACATTGCAGATTCCTATTTTATATATATATATACTGTATTTAACGTAATAAATTTACTATTTTAGCAAAAAAAAAATTTGATGGGTCACATAGGGTGGCTTATTTTAAAAAGTGTATAGCTTATGTTTCAACATATATGTAGCTACTTAAGTGACTCATAATTTGACCTATTAGTATGAAAACATAGTTTTACTCTAGTCGCTATATGGGACCGAAATCTTGCTTTTATAATGCCATCCATTGAAACCTTTACTTTAAAAGAACGCTATGTACATACCTAACGCAAGCAAGTCCGAGGGCCTACCGCGAAACGATATTCGTTTTCGTTCGTGTATCCTCTTGGTCGCTCGAACTAGAAAGTGAGACTTCACCATCTGACTGAAGGTATTGGATTGAAATCATATTTAATATCAGTGTAAGTATTTGTCGCGTTGGCTTTGCACGCTCCCTAAGGCCACGTTAATGGACAGGCGGCGCGGACCTCACGTCGGAAATGCTCCAAACACGATTTACATGACTAAGTACATGTCATTACGCCGGTTAGCGACCACCTAATTTAGTGTGCTGGTTTGCGACCACTCAGGTGAATTGATAGGATATTTTCTCGTGTTTTCAGTAGATTCCTGTTTAACTAACTACTTATTAAGAAGTTGCATACGGCTCACGGTTTGTTTAGTCTGTTAAAAAGTCTTAATTCTTTAAATAAAACTTATCTTTGAGTAAAACAATATGTGATTCGAATGTTAAAAATGTTAAATATACCTAATGAAATAAAAGTTTTAGTAATTTTATTAAATTAAAATTACTAACTTAGTCTAATTAAAAGAACTGACCAATGTATACTAAAATTAATATAAAATTAAACTAAACTACTTAATAAATTAATATAATCCCATGTAAAATGAGTGACATGTAAAATTATTTATAACTAGCTTCTGCCCGCGACTTCGTACGCGTATAAATTATGGATGACATGATATTCTTATGTTTCACCATACGATACCTACTACACTGATAAATTAGATTATTACGATTTCATTTCTATAAATTATGCGTGTAACAGTTCAAATCGTAATAAACTTTGTCGTCAATAATATTTAGTTATATTGATTTACTTAATCTTTATTGCAAACGAAGTACCTAAGTAGAAGAAAAATTACCAAAACCGGAATTTAAATATTTTTAATATAAGATTTCATAATTGAAACAAATGGACCGAGCGAGGGCGAGACCCCAAAGATACTCTATATCTCCGGGTGTCTTGTCAAACTACTCCTGAGAGCCAAAGTCCTGAAGGTAAACGGGGAGGCAAGCGAGGCCGAAGGCTGAGCTTTTCGTAGGAATGAAAGTCCCAACGTACCGTTATAGATAGCGCTCCATATGCGAGCCAGAGCATAGAAGGCCCGAGGGCGAGACTCCATGGATACTTACTATCCACAGGTGTCTTGCAAGCGAAACATGAGCCTTAAGTCCCAAAGTTGAGGGGTGAGGCAAGCGAGCCCGAAGGCCGAGCTTTTCGTATGAATGAAAGGCCCAACCTAACCAACCCTTCAGAGTGCGCTCTCTATGCGAGCCCGAGGGCCGAAGGCCCGAGGGCGAGCCTTCACGAACACTAACTAAACCCAGGTGTCTTGCAAGCGAAACCGGAGACCAAAGTCCCGAGCGAGAGAAGTCAGAAGAAGAGCGGCGAGGCAAGCGAGACCAAAGGCCGAGCTTTTCGTTGGAATGATAGGCCCAAAGAACCGTTTTAGAGAGCGCTTCCTATGCGAGCCCGAGGACTGACGCACACTATCTCCAAGTGTCTTGAAAGCGAAATCTGAGTTCCAAAGTCCCGAAGGTGAGTGGCGAGGCAAGCGAGCCCGAAGGCCGAGCTTTTCGTATGAATGAAAGGCCCAATACATCGCTTCTATGCGAGCCCGAGGGCCGAAGGCCCGAGAGCTAGCTCATGCGGACGCTCACTATACCCGAGTGTTCATAATAATATTTCTGAATGTCACAAACGCTGAAGTTTTATACATAAAAACCGGCCAAGTGCGTGTCGGACCACGCAAAACGAAGGGTTCCGTGCCTATTAAAAAGGTCGTATCGTCACAGAAATTTTACGGCACTTACGTCCTTTTCTTTGAGGAAGGCAGTTTTTCAGCAATATCTCGAAAACCTCTGAACCGATCGTGTTCAAAACAATTTTCGGTGAATGAAATTAATAACCCCTGTGTCCATGAATTTTTCCATATTTTTAAAATGCACCGTTCAAAAATTAGAGGGGGGGGGACAGAATTTTAGTGACTTTCGGGGCGATTATCTCCGACCCTATTCACTTAATCAAAAAAAATGCTAAGAAACCTTTTATTTATTTTCAAAGACCTATCGATTGATGTGCCACACGGGGGGTCACAATGAATTTTTTTTTTTTAACTTTTAGTTTTATGTATGGAGTGCACCCCTAAAAAATTTTTTTTTGTCATTTTAATTACAAAACTATGTAGCGGCTAACAAAATACACCTATCCTCAAAATTTTATTCAAATACACCTTATAGTTTTCGAGTAAAATGCCTGTGACATACGGACAGACGGACAGACGGACAGACGGACATGACGAAACTATAAGGGTTCCGTTTTTGCCATTTTGGCTACGGAACCCTAAAAACCGGCCAATTGCGAGTCGGACTCGCGCACGAAGGGCTCCGTACCATTATCTATGAAAACGGCAAAAAAAACAAGTCTGTTGTATGGGAGCCCCAGTCCGACTCGCACTTGGCCGGTTTTTTAGTATTTGTTGTTATGCGGCAACAGAAATACATAATCCGTGAAAATATCAACTCTAGCTATCACGGTTCTTGAGACACACAGACGCCTGGTGACAGACAGACGGACGGACGGACGGAGTCTTAGTAATAGGGTCCCGTTTTTACCCGTTGGGTACGGAACCCTAAAAAAAGCAATTTAAACTGCATTCATAGATTTATAAATAATCACATGGTTGAACCGGGAATCGAACCCGCTACACGAGAAAAAAAATACTCTGTAGCTTTATCATACCGATGGAAAGGCTTCATCGTAAGGATTATTTATTGCTAAATAGCATAGTGTCAGAAATAAAAGGAAGACCATGAATTTTGAAGAAGAAGCGAAATAATCAAAACAGTGAGACTTTGTATTCAACAGAATGGGACTCATTTTGAGTATTTGATAAAATTAACATTTTTAATTCAAAATTTATGAATTTATTGATTAATTTTGAAATGAAAATGTTAAAATTCATGGTCCTTTTATTTCTGACACTATGTTATTTAGCAAAAAAGAGGCGATAAAGCCTTTTGATCGGTATGATAAAGCTACAGGGTAATTTTGTTTCTCGTGTAGCGGGTTCGATTCCCGGTTCAACGATGTAATTACTTAAAAATCTATAAATGAAGTTTAAATTATTTTTTAAACTAAAATAATGTCTTCATTCAGTAAAAAGTTCCATCTACAACATTCAAGGTACTTTCCCTCCATATGGCATAGCCGTGGGACGCCCTGTATATGATTTTTTATTGTGTATTTATTTTAGTTGTTATAACGTAAGGATTTCAAAACTGAAAATTGATGTTTATGGTTAAATTAAAAGCAAATTAATATTGTAGTTAGTTATACCATTCATTGTTCTAAGCCAATGTTAGGGTTCTAAGTCTGTCGGTCTTTCTATCCATATGTCTACTCTACATACTCGTGCATAAAAATAATTAGGGAGGCAATTGAAAGACAATTTTTTTTAAATACTGCATGTAGTATGGCACACCATTCGATAGGTCTTAAAGATGTTGAACAAGTTTTTTCATTAACTAAATGTTGTTGAAGGTAATTTGGCTCCATTAATTAGTCGCAAAAGTTGTTTCAAATCGCGCGATCTAAAACTATGGAAATAACTGAAGAAACTAAAATAGTGCTTGATGAACACTTACAACGAATATTGTTTTGAACAAGATGGTAAAAAAACTTGAATTAGGTATAGACAAATGAAACAATAGTAGATTGTATGTCAAGGGGCTAAAATAAGCCATATTATCGCGAGACCTCACTTCGCTCGGGAAAATATTTCGAGGGGTGATATGGCTTTTAGACCAGAGTTATAGGTACACTCTACTTTTCTCTTCGACTACGAGAAAATAGTAAAACAAAGATTATCCATCCACAATCAATAACAAATTCTACGGCGAAGAGATTTTCAATTTAGCGTGTTTTTTTTTACTAAACTGCTTTGACATAGCCTACCCTATAGTCTGGACGTTTAGGTATTTAAAGAAATGTAAACAAAAAACACCACGTGGTCTTTCAGCCAATAAGATAATACCATAGATACAAAAAGTTGCTATGATTGGTTGAATGACCAAGTCACGTGGGTTTTTCTGTTTACATTTCTTTAAATACCTAAACGTCCAGACTTATCTGACCGTCTACAGGCGTATCCAAACGGCCGCGCGGCGGACAGCGTATGGGCACAAGATAAAGCGAGATAGACAGCAGTCTATCCCACTCAATCTCATAGCTTATGCCGCCATGCAGTCAATCACGCTTGAACGCGCTATTAACGGTCAGTGGCGTTTTCTTTTTTATGATTTGTAATTAGGGACTAAAAAACACCTGATGTTTAATTGGTCGAATTTAATATGTAGCTGTATTCTGGTTGGTAGAAACCAAAGAGAAATGTTTTTTGAAAGAGTTGTGATTGATGGAATTAATATGGTGAAGTTATTTGATTGGTCAAACTAAATGTGTTAAAAATCTTAATACATATTTTCCTTAGGGGCTAAATGTACTACTTTAACCCCGTTTATTAAGCCTAATATGACACACTTTTCGAGCATGAGAAGTGAAAAAGGACGTAATGCGTTTCTAATGAAAATATGCTCTTCAGTGCCGTTAGTTTTTCATGTAGAACTGTATTGTTACCTACTTTACGGCACCCGAGTGTGCCCTTAGCCAGTTTTTTCGTTTTATACGACAACCACAACCACGTGTCCATAATTAACGCTCTATTTCTGATACACTGCATTACATTTAACAAGTCACACTGCAAGCTACGTAATATTTATAACATAACTTAGGCTGTTTTTTCTTTAGCAGAGTTATTACCTGATAATTATGTGCAATGGTTTACACACACAAATCACCTTTATACATATTTATATTGATTCTTATGACAAATACAAGTTTGGAAGGTAACTATATAAAGATTGTGCTCTCTACCTCTCTTTTGAGTTGGATATTAGTATATAAAATTAAAATAATTTAAAACGTTATATTACCGTGCAACTGTTAAATACCTACTACATTCTAACATTATTTTCAGATGGAGGTGAGCATGACGTCATCGGCACTAACTCGTACCGGATTACGTCATCGGATGGAATAACAATCGGCAAGCGCTTCTGATGACGTCATCATGTTCTTTTAGAAATGTAACATATTGTACATAATATTCCTCCTCATCGTTCAGACAGTATGAATTGACTTGAGTATTGCAACAATTATTTTAGATGTTGGTTTAAGATAAAATATACTTATCATTCTTATCAATCATCAATAATTAATTGTTATTTTTTGATGAATGGAATTTGAAAAATGCAATAATTCCAAACTTTTAAACATTTGTAGCAGGGTGGACACAACTTTCCAATACTAAAATCATTGAATAAATAACGATATTTTTATACATATATAATATAACCCTATAATTTCTACTTAATACAACATATTATACAATTATAAACTTAAAATATATATTTAAAAATAAATTAAAGTAGACAGGTGTAATGTAAATATTAAACCACAATGAATTGTCGGTCAACAGTTTCCTAATTCGTGTTGTGGTTATTTATCTCACTCAATAAATAAAACAAAGAACTTAACTAACAACTATTACAACATTATTTTATAAATTTAATTTAGTCTAATTCAATGTTATATTTAGAAAAATATGCACACAAATAGGAGTAGCCCAAATCCCTTATTAGGTTATTACTAATGCAATTAAAATTGGACAATTAGGATACTGTCAGCAATATGTACATTAATAGTTAATAATCAATGTTTGGTGAAGAAACACAGAACGATGACACCAGGTGGTGACTGCCACACAGGATGATTGTTTAATGATTGTACCTGGTTAGTGACATAAGTGGCACACAAAAACTGAGTCAGCAGCGGAACATTGAACTGACCTGGTGCATATGATAAAGGGGATGACAGCGACACTTCATTCTCGCATCCTGGTCTAGACCCCATGCGATTGTCTGTAATGGTAGCAGGCTTTATACTTTTGAGAATTCAACCGTCTCATAATTTCATCAATGCAATATTAATTTGAGCCTTATTATTTTCATGTTATTTTTATTTCATTTATAAGATAACTGAACTCTTATTCAGTTTTTTACACTCACCTGGATACTGTACTTATTGAGAGAAAATTACTTGAACCCAGAGTTTATACATTTGCCAAGTAAAATATATCTTAACTCAATTAAGGTCCATAAAAAAGCACAATCTTTATACTTATTCTACAAACATCTATAGTTCTATACTAATGATAAGGAGGTAACATCTGTAAAATGAAAGTTTGTAGCTTCATATGTAAAAGGCAATCTTCTAAAACTATTCATCTGATTTAAAATAAAAATTCACCACTATATACAGTGGACCTTTGGGATGGACATAAGCTATATTTTATCCTGTGGCTCCACCTGGGTTCTTTGTAATACTGGGGCGGAGCCGCGTGGACACCATAATATATATATATATATATTTCAGCGGCTATGAGGAAATAAAATGAACTTATATATTTGACTCACCAGCTATCTCTGCTCCACCCAGGTCATTCAGTATTTTACGGTATGATGGACGCCGGGTCAGCATTTCCCGATATTTTCTTTTTGGACTGTCATCATCACTACAGCTGTCATCACTGCAAGATTGCCCCTGGGAGTTTGCTAATGTGGTTGGTTCAGGTTTAATCTATAATCCAAAAATGAATTAAGTAATATTTTTACATACCTATGTTTAATGTATTATATGTATGTATTTTCATTGTCACCCGATTTTATTTAGAGTTCCAATACAAAGAAAACACTTGTTTATTTATATTTAACCCAGAATTTTGTAATAATTATTCAAAATACAGAAGAATCAATTGCAATTTTGTATAAACGAAAAACATTATGAACAGTGAAATTTACTTGGGAAGATTAATGTTTTGTATATGCTAAAGAACAAAATAATGTGATAATAGTAGTAAATGAACTCAATAAAGTAATGTTGTCTACCTGCAATGTTTGCAAAGTGCCCTGTGTAGTGTGGATAACTGAGCTTGGTTTGCTGACAAGTATAAGATTTCCTTTTGGTAACTGCACAGATTGAATATTAGAAGCTGTCTGAATCACTGACTGTTGGTTTGCCTGTATCACTGAGTGAACCTGTAAAACAAATAATTATACTTAGAGCTTAAATGTATAATGACATTTTCTATTTGATATCAAGAATAATAAAAAAAAAAACATGAGTAGATAATGATTGTTTATCTTTAGTAGGTATAGAATATGTAATATCATAACAAACACCTGTGCGGGCGCCTGCATGGTGGTGACGGCGACGACGTGCGCGGGCCCCGCGGCCGCCGCGCCCGCTCCTCCGCCCGCCAGCGGGTCCGCTCCACCAGCGCCGCCAGAAGTTCCATTCTCCTCCACCATTCCCTCCATGCCCACTAAGGCCACCTAAAATATTCAAGGTCAACTTTCTGTGTATTCCTTGTGCCGTTCTTGTATACACACACTATTCGTATTATCAATCGATGCCGTCTAATTCTTATAAGACTATAGCGATATCCTAAAACGGACTCGTCGCGTCATAGTTGCGAAATTTTCCCTATTGCGTCTATTAGCATGAAGGAACGCTACGTATTTAATAACGTTCCTGGGACTCATACAAAAGGTTGCATGTGATCTATTATTGTGGACTATATCCATATTTGCTAACCAAAATTTTAGACCGTGACAGGTAGCAAGTTCTGTCTTCAATACGAGCACTCACCAGTTACGTATTCCTCGTCACCGTCTATGCTGCGTCCGGAGTGGGCGAACGGGATGGTACGTAGTAGCCACGTCAACTGCGAGAAGACTCGTCACTGGCGGAGACCTATGATCTTGTATGCGTCATAACAATATGGCCGAAAATTGTAGGACATGCGCACTTTCCACCTACGGTAAATACTGACAGCGAGAAGTCAACAAAGTATCAAACTTCACTTCGTAGATTTCGTTCTACTGCCATAACCACAGATGGTAAACAAAGACATACTATGAAAATTTGAGATTAAATTTTATAAATAAACATTGCTGCCAACAATGAAGTAGTAAACCAACAAATGCAATTCCATTGTCTATTGATATACTAAAGGCACGTCCACACTAGGTCATGAAACGGCGCTCCCACGCAAATCGAAACTCGAAGTTCCCGAAACGAAAACGAACTTCATTTGTGTATCTCTCTCTTTGTGGCTCGAGCTAGCAAGTGCGACAAAGACGGAGATATACGAAAGAATATCGTTTACGTTTCGCGCATGTTTCGCGGTAGGCCCTCTGTCACTCGAGTACAGTAAGTGCGATAGGATGGAAATATCCAACCGAATTTCGTGGTTATGCTCGAAGCTGCGGGGCTACCGCGAAACGAAAACGAGCTTCGTTCTTGTATCTCCGTCTCTGTCGCTCGAAAGAGCAAGTGCGACAGAGACGGAGATACACGAACGAAAACGAACATCGTTTCGCGGTAGGCCCTCTGCTATCGGTAGAAGTGGGTAAGTTACACGGTAAGTAAACTGTGAGTAAGTAAGTAAATATATAACTTGCGGTATAGTGAGACAGCTATGGTGGATTGTCAGTATTTACTCACCGTGTATAGGCCGCAAAGCGTTCTAATCTGCCAAACGAACGAAATCGGCGGTCGGCGGATTGCATACTTTAAAAAAAAACTGTCAGTGTCATATTTGTTTGTTAGAAATTTTAAATTTGACTCTTTGACTTATAAAAAATATTAGGACCGATTGTTTGGATTTACATTTTACACATTTTACACGAAAGTTGTTGCCTGCTTATAAATGTCTCTTAAAGAAAGTTTTGAAAATAATTTTGAGGATTTCATTGAAACGTCGGCGACTACGGTACTGAATACAGCACAGGATGCGGTATAAACATTTTGTACACTTCTATTTTTTCCTGAATCGTTCAAGATGCTTATTGTTGATTTTGAGCCGAAAATTTTACTGATAGTCACTTTAGTGACAATAAAGTTTAAATATGTATTATTTTCAGATTTCGCCAAACTTGCACGCAAAATTACAAAAATATACTGCTTCTAAACTTCATACTTTAACTACCGGGATCTTTTATGATAACACAGTGTACACAGGGTCTGCTGGATTGGCACTTTATTATTTTATGTCCGCTCTGAATAAGAAGGAGACAAACAATGAAGCCCTTAAGGTAAGTAGCAAACTTGCCTGTTACCAGAGTTGACTGACATGAGTGCTACGTTAATTTACATATTCATTTTAGTAATATACTTGAAAATGAATACATGTATTGACTTTTTTTCAGAATGCCCTTCTTTATTTAAATATTAATAATCTGAAAGGTCGTAGAATATCCTTTCTGTGTGGAGATGCAGGACCACTAGCTTTAGCCACTGTAATATCGTACAAATTACGATCAGACAGTACTGATTTGCCTGATTATAAATCAATAGCACAAAGGTATTTTATTACAAGGGATATGATGACAGACCTAATATATTTTTAGATAGTTTATAATATTCTAATGATCTTTTCAGACTCATGTCTCTGATGGCACTGTTGAAAAATTCTCCTGATGAGCTTCTCTATGGAAAGAGTGGCTACTTATATGCTTTGCTGTTTGTCAATAAACATATACAGGAAAAAACTGTTATTCCTGGACATCACATCGAAAAGGTGAGCCTTAGCCACCTTCAACTGAATTGTAACTTTCCATGATTGTTGCACTATTTAATCCTTTCATTGTCTATGCTACTAATACCTGCATATATCACATTGCCAGCAAGGACGCGAATTCGCGTGTGCTGCAACTGAGTTGATAATGATGAATATTACAAATTCCAAAAAGGAAGTGGTGTGCATGTCTCATTGGCACATACTTTTTGTATGAGAACCCATTACTGACATCTGGATTCTCAACACTGAAAATGTAGCACAATCAATTATTATCATCAACACTCAATCAAACATATAATTTCTGTTTTCCAAGTATTTGTTTTGAGCCTCTTTCTGAGCCCCACCAGTAGATAGAATTGACATTTGCGATGGGAAAAAAAAGTCATTTCCAATATACATATAAGGGGAAATGCAGGAGTAAGTAGCTGGTAGTAGATGGTAAAAAATATTCCAATTATTTTTTCTTTGCCTGCTTTGATTATGAGACGATTACGAGTATGAGTCTAACTCGCGCGGCTGCGGTTTATAGATGCTTGAAATCTGCCATTTCAAAACCAGAGATGTCATCTTTTAAGCTCCCTTTTGATGTGGTAATGTAAGAATGATTGTATGTTGTAATTGAGCAGAATCTTAGGAGTAGAATCCAAATAAATGTTTTAGTAAATAAAAATATAAAACTTATGAAATTTTATAAAAATTAGGAGGAAGAGGAGGATGTAACCATATTTACTGTAGTCTAGGCCTGCCCCGTCTGCACTTGCCTTACGCTTTTAACTGGCTATTTTTAGGACATTGATGTGCATATCAATTTCATAACGTACACTTTATATCATCATCATCATCATATCAGCCGAAAGACGTCCACTGCTGCATAAGCCTCCCCCAAAAAGTGCCAAATTGACTAGTCCTGCGCCACCCGCATCCAGCGGACTCCCGCGACCTTTACCAGGTCATCAGTCCACCTTGTGGGGGGCCTACCCATACGGCGCCTTCCGGTACGTGGTCGCCACTCGAGAACCTTTCCGCCCCAACGGCCATCAGTTCTACGTGCAATGTGTCCTGGATCCGCCGGGCTGGTAATGTGGGGATGACAATGCTGCGCTCGGGTGGAGCGTGCGGCCGAACAAAACAACCGTCCACATATACCGCACCAAACGCTGACAACGCTCGCATACTGAAGCTCGGCCGCATGTCTTAAGTCCGGAGAGCCGCGGCTCGCAACAGGAACAATTGTTAAAAATTCTTACAATAGCACTCAACCGCGCACCACGACACAGGCGGGCGCGAGTTCCTTACAATCGGACGATAGCGTGACGAGCGCTACCACTTCGCAGGAACAAGCACCAAACAGGATGGCCATTATCAAATCCTTCAACATGGACAGGTACAACCCAGAAATTTATCGCATCAGCGATTCAATATTTAGAATTCTTTGAAGCCAAGTGTATGATGATGAAGACCTGAAGAAAGACCTTCTTCTTAATTGCATAACGCCCGACATATTTCGGGAAATAAAAACGGCTCTTACCCCTAATTTTGAAACAAATACGTATGCAGACATCCGAACCAAACTTTTGGATTTATATCGAATCAAGAGAACGAGATACCGTGCTCTCACTGAATTTTGGAACTCACTATGCAGCACTATGCTAATCGGTTGAAGGCATTGAGCATAGACTGCGGCTATGACGACAAGTTACTAGAGCGTCAACTTCGTGATAGATTTGCGACGGGCCTAAATCACACTGAACTCGAAACGGATCTAAAACAAAAGTGGCCTAATCTAACGGAAATCATAAATGGATAGTGAAGTATCATTTGCCACACTATTTACAATTGCACAATCACGAGAGCAAGCGGAACACGACACGCCATCGACAAGCATCAAACGCATCAAAAAGAAAGCTAACCTCAGCACTGACAAACAAAGGCCAACTAATTATAGAAGCCCACGGAAAATACGCTCTAGCCAATGTCTACGCTGCGGCAAGCACGATAAACATGACCTAGCAAACTGCTCAGCCAAGAAGTATACATGTGAAGAATGCAACACTGAGGGACACTACGAAAGTTGCTGCATAAAAACTGGCCGAGCGTACATTGTGCGAGACCGACCTAAAACGCCCAGACATAAACTACTACAGATAGCAGAGCATCGTCTTGCACTTACTCCTCGGAAGATGATATCACTGATGATGAGCTTGTATGCAATGTTTTACCAAAGCGCATTAGAGACTGCAAGAGGATTGACACTGTTATCAACGGCACACGCTGCACCATGGATTCCGACCCAGGATCAGCATATTCAATAATAAGCACGGCATTTTGGTGACAAATTGGGGCTCCAACATTAACCAAAGCACCCAGGTTGAAAGCCTACTGCAACTACAAGCTCAAGTCAAAGGGCCTTACAGACGTGATGGTAGAAGTTGAGGGAAAACGGAGGCTCGTACCCGTAGTCATCATGAATGATGCCGATCCAATGCTGTTTGGCTTACAATGGAGCGAGGCTTTCGGGATGGAGTTTCCCAAGCCTGTATACTCTATTAAGAACGCAGCAACATCAACGCCTACAACTTTGGAACATGTCGTCAACAAGTATAAACAAATCTTTGACGGCAAGCTGGGTAAGGTTGAGAATTATGTAGTAAATATCCACGTCAAGCCTGGAGCTGAACCGGTACATTTGCCGGCACGACCTATCAAATTCGGAATGAAAAGGAATATCGAAAAAGAGATTGCACGTCTCGTGGCGGAAGGAAGTATATATCAAGTTGATCCTAACATCACACCTGTGGAGTGGGCGACACCCACTGTTAATGTCGTGAAACCAAACGGTGACATTAGGATCTGCGGAGACTACAGAAGCACGCTGAACCATGTCCAGATCAAACACTTACACCCGGTTCCACTTTTTGACACACTACGGCAAAAACTTGCACACGGACAAATATTTTCGAAAATAGACCTAAAGGACGCCTACCTTCAATTCGAAATAGCTCCTGAATCAAAGAAGTACTTGACTCTGTCCACACATAAAGGATATTTCCGCTACAATCGCATGCCGTTTGGAATCTCTACAGCGCCCTCTATATTTCAACATTACTTAGACGAACTACTAAGCGACATACCAAACACGGCTGCTTACTTCGACGACATTGCAGTAGCAGGAAGAGACATGAAGAAACATTTACACACGCTATGCATTATCTTCGAGCGTTTACAGACAGCTGGTCTAAAAGTAAATCTAAAGAAATGTTCATTTTTGAAAGAAGAAATAGAATACCTCGGACACACAATAAATAAAGAAGGCATACGCCCAACACAGAGTAAAATCGAAGCGATTTCCAAAGCTTCCATGCCTTCTAACTCAAAAGAACTGAGGTCATTCCTCGGGCTCGTAAATTTTTACGAACACTTTATTTCGCACCTTCACGGCCTATGCGCAGACCTCCACGAATTAACTAGTGGCAGACAACCGTGGCGCTGGACAGAACATGAGACGCAGATTTTCGAAGCCACAAAACAATGCATTGCTTCATCAAAACCGCTGGCTGCATTCGACGAGGATCGACAAATTTTCCTTGCATGTGACGCTTCGGAAAAAAGGTGTTGGAGCTGTACTGTTTCACAAAAACGGCAACACAGAACGCCCCATAGCATAGCTAACTTCGAACGGCTGAAACCAAATACTCAGTTATCGATCGGGAAGCACTTGCTATCTTATTTGGAATTAAAAAAAATTACCAATATTTGCGTGGAACTAAATTCATCTTGCTTACTGACCACAAACCCTTAATACATATTTTAGGTTCTCAACGCAACCTTCCTAAAGTAGCCAACAACAGACTTGTAAGGTGGGCATTAATAATTGGCAGTTATAATTACGATATATGTTATCAAAAGGGAGAAAACAACGTACTAGCAGATTGCCTCTCCAGATTACCGAACCATGAGACCCGCCCATCAGTAACAGAGCGTTTAATACACAGAATAGAATCACGTCTGTTAGATGTCAGAATGGCGGACTTACATCTCTGTGAGGATATTTTAAGGGAAAGAACTAAACAAGACCCGGTGTTATCGGAAGTGTTAAGATGTATGTAAACTGGCTGGAGGGAGTTGCAATATACAAACAGCTTAAAACATTATTTCAAAAAACGCAGTGAGCTGTCAGTAGAGAGCAAAATAGTAATTTGGCAAGGCAGAATGGTAATCCCAGGGAACCTACAACGCAAAGTACTGACCTACCTTCACAGAGGACATCCGGGCATATCCGTAATGAAAGCTCTTGCACGGTTCTATGTTTGGTGGCCATCCATTGACGAAGATATAGACGAATATGTCAAAAGATGCGGTAGATGCCAACAAAATAGACCTCATAACCCTGAACTTCCCGTTTATTCTTGGTCAATTCCAGAAAAAGTGTGTGAAAGAATACATATTGGCTTTGCGGGGCCTTTTGAAGGTACTTACTGGTTAGTCCTAAGTGATGCCTTATCAAAATGGATAGAAATTAGACCTATGAGCACTATCACTACATCTAAGCTTTGTGCCGTCTTGGATGATATATTCTGCACCTTTGGCCTTCCCGAAATAATAGTGTCAGATAACGGCCCACAATTCTCGTCATCTGAATTCAAATACTACTGTAAAAGTAATGGCATTTTACATATCAAGGCATCCCCTTACCACCCACGTACCAATCGTCTCGCAGAGCGGCTTGTGAGAACGTTTAAATCGAGATTTGCATCGGCTACAGAGCCTCATCAGCAGCATTTACGTGAGTTTCTGTTCACTTATAGGATTACACCGCATAACACTACGGGCAAATCACCGGCCGAGGTAATGTTCGGGCGACAAATAAATACGTTGTTGTCCAATATTCGCCCCAACGGAAGAAGAACCCTACATTTTAAACAAGTTAAATCCAACATTTAAGCCACACCGCAAAATGCAGATTTTATACCCGGAAGCAATGTGCACCATTAGAACACGCCTTGAAAAGGCCTGGCAGCCCGGAGTCATAGCCAAACGCAAACACCGTTATTCATACACCATTTCAACACCGGACGGAAAAACCATCAGGCGACATGCAGACCACATTCGTCCACGGTTACCATCACCGTCACCCAATAGTTCCCCTGAACCACCAGAGAACTTACAGTCTCAGAATGCCTCACCAACGGACTTGTTTCAAACACCTACTGCAACGCCCAGTGACGGAACGTCGGGAGTAGCACCGTCCACTTCGAACTCTATTCCAGCACCTATTTTATGTGATGTCCCAACTGTCCCAGAAGTCCCAGAACGTTTGTCACAGGGCCAGGACAACGTGATGCTGCCAACGTATGCCTCGCCCGCTATGGCAATACAGCACCGTAGTCATCGTGCAACCAGACCTCCTCGTCGACTGATCGAGGAAATGTGACGAGGATGGGATGGGACGAATGTAATATAACCGACCTCCATCCTTTGTCTTGACTTAAAAAAGGAAATTTAGACACATCATTATGTCATTGATTTTTATTGTAAACAAACGACATAAACGTGTTATGATCTTAAATTGAGTTTATTTCAATATTAGATTTCTTTGTAGGTGGTAAATGCCATACTGAAATCTGGGAGAGAATATGCCCAGGAAGTAAAATCAAGCAGCCCTCTCCTCTGGCAGTGGCATGACAAGGTGTATTTGGGAGCAGCTCATGGAGTAGCCGGTATACTTTATATTTTATTACAGGTAACTACCTAATGCTTAAATGGGCGCGTCCACACCAGACGCACGCTCGACCGAGCCGGCCGCAGGCATGCAGCTGAGCATGTGGACGCCTCGCCCGAGCGTGTGGACTGGCTCGGGTGAGCCGTGCGGGTGAGCACATGTGGACTGGCTCGGGCGAGCGTGCGTCTGGTGTGGACCCACCCATTTACTATCATATTCAACATGCTTCCTTCTTCCACTAGAATGACAACTATGGTCTGTTACGTGACGTGTACGAATATGCCAGCTACCTTAATCAAATTTGCAAAGATGTAGCAAGTCGTACTTACATAAATACTTTCAATTTAAAAGGAACATTAAACCAAAAATCAACTTCCTTAAGTAAATAATCATCATCATCATATCAGCCGAAAAACGTCCACTGCTGGACATAGGCCTCCCCCAAAGAGTGCCACAATGACCGGTCCTGCGCAACCCGCATTCAGCGCATAAATAATGTGCAGTTATAAACTTGACACGACTTTTCTGGTGAAACTCGTCAGTTATTTACCTATGGCAAGATTAAACCAAGTTTTTTACCTCTAAAATTATTATGTTACAGGCCCAAGCATATATCTCTGCGAATGACATGGAAAAATTAATTAAACCTACTCTGGACTGGCTAGTTGTTCAAAAACTCCCCAGCGGCAATTTTCCATCATCTTTGGGTAGCGCTTCAGGCGATCGCCTCGTACAGTGGTGTCACGGAGCCCCTGGTTTCGTGCCTTTGATGATATTAGCCCAGCAGGTACATTATCTCAGATATCTGTTTCAGAAATGCTACAATTAAGTTGGTATAACATTAATTATTGGCGACAAAGCGGCTGCATTTTCAACTTAACTCTACAGGAGCGACAAGAACGGCTGCCTTACCGATAGCGCTACTGATAAGCCAGCCGCGACGTCACAACGGGGGACGGTTCGCGGGGACTGTCCGCAGATTCACAAAACACTCGCGCTGCGTACCGCACATATTGTTCGCGAGCCACCTATTTATTTGTAATTAATTAACTTTCGAAATTAAAAGTCCAGTCCATTAAAAGTGTTTCCAGTCCACTCGCATTTTTACTAGTCTAGATATCCTTCAAGCTTTGAACGAGGCACACATATATTATTGGTAACACATTACACTTGTAATAAAAGCTACAGCTAGAATTAGGTAATTACAAGTGCTTCATCATCATCATCATCATCAATGGCCTTTGAGTCTATTACAGACTATACAAGCAGTGTCAAGGACGGAGACAACGTCTTCCATGGCTGTGTAATCCAATGCGGGAGCGGCATATACGACCGCAAGCCTGGCAGGTGTAATTTGCCCGCGGCGAACAGGTGAGACGTTGATGCCGCTTGGCTCGTTTATCTGCGAGTGTCTGAAACCATGCTTCATCGTGGACTTTACGACCATCGAACACCAGTTTGCGCCATTTGTCCCTGTCCACGGCAAGGTCCTCCCACTTGTCAACCGGGATGTTGAATGAGTTCATATCTCTCTTGGCACAGTCCTTATGCCGCAGCATCGGCCGGCCGACACTTCTTTTGGCATCAGCTACGGCCCCAAGCAGTACACGCCGCGGCAAACGCGATGGATGCATTCGATGCTTATATTGTAAGAAAACAAGATACTATGGCGATCCAAAAGTAATGATAGTAGAATACTTTTAATGGCTGAATAAAGTAAAAAGAGCTGTTAAATTTTAAAGCGGTTATTGGCTAGTGAAATAAAAAATATATTAAAAAAAATATATATATCTGTCAGTGAGTTAAATGCATTTATTTGTGACTTGTCTTTTAATCAATCAATAAGTTAAAATTGTGAGTCGATCATCCCCGCATTATTTTTTCTTTATTTCCTTCTTATTTGGCTTTATCTTAATTTCATTCTGTTTAACTACATACTTGCTTTATGAGCCGGTGCAGAATCTTACTGGAATACCCAGTGTCTGTTATTGAACATTGTACGTGAAAGAGGTTCCACAACGTTTGCTAGGATGGTATTTTGATACACAGCGGCACTAATTTTTACACTTTTTTCACAGAAAAACACTTCAGTTAGGCCTAAATATGACACTCCAAGCCAAACCATGACCGATGACGGATGGTGGCCACGTTGGACGCGGGGGATACGCCTGCTCGCTTCTTCACTAGTCGTTGCGTAAACTTTATCATTTTGCTTATTGAATGTTTCCTCCACAGTAAAAATTTTTTCGTCCGAAAATAGAATTTCGCGGTATTTTTTACCCGCGTACCGCTTTAAGAGTACTCGCGATCTTTGAAGCCTAATTTTTTTCAGACGAGCATTCAGAAGATGTGCGATTTTTTTTCGATAAGCCCGAAGTCCTAAGTCTTCATTAATCACCCTTTTAATCGTGGGTCTGCTTATACCCATCTGAAGACTTAAAAGTTTTTGCTTACGTATAGGATTTCTTCGTATTCGCTCCTTCACGGCCTTGATGACGGCTGTAGTCCGAACCGAGCGTGGACGCCCATTTCTCTTTCTATCCTCGACAGAAGAAACTTCCCGGTATCTTTTAATGATACGATATACGAACCTTAGCGTGATTTTCAAATTTTGTAATAGTTTGGTGCGTAACCACAGCGGTGTAATGCGATAACAGCGAAACGGTCTTCTGTCTGCGTCCACTCCATGTTTGAAAATGGCGGCAATGTTATTTTTTTTATTTACTAAATGTTCGAAATTCAAATCTGATACTTATTTTTCCAGCCAGAGTTCAAATTTCGAAATTCGAACCGTGTGACAGAACTTATGACCAGACTACGTACTTTTGGATCACCCCTCGTATTTATATTTGTTTCAGATTTATGGAGAAGAGAAATATATGAGAATAGCGTCGCAGTGCGGATATGTCGTTTGGGAACGAGGTCTGTCCACGAAAGGTTACAGCATCTGTCATGGCGTTAGTGGGAATGCCTACGCTTTCATCCAGCTTTATCAGGCAACTAAGGTTAAATTACAATGATCATTCAAAACATACTATTGCAGTTAGGTGACTTACCAATCACCGTAATGCTTAAATTGTCTATACCCTATAATATCGTGCGATTCCTAGAAAAACCATATAGAAACGCAAAATCACTAGTATTTTTATATTTGGAAAGCACTTAATGATCGAAATAAGTAAAACTAGTACGGTCAAGGACTTTAATTGTTGAGCCATTTAGGTGTCAACTAATTTTGGTTTTTAATACCTAGTTAAGTTAATGTCCAGTATAAACTACTCCTTTGTCTCTGTGTGTCTTTTGTGTAGTGAATAAATGTCTTCTTTTCTTTTCTTTTAAACTAAAGCCCTAAATGGCTCAACAATTAAAGTCTGTGAATGTACCTAATGTTTATTGAAAGTGCCTTAACCCTTAACCAGGCGGTGGTAGGGGGGGATTTAAACCTGAATATGAGCGTCATTTTATGTATATTTTTGTTGTCTTATTTTCTTGAAGCCCCCTTCCCCCACGAAATTAAAACCTGGTTATGCCCGTGTATAGTCATTCTCGGCGCTTTGGGCGTCGCGTCCCGCATTAAAATGGCCTTTTATAAGGCAGTAGGAAGTATATTCCCACCATCTTGAACTTTATCGCTATGTGATAGGGTTCAATTCTATGAAAAACGGACGATTTTATTAACAGGTACTGTTGTATTTTTCAGAAACCAATCTATTTGTACCGGGCATGTTGTTTCATGGAGTGGTGCGCCACGGAGCGCAGCGGCACGGAGCAGCACGTCCCCGACCGCCCCGCCTCGCTCTTCGAGGGTCTGGTCGGCCCACTCTACCTCGCCGCTGATCTCATCAACCTCCCGAACGCACATTTCCCAGCATTCACTGTCTAGTATCTTCTATTATTTACCGTGCCTTCAAATACGTTATAAAAAAAAGTTTGATTTGTAAAAATATTTTATTGCTTAAATCTAGCGATTCACATTAATTTAATATCACCTTGTTTAAGTTTTTACAAGCTTTATATTAACTTGACTTGTTCATCATACAAACATGCGAATGACAGCAGTAGTGTAGCCAATATTAAAGAAACAGATAGCCACGCGTTACAAATGTGCAAGAGGCATACATACAGGTCGATTTTTTTCACTATCATCAAAACGAATTTTACAGTACACACGGTGTTACTTTCCCGCATGAGTGCGGAAATGAGCACTTTCCGTGCATATGTTGAAACTTTAAAGAGCCATATGTACTGTAAAACGTTGTACGATACACGTGCGAATAGGTAATTCGCAACTCGTGTCGATTTAAAATACTCCCTTCGGTCGTGTTTAATGTATTTCCACTCGTTGCGAATTTCCTATTTTCTGCACTTGTATGGTAAATAACTATTGCTTTAGGATCAACCACACAATAAAAAAGATTGGCTGATCCATGGAAAGCTTCGACAGCTCAGTAGGTACAGTAGCCGAAATGTATGGGACCGCAGATTATTTCTGCATGACTAAGGTAAAGCCAAAGGGCTATTTTTCGCGATTTGGTTGGTCATTCATTTCCCGTAGTAAAAGTTATAGTATGATCAACAGATTTATAGCCCCTAAAAATTTGACGATGATAAAAAATTCACCGTGTATTTTAAATGGTTTGGGAAGTGATGTAATATCAATTTTCAGTACTTCGATAACGCTTGTAGAGTTATTATTAATTATGATTTTTATGATAGACAATAAAAAAATACTTCTTCAGTTGCTTCTTAACCTTTTCACGGCCGACTTACATTTGAACGTACAATTTTCGTCAATGGAATTTGATCACCGATGGCAACGCCACCAATTTTCCGTTATCGTCCACGCAACAATCGTGATATCGCAGACGCCTTTAAAATTCCATCTGTGGTAACGCCATTCGCCCACAGAATAAATAATAGTACTTATAAAAGTACAGAAGGTAACGAAACGACGTTTGACAGCTGGAAAAGTATGGCATCCTGCCTAACCCTTTAAACGCCAAGAATACCTAAAGGTGTCGTTTCTCGCGCCCGCATTCAGTGCCAAGAATCCCTACAGGCGTTTATATGACGTTTCCTGTCAAAGCAACCTTCAGTCTTTCATATTAACAGCGGCCAGAGGGACATGCGTGATTCGACGCAGAATGCCCAGGACCCCAGGCCGTTTCTTTGCGCGGCTATGAGATACCGGTTGCATGTAGTCTTGAGTCTTAGGGCCTTATCACACTTGCGATTTGCAAGCGATTTGAAAGCGAAGCGTGCGCGCCGCGTGTTCGTCGCGTGCCCGCAACCAATTCGCCGCAATTACGCCGCGACCGCGTGACGAATACGCCGCGACTGCGCAGCGAGTTCGCCGCGTCAACAGTTGAGATTTACTGACGGCTGCGCAGCGTATTCGTTACGCAATCGCGGCAAAATCGCGGCGAATTGGTTACGGGCACGCGACGAACACGCCGCGCGTACGCTTCGCTTTCAAATCGCTTGTAAATCGCAAGTGTGATAAGGCCCTAATAACGAGATATCGTGGACGTTACCGGTAAAATGGCGATGCTGCCGTGGACGATTAAATTATATAAGCGTTCAGTAACAACCGGCGCACAGGCGCCGAAGGGTTAAATATCTGAATTGTATGTACACAGAATCGTCCTAGTGTTTAGTATAACTGATTTATTATAAAAACATGTTAATTTAGTCAGTGACTTTAGCTCAAAACTTAATAATTATATTGGAAGTCCTATACTTATCATATAACTCATAATATAGATTCAATCATTAATTATAATATTCTAATATCTAATATCAACTAAGGGCTGTGGTGTTATTCTCCTTAGCAACATCAGAGCGGCCCCGTGACGCTTACGGTTTAAGTGTAAATACCTACTACTGGTGATATTTAGCATTGAATGCTTTTATATTTTCATCACGTGTGCTCGTAAAAGACTTCATAATGCGCAGTCATACCTACAGAGCTACAATGACCTAAATTACGCCCATGGGGGTCATGATTTTTTTCTCTGCGTTGTCTATTGACGGTGCTCCAAAAATGTAAAAAAAAGGTGTGCTATATTATGCGCACACGTCTGCCTCTTGGACTGATGTTTGAATTCCTTATGAAAACCAAGAAAATCGATGAGGCAGACGTTCAGGCCTCTGATATTCCAAAGGCAGACCATTTGATTTTTTTAACCCGACGCTCGCGCCAAACCACGTAAGTATAAATTGAATTAATCAAAATGCTACAGACAAAACCACATCCCGCCTTCATTCTTGTTTTTTTTTTAAACGTTCCGAAACGCACTACCGGAATATGTCATTGACAAGTTCGAGTACGAAGACTATTATAGGGTGCAAAACAAAACTGTGGCCAAAACAAAACATTAGCCAGACAAAATATGAATAAAATGAAACTTCTGATAAATATTGTCATGTCAAAATGACAATATTTATCAATATTATCATGTGGCCGTCCGTGGCTTCAGTGGCACGAGTTTTCGTCCGCGTCCACAGCCGTTTTTAGCATCCCATGTAATACCCGCTGTCCCTTAATTCCGTGAATTTCAAACAGTTATGCAGCTGAAAATCAGTGAGCAAAGTGTCTGCCACATTTTTTTTCGAATCCACGGAGTCATAGTGAATCAAATGGCCACAATGAGAACCGCGTGCAAATGACTTAGTAGAGCTTTTTTTTAACATTTTTACAACTCCGTCCCATGATAATGCAGAGTCCTGAATGTCTGCCTCTTTGATTTTCTTCGTTTCCAAGATGATTATGACCATGAACTCCAGAGGCATACATGTGCAACCGAAGTGCTCGCCACCTTCCTAACTATTTGCTTTACGCGCCTCACGTCTAATTCAACAAAATGGACGACTGACATTTTATAAATAAATAAATATAGTGGGACAATTCACACCAATTGATCTAGTCCCAAACTAGGCAAAGCCTGTACTATGGGTACTAGACAACGGATAAACATACTTATATAGATAAATACATACTTAAATAGATATTAAACATCCAAGACTCGAGAACAAACATTCGTATTCATCATCCCGACCGGGGATCGAACCCGGGACCTCAAGCTTCATAGTCAGATTCTCTAACCACTAGGCCATTCGATCGTCACCGTTTTGTAGATTTTATTGCGATTAGTAACAATTTCGTTTAAAATGTACCTATTTGTTTCCTTGCCAATGTGATGAAAAACATTGTATGCGGCGACACTTACGGTAAGAACGTTACAAACTCGAGTCATCAAAGCCCTCTGCCCTCTCGGCGTCGGGCTTCTAATAGACTCTCGTTCGTAAATCATATCTTACCGTAGGTACTTGTGACACAATGTAGGTACTATTAACGCACGTTTACCGCCCGCCGACATTAAACATACTTTGTTTATTTAAATGCGGAAGAAGCGAGGCCTACCTATAAGGGTAAGGCATTGATTTAGTATGTAACTAGATACAAAATCAGCCGAAAAAAATGGCCGTCCAAAAGAACCGCCCGATCTATTCGGGCGGCTCTTTTGAGTTCAGTCTGGTTTCGATTCGACTGTGAGATTGACGGTTGACAAAAATGTTCTGTGAAAAAATGCGTTAATAGCAAATATAGCATAGCAATCCTACTAATATAATATAATAAATCCGAAAGCTTGGATGTTTAGATGTTTGTTACTCTATCAAGCTTAAGCGGCTCAACCGATTTGGATGAATTTTTGCACGAAGATAGTTTATAGCCTGGATTAAAATATAGGATAGTTTTTTATCCCGGGGCCACGCAGACGAAGTCGCGGGCGGAAGCTAGTAGAAAATAAATAAAAAGGATGGGATATACATTCTGTCAAAAAAGTATCAGGAATTGATAATTTGTTTATGGTTCCAAATTCAATAGAATATCTTTTTAGGGTTCCGTAGCCAAAATGGCAAAAACGGAACCCTTATAGTTTCGTCATGTCCGTCTGTCCGTCTGTCCGTATGTCACAGGCATTTTACTCGAAAACTATACGGTGTATTTGAATAAAATTTTGAGGATAGGTGTATTTTGTTAGCCGCTACATAGTTTTGTAATTAAAATGACAAAAAAAATTTTTTTAGGGGTGCACTCCATACATAAAACTAAAAGTCAAAAATTTTTTTTTTCATTGTGACCCCCCGTGTGGCACATCAATGGATAGGCCTTTCAAAATAAATATAAGGTTTCTTAGCATTTTTTTTGATTAAGTGAATAGGGTCGGAGATAATCGCCCGAAAGTCACTAGAATTCTGTCCCCCCCCCTCTAATTTTTGAACGGTGTATTTTAAAAATATGGAAAAATTCATGGACATAGGGCTTATTAATTTCATTCACCGAAAATTGTTTTGAACAAGATCGGTTCAGAGGTTTTCGAGATATTGCTGAAAAACTACCTTACTCAAAGAAAAGGACGTAAGTGCCGTATTTTCCTTTTATGCTAGTTTGGCTCAACTGTTTTCCATTTTGGGGCGGAGTTTGAGTTGCAACTCTCATTTAGATTAAATACAGTGCTGTTTTTTGTTGGATCATCTCCAGTGTGTGTTGGAATTGGGAAAAAAAGAATCAAATTAATTATTAGGTAATTAAATTTCGTATTCGGAGTCGCTGTAAATGTTACAGAAGGCTTACGGTGAATCGACTTTATTAAAAACACGTGCTTATGAATGGTACAATGCGTTCAAAAGCGGTCGAGATGTCACGGAAGAATTCTTCAATTTTGCACCACGATAATGCGCCTTCGCACAAGGCCATCATTGAGAACGAATTTTTGACCAAAAACTCAACAAATACTATCGAGCAACCACCAGTTATTCACCAAATATGGCTCCAGCCTCAGATCATAAAAAGGAATAGATATGAAACGAGGGCGTGGCGCGTGTCGCCGCGAAATGGCCAAATGGCCATGTCACTGCCCGCCGCAGGTTATTCGCAATTTACCGTGAACCTGGAATGTTCTCCCACATTTACTCAAAATGCCGATTTGTAGCGTGGTCACATGTAAAAATAGGAGTGAAACTAAGAACTACAAGAATAGTCGAGTCACGTACCACATGTAAGTATTAGTATTTTCACTTATATTATAAGTCAGTAAAAACAAATATTTTTACAAATAAACGCAACGCCGCATCATTTCTCGGGATCGAACTAACATATCGAACAAAAAAGCATATTTTTGTTCTGTGCGTTTTACATTGAACGTTCAATACAATATGCAACCTGTACAGCGCTAAACCACGGCGCAATGTATTAAACCGCTATCGATATAGACGCTGCTTGAATTTTGTAGTGGTAGGGCCGCTGCTTGGTGTCGCGAACTAGAGCGGTGCCAAAATGTAGTTACAGTTACGCGTAATCGATAAAATAGAAGTACAATATCATACTAGTGATTTTTATTTCGACTACTTTCGCTGTTTTATTTTATTTCATTACTTGTTTTGGTTGGGTGCCTATCTTAAAGGTCTTAAAGATTTTCACTAAGTCGCAGTATGAACGGTAAATACACATATTAAAATTTTATATACAAGTACGAGTATATATTTTAGTTGCAAATGGCTCCAGAACAACTTTAAATGTGATATTATTACAAATAATTTATTTTAAATGTGTGTTTCTTACTTTCATTTGAATTGTGATGCTTGAAGAAGAAATATTGGTTTCTTGTTACAGTTTTCCAAAGATTTCGAGTATTAAAGAAAAATACGACCACAACAACTTACCATTTTGTTACCCATCAATATCTTAACATAATAATTTAAATATCAATGTCGATAAAACATAATTTTAACGTTGGGCGCCCCCCTAGTGTAGTGCGTTTAAGCCAATCACAGCCCTTGTTTGCAAGTTGCCATAGATTCACTGGAGTCCGAGCCCGAGTCTTTGTTTTTACACGGTTCAATGTGTGTGTGGGCGCTGCGGTGGGAGAAAACTGGGGACATCGGTTTTGGTTGAAATGAAGTATTACGGCACTTCTCCCTTTTTTATGTTCTGAGGCTCCAGCAGACTTCTTTATTTTTCCTAAACTCAAATTACCACTTCGTGGCACCTTTTTTCATTCGGAAAGAGCGTTTAAAAAACCGGCCAAGTGCGTGTCGGACGTCGGACCACGCAAAGCGAAGGGTTCCGTGCCTATTAAAAAGTTCGTAACGCCACAGACATCTTACGGCACTTACGTCCTTTTCTTTAAGGAAGGCAGTTTTTCAGCAATATCTCGAAAACCTTTGAACCGATCTTGTTCAAAACAATTTTCGGTGAAAGAATTTAATAAGCCCTATGTCCATGATTTTTTTTTATATTTTTAAAATACACCGTTGTGACTTTCGGGGCGATTATCTCCGACTCCGACTCTATTCACTTAATCAAAAAAAATGCTAAGAAACCTTATATTTATTTTGAAAGACCTATCGATTAATGTGCCCCACGTGGGCTTACAACGATTTTTCTTTTCAGTTTATGTATGGAGAGCACCCCTAAAAAAATTTTTTTCGTTATTTTAATTACAAAACTGTAGCGGCTAACAAAATACACCTATTCAAAAAAAATATTCAAATACACCTTATAGTTTTTGAGTTAAATGCCTGTGACATACGGACAGACGGACATGACGAAACTATAAGGGTTCCGTTTTTGCCATTTTGGCTACGGAACCCTAAAAATGTTTCAATGAATCGATTATTCGTTGGCGTAAGTGTATCATTTCTGAAGAAGCATACTACGAACAACTAACATTTTGTGTATTATTGACCTTTTCCCGATACTTTCGTGACAGTGTAGTATTTCTTTAACTAAGTTCTATTGATAGCGTAAAGAATTTTATGTAAACTCATTGCATTTCATAGTTTTGAATAATTCATTTCGTTAGTACAAATGCCAGATTATCACGGAACAAAAACATAAGGAGTCTTATTGGATTTTTTTATGGAGTAGTGGATAATTACTTAATTATGGTTTTCAAATTTAAGATTCCAAGAAATCCTTTGCGACGGGGATAATAATAATAATAATCAATATTAGGGGACAATGGGGAATGAATGAAAACTTCAGAAATTCCTGATTTTTTTTTTGGTGATAGGAATAAACTTCCTTAGCACCAGAAAAGTTTCAGATTTTTCAGCTGCATCTATTATTTTTGAAAAATATAAACAGTTTCCTCACTTACGTTTTGGGTCAAGGACGGTTAATAGACACTTTCCTTGGACCGTCTCATATTACAAAAAAGAAAATCTTAACTATCTGTGGTAAACTGACACTAATGACAAATATAGGTGCTGCAACTGTCAATATCATTGCCAGTTTACCACAGATATTTAAGATTCTTTTTGTAATATGGGACATATCGAGGAAAGTGCCGTCCTTGACCCAAAATGTAAGTGAGGAAACTGTTTATAATTTTCAAAAATAATACATGCAGCTGAAAAATCTGAAACTTTTCTGGTGCTAAGGAAGGTTATTCCTATCACCAAAAAAATAATCAGGCATTTCTAAAATTTTCATCCATTCCCAATTCTTACACAAATCGAACTAGACCGCAGTTATTTACCCCTTTCCCGGCCCGCAGGTGAAAAATGACAATCGAATGTCAGTCTTATTTATTGAAATTAAGATACATGTTTGACAAGTTGTACGTGGTCGATATAAGGCCTGTGCCTGGAAAAGGATTAAAGCACGAGATGTAATAAAAAAAATGTTTTACATTTTAGAAACGCCATTTTATTGATACGACCGAGAGCTGACAGCTTTACTTTTTATAGTTAGTAGGTACCTAGTGCTGTACCAACAAAATAGTGTTGTCACAAACCGATTTCAAATTTATATTACAAGATAGGAGACGTCGTCGTGTGTTTATTTATCATGTTTATATAAATCTTGTAAAAATAAATGTTTAACTAAAGATAAATTGATTTTCAGATTGTAAGTCATAATGTCCGTGCCACTGGGTCTAAGTTCTTTAAGGCCCAAGGGACCAACAGAACCAAAAGGCTCTCTAGCTCCACCCAGAAGCTCATGAAGGAAAGGAGTGAAATGGTCCTACAGTCTTCAGCCGATGCGACCTTATACCGGCAGCTCAATAAACAGATCTCCAAATCCCTTACCCGCGATCTGCGCCAATTCAATACAAATCGTATTGAAGAGGCCATCCAGCGTAATAAGGGATCTAAAGTGTTCTCGAGAGATCTGTCTATTGGGCAGAGCCAGCTCGCTAAGTTGAAGACTGAAGATGGTAGAATCGTTTCTTCTAAACCTGAGATTCTGGGTGAGATAGAGCGCTTTTACGGACAGCTATACACGTCAACTCGCAGACCCGAAGTTGGTCTGGTGGAAGACCCTAGAGCTAGACTAACCCGACACTATACCGACGACATCCCGGACATCAGCCTGTACGAGATTGTAGTGGCTCTTAAACAGCTCAAGAACAACAAGGCACCCGGTGAAGACGGAATAACAGCCGAACTCCTGAAGGCGGGTGGAAAACCGGTCCTTACGGCCCTTCAGAAGTTGTTCGATTCCGTCTTACTGGAAGGGAGAACGCCAAAGGCATGGAACAGAGGGGTGGTGGTGCTGTTCTTCAAAAAGGGTGACAACACCCTGCTGAAGAACTACCGACCCATATCACTTCTGAGCCATGTCTATAAGCTGTTTTCGAGAGTCATTACAAATCGTCTCGTACGCAGGCTAGATGACTTCCAGCCTCCCGAACAAGCCGGTTTCCGAAAAGGCTTTAGTACCGTAGACCACATCCACACGCTCCGTCAGGTTATACAGAAGACTGAGGAGTATAACCTGCCCCTCTGCTTAGCGTTCGTGGACTACGAGAAAGCCTTCGATTCGGTCGAAACCTGGGCTGTACTACAGTCTCTCCAGCGGTGCCAAGTTGACTACCGCTATATCGAAGTGCTGAAGTGTTTGTACGAGAACGCCACTATGTCAGTTCGACTCCAGGACCGGAACTCGAAACCTATTCCGCTGCAGCGGGGAGTCAGGCAAGGAGATGTTATTTCTCCAAAACTGTTCACCGCTGCACTGGAGGATGTTTTCAAGACTCTGGACTGGAGAAGGATAGGCATCAACATCAACGGCGAGTACATCACTCACCTTCGGTTTGCTGACGACATAGTAGTCTTGGCTGAGACCATGGAGGACTTAAGTACGATGCTCGATGACCTCAGTAAAGCTTCCGAGCGAGTTGGTCTAAGAATGAACATGGATAAGACGAAGGTCATGTCAAATGCCCATGTAGTACCAACTCCCATTACAATCGGACACTTTACGCTCGAAGTTGTAGACGATTATGTATACCTAGGACAGACTGTCCAGTTAGGTAGGTCCAACTTCGAGAAAGAGGTCAATCGTCGAATCCGACTCGGCTGGGCAGCGTTCGGGAAGCTCCGGCACATCCTTTCGTCCAATATCCCGCAGTGTCTCAAGACGAGAGTCTTTGACCAGTGTGTGTTGCCAGTGATGACATATGGCACTGAAACTTGGTCGCTTACTATGGGCCTCATAAGAAGGCTCAAAGTCACCCAAAGGGCAATGGAGAGGGCTATGTTAGGAGTTTCTCTGCGTGATCGCATCAGAAATGAGGTTATCCGCAGCAGAACCAAGGTAACCGATATAGCCCTCCGAATTGCTAAACTTAAGTGGCAGTGGGCGGGGCACATTGCACGTAGAACCGATGGCCGTTGGGGCGGAAAGGTTCTCGAGTGGCGACCACGTACCGGAAGGCGCGGCGTGGGTAGGCCCCCCACAAGGTGGACTGATGACCTGGTAAAGGTCGCGGGAGTCCGCTGGATGCGGGTGGCGCAGGACCGGTCAATTTGGAACTCTCTGGGGGAGGCCTATGTCCAGCAGTGGACGTCTTTCGGCTGATATGATGATGATGATGATGATGAAGTCATAATTATTATGTGTCGCAAAGGAACTAATATAGACACGTCGAATACACCACGACCACGCTAAAATTATCTAATTCCCTTTTAACTAGTCGTGCGTAGAACTTTTCAAAACTTTGTCAGCTGCACTGGTACAGTCGTCATCAGATATATCGGAGCAGCCAAAGTGCTCACAAATATCTGAACACGTCACTAATGCCTCAACAATAGAGACGTGTTCAGATTATTTGTGAGCACTTTGGCCGCTCCGATATATCTGATGGCGACTGTACCTACGTAATGCCCACCGAACAATGTTTTATTAATAAATAATTTTGAGTGTTAAGTGTTTAAGTATTCCCTGATTGTAAAAATACATAATAATGATTTATTTGTGATTTCTTCTGTTTAAATAAATACATCAGATTTTATTATAATAATTTTATAATGCGACTCCATTAATTCGCTATTTAGTTATGACGTGAGAGTCGAGTCACATAATGATAAAATTTCAATAAACTAAAGTTTTTAATATGTTTGATTCTAATTTGCTAATGTGGCGTTTAAAGCCTAAAAAACTAAATTCTCTTTTAATTTGTATGAAACATATATCTTAATGCAGGTTATAAGTAAACGATATTAGCAACTAGAGTAGTCATTTTGGGGCACATTTCTTGACATTTTTGATCAGCTATTTATTTTATTATACGTCAATGGCGTAAGGAAATAAACAGAGACCAGTTTCGTCATACGTTTTCGGGACATAATGCGGCTTCCCTGTGATCCCAGCGCAGACTGGGGGAGCGCAGCAGAAAAGATGATACATTTTATCAATTTGTATACGTTATTCCAATAGAAATAAGGTACAAACTGTACAGATATCAATATCTGCTCATAAACAAGATTATCATAACTTTGTCTCAGAACATTAGAATTTGTAGCTCATTTCTAGTAAAATAGCGTACAATATGAACTATTGAATATATGTCGTCTGCGTTCCTAGAGTCTGGTAACATGAAAGCTCCTTTTTTAAATTATGAAACGTTTTTCGCAACTGTCTTCGTG
This sequence comes from Epinotia nisella, assembly GCA_932294315.1. NCBI lineage: Eukaryota > Metazoa > Arthropoda > Insecta > Lepidoptera > Tortricidae > Epinotia > Epinotia nisella. The sequence goes on along the minus strand of OW028679.1, from coordinate 12,308,058 downwards.
TCTTATTTTATTACTTATTTATATTTTGTTACTTTGTCGTGAAAAACAGATACTTTCAATCTTAATTTTTAAAAAAATTGCGTATATTCTGTGCTTATAATTATAAATTGCTACATATAATTCAAAATTCTTTGAAATAGATTGTGTAAAGCCTTCGTAAATAGATCCAAGTACAGTAGATTTTACGTCTTAATGTTCTTTTTGGCAATGGCGGCTACAATGCAGTCAAGGATAATAGAGATAAGAACGTCATTTTGTTCCCTAATACTATTAATGCATAAGCAAAATCGTGCTCAACTTGAAGATATATGGTTGGCTTGTATTTCGAGCATCGGTTAAATTGTTTTTCTACTCCTGTACTTTTATCTGTCATTTACATAGTCACGAACAGTAATATAAAGACATACAAAATAAGTTTGCAGAAAAGTCTATACTCTATTCCCCATAACAGTACGGCACAACCGTGCTGTTATGTCGCCAAAACGATACGCTTAGCAGCCATACGCTTCTAAACCTATACATTAGGTACTACCAACTTAACAAACCACTGAATGTTTTTACTTTTTAGAAATTTTTGAACTAAAGGCATTGCTGCTAACTTATTCTTAATATGGCAGTACTGGCAAGTTGACATCAATTAAAAACAAAGTTAACCATAGACACCCATTTGTCTCATTTTCATGTTTCCCGAATTCCCGGTTATTTTATAAATTGTTGTTTGACTTTGTGGCCGTTGTGTTTGCTACAAAATAGTTGGTGTTTTTCAAAAGTAATAAAAATGGATGACGATGAAAATATTGCTTCTACACCAGAAGAAATACACCGGCAGCCCACAAGCAGTGACCGAAAATTTATTGCCTACTAAATCTCGGCACCTATACGACAAAGTTTAAGAAAAAATTATTATTTGTTTAATTTTGCATTTTATTCCATAGTAGCTAGTCGTAGAAAAAGTATTGTATGCAACGTTGTATAACTAAGTCAAAAAACGCTCGTGGCGTCTTTCTTTACAATGTTCGCCTTCGGCTCACATTGTAACCCACGCCACTCGCCTTTTTTGACCTCTCTTATACAACTATTGCATAAAATACTATTAAAATACTCAATATAAAAATGAGGGACAATAATATTTGTCAAAATTTGTATAATAAAATAAATGTTCACCGTTAACATCCGCTATAGATTATTTGTTTCAGCCTTGCCTTTGTAAATGCAGTGTTGTATTCGTATGATACCTATCCATATTTTACCATACTTGCGCACCACAAACACAAAGAAAAAATATTTTACCTACACATAACTACGATTAATGACATATTACAAGGATACAATGAATTTGTGCCCTACAAGGTCACTATACAGTTTTTGTATACCTCAGTCACACTTCTCGATGGACGTTTTATGCAACCGCGAGAATAGGGCTCGTTCAAGTTCTCGGAATGGACTCGCTTACTGTGTATTTATGAACAGGGCATCAATTTACACAGCTAGGCCCTTCGTTACAGGCGGACCAGTAAAGTCTAACCTTCGGTTGCGAGGGTGACTATTGTTTGATTTAACTTTTTGCCCATATTATAAAGTTTTATGTAGCAGAATTCGCGGGAGGTAAGTTTTATGGTTATTGTCAAACGAATCCTACCAAATTTCAGGTATGCCTCAAAAATATATTTGTAGACATACAAAATTAACGGTTGCTAATTAAATCGCAATATATCAAGCAAGGCTTTGAGTCAGAAAAGCGATATCAAACGCGAGGCGCTCCCAGCATGCATAGCCGTCTCGGAGTCAAATCGTACCAGGAGTATAAAAGGTTTTAAGAACAGGAGTGCGGCAGCGGCGGGCCGGGCCGCCAGCGGTCGTCGCGCGGGTCGTACAGCTCCACGCTGCTGAGCGTAGTGCGCGCGCGGTAGAAGGCGCGCTGGCCGCTCTCGCTGTCGTCAGAGCAGGGCGGCGCCCGCCTCGGCGCGTGAGTGCGGCAGCGGCGGGCCGGGCCGCCAGCGGTCGTCGCGCGGGTCGTACAGCTCCACGCTGCTGAGCGTAGTGCGCGCGCGGTAGAAGGCGCGCTGGCCGCTCTCGCTGTCGTCAGAGCAGGGCGGCGCCCGCCTCGGCGCGTGAGTGCGGCAGCGGCGGGCCGGGCCGCCAGCGGTCGTCGCGCGGGTCGTACAGCTCCACGCTGCTGAGCGTAGTGCGCGCGCGGTAGAAGGCGCGCTGGCCGCTCTCGCTGTCGTCAGAGCAGGGCGGCGCCCGCCTCGGCGCGTGAGTGCGGCAGCGGCGGGCCGGGCCGCCAGCGGTCGTCGCGCGGGTCGTACAGCTCCACGCTGCTGAGCGTAGTGCGCGCGCGGTAGAAGGCGCGCTGGCCGCTCTCGCTGTCGTCAGAGCAGGGCGGCGCCCGCCTCGGCGCGTGAGTGCGGCAGCGGCGGGCCGGGCCGCCAGCGGTCGTCGCGCGGGTCATACAGCTCCACGCTGCTGAGCGTAGTGCGCGCGCGGTAGAAGGCGCGCTGGCCGCTCTCGCTGTCGTCAGAGCAGGGCGGCGCCCGCCTCGGCGCGTGAGTGCGGCAGCGGCGGGCCGGGCCGCCAGCGGTCGTCGCGCGGGTCGTACAGCTCCTCGCTGCTGAGCGTAGTGCGCGCGCGGTAGAAGGCGCGCTGGCCGCTCTCGCTGTCGTCAGAGCAGGGCGGCGCCCGCCTCGGCGCGTGAGTGCGGCAGCGGCGGGCCGGGCCGCCAGCGGTCGTCGCGCGGGTCGTACAGCTCCTCGCTGCTGAGCGTAGTGCGCGCGCGGTAGAAGGCGCGCTGGCCGCTCTCGCTGTCGTCAGAGCAGGGCGGCGCCCGCCTCGGCGCGTGAGTGCGGCAGCGGCGGGCCGGGCCGCCAGCGGTCGTCGCGCGGGTCGTACAGCTCCACGCTGCTGAGCGTAGTGCGCGCGCGGTAGAAGGCGCGCTGGCCGGCACTCTCGCTGTCTCCGCCGGCCACTACCAACACGCCCTCTGCGGCTCCCGCCGCGCAGCCTGCGCGCGCCTCCTTCAGGCTGCACACTTCTTCCCACGAGTCCTAGGAAGAATGTATTGGTGCTTTATGTATGTCAAATCGAAGTCCATGTAATATTAGAAATCAGAAATTTTATTAGAGAGTTATTAGAAATCATATACAGTGTGAGTCTCCATAAAGTGCACATTTGAAATAGGGAGAATCTAGACTCAACTCCATCGACAGTTTTTTTATTTTTTTAACTATGGATTTATAGCCATAAATGTTTTTTTTCAATACGCTGTGGCACCATTGCAAACAAATCGTAATAATTTTTAATCTAAATCTTTTTCTATGACGAAATTTGCAGCATAAACGGCTGTATGTTATGTACCTAAACTATTGTTCTCATGGAAGTGATGTAATAATATCTTATATGAGAATAAATGTCTTTAAACCTAAACCTATCTTTTGATTGTGTTGGCTTAGAAGTTGGATTTTTTCACAGCTCCAAGGGACATTAGACCTCAGTATTTTAGCTTGGTACCTCCACGCGTTCCTGAGAAAAAGGCCATTGACAGACAGAAGGGCGGACGGACGGACAACAAAATGATCCTATAAGGGTTCCGTTTTTGCCTTTCGAGGTACCGAACCCTAAAAACGGAAAATAAAACAGTTTTATAGGTACATGTGAAAATGAAGTAGCATTGTTGATAAGGAGTCCTGTTTTAATTTTAAATTTAGTTGCTTCCGCCTTCAAATGCAAGCAACACATTTTCAAACTTCCTGGAATCTGTTCCTTTATAGCCCGCAATCAATACCCAATGTTATCTCGTTTCAAATCAAAAATCAGTATAAATTATAATTATAATAATCGGTCAAGTGCGAGTCTGACTCGCGCACCGATGGTTCCGTACGACATATCATACAACACACCCATCTTGCCCCACCCATTAATTTTGGAAAAATCTTAACAACGCATAGTGTAGTTAAGTCATGAGTACCTACAGCGCCATTTATCGGTGCATTTTGTCACTAACTTGCGCGACCAAGGAACTCGGTATGTACAGTAAGGGAAATGTATTCAAGTACCACCGTAGAACCCTGTCGCAATTGATAGGCCGCCGTCACTCAAACTCGAGTGGTATGTCACCTTATTGCGATAGGGTTCTACGGTGGTACGTTAATACATTTCCCTTACTGTATGTTGGTTTTTCAGCGATAATTCTTTATCAAGTGAATTAATTTCGATAATTCTTTTTTATTTGCTAGAAGGTACTTTCAGAACACTTTCATACAAATTTGAAGGAAAAAAATTAAACACAGAAGTATTAAATTACTAACAAAATTAAAATATGATTTTTGAAGAATAAAAAAATACGCTGGATAGAGGTCTCGTTATACTTTTCCGGTAATATTCACGTTAATATTAATCATATATATTATTTTCACATTTTTCGCTTGGTTAACTTCGGAGATAAGGGGAGGAATGGTATTTTTTTCAAAAATTATAAATCATTTATAAATCAAAATTTTACCATTGTAGAAAAAAAAAGAAAAACTGTTTTAGAATATACAATTTAAGCCCTTTCATAATGATACCCCACTTGGCCTACTAACTAGACTTTGAATTTTTGCCCCCCCCCCCTCTTATCCGGCCTTTTTTATACAAATTAAAAGTATATATTAATTTTTGTCTTTTTCATATTGATTAGCTTTGTTTACAACTGTTCCAAATTTCAAATCGATAGCATTAGTAGTTCCTGAGATATTTGACATTGTGACAGACAGACAGACGGACGGAGTCGCACCACCATAAGGGTTACGTTTTTACCTTTTTGGTCCGGAACCCTAAAAATTCAAACTGTATATATTATTAGATTATTACAGACTATGATTAAAATTATCACGATATAAACTGTCAAAATGATACAGTTTGCTCCTTTCAATACGAACAAATATCACCCTAGTTATAAGTTTACACATTTTTAGAGTTCCGTACCTCAAAAGGAAAAAACGGAACCCTTATAGGATCACTCGTGCGTCTGCATGTCCGTCTGTCACAGCCGATTTGCTCCGAAACTACTGGACCGATTGAGTTAAAATTTGGTATACATATCTAAATTGGTGACTCAAAGATGGACGCGTAAAGTAAATTAATGAATTCTGAACAAGGGGGCCACTTTTTAAGGGTTAACTGGAAATTTAAAAAAAAAGTTTCGCAAACCGTATTGTGTGACATTTCAAGTGAGGGGGTGAGGGGTTGTTGTAAGCATCTCAGTTTTTTTTTATAATTTTAGCAAAAACAGATTTGAAGTAATTTAGGAAAAGAGACGAAAATTTACTAAATTACTAGGCTTAAAATTCTGAAAAAAATATGGAAAATAGTTCCTTACCTAAAGATTACAGGAAAACCTATAAGAAGTTTGAGTATTCAAAGTAACGGGATATTTCTCAATATTTTAGTGTATTACCTATATACGGAGTCCTTACCACGCGAGTTGAACTCGCACCTGTCCGGTTTATAATTTTTTTATTACCCTATAATGTTAGTGTACTTACAAAATGAACATGGTCGAAATAAACCTATTTGATAATATATAGAAAAGTCATTACATTTTAATTTGAGTAAATTATTTATTACTGCTGGAAATCAAGTGTGCAGGAATGCACACTTGATTTCCAGCAGTTTTTAAGGTACATTTTGAATAAGTATCACGTTACATAGAAATACCTAAAATTCTAAGTCAGAGAAATGCACACCGGTTTTTTTAGCAGTTTCCTGATAACATTTATAATTTTCAGTACTTTTTAATGATGTTACTTGGCAAGTTTTCACACACCACACACCTTTTCAATTTATCATGTTCCCGCCCAACTTATTTTTTTAAAGTATGTACACGGCATGACTCATGGTGCCAGTTTAGACACACAAAAAAATAAAGATATTAGAATCGATTACAATTTTATGTTTTATGTAGGTAATTAAAATTATTAAAGATTAAACGCAATTTATTTCGTTGTGAATATTACTTCGAAAGTATTTTAATTTCTTCAGTTAAGAGTGCTATCGTAAAATGCGCTCGCTCAGAATTCGGCAGTTTGAAGCACGTAGTGCGTTTGTGTGTGTAGATACTACACTATCACGCACACATACTTACCTCCCCCCACACTCACAGCGAGATCGTCCCAGTCACGCGTGCCGTCCCTTTCTAGCTATGAAAGTGCGATCGGGGTAGAACTAACGGCTCGGCAATGTTCGGAGCTATTCGATGCGAATAGCAGTATAGTGCACCTTTGGAGCGTTAGCGTGACCGATATTGATACTTGCACTTAAAAATTGTAAGTATTATTTCGTTAACATGTTGCGCTAACTTAAACAAAGAACTATTTGCTTTTTGTGCACATGTTTTCTATTTATATTAAAATTCTATGACAAAGTATATTAACACGTTAAACGCCATGGGGGCCACCGATGGCCTCCTGGAATCTCTTCCAATACGCCATGGGGGTCACCAGTGACCCCATGTCAAACCTGTTTTCAAGACAGTGGGCTGCGCCACGTGAAGCAGTTATCAGCTATTTTATGCATGCGGGTGACCGGCAAGGCGCTCTCTAGTGTAAATATACAAGTTATCCGAAAATATCCGCAAATGAAAAAAATTACATAATTTTCAAATTATAGCGTTTATTCATGCACTTCACATAACTTAAAGCGTGTAAATAATAGTAGCGAAACTTATTATTATTAGATAATGGCAGGGACATTCAGAAAGACTCCAGAAAATAATTTAAAAATCACCCAAGTAAGGAACAAATAAGGCACTTGCATCACAAAAGCAAAAAAAAAATTCAAAATAAATGCAAACATAGATAGCGATTTATGTTATTGAAGCAGTGCAAATAATAAGTCCTTGGTTCATTGCCACAATAAATGCAAGTCAACTTATGTATTTTTTTTTCGGTTTTTATTAGGCAGTACCGCGCCGGTAGAGTGGGCGGCAGAGTGGCCGGCGTGGCGTCACGATAACGGTTTTTCAATTTTTCATCATAGAGCGCCGCGGGGGTCACTGGTGGCCGTAACAGAAAAAGACAATTTTTACGTAAAATAACATAATTTATGTCAACGCAACTCGAAAATAAACACCGCGGCACCACTCGGTTCGACAGTCGCAAGCGCACTGACAGCGCCGCGGCGAGCGGGTGGGCGGCCAGGTGACCGGTGCGGCGCTATGGTACGGTTTTTCAAACTATGGTTGAAGGGCGCCGTGGGGGTCATCGATGACCTCAGGGTTTTTTTTATGAATAACTCTTGAACTATATTTCAAATTACAAAATGAAAAAGTGTGTATATGTATATCGATATAATGAACACATTTACATTAAGTTACTTTTTTTAGAAAATTGAAAATTTTGGTCTGGCGTTTAACGTGTTAAGAGTTTTTTTAAAGCTTTATATTAACTTGACCTGTATGTAGTAAATGACATGTAGGTATATTCGAAACTAAATAATGTGCCTAAGTAAAGAAATTCAGAACCAGATAAGAGCTCAAGAAAGTCGCTAACCATTTTTCGGAAGACTCTTTATAATTAATGTAATGAATATTAGCAAGTGGTTTTAAAAGGGCTTTATTAATTTTGAACAACCTTTTATTATTTTGTTACAATCATCCCAATCTTGATGGATGTACAATAAAGCATATATTACAATTAAATTATGTTTTTACATATCACTAGCCTTTATCAAAAAAAAATCTTGTCAAACTTTTGGGAAACACTCTTAGAATTTTATTTCTCTTAGTGGCAAGGATCTTGATTTTCTAGGATCAATTATTTCTGGAAGGATACAATTATTGTAAAACTGGGTCAGTTTAGGCAGCATATTTTGTTCCCAAAAGTTGTCGTCTTTGGGTACTCTGACCACTTTCACTGTGAAGTCAGGACCAGTCCATATTGCAAATATACAAATAGGTTTGTTTGCAATATGAAGCTGGCCCTGAATCTGGTAAAGATATAAATAATGAAAACACTTCTATCATTTTAGGGTCGACAACAATAATGTAAGTCTTTTTTAAGAGCTGTTTGGGATACTTTGACAGTTGTGTGGCATAAAGTGTCTTATACAAAAGACCTCTTGCTTCGTGCTTTATCCTTCTTTCTAATGCTTAAAAAACGCACTATAGTAAGTATAATGTAAATACGAACGGGATGAAAACTTCTTGTCCGACATAAACACGATAATGCTAGGCAGTAAATGTTGTAAAATGTCTAGAAAGAACCATTTCATATAAATACTCGATGTGATTTACATACTTTTTTATGTTAAGTGGTGATCAAAATAGTCAATGAATGAAACATAATAATAATATAACAGTGACACAGCCGTTCAAAAATTTAAACCATGGTCACAGGTACGGTCAAGGATTTTTATTGTTGAGCGATTTAGGTGTCAACTAATGTTGGTTTTCTATGAATCTATGAAAAGTCCAGTATAAAGTGAGCTGTAAATGGCTTACTAATTATAATATAATAAAAAAACCATTGTTTCTTACAGACTTACAAATAAAACGTAAAAATTCGTTTGGTCGTTTATTTCGAAATAAATAGCGAGACTCGGAAACGTGGCAAAATCACGTAGGACCCCTTTCTTTTCTTTCCAGTGTAAACCCCTACTATAGTCAAGAGCAAGAAAAAACGTGCCCGTACATTTTGTATTGAAATTCTTTTCAATACACCTTCCACCTCACCTTCCAGCTCCATCATCCGACTCTGAAAATCATCCAGAACCAGTGTTTGAAAGGGCAAATCAAATGAGCCCAAACTCGATGTGTTTATCTTGTTTACTTTAGAAGTTCCCATGGCCACCTTCCAGCTCCGTCACCAGACTCTGGAAATCATCCAGCACTGTGTTTGCCAAGACCAAATAAATGAGCCCAAACTCGATGGCTTTACCTTGTTTTGTTTAGGAGTTCCTATGTAAGGTGGCCTTCCAACTTCATCATCAGACCAGCTCTATGATATTATTGCATTGTCACCGAAGATACGCAAATGTACCTAATTTGAAGATTTGGTCCAAACTAACATACATACATACATACTAACTAATCATGATGGCTGTTGGGGCGGGAAGGTTCTCGAGAGGCGACCACATTCCGGAAGGCGCAGCGGACACCCCACAATATAGACTGATACTAACTAATAAATACATTAAATCAACCAAGTATCATGATCACTCGTACAATAATTGACTATGTCATGGCAGCGCTATGCGATTCATAACTTGTCTCGACTCGCCTCACGAATGTATCCCCAGTGTAGCTTGACCCCGAAGTTGGTAACAACTATACCCAGTCGGAGATCAAAATTATATTTGTTTTGCTGACGTTGTCGGTTAGCTTCGTCAATAGCCTCAAATAAACACGGTACACGACTGGCTCGGAGGCCGGCTCAGCCGGTACTGAGAAGTGTTCCCGCGCGGAGGTGAATTTAAACAAATTTTGAATAATTATTAAAACATATTATTTTTAAGAAAAGTTTTTATTTTTTTACTGGATTGTGTTGGTCGAAGTATGAACTGTAATGTTATGTAAGATTCAATATACTAATAATTCAACAATAATGAGAAAATCCTCGTGTTTTCAGTACGATTTTGTTGAAAAATATGGTGTAATTGAGTACGATTTACGTATACATACCTGCAAAATAAGAAAAAATAGAGGCGGGTAGTGTCAATAAGGACATATTACAATTGTGAAAAGAAAAAAAAACAATTGGGTTTTCTTTTGACATCATTGAGTATTGAGGGATCAAACTTATGCCTCTGCGCTCTCTTCTGAAAACGACTGTCGGTAATCAGGTATATTAGGTTTAAACATTCAGTTTTTCTTAAATTCCTGGCGGGTAGTGTCAATATGAGGAATTGACCTATGTAAATAAGTAATCAGAATCTAGAAAAAACCTTTTTGTTTCTTAGAAATACAACGTCAAAAATCCGGTTTTTCGCTTATTCCTGACGAATTTCAGTAACGCCCTCTTAATACTATTTGAGACATTTTTTAAAACGTCACTTCGATCTCTTGCAAAAGTAATCATTCTGTCTATGAATAAAAAAAAAAATTTGGGAAAACTTTAAGCACACTACAAACGGGTGCAATTTGTCACACCAACTTGCAGTAGTTGGAAAGAGACAGCCATAGATTACTAACCAGTCTAACTCTAGCAAGTTGTTATGACAAATTGCTAGGCCTTTAAACTTACGAGCATTTGGCTGTTTGTAGTGATTTGTCTTGGAAAAAACATATGATTAAAAGGTAAAAAAGTAAAGGCATTTCATACATTTTCCTGGCCGCTAAAACTGTACAATAATGACTTTTAACTTTTTAAATTAGCGCTTGTCAGTAACGAGGAACTTCACGTACTATTTTTGCTTTTTCATTTCATTTGGCGACCTTCGTTTTTTATTTTTATTTTTTTGTTTTAATTATATAAATTCTAATTATTCTACACACTACAATAAACATAAAAGTTAATTATACTACAATAAACATAAAAGTAAGGCTCATACTCAGGCTCATTTACTTTTAAATATTTGTACACCAGATTATGGTAAAATAAGGAAAGGACACTAAAAACTTGTAACACCTAATTATACCCTTATTTATGCAAATAAATATATTGATTGATTTATTGCTGTACCGCTCGACGGACGTAAGCACAGCTCGGCGCAGCGCGTTCCCGCCGATGACGTACAGGTGGTGGCCCAGGATGGCCGCGGTGGCCTGCGAGCGCTCGCGCCGCATGGGCGCCAGCGCGCGCCACAAGCGCGACGCGGGGTGGTAGCACAGCACGTATTACTCACATCGTCGAAGCTGTACCGCTCGACGGACGTAAGCACAGTCCGGCGCGGCGCGTTCCCGCCGATGACGTACAGGTGGTGGCCCAGGATGGCCGCGGTGGCCTGCGAGCGCTCGCGCCGCATGGGCGCCAGCGCGCGCCACGAGCGCGACGCGGGGTGGTAGCACAGCACGTATTACTCACATCGTCGAAGCTGTACCGCTCGACGGACGTAAGCACAGTCCGGCGCGGCGCGTTCCCGCCGATGACGTACAGGTGGTGGCCCAGGATGGCCGCGGTGGCCTGCGAGCGCTCGCGCCGCATGGGCGCCAGCGCGCGCCACGAGCGCGACGCGGGGTGGTAGCACAGCACGTATTACTCACATCGTCGAAGCTGTACCGCTCGACGGACGTAAGCACAGTCCGGCGCGGCGCGTTCCCGCCGATGACGTACAGGTGGTGGCCCAGGATGGCCGCGGTGGCCTGCGAGCGCTCGCGCCGCATGGGCGCCAGCGCGCGCCACGAGCGCGACGCGGGGTGGTAGCACAGCAGGTCACGAGTGTGCCGCCAGCTGTGCGTGCAGCCGCCCACCACGTAGATCAGACCTGCGGCCGTTGAAAGGCGTGTCTCAAGGGAGCAACATGATATATTCACGGGTAGGGCGGTATATTGAATCTTGAGCGTAACTAGGGATTCAAGTGTTTACGACCAAGACGAAAATAATTTTGCTACCGAGTAGCACATACTGTTTTTCACACCTTCTACGAGGAAAATTGAAAACCGTCATTTGAGGTCAACAATCGCCCCTTTCTGAATAGCAGGATCAGGGAAGAAAACTACAACTTTGACCCCTCAAAACTTAATTGGGACACGTTGTGACGCAAATTGCGGGAAAATTCTGACGACAGTGTGACGCAGGCTTTGCAGTACAGCAATGTCGTAAAACTCTGCCTATCTTATCTAAAAAGTCGCGAGCTTGCATAGCACTTTTGAAAATAAACCGACTCGCCCGCTGCGGATGCGGCGCACCGGCGCGGCGGTAACAAACTCTGTCTGTGTCTGAACAACTACGGACGGATTCTTCGCGCGGTTAGCTTCGGCCGTTCATATAGGTTTACTCAGTGGCGTGCATAGGGTTTTTAGTTAGGGTAGGCAGTTTTTTTTCTGAGGAGACTTATGTGGGGACGAACAAGTTGTGTTTAGCAGTGCACGTCACCAAATTGTAGAAAAGAGAAATTATGCAGAATTAAATTGTTACTAAGTAAAGTACGAGTAATGTTAGAACTTACCAAGGCTATTTCGACTTTCGACAAATTCGCCCGTGTCATTCCATACATTTGGAGAATTTCCGAATAAAATGCACGGAAAACAAAATAATTTCTGTGTGTGTATGCAACCAGTCAACCAGCTAAAATTTTCGTAATACTTTACATGAAATTGACGAGTAATATTACCCCGAGTTTGATCTAATTGCAACTGCGGCATACACCTACCTTTATTAACTACCTTTACCTTATTATTGAACGTTAATTTACTAAATTCGCCGAAAGTTAACTTCCGCAAACACACTAGGTCAATACACCGGTCACAGCTAAAACACATATTTAAGGTTTATTACACAAATATAGAACACGCCAATAAACAGAAACACACGGGAAATTCAATAGAAAACGTAAGAAAATCGCTCCGAACCAAACTATGTATCGCAACTATTTATACAAGAATTTTTCTTTCACAATACAACTTAGTCGTAACAAAAAAATCACGTTAATGGCTTCCGAATCGAATAGCAAATTCAAAACAAATTTTCGTAAACAAAAACAAACAACCTTGACAAATTAGAACGCCCCACATTACGAGGAAAAATCACAGCAACTGGGACTTCTTTCATTTGCCGCATGAAACTTTGTTCTGCACGATCTTTTAATAAGGCGAATCTTGAAGTTGCAATGCGCTATGCGCTGATTGGCTGAAATGCGGGGGCAGGTCAGTGGTTGGTCACAATACTCTGAGGGGCTACCGCGAAACGAAAACGAACTTCGTTCGCGTATCTCCCTCTCTGTCGCACTTGCTAGTTCGAGCGACAGACGAACGAAGTACGTTTTCGTTTCGCGGTAGCCCCTCTGTCCGGCGGCCGGACTTGGAAGCATGTGTGCGTGTGATTTGCTTATATGTGTGTGCACTGAGCAAATCCGTACATAGTTCACGGACGATATTTACACAAGCGCACTGTGAGAGTGTGTGCCGTGGCTTAGGCAGCCTTGCCTGCTGCCTGCCTTGCGCTGAGCGAGCCGCAAATTTAAATTGCAGCGCGTCCCGTAATGTGAGTAAAGAAGTAGATTGTTTTAAAAACTATTATAGTATTATCATAGAGAAGAAAAATATATGTTGTGGAGTTATTTTGCAAGGTAGGCACTGCCTATGTGCCTATATGGTAAGCACGCCACTGGGTTTACTCGTTGTTATTAATTAGTGGCTCTGTGAGCGGTATAACTCGGGAGCATGTCTTTAAAAATAAATATAAATAAAATTTCGAAAAGCTGCATCAACAAAAAAAAAACTATTCATATAATTATAGAACCTGCTCACAACATTTCACGAGAATCTTGGGTTAATTTGCTTTCGTTAGCTTCGCTCGCTCGTTCAATTAGTATTATTTTGTATTCACTGTTATTATTAAGCACGATGTGCTCTTTTGGATGTACAAAAATGTAACAAATCCTAAGTAATTTAACAGACCATGAGTGTCTTTGTAGACCTTAAAAAAAGTTTTCTAACAGATTCCGACGAGTAAGATAGTCCCATTACCTTCGTAATGCACGACGCCCATCCCGAACCTCGGCTCGGGCATGCGGCCGACCAGCGCCCACTCGTCGGCGGCGGGGTCGTACACCTCCACGGAGGCGCCCATGTCCGCGCCCACCCAGCCGCCCAGCGCGTACAGGTGCCCGCTCATGCCCGTGAGCCCGAACTCGCTGCGGGCCTCCTTCATTGGCGCTATGTTTGACCATTTGTTTGTCTGAAAAAAAAACGGTTTCCGCTGTTATATCAAGCCTGTTAATCTTGCCACTTCGGCTGTACTCCGCTCTCACATTGCGGGGTGTTAATTCACCCGAACGCGGCTGACACCACCGGACAGTGACACAAAGTAGCCCGTGAGCCCGTCCTTTTTTAAAATTAGAAATACGGTAAACAAAAACGCAGTCGCCGTCAACCTTTCCTGCTTGGGACAAATATTAGATGTTACGAAGTCCTTAACAGAACGAGAACTTAACAGGCCTATATTAGTTATTTTGTATTTTTCCTATGTAATAAATAAAAAGTGCGTTACAGCCTTTTTTTACTAAATCTACCTTACCCGGAAATTCACCCTTGCTGCAAAGTTCACACACCAACTTGTAAATGTTGACCACCATACGTTTCTCATTTGTTGTTAATGGACTCTGTTTCTGTCTCTTTGATTTGGTGAAGGCAAAACGTTCGGGGGAGAACAAGTCGGTCCTTTTTTGCAAGCCACTTGGGCCTGCCTCTGGTTGCTCCATCGCAGTCCGCACGCTACCACACACAGCCAAAATAAAATCTTAATATTAATTAACAAATACATACTCGTATAATAATCTCGTTATCTAAATTCGACAATTTGTTGATTACCAAGAAAACAAGAAAAAAAACGTGATACGATTGACAATTTTGACAATGTCGATAGCGAAAAAAAGAACCGATCGTTTCAAACCTCTCCTTCTTTAAGTTTTTTATTATGCAACCTTTCCAGAACCGAATAACGAAATTTAAAAAAACTTAGTAAAAAATAAAAACTTTCAAAATATTTTTGTTGTTGAAGAGGCTAGAAAGTAAGCAATAGATGGACGAGTTAGTTCGAGGGCCTACACGTAGCGGAGGCCCTCGAAAGTACGAGTCCAGCTATTGCACTTTCGGCCGAGGCTTAACACAGTGCTTTTCACGCCTACTGCGAGGAAATTGCAAATAATTATAATTTTAAATCAAATTATACACTCTGATTGAAGATCATAATACTAAACAGGCTCGCTTGCCTGGCGCTCCGGCGGAGGAGCAGGAGCGGGCGCACGCCGACGCGACCGCGCGCGGGGCCCTGTGATTGGTCGATCCTGTAAGCACAGTCCGGCGCGGTGAAACTGTCCAACAATAACATTGTTGGACAGTTTGAAGTGATAGATGGCCTGTTCGTGCGACGTCCAACTAACCCCAGCTTTGAAGCCTGAATTCTGACCATCTTTTGCCACATTTCCGAGCAGTGGCGTGAAAAATATATTGTTGTATTCTTTTAGGGTCGACAACAATAATGTAAGTCTTTTTTAATAGCTGTTTGAGATACTTGACAGTTGTGTGGCATAAAGTGTCTTATATAAAATGCTCGTGCTTCATCTTTCTTTATAATGCTAAAAAAAACGCACTATAGCAAGAGATTTTTTACGCCACTGCTCGGAAATGTGGCAAAATGTGCATGGAGATTGAACTTTGTTTCGTAACTCGTAAGCTATTGAAACTTTTTTTATTATTTCGATGAACAGTGCCAATTTACGTTATATGGGTGTCGCGATGTGTCAAAAGACCAGTAGCTTGTTTCTCGTACACTGTACAGTCAGCAGCAGAAGTAGCTAAGCGGGCCGGGTGTTCAAAATAACCTACTCACGCTCTTAATTTCTTAAGAATAAAGTCGTGTGCAGGTCATTTTGAACACCCGGCCCGCTTAGCTACTTCTGCTGCTGACTGTAGCTCGCGGGCTATAGTGAACACGTTACTAGGTGACGGAGTTGACGCACAAACGAGACTAGAGACTATCCTAATTCTTGCTACGACGGAGGAAGTGCAACATTCATGGAAAATGAACTTTGTGGTTATTTTCACGCAGCTTTCTTCTTAATTAAACTATATTATTGAAATAATTTTATTAATCGCAATAATATCTACTAAATAAATAGCAAAGCAAAATATAATTTATTTACTTATCCACAAAAAATCTACACGGGCCTTCTCAACAGTTCTGGGAAACGGAATGGTATCTGTCAAGTGTCATGTATGATGTTTAGATAAATTTCAAATTTGTTTTATTTGAATTGAGTCCGTGAATGCGATTTGAATGGAATTCACGATTATTACTGTATTTTTGGAATTCCTGATTCCTGACTCGTAGTTTGCTTATTTCTCTGGACCCCCTGCTTTGTGTTATCGTAATTGCAATCGGAAGACATCAAATTATTAAATCTGAACATGTAATCGCAAAAATGCAATAAGTGTGTCGATTGCGATGAAATTTGTAAGTACTTACATATTTTCGCTTATTTAGGCATTTCATACAAGTTTTGAATCCGTATTTGCCCGATATAGCTAAAAACTTACTGCACTCTAATAGCTCGGCAATAATAGCATGTATTTACCAATAATTTATTGTTGACAGAAACTTGTTATAGATTTGTTGCCTTGATGCCAAATGAATACACCTAACAATATAATCTTAATTTCACAGAAACAAATAACTACCAAAAGATAATGAGGAAGCACTGGAAACAGATAATATGATAACATTCAGAATTTATAGAATCGGGATCCTTTATGGGTTAATGCAGGTAACCTGAAGAAAAGATCAGGAAATGGAAATAAAGGAAATTTGTAGGTAGACTATATTTGGCTAATGTTCATTTTGATTGAGTACAGACCTACAAATATGAATGTAAAATAAAGAAGTATAAGTAGATATATTATTTTCAAATTAGTTTTTCATTTCTGATTTCTAATAGAGTATTAATCCATTATTTCGGAAACTACCAGAGTAAACTTATATAACAAACCTGCTCTGGTAGGATTTCGAAATGAAGGATACAAATTGTTTCCATTAATTCAAATTCTTCTCACACATATAGGCATGTGTTTGAGGTATTTTGAAGTGTATGTATTCCTGCGACTCTAGATGGCGCTACTGCCAAAAATGTTGACTGACAACTCTACTATATATATTCAATATTCTCTTTGGTGCAATACGGTAGGGCGGGGTAGCAATTATTCGGCGTTTTCAAACTTAATTCATTCTTCATTTAATAATGAAGCCGTATTATGGATTCATTTATAACGTAATGAAGTGAAGATAAAACATCCGTCTGTTTCTATAGATGTGTCAGAAAAAGTTGAGTGCTTTATGTCGTCTACGATAAAGACGATGATAGACCAGTGTCTAACGGATCAATGGACCTGCTCTTTCCTATATGAAGCATTAAAACGATTTGCAGTTAATAATTTAAAAGTTATTCAAAATGTTGAAGTGTGAGCATTTCTTTGGTGTACAGTCAAGGGCACCAATATGTGTCTCAAAAATTTGTACACAGACCTTATTTCTGCAATAATAAGGTTGTAGTATACATATTTATGAAACTTTTAGTGAATACAAATTGGTGCCCTTGACTGTACCAATTGAAAAACCGGACAAGTGCGAGTTCAACACGCGTGGTGAGGGTTCCGTAAAATTGCTATGCTCTAAACATCAGGCGCTCGATACAAAATACACAAAAATATTGAGAATTAACCGTTACTTTGAATACTCAAACTTCTTATAGATGTTCCTGTAATCTTTAGGCAAGGAACTATTTTCCATATGTTTTCAGAATTTTAAGCCTAGTAGTTTCCGAGATAAGGGGGGGATGGTCAATTTTCGTATTTTTAGGGTTCCGTAGTCAACAAGGAACCCTTATAGTTTCGCCATGTCCATCCGTCTGTCTGGCTGTCTGTCCGTCTTCGGCTTAGCTCAGTAACCCTTACAACTAGAAAACTGCAACTCGGCGTGGGTATATAAACCAATCACGCCAACAAAACAGGAGAATAAATCCTGAAAAAAAATGTTTTTTAGGGTACCGCCCCTACACGTATATTGGTGATGTTTTTTTTTTCTCGTTAAACCTGTAACCTTAAAATGTGTAAACCTCGTAAAATGTGTCCCCCCCCCCCCCCCCCCTGCCGGCTAAATGGCTACTACTGCGGACGTGAAAAAATTCGTGGCAGTAGTACATATACTGAATTTAAAAGGAAAACTATCACAGTTAAGTAGACATAACTAGTTAACGAGTAGTAGACATAACTAGTTAACTGGTAAATAATGCACTTAATTTCGGGTGCATATACACTGTCATTGGAATTTGAACATTTTACCGTGGACGGTAGAGTTGCTTTTTCACGGCACGGTGCTTCTTCGCGCAAAAGACCTGCCCTGCGACATATTTTTGTAGTATCTAATATTTACGATTATTTACGAGGGTAAGCTATTATAAAAACCCCAAATCCGCTTTTAAGTCCGCATTCTGTGACAGACGGGCAACTACGGAACCCTACCCTGCGCGTGGCCCGACACACACTTGGCCGCTTTTTTCCTAAATTACTTCAAATCTGTTTTTGCTAAAATTATACAAAAAATATATCTGAGATGCTTGCAACAACCCCTTTCATTTGATATGTCACACAATACAGTTTGCGAACCTTTTTTTGTTTAATTTGCCAGTTTACCCCCCAAAAGTTGCCCCCTTGCTCAGAATTCATTAATTTACTTTACGCGTCCACCTTTGGGTCACCAAATTACATATGTTTGTTTACTAAATTTCAACTCAATCGGTCCAGTAGTTTCGGAGCAAATCGGCTGTGACGCACGGGTGACGAGTGATCCTATAAGGGTTCCGTTTTTATCCTTTTTAGGTACAGTCAGCAGCAGAAGTAGCTAAGCGGGCCTAGTGCTCAAATTGATCTGCACACGGACTCTAATGTCAAGAGAATAAGGTTCTGTGCAGATCATTCTGAGCATGTTAAAGTGCTTAGCTACTTCTGCTGCTGACTGTACGAAACCATAAAAAATAAAAATTGCGCACATGTCTGCCGACTATCTAGAGCATCATTACCGTGGGGTCGTACACCTCTCCATTGGCCAAGATCTGGCTGCCCTGCTCGCCGCCGACCGCGTACACGCGCCCGCCCAGCGCGGCCACGCCCGGCTGGATGCGCGCGATGCCCATCGGCGCCTGCTCTTCCCATTCTCTGCAACAAACAAGCGCGTCTCGTCACATCACTACTCATCACTTCATGTCAATACCAAACGCTACGTGCGCGTTGCGTGCGTTAGTGCACGCCATCCGCATCCCTTTTACTGCCGCGTGCATACTGCTGTGAGCGCTTTTACGTACAGTATGACTGAGCCTTTAATGTTTCTGCTGATCGCAACATGTCTTGTATAGCAGCCAATGGGGAATGGATGAAAATATCAGAAGTGCCTGATTATTTTTTTGGTAATAAGAATAACCTTTCTTAGCACCAGTAAAAAGTTTCTGATTTTTCAGCTACGTTAATTTTTTTTTTTAATATAAACAGTTTCCTCACTTACGTTTTGGATCAAAGACGGTCAATAGACACTTTCCTTGATCCGTCTCATATTACAAAAAAATATCTTAAATACCTGTGGTAAACTGACACTGGTAATGACAAATATAGCTGCTGCAACTGTCAATATCATTGCCAGTGTCAGTATAAGATATGTATTTTTTTGTAATATGAGACGGATCGAGGAAAGTGCCGTCCTTGACCCAAAACGTAAGTGCGGAACCTGTTTATATTTTTCAAAATTGAATTGAAGCTGCTGAATAATCTGAAACTTCTTTCTGGTGCTATTAGGTTATTCCAATCACCAAAAAAAAATCAGCCCCTTCTAAAATGTTCATCCATTCCAAATTGCATATTACGACACAATATGGCGTAATATGCAATTGGCTGCGTGAGCAAGTCACGTGGTTTTGTTTGTTTATATTATTTTAAATGTCTTAACAAACAATCAAAATAGTAAAAGTTGACTAGAAAATGTGTAAAGTACCTCTTATGCAGGTCGAACTTGAGCACGGAGGAGAGTATGTTGTCGGTGGAGAGCGGCGGGTGCGCGCTGGAGGCGTGGCACGAGCCGCCGGCCACGAGCAGGAAGCGGCGCGCGCGCGCCCGGGGCTCCGCCGCTAGCGCCACCAACGCGCCGCGACCCGTTTTCTGATAAAACAATTTGCTATCCTCTTAAAAACAACACTAGATTGTATGACAAGGGGCTAAAATAAACCATATTACCACGAGGGGTAACATGGCCAGAGTTATGAGTTGTGAAGTTTAGGTGACACTCTTCAGAGCATATTGTCAATCATTTTACTCGAGCAGCCTGTGGGTGAGATATACAAAGCGAGCATATAAAGCACTGAGAATGCAGTATAATAACACATTTAGAATGATGTTGGGCTTGCCCAGCAGGTGCAGTGCGTCTGGCATGTTTTGCGAAGCGCGGACGGACGGTTTCCGAGGAATCATGCGCAAAGAAATTGTATCCCTGCTGGGGCGAGTTAGACGGAGCGCCAACAGCATTCTTGTGTTTGCCAATAGATTTGACAGCTCAATTTTCAAGCATTGGGTTGGACTTATTAAAGGGGTAGCCCTAAACTGTCACGACTGAAAAGTTATATTTTAATTTGTATTTAATATAATTTAGTCACATGTATACTTACTAACTTAGTTTTAATATTTTGTCTTTCATGTTACTAACAACTATGGAGTCTTGTGTTCCGAAGTAAAGATTTTATTATTATTATCATACACTCTACTTTTCGCTTTGACTGCTAAAAATAGTAATAACAAAGATTATTCATCCACAATCAATAATAAATTCCACGGCGAAAAGATTATTAAATTTGGCGGCATATTTTTTTTTAATAAACTGCTTTGACACAGATACAAAATATTGACACCACGAATAAACGCCTCCGAGGCGTCTAATACCAGTGTTGGGCGTAATTAATTACTTTTTGTAATTTAATCACAAATTACACAATTATTAATTCAATTACGTTAATTAAATTGAATGTAATTAAAATTTCATGTAATTGAAATTATCAGTTTATCAGTTTAATCATTTTTATTGCAACCATGGTGTTCAAGATCTTACATAAAAATATACAGTTTCACATGGGCCCTGTTAGGGCATGGCAATGACAATATTATATTAAAATTAAATTAATATTATTCAATTATGTTATTGTCTTACCACTAAACTAACATGCAGTAGTGTTAGTGCTAAAATATTCTTATAAATGAATGTTCAATGTTAGTTATTTATTATTAAAATATGATTCTTAATTCAATTAATATTATTAAAACAGAAAAGCTAAATTTAATCATTTTAGGTATTCAGATCATATGTCATAAATTCTTGGTGTGAATAAAATGTGTTGTCTATGAGCCAATTCTTCCATTAATTTGTAATTTGTAATTGTAATTACATTAATTTGTAAATTAAATTACTAAATTACTTTAAGTCAACTTTTTTTATAAACAATGAGAAGCATACGTGTTTATTTGGTCTGATTACAATGATGTAATAATCAAAACAATAAATGTGTGTACCTATATTTATATTTATGTGAATTGACTGAAATTTGGCACGCAGATAGTATATTTCCAGAATATAAAGTACCTAAGCATATTTTTTATCCCGGAATACTAATCCTATCCGGTTTTCGTTTCACCGATCGTTTATTTTATTCAAAAAATAAGTGATCAAAAATATTCTATAAAACAAAAGTAATTTGTAATTTAATAAGTAATTAATTGCAAAATGTAATTAATAATTCAATTAATAATTACATTTTGTAATTGTAATTGAAACTTATAATTACAATTTCATTTTCCCTGTAATTATAATTTGTAATTGCAATTACTTTTTGTAATTGTAATTATTAATTAGTAATTCAATTACGTTTTGCCCAACACTGTCTAATACACGGTGAAGTATTATCACGCGATCCACGCTTTTACTGTGTTTTCTGATTTACTACTAGAAAGCTCGGTATAGGTATATATTAGTATTATTTTATTATTCAGTACCAGTATGCATAAAAACGAAATGAATCATCTTTTCTTTATACAATACATTGTACATACCTAATTATTTGAACCAAATATGCAAACTAAATGTATTGTATGCTAACTTACCATGTCCACTCTAACTGTCTTCAATGCCACAGCTATTGATGGATCTTGTACATTTTTAATAGATTCATCAAGAATTTGGGGAGCTATAAGTGGAAGTCTGATGTGACTGAGAACTTCAAAACAGTGGCGCCGGCGACAGGCGGGGTCGTTCTCCAGCCATCGTAATGCTGGGTACAATACCTACGAAATACAAGTAATTCTATAAAATATTGTACAATAAAAATAAAAAAATAGTACATTACTGCAGAGGCCGGGAAATAGCAATTCGTGGACGAGTTGATTTTGTCGGATGAAGCGAAGCTGATAATAGAGACAAATCCACGAATTGCCATTCCCGCCGAGGCAGATATAGTGCTTTTCTCCATAAATGCGAGGAAATCCATATCCATACTAATATTATAAATGGGAAAGTGTGTGTGTTTGTTTGTTTGTTTGTCCGTCTTGCACGGCAAAACGGGGCGACGAATTGACGTGATTTTTTAAGTGGAGATAGTTGAAGGGGTGGAGAGTGACATAGGCTACTTTTTGTCTCTTTCTAACCCCCCACTTCCCTAAAATGGGTGGTGGAAGTTTGTATGGAGCATTCCGCAATTTTCAAGGTAGAAAGCTAAAAATTGGTATGCGGACTATTTGTGACTAACAAAAAAATCGTGCAACATTTTTTTTTGGAAATCTGCACCCAA
Source organism: Epinotia nisella (assembly GCA_932294315.1). Classification (NCBI taxonomy): domain Eukaryota; kingdom Metazoa; phylum Arthropoda; class Insecta; order Lepidoptera; family Tortricidae; genus Epinotia; species Epinotia nisella. The sequence goes on along the minus strand of OW028679.1, from coordinate 12,285,558 downwards.
CCCCTTAAACGAGGGGGTGAAATATTAGTTATATGGGGGTCCAGATATGTAGAGTCGATATGTAGAGTCAATATGTAGTCAATCTAAATATATAAAAGAAGAAACTGGCTGACTGACTGACTGACATCACCGCACAGCCCAAACCGATGGATCTAGAGATTCCAAATTTGGCACGTAGGTTCCTTATAAGGTCTAAGAGTGCACTAAGAAAGGATTTTTCAAAATTCTCCCCCTAAGCGGGTGATATGTGGGTCCAAAGTTTGTATGGGGAAACAAAATAAGTAAGACTATTTCATTCGAAACTTCACAGGAGTATTCCTAGCAATAAATGAGTAAATACGTGTTTCAGGTTTTTTGGGAATTCAACCCCTAAAAGGAGGAAATGTGACAATGTCTGAAAATCAACATGGGTATTGTTTCTATGGTTTATCGGGTTGCTGGTTGCTGGTTACGAAAACAACAACAACGATTTTAAAATCCAACTTGGCAGACGTGAAATACTATCTCCCCTGTTGGGGTGCGATGGGATTGTGTCTAAATATCAATATGGGTGTCGTGTTTATGGTTTTTTGGGACGTTAATTACGAAAATGTTAATTACGAAAATGGCAACTACTTTTTGGACAGGAACATTTTTGAAAGTATTTGTGTCAAATTCCAATTAAATTGGAACATACGGGTCGCACTGAGATGCACCCTTTTTGTAGATGGTTAAAATTACTTTTAGTACGCGGGCGAAGCCGCGGGCAAAAGCTAGTCAAATAATATTTTCAATAATTTTAAAACATAGAGTAGTATGTAAATGTAACCTATCATGTTCCCGCCCAACTTATTTTTTTAAAGTATGTACACGGCATAACTCATGGTGCCAGTTTCAATGGACTCACATAAAAAAAATTAAAACATTAGAATCGATTACAATTTTATGTTTTATGCAATTAAAATTATTAAACGGGATTGAAATCTAAACGCAGATTTAACTTAGTTAATGTATCTTAGTTAATGTTAATTATAATCTTGTATTCACTTTTAATAAATAAAAAGGTAGATATAACGCATTTTAGTTCGATTTCAATTATATTTCGAAAATATTTTAAGTTAATACTATTTGAGACATTTTTTTAAATGTCACTTCGATCTCTTGCAAAAGTAATCGTTTTGTCTATGACAATTAAAAAATATAAAACTTCTAACCAGTCTAACTATAGCAAGTTGTTATGATAAATTGATCACAAAACATATGATTAAAAGGTAAAAAAGTATACAGTAAAGGAATTTCATACATTTTCCTGGCCTCTAAAATTGTACAATAATGGCTTTTAACTTTTTAAATTTGCACTTGTCAGTAACGAGGAACTTCACGTACTATTTTTGCTACAGTAAGGCGCACGTTTCCGAGCATGTTGGAGAAAATTTATTTTTCTCACACTTGCAATGAAATGTTGACATGACTTACTTCAAATTAGGTCCGGAAATACTACGTATCTGGTGCGATGAGTGAAGATGATATGTAAAGGAATTTCATACAACCTTACACACCTGGGCCTGCAAAGCTATCGTCTTTTGTTAATAAACATCAAATTGTAATTGTGACACTGACACAACGTCTTGGCATTAAACCAACAAAAAAAAAACATTAGAACTAATGTAAATGTCACCGGGTAAAAGGTTACTTCAAACAGGTTTAAAAAAAAGTTTGGCACGTAAATTTAAAAAAGTTTTCTTTTCTTGTTGGCCGGATTTCTCAATAGTTCGTAATTATTTACAAACTTTCTTGTTTTTCTATGATTTCATTACCCTAAAACATCAGTTCAGTCAGACAAATAACTATTAAGTTTAATGATTAAAATTTTTAAGTGTTTTCTTGCATTGTTGTAGTGCCTCGTCTATATAGTTAGATATAAGTTCAAGTAACAGTAAACTAATACTTAATTTACGGAATAAGCGAAATAATAGTCAGTAAGAAATGTGGGAGTGGGACACAATTATAGGCACGGTCTCGTACACTGTACAGTCAGCAGCAGAAGTAGCTAAGCGGGCCGGGTGTTCCAAATAACCTACACACGCTCTTAATTTCTTAAGAATAAAGTCGTGTGCAGGTCATTTTGAACACCCGGCCCGCTTAGCTACTTCTGCTGCTGACTGTAGCTCGCGGGCTATAGTGAACACGTTACTAGGTGACGGAGTTGACGCACAAACGAGACTAGAGACTATCCTAATTCTTGCTACGACGGAGGAAGTGCAACATTCATGGAAAATGAACTTTGTGGTTATTTTCACGCAGCTTTCTTCTTAATTAAACTATATTATTGAAATAATTTTATTAATCGCAATAATATCTACTAAATAAATAGCAAAGCAAAATATAATTTATTTACTTATCCACAAAAAATCTACACGGGCCTTCTCAACAGTTCTGGGAAACGGAATGGTATCTGTCAAGTGTCATGTATGATGTTTAGATAAATTTCAAATTTGTTTTATTTGAATTGAGTCCGTGAATGCGATTTGAATGGAATTCACGATTATTACTGTATTTTTGGAATTCCTGACTCGTAGTTTGCTTATTTCTCTGGACCCCCTGCTTTGTGTTATCGTAATTGCAATCGGAAGACATCAAATTATTAAATCTGAACATGTAATCGCGAAAATGCAATAAGTGTGTCGATTGCGATGAAATTTGTAAGTACTTACATATTTTCGCTTATTTAGGCATTTCATACAAGTTTTGAATCCGTATTTGCCCGATATAGCTAAAAACTTACTGCACTCTAATAGCTCGGCAATAATAGCTTGTATTTACCAAAAATTTATTGTTGTTAGAAACTTGTTATAGATTTGTTGCCTTGATGCCAAATGAATACACCTAACAATATAATTTTAATTTCACAGAAACAAATAACTACCATAAGATAATGAGGAAGCACTGGAAACAGATAATATGATAACATTCAGAATTTATAGAATCGGGATCCTTTATGGGTTAATGCAGGTAACCTGAAGAAAAGATAAATATAAAGTATTGAAAAAAATATAGGAACAGGAAATGGAAATAAAGGAAATTTGTAGGTAGGCTATATTTGGCTAATGTTCATTTTGATTGAGTACAGACCTACAAATATGAATGTAAAATAAAGAAGTATAAGTAGATATATTATTCTCAAATTAGTTTTTCATTTCTGATTTCTAATGAGTATTAATCCATTATTTCGGAAACTACCAAAGTAAACTTGTATAACAAACCTGCTCTGGTAGGATTTCGAAATGAAGGATACAAATTGTTTCCATTAATTCAAATTCTTCTCACACATATAGGCATACATGTTTGAGGTATTTTGAAGTGTATGTATTCCTGCGACTCTAGATGGCGCTACTGCCAAAAATGTTGACTGACAACTCTACTATATATATTCAATATTCTCTTTGATTATAGGTTATGATGTGACAGCACTGACAGCTGTCATTTCCTGCTTGATTGGCACTTGTCGTCTTTGATAATGGTTTGTTCAGAAGCGTATTATTTAGTTGTGTTAACCTACGAATTGACTACTTTTTATTTTTATTTCATTGCAAGTTTGAGAAAAGCACTATACAAATCTCGGCGAGAAACGGGGTTGCCGGCCGCGTATACCTATCCGGCCTCGCTACGCTCGGCCGTCTATATCTACTTGGCCTGCAACCCTTCGTTTCCCGGCCTCTATAGTAATGTACTATTATTGTAGGGCTGTAGAATGACTCATTCTTATCACGAAAGTTAAAGAAGATGATCAAGTTTAGCCTACGAGCATCCATTAAATTTAAGAGTAGGTAACTAATTACATTTTAATGTAAAATAAACTTGAATTAAAATTGACAAGGAATATTGTTCTTTTACTCATACTAAGCTATGATAAATAAATAAATAAATAAATATTGTGGGACAATTCACACCAATTGATCTAGTACCAAACTAGGCAAAGCCTGTACTATGGTTACTAGACAACGGATAAACATACATAAAGAGATAAATACATACTTAAATAGATATTAAACATCAAAGACTCAAGAACAAACATATGTATTCATCATACAAATATCTGCCCCGACCGGGGATCGAACCCGGGACCTCAAGCTTCATAGTCAGGTTCTCTAACCACTAGGCTATTTCGTTGTCAATATGATGAATCATCAATGTTTATTAATGTGTTATTGGTAATTTCATTTCATTACTGGGAACTTCAATACAATGAAATATTTTACCTGTGCTTCACTTTCAACCTTTAGCTGTTCTGATGATAGCAATGTGACTAACTGTGGCAGTGGCAAGTCCAGCAACTCGTCTCCAGAAGCGACAACATTCCAGTTTGCTTGAGCATGTTCCAGTGCTTCCTCTGCCAGTTCCATGCAATTGTGTGCTTCAGCAAATCTGGAATTCAACAGCAGCATTTTTAATAACACATTCACTTCTAAGCCACATCCATAACAAACTTGTGATAAGCAACACTTGTGTGTGCTTGCAGAAATGAGTGTTTTAAAGGCAGGCAAGGCTTTATATGACATTATTGATAATGGCTACCAAAAAGCTTTATTTTTACTATACAGGACTTAAAGACGAACATATAATGTATTTGTCTTGATGTTTCCAACATGTTCAACCAACCAAGAAGTTTTTCTCAGACTGAGGATTGAGGAATGTTTGGTTAAGTCTCAAAGTAAAACTAAACAAGTTGCGCAAGCATCTCTTTTCTACTATTTAAGATTGATGATCCTCGTGATATCTTTGTGAGGGTACATATAATTGTATGTATTTAAGTATGTATAAATAAGTTTATATTGTATGCATTATATAAGTATGTAGGTATATTCATGTAATTAATTGATTTGTGTTTCCATTCGAGTCTCAGTATTTAGGATTCTGCACCACTAAAGCTTCTCTTTAGCCCAATGATTGACAGATAGAGAATGCCTGATGGCATTCAGTCCGCCAATTGTACTTCTATTTGTATATTTAAATAAATAAATAATTACTGAATGTTGTGAAAGGGTATATCAATATACCAAAACCCTACTTATAGTTAGTATTACCTAAAGATCCCCAGAGCATTTGAAGTGTGCAGTTCTCTTCTTAAAAATTCGCCACAGCCTGTGACCAGCTCTCTGAGTTGCAGCATGTCAGCTGCTATCAATAAATGCTGCACTGTAGATTTGTCTATCAATACTTCACCTGTACATTCAATATCTATTTAGAAATGGGCCCTACTATTACACCACATTACTTTTAATTTTCACTAGCATAGAATTCCACACTGCAAGTACAATATTATTATAAATAATCTAGTTAAGGGCTAACAACAGTTGACTGTAAGAAAAAAAACATCTATTTACCTGTATATATAAAATCAATTATAATTGGAAGAATTTCTGGAGGCACACTAGGTAGAGCTACATGTCTCTTTTGACTCTCTTCCAAGCCCACATTGAACATCGCATCAAAGTACGCACAGCTGGCAGCAAGTACCACCCGGTGGGCCTAAGATGAAAACATTTACCATTATTTACCTTAATTAAGCAATTACCGTTTATTTACATATGCATTAAAATTATAAGCTACCGCGTAACGGACTGTAATATTAATGAAGTAGGTATATAAATTCGTCGCTGTTAGTTGGCAACCAGCTGCAGTAATTAAACAGTTAATAAGTAATTAAGTCACTGACTTGGTGGGTCTAATTAAAGTTATATTATTAAAATGCATTATGATATACCGTACCTTAACCCTGGTTTTCCCTGATATTAAATCTATGTCACAAAACCTGCCGTCTCTTTGGAAATTGCTCAAATTTAAAGAAATTTTATTAGCATAATCGCGACATTTGTACGGACGAGATCCTTCTTTGTTTGCACATTTCTCAAAAATGTTTGTAGACATTTTGTAGTAAATATATTACTTAACTACTTGTACTGACATCAAATGCGTGAATATAAAATCGTTCACTAACTTAAAAATTTCATTATAAATAAATAAACTAAAAAACTCGCTGACAGTTCTATTATTGGCCACTTGGCCACAGATTGCGCAGGCAGCAGGCACCGCAGTAGTCAGACAGAGGGGCTACTGCGAAACGAAAACGAACTTCGTTCGTGTACCCGTCTCCGTCTCTGTCGCATTTGCTATTTCGAGCGACAGAGATGAGATACACGAACGAAGTTTGTTTTCGTTTCGCGGTAGCCCCTCAGGAATGTCTAGGGTCAAGATGTACCAAAACGGTCCGCAAGATACAAAGATAAAACGAGATAAGCTGACGCCTTATGGCGGCGGACTCTCTCGAGGCGCCTCCTAGAGATTAGGCGCTCGACACGAGTCTTGGCGAGGTGAGGCCGTAGGAGTGCTAGCCATCCACACTCTCGATTAAAGGTGCTCTTACACGGGCGATAAAAATTGCCGAATTGCCGGGAATTCGGGGCAATTTTGACGTCACGGCCATTTCAACCAATTCGAATATTGCTCAAAATGGAGCAATCCATGGGAGCAATCATTGCTCCAGTATGGCGCCATTCTGGCCCCATTCAAATTTCCCCATATGCAGCAACTCGGGAAACTGCAGGCAATACGTTCATACATGAAAAATTTAGTGGAGCAACAACTGACTGCGATCGCGCCGTTTCCCCTCCCCTTGCGTCCAGTCCAGACCGCACTGCACTCGCCCCAAAATCATAATCTCTGACTCTGAACAGTCTGACTGAACTATGGACGAGGTAATTCTAGCTGCGCCAGCTTGCAGTGCATTTATAATAATGACTTAAAAAAAGAAGAAAAAGAGAGATATACGAGTATGGATGCGTTTATATCTTGGAAGAAGAACACTAATTATGATGTATAAGGAATTAGACGAAGTCTTATTCAAAAACTTCACAAGGATGTCCCGAAGTGATTAGAATAAAATTAAATTTGGGGTAGAAATAAAATTTGCCTTGAATTTTCCAATCGTCTCGGCGATATGGAGCAACACGGAAATGAATGGAGCAATTAGAGAAATCATTTCCGAAATAATTGCCGCAATTTCTATAAATTGCCCCATATTGCTCCATTAATTTCGGCATCGAGTCGTCGGGCAATAATTGCCCGAAAAATCGCCCGTGTAAGAGCACCTTTACACGGGCGATAAAAATCCGATTTCAAGCAATTCGAATATTGCTCAAAATGGAGCAATCAGTGCTCCAGTATGGCGCCATTCAAATTGCCCCATATGCAGCAACTCTGGAAACTAGGCAATACGATCATACACGAGAAATTCAGTGGAGCAACAACTCTGACTGCGATCGCGCCGTTTCCCCTCCCCCTACGCCCGAACCGCGCTCGCCCTACTAGAAAATGAATGGGACATGTGTCGCGGATCATGGTAGTTGATGATGTCGCGATGACTTTAATTCGTGGTCGGACCGTGTAGTGCTGCCTTAAGAGATTATTTGCACTGGCAAGGTTATGATATATTTGTGACTGTAGGTAGACTAAGGTTAAGACTAAGGTAGTCTCTTTGGTATATTTAAGCGTGTATTCCGTTGGGGAAGCCTCATTGATAATCTACCGTTGGCGAGTGTCGAAGAAGTCTGAGGTGTTCACGCCAGGGAGCTGTCTGAGGAATACGCAGCTGGTGTTAGAAAGCTAAGTGTCTTAGTTTCTCAGCACTTTTATTATTTCTTCTATTTGCTTTATTGTTCTACTATAAATGTGTTCTATAATTTACGTATTATAACTACTAAATGTTTCGTATCATGAGAATCATGATTTCTGCGTAATGATACTGATTTATGTCTCATGCTAACTGAGTGTCTCAATTTCCTGATATTTCGTCTGTTCTTAATGTCTCAATCACGCTCATACTTACTGTAACTTTATTACTCGCTACCCAAGTGAAACTACCCCGTTAAGCCACCATTAGGGTGTTGTGTAAGATAACGCTCTCTGTTAATTGTGTCCCTTGATATTGATGAATGTTTATTCCCATATATTTAACCCTGCTGGTCTCGCACGTAGTTGAGGTGAGGCACCCACCCTACCACGCGGGCGCGGGCCCGCGTGGTATGGTGGTGCATAGGTATTTACAAAGGTATAGCTGTAAGACCTGTTAAGCAGACAGTAAGGAGCACGGTAGTGAGTGGCGGGCCACGCCAAGGCGCCTCTCGTAGGTATATTGTATTAGTAGGAGGACAACTCAAATGCAGAGGCAGCCTTGGAAGGCACCGATGGATTTGTGGAGAATCGCTTGATGGGAACTAGGTGGGCTTAGTGACAAATAATAATAATAAACCTAATGACAAAACTGACTGACTTATCGAGCCCATAAGGATGTCCTCTTTACTGTGATGACGTACTATATTTTAGTTGCTAATATGAAGTCATCTGAGACTACTACTTGAGACTACTTGTATATAATCTTGTTTGTGAGAGCGAGTTCAGTATAAGAGGAGGCTTATAATTGCTCGGCCGATAGGCGAGAACATGAGGAAGTATAAAGCATACACATGGTGTGTGGCTAACCAGCGCATGGGCTTGGTATCATGTAATTGAGACTGGTAGGGTGACTAATCTAATCACATGAAATTACTCAACTCCGTTTTGCTTGGTAGTTGGAACCCGCAGGTGCTGAGTTCTAAGACCTAAGTGACAGTGGTGTCATATAATTACCTTTAACCACAGGTGGGGCATGCGAGACTCGTTGTGTCGGAAAGCGAAGCAGATATACGTGGACTGCGTTGGATGATTAAGGTAGGATTCAAATTATCCCTCCTTTGATCATTTTTGAACCTTTCGCGGCGCCCTCTAGTTTTGCGCAGTCCAACTGTATTTGTACCAGAGTATGTCATATATACTGTAATATCACATATTGTGTAATGTGTTACATTACTATCTAACGATAAAAGGGCGTTCGCGACATGGTGGAGGTGCTGGGATATTTGAATCCGTACCTATCGTTTATATTGAGCTGATAGGCAATTTGTTTAGCCAGTTTGTTTCGGTCAGTTCGAACCTCTTTTATGGCGATTGAGTGTTGTGGAGGAGTATGGTGTAGTATATCGATTTTTTGATGCACGTACAATTCCTTGATTGATTGAAACACACAAAGAGCAGTATGATTTATTTGTCCCAATTTTACATTTGTTTGAAAATAATGCAAATTTTAGTTAAAATACACATCACGTTGAGTAATGTTACATTCAATTAAAGTTTCTATGGAACACTAATGGTGATGTCAATTCAGCCGAGGCGCCCGGCTGATTGCTTCTCGATCAGTGCTTCAATGTTGTAGTAAAGATTCCTTTTCAAGTGTTTCCATGTTGTCATAAGCATTAATGCTGGTCTTTACTATTTTGGTACATGATGAGAACACGTACAGTTTTTAAAAGCTAAGAAACAGTTACCGATGATAAACAAAACTGAAAAGCAACGGATTAAACTGTTTTAATCATAAATTTGCGTATTATGATGCATCACAGATCAATAATTTTTTATCAGTCGAATATTATGTAAGAGCGAAAGAGTGCAAGTCTGATCTATATTATGTACATATTGTAATATGTGTATCAAAGAGTTGTGCTAGCATCGCGGTTAGATGGCGATTGGAGTAATTCTGTGCAAAATAATGAACTTGATTGTGACGGTAGTTCAATATTTCGCAGTGATGGGCCGAAATATTTCTTAAGTGTGTTGAATTTTTCATAAGTGTTGAAAACAAAATAGAAAGTCGTGATTTTGGAAGGTTCATTAGAAAGTGATATGAGGAACGGCACCTTTGGATAGTAAAAGTTAAGAAAATTGGCATAAGTACCCACGTGAATCTCGATGTCAGATTCTGTTTGCGACGATTATTTTGAAGTATAGACTCAGTTTGAGAGGATTGTTTTGAAATATGGAATCGGACACTGATATGGAAATATAGAATCGATGGTTTCTTCGACAATGTTTATTACAGCAGTGGTACGAGATATAACTTGTATAGTGTGTGTTGTGTACTGTGTAGGTACATACATACTATCTTTGCTATGCTAGAACATTTCCTTCCAAGATGTGATTCTTACTAGACTTGCAAAGTAACTAGTAGCACTACGCCGTAGCGCGCTGTAGCTTAATTTTGGACGAAGTGAAGTTCGTTGGTCGCTCACAACGCATATGAGTGTTGTCGTAATTAGTGTTGAATTGATAGATCTTTCAATTTGATGCTAGTTGTTTGATTTGGCTTGTGAGCTCAAATGGTGTATTTTTAGTTTTTGTGATGTTGAGTTACAACGTCCTTTGGTGCTCTCAAGCAATTACAAACATACATATGTGACTTAGTTTACGGGCACATGTTCAGGTTTCCTTATGTTGTCAAAGTATTTGAGTTTAAAGAAATGATTTGGTTTCCTTGTTTTCGGTTAATACACGAAGTACGTAGCTCGGTGTTTGTAAGTAGACAACTTAACTTGCAGTAAGTTGTGATGTAACTTAGATATATTATTACCTACTTATTGTGTCTAATTCGTATTCGTGGCAATTTATTTCTGTCTAGCTTTTTGGAAACCAGTGCGGTCAGAGTCAATTTGGTATACTTATTGCAACGTGTAAAATGTTAAGGGCGTGATACGTATCATTTATAGACAAAGAGCTGAACAAGTAACATAAAATGAGGGAAGTGAACGTAGTTAGTGACTAGGTCACATAACTTCAGTTTCGTACATTATTCCATGAGTGATTAGCTTGTTGTCTATTACGTAATGACGTTGTAATATTGTTTCAGTTCTATACGAGTCTTAACAATTAGGGAAATTAGTTTAATTTCAAGTATCCATAACATATTTACATTCAACGTTAATATTTTGAGTTACTCAATAGATTTTACATTCATGACGTGGAGCATTTCAGTACAGTAAAGAGATTTCAATATTTACATAAAACGAAACATGTCATGGAACAAATTCATTGGCCAGTAACAATCCAAATAGTAAAAATAATAGGCCAAAAACATACTTCGTTCGTATAAGTCAATTAACTTGGTAATGAGTATGAGATCTCGTAGGATTAGCCAGTATTCTATAATCATGCGTACGAATGACTATGCATACATAGTATGATTTTTATATGTACCTATATATATGTATGTTGGGTATCATTTAAAGTAAAAGCAAGATAACTTGCCACTTGCCAGACTTATTCAGAGTGGTCAGTCATAATTTGTGGTAAAGCTATTGCTTTCTTTTTTTTTTCTCGTTCTTCTTTCAAGAAAATCACATTAGTTGAAATTTTATTTCATGCGCAATTTTAGCGAGAATTTTATGACATCTTTATTTACAATTAAATATTTTGATTCCAGTGTCGGACAAGTACTTTATACGTTACGTAATTTAAATTTCTTCAGTGTGAGTACGGAAGTTCTTAGTGATAGAAAGTGGAATTGCGTGTGAGTACCTACGCAAATAATAGATATGGTTATAAGTATTACGTTTAATCATAGAAATAATCAGACAGCGTGCGGATAAATATGGATTTGAAACGGAAAATTCATTTTGTTATTACAATTAAATTCAATGGGGTCAAATTATTTACTATTGCTATAATTGACTAGTGTTATAGTGCCTAACTACTTATGTGGATTAAAAAATTAAATTATACTCAGTTAAAGATAGAACTTAGAATGAAATTTACCTAGTACACAGACTAGCATAGTTGTAATAATTACATGGGTTAAACAGGAATAAATACGTAATATGTCGGTACATAATGGTAGATCCATTTTGACGAGGATTACTAACGGTCGTACATATTTAGCTTGAATAAGTGTTACTATGTATTATATAGTATATTTATCTTGTACTAACTAAGTAAGTATAGTAGTCAATTTAAAAGACATTGCGTATACATTTTCAGTGCGAACATTAAGTAGTACGTTCGAGATATTTATTCAGTTTCATGTTTTACTTCATTGGCATAATACGAGTAAAGTAATTGTTTCTATAAGAAAAGGTTTCATGCAAGTTCCAAATATAAAACCGTGGTTTGTCAGTATGTGTCCAGACTATAGGTATTCTACACGTACAATGCTTTTGAGTCCAAACCTAAACATTCCATTGCAGGATGGTTGTGTGTAGAACTGTTTATCTTTCGTATGGCCTAGGAACGATTCGATTGCTGATGTTACGTTCTAGTCGAGAAGTTTCTTTCACGCAGTTGGGAAATTTCAATTTTTTTTTGGCAGAATTAGGGTAACTAAAGTGATGTTTAAGTCACGTTTACCTATCCTGTCGGTTTTGTTACTAGACCTATGCGATTGACATTGACTGTTGGTTTTGCTACTATCCGTAATTGTCCGTTTAAGGGGACAAAAGAAAAATGAATATGCCCTCGGAACACTCTTGTTGTTAAATTGTTTCTAGTTTCCATTTCTTTCCATTTGGTTCGTCATGAACATATATGTGCTCATATATGAATATATAATGTTGAAAAATAGATTTCATATTATTGTGTATTCTGATAGAGGGTAACCGAAGACGGCTTGAAAACATTCAGGCTCCTGAAAATTACTGTATTATGGGTGAAAATTTGATTTTCTAACATGTGATGGCTTCATCTAAAACGATCTGAAATCCTAAGCAGTAATAATCGTATTTGAAGTTTTATGATAAACTAGCGTAGCAGTAGTTAATGTAGTGATATATATAGGTGAATGATAATAATCATTGGGTAGTGTGACATGTGTACATATGAGATTCAATTAAACCTGTGGGATGATCGCAAGTCGTGACTTAAGGTCAAAAATTTTGTGATGTTGATTTCGAAAGTCAGATTATGAAAATTTCTTGGATACCGAATGTCATAGAATACAATATCAACTTTTCTGTGTAAACGCATGGGATTAATAAAAATATTAATCGTTTTTTTTTGTGTGGCGTGGTTCGTCACCGAGAGTATATGCACTTTGTATGCGTTATGAGGAGCTTACAGCCCAGTGTGTGAATATGAATGATATAAACTAATTAGAACCATGAATCTTGGGTCTCCTGATGTCTATGGACACGCAAGTGTCAAGATCATGTATTGGATGTGTATTCCAACAGTACCCCCCGTCCTAACAATATTTGTGGTTAACGTCTGTTATAATTCTGTATAAATCCTGTTATATTTGGCTGCATTTTTACCTAGCAAGGGCAGCTTACAATCCGTCGACCCGACGTGCTGGGTGTGAACGAGTTGATGTTCACTCACTTGTTGACGCGGAAGTATGATGTAGATCCGTCGACCCGACGTGCTGGGTGTGAACGAGTTGATGTTCACTCACTTGTTGACGCGGAAGTATGATGTAGATCCGTCGACCCGACGTGCTGGGTGTGAACGAGTTGATGTTCACTCACTTGTTGACGCGGAAGTATGATGTAGATCCGTCGACCCGACGTGCTGGGTGTGAACGAGTTGATGTTCACTCACTTGTTGACGCGGAAGTATGATGTAGATCCGTCGACCCGACGTGCTGGGTGTGAACGAGTTGATATTCACTCACTTGTTGACGCGGATGTATAATGTAGATCTGTCGACCCGACGTGCTGGGTGTGAACGAGTTGATGTTCACTCACTTGTTGACGCGGATCAAGAATTGTATCGGTCTGTTTCTGGTGCTCAGACTAAGAACAGGTTACAGTCCCGCGACCCGAGGTGCTGGGTGTGAGCGCTTCGGCGGTCACTCACTTGTTGACGCGGATGTTTAATGTAGATCTGTCGACCCGACGTGCTGGGTGTGAACGGGTTGATGTTCACTCACTTGTTGACGCGGATCAAGAATTGTATCAGCTTGCGACCCGACGTGCTGGGTGTGAACGCCTCGGCGGTCACTCATTTTGACGCTGGCTAAGAACAGGCAAGAGTCTAGCAACCCGAATTACTGGGCAGGAGTGTGAGCGCTGCAACATTCACTCGACTAGACTATTTGTGACGGGGATGAATTTAAACTTTCCCAGGGACCCAAGTATTATTTAAATGGAGTACTGATATTGATATTCGGTGGTAATGGTGACGTCTTACAAAACATATTATAGTGGAAGTAGTTTAACGTTGAATATTCAAATGATTTTTACAGCTTAGTTCTTATGGCTTGGAGCGTAGATATCTAATGATAATACTGGTTTGTTAAATAAAATGTGTCTTTATATATATGACAATGAAAATTGTATTCGACGACTGTGTCGTGATAATTACTTCGCGATGGCTCCACTTCTTTTAGTTGTTGGGAGTGTCGCCAATGATGGCAGTTGATGGTGTCTTTATGGATGTTGTGACAATCACTTCGCGATGGCTCCACTTCTTTTAGTTGTTGGGAGTGTCGCCAATGATGGCAGTTGATGGTGTCTTGATGGTTGTCGTGACAATCACTTCGCGATGGCTCCACTTCTTTTAGTTGTTGGGAGTGTCGCCAATGATGGCAGTAGATGGTGTCTTAATGAGCGTCTTGACAATCACTTCGCGATGGCTCCACTTTTCTTGATTGATGGGAGTGTCGCGGATCATGGTAGTTGATGATGTCGCGATGACTTTAATTCGTGGTCGGACCGTGTAGTGCTGCCTTAAGAGATTATTTGCACTGGCAAGGTTATGATATATTTGTGACTGTAGGTAGACTAAGGTTAAGACTAAGGTAGTCTCTTTGGTATATTTAAGCGTGTATTCCGTTGGGGAAGCCTCATTGATAATCTACCGTTGGCGAGTGTCGAAGAAGTCTGAGGTGTTCACGCCAGGGAGCTTGTCGCCAAAGCAAAAAGAATTTATTATAATTATGTTATGTGGGGTTTCAATTGTCTAGATCCTATCAACATGGGATTTGGCGAGAAGAGGGCGGTGATAATAATAATTTCCAAGTCCTACCTGAACGTCCTAGTTGGTCGCCTGGTGACTAGTTCAATCTGCTTCTATTATAGGTTTGCCTGGAGTCATTTCCACCGCCTGTTGATAGGAAGTTAAATAAGCACCAAGTATAGACAAGCAATATTAAAGTCCATAATCTATATTCTTTACCCCTACAATTGTATCAGTTACACGTAGCATTTGGGATCCCATCTACTAGCATGACATGATTAGGTCGATGGCGGTTAGTGAGTGTTATTTAGATCTTAGCTTAGTCTAATACTTAGCTCAAGTTAATCAGCCCCTTAGTATCCAGGATCTGTATGCTCCAACCACTTTCACAAACTAATTACACGCCTGAACTCCATTATCTCATCCTTTCATTTACCGCCAAAATCTATCGTTATCTCATATATTTTATAAGTAAACATGTTGCCAGCTATTTACTATAAAGGTACATCCACACGAACTTACCACAGGTTCGCGATGATCCGCGACACTCCCGACATCAAAGAAAGTGCTTATAGAAGAGCTACCAAGTGGCGCGTCCACTCGGCAATCTTCTCTCGGGCTCGTTGAGCTGCAATCCTCTCTGGTCTCATATTAGCAGGTAAGTCACTGTGTTCACTTCCTTGTGGAATATTATCTAACTCGCATTGGAAAGATTCCTCTTGCGGACTATCAATAACTTCATACTCGTTAGAAGATAATTCTGCGCCTTGGACTTCAGCTTCTTCTTGACTGTGTATTTCATTTATAACCTCCATCGTCTCTTGGTTTTCAGTTTGAAAGTTTTCCCGCTCAGGTATATTTTCCGGCATCCTGTTTGGCTCTATATTTTGATCCGGAGGTATGGTAAATTCTAACTGCTCAACTACTGGAGTTTCTGGTACTGATTTTTCTTTGCTGCACTCCGTTTCCAGTGGATATAAGTGACCGATGGACCTGGTTAGTTCCGCATTACCAACCTTAACCTTCGCTACTCTGCAATGTCCATCTTTACTCTTGATCAAAGTTGTTATTTTTCCTACCTTCCAGTTGATCCTTTTCTTGGAGTCGTCGAAGATCTGAACTATGTCACCTACTTGTGGAGATTTTTCAGAGGTCGACCTAGGCTGTTTGATGAAATACCTGTGCTTTTCTCTCAAGCTTGGTAGGTATTGTCTTATAAACATATCTTTAAACTCTCCCAGAATCATGGTACCTCTTTTCCAGCTCGCAATGAGGTCTACCTTCGTAGTCGTACTCTTACCCATGATGTCTGTTTCCGTTAGTTCAGGTACAAGGCAATTACCCAAACTCAAGAAATCAACCGGTCTCAACACACGATCCAGATCTGCACCAACATAGGTCAGAGGTCTTGTGTTAATAACTCTTTCGATCTCCTTTAGCACTGTGAGTAACTGATTATCGTTCAACAAGTGTTTTTCTAATGTGCGCTTCATGCAATGCTTTGCCAAAGCTACAAGGCGCTCATAAACGCCCCCGTGCCATGGAGCCAGTTGCGGAATAAATTTCCACATGATGCTATTCTGCTCACAATATGGGCTTCTGAAAAGCTCTGAAGTCAGCTTGAATTGAGGTGCATTGTCCGACAGTACCATCTTTGGTTTTCCTCTGGAGGCTGTGAATCTTCTGAACGCAAGCAAGCATTCTTCGGCAGTTAAGTCATTGACAATTTCCATGTGCACAGCTCTCACAGCCAGACAAGTATATAAGCATACCCACCGTTTCTCATTTCCTTGTTTTGTCGCAACCATTACTGGACCGAAATAATCAAGGCCCGTGTATGTATATGGTTCACTGTAATTTACTCTCTCGGCTGGTAAGGCTGATGTAGGAGGAAGTCGGTAGGGTCCTCCACCCTGTTTAATGCACTGAATGCAAGTTTTTAGTACCCTCTGTACTTGTGTTCTACCCTGGGGTATCCAGTATTTCTCACGGATGATATTCAAGGTATGTGGTACCCCGACATGGTAATTTTCTTCATGGGTATCTCGGATAACTTTATCAGTAAAATTTGACTTGGGAGGTAACAAGATTGGATGTTTCATATCGTAGGACCAACGAGTATTTGACAGTCGTCCTCGGCTTCTTAGCAATCCATCTACATCTAGGTATAGTCCTAAGTTTCGAGTCAGATTAGTTTCCTTTCCAGTTACTTCTTCAGGGAAATGTTCCTTCTGCAGATTTATAATTTCAGCTTGACATATTTTATCCACATTTATGTCAGTTACTTCCTGGTTGGCATATTCCTGTTCTTCATCTGGATGGCATTCTAAGTCGATACCAAGGTGGATATCAGGAACATCCTTCTCACAGACTTCCATTGACATATCTGGATCATCGGAGATGTCGAGGCCCTCCCCAGCAACAAGAAAAGCTTGCCGTTCTTCAGACTTTGTGCTACTTGGCCAATGCATTGGTTCTTTAAAAAGAAATTCGGGACCATCAAACCATAATTCCTTTTTGATCTCCCACAGTTCAGGCCGAGTAGCCAAATCCGCTGGGTTTTCATTTGTGCTGACATAGCGAAACTCGAAGTCTTTGTTCTCCTTGATTTCATTAACACGACGTGTAATAAACGGGGGTAATAGTTTACTCGATTTGATCCAGCTTAATACAATCAGACTATCTGTCCACAAATACTGTTTGTCTATGGGTAAGTCTAAGTTTGCTTTTACGTACTTCATTAATCTACTGCCAATTAAATATGCCAAAAGTTCCAGTCGTGGTATTTTCAAATTTTGTTGATCTTCTAAAGGTGTTATTCTAGCTTTTGACATAAGGAAAGCTGTCTTCATTTCTGTCTCTCCAACGATACGTACATATGTCACTGCAGCATATGCCTTCATGGAAGCATCCGTGAATGTGTGAAGTTCATATTTGACGTTCCCTTTTGGTAATACATTTCCTACATATCGTGGTATTTCAATCTCTTTAGTGAGTTTAAGGATGTTCACTATAGTTGACCATTTGTGTATGAGTTCTGTCGACAGGGTCATATCCCACTTAATCTTCAATCCACACAGCTGTTGAAAGAATATTTTTGCAGGTAAGATAAGCGGTGAGGCGAAACCACAAGGATCATAGACTCGTGCCAATGTGCGTAAAACATCCCTTTTCGAAAGTTTATTATTTTGACAATCCACCTCTGAGGAATTTTCATTCAACTTGAGCTCTAAACTATCCCTTTCAACGTTCCACATGAGGCCAAGAACCTTTATTCGGTCTTTTTGTGGTGCTCTTAGTGGTTCAGGAATAGTTTCCATAAAGGTCTTGTCATTTGACATCCACTCTCTTATGTTCATGCCTAATTCTTTGAAAACGCTTCTGGTTTCTTCATACAATGTAGTAGCCTTTTTGTAGTCTTCGGCGCAAGTCACGAGGTTGTCAACATAGCACCTGTCAGCAATGTTCTTCAGAAGGGTTTCATTTCTTTGCGACAAATGATGTCGTATCGTAGCCGTTAAGAGAAATGGACTTGAGATGATCCCGAAGGCCATTCGGCAGAATCTGTAGTGGAGAAGATTGTCTTCAGTAGGTTCCTTAGAGAGATCCTTCACCCAGAGGAATCTCGTGACGTCCCTATCATCATCTTGGAGACCTACTTGAAGAAAGGCTTTTTCTATATCTGCCGTAATTCCAATTTTGCCACATCTGAATTTCAAAAGTAAGGCAGTCAAGTCTTCCAACATTGATGGTCCTCGATACATGCATTCGTTTAGGCTCTTGTGATCTTTTACCTTCGCGGATGCATCATATACGATTCTCCCTCTCTTTCCCTCTTGTTTTACCATATGATTAGGCAAGTAATGAATCGGAGGGTCTACCTGGTATATGGGTATTGTTTGGGGTTCGACGATTTCAATGATGTTAGCTTTAAGTTGTTCAGATAGGATTTGATCAAATTCGTTTAGCGTCGCAGTATCAGATCTTTTCAATAGACTCTTCAGTCTTCCATAAGCCAGGCTGTAGTTGGTTGGTATATCTGGAGGGTATTCTATCCAAGGCCACTTTACTGTATACCGTCCTTCTTCATACTTGACAGTATCATTAAAGAATTTCACTGCTTCTTCCTCTCTAGTAGACTTAGGTGAGTCTGTTATGCCAATACTTTCAAGTGCCCATAAGAATTTCATATCGACATTTCTCAATGGTAAATCCGGTTCCGTGAAGTAAGGGCAACTAGGTCCGTGACATTGGCAATAGGTTATTACAGAAAGAGTATTGTCAAATATGTTACTATCTGTACTACCTGATAACATCCAACCAAAGTCTGTATCAATTAAATATAAATCTTGTCCAATTTGGCGATGATTGTCTCTCATAAAGGAAAAATAATAATCATTTCCAATCAGAAGATCTATCCCCTCTCCTAATGAGTCATCATCAGCTATGATATCAGCAGATATCTTTTCTGGGAAGTTAACAATTGGGATGGTATTAGTAATATGTGGGACTACATTTACTCTCATCTTCTTTTGTAGGCCACGTTTAGTTTTTACAATGATTTCTGAGGCAGCACTAAGAATCTCCTTAGGTTTATCTGAACCGAATGTATATACCATAAGCAAATCTTCATTTTCCTGTGATAAATTGATGGATTGGGCTAACTTAGTTGTTATGTAGCTCCGTTGGCTTCCACAGTCTAATAAAATGCGGCATGACTGTGGTTTATCCTGTTCTGTCTTATTCCTTACTGATGCGGTTGCTGTCTGCAAACAGGAAATAGAACACAATGAACTAAAATTATTTGTATTGGTCTTTACCGTTTCTAGGTTCAAACGAGCACTCTCACCTGAAACACCTAGAGGTGCAGCAGACTTCAACTCTTTTGGGCAAAGCGCCCTATTGTGTTTTCCCTTGCAGTAATAGCATTTGAAGAACATTCTGCAATCTTTTACCATGTGCCCTTCTCTCAAACACAAATAACACTTATTGCCTAGCTTGTCTTTACGGTCCTTGAGCGTCGAGTATTTGCGACACTTGTCGCTGAAGTGCGTTTGGGTTAGACAGAAGTGGCACTCCATCCTTGGTTTCTTCTTATACTGTTGATTACTTTCTGTATAGGGCCGTTTTTGACGAGGGGTTTTCTTGAATTCATGCCGCTCATTAACTATATTGTGGGGACGTACTCTACTTTTCTTATGTTTACTATCCACCACTTGTAAGGTGCCAGTTGTGCATGCTTCTTTATTAAATGAATCTGGTCTTGACTTACAGACATCCTCCTTATCAGTGATTAGTTTCGCAAGTTGGGCTCTAATTTCATTTATGGAGTCATCCTTTATTACTCTCTTTAACTCATAAACAACATTTTCTGGGAATTTTTCAAAAATCAAGGTCCGGAAAAAACTGTGTGACGCATCTTCTCCTAGAGCTTGAAGAACTCTCAAATGTCGTTCAATCTCATTGAAAGCTCTACGACAGTCTGCATTTGTCTCATTGGCCGGTGACACTTTATTAAGGGCCATATAATGGGCGTCCTTTATATAGCCTACTCTCCCATAACGCTCCTTGAGCGTGGTGATGGCTATACCATAGCTCTCATTAGTCGCCTGTAAGCCTTCGACAAGGCTTTTAGCTTCACCTTTCAAGGCTGCGCATAGGTACAAAAACTTATCTACATCAGACAAATCTCTTTCGTCAATCTGAGACCTAAATTGGTCCCAAAAGGAGTACCAGTTTAAGATGTCCCCATCAAATATAGGTAAACCTAAAACAGGGAGCTTCCCCGTCACACATTTAGTAGCTATTCTTCCCTCTTTGGCATGTTTGATTTTTACTTTAAGCTCGCTTAACACTTCTTCGGCTTCCAATTGATTAGTGGATAATGCTGACACTTCGTCAGCCGATGGAGTGTTAACGAACTTAAAATAGTTATTCAAGTCGTTCGATACCTTCTGCAAGACACTTTCTAATCTGGATGCTACAATCTCCGCATTTAATGTGGCTTCTTGCTGCGACTCCCTACCAATAGTATCGTTATTTTGCTTGGCTGAGGCAATTAGCTGCACAAGCCTATTGGAAGATGCTTGTAAGATGGTCTTCCAAATATCATCCATATCTGCTTGATTTGCTTCTGTCTGATCTGTAATGTACCATAACTATTGACTGCGTGTTCAATTTACAACAATCTTATACAATTTTCAAACGAAATTAATACGATAAACATGAAAACTTGCACTTACCATGTACAATTTCTAAGACTAAGTGCGTATTCCTTTAATCCGACGAGGTGAGAACAAAACAAACGTATGTAGCCAACTTTGTTCCTCCACACACAATATTAAACAAATTGAACAATACTTTTAATTGGTTTTTCCACTTTTCTTCAACAAAACAAACAAGAACAAAAACTACAAGACCGGTATTGGCTTTGGCGGTAATTCTTCTCTTTGACGTCTAAAAATTTACAGATTATGAAATAATCGAGTCATATTTTTCTAATTGGAATACAAATATAATGTATCGGTCGGAAATCGATAGTCAGATACATTTTAGTTAACAAACCAATAATTAAATTATAAGAACGAATGTAATAATCTACGTTTCAAGCCATAAGTACTTAAGCGTAAAAAATAATTTGAATATTCAATGATAAACTACTTCCACTACAATATGTTTAGTGGAACGTCTCCCTCACCACCGAATAGCGATATCAGTACTTAATTTAAATAATACTTGGGTGGGTCCCTGGAAAAGTTCAAATTCATCCCCATCACAAATAGTCTAGTCGAGTGAATGTTGCAGCGCTCACACTCCTGCCCAGTAATTCGGGTTGCTAGACTCTTGCCTGTTCTTAGCCAGCGTCAAAATGAGTGACCGCCGAGGCGTTCACACCCAGCACGTCGGGTCGCAAGCTGATACAATTCTTGATCCGCGTCAACAAGTGAGTGAACATCAACCCGTTCACACCCAGCACGTCGGGTCGACAGATCTACATTAAACATCCGCGTCAACAAGTGAGTGACCGCCGAAGCGCTCACACCCAGCACCTCGGGTCGCAGGACTGTAACCTGTTCTTAGTCTGAGCACCAGAAACAGACCGATACCGATACAATTCTTGATCCGCGTCAACAAGTGAGTGAACATCAACTCGTTCACACCCAGCACGTCGGGTCGACAGATCTACAGTATACATCCGCGTCAACAAGTGAGTGAACATCAACTCGTTCACACCCAGCACGTCGGGTCGACGGATCTACATCATACTTCCGCGTCAACAGGTGAGTGAACATCAACTCGTTCACACCCAGCACGTCGGGTCGACGGATTTTAAGCTGCCCTTGTTAGGTAAAAATGCAACCAAATATAACAGGATTTATACAGAATTATATATAACAGACGTTAACTATAATATTGCTAGGACGGGGGTTACTGTTGGAATACACATCCCATACATGATTTTGACACTCGTGTGTCCATTGACATCGGGAGACCCAAGATGGTTTTAATTAATTTATAACATTCATATTCACACATTGAGCTCAAAGCTCCTCATAACGCATAAAAAATATAGGTATGTACAATATATTATTATATTATATATTACAATATATTAGGTACTCTCGGCGACGATCCACGCCACGCAAAAAAAATCATTAATATTTTTATTAATTCCACGCGTTTGCACAGAAAAGTTGATACCGATACATTCGGTATCCAAGTAATTATTTCATAATCTGATTTTCAAAACCAACATCACAATATCTGACTTTAAGTCACGACATACGATCATCCCTGTAATACAATACCTTGTCTATTCAAATAGCAAAACAACTATCGATACAAATCGATTGGTCTCTATATAATCGATACGATCATGCTTCGGAAGAAATTACGAATTCAAACAGAAAAATACACCTTTTTTTTTTTTTTTTTTTTTTTAGAAATGTTGTAATATCAAATAACGCTAATTCACAATCCGTAAAATAAATATATCACCTGGATATCGTTTTGTAGACATATCTCGTTCAAATTGGACCCGGAAATATCACCAGCAATCTCCACCATGTCGCCAAAGCAAAAAGAATTTATTATAATTATGTTATGTGGGGTTTCAATTGTCTAGATCCTATCAACATGGGATTTGGCGAGAAGAGGGCGGTGATAATAATAATTTCCAAGTCCTACCTGAACGTCCTAGTTGGTCGCCTGGTGACTAGTTCAATCTGCTTCTATTATAGGTTTGCCTGGAGTCATTTCCACCGCCTGTTGATAGGAAGTTAAATAAGCACCAAGTATAGACAAGCAATATTAAAGTCCATAATCTATATTCTTTACCCCTACAATTGTATCAGTTACACGTAGCATTTGGGATCCCATCTACTAGCATGACATGATTAGGTCGATGGCGGTTAGTGAGTGTTATTTAGATCTTAGCTTAGTCTAATACTTAGCTCAAGTTAATCAGCCCCTTAGTATCCAGGATCTGTATGCTCCAACCACTTTCACAAACTAATTACACGCCTGAACTCCATTATCTCATCCTTTCATTTACCGCCAAAATCTATCGTTATCTCATATATTTTATAAGTAAACATGTTGCCAGCTATTTACTATAAAGGTACATCCACACGAACTTACCACAGGTTCGCGATGATCCGCGACAGAGCTGTCTGAGGAATACGCAGCTGGTGTTAGAAAGCTAAGTGTCTTAGTTTCTCAGCACTTTTATTATTTCTTCTATTTGCTTTATTGTTCTACTATAAATGTGTTCTATAATTTACGTATTATAACTACTAAATGTTTCGTATCATGAGAATCATGATTTCTGCGTAATGATACTGATTTATGTCTCATGCTAACTAAGTGTCTCAATTTCCTGATATTTCGTCTGTTCTTAATGTCTCAATCACGCTCATACTTACTGTAACTTTATTACTCGCTACCCAAGTGAAACTACCCCGTTAAGCCACCATTAGGGTGTTGTGTAAGATAACGCTCTCTGTTAATTGTGTCCCTTGATATTGATGAATGTTTATTCCCATATATTTAACCCTGCTGGTCTCGCACGTAGTTGAGGTGAGGCACCCACCCTACCACGCGGGCGCGGGCCCGCGTGGTATGGTGGTGCATAGGTATTTACAAAGGTATAGCTGTAAGACCTGTTAAGCAGACAGTAAGGAGCACGGTAGTGAGTGGCGGGCCACGCCAAGGCGCCTCTCGTAGGTATATTGTATTAGTAGGAGGACAACTCAAATGCAGAGGCAGCCTTGGAAGGCACCGATGGATTTGTGGAGAATCGCTTGATGGGAACTAGGTGGGCTTAGTGACAAATAATAATAATAAACCTAATGACAAAACTGACTGACTTATCGAGCCCATAAGGATGTCCTCTTTACTGTGATGACGTACTATATTTTAGTTGCTAATATGAAGTCATCTGAGACTACTACTTGAGACTACTTGTATATAATCTTGTTTGTGAGAGCGAGTTCAGTATAAGAGGAGGCTTATAATTGCTCGGCCGATAGGCGAGAACATGAGGAAGTATAAAGCATACACATGGTGTGTGGCTAACCAGCGCATGGGCTTGGT
This sequence comes from Epinotia nisella, assembly GCA_932294315.1. Classification (NCBI taxonomy): domain Eukaryota; kingdom Metazoa; phylum Arthropoda; class Insecta; order Lepidoptera; family Tortricidae; genus Epinotia; species Epinotia nisella. Next base: position 12,261,171 of record OW028679.1, on the reverse strand, counting down.
ATCATGTAATTGAGACTGGTAGGGTGACTAATCTAATCACATGAAATTACTCAACTCCGTTTTGCTTGGTAGTTGGAACCCGCAGGTGCTGAGTTCTAAGACCTAAGTGACAGTGGTGTCATATAATTACCTTTAACCACAGGTGGGGCATGCGAGACTCGTTGTGTCGGAAAGCGAAGCAGATATACGTGGACTGCGTTGGATGATTAAGGTAGGATTCAAATTATCCCTCCTTTGATCATTTTTGAACCTTTCGCGGCGCCCTCTAGTTTTGCGCAGTCCAACTGTATTTGTACCAGAGTATGTCATATATACTGTAATATCACATATTGTGTAATGTGTTACATTACTATCTAACGATAAAAGGGCGTTCGCGACAACATGCGTACGGCATAAAATCCCGAAGCAAAACGGCCCAAAGGGCTTTAAGATAGTTAACAAAAAAAAACGGGATAGAAATATAAATTGCCTTGAAATTTCTAATCTTCTGGATATACTGCAATTGTAGTCTGCGATAAGGAGCAACACAGAAATTAATGGAGCAATTCGGGAAATTATTTCCGAAATAATTGCCGCAAATTCTATAAATTGCACCATATTGTTCCATAACTTCGGCATTATATCCTCGTCGGCTCTTCGTACTTGCCTCGCCGCCACTCGACGAGTGTGAAGTGGTAGCATAATAATAATGTTTATTTTTTTAACAAATAGGGTTCAGTTTACAGCAAGGTTGAGGTCTCCCAGGTACGTATCGTATAGTTAGATACCTACAGTTAAGTTTAACTTTAACTTAGCTTATGTTATGGTAAAATGGCAAATACGGAACCCTTATACCTAGTTTCGTCATGTCCGTCTGTCCGTATGTCACAGGCATTTTACTCGAAAGCTATAAGGTGTATTTGAATAAAATTTTGAGGATAGGTGTATTTTGTTAGCCGCTACATAGTTTTGTAATTAATATTGCTAAAAAAATTTTTTTTAGGATTGCACTCCATACATAAAACTAAGTCAAAAAAATTATTTTCATCGCGAGCCCACGAGTGGCACATGAATCGATAGGCCTTTCAAAATAAATATAAGGTTTCTGGGCAATTTTTTTGGATTAAGTGAATACAGTCAGAGATAATCGCCCCGAAAGTCACTAAAATTCTGTCCCCCCCCTCTAATTTTTGAACGGTGTATTTTAAAAATATGAAAAAATTAATAGACACAGGACTTATTAAGTTCATTCACCGAAAATTGTTTTGAACAAGATCGGATGAAAGGTTTCCGAGATATTGCTGAAAAACTGCCTTCCTCAAAGAAAAGGACGTAAGTGCCGTATGATTTCTACGACGATACGACCTTTTTAATAGGCACGGAACCCTTCGTTTTGCGTGGTCTGACACGCACTTGGCCGGTTTTTTATTAAGCTTTAGATAAACTTATAAAATTAAATACTTATACATTAATTTTTCTTTCATTTTACCGCCATACCAATACATGGTAAGTAATACTGATAATCCACCTATATCTGTCTCACTGTATAAAATGCGATAGAGTGATACAGGGGGCCTACCGCGAAAGGCATTCGAAGTTTTCCCTCTCTGTTGCACTTATGTACGAATTCGTAAGTATGACAGAGAGGGAAAACTTCGAATGCCTTTCGCGGTAGGCCCTCTGATTCAGAGGGCCTACCGCGAAAGGCATTCGAAGTTTTCCCTCTCTGTCAGACTTGCGAGTTCGTTCGAAAGTGCAACAGAGCGGGAAAACTTCGAATGACTTTGGCGGTAGGCCCCCAGCTTCATAAAAAAAAAAAACAATAAATTGACACTTGACAGGACAGAACCATTCTATCTATCTCTTAATAGTTTGTGCATTCTATTCTAAATATTTTCAGTGAAAATAGTTTTGCGCTTCCAAAAATACAAAATTTTATAACAATATATCCTATGTTTGTGTCTATAAAAAAAGCTTTTAAATGGGGGTCCCTCGTAAAAAAAGCAGACGACAAGAAATGGCAATCATCGCTTTTGTTAGCAGTTTTCGTGGGGATTCTTGAAGATGTTTTATTTTGGAAGAATATGTGTTCATCTCTGTTATTTATTTTTATTGTCAACATAATTTATTTGTAAGTATGCCTATTACTGTCTAAGTAAATTATTTGTTCATTTATTTGCAATTACCTGAAAGTATCTTATGCATAAAGTTTGCAATGCCGTGTATGAATATAAAATAAATTGCGACGTTACTTGTAATAATTAGTCGTAGTACAGTGAAAGAAAAGTTTAGTGTGGTGGTAAAATTAGATAATTGTTGAATCGTTTTTTATCATGAAGATATAAGACAACCTAAAATATTGTTTATCTATTTTAAACCAACCATTGATGTCCTGGGGCATACAACATAATTATTGACTATGCATCAGCAAAAAGAACATTGTCATTATTAATACCAGCGGTCCTCTCCCCACAGTTCCACCTGGATTTTTTGTAATATGCAGACTGCAATAGCCTAGCTAGAGTATATTTTTGGATGTGTAGTTTTAGAGATTACCCTTTACTTGCAAACTTATGAAGTTACAAATTTTACCTATATTACACTATTAGTATTAGAAGTCTTTTTTCAGCATATGCCTTAATTTCGAAGTAAATTTAATGGAGTTGGTTTTCTACATAATCACTGTAACTGTAGCCATGGATGGTTTTGAAGCCTGGTTGAAATACAAGCACAGAACTACTTGTTTGAAGAAGCTTGCCAACCACAATGGACAGAAGTTGAGCTCTGCCGCAGCTCATTTGAAAGAGTGGATGAAGATGCGTTGGTGTGAATACATTTATCTACGTGAAACTAATCATACTAAGGTTCGCGATCTAACAACTATTTCATCAATGTGTATCAAATTAGCTCAAGTCCTCAAATTTAACATGTGTTTCTGATTTCAGGCCTTTTTAATGGTGAACATCATTTTAGGCATGATATTCCTCTTAGGGAAATACATTAGTGGTTACAAGTTAATGTATATTGTGCTTATGTTAACATGTTTCTTTTACAAAATATCCAAGCCAATTATCACATTTGCTCACAAAATACAACAAAACGCGGGTAAGTATACAATTTTGCCCAGGTCTAAAAATTTCCTATATAAAAATATTTTTTTATCTTTTTCTGTTTCTTTTTTATTTGCCACATAAAAGGTTTTATACCTGCAGAATCAGATGGTGAATTAGAAGGTCTCATTCCGGAAATTAAAGAAGGAGATATCAAGATATTATCACTTGAGCCTGAGACCAAACATGTTGTTGATGAAAAGCAAAGTCTAGGTAACTAATCTATAATTACATATATATTATTTTATAAGTATAATTTGACTACTTGAAACCATAATTAGATTCCAAAAAAACTACCCTTTGTGTTGCCATTAAAATGAGGAGGGTTGACACCGGTGAATTTGCATTTTTCTAAATGATGAAAACTAGCTACGTCTATCATTTAGAAAACCGGCCAAGTGCGTGTCGGACCACGCAAAACGAAGGGTTCCGTGCCTATTAAAAAGGTCGTATCGTCACAGAAATTTTACGGCACTTACGTCCTTTTCTTTGAGGAAGGCAGTTTTTCAGCAATATCTCGAAAACCTCTGAACCGATCTTGTTCAAAACAATTTTCGGTGAATGAAATTAATAAGCCCTATGTCCATGAATTTTTCCATATTTTTAAAATACACCGTTCAAAAATTAGAGGGGGGGGGACAGAATTTTAGTGACTTTCGGGGCGATTATCTCCGGCTCTATTCACTTAATCAAAAAAAATGCTAAGAAACCTTATATTTATTTTGAAAGGCCTATCGATTGATGTACCACACGGGGGGTCACAATGAAAAAAAAATTTTTGACTTTTAGTTTCATGTATGGAGTGCACCCCTAAAAAATATTTTTTTTGTCAATTTAATTACAAAACTTTGTAGCGGCTAACAAAATACACCTTTCCTCAAAATTTTATTCAAATACACCTTATAGTTTTCGAGTAAAATGCCTGTGACATACGGACAGACGGACAGACGGACATGACGAAACTATAAGGGTTCCGATTTTGCCATTTTGGCTACGGAACCCTAAAAATGAAAATTCACCTGTGTCAACCCTCCTCATTATAATAGCAACACAAAGGGTAGTTTTTTTGGAATCTAATTATGGTTTCAAGTATAGACACTTTAAAATTACATCATAGATATATACAATTTCAGACTACTGGAAACCAGAAGATGTCCCAATGGAAGACAGTGATAGCTCTGATCAAAGCAGTTCTCTTGTAACCAATATGTCATTAGAGAAAATGCAGGCATTCGAAAAAGAAGTGGAGGTAACGGATTCTAGTGAAGATGAATATATACCATTAGGTAAGGAGTACAAATCCAATCTTACTAATAATATGAAGAAATACATTCTGTTAGTTTGTATTCCATTTGTGTAAGAATGTCCCCTTATATTTATTTATTGTAGGGGGGTAATCTCTGGAACTACTTATCCAATTAAAATATATATTTCACCAGTATATTTATACATGGTGCTCAGGAGGAAACCATAAAAAATTACATACATATATAGTAAGCTGGGTTTTTTTCATAGATCACAAATATTTATAATGTATGATAAAAAACCGGCCTAGTGCGAGTAGGACTTGCGCACGAAGGGTCCCGTACCATCTATAAAAACGACCAAAAAATCACGTTGGTTGAATGGGAGCCGCCTTAAATATTTATTTTATTCTGTTTTTTAGCATTTATTATAGCGGCAACAGAAATACATCTGTGAAAATTTCAACTGTAACTATCACGGTTCATGAGATACAGCCTGGTGACAGACATATGGACAGTGGAGTCTTAGTAATAGGGTCCCATTTTTACCCTTTGGGTATGGAAACCTAAAAATATAAGCTAATACTTAAATAAAATAAAAATGAGAAACAAAGAGTGAGCTGAACTCTGCTTATATTTTATAAAATGTATTATTCCTTAGGATCTCAGAAACATATACCGTTAAAATTATTTGGATTGTTTCCAAGCACCTTGGATAATGGACACAGGCTATATTTTATCCAGCGGCTTTGCTTCATTATGTGTAATATGCGGGTGGCTAGTATGCTATAGGCCTAGCACTGTTATCTAGTTATTTTAGGACTTGTGAATTTCAATGTAACTTAATTTAAAGCAAAATGTTGTGTTAGGTTGTGCAAGAGTAATAGCAAAATAAGTTTTATTTCACTGTACCATTTCTCTCAGGCACAGACTTTTGAGGAGAATCAATGAATGTTTTTACTTACAGTTCAGCAGAAGCAGCTACAGTCCACATTGGAGGAAGTTCAACCTGCAGGGACCTGGAGTGGGGCAGCTTACAATGCTTTCTTTAACATCGCAGGAGCTGTTTCTAATATGGTCTATGCATCTCCAGATGAAAACAAAAGGAAACGCATAACTAGTGTAGATTCATCAGATGGCTTTGAAATGATCGATAAGAATGACTTAAATTAAGGGTATATCAAAAACACCAGTGACTTAAATTAAACATTTAATACTAATACATATACATAGTTTTTTGTTATCCTCAAACATTGCATGACATATTCTCCAATCTGGACATCAGTTCTTGATGTTGTTTTTTAAGAGCTTTTAATCTGGCAGCATTAAGAGCATTCCGAGCAACCAGTGCCTCAAGCATTGGCCGGGACATCTGCAATAAGCATAGAATACATAGCATAAATTATATATTTGGGAAGTAAATTATAGTAAATAGATATTTTGTATCTACTTACTTTTTCAACTATATGCCCAATAGCTATTGTCCTCACAGCTGCATTATGTTGTTTTATAATTATGTCATCTGTTTCACTGTTGCCTACTTCATTGTAGTATGCTTCATCTTCTTCGTCTTTAAGAATTGCTGGTAGTTGAGTTAATATCTAAAATTGAGATTAAACCGAAAAAACAGTAGCATATAATAATGTCAATTCTAATTTATTTTTATTTTATTATTTATTTAAACTTTATTGCACAAATATACAAATAAAAGTACAATTGGCGGACTTAATGCCATCAGGCATTCTCTACCAGTCAACCATTGGGCTAAACAGAAACTTAAGTGGTGCATCTTAAATACTGAAACTAGAATGGAAACACAAATCAATTAATTTCATGAATATACATACTTATATAATGCATACATTATAAACTTACTTCTACTACTATAAACTTAGTATTAACTTACAAAGATACAACGAGGATCATCAATCTTAAATAGTAGAAAAGAGATGCTTACGCAACTTGCGTTTAAAGGACAATTTGCTCTGAGATTGCCTGACGGTAAGAAGGAGATCATTCCACACACAAATAGCCTGAACAGCGAAGGAATATGAAAGGGAACCAGTATGGTGAGACAGGACAGAGAGTTTAAGACTCCTGGATGTACGGAGCTCGCAACCAGGACAGGGTGTAACAAATTGAAATTTAGATTTAAGATATTCCGGTGCAGCTGGGCCAAATAGGATGGAATAAAGTGTGCACAGAATCCTGAAAGACCTGCACTCGCGAATTGGAAGCCAGTTTAGTTGACAACGGTAGGCGGATTATTTACATTACTTTAATTAATAATACATTTATAATTTACCTCAAAATTGTTTGTCATGAGAGAGTCATTGTTGTTTACTACTTCCAATTCAATTTCTCTTCGGCTTTGGGTTGAGCCATCAGTGGCAGACTGGAAGCAAGTAATTTGTATCTGTAATGGAAAAATAAGAATTAGTATTTTTTTTGGATTTGATTAAGTATTTTATTTATCATGGTATACTGACAGATGGAGCTTTAGTACTCTGATCTGTTAGGAATGCAGCAAATATTATTCCAACAAAACTGGCATCCATTCTTTGATACATTGATTGTGTTGCAAGATCTGTAAACAAAGAATTGAGGGTGAGACTATATGTTTAAGTAAAGCAGTTCAGTTTCATATTTATATACAACATAGTATACATATAGCTTGAGGAATGAGGAAATACACTTTTTCATTTTTCATAGCATGATTAATGCTAATATTATAAAGTGGAAAAGTCAGTGTGAGAATGTAAGTTTGTATGTAGGGGCAATCTCCAGAACCACGTAACTGAATTCGAAAACTCTTTCACCTGTGTATAGAATGGACTTTCTGGATGGACAAAGGCTGTTTTATCCCGCAGGTTTGCCTGCATTCTTTGCAATATGCGGGCGAAGCCGAGCGGGCATCTAGGCATTAACAAGTTTATTGAAAATGACATCCTCCTAAGTGGATTAGTTACGGAAAGTGAAAAAACCAATAAAATATGACATTATGGATTTCATACCAACATGTGAAGGCCACACAGTAATATGTGGATGGGAGTGGTACCAGCCTACTACCCGCAACGGGCGGCCTACTTCAGCCGCGAGCTCTTCTGCTCTTAACGTAGCTTGCACTAGCTGCTCCTCGGAGATCTCGACACGATCAGGCTTCTTGTCTAAACGGCGTAGAATAACTGATGACACTATGGAAACTAGGGAACCATCGTCATGAACCTGAAACAAGGTTTTTAATTTCAACCAACGGCCAAATACTGAAGTCTCCAAAAGTAAATAATTACAAAAAGAGGTTGAGTACTTCTCCAATTAACAGTCCCATTATCTCTTCTTTTTCTGTAGATAGTGCATGTTGAACGCATACTAAAGTGACATCAGTAGACAGCAATACTTTATTAAGCATTTTATGTATTTTTAGTATAATGTAAGAAAGAGCGAGTTATAATAATAAGATTAACGAATTGGGTAAAGTTGTGACACGAATTGTTTACTAATGTCATGCCATGTATGACAAACTGACTTGACAATTGATAAACAACAGACAAAATACATAAAACATAAGAGGACTTTTGACTGAAGTGCAATGATATCTGATATATATCCAATTTAGGCAACATAAAACAATTATAAGAATACTATTTTAATGGTCCGTACACACCGAAATTGTCAGAGTGCACTTTCGTTGTAAAAAAAAATTGCATGAATTTAAAAAAATCTATGATATTAGCATTGTTCTCAGTTTGCTCTGTGGTTCTTTGTCAATCAATTTTTTAGTTAGGCTTTTTGTCACCTTTTTGTCTTGTCTTGGGTTCTTGGGTTTGAATTGCCCGGAGATAGTCATTTCGGTTTCGATTAAATTCAACGCTATATTATATCTTGAGATACGTTTGAAGCTAATTAAGTGAACATGTTTCGTGTAGTGAAGGCTACTGAGAATGTAATACTACCTGCAATGAAATGTAAGTATGCCGTTGAACACTATTACGATGATATTTCGCGTAAAATTTCTTATCCACAAGTTATTGAGACTGTTCTCTAAAATATAGAGAACGGTTCTTTAGTGAAGTTCTTGGTCATATTTTTTATTTATCATGTAGATGGGAGATTATACATAGTTTGAAAACTCCGCTCTTATATATGTTTTGATATTAAGTGTAAGAATAATAAAATATTATAATCCTACTAATATTATACATGCGAAAGTTTGGATGTTTGTTACTCAATCACGCTTAAAGGGCTGAACCAATTTGGATGAAATTTATAAAGATAGTTTATAGCCTGAATTATAATATCCCGGGTCCACGCAGACGAAGTCGCGGGCTGAAGCTAGTGTAATATAAAAATATATGGTTACATATTTGTTGTTTTGATTTCATAAGCATACAGTTTAATTTAATTTGCATCTACATCCAAAATACAAAGCATTTAGGATAGGTACCTGCAAGAACAGAATCCCCAGGTAAGAATATGTGTGACAGTCTGGCTGTCAGGTTCGTCATAGCCATTTGCGAAAACTGTAAGTCATAAAAATTAAAATTAGGCACAGTGTGGTGCATCACATTGATTCTCATAATATTGCTATTAATAACTCAATAATATGTGATAATGGAGGGATAAATTTCAAACAGTTTTCCCCATATGTTTGTAAAGAAGTTGGGTGTTTTAATTAGTGTCAGACTGAAGGATCGGTTTCGGTCAGTACATACATACATACATATAATCACGCCTCTTTCCCAGAGGGGTAGGCAGAGATCACGGATCTCCATTTGCTACGATCCTGACAAACCACTTTCGCTTCACTCACCTTCATAACATTTCTCATACATGCTCGTCGGTTTAGGGTACTTTTGACCTGGCCTTTTTGTAACATTTCTCCAATTTGATCAGAGAAAGTTCGCCTAGGTCTTCCCCTTCCAACTTGCCCTTCCACTCCTTTTATATACACTCTCTTCGTTAATCTTCTCTCATCCATTCTCTCTACATGCCCAAACCACCTTAACATACCCTTCTCAATTTTCGTGACTATATCTCCATCCATTCCACACTTATCTCTTATCACACTGTTTCTGACTCTATCACTCAACTTCACTCCACACATACTTCTCAACGCTCTCATTTCTACTGCATTCACTCGACTTTGATGTCTTTTCTGCCACACCCAACTTTCACTACCATACATAAGTGTGGGCACCAACACTCCTCTATGCACAGCCACGCGCGCTTTTTGTGATATTTTCTGGCTGCCCATAAAGGCGTTCAGTGCCCCATTCACTCGATTCCCTGCATTCACTCTCCTTTCAATATCTTTCTCATGCTTTCCGTCTCCAGTAAATAATGTCCCCAAATACACAAACTCTTTTACTTGTTCCAGTCTTTCTTCACCAATCATTATTTCGCATTCTGTCATAATTTCATCTTTTTCAAATACCATCACTTTCGTCTTACTTACATTCATCTTCATCCCTTTCCATTCAAAAGATTCATTAATTTTCGTTACCATCATTTGTAACTCCTCAGCTGACGATGCAAGTAGTACAAGGTCGTCAGCATATAGGAGACATTTGACGCGTAACCCTTCCATTCTCAAACCACATTCATCACCTTTCAGATCCTGCAGACAGCTGTCCATGAATAGATTAAATAGCCACGGAGACGCTACACATCCCTGTCTAACACCCTTTTCGATGTTAAACCAGTCAGTATATGACCCGTTTATTCTCACGCAAGCACTGGAATCCTTATATAAAGATTTCAGTGCTTGAACGAGGCGGCTGTCTACTCCATACGTGTACAACACCGACCATAGTTCATCCCTCATCACTCTATCATAAGCCTTTTCCAAGTCCACGAAAGCGCAATAGACCTTTTGACCTTTGGCCAAATACTTCTCGGCTATGCATCGTAAGGAAAAGACTTGATCCGCACAACCCATACCCTTTCTAAATCCTGCTTGTGCATCCCATACTTTCTCATCGGTCTCTTTCACTACTCTTTCAATCAACACTTTTGCATACAATTTGCCGACGATGCTGAGTAAGCTAATGCCCCTGTAGTTTTTGCAGTCAAGTTGTGACCCTTTCCCTTTGTAAATAGGAACGATTACGGCTTTGCACCAGTCCCTCGGTACACGGCCGGTGCTGTAGCACAAATTGAAGAGGCGATACAACTGACTCGCTACAACGCCCTGTCCTGCCTTCAGCATCTCAGCGGAAACTCTGTCATACCCTGCTGTCTTACCCGATTTCATTCCTCTCAATGCTTTCATAATTTCGTCCATGCTAATATTACTTTCATCCTCGGTTGCTCTACCATTCAGACTTGAGGTTAGACCATTTTCTTCCTCCCTATCAAACAAACTTTCAAAATATTCCTTCCACCTCCCTAATATGCATTCTGTGTTATTAATCAAACTTCCATTCCTGTCTTTGACTGACTTCAGCTCAGAGTTCTGGCTCTTACCTCTGGCTAGTCGAACAGATTTCCAGAAATATTTTCTGTTCGTCTGGAAATCCCGCGACAGCCTTTCATCCACATGGTCATTCTGTTCATCTTTCTTTCTTTTTACTACTTCTTTCACCCGCACTTTCATTATTCTATATGCCTTTTTTGCTTCATTGACTTCGTCAAAGGAGGCTTTATTGACTCTTTGGTTAGCTCTTGCAGCTAACCAATCCCGCCACAACTTTTTCTTCTCACATACAGCTTCTTGTACTTCCTTATCCAACCACACATTCTTCTCCTTTCTTCCTTTGCTCCTTTGACTGACACCACACACTTCCTGAGCCACACTCACAACTTTATTTTTAAAGTTGTGCCACAAATCATCCATCTCGCTTAAACCATCCATTCCTTCGAATTCAATCTTCAACTTACTGACAAACTCTTCACTTATTTCTTTTTCTTGCAAATTTTCTACTTTTATTCTCTCTAACACGCTAGTAGTAATACGGGGTCGGTGTCGCCATCCCTTGAACAGACCTCTTATTCGGCTCATTACCAGGAAGTGGTCAGTGTGGACACCGGATCCGCGATATACTCTAGCGTCTAGAACATTCTTTCTCATTCTTTCATCAACTATTATAAAATCAATCATACTTTTCCTTACATTCTCTGCCTCTCGAGTGTACAAATGGATCCATTTATGGGCAAACATTGTGTTTGCCACACAAAGATTCCACTCGAGGCAAATTTCTAACAGACTTCTTCCATTCTCATTAACTCTTTTATCACCATGCATCCCTAACACCTTTTCAAATCCATCTCTCTTCATTCCTACCCAGCTATTAAAGTCACCTAACATTATTAACCTTTCGTTGTCCTTGCATAGCCCTAACACGTCCCTCAATTCGTCCCAGAACATCTGTCTTTCATCCTGTGTACGCTGTGAGCTTCCCGCACCCTGGTCTACCGGTGCGTAAACCCCAACGACAAAAATCCGCACCAGGCCCACTTTCATTCTTACCCATATCAGTCTGGGACTCACGCAGTCAAACTCATTCACGCACTCAGCCATCCTAGCGGAGAGTATAACACCAACTCCCTTACAGGCCCGTTCTGAGCTTGGCACCCCTGACCAATAAGCCGTGTAGGGTCCGTGTGTGGTGGTGTCACATCCCTTCCGCTTTGTCTCATTCACGCATAACACATCAATCTTTCTTTCATCCATCATCTGTAACACCTCATCAACTTTCTCACTCATACCTCCTGCAACATTCAACGTAGCAAAACGGCTTTCCGTGAGCCGCTTCTCGCCCCCGTGAGAAACGAGACGTGACGGGTGGCGTACCACGTCGCCGCCATTCGGATGATTTTTATATATAGTCTCCATAGCGTTCCCACGAGTAATAGGGATGTACGAGTCCACCCCAGCAGAGCCCTGATACTGAGGTAAGACGGATGAGAGTAGTGCCCTGTGACCGCCAACACAGACACCCTCCGTTATCAACCAGACTCCCTCTGGCTATGCATCCCTTAGCACGGGTCGGTTAACACCTTGGATTGGGGGTTTATAGTCGAAGTTTTCCATCTCCTAGACAGGTTGCAGCACAATGCTAACGAGGCCCATCTCCCCGGGTTATATTTTGGAGTTTTCCGTCTCCTAGACAGGTTGCAGCACAATGCTAACGAGGCCCATCTCCCCGGGTTCGGTCAGTTCTGGCAAAAAATCATGTTTCGGCCGTAGTTTCGGTTCCGGCCAAAAAACTGGCCGAACCTTTTGGCTGGGCCGAAACTTACGAAATGGTACTTTGAGTCGCGGCCGGCTAACTTATTAAATTTTATCTTGTAGTAAACCTTGTTTTAACCGACTTCAAAAATAAATTAAAAGTTAAAAAACTTTTAAAAAAACAAGCTTTTATTTAAATGCGCTAAAAAGAATAAAATAAACTTTTCCTTTAAAACTTTTACTACCAACTTATAACGTTATAACACATTTTAGATGATATAAAAGCTTGTCGCGAGATTTACCTGAGTATATACGAGTACCTAAATCTCGCGACAAGCTTTTATATAATCTAATTGCTTGGTTTTTAAAAAGTTTTTTTACTTTTAATTTATTTTTTACTTTTTAGTCATCGCTGGACAGGTTTCTCAGTATATTGTCCGCCATATTGGATTTAGAGTGACTTCACTATATTTTTCGAGTTATTCTCAGCAAGCCCTTTCATTTGATACCCATATTGTAGGAGTGCATTAAAAATAACTAGCCCGGCATCTTGGGTGTTCCGCCATGTTGGATTTTTTTGCCGACTGTACTTTTTTTTTGCACACTCATCAACTGCTCATTGAGAGGATTGTAACGAGCCCAAACACGACGGGTTTATCCTGTGTAATTAAGGAGTTCCTACGGCCACCTTCCGTCTCCATCATCAGACCAGGTTTATGGTACCATATTATTGCATTGTCATCCGACTTACCTACATAATTGTACAAAATTTCAACTTGATTGGACTCCGGGAAGTTGGTCAAATTTAACCTGCAAGATTTCATTACATAGTTACATACAGGTCGACCTAATAAAAGCTTGTTAAGAGCCCTCTAACATTTGAGCGCTAAGCCAATTCGCAATTTTTACGCGACGTTGCCATTTCGCTCGCGCTATCATTTGTCTCACGTCTTACTCGCTGCACTGTGAAAGACGACGAAATAGTGTTGATCCAGCGCTGAAGCCATTAGTGAGGACACAGTAAGCCATGTATGGGAATGAGAATACAAACGTATTGTAGGTATTGTTATATTATTAAATGTTTAATTAATCCGTACTTCATATCCATACTAATCCATACTAATATTATAAATGGGAAAGTGTATGTGTGTGTGTGTGTTTGTCCATCTTTCACGGCAAAACGGGGACACGAATTGACGTGATTTTTTAAGTGGAGATACCTAGTTGAAGGGATGGAGAATTGGGAATGGATGAAAATTTAAGAAATGCCTGATAATTTTTTTGGTGATAGGAATAACCTTCCTTAGCACCAGAAAAAAGTTTCAGATTTTTCAGCTGTGTCAATTTTTTTTGAAAAATATAAACAGTTTCCTCATTTACGTTTTAGGTCAAGAACGGTAAATAGACACTTTCCTTGATCTGTCTCATATTACAAAAAACTATCTTAAATATCTGTGGTAAACTGACACTGGTAATGACAAAATGAAGACCACAGGTGACTTATGGAATTCGTACTTAAAACTGTAAAAGTACGTCACTGATTCTGATATGATTCCGTTGAAATAGCAACTAATGAAGTCCTAAATGTCAAGTGTGCCAAATTGACGGAACTCCTCAAATATTATCGGCCCAGATACAGTGGTTTCGTCTGTAATAATAATAACTAATAATCAACGTATTTACCCTCGGAAAGCAGTCCATGTGGTAAAGTGAAAGGAAATGTGGAAATGTTCATTTGGCTTGGCGGAGTAGGTACCTACTAAATTGAAGTTGGTTAAAACTTTGTTTTTAAAGTAAATTATATTTTATACAACCTTCACGAGTTTCAGGTGTTACATTATTAATATGTGTATAAAAGCGGTTTTATGTCATTTTTACGGTTCTGTACCCAAAGGGTAAAAACGGGACTTTATTACTAAGACTTCGCTCTCCGTCTGTCTGTCTGTCCGTCTGACACCAGGCTGTATCTAATGAACCGTAATAGTTACACAGTTGAAATTTTCACAGATGATGTATTTCTGTTGCTGCTATAGCAAAAAATACTAAAAACTGAATAAAATAAATATTTAAGGGGGCTCCCATACAACAAACGTGATTTTTTTTGCTCGTTTTTATAGATAATGGTACGGAACCCTTCGTGCGCGAGTCCGACTGGTTTTTATTTAACGATTTTAACAAGTCTACAAAAGTTTCGGTTTCGGCAAAAAAACATGTTTCGGTCGGACACTAGTTTTAATATAAAAATATATATAAAAACGGGTGTGGCGGTTCTGGGTGCTATATAGTAGTTTTATTATTTTAGAATTATACTTGTTTTCCCTTATAATTTTCAAATTTCCCAATCTTTTTTGAGAAAAGCACTACTACATACCTCAACCTGGACTAGGGATTGCCTGCCTCGTGTTACAATCCTATCTATAGTCTATAACAGTCTCGGCAAGCAATCCTTTCCTTCCCAGCCGTTGTAGTAATTTATTATTAATTAAAATAAACTGTTAGCTTGTGGTCTGAATTATAGATTCCAGGGGCATGTCAGTGGCATGCCAGAAAGAACCCGAGAAGCCCTCAATCAAGACATCTGTTCCTGGGCCCAAAACAAAGCAGCTGGTGCATGAGCTTAGCAAACTACAGGTACTCTCCATCATTACTATTATTTGTCGTCTCTACTGTACCTATAACTGAAATTATTTAAATAAATGATATTACAAGACTTATAACTATGTACAAATTGAACAGACTTGCTTACACTGTGAGATGTGTCCAAATGTACCTAGTTTAGGTACATTTGGACACATCCAAATGTACCTAAACTAGGTACATTTGGACCTATCAAATAATTTCAACTGGCATCGGCGCCAACTGAAGCTTCCAACTGAATCTTCCTATGGTGTTAGGAAAATATTATTTATTGACTTGCTTCACAACTGGTTGCGAAACTTAGTTGTCATGGCGGCCGGAAGGCATTGAGACGGTTCTAACGAGCCCAAACTCAACGGTGTTACGTCGGTTAAGAACTGAATTCCCATGGCCACCTTCCGTCTCCACCATCAGATCAGCTTGATGGTACCATAATATTGAATTGTCATCCAAACTATACCTTAAGCCAAAATTTGAGCTCAATCGATTGAAGATCAACTACTCATTCATCCCAAAATTTCAGCTCATATAACGGCAAGTGACTGAAAAATGGACTACAAATTTTGAAGGACAACTTACATACTTACTTACTTAGTTAGTTAGTTACATACGAATAGGTCAAGTTAATATAAAGCTTGTAATAAAGAGTCGGCAGCCCTTGTGATTCTTCTGGAGTCACAAACGCATAGGTGACGGTGTCTGATTACCATCAGGCAGGCTGTATGCTTGTTTGCCACCGTCATAGTATTTAAAAAAAAGCTAATGCTTTCAATATTTGTAATAACTTAAACATTAACATAATTAAAGATACCATAGGATAATTACAAATGTGTACGTAAGTAATTATGGATAGCAACAACCATTCACGGTCAAAACAACATCATCATATGTTATTGTATCGAAGGTGACTATATTACGCCTTTGGCTCATGTGTGAATAAGGGTCCGGTGCTCAATTCATTCCACTCAATTTATTTTCAATTGAATAAATGGCTATGAATTGAATGTGATCTTTATAGATTTTAATGGCTCCACAGTATCAGATTGGTCCAACAAATATACCACCACCTATTATATACGCATATGTTACCGGCAATCTGTATAATTCAAGTATCCTATACAATCCCCAGGCAATATATGAAATATTATGAAAACTCGGTTCTGTCCGCGACTCCGCCCGCGTGAAACTAGTTTTTATCGTAGCACCATACATACTTTCACCCCCTTAGGGGATGATTTCCGGGACGAAAGCTATCCTATGGCCTTCCCTCTATTCATTCCAACTATTTCTATACCAAATTTCATCTCAATCGTTTCAGCGGTTTAAGCGTGAAAAAGTTACAGACAGGCATACAGTGACATACAGTGTTACTTTCGCATTTATAATCGAACGAGCGAGCGAAGCGAACGAAGTTGTATGCTTCAGCTTGTGCTGAAAATCGTTTGTAAGGTGTCCGGTGTCCGATGTCCCGCCGTCCGGCTGTTCTCCTCTACAGGTCGCATTTCTCAACCGATTCTCGTGAAATTTTGTGAGCATGTAAAATAATTATATAGAATTTGATTTTATAGTCTTGCGAGTACAGCCACTAGTTATGTACTACCTACATATATAAACGTGTTAATCTTAAAAATGAGTACGTTTTCCTTTAAGATAAATTTGAACAAACAAATGATAAAATCTTAATCAACAGAATGTATTGTTGTACATGTTACTAAGTAACTGTATCATATCCAATCTGGGTAGAGGACGTATCCACCTTGATGATAAAATGTCTTGTTATATAATCATAGACTTGGTTATATCATTTCATTTGTACGAGTATCTATAGGTACATACAGGGCAACATTTTGGATGTAACGCAGGACCATTTTTTATACTCGTCCACTTTAATTTTTGAATTAAGACTTCGTAAATTAAAGTATAATCACATATGTACTTTTTTCTATGAAGCTCCCAACTGAACTGAAAAAAATATTTCACAACTGTTTAGACAACTAAAATAAATTCGATCAATCACGTGGCGCCTTTACTGAACTATAATAAATTTGACCAATAGCACGTCGAGTTGGCTACAGTAGAAAAGACATCAACGACGTTGAGCCGGCACCTCTGACTTGCACTTCGTTTCAGCAGGGCTTAGATTTTCATTAGATACCAAGTTTGTATAGTTATTTATGTTGACTCGTATAAAAAAGTATTGTATACAATAGTTACACAATTAGTTTAATTCTCGTACCTTACTTAGGCCACTCGGCTACTCGACTTTAAGAGCCCTCATTGTGTAACGATTGAATAAAATACTATTTTGAAGACATTGCCTAAAATTTAAAGGGTGTCTTGTGTTATGGGGCAGGATCAGTGAATCCTTTGTACCTACCTATCCATAAATTTTATTATCAGGTAATTGAGATTATACAATTCCTCAATTTTTATCTTCTGTTTATTAATTGAGTTACTTATGCAATATACGTATACAGTTGAGCCAGAGACACTTTGTATCAAAATCAAAATGTTTTCCTGTATATTCCGTACGATTCGTACTAGCATTGTCCGTGTTTAGGGGATGATTTTCGGGAGAGCAAGTATCTTATGTTTTTCAATCGCAATGCCAAATTTAAATTTAAATATAGGCATCAAAACTTTCACATTTATGATATTAGTAGGATTAGATAATTGGTTTATGGCATGTTATCTTCTGTTCCAGCAAGCCCAAACGGTGCAGCTTTTCGCAGATTATGATAAATGCATCGGTAATTACTTCGTGGACGTGGACGGGAACGTGTTTTTGGATGCTTTCACCCAAATATCGTCAGTACCCATTGGATACAACCATCCGGCGTTGCTAAAAGCGTTCGACAACGAACATGCCCTTGTAAGTATTCCTAATGTTAATTTAAATCCCTATTAGATATTTCCTTCTCGTTTACGGTTATCGGTTACGGGAACACCTTGTCTGATCCTAATAAGCAAAATGGGACTGGAATTTTTAATTTTCAATTCAATCAACCAAAAATAGTATTATATTTGTGTGATGAGCTGATGAGCATGAATACTTGTTTCTGAGTCTTGGAGATTTTTTATGTACTACCTTTTCATAGATACCTATTCATATCTTTTAAATCCAGCATCCCTCCCAAGATGAGGTTAGTACCGTAGACCACGTCCACACGCCCCGTCAGGTTATACAGAAGACTGAGGAGTATAACCTGCTTAGCGTTCGTGGACTACGAGAAAGCCTTCTTATACCTCATTAAAAATCATAATACTAAACAAAAGAGCGCGGCCCCGCGCGCCGGCGCGACCTGTGATTGTTCGAATCGCTGTTCCAACTGGACTACAAAAACATTGTTGGACAGTTTGACTTCATAGTTGGCCTGTTCGTGCAACGTCCAACGAACCCCAGCTTTGAAGCCTGAATTCTGACCATCTTTTGCCACATTTTCCGAGCAACGGCGTGAAAAAATAACATTTTTATGGACGACTTTACACAACTTATATTTACTTCAGAAAACTCTTATCAATCGACCAGCGCTGGGAGTATTCCCGTCAGCTGACTGGCCAGCAAAACTGAGGGATGTGTTGCTATGCGTCGCGCCCCGTGGCCTGGACAATGTTTCTACAATGATGTGCGGATCCTGTTCCAACGAGAACGCATACAAGGCTGTGTTTATGTGGTACCGCACGAAACAGCGCGGAGGCAGCATCGAGTTCTCGCCGGAAGATATGACATCCTGCATGGTTAACCAACCACCGGGAGCGCCGGACTTGTCTATCTTATCTTTTGAGGTACATTTTTTTAAAATTTATTTTCACGTTGCTTTTATTTATTCCTGTGACATAATTACCGAAACAAATTTAAATCACAAAAATATTTTAAAAAGCAATAAATATTAAGGACAGTGCCTAGGCGGTGAGTACCAGTATTCACTTCGCTCGATTTAGTTGTTTGTTCACTCAATTTATACCTATTCCCATTTTTATTGATGACCGACCGAATTGACTTTCAATGACGGAACTAAAATTAGCGCCAGTATAAGTTTGTATACAAGTAAGTTATTTGTATATTGAATGGTTGCTTGAAATCACTTTATTGATTGTTATGATTTCTAATAGAAGTAAACTAATTTTCAGGGAGGTTTCCACGGTCGCACCTTCGGCGCCTTGTCCACCACGAGGTCGAAACCGATACATAAATTAGACTGCCCTGCGTTCGATTGGCCCGTGGCCTCATTTCCGAGATACAAGTACCCACTCCATGAAAATGAGGCTTATAACAACCAAGAAGATAAAAGGTAATGGTTTACCTACACAAGTTTATGTAAGCGCATGTCAATGATAGATAAGATAGTGTTTTCTGATTTTGTATCCGAGTCAACAGAAATAGGCATATATCCTATTAGGCAGACTAGCTCGAAGACTACTTTTCATTTGCTGATTATCTACGAGTACACTAGATTGTGTATTGTTTCAAACCATCCTTATCGGTTTTCAAAGAGGTATGACGTGTTCTGATGTTACACCAAACAACAGCTGTAAATTAACAATTGGTACCTACAAACGGAGACGCACTTTAATGCAGTAAACATGTCGTTGCAATAATGGTTACGAATGGTTTGGTAACTGCGTCTTAGAGGGTATGGTGCCTTGACACGAAATACACATCCTTCTTATAAAGATCGACCTAAGCCAATCGCGCGACAAACTGGAGTGTCGTTTGTTGCCGATACCTGATCATCTATTTAGGTATTTATCTATAATTGAAAAAAAAAAATATCATAAAGCGGTAAAGTTTTGTAAGTTTGTATGTAAGGGGTAATCTAATCTCTCTAATCTAACTACACATGCGACTTAATAAAAAAAATCACGAGTATATACATAAAAAAACAGCTGCCCGCGTGACTCCGCCTGCATGAAATACATTTGTCCTTGTCTGATAGGTACGGTACTCTATGAGTTGGTTTTTCATTACTTTCTTTTATTGTTCTTTTCAGGCTTGTCTTAGATGATTTTCCGTATTATTTTACGCGCCGCTTCGGAAACCTTCGTTGTCTTGTATTATCTGCAGTTGGAGCATGAGACCACCATTTCGGTGCAGTAATACTTTTATAACTGCATGGTTTTATTTTGCTATTTACCTAATCCCTAAATCACGGTAGCTTTGAATAACATTTAATTCCTGTTACGGATATTAGAGTACCTACATGAAAGATTATAAAGCTAAACCTGTCCATTTCGTGACAAGCCCTATCTATACCGTCTTATTTTTAGCTCTGTGTGCAATCTGTAAATGTTTGTCACGAAATGTAAATCCCATACAAAACGCTCCATGTAAAAAATAGGCCAAGTCTCGAAACTCTTCCGCAATAAAAAGTTGTGAGATATTTCGTAGAGCCAAGTCGACATTCTTATTAATCTTTATTTGCTTGATAAACAAAATTCTGCAACTTGGGTATCACACAACTTTACTGCATTTATTCATTTTTGCATACCTAAAATTATGTAGTATTGTAGTAGTAGGCCTATTTTTTACGTGGAATATTTTTTATGAGATCTCACTTCTTTTTGTAGGTTATTGTGTTATCAATACATACTTTATGAATGCAGCTGAGAATAATATTTTTGCATATACTTTGTATTACTTTTTGTATGGAAATGTTAAATTACCTACCGCAAATAACGTTTGTATAGTTTCTTAATGCATTTTACGGTAAACCAATTTGAATCCTTGGCCACTCTAGAACCCTGTCTTATTGACACCCTGCTATTTATTTATGTATTAGCCATAGAAGTCACTTTGACGTTTACTGTGAAAAGATTCTGCAGTGGCCTAGGGTTCAAATTGGTTGACTGTACACCTAACACTAGCCGCATGCAAATACATCGTATAGTGCACTGAACCTACCTTGTTATTACTATTTGCAGGAACTACAAAAGTAACTTTGTAATCGCATGTAATTGTATAGGATTACAAACTTCCTTGGCCAGCGCAAAATTACAGGATGTTGAAAATGGCCTGAATGGCTTCGAGAAAAGGATGATACGGCCGTGCCTCGTTGTTTTTCTCCACTTGGCGGGGGCACTGCTGTGCCCCCAGATGTTTGAGTTTACGAGATCCAGAGAATAATTAAATACCTACTTATAATTCAAAGCTTGACATTACTAAGTAGTAATGTAATAACGCTTAGGATAATATTAGGTCCTTACATATGAAATTGGCGTTTCATATGGCAGAAATGAAAACGATTTTTTTTTATGAAACTATTTTTTTATTTAGTCAAAGTATGTACCATGGCTATCTATGCACTTTTGCCATCTCGAAGGTAGTTCATTGATTCCTTTACTAAAAAAAGTGTGTGAGCGAGAATCAATAAAATCTTTGAAGGCCGTTTGGACAGCCTCGTGAGAATTGAATTTTTTTCCTTGCATGAAGTTGTCCAAATTCCGAAAAAAATGGTAATCAGTTGGAGCAAGGTCCGGGGAGTATGGTGGGTGTCGAAGACATTCCAGTCGCAGCTCCCGTAGTTTTGCGGCCGTCAAACGTGCCGTATGTGGTCGAGCGTTGTCCTGAAGCAGCAGTGGGCTAGATCGATTGACCAGTCTGGGTTGTTTAATGGCTAGCTTTTCCATCATCGTTTGCAATTGTTGACAATACACATCAGCCATGATTGTTTGCCCAGATCTTAAGAAACTGTAATGGATGACACCGGCACTAGTCCACCAGACACTTACCAGTACCTTTTTCTGAGTCAACTTTCGTTGCTTGTTCTGTAGGTCAAAATTTCCAGAACGGAAACGTTGGAACCAATAACGTACCGTATTTTCTTTTGCAGTAGCTTCCCCATACGCATTGTTAATCCTACGAGCCGTTTCTGCAGCACTAGTGCCGAGGTGAAACTCATATTCGTAAATATAGCGATATTTTAAGTTCTCCATATTGTGAACAGAACGATGTGAAAGAAAAACAAATGACGCGATAACAAATAAATTTCGTAATTCGAACACAGAAATACATGGTCTTAAATTTGAAATAAATTTGAATTTGGAATTCCTAGCCGAACGCCACATATTTTGAATCAAAGTTGCCAGTTCGCCAAACGCCAATTTCATATGTAAGGACCTAATATTAATATGCTTTTTGCAAGAGGCTCTCCTTCCCTTATCTGACTGATGTGTCCCACGATTGTGTTGGCGGGTCAGTAGTTATTAGCTGCACATTAAAGTTATACACACTCGTGCAACGTTGTGGGCCCATTGCACACAGGCTTCTGACTTGTAATACGAGCGGACGTCTTTCTAACAACAGCACGTTCGTTTGCATTAGGGGTTAATAAAAATGAATTGAAAAGAGGCTCCCGTCTGTATTATCATTATTACAAGTTACAAACCTTTGTGGAACCCATTTGTATTGAGTGGGTTGGGTACCTATTAATCCCTAACTTTGCATGGTCGGACTTGAAACGTAGTATTTGCTAGTCAGCATTCGGCAATCATCAGGGCCAGTGGTGAAGAACTAATCATAGATTATCATTCAGATTAATATATTTTATATAAGTATTATACATTGCATAGGTGCCTGGAAGAAGTAGAATACATCATAGACGAACGCGGAAGATGTTGCAAGCCGATAGCGGGCATCATCGTCGAACCGATACAGTCCGAGGGAGGAGACCACGAGGCGTCCCCGGAATTCTTCCAGAACCTTCAGAGAATCTGCAAGAAAGTAAGTTATAGCTAAAAAACTTAAGTAAAACCCCTCTTGCATGTAGGGGTGACGGGTTAAATTCGAATAGGCATTTGTTATGTTTGTGTTTGACAATATAAATATGTAATGTCTATTCGAATACGTCACCACTGCATACAAGAAGGGCTTTACTTAACTTTTTTACGTATACCTACATAAGTTTTTGATGTGAATGACAATGACGGTTAAGGTAGCATTCGGTTCTTGGCGACCGCGACGCGCGACCGCGACACACGACGCGACGGAGACCGGCGACCGCAACCCACTGCTTTGTATGGATTACTATAAGACACTGACCGAATGACCGATGCGCGATCGTTCCTGAAGCAGTATCGTCGCGCGTCGCCGCCTGAACGCCTTGCGGATATCGCAGCCGTATGGTTTCGTAGCATGAATTGTGAGCTTGGGTCGTCGGTCGCCTCGCCTCGGTCGCGTTGATTCGTGTGCTATCAGTCGCCTACCGACAGGCGACCATGGTCGCTAGGTCGCAAGGCCGCGGTTGCGCTTCGCGGTAGCCAAGAACCGAATGTTAGTTGTCACGAACAGTCGCCGACAGCCCCTTTAATCACTATGAATGTCGGTACATCATCAATGTAATCTGCGTGCTTTAAAGTTAGGTTTATGTTCACTTTATGACAACAAAGCTACCCTGGCGTTTAACAACAGTGTTCAAACAATACAATATGCTGTTAAAAGTTTTTTTTCCACTTTCAAACAAGAAGGATTTTTGGTTTTTAGGGTCCCATACCTCAAAAAAAAAGGGGTCTTTATAAGATCACTCGTGCGTCTGTCTTTCCTTCTGTCACAGCCGATTTGCTCCGAAACTACTGGACCGATTGAGTTGAAATTTGGTAAACATATGTAAATTGGTGACCCAAAGATGAACGCGTAAAGTAAATTAATGAATTCTGAACAAGGGGGCCACTTTTGGGGGGTAAACTGGAAAATTAAGAAAAAGTTTCGCAAACTGTATTGTGTGACATATCAAATGAAAGGGGTTGTTCTCTCTCAGATATATTTTTTTTTTATAATTTTAGCAAAAACAGATTCTAAGTAATTTAGCGAAAAAGACGAAAATTTACCATTCACCCCCTTATCTCCGAAACTACTAGGCTTAAAATTCTGAAAAAAATGTGGAAAATAGTTCCTTGCCTAAAGAACAGGAAAACCTATAAGAAGTTCAAAGTAACGGGATAATTCTCAATATTTTTGTGTATTTTGTATGGAGCGCATGATGCTTAGAGCATAGCAATTTTACGGAACCCTCACCACGCGAGTTGAACTCGCACTTGTCCGGTTTTTTTTACTTAAAAAATAGTCCTCAGGAAGCTCGACACAAGTTGGCTCCCCATATAAATTTGATTTTTTAAAACTTCTTTTCTCTCTATTTTTATGGTTCCGTACCTCAAAAGGAAAAAAACGAAACCCTTATAGGATCACTTTGTTGTCTGTCTGTCAAGGTACCCTTTATCTCGGGAACGCGTAGAGATATCGAGTTGAAATTAAAACCTTACACCCAAGTCTACAGTCCCTTGAAGCTGTGAAAAATACTGTAAGCTTATGTGTTTTAAATAAATAAATAAAAAAAATAAAAAAGTCAAACTTCTAAGTTAAAAAAAAGATAATATGCAGCAAAAAACGCATATTTCGTCACTCTCAAGGGAATCAAAATGTATAGGGTACTTTCCGTTGACCTAGAACTATGCAATTTGGCAAGTAATTGTCTTATACTACAAGTACAGGAAAAAATCCAAAAACTGCATTTGTAGTTTTGTGCGGAACCCTCGGTGGACGAGTCCAACTCGCACTTGTCCGATTTTTTTGTAGTATAATTTCTGGCATCAGAAACTGGTGTCCGACTTAGTAATGGCGGATCCCATTGTGTATAGAAAGTTTCATGCTCGTCGTATCGTGCTGTCGGGTATTAGACTATTTTCCACTACGTACCTGTCTAAACAGGCAACACACCATTGTGTGCCAATAGTGACTGGCCATTTGACCAATATTGCCTATTTAGACTTGTAAAATTGTAACTTGTAGCTTCGTGAAACGGGCCACAGGTACAGCAAGCACAGCAAGACCAAGTAAGTTTCTGCCAAAAAATTGATTTTTGGTACAAGCTTTTATTGCCGACTACTTTTCTGTATGCCGTCATCAACTACTCATTGAGACCTTCCGGCCGCCATGGCAACTAAGTTTCGCAACCAGTTGTGATGCAAGACTTTTTATTCTTTTTCCGCAACTAGTTGCCATACAAGACTTATTTTTCTTTCTACGCAACTGGTTGCGAACAAAGAATTTCTAAAAAAGATTAATTGCGACAGAAGAATGTTTTTTAAATAGATGTTTGAATATAGATTCACCAATTACGAAAGTTGCATACCAAAAATAAAAAAAATCCTCCACCGCAACTGGTTGCGGAACTCAGTAGCCATGGGCATGGCGTACTAGTTGCGTAGAAAGAAAGTTAAAGTCTTGTATGGCAACTAGTTGCGGACAAAGAATAAAAAGTCTTGCTTCACAACTGGTTGCGAAACTTAGTTGTCATGGCGGCCGGAAGGTATTGAGACGGTTCTAACGAGCCCAAACTCAACGGTGTTACGTCGGTTAAGAACTGAATTCCCATGGCCACCTTCCGTCTCCACCATCAGATCAGCTCGATGGTACCATAATATTGAATTGTCATCCAAACTATACTTATACCCAAAATTTGGATCAAAAGATGGAAAGTGGATCAAAAACTTGCAAGATTTGTCCTTCACTAACAAACGAACTAAACACATACTATAAACCCGCTAAAATGCATTCAGAAACTGACACCAGCATTATATCAATAAGATTTATAAAA
This sequence comes from Epinotia nisella, assembly GCA_932294315.1. NCBI lineage: Eukaryota > Metazoa > Arthropoda > Insecta > Lepidoptera > Tortricidae > Epinotia > Epinotia nisella. The sequence goes on along the minus strand of OW028679.1, from coordinate 12,235,442 downwards.
ATAATTAACTTGTCTCTGGCCGTAGGTTATTTTCCTATTTTGTACGTATTTTAGATATTGATAAAGTAATGACTTTGAAATGTCGAAGCGTGGCCCAGAGGTCAGAGCCTTCGATACTGTTCGATAGGTTCTCTAAACCATCTCCGAAAATTTTATGTACGAATATCACATCGCAACCAATCTTTCGCATAATGTCATTTCGCCGAATGATCATGTTGCAATTGAATTTTATGGAGTTGTTTCATTTCCCAACTAAATGTTTGGCAATTCTGTCTTTGGGCTCGGTTTTTAATTGGAACTTTTTGAAATACATATTTTCATGTGATTTATGGTTTAGTCGGTATAATATACATTTAGTTAATTAATAATTACCAAATGTGTTTTTTGACGACGAAGACGTTTCCGCTATGTTTTTGTTTATACAAAGACAACGTTCTTAGGATGTAATGTTTGAGTTATTGATCGAGTATGGAAATGAACATGGTATTAATCTGGTGCCAAAAGTATGCGTGTTAGACTTTGAAAAAAGCTATACTATACAAGGATGTAACTTTCACTTAGGGCAAATTTTATGCAGGTCGTTTTTTTAAATAATATTTATGAACAATAAAAAGTCGATTCTAAGCAACAAGTGAGGTTTCATAGAACCGACTTTTGACCGATGAGGGGCCGCGATGCCGAGGGAATAAAAAAAACAGTCGGTTCTGGCGCTTCGCCGGCCGCTGCCGCGGCACGCTCGCTTCGCTCGCTCGGCTCGCGCGCTGTAGGGACACAGTTGAACCTAACACTCCTCCTCGCTTCGCTCGTCGTCGCAGCTAACTGGACTCTGTGAAATGTTTTTTTTAACGATAGATAGTACTATTTTGTTTTTTTTTACCAAATGAGCATCATATTTGTCTAAGGCAAGTACAAGAGCAGTCATAGTTTTAAAGATCCGGTTTTAGTGTGTATATTTTACTTCGTTTAAGTAAAAAGTTGCCTCATATATGAAAAGGGCACTGTTACACTGACGAAACATTATTCGTTTAATAGTTGTTAGGCCTAGTGAAAGATTTGACAAATGATCAGTATGCCAAAAGTATTGAGTCATTACAATAATCCGCTGTATAATAATTCTGCCAAATGGAACGTTGTCATACAAAAATTTGCTAATACTTGATTGTCAAAGTGAATCATCGGCGAAATGTTGGTTGGCAAATGAAATTCGGACAAAAAAAGTTCGGGGAAAAGGCAGAACACCGTGTAGATAAAGTAGTGTATGCAACTGTACATGATTAGGCCTTGACACTCGTGTGATCCTATTATGAAACTCGCTGACGCTCGTTTCATAAAACCACACTCGTGATTTAAGGCCTCTTATTATGTACAGTCACATAAACTACTAGTAATAAGTGAAGTGAAGTGACATAACGAGTAAAGTTGCTTGTGTTCAGATGGGAGTAGCCCTGATCGTGGACGAGGTGCAGACGGGCTGCGGCCCGACCGGCAAGATGTGGTGCCACGAGCACTTCGAGCTGCCATCGCCGCCGGACCTGGTCACCTTCAGCAAGAAGATGCTCACTGGCGGATACTATACCAGTGACGAATTTCAGTGGGTCAACCTACTTTTTTCTGTCACCAGTTGCCATGGTTACGCCAGTTGGGTCACTTTTTAAAACTGTGGGTTTGCGTTCACCAAATGTGGGGTTTATGTGACATTTTCGATCCCTTTTTAGGGTTCCGTACCTCAAAAGGAAAAAATGGAACCCTTATAGGATCACTCGTGCGTCTGTCTGTCCGTCTGTCACAGCCGATTTGTTCCGAAACTACTGGATCGATTGAGTTGAAATTTGGTAAACATATGTAAATTGGTGACTCAAAGATGGACGCGTAAAGTAAATTAATGAATTCTGAACAAGGGGGGCACTTTTGGAAAGTTTCGCAAACTGTATTTGTGTGACATATCATATGAAAGGGCTTGTTGTGAGCATCTCAGATGTACATATTTTTTACAATTTTAGCAAAAACAGATTTGAAGTCATTTAGGAAAAAAAAGCGGCCAAGTGCGTGTCGGGCCACGCGCAGGGTAGGGTTCCGTAGTTGCCCGTCTGTCACAGAATGCGGACTTAAAAGGGGCTTTTGGGGTTTTTATTATAGCTTACCCTCGTAAATAATCGTAAATATTAGATACTAAATAAACTAATCGAACCGCAGATCGAAAACTTTTAGCAACAACATGTTATTTACGTAAAATAATTACGAAAATCTCCGAACAGCATCAAGCCGCACGAGCGCAAGAAGCACCGTGCCGTAAGTCCGCCTAAGTTTTAGCATTGCCACGGCTGGGGGGGGTCTTTTGCGCGCTCGCCGCGGGCAAGAAGCACCGTGCCGTGAAAAAGCAACTCTACCGTCCACGGTAAAAGGTTCAAATTCCAATGACAATGTATATGCAGCCGAAATTAAGTGCATTTCTTACCAGTTAACTAGTTATGTCTACTACTCGTTAGCTAGTTATGTCTACTTAACTGTGATAGTTTTCCTTTTAAATTCATTATATGTACTACTGCCACGAATTTTTCCACGTCCCCAGTAGTAGCCATTTAGCCAGCAGGGGGGGGGGGGAGACACTTGAACAAAAATTAGGGCTTTAAATCCCATTATCTCACAAACGCATAACTAAGTTGAAAAATAGTTTTAGTAAATCCATAATATTTTTGAACAAGCTATCCAACGATACCCCACACTATAGGTTTAACGAGAAAAAAATTACATCACCAATTTACACGTAAGGAAGGTACCGTAAAAAAAAAAATTCAGGATTTTTTCTACTGTTTTGTCGGCGTGACGTGATTGGTTTATATACCCACGCCGAATTGCAGTTTTCTAGTTATAAGGGTTACTGAGCTAAGCCTAAGCCGAAGACGGACAGACAGACAGACAGACGGACGGACATGGCGAAACTATAAGGGTTCCTTGTTGACTACGGAACCCTAAAAACGAAAATTGACCATTCCCCCTCTTATCTCCGAAACTGCTAGGCTTAAAATTCTGAAAAAATATGCAGAATAGTTCCTTGCCTAAAGATTACAGGAAAACCTATAAGAAGTTTGAGTATTCAAAGTAACGGGAAAATTGTCAATATTTTTGTGTATTTTAGGGAGCGCCTGTTGCTTAGAGCATAGCAATTTTACAGAACCCTCACCACGTGAGTTGAACTCGCACTTGTCCGGTTTTTTTAAGAACCATCTTCTAAGCTTGTTAGATGTCCATGTTGTAACAGACGGGAAAGAATAACAATAAGAAAATGTTGATTGACCCAAGTACGTCTTACCAAAAAATACTACCTAGGTAATTTGTTTTTCTTTCAATATTGTACGACGGTGGCAAACAAGCCTGCTTGGTGGTAAAAAGCCACCGTCGCCTTTATGAAGATTTGTTGTGTTGAGAGATATATGCAGGTTTTCAAGTGGTAGTGGTTTAGGTATTTTTTTAATACCACCAAGGTGTCAAATATACAAACAGCCCACCATTAAGCGGACATTGTAGCGCACAAAATCATATTGCTATGCAAGGTTAAGGTATGGGGTGCAATTCAGTATTGTTTTGACGGTTCGTGACATAGCTCCGCCGTATCCTAAAAAATTGCCATATCTCCTATTCAACTTAGTTTGCTGGCTGCACTGTGAATGTCAAGGCAATTTTTATAAATTTGATAAGTTGGTATAACACGAAAAGTGATATAAACAAGCCTAATGTCGCCCTAGGTCCTTCTACTAAAATGAGACCAATGTCAACCGATAACATAGTGACCTATTAGAATGTAATTAGCATAGTTTCGGTGAAGGAAAAACGTGAGTCAACCCGCATATATGTACATCTGCGAAGGAAATCAACGGTGTCTGTGAAATTCCCAACCCGCCCGAGACTAAGGTAGTAGAATCAGTTGTTTACCCTAATTTTGTTTTATTCTAGGCCTGCCCAAGGATACAGAATATTCAACACCTGGATGGGTGACCCGGGAAAGCTGATCCTGCTTGAGCAAGTTCTTAGCGTAATTAAGCAAGAGAACCTACTATGTAACGTGCAGCAAACTGGAGCCGTCCTGAAGAACGGCCTGCATCAGCTCGAGAAAGAATTCTCCAACGCCATCAACAGTGTGCGCGGGCGAGGCACATTCTTGGCGTTTAACGCATCTAATACTAATATAAGAGACAAAATAAACAATAATTTGAAGAAAAATGGTAAGTTTCGCTCTGCTCTATGTATGTGGAGTGGTCACTAAAATTCTATTTCACGGGCTACAGCCCTAACGATTTGGTGGATTTTGACATATGAGGTGTCGTTGGAGCCCTAGTCGTGGGAGTAACATAGGCTATAATATTTGAAAAAGCAGTTGTAATGCAGACAATGGGGGAGTTGCCTTGCAAAACATGGAGTGGAAAATGTTTTGATTTATATTGGAACTAGCTTCTGCCCGCGGCTTCGCCCGCGTAGTAAGTGTAATTTTTGAATTTTTGGTGAATTGTTACGCCGGCAACTGCCTACTACTACTTAATTCCCCTATGAATAACCCTTCGTCGTCATATACGAACTTTCAAATTTCTTAGTTTTTAAATGAACGTCTTCTCTGTACAACTTCTATTTAACCTCTTTGGGGGCAAGTTTAAAAAAATATATTTCTGGATAGATCTACAAATTATAAAAGAAACCTGCTGCCCTGCTTTCATGTTTCTACCTACAGTTTATTATTAAAAATCACACATTACTTATGTGAACTTTCAACCCCCATCTTAACCCCTTCAAGGGATGAATTAGAAAAAATACCCTTATCAATGTTTTTGACTGTACCTACATTAAGAGCTTGTGACCGAAGTTTTAAACGTCTAACTTTAAAAACGACATGTAGGTATCCAATACAAACTTTCAACTCATTTTTTAACCCCCTTAGGGAATGATTTTTTATAATAACGCTAAATCATTTGAAAGGATCAATGAAAAAAAAATAAGTTTCCGACTCGGCCCATGTGTGCGTTTGCAGCCATTTGAAGGGGACATTCTTTGGTGTTTTTTCTTTGACAAAAGTGTCTATCGCTAGTTTAAGGATTACTTTTTTTTTTCATGGTCTACCCGACCCGACCAATATACTCTACTCATTTAGTTGTATAACCAATTTACATGTCAAGAGAAATTGTACACACTATATTAATTATAGAAATTACATTATTTAAAATTAAAACCTTTTGCAAGGCAATGTATGGAGGCAATTCCCCTCAAACAGGATTATTGGGTTTTTTGAAACATCTTTTTATTTCACTTGTACGCATGCGATAGGGCTTGAACTACTAAAAGCCCTAACTGATTTGTATCGTTTGAAATAATGCTGGGATATCCTAGCATTACTTCAAACGATACAACACAGCGAACAGCGTAGTGATTTTTATATGTTCAAGTTATTTCGGGTTGGGTTTTTTTTTCACCAACAAGTCCACTTTCAGAGAAAATCCGATTTTTCACATACGGCTCCATACAATTTTTTTTAGAAAAAAGTATAAGTTTATTTAGCGGGTTAAACTATCCCAAAATTATGTTGTGGTATGATAATGACTAGAAAAACCATTTTCCGAAAAAAATGTCTATTTTTATGGAGAGCCGATACTCAGCCCACAGTGCGACGTTTCGTGCCTTTGTAGCGTTCGTGGTTAAGCGGGTAGGACGTCGAAACGTCGGGACGTATTTATTAAGCCAGCTGTACACATTGGGCCAACGTTGGCGCGTGAGCAGGATGCAGCTATGCGTTAGGGGGAGAGGGCTATAATTCGATCTCATTCGTTTACATAGCTGCATCCTGCTCACGCGCCAACGTTGGCCCAGTGTGTACAGCAAGCTTTACGTAAAATACGCGATAAAACTAGTTATTGGATTATATAGGAGTCTTATTCAGTGACGGATCCAGGATTTTGATTTGGCGGGGGCTTGAGAGAATTTGGCACGATTTTGGTAAGGACTCCATCTGTGTCCTTTTGGGAAGAACTGGGGGGGGGGGGGCTTATTTAATGTATACTCTTGGAAGTTTAGACGTTGCTTAGTTTGAATCGAGGTTGATTCGTGTAATATCGGTTGTTTGCTGGGCGCAGGTGTGCTGGGCGGAGCCTGCGGGGAGACCGCCATCCGCCTGCGGCCCGCCCTCACGTTCCGAGTGCAGCATGCCGCCATCTACCTGGACACGCTCCGGAAAACACTGAAGGAACTGTAAATAATCTGCAATACAAACACTGTTTTCATACACCACTGTATTTCTATTACGTTGACGTATTTGTGATATTATTTTTAGTGCACAAACTATGTTAAGTATTCATATATTTCAATCAATAGATTTGATGGCATTTATTTTGCAGTAAAAATATATTTTGATAAGAATATGTATAATCAATCAGGTCAGTATTACAAGTCAGTATTCAATATTATATATGTTTTAGTATTACTTTTAAAACATGTATCAGAGTTTATTTTATGTCACTGTTGTGTGTAAACAGAGATTAATAGTCTAATTTAAAGGTCTGAATGAGTGAAATTGAAATTATGCAATAAACTATTGAGTATGCAACTATGTATTCAACAAAGTCTTCCAAATATAATAATCATCGACGTTTAATGGAGTTTTTTATTAGGCAATAACCTCACGATATAACTATATTGTATTTGTACTATCTACTACAACATGCAAACCAGAGTTCAATAAATGGTAAAGACTGCTAATCGTGATATTAAGCTGAGCTCCTTCGAAAGAAGGGTGGTCACAAGATGGCACTGTAAACGGAAGATTCAGCTCCATAATAGGGTCACACCTTCGATTTTTTTATGATGCCATTCATCAGTTTTTGGAGAGGGACAATGTTTGTATGGGGGGAACTACAATTAAACAACATAAATACCCAAAAAAAATAGTTAAAGATGGACCTCGCTGGCGGCAGCCGAAACACTTTACACAGATTGACTCAAAAGTATGACGTCACACGTTGCTATTTGAACTACATTGTAGGGAAAATCAAGTAAATTGCTGTTTCGGTCGCGAAATACTGCGTTTAGGTCCATAGTTGTCATACAATTTTGTTTCAATAAAAGCGTAAGGATTCTATTGGTAGCTTTAAATTTACTCTTGGACGATAAAAATGAAACATATTTTTTCTAAACTTTCAATGTTCATATCTTTTTATGATTTTAATTCTATTTTGTAATTTATTAAATGTATACTTTATTACAATAATTTGATGGTTTACTATCCATTTACCAACACTATGTTATCAAACTTATCAATTTTAACATAAGGTCACAAGCCCATTATTAAAGATGGATGAAAAGAACTGTGGCGTTTCGTATCCTTCCACTGTCGCAATACCGTGGTGGCCTAGTTAGTGCAGACTATTAACTTGTCTCTGATAATAGTATTCCCAGAAAGCATGCACAATTAGGTCCTACAATATTTTGATTGTCATACGTCCAGATAGTGCAACCAGCTACAGTATGAAATCTATAGGTGTACGTATGTACAGTGCGCCGTGACGCGATGGCACGGTATTGCTCATTGCGGTTGCGGCAATTCCCACGAGAACGGACCGATTACGTTAACAGTATAGCTGAATTGTAATTAAAAAATATACTTAATACATAAAAACGTGTTCATTACAAGGCAGATATTATAAGTCAATGACAAATCCAAATGAGGAACCGAAAGGACGTCACACGAGCGGCGGTGAGTCAGAAGTCAGACCACCAATGTGCCGGCGCAGCGAGCGCGGACGCATGCGTGGTCGGAGGTGCAGCCTACTCACTAGCTTCGCATTTGGTTGTTTTCGAGCTCGTAAAAATTAATTGCTTAATTACCACGTTCGGGTGGAAAGTTTGAATCGAATCAAGTTAAACCTCTTCTACCTTGTCAGGCATCTTAAGTTTGGCCACTATCCAAATCTTTCTAACTAAACACTTTACCTCTACCTGTGCCTCTACCTATGTAAACCTCTTAAAATGGTCTTCATTACTCATAACGAGCTCAAAATATCTTGCCACTGACTTCACTCATAAAATAATAATAAATAAATAAATATTTGCGGAATATCTTACACAAATCGACCTAGTCCCAAACTAAGCAAAGCTTGTTCTATGGGTACTAGACGACGATGACAAGAAAAAAAAAAAAAGAAAGATGAAAGATATCGGTTGAAATTCTGGGAAGTTCCGTCTGTACATACCTACTTACATAACGAGTCATTTTATTACGTTGTCAGCACGGCTATCACAAGACGGCACGCGAGCTCTCTCGATTTTTCTCGCGCTATCCGTCTCTCTCTTATTAGACAACTTAGAAAGAGAGGTGTGTACCCTTCAACGGCCAAGTCACACAACATTAACTATAATAATAAAGAAATCGCAGTAAGGAACCTTAGACTTGGCACGACTTTGTCTAGATTTCATTACTTTTTAGAGATAAACAAGCAGCTCCATCGAGACTTGGCTAGTTTTTTACAGAATGTTTTTGGTGGGATTATTAAATTGAATGGGTAGTATTATTTGAATATAGTGTAGGCAGGAGCTAAAAAACTAACGTGTTTACTTTTCTAATATACCTACCTACGTACTTGCTCTAGGTACCTAATGTTAAACTCGTCAACTTAATGACTTAAGAAAGTAGCATATAATGAGAGTCAATACGGTTGCGTGCAAACAACAAGTTCCACTGCGGAAGTCTAGGTGGTGATTCATACTCGTTGAGAATAATTTGCGGCTGCGCCATTGTACGAGTATGATTTGTGGGTGTGAGCGAGCCACCTGGTCAAGTGTCCGCGTGCTGTGCTTGCAAGGTACACTTTCTCTAATATACTCGTTAGAGGGATCAAAGTAGCGCAATTTTCAACTTTATCTTTATAACCAGTAACGCTTGTGGCGTGTATGGGATGTGTGAAGCGTGCAATCGCTTATTTCATCTGTTGAAATCGTTTCACTGTGTTGGTATTTATAATGTTTACCGACTACTCGCCTTAGGAGAACCAATATAACGCTGACCTCCGATTAGGTACGAAAAATTATTACGGACCTCGGATCAACTTATAGTAACAGCGAGTGGAGCCGCAAATCAAGAGGTTGTGAATCGAAAAGTTGGCCTTGATCATGCGTTGGATGTGTTGATGCCAATTTGGACAAATTCAATTACCAATTTCTCTTTCACAGTCTACATTTCCTTTTTTTGTTAGAAATTTTCATGTAAAGAGCTTTGCGCATGCGAAACGAACTAGGTAAATGTCTTGGTACATTAGCGTTGTGAAGAAAAGAAAATGAAAGTTTCTCGGAGACATGTAGAATATCCAAAAAGACATTAACTAATAGCGAAATGGTTGGTGTCAGCTATCTACATGCACATAAAGGAGAACAACTCTCATTATAAGTTATTAAGTAGTACAACTACAACTAGTCTCTTCTCTAGGTATCGCGACGTCTTTCGCCATAAACTGGATAACTATTGGATTGATTTTGATTCAGTTTTTATTGTATAATTATTTATTTATTTATAACAATTATGTTTAATGAAATATCATATATGTAAAATGATTGTAAGATATTTTATCACGGATAGGTGTAAATTGTAAAAAACCGTGTCAAGGATAAGAAGTAATAATCAGTAGGTATAAGTACTTATGCTTTTATTTATCCCTATAGACATTTCGTACCTACCTACAGGTTAGAGCGCCTATGGTCTGGCGTAATATGGTTTTAACACCTGCTATTCAGAAAAGAGTAAAGAAGAAAGAATAAATGAAAAACTCAGGAGTAATATTATTACCGTCTTGGACGTAAACAATTGAATCCCTCGTTATCGTTACGGTCAACAAGATTTAGAATTGTTGAATTTTCCGCTTCATTCAGGATCCGTACATACCGCCCCCGCCGGAAATATATAATTTTGCTCCCTTGAGTGAGAGACACAGTCTACTGATTCTTAATATAATTTGGGAGTTTTTCGAACTACCCTCACTTGGTATTAATTATTTACATACGCAATCACACAACACCAACGACATCCGGTAATTTAACAAACGTTGTTTTAATTGTTGCTTACTTTTAGGTTTTTGCCTACGTAATTATTAAATTCTACAAACATTCAATTGTATCCCTATCGTCCCGCTGAAACTACATGTTACCTGATGTTATTGATTTCAACGCAAAAGCTTTTGCTAATTAAGATTTTAATCTAAATTTTACAAAACATGAGACACGACGTCACATAGAGCTATTTTAGGACATCGCGTAGGTAATCTATCTACCTAAAAGCATGTCTACTATTCCAATTATAACTTCTTACAGAGTGCAAAAATAGCTCCAATAACTCTCCATGCGATCCAGCAGAAACCTGGAATTCTGAATGCTAGCGAACGTGGATATACATTTACTACTTTCTTTATCAAACGTTTTAACCTTTTTTTATTTATATGGGACGGGTATCGTTTTATACTAGGTATGTATCAAAAAGTTGTAATTATTACTTCCCATGTTTTATTTCAAATTTCTATGATAAACTTTGCAATAGGTAGGTACCTATAATAATTAGGTAGGTAACCGCTGAAGGACATAGGATAAATCCTATCCTACTAATATTACAAACGTAAAAGTTTGGATGGATGGATGGATGGATGTACGTTCCACTTAATCTCAAAAACTACTTGACGAATTTATATGAAACTTTCCAGTTATATACCTTATATATCAGAATAGGACATTATGTCAAATTTCATCCCTCTTATGGACGAAAAAGGGGATGAAACTTTGTATGGAGAGCAAATGATTTTACTGCTGGCGGAAAGCTAGTAAATAAATAAAGGTATACTTGTGGACAATCTTACACAAATCGACCTAGTCCCGAACTTAGCAAAGCTTGTAGTATATATATATATATACTTATATAGATAAGTAAGTACTTATATACATCGAAAACATCCATGACTCAGGAACAAATAAATATTTGTGCTCATCACGCAAATAAATGCCCTTACCGGGATGCGAACCCAGGATCTCCGGATTCGTAGGCAAGGGCGGAAATCACTCCCTAAGGGGGTGAAAGTTTGTATGGAGCTACGATATAAATAAACGAGTTCCACGCGGACGAGGTCGCGGGCAGAAGCTAGTTCTAGATATATTAACCCTGGCAATCCATATTTTTCTCAATATAAATTTTAATTTAATTAAGTGCCTACCTAATAAAAAAATACATATTCTTACTTCCTTTCTAATGTTAAGTATCAAGAACTAGAAGCCTCGGTTAAGTTTAGTCTATCGTGGAAAAAGCTTGTACCTATAACACTAGACTTTCTTAAAACAGTATTTGAGTATATCACAACCCACAGTAAAAAAACACAATTAACAAAAAAAAATAAGGTTAGCGTAGGTAGTGTATACACATATACCTACCTAGGAGATACAGTAATTGAATAATATTGCTCCGAAGTATAATTTAACAGGATCGATACGCTGGGTCCGAGAGTGACCTCCCGCGTCGCCCACGGCGGCACAGACGTTGGCGCTATTTACGCATTCAACTGATATTAATAGATCTTCACGAAATCATATTTTTAAGAACGAAATTCTAAAGTGCCAAGCGAATTTTCATGACATTGAGCCCTCGCGAAAAAATATTATGTAGGCAAGGAAGACAAAACATATACCTCTTACAGATCAATTTTTGTCTTACATTATTACATTAATATATTAAAATTGTATGACGTTTCCGTGAGTCACCAACGGTACTGGCTGAAAATCAGCGCTGTAGGTGTCTGACACCTCAGCATAATGCTGAGCCAGTGTCCGGTTCACTGCCGCAGAGACACACTTTGTTTCATGTTTTATATTATGTTTCTCTTGTTTACTTTATTGTATAATATGTGTGTCCTGTGTGTTTGTGAATAAATGTATTTTCTTTCTTCTTTCTTCTTTCTGAAGGTGCGTAGGTAGTCTAATTAATTAAATAATTCTACCAATTCTTGATAAAGCATCAACCAATCAACTGGAGGAGAATAATATATTAGTGACTGACAATATTCATTAATGAAGCTCCCCCACCCCCCCATTTATACCGTTAATCCGGCTCGTAGATAGCTACATCCATCCATACTAATATGTCTGTCTGTCTGTTACCTCTTCACGCTTAAACCGCTGAATTGATTTAGATGAATTTTGGTATAGAGCTAGTTTGAGTCCCGGGGAACCGGAAATTAAGGGGGTGAACGTTTGTATGGAGCTATGATATGAACGAGTTCCACGCGGACGGAGTCGCGGGCAGAAGCTAGGAGTTATAGTTTCGTGGAATAAGATTCTTTAATCCATTGCCAGCGCTCTAAATCTCTACTTTACCCGCAGTGCCGCCACTTTGCAAGCGATGCGAATTCGCATCCGCGGAAATATAAGAATAAGCACCGACATGAAGCTGTGGTAGTTAGAGCTGATTTCAGGTTGAACTACTTTACTAAACACCGGCTCCTACTGACCCATTTGTATTCATAACAAGTTTGTTGACCTCGTTGACCAGCGACCCTGCTCGCGGTTAAGTACGCCGAACAAAGCCGCTAATGTTTTGTGCCGACTTTCGGAACGATCTGGCACAATGATGTTGTATGACAGTGTAAATAGGTACCAAGTACCTTTGATACTATATGTCACTATATGTGCGCTAATCAACGTCCGAGATAGCCGGAGCCGATCGTTTTAAAATTAATTATTATTATTGGTACTATACCTACGTTATCAAGTGGAATGACGGGCCGAGGAGAGACGCAGCTAAACTACAAGTAGGTATGTGATGTATTGGGTTTCTTTCTCTAACATGTTATTGTATTGTTTCTCTCTGTAACTGCTTTGTTTGTGTGAGGTGTGCAATAAAGCTTTTGCCCGCGGCTTCGCCCGCGTACTAAAAGTAATTTTAACTGTCTACAAAAAAGGTGCTTCTCAGTTTGACCCATATGTTCCAATTGAATTGCAATTTGGCACAAATACTTTCAAGAATTTTCATTCCACAATGTTTCAAAATCGATGCCATTTTCGTAATTAACCATATTGATATTTAGAGTAATAAAAGCATCTTTAGAATTCATAGCTGAACCATTGGCTCATGTAATGAATCTTATTTTCCAAACAGGAACATTTCCAGATGATTTGAAGAAAGCCCTCATAAAACCATTATTTAAAAAGGGTAAAAAAGACGATATAAGTAATTATCGTCCTATTGCTATATTGCCAAGTTTCTCCAAAATATTTGAACGTACACCGTTCATACATACAACAGAATTGTTCAATTCCTAAATTCAAATAACATTATACATCCCAACCAGTTCGGGTTCCAAAGCGGAAAGTCAACATCACTTGCAGTGTTTCAATTGTTCAAACACATATGGGATGAAATTAATAATAAAAGGCCATTGTATCGCATTATTTCTAGACATGTCCCAGGCATTTGATTGTGTAGTGCATGATATATTGTTATCGCAACTCAGTAACGTAGGTATTAGAGGTAATGTACGTAAATTGTTTGAAAATTATTTAAAAAATAGACAGCAAGCTACTGTTATTTAAAAATATAATAAGAAAACTAAAACTATACAGAAAACACAGTCTAAATTTCAACATATTAAAGTTGGAGTACCTCAAGGCAGTATCCTTGGCCCTCTGTTATTTTTACTGTATGTTAATGATTTGCCAAAAATTATAGATGAGCTTTGCGTAATGTTTGCTGATGACGCTACCATATTATTTTCTGGAGAAAACGAAGAATCCAATTTTCAAGAAAAAAATTAACAATACTCTTAAAACTGTTGTCAACTGGCTTAAATCAATTAACTTAAAAGTAAACGTCGATAAAACTAAAACGATACAATTTAGGAATTACAAAACAAACCCAATAAATTTAAATATAGAACACGGGGGAGCTATTATACAAAACATAAACAGTACCTACCAACTTTTTAGGCGTCTCTGTAGATTCACATTTAAATTGGAAATCTCATATAGAAAAGTTAAATAAAAAAATATCCAGTCAGTGTTATGCTTTATCCGTCTTATCAAGTACTTGCTCAGAAGATATTGTAAGAAATGCATATTATGGAAATATTTATCCTTTGTTGAATTATGGTGTAATTTATTATGGTAATTCTGTTAATGTCAAAACTACTTTCATTCTGCAAAAAAAATGCCTCCGTATTATATACCGCTTATACAATACTGAGTCTGTTAGAAATATTTTTAGGGAAAAGAAATTTCTAACCTTAACTGGATTGTACATTTTAGAGCTGTGTTCATTTGTAATAAATCATAAATATAATTTTAATTTCTGCTCAGAACAGCGTAACAATTTGCGATCACAGTATAAGTACAACATTTCACTGCCGGCGATTAAAAACGCAACCTATTACAGGAGCACTTTAATCACCGCTATCAAAGTTTTCAACCATCTACCCGTTAGCCTAAAAATGTTGAGTTGTAATCAATTTAAGCGCCAATTAAAGCGATGGTTGACAGAAAATGTTTTTTATGATTTAAAAGAATACTTTGAGTTTTTTAGTTCTTAAGCTGAATAATTAAATATACCTACTTGTGTAACTTTTATAGTTAATGTTAATATTGTATGCCCGAAACGGGTTGCCATTGTAACTCATATACTTATTATTAAGACCAAATTGTACATGGTAAACAATAAATATTCTCTCTCTCTCTCTAGACATTTAAACCCCATCGCATCCCAACAGGGGAGATGGTATTTCACGTCACGTAAAATCGTTGTTGTTTTCGTGATCAGCGACCAGCAAACCGATAAACCATAGAAACAATACCCATGCTGATTTTCACACATTGTCACATTTCCTCCTTTTAGGGGTTGAATTCCCAAAAAATCTGAAACACGTATTTACTCATGTATTGCTAGGAATACTCCTGTGAAGTTTCGAATGAAATAGTCTTACTTATTTTGATTCCCCATACAAACTTTGGACCCACATATCACCCGCTTAGGGGGATAATTTTGAAAAATGCTTTCTTCGTGCACTCTTAGACCTTATAAGGAACCTACTTGCCAAATTTGGAATCTCTAGATCCAGCGGTTTGGGCTGTGCGGTGATGTCAGTCAGTCAGTCAGCCAGTTTCTTCTTTTATATATTTAGATCGATTCCACATAGACTCTACATATCGAACATAGACT
Source organism: Epinotia nisella (assembly GCA_932294315.1). Classification (NCBI taxonomy): domain Eukaryota; kingdom Metazoa; phylum Arthropoda; class Insecta; order Lepidoptera; family Tortricidae; genus Epinotia; species Epinotia nisella. Next base: position 12,220,237 of record OW028679.1, on the reverse strand, counting down.
CTACATATCGACTATACACATCGACTCTACATATCGACTCTACATATCGACTCTACATATCGACTCTACATATCGACTCTACACATCGACTCTACATATCGACTCTACATATCGACTCTGCATATCGACTCTACATATCGATTCTACATATGGACTCTACATATCGACTCTACATATCGACTCTACATATCTGGACCCCATAAAAATTTCACCCCCTCGTTTAAGGGGTTTGGTGCAGATTTCCAAAAAAAAATGATGCACAATTTTTTGGTTAGTCACAAATAGTCCGCATACCAATTTTTATTGCGGAATGCTCCATACAAACTTCCACACCCTAATTTAGGGAAGTGGGGGGTTAGAAAGAGACAAAAAGTGGCCTATGTAACTCCTACAAAATTTTAAATCTCTAGCTCAAAAAAAAGTTTCCCCCATACAAACGTTGCACCCCTTTTTAACCCCCTTAGGGGCGGAATTTTCCAAAACGCTGAAATTACTTTCTTTGTAATAGGTAATCATTCTACAGTCATAAAACTGTAGCTCAAAAAAAAAGTTTCCCCCATACAAACTTTGCACCCCTATTTAACCCCTTTAGGGATGGAATTTCGAAAAATCCCTTCTTATCCGTCGCCTACGTTATAAAATGTAGTTCGGGTGTAAATTTCAACTCTAGCCCCAGTAATTTCGGCTGTGCGTTGATGAGTGAGTGAGTCAATCAGGACAAAGACAATTATATATATCTAGACACGCGGCAGCGTGTCAAGCCAAGTTCAAGCAAAGGAACTGGCTAGCCAGCGCCAAGTGTATCATTACACGAACCACTTGGTGCCACTTGACCCTTCTATAATTCAAAACCTCTTTATCGTAAACACATAAAACTACGTGTGTTTAATTATATCCATAAGGACATCTAGAAGACCAAATTTCATGAAGCTAGCTCAAACGGTTATAAAGATATAAAGGTCAAAAAGTCGTAAATTTTAGTATTGACTGACATATAGTACCTAAACCTAACCTACTTCCAGATCACCTAGAAGGATGAAATTTGGAATCCAGCTCGGTAATTGTGTGTAAGCGTAGGAAAAAATCTAAAAATTAAAAAAAATAGGGGGGTCACCATACAATTTTTTTTTTAATTCTGAAAAAATAAAAAATCTAACCTAGTGATCTCACATTTTTAAATAACAGCAATTGTTATAGGTATCCAATAAAGCAAAGAAATAGAGTTTAATACTTGTTCATAATGTTATTTTGTTCCTATAAATATTTGGATTTTGCATAACTTGGCACTCATTTAGATCTCCATTCTTTTTGCGGCGAAGCCCACAGCAATTTTTGTATTGAACTCGGCTCTCCTTTTTTACATTTATGTTTTTGGTGGGATAGAAGATAGAAGAAGTAAGAGTCAATATCTCTAATATACTAAAGTGGGGTCTACAGGATTCGGTCCGATTTATGAAACACATTTGTTATTTATCTACCTATTTACAAATATTTAGTAGATATCGCATCGATCGATGTACTCGTACGTACCTAAATCTACCTACGCTATAGTATTTACTTAAAAGGTGGAACTGCCTCCAGGCCCACAATCATCGAGAATAGACTTAGACTGAACATTTAATGTCGGTCTAACAATAACAATAGGCACTAACAAAAAATCAATTGAGCACGTCGCATCTCTTCCGCATATGGGTTGCAATAGAAATAAAAACAAGACACGAGCGCAGCACTGTTTCCGCCAGTTACAAATTAAAACTTCAGCCTCAAGTGGATCAATACCTAGAATCACTTACTTATGCAAATTCGATTAGAAAGTTAGCACATGGGTAGACAGCACAAAATAATAAAATCCCATCAAAAACATAAATGTGAAAGGCTGCCAAGTTCGATACTATGGGAATGCTTCGCCTATAAAAGAAGTGAGATCTGAATAAGTACCAAGTTCCATAAAAATACCTTAAATCATAAATAGTTATAGGAATGCACACTTGATTTCCAGCAGTTTTTAAGGTACATTTTGAATAAGTATCACGTTACATAGAAATACCTAAAATTATAGAGAAACGCACACCGGTTTTTTTAGCAGGTTCCTGATAACATTTATTATTTTCAGTACTTTTTAATGATGTAACTTGGCAAGTTTTCACACACCCCACACCTTTTCAATGCAATGAATCGACACCTTTGGACTGCAATGTGTCAAGTATATAATTTTCTATTATATATGACGGCTGTCAAATATCGGCTGTTAAAAAAATCTGATTATATACTGGTTCCATAGTCTCCGGCGCCGTGACCCGTAGGTAGTACTAGAAAGGTGTAATTTTGCATGGGTAGGTATAAAACCTAATCACGCCGACAAAGAGGTATAACAAAATCATAGCAAAATGTAATCAATGTTCTCCTGCTTATGTTTAGGCGATTTTGCACCTTAATGGAAACCGCATAGAGTTACTTTAACAAAGTCAATCTAACGTAGGTACTATTGACTTTTCAATGGTATGTCATCCACAGAAATGTATCTAAGAAACATACCTACTTAGAATAAAATACGAAAATGTAAACAAGTCTGTCATTTTCAAGTAAGATGTTTTGACAATTTAATTTTCTTTAAGGAGGATTGTGATTCGAATGAAGCTACATACGTGACACAAAAAATCTTCAATCGCAAATCCATGGGATACAATTTAGGTCAGGGACAGTTATTATTATACCGATTGGTTATACCAGTACCAGTCAGAGGGCCTACAGCGAAACGATTTTCGTTTTCGTTCGTGTATCTCCGTCTCTGTCGCACTTGCTAATTCGAGCGACAGAGATGGAGATACACGAACGAAAACGAAAATCGTTTCGCGGTAGGCCCTCAGACTCGCACTTGGCCGGTTTTTTTTTATTAGGGTCCCATAGCCAACAGAGAAGTGTCCACTTAAACTTAATTAACGGTTGTATCTCCGACACAACCCGCTTCTTTTTTTACACTATTTATTGTTAGCATAGGTAGTTAAGAGGTATACTTTTTCGAATCTTCAATAAACTGGCTTTATTTATATATTTTTTGTATACAGAAATAGCTGGCCGTTTAATATTTACGAATGCTGAAAATAAATGAAATGGAGTTGAAAATCTTTATTTTTATGTTTTCTTTTTTAATTTCTCGACAAATAACATTTTTTATACCAGAAATGAATTCTATATTATTAATTTTTCCGAAATTGATACCAAACACGACATATTAGCTATCCATGGAGGACGGTTAGAATTTTTAGAATGAAGCCGGGCGGAGCGGGACTTTAAGCCCCCTTCCCCGGCCCCAGAGGGGGGGCTCCCGAGGGCTACCGATCTTAATCGGCCTATTTTGGCACAAGGAATAACGAATAACTGTGCCGAGTTTCATACTTTTATCAAAAAAAGTAAGGTTTTTCACCAAAGGCCCACACTAAACATCAAAACAATAAAGTTATTCTATTCTATGAGAGTAGGTGTTCACAATTTAATATGGATGGTTTCAATTTATTTACATACATACCGTCAGCTGATTTGATGGTATGGTAGTTTGTATTGTTCGTTATTTGATTACCCCGCGCCGCGCGGCACTCGCGGCAGTCGAGTCGATAGCGAACGGCGAGCGGCGAGCGAGCGTCGTTGTTCGTGTTCGCTTCGGTCGGGTCCCCTTCCAGAATAGGTGCAGACTGAGACGAGACAAACCGCCACCTTCGTTGTTTGTGTCCCGTCAGTCGAAGTCAGTTGAGCGGAAGATAACGCGTGTTTCGATTGTGTTAAGTCTTTTAAACATTAGCGAGGCGCGGCGCTGTTACAAAAACGATTCTTTCATTACAAATGCTTTGTCTTATCTTTTTACACTTGTTCCGAAATTCACGTAAAATTTTGTATCGATTTTATGAGCGATCGAATTCGTGCAGTCGATAGGTACTGTATTATAGAAGTTATTGAAATGTAGTGTTATTGTTATTTGATCGAACACAAGGTGTCATTGGTAAAAATCAGTCATCCGTTTCATTCTGTTCCGTGTGTGTAGCGTAGGGCATAAGCTCACCGCAAGTGTCATCCCGTGTTCGTAGCTCCAAAGGACTGTTAACCTCTATGAAACGTGTTAAAGTGATAATAAGGGTGAAAATTCTAGACCGTTCAGTGAGGTGGAAAACATCGTGCAGTATCCGTGGTTGGCACCCATTTACTCACCGGAACAGCCAATGTTATTTTAAGGTTTGTACCTATTTCTATTACACCTAAGAACTGGGATCGTAATCAATGTTGACCCAGGTATTTATTTTTTTATCTCATTACGAAACAGGTGTGTGAGAAGTCATTTCAATGTGTCATATTAGTGTTACAACGTAATATTAGCACAATGTGTAGGTGAAGTCGCATTGCTGTTATGAGGTAAGCGAAATGTAATCACAGGACTAGATAGGTAAGTATAGAAAATAAAACCATACCGGAGTTGTAATTTTTATTCTTACGTTTATTTTCGATGGTGATCACATGCTTAAGTGTTGCACTTTAGTTTTTTCAAAATGTTGGTAAATGATAGAATTCATTTCTGATTACAAAATTTCTGTTTTGTACTGCTTTCCAAGGTCATGCAAACAAAGCTACACTAAGTTACAGCTGCTTGGTAACACTTGCACTTTGCAGTGTTACCATACATATCAAGGCATTAAATTGCATACTTTACTGAACTATATTTAATGTTAATGCATTAATATCAAACATGGATTATACTTATATAATAATAATAAACCATTAATTAGGTATATGAAATTGAAACCAGAAGGCACTAATAAAACCACTAAATTGATATTAAATTGTGCTTATCATCTTTGTGATCAACTAAATATAAAATCCCAACTTTTGTACAGATCCCTAAAAAGTTCAATTTGATAAGCCCTAAATTTATAAGCACTAAAATTTAGAAAAAAATGTCATGACTAAATATTATGATATGTAGAACGTAGTGGTATTCCCTACGATGATATGTACCTACTTGACTTGTATCATGGCTTTGTCATAAAGACTGTGGTTCAATTCAAATAACCAAATAAATAAGCCATTAAGTTTACAGTTTTGTGATAATTTGTAGTAAGGGAATTGAAAATTTGGTTATCATCATAAGCATGTAGGTTTTTCTATATTATTATAGGAATTTAGGACTACAACCATAAACAATAGATAAAATATTTGTCATTTTGCCATTCCATCAAATTGACAGCATTTGTTTAATTTTGCTGCTTTTGAAGACATCAAAAAACTAAACAAAGAGTACTTTTTACTCCTCATATTTACAAATTAATTGAAAGGTGATGTACCTGTAGTTATTTCCATTTTCCTTACAGATTTGATAAGATTGTGTTCTTTATTAGAAATCAGTTAGTATGTTGCATCTGCAGAAATGTACTGTTGTTGCTGAAATAAATATTTGTAATCATAGACATGCTTGACAACTTGTTTACAATCGGCATGTCTATAAACAAAATTCAAATCTACAACCAGCGTTAAAGTGATAGTAAATGTTGATCACATACTAATGTTGACTTTGTTTAATATGCTTTGTCCATGATGACAATCTCATCAAGCATATTACTATATGGGGAATTGGGGATATTGTATAAACAGGCTAAAGCCTGTTCCAGCCATGATTGATTAGTGATTACCAATTATAATGTGGTAACATAGTAGTGTCATATTAATACTGTAGAACCTCAATATTTTTTTCCCTCATGGTTTGTAAGGTGCATAATCTACTACACATATGTGTGTTTTTGTCCAATTCAGAGGTCCCTATAGAGCTTATCAGCTCTGACTTGGGAGACAAGAGTATAAAATAATTTCTTAAATGTAAGTAATCAAGCTGGACATGATTTAGTTATCTCCCTGGGCCAATTTGTCCTAGCTTCTGCCAATTCACAGACCAGCTGAGATTCCATTATCGGTTATCCTGAAGTGCCTAGTTGCCCAGTGTACCCAATAGGTTGTCCAGTCAGGTACTAAATTCATATATGTTCATATATTCTAGTCAACTGGGAAAAACACTTCACTTGGGCAATTGCATCTTTTGACCCTTTACTTTAGTGTTAATTTTAAGCAAGAAATGATATGCTAGGATCAGGTCCTAGTGCAGAAAAAGATGTGATTTACTTGTATATCCTGGCTGACCTAATAATCCGAAATTTCCAAATATTTTTTTCACTTGGTTCTCAAGAACAGATAAACATATATGAGACTGAGCACTTAACACAGTTTACTTAACTTAACACCCAGGCAGGAGCATCAGAAATTCAGACACCTTTTTTTGTAAATCAGCTGGTATATAATTCCATAATTTAAACCCTGACTTAATGCTTATCATTGTGATCATATTGTTTTTTGCATATTACAAAGGGTTATCTTATTCCAGGTGATCCAGGCCCTTTAAGGGAATCCAGCAATGGTGGACTACTACAGGGTTTTGGGCGTAAATAAGATTGCTACAGAGACTGAAATAAAGAAAGCGTAAGTATGCACAGTCCATTAAAATATAGAACCGGAGACAGCAAATTAAAGTTCATAGAAAAATGTCTCGAGAAAAGATAAAGCCTAATATTTAAGGGCATGTATGGTCACACTCAATTGTTTTCTCTCATTACAGGTACAGGAAACTAGCATTAAAATGGCATCCAGACAAAAACCCAGACAATGCAGACGAGGCAAACCGAAAGTTCAAAGAAATTTCCGAAGCCTATGAAGTTTTATCAGATGGTGAGAATTATTCATATGTATTTTTGTATTACTTATCTACATCTTCAAACACTTTAAGATATTATAGGTTTATTTACATTGCAATTAAATTCTATCTAAATTGCACAGTGCACTCTCTAATGAAGCTAACATGCTAAAGTTTAAAATAAGTAACAGTACCAGAAAGTAGAGTTGAAATGTGATCCACATTATGCGTAATTTTGTGTAGATAGAGATGACAGTAGGAGCATGTGCCCCCATGGGACAGATCTGCCGAAGGGGATAAGAGTAGAGACTAGTGATGTGCCGTTCCCGAGAACATGCCCACAAGAAGGGAACATAGGGGAATTTTGAAATTGTATATGTCTACATATTGTGTTATTGGCGATTCTATCAAAACCTAAGCCTTTACACAGTTTACCGAGACATTAAATAGTGTAACTCATCTGCGAAAGGAAATTCACTATGTTCCCGGGAATATTTCCAATGTTTCTGGGAATATTCCCTTAAAGATAGTAGCCGGGAATATACCTCTAGTCTAACGAAATAAAACCATTGTTAGAAAAGTACTTCTTTAATTGACAAAAACGATACAAATCATCACAGTTTCATTAAAAATCACAGTGTACTAAGTAAAGTACACTGTGATTTATAATGAAACTGTGATAATAGATAATAAGCAATTATTAATTACTAACTTAAACCAATTCTATACACTTATTATTAATCTTTGTGAAATGCTATATATAATTAATGAAATCGAATGTGACTTACAACAAATTGAAAACAAATATCGCTTATTTCTGTACTATATTTTTAATACTATTACTAAATTGCTACGCCCTAACGGGGCCCATATGGAACATATGTACCTATTAATTATATAGCTATCCACGCCGTGACCGGCGATGGCGACCCTAGCTAGTTACGGGCGTGAGCCCTGATATGGCTTGCGAAGCCGAACTTACTCTTGAACACTCGGTCGCAGGAAGCACAGTAAAGCTGACCAGAGGTATTGTAAGTGTAATTGTAGTTGGGCTTTGCGCACGATTTTCGTGCCTGACGTCTCTCATCATCATTCACCTATTAATAAGAACTGTACAACTGGATGAAATAAATGATATGACTATGAGTATAAGTTTGTACTTTTAACGGTGCAGTCCTATGATATAAATGTGGTAGCGTGTCTGACTATTTCATGCATTCGAACGGCACCTTTAAAAAACGTAGTTTTTAGCGAGTCATTTTATTCTTTGGAGTACTATTCCTTGTTATTATCATATCAGCCGAAAGACGTCCACTGCTGGACATAGGCCTCCCCCAAAGAGTGCCACAATGACCGGTACTTTAATAAAATTTTACGTTGCCCAATATGTATTCCAATATTCCCCTGTTTTGGGAATATACCTGGGCACATGGGAATATTCCCGTTCCCAGGAATATTCCCTCGGCACATCACTAGTAGAGACCCTTGTCCCAAATGTAGAAGCAGTGTTTTGCAAATCACTGTTCTCTCTCTACTCTGACCTAAAAAATATCTAGGGTAATTTTCCTCAGCAATAATACTTAATAAGAAAAAATACACGATTACATTAAGTGTGTACTTAATAAATATTGAATAGGTACATCACAGTGCTCAACGCGCTCAAAGAAGAGTAATTCCGAATAGGCATATAAGTATTTAGGAAAGGCATACTTAAGGCGGGGTCCCACGGCTCGTGTTATCACAGGCCAGGCCGGATCGGGCCATGCCTGTGGACGCCTCGCCTGTGCGGCTGATTGCGTCTCTCGCCAAGCCGTTCCCACGGGGCGTGTCGGCCTGTACCGGCCTGTCGTTACTGCCACTACCGCCAGTCCATTTTAAGTTTTATTTTAAGTCCGTGATAGGTAAGTCGGGGACCGGAACCGGTTACCCTAATCAGGGTTTTCCATAGGCTAATTTTAGAAGTTGTTTTTAAAACCCTATCCATAATGGTAACCTTATGATAAGGTTAACCATAAGTTAACCCTAAAAAAACTTGTCTCGATAGGGTTAACTTATGGTTACCACATCCGATATGCCTACCATAACAATATGGTTACCCTATCAGTAAGGTTAACTTATCATCAGGAGCCGTAGCATGGTTGGCCTTATCACGCGACAAGTGACAAGATAAGAGCGTCGTCTCGTTCTATCGAACGGTGTCAGCCAGTGACGCACGCTCTATCCTATCACCTATCGCGTGACAAGGCCAACCATGGTACGGGGCCAGGTTACCAAATCGATAGGCTTAAGACTGAAAGGGGGTTTTCCGGTCCTTGTGTATAGTTCCACCTTTTAAATTAGTTTTTATCCGTAAGCACGCATCATGGACATCGTTCTTGTTTTTATGTTGTAGCGAAGAACTATTCCAAAGCGCTGCTTCATTTTCGTAGAGAGTTAAAAACTCGAATACGAGATGGTTCGTCCATTCCATCACGTGCGTGTTCGCGCACGCGCCGCCGCTGCTGGTGAAATGAATGAGTTAGATTAGAACGGAAGCAGGCGCGCCCGTACAGGCCGCGAAAGGCGTCGTTGCGCCGCGCCGCGTCTTTGAACTTACCGACTCTCGATGGATGGATAGGACGGGCGACGACAGGCCACCGCCGTGGGCCTCATCGGATGCGACGGTTCCCACGGCCTGTCGGTCCGGCCTGGCCCGGCCTGGCCTGTGAGAAATCAGGCCGTGGGATCCCGACTTTAGAGAAGAATCCCAGAGAATTTTATATGACTATCTCGCTCGGTAGTGTTATTAATTATTATTATTACCGTGGCGAGTAGTTAGTCTGAGATGGCTATGGAACTTTACAAAACTGTTTTATTGTTGGGTAGAAAACAAGCGGAAAATGTATGACGCCCGGGGATCCAGTCACCACACTCACAGATATCAAAGCAAGAATGGAGTCAATGGGCATCGGCACTATAGCTTCAAAGGGTTTTTCGGAGATACGCCATTTCATCGATTCTTTGGTAGTTTCTCCTGTCTTATAGGCTTGGTTTTGTGATAATTGTAGACATACAGATGGGTTATGAATATTATCATAAGTACTTACACATTAAAATTTATAAAGTTAAAACTTAAAACACGCCTCAAATTAATTAAATAATTATTGATGTAGATTTCGTCAAAATATAATGTATAAAAAGCTCATATTTTTGGTCGACGGTGCCCGCATTTCGCATGCGGCCTCCTAAACCTAGGTAAGTATATTATTTTTTCTTAACGAAAAACGGGATACCTAGCATGCACTTGCTTGCAGGATGGGAAAACTGTCGAACTCTGAACATGAGCCTTAGTGATAATATTCATAACGTAATGTACATACCTAATTTTATAATAAATAACAATTTTACCACATATTAAACGGAGATTTAATCACAATAAAAAAATCATACAATAACTAGTGAGATTTTGAGTGATCGTTATTTTTCTAATGCTAAAACTAATATTAACCCAGAACTCACAACTAAAATTCAGATGTGTGACTGTGTGAAGTTTATGGTAACCTATTTTATTTAGGAACCGTGATTGTCTTCCACCCAGCATGCACTCCACTGCAACTTCATTTGCTCACTGTTTATAATATCCCTTTTATTGTGTTAACCTTGAGTTTAGCTTTACAGCAACTTAGATGAATCGATATGTAGTTATATCTTTTTATAAGGTTACGTCTATTATTATGTGTACATCACACCAATTATTCATAGATTTAATCGTACAATAAGTACATATTTTTACTTGCTTGCGATTTTAACCATTCTTCCATTAGCTTACTTAATAAGGTCATTAACGCTAGCCTTATGAAAAAAAGTACTTTATAGTTAACAGTAATTGCCAGAAACGTAGTAGACCTAATATTAAAACATTGCGACATCATTTATCAGAATATAGAGCGAAAGTTTAAAATTGGATAAGTAACTAAAACGGCATATTGAATTCTTGGAGCTTATTTATTTGGTTTATGTCGATAGCGGGCGTTGAATTGTGATACAAAATAGCGTAAATGCCCCAAATAAGGTCTACGATGGCATTTCACTGCTTTGAAATGAAAAACCTGTCTAGAAATACTAGAATAAAGCAATTGCGGGAATAGTTTTCTACTTTAAAACACTCCAAACAGGTTTTACTTGTGTTTCCAGAAAGGAAGAGACGAGTGTATGATCAGTATGGAAAGGAAGGCCTGAACAACTCCCGAAGCCGGCGCGCAGCGGCGGACGACGATTATGACTTCGGCTACACCACTGGCTTCCCGTTCACATTCCGAGACCCCGAAGATGTCTTTAGAGAATTCTTTGGTGGTTCCCCGTTCGGCGATCTATTTGCTGGTATGTAAAATCGGAATTGAATATTGACTTAGAGCATACATAAATGGAGTAGCCTTATGTCGTATTTGCGTACAAAAATGCGGCTCGGGGGAGCATCTTAATAGGATATTGAAACTCAATTATATATTGAAAGCTTGAAGTGGTTGAACGTTTATAATATCAAGTGCTTATAGCAACATGCGGGCATTTTTATGATCAGTGTTCTCTTGCGAGGCGATTTTGAAATTGTCTTTTCACCTCAGCAGCTCGAACAAGCATATTTTGATGCATGAAAACAATGAGCAAAACCCGATTTTGTTCGCTTCGTGAGTCAAAGTAGCTTTTTAATTTTCATGTCAACAGTGACATTGAAAATAAAATTTCAGCTCAATCGGTTGAGATTAACTAGTTTAAAATTCTGTTCCAAGATTTGTGTCCCTCACTAACAAACTGACAAATGAACAGGTCGAGTTAAATAGAAGCTCGTAACAACAGAATTTCAACGTATTTATAACATTTAGATTTACGTTACACTCTTCTTTAGTAGCTAATTAAAAAAGTTAAATGTTAAATATATAAAAAAATCTTACTATGGTGAAATGCAAACCTTAAAGAATTTCAAAATTCGGTAGCGACCCCTAAATATTATCCAAAAATAAAAATTTAAAAGATGTTATTTTTTCACATATTAGGCCAATATTAATAGGCTGTCTCAATGAAATTTCATATTTTCTGTTTTTAAGCAACATCCTAAACCCCTAAAGAGCATTAATATAATATTATTATATATTATTATTGCATATTTGATGATTGCAGAAATAAACGGGCACGGACACAGGCACGGGCACGGGCACGGCCGGCGCAGCCAGCACCCGAGCACGTCGCTGGCGGCGTCGCTGTTCAGCCCGTTCGGCTTCGGCGTGGGCCTCGACGACGTGTTCGCGCGCGCCGCGCACGGGCACAGCTTCACGTCCTTCTCCAGCTTCAACAGCTCGCTGGCGGGCGCGGGCGGCGCCGTGAGGAGCACCACCACCACCACGAGGGTTGTCAACGGCAAGAAGATTACTACTAAAAAGTTAGTATTCGATTATATAACGATACCCTACTTCACTTTCGTACCAATTACATTATTTTGTCAATGAAATTGTAACTTTATGATTTTTCCCCGTAATTTATTATATACTATATATATAACTATTTTGAAATAGGGTATCGATAAGCAATATTTAGGAATTGTGAAATTAGTAACATTGTTCCACAGTTATAAAGGTGGAGTGGAGTTAATATCGTCAAAATTGTGTGTCAGTGTCGTAGAGAAAACACAGTAGGTTTTATTTAACCTAAAGTCGCTAGCGACCCTAAAACGGTAATACTAATTGACACAGCATTTTTTTTTTTTTTTTATTATCTGTCACTGGGTCACTGAAACGATGACTGATGATGTGGACATCGAGCGGGAGCGCCGGGCGCTGTGCGTCCGCTGTAACATGTTGGCCCGCAGATTCGCACGTGCTAGTAAAGAAGTAAAATTAACTCTATTTAAAGCCTTTTGTCAAACCTTCTACACGTGCGGTCTGTGGACTAGCTTTACCAAGCGGGCGTATAGCGCTCTGCGCGTCCAGTATAATGATGCATTCAGGATGCTGTTTGGGCTCCCGCGGTACTGTAGTCCTTCGGCTATGTTCGCCGATGCTCAGACAGACTGCTTTTACGCTATCATGAGAAAACGAAATACCTCGCTCCTCAACCGCAGCCGCGGCAGCTCAAACGGCATCTTATGCACGCTAGCCCAGCGCTGGGACTCGCCGCTGGTGTGGCGGCATGCGCAGCTGCACGCGCCCGTCTCCGCTCCAACGCGCCGTTTTTAACTTGTTTTTTTTTATTGATTTTAAATTGTTTTATTTTATTTCATAAATGTTAACTAACCCTAGTCTTAAATTATACTGTAATTACTAACAATCTATGGATCACGTTGTCCGAAATAAATATTTTGAATTTGAATTATGAATGTTGTGCCGTCATAATTCTGTGTCATACTAACTGTTCTATGGAAAAATTAGTAAATTGCTGTTTTGATCGTGAAATACTTAGGTACGTTTAGGTACATAGTTGTAATATTTTTTAAAAATTGAAACAAGAATCTTATTGGTAACAGTTAATTTAATCGTGGACGATTAAAAAATCATATCTTTGAAATTGCTTATATTTTTTATAACTTTTTAGGGTTCCGTAGCCAAAATGGCAAAAACGGAACCCTTATAGTTTCGTCATGTCCGTCTGTCCGTCTGTCCGTCTGTCCGTATGTCACAGGCATTTTACTCGAAAACTATAAGGTGTATTTGAATAAAATTTTGAGGATAGGTGTATTTTGTTAGCTGCTACATAGTTTTGTAATTAAAATGACAAAAAAAAATTTTTTTAGGGGTGCACTCCATACATAAAACTAAAAGTCAAATTTTTTTTTTCATTGTGACCCCTCGTGTGGCACATCAATCGATAGGCCTTTCAAAATAAATATAAGGTTTCTTAGCATTTTTTTTGATTAAGTGAATAGGGTCGGAGATAATCGCCCCGAAAGTCACTAAAATTCTGTCCCCCCCCCCTCTAATTTTTGAACGGTGTATTTTAAAAATATGGAAAAATTCATGGACATAGAGCTTATTAATATCATTTACCGAAAATTGTTTTGAATAAGATCGGTTCAGAGGTTTTCGAGATATTGCTGAAAAACTGCCTTCCTCAAAGAAAAGGACGTAAGTGCCGTAAAATTTCTGTGACGATACGACCTTTATAATAGGCACGGAACCCACTTGGCCGGTTTTTTGTAATTTACATCACACTCAAGTGTGATGTGACACGTTCAAATTCAAATAAAGTATCGATAAGAATTGTGTCAAGCGTAAGTTTAATGCACTTGGCTTAGACCTAACTCCATTGAAACATTTTGTGTTGTTTTGTGAGTCGATCAGCTATTTCTTGTTATTTTTACCGTTATCTAGTAGAAATTATGACAGAGATTCTAAAAAAAATGGGTACAATATGTTTAGAAGACGGCCCATAAAAAAGGGGTTGAAAATATATTAAAAGTAAAAAACTTTTTAAAAAATAAGCTTTTCTTTAAATCCGCCATGTTGGATTTTTTTGCCGACAATTTTTTTACAAACTCATCAACTGCTCATTGAGAGGATTGTAACGAGCCCAAACACGACGGGTTTATCCTGTGTAATTAAGGAGTTCCTACGGCCACCTTCCGTCTCCATCATCAGACCAGGTTTATGGTATTGTCATCATCATATTTGAAAACGATGGGAGAGTGGGCTGTTATCCTGCGTAATGAAATGAAAGAATGATTTACCTTTTGTTCGTAGTTTTAATACATATATAAACAGACAAATAATCACAATACAATTAGGTTTCTGTGACAGCGACAAACTATATAACAAGAATGACAACGAACGAGAAAAATATGTAGAAAAACAGTATTCAAATTTGACATAGGTAATCTTCTACAATACCATCAAAGTAAGCAAAGAGTTTGCAACAATATTCATCATCATATCATATTATTGGATTGACATCCGACTTACATAATTGTACAAAATTTCAACTTGATTGGACTCCGGGAAGTTGGTCAAATTTAACCTGCAAGATTTCATTACATAGTTAGTTACAGGTCGACCTAATAAAAGCTTGTTAATGACAAGAAAACCTCACCTTTGGTGAATATAAATCCATAAAATTGCAGTTTTTAAAAGTGACCTAGGATACATAACCATGGCAACTAGGAACAGAAAAAAATGGATTAGCCCTTATGTAAATTGTCTAGAGAGAAAAGAGTTTATAAATATTACCAGACGTAAATAAAATGAAAAACTGTTCAGAGTTCCCTGTACGCTCCACAGTATAAGTTTAGTATGAAAATTTCCGTCCGGTTTCCAGGGTCGGTTTCGTGTCAGTACCAGGGTCAAACTCAATGTTTCGGGACTAGGAAAATAAGCAGTTAAATTGAATAAAAGTATTTTTACTGTTTTTCAAAGTATTAAAAGCCTCCCACTGCTCCTGCCGGTGTCTGAAACCGCTGACCACGCAACTTATCCTTGATTTTGGGGAATGCGAAAAAGTAAGTTTGGGCTGTAATGGAGGATGGTCCAGTAGTTCGACTTTTTACCTTCCAGATACTCATTTGTTTTCCGAGTGTAGCCCTCGTAGTGCGTAATTAACCCATGGAGCGTCCTACGGTCAAATGCGTGAACGTTTTTATTATTACATCCTACTCATTCATATTTAAGAGGTTGACATTTGAATGCATTTCTTCTGTAAGGGTACTCCATAGGAAAATATCGCTAGTTGATACAATATTCATAATTGTATGTTTTTTTTCACAGGGTGACAGAGAACGGTCGGGAGACGGTGATGTCCTACGAAAACGGGACCCTGAAATCAAAGACTGTCAATGGTGTACCTCAATCGCTAACTTACAGTTAAATATTAATTATAGTTCATTTTAACCAAACTTGATCCAAATGACAACTCTATACTCAAGATGTTAAGCGAGCTACATGTACAGTCGACGCCAAAAATATGTTTACACTTTTGCACCTTATTCCATTGCAATAAGGCGAATAGTGTAAACGTATTTTTGGCGTCGACCGTACCATGTTATAGTTTTGCTTTATTATAGACTAGAATTTTTATGGACAATTTGTAAATTTGCTGTGGTAATTTAACCTAAAATTTACCTAATACTGGATGTGATAGTTCAATGTTTATTACAATTCAAATATCTGGTATAGATGTTTTATCTGTGGCAAAATTGAGCTCCACTGAGCTCCAGAGGTTTCCTCGCGCAGAGACTGTGTGTGAACTCCCACTTGCACATTCACTTTCATAGTTTTCATTCGTAGGATAAAACATAAGTCAGAATCATCCATTCGTTCAGTGCCCTGACCATTTATTTAATTTCGAACAAGTAGGGCAGTATTCAGTTAGGTTTACAATTCATTGTTCAATGTTTACTCTTAGCGTTCAAATATCACGAGTACTGAGTAATGTATCATGTTCGCTCATATCACGTTTGTGTTCTGTAAAACGACGCACGCGCGCTTTTGCTGATCTCGACGTGGTTTTTTAACTAAATATACTGAATGGGTGTCTCTGCCGTCAGAGCACCGTAATTGCTGCCAATTCTTTACTTATTTTAATAGTTGTACTTATTAGTCATTTAATCATTTATTTTTGCAATGTTAGCATGATGGCACAGGAGCATAATTATAATAATGATGTACTCTATGTAATTTCTTTAATGATTTTAATATAATCTACGTGTACGCAATGATCTAGAATGCGTATCGTCTATGAGTTTGCCGTCGACCGTACTCGTAAATACAAAGCTTTAAAAAGATAACTGTCCGTCTGGTGCCCAATACCAGCCACGGCGCGCTCGACCTTACTAACTACATATTAGGTAGCTATAATATATAGATCAAGTCCCGTAACCGTAGTAATACCAACGAACTATTTTCGATATTGACTGTTTCTGCATTTAACGGGAAAACCATCAAGACGATTGAAGCAACCTACGAACTTAATGAAACGCGGCCTGATTTTGAAATTTATCATTCCTGGTGTTTTTTTGTTTATTTCATTTTACTATTAATATGATGAAGCCAAAAAAGTCGCTTTTAAGTACCTATTAATTAACGTTATTTCACGTCCCTGGCTCCGCGGCCTGAAGGCTCCCGAAGGGCTTCTTATCACCCAAATGTAAAACGTAACTAGTCAGACCATTCAGAAATTGCCTTAATTATTAGTTTTATTTAATTATTTTACCGCGCCACCTTAGGCAATTAGAGTTTTAGCATGTCACATCTACATGAGATGATCAGCAAAAGCCCTTCATAGTATGCACCACAATCTAAATTATAAAATTTTAGGATATCTATGTACTTAAAATAACTCTTGTGCTTTTAATTTCTGGATTAGAAATATTAGTTAAATACCTTACAAAGATGTCAGGGTAGACCGTATAATATCAGCGCTTTGCATTGGAAGTCGGCCTTCTCTAGTAGTGCCATTGTAATCCTTTCGAAATCGAGATTCAACAACTAGGATACTAATTGTAAATATGTTTAAAGTCTCATTAGTATAACAAACAGACTTCGAAATGATCTCGTTTTTCATAAATTTGTCAACATCTATTTGAGCACTGCGTGGGATATGGATAAATAAAAATACTTTAATACTACTTGTTTTATTTATTTGTTGGCTGCAATATAGACGGGCATATAAGCGTAGTGACTACAATAATTTTTTCACGCCACTGCTCGGAAATGTGGCAAAAGATGGTTAGAATTTAGGCTTCAAAGCTGGGGTTAGTTGGACGTCGCACGAACAGGCCATCTATGACTTCAAACTGTCCAACAATGTTATTGTTGGACAGTTTGAACAGCGATCGACCAATCACAGGGCACCGCGCGCGGGTGTGCGTCAGAATGACTGACCAAAATGGCAGATCAATGTTAGACTACCATTAACATTCACTACCTATTTGCTACTATTTACTACCTATGTTGACATATTTGCTACCTAAGTTTAAAAAAATATATATATTTAATAAAGTGGGCAGTCATTCTGACGTCAGGATGACTGCCCACATTTATTATATGGGGTTGGACTCCCTTATTTGCAACTTTCTATATACTATGATTTACTACCTATTTGCTACCTACACATAAATTATTTCCAGATTTTTAAGGCAATAAATAAAAAATATATAAGCAAAACATGGAATTTAATTACGAATCGGAGTGTACAGGCTGTTACCTCATGAACCGTGATAGTTAGACAACTGAAATTTTCACAGATGATGTATTGCTGTTGCCGCTATAGCAGCAAACACTAAAACACTGAATAAAATAAATTTTTAGGGGGCTCCCATACAACAGACGTGATTTGGCCGATGGCTAATATAAAATGACCCCATACTGCGTACATTTTGCTTAGGAGCAGGGCTCTGCTAATACTAGATTGTAGTTACGGCCCTTTTTAGCATGTATTTTGTACGAAACCCTCGGTGCGCGAGTCCGACTCGTTTAATATTTTCATTTGTTATTGTTTAACTATTGTAAAAAAAAATTTGATGCGTTCACTTTTAATAAATTGATACTATTTGTAATTTCTGAACGATCTTACTATTTCCGCATACTACCCACATAATAATATAACCGTTTTACATAACAATAAAACGGGTATTTTAAGCCGAAAGGAAAGCGCAGCATTTATTGTGAAAGAGGTGTCTAGACTCGCCCTTATATGTGCTCTATTTTAGTGTATACTAGGCTTAATTTACCTGTCAAATGTCTATGCCACTTGTTTATGGTCACCTTGCTAGCCGGGAATCCGCTCTTGTCATTGTAGTCTTCACCAGGAAGAATTTCTTATAATGCTGCGCTTTCCTTTCGGCTTAAAATACCCGTTTTATTGTTATGTAAAACGGTTATATTTGAAGCCTTCCGGAAAGCGCAGCATTTATTGTGGAAGACGTGTCTGTTATCTGCTGGTGACATAAACAAAAACACACAATGTTGACATTCTCAGAAAATAAAACAAAATTTTAATAATTCTGAGTTATGGGTATGACAGGAATATAAACAATTTTAAAAGAATAAAATTTATATTTCTTAAATAGCATATTGTTATGCTTCAACAAATTATCATAACATAAGAGATCAATTATCAGTCAAACAATCATTTGTAACTAAATACAAGAGAAATTATCAAATAAATCATCACTAGCCCGATTCTGCGCTTTATTTATTTCTCTGCAATAATGCTTTTGGAAGGTATTAATTGCCCTCCAATTGCCCTTGGCTAGTATCTCTTCAATTGGTCTATTTTCCAACCAAGCTAGGGAAGCCACTGCTGAACGACAGCTTCCTGGAGTAGAGTCTATTCCAGCCTCACGAAGCACGGATTTCACCCATCCTCCAATAATTGCCTTTGTTGCAGGCTTGGTTGCTCCCTTAATAGTAATAAATAAACTATGAATCTCAGTGCCTGATCTTCTATCTTTGGTCAATTCAATAAGGTTATTTAAAGATTTCACAGGACATATGTTCTCACAAGGGTGTTTGAGTAAGTTCCAACCCGACTGTCTATAAGACTTGTTGTCGGTTTTTGAACCAAAAACAGGCCAAAGTTGTATTGAATTTCCAAGATTGACAAAATTATCATTATTAACACTTAAGAGTGTTAAATCATGCAATCTTCGTCCTGAAGCCAATAACATAATTGTAGCTGCTCTACGAGAGGCATCATACAAAGTCATATTCGGAGGGTTTTCTTGGAGCCAATTAAATACTATCTTGGGATCCCAGATAGGGGATTTGAAGGATGCTGGTTTAGAATTGGCAATAGCTTTAAGAGTCTGTCTAACCAGAAAATCTGACGATATAGCCTCATTTTGTCCATAATAGGTAGCTATAGCAGATTTGTGCACTAGCATTGTGCTATATGATAGTCCTTCTTTTAAATAAGTGTAGGCTAAAAATCTAGCAATGTCTTGCGCTTGAGGTGATTTTATATCTACATTGCTCTCCGAGCACCATTCAAACCATCTCTTCAGTGGAGCTCTATAAGTCTGTAGAGTAGATTGCCTCCAACTCTTTGCCAAGAGATCTTTCTGATCTTTACTCCAGTTCTCTATTTTTGCAGCCCACCCCCAACCATCCAAATTTTCATATCCAGTAGATGTACTTCTGGTGGAGATAGGCCTGTTGTCAGATCCACTAGGACTTTCTGGAGATTCTGAATCTGTAATGGATCTTCTAGTGCACGGGATTGGAGGTCCGCTCTCCAATACGGTTGAGTCCAGTCTGGGGCTACTAATAGGTACATGCCCCGTGCTCGGTTTAGGTGAGTCAGTACTCTGGGGATGAGGCAGGGTGGTGGGAAGATCCATGCTAGACTGTAGTTCCAGTCCTGACTGAAGGCGTCTATAAATTCTGCGTAGCAATCCCTCGCATCGATTGAGACGTATCTGGTTACCACCGCCGAGCGGTTTGAGGCAAACAGATCTATATCTGGTTTTCCCCACCGATTGAAGACCTCCGTGGTCGCCTCGGTTGTCAGATGCCACTCGGGTAACGCTCTGCCCCGAGACAGGCGGTCCGCGATGGCGTTGTATCTTCCCGGAAGATATTGTGCTGACAGAACTATGTTGAAATGATCGATCAGTTTTAAGAGTTGGAACGTCAATGCCAGTAGACCTATCGACCGAGTGCCTCCTTCTTTCCGTAAGTATGCCACCACGGTCCTGTTGTCCGATTGTAACATTATGTGAGAGTTCCTCAGCTGTTCGCTCTGAATTCTTATGGCTGAGAAGACTGCAAACATTTCTTTCTTGTTGCTGTGCCATACTTTCTGTCTTTGATTCCATGAGTCTGCCATTGTTGTCTCCCCCATATGAGCACCCCAACCAACATTTGAAGCGTCTGTTGTTAGATATTGTGACACTTTCATCTTGTGTATTGGTGATGTGGTCTCCGTGGTTGTGAGCCACCATTGAAGGTCTTGTAATGCTAACTTTGGAATCTGGAGTTTTTTCTTCAAATTCTGATGGGAAAATTGCCGAAGAAATATCTGTAGACGCCGGCAATGAAGTCGACCCCGTTGAATCACGAAGCAAGCAAAGTTTAACAGGCCCAGCAGACGCTGTAATTGACGTGTTTGACATGTCTTTTGTCTGATCATTTTGCGCAAAGACTCCTTGATGGTTAATTGTTTTGGTACTGGTAGACACATTTCGTTTGTTTCTGTTTTCCAGAGAAGACCCAAAAACTCGAGTTCTTTTGTGGGTAAAAGAATTGACTTTTGATGATTCACCTGCCACCCCAAGTACTCCAGTAGCTGAACGGCTTCCGAAGCCTGCTGTGCTAGTCTGGCGCGGTCCTGATGGACCAGAAGGAAGTCGTCCAGATAAACTAGCACGCGCATCCCTCTCTTGCGTAGGGTTTCCGCAACCCAGCAAGTTATGCCAGCAAAGAGCCTGGGGGCAGAAGCAAGACCGAAGGGTAACGAAGTCATCTGAAGAACTTCTCCCTTGTAAACTAAGCGGAGGAAGGGTCGGTGTGCTTCGGATATTGGCACGTGAAAATAGGCCTGAGACAGGTCTATTTTCACAAGCCAAAGTATGAGATATGAGGTGAAAAGCTTTTGTCCCCACATAATTGTTGAGACCTCTCAGATCGAAGATGGGCCTCACACCTCCATCTTTCTTCGGTACAAGGAACATCTTTGAGAAAAAACTGCCTGAGACTGTCTGAGGTTTCTCCAAAATTTTTTGGGACTTTAGTTCTTGAATCTGTTTGGACATCTGTACAGAGGGTTTGGTTGCAAAGTCTGGTAGTATCTTTCGCATTAATGGGGGTTTTTGAATAAATGGAATACGGGAAGCTGTTATTGCATTTAAAATGAAATTGTTGGCCCCCAACTTCAACCACCTCTCCCGGTACTGAGCCAGGCAACCCCCACTGAAAGGCCATCTGTCACTTTTGGTCATTTCCACTTCCTTTGGAACGAAAGGAACTGGATTTGCCTTTGCCCTTCCCTTTATATGTTTTATTCTTGTTATGAAAGGACTGGAATCTTTTTGGTTTGATGCCAGAAGGTCCTGGCTCTGGGTCCTTTCTTTTAAGATTTTTGTCTGCATCCTTTTTAATAATTGGTGGTTGAAGCCAGGTTTGTGGGCCACCCTGAGCTTGTATAAAATTCAACAATTTAACCCTCTGAAACAGATGTTCATCACTAGGGGGAATATCAAGTAAAGCTGCTTTTATATTTTTATTAGGGATATCCTTAACAATTGCCTGTCTGCGTACCTCAATGCACTCCGCCCTTTTTCCGCAAACTATTTGGAGTAAAGACTCACAGTTTTTATAATAATCAGAAGATGACCCAAACAAAGCCGAGAATTTGTCAATTAGTAATGTGGCATTAATGTCCTCCGGGGATGTTGCCACCCAATCGACTACTGCCTGCAGGCCCGACCTGAGCAGATCTCTTTGCTCTAAAAGAGCATTAGATAAGGCTGCCATGATCCTCTCTGTACCCGCTAGGTAATCTTTATTAGCATGGAAATAAGTGAGTTCATCATTGGCCTTTAGTTCTATGAAACCCGGCGAGGCCAAATGAGATTCCAAAGGTTTTTTGTACTTAAGAGTTTTCCAAGCTGGACTATCAAACTGCTGTAATTGTTGTAGTTTTTTTAGTCTCAAAGGATCCGCTCCTTTGACAACTAACTCGAACTGAGTTTCAATATCGCCTAGGTCAAGAACCTTTGGGGGCTCGGTCGGAGCCTTTAAAAAAGGCGTCTCAGGGGCGACTACATTTGTATTAACCTCAGGCACGGGTACACTAGGTTTAGTTATCCCGCTCGAAGCATTCGACGCGGTAAATCCCTGAATAAAGGAAGTCAGATAACCTACCTGATTCATAAGGGCGTCGATCCGCGGATCTTCGCCTTTACCTCGTTTGTTTGGGAGCCGCGAAGACGAGCTTTCGTCTTCTGAAGACGAGTCATCGGAGCTGGACTGCATCGAAGCTGAGCCGTCCGCGGAATTACAACGTGGTCCGGTTGGTGTTTCTTCATTAGAGTCCATTTTGCTCACCAAAAACCCACACACGTGACAAATGCAACACGCACTAACACTTTAGTGGTTTATTTTAAAGGAATTCACCGTTATTTCCTCGAGAAACACCAAAATTATGATTTTAACTTCGAAAGTAACGCTAACGATAGCGAGTCAAAACACACAATGACAAGAGCGGATTCCCGGCTAGCAAGGTGACCATAAACAAGTGGCATAGACATTTGACAGGTAAATTAAGCCTAGTATACACTAAAATAGAGCACATATAAGGGCGAGTCTAGACACCTCTTCCACAATAAATGCTGCGCTTTCCGGAAGGCTTCAAATAGCGTTTATCATCAGTATCTCACTCGGAAGTTGTTAACGCGAATAATTATTTCTGCATTATTTATTGTTTGTCTGAAGTGGTAAAATCGTCATTGAATACACTAAACGTTGCCGCCCCCTTTTCATAATAACTCAGTAAATCAGTGCAATGAACGCAATTCAATGACGATTTTACCACTTCAGACAAACAATAAATAGTAATCCAGAAATAATTATTCGCGTTAACAACTTCCGAGTGAGATACTGATGATAAACGCTATTATTATGTGGGTAGTATGCGGAAATAGTAAGATCGTTCAGAAATTACAAATAGTATCAATTTATTAAAAGTGAACGCATCAATTTTTTTTTACAATAGTTAAACAATAACAAATGAAAATATTAAACGAGTCGGACTCGCGCACCGAGGGTTTCGTACAAAATATACGCTAAAAAGGGCCGTAACTAAAATCTAGTATTAGCAGAGCCCTGCTCCTAAGCAAAATATACGCAGTATGGGGTCATTTTATATTAGCTATCAGCCAAATCACGTCTGTTGTATGGGAGCCCCCTAAAAATTTATTTTATTCAGTGTTTTAGTGTTTGCTGTTATAGCGGCAACAGCAAAACATCATCTGTGAAAATTTCAGTTGTCTAACTATCACGGTTCATGAGGTAACAGCCTGTACACTCCGATTCGTAATTAAATTCCATGTTTTGCTTATATATTTTTTATTTTTTGCCTTAAAAATCTGGAAATAATTTATGTGTAGGTAGCAAATAGGTAGTAAATCATAGTATATAGAAAGTTGCAAATAAGGGAGTCCAACCCCATATAATAAATGTGGGCAGTCACCCTGACGTCAGAATGACTGCCCACTTTATTAAATATATATATTTTTTTAAACTTAGGTAGCAAATATGTCAACATAGGTAGTAAATAGTAGCAAATAGGTAGTGAATGTTAATGGTAGTCTAACATTGATCTGCCATTTTGGTCAGTCATTCTGACGCACACGCGCGCGGTCGGCCGGCGTGCGTGCGCCCGTTCCTCCTCCGCGCCGGGCGCGAGGCAAGCGAGCCTGTTTAGTATTATGATCTTCAATTAGATACTTCATTTTGATTTTAAATTATAATTATTTGCAATTTCCTCGCAGTAGGCGTGAAAAGCACTATGTTAAGCCTCGGCCGAAAGGGCAATAGCTGGACTCGTACTTTCGAGGGCCTCCGCTACGCGTCGGCCCTCGAACTAACTCGTCCATCTATTGCTTACTTTCTAGCCTCTTCAACAATGTACTATAATTAAAACCACATCGAATGACATAGAAGTAAGATGGGCGCAGATGTTTTTCTCAAACATGCTCAGATATGGGCGAGACGAATTTACAGGTCTGTAATGGGTCATTGTCAGTCAGAAAAACAAAAATCGTCTTTTCTGCGGTCAATAGCTTATGTTTATTATATAATATGTTTTTATCGCATATAATTAGGTATAGAAGAGGCGAAGCCGTTTACGCGGATTGAGTTCAACCAAAAAAAAAGGGCTTTAAAGCCCTTAACGTTGGCAATGTCCACAGAAGAGACGCGAACCTAAATCTGACAATGACCCTCCCATTCCCATTGGATTTGTATAGGAAATTGCCGCGGCGATGTCGGGTCACCAGCAGTTTTGTTACTGAACTTTAGAATTTTACTAGTTTTTTTTGCTTAATGATTTTCAAATATCTGATCGTTTTTTTGAGAAAAGCCCAATACACATTTCGGCCGGACCTAGGGATTGCCTGCCTCGTATGCACACTGCAGGCAATCCCTTCCTTCCCGGTCTTTGAAGTAATGTATAGGTAATAAACTTAAGATGTAGGGGTGACGTGTTCGAATTGGCGTTTGTTTTGTTTGTGTTGCACAATTTAAATATTATTATGTAATGTCTATTCGAACACATTACTCTCACATACATCAACAGGTCATCTTCTTAAGTGTTTTACCTATACCTACTACTATGTATGTTTCTTACCTATGGACGAGCAGGCTGATTACTACGCCGGCAATTTGGGCTATCTGTAACATCAACGTGCCAGCACAAAACAGATAGGTACAGAAGTCAGTCACATGTATGTACTTCACTTTTCATACCTGCGCTCGGCGGTCGCTCTCGCTCTATGGCTTATGCACAAAAAACTATCGTGGTTAGTATCTTTATCTTTAAAAAAATAACGTAACCTTAAAAATAAAAATGCGACGACCGAATAGCCTAGTGGTTAGAGAACCTGACTGAAGCTTGAGGTCCCGGGTTCGATCCCCGGTCGGGGCAGATATTGTATGATGAATACGAATGTTTGTTCTCGAGTCTTAGACGTTTAATATCTATTTAAGTATGTATTTATCTATATAAGTATGTTTATCCGTTGTCTAGTACCCATAGTACAGGCTTTGCCTAGTTTGGGACTAGATCAATTGGTGTGAATTGTCCCACTATATTTATATTATATATATATTACTAAAATAACCGGCCAGACGAATTAATATTAAAGTGGAGGAGGTGACTGAAGGGGCTACGCGCATACCTATAGCCCATAATAGCAAAAAAATTAATCCTACAAAACAAAACAATAAACCTGCCTACTTATTACAATACAAAAAGTTTACAGAACAGAAAGATACAAAATTTTACTCGCGCTCGCACTGTTCTCAGCCGGTTCGAGATATCGTGTCTGTATGCAGTGTCTATGTGTGCGTTGCTCGAGTGCACTTGTATGTGGATTGATTTCTGTACCTATCTGTTTTGTGGTGCCAGTTACATTACTTCCAGTCCCCACACATTAATGCTTATTTTCACTGTCCGTACCTATATGAGAGTGCATTACTGATAATTCCAGATTAACCTTATGATTAGGTACGGACAGTCGCACACGTGCCTTATATTTGAACCTATACTTTTACATCTCGATGTCTTAATTTGATTGAACAATTTGGAAATCCACATTTGAGGAATCAAAGGTTACTTTTGGACGCCTTTGATTGACACCTAATAATAAGATCCCCGTGCCATCTCGCTAATGAAAGGGGGCTTGTGTCGAGCAGTGGATCTGGAATGTGTTCTGGTGTAGGTACATATAATAGGTTAGATCATTACGCGATACTATAACAGTGATGGGTAAGGTACACATAGAATATATGACCTGTAATGCGGCTGTCATAACCGTCTTTTGAAACGCCGCAACAGCAACAGCTTAGGTCATATGATGATGATATAATGTTTTGTTTAGACACGGACTACATGCGTTCGGAATTCTTGCTTCCACCATCCCGGATCCCGGGTTAGTAGGCCTGGGAGGGACATAATTTCAGATGCATGTAATCCGACCATTAGGGATATCATTTTTATTATCCTATATGGTATGGTATAACTTTTTCTTCAACAGACTAACTTCGTAAATATGTAGGTACCACTGAAAACCGAACCTAATCACCAAATACAAGCTTAAAGGCTCCATATTGGCACCCTCTAACTATTGACACATTTACTCTAGCTCGAGTCTGTTTCAAACAATGTTCACTCTTATTTAAGTGGTCAATGAAATATGACCCGATTTATTTCATTTCATTTCATAACTCCACCTTATAATTATACCTAACACTGAAAGCTACCACATATTCATTTAGAATCCGCAAAAAAACCACAGAATAATTAGTCATCCTATCCCGATTTATCCATAATTCCATTTCCATCCAATCCAGGTGAAGAACGATTATTAGGGTTAGACTTCGTCAAATGAGAGTAGCATGATAACAAAGTTAACACTTATGAAAATCGTGATAGTAGGTAAAACTTTAAGCGCTTTTTTGGTAAGATTTTCGTACCTAAGTAAAACTTATAACGCCTGCATGTAGTTACCGACCATATCCGGGACTAAGCGGCTTCAAGTGCCTTCTGTTCGGAGCGGAAAAGCTGTTTCATAGCGACGATCAAGGCGGACACTATCTACAATCACAACATGGCCGCGTCGAATGCTGCTTAACTCGTGAGACCGTTACTGGTCTAAAGGTGCCCAACGGTTCGGTATTCGGACAAGACTGGATCAGATCGAGAAGCATTGGTAATAATAAAAATATTAACTACCTACGTTCCGTTTATACCTACTACATCATTCGTATGATTAATTACAATCTTCAGTCGTCACGTTCCCCTGCACGCATTTTTATTCAATCACAGTCAACATTGAGCACAATTCCTTCCTATCCTTAATAAAGTTTGTCACCTTCCTACTAAGCTTCTTTCGCTACGGCGCGAGGTCGTCATGAAATATGAATTGCGTCAACACAAATTATATCTAACATTTAAGTTTATTAGAATAATTATTTATTGTACAGACACATTTAATATTCCGCATTGGTTCTAGATACACTTTGCTTTAAATACTGTAATTGTGTAGGTGTACTTTCACATAGACATAGACACTAAATATAAATGGGTGAATCAACTTTTTCCTGTCACTAGTTGCCATGGTTACGTCTCCCGAGTCATTTAAAAAAAAAACATCTAGAACAAACAGTCACATGTGTGTGATTTTATGGGTTTTAGTTCACCAAATGTGGGGTTTTCTTGTCATGTTCGACCCCTTTTGGTATGGGACCATCTTCTAGGCATGTTAGAAGTCCATATTGTAACATTTTTTCCAAGAAACTCTGTAATTTTGTCTCGTGGCTAACGGGACAGAATAACAACAAGAAACAGTTGATTGACCCAAATACCTACTTTATTTGTACGACTAATTCCTACAGTCGTCTCGGTTTCAAAGTCGGACCAAATTGTTTTACTAAATAGAATTCATAATTTGATAATGCCAGCTTCAAAGAAATATACTTACCTTACCTAATTACTTCTTTTCAGCTGCAAGTAAATTGTTAAGATTTTTTATATCCGTCATTTAAAACTTCGTATTTTCAATTGATAACCCTAATGGTTATCGAAATAAAGTTTTCAATTACTAAACACACTGCCATTGATCCAATTTCAAAATTGTGTAATACAGTCACGGACTTTAATTGTTGAGCCATTTAGAGTTCACTTTATACTGGACAGTTCATAGCTTAACTACTAAAAAATCAAAATTAGTTGACACTTAAATGGCTCAACAATTAAAGTCCTCGACCGTACGCTACGGATCTATTAGAATAGTCACTAAAGTTATATACATAGGCAAGATTCGCAGAGTATATTCGCGGATAGCGATCCTCGGGAAAAATGCGGCCCTGTATTCCTGGCAATAAGATAACGTACGGTCAAGAATTTTCATTCACGTTCCTTTTTGTGATGTCCTCATCGTGACAAGGTCGAAGTGGTCCATGACTAATTGCTGGTTGTTGAAGTGAGCCTTTCCTCTTATCATGAACAAAAGATTACTCGTCGACTTTAATGTTTTAATTAAGACTTCGTACCTACACCAAACTATAATGACATACCTACTTTTATCTATAAGGCTCCCAACTCAACTAATAGTACAGGGTGGACCATAACTCTTTTTACATTTCAAACTAAAATAAAATGAAAACTAATTATATCAGATGAAAACCGTTTATTAATTATGAAAACACATGAATAGGGATTTTTTTTTTAAATTACGTCATCCATATGTGATCCTTCATTATTTTGGCATTGCCGTAACCTGGAGCGAAAATTTTCAGTGACGGCCTGACAAGTGTTCTGAGAAATGTGCACCAAAAGTCCGTTAACTTTTGAATCGGTAGCTGCGTCGGGGAGCGGTGGTGGGAAGGTGAAGGACGCCATGGCACTAAATTCCCATTGGCCGCTCTTGCATTTCGTAACCCCGCCGCCTTACCCCGCCATCGCTCCCCGACGCAGCTACCGATTCAAAAGTTAACGGACTTTTGGTCCACATTTCTCGGAACACTTGTCAGGCCGTCACTGAAAATTTTCGCTCCAGGTTACGGCAATGCCAAAATAATGAAGGATCACATATGGATGACGTAATTTTTAAAAAATAAAATCCCTATTCATGTGTTTTCATAATTAATAAACGGTTTTCATCTGATATAATTAGTTTTCATTTTATTTTAGTTTGAAATGTAAAAAGAGTTATAGTCCACCCTGTACATTTCGATGCTAGTGCGGAAAGTATGTCATTACGTCACGAGTACCGAGATATGGCAAGATATACTCGGGACGAGTGAAGAATGACATTTCCGCACGTGTATCGAACGACGTTTTTTAATACAGTTGCGAAAAAAAAAGAAAAACAACAAGTAAGGAATTCGAAACTTTTATATTATTCATTCTGTAACATCATTGTAATACAGTTGAAAAAAATGAAGTTTAATACAGTTTAAAATATAATTATTTTTTATTGACAAAATAATTAATGGTACAAGTTTTACAAGGAAAAGTGAAAAGCACTAGTGCGCGAAAACCAACTTTCCGCACGCTAAACAGCTACGTAAATTAGCACTTTTTGAGCAACTGTATTAAAAAATAAATTACTAACTATTGAGTCAACTAAAATGAATTTGACCAATCACAAGGTGCCTTTTAATGAACTATAATGAATTTAACCAATAAAAAGAACGTCGCCTTGGCCACATACATAAGAAAAGACATCAACGAACGCTGAGCCGGTGGGCAGCGCTTCGTTTCAGCAGGGCTTAGATTTTCAATAGATACCACGTTTGTTTAATTATTTTAGTTGACTCGTAGAAAAAGTATTGTATACAATAGTTACACAATTAGCTCTTAAATTATTGTACCTTACTTAGGCCAATCCGCAAGCCTCGTGGCTTAAACACGGTACTCGACTTTAAGAGCCCTCATTGTGTAACTGTATAAAATAATATATTTAATAACACAATTACTTTGCTCAGC
This sequence comes from Epinotia nisella, assembly GCA_932294315.1. Lineage (NCBI taxonomy): Eukaryota > Metazoa > Arthropoda > Insecta > Lepidoptera > Tortricidae > Epinotia > Epinotia nisella. The sequence goes on along the minus strand of OW028679.1, from coordinate 12,190,347 downwards.
TATTGTAGCCGAACGCCGAAACCACAAGCTAGTAAGTAGCAAGTAGCCCTACGTACAAAAAGATAATTACATGAAATATACCCCATAATACCCTGTCTACGAAGCTGGAGGTCCTGGGTTCGAATCCCGGTAAGGGCATTTATTTGTGTGATGAGAACGTTTATTTGTTCCCGATTCATAGATGTTTTCTATGTAGGTATATAAGTATTGATTTATACCTATCTAGAGCCTCTGACATGAATTTCCTCTACCAGAAATGTGGAAGATCATGCCGGTCTCGTATTGGTCTATACCTACATTCAAATGCCCCTTGAATTGTCTAGATCTGTTAAGAGGAAAGGCGTAAGTGCTTCAAAAACCAGTAAGTATACACGTGTCGTTGGGGCCTCGCGTCTATGAGAGGAGCTCCGCACGCTCGCGGTACAGGTTCACGACGGGGTCGTCGTCGGGGAACTCTGAGCGCTTTTCATCGTTGGGGACGTACGCGAACCCGTCGAAATGGGTGAACTCCGTCGCGATCACTTCTTCCAGGTGATACAAGCGGGTGGGCCGTTCTAACTCCTTTAGGTTTTCTGAAACATAATACTTACATACTCACGTCCGTATCCCGTTGGGGTAGGCAGAGAACAAAGAACGCCAAACACTACGGTCCTTGCATACTTCTTTCGCTTCTATTAAATCCATACATCACCTCATATCAATGGTCTATTACAGACTATACAAGCAGTGTCAAGGAGGGGGACAACGTCTTCCATGGCTGTGTAATCCAATGCGGGAGCGGCATACACGACCGCAAGCCTGGCAGGTGTAATTTACCCGCGGCGAACAGGTGCCACGTTGATGCCGCTTGGCTCGCTTATCTGCGAGCCAAGCGGCACCTCATATAGGGCCGGCCGAATCAAACCGGAATGGCCGCGGCAAGCTCGCGTCTCCGCAGGGCCCGCTGGCGGCGCGCGCCGCCTCTCGACCCACTACATAAAGACCAGTTTCGCTCGAAAAGGTAGCGCGGCCGAACGCGGTGACACGAGCGGCCTCGCGACTGCCCGCGCGACCTTTTCAAGCGATACTGGTCTTTTAAGTATATAGATTATTAAAATTATTTCACACTGAAAGTGCTCGCCGCGCCGCTGTGATTCCGGTTTGATTCGGCCTCGTCGATTGCGGGTACTTCTGACCTGGCCTATTTGTAAAATACTACTAATACTAGCTACCCGCGCGGCTGCAGCCGCGTATTTTACAGAATACAAGCGAAGTACTGGGATAAAATATAGCCTATATACATCCCGAATGTTCATTGTATGGTAAATGTTTTTTTGAAAACGGATGAATAGTTGCGGAGATTAGTCCCTACATACAAACTTACAAGCATACAAAGCTACAATCTCACAGACTTTTCCTCTTTATTATATCAGTACAGTAAATATATTTCTTTCTTTCTTTATTTACCTATAGATAATATAGAAGTATAGATAATTGTTATATTTTATCATATTCAAAAAGTACTAATGCTTTTATAACTCTGAATGACTTCTTGAATGGGGGATCAAATTCTGATATCTCACCTTGGGGTACATAGCGCTCTGACTGATCAGCAGCAATAACGTTGTAGAAAGGCTGCATGACACCATAGTACAGGCTTTCAGCCGCCATCTGACTCTGCCACTTGAGAGCGCAATGCAGGTCCCAGCTTCGGACTATGCATACATAGTCATACCTGGTGTGGTAGCATGTCATGCCCACGGCATATTTAACATTACTAGTACGTTTTCTTACAGAGAACTGGAAAAAAAAACTAGTCAGAAACCAAAAATTGCACATCAGATCTGCCTATAAACAAAATTAAAGCAACTTCGATCTTACCCGCTTCTTGTAGCAATCAACGGGTACTTCGTTCCTTGAGAGTGTTCTTATTATTTCAATGTGAACAGTGTTCAACTGCAAAATCACAAACAACAATCGTAAACAGGTTTCGAGGATGTTACATTTCATTTTTTTTATTTTTTTTTTATTTATTTATTTATACGGGACACCAACAGAGTACATAAGAAGAGTGAGTTACATTTAAATAGTTATGTGGTATTTAGGCACTTACGTACCCCAATTATAGGTGAACACATCATTCACATTTTAACACGGAATTATTTTTAGGTGAATTTATAATAAAGTATAACAATAAAATTATTAGATTATCAATAAGATTTAAGATTAGTTTGTTAGTTAATTATTTTAAAGTTAGTATCAAGTTTATTTGTTTATTGGTTAGGAATTGTGGAATGATGAGTAACTTTTGTTTTTTTGATGTAATTTCAAATTTGGGCCATCAACTGGACTGGATTGGACTGGATTGGTTGAGATAGCGGCACAGCTTATTTTTATAGGATCGAATGCAATCGTGATAAATATCCAGATCCGCTCCTGCGGCAATGCTATTGTAATTAGTGAGTAGCCTCGTCAGAGGGGCGTGTTTCTTTACGTTGGTTCTAGCTAGAGGTATACTGAAGGTTTGCGCAATCCTTCGACTGTTTAGTTTTGGTACTGACAGCTTTACCCTTTCGAACATATCCTGCAGGGGTGAGTGGTCAGGACCGTTAACCATTTTGTGTAAGAACACTTGATCATGCAGTAAACGGCGATCCAGCAACGATATCATGTTGAAATGTTGCAGACGTGTATCGTAGTCACTCCTGTAGCTGATATTCGGGGCAACATAAGCCAGATGACGTGTGAAGCTGCGTTGTACACGCTCAATACGCTCCCTATGAATTGATGATGTAATGCAGTGTAAGTTGAACTTACATGCTTCAAGTTGAGAGGCGTTTTCATTGCTGACATGTGGGTCGGGTCTAGTAAATATGGTAGAAAATTTTTGTATGAATTAAGCGTATTGCGGTTCGATCCCAGAAAATCCAAGAGGTGCAGAGCATTAAGTGTATTCCTGAAAATAAACAACATATATTATGAATTACCTAAACAAAAACCGCAATTAAAGGTTTACATTACGCTGCTAAATATTTACCAGTTGCGTATCGCTCCCATGCTCATGTGGAATGACGAACAAATGTATTGCAATAACGAATCGGGGCAATATCGGTAATTGGTCGAGGGTCCGTTTTGCGAGAAGGGGCAGCGGCGGCGGCGGTTGAGCTCTCCGCTGGAGGGCTCCACCGTGAACACCTGCGGGTTCTGCGGGTCCGAGTGGTCGTGCCACTCCAGGAACAGGTGGTTGGGGAACGCAATCAACTCGCAGTTCACACCGCATTTCTTTGCAACTGCCTGATAAATTGCAGTCACCACAAGGACATTACCACATTTATTGTCGAGGACCTACAAGATAAACAAAACATCATATTTTCATGATGATCTGGGATGACATACTAAATTCAGTCGTGGCCAATATCAACATTTATTGATCTAATCAGTAGCATACTCGTGTGACAATGTGTTATCGGTTTTCTGATTAATGTTAAATTTTAAAAGATATAATCTGTATCAAATGTTCCCCAGGGATCCATACTCGGACCACTTCTCTTTCTGATTTATGTGAACTCAATCAGTGAACTTAAATTGCATGGAGAGGTTTCTTTATACGCTGATGACACTTGTGTATTTTACTTCGGTCATTCAATTGAAAATGTGCTTAAATTAAAACAGCACAGGAAGATCTTAATAACTTGAACAGGTGGTTTCAGAGCAATCTTCTTACCATAAATAGCAATAAAACGTCATATATAATTTTTAAAGCCAAAAATAAAAAAACAACCATCACACACCTTTATGTATTGACAATGTAACTTTAAAACAATCAAACGAAGAAAAATATCTGGGCTTAATATTGGATAGCGGCTTGACATGGAAACCTCATATCAAAAAAATCAAATCAAAACTATCATCCTTGTTAGGTTAAATACGGGGCATAGTAAAATGTCTTCCGCGTAAAGTTCGTTTATACATTTACAATTCCTTAGTTAAATCTCACTTAGACTATCTCGTCGAGATATGGGGCAGTGCGGCAAAAACTAATTTAAAAGTGATTCAAACTACACAAAATAAGATAATTAAGGTTTTGTTTCATTATGACTTTTTAACTTCAACCAAAAAAATCTATGCGGAAACTAAATTTATGAGTCTCAAACAATTATATTATTTTTCAACACACCTGCTCGTAAAGTAGGTCTTATTACAGCGTATTTACACTGATAATGCAGAATATTACCCATGCCGTGCCTTTTACATTACATTATCGCACTAGTGCCTTTTCATTACAAATCTTTTTAAATATTAGCAAGAAGTATTAATGTTTCGAAAACAGCTAAGTAGTTATTTGCGTAAATATAAAATTCAATTCAAAATGTGATAAATAATTAAAGAATTTCATGAAACTGCTTGTTAGCTTGTTGGTATTTATATTTTGACGGTGTATTTTTACCTATAAATACCCAATTTCAAAATTTATAAATATGTGGCTGATTAGCTACTTTGCCGGTGCCCTTATCTCAGACTTGCGCGCGCATGCAGCGCTGAGCGCGCGAAAATATAAAATTACGGCCGCCATCTTTTAAATGGGTTTCTGTTTGTTAAGTTTATTCACAGTATTGCATTTCGTTAGTGTTGTTTTGTAAAATGTCGAATTTAGATAACGAAGAATTACTTATCGAGTGTACGCCGCCAGATATCATAGTTGAAGCGCAAAATGCGAGTGATAGTCTTTTGCCCTCAAAATCAAAAGATAAATACATGCAAGCCTACGCAAATTTCATTCAATGGAAAAATAGCAAAAATGCAAGCTCTTTCTCAGAGAACGTGTTCATGGTTTACTATTCACGGACCATTTTATGAAATAGTGAAAAAATATGAAAGTTTACGTTCAACAAAAGGAAAATCTGACCGGTTCTTCCAAAATTTTCAAAACGGCAAATGCACGAGTCAGCCTATCGGAGTGAACAAATTTGGATCGATGCCTAGAGAAATTGCCAAGTTTTTAGGCTTACCACAGGCTGACGCTTACACCGGACACAGTTTTAGGCGGACTTCAGCTACATTGCTGGCTAATTCAGGAGCCGATATATTGACTTTAAAACGCCATGGGGGATGGCGATCTAATAATGTCGCCGAGTCATATATTGAGGACTCCATCCAAAATAAAGCCGACATAAGTGCCAAAATAACACAAGCAATCCATTTGGAGCCACAATCCAAGAAGTTCTGCCCTGAACCGCGTCCTTCCACCTCATATGCCAATGATGATTTGGGATTTCATACGTTTGCTAATGATGAAACGCAATGTTCTTCTACCTCCTTTCAGAATGTTGCATTATCACCGACATTTACAGTTACCCAAGAACAAAGCAATGAAATAATTAATAATACAATTAAACATACAGTACAAATGCCTCATAAGGCGGTAGCATATCATTTCAATAATTGCACTTTTAATAACTGTTTCAATAATTAAAGTTTTTAAATAAATGTGAACTTTTATTTACTTTTCCTCGCAAGTGTGTTGAAAAACGTCGTATGAAACACGTGAGCATTGGTCATTACACTTCTCGTCTCCATTAAGCCTTCGCCTTCGGCTCAGGCTTAAAAACCGACTCGAGTGTAATGACCAACATAGCACACTTGTATCATAATGTACTATTAATACATGTACCTATTTTAATACGAAAAATCGTAACCAAACAAATGCATTATCAAATAACATTTACAACTAATAGACAGAAAGGGCTTCGGGTTCTTCGAAGCGCAGACAATTTATATGTACCTTTACCCCGAACAAAGAGCTTCGGTACTAAAAGCATTACATTCGAAGGAGCACGGTCATATAATAACTTATCTAAAAATATTAAAGACCCAGACTCATACAAAAAATTTAAAAACCAGCTTAAGACCCATGTCATCAATAATATTCTCGTCATTTAATTTGAAACAGAATCCGGACCCGACTTGTTATCGTTAAGGTGCTCTTACACGGGCAATATTTTGAGCAATTATTGCCCGTCAACAGTACGGTTGTCTCACTTTTACTTACAAGCCAGAGAAGAACGCGTGTACTGTTGACGGGCAATTATTCCTCAAAATATTGCCCGTGTAAGAGTACTTTAAGAGCACCTTTAGATGCAGTGTGCGAGCGACGCATGCGTGTAATTCTATGCTTGATGACATTCTACCCGTTATGCTATTTGTTATTAATGCAACAATTACCCACTTTTGTATTTGTGTATAGTTAATTTATACAAGTTTACTTTTTTATTGTTTGTTACACATGAAAGCGCTTACGGGCGTAACACTTAATTAAGGCATGATAATTAACTGTATTCTCAATAAGTGAAATGTATATTTCTTTGAGAATAATAAATAAATCTTTAACCGCAAATGCCAATGTTCCTAGGTATGTTGACAATAGTCAATGAGTAGAAGGCATTTTTTTTTACCCGTACTGCCGATGAAAGGAGGGATATGTTTTTCGAGCGTATGTATGTATGTGTATGTCTTATTCTTTGGCACACCCTGCAGCCTAAACCGTTTGACGGATTTCGACATATGAGGAGTCGTAGGATTCCTCTTAATCGTGGGAATGACATAGGCTATAATATTTGTAAAAAAAGCAGTTGGGTTTTTTGAAAAATCTTTTGATTCCACTTGTATAATGTTGACTTCAACAGACCTTGACAATGTCCAGAGTGTCCAAATTAGCCGCAGTGGTGATGGCCATGTGCCTGTCATGATACACTACTTGCGTGACTGCCGACAACACATCCCTGTCTGTAATCCGTTGCTTCTCTTTGTCATCTTCTATAGCTGCTTTAGTAATTTCATCCTCACGCAAAATAATTTTTACTTTTTCAACCAAATCATTTATCTGAAATATAATAGTTAAGAAAATAAAATTCATGTGTATATAAACTATATTGTTTACAAAATTTGGTATCTCACAACTAGGGTTAGGATTCTAGTGGCATTTTTAGCACAAGTAGTGCAGTGGAGTCGCCATTGTATTTTTTTTTATTTGAATTATTGAGTAACTGAATGATAAAGCCATATATTATGTAGATTTCAAAATATTAAATGTCAATAAATTACACTATTTAACTAAAATGATTATGTATTCAAGACCTTGAACAACTTGCAACTGGAATTAAAGTTTCAAAATCTTGCATGTTATCTTCATCTGATGTTAAATGGTTGTCAAGATTATGAAAAGCATACACTATGGCAATATGTTCCATATTCACTGGCGTTATACGATTTCTCAACTTGTGAAAAATCCATTTGTGTGTCGAGAAAGATCTCTCTACATCCACCGATGTTAACGTAGCATTCCTCAGAATTTGAGCATGATTGCCAAAATCAACCATGTCTCTTACTACGTCAAAGTCCGGACTTCTATTTAATACAAGTTCTAACTTATTTCGTACAGTTTCAGTTCCATACGATGCCAATGTACTCCTTACGATGTATCAGTAGTATACTGAAACTTATTCCAACGGAAAATTGAGATTGTAAATAGAGACAAAATTACACATTTTAACAAAACATGTGTTATGTTTTAATTTAATGAATCAATTTACTTGTATGTAACTAATACATTTTATTATGTATTATTGATTTATCATTTATCAATCATTTATTCATTCATTCATTCAATCAAAAAAAATATAAAAGGACTCCATTGCTCTTTGTTCACCCAATGCCACCAAAATTCCTAACTTTACTCACAACATTTAGGTATATGAAAATATTAACAATATTTTTACCCTTATTTCAATATTTTCATCAGGGTGTATATGGAGGGTGTCGACCCACTGAATGAAGAAGTTACAGACAGCCTCAGGTGTCAGTTCATTATTCACATGAGCCCGCACCCACTTCAGAGATAAAAATGTGTGAATTAAATGCCTCAAAACAATCTTCGCGTAGTGCATTTCCGTCAAAGTGAAAGGCCTGAGATTAAAAAAATTGAGGATCAATTATGGAAAAAACAACCAGTTTTAATCAAAAATCATTGAATCAATAAGAACTATGTACAACTGGAAAGCACTTCTGCACTAGAAAACAATGGTATAATACAAGTTAAAATACAATCCAAAAGAGAGGCAAATCGTAATATCTCCACCATCTTTACATTTACCAAATATTTGTTATTTCCTTAGAAGAAAATGCCAAAAGGGCTCTTGTTAAAAGGTAGGATAGATGTGCAATTCTGTACAATTTCAGATCTACTCCTTTGGCTGGTTTTTTTATTGATATTGGTCCTCCCTTTTCAGTTGTATGTAGCATTTACAAATTCCATGATTTAGTAATGAGATAAGAAAAAAGGAACACTCACTTTTTGACTGTTTTGCATATTTTATCAACCATAACATTCCCTTTCCAGATTACATCTTGTAAAATGTATATAGAAAAATTGAAGCTGAATCTGCTGGATAGGGCTGCTTTAAAAAAAGGTCTCACATCCTGTATGTTTATATCATTGTCTTGCCTGCAAAAAAATATTTACATCAGTACTTATTTTCTTCATTTACATTATAAGAACTGTTTTATAGCAAGTTATTGTACATAATATACAGTTGATGAAACAATGAAATCAATCCCCGCGATTGCACCGCGCGTTGTTGCACCATGTAAATGGCCCATAATGGACTCTAGTAAAATATATTTGTGAGAAAATATATCTCTTTGTGAATATGAGATTCTCACACTTAGCAATTTGGTGTGATTTTATGGTTATTATATTTAATTTAAAATTTATTTTGAATACATACTAAGTATGAAAGGATTTACAAGGTTGGGGTCCAAGGGAATGGGATGAAACTCTGTTTAACAAGCCAATAGGGGCAGCCACAAATCAAGTAATCAGTTTTGAACCATCATGTTAACACAAGAATTTAAGTTTAATTTTAATATACTTTCAACTATATACTTCCTACCCATAAAATTGTGGTGACATTGAAATGAGCTCCAAATAGACCTGCTTCTTCACCGTGTGAAACCCCTTCAATTCAATCAACCAATCTCCATTAGAATATTCTTCAAGTATCTTAAATAGATGTTCTGGCAACCTGCAATGCATAATATTATGATACATATGTATTTCACAACTCTAGTCTTACTAATAGATAACACAACTCACGTTCGTCTGGTTATATCTTTCCATAAGTATTGATTACTTCTGACGAAGTCATTGAATCGCCTGCAAGTTGCACCGAACCGTAGAATTTCGCAGCTATCATTTCTCTCCAAGATCAGTGTTATTATTTCATTTGGTAGTGTTTTTATTGCACATGTTTCTTCAACCATTTTGCTACGATAAAATGGTCGTGATTACGTATAGCAACGATTCGGATTTGATAAAAAAATATTAAATGCTCTCTTTATCGTGTAAGACACCATACATGTTATAATATCTCGACAATAAACCACAATAAACACAACACAACACAAAATAATGATCGACCAAACCCTATGGTGGAATTACACTTGGAGTTGCGTGTTTGCGTTGCATCGTTGCCTCTCTTTTATTTGCCGCAGGAAGGAAAAAGATGCAACATGAATATTTGGGCAAATACCGCCAAGTGGAGTGCCACCAGAATTGACTTGACATATGTCAAGTTTTCAGAGGAACGTTTAGAAGTTTCACACTTTCACACAAGTCTTCTTCACTTCTTCAAGTTTCAACCACGTTTCAACGCCCACAACACACACACACACACTTTATAGTGACGCCAGACGTCTGAGTGCGGTGTACGGCAGGAGCTGTACGAAGCTATAAGATAGAATGAGATAGTAGGTATAGAATTTTGCAGGACGCCGACCGTCCGGCACCTATCTATACCAGCCGAAATAGCGCGACGGACTTGCAGCAGTCCGCGATTTCGTACACCTTGTAACAATGTTAGGTTCGTGTTTTCTAATATGTAATGTATGTAAATAAATCTAATCAAATACGCAGAAGTTCAAAACTATCACAAGATGACAAGTGGGCGCGCAAGCTCTCTCGATTTTTCTCGCACTATACCTCTCTTTCTAAGTTTTCTAATTAGAGATAGACGGATAGTGCGAGAAAAATCGAGAGAGCTCGCGCGCCGTCTTGTGATAGCCGTGCAGGGTCTATTTAAAATTATTTCATTCAATCAAAATGAGGCGGCTCGCCACATCCGGCTCAACGGACCAAACGAAACAAACTTGTGCTTTAACATTCAAATTTCAATGATATGCCTACACTTTAAGTGTCATAAGTGTTAAGGTCAAAAAATCGTTATAGTAAAAAATTCCCCTACGTCACAGCGTGGTCACAGCATGGACTTATTATTACTAACAGGACTGAGTTCTATCAAAAATATAAATTACAAAAACACACCTTAACGTATTGTTTTAAGACTCTTATTACTCTACGTATCTTATTGAAATTAACTTTATATATAATATATCCTACTATTATTGTGCCATCTATAATGCAAAAAAATAATTTATTTAGGAAAGTTACCCAACCTCCCACGTAACAAAAACATTGTGGTCACCCTATTAGAAAGGGACACATTGCCTCTGTATTAGATATCCTGCTCGGCTCGCTTTTAGGCTGCGAGTACTCAGTCCTGTTCAATGACAAAAGAATTGGTCATTGGTCCTGTTAGTAATAATAAGTCCATGGGGCCTTACATCCAATATTTGACAGTTGTCATCCTTGTACAATTTACGTCATCATACTCATCATTGACGTTTATTGTACAGGGATTATGGCTGTCAAATATCGGCTGTAAAAAAAATCTAATTATAGTTGCTTGTAAGTACATGTAGGTAGTTAAGTATACACCGTTAGTAGAATCGAAACTTCATTAGAATTTACCTTTTATATCAATTGTGTTACCTACACGACACGACCAATTATAGATAATATATTATGACGACTATAATTGAACAAATCACGCAAGGACAAAACATTTTTTTAGGTTCTGTAGGAACGTCAATTAAAGTTAAAGCATTTTTTTTATAGTACGACGGTGGCAAACAAGCACACCGTCTGCCTGATGGTAAGCGTCTGCTTACCATCAGACCTTCGCCTATGGGCGCTTCAGACACCAGAAGAATCACAAGCGCGCTGCCTACCCTCTATTGATTTGAGGATTCGTTGTGTTGAGAGCTAGAGACAACATCAGGTCCCACACTTACTCGCCACGAGGAACACAACACTAAATACTCACAGAGCAAGTAGTGGTGCTATTATGGCTCGCTCCATATTTACCAATCAAGAATACAATACAATACAATATCGATACGTGTCTGTGTGAGTGCGTCGCATGGGACGTTTGTACGGATTTGCTTTATAGTCCGTTTGCTAAGGGCAATCCTTGTATGGAGAGGTATACAATTTTGGGTACAGCAATGGCATTTGGTATGGGTGTTATACACGTCCACCTGAGTCCAAAACGCCCGGTAGCCAGTTTGAACTCCGCGACAGTTGGGGGGGAGGGGGGGTCAAAGTGCAGAGCTCCCGGCGCTCAGTTTTTTTTTTCTGGGGGATTAGTTTGGACCTTTTAGTCAAGTTTGGTGTCGTTATCAGGTAACTAGATGATGCCCAATTCATTTCCCATACCAGTTTTTTAGGGTTCTCTAGCAAAATATGACGCAATCCATAAAATAATAAACTTTTCGTAATGACACAATGCAAACAAACCCGTATAGTTTTATATTTTTGTATTAAACTTGGTTTATAAAAAATACTGTCCAAAAGCCCATTTAATGCAGATTATAAAAACATTAACATTAAACATACATTTAACTATTTTCAATGTGAAATAAAATAATTATTGCACCTACTTGATTTTGGCGGGCACCGGGCGGCGCGCGGACGAGACGTCTTTCGGCGGGGTAAATGACCTTCGCCATTCGCGTTCATTTGATTTCACTACATCAGTCTTGGGCCAACTTTCGTCGCATCATGTTGTATCGTGTTAATACTGATCGATAGGCTTGGCATCTAAAGTTTGTTGTCGTCGAATTACTTGTGACAGCAGTAAAAAGTAGATCTAATTGTAGCTCAATCAATTGTAAGTAGGTACCTAATTAAATAACGTTATTCTGTAGGTATGTAACATGGTATAAAAAATTACCCGAAGGTTATCTTGTACAGAATGCCTCTTGGCATTAAAACAAAATAAATCTATACATCTATCTATCTATCTATACATATAATAAAGCTGAAGAGGGTGAAAAGTCTGTACATGGAAGATAAACGAAAAAAAATTGGCTGGGGATACTTAGAATTGATAACAGAACACGTTCCAACAGTTTTTAGAATTTTTGTCTGTTTATCTATTTGTCTGTTTATTTGGAAGAGCATCACGTGAAAACGGCTGATCGGATTTTGATGCAAACTTTACTAATCTGTCGAGAGAATCCCCGGATAGGTTTTAAGCTCTAAAAATCTTAAAGATTAGGGTTCAAAGGGGGTAGAAAATGGGGTTGAACTTTGTATGGGAACTCCTTGAATGTACGAGCTACAGACTTGAAAATTGGTATCCATAAACTTGACTGGGCCTTCGACCCTCGGGCTCGCATAGAGAGCGCTCTCTGAAGCGATGTATTGGGCCTTTCATTCATACGAAAAGCTCGGCCTTCGGGCTCGCTTGCCTCGCCACTCACCTTCGGGACTTTGGAACTCAGATTTCGCTTTGAAGACACTTGGAGATAGTGTACGTCAGTCCTCGGGCTCGCATAGGAAGCGCTTTCTAAAACGGTTCTTTGGGCCTATCATTCCAACGAAAAGCTCGGCCTTTGGTCTCGCTTGCCTCGCCGCTCTTCTTCTGACTTCTCTCGCTCGGGACTTTGGTCTCCGGCTTCGCTTGCAAGACACCTGGGTTTAGTTAGTGTCCGTGAAGGCTCGCCCTCGGGCCTTCGGCCCTCGGGCTCGCATTGACAACGCTCTCTTAAGGGTTGGTTTGGGCCTTTTATTCCTACGAAAAGCTCGCTCTCGGGCCTTCGGCCCTCGGGCTCGCATAGAGAGCGCTCTCTGAAGGGTTGGTTTGGGCCTTTCATTCATACGAAAAGCTCGGCCTTCGGGCTCGCTTGCCTCACCCCTCAACTTTGGGACTTAAGGCTCATGTTTCGCTTGCAAGACACCTGTGGATAGTAAGTATCCATGGAGTCTCGCCCTCGGGCCTTCGATGCTCTGGCTCGCATATGGAGCGCTATCTATAAGGGTACGTTGGGCCTTTCATTCCTACGAAAAGCTCAGCCTTCGGCCTCGCTTGCCTCCCCGTTTACCTTCAGGACTTTGGCTCTCTGGGGTAGTTTGACAAGACACCCGGAGATATAGAGTATTTTTGGGGTCTCGCCCTCGCTCGGTCCGTTTGTTTCAATAATGAAATCTTATATTTAAATTCCGGTTTTGGTAATTTTTCTTCTACTATAAGTACTTAGGTACTTCATTTGCAATGCGAAAATTTGCCTCCAACACAAGCTGCCCTCAAACAACATACCTTAAGGGCAGTTTTACAGGCGGTTTATATTTGGGGGCAGTGCCTTAAGAAGACGCAAAATATTCCTTGCCCATCTGAATGGGGTTGGCAGAAAGAAGAAGAAGTGTGGGTGCCACTGTGGACCCAAAGTCCTATGGCTGCTCAAGCATGCCTAGAATTAATAAGATGTCGTTGCGTGAAATCTTGCAGTTCCAGGTGCAATTGTTTCAAACGCCAGCTCAAATGTACTGAGTTATGTAATTGTGGAGGTGGTTGTAAATAAAATTAATTCACAAACGTTCTATTATTACTATGTGTTTATTTTTAACAATTTTACCTGACTTCAAACCATTTATCTCGGGAACTCGTGGAGGTATCGAGTTGAAATTAAGACCATATTCTCAAATCTACAGTCACTCAAAGCTGTAAAAGAATCAAAGTTCTAAGTCAACGCCAAAAAAAGATACGGCCGTTTATGTACATATGTCGCCACTCTCAAGAGAATCAAAGTTTATAGGTTTATAGGGTACTTTCAGTTGACCTAGAACTATGAAATTTGGCAAGCAATATCGTCTTATACTACAAGTACAGGGAATAATCTGAAAAGTATACATTTCTAATTAAATCATAAAAAATAATGTTTTCAATAATTATATGAGGACAACCCGTTTACGTTAAGTTTGGACCTCATTTGTATGCGGCGCCATACGTACTAGGTGCAAACTTAACTTAACCGGGCCCTACCCGTTAGGATTGGATGGGATAAGGAAAAATTTGTACTGAACACTCGGTGCGCGAGTCAGACTCGCACTTAGCTGGTTTTTTTTGTTAGTAGTACTACTAGTACTTGTTTTTCGGGACTTTTTGCCGTCCCATACGCTGCGCTGACGAACGTCGCAGTACTTTCAATATTTTATTTTACATTGAAAATAGTCAAATTTATATTTATTGTTAATGTTTTTTGAATTTGCATAACATGGGCTTTCGGACAGTATTTTTTATAAACCACGTTTAATACAAAAATATGAAAATATGAGGGTTTGTTTGCATTTCGTTCCTACTAAAAGTTTATTATTTTAAGTATTGCGTCATATTTTGCTACGGAACCCTAAAAAACTGGTATGGGAAATGAATTGGGCATCATCTAGTTACCTCATAACGATACCAAATTTGACACAAAAGTTCAAACTAATCCGCCAGAATTTTTTTTCTGAGCGCCGGGAGCTCTGTACTTTGACCCCCCCTCCCCCCCAACTGTCGCGGAGTTCAAACTGGCTACCGGGCGTTTTGGGCTTAGGTTGACGTGTACAACATTCGTACCAAATGGCATTGCTGTACTCCAAAATGTCATACTTTTTCCCTTAGCAAACGGACTATTACTGCTTGTAGCCATATAGGTACCAAACCTACTGTGCCTTTAGGTAGATAGCGAGATGATCTCCACATTACGGAAGACCGAGCTGTCTACACAGGTTCATCAAATCATCATACTTACTTTTCTATAAAGGATCAGTTACGCGCAAGTGACACCTTTACAGTTGTTTTATGCGCCCACAATGCTACCTGTCCGTACGCATGTTTGACACCATCGTAAAAAAAAGTTTAGGAAGTTTAGATTATTGTTCGGTATGTGGATTCCTAAAAGCTTACAATCAAATCGATATATCAAGATCCATATCTATTAAATTATGTTCGTTTCGAGACAATCGCACAACACCAGTATTAAATTTTCATTATTTGTAACATGTTGGCTTTTATGTATTGGGTTCGAGCCAACGATAAAGTTATATCCATAATTCAGTTTTGAAAAAGGGATCTTATCATGGCATTTGTTTACAGTTGTTGCTTTTGGTTTTCCTTACGCTTAGGAGGAATTTTGATCGGTACATTTTCTCTAGTGAGTAATATATACATTTTATTACATAGTACCTAATACTGAAATCCGGCGTCGCACGAAAGTAGCTGACGACGTCGGAAAACGAATAACGCAATTGAAATGGAGTTGGGTAGGACACTTGGCGAGGAAGAATTACGGGAGGTGGACGAAACGGGCTACTAAATGGTGGCCAAGGCCAAGATCAGCGGGCAGAGCACCGCAGCTCGATGGTCAGTCGATATCTGCCGGATAGCAAGCAAGCAGTGGAAAATATTAGCATAGCATGGAGGAGAGTGGCGTAATAAAGAAGAGGCCTAAGTATATTTAGCACTGGGTAGATACGGGCTGAATAGATATAATATACCTACCTAGACGTAAAGGAAGCTGAAATATTCGTTATACGCTGGGATAGCGACCTTTGTTCGGCGTTTTAGCGGAGAAAACAATATTTCCGGAAATAAGACATAGCTATTTTGATTTTTCACCCCCAGTATATTTCATCGAAATCGTTAGAGCCATTTTATAGAACCCATTTGTATGTCTAGAACATTAAATAGGTATACAAATGTTGTATATTTATTAGTAGGGCAAGGTTGCTTTCGTACCTATCCCTTAAGAAAATGCTGTACCAATTACTGTAACATTGTAGCATAGCTACTGAATCTTTATTTCGTTACCTTTGAATCAACATTCATAGAGACTCACAAAACCTTTAATCAAAATAGGTATTTTATCGCTGTTCAACAATGTACCTTCGTTCGGTACGTAACGATTAAGACACCTCGTCGCCTAATTCGTACGCTATAGCTTAGTCGTACTCGGAGTAAGACTTGGTAAACAAACACATCATAAACTATATAGAAAAATACTTAGGTAATAACAAAACATCACATTTCTACTTTTTAGTTCAGGTCAACTCCACCAGATGGTGCTTTTTATGAGTAAAGGCTAAGATATTACAGGGCTGTTATTCGCTACGCGCTCATGCGCCTCATAGCCCTGTAGCCGGACCGGAATTTTGCCCTACAAGTTTCGATAATTCTAAAGTCGGAAAAGTTATGCTTATATGGTATGGGACATATTTTTAAGCATATTTGTAAAATATGACGAAAAGTTAGAACGAGAGTTAGATATAAATTAGGTATTTATGTTTTTTTATTGGTGATTTGTGAATATTGAATTAGAGTGCAAAGTTTAAGCTTCATCGTTTATAATATGTATGATGCTTTATGCTGTTAAGTTTTTAGAAAAAAAAATAACGAGCGACTGGGTCAAACCAGAATTCGGTTATTATTTTGTTGATATTGAATTAAAGTTTCAAAAATTCACAACAATATCTTTAAATCCTTAAGTTAATAGACAAAGCCAAAAATTTGGAGGAATTAGAGATAAGATTTCATTAATAAGAATTTTTATATGCGTTTTTTGTCCTGTAAGGTCTAATATTGAATTAGAGTCTGTAAAGATTAGTCTAATACTATAAAATAATATATGCAGCCATATAATGGAAAGTAAGAAATTTTTGTGTATAGCTTGCCTTGTAATAGTATAATCTATTAAAATAGGCGCGAAATAAATAACCACGCCGCGGTACCACGTACCGGCGCGCGGGAACCTAGAGCGAGCCCCTAGAGTGATACCTCGTCCCGCCCCCCGCTCCGCCGCGCAAGCGCTGCGTTTGTATTTCAAATCATATCATTTGTTTGTTTACGTGCACGGTAAATTACATGCGGTTATTATTATGTGAATTTGATAAGTTATTGACTTCAAAATGAGTAAAAAAAAATTGATATATGGACTGACTATTTGTAGTAACTTAGTAACAGTAAAAAACCGGCCAAGTGCGAGTCGGACTCCGTACCATCCTACTAATATTATAAACGTAAAAGTTTGGATGTATGAATGGATGTACGTTCCACGTAATATCAAAATATACCGATGAGTGTACATGAAACTTTCCAGATATGTTCCTTATATATTAGATTATGTCAAATGTTATCCCTTTTAGGGACGAAAAAGGGGATGAAACTTTGTATGGAGACGAAATATTTTTGCTCGTTGCCTTCATCAGGAGTTGGGTCACAAAATGTATGGGAAAACTAAAATCCGACTCGCACTTGACCAAAATTCTAATTGATATTATTTAATAGGGTATAATTTATGTCGTCCCTTTTAGGACGAATCATAATCATGAAATCCATAATTTAAACGCGTACGAAGTCGCAGGCAGAAGCTAGTTATCTATAGAAACCGGCCAAGTGCGTGTCGGATTACGCAAAACGAAGGGATCCTTGCCTATTAAAAAGGTCGTATCGTCACAGAAATCTTACGGCACTTACGTGCTTTTCTATAGGGAAGGCAGTTTTTCAGCAATATCTCGAAAACCTATGAATCGATCTTGTTCAAAATAATTTATGGTGAAAAAATTTAATAAGCCCTAATAGCCCTATAGGTTTATGATTTTTTTTTATATTTTTTAAAAACACCGTTCAAAAATTAGAGGAGGGGGCACAGGGATCGGATACTGGTATTTTCACCATACAAAAATACCGGTTTTATTTCGTTCAATTTCGTTCTTTGGTTTATAATATCATTTTTGATCAGGCTGTCTAAAAATACGAAAATGTTACCTAAAGAGTCCTACATTAAGAGCCTAAAATAATTCAAAATATTAGACTACTTCGGGGACTTTTGAGAAAACCGGTTCCGATCCCTGGGGGGCCACAATTTTAGTGACTTTTGGGGCGATTTATCTCCGCCTCTATTCATTTAATCAAAAACATTGAGAAACCTTATATTTATTTTGAAAAGACCAATCGATTAAATTGCTACACGTGGGCTTACGATGAAAAAATTCAACCCCTAAAAGGGGAACATTTGGTGACAGTCTGAAAATCAATATGGGTATTGTTTCTATGGTTTATCGGGTCACTGATTGCGAAAATAACAACGATTTTAAAATCAAACATGGCGGACGTGAAATACCATCTCCCCTGTTGGGGTGCGATGGGGTTGAAATATCTAAATATCAATATGGGTGTCGTTTTTATTGTTTTTTTGAACGTTCATTACGAAATTTGAGTTTGAAAATGGCATCGATTTTGAAATTAAATATTGTGGACATGAAAATTATTGAAAATATTTGTGCTACATTGCAATTCAATCGGAACATACGGGTCAACATGAGAACCTCCTTTTTTGTAGACGGTTAAAAATTTCGCTTAGTACGCGGGCGAAGCCGCGGGCAAAAGCTAGTTAAAGATATGGTAAACACTAGCTGTTGCCCGCGACTTCGTCCGCGTAGACGTTTTTATCGTCTTAGAAAAATGATTGCTCCCTATTCAAACTTTGCACCCTTTTTTTACCCCATATTATATATATATTTTTTATTAGTTATTCAGTAACAATACAAATATTGTGTTTGAAATATCTACATTAAAATAATCTAAATTAAAAAAATTACTTAAATATTTTACATAAAAAGATTGCTTAACTAATTATAATTTGTACATTTTATTTAACTTAATACATGTCATGTCTTTAATTCTTATAACTAGATATCACGCACAAAAATCTCGTCAATACTGTAGAAGCACCCTCTCAATAAAAATGCTTTTAATTGTCTATGAAATACCTTATAAATTGTGATATTTTTTAAGTCAGGGGGCAGTTTGTTAAAAAAAATTACAGCCTGATGTTTTGTGCTGTGCTGCGCCACTTTGAGCTTCGGGAAAAAACTTTGTGTAATGTTTTTTGTTCGTGTTTGTAGGCGCAAATCTTGTTCTTCGATAGATTCATATTTTAAGATATTTTTGACAAAATAGTAAGCAGCACGAGTATATACAAGCAAGGAACTGTTAGAATGCCCAATTCCAGGAAGTGCTCTCTACAAGATATCCATTGAGGAATGCGTACAATAGTGCGGATGGCTCTTTTTTGAACAACCAAAGCTTTGTTAAGGTTATACTTAAAGCTATTTCCCCAGAGCCTGATATTGTACCTAAGCTTAGATTCTACTAACGCATAGTATATGACTTTAAGTTGTTGTCTAGTGAGTTCCTCCCTCAGGCTTCTCAGAGCATAACAGGCTGAAGAAATGGAATGCTCAACGGCATCCAGCTCCTCTTTCCATTTCAGGCCTGCATCAATATAAAAAACAATGAAATTCCTTTTCTAGTTTTTAAACAAACAGTCTAAAACCAAAGTTACAAATCTCATACTTTATAAATGTGTTGCTCTCTACACAAACTTTAAACCCCTTTTAACACTTAGGGACGAATTTAAAAAAAAACACTGAAATTAGTTTTGAAGTCTTAACATAACTACATGATAAGACCGAAATTTTACTTTAAAAATTTCTTGCTCTCCATATAAACTTTGAACCTTCTTTCAACCCCCTTAGGGGTTGAATTTTTCTAAACGCTGAAAGTACTTTTTTATTTTAATAAGTAATCATTCTACTAACTTTTAAGTCTCTAGCTCAAACAAAGTGTTGCCCATACAAAGCTTACTGCCCTTTTTAACCTCCATAGGAGTGTAATTTTTTTAAACGCTAATAGGACTTTATTTGTATTCTAATAAGTAATCTTTCTACAAAGTTTTAACAAAAAGTTTACTCCATACAAACTTTGCACCCCTTTTTAACCCCTTAGGGGTTGAATTTTTCTAAACGCTGAATCCACTTTTTTATTTTAATAAGTAATCATTCTACTTTTAAGAACTACATACAACTTTTAAGTCTGTAGCTCAAAGAAATCGTTGCCCATACAAAGCTTACCCCCCTATTTAACCCCCTTAGGAGTGGAATTTTCTAAAACGCTAATAGGACTTTATTTGTATTCTAATAAGTAATCTTTCTACAAAGCTTAAAGTCTCTGGTTCAAAACAAAACGTTTCCTCCATACAAACTTTGCACCCCTTTTTAACCTCTTAGGGGCGGAATTTTCCAAAACACTGAAAGGACTTTATTTATATTCTAATAAGTAATCTTTTTACAAAGTTTTAAGTCTCTGGCTCAAAACAAAAAGTTTCCTCCATACAAACTTTGCACCCCTTTTTAACCCCTTAGGGGAAGAATTTTCCAAAATACTGAAAGGACTATTTGTATTCTAATAAGTAATCTTTTTACAAAGTTTTAAGTCTCTGGCTCTAAACATAAAGTTTCCTCCATACAAACTTTGCACCCCTTTTTAACCCCTTAGAGGCGGAATTTTCAAAAACGCTGAAAGGACTATTTGCATTCTAATTAGTAATCTTTCTACAAAGTTTTAAGTCTCTGGCTCAAAACTAAGTTTCCTCCATACAAATTTTGCACCCCTTTTTTAACCCTTTAAGGGCGGAATTTTCCAAAACACTGAAAGGACTTTATTTGTATTCTAATAAGTAATCTTTTTACAAAGTTTTAAGTCTCTGGCTCTAAACACAAAGTTTCCTCCATACAAACTTTGCACCCCTTTTTAACCCCTTAGGGTCGGAATTTTCCAAAACGCTGAAAGTGCTTTATTTTTATTATAATAAGTAATCTTTCTACAACATTTTAAGTATATAGCTCAAAAAAGAAAAGTTCCCCCATACAAACGTTGCGCCCCTTTTTAACTAAGGGGGTTAAAAAGGGGCGCAACGTTTGTATGGGGGAACTTTTCTTTTAGGGTAGAATTTTCCTAAACGCTGAAAGCACTTTATTAGTATTCTAATAAGTAATCTTTCTACAAAATTTTAAGTCTATAGCTTAAAAAAATGTTTCTCCTATACAAATCTTGCACCCCTTTATGACCCCTTTTGGGGATAGAATTTTCCAAAACGCTGAAAGTACTTTTTTGTATTTTAATAAGTTATCTTTCTACAAAACTTTAAGTCTCTAGCTCAAAAAAAAGTGTCCCTCATACAAACGTTGCACCCCTTTTTAACCCCCTTTAGGGGTGGAATTTATTAAAATCCCTTCTTATCCGTTGTTCCAAAAATCTTTATAAAAGGTAGTTTGGGTGTAAATTTCATGTTTCTAGTCCGAGTAGTTTCGGCTGTGCGTGTATGAATTAGTCACAATCTTCTTTTATATAGGTATATAGATTTGAACAGGCTCTAAGTAGTTAATGTAGTTATTAGGCAGGAATCTACTGAAAAAACTAGAAAATATCCTCTCGGTTCACCAATTTACCTGAGTGGTCGCAAACTGGCACACTAAATTAGGTGGTCGATAACCGGCGAACCGACCCTACATCCTGAATATACAAAAACAATTTCATGTGGTAGGTAAATTGCGGTTTACTACCCATCTATTCCATAGCTTACTGTTACTAGCCACTTCGCAAAAAAAATACATTGTATGTCATTTGTTAGTAGGTATTTCTGCAGAGAATGGTCATTTTTATGATAATTTTCATATCAATTATTTCTATAACACGATAACGAGTTCTACGCGAACGAAACCGTGGGCAATCCCTATAGTAATAAATAAGGGTAAGTTTAACTATTTTCGGTTGATATTAGTTTAAAACACGCTTTGCGGATTTTTTTATGGAATCTGGACGCAGGTTGACGTGGAGTCAAGGGCACGCCACTACCCCGCCCCCACTGATCGCTGCCGTTATTCGCTACGCGCTCATGCGCCTCACCCCATGCGTCACCTAACGAAACTAGACCTCTACCTACGCTTAGTTACTACGCACCGCAGTGTCAAGATATATTTGTGGGTTAGCGTTGAGGTGAACTTAAAACAGCGCCACCTAACGAAACTGGACCTCTACCTACGCTTAGCTACTATGCACCGCAGTGTCAAGATATATTTGTTGGTGAGCGTTGAGGTGAACTTAAAACCAGTTACGGAATAGGGGTCTGGTGGCACAGTGCGCAGCGCGGCGCGCGCATACAGCGAGTTTGAAATGTATTAATATAGGCCCGGAATGCTTACGTATCAGTATTTAGTGTCGCCGTGATTTTATATTTATAAACTTTTGTTTGGTAACAGAGATCATTATCATGACCTGCTTATTATTAACTCTACAAACTCTAATTCAATATTGGTTATACTGCTTAGCCAGAAATCAATATCTAGACAAGCCGATTGTCTACACCTCCAACTTTTTTCAAGTATATGAAGTGGATCGATAATATCATAATTTTGCAATATCACCGACTCTAATTCTTTATTTTCGGAATTATAAGCATTTTTTCGTTCACCAGAACGCAGATGTTCCAGACTTCTAAAAACAGAATATAGTAAAGAAATTAAAATGTTATTGGATATGTTACAGTTTTTTGTGACTCTAATTCTATATTTGCATAGTTCTTGGCAAAAAACTTAAATATTTCAATATAGCCGAAATCTAAACCTAAAAATTTCTACATTTTTACATAAGTATTATTTAACATGCCTCCAACGACATATCAAAAAAGAAAAAACTTTAATGCTATCGAAACCCAGTTTTGTTCAGCCGCAGGTCTATCACCCCATGCGTCACACCCTCACACCCAACTCACAACTAACGCACCTAGACATCTACCTACGCTTAGTTACTACGCATCGCGGCGTCA
This sequence comes from Epinotia nisella, assembly GCA_932294315.1. Classification (NCBI taxonomy): domain Eukaryota; kingdom Metazoa; phylum Arthropoda; class Insecta; order Lepidoptera; family Tortricidae; genus Epinotia; species Epinotia nisella. The sequence goes on along the minus strand of OW028679.1, from coordinate 12,167,487 downwards.
AGATATATTTGTGGGGAGCGTGGAGGCTGTGGTTGAGGTGACCTTCAAACAAGTTACAGAATAGAGGGGCAGGGCGTACAGTCAGCAGCAGAAGTAGCTAAGCGGGCCGGGTGTTCAAAATGACCTGCACACGACTTTATTCTTAAGAAATTAAGAGCGTGTGTAGATTATTTTGAACACCCGGCCCGCTTAGCTACTTCTGCTGCTGACTGTACGACTTAGGCGGTAGTACGACTTGAGCAACCTTACCCTATAGTGTAGGATATAGGTACTACTATTTAAAGATACTAATTTAGTCTCCGGGCAAAAAAACTTTATCCATTTACACGCATTGTAGGTAACTATAATAGGTAGGTACCATTCTTCTAAGGTACTTAGGTATACGGATGACGCCGGTTGATGTCGATAATTGAAAATAATAGCCTTATTTCGTTGTGCAGGTGCAGGCCTTGGTAGTATTGATCGGCTGGGGCATGGCCTACTCTCACCCCGAGAAAGCGAAGCATGACATCACGACGTGGACCCACGACATGACGTTAATTTATACTAAGGATTATTTAGACGAGTTTTTGACAAGTAAATTCAATTTAAATTTACTTACTATGAACTAATTTATAACGTATATAGTATATACCTATACACGGTGGCATAATTGGGGTCGTGATCCCGAATGACAACTAAACAACTTCTCCCATGCAGCCAACCACGAATAAGAGCCAATTACTTAAGATTTAACTGTGAGCTAATTTAAGGAATAGTTGTTTTTTTTGCGACATAGTAGGTAGGTAGTTGGTTTCATGGGAAATGACAATCTTATCTTATCTTCTTCTTTTGTGTATGACAATCTTATTCGCATTTGGTATCCGGATCATTACCTCGGAAAACACCCAGTATACCTAGGTATGTGTTCTGTTTAACATTTTTTTTTCCGGCAATAATTAATTATTATCTGTACCTATACTTTATCTGTACGTTGCTATAACAACGGGGGAGCGCGGGGTACACACGCATGCTATCTGAGCATGCGCATTTGAACCTGCGCGAATGGCGACATCTTGGTTCTACTTACGTGCTGGGGATAAGGGTCCGGTTTAAATTAAATATGCACAGTCCATTCATCCGTCTACTATATGTCTGTCTCTTTTTTACCTAAACACTTTCACAGCCAGCAGGAACGCTGGATCGAATCCTGGCGAAGAATGTGTTAAGAGAGAGAAATAGAGAGAAAATGGATCTGGACCCCGATTGTGAATGTTTTTGCACATGACGATGGAGCCCTCTACTCTGGTGCATGCTGCGCCCCGATTCGTAGTAACTAAGCGTAGGTTGCGCATGAGCGCGTAGCGAATAACAGCCCAGCAGAATAGCAGCCTGGAGCCGTAGCATGGTTGGCCTTGTCACGCGATAGGTGATAGGATAGAGCGTGCGTCACTGGCTGACACCGTTCGATAGAACGAGACGACGCTCTTATCTTGTCACTTGTCGCGTGAAAAGGCCAACCATGGTCACAACCTCACGAATTCTTGGTACCGATGTAACATGCAGGGAATTAACACACATTGACACATTCCCTGGTTTCAGATTTTGAGAGATACATCGCTTTCTTCATGACAGTCACGTGTGTTTACATTATAACATGTCTCTTATTCATTTATGGCGCATACACGGTAAGGACTTTTGGCTCAATTTTAATTTTAAAGTAGATACTAACGAAGCTACAAAATGTAGTAGCCTACGTAGAGTTAGATTACATCCGACTTTTTAAAATATGTCATTATATTAAATGTGTTTTGCGTCCGCAGTTCCACAACATTCTTCTGATTGGGTTCATCCTGGCGGAGCTCATTCGGTTGTTGATGTTGTCAACGTTGGTAGCCACAGGGTTATTGGTCCTCAAGCAGAATACTATGGACATTGGACTTCTTATAGGTGCTAGTGTTACCGGCGGGTTTCTTCTTTGTAAGTATGATAAATGTAAAGCCTTGTTTACATTGGTTTGATAATCGCATACGAGTTTCAGTGACACTTGAGTTTTTATACAGAGGTGTAGTCTGTCGAATGCGATAATTGACCCAATTTAAACAAGGCGGTTCAGCCACTATTTTGAGCGGCGGCCCAGCGGCAGCGGTACGAGAGAGTGAGAGGTCGGAGCGGGGCCTTTCGCTCCCACGTATGGCGTGCCGCTGCTGCTGCCACTCGAAGTCGAGGCTGAGCGTTTATATTGCTTTTCAGTGGGAATGTTCTACCTGTGGGTGTGTGCCCTGAATCTACCCGTGCTGATAAACGAGATGGAACGCGACGAGCAGGCAGCGACGATTGCGAAATTGCGGCAGGTACTCGAGATGACCAACACAAAGACTCGAGGTCTGGGCGACCATACACCACTAGCAAACGACGGGCTACCGGACCGAGGGCCAATCTTCACAGTGCCTCGAAAGAAAGGAAATCAAGTCGTCTCGAGGATCCCAGTGTCGTACTATTCAAACATTCACTAATATAAAAGTAGAATTAATCGTTCTGATACATGTATATACAAATAAGGTTTAGACGTAAATTTCGATTTGATAATTGAGTCCAAACCCTCGACGACTCTTCAGACGTATGTCGGCGTAGGGGAACCCCAGCCCACCTGCCCTGATGCTTTCCACCGATCCTTCCGTTCGATGCAGATCTCTTACTATAATTGCCTAAAACAAATGTAAGATTAATTAGATACCCTGTTATATATTTACCTGATTGCTAAGTCAATTGAACCACATGAATCGAACTGAACAAAGGACACAATACCATTGTTAAAATGGACACAATACCATTGTTAGAAAGTACTCATAAACGTTCAACAAACCTAAATATTATAGGGTGGTATTCCACTAAGATCTTTGTCCAATATGCAATTGAGTCTCACATTTTGCTTAAACAAATGTGAGACGTAATACACTTTGGGCAAAGATCTTGGACAAGTGGAATTTTAGCTAAAATACCCTTAAAATTCGTTGGTATAGGATAGGGTAGTTTCGTCACGTTAAAATTTATAACGTAGTGTTGCTAAATGGATAGTAAACCATCTAATAATTGTAATAAAGTATAAATTACAAAATATAATTAAAATTATAAAAAGATATGGACCTTAAAAGTTTATATAATACGCATTTTTTTATAGTCCAAGAGTAAATTTAAGCTATCAGTAGAATCCTTACGCTTTTATAGTCACAACTATGGACCTAAACGCAGTATTTCGCGACCGAAACAGCAATTTACTTGATTTTTCATACAACTATTAGTACAAAGAGTAAACTGTGACATCAAACTTCAATGTCAATTAGTATGAAACGTTTGCTTAGTTAAACACATACGTGACGATGGATACTTACTCGAATGGGAATTTGTTCAGGGTTAGAATAGAATATCTCTTTCACTCTCTTTTTAAACGGGAACGACATAGCGTTGACTTTAATGCGCCTCGCTAAGCGCGCGCCGACGCTGCTGCCAACGACCAGGTCCTTCGCTACACCTACACACGACACGACGAATGCCAAAACCAAAATAATTGAAATATTCCTCATTATAAACATTGCTTTTCTTGCAACACACAAGACACTTGTATATCTACCGGGGCGATTCTCCGCGACTTTGTATAACGCATTTGTGTATAACGGCGATTAATCATATCATGGTGCTTATTTCGTTATCTCATTAAGGCGTATTACACTCGTTAACAGTTTGTAGAGAGCATTGTAAATATTTATTTGTTTCATTTGTTGAAAGTGATATAAAGTATAAACAATATCCACATTATTGTCATGAGGAATTTGTCTTGTAAAAAGTATTGTACTTAATGGGGATTACCCTCCAATGATTGGCCCCCTAAATACCGGTGCTGGCACTCCGTTTTTGCAGAATGGTCGTCATTATAACTTTGAAAGAAGATTAATCCTGTGAATAAGTAGAGAGGTGCCGACCACATGTGGGTATTAACTCTACTTATACTGAGCATTTTTATAAGATTGTGTATTCTAGCCTTAAACTTAAATACCTAAACATGTGTGATAATAATGACAAGAGGTATCATTAGGTTCACGGAACAAAGATAACGGTTCGTCTCGCATGTCTTTTTAATAGTCACAGTCAACAAAATAACAAAGCTTGTTACATATAATATGGAAATTCTGTGTCTAAAAAAATCTCGATATAATAACATTATTATTTTGACAAAAGGTAGGTACCTTGTGATAATATCGAAAGGTCGGCAAGGAAACTGGGAACACGATGTCATGCCATGGATATATCTAAATCTATTCAACATTTTATGAGCGAATTGAATACCTTCTAATGTACCTGATCCCAAATGTTTCCTGAACTTTCATTTAGTTTGATACATTACACAATGTCTAATCGAGTAACCACATAATAATAATGAATAACATACACATATACACCATTAACAATCTACCTTTCATATTAAACTTAAAATATTTAAGTTATTACAGACATTTTAAATGTCAAAAAACACCTACACACCTATGACAGGTGTTTCAAAAACATTTAAGTATATGTATATCAATAGCCATGATATTGATTGAGAACAACAAATTATACGGAACTAACTTGCATGGCGGCAAAACGAGGTGTCGTTTCCATGTCCAATGAGTCGGTGGTGACCTGCGACCGGCTGTCGGAATTCTCGGTACTGTTATGGGCGGAGTTCAGGGAGATTTTATCATCTTTTATACTACCATTCGCATCAGTTATATCAACCGAGCTCGTTTTCGTTTGTGTTTCAGCCATATCCCCACCTCCACTGATGGAATTCCAGATACCCTTGGAAGTTTCTTTGAGGGTAACTTTCTTTTCGGTGCCAGTTGAGCTTTTGTCTTTAGCATCCTTGGTCTTTTTGCCGAGCACGGTGAATCCGCCCAGTTTCTGCTTGGAGCTGCGGATGCCCCCGCCCCGCTGGATCGGCGCCGAGTCCGCCTCGCCCTCCTCCGTGATTGATGTCAGCATGTCCGTCGACTCAGTGGGCACTACTTGGCCAGCTTGTATGGGAATGTCATCTGAAAAAAATACAATTTACCATGTACGTTCACATTTCTAACAATGAACTAAATTGATAGGGCAGCGATGGGGTTGGTTATGGCCCAATATCATTATTAGGTAGTTAATTGTAAAATTAAATACGCGACCAATATCAACCATTTACATACTCCTAGAAGGTACAGGCACTTTTGTTGAGTGTTGTTGCTGGTTGCTGAAGAACGAATAATTACAAACGACAAATAGTTTAGAGACAATCACGAATTATTACAACGAATAACAACCGGGTGCAACTAACACATAATTAATGCAGCACCACGTAAATTGATGAGACTGATTTAAACTTTCTGAACAAAATTAATAAAATCGGTTCTGCTAGGTCACTGATGCAAAGCAAAGATACGGTCGAAGATGGAGTAGGTACACACGCTTAACTAGAAGAGGCCTACTCGCTCACTTATCAAGAATCAAGATTATATTAAATCGGTAATTTGGAGAGGACGGTGGACCTTGCAGAAGATACAATACAATACAAATACTCTTTTCACGCCACTCCTCGGAAATGTGGCAAAAGATGGTCAGAGTTCAGGCTTCAAAGCTGGGGATTGTTGGAGGTCGCACGAACAGGCCATCTATGACTTCAAACTGTCCAACAATGTTATTGTTGGACAGTTTGAACAGCGATCGACCAATCACAGGGCACCGCGCGGTCGCGCCGGCGTGCGCTGCCTGTGCTTGTGCTCCTCCTCCTCCGCGCCGGGCGCGAGGCAAGCGAGCCTGTTTAATATTATAGTTATTTGCAATTTCCTTGCAGTAGGCGTGAAAAGCACTATGTTAAGCCACGGCCGAAAGTGCAATAGCTGGACTCGTACTTTCGAGGGCCTCCGCTGCGCGTCGGCCCTCGAACTAACTCGTCCATCTATTGCTTACTTTCTAGCCTCTACAACAATGTACTATTATTGCACACCGCACACAAACAAAGCTGCAAGATACACTCGTAATGCGTAAGAGTGCGTAAAACCGTCTTCGTTTTTGATTTAGTTTGATCGGCCGGATCGAACAGTTGATTATTATAATGTTGATATACATGGGTATAAGTAGTAGGCACAATTCAATCATAATTTACATTTACAGACAATCTTCGCAGATTTCTGGTACCTAAATAGTACATATTATTTGAATATGCGTGAGTTCGAGTGTGGCAGGGTTTTTAATACTGCGAACAGATGTTGTAATAAAATTCCTACTAGCCTGCACTCGAGGATGCGAACTACTGGAAAAAATAAACCCCAATCATTCGCATGCGTCAGTCTGCATGGAGTCCGAGCCTAAACGAACCTTTTGGAAGGCAATGATGCCTAAAAATAAAAAGGCTATGTTCCGAGTGCCCATGGTGACTATTGTTGTTTTTAGTGCGTAGCGTGAGTGCTTTGAAGTTAGGCTGTTACTGTTATACGACACTGGCCCTCGACTTCAAAAGCTTAATGTTACTGAATTTTACAAGGATCGACTGTATGCATACCGGAATAATGCTTTAGTAGGTATAAATATTTAAACCAGGACCTATTTAAATAATGAAAAGTTAATAGGCGGCATTTATAATTGAAACCTCGCATTCAATATAGTTAATAAACTAGTTATTGACAAATATTAAGGCTCTTCTAAGTTGTTGAGAAAGTGAGTTTACTACAACCTACGCTACGAGGGATGTGCAATAAGTTCTCGGAATCGGCATGATTACGTCACATGATGATAGGTTGGTAGGTTGATTGATACTGTGCCACTAATATTCATTAATAGTACCTAGAAATAAGTAAAAACAAAATATTTTCATTTGTTTTTCTTTTAAAGCTAAATTATAGATGCTGCTATACAATAATAATAATAAGAACAATAACATTCGTTTTTAAACACTTATTGAATATCCCTCGTAGATAGTATAATTTCATAGGCGTACCTGGGGCAAAAATAAACATTTTTTATGAAATAAGTTGCGGAAACAAAATATTTTTCTTAATTCATTTCTCTAATCTGCAATTGAAATACATTAAATAATTTGAACTGTAACGTTTTTGTTAACACCTAGTATTTATTTATACTTAAAAATAAGAATAACTGTGGGCAAAATCTGCCTATAGATTCCAGGTAGGTAAGTTCTTATAATTTGGTTTTATAAATATGAATTAAAACAATATTTGATCATTTTTAAAGGATCTCCAATTGTACCGTGTGTTTGATGGTACGACGTGGACGTGACAAATGAATGAGTTTCATAAACATGGATAGTACCGAATGTTACGTGCGTGGAAACAGATGTGTTTTACTTATATTTAGACATTTAAACAATACCCACTGTACATAAAAGTGATTGAATTACTGTATTGTGTCTACGTCAGAAGAGCTGCCTGACTGTTCCGATGACTTTATACTTTGAGACTTTTTCAAAGTCCATTTAAAATATTCCCCTTCAAATATCTTAAACAGTCCGTCAGAAAGAACATTGACACGCGAAAGTGAACGTGTTGTGTCCTCGTTGGGAAACATGTACTTATTCCAAAATGCATCTTCAATACTATGAGGCCACGAGCATTCATTAGGCAGCATGCAAAAAGTGTGACGCTCTTCTGTGAGTAGGTCATGAAAAATAATTAAATTAACAGAGTAAACAATTTTATTGATTATCAAAATTGTTTAACCCTTTGAACGTCACACTGTCGAAAGAGCTCGCGAATTTCAAAATGATGTAGTTAGGTGTCTAGTTAGGCTAGATGCTCTGTCGTGAATATTTGATAATGACGGTAAAAGGGTCAATACAATGTATACTTGCGTCATAAAAAACAAGATGAAAGGATCTAACTTACCTGGCAATTTTTTTGTTCGGAAAGATGCATTTGTTATCATCGACTTGGACATAGTAACCGTTGTCGTGGCTGGCGACAGCGCCACGCTGATGCCCATCGGGCCGTCGCACGGCTGCCCTGCAATCATAGCCAAGTTTCTAAAATACCTTACACAAAACTACAGTGTAATTAGTCCAAAATTAACAAGTTAAAAACGCCCTGATATTTTCTTTTCAAAGTTCATTATCTCAAAACCGACAGAACCAATTTTGTTGAGTCGTTACTAACATTTATCTCGATCAGTACGTCTAGCACAACTTGCTGCTCAGTCGTTTCTCGCGCGACAAAGCGTCCCCTATCTCACTCGCACCGTACAAATTAGAAAAAGGGAGGTAGAGCTTTCTCGACTCGCGTCGCGGTGCGCGTCAGTTGCGCTAGCCCCGCAGGTCAGCTTTCCGACAAAAAAAACGCATTAAATTCCGTCCATTCGTTTAGGAGCTACGATGCCACAGACAGGCACACAGATACACAGACACGTCAAACTTATATAACCCCTCTTTTTGCGTCGGGGTTTATTAAAATGAATGTATTCTTACCTGAAGGATTATTCTTTAATGAGTTCATGACTGCACTTGTGACCAACATGACATCAGGAAATAACTCATATTGGGCTCTCTGGTCTATGTCTTTTACAGCTTGAAAAGCTAATGTGTAAAACTCATTGAACATTGCAAAATAGGCTCCTTGTACCATCTCCAACAGAAGATTAGATGAAACGGGAATTCTAGGTGTATTTTTATTGGAAGGTGATGTGGTCCCCAATTTTTTATGGAATCCCTGAGTGACTATCCTGTAAATTGAAAAATATATCTTAATAAATTAGTTATAGTACTAGTACATTTTTCACCGGCGCACGGTAAAACAAAGAATGTTTCAGTTCGTAGGTCCGCCCGAGCCGAAGGTAAAGGCGTTAAATATGCGATCTAACGGCCCGGCCACGACATTGCGCGGCGGCGGCAGCGGTTTTTCTAATGCATTGCGTGCGATCCCAACTAACCACAGTGCGTTGCGCGTCCCGACCGCGCAATGGCAGATAAAACGCTTGCCGCGCCGCAGTTCGCGCAATTAGTCCAGGCAATGAACTGACAACTTGTATGGAAAAAATGACATATTTGGAAATAATTTATAATAGCTATTTTTTTTAATGTAACGGATATATTATCAATTAAATTGTTACCTAGAGGCAAAATCCAACAAAAAATCAGACATCAAAAAAAATCAATATTTAGCTCCTAAAAAGTCCGGATAAATATTAATATTTTTTTTATCTTTATTTAGGTTCATTTACATTTGCTTTACAATATTCAATATAAATAAAATAAAAAAGACAATGAATGTTTAATTTAAATCTATATAATTACTTCCGGGTGGAAAGTTTGGTGGATTCTTGAATAAAGCATCTTAGAATAATGTTTTAAAATGAAATAAACAAAAAAAAACGCTATTATAAATTAATGTTTTTCGAAACCGTATTTTGCCTCGGCTACAATGTCGTGGCCGGGCCGTTAGGCTTTCTTTATTATCGCCCGTGTCGAATACAAAATTTGACGTCTTCCCCTGGTCAGAAAGTAGGAATTTCTGCACGCATAGCGAGCGGTTATTGCCGCTTCATGGCCAGGTGTCACGTAAAGTAGTACAACATTAATGTATCTGTTTTATGTTTATAGTTTTACCTGGAGGCTGCTATGCAGAAATGTCTCAATGCCAGTTTAGGCAGTAAGCTCAAGTGACGGTTATAGATGAAGTAAAGTGCTGCCATCACTTTGGGGCGATTCTGTGCATTGATGACCTCTACCTGTGGTAGTGGGCCCCAAGTCACGAGTTTCGTGTTGCATTCTTCCCATCTCCTCAAAGCACTTTCTGTTAAAAATTGAGCACCTAGAGAAAGGGGCTAAAATAAAGCGTATGGTTAGTTATTTAATTATTGGCAAAACGTACAAAATTGATGGGTGAATCAACTTTTTTCCGTCACTAGTTGCCATGGTTACGTCTCCTGGGTCACTTTTTAAAACTGCTATTGTTTGGGTTTAAATTAACCAAATGTGGGGTTACTTGCCATGTTCGACTCCTTTTTGTATGGAAGATCTTCTAAGCATGTTAGAAGTCCATATTGTAACATTTTTGTTTAAAAATTCTTCCAAATTGACTCTTGGCTAACAGTAAAGAATAACAACAAGAAATAGTTGATTGACCCATATATATTAAATACCTCATGATAAATTGACGATTGGGCTAAAGATGGTAGTCTAAATGATACTACTCTAGGTTTCCCTGCTTCATCAACCACTTCAAAGTTGTATAATCCTAGAAAATAACAGATTTAATCATTAGACTTTCAGTTTTATACATACTTATTCTGTAGAATGCTGTATGTTGTTTAGTGTAATTAAACAAGTAATACCAATCAGCAGAGTTTCAATACATCTCAAACACTTCTTAATGCCCTGTGCCACTGAACTGAGATATGTATAGATAAGAGTTGGAACAAACTGAAGGGTAAACCTTTGTAGTTCAACTTCCTTAGACCTATAAAAACTGAACAGTTGAATGCAGACATTTCCTAGCATCTGAAATAGAAAAATAATTACTTTTATTAATTGTAGTTTTACATAAAATCACACAAATTCTTCAGACCTATTCCATATAATATAAGATTAGTAAAATCGTGCGTTGATCGTCATGCGATTTCAAGGACAGCCATTAGTATTGTTATGTTTGAAAAGCACTTAATGATTGAAATAAGTAAAATTACAACAATATGTCCCTATGATATCCTAGATAAACGAAAAAATAAAAAAAATTGTCTGTTAAAATTCTAATGTTATATGGAATGAGGTATATTTTAGCTAAAATACTGTTAATTTGTTTGTCTTTATCTGTCGCTTTGACATTTGTGTTTGTGAGAAAGAGACAAAACACATGCTATACCGCGGGAGAGCACTTAATTAATACCTTTTGGTATTCATTAAGTTGGCGGGGTTTTCCCCGCGGTATTGCAAATTGGCAGGAAATGGGGAACTTTTTGTGATATTTGAAATTCTGAGACATTTTTAGTTTTTTTTTTAATGTGCCATAAAGTTGAGGTTGTCAATTATTTTTCACTGTAATTCATACTTTGTTGACACAACATTTTTTTTCTTCCTCTATGAATTGAAATAAGATCTCGAAAGATTACAAATGTCTTTAAGATAGAAATACAATCTCTAACACAATGCTATCACAAGTAAAAATAAAGTTAGGTATTAAAATGGTAAAATTTTGGTAAATTTCGATATTTTATTTTTTTACATTAATAAATTTACCGCATGCGGGAAGGTTATTAGTTGGCCCAAATGATGTTTCAAGGGACCCCACCTACCCACCCTAGCCATATGGCACACGCTTTCCCAAACACCCTGTATACACACGCATATTGCCATTAACCATGCATGACTAACCAAGATCATAAATGTGTACTGTTACATTAGTATGGAAAGTGTCAGGGCTCCTTTTAGGGCCAGATAAATATAAAATTGAATGATATGTGTCAAGTGCCGGTAAGGGCAAATATTTGTGTGATAAGCATGAATATTTGTTTCTGAGTCTTGGATGTTTTCTATGTATTTAAGTATTTATAGCTATTATATATATATATCGTCGTCTAGTACCTATAACACAAGCCTTATTGAGCTTACTATAGGTCTAGTTCGATTTGTGTAAGAATGTCCCCTAATATTTATTTATTTATTTATTTATTTAATTGAATTGTATGTCTACTCCCTTTATATCTGTGTGTCTTTTGTGTAGTGAATAAATGTCTTCTTTCTTTCTTTGTTTGTTTCTATATCTATTACTTTGTATTTTACTTTGCTATTTATATGAATCTGAATATTAATTAAGAGATGTTCAAAATATGTAACAAGAACCAACAATTAGGGCTTACAATTTTTAAATCCTGTTCAAATTTCAACATAAGGTATTTATAGTTAGCATACATTACAAACTTCCTGTGACAATACATTGTTGTAGTGCACCGATCAATGGGCTTGTGACCTCATGTTAAAATTGATAATGTGTTGGTAAATGGATAGTAAACCATCAAATTATTGTAAGAAAGTATAAATTACAAAATATAAGTAAAATCATAAAAAGATATTATGGACCTTGAACAATTAGAAGAAATATGCATTTTTTTTACTGTCCAAGAGTAAATTTAAAGCTACCAATAAAATCCTTACGCTTTTATAGAAACAAAATTGTATGACAACTATGGACCTAAACGCAGTATTTCGAAACCGAAACAGCAATCTACTTGATTTTTCCTACAATGATTAGTTCAAATAGCAACGTGTGACGTCATACTTTTGAGTCAATCAGTATGAAGTGTTTCGGCTGCCGCCAGCGAGGTCTGTCTTTAACTATTTTTTTTGGGTATTTATGTTCTTTAATTGTAGTTTCTTCCATACAAACATTTGTTTCTCTCCAAAAACTGGTTCGAATAGCATCATAAACAATATTAGGTCACAAGCCTATTCCAACATAAAACTCTTGTTTATCATAATTGCTCATCTACATTTTTTAAGTGAAAAACAAATGATTAATCATAATTTACATATTCACTTGAGAGTTGAGACTTCAAGGTTTCATTTAACACAAGGTCAAAACCATGTAACTCATAGCTTCTATTAGAAACCCTGAAGAAATGTACCTGTTCATACTGTGTCTCATTTTCTTTCTCTTTGGCATTGCTGCCAGCTGCTTCAGTGTCATCTTCATGATAGAACAGATTAAAAATGGCAGTTGCTATTTCATGGTTATGTTCATGCTCTGCTGCAAAACTTTTTATTTCATTCTCTTGCAATGATGCATATTCACTTAGCCATTCATTTATCAAGTGCTTCCAATCGGACATTGCTAGTTTGTTTATGGTTCTGAAAATATTTGTTTTCATGTGTTATGTTTTAATTTACAGTATCAATTCAGTCAATATTCAACTAAGTAGTTTGCATAATTGATACAGGATTGTGGGATTCTATTCTACGTATGTTCTAAAAAAACAATTCTTTGGGTAAATAAGTTCAGTTATTACTGCCGAGGTGAGCTATGAGTCAAGATTGCTTCATCACATAACCCGTGTTTTCGAATGCTCCTGCCCATCGATATCATTATTAATTGACGATTACTATTTTTAAGGACTACTTATACATTTTAGAAAAAAATCCAACATTGACGATTAGAGATATTTCACTTATTTTATACTGCCTTAAAATTAGGTACAATGTAATTTGTTAAATACATTACATTAAAATCAGAAAATAGTCACTCACCTAGCAACAGCACAAACATATATATTTATCTCTATGAGTTGTGATTAGATCAAAAACTATGTAGCTATTTAGCGATTTATCATTTTTATTATATTATTTCACTAATTATTTGGATTCACTCCACTCTGACAACTTGACGTCATGACATGACTGACTGACGACCAAAGACTGACATTGACAGATTGACACTGTTCAAAAAAAATTTTTTTACACCATAGGTAAGTCGCGTCCGAGTGCGGCGGACTGCGGGAAAGTTAAAGGAGATCTAGTACGGTGTGCTCTTGGTTTGCCGGACACTGTCCAGCATCTGCACTGCAGCAGCCTGCAACTGTCCAGACCGGTCGAAATCACGCGTTGGACTGCATACATGTCTGTCTGGAGGTATCTGTAAGCGGTATTTGCCCAAATATTCGTGCTGCATTTTTTTCCTTCCTACGGCAAGTGAAAAAGAGGCAAGGATGCAACGCGAACACGCAATCCCAAGTGTGGTGTCGTTGCACTTTGTAAAATTTGTCACAGCAACCTAGAGACGCTGCTATAAGATGAAAAAAGACAGCAAATACACAATTCATTCACTTTAGAGGCGGTTGTTGTCGCAAATTGATAGGTGTATAGAAAGCTTGAAAGTAAACGATCGCAGCAAGCAGAGCTCTATCGTATAGTATCGGTTAGGATGAGAAATCTGTATATGTATCATTCTTTCAGATAGCTGTGTCCCCCTTGGTCCGTCAGACAGACTGACGATCAAACGGTCTGACGGACCAAGGGGGACACCCCTTTGTCCGTTAAGCGGCCTTTAAATCTGGCTAAATGCAGTACCTGGAAGAGGGGAGATAAACCTTCTCGCTCTAATCAGTGGGTGTGAGCAGTGTGCAGTTAGTGCACTGCATTAAAAATATAATAAAAAGCCTTTTATTTCCAAATTACCCATTTTTACTTACTTAGTTTCTTTTATATCATCTAGCCATCGTTTATATGGCTTTACCAATAGGGCCTCCCCATTTCGTTGCCAATATTGTCCATCTTTTGTCTTTATACCGTGCGATATGTCGTGAGGGCCTACCGCGAAACGATATTCGTTTTCGTTCGTTTATCTCCCTCTTTGTCGCTCGAACTAGCAAGTGCGGCAGAGACGGAGATACACTAACGAAAACGAATTTCATTTCGCGGTAGGCCCTCTGAGGGTACCGTGTATGTGCGGCCAGCCTAAAGGTTGCCTTAATTCTCTAACTAAACGTTTCAATTTACGGTCGTGCCAACTGCCACGTAATGTAATAAACTGTCAAAATAATTGTCAAAGTCAGAAGATTCTCATAGATGTACGCTGAATTTCTGTCATTCGTTTGTAAATTATAGTATTAAGTTTTGTACATTGTCTTTAATACATTTATGATATGGGTTCTTCCCAAAGCACTGAAGTTCCAGGAGGCGGATCCGAGGGGTATCATGTTTTACGGGTTGGTGCCGACTATTACCTAGGTATCGGTATGACTTCGGTACGTTTATCAAATTTTAACACGTCAATGTTTTGATTATGCAGGTCCAGGACGGCTCTCCAGGGCAAATTGCTGGACTTGAAGCATTTTTTGACTTTATAGTTGCAATAGAAAATGTCCGGTTGGACCAGGACAATGACACCTTAAAGGAATTACTTAAGAAGAATGTTGGATGCACAATTAAAATGATGGTGTATAGCAGTAAAAGCCAATCTGTGAGAGAGATAATGATACAGCCCAGATCAGACTGGGGTGGGCAGGGACTACTTGGTGTCAGTATTCGGTTCTGTTCATTTGAGGGAGCCAATGAGAATGTTTGGCATGTTCTGGTGAGTTCATGATTTTCAACTCTATTGATAATCTTAATATAATATACACTTTGAACACTGGTTTGTTTTTGTAGGAAGTACATCCAACATCACCGGCAGAAATAGCAGGGTTGAGGCCATTCTCTGATTATATTATTGGAGCGGATTCAATAATGCATGAAAGTGAGGATCTGTTCACCCTCATAGAAGCTCATGAAGGAAGAGCCCTGAAGCTTTATGTGTACAACATTAATGATGACACATGTCGGGAGGTGCTCATCACCCCCAACTTGAGCTGGGGAGGTGACGGTAGCCTGGGCTGCGGTATTGGCTATGGCTATCTGCACAGGATTCCAATTAGACAAACTCCTGCAACACCAGGACAAACTCCATACAGTAATACCCCCAAGGTGAGTACATCCCCTTGAATTGTCATGTATGTCTACTCCTTTGTCTCTGTGTGTCTTTTGTGTAGTGAATAAATGTCTTCTTTTTTTTTCTTTTCTTTTTTAAAAATGTTTTATGAGAAATTACAAATACATATAACAAAGATTGAATATAATTCTGTTTTAGGTACCAACACAATACCCAGAAATCCCACATAACTTGGTTGCTGATGTACAAAATATGAACCTAAATGAAGACAAGACTCTTCTCATGAGTGCACCTCAAGCTTCTCAGGGGCAAACCCAAAGTGTGTCGCCACCACCATTCTTGTCTGGAGTCCCAATGGTGAACCCTGGCAGCTTTCCTATTAGCAATCCACCACCAATAAACCAACAAGAGCAACTGACTCAACAGCCGTTATTACAACAATATCCAACTTCTCAAGCTCAATCAATGGTTTCCAATATGGCTGCCTATTCTAGTAGTGAGTATTACATAAACAAACTATTTTTATTTTCTAGGATTAGATAACTTCACAATGTTTTTTTTGGTTGTATTCATGCATGCGAAATGTTTCAAGCATTCTATTAATATTTAGAAATTGTTACATTTAGGCCTATTTTTAAATGAAACCTTTTTTACAGATCTGGCTGATACCACTTTAACCAACTTGGGGAGCATACCGTCAGTGTCGAACATGCAACCGCCTGCACCCCTGCCTAGTTTGCCCGGAATACCAATGAACCAGCCTCAGCCTTACATACCAATGATGCCTAACTACACACAGTCACAAGTACCCCCTCCAGTGCCTATTTCGCAAACAGCACCAAATTTAGTCCCAACATTTGATATGAGTACCTTTGTGCCTGTCCAGCCACCTCCAATGGCAAGCGGCCTGCCGGTGCTCACACCAGTGTCATTACCAGGGATGCCTTCAATAACCGTCAGTGCGACTCTACCGGTCTCTACCATGCAAGAGATCCATCAGCAACAAACATTACAACATCCAGATTTGCTGTCCTGAAAATGCACAAAATTATTTAACAAAGGTATGCTGAAAATCCAATAGAAATATTGCTAATATAGATTTTTATTTTGCGCATACATTAAGATGTTAATATTTGAATATTATAAATATTATTATTTCTAAATGAATTGTGGCATCTGTTGACTTATCAATGTTACCACTTTTTACCGACTATAATTTATATCATGTTTTTATACAATATTGGGGGTTAAAATCTTGTTCATAAAGGTATAGATAAAATCATTGCGGGTACAACATATTTTGTGAAAGTGGACTATGGTTAAAAAACAACTGTTAAATAATTTTCTAGCTGCTTAAGTCAGAACTTAATGACTGAATCAGGATAACAGTTTGCTATCTATTTCAGATTACTTGGGTCACCATGACAGCTATCATCCTGGGACAATTAGTAATCCTTGATATTTTGAGGTTATAAGGCCTGAATCACACTGTTGCGGCCTCGGTGGCGGACAATAGCAAATTTAGTATGGGCCGCCACCGCAGGCCGCGCCGGTGTGATGTAGGCCTTAATCGTATCCAGATGACAGCCAAATTGACAGGTGTCACCATAGTAATCTAAAGGTTCCACTACATAATGGGCCATCATGGCTCATCATCAGAGATCGGATATTCGGATCGATATTTACCTATTCTTGGCAAAATCCCGGAAATTGTTGGGAAAATATGGAGTCGGCTTCTTTTTTATTATAAATTTAATAAATATGCTCCGGGACTCCTGGATTTATAATAAAAAAGAATAAAAATTTACCTACATGTTTAGTTTATGGCTATTTTTCACTATTTTTGTAAGGAAATATGTTGTTATATAGATCTAACAAGAACAGTTTATGTAGTGTAGCCGCAGCGTGAATTGGCAAAGTAATGTAAGCATTTATCTATAGATATCTTACATAACTGGTTAGTCATATATTATAGTAGATTCAAGGGTTCTGTAATATAGGAGAATAATAAAGAATAATATAGGAGAAAAATTAATATTTCCCCGTAGTAAATTACATTAACTAAATAATAATCATGTCATACGATTACGATTAAATAACAAGTGAAACCAAAACATTTTTCGAAAAACCCAAATGCTTTTTTGCAAATATTAATGCCTATGTCACTCCTACGATTAAAAGGAATCCAACGACACCTCACATGTCAAAATCCGTTAAAGAATAAGACATACCCACATACATACATACATACTTACATACATACGCTTGAAAAACATAACCCTCTCTCCTTCGGCAGTCGGGTAAATACAATGTTAGTTTGATGTTAACTAAAACTGTAAGTACTGTAAGTTAAATGAAACACACATGAATTAAATAATATTTTCTAATTAGGAACCACTAAATAGTTATTTACGATACAAGAAAATAGGAAATTCGCACGTGTATCGTACAACGTTTTACAGTACATATGGCTCTTTAAAGTTTCAACATATGCACGGAAAGTTCTAATTTGCGCACTAGTGCGGGAAAGTAACACCATGTGTACTGTAAATAGTTTATTTAAATACTTTAATACGAATGTGTTTATGTTATCCTAATTTTCGGTATTCCGGGAAATCCCGAGAAGTTTATTAGTATAATTATATTGAGTCCGCCTCCATGCTACGCAACAACAACGCGGTGTAGGTACTAAGGCCCAAGAATAGGTAAATATCGATCCGAATATCCGATGTATGCTCATCATACAGAGGGCCTACCGCGAAACGATGTTCGTTTTCGTTCGTGTATCTCCGTCTCTGTCGCTCGAACATGCAAGTGCGACAGAGACGGAGATACACGAACGAAAACGAATATCGTTTCGCGGTAGGCCCTCTGAACGCAAAGCGTTAGAGGGAGAATGACATACTTCCATCGCATTCCAACCAGGGATCGGATACCGGTATTTTCACCAAACAAAAATACCGGTATTATTTCGTTCTTTGGTTTATTTATAATATCATTTTTGATCAGGCAGTCATACGAAAATGTTTCCTAAATACACGATGGAGTCCTACATTAAGAGCCTAAAATAATTCAAAATATTAGACTAATTTGGGGATTTTTGAAAAAACCGGTTCTGATCCCTGATTCCAACCCATAACCGGGTCCTGTGGGTAGATCACGTAACATTTCTTACGCGCGTTCGGTACATTTAACTGTAATTTTTCAATATAATAAGTTAAAATTAGATCTACCTGACGCGCGTACAATGCGTTACGTGATTGACCCCCTGCTCTGCGGCCATGATGGCCCGTTGTGTAGATGAGCCTTAAAATAGATAGCAGCGTAGCCTGCATTTTACGCCAGAAGTCTATCAAAGTTCATGCTGTGATGATGAGTCAATTTTAAATTGTTTTCCTTATTCAGTGATATGTTTTTTTTTTACTTACTACCTAGCTGCCTTCCCCTTATGTATTTTACGTTATCAACTATGTCGTGATTAATATTAAAATGAATTTAAAATATCTTTCTTTTATCCATCTTTAAATTAATTTATTATTCATTGATTTTTGGCCATCTATATTTTCTTTGTGCACTACAACACCAAAGTTTGCGCGTTTTATACAGTCTGCAGCAGAAGTAGGTCCGGCGGAGAGCAGATTCAACATTGGTGATGATGATCATTGCACGCTAGTGTTATTGACATAAGGTTTAAAAGTCAAGTCTCACTGTGGTGTACTTACAGGCGCTCCCTTACCTATATCTAGACACGCGGCAGCGTGTCTAGCCAAGTTCAAAACCAAAAGGACTGCTAAGCCAACTGGCGACGACGCAGCAGCCGTATGTTATATTACACGAACCATTCGGAGCCACTTTTGACTCCTTAATAACTCAAAATCTATTTAAACTTGGTATATGTATTGAAACCCCTTATATTAACTAGAACCCGAAATTACATACAGGTAAAACGGTTATTGAGATATTAACGTCTAAAAATACGTATTTTTATCACTGACTTACCTATTAGCTGACGGATAGACCAAAAACCTAATCCACTTCCAGATGACCTAGACAGTTGAAATTTGGCTTCCAGCTGGGTAATTAATTGTGTGTATACAAATAAAAAATCAAAACACGGGGTATTTTGAAGTATTATTTATTATTATTTATCTTTATTACCTAAGAAATCCATCATTTGTAACCGATGTAAAAAAAAAAAAAATTTCTTCAAAGGGACTTCCAAAGTGATGGTCAGGATCAGGGTCAGGATGATGAGGTCCTGGAGAAATCGAGGGAAAATCTTAAAATATTATAGGATAAATTGATGGTCAAGATTTGACTTGGCTAGTTTTTACCCGACTGCCAAAGGAGGAGGGTAGTGTTTTTCGAGTGTATGTAAGTATGTATGTATGTCTGTTTCTTTGTGACCTCCTGTAGCCTAAACGGCTTGATGGATTTTGATGTATGAGGTGTCGTTGGATTCCTCTTAATCGTGGGACATAAAGGTTGAACACGCCAAAACTGGGGCATGTAAAATCGGCTATTATTACGGGAAAAATAGAGCTATACAAACTTTTTAGACACCAATTTGATCACAAGGAACTGCCCTATAATATGCGTATTGTTTTCTTTCTTATTTTTATTCGTTGTCAAAATGTCGAGCAAACAACATCAACAACGCGAACTCATTTTGCACGAATGTATAGAAAATTCAATGTTAAGCTACAGAGATATCGCAAAAAGACTGAAATGTCCTCAATCTACGGTTTGTCGCGTATTAAAAAGGTTTCGTGAACGCTTAATAATAGATAGAAAGCCAGGAAGTGGTGTGTTGCAGGGAGTCAAGAATAAAAAAAAGGACGAGACTGTTGTAAGGATTTTTGCCTCAAATCCTAAGATTTCATTACGAAATTTCCATGCGTGGTCGTGGACGACTAAACATATGTAAAAGGAGATTTTAAACAAATTCCTGGGCAAGAGTTCTATACCAGCGTAAGTCGAACAGACGCTCCTGAAAAATGCAAATTTAAAAAAAAGATCTAAATTACCAAAAAAATACCTTTGGCAGGCAATATTGTAGCTGCGGAAAAAGAAGTCGCTCGTTTATTACCAGCGGCACAATAAACGGTGCTATTTATCAAAAAGAATGTTTACAGAAACGTTTGCTGCCTTTCATAATAAAGCACGACTCACCACCGTTATTTTGGCCAGATTTAGCCAGTTGCCATTACGCAAAAACAGTGATGGAATGGTATGACGCAAACGGGATCGTGGTGGTACCCAAAGTATGCAACACACCAAATAGTCCAGAATCCAGAACTGCGGTCTGTTGAAGAGTACTGGAGTATTATGAAGGGAATTTTAAAAACCGGCCAAGAGCGTGTCGGGCCACGCTCAGTGTAGGGTTCCGTAGTTTTTCGTCCTTCACAGTAAGTGTCCCACTTAAGCGTTAAAAAAATGGGCTATTTGTTACATTCATGGTGATTTTGTAGAAAGTACAGGTACACTCAGCGTCAAATACTTTGTAGCAACCGAAGTAGTCAAATAGTTCGGTACACCATACATTTAGTATGGTGTACCGAACTATTTGGCCACTTTGACTGCTACAGAGTATTTGACGCTGAGTGTACAATAAATACCTGCTTACAAACTTAGTTCAGAAATTATTTTGTAATTTTTTTCAAAAACTATTCAACCTATCTATCCTATTATCAAGTTCAAAATAATTTTCCTAGAAAGTTTTTATAGTTCTACTTTTGAGATTTTTTTCATATTTTTAAAACTTATGGTTCAAAAGTTAAGGGGGGGGGGGGCACATTTTTTTTTACTTTTGGAGCGATTATCTCTGAAAATATTAACATTATCAAAAAATGATTTTAGCAAACCCCTATTCATTTTTAAATACCTATCCAACAATATATCACACGTTAGGGTTGAAATGAAAAAAAAAACACTCCCCACGTTACGTATAGGGGAGGTACCCTAATAAAAAAAACACTTTTTATTTTACCACTTTGTCGGCGTGATTGATATACATATTAGTACCAAATCTCAGCTTTCTAGTGCTAACGGTTACTGAGATTATCCGCAGACGGACGGACAGACAAAGCGAAACAATAAGGGTTCCTAGTCGACTACGGAACCCTAAAATAAAAAGGCGGAGAAGTAAAAAACGTCCCTGAGCTACAAAAAATGTGGACATGGGTGTCGAAACGGTGTCCTAATGAGATGGTGCAGTCTTATGAGCCGTGTGCGTAGGAAAGTTAGAAGTATGGCTTACTGTGTAGACAATAACTAAAATAGGAAATGTTATTTTAAACTTTATTCACTTTGCCATTAAATATGGAAAACATAATGTAGTTATTTATTGTTAAAATTATTTAATGTCAATATTTGTGTGCCCCAGTTTTGGCGTGTTCAATTCAACCCTTAGGCTATAATATTTGTCAAAAAGCAGTCGGGTGTTTCGAAAATTCTTTTTTACATACAAGATATGTGATATTTGGCTAATTAACTTATCATCTTTATGTTATATGTGAGTAACTGTTTATATATTGTAAGGTAATATTTTACACTTTGAAAAATTTGGCTTGCTGGTAAAAACTAGCCAAGTCTTGAGCATTAATTTATCTGCTTTGTGTAAATAATTCGAGTGTTCAAATTTAAGAAGTTATACTTTTATATAACAAACATTGTTGTAGTAGAAAAAATAAGAATCTGTATATTTTAAGAATACATTTTATTTGGCACCCATTTAGATCTCAATTCTTTTGTCAGCGAAGTTGACAACCACGCATATTCTTAATATTGAACTTGGCTCCCATTTTCACATTTATGTTTTTGGTGGGATTAAATCTAATCCTAGAGATAGAGCTTCCCCTATTTTTTACTCGTACTATTTCTGGCGTCAAAATAATATATGTGTAGGTTTTTTCTATCATCACATCATCAGTACTTATGGCAAAACTAAAGATATATTGAATACCTATAGGAAACGGCCGTTTGACGTGAAAAACTCTGGATTTTTGTGGACAATGAAATTTAACCCTTATTCTTATATCATCTCTGCGCTGATCTGGCTTGGCCTTGAGAGAGTCTGAAGAGCGAGTCGTGGCATAAGAAAAAGGCGGCAAAGTTAAAAAAAAAAGGCATGCTGGTAAGGTAACACGAAATGTTGGGCGGCGTAATAGGTATTTATAAGTGACATCTTATTTCATACGTAAAATTGTTACCATATAAAAAAATGCTTATGCCACGACTGGTCAGACATTTATAGTTATAGTTCTCTAGACTCGTGTGAAAATCAAGGAGCACCTCACTACCTAACCGTTCCTAGGGTAAACTTACCCGTTTTGAAAGCCGCTAGTTTGATACATTATCGTAAAGAAGTGTGCTAATTAGGAGAATTGCTTTTCCTTTTGTTGCAATTTTGGCTTGTGACCTCATGTTAAAATTGATAACGTAGTGTTGGTAAATGGATAGTAAACCATCAAATTATTGTAATAAGTAAAGTATGAATTACAAAATATAAGTAAAATCATAAAAATATATGGACCTTGGATGGACCAATAAATTTAAAGCTAGCAATAGAATCCTTACGCTTTTATAGAAACAAAATTGTATGACAACTATGGACCTTTTTTTTATATGGGAGGAAAATCCGTTATGGATACCTCCACGCCACGGGGATAGCGCGGAGGTTATGTCGGACTCGCACCGACTAAAAACCCCCCGATGGTCCTCCTCGACGCATTTCGGACGGCTCTGGGATCTCCTATGGAACGCACCAGTGCCGCCCTAGCGTCATGCCTCAGTGGTATCTACCTTTTTTTTCCGATTGCAGCCCCCAACTGCAACCGTGTACCACCCCGAGGACCCCTTTTAGTCGCCTTGTACGACAGGCAGGGGATACCGTAGCCGTATTCTAATGCCCGGGCTACAGGGCGCGACAACTATGGACCTAAACGCAGTATTTCGCGACCGAAACAGCAATTTATTTGATTTTCCCTACAATGATTAGTTCAAATAGCAACGTGTGACGTCATACCTACCTTTGAGTTAATCAGTATGAAGCGTTTCGGCTGTCGCCAGCGAGGTCCGTCTTTAACTCATTTTTTTGGGTATTTATTTTGTTTAATTGTAGTTGCTCCCATACAAACATTTGTTCCTCTTCAAAACTGGTTCGAATGGCATTATAAAAAAATCGAAGGTCACAAGCCTATTATAATATTGTTTTTCGGCAGGAAAAGGTTAGGGTAGAGCAGAAGTCAAAAGTAGGTGAATAATTAAAAATCACAATGTGCAGGTGATATGTGAGTATAATGTGAGTTCTTGTCTGTATAATTATTTATTAGGTAAGTATAATCCTACGAATTAACATTAGGTATGTGACAGTAAAACAACTATCACGGACGGCTCGCGAGCGGTGTCGCAGCGACATAGACTATCCGTCCCATTCAAAGCGTTCTAATTAAAAAGAGACGGATAGTCTATCTAGTCGCGACACAGCTCGCAGGCCGTTTAGCCTAAGCAAGATTCGGTCACGCTATACATGAAAAACCGGACAAGTGCGAGTCGGATCCGGGCGAGGGTTTTTTTTAATTTTATTTACCCATCTCTACCTAGGACTATCAAATTGGCAAGTAATATCGTCTTATACTACAAGTACAGGAAAAAAACTGAAAACTATACATTTGTAATTTTGTACGGAACCCTCGGTGGGCGAGTCCGACTCGCACTTGTCCGGTTTTTTCCTAACTTCTGGTCCATAGATTTAGTGATTTCAATAATAAAAGCTTTTAAAATAACATATAAAACCCTTGTACACATAATTAGCATAATATTGAATTATTTCCAAAATAAAAACCGTTAACCGTATCTTGCTCGCTAGTTTGCAGGAGGAAAGAAAAATAAAACTTTTTTTATATGTACAAATTATTATTTATTACAATGTAACTGTCAAGAACATCATTTAATTCCCTAAGTATCAAAATAAATAACACGGTTGGCGCTAAATTATTCTTAATTAAATGGTGAGAAACCTTTCTAGGAAGTTTACCTATTGTTGCACAGTATATAGTTTGAAATTTGAACGCATTGTAGTAGAGACAGAGACGAAACCATTTCAAGCATAATTTGACAACGTTCAAGTTGGTTTACGTAGGATTGTAGGCGACCGATTCATACTTACATATAGAAAATTGTAGGCCACAGAAAGGTTTACTCACACCTATATCTACGGCCACAACGACATCGGCTCGTCTCATCCCCCTACCAACAACCGAACACAAGCACTGCTTCGTATGCGCGTAAACTGGCGCGTCATGGGCGGGCGCGTCGGCGGCGGCGTTGTAAACAAGTGACGGAAGGTTGCCAAGGCAACGATAGCGAGGCAGGATGTTATTACGATGCTATATATGATATGCGTGCATTGCGGTAAGAAGTTTCATACATGGAATTGATAGTATACTGAACGTATCGGGTTGAGACCGTACCGATCCGAGGACAAGCTGATAAGCGTGCGTTAACCTCAAATTGGCACATTTGATTGTTTCGTCTGTAACATTATTAAGGAGAATGGTTAGGGTTGTCGAGCGTGTCCTTATGCGCGAGCGCGAAGTTGTCGTGGCCGCAGCTCCCGCAGGTGAGTCCGGCGGTGCTGTAGAAGACGCCGCCCGCCAGCTCGGACAGCCGGCGCCGGCGCCGCGTGTCCTTGTCGTCGGCCATGCTGGGCGGCCGCACGCTCGAGCTGCGTCTGCGCTCCGCACCCAGTCGGTTCGGGAGACGCAGTATTGACTGAAAACCAATTACTCGGGGAATGCGACCACATCCACTATAAGTTGAACATATTTATTAGAATGTAGGTACGTGAAAAGGAGCCCTTTTTGCGTACCTACCTTTTTAAACATGACGTATGATGACATTTCCAGTAAGGTAATTTTAGAAATTCTACCAGGTGGTACTGCGGTGGTATAACCTTATTGAAACACCAGCTGGCAATTAAAGCGTCATATCAACTTGTAGAAACAGGAAGCCCCCAATAAGGCATATATATGTAGATGCACCATGACGTGTATTGATTAGGTAAATATTCCATATTTGTGTATGCTCACCTTTGCTTCATTTGGCTTTCACGAGAAAAGTGGTTAATTTGAATTAGGAGCTATTGTAGCTATGAGCATATCTTTGTACCTATAAGTGGGCCAATCAACTATTTTTTGTTGATCGTTGCTATGGTTCCGTCCCCTGGGTCACTCTTTAAAACGTATGATTTTATGGGGCTTAAATCCACTAAACAAGTGTTTTTGTTATATTGCTAAAAATGGTAAATATGTTCCATGGTGGGGCAACTCCTTACCATGATTAGGAGCACTGTTGTGTCTTGGCTTACCGGGACAGAATAACAACAAGAAAAAGTTGACTGACACAAGTAGCCCCGTAACCTTACAAAAATCAAAATCAAAATCAAAATTACACGGGGATAAGATGTACGGATACATTCTCACCTTTGCTTTACGCGGTAATTTGTTAAGAAGTGTGATGACAGGCGGGGAGATGAGGTCTATGGGCACCTGCGCCGGGTCGGTGGCGCCCGTGACGGCCGACACCAGCAGACCCATGAGTAGTGTAGCCATGGAGCCCAATCCGGAGTACCAGAGGTACGAAACTCGGAACAACCAAAATACTGACTCTTCATGTTGATTTCTGAAAAATAAATAAACACAAAACAAGTATACTTTTCGATACAAGGAGAAGCGCGCAATAGAGGGATCTCTTAATAATATAGTAATAAATAAATAAATAAATAAATATTAGAGGACATTCTTACACAAATCGAACTAGCCCTATAGTAAGCTCAATAAGGCTTGTATTATAGGTATATATATATGGTAGGTAATAATAATCGTTTATTTGCAACCTTAACCAACCCACCCAGCCTTTCCAGGGCTAAAGCCTTGTGGGTTCAGTCCGGGTCAGAAGTGTTCAGTCCGGGTCAGAAGTTGCCACGAGTACCTACTTACTTAGTGATTATATCCTGTTGGCAACGTAGACGAAATTCTCAAACCGACTTTATCTTCAACAGGATAAAAAGTCCTTGTGCAGATAATTTAGAAAATATCGCCCGCATAGCTAGCTCGTGCTGAATGTCACAAAACTTAATCCGCAAATATCTCCCCAGTCCCATGAGATTAGGATCGATTCGGATTCTGTAATTAACTACAACAACAACAAAATTACCGAGGCACGTAACGAATACCTACTAGATGTCACAATTACAGTTCAAAGATTAAATAGTTTGTCCTTTATCAATTAACGTGTGTAGAGGTAGTCTACACAGTTCATCTAATAGTATTTCCGTCATCGAGAGGATATGAGATAACTGCTTACTTAGATTATTCTATGATTAGGTATTAGAGGCACTTCTACAGTACCTAAGGGAAATGTATTCACGTACCACCGTAGAATCCTATCGCAATAAGGTGACACATATCACTCGAGTAACGGCGCGGCGGCCTGTCAATTGCGACAGGGTTCTACGTTGGTACGTGAATACATATACCTATCCTTACTGTACATACCTATCTACGAATAAATAAATGAATAAAGTGAGAAAAGATTTCCCTCTCAAAATTTTTATAAATAATCCTATCCCTAATCCTGACTACTCCTTTTGGGAATACAGACCGGAGTAACCGGAGTTTATGTGGCAGCTTAGTTCAGTGTTAGTTCTAGATGAGCGTACTTACGTAGGGTTGACAGCGTAGGTCTCGGTGAGGTTGTAGGAAGCGGGGCACCCGTCGACGGAGGTGGGCAGCCGGTGCGGCGCCACCTGCGACAGCTGCGCGCCGCCACACGCCGCCAGCACGACCAGCAACCCGAACACACCGCCAGCCACGGCGCCCTAACCGACATCATCATTATTTTGCCATATGATTTTTAGAGTTATAATAATAATACGACGTCGTTCCGATAGTCGTTTCGGCGAACGGTTTTAATAGCGCTAGATGGCTGGGTAAGAGTCAGAAAGTCCGATACAAAAGGCGGTACTTCTGGACACGGCGCGGATAGATAGGAGGTTCCTGTCTCTGTCGCTTTGACCACCGGTAGTTTAGGCCCCGCCTCGCTGCCGGCGGCACCCTAGGTTAGGTTTTTATAATGATTTTATATTTTATATGTATAGTTTTATATTTTACTTTTTATATTAATATTGCAAAAACCTAATCTAAGAATTAAAGTAAATAATATTAATAACCATTTAGGCTACTAAGGCCCATAGTTACAAATACCTACATAGTTATGTTAGGTTACGTTATATTTCTATTAATAATTACAGCTGTGTAAGTACTATTGATTAGTACATATTCGTTTATTGGCATTATTTGTACTGGCAATTCAACGACGGCTAGGGCCTCTGTGGCTGTGTGCGACGTTTTAAAAAAAAGCATTATGACAGTTGAACTGTCACTATTAAGAAAGCGCGGCGAGAAGGCGTTGAGATAAAAGGACAACATGATTTGTAAAGATTTAATAAGGATTGGATAAATATTGGATAATGGATGGAAAATATGGAAATAACTGATATTGTATAATAAAACACTAGAGAGTGATATTTGTTTGATTCCAAACTGACCTCCCCAATAGGTCAGAAGGTGGGATCGAAAAGGTTAAATAAAATTACCTTTACCTCGTCCACGGCTCGAAAAAGCAAGTAATCTGTTTTTGCCATTATTTTGGAGTGTTTGGAGGGTTTGGAACTACATGATATTTTTTTTATAACAATTTGACGAAATGGCAAGCGGTAAGTTAAAGTGGAAGTAACAATCAGAGTGAGCATAAGATTTGTCAGTCATCCATTGAACAAATTGGAGTGAAAACTTGAATATGCATATAACTATGGCATATAAGGCTGATTATAGTAAGTACAACATTTGTAACATTCGTCTTTTGAACCGATTAAGATCACTATGATGTGATGAGAGGTATTCCTAAGTGAAGAAGTATTTAATTTGAACCATTAGGGTCAAATACATATTTGACATGACTTTGAAATGGTATTAACTTCTTTGTACTGAGTGAAAAAAAAATGATATAAAGTGGTGTATTGGAAATAATTCTATACATGTATGACATGTATTAATTAACAATGAAAATGTTTCATTTGCATGGTTGTTGAACTTACTCTTAACTGTGCTGAAGAGATTTTTTTTGGAATACTAGATACTGACTGATTTGTTTTTGTTTTTCTAATTGCTATGATTGTGTTTAAAACATGCAATCTATTTATTCATTTGACCATATATTGGTGTCTGATTGATGTACCTAAGTACATGTTTTCAATGACAATACAGTGTTGTGTACCATTGCTGCATCTGCAGTCTGGTGGTAGAGACAGTGATTTGATTTGATAATAGTGAAAAAAAATATGAGCCAACAAGTTTAGTACACTGTTGAGTACTCTTGACTTGAAATCATATATTTTGGAATTTTATTGATAGACTATTAAAACTATTTATATGCTTGGTTTGGTGTGTTCAAAGTGTTTTATACTAAGTATAATTCTGAATTGAATAAACCTAATTATGATTAAAAGCTTGTTTGGAAGTTTCAGGATACTGAAATGTATGATGGAACTGACCAAGGGGAAAGGTCAGAACGTTGAATGCTCATACACCGAGATGGGATGGAGAGCTACATGATGGTTTTAGTATGCCTTATACTAAGAATCAGAGATGGAAAACGGAACCGACCGAGGTGAAGGGTCAGTACGTTGAACACTCATGTGTCTAGTCGAGGGGAAGGGCTGACACATGAATGTGGCCAAGGAGTACCCGAGTTTGAGGGTCAAGGTCATGAAGGCCAAGGAGTACATGAGTGAGGAGGTCAAGGTCATGAAGGCCAAGGAGTACCCAGGTTTGAGGGTCGAGTTCATGATATGCAACTTATATGGAGTGAAACAGGCTCATGGACGGAGTGGCTGTCACAATTGGATATGTGGACAGAAGAGATTAAGACAATTTATGGAAGAATTGAGAGATTACCCTTCATCGGAATCGAAATTGACTGCCAAGGTGGAAAAAGTAAAGAATTGGATATAGAAAAGAGGTAAATTTTATGACTTTCTAAGTATTTATGTAGAGGGTATCAATTTAAGATATTTAACACCAATATTTTGGATGAACTTAGCGTATAGCTATAATATGTTATTCTGTCGATATATTATGTGGGTTTATGTAAAACTGATGTGAGAACTGATAGTAAGTTGGTGTAAGTACATTTACTTAATCCAATGTCATCATGTTCCATGTGAATGTAATGTCAAGCGAACAAGGTGAAAGTATATAATACCTATTGCCTTTATAATATTATGTATCTGTATGGTTGAGTTGAGAAGAGGATACATTGTATAAGTATTTGTTACTCAAGTGAAGGGGCCTTGCCAATATGGTATGGTCGAGATTATTTAATGTGGCCGACTTTTAATAAAGTTGTTACTGGAATTGGAATCTTCTACCTTGGACAGTGGAGTTGCTTTTTGAATGGACTACCGTGATGCAGTTCAGTCAACTGAAATCATCTCAAGTAGGTATACAAGATTCTATCAACTCTGACTTTTTGTATCCCCGGAGAAGTTACATACATTTGTGCCAAGCTTCTGAACAGTCATGTTCATTTGTCACAACAACAGTGTTTTCATGGCGCTGAGGAAGGCGCATGAGCAGAATAACAACTAACCGAACTGCATGGAGAGAAATAGGTCAATTATCTTAGTTATGATTCTCATTCATGATGCACAGATTAAGAAGAAAGAAAAGTATGATTTTCGACTGTAAATTATTACATTCTACGCCTTTTATTATATATTGTAAATGGAAACATGATAGCTTACTTATATTCAATGGTAAGACAACTAACAATCATGGATAAAAACCTGTTTAGGGATAGCACAGTATGTGTACAGCTTAAATCAGTAAAATAATTCCGTACAAGCTTCCGATGCGACAGAGTGGTCGGCGGTGCATCGCCTTGCGTGCCGCACGCGCACGTGTGCGTGGAGCTGGTTTGAAATGGAGCGCAGGTGTGGTGAGGCCTTAAGAGATTCTAGCTGAGATACTGCGTTAGCTAATATGTATATTTACCGTGACAATAGGTATAATAAAACTGTTGGTAAAAATAATAAAGAATTATGAAAAGCTTGTGGAAATAATGTTTGTAGAAGATGACTGAATAAGCGGTTCGTTCAAAATGGGAGATATAGGGTAGGATCTTCTATTCATACTGAAATCTGAATCTGAACTGTGGGTTCCCCAGCCCGATGGAATGGTATGGTGGACGTTTTAAAAAAAAACCCTGAAACAGAAATGAATGTATTTTGTGATGTTCATGTTGTGATGCCCAATAGCTGGCCTAAGTGTGTAGTGTGTAGATATCAATATTTATTCATATACATGTATACGAAAGAAATGCGTTGCGCGATCACTTACATAGTGCTCACCGAATGAGAAGAATAGATGAAGTAACATAGTTGGATGTTGAGGGATGTTTTGTCAGAAAATTGTAAGTGCCGTACGGCTACCGCTTTTGGGAATACAAGGCGTGTGTATGTTTATATATGTATAAATATGTCTGATAATGGTGCGTAGTGTGTGTAGCGTTATGACAGTATAGTTTTTACTTATACCTAGAGAGGTAGTTTTGGCACCACATGATACAGGTTAAAATCTAAATTTTTTAAGCAAGGTGTATCCTGGAACCAGAACATCTAGAACTAGTATCCTGATTAGATATTCATAGTACCTACATTTATAAACATATCGGAGGAACATGATTGGATAAACATGTTCTTGATTAATCATCATATCAGCCGAAAGAAGTCACTGCTGGGCATAGGCCTCCCCTAAAGAGTGGCAAATTGACCGGTCCTTGATTAATGTAATGAAATATTTATTGTCAAAAACATGTTAAGATACAAGTCGTTGGGTCCTGAGCTAGGATTCCCAGTAATATGACAAGTTTGGAAATTGAAATTTGCATTCATACAGAGTAACAAGGTATAGTCTACATTTTTTTAATAACCTTAATTTATTATGTGAATTATAAGTGTGTTGTGTATATGTACCTACACCTATATGATGCACTTTAAATTGAGTTCAAATATAAATAATGAATGTCACTGCAATACCTATTTTTGACTGGCACATAGTTTGGGTTTGAGGTCTCAGTCCTTTAAGCTTAGAGTGAACAACGATTATATGATTGTAAGAGATAAAATAAATATTGAACAGCTGAAAGCTGAACAGCATTGAAGGCTGTTGAATACACGCACAGATGACCTGATTGGGACTTGTTTGCAAGTAGAAGGAGAATGTGCCATGAATGTTTGAAGTAGGTATTGTATCGTTTGTAGTGCAAGCTTTGCTTGTTTCGGTAATGACTATTTGTGTAAGATTGTCCGCAAATATTTATTTATTGTGAGACGATGGATGATCGGTGGAGCTAATAGGGATGATATGTAGGTGTTGTGTTGTTTATTGTGGGGATGGAGATGTGTATATACTTGTGAACCTGTTGAAGCTGAGTTCTCCAGAGATTTGGTGCAAATTGTAATGTTTATGGCTTTCACGTGTCAATGAATAGATTGCTACAGAAAGCGTGTTCCATGGGCACTCACAAATCTTCACTTGGGCATTCGCATGAATAATAAACTGATGACTGATATGGCCGGATTTGACTGAACTGAGGGTGGCTACTTGACTTAAGATTGAATGTTAAAACATGAAATAATTTTAGAATTAATATTATTCTTGTTTGGTCGATTTAACACGTGGTGATATACCTACATTATATATTGTTACTGAGGGAAAAACTTAGATACCCTTTAGATTGTTTGAGGTCAGTGGCGCCCTCTTGGAATTTGAACTGTCATTAGAAGGTGATTTCACACCCAATTTGAGTTTGAATTGTAATTCAATGATTTACCCTAGAAGTGATAAATAATAGAGGTTTCGGTAGCTGGCTTATCAGATATGGCATCCACAGATAGTCAATCTGTGTATTCTTGGGGTTCAAATCATGAACAGTTCATAATCTTTCTATTTCTATGTGTTAATATATTATATTTCTATGAAAATGTAAATCTGGATATTGATTTTTGAAGTAGGTTGCACTACAATGAATGGCTGTGTGTTTTCCCAAGTACCTACTGGTGATTTGGTGGAAAATTGGATTTGACAACGACAACAACGAAATTATAGAAATGTTGACAAAAATAGATAATGCGATCGGAAGACGGATTGCCGACAAAACTTATTAAAAATCAATAAAACTAGTGCCCTTTATATATTCATAGACCCACCAGTTAGATGCTTTCTAGAAAATCATTGATTAAATTTCCCTTGATGGTTGATTTTTGTTATGTGATTGTTCCCACGAAGAGTATAACAATAAGGCAATATTTAGTCTTAAAAAAATAATTTGAGATAAATTCAGTATATGTATAAATGATTAAAATTTCATCAAATAATAAATATTTAATGGAAGTAACGAGAGGACACTAATGAGAGAGTGTATGAGTCGGACGTAAGCGGCATATAATGGACATGGTTAGGCTGTGATCATGTTATCTGATGCCCATGTCCGAACTGTACCTAGTATGCATGTTGTACCTTGCTGACATTCGGAATTATTACCTACATGGCGGGCGTGACACATTTGTCTACACTGGTGATTGACTGAATACTACTTAGATTGAATTATTGTTTGGCTAGCTAAATTAATTTTGTTTTATGTAATTCAATGAAAACGTAAACCAAGTTTTTGGAAGGTTTTGACAAGTTGATTGACAAGTTAGGCCTATGTCGGAAGGCGCGCATTTTTGCCTATTATGTAATTTAGATGGTTCTATATTTTACTACGAGGCACTGTAGAGTTGGTAGAGGCTGCATTCACAAGTTAATGGGCTGCTTTGGTTACAAGTCGTGTACTCGTATATGGTTTAGTTGTTTAAAGTAAGTAGAGTAAAGTTGTTGAAATACAGAGAGGACATTTTAGAGAGTGGGTTTGTGACAGTGCGTTGTGTTGAAAAAAAAACTGATATGATCTGCTTTAGCTAAATTGCCATGTATAATATCACACCATATCTACCAGGAAAAACTTGTGTTTTGTCAATTATCAGTATTGCAAAGTGCGTGTTTTCCACACATGAGGAGTTGGACCTAAAGGAATTGATCCTTGTATAAACCGTGAAGCGAAAAGGTGACTTCTAATTCTATTTGTGTATTTATTTGCAGTGTCATTTACAATGTAGTACTTGAGAGCACCACGGCATCTGGTTATTTAATTAACAAATATAAGTTTGACCATATTGTTATCATCTCGAATAGTGTAAGATTTAAATGCCCAACACCTTAGTCAATGAGTCAATATATCACGTTGGAAGCAAAGAATGGGTAATACCCTAAGGATACTGTACCTATTCAGGGCCTCGGTGATTGGATTGATACAGGTTTCAAAAGTACCTATACTTGTGTAAATTAGTAACTTATAGGATGATTGAATAGAAGCGGTGACGCGGTGGAAGATGAGTACCTATCACGGAAAATTGTTGGAGGCTGTCATCAGTATCAGCGCGAAAAAAAAAAATAGTACTCGCGTGAATAGATAATTGTATTGGTGTGTGGTGGTGTCCTACCTCTGGTACTACCGTCCGGTCTCTGGGTTTGTGAAGGCAAAAAAAAAAAAAGAAGAGGAAATTTAATTCTTATTATATGAAAACTGGGTACATGTTTGTAATTTTGCCTGGTTGTGGCATATGTTTCTTATTAATTAAGAATGGTCTCATTAATGATATTGGCATGGCAGGATATATTTTATCTGTAAATCTCTATTCCATACTAGCAGTTGGTTTACGGGGATGCATACTGCTTCTACATTAATCAAATGTATAATGATTTAAGATTGGCATCGGTAACAATTGTAATTAATGGCGATCTAAGCGAAGGGACTCGCTTTTAAACAGGATGGCCGAGCTGTTAGGTTACGTTATATTTCTATTAATAATTACAGCTGTGTAAGTACTATTGATTAGTACATATTCGTTTATTGGCATTATTTGTACTGGCAATTCAACGACGGCTAGGGCCTCTGTGGCTGTGTGCGACGTTTTAAAAAAAAGCATTATGACAGTTGAACTGTCACTATTAAGAAAGCGCGGCGAGAAGGCGTTGAGATAAAAGGACAACATGATTTGTAAAGATTTAATAAGGATTGGATAAATATTGGATAATGGATGGAAAATATGGAAATAACTGATATTGTATAATAAAACACTAGAGAGTGATATTTGTTTGATTCCAAACTGACCTCCCCAATAGTTACAATGCAATTACATAATTATTATTTAGGCGACGAAACAAAGTAGCTCCGTTGCGTCGACAAGTCCGGTCATCCGGTGTAGAATTCGGTAGGTTGCCCCGGAACTGAAGAAACACGACACCCTTCGGCCAGAAGCAGAAGTCAGCACACGCAATTATGAGTTACCTATGTCCGAAAGTGTAAATCCTGTCAAAAAAGCACAAGCAAAAAACTGTGACACCATTTACTCTTACAGTTTCGGATTGAGTATACCTACGACAGTGACAAACAGGCATACGGTAAGCAGACACCGTCGCCCATGGACGCTTCCGTACCAGAAGAATCACAAGTGCGCTGCCGACCATCTATTGATTTGAGGATTCGTTGTGTTGGGTTGAGAGCTAGAGACATAATTTACTTTAAAAACAAAGTTTAAACCGACATCAATTCAGTACTTACTTCGGCAAGCCACATAGATACATGAAAATTTCCACATTTCCTTTCTAATTTACCACATGAACTGCTTTCCGAGAGAAAATGCGTTGATTATTATAGAAAAATCCAAGTTCGCTATATGTGGGCTGATAATTTGAGAAGTTCCGTCGATTCCTCAAGGATCTCAGAATTGACACGTCATTAGTTGCTATTTCAACAGAATCATGTCAGAATCTTTGACGTAGAGGTACTTTACAACCTGAGCAGTTTTATAAGTCAACTGTGGTCTTCATCACCGGTTCCGTTTCACCAAATTTCACCGATTTCCGAGTGTAAATACACGAGTTATAATAGAAAATACCGAAGTAACTACACGCGTGTCTTTAAAATTTGAGGGTTGCCGTCGATTTCCCTGGGATGACATCATCAGATTCTGACTTGGTGATTATGGGACCATCTCAAGGAGTATACATTTTCTAAAACATTTTTTTAATCGGTTCACAATTGACGGAGAAATCGGCGAACATAAAAAAATGCAATGGAACATATAACCTCCTCCTTTTTTGAAGTCGGTTAAAAACCAGGTCCCACACTCAACACACGCATCCTCGTCGGGTTGCTCTGGCGACCTTACTCGCCACCACGCACACAACACCGAATACCCACAAAGCAAGTGGTGCTATTATGGCTGCTATATTGATGGTTTGCCGTTGAGTTTCTACATGACGTTCCAATGTATTTTTCATATACTTGCTCGTAAATGGGGAAATGTCTACCTACGCCAGCACCTTTGACCTAAGTACCTATACCTATAAATATTTTATTAACGCTGCCAAACAAAACTTGCCGGTTGGTAAGTGACGCTATTAGTTTAAGTATCTATCAGAGTGCGTTGGTACTTGGTACATCATGCTGATTGGCTTAAAAGAGTATAATTTCATCGCAAATGTGATGAAAAGCATTGTGTGTAAATACCACGGGCGGTAAAGTAATTCCAAGCTCGAGTCATCAATGCCTTTTTGGGGTTCAGCATAATTTCCACAAACGGCTCGCATCGCATCGGATCGGAAAGAATACGAACGGATGCGGCGACAGCCGATCGCGTCCGGCAGGATGTCGACGCATACGATCGGCTCCATACAGTCACTTGCGAACATATCCGTTTCTCTGCGCCTAGTGAAATAGTTTCGTAAATAGTTCAAATACCGTACTATCTGTCTCATTGTAACTCATTTTCGCTGTACATAAGAAATAAAAAGTAAAGAAGAAAAAAAGGCAAAAAAAAAAAGAAAAAGAAGAAGTGAAACAGACAACTATATGAAATGTAATCTGTACAACCGTATCGTTTAAAGATTGTACCTAAAATCCGTTGCGATCCGATGCGATGCGAGCCGTTTGGTGGAAATTATGCTTAAGAACAGCGGCTATTGTGTCAGCGATAAAAACTCGCGACTGTCGCGCGGCACTATAGCCATACAATAGATCACCTGTCGTAATCATCTATATCGGTACTGTATCGCGTTTGTAGCGCAGCACAAAGTTGCCATCTGTAACTGCTCTAATAGACTCTCGTACGTTTCTAACGTAATCCTGTACTAGCTTACCTTAGCGTTAGCCCAGGGGAAGAGCATCCCAAGCGTAAAGAGGCCGAGCGTGACGCCGCCCGCCATGCCGTTGAAGGAGAGCGCCAGCTGCAGCACCGGCCCCAGCCGCTCCACCGCGAACGTCAGCGCGAACGATATCGCCCCGCACGCCAGGCACACCCAGCGGGCGATCTGTTCAGCATAACCATACTCATCATTCTCCTAGCGATCTTCCCGGATGTGCTCTAAACGAACCCGGGGTCCGCTTTGGCACCTAATCGCAAGATTTGGCATAGGCACTAATTTAATTAATTAATTTCATCATAATCATAGTATAAAGACTAAAGAGGATCATGCAAGTGTATCTTCGAGCCTTTAGGAGTTTTCGTTGTTTTTCTCTTTACTTTTTTTGTAATAAACTGGTTTAACCGAAACTATCGGCATTCGTTAGGATCTGGCGCGGCGGGTGTTGCTGTCGCCTGACTGGTCTAGATCATGTATTTTTGCTTGCTAATAGGAGATAAACTTGATTTTGTCGACTCATTAATTCATTATACCGTCCTAGACTTGCATACCTTTTTAAAACCTTGCGGTAATTTTTAACCAGAAATCGAATCGTCGGTTAACTAAGTAATACATATTCTTGGCCATGTTTCCTCTATGACCAATTCACCATACATTCTTTCTGGGCAGGATTTAAAACGTCTGGATTTATAGTTAAATACCTTTCATATGTGACTAAATGTCTTAAAATATTAATGAACTTCATTGTACGAGTACTTACTTCAGAATATCTCGTGGCTGAACTATTCGATGTGCAACGAAAGTAAGTGTAGGTAGTTTATTACTCATTGACATTGCTGAATAATTAAGTACTAACTAGAAACTCCGCGTTCATATGCAATAACTACGTCTGATTCCGCAAATGCTAAAGTTAAACTTGGTAGAGGTACCTAGAGGTATAACGCCAGATTGCATTTGTTGATTAATTTTCCTCGTAGCGACGCGCGCGTTTTTACTTATCTGGGTTTCTAGATACCGAACTTACCTACTGATCTATTAATATAGGTAAGTAGATACTAACAGTTAAGTAAGTATTAAGTACGTTGTCAAAATTTAGCAAATAAAGTTCAATACCGATTGCCTACAGAGCGAATCTCATTAATTGCAAACAGTTACTTACCTAAAATCTTTATTGATAGAGTCGTAAAGTTCCATATTATTAGATAGGTACCTAAGTATATGTGATATTAATAGGTACTTGCCACTGCTCCTTTGTTTTCAGGTAAACGTATTCCTAGAAGGCCGGTTGCTAAATCTTGACACGCAATGGCAGCCAAAGAGTTCAAAGTTGAAGCTACAGTCCTGTAAAATGAAGATATATTGGAATATTTGGAAGTTACTAGGCGTTGTAGATAGGTTAGGAAGTAAGTAGTATACCGCACTATCAATAGGTAGTTAATATTTATCTCTTAAAACCCCCCCTTGATCTCAATTCGTCATAATTCACGACAACTTCATGATGTCCTTATGGCTTTGACCAGGTTAGTGTCTGGTTATCGTAGCACCAGTTCTTGGCCTCGTTATACTCGTACTCTAGGTATACAGAGCGTCCCAAGACTATGCTACATGGAGGGAAAGTACCTACTTTTACTGAAAGAAGACTGTACTTTGATTTGATTTGAAAAATAATAGGAATTGCATTAAAAGATTTTTGAAAAATCACATATTTAATATGGAATCGAACGCACCAAATACGAAAAAACGTCATTTTATTTTTACGATAGGGACCGATTGAAAGGCTCATTGGAATTATTTTTCTTGAATAACAAAGCATCTTAAAAACAATAGGATGACCATGATTTTTTTATTTTTATTACATAACGTATGTGTTTTTTTTTAAATGCAGTACCAATATTTTTTATATAACATTAAGTTTTCTTTCAGTAAATTGTTCTGTCTTCAATATTTAAGGTACTTTCCCTCCGTATGGCAGTTTTGGGATATCCTTTATAACTATCCAAGATTGTACGAGCTGATACCTACTTAAATCGAATTCATTCAGAATATTATTGAAACCGGTATCTTAACTGGACTTGTCTGGTTAATTCTTAATTCTGGAATGAAGTGCGTAAAGCGGCAGTCATTGAGACGCCTGCGTGAGTTTCGCGCTGGTTTTGGCAAGAAATCCTCGCTGAATTTGAAACGTTTGGAACTGGTGTTGAATTTGTGGTATTGTGACAGTTATTCAAATTATCAGTGACGTGATTCAAGTCCATGTAGCCCTGGATTTGTTAAGCCCGGTTTTCCCGAACCATTTACCTACGTAGAAGTTCTTAGGGTTGGTATTAGCAACGCTCTCCGACAACTCACCTCTGGCAAACCAGCAAACCTGACCGCTGATTACGTATGAATACGACTTACCTCGTTGTTACCAATAAGCTTAAGTTGCGAGTTTAACATTTGGGACGGGTTCGAGTCGCATATCAGAATTTATCAATCATGAATGATATTGGCCTATGTCCAGCAGTGGACGTCTTTCGGCTGATATGATGATGATGATGATGAATGATATTGAGTTTAGCGTTAGACTACACGAATGAACAATTCTTGCCCTTAACGGTTGATGTTCCGATTGACTAAGCAACCGAACATTCTGGCACTAAACTTAAGTTTTAGTCCGCACATGAGGCCAGTTGTCCAAGCGTTGTGTATACCAGCGTCGGTGGTCTAGTCTTGTGTGTTCCTTCCTGGCTGAGGTGGACATACCCGAGGCTGGCGGCGAAGATGCCGGCCACGAAGAAGCCGGGCACGCCGCGTGCGTCGCCGAGCTGCTGGACCACGTACAGCGGCAGCAGCCGGTCCGACCCGTTTATCAGCCGCGCCTAAAGGTAAGGTTCATAAAATTATATTCACACGTGTCGTCCTCAGTAAAAAGGGAGCTCAGTGCGTTATGGAAGGTGGCAATATCTGTATTGTAAGCATCGTCAATAACGGCGTAAGAGCCTACCGCACGAAGGTCTCTTTTAATTGAAGATGACATGTCATATGCAGTAGGTATTATATACATATTTATGTAGATATAAATCGATGTCACTGGTGGCAGCTTTATAGTTCGTTTCTTAATACTATCTTATGGATTGGATCCAACTTCGAGTCTTAGCTTAGCTCCATACACAGCCTAAATATACCTACATATAACTATTAAAGCGTGGCGTGGTCCAGGATTTATGTCATTGGGTGGCTAGCTGAAATTACCGAATATTTGTTAAATTTTGTCCGGCTTAAAGGACCGTTGCATTTACCTTCACTCATTTTAAAATACCGGACCAAAAAGGTAAAAACGAAACCCTTATGGTATGGTGCGACTCCGTCCGTCAGTCTGTCTGTCACTAAGTCAAATATCTCAAGAACTACTAATGCTATCAATTTGAAATTTAGAATAGTTACAAACAAAGCTAATCCACGAGTATGAAAAATCATTTTTTTTTAATATATATTTTTAATTTCTATAAAAAAGGAGAGGGGGGCAAAAATTCAAAAGTCTAGTAAGTAGGTCATGTGGGATATCATGTGAAAGGGCTTATTTTTTTTTCTACATAGGTAAAATTTTGATTTATAAAGCAAAATGTTGATATAAATTTCATCTCCCCCCTTATATCCGAAGTATACCAAAAAACAAAATTGAAAATAATATATAAGTATATGATTGACTAATATTAATGAAAATATTACCGGAAAAGTATAACGCTGCCTATATCTGGCGTATTTTTGTTATTCTTCAAAAATCATTTGTTAATTAAGTTTGTAATTGAATACTTCTGTGTTTAATTATTTTCCTTCAAATTCGTATGAAAGTATTCTAAAAGTACCTTCTAGCAAATAAAAAGGAAATATCGAAATGAATTCACTTGATAACGATTCGAATTATCGCTGAAAAACCAACATACATACTTACCGAGTTTCTTGAAGGTCGAGCATGTTAGTAACAAAATGCACCGATACGGCGCTGTAGGTAGGTACAATGACTTAACTACACTATGCGTTGTTAAGATTTTTCCAAAATTAATGGACGGGGCAAGACGGGTGTGTTGTATGAAATTTTGTAAGGAACCCTAGGTGCGCGAGTTAGACTTGCACTTGACCGGTTTTTTTTCTTTATTAACAAAGTGATGAAATGTAGGTAGAATACAGCTACTTAAATGTACAAAAAGTGTGCAGCGGATGAGTAGTTTCTTTCTCTATACAAGGGCCTGGCAATAACACCTTTTAAATAATTTATACATTGCTGACAATATTACCATCATAACATAAAATTAGTATCCAGCATGCTGTGTTTATTGAAGAGCTGACCTATTAAATACTGCAGTAAGCTTGCAGTGACGAAATGATAAGAAAATTTGGTGAGTTTCCAGCTCTGCTTAACCCGATGATCCATCAATGTCTCAATCGACAATACTTTAAATCGAGTAGGTAATGAAGATTACGTGTCGTTTCATCGTTTCATATAACTACACGTACGTATATTCAGAAATAATTGTGAATTCTTGACGCGTTTACCTGAATTGGATCGCAGTTAGCATAATGTGTTGCCAGTACGGCGCCGGTGACGAAATTGATGGAGTAGACCCCAAATAGGCCGAGGGCCGACACCCAGAGAGCCACGCGCGCCTGCGAGATGCGCTCCACTGACAGGTACTTCTGCACGGATGCCTGGTTTGCGCAGAACATGCTCGTCCAGTACATAGTGCCTCCCACGACCACCGACCAGAAGGAGTGCCGCACCGTTGGGTCTGGGTTCATGCTACAAACAATTAATGGAAATTGAAATGGGTCTTTTCGTAATATGTTGGCATCAGCTGACGAGTTTTCCACCGCGATAGAACCAGCTGACGCGTTGATATATTTATAATAGCATATAAACCGTCATCTGACAAAATTTCTGGAAATTACTGGATTTTTTATTTTTTTACATGTTCGTATGACCAGCTGACGGACTTTCCACCACTGTAAAGTCAGCTGACGATTGTTTTTCGTCATAATATTGGATTAACTATAATTTGATGATAAAATGAATCTTTGGGAGGCTGCTGCTGGTCAACCCACCAACGGAGCCGCAGCTGACGTCCACGGGGCTTCATGATACAACATTCTTAACCTTCTCACAAGTTATGGCACGGGAGTAAGTGACTGACAAAAAATGCACGTAGCTCGCAATCTATCCATTCAAATCACACGAAATGGAAGTTCAGTGAGAGGTTTCTGGCCAGTTAGAATGTAAAGTTACAGGTTGTTTAGTAGATCTATAAGGTTAGATACTTAAATCTATCATGAATCCGGACTGCAACTCTGACGTAGCAAGTGTGCGTGCATTCTAAAGCGAGTAGAGCGGCTTTTTTGCGGTTTCTCTCGCCGCCGACCCGTTCAACCCGTGACCCTTCACTGGGTAATTGCTATGCATTCCGTTACTAAACTCACTCTTTTACACAATCGAGATATAAAACGTAACACATACGATTGAAGAAATGTTGTGTTAAATTGTAAATGGATTATTTAACAGTACCCAAATGGCGCCAAAAACAACACAAAATAAATTTTATTATACAACAGTTTGTATGTTAAATGAACTTCAACTTCCTGTACTATTTTAATGTGTTTTACATAATGTAGTTTTTCTGTGTTAGAAGCTAGATAAACAAAGGAATACAGCGCGTGTAAAAAGGGGCGAAAACATGAAACCGTACATTATTAAGCCATACTTAATATGTACGGTTACTTATGTATTTTTAATTGATGAATAATTTTTGTCTAAGTTGTTTTTACTTGAATTTTATTAAAACTAGGTATCGTGATGTTTTTACACATCTAAACACAACGGTTCAGTTGTTAGGAAGGGGGCACTCGACTCTAACCCAAATGCTTTAAAGCTACATATACCACTTTTAAACTACATGCATATTATGTTCTAAATATACCTACCCTTAATATTTTTTTGATAAATTCAACCACTATGTGACAGACGAGTAAAAATAATCTTTCCCACTTTACTTGTATAGGATACAGTCGTCATTAAGTAAATCTGAACTGTCCATTAGACCCATGTTCAGATATTTGTGAGCACCTTGTTCAC
This sequence comes from Epinotia nisella, assembly GCA_932294315.1. Taxonomy (NCBI): domain Eukaryota; kingdom Metazoa; phylum Arthropoda; class Insecta; order Lepidoptera; family Tortricidae; genus Epinotia; species Epinotia nisella. The sequence goes on along the minus strand of OW028679.1, from coordinate 12,124,594 downwards.
TACGATCACTGTTGTCATATGTCAGACGGCAAGTGCACTCGAAAAAAAAACAACATATTATTTATTCATAATTAGCAACTACGATATTTGTAGTACATTCGAGTTCTCCAATATATATACAGACACCATTAAAAAAAACCGGCCAAGTGCGAGGCGGACTCGCGCACGAAGGGTTCCGTACCGTTATCTATAAAAACGGAAAAAAAATCATGTCTGTTGTATGGGAGCCTCAGTCCGACTCGCACTTGGCCGGTTTTTTAGTATTTGTTGTTATAGCGGCAACAGAAATACATAATCCGTGAAAATCTATATCTATAGTTATCACGGTTCTTGAGATATAGCCTGGTGACAGACAGACGGACAGCGAAGTCTTAGTAATAGGGTCCCGTTTTTATACCCGTTGGGTACGGAACCCTAAAAAAACTATGTACGCATGCGTCTATGTCATTAACAATAAAGACCGTGCATAGATATTCTTGAAAGTCTGTCCGAATAGATATTGGAAAACTCGACTGTAGGTATCTCTGACTTAGACCACGTGGCGTAAGATTCCGCGGCGTTTCGCGGACAAAGTGGACAAGTAAACAGACAGACGGACTTGGCGAAACTATAAGGGTTCCCTGTAACTACAGAACCATAAAAAGAAAATGCTCACGGAAATTTGATTCATCATCGTCCACTGCTGGACAAAGGTCTCCCCTAAATTTAGGTAAGTATGTTGTAACTATGATAAACGACATACGAGTTTATGGACGTTAGTAAATGCTTCTCGTGATTGTTATTTTTGTCTCGGCTTGACCGAAATTCAGATTGACAGTTAGAAAATGTTTACAAGTAAATTTGAAGTACATACGTAATATTATTCGCGTTACAATCACGGCAACAGGTTACTTACATCATCTCATGCATCGAAAGTTTTCACTTTATAGAAAGCTAATTCTTTAATCATTCGTTACCATACCAATTAAATCACTTAATAATCTGCTGTTAACACTTAGATAAACAGCTTAAAGCTAGCAGGTTCTGATGCGGCTATCGACTTGACAAAGTGAACATTACAAGAACCCAGTAGGTATCCTCAGATAAAACTTTGCTTTTAAATAGGTAACAGGTTCGTACCGTGTCAATCTGGATGATCGATTTAAATTAGATCGGCTCGGGATAATAAAGTCGGTTAGTTTTAGAACGAGAACTTTATATAAAACTTTTATATGCGAAAAACTCGTGTCAAAATCACTGTCTAAATATGAGTTACTTATAATTATAACGTAATTAACTAAGTTTGACTATAACTAGACCAGCCCACAAAATGATTTATCTTGGAGTGCTGACTTTTTAGGGTTCCGTAGCCAAAATGGCAAAAACGGAACCCTTATAGTTTCGTCATGTCCGTCTGTCCGTCTGTCCGTCTGTCCGTCTGTCCGTATGTCACAGGCATTTTACTCGAAAACTATAAGGTGTATTTGAATAAAATTTTGAGGATAGGTGTATTTTGTTAGCCGCTACATAGTTTTGTAATTAAAATTACAAAAAAAAAATTTTTTAGGGGTGCACTCCATACATAAAACTAAAAGTCAAAATTTTTTTTTTCATTGTGACCCCCCGTGTGGCACATCAATCGATAGGCCTTTCAAAATAAATATAAGGTTTCTTAGCGTTTTTTTTGACTAAGTGAATAGAGTCGGAGATAATCGCCCCGAAAGTCACTAAAATTCTGTCCCCCCCCCTCTAATTTTTGAACGGTGTATTTTAAAAATATGGAAAAATTCATGGACATAGGGCTTATTAATTTCATTCACCGAAAATTGTTTTGAACAAGATCGGTTCAGAAGTTTTCGAGATATTGATGAAAAACTGCCTTCCTCAAAGAAAAGGACGTAAGTGCCGTAAAATTTCTGTGACGATACGACCTTTTTAATAGGCACGGAACCCTTCGTTTTGCGTGGTCCGACACGCACTTGGCCGGTTTTTATCTCAAAATTCATCACCTAAGGGGGTGAACAGGAGGACGAAAGTTTGTATGAAGTTACGATATATCTAAACGAGTTCCGCGCGGACGAAGTCGCGGGCAAAAGCTAGTCAAAAATAAATGGTGTGAATGGTGTGTTTCTAGTACTCGTATGAAATCGTTTTACTAGAATGTGCATAGATTGTTCAGAGGACTGCCACCAATAAAAGTTAATGGACTTAGCCGTGTATCAGCACCTCGCCTTTTTAGGGTTCCGTAGCCAAAATGGCAAAAACGGAACCCTTATAGTTTCGTCATGTCCGTCTGTCCGTCTGTCTGTCTGTCCGTCTGTCCGTCTGTCCGTCTGTCCGTCTGTCCGTATGTCACAGGCATTTTACTCGAAAACTATAAGGTGTATTTGAATAAAATTTTGAGGAAAGGTGTATTTTGTTAGCCGCTACATAGTTTTGTAATTAAAATGACAAAAAAAAATTTTTTAGGGGTGCACTCCATACATAAAACTAAAATGCAAAAATTTTTTTTTCATTGTGACCCCCCGTGTGGCACATTAATCGATAGGCCTTTCAAAATAAATATAAGGTTTATTAGCATTTTTTTTGATTAAGTGAATAGGGTCGGAGATAATCGCCCCGAAAGTCACTAAAATTCTGTCCCCCCCCCTCTAATATTTGAACGGTGTATTTTAAAAATATGGAAAAACTCATGGACATAGGGCTTATTAATTTCATTCACCGAAAATTGTTTTGAACAAGATCGGTTCAGAGGTTTTCGAGATATTGCTGAAAAACTGCCTTCCTCAAAGAAAAGGACGTACCTAAGTGCCGTAAAATTTCTGTGACGATACGACCTTTTTAATAGGCACGGAACCCTTCGTTTTGCGTGGTCCGACACGCACTTGGCCGGTTTTTGTCACTAAGTTTGAGTGAGTCAAAAATGACCCTGAAGGCATGTTATGGCATCAAGTGCCATCATAAAGAAGGGACTATTATACCTCGCAGGATCGCTTGATGTGGCAAAATACTGCAAACTATAAACCATTCATATAAAGTTGTACTCGTTCGTGAGCACGTTTCTAGGATAAATTGATACCGAAATTCGTATCAATTACGGATAATCAGACGTCAGACTTATTCTGGTTCGGCTATAGCGTAGCCATGACCATGGAGGACTTGAGTACTATGCTCGATGACCTCAGTAAAGCCTCCGAGCGAGTTGGTCTAAGGATGAACATGGATAAGACGAAGGTCATGTCAGCAAACGTCCATGTAGTACCAACTCCCATTTCAATCGGACACTTTACGCTCGAAGTTGTAGACGAGTATATATACCTAGGACAGACTGTCCAGTTAGGTAGGTCCAACTTCGAGAAAGAGGTCAATCGTCGAATCCGACTCGGCTGGGCAGCATTCGGGAAGCTACGGCACATCTTTTCGTCCAATATTCCGCAGTGTCTCAAGACGAGAGTCTTTGACCAGTGTGTGTTGCCAGTGATGACATATATGGCACGGAAACGTGGTCGCTTACTATGGGCCTCATAAGAAGGCTCAAAGTCACCCAAAGGGCAATGGAGAGGGCTATGCTGAGAGTATCTCTGCGTGATCGCCTCAGAAATGAGGCTATCCGCAGCAGAACCAAGGTGACCGATATAGCCCTCCGAAATCGCTAAACTTAAGTGGCAGTGGGCGGGGCACATTGCACGTAGAACCGATGGCCGTTGGGGCGGAAAGGTTCTTGAGTGGCGACCACGTACCGGAAGGCGCAGCGTGGGTAGGCCCCCACAAGGTGGACTGATGACCTGGTAAAGGTCGCTGGAGTCCGCTGGATGCGGGTGGCGCAGGACCGGTCATTGTGGCACTGTTTGGGGGAGGCCTATGTTCAGCAGTGGACGTCTTTGGGCTGATATGATGATGATGATGATGATATAGCGTAGCGACGGGTTTTTAGGGTTCCGGACCAAAAAGGTAAAAACGGAACCCTTATGGCGACTCCGTCCGTCTGTCTGTCTGTCACAAAGCCAAATATCTCAGGAACTACTAATGCTATCGATTTGAAATTTGGAATAGTTGTAAACAAAGCTAATCTTCGTGTATGGAAAATGAAAAATTTTAATATATACTTTTAATTTGATTAAAAAAGGGTGGATAAGAGGGGGGGCAAAAATTCAAAATCTAGTTAGTAGGCCAAGTGGGGTATCATATGAAAGGGCTTGAATTGTACATTCTAAAACGGTTTTTTTTTCTACAATGGTAAAATTTTGATTTATAAAGAAAAATGTAGAAAAAAATACCATTCCCCCTTTATCTCCGAAGTTAACCAAGCGAAAAATTTGAAAATAATATATATGATTAATATTAACGTGAATATTACCGGAAAAGTATAACGAGACCTCTATCTAGCGTATTTTTTTATTCTTCAAAAATCATATGTTAATTTTGTTTGTAATTTAATACTTCTGTGTTTAATTTTTTTCCTTCAAATTCGTATGAAAGTGTTCTGAAAGTACTTTCTAGCAAATAAAAAAGAATTATCGAAATTAATTCACTTGATAAAGAATTATCGATAAAGAACTTGATAAAGAATTATCGATTCCACAGACTGAGTCATGTAGAGAACACTTCAAAAAGCTGAAAATATTGACGGTCCCTTGTTTGTATATCTTGATGCTCCTTACAGACCTGGTTAAAGGACTAGATCAATACGAGACTGCAGAAGAAAGATATAGGAGAGTACTAGAAGAAAACATCTCCACTGTAAATTGCAGCCAAAGCTTAAAATAGTTAGTCATTGCGCACGATTTCAGGGTGTACAACTCTACAACAGGCTTCCTGTCGAGTGGAGGAATATTACTAGCCTAAACATTTTTAAAAATAAATTGCGAGAATTGTTGTTCCGAGAGTGCTTCTACTCAATGGACGAATTCACAAAATATTTGGTTGACATTAAAATTTAATAATTATTAGTTATTTAAATTAATTTAATTTGTATTGTATTGTAATTTCTTTTATTTTTTTGACTTATTAATCAAATTATGTATTATAAATAAGAGTGTTTATGCTTATGTATTAGATTTAGACATTCAGACACAATTGTAAATATTGTTATTGAATTATTAAAAAATAAATAAAAATAAAATATCGCTGAAAAACCAACATATGTACATACCGAGTTCCTTGGTCGCGCAAGTTAGTAACAATATGCACCGATAAATGGCGCTGTAGGTACTCATGACTTAACTACACTATGCGTTGTTAATATTTTTTCAAAATTAATGGGTGGGGCAAGACGGGTGTGTTGTATGATATTTCGTACGGAACCCTCGGTGCGCGAGTCAGACTCGCATTTGACCGGTTTTTTATTTGAATGAGAGCGTATTTAATTTACTCGAAGAAGTGCAGCCTGTTGGATTCCCTCGCGTGGGTCCAGACGGCGTCCATGCCGCCGACGCGGGCCGCGCCCATGCCCAGCACCACGGCCAGCGAGCCCACCAGCACGGCCGACTGGAACGTGTCCGTCATTATCACCGCTTTCATGCCACCCTGCCAAACGAATTAAATAAATAAAAAACAAATAAATTAATATTAGGGAACATTCTTACACAAATCGAACTAGACCTAATAAACTCAATAAGGCTTGTGTTATAGGTACTAGACGACGACATATATAATAGATATAGATACTTAAATACATAGAAAACATCCAAGACTCAGAAATAAATATTCATGTTCATCACACAAATATATGCCCTTACCGGGATCCGAACCCAGGACCGTCAGCTTCGTAGGCAGCTACGTAGGTACCCACTAGCTAGGCTAACCGACTGACTGGGACTTTGACTTCAAACTGGGAATGTAACATTGAGGTAGCCAATTTTAAATGATCCATAATGAATTTAGAATATGCAGGGTACCTACTTATCTCAAAACAAGTTGCAAGGGAGCTTACAGAATTTATTATAATATAATTATCTACTACTTAGTGTCAATAAGCAAACCAAATTGGGGTCATAAATGTCATAATCTAGGATAGACAACGATTATCGCGGATGGAACAACAACAACCGTGTAACTAGGTACCAGATATGGTACCAGTAATGAACAGCAAACTGCTTTTAGCTATTCATTTTCTAAACATAGACTAGCCTCATTTTTTTTAAACACTTACGAGTGTTTTTAGAAAAAAAACTACACTAATTACCAACTTTTTTTTAAATCACGAAGTTGAAGAAATTACGAATTAAGTATGTCTTACTTGTGAAGCATAGAATATACACACGACGTACACTATCGTTACTGCCAGGTAAGTGTTTAATCCCGTCACTGAAAACAAATTAAACAGTATTACTAAATTCTACAATACTATACTTATAGAAATATATATACATTTTCTTTGTCAAGTAACATGGATAAAATAGACACACGTGTTAATTGGGATAGGATAGTAGGCAGGTAGTGGGCAAGGAATTACCTAAGGACTGAGGAATGCTTTAATGAAGACGTGCCATTAGTCGAGCAATCCAGCCCCCCTATTCTGTAACTTGTTTTAAGCTCACCTCAACGCTCGCCCACAATTATACCTTGACACCGCGATGCGTAGTAACTAAGCGTAGGTAGAGGTCTAGTTTTGTAACGGGTGACCGGCGGGGTGAGCCGCATTTGCGCGTAGCGAATAACAGCCCTGTTTCGTACTGCCGCCGAGAAGGCTTTATCTATGCGTTACGTAGCGCTTTTGTCAAATAAGTATGCGGAAACGGGGTTAGAATATCGGTGTTCTTTTTTATACAAGATAATCGGTATGTACAGATTTACGTAACTTAAGTTTTTTGACTATTATTGCTGCATTTGCCCGGCTAATTTAATTTATTTAGTGACACACCTAAATACCTATTATTTATTAGCCTTAAAAATATCTTTAATTTATGGAGATAGTTCCTTTCCATTAAGTAATTTCGTGGCGCACGGAACGCAGTTTTTCGTGGTCTATATTATTATGAACATTCTGAAAAAATAAACATGATTTTTGACTCGTCTATTTCACCCTATTGACGTGGATACTATCCAAAATAATCATTATTATTTTAAACTTCGTTGTAACATAACGAAAAGAAAACCATTAATATTCTTTAATCATCGGGCTTTCAATACGGCCGATTCTGCAATAGCTAAGACACCAAAAGAGCTAACTGCATAAAGCCGCCCATTAAGAGGACGGGTGAGCATAAATCATGAAAAGTGGCATTATGTCAGCTGTAAATGGAGAGTGCAGTCACTGCAACGCTTCACCATGTTCCAGCGCTTTGTGTGTCGAGGCACGTCCCTGGAAATGCATCGAATGTGCCTCGCTTACCGCGCGCGACCGCACATGCACTCCACTTGCCACTCGCCTAACGAACTACCCACATAATATTAGGTAGGTATACTTAGCAATTGAGTCGGCGGAATAGTGAACCTGATGCAGGCTTTAGCAAAACGGCTATCTCCGATGAATATCAATTAATAATGCTTAATTAATTTTATCGGAAAACTAATGTCAAACTGACACTCCCCTACCCCTACTCGTAATTAAGTGTAAAAAAAGTTGGTCAAATGTTTTTAATCTGCTAGGAACTTACCTGTTATAATTATAATATGTATTACTATGTTTGAAGAATCCATTAATAGCATTTTAGGGTTTAAAGCAGTTGAAAAATAATACTGTAGGGTAATTAAAAGCAGTGCAATACTTTTCCTATTTTAATGTCTTGAACATTTGAATTAATTTTATTACGCTATCTATTGTCATCCCATTGCGTAAAGATAGACGCGTGCGTCTACATGCACTCACCTACATAATGTATGAATGAACGTGTTTATGATATGGCTGCTATTATGGTGTGTGCTTTCACTATCCCTGTATAAACTGGATTTAGAAATATGTATTCATAGCGATGGCAATACCTACTTACCGTGTCAAAATGTAAACTTTTTAAAACTTTTTAAAACTGCTCTACTGATATTAGTGATATAATGATAAAATTACTTAATGGGAAACTGATAAAAGTCTAGTAAGTAGCTATCTGAAGACATGCGACATTATAGGTAGGTACTTGCTTGGTTCGTGCTACTGTAAAACCGCGCGGAACCCACTGGGCCATGCGGGGCTGGAAATGTTTCTTGTTGCGATTGCGACACTTGCCTGTATACGCGGTGGGAAACTCTATTCTTACGTCCCTACAAGGCACTAACGGTACACTATTCTATTATACTTAGAAATCAGAATGTTATTCCGTAATAATAGCTTGGTACAATTATGGACCATTTCTATAGACGGTTTTACTGCCGCAGTGCCGTCATTTTTACGAATTCGTCTATCCTACTTTATTTTATGCACATTGCATAACATACCTATTAATTCGACCGACCCATACGTGACTCGAATAGTTTTTGGTAATTATAAGGTGCGTAATAAATATTATGTTCTCGGTTCTTTTTAACTGTGATGTATGACGCTATGTAGGTAAATACCTAATGAAGTAACTTGTATTCATGTCCATGACCTAGTTGGTCGGATACTAAACTTCACAGTCTTCTTTCTCTACAGGGTAGAGTCAAATATCAAAATACCGTTTCTACCTCAGCATAGATAGACCTCTATTATTTCATGCATGTGGCGCATTTAAACTGTCATCACTATCTACAACCTTCACACGTTATAGAGTACGAATACCTACCCTAGAATCATGTCACGTAAATGTTTCGGTATGGGGTATTATGTAAGTACCCATTACTGTCACTATCCTACGCCATTGAATATGTATAGCATACCAAAATTGATTCCCTGTTTGGTCATCACTTCTGTTGCAAAATTCGAATCGATTATAAGGAGTGAGTGTCTTTTATTTATTTCTACTTAGACCCTAAGCACCTGAGTAGTAGTGGAATGGTTTGATAGTTGCTTTAATATGTAATTACGCTAATGGTTGTACTGTTTAGTTATTACTAAGATGTTAACCTCATATTGAAATAGTTATATATTAGAATAGGTACCGTATTCGGTAATGGTACTTTGCCATCATTATCGCAAAAACGATCTGATGCGTGCAGGTTAATGCATACTTATCTTTACAGCTAAACAAAAGCGTCTTCACCTATAGGTACTTATTTCTCATAACACAAAATGTTGTAACACGATTAAAGTAGCAATGCCTATTGTAGGTGCAGTTACAAACAATATAATACAGTGCAATCAAAATATCGAACGAAACGTTCGGTTGACCGACTTACTACTAGGCTTGTTTGCTCAAAAACTAAAATCGTTGTTAGCCGCATGCATTGGTTTGTCGCCGACTAAATCATGCCATACGCACGCATTCACTCATTCCTCTCGTACTTACATACGTAGGTGATTTGCTAGAAAGAGACGAATGCGTTACATCGTCGATAAACGGCTGTATTTTGTCCTGGGTATTAGGGCAAGATGAAGGAGGATAAGCTTAATTAGAAAAGCCATTATTTTAGAACGGTTACCATCGGAAAGCGCAAGTGCCGGCGCGTACACAGCCACTGCTGTGTAAAGTATCATTTGTAACATATACAGAACGCTTGCGAATACGCGGATCGACTTGCAGAAACGCACTTCCTGCAAAATAATATCAATCATGACGTATATATTCTCTAAAAAAAGGGCCAGGTCAGAAGTGTTTCCTTGTGGTAATCATGTTAATGATTTTGATTACCCAAACAAATAGTAAAAAAAACGGCCAAGTGCCTGTCGGGCCACACGCAGTGTAGGGTTCCGTAGTTACCTGTCTGTCTTGTTACATCGACACGTACGCGCCAAGTAAATGGGGTTGCGTCGGCCGAATTTTAACGAAAGTTGGCCTTTCCAAGTACATTTTTAAGTTGGTCGACTATTACTCGGTAACTAGTAATGTCTACTTAGCCGTGATAGTTATCCTTTTAAATTCATTATAATTATAATGTACTACTGCCACGATTTTTTTCACATTCCGAGCAGTAGCCATTTAGCCGGCCGGGGGTGGGGACACTTGCCTCGAATAAAAATGAGGGTTTTAAAGCCCAATATCACGCAAATGGACCACTGAGTTGCAACATGTTTTTTTGAAAACCCATAATATTTTTGAACAAGCTATCCTACGATACCCCAAAACATGGGTATAACGAGAAAAAAATACATCCCACTTTAAGTTCAGGTCCCTTAAAAAAAAAATTCAAGATTTTATTCTACTATTTTGTCGTATTCATTTATATACCCATGCCGAATTATAGTTTTCTAGTGGTCTGCCGTGTCAAGCCTATCTCATGTATCTCAAAAAGCATAGTTTTGAGAAAACGCCGTTTGAAGTTTTTTTTGTACAGTATTTAGCCATGATTTACTATGGTAAAAACAGAGTTACATGAGTTACGTGACAGGCTCGTATAAGGAATTGGTAAGTTAAATTAAAAAAACTGAGTATGTAGGTCGTTAAAGGCATGGAAAATAAACAGATTTAGACCTGTTACGCGTAACTCATGTATCTCAAGTCAAGATACATGAGATAGGATTGACTCGGCAGTGGTAACTGAGCTAAGCCGCAGACGGACGGACGGACTTGGCGAAACTATAAGGGTTCCTTGTTGACTACGGCTAAAAAAGGTTACCTACATATTAAGTAAACAAACATGTGAGGTAAAAGTCCTAGTCCTCGACGATGCACTAGTCTAGTGTATGACATGGGCACATTTCATATCAAAGCAATATGGGTTAAATTATATTAATTATATTAATACTCTAGTGCAACGTCGAGGAATAGGACGTTTACCTTATCATATTAAATACTTTTGAGTAAAATATTGAAGAGTTTACCAAGTACTCATAACAAGAAGTCAAACGCAGTCTCATAAACACGGGCAGGTAAAGTTGACTTGTGATGGGCGCCACAAGTACGAAGCAAACACAAATCATCCAGAATTGTGCACCGCCAATATACATCTCTGCTGGGTTTCCTAACAACTCTATGGCTGTTATGAAACTGAAATTAAGTAATGTTTATATTTAAATACATTCAGACAAGACGTAAACTATTGCGTAGGTACATTAAAATGTGATTTACCTTGCAGCAAGGCTTAAGGCCATTGGAAATGTGCCCATGGAGGATCCTCCGAGCAGAAAGTCGTCACTTGTTGTCTGTTTTTCTCCAAAATATCCATAAAAGACACCAATAGCACAGGAGACAACCAGCATAGTAGCCAGGACGCTGTAGTCCTCCCAGTGGAACAGTTGATTAACATCAGTCTCGTTTTGTACAATTGTTCCATTTGCATTTACGTTATTCGGCGTCGCTGTCGTAATGGTACCATAGCACACAAATAACAATGCCGATATCTGAAAAAAAAATTCACCCGATAAGGAAATCATATATGAAGAGTCATAATAATTTACTTTAAAAACGAAAGTTTAAACCGACTTCAATTCAGTACTTCGCCAAGCCACGTAGGTACATGAAAATTTCCACATTTCCTTTCCAATTTACCACATGAACTGCTTTCCGAGAGCAAATGCGTTGATTATTACAGAAAAAATCCAAGTCGCTATATGTGGGCTGATAATATTTGAGGAGTTCCGTTAATTCCTCAAGGATCTCAGAATTGACACTTCATTAATGCGTTGATTATTACAGAAAAAATCCAAGTCGCTATATGTGGGCTGATAATATTTGAGGAGTTCCGTTAATTCCTCGAGTATCTCAGAATTGACACTTCCTTAATGCGTTGATTATTACAGAAAAAATCCAAGTCGCTATATGTGGGCTGATAATATTTGAGGAGTTCCGTTAATTCCTCAAGTATCTCAGAATTGACACTTCATTAATGTGTTGATTATTACAGAAAAAATCCAAGTTGCTATGTGTGGGCTGATAATATTTGAGGAGTTCCGTTAATTCCTCAAGTATCTCAGAATTGACACTTCATTACTGCGTTGATTATTACAGAAAAAATCCAAGTCGCTATATGTGGGCTGATAATATTTGAGGGGTTCCGTTAATTCCTCAAGTATCTCAAAATTGACACTTCATTACTGCGTTGATTATTACAGAAAAAATCCAAGTCGCTATATGTGGGCTGATAATATTTGAGGAGTTCCGTGAATTCCTCAAGTATCTCAGAATTGACACTTCATTAATGCGTTGATTATTACAAAAAAATCCAAGTTGCTATATGTGGGTTGATAATATTTGAGGAGTTCCGTTAATTCCTCAAGTATCTCAGAATTGACACTTCATTAATGCGTTGTAATCAACATAGCAACAATACAACTTGGATTTTTTCTGTAATAATTTACAGAAAAAATCCAAGTTGCTATATGTGGGCTGATAATATTTGAGGAGTTCCGTTAATTCCTCAAGTATCTCAGAATTGACACTTCATTACTGCGTTGATTATTACAGAAAAAATCCAAGTTGCTATATGTGGGCTGATAATATTTGAGAAGTTCCGTTAATTCCTCAAGGATCTCAGAAAAGACACTTCATTAGTTGCTACTTCAACGGAATCATGTCATAATTTTTGACGTCCTTTACATCCTTGAGTCCTTTCTTTACATCCTTCCATAAGTCCATAAGTAATCTGTGGTCTTCATCATCAGTTCCACTTCACCAAAATTGCGATTTCCGAAGGTAAATACCTACACGAGTTATAATAGAAAATACCGAAATCATTACACACGTGCCTATAAAAGTTGAGGGTTGCCCTCGATTTCCCTGGGATCCCATCATCAGATTCTGACTGTGCTCACCTGAATAACTTGAAACAATACGATTAAAGGTCTATACGCTCCTATAAAATTTCAAAAAATATCCTTTAACTCCTAACCGTTGAGGAGTTGTACCTACCTTCCATCATCAGCCCACCAACATAAAGTGATGACTTCCAGACGCAAATACTTGAATAGCTTTAGAAAATACATGAAACACGTATTACGTGCCTGTTAAATTTGAGGGCTGCCCTCGATTTCCTTGGGATCCCCTCATCAGATCCTGACTTGGTGAAAATGGGACCATCTCAGGAGTGTACTAGTATATACATTTTCGAATAAAATAATAATTTTTAAAATCGGTCCACAATTGAAGGAGAAATCGGCGAATATACCTACATAAAAAAAACACAGTGCAACATATAACTTCCTCCTTTTTTGAAGTCGGTTCATAAAATAAAAGAGTTCTAACACCGTTCATAATATTTTATTTTAGGCGCATCTTCAAATTAGCTTCCATACCTGGCATCTATTAAATAAAGCGCATTCGTATCAATCACGTCGTAAAACGTGAAGTGTATAATTGCATAATCGGTGAGTGGGCGATACAAGCCGCTAAATGAAATAATTTTCGCTGGATCAATTTAACACCATCGGGCGCATTATTTTTCAATTACGGAATATCCAATGCCGTGACCGTGTACATATTTAAATTTACTACAAACATTTTTATTATGCTGTTATGGAAGAATGAATCAAGCTAAGTGAGTTTGAATCGCACACAATAATTTTCTTAGTCATACGAAGCGATAACAATAACGTGGGGCGTAGCGAAATAATCCGGTTGAGATCTGGCTGAAGCCTCCACGAACCGGATGGTTCCGGAAAGCTTAACTACGCTCTGTGTCCTATTACATACACGCATGAGCATTCCTCTAGGGCGATGGTGACGTAGCGTGCCTACATTCCAAATAATTAAATACGATTATTTTATTTCGTCACTCAAGCTGTTGAACATGTTCTAGGTATAAGTATTATTATTCATTTTGACAGCAAGAATTGCGTAACAAATAATGCGAATTTAAGCTACAACTTATGATCGTGGGTTAATTTAACTACATATTATAAAGAAACATTTAATTATAATAATGTTACAGAGTAGGGGGCACAAACGACGTGTAGGTCAGCTGTAGGAAAGTGAACTGTGAGGTCAATCCGGACAAGACCAATCAGACTAGATGGCAAAAACGTTGCCAACATGAGGACAAAGACGGAATACCCATACTGGCTAGTTATTTCACCAGACAAGAGCTGCGGACACTGCCGTGCATTCTGTTTCCCATTGCAGTCAAGTTCAACTCATTAGCGATTAATTGCGAATTTATGACAATTAGTTTCTTTTCGGTTCTGTGAACATCGCAGTTCTATCCTAACCTACATTTCTGGTAGCTGTTCGGTTCTGTAGGGGTCGCAGTTCTAACTAAACCTAATCTACTTTTCTGCTAGTAGTTGGATTATGTATTTTGACTAATTAATGGCTTGCCAAATAGTACATGACCGAAGAATTCCCTTACTTCAAAAATTAACTACTTGTTCCCCATGCATATATATTTCCATCAAACACCTTTAAAAAAAGCTGTAATTTGTTTTCTGGTCTTTGACTGAAGTTACAGTTCCGTTACTTTAAAATTGTCTTGTTCCCCGTACAAACTTCCAACTCCTTTTAGCCCCTTTACGGGATGAATGTCGTTTAATACGCTTAAGGAATCAATTTCTAAAACGCGGAATTTCGCTTTCTAGTCTTCAAACAAACAGTCTAAAACCGAAGTTACGAATCTCTTACTTTAAAAATATTATCATGCTTAACTTTGAACCCCCTATTAACCATCTTAGGCGATGAATAAAATAAAAAAAACGCTGAAATCATTTTTCTAATCTTTAAACAAATAGTCTAAAACCGGGGTAATAAATCTCTTAGTTAAATTTTTTTTGCTCTCCATACAAACTTTGAACCCCCTTTTAACCTTTTAGTCAGAAAACACTGAAATTAGTTTTCTACTTTTTAAACAAACAGTCTTAAACTGAAGTTACAAATCTCTTACTTTAAAAATGTCTTGCTTTGTAAACAAACTTCGAACCCCCTTTTAACCTTCTTAAATGATGAATTGATGAATAAAAAAAACGCTGAAATATTTTTTGTAGTCTTTACATAGACAATCTAAGATAATTAAAAAAAATGCTTTCCATACAAACTTTAGAGTTTAGACCCTCTTTTGACGCCATGCTTTTGCTGTCTTTTAACATACAGGTGAAGACCGATGTTACAAGTCACTTACATTAAAATTTTCTTGCTCTGCATATAAACTTTGAAACCCCTTTTAACCCCCTTAGGGGTAAAACTTTCTAAAACGCTGAAAGTACTTTATTTGTATTCTAAATAATAAAGTAATCTTTCTACAAAGTTTTAAGTCTCTAGCTCAAAAAAAAGTTTGCTCCCCATTTTAACCGCTTTATAGGTGGAATTTTCCAAAACTTTGAAAGTACTTTTTTTGTATTTTAATAAGTAATCTTTCTACAAAGTTTAAAGACTAGCCAAAAAAATGTGTTTTGCAACCCTTTTTAACCCCCTTAGGTGTGGAAAATTCTAAAACACTGAAAGACTATTTTGTATTTTAATAAGTAATCTTTCTACAAAGTTTTAGTCTCTAGGCCAAAAAAGAAGTTTCCCCCCATACAAACTTTGCAGCCCTTTTTAACCCCCTTAGGGGCAGAATTTTTTAAAACGCTGGAAGCACTTTATCTGTATTTTAATAAGTAATATTTCTACAAAATGTTAAGTCTTTAGCTTTAAAAAAAAGTTTCCTTCATACAAACTTTTCACCCTTATTTAACCCCCTTAGGGGTAGAATTTCCACAAATCCCTTCTTATCCGTTGCCTGCGTTATAACAGGTAGTAATGGTGTAAATTTCATGTTTCCAGTCCCAGTAGTTACGGCTGTACGTTGATGATCAGTCAGCAACTCTTCTTTTTTCGCTTTGCTACCACTTACGAAAAATTGCTAGAATAGGGGTAGATTGAATATTTTTTACGATGCCATTCGAACCAGTTTTTTAAGAGGAACAAATGTTTGTACATATGAGCAACTACAATTAAAGAACTTAAATACCCAAAAATTTGAGACAAAGATTGACCTCGCTGGCGGCAGCCCAAAACGCTTCATACTAATTGACATAAAGGTATGACGTCACATCTGCTATTTCAATACTAATCGTTGTATGGAAAATCAAGTAAATTGCTGTTTCGGTCACGAAATACTGCGTCTAGGTCCATAGTTGCCATACAATTTTGTTTGTATAAAAGCGTAAGGATTCTATTGGTTGCTTGAAATGTACTCTTGGACAATAAATAAAAAATGCATATTTTTCTAAACTTTCAAGTTCCATATCTTTTCATGATTTTAATTATATTTTTTAATTTATACTTCATTATAAAAGTCAAAGTCAAAGTCAAAGTGATTTATTCTTCAATTTAGGCATATTACATGCACCTATGAATGTCGATAAACTACTCTACTATAATAATATTTTGATGGTTTACTATACATTTAGCAACACACTACGTTATCAATTGTAACATGAGTCTACACCCCAATTGTATCTATCTCTTTTGTCATTGTTATTTTTTTCATAATTTTAATAATAAACCGTTATTATATGAATATTATTATTTATATGTAAATATTATCTGAACCCTATATGCGTACATGATGGAAATTTAGGAAGTAATTAAGTAATTACAAATTTATAATGTTTAACTGGCAATTATTCTTGTTTGACTTAGCAATTTATATCAACTATTTTTCAAATGTTAGGTTTAGTTTCTTTGTAAATAATTCAAACACAATTCATATTACTACTTTTTTATTATTTTTACTATACTATTTTTTTATTTTTTTATATATTTTTTATTAATGAAAAAAAAACACCCCATGGAGTAACGTAGGTACAGTCAAGAGCAAAAGTAAGTTATCACTTGTACCTACCTTATTCCATTGCGATAAGGTGAAAAAATGATAACCTACTTTTGCTGTTGACTATACTTATAACTTATCCTCCTCCCGCACCCACAACGCAACACTGCAAACTACTCTCTTTTTGGACCGGAGATGACTTTAGTAGGTACCCGTACCCACCACAGGTTTTAATAAAGAAAATCAAATTTCGGAACAATAATTTCTTACCTACTATCATTAACTCACAGTTATTACATACGTATACATGGGCGGTAAAACAAATAATATCTCAGAACCTACCTATTTGACGCCCGAGACGAAGGCCTTTATCGCCTATGATAAATATGCGATCTGAGGATTTCTTTATCATCGTCCGTGGTGGGTATATTAAACGTTAACCGGTATCTTGATGAAAATGTAGACACGCGAGAATGGAATTTTGCCAAGAAACAAACCACAACATGACACGCATAGAGATTTTGGATCTTTGTATTTTTATACAATGGTCTTTTGAATGGCATGAAAGTCCCTGCACTAGCTTTCATATTTCCATTACGTAATAAAATAACATAAAATTATAAGATTTCCTGTCGTTACATGGTCACTTGTATTTTTTAATTTTTAACTTAGGTAGTAAGCTAGTAAGTACCGACCTAAGTAGGCTAGATTAAATCCAAACGTTCATTGGCAAATGTTTAAAACTTTAAACATATTAAATTAGACCGTATTTTTTAATATTTTACTTTTAATGCATCTCGGCGATACAAGGATCCTTTACAAGAAAGGTATACCTACAGTAGGTACCTAGGTACTTAGGAAGTCTAACGATTGTCAAGTTCAGAGAAAGAAAAAAAACTATGATCAAATAAAACTTCAGTTTTCATACTTACTGGTTTACTTATACATATATTGAAACTGCCCAAAAGTAAGAAAACTTCAAATGGAACGAGATGGGATACTTATTGTAGGTAAATGCGATTTTGTCGAAGAGACCCGTGTCCCCGACCTACCATGCACGATATAGGTACCTAAGGTGAGGCAGGTAGCAGTCAAAGGTTAATCGTGATTTAGCTAATTATCGGTGGTAGAAGTGGGCATGTTAGAAAAATCGTCTAATTACTTTTGGACGGCGGCTAGCGAGCACGAATGGTTGTTCCATCACCTTCACTTATTTAATTGCCGTTTTGAAATATTCGATGTGCAACATTTAAAAATAGTTTTGGGTCAACTAGAAAATATGTAGTTATCTATGTATTTTTGGATTTATGTGGATTTTATCATTTCGCAATGATCAATTGGAGCAAGAGAATAGACGAACTATACGAGCATTAGGTGAAATTTACAGTTAGGTACCTATTTTACTGAAAGAAGTTTGTTTAATATAAATAGATAATTTTAACCCCACCAGCTTACATAATGGTTCAGTCTTAAAGGTCCACTTCATCCTGTAGCGTGGAAACTGGAAAGTTATTTTTGAATTTCGAACGTGAGCATCACTATCGCGAGATTTAACTTTTTTCTATTTGCCCAGTCATAAAAAGAAGACCAAAATAATTATTAAATGCTTTGATTTGGATGAAATGTGAACAACCTTTATTGAAAATGAGTATAAAGTCCATATGACTTGCATTTACATTTACTATTTTCCTCGCGATGACGAGGTGAAAAGTTACATGTGTGTTTCGCTCGGAAGCAAAATTGTTTGCCGTCTCGTGTATGAAAGCCTCGCTATGCTCAGGATTGTACTTTTGAACCATTCGCTCATGTTTCAATCTTACAATTCTTCGCTTGCTCGGCTTTCATTACAAGTTGCCAAACAACAACTTTGCAGGCTTGCATAACAAATAACTAAAAATGGTTTTCAAATTAGTCCCAATTCCCAGCAATAGCATTGCACCGGTCTACGAGCCTACGGGAAACACGAATAAGCCTGCATACGTTGGTTATTGAAACTTTAAAGTTAGAAAAGGTGGGTGAGATCTATCACTGTATCTAAAAATGAATTAATGTAATATTAGTGATTTCCTTATACGTCTCATTTTGTAATGTTATCTTGAAAGACAACTTGGTTTAAATTTATTTTACTATTTCATTAGTTTTATAAGTCTTGCCTTGTTTTCTCTTTTTTTTGGATATTTGGGTATACCTACCATATTTATATTCCTTGCTACCAAAAATAACAATAGAACACTCACCATAGTTTTGTTAGAGATAATCGAACAATTCATGTGTAACTGTTGTCGCTTTTCCATTTCCGTTGCGCTTTAGTCTCGAGAGCGGTTTCAATCACAATGAGTCGGTAACAAAGCAGAACCGTCTTGTTTACATGTGTTGATGATGATGATCTTGTGATTGATGTTCTGCTGTCGGGTCCCGAACGCACTGTGAGCCAGGACTAGCCGTGATGGGTGCCGACCATGCACACCAATCAATGGTAATTAACTCGCCATGAAGATGGGACAGTTCGTTAACCGAAGTGTGTATCACACGACGACTCGTTGCACGTCTCTTTTCCTCCGATTTCTTTGTTTATTCGCCGTCAAAGCAAATGAGTATCATACAGTAACATAACGTTTTTCAACCTTAATCGACCATGTTTACAGCGATGAATGCCGTTTTGAGTTTATTAAACATCGATAAGAGCGCGAACGGTAAAAAACGAATAAGCTGGCTAAGTTCAGCCATCTATTTATTTAAGGAACATAAATGCTATTTCATGAAAGTCTACCTTGGATTATTATCACTAGTGCCTAAGTAATAAATGTAATAATATTCATTTACGTTTTAACGAATATGCCACATATTATATTCGCACCTCCATGCTTCACTTTTTAAGTACATAGGTACATTAAAATATTAAAGATAAAAAAATGAGATACCATATTTACGTTTAAAGTTAAAGTAGATATAAGTTTTTCTTCCATTTGTTTTTTCTAGAAGAAGCACATCAACATCATATTTGTTCTGAGAATCATAGATCTTCTCAATCCTTTTTATCCTTGACCTGTATTATTATGGGTACACATGTTGCACTAAAAATTGTCACTGAGCACTTTATTGACGGACTTACATCAATGAAGTAATTTATCTTCCTCAAAGGCGTTATTAATAGCAGAAAACTTCCGTTTCTAACGTGTTGCCGGGCTACTACTTATAGCGAGGCGAGATCAATCGATCACAGTTTTCACAGTTAAACACTAGACTAACTGTAATAAGTAAGTATAGGTTTTTTTCCAATGGTACGAATATATAGGTACCTACCTTCCTTGTGTTATACCATTTATAACGTTCCCGTTGTTTATTTTTAATACCGCATGTTAAAATCGAACATAGAATAGAATAGAATAGAATAGAATAGACGTTTATTGCAAACCATGGTTTTTTTACAAAGATGTTACAAAATAAAAATGTATCTCATGGACCCTGGTAGGGTATAGCAATAGTTCTTAAAAACTAGTTTATATACTCTAGTGCATACATCAATTAGGTAACCTAATTATATTATATAATTACTAAGTAGGTAGTAGTAGGTGTTATGATATTACAGTAGGTCTTCCTGCAGGAACTCTGAGACAGTATAGTATGCTTTTTTTATCAGAAATGTTTTTAGTTTGCTAATGAAAGAGTTATTTTTTTCTATATTCCTTATATTTGACGGTAATTTGTTGTAAATATTGATCGATCTGTAATATGGGCCTTTCTTGTAAATGTCTAAAATCGGTTCCGGTGCGATTAGTTTGTCTCTGCGACGTGCACTTTTGTTGAATTTATATAAATGAAGATTATTTCTAACAAACGTGGCGATTTCCAAGATGTATAGAGATGGTAGAGTCAAAATTTGTAGGTTTATGAAATGTGGTTTGCAAGTTTGAGTTTGTGGAATGTTAACTAATATTCGGACGCATTTTTTCTGGGCTATAAATATATTGTGTGCGTCTGTGCTATGTCCCCATAATATGATACCATAGCGGAGCCACGATTGTGTGTATGCGTGGTAGGCTGACAGGGCGCATTCTGTGTTTGTGTTTGATTTTAAGATGTATAAAGCGTAAATAAAGCTGGATACTTTGGATTTTATTCTATCTATATGTTTTTTCCAGTCAAGGTGAGTGTCTATTGTCAGTCCTAGTAGAGTAAATTCAGTATAAACTGCAATAAACTTAAAAATACATATGTATATAGAATGGTAATATGATCATTGAAAAATATACGGGTAAGTATTATAAGTTTTAGGTAGGTGTAGGTATTTACCTTTTATTTTGCTACGCGAAACCCTTGAATCGTATTCTAATCTTGAAATATAGAGGTGGTAGGTAACCCAGCAAAGTAGTTATAGTTATTGGTTATACAAGGGTGCAAAGTTATATTTTAACCGCGAGTGTGGAATTGAAACACGAGCCAGCGAATGGATTCTAGGGTTGAACCACGGGCAAGCGAATGGATTATATGGTTGAACCACGAGCGAAGCGAGTGGTTCGAAAATAGAATCCTGAGCGTAGCGAGTGGTTCAAAAATAGAATCCTGAGTAAAGCGAGTGTTGCAACACACGAGACGTCAAAATAACTTGCACCTGTGTGTAACACAAATATTTTCACCTCACTAAACCGATGAAAATACTACATAAGAAAAACAACTGAAATATGTATAATCAGCCTTTATTTTAACTAGTAATTACACAAATAACACAATTATTATGCAACGTTAAATCAGATATTGTGGTTTCACATTTTTGTACGGTTTTTTTTTACAGTTTTAAGTGTTTAAGGTAAAATCATTTAATAAAATTGTTTGCACTATATGTTTTTAATTGATTGCGTCCACACCTGTTTTGATCAGACAATTTAATCAGATGGCCGAAAATTGTGCTGTCTGGACTGGCCTTTACGTGTTTATTATGTTTAAAAAAACCGGTCAAGTGCGAGTCTGACTCGCGCACCGAGGGTTCCGTACGACCAAGGAACTCGGTATTTACAGTAAGGGAAATGTATGCACGTACCATCGTAGAACCCTGTCGCAATTGACAGGCCGCCGTCACTCGAACTCGAGTTCTACGGTACTTATTTATTGCTATAGAGTTCTACGGTGGTACGTTAATACATTTCCTTTACTGTATGTTGGTTTTTCAGCGATAATTCTTTATCAAGTGAATTAATTTCGATAATTCTTTTTTTATTTGCTAGAAGGTACTTTCAGAACACTTTCATATGAATTTGAAGGAAAAACATTAAACACAGAAGTATTAAATTACAAACAAAATTAACATATGATTTTTGATGAATAAAAAATAATTACGCTAGATAGAGGTCTCGTTATAGTTTTCCGGTAATATTCACGTTAATATTAATCATATATATTATTTTCAAATTTTTCGCTTGGGTAACTTCGGAGATAAGTGGGGGGAATGGTATTTTTTTCAACATTTTTCTTTATAAATCAAAACTTTACCATGGTAGAAAAAAAAACAAAAACTGTTTTAGAATGTACAATTCAAGCCCTTTCATATGATACCCCACTTGGCCTACTAATTAGACTTTTAATTTTTGCCCCCCCCTCTTATCCGCCCTTTTTTATACAAATAAAAGTATATATTAAAAATTTTCATTTTTCATACACGAAGATTAGCTTTGTATACAACTATTCCAAATTTCAAATCGATAGCATTAGTAGTTCCTGAGATATTTGACTTTGTGACAGACAGACAGACGGACGGAGTCGCACCATAAGGGTTCCGTTTTTACCTTTTTGGTCCGGAACCCTAAAAAGTAACTAATAACACGTTCGGAGTTCAAATATTCTTTGCCCATATGTGGATAAAATGCAGTTTTGCTATCTGTTTTTAAAGAATAAAAAAGGTCTTTCCGAGCTAGTGAGGTGAAAAAGTATTTACCTTCTTAATGAAATATTATTTTGAAGTTTCTGAATGTTAATATATCTGTTTCGCTATATCGATTTGTAGTGTTTTACTAACAAAACTAGTAGGACAGAAAGATTGCAAGATTGCAATAAAAGAAGCCATTTTGTCCGAGACGCAGGCGATGATTGATTATGATTAGGTATAATATTTTCAATCAATAATTTAAAAAAACCGGCCACGTGCGTGTCGGGCCACGCCCAGTGTAGGGTTCCGTTTCCGTAGTTGCCTGTCTGTCTTTGTTACATTGACACGCGCGCGCCTTCTCAACCCAAAATTATAGGAAAGTTGGCCTTTCTAAGTACAGTTTTAAGTTGGTCGACTATGAAGTCATTAAATAGTTATGTCTAGGCTTAGGACATTTGGTAGCATGCATACCGTGGTTCTAAAATCCATGGAGTCGCCGAATGTGAAATTTTGGAAGTGAACTTCAAAGTATGAAGTCATATTAAAGGCTTAGGACTTTTTGAAACATATCATGCTTCTATATTCTATGGAATTTTTAGTTGTAAAATAATATATAATAAAGACAAAAAAACATTTAATAAAAATAGTATAATGTGATATATTAATTTACAATGCATTTTATAACGGTGATATAAAAATTAAACCTAGAAAATATAACGTTAATTTCAACAGACGAAACGTGATCGACTATATTTTTCTTAATTATATTTTAATTCTTTAAATGGCTCTATCCAGTATTTAATCTCGGAAGTAGGAATGTTATTCATTAATTAAGGTACAAAAATCGGGCTCGCGTATTATATATATAGATAGATAGATTATTTTACATTGTCATCTAAAGTCAAAACAGGAGTTAGGTACGTCACGTGACGTCACACAGCCAAGGTCACGTGGTCAGCGCACGGTAGATTCTTTAAATTAAAATTTTAGTACTTTTTCAATAAAAAATTAAAAATTGGAGACCTTATTGCAAATCTCCAGCATGAGACGAATCGAACGACATATCATTTATCAAAATCGGACCATAACTGTAGATCTGATGGCATGTACAAAAATCGGGCTCGCGTATTATATATATATAGATAGATATAGATGGGGAACATATGTGACGTAATGGTACCCTATGGCGGTGGTTTCGGAGACGGAATGTTTCGCAAAAGTGGATAATGACGATTTTTTATCGATGTTTCGAAAACTATACCTAAGATGTAACATTTGTTGGCACAGTTTTATTTTAGTACTTATTATGTTAATTACAAGTCCGTTAATTTGGTCCTACGGTTTAGTAGAAAAAGCCTACATGCATCTATAATAAAATAAGGTACTACAGTAAGCTTACATAAGGAAGCCATTTTCGTTTCAAACAATCCATACGAATATTATAAATGCGAAAGTAACACTGTCTGTCTGTTACCTTTTCACGCTTAAACCGCTGAACCGATTGAGATGAAATGTGGCGCAGAGATACTTTGAATTCCCCACCCAAAATGCATCACCTAAAGGGGTGAAAAGGGGAAGGGGGGGCGAAAGTCTGTATGGAGTTACGATATAAACGAGTTCCGCGGGGACTTTTTCCGTTACTTTGAATACTCAAACTTCTTATAGGTTTTCCTGTAATCTTTAGGCAAAGAACTGTTTTCCATATTTTTTCAGAATTTTAGGCCTAGTAGTTTCGGAGATAAGGGGGGGGGGGGTGGTCAATTTTCGTCCTTTTTTCCTAAATTGTATCAAATCTGTATTTGCTAAAATTATAAAAAAAACTGAGGTGCTTGCAACAACCCCTTTCATTTGATATGTCACACAATACAGTTTGCAAAACTTTTTTTTTAATTTTCCAGTATACCCAAAGTGGTGCCGGTTAATGTACGGCCCGATAATACGCGTCCACGGTATCTCTATCTCTTTTTAACTTATGCTAAAAAAGAGAGAGAAAGATAGATGGACGCGTATTATCGGGCCGTACATTAACCGGCACCCCCAAAGTGGCCCTCTCATTCATTAATTTACTTTACGCGTCCATCTTTGGGTCACCAATTTCCATATGTGTACCAAATTTCAACTCAATCGGTCCAGTACTTTCGGAGCAAATCGGCTGTGACAGACGGACAGACAGACAACCGAGTGATCCTATAAGGGTTCCGTTTTTTTTCCTTTTGAGGTACGGAACCCTAACAAATTAAGTCCAATTGAGAAATTCCTTCATTATGAAAATCTTACGTAGGTACTAAACTAAATAACTTATTTATTTTTAAATTTTACACTACTTTACGAACGACAGACGAAACCCTTACCTCGCTCTACCATTATAGCTGTCCCCAGTTTATTTCTTGTTGATTAACTAGTATTTGGTATCAATTAACATAGGGTCGTTCTCGTGTCAAAATTTAAGTATGAAAACGTTTTGAGCTAGGTACCTATATTATAATACCATACAGATTGAGTAAAACAAAAGTCGTCTTTCCTGAGGTCAATAGTTAAGGGCTTCCGTGCATAGAAAAATGTTTTGATTGCATGAAATCATATAAGAGGGGATGCCGTTTATACGGATTAAGAGGCCATCAAAAATTAGGCTTAGAAGGAACGCGAACCTAAATCTCTGTATGACACATTTAGCTCCTCAGATTCTGTAAAAAAATATCCATTTGGATACATAAAGCTCTTTAGATAGAGCCATTTATGTACACCTACACACCACATATCTACTCGTACCATATGATATCAATAATGCCCTATAACCTAATTTTCTAAATACTACATTATTCCTTCTCATTTATCTATATTCGTACATATACATTCTACACAAGTAGAGTCGATATAAAGTTTACTTCATATGAGTGAACAATGTACTTGTCCAGCTCCAGCTTAACATCTTTAGAGTAATAAATTTCTGTCAAAATTTTCATTTTTGGTACAAGCTTTTATTGCTGACTGTACTTTTCTGTATACCGTCATCGACTACTCATTGAGACCGGTTAAGTACTGAATTCCCATGACCATCTTCTGTCTCCATCATCAGATTAGCTCGATGGTACCTAATAATGAATAGTCATCCAAACTATAGGTAGGTACCTATACCCAGCATTTCTGCTCAATCGGTTAAAGATATCTAATTCAAAATTTATTTGCAACTTTTGACGGACAACTTACATATTTACATACGAACAGGTCAAGTTAATAATATACAGCTTGTAAAAAGTGTGATGATGGATGAATGCAAATAAACGATAGGATAGCGTGTTGCCCCCGCGTAACGAACAAGTGACGAGCGGTGCACCGTAGGATAGGAGACTGCGCGCGAGCACCATTGCATTGCGCAAGGTGCGTACATTACATGTGAACCATCGAAAGTACCCCCTCCTCCGGATATGGAACGCGCATCTCTTATAAACACTGGTGGCGCCTGAACACTGGACACTACCTAAAGCTACGTCTTCCTCAAAGCGTGTATCCAGGATGTGTGAAAAAATGGTAGGTGTTTAACACGGTACAGTGCCGTGATCAACGGCTCCTGACATAGTGATCTGGTGATATAATTAATCAGTGCATTCATAGCGTCAGTGACAGTGCAGACAACCACCGCTCCTTTGGCTAATGCCAGTCAAACCTTACAAAATTAAATTAGTCGATGTTTGAACGCAAATTTGTGTGTGCAGGTACTAAAGTCGCTGATGCTGGCGGCGGTGGTAGCGTGCGCGGTGGCGCGGCCGGAGCCGCCGTCGTCGTACGGAGCCCCGTCCCCCTCGTATAGCGCGCCCTCGTCCTCGTACGGCGCGCCCGCCCCTCAGTATGGACCACCGCAGCAGCAGCCCATTGTGCACAAGCACGTATACGTGCACGTGCCGCCCCCGGATAACGAGTACCCGGCCGCACGCAAGCAGATCTACGTGCCTCCTCCCCAGAAGCACTACAAGATAGTGTTCATCAAGGCGCCGACCCCGCCGACGCCGACCGCGCCGATCATCCCCGCGCAGCCACAGAACGAGGAGAAGACCCTGGTGTACGTGTTGGTGAAGAAGCCCGAGGAGCAGCCAGACATCGTGATCCCCACGCCCGCGCCCACGCAGCCCGCCAAGCCCGAGGTCTACTTCATCCGGTACAAGACTCAGGTATGACCGACTACACATTTTTTTTGCTAGTGACATTATAGTTCTAAAATACAGCATAATTCTAATCTGATAGATTTAGAATCAATTGAATCTAATCTTTATCAAAAAAACCGAGTTTTCCCTGAAAAACTGTCTCCAAAACCTGTAAATTTTATATGCGACATAAACAAAACCGTAGACGTATTTTTCTCTTTGAAAACTTCCAAGACAAACGCGGGAAATTTTTTTTTTCCCAATTCGTCAGAAATTAAAAATTCTATACGATGTAAATATCTTCTTTCTTTTCTTTCTAAACATAATTCAAAAATCTGTTCTGGCTTGTGCTAATGAAGCCCTTTCATACGACCCAACATTGCGTTGTTCCCCTAAAAATAATCGATTTACTTATTACGAAAAATTCAAAAAAATACTTTTACGCGTGTTTCTCTGCGAAGTTTACAAATCGAAAATTATATATTTTATAGACTGATTTCGGGGAAACCTTGGAAATATTTCAGAGACTCAATACCATCATTATTTACAAACCTACAAGTTTGTGAGTGCGCGAGTCCGACTCGCATCTGACCGTTTTTAGGGTTCCGTACCAAAACGGGAACCCTTATGATGCGACTGTCCGTCTGTCACAACATTCACAACGTTAAATATCTGAGGAACTACTTATGCTTACAATTTGTAAAATAATTGTAAAGAAGACTATGGAAAATGATAATTTTAACCTATTTTCCATCAAAAATTACTAATATGAGAGAGGCAAAAAATCAAACTCTCTAATTATTAGGTCAAGTAGGATATCATGCGAAAGCACTTGAGTTACCCATACCCATCCTAAAACCGCACCAGCCCCCCCCTCTCCGTCCAAATAATAATCCTAGGCTAGGGGCACGGCAGCGACAGAAATAGCGGTAACGTTGGTCATCATCATCAGACAGTTTTTCCAAAGGTCAAATACCATACCAATATTTGAAAATCATAATCCAACTATTTAATTATCAATCTGAAAAAACCGGACAAGTGCGAGTTCAACTCGCGTGGTGAGGGTTCCGTATATAATCTAAATTTCATAAGTGTTTTTGAATACTCAAACTTCTTATAGGTTTTCCTGTAATCTTTAGGCAAGGAACTATTTGCCATATTTTTTTCAGAATTTTAATCCCAGTAGTTTCGGAGATAAGGGGGGGAACGGTCAATTATCGTCTTTTTTTACTACTTCAAATCTGTTTACGCTAAAATTATAAAAAAATATATCTGACATGCTTACAACAACCCCTTTCATTTGATATGTACTTACACATGTGTACCAAATTTCATCTGAATCGGTCCAGTAGTTTCGGAGCAAATCGGCTGTGACAGACGAACAGACAGACAATAAGGGTTCCGTTTTTTCCTTTTGAGGTATCGGAACCCTAAAAATGCAGCCGATAATGGGTTACGCAAACTTATAATTTTGCAAAAGGTTAAAGTGTAGTGTGCAATGCTATGAATAATAATAAAATTGCTGTTTGTAGTTGGGATTTTGACATATCTAGGTACTTTACTTAGCTACTTACACGCCATTTTCTTGCGTAGTGTAGTGGTGGGAGGGATCTCATCTAAAGTCAAGTTTGCCATTATTGTTGCCCTTTAGGAAATTGTATGATGAGCCAATTGCAATTCATGAAGATTATGGTAGACTATAGGTTATTGTAGAAAAAATTAGGTATGCTGTACATGAAAAAAAAAATCTTATTAATCAACAATAAAAAAATATTTATTAAATTACTTACCTACTTATTTAGATATACCTACATTAAACTACGAACTGTGTGATTGTGAAGGCATACATTTTCTAAAGGGCAAGTATATGGTACATTTGGCTTTACATGGGATCTTACGACTTTTCGGCGAAGTATTTTCGAAGTTCTTACAATAACAGAAATTGGGTTGTATTTTTACCGTTAGGTAACTAATAGCATTTACAATATACTATAGTGGATGACATGGGCACTTTATGTCAAAGTGACATGGCTTAAATTCGAATGACGAAAAATTCGCTTAGTTCGTTCGTATCTCTATTTAACCTACATGCAACGTCGAGGACTACCAGAGGGCCTACCGCGAAACGATTTTCGTTTTCGTTCGTGTATCTCCGTCTCTGTCGCTTGAACTAGCAAGTGCGACAGAGACGGAGATATACGAACGAAAACGAAAATCATTTCGCGGTAGGCCCTCTGGACGTTTACCCTCAATCATTGAGTATTACCCATATCTCCACGAAATTAATGATCATTTTGGCTCCTGCAAATTGACATTAATGTATGATATACGGTGCAAGTTGTAATCGTAAAAGGTTGAAACCAGCATGCCTCTACTATTAAAACCGTAATTTTACGGGAGAAGTATTACAACTTAGCGATAAATTTACAGTCTATATAGCTGCTTAATAGCATAAATAATGGTTATGCTCTAGAGATGGTTATTAGAGTGCAATTTGCTATGAACGTGTATGTTTGTGATTGCGCGAGATTGAAGCCCTGCCGCGGTGATTAAGCGGGGAGATGCGCTCGCGCTGCCTTTGTGAAAGTGTGCGCGAACGTTTCCTGGAATGTTCCAGGAAGTCGCTACACAATCTGCATAAGTCTAACACACCCGCGATCATCATTATGTTGACGCAACCGTGGATGCTACTGTCCTCAAACATTAGGTACCCAAGTAATGAGTGCTATGATAGTGTCGCAACGCAAATGGACTATTGTAACATTTGTAACAGATCTTCGTGGCCGGCTGGAGTTAAAAGACTAGATCGGATACCTTGAATTCTGTATGGATAGATATATTCGATAATAATAATAATGTGTGATATAGTCTGCTGGTAATATTTAGCCTAATATTTAGATGCTTACGACTGACAAGACGCACATATTATATAATAGAACTCATTTTCAATTCTAAGTCTAGCTAGGTATGAGCATCTCATGGTATGTACATGCGACGAAAAAAATGCTAATATCTAGTTCTGTTTGCTAGAATAATAAGGCTATAAACATCGGTGATAACATGTTAAGTTTTTTTAGACATTCGGTCGTCGGTTCGGGAGTCGGACTCGCGCACCGAGGGTTCCGTTTCTTTTGATTGCGTTGACATAGAAGTTTGATTTTGTTACAGCTTAAAGGTATTAGGTATATTTAGACCTGAGTATTTGATATGAATTTCAATTTAATACCTCTACGCGTTTATGAGGAAAGGGGTAGTAACTTTAAAATTACTACCCCTACATAAGACGTTGCTTCGTACCAAATTTCAAGATTCTGAGTTCACCGGAAGTACCCTGTAGGTTTTGATTCCCTTGCGAGTTCGAAAATTTGCGGCATAAACGGCTGTATCTTTTGATTGCATTGGCTTAGAAGTTTGATTTTTTCACAGCTCTAAGGGACAGTAGAGCTGAGTATTTGATATAAATTTTAGCTTGATACCTCCACGCGTTCCTGAGAAAAAGGGTCTTGACAGACGGACGGACGGACAACAAAGTGATACTATAAGGGTTCCGTTTTTTCCTTTTTCAAAAGATATCCTATATTTTGATTTTTGGATGTTTATTACTCAATCACGCTTAAACGGCTGATCCGATTTAGATGAAATTTTGCACGAAGATAGTTTATAGCCTGGATTAAACTATAGAATAGTTTTTATCCCGGGTCTACGCAGATGAAGTCGCGGGCGAAAGCTAATAGTATATAATATAACTATAAAGTTACTGTTAAACCCTAATAAATCGGTAAATCACCATATTACACTTGTATTGGAGACCGTATTGTTTGTGATGTACCTAATTAAAAAAACCGGCCAAGTGCGAGTGGGACTCGCGCACGAAGGGTTCGGTACCATTATTATGGACTAAGCTTTTGCCCGCGACTTCGTCCGCGCGTAACTCGTTTACATCGTAGCACCATACAAACTTTCGCCCACCCTTTTCACTCCCGTAGGTAATTAATTTTGGGATAAAAACTATCCTTTGTCTTTCCCCGGAATACAAAGTATCTCTGCACCAAATTTCATCTCAATCAGGTTATGTATAATACAATCAGTATAACAAAACCTCTAAGATCTACCGTATTTTTTTATTCTTCAAAAATAATTTGTTAATTAGGTGTTTAATATTTTTACATTTAATATTATAAAAAATGTTTCATGTTTTTCCGTTCATGGGAAGCTGAGAACATTCGTGACAGAACAATGTCTGAAATGATACTGGCTGATTATTTTTTTAATTTAGAGATTTATTACAAGTGGAGAGGTGATGATAAAAACGAGCAAAAAAATCAGGTTTGTTGTATGAGAGCCCCCTTAAATATTTATTTTATTCTGTTTTTTGGTAGGTATTTGTTGTTACAGCGGCAACAGAATATCTGTGAAAATTTCAACTGTCTAAGTAACTATCACGAGATACAGCCTGGGTGACAGACGGACAGACCGACGGACGGACAGCGGAGTATTAGTAATGGTCCCGTTTTTACCCTTTGGATACGGAACCCTAAAAATACCGAGGATGCGCTGTGTTAAGACTGAGTGTGGGACCTGATGCCCTAGCTGTCAGCACAAAATTCATCAAGAAGATCATAAACATCCTTAGAAAAATTAATAACACGTAAACCATAATATTGCATAGTAACAATATATTTCAAAGTTATTTATACTCACAGGCAGAAAATTTGGCCCAAATTAGAAAAAGTTTAATTTATTCAATTTATAGTTTGAAATCACGAAAAGTTTTTGGGCCAAATTTGAGTGAGTGTATAATAGTCTCATAATAGTTAAAAGAACCAAAGTTCGCCCGTATTCCTCGTGGGGTCTTTGGATCAAGACATCATAGTCATAGTTTATAATAAAAAAAAACACAATTAATCCTCAAATCAATAAACGGTCGGCAGTGCGCTTATAATTCTTCCGCACAGTCGTTTGTTTGTAAAAGGTCTTTATTTATCATAAAAAAAACAAGTACAATGTAAGTACACTAACACATACACTTACACACAAAATAAGATTAAAGTTACTTAAAAAACCCGCCAAGTGCGTGTCGGACCACGCAAAACGAAGGGTTCCGTGCCTATACTAAAAAGGTCGTATCGTCATAGAAATTTTACGGCACTTACGTCCTTTTCTTTGAGGAAGGCAGTTTTTCAGCAATATCTCGAAAACCGAATCTTGAACCGATCTTGTTCAAAACAATTTTCGATGAATGAAATTAATAAGCCCTATGTCCATGAATTTTTCCATATTTTTAAAATACACCGTTCAAAAATTAGAGGGGGGGGGACAGAATTTTAGTGACTTTCGGGGCGATTATCTCCGACTATATTCACTTAATCAAAAAAAATGCTAAGAAACCTTATATTTATTTTGAAAGGCCTATCGATTGATGTGCCACACGGGGGGTCACAATGAATTTTTATTTTGACTTTTAGTTTTATGTATGGAGTGCACCCCTAAAAAAAATTTTTTTTGTCATTTTAATTACAAAACTATGTAGCGGCTAACAAAATACACCTATCCTCAAAATTTTATTCAAATACACCTTATAGTTTTCGAGTAAAATGCCTGTGACATACGGACAGACGGACAGACGGACAGACGGACATGACGAAACTATAAGGGTTCCGTTTTTGCCATTTTGGCTACGGAACCCTAAAAACACCAGCGCTTGGCCGCACAGTCGTAAACTATTAGTTGAGAGGGTGAGGTGAGGTTGATGATTGATGAGGCCAAACAGGACGGGTTTTCTTGTGTAGTTTACGAATTACTATGGCCACCTTCTGTATGCATCATCAGATCAGCTCGGTGGTGCCATATTATTGCGATGTCGTTCCAATTTGCAGCTCAATCGGATACTGGCAAGTGGCTGAAAAATATTTTGCGAATTTTAGGACAACTTATTTACTTAGTTCACTCGTAATATCATCTCATGGGTTGCGTGAACTCTCGGTTTTAATTTCTCTGATAATGCTGATATCCGGCTGGGTCGTAGATTAGACACTTGTCGAGCGAACGTACCTCACGTCACGTGTCACGTCCAACACGCACGCAGAATAAGTAGCTTTCATTGCGTAACTTCAAACGTACCAGTTCAAGCTAATATCAATATAATTGCTGGTACCTACATTCGGCCATCTAAATGAAGCTCCATAAAATAACATGTAACAGCGTTACATGATGATTTGATGAATGATGAATGGTGTGTGAGTATCTATACTTTTCAAACTTTTCCCTTTAGGGCTTTACTTATAAACGTACTGTCCAAAAATTCTGTTCCCGAAGTTAGTCACTTATAATTATAGCCTACATTTTGGCTTTCAGCCCAGCTAGCACTATAGGTTTTATCGTCAAGTTTTACGGCGAAATTGTACTGAAACGTCATGTAAAATGTGACGATAATAGTTATTTATTGTGCTAGGGCCTCAGGTATATCCACATATAGCGTTGCTGACGTAATTTTGACGATTTGTGAGCCTTTAATACCTTGTCTTAGATTTGACTAAGTAGATATGTACCTAACTCATTTGTTTCAGAAACAAGAAGGCTACCCCGCCGCCGCGCCCCAGCAAGAGTACGGCGCGCCCGCGTCCGCGCCCTCCTCCGAGTACGGAGCCCCGTCCGGCGGCAGCTCCTACTGATCTCGAGCCCGCTGATCCGGCCGCCGCGCCGCCGTGACACACCCACTTTAAACTATCAAACACATGAGCAAACAAGGTGTTGTGTGATCCGTCTGTTTAGCGTACTACTGTGATAGGTATTGTGTTGAATCAACGTTCTAGAAACAACTGCAGTACGCTCGGAGCATAGAGGGTGGGTGTGCATTTGTGCAACGCTGGCGCAACGCTAAACTTCTGCAAGTTTTTGTATCTTACATCAAATTGATGTCAATGTTTGTAAATATATACCTACTTATTTTTGTAAATGAATAAATGTTTTATAAGTTGATATTTTCTTAATATCTACTATCTAGTTTCCCTTTGATATGATAACTTTCGTAGAAAACCAACCAACGAAGGTAGGTATCTAACAACCTAACAACCACCACCACGCGACTTTTCTAAACATTCCTCTAGAATTTGGCATAATAAATAAACCTTAAATAAATTGCAAAATTATAAAATGTCCATGTAGGCTGCTGAAAAATATATTATCGCCACACCACTGAAAATATAAGTAGTCCTTTAAATGAGAAAGAATCTGTCACGCCTATCGCCGTCAAATTCATATACCTACCTACTGGTAAATAGCTACATTGTACATATTTATAGATAACTTACCTACATACCATTAAATAACTTGCTTTCAAACAATTCATAGCAAGTTCCCTACATGACAAAAAGTACTTTAAGCAATATTGACGCTTGTTTTCAGCAGTTGATTTGCAACAGGTGTTAAACAGTCACCCGTCGAGCGACAGGAAGGATTGCGATTAGAGCGACGCTAAAAACGAAAACATGTGAATCACGGTAATTTTAATTACGTAACTGACAAGTGCACGAAAGTAATTTGCGTAAGTTTTCAAGCTTAAAGTACCTACTTCGTAATGGAGCGGATGCTACTTCAAGAGGTTGCACTTTTTGTCCGGTAAGGTAAAGTCATGTTACCCAGTAAAATTCGGGTCAATTTAGTAGATACTTACATGGGTATATTTGACCCTATCACGTTTTCATTCACGAATCAGGCCTAGGAAAGCTAAAATTGTAGAGTCATATTTACCCAAAAAACTTTGTAAACTACTACTTTAGGTGTACTTACTACCTGTAAGTAGTAGTACTATTAACTATACGGGAGACGGTGATTTACTCGGCGTCTTTCGTATTTTTGTAAGAGAAAATGCGATTTCCCGGAAATGACACCTGGGTCGTTCTTCTTTTCGACCGACATTAGCCTGTCCTTCGTCTTACTACGGCATCTCATTTGAGTAATGATTTTACGGTTTTATAATGTTCGAAAATGAACGTCCATATTATTTTATTAATTAGTATTATTTAATATTTTAGTTTCTCTAACTAGCATTTTTTTTAAACGTATTTTTATCGTAGAAGTCCGTGACAGAGTGGTAAACCAAAATGTAGTCCCCACTGAAAGAGTCCACTTTGTCACATATTTTTTTTAAAAACCAACCGTAAACAAATATGTATATTGGCCGGAAAGGAAACTTTAATTAGTGTTAATGAAGAAACCAATGCATTCTTTTATCGCACTTCAAAATCACAATTTTCGATAGTTCAAAAACCAAAAAAAAAGGAAAACCTCGGTTCATTGTCGGTAAAAAAGAAGAACGACCCACCTATATACTCGTAACTAGATCGATTTTTCGCCCTCGTAAACCTCGGTACTCTAGGTACCTAAAGTCCTTTTCAAGGATTCATTTGCAAACAAATATTGCTCGTTTAATACTTACCTAGTACCTATAGGATAAACAATCTTGAAATCTCGAACCTTCTTTTAGTTTCTAGGTATACACAATCTTTAGAGATCAGCGCACTCTCACTATGGCGTCTATTTTAGCTCTGCCAGCATCCAAAGTATTTTAGTAACGTCCTAACACGCCGACATTATATTGCTCTCCTTTTTGCTACTTCCAGGGTGAAAGTGATAGAGACATGTTTTGGCGTTTGGCAAATGCGTTAAAAATAAAAACACATTCACGAGTTGTGGTGAGAATGTCACGAAAGGTTGGAACGTCAGACAAACTGTGAGTGGAACTGGAAACCAAAACACCCAAACGCCGGTAACTTTCGTACCTAACCAAATAGTAATAAAACCATGAGTCTTAAAATTGAAGCCGAAGCCAAAGTTAGTTCTGATCCATGTGTATTAGCATGGGACGGCAAATTATATATTGGAACCGAAGATGGCTTTCTGCACGTAAGTATATTTATCTTAATATCGTATATTTATACGAAGAATTCGCTTTATAGCCTATAGGACTGACGTGACTTCTTTCTAAACTTATTTAGATACCTACTTCGTTACTCATTTATTCATACGTTAGATTGATTATTATGATACTAGTTCATAAATTGGAAAATAGGTAAGTACTTATATCTACTCTTAAAACATAGTACGGTCGCTTGCTAAACCTAAAAACTTGATAAACCACTTAGTTGGCACCTAGCTCTTTTTAAATTAGTAAGTATCTGTGACTGTGTTTAGTAAAAGGGACCACTTTGAGGATTTTAGTTTCCGAGTTATATGCATTGTTTTGGTCACTAATCGGTCTTATATTAATAAATGTAGGTATTTAATCGTTGATGATAGTATAGATAGTAGATTAACTTGGTACCAATAATTTCATAACTTGTTAGTAGAAGTGTATTTTCACTCACGAGCATAAACTTTAAAACTCGTACATTTTGCCTACTTACTTACTGCATGTTTAAAAATTTATAAAAAAATATGATTGCACCTAGGAAAATGATTATTTTTTCACTGAATAGCTAATTTTACCTATTTTAGGAGATATTAATAACTCCATACCGCTAAAGTGGTCCCTTTTCCCAGACACAGTCACATCTTCTCACTTGTCTTACTTGTTGTTTTGGAAGATTCAAATTTTATATCTATTATATGTATGGTTTTTAACAAGTTCTAGTCCACTTGGTAGTTAGAATAAAAGCAAGATATGTTACCCGCTTGTACTATCATAGACCTTTGACGACAAACTGAACCCCGGCGCATCGTGGCCAGCGCACGCAGTGCAGCCGTTCGCCCTGGCGGCTGGCGGCGGCAACGTCTACTCGTCCTCGAATGACGGCAGTATCAGAGTGTGGTCTGCGAAGGGAGAAAAGATCACCGAGATACCAGTGACTGGCGCCGATGTTGGTGTATTATACGTTACTGGTGACGAGTTATATGCCGGTGATGAAGCGGGGACTGTGAGTATTTTAAAAGCTTTTATTGAAGTTAATTTCATATGTAAGTAACTATGTTTGTGTCTTTAGGTCAAATCTTGCAAGTCATATTTGACCAGTTAAAATGTGTGAGAGTTGAATTGATTTAGTTACTATTTAAGTCAGATTACGACAGTGCAATATTATACTACAGTCAACTAGTCAGTAGGTATAAGTGCAAAAATATGTTCGATTTAATCCTCTCATAAATATGTAGGTATACCGAAACCTTATTCCGTTGAAAATGCTATTATTTTTGATGGCTTTTTAAATTTTTATACTTATCTCTGGTAACCAGTCTTTCATAATCAATACTTATTATGAACACTAGTTTGATAATTCAATTTTAAAAAATATTAGACGACGATATATTTAATAGATACAAATAGTTAAATACATAGAAAACATCCAAGACTCAGAAAGAAAAAAAAAATCATGCTCATCAGTACTCATCACACAAATGTTGGCCCTTACCGGGATTCGAACCAAGGACCTTCAGCTTTATGCTATTTAACATAAGATTGAATTTCAACAGCCTGTGGAAATAGTTTTTTCACTTATCTACTCATCCTTACGTGAACTGTGGCTATTTAATCTTGTAAGGCGCTTTTATATGTATTTTATTTGTCCATTTTAGGTAAAAGTGTATGAGAAATACAATGATAAAGCAATGTACAACGTGTTAGAAGAAGTAAAGGATCTCGTATTATGCCGACCTTTTTTGTTTACCGTTCGAGACCTGGATGTGACAATTACTGAAATTATGCCCGGTATGTAAACATTAATACACAATTAATAAATATACACATACACAGTAAGTAGGTAGGTACAGAAAGGGAAATGTATTCATATACCTTTACAGTACACATGGTGTTACTTTCCCGCACTAGTGCGGAAATGAGCACTTTCCGTGCATATGTTGAAACTTTAAAGAGCCATATGTACTGTAAAACGTTGTACGATACACGTGCGAATAGGTCATTCGCGACTCGTGTCGATTTAAAACACTCCCTTCGGTCGTGTTTTAATTTATCGCCACTCGTTGCGAATTTCCTATTTTCTGCACTTGTATCGTAATAGTTATTTACGATTACGAGTACTCTCGGATGAACCGATTTTGTTGAAACGTAGCCAAGAGCCATCTCGATCACGTCAGCTTTCGGACAAAACAAAAACCGCATTAAAATCGGCCCACTCGTTTCGCAGCTACGATGCCACAGACAGACACACAGACAGACATACAGACACGTCAAACTTATAACACCCCTCTTTTTGCGTCGGGGGTTAAAAATATGTTTGTCATCCAACAGATCAATCTAAAACTCGTTTCGTTACGAGGCACACGATGGAAGGACGTGCTCCGTTGAGAGTTACCGGCACACACCTCCTCTGCATGGCAAGAGGAGGAAACAATCTTTCGTTACACGACTTGTCTGTGGCGACCACCTTTAAGAAAATGCACGAAATTAAGGTCTGTTAGTGTATATTTTTTATTTATACTTAGTGGCTGGACTTAATTTTTGATATACTTAATTATCATCAAGAGCAATGAAAATGGTTGAACAAATTGATCAGTTTTTTGATTTGGTTTACGTTTTGTTTTGTTTTGACAGGTTAGTGATATGATTGTAACAAGTCTGACGGTGACTGGAGACTATGCTTGGACTGGAGGCTGGGATGGTGTCTTAAGACGGTGGAAAATGACTGCTAATCAACTAGAAGCTTCTGGGTCTTTGGAACTTGGCTCTTGTATCAATGGATTGGTCGCTTCACATGATGGTAGTGTGTTTGCAATTTTGGCAGGGGCAAGGGTGGTATGTGTCAAAGGAGCATAGAACTAATATTTTTCAGAAATTGTTGCATCCATTATAATATTATATACCTACATACAACATAGGCTTAAGTAGAATGTACTTAGATATGTGGGATTGCAAATTGCAATGGGTTCATTTGAGACATTGTACTAGATAAAGGAACCTCCTCTTGCAGGAACCTATGTGATTTGTGATGCCAAAAATATATTAACATGTGTAAACAACTGAGTTAACAGGTACAATTAAATATTAGACCTATCCTATACATATAGTAGTTTTCCTTTATTTATCCTGTCTTAATATTTCCTGAATTAGAGTTCTTTATTGCAATTGAGTTTTGCAAGCTTAAAATGATTCAAAGTCAAAGTGATTTATTCTTCAATTTAGGCATATTACATGCACCTATGAATGTCGATAAACTACCACCGGTTCGGAAAGTAAGGTGAGGCCATTCTTATGAGGCCAGTTTTACATAATTGTCGACTTGACATGCTGATCCCCAATCATAAGTTAAACAAAAACACAATGTGACTAACAACAGTGTAGTTGTTGTCAAAGATATACACATTTATCACTTTATTACAAAGCAATAAGGTGCAAAAGTGTAAAAATATATTAGAAGTCAACTGTACCATCAAGATACAAGCATTTACCAAAACAGTATGCAAGAAAAAAAGGAAATGGGGTCAAACAACTATTTCTCTTAGAAAAATTGTTACAACATGGAATGTGAGGTTTTCTTGTCATCATTCTTAGTCAATTGTAACCTATTATTGATCTCGCTGCAACATACATAGCCAATGATATGTACTTCCGTAATTGTTGTATATATCAGAAATAAACACCTCCTAATTATACTAGCTTTAAGTGAAATGTAATATATATGATGTGGATGTACATAATAAATAAATAAATAAACCCATAAAATTGCAGTTTAAAAAAGTGATTCAGGAGATGTAACCATGGCAACTAAAGTTGATTCACCCAAATAAAACTAACCACAAATTGTTTGATTTATTTATTTTCATGCTTGATGGCATGCTTTGATATATATGTTAATAAACAATTGTTCTTAAGAAAAATAAATATTAAAATCCTTACTTAAAACAAATTCAAGAAATTAAAAAAAGTTATTGCCTATTATCTAACATTTTCTACATCAAATAATATTAAATTTCAAAAACACTTAGATGATGATCTCTACACCATTTAGCTCTTCATCACTTGGCATCTTCACTTTCTTGGGATCAACATAGTTGGGGTCAACAGGAAGGAGGCCAGCTTTCTCACGGCGGCGCAGTTCCAGGAAAGCTTCACGCTGAGCCCAATCCCTCAAACTTACATCTGGTGCGTAAGCCCAAGCGAAACCACCAAAGACTAAACACAAGGTGATAGTGAAGAAGTAAGATGCATGGTGCGCACTGGTGTCATCGTCTTTGTTTTCATAATCAAATCCATAGCTCACCCAATTTTTATCTTGTGGTTTCGTTTCGCATGCGGCGGTGGCTGTTTCGCTATTCTTCTTGGAAGTTGAAATGGTACGAGTAACCTTGTTTATATGGTTCCAAAGACACCGTTGCATCACAGGCATGTGACGGAGCTTGATGAGCGCAGACATTGTATTAATGAATAACAAATGTCGCTTGTCGTAATTATAATGAAGAATTTATTACTAATGCAGGGTTATATCGTTACGAAACCACCGAAAGAAAATATTAGCGATAAATTGACATTGACAAAGTATTGTCAATGTCAATCGTGACTTTTTAAAATTTTCATAGCTTACTGAAATTCCAATAATTTGGCCATATGATTTACAGGGAGACGCTACACGAGCGAAATCAGCAGGACTACCAAGCAAGGTCACAGAAATTCTAGCATGGAGCGACCTTAATTTGGCTGGCCGCTGTGCTTCCGACACGTATCCACACGGCCCGAATCACGAGGAGGCCAGCATGCAATACAGTCATGCCTATATCGGCCCTTGTAGCGTCTCCTATACGAGAGAAATTAGCGGTCGGTCAAGCATGAGGGCCTACCGCGAAACGATATTCGTTTTCGTTCGTGTATCTCCGTCTCTGTCTCTCGAACTAGCAAGTGCGACAGAGACGGAGATACACGAACGAAAACGAATTTCATTTCGCGGTAGACCAGTGGCCAGTCAACTTAAGTGGCATAGACAAATGATGAACAAGGGCAACACCAAGGAGTACTAGACTAGACATAGGCGGCCAATACACGGTGATTAAATACTAAATTGAGAAGTATTAGAAGATTCAGAAGACTTGTTCTCAATTCTAATTCTGTTAGAAGTCGAACTCGAACAGAGCTTGATAAAGTCTAACTAAATTGCATATATTATTTAACTTCATCGTCTTACTTATCAAGATGGTTGTTCGTCAATATACCGAAGAATTGAAATATTTAGAGAAAATTAATCCATATTGTTGGAAAATTAAAAAGGGATTTCAACCGAATATGAATGTTGAAGGCGTATTTTATGTGAATAGTTCCCTTGAAAAGCTTATGTTAGATGAGTTGAGGAATGCATGTCGTCCCGGCATGACCGGCGGCTTTCTTCCCGGTGTAAAACAAATTGCAAACGTTGCGGCTTTACCGGGCATCGTAGGCCGGTCAGTGGGTTTGCCCGATGTACATTCTGGATATGGCTTTGCTATAGGTAATGTGAAAACTATTCATTTCCTGACATGAGCATTTATGGATATTTTACAATTGAATTATATCTTTCGTTCTTTCAGGCAACATGGCAGCTTTTGATATGTCTGATCCTAAGTCAATAGTATCCCCTGGGGGTGTTGGGTTTGACATTAACTGCGGTGTCAGACTGTTGAGGACTAACTTACATGAAAAGGATGTGCAGCCCCTCAAGGTACTTAGTATGGATTAGCGTAGTGGAAAAGGCCTTGCAAGGCTTAACATACACGTCAGGCACTTGTGCAGCAACAGTTTTGGATAAACTTTCCGTCTGCCAGTTTGGATGTTAGAATTTTTATTGTACTCATAAATAGAAAGCTATTTACAAAATTTCAGGTCCAGGAAATTTACTGTTCATGAGATATAATTTTTCAAAGTCCATTTTTTTGATATAAATTGGAAAATATCACGCAAAACTAATTTTGTGTCATTTTTTTACCTCTGTACATCGGATTACCTACCTATTCTACTCTAAGGCAGTTCGGTGTAGGTACGACGACGAGCGAAGTGAGGAGGAGTGTTAGGAAGAACTGTGATTCTACAGTGCGTCTACTTCTACAGAGATCCTACAGCGCCAGAACCGACTTTACGGATAATACAAATACGCCTTGATGGTCAACAGAATGTGAAATGACAAATTTGACATCTGACATGACAATTTGCGTGTTATTACCCAATTGCTGAAGGAAAGGAGGGTTATGTTTTTCGAGCGTATGTAATATGTATGTATGTATGTCTTATTCTTTGGCACGCCCTACAGCCTAAACCGTTTGACGGATTTTGACATATGAGGTGTCGTTGGATTCCTCTTAATCCTGGGAGTGATGTAGGCTATAATATTTGTAAAAAAGCAGTTGAGTTTTTCGAAAATTCTTTTAATTTCACTTGTTTTCCAAATTGTATGAAACAAATAAACTTCGGACCCTAAAAAATCAGTAAGTTGTGTGCAATTTTTTTGCCTTTGTTTAATCTACAAAAAAACGAGAATACATCCTTTCAGTTCACCAACTCATCATATTGGTGGCCAATGTAATGGATATATTATATAAATTTCAGGAACAACTGGCTCAAAGTCTCTTTGACCATATTCCTGTGGGTGTGGGATCTAAAGGCATTATCCCAATGAATGCCCGTGACTTGGAAGAAGCATTGGAGATGGGTATGGATTGGTCT
The DNA here is from genome assembly GCA_932294315.1 of Epinotia nisella. Classification (NCBI taxonomy): domain Eukaryota; kingdom Metazoa; phylum Arthropoda; class Insecta; order Lepidoptera; family Tortricidae; genus Epinotia; species Epinotia nisella. Next base: position 12,082,296 of record OW028679.1, on the reverse strand, counting down.
CTTAGAGAGGGGTATGTGTGGGCAGAGGACAAAGAACACTGTGAAGAATATGGCAGAATGCTTACTGCTGATCCATCAAAAGTCAGCCTACGGGCTAAGAAAAGAGGCTTGCCCCAGCTTGGAACCCTTGGTGCTGGTAACCACTATGCAGAGATTCAAGTTGTAGACGAGATCTATGACAAATATGCTGCTGGAAAAATGGGTCTGGAAAGAGTAGGACAAGTGTGTGTCATGATTCACTCAGGGAGCAGAGGCTTTGGACATCAGGTTGCCACTGACGCATTAGTGCAGATGGAGAAAGCTATGAAGAGAGATAATATTGAGACTAATGACCGCCAGCTAGCTTGTGCTAGGATTCACTCTAATGAAGGACAGGATTATCTGAAGGCTATGGCTGCAGCAGCCAACTTTGCTTGGGTTAATCGTAGCTCTATGACTTTCCTCACCAGACAGGCCTTTGCTAAACAATTTAAGATGACACCAGATGATCTAGACATGCATGTCATTTATGATGTTTCACACAATATTGCCAAGACAGAGGAACATGTTGTGGATGGAAAAGTGAAGACTTTGCTTGTTCACAGAAAGGTATGATTCATCACTGTTATTAGCTCCAAGCTAAATACAATTTTAATCCTTATCTGGGCAGAGAAATTTAAATTTTATCATCTACACAGGCGATTTAAGTATGTATTTTATTTCGATTGAGCAAGATTGACATTCAAATTGAACCGGTAGTAAAATAACAGCCTTTATTCAAATGTTTTTGTTTTAGGGTTCCACAAGAGCATTTCCTCCCAACCACCCATTAATCCCTGTGGACTACCAGCTAACAGGCCAACCTGTTCTGATTGGAGGGACCATGGGAACCTGCAGCTATGTGCTCACCGGCACTCATCAGGGCATGACTGAAACTTTTGGCTCAACTTGCCATGGAGCGGTTAGTAATTATTTAACATTAATTTGCATCTTTTGATGCATGATTAAATCTATGTATGTAATTATTATTTATTTATTTGCAGGGCCGCGCTTTATCACGCGCAAAGTCCAGGCGTAACATTGACTACAAAGAAGTTCTTGAGAAAATGGAAAATATGGGTATTTCTATAAGAGTTGCATCACCAAAGTTAGTTATGGAAGAAGCCCCAGAATCTTATAAAAATGTTACTGATGTTGTGAATACATGCCATGCTGCTGGTATCAGCAAGAAGTCTGTCAAGCTACGGCCAATTGCAGTTATTAAGGGTTGAATAAGTTTACTAGATCATTTTTCATAATATAATATGTTATTAACAGCATTTCAGGTCTTTTGTATTATACTTATTTAATATCTTTGTCTTGATTTACTGAAATATCCCTAATTAATACCCATTAGAAAACGAACCTCAAGTTGATGAAAACCGAAGATACTTATTTATGAGTGGCACAGTACATGGGGTTAGTAAAAGCACATCATTCAGGAACAACATCTATAATCAAAACAAAAAGTGAAATCTAATAATGATCTAATAGCTAATCAATCACAAAAATATTATGTTAACAATTTGACTACTAATATATTAATACTTTGTTTGTACAAGCCAACAGTAACGTAAGGAGGTAGTATCTAATGACTAAAATTAGCTCACGAAAGTGACATGAACTAGATGGACTTTAGTTTATCTGCTATGACTACGAGGAGCGCGGTACCGAGGAAGAACAGCCCTGGAGGCAGCACTGCCGTAGTCCGGTCGATGTCCTCTGAAACTGAAAGGCATTTTATTTTATCACGTCGGTGGCAAACAAGCTAATGCTCGCCAAGCTAACTCGTCTCGGTCACCGCCACTCGTTGGGAATTACCTATTTTCCGCACTTGTATCATAAATAACTAATATCATCGTCCAGTATGGGGAATGTTACAATGTTTGTTAGGTACGTATTCTCACCTGGTTTGAAAGTGGATTCTTCAGATTCTTCTTTAACCCAGCCCATACATCGCTCCAATGCGGCTTCCCATCGTACTCGTCGGATTTCGCGATCTATATAAATGTTGCAACAGGTCAAAAAGTTTGCAATAAAATCCACAAGTTCCACAGCACATCTAGCCGAAACTTCTTAATTTTTTTACAGGTTACTTATACCATTCCTACGGTAAAATTGGTATCTGGGTGGATTGCAAAAAAATTGTACATGATTAAGGGCCTTAATCTAATCTATGCTTTAACTTTATTCCATTGTGCAACGATAATTACCCAACAATTATATGGGTAACTGAGCGTTTTTCAAAAAAAGTGTACATGACTTTTTTTCAGAATTCGATTTTTTGTTTTTTTTCTTACTCAGTATCGTTGATAGGTACTACCGATCCTCATACAAGCAAAAAAGTGTCCCAAATATTCCATTCCAGATCGTCACATTTTTGTATGCAATGCAGTATTTTTAAGGGCTACGGCCAAAATGGCAAAAACGGAACCCTTATAGTTTCATGTCCGTCTGTCCGTATGTCACAGGCATTTTACTCAAAAACTATAAGGTGTATTTGAATAAAATTTTGAGGATAGGTGTATTTTGTTAGCCGCTACATAGTTTTGTAATTAAAAAGACAAAAATTTTTTTTTAGGGGTGCACTCCATTAATAAAACTAAAAGTCAAAAAAAAATTCAATGTGACCCCCCGTGTGGCACATCAATCGATAGGCCTTTCAAAATGAATATAAGGTTTCTTAGCATTTTTTTTGATTAAGTGAATAGAGTCGGAGATAATCGCCCCGAAAGTCACTAAAATTCTGTCCCCCCCCCCCCCTCTAATTTTTGAACGGTGTATTTTAAAAATATGGAAAAATTAATGGACATAGGGCTTATTAATTTCATTCACCGAAAATTGTTTTGAACAAGATCGGTTCAGAGGTTTTCGAGATATTGCTGAAAAACTGCCTTCCTCAAAGAAAAGGACGTAAGTGCCGTAAAATTTCTGTGACGATACGACCTTTTTAATAGGCACGGAACCCTTCGTTTTGCGTGGTCCGACACGCACTTGGCCGGTTTTTATTTACATGGTCGTGACGCACTGGAAGAAAAAAACTTCCATAGTAATCTGGGATTGTTGTCTAGGCGTGCTGCCGGGCCACACGCGCAGCGCCGTGCTGACGTTATCAGTAATAAAGCGGGTGATCCTACCCTCGGGCGAGATGGCGGGCAGGAAGGTGTCGGCGGGCGGGTGCGGCGTGCTGCCGGGCCACACGCTCAGCGCCGTGCTGACGTCATCAGTAATAAAGCGGGTGATCCTACCCTCGGGCGAGATGGCGGGCAGGAAGGTGTCGGCGGGCGGGTGCGGCGTGCTGCCGGGCCACACGCGCAGCGCCGTGCTGACGTTATCAGTAATAAAGCGGGTGATCCTACCCTCGGGCGAGATGGCGGGCAGGAAGGTGTCGGCGGGCGGGTGCGGCGTGCTGCCGGGCCACACGCTCAGCGCCGTGCTGACGTCATCAGTAATAAAGCGGGTGATCCTACCATCGGGCGAGATGGCGGGCAGGAAGGTGTCGGCGGGCGGGTGCGGCGTGCTGCCGGGCCACACGCGCAGCGCCGTGCTGACGTCATCAGTAATAAAGCGGGTGATCCTACCCTCGGGCGAGATGGCGGGCAGGAAGGTGTCGGCGGGCGGGTGCGGCGTGCTGCCGGGCCACACGCGCAGCGCCGTGCTGACGTCATCAGTAATAAAGCGGGTGATCCTACCCTCGGGCGAGATGGCGGGCAGGAAGGTGTCGGCGGGCGGGTGCGGCGTGCTGCCGGGCCACACGCGCAGCGCCGTGCTGACGTCATCAGTAATAAAGCGGGTGATCCTACCCTCGGGCGAGATGGCGGGCAGGAAGGTGTCGGCGGGCGGGTGCGGCGTGCTGCCGGGCCACACGCGCAGCGCCGTGCTGACGTCATCAGTAATAAAGCGGGTGATCCTACCCTCGGGCGAGATGGCGGGCAGGAAGGTGTCGGCGGGCGGGTGCGGCGTGCTGCCGGGCCACACGCGCAGCGCCGTGCTGACGTCATCAGTAATAAAGCGGGTGATCCTACCCTCGGGCGAGATGGCGGGCAGGAAGGTGTCGGCGGGCGGGTGCGGCGTGCTGCCGGGCCACACGCGCAGCGCCGTGCTGACGTCATCAGTAATAAAGCGGGTGATCCTACCCTCGGGCGAGATGGCGGGCAGGAAGGTGTCGGCGGGCGGGTGCGGCGTGCTGCCGGGCCACACGCGCAGCGCCGTGCTGACGTCATCAGTAATAAAGCGGGTGATCCTACCCTCGGGCGAGATGGCGGGCAGGAAGGTGTCGGCGGGCGGGTGCGGCGTGCTGCCGGGCCACACGCGCAGCGCGCGCCCCGCCGCCGCCGCGGCGCCTAGTGCCGTGCTCTCCATCATCAGCGGCCGCACCTGCGCACCATCCAAATACATACTAGTGGCTCCGTGAGCTGCAGAACTCGCGAGCCAGAGCCTGTCTTTATTATATATATTCGAAAAAATGAATCGACTAAAAGTAGATAAGTGCCGACCTTAAGGATAATGTCGACATCGAAAGGGAGCGAAGGGCGCTGTGCGTGCGGGCGAACATGTTGGCTCGCAGGTTTGCGCGGTGTTCGAGCGGCGTGAAGTTAACGCTTCTTAAAGCTTACTGCACGTCGCTGTACACGTGCAGCCTGTGGGCTAGCTACACGCAGAGGGCGTACAGCGCCCTCCGGGTCCAGTACAACAACGCGTTTAGGGCGGTGATGGGGCTGCCTCGGGCATGTTTGCGGCCGCGCACACGGCATGTTTCCACAGCACTATGCGGCTGCGGGCCGCGTCCCTGCTCCGGCGCGTGCGAGCCAGCACCAACACCGTCCTAGCGATGATAGCGGGCAGACTGGACTGTCATTATATCATGCACTGTTGCAACAGGCATGTAAGGACTGGTGTAGGATATTTTTTATGTTAATTATTAAATGATTTGTGTCTTAATGTAATTCCTAACGGTGTTATATGAGCCCATAATGTGTAGCTTGAAATAAATGAATTTTATATATTTTTTTTATAAGTACATATTAACTTGTATGTGTATAATGGGGAATGGATGAAAATTTTAGAAATGCCTGATTATTTTTTTGGTGATAGGAATAACCTTCCTTAGCACCAGAAAAAAGTTTCAGATTTTTCAGCTGGGACAATTATTTTTGAAAAATATAAACAGTTTCCTCATTTACGTTTTGGGTCGAGAACGGTAAATAGACACTTTCCTTGATCTGTCTCATATTACAAAAAACTATCTTAAATATCTGTAGTAAACTGACACTGGTAATGACAAATATAGCTGCTGCAAGTGTCAATATCATTACCAGTGTCAGTTTACCGCACATATTTACTATATTTTTTTTGTAATATGAGACCGATCCAGGAAGGTGCCGTAACTGACCCAAAACGTAAGTGAGGAAACTGTTTATATTTTTCAAAAAAAATTGACGCAGCTGAAAAATCTGAAACTTTTTTCTGGTGCTAAGGAAGGTTATTCCTATCACCAAAAAAATAATCAGGCATTTCTAAAATTTTCATCCATTCCCAATTATAAGGTCCTAAAACTATTCATTTTAAATTATATCAGAAATGACTTAAACCGACTTTAATCAAAAATAAAAAACCGGCCAAGTGCGTGTCGGACCACGCAAAACGAAGGGTTCCGTGCCTATTAAAAAGGTCGTATCGTCAGAGAAATTTTACGGCACTTACATCCTTTTCTTTGAGGAAGGCAGTTTTTCAGCAATATCTCGAAAACCTCTGAACCGATCTTGTTCAAAACAATTTTCGGTGAATGAAATTAATAAGCCCTATGTCCATGAATTTTTCCATATTTTTAAAATACACCGTTCAAAAATTAGAGGGGGGGGGACAGAATTTTAGTGACTTTCGGGGCGATTATCTCCGACCCTATTCACTTTATCAAAAAAAATGCAAAGAAACCTTATATTTATTTTGAAAGGCCTATCGATTGATGTGCCACACGGGGGGTCACAATGAAAAAAATTTTTTTGACTTTTTGTTTTATGTATGGAGTGCACCCCTAAAACAATATTTTTTTGTCATTTTAATTACAAAACTATGTAGCGGCTATCAAAATACACCTATCCTCAAAATTTTGTTCAAATACACCTTATAGTTTTCGAGTAAAATGCCTGTGACATACGGACAGACGGACAGACGGACAGACGGACAGACGGACAGACGGACAGACGGACAGACGGACATGACGAAACTATAAGGGTTCCGTTTTTGCCATTTTGGCTACGGAACCCTAATAAAAACCGGTCAAGTGCGAGTCTGACTCGCGCACCGAGGGTTCCGTACGAAATATCATACAACACACCCGTCTTGCCCCACCCATTAATTTTGGAAAAATCTAAACAACGCATAGTATAGTAAAGTCATGAGCTAAATTGCGCGACCAAGGAACTCTGTATGTACAGTAAGGGAAATGTATTCACGTACCACTGTAGAACCCTGTCGCAATTGACAGGCCCCCGTCACTTAAACTCGAGCGGTATGTTACCTTATTGCGATAGGGTTCTACGGTGGTACGTTAATACATTTCCCTTACTGTATGTTGGTTTTTCAGCGATAATTCTTTATCAAGTGAATTAATTTCGATAATTCTTTTTTTATTTGCTAGAAGGTACTTTCAAAACACTTTCATACGAATTTGAAGGCAAAAAATTAAACACAGAAGTATTAAATCACAAACAAAATTAACATATGATTTTTGAAGAATAAAAAAAAACTACGCTAGATAGACGTAGTATTATACTTTTCCGGTAATATTCACGTTAATATTAATAATATATATTATTTTCAAATTTTTCGCTTGGTTAACTTCGGAGATAAGGGGGGGGAATGGTATTTTTTTCAACATTTTTGTTTATAAATCAAAATTTTACCATTGTAGAAAAAAAAACAAAACTGTTTTAGAATGTACAATTCAAGCCCTTTCATATGATACCCCACTTGGCCTACTAACTAGACTTTGAATTTTTGCCCCCCCTCTTATCCGCCCTTTTTTATACAAATTAAAAGTATATATTAAAATTTTTCATTTTCCATACACGAGGATTAGCTTTATTTACAACTATTCCAAATTTCAAATCGATAGCATTAGTAGTTCCTGAGATATTTGACTTTGTGACAGACAGACAGACAGACGGAGTCGCACCATAAGGGTTCCGTTTTTACCTTTTTGGTCCGGAACCCTAATGACAATTTATTACTCAGTGTTTTTTTTACATTTTTTTTATTTGTAAATAGTCAGTAAGTAGTCTGTCCCAACACAAGTATCAAAGAGGATGCTTAATTAACTAAATCATATAGACGCTATTCCTCAAGACTACGTTAGAAAATTAATTAATTCGATGAAAACTCGTTTAAACTGTGTCAGCAGGGCTAGGGTTGGCAATACCCGAAACTAATTTAATCTAAACTTTCAAGTTCTATATATTTTTATGATTTTCATTATATTTCTGTTTTAGCAGTCTATTTTTTAATTTAATTATAATAAATCGTGTTGTATGTTAAATAAGCCTTTTATCCCAAGTTTGCCTTGTTTATTTTTTGAGTATTTTCAGGCTACTTCGGATATTCGGGTTTATTCAGCATTTGGACCTTGAATATCATTAAATTAGCACATTTTCCAATGCGCTACATTATTAGCTTTTATTTGGTACCATAATTTTTAAATTCGGGGGGGGGGGGGGAGGGAATTAGAAAGAGATATTGTGTGCACATGAAAAAATGCAAAGTGATTCGATACTTTTGCTTGCGAGTGTATATGCATATCGCGTTACCTGTGAACTGTGTGTTGAGTGTGTAATAGATTTATGATAAAATTAATTGCATTCATAATAACGTGTTTATTGCCGATATAACAGCATAAATCATGACATCTACTATAATGTTTTATTTTTACACTTTTACTTTGACTTAAAAATATTTTAATATAATGGCGACTTTTAGAACCTCGGCGAGCATCCAAAAGTCCTACTCCTACTGATTAATAAATACTAAATAGTTGTTAAAAATAGTTTTACTCGAAAAAAATCTATATAATTATTGAACCTGCTCTTATAATTTCACGAGAATCAGTTAAGAAAGTGTCAGGCAGACAGACGTCGGACATACGAAGGATTTTTTTGCCCAAGCAGAAATGGAGAACTTTGTTCGCTTTGCTCGCTCATTCAGTTATGAATAGCCAAATAGCCACATCAATTCAATTTTTAAAACACCCCCAACACAACTAACAAGACGGACAAGACTTTCTATTAAAAAAAAAACTCTAACCATAGGGTTCAATATGGTCTCCGGAAAGTGATGACTTCTGATGCTACAGCCAGGATACTGATGACGGGACAGGATTTTTTTTGACGCGACGGCGATCGTCTCGGTGTATGTTGACTTTATTTGGAATATCCTCGCATTTCCCTAAATATGAATACACCCCCTTGTCTCGAACAGGGATTGCCTGACTCGTCATAAAAATCGGTCGTCACAGCCTAACACGGCGTGAAACAGTCCTCACCACCGGAATGCCGAGCGTGTCGGCCAGCATCTGCATGAGCAGCGCGTTCTGCGACATGCCGCCGTCGGCGAGCAGCCGCCGCAGCGGCGCGCAGTCGGCCCCCGCCGCCGCCACCACCGCGCGCGTCTGCTGGCACACCGCTTCCAACGCAGCCCTCACCACGTGCTCGCGCCGCGTGAACTTACTCAGTCCGCACATTATTCTGAAAGACAACATACTCGGTTATGATCTCCTACACAACATTGATAATAGACGTTGCATATCAAACCCGAAATTTGATTGGAAAGCAACCATTCCATGAATTGTTTTCATGTTATTAAGATTTATCAAGTGTTTTAGTGTTATTTTATGCTGTAAGTTTACATTGTATTTAAATGAATAAATTGATTCCATCTCAGTCGCATAAGACATAATGCTCGCCAGGACATAATGCATCCCGACTTGCTTCCCTTAAGAGAACATGTAGTCAAGGAGCTTTTTGAAAAATTGGTATTTGTAAAACGTATTTCCGTCGCGTTTCGCGAGAATTAGGGGTGTCTCTGTATATGTGTGCGTGCGAGGCCCCCAGTTTTCTAATTTTAAAATTTGAAGTTCATCCGGAAGACATCAGAAATGTCACGCTATACATTTGTCCCTTTCATTTTACTCCTGACGTCATTGAGCCTTGATTTGTTTAAGGATATCGCTTGTTATAATATTTTTCAACCGACGAAAAAAAACGGAGGAGGTTCTCAAGTCGACGCGTATATACATATATAAAGAAAGAAAGAAAGAAAATACATTTATTCACAAACACACAGGACACAGATATTATACAATAAAATAAACAAGAGAAACATATAAAACATGAAACAAAGTGTGTCTCTGCGGCAGTGAACCGGACACTGGCTCAGCATTATGCTGAGGTGTCAGACACCTACAGCGCTGATTTTCAGCCAGTACCGTTGGTGACTCACGGAAACGTCATACAATTTTAATATATAAACTACATACTAATATATTATTAGGATAGGCGAGAGAGAAATAAACATAAATACGAAGTGAGATGTATTGTACGGCACTACCTACATGCAGCATTAATCAAAACAATAATACTTACATTAAAATGTAAGTTCTTATGGAAATGAAACAACAACTAGATAGAAAAAAAACAAATGAACAATTGGCATATTTTTTGCTGTAACAGTGCTGGATTAAGGTATCTATTTTTGGAGCGTCAACAAATAGCCTTTAAGCTTACGCTTAAAGGTGTATCTGCTAATAAATTTATGCGTGGTCATACATAATATATATATTTATTTATGTACGACCACGCATACATTTTTACAGAGTCGTTCGATTTTGATAATTCTTTTTTAGGGTTCCGTAGCCGAAATGGCAAAAACGGAACCCTTATAGTTTCGGCATGTCCGTCTGTCCGTATATCACAGGCATTTTACTCGAAAACTATTAGGTGTATTTGAATAAAATTTTGAGGATAGGTGTATTTTGTTAGCCGCTACATAGTTTTGTAATTAAAATGATAAAAAAAATTTTTGGGGTGCACACCATACATTTAAAACTAAAAGTCAAAAAAAAAAAATTGTGACCCCCCGTGTGGCACATCAATCGATAGGCCTTTCAAAATAAATATAAGGTTTGTTAGCATTTTTAGGGTTCCGTAGCCAAAATGGCAAAAACGGAACCCTTATAGTTTCGTCATGTCCGTCTGTCCGTCTGTCCGTATGTCACAGGCATTTTACTCGAAAACTATAAGGTGTATTTTAATAAAATTTTGAGGATAGGTGTATTTTGTTAGCCGCTACATAATTTTGTAATTAAAATGACAAAAAAAAAAATTTAGTGGTGCACTCCATACATAAAACTAAAAGTTAAAAAAAAAAATTCATTTTGACCCCCGTGTGGCACATCAATCGATAGGTCTTTGAAAATAAATATAAGGTTTCTTAGCATTTTTAGGGTTCCGTAGCCAAAATGGCAATAACGGAACCCTTATAGTTTCGTCATGTCCGTCTGTCCGTCTGTCCGTATGTCACAGGCATTTTACTCGAAAACTATAAGGTGTATTTGAATAAAATTTTGTAATTAAAATTTCAAAAAAAAATTTTTTTAGGGGTGCACTCCATACATAAAACTAAAAGTCAAAAATTTTTTTTTCATTGTGACCCCCCGTGTGGCACATCAATCGATAGGCCATTCAAAATAAATGCAAGGTTTCTTAGCATTTTTTTTGATTAAGTGAATAGGGTCGGAGATAATCGCCCCGAAAGTCACTAAAATTCTGTCCCCCCCCCTCTAATTTTTGAACGGTGTATTTTAAAAATATGGAAAAATTCATGGACATAGGGCTTATTAATTTCATTCACCGAAAATTGTTTTGAACAAGATCGGTTCAGAGGTTTTCGAGATATTGCTGAAAAACTGCCTTCCTCGAAGAAAAGGACGTAAGTGCCGTAAAATTTCTGTGACGATACGACATTTTTAATAGGCACGGAACCCTTGGTTTTGCGTGGTCCGACACGCACTTGGCCGGTTTTTTTTTGATTAAGTGAATAGAGTCGGAGATAATCGCCCCGAAAGTCACTAAAATTCTGTCCCCCCCCTCTAATTTCGAACGGTGTATTTTAAAAATATGGAAAAATTCATGGACATAGGGCTTATTAATTTCATTCACCGAAAATTGTTTTGAACAAGATCGGTTCAGAGGTTTTCGAGATATTGCTGGAAAACTGCCTTCCTCAAAGAAAAGGACGTAAGTGCCATAAAATTTCTGTGACGATACGACCTTTTTAATAGGCACGGAACCCTTCGTTTTGCGTGGTCCGACACGCACTTGGCCGGTTTTTTTTTTTGATTAAGTGAATAGGGTCGGAGATAATCGCCCCGAAAGTCACTAAAATTCTGTCCCCCCCTCTAATTTTTGAACGGTGTATTTTAAAAATATGGAAAAATTAATGGACATAGGGCTTATTAATTTCATTCACCGAAAATTGTTTTGAACAAGATCGGTTCAGAGGTTTTCGAGATATTGCTGAAAAACTGCCTTCCTCGAAGAAAAGGACGTAAGTGCCGTAAAATTTCTGTGACGATACGACCTTTTTAATAGGCACGGAACCCTTGGTTTTGCGTGGTCCGACACGCACTTGGCCGGTTTTTTTTTGATTAAGTGAATAGAGTCGGAGATAATCGCCCCGAAAGTCACTAAAATTCTGTCCCCCCCCCCCCCTCAAATTTTGCAACGGTGTATTTTAAAAATATGGAAAAATTCATAGACATAGGGCTTATTAATTTCATTCACCGAAAATTGTTTTGAACAAGATCGGTTCAGAGGTTTTCGAGATATTGCTGAAAAACCTCAAAGTTGGTCCAATAAAAAATTGGGAAAAAAAACCCGACCCTAAGGATGGGAAAATAGGGGTAATTTATTAATATAACAGTTAAAAATAGCTAAAGCAAGGTAGGTAGCTATTTTAAAAGTAATCAAAAATTAAGAATGTAATAATTTGCATAAATTATAGCCACAGAAAATTATATAATAATAACTTTTTAACAAAAAAAATTAACCGCCGAAAAAAATTTAAAAGGCAATAAAAAAACCGGCACTAACAGAAACGAATCGACCAACAAAAACAATAGCGTACTGAGAAGAAAAAAATAATAATTTTGTCTTCAATAAAACGCAAGTGAATATCTACCCTACAATTACAATCTATTTCTATATACTTTCTATATACCTAAGACAATCGCTAGGCTTATATCAATTTAATTACATTCTGCGTATATATGTAAGATAAGATAACATATTTCATCGGATAGTACACTTTTCAGGATTGTGTGCCCTTACTTATAAAAACATGTTTTTTAAAAGGAACATTTAAAAAGATCAAATTATCTTCGATTAACAGGGGGCCATACTCACTTAAGCCTCGTTACAGTATCCGTTCGGTTCGGTGATACAGTTCGCTAGTTATTAGTACCTAATGTAATGCACATTTATAGGTACTGTATAATCCCTTTGTACAATATAGATAGAACATAGTAATCTGCTACTTGCCCTCTCGCGTCTTTCCTCCAATGCGGTGAATATACCCCGTTAAATACCGGCACGAAACAGCAGCTGCCCTCGTCGCTGTCGCTTACTTCGGCGGCCTGGGACTCGCTATCCGCCACATCTTCAAGTATCCCCAAACCGTGCTGCAGCCACTGCAATGTGTCTCCTGGATAACATTTAGGCATTATACCATATTGTCGTAAAGAAAGTTAGAGGCCTTTGGGCGGCTTGAAAACTTCTTGATGAGACCTAATCGCAATGAGATCTATTTTCCCCTCTGTTTGGAGTTATGGTGGCTGTAGTTTTCGCAAAAACCAGGTCAACTTCTGTCAATAACTATGGCAGGGATTAGTTAGCCGCGCAGAGCTGAGACTCCTCTGAAGTGCAATCGGGGTAAGGTTAAGATGAGGGGAGTGACATAATAATTGAACCGTTGGTAGACCTAAATAGGCACTCATTGCCTTGGAATACAGCGCTGCTACTTCTTCTGACTGTACAGTCTGGTACGTCACATTTGAACTTTTATGGTATTGAAATAAAGCCCAATACAGGAGAAACGTTTCATTTCTAGAATATACACCTCAAAAAATTGATACAGTCAAGTGTAAAAATATGGGTGCATACAACTTACTCATAAATATGTCCCATGGCTCTTATGTCAGCGGATTAAGATTTTGGTACATATTTATGAGAGAATTAAATCGATACGTATTTTTGCACTCGACTGTACGACATCTGGGCATGTGGAAAACGCGCCTACCCCAAAGCCACAAGGTCCATGATATATAAATTATTTATTTACCTGCTATTGCAACGGATCCCTCTAAAGCGTAAACTGGAGGTGAGTCGGGCCCGAGTTTGTACGCGACCGTCGTCAGGAGACCATTTTGTGAGTGCACTATCGAATCACCTGTGAAGCAATAATAATAAATTCTAGTGATACCTCATACTTTAAAATCAGTTCAGTAACTTAAACTAAACGCTACGGTGGAGCACACGCAAATACAAACACAGATTACTAAAATCATAGCCCTTTCTTTTGGCTTTGCAGTAGGGCAAAACAAACAAATGTTTACAAATTGACATCATATTTAATTTCATTTATTCAGGAAAACAATGTAGGTACATTGTGTTTGAAATTTTCAAATAAATTATGATAGGTACCTAAGGAATAATATAAGTAATTCAGTTACAATAACAAAAAATATAATAAAAAACATAATAATAATATTTCTATCACTGGCTAGATTACGATAGTGTTTTGTTTTGTCGTGAAAAATCCGGGCTCTGCTAATAAATGTCACTACTAAAAACAATAAATAACTATTCATCCATGTCAAAGGATTATGGATTAGGTACTTGGAATTTGCCACTATGAGAGTGCGTTACTCCATTTGATATTATAACTCAATATTAATAGAATAAAGTATGTGTTAGCTTGATTATCTAATTGATTAAATAAAAGTCATGGGTAAACTAATAATAATTTAGCTACCTGTATTGTACAATAGAAAGCAACCAGTCCCAAATGTACACTTTACTTGACCAAATCTCAGGCACCCCTGACCCACTAATGCTGCTTGTTGGTCACCCAAGCACTGGAAAGAACAGAAATAACAAGATCATGAAAAATAATGTTATTAAATTTTATTTACGTTCGGATATGTACCTACTTATAATTTGCATTACAGTCAAGTGGAAAAATATGGGCGCATAGCGCACAACTCAGACATAAATTATTATGTGCGAGTAAATTATTATGTGTCGAATATGGCTCTTATGTCTCATATTTATGAGAGGATTAAATCGATACATAGTTATTTTTGAACTTGACTGTATTCTAGTAAAGTAATAGAGAATGTTATTTTCTTCGTAACTGCTTTGATTGTGATGGGTGTGCAATAAAGAGTACTTGTATTGTAAAGTTTAAATAAGTATAATAAATAATAATCCTCCTATGTATAGACATATCTTCAACTTGTGACTCCTGTAGAGTCGCAAGGTCTATAGGCGCATGCATATGGACAGGCCGTATTATTGCTTGCCACTTTCGTGGTATAAAAATTCGTAATGTATTTATAATTTTTACTAACCCCAGCAATTGGCACACCAAGGAGAGATCCCATAGATATATAACCATAAATTTCGGCGGAACTTTTTATCTTTGGCAGTATTTGTTTTGGTATGTCAAAAAATCTCAGTAATCCTTTATCCCACTGTAAGCTTCGTAGCGACATGAGCTGTGTCCTGGATGCGTTGGTGACATCCGTAGCGTGGACGCCACCGCGAGGTCCACCAGTGAGGTTCTGAAATGCATAGGTGCACAGTAAAATACACATCTAAGTGTAACCAACGTATCACTTACTCCTGTCTTCAACTGTTCCTAGTTATAATAGAATGCCATGTAGGTTTTGGTTCAAATAATAAGCCTAGCATAATTTATCTCCATAAAAGAAAAGAAAGAAAATGCACAGAAACATATTAGCTAATTATCAATAAAGTATTTCCTTGGGTCACACTTGTTTATATTGCTCTATGAAACAGTCATTTCATCACATAATAGCTTAATGGAACGAAATACAAAGGAATCTAACTAGGCTTAATCTAGTAAAGCATAAAAATATAGTTGTTTTACTTTCATAAGTGTATTATTTATAAATTTACCCACATCATTCCCCAAGCCGGCTGGTCCCCGTGGGGATAATGACCAATACCCCCTGAACAAAGAAAATCAAACTAAACAAAAGAACAGTAAAAACAACTTTCTACATGTATGTACCTTAAATACCAGAACACTTCGAACTCCTGAAAGTCTAAACGAGCTAGAACTAGCATTACTTATCCAACATAAAATGGGACATTGTGGGCCTTAGCGAAGTTAGACGACTAGGAGAAAATATAGAGGATCATGGCAGCTTTCTTATGTACTATAAAGGAGTAACACCGGGCCAATATGGCACAGGATTTTTAATAAAACCAGAACTGAAACCTTACATAGAGGAATTTATTGGAATATCGGAACGAATAGTAATACTCAACATAAAACTGCCACTTGGGAAACAAAAAGAAACATGGTCCATCATACAAATCTATTCACCAACCGAATTATCCAGCAAAATAGAAATAGAATCCTTCTACTCTTCGCTAACAGACGCAATTAAAACTCATGGACACAAGAACTTAATAGTGATGGGTGATTACAACGCAAGAATTGGGAGCAGAGGCATAGGAGAAGAGCTAGTAATGGGCCCATACTGTTCAGGCAAGCGCACACGGAATGGTGGAAAACTTATCCAACTAGCATACGAAAACAACATGAAAATACTCAACAGCGTATACAAACAAAGAAATAACAACAGATGGACTTGGATATCTCCAGATGGTCTCCACAAGAACGAGATAGACTATATTCTCACTAACAAACCTAAAATGTTTCAAGACTGCAGAGTAATAAATAATCTAAACTTTAATACCAACCACAGGATGGTAAGGGCTAAACTTCATTTTACAACCTTCAAGAAAGACAGACCCTTCATATTGAAACCAACTACCACACTTATAGAAAATAGCCAATACTTAAAAGAAAACCTTGAAAATTTTACAAGACTCACAGAACATTTAGATACCCAAAATAAATATGACAAATTTGAGGAACTCCTACACACAAAAGAAAACAGTAAACCTAAGATAAAAAATAACTCAGAGAAATGGCTCACAAGGATAACCAAGGAATTACTGAAAACTAGAACTGAACTAATATCTCTACCTGGGAAGACGAAACAAGACAGACAGAATATTTCTAAAATCAGTAATAAAATAAAGCTAAACATGAGAAAAGACCGACAAAGACACAGGCTGGCACTTCTGGAAAATTGCATTCAAAGAACAGGCGGGACTAAAAAAGTGAAAAAACAGTTATCGGAAAAAATAGACTGGATACCCAATATCTCAGATAAAACAGGAAAATGCAAAACCAGTCGTCCAGAAATCATTTCTATAGCGACAACTTTTTTCAGAGACTTATACACAAAGAAGGATAAAAATCATCCGACAGACATAACAGGTGGAAGCGTGGTGCCAGACATATTACCCGCAGAAGTGGAAAAAGCAATAAAAACACAAAGAAGAGATAAGGCCCCAGGAGCGGATGGTATTAGCAACGAATTTCTGACTGCCAACATAGATATCCTTGTACCACCTCTCACCAACATATTCAATGATGTGCTACAAAGTGAGACAATCCCCAACCAATGGACTACTTCGACAATCATACTATTACACAAAAAAGGTGACAAAAACAATATTAACAACTACCGCCCTATTAGTCTGATGTCAAATATATACAAAATCTTCGCCAAAATTATCCTCAATAGAATGACCAAGATCCTAGACGAAAATCAACCGAGGGAACAAGCAGGATTTAGGAGCGGATATTCAACCCTGGACCATATATATGTAGTCAAACAACTCTTCGAAAAAGCAAAGGAATTCAATATCACCCTTTACTGCTGTTTTGTAGATTATAGCAAAGCCTTCGACTCTCTTGAACATGACAAAATCTGGCAAGCCCTAATAAACCAAGGAGTTGAAATTAAGTACACCAGAATCCTAAAAAACGTCTATGAAAACAGCAAGGCCAAAATTAAGTTGGACAGAGAGGGTGAAGAAATTAAAATAGGAAGAGGAGTCCGTCAAGGCGATCCAGTATCACCTAAACTCTTCACGGCTGTCCTAGAAGAGGTATTCCGTAAATTAAATTGGGATGAATGCGGATTATTAATCAATGGCGAAAAACTTTCGCATTTAAGATTTGCGGATGATCTCATAATAATCTCACCATCCAAAGACAGACTGAACGAAATGATATGTGACCTAGATGCAGAAAGCCAAAAAGTAGGGTTGTGTATGAACACTCTGAAGACCAAAGCCATGACCAATGGAAAACAAGAACCCATTTACGTCAACAACAACATGATCGAATATGTAAACGAATACTTATACCTAGGTCAAACTATATCTCCACACGACTTGACTACGAAAGAACTAGACAGACGTATTGGAAACGGGTGGAAGCAATATTGGAACCTAAAAGAAGTTATGAAAAATAAAGAAATGAGTATGACCATAAAAAGGAAATTGTTCGATACATGTATACTTCCTGTTCTTACTTATGGTTGCCAAACATGGGCACTAAACAAATCCCACTACAAAAAGCTAGAAACGTGTCAAAATGCTATGGAGAGAAGTATGATGGGAAAGCGACTATCTGATAAAGTTAAAAATATAGATATAAAGAAATGTACTAAAACAAAAGATGTTACTACAACAATTAAGAAGTTAAAATGGAAATGGGCAGGTCACACAATTAGAGGAAGAGAAAAGTGGTCTAAAGCAATAATGTACTGGTTTACTGGACACAAAAAGAGGAAGCGTGGCAGGCCAACAAGGAGATGGGTTGATGAGATTAAGAGCGCAGCAGGAGGTTGCTGGACTACAATAGCAAAGGATAGGGAGAAATGGAAAGAGTTAGGGGAGGCCTTTGCCTACAAAAGGCATACAGATATTAATTAAATATGTTAACAACTACAAAATACAATGTAAAGTACTTAAATCTGAAATAAAGGCTATTTTATTTATTTATTTATTATTACCCATATGAGCCAGGAGTCCACTGTGCCTGCCATGCACTCTCCAGCTGCCACAGCATCTTTGATAGCCGTCACATTCTGTAGAAGCCATTTTAGCTTAACTGATGAAAAGTATGTTGATAATGGAAGCCCACTAGTTTGCGAGACCGCGTTGATTGCCTGTGCACCTTTGTTTTTGAGAAGATCATCTACTATTTTAGATGTCCTCACATCTAGCCAAACTGGAATCACACAAATATTTATTATATTGTGATCATGGAGATAATAAGAGAATTAATAAATTGAAATTATTAAACATGATAATCTAGGAATATGTGAGTACCATTGGCAACACAGTTAACTGACAATTTTTGAACTTGCTAAAAAGAAGAATTTATAGTATTAAACACAAATTGTGAGTGGATGCAACTTTATTTAGAGTTATTATTACAATATTTGTAATTGATTAATTACGTAATAAATTACCAATAGCACTATAAAGTGGTTGTCCTGTAGCAGAGTTCCATACAATAGTAGTTTCTCTCTGATTTGTTATCCCAATACCCACAATGTCTTCAGGATTTATATCTAATTTTCTCAAATGATCTGAAGTTACCTGTAATAGAGTTGATAACATTAGACAATGACCTAACCTAATAAAAAATAATCTGATCCCTTAATATTTTTTATTTGATATTAAAACCGCAATTATCAATTTAAAATATCAAATATGCTTTAAGTTCAGAAAATAAAGAAAAATAGTCCATAGGGTTAAAAACCATCCTAACATAATTAAGTTAAATTTGTGTGGATTTGCATTTATTTGAATTCTGTGTAAGTAAATACTACACATCCACTTCAGTAAAATAAACATAACTTAACTGTTTAAGGTGTTGTTACATGCAAAAGTACAACTTTGAAGATAATCTCTTGATAGGATTTAATAAGGCTTATGTAATTTATCACTTAACCATTTAATCTGAAATATAGAATAATAATAAAATAAACATTAATAATTCATGTGTTGTTATGAGATGAATTAAAACAGTTACCTCAATACATTCCACAACAGCATTTAAAATTTCTAGTGCATCTTGTTCAACCCATCCTTCTTGTGGGCTGAAGCGTTTCAGAGATGTTTGATGATATGTTAAAACTTCTGAAGTATTAGCTGCAAAAACCTACGAATAATTTGACCTTTAATTTAAAATCACACAAAGGCAACAGACATAATAGAAAGCACTCATAACAAGAGCATTTTTTAGACAACTCACATTGATTTTTGAGAAGCAGAACAGACATTTTACTTACAAAAAAGCTCTACAACATTGAAAATTAATTAATTTCTCTCTCATTTCACAAGAAAATATTGAAGAATATCGATAAAACAAATAGATGATTACCAAAAACTTTACGTTTGAAGTTCCTTCATCTATGGCACCTATCAATGGCCCAAATTTACCAAATATACGCATAATACCTGCGGTTGGAGGATTGAATACTCTGTATAACCAAATTAAGCAATTACATAGTGAATTATTGTTTTTTGACGCTAAACGGTATTCAAAAATTAGAATTAGATAAATCAAATCAGCTGATTGTCTTGAGTAACGTTCGTATATTCAACCTAAATAAATATTATTTTTCTTCTTTTGTTCTATAAATCAAATCAAATGTAAAATATAACTAAAATAGTTTTGCTTAATTTATTGTTTTCAATTATATTTGTTATTATAGGGTAAAGTTGTAATTATTTAAATCAAATTTAAATTCACATGTTGCGATAGTAACCTAGAATTAACATATATAGAATCTGAATGCTCCCTCAATTGTCATTTGTCCACTTGTCAACGCAAAATCATTAACGGTCCGCATTGTATTAGCAAAGTGACTCAAATATTTAAAGTTTCTAAAAACAGTTCCCTCAATACTATATATTATGCTAATGTGTACAAACACAATTTCACTAGAGGCCCTAGCACGGTAGGTTTTATCGTCACGTTTTACGGCGAAAATGTACTGAGACGTCACGTAAAACATAACGATAAAACGTATCGTGGCAGCTGGCAGCGGCGCTACCAGGAAAATCGAAACTCGAAGTTCGTATACATGCATCCCTGTCACTCAAGTCTAGTAAGTGCGATAGAGATGGAGATACCCGAACTTCGAAGTTCGTGGTTATAGCTCATCAATCTTTTCAATTCAAGTTGTTTAAAAATTTAAAATGTAAGTTGATGACATAATCCGCCGGTCTCTTGCCAGCATCAATGTGCCTGCTCTTCTTGAGCCGCCTGGCATTGTCAGAGATGATGGCAAAAGACCTGATGGTGTGTCTCTGGTTCCATGGAGGTTGGGACGGATGCTTGTGTGGGACGCTACATGTGTAGACACACTGGCACCGTCTCACCTCCAACGGACTACTTCTAAAGCGGGTGCAGCGGCGGAAAACGCCGAAAATCTGAAATGTAATAAATATAGAGGCCTCGGCAGAGAGTACGATTTTGTACCCTTTGGCGTCGAGACCCTCGGTCCGTGGGGTCCCAGTGCGCATAAGTTATTTGCAGAAATCGCGAAACGTCTGGTCGATATAACTGGTGACCGAAGAGCTGGCGGCTTTCTCGCGCAACGCATCAGCATTGCAATTCAGCGAGGAAATGCCGCCAGCATCCTCGGTACAATGCCTCGAGGGCCTTTTTTAGATTTAACTTAGTTTTAATTTATCTTAGTTAATGTTAATTATAATCTTGTATTAAAATAAATGTAAGTTGCTCTAACTTTGAAGTTCGGGTATCTCCATCTCTATCGCACTTACTGTACTCGAGTGAAAGGGATGCAGATATACGAACTTCGAATTTCGATTTTCGTGGTAGCGCCGAAGGCCTTTCACACAATGGCGCCACACTGGCGCGACCAATGCGTTCCTGCGATGCGACGGTGGCGGTTAATGTACGGCCATGATAATGTACAGCCGAATAATACGCGTCCAATGTACATGTATTATCGGGCCGTGCATTATCATGGCTGTGCATTCGACCAATCGACCAAAGTTGGTCGATCACGTAACGCATTGTACGCGCGTCGGGTAGATCTAAATGTCAATTTTTATATGGAAAAATGACAGTTGGGTCTACCTAGCGCCGTTTCGGAACAATGGCCAAAGAAACTAACTAACTGTGTTTTCCTATGTCCATGGTTCGGAACGATACGTGATTACCCCCGGCCCCCGGACGGGACGGTCAACGGCGGCCCATACACGGTGAATAAATACTGATGATCCACCACAGTTGTCTCACTCTATCGCATGTTTTAGAGTGAGACAGCTATGTCAATTTTAGTCAATCAGCACGGCAATCAAGAAAGTAACTTATCTCAAATGAGCCAAACATATGGCACCAGATCCGTAGCTGCAGGTAAGTTTGCCGTTCTCAGAGTAAGCAATTACTACGGGGATAGGCTCATCGAAAAACGCTTACCATACTTGCTTAACGCCTTACCTGCGGCTTTAAGACAAGAGAAAAACAAAAATAAATTTAAAAGAGCCGTGTTGAAACACTATCTCGACAGTATTTAAATACTTAAATACCTAATATCTTATATCTAGTTACCTATCCACTTTATACAACATCATTTAAAGCTGTTCTTACTTGCTTAAGACTTAACTAATTATATAGACTGATTAGAACTTTACCACTTTATATAGACTCATTATCATTTAAGACTATCCCAAATTATATAGACTCATGGATCCCACAGTCAAACTGTGCAAACAGTTTTGTGGGACGTTGTATTTAGTTTTAAGTCATTGTAAAGTGCTTTACTGAAAAAAATAAAAAAATAAATAAAAAAAATCTGCTATGGACGGCCACCGCAGGCCGCGCCAGTGTGCGATGCAGGCTTTAAAAAGCCACAGCAATCCATGGCTACACAGCTCAATGACCAAAGAAACTAAATTAGTTTCTTTTGTCATTGAGACCTCTAGACAGAGGGGCTACCGCGAAATGATGTTCGTTTTCGTTCGTGTATCTCCCTCTCTGTCTCTCGAACATGCAAGTGCGACAGAGACGGAGATACACGAACGAAAACGAATATCGTTTCGCTTCGCGGTAGACCCTCAGGTTCATCACGTCATTTGAAACGTCAAAATCAGAAAAGAAGTATACGAGTTTTGTTTTTCGCCGCCTATTTAGATTTGAGTTTAGCACAACAAACTGTTGTTTGATTAATGGTTTCTTTCCACTAAACTCTGAAGAACAAATCGCTCTTGTAAAAGTTAGCATGGTAACTGAAATGCAATTGGTAATTACTGAGAATAAGCAAATAATTAATACAATTGCTAAAGCAACAAATCCTCAGTTTTCACATTTAGTGAAATCACTTCAAGAATTTCAACAGTTAGTAAATGCGACTATAACTAATATTATAGAAGACCGTGGTGGAAGCCACCAAGAAGATAGTGAAGGTAATATTCAACAACGCTTTCAATCTTATAACATTTTTCTCCACCCTGCAATTATTTTTTGTAACGTTTTCGTCAAATTGACAGGGGTCCAGCGTAGGGACCCCTACACAAGCGACAGACGTAAACGAGAGACTAACTTGTACTCTGTGGGAAGCTGGTAATAATGCTTTGTCTTTCAGTATGCTTAACCTTATTTTAGGTTTGTCCTCTTATTTTGACCTGTAATTAATTTTGTATTATTTATTATATATATGATTATATTGATTATATGATTATGACTTTTTGTTTTATGTGGCAATTGTATGGTGGTAAATGTTACTCATCAAAGGATTGTCCATAACCATAATATATGCATCAATATGAATTGTTGTAAGACAGATACAATAAGTCTTTATTTAACATTATGTATCCAATAGTACATTAATAAAAATTTACATTTCATGTCTTATATATATTATATTTATGTAGTACTAGCTTTCGCCCCCCAAGATTTCGTCTGCATAGAACTGGGACAAAAACTGTCCTATATTTTAATCCAGGCTATAAACTACAAAAGCGAAAGTGGTTTGTTAGGATCGTAGCAAATGGAGATCCGTGATCTCTGCCTACCCCTCTGGGAAAGAGGAGTGATTATATGTATGTATGTATGTATAAACTATCTTCGTGAAAAATGTTATCCTTATCGGTTCAGCCATTTAAGCGTGATTGAGTAACAAACATCCAAACATTCTAAACATCCAAACTTTCACATTTATAATTATACTGGCTTCTGCCCGCGACTTCGTCTGCGTGGAACTTGTTTATATCGTAGCTTCATTCAAACTTTCGCCCCCCATTTCACTCCCTTAGGGGATGATTGCCGGGATAAAAAGTATTCTATATGTTAATCCAGGCTATACACTATATGTATACCAAAATTCGTCTTAATCCGTTCAGCTGTTTTTGCGTGATTGAGTAAGAAACATCCAAACTTTCGCATAATATAATATATAATATTAGTAGGATTTATGTATATATTATGTCTATTTTTTATCATCCAATTAATCCATCCTAGGCTTAGAGCGTACTGCTCCATTATTTAAGTTTACTAAAAGCTGGATCTAATTTGTATTCATGATTTTATTTTATTTACAGAATTGAGGGATGATAGTGAAGATGATGATGCTGTCCCTGTCACTCCTAAGAAAAGAAGGAATTAGTTTATAGGTACATACTTATTATTTTATTTTATTTTTGGGGTTAATATAGTCAAGGGCAATGAAAATGGGTATAATATATGTATACATGGTCTCCAATCTCCATACAAAATGTGCTCATCTTCCTTCTCCTTGAGTGTAAATAGGTAGAAAATAAAACATCCAAATATTTTTCGATACTCTTGGTATTATTTCTCATGCCATTAACATTGGTAACATCTCATAACCAACTTATATATTTACATCCCTAAATATTTACATAGCTTTTTGTTACATACATTGTACTCTCTTCAAGTAAGTGTACTAATTCATATTGTACTTTTGGTTTGTAGTACATGTTCATTTGAGGTAAATTCTTAAATAGTTACATGACAATCTATTTTGTATTTGACCTTTGGACGAAATAATGTAGCTTTAGGGTGGGTTGCACTAACTTACGATTACAGACCATCAACATTAAATATGGCGCTGGCAGCTGTTATTCCATAGAAACTTTCCATACATTCAGATTTTATTATTTTGTTATGAACACCCCTAAAATTACAGATGGTTTGGTGCAACCCACCCTTAGTAATGCAAAGAAACAAAGTCGATCATGATTTTAATTTTAAATCTACATTTGTGCTTTTGAATAATGCTAATGAATGGTCAGGTCAATACACAAAATAAGTTCTCATTGTAGATTGTTACATAACTAAATGCTAGGTAGTGTATTGTTTAACTACCTAGGGGGCATCATGCCGGTAGTAAAAAAAACACCTATAAAGTGATATAGGTTTAGAAGCATAGTTAGGACTGTGTTATGGCTTTTATTTCAATTGACTTTGCAACAAAACCAGAAAGTGATTTATTTGTCCCTTTGATCTGGTAAGCCATTTTTGTAATACATGCAACATATGATTTTTTCTCCATTGTAGTAAACAGAACAAGTATCAAATATCAATCAACACAACCATTATTTACCTACTTAGTAATTATAATAAATACTTGAAACAGTCTGTAAGACCTTTTATAACTAATTTTACCTAATTTAGAAAACAACCATGCAAGTCACATCATTTTTTTAACAAGAATATAATTTATGGAATGTTTTTTATCACAATGTACCTACTTAACTAGTTGTACTAACGTATTATAGCAGTAAACAATGTTTCACAGCGATTTGGAATGATTAGTATATACCTACCACGGACGAAAATATATTTCCTACCACAGCTATATTTTTTTAGATAGCGTCATCAAGGAACTTATGCTATTATCTTCACTTAATTTTGGGTAATTATTTTCCAGCAGCTCTAGGCAAAATGTGGGCGTCAGTGACATCTACTTTCTGATTTTTAGGGTTCCGTAGCCAAAATGGCAAAAATGTGACCCTTATAGTTTTGTCATGTCCATCTGTCTGTCTGTCCGTATCTCACAGGCATTTTACTCGAAGACTATAATGTGTATATGAATAAAATTTTCAGGATAGGTGTATTTTGTTAGCCGCTACATAATTCTGTAACATATAATGACTAAAAAATATTTTAGGGGTGCACTTCCATACATGTAACTTCAAGTCAAAATAAGAATATTGTAAGTCCACGTGTGGCACATCAATCGATAGGCCTTTCAAAATAAATATAGAGCATTTTAGCATTTTTTTGATTGTGAATAGATTCGGAGATAATCGCCCCGAAAGTCACAAAAATTGTGTCCCCCCCCCCCCCTAATTTTGAATGTTGTATTTAAAAATATGAAAAAAATCATGGACAAAGGGTTTATTAAATTGTTTCACCGAAAATTATTTTGAACAAGTTCGGTTGAAAGGTTTTCGAGATATTGCTGAAAAACTGCCTTCCCTTTAGAAAATGACATAAGTGCCGTAAGATTTCTGTGACTATACGACCTTTTTATTAGGCATGGAACCCTTCGTTCTGCGTGGACCACCCCAAACGACGCCACTGTTATTTTTAAGTAGAGATAATAAAATGACGTATCACATTCCTAACTTTACAGTTCGTTATTAAATGTACTTTATAAGCGGTTTACTTACAAAACCTGGGAACAATGCCAACAATGAATTGTATTTTAATATTTAACACAACTTACGTACACAGTTGGCGTTATCTCGATTTAATCAGTAGAATGAGTGATTACTGGCAAGTTGACCGTAGGGAGTAGGTACTTCATACTACGTCTTCGAGTGGTAAGAAAATTGTGTCACTGCTAAGCGTGATAGTAGTATTAGGTCAAGTGCCTCGTACGCTCATTATAAATAAAAAAGATAATGATAGCACGGAAAAATATCTTATTCAATTATCCTATTGTCTGTTTTTCATCAGTGATACATTATGCATTGAGACATTTTTCATGTACAGTCGAGTTCTCCAATACCTATACAGCCATCCTTTCAAAAATATCTACACATGCTCCTTATGTCAGTTACAATAAAGACTGTGTACAGATATTTTTGAAAGGTTGTCTGAATAGATATTGGAGAACTCGACTGTACCTATTTATAACGTCTCGCGGACACTTAATGAAGCAGACAGATAGTGAGGAAACTTGCTTATTATCGATGTATTAATTAGGACTAGGAAACGATGGTTGTTGATAATAGGTGATGGTCGGTGGTTTGTCGTCGGGTGGCTCGGAGTCGGATCCACATACGTCACACTCATTAACTCCACACTCGCACACAGAAATAGGGCGAATGGAATACCGCAGTTTCTGAAAGTGAAAATAATTGCTTTAATGCCAGGGGACTATCGGAAGACGAGCAGGGAAAAGCTACGTATTATTCTATAAGTAGACAAGAATTCAATCTTGACGGTCGTCATATCAGTTGGTAGGTACATTTCGTAAAATGTGCTTATAAAGAATATTGCAGGAAGACAAGAAGTAGATCAACCCTGACGGCTTTCGTATCCGTACATTTTATAAATGTATCTGAATCTTTTTACCTCCTCCTCCTCCTCATCTTGGCGTGACCTAATAGGCAAACTGATTTTACCGCCTAAATTTGGCTAAAATATAATAATATCTATTCATCCATAGTAGATGTAAACTCTGTTACCCCCATATAATTGTGTTATTTTGGTCCGAAACATTGAACTTCATTAAACTTGGAATTGATCCCTAAACTTTAGGGGATGTTTGATGTTCGTGGGGCCGATGATAAACTTTTTAAATGAAAGACGTGTAAAAAGCCCCCAGGACGTGGTATTAATTTGTAGACAAAAAACTTGATAGGTAGTGAACCTCCTGTATGCAAGTAAAGTCAGCAGCAATAATATCTACGCTACTAAACTATTTAACCTACCCAACCCATTAATATCAACACAGGTTTAATAGTAATGACAATCAATTTGGTTACAAAAAACCTACTAAATATAGAAATTTGTGTATTTGTCAAAGAACGACACGATATTTTTATTAAAAAAAGTGACTCCGACCCTAATTTAAGATCACAATATAGATATGATATGTGTACAATTAGGCCTTCTAGTTACATAATTAGCAAGGGTACCTATGCTACGGGAATCAAAATCTTTAATAACTTTACCTGGTTATATTAAGTCACTCAATAGTTCTAAGTTCAAAAAGGAACTGAAAGAATGGCTGGCTAATAAATGCTTTTACAATCTTAATGAATATTTCGTATAGATCTACAAATTATTAAGTTTAATTTTAAGTTCAATAATATTGTATGCCCGAAAAGGGAAAACTGTTGATAGGTACCTTTCAATGTATGACATGAGATCTTATGTACATGGTTTTGACAATAAATTACATCTATCTAGCTATCTAAATTATAGCGTTATTTTAAAAGTCAATATTCGTACCTCGCCTATTGTTTTTCCCGGCGCTCTTGCAACTACAATAACGGCATAAACAGGTATGCACAGCAAGGAAAGAGACGCGATGGTCCAACCGAGACCCTGGGCCCATGAAGGGTACTGGTACTGGCGATAGCTGGGCGGGGTGTAGTCCACCAAGCTCGCCACCCACAGCGCCAGCAGGAGCGCCGGCGCCGCCACTAGCCAACACACTCGGAAGTACAGCGATGGATAACGACCTGAAAAAAACAAATTGTGATTTAATCCCTAATTCTACTAGACCACCAAGATCTCATTTTGGTGCTGTATGACTAATTGACTATATAAATAAATTGACTATGGCAAGTGGTTGATAAATAAAACCTTCCCTCACCTGTCATCTGTTTGATATTCTGGGATAGTTTACCACCGCCATAGAACCAGGCTATAGCAACCACTTCGAAGAAGGCGAGATATGTGATACTGAGAGAAGCGGCGTAATAGTCCATTAGTTGGAAAACATAAATGCCACTGTGTATGATGTGTGGAAGTCCAAATAGAAATGATACTACGCAGACACATAGCACCAACAGCTCATGGTAGACCAGCTTCTTGCGTATCATATCCGGAAAACCATCTTGAATTGAAGTAACTACAACTTCCACTATGGCAAACTGCAAAAAGAAAATATTGCATAAGAGTGTATTATTTCAAATAGGTTAACTTATTTAATGTGGACCCAGTAATACCTGGCTGTTTAATCCGAGACATAGAAACATGAAGAAAAACAAGACTGCCCACAGTTGCGATGCAGGCATCTTTGCTATAGCTTGTGGATATACAACGAAGAGCAACCCAGGACCTGAAAAATATTGCCATTAGAACCCAGTCATTATTCTCATTAGATCTCAGTAGATTAGCCTTAAAGATCATTAGCCATATTAGAATATTTATATATATATATTCTAATATATATATATATATATATATTAGAGGAGAAAAAATATAACAACATTTCTGGTACTTACTGTCAGCAATGACATCCTTCACAGATGTATTCTGTTCGAAAGCTATGTTACCAATGGTAGCAAAGGTAAATATCCCCACGATAAGACTAGTGACTGCGTTGACGAGCGATACAGCCAACGTGTCGTGTAGGAAATTGTTTTCGAATCGGTTATATGAGGCAAACATTATCATCGATCCAAAAGCAATGCCGATCGAATTGAAGATCTGTGATGCTGCATTGACCCATGGCCTCGATTGCTTCAGCAATTCCCAGTCCGGCTTGAAGAAGAATCTTAACCCTTTGTCAGCACCTTCAAGGGTCAGCGATCGTCCAAGAAAGACTATAATCAGCAGAAACGGAAGTGTTGTGGTGATGTACCGCACCTTAGCCGAAGATTTGATACTTTTCCAAAGGGCGAAGTACACCAACACCCAAGCACAGACTAAGCAAGCTGCCAACTCCCACCGCATGCCACCGGGAAATTCAATACCGTCACTCATGTTTAATACCTTTTTCCTGAAAATATAGAGTACGATAAGTATGAGTATTAGAGTAGCCTCGTATGTTTAAAGAGACTATTTATCTAAAATTGTGACTAATGTACATACGTAAACATTTCATTTGTCATAAAATGTTGATAGTCAAAATGGGAAAAGCTAAAAAAGATAACAATGTGAAAGTAAAGTAAAATGATCACGCCCGGATGCGCGCCAATAGAGATAAAGAACTTACTCGAAGAATTGTTCGGTGGGTGTTTGAGATCCGTTTGGCTTGGTATGATTATGAGCGGGCACCCAGCACTGAGCCGTGTTCCATCGGTTGGAACAACTAGCCCACGGGACTTCTGTCTTGAACGATGTGAAGAAGTAATAAATAGCCCACGCTATTATTACCGCGTAATATGTGGACATTAAAAACGAGATCACCACGCTCGCAATCCCAGCACCTGCAAGTCGGTAGAGAATATTATATACGTACCAAACCTACCTATACATTTACTTGCCGTTGCATGAGCAATGTAGGTACTTAAATACGCTTAAGTTTATATACTTATAATTGTGATACCTATTTAATTTATGAGAATTTTTGAATCTTAGTTCACGTGGTACCAGAGCGTAATTGTCCTCATATCATTTATGTAGAAAATATGTAGATATGCATATGAGTTGTTTAATTAAACACACCGATCATTAAAAAACATTATAAACACACTATATACATTGTAACATACCTACATATAGGTATAGTAAGGAAAAGTATTGTAGACAGTTATGCGGTTTCAGTTTCAATGAATATACCTTCGGCGTGAATCATTACGCAAACACATGGGCGCGGCGTATAACAGTCCACATGTGTATTATTTTAATATTATTGCATTATCGAAATCGACAATAAGAGCATAGTTCCTATGTCATGTGAAACAGATTTTTCAGACGTAGGTACGGTACGATGGAATCATTTCCGACTCTATTTCTATACATATAAGTAATTAAGTAGGTACCTCGGTTTTTTTTATAGATTAGAAAAAACAATGCGTTATCCGTCATGCATTTTCTTGGCAAACTATAAAAAAACTGCAAAATATGCCTCGTGCTTTCTTAAAGGTATGCTGTTTAATATTTCCCTGAGATTTCCTATAGATAAACCAAGAAATGGCAACAAAATTTGACCGTTAAAATCGTAATCTAAAATATAACTAAGTATAGGTACTATAATATCAAGTAGTTTACCTGTAAAGAGTGGACATATTTGCGAAAGCGCTCCAATAGGTCCATGCGCGGTGTACTGTCCAATTGCTAGTTCCATAAACAGCATGGGCACGCCACAGACAAGGAGTATTATGAAGTAAGGTATGAGGAATGCACCTGGAACAAATTATGCTTTTTAATCCTGTAGGTACACAAATAGAGGAACACCATTTGCTCAGGGGAAATTGTGCTCCTTTATTTGTGGGAGTCTGGGGATCAATGATTCAGAAACTGAAATCTCAGGAGCTATCTTCTGATCTGTGCGCGGATACGGTGACTGTTGTGTAAACTGTTTTCGAATCTACCCTCCACATTTTTATAGACTTTTTTAGGGTAGTGAAATATTCTACACCCATATCTCCGTTGACAACTTGCTGGGACTGGGACGTCAGTTATCTGGGCCCACGACCCGAGAAACCCGCGTCGAAACGTCAGAAATAAAGGTAAATAAATATCACGTTAGACCCCTGTAAAGGAGTTGGCCAAAGTGCATCAAAGTAGTCCATTCAAAAAGCAACTCTACCGTCCAAGGTAGAAGATTCCAATTCAATTGACAGTTTTATAAAAAAAGTCGACCATATTAAATGATATGTGTACGGTCGCTGCCAAAAATACGTTTACACTATTCGCCTTACTGCAATGGAATAAGGTTCAAAAGTGTAAACTTATTTTTGGCGTCGACTGTACAAAGCGCGAGAGTTTAAATTAAAGAATTTCATGAAATTTGGTACCAATGGTATTTGGTATGTTATTCGTTGTCTAGTACCCATAATACAGGCTTTGCCTAGTTTGGGACTAGATCAATTGGTGTGAATTGTCCCACGATATTTATTTATTTTATTTTATAATGTTCATTGGATGCCCTGTTTCCATCTACCAAAACTCCTCACGCCAAGTTCTTGTTGAACGTCCTTTATGATCTACGTTTGGTTCGAAACCTACGTAATCTACGAAAATATATTCAACGGCAACATTGCATAGCCTAATATATTCTGCACAAAGCGGTAGTACCTTACCTACACAACGTAGACTTAAAACATGTCTTCGTGTTGAAGTGTCGTTAGTTTCCCCATAATTCAGACTATAGCCCGGTTTTACAAAGAACTGTTAGCTCTTATGTATGTCGGTAAGTAAATGTACTTGGAGACTTTCGTACTAACTCGGGCGGCGCAACCGCAACATTTAGCTGACGCGCGCGTGTCGTTTGTGTTAACAAAGACAGACAGGCAACTACGGAACTCTACACTGCGCGTGGCCCGACAAGGACTTACATGACTTACAGGTTTTACATCATTGGTACGGAATTTATATCAACACTGAGATACTTGCATACAACGAGAAAACCGTCGCGCCGCACCTCCGTCGGCTCCGTCCAAAGATGCGGTGCAGTGATCTGCAGTGTGATTCATCATCATCATCATCATATCAGCCGAAAGACGTCCACTGATCCAGCAGTGCTATAGGCCTCCCCCAGAGAGTTCCAAATTGACCGGTCCTGCGCCACCCGCATCCAGCGGACTCCCGCGACCTTTACCAGGTCATCAGTCCACCTTGTGGGGGGCCTACCCACGCCGCGCCTTCCGGTGTGATTAACCGCCTTATAATCAAGGAGCTTGAAATTTGAAATGGAACTCGTGAAATTAACGTATAATAGAAAAATATATTTATTATTAACTTCATTCCTCAATTTTTATTTGCACCTATGGGTAGAATTATGGTGTTTGTAATAGGAATATATTAAAGTTATCCTTGTTTAAAGCCAATCATTGCTTAAAACCGCAATGACATCGATTAATTGCATTGAAATACCAA
Organism: Epinotia nisella; assembly: GCA_932294315.1. Taxonomy (NCBI): domain Eukaryota; kingdom Metazoa; phylum Arthropoda; class Insecta; order Lepidoptera; family Tortricidae; genus Epinotia; species Epinotia nisella. The sequence continues at coordinate 12,050,040 of OW028679.1, read as the reverse complement.
ATACCAATCCCAGTATAATTGTTCATGTTGAAAATCTAGTTGATTTCGTATTCATACTTAGGCAGAGAGCGTAAATGTTGGGACGATGATTTCTTCAACATCAACGTAGAGCACTTAGAATTTGAATCAAATCAATTTGATGGGGTTCAATCTATTAACGCCCGGGGTCACTATTTGTGTGTCACTATATATGTATGTATGTATATATGTATGTATGTGTGTATGTCTTATTCTTTGGCACGCCCTACAGCCTAAACCGTTTGGCGGATTTCGACATATGAGGTGTCGTTGGATTCCTCTTAATCGTGGGAGTGACATAGGCTACAATATGTGTAAAAAACCGGACAAGTGCGAGTTCAACTCGCCTGGTGAGGGTTCCGTATATAATACACAAAAATATTGAGAATTTTCCCGTTACTTTCAATACTCAAACTTCTTATAGGTTTTCCTGTAATCTTTAGGCAAGGAACTGTTTTACATATTTTTTTCAGAATTTTAAGCACATCGGAGATAAGGGGGGGGTGGTCAATTTTCGTCTTTTTTAGGGTTCCGTAGCCAAAATGGCAAAAACGGAACCCTTATAGTTTCGTCATGTCCGTCTGTCCGTCTGTCCGTCTGTCCGTCTGTCCGTCTGTCCGTCTGTCCGTCTGTCCGTATGTCACAGGCATTTTACTCGAAAACTATAAGGTGTATTTGAATAAAATTTTGAGGATAGGTGTATTTTGTTAGCCGCTACATAGTTTTGTAATTAAAATGACAAAAAAATATTTTTTTAGGGGTGCACTTCATACATAAAACTAAAAGTCAAAAATGTTTTTTTCATTGTGACCCCCCGTGTGGCACATCAATCGATAGGCCTTTTAAAATTAATATAAGGTTTCTTTGCATTTTTTTTGATTAAGTGAATAGGGTCGGAGATAATCGCCCCGAAAGTCACTAAAATTCTGTCCCCCCCCCTCTAATTTTTGAACGGTGTATTTTAAAAATATGGAAAAATTCATGGACATAGAACTTATTAATTTCATTCACCGAAAATTGTTTTGAACAAGATCGGTTCAGAGGTTTTCGAGATATTGCTGAAAAACTGCCTTCATCAAAGAAAAGGACGTAAGTGCCGTAAAATTTCTGTGACGATACGACCTTTTTAATAGGCACGGAACCCTTCGTTTTGCGTGGTCCGACACGCACTTGGCCGGTTTTCCTAAATTACTTCAAAATTATATTGGGCCACGTCAAATCTAACCTACTTTAAGATGTCACATTTTTAAATAACAGCAATTGTTATAGGTATCCAATAAAGCAAAGAAATAGAGTTTAATACTTGTTCATAATGTTATTTTGTTCCTATAAATATATATTTGGATTTTGCATAACTTGGCACTCATTTAGATCTCCATTCTTTTTGCGGCGAAGCCCACAGCCAAGCATAATTTTTGTATTGAACTTGGCTCTCCTTTTTTACATTTATGTTTTTGGTGGGATAGTTAGTATACGGACCATGAGGGGAGAGGCATCTAAGCGATGCCTCTCCGCTCTAGGCAGCCTAAGCGATGTTCTTTCTGTTCTCCGACTTTTAAAATTCATTTTATTTGCAAGCTTAACTGTACTTGCAGCGGTAAACATCATTCATTACAATGAACGGCACGTTCATAACATTGTTACATCCTCGTCTTTCACTAACAGACGTGTAACAACGAATTGACCTACAGGAACTAGCGTAATTAACCCGCTAATTCGCCAACCGAGATGATGACGTCTTCTTGTACCTTTTGATTTCTGCGTTTTGCGTTATTTGAAGTTAGTTAGGTACTTACTAGACAATTCTATATGCGGTATTCTACATATCCATACCATTTTTACAAGCTTTATATTAACTGTTCGTATGTATGTAAATATGTCAGTATGTAATAAGTGAGTAGTCCGTCATGCAATCCATTTTTCAGTCACTTGCAGTTATCTGTTTGAGCTTAAATTTTTGGATGACAATTCAATATTATGGTACCATCGAGCTGATCTGATGATGGATACAGGTGACCATGGGAATTCAGTATACTTAACCGACTTAACCCCGTTGAGTTTGGGCTCGTTAGAATCGACTCAATGAGTAGTTGATGACGGTATACAGAAAAGTACATAATCGGTAATAAACGGAAAGGAAAAAAACGGAACCCTTATTGGATCATCACTTTGTTGTTCGTCCGTCCGTCTGTCAAGACCCTTTTTCTCAGGAACGCGTGGAGGTATCAGGCTAAAATTTATATCATGTACTCAGGTCTACTGTCCCTTGGAGCTGTGAAAAAATCAAACTTCTAAGCCAACGCATTCAAAAGATAGAGCCGTTTATGCCGCAAATTTTCGAAACTCGCAAGGGAATCAAAACCTACAGGGTACTTCCCTTAAACTCGGAATCTTGAAATTTGGTACGAAGCAACGTCTTATAGATCAGATACAGGGAAAATTGCGAAAACCGTACATTTTTAGTTACATCATATAATCAAAATATTTATAATAATTTACTTATATACCTACAGGTTTGTACGGAACCCTCGGTGCGCGAGTCCGACTCGCAGTTGGCCGGTTTTTTAGTTAAGGTTGCCTTATTTGTTAATCAATATTGATTATGATTACACGATTATATCCTTTGTATTTAGTGGACAGTCATTAAATTTAGGAAACACTCGAAGCCGTATTAGTAAGCAGCGTATTTAACAATAATAAAGATAACGACTAATAATCACTTGATATCTTGAGTTTGCGATGTGTGAAGTATCAGTTTACCGAAGGCATCAGCTGTAATTTACACCACATTGTCGTGTAGTTTGGTTTGTGTGATGGTACCTCGGTGTCAACTTGCCACAGTTAGCACGCAGGGACACAAACAAATCTCAGTCACGATCTCACGATTTGTTGTACACGTAACATAAATCCTACTTCTCTTATCGCGATTTATCTCTAATTCGATAGTGCCAAACTTACGTAGATTGATTACAATTATGACGTGTCTATTTTTACCCGGAATAATATAGATAGTATATTCCTGAGACGATACATCAATGGTAACGGTAACGTGACTCAGTTCGGTATTAGAAACGTGAACTAAATTTTGTTTGATTGCTTTCTTTGTTTTACAGAAGTATAGTCCAGGCAATGAACTAAAAACTTGTATGGAAATTAAATGTTAAATTTGGAAATAATTTATAATAGCATTTTTTTTTAATGTAACGGATATATTATCAATTAAATAGTTACCAGAGGCAAAATCCAACAAAAATCAGACATCAAAAAAAGAATTAATTAGCTCCTAAAAAGTCCCGATAAATATTCATATTTTTTTAAATAATTTTTTAGGTTCATTTACATTTGCTTTAGAATATTCAATATAAATAAAATAAAAAAGACAATGAATGTTTAATTTAAATCTATAAAATTACTTCCGGGTGGAAAGTTTGTTGGATTCTTGAATAAAGCATCTTACAATTACAACGTTTTTAAATGAAATAAACAAAAAAAACGCTATTATAAATTAATGTTTTTCGAAACCGTATTTTGCCTGGAGTAGTAATAACTGTTCGAACACTCAGAGATAAGCTTAGAATACTCGTAGGTATGTATTAGCCATCTTCGGAGGAATTGATGTGAAAATTCATGCAAACTATTGGTGATTGTTTTCATAACTATTCTTTCTAGCGCCCTAATAGCTGTATTTATACGCATATACACATGAGGTAAGGTGCCAGTGAAGAATATAATAGCTTGCATTAGTTTTGATTTCGTCCTAGTCGCCTTAATACTTGTAGGTATATGATTCCATGACATCGTGTAAGGATAATTTTTACCTAAGTGATAATAAAATGGTCGCGAAATGTAGAGAACACGGTGCAATGCCACGGAGATCACGATGTTTTTGTCATCCTAATGAGTGATTTAGCGTCGTCCGGCGACAGCGTAACTTGTTAACATTAGCGTTGAATGAGTGTTAAATGTCCTGTGCAAAAATTGTTCTGAACGCTTAAGTGTGTACTTGGATTGTTTTCTAAGAAGTATGGAAGACTATGTATATTTTTTATCTTGAATACTTATTAAAATACTTATTTTTTGTGCTTAAAATATGCGCCAACTAGTTATCTTTTCACACCTTTCATTCAGAAAAGTAAGTTTTGCTCCACGACGAGAGGGATCAAAATGCTACTTTTCTGTTCAAGCTACTTTTTAAGGTTCCGTACCTCAAAAGGAAAAAAACGGAACCCTTATAGGATCACTCGTGCGTCTGTCTGTCCGTCTGTCACAGCCGATTTTCTCCGAAACTACTGGACCGATTGGGTTGAAATTTGGTATACATTTGTAAATTGGTGACCCAAAGATGGACGCTTTTGGGGGGTAAACTGGAAAATTAAAAAAGAAAGTTTCGCAAACTGTATTGTGTGACATATCAAATCCCCCCCTTATCTCCGAAACTACTAGGCTTAGAATTCTGAAAAAAATATGGAAAATAGTTCCTTGCCTAAAGATTACAGGAAAACCTATAAGAAGTTTGGGTATTCAAAGTAACGGGAAAATTCTCAATATTTTACGGAACCCTCACCACACGAGTTGAACTCGCACTTGTCCGTTTCTTTAATGTATTCATTGGCATGTGCCAATTAAACACAGATCTTAATAAAATAATCGATTGTAATTTCATCGTAATCGATTGAAAACGAACATATTTCAAGTTTTAACTTAAACAACGTTATATGAAAATTTATAAATTTTTCGTAATACATATTTAAAACACATATTACGCATATTTTTTGACATTTTATTATACTAGTATTTAATGATTATTTTATTCATTTGTAATTTCTTTGACATCGTTAAAGTACTTATACAGGGTGATTTAGGGGTCGTGGAGCAAGAATGAGCAAAAGTGAATAAGAAGGTCATACTAAACAACTTTTCCCATGGGACCAACCACAAAATCCAAAAAATAAGAGCCAATTAAGAGTTAACTGTGAGTTAATGTATGGAACAGCTGATTTTTTTTGCGATTTCGTGGTCGGTCCCTTGGGAAAAGTTGTTTAGTGTGACCATCTTATTCGCTTTTGGTCATTCTTGCTCCACGACCCCTAAATCGCCCTGTATGCTCGTGTTTAGTGATTATTTTAATAATTTGTAATTTCTTTGACATTGTTATAGTACCTACTTATAAGCTCGTGTTTAATGATTATTGTATTAATTTGTAATTTCTTTATCATTGATATTTGTATGCTAATCGGCAAAACATAGAGACACATGTATACTTCTTATGTATTACCTATGTTTCACAAATAAATAAGTACAATACCAAAAAATTGTCACAATAAATGATACGTTTTACTGAAATCAAAAGTATCGATGACTATTATAATTCTCAGGATTCTATCGTAGACTCCTTCGCTTCACTCTGGATTCAATGAACCGCCCTCGCCGTAAATACATCATTTTGTTCCCTTGACATACAAATAACTATTGTTCGCTGTCCCTAATGAGAAATACTTGGCAGTTGTTAATCTTACCTCCCCCGCTTTTGTAGCAGAGGTATGGAAAGCGCCAGACGTTGCCCAAGCCAACGGAGTAGCCCACACACGCCAGCACGAACTGTATCTTGTTCGGCCAGAAGGGCCGGCGTGGCTTGAGGTGGTCAGTTTCCGCATCCTCCTCTTCTTCGTCGCAATCGCTTTCGTGAGAGCCCGTGTCTTCATCCGGGGGCCTGAAATTAAAAAAAAAGTACTCATTCATTATTTATAATTCACATGTATTTTATGTCTCTGAAAATCAATTTCATTGCCTACCCAAATTCTCTTATGTAGGACTTGGATATAATATTGACGATGACGTATTAGCACATAAAATAATTTGAGAAACATTACTGCTGTGGCTCAACAAACAACTGACAGAACAGTTAGTAAAATTGTATTGTTGTTAAAGATACCTACGTGTAGTTGTAGACATCCAAAGGGCCTCAATTCGGTTTACCTCTTCCTGATTCAGACATCCCTATACTTCCTATTTCAAAGTAATGCATCACATGATTGAATTGTTCATGTTTGGAAAGAAGATGACTACTCAACTAACATTTTGGTGTCAGCTAAGGGTATTATTACATCCTTAACCTTTATAAGTGAGTTATAATGATCTCAGTTGGAACTAATATTGTTTTAAAGGAGTTAAGAAAAATAATGAACTCATAAAGTGTTACTAGAGCTTTAATGAACGCTGCTAAACAGGTATTAGAGTTATAAGAGTGTTACTCAAAGCAAGTATACTTAAGATGTTAAAGCTTTAACCTGTTTGTAACACTTAAACCTTTACAAGAGTGCTCGCTGACGCTCGTTAACTCTTATTGCTTTTTAGTTGTTGCCGTGAAGTGTCTTATAAAGCTTAAGGTGTTATATCTACTATAAGGTGCATGCAGAGACTTAATAAGATAAAGATAACAGAGTTAACTCACTTGTAAGTATTGAAACTTTTTCTAACGCTTAAGGTGTTAGGCAGATACACTTTAAAGACACTGTAAGAGTGTTGTAACTCAATAAGCGTTATAGTTGAGTTAACTGACGCCTAAAGCTTTAAGGTAATTCGCCATTGTTTTGGTGGACTCTAACCTACAAATTGATTAGGTTATTCAATATTTGACATCAAGATACTTCATTATTTATGTTACTCTTGCCGTTATATGGATGCCACTTAATTTATCATGCCACTGGCCAAGAAACAAGAATAGAAAATGATAAAAACTTTAGATGTATATTTTAATGTTCGTAAGTTTTATTAGAAATCTTTAATAAATCCTGGGCGCGTTAAAATTGAGATGGGAAACATGGTATACACTTACCGTAAAATCACAAGGGCAGATTGTTTTCACTTCATGTCACACACACTTCCAATTTAAATCACTTTCAATTAATACGACTCCATAGCTGTCAAATATTAATACCTATACTAACTATCTGCGCCATTTTGTCGGAAGACTATATTTGTCTCATAATGATATGGGTAAAGAAAAGAGTAAGATGCTCACTTTAAACTGCGTAAGAGCTAGAGTGTTATAAGACTCTCAGCTAACACCTTAACCTGTAATTCGTGGGCCTCTTTCGTAGTTATAAGGGTGTTAGAGCACGCTATAAGACCTTTTTTACAGGCATTCTTAACACCTTAACACTTGGCTGGAACCGATATAAGAATGCTATAAGGGTTATTTTAACGCTAGTGTGCTAGTTGGGTATATATGTATTATTATGGTACACAGGAACCATAGCGGCTATAGGAACTTATACATTACATAATTACAGACGTAGCGATTTGGGGCCCGTAAGAATCGTTTCTAGCTGATGACACGATGAGTGTGCAAAACAGGTATAGTAGATAGATACTCTTAGCATTGGAAATAAAAGCATGTTTCAACTCAAAATTGATATTTTTGAATGAAATGAACTTCTTAATCTTATTAAAAGTTAATATACATAGGTATAAATATAAGAAATATTAGGGTGCAACGATGCTATTCACAATTCTTTTCACCTCACCTCAACTCACCGCTCATCCTTAGTATAAGTATCTTAGCGCCGGGGTCCGTAACTTCGTAATAAAAACGCGTAGTCGAAAAACAATTTAAATGTTTTTACATAGGTAACATTAAATATGATTGTATTCACAACTTCACATTAACTCGGTTTATTCCTATTTTATTAATTAAGTTGTTTGTTAGTTAATTGCTCCCTGAGTCTTTAAATCTTGAGATAACTGACATTTGAAAGTTTTATTGATGTCGTCATTTGTACAATTGTACTTTCTTAATAAGCAAATATTTGTTTAATATGATAACGATGATATCTCTACATTTACCTGTACCTACCTAAGTAGACAACGATGAGATGTTAAGTTTTAAATTAAAGTGACATGTTTACGCAACTATATAAATACCTAACGGCACCGCCTTCTTGACAAGTTACAGATAACAAACGACGTTAAGGTCATGCATCTCAAATTAAAGCTTGTAGATACATATAGTGCATCTATGTGCGATTTCTTTACGTAGGCAGCAAATATACATTTTTGGTAGGTAATTTATGAGATATTTATGATTAATTATACGTTTCAATGTGAAGTGTGGAAATTTGAAAATGAAATAAAAAATATTTATTCCGGAAACATGTAGTCCATATACAGTATTACATCATTATCATTTTTTATTTTTTTTTAGCTTTTATATGTATATATGTACCTAATTTGTTCCATTTTACGTTATTAGTTACTAATAACACGCGGAAGAGTAGGTAATGAGAGTGTGGGCTCTACGGTTGCTGTTTAACCTTGTCAGTTGTTTGGTTTTTAAAGATGGATAACTCATAGTGCGGTAGATTAAAGTGACGTCATATAGAGCTCAGGGGATTTAGTACTTACACAAGTTAAGGCAATTTTTCTGATAACATTACCCTATTGAAATGTTGTTAGATTAATAGCCGATTTTTTTCTTGATTTTGCGTGAATTTATTACCAAGTGTAATTAATAAAATATTATATCTTCATAGACGTAACTTTGATTAGGTAAGGCTATTTCACAAGAAATAACCTTTCCGGCTTCGAACTACTAAGTATGTAAACGTATTTTAATCTATATCAGGTTGTGATAAGCGTGGCCGTATGATCATCGTTCATTGTTGATTCCAAGATAAAATGCGGGATATCGAAGTTGCAACCTTATCATGTCCAGTGATTGAAGGTCTAGTCGACGGAGGCACCCCAGATGTAAAGCTAAAGGAATCTCATAAGACACTCTCGAGATGAAAAAAAATCCGCTTAAGCCTCGATAAGTTAGATATAGATACAGTCAATGACATAAGCGATCTAATAGTGTCTGCCAGGCCAGCAGGTACCTTTATACCTCAAATGTAGGTAACTTATAGCAATTATAGTAGTTAATGCAACGATACATAGTAAGAGTTCGGTTATATTTTCATAGTAGGTAAGATCACACGAGTATTCTAAGTTAACAGTTGCAAACATTACTTTATGTACACACATACTATAATAGTAATTTACGATATGTATGAGTTCGGAAAGTACCTAAGTACAGACCGAGTGGCGGTGGTACGAGTTGAAGACTTCTTAAGGATGACTATAAAATCTTACAATAACTTTATTCAATGCCGTGTACCTACATAATAGCGGTCAAGACAGCATATTTCCAACCAAGCAGTGAATGCAGTTTTTATTTAATAAAACTTATTAACAGTGATCGGTACCGCCGCCCGTGCAACACCGCGGGGTTCCGAGTAGAAATCTTAATATCTTTTGAGTGTTATACATTTGTAAGTAGAGGTTTTAATATTTAATAAACTCAATTGTATTACTCATGAAATAAAATATTGACATAGTTTGAATTTTGATTATTTTCATTTTACATTGTGTAAAATACACACAAAAAGAGTAAAAGATAAAGATAAAGTATATAGTATAAAGATAAAGTATGTAGATTTTGCACTCATATAAAATATGTATGTAAGTGTTAAAATGTACCTAACCATTTTAAGTGCAACAAAACCCCGTCTATGGATTGTCACTTTCGAATGTTCTATTCTTTGCGTTTATAAATTAAATGCCAAGAAAGATAAAATTACTCAGTACGTTCACAACTTCAAGGGCCCTTAAAAAAATAAAATCATCCTTGGCATTAAATTTTTTTTTATTCCATTCAAAGATCTAACGATAGTAAATGTTACCATACTGAATTGGCCTATCTATCACCTTAGCACACAAAAAAAACCAAGCATCTACCGCAATAATTCACGTCACCATAAATAAAAATTTCATCGTACTCGGCGATAGGTGAAAAATTAAAAAAAGTCATAACTCCGAAAATACGAAAAATCGCGGAACATACATGGGGATGATTCAGATAGCCCTCTAGGTCCTCTACCTCCCAGCTTCAGTATATCACTACTTCTTGGGACACCCTGTATAAAAGAAGAAACTGATTGACTGACTGACTGATCTATCAACGCACAGCCCAAACCCCTTCTAGAGATGCCAAATTTGGCACGTAGGTTCCTTATAAGGTCTAGGGGTGCACTAAGAAAGGATTTTTCCAAATTCAACACCTAAGGGGGCGAAATTGGGGTCCAAAGTTTGTATGGAGAAACATATTAGTTAGACTATTTAATTCGAAACTTCACAGCTGTACTCCTAATGATAAATGAGTAAACACGTGTTTCAGGTTTTTTGAAAATTCAACCCCTAAAAGGGGAATGTGGTCAAAAAGTCTGAAAATTCACATGGGTGTCGTTTCTATGGTTTATCGGGTCGCTGATTACGAAAACAACAACGATTTTAAAATCCAACATGGCGGACGTCAAATACCATCTCCCCTATTGGGATGCGAGGGCGTTGAAATGTCCAAAATATCAATATGGGTGTCGTTCTTATGGCATTTTGGGAGTTCTGGTTCTAGAGATTCGAAATTTGGCACATAGGTTCCATATAAGGTTTAGGAGTGCACGAACAAAGGATTTTTTGAAATTCAACCCCTAAGGGGGTAGAATGGGGGTCCAAAGTATGTATGGGGAAACAAGATTAGTTAGACTATTTCATTCGAAACTTCACAGCATCAGCAGTACTCCTAATGAAAATAAATGGTTTTTTGAGAATTCAACCCCTAAAAGGGGGAATGTGATGAAAAAGTCTGAAAATCGACATGGGTAGGTCTTATGGTGGTTATTCTGGGTAGGTCTTGACATCAACTACGATAAATGGCCATCTGGATAAATACGTACTTGTTGTACCTAGGTTGTTAGGTTGCAGATAGTAAGATAGTTTACTTATGTGATATAAAATAAAACATAATACAAATTTTAGTTTCTTCTGGAAATGCGATAAAGTGATTTATTGATGTCTACTGCAATTCATAAGTGATAAGCGCAAGTCAAGAATCTGAATAATGCAATTTATTAAGGTACCTAATGCGCAAGTCAAGTAAAGGAGAGGATAAATTTAGGGTCAATGCGAATGTGTGTATCAACATATAAAGAAACCAGAACTACCTCATTTGATGCACCCCTTTTTATGTCCCTTTTCCATGTACTAGTAGTAGGTACCTAGGCAGAAAATAATATACATGTGTTGTAAGACTTGTAAGTGTTGTAACTCGACAAATTGACTTCAACAAAAGGCATAGATCTAGTATTAGCTTTGTTTCACATATACATATTTATAGATAAATGCCTAGTATGCCTAGTGCTGATAGAACCGAAGTCTCATACCTAATACTTGTTAAGTTTTAAAAGGAAGTATTTTTTACAGGTTCTTCAGGGTCTTCGTGTCATGGAATATTGAAATCACGCAGGCATCCGAGGTAGGTAATACTTGTTTTTATCCGACTTCAAAAAAAGGAGAATTTCTTAATTCGGTTGTATTTTTTTTCATCATTTTTTTAATATGGGTTTACCTCAGAACATGAACCGATTCGTAAAATTCTTTTTTTATTTGAAAATATATACTTCCACGTTGGTCCCATTGTTATCAAAACTCCAGTTGGTTGATGGAAACCATGATGAATTAAGGGAACTCCTCAAATATATTAGGCTCGCATCTAGTAATTTCGGTATTTTCTATTACTTATAACTCGTGTATTTACACCTGGAAATCACAAATGTGGTGAAGTGGAACTGATGATGAAGACCACAGATGACTTCTGGAACTCCTCAATGATGTTTTTAAAACTATAAAAGTACGTCACAGATTCTGATGATTCCGTTGAAGTAGGAACTAATGAAGTGCCAAGGTCTTTGATGGTAATGATCAACGCATTTGCTCTAAGAAAGCAGTTCATGTGGTAAAGTAGAAAGGAAACGTGGAAAAGTTCATGTGGCTTGGTGGAGTATTGAATTTAAGTCAGTTAAATCTTTGTTTTTAAAGTAATTTATTCGATTTGATTTTATGTTTTATGAATACTTCAATTACTTGACATCTTGATTGTGGGCGAACCGACTTTCATCATTATCTTCTTATTGAATATAACTTCAACAGTAGGCTCTATTTGAATTGGGCGAAAGTTATATTTAGTCGGTAAAAAAAAAGAAAATAGGACCTATGTTCGTAAATGTATTTTTTAAAGTACTTATGGTTTTTTTTAAACTAATGAATGCATCATATCAAGGGTAAACATCGTACCTTTTGCATATCATTTTTTTTGTTATGATCTAATGTTGGGATACATGAGAAATGAGCGTAATTTTTTAAAGTGACTACGTATATTTCTGCTCTCCGCTATCCATAGGTTGTTTGGAAGAGAACGCGTCTCTTCTTTGTAGATGTATGGGTGGTTCTTCGAAATTTGGTTAACTTGGGTGTATCAGAAAAGTTCACACATTTACAATAATCTTATTTAATATGTCTGATTACTAAGTGATACTGATTTAATTTGGTCACTCACTTTGGTATAGGTACACAGCATAATCTTTTTATTTCTAAATTCGCTCTTTTGTACCTCATATATAAGGCCCTAGCCCTGTAACCTCTCCCAAATTTAGTAAACGAATCACTATAATCTGTCTAAAATATAATAATTTGATTAAATTCGTATTATACACATTTATTTTTCATCACATTATTTAAAGTCAAAAAGTGTGCGCTTTAAAACACATACACATTGAAAAGTATCGGCATGAAGGTAGCCGCTGATACTAAGTCGTTCCATTTTATGTCGGTCGGTGTGTTGTTATTGTTAGTGCGGTTGGCGCCTAGGGCCTTAAACACGAGTTGTATGAGTCACTTTGTCAGTCGCTAGATGAGCTATTTATTATAAAGTAAATAAGTAATTAATATTGTTACTTTATATATGTGCTTTGTCTGCTATGTTGTTTGTGTCATCTTTAAGTTTTAGATATGTTTTTTTTTATATCATGTTACCTGCAATTTTGTCTTCATTTGTCAGTTCCTCGTCATAACTATACCTAAGTGACTATGAAATATCATATTTCTGAAACTATTACTTATTACAAACTAAACGGCCAATACGGAACCTTTCGTTTTTGTTTTGCCATAAAATGCAATTTTACATTACACTACTTACACGATTTTATTGAGAAAACTAATGTTCGGCGTGTTTCTCCCTAAATACGCGCTTATTGCGCTGCGTGATCGCATCAGAAATGAGGCTATCCACTGCAGAACCAAGGTAACCGATATAGTCCTCCGAATTGCTAAACTTAAGTGGCAGTGGGCGGGGCACATTGCACGTAGAACCGATTGCCGTTGGGGCGGAAAGGTTCTCGAGTGGCAACCACGTACCGGAAGGCGTGGCGTGGGTAGGCCCCCCACAAGGTGGACTGATGACCTGGTAAAGGTCGCGGGAGTCCGCTGGATGCGGGTGGCGCTGGACCGGTCAATTTGGAACTCTCTGGGGGAGGCCTATGTCCAGCAGTGGACGTCTTTCGGCTGATATGATGATGATGATGACGCGCTTATTTAACTGGCTCTTAGTTAATTAGTTTTACTGGGCATTTTCCGCAAATCGTCATCCAATGTGGCTATTTTGCGTGAAACGGCAGGGAGGCGCTACTCTAACCCCCCAGGTCCTCTAGAAAGTTACACTGGTATTGCTGACTGCATGCGTCCCGTAGTGTGTCTGGAGACCCTATGTGCTTTTTTCTGTATACTTCTACCTGTCTGCGGTCCAGTAGAATAAGTTTAGTCATTTCTTCTGCCTTCATGCTCTGCACATGGGGCTGTCGGTGATACCTAAATTATAGAGGTGTCTGTTCAAGGTCTTGTGTCTATGTGTCCTCAGTAGTACGGTTGCGAATTTGTAGTCGCGTTTCGACAGAATCTCTTTGGTCTGTCTGCATGTATTGTGTCTATGTCCTCCCATTATCTTTGGTGTAGGTCTTTGGTGTATTGATCCAGTTGATTATATATGTAGCTTTATGGCAGGGGTTAAGATTGGCTCCGGTCCGTATGCCTTTTGAGCCACTGTGCCCCTTGATCCATTGTACGAGTATATTAACTTTATTTTTTATCTGCGCACACCTCAGTGAGGTTTAAGTACTATTGCTACTAGATACCATTAACAGTATCAAGAGTCAATAGGTGGCCACAGAAACACCCAAATAACACACGATAAATTCATGTCAAAATCGATCGAAATCGTCTTAAAGATTTCTCAATAAAAGCTTGCCACAAAAAGTATTATTTTACCGAAACTTATTTATAGGCACCAAATAAGATAAATATTCCTTAGCACACGTATCTGTTTAGTAAAACTGTAATTTAAAATATCTACCATTGAAAGCCGGACTTAATTAGAATAATTGTGTAATGCATTATATACCTAATTTGTTCCTGTTATGTTAATTATAATCTTGTATTTTTATTTCAATAAATTTTATTTATTTGTTCCTTAATAATTTGAATATTTTTAGCTCTATTGTAATTAATCATGGGTAGGTGGAGAGAGATGTCTCGGTGGTCTGCACCGAATGAATGATTATTTTTGTTACCTATTCATCTTTTCATTCTTTTCGCTGCAATGTTTTTTTTTGTTATATCTAATATAAAATGGCATTTAAAACTTGGTTAGCGGACTAAACCGCTTTTTTGTTGCATATTATAATTATATCATGTTAAATAATTAGTAATGAATTGACAAGACACTTGTACACTAATAAATATTATAAACCTTTTATATCACTTATCACTTTTTGAATTAGAGTTTAATCAGCGGTTCTGATAAAACCACTATTTATTAGAGACATATTACAGGTGTCAGCATCACACTATGATTACTTGTCTAGTTTAACAGTATAGTAAAATGTATTGTAATATGAAATTGTACAAGATTTTTGTGATTAAATATTATGATTATGATATAGCTAGTGTAGTTTTTCGTATATTTATTTAATATGTGTACAACAATATAACAACAACCTTGATATGTTACAACAACATTAAGTACACACAAACTAAGGTACCTACACACTAACTATTAGGTACGTAATGCAACATATCTTTTATATATTGTACAAAGTAGATTATACTTATATGAACCCACGTAAAACGGTCATACCTAATATGATAATAAATCACCTTAAGTGGGTACAGGATATACCTACCTAAACTTAAGAATGGAATGGATTTGTTTAATAACACCGAACCAAGTAGGCATGTAGAGCCACTTGGAGTATTGTAATTCATCGTACAAGTAAAACACACGTGTACCTATAATGATTGTAACTAACTGAATACCTACAACCATAAAGGATCTTTCCACTTGCTGACATACTCACGTAGGAGGACGCACTAGATGAAACAGTTCCGTAGGTGAAGTTGGTACTCGTCTAATAACCATTTTACGCCCATCTGTGCATCCCATCCCGATTGATGCAAGAGATCTGACTGACGGGGCTCCGTATTGGTTTGTTCCACTTTCAGAGCCTTCGGGATATGGGATAACCTGCTCGTATGGCCGCAGGCATCGGGCTGATGCTGCGCCTGATGCTGTGGCCACATCTCGGATTTTGTGTGTATCGCTGAAGCTCTTCACCTTGCGCATTTGTCCAGAGGGCGTCACGATCGGTGTGGGTGCGTTAACACGGAGAAGTTTTGAACTTTCCTCGTCGGGGTCATCATATTGGTCCACGTTGATTGCCACGCTGGGCGCGGCTTCCGATGAAGATTCTGCCTTACTCATACTATCGCTTCACAGGGCCATAACGCTATGACTGATGTCGCGTACGTCGCAAACGACGCGCGACGGCTAAATAATGAACGGACGCAAGCGAACGAGGTCGCTCTAAGCGTGGCGGACACCCGACTGTATCCGTCCGTCAATCGTAGCAATTGGTGAATAACTGCGATTCTGGGTAGTGGGGAGAAGACAGGAAGGGGGGAGGGTAGGGGGCCGCGCCTGCGCTCGGCGCCGCCGTGTGCTAGCGGTGACAGTTACGTCACAGCTGCGCCTGCGTTCGCGTCACGGCTAAATTACTTTTCAACATTAAATGTAAACCGTCGGGCTTTATTAATCTTAGTACATATAGATATTATAGCAAGCAAGATAGCTATCTTTCATTTTATAATCCGGTTTTATGTTATAGAGACGACGGTCGCATGAGATATATTTTTATTGAAACTATAAAGATGGTATAATCTAGACACGCGGCAGCGTGTCAAGCCAAGTTCAAGGAAAGGAACTGGCTAGCCGCCGAGTGTAATATTACACGAACCACTTGGTGCCACTTTTGACCCTTCTATAACTCAAAACCTCTTTAACGTAAACACATAAAACTACGTGTGTTTAATTATATCCATAAGGACATCTAAAAGCCCAAATTTCATGAAGCTAGCTCAAACGGTTATAAAGATATGAGGTCAAAAAGTCGTAAATTTTAGTATTGACTGACATATAGTACCTAAACCTAACCTACTTCTAGATCACCTAGAAGGATGAAATTTGGAATCCAGCTCGGTAATTGTGTGTAAGCGTAGGAAAAAATCTAAAAAGAAAAAAAAGTTAAAAAATAGGGGGGGTCCCCATACAATTTTTTTTAAATTGTAGCGTTGGAACCGTTACAAGCAGATATTTGAAACTATCCCAATATATGTATTATTATATTTGCTATATAACAGAAATATAAAAATAAAGTTAACACGTTCACGGACAGTACGTCCACAGGCGTAAATTGAGAACCTTGTGATACGGCACTACGGGTGTGGCCGGTGATCTTCACCGCGACAAATCTACCACTCCGTCCACGGGTGACAAATTTTCATAGGATTATAATGAAGGCGGACATGTTGTGCCGCTTTAGGTACATTACAATTTTTGCTAGTGCATCAGCAAGAGCTTAAAGGGCCACCTCAATTTAACACGAGGGGAATGACGCGTGCTGTGACACAATACGTCTAAGGAGAGTTTGAGTTTGTAACAAATTACATACATACCTGGACGAAACAGCGGTGGCACAATATTTGCCTAAACAGTGATGTGGCAGTACGTCCATTTCCGGACAAAAAATGTATGATTTTTTTATGTGCCACATCACACAATTTTCAGAATGGTGATGTGTCCGTGAACGTGTTAAGTTAAAAAGTAAGTGGTGTCCCCATACAAATAACTTGTAATACGCGCTAAACAACCGGCCAACGGTGTGTCGTCGGCGGCGCGCGGCACCACATAATTATAGGTACACAGAACAGAAGTAAATCTACATAAAAGCGCTCCCGAGAAACACGGAAACGCAAGAAATCTTAATACCTGCCTAGTGTTCTTTACAAAAAGTAATTATATCCCACCAAAAACATAAATGTAAAAAAAGGAGAGCCAAGTTCAATACAAAAACTTATGCTCGGCTGTGGGCTTCGCCGCAAAAGAATGGAGATCTAAATGAGTGCCAAGTTATGCAAAATCCAAATATGTATTTATAGGAACAAAATAACATTATGAACAAGTATTAAACTCTATTTCTTTGCTTTATTGGATACATATAGCAATTGGTTTTGTGAATAACGTACCTCTGAAGTCATCCTTGATTTTTTTCATCAAGATTAAAGATCATGCAGCGCACCACATTTGGTGTTTGGATATGAAATGACCCAAAAGCTGTTTTTATAAGTTTTCTCGAGAAGCAGTGTAATACAAACATTGCTGTAAAAACATACAAATGTCAACATAATGACATCTGTGACGTGTTAGGGTGGTGGTGGTGTTCGTGTGCTGAATTGTTTTGGATAAAATATTTTTTTTAACAAATGCTGATGCTCTAATGAACATTCTTCATGTTCATTAGAGCTGCCACTAATAGTACATTACTGCAGAGGCCGGGAATTGGCAATTCGTGGATGAGTTGATTTTGTTGGATGAAGCGAAGCTGAATTTCCATTAGTGCTTTTCTCCATAAATGCGAGGAAATCAAATAATATTTTCAATAATTTTAAAACAGCGAGTAGTATGTAACCTATCATGTTCCCGCCCAACTTATTTTTTTAAAGTATGTACACGGCATGACTCATGGTGCCGTTTCAATTGACACCCATAAAAATTAAAAACATTAGAACCAATTACAATTTCATGTTTTATGCAATTAAAATTATTAAAGATTAAACGGGATTGAAATCTAAACGCATTTTAGTTCGTTTTGAATATGATTTCGAAAATATTTAAATTTATTCAGTTAATACTATTTAAGACATTTTTTAGGGTTCCGTAGCCAAAATGGCAAAAACGGAACCCTTATAGTTTCGTCATGTCCGTCTGTCCGTCTGTCCGTCTGTCCGTCTGTCCGTCTGTCCGTCTGTCCGTCTGTCCGTCTGTCCGTATGTCACAGGCATTTTACTCGAGAACTATAAGGTGTATATGAATAAAATTTTGAGGATAGGTGTATTTTGTTGGCCGCTACATAGTTTTGTAATTAAATGACAAAAAAAAATTTTTTTAGGGGTGCACTCCATACATAAAACTAAAAGTCAGAATTTTTTTTTTCATTGTGACCCCCCGTGTGGCACATCAATCGATAGGCCTTTCAAAATAAATATAAGGTTTCTTAGCATTTTTTTTGATTAAGTGAATCGGGTCGGAGATAATCGCCCCGAAAGTCACTAAAATTCTGTCCCCCCCCCCTCTAATTTTTGAACGGTGTATTTTAAAAATATGGAAAAATTCATGGACATAGAGCTTATTAATTTCATTCACCGAAAATTGTTTTGAACAAGATCGGTTCAGAGGTTTTCGAGATATTGCTGAAAAACTGCCTTCCTCAAAGAAAAGGACGTAAGTGCCGTAAAATTTCTGTGACGATACGACCTTTTTAATAGGCACGGAACCCTTCGTTTTGCGTGGTCCGACACGCACTTGGCCGGTTTTATTAAAACGTCACTTCGATCTCTTGCAAAAGTAATCGTTTTGTCTATGACAATTAAAAAATATAAAACTATAGCATGTTGTTATGATAAATTGATAGGCCTTTAAACTTACGAGCATTTGGCTGTTTGTAGTGATTTGTCTTGGTCAAACAAAACATATGATTAAAAGGTAAAAAAGTATACAGTAAAGGAATTTCATACATTTTCCTGGCCGCTAAAATTGTACAATAATGACTTTTACCTTTTTAAATTTGCGCTTGTCAGTAACGAGGAACTTCACGTACTATTTTTGCTACAGCAAGGCGCACATTTCCGAGCATATTGGAGAAAAATATATTTCGATACACGCTGTAGGTAAGAAGCTCGCTGAAACTCACCATATTGGATCGTATTTATTCCTTGAAGAATTTAGAAGCACCGGAACACGAGACATCGGGTCTAGGTCGTTACTGTTCTGATTATTCGATGAAACTGGACTGTGCCAAAAGGCAGCAAATTATATATAATCTTCCCAAAGTACACACAGTACACACCCCTTTTGTAAATATGATATGTTTGTCGCCATTCGTTTCCTTTTCATTAGCGTTCCTAATTTACAAGGTAAGTTATTTACAGTCCGTACTTACTTGCTGTGTGACATTATTTGGTGGCTGTTGCTTAAGTAAGATTGCCTTTGTAGTTTTTCGAGGTGTGTAATAGTACATTTCGATGCTAGTGCGGAAAGTATGTCATTACGTCACGAGTAGCGAGATAGCGAGACTCGGGACGAGTGAAGAATGACTTTTCCGCACGTGTAGGTATCGAACGACGTTTTTTAATAAAGTTGCGAAAAAATAAGAAACATAACAAGTAAGGAATTCGAAACTTTTATATTATTAATTCTGTAACATCATTGTAATATATATACAGTTGAAAAATAATGAAGTTGTTCAAAAATATTTTTTAAATACAGTTCTATCTTATTTATTTTTTATTGACATAATATTAATGGTACAATTTGTACAAGGAAAAGTGAAAAGCACTAGTTCGTGAAAACCAACTTTCCGCACGCTAAACAGCTACGTAAAGTAGCACTTTTTGAGCAATTGTATTTAAATAGTAGATTGTACAACAAGTGCATAAAACGCACCATTTAATACGTTTATCCTTCAATAGTTAATAGGTATGTGGTTTCCAATTTAAGTTTTTATCTAGTATTAAACCCACGTATTTTTCTTGTCTACTTTTTGAATGATTGTGTTGTTTATTTTTAGAGGTTGTAATTCCGGTATTTTTTATATTTTGCAGCGAAAATGATATAGTTTGTTTTAGAGATGTTAATAGTCAGTAGGTTACACTGAAACCAGACATTTAATAAGTTCAGATCGTTTTTTGCGTCATTAATTACATTGCTGACAGTTTCCAAAGTAAAATAGGCTAGTTTCATCTGCATAAATTGTGATTTCGCCCTTGAAACCAAGTTCTTTTATATTATTTATATAAATAAGAAACAATAGCGGTCCTAATAAATTCTGGCTCACTTTGATGATTATTGATTCTGACAATTTGCTGATGGGTTATTAAGGTATGATTTTAGAATATTTAGTGCTACATCGGTAATACCTAACGCTCGTAGCTTCTGTAAAAGTAGGCTGTGACTGACTGTCAAATGCTTTTTTCAAATCTATGAAAGTCTATGAATATTCCTAATGCAATTTGCTTTTTATCTATGTTGACTTTAATTCGCGTTACAAGATCTATAGTTGCCGAAAGTGTATAGTAGTGTAGTGTGTAGTGGATTGGGATCGAAAACCGTACTGTTTATCAATTATCATAGAGGAAATGTATTGAGTCGAAATGTGATTCGATTCATTTATATAAAATCTTCTCGTATACCTACTTTTGAGATAACTGGAAGAACTGAAATAGGCCGATAATTACTTGGATCAGATTGTTTTCCAGATTTATAAATTGGTGAGAATACAGTTGAACTTACAAATTCTATGGTTTCAACATTAAGTTTAATATTTGAGGCTAAGTTTACATTTGAGTTCGCTAGTGTGAATTTTATAATATAATAATAATAATATTTTTTTTATTTCGGATTCAAGTGTGGAGCTTAGTCCATCTCTGTAGAAGGGGGGAGTCCCATCTATCGGCTAACGCTACCAGGATGCCGTTGGCGCTGCCTCGCCAGCGGTTTAGTAGTGAGGCACACCGTTTCGTGGCAAATGTGTTTGTGTGTATTGTGTCTACAGTTTGTTTTTATGTGTTTTGTCACGAATAAATGTTTTTTCTTTCTTTCTTTCTTTACGCATGATGGCCGCAAAGCCATCAACCTGTGCCTCCGCAAACATCCCCGCGGCACTGCAGTGACGAGGCAGCCCCATCAGCATCCTGAAAGCGTTATTATATTGTACCCGTAGGTCGCTGTACGCCCGTTGCGTAAAACTACTCCACAGGCAACGTGTAGAAGGACTGGCAGTAAGCTTTAAAAAGCGTAACCTTTACTGTATTCGTACAGCGAGCAAACCTGCGGGTCAGCATATTGCAACGGACGGCCAGCGACCTACGCTCTTTTTCAATATCACAGCCATCGCTAAGGTCTTCCGTAATCCAGTGATCTAAGTACTTGAACTACTTTACTCTATACAGAGGTGATCCGTTCAGTGATACATCTGGCAAGTTGGTGTACTTAGGACTTCAATTTGGGCATGAAAACCATTGGCTTACTTTTCTTTTCGGATTCAACACTAAGTTATTGGCAGCAAACCAGTCAGATATCATGGACAGGGTATTATTTGGTTATTGAACCAAGATACTGAACTCATTGGAGTTCAGTATCTTGTGAACTCAGTATCATGAGTCTCATGTGAACGAAAAGATCAAAATGTTTTATAAATTCAAACTATTGTAGGTACCTACAATATTAGAAAGCATATTTCTGAGGCATATGTCAGAATCAGTGATCGTGATGAATCAGTGAGCCGGTAATCATTTGCCATCTCGGCTTTTACCTCAAGTTGGCCTGCGGCATTTGGAGGGGTAGCATTTGCCTGCCTGCGGCGTGATAGAGTCCTGGGGGCAGGACCGGGGCTTACGGTGGGCGGCACGAGCTCGCGTGGTTGGGCTGCTTCGCGTGGAGCGGCGCGATCCCCTGAAGCAGCGGGAAGCGTTAGGAGTCGGCGCGGGTGAACATCCTTTGCACGAGGTGGGCGACAAACTCGTCCAGATTCTGGTGGTGTAGGTCTCGGGCGATGTGGCCGTTCCGCACGTATCGGGGGGCTCGGGCGATGGTCCTCAGGCTGAACGACTCCTTTGCCCTAAGCTTCTTTCTGTTGGTTTCTGCCGTCAGGGCGTACCACGCAGGAGCCGCGTATGTTAGGCGGGACCTAACGTAGGCTTGTAGACCCCCAATTTCGTGCGGGTGGGAAGGTGCTGGCGAACACTGACACTCAGGTACTTTGCTGTATGCTGCCACTCGATGTACTCGTTGAGGAGCTTCAGTGGCTGCGGCGGCTTGAGCCTGTCAGGAAGGCCTGCGTCTTGCCCACGTTCACGTGAGCCTCCAGTTGGTCAGCCAGTCCGGTAGAACGTCAAGCTGGCGCTGGATCTTGGTTGTGGCGTGTGCGGGAGAGATTGTCACGCGTAGTAAGCCGCGTCGTCCGCAAATTGTCCTAGCCTGACATCGCCGACCACCGGGATGTCATCGGTGAAGTGGGAGTACAGGGCTTGAGACAGGCACCTTCCTTGTGGAACGCCCGCGACGGTCGGGAGTTCGGACTATGTGGCGTCTTCCACGGCCACGTGGAACCGCCGCTCCGATAAGGAGCGCAGGCGATGGAGGATAATGCGTCGCGGTGTGGAAGAGGACGACAGTTTGGCCAGCAGGCCCTCGTGCCATACTCTGTCGAAGGCCTTCTACAAATCCAGGAAAACCGCGACGACATGCTCCTTCTTACCCATCTTCTCTGCCATGAAGGAGAGGACTCGAGTGAGCTGCAGCGTTGTGGAGTGCTTGGTGCGGAATCCGAACTGTCCTGCCTGGACGAGGCTCTATGTGAGGGGGAAGCTTTCCCAGCAGCAATCTCAAAGCGTTTTTTCTGTTGCGGGCCTAACCGTTACTGCGAAAATATCATGGTCAAGCCCGATTCGCGTGGATAAAATTCTCTTTTCTCATTCTTGAATAAAGATTGATTGTAATCTGATTCCGGTATATTTTTACAAGCTTTATATTAAATTGAACTTTTCGTATTGTCGCGACCGCCCCTCTTTATATAGGAATGTAACGCATTACACGATATGTGATATTACAGTATATGACATACTCTGGTTAGACTGCGCAAAACTAGAGGGCGGCGCGAAAGTTCAAATATGATCAAAGGACGCAGTCTACGTCCATCTGCTTCGCTATCCAACACAACGAGTCTCGCATGCCCCACCTGTGGGTGAGAGTGATTTATGACACTACTGTCACTTAGGTCTTAGAACTCAGCACCTGCGGGTTCCAACTACCAAGCAAAACGGAGTTGAGCAATTTCATGTGATTAGATTAATCATCCTACACAAGTCTCAATTACATGATACCAAGCCTTGCGCTAGGTATAGGAGGTTACCTACACACCATGTGTGTGCTTTATACTTCCTCATGTTCTCGCCTATCGGCCGAGCAACTATGAGCCTTCTCTTATACTGAACTCGCTCTCACAAACAAAGGATTATATACAAGTAGTCTCAAGTAGCAGTCTGAGATGACTTCATATTAGCAACTAGAATCTATTACGTCATCAGTCATCACAATAAAGAGGTCATCCTTATGGGCTCGATAAGTAAGTCAGTCAGTGTCGTCATTAGGTATTACTAAGCCCAACTAGTTCCCATCAAGCGATTCTCCACGAATCTATCGGTGCCTGCCAAGGCTGCCTCTACATTTGAGTCGTCCTCCTTACCAAACCTATGAGGAACATGGACGTGGCCGGCCAGTCGCTACAGCGCAACTTACTGCCTGCTTACCAGGTCTTACAGCACTATACCTATGCACCACCGGGCCAACTCCCGTGCAAGGTATCAGCTTCAGAACGACACCCGACTACCCCCGTTCCACTGCCACCGTACCAAAACAGTGTCCATGCTCTCCAGCGATGGTGGGGGGGCCTTAGGCCCTCGCCCTTACCAGAGATGGTGGGGGGGGCCTTATGCCCTCGCCCTTACCAGAGATGGTACGGTGGGGTCACACCCGCATCCAGGTTAGATTAGGATCCCTTAGAGCCATCATGCCACGTAATAAACATATCCTACGGTGGCATGGTAGTGTCTCACCTCCGTGTAAGACTATCAGGGATAAAGCTAAGGGAACCTACATCCGTCAATATCAAGAAGTACCATTAACAGAGAGCTTTACCTACTCAACACCCTAATGGTGGCAAAATCGGGGTAGTATGGTTTGGGTAGCGAGTTATAAAGTTACTGTAAGTATGAGCGTAATTGAGACATTAAGAACAGACGAGATATCAGGATATTGAGACACTCAGTTAGCATGCGACATAGATCAGTATCATTACGCAGAAATCATGACTCTCATGATATGAACCATCTGGGTATAATACGTAAATTATAGAACACATTTATCGTAGAATAATAAAGCAAATAGAGGAAATAATAAAGTGCTGAGAAACTGAGACACTTAGCTTTCTGACACCGGCTGCGTAGTCCTCCGCCTCCAGCTCCTTGGCGAGAACACCTCAGACTTCTTCTTCGACACTCGCCAACGGTAGACCATCAAATGAGGCTCCTCGAACGGAACACACGCTTAAATATTCCAAGACTACAACCTTAGTCTACCCATAGTCACAAATATCTCATAACCTTGCCAGTGCAAATAATCTCTTAAGGCGGCACTACACGATCCGACCACGAGTTAAAGTCATCGCGATATCATCTCCATATACGCGACACTCCCAACAACCAAAAGAAGTGGAGCCATCGCGAAGTGATTGTCACGACAGTCATCAAGACACCATCGACTGTTATCATTCGCGACACGTATGTAACTAAGTAAGTATGTAAGTTTGGCCGTCAAAATTTGCAATCCATTTTTCAGTCAGTGTTTATTTTTATTTTATGAAGTTATAAAGTGTCCAATATAAAGTGACCTCTAAATGGCTCAACAATTAAAGTCCGTGACTGTACCATCGAGTTGATCTGATGATGGTCATGGGAATTCAGTATTTAACCGACGTAACCTCGTTGTGTTTGGGCTCGTTGGAATCGTCTCAATGAGTAGTTGCGAATGGTATACAGAAAAGTCAAGTAGGCAATAAAAGCTTGCTTGCGTAAATAAAAACGAGCGCATCTCACGCATTTCATAGTTAAAAAAAAAAAATGAAAACTCGTAGAGCATATAGCTCGTAATATCTTTATTTTTCAAAATCACTTAAACATTTACAACTAGTATAAAAAAGAACGGACAGTTGTATGTAGAGAGGGGTTAGAGGGCGATGTTGGGTAGAGCGGGTCGTTGAGGCCGAAAAAAGTACCACTTTTTGAGCAACTGTATTAAAAAATGTTTTACAGATCTGAATCTGTGCCGAGTCCCGCGAATACACATACTTGTGGCGGAATATTGGATATTATGATTTTTGACCTTAACCAGCCCAGCGAAGGCACGGACCGTCGACTGACGTGACGAGAGGGGTAAATGTTGCGTGACGTTTCTAGCAGGCGTTACTGTATTCACGTTTTTTCTGTACTTACGTCGGTGTCTACGACACGGATATCAAATAACGCCTCCTTCAGTGATTATCGGTTCTTTAGTAACATTTTCCCAAGTGTTTTGGCATAGGTAACAAAACAGGTCTCTGATTTCATTGTGACGACGTGTTATTTATTAGGCCACCAGTTTTGCAGCAGAGTGCGTGGTCCACATTAAAATCATCGTTGCTGCACCCATCATCACATGATTTGGGCATAGAAACAGGTGTTCTATGGTATCGTAGTGCTAATGAGTCTCTAAATTCTAGTGGGGATAATTCAAAATTATCATTTTTTTTGGTATCACTGATAGCCAGGTGGACGATTTTGTTTTAGTTTTCTTAAAAATTAAACGTTCAATCGTTGATCGGTGAGTTTGTCTAGAATGGAATCCAAAAGGTCTAGAGTCTTTCTTTATCCAGCATTATTTTCTTGCGTCTCTAAGAGATACGAGTACGTGGTCTTGAGAGAGGTCTAAGCGTTTATTTTCGAGTAAGGCGGATGACAGGATAGTGCAGCATTTTTTGGAGTTCATAATTACATATAGCTTGTATGACTCAGAACAGAAGTCATTATGGAAAGGTCGGCATGAATATCTTTTTGAAATGCTTAGATGATCCAAGGCTGTACATAGCCTTAACACACGGTCTAAATTTAGAAATTGTTTATATATTCCTCGATACTATTCTGCTGGGTTAAGAGGCTCTTTCAAATATCGTGTTTCAAAGTTTTGGAACAACCTACCGCCACCCTTAAGGAACAAAGTCAGCTTTCAGAATTTAAAAATTAAAATGTAAGCGAGAGGCAGAAACACGATTTTTTAGTAACCTTAAGCTATTGCAGCTCGAACATACACACACACACACACACACACACACACACACATTTGAAGTTTTAATGTTATTTTTTTGTTCCAAAATTTTCATGTGTACCTATGTATTTTTATTTTAACTTTTAATGTGTGTTAGTACTTTTTATTTTAAGGCAATTAATCTCTATCCTTTCTTTCTTCAATTTAGTTAAGTTGTATGCCAAATAAAGTTGGCATTTTGTAAGTACCCAGTTTTCGTTTGTGTCTGAAGACAATTGTGTTTGCCGATAGGTCATTCTTTTTGCACAGTTACTCTATTATTTTCAGTGCTGTATGTGTGAGTTCGCACAGTGTGTTTATGGCCGCTGACTATGTCGTCAGCATATCCTATGGTCAAAAATTTATTATTGTTACGAGGGCTGCTACTTATGTATCCGGAATCCAGGATTCCAACTTTCTTAAACACAATTTTTGACCTCCATGGTAAAATTTGAACTTTCTTTTAATACTGGCCGCTATATATTTTTTTCTTGAGTACGCTAGTCTTTTGTTTTTGGCGGGTTTAAAATGTTATCTCGTTGCAAGAATGGAACTTACTCGTGAAAATATTCGTGCTATGATTTATTACGATTTTCGGCGTGGCTTAACGCAACAACAATGCATAGATCAATTAACTTTGACTTTTGGTGATGAAGCTCCATCAAAAACTACTGTGTATCACTGGTTTAGTGAGTTCAATCGTCGACGTAGTATGCTTACAGACGAAGTTAAGGAAGGTCGCCCGAAATCGGCCGTTGTACCACAAAATATTGAAGCAGTGCGGAAACTTATAATGCATGACCGTCATGTTACGTACCGCGAGATAGAGGCAATTCTGGGGATATCTATGACGAGCATTAATAAGATATTACATGAACATTTAGCTGTAAAAAAAATTGTTCGCGTTGGATACCGCACAATTTAACTAAGGATCAAAAACAGGCTCGCGTCGAATGGTGCAAAAAAATGTTGAAAAAATATAACCGTGGTGACTCAAAAGCTGTTTAATTTATCTACACAGGTGACGAATTTTGGATATATGCGTATGATCCCGAAACTAAACAGCAATCAACAGTGTGGGTGTTTCAAAATGAGCCGAACCCTACAAAAGTTACTCGTGCAAAAAGCACCTTGAAGCAAATGGTCGCCTGCTTTTTTGGTATGAATGGCCATGTGGCTACAGTGCCACTAGAAAATCGTAAAACGGTTAATTCGGAGTGGTACACGACCATTTGTTTGCCACAAGTGTTTGAAGAAATAGGTAAAGACAACCAACGACGCAGAATCATTCTTCACCATGACAACGCCAGCTGTCATACATCACGCGAAACAACTCGATTTTTGGAAGGTCAAAATATAGAATTAACGGGTCACCCACCGTACAGCCCTGATTTGGCACCCAATGATTTTTATTTATTTCCAAATGTAAAGAATAAATTACGTGGTCAACGATTTTCGACCCGTGAAGATGATTCGACGCGTTCAAACAACACGTTTTTTGAGATACCTCAATCAAAGTGGCAAAAGTGCTTTAAAAATTGGTCAATTGGTCGATCATCACGGAGAATATTTTGAAAAACAATAAAACTACATTTAGTAATGTACGTTTGATTATTTTTTCTATTCCGGATACATAAGTAGCAGCCCTCGTAAGCTTTGTTATTGGATCGATCACTAGGTACCTGTCCCTGGTTCGACAGCTGTGGTGAGAGAGCGCCTCATTGTGTCTTATAATCAAAATTTTATTTATTCAGATAACATGATCCATTTTGTTAGTAAATTTTAGTATTATGATATAGAATACTAGATTCCGCCCGCGACTTCGTCTGCGTGGACCCGGGATAAAAACTACCCTATATTTTAAATCAGGCTATAAAACTATCTTCGTGCAAAATTTCATCCAAATGGGTATAGTCATTCAAGCGTGCCCCGTAGCATGGTTGGCCTTGTCACGCGATAGGTGATAGGATAGAGCGTGCGTCACTGGCTGACACCGTTCGATAGAACGAGACGACGCACTTTATCTTGTCACTTGTCGCGTGATAAGGCCAACCATGCTACGGCTCCGTGATTGAGTAACAAACATCTAAATATCTCAACATCCAAACATCTAAACTTTCGCATTTATAATATAGTATAGTAGGATTAGGATTTAAGTTTTGAATGTAAGTAATATAAATGTATCTAAACCAATCCGTTGTCTAGTACCCATAGTACAGGCTTTGCCTAGTTTGGGACTAGATCAATTGGTGTGAATTGTCCCACTATATTTATATTTATTTATTTACAATACTAACACATAACTTTAACTGTACTTTTTAGTAACAAAATGGTTCGTATCTAAAAAAAAAAAATTTTGAATTTGAATATTCTGACTTTCACGATTTCTCATGGGTAAGTTGAAATTAAAAACAGTTTTTTTTATTAATTGTTTACTTAACCTATGTTTATTTTACATAATAATCTGGTGATTTCTTTTATGATTTATGAATATCACAAAATTCGAAGGATTTGACAATTCCACGATTTCCACGTTAATATAGATACAATATAAATCTAAAAAGGGCGCTGGTAGCGCAAGCGAGGGGCGCGGATCGAGCCGCGCGGCGCTCCCGGCGCCCTAGCCCGGCGGTCCTCCGACGGCGCGCACATATTAAAGCTAAGTGAGTAAGAAGAAAGGAGCCGACACCGCCCGGCGCCGGCGGAGGAGCGGGGCGAGGACTAGTAGTATGTGTGTCTTAGCGTTGGAATAGCGGGTTCGGGAAGTCAGGCGGATGCGGCAAAGGCGCGGGTGGCGGCCGCGCGCGGCGCCACGCCACCAGCCAGCACGCCACTGCCGCTGCCACCGCCACGAGCGCTAGCAGCGCCGTCAGCGCTAACGCCACTGCCAGTCCGGCCGCTGACACGCACACCTCGCCGGCGCCGGCCGTCGGATCCCCGCTGCCGCCGGACGCGTCGCGCTGTCGTGCCACACGTGACGGATCGCGCTTTTCTAGTGTCAGTATCTGGTTCGATTCGACCTTCACTTCTTCTCGAATTTGGTCCTCTCTGGTCGATAGAGGACCATCGGTGTCGATCGCTTCTCGTTTTCTTCGTTTTCCGTAAGCATCAGCGCCGCGACAATTGACCTGCGGAAATGCGATAAACAATGTAGGCACCTCGTCCCTCTCTCTCTCTCACACACACACACACACACACACACACACACACACACACCTTTAATAGGTACTTAATGCTTGTTGTTAATGTTGGCTACTCTTATTTTCTTGGTTGTTGTCTATTTCGAGTAATCTATTAACTAGGAGGTCTTACCGGTTGACATTTTCCAAAGCAGACACGTATGTTGCATTGGAAGCGTATGTTGTCGCTGCTTGGGAACTTGAAGGCGTTGAATGCGGCGCGCAACGCACTTCCATCCTCGCTCCGTTCCCAGTCGCCGAAGATAGTGGCATCCGTGGCGCATCCATCCGCGTCTGTCACAGTGTACTCGTTTTCCACGTTCGTCGATGCTTCGCTCGTCTTCGCAATGCAGCTGCGCGCAAAACCGCCGTAGATGCCTGCGAGAAAGAGCCGAGAGTCATGAATATTGATATCTTGCCTATCATTTAATGCAATAATTATACAGTTTTAGTTTCAATATCTATTTTTATTAATTTATTTGTAGACCTCGTTTTTGAACCCCATTTCGTGATAAAATTTGGCTCTGCTCCTTAGTTTGTGTTTCATAAAGTTTTCGAGTAAGATACCTTCTAAGAGCGTACATGAGCTGAGCCTTTTTTCAGATTCGAGAATTCCCAATAAATATTTTTGTCGCGCTAACGGAGGCGGGGCCGTGCGTGAGCGTGTTTGCACGCACGCACACAGACATTCCATTTAAATTGAGAATACAATGTTATAAAATTCATCCGCGATGTTGCCAGAGCACTGTTGGCTATTAAATTATGTCTTCCACGACAATGTGTCAAATTTACGGGCCACAAATAAATAGTTTAATTTCAAGCAGTAATGTACGTCACGTCGTGGCGTGATCAGTAAACGTTTGATTTCTGTGTAAGAGGTCTCGGGTTCGAATCCCATATAATGGAAGTTTTTTTTTCATGTTTTTAAGTACAAACAGTAGGTACTGTTTTTAAGTTGAATATTATCATTGTCTGGAATTCAATTAAATGCTGTATTTATTAAAAAAAACAACACATATTTAAGCAAATCTTAATATTGGTAAACGATTAAGCAACTAACTTCGTTGTAAGTTTTCGTCATATTTTGCAAATAACTGCTTAAAAATATACGATGAATTTTTAAATAACTTGATGACGTGTTATCGCCATGGCAACTGAACTGTTATAACCTTCTCGTTGCAACACTATTATTAATCAACAAATAAAAAAAGAAATATCCGCTGACTTATCTCATTACATTTATCAGATACATAGCAATGGGTAAAGAAGGTATATCTGGAAGAAAAAAAGCGACTGTATATGAGTGCTAAACGGAAAAAACCTCAAGTTTGTGTCAAACGAAAAATGAATCACAAGACCATGTGACATCCTCAGTACCTGAAGATGCATTTTTCACTAGCAGCTAGCGCGGTTTCGCCCACGTATTGCAAAGAACGCAGGCAAACCCGCGAGGATAAAATATAGCCTATCGGATCAGTGGTTCCGGAAATTACTTCCTACATACAAAGAATATTAGATTTTTTTGAGCTAAAATTAATTATTTTGAAATAGTCACGTTCAAGTCACGAACATAAAATATGGTTTGGTATCATATAACAAAATTCGCTAAGTTGTCCTCCTATTAGTCACTTTACCCTACCTATTGTCTAACAATTTTAACGGGTTAATTCACACATGTATTAACTATGTACCTACCTATTGCCCTTGTTGGGTATTTGGTTTGCATGTGAACTATCTGTTATGGTATTTTACGGTATTATGATATTCGAAATAAAACTTTATGTTAACTTATAATCAATAATAAAAGTGAATTTCCCTTTTTATACTTCTGACAAAGGGACATATAAAAAAAGATATCGATGACTTTAGATTTATCGATACCTCTTCACACCACTAGGATATCGACCTTTAGTATCGACATAACTTTTTCATCTGTACGTATTTACCAGATCGTTACCGCCCCAAAAATCTGTGCGATAAGGACAACTGCACCTCCAACTAAAAGTCCTAAGTAAAAATCATAAGAATCGAGGTTTCGTTCTCGACTGTTTCCTCCTCCGAAACTTTATCAATCGTAGCACAATTTAGGGAAATGAATAAGAAAGACGGGTTGTTTTGAGTTTTGCGCTTATTGTTAACATATTTGTGTAATAGGCGTATGTTTGCGGACTATGTAATTGGCCCGTTTTAAGCTTTCTTTGAAGTAACCTAGCACTTGTAAAAATAAGAATATCAAAGAAATCTAAACATACCGACACAAATATTGATGATATTAATCTTATTTCAAAATATTATCAATCTACGGTCAAAAACCTCGGAGGAAACAGTCGAGAACGTTTGTATGGAAAAATGACCAGTGGTCTTTCCTCTTAAGGAATATACACCCTCATTTGTTATTTTATATTGAACAAGATTATTGAAGAGGTAAGTAACATTAATATGGACAAAATCCAATAGGGGGCCTGTGTAAAACTCGGTATTAAAGATCCCGGGACTTTTGTTCTTTTTCCAGGATTTTTTTATGAAATGTAAGGTTAAATAATTTATCTAATAGTACAGGGTCTCCGTTTCGTGTGTCACCACATAGGTTATATCTAGGCAATCTTTTGGACGTGACACGCATCTGTAAACGCTATTCTGTTTAATAGGGTATAGATTTACCTTTCACTTCATAAAAAAAAGCGGCCCAGTGCGTGTCGGGCCACGCGCAGGGTAGGGTTCCGTAGTTGCCCGTCTGTTACAGAATGCGGACTTAAAAGGGGCTTTTGGGGTTTTTATTATAGCTTACCCTCGTTTGCGCGTTCGCCGCGGGCAAGAAGCACCGTGCCGTGAAAAAGCAACTCTACGGTCCGCGGTAAAAGGTTCAAATTCCAATGATAATGTATATGCACCCGAAATTAAGTGCATTTCTTACCAGTTAACTAGTTATGTGTACTACTCGTTAACTAGTTATGTCTACCTAACTGTGATAGTTTTCCTTTTAAATTCATTATATGTACTACTGCCACGAATTTTTTCACGTCTCCAGTAGTAGCCATTTAGCCGGCAGGAGGGGGAGGGACACATGACTCGAACAAAAATTAGGGCTTTATATCCCATTATCTCGCAAACGCATAACTAAGTTGAAAAATAGTTTCAGTAAACCCATAATATTTTTGAACAAGCTATCCACGAGAAAAAAAATACATTACCAATTTACATCCCCTCGAAAAACCGAAATGTTTCTCAGAGATATACTTACTAGATGGTTGGACGTCAACTTGTAAGACAAGATTCTCTCCAATCTCTGCTGAGCTAACTTCGTCACCAGTCCGGGAAACGATGCGCATCGAGCACGTGGGAGGCGGGCCTGTGTTAGCGATTGTGCCGGCCGTGGTTAACATAGACACGTTGAACGCTAACGTTACGTTCTTTTCACCCGTCTGGTATATACATTTGATGTGGAACGCCTTTGCATTTGATGTTAGGAGTGTCGGGTGTATCTGCATCACGAGCACGAAGCTTGCCATACCCTGCAAAATGCATTTAATTGCAACAATCAATACTTAATCTACATATAATTAACTATTCTTTTAATCAACAATCATAATGATAAAATAGGCCGATGGGGTTAATTATTTCATTAAATAATTCAGATCGATTTCACTTACATTAACGTGCACTAAACCGCAGTCCCCAAAGTGCACAGTAAAATCGACTAGGCTTTCTTCGTGAACGGGAATTTGCACAACCAGTCTACAGCGTTCATCCTTACTATATCCCTTTACGTATAAAACTCCATTAAAGTCCTTGATCTTCAGGCTCACTTTAACAGCGTCAGCGAGACAGTGCACCTAAAAAAAATCGTTGAATTTTGTTTTAATTTTAAATTGCATTATTAATAAAGAGAACATATTTGTTTTTTGCCTTAAAATAAAGCGAAAGGTAGGTAAATCATAAATAAGTTATCCTAAAGTCTAGACTGCATTTATAAGTAAGTCTTTTAGATGTTACGTACCTGCATGTCCGGCAGTGGAAAGTCTGTGCGATAGTTAGTAGTGTTGCAATGTTCTTTCGGATTCCCGGTAGAACCGTTGGCACAAGTGCAAATTGAGCGATGTCCTTGCGCGGTGCAGATAGCATGCAAACCGCAGGGATCTGCGTCGCAAGCGGGAATGCAAACGCTGTTGCGGCACAAAGCGCGGTCGTCGCAGTCTGTGTCTGAGCGGCAGCCGGCGACGGGCAGGCATTCATCGCCTCGCAGCACCAGCCCGCGTCCTGCGTCGCATACGCAGCGTCCACGTGAGTCTACAATGCGACCCTCTGATGCACGACACGGCACGCATTCCCCGTTCGCGTCCACCGCTTGTCCTTCTACGCATACCGAAGTAGGTGCTGAAAATTAACATATGCTTTACAATTTGAAAGCCGTGGAAGTTATTATATGAAGCCTTTATGGATTTATTTTTAGGTATATTCAAATAAATATAACGAGACTTACGTTTATTTAGTGTGCATTCAATTAAAGCGTTTCCTCTGTATCCTGGTAAGCATTCGCAAACCATTGTCCTAACAGGAAGAGAGTCCACAACTCTGCATTCAGCGTTATAGCCACACGGGCTTGTCTCAATACAAGGTTCGACGCACTTAGCGTTTAGACACGCGGTTCCTGCAGGACATTCTGAATCGGTTGTGCATTGGGGTTCCATAGTTTTAGTGCAACCTTTCTCTGAACTCTGGTATCCAGGCGGGCACACGCAATGCACTTCATGAAGATGTACCCTGCATTCTGCAGGTTGTTCACAGGTGTTCATTGTGCAGGGTTCTATGCACTGTGAGTTAACACACAGTCTATCTGACGGACAGTTTGAGTTCGCTCGACAGCCGATAGGTGTACAGCCGATTGATGGATTACCGGCAGTTCCAATCTTACAGCGGCATGAAGCACGGTGGTTAGTTCCGTAACATTCAGCCGATGTTCCACAAATTTCGCCGTCAGCTGAACAAGCTGGAACGCAGCGGTTGTTAATGCAAGTTTCGTCATCTGAACATTGCGAGTCTGATCGACAAAGTACATCGTAGCACCCAGTACGTGCGTCACCGATGAATCCTGGTCGGCATGCGCATACTGGTTTATGATTCTTAATTTGGCAATCTGTATTTGGACCACATTCACATGGATTTTGACAAACTGAAGATATGCAGGCGTGATTAGATGTGCAATTAGTATCGATCTCGCATGCGACGTCTGAGAAGGTGGTGAATGGACGGCATAAACCTCCTCCACTACTGATGTAACCAGGTGGACACGTACAGATCATGGTGCGGACAGGCAATGTTGGTGAGACTTCACATTGCGCTGGCGTGGTGCATGGTTTTAACACTGAACAAGGATTAACACATCTAGATGACAAACATGCTGATTTAGCTGGACAATCTGCATCAACAAAACATTCTGCTATAGTTTCAGGTTTACACTCTACGTAGGGACTTCCAATAAATCCTTGTTCACATTTACAAACTGCGATATGATTTCGCACTAAGCAAACTGCGTTTGTACCACAATTCGTCTTCGAATAACAAGGATTGATGCATCTGTGACCGTGACATTCTTTGTCGAGAGGACAATCTCCATTTGATCTACACTCTACCGCATTGCATCCTTCATATGCATCTCCTTCGAATCCAGGGCGACAGCGGCAAAGTGGTTGGTTTCTTTCCACGTAACAGTCGGCATTGGGTCCACAGTTACTGTTTAATAAGCATGGGCTTATACAATTTCCATTTACACATGCTTGATGAGATTCACATTCCGAGTTGGAGCGACAACCAACAGTGCGGCAAGTTTGATAAGGATTTCCGTCGAAGCCCTCGCGGCATGAGCACACCGGACGATGATTGCGGACAAAACATTCCGCGTTTTCGCCGCAATTACAGGGATTCCTACAAATGCGGTTGACACATGATTCGTGATCATTGCAGTCATCGTCAGTCGAACAGCTAGGAGCCGGCAGTTGAGTAGGTCTGCAGGCGCCGCCGACATCCGGAATGTAGCCTTCGGTACAACGGCATATCAATGTGCGGAAAGGTACGCTATCAGATACTGTGCACCTTGCATTAGCTTGACATGGTTGTAATTCTGTACAAGCTTCACGACATTGATCTCTGAGACATGCTTGTCCACTCGGGCAGTCGCCGTCCATTATACATTCTGGTCCAATCATGACTCTTTCGCAGTGTGTTAAAGGATCGCCAACAGAAAGTGCTGGCGGGCACCTACACGATGCAGCGTGGTTTCGTGCGAAGCACTCTGCGTTATTTGCACAAGGGCTACGTCCATCAGTAGAACAAGCATGGCGGCAAACTCCTTTAATGCAAACGCTGTCATCGTTGCAATCGGCATTGATTTCGCATTCTACTAGTTGGCATCTGGTGTAGGGATTACCGTTTGTACCGGCCGGGCAGCGGCAGTTAGCTCGGTGATTTCTACCGAAGCATTCTGCACTTATAGAGCACGGTGCTTCCACAATGCAAGGATTGATACAGGCGCCGTTGTAGCAAGTGTTACTGTCAGGACATTCAGAGTCTGATGAACATCCAACTGTAAATCAAAATCATAGATGAGTATACAATTTACGAAAACTACAAAATAAACTGTACTCTTTTCGTTAGAAGCTTACCCTTGGTGCATCCAATGTATGGGTTACCAGAATAGCCTTCCTCGCAGTAGCATACGGGATGGTGTTTTACAACATTGCATTCTGCATGTGACCCACATGCACATGGTTCTGCACATGCTCCATTTATACACGCTTGGGATAGCGGACATTCCGAGTTTGCTTTACAGCCCACTGGAACCACTTTGTCGTCTGATGCTGAAAGTAAATAAAACATATTTACTGTATCCATTGTTTTTTTTTTTCAAAGGTAAGCGTTTCACTATGAACAATCGGAAGCGAATAAATGAAGCAAATAGTTGCAACCTAATATGTTTGAAACTTACGTGGTTGACATCTCACACGAGCATCGCCAGAAAATCCTCTCGGGCAAGAACATTGCGCCTTATGGTCTATGACACGACACAAAGCGCCGTCGCCACAAGTAGAACTACATGGGTTGACGCATCGTCGATCCTCACAGGTGCGTTCTAGGCCGCATTCTTCGTCATTGTAGCACTCCCATATAGAAGGCAGTCTCGGTTCTAACATATAAAAAGCAAAGTTACTTTGGCTCAATCAGTTGGATATTTACAGATTACAATTGTATTCCAGTATTTATATGAAACTAAAATATAAGATGTTACCTAAGTTACATTCCGTTCTCGGGTTTCCAGTGTATTCTGGCGGGCATGAGCAACGGGAAGAATGGTCGCCAGATTCGCAAAGGGCGTTGAGTCCACACGGGTCCGCTCTACAAGCCTCGACACAGCTGCCACGACGACAGGTTTGGCTATTCGCACAGTCTGAATCTGCGGAGCATTCGGCATCGGGTGGAGCGCGGCAGCCGCTATCAGGGGCCACGCGTCCTCCGTCTGGACATACGCAAGCTACGGCGCGCAGTGGCAACACATCAACCGTTTTACATACAAGTCCGCTTTCGCATGGGTTACCCACACACAAATCCACACAGTGAGTGTTAACGCATGCTAGCGGGGCCGAGCATTCTGAGTCACTCGTACATTCAGGGCCGTCGTCGTACGATGCACAACCAAGCGAGTAAGGATCGCCGGACCGGCCAGGTGGACACGAGCAAATTGGACGATGGTCCCTAGCTGTGCACAGTGCCCCTGGTGCGCATGCGCTGTCGGAACAAGCGGGACGGCACACTTGATTGAGGCGATCACAGATCTGCTTATCATCGCAGTCTTCGTTATAGTGACAGACAGCGGAGATGCAGGCGCGCCTCGGGTCGCCCTGCGTTCCCGCCGGGCAGCGGCATGTCGCCACGTGCGCGATCGCATCGCATGTTGCATCTCGACCGCAAGGCGATCCAAGTATACATGGGTCTTGGCAATATCCGTTCACGCAGCTCTTATCGAATGGGCAGTTGTCGTCAGATGTGCACTCGGCTAGAAAAAAAAATTAATTAATCTCTAAGTTTACATAAACGAAATCTCGATTATATGTGTATAGTGAAGAAGTATTACGTGTATAACAAGTGCGTGCGGGATCGCCTGCCGTTCCGGGCGGGCAGTGACAGCGTGCGCGATGCTGTGTGGCCTCGCACAGGGCGCCGGACCCGCACGCGCCAGCGCAAGCTGATACGCATTGTCGAGCCACACATGCTTCAGCGGAGCCGCAATCAGAATCCGACGTACATTGAACTTCTGGAACGCCTGGAAATACACAAATAAAAAAACATTCACTAATTATGAATCCATTTGAAGATTACATTTTTTAAGAAAACTTTTAACTACTAACTACGAGTACTACTGTATCCGTTGCTATACTTAATATTAGAAACGTTCTGTCGATATCATATGTATATTCTATGATCACATTTAAAATTTTACATGATTTGGACCTTTACCTGTTCCCGAAGTTTAAGCAAAGAAATAATTCTCAAAATGTCCAAAAAAGATGTGTAGGCCCCATAGGTTAAGTTAGTTTTAGTAATTTTAGTAGGTATTTGTAATTTATTGTATAATATTTTTATTTTAACCAATAAATCTCATTATATTCCAAAAAAAGATGTTCAAAGGTAACAAATAAAAAAAAAGAACTTGCTACCTTTTTAATTTAGTTTGTAAGAAGACGAGCGAGGGACTTCTTAATTATCTAACGGTTTTTAACAAAACTACTAACTAAGTATGTTAGATAAAATATTCTAAAGGGGGAAAGCATAATAGACTAACTGATCTAGACCCTTCGCAGTTCAGGCACATAAAATTTTACATACGTCAACATAACATGCAACAATGTAAGGACTACTAACCTGGCAAACAGGCAACTCGTGGATCACCCTGCAAAGGTGGCACGCATGTGCAAGACGCGCGGTGCGCGCGCCCGCGGCATTCGGCGCCCACGCCGCACGCGCCAAGCCCGCATACTGGCACGCAGCGCTTCGAGGAACACTGCTCCTCGTCTCCGCATTCGGAATCTTCGTTACATTCACCCCCTACAGTTGCATAGTGTGGTTAGATGGTTAGTCCATGAAAAAAAAGTTTATCGTTTACTACCTAGGTATTACATTATAAAACATATTTCATGATATCTTTTTAAGAATTTGCATGTTTTATTTTCATGCTATTATCATTATTTTTATTATCTTTGAATGTGTTTGCTTAATGCGACATTTTTTATTTATCATGCACAACCGTAAGGTTATTAATTAAGGATGATAAAAAAAAAGTGTCGAGCAAAAACAGACTGTTAGATCAGACGTACCGTGTACCTACTTTGACTTAACACTATATAGACTTAATAGACTAGAAGATATACCTATTGTGTATGTAATGTATACAGTGGATAATCGTGTATATACAACTGTGCATATCATAAAACATGCTAAATATATTATACCCACTCGTTTTATTTTGACTCTGGTAGGTAATTTCAATGTCGTCGATGTTGTTAGAAATTGCACCTGTACTTTGAACAATAACATTTTTATTGATTAGCATTGTACTTACTACAAGCATAATATGTAACACATTATTGCCAAAGGTTTCAACAACGAATAGTTGATGATCTCGCTTACTTTGACATACTTACTTGGACTACACTGCACGGAGGCGTCACCAGAGAGTGGTTTAGGACATTCGCATACTAGTGTTCGGAATGGCAGGGTATTAGCCACACGACACACAGCGCGGTTGCCACATGAGGTAGCGTCGCAAGGGTTCTTGCATTTGCCTTGTAGACATGCGAGATCGGGACCGCAGCTGGCGTCATTTTCACATTCCACGTCATCAACAACTAGAAATCATAATTAACTGTTTTACTAAAACTGCATAATTCTCCTAGATGAACAATATATAAGACTAGTTATCAAACGAAGACTATTTAACGAGCTCCGAAAAAGGCTAGTCGACACTACAGGTGACTAAAGAGCTGGCAGCTTCCTCGCACAGCGGATTAGTATTGCTATCCAGCGAGGTAATGCTGCCAGCATCTTTGGTACGATGCCACGGGGGCCCTTTACAGATATTGTTTTTTTTTTAATGTTAGGTTTAGTTTATAATATTATTGTAAATCTTTCCATTACCCATGATGTAATATAAAAAAGAGGTAGATACGAGTAGGTTACTTTTAAGCGCTACAAAAATGGCACACTAAAACTGTGTCATTTAAGAAG
Organism: Epinotia nisella; assembly: GCA_932294315.1. Classification (NCBI taxonomy): domain Eukaryota; kingdom Metazoa; phylum Arthropoda; class Insecta; order Lepidoptera; family Tortricidae; genus Epinotia; species Epinotia nisella. The sequence continues at coordinate 12,010,137 of OW028679.1, read as the reverse complement.
GGGCGCTCCGAGAAATCGCAGTTCGGAGATTGAATATTTACTTATGACAACCTAAAGCGAATGCCAGAAAAAAAAAACATGCAATAAATTTTCAATCGACCTGTCGGAACAAAGCCATACAAAACCAAAATTGGCTCGATAGAAAAAAAATGTAAAAACATGTCTTATTTCTATCTAATTTCAATGGTGTGACGTTCCCGTGCATGTAATTAACGTAAAAATTTAGTGTATAATAGCTTTTGATATTGCCAAATGATTTGGCGGGCGGTATCTTTTACGTAGTCTTTTTTCAGACTTATTGAGGTGAAACGTATTTGGCGTATAGGTCTTTTTTATTTCGCGCGATACCCTTTCTCCCGTCGCACGTTTCGCGCGGCTCGGTATATCTTTTTCTCAAACATGCAATGAAATGTCGTCCTTACATGCGATATAACAGGCTTCAAAGTATCACGTTTCGGGCGGAACTACTCGAGAGAACTGGTAAGCAATTTCATACAAAATTGAAGGCCGGGAAGTAATTTTTTTTTAATTTTAATGTTAACATGGCGTCTGTGTTCATCTACAGGCTAAACAGCTGAATTTATTTTTTATTTTTTTAGTGGCAGAATGGTTATCGGACCAAAAATATCCGCGTTAATGCCTATTACACACGAACCTTTATTAAGAATACAAACCTGTATGATTCAATGTCAGCAGAGACCATAGACAATATTTAAATTCCTCTTTATTTTATTAATTATACAAGGTTATGTATAATGGCCCTAATAGGGTCTATTCGAACTCTACACACGCGAAATACGGACGCCTTTCGTAAAAAAAAAACAATAAGTATGGAGGATTGGAGGGAAAATTAATGTACTACTCGTATTTTGAGTGGTGTATTGTTTTATTTCATTGCATATGTTTGAGAAAAGCACTATACATGCCTGGCCGTGAAAAGGGCTTGCCGGCTTCGTATCACTATCCGGCCTCCCTACGGTCGGCCGTTTATACCTACTCACCCGGCAAGCCCTTCTTTCCCGGCGTCTGCAGTAATGTACTATTGTTGCCTCAGTTTCGCGTCGTCAATGGAAACGTTAGCTGTCAAATTTGGTGGCCATTTTTAAACATGCAATTTCGTATAGACAACATAATATCTACCTCTTTTTAGGGTTCCGTACCTCAAAAGGATAAAGATAAAGATTAAGACTAGTTATTTAAAGAAAATGTAACTTTAACGAAGTGAAAGAAAATTACCTGTTCGGCATTCAACGTTTGGGTTGCCTCGAGTGCCGCGTGGGCATTCACAGACAGGTGAGTGACGCGTGACGGTGCACACCGCATCTGGGGCGCAGACTCCGGGGCAGGGGTTCTGACAAGTGCCTCCACGACAGGCCAGCCATGTGGCGCAGTCGTCATCCACAGCACATTCTGCTCTATGACAGACCGTCCAAGGGTTACCGCGAGCGCCCCTGTCGCATTCACACGTGGCAACGTGTCCGCGTGCCACGCAATGCGCTTCAGCGCCGCAACGAATTCGAGGACACACCTTTACGCAAGAACCGCCCTCGCAACTCTCGTCGTATGGGCAGTCGTTGTTGCTGTGACATTGTACTGTAAAAAAAGTATAATGAAAATAACGTCAGCTTTCATTTATAAACTGTGCCATATTGAGTACAAGTAAATGAAAATCGTTTAAGTATACCTGAATAACATCCCGTGTAAGCATCGCCTTCGTATCCTGGTAAACAAGCACACCGAGCCCTGTGCTGTCTAGCTATGCAGCGTGCGTTGAGTCCGCAATTCGAGGGTCCACAAATAGGGGAGCAGCGAGAGTCCACGCAGGCGGCATTGTCGGCGCACTGATCATCTCTGACACATTCTGGTACTGGCGCCGGCATGGGAATGATAATCCGTTCACAACGTACAAACGGAGACCCCGAATAACCGTTAGGACACGAGCAGACTGCCGAGTGCCTTACGCCTGAGCAAATCGCATTTAGACCGCAAGCTCCCACGCAGGGGTCAGTACATTTCCGATTAACGCAGGCACGATCTCCAGAGCAGTCATCATTTACAATACATTCTGGGTAGGTGCAGAAACCGTTGCGGCACGTGCCGTGTGGTCCACATGGGTTCGGGTCGCATGGGCCCTTACTGGGTGGCACTGAAATGAAAACAAAAATATTCAAATAAACCGATTCGATTTACATATACCCGTTTACGTCGATTGCAGTTTGTAAAAATACATCACCTCCTGGTCTACAATCTAGGAACGGATCTCCAGTCGTTGGTGGCGGGCATGAGCAAATTGGAGCATGATCGAAGACTCGACACTCGGCACCGCTACCGCATGCGCCGATGCAAGGGTCAACGCAGCGATTTCGCACGCAAGCGCGATCACGTAGGCATTCTGAGCTGACAACACACTCGGGCCGACAACCGCTTGCGGCCGCATCGCCACTGGTACCTTGCGGACACGAGCACACTGCGCTTTGACCCACGGCGGTGCACAGGGCGCCGGGTCCACATGGAGATGGATCGCACGGCGGCACTAAAAATATCAGAAATGTGAAATAGGTACTTAGAAACCAGTTAGTTGTGCTTTTTACTCTTTTAATATTTATTGTTCAATTTACCTGATTTAACCACTTCTTCACACCGTACGAAAGCATTGCCCCTTGTTCCAGATGGACAAGAACAGGTTGGCAAATGGTTGAATGTTTCGCAGTCAGCTCCGATGCCGCAACTGCCAACGCATGGGTCACGACAGTGCGAGCGTACGCAGGCGCGCGACGGCGAACAGTCTGAGTCCGCCAGACATTCGGGCCTGCAGCCCGTGTACGGGTCTCCGCGGAGACCCGGCTCACATTCACAAGATGCTCCTGTGCCCCTAGAGCGACAGATCGCCCCGGGACCGCAAGGCGATGGATAGCAAGGATCGTCTTTAGGTTTTTCTGAAACATTGAATATTAAAACTAAGATACGTCGCCATATTTGTTACGTCTCATTTAAGCAAAATTATAGGCTTAAAGCGCTTTTCGTAAAGCGACCTAGGGACACGTTTACGCTTAGGTAAGTAAGTGTCGGTATAGACAGCTCACTCAGTTTCACAAATAAAACCCATGCCTAAGTTTTAAAAGCGAAAACAAAGCTTGCCGTCTAACCTAACCTAACAATATTTTTGATATAGGTAGCAGCACATTCGTAATGATTAAAAGGACAAAGCAATCTTTTATTTGTGTCTGTCTTACGGGTGTCACTAATTTGACGACAGTCAACAAGAGGATTTCCGGTAGTAGAGGGGGGGCATTCGCAGCGAGGTTCATGGGCGACCGGCAGGCAGGTCGCGGCCCGGCCGCAGGCGCCGGGACATGGGTCCACGCAGCGACGATTGACGCACGTGAGACGCCACTCGCAGTCACTGGAACTAAGACATTCGGGCCGACAGAAAGGAGCTGCTCCAAAGTAATTTGATCTGCATCGACATTGGCCATCTATGCAGTCTGCATTCGGCCCGCAGTCTGGGCATTGTGAAACGACCTTGGCTTCACCGTCCGTAGGTGCTAGGAAATAAGGAGAATATTGATTAGTTAATAAGGCTTTTCACATGAGTTACTATGACAGGCAAACACCACTAATTTGTACGTTACCTAGTAAGCAGCGAACAAAAGGATCTCCAACGTAGTTTATTGGGCAAGTGCAAATAGGCGAGTGCATTCTGGTTTGGCAAAGAGCTCGGATGCCACACACGCCTAAACAAGGGTCGTGACATTTGTTGTTTCGACAGGCACGATCTGCGGGACAGTCGGAGTTTGCACGGCATTCGAGTCGGCAGGTGGCCGGGTCAGCTAACGCAGGTGGTCGGCACGAGCAGTGCGCCACGGTGCCTTCTGCTCGGCAAATGCTATTAGGGCCGCATGGATGTGGAGTGCAGGGATCGGTTACCGTTGAAACTAAAAACGATTAAGTCATTATACTCACGGATAAAAAGATTATAAAAATATATGACTGTGTATAATTAATCTGATTATCACGATTAGTCTTACCTATAACTGGGCGACAAGCAATAAAAGGATCGCCTTGTAGTGGAGCAGGGCATTCGCATATCGCAATATGATTATAAACGGTACAAATTGCGTCCAGGCCACAAGCATTCTTGCATGGGTTGACACATTTATAACTGATACAGGCCTGTTGTTTTGAGCATTCATTATCGTTTATACATTCAGGGCGACATTCGAATAAGGGGTTTCCTTGATAACCGGGGATGCACAAACAAGAGCCGTTAGAACAAATTGCATTGATTCCACATGGTGATTGTGCGCAGGGATCCAGCGGTAAATCTTTTTGTGGTTCTGTAAAAGATCAAAATATTGAGCACCTACGTGTTAAATCTAGAAATAGTAGTAGTATAACTCTTTATTGTACAAATATCATATATAATAATAAACATAGCTAATGGTTTACAAAAGGAGATGTTAAGTACAAAGGCGAACTTATCCCTTTGAATTTAATTAGAATGAAAGTTATTAAAGCGTTGCTTTATCATTTTAATGTAGGAAATGCAAACAGAAAAATTGTATAGATGAGAACACAAGGATATACGTTGTTTTGCGTAATTTTTGACGTGATAACGTCATATAAATCGATGAACGCCGGCTGCACGCACGAAAAAGTGTGACTCATTGTCCCGTTCCGTTGACTGGCATATCAACGCACAGCCCAAACCGCTGGTTCTAGAGATTCCAAATTTGGCACGTAGATTCCTTATAAGGTCTAGGGGTGCACTAAGAAAGGATTTTTCAAAATTTAGCCCCTAAGGGGGTGAAATGGGGGTCCAAAGTTTGTATGGAGAAACAAGATTAGATCGACTATTTTATTCGAAAGTTCACAGGAGTATTTCTAACGATTAATGAGTAAATACGTGTTATGCAATTGTTCATCAATGTTTTCTTATGACGTTATCACGTAAAATTATCGTCCGTAAACCGACTTTACAGACAACAATTTTTTTTCTTAGTGCTTCGGAAAATAGCCCGACATAGAACTAATAATTATTTCTTACCAGTAAATGGATAGCAGTTAACAAACGGATTTCCTCTATAGCTGGCTGGGCATGTGCAAATAGCAAGATGATTCATTGCTCGGCAGTCGGCAAATGCACCGCAAGATCCACGACATGGGTCGACACACTTTTCTCGCACACATGCCTTATCGTTGGGACAGTCTTCATTGATTGTGCACTCAGGTGAACAATTTGGTGGTATACCAATGTAGCCTTGCAAGCAGCTACATATAGCTGACCCACCAACGTCTCTGCAGGTAGCAAATTGACCGCATGGATTAGGTTCACACACAAGTGGTTTTCGTGGCGGAGGTGTTACTTCTTTGGTGCACCTAATAAATGGATCTCCTTCAAATCCAGGAATACAAGTGCAGTAAGGACTATGGTAGTGAACTCGACATTGTGCGTTTTCGCCGCATGTTCCAATGCACGGATCTACACATTTTTGTTTTATGCAAGCTTTATTTGGAGAACATTCGGGGTTCGTTACACACTCCGGTCGGCAATTAGGAGGGCTGCCGAAATACTGTGGTAAACATGTACACATAGCCTGCCCGTTCAATGCTTTGCATGTGCTATATGCTCCACAAGGACTTGGACTGCATGGGTTAGTAGGTGTTTCTGAAATTAAAGTTGACATGTTGCATAAAAATTTAAGACGAAAAAGTGCAAGTTTGCGGATATTTTGAAGCAAACTTGAAAGATTCGTTACCTTCTCTTAAAATGCAGCCATCGTAAGGATTACCCACGTATCTTTCGAGGCAAACACATATAGGATAATGATTGATCATTTGACACCGAGTATTGGAACCACATACGCCAGGGCACGGATCTTGACATTTGTTATTCATGCATGCGAAAATCTCAGGACAATCAGAATTGATAAGACATTCTGGGCGACAACCTTCATATGGGTTACCAAAATAGCCACTAAGACATGTGCAACTGCCCACGTCGTTACGCTCTTGACAAATCGCATTTGGACCGCAAGGATTAAGCAGACATGGTTTCTTTGCGATGGACGGTTTTCGATCCGGCACTGAAATGAAAAAGTCATTTAAAGTTTATTTACTTATACTAATATTATAAAGAGGAAATGTCTGTAAGGTTGTAGTTTTGTAAGTTTGTATGTAGGTAGGGGTAAACTCTGTAACTAATCATCCGATTTCAAAAAATATTTCACCAGTATATAGAATGGACCATCGGGATGGTAATACGAGTAGGCTATATATTATACCGCGGCTTCTCTTGCGATGTGTGTAATACGCGGGCGAAGCTGCACTGGCAACTTAGTTATACGCAAATTGGTTTGGTACTTGTAGTTGTTGTTGTTATTAGTTCAATACTATGTAAAAAAACTGTAATGAACTTTAGAAGTATCATGAAGTATCAATACAGAGAGAGAGAGAGAGAGAGAGAGAGAGAGAGAGATATTCAGGAGGCAGCAGTTGAAAGTATTTATTTTTTTGGTGTATCATACCTCTAATTGGTAGACACTGATCAAATGAGTTTCCTTCGTATCCTGGTTGGCAAACACATTGAGGTGAATGACTGATGACCCGACACACAGCGTTCTGTCCGCAAGAACCAGGGCATGGATCGACACATTTGTTGTTAATACACGCCTTGTCATAGCTACATTCACTGTTTGTGACGCACTCAGGACGGCAATAAGGAGGTATCCCAACGAAACCCGTTGAGCACGAACAGGATGGCGCATTATTCACAGCTCGGCAAATTGAATGTGGTCCGCAGGGTGATGGGTCACACGGAGCTTTTCTTGTAGGTTGATCACCTAAAAAAACATATTATACACTCGCGGACAATGGATACGGGTCGGTAAATTATCGTCGTATTTCCTAAAATAGTACATTGTGGATTTATTAAAAATCCTGTAGTGATCTTTATTTAATTTTACATCTAAACTGTAAAAATAAAAGTTAAATAATTAACATTACCAGGTTAAAATCGGACTCGTCAAGACCTTTGAAGAAAACAACGTTAACGGAGCGAAATATCGCAAAAATTATCATTTTTGGATATCGATATTTTTATGATAGCATCCCGGAAATTGCTATTACATTAGGTATTACGACCAGTAGTGGACGTCTTTCGGCTGATATGATGACGATGATAATAATTAATATTGAGTGGATAATAAAATAATTAAAGGGTGGCTAATACCCTTTAATTCTTTTAAAAAGAAAAAACAGTCTAATTAAAATGGAACAGTTACTTTCTTAGTTAACATATAATATCAAGATTAGGACATCATACTAATTTAAGACGTTTGACACATTTGACAATGATATTACTGTCATATAAAAAGCCTTGAATAAACCTAGGTTCATCTCTCCCTGGCCAGACTAATAAAAATATCATACTCGAATACTTACGATCCACAGCAATTTGACATCTGGAGAACGGGTCACCAGTAAAACCATTGCGACAATAGCATATCGGTTTGTGGTTGTGTACTCTACATTGAGCGTTAAGGCCGCACGAGCCCGCACATGGATCATTACATTTCTGGTTCGAGCAGGCCATTAAACTTGTGCAATCCGAATCGACCGTGCATTCAGGCCTGCAAGCAGGTGGCGCGCCAATATATCCCAGTAGGCACGAGCAAATTGCTTGTTCATTTATTGTGCGACATACGCTGAATGGTCCACAGGGCGATGGCGTGCATGGATCTCGTCTGTCTGGTATAACTAAAAATAAAATTAATTTTAAAAATAACGATATCGTTTTATCTACCTCGGTCATACTTAAAGCGCTCTGCTAAAGCAAGCAGCGGGAACATTAAATTTTAGCACATAACATTTAATAGTACTTTAAAGGTACAGAAGGCCCACAGCCTAAGCCCTAAGTGATGACACTGATGACGTTAGCTGTCATTTTTTTGCAATATACTCATACTCATACTTGTATACAATCATAGAGTGAGACAAAGTTGTTGACGTGCCACATAACTGAATGACCAAAGTTATACCTATTTTAATTCCTATGTTTGTTATCGAAATGATCATCCATTTTTGAACAATAATAATATGATTATGATAATAAAAAATATACAATAGCCGGGAAGTAAAAAAATACAGGAGTACTGATTAAGTTTTATAAAACAGTTCATCTCTTGCTTTTTACTTCTTAGCTAAATGCTGTGAAATTGAAATTCATATAACGGTCTGCCATCAATGAAATAATGTTGTACTACTTCCGTCCGTTTACTTACACGTTATTGGAGTACAAGAGAAGAAGGCATTTCCTGTGGTATTGGATGAGCAACTACACATTGGAATGTGATTGTAAACTTCGCAGATGGCACCTTGTCCGCAAATATTTGCGCATGGGTTCTTGCACTCGTTGTTAACACATGAAAGGTGTGTCGCGCAATCAGAATTGTGCGTGCACTCAGGCTTGCAACTCATGTAGGGGTTGCCGAAGTATTTCGGTTTACAGGTGCATTGACCATCTCTGCAGTCAGCGTTTGCTCCACAAGGAGTCGGATTACATTTGTCATATACACTAGGTTGAGGTTCTGAAATGAATTAAAAAAACGAATTATGTCTTTCTTCTCTTAAAAATTACATACTCTTCAATTATGGAATTGAATCTTTTAAATATAATATACCTAGCTGTTTTTTTATGATATTAAGTAGTTATTTACCTATGTGTTCTTGTATATAGCAATTTTGGAAAGGATTTCCAGTAAATCCCTCTTTGCAGCTACATATAGCAGCATGTTGATAAACCTGGCACACGGTTTGCAGGCCACACGAGCCGGGACAGGGATCACGGCATTTTTGATTCATGCAAGCCATTGTACTGGGACAGTCTGAGTTGACAGTGCATTCAGGTCTACAGTTTGGAGGTGACCCGATGTAATTACTCATACAAGTGCATACAGGTGCTTGATTATTAGTTTGGCAGAGAGCATTTGGTCCGCAAGGAGACGGAACACATGGGTTCAATTCCTGTTGTGGTGATGCTGCAAAAAGTAAAAACAAAAAAAATCAACGATAATATAAACAATTTACTTACATATAATATTTATACAAAGTAAAATACTTACTGTCAACTATTAAGCATCTGATAAATGGATCTCCTTCAAAGCCTGGTTGGCAGGAGCAGATAGGTGCATGATTGACTACTCTGCATTCAGCGTTTTGTCCACAAGCGTCTGTGCAAGGGTTGATACATTTCTGTCTAGAACAACTCTTCGTGGTTTCGCATTCCGAGTTTACCGTACATTCAGGCCGGCAATTCGGAGGAGCTCCCAGAAAATCTGGTTGACATGAGCAAGCCACCTGTCCGTTGTTGTTATTGCAAACTGAATTGGTTCCGCACGGATTTGGAACACAAGGATTTTTGGTCGGTTCTGTAATAAATGAGACAGATTTAGTTATCTACACATAAACTTCTAACACCAGCCTCCATGTAACGGGGGTTAAAACCCACGGGTAACAAATAAGTAAAAATCTTTACAAAGGCTCGGTAGAACGGGTGGAAGTGATTTGCCGTAAGGCTTAACACATTTGAGTAGGTGCAGTGCAGTGCGCTTGAATAAATCTACTAAATCCACTTTACTCGAAATCTATAACGAATACAATAATAATACAAAAAAATAATTTCAAAAGTGACTTACCCTGAGTATTAATTACAATATGACAATATGCGTAAGGATTTCCAGTGTATCCTGGTGTACAACTACATGATGGGATATGGTTTATTACGTGACACACGGCTGAAACACCACATGTTCCGGGACAAGGATTTACACATTTATTTTTTAAGCATGCCTTATTATAAGGACAATCTGTTTGTGCAACACATTCGGGCCTACACGATTCATAAGGATTGCCATAATAATCTGGATCGCATATGCATGCAGCTGCTTGATTTCTTGAAACTTTGCATTGGGCATTGGCACCGCACGGCGTGGGATTACATGGATCTGTCGGTTCAGCCAGTGGTTTTCTGTAGCATGAAGTGAATGGATCACCATTGTAACCTTCTTCACAGGAACACATGGGACTATGCAGTCGTACAATACATACAGTGTTAATTCCACAAGATCCTGGACATGGGTCTCTACATTTATAATTAGTACAAGTTTCGTCCATTGGACAGTCATCATTCGTTGAACATTCTCGGCGACATTGTGGTGGTAATCCTTCAAATGTTGGCTGACATGTGCAAACATACGACGAACCACTATTCGTCGGTTTGCAAATACTATTCGGTCCGCATGGAGAAGGCACACACGGGTCAGTTGGGAGCTCTTCGTGAACGAATGCTACAATACAAATAAGCATAAGTAAAAAAGAAATGAATTTGTCAAAAATAGTCAATATCCAGTAGATTCAAGGATTTTAACATACCATAACAATGTGAGAACGGAGAACCGGTATAGCTGTCAGGACAACTGCAGATTGGATTGTGTTTTATGACGATGCAGATAGCATTGGATCCACAAGAGCCTGGGCATGGATCTTCACATTTTTTATTTATACAAGCACGAGATGGAGAACAGTCAGAGCTTTGAATACATTCGGGGCGACAATTAGGTGGATTTCCTATATAATTGTCTACGCAAGCGCATACTGCTTGTCCGTTAACTTCTCTGCAGTTACTGTTGGGCCCACATGGAGAGAGTGCACAAGGTCTGTTTGTTGGTTCTGTAAATAAATAATTAAACATGTTTTAGAGATTCAACAGGTAGATACGATAATTGGTACAGATTATTCAATCCATGAAGAAGCGCTTGCTCGTATGGAGATACGCTATGGATAAAACACTCACTACCCCATAGGAAGGACTCTTCTTCGTGAATTTAACGGTTGATGTTAATTTTACTTCCGGTACTTACTTTCAATTATGTTACATTGGGCAAAAGCATTACCCGTCATACTTGCCGGACAACTGCATATAGCAACATGGTTATATACATTGCATTCGGCATTAATGCCACACATATTTCGGCAAGGATCTACGCACTTGGAACGCACACAAGCTTTGTCCAGAGGACAGTCTGAACTTAGGACACACTGAGGACGGCAACCGAAGTATGGATCACCGGAATATTCAGCAAGGCATGTACATATGCCATTATTACATTGAGCGTTAGCCCCACACGGTGTCGGATTACAAGGATCTACCTTTTGTTGCGGTTCTGTAAATATAACAATATCATTAAACTCACTATGTACCTATATAAAGACTACATACAAATTGCTGTAATCAGGTCAATTATCTATAGTTTTTTATACTTAAGTAGACACAATTGATACAAAACGCCTTTAGAAAATAAAAAATAAAATTCTATACCTGGTGGTTTGATGTTGCAAATGGCAAATGGATCTCCTTGATATCCTTCTGGACATGAACACATAGGCACGTGGTTGATTATGTTGCATAAAGCATTTAATCCACATGAACCTAAACATGGGTTTTCACATTTCATGTTTATGCACGCTCTGTCATTATTACAATCTGCGTTTACAACACATTCAGGTTTGCAATTCGGTGGGCTGCCAAAGTATCCAAAATTGCACGTACATGAAGGGATGCCTCCTACGTCGCGGCATACGGCATTCAAACCACAAGGCGAAGGTACGCACGGGTTAATCGGATCCATGGGCGGCCGTTCTGGCGCCGGTGACTCGTAACATTGCGTGAATGGATCTCCAGTATACCCCTGCCTGCATGTACAAATGGCATTATGCTTAATAACTCGGCAGTCTGTATTAACTCCGCATCTATTCGGGCATGGATTCACACATTTGAGATTTTCACAGGCCTTGTCCATTAAACACTCTGAGCTGATTGTACATTCTGGTCGACACATTGGAGGTGATCCTTGGTAGCCATCCAAACACGTGCAGATGGCTAACCCGTTCTGAGATCTGCATTTACTGTTAGGCCCACATGGTGATGGATTACAAGCATCTTGAATTTCAGCTGTAAATTAAATAATATAACAATGAAATAGTATGAAAATGTGGATGGTGACTTAATTATTTGTGTATATCTAATAATAAAAACTTACATGGAGGCTTAAATGTGCATATTTTGTATGGGTCTCCATAACGCTGGTCTGGACAAGAACAACTCGGAATGTGGTTGATCACATTGCATAACGCATTTATTCCGCAGCTACCGGGACAGGGGTCGTAACATTTATTGCTCTGGCATGCTAGATTGGACGGGCAGTCCGAGTTAAGTAAGCATTCCGGCTTACAAGCCTCATATGGGTTACCAAAATAACCTTCAATGCAAGTACAAGACCCAGCATTGTATTGTTCGCGGCATTCTGCATTGGCGCCACAAGGAGAAGGCACGCACGGAGTAGGGCGTTCCAGTTCCGTAGCAACAACTTCAACGGAACACATTAGGAACGGATCACCAGTATATCCACTTTGACATAAACATATCGGCGTATGACTTACAACTCTACATTCAGCGTTCACACCGCAAGAGCCGATACACGGGTCTACACACTTTCTATTGATGCATGCCATTTGCGAAGCACATTCAGTATTACTAGTGCATTCGGGTCGGCAATTGGGCGGTGTACCAATAAATTCAGGTAAGCAGGTGCAAACGTAATTTTCCCCATTTTCATTGCATTGCGAATTTGGTCCACAGGGAGACGGTAGGCATGGATTTACTTTTACTGGTGGTGCTGAGGCTGCAAAAACAAGCATAGTAAATCATTTTAATATTCATGTTAATCTTCTTTAACAACATTCAGAAAAATACGGTAACTAAATACTTACGAGTATGTTGACAATATGAAAATGGGTCACCAGAATGTCCAGGCTTGCAGGTACACACAGGATTGTGGTTTACTACGATGCACTGTGTATTACGGCCGCATGCTCCTGGGCACGGATCAATGCATTTTTGATTAGAGCAAGCGCGATTCAAAGCACATTCATTGCTGATTGTGCATTCTGGTCGACAATTTGGAGGACTCCCTATGAAGCCTTGAATACAAACGCACACCGCATGTCCATTAACTTCTCTGCATTGAGTGTTAGGACCACACGGGGATGGTTGACATAAGTTGATTGTTGTGTCTGTAATAAAATAAAATAATTCTGAGGGTGTCACACGGGTCCATTCACTTATTTTTATAAGGCTAGTATTGTTGTCGGTTGTTCGTTCGTTAAGTATGTTTAATAATGTATTACTAGTACTTACCAACAACTTCTGTGCAGTACGAAAATGGAGATCCAGTGTATCCCGATGGACAAGAACACATGGGAATATGATTGAGTACTTCACAGATAGCGCCACTGCCACATGTTCCAATACAAGGATCCTTGCATTTATTGTTCATACACGCTTTGTCACGCGGGCATTCGGTGTTCAAAACGCATTCGGGATGGCAGCCGAAATATGGATCTCCTTGATATTCAGGTTGGCATGTACACGTTCCATCTCGGCAGACAGCATTGGAACCACATGGTGAAGGAGAACAAGGATCGACTGGTTCTAAACGAAAAAAAAAACAGCCATTAAATTTTTGCTCTCTAAGATTTTCTGCTGATGTTTAATCAAGGATCGGACCAAGTGCATGATCATGTTTATTAAGATATAACTAACCGTCGAGAGCTATGCGGCAGGCAATGAACGGGTCCCCAGTATGACCAGCAGTGCAGGAACAAATCGGCAGGTGATTAACGACGCTGCACTGAGCATTGAGGCCGCAAGCGCCGGGGCATGGATCCAAGCAGCGGCTGTTCAGACAAGCAGTTGCAGCGCTGCACTCCGCGCTGGTTACGCATTCTGGCCTACATCTTGGTGGTGAACTTATGTAGTTTGGCAAACAAGTGCAACGAGCGCTTTCTCCATACACTTGACACTCAGAATTTGGTCCACAAGGAGACGGGATGCATGGGTTTACTTCTGTAGGTGCCGGTGACACTGACACTACTACTGTGGAAACATTCAGAGATTAATAAAAATATTTATATTTTTGAATATAATATTAGCCATGTCAATAATGCCAAGCCGTGCCAACAAATAATATAATCTAAATGGCAATTTTTAGTATGAATGACGTGTGATAGCAACATTATATATAGTTGCAGTGTGGTGGGAGCAAGATGGCGCGAGAGTGGACGCTATTTCAGATTATATTCTTTATTGGCGCGGCTTATAATAAATTTATTTATTTATTTATTTATTTATCAGCTTACGTAAACTAAACATTTTTGCATGATATCTTAGTCTTATAATAAATAATAGTAGAATGTATGACAAGGGGCTAAAATAAGCCATAATACCACGAGATGGATATTTTCCCGAGCGAAGCGAGGGAAAATAATTCGAGGGGTAATATGGCTTTTAGACCCGAGTTATACACTCTACTTTTCACTTCGACTGCGAGAAAATAGTAAAACAAAGATTATCCATCCACAATCAATAACAAATTTCACTGCGAAGAGATTGTTCAATTTAGCGTGAGGCGTTTTCTTTTTTAATGATTTGAAATTAGGGACTATAAAACACCTGATGTTTGATTGGTCGATTTTTATATGTAGCTGTATTCTGGTTGGTTGATAGCAAAGAGAAATGTTTTTTGAAAGAGTTGTGATTGGTGGATTTAATATGGTGAAGTGTTTTGGTTTTCATTGGTCAAATTAAATGTGTTAAAAATCTTAAATATGTATACATATTTTCCCTAGGGGCTAAATGTACTACTTTAGCCCCGCTTATTAAGCCTAATATGAGAAGTGAAAAATAATTTAAGTAGTGACAACTTACTTGGAATACAATTGGTGAAAGGATCACCCGTAAATCGGTCTTGACAAGAACACATAGGATTATGAGATATTACTCTACAAATAGCATTTCTAGCACATTGACCAATGCAAGGATTAACACACTTGCGATTAATACACGCTTTATCTGCTTGACATTCACTATTAATCGTGCATTCCGGTCGGCAGTTGGGTGGAGAGCCGATGAATTCAGATTGGCAGCTGCAAACCGCTTGTGAGTTCACCTCTCGGCATTGACTGTTCGGCCCGCAAGGTGACGGTGTACAAGGCGTAGGTTTATTTTCATCTAAAATATAATGATACAGGCATATGATTAAGCAACAGACATGTATTTATTTCTGTTCTGTAATCAAATATACGGTTTTACAATACAATAGTAAAATCGAAAGACCTAAAATAAAATAAGAATGATTACCTTCCAATTGTGCTACACAGTAGGAGTATGGGTTGCCGGTTAGTCCTGGTGGACAATAGCACGTGGGCAAATGATTTACAACTTGACAGATTCCGTTTGATCCACATACGCCAGGGCAAGGGTTTTTGCACTTGTTTTGAATACATGCTAGCATAGGCGGGCAGTCTGTATTTATGACGCATTCCGGTCGACATCCTTCGTATGGATTACCAACATAAGATTCAATGCATCGGCATGCACCCGCTCCATTTCGTTCTGAACATTCCGCGTTAAGTCCGCACGGTGATGGTTCGCATGGAGAATCGTAAACAATGGAATCTTGAACAGACAATAATTATTACATGTTTATAAGGATTTAATAATAATACACATTTGTATTAACTGCTTAAAGTATGATATGTTACCTGGTATAGAATTGCATGAAACAAGAGGGTCTCCAGATAGGCCGAACGGACAGGTGCAGATCATAGCGTGACTAATAATTTTGCAGTCCGCATTATATCCACAACTACCCGGGCAGGGATCTTTGCATTTCTGATTAATACATGTCAATTCACTTCGACATTCTGAGTTACTGACACATTCAGGGCGACAATTGGGAGGTTGGCCTATATATTCCGGCTGGCAAGTACATGATGGTGACTCTCCTATTACTTTGCAAACGGAATACGGTCCGCATGGAGATGGCGTACAAGGGTCACCCTGCGGCACTGGCGTAGCAGCTGCAATACGAGATACTCGTTTTAATATAAATTCATATCAAATTAAAAAAAGTTTCATCAATTTCTACCTGAAAAATTCAGGTACTTACGTATTGGAGAGCATTGTGTGAATGGATTGCCAGTATATTGATTTGGACATGAACATATCGGGTTATGATTTATTACTTCGCATTTTGCCCCATAGCCGCAAGTACCAACACATGGGTTGATACACTTGTGATTATTGCAAGCTTCATTCCGCGGACATTCAGCGCTGATGGTACATTCCGGTCGACATGACGGTGGATTCCCAATAAAGGTCGGTAAACACGAACATGCTGCTTGGTTATTGATAGTGCGGCATTGGCTATTCGGACCGCAAGGATTTGGATTACACGGTTCGACCAAAGCAACTGCAAAAAAATACATTCATAAAAAGATGAAGAATTATATTTGGGCGCTCATTTTCTTTGGTTCATAAACGTGCTGTACCTAGTTATTAACGGGTGTACGACTGCGTATAATAAAAACATACCTAGTCAAATACGTGATTGCTGCACATAGTCAGAAAGTAGATATATTGCAGCTGACATGAAATTAGCCAGAAGATGCTACGCAAACGTACCTGTGTTGATATGACATCCGGTAAATGCATTTCCTGTTGTTCCTTCTGGACACGTACAAATTGGGATATGATTATAAACGTTGCATTGAGCTGTTGGTGCACACATTCCTGGGCATGGATTGATACATTTGTTCCTCGAACAAACTCGGTCTGGAGCACACTCTGTACTATAGACACATTCAGGTTTGCAAGCGAAATATGGATCACCTTGGTAATCACTAATACATGTGCATTCTCCATTTCTGCATTGGGCATTGATACCACACGGTGAGGGATTACAAGGGTCAGATGGTAACTCATCTATAAAGAGAAAACAAATTATATTTTCATCTATCGTTTTTGAGAGAGCGTTGAAGTTATATTTCACATTATTTGATGAAAATATCTTACCTCTTTCTGGAGGAATTGGTCTACAAGCAACAAAAGAGTCCCCACTATAACCTTGAGCGCACGTGCAAGATGGAGAATGATTAAAAACTGTACATATTGCGTTTTCTCCACAACTTCCCGGACATGGGTCACGGCATCTCATATTTATGCAAGCCGTATTAGACGGGCAGTCCTGGTTTATAGCACATTCAGGTCGACAGTTAGGGGGTTGTCCTTGATATTGTGGCATGCAACTACAAGATGGACCGCCATTTATTTCGCGGCAATTCGAATTTTCCCCGCAAGGATTTGGTACGCATGAGTTTATCGTAGGTTCTGGAGGTAATAGTAGTGGTTCTGAAATAAATAACATACCTACTATGTTAATCGATATCACTTATGTGGATCACTTAAGTAGAAATAATAATATTTCTGTCTCAGATCACATATGTAATTATCATCAAGTTTATTGCCTGTGTTTAAGTAGGTACTTACGTTGTAGGTAGCAGCGTGTAAATGGATCGCCTGTAAATTCTGGCGCACACGAGCACAGAGGACTGTGATTAATGACTCTGCAGTTCGAGTTTAACCCACATCGCCCGAGACATGGATCGACACATTTTTGATTGATACATGCTTTGTTGTAGGAGCACTCCGAACTAACGGTGCACTCGGGTCTGCAACCAGGCGGTGAGCCAATGTAGTTAGCCATACATGAACACACACTCTGTCCATTGACTGCTCGACAGACACTGTTTGGTCCACACGGATTTGGAAGGCATGGCGTAACCGGATCCCGTGTTGGCTCTGTAAATATGTATCAAGTATTAGTAACTAACATGTACATTGTACATTACATGTATTACATGTAAATTATAAACTTATGATACGTTTCTTTTACTTACCATTCTGAATAACGCACTGGCGGTACGGGTCACCAGTAAATCCAAGAATGCAAGTACAAGATGGTAAGTGATTTACAACGACACACGAAGCCATGGTTCCACATGTGCCTGGACAAGGGTCTTGACATTTATTACGTATGCAAGCTTTGTTTGATGTGCAGTCGGTGTTTACTGTGCATTCAGGTCGGCATCCCTCATATGGGTTCCCAATATAGTCAGGCAAACAAGTACAAGATCCCGCAGCATTCGATTCTTTGCAAACGGCATTGGCGCCACAAGGTGTTGGGTTACAAGGTGTTGGATTTTCATGTATAACATCTTGATATACGTAACAGTTGGAAAAGGCGTCGCCGGTAAAACCATTATCGCAGAAACACATCGGAGAATGACTTATTGTTCTGCATTGTGCATTAGTACCACATGCATTAATACACGGGTCGGAACATTTGGAATTAATGCACGCTTTGTTGGATGGACATTCACTGTTACTTGAACACTCTGGTCTGCAATATGGCGGCGATCCGAAGAAATTAGGCATGCAAGTGCATGAAGGTGTCTCTGAAGTTTCCCTACAAATAGAGTTCGGCCCACACGGCGAAGGTGTACATGGTGATGCGACTTCATGTGTGGGTGCTGAAAATTAGAGAAAATAACTTTGTATCAAAAAAAACTGGTAATAGAAATTTACTTTTTTGTATAGACATATAAAATGAAGTCGTTGACGAGTCAAGAAGGAGCTAGAGTAACATTAACGCATGTTGCGGAAAGTTGTATACAATAATTTAATTAAGTGTAAGTAGCTATTGTATAATTTTATTCAAATCCAAAAAAAGGCACATATACACTGAATAACTACACTGTTAAATAATTTATTATTACTTACCGAGAGGCGTGCATCGCACAAATGGATTTCCAGTATACATTCGTTGACAAGTGCATATCGGATTATGTTTAACTACTTCACACTTTGCTTCGACTCCGCAGGCTCCCGCACATGGATCTATACATTTTTGGTTGCTGCATGCTCTATTCGCTGGGCAGTCGGAACTCACTGTACACTCCGGGCGACAAAGTGGAGGGCTGCCTACGTAACCTAATACACAACTGCAGGCTGCCTGTCCATTTATTTCTCGACATTGACTGTTTGGACCACATGGAGATGGTCGGCAGGGGTTTGTCACTATGGGCACTATAACATACAATTGAAATATTATTAATAAATGAACGGAGTTTAAAATGTACAGCCGTTTTTTATTTTAATAATTCTACCTTGAATTGGTGTACAATCGTAAAACGCATTTCCGGTCATTCCCTGTGGGCAGCTACACATGGGCACGTGATTGATGACGTCACAAACAGCACTCGTAGCGCAAATACCCTTGCATGGATTTATGCATTTATTCCTTGAGCACGCTTTATCTCTGGGACAGTCGGTGCTTAATACACACTCAGGTCGACAACCCACGTAAGGGTCACCTTGGTGCTCAGATATGCATGTGCATATACCATCGTTACAAATTGCGTTAGTTCCACATGGTGATGGATTGCACTTGTCGACGATGTCAGCTACCACTACAAAAACAATATTTTTATTTTAAAATATACATATAAATTTATAAGATACCTATTCCGTACGTAGATTAATACACGATTAGAAAGTCATAAGACTCATAAGAGTAAGGTTTCGTTTTGGACTTGGGTTCATTATTCTGGTCGGGCTAACCTTTGACAAACTGATGCAAATAGGTACATACCGGGTGGTTTAGGAGCACATGATGTAAATGCGTCTCCGGCATAACCTTCAGGGCATGTGCATATTGGATTGTGTTGAGTCACGGTACATATGGCGCTGATCCCGCAAGATCCAGGACATGGATCTCGACATTTCTGTTGTATGCACGCCTGAGAGGTAGGACACTCAGAATTTATAGTACATTCCGGTCTGCAGTTTGGCGGACTGCCAACGTAAGTTGGCATACATGCACACGAGGGTATATTTCCCATATCTTGGCACACTGCATTTGGTCCACAAGGTGATGGTACGCATGGATTTCTATATGGTTCCAGCTCAGCATTTGCTATTGGTGCTGCAAAAAATATTAATTTTCGTAAAAAAAGACATTTGGAATTGTTCTCATATACAGTCACGGACATTGATTGTTGAGCCATTTAGAGCTCACTTTATACTGGACACTTCATAGCTTAACTACTAAAAAAACAAAATTAGTTGATACCTAAATGGCTCAACAATTAAAGTCCTTGACCTTACAGTCATGTACGGTCAACCAATTTGAATCCTGGGCCACTCTAGAACCCTATCTTATTGACACCCTGCTATTTATTCATGTATTAGCCATAAAAGTCACGTTGACGTTTACTGTGAAAAGGTTCTACGGTGGTGGCCTGTGATTCAAATTGATTGGCTGTACACATTGACTACGAACGTAAATGGCAATCAGCGCATTGTGAAAATTATTTTACAATGCATGTGCTCGAAAAAGCGTTTTCCAAGCAGCCAAATCGTGTGGAGTGTTACTTTTCCGCACTAGTGCTTTTTACTTCTTAGTTTTTAGGGTTCCGTACCTCAAAAGGAAAAAACGGAACCCTTATAGGATCACTCGTGCGTCTGTCTGTCCGTCTGTCACAGCCGATTTGCTCCAAAACTACTGGACCGATTAGTTGAAATTTGGTAAACATATGTAAATTGGTGACCCAAAGATGGACGCGTAAAGTAAATTAATGAATTCTGAACAAGGGGGCCACTTTGGGGGGGGGCAAACTGGAAAATTAAAAAAAAAAGTTTCGCAAACTATATTGTGTGACATATCAAATGAAAGGGGTTGTTGTAAGCACCTCGGACATATTTTTTTTATAATTTCAGCAAAAACAGATTTGAGGTAATTTAGGAAAAAAGATGAAAAATTACCATCTCCGAAACTACTAGGCTTAAAATTCTGAAAAAAATATGGAAAATAGTTCCTTGCCTAAAGATTACAGGAAAACCTATAAGAAGTTTGAGTATCCAAAGTAACGGGAAAATTCTCAATATTTTACGGAACCCTCACCACGCCAAAAAATAAAAAAACCGGACAAGTGCGAGTTCAACTCAAACTTGCACTGGTCCGGTTTTTTATTTTTTTAAATGTTTAAATCCGTCGTCAGCAAGAATCAGAGTTTTTATTACTTGAGAAAATTTGTACAAATCTTTCAATTACACTTTTTTTCAAATAAAAGGATCATAATTAATAATAATTTATGAAACGTTTTATTAATCAATTGAAATGTTGAATTTGATCAATAAATAGATTAATTTTAAATATTCACTTAATATGTTTGGCTGAACGCATATTTTGCTTTTGCCTTTAGCGATACGACATGGCAGCGATTTGCACATGCGGCACCTGCCATTGTTGTTAACTTTGGAGTTGTTCTGTGTAAATTTGTTAAAAATGACGAGTGCAAGTGACTAATCAATAATAATTATATTTTATTTCCTCGCACAAGGCATAGTGAAATGTTGTATGATACACGCGCATAAAGATGATTTCCGACTCGTGTCGAAATATACAAAAATGACACTCGTCGGAAATTACCTACTTTCCGCACTCGTAGCAAAATTACTATAATAGTTTAGGTACAGTCAGCATCATATGGTAGTAGCAGCCAAAGTACCAAAATATTTCGTAACACATCCTTACTCCTTCAGTAATAAAGACGTGTTGCGATATATTCGGCTTGTTTAGCTGCTATTAACTATATGATGCTGACTGTACCTACATAGATATAAATTGCGTTTTGGACACTTACGAGGTATCGGCGAACACCTTGCGAAGGGATCTCCAGTATGTCGAGGTTTACATTGACATATCGGACTGTGATTAATAACTCTACAATCTGAATTTAGGCCGCATGCATCTTTGCACGGATCTTGACATTTTTGATTAATGCATGCCTTGTCCTTTGAACACTCTGCACTTGTAGTGCATTCCGGGCGGCATCCTGGAGGTGTTCCGACATAATCGAGCAAACATGAACAGACAGCTTGCTTGTTCACTTCTCGGCATCTGCTGTTTGGTCCACATGGTGATGGTTGACATAGCTCTTTATGTGTGTCATATTGAACTGAAAAACATTTAATTAATTATTTACTTATTTAAAATCTTCTCAGCTAAGACTAGTAATTTTGTAACTTATCCTACCTATACTACACTCACCTATTAGTTAGTACTACCAAATATTACTAAGTGTACAAATATCATAGACATAGACATCATTTATTGGTAATAAAGTATTACAGGTCATTGTTTACACTTGTACATTAATTTGTAGATTACAGGCGGAATAGGCGGATCAACTTTTTTGTGGTTATTCTATCCCTCAATCCAGGAGACAACTGTCAACGTGGATCAGAATCAAAACAGATCAGAAATATGGCATGCTTAGGTCAAGGTGATGATGAAAATAAATTTATTCAAAACCGTGTCTCATCATCCTCCTAGCGTTATTCCTGGTTGTGCCCGGGGTCCACTTTGACACCTAATCCCTTAGGATTAGGTATTAAGTGGTGTAAATCTTGATTGTATGTATGTATGTATGTGTTTGCAATCATTACTCATAGAGTATATCATCATGATTTGGCATAGGCACTAGTCTTACAAAAGGGTCTGCCATATGACCTTCCAACTCAGAGGGAAAACAAGACCTTAATGGGATTAGACCAGTTTCCTCTCGATATTTTCCTTCACTGAAAAGCTAACGGTAAATATTCCGTACATACTCGAAAGTTCCGAAAAACTCATTGGTACGAGCCGAGATTCGAACCCACGACCGCCGCATACCTAAACCACTAGGCTACCGTAGCTTCAAAACCTTGTGTCTATTAGATGTATATATGAAAACCACAATTTTGAAAAGTGATCCAGAAGAGGTGACATATCCATGTTAACGAGCGTTATATATGTACAAAGTTATTTTTTTTGGACCCAGGTGTCTCATGCAAATAAATATTAATGATAGCTAGCACCAACATTACAGTTAAATTTCTTCTGTTGTTGCACATAAACCGCTTGGTTACTTAACCAAAGTTTTACAAAAACAGCATACCTAAATGACGAAGTAACTTTGTTACTATTTCCAAAACAGAAGGATAGTCAGAATAAGTATTTCTATTCCTTAATTTGGGAGATATAACATCTTTATAATTGACGAGATTTTGACGATATTGCAAAGAACGGGAACCGCGGGATAAAATATAGCCTATTATCATCCAAAAAGTTCATTCTACACGCAGGTGAATTTTTTTTTAAATCGGATTAGTGGTTCCGGATGTTACCCATTATATACGTAGTTATGTTGCTTATGTAAACACATCTCTTTGATTAAATTTAAATAAATACGTTATTAGAAATAGGTAAAAGACAATAGTCGAACGGGAACTTACCATCAGGGACACAGAAGCGGAATGGATCACCGGTAAATCCTCGTTGGCATGAGCATTGTGGAGCATGATTGACTACTTGACATAAAGCGTTCGATGCACATGCACCTGGGCATGGGTCACGACAGTTATTCTGCAGGCAGGCTTTGTTTGATGGGCAGTCAGTGTTAATTAAACATTCAGGCCTGCAACCTTCATATGGGTTTCCGAAATAGTTCGACTGGCAAATGCATGATCCAGCACCATTCAGTTCTTTACAAATGGCATTAGCGCCGCACGGAGACGGCTGGCAAGGAGATGCAGCTTCTTGCTCTGGTATCTGGACATGGCATTCGAAGAACGGATTTCCTGTGAATCCTGATAAGCAGGAACATGACGGAGAATGGCTGGTTACGTGACATTGAGCATTCATTCCGCATGAACCCACGCACGGGTCTGCGCATTTTTGGTTGATGCAAGCTTGATGTGTGGGGCACTCTGAATTACTAATACATTCCGGTTTGCAATATGGCGGAGATCCCATGAATCCAACTTGGCAAGAGCATGAAGGAGATCCCGAGGTCTCTTTACACAGAGAATTAGGCCCGCAAGGTGATGGAATACAAGGGTTGATTGGTTCCTGTTCAAACTTCTGAACGATGCACCTTATAAACGGATTACCGGTATATGAAGTTGGGCAAGAACATATAGGATTGTGATTTATTACTTGACATATGGCTTCAACTCCACATGCTCCTTGACACGGCTTAATACATTTATTGTTACTACAAGCTTCGTTCGGTAAGCAATCTGAGCTGACAGTACACTCGGGTCTGCATGACGGTGGACTTCCAATAAATCCTACTACGCAAGAACACACTGGCTGTCCGTTAACATTGCGGCATTGGCTATTAGGTCCACACGGGCTGGGTTTACACGGCTCGGGCCTAAAGACTGGAATATAAACAAAGGTTTTTTTTTAGTTTATTAGAATTAAACATTTATTTTATTTTTGTTGATACATTTAGCAGATTAGTTACCTTCCATGTGCACGCATTGAATAAAAGCATTTCCTGTCATAGTTTCAGGACAACGGCACATTGGTACATGTCCAATAACTTCACAGATCGCATTGCTCGCACATACACCGCTATTACACGGATTTAAGCATTTGTTGCGCATGCATGCTTTGTCTTGAGGACAGTCAGAACTTAAAACGCATTCTGGACGGCATTCAAAATACGGATCTCCTTGATATTCCGAAATACATGTACATTCTCCGTTATTGCATAGTGCATTTGCACCACACGGTGAAGGATTGCATGGGTTGATTTCGTCTTGAGGTATAACTGCAAAGAAGTTGAATGATTTATTTATGTTCTGTAAACAACGTGTACCAAAAGTTAACGTCAAGCCGAAAACGGGTGATAGGCCAGTCATAACAGCTATCAACAAAATAGAAATAAAATACAGGTGAGGAATTTAAAAAGTTACAGGCATAAAAAATATGGACATTATTGGTATCCTTCTGTAAATTAAATACTAAATTTAAATACAAGTGCCGCCGTTTTAAATAAAATTACACTTTTTCCTCTAACATGTACTTAAAATCGTTAGACCAACTAACATTAACTGACTGTACTGAAATAAAAAAAATACTACGATAATTTGGTAAGTAACTCCAAAAGATATTAAGTCCAAATTTCAAAATGGTATAACACTGGCTGGTTTATTGAAGAAAAACTTGTGTTTTTTTAAAGGAGTTTGAGATGCATGTTGTTAATTGTGTAATACGGCATATACAGGGTGGAAAGTTAAAACGGGGCAGTAAGGGCAGCTACTAGATCCCTTGCCGCCACGCAAAAATGGCATTAGGATTTCATTCCTAACTTTTTAAGTGATGGCAATCTACATTCACAGATTTTTGAAAAAAAGTACAGTCAGCGAGAAAATCATCAATTTTGACAATATTTTTTTTTAATGCCATTCGATCCCATTTCTATTAAGGATCAAAATACTCTTTGGGACCGACTAAGGTTTGACTACTAGAACGCCCAGAAATCAAAGAAAACTTTTTCCATACAGTGAGTATGGGAATCCTAAAGCTAATTTTGCTCATGTCGTTTTTTATGCCAATTCTGGTTTTATTTAATGACGGCCAGCTTTATTCTGTAAAAAGTTTGTAAAAAGAATACTAACATCCGTATTCAGAAATTCTGTTCGAAACTTAAAATTTACTAAGGTAAGGGTTTTACAGCACCTGTCCGCTCGTGAGTACTGTACACATAGTAACGATTATGAATACGGGAATGCGTTTGTTTTTTTTTAACAATGGAACGAATTCTCTCATTTCTAATCTAAATGAAATTCTCCGTCTCCATACAATTTGACGATCGCCTAACTAAAGGACTACTTTGGGATTCCCATACTCACTGTATGGAAAAAGTTTTCTTTGATTTCTGGGCGTTCTAGTAGTCAAACCTTAGTCGGTCCCAAAGAGTATTTTGATCCTTAATAGGAATGGGATCGAATGGCATTAAAAAAAAATATCGTCAAAATTGATGATTTTCTCGCTGACTGTACTTTTTTACAAAAATCTGTGAATGTAGATTGCCATCACTTAAAAAATTAGGAATGAAATCCTAATGCCATTTTTGCGTGGCGGCAAGGGATCTAGTAGCTGCCCTTACTGCCCCGTTTTAACTTTCCACCCTGTATATATATTTTAAACACGAGTTTAATTTCTTTTCTATTTTTTTATAATTGTTATCGGCTATCGCCCGTTTGCGGCTTGACGTTGACTTTTGGGATACCCTGTATGATAATATAATAATGTATTATTTTACTAACGATAAAATTACCTTGCAATTTACATTCCGTGAACGCATCGCCAACATAATTATCGATGCATGTACATATAGGGGTGTGGTTTTTAATTGTGCATCGCGCGTTCAAGCCACATGACCCTGGGCAAGGGTCCCTGCATTTTTGATTTATGCACGCTGCATCACTCGGGCAATCTGCATTTATTGTGCACTCCGGACGACATTGCGGAGGAGCACCGATATAGGTAGGCAAACAAATGCAAGACGGTATTCCACCTATATCTCTACACTGACTGAAAGGCCCGCAAGGAGATGGTAAGCATGGGTCCTGAGGCTTCGTAAATTCTACTGGAGCAGTCATCAAGTAGCAACGGCTGAACGGATCTCCGGTAAACCGATCCATGCACGAACAAATAGGACTATGATTTATAACATGACATCTTGCATTCTGCCCGCACTGACCTATGCAAGGGTCTGAACATTTATGAGCAATGCAAGCTTTATTTATCGGACATTCGGCACTAATAACGCATTCTGGCCTGCAGTTAGGTGGAGCTCCCTGATAATCAGGCTTGCAAGAACACACTGCTTGCTCGTTTATTACTTTACAGGCACTATTTGGACCGCATGGAGACGGAGAACATGGGTCTCTTTGTTCCATAGCTGTAAAATAAATTACATAAGTATTAATTCCAATTCATAATTTCAAGTTTCAAACTGTATTTAAAAATTGTCATTTACTTACGTTGAATAGGTGCGCAGTTTTGGAACGGGTTGCCCGTAAAACCTTGTAAACAAGTACACATTGGCGAATGGTTAATAGTTTGGCATTGGGTGTTTACTCCACAAGTGCCAGGACAAGGATCTCGACATTTGTTTTGTTGGCATATTCTATTAGATGGACAATCTGTGTTAACCGAGCATTCAGGCCTGCACCCTTCGTATGGGTTTCCAAAATATTCACTAGAACAAACGCATGATGCAGCGTTGTTTCGTTCCCTACACACAGCATTACTTCCGCACGGTGATGGGGCACACGGTTGCACCGGTGGTTGTGTATCGAGTTGTATACGGCACATAACAAATGGATCACCCATATATCCCATAGGACAAACACAGTTCGGCGTATGACTAACAACCCGACATTCGGCCATGGTACCACATGCACCTATACAAGGGTCGGCGCACTTATTATTAATACATGCCAAGTTATTAGAACACTCGCTGTTACTGGAGCATTCCGGGCGACAATTGGGTGGTGTCCCGATAAATTGTGGTAGACAAGAACACGACGGTACATCGTTAATAGTTTGACAGACTGCATTGGAACCACATGGTGAAGGCTGACATGGATTAATTTGAGGTGGAATTACGAGCGCTGAAAGTTAAAAAAATATTGTATAAAAATCATTAATTTTATCAGGCGATAGTTTGGCAAAATTATATTAATACTTACGTCTCGGGATACATCTGGAAAATGGGTCTCCCGTGAGTTCAATTGGACAAGAACAAATGGGATTATGGTTGACTACAACACACTGAGCCCCGATACCGCAAGCTCCGATGCAAGGATCCAAACATTTGTAGTTGTTGCAAGCCTTGTTCAATGGGCATTCGGAGCTTGTTGTGCACTCCGCCCTGCACGTGGGTGGGTTTCCAGAATAGCCCGGTAAACAAGAACAAACCGCCACGTTATTTATTTCCCGGCATTGACTGTTTGGACCGCAGGGACTTGGGTTACATGGCATTGTTGGTAATTGCACTGTAACGTATAAAAATAATAATATTAATGTATAATTTGCTCCCATTTTAATTGTATGTCGTTGTGTACTCGGTTAAAACATCACTTATTTCTATATTGACGACTTGAGCATGCTACACATACCTTGAACAGGGTTACATGTAACAAATGAGTTGCCGCTGAATCCTGGAGCACAACTGCACATAGGTACATGATTGATGACTTCGCATATTGCATTGTTTCCACAAGTGCCGGGGCACGGATTTACGCATTTTTTGTTGAGACATATTTGGTTTCTTTGACAGTCTGTACTTATGGTACACTCTGGTCGACAACCAACATAAGGATCTCCGCTATATTCAGGTAAACATCTACAATTTCCATTATTACACTCTGCATTTGGACCACAAGGCGATGGGTTACATAAATCTGTCGGTGTAGGATCTGTACAAAAAAGGACATTTGAGTTATTACTTAATTCCAATACAGCAAATAAAAGTGCGCGTCTTTCGTATATTACCTTCTTGTACTGTGTTGCAAGCGGTGAAAGGATCGCCTTTGTAGCCTTCTATACACGTGCACATAGAGATGTGGTTTAAAACTGAACAACGTGCATTTTGCCCGCATGCTCCAGGACAAGGATCTTGGCATTTTTCATTTATGCACGCCTGTGAACTAACGCAATCTTGGTTGGTGACGCACTCTGGTCGGCAGTTGGGAGGACTTCCAAAGTACCCTGGGGAACACGAGCAGGATGCTTGCCCTCCATTGTTCCGACATATCGCATAAATGCCACAAGGCGATGGCACGCACGGATCTCTTTCCACGAGTGACGGCTGCGCCACTGAAATTAATCAAAATGTAGGTACAGTTAGAATCTGCATTTAGATCAAATTGTGCAGGTACTCAAACAAAGGTACTTACGTGGCTTTGTATAACATCTTGTAAATGGGTCTCCAATAAAACCAGATACACAGCTACAAATTGGATTATGATTGAAAACTCTGCATTCTGCCTTTTGACCGCATGGTCCAGGACAAGGGTTCACGCATTTCTTATTTATGCATGCCCTATCAGATGCACAGTCAGAACTTAACAAACATTCAGGTTTGCAAGAAGGCGGTTCGCCGATATAGTCGGGTAAACAACTACAGACTGCTTGATCATTAATCTCGCGACATTGACTGTTCTGTCCACATGGGTTTGGAGAGCACACGTTTCCTATAGGTGTATTTTGAGCTGAAACAAACAATAAAGCTAAGTGAAAACCTGTATACAAAAATTTGAAATAGACAATCTGATCTAGGAAAATTTTAACATCTTTAAAATTTCATCATCCAGCAGTTCAAACATGTTCATAATAATATTAATGACTAAATTTACTCACGTGGAATACTATTGCAAATGCGTAAAGAATCGCCAGTGTAACCCGCAATGCAAACGCAATTAGGGGAGTGATTAATCACTGAACATTCAGCATTAATTCCACATGTGCCAGGACATGGATTCTGGCACTTGTTGCTAATGCAGGCTCTATTTCCGGGACAGTCAGAACTAGTCACGCATTCCGGACGACAACCTTCATAGGGATTTCCAAAGTACCCTTCATTGCACATACATGATCCTACGTTATTTTGTTCCTTACATACTGCATTAGAACCGCAAGGCGATGGGCTGCACGGCCTCAATATTTCAGTAGGGGGTTGCAACATGCATTGGGTGAATGGATCGCCAATATAACCTTGTGTACAGACGCACACGGCTGAGTGGCTGACAACTCTACATTCCGCGTTCGATCCACAAGCCCCAATGCATGGATCTTTACATTTCTGATTCACACAAGCCAAGTGTGACGCGCATTCACTGTTGCTAATACATTCTGGTCTGCAGTATGGTGGTTGGCCCATATAATTTGGCATACACGTACACGTTGGACTTTCATTGATTTCCTGGCAGATCGAATTAGGCCCACATGGCGAAGGTTGACATGGATTCACTACTTCTGGCGTATCTACAATATAGACAATGTTCATTAGTAAGATAAAGGTTATGACATCAAAGTAGGTACTAAGCACTAAATCATAAATTTTACAAGAACTTACTTAACACGAAAGTGCACTGTACGAATGGGTCGCCTGAGAAGGTTGGTGGGCATGTGCATACAGGATTGTGATTTATGACTTTGCAAGTTGCTCTTAGTCCACATGCTCCAATGCAAGGATCTATACATTTCTGTCCCATGCATGCCTGGTTCTGCAAGCATTCTGCGTTTACCACGCATTCTGGTCTGCAGGCGGGCGGAATGCCCAGGTACGAAGACAGACAAGAACATACAGCTTGGTTATTTATTTCCCTGCATTGACTATTTGGTCCACATATCGCCGTACTGCATGGATTTTCCGCCGAAGGAGCTGTCAAATAGAATATAATAAATAATGGCGGTTACTATAGTAAAAACTCGGAAGCTCTATTTCTATGGATTCATTCAAACCAGTCTGTTATAATCAATAATATTTACCTCTGATTGGAATACATAGTACAAATGCATTTCCACTGAAGCCATTATTGCAGCTACACATTGGGATATGGTTAACAACTGTGCATATTGCATTTTGACCGCAAGCGCCAATACAAGGGTCAATACATTTTCTTTGAACACATGCTTTGCTTTGATCACAATCGGTGCTATAAACACACTCAGGCCGACAGTTGAAATAAGGGTCTCCATTAAATTCTGGCAAACATTGACACTGTCCGCTCACACATTCTGCGTTTGAACCGCACCGCACGTTAGTACATGCATCGGTTATGAGAGGTTTATCTGCAAAAAAAAATACTTTTAATTTAGCTATATATTAGATCAGTAGTTAAGAACTTCCCATCGGCACATAAACCTCTCCAAGGTTTTGCCTAGATGGGCATTGTCCTATACCTATATAATGTATTTTCTTCTAGTCTTAATCAATAAATACAAATAAAAAAATGATTTTTTTCGGTGGAGTCGACCAGAAAAACGTCAAGCACTAGGTGTAATCCCTATGTAAACTTACATTCGTTGGATTTACCGAACCGTTTTAACTTAGCAAGGATTGCATTATATACCTGCCCTGCTAGCACGATAGATAGGTGTTCACGTTTTATGGCTCAAATGTACTGAAACTTCACGTAAAATATTACGAGAACAATATTCCTTTGCTATTCCGCTAAAAAACGTGCAGGTCGATCAGCGGAGATCAAATGTAACTAATTGCGTATAAACATGCAAATAATTACAGCAAACCACCACCAATAATGAAAAAACCTCGACACGTGTTTCGCCTCTCTACGAGGCATCATCAGGAGATGCAGGCAGGAGATGTTGCTTGCGCCACGTCCACTGAGTGCCACGTGCTCAGAGAGGCGAAACACGTGTCGAGGTTTTTAGGGTTCCGTAGCCAAAATGGCAAAAACGGAACCCTTATAGTTTCGTCATGTCCGTCTGTCCGTCTGTCCGTCTGTCCGTATGTCACAGGCATTTTACTCGAAAACTATAAGGTTTATTTGAATAAAATTTTGAGGATAGGTGTATTTTGTTAGCCGCTACATAGTTTTGTAATTAAAATTACTAAAATATTTTTTTTAGGGGTGCACTCCATACATAAAACTGAAAGTCAAAAAATTTTTTTTCATTGTAAGCCCATGTGTGGCACATCAATCGATAGGCCTTTCAAAATAAATATAAGGTTTCTCAGCAATTTTTTTGATTAAGTGAATAGAGTCGGAGATAATCGTCCCGAAAGTCACTAAAATTCTGTCCCCCCCCCTCTAATTTTTGAACCGTGCATTGTAAAAATATGAAAAAAATCATGGACGTAGGGCTTATTAAATTCTTTCAGCGAAAATTGTTTTAAACAAGATCGGTTCAAAGGTTTTCGAGATATTGCTGAAAAACTGACTTCCTTAAAGAAAAGGACGTAAGCGCCGTAAGATTTCTGTGACGATACGACCTTTTTAATAGGCACGGAACCCTTCGTTTTGCGTGGTCCGACACGCACTTGGCCGGTTTTTCATTATTGGTGGTGGTTTGCTGTAATTATTTGCATGTTTATACGCAATTAGTTACATTTGATCTCCGCTGATCGACCTGCACGTTTTTTAGCGGAATAGCAAAGGAATATTGTTCTCGTAATATATCATGAATTTCCGCAAAGTAACGCCTGATTCAATAAATTATTTCACGTAAAATGTAACCATAAAACCTATTGTGCTAGCTGGGTTGCTCACGAGATGATCCGACTTTTTGCGAAAGAAATGTTTAGTACAATAGTACATTGTGCCACGAGGTTGGTAAGTCGTTTTTTTAAGAACGAGAGTCTAAGATAAGAAGCCCGACGCCGAAGGCGGAGGGCTTAGATGGCTCGAGTTTGTAAAAAAATCTTGCCATCTGTGTCCCACACAATGTTTTTCATCACATTTGCGAGGAAATAAATACATTTAAAACAATATTAATTCTAAAGTGTCAATCGTCCATTTTGTTAAATTTGACGTGAGGCGCGTGAGGCAAATACCTTCTTAAAATATTTTTAAGTGTGATTTTACACAGATATTAAATAACTTAATTTAAATTTTAAATCTTCATCAATCAAAAATGAATTTTCATCACACTTGCTCGTAAAGGGCTTCATAACGCGCAGACATACAGAGCTACAATAGCCTTTATTACGTCTAAAGGCGTAATGGTTTTTTTCTTAAATTGTATCTGTCACTCTTGCGTCAGTTATTTTAACAAGGAGGTTTTTACTCAAATACGCTGTTGGAAAACGTATTGATAAATAAATCTAAACATGACCACGGTCATTTACTAGTTAGTTAGACTATCTTTAATATTCGTTGTCCATAATTTTTAGGGTTCCGTACCTCGAAAGGAAAAAACGGAACCCTTATAGGATCACTTTGTTGTCCGTCCGTCTGTCAAGACCCTTTTTCTTAGGAACGCGTGGAGGTATCAAGCTAAAATTTATATCAAATACTCAGGTCTACTGTCCCTTAGAGCTGTGAAAAAATCAAACTTCTAAGCCAACGCAATCAAAAGATACAGCCGTTTATGCCGCAAATTTTCGAAACTCGTAAGGGAATCAAAACCTACAGGGTACTTCCCGTAAACTCAGAATCTTGAAATTTGGTACGAAGCAACGTCTTATAGCACAGATAAAGGAAAAATTGCGAAAACCGTACATTTTTAGTTACATCATATAATAAAAATATTTTTAATAATTTTAAAGTTACTAAATACCCCTTTCCTTATGAACGCGTAGAGGTATTTTTTACTTATATACCTACAGGTTTGTACGGAACCCTCGGTGCGCGAGTCCGACTCGCACTTGGCCGGTTTTTTTATTTTATTTAACATGTTGTGCATGGTAGTAATAGAAAAGTAAATTCAGTACTATTATGATGGAACTATGTTAAAATATGTATACATATTAATTTACATTTTGTTACCTTGCCTAATAAACAAATAAATAAAACATGTTTACGAGTAACTAAATTATTCAAAGATTTTAAATTAAAATTAAGTTATTTACCTAATGTCTGTGTTTTTTTTAAACGTGATTTTATATCGTGGCTGTATGCCGAAAGGTATTTGCCTCACGCGCGTCACGTCAAATTTAACAAAATGGACGATTGACACTGTATTTTTTAGGGTTCCGTACCCAACGGGTAAAAACGGGACCCTATTACTAAGACTTCGCTGTCCGTCCGTCTATCTGTCACCAGGCTGTATCTCAAGAACCGTGATAGCTAGAGAGTTGAAATGTTCACAGATTATGTATTTCTGTTGCCGCTATACTCGTAACAACAAATACTAAAAAACCGGCCAAGTGCTCGTCGTCGGACTGGGGCTCTCATACAACATACATGATTTTTTTGCCGTTTTTATAGTTAATGGTACGGAGCCCTTCCGTCCGACTCGCACTTAGCCGGTATTTATTGCGATTAGTATACATTTTGTTTCAAATGCATTTATTTCCTCGCAAATGTGATAAAAAACATTGTGTGGGACACGGATGGTAAGATATTTTACAAACTCGATCCATCAAAACTTTCCGCCTTCGGCGTCGGGCTTCTTATAGATTCTTGTTCATAAAAAACGACTTACTAACCTCGCGGCACAATGTACTATTACGTCACACCTGGCCATAAAATAAAGTAGCAATTATTGGAAAATCCCACTTCCTGGCCAGGGAGAGACGTAAAATTTGTACTCACCACGGGCGGTAATAAAGAAAGCCTCCGATCGCATATTTATCGCCCTTGCCTTCGGCCCGGGCGTCAAATACCTGCGATCTGAGACATTATTTGTTTTACCGCCCTAGGTAAGTAATGTACTATTATGTTCCTTTTGCTTCTAACATTGTATGGGCAGGAGCGCTGCTTATCCTGAAGTACAGGTCTTAGCAATTCAGGGAGCAGAATCCTAGTTCTGTCTGTCTTTTTCGTTCTATCTACCTGTAAAAGATGTTAGTGTAAAAGATGTTTGCTCCTATTTTCTTTTGGTAAATAAATTGTTAAATAAATAAATGTACCTTCTAAGGGCTTCACTCTACAGCTGGTAAATGGATCTCCGATGTATTCTTCAATGCATGTACATATAGGTATGTGGTTTAAGACGTTGCATGTGGTAAAGACTCCGCAAGCCCCGGCACAAGGATCTTGACATCTTGAGTTCATGCATGCACGGTCACTTTGGCAGTCAGAATGAATAGTACATTCGGGTCTGCAATTCGGCGGACTGCCAATAAAACTGACCATACACGAGCATGATGGTGTATTCTGAATGTTACGACATACAGCGTTAGGACCACAAGGTGACGGAATGCAAGGATTTTCGGGATCCGATTGTGGTAAATCATCTGAAAAAAACAGTGCACTTACATTTAGGAGGCAAATTAATAGAAAATAAAAAAGTC
Organism: Epinotia nisella; assembly: GCA_932294315.1. Classification (NCBI taxonomy): domain Eukaryota; kingdom Metazoa; phylum Arthropoda; class Insecta; order Lepidoptera; family Tortricidae; genus Epinotia; species Epinotia nisella. The sequence goes on along the minus strand of OW028679.1, from coordinate 11,975,349 downwards.
CAGAATTTGTCGTTAATCTTGGGTACTTACATTGAACAAACGTGCAAATAGTAAATGGATCTCCTGTGTAAGATGGTCTACAAGAGCAAATAGGACTATGATTAACTACTTTGCAGTTTGCATTCCTACCACAAGGCTTTGGACATGGGTTTTCGCACTTGTTATTGACACATGCTTTGTCATGAGGACACTCTGTGCTCACGACGCATTCAGGTCGGCAATTTGGTGGTGAGCCCACATACTCCAGCAGACAGGAACATACAGCCTGATTATTAACTGATTTACATTGACTGTTTGGCCCACATGGTAATGGGTAACAAACATCAACGGTTGGCGGTGGTACATGAGGTTCTACAAACAGAAAAAAGTATTAATAATATTTTCAATTACGAAAAACAGATGGTTTTTATAATTAGGTCGATCGGCTGCTTACCCTGATAGACGCAATATCTAAATGGATCACCAGTGTAGCTGTTTTCGCACGTACATAATGGTGAGTGATTGACAACTTGGCATACTGCATTCGATCCGCAAATACCCGGACACGGGTCAGTACATTTGTTGTTTAAACATGCTGTATTCAGTGGGCAGTCAGTGTTAACAACACACTCTGGGCGGCAGCCCTCATACGGGTTACCAATATAGCCCATTAAACAGGAACACGAACCGGCGGTATTTCTTTCTTTGCAAACCGCATTAACACCGCATGGAGAAGGTGAGCATGGAGTTGATGGATCTGTTTGCAACGGAGTTGGATTACACGTCACAAATGGATCACCCGTTAGCCCGAACGGACATACACAATTGGGCGAATGACTAACCACCCTACATTCGGCATTTGATCCACACGCTCCCTCACATGGAGTTTTGCACTTGTTATTTATGCACGACAGATGCAAGGAACATTCTTCGCTGCTGACGCATTCAGGTCGACAATATGGGGCTGTCCCTTGGTAACCTTCTAAGCAAGTACATGATGGTGCTCCGTTTACTTCTTTACATAAAGAGTATGGTCCACATGGTGATGGTGTACATGGATTAGTGGATTCCGGTATCTGTTCAGCTGCAAAATAAAAAAAAAATTAAGGTGTACATGGATTAGTGGGTTCCGGTATCTGTTCAGCTGCAAAATAAAAAAATATATATTAAATACGCTGTCGCGTTTAACTTTTTGTAAATAAGTAAACTTAATTGCTTACGTTGTTTGAAGCATCGTGAGAACGGATTTCCTGTGAAGGTAGTGGGACACGTGCATATCGGGTTGTGGTTTACAACTTTGCATTCTGCATTTACTCCACAGGATCCAATACATGGATCCACACAACGCTGATTGCTACACGCTTGGTTAAGTGCACACTCCGCGCTAATGATGCATTCCGGGCGACAAGAAGGAGGTGCCCCGATGTTATTCGGAGCGCATGAGCAAGCGGCTTGCCCATTTACATTTCGGCACAAACTATTTGGTCCGCAAGGAGAAGGCTGACATGGATTTGTAATGACTGGTTCTGAAATAATCGTTACATGGGTTTTATTTTTCTAAATATCTCAGTAGGTATTCTGCAGAAAATCGTTGGGATCCGGTCGTGGTTTTTTGGATTCGTAAATCGATAATGTACATTATAAATTAATAATTTACTCACCTACGAAAGGCTGACAGTCAACAAGTGCATTTCCAGTCATCTTGTTCGGGCAACTGCACATCGGTATATGGTTTACGACGGTGCATATCGCGTTGACAGCGCAGGTGCTGATGCAAGGATCTTTACATTTGTTTTTTAAACAGGCCAAATTCCGCTCACAGTCGGAGCTCTGCACACATTCGGGCCTGCACCCGAAATAAGGATCCCCTAGGAATTCAGCGATACAACTGCATTGGCCATTTGAACACACCGCATTCACACCACATGGCGAAGGGTTGCATGGATCGTCTCGTTCTGGAAATATAAAGTTATTTTAAACTTCTAAGGCCCATGGTACCTACTAAAAGGACTTATTCGTTTAAAGAAATTAAAATAATTTTCAATTGGAACGGAGTTGCATTTGTTTTGTTTTGTCTTTGTTTTCGAAACAAAGAAATTCTATTCTATTTCCTACACTAGTTGATTCAAATTTCGATAACATTTTGTTTTGTATCTGGGCCTTAAGCTTAAAAAGTTTACGAGTATACGAACGTAACGTATATATAAGAGCGTAACCAGGCACCCACGAGAACTAAATTAAAATATTCTTTACCCACTTGTACGGTAGAGTTTCTTAATACGAAAGCGTACGAAGCAATGATAGAGGGTTCTATTAAGCCCATGGGCGTAATGGCATACCTTCATAAGTTAGTTTTGATATTTACCCTTACAATACATACCTACACATATCTACAATTGAAATTTTGCCTAAATGTAAAAACAGAATTACACGATATTTAACTGAATTACTTGAACAATCAATAAAGTAGTAGTAACTTTAAGAGATTAAATAGTGGCTGGGTAAAAAAACTTTTAACAGGGATTTTCTAGACTGAATGCCGAAGGTTTTTTACACATCTCACGTCAAAAGAAAGATAAGCAACAAAATGGTTGAGTTTTTATTGTGATGACTGATGAGTGTTTATTTTGCTCAAAATGTTTTTGTTTCCTGACAAATGTGATAAAAAACTTTATTAATGTCTATGCCATTTCTCGCCGGGCTGCTAATAGTGCAAAAACACATTTCAAGACCTACCTGGTGTGGGAATGAGATTGCATTGCGTAAACGCATTTCCTGTGTATCCTTGGATGCATGAACATACTGAAAAATGCATCACGACCTGACATATTGCGTTAATACCGCATGAGCCAGGGCATGGGTCCTTGCATTTCTGGTTAATGCATGCTAGATTACTGGGACATTCTTCATTAATTGTGCACTCTGGTCTGCAATTGGGTGGACTGCCTTCGAAGTTTGACAGGCAAGAGCAAGAAGGAATGCCACGAAGATCTTTACACATTGAATTTGGACCACACGGTGATGGAACGCATGGATCTTGTTCCGGGATGAATACTGTAGGTGCTAAAATAAATCGCATTCAACCATTATTACACGACAAATAAACAAATACAAAGCAATTCAATTATAATGAATGAGGAATATGTAAATTTCAAAAAACAATTAATCCACTTTGGATTAGCTACGAATAATACAATTATTACATAGGACTATTACTAACCCGTGAACAAGTAACATCTTGAGAACGGGTCTCCCGTGTATTTGCTTAGGCACGTACATATAGGGCTATGGTTTATTACTCTACAATCTGCATTTAGCCCGCATGGTCCAGGACAAGGTGATTCACATTTCTGATTTCTACAAGTTTTATCAGACGGACACTCTGAATTCACCGCACACTCAGGTCTACAGTTTGGAGGATAACCCCTATAGTTAGGCAGACACGAACACACGCTCTGGCCGTTTGTTACACGGCATTGACTGTTGGGCCCACACGGCGAAGGTTGGCATGCAGTTAGAGGTACATCTTCCGCAGCTGAAAGAATAAAATTGATATTTTAACTAAGAAGAAGAAACCTCGTTTTAAAGAATGCATCCTTCAAATAAGAAATGTATATCAACTTACGTCGCCTGAAACACTGTCTAAATGGATCACCAGTATACTCCAGTGGGCATGTACACAAAGGCAAATGGTTTACGACTTGGCAATCAGCATTCGATGCACAAGTTCCAGGACATGGATCTATACATTTATTTCTAGTGCAGGCTCTGTTGCTCGGACAATCAGAGCTAACTACACATTCGGGACGGCATCCTTCATACGGGTCACCGAAGTATCCTTGAACGCAAACACAAGCACCAGCACCCGAGCGTTCTCTACATTCAGCATTGGGTCCGCACGGCGAAGGAGAACAGGGAGAAATCTGAGCGACTGGTATCAAAGACTGAGGAGTACAATGCACTGCCGCATCTCCATAATAGCCTTCCGGGCATTTACAAATAGAAGTGTGACTAACGACTTGACATTCTGAGTTTACTCCACAAGCGTTCAAGCATGGGTTTTGGCACTTTCTGTTAATACACGCCATTTGTGGAGCGCATTCACTGTTAGCAATACATTCAGGACGACAGTTCGGTGGCGCCCCAATAAATTCGGGCATACATTGACAAGATGGTATATTTCCAGTAGTTTGCTGACATATTGAATTAGGGCCACACGGAGATGGCTGACAAGAGTTGACAGGTGGCAGAGGTGTATGAACCGCTGAAATCGGAAGTAAATATTAAGAATAAAAGAAAAAAAAGAACAAAAGAACAGATCGTAACAATTACAAAATTAAAAACGAAGTATAAATAACTATAGTACTCACGTATTGGTATGCATCTAGTGAATGCATCTCCTGTCATTGATAATGGACACGAGCATATTGGATTGTGATTAATTACTTGACACTCAGCTCCGACACCGCATGTGCCCTGGCAAGGGTTGATGCATTTCTGATTGCTGCAAGCCTTGTCAAGTGGGCAGTCGGAACTGGAAACGCATTCGGGCCGGCAAGAAGGTGGTGCACCCCGATAGCCAGTCAGACATGAACACACGGCTTGGTCATTGAATAATCGGCATTGACTGTTAGGGCCACAGGGCGTGGGCTGACATGGGTTCTGGGGTGGTTGCGCTGTAAAGAAATGTATTTTATTGAAATTGCCCTACAATCATTGTGTCAAAAGATAAAAATCACTAAAAACCAAACTAAGGTAAAAGCATGGACGATGTCAGTGTGATAGACATTTTACATAATTTTTTTATTACTCCTTATGAGAAAAAAGATGACTAAATTTGTTACTTTCTTTTTGTCTTGATAGTTACCTGTACCTTGCGTAAGTCTTTTTAACAAAACTATGGATAGTGGATAATATCATGCCAAAATTAGTAAGTTTATAATTGTAAAAAAACTTACTTCTAATTGGATCACATCTTACAAAAGCATTTCCTGTGCTTTGTGGCGGGCATGAGCAAACTGCCATATGAGTAACCACTTGACAAAGTGCATTCGTACCACATGTGCTAATACATGGATCAATACAACGATTTTGGACACATGTTTTATCCATTGGGCAATCTGAGCTGATAGTACATTCAGGACGACATCCAAAGTAAGGGTCACCATTATATTCTGGTATGCAGGTACATACTCCATTATTACAGACAGCGTTGGAGCCACACGGAGAAGGATTGCATGGATCATTTGGGACAGGATCTGGAAAAAAAACTCAATCATACATCTATACCCACATGAAATACGGCGGCACACTACATTATAACCAGAAATAGGATGTACTAGGACTACAAAGCGTTACCTACCATTTTGCACTTTCACAGAACACCTATTGAAAGGATCGCCTTCATAGTTATCTACACAAGTGCAGATAGCTAAATGACTTTGCACTCTACATATTGCATTTATGCCACATGAGCCAGGACAGGGGTCCACACATCGTTCGTTGATGCATGCTTTGTCACTCGCACAATCAGAATTTAGGGTGCACTCAGGACGACAATTCGGAGGGCTGCCAGTGTATCGAGGCATACAAGCACACGAGGGCATGCCATTTATATCGTGACATTCAGAAAATGGTCCGCATGGTGTTGGTACACACGGATTACTTGGAACAACAACGACATCTGCAGCTGAAATGATTTAAATTAACGTTTGTCAAATGGAAACACTTGAAAATTATAAACACTTTGATGGTACATATAAATAATAAAAAAAACAAAAATTATAAGTACATACTTGGAAGTTGATAACAACGACTGAAGGGGTCACCGGTATATGTTGGTTGACAAGAACATATTGGACTGTGGTTTATTACTTTGCATTCTGTGTTAAGACCACAAACGCCGATGCATGGGTTGGTGCACTTTTGTCGTATGCACGCTTGCTGCTGATTGCACTCGGAACTTGAGACGCATTCTGGCCTACATGCAGGAGGTGTTCCCAAATATCCCGTAATACACGTACACACCGCTTGATCATTCGAAACTTTACATATACTGTTCGGTCCACATGGTGATGGTGCACAGGGATCTCTTTGTATAACAGGGGTATCTGTAAAGCCACGAGCATGTTATATCTAATGAGCTAATTCCTAGCAAATTGATAATAAACTGTAAATTCATTTTATAAGAGTAAAAGTGTCTTGATGTACTTACTCTTGACTTTTTCGTAGCATTGCTGATAAGGGTTGCCAATCAAGCCATAAATACATTCACAGCTTGGCAGATGATTTATAACATTACATTGTGCATTAATGCCACAATTATTACTGCAAGGATTTCTACATTTATTTTGAATGCATGCTAAGTTAGTAGCACAATCAGAATTTACTATGCATTCAGGACGACACCCTTCGTACGGATTCCCAAAATATTCTAATAGGCATATACATGCTCCAGCACCTCTTTGTTCTTTACATATGGCATTGGGCCCACATGGTGAGGGAGAACAAGGCATTAAAGGCGTGTCTTGAATTCTACATGCTATGAAAGCGTCTCCAGTAAAGCCTTGCGGGCACACACATTGCGGAGCGTGGCTGATCACTTGACATTCTGCACCTGATCCACAGGAACCAGGACAGGGATCATTGCATTTATTATTGATACACGCCAACTGGTTTGGACATTCCGAGTTAGAGATACATTCTGGTCGACAATTTGGTGGGGCACCCATGAAGTCCTCTTGGCATGCACAAGAAGGTGAACCGTTAATTTCTTTACAAATCGAATTAGGGCCGCATGGAGACGGCTGACACGGATTCATATATGGCGGTAGAGCTAAAACAGACCAATACATTGTTAATGCTTCGATATTCAACTACTTCAGTTTAATTATCACTTTTACAATGGTCAGGATACCTTACATAAAAACGCCAAAACATACCTTCTATGATGACACATCTTAAAAATGGATCGCCTGTTAGACCAGGTGGGCAAGTACATATGGGGTTATGATTTATAACCTGACATTGTGCTGAAATTCCACAAGTTCCTTTACATGGATCAATGCATCGCTGATTAGAGCAGGCTTGATTGAGGCTACACTCCGCACTCGTAACGCATTCCGGTCGACAAGTCGGTGGCGCGCCTCGATATCCCTGAACGCATGAGCATATAGCTTGACCATTAATGCTTCTGCATTGGCTATTGGGACCACAAGGAGATGGTGTACAGGGATTTACAACCTCGCTAGGCGCCGCAGGACGGCATTCGAAGAAAGCGTTTCCAGAGAATCCCGGTGGACATGTGCACATCGGTATATGATTATACACATTACATACCGCAGTACGACCGCAAGTGTTCTCGCATGGATCTACACACTTATTTCCTACACAAGCTTTGGCTTGCGGGCAATCGCTGCTCATGAGACATTCTGGTCGACAGCTAAAATACGGATCACCCTGATAATTTGCAACACATGTGCAGACGCCATTATTGCAATCTGCGTTTGGTCCGCATGGCGAAGGGTTACAGGGATCTTCGTTGAATATTGTATCTGTGAAACAAAACAATGATTAATTCTTGTTAAGTTAGTGCGCTCTGCTTGTTAGGGTTCCGTACCTCAAAAGGGAAACAAACGGAACCCTTATAGGATCACTCGTGCGTCTGTCTGTCCGTCTGTCACAGCCGATTTGCTCCGAAACTACTGGACCGATTGAGTTGAAATTTGATAAACATATGTAATTTGTTGATCCAAAAATGGACGCGTAAAGTAAATTAATGCATTCTGAACAAGGGGTCACTTTTGGGGGGTAAACTGGAAATATTAAAAAAAAAGTTTCGCAAACTGTATTGTGACATATCAAATTAAAGGGGTTGTTGTAAGCATCTCAAATTTTTTGTTTTATAATTTTACCAAAAACAGATTGGGAAGTTATTTAGGAAAAAAGACGCAAATTTACCATTCCCCCCTTATCTCTGAAACTACTAGTCTTAAAATTCTGAAAAAAATATGGAAAATAGTTCCTTGCCTGAAGATTAAAGGAAAATCTATAAGAAGTTTGAGTATTCAAAGTAACGGGAAAATTCTCAATATTTTTGTGTATTTTGTATGGAGCGCCTGATGCTTAGAGCATTGGAATTTTACGGAACCCTCACCACGCGAGTTGAACTTGCACTTGTCCGGTTTTTTTTAAATACGTACAAAACGTATTGAATTACAGATATGGTCACGGCAAACGCCTAACCCCAGATTGTCACTTATTCAGTAATCGCCACAGATGCCGTGAGAGATACTACAATTACTTATCCTGCTAACTACCAAGAGAAGTGCTTAAATTGACCAAACATTTTTATAGGTAGGCGAACATACAGTTAAATGTAAAATAATTTAGAGACTGAATCATCATCTTCATCATCAGCCTATATACGTCTCACTGCTAGGTAGATCCTCTCAAGCTCTCAAGTATGTATGCTGGATAGCTAGTTACCAGTCGGTCAATGACGGCCAATTATCACGTAAATAAAGACAAGATAAAGCCTGCCCTTCTAGCATAACTTGACTCTCGACTCTACTCGCGCGCGAGATAGACTATCCGTCACTTTCTGATGAATGCTGTCAAAAAGTGACAGATAGTCTATCTCGGGCGCGAGTAGAGTCGAGAGTCAAGTTATGCTAGAGGGCCAGATAGTGCTAAGTGCTAAGCGCGCAGCGCGCCGGCATCGCGAGCGCTCGCGAATAAGGACCACGTGTTGGTTCGATCGAAACATGTTGAGTGATATTCCAACTCAAACACGTTTCATTATATTTTAAAATGTCTGAAACACATGGGAGTTTTCTATATAAATACTTAATCAAGTAAATAAGTAATAAATCAAGTAATAAAATATTTATTGAAAAACCTTACAACAAAGTCGAATATTAGGACGATAAAATAGCCAACCATCAATCATTGGTTTTCCAACATTTTGGGTACTCTTTTCATTCCGCTTTAGTCACGGCTTCTATATTCATCTTTGCCATTGGTTATTATGATACCTATCGAAAAAACCCAGGAGAATTGTTTTTTTTTTTAATTAAGAATCACTTACCATCGTTTTCGGGCCTCAGCAGGCATTGACTAAAAGGATCACCCGTGTAACGTTCTAAGCAACTGCACTGAGCTATGTGGTTGAATACAGAACATTCAGCATTCAAGCCACATGCTCCCGGGCAAGGATCGCGGCACTTTTCATTTATGCAAGCTTGGTTACTAGGACACTCCGAATTTATCGTGCATTCCGGCCGGCAATTGGGTGGATTTCCGATATAGTTCGGTTGGCAGGCGCACGAGGGAGCGCCTCCAATGTTACGGCACTCTGCATATAAGCCACAAGGCGATGGCAAACAAGGATCGCGATTCGCTGGTCGAGTTGGAGGATGTGATTCTGAAATTACCCCAGTAATTGCTTTTAAAGACCACACAAGTCATTGACCATAAATATTATCCGTAGATTCATGCAGTCAGTTAACTTAGTTTCTTTTGTTATTCTAAATACACTTACCCATTGACGGATAACATCTAGTGAATGGATTTCCAGTTAAGCCTTGCTTACATACACAGATGGGACTATGGTTGATTACATTGCAATTTGCGTTTTCACCACAAGCTGCTACACAAGGGTTTGAGCATTTTTGGTTTACGCATGCCATGTTTGAGGGGCATTCGGAGCTGATAACACATTCTGGCCGACAGTTTGGTGGTGATCCAACAAAGTTTGGTAAGCAAGAGCATACTGCTTGTCTGTTGATATCTTTGCATTGGCTGTTTGCTCCGCACGGTGAAGGATTGCAAGGAGAAGCTTCAGGTTTAAGAACTGTAACAGTTAACATACAATTAATATCAAATTGATAAAAAAACGATGCCCAATATCAAGGATGAGATTTTTTTACTCACGTTCTAGTATGACGGTGCAATGACTAAATGGATTTCCTGTGTATCCTTGTTGACATGTACAAATTGGCATATGATTCGTTACTGTACAGAAACTATTCATTCCGCATGTTCCCGGACAAGGATCTATACACTTCATTCCAGAGCAAGCTCTATTGAGTGGACAGTCTGAATTAACAACACACTCCGGTCGGCATCCCTCATATGGATTACCTGTGTAGCCGTCTAAGCACTGACACGCCCCAACGCCATTCTGTTCTCTGCAGCGGGCATTAGGTCCGCAGGGACTCGGGTTACATGGTGTTAACACTTCGGAGTTTTCCGCAAGCGTCTGAAGACTGCAGTACGAAAATGGATCACCTATATAACCCACTGGGCAAATACACATAGGTGCGTGACTTACTGCTCTACATTCTGCGTTTGATCCACAAGTACCAATACAGGGATCCACACATTTTTGGTTCTGACAAGCAAGATTGTAATCACATTCGCTGTTGCTGATACATTCTGGTCTGCAATTTGGTGGAATGCCCTTGAACTGTGGCATACATGCACATATATAACTATTTCCCGTAATTTTACACACCGAGTGAGGTCCACAAGGAGACGGTTCACATGGATTGACTTCAACTTCAGTTGCCACTGTAACATCAATTACTAGTTAAGTTATATCCAAACTTTATAATTCTATACTAATACTAAATAGCTTTTGCCCGCGGCTTGCCCGCGTAGTAAGTGTAATTTTTGCAATAATTGTTGAATTGCTGCGCTGGTAACGGCCTACTACGGCTACTACTACTTACTTCCCATAAGAATAACCCTTCGTCGTCATATACGAACTTTCAAATTTCTACGTTTTTTAATGAACGTCTTCTCGGTACGACTCCCATTTAGGGGGCAAGTTTAAAAAAAAATCTGGATAGATCTACATATTATAAAGGAAACCTGCTGTCCTACTTTCATGTTTCTGGCCACATTTTATTATTAAAAATCACACATTACTTAAGTGAACTTTCAACCCCTACCTTAACCCCTTCAAGGGATGAATTAGAAAAAATGCCCTAATCAATGTTTTTGACTGTACATTAGGAGCTTGTGGCCGAAGTTTTAAACGTCTTTAATACCTAACGACGTTTCCCATACAAACTTTCAACTCTTTTTTAACCCCCTTAGGGGATGAAGTTTTATAATAACGCTAAATAATTTGTTTTGCTTTTTAGTAAGGAAGGAAAAGTAGTAAGTTTGTGTGTAAGAGGTAGTCTCTATTCGAACTACTCATCCAATTTCACCAATATATACATTGGACGTGCGGAATGGTCACAAGCTATATTTTTTCTCACTGCTCCGCCTGCGTCCCTTGTAATACACAGGCAAAGCCGCGATGGCACCTAGTATTAGTTATATATCTTTTTTATATCACTAATAATTACACGGTAAAACTCGCGTATTAGATTCGTGAGGCGATTGAAATTGGGCGCCGCCCTAATTTTAATCGTGATGGTGGCTGGATGTTACATTGCCAACATGGAAACCTATTATTTGTGACTCAAAGGGGACAGTGTATTGTGACAATCCTGTGGGCACATTGAGTTCGGTGTGCGTGTCGTCTATCGGAGGAGACGGTCTCCTGCCGCAAGCCCGCAACCTCACACAACAACTCCAGCGCAAGACTGCCCCCCTCCCCCTACCCCGTCGGCACGTGCGTCACGGGCCACGCGGCGGTCAGAGCGGGCGTGAACAGTGATTTAATCGACACTGCCGCGAAAACACTCATCCTGAAGAACTCCCGAAGAGTTTGAAACATGTCGCCCGTAGTGAAATTTAATATGTGAGTTTAACCGTGTAATTATTAGTATTATGTTCAACATGTCTCACGAAAGTCTAAATTCGATATTTTTTATGTCTAAGTATAATCATATACAAAAAAACTCTAATTTAAATAAGTATATTAGATATTGACACTGTCGTCTTGCCTTCCGGCATAGGCCTTCTCTAAAGATTTCAATTCTTTCCTGTCTGCTGCTTTTCTTCTCCATATCTATAGCTTTTTGCAAACAAATAAAAATTGCAAAGAAATATTATAAGTCTGTCTTATTTGTTAATCACATTTCGAAATGATTTTGAAGCAATTTGGCGTAGTAGTAATTTGGGTACCCTAAGATTTTTTTACGCGGTAGTTGTCCCTTCGTGATGAGTTGGTACCTACCTACCATGCGGACGAAACCTTGGTAAAATAACGTCTTTTTAATACTTTTTTTACATTGTTGCTGGTATATATTCAGCAAGAATTCAAAATAGTGTTTTTTTTTATCTTTATTTAAGGAGCTTGGTCGTTAAACGAGCATGTCACTAAAATAAAATGTTGTACAATGTCTACTAATGGTTTCCGCCATTTTATTTGACTTGTTTAACAACGAACCCAACTTGACGTAAGGGTTCTATGAGATAATCATTTTTTTTAGCTTTTTTTAAAACCCGGCTTCACGGTAAATGCTAATTTGTGGGAAACGTTAAAGTTATGCATATTGGGACAACAGGCTCTAATGTATACTGTTACTACTGGGTTCATGGAACTCTGACATTTAAATTGTCAAAAAAAATTGTTATAAATGTTATAATGTATTACGTATCGTAATGGACATCAAATTCAGTAAATAAACTAGTAAGTTTATCAATATGTACTCACATCGAATAGTGCATCTGATGAATGGGTCGCCTGAGAATGACGGCGGGCATGTGCATATAGGATTGTGATTAATAACATCACACACTGCTGCGACTCCACAAGCTCCGATACACGGATTTACACATTTTTGATTGTTGCAAGTTTCTTTCAGGGAACATTCAGAGCTCACTACACATTCCGGTCTGCAAGTTGGAGGACTTCCTCTAAAACCAGATACGCAGGAACATATCGCTTGACCATTGGATTGACGGCATTGGCTATTAGGTCCGCATGGAGATGGATTACACGGATTAGCCGTTGCAACTGGAAAATGACAATAAAACGGATCTAATATTTTTAAGATTCTTTGTTTAAAGGTTACAGAGTTCAATCAAGTGTTTACATAGATTTTACCTAATGATGACCTACACTCCACGAACGCATTGCCGGCCCTACCCTTTGGACATGTGCACATAGGTATGTGATTGAGGACTTCACAAATAGCATGCAATCCACAAGTACCAATGCAGGGATTAACGCATTTGTTCCTTTGGCACCCCTTGTCAGGAAGACAGTCTGTGTTATAGACACATTCTGGTCTACACCCTAATTTTGGATCACCGTGATAACCTATGAGACATGAACAAATTCCGTTGTTACATTCGGCATTTGGACCACACGGACTTGATTCACATGGATCGAATGCGGCCGCTGAAGTGACATCTGAAAATTAAAAGTTAACATAAGACTTTTATAAGTAGGAAAAATCTACGCTTTTTTTAAGGAATGATCATTATGTACCTTGTATTTGATTTAATATACATTGTCTGAACGGATCTCCAGAATATCCGTCTGGACATAAGCAAACCGGTACATGGTTATTTACGAAACAATCTGCATAAAGGCCACATGAGCCTTCGCAGGGATTTCGACATTTTTCAGCCACACAAGCTTTGTCACTGGGACAGTCAGAATGTATCACACATTCTGCTTTACAGAATGGTGGAGAGCCTGTGTACGTAGGCAAACATGAACACGACGCTAAACCATTGATAGTACGGCACTCTGCGTAAGGACCACACGGCGATGGCATACATGGATCTGACGGTGTTAAACTCGGTGGATGGTCTGTGAAAAGGCATAATAATCGTTATCGTAACAGCTAGTTATTGCTCTAATTCACTCATAGTCAAAGACAAGAAATTCATTACTTTACATTCATTTTTTTACTTACATGAAACCGCTGTACATGCCATAAATGGATTCCCAGAATATCCAGGTCGACAAGAACATACTGGACTATGATTTATTACTTTACAGTCAGAATTTTGGCCGCAAGGTCTCGGGCATGGATTGACACATCTTTGATTAACACAAGCTCTGTTTGTTTTGCACTCCGAATTCACAACGCATTCAGGTTTACAATTCGGAGGACTTCCTACATAGTTAGTTAAGCATGAGCACACAGGCTGTCCATTAACTTCTTTACATATAGCATTAGCACCGCACGGCGATGGGTTGCATACATCTAATTTTGATGTGCTATATTCTGTAAATTTACACAAAATATTAGGTACCTATAATATAACCCATTACACACATAATTAGTTTAATAATTTAAAATGTCAAATGATTACCTGGTATTTGAGAACACATTGAAAATGGGTTTCCTGTATAACCTGCGTTACAGTTGCATGCAGGTTTGTGATTCGTTACATAACATTCTGCATTGTATCCACATACTCCGGGACAGGGGTCAGTACATTTGTTTTTGGTACACGCAGCCATTAAAGGACAGTCAGAGTCGGCTACGCATTCAGGTCTGCAACCTTGATATGGGTCTCCCGTGTAATCAAGTAGGCATGTACATGATCCCGCATTACCTTGTACCTTGCACTGGGCGTTTGGACCACAGGGGGAAGGTTCACAAGGGTTTAGGTATTCATTCATGGGAGGAGCTGAAAACGTTTATAAAAATATGAATTCACTTACCAAAATACTGTCAGACACCGTAGAAGCACTTCCTCTGTCAGAAGCGTTAGTCGAAGCTTGCTGGCTCGGCGTCGTTTAGTGTTCTCCTTAGTCCGGCGACGGCGTCACTATCTCTAGCGGCACCATCCAAAAGCGGCCGTCACGGCAACGGCCTAAGCTTACTGTAAGTGCTAGGTTATCTCCGCGTGCTCCGATCTCAAGCAAAGGCATTAATTTCCTACACGTATAGTTACATCAAAATGTTACGTCCCTTCTGGAAGCTTTTTCGAAATTCAATGATTAACGTTTCCGTCTTCGCGCTCCTGATCCGATGATTGATTATGAATTTTAAGCAAATGTATAGCTACGGCATTGATAAATTTGCTTATGAACCAAGCGATGGGCATGGTCACCTCTCGATTCTGAAGTCAAATTACCTATGCCGAACTATAGCTTTTACATTAGTACCTAGACCGTGTGAGGCGTGACAATTTTCTAAACACTTTAAAGAAAGCACAATTTTCCAAGCATGAATTATCACGCTTTGCAAAGCAGGGGGTTACATGCATTTTGCATCTAAACGTTTAATACCGAACAATTATTTAATCACCACGAATAAACAATAATATTACCTTTAAATTACAATTTCCCCACATTTCTATAATACAAGTGACTTTCAAGTCAACTATAAAATCGAAGAATTACCATGAAGGTACATAAACATAACCCAATCATTTCTGTCGCGCAGTCGGAAATGTAGGTATTGAGCAATGATCACTAACCAATTGCACACTTCGTGGATATGTGTTTAGGATCTCTATAAGAATGCAGGTATGTTTTCTTACCTCTTCGTTGTGTACAACCCTGGAACGGGTCTCCTTCGAGGCCGGGTTCGCAGACGCAGGATGCACGGTGGTCGACTACCGAGCAAAGAGCTCGTGGGCCACACGCTTGCAAGCACGGATCCTTGCATCGCTGAGCAACACAAGCGAGAGTCGCTGGACATTCGGCGCTGATCGTACATTCGGGTCGGCAGTTCGGTGGAGTACCGATGAAACCTGGTTGGCAACTACAAGCCGGCGTTTCTCCTGATTTTATACATATTGCATTAGGTCCACAAGGCGAAGGCTGGCATGGGTCTTGATCCTCCGGCGGTATGCTCACTATATTAAAAGGTGTGGTTTAAAATATATAACAAATAATAATAATAATAAATCAATAAGGCGATAAAAATATGAATACCTGGCATAGCATAGCAGTATGTAAACGGATCGCCAGTGAGGCCATCATGGCACGTGCAAATTGGTGAATGCGCTACGACTTGGCATCGGGCACCACGACCACAAGCACCCTCGCAAGGGTCGCGACATCTTCGGTCAGTACACGCAAGCTGCAACTTGCATTCAGCACTCACAAGGCACTCGGGCCGACAAGACGGTGGAGAGCCTACGTGCCCGGAGCGGCATGAACAGGCAGCTGCCCCGTTTGCACTCACTGTACACTCGCTGTATGGACCGCAAGGCGACGGCGAACATGCCGATTGTGGAGGTCCTAAAAGTGCGAAAGTAAGGGTGATTAGTTTTAATATCTCATCATCCTAATAAATCATAGAGCTAAACTTTGCACATCAGTAATTACCTTGTGGTTGGCGAGTTTCAGTACAGTATGAAAACGGATCTCCGGAGGTACCGGGAGGACAAGAGCACGATGGAATGTGGTTATTAACTGAGCAAACAGCACGAGTGCCACAAGCGCCAGGACATGGGTCCACGCATTTGCCTCCCTGGCAAGTACGTGTAGGAGAGCATTCGCCGTTAGTGCTGCATTCCAAGCGACATCCTACATAAGGATCTCCAAAGTGTCCAGTAGTACAAGTACAGATACCCGCGTCACAGTTTGCATTGGTACCGCATGGGGATGGATTGCAGAGATCCGGCGCAGGCGTTGGATTAACTGTAATGCCATTGAAAAGATTCAATACTTGTAGTTGATATGAACATCAATTATTTGTAAAAATGGTACATTACTGCAGAGGCGGATTTTTTTTTTTTAATTTTCCATTTTTATAGACAGCCGGGCGTAGCGAGGCCGCATATGTATACGAGGCTGGCAATCCCTTTTCATGCCGAGGTACAGTACTTTTCTCAAACATGCTAAGAAATTAAAAATAACCCCAAACGTGTTTTAGTGGCTGAACGCCGTGACGTCGTCTTACGAATTGATATTGAAACAAAAGAAGGTCGCTTTGAAACTTGATAATTCAAGCATATTATAATTTATAAAGAACACAACATCAATATTTCATTGAGAAAAGGACCTTTAGTAGGTTTGAAGGTCCTTTTTTAGTATATTAATACGTTTCTAAATTATGAAGCGTTTATAAGACAATATAATATATAAAATTGCTTACCAAATTCAGAGCACTGAATAAACGGATCCCCAGAAAAACCTGTGGGGCAACTGCATATTGGTATATGATCATGAACTCTGCATTCGGCTCTAAATCCGCAGGAACCTTCACAAGGATTTGAGCATTTTTCAGCGATGCAAGACTGGTGTGAAGGGCAGTCAGTATTTACAAGACATTCCGGTCGGCAATTAGGTGGTCCGCCGATATAACCTTGCAAACAGGAGCAAGATGGATTGTCATTAAGTACGCGACATTCACTATAAGGCCCGCATGGATTTGGATAACAAGGTTGTGTTGGTGGTTTTTGTTGAACAACGGGCTCTACACATCTGATAAATGCATCTCCAGTAGTTCCTGCAGGGCAGCTGCATAAAGGACTGTGATTGATGACCTGACAGTGTGCGCCTAAACCACAAGTGCCTCGACACGGATCGGCACATTTTAACTTATGGCAAGCTCGATCTGATGGACATTCGCTGCTAACAGTGCATTCAGGTCGACAATCTGGTGGCGCACCTCTATAATCAGGAAGACATTCGCAGGAAGCTAGACCACCGCTTTCTCGACAAATACTGTTAGGACCGCATGGTGATGGCTGGCAAGGTCTGATCGGGCCTTCTTCATTTTTCGAACATTGTTCAAATGGATTTCCGGAATACCCTTTAACACATGCACAAGATGGAACGTGGTTTATGACAGTACACTCGGCGTTAGAGCCACAAATTCCCGGGCAAGGGTCTGCACATTTGTTTCGAATACACGCTTTGTCTGCAGAACAGTCTGAACTTAGAACGCATTCTGGCCGACAGCCTTCGTATGGGTTGCCGAAATATCCTTCCAAGCACGAGCAGGCACCAGCACCATCACGCTGAGTGCATATCGCATTAGCTCCGCACGGTGAAGGATCGCATGGTCGAGTTTCTCTTTCTGGAATGAAAAACCGTGAATAAATACGTGTATTTTTGTGTTCATCCGACTATGAATAGACATAAATAATAATGAAACATAACAATAAGGACAATCTTACCTCCTTCAGCCACACATTGTAGGAAAGGATTGCCAGTATATTTCTCTTTACAACTGCACGAAACAGTGTGGCTCACTACATTACAGTCAGCATTGACCCCACACGAGCCTGGACATGGATCTATACACTTGTTACGTACACAAGCTTGATTCGAAGGACAGTCTGGATTGATAACGCATTCTGGTCTACAATTTGGTGGCTGTCCGATATAATCGTCTATGCATTTACAATTAGGCTTTGCATTTCTGTCCATGCATAATGCGTTTGGACCACACGGAGAGGGGTGACATACATCAATTTGATCAGATGGCGGAATTGAAATTTCGTAGCAACCTTTGAATGGATCTCCGGTTTGACCGGGGTTACAGCTACATATTGGACTATGATTGATGACTTCACACCTTGCGGCGTGGCCACATGAATTAATGCAAGGGTTTATACACTTCTGATTAACACAAGCCTTAGTAGAAGCGCACTCGGAGCTAATAATACATTCTGGTCGGCAAGATGGTGGAGAACCTTGGAATCCTTCGACACACGCGCAAACAGCTGTATTCTCCACATTTCGGCAAATGCTATTAGGTCCACATGGCGACGGATGGCACGGATCTTTCTTATCTGCGATAACCGGAACTGGTCGACATTGGGTAAATGGATTACCCGTGAAGTCAGTCATGCATGAGCAAGACGGTATATGATTAATGACATCACATTTCGCATTTTGACCACACACTCCTGGACAGGGATCGCGACATTTATTTCTAAAGCAGGCTTTATCTCTGGAACATTCTTGACTTCCAGTACATTCTGGTCTACATGATTCGTATGGATTTCCACTGTATTCTGGTAAACATGTGCAAAAACCATTGTTACACTGAGCGTTTGGTCCACAAGGTGAAGGATTGCATGGATCTAATGGTGTAGGAGTAGTAGATTCTGAAAGAGGAAATATAGTCTTAGTATAAATAACGCAGGTTAGGAACTATAACTAGTATTTTATGCAGTCATAAATAAACAAACCTTCAATGATTGGCAGACATCTTGAAAACGGATCGCCTGTAAATCTATCATTACAAACGCACACTGCTACATGGTTTAGAACATGGCAGTTAGCATCTACTCCACATGATCCTGGGCAGGGGTCTTCACATTTTTGCCGTACACATGCTAATTCAGCTGGGCATTCAGAATTAATAGTACACTCGGGACGGCAGCTCGGTGGCGATCCAACGTATCCGGGTAAGCACGAGCATGCGGGCCCACTGACCAACAACTGACAGCGAGAGTGAGGTCCGCAAGGCGATGGTGTACAAGACGGTGGTCGTTCAGTGGTTGAAATAATTTCTAAAATTACATGCATTTTCATAAAACACTATGAAAACTGGTCTCATCCCAACTCATATAATTTACAAAAATCATGATTAAACTCAAAACAGGATAAAATTAGTCTAATATGTTTTCCAATACGATTATTATTGTAGGTATTAGGTCTTTATAGTATACTAGCGTCTGTTTATATCGTAGCTCCATACAAGCTTTCATCCCCCATTTCGCATCCTTAGGCGATGATTTCCGGGATAAAAACTAACTCCATACCAGATTTCATCTCAATCGGTTCAGCGGTTTAAAGCGTGAAGAGGTAACAAACAGACAGATAGACAGACAGAGAGACAGGCCGACATACAGACAGACAGACACACTTTCACATTTATAATATTATAGTATGGATATGGATATTAGTATGGATTTACATCATGGTAAAACTGTGGACGACACTTACGATAACATTGTGTGAATGGATCCCCAGACATTCCTGCTGGACACGTGCATATGGGATTGTGATTTTTAACTTGACAATGTGCTCTTAGTCCACATGTATTAGGACACGGGTCATCACATTTCTGGTTGATGCATGCTTTAGAGGTATCACATTCACTATTGACTACACATTCCGGTTTACATGACGGGGGTGACCCCACGTAGCTTGGGAGACAAGAGCAAACTGCTTGCATATTGACTTGTCTACATTGACTGTTGGGTCCACATGGTGAAGGCTCGCATGGATTTTGATATGGACGAGCTAAAATTAAATTAAATTGATTATAAGCATTAAATTCGTTGTTGCATGGAACATGTAAGTTCAGTCCAAGGATACTATCATCTTTCATTCTGTTTTCTTAGGAATGACGCTAGACACGCACTGTAACTGGAAAAAACATGTAGATAGTGTATGTAAAAGAGTTAACAAATTTATTTATGTACTATGGAGACTTAAAGAAACAGTTTCACAAAAAACGGCTATCATGATGAGTCAGTATTGAGATACGGCCTCCTCTTATGGGGGAACTCGGTAGAAGTAGATCGTGCATTTGTAGCTCAGAAAAAATGTATACGAACTATTTGTGGGAAAAGACGAAGAGAATCGTGCCGACCTATTTTTGCTGAGCTTAAACTACTAACACTCCGAAGCCTGTATATTTATGAGGCAGCTATATTTGTGAAGCAGAACTCAGAACTATTTCCACAATTCAGTAATATATTGAATAGACCACTTAGACAAAACAATATGACACTTCCTCCATGCAAGCTCAACATAAAACGGAAAAGTGCATACTACATATGTATACGAATATTTAATAAAATTCTATCAACTATTAAGACACTGCCAAATGCCGAGTTCAAATCTAAATTCAAAAATATTTTGTGTAACGCATGTTTTCTACACTATTGACGAATATTTTAGTTATAAGTTTTAGTTATAACATCACTTTTGACGTTCATGAATTGTACTCTAAATTATCTAATAACAAAGACATTACAAACCCAAATTTCCATGTACCAGTTAATTAATTTATATTTTTAGTATATTAAAGTAATTTTGACATTTATAATTAAGAATACATGCACGCAATTTAATTTTAATATTGACATGTTGTACCTATGCATTAGTCATGTCATAATAATTATTTTCACAAGCCTCAAGGCAGAATATATTAAGGATCAATAGTATAGCTATACTTATAACATCTGCTGTACCATATGTTCTCGTGAATAAACTTTCATTTCATTTCTATCTATCGTCAAAAAACGAATGTCCCTGAAGTTCCATTGTGTGTTAAAATAACAAACAAACATTTGGGGACAAACTTACTCAAATCGACAGTCCCTGTCTAAGCAAAACGGGTACTAGATTATGATACGTAACGTACAGTCAGCATCATGAACATGTAAACACTTTTCCACCACTTACACCATGGTATGTATACACTTTTTATGTATAAGTAATAAGTTCATAGAATGTATACATGTTTATGATACTGACTGTAAAACATCTATACTTATGTTTATAGAATTACATATTGGAACAAAAGGGTCTAGCAGGCTAAGCGAACAAGAGTGGCCCCCACGAGGAATTCGGTTATACTTATTACTGAGTGAACTGAGTTATCTATTAATAAATTAAAGAACTATGTGAAGTGTAAACTTACTTCGAAAGCTTATTATAGCACACAAGACTATATGAATGATAAAACTCCATGGAACTAATTGTGACTGAATTTTTAATCTATTATTCTCGTTATATTTTGTTTTTTGACATTAGATTGTTTTTCTAGTAACTTTCTACTAGTATTTTTTATACAATTTTTACCTTATATAATTTTTATTCTTTGTTTAATAAATTACTCTAAAAAATTAACTGACGATTTGAAAGTGCTTGTTACTAGGCCTACTTGAATAAAGATCATTTTGTGTTTTGAGTTTTATGAAATTCATAATATGAATTTCTGTAAAAATATGCATTATTAACCCCATTCTATTCTGTTCAATTCTGGTTTTACTTGTTACCCTCTCTTGCTCGGTTTAGCTAACAGTTTAAAAATTATCTTCATTTTTTACATTTTCGTGAACAAATCTGAAACAAATGAAGATCGAATTCTGATATTATGCATACATTGTTCTTAGGTCCTGCCACTACTCCACCTAAAAGTATAACCAAATCCCTCGTGGGAGGCACTCTTGTTAGCTTAGCCTGCTAGACCCTTTCTACATACCTAATTACTTTATCGAATTGTACTTACGTGTATATGACACCTCATTACACTGGTAGAACGGATCGCCAGAATAGCCTTTTGGACAAGTACATATTGGAACGTGATTTTCGACAGAGCATTGAGCCATCTGACCACAAGTGCCCGGGCAAGGGTCTATACATTTGAATCTTGTGCACGCCAGCGGCAGCGCACAGTCATCATTGATCTCACATTCCCGACGACAGCCACTAGGGCTATACGGATCACCGTCGTAGCCCGCCGAGCAAACGCATGCACCAGCACCATTATGTTCCCGGCATTCTGCGTTAGGTCCGCAAGGGGACGGAGTGCACGGGCTCGATGTTGGAGTAATCTCAGTAGCTAAAAGGGAATATAAATTTAAAAAACCGGCGAAGTGCGTGTCGGACCACGCAAAACGAAGGGTTCCGTGCCTATTAAAAAGGTCGTATCTTCACAGAAATTTTACGGCACTTACGTCCTTTTCTTTGAGGAAGGCAGTTTTTCAGCATTATCTCGAAAACCTCTGAACCGATCTTGTTCAAAACAATTTTCGGTGAATGAAATTAATAAGCCCTATGTCCATGAATTTTTTCATATTTTTAAAATACACCGTTCAAAAATTAGAGGGGGGGGGGGGACAGAATTTTAGTGACTTTCGGGGCGATTATCTCCGACCCTATTCACTTAATCAAAAAAAAATGCTAAGAAACCTTATATTTATTTTGAAAGGCCTATCGATTGATGTGCCACACGGGGGGTCACAATGATAAATTTTTTTTTGACTTTTAGTTTTATGTATGGTAGTAGTTGCACCCCTAAAAAATTTTTTTTTTGTCATTTTAATTACAAAACTATGTAGCGGCTAACAAAATACACCTGTCCTCAAAATTTTATTCAAATACACCTTATAGTTTTCGAGTAAAATGCCTGTGACATACGGACAGACGGACAGACGGACAGACGGACATGACGAAACTATAAGGGTTCCGTTTTTGCGATTTTGGCTACGGAACCCTAAAAATTACATAGTTGAATACATTTTTTTAAGTACAGGAAGGTGGAGAGGTTGTTAAATCATTACATGCATACCTAGATAGTGCCTATTCACTCTCGTTTTGAAAAGATCCAGGTTATACGTAAGTAGCTGGGAAAAGGTTTGCCGGAAGTGAGTTCCACTCTTTAGCTGTCCTCGCGTGTAAACTGAATGGAAAGTGCTACCTACCTCCGCTACCCACGTCCGCGCCTAGGCCCAAGGTGGCATATGCATTACTATATTTTACTAACACACTTACATGATATCGCAACTTGTATACAGTTTCTTGACGCATCTCCAGTAAAACCTTGTTGACAACTGCATATTGGTCTGTGATTGACAGTCAAGCAGAGTGCATTCAGACCACAAGCTCCTTGGCAAGGGTCTTTACATCGTTCGTTAATACAAGCTGTGTTGCTAGGACATTCAGCGTCAATAGTACACTCTGGCCGGCAATTTGGCACTCTACCGATATAATTTGGCATACAAGAACATGCAGCTTGATCTCCAATAATGCGACATTCTGAATTGGGTCCACATGGTGAGGGTTCACACGGATTTAAAGGTGTTATTTCTGAAAATTCGTCAAAAATAATTTAGATCTCATTTAATATCAAAATAGTGCTCATAACGTGCTTACGTATCAGTATTTAGTGTCGCCGTGACTTTATATTTCTAAACTTTTGTTTGCTAACTGAGATCATTATCATGACCGCTTATTATTAATTCTACAAACTCTTATTCAATATTGGTTATACTGCTTAGAGTGCTTAGCCAGAAATCAATATCTAGACAAGCCGATTGTCTACATCTCTAACTTTTTCAAGTATATTAAATGGATCGATAATATCATAATTTTGCAATATCACCTACTCTAATTCTTTATTTTCAGAATAATTAGCATTTTTTCGTTCACCAGAACGCAGATGTTCCAGACTTCTAAAAACAGAATATAAATAGTAAAGAAATTAAAGTGTTATTGGATATGTTACAGTTTTTTGTAACCCTAATTCTATATTTACATAGTTCTTGGCAAAAAAAAATATTTCAATATAGCCGAAATCTAAAACTAAACATTTCTAACTTTGTACATAAGTATTATTTAACGTGCCTCCAACGACAAAAAAGAAAAAAGTTTAATGCTATAGAAACCAATTTTCGTTCAGCCGCAGGTCTACTAATGAATTATTATGTGTTTGAATATACTTACTTTCCTCTAGCTCACATTTGGCAAATGGATCGCCAGTGTATCCTGGTGTACAAGTGCATATGGGATTATGTGTAACAACTTGGCAACGTGCATTGTATCCGCAAGCATTTGGGCATGGATCAATGCATTTCTTATTGACACACGCTTTATCCTGTGGGCACTCAGAGCTGACAATACATTCGGGGCGACAAGTAGGGGGTGTGCCGATGTATCCGATCTCGCAAGTGCATACGCTATGACCATTTACTTCTCGGCATAAACTATTGGGACCGCAAGGAGATGGTTGGCACGGTTTTGCATCATTTCGACCAGGAGGAAGTTCTGTAAATTTTAATTATCATGAAAAATCTTCATATTTCTTATGCAAGTTGTCTTTTCATGTCATCTTAAATACTAGCAAAACGACTTTATTGAAATACTGTAATAAAAATAAAATTGATAATTTTAATTAAGTACTTTAACTTAGGACTAAATATTGTAACTGATACAATTTTTTTAGGTTATCAAATTGACAAAATAATAAGCCACTCATTTCATATTGACAAAATTTGTTATAAAATTGTTTCCAGTAATTACGCTCTCCTGAAACTGAGACCTTTCATTAACAAGAAAACCCTAGTTATGGCTTACTACCCTCTCATCACGCTCATCTTAACTATACTTTGACCATCTGGGGAAATGCTGTTGGCATTCATAGAATCCTTGTATCTCAAAAACGAGCCATTAGAATTCTGTTTAGTCTACGCAAGGGCACTTCGGTTAGAGAATACTTTGTAAAAGGTCGAATAATGACTAAATATAATTTTCTAATCTCACATAACAAATATGCCATTTATAGAATTTAAGAGCTGGAGCCATAGCATGGTTGGCCTTATCCTTATCACGCGACAAGTGACAAGATAAGAGCGTCGTCTCGTTCTATCGAACGGTGTCAGCCAGTGACGCACGCTCTATCCTATCACCTATCGCGTGACAAGGCCAACCATGCTACGGCTCCAGGCTTAAACGTTTCTTTCAATGTAACCCATTTTACACAATCACACAACTTACAGAAAATTTTAAACCAGAGATATCACTTTTATAAATTGTTATATAGTATGGTAAACATAATAGGTACTAAATTTTACTTGTTAACTTTTCATTATTGTAATCCTATTTCATACGTGCATGATTAAAATAATAATACATTATTCTAGATTTTTTTGCGCCAAAATTTATAATTATGTTTTATTATTGCTGTGTTTTACCTGTAGGTGAGTACATTATAATACACTACTCTAAAACCGCCAAGTCGAGCATAACAAAGAGGCACGGCCGTACCATCCTTTTTAACCCTTTTCCAGGCCGGCAGTTGGAAAATGACAATCGGATGTCAGTCTTATTCATTGACATTAAGATATTATGTTTGACAAGCAGTATGTGGTCGATATAACGCCTCTGCCTGGAAAAGGGTTAACCGATTTCAAAAAAAGGAGGAGTTTCTCAATTCGGTTGTATTTTTATTTTTGTTACCTCAGAACTCCTTCATTTATAAACCGATACGTACAATTATTTTTTTTATTTGAAAGTATATGCTTCCAGGTTGGTCCCATTGTCATAAAAACTTCAGTTGGATAATAGGAACCATGAGGAATTGAGGGAACTCCTCAAATATAGAAGGCAAGCATGAAGTAATTTCGGTATTTTCTATTATAACTAGTGTATTTACACCCGGAAATCACAAATTTGGTGAAGTGTAACTGATGATGAAGATCACAGATAACTTATGGAACTCGTACTTAAACCTGTAAAAGTACGTTACTTATTCTGATATGATTCCGTTGAAATAGCAACTAATGAAGACCTAAAAGTCAAGTGTGCCCAATCGACGGAACTCTTCAAATATTATCGGCCCACATACAGTGATATGGTTTTCATCTGTAATAATCAACGTATTTACTCTCGGAAAGCAGTCCATGTGGTAAAGTGGAAAGGAAATGTGGAAATGTTCATTTGGCTTGGCGGAGTACTAAATTTAAGTCGGTTAAAACTTTGTTATTAATGTAATTTATTATTTGTTTACCTTTAACAACACACTGAACAAGTGGGTTTCCGGTATATCCAGACATGCACGTACAAGTTGGTGAATGGTTGACTGTTCTACATTCAGCATTTACTCCACATGCTCCTGGGCATGGATCTTTGCATCTATTGTTTGAACAAGCCTTGTTTCGATCACAGTCGGAATTAGAAACGCACTCTGGTCGACATCCGGTGTATGGATCTCCGAAATATTCTGGCAAACAAGAGCACGATCCAACTGCGTTTCGTTCCTTACATAATGCATTCGCACCACATGGCGACGGATTGCACGGATTTGGCAAAGGTTCCGGTGGATCTGTAATAATTAACCTCAGAATTATCTTCTTTGAGTTATGTAGATTAAGAGTACCAAAATTAACACATTTTGCACATCTTGTAACTTACACTCAACTTGAGAACATCCACTGAAAGGATCACCTGTGTAACCTGATATACAATTACATAAAGCTACATGATTGGCCACAGAACAATCAGCGTTCAGACCACATGAGCCCGGACAGGGATCTATACACCTCTCGTTTTGGCATGCAAGATTACCAGGACATTCCGCATTGATAGAACATTCTGGTCTACAATTAGGTGCAATACCAATGTAATTTGGTAAGCATGAACATGCAGGCGCTTCTCCCACTACTTTACATTGAGAATATGGACCACACGGTGAAGGCACGCATGGATTTCCTCTAGGTCCCTCAAACATAGGTTCTAAGAAAGAAACACAATAGATTAAGTGAAACAGCACATAGGACAGAAACAGAAAAATAAACGGAAAAATTGAAAACGAAAATAATATGTATATACAGAAAATTGAAATTTCATGCAAAGGTACAATATGAATCATTCTTAATAAAAACCGAATAACACTTTTCGTGTTGACAAATAAATACATTTTATTGCTTGATGATTTCTTACTTGGTTCTAACTGGCAAGATATGAAAGGGTCACCGGTGTATCCTGCTTGACATGTGCATATAGGATTGTGATTTATTACTTGACATCTGGCATTTACACCACAAGTTCCTGGACATGGATCTTTACACTTCTGTTTAATGCAAGCCTGATGCTGTGGGCAATCTGTACTAGATACGCATTCAGGCCTACAAGTGGGGGGCGATCCGACATAGCCTTCCTGACATGAACACACGCCATGACCATCGACCATTTTGCAGTGGCTATATGCTCCACAAGGAGAAGGCATGCATGGATTTAAATCGGCAATTGGTGCTGCAATAATTTTTTAAATGAATTACCATAATGTAAACTGTTTGATGTAATGTAAATATAAATTTAACGAGTCTACTAACGTATTAATCGAGGATGGCAGGAGACTAAGGGATTGCCGTCATACCCATCCACACATGAACACACAGGATTATGATGCGCAACCGTGCATTGTGCATTAACGCCACAAGCTCCTCGGCAAGGATCCGTACATTTGTTGTTCGAGCAAGCCTTGTCCCATGGACAATCATTATTTGTCACACATTCTGGGCGACATCCAAGATATGGATCTCCGAAATAACCAGGTGTGCATGTACAGGCTCCAGCAGAATGTCTTTCTGTGCATACAGCATTTGGACCGCAAGGCGATTGAGAACATGGATTTGATTCCTCTTCACTCGGCACAATAACTGGATAGGTAATAATTTTTGATGTTAATATAGATACTAGACATTACTTCAAGTATGTACGACCGAATAAGACTAACAAGTTCTTACCGAAGAAGTGACAACCACCATATGGATCACCAGTGTAACCCGCCCAACAATGGCAAACAGCTTTGTGGTTGATAACAACGCATTCTGCATATGTACCGCAAGAGCCTTCACATGGATTGACGCATTTTTCCCGGACACAAGCAAGGTTGCTAGGGCACTCTTCATCGTATATACATTCAGGTCGACAATTTGGTGCTCTACCGATATATCCTTGCAGACAAGAACAAGCGGGTGTTTCTCCTACCACTCGACACTGGGAATTCTGTCCACAGGGAGAAGGCACACAGGGATATCCCAACGGTTTTGGTTGTGATTCTAAAAAAATATTATTTTTAATTACTGTTATTTTAAGGTAGCGATTTGGTAGTTAGTTTAGGCGCGTTATAAAGATGTATACCTATTCAAATTTATCGTCGATTTGTTATTATCTGTTAATGTTTAAATTTGTTAAGCAATAATACTCTTTAAGGCAGAGTTAGTAACTATTAGAACGTTAGATAAGAAATATTTTTAAATGCTCACTTGGTGCTTCCGAGCATTGTACAAACGGGTCGCCGATATAATTTGTTGGACAACTACATAATCCATTGTGATTAACAACAGTACATTTCGCATTGTTGCCGCATGCTCCAATGCAAGGGTCTGCGCATCTTTGATTTTTACATGCCCTATTAGGCATACATTCACTGCTAACCATACATTCGGGACGACAAGATGGTGGGGACCCGAAGTATTGGTCTTGGCACGAACATATTGCATGGCCAGCGCTTACACGACATACGCTATAAGGTCCGCATGGAGAAGGTACACACGGGTCGATGGGATCATTCATTCCTATAACGAAAAAAGTTCTCATTGAAGATTGTTTTTGTCGGTGGAATGTTGTATAGTTAAATTGATTCTTTGTCGTACCTATATAACATGATGAAAAGGGATTGCCTTCGTATCCTGGTAAACACGCACAAGAAGGAGCATGATTGTGCACACGGCATTCCGCATTCATTCCACAAACCCCTGGGCAAGGATCCTTACACTTGTTATTGAAACAAGCTTTGTCTTTAGGACAATCAGAGTTTAAAACACATTCTGGCCTACATTCAACGTATGGGTCGCCATAATATTCTGGAAGGCAGGAGCAGGATCCAACACCATTTCTTTCTTTACAGATAGCGTTTACTCCACATGGAGAACGATAACATGGATTTTCTTGAATTTGGGGTTCAATATCTAAAAGATAGGTCAAAATATTACGATGTGTTGCTACAAGATTAAAGCTGTTCACCGTCGGTAGAAAGTGTAACTTACTAGGTATAAATGAGCATCCGGAAAATGGATCTCCTGTATATCCTTGTTCACAAGAACATACTGGTATGTGCTTAACTACAGTGCACGTAGCATGTACTCCGCAGGAACCGGGACATGGGTCTCTACATTTTTCGGCAAGGCAAGCTAGGTTTCCGGGGCATTCCACATCAATGACGCACTCTGGTCTACAGTTAGGAGGGCGACCCACGTAATCATTCATACAGGAACACACAGGTAGACCATTTATCTCCTTACATTGAGAATGCGGTCCGCAAGGATTAGGTATGCAAATATCTACCGGTGGTGAAGGTGGCCCTGGTGAAGTACATAAAATAAATATGATGTTGAAAGGAGTTATCATTTTCAATACAGCGTAAAAAAAGATTACTCACTTTCATCAATATAACACCTCGAAAACGGATCTCCAGTAAAACCGCTTAAGCAACTACATATTGGATTATGGTTTACCACTTGACATTGGGCATTTATACCACACATACCAGGACACGGATCTTGACATTTTTGGTGAATACATGCTTTATTAGGTCGACAATCGGATGTGGCTATACATTCGGGTCGACAGTTGGGTGGAGAACCAATGCATTTGTCTACACATGTACAAACAGCATGTCCGTTAAATGTACGACATGTACTATAGGGGCCACAAGGCGAAGGGTGGCAGGGATCCACAGGTTCTGGTGAAACTATAGAGAAAGTAAGACGAAAGATAAATATATAAACTATCCAATAAAAATTACAAATATACAAAGTAATTGTGAAGATAGAAAGTCTTACTCGCAACAGAAGAACATGCATGAAGAGGGTTCCCAATATATCCAGTCAAGCAATAACATGAAGGTGCGTGGTTCGTCACTCTGCATTCAGCGTTTTGCCCACAAGTACCAGGGCATGGATCCACACATTTATTATTAAAGCAGGCTCTGTCTCTTGCGCAGTCAGTATTCATTACGCATTCAGGGCGACAGCCAAGGTATGGGTCGCCGTAAAATTGATCTATACATGTGCAAGAACCAGCGCCACTTCTTTCCCGACAAATGGCGTTGGGTCCACATGGTGATGGATTGCATGGATGGTTTGGTATCTCTTTTGCAACTGAAAAATTATGTATAAACATGCTGTCATAAACTACAACAATAAAACATGCAGAAGGGTGAAGAACAACATTCTAAACCAAAAACTTCTACACCATGATCATTCAATATACTCATGGCTCTTTGACACGCAACAAACTCACCTTCAATAAAATTGCAGCCAGCAAATGGGTCGCCGGAATATCCTTCGTCGCACGAACAAATTGGCTGATGATTTTGCACAACGCACCGAGCGTTGAATCCGCAAGATCCAACGCAAGGGTTGACACAAGTGCCAGCAAGGCAGGCGAGAGCCAGAGGACAGTCTTGGTTGATGACGCATTGAGGGCGACACGACGGGGGAGCGCCTAACGTGCCAGGCTCGCAGGCGCACACAGCACGACCGCCTTCACTAGCACATGTTGAATGAGGTCCACAAGGTGAAGGCAAACATGGGTCCGGATGAGGAGTTGGTGGCGGATTACCTTTAAAAAAAAGGAGTCATAGTTATGAAGACCGTAAATAAATAGCGAGCGAAGGCTTGACGAAGAATTTTAAATGTTACAATAACAGTTGTTACCAAGATTAAGAAATTAAAGTCTTCGCTTTAATTTCTTAATCTTGGTAACAACTGTTATTTATTTGTAACATTTAAAATTCTTAACTACCTACGTAATTAAATAATCCTTTCTAACCTAACCTACTAATATTATAAACGTGAATGTTTGGATGTATTGGATGGATGGATGTAGGTTCCACTTAATCTCAAAAACTACTGGATGAATTTATATGAAACTTTCCATCTATATTTTATGTCCAATTTCATCTCTGTTAGGGACGAAAAAGGGGATGAATCTTTGTATGGAGACTTTTGCTCGTTGCCTTCATCAGGCGCTGGGTATCAGTAGTAGTACTTTCATGTAGGTACTTATCATATAAAAAAATGTACTAGACTTTGCGCGTGAAAATGACCTCGCGTGCATTTTATGTGCTTGTAGAATAGTACAATTTGAGTACATTTGTTTTGTATTCATTTGACCATTAAATTAACCATAAATATAGTGTGGTCGTGCCAGGTAGCATCTACCCAGCACGACCACGACCTGATGTCACAATGCCGAAACCGTGCGAGTACATTTTTTATATGATAAGTACATAAAAGTACTAATTATTTGGTGAATTTGTACCGCAAAAGAAATGATAAAACCGTCCGTGGTCGTGCTGTATAGTACTACACTAAGCCTGGCAGTTTTTGCACTCACGTATGCGTGTTTTGGAGCCAGCGTAGTGTTTCGGACCCGAACTGATCCATCCTTTTAACACCTAAAATACTGCGCTCCATTCGCGCGGTGGCAAACCTTTAATTTGGACTTTTGACTCTCTGTGAGCGACCGTGTTTCCGCATAGTAGGTTCATCATTGGCCACAGCATCTATGACAGATGATTGTTGCAGCGCTTAGGAGCCTATGGATTGCCGCATCTACGTTGGCAGGACGGGCAAAATACACATGTCGATGAGTTTCCGTTTCAGTGACACAGGAAAGATGCCCTTCATTAGCTGCTTCATGGACCAGTCTTTCAGGCATTCTCGACTCGGCGCTCAACTGCCTTGTCTTGCCTGTTGCTCAAAGAGACTAGCTGGCCCAAGTAAATATACTCGTCGACATAATGTTATATATGCCCCTCTACCTCGACCTTACGTTTTGTGTTGTTGGTTATGGTTAGTCATCACTTGAGTTTGCAAGAATACGAAAAAAAAACATTGGTATATGTTAATACAGCAACATTAACAAAAAGTTGTATTACAGATCTGCGTGTCGATAACTGTTTCATCGTATGTTATACTGATTAGTGTGAGTCCATACAAAAACTACTCGCACTTGCAGCAAATGTGTGAGCTCGCACTAATCACCAATCAAAGTGTAAACAACCCATAACGCATTTTTATAGAACAGGGAGTTAGGAAATAGAGAAACTTACTTTTCCAGTAACATTTTATGAATGGGTCGCCTTCGGGAAGATTTTCCGGGCATGTGCAGATCGGATTATGTCCGACGACATGACAGCGCGCGTCAAGACCACAACTGTGCACGCAAGGATCCTTGCATTTCTGGTTTATGCAAGCTCGTGTAGATGGACAATCTGAGTTGACAGAGCATTCCGGCCGACATGCAGGGGGGGCTCCGAGGTAACCTGCGCGACACGAACACGCTGCTCGCTGGTTCACCACGTGGCAATCACTGTTAGGACCGCATGGCGAAGGTTCGCAAGGGTTTAACGGAGGGTCTGTAAAATAAACATTATCTTTAGGTTTAACGTTATGTACGGTGTATGTCGGTAATACAATTTAGCGCCATTTATTTTATTTTGTAAGTAGGTATCCATATGTACCGATATAATGTTAATTGATCTGTTATATCCGCTTTTCTTGTTAACAGAAACCATAAAATATTTGGTTTCTGAAGCACTGTTGATATGCTATCTCTTGTCTTGATATGAGTACCTTACACTCACTGACAAACATTGTTTAGAAAGACTATTTCAGGAACATTATTGTTCTTAGTATACGTCGTTAGAAGAGAAAACGATAGAAGTGAAACAATAATTTTCATTAAATTGAATACCGGCATGTAATAGTCAATATTGTAAAAAGTGGCCTTAAAAGTGTGGACGAAGCCTGCAATTGGAAAATGTATATATCTCGAATGAAACTGAATTTAAGGGTCTAAGCAAAACATTCGTATATTACTACTTACGAATCACAGTAACTGGGCGACAGGAAGAGAATGGATCACCCTCATAATTTTTGAAGCAAGTACATACTGGAACATGGTTTGTGACACTGCATTCGGCGTTTAATCCACATAAATCTTTGCACGGATCCCGGCAATGATTAGATAAACAAGCTAAATTGTTAGGACAATCTGGGTTCATGGTACATTCTGGTCGGCAACCACCTGCATACGGGTTGCCGATATTCGGTGGTATACAAGAGCATCGGGCTACATCATTTAGTACTGTGCAAATAGTATTTTCTCCACATGGTGACGGATTGCAGGGAGTCAGTGGTTCATTTATTATTAATATACATCCAATAAATGCGTCCCCCCTATAGCCCTCTAAACAACTGCACAGAGGTGTGTGGTTAACGACATCACACTTGGCATTATGTCCACAAGCTTCAATACACGGATCTGCGCATTTATCGTTTATGCAAGCCTGATTCGATGGGCATTCTTGACTTATTACACATTCCGGTCTACAGAACGGAGGAGTTCCAACATAGTTAGAGCTACACGAGCATACGGGATGGTTAGATTTAACTTCACAAATAGAATTAGGCCCGCAAGGTGAAGGCACGCAAGGATTTTTAGGTGTAGGCTCTCTAGGTTCCGCCTCTCCGCAAGCAACGAAAGGATCACCCGTCTTATCACGTCCACAAGCACATATAGGATTATGATTTACTACTATGCAGTCAGCGTTAATTCCACAACTACCCAGGCAGGGGTTGACACATTTTTGATTAACACACGTCTCTGTTTGTTGACAATCCGAATTACTGACGCATTCTGGCTGACACATTGGTGCGACTCCTCTGTAGCCTGGCAAGCACGAGCAGACCGGGAATCCCGTTGGCGAGACAAGGCAACGGCTATATGCTCCGCAAGGTGAAGGATCGCACACGTAATGCGATGGTCGAGGTTCGATAGCAGGCTGGCATCTTATGTAAGGATCGCCCGTCTCACCCGGTAGGCAGTAGCATACTGCGTGGTGATTAACTGTCTCGCACTGGGCTCTTAAACCGCACACATCTTTGCATGGATTTTCACATTTATTGTTAAGGCAGGCTAAGTTAGTGGCGCAATCGCTGTTTACTACACATTGAGGGCGACACGACAATTGAGGATTGCCATAGAAATTTGGAAGGCATTGACAACTCAGTACACCGTTAGCGTCCTGACAATACGCGTTAGCACCACATTGAATGTTGTCACAAGTTGTGGCTTCAATTGCTGAAAAAAAAGTGTGCAGTCTTATTGTAATGCTCCATATATTATTTATAATAGTAATCTTAATTATTTTAAAACGAACCTATGGGTACTTACGTTTTGTTGTGGGTTTGCAATATTCATAAGGATTTCCTTCGAAGTCCTTAACACATCGGCATATTGGATCATGACGATAAACTGTACACTCCGTATTCATACCACATGAACCAGGACATGGATCTATACACTTGTTCTTTAAACATGCTTTATCAAAAGCACAATCTGAGTTGAGAACACATTCTGGCCTGCATATTGGATTATTGGCAGCGTCCGGTCCCAAACAAATATCACAAATTGCAAATTGATTCCCATAAGTATCACATTGAGCCTGTGGATCACAAGGGTTCGGTGTGCAAGGCTGTGCAGTAGCATTGTCAGAAGGAATGATAATTGCTGAAAATAATGAAACTTGCATTAGTTAAATTACATATAGGTAGATTATAATTCATCAAGTTGAAAAATATAAGGTATACTTACGTCGATAAGTACATTGGACTAAAGGATCTCCTATGTATCCATCGGGACATATGCATGAGACAGTGTGGTCCGAACACAAACAAACTGCATTGATACCACAAACATTTTTCGATGAACAAGGATCAGCACATTTATTATTGACACAGGCTTCATTCGTTGGGCAGTCTGAATTCATTGAACATTCTGGTTTGCATTCAATGTATGGATCCCCGATGAAATCTACTGGGCAGTAGCACTGAGCTTCATTTCCAACATCCTGACAAATCGAATTAATTCCGCACTGTACCTTATTACAAGGTGATATTGATTTGTGCGATTCTGGCGGCAAGCAACAGAGTAAAGGATTTCCTATTAGTCCCTCTTCACATTTGCATACTGGGCGATGGGATTCGACATGGCATTTAGTATTCAAACCGCAAGCACCTGGACATGGGTCTCGGCAAGTATAGCCAATACATGCCCTATTTGGGGAGCATTCATCATCGACTTCACATTCTCGTGAAAGACAGCCTTCCACACCATAAGGATTGCCGGTGCTGCTATCGGCACAGGAGCACGAAGCTTGACCATCATAGCTCACATTACATATAGCTTGCGGACCACATGGATTCGGTGTGCAGGGATTCCGTTGAGCTTGGCAACCAACATTTGGATCCCCGAGATAACCTGTTTTACAGAAACACATTTCTCTGTTGCTGCTAACATAACAGTCTGCATTAGGGCCACAAGGGCCGGGATCACATAAGGTCGAAGGTGGCAAATATCCTTGGGGATTGCAAGATATGTATGGATTGCCGATGGTACTCTCAGGGCAGTAACAAGGAGGGGCCCGGCTAGGGTCACAGCGCGCACCGGTGCCGCACATATTAGGATCGCAAGGATTACGAGCCTCGACACATCCCCTAACAGTATTGGGACTTTCTACAAATCCTTGTAAACAGGTACACTTCGCATAGCCATTAGATAATACGGTACATTGTGTATTCGGTCCACATGGCGAAGGATTGCAGGGATTACTTGGTAATCTACATATTTGTCTAGGAGGATTTCCTTCATAATTTGGAAGACAGAAACAAGCTGGTTTGTTATCTATTAATCGACAACCTGAGTTTGGTCCGCATGGGTTAGGCTCACATTCATTGCCTTCTGGTACTGAAATAAGAAAACAATACATATTTAAATATTTAATACAGAATACTCCACGATCACAAAGATCCAGGCCTTTGTAACGTTATGAAATATATAATTCCGTTATTTGCTAAAATTCCTATAGAAATTTTAAACACTAGCGGAAATATATCGTTATGATATCGCTTTTTCCATAACGTTACAAAGGCCTGCAGAGATCATATCAAAATCAATATTAGCTTGTAACTTACTACAATTCTTGAACGGGTTGCCAGTCAATCCTTTAGGACAGTAGCATATTGGATTTCCATTGTCAATTTCACACAATGCATTAATTCCACATGGATTAGGAATGCATGGGTTTACAGGAGGCTCACAACCCAGCAAGGGATTGCCATTGTACCCTGGTAAACATTTACAGGACGCGCGGTGGTTTATAACATCGCAAATCGCATTCATGCCACACCTGCAAGGCGAATCGCACTTCCCGTTTATGCAAGCTTCGGAATTTGCACATTCGTTGTCGGACCTACATCCTTGTACTGGAACGAGTAACATAAATTGAAAATAATAATTATAATGAACAAAAAATATGCATTATATTTAAATTTTTTATAGATTCTCACCTTGATAACATTCCAAATAAGCGTTACCGGTGTATCCATCATGGCACTGACATTGAATGCCGTGGTTAAAAGGAACGCACTCTGCGTTATCGCCGCATTTGTTTCCAGAGCAAGGATTCATGCATACCCTATTCAATCTATCGCACAGAAGCTCTGGTGGACAATCCTCGTTATATTGGCATACTGAGTGTGGGTCAACAACTAAAATCATAAATTTAATTAATCATTCATCTCTGTCAATATTGATTAACAACTGATACTTCTGCAGTGGTAGCTTACCTGGCACACATCCAACATATCCATTTCCTTGATATCCTTCAAGGCAGCTGCAGTCCGAACCATGGTTTGTATTTATACAGACAGCATTGGGTGCGCATGGGTTGTGTATGGCACAAGGGAGTTGACATGCATTATTTATACAAGCCTCGGTCACGAGACAGTCTTCGTTTCTAGTGCAACCGGCTGTGCGCAATAAAGTATTTTTGTATTATACAATAGTGAATAAAATACATATAGTGCAGTAATAGTACATTACATACCTAGGGCGGTGAATTCGTGAATGCCCCAGATAGCAGGCGTTTAAGGCCCGAACCGAAGGTGGGGGCCATAAATATGCGATCTGAGGCTTTACGAATTACCGCCCATGGTTTTTCTACAGTTTTACGTCTTGCCTTGGCCAGGAAGTGAGATTTTCTCCTCTCGTAGCGGGCAGAAAATCTCACTTACAGCCTAGGGTGACGTAAAAATACGTTCATTATTTACATTACTCCTCAACCACATATTTATATTTATTTTTATTAATATAAAAGTAGAACTATTATTATTAAAATAACAACAATCCACTGTCAGTATTCCAGTTATTTGTTCCACATTAGTTTAAGTACCCCACTTACTTATCTGTGCACGGATTTACTTATTACACCAATTTACTTATTACAACAAATGACAGAGACGTAGCTATATTTAGAATGAGAGGTATATATTGCTCTCTCATTCCAACTATATTTGCGTCTCTTAGCTGTCGTGATAAATTGCATCAGCTGTAATGTTTAAGGTATAAAGATTTCCTAGTTTGAACTAGGTCATAAACTTATTGAAACAATCCCACTGCAGATTTGTTGTAAGTGATGGTCTTTAACTATTGCATATTGTATTAAGTAATATTTATTTATTAGTTTGAGTTAAATCTTACATATTTTAGGTGAACATTTTACAGCTGGATCTCCGTCTTGCCCGGCGGGGCATGAACACATAGGTCTCTGCTTTATAGGGTGGCAATTGGCTCCGATACCACAAACATTGTCAAACTCACAAGGGTTTTGACATAATCCCATAAAGCAGGCTTCTGTCTCTATACAGTCGCGGTCAGAGTGACATGGCTCTGGTGCCTTAGGTGTTCCAGGTGATTCTAGTGTGTTAGATGGTAAATTAGTAATATGTTACGTTTGTAGTAGGTAAGAGTAATTAATACTTTAGTGCTTTATTTACAACTAATTACAGGTGAAAACAAATGAAGAACGCACTGTACGTATTTGTCCGATAAAACGAAACTATCAAAGTTCTGTAAATATTTAATTAACATTAGACTTCCAAATGTTTACATCAATTATTTAATTAAATCGGTTTCGACGTGTATGCAAATTATCCAAGTAGCATACCTCTCACACAGTTGTTCCCAGTGATCCCATCGCACATGCACGAAGGCACATGGTCGACAACAACACATGGCGTGCCCAGTGTACAAATTTTCTGCACCATACACGGGTTCTGGCACACTCCATTTATGCACGCTTTGTCCGTCGAGCACTTCGAGTTCATGTTACAGCTAGTTATCTTGTAAGTATCAATTTGGGGGTGCACTGTTTCCGTAGAAGTGATGTCAGTATAAGGAGTCGAGTCAGTCCAAGCAAGTATATCTACATCTTTTCTACGTGATGATAAATTAGTGTTGGGAGTAGTGGAATGAGGGGGACCTGTATTAGTATTACTCGTTGGTTCAGTGGATGTATCCTGTATACTTGGTAGTTCTGTTTGTATATCATTAAATGTGTTTATTATTGGTGTCGTTTCGGCAAAATTATAGGTTTTTGTCGTGGTTCCTTCCCACTGATTGGTATACTCCGTAACTTTTGCATGGATTGTGTTTGTTGTAGAAATTTTCAAGTTATCATCATTAGTAAGAAAATCGTCATCGCTGGTTGACGCGTGAACTCTAAAATAAGCCTCAGTCGGTGTATTAATAGGAGCATCTTTATTCGTTTGGTTCTCGAAAATTGTAGCCCTATTATTGTCTGTTGTAGATTCTCTTTCCGTAGTCGTCGTCTCGGCAAAGTTATAAGTATTTGTTGTACTTTCTTCCCAAGGTTTTGTGTAATCCGTATTAATAGTTTGAACTGATATAGCGCTCGAGGTTATCAATTTAGCATCATTATCAGATATATTTGTAAGGATTTCATTATCACTAGAAGATGTGCTAACTCTAAAAGAATTCTCGATTGTCGTATTAACTGATACTCTTTCGTTAGTTATTACTATAGGAGTTGTTACACTAATTTTATCTGTTGTAGGTTGAATATCCGAATCACCATATGTTATGCCTTCGGCGTAAATTTGATCTGTATTGCTTTTATTCTCATAAGGCAATTCGGTTGTATGGTCCAGGTAAATGGTGATCGATTTTGAATCATCGCTAATATTTTCATCAAAACTGTTAAACGATTTATCAAATTCAGTGCTGTGAGTAGGTTTTGTCGTTACTGTATCAGGACTCGATGATCGCATAGTGTTGTCATTTACTATTTGTGTAATAGTAGTAGATTGCGTCGGATATGTTTCTGTCGAAAGCAAAATTTCGTCATTATTAATTTCATATGTACTCTCCGTAGAATATGTAGTGTCATATTCTGCTTTCGATTCAATGGCAACAGTTGATTTAATGACTTCGTTTGTTACTGGATTCATTGAAGATTCTGTGTACATATCAGTGCCTAAAGGAGTTATATCAGAAATTTCCTTTGTTTGGTCCGTGGGCGTGTACATGTCGTTTTCTGATGTTAAATGACCACTTCTGGCTGTAGGATCACTTACTTTATCTGTCGATTCCTCCATATCTGCCGTTGTAGAAAATGTTTTTTTGGATGCTAAACTATCTAACGTAGAATACACTGAATCGTCTTCGGGTAAATCTGTAGTTACTTTATTCGGAGTTGTATGCGAATATTCAGTATTGAACAAGGGATCAGCTGATTCAGTGTCAGATATGTCTGATGAATCAGTTGTTGATGTAATATCTTTTTCTTTGAATCCTGATGTTGTGGTTTTACTTATATCAAATGCTTTAGTGGAAATATAATGACGATGCAATTTTGTTTGGGTACCACTGTTTACATCGGATTGCTCTGTGATTATATTATACAGACTTGTGTGCGGCTCATAGTAATCAGTTGATTTGATAAAATCTTGTTCTGTAAAATCGGATGCCGGTGTTTTACTGTCATCAAAGTTTTCTGAATAAGTTGAAGGTTTTGTCGGAATTAACTCGTCATATGATTCAGTCGGTTTAGTGATTAATGATTCAAGTGTCGACCCCTGTTCAATAAAGTCAGATTTGGTAGAATCTTTTATATCCACTATTCCTGAATCAGATGACATACTTTGTGTTGGTATTGTTTGGCTGGTCGGTTGCTCCTGTATTGCCGTTGTAGACGTTGTTGTGTTATCCAAATTGTTTATATCCGTTACATTATTTGGTGACTTGAAATGATAATCCTTAAAAACATTTAATTCCGTACTCGAAGAAGTCGTGTCTACTCGTTCAATAAAAGGCTCTGTTACAGATACGTCAGCAACTACAGTAAAATTATTAGAACTAGTTTTATTATTAGGCATGAAATTAGGCTCTGGAATAGTTGATCCAGACATAGTAAATGATGCAGATTGAGGAGTGGTTAATATTTCAGTGGCTGTTGTAAATTCTGACTCGGTGACATTTTTTTGAGTTGAACTTTGAAAGTCATCAGTATTTGTATAGGTTACATCGAGAAAATAAGTTGTTCTTTCGTTTTCGAAAATGTTTGCACTAAAAGGTGTAGTAAAACTATTATCTTCTGTGGCTTGGTCTGTTCCTTCTGGAAAATGACCGTCTGTCCTCAAAGTACTGTACGATTCAGTTGAATTTGTTTCACTCGAAACGCCTATCGAATTAACGGTATTTTCAGTTATTTCGTTATTGTTATCTTCATGAAATATGTCTATATACTGTGTTTGACTTGGAAAATGTTTAGTAACTTCATAATTGACAGGTGTAGTACTAGTGAAACTAAAAATATCTTTTGAGTCTGTATGAAAACTGGTCGCCTCTTTATTGGTAGTAACTAGAATTTCCGTAGTAGACGTTTCGTAACCAGTGGAATATGTACTCAGATTATGTAAGGTGCCATCTTTATTCTGATCAGTGGGATATGTGTTTGTAAGATGTTTTGTCCCTCCATCTGTTTCCGCTGTTATTCTTGTAATTTGTTCAGTAGAGGAGGACATTGCCTTAGTGTTCTCGTCCGTTGGTGTTTTATTTTCAGGACTATTATTGGGTGATGCTGTTGTAGTATAATTCATCTCCGGTGAAGATGTATTTTTAACAGTGACAGGGGATTTTGTTCTGTTCACAATTGTTTCATTATATATGTCATTAGCTTTTTCAGTGTAGTTACTTCCTAATTTTCGTTGATTATCAGGTGTTTTTGTATTTTTACTTTCACTAGGAGATGTGGTTGAACTTTTTGTGGTATAGTTTTTTATTATTGGCTTCGCAGTAGTTTCCAATGGCTTAACAGTATTTTCCAAATGGACGGTGCTGTCTACTAATTCATCGGAATCTAGAGTTGAAGGATAATCGCTTATAGCTTCAGTGAAAAGAGCAGTCATTTCTGTTACACTATCTTCTTCTTGATGAGTTGGAAAATTATGATTGTTATTGGCCGAATTATCGGTAGTCATAGACTCTGGTGTCAAACTATGTCCTAGACTTTCAGGTGTATCAACTTCTGTTGGTTTGTTTTTTGTAAACTGTATGTCACTAGTAGGAGTGATGTCATTTATTGTATTTGTAGAAAATAATGTTGTTTCCATGCTGTCTGTTCTTGTTTCTAATGAACCAACTGTAGTTGAAATTATATTATTAACATTCCCGTCTCTACTTTCCGTATATTCTGTCATTCTGGGATTATCTGTATATGATTCAATTTTTATGCTGGACTCTCGGTATTCTACAGTAGGATTTTTTGAATTGATGGGCAACTCAGTAATCGTTTGATCTAGTAGGTGAGGTGTGATTGCAACGTCAATTGAGTTGGGTATCAATGTAGTGGTAAGTTCAGTGAAATTTGAATAGTCGAGGGTCAAAGTAGTCAAATCAGTAATATCAGTTTCGCCTTCACTTTCCTGATTGATGGTTGCCGTTGTTGTATCGAGGTATGTTTCAGTTAGTGGGACAATTTTAGGCGGAACATCTGTTAATAGGAACGCAACATTATTAATAAAAAAAAACATTTGAAAGTAGTGTAGGTAAAAAAAAACTTCGTGTAATTTATTTGATATTTTTGATTAGGTATACATATGTATATGGGTATATAATAAATAATGGATTCGTGAAATGTGATATTATCTGACTGATCTCAAGTAAGCTGGGAAGAATAGAGGAAAAGATGTTAGGATCTCATGCGATTTAAGACCAAACCCAACGACATGAAAATAGATAGAATAGTATATCACGTATGTGAGATTTAAGTGACAGTTTCATATTTAAAACTTATTAAAAGTAAATGCAAGCGTCGAATATTATTGACCTTTAATTTTGGTTTATTGTCAGAACCATTCATGAGTCACTTAAACAAACACACGTGTAGACCAATTATACAGTACCATATTTCAATAATTGATAGAGCAACCAATTAACAGATCCTATGAAAATATAACTACCCCGAAGTCTTGAAATCCTCACTGGGTCTGCCGAGGTAATCAAGCCAGAACTTTGTGGCGTTTTATCGGACAAATAAGTACGTTGATGTTATAGCAATTACCAGTTCATCTGGAGTTAGTTTTGCTATTCACATAGCCAATAAGAATAGCCGTAGACTTGCTAGCATTATAGTAGGAGTCCACGATACGTCAATTGTTTCTAATGACATGTACATAATACGAAATATTAGGAATGAATAGATGATATTCATAATAATATTTTTTTTAGTTAAAGCTAAGGCACAGTAAAATGGTGCAAAACAATAATTTTAGTTTAAACGTATTTACGTTATATAATTTTACACGGTGTAAGAT
This sequence comes from Epinotia nisella, assembly GCA_932294315.1. Lineage (NCBI taxonomy): Eukaryota > Metazoa > Arthropoda > Insecta > Lepidoptera > Tortricidae > Epinotia > Epinotia nisella. The sequence goes on along the minus strand of OW028679.1, from coordinate 11,932,269 downwards.
TCAGTAAGTACTTACTTTCCATGCATGCCCCAGAAAATGGGTCGCAAGGTACTCCTGGTCGACAGTGTGCACAGTTTGCAACAGGGCCTAGCAAATAAAAACAAGAATTATTTATTACCTAGACGTTTTCCAATGACACCAGGTTATATTATAAAAATACTCCTTACCTCTAGAGCAAGTGGGTTGATGGTTGGATACAGCGCAGTGCTGCCCGGACGCGCAAGGACCGCCGCGTGCGCAGGGGTTGGCGCAGCGCCCGCCTACACATGCTAGATTCGGCGCGCATTGTTCGTCCGAACTGCATTCTAAAGCTGTGTACACCGAAATATTCGTTAATTATGATCATTATGGGTTTAGAGCTACAAGTTATCATTTACTGATCGATTAAAGACTTCAGATATAAAGTTTAATCAAAATAATTAATGGGATTGAAAAGATTATATCAAAATCAATTTAGTTACTATCTTTTATTTACTGTCTTTCATAATAAATAATATAATTTATACGTTGCTATTGAAGTTAGAAACACTAACTCTAGGAAATGATTATATTCCACTGTTTAAATTCTTAATACTTTGAGTATTTGTAACGGAAATCATTGCTGCGCAGCACTCGTATTCCCTGTTTTAATAAAATATATTGAATTACCAAATAGTGTGCAATAACCTTACTTTGTATTATAAGTAGGTTATTGAAAAACCTTTCGTTTGATGTACTTAACCATTTTGTTAAAACTAAATATATTATATTAAACACAGGGGAACAACACATAAGTAAGCAGTAGAAATAAATATTATTGCACATTCTGTCTCGTGGCAGCTTTAATGCAGTTATTATTATATAACCAAAGCATCAAAAGCGTTAAAAGGTAGGTAAAGTCATCATGCACAACCGACACCAAAATGTTTGAGTGGAAGTTATTTGAAATATGATAAATGTACGTCTATGTATATTTACACAAATATGTTTATCGTGCTTGAAAACTACCTGATACAGAAGAAGTTCAAACTGTGGAAAAATAATTACAAGATCATGCTAGAAAAAAAGAAAAGAAAGTCAATGAGTACGCATGAAGTCATAAAGTATAAACTATCAACATTTCCTGCAATATGAAGACAAAAAAGATTATTTAGATTGGTACAAGATGCTAATAAACTAAGGATCGCTAAATAGTTTTTTTTTTTTATAATTGCATCTCTGTCAAATTACCTTTAATGCAGCCATGTTTTTGATCGTGACTGAATCCTTTAGGACAAAACTTGCAAACGGGATGGTGGTCTTCTACTGAACATGGAGCACCACCGCAAGCACCTATACAAGGATCTCTGCATTCGAAGTCTCTACAGGCTAAGTTTTGTGGACACCCATTGTCTCGTAAGCATATTGATACTGCGGTGTGACAGTCTTCGACGCACACGCAAATAGCGTTGTGTTCTACAACTTCGCATTGCTTTCCCTTCGGACACATGGGTTCCTTTGACGCCAAGCAGGGATTCACACACTTGGAATTTCGACATACTGCATTCGTTGGGCATTGTTCGTCCCGCGTGCATTCTGCATCTTCCGGTGCGCAAGTCAATTCCCCTTTATCATTTAAGGCAAATCCATTGCGGCAAACACATACGGGTTCGTGATTTCTAACTTCGCACTTTTGGTTTCGACGACATTTCTGATAGTTGAGACATGGATTGCGACACTGGCCAGCATCAAAGTCACAAGCCAGTCGAGCCGGGCAAGTCTTATTCGGAGAGCATGTGAATGTAGCATTTGGTTCTGATGATGGAGTGCAGGTGGGATCGGGCCGACATGCCAAGCGTGGCTGTCCTACGTAACATTGCGGGCACGAGCAGTGCGGCCGGTGCGCCAACGACTCACACAGCGCATCCTCGCCACACGCGCCGCGTACAGTGCAAGGGTCCACGCAATGCAAGCTGAGGCACGCCTTTTCAAGAGGGCATTCCTTGTCGCTCGTACATTCGATACCTAGGAAGATGTGAAAGAAGGAAGCAAAGTCGAAAGAGGCGGTACCTTTAGCCGCGAAGAGGAAACTTTCTCACGAGACAGTGCATGCTTTTCGAAACTGATAGGTTGACGAGAGATATGTATATAACGGTATATAATACAAGCGATATGTACATGAAGCCGAACAAAATATTACCGATTGTTTGACAATTCAAGCACGAACGGTGAGAATGCTTCCACTAAGACAACATGTTACAGTAAGTACCTACAGATATCATCCATCTTCAACCAAATATATGTAGGCTTTCTACTTAAGTGTTAATCGTAATTTTATTGTAATAATTGGGGTATCCAAAGATGTACATTGCTAGTGGGATAGCATGTAACTATACGTATAATTTTAAGTATATATTGATTCATCCACATCCTTCGACACCCAAACTTCTACATATATTGCCCAAAAACCATTGTATTTACATACGTGGTGTAGGGTGATCCCTGAATTGCAACTTCTTTTATTGTATGTAGAAATTAAAAAAAAAAACTTATTTTTCAAAAGCAAGTTGTTCAAACATGTGAGGGTAGACGTACAGTCGACGTCAAAGAGATATACAGGGTGGAAAGATAAGTCGGGCCCTGGAGGGAAACTCCCTGTTTTATTATACTAATCGATAGTATTATTATTCAGGATAAAAATTTAATGCCTGGATAGGTATAAACGGGACGATTACATGGCCTGCAAGAAGTCCAGATCTCACGCCCATGGACTTCTTTTTATGGGGTCATGTAAAAGATCTTATTTATGAAACTTGCTATGAAACCGTTCAAAAGCTAAGGGTTGCGGTAAAAATGTTTTTAGGGGCATACACCACAACACTTTGCTGAAGGCTACAAGAAATGAATTTCAACGGTGACTAATTTTGTGTAGCCGGAACGAGGGGGCTCATTTCGGTAACAAATTGATAGTAAAATAAAGTTAATGTTAGATTTAAGGATAATTTTTATTTTTAAGACCAAATGTTTGTCAGAGAAATTTTATCCTGAATAATAATACTATTGATTAGTATAATAAAATAGGGAGTGTTTGTTTTTTTTAATTTTAGTTGGTTCGAATCCCGGGCAAGGCTAGCGAGTTTTAGAAAATCTTTGAATGCAGTTTTGTTTCTTTTTAAAAATAAAGGAATGTCTCCTTTAAGTAAAATGAGCCAGCTTAAGGATTTAAGGTAGTTTCCCTCCAGGGCCCGACTTATCTTTCCACCCTGTATACATTTTGGCCTTATTACAAGGGGATAAGGTCCAGAAGTGTAAACATACCTTTGACGTCGGCTGTACATGCATATCGTCCACGTCCAAATCCAAACGCATAGACACAATAATATGCGATGTGCAGTCCCCTACATAATAATGATCAATCCGTTGTCTTGATAGAAAATACTATAATTGTATCTGTTCAGGAAATTTTAAATATAGGTTAGGTAAGGTAGGTACCCATGTTTTACCGAGTCTCAAGGGGAAAAAATGTCGACATACATACTTTTAACATAATATAAGTGTGTGATGAATGTACGAATTTCTTTATCGTGCATTTATACATGTGGTCTTAACTTGTATTAATGTCAATCAGTATTTACTCACTAGTATGACATTCGATATCGGCTTGGCCTTCTGTACCGGGTATACAATGGCATACAAACTCTGCTCCTTCTCTTAAACATTCTCCATTGATTCCGCAACCGGTGGTGCGACAATCAACCACACTACGCTCTTGCGAACCTGTAAAGCATTAGTCAAGTGGTATATTGTAAATCTTTGACACTTTACTACATCATAAAACTCGGAATGATTTAATTGATTTCGACTATACGAGTGGGAATCACGGGTTTGGGTATCGACCGTAAGACATGACCGTCTTCTTGATTTATATAGTGGTTATTATTATATTTACATATATCGGTCTTAAACATTTATGATGATAATCTATATGTACTAATATTATAAAGGGGTTTGTGAATTTGAAGCTAGGGTGTACTTATTTCTTAAACTAATAAACAGATTACGAAACCAATCCACTGGTATGTATAATTGACCTTCCGGAAATTATTCCTTATCTCATTCATCAACAATAATACCTTCACTAGAAAAATATATTTTTGGACGCCTTTATATTTTTGTTGCTATGGTGATGAAAAATGTTGCACCTACACTAAATTATCATTATCCCAAAGCGTTGAATCTTAATAGTATTGCAAAATTACACAAAATACTTACATTCTATATTTGGGTCACCGTTTGGATAATTGCGTGGGCAGAAACATTGAGGTTCCTTATTATGTCCAATACGACACTGAGCATTTGTCCCACACACTCTGTACGCGCAAGGCTCCATAGTGCCACAGAAGCATTGCTTTTGTGGGTCACCAGCGCAGTTCGGAGGGCAAGTACACTCATAACTGGTGTCGTCGAAGTCACGACAGCGAGCATTTATTCCGCAAGGGTTACGCAGACAGCTGCCGGCTGCAGGCTTAGAACATTCGAACTTAGGATTTCCTAAATAATTTGGTGGACACGAACATTGTGGTGATCGGTTTATTGCGCGACATATAGCGTTAGCTCCGCAAGCTCCCATGCATACATTTTTACACTTTCCTTCTTGTAGGCACACTTCGTCGGCACCACACTCTTCGTCGTGCTGGCATTCGTAAGCAATACATTCGTTCATCGGATCACCAGAAAATCCACTAGGGCAGCTACACACGGCTCGATGACGGGTCGGTAAACAAATCGCGTTTTTGGCACAAGATTTATCTTGACATGCCGATTGACAAAGTTTCGCGGAACACAACATGTCGTCTCCACAATCTCTATCACTATTGCATCCTGGTACGCAAACTCCTCTGACGCAAATCTGTCTTTCAGGACATTTGTTTTTCGATGAACAAACTGATCGACAACCGCCATCAACGCATTTTTCACCACATGAACAATCTAAGTTATCGTCGCATAAAGATATACAATATCCACTTTCATCACATGGGCAATATCCATCACACTGCAATCGTTTTCTTCTACATTCCACTAAAGGGTTACCAGTGAAATTGTTGGAGCAACTACACTGTGCTCGATGATTTAAAACATTGCACTCTGAGCAAATACCGCATAAGCCGCTTTCCTTGCACGGATCTAAAACATTACCTAAATATTAGACACAAGTAAAACGTCAAATGACAGGAATATAAAATAATTATAATACAATTGGCTTACCTTTACACTGACCGTTAAAACAGGCTTGAGTTTCATCGCAAGCATTATCATCTCGGCAACCTTGTTTACAAATTCTGTTTTCACAAATTTGCCCTTCACTACAAGCCTCGTCGCTGTTGCATACGACTCGACAAATTCCCCGAATGCATTTTTCGTTAGTCAGGCAGATTACGTCACTAAAAACAAAATGTAGGTAAGTATATATTTACACGATATGCTCTCAAACCCTTCACTGATTATTGACGTAATGGCATTACTGAACAAGGTAGCCTGATCTATCTCAAAGTTTGTTTCGTGTGTTTAATTTAGACATAGGTATCGGTACTGGAAGCCTATGGCTTTAGAAATACCAGACTTCATTCCTCACCTTCTACAAGATGGATGACAGGTGTCGCCATAACAGCTAAATCCGTCAGCGCAATTTTTGTTTTGATCACAAGGTGTCATATCTCTCCGGCAAACCGTTTTGGGGTCTCCAACTAATGTTGGTGGACAGCTACAAACGGGGCGATGATTTTTGGTCGTGCATAAAGCGTTAGAGCCGCACGTCGCTGGTTCTGTGCAAGGATCGCTACATTGTCCTGATATGCACGCGAAATTATTGGCGCAATGAGAATCTGTTTTACACCCAGTAACGCACAATCGCCCTTCGCATACTTCGTCGTCAGAGCATTGTTCGTCGGAAGTACAGGCGTAACGGCACACTCCGGCGTCACACCGCTCGCCCTGCAGGCACTCGGCGCCGTCAAGCGTACAAGCCGGCCGGCAACGATCGTCCTCACACCTCCAACCGGCAGTGCAGTCTGTATGCATACGACATTGCAACGTCGGGGTCCGTACGCATCCAATATTGGGTGTCGGGTTAGGTATAAGACCATCTGGACAAGAGCAAAGCGCTTTCCTCTCCACTGCAGAACAAAGTGCGTTCGGTCCACAAGGATTAATGTTGCTAGCACATGGGTTATCACAAAAATTGTTTTTGCAGAATTCATCGGGGCCACAATCTTCATCATGCCTGCATCCGTATTGGCAAGTATTGCCTAAGCAAATATGTCCCAAAAAGCAATCATTATCTACTCTGCACGTTACTGTAAAACACAGGTACCATTAGAATTCTTATAATTGTATTAACAGGTAAGTAGGAATCATTTGGAATTTAAAATTATACTTACATAAACAAGCTCCTTTAGAACATCGTTCATTAAGAGCACATTCTTCGTCCATTTTACATTGAGGAACGCACATTGAATCATGGCACATATGACCATTCTCACATTCGCTAGCGCCACCGCATAACCGTGGAACTAAAATAAAAACGATAAAGTTAAAGTGTTTAATAACAATATATGTATATGTGAAAACTGTATGTAGGTAACATAAAACTCACTTCTAACGCATTCTACGTCTTGATTTCCGGTAAATGCATGTGGACAGCTACATTGTACTACGTGATTTTCTGACCGACACAAAGCATTTAAGCCGCAGGTTTTTTCCACTATACAGGGGTCAAGACATTGCCCAGTAACGCATTTTTCAGAAGAATCACATTCTTCATCCATCAGACAGAGAGCTGCAAACATTCCATATTAACTCATTAGTTCAATCTTCATTATTAGTAATATTAGGTACAACGTTTAAAAAAAACTACTGGTCTTAAAATGCTATCATACCGTGGAATTCTTCAATGACAAATTTGTATAAGCTTGTTATTATTATTATTGTTGTATTTTAGACTACCTACTTTGTATTATTCTCGGATTGTAATTTTGAAATGTTATAGAATATAAGAATTTCTTCGCTCTTATTAAATTTAAGTTTAATCTTCTTTGTTTAAAAACAAAATTTACATTTTTATTACGCTTCAAGCATGCAATTATAATAAAATAAAATAATACAATGCTACCTATAAAATTATAAATTTAGGATAGGTAGGTTTTTAAGTAATTTGTGAATTATATATTATGCTACGCCCTTACAGGGTTACCAATGTTACCGTGTATGACCTTATCTTCTTTGTAACCTTTGTAACCATGGTTTCTGCATTAAATAAATAAATAAATGTATATTTGCAATTTATAAAGTTTTGGATAACATTTACCTTTGCAAATGCCTTTATGACAATATCTATCATCGGGACAATCCGTTTTGCCGGTGCATGTAATCTCTCGAGGGCTACATCCATTTGCAGAATTAGCATTTCCTATATAGCCTGTTTTACATTTACATTGTCCTATATGCCGAGAGGCAATACATTCAGCATTTCTTCCGCATTTAAGGTTTTCACATGCATCTAAAAAACAAACAAACCTTGTACATTATAATACTCTTAAAAAGACAATCTTATAATTTCGTCTGCGCTTTTTTGTAACTTCTCATTGAAACAGTTACATTGGTCAGTTTCTAAAATGTATAAGGAACATTATACAGAATTCCTATGGCAACATTTGTGCTATAACATCAGATCAACTGAATAACATATTTTATTGTCATTTATTTTTATAAATGCATGTACTTATGCCAAATTTCTGCCTAATTATACGTCGCAAAGCTGTTATAAGCAACATTTGAAGTAAACAGAACATATTGAAGCTAAATCACCATCATCATATCAGTCTAAAGACGTCCACTGCTGGACATAGGCCTCCCCCAAAGAGTGCCAAAGTGACCGGTCCTGCGCCACCCGCATCTAGCGGACTCCCGCGACCTTTACCAGGTCATCAGTCCACCTTGTAGGGGGCCTACCCACGCCGCGCCTTCCGATACGTGGTCGCCACTCGAGAACCTTTCCGCCCCAACGGCCATCGGTTTGTGACTCCCACTTAAGTTTAGCGATTCGGAGGGCTATATCGGTTACCTTTGAAGCTAAAGAAATGCCTGTAAATATAAAAGTTTCTTTAACTTTGGTTACATTTACCTGTACATTTGCTTATAGCACCGTTAACAGTACAGCGAGCGGCAGCTGGGCAGTCTCTATTATATCGGCATTCCTGTGCTTTTCGGCATCCCTCTTCGTAAGGATTGCCCACTGTTCCGGCAGAGCATGTGCACTGCGCGCGATTCCGTGTATTCTTACATTCAGCTCCGCTGCCGCAACTGTTAGATTCGCACCAATTAATCTCCACACAACCCCTGTACGGATCGCCTGTATATCCTGGTTGGCAATAACATACATTTTTATGATTTTCAGAAGAACAGACTGAATTCTCCCCACAGTCGTTACCCATCAGACATGCTATTTTACACATATTCTTGTCGCACAATTTATCGTCTGTGCAGTCATCGTCAACGTCGCATTGTTTCCTTTTACAGTTTTGCCGTGGATCTCCAAAATATCCAGGTTTGCATGAACAAACGGGTTGATGATCTTGGCCTATACAGTTAGCTTGTCTACCACATGGATGTCCATCACAAACTTTAGCACATTGTGGAATCCCATTTCTGCTCACGATACATTTTTCATCCTCAGCACAATCTTCGTTGACCATACACTGAACTTCCTTAGTGCACACCCTATTCAAGCAGAATTGAAAATCTGGGCAGGTATTATTGGAATCACAAGTTAATCGGCATGATCCTTGAATGCAAACTTGGTCACTTAGGCATTCCCTTGAGCTTTTGCATAAACCTAAAATAAGTAAAACTATTAGTACCTAACTAGAACATATTAAATAAAATATAAAACGATATCTTGTTACAAAAGCGTTATACGTACCTACGCACAAATTGTCAATACATTTAGTTCCAGAAGAACATCTGCTGTCATCTGTGCAGTACTGTATTGGCACGCAGCCCAGAACAGGGTCACCAGTATAGCCAGGGGAACATGAACAATGTCCAATGTGACTTCTAGAAAGACAATTTGCATTTTTTCCGCATGCTCGTGGAATGCTACAGGAGTTTATACATTTATAATTGACGCATGCCTCTTCTGATGTACAATCAGTATCTTTCGTACATTCGAATTTAGTACACTTCGTATGTGGATCTCCTTGGCTATTGGGTAAGCACTCACAAACAGCATGGTGCGATTCCACTATGCACTGCGCGTTTTTACCGCATGGTGATGACTTTTGGCAGGGGCTGACACATTGATTGTTAATACACGTAGTTTTTTCCGAACAGTCATTAACTGAAAAACAATCTCCAGGTAGTTTGCAAGTTCCTTTACTTGCATCTAATATCGTTCCGTTAATACATCTGCATGCGTAAGACCCGAGTGAATTTTCACAATCTGCATTTACGGGACAGGGATTGTTTAAACATTCATTAACATCCTCACAGGCATTGTTAACCAAATCAAAACCACTTGGACATGTGCATGTAGGTTTATGATTTACAATCTTACATGAACCACCTTGACATGCTGAATCGTCGCATTTATCTGCAAATAAAATACAAATCATTTTTATGAGCTTCGGCCACTTATTATAAATATGCGATGATAGTAAAAACTTACCAGAACATTTGTTGCTCCTACCACTGCAATATTTATCATTGGAACAATCTGAGTTATCGACACATTCCACTTTAAAACATCCAATGTTTTTGTCAAGGGGATTGCCGAGATATCCTTTTTTACACGAACAGGAAACTCTATGGTTGATGACTGAACAAATTGCATTAAACCCGCATGTTTTAGTTTGACAGGGATTCTGGCATTTTCCTCGTATACAAGCAAGCAAGCTGTCGCATTGGTCATCCCGTCTGCATTGGTTCGGTAATATACATCCAGTTTTATAAGGGTCACCGATTGCTCCAGTAGGACAAATACATTTGAAAGATCCTATTGTATCTTCACACTGAGCTGATGGGTGACATGGATTGGCTAAACATTCATTGACTTTCATACATTCATCAATAAGTAATCTAAAACCAGGTAAGCATGTGCATGTTGTTGATTCACAATGTTGATTACTAAGGCAATCTGCATCTGATTTACAACCGGGTACACATAATCCAGAACTGCAGTGTTCTCCGTGCAAACAGTTGCTACTAGAGTGACAGATTTTGTGACATTTGTTATCACTGCATTTCTCACCAATCGCGCAGCCAGAGTTATCTTGACAAGGCACTTGGCACAAAAATCCAATACACATATGATCTGGTGGACACTCCACTGACCTACTACACGCACTTGGTTTTCGTACACAGCCTTGTTGAGGTGTAGGTGTTCCTTCAAATCCAAGTGGACATTCACATTTTGTACTGTGATTAATTCTCGAACAAATAGCGTTTGGACCACACACGCGTGATGCAAGGCATGGATTAACGCATTTGTTGTTTATGCAGGATTCATCGCTTGCACAGTCATCATTACCTCGGCATCCAACCAAACATTGACCTCCTACACAAGCTTGCCCAATGCCACATTGTCGATTCTTCGCACACTGTGTCATACAAAAACTCTTAAGGCATATGTCTCCCTGATCGCATTGACTGGAATTTTTGCAAGCAGTTAAACATTGTCCATTATAACATGCATCACCGTCACAGTGAGCATCATTTTCACACGTCAGTAACTTTTTCTTACAAGCGTTACCACCTTGAATACTTTCATACCCTTCGAGGCATAAACAGATTGCCTTCCTGTCCACAATTTTACACAAAGAATTTATACCACATGCCCCGTCACACGGGTTAACACATCGTCCAGCAACGCAGGTTGCTTCTAATGGACAGTCTTCATCACCATTAGGACATTCTCCTTGAACTCGACATGCTCCTCCTTCTAAATCACTCGTTAATCCTGCGGGGCATTTGCATGTATACGATGCAAGATGTGGCTCACATATAGCAGTTTCATGGCAAGGGTTTGGATTGCACACCTCAATTTTCATGCAATTGACCTCTGGTAATGGATCTGCCTTGTACCCACTGGGACATTGACAAGTAATTTTATGATTTTCTGCGATACATACAGCATTATCACCACAAGAATCCTCTGCACATGCGTTCATACATGTATGTGTCATACGATTACACAATTCGTGTGATAAGCAATCTGTATTATATATGCATGGAACCGATTGACAGCCTTTTTCTAGATCATCGGGATTACCGGTAAATGGTCCTGATGGGCACTGACACTTAGCGACGTGGTTATTGGTTACGCAAACAGCATTTGGACCACAGATAATTTGTTGACAAGCCGAAATACATTTTTTGATAGAATAAAAGTATTTACAAACTTCATTTTCTCGACACTGAGCATCATCGACGCATTGATTTTTGTTAATCGGTAAACATCCATCACGGTCGTTCGGATTTCCTATGAACCCTGATAGACACTCGCATTGGCTTTTATGGCGTCTTGTTATGCAATTTGAATTTGGAGGACAATTAAATACCAAACAATTGTTAACACATTTCCTTACACCGAGTACATCTTTTTGACAGGATTTGTTGTCATCACAGTCGTCATCAATTTCACAGCTTGGAGTAGATGGTTGTTCGCAAACAGAACGAATAGGATTCCAACGGAAGTTATCTTTACAATCACAACGTGCACCGTTATCCACTACTTTACATACTTCGTTAGCGCTGCAAGCTATGGTTGAACATAAATCTATACACCTATTCGTAGATGCATCTATGGGTACACACAGTTGTGGCTCGGTACAGTCGCTGTTTCCATTGCATTCAATATCATTTGGCTCGCCATGCTCTAAAAAGCAACCTGATTTAACATCATTTGCTTTACCTACATATCCTTCGGCACATAAACAATGGGCTTGATGGCTGGAGCTGACACATAATGAATTAGGACCACATTGCAACTTACTGCAAGAGTCCACGCATTTTCTTACATTTTTAGCTACTTGAAAGCATATTTCAGTATCTTTACAATCACCATCTGTCATGCATTTATTATCGGGAACACACCCAAGCTGCAAATTATTCGGATTTCCTGTATGTCCGGGTAGACAATGACAAATGCCTTCTTCACAAATTGATTTGGGGCCACAAGATAACTTACGACAAGCATCCACACATCTTGATCTTTCGCAAATGTAGCCATCTGGACAAGTAGCATTATGAGTACAAGTGCAACTATTTCCTTCGGTACATTTCGAAATTGATACATGCGAACAAAGCTCGTATGGGTTGCCAACAAAACGGCTTTTGCAAATACAACTGAAACTCCCTGGGGTATTGATACAAATTGCATTCTCAGCACACGGTTTAGAGCTACACTCGTCTATATCAATGCATTGTAGATTTGGGTTTCCAATATAACCTGGCGGGCAGAGACATTCCACATGTGATCGAGTTTGTTGACAAACAGCGTTCCGACCGCAAGACGCTTTAGCACAAGTAATTTGCCTGCGGGAGAGACATTTTGAATATGGGTTTCCTGTAAATTCTTTATTACATTTACAAGCGTTTGATGGTCCATAAACACAATGTGCATTTTCGCCGCATCCTGGTTCGCAAACTGGTGGTGAAATAGCTGAAACATAGTTTTTTTTTTAATGTGAAACAAGTATTAATATGGGTATGAATGAATTAACATTGAATGTCCCTTTAGGTACACTTACGTGGCATACATAACAAATCAGGATTTCCGACAAAGAAAGCATTACACACGCATTTGCCACTTTCCTCATTGCACGAGGCGCCCACTCCGCATACGACCCCCTCACAGCGCTGGCGACACCGTCCCGCCACGCAAGACAGCGGCTCCTCACATGGTGTGCCCGGCCCGCACACGTCTCTTCGACACGAGCCCCCTGGGAATGGATTTCCCACCATACTCTCGGGGCACACACATGTTGGCCCTGACTTTGATATTATACATTGGGCACGAGAGGCGCATGAGAACGAATCGCAACCTGAAAATTGATTGTTACCTTTACAAAGGCCCGTGGGCAGTTTGACAACAATTTTTATTATATTCATAATTGACTTTATTATTTACCAGATATGCATTTTCCGCCTTCCGGTTTTGTATATCCGGGGTTGCAGCGACACCATGCTGCGTGATTATCGACCTCACAAAATGCATTAGGTCCACAAGAAACGCTTGCACAGGGTGATAGGCAACTACGATTCAAGCAAGATAGGGTATTGGGGCATTCATTATCTGAACTACAAAGTTGTTTTTGTGTCGGCTCTTCCTCGACGCTACCTAAAAACAGAAAAAGGAAATCATAGTTATTCGTAGGTAGTTAATTATTACCGAAGACTCTCAATACAAAGAGAACATTTAACACAACAATGTTATCATCAAAACCCAAAAGAACATTATATAAAGATTGTTTTTTTCCTTCCGGCCGCCATGGCAACTAAGTTTCGCAACCAGTTGTGATGCAAGACTTTTTATTCTTTTTCCGCAACTAGTTGCCATACAAGACTTATTTTTCTTTCTACGCAACTGGTTGCGTACAAAGAATTTTAAACAAGATTAATTGCGACAGAAGGATGTTTTTTTCGTCATATGCAACCATTAGCATAATTCAAAAATAAGCATGGGACATTCGAGTTGGCAATGTCACGGTGTTTTCAGTCCCTTGTAATCCTTATAAACGTCAAAAATAAAGCAGCACAACAAGAATACGTGTAATATCTTCAGTTTGTATTATTCATAAACAAAATGTTGAAAACCTAAATTCCAAGCAGACCCAAGTGTGACTAATGTCAAGATGATCAATGACTGCATATTTTTCTTTTCATGACGGTACATTTGGCCATAACTACATCATTGAAATAGTTTGAATATAGATTGACTAATTACGAAAGTTCCATACCAAGAATAAAAAATCCTCCACCGCAACTGGTTGCGGAACTCAGTAGCCATGGCGTACTAGTTGCGTAGAAATAAAAATAAGTCTTGTATGGCAACTAGTTTCGGACAAAGAATAAAAAGTCTTGCATCACAACTGGTTGCGAAACTCAGATGCCAATGGCGGCTGGAAGGGTTTTTTTAGGGTTCCGTACCTCGAAAGGAAAAAACGTAACCCTTATAGGATCACTTTGTTGTCCGTCCGTCCGTCTGTCAAGACCCTTTTTCTCAGGAACGCGTGGAGGTATCAAGCTAAAATTTATATCAAATACCCAAGTCTACTGTCCCTTGGAGCTGTGAAAAAATCAAACTTCTAAGCCAACGCAAACAAAAGATACAGCCGTTTATGCCGCAAATTTTCGAAACTCGCAAGGGAATCAAAACCTACAGGGTACTTCCCGTGAACTCAGAATCTTGAAATTTGGTACGAAGCAACGTCTTATAGCACAGATAAAGGAAAAATTGCGAAAACCGTACATTTTTAGTTACATCATATAATAAAAATATTTTTAATAATTTACTTATATACCTACAGGTTTGTACGGAACCCTCGGTGCGCGAGTCCGATTCGCACTTGGCCGGTTTTTTTTACTGGGAAAATACATATACCGAGTATTTTGAAATACAAAAGGAAAGACGCGCATTTGAGATTTATATCACTATCGAAATCTAAGAATTACTATGAGTAGACAAATAAATTTAATGAATTGACCTGTTTTTATTAATTTCCACCACCCACTTTTAAACCGACGGATTGTGGACATACTTAAAAGAAAATATGTTTTCTAAATACATTACTTGATTTTAGAATTGGCAAAAATTATGTTTATAGTTTTTAGAATGCTATAAATTATTTGCAAGGGGTTTCTGATATCCACTGAGCTACAAATATACTCACATCCAGTCTTATAAGGATCTCCAATCATATTTTGAGGACATTCGCACTGAAAGCCACCCTTTTTGTCGTGACATATCGCACCATACGCACACGGTGCGCTGTGACATTCATTTCTATTTGTACAACCCGTGTACGGATCGCCCTCGAATCCCGCCATACACATGCACCTCGGAGGGTCACTCGGTGTACACTTGGCATTAATTCCACAAGTAAATCTCTCGCATGGGCTTTTGCACTTTTGGCCGTCAGTGACATCTAGGTAAAACGGTGGTGGACAGATGCATTTTCCAGGTTCGATACATTTTTCATTTGAAAAGCAGTCAGAATCACTAATACACCGTTTTTGATTTAAGCTGCAATGGCCAGTAGTGATATCTTGTCCATAACCTGGCGGACATTTACAGATAAAAGAACCAATAGTATTCATACATTCCGCACCGATTCCACACACAGGCTGACCGGCGGTGCATTCATTTATATCTTCGCATGAACCATCGAGAGTTTGAGAAAATCCAGCAGGACAAGCACAGTAACTAACTCCGTCGGAAATTACTATACACTCCGCCCCCTTCCCGCATTTATTATCTTTTGAGCAGCCAGACAGAACGCAGTTTCCATTCACGACTTTATATGGTGGCTGGCACTGGCAGTTAATATCATTGCATACTTCACATAAGTTATATGGGTTTCCACTATATTCTGAAGGGCATTTGCACTCGTAACTGCCTGGTAGATTTTTACAGATGGCGTTTAGACCACATGGCGAGTGTCCATTTTGCGTACATTCATTGATGTCTTCACATAAACCCGTTTCTTTACTTCGAATGTAACCTTGAGAGCAAATGCAAACATTCTCTGCGTCGTGTGATATACATTGTTCGCCAAGAGGACATGGATTAATTTCACTGCATTCACTTGGCATTTTTCCTGGTACACAGCCATCCACATATGGATCACCGTGGAAACTGCCAGGGCATTCACACTGGAAGTTTCCGGGTAAATTTGTACATACAGCTCCAACACCACACGGATTGGAAACACACTCATTAATATCCTGACAACCTCCGACAGATGATGGGTTCCCAGTGAAACCGCTGTGACACGTGCATTGAGCCGTTTGATCAGTCAGAAGGCATTCCGAGTTGCTCCCACAATGTAAAGATTCGCAAGGATCTATAAGAACAAAATAAATTATTCATTAATTGCAGTTAGTTCCACCGTCCTATACATACCTATTACCTTTATAGTATTTTATGCAACAGTTGTATAAGAGAGGTCAAAAAAGGCGAGTGGCGTGGGTTACAATGTGAGCCGAAGGCGAACATTGTAAAGAAAGACGCCACGAGCGTTTTTTGACTTAGTTATACAACGTTGCATACAATACTTTTTCTACGACTAGCTACTATGTAATAAAATGCAAAATTAAACAAAGAATAAATGTTTCTTAAACTTTGCCGTATAGGTGCCGAGATTTAGTAGGCAACAAATTTTCGGTCACTGCTTGTGGGCTGCCGGTGTATTTCTTCTGGTGTAGAAGCAATATTTTCATCGTCATCCATTTTTATTACTCTTGAGAAACACCAACTATTTTGTAGCAAGCAAACTCAAACAACAATTTATAAAATAACCGGGAATTCGGGAAACATGAAAATGAGACAAATGGGTGTCTATGGTTAACTTTGTTTTTAATTGATGTCAACTTGCCAGTACTGCCATATTAAGAATAAAGGTTTTTCCTAAGTTAGCAGCAATGCCTTTAGTTCAAAAATTTCTAAAAAGTAAAAAAATTCAGTGGTTTGTTAAGTTGGTAGTACCTAATGTATAGGTTTAGAAGCGTATGGCTGCTAAGCGTATCGTTTTGGCGACATAACAGCACGGTTGTGCCGTACTGTTATGGGGAATAGAGTATAGACTTTTCGGCAAACTTATTTTGTATGTCTTTATATTAGTATTCGTGACTATGTAAATGACAGATAAAAGTACAGGAGTAGAAAAAGTACTTTATTTAATAATGTATTGCTTTTGACGTAGATTGTAAAGGTGATTTTAATAAATAATTTCATTTGTTACAGTCAGAAGTAGATATTATACAAGTCATGACACGGCTCTATTTTTAAGAAAGTATGGTCATGTCTGGTATAATTGAGCTGTCCTTTCGTATCTGCTGCTGACTGGATATAATTATTTGTATGTAGGCTGACACTTCAAAAGTTTTACTTACGTCTACATTCATTGCCAACATTAGGGTCTGGGCACAAACATCTTGAGTTTGGATCGCATATGGCGTTTCCGGGGCACTCATCATTATTTCTGCATAAAAGAATTTCAGCACATCGGATTCGTGGGTCAGGATCGGGCACCGTGCCTTCGGCACATTCACAGCTATATGATCCATCTCGATTAATACATTCTGCGCCTAAGCCACATGCCCCTTCACTTTGACATTCATCAATATCTATGCACTGTTTGTATGCATCTCCGGTGTAGCCTTCCGGACACTGGCACGTAAAGCTACCAAATGTGTTGGAACATCGCGCATTTACTCCACAACGACCAACAGGTCCAACGGACGTGTCACATTCATTAATATCAATACAACCGGCTGCTATGTCTGTAGGATCGAAAGTCCATCCTTCGTCACATACGCAATAAGCTTCAGCGCCATCGGGTTTGCAATAGGCATGATCTCCGCATTTCACATCATCGCAAGGGGCACGGCATTTTACTTTCGGTGGCGATCCTACGAATCCAGCAACACACTCACATTCGTAAGACCCGAGTGTATTAATACATAAAGCATTTTCTCCACATGTAGACGTTTTCGTAACACATTCATCAACATCAATGCAAACGGATCCCTTTGCGTCAAATCCCTCTTTACAGAAACATTGATCCTCTATACATTCGGCGTTATTTGTACAGTCAAAATTAGATTTACATAGCGTATTGACATCGATCTGAAAGAATTTAATAGTTGGAATGTCAAATTAAGTACATTGTGAACTTGTGAATGTTAACTCAATTACTAAGATGATAAATAATAACAAAGTGTCCGTGAAATCAATCTATCTATACACATAATGAAACCTTTAAGATTAAAAAAAAACATTACACATGATAGCGGGGAATTTGGCTCAAAGATCAAGAATAAATAAGGTTATTTCTTTGAATTACCTGTTCGCAAGCAACTTGTGGGTCTGGTTTTCCTCTATATCCTTGGGGGCAGACGCAATTGTATCCGGGCACAGCATTCTCACAGACAGCGTACGTGCCGCAGGGGCGTTCCAGTGCAGCGCACTCGTCGACGTCGCGGCAGCCGTGCGGCGCGCGCGCGTCACCCGTGTACTCGGGCTCGCACGCGCACACGAAATTGCCCACCGTGTTGGTGCACACGGCGTGCTCGCCGCACACCCTCTCGCTACTCTTACACTCATCCACGTCTGGTGTAACAAACAACTCACGTCTAAATTACATCTACCGCCAGCGAGCCTCGTCTAAAGACATACGCACGCAATAGGAACGCCGACGGCCACTACGAAGAGCAAGAAACAGGAGAACAGACGACTGAACATAAAACTGTGTTAGAGAAGTCGACCGATAGTCGTGAAGTAGAAACTGGAAGGAAGAAATTTCATCTAATAACACAACATAAGTATTTCACGAACAAGGATCCGTCAATGCCTCGTGTCGCCAACATAGAAACAGTATATTAGGTACCTACAGATGTCTTCAGGCGGTTGTCTTTTGATCGCCGATGCGAATACACCAACTCGCTGAAAATTGGTTCGTTACATTTGTCGATAAATGTTTCGAATGAAGTGATAATTAGTAAAAGCGTGAAGCTACCGCGCGTCCGGATACGGTAGTGTTCAGCGCGATTCGTTACACGCGACCGGTTACAATACCACAAAGCGTTAGACCACACAGTAGTAGAGTAGGTTAGCGGTTCGTTTAAGGCTTTTTGGTTTGCGTCGCTCACCAGTGCATCCAACGTCGGGATCGCCTTGGAAGCCGGGCGGGCAGACACAGCGGTAAGCTCCAGGCAGGTTCTGACAGAGAGCTCCGCGCCCGCAATGGGCACGCGCGCACGCATCCAGCTCCTGGCAGGCGACGCGCGGGTCACCCTCGCTGCCGGGGGGACAACTGCACTCGAACCCGCCCTCCACGTTCCTGCACGTCGCGCCTGTGCCGCACGCCGACCCGCTTGCGCACTCGTCCACGTCCACGCACTAGCCCAATCAAAAAGTACTTAACGTTATGCATGCTACACGTACCTACCTAATTATCGCTATTAATTCATCAGTTAATTGTCGTACTTAGGTATTAGTAGGTAAAAGGGCAACGAACGGTCTACGTAATTAATTATATTTTTTACCACGACTGTTAGCAAACAAGCGTACAGCCTGTTGTTAGGTGGTCACCGTAGCCTATATGGACGCTTACGACCCCCGGAGGTGTCACAAGTGCATTGCCCACCCTTAACACATGTACGAGTATACACCCCTTCCTTGAAGAACCAATACTTAATGAACCTAGTCCCTCGGGAACACTCCGTACCTTCATATTTACTTAAAAGGAAGTAAATAATCACTAAGCATAGGTATGTATGTGTTTTTTCTCAAAAATGGCCCGCAAAGTGTACATTAGTCGCTCCATATTGGAAGGTAAAGTGTATAGTTTCAGGTCAGATCAAAATTATGAAATAAAAAACATTGCAGGCCGCCTGGAATGTTACATATAAATTCCTTTATTTGTCGAGTACCAAACTTTTTAAAAAGTTGAAACCGGCATCGGCATATAAAAGACGGCACATGTCGTATTCAGCCAATTCAACTCGTATTTTTCTGTTGCAAACGCGACGTTTTTCTATGTGTCTCAAATAGTTTGCGTTTTTCGGTGGAAAAATACACTTGCGATTCGGTTTAAAAAGAAAAACGGCGGGAAATGATTAATATTTTCACGTTGTGTAACGATATTTAAAGTTTATTATTCCCCCATTTTTGAGAAAAGCACTATATTAGCCTCAGCCGGAATGGAAATTGCAGGCTTCGTATTATAATTAAACGGACTCGCAAGCTCGTCCGTTTAAACAAATTCTCAGCCTGCAATTGCCTCCTTCCCGGCCACGGCAATAATATACTATAGCGTTGAATCGTCGTGATTAAGAAGTCATAATAACTTACACCATCAAATGGACTCCCAGTGTAACCAGCTAAACAAGCACATGTGTAATTTCCTGGATAGTTTTGGCAGATAGCGTTGATTCCACAAGCGCCAGGTCGCCGACATTCGTCGATGTCTGAAATAAAGTGATAGATTTATGAAGCCATCAATGGATACTTGGGCCAATCAACATTTTTCTGTCGCTAGTCGCCGAAGTTACGATCCCTGGGACACTTTTTAAAAATGATTTTATTGGTTTAAATCCACCGAATGTAGGGATTGGTTGGCATTTTTCATGGACCATCTTGTAAACGTCTTAGAATCACATATCATTAAAAAAACCGGCCAAGTGTAGCAGGGCGCAGTGTAGGGTTCCGTAGTTGCTGGGGGACAATGGGGGGAACCTTGACTCTAGCAAAAAATAAATTAGGGCTTTAAAACGCATATGACGCAAACAGATCAGATCCCTGAATCGAAAAATGGCATTCGAGAACCCATAATATTCTTGGTAAATCCATGGTGTGGGGTATCCAACGATACCCCACACGATGGATTTACCAAGAAAAAAAATTACATGCCCACTTTACGTGTATGGGAGGAACAATTTTATTTTTTATTTTTATGTAGGTTTTTTAGGTACGTGTAGGTCATTTTGTCAGTGTGATTGATTTATATACCCATTCCAAATTACAGCTTTCTAGTAGTAAGGGCCACTGTTGGGTCCTTGCTTTCTACGGAACCCTAAAAAATCGGACTCGCGCACGAATGGTTCCGTACCATTATCTATAAAAACGAGCAAAAAAATCACGTTTGTTGTATGGGAGCCCCCAGAAATATTTATTTTATTCAACTGTCTAGCTATCACGGTTCATGAGATACAGCCTGGTGATAGGCGGACAGACAGACAGACAGATAGAAGGACGGACAGCGAAGTCTTAGTAATAGGGTTCCGTTTTTACCCTTTGGGTGCGGAACCCTAAAAACGAAGAAATTGTGTCCTTCCAAACGGGCAGAATAAAAACAAGAAACAGTTGATAGACCCAGTTAAAGATTCCGGTCAATAGACACTCTGTTTCTTTTTCCAAGTCGATTAAATAATACATGGAGTATTGTTTTCTTCTTGTACAGTCAGCAGCAGAAGCAGTTATGCAAAATAATCTACACAGTTCTTATTCTCTTAACATTAGAGTCTTGTGTACTTAGGTCTTCTTGAGCACTAAGGTATGCGTAGCTACTTTTGCTGCTGGCTTTTGCTACTTGTGCATCTACCGTAAAACCTAATGAAATAAATACCTCGGCACTCTTCCTCGCCATCGCCTTCGAATCCACGATTGCATTTGCAGATGAAATGGGCGGGCAGGTTGCAACATTCAGCGTTCGCAACACACCGTGATGCCACTGCTGGGTCTTCACATTCGTTTATATCTAGAGGTTACAAAAGTGAGATATACGATCACATACTTTTTTAAGTCATTGTACACAATAGCGCAAGTATAAAACATGAGTTTAAAAGTCTTTGTACTAACCTCTGCAAGTGAAACCATCGCCTTCGTAGCCTGGGAAACAGGAACATTGGAAACTACCCACCGTATTAGTACAGTGAGCAAAAACATCACATGGCCGTTCCTTACATTCGTTTACATCTAAAACAGCGATAGGCACGGTAATTAAGTTGTCGTAATGATTTAATAAATCAACTCTATTGTTTTGTATTCTGTAAAAAAAGTTTGAAAGATAAAGATAGGATTTAGAACACTTACCGGCTTCTTGGCAATTGCATCCTCCGAAACCGTCGTTACAATGGCACACACCGTTCAAGCAAGCTCCGTTTATACACTGCGCGCCATCTTCTTTGGTACAATCGTCTAAAATGTTGTACAAACAATATTATAGCATTTAAAGTACATCTCTAATAAATTAAAAACTCATGAGAATGTGTTTTTAATTTATTAGAGAGAGAGGAGAGGTTTTACACTATCTTCTAACAATTACTAAAATACATACACTACGTACAGGTACAGTCAGGGGTGTTAATATACGTACATAAATAAAGACATAAATATCCGGACACGCCTTTATGACATTGACAATAGAGTCCTGTATAGATATTTATGTATATACGCATATTGACTGTAAATTTTTTATACATTTAGATAAAATTCATCATCTACATTCCAATTGCGATTCATTTCGGTAACTAGTTATTTGTGTCTCAAGGGAGAAAAATGATGTATTTACGGCGAGGATTCTACATTGAATCCAGAGTGTAGCGAAGGATTCTACGATAGAATTCTGAGCGTAGCGAGGGATTCTAAGTTAGAATCCTGAGCGTAAAGAAGTATTCAAGCGTTAACGCCCATGACGAAAATAATTTTGCTCCTGAGTGACACTTGCAATTTTTCACACTGACTATTAGGAAAATTTTACAGTCATCGATAGTTTTGATTTCAGTAAAACGTATAATTTATTGTTTTTTTTTTTATATTACGAAAAATTCATAATTTTTCATATAACGTTGTTAGTTAAAACTTGAAATAAGTATGTTCGTTTTTAATCGATTACGATGAAATTACAATCGATTATTTTATTAAGATGTGTTCAATTGGCACATTGCAATAATGCTACATGCCAATGAATAAATTAAAAAAGTAGCTTGAACAGAAAAGTAGCATTTTGATCCCTCTCGTCGTAGACCAAAACTTACTTTTCCGAATGAAAGGTGTGAAAAAGGTATTGATTGACCGTCTACTTTCCTATTATAAATCGAATTTAAAAAAACTCAATAAACTCACCTGTGCATTTCAGCTCCGTCCTAAGTTCGTCGGAAGCCTTATAGCAGTCTGGCACACCGTCGCATAATTTCGATAATTCATATAATTGTAATATTTGTGTTGATTCGTTTACTTGACAGCCAAAATAGCCGTCTTCTAAATTTAAGAAAAATACTTCTCGTTTTATTCCTAAACCTATTCCATATTGGCCTTCTGTCGCTACCTGTGAAACAATTGAAAACATTTTCACACGTCTCACCTATTTGGAAATAACAAAACCCTTTCTAATTTGCGTCTTCAATTAACTCCTCAAGATTGCAACAGTGGGTATCGAAAAATACGTCATCATTCTGGACACTAGAGTAGCCTTAGGTACAACTTCGTTTTCCTTCCACGTAAACTAAACGTTATCTCAAGCAGATACTAACTGTTACAAAAACGCAGTTATAAAAAGGATCGTAACGGTAATTCCTGTTTCTAACAAGTAGAATAACAATAAATCAAGGTAATGCAAATGTATTAAACACAGCGGAAGCTGATATCCGTTGGTAATGAAATGTTTAGAAAGGTCAAATAAATTTTAATAGTATTTCATATAATCGTTACACAATAAGGGCTCTTAAAGTCGAGTACCGTGTTTAGGCCACGAGGCTTGCCGAGTCAACAAAAATAATTAAACAGACTTAGTATCTAAGAATGAAAATCTAAGCCCTGGTGAAACGAAGTGTAAGTCAGAGGTGCCGGCTCAACGTCGTTGATGTCTTTTATATTGGGGTCAACGCGACGTCCTATTGGTCAAATGCATTATAGTTCAGTAAAGGTGCCACGTGATTGGTCGAATTTATTTTAGTTGTCTAAAGCGTTGTATAATAATTATTTCAGTTGAGTTGGGAGCTCCATGGAAAAAAAGTATGTGGTTTTAGTTTAGTGTACGAAGTCTTAATTCAAACACTAAAGTATAAAAAATACGACGAGTATAAAAAAGTGATTTTAAAGAGCCTAATGGTGAAATACGCCTAGGCTGTGTGGTATTTTCGGATCCAATTTCTATCGGGCGAACTTTATATTACGTTTAATCGTATAACCATTATGTAGCTTCGTTAGTTGAAGCAGGCCTGTTATCCTCTTACCGCTTCGGTTAACCTCGGCTGTCCCACACCTCCGAGGTGTCGATACAGCCTATCGCGCTGGGAGCGAAACCTCAAGTGCTAAAAAGCGGCAAGCGCGTGCTAGCATGGCAATTGGCAACCCCCATGATTTGAATTTTTTAGCAGTCAAACATCCGTTTTGTTAGTCAAAGGACCTGTACGTAAGTACTATTATTTATTCTGTGGTTGAAGTTCAGAACTATTGAATAATGATTACACAAAATTCGCTCAATAGAAAATGGAACGCAAATTCCTAAAATTGGCCCAGGCCTACCTACCCTTAATAGTAGGTACATTGAGCCACAAGTACGGTAAGAGATTGTTTATGAACGAGAGTCTATTAGATGCCTGACGCCGAAGGCCGAGGGCTTCGATATCTCAAGTTTGTAACATTCTTACCGTACGTGTCGCGTGTGCGTGTGTTTTTCATCACATTTACGAGGAAATAAATAACTACAAAAGACGAAAAATCTATGCGATCTGAGACTTTCTTTTTTACCGCCTGTGGTGAGTACAAAATGTTATATCTCCTTAGCCAATAATAGCTTTGCTACACTATGGTTAGGTATGACGTTATAGTACATTACATACCTAGGTCGGTGAATTCGTGAATGCCCCAGATCGCAGGTGTTTGAGAAACCGAACCGAAGGTGAGGGCCATAAATATGCGATCTGGGGCTTTACGAATTACTGCCTGTGGTTTGTCTAAAGTTTTACGTCTTGCCTTGGCCAAGGAAGTGAGAATTTCTCCTGAAAATCCCACTTACGGCCTAGGGTGACGTAAAAAATATTACTACAACGCACATGGCATCCGTACCAACTTTTATACTAGGTACCTACATATTAGAGTATTGGTACTTACATGTGTTGTTGTGACTAAAAGCGTCCAAACCACTAGCGGTAAGGTGTCTATATACATGGTCTCTGAAACAAAACAAAGGGACAGTTATTAAAAAGGTCACTATTTATTTAGCTAGGTATTTCTATAAAATTAATTTGTCTTAATGATTTACGTAAGACCATTTCAAAAAGAGTGAAGGTCGTTTCAAAGCAAAGGCTATCCAATGGCTATCCAACGTGGAAATGCCGCCAGTATTATGGGCACTTTTTCACCGGGAACGGCAAGGATATTAAGGTATTTGTGGTGTATTTGTAAAATTGCTTTTTGTAGTAATTATCTAAAGATTCCTTTTCGATTTAAAAAAAATTATAAAAAATAAACATTGTTGTCTAAATATTTATGTAAATGTACGGTCGAGGAAATTGAAGGTTTGGCACATGTCAACTCTATTTTAATGACGTTAAGGTCCAGAAGTGCTAAACATTCAATTTCCTCGACTGTACAATACCCTACCACTGCGCGTGGCCCGACACGCACTTGACCGGATTTTTGTTGGAATCAATGGACATGTTGAGTTCTCGTCGTCTTTCTCAAAACGGCTGCGGCTCGGTTTGTTTTTTCGACTCTGCGTGCGTGTGGGCCTCGCTGTACCTTGTAAACATTTCTATTATTTTTCCATAATTTGAAATTGTTCGTAAACTATAACTTCATCCAAGTATGTTTCATTGGAATTTGGACGAAAGTTTGCTTTACCACGTCTTACTCGTTAACTTATAATGCCTAATAGGTACTTAACTGGCATAGTTTTCCTTTTGACTTCATTATATAGGTATATTACAGTCGTGATTTTTTTCTCATACCCAATAGTGACTATTTAACTGCGGCGGGCGGCACACTTAATATTTGCAAAAATGTGTACTATAAAACTTAAAATCACGTAAACAGATCCCGGGGTCGAATCGAAACATGATACCTATAAATAAAAGTCCACGATTTTTTTGTACGAGTTATTGAACGAGACCCCACATAAGAAAAACATACATTCCCACTAGTACCTACACTATAGGTACTCGATAGTTATTTTTAGTTATTTTACAACTTTGTCGGCGTGATTGATGTGTACTACTTACAGGCTCTCTAGTTAAGTAGTAAGTAAGGGCCACTGATCAGTCCCCGGACAGTGGTGGCTGTGGCTGCAAGACAGGTAACCAACTTTCGGGGGAATCAGGGTTATGAGATATTTCTACCCACAAAAAACTTCACGTTGACCGTTATCTGCGCTATGTCATTCGGGGGATTAATGCACTAGGGCCCTCCCTCACCTCTTGCCTCTGCGGACGGCACCCTTATGGTGCGACTCCGTCCGTCTGTCTTGTCTGTCTGTCACAAATATCTCAGGAACTACTTATGCTATAGAATAGAAGTACAGTCAAGAGCAAGAAAACGGTAGGTACACTTTGTTTGCAATTTCCAAACACCTACCTACTTCTTTTTAGGGTTCCGGACCGAAAAGGTAAAAAAACGGATCCCTTATGGGTGCGACTGCGTCCGTCTGTAGATATGTCTGTCACAAAGTCAAATATCTCAGGAACTACTATGCTATCGATTTGAAATTTGGAATAGTTGTAAACAAAGCTAATCCTCGTGTATGGAAAAAAAATACTTTTAATTTGTATAAAAAAGGGCGGATAAGAGGGGGGCAAAAATTTAAAGTTTAGTTAGTAGGCCAAGTGGGGTATCATATGAAAGGGCTTAAATTGTTCATTCTAAAACAGTTTTTCTTTTTTTTGTACAATGGTAAAATTTTGATTTATAAAGAAAAATGTGGAAAAAAATACCATTCCCCCCTTATCCCCGAAGTTAATCAAGCGAAAAATTTGAAAATAATATTTATGATTAATATTAACGTGAATATTACCGGAAAAGTATAACGAAACATCTATCTAGCGTATTTTTATTTATTCTTCAAAAATCATATGTTAATTTTTTTTGTAATTTAATACTTCTGTGTTAAAAAAAATCCTTCAAATTCGTATGAAAGTGTTCTGAAAGTACCTTCTAGTAAATAAAAAAAGGATTATCGAAATGAATTCACTTGATAAAGAATTATCGCTGAAAAACCTACATACAGTAAGGGAAATGTATTAACGTACCACCGTAGAACCCTATCGCAATAAGGTGACATATATACCACTCGAGTTTGAGTGACGGCGGCCTGTCAATTGCGACAGGCTTCTACGGTGGTACTTGAATACATTTTCCTTACTGTACAGTCGACGCCAAAAATTCGTTTACACTTTTGCACCTTATTCCATTGCAATAAGGCGAATAGTGTAAACGTATTTTTGGCGTCGACCGTACATACCGAGTTCCTTGGTCGCGCAAGTTAGTAACAAAATGCATCAATTAATAGCGCTGTAGGTACTCATGACTTAACAACACTATGCGTTGTTAAGATTTTTCCAAAATGGGTGTGGCAAGACGGGTGCTGCAGGGATCAGATACCGGTATTTTCACCATACAAAAATACCGGTTTTATTTCGTTCAATTTCGTTCTTGGGTTTATAATATCATTTTTGATTAGATTAGACAGCCTGTGTCTAATAATACGAAAATGTTACCTAAATACATGATAGGGTCCTACATTTAAGAGCCTAAAATAATTCAAAATATTAGACTACTCGGGGACTTTTGAAAAAACCGGTTCCGATCCCTGGTGTGCTGTATGATATTTCGTACGGAACCCTCGATGCGCGAGTCAGACCCGCACTTGACCGGTTTTTTTGCTCTTGAAGGTAAAAAATGTTGACGTCTCTCGAATTTTCTATACACTGTATTCATGTAATGAAGTATAACACATCACCTTTTGTACTCGAGCAATATATGTTGCATTGGATTCAATCCACATCAAAATCTATGCTATTTTATTCAGATCTGAAAACAGTCCTTAAATTTGAAATTTCGAAAGGCAATTGTTGAAAAATTACCATAACAAGGGGGAAGGCCTTATATTCTCCGAAGTTAACCAAGCGAAAATTTTGAAAATAATATATATGATTAATGTAAACGTAAATATTACCGGAAAAGTGTAAGGAGACCTCTATCGTATTTTTTTATATTCTTCAAAAATCAATTGGTAATTTAGTTTGTAATTGAATACTTCTGTGTTTAATTTTTTTCCTTTAAATTCGTAGGAAATTATTCTAAAAGTACCTTCTAGCAAATAAAAAAAGAATTATCGCTGTACAACCAACATACATACCGAGTTCCTTAGTCGCGCAAGTTAGTAACAAAATGCACCGATAAATGGCGCTGTAGGTACTCATGAGCTCATGACTTAACTATACTATACATTGTTAAGATTTTTCCAAAATTAATGGGTGGGGCAAGACGGGTATGTTGTATAAAATTGTGTACGGCACCCTCGGTGCGCGAGTCAGACTCGCACTTGATTGGTTTTTTTTATCTCTTCAATTCAGTACTTCGCACATTTCCA
This sequence comes from Epinotia nisella, assembly GCA_932294315.1. Lineage (NCBI taxonomy): Eukaryota > Metazoa > Arthropoda > Insecta > Lepidoptera > Tortricidae > Epinotia > Epinotia nisella. The sequence goes on along the minus strand of OW028679.1, from coordinate 11,903,947 downwards.
CTTCACCATAAACGAAAGCACCGCAAAACAGAACAAATGCAGGAGTTACTTTAGAAAATGCCGAACTCGCTATATGCGCGCTTGTAATATTTAAGGAGTTCCTCGATTCTTCGTAGATCCCATCATCAGATCTTCATCAAGTTTATAAGAGACCACCGTAGGGTGGTACCCGTAACAGAGACCTATTTTCAATAAAAAACAAAATCGGACAACGTAGTATAGAATTATCGCTGAACATATTTTCAATAAAAAGGTAATAATCTAATAACTGAGAACGGGTTCTTTACATTGAAGTCTGTTAAAAATACCATTGGGTACTATCCTGGGTAAAAAATATATAAATCTATTTAGTCCGTCAGTTAGATTATCAAAAAACATTTTTGTTTTCGAGGGTAGATGTGGTCACCTAAGTGGCGAGTAGGCTATTGTATGTTTCAAGTCAAGAGCCATCTTCTGTGTTACTGTAATAATAGGCATGATGACACATGTTAAAATTGATAACATAGTGTTGCTAAATGGATAGTAAACCATCAAATTTCTATAATAAAGTATAGATTAAAAAATATAATTAATATCATAAAAAGATATGAACCTTGAAAGTTTAGAAAAAACTTGCATTATTTTTTATTGTCCAAGTGTACATTTAAAGCTACCAATAGAATCCTTACGCTTTTATAGAAACAAAATTGTTTGACAACTATGGACCTAAACGCAGTATTTCGCGACCGAATCAGCAATTTACTTGATTTTCCCTACAATTATTAGTTTAAATAGCAACGTGTGACGTCATACTTTTGAGTCAATCAGTATGAAGCGTTTTGGGCTGCCGCCAGCGAGGTCAATCTTTGTGTCAATTTTTTGGGTATTTATGTACTTTAATTGTAGTTGCTCCCATACAAACATTTGATCCTCTCCAAAAACTGGTTCGAATGGCATCGTCAAAAATTTTTAGTCATCATGTCTATTGTTAGGACTAGATAAATATAAATAAATAAATATTACGAGACAATCTTACACAAATCAACCTAGGCCCACGGTAAGCTCAGTAAGGCTTGTATTGTGGGTACTATAGGTGACGATATATATAATAAATAAATACATATAGATACATATATAACATCCATAACTCAGGAACAAATATTCGTGATAACACACAAATAAATGCCCTGACCGGGATTCGAACCCGGGACCTCCAGCTTCGTAGGCAGAGTCACTACCAACTGGGCTACGGGGGCCGTTAGATATCGTTATAGATAGATAGGTAGGTAGTAAATGTAAAACTTAGTGTTCTTACAACAACCTTACGACCAACTATAGTGTTTCTGTTCACAGTAATTGCTAATAGTCGAGGCTTGCGACAAATAAAGGCGAAGGCCGTATTACGAGGTCAAATAACTGTGTGAATTGTTACTATTTCGGCCACTTAATAATGCTCATGAATGCATGTTATAAGTAAGTTCTTATTAGAGTTAGATAGTAAGACGTCTGTATTTACAGCGAATAGCTAAGCATGACGAAGAACGAGCTTGGTTAGTGTGGGTATGTGTAGCCACACCACCAGTGCAATTGCACGCTGCCCAGCTGTAAATCAATGTCGTTGTCCTAGTTCACCTACCTAGTTGTCGCGTCGTCGTCCGCTAAACGTACTCACAGCTGTTAAACACGCGGTTATGTTATATAACTACAACGATATTATGCTTTATCCGCAAACTATGATCAGCGTGAACGTAATTAATGGTGGCGGTTGTGGTGTAAACCTTTTCCACCTTTTCCTTTTAAACCTTTTACTCTCAGTTATGTTTTAACCCAATTCAATAAAAGGAAGGAGGTTCTCACTTTGTCTTCGCTTGTCATGGTATCATTTTTTTGTGTATTTTCAGCAATAATTCTTTACCACTATGTCCGATTTTTAAGAGATTATCCGCAAGGTAGTCCCATATAAATTTGGTAAAGGTCTGACTATGAGATCCATGAAGAATTGAGGAAACTATACTATAGGTAGGCACGTGTATTATATATGTTCTATATCAAACCATACATTCACTCTTAGAAACCACAAATTTGATGAAGTGGAATACTGATGATGACTAAGGCCAATGGAACTCCTCTATGGTGTACGGGACTTAGAATACGATAAGATTTCCTTGACTTTAGCAACTAATATTCATCACCATACGTCGCACTCCAGCGATCATTTTGCGGGCATGTCATTTGGTAAGGTTTACAAAAAACATCTTAACTCACGAGTATATGTATTTCGTATTTGTAACATGCCCGTTATCATGTATCAATCTTACATGTATGTAATGTAATGTGTGTGTATGTGTAATGTGTGAGTCTTGTGTATACTCTTTGAAGAGATAAGCCCATTTAAGTGGCCACTTAAAAAAATCAAATAAATAGCTGACATGCGTCATTAGGACTGTCGTAAAAAATATTAATAATATATTCTTATAATATGCCTAAGTAAGTTGTTAAATCAAATATACTACATACTTAAAGCATACGTAACTGGAGTAGCCTTATGTCGTATTTGCGTACAAAAATGTCTGCCGATGTGGGGGCGGGGGGAGCATCTTAATAGGATATTGAAACTCAATTGTATATTGAACGCTTGAAGTGGTTGAAGGTTTATAATATCAAGTGCTTACAGCAAAATGCGGGCATTTTTATGATCAGTGTTCTCTTGCGATGCGATTTTGTGAATGACCATTAACCTTTTCTACGCTCTGTCAAAGAGAAAAGTTGTCAACCACACGCCAAATCAACAAGACATTTAGTCCGGAGTTAATCCTTATGTTAATGCAAGAAGATTGCTATCGCGCTGGGCTCCTTGACGCATATATCAGTCGTTGGCGTTGAACCTGCGGTGCGGATATATACGTCGCTGGCGTCGAAAAGTGTAATCGATTGTGAAATTGTCTTTGTATGATTTTTTGCAGATTGTGCAAGGTTTTCTTCAGAGTGGTAAGTTACTGAAAGGCTACTTCAGTTATGTATGCTCTAAGACTACATACTATTAAATCTTATTTTTATTTAAAATTGAATGGATATAAAACATAGATAGGTACCTAACTAACGTAGAGCCTTAGTTGCGAAGGTATTAGGAATTGCACATTTCAAATACTAGGGTCAAGAGTAAGTTATCACTTTTGTACCTTATGCCATTGCGATAAGGTGAAAAAATGATAACCTACTTTTGCTGTTGACTATACCAAATACTAAGTAACGAATAGGTGGTAACGAAAATAGATTTTGAGCCGCAGTTCAGGTCCAGATCGCGCAAGACTTTTGGCGGTCGGAGCCAGAGAGGCCGGTCACTGGCTACATGCCCATCCCTCTCCAAATACCGGTACCTTCCTGGATCCGACCTCCCTTCGTCTGGCGACTGGTCTGCGGCTTGGGTCACGGTATGCACTCCACACATATGCCCTTGTGGCACGGACGTGGACCGACTGGGTCACCACGGACTTTGTTGTCAAAAAAGTGGAGGCCGCTTTTCAAGACATGCGACACTTAATGACATTATCCGCCGATCTCTTGCCAACATCAATGTGCCTGCTCTTCTTGAGCCACCTGGCATTGTCAGAGATGATGGCAAAAGACCTGATGGTGTGTCTCTGGTTCCGTGGAGGTTGGGACAGATGCTTGTGTGAGACGCTACATGTGTAGACACACTGGCACCGTCTCACCTCCAACGGACTACTTCTAAAGCGGGTGCAGCGGCGGAATACGCCGAAAATCTGAAATGTAATAAATATAGCGGCCTCGGCAGAGAGTACGACTTTGTACCCTTTGACGTCGAGACCCTCGGTCCGTGGGGTCCCAGTGCGCATAAGTTATTATTTATTTAAACGTTTGGTTGATATAACTGGTGACCGAAGAGCTGGCGGCTTTCTCGCGCAACGCATCAGCATTGCAATTCAGCGAGGAAATGCCGCCAGCATCCTCGGTACAATGCCTCGAGGGCCTTTTTAGGGTTCCGGACCAAAAAGGTAAAAACGGAACCCTTATGGTGCGACTCCGTCCGTCTGTCTGTCTGTCACAAAGTCAAATATCTAAGGAGCTACTAATGCTATCGATTTTAAATTTGGAATAGTAGTAAACAAAGCTAATCCTCGTGTATGGAAAATGATTTTTTTTATATATACTTTTAATTTGTATAAATAAGGGCGGATAAGAGGCGGGGCAAAAATTCAAAGTCTAGTTAGTAGGCCAAGTGGGGTATCATATGAAAGGGCTTGAATTGTACCTACATTCTAAATCAGTTTTTCTTTTTTTTTCTACAATTTTAAAATTTTGATTTATAAAGAAAAATGTTGAAAAAAAATACCATTCCCCCCTCCCCCTCCCCCCCCCCCCCCCCCCTCCCCCCCCCCCTCCCCCCCCCCCCTTATCTCCGAAGTTAAACAAGCGAAAAATTTGAAAATAATATATATGATTAATATTAACGTGAATATTATTGGAAAAGTATAATAATCTAGCGTATTTTTTTTTATTCTTCAAAAATCATGTTTGTTTTGTTTGTAATTTAATACTTCTGTGTTCTGAAAGTACCTTCTAGCAAATAAAAACAAGAATTATCGAAATTAATTCACTTGATAAAGAATTATCGCTGAAAAACCAACATACATACTCTACATACCGAGTTCCTTGGTCGCGCAAGTTAGTAACAAAATGCACCGATAAATGGCGCTGTAGGTACTCATGACTTAACTACACTATGCGTTGTTAAGATTTTTCCAAAATTAATGGGTGGGGCAAGATGGATGTGTTGTAAGATATTTCGTACGGAACCCTCGGTGCGCGAGTCAGACTCGCACTTGACCGGTTTTCTTAGATTTAACTTAGTTTTAATTTATTTTAGTTAATGTTAATCATAATCTTGTATTTACTTTCAATAAAAAAAAAAAGATATTGACATCTCTATGTCAAAGAACTATAATAACATAGGTACTTCAAAACAATACGCACTGGTCAATAAGCACAACTGTGTTAAAACGAAGTACCTGATATTGATGACAAGGTTTCTAACATGGATGACACAGTCTACTATTACGTAAGCTCTTAAGGTCGCCAGACACAAACAGAACTATAATCTTCAAACATGGAAACCTTGACATATTTATCATTACCTACGTGGAAAAATAGCGAAGATGTGATTTTTTCGATAAATGATATTACTTAATCTGTGATGTAACATACAAAATAAACTAAATATAAGAAATATTTACTGTGCCTAGGTACTTCCACTATCAACGCGACGGTGCATCGTTCATATGGTAAAAGTTAAAGTAAAAATGTTGAATCAAGCTTTTAATGGCGACTTTACTTTTTTACGCACACTTTAACGAGCTTACAGCTTACACGGCGGATTTTTATGCGTGATTTAGATTTTCTTATAGGACGTTTTTCGGTCTTCATCTTCAGACGAAGTTGATAGTAGGTACTTTCAATTTTAGTTATACACTGCAAATTTCAGTACGTTTGCTTTTTTCATTTATTCTATAGTAGGTAACACTCGTTCCCTATATTCAATAGGTACATCATATGTTCAGTCAAATTGACGACAAAAAAACCGGACAGGTGCGAGTTCAACTCGCGTGGTGAAGGTTCCGTATATAATACACAAAAATAATTAGAATTTTCCCGTTACTTTGAATACTCAAACTTCTTATAGGTTTTCCTGTAATCTTAAGGCAAGTAACTATTTGCCATATTTTTTTCAGAATTTTAAGCCTAGTAGTTTCGGAGATAAGGGGGGGAATGGTCAATTTTCTTCTTTTTTCCTAAATTACTTCAAATCTGTATTTGCTAAAATTATTTAAAAAAACTGGGATGCTTACAACAACTCCTTTCATTTGATATGTCACACAATACAGTTTGCGAAACTTTTTTTTTAATTTTCAAGTTGCCCCCCAAAAGTTGTTCAGAATTCATTAATTTACTTTACGCGTCTATCGTTGGGTCACCAATTTACACATGTTTACCAAATTTCAACTCAATCTGTGCAGTAGTTTCGGAGCAAATCGGCTGTGACAGACGGACTAACAGACGCACGAGTGATCCTATAAGGGTTCCGTTTTTTTTCCTTTGGAGGTGCGGAACCCTAAAAAAATACGTCTCTATAACCATAACAATACAATACGAACAGAAGATAGATAAGCTACCGATGATCCGGGGTTTGAACGAGTACGTATTTAAATGAAAATAAGGAATAGCAAGAAAATCAATAACTACCGTTATGGTATGTACAGACATAACACACCCGTAGCGCATTGTTACACTTATTTAGAAAAAATACTGTATCTCAGTGGTTGGGTACATGATGTTCTTTCCATTCTATAGGTTAAAATGCAATAATTATCTATACTATATATTATCTATAGTCTAAATGAAATGTAAGTTTTGTAAGTTTGTGTGTAGAGAGTAATCTCCGAAACTCCAAACCGCTTTTTAAAAAACTTTCATCTGTAATACCTGCTGCGTCATCTCAGAGTTTTAATCCTCAACGAAAGGGAATACGCCTACACGACTAGCTTTTTATCTTTATCAAAAGAGAAAGTGGCCACACCTTTCCCAAAACGTTTCAATCGAATCAGATAAAAACATAAATATAGTGACAAAATAAATATTTAGTAAAATGAAAGATCTGTCGCTACTCACTGACCCTCATCACAGCGAGTATTACGCCACATTATGAGTTGCAAGTGCACGGATAGGATATGCGTTCATGTTGGCGTGTACGACAGTGGTATCAGATCGAGCGTAAAATGCGTTCGGGCGTCCATGCATTCGCTTGCGCCATTCACTTTCACGTCGCAGCGACTGAGCTCGCCGCTGCCGCCGCGGTGCGCAAGGCTCTGCCGCGTACGGCTACAGAAAGTGGGCTGCAAACAATGCCTTTACACCAGTTTCTCTCTTGAGAAAATATTGTGTGTCATCTTATCAACGTCCGCCAGTCAGTCCGTACTCGACAAAACATCGCTTTGTTAGCTGCCGTTTTGTTTAACGTGTGCTTTTCTTTCAATGTTGAATGAATACTGTACGTGCAGGAGTCTTTCAGGTATTTAACAGTTTTAGAAAACTTTACCAGTTTTATGTAAATACAAGTATACTTTTATTCGTTTATGCAAATAAAGATAGGAAAAGCTCGAAATACAATAAAAATATCGTCGTTCGTCATCATATTCCGAATAGTGTCATTGGTCCACATCTGTTTTATATTCCAAGCTCCATTAGTTAAATAATACATTTCGTAACAAAATAGGATTTTCTTTTTAACTATTACTAAACCTAGTTTTGATTTGGATTGGATGGTATGTTATACTTATAATCATTTGTCAGAATGTCGCCGTCGAGTTGACGGACACGTCGGGGAACAGAACGTCGTCATCGTCACTTATTGTGGTATTTTAACTGCTCTTAATTAACACTACCATAAATGCAACAGCTTCGCCGTATTAGTTGCAAGATGCGACTGTTACAGGTAAATCCGGAGACGTACAGTAGACTGTACTTCTAAACCGAGCCTCCGAGCCGAGCCGAAGAGCCGAGAGATGTACTCGCAACATGTCAAAAATACATAGTAATATTGATATTGTGACATGTTATTTTATCCGGCTACCTATCTGAATCACTAAAATTGTTTCCCTACTGTATTGTTTGTCCGAATTATTATTTGTCCTAAAAACCGTTTTTCTCTGAAGCCTTATGAAGATTATCAAGATTATTATTTAAAAAAACCGGCCAAGTGCATGTTGGGCCACGCGCAGTGTTATAGGGTTCCGTAGTTACCTGTCTCTTTTTGTTACATGGCCGCATGGACACGCGCGCGAAATACTCCAGGCAAAATACGGTTACAAACGCAAAATAGGCACGTTGGATTTAGACTTGCGGAAAATGCCCAGTAAAACTAACTAACTAACGGTTTCAAAGAACATTATTTTATAATAGCGTTGTTTTTGTTTATTTCATTTTAAAACGTTATTCTTAGATGCTTTATTCAAGAATCCAACAAACTTTCCACCCGGAAGTAATTATATAGTTTTAAATTAAGCATTAATTGTCTTTTTTTGTTTGATTTACATTGAATATTTTAAAGCAAATGTAAACGAACCAAAATAAAGTTTTTTTTTTTTAATATTCATTCCGAATTTTCAGTAGCTAGTAAGTTTTTTTTATTAAAACCGAGTTTGATAGCGCGTATGGCGACGCTCCACCTTCCGTTGCCACAGTTAAGCGGTGGTATAACGAGTTCAGAAATGGAAGAACTTCTGTATTTGATGAGGCCCGCCCAGGACGTCCAAATGAGGTTACCACGGAGGAAGCGATCAACAAAGTTCGTGATATGTTGATGAACGATCGTAGACTGACGTTGAGGGAGGTAGCTGAGGTATGTGGCTTGTCACTGGAGCGTGCACAAAATATCGTTCATAAACATTTGGGCATGAGGAAGTTCGACGGCCCGATGGGTACCGCGTTTGCTAACAGATGAAAACAAGCAGAATCGTGTAGCTACTTCCAGAGAGTGTTTGGGACTATTAAAGCGTAATCCGAAGGACTACTTTATGCGTTACGTTACCGTGTACGAAACTTGGATCCATCACTATACTCCCGAAACAAAGCAACAGTCGAAGGAGTGGACTTGTCCCGGCGAAAGTGCTCCAAAAAAGAAATACGGTTCCGTCGGCCGGGAAGGTGATGGCGACCGTTTTTTGGGATTCCCAAGGAGTTATCCACATAGACTATTTAGCGAAAGGACGAACACGGGGCAATATTACTCATATTTATTGTCCCGATTTGATGAAGAATTAAAGAAAAAACGGCCCCGGATAATGCTCCGGCCTATTCATCTCACATCGCCAAGGCCAAACTGGATCAATTGGGTTACAAAATACTGCCGCACGCTCCTTATTCCCCGGATTTGGCCCCGCGCGATTTCTTCTTGTTTCCAAATTTGAAATCTTGGCTCGAAGGCAAACGCTTCATGCCAAATGAAGAGGTCATAGAGGCCACGGATGAGTATTTTGCAGAGTTTCCGAAGACATCTTTTTTGGAGGGCTTAAAGAAGTTGGAGACGTTGGGATAAGTGCATAAATTTGAAAGAAGACTACGTAGAACAATAAAAAAATTAAATTAAAATGAAAACCATGGGTAGACTCACTACTTATCATACCACCCTCGTAATTATGATATGTGCTACTACTAGGTACTACCGCGTTTTTTTTTAAAGCTTTTATTTAACTTGCAATGTATGTATGTTTGTTCGGGTGGAATCTTGCAGGTTAAATTTGACCAACTTCCCGGTATCCAATCAAGTTGAAATTTTGTACAATTATGTAAGTCGGATGACAATACAATACTATGGTACCATAAACCTGGTCTGATGATGGAGACGTCGATGATATAAAGCTTGTCGCGAGAATTAGGTACTCGTATATACTCAGGTAAATCTCGCGACAAGCTTTTATATCATCGAAAATGTGTTATGACGTTATAAGTTTATAGTAAAAGTTGTAAAGGAAAAGTTTATTTTATTCTTTTTAGCGCATTTAAATAAAAGCTTGTTAGGGTTCCGTAGCCAAAATGGCAAAAACGGAACCCTTATAGTTTCGTCATGTCCGTCTGTCCGTCTGTCCGTCTGTCCGTCTGTCCGTCTGTCCGTCTGTCCGTCTGTCCGTATGTCACAGGCATTTTACTCGAAAACTATAAGGTGTATTTGATTAAAATTTTGAGGATAGGTGTATTTTGTTAGCCGCTACAAAGTTTTGTAAATAAAATTACTAAAAAAAAATTTTTTAGGGGTGTACTCCATACATAAAACAAAAAGTCAAAAAAAAAATTTTCATCGTGAGCCCACGTGTGGCACATGAATCGATAGGCCTTTAAAAATAACTATAAGGTTTCTCGGGAATTTTTTTGATTAAGTGAATACAGTCAGAGATAATCGCCCCGAAAGTCACTAAAATTCTGTCCCCCCCCCTCTAATTTTTGAACGGTGTATTTTAAAAATATGAAAAAATTCAAGGACACAGCGCTTATTAAGTTCATTCACCGAAAATTGTTTTGAACAAGATCGGATGAAAGGTTTCCGAGATATTGCTGAAAAACTGCCTTCCTCAAAGAAAAGGACGTAAGTGCCGTAAGATTTCTATGACGATACGACCTTTTTACTAAGCACGGAACCCTTCGTTTTGCGTGGTCCGACACGCACTTGGCCGGTTTTTTTTAAAAAACATTTTTTTACTTTTAATTTTTCCATTCCCAGTAGCAGCCATTTAGCCGGCAGGGTGGTGGGGGGACACTTGACTCGAACAAAAATTAGGACTTAAACTTTGGAGTTGAAAAATGGCTTGTAATAGGGTCGTTCTTCTTTTCGACCGACAATAGCCTGTCCTTCGTCTTATTACGGCATCTCATTTGAGTAATGATGTTTACGGTTTTATAATGTTCGAATGAACGTCCATATTATTTTATTCATTAGTGATATTTAATATTTCATTTTCTCTATCTAGCATTTTTTTTTAATGTTTTTTTTTTCGTAGAATGCCGTGACAGAGTGGTAAAATAAAATGTTGTCCCCACTGAAAGAGTCCACTTTGTCACATGTTTTTTTTTAGAAACCAACCGTAAATAAATATTTATATTGGCCAGAAAGGAAACTTTAATTAGTTCTAATGAAGAAACCTATGTATTTTTTTTAAAATCGCACTTCAAAACCACAGTTTTCGATAGTTCAAAAACCAAAAAAACAGAAAAACCTCGGTTCATTGTCGGTAAAAAAGAAGAACGACCCAATATTGTAAATAACCCATAATATTTTTGAATAAGCTATCCAACGATTTTTTTCAAGGTTTTATTCTACCATTTTGTCGGCGTGATTGATTTATACATATACCAATGTCGAATACCAGCTTTAATTTAATAGGGTTTAATTAATTAAAGTAATAAGGGTCGCTGAGCTAAGCCGTAGTACATGCCTCATCTAAAAGGGTTTATTTTTGACTACGGAACCCTAAAAACCTAATCTAACCTAATGGGTTCTACACGATAAATAATTTTAAAAAATCTAAGGTTGATTTCTACCAAACGAGAGGAAACGAGATTTAGTGACTGCGATATGATATGTTGTACACATTTTTTTCCGGATCATTTAATAGTTAATGAAAATAGCAATATCGGAAAGCTCACACTGCATTTGTAATTTTTTCAAAGATGGACGAGGATTTGGCTCTAAACTTTCGTGGATATTAAATCTTGTTTTATAGTATCTAAAACAAAATAAAACTCAAAATCTTACGATGGTTGAACGAGTCAACATAATATTAACTATGTATGAAAGGCGCGTTTAGGCGCGGCCAAGATAAGAATAGGTTGCAACACTAGTAACTGGCCTTAGGCAGTTTGCGTGAGGTAACGGATCTTACCAGCGGACTTACTTCTGGCTCGGTGACTTATCCGTAATTCCAAACCAGAATGAAAATACCTATACGTGTTAACATAAATGTATATCCACCTCGTATTGATGTAAACTGTTAGTGTGTTGGTTGACGTATTCATTGATTGTCGGAATTGCTTTTTAGTATTTAAACGACTTTTCCTGTGGGCCTTATTAATTTTCTACTTTAAGTACTATAATAGAACTGCTAACAAATAAAACGCGTATTATCTCGACTTAGTCCAGGCAATGAACTGACAAATTGTATGGAAAAAATGACAAATTTGGAAATAATTTATAATAGCAAATTGTTTTTATGTAACGGTTATATTATCAATTAAATAGTTACCTAGAGGCAAATCCAACAAAAAATCAGACAATAAAAAATACCTACTTAGCTCCTGAAAAGACGGAATGAATATTAATAATGTTTTAATCTTTATTTTGGTTCGTTTACATTTGCTTTAAAATATTCAATGTAAATAAAATAAAAAAGACAATGAATGCTTAATTTAAAACTATATAATTACTTCCGGGTGGAAAGTTTGTTGGATTCTTTAAAGCATCTTAGAATAACGTTTTAAAATGAAATAAACAAATAAAACGCTATTATAAAATAATGTTTTTTGAAACCGTATTTTGCCTGGAGTAACTTATTATATCGATATGATTTATGCCAGCGCTGTAGACGTGTATTGCGATGGCGCTCACACATAAACTTTATATTTACGTATCCCTAAAAAACTCCACGTATTCACAAGGTATTATTCGCAAGTAGGTAATAATGTTTGTTTCTTACACACTTTTCAGTTTGACAGCTCAATTTGCATTAAATTAACGATGCATAGACAGCCCAGATACAAACTAAATGCCAAGACCTTTATTTACACAAAGAGTGTTTTTTCGTATTGCCAATAGTGCATACAATCCTGAAGCATTAATAATCCAGATACTCAAAAATCACAATTCTTAGAGAACGTTCCGTACATTCTTAACTCTGCATTAGCTACCTGCTGATCCGAACCCGATTGACCGGATTGTGACCATTTATAGAAGGATTAAAACATCGCTTGTTATTGACATATCCATAGGCATTTTTTTGTTAAAATATGATCAATTGCGTTACATAGGTACCCACATCATAAGCTGCTATTATAAATCACCTTTATAAATAAGACCACGATGTAACCCACATGTAATAATATAGTTATTGCACTGGGTTGATTTTAAACTTACTTAGTAGGTTTTAGCAGCGAAAGAAAAAAACATGTTTTTTTTCGTTCGCTGGGTTTCATCGATATTGTGCAATCTCGATGCATGATATCAAAAAACACTCCTCATTCTCTGCAATGAGATATATGTGTAATCTTAATGTTACAAGATTTTCTCTGCCAAGAATAGATTGATTTGTGAAAGATTACCCTCTTATATTATTATTATTATACTAGCTTCTGCCCGCGACCCCGACCGCGTGGAATTCGTTTATATCGTAGCTCCGTACAAATTTTCACCCCCCATTTCACTTCCTTAGGGGATGATTTCCGGGATAAAAACTATCCTATATCCTTCGCCGGGACTATCTCTAATACCAAATTTCATTTAAATCGGTTCAGCGGTTTAAGCGTGAAGAAGTAACAGACAGACAGACACACTTTCGTATTTATAATATTAAATATGGATCGTACCTTACTAGATACTATACAATAATAATTTAAATATTCAAGGGTTTGGATAGCATAATTCGAATGATACAAATATCAATAAAGTTGAGTTCTACTTACTTTATTTTATCGTTTCTTTATAAATCTGTATGAAACCAAAGCAAACTGGAAAAAAGCTGGCAACGAGACAATAATTGATTGCGTGAAACGTTTGGTAGCCGTATCACGAACGGTACTGGTACTACCTCATGCTAGCGGTACCTACTGTCCGACTGTTTCTAAGGCAATAGCGGACTCGAATGTTACGCTCTTGATGTTATCACTGCAAGGTTATACGAGTCACATAACTGTTACAGTATTAATAACCGGGTAACTTTACGTTGGCAACTCAAGCATGATATAATCTTATTAAAATGTGTACCTATTCATATACTTGAGTATGTATAGACACTACGTAGCTCCTTTTAATATAAACTAAGACTATTTCATTTATCTAATCTAGATGATTAGATAGATGACCTATTAAGTAACAGGCAAAAATTTCCTTTTTCCTAACTGAAAATCATTGCGTAAGAATCTCAACTGACTCTGCACTGCATGATGTTGGAACTATAAGTAAGTAAGAACTCCTATAATACGTAATGGTTCCCTGTATTTGTCGAAGTTAGCCTTAATTTAAACTTGCAATAAACGCCTAATCACTTTCACAACATACAATTCAAGTAAGTAGGTATGTTACCTTGAAACTTGTTACAGGATATGTTATTTGTGCACTAACATACATTACATCAAGCTATGTTAGCGGACTATCACAGCTAATCATTAGGTGACGCTATTTGACATTTGGTTAGCAGCCTTCACCTTTTTCGTAGCGGCTTAATTATTCTAGCATTGAAGTACGACCCCTAACAACACAAACACTAATTAGAATGTAAAAACCTAAGCTAGGTAAGCATTATCTGTCTAGGAACATTTTTTAATTACTTAGGCTAGTAACTATGAAGTACTGATAATTGCTGCGTTCAGCGTGCAGGAGAGCATAATGCTAACAGAACGGTTACTAGCATGACAATTCACTTTATTATGTTAAATCCGCATACCCGCCGCTGTCGGACCGCTTTTTATTATAGAGCAAGATAAATATGTTACAAGAAAAACGATGCCGACGCCGACGGCTCTACTTAAATCTTCATTAGTTAGTCACAACAATATAATAGTCGCACCTCCACAGGCACGCAACTCATCACAAAACTGTATACGCTTTATTATTTCTAGTGAGAAACGAATAAACAGTACATTTGTATTGAGCGCATGATTGTCATTGGAAGATGTATGAGTGGTGCGTGAGAGTATGGGACGGTTCCGTCATTACGGAGGTATGGAGTGACATAACGGGCCCGTCGGGCGCGCCCGGTTGGCGACAGGTGCGCGGTGCCACGATACACCGACCCCCGCCATATGTGGTCTGCTGCGTTAGCCGCTGCCACACTTTTATTGCTCAGGATTTAGAATAGAATAGAATAGAATAAATTTATTTTGGAATTTATTATAAAAAAAAGGAATCTAGTGTTGTTTCAAATTAAAACCGGACAAGTGCGAGTTCAACTCGTGTGGTGAGGGTTCCGTATATAATACACAAAAATATTGAGAATTTTCCCGGTAGGTACTTTGAATATTCAAACCTCTTATAGGTTTTCCTGTAATCTTAAGGCTAGTAACTATTTTCCATATTTTTTTCAGAATTTTAAGCCCAGTAGATTTGGAGATAAGGGGGGAATGGTCAATTTTCGTCTTTTTTCCTAAATTACTTCAAATTTGTATTTGCTAAAATTATAAAAAAAAATATCTGAGATGCCTACAACAACCCCTTTCGTTTGATATGTCACGTCACACACATCAAAACACATACAGTTTTTTTTTATTTTCCAGTTTACCCCCAAAAGTGGCCCCCTTGTTCAGCATTCATTAATTTACTATACGCGTCCATCGTTGGATCACCAATTTACATATGTTTACCAAATTTCAACTCAATCGGTCCAATTGTTTCGGAGCAAATCGGCTGTGACAGACGCACGAGTGATCCTATAAGGGTTCCGTTTTTTTTTCCTTTTGAGGTGCGGAACCCTAAAGACAGTCCACTCAGCATGAGTCGACACACAGAGTGCAACGACGCTGATTTTCAGTGGATCCGATAAACTAAAACTAACGTATCCTATCATATCTAACAGTAGTTATATTAACCTAAGAGATACGATATACAGAGATATTTGCAGTGTGCAGTCCACGCTATGTCCAGCGAAAACCAAACCAAAACCCGAGTTGCAAGTACTATAATAATATCGGTGGGAATGGGAACCTGTAATTGGCTTTTTGTATTCTATCTATATAATCAATGTGTTTGGTATTTCATATTTGATGTGAGAACGAACTGTTTTAGTTTGTTTAATTAACCGCTATTTTATCTATCCATATGGCTTTCTATAGATCCCATCTTGTATGAATAGAATCTTATACATTATATGTATTGACAAATTCTTTAAGCTCTAGAAATAGTATCGACCTCTTTGGTATGGCGAATAATAAATAGGTACATATACAAACTTAACAGGGATTAATGTCAGTTCTGCTTTTTTTGGGTGAGGTGTGCAATAAAGAGTAATTGTATTGTATTGTATTGTTCACCGATACTCGTATTACAACGAGTGTGAACTAAGTGATTATTCTAATTCGGCTAATTTTTAGTTAAACTGGTTGTTCACGCCACAATAGACATGGTATTTTGTCCATCAGGAGGCCTTCAATTAAGAGCGGTATCTTAAAAAAATACACCGTGCGAATTAAACATAAATTCACAACAACAGTAAAGAATAGTGTCTATGTCGAAACGCTACAAGAAAATATTCTTGATCGTTGCTGATTACAATTAACCGCTTTGTGGGAATAAATTGCATTAACAACAAAGGGGCCTTGGCTTCGTGGGCATTTATTAATAGATGACACTAGTTTTAACCGTTTATTTCGTCCATTATCTCTCCTCTTTGTCAAAGAACTTTAAAACGGTTAACCGTAAAACTTCTATGGAAAATGGTACCTACGTGAGAAAATATTTCTGCATCAAATTAATATAGTGACGACGATAAAGAGTCAATCATTCTGGTTATTGAATTATATTTTTGACTGAAGGTACTTACAAATATTTGTCACTCAAACTACACTAAACATTCGCATATGTACAACGGTAATAGAGCTAAATTATTCATTTATGATAAACGAATTATTCCCAAGGCCGTATTTCGCGTCATGGGCGTCTTACTTACCTATTTTTCAGTAAAATTAAACGTTCTATGATATAAGACCAAACCACTACAATAGTTAAGAAGTTTTCTAGTTACATTATTTTATAAATAGTGATGGATGTACAGTCAAGAGCAAAAGTAAGTTATCACTTTTGTACCTTATTCCATTGCGATAAGGTGAAAAAATGATAACCTACTTTTGCTGTTGACTATACTATCTAGAGGTAAGGGTTGGACATGTTCTATGGTGTTTTACGTACGACATGATTGGCAACATTATCTTAGTTCTTCCTTCTTCTTAAGACATTAATTAAATATATAAACAATACTTAACTATTTCTAGTGTTCGTCAAAGCCTGTTGTCTTTCCTCTTTATCGTCGTCACTATAGGGGATTCACAGTATAGGTTACCTTACGTGACTAAACATAGTAAAAAAATATTAACTGCCAGCTACGAGTTCTTCGGTTGTTTCTTTGGTTTTGCCCACAGCGAGAATAATTTAACGAATCCACTGTTTTTACG
The DNA here is from genome assembly GCA_932294315.1 of Epinotia nisella. NCBI lineage: Eukaryota > Metazoa > Arthropoda > Insecta > Lepidoptera > Tortricidae > Epinotia > Epinotia nisella. Next base: position 11,887,027 of record OW028679.1, on the reverse strand, counting down.
AAGCTGTTGCATCCGGTACGCCAGGTTACGGCGGCCAGTTCGAGGTCGCGTCTTGATAGTAATTCAAATTTTGCTTTATTTATTGTTTGCGCGGTCTGATTTACTTTAAAAAGTCTAGATTTATCTTAAGTAGTTTGGTAGGTAACAATAGACACAAACACCACATATTCGTGTTAAGTAATGCGTCAAATGTGTAACACAATTTATTTATTAGTTAATAATAGTGGTTGATCTCCGACATTTTTTTATTTATTTCAGAACTTAGTCTCAGGCTTTAGAATGGTTTTAATTTAAAGCTTAATCTTACTTGAACCTCCTGAATGGTCAATTTTTAGTAGAACTAGGATCTGATTATGTTGCTATTCAAATACATAGGCCCATGTGTCGTAAATAATTCGGGTTTTTCTAAAGTGACTCAGGTATTTGCTCTCGAAAAGCATCGGACCGACACTCCACAGCAACAACTAAAAAGCAATAAGAGTTAACGAGCGTCAGCGAGCACTCTTGTAAAGGTTTAAGTGTTTCGAACAGGTTACAGCTTTAAAACATCTTAAGTGTACTTGCTTTGAGTAACACTCTTATAACTCTAATACCTGTTTAGCAGCGTTCATTAAAGCTCTAGTAACACCTTTGGAGTTATTTTTTTTTCTTAACTCCTCTATAACACTATTAGTTCCAACTGAGATAATTATAACTCACTTATAAAGGTTAAGGTTATAATAAAACCCTTATAGCTGACACCAAAATGTTAGTTGGGTTGCTACCCAACACTGTACTCTGTCCTAAGCATAAAGTGGGACGAAACTTTTATAAATCCGACTCAATAGGTAATTAAATGACTACGTAACCCAGCAAAAAAGGACACACAAGGTAGGCATCCAAGTTTCGTCATGTCCATGACCACATTAAGATTCTGTCATTCTCGTACTGGTATGACGTTATCAGCTTAACAACAACTGGTAATAAATAAGTTACCTGTTATATGACTAAATAATAAATGATTATTCCGAATTTATGGTACTGATAAATAATATACCTGGTATAGATTATTTATTTTATGGCACGAAAGCTGGTATCGTATCCTTCGTTCTTGGTCCTAAATCGTGTTTACTTGTGGAGGCCAAAGTACATAAACATTATTGTTTATGATTTTTAAGGCGGAGACCAAGTGCACAATCGTCACATGTCCCGCCCATTTATTTGGACGGAGAGGAGCTGATAAGGATTTATTCTTTTAAATTTCTCGTACACTTGGTCACCGATGACTTTCGAGACGACTCAGATATTGAACGCGAGCGCAGGGCTCTGGCCGTTAGGGCCAACATGATAGCCCGTAGGTTTAGCAGGTGTACAGCACAAGTTAAAATAACACTCTTTCAAGCATAATGTACATCGCCGCACACTGCCTGTGGACGACGTAAACGGAGCGTGCCATAAACGCCATGCGTGTACAGTATAACGACGCGTTCAGGGTACTGCCCCCCTAATTCTGTAACTTGTTTTAAGCTCACCTCAACGCTCACCCACAAATATATCTTGACGCCGCGATTAGTAGTAACTAAGCGTAGGTAGAGGTCTAGTTTCGTTAGGCGTGACGCCTGGGGTATGATAATCAGAGTTTAAAAACATTATATTTATCAGGCCTATGTCCAGCAGTGGACATCTTTCGGTTGATATGATGATGATGATGATGATGATGATTTTCAGGGTCTCTCTCTCTATATTTTACAGAAACTGGCAGTTATGATATCATAATCCAATGGTAAATTACATGGTTTTTGTGTAGTACATCTGCGAAAACCGACCAACCTGCATACATCTGCGAAGAAATTTAAAGGTGTATGTGAAGTCCCCAACCTGCATCGGGCCAGCGTGGGGACTTGTGCCCGTTTCCGTCACATCCAAGAGAGGAGGCCTGTGCCCAGCAGTGGGACGTATATTAGGCTGTTATTTTTATTAGTGTCTTAATTAAATACGGAACCCTAAAAAATACTAATCGTAATACTGTAAATAACGCTATTATGCTAACGTCTAATTTAATAGGTAGCTGGCGGCAACCCTAGCACTAAGGTGTGGTCTCCGAAGGGGCGCGTTGCATGCGATAGAAAGAGATGGCCACGTGTAGGCACATTCGGCTTACCTAAACAGGGGATTTGTTTACAGATAACCTTCTTTAGTACCATTATTTATTCTGTGCCAACTTAAAAAAAACGGACAAGTGCGAGTCGGACTCGCCCATAATTCCGTACATAATTACAAATGTATAGTTTTCTGATTTTTCCCTATAGGTACTTGTAGTAATAAGACGATATTACTTGCCAAATTTGATAGTTCTAGGTCAACGGAAAGTACCCTATACATTTTGATTCCCTTGAGTGTCGAAATATACGATTTTTGCGGCATAAACGGCCGCATCTTTTTTCATGATGACATAGCATCTTGCCAAGTTGTGTGATTCTAGGTCAACGGGAAATAACCCACAGGTTTCTGATTCCTTTTCGAGTATCAAAATAATATATGTTATAAACGGACGTATCTTTTGAGTGCGTTGACTTAGAAGTTTGATTTTTTCACAGCTTTAAAGGACTGTAGACCTGAGTATATGGTTTTAATTTCAACTCGATACCTCCACGCGTTCCCGAGATAAAGAGTCTGGACAGACGGACAACAAAGTGATCCTAAAAGGGTTCCGTTTTTTTTCCTTTTGAGGTACGGAACCCTAAAAAGGAGGATTCCTAACGTGCATTTGAAACGCTGCGTTATACTTTCAGTATTTTTTTTCTGTGTGTCAAGACCTTTTTCTTGGAAACTCTGTAAGAATATCAACTTGAAAATAATATCAAATACCCAGGTATGAAATCTCTTGCCCGCTGTGTAAAAATTAAATTTCTAAGTCAAAACGCACTCAAAAGATACGTCCGTTTATAACATATATTATTTTGATACTCGAAAAGGAATCAGAAACCTGTGGGTTATTTCCCGTTGACCTAGAATCACACAACTTGGCAAGATGCTATGTCGCACAGTACTAGTACATGTACAGAAAACTGTAAATTTGTAGCTACATCACAAAAACGATTGGTAAACTCTTTAAAATCGTTATTTGAATGTCGGCTGACAAATTGTATCTATTATTTCTAAAGTCCAGCGCAAATTCACGATTTTTATCGTATGATTTTCTGTTCCTTTTTAACTTACTAGCTCAAATTCATATAAGTACCATCACAATTAAGAATCTTAGTCACGTATGTCGAAGCGGACACTTATGCATACGCAAACCGATTCGCCGCGTCCCACGGTCAAACGGTCTCTTTATTTGAAATATAATGTGTTTCTTGTACTTTGTATTTCCCGACTTACGTGTAGAAGGGGAGTCTGAACTCTTTCTGGTGTGCTACCACTAGTAATTGGTATCCATTGATAGAAGAAGTTGGAGTTTTTTCTCATTAGTTGTAATAGCCATTATTTAACTCAAAATAGGTAGGTACCTACTCGTAAGACCAAGACTTTTCCCCTAGTAATTTAACCTAAAGCCCCACTAAGTTTCTAATTCATTGTATCTAAAGAAACTAGTGGGGACACACTCATTTTCTTACTGCAAATCGTTATCAAATGTACTCTTTTTAACCGACTTAAAAAAAGGAGGAAGTTCTCAGTTCGGTTCATGTTTGTTACCTCACAACTCCGTCATTTATAAACCGATTCGTACATTTTTTTTTGTTTGAAAGTAAATGCTTCCAGGTTGGTCCGATTGTTATCAAAACTTCAGTTTGATGATGGCAACCATGAGTAATTGAGGGAACCCCTCAAATATAGAAGGCACGCATGTAGTAATTTCGGTATTTTCTATTGTAAATAGTGTATTTACACCCGGAAATCACAAATTTGGTGAAGTGGAACTGATGATGAAGACCAAAGAACTCGTACTTAAAACTGTAAAATTACGTTACTGATTCTGATATGATTCCGTTGAAATAGCAACTAATGAAGTCCTAAAAGTCAAGTGTGCCAAATCGACGGAACTCCTCAAATATTATCGGCCCACATACAGTTATATGGTTTTCGTCTGTAATAATCAACGTATTTACTCTCGGAAAGCAGTCCATGTGGTAAAATGGAAAGGAAAGGAAATGTTCATTTGGCTTAGCGAAGTCGGTTAAAACTTTTGTTTTTAAAAAAAATTATTGAGAATCTAGTCAGTGCAATCATAATGCTCATCATCATCATCTTTTTTTGTTTAAACTAAAATGCCAATAAGTACTTACCTAGTGGGTGGAAATGCATTAATAATATTCAATAGTTTTGTAAAGTTTAATAAGTCAAAATTTAAGTACTTGCCTTTGTAGAGAGTTCTGCTTCTTACCCACTATTTTTACATTATTTGACTTAGATTAATCCAAAAGCATCTTATCATGATTTGTGATGTTGCAAAATCACGTTCGGAAGATCATTTTCAAATGAATGTGTGCAGACATACTCCGCTTCTCTTATAGAGAGGGATATGAAAGAGAAAGATGGGTATTCAAATAAAATGCGAAGATGAGCAAATGCAGGCAGTAAGAACCTATTCATATTTATTTTTATTGACCTGAACTGGCAACCGACTAACGTTAGCAATAAAAGCTTTCGCAGCGAAAGTTGTTACGGCTTTAATCGGCTTATACCGACACTAGTAGGTATAGGTACCTATATGTAGTTGTACAGATCGAAAGGAATTTCTCGATTGAGTCACACCTTCTAGGGATGTACCTAAGTTTCTCATCATTTAGAGTTGGTAGAGTTGGTATAAGCTGAAAATTACATGTATACTTTAGGCCTGTAAAACAAATAATATCTCAGATCATAGATATATCGACTCGAGCTGAAGGCAAGGGCGATAACAATGTGATTTAAGAATGTTCATAATCTTGTGTATAAATAATACGCCTTCCCCTGGCCAATATGTAAGGTTTTCTGCAAACGAAGTCAGGTAGCTTAAAAGCTGGTATTCGAATATATTCAAGGGGTGCGTCAAATTCTTTGATGAGATGACGTCTTACCACCGAATTGCTATCACTAGCTAAGATCCTGCATGCCACGCAGTCATCGTTATTTATGTATATAAAGCCATTATAAATTCCTTCCTAAATTTGTCTTCTAGTTGCTCGAATATGAGAATACTTAATTTGAGCCACAGGCTAGCCAAAGAAAAGTATCAAACGGAAAAATTGCAAGGAAAGGTTGAACCGGCACGATTTATACAAGTTAAATTGCATCAGAGATGACGACAACGCGCTACCGGATAACGCTGGAAAATCAGCTATCCTGATATGGTCAAGTATGTGCCATGTTCTGCATGCCGTGTGGTGTGTTACATCAGCGCTCGCGAGGCGCCACCTAGTTTAGATGACCGCCGTTTTGTAATTCTCCCATTATCTCAAATATAACTAGTTAGCTGTAACTTGAAAATTCTATAAACGATGTCATTGACAACATTGTTTTAGTATTTAGCCTAAATAGCGACAATGAGTTGGTACTTATTCAGTTTTCATTATGTGCTCTGACTACTACTTGTAACTGTAAAATCAGATGCGTTTTACATAACTAACACTTATTGCAATTCCAATAAGAACTGATCATTATTTTCCTATTGAACAATAGGAATACTAAATCTTGTTATTGATTGTGTAAATAGGTACCTATTTCGCATGCGAGGAGAGAGTTTCAATGTTATTGAATCCAGTTCAAAGCAAAGAGAACAAATGGTAGGTAGTGTAGAAGAGAATGCGAGCGCGGTCGCGGGGTCGAGCCGTGTGAAGTTGCGACATTGCTCGATTCAGGTTTGCATGGAAAGAAAACTGTAGCAGTTCCAACCTTGAGATCATCGGTGAGTGTAGGAGCTATGGTGTGCGGGGCTCATTCCTCCCGGTTGAAGCGATCCGCCTTCCCTCGCCGGCAGGCGAACAGCCGTTAGACAACTCCGGGGAACTTGCAACACACCAGGGGTACTTTGTAGCGATACACTGTTTGCTGTACAGCTAAAAACACACCATCACTTCACTGCACGCACACTCCAGGGATCGGAGCTAACCGTTCGGAAAACGGGCACTCGAGAGACGAAGTAGCGACGGCCGATCGGCGGTTGGGCGTACGACCAGGTTTTCGGTCGGACAATGACTGAGCGCGAAGTCGCAGGCTGCGGCGCTCGCGCAGCCCCGCGCCCCGCGGCCCCCGCGCCGACCGGCGCCTGCGCCGGCCTGCAACCTCGCCCTCTACTTCCCATGCCCGAGCTTTGCCTGGTCCCGGTCTACGTTGCACCAGATAATAAAACTGCAAGGGCGAACCAATCTGAAACCCGTTCGTCAACTTGCAAAAAATATTGCCGACGACCTAAACTGGTATGACGATGAATAATAAAAATAAAGCTTGCTGAAATTTGCTTAGGACCTTACATGAACTCGCTACCCGGTTGCATCTCTTTGACAGCATCAGATTGTTCTTAATTGGTTATCCATTATTCATATTGTATCGTATCAATAAATCTAAGTATATTGTGTGTAGTAGTTGGTGGATCACAAAGCGTTCTCGTCGCGGGCGTTTATCTTATTTAAAGCTGGGCCGCCCGGCGGATGCGCCCAATGATGACCATCCTTCGTTTTTTCTCGCTACAAATTACTGCCAGTTTTTCGTAATGGCTATTGAAAAGTACAATTGTAGGTAATAATAGTCCCACAATCGAAATTACTGAGTTAGAATACGTTGCTTTATCATTTTAATTCGAAAAAAGTGAAGTAATGTTTCATTACATTCATTGCGTACACGCTTGCTTGAAATTGGCTTTAGAAGCTGTCGGTTAATATTTGCCCATACAGGTACACAAAACGTGTCATGGGAAACTCTCCTGTGAAATCATTAGAGCCGTAGCTAGGTAATTTATATAGGTACAGTCGACTACAAAGAAATCGGTACGCCAAGGTTACAAAAATATGTATACACGACCTTAATGTTAAGCAATAAAGTCGTATATAGGTATATATTTTTGTAACTCCGGCTGTTACCTTTCTCTTTGTAGTCGACTGTACATACATTTATCAAAGACAGGTATGAAATAGGTTGGTTTTAAATCAACTAGCTCATTATATAACTCACAGCTCACAGTACACATAAGTATATTTCGAGTTTAGTTAAACTAAATGTCATGGTTGGAAGGAACCCGACTTTAACTTAATTATAATACGCTTATACTTACTTTAGGTAGAACTCATACATATAAACATAAGAATAATCCATTGATAATGCAATCCAAGTATACCTTTACCATTGCGTCATAAAACAATACGATGTTTTTATTTATGCCGCTCCCCGTTTTTGTCGTTCCATATTTTAGACATAAACGCGCGCCGCGCCGGAGCAGCCGCTGGGATAACGAATTAGTAACGGAAACAGTCGCTGTCGCTACCGACAGCGCCTACTCTCGTGGATTACTAGATATCATTAATTTGACGCTGTCGACGTCTTCATGGAGAGCTTGATTAACTTTAATGAAAACACTCAGCAAGATGGAAGTTGATGTATTTTGTTCTTAGTAAAAAAGAAAGACGTTATGACTGATGCGTAAGTTGTATTGTAAATTGCGTACGCAGAATTAAACTAATTAAAGTGGTGGTCACTAGTCGGTACTAATATTAGAAAGAGAAAAAATCTGTAGGTTTATATGTAGAGGTTCTCTGCCTGTACTACGCGGGCGGATCAGCGCGGGCAGCTAGTAAATCATAAAAACTAAATTTTATTAGATGGCGATTGACGATCCATGTATCACCGAAGTCTCAGTGCTATCTAATGTATATGTAACGAGCATGCGAAACATATTGTAATGCAATAGGCTTTTGATCTCATGTTAAAATTGATAACATAGTGTTGCTAAATGGATAGTAAACCATGAATTTATTGTAATAAAGTATAAATTACAAAATATAATTAAAATCATACAAAGATGGACCTGGAAAGTTTAGAAAAAATATGTATTTTTTTTATTATCCAAGAGTAAATTTAAAGCTACCAATAGAATCCTTACTCTTTTATAGAAACAAATTTGTATGACAACTATGGACCTAAACGCAGTATATCGGAACCGAAACAGCAATTTACTTGATTTTCCAAAGAACGATTAATTGAAAATCGCAAAGTGTGACGTCATACTTTTAAGTCAATCAGTATGAAGCGTTTCGGCTGCGGCCTGTGAGGTCTTTGACTCAAATTTTTGGGTATTTATGTTCTTTAAAAATCTTAGGAGCCTATTGGGATGGGAAAGAAAGAAGATTGGAAATTTTCTCTTTGCGTGTCGTATCAAAGAGGTTTTGATGTAAGAGTATTTGTATTGTATTGTATTGTAATAGATGACTTAATTGTGTACGTATAAAGTTTCCTAATCACACGTTGCTTTAATTTCCGTGATGAATCCGAATTCACCTTGAATTCAATATGAATGCAGCCATTGCAGCCCACATGTCCACCTCTGTGTGCTACTGGATCCGTATCGCCATACCGCATCGTTGCCGAATTTAGCTGTTATAAGATCCTTGTTAAGTATATTCGCCTCGTGACTCATTTTATTACAGCGTTCGCCGACCTGTTTGGAATTATTTCTCCAAATAGTCGACGCCTCGCAACACAAACTGCCTTAGAATAAACCTCGTAAAACTCTTACGAGCTGCTTTGCTCTGTTACTTCACTTACTGGTATTATGTTGGTGATAGAAATATTTTGAACCTTAACAGCCGTTCCCTGCACTCAATTTATGTTTAATTTCACCATTTGACGATAGAAAAAGCTTAGTGCCATTTTGACCTCCCAATCGTATTGAATATTCCCGTATTCATAAACGTCCAACAAACCTCTTTTAGCTAATATGCCGTTAAATTTCGTGTCTTTATCTGTCACCTTGACATTTGTGTTTATCAGAGGCCTACCCTAAAACCTACCCCCATACACACACACACACACACACACACACACACACACACACACATACATAGATAGCTATCGACCGATTATCTGAAGAAGCATTACTGACATAACATGACCTAAGATTGAATATAGGATATAGAGAAAGACTGTTAGTCTTCGAATGTCAAATGAAAATGATAACGTCACATACAACGGCCTACACTAAGATTTCCTGCATTATGGGCACGCACAATTACATGCAAACTGCTAGGGACTCTACTCGACCTAACGGATTGTAATAGAATCAGTGTGGTATTATCGCGCTCTATGAATTCTATGATACGTTAGTTTAGTCCAGGCGTGCGTGGTTGCGCGCGTGCAAGAAATATAAAACTCATTCCAATTTAATATAAGTCGAATAGAGCCCTATAATTCAAGTTAAATGCAAAATTATTAATATAACCTACGAGTGCCTAGGACTAAGATCTACCCTGCAATCCATGGCCAAACATGTGAGTTCGGTGGGGTCGGGTTCGAATAGCATAATCCATTTTCTTCCCGAGGGTAAGAGTCGACTATAGAAATAGGGATGAAGTCTGTTCTCGGCGATGGGCTAGCAATAATCACTATAATGTCACATTCTAATGTTGTGGGTGGGCTTAAAATATGAAGGTAGAAATTAATGTTGCGTCATGTACTAATTACTTACTATAGGGTACTATATTAATCCTACGTGGTGGAAGGAAACTGGGTTATAGTGTTTTAATATTTCATAGTGTTGTTTGTTAAATTAAATAAAAATAAAAACTTTTATCCTACAAACTGTAAGGGGTGCAATGAAAACAAGTTTCCTTATACTTGTTCCCAACCAAAGTGACGACTGAGGCCATAAAGAAAGACGATGAAAGACAATGCAAAAGAGATAACGCGAGCCTATGGTTTTATGGCCTCAGTCGTCACCTTGGTCGGGAACAAGTATAGCGCCAGGCGTGAGTTTATGTATACAGGAGGTAAATTTAGACATTTCGCATCGCAACATGATATTGATGTGGTGCGCGTAAAAGAGCTCGCATCACATTGATATCATATTGCAAAATATAGAACCAAATTGACCTCCAGTGTAAGCAATTAGGGAAATGGGTCGATCAAATATTATATACAAGCTTCCGCCCGTGACTTCGTCTGCGTGGACGCGGGATAAAAACTATCCTATATTTTAATCCAGGCTATAAACTATCTCCGTGCAAAATTTCATCCAAATCGATTGAGCCGTTTAAGTGTGATTGAATAACACTAACAAACATCCAAACATCTAAAGTTTCGCATTTATATTATTGGTAGGGGTAGGGGTCGGGTTGCATAAAGTTTAAAGTCATATGTTTGATAGGCATACGTAGATTTGTCATACTCGTCATTACGCATAACTGCAAATGGTCATACATTTATATGTAATGCGCATAAAATTGATGCGCATAAAATTATTTAAGCATACATACTTTATGATGGACATAAATTGGTTGCTCATGAAACAATTTAACCATACTGTATAAACGCATAAACTGCAAAACGCATAGGCCAATTTAACTATACTGTATAAACGCATAAACCGCAAAACCAAGTCAACGAATACTTTAATAACAAGTCTTTCCGCTCTTTTATAAAAAAATAACCTCGAAGACGAAAGCGGGAGCAAAGCTCCCGCTTACGTCTTCTAACCTATCCGCGATCCGAGTCGGTTTCGCGAGTAAGTCCCTGTTCTCTACTGCCTACGTGAAAAGCCATAATTTATGCAATACCATTGTTATGATTAAAAATAATTATAATCATCAATATTATGGCTTGATAAATGTATGACAATTACAATTATTACTAAAAAAATTATAATTAACAATATTATGACTAAATAAATGTATGACATTCAACATTATGGTTAAACCAATTATGACTCAGTATAATTGTGACCAGGAACAATTATGCCATAGTACAATTTATGCCAAAAAAAAAATGATCTTCAACTTTATGCGTAATGTTGTATGACATTCGATATTATGACAATAGTTGTTATGGGACTAGAGGGGCACCTTATTGGTAGGATTATTAGTAGGATTAGTAGGATAGGATAAGATTATTAGTAGGATACTTACAATTTCTTCGTAATGCTAGTGATGATTTGAGTTTTAGTGTTTAGAAAATCTACATTACTGCGGGCATATTTTTTATGAATTAAGTAAAAATGTGCTTCTAATGTTACTACAAAAAAATCACACTTCCGATGTCGTTAAAAATTTAATTAGTATTCATAAGCATTACGCAATTAGCTTGTCTGTCAGTAGAGACACTATTTTTCACGCGACAAATATTAAGTATCCATCCATATTTGTTTGAATATTACATGATATTACACTAAGTAGCGCAAAGTAACAGTGGCTCAATTCCATATGCTTTATTGGCAGCATGTGACATGACAATTATCAGGTCAATTATTCAAGCAAAAGTGGCGATATCACCGATGAATTACTAAATTTTGCTATTAGTAGTGCATTCACAGAAAGTCGAAGTGGATATGCGGCCAGATTCGTGTATCGCCACAACCCGAATATCGCCCTAACACGCTAGCGTACGAAACGCACTTGTAGGCACACTCTGGTAAAATACCAAGCTAAAATACAATATTGTAATCGATAACTGATAACTATCTATTACCCACTCGTTTCTAAGACACGTTACGCAAAAAGGTGCAATAAAAAACCGATACGTTATTGACATGACAGCGGTTACTTTCACTGGCCTCTTATAGACACGAGGAACATAATATCAATCAATCAAAGAGAATGAATAAATGCGCTCGCGCATCGACATCGCATTGTTACCTGTGAATATTAATTGATAAATACTGTCATTAAACATTTGGAACTGCTACGGTTTAACGAAAGATTCGCGAACAGATAGCGACACCTCGTGACATCAGGGCTTTCATTCGCTACGCGCAAATGCGGCTCACCCCGCCGGTCACCCGTTATGAAACTAGACCTCTACCTACGCTTAGTTACTACGCATCGTGGTGTCAAGATATATCTGTGGGTGAGCGTTGAGATGAGCTTAAACAAGTTACAGAATAGGGGGCAGCCTTTGGATTTAACGCCGTCGCCTACTACCGGTCACCGGATCAGCATACCTACTGTGGATACATTATTATTACATAAGTACATTACATTTGCTTTACATACAGTTGTTGCAGTAAGACAAAACAATAGCTAGCTCATTCGACGTATATCTAACTGTAGAAAGCTATTATAGTCAACATCAACACAGTCGGGTATAGAACCGTTCTTATTTCTAATTCCCAACGGTTTGAATGTGGTTGTTTTCCACGGCGGGGCGCGGGCGCGGCGCGTAGCGGTGACCGCCTAACGGTCGCGGAGGTACTCACACTCTTAGGGCACTAGTTGTTTCCTGCTACTCGGTACTACACCGAAACAGAGGATACTTGCTCGGATACAAGTCATTACCATAGCCCGCGTCAGTGTCACGGTCGGGCTGCCATCGCAATCTTGCCGCCATCACACAAGGTTGCAATAATACGTGTGCACGTAACGTTATGCCATATGCCAGACACTACTTAATAGTATATCTAAGAGACATTATAATCGGTACCTACTCATAGTAGTTGTATAATAGATGCTTAACCATAATACTAAATAATAATATATGTAACTTTAGTTTCGAAAATGATATAGGTAGTTACATTACAATTGTCACGGTATTCTAGTCTATCATTGAAAGATAAAGACAGATAGAGATATGTATGTTTATAATAAAGCAGCCCATCATCTTTCGGCTGATATCTTCTTCTTCTTTCGTGACCTTCTCCTATCTCTATTTGGGGTCGGCCCTTTTGGTCATCCTTCTCTAGATGGGTCTGTTTAACGATGTTACTTCCGTCAGGTTATGATTGTTCAGATTAGAGATGCAATGGATATCTGGCCACTATCCGGTGTCCGGCCTGTCCGGCCACAATTTTACTATCCGGCCGAATACCGAATATTGGCGTAGTATCCGGGTGGATACCGGATAAGTAAGTAATTTAACACAGAAGAACATAGGTAAGGACATAACATGATTGATTAGGTAAAAGAAGGGAGAATACATAACAAACTACAAAGTAATAAATTATTAAGGTTAGTTTAAAAATTAGCGCATATGTTTCTATAAAAACCTACCTACAGCGAGTAACAAGTGGTAACTGGCAACCTGCACAGAGCGTTGCGCTCGCGTGCGGTTGTATTTACTTCAGTTTAGGTACGTAACTTTCTGCTGCTTCCGAATATCGATATTCAGTATCTGGCCAAACCACTATCCGTTGCATATCTAGTTCAGATCCTTGCGGATCGTCGTCGACCAAGTAGTCGGGGGTCTTCCGGGTCCTTTCTTTTTGGTGTCTCTAGGCCTAACGCCACCTTGGCCATGTGCGTGTCTGGCCTCCGCATTACGTGACCATACCAGTGGAGACGTCTTTCGGTAATTTTCTCCCTTACCGGTGTATCGTCTGTTGGCTGATATGATGATGAATTTATTATCATCATCATCAGCTTAGATGTATACTTCTCTATGAGTGGGGATGAGCTGTTGCACTGCTGTCCCAGTGTGGGTTGGGGACTTCACAATACGGTTTTGATTTTTTTAAACATGTTGTGCTTCGCCGTAAGGCCAAGGCCGTGCCTGTACTTAATATATTACCTCTATATAACATGGATTATGAAAGTAATTTGGTTCAAATTTACCAAAAATTAATCAAACGGGACAAATATATCAAAAAAGTTAATGTTCACAAATCACCAATTCATACCAAAACATACGCACACCAACACAACACAAAATATGTACCTACTTGCATTCAGCTCAGCATGAATCTTTAATTGAATGAACAACTTGCATTTCTCCTATATTCGTAATCAAATGTATAAATATTATTATGCTCCATTCAACGCGAACCCTACGGTTGACCGTCCTTAAAACTTGTTCATTGTTGATCAACCTTAAACAACTTTTACTTGCGAATTAAGCTTCCTTATATGCAGTGAGAGGGCATATCTCGAACATTTGGCACGGTTGCTGTGGGTGTGATTTCGCCAGTCTGCGCCACTTTCTCCGTGTGTCGATGTCGCAACGATCGCGCGAATACATGCTGTCGCAGGAGTCAGAACATCCGCGGCGCGCTCTGTGACATTTAAAAACAAAACCTAAATATCAAGGCAGCCCGCTTTATCTTTTTTGAAATATTACTAATAACAAATACTTGATATTCTACATTCGCCGCTCACTTTGCGGTAATAAAATGACCATGATTCACTTGCTTTTGCGGAGGTGTGACAAATATGGAAGCTTAAATATTGTTTTCGCCATTCTTAGCAATTTAAAAGCTACCTAGCTCTATAATTGGAGTTGCTGAATTATTATAAGAGCTGAGAGGTGGTTTGGTGATTCATTGGACCCACGCATGTCATAGAACCATCATTCATCTCTCTCTTCACAATTTGCAACCGGATATATTTTAATACAGTTGGCAATTGTCACAGTACAATAACAGGAGCAAAACCTTAAAACAGAAAAGAAAACAAAAAAGACATCTGCAAATAAAATAAACCGGCCAAGTGCGTGTCGGACCACGCAAAACGAAGGGTTCCGTGCCTATTAAAAAGGTCGTATCGTCACAGAAATCTTACGGCACTTACGTCCTTTTCTTTGAGGAAGGCAGTTTTTCAGCAATATCTCGAAAACCTTTAAACCGATCTTGTTCAAAACAATTTTCGGTGAATGAACCTAATAAACCCTATGTCCATGAATTTTTTCATATTTTTAAAATACACCGTTCAAAAATTAGAGGGGGGGGACAGAATTTTAGTGACTTTCGGGGCGATTATCTCCGACTCTATTCACTTAATCAAAAAACCGGCCAAGTGCGTGTCGGACCACGCAAAACGAAGGGTTCCGTGCCTATTAAAAAGGTCGTATCGTCACAGAAATTTTACGGCACTTACGTCCTTTTCTTTGAGGAAGGCAGTTTTTCAGCAATATCTCGAAAACCTCTGAACCGATCTTGTTCAAAACAATTTTCGGTGAATGAAATTAATAAGCCCTATGTCCATGAATTTTTCCATATTTTTAAAATACACCGTTCAAAAATTAGAGGGGGGGGGACAGAATTTTAGTGACTTTCGGGGCGATTATCTCCGACCCTATTCACTTAATCAAAAAAAATGCTAAGAAACCTTATATTTATTTTGAAAGACCTATCGATTGATGTGCCACACGGGGGGTCACAATGAAAAAAAAAATGTTGACTTTTAGTTTTATGTATGGAGTGCACCCCTAAAAAAAAATTTTTTTGTCATTTTAATTACAAAACTATGTAGCGGCTAACAAAATACACCTATCCTTAAAATTTTATTCAAATACACCTTATAGTTTTCGAGTAAAATGCCTGTGACATACGGACAGACGGACAGACGGACAGACGGACAGACGGACAGACGGACAGACGGACAGACGGACAGACGGACATGACGAAACTATAAGGGTTCCGTTTTTGCCATTTTGGCTACGGAACCCTAAAAATTACTAAGAAACCTTATATTTATTTTGAAAGGCCTATCGATTCATGTGCCACACGTGTGCATACAATGAAAACAAAGATGGACGCGTAAAGTAAATGAATGAATTCTGAACAAGGGGGCCACTTTTGGAGAGTAAACTGGAAAATAAAATAAAAAGTCGCAAACTGTATTGTGTGACATATCAAATGAAAGGGGTTGTTGTCAGCATCTCAGTTTTTTTTTATAATTTTAGCAAAAACAGATTTGAAGTAATTAAGGAAAAAAGACGAAAATTGACCTCCCCCCCCCCCCCCCCTTTATCTCCGAAACAACTAGGCTTAAAATTCTGAAAAAATTATGGAAAATAGTTCCTTGCCTAAAAATTACAGGAAAACCTATAAGAAGTTTGAGTATTCAAAGTAACGGGAAAATTCTCAATAGTTTACTTGTCCGGTTTTTTAAACATTACTTTTATTACAGCGCGCTGCGCTTTCTCCAACTGCAATAGAGTGCTTTTTGGAGCGCTACCCCAAACTATAATCATCATCATCATCATATCAGCCGAAAGACGTCCACTGCTGGACATAGGCCTCCCCCAAAGAGATGCCCCAATGACCGATCCTGCGCCACCCGCATCCAGCGGACTCCTGCGACCTTTATCAGGTCATCAGTCCACCTTGTTCCCACAAGGCTCTACCCACGCTGCGCCTTCCGGACTTCCGGTACGTGTTCGCCACTCAAGAAACTTTCCGCCCCAACGGCTGTCGGTTCTACGTGCAATGTGCTCCCCCCACTGCCACTTAAGTTTAGCGATGCGGAGGGCTATATCGGTTGCCTTGGTTCTGCTGCTGATAGCATCATTTCTGATTCGATCACGCAGGGATACTCCAAGCTTAGCCCTATCCATTGCCCTTTGGATGACTTTGAGCCTTCTTATGAGGCAATCTTTGTCAATATTAGGTGTAATTTATAAAGATGTGGTGTAAACATGAGTCATTTCTTGTCGGAGCTCGAAGTGGTATCTAATTGCGGGAAGAAATTCGTGCATCGCCAATATCGCCATTATGTAGAAGTAGTCAGACGACTGATTTGAGGAATCCATTACGTGTCGATATTTATATCTCCGATTTCTACGACTTCATGAAATCCCTTAACGTTCATAGGTCTCTTCGTTATAGAAATGTTGACCCTTTTTCTGCTATCTAAGCGGCGATATTAATCTACATCTATGATGTAAGTATGGTTTAATGGAGCCTTTTCTGAAATGCCATTACCGTCGTCCTTGTGCAATGCCGTGATGCTTGAAGCGGTCTTCACACCACCAACGACCGCGTAGGCCGGTGAGGGCCTGCCAATCGCGCCGAACACAAAGAGCGTATGTATATGTGTTATTACACAAATAAAAGTCCATTTACTATGACTTCGATGTATAATTGTATACTTTAGCAATAGTTGCTAACTGACATCTAGCATGCGTGGGAGCAAGGCGACACCCACGGTTCGAAAGCTCCTTCGCCATTATCTAAGCGTTGGAGCGTTAGTCACTCTTTCTTACTGTTATTTATGAACTCAATTCAGTTTTTGCGACCAAGCTATCATGCATAATGAGGATATAATTAATCTTACGCGTCCATAGACCTCTTGATCGATATTAATGTAATGTAGGCGGTAACGATTGTAGTTGATTGAAAAATCTACTGTTATTAGCAAGCACGTACGACTCGTGAGAAATAACGTGTGTACGTACCGATATTCAAGGTCTGGTTGAAAGCTGTGAAACGATTGGAAATGATGTGGGTTTAGCATTGGTATAACTTCAGCCAGACTCAACAAATCAACATCTGGGGGCACGGTAGTGCCAGTGCCCCCGCCAAGTCGAGCAAAACAAAGAGGCACGGCGGTACCATCCTTCTCTCGAAGCCAATCAGGCTATTTTCAACATCCTGTAATTTTTTGCTGGCTAAAGCCAGAACCCTTAAATTTCAGTAACATATAGGGCATAATATGACTTAGATACATTCTCAATAACATCCAATTTGAACTTTTACTTTAAGAACTATTGCCCGTCAGAGTTCCTTAGTTTTGTCACTGACATACTCACTGACTTACTGATGATCAACATAATTCTAAGGTACTTCTAGCAGACCCACAAGCTCCAAATTTTAAACATATTTAGTTTTTAGCTCACGTATTCATAAAAAACCTAAAAATATTGCAATTTCAGTCACATTTCAGAGATATAAAACCTGCATAAGTAAATTTGTAATCCTATACAAAAACATGTATAACAAAGTTAATTATAGTTCCTGCAAATAGTAGTCCCTGCGATTTTTTTTTATTCCATAAAGCTTACATTAAAGGTTATTGTTAAAATAAAATATATAGAAAATACAGTAAGTACATTGAAAATACAATTAAGACTAGGTTTAAAATTAAAACTAAACCTAACAAAAACTAAAAATAACTATCTAGAACCCTTTGGCAAGGTACCCATCACGTAGGCAACATTCCCGCGTTGAATTGCGATTGCAAGTCTTTGTGCGAGAAAACTGCCCGCGCGAGGGTCGCCATTTGCCTGGATCAAGCGTATGCTGATATTACTGAGCGCCCCGTGAAGCCCACGCGCGCCCGTGCCCCACCACCCAAGCGTCTTGACACCAAACGCAACGATCATTAATAAAAAAAACTTAAACTTAAAACTTAACTTAACCTCCTGCAAATAGTAACAAGGTAGGTACAGTGCACTATACGATGTATTTGCATGCGGTTATATGTGACGGTTTTTAGTAAAAGGTCCCACTTTTTCGATTCTAGTTACGGAGTTACGGGCAGTTTAGTGAAATATGGCAAAACTTACCGAAAATCAACTTTCGATGAAAACTAATAGAACATACTGTAATAAACCTATGATTTTGATGACGACGCATAAATCTCCATTTTAAGCACCTTTTTAGGGCCTCAAAGTTTAGTGCCCAGCGACCCACTTTGTCGCATACAGAAAAAATCGTCGATATCATATTTGTGACGGTTTTTGGGAAAACGTCCCACTTCGTCGATATGAAGTTAAGAGCAGTTCCTAATACTACAGATCATACGCTATCTTTTGGTGAAAGATTCATGTCTCTAGGTGCTGTAGTTATTTTTTAAAAATTCTGCAAAGTTGCAGAAGTGAAAAAGCGACAATTGAGAAAACGTTGGTTAAAGTTTGGGATGGCAGAAAACACACTTCTACTTTGAAGTTATGGAGTTACAAAGCTCGACTTGTAGCTAAGGGTTTCACCCAGGAATATGGCATTTACATTCAATAATAAACAAGGAAAATTTTGGGTTTTTTAATGTGATAATGAGATATATTATAGTTTAATAAATGCCCTTGTTACTTTTACGGACCAAAACACGATATTTTAAACTTCGCTCGATCATATCATACCATGAAAAAGGGTAATTTCTGATCTTATTTCGAGTCGTACATTAATTAGGTGCAAAATTGACTAAAGTGAATAATATCAAAAAATAGGCAATGATGTAAAGTAGATCTTTTTACGGACCCGCGCGTCTCATTTTAGTAGTCAGATGGCCATGCGGCCTCGGGCTGGACGCTGGACGGACGTCTGTCTGTAACGATTTTTATCTCCGACGCAACCCGCTTCTTTTTTGGTGTTATTTTTTCGCACGGAACTGATATCTATAAATGGTGGACTTGATTCCAAATCGCATTCTTAACCAGCCAGTTATTGAGCCAAACAGACACATTGATGATGACAAAAGTAACATCCAGGTTATGACAAGGTTATCTCACTGTCAAACAAAGCAAAGTGTCCCAGATCCACGACCCATCATAAATTAACGGGAGTGTAATCGATGAGACAAAAATTATTTGGAAAATTTTAATTTTATATTTCCTGGCTTTTTTCTTGCAGTTTCCTTGTATTCAATGTGTTGCGAAATGTTCTTCACATAATTCATATGCCGTGCGTGAGTCTTTAGAGTATTACTTGCAAACAGACTCAGTGGTGTACTTATTTGAAATACAAAGTATTTTATGGCAAATGCTTTGTATGCTATTGTTCTTAAGCATGCCTGGCCTTTTAAATCTCTGTTTATAAAGGAATGATATGATGAGAGCGTTTACGTTCGTTCGGGAGAGGAGTACGCGCAGGGCCTTATATTCACAATGTTTAACAACTCGCCGCCAGCAAACCAGTATTAATCAGTCTCTCAATTCGCTTATTGTTTCAAATGTTGGGGTTAGGATATATTAGGGATAAGTGGTGAGTTGAGTCGAGACAGGTCGTGAATCGCATGGCAGCGGCGAGCGGTGACACAGCGCTAAAAATAGAGCGCGCGGGCTCACGGCCTGGCTGGCGGTCAATCCTGCCCGGACGCACCCCTCCCTCGCTGAAGTCCCCCACGATCCCCCAGCGCCATCTTGAGATCCGCGAACCGCTGCGAACGCTAAGCTCCAGATTGCAAGGCCATTGCATTTAATCGTACAGGGCTTGGCCACCTCGCCTCCTCCGATAAATAAGCTAATTTGTTTGAAGACTGAACCAGTCTCATTACTTGCAATCTTGCTACCTATTAAAGTAAGATAGATTGAAGCTATTTGAGTAGGTATTTTTAATTTCTGACTGCAGCTCGTTTTAAAATCAGGGAAATCATATGACTTCAGGATTCATGATACAGCATTTATAACTTAAAAAAAATTATCTCCACAATTCTAGGTATATTAACTTTTCTTACCAATTGTGTTTTAAGCCAATCTAATGGCGTGGCTGTTTGGCAATTCACTAATGATTATTATCTTTATAGATCCAATCGTGACTGATAGAAGCCGATTTCTTTGAACGTCGTGGCAACCATTCTAATGCATTAGAGTGAAAAATTTAAAAATGTTTTAGTTGAGCTAAAGCACAACTGTCCATTTGAATAAAAAACACGACCATTAAATAAAACCAGTCTATCGTTTCTAATAAATTTTGGAAGATAGTTGTGGGCAGGTTGCTTAAGGTAAGACAAGGCTACATTCATTATACATATTTCTTAGAATTTTGGAGGATCAACATGCTATGCTACGTATGACGTATGTTTCAAAATGTCAGTAGTCATGATATGTTAAATTGAATAAATCACGTATCTAATATTAAATTTGATATTTACGTTCTACAGACTACCGATTTATGATATGTCATTGATCAGCCATCTTCTTTGTGTAAACATGTACATATACTCTAATTACAAAGCAATTTAATTTAGCTAGCAAGGTCGAGATAGATGTGCTAGATAAATAGATAAAGACCGACGCGCGAGTTCATGCGTAGCGTTCATTGTTGTTGTCTGTAAAATAAGACAATAGGCAGTACATACATAGTATCTTTCGCTTAATCGCAAAAAACTTTTGCAACTCTCTGCTAGATTAACTAACCTATAGGATTCTAAACCTTGACGACTGGAACAACATAGGTACAGTATAAAGGTACTTAATATATGTGTAATTGTGTAAGTTCATCTTGAGAAAACTTTATGATAATTGATTGTGTATTTGTGAGTTAGTACATGTATGTGGAGGGTAATCTCTGGAATAACTCATGTGATTTCAAAAAATATTTTATCAGTATATAGAAGGAATCATCGGGATGTACATAGGCTATATATTAAATTTTTCCCGCAGCTCTAGCGAAACTACCAGGGCAGCCAGTATTTAATAAAATGTAGGTACTTAACATACCAATGGAAATCATCCTGCTAAGCAATTTCTGTAAATAACTACTTTTGCCTAAACTAGCGCCCATTTTTATACATTTCAGTCTTGTATCTTAATATATTCATAAAGGACATGGCCTCTTGCGGCACAGGAAGATGATGTCACTGCTTCGACTGGTTTTGCTTATTATTCGACTGGTGTTTAGCGGAGAATCGAATGCATTAGGCGTTCGACCCGCTATTTGTCAATGTTCGCTAAAATAATCACCTTATTTATTTAGTCATTTTAAAGCTGCTTAAGTCTTCTAATTTAATAACCTTCGCGGCAAAGTCGAAACCATATTTAAGCGTACCAGCTGTCCGTGGCAAAGCTCAATATGTATATACCTGCTTTGTTAGGTACTACACTCTACAGAGTGCTAAATTTTAGGGTAAAATATTTTTCCGCACATCCGCTCGTAGAGGACTTCATAAGGCAAACAACACACTGGTGCGGCCTGCGGTGGCGGTCAATAGAAAATTTGTCAGCTAATGACAAGTTTACTATTGGCCGCTGCGGCCAGGCTGCGCCAGTCTGTGAGAGGCTTAGGCCTGAATCACACTGGCGCGGCCTGCGGTGGCGATCAATATTAAATTTGACAGCTAATGACAAGTTTACTATTGACCGCCGCGGCCAGGCCGCGCCAGCCTGTGAGAGGCCTTACGACTGGCTTACGAACATACAGAACTACAATAGCCTTTTTATACTCGTCGACTTTAATGTTTGAATTAAGACTTCGTACACTAAACTAAAACCACATACTTTTTTTCTATGGAGCTCCCAACTCAACTATAATAATTATAAGACAACGCTTTAGACAACTAAAATAAATTCGAACAATCACGTGGCACCTTTACTGAACTATAATGAATTTGACCAATAGGACGTCGCGTTGATTCCAATACAAAAGACATCAACGACGCGGCGCACCTCTGACTTGCATTTCGTATCAGCAGGGCTTAGATAATTTAGATATTTTTCATTAGATACCAAGTCTGTTTCATTATTTCTGTTCACTCGTATAAAAAATATTAGTACACAATTAGCTCTTAAATTATCGTACCTTACTTAGCGATAGTACACGGTACTCGACTTTAAGAGCCCTTATTGTGTAACGATTATATAAAATACTATTATGTCACTCATACGTCAGTTTTAAACCAAGGAGGTTTTAAGTCACATATGTGGTGTTTGAAAATCTATCTATAAATAATTTCAAATTAGAAAACGCCTTTACACAACTTTTAGGGTTCCGTACCCAAAGGGTAAAAACGGGACCCTATTACATTACTGAGACTCCGCTGTCCGTCCGTCTGTTTGTCTTTCTGTCCGTCTATCCAGGCTGTATCTCATGAACCGTGATAGTTAGACAGTTGAAATTTTCACAGATGATGTACTGTTGCCACTATAACAACAATTAATTAACAGAATAAAATAAATATTTAAGGGGGCTCCCATACAACAAACGTGATTTTTTTTGTACGTTTTTATAAATAATGGTACGGAACCATTCGTGCGCGAGTGCAACTCGCACTTGTTAAATTAATTATTTGATCATTTTCAAATTATAATGTAGTAATTTGGCGTCCGCATTTGATACTTTTAACAGTTTTAACAGTGATTTTCAATTGCGGCCTCATACTTACGTCAAAAGCGACAAAATGGATGGCTGGCTGACATTCGTAATTTTTATTGCGATGATAATGAATATTTATTTTTATTGCGGTGAATATTTATTTCCTCGATAATGTCATACAAAACATCACGGACGGTAAGAATTTTACAAACTTGAGTTATCAAATCAAAGCCATCCACCCGTCCATGGCGTCGGGCTTCTAATTTTCTCATTCATAAAATCGTTAATACCTACCTTGAAATACAATGTCCTCCTTCCGAAACTGAATGTTTAAATTGCTTTTTGATATTTGTTAGATGTGAAGCTTTATTTTTTATTCAATTTGATAAAAATTGATGAAAACGAATGGGCAGAGGCGGCACTGGCGCTGTATGAGTGCGCGAAGCGCCCGCGCCGCGCCTGCGCAGACGTGGCAACGCACCGCATTCCTCGAAATTTAATTTCAATGTCTGCCCTCAACTACATTAAGACCATTCTTCAACCTGGCCGTGGCATGTAATTATTTTTAGCTTGCAGTACCTACTTAAATCTTTATTTTAGCTCTGTTGAATGCTTCTACAAATGATAGCACTTGCATACCTTTTATGCGACATAAATGAGAGAGCCGAAAACAAAAAGTTTTAATTACTTACTACAATATCTCAGCTAGTATCAAAGGTAATTAAAATGATCATAATCTTAATCAAAATAAATACCTCTGTCTTATTGAGATAAAAATATTATACAATAAATTACAAATATGTACTCTACAAATATCTACGTCTCCTAAATAAAATATTAAACATCTTATTGCCTGACCAACTAATTATATGTACGATACATATAAACGGATTCCATGATATTATATTCAATTTATTACTTATTGATTGAGCTGCCATATCCAATTGTATTGTGTATAGACTCCTAGTATAATAATAGTTTCGTAATTGGCAATCCATAATATGCTTTTTCAATATAGTAAAAGAAGGTTTGCCAAGAATGAGATCATCAGTAGACCTCGACGGATGACACAAGACGTGATTCAATAATATATCAGTAGGTACCTACCGTACGTAGCTGACCGGAAAATAATTTGTTGAAGTATTTTGAAATGTAATTTAGGTAGGTGCTGGAACTCGTCCCGGAAGCAACACAAGCTCATTTAAGATTTAAAAAAGCAATTGTGTTAATTTGTACAATACGTAATTTGTATTAAAGGAATATCTAAAAAGTGTATGTTTTGAAGGGGCATTCCCATCTTCCAACTCATCCAGCCTAGGTTGGATATTGAACCTGGGTTGGATAGGTTAGAAGATGGGGATGACCCGTTTTGAAGCTATAAAAACTCGTGTATCCGAGTATATTTACAATACGCGACGAGTTCGTTGTTCGTCTTGGAACAATATAATACTAAACTACTTTTTTGTAATAAGCATTTAAAAAATGTGTCAAGTGATAAGGCTCGCTATTTTTCGTGTTTGCCGGTCCGTTTGCTCAAGCGGTTAGCGAGTATACGTATGCAGGCAATGTTGTTCAAACAGTATAGGTGTGGGCTCAGTAAGAGCGACCCCGTGCTATATCCGCCGACCGCTGTCGAAATCGCCGCTTACGCAACGCATCTTCAGACGAACCGGTAACACACTTTAACAGACATGGCGACCGTCTATTGATACATTTCTCAAGCAATTTACTCAGTCGTCATCGTCACCGTGCACCGCCCCTTACAACTAAACGTTATTTCAGCAGAGCTTCTCCACTGAAACGTATCCCCTATAATAAATGAGCTAACCGTTTTGCGGTTTTTAAAACTTGATTTTCAGGAGGATTTATTAGATCATGAAATAATCTTTACCTTAGTTATACAAAAGTCTGTATTTTTACTAAACTCACCTAATTATGTTATTGACATTTGACACGATGAGCTCTATCTAAGACTAGGGTCGTCATCGTTAGATACCTACTATCAACCGATTCATTAGCGGGTTCTTCGATGCTTGAACCAAGGTTGTCAAACACAAGCAAACTAATAGACATAATGATGAATAATGGAAAATCAGAGGTCACTTTGAAATCTGCGGCGACCGGCAAAGATCAGGTTTTGTTTTATTTTCTTCAAAGAATAGCGCGCCACACAAAGACTATAAATCAATATGCAAATAACTTACGATTGAAGGATGAAATCCAGCAGTCGTTCAATTAAAAAGGGAAAGAGTGTTTAGAGAATAAAACATAAAAAGCTGTGTCAGGCCGGTGTGCGGTTGAGCAGAGCGAAGGGAAAAGGAGAGGTGAATAGTGGGGCCTGCATAATGCATACGATGCGGTGCAACGGCCGATGAACCCTGCTTGCAATTAGTCTAGTGCAACTACGTGAAGGTAGTACAGCTGTCGAGATGCCTTCCAGATGGGTTCTCACGCGACGACGCGTCCTTACCTACCGGCTACCGGGCACCGCCCACGCGCTCGGGGCTCTTGCTGCACTTACAACCCCGCCAATCTGGCAACGCTAGATAACGTCGCGTCGGACGCACTCATTACAGCCCGCTTCAGACTCAACCAACAAATGTAATAGTTTCCTTAAATCTTAAAAAAAAGCAACTGTCGTAGTCGTGTTAAATGCAGGTGATATGGCAGCTCAATCAAAAAGTAATAAATTGAATATAATATCAATGTATTAACTTATTTTATGAATCTCAATAAATGCAAGGTCACATCGTCGGTCAAGCAATAAGTATTTCAATGTTTTATTGGCAAGACTGATTTTTATAGCCAGTGGTAGGTATATAATGGTAAATGTTGTTTTTACAGAAATTATAAAATTACATAAACAATAAATAGAACTACTTATTATAAATTATGTTTTATGAAAAAGTGTGTTATTAAAACATTAAAAAAAAATGTTTTTTTTGCATTAACTTGGTAGATTTTTTTTAACTTCAGCATGGCAGCATAAAAGAGTACTTACCCGTAGCCGGCTTAATGATAAGCGGACCGGTCCTATGAACGTGTGTAGCCGCTAGATCTGCCGACCACGCAAATATAGGTACCTATTGGTAGTCCAATAATGTAAATCCATTTTATAGTCATTACTATAAAATGGATTTACATTATATATCTTGGAAACATTATCTACTAACTAATATTTTGTGCAATTTAAATAAATATATAAAATCGCTCGTTTACTTCTATTCTTCTATTTTATTTTACTTCTAATTTATGGGACACTCGACTGTTGCTTATGACAAGAGTTCTGGTTTCATAATATGACATCAGCATCCGTGTGAGATGAGAGCTCAATTACATAGTGATGAGCTTACCATGCCGCGTATAGAGATTAAATCATCCAATATTGTAGTCGTTATGAAATAATCCAACAGGATACTCTTTTAATTGCAAATGATTATACCTACACAGCTCGATCTAATTATGTTTTAAAACGGTAGGTAGTTTCGAGTGGCCTTAGGTGTTCGAGGCGTAATAATTATGTTATTTGAATGCTAGTGGACGGCAATAGCGTTGCCGTCCACTAGCATTCAAATAACATAATTTCAATCAGCGTTGTCATGCCGCACGCGACGGTCGGCGGTACAGGACATTGTCACAGAGTTAACAAGAACACTCAGATGCTATTATTAAGTTTCCCGGAATATCCATCCTTTGATTTATCGTCATCTTACTATCATCGTCGTCAGTCCACATATTATGTTCTACAGTTTCGCACAGGCATCTTATCGGGGACGAGGAAGAATATTTATGTGTATTGCGAACAGTCTTTAGACAAGTTTCCTAGACCAAGTATTTACTTAATAACATATTCATGCACAGCAATTCTTAGAAGAGAGTTACCATCTTTCTTTCGGTCACTTGAACGACCGCATAAATTAACATATTTAACTTACAGCTCCAGAAAGATGCCAGTTTTTATTTAAAAATTTACCAGTTTTATACCTACATTAATTTGTAAGGTTCTCCTGTAAACCAAAAATGAACTAATGTAATCCAAATTATTATAAACATTTTTATAGTGCTAAAATAGGTAAAACCGAAATACTAATGGAATTACCTCAACTTCTGTCTGAATGTCTATCATGGCCGTTTTTTATTAATATACGTTTATGTTTAATTTTCTATACAATGGTATTATTATTAAGTTTATTAAGGATTTATACAAAACATAAAAATATGTCGAATAGACGGACTATTCATCCAAATGGCATGCTCCCATTTATTGTGAGATGTCATGATTCATGATACTCGTATGTATTAAATATTC
This sequence comes from Epinotia nisella, assembly GCA_932294315.1. Lineage (NCBI taxonomy): Eukaryota > Metazoa > Arthropoda > Insecta > Lepidoptera > Tortricidae > Epinotia > Epinotia nisella. Next base: position 11,859,881 of record OW028679.1, on the reverse strand, counting down.
TTTTAACAAAAAATGTAATTAGTCATTACTAATTACTGCAAGTTCCAAGGATTCCACTAGTAATAAAATAAATGTATGTTAACGACGCGAAGCGCTTCGCATCGTTGCCCCTGCGACACCAATAAGAGAATAACGCTGTTTTGTTACCAACTTACCAAGGCTACCGAGTTAGCAATTTTATTTATCCCCTAGCTTCTCAACATTAGAATTCAAATAGGTTCCAGTGGCTACATGATACGATTGTTTATGGCCGTGTATAAGTTTACCTTCATGCAATCTGTTTCAATAAGCAATTTGTATTAAAATTATATACTTGCTGCTTTTCCATGCAGGCAAATCTTTTTGCATCGGGTATTAACATTCCGCATAATATAACAAGACTATCTTTGAAGCAGAAAATCAGCTTGCGGTGGATTCCACGGCAGCGTTTGACCTGTCTTGTACAGGCGCACACGGAGCTGCCGAGGCAAGTACGACTCCCATGCCGTGCTGTAACTGTCACTGATTGATGTCAAGAATTCTTAAGCTGAATAAAAGCTACTTGCGAGTAGATTTTGTATTGTTAACGTACGTAGTCAATCACGCTGCGGAGTGCATGCACATATTGCACATACATTACCCACATAATTACAAGTATCAGCCTAGAGGGATTAGCTCATTTATTGTGAGTAAAAAAATAATGGCGATGTGCCTAATGAAGTAATAAATCAAGAATCAGTGTTAAAGGCATTTGTGATTCTTGATTGTTTGTGGTTACAGGTTGGTGATGTCAGCCGGTGATGTGATGACGGAAGCGAGCAAGGTAACGAGGTGGGAAACAGCGGTCGCCTTGTGCGGTGGTGTGGGCGAGACACCAACCACGCTATTATACGTCCCCTGGACATTTAACTAGCAGATGGTTACCTACACCATTTAACAACTACACTCACGAGCATTGTAATGTATGTGTTTCATACAAAGTGGACAATACATTCTTTTGCTGCTGATCCCGATGGATTAACTTAAATAAAAAATATTTAAGTAAGCAATTATCCTTTTTTGATTCAATTCTGTTTCGTATTATAAATAGTTACACGCGACATTCCTTACGTTTTACAATAAACAATACGTCGCGTCGTGTAAACATTTCATTGCTATACAAAAGTAAACGTAAAAGTGCTCTTTTTAGTAATATTTTTTGTATCCATACGGGCATGAGCACTTATCGCGAACATTAACAATCGGCTTTGGCAAAAACTGTACCGGAATATATTTATAAATCATCCCAAGCATAACGTTTTCCGTGTTTCTTTGTTATTATACACATTGTATCAGTATTTAATACCAAAATCAAATAACTCCACGAACATTCTGCAGGTATTTTATGTCATACATTGGGGAAATCCAAGGCTCTATATGAAGTCAGTTTTAAATAATGGTTGAGGGTGAGGGTAGGACGTTATTTCGATATGGAAAGTAAGTAATTTCAATGTTATCGTTATCCTTTTGTCAGGTGACTTTCTCCCTTTGTTTCAAAATCATTGTAAGATAGGTATACTTACGGGATGGGGCGGGACGTTCGCGTTCCGTAAAATTTACGTAGACTAATAAAAAAAACCGGCCAAGTGCGAGTCGGACTCGCGCACTGAGGGTTCCGTACATACCTGTAGGTATATAAGTAAATTATTTAAAAAAATATATATATGATGTAACTAAAAATTTACGGTTTTCGCAATGTTTCCTTTATCTGTGCAAGACGTTGCTTCGTACCAAATTTCAAGATTCTGAGTTCACGGGAAGTACGCTGTAGGTTTTGATTCCCTTGCGAGTTTCGAAAATTTGCGGCATAAACGGCTGTATCTTTTGATTGCGTTGGCTTAGAAGTTTGATTTTTTCACAGCTCCAAGGGGCAGATGAGTAGACCTGAGTATTTGATATAAATTTTATCTTGATACCTCCACGCGTTCCTGAGAAAAAGGGTCTTGACGGACGGACGGACAACAAAGTGATCCTATAAGGGTTCCGTTTTTTCCTTTCGTGGTACTTACGGAGCTCTAAAAACATTGAAATCATCATCAATCGCCGAATATGATTGAAATTATTTGTATCTATCTAGTTTATAAATGCGAATAACGGTAAAAGGTATTATGAGTAAGAAGTTAATTAAACCAACGAAGGCGACGTTGTACGCAGAGGGACCTGTTTCCATCAAACGTGGATTTCACGGTGAGTTCAATGCTCGAGTGTTTGAACAGATGCCTTGGCGTCGCCACAGTACTGGGAGAACCAGAGGCTTAGGTACATCAATAAAATCTTTCGAGTGTTGTAAAGATAGAATACTCATATAAATATATATGCCTCATAATTTATGAGTCATAAATTATTTTTTTACACTAACAGGAAAGATTTTTGGGTTCCGTATCCAAATTATAAACACCATATAGTTACAGAATTACTCTGCTCCCGTGTATATGTTAAAAAGATGTTCCTCTGGAATCATAATAATGACCTAATAGAACGTAAAAAACTATCGTGCCTCAATGATATAAAAAAACGGTTCAAAAATCGTCGGTCTGTAAAACAATATAACCTAAAATACTAAACATGTAGTATAAAAACTAAATCAAAGCACGATTTTAGAACAAAAAGATGCAATCATTTTATATCCATTATCGAAATTTATTCTTGAGTACCTACCCACCTACCTTACTTATACAAATAAATTCCACTAACATAACAATTTACGTAACCAATAAGAATATGTAATGCAAAATAGAGAATAGTTTCCGTTATGAGGAATGCACATATCTTTGCTTCTCTACTGCGCGGTCTGCCTGCGGTACTCGAACGCGATACGAACGTAAATACGAGCAATACGGGACTGACCGTGTCACTAGCTCGTCTTTTGTCTCCGTCCAAGCCCGCACATGCTGCCACCTGTTACTTACACGGATACAGAACCCCAACCTCTAGCATTTGTTTTTATTTCAACGACCTCTGCAGGTCGATCAGTAACGCATTGTGCGAGCGTCAGGTAGCTCTAAATGTCACTTTTAGTATAGAAGAATGACAGTAAAGTTGAGTTGTCCTTGGGGTAATCACGTAACGTTCCGAACGCGCGTTAGGTAGATCAAACTGTCATTTTTAGGGTTCCGGACCAAAAAGGTAAAAACGGAACCCTTATGATGCGACTCCGTCCGTCTGTCTGTCTGTCACAAAGTCAAATATCTCAGGAACTACTAATGCTATCGATTTGAAATTTGGAATAGTTGTATACAAAGCTAATCTTCGTGTATGGAAAATGAAAAATTTTAATATATACTTTTAATTTGTATAAAAAAGGGCGGATAAGAGGGGGGGCAAAAATTCAAAGTCTAGTTAGTAGGCCAAGTGGGGTATCATATGAAAGGGCTTGAATTGTACATTCTAAAACAGTTTTTTTTTTTTTTCTACCATGGTAAAATTTTGATTTATAAAGAAAAATGTTGAAAAAAATACCATTCCCCCCCCACCCCCCCCTTATCTCCGAAATTAACCAAGCGAAAAATTTGAAAATAATATATATGATTAATATTAACGTGAATATTACCGGAAAAGTATAACGAGACCTCTATCTAGCGTAATTTTTTTTTATTCATCAAAAATCATATGTTAATTTTGTTTGTAATTTAATACTTCTGTGTTTAATTTTTTTCCTTCAAATTCATATGAAAGTGTTCTGAAAGTACCTTCTAGCAAATAAAAAAAGAATTATCCAAATTAATTTACTTGATAAAGAATTATCGCTGAAAAACCAACATACAGTAAAGGAAATGTATTAACGTACCGCCGTAGAACTCTATCGCAATAAGGTGACATACCACTCGAGTTTGAGTGACGGCGGCCTGTCAATTGCGACAGGGTTCTACGGTGGTACGTGCATACATTTCCCTTACTGTACATACCGAGTTCCTTGGTCGTACGGAACCCTCGGTGCGCGAGTCAGACTCGCACTTGACCGGTTTTTTCATATAAAAATGGCTTGTGTTTAAACGCCTACCAAATACACACATCAGAATAATTTTACGTTGAGTCTATATATCTTTTTGCTTCCCAAAATGGATTTTCTGCTCACCAAATATTGTTTTCATAAAACATCAACATTAATACCAAAAACTGCAGTGTGTTCTTCTAAGGCAAGTCTGTTCTGGCGCTTCGCCGGCCGCTGCCGCGGCAAGCTCGCTTCGCTCGCTCGGCTCGCGCGCTGTAGGGTCGCAGTTCTTCCTAACACTCCTCCTCGCTTCGCTCGTCGTCGTACCTACACCGACCTGCCTTAGAGTAGTAGACTGCAGTTTTTGGTATTAATGTTGATGTTTTATGGAAACAATATTTTGTGAGCAAAAAATCCATTTTAGGAAGCAAAAAGATATATTGGTGAGCATATTTAAATAGTAGCGGTATTAATGTTGATGTTTTATGGAAACAATATTTGCTGAGCAAAAAATCCATTTTGGGAAGCAAAAAGATATATTGGTGAGCATTTAAATAGTAGCGTATAGGCTTAAAAATTGACATTTAGATCTATCTGACGCGCGTACAATGCGTTACGTGATCGACCAACTAACGTACGTTCGAAACGTTACGTGATCACCCCTCTGAACACAATTAAGTGTGGAACTCGGATACTAAACGCAAATAAAATTACGATATCTTTTTCATTGGATAAAAGCTAGTCATAAATAGCGTTAGAAGCTTAATCAGTCAAAATGTAATTTGATATCCGTCGGTCGGTGAGAACTTTAATGATGGGAACATTCAACATCGTGTCGTGGAACTTTAATTTTTTCAAAAAAAACATTCACTTAACGCGACAAGTATCTACGTATGTTAAGGTGCGTTGGAGATGACACACAAGTTAAATCTATGAACTGTTGCTTATCTGGACTTTGAATCAATGCTTACTTAAAATCAATTGTTTAATCCACTATTCACTTGTCATAATATAAAAATTATAAAATGTCGCCTACGCTACGCCTACTTCGCTTATCCTTAAGCTCTCGGCACCAATAAAGTCAAGGCTTAAATTTGCAACTTGATTGCACAATGTTAACTGTCTGACTAAGTCTTGCATACTTGTTTTTAAAATACGTTTGGAAGACTTAGTAAAGGATTATGTTAAACAATAAATTTTACGTGATAAATGTTTTTTAACAAGCTTTTATTTAACTTGTCTAACCAGAAGCTTAGCTAGTAAGATTTACAATAAATTGCCTGTTGACTTTAGAATGTCAACTTAAACATAAACTCTTGACATTTTTCTATACTAGCTTCTGCCCGCGACTTCGTCCGCGTGGAACTCGTTTAAGGTACCTGCGGCAAATAAGGGCCGGCGTATAACAAGAGCCACTTCTACAAAAACATACTTCCAACCGATTCCTAGGTTCCGCGTACGCACACATCCTAAAATTACCAATAGGAAAGCTTATTTCCGCGGCCACGTGATCTTACGATCCACCATTTTGCCAGTACTCAAGAATGCGTACAGGCAGTTAGTCTGCGTCACACGATAGTAAAAATCTCTCCACATAAGTGATAAAATGTGCATATAATAACTTGTTTTTTGTAATAGCTGCTGTTTAGTAGTAAAGTATAGTGATTAGTGTTAACTAATGAAGGTAAGTTTAATCGCTATTTTAACATTTAAGAATCTTACGTCCAAAAGTTTTAGCTTGGTGTCAGAGTCGAATAAGGGCCACTTAAAAGGTCGGTTAGAAGGGCCAGGGCCGGCCCTTATTGAACTTACAGAATGTTTAGTTATGCACAGTTTTTTCCATGTTTTGTAGCTTTTTTTAACATTTTTTTCGTAATCTCACCAGTTCAAATCCTGTTGTAGTTTTTGTTTGGTTGATTTGTATTTACTTTGCTCGAGCGTATTTATTTTCTTTTCAGAATACCTAAGTATTTAAAATACTTAATAATGGAACCTCTACTATATAAAAATACGAGGACTTTGGACGCTTCAGCAATTAGGTACGAGCTGCAAGGACTGCTGTTCGTGGAGGAATAGGAATAATGTCACAACATGCGGCTGCTGCACGATATTCTATTCCCAAATTAACTTTGGTTAGAAGAAATAATGTTAGATCTCATTAGTCTAATAAGGGCCACAATTTTTGATGTAAAAAAGTTCAATTTTTCATTGTTTTATTTAAGATTTAAAAAGTGTTATCTACAATTTATTCAGAATTATGAAAATTATGTTTATATTATTTTATTTGATACGTTTTAATGCAAATTTATGTTACGATATTTTAATAAGGCCCATCAGGGTTTTTCTAATAAAAAAGGATTGACTGAAAGCTTGATTTGTTAGAAAACCATAATTGACGTCGGCGAAAAACAGAAGACGGTTTGTTCTTAATGATAAAACTAAACAAAACTATATTTTGATATGGTCCTTTTTAAACTACCTGATTTTAATAAGGGCCACAGAGAGGGTTTTAAAAAGTCTGATTTGTGACGTAAAATTATGAATAAAACAAATAAAATTGTACATGTTTGTACTGTTAATAAAGCAAATATTTGTGTGGTGTAATGTTTTTTATTCATATCGCTTAGACATTTAAAATATTTAGTTTTTAATTAAGGCGGCCCTTATTTGCCGCAGGTACCTTATATCATAGCTCCATGCAAAATTTTGCTCCCCATTTCACCCCCTTAGGGGATGATTCCCGGGAGAAAAAGTATTATATATATATGTTAATCCAACCTATACACTATATGTGTACCAAAATTCATCTTAATCCGTTTAGCCTTTTTTGCGTGATTGAGTAACAAACATCCAAACATCTAAACATCCAAATATCTAAGTAAACATCCAAACTTTTGCATTTATAATATTAGTAGGATTATTTACCACCACTGAAATCAGTCTTTCTTCCTGTTCGTTGGTTTATCAGTTTGTTAGTGAGGGACAAATAATAAAATACTTCCGGTGACTGATTCAGCTGAAATTTTGGGTAAAGGTTTAGTTTGGATGAAATTTCAATATTGTGGTACCATCGAACTGATCTGATGACGGAGACCATGGGAATTCAGTACTTTACCAACGTAACCCCGTTGAGTTTCGGCTCGTTAGAATCGTCTCAACGAGTAGTTGATGACGGTATACGGAAAAGTACAGTGGGCAAGAAAAGCTTGTGCTAAAAATGTTTTATTTGATAGAAACTTATTATGATATCACTCATATTGGTAGTACCTGCCCCGATATTCTGTAACTTGTTTTAGCTTACCTCAACGCTCACCCACAAATATAACTTGTCGCCGCGATTCTTAGTAACTAAGCGTAGGTAGAGGTCTGTTAAGCGTGACGGGTGGAGTGAGGCACATGAGCCCGTAAAGAATAACAGCCCTGACATCGTCCACTCTCAAGTTATACTTATAGTTTAATTATTGCCTTTTATTTAGGTTAGCCGCCCTTTATATTTTCACCCTTTGACTCCCTAGCATGGTACAGAGTCTATGTCAGCATTATAAATGCATTATACCTACAACCCATACCTGCAATGTGTATATCGTCTCGTATGTATAAAGGTAGTATTTGTATAATTGGTCAATATTTGATTAATTTAATCATAAATAGTATCGAAAGAGCTACAGGTTCTGAGAATATTTAATATGTATATTCTGGCATAATTTTAAATGACATGATCCCCTGAGAATATATTTGCAGTGACAATGCGACGATGTTCGACATTGCAGCATTTGTAACTTTCTAAAAACTTTAACAAACATAAAAAAATTAAAAAAACTGTATCCCGACTACGGAAAAGTATCTATGAATAATATTTTTATATATATGAACAAGAAAAATTTTCCGCTTTCATTTGACACCCCACACGCTATGATAGCATTTTTTTTCAGTAAGTCACTTATTTGTATGTGGCATCCATAATAATTCAAAAAAATTATACAAAAGGTAGCCTATGTCACCCGGAGAATAATTTCGAATCGATTGACACTCCATTTATCAAAATCGGTTCAGTATTTTAAACGCTACAGTGGAACACACGTAAATACAAACATAGACTGCTAAAAACATATCCCTTGCTTTCGGCTCTGCCGTAGTCGGGCAAAAAGGAAAAAGCCAGTAAATAATTTGTTCATATCTTGCTGCGTGGGTGTTTCGTCTTGTGTCTAGTGCTAGAATAGTTATTTATGATAGGTACAAGTGTAGAAAGTAGGTAATTCCCTACGAGTGACGATGACCAAACACACGACCGTGAGGGAGTGTTTTTGATCGGCACGAGTTGGGAATTACCTATCCGCACGTGTACCATTTTACAATGCTCCATGCAAGGAAATAAAAAATATACATAAATCTCATTCTCGCACGTGTAGTGTGTGGGAATATTGGCCCGAAACCCATTCTCGCACGGCCCCGCCCCGCACCGCTCCGCCGCGCAGACATAGAGGAGTTCCCGTGTTTATGTTGAACCATATATGTAAGGGCGCACTTTCAGAGCAAGTGCATTGTAAAGATTTAAATGGCAGTGCCATCGCATTTATTTACCAAAGCTGAACTCTGCAGTAGATGCGGGGACGGGGATTGAACCCGTGGTCGTTAGCTTCATTGTCAACCCGATTGCAATATTATAGTGGTCGTGAGACAGTCTCAAAGCAATCACACGCGATACAACGTGCAAGTCATTTAGATCTGTTCTATTGCCACTGATTATTTTAGCTTTTACAGACACTTATTTATACCTAATAGTGGTATAATGGTATTTTTATCTGTCAGTCACATCTATATAATAGTGCCTATGTTCTTATTGTTACGAGTGCTTAGGTACTCGCACTTCGCCGATGTCAGATTAAAATTTATTCAGTCAAATTTAACATTTTTTTATCCAGGGTTCTAGGATATGTGAGGTAAATATTCCCTAGATTTTAAATCCCTGTTTCGGTTATTAATTACTTTGCAAAGAAGGCATAAGGCATAGTTTGCGGTTGTAAAATGGTTTTCCATGAAATCACATGGCGGATAACGCTATATTTTTTCAAATCTGAATAAAAACAAAGTGACTGGTATTTGAGTACCGTTTTTTAGACGTATACTCCTCATAAGGATACAAGTTATAGCGAGTTCCATACTGAGCTGGTTAATTATCTGTCTAAGAGTTAATGGTATGAAGACATAATTACCACTAAAACGATTCGTGAAATGTTATTAAGGACCCGATGAAATTGGTTAATAGCCGGGGTAGAGGTCGGCGCGGTAATTACACGAGTAAATTTATAATTGAACCTATCATTGAGTATATTTGAAGCTTGAACAATTATTATCTACTTTGATAAAGAAGAAAACTTAATAAGAGGACCTTTAATTTTCGTACTTTACGGTGGTTTCTTTAAATGCTACAACAATGCGCACTAAAACAAGCTCTAGCGAATTGAGTCGTATCAGATATTAATTGTACTAGTACTACATATTTATTGGTTGATTTATACGCCTAATGTCAACCCGTCCCTAAAATATCATACGTTGTTATACTTCAATGTGTATCAGTCTTGTAAATTCAACATATTCTAGGTACCTTATATTATACCTTCCCGGCAGCCTTCTGTAAAACCAAATCCTAAAAAAACGAAGTATTAAATAAAATGTTTTGTACAAAAGTAAAGCTCAACACAGTGTGGAATCTTGAAAGGCATCATATTTTATCCATCTAGAACTATAATCTCGATGTATTTATAGGCCCGAGCCCTGCAGGTACGCATTCAAAGGCTCACGACCGCGGTGAAATTAAATCGGAACAGCGATTATCAAGAATCTATTTAAACCCGCCACGGAAAAATGATAACGTGTTTGTGTGAGTATCACTCGTCCGCTTTGGAAGTAGAGTCATACAGAAATATATATAATTCCGTCCGTCCTTGAGATGCATAAAATTTGCGAATAGTCAAGTTAAGATAAAATCGGCATTTAAAATTTACAGATTTTTTACAGACGCTAACTCTTAATTGTTCATCTAAACTTGCCAAATTAAAAAAAAACGAGTGTCGCAGCCCCGGTCCTACAGGATGGATTATTAAGTAAAATCGTTCTTAAAATAAGTGTTTCATTAGACTAATTTTGGTACCGAACAGTAAAAAAACCGGACAAGTGCAAGTTCAACTCGCGTGGTGAAGGTTCCGTAAAATTGCTATGCTCTAAGCATCAGGCGCTCCATGCAAAATACACAAAAATATTGAGAATTTTCCTGCTACTTTGAATACTCAAACTTCTTATAGGTTTTCCTGTTATCTTAAGGCTAGTAACTAATTTCCATATTTTTTTCAGAATTTTAAGCCTAGTAGTTTCGGATATAAAGGGGAATGGTCAATTTTCGTCTTTTTCCCTAAATTACTTCAAATCTGTTTTTGCTAAAATTATAAAAAATATATATCTGAGATGCTTACAACAACTCCTTTCATTTTATATGTCACACAATACAGTTTGCGAAACTTTTTTTTTTAATTTTCCAGTTTACTTCCCATAAAAGGCCCCTTCATAAAAGGTGTTCAGAATTCATTAATTTACTTTAAGCGTCCATCTTTGGGTCACCAATTTACATATGTTTACCAAATTTCAACTTAATCGGTCCAGTAGTTTCGGAGCATATCGGCTGTGACAGACGGACAGACAGACGCACGAGTGATATTATAAGGGTTCCGTTTTTTTCCTTTTGAGGTACGGAACCGTAAAAAAATTGAAATAAAGTTACCCAAACATGTGTGCATTTAAAACACACACACACAGGACGTAACTGTTGTTAGATTCATTATAATTTTAACCAACAAACGCCTTTGAGTATAGCACTGTGTAATCAGCCACTAAATAAAAATATAATTATTCGTAGCGTTGATGAAAAGGAGCGCGGTGGGTGCTGTCATCGGTCCTCATAGATTAAGGATTAATGCACTTGCAGCGCCCGTTGAAGTCTTTTATAGGAGCCGTCGGGCCCGGTCGCGCCTCGCCACCAAATAATAAATTAAATACCAAATCCGTCACACAACAATAAAGTATTATTACTTAACAGATTCCCCCCAAGATAATCTACGGTGTGCTTCAATTAAACTTGTTCATTGCACAGAAAAAGTACCAAGCGTGTACAAAAGTAAAACTCTATCTCATCGTTACGAAGCCATTTCTTGATTCCGATATTAATCTGTTACACTTTATGAAAGTACGCTCTCCAGGAACTTTCAAACTATTTTATGTATGTACCTACAGATGATATTTTTTGTATTACCAGTTGATACTGTAAGATTGAGTGTTCCTGACAGTAAGTATTGCCATTTTGCTAACTTTTTGAATAAAATATGCAAATTGAGTTGCATATTACACCGAAGGTCGTGTCTGTTTCTAAAATTGTATGTTTTTTCAACCTTCTATATTCGTCTATATAACGTACTTTTTATGCAATAGGTTAATGATAAAAATATGCATATAAATAAATATAAAAATAAATAACCAATAAAAAAATCTAATAAGTCTAAACTTTTTTTATCAGGTATTGTTTATTATAAGTGTATTTTATTTACTTATTTTAATTAAGTTTTATGTTTGCTTTTGTCAATCGAGTCGTAAAAGTAAAAAAAGTAGTATAAATTAGCATAAACACCAACGAGTCATTTATCTGTGCGACATCTCCGCGACTCGCGTTTATTAGATATTCAGCGAGAGGTCACAGTGCTCGGTGACCGGATCGGGCAGAGGGCATCGCGGGCGACGCTTGAGGAGCCGCGGGGCGGGGGAGGGGACACGGCAGGGAGTGGGGGGGGGGACGGGGGGGGGACGGCCAGGGCGTGACTCCGCGACACTCGCAAGGAGACAGGAAATCATACCCGACACATATTCATTATTGTGGCTTCCACCCCGACGGAATACTAATTTGGTGTATTGCTGGTAATGGTGGAACGGCGACATTTATTCAAAACGACTTATCTACAAAATATTGACTGTATTGAACTAATGTTCAAAGACGTTAATTTATCCTATCCTATACTATTCAACGCGCAATATTTGTTTATATATGTTTGTAACACGTTTTCGACAATGGGTCCAACGATCTCGATGAAGTTTGCAATTATGGCGTTTACGGGGCGAAAAATCGATCTAACTCCGTCTTATGTCTGTAAAAAATCGTTTTCCCTATGTTAGCCCCCAGTCGCCCAGGTACCTACTTAATATTGTATGAACCAATTTACTGCACGATTCCATTACGGGATAAATGTGAATTGCAGGCCGCGAGGGGCCTACTCGAGCCTGATTATATGCAGACGGCATGCCATCGCTCAGGATATGGCTGCTTCCGCTCCCTTGCCCACGAGGCGGTCACTATAACGGTCGCCACGTCAATAAACTCGCGCGATCCTCTTCTGGAGGTAATTTAATGATAGGATCGGTGGAAAACCCGTTTTTCACGATAGGAACGTGTATTAACTATAAAAACTCCTGTTCATCACTAAAAATGATTACGAGAAAGCAACGTGTTTAATTAGTAGTTGGATGTAGTTATTCTACCCACTGACATACTATGTTCCTAACCATCCAAAAACATTGTTGCTACCGTTTTTCTACAGTTGTCACATGATAACCGCAGATAAAAGGCTGTGTTGAGGCTAATCCGTTGAAGATCGAGCAGGTCTTTTAGCGATGATGAGATACACCATTAGCGTATTTTTGCATGCGGTTTATGCGCCCACCCTACCTCGTGCAAACATGCAAATAAATACAACAAACCACCACCAATAATAAGAAAACCTCGACAGTGTCTCGCCTCTATACGAGGCATTATCAGGGGATGCTGGGAGGAGATATCGTTTGCGCCACGACGTTTTATCAAGCCCTAACACGACGGATTTGTCATGAGTGATTTATGAGTTACCGTGGCCATCTTCCATCTCCATCATCATGACAACTTATTGGTATCTACCGTAAAAATGTTGTATTGTCATCGAACTTACATAATTTTGCCAAATGCCAGCTCAATCCCGGTGGTGGGACCCGATTTGTCTCTACCGGTCATCACAAGGAATCCTCAAATCAATAAAATGTCGGAAACGCTTGTAACTCCTCTGGAGTCCATAGGCTACGGCTACGGTGCACGGTGTTTGCTCACCATCAGGCGGCCCGTATGCTTGTTTGTCAAGGTTATATTGTGTATACAAAGAAAGCGAACACCAGCATATGTAAAAACTGGACTATTTATTCATGTGAATGAAGAATATTGCAAAAAAATGGTCGTAAAAATATGTTCCCAAAATGTCAAAGCATGGGCCAATATTTGACAACATTTCATTATTTCAAATGGGCCTTTTTATGATTTAGTTCATTAGAAAATGTTTTTTAAGGGACACATGGTTTATTATTTCTCCCTAAAATGTAATTTTCATTCAAAAATATTAAATTGAAAAGTAGCGAATTCCAGAAGGTCGGAAGTTAATTATGACTATTTATGACGTCAATATTACGGCTCTGTATGGCAGCTTGCACATATGTTTCATATGACAGACATAGTAATGACGTCACATACGGTTTAAAACACGTTTATACAATTTCGCATTTTCTTAAAAACGAGTGTGAATAAAATCTGAAAACTACATTATTACGTTCAGGTAACATAATTACCGAAATAGTTTTAGATTTAGGCATCATTACATATTTTGAAATGTTGTCAAATACGATTTATCAAACGCTATCTAATCCGAAGTGAATTACGTCATCGTGATCTCAACGAAATGTCATGAAACCGGGTATATGACGCACGTCGAAAAACTTAATATACAGGGTGGGCGACTAAGAGGTATACAACTTTAAATTGGTTTAATTAAAAAAAAAAGTGATAAACACTAAACATTTTCGTATAAATGTATCCTTAAGACTTGGCAATTATGTATGCTAATATAAATAGTTGCCAAATATGCACCTTGCCATTTTGTAACATGCAAGGCGTTTTCGATGAGTTTTTAACGAATTTTCGCATTTATAAAGGTGTATTTTTACAGCAACTCTAATTCCGCGCGTTTACTCTGACAAGTTTATTAATAATATTAAGACATATTATGTCACTATATACACTTTATTAGATAGTCTATAGAAAAAATTCAGAAAAAGTCAAATTTGGCGATGTTGATAGTGTCAGTTAATGTGTATTACGATTTTTTTTTAATTTGTTGACCTGAAAACTTTTCTTTCAATATTGCCACAGCGTACCCTGTCGTGTCGTATAACATGTTTCTAAAGCTTAAAGCGTTCCGCAATAAATTTCATGAGTTTTACCTCCAAAAAAATTACCTCAGAAATAAAATGTTACCTTCCAGTTACCCGCCCTGTACGTGACCTTATTATTAAAGTAAAATAAAAAGGGTCACCCGCGTGCCGTGTTTAAAAAAGCAACATATTATGAAACTGGTGCATTGCGTCCATGGCTTCGGTGGCTTCTTTGATTTTAATCGACCAATAAAACGCATTTTAATTTACTTACCTTTTACGAAGATTATTTAATTGAGATAGGCAGTACGTTTTCCGCCGTATATTGATATCTCTTTCTAATGATATCCCCACTCTTCCATCCTTATCCCTCCACCTGGCAGTGGGGATGACTTTTGCTCATTCCCAGAAATCATTTTATTCCTCATTTTCTCATAAGCTTCGAATCAGGTAAGTAAATTAATATGCGTTTTATAGGTAGGTAAAACGCGTATATTAATTGATTTGACCGTTATTGGAAGCTTAATATTTAATTGAGACATGTTTGTTAGCGCCTGGTGGAGGAGAAGAGTGAGATGCCAATGTGACAGGTATTACTAAGATGTAATGGATTCATAAAAAGAAATTAGAAGCAGATAGCAATATACGGTGGGAAACGTACTGGGGTCGTTCTTCTTTTCGACCGACAATAGCCTGTCCTTCGTCTTATTACGGCATCTCATTTGAGTAATGATGTTTACGGTTTTATGATGTTCGAATGAACGTCCATATTATTTTATTAATTAGGGATATTTAATATTTCATTTTTTTTAATGTTTTTTTTTTCGTAGAATGCCGTGACAGAGCGGTAAACCAAAATGTTGTCCCCACTGAAAGAGTCCACTTTGTCACATGTTTTTTTTTAGAAACCAACCGTAAATAAATATTTATATTGGCCAGAAAGGAAACTTTAATTAGTTCTAATGAAGAAACCTATGCATTTTTTTTTTAATCGCACTTCAAAACCACAATTTTCGATAGTTCAAAAACCAAAAAAACAGAAAAACCTCGGTTCATTGTCGGTAAAAAAGAAGAACGACCCACTGCCTATCCCAATTAAATAAGCTTCGAATAACGGTCAAGTCAATTAATATGCCTAATATAAAAGCGTTGCTGTGTAACTTAACTACAAGTGTAATTATTGTCGACTGGTTAGTACGGCTCCCCAAACTCGTTAATTCCGCGTAGTCAAATCTATTCGCATTTATCCCCACTCTAATTTTCTACTAGTAGTTTTCATGATTCGTAAATTTGTCTAGTATCAAATTTCCCTTTCGCTATTTCTTCCTATAGTATATTTTCTCAATTAATGTACTTACTCTTATCTCCTTCTATTACGTAACTCTTTAAAATTAATTCCTTGTTTAATTACTTAATCGTTTAATCCACGTTTAATAAATGCAATTTTATAAAGTAAACGGGTTAAAGTGATCCATGAAAACAAAAATGATCCATGTTGGTCTCTGAATAAATGAAATTATTATATTATTATTATAAAGTAAGCTGATAGGTACACGGAAGTACGAGCTGCACGTTAACGAAACTGAAGCTCCGTTGAAACTGTTTCGATGTAGGTACCCTATGCCTAAGTTGGCGAAATATGCAGCGACAAGGAAAAATAACATTCGGTGAATAACGCAACAGTGAAATTATAAGCAGTGAAAATGCCCTTACATCCAATATTGGAGAGCTGTCATCCCAGTACAATTTATGTCATCATATGTAAGTTCATCAAGGAAAACATCGTGAGGAAATCTGCATACATCTGAGAAGAAATTCAAAGAGGTATGTGAAGTCCCCAATCCGCACTGTGCCAGCGTGGGGACTGCTGCCCGTTCCCTCTCATTCATGAGAGGAGGCCTGTGCCCAGCAGTGGGACGAATATAGGCTGTTGATGATGATGACGATGATAATCTATGGTCCCAACACGATTGGGGATAAACACAAATGGAAATTTTGCTACGCGAGATTAACGATTTTGGGGAACCAATGGAACCAGTCTCACTGAGAGAATTCGGCAGACTTTCGTGTCGAGCGTCGGGCTATATGCCTTGCTTGTGTCGATAATCCTGTTTTTTTTCTATTCAATTATCAATTTCATTTGTATTTTGTGCGGTCGTTCTGAAACTTTGGCTCGGCGCTCGTGGAAGGGAACGTGCGAAACATATTGATAGCAAAGGAATGCGCAATGTAAGCGTTAAATTTACCCCTTACACTAATGATTTAGCTATCCCTGATTGGTATAAATGTTCACGCGCTAAATCACATAGGCTCGGTGCTCACGGGGAATTTATTACTTAGATAAGAAATTATTTGGTAGTGATTTACTCGTTTATATATCACTAGAGGGCTCTAACCTGTTTGTAATACCTACGCTTGTACCGGCTGGCAAGGTATGTAAAGTGTTACAAGCGCTGCTATGCGATTCACAGCACGTCTCGACTCGCCTCACCACAAACCCCTAGTGTAGCTTGACCACGAGATCCTCGCAACTTTGTGTAAATGATAGTCAGATTTACGCTGGTTCGTTCGAGGGAAGTTGTGGGTATGTGTTCTGAATAGCAGTGTTCGCTGCGTCGCGTGCGTCGCCAGTGCCGTTGCCGCAAACTGTTGCCGTCACGATACATTACGTACTCGTTGCATTTATTCCATTTTGTAATGTTCCGTATTAAGAGGTTGAGACAAATTTGGATGGTAAGTACCGTTTGGTTAAATGGGCCAAAATTCTTTTTGATGCCTATATAAACGTCCCTTGTACATGTACATTTTAACCCATAGTTTTTTACTTATTTGGATAATCTTCAATAAACTATTATTTTCTAATTCACAATGACATATGCATACCCGAATGATGACCATTGAGGCCCGGTTGAGAACTAACGTAACACTATTAGGAAAATGTTTCGAGACATCTACAATTTTTTATAAGTGCTTATAAGTTTTCATCTCTATTTTAGGCACTAAAAAGAATTTTGGACCAAATAGGTAAATTTGAAGTTGAAAACTGCGTAAGCATGCGCATGAGTTTTGAATGATATGTTACTTAGAAGACCTAAAATGTAAAACGATAATCGTGGAAAAGGAAAAATGTTGAAAAATATTCCCATAAGAGGTACCTACACCTACCGTGTAACTGCCTAAACCCAATTTTATTAATTCTGTTTTTATTCAAGTAGGTAGACGTAATAGGTATATTACAGGCGAGTTCATAAATATATACGTACAAGGTGTGTACATTCCCAAAGGTTCAAAAATATCTGACCACCCTTATGACATTAACAATAAAGTCGTGTTCACATATTTTTGAGGACTTTGTCCATGTGCACATATTTTTGAACTCGACTGACACACATTGCAGGGCAAAAATATTTCATACATGAATCGTCATACAACCTACCGTGCAACTGAACCCTATTTTATTCATTCCTTTTTTTATTTAAATAATGAGTAGTTGGGTACATATATACAAGTAGGTAGGTATGTAGATATCACCAGTACGCAGGTACCGACCCTGTAGCTGTACTTCCTAAAAAAAACAAAAGCTGAAACATTTACAATAATGCACCTCGTATCGTTAGTAAACACAAGCATGTTTGTTTTCTTGCAGTCGAGGAGCCCTAAGGAGCATCGTGGTCGTGAGCACGAGACGTGCGCGGGCGCCGCGGGCGCGGCGGGCGGGGGAGGGCGCGGCGGGCGGGGGAGGGCGCGCTCGCGGGTCCCGCGGATGCTCGGGTTCATTACCCGCGCCCGTTCGATCGCGGACTATCCACAATGGGGGCCATACCATCCTAGGGCACGATATACCACCGGAGAAATAAATCCAATAAGATGCCCTCGCTGGTCGTGATCTCATAGCGCAACGACGTCCTTTCTTGCACGAATGCTATAAGGCTTTGCAATTC
Source organism: Epinotia nisella (assembly GCA_932294315.1). Lineage (NCBI taxonomy): Eukaryota > Metazoa > Arthropoda > Insecta > Lepidoptera > Tortricidae > Epinotia > Epinotia nisella. The sequence continues at coordinate 11,841,725 of OW028679.1, read as the reverse complement.
CCTTACAACTAACATAGGTAGCTTTACTTGATCAAATAGGGACTATGTCAGCATAATGGGGTAGCTACCTACTACTACGAAGCGTCTAACAATTCTAGCGTTTTAACAATTCTTCGACATAATAGGTGAAATGCCATTGCCTATTTCTCGAGAAAAAATAAGCTGTCATAATTTTGTATTTGACATTGTCAATCAAGTACATAAACTTAAAAAATATATTTTCGATGTTTATCTGTAACATATCGAATTGAAAATGAAGAGACATTTATTTACATTGCTAAATTCCTACCTACTTCCCGTGTTTAAAATGAACAAGTCCGTGTGGATTGATGAGGTATACTTATTATGTAACACTTTAAACTCTCGCCTCACATATTTAAATTATTGTTTTACATGGGTCTTTCGCGATATTTATTTACCTTTATTTCCGACGAATCATTTCCGTTTTTATAGCCAAAATTGTCGTAGAAAACTTGAAAATTGTTTAAATAAACCACAAGACACAGTTTAAAACATTTACAATGACAACGTCAGGTTAATTAAGTCATCACTTTTTTTTGCAATTGAGATAAGACTAATACTCCAGGCAAAATACGGTTTCGAAAAACATTAATTTATAATAGCGTTTTTTTTGTTTATTTCATTCTAAAACATTATTCTGAGATGCTTTATTCAAGAATCCAACAAACTTTCCACCCGGAAGTAATTATATAGATTTAAATAAAACATTCATTGTTTTTTTATTTTATTTATATTGAATATTTTAAAAAATAAATATGAATATTTATCCGGACTTTTTAGGAGCTAATTAAATATTGATTTTTAATGTCTGATTTTTTGTTGGATTTTGCCTCTAGGTAACTATTTAATTGATAATATATCCGTTACATTAAAAAAATGGGGAATGGATGAAAATTTTAGAAATGCCTGATTATTTTTTTGGTGATAGGAATAACCTTCCTTAGCACCAGAAAAAAGTTTCAGATTTTTCAGCTGCGACAATTATTTTTGAAAAATATAAACAGTTTCCTCATTTACGTTTTGGGTCAAGAACGGTAAATAGACACTTTCCTTGATCTGTCTCATGTTACAAAAAACTATCTTAAATATCTGTGGTAAACTGACACTGGTAATGACCAATATAGCTGCTGCAAGTGTCAATATCATTGCCAGTGTCAGTTTACCACACATATTTAATACATTTTTTTTGTAATATGAGACCGATCAAGGAAGGTGCCGTAACTGACCCAAAACGTAAGTGAGGAAACTGTTTATATTTTTCAAAAAAAATTGACGCAGCTGAAAAATCTGTAACTTTTTTCTGGTGCTAAGGAAGGTTATTCCTATCACCAAAAAAATTATCAGGCATTTCTAAAATTTTCATCCATTCCCAATTAGCTATTATAAATTATTTCCAAATATGTCATTTTTAGGGTTCCGTAGCCAAAATGGCAAAAACGGAACCCTTATAGTTTCGTCATGTCCGTCTGTCCGTCTGTCCGTCTGTCCGTCTGTCCGTCTGTCCGTCTGTCCGTATGTCACAGGCATTTTACTCGAAAACTATAAGGTGTATTTGAATAAAATTTTGAGGATAGGTGTATTTTGTTAGCCGCTACAAAGTTTTGTAATTAAAATTACTAAAAAAATTTTTTTTAGTGGTGTACTCCATACATAAAACTAAAAGTCAAAAAAAAATTTTTTATCGTGCGCCCACATGTCGTACATGAATCGATAGGCCTTTCAAAATAAATATAAGGTTTCTCAAGAATTTTTTTGATTAAGTGAATACAGTCAGAGATAATCGCCCCGAAAGTCACTAAAATTCTGTCCCCCCCCCTCTAATTTTTGAACGGTGTATTTTAAAAATATGAAAAAATTCATGGATACAGCGCTTATTAAGTTCATTCACCGAAAATTGTTTTGAACAAGATCGGATGAAAGGTTTCCGAGATATTGCTGAAAAACTGCCTTCCTCAAAGAAAAGGACTTAAGTGCCGTAAGATTTCTATGACGATACGACCTTTTTAATAGGCACGGAACCCTTCGTTTTGCGTGGTCCGACACGCACTTGGCCGGTTTTTTTCCATACAAGTTGTCAGTTTATTGCCTGGACTATAAAGTAAGGGGTCTATTCGGTCGTAGAACTGGAGTTACGCCTTTTTAGAATGAGTACATATTAATAAATTAAATATAAGTCCTAGTGAAAAAAATAAACTATTAGCATATTCCTCTTTTCAAACCTAACACAGAGAACCAATAAAATTATAGGCTCAGAAATATGAAATGTTGTCACAAACTGAAACGGAGAACTTCGCTCGCTCGTTCAATAACTACCTCGTTAAACCTACTTAGTTTCCTTAGTCAAATGTGGGTCTAATTATACTTGATACAAATGACCGGAAAAATTGTGTCAGCATCTCCCGGTCTATAAACCTTTGTGGGTATGTATGCACCAAAAGAAAAATGAGAACTAGATACTCCAAATATGTACAATGATAAACGTGGGCGTCACCGTAATGGCGCAGGTACCTACATTTAAAACGAGGAAGCTCGTGTAATTGCATAATTGTGCCGTATTTCACTATACACAATTCCACAGTTAATCAAGCATATCATAGCACAAAAGAAAATGTTTGCAATACCTGAAAATATATTAGGTCCAAAGTTGCTCGCGCTACTTGCCACATTCCATTGTATCTCTTCACTTGCGGAAGCAAAGTGATGTATGTATTTAGTTCGATCGAAATAAAGTACATACTACAAATTAGTTTTCTATTTTGCCAAGTGTACAAATATCAAAACAGATGTTTTAATGGGAACAATATTATACAAAGAAATGAAAATGGGACCGTGCCACCAATTGCAAAACAAAGGAAATTCAGAGGTGAGTGCTCGACGAATTTTCACGAATGCTCTAGCCCGCGAGCTAGCAACAGATTTTCGTGACCAATCAAACCCCGTGCGATAACTTGTGAGAAGGTTCAGAATGTTGTATCATTATGCCCCGTGGACGTCAGCTGCGGCTCCGTCGGTGGGTTGACCAACGAATATATAAACCACACACAGACAGCAGACAGCATATAAACTATCATCTGACAAAATTTCAGTAGAGGGGAAATAACTGAAAAAAAAAATTACGTGTTCGTGTGACCAGTACGCTTACCATGAGTGGCTATCGAAAAAACACTATACTTTACTTCCGACGCGATCGAACAAACGCGGTTCGAATAGATTTCGATTCTCGCAAGTTCGAGCTGTCAAATTCATCGTACTCATGGTGCCGATATACTCCGAAAATAACGACAAAACGTTACTTGCTAGCGTCTAGTTTTCGATTCGTACGACCAATTCGTACCATGAGACACTAATTTGACATTTCGAATCGAAAAATACCGTAGCGTTTGTAGTATACTATTTCACTTGCAAAATGGCGCGTGATAACGTATTATTCCGTCAAGATTTACCGTAGATCCGATCGATACCTATCTCAAATTAAAGAAATTATAAAAATAAGGGTTGACAGCATATATCCGCAAAATTCGGATTGTCGCGTATTTGGTATTTAAAAATGCAAATAGTTGGCACACGTTCCGCCATATTGGGTCGAGAGACTCAGTTTAGAATCGGCGCACACTGTTAAAGTTATACTCAATGTCGATAAGCTTAAGGTATAGATTCCTTTAAAGTATTTAAACAATTTGGCGTTGGGGAATTTTTCGACGTACGCGATGCGCGTATTCTGTAATGTCATAACCAACAAATGCTAGCATTTAAATTAAAACGATAAATGCTTGTGGGATATAAGGCTGAATATTGAAAAATCGATTAAAATATACGAACGATCGAGTTAACTGTTGCGAGCAAAGTAAACTTATAAGGAACCCGTGGTACCAATTAGATTTTTAGTTCTGTGAGGGACCGCCAGGGGCGGTGTATAGAGTTTTCATACAAATCTTTAACTTTCCTCGATACTCGCTAGCGTATCTCGACTCACTGTAAACTCGGACTAGTGCTACAGCTGACGGACTCTCCACCACTGTACAATCAGCTGACGATCTTATTTCGCCATGGTGTTGGAATAACTATCATTTGATGATAAAATGAATCAGGGGGAAATGGCATTTTTTTGTTTTTATGTGTTTGTAAGGCTGCTGCTGGTCAACCCACCGACGGAGCCGCAGCTGACGTCCACGGGGCTTCATGATACAACATACTGAACCTTTTTCACAAGTAATCGCCCGGGTGAAAATGACTGACATAAAAATGCTCCTAGCTCGCGGGCTACTCCGTGGTGGTCTCATTTATTCACCATCTATGTAAATTCCGACCCCTGTTAGACAATCCCTGGTTGAAAATGCACTTAGTAGGAAGTAAGTAAATAAGGGTGGTCTTTTATTCGGTTAGGTACTGATATGGTATGGTTCAGCGAACTGGGTAAAATGACTGACTTTGACTGGCTGTTGAATCAACAAAGAGAAAATAATACTCATACTCATTAATTTATAATGCGCAAAGAGGTATGTAGGTACATTAAACGCCAAAATGTTCACATTAGTAATTAAATTAAATTAATTCGAATGTAGGTCATACTCGTATAAAAGGTGTGAAAGAAAACATCGTGAGTAGTTACAAGGGATAGCGGCGTCTAGATATAATTATGTGTAGGTCAGCGTTGAGGTGAGCTTAAAATAAGTTACAGAATAGCGGGGAAGGTCTAGTTTTCCCTCTGGGTTGGAAGGTCAATCGCTTTCGTAAAAACTAGTGCCTATGCCAAATCTTGGGATTAGGTGTCAAAGCGGAGCCCGAGCTCCTTTAGGGCACAACTGGGAATAACGCTAGGAGGATGACGTAGGTATATAACAGGTCAAGAAGTTTAAAAAAAGTAGTCGAGTAGTAATGGAATGAAACACCAAACAATCTACTCGTACCTATGTGTATTTTTTATCAATAATGCTTTTGAAGTAATGATATTGGGGGTGTTAAGATACCTAGTTATTTTGTTAGAGCCACGGTGTTAGTGTTACATTAGGTACATTGTCTGTGTATACAGCCAAGTGCGAGTCGGACTCGCGCACGTAGGTTTCCGTACCATTATCTACAAAAACGGCAAAAAAATCACGTTTGTTGGAGCCCCCTTAAATATTTATATTCTATTTTTTAAGAATTCGTTGTTATAGCGGCAACAGGAATACATCACCTGTGAAAATTTCAACTGTCTAACTACCTATGACGGTTCATGAGATACAGCCTAGTGACAGCCGGACTGACAGACAGACGGACCGACAGCGGAGTCTTAGTAATAGGGGGAACCCTATTACTAAGACTCCGCGTTTTACCCTATGGTTACGGAACCCTAAAAATGCGATGCCAAAAATACGTTCACACTTTTGCACCTTATTCCATTGCAATAAGGCGAATAGTGTAAACCTGCAAACGTATTTTTGGCGTCGACCGTACCTACCTATAAAATGCATATAAAATGGGTTTTTAGATATTTATTTGTTAGAGCAAACATTGATATTTTATTTATAAGTATATAAAAGTCCTTTTTAGCAAGTTGTATATACGTACATATTTATAGGTACATACATAAACATATAATCCTTATGTTGGTGACAATTGAAAGTGAATCGCTGCGTTTGAGGCACTGCGAAGTCAGACGCCGGCAATGAAACTGGATCAAATTTTGCAAAAATAACTGTTACATGGTAGGCATGGTATATTGAATGTATGTACGCTTAGGCGAATAAATGTATTTTTTTAAGCAAATCTGGGGGCACGGCAGTGCCCCCGCCAAGTCGAGCAAAAAAAAGCGGCACGGCCGTACCATCCTTTTCTCGAACCAATTCAGGCCATTTTCGACCCCCCTATAATTTCGTTGTGGATAAAACAAGAAACCTGAATTTTCAGTAACTAATCAGGCATTATATAAACACGGTATATTTAAAATTTCAGTCAATTTGAACCAGTAGTTTAAGAATGACAACTTGTTAAAGTTTCTAAATTTTGTCACTCACTGACTGACTCACCGATCATCAAAAGTCCAAGGCACTTCTAGGAGACATAGAAGCTTCAAATTTAGAACAGAAATAGAGTTTAATGTCTTAATCATGGGAAAACCTAAATCTGGGCGCACGGCAGTGCCCCCGCCAAGTCGAGCAAAAAAAAGCGGCACGGCCGTACCATCCTTTTCTCGAAGCAATTCAGACTCTACAAAAAGAAGTGAGATGGCATCAAAAACATCCTGTATTAAAACCCAAGTCTCGCAGCTCAGTCTTTCTACCGTAAAAAGTTGTGAGATCCATGTAATACCAAGTCGGTTAATCTATTTAGTCTCTACTTAAAGGACCTTCTGTCTTAAGTTATTACATAAGTTATTAATGTTATTATCATGCCAATATTAAAAATATTTTACGTTTTAAACAAATAGATCGACTTGGACATCGCATGATTTGATTATTAGTATGTATCACACTACACAGCACGACGGGCCAGCAACCAACAGCAACGATAGTTTCAATCGCGTGAGGCGCGATAGACTAAAGAATCTAATCTAATATAATTGTAATATTCATTGTGTTTTCATGCGATGTCCAAGTCGATCTATTTGTTTAAAACGTAAAATATTTTTAATATTGGCATGATAATAACTTATATAATAACTTAAGACAGAAGGTCCTTTAAGTAGAGACTAAATAGATTAACCGACTTGGTATTACATGGATCTCACAACTTTTGACGGTAGAAAGACTGAGCTGCGAGACTTGGGTTTTTTTACAGGATGTTTTTGATGGCATAGTTTTGACTTGCTAGCCATATTTCATTTAGCAGGTACCTATAATTAATGGTGATAAGAGCCTATGATGCGTGGGTAGCCGGGAAATTATACAAATGTTCAGCATAGTCTGTGGGTAGCGCCTATAAGGTCAGCCTTGCACCCACACGCGCCTTATACGTATCAAAGTATTAAACACGATTGCGTGCCACATGTCAACAAAGCCGTATGCAGCACTCGCGAATCACACCAATACAAACCGTAAACTAGAGGATACAAAGCCTAATATTTACAATTTTCAGCCATTCGTTTTTCGTTATTGGCTCCTTATGCTCTTAGTTTGCAACATTCACCTTTACCTAATCAGGCAAGCGGATTTTAGAACGGCTGGTAGTGGGCGACAGTTGTGTGTAGAGGAAAATGTTTTCTAAAAGGTACTTGTTCACAAAAATGCGGCTCACGTTTATTTAGCAGTTAGGTTGAGGAAACGCAATGTAACCAAGTTACACAATGCTCATGACGTACTGTAGATAGGCACCAAAGTAGATAGCAACAACAGCAATTAAATAAGTTCCTTAGAACCAACGAGAATAAGAAACTACTTAGGTACCTACTCGCATATGGCTAACCAGATGAGTAAATTCATACTAAATACCTGTAGAAACAAAATAATTATCGAAAAGCCAACTGCTCTTTTACAAATACGAGTAAGTATTATATAGCCTATCTATGTCACTCCCGCGATTAAGAGGAATCCAACGACACCTCATAATATGTCGAAATCCGTCAAACGGTTTAGGCTGTAGGACGTGCCAAGAATAAGATATACACACACATACGCTCGAAAAACATAACCCTCCTTTACTTTGGCAGTCGGGTAAAAATGGGAGGGGGTGGAAGTTTGCACGGAAGTATGGACCAGTAACGATGTTTACCAGACGAGATCGTGGACAAAAGCTTTTAAGTTCTCTATGTACTGTATAATTCTGAATACTAATAAGTTCAATTGTCATCTTTCGTTAGTATGTATAGTACCTACCTAGTACAATACAAAAATATCCTTTCCAATTAGATAAATAATCGACCCGTGTTGCACATTGCCTTTTACCCAAAACAATGTCTAACTATAACACTTAACAAAAATGTTGCAATGGCATTACCTCACTCAACTTCGTTCGAAGTTAATCTCATACGTAGGCAGACTAGGCAGTAGGTAGGTATATCACGTTTAAAGAGGCAGTCCCTGGTTCGAATCCCGGTAAGAGCGTTCTCACAGGTGGACCTACACTTTGAAGTTTAGTTTAATTTTCCGATCTTTTAGACGACCGCATCAATGCCTGAACATAAAAACCGGCCAAGTGCGTGTCGGACCACGCACAACGAAGGGTTCCGTGTTCCGTGCCTATTAAAAAAGTCGTATCGTCACAGAAATCTTACGGCACTTACGTCCTTTTCTATACGGAAGGCAGTTTTTCAGCAATATCTCTAAAACCTTTGAACCGATCTTGTTCAAAATAATTTTCGGTAAAATAATTTAATATGCCCTATGTCCATGATTTTTTTTCATATTTTTTATATACACCGTTCTCAAATTCGAGGGGTACCACAATTTTTGTGACTTTCGAACCTTATATTTATTTTGAAAGTAACGAAACTATCGATTGATTTGCCACACGTGGACTATATTGTTTTTTTTACTTGCAGTTACAAATGCACCCCTTATAAAATTATTTTTTTGTCATTTCGTTACTGAACTATGTAGCGGCTAACAAAATACACCTATCCTCAAAATTTTATTTAAATACACCTTAATAATTTGCGAGTAAAATGCCTGCGACATATGGACATGACGAAACTAAACTAAGAAGGGTTCCATTTTTGCCATTTTGCTACAGAATCCTAAAAAGGGCTGACTACAAAAGCTTAAAAAGGTTTCGTTACGCGGTGGTTACGCGGTAGCCGCTTAGCATTTCTTATTAGACCATTTAGAAAGAGAAGGATAGTGCGAGAGAGTGAGAGAATATATCGCGGCCGTCTTGTGTTAACCGTGCAGAGGGCCTACCGCGAAACAAAATTCGTATTCGTTCGTGTATCTCCGTCTCTGTCGCTCGAATTAGCAAGTGCGACAGAGACGAAGATACACGAACGTAAACGAATTTCGTTTCGCGGTAGGCCCTTAGGTAAGTTTGCGTCACAGATTACTAATATGTACCTAGCTGTTTGCGTATGAAATGAACATAACCAATCATAACCACACACAACAAAGAACATGGGGAACCCCAGTTCAAAAGGCATTGGTTTTGCGTTGAGCCGCATCTCCACGTCCGAGCACGATGGACGGCATGAGCAGTACGAAGTTATAAGAAAGAGCGAGATAAGGATTTGATTTTGCCGGGCGCCGTGCAACTATCCACACGGGCCGGTATCACGCGGCGGACTGTCGTACTTGGATTGGACATGGGGATGTGGCTTTAAGCCGCCGACAGACTCACGTATGCCTTGTCCGCTGCGTCATGTTTTCGTCATTTTTAAACGTCAATTTTTTTTGCCAATCAAAACAATACCCTATTTGTTTGCCGAAACTCACTGATAACATGTTAGATGTTTTATTGCCGCGCTCGGCCCTCTGGCGTGAGCTTTACTACCTCTTATATCTTGTGCAAAGGAGTTAAATAAACTTGCGGTCTGACTTTCGCTCCCTCTCTGCCGCACTCGCTAGTTAGAGCGACAGAGAGGGAGATATACGAACGAAGTTCGTTTTCGTTTCGCGGTAGCCCCTCAGTCCTTTTCTTCTTCTTCTTTTTTTTTGACGTTCTGGCCAACTGTGTCGGCTCAGATTTGCCAGTATCGAGTAACAGGAGAGCTGCTCATGATCTGTGAACAAACGGACAACACAAAAATATAACGACTACCAACCACCACTGTTAAAAATTCAATAGTCTTATATATTATCTATTAAGTCTAGCATCACAAACGAGATGTTAAGGGAATTAAAAAGGTTAAAGTCTGATGTTATTCTTTACTACGAACAATACAATACAATAGAAATACTCTTTATTGCACACCTCACACAAACAAAGCAGCTACAGAGAGAAACAATACAATAACATGTAGGTAGAGGTAGACAACAGGCGGTCTTATCGCTGAAGAGCGATCTCTTCCAGACAATCTTTGGGTATCGGGGAAAGAGATAAAACTAGATTATGCAGTAGCTGGTGCAGAGATTATTATTAATCAAAAATCAAGAAATTATAAAAATAAACGTACATAAATACCTCTATATATAAACATACACACACAATCATACATATATACAAATAACACAAACACAAATATAATGATACATAAACAGTCAACCAAAAAATACAATCAGGGTTAGGGGAGAGACAAATAATGTTCTTTAAGAAGGGATTTGAGGTTGCCGATTGATTTTGCTTGTCTGATGTCAAGAGGGAGAGAGTTCCACAGTCGGATAGAATTAATAGTGAACGAACTATTGTAAAATTTGGTAGATGACGAAGGCACAGTTAATTGCAAATTGTTAGAACATCTAACAGAATTTAAAAAACTAAAACGTTCTTTGAGTTAGCGGGGGGTTGCAGGGTTAAAAAGGATATTATACATCACGGCTATCACAAGACGGCGCGCGAGCTCTCTCGATTTTTCTCGCACTATCCGTCTCTCTCTTATTAGAACACTTAGAAAGAGAGGTATAGTGCGAGAAAAATCGAGAGAGCTCGCGCGCCGTCTTGTGATAGCCGTGCAGAAGCGAAATAATGTGAGAGTTACGGCGATAACGGATAGGGAACCACTTGAGTTTAGAACGGAAACTAGAAACATGGTCATATTTGCGTAACCCAAATATGAACCGAATGCAGACATTTTGGAGACGCTCTAGCTTATTAAGTTGTTCCTCAGAAAGGTCGAGATAGGATACATCAGCATAATCAAGAATAGGAAGAAGTAACGTTTGACTTTTTTGTTTTCGGTTAGACAGAATTTCGTAGGGAGGGGATCTTTAATTTTGGCAACATAGATTAGAGATAAGGAAGGGGTATTACGAGGGCTTATAACTTAGGTACCTATTAGCTGACAGATACACCAAAAACTTAACCCACTTCCAGATGACCTAGATAGTTGAAATTTGGCGTCCAGCTGGGTAATTGTGTGTATACAAATAAAAAAGTCAAAAAAAAGCGAATGTTTAAGTATTCTTTATTATTATTATTTATGATTGTTACCTCAGAACTCTATCATTTATAAACCGATCTAAAAAAATCTTTTTTTTTCTTGAAAGGTACTTCCGAAGTGGTGGGACTACTGTTATCAGGTCAGGGTCGGAATCAGGGTCAGGTCCTGGAGAAATCGTTTTTACATAAGTACAATATATCTGATATTTGGCTAATCAACTTATCATCTTTATGTTATACGTGAGTAACTGTTTATATATTGTAAGGTAATTCGAAAAAAATCGAAAAAATTGGCTTGCTAGTAAAAACTAGCCAAGTCAAGTCTTGTTTTTGGTGGGATGTATACTTAAGCGCCACGGCGACAATTATTCAAACATCGATACGCGTGTGGAAATTTTGCAATCTTGACTTCCTCGTCGCTCAGCGACAATATTTTTTTGAATTCCGTAGATTCATTATTAGTGTGCTCGATAGTCGTGTCTGTGATGCACGAAATCTCTTTTTTTTTTCAATTTGCCGCTGCTCTTTTTCTAGGCCCATCTTTCCCTGGCCAGACTACCGCTAATGTCCTCCGCTGCGCTTGGATCGGACGTCTGGAGTAGGCTTATAATTTATTTTTACCATAGAGAAACAAGGGTTTACCGGTTACATATAATTAACTGTAGTGACACTTGTTTTACTCTTTTGTCTATAGTTAACATGGCGGGTAATGAAAGTGACAGGTTTGTAATTGTAAATAAAAGACAGCTCTAATACTTTATTTTCCACGGCCAAATTACCTTTAAATATACAATTTCTTACTGCAGCGTATCATAATAACGTTTTTCATTATACTAACATTTCTGGGTTATATGTTTGATCCATATTTTGACAAATGAACATTATTTTACAGCGATTTAAAGCCATCGAGCGTCGCAATCATACGAGAAGTTTACGATAGTGAAAATGCACACATCAAATTTGAAATGGAATTGGAAAGAGCACTTGAGGCTGGCGTGAGCGTTATTGTTATAGAGCCAGAGTCTCTTGGAGAGGAGACTGTAAGATGGATTTATGTAGGCAACCTATTGCATAAAGTTTCTGTCTACAGTGGACTTTGTGGGCTTGCTGCGGGTAAAATAGTATACATACTTTATATTTTCATCTTTACGTTTTTATTCAGTTTAGTAAGTGTTATATCACTTTCAGGTTTAACATGGAGGTCCTTAGCTTGTGCACCTTTTGGTGTTACATCAATCCTCTGTGCTGGTTGTTACACACTTTCATGGCAATGGGACCCATGCTGCAAGTACCAAGAGGAAAAGAATCGACGGCATCTATCTACCTTACCTATATTGAGTGATTTAACATCTGCATCACCTGTTGTGCTAGTGCGCACTGATAACAGGCGGAAAATATATTTACATAGTTCAGTTTCTATAGCGGCAGCTGCAATATGCTTATGGAGACTTTATGAAACATTCACATAAATGAAATGGCTCAAGAGATAGTCCTAACGCCAATTCATGCTTAACTAGGTTTAATACTGTTCTCAAAGGATCCCTATAATGTATGGCCCAATAATCTGCATCATATATATCTCTCTTTTTAAACTCATACTTAACCTGTTGTCTCCCGGTCCTAGAGATCTCCGACCACCTGCCCCTGTATGATGGACCAGGTGATCTGCAGCCTTCATGCCGCACTCCCTCTATTTGATATGAGGTCGCCCAATCGTGCACCGTGATTGAACGGGGCGCATGCGGTGGTGAGAAAGCAACAGACACAAGTGGGCCAAAATTAGCCCAGAGATATTCTGGTCTGTCAATCCATGGTATCAAATTTCAGTGAGTATAATGTCAAATCTGTAAAACCAGGGTATCCAATTTTGCCAGTGATATGGGATATCTCAGGTTAAAGACAGACAGAAAGGTATGTGGACGCAGATTATTGGGCTATACATTATATGGATCCAGTTTCAAATATGAAATAGATAGTACTATTTGAAGCTTAGCGCTTAGTGAATATTGTATCAATTATATTAAACGGTAGGAAGCAGAATGTAAAAAACGTTATAATATAGTTTTAGATAAAAGAAGAGCCTGTACAAAAGATATTTTCTTTATATAAATAACTAGGGTAAACATGGAATATAATCAGTTGACATTACTGATGACAATTATTGATGGCAAGGAAATAACCAATTTTAATGCATTAAAATATATTTCAGAGGCATTTTAGTTTCATTATTACATTGGCACTATTAAAGAATGTATAATAGCACGACCAAGCAGGATACAATCCTAACTTTACCCTTTCCGGGTTCTGGGGCAATATCAACTACTTGCCCTTGGACGTGCCTTGGATACATGAAACATTCGATTTTCATTTTAACAGACTTGAATAGTTTTCTGTAGTAACGATTGATTTAGTATAAGTAACTAGATACACAATCAGCCGAAAAAAAAGGCCGTTCAGCGAATAAATTATCATTCATTCATTCATTCCCTTTTGCGTTTAGTCTGAGCAATGACAAAAGAAATGTTCTATGAAAAAACCGGTCAAGTGCGAGTCTGACTCGCGCACCGAGGGTTCCGTACGAAATATCATACAACACACCCGTCTTACCCCACCCATTAATTTTGGAAAAATCTAAACAACGCAAAGTATAGTAAAGTCATGAGCATGACATGAGTACCTACAGCGCCATTTATCGGTGCATTTTGTTACTAAATTGCGCGACCAAGGAACTCGGTATGTACAGTAAGGGAAATGTATTCACGTACCACTGTAGAACCCTGTCGCAATTGACAGGCCGCCGCCACTCAAACTCGAACGGTATGTTACCTTATTGCGATAGGGTTCTACGGTGGTACGTTAATACATTTCCCTTACTGTATGTTGGTTTTTCAGCGATAATTCTTTATCAAGTGAATTAATTTCGATAATTCCTTTTTTATTTGCTAGAAGGTACTTTCAGAACACTTTCATACGAATTTGAAGGCAAAAAATTGAACACAGAAGTATTAAATTACAAACAAAATTAATATATGATTTTTGAAGAATAAAAAAAAACTAGGCTAGATAGAGGTATCGTTATACTTTTCCGGTAATATTCACGTTAATATTAATAATATATATTATTTTCAAATTTTTCGCTTGGTAAACTTCGGAGATAAGGGGGGGGGAATGGTATTTTTTTCAACATTTTTCTTTATAAATCAAAATTTTACCATTGTAGAAAAAAAAAGAAAAACTGTTTTAGAATGTACAATTCAAGCCCTTTCATATGATACCCCACTTGGCCTACTAACTAGACTTTGAATTTTTGCCCCCCCTCTTATCCGCCCTTTTTTATACAAATTAAAAGTATATATTAAAATTTTTCATTTTCCATACACGAGGATTAGCTTTATTTACAACTATTCCAAATTTCAAATCGATAGCATTAGTAGTTCCTGAGATATTTGACTTTGTGACAGACAGACAGACGGACGGAGTCGCACCATAAGGGTTCCGTTTTTACCTTTTTGGTCCGGAACCCTAAAAATGAGTTTATAGCAAATATACTTACGAACAAAAAAATCTCGGAAACTAATATTACAAATAATAAATAAATAAAAAAAATGTTGGTCGAGTCGAATTTTCTGTCCGTAAGTGTATAACAGAACAAAATGAAAAAAGCATAGGATATAATTTCTTTAACAGTTCCATGCGTAAAGAATTTTATGTAAACTCATTGTCATTTCATGGTTCACTCACACTCACCGATTAGACCGAGATGGTTTATCTCACCTCTCCCAGTTAGTGCACTGCATTTAGCCGGGTCTAAAGGTCGCTTTACACTTTCGACGTGGTGACGTCTGACAGATAAAATATTTCAAATCGATTTAAAAAATCCTATTGAAATGAGAGTATTATCAAAGCTTTTAAACTAGGTAGTTGAGTAATTACTAATTATATCGGGTAAATAAACATGGAAGAAAAAAACTGAACGACTTCAATCATGCCAATCAATGATGTAATATAAAAAACCGGCCAAGTGCGAGTCGGACTCGCGCACGAAGGGTTCCGTACCATTATCTATAAAAACGGCAAAAAAAATCATGTCTGTTTTATGGGAGCCCCAGTCAGACTCTCACTTGGCCGGTTTTTTAGTATTGTTGTTATAGCGGCAACAGCAATACATAATCTGTGAAAATTTCAACTCTCTAGCTATCACGGTTCTTGAGATACACCCTGGTGACAGACAGACGGACGGACAGCGAAGTCTTAGTAATAGGGTCCCGTTTTTACCCGTTGGGTACGGAACCCTAAAAAGAGGTAGATATGTTATTCGCGCTCGAAAAATGGCACACTAAAATTGAGTCAATTGGCACATCTTGCCTCAGTTTAGTGTCGTCAATGGGAACTTTAGCTGTCAGATTTGGTGGCCATTTTTAAACACGTAATTTCGTATAGACATCATATTTACCTCTTTTTAGGGTACTAAAACGGAACCTTTATAGTTTCGTCATGTCCGTCTGTCCGTATGTCACAGGCATTTTACTCGAAAACTATAAAGTGTATTTGAATAAAATTTTGAGGATAGGTGTATTTTATTAGCCGCTACATAGTTTTGTAATTAAAATGACAAAAAAAATTTTTTAGGAGTGCACTCCATACATAAAACTAAAAGTCAAAAAAAATTTTTTCATTGTGACCCCGTGTGGCACATCAATCGATAGGCCTTTCAAAATAAATATAAGGTTTCTTAGCATTTTTTTTGATTAAGTGAATAGGGTCGGAGATAATCGCCCCGAAAGTCACTAAAATTCTGTCCCCCCCCCCTCTAATTTTTGAACGGTGTATTTTAAAAATATGGAAAAATTCATGGACATAGGGCTTATTAATTTCATTCACCGAAAATTGTTTTGAACAAGATCGGTTCAGAGGTTATCGAGATATTGCTGAAAAACTGCCTTCCTCAAAGAAAAGGACGTAAGTGCCGTAAACTTTCTGTGACGATACGACCTTTTTAATAGGCACGGAACCCTTCGTTTTGCGTGGTCCGACACGCACTTGTTTAATATTAATTACATCATTGATGCTAATAATCGATTTTTTCAAAGGAAAAAACGGATCCCTTATAGGATTACTTGGTTGTCCTTCCGTCTGTCAAGACCCTTTTTCTCAGGAACGCGTGGAGGTATCAAGCTAAAATTTATATCTAATACTCAGGTCTGCTGTCCCTTGGAGCTGTGAAAAAATCAAACTTCTAAGCCAACGCAATCAAAAGATACAGCCGTTTATGCCGCAAATTTTCGAAACTCGCAAGAGAATCAAAACCTACAGGGTACTTCCCGTGAACTCAGAATCTTGAAATTTGGTACGAAGCAACGTCTTATAGCACAGATAAAGGAAAAATTGCGAAAACCGTAAATTTTTAGTTACATCATATTATAATAATTAACTTATATTTTAATAATTTACTTATATTTACCTACAGGTTTGTACGGAACCCTCGGTGCGCGAGTCCGACTTGCACTTGGCCGATTTTTTAGGGTTCCGTTCCTCAAAAGGAAAGAAAAGGAACCCTTATATGATCACTCGTGCGTCTGTCTGTCCGTCTGTCACAGCCGATTTGCTCCGAAACTACTGGACCGATTGAGTTGAAATTTGGTACACATATGTAAATTGGTGACCCAAAGATGTACGCTTAAAGTAAATTAATGAATTCTGAACAAGGGGGCAACTTTTGAGGGGTAAACTGGAAAATTTAAAAAAAAGTTTCGCAAACTGTATTGTGCCACACATCAAATGAAAGGGGTTGTTGTAGGTAAGCATCTCAGATATATTTTTTTATAATTTTAGCAAAAACAGATTTGAAGTAATTTAGGAAAAAAGACGAAAATTGACCATCCCCCTCCCTTATCTCCGAAACTAGAAGGCTTCAAATTCTGAACAAATATGTAAAATAGTTCCTTGCCTAAAGATTACAGGAAAACCTATAAGAAGTTTCGATCAAAATAGTTATTTACGATACAAGTGCAGAAAATAGGAAATTCGCAACGAGTGGCGATAAATGAAAACACGACCGAAGGGAGTGTTTTAAATCGACACGAGTTGCGAATTACCTATTCGCACGTGTATCGTACAACGTTTTACAGTACATATGGCTCTTTTAAAGTTTCAACATATGCACGGAAAGTGCTCATTTCCGCACTAGTGCGGGAAAGTAACACCATGTGTACTGTAGATGATATTATAACCAAAGAACTAAATAATACCGGTTTAATTTGTATGGAGAAAATACCGGTATCCGATCCCTGCATTAAACTCTGTCACTAGTCTGTTTTTGAGTTATTCATAAATAAGCTGAAAAACGAGCCCGAAAGAGACTCACTCTGTCTTAGTGGGTCCGGGGTTTCCCACCGTAAAATATACATATAAACATAATCAATATTTAAGATAATAATATTGTGATATGAGGTGTCGTATCGCGTGATAAAAGGTATTCCTGTGTAATGCGCTCGCGTTCTCTGCTACAGTAGGCGTTCTAGCTTGTACAGTCGACGTCAAACATATGTTTACACTTTTGCGCCTTATTCGATTGTAATACGAACAATTTAAACATCTTCGACGTCGACGTACGTAGTACAATATAATTTCTTTGTTCGTCGTGTATTGTCGTGGCCGCAGCGCCAAGAACGACTAGGTGTTATGGCGTGCGCTGTCAATGCACCCTTCAATCTTTCAAGTAAGGTTTGTATTTGTGCTCTTGTAACATAACAACAAGGATGGCGTAACAGTGAGTCTCTCTCTTGGGTGTCTTGAATGTTGCGACGTCTATACAAGTTATGAACATGAACGGGTTTAATAACATGAACAACAATTTACTTTTCACGCCACTGCTCGGAAATGTGGTAAAAGATGGTCAGAATTCAGGCGTCAAAGATGGGGTTAGTTGGACGTCGCACGAACAGGCCATCTATGACTTCAAACTGTCCAACAATAACATTGTTGGTCAGTTTGAACAGCGATCAACCAATCACAGGGCACCGCGCGCGGCCTGAGCCTGTTTAATATTATGATCTTTAATTTTGATTTAAAATTATAATTATTTGCAATTTCCTTGCAGTAGGCGTGAAAAGCACTATGTTAAGCCTCGGCCGAAAGTGCAATAGCTGGACTCGTACTATTCGTAACTAACTCGTCCATCTATTACTTACTTTCTAGCCTCTGCAACAATGTACTATTATAATACTGAAAAAATGCAATAATTAGAGGTCAGGACGCCCGGTCGATTTTATATAAATGCGTTAGACCAAATGTTAGATAAAATAATATTTATTGGTTTTTATGATTTGACATTCAAATTGGATTTACAACAAAAAAATGTGTAACTTATCTTATAGGATAGTTTTTATCATCTCCCGGAGGGTTGAAATGGAAGGCGGAAGTTTGTGTGGAGGTACAGTCAGCAGCAAAAGTAGCTATGGGGCCAAGTGCTCAAAATGTTCAAATGCAACTCTAATGTCAAGAGTATAAGTACTGTCTAGATCATTTTGAGAGTGTTATTTCGCGTAGATACTTCTGCTGTTGACTGTACGATATAAAGGAGGCCCCCCCCGCGGACGTAGTCGCGGGCAAACGCTAGTACTTATGATAAAACCCAAACTGCCATTTTATTGGACTTACTTCCTTAAGATAAAACCCAAAATCACTTACAGAGCTTACTTAAAATAAAACCCTAAGCCCTAAACCCACATCAACCAAAAACTGTTAAATCTATGGCACACTTGTTTTGGTGGCCCTTTTTGTCATTAACCAATGATAAAGTGCTGGCATGTTATGCCTCACAAATATAGCAACTTTCGGTAGAAACTGACTGATCACTAGATCATTTTCTTTCAAAACAACCATGTCTAGAATCCTATCAGCTACATACTCAGCAGAAAATCCTTGGGCCGTGGACTGATCCATTACTGTAAACCAAAAGAAACAAGAATTATACATTTTCATCAAGTAGACTGACACACCACTGACACCATTCAAAAATATTTTTCGGGACATCAAAATTACTGCTACTCAATAGAAGAGTTTTCTTTACCTGCATGCTTTTCTCCGCTGCCGTTTAGAGCATTGAGTGAAACTGCTGTCTTGACATATCCAGGGCTTACTACAGAAACATTCACATTGTGCTGATGCATTTCGGATCGCAGAACATCGCCGAACGCCTGCAGAGCAAACTTAGATGCAGCATATGCTGAGCGATCTGGTATGGCTATCAATCCTTGTACAGAACTTACTAGAACTATGTGGCCACTCTTTCTTTCAACCATTTTAGGCAGCAATGCTGAAAAGGAATGTTGAGAACATTAATGTATATATATATATATATATATATATATATATATATAATATATGTACCATATTATTCATCATGATTAAAATAAAGTGTTTTACACTAGCGATATGCAAGAAAAAAAAACAGTATTTAATCTATTTTTAGGGTTATTTTAATTAGAATTTTAAAAAAAATAACAGAAATGTACCTTTTGTTAAACACACAGGACCAAAGTAATTGACATACATGATTTGTTGGTCAACATCAATCTTGGTACGTAGAATTGCATCTCTATGGGATATCCCACCATTATTTATCAATATGTCCACATGACCACAAAGAGAATGAACTATTTTTGCGAAATCTTCAAGACTGTCCAGATTGGATAGATCTAAATGCAACACAACTGGTTCACAAGTTGTAATTGGCTGTAAATAGTGTAAATAGAAACAAATGAGGTCAATCAGAGGTAGGGTTGCCAACTATTTTAGGGGAGGTGTAGTATTTTCTAGTAAAAAACAACAAAAATATAGTACACAGTAAAAATATATAGCACTTGGCTGGGCAATGTCGCTATTTATTTAGTAAAAACCTCGGCAATAGGCATGATTCCTGATGTTAAAATTGGTAACATAGTGTTGCTAAATGGATAATAAACTATCAAATTATTGCAATTGTAATCCTACTTATATTATAAATGCGAAAGATTGGATGTTTGGATTTTTAGATGTTTAGATGTTTGGATGTTTGTTACTCAATCACGCTTAAACGGCTCAACCGATTTGGATGAAATTTTGCATGAACATAATTTAGAGCCTGGTTTAAAATATAGGATAGTTTTTTTTATCTCGTGTCCACGCAGACGAAGTCGCGGGCGGAAGCTAGTAAAGTATAAATGAAAAAATATGATAAAAATCATAAAAAGATATGGACCTTGAAAGTTTAGAAAAAATAAGCATATTTTTTGTTCTCCAAGAGTATATTTAAAGCTACCAATATAATCCTTACACTTTTATAGAAACAAAATTGTACGACAACTATGGACTTAAACACAGTATATCGTGACCGAAACAGCAATTTACTTGATTTTCCATAGAATGATTAGTTTACATTGCAAAGTGTGACGTCATACTTTTAAGTCAATCAGTATGAAACGTTTCGGCTACCGCCAACGAGGTCAATCTTTGTCTCAAATTTTTGGGTATTTATGTTCTTTGAAGCTCGTTACTGGCATAGTAAAAAAAATCTTAGTAAACAAACCTATTAGATGCACTTCGTAAGCTCCCCCAAAATATAGTATTTTCGTGTACTATATATTTCTTCAACAGTATATATAGTACAGTCAAAATATAGTAAAATACTATATAATATAGTACGGTTGGCAACCCTAATCAGAGGTCTTATCAATGATTAACATTTGGATAATAGTAATATAACTGTTTACCAGCTTTTTAGACAACAGATCTGTTTTCACTCTATTCAGTTCATGTTCCCTCCTTGCGGCCAGTACAACTTTACTTCCTTGCTCATAGAAAGTATGAGCCAATGCTTCCCCTATACCAGAGCTGGCCCCAGTAATAAGTACAACCTGAAAAAAAACAGGTTTCAAATGACATGCACACAGTCATGGACAGGAATATAGGTGCTTGCCAAGTTTGCTTAGTTATATTAGCTGTATATTGCTTACATATATATATTTCAAGTCCGTTAAACGTCCCCCTATTTTAGTCAGGAATGTCAAATCTTTATAAACGGGTCTTGATATAAATTTACAAATAGCACAGAACAGTGCGTGAAAATGACGCGTGCATAACAAACATTACTTGCCTTTCCTTCTAATGAAGCTCTTCGCTTTTTGTGCGATAGTAGATTGTATACTTTACTTATTGTTATGCATAATGCTAATGGTAATCCGAAATATTTGAGGTACCAAATAATTCCTGCATAAGAGCTGAGCTTCATCTTGTTTGTAAACTAATTATCAATGGCCTGACCTGAAACTCCTGAAAGTTTGAAAGAAGTATGGCTCGAGTAATAATAAAGATTGAAGAGAACAGAACACAAAATCGCACCGGTAGGATATCCAAAGAGTATAATAATATAATACTATACTAGTAATACTACGAGGTCGGTAATGACGGAACAGTAAGTTTACTAAATAAAGAAGGACATTAAGTATAGCGACCTACTAGAAATATCTGGTGATTTCCAATTTAGTCACATCATAATTAATAGATGTCAACTTCTACCAATAGATGTCAGCAATGCGTCACCTACAAAAAAACAAAATAATTAATTGCCTGTTCGAACGACTCGCTTCCGGTTTCCCCAAAATCTCAAAAGCAGTGGGACGAGCCGCTATGTCAAGCTACTCTTAAAGATCTTATCACCTCCGCCCAAAGCACAGCAGAGCGTGCTCGTCTCCTTGCTGTAGCGGAGCCGGAAGCGTGGCTCTGGCTTCACACTTCGCCGTCTCCAAACCTTGGTACTCTCCTCGACAAACAAACTAACTCTGGCGACCTGTCTGCGACTTGGCTCTAAAACTAATGAGCTGCACCGCTGCCGCTAGTGGTGCCAACGTTGACTACCTAGGTCACCATGGCTTGTCCTGCCAGAAGAGTGCCGCATCTCCCGCCATGCCTCTCTGAATGACGTCATCCGTAGGGCTCTTGCCTCCGTTAGCGTGCTGGCCATTTTAGAGCCGAACGGTATCGCATGTGACGATGGCAAGCGTCCCGACGGCATGACGCTCATTCCATGGAAGCTGGGGAGGACTCTTGTGTGGGACGCTACCTGCGTTGATACGCTAGCCCCGCCCCATCTCCAGGCGACCTCCTCTAAAGCCGGAGCTGCGGCCACCACTGCAGAGCAGCACAAGCGGCGCAAATATGTTGCCCTCGGCGAGGGCTACATGTTTGTGCTGTTTGGAGTGGAAACCCTGGGGCCGTGGGGACTGGGCGCGAAACTCACTAAGGAACTCTCGGAGCGGCTCATTAATACATCCGGTGACTAAAGGGCTGGCAGCTATTTTGGCCAAAGGATTAGCCTAGCAATCCAGAGGCAACGCTGCCAGCCTTTTGGGCACCATAGCCAACGACGGGGACCTGGGGGCATTTTCTTTTTATTATAGGTTTAGTTAATAATGTAGGTTTCATTTAGTCACAAGTTTGTGCAGTTTTATGAATTAATTGTAATATTTTGGTTATGACTGTACATAGAATATGCTTACAATAAAACAATCTATCTAAATAATATTACAATATGTAATAAATCATTCTGTCGTGTCCTACTGTGGTGTAGTTAATTATCCGTAACTCCAATTAACATGCGCTAACTTTGCTTCACTATTAAAATTGCCTGTATTTGTCTATTAAGTTTTTATTGTAGCATATTCAAAGCATATTCATGTCACTTAATGATACCGTTGTTATTAGTTAGTTGTATTTTGTAAGCTCTTCTTGCAGAATAAATGTATAATATCTCTTGCAGAATATTCTTTCCGAATGAATACTTTCTCATTGACAAAGGAATACTATCTATATAAAACGATAACTCAAAATATAAACGATAACTTATAATATGAAATCTGAGGTACAATTGCTATATGCATTCTAGTAATATATATATGTACACACCCACACGCTTACATTTTGACATTCAAGTCGGGTAGTTTCAACTTGGGATAATAGATGGCGCATCAAATGTCATCAATCCGAACGTGTTGTTAGTTACTTTTTTAAACAGAATAACATGTAAAGGCCAATCTAGACAGGACAATTTTTGCCCATCTGATTAAATTCAGGTGATATAAACATGTTTTTTTGACATTTTTTGTTACTATTTTTTACCTTTTTGACTATTTTTACCTTTTTTGACATCAAGACTTATTATTGTACTTTTTTATTTTATTGTTATTTAAATTTTTATTGTATTTTTAGGGTTCCGTACCTCAAAAGGAAAAAAACTATTTTTTTTGTGTATTATATACGGAACCCTCACGACGCGAGTTGTACTCGCACTTGTCCGGTTTTTTTTAACAAACTTTTTACTTTTGACTTTTTTAAACTATAACTTGACTTACTTTTTTTTACACATTTCCGTTGTTTTACTTATGTAGGAACACTACACTCACTTTAGTGCGGTGAAAAGATTTGTTTTGCACACGGTGCAAAGTTGTATTTTACGTCTCGTGTATACTATCCGTCTCCCTCTTAATAGAAAACTTAGAAAGGGAAGCGCCGCCGACTTGCGCTAACCGTGCAGACGAGCTGAAACAAAACATCTAAAACATTGGTGCAGACAAAACAAGTGGTATGAAGATGAACGATAGAGCGAGATAGGGATATGAAACCACAGGCATTAGGTTTCCTATCTCACTCTACCTTACAGCTTCGTACCACTCATTCCGGACACCGCGCTGGAACGTATGGATGAGCTTTACACCGATAAAGTGCCGCCACATGTACGAAATCGGCGAACTGCGTGAACTCCACTACGTGTTTTCGGCTCGTATGGATAGGTGCCGGAAGCACAGCATCCAGCAAAATTTCGTATCTCTCGTGCTGTCCGCCGCGCTCAGACATGGCGTCAGCTTAATGTGAACACGCTCGATCTCACGAGCTTTATGCAATTTTTGTGGCATGACCACCACACTATGATGATTTTATTAGTTAGCATGGCAACATTGTTTCACGATTCCGTGATTATCTAAATGTTGGAATAATGTTTGGATTTTCCGGATATTAGTATATTTTTATTAATTAACATAATGTTTCAGTGAGTATAAATCGATTAAATGTAACAGAAAGCAAGTAACGTGACTTTTTCCACGGAACACAGGGAGTGTCGTTCAGATGCGCTGACCTTCGTTTTGATGCACAACGCACAACAAAGCATCAAATTGACGGCTGCCCCATTTTCACAACAATCTTTGGATTTGTTGTTATATTTGTGGAATGTATTCATTATGATATATCGCCAATGACTTTGATTTAGTTGATTGTGTAAAGTGTTACGCATGTGGAAAGTAAAATGAGAATGGCATCAGTGACTACGCAAACATCGTGTGGTGTGTGTTACAGTACGACAGCAAAGACTTTCTTTTTACCTTCTAGGCTAGTGTTAGTGCAACTGAAGAAATAATTTACTCCCAAACTTTTATAATCAAGATGAATGAGAGGGATATTCCAAGTGTCCCTATTACAACTTTGGCAGGAGTAGCCAGTTTGACGGATTGTAAGTACAGTAATGTAACCGTATTTGTAATGATATTTATTTAGTGTCATCATTTCTTCTATTATGACCATAATTCTAATTGGTATTAAAGATTAAAGATTTAAATTGTATTTATTTACTTTTATGTATCAGTATTTGACAATATTCATCTTTATTCCCCTTGGGATCATGGATAAACAACTTTCATTAGAGCCATTAAAACTGGTTAATTTGGACGTGTTTAATGGCTTTTACATAGTTATTTTGCATTTTTTTATTGTTTTGTAAGGAAACTGTTTGGGAACTGTGCCCATGTAAGCCTAGTTCTGCCTCTAATGCCTTAATCACAACATACCGAGTATAGTGGCGAGAGAGTGCTGAGCGCGTCTCTTGGACCTTGTTTTATTTACTGGCTCCCCACTTTGCTCGGCCACTATACTTGGCACGAGTGCTCAAGGCATATGTAAGTATCTGACAAGCAGCTATTAAAAATCCAGATTATGTTATAACTTGATACTTTTGACTGGGAAAAACAAGGCTTTGCTAACATAAAAAGCAGTGTAGTGACATATGTACCTACTTGAATTGGCAAAAAGATCTAATGAACCCAGATAATATTGGCTGGATCCAAAAGTGTTGATGTTAAGATTGGATCATATGGTTGAATTCTTTGACAGTATTACCAGTGCTGCCGCTTCCCACACCTCTGCCATCAACTCTCAACAACAAGTCTCAGTTGTTTCACCCCCGAGTCGCTGAGGAAGCTGCTATATTACTGGCTACCCGAGATGACAATTTGGTTACACTGCTTTTACAGTCGCTTATGAAAACATCTGTGGAACATATGTAAGTAGTATACATATAGTTATTTATTTATCTCAATAGTCTACTAGCTTTAGATAATAACAAATCACAGTTTGTTTTATAATTAATTCAATATTTTGACACTTAATAGTTAATCACATATTGATCACATGTAATTTATTATTTGGAGAAGAGAAGCTCTGGATAGAGTCAGATGGATCACTCTCAAGGAGGCTATGCCAAAGGCAATCATACAATGACCCTTTTGTACACATAAAGCAATGATTAAATGTCTGAGGAAAATAGCTATCAATAATCAGTAAAATGTACTAACTAAGTAATAGAAATACATATAAGTTTGATGTTAGCCATCTTCATTATTTTGTGAGTTATAAAGGCCGAGGAAGGATAAGGAAGCATCTTGTGCCTTAATAGTTTTTCGGCTTGATTTTTAGGATTCTGTACCTCAAAAGAAAAAAAATTGAACCCTTATAGGATCACTTTGTTGTCCGTCTGTCTGTCTGTCAAGTTTATCTCGGGAACGCGTAGAGGTATTGAGGTGAAATGAAAATGATATACTCAAGTCTACAGTCCCTTAAAGCTGTGAAAAAATCAAACTTCTAAGTTAAAAGTCTAACGTAAAAAAAGATTTAAGCTACAAAAAACGTGTATTTCGACACTCAAGGGAATCAAAATTTATAGGGTACTTCCCGTTGACCTAGAACTATGAAATTTGGCAAGTAATATTGTTTTATACTACAAATACAGAGAAAAATCTGAAAACTATACATTTGTAATTTTGTACGGAACATCGAGGGGTGGGCGAGTCCGAGTCGCACCTGTACGGTTTTTTTCTGATGATGGGTCACGTCATTAGTAAGTGTTATACTAAATTTCAGCATTCGCCTCATCTTAATTTTGATGAAAAAAAAATAAGAAAAAAAAGATCATGTATATTTCCGTTTCAATGGAACAAATTACTTCGTGCTTTACAATATAGTACACTGTACACTTAGTTAAGACCCGTAGTTTATAGCTATATATATAATACTCCATATAAAAAAAAATACGTGTCAACATTTTTCAATATATTTTTTTTACTTGTAAAACAGAGTTACCTCCAATTTTTTTACTTATAATAGCCTATTTAATGAGCTTTAATTCAAGCTTCTAACAATGGTGCATCATCATTTTTTTTATAATTTTTGTTGCAACCATGGTGTTTAAGATCTTACATAAAAATATACATATAGGGCATGGCAATGACAATATTATATTAAATTAAATTAAATTAAATTAATATTATTCAATTATGTTATTGTTTTACCACTAAACTAACATGCAGTAGTTTTCGTGCTAAAATATTATTATCAAATGAATGTTCAATGTTAGTTATTTATTATTAAAATATGATTCTTAATTCAATTAATATTATTAAAACAGAAAAGCTAAATTTAATCATGCTAACAATTGTCACTTAAACTTGTAAATGTGTACAAATATGAACCTCTTCCCAATGTGATGTGTTAAAATTATCCAGCCTGATTAGGAACTAATTTTGGTGACCATGATCTATTTTACATTGAACTACTTTGAAAGAAATTAAAGAAATAATTTCAAAAAAGGGGTAATTTCTGTTCTTTATCATGTTTGACAAACATAAAATATATGAATATCTTTAGCAATACTTAAAAATAAATGATATACAAATTGATAATGAATTGGATTGCCCTACAATTACTCCGGGGAATGTAGTACTTTTTATAACTGATGCACAAACCACAATTGCCTACCTTTCTAAAAAAATATATTTAGTCAGTCAGTTAGATTATCAAAAAATATTGGACACATAATTTTTTGTTTGTCAATTGAACAACAAATTATGAACATGCCCATTAAAGTTCTGCGTGACGTCACATGGTACACTTTTAGCATAAAGTGACGTCACGCGTAACTTTAACGGGCTACATCTTCATAATTTTTTGTTAAATTGACAAACAAAAAAATGCATGTCCAAATTTTTTGATAATCTAACTGACGGACTAAATAGAATTATATATTTTTTACCCAGGAAAGTACCCAATTGTAATGGACTAACTATGTAATATTATATCTACGATTTGTTTAAATTAAATATATATGTATATTTCAGAGATCTTAAGGAGGAAAGTATACCCAATGCAGTAAGCCCAGCCCCTCAGCAAGCAACACCAGAATTATTGAAAGCAATATTACATGTAAATCCTAATGTATTTGACCAACAACAGAGGAACCATTGGGGCAACCATGTCACATCAAAGTTCAACGGAATGTCACCCTCGGCCTCATACAACTATGCATCACACAACACTACTCACTCAAGTCCATCTTCACTTGGAGCAACAGGTCACCCTGCATCCATTCCAAACCAGCAACTGCTAGCTCCACCATGTCAGTCCTCCCCACATGTCAACATGGGCTCTCCACCATCACAAGCCAGGCCAGGGAGCCAAGTGAACATCACTGCCCAGAACAATGTGTCTCCTCTATGGAATAGTGCTAATTCTTCCACTTATACAAGCCCTATGTCAAATACATCCTGTTCAAACCCCCAAAATGGTGGTTTCTATGGAAGTTTGATGCAAGATAATCAAAATTTTGGTACTAATATAACAGAGGACAAGGATCCTCTCGCCATGTCACCTGGCAATTTACCTGACCAACAGAGATTAATGGTGCAATCCCAAGAAAAGATATTCGAACAAGGTAGATAACACTTTCCTTTAAAAACATTGTACACATATTGCTACATTGGTAGTACCTATTTTGTGTTTACTTATACAGAACATGTTGTAGATGGAAATGTGGTAACAGGCCAGTCTCCTGCTCAAGCGAGCGTGGCGCCGTCGCCGCTGCGCCAGGAACCCCAAGTGCCTCAGCCGTCTATGGGCGCGCCGTACGCGCCGCAGCAGCTACCACAAAACCCCAATCCAGACAGACAGGACCCAAACAAAAACAATACTGTCATCAACAATAGATACCCTGTTGTCAAACTCGGAAGATTACCTGTAAGTACAACATGTGTGTCATTATCTAAGAAATAGAGCGTCATCCTAAGTTATCCTGAAATATGTTGAAATTTAAAAACACTGGTACACTTTTATATTCAGATACTAGCTTTTGCCCGCGGCTTCACCCGCTTACTAAAAGTAATTTTAACCGTCTACAAAAAAGGTGCATCTCAGTTTGACCCGTATGTTCCAATTGAATTGCAATTTGGCACAAATACTTTCAAGAATTTTCATGTCCACAATGTTAAATTTCACAATCGATGCCATTTTCGTAATTAATGTCCCAAAAAACCATAAAAACGACACCCATATTGATATTTAGACATTTCAACCCCATCGCACCCCAACAGGGGAGATGGTATTTCACGTCCGTCACGTTGGATTTTAAAATCGTTGTTTTTGTAATCAGCGACCAGCGACCCGATAAATACAATACCCATGTTGATTTTCAGACATTGTCACCACATTTCCCCCTTTTAGGGGTTGAATTCTCAAAAAACCTGAAACATATATTTACTCATTTATCGCTGGGAATACTCCTGTGAAGTTTCGAATGAAATACTCTTACTTAATTTGTTTCCCCATACAAACTTTGGACCCCCATTTCACCCACTTAGGGGGTGAATTTTGAAAAATCCTTTCTTAGTACACCCCTAGACCTTATAAGAAACCTACGTGCCAAATTTGGAATCTCTAGATCCAGCGGTTTGGGCTGTGCGGTGATATGTCAGTCAGTCAGTCAGCCAGTCAGCCAGTTTCTTCTTTTATTTAATTATCGGCTCTACATAGACTCTATATATCGACTACCTATCGACTCTAGATAACGACTCTACATATCAACTCTACAAATCGTCTCTACATATCGACTCTACATATCGACCGTACATATTGACTCTACATATCGACTCTACATATTTAGATAGATGTCCACAATATTACATTTCAAAATCGATGCCATTTACGTAATAACGTCCATAAAAACCATAAAAACGACACCCATATTGATATTTAGACATTTCAACCCCAGCTCACCCCAACAGGGGAGATGGTATTTCACGTCAGCCACGTTGGATTTGGAAAATAAACCATAGGAATAAAGGAAACTATTTTATTATTCGTTTGTATCATAGAACCTGTACTAATTCTCACACAAATTTCCATCCTTTTTTTTGTTAATTTTCCCCCAACCCCTAAAATAGGGGTTGGGGGAAAATTAACAAAAAAAGGCAGGTATTTTTCGTTGGTAACAGAGTCTGTGTACCAATTTTTAGCTTCCTGCCTTGAAAAGGGCGAAAAGTCCCATATAAAATTTCACCCCCTCTTTTAAGGGGTTGGGTGCAGATTTCCAAAAAAAATGATGCACGATTTTTTTGTTAGTCACAAATAGTCCGCATACCAATTTTTAGCTTTCTACCTTGAAAATTGCGGAATGCTTTATACAAACTTCCACCCCTCCATTTTAGGGAAGTGGGGGGTTAGAAAGAGACAAAAAGTAGCCTATGTCACTCTCCAACCTTTAAACTATCTCCACTTAAAAAATCACGTCAATTCGTCGCCCCGTTTTGCTGTGAAAGACGGACAAACAAACAAACACACACACTTTCCCATTTATAATATTATAGTATATATAGTACTAGCTTTTGCCCGCGGCTTCGCCCGCGTACTAAGAGTAATGTTAACCGTCTACAAAAAAGGTGTATCTCAGTTTCAGTCTTTTATATATTTAGATCGACTTTTTATATATTTACATAGACTCTGCATATCGAACATAGACTCTACATATTGAATCTACATATCGACTCTACATATCGACTCTACATATCGACTCTACATATCGACTATAAATATTGAATCTACATATCAACTCTACATATCGACTATATATCGACTCTACATATTTAGATAGATGTCCACTGTGTACTTAGATAGGTATCGACTCTACATATCGACTCTACATATCGACTCTACATATCGACTACATATCTGGACCCCCATATAAAATTTCACCCCCTCTTTTAAGGGGTTGGGTGCAGATTTCCAAAAAAAAAATGATGCACGATTTTTTTGTTAGTCTCAAATAGTCCGCATACCAATTTTTAGCTTTCTACCTTGAAAATTGCGGAATGCTCCATACAAACTTCCACCCCCCATTTTGGGGAAGTGGGGGGTTAGAAAGAGACAAAAAGTAGCCTATGTCACTCTCCAACCCTTCAACTATCTCCACTTAAAAAATCACGTCAATTCGACGCCCCGTTTTGCCGTGAAAGACGGACAAACAAACAAACAAACAAACAAACACATACACTTTCCCATTTATAATATTAGTATGGATAGTATATAGTATAGTATAGTATATAGTATAGTATAGTATATAGTATAGTATAGTATAGTATATAGTATATAGTATGGATGGATATGGATATGGATATGGAAGTATGGATGTACCACAGGGGTCACATCTGGGCCCACTGCTACAGTATAACGCATATCTATATGACATTTATACAGTGTTTCAAAATTCCTACTTTCTGATGTATGCCGATGACGAAAAAGTTTTTATAGATGTACGAAAGCCGGAAGACTGCGTTAAACTGCAAGATGACCGAGATGGACTATATGTATATATTATGTCAGAAACCGTATTAACGTAAATGCTCAAAAATGTGTACAGATCTCCTTTACCCGTAGTCCGTCTCCTGTAATTTTTCAGTGCAATATCGGATATGAAGTAATACAACGTGTAAGTTTCATACGGGACCTAGGTGTACTCCTTGACGCAAAGTTAACTTTTGAACAACATCTAGGTTTTGTTATCCGGGTTTGCAGCGAGTTCAATAATACAAGTTGTGTCAAAGTTATTTATAATGCCTATATCAGGAGCATAGAGCACATGATAGTCTGTATTTACCGAGCATGTTATAATTTTAATTTAAGTTTAAATTTTAATTTTCTCTGTGTTTACGTTCTTTTATAATTTACTGTATTTCGGTGGACGTCTATAATTGGCTTTGTTTTTAGCTATTAAGTATTGTATTATTTTCCTGTAATGCTGTTGATGCCCCAAATAAATAAAATAAAAATATGTGTCGTGAATAGTCATGATTCACGATAGTATACTTACATTTATGACGATGTTAATAATGATGTCTCAAACAGCCGATTTATTTCTTGTAGGTGTTTACCTTGGTGTTGCGAAAACAGCAGGCACGGGTACTTTGTTACAGGCAAACACATTTAAGGAAAAAAACTATTTGTAACTTCTTTGGCCCTCGTAAAGTGTACAAAACTTGTAAAAATTGTTTAGTTAGGTAGTCAAAAAAAATCCAAACGGCGTGATGCTCAAACATGATACGAGGGCTGTTTGATAAGAACCCGTTTATAGAGAAAAAACTGGCCAAGTGCGTGGCGGACCGCGCAAAACGAAGGGTTCCGTGCCTATTAAAAAGGTCGTATCGTCAAAGAAATCTTACGGCACTTACGTCCTTTTCTTTAAGGAAAGCAGGTTTTCAGCAATATCTCGAAAACCCCTGAACCGATCTGGTTCAAAAAAAATTTCGGTGAAAGAATTTAATAACTCCTATGTCCATGATTTTTTTCATATTTTTTTAAATACACCGTTCAAAAATTAGAGGGGGAGGACACAATTTTAGTGACTTTCGCGGCGATTATCTCCGACTATTCACTTTATAAAAAAAATGCTGAGAAACCCTATATTTATTTTGCCTATCGATATATGTGCCAGTGTGCCACACGTGGACTTACAATGAAAAAAAAATTGACTTGCAATTTTATGTATGGACTGCATACTGTTTTTTTGTCATTTAATTACAAAACTATGTTGCAAAATTTTATTTAAATACACTTTATAGTTTTCGAGTAAAGTGCCTGTGACATACGGACAGACGGACATGACGAAACTATAAGGGTTCCGTTTTTGTCATTTTGGCTACGTAACACTAAATACCAGTTATATTTGTATATATGCATTTTTTTCTACATAGTCACCTTTTAACTGTATGCATTTATTCCACCGATATTGAAGCTTCAATGAGCCATTTTATTACGGTTCCTCCGTGAGTAAACGCGGCACTCATCTCGCCGATACTGTCTTCATACCTCATACCCAATAGACCGCGAGCTACGTGCATTTTTTTGTCAGTCACTTACTCCAGTGCCATAACTTGTGAGAAGGTTAAGAATGTTGACAACATTCTTAACCTTCTCACAAGTTATGGCACGGGAGTTGATTGGTCACGAAAATCTGTTGCTAGCTCGCGGACCACAATTTCTTACCAATATGTTTTGTCCCGCTCGATTGAAACGTTTACAGCATTAACGATTTCTCGAAGTTTAATTCGGCGGTCGGCTAAAATTATATTTTAAATGTTCTTAACCATATCGTCAGTAGTCAGTCACCTCGATTGGGCGGCCTGACCGATCCTGATCATTCTCATCAAAGATGGTTGTTCTCCCCCGCTTATATTCGTTAAACCAATATAGTCCGATGGTTGTCATAGAAGGTGCACAGTTACGGTAAACCGCATACATTCTTATTTTTCATCACACGTTTTTCCTCCCAAAAACAGGAATCGGATTCTCCATTTTAACAATTTAGAGTTCACGCTTACATTGAATCGCTGTCAAATGAGAAAAAAAAAACAATAGAATGCTGTTTATTTTTAATTCTTCCCGCCTCTGAAAAATGGCTTAAAACGGTCGTATACATATTTTCGGCAAGTAATATTAATACATTTAGAAAACGAGTCCTTATCAAACGGCCTTCGTACTTCGGTATATTATATTTAAAAAAATATATATATAAAAAATAAGGCTTATGTCCAGCATCTGACTTAATTTTTAGTATAAAAACTATGTAGTTTTTGGTATAACATCATATCGGCTGATATGATGATTGATGATGATGATACTAAAAATTAACTTTTACGGGTAGGTAGATATAATGTATTTAAAAAAGGTCAAAAGTAATTACTATAATTTTAATCTTAAAAAAAATTACACAATATGGTACTTGAAAACAGTAACAATAAATTATTCTTGTCTTACCAATAAATAGAACTGACGAAAATTCTCGGAAAATATCATGCTGCAAGGATTTTTTACATTTTTAGGAACATAAAGATCATAAAACATGTACGCCCTTTGACAATATTGAAAGAATCGTGATTTCACTTACTCGTAGTTCCCCTAAGTCCTTCACTTAGTATTTTCCCTACAAACCTTACACTATAATAGTGTTTTGAACGCGGGAAAGTTTTTGGTGTAGGCAAGTTTTGATGGAGGTTAATATTGACAATTTAAGTCTATTTGAAAAACAAAACTGTATTTTTTTCGTGGAAATGGCATTTCGTGCTTTCATCTTTGTCAAAGTAGGTATTGCCACATGCTAAGACGAATTGCCTTTTCTCGACCTCTGCAATACTGTATAGCGACTAATTCTGATAATTCTTGCAATAACAGGAAGGGCTGTTGAAGAGGCACGAGACTGCAAGTGATGAAAGGTCACGAAAAAATAGTACAATGGAGTCTGATTCTGATGACAATGCTCCTTTGAAAGCTAAATCCTCAAATGTCACTCCAGCTGTAGACAAAGAAAGAGAAGCAATAGATATAGCTAGGGAGAAAAATTGGGAAGCTGTTAAAAGGAAACATGAAGAAGCAAGCAGAAAAGAGGAATGTGAAGCTTCAATTGGTAAATAAAGATATTACTTATATTGATTTATGATCGGATAAAAAAAATCTAGTGTTATGACGAGTTGAAAATACATATATTTGGTATATTTTAGTACGGCCCAAACTGAGGAAAGTTGAACGAAGATTGGTACCTGTTTTGGAAATGTTATCAGTAGATGAGCTTATGGAGACAAATACGTATCAACGTTTCAACAAGCTCATTGAGACAGTGTTCGAAACTATTGAAGATGATATCATTGTGACTGATGAAATGGGTATGTGTTATTTCTGTGGTGTTCAATTAAAATATTTTCATTTTTGCGGCTTATATTTAAAATACGTGTTTTTATATTTCAGAAGGGACAGATATACCTGAAGATTT
This sequence comes from Epinotia nisella, assembly GCA_932294315.1. Taxonomy (NCBI): domain Eukaryota; kingdom Metazoa; phylum Arthropoda; class Insecta; order Lepidoptera; family Tortricidae; genus Epinotia; species Epinotia nisella. Next base: position 11,807,311 of record OW028679.1, on the reverse strand, counting down.
ATTGTTACCACGGTATCAACTTCAGGAATTGTGTTCTGAAGCAGCAAAACTTAAAAACTTGGGTGCTATGGAAGCTATCCCTTCCGACCGGCTAGTGCGATTGCTGTCAATATTAGAGAAGAATATACGTGCCGCTGAGAAAATGTCACTGGCTAGCGATCCTGTGAGCACGATACATGTACCATGATGTCCATGAATCATCGATTTGTTTTACAACAGCGTAATAACGTGATGTTTATTTTTAACAGGAGGATAGTGAAGAAATGCGTCAGATATGGTTAGAGTCCGCCCTGGAACGAGTCATGTGCGCTTCCGACTCCTGCCTTACCGCCCTGTATATAATGACGTCACCCAGCATGCCTAAACGCATATTTCTCGAGGATGTCATCGACAGGATCATAATGTTCATAAAATTCCAGTTAAACAACACAATTTATTGTGTTTATGATCCGGTCTACAGCATTCAGTCAACTTCTAAGAAGAAAGGTTTGTGCTGGTGCTTTTTCTTTGTAAAAAATGTGTATATTGATTATTTTTAATCCAATTTAAAAAAAAGGAGGCTATCAATCCAACACGTATATTCTATACTATTAAACGAGCAATATTTGTAATCACTGCTTAAAGTGTATGAGTAGACCAAGAAAATTAGGTAAACCTGGACATAATTCGATAACTGTAATTTTCTTTTTCTATGATATAAAGTATTGCTAATTATAGTTAAAATAAAAAGAATTAAACATTTTAAGGCTCCGCGTCGATCAAAAAAAACCAAGAATCATTTTTGTTTACATATTTTGATTTTATAAGTACAGCATTATGGGTTTACTAAAACTATTTTTCAACTTAGTTATGCGTTTGAGAGATAATGGGGTTTAAAGCCCTAATTTTTGTTCGAGTCATGTCCCCCCCCCCCCCCCCCCGCCGGCTAAATGGCTACTACTGGGGGCGTGAAAAAAATCGTATCACAGTTATGTAGACATAACAAGTTAACGAGTAGTAGACATAACTAGTTAACTGGTAAGAAATTAACTTCATTTCGGGTGCATATACATTGTCATTGGAATTTGAACCTTTTACTGTGGACGGTAGAGTTGCTTTTTCACGGCACGGTGCTTCTTGCCCGCGGCGAGCACGCAAACGAGGGTAAATAAGCTATAATAAAAACCCCAAACGCCCCATTTAATTCCGCATTCTGTGACAGACGGGCAACTACGAAACCCTACCCTGCGCGTGGCCCGACACGCACTTGTTGTGTAAAGACTGTACACGATAAAATCCGGGCACACCTGATCTAGTATATGCAACCTGTTCTGAAATATGTTCGAGCAATACCGAATGGTTGCAGTGGACGGCCGCAAGCGACGCGGCGGCGGCGCGGGCGCCGCGGCGCGACGCGGCGGCGGCTCGACGCGCGCGGTGCGCGAGCTGTACACGCACGCGCACGAGTGCGTCACGCTGCTCGCCGAGCTGCTCGCCGCGCACCACCTCACCGATACCACGGTGTTGCACGCCTCCACCGTGGGCGTGTCCCCGTTCTTCGTCGAGAACGTCAGCGAGCTGCAGCTCTCTGCGCTCAAGCTCGTTACCACGGTAAGCCCCGCCATTGTACCATAAGTTCTTCTTTCGTGCAATAAAGATTAAATAAATAAATAAATAAGACCTTGGAGATCGATGGCTTCATATTAAGTTTAAGATAAAATCAAATATTTAAATATTAAAGAAATTTGGTTTTGTGTCAAATCATACATTTATTTAAAATTTCTGATTCTTGCATTTGCTCAATTGGCATGAGATCCATGTGCTGCATCATTCTTTGAGTACACATTAGTAAACTGTCAAATTCTTTTCAGATCTTCACAAAATACGAACAACACCGGAGGCTGCTATTAGAAGACATATTAGCTTCAATAGCGCGCATCCCCAGCTCTAAGCATAACCTGCGCTCGTTCCAGCTGAGCTCCGACCAGCACATACAGATGCTGACGGCGCTCGTGCTGCAGCTGGTGCAGTGCGTCGTCACCCTGCCCGAGGGCTTGTGCAAAACTCACGAGAAGGACAAGGAGCTTTCCGAATCTAGCAAAAAAGTAACTATTATTGAAGCTTTTGTAAATTTTATCGTAGGTTACGTTACGAGTCCTTGCAGCAGAACTGCTCGCTAAGGTCTTCTTCTTGTCATACATGCAGTCATTTCAATTTGTTTTTTACATAAAGTTCCGTCCTCACCATATTCCCTCTTCCAGGGCGTGGACAAAGACCTGCTAATAATATCCAGGTACGAGGCAGCGATCAGCGTGGGCGGCACGTTCCTCACGTCGTTCCTGAACAAGTGCCGCAGCCGCAACGAGGAGGTGGACTTCCGGCCGCTGTTCGAGAACTTCGTGCACGACCTGCTCACTACCGTCAACAAGCCCGAGTGGCCCGCCACCGAGTTGCTGCTTAGTTTACTTGGAACAATGCTTGTGAGTGCCCTACCTACAAACACAACTCTACTTTACTTTGTTGATACTAAGACAAGACAATTGAAGTGCCGTGGTGGTCGCGTTAATGAATTTAAATGTTTAATCGCAAATTATAAGGTACCTAACGGAGTATTATATGTCAGTCATGAATAGCGGACCGTGTAAGAAATTTAAGTAACAAGGAAGTTAAGAAAAATGTTTTAATTGGATTTCGAGAACAATGTACAGTCAGCAGCAGAAGGAGCTAGTCGCGGACCTAGTGCTCAAAATTATTTACACACGAGTGTCAGGAGAATAATGATTGTGTAAGAGTGTTATTTTGCGTTACTACTTTTGCTGCTGACTTTATGTGTAAAACTCGTTGATCGTAATGAAGATAATTTATTTATTTTAAACTATGATGGACCCGGGATAAAAACTATCCTATATTTTAATCCAGGCTATAAACTATCTTCGGACAAAATTTCATCCAAATCGGTTGAGCCGTTTAAGCGTGATTGATAACAATCATCTAAACATCCAAACTTTCGCATTTATAACATTAGTAGGATGTTTGGCATTGTTTCTGCAAAAGTTGTTCAATGTAATATGGACCGCAATTAAACTTGTTATGTCTAACGCTAAGAAATAGTTTATAAAATCTGTTCTACAAAGTCGGTTGATCAATCTTAGATCATAATTTTAACAGTGCTTTTATAACAAAATGGCGCAACACCAACTGCGAGCGGAACGTGCTGCGGCAAATTTCAAACCACCTATGGCTCCAAACTACAAATGCGCAGCATTCCGAGGCGGCTTTCGGTTTCAGGCTACAAAATGCTGGAATGATCTGCCTCCCCCGATTAGGAATTGTGGTTCCAGGCATAGCTTTCGGCATCAATTACGTGAACAATTGTTAATTACTCCGAAATCTGTAACCGTTGCACCACAGTCTGACGTCTTTTGTATTATTGTTTACTATCATTTATTTATTTATTGTTTACAGTTTATTTTGTTTTAGATTATATATATATATGTATATCATTACAAATAGACCACTAATATATATATATATATATTCACTGTTCTTTCCGTTTTTGACCTTTACCGACATAAATCTTTATTATCCTGTCCACCCACGTAACTTTACTTTTTATACTAGTTGATATACCTTCTTTTTTGTGTTTTCTGTTTGTCTGGTTACCTATTTAGTTCAAAATATCACTCTGTAAGGCTGAGACAGGATAATAGTGTTGCAATTGGTCAATTCGCAATCGCAACATTAATGCTGAGTCTTCAGCCTATTCTTTATGTACATTGCTGAACTCATAAGATATTATATTTGTTTTCTCCAATATGCTCGGAAATGTGCGCCTTACTGTAGCAGAAATAATACGTGAAGTTCCTCGTTACTGACAAGCACAAATTTAAAAAGTTAAAAGTCATTATTGTACAGTTTTAGCGGCCAGGAAAATGTATGAAATTCCTTTACTGTATACTTTTTTACCTTTTTAACATATGTTTTGACCAAGACAAATAACTACAAACAGCCAAATGCTCGTAAGTGTAAAGGCCTTAGCAATTTGTTATAACAACTTGCTATAGCTAGACTGGTTAGTAATATATGTCTGTCTCTTTCCAACTATTGCAAGTTGGTGTGACAAATTGCACCCGTTTGTAGTGTGCTTATAGTTTTCCCAAGTTTTATTTCTTTTAATTGTCATAGACAAAAGATTACTTTTGCAAGAAATCGAGGTGACGTTTTAAAAATATCTCAAATAGTATTAACTGAAGAAATTAAAATATTTTCGAAATAATATTCAAAACTAACTAAATTGCGTTTAGATTTCAATCCCTTTTAATCTTAAATAATTTTAATTACAACATAAAATTGTAATAGATTCTAATGTTTAATTTTTTTTTTATGTGTGTCAATTGAAATTGTCACCATGAGTCATGCCGTGTACATACTTAAAAAAATAAGTTGGGCGGGAACATGATAGGTTATTGTTATTGACATACTACTCGCTGTTTTAAAATTATTGAAAATATTATTTGATTTCCTCGCATTTATGGAGAAAAGCACTATATCTGCCTCGGCGGGAATGGCAACTCGTGGATTCGTCACTATTGTCGGATTGAGCTTTGCTTCATCCGACAAAATCAACTCATCCACGAATTGCTGTTAGTCCTACTTGTTATGGCGATTTTTTGGCCGAATGCTGCACTTTGTGATGAAAGCAAGGCGCTTTGCACAGTGATAGTAGGGACCAAACTGGCTGATTTGACCCGCAGCAGCGGAAGTTCCTAACAGAGATGGCGCCACTTCTTTAAAAAAATATTTCAAAAAATTGTACAAGGGGAACGAATAGACTAATTTCAGTGTTTAATATCTCAAATGAAAGGTCATCACACACATACACATATATACATCATATACACTCCTTATAAAAAACAAAAAAATAAAAAAAAATTGAAAGCTTTTGGCAGAAAATGGCAAATTAAGTTTTTTTTTGTACTAGATTGGTAGTTTTTACTTGATTTCATAAAAAGAAATTATAAAATATGTATATTTTTACGTCTGATTATATTACTAGGTAAATAACAAGTATTATAAAAAAAAACTCGACATCAATACCTTTCATAGTTCACGTGTCACGTTCACAGTTCACGAAATATTAAAGTTTAAATGTGAGTCATTTCTTTAAAAAATATTTCTAAAAATTGTTTAAGTTAAGCGAATGATTTTACTTCAATGATTTATATCACAAATTAAAGCGCATTGTATATATTAGTTACAAAACAATAAAAAATGTATACATACAATTTTCGCTTGGCAAAACCTGGAAAATTAAGTTTTTTTTCTTTACGTGGATGGTAGTTTTTACTTCATTTCATTAAAAAAATGTATGCAACATGTATGTTTTAATGCGTATGTATATTACTGGGTAAAGAACAAGTATTATAAAAAACAAGACATAAGTACATTTCATAGTTCACGAAATATTTAAGTTCAAACGTGCGCGCTACTTCTTAAAATAATATTAATGAAATCTCTAAGCGCAGCGAGTGCTCTGATTTTAATGTTTAATGTGTCATATGAAAGAAAAATGCTTAATTTATTATAAAAAATTCAAAAAAATCATGAAAAAACTGAGATAAAAAGTTTTTTCCTGGTCCTTAATTACGAAAAAAATATTAATACTTTAAAAATAGTAAACTAACTTTGCCAATTTCCATTTAAAATTTGTAGACAAAACATAAAACTACATTGACATTGGCATAGTTGGTTCAGATATATGTCGCGTTAATAGTTAGCGGATTTATGTAAATTTTAGCTTTAAATCTGAAAGGATACTCACGTTAAAAATAAAATATGTTAGATAACTTAGATGTGTCATGCATGTTGCGTTTTGAAATGAAAGATTTAAATCTGAGAGAAATTTATTTAAATCTTTATCAAATATCTTTATTAAAACTTAAATTTACTCTTCGGGTTCACAGGTGGATGTACTTAGTGCTGAAAAGGAAAAGGCGTTTTGAAGTACATGAATCATTCCAATACTATAAAATGACTGAAATAATACATGGACTGGTTGTTATAGATCATAGTTTCCCAAAGTGGTCCATACCGCCCCCCAGTGGGCGCTGAGGAGTTCCAGGGGGGCGGTAGGGGCATCGGAAGGAACTGGGGGGCATTCATGCTGCCCAGGGGGCGCTCCCACATGTGAAAAAAAAACCTAAAATATTAGTACGAATAAATTTATAAATGTCTATAAATTGTGGTAACTAGGTACCTACTGGTAGGTAGGTAGGTGTCTTTTTTTATATTAATACTAAGTTTACTAAGTGGATTTTAAAATATAATATTTCTAGTAAAGGCAATATTGTAGTAATATAACCTGTTTAAAATGTATAGTTGTGTTTTTTTTATGTGAATATAGAAACATCCTCAATAGTTTGTTCGAGATAACATTAGACTTGTATTGTAACGAACAAATTTGTCTACGTTTCTTTGTTTATCTACGATTCTACGATATCAAACAGAAATAATCTTCTACTTTTACTTATTTCGATCAACAATTACGTTTCAAACATAACATTAATATTTTTATTACGTTCCAAAATATTTTTCCTTAAAATCGCATGACGACAATCGCACGATTTTTCTAATGTTATCTGGAATAAGGTATACGTATGTTGTTCTGCTTTAGGTACAGTCAGCAGCAGAAGTAGCTAAGCGGGCCGGGTGTTCAAAATAACCTTCACACGCTCTTAATTTCTTAAGAATAAAGTCGTGTGCAGGTCATTTTGAACACCCGGCCCGCTTAGCTACTTCTGCTGCTGACTGTACATGTGTACTGAGTCGTTTAGGGTTAAGACGTTTTTAATATGACGAATATGTGTTTTTTTTTTAAACTGACTAAAATCGTACTTTAATTCAGCTATTATTTCGCGATGGGGGCGCTGAAATTTTTTTTGATACCTAAGTGGGCCCTGGGCCAAAAAAGTTTGGGAACCTATGTTATAGATTATTATGTTTTATTGTTATGTTGGATTATTTTTGTTCAGATCTAGTTGATTACCATTAGACCTAAAATGTAGTGCCAGGCAGTGGAAATAAGAGATAAGTGTATAAAATAACACTGCATCAACTGCATTGCAAATTATACTAACTTGCTTTTGATTTGTACAGTCACCTTTGCAGGATTTACAATAGGCATTTCATGGTAAGCTGACGCGACGACAACCACTACGCATTGTATCGCAGCCAGATTTGCAGCCATAATGGTCCGGGAGGCTTAGTTGAGATTAAATCACCGTAACTGCCGACCATTGTGGCATCCAACTCTCTTTTGCCTTGATCCATCCCCAAGAAAATGAACATGGTATGGAAACTTCTCAATTCAGAGTGTTTCTTCATACGTGGTCCACTCAGTCAGCTGTTTTATATGAAGTTCGCAAGGACTTGTTTGCTTCAAAAAACAAGCTCTTGAGAAGCCTTGCCACCTACATCAGCTGCTCTCTAGAACCATGCACTGGGTAGCTTAACAAGTCGGCTGCGGATGGGGAAACGCTCTGAAAACAGAAGTTTCCATTCAATGTCTATCTTCTTGGGGATGGACCAAGGGACAAGAGATTTGGACTCCACAATGGTCGGCAGGTACGGTGATTTGGTCTGAATTAAGCCTCTTGGACCATTGTGGCTGCAAATCTGGCTGTGATACTATGCGTTGTGGGTGACGTCGCGTCAGCTTACCATGCACTGCCCACTGTAAATCCTCCAAAGGTGGCTGTACAAATCAAAAGTGAGTTCATATCACTGATTTCCACTGGCTGGCACAAAAATTTAGGTCTAATGGTAATCAACTAGGCACAAAAATAATTCAACAGTAATCTAACAACAACAACCGGTCCATGTATAAAAGATAAGTGATTATGTAGTATTGGAATGGTACGACTACTTCAAAACGACTTTTTATTTCCAGTTCTACTTCTACCGGTGAACGCGAAGAGGAAATTTAAATTTTAATAGAAATATTTGATAAACATGTATGTATAGTCTTTTATTACAAAAAGTAACATAATTATCTAAGTTAATATAACTTTTCAACTTGAGTAGAAGTCCTATCAGATTTAAAGCTAAATTTTTTACATAAATTCGTCAACTACTAAGCAACATATATAATATATCTAGGAACCAACTATGCTGGGGATGATATAGTTTTTATTTTTTGTCTACAAATATAGTCACTTTAAATAAAAATAATGAGAAATTTGAAAGAAATTATATTTTTTCGTAATTCAGCACCTAAAAAAATATTTATTCAGTTTTTTTATTTATTAAAATAAATTAGGTGTTTTTTTTTTCAAATGACACATTTAATATTAAAATCAGATCGCTCGTTGCGCTTAAAGATTTAATAAAATTTATTTGTAAAAAGAGCGCGTACAATTAAACTTATATATTTCATGAACTATGAAAGATATTTAAATAATTTTATTTAATACTTTTTATTAACCCAGTAAAATACATATGCATTAAAACATACATGTTGCATGCATTTTTAAAATGAAATAAAGTAAAAACTACCAGAAAAGTAATAAAAACCTTAATATTCCTTTTTTTGCCACTATATTTTGGTATATTTTAATTTTTGTAAGCAATTTATATAATGCCCTTTTATTTGAGATATTACATACTTGAAATAAGTCTATTTGTTTAGCGTGTATAATTAAAAAAAATATGTTTTAAAGAAATGACGTACACATTTAAACTTTAATATTTCATGAAGTATGAAAGGTATGGATTTCGATTTTTTTATAATACTCGTTATTTAGTCAGTAATATATATGTGCAATAAACCATTCATGTTACATACATGTTTTTAAAGAAATCAAGTAAAAACTACCAATTAAATGAGAAAAAAAACTTAACATGCCGGTTTTTGCCAAAAGATTTCAGAATATATATTTTTTATACTTTTTATAACTAATATGTAAAATGAGCTTTCATTTGAGTCATAGTCATAGTCATAGTCATAGTGATTTATTTGTAAACATAGGTGCGATACATTGGTGGATAAAATGGGTTGTGGAACACTATGTTTTGCCTGTAGGCGTACAAAATCATTAGAATTATTAAACTTATAAATTAATTAATTTTAGATGCATTAAAACATAAAAATATCATAACAAAAAGAAGTAAAAATTAAAATTAAAAAACATGGTCAATATAAATAAAATGTGAAATGTCAAATAATACAGGAATACATTAATTAATTCAATCCAATTAAATAACTAATTTTATGTCATCCTACCTACTAAATGAAGTTAAATCGTCTATTAAAAAATCCGAAATTGAGTAATAGGACTTACTAATAAGTAGTTTATAAAACTTATTTTTAAATTCCTGTAAAGGCAACATTCTTAAAACTAAAGGTATTTTATTAAACAATTTGGGTGCCATGCAGAAAACACTCTTATGCATCAGTGCGGTACGTGAAGATACAGAACAAAGGTTATGACTGCGATATGTGCTACGTTTAAATACATCTGATACCTTTACGAATAGTGCTGAGTTAGTTTTAACGAATATGGCCACTTCAAAAATATATAGGCATGGCACTGTCAGAACTTTTAGTTCTTTGAAATGGGGAACACAACTGTCTGTCTGTTTCAAGGCACACATGGCTCTAATGCATTTTTTTTGAGCCTTGAAGACTGCCTCCCTATTCGGAGAGTTCCCCCAGTAAATGATAGCATAGCGAAGAGCTGATCCAAACGTATCCATGGTAGGCTGACATGACTGCACCAATGCTTGTTTGTTTCTGTAGTTTGTAAAGAGCATATGCATACTTATTAAGTTTGGTACAGATTTCATCAGTGTGTGATTTTCATGATAAGCTATTATCGATGGTTACTCCTAAAAATTTTGTTGAATTAGCAGATTCTATAGTATGTCCTTGATAGTTACAATTGATTGGGTTTATTAGTAATCTTTGCCTAAAATGCATAATTTTTGTTTTATTCAAATTTATCTTTAAATTGTTAACATTTAGCCAACCTATTATCTTAGTAAGAGTTTGATTAATTTCAGTCTCATAATTGCTACTATCATTACACTCGATTATCACCGTGCTATCATCTGCGAATGTATTAAACATTAAAATTGGTCTATTCGTTTAGCTTGTAGAATTATGTGAAATATTTTTTAAGAAGTGGCGCCATCTCTTTTCCTAAGGGGTGAAACTCGCGCTGCCGCGGGTCAAATTACTCAGTTTCGTCCCTACTACCACTGTGCCAAGCGGCTTGCCTTCATCATAAAGTGCAGCATTTTGTTCATAACAAGTAGGACTATATTTCCCGGCCTCTACAGTAATGTGCTATTGTTTTTCAGGTTTATATTTAAGTCTTAACTTTTGTGTTCTGTAATGTGTGCTTTTTTTGAATAAACATTTTTATATTCTATTCTATTGCGCTTGCGCTCCTTGTTTATTATCGCGTTCTGCACAGGTGAAATACATGTCGGACAAATCCATGGAGATGTCAGTGCGCGTGGCGTCGCTGGAGTACCTCGGGCTGGTGGCGGCGCGGCTGCGGCGCGACAGCGTCACGTCGCGCGCCAAGCTCTCCACCATGGACGCTGTTGTACGCGACATACGCGCCGAGGAGGAGAAGGACGGCAGCCAGGGACTGGTGAGACTGAACTCTTTATATACGGACATACTGTATTGGATGTTATTTATTACAAATTACTTTTTAGTATGTTTTTTTTTTCAAAAAATACAAATATATACATACACTTATTTTTGTGAAATGTAATGGAGTCAAACAGACTCGATGTCGTTATTTCGCTATCGCTATCGAATTTCTTGTCACATCGGTTTTTACTGCAAACTTAATTTGAACTTACCAGGCAGTTCAATCTCCTGGGTAAAAATGATAAAGTTTGTGGATCTCCTAAGATGTAACTTTTTTGTTTCCTTTTAGAAGGTCACCGCGGGACTTGACGAAGACGAAGAGAGAACAGAGTTCTTACAACGAGTCCTGCTCGATTACCTCGCGGTTAACGGCCAGAAAGACCAGGCCTGGAACTGTGCGCGGCATTTCTACATTACGCAATGGTACAGGGACATGGTCGTTCAACCGAAAAGCTCCTCGCCAACTAAGAAACCTAAGCACAAATCAAAGAAGCGGTACAAAGGCGAGACCAGCGACGAAGACTCCGACGACGACGATAGTGACGGCGACATCAAGGCAGAATCCAAATCGGATCGGAAGCTCAACACTAGCGCTATCGTCTCAGCAGAGAAATTCAAAACAATAGAGCGACGGAAAACATTTTTTATAGAAAAAATTAGGCCGTTCAGATATCAGGGAGGCACTCAAGTACAAGTGATGCAATCTTACATCGACTACAGTGGAGCGGAACTAATCTCGCAATACTTGGCCTCGAAACGGTCGTTCTCGCAGAGCTTCGACCGGTACTTGAGAAAGATACTGGTGATTCTGTGCGAGAACACGATCGCGATCCGCACGAAGGCGATGAAGTGTTTAGCGATGATCGTGGAAGTGGACCCGGGCGTCCTAGCGCGGCAGGACATGCAGATCGGCGTCAACCGGTCCTTCCTCGACCAGTCCACGGCCGTGCGCGAGGCCGCCGTGGACCTCGTCGGCAAGTTCGTGCTCAGTCGGCCCGAGCTCATCGACAAGTATTATGGAATGCTCTCCAATAGAATATTAGTAAGTGATCGGTCATAACTTTGTAACTCTCACAATGTTCACTTTTGAAACAGAAAACATATTGTTATAAAACGATCCTAAAGAGGTAATGGGTACGATAATATTTACTGAAAAATTGTATAATTTATACAGAAAAAATCCTCGTATGCTACTTATGCAACAATATGATAATTAGAGTTTTTGCACGTTTGCCTTTTCTTTGTTTTCGATATAATGACAACTGGACACTGTTCATTAAAAAACAGAAATAACTGATTAAATTTGAAAGATGTATGTTAATTTTTTCAGGATACCGGTGTGTCTGTGAGGAAACGTGTGATAAAAATTCTGAAAGACATTTGTACAGAGTGCCCCGAATTCCCCAAGATACCGGAGATTTGTGTAAAAATGATCAGGCGAGTGAACGACGAGGAGGGTATCCGCAAGTTGGTGATGGAGGTGTTCCAGAACATGTGGTTCAGCCCGTGCGCCGCCGCGCCGCGCCACGGCGCGCTGGACGCCGCCGCCGCCGCCGCCGACCCGCTCGCCAGGAAGGTGCTCAACATCACCGACGTCGTCATCTCCTCCAGGGACATGGGGCTCGAGTGGTTCCAGCAGTTGTTGATGAGTGTAAGTTGGTGGTGGAGGTGTTCCAGAACATGTGGTTCAGCCCGTGCGCCGCCGCGCCGCGCCACGGCGCGCTGGACGCCGCCGCCGCCGCCGCCGACCCGCTCGCCAGGAAGGTGCTCAACATCACCGACGTCGTCATCTCCTCCAGGGACATGGGGCTCGAGTGGTTCCAGCAGTTGTTGATGAGTGTAAGTTGGTGATGGAGGTGTTCCAGAACATGTGGTTCAGCCCGTGCGCCGCCGCCGCCGACCCGCTCGCAAGGAAGGTGCTCAACATCACCGACGTCGTCATCTCCTCCAGGGACATGGGGCTCGAGTGGTTCCAGCAGTTGTTGATGAGTGTAAGTTGGTGATGGAGGTGTTCCAGAACATGTGGTTCAGCCCGTGCGCCGCCGCCGCCGACCCGCTCGCCAGGAAGGTGCTCAACATCACCGACGTCGTCATCTCCTCCAGGGACATGGGGCTCGAGTGGTTCCAGCAGTTGTTGATGAGTGTAAGTTGGTGATGGAAGTGTTCCAGAACATGTGGTTCAGCCCGTGCGCCGCCGCCGCCGACCCGCTCGCCAGGAAGGTGCTCAACATCACCGACGTCGTCATCTCCTCCAGGGACATGGGGCTCGAGTGGTTCCAGCAGTTGTTGATGAGTGTAAGTTGGTGATGGAGGTGTTCCAGAACATGTGGTTCAGCCCGTGCGCCGCCGCCGCCGACCCGCTCGCCAGGAAGGTGCTCAACATCACCGACGTCGTCATCTCCTCCAGGGACATGGGGCTCGAGTGGTTCCAGCAGTTGTTGATGAGTGTAAGTTGGTGATGGAGGTGTTCCAGAACATGTGGTTCAGCCCGTGCGCCGCCGCCGCCGACCCGCTCGCCAGGAAGGTGCTCAACATCACCGACGTCGTCATCTCCTCCAGGGACATGGGGCTCGAGTGGTTCCAGCAGTTGTTGATGAGTGTAAGTTGGTGATGGAGGTGTTCCAGAACATGTGGTTCAGCCCGTGCGCCGCCGCCGCCGACCCGCTCGCCAGGAAGGTGCTCAACATCACCGACGTCGTCATCTCCTCCAGGGACATGGGGGCTCGGTTGTCGGTTTTTTTCTTCATAATAGTGGAGTTCCACTTTAAAACATGAAAATTGTAGTGAAACATTACATTTAGGGAGTAAAGTTATTGTTAGAATTTTACACACTCAAGTTATGAAAGTGCTTTGCCTTCGGCGTAGGGTTTTCTAATACTCTTTTCATCACTCTAGCTCGTCAATGGCGTTATTACTTGCGAGCGTACAGAGCAGTTATAGCCGTTTTACCTCCCACGGGCTGTTAAGTTTTGTTTTAAAATATAGAACCCTCTGATTGGCTTAAGCAAATCAGGTTGCTCTGTGATTGGTTGAAAAAAAAAACTAGTTGGCCAAGCCGCCCCGCCCCGCAAGAATATTGCTCTGTGATTGGTTGAAATATTGAAGCTGCGCGCTCCACTAGCACTGATCTGAAAGTGAAGTTGTCAATTTTTGATTGGTGCGGCTGTATGAAACTTAGATTTTTCTGTATTTTGTAGTTATTTATTACCTCGCAAATGTGATGAAAAACATTGTGTATAACACGGGCGTAAGAATATTGCAAACCCGAGTCATTAAAAGCTCTCCGCCTTCGGCGTCGGGCTTCTGATAGACTCTCGTTAACAATATTCCACTTACGCCCCTCGTTAAACAATGTACTATTCCGCCCTCGTTGCACAATGTACTATTGTCGTTCTCGTTCGTCTCCTTTACAGTTATTCAAACCGAAAGAGGACAAGGATGATTCTACCAAGATTATTTATCAACCGCCTAAATCGCTTTTATTAGCCTGTCAACAAATCGTCGACTGCCTTATTGAAAATTTACTACAATTAGAAGAAACTAGTGCTGAAGGTAAAAATATGATTTTAATAAATAAAATATATAAACAGTTAGACACCGATATTTAAAATTTTATGTAATAATTATTTTATTTTTCAGGAAGTGGATCATCCCAAAGGATACTCGCGTGTCTTTCCACTCTGCATTTATTCGCTAAAATTAGGCCACAGTTATTAGTAAATCATGCCTTGACTCTACAACCGTACCTGAGTTTAAAATGTCAGGTATGTGGCACTTTCAATTTCATCAAAAACCATTATCTCCATAAACATTATATTGTGTATTCATATTTCGTGTAGATTAACTCGTTTTTTTTTGTATTTTGATGCATACATATGCTTAATTATGTATAGTCTTATCTGTTCCATTGTTGCCCGTAGCAGATTATGACTCGTAACTTTAGAAAATTATTCGTTGCACAGACTAGCAGCAGTGTGCCCATACCTCCTATAAGAGTTCATTGTATTTGTTTTAATCTAGAACGTTATGTTTTTATCTACAGAACCAACACGAGCAGCAAATAATGTCGACAGTAGCGTCGACGCTGGAGCTGGTGGTACCACTGATGGAGCACCCTAGTGAGGTGTTCCTAGCTCAGCTAGAGGAGGACGCGGTGAAGCTCATTCTGCAGCGGGGGCAGCTCGTCATCGCCGCGTGCATCGCGCTGCTTGCCGCCATCGTCAACAATCTGACGCGCAACTACAAACTCATCAGAGACGTGTTCAACAAGTATCATGGTACGACTTCTAGCGAGGTGTTCCTAGCTCAGCTAGAGGAGGACGCGGTGAAGCTCATTCTGCAGCGGGGGCAGCTCGTCATCGCCGCGTGCATCGCGCTGCTTGCCGCCATCGTCAACAATCTGACGCGCAACTACAAACTCATCAGAGACGTGTTCAACAAGTATCATGGTACGACTTCTAGCGAGGTGTTCCTAGCTCAGCTAGAGGAGGACGCGGTGAAGCTCATTCTGCAGCGGGGGCAGCTCGTCATCGCCGCGTGCATCGCGCTGCTTGCCGCCATCGTCAACAATCTGACGCGCAACTACAAACTCATCAGAGACGTGTTCAACAAGTATCATGGTACGACTTCTAGCGAGGTGTTCCTAGCTCAGCTAGAGGAGGACGCGGTGAAGCTCATTCTGCAGCGGGGGCAGCTCGTCATCGCCGCGTGCATCGCGCTGCTTGCCGCCATCGTCAACAATCTGACGCGCAACTACAAACTCATCAGAGACGTGTTCAACAAGTATCATGGTACGACTTCTAGCGAGGTGTTCCTAGCTCAGCTAGAGGAGGACGCGGTGAAGCTCATTCTGCAGCGGGGGCAGCTCGTCATCGCCGCGTGCATCGCGCTGCTTGCCGCCATCGTCAACAATCTGACGCGCAACTACAAACTCATCAGAGACGTGTTCAACAAGTATCATGGTACGACTTCTAGCGAGGTGTTCCTAGCTCAGCTAGAGGAGGACGCGGTGAAGCTCATTCTGCAGCGGGGGCAGCTCGTCATCGCCGCGTGCATCGCGCTGCTTGCCGCCATCGTCAACAATCTGACGCGCAACTACAAACTCATCAGAGACGTGTTCAACAAGTATCATGGTACGACTTCTAGCGAGGTGTTCCTAGCTCAGCTAGAGGAGGACGCGGTGAAGCTCATTCTGCAGCGGGGGCAGCTCGTCATCGCCGCGTGCATCGCGCTGCTTGCCGCCATCGTCAACAATCTGACGCGCAACTACAAACTCATCAGAGACGTGTTCAACAAGTATCATGGTACGACTTCTAGCGAGGTGTTCCTAGCTCAGCTAGAGGAGGACGCGGTGAAGCTCATTCTGCAGCGGGGGCAGCTCGTCATCGCCGCGTGCATCGCGCTGCTTGCCGCCATCGTCAACAATCTGACGCGCAACTACAAACTCATCAGAGACGTGTTCAACAAGTATCATGGTACGACTTCTAGCGAGGTGTTCCTAGCTCAGCTAGAGGAGGACGCGGTGAAGCTCATTCTGCAGCGGGGGCAGCTCGTCATCGCCGCGTGCATCGCGCTGCTTGCCGCCATCGTCAACAATCTGACGCGCAACTACAAACTCATCAGAGACGTGTTCAACAAGTATCATGGTACGACTTCTAGCGAGGTGTTCCTAGCTCAGCTAGAGGAGGATGCGGTGAAGCTCATTCTGCAGCGGGGGCAGCTCGTCATCGCCGCGTGCATCACGCTGCTTGCCGCTATCGTCAACAATCTGACGCGCAACTACAAGCTCATCAGAGACGTGTTCAACAAGTATCATGGTACGACTTCTAGCGAGGTGTTCCTAGCTCAGCTAGAGGAGGACGCGGTGAAGCTCATTCTGCAGCGGGGGCAGCTCGTCATCGCCGCGTGCATCGCGCTCCTTGCCGCCATCGTCAACAATCTGACGCGCAACTACAAGCTCATCAGAGACGTGTTTAACAAGTATCATGGTACGACTTCTAGCGAGGTGTTCCTAGCTCAGCTAGAGGAGGACGCGGTGAAGCTCATTCTGCAGCGGGGGCAGCTCGTCATCGCCGCGTGCATCGCGCTGCTTGCCGCCATCGTCAACAATCTGACGCGCAACTACAAGCTCATTAGCCATGAAGAAGTCTATAATACAATAACAAACCTGAAATCGAAAAGTGCGCCGGGTTATGATAAGTTGATAACATTGATAACATACCATCAACATTCTTGAAACACATGTCCAAAGAAGTAGTGCCTTATAACCCATCTGATAAACCTTAGTTTTGACCCTCGGTGTCTTCCCCAACTCACTAAAACAGTCAATCATCACCCAGGTGTACAAGGGAGGGGACAGGGAGGACGTCAGTAATTATAGGCCGATTTCTGTTCTACCTACACATTATCAAAAATCCTCGAAAAGGTACTTAACGCCAGACTCTTAAGCTTTTTAAACAAATTAAACCATATATTTGATGCCCAATACGGATTTAGACATCGAAAATCAGTGCTATAATTGCACTTACTTCTCTAGTCACCTAAAAGTTGGACTGCAGCAACAAGTTTTTGCCCGAAACACTTTAAATCGGCAACATTTCGTGGCAGTTTTCGCAACTCAGCCGCGAAATGCTGGAACAACATCCCTCCGCCTATTCGTAATTGTGCAACTTTAAGTACTTTTAAGCTACACTTTAAAAAATATTTATTTAAACTACAACTCTCCTAGCCCGGGTCGTTAACTATTTTATATATATAAGCTTTTGCCCGCGGCTTCGACCGCGTACTAAAAGTAATTTTTAACCGCCTACACAAAACGAGGATCTCAGTTTGACCCGTATGTTCCAATTGAATTGCAATTTGGCACAAATAGTTTCAAGAATTTTCATGTCCGCAATGTTAAATTTCAAAATCGATGCCATTTTCGTAATTAACGTCCCAAAAAACCATAAAAACGACACCCATATTGATATTTAGACATTTTAACCCCATCGCACCCCAACAGGGGAGATGGTATTTCACGTCTGCAACGTTGGATTTTAAAATCGTTATTTTCGTAATCAGTTGCTTGTCAACCCGATAAACCATAGAAACAATACCCATGTTGATTTTCAGACATTGTCACCACATTTCTCCCTTTTAGGGGTTGAATTCTCAAAAAACCTAAAACATGGTTAACTCATTTATCGCTAGGAATACTCCTGTGAAGTTTCGAATGAAATACTCTCACTTAATTTGTTTCCCCATACAAACTTTGGACCCCCATTTCACCCGCTTATGGGGTGATTTTTGAAAAATCCTTTCTCATTGCACCCCTAAACCTTATAAGGAACCTACGTGCCAAATTTGGAATCTCTAGATCCAGCGGTTTGGGCTGTGCGGTGGTATGTCATTCAGTCAGTCAGCGAGTGTTTTCTTTTATATAATTATCGGCTCTACATAGACTCTACATATCGACTACCTATCGACTCTAGATAACGACTCTATATATCAACTCTACAAATCGACTATACATATCGATTCTACATATCGACTACATATCGACTCTACATATCGACTCTACATATCGACTCTACATATCGACTCTACATATCGACTACATATCGACTACATGTCGACTCTATATAACGACTCTACATATCAACTCTACGTATCGACTCTACATATTAACTCAACATATCGACATTACATGTCGACTCTAATATCGACTATATATTTAGATAGATTTCCACAATATCAAATTTCAAAATCGATGCCATTTTCGTAATTAACGTTCCAAAATACCATAAAAACGTTGTTTTTTTTCGTAATCAGCGACCCGATAAACCATAGAAACGATACCCATGTCGATTTTCAGACTTTGTGACCACATTCCCCCCTTTTAGGGGTAGAATTTTCAAAAAACCTGAAAGACGTGTTTACTCATTTATCGTTAGGAATACTGCTGTGAAGATTCGAATGAAATAGTCTAACTAATCTTGTTTCCTCATACAAACTTTGGACCCCCATTTCACCCCCTTAGGGGTTGAATTTTGAAAAATCCTTTCTTAGTGCACCCCTGGACCTTACAAGGAACCTACGTGCCAAATTTGGAATCTCTAGAACCAGCGGTTTGGGCTGTGCGTTGATAGATCAGTCAGTCAGTCAGTCAGTCAGTTTCTTCTTTTATATATTTAGATATATATATATATATATGTATGTATGTATGTATATATATGTATATATATATATATATATATATATATATTACTTGAATGTAGCTGTAGCGTTACGTTAGTCTCTCAAATCGTCATAATTTATCCTGGATTATCCTATATTTTATTATTACATGCTAATTACATAGTACGAGTATTTAATATGAATGCAATTTTCCACGTACAAGCACCTCCCTTAAAATCTCTTCATATGCGTTACTACCTAGTTATCGTTATTATTATTGTTATTTTTTTACAAAATATATGTAGTACCACGGCTGCCACTTTTTGCTGATTGAAATCTATCTTACAGCCCTGGGCTCCACGGAAGACCAGCGCTGTGGCATTATTTATTGTCAGAGGATTATGCTGAGTGGTGTCCACTTGCGGCCACTATAGCAGCACCCCACCAGTCTTCTTTTTTTTATCTGTTGTAATAGTTAAGTTTCTTTTGTATATTGTGTTTTCTTATTATGTTGTGGTGTTATTTTGGCTGGCAATAAATAAATAAAAGTGCCTGGGTGTTTACCTAGACCTTATAAAAGCTTTTGACACCGTCTCTGTTCCCATTCTTCTACAGAAACTAGACAGAATAGGGATTAGGGGAACACCGCTGTCACTATTCGAGAGCTACCTTACTGACAGGAAACAGGGGGTGAAGCTTGGAGATGTTGTCAGTGGGCTCGAATACGTCGCTTATGGTGTCCCACAGGGAAGTGTACTAGGACCTACTTTATTCCTGGTTTACATAGATGATCTATTTAATATGACCATTCCAAATCCGAAACTTTTCTTAAATGCCGATGAAACTGCAATAATATTTACAGGCAAATCTTGTAATGAGGTTAAGATCTATGCTGAAAAGGGTTTGGCACACAAAGACGACTGGCTTACAATGAACCTGCTTACACTAAACACGAAAAAGACAAATTACATATGCTTCAGCATCTCGGATGGTACACAGCCCAAAAATAATATGTCGATCAGGATTCACTCATGTCTATCTCTAATCTCGCCTACAAGTGGCTTTCCAACAATAGACAAGGTTGCTCAAACGAAATACTTAGGAGCTATACTCGATGAACACCTTAACTGGTATCCTCAACTTGTCCTAGTCATACATAGGTAGAGTCAGGAAACTAACTTGGATCTTTAGGGCGCTGAGGCACATTGTACCAGGGAAGAACAATCAGTTAAACTCGCGAAGTATCATAAATGAAATCTATATATCCTTATCAGTTCTAGTGTACTGTATCTCTATCGGGGCTGCTAGGTCTTTGTACTAGGCGCCCTGTAGCCCGGGCATTAGAATACGGCTACGGTATCCCCTGCCTGTCGTACAAGGCGACTAAAAGGGGTCCTCGGGGTGGTACACGGTTGCAGTTGGGGGCTGCAATCGGAAAAAAAAAAAAAAGGTAGATACCACTAAGGCATGACGCTAGGGCGGCACTGGTGCGTTCCGTAGGAGATCCCAGAGCCGTCCGAAATGCGTCGAGGAGGACCATCGGGGGGTTTTTAGTCGGTGCGAGTCCGACATAACCTCCGCGCTATCCCCGTGGCGTGGAGGTATCCATAACGGATTTTCCTCCCATATAAAAAAAAAAAAAAAAAAAAAGGTCTTTGTACTAATTAAAACATTTCTTTTATATCCAAAAACTATTTTTACCAATATCTGCTAAATTTGCGTTATACAGAGTTTTACATATAATTTTGTCACATCCTGACCGATCAAACACACGCGCGACTGTCACTCTGGAACTGGGTAAATCCGCCATAAATGGGTTAGTTTTATTGAATTTATACCTTAAGCATTTTACACATTTACTTAAGACATGCCTTATCCCTTTACGTTTATGATTAGAAACTTGGATCTTACATAATTCAGGGTGAGTTGGGGACCGCCGTGGAGTGTCCTGGCGTGAGAGTATTATTTTTTATTTTTTAACACGCGCTTGGCTTCATGAACTCCATGTTTCATTTTATTTAAATTAAATTAAACATAACACATATTTTAATTTTGTAATCTTAACCAGGTATAGATAAATTAACGAGAGCATGGAATTGCATATGTAGTAGTATTGTATGTTTACAGGCATTCTATATTTGAATTTTCTATTTTCTCGTATAACCACTACAAATACAATTCCATGTTCTCGATAATTCATCTCTAAGTAATTAGAGTTTTAGCCATAGAATAGAACAAAATGTAACTATACTATAAACTGGAATTTTAGCCAGTAAATTTAATTTAATTAATTAACTAAGCATAAAAGCATAATACAAAATTATGTAACCTATAAGAAGAGCGGCGCCATCCAACACAGGCTTTTTTTTGCCTACCGGGTGCCCATCGCCTTAGACTATAGACAAAGTGTAGGTACCTTACTAAATAAAGCATATGCTTATTTCTCTCTCTTCTTCGTCGGTTCCTCAAGGCTGAAGGCCGTGACCATCAGGAGCGCAGTTCTTCCCAACCGTTCTCCAAACCCCTATATTTTGGGCTCATTGTATTGCGCCTTGGATATGAACGCCCGTGGCATCGCGCATTGCATCAGTCCATCGTGTGGGTGCTCTGCCTCTACTCCTCTTTCCTTCATCGTAGCCAACCATTATCAACTTCTCCAAGCTGAACTGGTCTCTGCGGGCCACGTGGCCAAACAATGTCATTATTCTCAGCAAGCATGTAGTTGAAAGCCGGGTGTTAAATACGGAGCTCCTTGAGTATCGACCTATACAAAGTGGAATTCTGCATAATGTTACGCCAGCTAGACATATTGAAGATGACATGTTATTCCAGACTTTAATTCTAATAAAGTCAATTTGATTTTATATTTTTGCGTTTGACTCAACTACGACTTATCTGTGTGTTTAAATTTTATTATTTGTGTGTTTAGGTATACTTCTACAATGGAAGTCAAGTTGGCAGAGGAATCCAGATATGACGCGGAATCTGCACGCGAGGCCTCACTTTCGACGGTCGCTTTTTATTGTGGGGCTGCTACTGCGATATTTTGACTTCACGGACGCCAAAGTCATCGATGGACTCGCGGTAGGTGACACTCATAAAACTCCCTAGTTTAGATTTTTAGGAAATTTTCTTCGGTACCGAAATACTTGCATCGTATTTGGGGCCCTATAAAATAGCGGAGGACAAAATACTTGATCTACGGAGACTAGTCACAGTTTATAATACATTTTTTTACCGTATATAACTAACGTCAAACTCACGTATGACTTGGTTAAATGTTTCGGGCTCATCAGGAGTCATTGATTAGGTCGAGTTGTTATCACGACCGCAGTGGCTACCGCACTATTCGCCCGCCTGCATTAACACGTGAGGTTTAACTGGTTATAATTTAAAAATGACTATGACAGTGCAAATTATTTTATTTTAAATTATTTTGAACAGACTGACATCAAAGAACAATTTTTCACAACTTTGATGTTCTTCGTGGGATTGGAAGACGAGGACTTCGTATCGCACACACTAAAAGCGCTCGGTTCCGTATGCGTGAGGCATTACGAATTCATGTTGAGGCCGGAACTCAAAGAGTTTTACCACCAACTTCTCACATCCGATCTCGCGCCTATAGAAATGAAAGCAGATGTGCTCAGGAATGTTGAAATGTATTTACAAGAAGAAGAACAAAGGATGATCAGGCAGGACAAAGAATGTAAGTCGATTAAGTAATTTAAACCGTTGCATTAGAACTTTGCTTACTATGCTTATCAATTACCTAACCGAACGTTAGCGAAATTTTATTTCAATTAGGTAATTCAAAATACCTAACTAACTTGGACATTGCTAGTAGGTTTAATCCAATTCTAATTAACCCAATATTTAGAAAACAGCTTTTTCTACACCTCAAGAACTGGGAGTATACCAGAATGCCTTTTGGATTATAGAATGCACCTGCCTAATTTCGAAGACTAGTGAATATTATTCAACTGTAATTCTGGAGGTGTTACCAATAGTTCTATTCTATTATCAGTTCATCTGATAGTAAATGAAAACCTTAACTTACTAGGACTTTTGAGGTAAATCTATGTGGGCATTGAAAAAACTCCAAATACTTAGTTCTATCAATGGGACTGCTAACAGTACTAAAGAGCATACCTCAGATCTCCAGATATTTCTCACCCATAATATTTCACATATGAAGCAATTTATTTTAAAGTACTCTTTTCTCGGCTTCGGAAATATAAAGCCTGATTTATACTTGTCTGATGTGACGTGTCGTGACGCGATAGAACAATACCGGTTTCATACATTTATTACGGTTATATTCACATTCATCTGATGTGTTCTGATATGACGGCTCTTGTTGTGTCAGACGTCGGAGCGCAACAGAGAGCATCACGTCCGATAAGAATGAATCCGGCTTAAACAGACAAAATAAATATTTTCAACAAATTAAACCAAACTAAATCGATTTTTCGCCCCGTAAACAAGTGTATTGTAAATGTCAGCGAAATTGTTAGACCCGTTCTCGAGAAAAATTTACACACAAATTAATACATAAATAAATGTTGCTCGTTTAATAGTTTAGGATAGTACACATGAAGTATTTTTCAATTTTGAACAGGGTCAAAGCGATCGAAGTTAGAGAACTTGAAGGAGATGGGCGACGTGTCGTCTGGTATGGCGTCGACGGTGATCCAGCTCTACCTGAAGGAGATCCTTGGCTCTTTCCTGCACTCGAGCACGCTCGTGCGATCCAGCGCCATGAAGGTCGTGCAGCTTGTGTTGGCGCAGGGGCTCGTGCATCCCGTGCAGGTATACCAACACATTGACTTGTTATTATTCTCCTCCTTTTTCTAAGAGCTCTCAATACACGAGTGCCCCTTAAAGAGCGCGCTGCACGGTGATCCAGCTCTACCTGAAGCAGATCCTTGGCTCTTTCCTGCACTCGAGCACGCTCGTGCGATCCAGCGCCATGAAGGTCGTGCAGCTTGTGTTGGCGCAGGGGCTCGTGCATCCCGTGCAGGTATACCGACACATTGACTTGTTATTATTCTCCTCCTTTTTCTAAGAGCTCTCAATACACGAGTGCCCCTTAACGAGCGCGCTGCACGGTGATCCAGCTCTACCTGAAGCAGATCCTTGGCTCTTTCCTGCACTCGAGCACGCTCGTGCGATCCAGCGCCATGAAGGTCGTGCAGCTTGTGTTGGCGCAGGGGCTCGTGCATCCCGTGCAGGTATACCAACACATTGACTTGTTATTATTCTCCTCCTTTTTCTAAGAGCTCTCAATACACGAGTGCCCCTTAACGAGCGCGCTGCACGGTGATCCAGCTCTACCTGAAGCAGATCCTTGGCTCTTTCCTGCACTCGAGCACGCTCGTGCGATCCAGCGCCATGAAGGTCGTGCAGCTTGTGTTGTGTGTATACCCACACATTAACTTATTATTCTCTTCTTCCTACTTACTCTAAGGGCCCACAATATCCTAAACGATCGCACAGGACCAATCCGTCTGGCTATTCCCCACGGACAACTGACGAAAAGAAAACCAGTATGCAGTGCGTCCAGGTGGGAATATGGCAATCTGTACTCCGCCCACGTACTACACGAGCGCTCTAACTATGTTCGCTTCTGTGCTGTACTTTGTATGCAGCTGTATACATCATTTATTAATAATACTGTGTAATTGCAAATTGTACTTTGGTGGATAAATAAATAATTAATACTGAATTTATTTTCAGATTGTTCCGTACTTGATCTGTATGAGCACTGATTTTGAAGTAACGGTATCTCATACAGCGGACAAAAACTTACAAGAAATAGATAAGAAATATCCTGGATTTATTCATATGAAGGCGCAACTTGGCATCAAGCTGTCCTATCAGTTACAAAAGATAATTCAGAGCAGCCTCAAGAATGATGTCATTCGAGGATTTAGGTAATAATAGTGCTGTAACTAACATTTATTTGCAACTTTTAATTAAAACATCATCTAAACATACATACCTCATTACAGGAAAAAAGATCAAGATGAACTGCCTTCATCTCTCAACGGATTCCTATATTCATTACTACGTAATACGCGGCCACAAAGGAGAGCGCTGGTTTTGTCGTTACTTAAGCAATTCGACGATGTCTCCGTAAGTTTATTATTTTAATTACTTTCCCAACATTCACACATCTATCATTATATTAGTAAATTTTTCCAGTTAGCAAATTCTGAATAAATAAAACTTGGTTTCAGACCGCGCCTTTGGATCAAATGTTGTACCTGGCAGATAATTTAAGTTACTTCCCGTTTCAAGTACAAGACGAACCACTTTTTATAATTCACCACATTGACATCATCATTTCGACATCAGGATCAAACTTACTACAAGTTTTTCGTGAGGTAATTTGTTGGAATTTTATGGATTTTTCGTTACTTTATTCTAATTTAGTAATCATCGATACTTCTCAATCTCCTCTTTTTGTCGCGTGAATTTTATTATTTGTTACTTTGGTCTCATAAGTTTCAACCCGGCTCATTCAGAAAGTGTTTCTAAATACGAGCCCTTGTTAATTTAGCAAGAGAAATCTGACTTCTGTAGCAAATAATATCCTCGTGGTTGCTTATAACCCTAAGAAAAGAGTGTAGAATCGATGCTTCAAACTACATAAATGTTTTTTTTTGTTTTCACGCTATAAAAAAAAGGAACGTTAATAAACGTTATCGAAGAAAGTAGAAATCCACGATTTGGCTGCTCGGTCCGGAAAAAAGCCTCCCTGGCTTGATGATGCGATAAATATAGGACACGGAGTTGTTATTTGCAGGGTCTCGTGAGCACGACCGCGGAGGAGAAGGAGGAAGAAGAGGAAGACGAGGAGGAGGCGGAGGCCCTGGTGGCGCGGCTTCCGGCGTGCACGCGGCCGCTGGCCGACGCCATGCGCCAGGCGCGCGGCTGTCTGCTGCTGCTCGTGCTCAAGCAGCACCTCAAACAGCTCTACGGGTTCACCGACGCGTCAGTACATTGCTTATACTATGCATAGAATAGGAGAATAGGGAGACATTATTGTCATGGTTACAAATACCACACACCACTACTTGCTTGATGGGTATTTGGTGTTGGGTTCCTGGTGGTGAGTAAGGTCGCTAGAGCGTCCGGGGATGCGCTGTGTTGAGAGTGTGAGTTCTGTGTTGAGAGTGTGAGACCTGTGTTGAGAGTGTGAAATCTGTGTTGACAGTGTGAGACCTGTGTTGAGAGTTTGAGACCTGCGTTGACAGTGTGAGACCTGTGTTAAGAGTGTGAGACCTGTGTTTAATTTATCTCTAGCTGTCAACATTATTGCATAAAAACGCCCAACGCCAGACCAGACGTGCTACTAAACGCTCGCCGCGATCCCTGATGTATAACCTAACGACGCTATCCGCTCCGCCGATACTCGTATATCCATCTCGCGATACATACCGGTCTAAACAAATGTGCAGTGCGTCTATATATTATATAACAGTGAGGTCCAAATCTTCGCCAGCTGCAACGTCGCCCAAGCTCAACAGATTAATTCGGTGAGATCTGTCCATTTTTAGGGTTCCGTAGTCAACAAGGAACCCTTATAGTTTCGCCATGTCCGTCCGTCTGTCTGTCTGTCCGTCTTCGGCTTAGCTCAGTAACCCTTACAACTAGAAAACTGCAATTCGGCGTGGGTATATAAACCAATCACGCCGACAAAACAGTAGAATAAAATCCTGAAAAAAAAAATTTTTTAGGGTACCTACACCTCCCGGGTTGATGTATCCTTTTTCTCGTCAAACCTATAGTGTGGGGTATCGTTGGATAGCTTGTTCAAAAATATTATGGGTTTACTAAAACTATTTTTCAACTTAGTTATGCGTCTGCGAGATCATGGGATTTAAAGCCCTAATTTTTGTTCGAGTCATGTGTCCCCGTCCCCCGTCCCCCCCTGCCGGCTAAATGGCTACTACTGGGGACGTGAAAAAATTCGTGGCAGTAGTACATACAATGAATTTAAAAGGAAAACTATCACAGTTAAGTAGACATAACTAGTTAACGAGTAGTAAACATAACTAGTTAACTGGTAAGAAATGCACTTAATTTCGGGTGCATATACATTGTCATTGGAATTTGAACCTTTTACCGTGGACGGTAGAGTTGCTTTTTTTTACGGCACAGTGCTTCTTGCCCGCGGCGAGCGCGCAAAAGACCTGCCCTGCGACATGCTCCCCCACCCGTGGCAATGCTAAAACTTAGGCGGACTTACGGCACGGTGCTTCTTGCGCGCGTGCGGCTTGATGCTGTTCGGAGATTTTCGTAATTATTTTACGTAGATAACCTGTTGCTGCTAAAAGTTTGCGATCTGCGGTTCGATTAGTTTATGTAGTATCTAATATTTACGAGGGTAAGCTATAATAAAAACCCCAATATTACGTTAAATTCATAAATTTTCATATAACGTTGTTAATGTTAAAACTTGAAATATGTTTGTTTTTAATTGATTACGATGAAATTACAATCGATTATTTTATTACCATCTGTGTTCAATTGGCACATTGCGTAAATGCTACATGCCAATGAATAAATTAAAAAAAGTAGCTTGAACAGAAAAGTGGCATTTTGATCCCTCTCATCGTGGAGCAAAACTTACTTTTCCGAAGGAAAGGTGTGAAAAATAGTACATTGTTGAAGAGGCTAGAAAGTAAGCAATAGATGGACGAGTTAGTACCAGTCCAGCTATTGCACTTTCGGCCGAGGCTTAACACACTGCTTTTCACGCCTACTGTGAGGAAATTGCAAATAACTATAATTTTAAATCAAAATTAAGTATCTAATTGAAAATCATAATACTAAACAGGCTCGCTTGCCTCGCGCCCGGCGCGGAGGAGGAGGAGCGGGCGCACGCCGGCGCGACCGTGCGCGGGGCCCTGTGATTGGTCGATCACTGTTCAACAATAACATTGTTGGACAGTTTGAAGTCATAGAGTTCGTGCGACGTCCAACTAACCCCAGCTTTGAAGCCTGAATTCTGACCATCTTTTGCAACATTTCCGAGCAGTGGCGTGAAAAAATTATACTCATCATGTATGATGGTTGTTGCAGGAAGATCAACCAGTACTCGCCGTCGGAGAGCGTGAAAGTGTACGAGAAGGCGGTGTCGCGGCGGCAGGCGCCGGTGTTCGAGCCGCGCGCCACCATGGCGCAGCTGCGGGACCAGCCCGCCGAGCACGAGCTGGACGAGCGCGCCCGCCGGAGGCTCGTCGACGACTACCTCGAGGTATGATCAACCAGTACTCGCCGTCGGAGAGCGTGAAAGTGTACGAGAAGGCGGTGTCGCGGCGGCAGGCGCCGGTGTTCGAGCCGCGCGCCACCATGGCGCAGCTGCGGGACCAGCCCGCCGAGCACGAGCTGGACGAGCGCGCCCGCCGGAGGCTCGTCGACGACTACCTCGAGGTATGATCAACCAGTACTCGCCGTCGGAGAGCGTGAAAGTGTACGAGAAGGCGGTGTCGCGGCGGCAGGCGCCGGTGTTCGAGCCGCGCGCCACCATGGCGCAGCTGCGGGACCAGCCCGCCGAGCACGAGCTGGACGAGCGCGCCCGCCGGAGGCTCGTCGACGACTACCTCGAGGTATGATCAACCAGTACTCGCCGTCGGAGAGCGTGAAAGTGTACGAGAAGGCGGTGTCGCGGCGGCAGGCGCCGGTGTTCGAGCCGCGCGCCACCATGGCGCAGCTGCGGGACCAGCCCGCCGAGCACGAGCTGGACGAGCGCGCCCGCCGGAGGCTCGTCGACGACTACCTCGAGGTATGATCAACCAGTACTCGCCGTCGGAGAGCGTGAAAGTGTACGAGAAGGCGGTGTCGCGGCGGCAGGCGCCGGTGTTCGAGCCGCGCGCCACCATGGCGCAGCTGCGGGACCAGCCCGCCGAGCACGAGCTGGACGAGCGCGCCCGCCGGAGGCTCGTCGACGACTACCTCGAGGTATGATCAACCAGTACTCGCCGTCGGAGAGCGTGAAAGTGTACGAGAAGGCGGTGTCGCGGCGGCAGGCGCCGGTGTTCGAGCCGCGCGCCACCATGGCGCAGCTGCGGGACCAGCCCGCCGAGCACGAGCTGGACGAGCGCGCCCGCCGGAGGCTCGTCGACGACTACCTCGAGGTATGATCAACCAGTACTCGCCGTCGGAGAGCGTGAAAGTGTACGAGAAGGCGGTGTCGCGGCGGCAGGCGCCGGTGTTCGAGCCGCGCGCCACCATGGCGCAGCTGCGGGACCAGCCCGCCGAGCACGAGCTGGACGAGCGCGCCCGCCGGAGGCTCGTCGACGACTACCTCGAGGTATGATCACACACACACCAGTACACCACACCACCCATTACTACATTTTTTTAATCTTAAATTTATTTAGGTAAACATGTTTTATTCGGTTTTTTCGTTTGGATTTGTTTATAAATATGTACTTACGTTTTCAAAAATCGTATATGGGTCAAAACCTCATTGCTTTACAACTGAAGCATGAGTGACAGATACAATTTAAGAAAAGAACCATTACGCCCATGCGCGTAATAAAGGCTATTGCGGCTCTGTATGCCTGCGCGTTATGAAGCCCTTTAAAAGCAAGTGTGATGAAAAACTAGTGTACGTCACATCTGGCCACAAAGTAGGAATTTACATCACGCTACATGTGCCGAAAATTGCACTTCCTGGCCAGGGAGAGACGTAAAATGTTGGACTCACCACGGGCGGTAATAAAGAAAGCCTCAGATCGCATACTTATCGTCCGAGCCCTACGATCTGAGACATTCTTTGTTTAACCGCCCTAGGTAAGTAATGTAACTGATGTACTTTAACAGCGCACCCCTGCGTACAAGTTTCTACACAAGGGCGCAGCTAACTACTTAGCTGACGGTACATAATTTGGAGCTCCTTAATATCTTATCATTACTTAGTGGGTTACGTAATTTCCGAAACCCGTTTGTTGTAATATCACTTTATATAATAAAGGCAAACTTTCGTCCAGTTAGATGTTATCGATTTTCCACAACTCCCTGCGAGCCACCTCGTCAAGTGTGACATCGTTTTTGGTTTCAGTTCAAGCAGCTGATGCTGAAGTTCGACCCCGAGGAGGAGGAGGAGGAGGAGTCGACGGCGGGCGGCGCGGCGGCGGCGAGCGCGGCCGCGGTGGCGGTGGCGGCCGGCGCCGCGCCCGCGCCCGCGCCCGCGCCGCCCGCGCCGCCGCCCGCCACCTAGCGCGCGCTCCGAGCCGAGAGTAGCCACGTTAGACTCGCGGCCCGGTCCCGCGACGTTAATTTATTGGCGCGGGTGCGCGGCCCGGCCGCCTGTACAGCGCTCGACCCGGCCGGCGCCGCCGCCCGCCCGATTCTCTCGTAAGTTATATCTGGGAAACTCGATTTTGTTCATATTAAAGTCTTGTGTGTAGATAATTTTTATGAAGAATATAAAGTATATGTACCTCCCGGCCTTGAGTTTCTTGATCGTAGTCTCGTCCGGTGTTCCGCTAGATTCGATATTATGAGTGTGAGGCGCAATCCGGCGCCGCGGCCGGGTCGGAGGTGATCGATATGGAGGGTCAATTTTAAATTGTATAGGTTGTTTGTCTTCTGATGATTTTAGCATATTTTTATACGAACTCGAATCTACCCGCCCGATGTTAACGTTGAAGACGCTGCAATACCTGCATTTTCTTATGATTAAGAAGACATTAAAGTTACAAGGCTAGATTTTTACAAATATTATTTTTTTTATATTTACAACCCTGTTTATTATTCAGAGATTTTACAGCGAGAAGCTTACAGATATCACATTTGAAAGTAAATAAACGTAAAATATAGTAAATATATGGTATATACATTTCACGAACGACACATAACATTATCAAGTAGGATTCCTAGACGGATATTTTGTCGGCCCTGCCCTCGGAGACGGCGAACTTGTTGCAGAGGAAGAAGATGAGGTTCTCCTTGGTGGGCTTGACCTTGCCCTCGGCCACGAGCCGCTTCAGGTTGCGCAGGCGCTGCTTGTGCGGGTACTCGCCATCCGGCCGTGTGCTCTGCAATACAACAAAACTTCAATTACTACCTGCCTATGCCATATGATAGTGATATCACACACACATGCACATTTCCACTAATTTTTTCCATTTCACATCATGTAATGCTTTCCCAGAGCAAATACATGAGCAATTATATATAGAAAATACGCAAATCACTAAATGTGCGCCGATACATATTTGAGAAATATCGACGATACCTAATGGGTCCCCTTATCAGATCTTCGCCAAACTTATATGAGACCCAGAAGTTTTCGGAAAAAATATGACGGTGTGGTAAGGAGTTATCGCTGATATTGGTCATACGTAAAAAAATTAATAGATTAAAAAACACAAAAAAACACGCTTTTATAAATGCACGTAAAAACCAAAAATAAATTATGGTTTATGGTTCGTTCAAGTTGTCTCTATTTCTGGGCTGAAGTGTAAACTATGTGCTTTTAATTATAATATTTGATTGTAAAAGCGTGGGGCGCTGGAACAGGAAAGACTTTCTTGTAAACAAATACTAATACTAACTTCCTGACGGAAGCTGCAGGAAGTCTGTCCTGTGCCAGCGCCCCACGCTTTTGCAATCAAATATTATAATTAAAACTTTTCTTTTTTATAAGTAAATAGGTACAAGATGATGATACAACAATTCCATTTACATTAATTAATAAAAATATTTTTTTATTAATTAATGTAAATGCAATTGTTGTATCATCATCTTGTTTTTATACTTTTTAGTCTTAGATAACGAAATATTTTTAACATTTATACATTTATTTCAAGTAGGCGAATGAGCCCGCATCCTCTCCATCTCCGCCAGTGCGTCTGTATTGTATGGTGTTTTACCTGTCAGTTTAGAACAATGATACGATATTCCACATGATCGTGGTCAAAGTTCATTTGACAAGACCTTTCTAACAAGTCCAAACACGGCTATGATACGATATTCCATCATGGAATGCCAGTGCCTATCTTCCGGCTTCATCATCAGAACTTGAAACTTAATTGCGGTCAAAGTTCATTACAAGACTTTTCTAACAAGTCCAAATACAGCTATGATACGATGTTCCATCATGAAGTTCCAGTTCATATCTTCCGGCTCCATCATCAGATCAGTTCGACAGTACCATATTATTGTATTGTCATCAGAACTACATACAGCTGCCAATTTTCATGACGCTACGATCCTTGGAAGATGGTTAAATTAGGTACCTTAGATTCCATTACATAGTTACATACAGGTCGATCTAATAAAAGCGTGTTAATAAACATTAAGATTAACTCAATATATCCTTATTCTATTCTATTCAACAACGGATTGCAAAAAGTAGGCCGAGATTATTAAAAAAAATCAAACCGCACATTTAAGTTTTGCTTGACGTAGTGTTAATTCTTGATTTCGTCCCAAATATTCAACTAAATCTGGCACATATGTTTATTGTTTAGCAATCACTGGCATTCTCTTGTCGTCAATGTCATCATAAAAGCGTTGGCTTGACGCTCAAATGCCAATCATCACGCACATATCCCAAAACCGAGATTTATTTTCCATCTCGTCCTTGAGAGGTCGGTACCCAACAGTGGGTCGTACAGAAGCTGGAGGTGAAATGACAACTGCTGTAATATAACATAATAATTATAAGAATTGGGAAAAGCGTTACACTAAAACCGACAGGATGGCCAATGTACATGAGGGGAAACCAGAAACTAGTAGGGATCTACGACGTCGATTTTAGAATAAAGAAACATTTCATTATATTAAAAAAAAACTTTATACACGATCTGCAATCAAATCTGTTAAAAAAAACCAGAAGTCTTAATATTTACGAAAGTTATATCACTAAAGTAATTGATGGTAACTACTGTGATTTTTTTCCAAGTAGTTACCACCAAATATATAGTGGTAACAATTGGGAAAAATATTCCCAGTAGTTACCACCGAGTACTTAAGTGATAAAAGATGGGAAAACAATTCCCAGCTGTTACCACTGGTAACAAATTGGTGGTAACAGGTGGGAATAAAAGGTCGCTAAAGCCTCGTAAAGGTCGCTGGAGTCCGCTGGATGCGGGCGGCGTGGCGCAGGACTGGTCATTGTGGCACTCTGGGGGAGGCCTATGTCCAGCAGTGGACGTCTTTCGGCTGATATGACGATGATGAGGTGGGAATAACCCGTTTTTAACACGCTTTTATTCGGTCGACCTGTATGTAACTATATATATATATATTCCATTACATATATATGTAATGGAATCTAAGGTAACTAATTTAACCATCTTCCAAGGATCGTAGCGTCATGAAAATTGGCAGCTGTATGTAGCTCTGATGACAATACAATAATACGGTGATGAGGTGGGAATAACCCGTTTTTAACACGCTTTTATTCGGTCGACCTGTATGTAACTATATATATATATATTCCATTACATATATATGTAATGGAATCTAAGGTAACTAATTTAACCATCTTCCAAGGATCGTAGCGTCATGAAAATTGGCAGCTGTATGTAGCTCTGATGACAATACAATAATACGGTACTGTCGAACTGATCTGATGATGGAGACTGAAGGTGGCCGTAGGTACTCCTTAATTACACAGGATAAACCCGTCGTGTTTGGGCTCGTTACAATCATCTCAATGAGCAGTTGATGAGAGTGCAAAAAAAAGGGTCAGTCGACAAAAAAATCCAAGATGGCGGGCTAGTTATTTTTAATGCACTCCTACAATATGGGTATCAAATGAAAGGGCTTGCTGAGAATAACTCGAAAAGTATAGTGACGTCACTCTAAATCCAATATGGCGGACAATATACTGAGAAACCTGTCCAGCGATGACTAAAAAGTAAAAAAACTTTTTAAAAAACAAGCTTTTATTTAAATGCGCTAAAAAGAATAAAATAAACTTTTCGTTTAAAACTTTTACTATCAACTTATAACGTCGTCATAACACATTTTAGATGATATAAAAGCGTGTCGCTAGATTTAGGTACACTTATATACGCAGGTAAATCTCGCGACAAGCTTTTATATCATCTAAAATCAAGCTTTCAAGCTTTTATATGACATTATAAGTTGATAGTAAAAGTTTTAAAGGAAAAGTTTATTTTATTCTTTTTAGCGCATTTAAATAAAAGCTTGTTTTTTAAAAAGTTTTATGCTTGTAATTTTTTGTGTTTTTTTTATCGACGTCGTGGTTTCCTAAATGCGAATCTTACTATCCAGTGTGGGAACGCCATGTATTATAGCATTCCGTGCTGCTACCTGCAACGTCATCTAAGCGTCACTTTGTCAAATTATGATGAATCGTGGGTCAGGGACACTGGGAGATTCAATAGTGTAGTGATAGCACCGTGCCATGGCGTGGGCGTCACAGCGACTGTTGAATGTTACTAGTGTTAAGTTAAGTTAACTGTTGGATAAGGGTCCCAAACTACCCATCCTAGGTTGAATAGCATAGTGCAAATGTTTTGGTCTATGAGTGGTATGTATGAAGGAATTAAGGTCCGAGACTTGGTCTGCCCAATATTTTCCCGTAATTAGGGTGGAACGACAGCATGCACTTTCCATACAAATGTTTTTCGCCATATATTATTTCATTACGAAACATTTTTACTTACTTACGCTTACTATGGGCCTCATAAGAAGGCTCAGTCACCCAAAGGGCAATGGAGAGGGCTATGTTAGGAGTTTCTCTGCGTGATCGCATCAGAAATGAGGTTATCCGCAGCAGAACCAAGGTAACCGATATAGCCCTCCGAATTGCTAAACTTAAGTGGCAGTGGGCGGGGCACATTGCACGTAGAACCGATGGCCGTTGGGGCGGAAAGGTTCTCGAGTGGCGACCACGTACCGGAAGGCGCGGCGTGGGTAGGCCCCCCACAAGGTGGACTGATGACCTGGTAAAGGTCGCGGGAGTCCGCTGGATGCGGGTGGCGCAGGACCGGTCAATTTGGAACTCTCTGGGGGAGGCCTATGTCCAGCAGTGGACGTCTTTCGGCTGATATGATGATGATGATGATGACGAAACATTTTTATGTTACCTACTATTCTTTTGTTTATTCCATCACGTCACCTAAGAGCAAAGAAGAAAACCTTCTTTAGGCACTGGTCCCACCGCCGGCGAGTGAGATATGAACTATCGACTTTTTTGTATAGCCCATGAAACGAACTATCGTGGAATCGCTTCCATGTAAATAAAAGAGAGAGATATATATTTATAGTTCATCGCTCGCTGTTCACACCGCGATCAACTATATCTCGCTCTTTTATTTACACGGGAGCGATTATCTTTTGTTCGTTTCTTGGGCGAGAAAATCGCCGATAGCTCACCGCCGGCGAGTGAGATATGAACTATCGACTTTTTTCTAGCCCAAGCGTACAAAAGATAATCGCTTCCGTGTAAATAAAAGAGAGATATATATATTTATAGTTCATCGCTCGCTGTTCACACCGCGATCAACTATATGAACTATATCTCGCTCTTTTATTTACACGGGAGCAATTATCTCTTGTTCGTTTCTTGGGCGAGAAAATCGCCGGCGGTGGGACCAGTGCATTATGCAGCGATGCAAACTCGAGACTGTCGCGCGTCACTAGCCATAGTAGCCATAAATTATCTGTCAAAATGCACTGTATTGATACTGTATCGCGTTTGCAGCGCTGCACAAAGTCGCCTTGTGTTACCCCTCTGTACGTGTGTTACTCGTGTTGAATAAGATTTTTTTTCAATACTAAAATAATTAGGTGATGTGACTGTCTAAATAAAATAATCCATACTAATATTATAAATGGGAAAGTGTATGTGTTTGTGTGTTTGTTTGTTTGTTTGGTTGTTTGTCCGTCTTTCACGGCAAAACGGGGCGTCGAATTGACGTGATTTTTTAAGTGGAGATAGTTGAAGGGATGGAGAGTGACATAGGCTACTTTTTGTCTCTTTTTAACCCCCCACTTCCCCAAAATGGGGGGTGGAAGTTTGTATGGAGCATTCCGCAATTTTCAAGGTAGAAAGCTAAAAATTGGTATGCGGACTATTTGTGACTAACAAAAAATCGTACATCATTTTTTTTTGGAAATCTGCACCCAACCCCTTAAAAGAGGGGGTGAAATTTTATATGGGGCCCAGATATGTAGAGTCGATATGTAGAGCCGATATGTAGAGTCGATATGTAGAATCGATATGTAGAGTCGATATGTAGAGTCAATATGTAGTCGATATGTAGAGTCGACACCTATCTAAGTACAAAGTGGACATCTATCTAAATATGTAGAGTCGATATGTAGAGTTGATATGTAGATTCGATATTTATAGTCGTTATGTAGAGTCGATATATAGAGTCGATATGTAGATTCGATATGTAGAGTCTATGTTCGATATGCAGAGTATATGTAGAGTCGATCTAAATATATAAAAGACTGAAACTGAGATGCACCTTTTTTGTAGACGGTTAACATTACTCTTAGTACGCGGGCGAAGCCGCGGGCAAAAGCTAGTAACAACATAAAATTCTTTGTAATTCAGTATTGTAGTCCGAAAAACGTTTGTATGGAAAGTTGACGCTGTCGTTCCCCTTAAGTGCGTGGAACACACCTCACTGGAGTCCTGCGAGTGGTCCGGCGGCGGCACGCCGATGATGGAGCTGTCCCACATGACGGGGTGCCAGGGCCGGCGCGCGGCCGGCGGCGGCGGCGCGGCGCGCACGGGCGGCCGCAGCGGCAACTTGCTCACGTCAACATACTCGTCTTCTTCAAACTCCTGCTCCTGCACTTCCACGCTGGCCACGCTGCCCTCCCGGCTCATTGTGCTACATTGGAAAAATAAGTTGTGAAGATCAAGTCATCTCGATGCACTGGGTGATTGATTACTGATTACAATGATGATCGCGAGGCAGTCCTCGTTCAGTTCAGATCATCATTGTATCACAGTGCATCTATAGTGAAAATGCCCATACATCCAATATTTGACAGCTGTCATCCCAGTACAATTTATGTCATCATTGACGTTTATTGTACCGGGATGACGGCTGTTAAAAAAAATATAATGAATCTCCAATCACCGTTTTCAAAGATGATATAATCACAATGATAAGCATTCAATCCACGAAAAAGAGTCTTGTCAGCTTGTTTCCACGTTGTCGTAAGTTTATGAGCGACGCTTATTGTGGATTGGACGTACACGTACCTACTGCTTTTAAAAGCCAAACGTCGAACGCAAATACATAATGCTATTCTTACGCTAGAGAGATTTGTTGTTTTTTAGCTGCTGGTATGATTTTCAATTAATTTAATTAGGTAAGGAGTAGCGCATCAAGTTAACATAGACCCTACTATAAGACAGTTTGTCATATACAGTGGGGTCTGGGGTATTACAGTTAAAATATTATAGACAGTATCAGCCAAAATCGTCAGAGCTCCCGAGCATTCGCTGTTTTGAAAGTGAGGGACCTGCAGCCCAACAGCCTATCCTCAAACCAATAAAGGGACTGCAACGCTCTTCTGGAGTCACCGTCCATAGGTTACAGTACAGTGTCTGCTTGTTCCTTCGGAGCATAAATCCATACTACTTACAGTAAGGTGTGTTGCGATATATTCGGCTATTTTGCTTGCAACTATCTGTGTATGATCCTGACTGCGCAATTCGTCAACATGACTTGGCGTTTTTGTGCTCTTAAAAGTTCATTTTATATTTGAATGGATATTTATGATAACTATTACAAAAGCAAAAAGTCTAGGAATGAGAGATTAAACTGAAATAACTTCGTATGCTCTAGATCCTGTAACAAGAACTGCGCAATTAGGCCCCAGTTTTTTCTAGATGTATTTACCTACTTGGCAATATATCAAAAAGCATTTTTTATGAGACGGTTGTAAGACATCGCTATATCTGCGTTCCATGCTTTTGATTGCATCAAGTAGGTATAGGTACAGCCAGGGGTATTAATTTACGTACTTACATAAATATCTGTACACACCTTTATGACATTGAGAATAAGAGTCCTGTACAGATATGAATACCTACCTATACCTTACCTCTGACTGTACGTATTGTAACTTCTCGCATTGTTTTTTTTTTATTATATATGATATTGATAACGATGAGGGAGACCTAAATCGGTCTTATAATATAAATCTAATTTAGGACGACATATCATCCTAGTTTAACTTTGAATTGTTTTAAGTCACACAATTTGTCGATGTATTGTAAACTTTAAGATTTTTACCTACTTACTGTCTATGACGTATAGTTAGAATCACAATCCTCCGTTATCACAATCCAAACGTCCGCCGCTCAAAACATGCGCTGCCTAATACCAATTGTATTATTGGCTTTCAATCTCGAGCAGTTTTATTTATATTTGCAGAACAGTGTGCCGGCGCACAGACGAAACACGACTGAAATTAATCACTTTCTCCCCAGTCTGTTTGCGATCGTGCAGAACACCAGTTTCCTTCATGATAACTTGGACAATTCCCAGCAAAAATAGGAACATTAAAACCATTATTGACATCTGGGACGCTGACCGAAATCCGTGCCAACAATTCTTGATACAATGACACCGTTAGTTTCATTTGGAACATTACCCATGCCTATAGTACCTACCTATATATGAATGGACGTAAATGCTACCGGAATAGCCTAATGATACTATAGCCGAATCGATTATACATTACCAAATTACGAGTATCTATGTGCTAGTTTCTATGCACACATTTCTCAAATATAGAAGGCTGAAGTGATCTGAAACACCTGCTTAGGGATATCACTGACCTACATACTGCATATTATGGCCCTTAATCCTATACCCTACTGTTCTTAAAGCCTATGATTGTATTACCTTGATATCCGAATATATACATATATTTATGTAATACAACCAGACTTCATCATCCTCCTAATGCGCCACTTGTCTGTCACCAGCATATCATGTGAGTCATGGGAGGAACTTGCTACTCAGAGATCGGACTGGCGAACTGCTGTCAATACAGGTATCAATGACTTTGAACGCACCCGTCTCGAAGATCTGGACGCCAAACGCCAGTTCCGTAAAACTCGGCCCAAGCCCTCCTACCACTATACTTATAACTCTACTGGACAGCTTCACTGTGTCTCTTGCGGTCGTACGTTCAAAACCAAATTTGGTTTTGCAAGTCACACTCGAGCCCATGCACGTAAAGTTTCCCAATCTTAGATAATAATTTTTGTCAGGATGTCGCCGTCGACGAATACGTCTGGGAGGACATCATCATCATCCTCCTAGCGTTTTTCCCCATAGTACTCAAACAACCCTGGGGTCCGCTTTGGCACCTAATCCTAAATAGGGTTCAATAAGATTATTTCAGTTGTATTTTATCCGGTTGGAAGGACCACTATTTTCAAAATTAAATCTTAGTACCTATTAGTTATTCAATTATTTCAAAATTCTCCATTTTAAATTGAGACAAGGTACCTACAGTCAGCCTCATAAGTAGCTGAACACCTAACTACCTTGTCGTTTTCACAACCGAGGTCAAAATTATCTGTGTAAAGCCTTCGTACCTAGTGTCAGATATACGAGTATTTGACTCGGGTTCTACTTAGCTCTGTAAATATTTTCTAATACAATAATAACGAGGTTTGAATATTAATTTAGAACTAACGGACTTATCCATATAAAATCGCAATAATGCGAACGTCTGTTGACGAACAGGCAAAATTAGACGGTCTGTTCATAAAAGCCTAGGTATAAGGTGTATTTACTAGTGGAAAAATAAAACCACTCGAAACTTAACAATAACGTAATTTTATTTCCATCGTAACGTCTAAAACTAGTTAACAATTAACAATCCAAGGATACGAACATATGTACCTACCCAAAAAAAATAAGGTTCTTTGCCCTTCCGTGTACAGTGTGGTTTGGTGCAACATAAATACTGAAAATGTTCTTAAACGGTAAACATTGGACAACTCGTTTGTCAATACTTTCGATTTTTATTTCTTGTGGTGGTTTTGTTTTTGTTTGAAATTTCACGCCCGATTTGCTGCAACGGCAAACAGTGAAATCTTGGCTTGATTACGCAAGAAATACCCGTTACCTACAGTTCAGGCTTTATCTAAAACCGTGTTGACAACGGACACGCTCTACTAACACTACGTTAGCAAATAACATCAGCCTTAATCTCCTATGCGCCTGCAACAATTTCGTCGAACGAAGCTTCATGCTCTGACCTTGCTAACATGAATTCAGGCAAAGTAACACCTAAAGCCGCGCTGTAGCGAGGCATTGTTTCCGCCCAGTATGCTGCTTTTGAATCGTCTCCTGCGAACGCTTCAGGCGCCAATTCAGTTTCGTCGGTGATTTCGGCACGAGTTTCAGCCTCGGCGTCCACACTTCTCCTTAAGCGTCGCGCCGCGGCGGCGGCGGGCACGGCGCTGGCGACCGGGCTAGTCGCAGCAGCGGCTACGCCGGTTTGGCTCGCTTTCTTCCGTTTCAGCTTTTTGCCGTAACCAGTATTAGCCACTACATATGCCGCAGATTTCTGGGCAGGAGGGGCAACGGTAGTTACAATTTTGCTCTCGGATCC
This sequence comes from Epinotia nisella, assembly GCA_932294315.1. Taxonomy (NCBI): domain Eukaryota; kingdom Metazoa; phylum Arthropoda; class Insecta; order Lepidoptera; family Tortricidae; genus Epinotia; species Epinotia nisella. Next base: position 11,766,909 of record OW028679.1, on the reverse strand, counting down.
TTCGTTCGTACTTGCCGGTACTGCGGGCTGTGATTGAAATTCTTTCAGTTCCTGATATGCTAGATGACTCCTTTTCGGTGCTGATTCCGATACAAACATGCATTCTTCATTCTTTAAGCCGTTCTTGTCGATGCATTGGAAGCAGGTCATGCCGTTTTTATGAACTTGTTTACAAGCCGATCTATCTTTTTTCTTGAATTCGGCTAAGACATGTTCGACGTCTTTTTTGGGCTCGTTGTCAGTGTAAAATTCGGGCAACGCTTGCTTGTAGTTGTAAGGTTTAACTAGTGTATCAGATTTTTCTTCGGAGCTTTCGTCGCTCGCCGCACGTAAGCGTTCACTTGGAGTAGGTTTAGAATTGTGCACGTAATAAGCCTTGTATTTTTCTTTGGAATCGTCCTCCTCACTTTCTTCTTTCGGTGCTTTTAATTTTGCGTATTCCTCGGAGGACTTATCATCCTCTTTCGCTTCTTCGTATTTTGCAGACTTCTGGGGTGCCTCAGCTTTTTGATCTTCTGGCTCATCGGGTTCATCATTGCTGTCGAACTTTTTTTCCTTCGAGTAAGCATATTTATTATTTTTGGGCTCCGCAACATACGAGCAGGATTCATAATTTCCTCCTGTCTTAGGATCCTTGCACACATTGCATGTCATTCCATCCCTGTTAACTTGTTTACAATTTCCAGGATTTTGTTTTATTTCCGCTGCTTGCTTCTCTGACAGATCTTTAATTCGATCGTATTCCTTGTGGTCGTAGCCAGAGTCATAACCTCCGTAGGGGTATTCGTAATCTTTGTTAGGATCTTTTTCCTGTTTGTAGGCGCTGCTGTAGGCTCCGCCGTCGAACGCTTTCGGCCTGGAAACGTACTCAGATTTATAATCATAGGGGTCATCTTCCTCGTCGTCGTCACTGCGTTTCCTCAAATTCTCTCTTCGCCGCTCTCCCGTGTATCGTCGCAAGCGGGGCGATCCTGCAATATAACCATTGGGCTTATAGTTTTGTTCGGCGTCAGGGTTTTCTATTAATTCTTCCTTGCGGTAATTAAGCGGGTGGGATACTTCTAAATTGGTTACTGCGGGCTTAAAGTATGCTGCTACTGTGGGGTTTTGTTTTAAAGCGGATAGGATTTCTCCTTGTTCGTTTTCTTCAGGTTTGTACACTTTGTAATCGGCGTCGTGTATCTGTCTGATATCATATTGCGACGGGCTGAGCTGGCGGTAGGGCAGCGGGCGCGGCGCCGGGCGCGCCACGAGGGGCGCCGGCTTTGCCGGAGGAAGGAAACTTTGGCTAGCAATCGGATTGAAACCAAAATTTTCAGCAGCGAAAGTCCTATCTTGAGGGGCTACCCGCCTTTGCAAGGAGTCGAGGGAGCTACTGACGACAGTGTCGAAATACTGAGGATATTGGCTCTTGTCTACTTTAAGCAAAGCTTCCGCAATAGGACTTGATGCCAGGGAAGTGATGCCTGAAAAAACCATATCGTTAAAGATTTGGTTGTTAACTTAAAAACAAAGTAACTTAAAAAAATCTCAAAACTCATGTAATCAAAATGTTTAATACGTCTCACAGTGGACCGTTTCATACAAGCTAGACGATGGAAAGTCGTTATCTAATTACGGTATTTTAGGTATTCCTAACGATTGTCAGATATATACTGATACTAAAACCACTATTGGTAATGGCTTTTACTGACTAATGTTATCACTAATGAGGGCAGGAACCTATATAAGGTAAGAGACGTTGTAAATATTATTTAATTTGCATTTTATTCGTCCTACGGATATTATAAAAATTTGATAGTTCTAAGAGTTTAAGTGTTGTGAAAAAAATGGATCTTATAGAAGAAGGTATGTACTATTTATAAATATAAGTTAGAAATTTGCAAAATTTTTAATTTTGTTGATAATAATTCCCCAAAGTAGCTCTTTCTAAGACACAGAATATTTCCTTTTTCAAAAGTTTAACAGAGAATCTAAACATGATTATACCTTTTTAACCCTATGAAACATAGTTTTTCTTAAAGCTACAACTGTCTAGATTCTAAATCAGTAGTTGGTTGACTTCGCACGAGTTTGCATCATATTTTTTTTTTTTTTTTAGGACTGAGGGTTTCCATTGCCCTAACTGCACTTTTTGAAGTTTGGTGCTCTCTGTATCAAAGTTGAAGCGAAATGAAACCATTTTGGAATATATTATTATGAAATGTTTTAAAACAAGGCCTGAAGATAACATTTTGAAACTGCTGAAGGCGAAAATTAATTTATTTTCAATGAAAATTGAAAGAAAATGGACGTGTTTTTTTTTACCCTATAGTAGTTTTAATCTACCTTAAAACCCATTTTGGAATTATTATCTCACTAATAGTATATATAATCACCCATAATTATGCACATCTTTTGTTAATGGATGATGATTTATTAGCTAATGTCCCAATTCACGTAATTACACATTACTAATTACTTAAAACAACATTTCTTACTTAAATAGATCATTTATGATCGAAATAAAAGGCTGGAATCAAAATCAGAATTTCCATCGTCTAGCTTGTATGAAACGGTCCACTGTGCGTCTGTACTAACCAGAGTTTTCGCCGGCAAAAATTGGAGAAAAATCCAATGGTTGAACGAACCCTTCTTCGTTATCTTCACTGGCGAGCACTGCTTGACATATCGTCCAAATCAACAACTGCAAATAAATTTAATTAAACATTAAAACACTGATTTTGTACCTGTTTACTTGACACTATAAATTATTAAACAATCCATACCAGACATCCGAGTCTAGACATTTTAGAGATGGGTGAAAACCCAAGTAAGAACCCTAGTCGTCCACTACTCCTCGCAAGATCAAGCTGCTTTTCTGCGTCTGCTTGGAATGAAAGTAACGCGCCAATATTTCCAAGACAAGGTTTTATAGGCATGAATATTGCGCAGGTGAAAGATCGGCGCAACCGAGAGCGCGCGCTCGAGCGTGTCTCGGCACAATGTCCGCTTACTCCATCCGCGGGTCATGACCCGCTGGCGCGCGCGGGCCCTGCTGGTGCTAGTCCATAGCGTGGGCTGACGATGAGATGTTGTATTTGGTAGGGTATTAACCCTACCAAAAATTACCTACTTGCCTACATGTTTCTGTTGAGCAAAGGTTGACTGGTAGAATGCATTTTAAGGCGTTAAGCCTGTTTCGAGCCTTCAGGAAAACGCAAAATTTGTCCAGGATTGTAAATAATTATATATTTGCGGACAATCTTACACAAATCGACCTCGTCCCAAACTAAGCAAAACTTGTACTATGGGTAGGTACAGTCGACTACAAAGAGAAATATACGGCCAAAGTTAAAAAAATATGTATGCACGACTCTATTGCCTTAACATTAAGGTTGTGTATACATATTTTTGTAACTTTGGCCGTATATTTCTCTTTGTAGTCGACTGTACTAGACGATGATAAACATACTTATTTATAGATAAAGACATAGAAAACCTCAGAACATAAAAAAATATAAATCCTTTTTATGATCTGAGTAGAAAACATTCATGTCTCAGGAAAAAATATTCGTGCTCATCCATCACACAAATAAATGCCCTTACCGGGATTCGAACCCAGGACCTCTTGCTTCGTAAGCAGGGTCACTACCAACTAGGCTAAAGAAGTCGCAAAAAAAAATCCACTCCTAACATTATAGAGGAAAAGTATGTGAGATTGTATCTTTGTATGTTTTGAGTAATCTCCGGAACCGCTTATCCGATTTCAAAAATTCATTCACCTGCGTGTAGAATGGATTTTCTGAATTGTTATTAGGCTATATTTATCCCGCGGGTTTGTCTGCGTTATTTGCAATACGCAAGCGAAGCCACGCGGGCACCGATTATAAGCAGAGTCCAACACTGGCGGCCTAATAGTTATTTGTTCAACAAGAGAACAAAGTAGATTTTTGCTACGAGTGTTGATGTTGGGCCCCGAGCAAGCGAAAGATTCTATAATTGAATGACAAAATTTCAGTTGAGAGGAAATGACTGAAAAAAAAATTACATGTTCGTATGACCAGCTGATGGACTTCCCACCACTGCACTGTACAGTCAGCTGACGATTTTATTTCGTCATAATATTGGATTAACTATCATTTGATGAAAAAAATTGCCTATTTCATTCATTTTGAATCGGGAGGAATGGGCAATTTTTTTTTACATCTTTGGGAGGCTGCTGCTGGTTAACCCATCGACGGAGCCGCAGCTGACGTACACGGGGTGTGTGCGTCATCGGTCGAAACGTCGCTAAGCTTTACTCAACAAATCATCGACACGGGCATTAAAGAGGATGTATAACTAGATAAATAATATTGTAGCATCACATGTGATCAGTAATTAGTATTATTATATAGATTTATGATAACATTAATTACGTTCGATTAAAATGCACTCAGTAACGATGTGACAGTATGTATAAATCTTTATAGTTAATAAGACATCATACTTTTTGACTTTGACTTCGAACTAGGTAACTATTTAATTGATAATATATCCGTTACATTAAAAAAATTTGCTATATTAAATTATTTCCAAATTTGACAATTTTTCCATACAAGTTGTCAGTTCATTGCCTGGACTACCACCAACGGAGCCGCAGCTGACGTCCACGGGGATTCATGATATAACATTCTTAACCTGCTCACAAGTTATGGCACGGGATTAAGTGACTGACAAAAAAATACACGTAGTTTGCGGTCTATATTAAATTAACAAATCAAAATACGCATATGTCATATATTACATTTATTACACCAACATATTTCACACGATCACAGAATATTATTTATTCAATACTTAGTAAATGCAGCTGAGTGTGTAAAATTGTAAATACATATTTCTTAATTAGGTGTGTGCTCCTGTGTCAATAAGTTCATTGTGTCCATTTACATCACGCGCTCTCCTGTATTTTTTGAAGTAGTTGTTGACTTGCTTTGCTTTTATCGTTCTTCAACGTCACTAACATAGATTTCTGCAAAAAAAACCTGAAATATATTCATGACCCTACTTTCAAATTACGATTCATTGTCTTGAGGTTGTGGACAGCATATACCTAAGTAAATTCACTAAAGCTAACACGAATGGAAAGAACAAAACGAACGTCATTGATCATTGTGTGACTGTTGACATATCATCGTGCCATTTAGACATACAGACATTTTTCGCTCATTTAATCCAGCCGCCAGCTTATGTCAATTTACATATTATAGGTAATCACATTCAGAGTTACAACCCTGTGCAAGGCGTTGTGTCTTGATGACATAGGAAAGATTAATCTTAAAGAGATAAGGATGACGTTACCTGAGTATAATCAAATGTGACCTCTTCTCTAGGAAAAGAGACCTTAGTGCGATTGAAGCTTACTCCATAATTTCCTAGACGCTATTTAATACAAATTTGACGAGACAAACGCGACGATTCACAGCGGCCCTTTTATGCCAGACAAAGACACAGAGGTATTGTAATAGCAATAATGACAATACTCACAGACACCCTTTGATTAGAATCCTGTAATTTTTGGGACAACATCCACAAATTCGCTGCCAGATTAACGTTAGAACCGTTTTCCAAGTCCCCTCGGCGGACGACTCTCCAGAACACTTCGAGGGCGAGATCGTACTGTTTTCTGGTTTCCTTGGCATCGCCCAGCGCTTTCAACACGACGAGGAGTTCCTGGCATATGTTGGTGGAGTAATTTTCGATGCTCTCTATGTATTCGGTCTCAGATCCGTACAGTTTGTCGTTAGACAGCACTAGAAAAAATAGTTTACAATTAAACAAACCTGCGTACAGGCCAAGCGAAATGAATTATTGTGTTAATGGGTAAACCACGCCAATGCTTGAAAAACTAGCGCATAACATAAGACACGGATGCGTCAAACTCCGTTATTTTTTTTATACATATTTTCAGGTTCACAAACCTCCTTCTATACCATAGGCATAGGTTTCTCTGGTCATTTCACAGAGCAGGTCCAGTGTTCGCAGCAGCGACATGTAGTACACCGGGTCAGTTTTCCTCCAGTGAATCCTCTCCATGGTCTTAATGAAGCCGCTCAGGATGTAGGCTTTCACACTACTGTCCATATTGTCCTACAATGTAATTATAATTGTTTGTAATGGACTAGTACATTGTTGAAGAGGCTAGAAAGTAATTGCACTTTCTGTGGCTTGTTCGTGCGACGTCCAACTAAGCTTTGAAGCCTGAATTCTGACCATCTTTTGCCACATTTCCGAGCAGTGGCGTGAAATATATCTTTTGAGCCCGGAGACGGATTGTTAATCAATGACTACTCACCGGCATTATTAGGAGGGTCGAGAGGAAGTCACTAATCAGACTGCTAACTTTGAAGTGCGTCATTTTCTTTTGACCATCTTCCATAATGAATTCGGGGATGTCTGGTATTAAGCTGATGAGCGCCTTGAAATTGGCCTCCGCTGAAAATATACAACAGAAGCGCCTTATGAGTAGAATTTCTCACCCTTAATAACACTAGTACACATTTTATCATCAATATCATCACCACCAAATCGTAACCATCACTGGCGGTCACGGGGACGAAGTCGTGGGTATTAATTGAGTAACTGCTAAATAGGGGTGTAGACACTAAATAAAATAACCAATAATGTTATATTTTTTCGAAAAAGGATTAAAAATGTAGTCAAATGGAGAAAAAAGCAACGCAAGACATCTCTCTCTAATAAGCAATATTAAAATGGTTGTAGCTTCGTAATTTTTTGAAATGTTTGAATGGGATTTTCGTCATTACATATTCTTTTGCCTTCTTTCTTTTGAAGTTATAATAAATTTAGAGTCTACACCCCTATTAAACATGTGAGCGACCGTCTTCCACCGATTGATTGGAATCTAAAGAGGATGGAAGTTATGATTTTCGAGATCGAACACATAAGTAAGTCACTTTTAAAAGATACGAGTATGATGTGGACTGTGGATTCCATAAAACTAGCAGATATTGAGACATCAAGGTGATTCCAGCTTTTAAATAAAAATACCGGCCAAGCGCGAGCAGGACGCGCGCACCGAGGGTTCCGTACCGGTACCGTATTCACGTGATTTGTAGCTATTTCAACTAGTGTAACATGAGCTCCCGTCACGGACTAGGTACGTCTGGGTGTCCCTTCACGCTGGTTATATTCAAACCGTATTTTTTTACAATACAGTAAATCCATAGTTTTCAGATTTTTTCCTTAATTTGTAATGAGACCTTGCTTCCTGTCAAATTTCATGATTCTAGGTCAACGGGAAGTATCCCATAGGTTTTTGGTTGGCTTACGAATGTAAAAATTACGTGGCATAAATCTCTTTTAATTGCGCTCACTGGAGTTTTGATTTTGCCAGCTTCAAGGGACTGCTAAATATAAGTATGTGGTCTTAATTTCAACTCGATACGTCCCCGCGTTCTTGAGAAAAAGGGTTTTGAAAGACGGACAGACAGACAACAAAGTGATCCTATAAGGGTTTCTTTGTTTTTTATGTTACGAGGTGCGGAATCGAAGCCATTTTAGGAAATGATCTCGATCCGAGTGAACCGTTACCTTGTCCAATGCAGTTGTTAAGCAGCGCCGCCTGCCCGGAGAGTAGGTAGAGCTGCGCGCGCGCCAGCGGGCAGTGCAGCGACGGCACCGTCACGAAGCAGTAGGCGGCGCACGCGCGCTGCAGCCAGCCGCGCCCGCCCGCCGCGCCGCGCGCTCCCAGCGCGTTCACGCACTGCCGACGTCACGTCACTATACCCCTCCGCTGCCACACACTCGAGTGCCGTGGGAAATAGCGAGGAAAGGAGGCCGAGACATAGTGTGGCAACGTTACTTATCATGCCGCTCGTCGTTATGCCCACCGTTTCCCTGTTTTGTCGGTTTTTTGGAAAAGGAGCGGCAATAAAGGCAAGTAACCTAGTGCGGAGCGTCGCGATTAATCGCGTGAGTAGAGCAGTGTGTGGCCAGAGAGGGCAACATCACACCTCGTCTATACTTCTGTTACTCGTCTCACAGGCGCGGCCTGGCAGCGACGGTCAATAGTGAACTTGTCAAATTTTGCTATAGGCCGCGCCAGTGTGATGCAGGCTTTATGCCTGCCACAAACTGGCGCGGCCTATGGTGGCGGCCACTTGTTACTATGATATTCAAGGCCGCGTGTTTCTGAATCATTGATCGAGTACAGAAGCGAGACATCACTCGGCCTAACAAAAGAGAGTTAAACGACCGAGGTGGTCTGGTCGGCCTGGAACCCTGTACGTTAGCTACGGCAGATACATAACATTTTCGACATTACCGAGTGTAACGTTACTACTTTCTGGACCACTTTATTTGTCCTTCAGACGACTATAAATTGCATCAGTAATGAATTTTATTATTTTGGATTTTGCCGTATTTGAATAGTTAAACCGATCACAGTATAATATCGTTTATCTACACAACATAACCTAAACCCGCTAAAATGCGTTCCGAAACTGGCAGTAATGACCAGCATTATATCAATAAGATTTATAAAAATAATTAACTTATATCTGGCCGTATTATTATAAGACTGTCACTTATTTGTATGTGATGTGACAGCCATTATATTTTTCTTTTTCATACAAAAGGTAGCCTATGTCACCCGGAGCATAATTTCGAATCGATTGACACCCCATTTATCAAAATCGGTTCAGTATTTTAAACTCTACAGTGGAACATACGTAAATACAAACATATATATATATATATATATATCAGCAATAGTCTGCTAATATCATATCCTTTCCTTTCTGCTCTGCCGTAGTCGGGCAAAAATACATCTATCTGCGAAACGTCAGAAAGTAAAAATATGACTGACGTGCACAAGAGCCATCAGCACAGCGTCCAGTTTGATGAATGCAGAGCGGCTCTCGACGTAGAAGCTGAGCTGCTGGTCCGGGTCGTCGTGGTAGCTCACCGCGTGGACGTACTTCGCGAGCAGCTCCGCGCACACCTTCACCTCGTCTTCCACCGTCACCGCGCTACGGGCGGAGAGGTGTTCTTGTGCACTCACAGACTTTAATTGTTGAGCCATTTAGGTGTCAACTAATTTTGGTTTTCTATGAAGCTACGAAGTGCCCAGTATAAAGTGAGCTCTAATTGGCTCAACAATTAAAGTCCGTGACTGTACATTAAACATTCTATGTATGACAATTTTGTGTGCGACGACAAATTAGAAGGACATCTGTGGAACCTATTGTGCATATTTTAGACCGAAAGAAATAAGAGTTCATTTTGTTACAATAATGTCTTGACGTCTTATAACCCCCCCTCCTCTTATGACTAAGTATTGCTCTTATTGACCGAAGGTCTCATATACGTTTTTCCGTTTTTGGTGGACAACACTGATAAATGAATTTGAAGCTGCATTCAGAGGGGCTACCGCGAAACGAAAACGAACTTCGTTCGTGTATCTCCGTCTCTGTCGCACTTGCTAGTTCGAGCGACAAAGAGGGAGATACGCGAACGGAGTTCGTTTTCGTTTCACGGTAGCCCCTCAGAATACCTAATGCAAAAAGACAAAACAAGTGTGCCTACGTCACAAAGCGCGTTCATACACTAAAGAAGTTGGAAATAGACTGGAATATGGTAGTGACGTTCCCGCCTTAAACGACTTGGTTAGGTATTGCTTACTGGGACCATATAGGATTTACTAACTTGATAGATTCATGAAGTATGCAGCACAGGCGCATTAAACTCCCAATCACGATGGGGTCCTCTATTTGTACCAGTTTGTACTTTGCAAAGAATATAGACAGGACTGTTTTGGCCATCATTGTCCGGGCGTTTGATGTCTGCACGAGCTCCACAAGCGGCATAAAAGCATCCTGCAATGCAAATTTCGTTATTAAAATTTCGACCTTATGACAAGGACATAGAGCTCAAATCATGCCATAATCATCCTTCCCTCCAATTACTATTTGATTTAACCCTAAACTTGTCAAAAAACAAAACTTTCGTCAAGCCTCAGTTGCGCTGCATAGTGTATATTTAAAGATACACTGCCAAGAGTAGGGTTCAATTGTAGTTTACATTACCATTAAAAATAGTTCCTCAACATCCAGAATCGAGTTCAGCATCCTCCGAATAATAAATTGGAAATTTCCAGAGAATTCGTCAGCAGGCTTCCCGCATTTGATCATGTATCTGATGGTCCCGCGCAAGATAATGTTCACGTGCTGCGTCTAAAACAAAATTATACGATATTGTGTTATATGCGTAGGTATTCAGTGAAACCTGTTTGACGCCGTACTGTGAGGTTTAGATTTTCTTGCAGCTTTGATCTTTGTATCTGTGGTTCAATAAGTTTTTGAACTGTTACCATATGTAAATATGTTTCAAAAACATTCAAACAACGAAATTACAAATTTGAGCTGTTTTAAATCATTCAAACCGGATGGGGGGGCGGGATGGTCAATTTTCGTCTTTTTTCCTAAATTACTTCAAATCTGTTTTTGCTAAAATTATAAAAAAAAATATATCTGACATACTTACAACAACCCCTTTCATTTGATATGTCACACAAAACAGTTTGCGAAACTTTTTTTTTAAATTTTCCATTTTACCCCCCAAATGTGGCCCCCTTGTTCAGAATTCATTAATTTACTTTACGCGTCCATCTTTGGGTCACCAATTTACATATGAGTACCAAATTTCAACTCAATCGGTCCAGTAGTTTCGGAGCAAATCGGCTGCGACAGACGGACAGACATACAACCGAGTGATCCTATAAGGGTTCCGTTTTTTTCCTTTTGAGGTATCGGAACCCTAAAAAGAGGCAACAACTTACATTGTAGGTAGTTAAAACGTATTGTGTTATTGTTTTTTTTTTTAGAACCAATCACTTACTGACAGATGTGTACAGGCAAATTGAAGCCAAGGACCCAAAACTTGAAGGAAGTTTGTAGTCGATTTCATGTTGTTGGCGATCTTCCACCAGGTCTGGACCAGGGACTCAGACGCCACCTCGTGGTAGCTCTCGGCGTCGCACAGGTGTTCCCCCAGAGCAGTCAGTATTTCGCTTAGCATTACTATTTGACATAAAACGATACAAACATAAACATGTCGGTGGAAAAGAGACCTTAGGAACCTTGTGATAAGGTTGGAAAAACAAAATGTGACAAGGTATTTCAACCTGAAGGCAATTTACTTTAAATAATATTCCTACTCATCGGTAGGTGTTCACAAAACATACCCATTTTCTCGGCAGAGCTCTGTACCATGTCCAATATTTTTGTAGATTTTTTATTGACACTTGTAGAATCAAAAGCAGATACCAGGCAGTAAAGCAACAGCTCACTGGAAAGTAAAAAACATCGAATTAGCTGCAGAGAAAAGTGAACTATTTTGCTGACTGTATTGCAGATAGCGAAATAGAAAAAAAAAATCAGTAAAAACATACTTATTTTCCATATTCTCGCAGTTTTGTAACAAGTCTTCTAAAAGGGCTAACTTGCATTTCTTGGAATTGACTGTTCCGTACATCAACCAATCAACTGCTGGCACATACAGGCTCAAGTATTTGTCAAGAGTCAATAACTGGACTTCATATTTTTTTCTAATTGCTGGTTGGAAAATCTGAAATAAATGGGTAAGTAAGTGGTGTAAGTACAGTATTTATGAGACTAGAATTATGAATGTTACGTTATTCTGTCTAACTAAACTCTATGTGTAGGACATGCAGTGTAATATATCCCATAATTGTTTTTTACCTAGATTTTGATTTATTTAAGTAAATAAAAAATAGTACATTATTGCCGAGGCGGGGAAAGAAAGGGGTTGCCTGCCAAGAGACGAGTTAGGCAATTCCGGTTTCAGCCAAGGTAAATATAGTGCTATTCTCAAACATATGAGGAAAAAATACAGACATTACAAAAAACGGATTGGGGTAATCGGCTGGCAATCCCTTTTCACGCCGAGGTAGGTATGTATAGTAATTTTCTCAAACACGCAATGAAATAAATAAAAAACTCCAACTTTTTTTATGGCCGAATGCCCCGATGTTGGGTCCCGAATTGATATTGAAACAAAAGAACGTCGCTTTGCAGGCCTAGGCGGATCTCTCATCTCACCGGCACCGTGCCCGAAACGTGATACATCGAAAGAACACAACGTCAATATTTCATTGCATGTTTTAGAAAATGAATTTAATTACGGTTTTAAACTTTTGAATTTCATTTTCTTCTGATTATAAACAATAATTTAAAAAAATATCACCATGAAAACCGCGCGGTTCGCGGGTGGTTTTCTGTAACTGAATGTAATTTTTCCTTAGTCGTCGCGGTTTAGTATGGCGCTATCAGTATTTTAAAGTGTAACGCAGCGGGAAATAATGGGTTTTGTTTTGTTTGTATTATACTCCTAGACAGGAAAGAAATTTAACTTTTTCTAATTTTGGCGGATAAAATTTGGCACTTCGCGTGTTCGTTTTTCAAACAAAATGCGACGCTTTCTGAGCATGTTTGAAAAACAATAGGATATTTTCATCTATCAAAATTGAATTATCAAAGTATTTTTTTATAGAGTTTTTAACTTAAGAAATACCACTATTTTGTTATAAAACATAAGATTTATTTTTAATTTTAAAATTAAAATGGTAGTTATACTATCTGTAGGTATGTTACGTGACCGAAAACTCCGACTGCTATGTTGTCTTCTGCGAGTGACGTCAGAACAGCAATGTAAAAATCAGAAAGAGTATAGACGGACATGCACATTTGACGTTTCTATGTGTCTGCACATAGTGTCTTCTTATTCTTAGTAGTCTAATGGTCTGTTGTTTGGTGTTGCAGTTATGACGTCACGATAATGGCAGCTGCCTTTTTGGCGCGAATATTTAATGTTCAAATTTGCATAAAGCGATATTATTTTGAGTAGTTAAATAAAAATACCAGTTGACTATCGAAATCTATATGTACGAACATTTTAAAGTATATTTAAAAAAATCGTAGAATAGCCTATTGTTGATGGCACGGCAGAAATATAAGTTCCTTGCCTGGAAGTTGATAACTCGTCAGATTGATTTTAAAATAAAGCTCCTAGATTATACGATCAAAATTACCTACCTGTTGATATTCCTCAAGAAATTCTTTAAAATTGTTGTAAAAGAACTCTTCACAATCATTTCCCAATAAATTAGAAGCGACCTTGCAGAGGTAAAGTCTCAGATAAGTGGCAACCAATGGGTTGCCTATGCCCCTAATCATTGTGGTGAGCCTGGCGATGGCTGGCTTTATTTGGTCTTTGGAAATAAATGTGTAACACTTTAGTAAAGTCATCTCCATGTACAGCCTGGGCAGCAATTCTCTTATCGAAGCCATTTTGAAGAGCCAATTCTGACACGTTTCTTTTGCTGCTTCAGGGATCTCTGAGGGGTCAATGTCTTGGGCCGTTTTTGATCCATTTGCTCTAAAAAGATAGACAAGTTGATAGGTAACTAATTACGTGTTAATAATCGTTTATTTAAACGAAACAAGAAAATAGCAGAAATTTAACATAAAAATAGGGACTAGATAAGATAACTATAAAAGTAATAATAAAAAGCAATATGCGTAATTAGGTTAAATAAAATAATTTGACACTTATTAATTACTAGCTTCTACCCGCGACTTCCGTCTGCGTGGACCCGGGATAAAAACTATTCTATATTTTAATCCAAACTATAAACTATCTTCGTGGAAAAATCCATCAAAATCGGTTGAGCCGTTTAAGCGTGATTGGGTAACAACTATCCGAATTTCGCATTTATAATATTAGTAGGATTAGGAAAAAGGGACCTAGTAAGGCTGGCGCTTACGCTTTCGACGATAGTCGCAAAGCGTCATAAGTTGAAGCATCGTTAAAAAAACGCAGGCGCTAACACACCAATGACTCCCTTTTTGACCTGAAAACAACCAATTAGAACAGTAAAAGAAAACGCACCCATAGCTCCGATCTTTGAGTCTAGCAAATACTAGATTACCAAATGTGTCCAGTATATCAGTGATCAGGACAAATTTGCTGGGATAAAACTGCATTACATTGACATCAGATAACTGTTTGGAACACTGGATCGCGATTTTAAAAGCTTTGACTCGTTGTTCTGTTGCCCAAGCCTAAAATATAGAAAAGATAATTATATTGCGGGGTTAAAGTGCGGCATGAGACAGGGTGGGTTGACGTCTCCAAAGCTCTTCAATCTGTTTATGAATCGACTGATCGAGGAGCTCAGTAACACCCCAGTGGGTTGTTATATTGGTGGAAAAGTTATTATTAACATCAGCTACGCGGACGAAATAGTGTTGCTGAGTAGAGTAGTATGCGAGCGCTATGCTGCTGCCCAGGGTCTACTTACGATATTGTCCCACCAGTGTACTTGACGGCATACCATTAAAATGAGTTTAACAACTTAAGTACTTGAGGCAACAGTTAGTGGAGACGATCTCGACATAGAGAGACAGCGCCGAGCATTGGCGGTCCGGTGTAATATGCTGGCTCGTAGGTTCGCACGGTGTAGTAAGTTATCTAGAGACACGCGGCAGCGTGTCAAGCCAAGTTCAAGCAAAGGAACCGGCTAGCCAGCGCCGAGTGTAATATTACACGAACCACTTGGTGCCACTTTTGACCCTTCTATAACTTAAAACCTCTTTAACGTAAACACATAAAACTACGTGTGTTTAATTATATCCATAAGCACATCTAGAAGACCAAATTTCATGAAGCTAGCACAAACGGTTAAACGATATGAAGGTCAAAAAGTCGTAAATTTTAGCACTGACTGACATATAGTACCTAAATCTAACCTACTTCCTTCCAGGTCAGGTCATCTGACCTAGAAGGATGAAATTTGGAATCCAGATCGTAATTGAGTGTAAGCGTAGGAAAATATCTAAAAATAAAAAAATAAAAAAGAGGCGGTTCCCATACAAAAAAAAAGTTTAATTGTAGCGTTGGAACCGTTACAAGCAGATATTTGAAACTATCCCAATATATTATATTTGCTATATAACAGAAATATAAAAATAAAGTTGAGTCAAAAAATAAGTGGTGTCCCCATACAAAAAACTTGTAATACGCGCTAAACAACCGGCCAATGGCGCGCGGCACCACATAACACAGAACAGAGGGCCTACCGCGAAAGGCATTCGAAGTTTTCCCTCTCTGTCATACTTACGAATTCGTACATAAGTGCGACGGAGAGGGAAAACTTCGAAAGCCGTTCGCGGTAGGCCCTCAGAAGTCAATCTACATAAAAGCGCTCCCGAGCAACACCATACCTGCCTAGTTTACTTTACAAAAAGTAATGTAATGATATCCCACCAAAAACATAAATGTAAAAAAAAACCGACAAGTGCGAGTTCAACTCGCGTGGTGAGGGTTCCGTTAAATATTGAGAATTTTCCCGTTACTTTGAATACTCAAACTTCTTATAGGTTTCGGTTCAGTAGTTTCGGAGCAAATCGGCTGTGACAGACAGACAACCGAGTGATCCTATAAGGGTTCCGTTTTTTCCTTTTGAGGTACCGGAACCCTAAAAAGGAGAGCCAAGTTCAATACAAAAATTATGCTTGGCTGTGGGCTTCGCCGCAAAAAGAATGGAGATCTAAATGAGTGCCAAGTTCTATGCAAAATCCAAATATGTACTTATAGGAACAAAATAACATTATGAACAAGTATTAAACTCTATTTCTTTGCTTTATTGGATACCTAGGTATAACAATTGCTGTTATTTAAAAATGTGAGATCTTAAAGTAGGTTAGATTTGTTGATGTTGAATAACTTTATAAAATGACTGATATAATGAAAACTGGCCAAGTCAAATCTAACCTACTTTAAGATCTCACATTTTAAATAACAGCAATTGTTATAGGTATTTATGACAATTATAAGTAAGAATACAGGTCTAAATCTTCGCTTCTTGTTGAAGACATATTTTTGAAGACATTATTTACCAACACAGATGATTTTTGGAATACCTTTTTAATTTCTTCATTCAGCACATTTATCTTGGTGACAAATTCCTGCTGGGATAAGCCCATGGTTTTCCGCACAGTGTCTTCATCAAAGTCATCCAACTGTTCAAGCCTGTGCTTGACTTTCTCATTTAAATTGGAAACCTGTCGGATAAGTGCTGAAAAAGAACTAACTTAAAAAACAAAACAAAAAAACAATAGTTTAGTCATCTAGATTAAAATAAATCCATTTAATTTAATTTAGAATAAACATTCACATAGGTTTCTCTCCTGACTGTAAAATCATACCTTTTTCACCACCCGGCAGAAAACTGCTGATAATAGTCAACTTTTCTCCAGTTGTGTATTTATTGAGAATTACAGCACGCTTAGATGTCCAAGCTTTAGAATAATTTGTACACCCATCTGATATTTCAACAGGTAATGATTCCTTATGAGTGAAAACACAATACAAGTTAAAACACTTAAAACATTTAATTATTTTTATACATTACATTTCATCCCAGGCTAGGATTTTGTTAAGGGGGGGGGGGGGGGGGGGGCAGGCGTATTAGTCAAACCAAGAATCCAAGAATATATCTAGGTAAATACTGCATGAGCAATGGGACTGCATCTACCTCCCATCCTCGCTACGCCCATGATTCCAGGGATCTTAATTTGTTTTTGGTAAGTTTTTACCTCTGCTAAATCCATTTGCTCAAATCTAAGTAGTGGATCAACCTCGTCAAATGCTGAACTCCATTTATTCAAGTTCTCGATAAAACTTGTAGTTGAACTTGGTTTCTGAAACAATTAATACATAGTTCAGTTATTTGGGTGTAAAGTAATGTTAAATCACAGACCTATATCATAGGTCTGTGTGGTATTTGTATTAATTAGTTTACTGTAAGTATATATTTATATGCATCACCACATTATGATTTATCATGATTGTTCTTATAATATAATTACACATAATTCGTGTGAAACACTGGATGGACTAATCTAATCTAAATTAGTATTATAATGAGATAAAGTTTGTAGCTTTGTAAGGCATAATCTCTGGAACTTCTTATTTATTTATTTATTAGGTACAATTTACAGACATCATACATTATGAGATACAATGGTTATTTATGAATAGCATATAGAATGGCATGACATCCAAGGCAAGTGCAAACAGCATGATCAGCAAGTTTGCGCTGCATATGTAATCAACTGCACTACTCATCCAGTTTCAAAATTTCTTCTACCAGTATATATAGTGGACCTTGGTGATGGACAAAGGTTATACTTTATCCATGGGTCCTCCTGCATTTTTATTAATAAGCCGGCAGAGACGCGCGGGCAGCTAGTTGATTATAAATAAGTGTCTTGTAAATTTAGTTAATTTCTAGCAAACTTACTGCAGACGCGACATTTAATTTTAGAGGATGATTTGTCACTTCAAATTTAGGGTAGTCGTGTTTAGCACTTCGACGATTTTTCTTTGAAGACCTGCAATGAATATAAAACAAGTTTACCTTAGCAATGACATGTAATGAATTGCATAATGAAAATACGAGTGCAATTTGAATATTCCTCACAGATAAAAAGTTTACGTAGCACAAACACAAAAAATATTTGTTTATATTAATTATTTGCAATTTGTTTTGTAAAGTAATCTCACCATTCGTAATAACTGGGCATTGTGGTGGCTTTTAATACCTAAATTATGGTAAAAACATGGATTTTTAATTTATTTACGCGTGATATACGCTAATATTTATTACGTTCACGCCTCCTCTTGAATATTTTTTTTACAATAATAATCAAATAATAATAATGACCTTGACGGGAGCCAATAATGCACGGCCAAATAATATACGGCCCGATAATCAACGTCTACTTGCTGTGGACTCGGATTATAGGGTTGTGCATTATCAGCCCGGACAAAGGTCGCTTCCAATTGCCCCGGACCTACCCAGCTAGCACGGTACGTTTTATCGTTGTGTTTTACGTAACATCTCAGTACAATTTCACCCTAAAACGTGACCATAAAACCTATCGTGCTAAGGCTGCAAGTGTGCTCGGGGCGATAATGCACGGCCCAATAATGTACAGCCCAATAATCCGCGTCCACTATTTTGGACGCGGATTATTGGGTTGTGCATTATCAGGGGGCCTACCGCGAAACGAAATTCGTTTTCGTTCGTGTATCTCCGTCTCTGTCGCTCGAACTAGCAAGTGCGACAGAGACGGAGTTACACGAACGAAAACGAACTTCGTTCGTGTATCTCCGTCTCTGTCACACTTGCAAGTTCGAGCGACAGAAAGGGAGATACACGAACGAAGTTCGTTTTCGTTTCGCGGGAGCCCCTCAGTCCGCACAGATAATGTACAGCTCGATAATCCAAAACCACAGGGACTCAGATTAATGGACGCGGATTATTGGGCCGTGCATTATCAGCGCGTACAAAATTGGCTTCCAATTATTGCCCCGGACCAAGTTTGCTCAGAGTGATAATGCACAGCTAAATTATGCACAACCGGATAATCCATGTACTTTGGACGCGGATTATTGGACTCTACATTATTTTGGCCGTGCATTATCATGGGCGTACATTACATATAGCTGTCTCACTCTATCGCATGTTATAGAGTAAGACAGATATAGGTGGATTGACAGTATTACATACCTACTCACCGTGTATTGGCCGCCATTGATAATAAAAATGTGCTGTTGAAAATGTCATGGTGGCACCACACCATGGACTTATTATTACTAACACTAGTAATAATAAGTCCGGGCCACAGAACAATAACTAAAGCATAGAAACCGCGTTAAAATAGGTAGCAGAGACGTATACCTGTCCTTAACTTTCATACGACGTACTAACGCGTCAGAAAGAGATGTATATGCATTTGTTATTCCTCAATTGTGTAGGTTGTCACAAGTTTGTTCCTATGCTAGGGATGTATTGTGTCGAATTTTTTATCGATAAATTATACAACCAAACCAAACTATATTGTACTTATTTATTTATAGTTTAATGTATAATATTTACACTGTGCGAAAAAAGAGTGCCTTTCAGTCGTCGTAAAAACAAAATGCATGATTTTAAGTAGCATACGTCTGGAAATCATACCAAACTATTATCATTATACCGACCATTATGACGACCGGTTAAGCCTAGTTGGTAGTAAAAACAAAATGATCAGTGCCAACTTGGCTAACCGGTCGTCAAATAAATTTAAAATCCTGCCAATGAGTCTGTATCACATAAATATAATGTGCGAAAAGCATCTGCTTTGAGTCGTCTCCATTTGAATTTTTCATTAGCTTAAAATAATCCGGAGTGAAGTGTCTTGAACAGAATAGGTGCAACTATGGATGTCGTAAACATTTTTTTTTTCATCTTCATCCTTTGGAAAACTAGAATTAAAAAGTCGAGTTTTATTAGAAAAATACACAAATGCTACAGTAGATTGTAAATCTTCAATAGGTACATGGGACAACCAGAAAGCCACTTTGTTGTCATTCTTCAGCAACGTCTAATTCCTATGTTCCAACACATATTTTTCAATATACTAATAAATACATCCATGACAATGTCGATAAGTTATTGTTCCGAAATCGATAAAAAATACACATCACTATGCAAATAAACATAACCTCTTGTAATCCACAGAATAAATCTTATTTACATGCCGATTTTGCAAGAATAATTGAACATGATGATATTTACATAAACTTCTAATAGTGATTATTAATTGTAGCTTAGATCGTTACACTAATAACATCAAAATCTATGGAAACTTACCGGTGAAAGGTACAGGGTTCTTGGACATTTTCTTTTCGTCCTGTATCGGACGTGCAACCTTCAATGGCACAAGGCATTTGCTTATTTACAACAATGAACTATCAAAAACATAAATTTAACTGTATTTAAATCATTCACGGTGGAATAATACAAAAAATAATTAATTTTCTCCGAGAGGGGCCGTATGTTTACACCAAATATGAAAGGTACTATAATGCGACCAAGTTACGTTGTGACGTTATGACACTTACTACCAAACAAAGATGACATATTTAATTTTGCTGGGTTCAAGTGTATCCAAAAGAGGTCCATTTGACATTTCCCGAGTTCATTTTAATGACAACCTACCAAAATGTGAATCAGAATACGGATTGTGGTTTCATTCACTCTTAGCCCGACTATAGATTTACGCAAGTGAGTAAGATAGCTGTTGCCAAGCTCTTACTTTAACGCGGCTTCTATGCTTTAGTTATTATTCTGAGGTCCGGGCACCACACTTGAGAATGCGTGTTCGCGTTGCATCGTTGCCTCTCTTTCATTTGCTGTAGGAAGGAAAAAGATGCAACACGAATATTTGGGTAAATACCGCCAAGTGTGGCCCATCTCACACGAACATACATACTCGCACGATCCGTGGATGGTACGATGGATTAGTAGCGACCGCCCTTGTTACACAGTATACCAAAAAAGCAGTTCACGTTTCTCTGCTGCTGACTGTATATACAACTCCATACCTCTCCTAGGTTGGTAGCTTCTTCATCTATTTCGGTATGACAGGTATGTATTGCTCTCAATCCAGCTATATCAAGTTATTGTGACAAATTGTAAGGTGTGTATGGCCTGTAAAATAAGTGCACTGACAACCGCCATCGGGTGAATTGTATCTTGGAAATGCGCGAGAGCCTAGTTTAACCGAAATGGCGTGAGGGACAAGCCTGGCCCTGTGCGAGTATTGGGTGATAGGAATCGGGGAAGACATAAAATTTTGTAGTAAGAAACCTCACTCAAATCATTAGCACGGCTATCACAAGACGGCGCGCGAGCTCTCTCGATTTTTCTCGCATTATACATCTCTTTTTAAATTTTCTAACAAGATAGAGACGGATAGTGCGAGAAAAATCGAGAGAGCTCGCGCGCCGTCTTGTGATAGCCGTGCTGATCGTATATTTATTTATCAACCCGTGCACACCGTAGGTACTCGGGCGACAAATTATACGCGAGACATTGTTCTATTTTACCGTACCCAGGTACGTAACGTAATTTATTTGATGAAAGGCTCGAGTACGTGAGTCAATCTACCTATCTGTGAAATAAAATTCATATATAACGTGTACATTTTATTTATAACTAATATAAAGAAATAATCAAAGCCGCGTATTCCCTGGGGGCGACATGTCCCGTGACGCAACACGTGTTGGCAGCAACGTCAGACGAAGTGGCGCAAAATTGCCAACTTCGCTCGACATGTCTGGCAGCAACGCGCGACACGTGTTCACGGTGAGGTCGGTTGTACCATGTGTCGAGCGACAGTATTCAGGGAGCCAGTGCCCTTGAAACAATGATGGACCACTTTCTCTGATAAGATTACCCTGATTTACAGAAAAGGTTACTGAAAACCGCAAAAAGAACAACCGCGTTGCATATCGCAACCAACCCTTGCAGTGTATTCATTAGGCAAAAAATCCCTATGACATAATGAATGTGATTCACGTGTCACATTTGTTTAACTACAATATTCAAATACATAATGAGATTTTTTCCTTTGTGTTGTGATGCAATGCATTTTCCATGACTCATAAATAGTTCGATTACTTCACGATAGGTACTTACATAATATATAACACCAATAAAAAGATGTACTTTCCAACAATAAAGTATTTTACAAGTTACACATGTTGATGTAGATAAGTTAAAGACATGTATTTACCTACCTATATTATGATAGATCCCAGTTACTTTTATAATTCTAAATATTCTGAAATTATGTAAAAATATCACAGATACAAATTGTATCCCAAGATTCTCCTCGAGCATGTCATAGTAAATTTTAATTAGAAACAATGCAACACACAAATATTATTAATACTTTTTTTTAAAAGCTTTGTCACATTTGTGACTAGAGCTCTGATAATAATACCTCCAATAAATACTAGTATTCTTGTCTATCAATTAGAATAAATTATATCACACTCGTCATTATTCTTACCCTACAATTGTTCTAGCTTCCTGTTCCCTTTAAAAGGTACAGCTGGTATTACTTCACTAATAAATATCCAGTTTTATATATTAACTGTAAGAAGTTTTGTAGGTACAATGCTTTGAGGCACCTTTTCCTTGTCTAAATGCTTCATGTAGGCGAGGAAGCAGGTCCATACTAGGCTGCAGACGCTGATGAACGGCACTCTGTTTCGTGCAGGGATGAGGCAGAAGTTGACCATGGCAACCGCCGGCCAGACAGATGCTCCAACCTGATATATATTTAATCCATTTGTATAAGATATCCTACAGGTGAGATAATCTACAGGGTGGAAAAAAATTAAGGGCCCTGGAGGGGAACTACCTTAAATCGTTTAGTTAGCTCATTTTACTGAAAGGAAACATTCCTTCATTTTTTTAAAGAAAAAAACTGCATTCAAATCTCTTCTAAAATTCGCTTCTCACCCGGGAATTGAACCAACTAAAAATTGAAAAAATAAACTCTCGCTATTTTATTATATGAATCGGTAGGATTATGGTTCATGACAAAATTTGTCTAATAATAATTGGCCTTTGAAAAAAAAAGTGAAAACTAATATTTATTTTATTTTATCATCAATACGAAGAATACAAATATTTATTTTAACGTAGAAGGATATTAAGAAGAGAAAATAATCTTTATAATTTAACTGATAAGTTGCTCAAAATGCCCCCCCCCCCCCTCGTTCCGGATCCACAAATTATTGAGATTCTTTTCTCTTCTTAATATCCCTCTACGTTATTTTTTTATCCTGAACAATAATCCTACCGATTCGTATAATAAAATAGCGTGGGTTTATTTTTTAATTTTTAGTTGTTTGGATTCCCGGGTGAGACAAGCGAATTTTAGAAGATCTTTGAATGCAGTTTTGTTTCTTTAAAAAAATGAAGGAATGTTTTCTTTCAGTAAAATGAGCTAACTAAAGGATTTAAGGTAGTTCCCCTCCAGGGCCCTTCAATTTTTTCCACCCTGTATATTTTTGTGTAATGAATGCAAATATATTTTAGTACCTACAGATTATTATGTTATCTATCACCACCTCATTGTTACCATGTTTTGAGCAAATAAAGAATATTTCATTTCATTACCTATCATCACAATTCAATGCGGCCGAGGGTCCGTATGCGCGGCTCGCCCGAGCGTGTGGACTGGCTCGGGCGAGCGTGCGTCTGGTGTGGACCCACCCATTCTTACTAAATTCATACCAGAAAAGACTTCCACAACATAAATGTATTATAAAAAATTTGTTTTGTTCCATTCGAATTACCTTATATGTAGGCCAGAATTTGGATTGGACTTCTGCTATAGCTTCATGGAAAGGCTTCATCTCCAGCAGGCTCATGCCGAAATAAAAACTTAACATTGCACATGGTGTGTACGTCATTGTTTCAACTAATGTCTGAAATATAAAACAGATTACATAATTTACCTGTATGAAATAGTAGTCGGCTCGCGGTCGTGTCCGCCCAACTAGCACACTAGCGTTAAAATAACCCTTATATCATTCTTATATCGGTTCCAGCCAAGTGTTAAGGTGATAAGAATTCGTGTTTCGTGTCCCCGTAGCCGTGAGCCCGTTTCCGTATTACGCAACGGTTTTATGGCCCGTTTGGCACGTGAAATTAGGCTACGTGTAATTAAGTCACGTGTACCCGTGTAAATCCGTGTACACAGGTTCAATCCGGTCCGCCAGCGACGTTGAGTAAAAATAAGATGCAATGTATCTAAAGGCGACGAATAAAAATGTAACGCGAGTTTTTATTCGTAGTCTGCAGCTTTTGTTTTTTACTTTCGTAGAAAAATATATTTTTCACGCCACTGCTCGGAAATGTGGCAAAAGATGGTCAGAATTCAGGCTTCAAAGCTTTAGCAGGTTAGTTGGACGTCGCACGACCAGGCCATCTATGACTTCAAACTGTCCAACAATGTTATTGTTGGACAGTTTGAACAGCGATCGACCAATCACAGGGCCTCGCGCGCGGTCGCGCCGGCGTGCGCTGCCTGTGCAGCTCCTCCCTCCGCCGGGCGCGAGGCAAACGAGCCTGTTTAGTATTATGATCTTCAATTAGATACTTAATTTTGATTTAAAATTATAATTATTTCCAATTTCCTCGCAGTAGGCGTGAAAAGCACTGTGTTAAACCTCGGCCGAAAGTGCAATAGCTGAACTCGTACTTTCGAACTAACTCGTCCATCTATTGCTTACTTTCTAGCCTCTTCAATAATGTACTATAGGTGTAGTGTAATTAAACTCTATATAGTTTTTTACCAAAATAATAATAACTACAAAAAAGTTAAAAAAAAAGTTAGTTTAAAAAAGCTTATCTTGTTAGTCAAAGTCATACAATGAAACAGACGAACAAAAATATGTCACTATCTACTTTGTATTTTGTAATGTGCCGAACCAAAACCGATAAGAACTGCATCTGTGTACTTTTTTGTTTGTTGTTTTCTTGTAAATTTGCTCTTTTGTTTCTTTGGATTAGGATTGCCTTGCATGTTAACATTTATATCCTTAGATAGTAAACTTTTATATTCATTCATTTCATAATTAGCAGACAAATATATTTTTTTCTTTTTTCTCAATTTAATGATAACTATTTACTGATATGATAACGCTATACGTAAAATACGCAGCCTCTTAATTGTAACTAATGGCACTAGAAAATTTTGCATCCTCTAAGCCTAGCTTTGACTAAAATCACAATAGCTGGTTATACAGAAAAAAGAATAACGCCGTTAATTACTTAAATATACCTAACCATTAAAACTCAAACAACGCAAAAAATATAATTTAAACTTAAATCCACATAGAAAAAAAACCCGTTCGACCCATACTAAATAAGTAATAATTAGTAATTCATTCATATTAAAATATAATGAAAACGGGTCACTCACATATTTAATGTTGAATATCGTTCGACATGTTTTGAACCGATTCGCGGTTCTTAATCATGAGCACACGGGTATGATTCTCACGGGAGTTTTCTATATAAAATTCATCAATAGTCCTTATCTGTTTTGATTTTAACTCCAACCGGCCGGTGTATAGATAGATAAATCATTTATTTGGCATTTTGCAACATCCGGTGCACACGAACACAGGTACGTGCTACGTATCTTGGCGTGTCTTGTGAATCCGGATGTGAACGCAGGTACGAGCTACGTACCGGCCGTGTTGGTGAAATTCGTGATCTTAGTACCGCCGGGGTTAAGAACACGTGTAGCTACGGGTCGGCGTGTATCACGGATATCCAGAGCCCTATGAAGTAGTTGCACCTAATGTAAAATTCATTCAATAATATGGTGATTTACAAGGAAAATCCATTTCTATATTAGGATTTTTTTAAACATACCGATAGTTATGAGAAAATCGTTTCAGAATCGGTTTTGGTAAAAATCTTAAAATAAGTCGCCTTTTAATAGAACGTCTGGAGGGGTGAGGGGGGGGGGAGGAGGGGGAACCCCCCGTTCCAACTTTTTGTATGTATTTGTTTGTAATATTCAATAAAATAAAATAAAAACTTATCTCCGGTGGCAAAAATTGCTTTAAATCATTTGAAAACAACCCAGAAAAGCCCCCCACAATGTCAGTTATCCTCAAACAAGGTGACTTATTTTAATATCCAACCCTCTGTTTCAGTTGGTATTTATATAATAATCATCATCATCATCCTGGCCGATTTCGACCACGGCGACTGGAAAAAGAAAAGAATTCTGGCTAACTGGCGCGTCGTTTGTGAGCTCTCAGGCGACTGACGTAGCCTATCTTTGCAGAGAATATATAATACAATGGATTACTAATTATTGTAATAAATTATTACCTTAATCATGCCAGCCCTAATTGTATTTCCAGGCCACATTACGCTAGCTACCGTCAACCAAGTATAAAGTGTAGGTGCTACATAACAAGATCCATACAGTCCATAACGAGCACTTCTCCACCAGTCATAGCTTTCTGAAAAACACAATAAAATGTTTGCATTGTAATATGGTCTATATGGTCTGGTTGTATTAGTATATTGGTCTTGAGACCAGCTTATGAATAGCAGTGAAGTTCACAAATACCTAGTAAATTTGTTATTAGGAATATCTAATTTACAAGTAAGTTTTGTCGGCTCATGCTAATAAATTGTGGTTTCATGATATCTTACCTATATCCTTGCCTTCGAATGTTTGCTGTATGAGGCTGGACATGGGCCATATAACACTATAAGATGCCATTCCACGTAAAAGAGGATATTTCCTGAAAAGCACTTTACATTTACTGTAGACAGTCATGTTTACACGTTGCGTGGGCCTGAATCGCAAACACGAAACACAGTATTTCTCTTATGTAATTATTCCCATAGAAAAGTAAAACTTGGCCTTCACTGTTTTCTAACGGGAAACGACCGTGAAAATGAGCCTCAGCAATATAGGAAATCATTATAAATATGACAATTTTGTTTGGTTATATGCCAAACGCACTAGTCACGAATGTCACAATGTCAGTGTCACTGACATTATGACCACAGAACATAGAAAGGCGATGTGGGCGTGACACGCGCGCCATTACTTTGAGCATGCGTGTTAAAGGTCTGCTAGACGGTCGCCAACACGCCCCTCCGACCGAGCGACCTTGGTCGGCCCCGACCGTTGTAGTATGAAATTTTGTTGGAAACAACTGTCTACACGGTCGGTGCGGACCAAGGTCGCTCGGTCGGAGGGGCGTGTTGGCGACCGTCTAGCACGGGCTTTAAGTATATATAATATCGGTTACCTTGGTTCTGCTGCGGATAGCCTCATTTCTGATGCGATCACGCAGAGAAACTCCTAACATAGCCCTCTCCATTGCCCTTTGGGTGACTTTGAGCCTTCTTATGAGGCCCATAGTAAGCGACCAAGTTTCAGTCGTTTTCGTTCGTGTATCGTGAACTAGCAAGTGCAACAGAGACGGAGATACACGAACGAAAACGAATATCGTTTCGCGGTAGGCCCTCTGTACTCCAAAATGTCATACTTTTTCCACTTAGCAAACGGACTATGACATGTAATGACAGTTCGAAACTGAAATGTTATATAGTCTGTGTCGATTTCGACTGTGTTGAGGTTCGAGGTGTTATTGAAACTTCGATTTTTACCATTTGCAAAATACAAATGAGTTATTGTTGTTTCGAGAGCAATCATTCAAAATAAAACTTGTGACCTAGAAAAATGAAGCTGAAAAAGTTGTATAGTTGAAACGCATCATGTAGGTACCTTCACAAAAAATTAGCAAAAATAAAAGTGGCATTTGTAAAATGTCGAGCAACTCTTTATTGTTTTCTCTTAATAATGAAGGCAAAGTGTATGCGTTATCTACAAGTGGATCTTGTTGGAGAGAATTTATGTATCTCGGATTGGAATTCAAGACTTTGTCAGCTGTTCCACATTTCCTCTGGGCGGTGGGAGGGGACCGGCAAATTTACCTGCACGTTCACGGATTAGAAATCCCCATCAGAGTACAAGAAGAGTCGTACGAAAATGAACGTTGGCTGCCACTGGAGGGATTCAGTGGGAGACTTCTGCCGACAGACAGGTATCACTTCTCTTCTCAAGATGGCACTCAAGATAGAGCCATTCAACGCATCAGATTGCCCTCAATGGCCTGGCAATGGGAAGGAGAATGGCAGCTAGATCTCACATTAGATGGACATCCTTTAGACCATGATGGATGGACCTATGCAGTTGACTTCCCAGCCCAGTTTGGACCCACCAAGCAGTGGAAATCTTGTGTCAGGAGGAGAAAATGGATCAGGCATAGAAAATTTAGTGCCATGAACTCCTGGTGTGCAATAGCACCCCTTCACAAAGATCCAACCCAAGAACCATTTATTGATGTGAGCATTGGAGGAAACCAAATACCTTTTGCAGGGCCGGGGACACTCTCTGTGTGGGCCATCACTGCCCATGGAAGAGTCATGTACAGAGCTGGCGTAAGTGCCACGTCTCCTGAAGGTTTGAAGTGGACTAACATTAGCATTCCTCCCAATTGTGATATTAAACAAATCTCTGTAGGTACTACGGGTTTAGTCTGGGCACTGCTTTGGACAGGCAGAGCCATAGTGAGAAAGGGTATCACAAAGGACTCTCCTACAGGAGAGGCTTGGTTAGAGGTGAAGTCTCCCAGTGAAACAAAGCTAACTAACATCTCTGTGGGATATAATGCTGTATGGGCTGTGAGTTCTGATAATAAAGTTTGGTTTAGAAAGGGTGTAGATGGCAACACTGTTGGAACTTCAGAAGCATCAGCAATGGGGACAGGATGGTTAGAAATCACTGGAAACATGACTCATGTGTCCGTGGGTGTGAATGATCAGGTATTTGCAATAGGAGAGAGTGACAAGAGTATATATTGGCGAAGTGGAATTACACCGGCTGAATTGACTGGAAAAAGGTGGAGGATGGTACAAGCCAATATGCAACTGAGTCGAACATCAAGCTCTGCAAGCATGGTTTCATCAGCATCAAATGCAAAGCACCACAGTCTGACCATGCTAAATGACACCGCTCAACTTAAGTCACATATTAATATCCAAAATTCTTGGGAAGAATCCCATTCTGCACCAATAGAGCATACTCTGCCAATAAAACCCCCCAAGGAATATAATTCTAAAAAGATCACAACAGCTACAGACATTGATTTAACTGGTAAAAGTTTTGAAACAACTCTGAAAAATCCTAGAGCATGGAGTCCAGTTCGGAGTGTGGGCTCAGTGGTGGGGATGGAAGCTCAGCCAGACAGTGACAGCAGTGTCTTTGATGTGGACTCTGGCATGTATTTTGATGAGGAAGTTAGTCAGACTGCATGGGGTACATGTGACACTAATTGGACTTTTGTTGAGGCTGGACCATGCTACATTGATCCATTGCAAACCCCACATTGGTTTACTGATAGCCAAAATTCTGTCAATTCGGACTTGAACGCTACCTGGCGCATCCAGATATTAGACTGTTTAAAAAATAGGAATAATCAGGATCTGGACTTATCTGATTATGGCATAGCAATCGATGAAAAAGGTTGGACTCGCAGTTGTGAAGCTAGATTAATGACTGGTAATAATGCTGGGGATGATTGTATACTTTCACTGTACTGGCATGCTTTGGAAAATATAGGGACATTATCAGTCTTTAAACCTGATGGTACAATTAAATTTATTTTGAATCTGGATGAAGTTACATGTATAATGTCAGCCTCTGAACCAGGAAGCCCTAGATTAGCCTTGACAGTTCCACGACAAAATAAAGAGGCGATTAAAATACAATATATGACAGAAATGGAACAAGAAGAATGGCTCAATGTACTGGTGGATATCACATCACAAATAAACAGCCTATCTGGAAAACCATCAGTAAGTTCTGTGTGGGCTGTTACTAGTTCTGGAGACATATTGAACTGGGATCCAATGCCAGCCCAACAAAGAACTGAAAACAAAGGCTGTTACACCAAGGAATACCAACTGTTAGGAAAAAATATAGCACCTGGGTTTGTAACAACATTGGAAAACAATTTTCAGCCAGGCACCTCTCTAAAAATTGTTGGCAGCTTATTTGATGAAGTTTGTAGATTCCATATAAATTTACAAGGCCCAGAGATAAAAAAACAAAGGCATAAAGTTGAAACAGAAGTAACTGAAATTCATATGCATTTCAATGTCAGATTCGACGAGCATACTGTTGTATGCAACACTAAGGTAGCCGGCACCTGGGGCTGTGAAGAGCGTCACGACTTACCACTCGCTCCAGGCCAAGAATTTACTATCAACATCATTTGTATTAGAGAGGGCTTTAAGGTTCTTGTCAATGAGAAGAAATGTTGTTTTTATAGGCACAGGTTAAATCCTGATAGCATAACATCCGTTTTAGTTTTGGGCCCTATGAAATTGTATACAATGGAATACAGTACAACAAGTCCAATTATAGGTCCAGATGAAATGTATTGGCGGATGATGGGTGGATATCTCAGAAGAGTCGAGAGTGGGAAAAATGGGATTGTTTGGGGCATAACACACGATCACAGAGTTTGGGTCTATACTGGAGGGTGGGGAGGAGGAGTTTTAAAAGGTAGCCTTTTTTTTTTGTTAAAATCGTATGAGTTAAGCTTTTGTAGCACATCCATCTAATTATCAATCTTATTGTCTAAAGTAGAAGGTTAAAATTGTAATGAAGCAAAATAGTTATATGCGTAAAGTTGCTTACGAATTTGAGCAGCTTCAGGTTTTATTTAACTTGACCTGTTTGTTAGTTTGGGACAAATCTTGGACCTGGATTGCATGCTGGATGCACCAGTTAACCTAAACAGATTGAGCTGAAATTTTGGGTATGAGTAATAAGTATAGTTTGGATGACAATTCAATATTATGGTACCATCGAGACCACCTGTACCAATGATGGAGACAGGTGGCCATGGGAATTCAGTACTTAACCCACGTAATCCAATTGATTTTGGGCTCGTTAGAATCATCTCAATGAGGAGTTGATGACGGTATACAGAAAAGTCTATTTGGCAAAAAATGAACATTTTGACAGAAACTTATGCTTTAACTCGTACGGCGGGGCAAGCATGCCTCGGGCTGAGCCGCTCAAATTTGTATGCACCTCAGCATTATATTTTTTGACAGGAATCGGCAGCAACGATGGTATTAACTCAATGAATGATACTCAAACATATTGCATATATGAGAACCAGCGTTGGAATCCCCTCACAGGCTACACATCAGTTGGCTTGCCTACCGACCGCTACATGTGGAGTGACATAACTGGTAAACACAAGAGGACGCGAGAACACACAAAATTATTAAGTCGACATTGGCACTGGGTATGTATTTAATTAAACAAAGCATCTCTTTTTCTCATGTTCCTTCATCTGTCTACCTACTTAAAGCCTGAATAAACCAAGGAACAACCCTAATACCAAAATTGCAAATGAAACCCTACAGATATACAAAAATGTAACCCATGATGTGGGGCTAGTAATTAACTTCAAAAAAATACGTAGTTCATATACGCTCACCGTACACAAAATACCCACGGGTCCCCACAATCATAGCATACGATCATCAGATCATCACTTTCCGCGCTCGAGCTTGTTCCCCAACACATGTACAGTAAGGGAATGTATTCACGTACCTTTTTCGCTCTTCTTACTATGACAATAAGGCATAAAAAGGGACGTGAATACATTTCCCTTACGTACGATTAAATTATAGACAATAAATTTAAGTGGGAACCCCAGGTGGACCACGTATGTTCGAAACTTAGATGTATATTGGCTAATATAGCAATCCTAAAATATAAACTACCATATAATATACTACGAATGTTTTACCTATCACTTACAGATTCAATTATATGTTATGGTACTAATACTGTTAAAACAAACTACCGTGGTAATAAAACAGGTCTATTCAAACACTGCAAGGTCATTAGCGTGATCAATAGATTTTGTGTGTCCTTACTAACTGAGGAATTAACTACTTGCCCAACCTGCCCAAGAACTTATTACAGGACCTTACCGATCCCATTATTAGTCATGTCATTACAAATGTAAGAAGCTACTTAAAAAGTACTACCTAAGTCTAGATGAATAAGTGTAGGTTAAGGAATAAAATTGTAGTCAATAATAGCAATTTGTTATATTATATTATAACTAACTTAAGGAACGCGAGATGAACCGCGTGATCTCGGCAACTATTGCCTAAACCTTCCAGGCTTTAAATAGTGGCTTTATGTGCAACACTATTTCTAAAAAAATGTATAAAATAAACAAATAAAAAAATATATAGTTGAGAATATTGAATGTGGTCGACTTCTTATAAAACAATTGGTATCTTCTAACTTGGACAGTAGAGTTGCTTTTTTAATGGACTACTATGATGAAATTCGGCCAACTCAAATAATCTCAAGTATACAATACATGTTGAGATAGATTTATGTACAGATATGTTACAAATACAAAGAAAAATACGAGCACCTGCGGAGGTCCACGAATGCTTACATATTATGGTAACACATAAGCATAATGTATAAATGCCAATTAAAAAAAAAATCCTTTCGAAATGATTTCACTAGATCGCGTTACATAAGAGGAAGCTGGACTTTATGGACAGGAGAGTTTCCAGAAGTTACATTTTATCCCGAAAAAATGCAACAATTGTCGAATGAAGGTTACTACTACTACTAACATTTCCTTTCAGATATCTGAATGGATGGTGGACTATAATACTCCCGGCGGCGTAGACGGGGACGGTTGGCAGTACGCCACCGATTTTCCAGCACCATACCATGGGAAAAAGATATTCACGGATTGTGTTCGGCGCCGACGATGGTACAGGAAAGCGCAGATCATAACTGAAGGGCCATGGGTCCGGGCTGGTAGTACCCCTCTATTGGACGTTTCTATATGGGTAAATTGATCATTCATTACCTATGAAATCTTGGCCAACTTTAGTACAGCTATGCTATTATTTTTCTTGTTTTTATCTCACCTCACCCTTCACCCCTAGTATATCTTGACGCCGCGGTGCGTATTAACTAAGCGCAATTAGAGGTCTGGTTTACACTGGTTTGGTTTGAAGAGTTTTCGTGTGGTCCCCCGTGGTGGTTCTGAGTAACACATGTCAAACTCTTCATGGCTTTGACTACGGGCTGATTGATTTATTCCCCTTCTCTTTCGTTTAGAATGAAGGTGACGAAACGTCAGTTTGGGCAGTCACACTAGGTGGAGATGCAATATACCGGACTGGAGTTACAGTCGCAACCCCTGCGGTAAGTTTTGAAAACTACATTATCACTTAATAAAATCTTAAGAACGTATTTTTGAATACATGTAGAATAGAATGCGTCTTATTCATAAAAAAATAGTAAGTATAGTGGTTGGTTACCTGGCAATAGGCTTTTTTTTCGTTATTATTTTCCTGGGGGTTTTAGCATTAATGCTACGCCACCCCCCCCCCGTAATACAGGCTTACACAATAACTAGAAACTTACGAACTACTATTTCGAATAGAGGCAAAATAAATGCTCAGTTTCTCCCTGGCATTATCAGATGTCGGTAAAGCCAGGGCAGTGTCACGTGTATCACAAAACAGATAGGTACAGAAGTCAATCACATGTATGTACTTCACTTTTCATACCGACGCTCGGCGGTCGCTCTAGGGTTGTCAACTATGGCTTATGCACAAAAACTATCGGGGTAGTAACTTTATCTTTAAAAAATACCTAATAACCTTAAAAATAACCGGGCAGACGAATTAATATTAAAATGGAGGGGGTGACTGAAGGGGCTACTCCAAACGCGCAGTACCTATAGCCCGTAATAGCAAAAAACTTATCTTACAAACCAAACCAATAAACCTGCCTACTATTACAATACAAAAAGTTTACAGAACAGAAAGATACACATTTTTACGTTCGTAAATTTTCACTATCGAAAATCCCTAATAACTTCTAAACGAATTACCCTAGTTACACAATTTCCATTGCCCTATCCGTTTTAGACCTAAACCTATCAAATGACACTAAAAACAACACAATATCTACACAAACAAAAAAACATGTTTTCAATTTACGTAAGGTGGCGTGAATTTACCTTACAAAAATTTAGTTACTTCGTTCATAGTGATTCAAAATACAAATCTATTATATAAATCGATCTTAGATCATATTTAAACAACCGTCCACTGAACAGTTATAATAACTTTTTTTGTTGCTCCATTATCGCACAAAAAAATTCAGAGCTCCCTCAAGCGGATGACACTCGCGCTCGCACTGTTCCCAACCGGTCCGAGATATCGTGTCCGTGACTTCCGTGAGCAGTGTGCGTTGCTCGAGTGCACTTGTATGTAGATTGATTTCTGTACCTGTTTTGTGCATGTGCGGTCAACCAATTTAAATCCTAGAGGCCACTCTAGAACCCTCTCGTATTAGCAATACAAGTCACTTTGACGTTTACTGTGAAAAGGTTCTACAGTGGCCTAGGATTGAAATTAGTTGACTGTACCTATCTATAGCACCAGAGATTGGGCTAAGTCGCCGGGCCGCGCTCCGGACACATTCTGTTAGCACGTGTTGCATATTGTGTGTTGTACTATGTTACAGTCTAGGCAGTTTGGAGTACTAGATAGTTTCATCAGAAACTTATATGCTTGTTGGAATGTGTCCTGTGCGCAGTCTTAATAGCGCCACAATATTCTTCCTCTTTTCTTCCGTATCATCGAACCATGGGTAACGAGGGAGATTGTTCTGGATTGTTCTTGCTTGTGACCTAAGATTTTTTTACGATGCCAATCGAACCAGTTTTTGGAGCAGAACAAATGTTGGTATGGGAGCAACTACAATTACAGAACATAAATACCCAAAAAAATAAGTCAAAAACTGACCTTGCTGGCGGCAGCCGAAACGATTCATACTAACTGACATAGAAGTATGACGTCACAGTTTGCTATTTGTACTAATTGTTGTTTGGAAAATCAAGTAAATTGCTGTTTCGGTTGCGAAATACACCGCGTGAGTTCTTCTATGTTGTTGAGAACAATGTTGCATTGATATGATGGCACGTTTCCACAAAGTATCCACCCAAGGTGTGTCTTCTGTGCAAGTGGCAGGGCTTCGCATACATTGATAATACCATCTTAAATGATTTTGGGCTCCTTCCTGCCAGTTGAATGCCTTCTAGGTAAGACCATTCAGGCTTGAAGAACGTCTTGTTCGGCAGGTGATTTATCAGTGTGTTCATGACATACAGGTTGATGATGATTACACCTTTGCAAGTTATTCCTTTGGCGCCAACGTCGTAAACAATATCGTTGCGCGGCGTTCTGGGAAATCAAGCTTATTTGTGATCCCTGGTCTATTATTGATCTCATGATATGATAACTTACATCTGCAGCCTTGCATCTTACCTTGATATACTGTTGGACTTGTCCAAAGCTTACAACAACAGTACGTAGAAATTGAATACCTCGATAAAGAGTCTGGACAACTACAAAAACAACGATCTAATTGGCAAACACTAAATAGCTCAATACCGCAAGGCAGTATATTAGGATGTATACTTTTCTTAATATACATAAACGATCTCCCAAAGATAACCAACCAAAAGTGTATTGTATTTGCCGACGACATCTGTTTCATATTTCACCACCCTAATAATAATAATAACTATTCTAACATCAAAGAAACCTTTACAAATATCTCTAAATGGCTGCACGACCACAATTTGATGCTTAACACAAATAAAACACAGAATGACGTAGACATAGCACAGACGCACACAATATATTTATAGCCCAGAAAAAATGTGTCCGAATATTAGTTAACATTCCACAAACTCAAACTTGCAACAACAACCACATTTCATAAACCTACAAATTTTGACTCTACCATCTCTATACATCTTGGAAAAAATCGCCACGTTTGTTAGAAATAATCTTCATTTATATAAATTCAACAAAAGTGCACGTCGCAGAGACAAACTAATCGCACCGGAACCAATTTTAGACATTTACAAGAAAGGCCCATATTACAGATCAATCAATATTTACAACAAATTACCGTCAAATATAAGGAATATAGAAAAAAATAACTCTTTCATTAGCAAACTAAAAACTTTCTGATAAAAAAAGCATACTATACTGTCTCAGAGTTCCTGCAGGAAGACCTACTGTAATATCATAACATGTAAAACATGCGTGGTTTTGTTATGAACCTACTTAGTAATTATATAATATAATTAGGTTATCTAATTGATGTATGCACTAGAGTATATAAACTAGTTTTTAAGAACTATTGCTATACCCTACCAGGGTCCATGAGATGTCCAGGGTTCTTGAGTAACATTTGCAATATTTTTCCGCTTGCTTAATAGAGCGAAAGTGTCCTGTTGCTTTGTGTAGGCATCATGCACTAATGTGTTGTGTCTCTCGTTACACGTGGGGCATCGACTTGTAGAGAAACATTCTTTATCGTAGTGATTGTAGAGGCAATTTTTGCATAAATAAAATTTAAAGATGTTTTATTTATTTCTAGGGTAACCACTGGGAACACATTAGCAATCCACAGCCTTTAATCGCCATTAGCACGAGTTGCGACGTCGTCTGGGCCGTAGGCCGTAAAGGAGAGCTTTACTACAGGGAAGGAATTTCCACGGACAATCCTGCAGGTTCCAACTGGAAGTTGATTGAACCGCCTAAATGCACCATTGGGTTTTCTCACAAGTCAAACGTGACTGCAAAATTGGTATCGTTATGTAACGAAGCTGCCTGGGTTATCCTAACTAACGGTATCGCAGTCGTCAGGACGGATATATCAAAGACCTGTCCAGGGGGACAACAGTGGAAATATTTATCAGGTATTTAAGTTCTATTCGAAGATGTAGTTTTATAGAGTGGTCGGTTAACCCGTAGTTGTAGCGCTAACTTAGGATTTATAGTGATCATACTTATATTAGACAGACTTTGAACCTATTAATTGGACTATAATATGAGGCATTGTATATAAGCTTATTTGTAATAACCCTGTTAAAATTTTAGTTCCATTTACGGACGACAAGAGCATGCATTCGGTAAAAGCTTTATCACTGCATCGATTAATAATGCAAATATTCGGTAGGTACGTTGACCTTTGTGCTGTTAAAACTGCAGAGTACAAAATGGTTGATAATGTTTGTTATATTTGTAGATACGGAGATGGCGTTGAAGCAGGTGTCTCGCGGGGAGCGGGACGCGTGGGCGGTGGGCGCGGACGGCGCGCTGCTGCGGCGGCTCG
Source organism: Epinotia nisella (assembly GCA_932294315.1). NCBI lineage: Eukaryota > Metazoa > Arthropoda > Insecta > Lepidoptera > Tortricidae > Epinotia > Epinotia nisella. The sequence goes on along the minus strand of OW028679.1, from coordinate 11,730,118 downwards.
GCGCGTCGCGGCGCGCGCCCGCCGGCGCCGCGTGGCAGCCCGCGCTCGCCGGCTCCCTCGCACACGTCTCGGCGAGAGGACGCCCGCTTTAACTATTTACTTAACTATCCTTATTACTAGGTATAGTAGGAATCCCTTTTGGTGACCGATTCGGATTAACAGCTTACCTTGGATAGCGTTTTCTAAAAAGAAGCAACATAATTTTACACAAAAAGTACCTCTTTTCTCGGAAAGCGTCGCATTTTGTTTGAAAAACGAACACGCTAAGTGCCTAATTTCCTTCGGCCAAACTTTAAAAAGTTATAGTAAATACATTGTTTAACGACGGGCGTAAGTGTAGGTAATATTGCGAACAAGAGTCTGTCAGAAGCCCGACTCCGAAGGTGGAATGTTTTACATCACATTTGCGAGAAAATAAATAACTACAAAAGACCGAAAATCTAAGTTTCATACAACCGCACCAATCAAAAATTGACGAAATTGACAACTTCACTTCCAGATCAGTGCGAGTGGAGCGCGTTCAATATTTCAACCAATCACAGAGTAGTATACTTGTGGCGCGTGGTCAACTAGATTTGCTTAAACGATCGAACAATTTAGGCCATTGTCCAGGCATGGAATAACACCATTTACGAGCAAGTGAGATGAAAAATCTCTTGCCTGCCTAGGAGTATAATAATCCATACAAAACACATTATTTCCCGCTTCGTTAAACTTTTTTAAAATCTTGATTAAAGAAAAACACATTCATTCAAAGAAAACCGCGCGGTTTTCATGGTGATATATTTTTTTAATTTACTTTTTTTTGCCCTTTCTTTTTTTATGGTCAGAAGAAAATGAAATTAAAAAGTTCAAACTGCGTAAGTAAATTCATTTACGTGTAAGATAAGGTAATGTTAAAACGTCAGTAAACTGCATGTGGAAGCGTAGAACGACTAACTGAATTTGATACTCGAAAAAGTATATTTAGGAAGTCTTAATATATGCAAAAAGCCACTAAAAACGGAAAAAAAAATCTTAATATACTGTAGTCTTGAGTCCCCAGGACGCTCGACTCTCCATAAATACGTAGTTTGGTTCTCATTTGAAAACGGCATGCTAGAATAACATTAACCTTTGTATACACAATGGGATCGGCCATATCTAGGTCGGAAGCTAGTTGCTGATGCTAGAAATTTTAATAGGAAAAAAATAGAGATAGGAAAAGTTATTCATAGTAAACTTGTTTACACTCCATTTTTCTTCTTGTACGTTTGTAAAAGTTATTCATAGTAAACTTTTTCTTCTTGTACGTTTGTAAGGTGTACTTGTGTCGAGCGTGCTGGCGACCCAACATTGTAACCTGGTAATCAGAATCCATCAGCAAAAAGGCTTCTATTATATGTAAAAACATGTACCAAAAGATTGGATAAGTTGTGGCCCATTTTACAATGTTACCGATTGAAACTGAGGAATTTATAACAACGTTTTTCTACCAAAGAAATAGCAAATATGCTGAATATAGAAATAGTGCAAGTACAATGAATCTTCCAAATAACTCCAGCTCCTGCCTAAGCATGCCTAAGCAGGGATGCCTCATCAGGGATTTATTGTTTACTAAGAATGTAACACAAATCTTAAGTCATTTAAACCAAATTCGTGTACTTCAACATAAATGTTTGGCAAAGTCAGAGATCTCTTCAAAATTATTATGTGATAATCTTCTAGCCTCCAGTTAGACTGCTTTAAGGCTTATTCCTATTTATTATGCTCATATCGTTTTTAATTACTTTACTCCGCAAAGTTATAAGCAACTGATAATTGAATTTATATTAATGAAAAACGACAGTGCAATGATCCGTAAAACCTAAAACTGACTGCATGTGTATGGTGTAATAATACCGACTTCTCCAATTCTGCAGTTTACCAAAATAGTCACTTCGCACACTACTTGAAAACAACAATATTTTGTGTTACCTAAGTTATTTTGAGATATTATGTTTTAAACGCCAGTGATATTATGAGTTAATGTATTTCTAGTCATTAAGAAATTGTTTATAAGTTCTCAATTTGCCTAAAGTATATATTATAAATAACCTTGTGCAGAATTATGATATAATAAATGATATGCATTTGACAACGTGTTAATATTGAGAAATTGTACCTAGTTTCTATGCGCCTCGTCAAATATGCGCGGTGATGCGCTGCGCTGCGCCTCACAAACGAATCCATAGTAAGCAACAACGACGGATATAAACGCTATGAGCCCACGCTTACGAAAAATCTGATCAATATTATTATACGAATTAAATTTAACTACCTACTACTAAATATTAATTTAGAGAATTATTTAGTTGTTCTGAGAACGATCTTAATGAGAATGTTACCTAGTTACCTGCATTATCATAGACAAAAATAAATGTCGTAGTGTAACAATATTTTGTGTCGTGTTTTTGACAGCTATTTAGATTATCACAAAATATTGTTCTACTTCGTACATCCACAATAATTTGAATTTGTTAGTACAAGGAATTACATAAATAAACGAGATTTTTTTTAGAATTTTCATCTTAATATTAACAGGATCTGGGTAGATTAAGAGCCTCGGTGCATTATACTCTTTATTCTTAACAATATCTCACCTAATACGAGTCAAATAACTTTGGAGTTTACTATTACAGGCTGAAAATACATGGTATAGGATAATACGACAAGTTGAGTCAGTTAGTATTTTAAGTAATGAAGGCAAATTTTTATTCAAGTTAACAGTAAACAATAAATTGAAAGTAACAAATATCAAATCAGGCTTGAAACCGCGGTACGTCAACATGGACCGACATGGTTTTTATAAAATAATTGCCTGCTTTATATATCCTTCATCATATATAAAGAAAATGCTAAGTATATGCCTATTCTTTGACTCACATGAGTCTGGCCGCATTCTGGTCCAAAGCATCCACAAACTCTACATGTATAACTGAATAATGAAAGTTTTATATCGTAGTGGTATTTCAGTTTACTTTTTAACGTTTGACGGGTGAAAACTTCCCTGTCAAAGTTCGGACACAGCCCGTGCAATTGTGTAGAATTAGGGTTGGCGCGCACTTATCAACTCGACACCGCCGCAACCCAATCTATGCTTCAGCTTGTCCCGTTCTCCTCTACAGGTCGCATTTCTCAATCGATTCTCGTGAAATTTCGAAAACATGTTCGGTTCTGGCGCTTCGCCGGCCGCTACCGCCGCACGCTCGCTTCGCTCGCTCGGCTCGCGCGCTGTAGGGTCGCAGTTCTGCCTAACACTACTTGCTTCGCTCGTCGTCGTACCTAGGCCTTTGACAATTCAGCGGTATTCAATCCTACGACATGTGTATAACGATAAAGGTTGTACAGTCAAGTGTAAAAATATCGGTGCATACAACTTCATACATATGTCCCATCGCTTTTATGTCAGTGGATTAAAGTTGTGGTACATATTTATGAGCAGATTGAATCGATACATATTTTTCACATGTACATGTGTATGTAGGTTGTAGACATATCGACCCGGCACCGTAACGACAACACCCGTCATACTAACCTGTCTTTGCCATGGTAACTCAATATAACTAGTGGCTCTGTGAGGTGTAAAACTCGCCAACCTGTATTTTTGAATTTCGAAAAAGTGACTCGACAAAAAAAACCTGTATAATTAACGAACCTGCTCACAACATTTCACGAGAATCTGTTGAGAAATGTGACCTGTAGAGGAGAACGGTCGGACAGCGGGATACCGGACAAACTATTTTCGGCCCAAGCTGAAGCATAGAACTTCGTTCGCACGTTTGATAAAAATACCAGATAATAATTTACATAAAATAGGATCTTCAACGTGGCTTGCATAGATATAGTTAATGAAATTCTGAAGTCCATTACATTTATATGACAGTGTTTTTAAAAATCCTTGTAATTATCTAACTCTTGGCAAAATAAAATCGCGACACGCACTATAATACAGCTATTTTCTAGTTTTACAGCAAATAATCTAGTTCATATCTAATGAAGTGATTGTTTGGATCATTTTGTATCCGGGGGTATCCGGCCACCAGCGCGTCTTGTCCTCCGATGTAGAGCGTGTTGTAGATCTTCCAGTACACATCGCGGACTTTTCTTGCTGGGTGGAATAAACCCTGAAAACAAGCATAGATAGATTATTTATTAGGTAATAGTATTTTTGCTAAAGGCAAGTTTAAAAACGTTATATAGATTCAATGGTTTTTTAATGTCAGCTGTCTTTTAGTTCTTTGGTTTTAGAAGCAAGCCTTTCCTGTTATTGTCAATAAAGGGCTTCGTTGAATACAATGGCATGGCAGACAAAAAATAGCACCACATAACCAACTCTATAGTCCTAGCCAATAGATCAATTTTCATCATCACTGATCACTTGCTGTTTACTAAGGCTTAAAGCATGTATGAAATCGTACACGCTTACATGATATGCGTAACTGATAGGAGATGCGCTGCCCACCGCCAAGCTTTTCACTTCATTCATTTATTTATTTCAGTAACATACATACATCGTGTTTGAAAAATATTCAAAAACATTAAAATTAAAATAAAAAATAACACAATTACAATTAGGTATGTACATTAAAGTTTAAAAACACATTTGATCCCAATAGTTCAATTAATTAATTATAATGCGCGCAGATAAAGAATGGATCTGAAAATGGCGGCGGGGACCAATGGTATGGTTGGCAAAACGGCTATTAAACCGTCTGCCCATTTAGTTAGTTCTCTAAAAATATAAGCATTATTTTTTTTGCAGAGAATTCGTAACTGTGTGAGTACAGACAGTGATAGGGTGTGAGCAAGATGACATGCGAGCGGACGCCATTTTCAGATCCATTCTTTATCTGCGCGCGTTATAATAACAAAAAAATTATGTCAACTAAAAGTAATAATAAAATAAAATAACGATCATCGTCCCGATAGTCGTTTCGGCGAACGGTTTAATAGCGAAGAGTCTCGACCGCCACCTTAAGAGACTTTCGCTAGATGGCTGTGTCAAGGGCAATACAGAAGGCGGTACTTCTGGACACGGCGCGGATAGTCAATTTAAATAAAAACATAATATTAATAATAATAAATTAAAATATTGAAATCAAACACAATTATTCTAAAAATAATCAACATAATACAAATAATAAAAAGAGAGTTGGTCATAAGCCGGAGCTCGAGAAAGGGTGTCACCTGTAGCGCGTACTGCAGTATCTTGATCGGGCCGAGCGCGACGCGCATGCCCTCGACGGCGTCCATGAAGGCCTGCACGAGGTGCGGCGAGGTCTCGAAGATGTTGGGCCACACGTGGTTGAGCAGGTGCACGAGCGCGTCCTCGCAGCCGAACCCGTACACGCCCAGCGCCATGTGCTTTATCGCCGCGCACGCCGTTTGTCTGTGCACTAGGTCTCTGCGCAATAACCATTTACTTTAAAAACAAATTTTTAAACCACTTCCAATCAGAGAACCTCCTCCTCCTTTCGAGTCGGTTAATAGTACATTACATACCTAGGGCGGTGAATTCGTGAATGCCCCATATCGCAGGTGTTTGTGGCCCGAACCGAAGGGTGAGGGTCATAATTCATAAACATGCGATCTGGGGCTTAACGAATTACCGCCCGTGGTTTATTTAAAATTTTACGTCTTGCCTTGGCCAGGAAGTGAAATTTTCTCCTCGCGTAGAGGGCAGAAAATCCCACTTACGGCCTAGGGTGACGTAAAAAACGTTACTTCAGCTAACAACAGCTGTTACTAGCTGACTTCTTTCTTTGTGGTTGTTTTATGACAAGTTATTAGTAATGGGCGGGAAAAGGTTGTCTTGGTTGAATCGTGAGTTGTATTTCGTCTTGAGTTCACAAAAGAATCCTATAGGAGACAGTACTGAGTTTCATCAAACCATTCAATCCCTAAAACCGCATTCGTATTAAAAACATAGCCAAGTCAAAACCACCTATACTCAAGTAATGGACTTGCCAACCACCAACATTAGATTTATAGATCCTTATATGATACAGAGAAACGAATGATGAGCATTTGTGAATAAAGGCATTAGACATTAAAACTAACCTGTCCATTAGAGCATCTTCGAGCAATGGGCATACGGCGTAAATGTAATCCTTGCCCATTTCACCGATATATTCAAACAAGAATGATAACGACTTGAGTACACCGTTTTGGACGTTCAACTCCGGCACTCTGTATTCGTTCATCAGGGCGGGCAGCACAGTGAACGGCGAACACGTCTCGGCGACGATAGCAATGGCTACTGTTGTGCATACTCTGAAATTAATTAATTACATCATACATGAAAAAGTTTTTAATAAGACTTCTGAATCAAATATCGTGTAAGCTGTTTTTAGGGTTCCGTAGCCAAAATGGCAAAAACCCCGCTTCATAGTTCTTTATTGAAAGGAGTAATAAATTTTTTTTTATCGGTTCACTCCATACATGTAACTGCAAGTCAAAAAAATAAGAAGCGCGGGTGAGGCAGCGCGCTCGCGGCGAGCCGACATTGCGTGTCGTTCAAAATGGCGTCGACACGATGACAGCTGATTGCTTTCGGATCCCACAACAGCTTTTGCTTTTCAATCATTGATCAAATCAATAATTGTTCCAAATTTACCAACAAACGATTACAAACGCACGGCTCAGCCACTTGTTCAAATTGTACGCGCCTAGCGCACAAACAAGTTCGATCTTGTCTGTCCGCGGCACGCTCAGATACACGTCCAAGTTACGCGAGGCACGCACACTGAGCGCCTTTGAGCACGGTCAAAAGACCGCCTCTGGGCGGCTCGCCGCGCGCTGCTCGCGCACAGCGCGTGAGCGCGTTCGGATTCGGATTAGAGCAAAATAGGCGCCGTGCGTGCCTCAATCCGAGGCTGCTCTAATTCGTACGCACCTTAATAAAAACGGATGTTCCCTTACCTGTTTTGTCGCTCCTGGACCTTTAAGTTGTTTAATAATGTAGCCAGCACGTCGTGAGGTCCAATAGCTTTGGCAATATAACCAAACGTGTTCACAGTAGCTCTTCTGATGGCTTTTTTATGAGCCTTAAGAAGCTCCAACAGCTCGAAACATATTCTCATCCACTCCCTAGCCGACACGAACTCGGGACCTCTGTCCGCGATTCGTCCAACTAGGTCAATGCAATTCTCTTGTACTTTTTCGTGTCTGAAAAATAAAGTGGTATTTATAATAAAGGATCACTAACTGAATAAAATACGAAATAGAATCGATTTTTTGCGAGTCCTGCGTCAGCGATGACTGTTATACGTATATGGCGCACGTCTATGAGGCAACATTCCCCGATTATATTTCGCGCTCGTCACGACCCCAAGATGCGCTAGTGTGGTTTTGCACTTTATAATCATTATAATGGTTAAATAGTTTTTAGGGTTCCGTAGCCAAAATGGCAAAAACGGAACCCTTATAGTTTCGTCATGTCCGTCTGTCCGTCTGTCCGTCTGTCCGTCTGTCCGTATGTCACAGGCATTTTACTCGAAAACTATAGGGTGTATTTGAATAAAATTTTGAGGATAGGTGTATTTTGTTAGCCGCTACATAGTTTTGTAATTAAAATGACAAAAAAAAATTTTTTTAGGGGTGCACTCCATACATAAAACTAAAAGTCAAAAAAATTTTTTTCGTTGTGACCCCCCGTGTGGCACATCAATCGATAGGCCTTTCAAAATTAATATAAGGTTTCTTAGCATTTTTTTTGATTAAGTGAATAGGGTCGGAGATAATCGCCCCGAAAGTCACTAAAATTCTGTCCCCCCCCTCTAATTTTTGAACCGTGTATTTTAAAAATATGGAAAAATTCATGGACATAGGGCTTATTAATTTCATTCACCGAAAATTGTTTTGAACAAGATCGGTTCAGAGGTTTTCGAGATATTGCTGAAAAACTGCCTTCCTCAAAGAAAAGGACGTAAGTCCCGTAAAATTTCTATGACGATACGACCTTTTTAATAGGCACGGAACCCTTCGTTTTGCGTGGTCCGACACGCACTTGGCCGGTTTTTGTTCTCTTTTTAGTTACTTACCTGTTTTTCAAAATGGGTGTTAATCGAGGAAGCAGATCCTTGATCGGTGGCGTCATTTTGGTCATGCCGATCACATTGACGATGGCCTTCAGCGCCCCCAGGATTGAGCCCAGCACTTCAGGGTACTCTTCACCCAAATATTCGTAGAGTACTACTCCAAGATGACCCATCAATTTTTCCTGGAAAATTGACATAAAATGTTACCTTGTTTAAGACAAAGTTTTGTTTCTGTCATAGACTTAATATTTTAAGTCTATGACAGAAACGAAATTCAGAATCGAATACGATAGCAATGATCAGAGGGCCTACCGCGAAACGAACTTCGTTCGTGTATCTCCGCTACCCCCGCAGTCGATAGTTCGAACGACAGAGAGGGAGATACACGAACGAAGTTCGTTTTCGTTTCACGGTAGCCCCTCAGTGCTTAAGGCCTCTCACAGACTGGCGCGGCCAAGCCGCGGCAGTCAATAGTAACTTGTCATAAGCTGTCAAATTTACTATGTACCGCCGCAGCAGGCCGCGCCAGTGTGATGTAGGCTTTAAGCGTACGAAAGGTTAAACCATAGCTCAATGGTTACTAACCTTTTCAATATCGTTACCCCCGTGATCTATTTGAGAAACTGATTTTACGCCCAATTAATAACCAGTAGTATTGTGTTATGTCGAATGAATAGACGAGATTTGAGATACCAACTCTGTGAATCTAGCCGTTTTACACCTGCGGGGGTAATTACGCCCCGGTTCGGAATCGATGTTTTAGCTGACATTTCTTGTACTTGACTGGCAAAAAAGCACCATATATAGGATATATATTTACCTCCTGACAAGTCTTCATGACGACGGCGATGCGCGAGATGAGGTCGGCGGCCTGCTGGCGCACCTTGGCGGACTTGTTGTTCATGCGCCACAGGATGATCCCGCAGATCTGCGGCAGGTACGGCTTCACGCGCTTGCCCAGCTGGTTCACGATCGTGCCGAACCCGTTCAGCATCACCACGTCCTGTGCGACTAAACTGCTACAAATATCTATTGACACCAACATCAAACGAAATACTACATTGCATAAGCACTGGATGGACGAGTTAGTCTGCCCTCGAAAGTATCCAGCTATTGCATTCGGCCGAGGCTTAACACAGTGCTTTTCACGCCTACTGCGAGGAAATTACAAATAATTATAAATCAAAACTAAGTACCTAATTAAAGATCATAATAGGCATGATGACTAAACAATTTTCCCGATGCCATTCGAACCAGTTTTTGGAGAGGAACAAATGTTTGTATGGGAGCAACTACAATAAAAAAACATAAATAACCAAAAAATTAGTTACAGACGGACCTCGCTGGCCGCATCCGAAACGCTTCATACTGATTGACTCAAAAGTATGACGTCACACTTAGGTATTTGAACTAATAATTGTAGGGAAAATCAAGTAAGTTGCTGTTTAGGTCGCGAAATACTGCGTTTAGGTCCATAGTTGGTTTACAATTTTGTTTCTATGTAAGCGTAAGGATTCTATTGGTAGCTTTAAATGTACACTTTGACAATTAAAAAAATGCAATATTTTATCTTAACACTTCATATCTTTTTATGATATTAATAATATTTTTTAATTTATACTTTATTACAATAATTTGATGGTTTAGTATCCATTTAGCAACACTATGTTATCAATTTTAACATGAGTCATCATGCCTATACTAAACAACAAGCGGCGCCCTGTGATTGGTCGAATCGCTGTTCCAACTGGACTACAAAAACATTGTTGGACAGTTTGACTTCATGGATGGCCTCCTGTTCGTGCGAACAACAAATATCCTCGGTTTTGAAGCCTGAATTCTGACCACCTTTTGCCACATTTTCGAGCAGTGGCGTGAAAAATAATTTAACGCGCACACGAGCGGATGAGGCCGGGGCAGCTTAGTTTAAAATATATGATATAACTACTGTTCAAATCAGAGATCGGATACGGGTATTTTCTCCATACAAATTAAACCGATATTATTTCGTTCTTTGGTTATATCATTTTTGAGCAGTCCAATAATACGAATATGTTACCTAAATACAAGGAGCCGAAAAGAGCCGATAATCTTCACACGTGTGAATGCATCTTGATGATGTTGATATTATCTTCCTAACTAACAATGATCCAACTTATTGCTTCATATGCTAAGAACCACCCTAGTACACAAATCCACTCCGTTTCTTATTAAGTTCCATATTTGTACATCTGTGACACATAATTTATGGCTCTATAAATGTAATTCAATTACCTCAGTAGTCTGTTCTTGGAAAGCGTAGAGAATTCCGTCAATGAGGGCCTCCTCAAGCTTGGAATCAATATCCGCGGCGCCCAGATTGGCGAGAATCTTTTCTATAGATTCCATTACCATCTTTCTGTATTGCTCATTGTCATCCTTGAGATCGTCTACTATTCTGTTTATTATTTCTGAAGCCCCAACCTGAAGGAATATAAAATATACATATTAATTACATTAAAATCTCAATGTAGATTCAAAGGAGACACATTCGACACTAACCTTATTGGCAATTTCCACAGTGGTGTCAACGAGCTGTCGATAGTTGCGCCTATCGAGAGCCATACGATGGTTCCAGAAGTGTTTGAAGAAGTGCGGTAAAATCTCGTCCATAATATACTGGGGCTCCACACCATCTGTACCGCAACACTGTTTCACCACCTGAAATGACACACAAGTTAAATACACTGGTATACTGCGAAACCTTCTTCGTAAAAATGCCCGCGGATGTTTATTGAGAATATTCAATCTAAATATTGGTGAAAGAATTTTTGAAAGAAGGGTGAACTTCGGAATTACCTCCTACATCCAAACTTCATTTCCTTAGATTATGTGTGGTAAAAACAAAAATAGGCATACCTTTAGTACAATCTTTTTCATTTCCTCATCCGGCGACTGGAACTCACGGATAAGAATAAGCATCACTTCACGAGTGTAATAGTTGGCGTATTCAGCGTCCATCAAGGGAATTAGGTAACCAATGGCTTTCAGGAAAGCAGCCAGACCTTTACCACGGTGGGTCCTGATACCCTTCCACAGGGGTTTGAGGACTGAGTCGAAGGACTCGATACCGTAGGGCGTGGCTGCCTCGGCTAAGGCGGCACTGGCTAACGCAGTTATAGTACGGACTTTTTGTTGCTCGTCAACCAAACCTAAAAGAAAGCAACAAATAAATATAATAAATTGCCAGTTGAAAAAATACTGAAATTCATATGGCTTGAAGTAACTCACCGTGTTCAATAATTTCGACAAGAGATTTAAGATGAGGCAATATAGCACATCCCATTAGAATGGCAATCTGCTGCACGATTTTTATACCAGTGTGACGAGCCTGCCATGATTTCTTTGATCGACACACAGCCTTCAAGAAAGGCAGTAGGGATGGTATGCCTGGAATTAAATAAAACATAGTAAAGAAAATCAGTATAAGAATCATTTAAAATAAAAAAAACCAGCTAAGTACGTGTCGGGCCACGCATAAAGAAGGGTTCCGTGCCTATTAAAAACGTCGTATCGTCACAGAAATCTTACGGCACTTACGTCCTTTTCTATAGGGAAGGCAGTTTTTCAGCAATATCTCGAAAACCTTTGAACTATTTTGTTCAAAATAATCTTCGTCAAAGAATATAATAAGCTCCATGATTTTTTTCATATTTGTTAAATACACCGTTCAAAATCTAGAGGGGGGGGACATTTTTTGTGACTTTCGGGGCTCATTCACTTAATCAAAAAATTGCTGAGAAACCTTATATTTATGTTAAAAGGCGTATAGATGAGCCACATGTGGACTTATAATGTTTTTTTAATCATTTCATTACAGAATTATGTAGCTGCTAACAAAATACACCTATCCTCAAAATTTTATTCAAATACACCATAGTTTTCGAGTAAAATGTACCGACGGACATGACGAAACTATAAGGGTTCCGTTTTTGCCATTTTGGCTATGGAACCCTAAAAAAGGGTTACATGTATTACTGTATTCTTACCCAAAGCAGAAGCAACGACGGCAAAAGCCCTGGCCGTAGTGTTTCTCACGTACTCATCAATGTTGTCAATGTCAGGTCTCATGGTGGAAATCATGGTCGCTAGACCGGCGGCCTTGGCCAAGTTAGAGATGATCTCACGACCTTCTACACGTGCGTAGTAATCTTCATCAATTAGAAGAGGTTCAATAACGACCAAAATCTAAAAAAGATAATAAGTATTCATAATAGTAAGTATACAAAAAGGCCAGGTCAAAAGTACCCTAAACCGACGAGCATGTATGAGAAATGTTATGAAGGTGAGTGAAGCGAAAGTGGTTTGTTAGGATCGTAGCAAATGGAGATCCGTGATCTCTGCCTACCCCTCTGGGAAAGAGGCGTGATTATATGTATGTATGTATGTATTCATAATATCCTTAAAAATTATCTCCATGGTCTACCAGTCGCCATTCCAAAACGTCCACATCCATTATTCGATTAATTTCTCCTAGATTAGTAGTACATAGTAGGGTAGTAGTGGGAAATTAGAACGAATTGGAAATGGGAACTAGAATCAGATGTGTGCATGTAGAATAATGATAATAAAAATACAAACCTTGTGTACATATGGCCGCACTAAGTCGTCCAGTTTGTACAGAATTCTGTCAATAACTTTGACTAACAGATGGCGTTCCTGATCCTCGAGTGTGGGGCTCATGAGCAGCGGCAGGATCTGGTTGAACAGCGGACCAGCGCCGAACTCGCGGGCCTTGTCTGTTATCTGACGCAGGGCCGCTTTGCACATGGGCGGGGTGCCATTCTGAAACAACACATTCAATGAGATGGAGTAGAGATAGGTTACACCATTCATTATTTATCTCATCTTTTTTGCACAAAAGAAGAACTTATGGTACAAATAAATAAATATTAGGGGACAATCTTTCACAAATCGAACTAGTCCAATAGTAAGCTCAATAAGGCTTGTGTTATGGGTACTAGACGAGGATATATTTAATAGATATAAATACTTATACAATCAGATAACATCCAAGACTCAGAAACAAATATTCATGCTCTTTACACAAATATTTGCCCTTACCGGGATTTGAACCCAGGACCTTCCAAAGTCAAACTTAATGCTATATAGCATTCTCCTCCAGTCAACAGGCAAAGCAGATAAATCGATATTATCACTCATATTTGCAGTAATATAGCGTGGCTAGCAAAATTGACGCTCTTCCTAATTTGTAGAGCGAGTGAGACAGGAGCCACCGAGGTATGCGCGACGCCACTTGGCAGCAAGTTGCGCCCGCCCACCAGCTGGGAAAGTACCTCCCTTACACAAAACCGCAGTCATAATATCATTACCGCTTACTCAGTAGCTACGTAATAGAATCTGTTCCTAAGGGTGAGGAAGGTTGCTGGCAATGGACCTGCATTTGTCCCTAACTATTAACATAGCGATTGCTCATATTAAGGGCCCATACGCTACGGTGTTCACCTCTCATCAGGCGTATGTTGGGATTGATCGCCACTTATAAAAAATCAGCCAAGTGCGAGTCGGACTCGCGCACCGAGGGTTCCGCACAAACCTGTAGGTATATAAGTAAATTATTAAAAATATTTTTATTATATGATGTAACTAAAAATTTACGGTTTTCGCAATTTTTCCTTTATCTGTGCTATATCACGTTGCTTAGTAGCAAATTTCAAGATTCTGAGTTCACGGGAAGTACCCTGTAGGTTTTGATTCCCTCGCGAGCTTCAAAAATTTGCGGCATAAACGGCTGTATCTTTTGATTGCGTTGGCTTCGAAGTTTGATTTTTTCACAGCTCCAAGGGACAGTATACTTGAGTATTTGATATAAAGTTTTGACAGACAGACGGACGGACGGACAACAAAGTGATAAGGGGTCCGTTTTTTCCTTTCGAGATGCGGAACCCTAAAAAACGGAGAGTTTATAGAATTTTCACCTTGATTTTAAGTAATAGCTTCATGATCTTTCTTTCTTTGAGTTCGTCGGGCGAGAGCGTCTCCTCGTCGACGTCAATGAGCAGTTTGTCAAAGTACTGAGCGTCCTCCGGCTTCATGAAGGGCAGCTGCTGGCTGCCCTTGGGCTGCGGGTCCAGCAGGCGCGCGGCGGCGGCGGCCGAGCCGCCCGGCTCCTCCGTCTGCATGAAAAAGCCGATTGGGGTACCAGCCAAGGGGGTGGGGGTTGCGGTCAGCTTACGAGCCGGCGTCCGAATCGGAACATAACCTGGGCAACAACACAACACGTTAACTATTGAATCTCATGCCATTGAACACTTATTAAACAATTTTTGCATGCACACTGTAACTAATATGAGCGATTCATTTCATAAAGCGACTGGCGGTCCAACGGCACGAGACCATAAAGTCCTATTGTCATCAATCATCTGAAAGAAAAATTTGAATATTAAATAGAATATTCTGTCTAGTTTTAAATTCAACAACACATGTATTTTTTAATTTCATTACGATGCTCGTTTCCCATATGGTGTTGGCTTTGTTTAATACATGTGTCCTGAAACTAAAGTGGTGATTAATTTTACTACTGTGTTCGCCTTAAAAACGTCTCAATATCGTTTCATCAAGTATTGTTAAGACAACATTGTAAAAAAAAGAATTGAAGGGGCACTAAATTGTTAGGTACGTACCGGCAGGCGGGGGCAAAACCTTGTACCCTGGGGGGAACATGGTATCCAATTCTTCGTCAGTGTACGGACGGTTGCGCTCGTCTATTTCTTTCTCCCATCGGTACGCTTGCAACTGCTCTGGAGTCATGGCCGCCACGTGGCCCGGCGTGGGCGTGGCCATAGCCATGGCCTTCATTCCCACTGGCGTAGACTGAATAAATTACCAACATGTTAGTATATGTCTACTTTAAAAAAAAACATTGCAACTAACATTACGAACAACTAGGATGAAGAAGGAGGTAAGAGAACTACATATAATTCAAATGCAGCGATTCTTAAAAGGGCGTCAGTGGTTCAGGAAAAAAAACGAGTACTCTGACATGTAGGTATAACCGAAACTTACTCCTCCAGGTGTAAAGATGGGAGTGTGGGGAGTGGAAGGCGTGGCGTGCCCGGGCGTGGCGTGGCCGGGCGTGGCGTGGCTGGGGGTCGCGTGGCTGGGCGTGGGCGTGGCGGGCGCCGGCGTGGCGCCGGGCGTCTCGTCCCAGCGCGAGCGGCGCTTCGTGCCCGGCGTCGGCGTCTCCTGGATGGTGTCGACGCCCGCGCCGCGGTCCGTGCGCGGCGTCTCGGCCCAGCCGCTATTGTGCCCGGGAGTTTCTGTGGAATCAATAAACGTACATTCTAAATATGTCATGTTTGGTTTTTAATTACAACTTCATTGTACATCACTGTACTCGGCAAGTATGTGGTTCAAATATACCCAAAAGTCATACAACGCTCTGCGCATCCAATTTAATAATGCCTTCAGGGCGCTGTTGCGACTGCCGCGCTTCTGCAGTGCGTCATCTATGTTTGCCGAGGCGCGTACAGACGGCTTTGATGCCGTCTGGCGGAAAAAGTCTGCCTCTCTCTTAAATAGAATGCGCGGGAGTGGCAACAGTATCCTGAATATGATAGCTGGTAAGTTTGACTGTCCCCTGACAAAAATACTTACCGACCGCACCAAATCCCTACTTACTATTAAATACTAACCTAGACTAAGATTAACTAACACCAGTGGACCACGTAGTTGTCTTAAAATTGAAATTAAAATAAATAAATAAATAAATTGTAGTATGTTGTTATCTTCTTGGGTCACCGAGCTAAGACATATTAAAGCGTGCTACTCTTTATTAGTTTCTGTTTTTATTAAGATGCTTTTGTGTAAACTGAGCTAGCTGTCACACACAACTTATGTTTGGCGAATGAATACCGTAATACTTTAACGTTGTACGGTTAAAAAAAAGTTAAACCCTATAGCTTGGAATCACCTCTGTCCGTTTTGGGCGTCTCATCCCAGCGGTTACGCCTCGACGCGTGTTGAGCGGGCGTCTCGCGGCCGGGCGTGGCGTGTCCGGGCGTGATGTGGCCGGGCGTGGCGTCCCACACGCGCGCTGACGGCGTCGCACCGGGTGTCTCCCCGCCGCGACCCGCTGCTCCGGGCGTCTCCTCCCAGGCACCTCTCTAAAATATTCCGTGATTTTTTAATACTTTGAAAGCCGTTTGTCTGAATAATTTAATTTTAGAAAGAAAGATACATTTAATTACTAACACACAGGACACACACATTAAAAAATAAAACACAAAACAAGATACAAGTGTGTCTCTGCTGCTTTATGGTCAGGATACATGACAACACTGACAGTCAACAGAAATGTCGACACTTGTGTCGGATGTAAACTATCTGGATGTGCAACTCGGTGTCGCAACGGTAAACACACGTAGAAAACCGATGTATACATTGAATGCCTAGTGTCGTCGGAATGCTGACCATAAAGTAGAAAGTTTCATGTGACTTTCTATAAAAATTTCTGTAGCTAGAAACTATTTCATGATATCATGATATTATTGTTTATTTCACCTCAAGGTAAAGAGGATGTTCAAAAAATGTACTTGTCCTCAGAATACTAATAAAAAAGTTTCCTCATAAATGGTATGAGAAAAAAGAAATCACAAAGCTAGAAATAGCTATATATATGTGTGCAGTGAATGTCTGAGATTCTGTGAGGAGATGGATGACCGGCAATCAACTGTACCAATGTAATTATATATGTTTTGTCTTGTTTAGTTTCGTTCCATGACGCATTGGTTTTTTTTTTACTGTAATGTCGTGCTAACATGTTTTTAATAAATAAATAAATATATAAATAAATATAAAAGATACATACTTTTTTTAAAGACAATATGACAGCACATGACTACTGTCTTTAACACGCCAATAATTATTATGTATTAATGAACATATTAGGTAAGCACTTTTATTCACTTATTCATTATAACACAAAACAAGTACAAAAAATTCAATTTACAACAATTACTACTAAACTAAACTTAAAACTAAGTATCAAACAACCCGCCCCGTGACCCTCCTGGTGCAAAGGTGCCCATTACGCTAGCCGCATTGCCGCGCTGAACAGCTATGGCTAACCTTTGCACCAGAAAGGACCCAGAGCGGGGATCCAGCCCTCTTTCCTGCAGACAACGACCCACTTCACTGAAAAAGGTTTTGGCCTCTGCGCACCAACACCATAATGTTCATGCGCATGAACATATTTGGTTTTGTTTACCTCATTATCCCAAGATGGAGTAGCTTGCGAACTTGGAGTAGTAGATACTGGTTTCTTCACTGAAGGAGTATCTCCAGTACTCTGATCCCAGCGGCCTTTGCGTTTTGTAGCAACTTTAGTTGCTTCCCCATTTGATTGTGCAACAGGTTTTAGAGTCCCCTCTCTTGCCCTCTCAAGCAGCTTTTTCCTCAACTAAAATAAAATAAAATTGTATAGTGATCTCAATTTTATTGTACAAATGAACTAACAATAGTAGATTATTGCGGGCCCGCGGAAAGAAAGGGGTTGACTGCCAAGAGTCGTCTCGCAGGCAATCCCGGTTTCCGCCAAGGTAAATATAGTGCTTTTCTCAAACATGTGAGGAAATAATACAAAAACATTACAAAAACTATAAGGGTTTCGTTTTTGCCATTTTGGCTACGAAACCCTAAAAACATATTGTGACATACCCAAAATAACGCAGCAAACGAAAAAACCATAGAAGTCTAACTAGCGCCGAAAAGTGGCCCCACAAAAAGGATGCACATTGCCATTATGCGGACGTATACGAACGTAGGGGCGGGGTGTCAATAGGATGCCAAGCAGCCATTTAGTTCGAACATGCACACACATGCGCATACCGGGTTTTGGACACGTGTTTGGTTAGAAATTTGTAGGGAGTTCCCCTTCTATAGTTTCTTCGCTAGCTATGACATCTTTCAAAAGCGATATTCACTTTCACACTACCTATCTCTTACACTCGATCCGGTTTTTCAAGTAATTATAACACATTTAATTAATTTCATGTTTCAATTATCTCAAATAAGTTAATTTACTTTTGGTTATAAACTTTTAAATATGATTTTCTCAAACATGCTCGGAAAACATCGCATTTTGTTTGAAAAGCGAACACGCGAAGTGCCTAATTTTCAACCACAAAAATTTAAATCCTTTCCTTACCTAGAAGTAATTAGGAAAAATATCACCATGAAAACCCCCGGTTCGCGTGTGGTTTTCAATGTGATTTTTCTTTAGTCATCTCGATTTAGTATTTAACGCAGCGGGAAATAATGAGTTTTGTATGGATTATTATACTCCTAGGCAGGGATGAGATTTAACTTTTTAAATTTTGGCAGATGAAAATTAGGCACTTCGCATGTTCATTTTTTAAACAAAATGCGATGCTTCCCAAGCATGTTTGAGAAAAGCATGTTGAGGAAGACTCATGACTAAAACAATTTGTAATTCGAATGTTAAAAATGTTAAATATAATGAAATAAGAGTTGTAGTAATTTTATTAAATTAAAATTACTAACTTCGTTTAATTTAAAGAACTGACCAATGTATACTAAAATTAATATAAAATGAAACTAACCTACTTATAAACTATAATTAATATAATCCCATGTAAAATGAGTGACAAGTAAAATGATTTATAATTTTATCAATAAATATCTCATTCTCTCATTCTCATTCAAATATAAATATATAAAACTAATATTTTCTTACCTCTGTTTCTTCTGCACGCAAATATTGCTCTTTCATAATTTCTGTATAAGTTCTAGATCCAACATCTGGTGTTTTTCCACCTGAAATTAATTCACATTCATTACATTTGTGTTAATTACATTAAGGGTTTAATTCATAAAACATTGAATCATTACCTATGTACGAAATTAGATCAAATGATTATAAAATGAGTGTACCTTCAGCAAAAGGATCCATACGCTCAGGAGATATGATCATCCTACGCCTCTTTTGCCTGTATTCATCTTCTCTGTCTGCAATGGTTGGACGGCGTTTATCTGCAAATGGGTCATAGTCCTTGTCACTCTGAAATCATAGTATTAAATTTAGACAAATATAGAAAAATATCCGATGGCACCACGCAACAGATTTCAACCAAACAGCAAGAGTTATTTATGGAATGTAAACCGATTGAAATGTTGACCAATAAATAGTTGTTGGTCTGCCCTTCTCATAAGGCTATGTTAGGCTGTGTTTACCTTAAGGTACTCACAATTTTCCTAAAAATTTTACAATTTTCAGAGAAAATCATTTTTAGAGCAAATGATGATTATGGCAAACGAAATTATGGATATTGAAGGTATTTATATAATAATACTGAATAATAATAAGCTATATACGACTACATCCCGGCAACTAGCAAACGCTCCGCAGCATCATAAGGCAGGCAAGTGCAGTTGTCTCGGCACCCAATACAAATTTATTGCATTTGGCATCAAGACTAAGCATTAAAAGAAGAAAAAACCTAAATAGACAAAAGTAACCTAAAATTAAGAAAATAAAAAGGTCCCCAAGCGACCTTGGGGATCCGACGATCCCTGCGGAAGAGTTCCCCCTATAAGAGTGGCTGCATTCCCCCTTTGGATAGCTATGCCGGTCCGTTGGGCAAGGAACGAGCCAGCCCTGTGGTCTCCGTATACTTTGACCAATTGACTAAGCTAAATAAGCTATATAGTTTAGAGAAAAATATGAGGAAAAATATTCCTGCTGTTACTAAACCATACCTGTGCAATATCATTTAGTAGCGATGCAGGAGCTGTGTATCCTGGTCTTTTCTGGGAAATGGGAACATTCTCCACATCTTCATCTTCCACCTCATCATTTGCCGCGATTGAAGTCACATATCCATCATATCTGGACTTGCCGCCCTGCCCACTGCTGTCATAAATATCACTGTCATAATATTGTTCACCAAGGGATACTCCTTTGTTGTTACCATTTTCTGCCTGTATTTCTTTCTTCTTGGATTGTATTTCTTTTATTTGAGCTTCAATTGCTGTAACAATGGATTGTGTTCTGAAAATGTGTGTGTTTGCCTAGATATTGGTTAGCCATGTATTTAGGTCGTGTAATATATGTTGAATTTTATGCAATAAAACTCTGCGTCAGTAAAGAAGGATCCAACGATACATTAAACAAATGGAATTGATCAAAAACGGTCAAAATTATTGATAAAACGTAAGAAATTTGTTACACTTATGTTGACAATGAGGCCCGTGCTGTGCATTCACTATATACACTTGCTTTTGATATACTTTCTGTCTTAAATATTATTTAGGATACGATAGTTATTTGTAGCAGGAATGTAAACAATAATTCCTTCTAAATAAAAATATAAAGAAATATATTATATCAATCTAAGCTGACAAAATATGGCTGGTCGTGAATTCATAGCAATAATACTGTACCTTCATGAGTCCTCGGTATTTTCTCCATGATTTCTCATGTAGATAAATATGATTGAATCAGAAGAATCGCACTAAAACAATTACGATTAGCACAAAATAAAATTGTTTTCTATTCAGCACGTTCTAATAAATACCGATCGCGACGCGTAAGCCCATAGATTATGAAAGTATTTGAGTATTTCATTTCATTTCTTCATAGTTCATAAGGATGTGAAAAAATAATCGATCATTCAAAAATCGATTATTATTTTCTTAAAAATCGATTTAATAATTGATTCAGATTTTGTAATAAACCGATTATTGTTTAATCGATTTTAATTTAGAGCTAAATTGACGATAAATTAATCGTTTTTTTTATTTATTTATTAAATATTAAAAAGTCTATTAATATCTTCATAAACATCGATTTAAAAATTTAAGCCTCACACAGACTGGCACGGCCTGGCGGCGGCGGTAGTAAGCTTGTCAAATTTACAATTGACCGCCACCGCCTGGCCGTGCCAGTGTGATTCAAGCCTTATTCTGATTTTAGAAATAAACGATTCTTTTTTAATCGATTTTAATTTAGAACAAAATAAACGATTATTTAAATCGAGTTTTAGAGTTCCGTATTTTAATAGGAAAAAAACGGAACTCTTATAGGATCACTCGTGCGTCTGTCTGTCGTCTATCACAGCCGATTTGCTCCGAAACTACTGGGCCGATTGAGTTGAAATTTCGTAAACATGTAAATTGGTGACCCAAAGATTGACGCGTAAAGTAAATTAATAAATTCTGAACAAGGAGGGCACTTTTGGGGGAGGTACACTGGAATATTAAAAAATAAAGTTTCGCAAACTGTATTGTGTGACATATCAAATGAAAGGGGTTGTTGTAAGCATCTCAGATATATATATTTTATAATTTTTAGCAAAAACAGATTTGAAGAAGTATAAGTAAATTTTATTAATTTTTTTTTACACAATATACATTAGAAGGAATGATTACATTACTAGCTACACACTAAACTAGCTACCTAAAAGAGAATAAAAAGTATAAACTAAAAACTAAAGCTACAACCCGCTCTGCGTCATGCCCGAACCAAAGGTCTCCAAAATGCTTGCAGCATTACCTCGTTGAACAGCAATTGAGACCTGTTGGACGAGCCATGACCCAGAGGGCCTACCGCGAAACGATATTCGTTTTCGTTCCTGTATCTCCATCTCTGTTGCACTTGCTAGTTCGAGCGACAAAGAGGGAGATACACTAACAAAAACGAATATCGTTTCGCGGTAGGCCCTCAGAGCGGGGGTTTTGAAGTAATTTAGGAAAAAAGTCAAAAATTGACCCCCCCCCCCCCCACCCCTTATCTCCGAAACTGCTGGGCTTAAAATTCTGAAAAAAACAGAAAATAGTTCCTTGCCAGATTACAGGAAAACCTATAAGAAGTTTGAGTATTCAACGTAACGGGAAAATTTTCAATATTTTAGAACCCTCACCACGCGAGTTGAACTCGCACTTGTTCGGTTTTTTTAAGGTGGAAATCACATCATTTCTTCATTTCATCTAAAAGCCGAATTCTACATGTAGAGTTAGAAGGGGTAGTGCGAACTACTCAAATCGGTATTTTTATTTGTGAACGCATCATTATTGGCCAATGGCATTTTCAACGCGTTGGCAACTCTAGCATTTTTGACATCTTTCTCGCTCGCTCACTTGCTGCAGCACAGGGTACGTGTGTGGCGGAGATTGCTTTTTGTTTTCCTCGTAATTCGTTATTAATTTGGTACATATTTTCGTACAGGAAGGAGAAAACCCGATCCTGGCGTCGAAAGGATAAACTTTCAGGTTGATTGGCTACAGTACCTTAGGTAAGTTTTGATTTATTATATCGTGACGAGTTCCACGTCAAATGTGTTGGGAGAAAGAAGGTGACACGTATTATCACGAATTCGGGATGCTGATATTTAGTAATTCATATAAGTAGCCTCGCGGACTAGTATAGTACGTATATGCATCTGTATAACCTAGTTACTTTTCTCTTCTTCTCATTTTCACGTTTCAAATTAAAATGTTGAATAGCATGTCAAAACAAGAATGTATGCCAACTCTTGTATACCTTTATCTGATAACCCGATTCTGCATGCGGTTTTTATCGCATAATTGATCCTAGTCAATGCATCAGCTGCCTAATCCTGCAGATTTCTGCATGGTTAGGCTATTTGTTATATATTTTTCAATTTGTAGTCTATGAACTTATTTCCATGTGAATATGTCTTAGCTTCTTTCAATAACAAAACTAAAAACTCCATTCATAGAATCATAATTTGTTCCAACATTATTAGAAAGTGGATGTCAATTTTTGTTGTGATCATTTCTTTACTGTTTAAACTTTTTGGTCTAAGACATAATAATATTTATAATGAAACTTCTTATCTCTGGTCATCACTTTTAGGCCTCTCACAGACTGGCGCGACCTTGCCCCTATTTCACCAACTTGACAATTTTCACCTGACAATGACAATTCTCCGTACATTGCTGGTTCCACAAGTAACCTAGCGACCACCGCAACTGCCAGAAAAAGCAGTGTATGGCGAATTGTCATTGTCTGGTGACAATTGTCAAGTTGGTGAAATAGGGGCCTGGCCATGGTGGTCAATAGTAAACTTGTCATCAGCTGTCAAATTTACTATGAATGGCCTTACATATTTAGCTAATCATAGTGATTAAGATGTAGCATGTTTTACCTAATTAGGAAAATGGACATTAAATGTCCAATATTATTGGGTGATGAATGTAAATTTGTGACTTGAATATGCATATACTCATCATAATTTTACAAATACCCATCATACACATAATGAATTTAATTTGAATAGAGGTAGATATAAATATCAATGAAGAGATTAACAAAAAATTGGTTAATAACTTTCATAAGATAAGATTATGATCATGAAGGCCATTTGGTGATAATTCAATAACTTAGGTAAACTATTTAGCCTTTCTACTTAAACAACTATAAAATGGTTTTTTATTGCTTACATTTATTGAAATAATTTGCTGATAGCAACATGTAGTTTATCAATTAATATTGTAAAGTCAAGGTGAAACATGATCAAATTTTACTGTGATTGACTGACGTCTAACAATTTGCTAAAAGTACATGATGGAATCCTACTTCCTACTAATATTATAAACGTGAATGTTTGGGTGTATGGATGGATAGATGTACATTACACTTAATCTCAAAAACTACTGGACGAATTTATATGAAACTTTCCAGTTAACCTTATATATCAAAATAGGACATAGGCTATAATTTATGTCTAATTTCATTCCCTTTAGGGACGAAAAAGGGGATGAAACTTTGTATGGAGACCAGATTGCTTGATGCCTTCATCAGCACTGGGTCTCAAAATGTATGGGAAAACTAAAATCCGAGTCACACTTGACCAAAATTCTATTTGATATTATTTACTAGGCTATAATTTATATCTTCCCTTTTAGGATAGTTTTTATCCCGGGTCCACGCAGACGAAGTCGCGGGCGGACACTCACTAGTGGCTGATAAAAGTTATAAACCAACTTTATTTATAAAAAAAATTACATTTTAATTACATTTTTGGTTTAAAAAATAGTAATGATGTTTATTACTCTTGGGTGCCTTTTGATGTGAAATTATTCACAAGTTTGATTGGGTGGGATTTTAGTTTTGATTTGGTTGCAATTTCAGAGTTCACTTGGTATATATATATATACAGATTATCCAGTTCAAGCTGTTGACACAACTACATGCTAACACTATTTTCAGTTGCAAATCATTAAGTTTTAATTTGAACAGTTGTTTAAATAATGTGATGTAAAACTTTTATGTGCATGTATTGTAATGTGGCTCATTGCTATGTATTGTCTTTCCGCCTCGTAGTACTGTAACGACTTGGCGCGAACAAGGACTGCTGGAGGAGACGAAAATGATGCATCAGCAATCCATGATGGTTGGGGATATGTTGCCGGTTCACCCGGAGATTCCGCACGGCGAGGAAATGAACAACGTGGGGTACGAGAACAGCGGGTCGCACGCGTACGACGACCTGTTCCCGGCGCTGCCGCACTCGGCGCCGCCGGTGCAGCGCCACATCCAGCAGGCCACCAGCAAGCTGCGCGTCGGCTCCTCGCTGCACACCCAGGTACCTGCCGCGTCGCCTTGTAGCCACGTGCCGCGCGCCGACACGCCGCTCGCTACGCTTACGTAATCGCTATCATATTTTAATTTCATTTGCGCAATTTACGACAAGTGAAAACAACTTTTTATTTACACAATAAAGTCGATAATCGATCGCATTCACGCCACCGGTATTTCTGCCGTATCGCCTTTCCCGTGCATGAAATTGTTTCAAGGGTGAAACTTGAATTGTTATCTGTTTTAGGTTTTCCATGTGCCATATGAAGAGAGGAAACTGGATAACGCCAACACGTTTGGCGAGGGTGAATCGTTGAGAACATGTCAAGCCATCACCAAGGACACCGGAGCCCACATTGAGATATCTACTAGCAAGGATGGCAGCCTTACTTTTCTTCTTACTGGAAAACATAGTGCCGTACTGGACGCGCGTCGCAAAATCTTGACCCATTTCCAACAACAGGTACTTCATTTTCTAATTGACTGATGTTATTCACAATGGGTTAGTGTTAGCACTAAGTTAACATATATATTGTATTTTACAGGCTAGCAAGCAAGTTTCCATCCCTAAAGAACACCACCGCTGGATTCTGGGCAAGCTAGGACAGAAGCTGAAGGACCTGGAAAAAGTGACTGCAACCAAGATCAGTGTGCCTGCCATTGCTGACAACAGTGAGACTCTCACCATTACTGGCACCAAGGAAGGAATTGAGAAGGCTGAACATGAAATCAGAGTCTGCTCAGAAGAACAGGTAATTTACTTGTCTTTTATATCTACTTAGTGTGCCGCCCCCAGATAATTAATCTGGGAAAGGCATATCAGCTGAGCGAGAGACGTCCACTGCTGGACATATGCCTCCCCCAAAGGGTGTCACAATGACCGGTCCTGTGCCACCCGCATCCAGCGGACTCCGGCGACCTTTACCAGGTCATCAGTCCACCTTGTGGTAGCCTACCCATGCTGCGCCTTCCGATACGTGGTCGCCACTCGAGAACCTTTCCGCCCCACGGCCATCTGCCTTCCCAAGCCAAGAACAAATAATTTTAAAACAGCGAGTAGTATATCAATAACCTATCATGTTCCCGCCCAACTTATTTTTTAAAGTATGTAGGTACACGGCATGACTCATGGTGCCAGTTTCAATTGACGCACAAAAAAATTAAAAACAGAATCGATTACAATTTTATGTTTTATGTAATTAAAATATTTAAAATTATTAAAGATTAAACGGGATTGAAATCTAATAACAATTTCAATTCAATTTTTTTCAATTCAATATCATTTATTCGAAATAAATTCATGGCGAACACTTTTTGAATGTCAAGTTTTTACATAACTACATAGTTTTATACAACGGGTAACTTAATTAAGTAACTTAATTTCGTTCGTTTTGAATATTATTTCGCAAATATATTTGAGTAATACTATTTGAGACATTTTTTAAAACGTCACTTCGATTTCTTGCAAAAGTAATCGTTTTGTCTATAACAATTTAAAAAAAACTTGGAAAAACTTTAAGCACACTACAAACGAGTGCAATTTATCCCACCAACTTGCAACAGTTGGAAAGAGACAGCCATACATTACTAACCAGTCTAACTATAGCAAGTTGTTATAACAAATTGCTAGGCCTTTAAACTTACGAGCATTTGGCTGTTTGTAGTGATTTGTCTTAGTCAAAACATAATGATTAAAAGGTAAAAAAGTATACAGTAAAGGAATTTCATACATTTTCCTGGCCGCTAAAACTGTACTAGATAATGACTTTTAACTTTTTAAATTTGCGCTTGTCAGTAACAAGGAACTTCACGTACTATTTTTGCTAAAGTAAGGCGCACATTTCCGTGCATTTTGGAGAAAAGATATTTATACTCTAAGCTAAGTCAAACATGCTAAAACATTGATTGAGGACTACTTGCATTACATATTTGTATTTATTGTTACAGTCACGCAAAGCGTTCGAAAGGATCACCGTGCCGAAGATCTACCATCCGTTCATCCAAGGTCCATACGGCGAGCGCGTAGCCGCCCTCGCGGCGGAGACCGGCGCGCGCATCCACATCCCGCCCGCCTCCACGCAGAGCGAGGAGATCGTCGTGGCCGGGGAGAAGAACGGCGTGCTCGCCGCCAAGGCGCAGATCGAGCAGATTCATGAGGACATGGTGCGTAACTACAGGACTATTCACCTTACCATACGGCGAGCGCGTAGCCGCCCTCGCGGCGGAGACCGGCGCGCGCATCCACATCCCGCCCGCCTCCACGCAGAGCGAGGAGATCGTCGTGGCCGGGGAGAAGAACGGCGTGCTCGCCGCCAAGGCGCAGATCGAGCAGATTCATGAGGACATGGTGCGTAACTACAGGACTATTCACCTTACCATACGGCGAGCGCGTAGCCGCCCTCGCGGCGGAGACCGGCGCGCGCATCCACATCCCGCCCGCCTCCACGCAGAGCGAGGAGATCGTCGTGGCCGGGGAGAAGAACGGCGTGCTCGCCGCCAAGGCGCAGATCGAGCAGATTCATGAGGACATGGTGCGTAACTACAGGACTATTCACCTTACCATACGGCGAGCGCGTAGCCGCCCTCGCGGCGGAGACCGGCGCGCGCATCCACATCCCGCCCGCCTCCACGCAGAGCGAGGAGATCGTCGTGGCCGGGGAGAAGAACGGCGTGCTCGCCGCCAAGGCGCAGATCGAGCAGATTCATGAGGACATGGTGCGTAACTACAGGACTATTCACCTTACCATACGGCGAGCGCGTAGCCGCCCTCGCGGCGGAGACCGGCGCGCGCATCCACATCCCGCCCGCCTCCACGCAGAGCGAGGAGATCGTCGTGGCCGGGGAGAAGAACGGCGTGCTCGCCGCCAAGGCGCAGATCGAGCAGATTCATGAGGACATGGTGCGTAACTACAGGACTATTCACCTTACCATACGGCGAGCGCGTAGCCGCCCTCGCGGCGGAGACCGGCGCGCGCATCCACATCCCGCCCGCCTCCAGGCAGAGCGAGGAGATCGTCGTGGCCGGGGAGAAGAACGGCGTGCTCGCCGCCAAGGCGCAGATCGAGCAGATTCATGAGGACATGGTGCGTAACTACAGGACTATTCACCTTACCATACGGCGAGCGCGTAGCCGCCCTCGCGGCGGAGACCGGCGCGCGCATCCACATCCCGCCCGCCTCCACGCAGAGCGAGGAGATCGTCGTGGCCGGGGAGAAGAACGGCGTGCTCGCCGCCAAGGCGCAGATCGAGCAGATTCATGAGGACATGGTGCGTAACTACAGGACTATTCACCTTACCATACGGCGAGCGCGTAGCCGCCCTCGCGGCGGAGACCGGCGCGCGCATCCACATCCCGCCCGCCTCCACGCAGAGCGAGGAGATCGTCGTGGCCGGGGAGAAGAACGGCGTGCTCGCCGCCAAGGCGCAGATCGAGCAGATTCATGAGGACATGGTGCGTAACTACAGGACTATTCACCTTACCATACGGCGAGCGCGTAGCCGCCCTCGCGGCGGAGACCGGCGCGCGCATCCACATCCCGCCCGCCTCCACGCAGAGCGAGGAGATCGTCGTGGCCGGGGAGAAGAACGGCGTGCTCGCCGCCAAGGCGCAGATCGAGCAGATTCATGAGGACATGGTGCGTAACTACTGGGACCATTCACCTCACCATTGCTACGTATTAACTGGCCGGCTAGAACATTTTTCTTGACATCCTCCATGATGCTGCCAACTTGGAATTCAGTACTATTAAGCGACCACCCCCCGGCTTTTACCCAAAAGGGATCCATTTCCAACATATGTGACGGTTTTTAGTAAAAGGTTTTTTCGATTCTATCATATTCTTCACTTTGTCGATTCTAGTTACGAAGTTACGGCAGTTTAGTGAAATATGGCAAAACTTACCGAAAATCAACTTTCGATGAAAACTGATAGAACATACTGTAATAAACCTATGATTTTGATGACGACGCATAAATCTCCATTTTAAGCACCTTTTTAGGGCCTCAAAGTTTAGTGCCCAGCGACCCACTTTGTCGCATACAGAAAAATCTTCGATATCATATTTATGACGGTTTTTGGGAAAACGTCCCACTTCGTCGATATGGAGTTAAGAGTAGTTCCTAATACTACAGATCATACGCTATCTTTTGGTGAAAGATTCATGTCTCTAGGTGCTATAGTTATTTTTTTTAAATTCTGCAAAGTTGCAGAAGTGAAAAAGCGACAATTGAGAAAACGTTGGTTAAAGTTTGGGATGGCAGAAAACACACTTCTACTTTGAAGTTATGGAGTGGTTGGTATTAAATGAATGGGCATACTTTATGGATTTCAAATTAGTTAAAATCATGTATGTAACCTTAGTATTTTGAATGTTATGGAGGCTTGAACATAAAAACGGGACGAAAATATGTAAATCCTGAATATGGGTTTATTTCTATATTCTATTATACGGCACGCAGATTTATCATTAAAGTTGTATTTATAAATGGTTTCCCATGCTAAAAAAGACAGAAATAATTCTGTGGATCCTTTTATTTAGTAATTATGTCAAAAAGTTAATAACAAATGATTTGAAGAGTGCCATGCATAAAAATTAAAATACACGTGTCTCTTAATATATAACATGAGATTACTTAAAAAAACATACTTACGAGTATCAAGCATAGAAAGTATGTAAAATATCAAATTATAAGTACTTTTTGTGTGTATAAAGTTTAGTGATTTTATATAGGTAGGGAGCGTCCCACTTGGTCGGTTTACTAAACTTTAGTGTTTCTTCATTGAAAGTGTTTGTGTTTGGTATATTTTTCAGTTTTATGTATGAGATAATGGTTTGTTATTGTTAATCTAAGAGTCTTTGATACTAACGTCGTTTGTTTAAACTTTTTTAACGTAATTGAACGAAATTTCTTTTCGACTCAAGTTTAGTGACCCACTTTGACGGTTTGGTGGATCATACGCTAAAAAATTACTACAAGTATAAAATCATAATTTATAAACATAGGTGTAATTTGCTGAACCAAAAACAGTATAATCATCTATTTGTTACCAAGATTTTCAAAGCTTTCACGTCAAAATGTTCTTTGGCAGATAATTAAGGTTGTTTTAGACTTATGTTGCCTTAATTAACAATAAAATTGCAATTTTGCTGGGTTGCAAGCTAAAAATCTTGGTAAGAAAAAAGGAAACTTAAAATGTGGACGTTTTAGTGACTTAACTTTTAAATAAACTGTTTTAAAAATGCTCTTATAACTTTCTTTCACATTTAAATGACACCGAAAATCATAGAAATCATTGAGCGAAAATTTTCGCTGCTGACGTGACAAAGCCTACACAAAGCGCTTAGCGGCGGCGGTGCCTTTGATGTCGCCGACGAGGCGGCGCGGCGACTTATATAAACGTTGCGATGAGTTCGATCCGTTTGCTACATCTCATAGGTTCAATACGTACACCATTTTTGGTTTGTAATTATACTGTTTTTGGTTCAGCAAATTACACCTATGTTTATAAATTATGATTTTATACTTGTAGTAATTTTTTAGCGTATGATCCACCAAACCGTCAAAGTGGGTCACTAAACTTGAGTCGAAAAGAAATTTCGTTCAATTACGTTAAAAAAGTTTAAACAAACGACGTTAGTATCAAAGACTCTTAGATTAACAATAACAAACCATTATCTCATACATAAAACTGAAAAATATACCAAACACAAACACTTTCAATGAAGAAGCACTAAAGTTTAGTAAACCGACAAAGTGGGACCCTCCCTATATAAAATCACTAAACTTTATACACACACAAAGTACTTATAATTTGATATTTTACATACTTTCTATGCTTGATAAGTATGTTTTTTAAGTTATCTCATGTTATATATTAAGAGACACATGTATTTTAATTTTTATGCATGGCACTCTTCAAATCATTTGTTATTAACTTTTTGACATAATAACTAAATAAAAGGATCTGCAGAATTATTTCTGTCTTTTTTAGCATGGGAAACCATTTATAAATACAACTTTAATGATAAATCTGCGTGCCGTATAATAGAATATAGAAATAAACCCATATTCAGGATTTACATATTTTCGTCTCGTTTTTATGTTCAAGCCTCCATAACATTCAAAATACTAAGGTTACATACATGATTTTAACTAATTTGAAATCCATAAAGTATGCCCATTCATTTAATACCAACCACTCCATAACTTCAAAGTAGAAGTGTGTTTTCTGCCATCCCAAACTTTAACCAACGTTTTCTCAATTGTCGCTTTTTCACTTCTGCAACTTTGCAGAATTAAAAAAAAAAACTATAGCACCTAGAGACATGAATCTTTCACCAAAAGATAGCGTATGATCTATAGTATTAGGAACTACTCTTAACTCCATATCGACAAAGTGGGACCTTTTCCCAAAAACCGTCACATATAGATAAATACATCAGAAAATAAAATGGAATAAAAGCTATATAATATAATAATAGCGACCGCCCACCAGCCCTGCTAGCATAACTTGACTCTCGACTCTACTCGCGCGCGAGACACAGTGTCCGTCACTTTCTGATTAATGCTGTCAAAAAGTGACAGATAGTCTATCACACGCGCGAGTAGAGTAGAGAGTCAAGTTATGCTAGCAGGGCAGCGCTCGACTACGCAAAGGTAATCCCATGAGAGTTTACCATACGCAAACTTATGCTACTAGGACCAAGACTCTCGCTGTTGGCGCCGTTCGCTGCCCAAAACCGATGCCCGCATCCATTTATTTAGAGCGAAGAGATCGTAGTGTCGACGTAGAATCTAGACCAGATTCATGACAACATAATATGTAGCTATGGCGCTCTCATTTAATGAAACAGCGGTTGTATCCTAATTTTTTTTACGATGCCATTCGAAGCAGTTTTTGGAGAGGAACAAATGTTTGTGTGGAAGCAACTACAATTAAAGAACATAAATACCCAAAACATTGAGTTAAAGACGGAACTCGCTGGCGGCAGCCGAAATCGTTGCATACTAATAGACAAGACATTGAAGTATGACTTCACAGTGTGATATTTGTACCTACTAATCGTTGTATGGAAAATCAAGTAAATTGCTGTTTCGGACGCGAAATCTAAACTTTCCAGGTCCATATATTTTTATGATTTTAATTTTATTTCGTAATTTATACTATATTACATTAATTTGATGGTTTAAGTACTGTCCATTTAGCAATACTATGTTATCTATCAATTATAACATGAAGAAACTACCCAATTGGGTACTTTCCTCATGTTAAAAATCAATCACAATCATAAATAGATGAGACTTCAAAGATTCGAAAACATATTAAAAACATATTATCGTCCAAGAGTGAATCAAAACTGGCCAATAGGAACGTTAGTTTCAATATAAAAGTAATTTTGTGACAATTGTGTACCTAAACACAGTATTTCACGACCAAAACAGCGTTTTACTTATTTTTGATAGGTATTCATCATATACCATCATATCAGCCGAAAGACGTCCGCTGCTGGACGTAGGACGTGCAAAAGTGACTTGTTTTATGACGTCATAATTCTGTGTTAATTAGTACGAGTCGTTTTTGCGGACGATTGCGATTTCTCATTTTGACTCAGTTTTTCCTTTTGTTGTGCTCTAATTTAGCTCGTCCCATACAGTCATTTTATTCTCTTTAAAAACTGGTTCGAAAGGCATCATAAAAAAAGCGAAAGCAGCAAATGACTAATATTTACCCGACTGCCGAAGGAAAGGAGGGTTATGTTTTTCGAGCATATGTATGTATGTGTGTATGTCTTATTCTTTCGCACGCCCTGCAGCCTAAACCGTTTGACGGATTTCGACATATGAGGTGTCGTTGGATTCCTCTTAATCGTGGGAGTGACATAGGCTAAAATATTTGCAAAAAAGCAGTTTTTTTTTTTAATGTTTTAATTCCACTTGTTGCTCTTATTTACAATAACAATTGTATTTGTACTAGGCTAAGAAATGCTCGACCGTTCGCGTGGAAGTGCCTAAATCCCAGCACAAGTACGTGATCGGCGCGCGCGGCACCACCATCCAGGAGATCCTGAAGGAGACGGGCGTCTCCGTGGAGATGCCGCCGCCCGACTCCACCACCGGGACCATCACTCTCCACGGACCTCATAACAAGATCGGCCTTGGTAACTTCTAACATATATTATTGTACATTGTTTAACGAGGGGCGTAACTGGAATATTGCCTTCGGCGTCAGGCTTCTGATAGACTCTTGTTTGTCTTACGCCCGTATTATACAGTACACAATGTTTTTCATCAAATTTGCGAAGAAATATATAAGTAAGAAAAAAAAATCAGACAGACAAAAAAATCAAAGACAGAAAAATCTAAGTTTCATACAACCGCACCAATCAAAAATTGACGAAATTGACAACTTCACTTCCAGATCAGTGCTAGTGGAGCGCGCAGCTTCAATATTTCAACCAATCACAAAGCATTATTCTTGTGGCGTGTGGCCAACTAGTTTTTTTTCAACCAATCAGATCATAAAAAGCTCATTACTCCTTAGGGACTACAAACTCGCCATAACTCCTGCGGGAACGATTTAGGCCATTGTCCTTCTGTATACAGGCATGGAATAACACCATTTACGAGCAAGTGTGATGAAAAATAATCTCAATTTATAAGAACATAAACCACATATGCAGTTTCCCAACGCACGCCCGGCGCCCCGCCCCTTAAAAAAATCCCGAGCTGTTAAATTGTTTGAGATTTTATTAGGTATATTATTCTTCATTCTTGCGCTATTGATATTAATTTTAAATATAAAGCTACTAAGATAAATCAATTATCTATCTAACTAGGAAATATATATAGTGAAATTAGTGAAGAAGGCAGTATTAAAATAATAATACGGCTAGTTTTTGTTGTGCACGCCCGACACGCGTAATAAGCGCAACAGACGTTAAGTGTTGAATATTTCTAAATAGTTCGAAAATATGAGAATATGAGTGACAGTATCTTAACAATAATATGGTTAGCTTTTTGTGTTAGTGCCACGCGAGACTTGTATAGATTATGTATTAGAATGTGCTTTGGTCTGTCGCGCCATGTCTCGCCCCGCGCTCTCGCGTGCTTTTAGTACCTACTAGCTGCGTAGAGGAGTTAAAAGTGTTAAAACAAGCAGTAACGAACGCTGAATCAAGTTTTCTTCATGAATAATCACAAGACGAATAGGTACGTAAAAGCCTATGGGTACTTATAGTTTTAATCGTGAATATGTTCTCACTGCTCAGGTGAAAAGTTGTATGTGTTACTGCGTCTCGTGCTTTTGAGTCCCTCGCTGCGCTCAAGATTCTAACCTTGAATTTTAGAATCTTTCGCTTCATCGGGTCGGGACTCAAAATCAGCACTTGCAGCAAAAACAAACTTTGCTCTCTTGTTGCACAAATAACTATTTCTCCAATATGCTCGGAAATGTGCGCCCGCCTTACTGTAGCAAAATTTTGTAGATTGGCATTTAAAAAAAAAACAAATCTGTTGATTTTCTCGCTGACTGTACATTTTATCAAAAATCTGTGAATGTCGATTGTCATCACTCAAAAAGTTAGTAAAGGTCTCCTAAGAGCATTTTCGCGTAGCAGCAAGGGATCTAGTAGCTACCCTTATTGCCTCATCTCAACTTTCCACCCTGTATTATCTAAAAAGAAAGACGTGTGGCACTCGGGGACTGCCGCGGTAAAGCTATTGCATAGCATTTTGTATCAACTTATGCAATTATAATTTTATTTATTTATTTTATTCATGCAGTATTTCTTTTTCTTTGATATTAATTCAAGTTACACTTTTTGAGCGTGGTGACCGATAAGAAAACAAATTTTTCTATTATTAAATAAATAAAAATCATATATAGGTACTTTCTCTGCGCGGCATTCATGTGCATTATCTATACACCAAAAACAAAGGTACTGAATAGTACACGTGCTTGGTTTGATGGTTTCTGTTATATACATAATGCAGAATGAATTTATTATTTATATATATATATATATATATACATATTGAGAATCTAAATTGAGAATTTAAACTATACGCGTGTGTGTGTTTGTGTGTATAAAAGAGGGCTACTTTTAATATCGCTCATTTTAATATCAAAAATTTATGTTATCTTTATAGCAGTATTATATTTTCAATTCAAAATTAATACTGCATTTGTGATAATAATAAAATGTATGTATATAGAGTACTCACTCATTTTCTTTCACTATTTTTTCGTGACTTTCTTCATTAATAATAAATGCACTTTGTTCATTCATATTCAAAACACTTTATACACAAATTGTACAAGTACAGCTATTCACTGTTGTACATAAATACCTATACACCTATATACTTTCTCATAAACAGCTGCTTATGTATTCGTCCGATTTCGGAGCAGCTCTTCTCGATTCGTGCGAGTTTCGTAGAGTCGTACAATACGTCTAATCGCACACAACGCCGTGTCGAAGACTGCCGAACTGAAACGACGTTAGACGATGCACGGCCTTCAAGCCACACCTCCTTGCCCGTCGGAGTGGGGAGCGTGAGGTTTTTTCGTTACGGAATTTCTAGATTCAGTCCCCGCGCTCAAGGCCCGCGATAGAAGCTATGCAATAGCTTAATAAAATTGAAAACGAACTAAAATGCGTTTAGATTTCAATCCCGTTTAATCTTTAATAATTTTAATTACATAAAACATAAAATTGTGATTGATTCTAATGTTTTTAATTTATTTTATGTATGTCAATTGATACTGGCACTATGAGTCATGCCGTGTAGTACATACTTTAAAAAAATAAGTTAGGTTATTGACATACTCGTTGTTATAAATTTATTGAAAATATTGTTTGATTTCCTCGCATCTTTGGAGAAAGCACTATATTTGCCTCGGCGGGAATGTTCGCTTAATCCAACAAAATCAACTCATTCACAAACTGCTATTTCCCGCCCTCTGCAATGATGTACTATTAAGTTATAGTTGAACATAAATATGATGGAATGTCTGTGTGGTTGCCCAAGTCGCGGCGCAGCAGAGACGAGACAGGCGAATACTCACAATTATCTACCCGTGGCTTGAGCCCCCTTAGTCTTAATTCAAATCTAACCTCAACAGGATCAAGCTTCTCCCAAACTTAAACCCTGGATCCGCCTCTCTGACCTGTGGCATATTTATTTAAAAGTAAACAAGTTTGTTAAATGTATTTTAACTTTACAGCTTTATCGAAGGTGTGCGAAAAAGCTAACTCTGTGAAAACGGCAACAGTTGACGCTCCCACATGGATCCACAAATACATTATCGGAAAGAATGGCTCTAACATTAAAAAGATTACTCAGGACTTTTCCAAGGTGAGTGTCACGTTTATTTCTGCAAGCACAGGCCGCAAAGCATTACAAACATCGTTTCACGAACACTCAGTTTCATTATTAGAAATTGTAATAAACCTTACTAAAATTTACTCATTGCCTATTATGTCCGCCGCCAATAGTATATTGTACTGCTTAAAAGTAGCATGTTTGGAATGTTATGTCTCTTTGATTATCAATTAGTAATTAAATGTTTGTTTTGTAGGTGCATGTTGACATTACGCATTCCGAAGACAAGGTTAAGATCGACGGCCCCCCAGAAGAAGTGGAACGCGCGCAAGTGGAGCTGAATGACTTTGTGCAGAATTTAATCGCAACTCTTACATATGTTGAACTGTCTGTCGATCCTAAATTCTTTAAACATATTATTGGCAAAAGTGGAGCTAACAGTAAGTAAATGCATACATAGGTTACTATTCCTATTTGTAGTGGCTTGGGTGTGGAGCCCTAAACAATCGTTATTCTTGAATAAGTTTTGATAATGATAATAACCATATTATTTATATTTCCAGTTAACAGACTGAAGGATGAGACTGGTGTAGTTATTAATATTATTGAAAATGAAGGAAACAATGTAATTCGTATCGAAGGCAGCCACCAAGGGGTAGCCGACGCAGAAATTAAGTTAAGAGAAATGGTTATGAAATTAGAAAATGAAAGATCAAAGGAAGTCTATGTCGATCATAGGTATATCAAGTCTCTCATTGGAGTAAGAGGAGACAAGATAAAAGAGATCCGCGAGAAATTCGAGCGCGTGCTGATCACTCTACCCGACCAGGGCCAGAAGAGGAGTCCAATCAAACTGAGAGGTCCCCAGGAAGACATCGAAAAATGCGAGAAGCACCTCAACAAGATAATCAAGGAGATCGCCGAATCATCATACGTCCAAGAAGTGCCAATCTTTAAGCAGTTCCACAAGTTCATTATCGGAAAGGGTGGCGCCAATCTGCGTAAGATCCGGGACGAGACGCAAACGCAGATCGACCTGCCGGCTGAAGGTGACGACAGTGACGTCATCACCGTGCGCGGCAAGCGCGAGCACGTCGAGGAGGCCGTCAAGAAGATCCAGCAGATCCACAACGAGAAAGCCAACGTGGTCACGGAGGAGGTCACCATCGCGCCCAAGTACTACAACTCGCTCATCGGCGCCGGCGGCAAGCTCATCCACGCCATCATGGACGAGTGCGGCGGCGTGCTCATCAAGTTCCCCGCCGCCGACAGCGACAGCGATAAGGTCATCATTAAGGTAAATATCTACCTTCATTTTTAACCCCCGACGCAAAAAGAGGGAGTTATAAGTTTCACGCGTCCTCCAATTAATCTGTTTTATGTGATTGGTACCTCTTTATTACATCTGGATCAAATCAATACAAATCTTTATATTTAGTACTTCTTCACGTAACTAATCGCATTGAAATGGAGGCTAGTTATAAAGACGTATAAATAAATAAATAAATAATGTCTCTCCCTACAACACCATAAAATAACTTCTGAGTTTGGTCGATTTCATTCCTACCAACACGTAATTTGATATTTTAATTTGTATAAACAACAGTACAATATAATGTTACATAAATGATATAGCCAATCTTGTTTAACCATGGCACGGTGTACAAATACTGGACGTAAGTAACGTATGATACATTTGTCTCTAGGGCCCCGGCGAGGACGTAGAAAAAGCCAAAGCGCAGCTACTCGCGCACGCGTCCGAGCGCGAGCTCACCTCACACACGGCCACCGTGCGCGCTCGCGCCGAACACCACAAGTTCCTGATCGGCAAGAGCGGCGCGAACATTCGCAAGATCCGCGAGCAAACCGGCGCTCGCATCATCTTCCCCACGGAGAAGGACGAGGACAAAGAAGCCATCTTTATCATTGGTGAGTAACACTTAAGTTGCAGTTTTACACTGTGGATTTCAAACCAATGGATGGGAAAGAGCCTGCTGCTGAATTCCAAGTCATATTAGTGCTACGGTTATCGCGAAGTCTCATGTTCTGCCGACGACGGTTCCGGAAGTTAAGGGTCGCCAGAATCCTTGACTCTCCATACAAACGTAGTTTGGTTCTCATTTTAAAACGACATGCTAGAATAACGTAACCCTCCTTGCGTCGTGTTCTCGATTGCTGAGAGTCGTTAACTCCCCGATGTGAAGTTAGTCTTTTCCGCACTCTCTCCATCTACCCAGCTTCACGGCGAAAATGTAACGAAACGTCACGTAAAACTTGATGATAAAACCTATCGTGCTAGGGCATCTGTTCCGGTCCTTAGCAGCGTGGTGTACTTTTATCTCAAGTTGGTATCCAGTGTCGAGCGTATTTGATCGGCCCATACACAATGGGATTCGCCATATCTAGGCCAAAATAGTTACTGTTGCTAGATATTAAGTCTGTCTTGGAAGTAAGCAGCTGCTTCCGCAAAAGCTAGTTCTTACGTCTATCTTAATATTACTAGCGCAACCCGAACTACTTCAAGATGCAACTGTGATAAGTTGATAACACGCAAAGTAGACGTCTATTAAACAAGTGAAATCAAAAGATTTTTCGAAAAACCCAATTTCTTTTTTGCAAACATTATAGTCTATGCTCAAACAATTAAGAGGAATCCAACAACACCTCATATGTCGTTATCCGTCAAACGGTTTAGGCTGTAGGGCGTGCCAAAGAATAAGACATACAATACACACATACATACATATGCTCGAAAAACATAACCTTCCTCTCCTTTGTCAGTCGGGTAAAAATGGAACCCTATTTAATATTGGTTATGTTTGGCACAGGACGTGAGGAGCAGGTGGAAAATGCGCGCAAACAGCTAGAAGCGGCCGTGGCTGAGATCAGCAACGTGGCCGAGAGTGAAATGGCGGTGGCGCCGCG
Source organism: Epinotia nisella (assembly GCA_932294315.1). Taxonomy (NCBI): domain Eukaryota; kingdom Metazoa; phylum Arthropoda; class Insecta; order Lepidoptera; family Tortricidae; genus Epinotia; species Epinotia nisella. Next base: position 11,691,187 of record OW028679.1, on the reverse strand, counting down.
TCATCACAGGCACTTCGTCGCTCGTCGCGGAGAGGTACTATTACATTTCATTACAAGCTTTATAAAAACATGCCTTATGAGTTCGTTTGTTCATTCGTTCGTTATGTGAATGTGATATGCAAATACCACCCTTAGTGTCCCGTAGTCCAATTTAATTGAAATTTGGTACACTTGTTGATAGTACCATAAAGCTGATTTAAAGGAATAATTAAGTGTCGTATTTTGCTACGGAACACTAAAAAGTACCCTCGCCAATGAAAGCTTGTGCAATTTTTTTTTATAGAGACATCTTTATTTTCCTGATTTTATGATAATACCTATCATGCCCTGATTATACATAACGAGTACAGTGCCGATGAGTTTAAACTCGTCAAGTCCTTATAGAGTGCTTAACCTAGAAAAAGAGCTGCTTGGTCTGAGCATTTTAACAGATTCGAAATCCAGATGGACTAAGTATATTTAATTTTTGAATTGCTAGGTGCTGCGCCGTATCGCCGACGACTGCGGAGGCGTGCAGATCTCGTTCCCGCGCCAGGGCGTCAACAGCGACCGCGTCGTGCTCAAGGGACCCAAGGACTGTATCGAGGCAGCTAAACTCAGGATCGACGAGATCATTGAGGATTTGGAGGCTAAGGTCAGTTCTTATTATCTAAAGTGTCTGGTAACTGATAAGAATTTCCGAAAGTTCGCTATCGAAAGCATAATCTCAAAAGAAGTTGAATTAAACCCTCAATAATATTCACTTGACACAACTTGATCACCGTTTGTATTTCCATCTTTTACATGTTGGGACTCACGCTTTTCTTTTATTGAATATAATTCTCTTTTCAAAGACTGGTACGAGTATAAACCTACCTGGCTTTGAATTTTGCCTGAAATTTCGGTTATCGTAGCCTTAACCTAAGCAGGTGAGTGGTTTAGTGGAAAAACAATGAACGCGAATAAATCTTAGTACTGGAAGACCGCGCTTAGCCCGGCGTCGTGAGTGAAAACACGTAGAAAACAAATTTTCCTGAAAATGAGACCAAGCTAGATCGATTTTTCGCCCCTGTAAACCTCAGCCATCAAAATCGTTAGAACCATTTTATTGACAAACAAATAAATATGCAAATGTTGTTCATTTAATAGTACAGGATAGGAGATCGATGTCACATGTCGTAACTATCTCCTTTTGTTACAAGGTTACGATCGAATGCGTGATCTCTCAAAAACACCACCGCACCGTCATGGGCGCGCGCGGCTCCAAGGTGAAGGACATCACGGCCGAGTTCGACGTGCAGATCAAGTTCCCCGAGCGCGACACGGCCGAGGCCGCCGACGTGCCCGTGCGCAGCGGCGACGACGAGTCGGCCAACGACGTCATCCGCATCACTGGCAGGCCCGAGAACTGCGAGGCGGCCAAGAAGGCTCTGCTCGAACAGGTAACGTGCCCTTCAAACTTTCCCAGTGCAACGCCGTACGTATGGCAACGGCGACGAGTCTGCCAACGACGTCATCCGCATCACTGGCAGGCCCGAGAACTGCGAGGCGGCCAAGAAGGCTCTGCTCGAACAGGTAACGTGCCCTTCAAACTTTCCCAGTGCAACGCCGTACGTATGGCAACGGCGACGAGTCTGCCAACGACGTCATCCGCATCACTGGCAGGCCCGAGAACTGCGAGGCGGCCAAGAAGGCTCTGCTCAAACAGGTAATGTGCCCTTCAAACTTTCCCAGTGCAACGCCGTACCTATCGCAACGACGACGAGTCTGCCAACGACGTCATCAGCGTCACCAGCAGACCGGAGGAATGCAAATTGGCCAAAAAAGCTCTACTCGGTAAACATCCCCTACAAATATTGAGTCTATCGGGTTAGTCTATCTTTCTCTCATATATTCTCATTGAGTTGACTTTTCCATTTGGCATGGTCTTCAGCATACTTACGCTATTGTGAGCCCATTAACACCACGTATGCATCCCTAGTGACTTCAAGTCAGCATTTCTTGTGGTTTCTACTTTTACTGAGACATTTTGGATATACCTATGTTCTCCATGAGCCTAGTACTATGGAATAGGGTTACTTTAGGAACAACCCTCCTTTCCTTCGGCAGTCGGGTAAAAAATGGGGCTACTTTGATCTTTGTTGAATTCAAGAATGTAGTATAAAAGTAGAACTATTTAAAATTAAAATAGATTTAATCAAGTACATAGTAAGATAGTATAGTAATTTATTCACTGCCATAAAAAAAACCCGATTTGAACAAAGTCGCCCCTCGAATCATTCCGCTATAGTATTTCGTAAAACGTGGCCGCATCAATAGTAGTAGGGGAGCTCAAGCGGGAAAATTTAGACTTAAGTCTCTCACAGACTGGCGCGACCTGGCCGCGACGGTCAATAGTAAACTTGTCATTCGCTGTCAAATTTACTACGCCAGTGTGGTACATGCTTTACTCGAGCGTCGTTGAGACGATATAGATTTTGAAATATTAGATAATAGAATATAAGAAAAGTTATATAATGTATGTCTTTTATATTGGGGGAAGCATCTACAGATAAAAATAAACAATCATCAATAAACATCGAGCGCGTCAGATTTTGATAGTGTATACGCCCCACGTGGCTCTGATAACGAAGGTATGTTAATCTGAAGGTTTGGATAGTGGGGGTGGCCATGCGGTAGGGTACTAGTAAGTATGAACGACGAAAAAAATATACTCGAACGCGTCAGAAATTTATTACACGGGACGTTAAGAAGACCCGAATGACGCTCCCATTCACCAATCTGACAAATTGGACGAGACGCGAGCGCGTAGCATCTTTTTTGATGACTAATAGACCCGCGATCATATATAGAGGCTTTATAAAATGGTGGAGGTACTGAACAAGGCATCCCTCAAATGATATTCTGCCGCGCTATTCATATATATATAGTACATCCTAAAACTCCCGCTTGGGGTCCCCTGCTATAGGTGTGTAGACTAAGATTTATTTACGATGGCATTCGAACTAGTTTTTGGAGAGGAAGAAATGCTTGTATGGGAGCAACTACAATTAAAGAACGTAAATACCCAAAAAAATTGAGACAAAGATTGACCTCGCTGGCGGCAGCCCAAAACTTTTCATACTAATTGAGATAAAAGTATGACGTCACAATCTGCTATTTGTACTAATCGTTGTATGGAAAATGTAAAAGGGACGGGCGTAATCATGAACTTCCAAGACCTGTAAATTTAGCCCTGCATTTTGGGATCATAAATGGCACCTTCTTGTAATCAGTCATTAATTTAGTAATACATGATACAAATACGTAATTTAATAAAAATACAATAAACAACATGTCACTAGGACCAAATATTTTAGAATGTCATGTTCATGTGTTGCATAATTTGCTTATACTAAGAAGGCATGTCATTGAAATATTCTTGAATGAAGTAATAGGCTAAGTAGATGCTAAAAAGTTATTACCCCGAAATATTACGCCGAATCTTAAAGTAGCGTTTATAATGTGACATATGTGTGGCACAGTAAGCACGGCTGATAGGTTTTAATTGCGTAGCTACTTAAATTGATTGAGTTGCGTACATATATTGGGAAGTATATTCTTCCATGTCAGACTATTCCTAAAAAATCCATTTTAATTTGATTTATTGTAATCCTAAAAATTGAGTAAAGTCAGTTTCATTAATTCTTTGGTCTTAGTAAGATTAGTTAATAATTTTCGTGATTTATATTTTCTCGTAGGTAGTACATGCACGTCTGTCTCTGTAAATGTGCTATCATCGGCGAATAATATAATCTTGGGTCATAGTGTTTATTCATATAATAACTCCGACGCACTGCGTGTCCTTGATACTTTTGGCTGTTGATATTGTCTGGATATGTATTTATGCAGCTGTTCATATTTTCCGTTCCTATTGACCACGGCACCATTCGACTTTTAATATACCTAAAGTGTGTAATAAAGTTAAAGAGAATTGGTCGAAATAACAATACTAAACTATTCATAATACAAATGTATTCCGCTCATTAATAATGATGAACAATTTACGCAAGATTTACGTTGTGAATTATGTATTTTTAGCTTATTCAAAGTCATTATTATTCCATTGACATACGGAATCATACTGTATGTTCTGCAAAGATATGAAAGGTATGTTGATATCATTGACTACTTTCCTAAAAAAAATATTTAGTCCGTTAGTTAGATTATCAAAACATATTGGACACATATTTTTTTATTTTGTGAATCAAACAAAAAATGATGAAGCTATAGCCCGTTAAAGTTCCGCGTGACGTTACATTAGCACAATCTGACGTCACGCGGAACCTTAACGGGCTATATCTGCAACATTTGTTGTATGATTGACAACATAAAAAATACGTGTCCAATATTTTTTGATAATCTAACTGACGGACTAATTACAATTATTTTTTTTTTACCCAGGAAAGTACCCAATTGTTACCAAAACCAATGCTGCAGCACCGTGGCTATAATAAATCATTAATTACAAATTATGTAGTTCTAGACTGCGTCAAAAAAGGACGGAGCCAGGGGGCTGTTTCGTATGAAAAGGATATTAGGAGTTTTAATCTAATTTCTATACATCGAATTGTATAATTATGTGGGCATGGATCTTTGCAGTCCTTGACTCTGAATTACCACGATAACGCCGCTTTTTTTAATTCGTAACCGCATATTTCACGTGATAGCCTACTGCGATAAGGTTTAAATACCTAAAATATTTATCAATTAAAGTTACACTGGTCATGTTTTACTGGTTATATATATGTTCCCTATGTATTTGAACGGAATAATCTGAAATTGAAATTAAAATCCGATAATTTACCCCAGCTATCGGTCGTTGATTGCTCTCGTGTGCCCTGACTACTACAACTTTAGGCGATCGACGGCTTTTAAATCTAACAGGAGCAGCCATACGTTCTGTTACTGGAGAGCCTCAAGGGTTTTCCACTATACCACCATTACCCTTATTACTACATGAGCACACACACAAAGCTATGTTAATGTTATGTGAATTTGTATACACCTACTGAACCTTTTTTTTACTTGGGGAAATGCCTTAACGAATCTCGCTTAGCAGGGGAACTATGGCGGGTTACACTGGCTCCCGGGAACCCCCTGGACTTCCGTCTAACTAAAACCATCAAGGTATGCCCTCTATGGCGTCATGCGGCCCTCACTACTGAGGCAAAATCTCCCCCTCCCGTCGTAAGTGCGGGGTGACACCACTCGTTTCCCGACCAAAGGACATCTACGCCACTAGAGGGTGAAATATACCAACTGACCCTGACCTGACAGTTTGAGGTGGATTAAGAAACGAAACAAGCAGTACTTTTGAGACTTGAGCTTAGCCTCGGCAGAAGATGGTAGCATGTAAAACATACATAAATCAAAATATATTAAAGGTCAATGATGACACGATGTTACAAGTCAAGTTAACAAGATAAATAAACGATAATAGGTTGTTTCCAGTTTTCATGTGCATGGTACTTTAGGAAACTCGTCGCCACTGTACAGAGTTAGGTCTAGAGTTAGCCATATTGTAGCCTATTCTTAAATACGGCGGGAAGTATCCGAAATGCGTTGCACAAAATGTAAGCTCCTGGCAGAATACCAGCTAACTGGCTAGCCACATCATTATGCTGAGCCAGCGCCTATTCTATGCCACGACACATGGTTTGTGTATTTAACTTTAGTTCTAAGCTGCATGCCTCTCTTTAATTTTGTACCATGTATGGTGTGGAAAAGAATAAAGAATCTATCTATCCAAATAATTGAATAAATTCAATGAAAAGTTCCATTGTAGTAGCAATATTAATGAGGGTGTATCATGTCAGGTGCCGATCACCATCGACGTGGAAGTGCCCAACGAGCTGCACAGACTGCTGGCGGGCCAGAAGCGGCGCGAGCTCATGCAGACCTACGACGTGCACATACTGCTGCCGCCCAACGACGAGCCCTCTGACATCGTTAAGGTAAGCTTACTAAACACCGTGGTCCTATCCCAGATCATTTTACAGTGTACAAGTCGACAGAATTATTTCATTGTAGCCAGTATAAAAAAGTTGTAAAAAAATATTGCTATAAATCAGATTACGCCATTTAAAATAACAATAACAATAAGTTTCTAAACATAACTAACGAAATTACCAGGTCAAAAGAAACGAGTTTCGTTTCTAGACTTTTTTGCCAAGCTGTATATCGTTGTTAAGTTAATATATTGTTTTTTTAATGAAAAGCACTATATCTGCCTCGGCAGGAATGGCAATTCGTAGATTCGTATCTATTGTCGATTCATCCGCGAGTTGCTATTTTCCGGCCTCTGCATTAATGTACTATTACTGATACAGGTTACTGGAACGCCTACAAATGTTGAGAAAGCAAGAGAAGCACTGGCCGAGAAAATCGTCGAAATGGAGAAAGAAAAGGAAGACAGAGCCTTAAGGTACAGAGTACTAACAAAATCATACATTTAAATGCAAATGGTACGCGTATGCTACTACTGTTACTAGCGGCCTCTCACAATAGCGAGTAGTTGCGCGTCGTGACAAACATTTGTTTAAAGCAGACGTCACATTGCAGAGTGTCGTCTTTGCCCTCATGCATATGGATTAAGGCCGAGTAATGGAACAATCTGCATAATGCTTAAATTCTAACTTTACTCGTATTTTGTAACCACTGTTTTTTTTTCTTTGTAAAATATGAATAACAGAAACGCTGATATGCTACTACATTACATTCGTTTGTGGTATCACCTACTTAGGTTTTTTGAATTCATCATAAACATTATAAATGATGTATTCAAAGTACTGTATTACTATTTATAATGAATAGATATCTTTATAATATTTGGGGGGACGATCATACATAAACATATCTAATTCAACAGCAAGTTCAATAAGAATAGTTTTATGGGTATTTCACGACGATATGCATACTGAAATACATAGAAAACCATCTTATTTAGATAACTTCACAAAGTATAACAGGAAAATATATCTTATAAGGAAATCGCCTGTTTAGGCATAAAAATGAAAAAGATAAATTTATTTTAATTTCGTAGTAATTTAGTCGGAATCAGAATATTTATTTTATTAAACATAGTTACAGTGAAAGATGTTACATGAACAGATATATAGAGCACTATGTTTTACCCGCATTGCAGGTGTACAAAAAATCATTGCATGCAGTTGATGCAGTTACGCAATAAGCAAGTCATTCACTTATGCAACTAAAATAAAGCATTAATACAATAATAATCAAATCAATAGCTACACTAGTACTACCATATCAATACAAAGTTGTGGCATCATTATCAAAGTCATTTATTGAATAGTAGCATTTGTCAATAAGGAATAAAGTCAACTGTTTTTTGAAATTAAATATGTCAAGCGATATAATTTTATCTGGAATTTTATTATATACTCTCGATGCCATATCTAAGACACTTTTCCCCATCAGCGCCGTATTGCAACATTCCAGAGTTTTTATTTTGTGTTTGTATTGTTGCCGTGTTGGAAGCCTCCGGCCTTGTGAGACGCTCATGAATAAGTCGGGGTTAGACTTGACAAAAGTTAGTCTTATTGTTGTTTAAATTATTTATTCCGAAATTGTCCATTCAACCTTAACATTAAATCTCAAATTAATTCCAGCTTGGTAATGCTAGACCTAAATTGTACAATGGACTTCTTAGATACATCCTCACTTATCTATAATAGTAGTGAGCCAACTAACAAGGTCAGGCGAAACATCACAAAAACACGTCGTAACTTACCTGAATGTACGACAGGTCATACGAGCTGAAATTCAAAGTCGACCCCGAATACCATCCGCTGGTGATCGGCAAGGGTGGAGTCGTGATCACGAAGATCCGTACGGACTACGGCGTGCAGATCAACCTGCCCAAGCGCGGCGAGGCCGACGATGACGTCATCACCATCCAGGGCTACGAGGACAAGGCGCATCAGGCCAAGGACGCTATCATGGCCATTGTTCATCAGCTGGTGAGTCATATATGCATACATGCATAGCTTATTCAGTTCATTACACAGAGTATATATTTATTCAGTTCATTACATAGAGTAGTGGTTGTCTATTGTTAGACACGAGTTATACAGAGTGTCCGGTAATTAATGGTCAACCTTCTAACCGCGAATAGGGCACCTTCGCCTGATCCAGAATATCGACTTTAAGGTTTAGTAAAAGTCCTCTCCCTACGGTCGGCCGTCTATACTTACTAGCCCGCCCGGCAAGCCCTTTTCACGGCCTTAGTGCTTTTCTCAAACATAGCAATGAAATAAAAAAATACGTCCGTATTTCGCGTGTGTAGTGTTCGAATAGACCCTATTAGGGCCATTATACACAACCTGATAATAAGAATCTTAATTTCTATAATAAATAAAATAAATGCAGAGGATTTTAAATATTGTCTATGGTCTCTGGTGACTAACGTATAGACAATATTTTAAATTTATTCATTAACACATTGAATAATACAGATTTTTATTCTTAATATCAGTTCGTGTGTAGGTAATAGGCATTAACTCGGATATTTTTGGTCCGATAAGCATTCAGCCACTAGAAAAAAATAAAAATAAAATAAATTAGCTGAACTTCTTTTCATGAACACAGACGCCATGTTAACATTAAAATTAAGAAAAAATTACTTCTTGGCCTAGCCCTTCAATTTTGTATGAAAATTCTTTACAGTTTTCTTGAGTTATTCCGCCCGTAACGTGATACTTTGAAGCCTGTTATAACGCACGCAATGACGACATTTCATTGCATGTTTGAGAAAAACTATTAACTAAATCACACCTAAATGTGACATCACGACTTGGCGAATAAATGGTGGCTTTTCCGCTTTGAGTATTAAGCCACTGGAGATGCCATGACGTAAACTCTTCGAACAAATTTTTTCGCCACTTTTGGCGGGGGGCGAGGTAAAACACGTATAGCACACCACCAAAAGAGGAATAACTCAACAGACACAAGTTTTGCTGTTGCGATAAACGCACACTACAAAAAAATTCAACACATCAAAAATTACACGCACACAGACAGAGTTTTCACGTAACTGATGCAGCATACATGCGAACAAGTTAGTGATGGGACACATCGAAGACATCTGAAGAATGAGTCAAATTAGTTTGATGAATGAACTGAATTATCTTATACTATTTATTATTAAATTGTAAAAGTGAAAATTCTGTCCATTGAAGATACTACCCAAAAAAATGTTTGTTTGTATATATGTCTGTCTGTAATTATGTGCCCTAGTGTCCTTAGCCCTCTCGCACAGTTAAACTGTGGAATGAACTCTCGCCCGCGGTTTTCCGGGCTGACACTTATTGATTGGTATTTGCAAGAACCTATGTATATGCAATTATATTTTAATAAGGCTCAGCTTTCACCACATTTATAAAGTTACTTCAAAACATAAATGAGCAAAGGGAAAGCAATAAAATGAATTGTTAATTTTATTAGAATTACCACATATTTATTAATTTAAATTCTCTGGTAGGGTTTTTAAGACCCGCTTAAGACTTTTATTAATTAGTATTTTTATTGATTTTTAAAATGAATAAGTTTATTGTACACGTAATCATTTTTGTAGCTTTCCGGAGTAAAGTGCTCCGAACAGATAACACTTGTACGTGTAGGTTTCCAAGAATAATTTTCGTAATTACAAATTGTTCTCCATTTCTCCTTTATATAGGGATCTTTTGGAAATCTAAAAGGACATACAATTATATTAAATAAAGTATAATACTATAAATAATAGTATATGAATAACACATACACTCATAGTCCCGCACTAAATGTATTCCTTTAACCTAGATTTTTTTTTGCCAATAATTCATTTCTTTTTAAGACTAAATTTCAACATCGTAAGTCCAGAGAAAAGTAATTTTTCTGATTCACCTTACAAGATTTAAATGTAACATACATCTATCTATACCTACTATTTAATTCAATATATATCTTTATTTTTATTAAGTTTGTAATGCTTTGGCGTAAGCTGTAATTACAAATTATACTTTGGTGAATAAATAAATAAATAAAATAAATAATATCTAATAAAAAAACTGACTATTAAACAAACTGCAGTGATTGAATGAATGAATGATAAATTCAAATGTTGAGTCGCCTTTCTTACTTTATCACATCCCTAAAGACCGATTCGAACCCTTACCACTATAATCATGTTTACGTTCTGTCGTTAACGTATCGCTAACGGTATTTTCTTTAAATGGAGATTGTACTTCAATACACATTTAATAGTTAGTAAAAATACTTACCTATGATAGGAAACGTGAACTTGTTGCGAATTTGAGCTGTCAGATCACCTTTTACATGATAATATTGCACAAGTCACCATTTTTCGAGAGAAACGTCACGCGACACGGAACGATACAAAATGACGGTGAAGCGACTTTAAGTAGTTTTATATAACGTGGTTGAACAGTTGACCAATGTACTTTGCCGGAGGGGGTCGCCTGTCTATGACATCTCCAGTGGCTTAATACTCAAAGCTTTTCCGTAAAATATTGCGTTTAGGTACTCACATACTTGTTATATATCATCGTTTTTTTTTTACATAAGAACCTTATTGATAGTCTTTCAATTACTTTTAGACGATAAAAAAATACATATTTTTTTCGAAATTCTTTGTTTGGCTTTCTTAATTTGGCGAGTAAATGGTGGCTTTTCCGTAAAATATTGCGTTTAGGTACTCACATACTTGTTATATATCATCGTTTTTTTTACATAAGAACCTTATTGATAGTCTTTCAATTACTTTTAGACGATAAAAAAATACATATTTTTTTCGAAATTCTTCAATGCCATTAACGACTTTTATTATGACATTTTGTAAACTTTCTTGAGATAATTTAATGGTTAATCCATAAACCAACATGGTTGTTTTATTCCATATAATGACCCTTACGATCCTGTGCTATACATTTTACCTTAAGGGCCAGCCTAAAGAAATAATAACAACGCAAAAACTTGACCGTCCCAACACTCGTGATGCTTACCAAACGTTAGGTTGACATTGAACATTTTACTAGGACAACCAATACCGCGAGGAAGTGGACATCGACCCGCGAGTGCACCGACGGCTCATCGGGCAGCGCGGCAAGAACATCCGCAAGATAATGGACGAGTACAAGGTGGACATCCGCTTCCCGCGCCAGGGCGACGACAGCGTCGTCGTCATCACCGGCGACGAGGACAACGTGCTCGACGCCAAGGACCATCTGCTCAACGTGGCCGAGGAATACGTAAGACGATCGCGCTTTCATTATTATAATTATTCATTTCATTCAGGCATCCAAGGCCGGGTAACAAATACCTTAATACATACTATTATTATAATAGCTAATTTTAAAGATATCATCTAGGCCAAGTTTTTGGGAGATTTTTTTCCCGGTGAGTGTATGTTATCCGGAGTGTGCTCTTTGAAATACGCCGACAAAAACACGCGTGCAGCTAGTGAAGAAAATAAATCAAAAGCTACTGATAAAGGCAAAGGAACTTTAATGCCATTTTAAGTAAATAACTAAATTAGGTCATATCACGCTTTATTTAGTTTGACAATTTTAGCTAAAAACTGCAAGGTCAGTAGGTAATTATGTGCAATATATCTATATTTATCTATTAGTACCTGCGAGAAAAAAAATATTTTGCTGGAAATGAGACCTAGTTAGATCGCCCCCCTAACAGGCTGTTATTCGCTACGCGCTTATGCGCCTCGCCCCACGCGTCACGCCCAACGAAACTAGACCTCTACCTACGCTCGGTTACTACGAATTGCAGCGTCAAGATATATTTGTGGGTGAGCGTTGAGGTGAGCTTAAAACGAGTCACAGAACAGGGGGGCAGGGTTCTGTGTCGTAAGTCTCATCGTTAGAACTGTTTTTGAGAACCCAATTTACAAACAAATAAATATACATATAAATGTTGCACGTTTAATTGTGTAGCACGAAAGAGTACTCTGCTCTCTGACAAGTGAGGGTCGTCCTAGCTGTTCATGGTTTGTGTTCATTTAATTGGGTATTTTGTAAACAATACGTGATGAAATGTTTCTCTCCCGTCAGTTGCAAGACGTGTCGGACCGTTACACGCGGCCCGCGGCGCCGTCGCTCGGCGACTTCGGCGAGGCGCTCGCCAGCGAGCCGTTGCCGCCGCCGGCGGGGGCGGCGGGGGCGGGGGGCGCGGGGGGCGCGGAGGGCGCGGGCGGCGCGCCGGCCGGCTTCGTGGTGAAGGGCGGGCCGTGGGAGCAGCGCGCGCCCGACACGGCGTCCACGCTGGACTTCCCGACCATGCCGGGCGCGCCGCGCGCCGCGCCCGCGCCGCCGGCCGCGCCCGCCGCCGCCGCCTGGGGCCCGCGCCGCTAGTGCCCGACCATGCCGGGCGCGCCGCGCGCCGCGCCCGCGCCGCCGGCCGCGCCCGCCGCCGCCGCCTGGGGCCCGCGCCGCTAGTGCCGTCCCGTTCTACGAGTCACTTTCCTTTACATTAGTGACTCCTGTGACGGCCGTCGCTCGGGGCCGCCGTCCGTGGCGTGGCTCCGGCGTTCCGTCTCCGTCGCGTCTGTGCCGTAACGAGCGGTAATTTTTTGTTCTAAAAAGATTTACACGAAGAAGGAGCGTAACTGATATAATCGAATGTTATTTACGTATAATTATGTATTTTGTTCATAGTATAGAACGATTATTATTATCATCGATTAATATAAAATCTGGTATTTTCGACTCCCCGAAGGCCGCGACGCGATCGGTCGGCCTATTTCGACTGCGCGGTCGCACCGGGCCACCATTACATTAGATTAGCTGTCATAATTTAGGCGACAATCTATTTTTACGCATCCAGTGAGATTGCTGCATTTTCCGATAATTCATTTTCGTTCCGAACTTTAGCAACGAAATTGGCTGATCGATTAGTTATTATTTTATCGTATTTGTATATGCATGATGTTAATTTTAATGAATTATATACCATACAATGTTATGATGGAAGATGCCATTTGACTAAGTTAATATCCTATATTTTCTGATAAAATGTACCCGTTTTTAAGAGTCCTCTGAACCGCCTTGTGCTAAGCTAGGGTGGATTGCAAAAAATTTTTGCATAGTTTAAAGCCTTTCTAATCTACGCTTTAACTTCTTTCCGTTGTGTAACGACAATTACCCATACATTTAATATGGGTAACTTTCGTTACACAATGCAAAAAAGTTAAAGCTTAGATTAGATTAAGGCCTTAACTATGTATAATTTTTTTGCAATCCACCCCTATCTTATTGATATACTAATTATTAACGCAGCTGACTTTCATACCATGTTGGATAATTTTAAGTATTAAAAACTATGCCTATTTTATTTACATGTGTTTGTAAAACAATGCAAAAAAAAGTAAAGCTATAGCTATAGGTAGTCAACGATATATTCCATGATGTTGTTTACTCGCACGTGGCACTCGCGTCGTTCTGGAGGATCCTTAACATAGGTATCATGGTTTGTCCTAGTTGAGTGCATAATTTAAATGTTTCTGTGTACTTATTGTTTAAAATTATAATAAAATGTCTATTTTTTTCATAATAATTTTCATATCTTATTTTTTCTATACTATGTTTTGTAAGTGTTGCCTATAACAATAAATGAATCAGTAATATAAATAACTCAAGAATGAATATTTTTACAAAGTAATTTGTACATAGCAAATTGTGTTTGAAATATATTAATAAATCTTTTACAAGAATTGAATTGTTGTTTTCTTTCTCAAATACGTACCTGTAGTTGGATATAGTTAATATTTTGGCCATCATCGGTAAATGAGGTGAGGTTTGGATTCGCTTTTTACTCTTTCTACGGCACAGTGGTTAATATTCGAACGTAGGGAACGCTGGTAATCGTTATAGATATTTATTGTACAATAAATATCTATATTAATAATTCCGTCGAGGGGTACGGTAGACCCGATCGAGACCTGTCTCAAATTAAAGAACGTATAAAAATAACGGTTTCGAATCGACAACATAAATCCGCAAAATTCGGATTGTCGCATATTTTGCATTAATTTGATGACAAAATATTTGAGTGACACTATACTAAATCAATGACAACCGTTGGACTTCTTCCTTTGGGGCTTCCTCAAAGGGAAGGTCTATGCCAAAAAACCTCAATTTCAACAAAACAATGCGTTTTCTTAAAAAAATATGTCAGTGACTATTGGGACAGCCTTTATTTAATGTAGACGCGTAAAAGGTTTTTAAAGAAAAGAGTGTATAAACATCAAATTTCCTTCCTAAAAAACTTTATCCTGACCCCTTAAAAAGTCATGCACTGCGGCGGTCACTGCGTCATCATCTTCAAATTTCTGGACTCTGAGATGTTTCTTTAACCGCGGAAATAGATAGAAATCACTATTTTTATTTTTTTATTTATTATTGATGTTTGTGGGCCTTTAATGTGCCGCTTCGACCAGTGAGTGATCTATTGTGGCAGCCCTTTCTTGTTTATAGTTCACCGTTAAAGCCCGTTGCCTCCAGGAAATTCCAGATTCTTTGGGCGGTGATATGTTGTACCTCTTCTGGGTGCATGATGTGCCGCCCTAGGTAGGTACTTCTTTTTTGCATGAGTGGTCCGCAGGAGCAGAGAATGTGCATTGCTGTCTCCTCTGTCTCCTGGCAGAACCTGCAAGTTGCGTCTTGTTTCATACCCATTTGCAATGTCCTGTCAGGATTCTCGTCACTGCGCAGGTTTTGTGCCTTTTGAGTTGTAATAGCTCTTTAGACAGTTTACTATTGAACCCTTTAATTAAGGCTTTAGCCTGTTTTTGTCCTTTGGCGGACATCCACAGCTTGATTGCCTCTGATTTTTCTGTGTTACTTAGCAGAGAATATGCTTTCCGTTTTGTGATACCACAGAACGGTTCTGGGCCGACCAGGGTTGTTTCTGCGCCCTTCCTTGCAAGTTCATCTGCTTTTTCGTTCCCTACAATATCGGAATGCCCTGGTACCCATCTAAGTATGACTTTTTTGGAGTTAGCCAGGGTGTTTAAATTGTTTTTACAATTCTGGACTAGTTTAGAGTAAGACTCTAAGGATTCTAGTGCCAGCAGAGCAGCTTGACTGTCTGAGTTGATGTAGATGTGTTGGTTCTTTTGGTTTCCTTCAAGGTTGATTTCCACGCATTTATTTATTGCGAAGACTTCAGCCTGAAAGATTGAGGCCTCTTTCCCCATGCTGACGCTAGCTTTGAGCTTTGGCCTCTCACCATAAATACCGCACCCTACATCATCACCTTTTTTTGAGCCATCTGTATACCAAATGTGGCTTCCCTCCTTGAATTCCATTTGGTCGTTTATCCATTTGTCTCTCGGAGGTATTTCCACTGTATACAGTTTAGTGAATTTGCATTCCACGTATGTGTCGTCTGTGGGCATGCTTAGGTTTTTATTATCAAAAACAAGTGCCTCAAGTTTGATTAGCGCTTGAGAGCGCCATTTTGGCCTTGTTAGTAAGCATATCCTGTAGATGCACTGCTTCGCCTCCTTTTGCACTTGCAGGTGGAGTGGAGTTAAGTCGAGCAGTGCATCCAAGGCTGCCCCCGGTGTTGAGCATAAAGCTCCTGTTGCTGTTAAGCAGGCTGTACGCTGTAGGCTGCTTAATTTTGTGATGGCTGTCTTTTGGTTGGCTTTGTTGCACCAGACTGCAGAGGCGTATGTGATTACTGGCCTCACTATCGCTGTGTAGAGCCACATAGCAATTTTGGGTTTTATGCCCCATCTTGCTCCTGCCATTCGACAGCAAGTCCACATGGCCATTTTTGCCTTTTGTATTATTTTATTCAAATGAGCGTTCCAAGTTAGCTTTTGGTCAAAAGTAACCCCTAGGTACTTAACCTCATTTGAGTAGGATATTTCCTGTCCATTCAGTTTTAAATAGTTTGGCAAGCTTGTCTAGTTTCCTTTTTCTTGTAAAAGGCACTAGTACGGTTTTGCTCGCATTGATAGACAGGTCGTTTTCTTTGCACCATTTGTTTATGGTATTAAGCGCTCCTTGCATTAGATTTGAAATTGTGTGGAGGCTTATCCCTGTGTGTCATAGTCTAGGTCCTTCATAGTTGCAAGGAGTTGGTCCACTGCTAGGGTCCATAGTGGTGGGGATAGTACGCCTCCTTGTGGACATCCTCTTGTGGTGTAGAATGTATGCTCAATTGCATTGAGGGTCAGAGTGACTATTCTATTTGAGAGCATGCTCAGGACCCATCTGATGGTGTTTTCATCCACGCCCTTTGATGCCAACCCCCTAAGGATAGTATCTGTGGGTGTATTGTCGAAAGCACCCTCAACGTCAAGGAATGCACATAGAGCTGTTTGCTTATCCTCTAGGGTTCTTTGCACTTTGTCGACCAGATCTAGTAGTGCAGTTTCCGTAGATTTCCCCTTCTGGTAAGCATCTTGGTTCAGACTTAATGGTCTGAGTACCAGATATTTTGTTCTAATGTGCTGATCAATGACTCTCTCCATTGTTTTAAGTAGGAAAGATGATAGACTGATTGGTCTGAAGGATTTGGGCTGTGAGTAGTCCTTTTTCCCTGCTTTTGGTATAAAGCGTATCTTGACTCTAGTTCATTGTTCTGGTATGGTACCCCAAGCAAAGCTAGCTCGGAATATTCTTACCGGGTGCAGAAGGACTAGGTGTTGTCCTTGCTGCAGTAATGCAGGAAAAATGCCGTCCTCTCCCGCCGATTTAAATGGTTTGAATTTTTTAAGTGCCCATATAACTTGGTTTGGCCTGAAAATGTTAGCGGCCAAATTCCAGTCGTTGTTATGTGCCCTACGGGCTTGTGTGCTCCTTTGGGTGCATAACTGGGTATTACTGGTGGGGTACGAACCTGGGAAGTGGATGGTTCTGAGCAAGTCCATTGTTTCCACTTCCGTGGTCGTAAAGCTGCCATTAGGTCTCTTAAGTAGACCTAGGTAATTTGTTGGTGTCTTGGAGAGAATTTTGTGAATTCTCGCTCCTTTATGTGTTTGGGCGATTTCTTTACAGAACTTTCGCCACGACTTCCGTTTGGATTTTCTGATCTGTTTGTTATATTCAGTTAAAGCTCTACCATACCTTTCCCACTCGTTTGGTCTGGTTGAGTGATTGAATATGCGACGGGTGGATACACGGAGCTTTTCCAGCCTTTTGTTCCACCATGTCGTAGTGTAGTTTGTGTTTGATTCTCGCAATGGGCAGCTCTGTTCGTAGGCCTTGCAGATGCCTTTGGATAGTTGGTTTACTGCTATGTTGAGGGAATCTGGATTTTTAACATATTTTGGGATATCCTTTAGATGGTCTTCCAGGTAAGCTCTGTACGCTTCCCAGGACGTATCTTTTGGATTTCTCCGTGTTTGTGGTTCCATATCTAATGGGCCCTTTACGCCGAATATAATATGTTTGTGGTCCGACATTGAATTTTCGCAACTAACGTGCCAGTTACCTAGGCAGTTTGCTGCCTTTTCAGTTGCTAAAGTTATATCTAATACTTCTTGTCTTGCCCTAGTGACGAAGGTCGGCGTGTTGCCCCTATTTAACAGGTGTAGACAGTTAGTAAAAATAAAGTCCGAGAGTAACTCACCCCTTCTGTTGATGCCGGTGCTCCCCCAGATGGTGTGATGAGCGTTTGCGTCGCACCCCACAATAAGTTCTGCCTTTTGTGCTTGAGCGTACTGTACAACTTTAGCCAGTTCTTCTGTGGTGTCTTGTTTTTCTCCGGGCAGTTAGGCGGAACAAATCAACACCTTTAGTGAGCCCCTTCCTTTGAGATTTACATACGCAGCTATAAGGTCGTCGCTGCATAGTTCTGTAACAGGCAAGAAATTCATATTTTTGTTAAACACGATGCAGGCCCTTGGTTTGGATCCTTTTTCGTGTATTAGTACCTTACCTGCTTTATTGAGTCCTGTTCCCATGGTTCTGGTGTTAATCCATGGTTCTTGTATGAGGGCGATGTTCAGGCTATTTTCGCCGAATAGTTTTTCCACGACCGCTGTGGCCGCGATGGCGTGGTGTAGATTGGCCTGTAGGAACATCACCCCCCCGTGGGCTACGTCTTTATTTGTTCCGGCGCTGGGCGTTAGCATGCCCTTGCCGGCCCCCTCTTCTCTACCCCTGGAGCGGTTGGAGCCCCTATTGCCCCCCCTATTGGCGGGAAACCGCTGTGTTCCCGATGTACCCGCTACGGGATTGGATGTGGGGTTGGGAAGGACTGCCCGTTTAGGTCCCGGAAGGACCTTTCGGGCGGGTGTTTGGTTGGGGTCCTTCGATGTTGACGGGTTTTGCGGTGGTGGGGTTGGGGAGGTGTTAGGTTCCGGCTGTTGTGCCTTGGGGGTACCCTTTAGCCGAAACTGGACCTTTCGGAAGCCTAGGCTTGCTTTTAGGTCCATCTTTTGGAGGTTCTCCACTGACTAGTCGTCTAGGACTACGGTCACCATGACCCCGCCTTTTTCGACTTTTGTGTGGAGAATCTTCCAATACTCTGTGTACAGCCCGAAGTTCTGCGCACAGAGTATCGACAGGGACATTTTCACGTCGGAGTCGCTTAAGTCTGGGATGAACACCATCCCTATGTTTGGCTTTGGAAGCTCATTTTCAGGTATGATCCTGAGGTTGGCTTCTGGCCATGGTTTGAGGGATGGTGTCATCTCTTCAAGCCAGGCTTTGGACCGCTGGTCCTCGCACGTGATGAGCAACCAGCCTGGCTTGTACGCGTAGCCGTTGAATTTAGGTCCTTTGTCCATCTTTAGAGTCGCGATCTTCTGCAGGATGGTGTAGCAGAGGGACCCCAGTTTAGTATCCGTCATCGGAGTGGAGTCTTTGATCCCGACTCTAATTTGGCTCAAGACCTCGCTGTAGGCCTGCGCTTGTTGGGGTTGAGTTGTGGGTTGGGTAGGGGGGTTTCACTCACCCTCGGGTGTTTGGGTAGATTTCCCTGCGGTGATTCCTCCTCCGAGCGGAGCCGTTTGACTGGCTTTTGCCCAGGTTTGGATTGTGAGCCCCCAAACTTGTAGCCCATCTTTTTGAGTTCCGCAAAGCTCTTTGCGGACAGCTGTAAAGCCTCTTCGTGCTTCACTCCCAGTCCCAGTAGAGCTTTGTAGCGGCCTCGTGTGGAGCCTATCAATTTCTTGCGAGGCTTCCGTGTGTCGGTGTGCGGATTCACCGTTGGTGGGTTAGGTCGTTCAGCATCCTTTTCCACCGTGTCGGCACTCTCCACCACCTCCATTTCTTGCTCTGACGTTGGGGCGGTTTCTTCCGCGCCTACTGTCAGGGGCAATAGTTCCTGCCATAGGTCTTCCAGGGTACCTTCTGTTTTTTATTTTCTTCTGCCATATGATTCCCACGAGAAGCTAGGGAAATTAGGTCCGTTCCAGCAGAGCCCCGCTTGCTGAAATAAGGCAAAGGTTCTCCTCGAGGTTGCCCGGTATCGAGGGTCCACCGTTAGCGGCTGAGCTCCCCCTCAGTCACGCATCTCTGGGCACGGTAGGTCACACCTATAGATTGGGGTTTTTGGACTTGAGGTTGTCTCCTCCGGGAAGGGGTATGGGTCACAGGAGTGTGAAAGGATGATGATGGTGGAAGGATGGGATATTTGGAGTGATAGGATGGCGGGTTAGGGAGTACCTGGATGGCGGGAGTGCCGGTCCAGGTATCGCCTCTCATACTCAGCTGTCTTAGATCCGGGGTAGATGGTAAATAGTGATTTTTTTTTGACTTTTAGTTTTATGTATGGAGTGCACCCCTAAAAAATTTTTTGTTTGTCATTTTAATTACAAAACTATGTAGCGGCTAACAAAATACACCTATCCTCAAAATTTTATTCAAATACACCTTATAGTTTTCGAGTAAAATGCCTGTGACATACGGACAGACGGACAGACGGACATGACGAAACTATAAGGGTTCCGTTTTTGCCATTTTGGCTACGGAACCCTAAAAATGGCTACTGTCAAAATTATTATGATGATTCGCTGAGTTACACTTTCTTGGATAGAAAAATGAAATAATATGGTGTATGACAAATTAAAGCACTCCACGGCGCTACCACGAAAATCGAAACTCGAAGTTCGTATATCTGCATCCCTGTCACTCGAGTACTGTAAGTGCGAAGGAGATGGAAATAGGTACCCGGCATGGACTTGTTAGTAATAATAAGTCCATGACCCGAACTTCGAATTTCGAAGTTTGTGGTTATAGCTCAGTCATGTTTCTGAAATAAAATCACAGAAAAATTACTGCAATAAATTATGATATTCAAACGAACGCTACCGAACCGAACTGACAACTGACAGGTGTCATGTCACTATTGTCACTATCACTACATTATTAGATAAGTTGATAGCGGTATCGGTTCTAATATTATTTGAATAATTGCATAAATTTTTAGTGTATTATTTTTAACGAGTACTACGAATAGTATGTTATCTCACTTTAAATGTAATAATACGATTTAAGATGCTGGAACAGTACCCCGAAATTAATTTGTACGTATATTTTCTGACATTTTGAATTCATATTTGGTTAGCTTTTAGTTGTTCCCAAACAGTGTATATAGAATATTATAGTAATATAAAAGATTAAACCACAAAAAAATGTATAACTTTTACTAAATATTCAGTTTATTCAACTAACTGAACTGATGATCTCCATTTTCCCATTCGCTAGTTCTTGAGTATGGCTGCCTTTTTTAATCATTTTAATATTATCAACTCATATAACATACAGTAAAAACTCGTTATACTATACATATATTTGAACTCAATATAGTGTATGAAAAATGATTAATGTATAGGTATTAAATTAGCTACACTCGACTACAGCCATGTTTCTTAAAAAAAACTTCATTTTATTATAATAATAGACAATGTATATGTGTGTGTACCCTGAAGATCTGATCAAAATATTAGTCTTCGAAATTATGAGTTGTTTTGTTTGTACGTAAGACAAACTTATTAACTTTTACTTTTATTATTATATATGTAAATCTTTCCCGCTCACGGGACATGATGTCCCGGACCTTTGCGAGGCGTGCGTGGGGCTAGGTACCTACAAAGTACTAACTGAGCCAACACATAGAGCCCCTTTTGACAATTTAATGGAGTACACCCGGCGGATGCTGTCCCTGCCCGTGTCATGGGACGCACACAGAGACAGCACCCACTGGGGTGTATAGGGACTATTACTATAGTCTGGACGTTTAGGCATTTAAAAAAATGTAAACAAAAAGAATGTGACTTGGTCATTCAGCCAATAAGATAATACCATAGATACAAAAGGTTGCTGATTGATTGAATGACCGAGTCACATGGTTTTTTTTGTTTACAATTTTTTAAATACCTAAACGTCCAGACTATAGTTGATGGAATCTAAATAAAACGGGTTATTGGGTGAAAATTATGGACTAATGGCTGGGCTTGGATGAAACATGGGACGCCTGCTTAATAAAACTGTTTCACTTTTTATCTCTGGCAGAATGTAAATAATATAATATAATAATAATATATTTTTATTCACCAAAATCTTGGACAAATTTATATTACTATACATTTACTATTCTGTTAAACTAGACAAGTAATCATAATGTGACGCTGTAAATATTATTAATATTTCAGATGTCTGACAATACCCTTCCAATCAGCCGAGTATGCCTCATTAGCTTGTGATGTTTTAAATGTTGACACGGAATTGAAGGGCAGTGGAGTATCAAGGAATGTATCAACAAATAGCGAGAGTCTTGTAATGTGAGTTCTACAACATTTGTGATTTTCAAATGTTATGTTAATTAGTTATATTTCATGAATATAATTATTTGATTAAGCAACATATATAATTTTTTTTCAGAAATCTGAATGGACAAGATTTGAAAAGACTTAGAGTATCCGCTAATTCTATCATCAAGAATATAATTCTTATAACAAAAACATTTAACCAGTTTGAGCAAAATTGAAAATATTTAAAAATGCCCGAACACACTCCGGCACCCACACCTGCAAGATCTTTATATGGTTTTTTCATGTACTTGTTCAGTAAAACAGTACTTGGAATATACCTCATTTGGGCTCTTGTGCCCAATGAGTATCTGTGTTATTTAAGTATATATTACTATCCACAAAAATATTGGGCAACAGCAGTGCCAATCCAATGTTTAGTAGCATTGACATTATTTAATTTCTTAATATATCCCAGCATCAATTTGTGTATGACCAGTCACATTGACAGTGTAAGCACTATAACAGACCCCTATTCTAGTTATTGTGTCAGCCAAGTTGATAATCAATTTAAAGTGCCAAATACTTGTATTTGTACTGCAGAGGACAGCTGCTTTAAAAGTAGATACATTGTCACAGATAGTGAAATTAAAGAAAATTCTGTGCCACACTTGCATGATTTGAATATTCGCCAAGTTTGTAAGAAACTGTATTTAAATAGATAGATACTTGTAAAACGACATTGTTAATAAACGTTCTGAGTACAATTGATTGTCTCATTTAAATGCTCCTTGACATTTACTTACCGAACTGCTTTTTAGGGTTCCGTAGCCAAAATGGCAAAAACGGAACCCTTATAGTTTCGTCATGTCCGTCTGTCCGTCTGTCCGTATGTCACAGGCATTTTACTCGAAAACTATAAGGTGTATTTGATTAAAATTTTGAGGATAGGTGTATTTTGTTAGCCGCTACAAAGTTTTGTAAATAAAATTACTAAAAAAATTTTTTAGGGGTGTACTCCATACATAAAACAAAAAGTAAAAAAAAATTTTTCATCGTGAGCCCACGTGTGGCACATAAATCGATAGGCCTTTAAAAATAACTATAAGGTTTCT
This sequence comes from Epinotia nisella, assembly GCA_932294315.1. NCBI lineage: Eukaryota > Metazoa > Arthropoda > Insecta > Lepidoptera > Tortricidae > Epinotia > Epinotia nisella. Next base: position 11,668,312 of record OW028679.1, on the reverse strand, counting down.
CGGGAATTTTTTTGATTAAGTGAATACAGTCAGAGATAATCGCCCCGACAGTCACTAAAATTCTGTCCCCCCCCTCTAATTTTTGAACGGTGTATTTTAAAAATATGAAAAAATTCAAGGACACAGCGCTTATTAAGTTCATTCACCGAAAATTGTTTTGAACAAGATCGGATGAAAGGTTTCCGAGATATTGCTGAAAAACTGTCTTCCTCAAAGAAAAGGACGTAAGTGCCGTAAGATTTCTATGACGATACGACCTTTTTACTAGGCACGGAACCCTTCGTTTTGCGTGGTCCGACACGCACTTGGCCGGTTTTTTGGCCTAAAATTGCCAAAGTTTGGTGCCATATATCTCGAGAACGGTGAGTTTTGAAGTAATCGTGGGATACTATTTCGGTCAAGCCATAAAAAAACACGAAAAAACGGACCGTTACGGATGGAAGGTCATTGGGAGCTTGGAGCCCCTTAACACTACAATAAGTATGTACTAGTGCAATAGTGTAACCAGGTATATGCAGTTATATTATAACTCAACGAGAAAGAACGGACATTTTGTCATGATCTGCGTGGGTATCCAGGTGGCATGTAATACCTACGTTACCTACCTATTTAGTTACACAATAAAAAATACCATTCATGTGTTTTCCCCAATGCGACTAACCTAACATAGGAAAAATATTCAACATTATTTTAAAAAGGCTTTTACACGCTATGGTACTCTGACATGCAAACCTAGTAGGTAGGTAGGTAGGTCGCTCCATAATTGCAGCACGATAGCTAAGTACTTGACTCAAACTCAAAATGATCTTTATTCAAGTAGGCCTAGTAACAAGCACTTTCAAATCGTCAGTTAATTTTTTAGATTATTTTTTAAACATAAAGAATAAAATATAATACCTATGATATAAAAAATACTAGTAGAATGTTTCTAGAAAAACAATCTAATGTCAAAAAACAAAATATTACGAAAATAATAGATTAAAAATTCAGTCAAAATTAGTTCCGTGGAGTTTTATCATTCATGTAGTCTTGTGTGCTATAATAAGCTTTCGAGATAAGTTTACGCTTCACATAGTTCTTGAATTTATTAATAGTCTAGTTACTCAGTTAATTTTCCTGGAAGTTTGTTATTAAAACTTTACACAATTACCCATGAATGATTTTTTTAATTTTTTGGAGCTGAGTGGTGGGCACCGCGAGCTTATGCTTATTTCTAGTATTAATATTATGTATGTCACAGTTTTTCCTAAAATTGACAATGTTTTTATGTACATACAAAAGGTTTTCATAGATATATTGACAATGTTAAATTAAATTAAAAAATTAAATTAAAATTATTTATTTCCGTAACTTAATTTAGGATACAGTATCTGTGCTGGTGCCTCTTTTTAAGTATACTAAGAGAACACCGCTCTTCCACATGTTGTGACTTACAATTTGTTAGCTTAGGTGTGGCTATAACTTAAATATAAATTAAAAAGTAAACATTTCGTATTATGTGTGTGTGTGTATGTATGTGAGACTGTGAGTGTGCGCGCGCGCTCGCGCGCGGGTGTGCGGGTGTGTGTGTGTGTGTGTGTGTATGTGTGTGTGTGTGGGTGTGTGTGTGTGCAGGTGTGTGTTACATTCAACATACTGGTTTTTGAATTAAATTTTCAATATCAGAATAGCTTTTAGTTTTTAACCATTTTAATAACTTAGCTTTACACTCGTGTGTGGTGGAGGAATACATATCTATGTGCTTATTTATAAGATTATACAGGTTGGCTGATTGGGCTGCTTGTTGTTATGTCATTATACTAATAATGCTATGGAAGTAGCTGAAATATACTAATCGAGCGGTTTTAACGTCTGTTAATTGACGGATCTTGCTCACTGCAAATGGTGCAGAACTCAGTCTATTCGAGAGATTAGCAATATGGGGACCCCATTGCATTGGAGCTTAGAATCTAGCGTTAAACCAAGAAAAACTGTACTATCAACTAGTTCCAATTCCTCACCCTTCACAAAGACACTCCCTTGTTCCATCTAACCCTACAAACCAAAGCATTTGTAGGTTTAAGTGGGCATTTTCGCGAGAAGAGATGCATCGTTACATCGTTAGTGACGTCACCGAGTAAAAAAGATTCCATTTTGTACCTAACCACAATTAACAAAACTATTTGAAATAAGCCGTAAGATGGAACATTTTTAACTTTTACTCGGCGACATTACTAACGATGCATCTTCTTCTCGCAAAAATGCCCAAGTAGTAATTTTTTTGTGATAAGGGCTGTTATTCGGAACGCGCTAATGCTCCTCACCTCACCCGACACGCCTCACCTCACCCGTCACGCCTAACGAAACTAGACCTCTACCTACGCTTAGTTACTACGAATCGCGGCGTCAATATACGAGTAGTACATTTGTGGGTTAAAGGTGAAGTGAGGTTAAAACAAGTTACAGAATAGCGGGGCAGAGGTCTAGTTTCGTTAGTCATAATGAGTGAGGTGAGGCGAATGAGCGCGATCAGAATAACAGCCCAGTTGACCTTAGTAGCCAGTAGGTACGGATGTTACAGTAAATATACCTACCTACTATTAGCTAAAGCTGTAGCTCAACGAGCCTCTTTTCTTAAGAATACATATTTCGGTTTTGACTTGCGCTGAGAACCAGAGCCTACCGCGAAACAAAATTCGTTTTCGTTCGTGTATCTCCGTCTCTGTCGCACTTGCCAGTTCGAGCGACAGAGACGGAGATACACGAACGAAAACGAATTTCGTTTCGCTGTTGGCCCTCAGAGGGCCTCCTGCTTTTTTGAAATCGGTTAAAAAGTGAACCATTTTAGACATAATTCACGTAATTTTTTTCCTAGGAAACGTCAGCTCGACAGCTGAAAATTGCGAATTTTTTTACCCAAAAGGTAAAAACAGGAGCAACGGACAGTTTGACCCGTTCGTATGACCAGCTGACGGACTTTCCACCACTGTACAGGCAGCTGACGATTTTATTTCGTCATAATATTGGACTAACTATCATCTGATGATAAAATGAATCGGGAGGAATACGTAATTTTTTTTTACATGTTTGGGAGGCTGCTGCTGGTCAACCCACCAACGGAGCCGCAGCTGACGTTCACGGGGCATCACGATACAACATTCTGAACCTTCTCACAAGTTATGGCACGGGAAAAAGTAACTGACAAAAAATTGTGCCTAGTACGCGGGCTACTGCGTTACAAAGTTCAGGGCATCAGCTGACGAGTTTTCCACCGCGATAGAACCAGCTGACGCGTTGATATATTTATAATAGCATATAAACTGTCATCTGACAAAATTTCAGTTGGGAGGAAAAGACTGAAAAATCATTTTTTTACATGTTCGAATGACCAGCTGACGGATTTTCCACCACTGTACAGTCAGCTGACGATTGTTTTTCGTCATAATATTGAATTAACTATCATTTGATGATAAAATGAATCGGGAGGAATAGGCAAAAAACAAATTTTTACATCTTTGGGAGGCTGCTGCTGGTCAACCCACCAACGGAACCGCAGCTGACGTCCACGGGGCTTCATGATACAACATTCTTAACCTTCTCACAAGTTATGGCACGGGAGAAAGTAACTGACAAAAAATTGTGCCTAGTACGCGGGTTACTGCGTTACAAACTTCAGGGTACCAGCTGACGAGTTTTCCACCGCGATAGAACCAGCTGACGCGCTGATATATTTATAATAGCATATAAACTGTCATCTGACAAAATTTAAGTTGGGAGGAAATGACTGAAAAAACAATTTTTTTTACATGTTCGTATGACCAGCCGACGGACTTTCCACCACTGTACAGTCAGCTGAAGATTGTTTTTCGTCATAATATTGGATTAACTATCATTTGATGATAATATGAATCGGGAGGAATAGGCATTTTTTTTTACATTTTTGGGAGGCTGCTGCTGGTTAACCCACCAACGGAGCCGCAGCTGACGTCCACGGGGCTTCATGATTCATGATACAACATTCTTAACCTTCTCACAAGTTATGTCACGGGAGTAAGTGACTGACAAAAAAATGCACGTAACTAAAGTAAATAGGTACCTAGTGTGATTATGTTTTAATCATTAATTTATATATACGACACAATAATTTTAATTTGATAACTGATAAAGGAAGGTCGTGTGAACTATCTACGTTTTTAAATAGCCATACATTATCAGAACTGCATTTAAATATCGAAAAATACTTCAATGTAAAATTACATAGGTGATTGATTGCACTTCTACAATTGCATTTGTTTTTCGTAGTTTTAAGGGGTCAGATATTTAGTTCATAAATTAAAAATACTTGTTTGTTTTGCAACAGCGTTTAAGAAAATCAGTGTATAGACCAAGCAAAATAGGTGAACCTGGACATAATTCGATAACTCGTTGTTTTTATTATTTTATCGGGGAATAATATTAAGTATCAAATATTAATTAGATATATGAAGTAAAAAATCCGGGGTCGTAACCGTATCTTATAAAAAACATGAGATATCGTATATTACCTAACTTTTTTCTAAAAGCACAATAGGTAACCAAATACCATGTTAGTATAATTTTGAGGTGCATTCAAATGCGATCACTTAATAGTAAAATTAAACCGAAATTTAATTCGCATTTACGTTTTTTTTCACAGTTTTCATCTGATCTCAATATCTAGATAAGCCAAAATGCTAACTATGATGTCTGTATTTGTTTATGCTATATTGCGCCTTTTTAGACATTTAAAACAAAAATTAAGCATTTATTTCTAACGTTTTAATAATAATGTATTACTCAGTAGTTAATAATCCTAACTGTGAATTTTTTGTTTATTAATGGCTTTTTGTGTACTATAATCATGTTTTCACCAAAATTAAACATGTTAATATGGAATATCTAGACCGCGAGCTACGCGCATTTTTTTGTCAGTCACTTACTCCCGTGCCATAACTTGTGAGAAGGTTAACAACGTTGTATCATCGTCAGCTGCGGCTCCGTTGGTGGGTTGACCAGCAGCAGCCTCCCAAAGATGTAAAAAAAATTGCCTATTCCTCCCGATTCATTTTATCATCAAATGATAGTTAATCCAATATTATGACGAAAAATAATCGTCAGCTGACTGTACACTGGTGGAAAGTCCGTCAGCTGGTCATACAAACATGTAAAAAAAAACAGTCATTTCCTCCCAACTGAAATTTTGTCAGATGACAGTTTATATGCTATTATAAATATATCAACGCGTCAGCTGGTTCTATCGCGGTGGAAAACTCGTTAGCTGATGCCCTGAAGTTTGTAACGCAGTAGCCCGCGTACTAGGCACAATTTTTCGTCAGTTACTTTCTCCCGTGCCATAACTTGTGAGAAGGTTCAAAATGTTATATCGTGAAGGCCCGTGTACGTCAGCTGTGGCTCCGTCGATGGTTTAACCAGTAGCAGCCTCCCAGATGTAAAAAAAAATAAAAAAATTGCCTATTCCTCCCGATTCATTTTATCATCAAATGATAGTTAATCCAATATTATGAAGAAAGTGGTGGAAAGTCTGCCAGCTGGTCATACGATCACGTAAAAAAAATTTTTTTTCAGTAATTTCCTCCCAACTGAAATTTAGTCAGATGACAGTTTATATGCTACTATAAATATATCAACGCATCAGCTGGTTCTATCGCGGTGGAAAACTCGTCAGCTGATGCCCTAAAGTTTATAACGCCGGAGCCAGAATGGAGTGGAGCATGTATCGCGTATTTAAATCCATCTGATCTGTTTTCCCTCGGCATTTTGTCAGCTGATTTATTTCATTCCTTACAGAATCATAATAACTACCTGCTTACGACGTATTTAAATTTAATCGAGGTATTCGAACTTGGATTTAATTCCGTTACATGGTGTAAGGGACAAACTTCAGGGCATCAGCTGACGAGTTTACTACCGCTATAGAACCAGCTAACGCACTGATATATTTATAATAAGCATATAAACTGTCATCTGACAAAATTTCAGTTGGGAGGAAATGGCTGAATTTTTTTTTTTAAGTTTGGGAGGCTGCTGCTGGTCAACCCACCAACGGAGCCGCAGCTGACGTACACGGGGCTTCACGCTACAACATTCTGAACCTTCTCACAAGTTATGGCACGGGAGAAAGTAACTGACAAAAAATTGTGCCTAGTACGCGGGCTACTGCGCTGCGTTACAAACTTCAGGGCATCAACTGACGAGTTTTCCACCGCGATAGAACCAGCTGACGCGTTGATATATCTATAATAGCATATAAACTGTCATCTGACAAAATTTCAGTTGGGAGGAAATGACTGAAAAAAAATTTTTTTTTCATGTTCATATGACCATCTGACGGACTTTCCACCACTGTACAGTCAGCTGACGATTGTTTTTCGTCATAATATTGGATTAACTATCATTTGATGATAAAATGAATCGGGAGGAATAGGCAATTTTTTTTTAAAACCCTAACCCGGGTTTTTCATAGGCTTATTTTTAGGGTGATTTTAAAAACCCTATCAATAAGGTTACCTTGTGTTTAGGTTATTGATCCAGTTAACTCAGTTAAACCAGGTGACCACTAACCGAAATGAAAACTCCATCAATAAGATTACTCTATCATAATTCATAAGTTTTTGAACCAGTTTAAGGAATATGATTTTAACGCGAACTTAAATACGACTTATTATTGAATAACCGCCGTGGCTTGCCTAATCTCAATATTCTCAATGCAAACCGGTTCCATTTGCCGTAAACGCGCGGCTTCTTGCGAACTCAAAATTCAAACAGTATGTCAACGTGTTAATTGTATTAGTTTTCGATCTCTTACTTTGTAATTTAATATTTGATTTTATTTTTGATTTAAGTATATAAATTTATAACACTAAGTTTTATTGTGAACTTTTAGTATAATTTTGTGGAAATAAATAAATTTTCTCATACTGATTCTGATTCTGAATGTAAATTGGTTATTTATTTAATATATAATAGAACAGTTAGAACGAGAGCCTGACTAGCGCACCGAGAATTCCGTTCAAATTTAGTTAATAAAGGATTTATGATGATATTTAATATGTACCTAGACAGGTATGTTATATTGTCCTTGCCTTCGGCTCGGGCATCAAATATGTAATTGCGATCCCAGACATTGTTTTACCGCCCTGGGTAAGTAATGTATGTCATACCTGGCCATAAAGTAGCTATTACCGAACGCTTGCAAAATCACTTTTTATGGTCCACGTCAAATACTGTCGATCTGAGACATTCTTTGTTTTACCACAATAGGACCGATTTGGAAAAAGATTTTTGGTTTGAAAGGGTATACCTACTTCTCCTATGTGGTTCCATGGTCATTAGGTCAGCATCTGATAATGGGATTCTGGAGAAATCGAGGGAACTCTTCAAATTTTATAGGCACACTTGAAGCGATTTGGGTATTTTTAGGGTTCCGTACCTCAAAAGGTCAAAAGGAAAAAACGGATTAAATTCTTTCACCGAAAATTATTTTGAAAAAGATCGGTTCAAAAGTTTGCGAGATATTGTTGAAAAACTGCCTTCCCTATAGAAAAGGACGTAAGTGCCGTAAGATTTTTGTGACGATACGACCTTTTTAATAGGCACGGGACCCTTCATTTTGCGTGGTCCGACACGCACTTGCCGGTTTTTATTTAAATAAATTCTGTACAGAAAACAGAGCTTATAAATAAGTAAACATGATTCCATGGCAATCATATTATATTTCATCCTGAACGATTTAGTTATTATCGATCTGATGAACACAATATTTTAATAAATCTCCGCCCTAGCCGAACCCCACGTGTTTATTGACCTATTAAATGAATGCATGAGACGACTACACGAGAATCGCTCGCGACTCGCGATAGCACGGTCGGGAGTTGAGACACAAAGAAATGACGACCTTATTCTGCAAGAGATAACGTTCATATTAAAACGTAAGTAAAAAAATATATCAATTAATCAATAATCGTGTATATTTTTTGGTTAAGTTGTTCCTTATAGTACTAATAATATGTTGACGACATAGATTAAACACTTTTGAATAAGTTATGTATTTTGGTTTTTCAAAAATTACCAATATTTGTGATTTTAGAAATGCGCAAAGAGAATCTGTTTAATTTTTAAAAATTCAACTATTACATGCATAATATACTATTCATAATAAATTGTTGAATTACAGTTATCTATAATTTCTGGTAAGATAAGCCAGAAAATGTGTAACTTACTGAACCTTCTTTATTAATAATAGTTCCGATTGACTAATTCGTTTAATTTTGATTTCTATTACTAGAATGCAAGCGTCATATCATAATAGAGGTACTTTTGCAGAGTTATATATAATTATACCTAGATATTTTTCTAGCAGGAACGACTTATTGTAAGTGATTGACAAAATAAAAACATCGACAGTCCTGTTATCGATAAGTACCACTTACAAAGACAAATATGAAGACCGAATAGCCTAGTGGTTCTAACCACTAGGCTATTCGGTCGTCATATTAGTCTGACTATGAAGCTTGAGGTCCCGGGTTCGATTCCCGGTCGGGGTAGATATTTGTATCATCATCATCATCATCATATCAGCCGAAAGACGTCCACTGCTGGACATAGGCCTCCCCCAGAGAGATATTTGTATGATGGATACGAATGTTTGTTCTCGAGTCTTGGATGTTTAATATCTATTTAAGTATGTATTTATCTATATATAAGTATGTTTATCCGTTGTCTAGTACCCATAGTACAGGTTTTGCCTAGATTGGGCTTAGACCAATTAATGTGAATTGTCTCACGATATTTATTTATTTATTTAAATATATATAGGGTGCGTTAGAAAATAGATAACAAAACTCTCAATTTATTTATATTTTACATACTTCAGAAAAAGGTTTGCAATACTTTCGTAACTTTCTTTGCTGAATTAATTATCCCATAAGCCACCCCATAACACACACACACACCGAAATTGTATTTCAAATCGACGCAGAATGTCAAAACATGTAATTTTTCCTAAATCCATTTTCGGTCTCAAAACAAATCTGTGTCTCTGTATATGGTTAGTGTAGGTGCACGCGACGTCAAGGTAGGTAGCCAATATAAGTATGTGGTTGTATGTACGTCTTGTCGTTGAAGTAGTATGTACTTATCGTTTATCGATAACAGGATTGTCGATATTTATCTTGTGGCAAGCACTAAGCAAATGTTGTTCCTGCTAGAAAAATATCTAGGTATACTGATAAAGGAAGGTCGTGTGAACTACGTTTTTACAAAATGCTGCATATATTATCAAAATAGCTTTGAATTTTTTGTTAACATCAGATCATTCATTTTACATTTTATTTTCTAAATTATCATAGATTTGAACCCTAAAATGCCCTGGAATTTGTTATCTGAAAACACGCTCCAAAAACCACTCGATCCTATTATTGATAATTATACCTAGATATTTTTCTAGCACGAACGACTTATTGTAAGTGATTGACAAAATAAAAACATTGACAGTCCTGTTATCGATAAGTACCACTTCAACGTCATAGAGGTAAATAAATACGAATATGCAGCAACCTTTTTGGGCACTGTACCTGTCGCTATATGCGACCTCACAGTACCATCAGTCGTTCTGTCATATGATTAAATAAATAAATAAATACAAATATATATAGGGTAATAGGGTGCGTTAAAAATAGATAATAATAACAAAACTATCAATTTATTTATATTTTACATACTTCAGAAAACAATTTGCAATATTTTCGTAACTTGCTTTCTTCGTGTCACTGAATTAATTATCACCTACTTTACTCCATAACACACACGCACGCACGCACGCACGCACACACGCGCACGCACACACACACACACACACACACACACACGCACACACACACACACACACACACACACACACACACACACACACACACACACACACACACACACCGAGATTGTCTTTAAAATCGACGCAGAATGTCACAACATGTAGTTTTGGTCCCAAAAAAAATCTGTGTATATGGTTACAGTGTAAGTGCACGCGGCGTCTAGGTAGATGTACGTATTGTCGTATAACAGGATTGTCGATATTTTTATTGTGGCAAGCACTAAACAAATGTTGTTCCTGCTAGAAAAATATCTAGGTATATTGATAATTTAACGAAAAATTTTGCAAACACAAGATATTAGGGGTCACATACTGTGCTGTCTGAAAACCAGCGCTGTAGGTGTCTCTCTGACACCTCGGCATAATGCTGAGACAGCGACCGATTCACTGCCGCGAAGACACACTCAATATGTGTCAATTGTATTGTATGTCTGCTCCCTTTGTCCCTGTGTCTTTTGTGTAGTGCATAAATGTCTTCTTTCTTTCAAAGTTGACGTTTTTTAAATAATATTTCATGTTTTTTTTACTATGCTACCACTTTTCACACTTAATGAAGAACTATTGTGTTTAACCAAATAGATGATATACGTATTCAAATCCTGACTATAGTAACTATTTCATGACGACTCATGTCTAAATAACTCTTTACATTTCTTCGCAAAGTCTAATAACGGCCAAGGTGTGGTGTAGTATACTCGGCAGTAGCAGTTTTCGGTCATTACTTACTCGAGAATCATTTAGGAGTTTTGCTATGTTTATGTAAGTTTTGTTAAAATCATTACACAAAAACTAAAAATATGAGCATATTTTCCTGTTATTTGCACAGTAAAGTATATATGTTGTATAGCCAAATTAAACCCAAATTAAAGACATAAAATATCGTGATGTAATATTTCGAAAATATTAGTTTACTTTCCGGAAATAGGTCTGGTACCTATGTAAATATTCGCCTAGTGCCTGCCTGCTATACGGCCACATCTCAACATTATAACACAATTGAGATGTGGCCCTATTGCACACTGCAAATACTGCAATACGGTCACATCTCAAAACTAAAATATAGGCGAATGATTATTTATTTGTGAGACAGGACAAAATTCATGTTAACTGGTCTTGAATAAAAAGTTTACATGTGATCAAAATGACCATTGCAAGGGCTTCAACTTCAAATTTTATTTTCCGGCACCATTTTTCAAAAATGGTTGATTGCTTTTGACGTTTATATTTCGTGCTACGAAGTTTGACACCTAAATAACGAGTTGCAATAGAAACGATGTGGACTCAAGCTACAATTTTTTTTTTTTGTTTCTTGTACCTAACTACTCCTACTCCTACCCAAAGTACAAATTTAATTTAGGCACGGGGTTAAAATGTCAAAACACTAATAAAATAAAACATGATTAACTAACTTTACAGTACCTACACATGGTGTTACTTTCCCGCACTAGTGCGAAAATGAGCACTTTCCGTGCATATGTCGAAACTTTAAAGAGCCATACTTATGTACTGTAAAACGTTGTACGATACACGTGCGAATGGGTACTTAATTCGCAACTCGTGTCGATTTAAAACACTCCCTTCGGTCGTGTTTTAATGTATCGCCACTCGTTGCGAATTTCCTATTTTCTGCACTTGTATCGTAAATAACTATTATGTCGATTGTTCTTTCCCGTGACTTCGAGGTGTCTTTTTTTATCGTTAAGAGCAACTTCACCGTGAAAATTAGGTAGGTAGGTACCTACTTTACCAATATTATTAACTTACCGCATTTAGGAAAACCTATCTTTGCTCAACTAGTATACAGGGTGAAATAGCGGTCGTGGAGCAAGAAGACCAAAAGCGAATAAGATGGTCATACTGAACAACTTTTCCCATGTGACCGACCACGAAGTCGTAAAAAAATAAGAGCCAATTAAGAGTTAACTGTGTGTTAAATTGTTAATTGAGAGTTAATGTATGGAACAGCTGATTTTTTTGCGATTTCTTGGTCGGTCCCATGGGAAAAGTTGTTCAGTATGACCATCTTATTCGCTTTTGGTCTTCTTGCTCCACGACCCCTATTTCACCCTGTATATCGACATTCAGATTCGTTATTAACTGCGTGTAGTCGGAGGTCAGACTTACACTGGCAGGCCCAGGCGAGTTGTCGATGTCGGCAAGGGTTGTGAATACGAATTCCCAGGCATGTATCGAGTAAATGCTACAACGCGGCGGGCTCGTGGTTAATATTGTGCTATATATACGTACTTTCCTCACGAATAAATTAATTACCTGCAAGTTTGCCAACACTGTTACGACATGGTGCCTGCCGTTCGATGAGTCATTGACAAAATAGGGGGACAACACATTGCAGATATCTAGACACGCGGCAGCGTGTCATGCCAAGTTCAAGCAAAGGAACTGGCTAGCCAGCGCCAAGTGTATCATTACACGAACCACTTGGTGCCACTTTTGACCCTTCTATAACTCAAAACCTCTTTAACGTAAACACATAAAACTACGTATGTTTAATTATATTCATAAGGTCACCTAGAAGCCCAAATTTCATGAAGCTAGCTCAAACGGTTAAAATAAAATAATCTTCACACACATTTAATTATATTATGAATCTAGATGTAAGAACCACAAATATTGAGTGCCCTTTACAGGGTGTCATGTACCTACTACCCTATACTTGTAACACCTCAATGTACTATGAACATGACTACAATATAATAAAGAATAAAGATATGAAGGTCAAAAAGTCGTAAATTTTAGTATCTGACTGTCATATAATACCTAAACCTAACCTACTTCCAGATGACCTAGAAGGATGAAATTTGGAATCCAGCTCGGTAATTGTGTGTAAGCGTAGGAAAAAACCTAAAAATAAAAAAATAATAAAAAATAGGGGGGTCGCCATACAATCTTTTTTTATAATTGTAGCGTTGCAACCATCCCAATATATGTATTATTATATTTACTATATAACAGAAATAATGAAATAAAGTTTAGTCAAAAAATAAGTGGTGTCCCCATACAAAAAACTTGTAATACGCGCTAAACACGGAAACGCAAGAAAAAACATTAATATCTGCCTAGTTTTCTTTACAAAAAGTAATGATATCCCACCAAAAACATAAATGTAAAAAACCGGCCAAGTGCGTGTCGGACCACGCAAAACGAAGGGTTCCGTGCCTATTAAAAAGGTCGTATCGTCACAGAAATTTTACGGCACTTACGTCCTTTCAAGGTCAAGTCAAATCTAACCTACTTCAAGATCTCACATTTTTAAATAACAGCAATTGTTATAGGTATCCAATAAAGCAAAGAAATAGAGTTTAATACTTGTTCATAATGTTATTTTGTTCCTATAAATACATATTTGGATTTTGCATAACTTGGCACTCATTTAGATCTCCATTCTTTTTGCGGCGAAGCCCACAGCCAAGCATAATTTTTGTATTGAACTTGGCTCTCCTTTTTTACATTTATGTTTTTGGTGGGATCTATTACACAGATTTCCGTTGTATTATTATTATTATAAATTTTATATCCCTACGTCATAGATGTCAGTGACTGAAAGAACAAAGAAAATAACTTTAATTTCGAACAATTATTACGAGACCAGAGGTCACGCCTATAATGGTTACCTAATGACGAGGCCCAGGCCGATTTAGTGAATTATCCAACAAGGAATCTCTGATGTAAAAGCATCTAGTTAGCCTGTAACTCGGGGGGTAGGGGGGCGGATAGTATGGACACCGTGTCAGCGATAAAGCTAAGTGAGGTAGACTTAGCCCCAATGTGATGTTTAAATATCTTTTGATGTGACGGGTAGATAAATAAAAACTGCAACTGTGGGCTTGCAAAGATAGCAGTTTTTTACAACTGGGCTTTTTTCTTTAACACATTCAATGCGGTTGTACAAAAAGACTGCTTTATTATGTAGAACTGAGATTATTTGCACTTTCTTTCAGTGCGACGAAGGCACTCTACGCTTCTTTTCTACGAATCCTTTTAGGCTATTATGAGTCACGCTTTAGCAGATAGCATTATTTTCGAGCCTAAACCCGAACTGACCAGGAAGTGAGCCAAATTCGGTTTACAAGATTTGATTAGGTATACAATTTTTAAAAGTGTTGTTATAGAGTAGTAAACTAGATACCAATGCATTCATGGGCCATGGCCATGGCAAATACTCAATTAGGTATATTTAAGAGGCTAAGGCTATATCTGCCAGATAGTTATATTCTAATCTTCAGCATCAATAATAAGTAGGCAGATTCCTAGCTGTATTTTAGCATCTACCTACCCCATGCTGCATAAAAATACTAAATTTACTCCGTATTTAAGTGTAGTATCATTTATTAAAACCATAATATATGGAGCTCAATGTTAATATATTTTATAAGGATAAAACAACACTTCCCATGATTAGTACAAAATAAAATTAAATATATGGTTAGTTTTTTACATAGGTAAAATTTATTTAAAAGTACAGAACATATGAAGGACTACACACTGAATTGAGATAAAATACTTAGTACTGACTTTGAAAATGATGTAAGCCACTTTTAGTATTCACATTATGAACTTATTGCATCGATTAATAATTATTTGGCAGACCAAAAGAGATTTTCCAACAGTGCATAGGTCATTAACCATACCATATATTATCATATAAGTGAAATTTGGAATAGAAGCTGTAAGAAAATCTGCAATTAGATTAGCCACTACACCTTATATACCGAAACATTATGGCTAAGAAACTTTAATATGTGATGTTCCAGCATACAAGTTCAGCTGCATGCAGGCAACAAGGGGCCAGCATACACCCAAATATAAATTAACTTTAAGTAATAGTTCATAGATAGTAATTTTAGTATATTTTGTACAATAAAATACAATTAAGTACAACTTGTAGCAAAGATATTAAAGAGAGTAATATTTATCTCAAGTGTTAAAGCTGCAATAACGTGTGTGTACGCACGAGGCATATTTACACAGCACACACGCACGGCAATGACACACCATGTGCTGCACACTATAGTACATAATTATTTTATTACTTAAATAGAATATAAAGACACGCCCAAAGCTGAGAAGTTCTCTGCTTACTTTACATATTTCAATGCATGATTAGCCAATGAACATGCCTGTACTCCACTAGCGGATCGCTATTAAATAATACACTGATCATCGCTTAATATCACAGCTAATTATGCTTTGAAAATTATAGACATGTCTAATTTTCACTAATGTAGATAACAATGTAGAGTATAAGTAGATAATCTGAATAAATTTACATTACAATATCATGTCTTTTTCATATGAAAAATTTAAAATTACATTACCAAAAATTAAACAGTGCAGCGCATTATAAATAAATGTGCATTCCTTAACATTTAATTGACTAAATAAATTTGTTGCCTGCAGATCTGACATACTTTAAATATCGAGAGGTAATATCTTAAGAGAAATTTTAATTTCAACTATTGAAAAAAAGTTAATCCAAATTTAAAAATATTTTGTATCTATTATGACAATTCCCTTCAAATCCACCTAGTATTATGAATGTGAAATATTATCATTCCAAAAGCTGAGTCTCCTTCACACATATTTCACTACCACTATAATGTGGATCAAAAAGTAAGGATCGAAGAGAAGATGGAGCTAACACTTCACGAGTGTGCATTGCTGTTTACATGAGGTTTCTTTTCCTGAGGATCAGGTGTGCGCTGCCCATCGCGCCTCGGGGGCATGCGCTCATTGATGGCATCCAAGCCCTTAGCCTCAGCAAATGAAGTAATCTTGTGGTTAGGAGAGAAGCCCTGCAGAGCATTCTTGAGAGATGTCTTTCCACCTGAGAGTGCACCCAGCGGCAGAGCTCCTGTGGGGGTCAGCCCCTTGAGCTGCAGAACAGATTCACTCTCCTCACGAAGCACAGAGAATACATGCGCCATCTTTCCAATAGCACGGATTTTATTGCGGATGACTTCTTTTCTGAGATTAGCTTCCTCCAATGCATCCTCACCCTCAGTCATAAGCTCATCATCTGAACAAATGTTTAGGACATTAACCAGCATCTCTGTGACTTTCTCACCCACAAATGGAAGAGACCAGGTGAAGACATCCATGAAGTTGGGCAGCCAGTATGGGTGAGGAGAGCAGTTGAACTGTCTGATGTTCATCACATTGTTCTCATACTTGAGGACCGCAGCTTTGTTGTTGTAGACATCCAGATAGTTGGGGGCAGAGAAAATAGTAATAAGACTCGGGAAACCAGTGGTTTGACTTTTACGATACATCCTGTACCCAGCATCTTGAGCTTCATGGGCACGAATGATAGACAACAAGTTGTTCCTTTGGAGGAAATCACAGCATGCTGCATAGCTATAGAAATATGAACAACCTCTGACAGAGTTGTGCGAGAAATGTTCTGCGTTTTTTTCATTGCCAAAGTCCTCAAGGGGATCAGACCACAGTAGATCACACATAGCTCCAAATGCAGGTGGTTCTTTGAATCTATCTAGTTTACGGATATCATCTAAGTTGTTAATTTCCGGGGAGAGCCCTCCATGCACACACAGGAACTGCTGGTTCATAAGAGCAGCTAGTGGTAAGCAATCAAATGCATCCATGCAAGCATCATACACTTTCTCAGAGTACTTGATTTTACATTCCTGTTTGAAGGTAAAATATTCTGTCAAATGTCGGCATTCATGGTTGCCGCGTAATAAGAATAACGTTTTCGGATAACACAACTTCAAAGTCCAGAGGTAAAGAACACATTCTATACTGAAATAACCTCGGTCGACATAATCGCCTAAGAATAAATACTTGGTGCAAGAGGGAGAGCCTCCCACCTCGAACAATTTCATCAAATCGTAAAACTGGCCATGGACGTCTCCGCACACAGTCACCGGTGAATCAATCTCGATCATCGTTTTTTCAGATCGTAATAAGGTGGCACCATCTTGGATGATCCGTAGAGCTGCATTTTCCTCGATTCGACCTTCTAAGATAAAATGTTGCTTCAGTACATCTGGTAGAGGCAGTCCAGTTTTCTCATCGAATACTTCCGATACAGTGAGCTTGTGGCTTGGAGGGAAAGCAACACTTTGGATCATACGCTGCGTAGTCGACACTTTATCATTGCTCCCGGACATATTTGTCACATAAAAAACACTAGGTCTAATCCATACACGCCACTATTTTCAAAATGGCAGAGTAGATATAATACTAAAACAGAATCCCGATTTCACGACAGAGAAACTACTGCGCACTGGAAAACAATGCGCAAACATCTGGCGAGTGGTCAATAAAATAAACAGGGATATCGAGCGCGTTTTATTACTTTTGAAAATATCATTAAATAGTAACACTGGGTTTAGGAACAGTTGCCAGTACAACTATACCGAAATCTAATTTAGGATATTTTATTTTATAAATAAAGCTATTATCTAAAATCCAGACATCACAGATATCATTTTATTTCTGGCCGCTTCTTTTATATGGCAAGAAAAACGAGTATTACGAGATCCTAAAATAACTTGCAAAATCATAGTAGTTTTTTAATAGTTTCTTTGATAATTAATCGCGGCGAAGGTTTACTCTCATTCGTTGATACATATATATAATTCTCCCTGAACTCGCAAAGTAGCCAGCTAGCTGTTGTCTAAGATTAGATTAGATTTCTAATTTCTTCAAGGTATCTGTATCTCCCAGCCACAGTGGTATGGCGGCAAGTTAAAAACAATTGATTAGGTAACTCTCTGTTCGTGTTTGCAGTTAAGAAGTTTTGTTGTGAAGAACAAAAAATATTTAAAAACTAATTTGCAGAACCAATAAGAGCCCAAGTACAGCTGGATACAATTTTCGCCAATTTCAGGGATATAATAATTGCGTGTGGTGTGTGTGTGTGTAGCTCACGTGTAGCTTGCGGTTTTATCACAGACTAATTCTGTAATCTGTGGGTTTTATATAATGTTGCTAGTGTAATAAAACTAGGTGGAGCTACGTATTGCTCTTCAAACAATGTTTTGAAGCAAGAAAAAAGGACCTTGAATGACGTCACGTGTTTTTCTATCTCTTTCTAGCTTTGTGATGTGTGTTTCTATAACTTGAATTGAAACAATAAAACGCGAGATTATAAAGACATGCTCAACGTTACTGTTATATTTAATTTTGTTATAATTACACAAAATTTAATGAAGAAGAATAGAAGTTTAACGAGGGGCGTAAGTGGAATATTGCAAACAAGAGTCTATCAGAAGCCCGACGCCGAAGGCGGACACTTACGCCCGTGTTATACACAATGTTTTTCATCACATTTGCGAGGAAATAAATAACTACAAAAGACAGTAAAATCTAAGTTTCATACAACCGCACCAATCAAAAATTAACGAAATTGACAACTTCACTTCCACTCTTCCAGATCAGTGCTAGTGGAGCGCGCAGCTTCAATATTTGAACCAATCACAGAGCAGTATTCTTGCGGCACGTGGCCAACTAGTTTTTTTTTTCAACCAATCACAGAGCAGATTTGATTAAATCAATCAGATCACACACAAGCTCATTACTCCCTAGGGTAAACAAACTTGCCATAACTCCCGTGGGAACAATTTAGGCCGATGTTCTTCTGTATACAGGCATGGATGAAAGCTCTCTGCGATTTTCAGCCAAGGAAGTTAAGAAATTGATTAAATTCATGCAAAGAGGCAAGTCGCCGGGACATGACGGTCTGAGCATTGAGCACCTCAAACATGCGGGGGTTCACATGCCGCGTATACTGGCCATGTCCTTCCCACTCTGTCTCAGGCATGCCTACCTTCCTCAACAGCTCACACCTGACCTGGTTGTTTACGATATATTGTGGGAGAAGCTGGAAAAAACAGGCCTGCCCAGAGAATGCGTCTCGTTATTAAAATATTGGTATAACAACCAGGTCAACCAGATTAGATTGGCTGGAGTCGAATCGGAGGAGTATATTACAGTGTCGGGTGAGGCAGGGGGGGTTGACATCCCCGATCCTGTTCAATTTATATGTGAACGAGTTGATCGAGGGTCTTAGCAGGACCCCCTCGAGGGTGCCCGCCTTGTCGGGGCGGGGGGGCTTAGTAACCGTGGACTGGTCACCCACGGCGAAGCTAAGAGGCACCAGGGCCGGCCTGTGTGGGCCGCTGGCTGGCCCGAGGAGGACGCTCCTAGCGGGCTTGCCTAAGCCCGCTTAGGATGCGTTGGGGAGGGACCGTAGAAGAAGAGGAGTAACTCCTTATCTTCTGCGGCCGAGGCGGGATCGCAGGGGGAGAGGCGTGTTGGTATTAGGGTGCGCCACTCTGCCTACCCCCTGCGAACTTGGCGGGGCCGTTCCGCTGAAACGGCATTGGTGGGACCGCAGAGGAAGAGGAATGCCGGTATTACGGTGCGCCGCTTTCCCTATCCTCTGCGGCCGAGACGTGGTCGGTGGCGGAACCACATACCTGATCTGCCACCGGGTGCTGGAATTCCCCGCACCCATGATCTCCTCGTAGCGGACTCAGGGGGGTCCGCTACTAAACTGGTGGAGATCGAGGAGGCAGGCACGCCGAAAGATCTGGCGTGCCTCGTGGAGGGCCCTCGGGCATCCGCTAAGAAGCCGCTTGTAGGCGGCTGCCGCCGGCGGGGTCGCGGATGTGTGCGCAAGCGTTCCCGTGACCTCGCCAAATGGCGGCGAGGCGGCAAGTGGGGGGGTTTTTAGTGGGTACACCGTGGGTCTCATTAGCCCATACGGGAGTCCCACATAACCACTCGGGTCACCCCCTGCACCCGGGTGGTATGCGTAACGCATTTCCCCCCCTTAAACAAAAAAAAAGGGTCTTAGCAGGACGCGTGTAGGATGTCATATAGGTGAAAGTTGTTTGAACAATATCAGTTATGCTGATGACATGGTCCTGCTGGGACCGTCGTTTGACTCGATTACTCAACTTGTCAGGATGTGTGAGGCCTACGCCGAACAGCATGGTCTAAGGTATAACGCTAACAAAAGCGGAGTGCTCATTTTTAAGGAAATACAACATCACATATATACACATGCTGGGAGGAGTGCCACTTAACATAGTTGAGGAATTTAAATATTTAAGTCAAGTGATCTCTGAAGATCTCAATAATGACGCAGATATAGAAAGATAAAGGAGGGCGATGGCAGTGCGTGGCAATATGCGGCTCCGTTGGTGGGTTGACCAGCAGCAGCCTCCCAAAAATGCAAAAAAAAATGCCTGTTCCTCTCGTTTCATTTTATCATCAAATAATAGTTAATCCAATATTATGACGAAAAACAATCGTCAGCTGACTGTACAGTGGTGGAAAGTCCGTCAGGTAGTCACACGAAAATGTAAAAACATTTTTTTCAGTCATTTCCTCTCAACAGAAATTTTGTCAGATGACAGTTTATATGCTATTATAAATATATCAACGCGTCAGGTGGTTCTATCGCGGTGGAAAACTCGTCAGTTGATGCCCTGAAGTTTGAAACGCAGTAGCCCGCGTACTAGGCACAATTTTTTGTCAGTTACTTTCTCCCGTGCCATAACTTGTGAGAAGGTTAAGAATTTTGTATCATGAAGCTTCGTGGGCGTCAGCTGAGGCTCCGTTGGTGGGCTGACCAGCAACAGCCTCCCAAACATGTACCTAAAAAAAATGCCTGTTCCTCTCGATTCATTTTATCATCAAATGATAGTTAATCCAATATTATGACGAAAAACAATCTTCAGCTGACTGTACAGTGGTGGAAAGTCCGTCAGCTGGTCACACGAACATGTAAAAAAATATATTTTTTCAGTCATTTCCTCTCAACTGAAATTTTGTCAGATGACAGTTTATATGCTATTATAAATATATGAACGCGTCAGCTGCTATCGTGGTGGAAAACTCATCATCAGCTGATGTCCTAAAGTTTATATTATAACGCAGGAGCCAGACCGGAGCGGAGCATCTATCGCGTATTTAAATACGTGCTGTCGGCTGATTTATTTCATTTCTTACAGAATCATAACAACTAGGTACCTGCTTACGACATATCTGAATTTCATCGAGGTGTTCGAACTTGGATTTAATTCAGATACAAGGTGTAAATGACATCGCAACGAAAACTGAATCCATGGATTCAGACCATTAATCTGCATTGGAAAAAAGTATAAATAGATCTGAACTGTGGAGGATTTATATGAATTGTGGAGGTCCAAACGTAAAAAAGTATACCTATATAGGGTGGAAAGTTGAGATGGGGCCGTAAGGGCAACTACTAGATCCCTTTGCTGCTACGCGAAAATGCTCTTACGAGACCTTTACTAAATTTTTAAGTGATGACAATCGACATCCACAGATTTTTAATAAAATGTACAGTCAGCGAGAAAATCGACAGATTTGACTTTTTTTTATTCCAATCGGTCCCATTTCTATCAAGGATTAAAATACTCTTTAAGACCAACTAAGGTTACAGTACTAGAACACCCACAAATACAGTACACATGGTGTTACTTTCCCGCATGAGTGCGGAAATTAGCACTTTCCGTGCATGTGTTGAAACTTTAAAGAGCCATACCTATGTACTGTAAAATGTTGTACGATACACGTGCGAATAGGTAATTCGCAACTCGTGTCGATTTGATTAGTTATATGGAAACTTTGTGTTTTCTGGGATGACACAAGCCGGCACCATATATTTAACATTAGCGGGCTAAACATGTGTTATTTTTACTAAACGTGAATGAATAGCGATTATATTTATTTATTTACCTCTTTTAATAAATACATTTAATTAAATATAAAGCAAATAAGAAGAAAGCTCCAAAGGTTTTCGAGTTATTGCTGAAAAACTGCCTTCCCTAAGTAAGTGCTGATATGAAAAAAATCATTCATAACTCTTAGTTTCTAAGTAAGAGCCTGTGACACACAGAACGAAACTATAGGGGTTTGGTTTTTATCATTTTGGCTACGGAACCGTAAATAGTATTGAGGCTGTTATAGTAGAAACAAACGTACCTTACACACGATGAAACATGGCCCGACTGGACCAAGGTCGTGGTTTGCAAGTCTGTTATAATATAAATTGTCTAGAATCAGCTTATTCCCCAACCCACTATAGCAACATCCCGCAGTCTGTATGGCTCGGTCACATAGCTGCACGACGTCTTTCAGTTATATTAAGGCTTCTCTACACAATGGGGCATCATGACCCATCAGACAGGACACAACTATGCGTTAGGGGGAGAACAACATACTGCGATAGTCATTCCAGACACAACTGCGTCCTGAGGGCCTACCGCGAAACGAAGTTCGTTTTCGTTTCGCGGTAGCCCTGCTGATCAGAGATATCTCTCTCTTCGTGGTAGCGCCGCTGGAGTGCGCGATGCGTGCGATCACACAGAGCACGGACGTCCCGCTTGCGTCGCGCACTCTGTGACCAATACGGCTATCACAGAGAGCCTACCGCGAAACGATATTCGTTTTCGTTCGTGTATCTCCGTCTCTGTTGCACTTGCCAGTTCGAGCGACAAAGAGGGAGATACACGAACGAAAACGAATATCGTTTCGCGGTAGCCCCTCAGAGGGCCTACCGCGTTTTCGTTCGTGTATCTCCGTCTCTGTCGCACTTGCTAGTTCGAGCGACAGAGACGGAGATACACGAACGAAAACGAAAATCATTTCGCGGTAGGCCCTCTGGACAGCCTGTACGTCTAGCACAACTTGCTGCTCAGTCGCTTCGCGCGCGACTAAGCGTCCCCTATCTCACTCGCACCGTACAAATTAGAAAAAGGGGGGTAGAGCTTTCTCGACTCGCGTCGCGGTGCGGCGTCAGTTGCGCTAGCCCCGCTGCGAGCTACGTGTGTCACGGCGACATAGACTATCCAATATCTTTCTATGCGTTAATTAGAAAGAGACGGATAGTCTATCTCGTCGCACCATAGCTCGCTGGCTATCCTGCTATAGCCGTGCAAGCCTTAAAAGAATCACCACAGCCTTAACAACTCAATGGTCCTGTCTGTTGTTTGCTGTTGTTAGAGTGATTCTTCCAAATCAGGCCACTGAATCAAAATTTAAAAATTTGCAAGCCATTAGTAAATGTTGATTATATAAAAGCACAATAATTATGAATACAATCAAATCGTTTGTTCATATCACTGTTTTATTATCCACTCTAAACTTAGCTATAATATAACAATCGGAAAGGAGCCCTAAAATCTTAATTAAACTTAGGTACCTATGAATTAAATTAAATAAAACTTTGGCGTAAACCATCTTTTGTAAACTTAATAAAAAGCAAATAAAATTATATTCCTGTCTTAAACGCTCACCCTCGCATCTGTTACGGTTTAAGAGGTTTCAACAAAATATTTAAATTAATTATTTGACATTACACATAATTTATTAATTATTCTAAACAATAGAGAAATGGAATATTAGATAGTAGGAATAGTAGGATTCCTATGAAATTTTTCATGTCAATTCTTACCAGTGCATGTACGAAATTAATTCATATTTTGTTCCATGACATCACTGTTCCATAGGACAAATTTAATGGTATTGATCTCATTTTTGAGACTTTGTTTTCAATGTAAATTAAAAATGTGTAAACATTATAATAAAAACTGTATTTCTTGAAATATCTGAATACAAGTTTTTAATTAAATTTGTCTATTTTCCCAGTTGTTATTGATGGTTATTTCTTGAATAAAGAGTCACTGTCAGTTTACAGTTACTGAAGGGTCCACAGTTTTGTACTTTGGTTTGCTGTGGGTGAACGGTAAATACCGATACTTGATCATATGCTGAAACAAATAAATTTACATTGTATTAAACGAATAAACCACTCGGTATTTAATAAATTAATTACAAATTATTAGTATACTAGGTGTATTACATTTTTCCATAGAACAATCAATATCAGTATTATTTATATTATAATAGTATTAACCAATCTACTAAAATGTCCGACATACCACTCAATTTGCAACAACAACCACCTTCAAAGTGATTGGACTGAATGTTTGCCGTCTCTTTACATCTTATAGCTGCGTCTTTAGGTTGTTGTGACAAATTGCTAGGTGTATAATGGTCTTAACTAAACAAAATGTTAAGGCGCATTATCATTGCTTGATAGCGCCCGCATTTACGGTGCGGGATAGCACCCGCATTCGGGGACCCGGTCTCACTGGTTGATAGGTTTATTTATTACCTAGGATGATGTTCAAGCATACCCCTCTACCTCTTACTATTCTCGCAGGCTTATAACTAACCGATAGATTTCACTGGTAGTTATACCACATGCAAGGAATGTTCATATCTGCTAAAATGACTGTTATTAGCTGATGACGTTCATTACTCGTTATCCTGTGTGCGAGGAGCACCTGCATGCAATATATCCACCGATTTAACAACCAATGAAAATGGGCCTTTAAGATATACCCACCCTTTTTTGAGTTTCTTTGAACCTTAATTTGGGGAGATAAAAATGGCTCACCTTAATTTGTCTCTTCATAGTAATACAAAATAGAGTAATGAAATACATAACTAAAATAGGCCAGAATACTGGAACATTGAAAGCATCAATGAAGGTGCAAAAGAATCCAATCACTGTACTCTTGGTGACAGAAAGCCAGAATTTAAATTCAGGTAATCTCCTGATAAATGGTTTGAATTCTTCGCTTGAACGTGTTGGAAGGGCTGGCCCATTATCATCATCGCCTGCAACACAAATAGTAAAATCTAAATAATATATTCTGTACCCAAAAAAAACAACTTCAATTTTGTACTTTGACATATCTCACACATGCACATTTTCACATGTCCTTTCTGTTTCACCACATGAACTGCTTTCCAATAGCAAATGTGGTCGTTACTACAGAACAGAGCCAAGTACGCGGGGCGGCTGAAAAGTTCGCAGCCTAAGCTAGAAAAAAATGAAAAATTTAAAAAAACTATGCTACTTTTTCCCCCGGCTCTTTGGCAGTTTAAATATTACCGCCATTAAAAAAAGTTATTTGTTTTTCGTTCTGTGTGCGGATAAACTTAACAATGTCTGTCGAATGCGGAAATTTTGATAAATTTGAACACCTCGCACTTATTAAGTATTTTGTAAAAAAGGATACTTCCCATAATTTAAGCCCTTCGTACATTAGGATAAAAAATGGGCTCGTTTATTTCAACAAGGACGAGAGACCTGTGAAGATGACCCCGCCATGGGCGGCTTATCACGGTGGTCACTGACGAAAATGTGGAAAAATGTGTTCTGGCTTGCAGAAGACTTAAAATCTGGCAGATAGCGGAGGAACTACAAATTAGTAAAAAAAGGGTAGGACACATTTGACATGAACGTTTACACATGAAAAAAAATACTGCGCGCTGGGTACCAAAAATGCTGACACCGCTGCTTGACAAGGAACGGCGACGTAAAAGTTGCAAAGAATTTTTGGATCTAGCTGAAGGGAATCTGGACGAGATTTGCAACCGAATCGTAACCGTAGATGAAACGTGGGTTCGCCAATATGATTCATAATCAAAACAAGAGTCTATGCAATGGTTAAAAGGGGCGAGAGGGCACCAAAGAAATTTAAAGTGGAAAAGTCAGCTTTGAAGCATATGGCGACCGTGTTTTGGGACATTGGGACAGTGAAGGAGTTTTATTAATTGCCAAAAGGGACCACAATGAACGGTCAATATTATGCAAATTTATTGATTCAAACACGTGACGCAGTAGTCCAGTGAGTGACGTGGGAAACTTAGTTTTTACAGGACAATGCACCAGTTCACATTCACACTTCCCGTGTTGCTAGGCAGGCTCTAAAAGACACTGGTTTTGTATAAATCAATCATCCACCCTACAGTCCAGACCTGGCTCCGAGCGACTATTTCCTTTTTTCAAATTTGAAAGAAGACTTATGTGATCGCCGGTTTGCCGATGACAATCAGATCAAGGCTGCGGTAGAGTCATTTTGAAGCCAAGGAAAAATATTGTTTTTTCGGCGGTATTAAAGCATTGTTTGCTCGAAGCGAAAAGTGCTTATCACTCTATGGGGACTATATTGAAAAATAAAAACATTTACTTTAGTACGCTCTTTTTTAGGGTTCCGTAGCCAAAATGGCAAGAACGGAACCCTTATAGTTTCGTCATGTCCGTCTGTCCGTCTATCCGTCTGTCCGTCTGTCCGTCTGTCCGTATGTCACAGGCATTTTACTCGAAAACTATAAGGTGTATTTGAATAAAATTTTGAGGATAGGTGTATTTTGTTAGCCGGTACATAGTTTTGTAATTAAAATGACAAAAAAAATTTTTTTAGGGGTGCACTCCATACATAAAACTAAAAGTCAAAAAAAAAATTTTCATTGTACCCCCCGTGTGGCACATCAATCGATAGGCCTTTCAAAATAAATAGAAGGTTTCTTAGCACATTTTTTGATTAAGTGAATAGAGTCGGAGATAATCGCCCCGAAAGTCACAAAAATTCTGTCCCCCCCCCCTCTAATTTTTGAACGGTGTATTTTAAAAATATGGAAAAATTCGTGGACATAGGGCTTATTAATTTCATTCACCGAAAATTGTTTTGAACAAGATCGGTTCAGAGGTTTTCGAGATATTGCTGAAAAACTGCCTTCCTCAAAGAAAAGGACGTAAGTGCCGTAAAATTTCTGTGACGATACGACCTTTTTAATAGGCACGGAACCCTTCGTATTGCGTGGTCCGACACACACTTGGCCGGTTTTTTTTTCTAAGGCTGCGAACTTTTCAGCCGCCCCTCGTATGACCTGATAATATTTGAAGAGTTCCATCGATTCCTCTAGGATCTCAAAATGTATATTTTGATGAGCATTCAATGAAATCTCATTTGAATCTGTCAATAATTGAGGAGTTCCTAAGGTCATCTATCATCTGTTCCACGTCCAATTTGAGGAAATGCATGATTAACTTTAGAAAATACCATTATGGTGAAGACAAATTGAGAACCACCTTCCTTTTATTGTAGTTGGTTGTAAAATTCATTTGAGTTCACACTAAACAGTTTGAAACACACTAGGTTCTTCTTAAGCTTCACAGTTAATAAATATTATATTCTGTTCTATCAGTATCATTGTGCAACCAAAATGTGGGTTGAATGTTGAACAGGATGATTTCAAGTAACAAAAAAGATATTCTTAGGGTTCTTTGTTGCCAGAGTGATCTTACCCAAGAATAATTATACAGGTAAGCATAAAATCTATTAGAAACTCAGCTACTCAATTAAACATTAAGGCTACTATGAGGCTTACTAATACACATCATGCAAATAATGCTTATTAAATTGGCTGATTACCATCAATATTAATTTATGGTTTATAATGTATATTTGTTCCTGTTTCAACCTGTTTGCCATATGATTAAATAAATAAAGAGATTATGATATTTATAAAGATGTCATAATTAAACAATTACTGAAATAATATTTAAATAAAACAATAATTTAAAAATGTACAAAGCGCAAGAGTTTAAAGTGTTGTACTGAAATAATAACGAAACAAAGATTTTTACTGAAAACTGATAATGTCCGAACGAGATGGTATACAAATTTCATTAAGTGTGACAGAATGGGAAATATTATTTGTTGTCCTTGTTCCACTTTTTTTTATTTGCCGCAACTGATTTAGTATGACCTTGCGGCAAATAAACTATTACCGGCCCAAATTAAGTAGGTTGTTTATGGTAAGCCATCAGCCATTTTAAGGTCAGTTCTTAATATAGCTGCGTAGGCGCCTTTCCGTCCCTCATTGTGGCAACACGTATAGCGTGTCCTGAGTATTATAGGTCCATGGTTGAATAGCGAAAAAGACGTTCTTGAGAAATTGTATAAAATTCTACAATATAATTCCAAAACACATCACTGAACTTACTGACTCTAAATTAAAATCTGTCATAAAACACTTATTTCAAAAGCATATCATAAGATAAATGATTAGATCATGGATAGGGATATTTAGCAGTGGTAAAATCCTGCACTAGAAATTTATTGCAAAATAAATAGGCTGTTGTAGCAATGTAGTTTTATAATATTCTGATACTGAAATGATATATTGTATATTGTTTTGAAAAAATGATACCTAGCAGAGTTTTTTACGCCGGTTGTTCTCGAGGCAGAGGTTTTCTTTCCGAACCGGTGGTAGTTTATCGACATTCATAGGTGCATATAATATGCCTAAATTGAAGAATAAATCACTTTGACTTTGAATACAAATTTCATGCAACTCGAGATATATCCATGTTTCTGTGGTGAAAATCACAAACTTACCATCAAAATCCATTGCTGGATCAATCTTCGGTGTAAGGAATGCAATGAATAAATTTAAATGGTAGATGCCGAGTGCATATGTTACTATGTACCAACCCTGTAAACATAATTAAAATGCCAGTGAGTGCTTAGTACAAAAAATATTCCTAGCACTTGCAATGCAGATATTTCATTGGATTCTCATCACTCAGAGGAATTTAATCAAAAACAGTAAGTAGGTACTAACTGAAAATGAAACATAAGTATTACTAAAGTTCAAATTTTATTGATTAATACTGTATTACATTACTCACTTGCTTGGCAAATATTCGAAGCATAAATACTGCAAGTAGAAGTATAGTTCCAATCCACCTTCCTCTTGCGTACGGAGTCCATTTATCTAGTGTACCTTGGTATATCTAAATAGAGAAAATATGTACAGTAATCAGTTCAAAGTGGCCTCACTAAAATTTAGAGAATTTATATCGGTTGGTTGCCATTTGATTCAATTACCGTCCCACAAGTAGGTTAGGTACCATGTCGACGAAATGAATTTGTAACAACAACGTATGATAATAAAAAGTGAGTCCAGAATTACCTGAGATATACGCGTCCATCCCTGTGAAATTATGCCCTTCCGCGATGTTTCAGATGTTAAATCATTTCCATCCATCATATCGACAATTTCACTTGGTAGAAAGATCTAAGATTCTTGTTAGACTAGTACAGACACATTACTAAAACGATACAACTGTTATTCTAGAAATCTAACTAAGCAATACATGTATACTAAACTGAATAATTGATTACTTTAATATATATAAATTTGTTTCCTAGCCGAATAAATTTATCGTAAGAAGGAATTTCTACGTCGGCCCACAGATAAAACCATGATGATGATGACATATATGACATGACACAAGTGTGACAGATAAGGAAAATCCGAATTTCTACTCGTAATGGTAGAATTTTGACCAATCGTGCCTCCTTATTTTCCGAATTTGAGAAAAGGACTAATCAATGACCAAAGAAACTTCTTTTGTCATTGGGACTAATCAGAAATTTATGTGACGGCTGGTTACGTGGCTTTGCCCTTCTATAATCTCTATGTACTCCTAGGCAAAATACGATTTCGAAAAACATTAATTTATAATAGCGTTTTTTTGTTCATTTCAGTCTAAAACGTTATTCTAAGATGCTTAATTCAAGAATCCAAAAAACTTTCCACCCGGAAGTAATTATATAGATTTAAATTAAACATTCAATTGTCTTTTTTATTCTCTTTATATTGAATATTTTAAAGCAAATGTAAATTGACCTAAATAAAGATAAAAATATATATTAATATTTATCTGAACTTTTTAGGAGCAAATTTTTTTCTAAATATTTATTAAAAGTGAATACAAGATTATAATTAACATTAACTAAGATAAATTAAAAGTAAGTTAAGTCTAAAAAAGGCCCTCGAGGAGCTAATTAAATAATGTTTTTTTTATGTCTGATTTTTTGTTGGATTTTGCCTCTAGGTAACTATTTAATTGATAATATATCCGTTACATTATAAAAATTAGCTATTATAAATTATTTCCAAATTTGTCATTTTTTCCATACAAGTTGTCAGTTCATGAATTGCATGCACAACCAACACAATTTGGACCATAATAATTTGTAAGAAGTCTTTCTTCAAATTTACACGCATTTAATCTGTCTAACCGAAAACAAAAAAGTGTTCCGCTTACTTGCCAAGTTCGTAGAAAATAATAACATTAGACTTTAATCTATTTAATTCCCATAACACCTCGTTTGTGATGCTAGACATACAATAATATTTAAGATTATTAGATTTTTAAGTGGTGGTTGGTAGTCGATATGTGTTTGTGTTGTCCGATTGTTCGCAGATCATGAGCAGCTCTCCTGTTACTTGATACTGACAAATTTGCCTTCCGGCCGCCATGGCAACTAAGTTTCGCAACCAGTTGTGATGCAAGACTTTTTATTCTTTCAATTCTTTGTCCGCAACTAGGTAGTTGCCATACAAGACTTATAGACCGCGAGCTACGTGAATTTTTTTGTCAGTTACTTACTCCCGTGCCATAACTTGTGACTCTTGTGAGAAGGTTAAGAATCATGAAGCCCTGTGGACGTCAGCTGCGGCTCCGTTGGTGGGTTGACCAGCAGCAGCCTCCCAAAGATGTAAAAAATAAATTTTTTCAGTCATTTCCTCCCGATTCATTTTATCATCAAATGATAGTTAATCCAATATTGTGACGAAAAACAATCGTCAGCTGACTGTACAGTGCCGGAAAGTCCGTCAGCTGGTCATACGAATATGTAAAAAAAATTTTTTTTTCAGACATTTCTTCCCAACTGAAATTTTGTCAGATGACAGTTTATATGATAGAACCAGCTGACGCGTTGATATATTTATAATAATAAATATATCAACGCGTCAGCTGGTTCTATCGCGGTGGAAAACTTGTCAGCTGATGCCCTGAAGTTTGTAACGTAGGAGCCAGAATGGAATGGAGCATCTATCGCGTATTTAAATCCATCTGATGTGTTTTCCCTCGCCATTTTGTCAGCTGATTTATTTAATTCCTTACAGAATCATAACAACTATCTGCTTATGACATATCTAAATTTAATCGAGGTAATCGAACTTGGATTTAATTCCGTTACATGGTGTAAGGGACCAACTTCAGGGCATCAGCTGACGAGTTTTCCACCGCGATAGAACCAGCTGACGCGTTGATATATTTATAATAGCATTTAAACTGTCATCTGACTAAATTTCAGTTGGGAGGAAATTACTGAAAAAAATTTTTTTTTACGTGATCGTATGACCAGCTGGCAGACTTTCCACCACTTTCTTCATAATATTGGATTAACTATTATTTGATGATAAAATGAATCGGGAGGAATAGGCAATTTTTTTATTTATTTTTTACATCTGGGAGGCTGCTACTGGTTAAACCATCGACGGAGCCGCAGCTGACGTACACGGGCCTTCACGATATAACATTTTGAACCTTCTCACAAGTTATGGCACGGGAGAAAGTAACTGACAAAAAATTGTGCCTAGTACGCGGGCTACTGCGTTACAAACTTCAGGGCATCAGCTGACGAGTTTTCCACCGCGATAGAACTACCTGACGCGTTTGTACCTCCAATACCAAACTACGTTTTAAAAAGTAACGCAAGGCCTAGCGGGAAAAAAGGGGGAGGAGTAGGGTTTTATATTCGAAAGGGTCTTCGAGTAAATGTAAAGGATAACCCCTCATCGCAACTGGAACAAATGTGGTTGGAACTTAGAATAAATGGAATTGGGAGATTCGCCATCGGTACTGCATACAGGCCCGAATCGATCTCAGTAGATAACGCTATTGACGAGCTCAGCGAGTCGATCGATATGTTTGCTTCCTATAATGGTATTTTCATACTTACAGATTTCAATGTAAACGTTATGTTGCAAGAGGGACAGAATACGAAAAAGTTATCAACATTTATGACGCAAAGGAACTTGGAGCAATTAGTTGAGGAGCCGACTAGGATAACGAACAACACCGCTTCTCTATTAGATTTGTTAATTACCGACAGTCCTAAAGTATGCAAATCGGTACTCATACATCACAACCATAACATTAGTGATCATGCAATGGTGTTCGCAGAGCTCAAAATCACTAAAGCAAAACAGGTGCCACAATATATTTACAAGCGTCACTTAGATAAAATCGATACAGTTCAATTTAATAAAGACCTCAATCGCTTACCTTGGGCAGATATTATAACACTAGAAGGCTTGAATGATAAAGTGAGGCTCTTTAATCGATTAGTTACTACATTGTTCGACGCACATGCACCAGTGAGGCGGTTGCGCATTAATAACAAGTCGTACCCATGGGTAACGGATAATATTAAGCTCATGATGAATTTACGTGATTGCGCATCGGTTAAAGCACGGAAAACAGAATCTCAAATACACAAAGACTATTATAAAAGCCTACGCAATTATACCAATGGAGCCTTGGAGCGTGAGAAAACTGCCTACTTTACCTACTTTATTAATAAAAACAAAGACCACCCAAAAGACATGTGGACGCATCTTAAAAGCTGTTCAATAATGGGAGATAAAGATAAGCCGCTGGTACCGAAACATTTATGTAATCCTAATGAGCTGAATGATTTCTTTCTGGAGGTGCCAGGGAACGCAGACACAGACCATCAGACCCAGACATTTTTTGAGAACAGCAGGATTAATAGTCACAGCTTCAGCATTGTCAAGGCCACGGAAAATCAAGTTCTTAAAATCATACATTCCGTAGAAACAAAGGCCAGTGGACAGGACAATATATCTATTGATATGGTTCGCCTCACTTTAAACAACACACTACCGATAATAACTCACATTATAAACACATCGATCGAGTCTGGCATCTTCCCAGAAGACTGGAAACTTGCGAAAATAAGGCCGATCCCTAAAACGAACAAGATTGACGAATATAAGGATCTACGGCCAATCAGTATTCTTCCAGTTCTTTCTAAAATAATAGAAAAGCTGGTTTGTGACCAATTAAAAACATACTTGGACGATAACAATCTCCTACCGCAAATACAGTCAGGGTTCCGTAGTAAACACGGTACGGCAACAGCATTGGCGAAAGTAACAGATGACATGATAGCGGCATCGGACGAAGGAAAAGGATCCATTGTTGTTTTGTTAGACTTTTCCCGCGCATTTGATTGCATTAATCCGTCACTGCTCCTCTCAAAAATGGCGTACTACGGGATCGCCCAAGCGTCGCGCAAGTGGTTTCAGTCGTTCCTCACGGATAGACAGCAGTACGTGGAAGCGTGGAACTACAAACAGAACAAGGAGGTCTGGCTACATCTCAAATCAGACAGATTAATCGAGGGACGCCACAAGGATCTGTTTTGAGCCCGTTGCTATTTATTCTGTACACTGCTGATCTGGTGGATAAACTCAAGCACTGTGAGGTACACCTATATGCAGATGATACACAGGTTTACTATTCATTTAAACCACAAGAACTGAGTCTAGCACTGAATAGAATAAATGAAGATCTTAATATAATAGCGGACTGGTCGTCCAAAAATAATCTCGTGCTAAACCCATCCAAATCGCAGTTTGTGGTAGTAGGTAGTAGATGGCAGAGACAGAATGTTATCAACCAGAAACCCGAAGTCTATGTGGGAGTGGAGCCTGTACCGCAAGTACCCTACGCGAAAAACCTAGGCCTTATAATGGATGGCGAACTGAGATTTGAGCATCACGTCAATATTAAGATACGAAATGCCTTTTATCGACTCAAAACTCTGTACAGTTTCAGAAAATACTTGTCTGAAAAAGTTAGGGAAATCCTTATAGAGGCTCTGGTGCTGTCACCGTTTAACTATACCGACATTGTATACGGCCCAAGGTTATTAGAAAAAACAAAAAAGGCGATACAACGGGTACAGAATGCTTGTACAAGATTTTGCTACAATATACCGAAACGAGCACACATTACACCTTACCTTAATAGCAAAAATACTTTAAACATGAAGAATAGAAGGAACTTGCATCTGGCTTTTACTGTACGAAAAGTAATTGAATTCGGAAAACCGCCCTATCTTTTTGAGAAACTGCAGTGGGAACAGGATGCAAGCAAGAAGCTAGTTAGAAGTAATAGAAAAAACTTACTGCTTGTCCCAAAACACAAGACATCGTTTTTCAGGGGGGGGTTCAAATATGCAGCAACGAAAATATGGAATGATTTGCCACCACCACTAAGAAGTCCAATGCCCCTGCTAAAATTCAAGAAACTAATTAAGGACCACCTTCTAGAACTACAGAAGAAAACCCACCCCACTAACTTAAATAGATAATAAATATAAATAAATAATCTGCAAAAAACCTGAATGCACGTATATACATATAATTATACCAATACACAAGCACTCACGCACACGTACACACGCACACATACACACACACGCACGCACACACACACACACACACACACACACACACACACACACACACACACACACACACACACACACACACACACACACACACACACACACACACACACACACACTTATATTTATATCCGCACCGAACGCACGTGGCCGTCCTACATACATACATACATATAGATATATATATATTATATATATATATATATATATACATATGTATACATACACAAAAAGGGACCAGTCTGAAAATCAGCGCTGGATGTAAACATCCCATTCAGCAAAAGCTGAGACTGGTACCCATTGCCCAGATATATATCTAATCATGCTTAGTTTAAATTGTAGTTTAGTTTTTTCTCTTTTATTGATTTGTTTTTATGTTGTAAAGTTGTGGCAATAAAACATTTTTTTTTTTTATTTTTTTTTTTATTTTTTGATATATTTATAATAGCATATAAACTGTCATCTGACAAAATTTCTGTTGAGAGGAAATTACTGAAAAAAATGTTTTTTAAATTATCGTGTGACTACCTGACGGAATTTCCACCACTGTACAGTCAGTTGACCATTGTTTTTCGTCATAATATTGGATTAACTATCATTTGATGATAAAATTAATCGGGAGGAAAAACCTTTTTTTTTTTTACATCTGGGAGGTTGCTGCTGGTCAACCCACCAACGGAGCCGCAGCTGACGTCCACGGGGCTTCATGATACAACATTCTTAACCTTCTCACAAGTTATGGCACGGGAGTTGATTGGTCACGAAAATCTGTTGCTAGCTCGCGGACCATTATTTTTCTTTCTACGCAACTAGTACGCCATGGGTCAGTGAGTTCCGCAACCAGTCGCGGTAGAGGATTTTTTGAAGTGGATACTTCTTAGCTCGCGTTCTTGTATAGGGGTACAGTTCAAAATGTATCACGTGACTTCCGGAATAACTTTTTGTAGAGAAGCCTGATCTGATTTCAAATAATTGTTCGTTACATGTTTTAATCCTTCTTTATTTGCCGTTAGTTGTTAATCACAAAATGTTATTTAGTTTATGTGGCGGACATAAAAATAATGCTGAAATGACCGCCATTTTCAATGTAACGTGAGCCAAATGAGCTACTTCAGTCAATGTTGCCATATATACCGATTTATCTGTGCTTATACAGATTTTAGTGAATTAATTCAGATATATATTTTACGGGTACACCATAATAGCAGATTCCTTTAAATAATCAAAACAATTTGAATTTAACAATTCATTGAAAATGCTTATTTAAGGCTACCAAATTGACTTTTTTACATTCAATAATAAACAAGGAAATACTGGGTTTTTAATGTTATAATGAGATATGTTATAGTTTAATAAATGCCCTTGTTACTTTTACGGACCAAAACACGATATTTTAAACTTCGCTCGATCATTGCCACTTATGATGTGATAATTGTGATCCTGTCATAATACTTACGCCATCCTGTGAAGTGCAGTGCTGCAGTGCCAACGAATTGAATCCTACCTAATCATTAAGAGAAAGACATAGTCACAATATTTATAAGATCAACTCGGAATCGTCTACAATTGAACATTGCACTGGTCTCCCGCTGCTGCTAATTGAAATACTTCTGCTGCTACAGAAATTATCGATGAGATAAATACAGTAGTATAGCAGGCCCCGTCATGATGCTATTGAATGAATGAACAAATCGTGGACAATACAAGGCGAACCCTATCGAATACGGATCGTCAAGATACTAATTTAGCTACCGGCACACTTACTTCTTCATGTTTTTTAAACTGAAAATCAAATGAAGAGGAACCACCTTAAACCGTGTAAGGTTTTATTGTTTTAGGGAATAAATAATAGTTTAAAAGTAGTTCAACTGACCATTCTGGTGACGTCATGACGACCGTCGTTAACGTGAGCATAGATAGATAATCTTTGACGTGAGTGAGGGGATTTGGCGCGAAAAGGCATTCTCGGTCGGGCAGTGTACGCATTCCTGAGAAAAAGGGTATTGACAGATTAACAGACAGACAACGAAGAGATATTACTATAGTGAAAATGCCCTTACATCCAATATTTGACAGCTTGTCATCCCAGTTCGATTTATGTCATCATATGGCATTAAGTCATCATTGACGTTTATTGTACTGGAATGACGGCTGTCAAATATCGGCCGTTAAAAAAATCTGATTATATACTGGTTCCATAGTCCGGCGCCGTGACCCGTAGGTAGGTACTACTAGAAAGGTGTAATTTTGCATGATTAGATATAAAACCTAATCACGCCGACAAAGAGGTATAACAAAATCATAGCAAAATGTAATCAATGTTCTCCTGCTTATGTTTATGCGATTTTACACCTTAGTGGAAACCGCATAGAGTTACTTTAACAAAGATAATCTAACGTAGGTACTATTGCCTTTTCAATGGTATGTCATCCACCAAAATGTATCTAAGAAACATATCTACTTACAATAAAATACGAAAATGTAAACAAGTCTCTGTCATTTTCAAGTAAGATGTTTTCACAATTTCAGTTTCTCTAAGGAGGATTGTGATTCGAATGAAGCTACATACGCGACACAAAAAATCTTCTATCGCAAATCCATGGGATACAATTTAGGACTGGGACAGTTATTATTATACCGATTAGTTATACCAGTCAGACTCGCACTTGGCCGGTTTTTTTTATTAGTGTTCCATAGCCAACAGAGAAGAATCCACTTAAACTTAATTAACGGTTGTATCTCCGACACAACCCGCTTCTTTTTATTCTTGGTATGCAACTTTCGAAATTGGTCAGTCTGTATTCAAATTATTTCAATAATGTATTTATGGCCAAATGTACCGTCATGAAAAGAAAAAAATGCAGTCATTGATCATCTTTACATTAGTCATAATGCGCAGCCCGATACCTATGAAAACCTACAAAACAACTCTAAAAACATCGCTAACCATACATTTCGAAGCTAATGATCAAGAATTTACAATATTATTTCAAAACTTCCAGAGTCTATATAATAAGCAGCACCTGTTAGAAGCCTTTCTTGACCAAAATGAAGAATTTCAAGCAATATGTATCTCGGAATCATGGCTATCACATGAAAAAATGAAAATGATTAACTTTGATGGATATAAGTTTGCAGCATCTTTTTGCAGGCAAGCGCGTACTGGAGGTGGAGTTGCCATCCTGCTTCAGAATCACGTCGAGTTCATAGAGAAGACTGATATTTCGGACATGTCTATCGAATATGTTCTTGAAATTTGTGCTACAGAATTACCTCAACAAAATGTGATATTAATTGTAATGTATTGGAATAGAAGAGAGGAAGACTTATTTTATAAACAGTTAAGTAATATACTACAGTACATTAATATAAAATACCATAAATACAAAATAATAATAGGTGGAGACCTAAACGTAAACGTTCTTATTAATAATACTAAAACAAGCAACTTATTAGGCCTTATGCTGGAATTTAATTTCACACAATATATTAAACAACCAACTCATATCACTCAAAATTCGTCAACATGTCTAGACCTTATATTTACCAACTGTTATAACATACAAGTACACACAAACATAATAGAATTAGGATTTTCAGACCATGCTGGTACAACAATAACATTAAAATTACCGCAGCTAAAGCAAGATAAATATGTATGGAATATAGAAAAACGGATTTTTAACTCTACTAACATTGAAAATTTTAAATCATGTTTGAATAACAAAAATTGGCATAACATAATTTCCCTAGATAGAAGTGTAAACGATAATTATAAAGCTTTTAGTGAGACAATAAATAACGCCTTACAACAGTACATACCAAAGAAAAAAATTAAGTTAAAAACTAAATATAGAAAAAAATGGCTGACAACTGGTATTAAACTCTCATGTAAAAACAAACGACTGCTAAAAATATTATCATTAAAATCAAATAACAGTGTACTCAGTGACTACTATAAAAAATATGAAAAAATATTAAAAAAAACAGTAGCCACTGCAAAAAAGGTTCAATTCATAAACAAAATAAAAAAATCGGATAACAAAATTAAGGCTATGTGGAATGTTATTCGAGAGCGCAGTAATAAAACACAAAAAAGAGAGAAAAATAACATTAAACTACAAATAAACAACTCGCTTTCGTCAGATCCAATAAAGATAGCTAATTATTTCAATGACTTCTTCGCTTCTGTAGGCCAAAAGATCGGTAGTACAGACGTCAGGCAGGATATCCAATCCTGTAGCCAACCTGTGCTCAACTCTATATCTAATTCCATATATCTCAACCCTGTGGACTACCCGGAAATACATAAATATATCAAAAACCTAAAAAATAAAAATAGTTATGGAACAGATGAACTTCCCCCATCCGTGTTAAGACAATGTGCAGATCAGCTGACATTACCATTAACTATATTAATAAATCAATCTTTTAATGAAGGGGTGTTCCCAGACCTATTGAAAACAGCAATAGTTAAACCTGTGCATAAAAAAGGTCCCAAAACGGACCCTAACAATTACCGCCCTATAGCTTTGTTGCCAACTGCTTCAAAGATTTTTGAAAAGGCTATGTGCAACCGCGTTTATTCGTTCTGTGAGAAGTTTAAGATCTTAGACGACAGCCAGCATGGCTTTC
Organism: Epinotia nisella; assembly: GCA_932294315.1. Taxonomy (NCBI): domain Eukaryota; kingdom Metazoa; phylum Arthropoda; class Insecta; order Lepidoptera; family Tortricidae; genus Epinotia; species Epinotia nisella. The sequence continues at coordinate 11,629,552 of OW028679.1, read as the reverse complement.
GAAAAAAACGGTCCACGACTCTAGCGGTCTACAAATACATTCAAGAAATTTTGAACACTCTCGATAAAAAAAAGTATGCCGTCGGAATATTATTAGATATGTCTAAAGCTTACGACAAAGTCCAATACGACATCCTACTAAATAAGCTATACAAGTTAGGAATCCGCGGCACAGCGCATAAATGGTTTGCATCATATCTAGAGGATCGGCAACAGTGCATAGAAATGGAACACTTTGACCATATTACCGGGAAAATAGTAAAAATCCGTTCAGAGACCAAGACAACTGATGCTTCAATCCCACAGGGGAGTGTGATTGGATGTCTCTTGTTCATTTTATATATAAATGACCTCCCCAAAACCATGGATGTACCGTGCGTCCTGTTCGCGGACGACATCTCCATACTAACAACGTGTGAAAATAATATAAATTTAAATAGCAGACTAGAATCAATACTGGATAAAACTAACAACTGGCTTAGCAATCAGAACCTAGAAATAAACTTTAAAAAAACTAAATTAATGGTATTCCATCCATACCAAAAAACATCTTTGGAAATAGACTTTTGTTATAGAGATAAAAAGTTAGAGATAGTCAACGAATTTTCACTACTCGGTTTGATTATAGATACACATGTTAACTGGAAATCACACATAAAAAAGATAAAAGCAAAAATTTCTTCTTTTGTATATGCACTCAGCGAAATAAAAAAATGTACTGACTTTAAGACTGCACTTGCTACCTATTATGCTTATGCTAATGCATGGTTCAGCTACGGTATAATACTTTGGGGCAATAGCACAGACATATCATCCTTATTTACTTTACAAAAAAAACTTATTCGCATATTAGTAAATATTGACAACAGAGATAGTTGCAAACCCCATTTCAAAAATCTGAAAATACTGACGCTAACTGGTTTATATATTCTAGAAGTTTGTAAGTTCGTTCGAAACTATCCCCAATACTATAAGAAACGCGAAGACATACCCACAACTCATAATCTCCGATATAGAGAAAGGCTCATGTTACCCTCATCAAACCTAAAAATGCATTCTGATGCAACCTATACCATGTCTGTGAAAATATATAATAAATTGCCCGATAGAATGAAATCCGAGAAAAAACACAACACATTCATAAAAATATTAAGAGAATTCCTTATTAATAAAAGTTATTATACACTAAGAGAATACTTAGAAGAAAAACTATAATATAAAATTTTATACACAAATATAATAATTATATGAAACCGAGTTCCTTTAAAAAAATATATATATATAATGTATAATTAAATGTGCAATAAACAAAAAAAAAATTGTATCACTTAAAAATATAGCTATAAAAATGTGCTACAATGGACATAAAGTACAAGTGATTCTCTTTATAATTTGCACATAAGCAGAAATTAAATAAGTAGGTATGTAAGTCGTCTTCTCTTCACCTAATCTTGCGGTGCCCAACAGGGTCCACAATTAAGTTTTATTCCCTATACTTAGAAACTAAAACTTAAGTTTACCTGTAAACTAACATTGTGGAAAGCAATAAATAATTGAGTATTGAGTATTGAGTATTGAGTCTGCTTGGAATTTAGGTTTTCAGCATTTCGTATTTTCGTGCTGCTTTATTTTTGGTGTTTTTAAGGATTATAAGGGACTGAAAACACCATTGCCAACTCTAATGTCCCACGCATATTTTTGAATAATGCTAATGGTTGCATGTTGCATCTGCAGAAAAAAACATCCTTCTGTCGCAATTAATCTTATTAGAAATTCTTTGTACGCAACCAGTTGCGTAGAAAGAAAAATAAGTCTTATATGGCAACTAGTTGCGGAAAAAGAATAAAAAGTCTTGCATCACAACTGGTTGCGAAACTTAGTTGCCATTGCGGCCGGAAGGCAAATTTGCCAGTATCAAGTAACAGGAGAGCTGCTCATGATCTGCGAACAAACGGACAACACAAACACATATCGACTACCAACTACCACTGTTAAAAATCTAATAATCTTAAATATTATTGTAAAAAGAATAAGATTAAACGGCCACTCTCCAGAGGGCCTACCGCGAAACGAAATTCGTTTTCGTTCGTGTATCTCCGTCTCTGTCGCTCGAATCAGCAATTGCGACAGAGACGGAGATACATGAACGAAAACGAATTTCGTTTCGCGGTAGGCCCTCTGATTTGTGTCTGCGTCTAATTGCCACGACTCCATAAAATCTTCGTAAATGGTCGAGGTAATTAGACACAACCGCAGACACAAAATTTGAGAATAGCCGTAAATAGTATGTATTTTAAAGGTGTTATAGTGCTATAATAACGCACTTTATAGTCGATTTAAGCCACGCTTTGATGTTTTTAATTTTTATATCATCACGTTTGCATCTTACTGCGAATAGTTATATTATAGGAAAAATAAGTAACATCACAGCCATGAGACATTGCTTTATTATGGCAATATTATTTTTACTATCTGGTATCCGTAAATTGCCACAATTTGTTTCAAATTGCATTCAATCGCACTTGCTAGTTCGAGCGACAGAGACGGAGATAAACGAACGAAAACGAAAATCGTTTCGCGGTAGGCCCTCTGAGGGCCTACCGCGAAACGATATTCGTTTTCGTTCGTGTATCTCCCTCTTTGTCGCTCGAACTAGCAAGTGCGACAGAGACGGAGATACACGAACGAAAACGAATATCGTTTCGCGGTAGGCCCTCAGGTTTGTAGAACCCTTTAAGGGTGGAAAGCAAAAAAATAGTACATATTTAAGAGCCTCAATCTAACCTACGATTTAACTTTTTTCAGTTTCGTAACAGCAATTACCCTTATAAAATGTATGGATAATGGGTATGTATGTTAGATTAAGGTTTTTAACTATGTACAATTTTTTTAACACGCATTTATTAGGTCGACCTGTATGTAACTATGTAAAGGAATCTAAGGTAGGTAACTAATTTAACCATCTTCCAAGGATCGTAGCGTCATGAAAATTCTCAGCTGTATGTAGTTCTGATGACAATAATATGGTACTGTCGAACTGATCTGATGGTGGAGCCGGAAGATATGAACTGGAACTTCATAATGGAACGTCGTATCACATCTGTATTTCATCATACTTACCTTTGACCTGAGGGCCTACCGCGAAACGAAAACGAATTTCATTTCGCGGTAGCCCCTCTGATTTGTAAACACTTAGCTCTGAATTAATTAATTGACCAGCGACCTCTCCTTCTCATTAATTAGGTTTTTTTTATGTATAAGTTATAATTATAAGTCATATTTTAAGTTCTGTATCGCTCTCTGGGTGCCCTGAAAACCAGCGCCTTTAGCATATATGTATTGCTGCTGGCATATGCTGAGTGGCATCAATTTTGGTGCATTTCAGATGTAACTATACACTTGTGTAATTTCTTTGTCACACCAAATAAATATATTTCTATTCTATCATAGCTGTGTTTGGACTGGTTAGAAAAGTCTTGTAATGAACTTTGACCACGATTAGGTTACAGGTCTGATGATGAAGCCGGAGGATAGGCACTGGCATTCCATGATGGCATATCGTATCATAGCCGTGTTTGGACTTGTTAGAAAGGTCGTGTAATGAACGTTGACCACGATTAAGTGGAATATCGTATCATAGTCGTGTTTGCACTTGTGAGAAAGGACACGTAATGGACTTAATAAAATAAACGTAAATCACTTAGTGGTCTCCAGATTGAAGAGCTAGATTGTTCTAAGCTGACAGGTAAAACACCATGCAATGCAGACGCACTGGCGGAGATGGAGAGGATGCGGGCTCATTCGCCTACTTGAAATAAATGTATATGTTAAAAATATTTCGTTATCAGACTAATAACACGCTTTTATAAATGCACGTAAAAACCAAAAATATATTATGGATCGTTCAAGTTGTCTCTATTTCTGGGCTGAAGTGTAAACTATGTGCTTTTAATTATAATATTTGATAGTAAAAGCGTGGGGCGCTGGAACCCTTTAGCGGCATAAACGTTATGCTCTTGTGCGACCTCATGCAGCTTCCGGCAGGAAGTTAGTATTTGTTTACAAGAAAGTATTTCCTATTCCAGCGCCCCATGCTTTTACAATCAAATATTTTCTAGTGTTTTTTAAACTATTAATTTATTTTATACTTTTTGCTTTCCACCCTTAATACTGACGCGATAAATATTGGCCGCCATTACACGGTGATTAAATACTGATGATCCACCGTAGATGTTTCACTCTATCGCAAGTTATAGATAGAGACAGCTTTTCACCGTGTATGGGCCGCCGTTAATAAGCTAGAAAGTACCAAGAAGGCAAAGACAAATGTAGCTTATTGTTTAAGAAATTTAATGAAATAATTGTTCTAATTACATTTTATACATTGTCATATGGTACATTTTATAAAGTTAATTTGCTCCTAGTAATTAAGTTCTAACAATACTTTAATATAATAAAAAAGATAAAATTAGAATAAGAATAATTGTTACGCTTTAACTATTCTTTATTACTCCTATTATTGCAGGTTTTATTTACAAATTGTATTGAATATTATACAATAGACATTTGATTTGATTTGTAGTATCTTAAAAATATCATCACCCTTCATATTCAAAGAAAATTTTGGTCCAGCTAATTCCTATAGAAAATCAATTTCTAGTGAACAATTGTCGGATATTGCTATATTTTTTTAGAATCTATGGTTTATGAAACATTTACAATGTAGGTATTACATACATCATTAAATTAGGCGTAACAACAAGTGGGTTAAATGCATTCATAATTATGACGTTAGGTGGGTGGATTGCAAAAAAAATTTACATAGTTAAGAGCCTTAATCTAATTTACGCTTTAACTTTTTCGATTGTGTAACGGCAATTACCCATAAATTTTATATGGGTAACTTTCGTTACACAATGGAAAAAAGTCCCTTAGAATAAGGCCCTTAACTGTGTATATTTTTTTTGCAATCCACCCTGGTATAGGTACAGGATAATAAGGAATAGTTACCTATCGTGCCGTAATAAAACACTTATTTTCTGGCATTGAAACCTATTTTTTGTCATCGCACAACAGTTTATTGAGGGAAATGGTTTCTGGACACACCTACAATGGATTAAATACAATTTCAATATGGTTTACTTATATTTTGTTGTTTTTACACAATGGAACAATTTGGAAGCACAAATGTTTAGCAACAAAAGTTTAAGGTACAAGTTGGAACCCGACCCCAGACAGCAGACGACGTGTCGCAGCGAAACTAACTGAGGGCCTACCGCGAAAGGCATTCGAAGTTTTCCCTCTCTGTCAGACTTGCGAGTTCGTAATTAAGTGCAACAGAGAGGGAAAACTTCGAATGCCGTTGGGCGGTAGGCCCCGCTATAACCACGAACTTCGAAGTTCGGGTATCTCCATCTGTATCGCACTTACTATACTCGAGTGACAGGGATGCATGTATACGAACTTCGAGTTTCGATTTTCGTGGTAGCGCCGCTGGTTTCTATGGAATACATTTCTTAGCGAGCGACGCGTCGGGTTTTGCCGCCATAGAAATACATAGAAACCGGTAGTGTCGCTGCGACACACCGTCTGCTGCTGCTGTCGAGTTCCAACTTGTACCTTTAAGTTTCTCGACAAAAACGTTTCGGTTTCCAATGGCGGCCAATACACGGTGATTAAATACTGATGATCCACCATAGCTGTCTCTATCTATAACATGCAATTAGATGGACAGCGCGTGGATAGCGTGATACTGATAATACTTCACCGTGTATTGGCCGCCAATAGGCTGCAAATGGTGACTATAATATAGGTAATTTTTCATTTCAATATTAAAGCAGCCGAAAACAAAAGGCTCTGTGTCTTAAACCCAATTTAATTGCAATTTTGCAAGTAAATGTTTCTTATTTGCCAAAATAGATAAACAATTGACGACAAAAACCAACTACGAAAGTGACGAAGGTATTCAGTTTAACATTAATTAAATTAACGCACTCTTGGTTTTTATTGCCTCAATTTACCTTCTAATTTACAACACAAAATGATTTTATAGGAATATAGGTGCCTAATGCAAAATATTGCCCAAACAGATAAATACTATACAAAATTTTGCTACCATAGTGTCTTGGAGACTACAAGTGAGTAATAGGTTCTATTTAGAAATATTACATTAGTTGTAATATTTATTAAAGGTAGTATGATCACAAAGTTTAATTTTTTTTTATTCGCTTGTCGACTAAGCATCTTACATTACATTCTATGACCACTTCTGGCTGTATGCAGCTTCCTGCACTTCTGATATTATTATTAATTACAGTAATTAGGAACATAATTCGAATAAGATTGCTTGAATTGTGTACGATAGATATTAATCCATCAACCAACTCTCAAGTTCATTGATACAATTTAATGTGTATATGTTTTCGATTGATCAACAAAATGAGAAAAGAAATGTCCACCAGTCTATTTTTACATTACGAGTGGCTCTCTGTAAAAATATAAGAAAACATTATGTAATGAGTACCCAATGAATGTTGTAATGATTGTACACGTAAACAGATTTTCTGAATGCAGCTTATATAACTATAAGGAATAAAAATTTATAATAGTAGACGACAGTATTAGAAATAATGAAAAAGAAATTATTTGCGGAATGTATAAACTCAATAGATAGCAGTAATAGGAAAAGTATAAATGCAGAAAAGATAACATTTTGAGTAAAAATTTGTTTAGTAATGGGTAGTACTTTATTCCTTGCAAAAATATTTCAAACATACATACATGGAATTCCATAAATTCTATGGCAGTTTATTATGTCTGACTCTAGACTGAATATTATACTGTACAAAGCAAATTAGGGCATAGAAGACTGACAAGGCTCATACAATTCACCGTCTTACTAAATACCCGTAGTAATATTATGTGGGCGGCCACAAATGAATAGTTAATCTAAAGCAAAGTAGAGCACTGGACATTAAATTTGTTTTGTTCAATAAAACCTCAACTATAGTGCACTTTATGCTGATTCACCTAACTTTTTTTCCATATCGCTGGAAATGTAAGTCATAATAAATTTGTATGAAATGTATGCCTAACATGAGGTGTTTTATTCAAACCTTGAATACTCTAATCTACTTTCAGTTAAATAATCATTTGGATAAATGTAATACATAACATGATACATTAATCAACACAATTTTGTTGTATTTCTAAAAGATTCATTGTGACCTAGAGTGGACTTAGTTCACCTAACATTGATATGTACAATTTCATACTTTATTTTACTGCTGAAAAGCTTTGCATTTGGTTGTTGCTATTAGAGGCCACCCATGAACTGAAGACATCCCTGAAAATAACACAAGTCTTTTATAAAACCCAACACGTTTAAAAAGCCTCTAATAATATAAAAAATGTATTGTTTGTCTGAGTGGAGGTGATGTGATAAGGTTTCTTGATATTTTTCGTGTAATTGTATCAGAAACAATGTCTATTGGATGGAATAAGCAGTTTGTATTTACCTGCAGTGGCTGACAACACATTCATTAGAGCAATATTCGTCTTCCCATTCACTATTGGCAATAGCCGGGTTGGTACAACCCTGACGGATACACGACGGCGTGCTTCGGTTTTCATTTTGCTGCGGACAATTGATCACATTTGTCAAATGTCTAACACTAACGAAGATCTTAACTTTGTGGTTCGATAATAAAATTACATGTTGTCTTTTGTACAATAATAGCCAATCACTAACATATAAGATACAAGTATCTATCGATTAACAAGAAGCTATTCTATATTTTGTAAAGCTAAACTTTAGCATATAGTTGCTAGGTGGGATATAAAGGTCCTTCTTGAATATTTAAAACTATCCTTTCAGAGCTGTTAGGTAAAATTGGCGAATTACCTCTGGAGAGTGCTGAGGCATGCCAGAACTTCCATTGCTATTAGGAGAATTTGGTTCAGGTTTCAGAGTTTGATTCTGGGACTGCTGTTGAGGTTGCGCCGTTTGTTGTTGGATCTGTTGATGTTGTTGCTGAAGTTGCTGATGTTGGATTTGCTGTTGTTGAATCTGTTGTTGTTGGATTTGTTGTTGTTGCTGCTGCTGTTGCTGTTGCTGTTGCTGCTGATGTTGTTGTTGCTGATGCTGCTGTTGCTGTTGATACTGCATTTGTTGGTGAGACTGTTGTATTTGCTGAAAAAAAGAGATAATATAAATACCATCCATAATATTATGTCTCAATTTACTGTGAAATTTCAAAGAGATCATACTAGAGTCAACCTAATTGGCAGTAGCAAAAGGATAATAAAATAAAAAAGCCTTTTATTTCTGGTTTTACATTATTTTACATAATTAATTTTATGAGGTATTGAAATAAACTTTATACGGCAGAACCCTAGTTATAGGTAAAGGCCTCTTCCATAGCCTGCCATTTTTTCCTATCTTGGGCCTTCCAGCCCCAGGATATACACGTTTTTATTTACTGTGATCATGTGGGCTATAAGAAAGAGACTGGTGAATTTTTTCAACAGATGAGGACTGAACTCAAAGTAAATTATTAATGTTCATAACTGCACAAAAAATTAATAACAATATGTACAGTCAGGTGCAGAGAATTGTGTACCCCATTTCTCTGCAACTGACAGCACATGAATTTAAATTTAAATATACAACCAACATTAATTACCCAAACTCTCTTAAGGCACGTGCTAGATGGCATTTTCTATATACTTTAAACTTTTTAATGAATTATAATATTTACCTGCTGAGAATGGTGGTATTGCATAGCATTGTGAACTTGTCCCATAGGTGGTGATTGGGATGGCACTTGTCTGTATCCTGGAGGTGAAGCCATGCCAGATGTAGGGGCATAGTGGGAGGGCGACTGGCCAGGCGGGTAGTTCCTTGGTGACTGAGCTACATTGGGTGGGCAAGTTTGAGGCGGTGTTGTTGCATTGCCTTGGTAACCTTGAGAATTTTGCCCTGGCACGCCCTGTAACCAAGCAGACATCATCAATTGGGTCAAAGACCTTTTCTGTCAAGATATTAAACAGCATTCTTACATTTTCTAGCTTTAAATGAAAACGACATCTTAAATAAGTAATCAGAATCATGCAATATGCCACTTATATTATTCCCCGACTGCCTCAAAAGGAGGGTTATGTTTTTCGAGCATGTATATATGTGGACTAGAAAATTCAATATCACGGGCAGTCCAAAGGGCTGATGGATTTTGACATATGAGGTTACTTAGTGAGGATACTTGTTGGATCAACCTCAAAATCGTGTGCCATAGGCATATTTGAAAGAAGAAGTCAGGTTTTTTGAAAACCCTTTTGATTTCACTTGTTATTTTCAAGTATATGTAGAATAGAGTGAGATTAACTTAATAATCAAAATATTATACCTGGTATGTAGCAGGATTGTGTGCTACGCTCCCTTGGTAATTCTGTGCCGTCTGCTGTGGGCTTTGTGCATAGCCTTGAGCAGGTTGACCTGTATAGGCTGTCTGAGGCTGCCCACCAGGGTAGTTCTGTGGGGTGTACCCTTGAGGTGCGGCGTTTGGTACATATGCTTGTGGAGAATGACCATTCCCATATGATTGTCCTTGGACTCCTTGATAGTAATTGCCATATGTTGAGTTGGTATTGTTGCCGTGATTATACATGGTTGGACTTTCTTGTTCACCTCCCTAGAACAAATTAATACTTATTCTTTATGCAATTGAGGCACTGAAGGCTAACTCCTTACGTTTATTTGATGTGTAAATCAAAAAAGGTTTTAAGTTACGGTTGTAAATAAAAGTTCTACAATAAATAGATATTATAAACAAAATAGTTTTCAATGTATATGACCAACATTTTAACATGCACATTTTAATTGTATTAATAGCAACCTTAAAAAGTAACAAGAAATAAAATTAACACTCAAGATCCATTAAAACAGCACTGAATTTAATGTATCATTCCAAAATAAAATCGTAACCTTTCAAATTTATGCCGCTTATTTGTGTTCAGACTGTATTCTTATTATAATATAACCTAATAAACACAATCAAATGAAACTACGTAAGAATGATATTTTGAAAAACACTAGTACTGCAACAATTATGTTCTCTAAAATACTTCGAGTAATGAAATAAATAAAGAAACAAAAGCTCAAGCACACACTTCCCTTCAAAAGCTTCTACTTTTTAAATTTCAAGGATAGCGTCGTATTCGGATACTAGTTAAGTTGCCAAGCGAACATTGATCGGTCTGACGGCGGCGGCGCCGCTGCGAGAAAGAGATGGAAGGCTATTATGTCTCGTTCGGCGCGTCTCCGTGGCTCGGCGGTTATTTCATAATTTTCGAGCGAGACAAAGAGAGTCGAGCAAAACTTGTTTCCGTTCATCACAGGACATGTTTCGATCTTTCTCACGAATAAGACTTCGGTTAAATTGGTGCTGTTGCTATTTGTCTACACGGTCCTGTAAATTAAAATGCAATTGAATCCTTACCTTTGATACTAAGCTCGCTCTGTATGCCGCAAGTGCTTTAAGGTATTCTTTCTTGGCTACTTCAGTTTTCTGTTTGTACACCTATAATAAATACATTTTATCAGTAGGTATAATATTATTACATGAGATTTTAAAAATGTAAAAATCTGTAAATAGGTACAAGACATAAACATGTTTCAAAGAAAAAAATGTACTTTGCAGTATCATGATATGGACCCAATTCAGCATGTTGTCTACAGAGGCTCCATTTAGTGAATATTATTATTACTTTATTTGTAAGGTAGGTATAATGTAGACTACAAATAAACGTAATATTTTTTGGTATTGGATACAGATGGTTTTCTACTGTTCATTTGCATGGAAAATGCATCTAAATTCATTTAAAGTGCCATACACTGTAGGTGAATGAGAGTGACTTAACTATATAATAGCAATTAGTTAAATATAACATTGTGTAACTTACACTTTTATGTTCAGAATCGAGACCATCCCACATGGAGGCAACAATTTTGGAAACCTCCCCAAAACTAGCGTTAGGGTTTTGGCTTTTTATTGCGGCTTGGGTATCTCGAAAGAACAATGCATAAGCTGATACAGGCCTGCAAGGGAATGACAATAACAATAACATTTTAAGGTATATATAGACTACAAAATGTCAATTTTGATTTATGATTACAAACTAGCTTCCGCCCGCGACTTCGTCTGCGTGGACCCGGGATAACTATCCTATATTTTAATCCAGACTATAAACTATCTTCGTGCAAAATTTCACCCAAATCGGGTAAGCAGTTTAAGCGTGATTGAGTAACAAACATCCAAAGATCTAAACATCCAAACTTTCGCATTTATTAGTAGGTTTAGTAGGTAGGATGGAATAACACAATGCAACTTACTTTTGTGGTTCATTAGGATCTCGTTTTTTCTTTTTCTTTTGTACTTTTGGTTTCTTTTGCATCTGACCGCGATTAATACCATTGTCCATAGGTTCAGGTGAGGATCTTTTAACGCCCATGTTGCCGGCACCCATCTGCAGGGGTAATTGCTTTATGTATATCACTTATAACTTTGAATCATACATTTGAAATATAGTTCATTGGCAATGTGAACAACGTAAAGTTAACATATTCCTAGAAATATGTATGTTAGGATAAAGTGTGCCTATACCTGATGAAGCGTAGTTTGTTGCTGCCGGCTCGCTGAGCAATAATGGATAGGCAGAAGGCTTTCCGCATCACCAGGCAACTACCAACAAACAACCAATCCATTAGAATTTTCTATGTGCTACCATTTCTGTCTAAACTTTATTATTTCTATGAATGAAGAAGTTGATATGCCAATGAACTATATTAAAATATAAAACAATAAGGAAGATAAAAACATGTTTAACATAGTTTTTCAAGCAAAATTCATGAATTAAAGTAGTTCAAGCATTCATTCAAACACAAATTATTGATTAAGATTGACTAGGCAAATGCATAGATTCCAAGGAAAAATTCCATGCGCATACCTACTTCCGAAAAATCATACATAAAGATGTATGTTTTGGCAGTGTAAGTAACGCAATTAGAAATTCAAAATACAGAAAAGAACTCATTTGGATGATATAATACAAATATTGTTTATTGGTAAGCTATGAAATGGAATAACGGAAAATCAAATACCTGTGAGTGGTGAGAAGGCACACTGTCATCAGAGTCATCACTAGTGGTTCCAGGTGGGGAGGCCCTCTGAGGAGAACTGTATACGGGGGCAGAGTTCTGAGCCGCAGCATTGGGAGTTGGTGGACCATTCATTACTTGGGATGGTTGCATCATCAGTAGCCTCTGCTGGCCGCCTGGCTGCTGCTGAATCACATAGTTTCCTGCTGGGGCCCCCGCACCGCTAAAAGAAAAAAATATGGTTAGTATGCATACATGTATCACACTGTCTTGCAAAACATTATGTTTTCTATGGTTTTTTTTCGTTTTCACGTATCGAAATGGGTAGAGGTACTAGAGTAAAGAGGTACCTGTGTGAGGTCACTGGTGTATGTGGTTCCTGCAAGTACAGAGGTTGTTGGTACGATGGAGCTCCGCCCGGCGGCGCCAACCCATCTTGGGCCGGGTTCATCATCCCCACCTATGAATTATATTATACATTAACTTTGCCAAGACTTGGCTCTAAGGCCCATTCACTTTGAGAAAAATAAAAAAAAACAATCACTTGTTTACATCTAAAAATAAGGAAAGTTAGGTTTACACTTTATGTTAATCGGTTGCTTGCTCACTGGACACTGAATCTAGTGAGTCTGAACATTACTTTAATAGCAATGTTGAATGAATAACGTAAATGAAGCGCTTAATAAGTAATCGTGGAAAATAAAATGTACTTTGTTGCAACGAAAGTTTACGAAAGCGAAGAAAAGAATCATAAAACTATACGTGACAAAAGAAAATAAAGTTACAAGAAAAGGAGAGGCATATGCAGCGTGACCACTTTAGAATCGGCGTTTCTACTAAAAAACATAATCCTAAAACTACTCAAATCTACCATATGTTCTTCACAGAAAAAATATATATATCGCTGTCAACCGTTGCATTTGTATTAGCGCATCGTTAATAATAACGTAAGCGCCATCCGCACGCAAATATTGTGGTTATTTCATTTTTGTATTTTTTTTGTGGTTATTGAGTGGCGGCCAATACACGGTGAGTAAATACTGATGATCCATCATAGCTGTCTCACTCTATAACATGCGATAGAGTGAGACAGCTAAGGTGGATCATCAGTATTTATTCACCGTGTATTCTACATTTTTTTATATATTTTTAAATGTTCGTATAGATTCGATAGTCAACAGTATTTTTATTTCCTCAACATAATATCGCTTTATGCAAAGAAATAATGTTAGTTATCGCTTTACGAAATTTGAACGTTATATATTCGCGTCAAAAAGGCAGCCGCCATTATCGTGACGTCATAAAAGAAGAAACCACAGACTACTCTGCACGGCTATCACAAGACAGCGCGCGAGCTCTCTCGATTTTTTTCGCACTACCTCTCCTTCAAGTTTTCTAATAAGAAAGAGACGGATAGTGCGAGAAAAATCGAGAGAGCTTGCGCGCCGTCTTGTGATAGCCGTGCTGACTACTAAGAGGATACTTCGTGCAGAAACATAGAAACGTCAAATGTTGTTTATAACGAAAACTTGTTTTTGTATTTGCAATACTGACATCACTCGCAGGACAAAATGGCGGTCGGCGTTTTCGGTCACATGACATACAGATAATAAAACTACGATTTTAATTTTCAAATTAAAAATCAGTCTTATATATGACGACCGCTTTAGCCTAGTTGGTAGTGACCCTGCCTACGAAGCAAGAGGTCCTGGGTTCGAATCCCGGTAAGGGCATTTATTTGTGTGATGAGCACAAATGTTTGTTCCTGAGTCATGGATGTTTTCTATGTATTTGAGTATGTATTTATCTATATAAGTATGTTTATCGTCGTCTAGTACCCATAGTACAAGCTTTGCTTAGTTTGGGACTAGGTCGATTTGTGTAAGATTGTCCGCAAATGTTTTTTATTTATTTATTTATATTTTAATAACAAAATAGTGTTATAATCGTACTTCTTATGGTAAAAACTATATAAGAAATACTTTGATGATTTAATTTTGATAGATAAAAATACCCTATTGTAAACACATGACACATCGGCCGATCCTGACCGTGTTTTTACACGATCCACGCGCTCTCTCATTGCTTGTTATAGATAAAGACAGCTAGAACAATATCACGATAATACTTCACCGTGTAAATGCCGCCAATGAAACTACCCGTGTTATTTACGAATATAACTAGTTTTTCAATAAAATTGTTCGAAAATTTGGTTTAGTTCAAAAACTAGAGTCTGACCAGCGAGTCGTGACACAAGAACAAGGCGGCAAATTTGAAAAAAACGCATGCTGGTAACACGAAATGTATGGCGGTGTCATAGGTACTTATAACTGACAGCTTATTTCATAGGTAAAATTGTTGCCATATAAAGAACTCGAAAAAAATGCTTTTGTCACGACTCGCTGGTCAAACTCTACAACAAATTTTTATATACCGTTTTGCTTCAAATCTACCAAAAAAGTAGAAATCAACTGCAAGTGGTCACGTATATATGCCACCTGTCACCAAGACTGTTCGAGATAAGAACCCAAGAACGAGACAAGTGTAATTTAAAGGTTCGATAGATGCTACGATTTGTGGTTGCGACAGTTGAATCAATGCTTTTATTTAAAGGCACCTCCTCACAATTAGCCGTCATGGCACAGGACAAGGACGCCGCTATGCGTCGGAGTACGATGGAAGTATGCTTTTCTGCGTTTAACGCATAGTTGCGTCCTGTATAATGTGATAGGCCATGATGGCGGATTGTATAGAGGAGCTTTAAAATAGTAACATCTTAGGGTACATGTTTCTAGTAGTTTGAGTAGTATTACGTCTCTCATTCTAGCTTATAGCAAAGTTCTTATCGTTTGGTATTTCATTGATTTCGAGTAGATCATTGCTCGATGTGTACGTGGCTTAATACCTTTGTCTATAGTAGAATATATAAAATTATACTGGCGACACTAAATCAGGGTGTCATCTCATGTCAGTAATGTCAGTTCAGTCAGTTCGGTTCAGTTTAAAAATTTGCTCAAAAAACAGAAATATTAAGCCGGTTCTTTGGGTGAGTTAATTTTTCAAGCTTTTTTCAAATTATAGTTAGTTTTTAATCTTTATCTTCATCATCTTTGGTTCTTCTCTAAAAGATTGACGTACAATATATGAAAATTGCGACCTAAAAACCATTCGGACTTTTTTATACTTACTTATTTATTTTTGTTATGTTTACCTGTGGGGCTGCATGATGCATTTGTGTATATTGTATGTGAGGAGGTTGGCCCCCGTTGGCATGCTGCCCGTGGATGGAAGGGATGTCGAATTCTTCGTCGCCGAAAGATGGTGTATGAAAGGTCTGTAACAAAGAAACATAAGTGTACTTATTATTGTAATACCGATATAGTTAACTGTAAAGGTCGGTTTTTAAACCCATAAAATCTTCCCCTTTTTTATGTTGGGAAATGCAATTTACGCATCCCGCCTGGTCGGGGGACCAGGACGGGTATAACGGACTAACCGCGGTAAAAACCTTGGACTACCGTCTAAAACCCCAAAGCCTTGTAGAGGAACGCCGCGGGATCGCGTTTAGCATTAGACCGCGTGCATAAAATCTTCCCCTTACCATACGACAGGCGCAGAGTAAATTCTCATTCAAGCGCAAGTTGCACAAACATCTATTTGACTAGTGTACTTAGTGGCTCTGTGAGCTTTAGAACTCACGAGGGTGCCTTCGACAAAAAAAAACCGGACAAGTGCGAGTCTGACTCGCGCACCGAGGGTTCCGTGTTTTTGAAGAATAAAAAAAAATACGCTAGGTACCTCAAGTCTCGTTATACTTTTCCGGTAATATTTACGTTAATATAATCATATATATTATTTTAAAAATTTTCGCTTGGTTAACTTCGGAGATAAGGGGGGAATGGTATTTTTTTCAACATTTTATTTTTAATTCAAAATTTTACCACTGTAGAAAAAAAAGAAAAACTGTTTTAGAATGTGCAATTTAAGCTCTTTCATATGATACCCCACTTGGTCCACTAACTAGACTTTGAATTTTTGCCCCCCTCTTATCCGTCCTTTTTTATAAAAATTAAAAAATATATATATTTCATTTTTATACACGTGGATTAGCTTTGTTTACAACTATTCCAAATTTCAAACTGATAACATTAGTAGTTCCTGAGATATTTAATTTTGTGACAGACAGACAGACGGACGGAGTCGCCATAAGAGTTCCGTTTTTACCTTTTTGGTCCGGAACCCTAAAAACGATATGATTAAAGATCCTTCTCACAAAGTTTCACGTGATTCGGTTGAGAAATGCGACCTGTAGAGAAAAACAGCAGGACAGCGGGACATCCGGACATACGTACGAACGAATTTTGGCTCCAGCTGAAGCGTAGAGCTTCGTTCGCTTCGCTCCCTTGTTCAATCAATGATGAGTGCAGGATATCAGTACAACAAAGTAATAATAACTTGTCTTTTAATTAATACCTAGTTGCATAATTACGGTAAAAATGAGAGTAAAAAAAAGCCTCCTTTTACCCAAAAAAGTAACTAGGTATGTTTATACACGAAATTCATTCTATTTATATTTGGGGTTGCTGGGGAGATGCTCTCCAGCAACCGCACATTAAAATAATTGTACTCTTGAAACGATTGCGGTTAATTTTTTTCAAGTACGAGTAAGTACTCATTCGGTTCAATTTAGGTAGGTACAAAGTTTTCACATACTCAGAAATACCAAAACAGAGAGTGGGGTAGCCATGGAGCATGACATTTATTTAACTTGCCATGTTAATTAGTAAGTATAATATGTATTTTAGTTTGGGTCAAATCTCGGAAGCTAAATTAGAACCACATCCTGACGTTCAAATTTGGTATAGGTACGCACTTGCGGGTCTTCGGTGGCAATGCAGCAGCAGAGCTGGTCTGATGGACTCGTAGGTAGTCAACTCCTAAACTAAACATGATCAATCCATCGAGTTTGTTCTCATTTATTTTGTGTTGGCAAACAACCTCGTGCTGGATAATTTCCAAGGTCTGATGATGCAGCCATGGAAGCTTTGTAATAAAACGACGCAACCCTTCTCTGTTTGCGCTGCAAGCTTGTGAAGTTATTTGATATAAGTAATAGAATACGAGGGTCATGCCAAAAGAAATTAGATACTCAAAAACTACAGAGTTTATTCTTTATTACAGTTATCTATTTTTTCGAAGTATTCACTATGAACACGTATACACTTTTCCATCCGTCTAAACCACTTGCAAAATACTGATGACCACTCTTCTTTAGACACCTCAGAAATTTTATAATTACACGCAGCCAGGGCATCTTCTTTGTTCTCAAATCGCTTTCCTTTTAACTTTTCTTTAATTTTTGGAAAAAGGTAAAAATCACAGGGTGCTAGATCAGGCGAATATGGCGGGTGGGGCAGAATAGTAACGTTTTTTGAACTGAAATAGTCAATTATTTATGCGCAATTTACGCATGACGCCAGAAATTGCATGCAAGTTTAACTACATTGCGGGGTTTCATAGATCCAACTTAGTAACCCACAGCAGTCGACGTCTTTCGGCTGATATGATGATGATGATGATGATGGACCCGCAATGTAATGAAACTTGCACGCAATTTCTTGCATAGGTACGTGTAAATTGCGCTTTAGGTACCTACCTCACGTTTTTTTTTCAGTGATGATTATCATCCTAACTTCGTGCCTATTAACTATACTTATGCGTAGATAGTTTTATGCAGTATTCCGATTGATCTATCCCACATCTATCCATACTAATATAATATTATAAATGCGAAAGTGTGTCTGTCTGTCTGTCTGTTATCTCTTCACGCTTAAACCGCCGAACCGATTAAGATGAAATTTGGTATAGAGATTGTTTGAGTCCCGGAGAAGGACATTGGATAGCCTTTGTCCTGGAAATCATCCCCTAAGGGGATGTATTTGTATGGAGCTACGATATAAACGAGTTCCACGCGGAAGAAGTAGCGGGCAGAAGCTAGTTTTATATAATTTGAATTATCGTATAAATAACATTAATCAGGGTTGTGTGTTATGTAAAATTATTATTTTCGTTTTAGTATAACTGAATTTCTTGCGTGATAGAGAAAACTGACTGGCGAAAAATCTCATTTTATTTAAATTAAATTAAAATAAATGAATTAAATAGTAATTTATTTCAGATTTTCTATCCATATGTTTACACATTTATATAGTAGTAAGTTCATTTAGTTTTCTTGTAATAAAGTAGCAAATTCCAAGCCCTATTCTTCCCGGTTGTGGTATAGTTTTACGAACGGATTTCGCTTTAGCTAAAAGTTAAATCTTATACTTACTACAGATTAAACGAGCAATATTTTGTATACATATATATTTGTAATCACGATCTCGAAAACGGCTCCAATGATTTCGATGAAATTTGCAATTCAGGGGTTTATGGGGGCGAAAAATCTATGTAGCTTAGTTTTCTCTGAAATTCTTTCGCTGTTCAGGCTATTCGTCTGTAGAATGATCTCCCTCTTACCGTCAAGCTCAAAACTGGTCCTTTAAACGCAAGTTGCGTAAGCTCTTTTCTACTATTTAAGATTGATGATCCTTGTGATATCTTTGTACGGGTACATATAATTGTATTTATTTAAGAATGTATAAGTCAATTTATATTGTATGCATTATATAAGTATGTATATCCGTGTAATTAATTGATTCGTGTTTCGTGTGTTGTGTTGTGTAGGATCCTGCACCACTAAATTTTCTGTTTAGCCCTATGGTTGAGTGGTAAAGAATGCCTGATGGCATTAAGTCCGCCAATTGTACTTTTATTTGTATATTTGTGCAATAAAGTTTAAATAAATAAATAATATATCTGGGAAAAATTGTTATTCCTATTTTCACCCGAACAGAGCTCGGTCGTCAAGGTAATCTATGTAATATAACAACTCTATCAGTACTGAATTACTTTTTAGGGTTCCGTACCCAACGGGTAAAAACGGGACCAATAGGGTCTTCTAAGACTTCGCTGTCCGTCCGTCCGTCCGTCTGTCTGTCACCAGGCTGTATCTCAAGAAGTGATAGCTAGAGAGTTGAAATTTTCACAGATAATGTATTTCTGTTGCCGCTATAACAACAAATACTAAAAACCGGCCAAGTGCGAGTAGGACTGGGGCTCCCATACAACAGACATGATTTTTTTGCCGTTTTTATAGATAATGGTACGGAACCCTTCGTGCGCGAGTCGGACTCGCACTTGGCCGGTTTTTTTAGTTTACTGAGTAATCCGCTGAGTACCTACCTAAATAATTTCTCAGAAGTATCATTACTTGTATGATTGTTAAAATAAATCGGGAGTTGCTTATATAGCCGACACTATCAATATGCTTACCCTTGATCTTCATAGACTTTTATAACGTGTTTTATCTGCCCCTTGTCACAAAATATGAAAATTGAATTGAATTGTCAGGTGTAGCTCTGTGCATTGCATTGCCCTCTGGCCGGCTGCGTAGTTCATATCATACAGTAATGGATATTACTCGCTATTCGTGCTGGCTGGTACCTACGAGTATGCCCTAGCTAGTGAATCGCTATGTGCCTACGATTTATCTAGATAAATCCCTGCCACTTACTACCTTCACCCTGTTTTGCCCATCCTCAGACGAGCTCAGACAGACAGGGATGACAATAATATTGATCGTCGGCAACGAGAAGGATGGCTGCTTTATTCTACACATAAATGCAACGTCATTAATTTTAAACCGAGCGCCCTTATTTACATTAATTTACATCAAATATCTTACTTACCTAGGAGGGGGTGCCGTTTTGTATCGGTTTTCATATTTTACCTCCGTTGCAGACTTGTTGTTATTTACATAATGAGTGACAAAATATATGCTGTTCGTTTTCAGGGTGGAAAAATAGGTCGGGCCCTGAAGGGAAACTACCTTAAATCCTTAAGTTGAGTCATTTTACTTAAAGGAGACATTCCTTTATTTTTAAAAAGAAAAAAAAACTGCATTCAAAGATTTTCTAAAACTCGCTTGCCTCGCACGGAACTCGAATCAACTAAAATAAAAAAAAAAACAAACACTCGGTATTTTATTATACTAATCGTGTAGGTATTTCGCTCTCGATAAACAATAGGTAGATAAATAGCTTTTTTATTTTTTCCGGTTAATAGTATCAGTATTTTTAGCATAAAAATAATATGACGTCCGTCTGAATATCACTTCCTTAAGTACCCAGTTATTAACGATTTACCCATTTTCAGATTGGACTGGACCGACGAACAAGTCGGTTTGCATACATTTTAACAAGCTTTTATTTAACTTGTATTTTCAATGTTAGTATTGAATGTAGCTATGTCAATATGTAAGTAGGTATGTAAGTTATACTTTATAATTTGCAACCCATTTTTACCCGACTGCCGAAAGAAAGGAGGGTTATGTTTTTCGAGCGTATGTATGTATGTACATATATAATTATGTACCTATGTATGTATCTATGTATGTATGTCTTATAGTTGATATATTTGCCTTGTGGTTTTGTTTTATTTTTATATTTCCAAATTATTGTGTACACATTTATTGACATCGTCCTATTATTGTATATTTATTATTAATTAATTTTGACGATCGTGATAAAAAATCTTATTTTTTTGACATGTATGCAAATTTGTAATGTATTTTTTATCATGAAATAAAATCTAATCTAATCTATTTTTTGGCACGCCTTACAGCCTAAACCGTTTGACGGATTTCGACATATGAGGTATCGTTGGATTCCTCTTAATCGTGGGAGTAACATAGGCTATAATATTTGTAAAAAAGCAGTTGGGTTTTTCGAGAATTCTTTTTATTTCACTTGTTCAGGCATACCTATGTAAGTTCGGTGAGCTTTGGGAGACGCAAGGGCACATCGGAATGTCATCGCTCATGTTTGGAGCAGCCCAACTGGGGAAGTACCTCCACCTTACAGAAGATCGCAGCCATAATACGCCTCAACTTGCTCTGTACGTACGTGGTGTGTTCCTGTACGCTTACCTACGGTGGCGAGTAAGGTCGCCAGACCTCCTAGGACGCGCTGAGAGCATTCGTCTCTAGCTATCACCACAATTAATCCATAAATAAAATAGATTTCTGCCAAAAAAAATCATTTTCTGTACAAGCTTTTATCGTACTTTTCTGTATGTCGTCATAAACTACTTATTGAGACGAGTCTAACGAGCGCAAACTCAATAGGTTACGTCGATTAAGTACTGAATTCCCATGACCAGCCTCTGTCTCCATCATCAGATCAGCTCAATGATACCATAATATTGAACCGTCATCCAAACTATACTTATACCCAACATTTCAGCTCAATCGGTCACCGGGAAGTGGGTCAAATTTAACTTGCAAGATTTCATTACAGATGTGTGTGTGTGTGTGTCTGTGTCTATGTGAAGAATTGCTACCAGAGGGTGTACCTTTTTTTGCTCTTGAGTGTTTCAGATTATGATTCAGTGCATAAATTCAGACTATGTGAATCCTTAGTAGTACGTAGGTAAGATTACTTGTTGTTTGCTCTATACAATCACATCAAGATGCATGTGTCGCTTTTATGATACAACAAATAACGTCCATACTTTTTAGTGTCGTAACTATTTAATAGGGTATTATGGCACGATGACCCATATGCGACAATTACAACTCTCTATTCTTATTGGTTGCCCATTCCCTCTCATTCAGGATTCGTGTGCCCAGCAGTGGGACGTATATATAGGCTGATGATGATTCTTGTTGGATTGTCACGGACTTACATTTTAAAAGATGGGTACAGATACAGACTCTAGAGGCCACAATCGAAAAAAAGTAAAAATACCTAGATGATCTATCCTTAAAATACCGGACCCTGAAAGGGCTTACTGTGATGAAAAGCCACGGTGAACATGATGTATGAAAGTCGGCCTGTGAGAATAACGCAAACAATTTCTACGCAATATTAATGGTAATAAAAAGCTCTTGTATAATTGTGCCATTGTTAGGTTGTATAAGTAGCAACGCAGAATTCTATTGTCGTGTTGTGTATTATAAACGCTGCTAGTACAAGCATAGCAAACAAAAGATAATTGCATAAGGTAATTTATTGTTATTGTTTTAGGAGGTGTTACAAATAGCCTAATATAGTATGAGTTTTTATTAGGACTAACATTCGGAAGTTACAATTGACTTGCATGCAAAAGATCTTATAGAAATTAAAATTGGTCATGACAAATGGTTTCTGTGAATTTATGCCGTAGTTTCGCTTTAAGATGGTTACGGAACTTTCCTATATCAATGTAAGTATCTTGTAAGCTAAGTAACAATCAGCATCATATGTATAGTCAGTAGCAGCCAAATATATCGCAGCAAGTCTTTATTACTATAGGAGTAAGGATGTGTTAAGTTAAGATATATTTGGCTACTTTGGCTGCTCTAACTATATGATGCTGATTGTACTTACGATACGTATTATGCTTAATAAAAAAATATGTGTAAATAATTAATTAGAATAAATAATTTTTCACACCTTTCATTCGGAAAAGTAAGGTTTGCTTCACGACGAGAGGGATCAAAATGCTACTTTTCTGTTCAAGCTACTTTTTTTAATTTATTCATTGGCATGTAGCATTTACGCAATCTGCCAATGGAACACAGATCTTAATAAAATAATCGATTGTAATTTCATCGTAATCTATTAAAAACGAATATATTTCAAGTTTTAACTTTAACAACGTAATATAAAAAAATGACAAGAAATTATACGTTTGACTGAAATGAAAACTATCGATGGCTGTTATATTTTCCTCATAGTCGGTGTGAAAAATTGTATGTGTCATTCAGGAGCAAAATTATTTTCGTCATGAGCGTTAACGCTTGAATCCTTCGTTACGCTCAAGATTCTAACTTAGAATCCGCCTTAAATACATCATTTGGCTCCCTTGAGACACACATACCTTTCTGATTCTGATGTGATAGTGTTAATACGAATTCACATGAGAGTCCGAATTGCATTGCTAATTACCACTTTTTAGGGTTCCGTACCTCGAAACGAGAAACGCAACCCTTATAGGATCACTTTGTTGTCCGTCCGTCCGTCCGTCCGTCTGTCAAGACACTTTTTCTCAGGAACGCGTAGAGGTATTAAGCTAAAATTTATATCAAATACTCAGGTCTACTGTCTCTTGGAGCTGTGAAAAAATCAAACTTCTAAGCCAACGCAATCAAAAGATACAGCCGTTTATGCCGCAAATTTTCGAAACTCGCAAGAGAATCAAAACCTACAGGGCACTTCCCGTGAACTCAGAATCTTGAAATTTGGTACAAAGCAACGTTAACGCACAGATAGAGGAAAAATTGCGAAAACCATAAATTTATAGTTACATCATATAATAAATAGTACATTACTATAGAGGCCGGGAAACGAAGGGTTGCAGGCCAAGTAGATATAGACGGTTAGGGATACGCGGCCGGCAACCCCGTTTCTCGACGAGATTTGTATAGTGCTTCTCTCAAACTTGCAATAATATAAAAATAAAAAAGTAGTCAATTTGTTTTATTTGTAGGTTAACACAACTAAATAATACGTCTCTGAACAAAACATTATCAATGACAACATTGACAACAAGTGTCAATCAAGCAGGAAATGACAGCTCTGAGCTGTCACATCATAACTTCACTCATTTCGAGATAGATGGCTTTTATTAAAAAGTTTGTAAATAATTACGAACTATTGAGAAATCCGGCTAACAAGAAAAGAAAACTTTTTTCAATTTACGCGCCAAACTTTTTTAAAACCTGTTTGTTTGTTTAGTAACCTTTTACCCGGTGACATTTACGTTAGTTCTAATGTTTTTTTTTGATGGTTGGAATGCCAAGACGTTGTGTCAGTGTCACAATTACAATTTGACGTTTATTAACAAAAGACTTTGCAGGTCTAGGTGTGTAAGGTTGTATGAAATTCCTTTACATATCATCTTCACTCATCGCACCAGATACGTAGTATTTCCGGACACAATTTGAAGTAAGTCATGTCAACATTTCATTGCAAGTTTGAGAAAAATATTTTTAATCATTTTAAAGTTACTACCCCTTTCCTCATGAACGCGTAGAGTGTAGAGGTATTAAATTGAAATTCATATCAAATACTCAGGTCTATAATATCTTTAAGCTGTAACAAATACCTACAGGTTTGTACCGAATCCTCGGTGCGCGAGTCCGACTCGCACTTGGCCGGTTTTTTTGTAATATAATCTTTTCCAAAATGGTTTTTTCTCAAACATGCAAGTAATTTTTTTTAATTTTAATGTTAACATGGCGTCTGCGTTCATCTACAGGCTAAACAGCTGAATTATTATTTTTTATTTTTTCTAGTGGCAGAATGGTTATCGGACCAAGGTAAAAGTAAATAGTTCTGTAACAAGAATAGTCATTCGTGTTTGGCAACTGGTTGCGTAAGAAGAATGTTCATTACTTTTCGGCAACTGGTTACCAAACTCAGTTGCCATCGCGGCCGGAGGGAAATATCCGCGTTAATGCCTATTACACACGAACCATTATTAAGAATACAAACCTGTATTATTCAATGTCTTGATGAAAAAATTTAAAATATTATCTATGTACGTAAGTCATCAGATACCATAGACAATATTTAAAATCCTCTTTATTTTATTTATTATAGAAATTAATAGACAATATTTAAAATCCTCTTTATTTTATTCATTATAGAAGGTTATGTATAATGGCCCTAATAGGGTCTATTCGAACTCTACAGTCTACACACGCGAAAATCGCGAAATACGGACGCCTTTCGTAAAAAAAAAACAATAAATATTGGAGGGAAAATTAATGTACTTACTATTTTGAGTGGTGTACCTATTGTTTTATTGCATATGTTTGAGAAAAGCACTATACATGCCTGGCGTGAAAAGGGCTTGCCGGCTTCGTATCACTATCCGGCCTCCCTACGGTCGGCCGTCTATACATACTCACCCGGCAAGCCCTTCTTTCCCGGCGTCTGCAGTAATGTACTATTACTGCTACCTAAACATAACCGCCATATTTGAACCCGGAAAAAAATATTAATGTAACTATCTGGTCTACCGCCAGATCAGTAAATGAGAATAAATAGGCTCTATATAATAATATATTACCGTGTGTGGCCGGCCTACATTGGATTAATAATTTCCATAGTCATAAAAATAATCGTTATCCTTAAATTATAACGTCGTAATAATAGTGCTTAAAGCGGATTTTATCATGGTGGCCTCGTGCATAGTTTTGAGGCCAGGCCACAACGCTAATAACGGTATGAATTTAACTCGCTAAAGTTTTGTGCCAGTTATTGATATCTTAAACATACTTGATTTACTATATTAAATCTGATATTCAGGTAATTGGCTAGAAAATCACTAAATAGGGTTAAACATACACTTATCACCCACCGATGGCCGTTGGGGCGGAAGGGTTCTCGAGTGCCGAACACGTACCGGCAAAGGTCGCGGGAGTCCGCTAGATGCGAGGACCGGACCGGTCATTGTGGCATTCTTTGGGTGAGGCCTATGCCCAGCAGTGGACGTCTTTCGACTGATATGATGATGATGACACACTTAATGAACTAAGTTTATTAATTCAACGGAGTAAAATGACAGGTGGAAATGTCAAACAACAAATTATGATACTCCAGCATATTACAAACAGAGCGGTGCTATGATTACGATTTCTGGATTAATTCTCAATAATCGGTAATAAAATCATTGAAAAAGAGACAGGTACAAATGCCATATTATACTTTTTTCGATGCTTTTGTTATATTATAATAGGGTATTTTAGGCCTACCGCACACGGGCGGTATTCCATAACCAAATTCAGATGAGTCGGCCAGACACGACTGAATTTCATCCGCGACAGAAAAAAATGCAACGCAATAGGGTTTTGAAGAAACTTTCTTTTTGTTTACTTTATCGTCTGTGTAGTGTAGGTATAATTTGTACTCATTTGTCATGAAT
This sequence comes from Epinotia nisella, assembly GCA_932294315.1. Classification (NCBI taxonomy): domain Eukaryota; kingdom Metazoa; phylum Arthropoda; class Insecta; order Lepidoptera; family Tortricidae; genus Epinotia; species Epinotia nisella. Next base: position 11,603,386 of record OW028679.1, on the reverse strand, counting down.
TAGTTCATTGTGGAAGGGGGCAGCAATTCAGCACGGCTATCAAAGGACGGGCCGCGGGCCATGTCGCGGCGACATAGACTATCCGTCTCTTATCATCCTCCTAGCGTTCTTCCCGGTAGTGCTCAAATGAGCCCGGGGTTCGCTTTGGCACCTAACCCCAAGATTTGGCGTAGGCACTAGTTTTACGATGCGACTACCATATGACCTTCTGACCTAGAGGGGAAACTAGACCTTATTGGGTTTAGACCGGTTTCCTCACGATGTTTTCCTTCACCGAAAAGGATATTTAACAGTGGCTTTTCGGTGAAGATATTTAGAAAGAAAAGAAAGAAAGAAAGAAGACATTTATTCACTACACAAAAGACACACAGAGATAAAGGGAGCTTATTTCGTACATAAGTTTTTTTTAAACCCAGTGGTACGAGCCGGGGTTCGAAGCCGCTACCTCCAGATTGAAAGTCGCGCGCCTGTCACTCGGCTACGGTTCTAAGCGTTCTAATTAGAAAGCGATGATAGTCTATCTTACCGCGGGCCGGCCTGTGATAGCCGTGTTGAAATAAATTCTTTACAAGAATATACCGATACGGATAAAATAAAATAATGTGTAAACTTTATGAAACTGAAACCCCTTAAAACTTTTCGGTAATTATCGGTTGTAGGTCACTATTTAAGAAATGTAAAAAACTGACAACACATTTAACGTCATTTTACTCCGCTGGATAAATGAACAGACTCTTAGTCTATGGCACCCAGTTTTTGCAGGGTTGTCACCTGCACTTTTTCCTTGAAGTAAGGCGGTTCTGAATGTGACAGCAATTGGAAGGGTATCGACACGAACGATAGAAATATTCACCCTAACAGTGGACAAACGACATTATTATTGCCACAACAAGCGGAAGACTATTTTTTCACCAGAGCTAAACTGGGTGTGATCCCGTTTCCATACAAGTGACACTTTCCATAGCTTCATTGCTTAGCTTGGCCAATTTGTATGAAAATTTAGCTTGCCTCTGCTCTGCTGGAAAATCACAATTCCTTGCAGCATCTTTAAGCTTAGTTTCTTCAATTAGATCTTTATTAATATGTATAATGATAGTTTGCAAGTTTATGTTTAAAAATAGTTAAATTGAACCTCTTTTTGCCTGAAACACAGGGAATCCTAGTTCAGGCTCTTGTAATTATTAAATTTAAATTTTAGGATATAGTCATATGTCTGTAAAATAAGTTTTCAATAAATTATTCTTATTCTATACTTAATAAGTATGAAGCAACTAAGCTTGAAGTTTGTGCGCCATTTAAACTCACAAATGTCTCCTCGATACTTCAAATCAAAAGAAAATCTATATACTAGTATATAAAAGGCAAAGTCCTGACAGATTTATCAACGCAGAGCCAAAACTACTGAACCTAGGAACTTGTGTTTTGTGCAGAAGGCTATTTATATAACGTTACCTACTAAGAAGGGATTTTACGAAATTTCACCCCTAAAGGGGTTAAATAGGGGTGCAACGTTTGTATGGGAGAAACTTTTTTTTGAGCTAGAGATTTAAAAAAAAATGTAGAAAGATTACTTATTAAAATACAAAAAAGTACTTTCAGCGTTTTGGAAAATTACACCCATAAGGAGGTGAGTGAGTGAGGAGGAGGGGTGCAAAGCTTGTATGGGGAAAACTTTTTTGGGCTAGAGAAAAACTTTTTAGAAAGATTACTTATTAGAATACAAAAAAAGTACTATCAGGGGTTTGGAAAATTCCACCCCTTAAGAGGTTAAAAAGGGATGCAAGTTTTGTATGGGGAACACTTTTTTTTGCTAGACTCAAAATTTTGCTAGAATACAAAAAAGTTTGGAAAATTCCATCCCTAAGGGGGTGAAAAATGGGTGCACAGTTTGTATGGGGGAAACTTTTTTGAGCTAGACTAAACTTTGTAGAAATATACAAAAAAAGCTCTTTCAGCGTTTTGGAGAATTCCACCCCTTGAACTTAAAACTGTAAGAAGTAAGTTTTTGTTAGAATACAAAAAAAAATGATTTCAGTGTTATGGAAAATTCGTGCGTCTAGGGTAGTGAAAAGGAAGGAAGGATACAGCTGTTTTTTTTTCTCTTCATGTGCTCGTATTCGTAACAGAAGTTATAATACTTTTTTTCTTTGCATCTTTTATAAATCTGTTTAGCCCAATGGTTAGTTGTTAGAGAATGTCATTTGGCATTAAGCTCGCCATTTGTACGTTTCTGTATTTTGTGCAATAAAGTTTAAATAAATAAAAATTGGCGATATTTTTAATATCAAATGTACATAATCCACTACTCTACAATAGATGGCGTTACTGATAATATCAAATGTGTATCATTAAATTTTATTGATCAATAAGTATAAAAAAATGGTAGTAAATAGCTTAAAACTTTAGTAATGTTATATTGCGGTAGTAACATATTTTTTTATATAGTTGCTCAAAAAGTGCTACTTTACGTAGCTGTTTAGCGTGCGGAATGTTGGTTTTCGGTGTAACGGTGTAAGTCGATGTTGGCATTTTGTTTACTAGATAATTTAATTTTTCGAATTAGAGCCTGTACTTTATCCGTTTGTGGCCGGAAATTATTCCATAAACACGTCTTTTTAGGTTTGCCCAAAAATCTTTGATCGGGCGAAGTTGTGGTACGTTAGGCGGATTTGAATCCTTTGGTACATATGGGATAACCAGCTCCTCCATTTTAGCTCCTCCATAATGGCTAGATCGGGCCAAAACACAACATTAGTTCCTCTGTGATGTGTTTTCATAAAATCATGTACAATCGGCAAACAACCCTGCATACATCGTTCAGCATTGACTGCTAAACCAGTTTCTAAAAACAGCGGGTTCGACATGCCGCGAGGGCTAATTGCAAGCCATAACAACACCTTTATTGGAAACTTAGCATGCTCCACATATTTTACTGATTCTTCAGCTGGGTCATTGGCGTTTTGGAAATAAAAGTTACCCTGCCATTCATTGCCGTCGGTGAAATAGGATTCTTCGTCCAGAATGCACTCTACGTCGTTTTTAGGGTTCCGTAGCCAAAATGGCAAAAACGGAACCCTTATGGTTTCGTCATGTCCGTCTGTCCGTATGTCACAGGCATTTTACTCGAAAACTATAAGGTGTATTTGAATAAAATTTTGAGGATAGGTGTATTTTGTTAGCCGCTACATAGTTTTGTAATTAAAATGACAAAAAAAATTTTTTAGGGGTGCACTCCATACATAAAACTAAAAGTAAAACAAAAAAAATTCATTGTGACCCCCCGTGTGGCACATCAATCGATAGGCCTTTCAAAATAAATATAAGGTTTCTAAGCATTTTTTTTGATTAAGTGAATAGAGTCGGAGATAATCGCCCCGAAAGTCACTAAAATTCTGTCCCCCCCCTCTAATTTTTGAACGGTGTATTTTAAAATATGGAAAAATTCATAGACATAGGGCTTATTAATTTCATTCACCGAAAATGGTTTTGAACAAGATCGGTTCAGAGGTTTTCGAGATATTGCTGAAAAACTGCCTTCCTCAAAGAAAAGGACGTAAGTGCCGTAAAATTTCTGTGACGATACGAACTATTTAATAGGCACGGAACCCTTCGTTTTGCGTGGTCCGACACGCACTTGGCCGGTTTTTTGCATAAAATATGTTTTTGACCAAAGTTGTAAGTCTCTTCTTCTGGGTACCTAAGTATTTGGTTTTCGGTCACGGTGGGTTTTACTTTTCTTTTTCACTGTTTTGCCATCACAGTAAAAAAAAAAACTGAGTTATCTGTAGGATTTAGCTACCCGACCTGCCGTAATTTTTTTCAGTTGGCTTCTTTTTAAAGATCGGCTTAAAGAACACACTTTGCCGGAACCTAGTTTTCTAGTAGTCGTATGTGGAAGGGAATAGGATGATAATATATTATAAACCGTCCTTCTACTCTCCCCCATGTGTGTCGCGAAAATCACACAATTTTTTTCGACGCATTTCTTCGAGATTTGCCATAATTTTTTACACAAATCCTAGAAGCGAATGATTTGTACAAAACTTTCGCAGATAATACAGAAAAGAAAAGCTAATATCAAGTTTTAAATATCGAATCATTTACTCTTAAAATTTTGTATAAAAACTTTGTGCACATTCCGCATACGTTAATCCAAATAATTTATTCTCTAACACCGTTAAATGGGGACTGGGGATGGAGATGGAAAGTTAATTTTGCTTTCGAAACTATACAGGTAGACCGGACTAACGTGAATAAAACTACTGTACGGATTTAGTAGACATCAAAATAATTCATTAGGAAAAAACATTTAAGCAGGAACGTCTGTTGATGATACTTAAAATATTTATATTTGTATAAAGTAACATTTCAATTTAGATATAGCAATTTAAACAAACGAACTCATCGCACTATTTCCTTTTACGCTTAAACCCTAAACACATTTAGATGAAATTTGGCATAGAGCTAATTTGAGACCCTTGGAAGGACACAGGATTTTAAGATGGTAGAAGTTTGTTTGGGGCAGCGATAATTAAGCTTGTGCCTAAAATAATTTAATAGCAATCATTTTCTAAGACGGTAACAAGTTCTACGCGGGCGAAGTAAAGTAAGCAAAAGCTAGTAAGAATAAGAAGTTAAAATAAAAGAGCTGCTGTTCCTCGATCTTTAAGATGACGATTGTCAAAAAAAAATGACTTACCTGATCATTCATAGCGTACACACTAGATTTAGTGTCACGGGGGGCTGACAGCGGCAAGTCGAGATTGTCTGGTCTCTGCAACAAAGATAAATGTCCTCAATAATAACGATTTATGACTCTCACAAACTGTCCCATAACAAGGTTTGATGATATAAATGATACTATTTTTTTTATAACAGACTACAATCTGTATATACTACACTAGGGAAAGGTTTGCGAGGCTAGTAGATATAGTAGCCACTATAATCACATAGGTATACTATAGGCTTGTTAAGTTTCCAGTATGATAGTTACGATCAATTTCACGTTACTTTTTACTTTTTGTATTACCAAGGAATCATGTTCGGCTGGGAACATTGCTGATTAGATCCAACTATAGGGTACAAGAGCGAATTATTGGATCCTTGTTATTTACTCGGGTTGATTGAGAATTAGCGTGATTGATCCCTTCAATGCGGAAGTTTGAATTCAGTTTTCAAGTATGTATAATGCATTGCTAATTAAATGGAAACTGCGGCGCAAGCAATGTCTATTCAGTTCTTAGTTCTCGCCGTGTCTTTGCTTTACAAATAGATACAATCAATTATGTGGCAAGATGTATTTGTAGTGCTTGACAAAAGGTATTATAATAATTTGAAATACAAGAAAAAAAATGTCAAAGACGTTAGATGTGGGTATGTGCCTGTCTTTGTGTATGGAATTCCCGGGATATACCTACCCACAATAATTTGGCATTTGATATCAGCCTAGATAAAAATATAGTCCATCCCGAAGGTCCAACCTACGAGTGTGTACTGATGAAAGGATTCATCCTCTTTATAATGTTAGTATAGAAGTACGATCTTCTAATAGTGCTAGGATCCCGGATATATTGATATTACTACAATTATTTGCCTAAAGCCTAAAGTAAAAATGTGTTACTTTTACATCCATATTTATTACCTACGGTGCTGCAATTCTCGTTACAGTTTGTGTTTCTTAAGATTGCAATATTGAATGGCGTAGAGAGCTAAGCTTAAATGCCATTCTCTGTCTCGCAGCATTTGGTTTTAGTCCGATACATTTATTTGCAATCCGTAGTATATTGCTTAGTTATATGTATATGTTTCGATTCCATGATTCGTTCCTACGTCCAGTTTTATTGTCGATATTCATTCCACTGATAAATTTTGAACCAGATTAAATCTAAATTTTATAGCAATTGGGGTCGTAAAATGAGATCTTACTACATACGTGTTATTTTTAGTAGCAGGTGCGTGCAGGTACTTTGCGTAAAATGTTATATAAGGTACCATTTTATCTATATTGTATTCGAAAACAGAGGATATTGACAATATGACCGGTACATGGTAAAATTTTACGTCACCCTAGGCCGTAAGTGGGATTTATTTTTTGCCCGCTACGCGAGGAGAAAGTCTCAATTCCTGGCCAAGGCAAGACGTAAAAATTTAGACATACCACGGGCGGTAATTCGTAAAGCCCCAAATCGCATATTTATGGCACTCACCTTCGGTTCGGGCCTCAAACTCCTGCGATCTGGGGCATTCACGAATTCACCGCTATAGGTATGTAATGTACTATTTTATACTCGTCGACTTTAATGTTTGAATTAAGACTTCGTACACTAAACTAGAACCACATACTTTTTTAGGGTTCCGTTCCTCAAAAGGAAAAAAGGAACCCTTATAGGATCACTCGTGGCGTCTGTCTGTCCGTCTGTCACAGCCGATTTGCTCCGAAACTACTGGACCGATTGAGTTGAAATTTGGTAAACTTATTTAAATTGGTGACCCAAAGATGGACGCGTAAAGTAAATTAATGAATTCTGAACAAGGGGGCCACTTTTGGGAGGTAAACTGGAAAATTAAAAAAAAAGTTTCGCAAACTGTATTGTGTGACATATCAAATGAAAGGGATTGTAGTAAACATCTCAGATATATTTTTTGTATAATTTTAGCAAAAACAGATTTGAAGTAATTTAGGAAAAAAGACGAAAATTGACCATTCCCCCCTCTTATCTCCGAAACTACTAGGCTTAAAATTCTGAAAAAAATATGGAAAATAGTTCCTTGCCTAAAGATTACAGGAAAACCTATAAGAAGTTTGAGTATTCAAAGTAACGGAAAATTCTCAATCTTTTACGGAACCCTCACCACGCGAGTTGAACTCGCAATTGTCCGGTTTTTTTTCTATGGAGCTCCCAACTCAACTATAATAATTATAAGACAACGCTTTAGACAACTAAAATAAATTCGATCAATCACGTGGCGATGAATGAATGAACTAAATATAATGAATTTGACCTAAGACGTCGCGTTGATTCCATTCCAATACAAAAGACATCAACGAGCCGGCGCACCTCTGACTTGCACTTCGTTTCAGCAGGGCTTAGATATTTTTCATTAGATACCAAGTCTGTTTAATTATTTCTGTTGACTCGTATAAAAAGTATTGTATACAATAGTTACACAATTAGCTCTTAAATTCTCATACCTTACTTAGGCCACTCGGCACTTGACTTTAAGAGCCCTTATTGTGTAATGATTATATAAAATGCTATGGCACAAAGTAGCTTAAGCTTATTTGTAACAAATATCAACAATTTAAGAATTAGTGGGACAGATTGCTGGAACAAATTGTCGTAAATGTGGACACGCCGAACAAAAGCGACAAAGTTTATTCAGGTTCTAGTTAGGTACAGACAAGAGTAAAAATATGGGTGCATACAACTTACTAATAAATATATATAGCTCTTGTGACGGCGGACATAACAACATATTTTTAGCAGCATATTTTCAGCTACTATTACCTGAAAAAAAAATTGGTGCTTTTGTCCAGCGTGTCCCCACATTATGACGTGAAACTGCCCACTAAATAACGGAAAGACGACAATAAGAACCCTTTAATCTTTTCGTGTAAAGTTTTTTTTTCTGGTAAATTTAGATTATTATGAATGGGGCCGGCCGGGCCATACAAACCATCATCATCATCATCAGCCTATATACGTCCCACTGTTGGGCACAGGCCTCCTCTCATGAATGAGAGGGAACGGGCATATAAACCATGACAAAATATATTCTTTAACATCCAAAAAAAATATAGGTGAAACTAAAAAAAAAATGATTAATGCTAAATTGTCTAAACAACAAACTATCGTATCAAAAGAGATTATTAAATAAGTGAAGTAAATGTTTCAGTCGATTCAAACCCCGATTGATCAACATTGTAATAGTAGGTACCTTGAGCCACAAGTCGGTCTCATTCCTTTCGGACCGGTTTCGTGGCACACCGGCTGTGCTCCCAGCGGGCAACGAGCACAAAATACAATATTATCAATAACCAAGTGAAAGGACATGCTGATAATTGTTTCTATGTTATTTGTATCTTTTAGTAAAATAATAGTTTGCATCTGACACTCGTGCAGCGAGTTTATAAAGCCTCTATAATTATATCCTTTATACAAACGTTTATGCCACGACGTAATTGCCACAATTACTCAACATCAAGTAACCTACATTATAATAAACGTTAACTTGAAAGGAGATATTACGATAACAAGCGGAGCTATTTTTCTAACCGATATATCTCAATAATTGTCAATTAAATCTGGCATCCATAATCATACGATGTTTCTAATATGTTTTTAGAGCGTGGAAAGTAGAAAGTTTTGTAATAAGTACGAGTAGGTAGGTTAGATTAAACCATTCGAAAAGTAGGCTATTATCTATAAGGTTAAGTGAATTTAGAGATAAATTATAATGAATTGTGTAAGTTCGTAAGTAAGTAACTACTATTATGATTTTTTAAGTGGAATATTTAAAGGTCACGACGACAAGGTTCGGGTATACGATACCGGCGAGAGCGTGGTAGTATTCTCTAGGAGGAGGACATTATAATTGCCGGTCGGTGACCTCGTTCTGCTCCTCCCACTGTAAGAGCGTTAAATCAATTGATGTTATTATTACAAATGGAACGTGTCTTTCATCGAAATCGTAGCGCGTTATTATTATTTTCAGAGATACACACTCGTGGCTAGTATAAGAATGAAAATAAAGGGACGTGCCTACCTATATTCTTGTCAGTTAAGTCGTCGTAAGTACAAGTGCAGAAAATAGGAAATTCGCAACGAGTGGCGATCAATTAAAACACGACCGAAGGGAGTGTTTTAAATCGACACGAGTTGCGAATTACCTATTCGCACGTGTATCGTACAACGTTTTACAGTACATATGGCTCTTTAAAGTTTCAACATATGCACGGAAAGTGCTCATTTCCACACTCGTGCGGAAAAGTAACACCATGTGTACTGTAAAATTTATTAACGGTCTCGAAAATGGATGATGCGCGTTATCTGCTAAATCGATGTCCTAACCTAATTCAACAAAATTTTACGCATTTAATTTCATGCAACTGTAAAACAGTACACTCATAAAAAATACATTATCAGCGTCAATAAAGTTGATGTAAGAGGTTTTTATATGGGAAACGTTCGTCAGAGCTGCCATCTAGCGTTACAGTTTAGTAGCGACTCATTTCTTTGCCAGCAAACACGAACCTGCTGTACCAGTTTTTTAGGGATCCGGTGGACCGTATAGGCTGCGGTTAAGTTTGTTTTGATATTTTCGATTTGAGTGCTTTGAACGAGTACCTATTATTTTTTATGGATATCATTTTTCGTGATAGTAATATGTAGAGGGAATATATCATTATGTAGATCACAGTGTAGAATACTTTTCCATACGATAAATAAAAATGTAGAGCTGCAGAACAAATCGGGTATATTAGTAGTTTTCATTTTACTTTCAAACATAATATATTATACCTTTTTTTTTTCATCACACTTGCTCGTAAAGGGCTTCATAACGCGCAGGCATACAGAGCTGTAATAGCCTTTATTACGCCCATTGGCGTAATGGTTTTTTTCTTAAATCTGTCATTCTTACGTCAGTTATAAAGCAAGGAGATTTTAACTCAAACACGATGTTTGAAAACTAAAAAAATATTATAAATTTAAACTAAAAACACGAATAAAGATTGTTACAAACTCGAGTCATCAAAGCCCTCCGCCTTCGGCGTCGGGCTTCTAATAGACTCTCGTTCGTAATTCATATCTTACCGTACTTGTCACACGATGTACTATTACCAATTCAGTGTACATGATACCCAAGCGCGACCAATGTTAGCGATTTTCTCTTCATAGCGGAAAATGCCCCACATAGCGATGCTTAGCAGTGAAAAAGCTAAGGATTTTTTTCGATGAAGTGCTTATTATACAGAGTAGTACTCTTTGATAAGTAGATACATTATGTTATATGTCCAATGTTAAATTCATTTTGTGTAGAATGTAGAAAGCTACAGAACCCACGGTTTTTTTTACAAACGAAAGAATTTATATTCAACATTCTTAAAAAAAGGTCCAACAAAACAAAGAACAGAATGAAAGTAAATAGAAGACATCACGACGGCTTAGTTAAATTCCAGTTACACACACAATTGGAACTATTCTCATTAGTATACAAATACCTACGTACGTACACCTGTATATCTTTAGGGTAACATTAATAACTTTCGTGATTTACATAATAATAATAAGGAACAGAGTAGGTTACAATTTTTAGATAATAATGTGTATCTACGACTACAAATGTTCATTAAGAAAGACATCTTATCTTTATATCAATATCTTTCGTGCCATTTTGCGAGCTAGATAAGTGCTGGTAGTTTATCAAAACTATAAATATTTTGTACTTAATTGTATTTTCAGCACCTACGCCAGTAATAAAAATTATGAATCAGGTCACCCATTAATAATTATTTCTACTTTCACAATTAGTTTACAAATATTTTTTGTTTGAAGAACTACGCTCCCTTAAATAAATGCGGGTAGTAGAGTCGCAGTCCGACCAACGACAAACGTTCTTAATTAATGAAAATTGAACAGCACTTGAAATAGCTATGACATGACATAATTACACGTAGTCTATTAGTATTAGAGTATAGAGTATACGGTACACTTTTAATACGTTATACACAAAATATATAGAGGTATAAAAAGTTTACCTACCATTTAAAAATCAATTACAGCAATATATTCCATCCAGCCAAGGGTTTCATAAATTCCGTACATTTATAATGCGTTCCGGTCCCATGTAAGATCTTAATTAATGTATTGGAAGTAAAAAGAGCAATACAATTACGTGCAACTTTAATTGATAGAGCACTGAAGTCATTACACAGTACCCTATTAACGGAGTAAACGATGTAATTGATCACATTAAAGCACAACTTGCACTAGTTAAGTCCGGTTTGCACTCGAGTGTAATTATTTAGTTTGGTTAAAGTTAGTTGTAATATATCGTATCACGTGGAATGCAGGCTGCAGCACGTGCGAGTAGCGCGGGAAGACTGCGTGGCGTTGGCCGCGGGCCGGGGGGCGCGTAGTACCGCCGCCGGCCGCCGCCGCCGGGGGCGCCAGCCCTGCCCGGCCACCACACCGACGACTAACATACCATCTCAACTCAACATCTACCAATACTCATGTTCAGATTGCTTCCAACCGGACTACAATGTTCCATCACGAAATTCGCAACAAATTTTCCTCCATTCTCCGCTTCATACTCCTTATCGGCCGGTAGGTGTACACTGTACATAACTATCATTTCATTATTTTTATTTCGCTTTAGTATCAGAAAAGCGCAGAATGTATTTAATTTACGTTTCCAAATAATTAAAGTATTGAGCTACAATAATAGCCGGTGGTATGTACGTTGCTTGTGCCATAGTTAACGGTACAACTTAAATTGCTTAGATTATCGCGACTTGTGAAAACCTGGGGTAGCCCAGTTTTTCACAAGTCGCGATAATCTAAACGTGACTTTACAGTTTGAATGTTTACACGTGTAACGTGTTCTACAGTCTACACTATACTTGAAACCATAATTAAATTCCAAAAAAACTACCCTTTGTGTTGCCATTAAAATGAGGAGGGTTGACACCGGTGAATTTGCATTTTTCGAAATGATGAAAACTAGCTACGTCTATCATTTAGAAAAATGAAAATTCACCTGTGTCAACCCTCCTCATTATAATAGCAACACAAAGGGTAGTTTTTTTGGAATCTAATTATGGTTTCAAGTTATATAATGATGGAGCATTATCAACATGTGTCGAATAAGTTACTTTTGCTACTTATAGGCGGATCACAATCAACTATTATTGATAATTTATACAAAAATAATTTGTGAGAATCGTGAAAGTTTAAATCAACACAACATCTAGTTCACACGTTAGGTTTGGCGCGCGTGAACACGTCACAATAAAACAATTCAACATTATTATTGGAATAGATCCCCAGGTTAAATATATTCTGATTAGAGGTTAAATTAATGTACCAACTAGTTACCTAAGAAGTAAAACTTTATTGATATATTTTATCGTTTGAATCCTATTGATTAGAAAAATAACTTCACAGTAACAAAGATTGAAATCAAACGTTGCTAAAAAAACCTGCACCAGAGATTTGTGTTTCAGCCTTCGTGCTAGTCAGGTAAACGTTAGATATGAATGAAAATTCGTAGATGGCGATACTGTAATTTGTAATCCTGTCAATCATATATAATTTGTCTAATTTAATCATAGTGCCATTCCTTTTATCTACAATACTTGTTAGTCTCATCTCACATAAGTATCATATTTGTATACGGGTAAAAGGAACGATTATAATTGTACGTCTTTCTACACGTGAAGTCTATGGATGAGGCATGCAAAACGCGCCTACTTTGCGTTACGTGTCCAATTCAACAATATCTTCATGCCGTTCAAGCTGCCTCTTCACTGCAGTTTGCTGAAGCGCACACTGATGGCTTCCATGCCATCATACGCAAGAGGGTCGCCTCGCTGCTGAGACGAGTGAGAGGAACTGAGAACAGCATTCTGAGGATGTTGGAAGGACGTTGGGACTGCCCTATGTTGAGGCACTGGGTTGGCATTGTGACGGGGAGGGTAAAATAATTTTGAATTTTGCCCTGCACGTTACAGTGCCTATCAGCAATTAATTAATTAAATTATACCTATCTTTGCCTACTAACACTTATCTTTTAAATTATTGTACGTACTAACAAACATATGGATTCTGGATTCTGAAATAAATGATTTTTATCGGTCTGTAATTTGTTTCTTGTTTTTGGAAGGAAAAAGTGTGATGAAATAAAAATAAGAATGCATGCGGTTTACCGTGACTGACTTCTATGAAAACCATAAGATATTGGTTTAACGATACAAGCGGGGGAGAATCACCTTTGATGAGGATCGACCAGGCCGCCCAATTGACCTACTGACGAAATGGACGAAAGAAAATTGAAAATATCGTTTAAGCGATTACGATAGCGTAAACGTTTCAATCGAGCGGGTACAAAATGTATTAGAAGAAAAAATGGGTATGAAGAAAGTATCGGCGAGATGGGTGGCGCGTTTACTCACGGAGGAACAAAAACGGACCCGACGGACTAGTTCGGAGCAGTGTTTGGCCGTGTTCAAACGTAACTCGAAGGAGTTTCTGCGTCGTTTCGTGACCGTAGACGAAACGTGGGTTCATCACTACACCCCGGAAATGAAAGAACAGTCGAAGAAGCAGTGGATTTTACCGCGCGAACCTGCTTCAAAGTAAGCAAAAACCGTCCCATCGGCCGGAAAGGTAATGGCGACCGTTTTTTGGGATTCGCAGGGTATTATATATATTGACTACTTAGAAAAAGAGAAAACGATAACAGGGCAGTACTATGCCAATTTATTGGATATATTTGACGCTGTGTTGAAGGAAAAACGACCTCATTTACCTTTTACCACCCGAGCAGAGCAAGGTCGCCCCCCGGTTACTATCTTAATATGTATGTTTTTTTTTTGATATAATATAAAATACCTTATATGTTCCTTTTACCCGACTGCCAAAGGAGGAGGGTAATGTTTTTCGAGTGTATGTAAGTATGTATGTATGTATGTCTGTTTCTTTGCGGCCTCCTGTAGCCTAAACGGCTTGATGGATTTTGATGTATGAGGTGTCGTTGGATTCCTCTTAATAGTATTTGTCAAAAAGCAGTCGGGTTTTTCGAAAATTATGTTTTTATTTGTTGATATCCATGTTTATTCTTCAAGTTGGAACGGTGAAAATGAACGTGATGAAAATGCCTTATTTTTCGAAGTTATTTGTTAGTTTCGTATCAAGGATTTTTTTTTCATGGCTGGTGGCCAAAGTGGATATTCTTGTTTTGCTGGTATGTTTAATTAGGATTTATCCAGTATTTTTCGGAAATTTACATTACTTATTGTCAAAAAAATACTTCTGTCATCTTAACTAATAATTAGGACTCCATACACATAAAAATAACAAGCGTCGAGAGCTTTCCAACTGAATGCTGGCACTGATAATGTTAAAAAGGATGGAAGTTTACTGAAACATTTATTTTAATTTGGTGGAAAACCGTGCAAATTTTACTGAGGTCATGTTAGGTTGGTTCGGTTCCTCTTAAGCTGACTTACTTCCGGTGTCTGTGACGTGTCACTTATGGGAATCGCTTTTCAGAATTGTTGGGAAATTAATAGCATGCCTAATTGAACGTAGTTCTATGGTTCAGCTTGTCCAGCTGTTATCCTCTTCAGGTCGCATTTCTCTATCGATTCTCGTGAAAATTTGTGAGAAGGTTCGTTAGTTAAATTATATAGATTTTTATTATAGATTCAGTTTTTGGAATTTTTTCCAAAACTTTTTTTTTAATGATTAAACTTTATATTGGGCCGAAAATCGTTCATATGCCCGGCGTCTGTCCGGCTGTCTCCTCTACAGGTCGCGTTTGTCAACCGATTCTCGTAAAATTTTGTGAGCAGGTTCGATAATTATAGAGATTTAGTTCTAGACTCACTTTTTTCGATATTCAAAAAGAAAAATAAAAAAAATAGAGATGAGTTCTACAGCTTACAGAGCCACTAGTTTTTATTAACATCGTCATCACCCCGTGAGGTGAACTTGGGTGTGGAAGTATGTATGTAGGAATGCAGACAGATACGCTGGCGAAAATTTCTTAATTGAACGAGCGAGCGAACTAAGTTCTTCGTTTCAGGTTACGCAAAAAATCTTTCGCATGTCCAGCGTCTGTCCGGCTGTCTCCTCTACCGATACTCGTCAAATTTTGTAGGTTCAATCAGCCGTCAAACGTCAGAAGGGTGACAGTTCTCTATGAGATGATGCCGGCATATTAAGATTTCTTATTAAGGGTGTGTTGCACCAACTTACGATTACAGGCCGATCATCGTTAAATATGGCGCCGGCAACTGTCATTTTATAGAAACTTGTCAAACTTTCCATACATACATTCAGATTTTAACGAACATCGCTTACGATTAAAGACGGTTTAGTGGGATGCACCCTAATATAAGAGTAAAACTTGTACCCAATTTCAAGTTAAAGAAAATAACAAAATCATTTTCTCAAACATGCAATGAAATGTCGTCCTTACGTGCGTTATAACAGGCTTCAAAGTATCACGTTTCGGGCGGAACTACTCGAGATAACTGTAAAGGAATTTCATACAAAATTGAAGGCCTAGGCCGGGAAGTAATTTTTTTTAAATTTTAATGTTAACATGGCGTCTGTGTTCATCACCAGGCTAAACAGCTGAATTCAATTTTTTAATTTTTTCTAGTGGCTGAATGGCTATCGGACCAAAAATATCCTCGTTAATGCCTATTACACACGAACCTTTATTAATACAAATCTGTATGATTCAGTGTATTAGATGAATAAATTAAAAATATTATCTATACGTAAGTCACCAGAGGCCATAGACAATATTTAAAATCCTCTGCATTTATTTTATTCATTATAGAAATTAAGATTTTTATTATCAGGTCATGTATAATGGCCCTAATAGGGTCTATTCGAACGCTACACACGCGAAACGACTTTCGTAAAAAAAACATTAAGTATGGAGGAATTGGAGGGAAAATTAATGTACTATTTTGAGTGGTGCATTTATTTTATTTCATTGCATATTTTTGAGAAAAGCACTATACATGCCTCGCCGTGAAAAGGGCTTGCCGGCTTCGTATCACTATCCGGCCTCCCTACGGTCGGCCGTCTATACCTACTCACCCGGCAAGCCCTTCTTTCCCGGCGTCTGCAGTAATGTACTATTATTTAAATTATTTAAAAATGAGTGGGTGCTATTTTTACTTTCCACCAACAGTGTGAAAATTGCGGATAAATTGCGTATTTGTAAGAGTCGTTAAGAAACAACAGTCGTTACCAGAAAGTATGTCTAGGTAATTCATCGGTCTCATTCAAGTATTTTGAAAGGTTCGGTACATTTTATTGTTGAAAATCGAGTACAATTCTTATTTCGTTCAAATTTGACTTGACTACCAATACTTGGCACTCTCACTTTGGCTACGTGTTAGTTTAGTGCAAGCGACCACGTGACACTAAGCGTTTTCCTTTAAATATCTAAACGTCAGTTCGAGAATAAACCTCCTGTTTTACTTTGATAAAAAAATATGGTATAAAGTTCGGTACTTTTTCAAATAATCAGGTAGGTAACGAAATGTTTTGATAGAGAATTGATTTTATTTAATCTTAGCATCGACCTAAGCACCTTGCCGCACCGATTTTCTCTGCGCGACAAATGGATGGACGCAATATTTTGACAACATTAATTGGCGCGCACATAGCTGCCACTTGGTCGTGTGTTGTTTCGACATTCACTGGCGCGCGCGCCATTTGTCTCTGCGACAAATGGATATTTACCTCCAAATGGATGGACGTAATATTTTTTCAACGTTGAATTTGGACATCACGGCCAGCCGTTCCATTCGGATTGCGCGTTGGCGAGTTGCGATGACTTTGTACCCGTTTGGATATCCAACGGGCCTTGCCGACTACTTATCTTTAAACGCTACAGTTTTGACATTCATAGAACGATTTTGTCGACGTACTCCATTCGGCTTGTTGAAGCGGTCTTGAATGCCCAACTGTGGTCTTTCAAATTTCGAGGTTAAACCACTGATTCGTGAGACGTAGGTAGTAACATCTCTCTCTGCCTCTCTCTCTCTCTCTCTCTCTTTCTCTATCTACATATTTTCCCATTTTGTTGGGATATCTATTTGTAATAACTTACCGTGTACATATACATTTTATACGCTCGCTCCTGATCGCGGAGTGTCGTCTGTATTGGCTCCATCTTGAAACATCCACTTCATAGATTTTGTAATCTGTCTTTATAATATTACGGTCCATTTGACAGATTCATTCAATTTGACCCGTCAAAATGTAACAACAAATAAACGCTGACTGTGGATTGATTAGTAAGAACACTGCTATCAGACATGCCTTATGCTTGAATTCTAAGCGCGATTATAGGTTAGTCTTATATTTGCTATAATATTAAAGGAAATACAACTCGGCAACCTAATTGATGATTGTATGTTTGGAGACCTTAGAGATCAAGGAAAAGGTACAATTCCTTATTCATATTATGTAGTTATTAGAATGCGTGGCAAATGGTAACAGGCAGGGTGGGTTGATAAACTTTGTCGTGCTACTAATGAACCCTCATTAGACAAACAAACAATAATGGGATATTGTAAAACTTGATATTTAGTAATATCTACACTGGTATTTATATCGGATTTAATGATAATGTATTCCTATTGCAACCGTTCAAAACTCCTTCGTGACAAGTCATGTCAAAGGCGGAGCGCTGCACGCAAGCAAAAGGCATGTATCGAACTAAATCGCCTGTTCATAATTACGTGGAATTTTATCAATGGGGAGTGCGTAAAAAAACTGGAGTTTCGTCTTTTAAGCGAGAGGCCACGTGGGCGGCACGCGGGTCCGCGCGACCGCGGCGGGATACTTGCGAATCCGCGAGGGAGCGCCCGCCGGAAACCGAGGTGTACCGGGGCTCCTCGAGCACAGAGAAGTGGCGGCCCGCGGCGCGCCGCCCCGCGATCCCCCCCTGCCGCCCGCACCGCGCACCCCCGTACACGCCCGCACATGCACTGACTCCGCGGCCTTCGTCTCCACACCACCCCACTACCATGTTTGCCTTAATCGCGAATTAAGGGTTCCACCAATGTTTTCTATTCAACTTGAGGACTTACGTTTGACGTCATTCCTTCAAGCTGAAATTTCGTAACCACAGCTTCTTATGGAAATTGGGATTTTATGAAGAAACAAATCTCAGTTTAGTAGTTGTGCGATTGTCAATCAGCATAATCTTAATTTACACAGCGAAGGACAGTGCATCCTAAAGTACCGATTATTTCCAATATTAAATAGGTAAAGATAAATCTAGGTGAAGTAAATAAACTACTTATTTTGACGACCGGTTAGCCTAGTGGGTAGTGACGCTGCCTATGAAGCTGAAGGTCCTGGGTTCGAATCCCGGTAAGGGCAAGTATTTGTGTGATGAGCATGAATAATTGTTTCTGAGTCTTGGATGTTTTCTATATATTTAAGTATTTATATCTGTTATTTATAGAAATAGTAATATATCGTCGTTTAGTACCTACAACACAAGCCTTATTGAGCTTACTATAGGGATAGTTCGATTTGTGTAAGGTTGTCCACTATTATTTAATTATTATTTATTTATATGCATCTCATTTCTAGGAAATCATGTTAAATTTCTTTGCTCGATATCTGGAATAAAGCACAGCGTTTATTAAACGTCTGTTTTATTGGTGCCTTAGAGCAATTAACAGTGTAACCCCACCTTTATTATAACTTTATAACGACTGTAATGGTGTAGAATAAGAAAATGGTTACAAAACAGTAATTAATTGAGCGTAAAACAGGGATGTAATGTTGAGAAGTGTTTAGTGGCCGGACGGTACCTGTCTTGGCAAAACATTCACTAATTAGGGTGGTGGTGGGACACCCCTGCTTGTAGAGCGTATTCAATTTGCTCCCTTCTGTTTAAAAGTATCAATGTCAATCTCTTTTAAATTGTTTCAATTGTTTTTAAGGGGTAACTCAGTAGTGACTTGTGAGAGATCAGCATTCGACAGTAATTTCTCTAACCTGCGCAGAGAAGGAATGTCATTCATATGAATTCGTCTCATATTCGATCGTATATCTGGGCCGTTGTTTGTGATCAGAAGGTTCCTTCACAAAGACGTGTCACTGTGTTAATAACGTACTGAGATGGATTGCTCAAAGAGCTCGATCTGACTCAACAAGGTGGTCAAGTGCGCCAGTTACCGACGGACTGGTGTGCCGTCGCGGTGCGGATGGAGTTGAGTGGGTCGGTCTATTTGTGGTGACAGGAGAAGCGTGGGCGCCGCGTGTACTGAACTGGAGTGGCAATGACCTTGACACTAAGCGAGTGGCCTTGGGTAGCACGTGGCGGCTGACACCCGCTGTCTGTTGTCGGAACGCCGCCGCCGCCTTTCCCAGGGGAGCTATTGTGGATACGCCGCCAGATTAACCGACATTGATATTGCGGACACGGAAAAAACATTTTGTTTAATATTTCTGACGACGAATTAAGTAGTAACAAACTACTTTCTAATCTAAGCAAGGTTGAAGGCATTAGCTAGGTATACATACTGACACAAATAGAGAGTGGCATTTAAAGAACCTTGCTATCTGATCAGGAAAATATTTTACAATAGGTCACTCTGACAGATAAGTTAGCAGGCAACTATACCTACAATTAAAATGCTAACTTGTTATCTTGTTCTAAAGTAAGGTCACTGTATTGTAATTTATATGTATAAAAGTTGATGACTTTTTGCACATCTTGACTACACATTTTTGTGAAATGCATCTTATCTTATCTAGATGAGGGCCCTTTCGGATACCTACAATTGGACCCTGTGGGATCTTTTGTGCATTTGCCCTCTCCTTTATAGCTATACTCCAGCTCGCTCCTTCATTTCCACAAAACGGATGATGCAGCTCAGCGGAAGCACCTTGAATTTCTTTGGTTGCGGATAGCCGTTACCAAAGAGATTCATTCTTTGTATGGCAAGGGCATGACATTCACACAGTAAGTGTTCCATATTCTCATCCTCCTCGCCACACATTCTACATACACTATCCCATCTTGGCCAAGAAATCCTTGACTCCAAAGTGACCTGTGAACACCCCAGATATAATTCTAAGTTGCTTCCTGCTGTATTTCCAGAGTTTTTTGGTCCAGCCCGAGTCCACTCCTTCTATGAAGAGCTTAAAGTCCTCATTCCTCCACTCGTGTTGGTGTTTGGTTTCGGCGTAGGCTTTAAGGCTGATATTATGGTTCCCTGCGAGAGTCCCACAAACGGTTCTGGACCTACAAATTGTCAAATGCATACAAATAACGGAACAAAGATTGAGCCAAAACCTGACACGATCATAATCATAGGATTTCATTATATTTAAAGGCGTTAAAGGGATATATTAGTTCCGAGGTTTGGCTCTGATGCAAATATATTCAAGATACTATTTTTTTAAGGTTTAAAAATATCAAATTGACATCAGAAGAAGAAGATATAAAAACTAAACAAAAGTGTGAATATATAGTGGGCATATCCATTCTAGTGTTATTGTGTGAATGGGTGCGATTCAGCGCGTCGGCGACGTGCGGCAGCCGGCAGCCGGCGGCGTGTCGAGTGCGGTCGCCGCGGGGGCGGCCAGCGCGCCCCCGCCCGGCCGATACGTTTATGAGCCGACACTAACTTTAACGGTGACCCCGCCCGCAGCCTGCTTTACATCCCGGCTCAATGAAATACGTCACGTTACACCTAACCTCAAGATTGCGTGAACGAGCGTGTCCTAGCAACCCACTAGCGCCAACGACTCGATTATCCGACGAACAGCTGATGGAAACTATTCGAAACGCGTTGTACGTGGTTACGCATTGCAATAAACTAGTTGTTCATATACGGTACTCTTGTTCATTTAAACGTCAACAGCTGCTGGATGAGATTATGCGAAGCAATGCGTGATAAAGTTAATAGGATGTTAGTTAAATCTGGACTGACCGTCCCATAGCGAGTATTGATTTACGAATTTAACCACCGGAAACCTCCATTACGTAATCCGATTCACCTCAGGTGAGATGTCATTGTAGTAAATCGAGTAGGCATAACAAAGGTAAACAAAGTATCAGCTGTCAGCGTGCCGACGGCGAGCGCCCGGCGCGCGGCGCGGCGGCATGAATGGACTCGCGTTTTATCATTATCACCACTTTGTTGGAAGTGACGCGACGATTCCGACTGTAATTTGCCGCCTTGAGACGCGGAGACGCGTGCCGATGATATTTATCTCGACACCGGGGCGACGGACGCTCTGACCTAGTGTGGGATTTACCTTCCGTTTTATTGTAAAGGAACTGCGTGTGATTGCATGTTCGTGAAGCAACAAATATTGAAATTAATTTTATTAGAATGCAATGTTGTAAAATGACGTAATTTGATTGTTCTTATTGCAAAAACATAAGTACTGAAAACGCCATACAGACGATTTCTTTGTCTGGATATTTCCGACGGCCTCGGAGATTCTGCTTTCTTTTAGGGTTTCGTACCTCATATTTTTTTGTAAAATCCTACGCCACCCAGCAGCCATAAATAATTTAAAAAAAAGAAGTGGGTTGTGTCGGAGATACAACCGTTAATTAAGTTTAAGTGGGTACTTTTCTGTTGGGGAATAAAAAAACCGGCCAAGTGCGAGTCTGACTGGTATAACTAATCGGTATAATAATAACTGTCCCTGTCCTAAATTATATCCCATGGATTTGCGATTGAAGATATTTTGTGTCGCGTATGTAGCTTCATTCGAATCGCAATCCTCCTTAGAGAAACTGAAATTGTCAAAACATCTTACTTGAAAATGACAGAGACTTGTAGTAGCAGCAGAAGTATTAGCGGGAGACCAGTGCAACGTTCAATTGTAGACGATTCCCAGTTGATCTTATAAATATTGTGGCTATGTAGGATTCAATTCGTTGGCACTGCAGCACTGCACTTCACAGGATGGCGTAAGCATTATGGCAGGATTACAATTACCACGTCATAAGTGGTAAAAATCTTCATATTTCGTAGGCACACGATACGGTGCTCCCTTGGACTTCATATTATTTATTTATAATATTAGCTTTGCAAAATTAATAGTTGCGGACGACAACATAAATGTTAAATGTCAGACCTACCTAATATGTCAAATGTTACGAGACATATATCACAAATACACACACATACACTTATATATATACGCCGTATAAGACAATGTGGCCTGTGAAATAAAAAAAATATTCCACATACTAAATAAACTAATTCGAACTTTTGACATTAAGAAAGGGCTCGAAGAAGAAAATTATGAAAAATCGGGTTGTAATGGTATGTTTTTTGAACTTTTATATTAGTGCGTATTGTAAAAATACCATAAAATCTAGTTTGAGTGCTTATCCAACCACATCATATCCTATATGTTTTCCCTAAAAACATATTAATATCTGGTTGCTGGTATTAAATTTGCGAATTATACAGTTGTCAAAATGAAAAAAATCGTTACAGACAGACGTCCGTCCAGCCCGAGGCCGCATGGCCATCTGACTACTAAAATGAGACGCGCGGGTCCGTAAAAAGATCTACTTTACATCATTGTCTATTTTTTGACATTGTTCACTTGAGACAATTTTGCACCTATTTTATGTACGACTCGAAATAAGATCAGAAATTACCCTTTTTCATGGTATGATATGATGGAGCGAAGTTTAAAATATCGTGTTTTGGTCCGTAAAAGTAACAAGGGCATTTATTAAACTATAACATATCTCATTATCACATTAAAAAACCCAGTATTTCCTTGTTTATTATTGATTGTAAAAAAGTCAATTTCGTGGCCTTAAATAAGCATGTTCAATGAATTGTTAAATTCAAAGTGTTTTGATTATTTAAAGGAATCTGCTATTATAGTGTACCCGTAAAATATATATCTGAACTAACTCACTAAAATCTGTATAAGTACAGATAAATCGGTATATATGGCAACATTGACTGAAGTAGCTCATTTGGCTCACGTTACATTGAAAATGGCGGTCATTTCAGCATTATTTTAATGTCCGCCACATAAACTAAATAACATTTTGTGATTAACAACTAATGGCAAATAAAGAAGGATTAAAACATGTAACAAACAATTATTTGAAATCAGATTAGGCTTTTCTACAAAAAGTTATTCCGGAAGTCACGTGATACATTTTGAACTGTACCCGAACAAGCACGCGAGCTAAGAAGTATCCACTTCAAAACAGGTAAGTAGGACCTTTTTCCTGTTTAGTAAGTAGGTAAACCACCACCTGTACCCTTACCCTTAATCACCGAATATGCTGATGTTGATGTTGATGTTGTGAAGGGACGCCTGGCCGGAAACAGGCGGGCTGTCGATCGCTTGTCACGTTCATTCAGCCCATTTCCCTCAGGTTGGCGCTAAGGTTACTGTCCCGGCAGCGTTCCCACATCAAATTCTTCCATTCTTCTCGTTTTCCTGCAGAACAGAAGGACATCTTTAAGGTCGACATCCCTCAATTCCCTCTCCTCTAACACATCTTTACCGAATGTATTAAACCGCGGTGCCGCGTACATAATACATTCCGCTAATATATGCTTACTAGTTTCTTCCTCCCCACAGTGTGGGCAGGAAGCATCGCTACTAATACCTATTACCTTCAAGTGTCTATTTAGAGTATTGTGACCAGTTACGATACCAGTCAGCAACCTCAAATTGCTCTTACCCAGTTTCAGCAGATACCTGGTTCTTCTGTGATCCATACCTCCTATCATCATCTTTGTCTGTCTGCACCCAGTTTCTTCTCTCCATTCTCTCTCCACATCTTGTTCTTTTAGCCTTTCTATGACCCCCTTTGTGACCTGAGCTGAGAACGGAAGGACCGGTTCTGGGCCTATAAACTCCCGTCCCGCCCCCTCTCTTGCCAGCTCATCCGCGCTCTCGTTACCCGCTATCCCCTGATGTCCTGGCACCCATGCCATTGTGACACCTGGGTATACTCCTATCTTGTTGAGCTCTTCCTTACATTCTCTCACTAAGGCGGATGTTACCGTTGCCTTTCCTAGTGCCTTCAGCGCTGCCTGACTGTCCGTATAGATCACTACCCTTCCAGTCTGCTGCGTTGTTTCCTTTATCATCTGTGCGCACCTCATTATCGCGCACACTTCTGCTTGAAAGACGCTTGCATACCTCCCCAGTGGGATAGATACTCTTTCATGCAGCTTGGGTATAACTATACCCGCTCCTGCTAGCTTTGTTGAGGTTTTTCTTGATCCATCTGTGAAGCAGACCGTCATTGGGTGTTCAGTGTCTACTTTCCACTTGCTACCGAATATGCTACTGCGTGTTAGGATTGTCATAAAAAACCGGCCAAGTGTGAGTCGGCCTCGTGCACGAAAGGTTCCGTACCATTATCTATATTTTTATAGATAATGGTACGGAACCTTTCGTGTATGATTCGATGTAATGTAAACGTGTCTTAGCCGTCGGATTTGGTGGCCATTTTTAAACAATGAATTTTGTGTAGATAACATACCTTCCTTTTTTTATATTACATCATTGTTGATAGAGATATCAAAATGTATCGACATTGCTCGAGCCAGCCGTGTGTAGTTTACATACCCATAAACATAACCATAGTATACATCAACATCACTATTACAAATTTATTCATGGACGAATTGATACGACTTCCTAAAGTAAATATCCGAATATCCGTCGTAAATAGTATCAGTTCACCTGACTCGGGTCAATGAACCTTTAATATTTTTCAATCGGGGTTGATATCATAAAGAACATACTTTTTCAGTTATGATACTAGCAAACTATAATAAATATGCTATGGGAAGTTAATTCATTTAAAAATTTCAAATTATATTAATTTTAATTGATGACTTAATCATACACAATTAATTAACCAGCGCGCGCCTGGAAAAGATTTTCAGTGGAAATTAAAATAGTAATTGAAATTTATCATATTTTACAGAAGCCGGGGGATTATCTGCTTTACTGGAATGCTTATATGAAAAGTTAACAGGATTAAAAGGAGAATACTTTTAAAGCAATACATACACCTATTTTACATATTTCAGTTTCATTTCGGAGTTTTGCAAAACTTTTCGTTTGGCCGCGTGAAGTACGGGACTCTCATAGCGGAAAATTATTTTATGGCTTTTGTTGGCCTCATTACTAAACTTATTTTGAAAAATGGGTCCCGCCATAAAGATCTGTTATGAAAGTCATAAAGTGCTAGCTTTCGTTAAATGAGGAAGACTACTTAGTTATCGTTTCGTTGTTCACCGTTGAAGGATATAATCGATGCTCTTTGTGAAAATGTGTTATAAATTTAAATACAAATAGGTACTCACTCGACTTACGAAATTTGCTTACACGACACGTGCTACGCCAATCCTCTACGAGGTTTTATTTTAACTTAGACTACGGCGTAGCGTATGTCACAGGGTTGCACGCTAATATATATATTTTTTTAAATTTATTACTCACGTAAAAAAATATAACTTAAAACTAATACAAAACTTCGCCAAACTGCGAGGCAGTTTGTTGGCGAACGAATTGACGACTGGTTAGCCTATACTTGAAACCATAATTAGAGTCCATACAGAAAAACTACCCTATGTGTTGCCATTTAAATTTACAAAATTTACATTTTTCTAAATGATGGAAATTAGCTACGCATCATTTTGAAAAATGCAAATTCACCGGTGTCATCTCTTCTCATTTTAATGGCAACACAAAGGGTAGTTTTTCTGGACTTTAATTATGTATTAGTAGTAGTATTAATTAAGTAAAGTATGTAGTGACGCTGTCTACGAAGCTTATTTATTTATCGTATGGCAAGTCAGATCTTCGAAAAGACAGTACGGTTGCCAGGGTGTTGCACTTTTAGCACCGCCCAGGGATTACGTGTAGGTAACGGTGAGTATTTGTTTCCGAGTCTTCAATGTTTATTTAAGCATTTATATCTATTATATAGCCTTATCGAGCTTTCTATAGGGCTAGTTTGATTTGTGTAAGGTTGTCCCCTAATATATATTTACATATTTAATAATTGAGTTAAGAAACCAATTGAGAAATGAATATTGGAAACGTCAAAATAAGCTTTAGGCGATGATCACACACTGCCGCCGTACCCCGCTGCCCACAGAGGTGCGATGGGTGCAGTGTGAGTGAGGTTGCCATGCGGTATTTATATTAACTGAGGTACTGGCATACAACATTGCGAACCGTCGCTCTGCACGCCGCGGCGGGATGCAGTGGAACCTCCAAGTTACCCATTTAAAAATGTAATATGACATAATTCGTTTCCGGCTAACACTTAGCCTAGCTCGTGGAATTGCAATTTTGAAGCAGATAACCTCAATCGATTAAACTGAAATATTGGGTATTAAAGAATATGGATGACAATTCAATATTATGGTACCATCGAGCTGATCTGATGATGGAGACAGAAGGTGGCCATGGGAATTCAGTAGGTACTTAACCAACGTAACCCCAATGAGTTTGGGCTCGTTAGAATCGTCTCAATGAGTACTTGATGACGGTATACTTACAGAAAAGTACAGTCGGCAATAAAAGCTTGTACGAAAAATGAAGTTTTTGATAGAAACTTATTATTAATCCTCATTGCAGTTTACATAATCAAGAATCTGAGAGCAGTAATTTGATTTTGCACACACTTAAAGTAAGATTTCGATGTAGTTACAGTACTTAATTAGGATTTTGTAGCATAAATACTAAATAATTGATTTCATTGCAGAGCATTAGAAGCACGCCATGAATACGAGTAAAAGCGATTAGAAGAAGTTCCGGCAATCAGCTCGCGCGGATACGATGCCGATCTAAATCTTGTTCTACAAACATAATTCACCTCCCTGGTAAGGTTACTTTGTTCTCTATCTACGTTCGATAAGATGAATTATTGCGTAAATATTACAAGAAGTACACCAAACAAAAACGGTCTGTAACGCAATATGCACGCGTTTATTCAAACTTAAACTTTAAAGCGAGGGATATTCGTTTTAAATTCGTTCTCTTACCGATTTTCTCCAGGCGGATGTCAGGAAATTGTGATCTTTGCAATGCAATTGAGTTTTATTATTCAATTTAATATAATGCCCTACTACGTCGAGCGCTTTAAATTTAATTATTTGGGGACATAATAACGATGGCGTAGAGTAGATACGCGGAATACGCGGATCAATGTTTTTTAATTTTTTAGGTTTAGAAAGTACCTACCTAATTCAGCCATACTTGTACAAGAAACTCAGGTTAAGCACACATCTTAAAGCAAGTAAAGTGTGCATACAATTACAACATTATTAATGTTCATATTTACTTTTATTCGATAGATTTTCTTTATGAATACAAAGTGCTGATACGAGGAGTATATACTTACACGGCATTCTAAATGCGATACGAATAATATGATAAAATAAAATTGCGATGCGAATTCGTGAGAAAATTTAAATAAATAACTTTTCTGTTTGCACATAAAAAGAAATATATTGCGGCACAATGAATGTTGGGGGGTAAGGTGGGGTAGGGGGGCAAACGGGTGGTCGAGAGACGGTGTCGGAGGAGGGGGGGGGGGGGGAGGCGCGGCAGGCGGGGCGCAGGGGGTGACCCACTTTAACGGGACAAGTAATATTACTTTTTACTTTTAGGTAACTATTTCATATTTTATCGCGATTAAATTACATATGGATACATATCTTTTCCTATTTGGCTAAATTGCTATAGGTTACTTAATGGGATAATATGTATGTGTAGGGTATATCCGGAATGACAATTCCGTGTCCAATCTTGGCGAATCCGAACAGGAATAAACCCTGGAAGGGTAAGGCCGTAGATTTTGCCACTTTTTTCACTTAATTAAAAAATGTCTCAAAGTTTGACTGCATAAAAACAAACTAACTAGTATTTTGTAATAGAATAACTCTTATTATGTTTTGTAGCTTTCTACGTATAACAATTTTATCTCAAGATGTAGATGGGTCGTTCTTCTTTTCGACCGACAATAGCCTGTCCTTCGTCTTATTACGGCATCTCATTTGAGTAATGATGTTTCCGGTTTTATAATTTTCGAATGAACGTCCATATTATTTTATTAATTAGTATTATTTAATATTTCACCTTTTCTAACTAGCATTTTTTTAAACGGTTTTTTTGCTCGTGGAATGCCGTGACATAGTCATCCTCTAAAATTATCTGAGAGTGAACCTGCAACGAATGATGATGTACCAGAGGAAATAGCAGAAGAAGTTACTGAAGAAGGACATGAGACAAGCTTAGATAGCTCATACAACACTGTATGTGAAAACAGATCTGCTTCAGACAGCGACTATGTACCTGATACCAGTCTGGATACTCCTACAGTCAGCAAGATGACACTAAGACCTAGAAAGGAAATAGATATTCAAAAAACGGATGATCTTGAGGAAGACACTTACCTTTGTCACCATGAAGAACTCCTGTCAGACGTCCCTGTAACATACACAGAAGCAATAAAATCAGTAAATAAAGACAAATGGGAAGAATCAATAAAAGAAGAACTAGAATCCCATGAAAAGAATAATACTTGGACATTGGTTCCAAAACCCCCTAATGCCAAAGTAATAGGGTACAAATGGGTGTTCCGAGTAAAAGATGAACCAACGGGTCCACGCTACAAATCGCGCCTATGTGCCAAAGGATATGCACAAACCGCAGGTATAGATTACCACGAAACCTTCTCACCAACAGTCAGGTATGACTCCATACGGCTATTATTATCTCTAGCCGTTCAGCAAAATCTCAAGATAATGCAACTAAATGTCAAGACAGCATTCCTGTACGGCGAGCTCGAGGAAACTATACACATGACTCCACCAGAGGGACTTTCCCAAGAAGAAAACATGGTATGTAAACTTAATAAGTCATTGTATGGGTTAAAACAAGCTCCACGTTGTTGGAATAGTAAATTCGATTCTGTGCTGAAAAAGTATGGCTTGGTTAACAGCGATGTCGGTCAAGTCAATGACAAGAAATGCTACTTATGCCTGTATGTTGATGATGGACTATTACTCTCAACCGACGAACTAGCATTAAAAGAAATAATCAAGGATTTGAAAACTACATTTGAAATCAAAGTGATGGACACGCCAAGTAACTTTGTTGGAATGCAAATAGAACGTTTTAGTAACTATATATTTATACATCAGACTAAATATATAGAACAAATATTGAATATATTTAATATGCATGATGCTAGCCCCAACAGTGTTCCGGTCGACCCTCACACTAAGCTGCAAAAGGGAGAGACAGAGCCTGAGAAGAGTCTACCATACAGAGAAGCAGTGGGCTCCCTAATGCATCTCGCCATTGTGAGTCGCCCAGACACAATGTTTGCCGTCAATCTGGTGAGTCGATTTTTTAATTCTTATAACCAAACGCATTGGAATGCAGTTAAGAAGATTTTCAAATATTTGAAAGAATCGAAAGACTACGGGCTGTGTTATAAAAACACCACACAACCCTCAGAAGTGACTAGCTATAGTGATGCTGACTATGCCAACGACCCAGAAACGCGCCGTTCCGTCACTGGATATGTCTTCCTAAATAGTGAAGCTGCTGTAACTTGGTCCAGCCAAAAACAACAAACCGTTGCCCTTTCAACTACGGAGTCGGAGTTTATGGCAGCCTGTGCGGCCACAAAAGAAGCCATATGGATAAAACACCTGTTAAGTGGTATCGGTGATTACAAACAAGACACGTTATGTCTTCACCTGGACAACCAAAGTGCCATTAGTGTTATCAAAAACTTGAACTTTCACAAACGATGTAAACACATCGAGATTAAATACCACTTTATACAGGAAAAATATTATCAAGGAATAATAGCGTTAAAATATGTCAGTAGTAAAAACGAGATTGCTGATATACTCACTAAAGCATTGCCAAAAGATAAATTTAAATTTCTAAGATCCAAACTTGGAATGCATTCATATAGCTCATTATAATTAAATAGTTGAAATGTTGCAAAATAGGGAATGCTAAAGATTACTTTTATGTTAATCATCAGATGTTTATTATACTGGTTACTTTGTGTTAAGGCTCAAATTCAAGGGGAGTGTTAAGAATATAATTTGAATTTCCCGCCTTTTATAGCCAGCTCACGCTTGACCTTTTTATTTTGTTTTTGCGCCATCGTTTGTTTTCTTTCTTCATATTTTTCAGTCTTTGACAATGTCATAATCTTCGTTTCTAATAGGTAGTAAAATTAAACATTTTCATCACAAATTACACCTTGTGTTGATTTATTTTATCAGACCTTAACGCAGTATTTCGCGACTAAAACAGCAATTTACTTAATTTTCTCTAGAATTATTATAGGTAGTTCAAATGATGTCATACTTTTGAGTCAATTAGTATCAAGCGTTTGGGATACCGCCAGCGAGGTCAATCTTTGTCACCATTTTTTGGGTATTTATGTTCTTTAATAATTGTAGTTGCTCCCATACAAACATTTGTTCCTCTCCAAAAACTGGTACGAATGGCATCGTGAAAAATCTGAGTCATCATGCCTATTGTCATGTCACCAAAGAGCCCCATAAGCGGAATCAGACCCCGACGTGAGCAGATTAGATCTAGTTACCCCGGTCTTGTGAGGCCTTAGTATAGTTGTACCTATCCACCGGTGTAGCTTATTTACCCTTTCATTTTTACTATCGTAATGTGTAATACAATAGTTATTTATGCTACAAGTGTGGAAAGTACGTGATTTCCAGGTTCAGTTCTAGAAAATAAACTGAAACTATTGGAACGCAATGAATTATAATTAAGTAAATTATTATTATTGATTACTCACTTTTACTTTTCAACAAATTTACACAGCACAACTCTAAAACAAATAACAAGCGGGCTTTTTAGGGTTCCGTAGCCAAAATGGCAATAACGGAACCCTTATAGTTTCGTCTGTCCGTATGTCACAGGCATTTTACTCGAAAACTATAAGGTGTATTTGAATAAAAAATTGAGGATAGGTGTATTTTGTTAGCTGCTACATACTTTTGTAATTAAAATAATTTTCTTTAGGGGTCACTCCATACATAAAACTGATAGTCAATTTTTTTTTCATTATAAGGCCACGTGTGGCACATCAATCGATAGGCCTTTCAAAATAAATATAAGGTTTCTCAGCATTTTTTTTGATTAAGTGAATAGAGTCGGAGATAATCGGCCCGAGTCACTAAAATTCTGTCCCCCCTCTAATTTTTGAACGGTGTATTTTTAAAATAGGAAAAAAATCATGGACATAGGGCTTATTAAATTCTTTCACCGAAAATTATTTTGAACAAGATCGGTTCAAACGTTTTCGAGATATGGCTGAAAAACTGCCTTCCTTGAAGAAAAGGACGTAAGTGCCGTAAGATTTCTGTGACGATACGACCGTTTTAATAGGCACGGAACCCTTCGTCTTGCGTGGTCCGACACGCACTTGGCCGGTTTTTTAAATGAATGCGCGCTCAACGTATGTACTACTGCGCATGTGCAAATGCCCGCCATGTCGTATAGCAAAAGGCATAAGCGAAATATGCGTTCAGCCAAACATATTCAGCTAATATTTAAAATTAATTAATTAATTGATCAAAATCAAAATTTTCATTGATCTAAATATAAAAAGAAGTAACTGACTGACTGACTGACATATCAACGCATAGCCCAAACCGCTGGTTCTAGAGATTCCAAATTTGGCACGTAGGTTCGTTATAAGGTCTAGCCGGGTGCACTAAGAAAGGATTTTTCAAAATTCACCTTCTAAGAGGGTGAAATGGGGGTCCAAAGTTTGTATGGGGAAACAAGATTAGTTAGACTATTTTATTCGAAACTTCACAGGAGTATTCCTAACGATGAATGAGTACCTAAACATGTGTTTCAGGTTTTTTGAGAATTCAACCCCTAAAGGGGGGAAATGTGGTGATAAAGTCTGAAAATCAACATCGGTATGGTTTCTATGGTTTATCGGGTCGCTGATTACGAAAACAACAATTATTTTAAAATCCAACGTAGTGAACGTGAAATACCAACTCCCCTGTTGGGGTGGGATGGGGTTGAAACGTCTGAATATAATATAATAGGTGTAATTGCAATTCAATCGAAACATTATACGGGTCAAATTGAGAACCTCCTTTTTTGTAGTCGGTTAAAAATTACGCTTAGTACGCGGGCGAAGCCGCCGGCAAAATCCAGTAAGTAAAACGTTTTATAAATTATTAGTATTTATATGCCTTTTATTGATTCAAAGTTCACAGAACGTTATATACTTGGTTTCCATCTAGATCCTGCTTTTTCATGGAAAACACATATAGATTCGATCTGCAAAAAAATTAGCAAAAGGGGCCTATGTGCTTAAACAATTAAGACCACTCATCTCTAGTGATCATCTAAAGGAGGCTTATTACTCATATGTACACTCAATCATATCTTGTGGAATTGTAATATGGGGAAATTCAACTGACTTCGAACCTGTACTTAAAATGCAAAAACGAACCATACGAATATTGGCTACTACAAATTATAGAGATAGTTGCAGAGAACATTTTAAAAATCTCGGTATATTAACATCAGTGTCGACATATATTTTAGAAACCGTAATGTATATAAGAAAAAATCCTAGTGATTTTGTACGTGTGGGAGACGTCAGTAAACGTCCAACAAGATATCCGGATGATATAAAGACAAATAGATGTTGACTAAATATGTCAAGAAAGTGTCCCAAGATAATGGCTCAAAAATTGTACAACAAGTTGCCTAAAGCTATTAAAGCACATACTAATGTAAACACTTTCCGTCACAAAGTCAAAATGCTGCTCCTTAGTAAAACGGTATATAACATTAAGGAATGCTTAAATAATGAATACAATAAATATATTAAGTATTTGAATTATACTCACTGATTAATGTTATTAAACTAAATACTTTTTGGAATTGGATTGTATGACAACAATCTGTTAACATCCTAGTAATTATATATTTATTGTGAACTTGTGTTATTGACGATCTCAATATTGTGTGCATGTTTTTATTCTAATGTATGAAAATGATGTATTACTATTGAGAAATAAAACATCTGAATCCGAATCTTTATATGAAAGAAAAATTGTAATTGAACATTTTGTAACACTTTTCCCAAGTAAAAAAACTGATGAGTAAAAAGCACTAATGCGGGGAAGTGGCACTTTCCGCACGATTTGGCTGCTTTGGAAAAGGCTCTTTTCGTGCACATGCTTTGTAAAAATACTTTATCATTGATTTTGGAAATCTACTTGCCCTAATTTACACATTAAGTAAAGTTGGAGTACTCTGATAGCAAATGAGAAATTGACGATCATGCTCAACGGGAAAAAGAAGCATTTTGACGATCAATATCGTTAAAATATTTGTGCTTAATATAGAAGATAGAGAAACATAAGTATATTGTAATAATGTATCGCCATTTTATTGGCGCAGTGTCGTAGCGATGTAGCTGTGCGCGTGTTGATCAGGGATCGGAACCGGTTTTTTCAAAAGTCCCCGAAGTAGTCTAATATTTTGAATTATTTTAGGCTCTTAATGTAGGACTCTATCATGTGTTTAGGTAACATTTTCGTATTATTAGACAGCCTGATCAAAAATGATATTATAAACCAAAGAACGAAATAAAACAGGAATTTTTGTATGGTGAAAATACCGGTATCCGATCCCTGGTGTTGATTGCTTCCATTCTACCCCATTTATTTTGTAAGCGGACACATTTGATTGAATTAATTATGTCGTCTTTTATGTTCTTACATTCCGGTTTCAGTTTTAAATGATTTGTTTCAGTAATTATATAATTCTCACACATACTTTGTATTTAATTCTCGCATATATTTCCTTGTGAAAATCGTATCGGGGTCATTAATTATACACCAATTTAGAACAGTTAATGAGTTTTGGTGAGGAAAATTTCTCTTCCGAGTTAATTTATTAAATTAGAGAATGTATGTCTACAGTTCAGCTATTTATGAGGCCGACTGTATCTACAGGTACAGTCAGCCTCATAAGTAGCTGAACACCTACCTTGTCGTTTTCACTCGTTTGACAACTTCATATGGCAGTTTAACATAACGTTTAATGCGAAACGGTACAAAGGTGTTAAGCCACTTGTGAGGCTGACCGACCTACCATGTAACATCGGCATACTTCGGAGTAACTTTAAAAACGTTTCTTATTTTTTCTTATTCGTGATGCAGGTAACATTCGTCATAAATAAACATAATGGTTATGGATGGATGGCTATTTAAGTGGCTATCAAATGTGTTTGATGTATTTTTTATTGCGAAAGGTGGGAAACCTTCGGGCAGTTAAAGGGTGGGGTCTCAGCTAAGCTGAATGTTTGAATTATTGTAAACTAGCTTTTGCCCGCGGCTTCACCCGCGTACTCGTAATTTTAACCGTCTACGAAAAAGGTGCATCTCAGTTTGACCCGTATGTTCCAATTGAATTGCGATTTGGCATTTGGCACAAATACATTCAAGAATTTTCATGTCCACTATGTTAAATTTCAAAATCGATGCCATTTTCGTAATTAACATCCCAAAAAACCATAAAACGACATTCAAATTGATATTTAGACATTTCAACCCCATTGCACCCCAACAGGGGAGATGGTATTTCACGTCCGCCACGTTGGATTTTAAAATCGTTGTTGTTTTCGTAATCAGCAACCAGCAACCCGATAAACCATAGAAAAAATACCCATGTTGATTTTCAGACATACAAACATTGAACCCCCATTTCACCCGCTTAGGGGGTAAAATTTGAAAAATCCTTTATTAGTGCACCCCTAGACCTTATAAGGGACCTACGCTGACCAAATTTGGAATCTCTAGATCCAGTGGTTTGGGCTGTGCTGACTGACTGACTGACATATCACCATATGTCAGTCAGTCAGTCAGCCAGTTTCTTCTTTTATATAATTATCGACTCAACATAGACTTACACACCGACTCTACATATTGACTCAACATATCGACTTTAGG
Organism: Epinotia nisella; assembly: GCA_932294315.1. NCBI lineage: Eukaryota > Metazoa > Arthropoda > Insecta > Lepidoptera > Tortricidae > Epinotia > Epinotia nisella. The sequence goes on along the minus strand of OW028679.1, from coordinate 11,568,588 downwards.
TACATATCGACTCTATATATCGGCTTTACATATCGACTCTACATATCGACTCTACATATCGACTCTACATATCGACTCTACATATCAACTCTACATATCGACTCTACATATTTAGATAGACAATATCATTATCTCAAAATCGATGCCATTTTCGTAAAAAAAGTCCCAAAAACCATGAAAACGACACCCATATTGATATTTTTTAAACATTTCAATCCCACCTCACCCCAACAGGGGAGATGTATTTCACGTCCGCCACGTTGGATAAACCATAGAAACGATAACCATGTTGATTTTCAGACTTGGTCACCACACCTCAAAAAACCTGAACCACGCGTTTACTTATTTATTGTTAGGAATACTGCTGTGAAGTTTTGAATGAAATAGTCTAACTAAACTTGTTTCCCCATACTAAGTTTGGACCCCCATTTCGCCCCCTTAGGGGTTGAATTTTGAAAAATCCTTTCTTAGTGCCCCTAGGCCTTATAGGGAACTTACGTGCCAAATTTGAGTTTCTAGAACCAGCGGTTTGGGCTGTGCGTTGATAGATCATTCAGTCAGTCAGTCAGCCAGTTTCTTCTTTTATATATTTAGAAAGATATAAATGCAAACAAGCTAATTTTTTTGGGTTAGGCTCGTAAAACACACGTTCCCGAAATTTGCACTTTCTGCAAAGGTGCGCACTTTCCGCAAAATGTACACTTTCCCATTTAGGGCACTTTCTCAAAAGGTACACATTTATTATTTAGACACTTTCTTCACAAACACACAGGCGCGCACACACACACACACACACATGTACACTTCGCGGGATCTTCGGCGTGCAGATTTGTCCTATGCGTGTGTGAGTGTGACGTAGGCGAGGCACGCACACATATGCTAGGCGTTAATACCCGTACCCCTAAAGTGTACTTTCCGGGAAAATATACCTTCTGCGAAAGTGCACATTCTAGGAAAGTGCACCTATTGACAAAGTGTACATATCAGAAAGTGCACTTTTAGAGACAGTGTACTTTTCGGGAAAATATACCTTCTGCGAAAGTGCACATTCTGGGAAAGTGCACCTATTGACAAAGTGTACATATCGGGAAATGCACTTTTAGAGCAGTGTACTTTACGGTAATATGATCATTCTAAAAAAATGCCACTTTACAGAAAGTGCACATTTCGGGAAAGTGTGTTTTACGAGCCTAACCCATTTTTTTACTGTTAACGTAAATGGCTTTCAACTTATAGGATCATCGTGATTATAGTATTTAAACAGATTTTTTAATTGAAATGTTTCCCCTTTTGTTGGTATGTAGGTATTTGTAATGTTATTATTCTGTACATATAGTCAGAACACGCAACACAATATCGTCACAAATGAGTATCTTTATTTTGCAAATCGAATTTGTGATTGGTAGACATAACCAGAAAATTCTCCTTTAACTGTATTGTTACAGTTGTTCACTACAAACACGATTGCTCCCAATAAACCCGGCGTTTCCGGCAGCCGGGCTTACCGGAGGATCTTGTTGCTTTGACTTGTATCACTTATTTAGCCAAATGTATTTATGTCAAGTTATTTACTTACGTTACAAAACATTATAGTAAATGAAATAAAAAATGGTAGGTATAAAAATAATTCACTATAGGTATGTTTTATTGTGCGAAATATTAAAATATTATTATCTATTAATGCATTATTAGCTAGACGAAAATAATAATCTTTTTAATGGGCGTAGGTACCATAAGTTGGTAACATCATTAAGGTATTTTTCTCATCAAAACCACAGGTCCAAGCAGATGAAACAACAACACCAACTCAATAGTTGTAAGTGGCTATGTTAGGTATTCGAAACTTACTTCCCTTAAAATGCTTGAGCAATTTCAGGAATGAAACGAAGACGAGTGCTCGTTTATAAGCGTGATTTAACAACTCCGGCATATTGATTTTTACGTCGCCGTGGGCCCGCCTCCTCCCCGCGGGAAGAGTTGCACGGGGGTAATGCTAAAATGCTTGTTCCCCTATTTGAGAGTACATGCCGCGGGGATGTTCAACTGCAGACTACCGAATTTTCTTTTCCTAATAAGGGTTTGTTTAACTTGATATTTATGAATCTACACATGGCTTTTAGAAAAACATCGTGAGGAAACCGTCTAGTTTTCCCTCTGGTTTGGAAGGTCAGATGACAGTCGTTTTCGTAAAACTAGTGCATATGTCAAATCTTGATTGATTGTAATTAATTTTAAGTAGGTACCAGCTGTAAATAATATATGTATGTAATGTAACAATATGTAACATGGATAACAATAAAAAAAAGTCAACTTTAAGCTCACGCAAGAAGAACGCCTTAAAAGTAACTTATTGTAATCAAAATTATGCTTAAATTTTGTACCTACTTAAAAGAGTATTATTATCTTTTCTCCAATATGCTCGGAAATGTGCGCCTTACTGTAGCAAAATTAGTACGTGAAGTTCCTCGTTACTGACGAGCGCAAATTTAAAAAGTTAAAAGTCATTATTGTACAGTTTTAGCGGCCAGGAAAATGTATGAAATTCCATTACAGTACACTTTTACCTTTTAATCATATGTTTTGACCAAAGACAAATCACTACAAACAAACAGCCAAGTGCTCGTAAGTTTAAAGGCCTAGCAATTTGTCATAACAACTTGCTGTAGTTAGACTGGTTAGTAATGGTATGGCTATCTCTTTCCAACTATTGCAAGTTGGTGTGAAAAATTGCATTGCAATATCTGCCTCGGCGGGAATGGCAATTTGTAGATTCGTCTCTATTGTCGGATTTATCTTCGCTTCATCCGACAAAATCAACTCATACACGAATTGCTATTTCCCGGCCTCTGCAATAATGTACTATTGTTCCATCCAAAAGCATGAAATTATTTTTACAATACACATGGTGTTACTTTCCCGCACAAGTGCGGAAATGGGCACTTTCCGTGCATAATATGTTGAAACTTTAAAGAGCCATATGTACTGTAAAACGTTGTACGATACACGTGCGAATAGGTAATTCGCAGCTCGTGTCGATTTAAAACACTCCCTTCGGTCGTGTTTTAATTTATCACCACTCGTTGCGAATTTCCTATTTTCTGCACTTGTATCGTAAATAACTATTACGCTGATAGAGTTCCGTACCGACTAGGTAAAAAGGAACCCTTTATGGACTCTGTCCTTCTGTGAGTTGGTACGTCTGTCCGTCTCTCACAAAGTTAAATATCTCAGGAACTATTTGTACTATCAATTTGATATTTAGAATAGTTGTAAACGAAGCTAACCCACGTGTATGTAAAATTAAAAATAAATAAACATATATAATTATTTTTTATGAAAAATTACGGAGGACTATAATTTAAAGTCTAGTTATTAGGTCAAATGGGGTATCATACTGAAAGGGCTTGAGTTGCACATTCTGAAGTTTTTTTTATTTTTTCATGTAGGTAGTTACATTCCGATTTATGAAAAAAGAAATGAAAAAACACCATAATAATGTACAAAGCGAAATTAATTTAAATAATTATATATGATTAAGATTTATATAATAATTACAGGAAAAATATAAGTTTACCTCTATCTAACGTATTTTTTATTAGGTACCTTTGTATGTATTTTTTTCCTTGAGACTAATATTCTGAAAGTACCTTCTTTCAAATAAAAAATATCGAAATCGTTTCACATGATAAAGGTAATAGTTGAAAATATAAACATACTAGATTGTAAGTTATTAAATGTACCGATAGATGACACTGTCCCATGACGGTAACGTCGGTAACTTCTACTACGAGTAGGAATGCGCTGTTAAATTTTTTCCACAATTTATTTTGTCGGTTAAAACTTTTACAAAACATGCGCACAAATTCTCTGGTCGGTTGTAACTTTGTAGAATTTTCACCAATATGTTTTGTCTTTTTGGATTGCGCTTCTTCAGTACATAAATTTTTTACTATGTCGTTCTTAAAAAACCGTTGTGTATTTTTTATTTGCACTTCATTACCACTTTTCCAGTTTACTTATCGTGAACAGTTTACGTAAGATTTACGACCGGATGCGTCTTCATTCAAACGTGAATGTGACACACTTTCTATCGTAGTTACATTCTTATCTCTCACTTATTGTGTTTTTAACAACTGGTTTACTGGCAATTTGTCATGTTTTATTTCAATCACCCACTTCTCGTGTTGTAAAGTTAACAAGTATTTTTATGGTCTTTCTGAATTTATGTTTAGGTACGAGTAAGGTAAAATTAGGTTGATGATAACAAACTAGTTATTTCTTTTTTGTAAAAGTTATTATACTGATTAATGATTATATAGCATTTTATAATTTATTTTCTGTGTGGTATCGGGTTAGTTACCACCCTTTTTTCCCGTGGGTATCTCAAGTACGGTTTAAGTAGATGGGCTAGTAACCTATAACTGCAATATCACATTTTCCCAATTTTAAACATACAATTGTCATACGACTTTACGAGTATGTATGCTACACTGTGTGTCAAAAGTGATAGAGTTATTGTAATCATAATCCTATGTAATTACTACTATTACATTGAAATGACAACCAATTATAGAGTCAGAAAAGTGATTGCCGATTCTATCCTGTATTTTTCAATCATTTTACTAATTCAAATAAGAATTCTAATTAATCATAATCCCATATAATTACTATTATTACATAGAAATGACAATTAATTATAGAGTCAGAAAAGTGATTTCCCATGCTATCCCTGTATTTTTCAATCATTTTACTAATTGGGTACTTTCCTGGTTAAAAAAAATATAACTCTATTTAGTCCGTCAGTTAAATTATCAAAAAATATTGGACACGTATTTTATTGTTTGTTAATCTAAGTGACGGACTAAATATTTTTTTTAGGAAAGTAGCCAATTCAAATAAAACTCTAATTCAAGCAAATAAATGTACTACGGAAGGAAAACGGGGAAAAACTGTGAGCGCGCAGTTGGTAGTCCCCGCGAGTTTGTTCAGCCCCACCCGCGCACTTTTCAGTGGGCCGCCCCGCCGCGCCGCACCCTCCGCTGCACCCCATGTGTTATTCCTCCGCGCGGGACGCTCCTTCATCCAACTCCAATTTACAACTGAAAAAATTCAAACAAACATTTCCTAAATTAAATCTAATGTGTAATTCGGCGATTTTGACGTGTTTCGCTCTCGTATGGAATGCCGAAACTCGACATACCGGCTCACTTCAGTTAATAGTATCTTAATCGGATTATTCATATTTTAATTAGGTTGTGGTTTTATAGCGAGAACATTGCCCTTAATTAACTACAGTAATAACAGGCAAATAGCGTCTGTAAGAACGATCGTGAAAAAGATCTTAGGTATCTGAATAGTTAAGCATCTTCAGTTGGTATTGCAAAACAGATACCAGATACACACAAGTAGATAAATTAATGTGGGTAGTTTCATAAAAATACATTGATTACGTAAATGACAGTACCTACGTCGTACGAAAATGTATCCAGAGCGAAATTTAGTTTGTAATAACAACGAGGGGCGCCACCCCAACCCTACTGAGTTTGAAATGGAAAGCTTTTAAGAGCTTTTTGTTTTGTAATTAATTATGTTTTTTTATTTACATTCCTTTACAATGTTCGTGATTTATGTTATGACGAAATTAATCAAATGGAGCATTTTAGAAGGTGGCATTGGAATAATATTTTATTGGACGATATTTTATGTATAAAACATTTGATGATTATGTAACAAACACTGATTTGCCAAAAAAGTTATTTATTCTTATAAATAATCTCTTACTACAATGAATTAGTATGTCAAATTTTCAGGTAAAGTATACATGCGAGAAACCCCTGATACAGGTTTGGTTGTCATTTCACAGTCGATCATTACATGCCAGTATCACGCACGGTATCACGTATGACAAATAAATAATGTCCGCTCACAGATTGAGGAAAAACGCCGAACCCTGACTTCAATAAAATATGGGAACGACTAGAGAGTGAGACAGCAGTATTTCAGACAACAAGAATGTTTGTCTGCGATAGATACTCACGCTAGTTATATAAATTAGTTTGCTCTACCTAATTTATACTTCTGGTTTGCAGATCGAATACTAGGTACTTACTGTTTAAAGAAAATTAAATACTGTTGAAAAGCTAATGTTATCTACACAGTATTCAAATGATACTGGTCTCGCAGCCTTTCTTTTGCGTCCTATACATATAAATAAGTATCAATTGTTTATTTTGATACGTACGTTGTCAGAGCTAGTACAAAATTATTTATACCAACATTTGAACATTTTATTATGAACAGAAATGTGAATATCAAAAATTCAATTCAATTCAAATAATTTATTGCGGAAACATGGCCATAGTTGTTAGTATAATATATATATGAAGAAAAAAAAACTAGTGTTAATAGGTACCTAAGATATAAACATTAAAACATTATTAAATTAAACAATGAATATCTTTCCAGTCCTTCTGGATACGGCCTTCAAATCTGTCAACAAATGGTAGGTACCTACTCAGAAGTGTTTGGGCTGCCCCGGATTCTACGCACCAGGGACTACCCTTTTGCGCATTATAGCGGCAAAACCGTAAATAAACGATTTCAAAAACTTTCTACTCCTTATGTTCTTTTATAACTGCGGTAAATAAACATGCGGTATATAACTTGCCCACTAAAAGCTCCATTGAAAATACATGGTTCTGACTGGAAATAGTAATTGGCTGAGACATATTTCCATTTATGAATTTAACATTATTACACTTAGTTTCTCGCTTGCTAAGGCTGTTTAAAGAACTTATTTGAAATTTAGCTTGTTTAAAATAAATTATAATTACATAAATAGCAACTTTTTAATGTGAGAGAGATTTTTTCTACTCAGAAGCAGAACCATGTGTTCAATATTTTTGTAGGCTTTCACTATATTACTGTCCATACACAATGTATGAAAAAAAGCGGACAAGTGCTAGTCGGACTCGCCCACCGAGGGTTCCGTAAAAATTTCCTCCTACCTCAATTATTGATTACGTACGTACTTTAAATAAAGACTATATTTTTTACAAATTAATTACAAATGTACAGTTTTCAGATTTTTCCCTGTACTTGTAGTATAAGACGATATTACTTGCCAAATGTCATAGTTCTAGGTCGACGGGAAGTACCCTATATATTTTGATTGCCTTGAGGGTATCGAAGTATACGTTTTTTGCGGCATAAACGGCCGTATCTTTATTTACGTTAATATAGAAGTTTGATTTTTTCACAGCTTCAAGGGACTGTAGATTTGAGTATACGGTTTTCATTTCAACTCGATATCTCCATGCGTTCCCGAGATAAAAGGTCTTGACAGACAGACAGACATATAGAAATGCAACAAAGTGATCCCCTAAGGGTTCCGTTTTTTCCTTTTGAGGTAGGTACGGAACCCTAAAAAAGGACACATATGTGGAACAAAAAAATTGGAGACACTTTTTTATTTATCAGAATAAAGATTGCTCATGATTCGGATTAATAAATAAAAAACCCAAACTCCAAATTCTGAAAAACAAGTAAAAGTAGTTCCAAATTTTAGGCGAAAATTAATAACTAGTGCCTCTGTGAGCTGTACAACTAGCGAGGGCGCCTTGTTTCGATTTTATTTCGTTATTTAAATTTCCAAAAACTGAATCAACAAAAAAAATCCTTGTAATAAACGAACCTGCTCACAAAATTTCACGAGAATCGGTTGAGAAATGTGACCAGCTTCCCTATTCTGTAACTTGTTTTAAACTAATGGCTCTGTGAGCTATAGAACACTCAAGCCTGTCCTTAAAAAATATTTAACGAACCTGCTCACAACATTTGACGAGAATCGGTTGAGAAATGCGACCTGTAGAGGAGAACAGTGGGACAGACACTAGACAAACGATTTCCGGCCCAAGCTGAAGCATAGAACTTCGTTCGCTTCGCTCGCTCGTTAGATAATCAACGAACCAGGGCTGTTATTCGCTACGTGCAAATGCGGCTCACCCCGCCGGTCACCCGTTACGAAACTAGACCTCTATCTACGCTTAGTTACTAGGCATCGCGGTGTCAAGGTATAATTGTGGGTGAGCGTTGAGGTGAGCTTAAAACAAGTTACAGAATAGGGGGGCTGCTCACAAAATTTCACGAGAATCGGTTGAGAACGCAAAATGCAACCTGAAGAGGAGAACAGCCGGACAGCGTGACATCGTGACAGACACCGGACATATCTACGAACGATTTTCGGCCCAAGCTGAAGCATAGAACTTCGTTCGCTTCGCTCCCTCGTTCGACTATAAACGTACATTTCACAGACTTATTGTATAGATGTATGATTTTATACAAATAAGTACTCATTGTAAAGACAGTCCAAAATATTATAACCGTTTCTGAAATCTGAACACAATAAGCTATAATAGCATATATTTCCATACATCAAAACTCTTATGGGCTAACTAAAGGTTTTAAATTGTTTCTCGATGTTAATACATTTTAAACAGATAAACCTGTACATCTTGGGCTCGCGTCTTAAAAAACGAGTATTGTGAGTATAGAATCCAGACGAAAAAAGTAGTCGCGCAACATTTCACAAGGCACATCGGCCCGCAGTCGCATTGTGCGCCTCAACAATATCCACGAGACGCAGACGTCGCAACACAACAAACACAACGCCAACCAACGTCATTTCAACAAATCAAATACCCAAGCAAACAATCTCAAATCGACTATTCCAGCCAATTTCAATTTTATGCCCTTCACTGCATGCATGCAACTGGGTGGGAATAGCGTTTTCATACTAAGTCTGGGACAGTGAACGGTTGTGTTCAATTTTATTACAAAATATAAGCCTTAAAAGTAACCCCTGCACGGTTTCATAAAATACTCCTTTGTCCATTGGCAATTTTGTACCCAATTTTCTTAGTTTTCATTTTGTGTAATTTGTCTTCTCACTGTTTTCCATTCGCGACATGCTAATGAGATTTTGTGATTCGAACAGAAAATCTAGTTAAACGAGATTAGCGTTTTCACATGAATACAACTATACGCCCATTCTGTTCACTACTTTTAAAACGAACACAAAACATTTAAATTATCATTCAGGAAGGAGAGCTTTTCATAACTTTTCTTTAAGTTTCTTTAAATTAAAAAGCCGAGCCGAGAAAATCTAGTTGTTTTACATTAGATAAACTATAGTAGGTATAGGTAGGTAGCCAAAAGGCGATGCGGTCGTTTATTTTTATACCTATTGGCTGGATTTGGGAAAGTAAATTCATCCTTGCTCTACAAGTATATTTAGAAATCATAATCGGAAGACAATACAAATCCGTAATCAATCCCCCAGGTACTTAATCGTTTTTCCTTAAAGAAACATTCTGTATAGATTTATTTAAGTATCGGGAAAATATGTTTCGAATGTTCATCAGTCAAGGGAGTCAAGGGCTCGGGTCACAGCAAGACAGCCACAGCCGCGGTCTCGGGGGAGGGGTCACAAACAGGTTATGACCCCGACAAGTTACTTGTCCGAGGCTCCGGACGTGACCACCGAGAAAGGTCCCCGAAGGCCGGGAGCGCCCCTGCGCGGGAACACTTGTGGCGCGGGCCCCGCGGGGCAGGGTGGCGCTGTCAGCCCGGCCGCAGCGCGCACTCTGTCCTGTCCCGAACCAGGATAACATAAAATAATGTTTTGACGTCGTGTGACTCTTGAGTTTCACGACGTGTTTGGATAAAGCGGAACGTTGTAAACGTCGATTTATTCTAAGACTTTTTTGCGGACTATGAATATTCGTAGATTATTTTTAATAATTACTAGTACTCGTATTAATCTTGTAATTAAGACAATTTGTACGGTAACGTGTATTTGACGACCGCTTTAGCCTAGTTGGTAGTGACGCTGCCGACGAAGTTAGGGGTCCTGGGTTCGAATCCCGGTAAGGGCATTTATTTGTGTGATGAGCATGAATATTTGTTCCTGAGTCATGGATGTGTTCTATGTATTTAAGTATTTTTAATTATCTATATAAATATAAGTATGTTTATCGTCGTCTAGTACCCATAGTACAAGCTTTGCTTAGTTTGGGACTAGGTCGATTTGTGTAAGATTGTCCACAAATATTATTATTATTTGTATGTCTTTGCCATATCTCGGGACCATGGGATCCCGGACCTTTGGAAGGCATACTTGGGGCCGAAGCTAACAGCGCAGAGGCCCTTTAAGACAACAATAATCTAAAGCAAGGGATACACACAGCGGATACCATCTCCGAGCGTACAACATGATACAACCGGTGATGGTCCCCGCCAGGTGCAAAGACTTGCAGTGCAGCACTGTGACTATTGAGCTGAATGTTGGATGGACTGGATAATGGGTTATGTGAGGAGACTAGCGGTCACCCGCCGTGACAATTAGTCTCAGAATTGTATAAAGGCAGGCGGTGACTCGCCAGCTCGCTAAGTGGGCCCCACACCCACAGAAACAGTTGCATGCAAAGTGCGACAATGGAGCAACACCTCAGAGCGACTGTGAGGTTGTAGAGAGGTGAGTCTGCGGAAGCCAGATCTCGGTAATCCGTTCAGCAGGCCGCCGGCGTTAGGACATTTTACACTTCCAACCTGGAGCATAGGTTCCGCTCTTGCGACTCCACTCTGGCCGGCCGGTTAAGGCAAGCACAGAGGCGAGGAGGGCCAGATTATATTATTATTATATCCATTACATAATATGTACGTTCAAAATATGTATAATCCAAAGAACTATTTCATTATTTTCCATGGACATGTAATTATGAGATTTTTGTAATTTTGTGCTTTTAAGAGTTTTAAGTAGTTTTTCCTTTAATGGATGCTAAAAAGTACATCAATACTAATATATCCATACTAATATTATAAATGGGAAAGTGTATGTGTTTGTTTGTTTGTTTGTTTATTTGTCCGTCTTTCACGCCAAAACGGGGCGTCGAATTGACGTGATTTTTTAAGTGGAGATAGTTTAAGGGATGGAGAGTGACATAGGCTACTTTTTGTCTCTTTCTAACCCCCCACTTCCCCAAATTGGGGGGTGGAAGTTTGTATGGAGCATTCCGCAATTTTCAAGGTAGAAAGCTAACAATTGGTATGCGTACTATTTGTGACTAACAAAAAAATCGTGCATCATTTTTTTTTGGAAATCTGTACCCAACCCCTTAAAAGAGGGGGTGAAATTTTATATGGGGGTCCAGATATGTAGAGCCGATATGTAGAGTCGATATGTAGAGTCGATATGTAGAGTCGATATGTAGAGTCGATATGTAGAGTCGATATGTAGAGTCGATATGTAGAGTCGATATGTAGAGTCGATATGTAGAGTCGATATGTAGAGTCGATATGTAGAGTCGATATGTAGAGTCGATATGTAGTCGATATGTAGAGTTGATATGTAGATTCGATATTTACAGTCGATATGTAGAGTCGATATGTAGATTCGATATGTAGAGTCTATGTTCGATATGCAGATATGTAGAGTCGATCTAAATATATAAAAGACTGAAACCGAGATGCACCTTTTTTGTAGACGGTTAACATTACTCTTAGTAGGCGGGCGAAGCCGCGGGCAAAAGCTAGTGTGCACACTTTCTCATTCAGTGTGCTCACTTCATGTCTGTCTGTATATTTGTCTGTCTGTAAGTCTGTCACCTCTTCACGCTAAAACCGCTGAACCGATTGAGACGATAATTAAATACAGATAGTTTGAATCCCGGGGAAGAACATAGGATAGTTTTTATGCCAGAAATCATCCCCTGAGGAGGTGAAATGGGGGTGAATGTTTGTATGGAGCTACGATATAAACGAGTTCTACGCGGGCGGAGTCGCGGGCAGAAGCTATACTTTATATTTACATCGATTGGTTTATATCACTCCGTTATTTGGTTGGCCACTTTTTCCACCATGAGCCAAAGAATATATTTTCACTATTACCACATAATACTCCATTGTTCTTCAGTTCGTTGATATTTCTCCAACATTTTCAACGGTTGGACGCTAGTGATACAACGTGCCTAGCGCGCCATGAATACCATTTACTGTTTGTTATAGTTCGTAATAGTATCAAGAAGACGCTAATATCCACAATTTTAAAGGTATAACCAAATATGAATAGTCACTCGCGATTCATTAACAATAGTACATTGTGCAACGAGGTAGGTAAGATTTTTTTTACAAGAGTTAAAGAATCCCGACGCCGCGGGACGGCTTTGATTACCCGAGTTTGTAAAAAAAAATAAAAAAAAATACAATTAATTGATACAGGTTATTATTGTAACTTATAACAGTTATAACCCTGTATGCTATGCGTCATGAAGCCCTTTTAAATTGCGATGAAAATTATATTAACTATACATATAGTCAACATGTCTCTGTACCCGCACATTACGGATCTGGAAACATTAAGCCAAAGACACATTTTTGGTTATGTATAGTATGTCTTTATATGTATATACCTACATACAGGGCTCTTCGCCTCATTCTATCTTCATTAGTCAGTTTGAAGACATTTTAGAAGTAGCATAGATGTTATTATAACTACGTAACTGTAAAAGAGTTGGCTCTTCATTGCTCACATTACCTACCAGTAACGGAAATACACATTTTGACCCATGCTTTGGGCAGTATATTTTATATTTAGCTCTGTTTAATTTGGTCACATGTATACGCCGATTAGTTAAAAGGATACAGTATAAAAGGAGAACGGAAATTAGACATGCATTTGCTGGCCTAGTACCTACCTACCTCTTTTGTCTTCAAGCACACGTTCATTAATAATAGTGACGTAAGGCTGATATTGTATGCGGAATGCATTATTTCAGAGGAGCTTTAAATAAATTAGAATAAAGAAAAGATAGAAACAATTGATATTTAAAATGAGGTTATTATACATACCTACATATTCGCTTGTATAGTACCTACTTGACTGCACCACACTACCATTGTCTGCCGCTGATTTATTTCAGAAACCCTTTGCATCGATTTGCTTAATTTTTCTTTTTATATGGTTCAGTAATGAGAAGAGGGAGGACAAAGGCTGTTCTGTTTGTTTTACTCTTATGCACCGCTATTGAATGTTTATATCCGAGATGAAACTGGCGATTCAGACTAGTATCTGTACCTACCTCTGGACGAGGGGATCTTTTTCTCCTTAATAATGTTCTTTTGCAGTTGTAGATATCGACATGAATAATTAATATCGTGAAAATTTCAATGGTATTTTCGCCACACATACCTACGACGCCCCAAAATGATTTTTCTTTTTTTGTGTTAAATTCCATAACGGGAAGCCACGAGGGTGCTGCTCAGTGCCATGTTTATACGGTATACCTACTAAGCTCGGGTTACATGGAGTTTGTATGTAAAAATACGAACTCCGAAAATATGGAATGAAAAAAAGAAGAATTGTACGTATCGGTTCATAAATGACGGAGTTTTGAGGTAACAAACATAAAAAAATACAACCGAATTGAGAACCTCCTCCTTTTTATAAAGTCGGTTAAAAAACTCGTCTAGACCGGTCCGTGCGCTCAACTTTCAGCCGGTTTCATCGATGATCTTTAAAATCAGCGTTTTCTTTCTATTTACAAGTCTATTTTGCGTGGATGGCAATGGCACTAATGGCAGTCTGTTTCACTCACACTGCTCAACTTGGGTCAATTTGAGTAAGATCCTCATTTATTTATTTTTGTTTTATTTTATGGGCCAAGGTAACAGTTATTCAGTCGTTGTAGGTACCACGCATACTTGCCCTACTCCACTTTTGGGTCACACTTTGCCATCGGACTCTATCATTCTAGAAACACGGCTGTCTCAAAATAACAAACTTGTTTATTATTTTTACAAAACGGGACTAAATCGCGTATAGATACATAGTTCAATAAAAATAATGTCTCTAATCGCGAAAGTTAATATTACCTATCGTGTATAACCTTAAATTTGAACACTCGAATTATTTACACAAAGCAAATAACTTAGGATAAATTGATGCTCAAGACTTGACTTGGCTAGTTTGATGGGATATCATTACTTTTTGTTGAGATTTTTTTATTCATTGTTTTTCAAGAGATAATGCACGAGTTACTATACAAAATACCCAAATCCCTATAGGTGTCCCTATAATATTTGAAGATTTCCCTGGATTTCTCCAGGACCCATCATGCTGACCGTGATCCTGATCCTGACCCAGACCTGATGATAATCCATTTCAAGACAAAAATTTTTTTTTCAAATCGGTTTATAAATGATGGAGTTCTGAGGTAATAAACATAAATAATAATAATAATAAATAATACTTTAATTTTCCCCGTCTTTTGATTTTTTTATTTATATACATACAATTACCCAGCCGGACGCCAAATTTCAACTTTCTAGGTCATCTAGAAGTGGGTTAGGTTTTTGGTCTATCCGTCAGCCAATAGGTGAGAATGAGAATGAGATATTTATTGATAAAATTATAAATAATTTTACATGTCACTCATTTTATATGGGATTATATTAATTTATAAGTTTATAAGTAGGTTAGTTTCATTTTATATAAATTTTAGTATGCATTGGTCAGTTCTTTTAATTAAACTAAGTTAGTATTTTAATTTATTAAAATTACTACAACTCTTATTTTATTATATCTAACATTTTTAACATTCGAATTACAGATTGTTTTAGTCATCAGTCTTCCTCAACATAAATTCATTTATATCATAACATACATTATAGCCTTATAGGTACCTAAAATCAGTGATAAAAATGCCGATTTTTAGACGTTAATATCTCAATACCCGTTTTACCTGTATATATGTAATTTCGGGTTCTAGTTCATATAAGGGTTTTTAATGCATATACCAAATTTCATGATTCTATAAATATATTTTGAGTTATTGAGACAGGGATACGTTTTTATTTACTTGTTTTTTTATTGCACAAAAGAATCATTTATCGTACAATGTAAAATGCTAGAATTTAAGATCTAGAATGTATATACCTATGTTTCACAAAATAAATTACTTATTACTTATAGACCATTTTATACATCCGTATACCGGTTAAAACAGCGGTACACCGACGCAACAAACATAACTAAAGACTGGATTAAAAAAAAAACGCACTCAAATCGATCCATACATATACACATGTTTCACTTATAGAGCTCCTCGTTTGTGTCGGGTTAGGTCAGTTAACAAATAGGTATTTTATTTTAAAAGCTTTTATTTAACTTGCAATGTATGTATGTATGTATGTATGTTTGTTCGGGTGGAATCTTGCAGGTTAAATTTGATTAACTTCCCGAAGTCCAATCAAGTTGAAATTTTGTACAATTATGTAAGTCGGATGAAAATGCAATACTATGGTACCATAAACCTGGTCTGATGATGGAGACGGAAGGTGGCCATAAGAACTCCTTAATTATACAGGATAAACCTGTCGTGTTTGGGCGCGTTACAATCCTCTCAATGAGCAGTTGACGAGTGTGCAAAAAAAAGTACAGTCGGCAAAAAATCCAATATGGCGGAACACCCAAGATGGCGGGTTATTTATTTTTAATGCACTCCTACAATATGGATATCAAATGAAAGGGCTTGCTGAGAATAACTCGAAAAATAAAGTGACGTCACTCTTAATCCAATATGGCGGACAATATACAGAGAAACCTGTCCAGCGATGACAAAAAAGTAAAAACTAATTTAAAAGTAAAAAAAAAACTTTTTAAAAACAAGCTTTTATTTAAATGCGCTAAAAAGAATAAAATAAACTTTTCCTTCAAAACTTTTACTATAAACTTATATCGTCATAACACATTTTCGATGATATAAAAGCTTGTCGCGAGAATTAAGTACTCGTATATACTCAGGTAAATCTCGCGACAAGCTTTTATATCATCTAAAATGTGTTATGACGTTATAATTTTATAGTAAAAGTTTTAAAGGAAAAGTTTATTTTATTCTTTTTAGCGCATTTAATTACTCTGAATAATGGTATGATATCATGATGAAATGTTATCATTCACAGTTAACATGTAGGCGCGAAATACCAAAACTCCTCCCTATACCATCCATAATCCATACCATACGTACGGTCTTGTACGACCGTACTGTCAAGATGTCAATATGGTCAGTTGTATGTCAGAGTATGTAGGATACGAAGGGAAATGTCAGGATTAATATCATAATGAATTAACACACGTCCGGTGTTAATGACCGTCTTTAATGCACTTAAAAGTTATAAGTACCTATTATGTTACGCATGTCATCATATTTGATTGTAAAGGCAATACTATATACTAAGTATACCCACTAAAATGTGATTACATTTTTGTGTTGGTACATGTAAACCAATCATTAAATAATGAAACCATACACAACGCACTACAGTGTGAACACCATGTAGAAACGCCATCTGGTAGCCATCATCCAATTAGAAAAAATAAACCCGATGCGAAAATAAATAAACATAACTTATTAATAGACATTCTCGGATCGTTTACATAAACTGACATTTCATTTTGAACTTCTAGGTACGTTAAAGATCACTTTCTGAGCCGTAGGTATGCGCCGACATTTAATAATGGTTTTATTAATGTTTTAAGCCGTTAAGACAAACCAGTCTCACGATCTTCATTCTCACATCTTCGTTATGAATTATGAAATGCCTATTTAAATGTTTTGTACAGTCAACACCAAATATATGTATACATATACTTGACGTGAAAGTACCTATAAAACATAACCTGCTCTGCTCTTTATTAGGTTTGTTTTCCAGTATTATACGGTCATTCTTGAGAATTGCATTATTCATCTCATTCCCTTGGCGTATTTAATGTAATAAATTTCGTCCTAGTAACAATAAAATATGAAATTTTATTTAATAATAAGCAAATTTATCGAACAGCACAACTTTTGATCTATTTGGTACAAAAATATACCACTTTAAAATTTCAGCAAACAGGGGACTGATAAAAAATATTAATTTCGATTTAATGTCAATTTTTTACTGATTATATTAGAAAGTAGTCCACAGAATTTTTTCCTCATTCTATCTTCAATTATTTTATTTAAATGAGTAGTATTTGTTGAAATCGAAGTAAATATTTGAAATTTTCAATTTAATTTCAAATCCAACATCTCACTCTCGCTATCAATGAAATTAACTTGTAAATAAATTAATAATTCATATGCAATTTGAATCAAGGGATTTTTTTTGTATGAAAACTCTTTATAAAACCATCATTACCCTGCTGAAAAAGCCAAGGCAACGATAAGAATAATTTTTATCGATTATCGTCATAATTTATTATTATTATATCCTTTATTATTTTTTATTCTTAGGCTAGGTTATTACAATAATTATGTAAATAGAAAAATATATCACTATACATACAAAACAAAATCATTAAGCGCAAGTAACGCGTTGGAAGACGTTTAAATATACACACATCGTGTATATCCCATACAAATGGTTAGTAAGGCACCAAGGGAATGATAAGCTTTGCTACGGACAAACATTTTATGTAGATTCGAAAAAAACTACGATAACAACCGGAACCGTTTTTATTCTTTCTAATCAAAAACTTATAGTCTAATAATTGTAGGTACTCAATGAATTCCTTAATTTCGATCCGTAACTTATTCTTTTTGGAGTAGTTGGTTAACAAAATGGCGAATGGGCGCACCAGGGAAATGATATTTTGAGTCTTTCATATTGTTTTTCGTCTATTTCTACATACCTTAATTAATACAGTCCAGTTACATAAAGTGATCATCAGGGCTCGGATTTTTCATCGCACGGTAACACGAAAGAGAACTATGGACTCGATATTAACATTATAATTTTACTTATATACATACTCATACTCATTCATTTAATTAATACCAAACGTACCGATTGCAAATATAAATAAATGACAATGTTAGGTCTATCACAACAATGTAGTATGTATAACTAGGTATGATGATGATGATGATGATGAACTAGGTACGTAACTAAATCGGCCTTTAGACCTGTCTAAATGCACTCACACTCACTATTTAGAGTGAGATGGTTTATCATCTCTCCATTCCCTCCCCCAGTTAGTGCACTGCATTTAGCCAGGTCTAAAGCCGCCTAAGAAAATAAGTGAGTATGAGTAAAGTTTTCATGTTAATATCGACTCCATAGTCTTCTTTCGTCTTACCGTGCGATGAAAAATCCGAGCCCTGAGGGCCTACCGCGAAACAATATTCGTTTTCGTTCGTGTATCTCCCTCTTTGTCGCTCGAACTAGCAAGTGCGACAGAGACGGAGATACACGAACGAAAACGAATTTCGTTTCGCGGTAGGCCCTCTGCACGGCTATCACAAGACGGTGCGCGAGCTCTCTCGATTTTTCTCGCGCTATACCTCTCTTTCTAAGTTTTCTAATAAGAGAGAGACGGATAGTGCGAGAAAAATCGAGACAGCTCGCGCGCCGTCTTGTGATAGCCGTGCTGGTGATCATCTAATGCAAAAAATCGGCATATTATTTAAATTCTACGGGTTCGTTTCCCTCTGGGCTGTGAAAATTGCCCCTTTCAAGAATCACCCTGTACCGCTTATAAAAATTAAGGAAGAACGCGATATTTTCCAGCGATTGAATAATACGCAGGAAGTAGGTCCGAACCATTTCACTCGTTCGTGCAACATTTTCTATATAATATGTAGGTAACCTAGAAAAAGTACGGGGTCATTACTCTCGTAATGGCATATTCGAATCTACAAGGTTAATGTACTATATCCTATATTATTAAACGAGCAATATTTGTATATACCTACATCACCTACATGTATATATTTGCAATCACGTTCTCGGAAACGACTAATGATTTCGATGAAATTTGGAATGTTGGGGTTTACGGGGCGAGAAATCGATCTAGGTAGGTCTCATGTCTGGGAAGATTAGTTTTCTCCGTATTTTCACCCGAGCGGAGCTCGGTCGCCCAGGGACTCAAAATGTTTAGAAACGTGTGCGAAACTATGAATAATACCTTTTTACGACGGTAAACAGGGTTACTCCGGTATGTCTATGTTCTATCTGTTTGGTATCGTTGCTATAGCTTTGTAACTATGCAACAAAAGCTAATCGTACAAACAATGTTGAGTTTAGTCTGAGCGTCATGTACTTATACAAAAATGAAAATAATAAAAAGAGACTAAAAATTGTAGAACCGGTCCCCGGTATCGTGGCTCGGAGAGCGTCGGAGGAGTGACCTCAGTTGGCCTTGACAGCTGCGCACTCGTCCACCGCCTGAACCTCCACTCACTGGCTCAACCACCACTAGCCTCACCTCACAACATTGTAATAAAAAGCTCTCGCTGCAACTATGCGGTGCATTACATTACCATGCTCGCACGCTCGTAAAGGAACGCGTTATATTATATCACTAAGTCGTCAAACCGTGATTTGTAGACATTCATTAGTGCTGGAAAAAGAACGAGTCTTAACTTCATTTGTCGAAAGGGTATCTTATGTGCGCTGCCCATTTGTTATTCTGTCTGAAAAGCAGTCCTGCGGATTGTGAAGTAATAAATAAGACGGTGGGCCTCTAAACTATAATAATAGATGAACTATGTTCATTTTTTTTCAAGAATGTGTGTTCTAAACGTAAGTGGCTTGCCATAACATCATATCGGGGGACAATGGACATTCCATTAATGGCGGGTGGCTTGTGGAGGGGACTGTCAGGGTGCGGGGGGAGATCCCCTATTGTGCGACGTTTTATAGAAATTTAATTACATGATTCTGATTACATTTCTTATTGGGATACTGTAAATGACATGATTGCTTTTTGAAACAGTCATCTCAACATCAAAATTATTTAATATCGTATCAGTCAATGATGTAATATAAAAAAGAGGTAGATAGGTTATACGCGCTCGTAAAATGGCACACTAAAATTGAGTCAATTGGCACAGTTTGCCTCAGTTTCGAGACGTCAATGGAAACGTTAGCTGTCAGATTTGGTGGCCATTTTTAAACACGGAATTTCGTATAGACAACATATCTACCTCTTTTTTATATTACATCATTGGTATCAGTAGACTACTTAATTGCCAATGTGTGTGAAGGTTATGCAGCAAAGACCGGGTTATGATCAAGCGACTGGATGGATATAATTGACATCTTAACATATCATTGTAAGTCACAGTGTTAGAAGCTTAGAGCATCCCGCGAATAGATAGCTTTGTTTAATATCATCCTCTCGTCATCTATACAGATCTGTATTATATTGTATACTCACACACCGACACACACAACACACACACACACAACACAGACACACACACAACACAGAGTACTCTGATATTAGAATAAGACCTTATTTTTACTCCTGTGTTTTACAAATAAATATTCTATTCTACTAAAATCTCGTAGTCATGTCATAACTCCAAGGCTCTCTCGTGATACCCGTTGTGGCTATCCAATTGCTTTTCAGTTCAATATTTGCGAAGGACTACATAATTATTGTAGCATATATGAGTTCCTGACCCTGAGTCTTGGATGTTTTCTATGTATTTAAGTATTTGTATCTATTAAATATATCGTCGTCTAGCACCCATAACACAAGCCTTATTGAGCTTACTATGGGACTAGGTCGATTTGTGTAAGATTGTCCTCTAATACCTATTTAGGTATATTTATATTTTTATATTTATATATAAAACTCCGTACTGTTTTATAAATAGAGATTCCAATAATGTCATACTATGTCTATTTTACATGGCTAACTATTAGCCGTGCTTTTTAGGGCTCCCTTCTCCCTTCTTACCCGTCGTATTTTTTGACCGTTTACTATAGTACTGTCCTGTCCTGTCTGGTAGTAGGTGCCACTGGAGATTTACATTAGGTACCACCGATGCTACTTATCAATTTAACATATAAATGTTACAAACTCCCTTAGTACTACCAGTAGTACTACCGGTAGTACCGCGAGTAAAAGAAGGGCCTGTTCCGGGCTCGGTAAAAAGCATAAACGTAGTCCATATAGAATGGCTTTTTTGCCCATCTGTCCATCTGTTAAGACTATTTTCCTTCTTTTTAGCGTAAATAGTATAGGTATCACGTTGAGACTAGTAACGTACAATAAGTAAGAATAACACAAGTTGTACGAAAAGATTTTATGTCTGACTTGCAAACGTATATATCCCACTAAAAACATTACATGTAAAGTGATTGCCAAGACTCCCTAGCTCATATAGCTTTCAGCGTCATATTTTATATGAGATCGCAAGTAGCGCCAAGCTTCCTACTCCATACGGCTTAACTCTACCAGCCACACTCTACAAATTCTACATCTTGGCTAAAAAGTATAGCTTGGTTGGGCACATCCGGTCGCCGCATATACCCGCGTGCAAAAGGTATGAATTTATGATGATATTAATAAGACACGGGTTTCTATAGTTTTTAGCCAAGATATATAATTTGTAGAGCGTGGCTGGTAGAGTTAAGCCGTGTGGAGTAGGAAGCTTGGCGCTACTTACGATCTCATATCTTTTTGACGCTGAAAGCTATATGAGCTAGGGAGTCTTGGCAATCACTTTACATGTAATGTTTTTATTGGGATCTCATTCCTTTTTGTAAGGTCTAACGAAGTGTATGGGAAAACCCATACAAACTTCCATCCCCTAATTTAAAGGGTGGGCGATTTACTAAAAATCCTGAAATATGCATTTTAAAAATCCTGAAATAAAACAAGGAGTCCCTATATATCAATTTTCAGACCTCTAGCATCAAAATTTGCGGAAGTCTCATACAAAATTTCATCCCCTAGTTTAAGGGGTTGGGAGGTGAAAGTTAATTTTTTTTGGATATTTCTGTTGTTTGTGTACTAATACTAGGTTACATACCAAATTTCAGCTTTCTAGGACATCAGGAAGTACCCTAAGGGTTTTGATGATCAACGTGAGTGAGTGAGTAGTAGATATCAATAAAATCTAAAATATTAGAGCTATGCAATTGAAACTTTATATGTTTAATAAGTTCACTATTAACATAGACATACACTAATATAATTAATTGTAAGACCTATGAACCTATGTTTACAAATAAATATTTTGTCTTTGTCTTTGACATTATATACCGAGAATTTAGTTTATCTGGTGTTATCCAAACACAAGTTATGAGGGTTCAAAAAAACGACGAAGCGTTTCGAGAAAAGGTAGCTAGTCCCTGCCCTTGCACTTCGCTTGGCCCGTCTTGGCGGGGGCACTACCGTGCCCCCAGATCCTAATTACAAAATCATGGGAGGAACAAAAGCAGTAAGTACGGTCGATGCCAAAAATACGTTTACACTATTCGCCTTATTGCAATAGAATAAGGTACAAATAAATAAAAATATTCCCATCATCGTAAATGCGAGGAAATGGAAAAATATAGTTATCTTAATATTAGGTTGTTACGATTTTTGGTTTTTTGCTTGTACAGTCGACGCCAAAAATACGTTTACACTTTTGAGATGTAAAAATATATTTGCCAAACAAGTAGGTATGTACAATGTACATTACGAGTACCTGCAGTGGACTGATTCGGCTCGGCTGTAAAGAAGAAGAATTATTTTATTCGATAAATTGAATATCAGATGTTTGATATATTATAATGAGCTTTCAAAAATACCCCGTAAGTAACATTTATTAAACACGCCGTCGAATGCGGGCTGTTCATTAAACAAATAAATAATAGTACATTGTTTAACGAGGGGCGTAAGTGGAATATTGCTAACGAGAGTCTATCAGAAGCCCGACGCCGAAGGCGGAGGGCTTTTGATGACTCGAGTTTGCAATATTCTTACGCCCGTGTTATACACAATGTTTTTCATCACATTTGCGAGGAAATAAATAACAACAAAAGGCAGAAAAATGTAAGTTTCATACAGCCAGCACCAATAAAAAATTGACAACTTCACTTCCAGATCAGTGCTAGTAGAGCGCGCAGTTCAATATTTCAACCAATCACAGAGCAGTATTCTTGCGGGGCGGGGCGTCGTGACCAACTAGATTTTTTTATTCAACCAATCACACAGCAACCAGATTTGCTTAAGCCAATCAGAGGGTTCTATTATTTTAAAACTAAACTTAACAGCCCGTGGGAGGTAAAACGGCTATAACTGCTCTGCACGCTCGCAAGTAATAACGCCATTGACGAGCAAGTGTGATGAAAAATATATTAGTATCATTGAATGCCTAATACAAACATTGAGTAGAAATATAAAACTAACGATACAAATTCATTAGTTCCGGGTTCAGTATCTAGCCGAGTTATCTGAGTAGGTATACAACGACAGAGTGATACAATTCTGCATTCAAATAGCAGATTCAAAGATAACTGGATTTAAAATAATTGACCAAGAGCATGCCATGATTGCGAAGCAAAATATTGACTAAGTGGCGGACATGTAAATGCAAAAAAATATTTCATGTGTTGTATGTTGTATCGGTAGACCTTGTTTAAATGAAGCAATGAGTACTACCACATCTTTAATACGTTTAGTTTTGGAGTTATAAATGAAGCCACTGTTTCACATTTATAATATTAGTGTGATTGTTGTATAAGGTCAATGACGTCATTAATTTTTTTTTAATTTAAAAAATAAAAGAATTATGGCCACGCATATTTATTAAATCCATAAAATTTTGATAAACATACGTGGATTAAAAACAAACATAACTTTAACTTACCAAAATTTAGAGTAATTTGAATTTTTCTGAAATCTTTTTTTTCTCGATCGTTCTTTGAGAATAGCATCGCAATTCACGTTAAAATTATGCACCATATAGCTGTTGCGTTCATGTTACAGAACCTTGGTGATAAATCATTTGTAAGGATTTAATATTATTTTGTGGAAATTGTCTCTTATGTAAAACGGAACTAGTTAAGGGTATTCCGCGCAAGAGAATTTGAGATTTGAGAACTCAATTATGAACTCGTAATGTGTTAATATATGAATATTGAATAGAGGGGGTCACTTTTTGATGGCAAACTAGAACATTACACTTAAACTTTTGTAAAGTTTATATATCTTCATCATCAGTGGGGTAAACTTCTTCTGATCGCAAAACAATTTCATGTGGCGATTCCATGCAAGTAGTCATGAGTAATTTCTCACTTGTCGGTTTTAGTAGAGACAACAAATTTCCGGGTAGAGTTAAACTTTTTTTTTGTCCATCTGATGTGATGACATATATTACGAAAGAAGGGGGTCGGAATACTCTAAGGCACGGTGAAATAGGTCGAGCATTGTTCTTTTCCGATCTAATTTTCTGGTGTGTTGCATTGCACCAGACACCATCATATCATATGTGTTTGGTCATATCGCCAAAATGTATTGCGTGATACACCAGCTTGTTCCGATAACCTTCCTATTGGCACGGAACTACACTGTATAATTTGATGGTATACCACCTACTTTTCTACATAATCTTGTATAAAGATTTGAACAATATATTTCAGCTTGTCCGTCACTCAGCCAAGATAATCCAGTGTGCGAAGCGGTCCTTAACCGTAGTCGTTATTTTATTATACCTAGAAACTACCATAGACTTGGAATACTAAGTTGTATTATCCATACAGTTATGGTTTCTTTTTAGTTAATTACATTCGTAGGTACCTAGGTACTTATTTAATTAGCGAAGAGTTGACAAAAAAGTATAATTGGTTATGCTATGAATTGTACTTGATTTCAGTGTTTTTAAATGTTTATAAATACAAAACGTATTGCAAAGTATGTCGTGAAAAAGGAAGTAAACTATTTATTAAACACTAGCTTCTGCTCGCGACTTCGTACGCCAGGAACTCGTTTATACTGTACGTCAACAATTTCGCCCCCCATTTCTGGGATAAAAACTATCCTATGTCCTTTCGAGGCTCTTAAACTATCTCCATATCAAGTTTACTCTAAATCGATTCAGCAGTTTAAGCCCGAAAAAGTAACAGACAGACAGATGGACAGAGTTACTTTCTCATTTATAATACTAACTTCTGCCCGCGTCTCCGTCCGCGTGGAACTCGTTTATATCCATTCATGCAAACTTTCACCCCTTAGTGGATGACTTCCGAGATATACCTTTTATCATTCCCTATGTCCTTTCCTTCCCCGGGACTCAAACTATCTCTATACCAAACTTCATTCATTTCATTTCATTCATTTATTGATTGTAAAGTCATGTACATTTTATAATTAAGGTGTTATATACAATTTGGTAAGTCAGTCCATGACGTGAGAGGACATACAACATTATACTACCTTAACCTAGGCTAATCATTATAAAATAGAATTTATTAATTATCATGCGAATAGGAAATATACAAAGCCTTCTAAATTAGTATTACATTGAAATATGTAACAATTATTCATCATTCTTCATCTAAATCGGTTCAGCGGTTTAACCGTGAAGAGGTAACAGACTGACAGACAGACAGATACACAGACAGGCACACTTTCACATGTATAATATTAGTATGGATTAAAACCATGCACTTTTTAAATAAGTGACGCAATTAATTTGAACGACCGGTTAGCCTAGTGGGTAGTGACGCTGCCTACGAAGCTGAAGGTCCTGGGTTCGAATCCCGGTAAGGGCAAATATTTGTGTGATGAGCGTGATCATTTGTTTCCGAGTCTTGGATGTTTTCTATGTATTTAAGTATCGATATCTATTAAATATATCGTCGTCTAGTACTCATAATACAAGCCTTATTGACCTTACTATGCGACTAGTTCGGTATGTGTAAGATTGTCCCCTAATATTTATTTATTATTTTAACTATTATGGCATAGTTGTTGTCAAGCCAATGTTCATAAGCAAATTTTCCCTTAAGGCCCCTCTTCGGAGTCGCGCCGCGCGAAGTTTAGGTTTTTAGCGCTACTCTCACAACGATCGAGGCTCGCGCACCGCACACGCACACATGTACGTATGCACAGTGGGTCGTCGGACTTTGACTCGCCAACAAAATTGTAACTTTGGATTTTGTTACCAAATATAAACATTGTGAGTGTAATGTAATTGTTATGTCATCTTAATGACAATATACCTACTAACTGCTGTGTACACGACTTTGTTTACGTCGACACGTTTTTCCGTAAGAATAGGTGGGAATATTTTCCCGCGGTTAAATGTGGTACATTTTGTTGCACATTTGATATAACTCAAACACAATATCCACAGGGAGCTCTTTCAAAATAAATAATAATAATAAATAATCCATACTAATATTTTACCCTTTTTAGGGTTCCGTACCCAAAGGGTGATAACGGTATTACTAAGACTTCGCTGTCCGTCCGTCCGTCCGTCCGTCTGTCTGTCACCAGGCTGTATCTCAAGAACCGTGATAGTTAGAGAGTTGAAATTTTCACAGATTATGTATTTCTGTTGCCGCTATAACAACAAATACTACAAAACCGGCCAAGTGCGAGTCGGACTGGGGCTCCTATACAACAGACATGATTTTTTGCCATTTTTATAGATAATGGTACGGAACCCTTCGTGCGCGAGTCCGACTCGCACTTGGCCGGTTTTTTACTTAACTGTTTAGTGTCTTTGTGCGCTCATAACATTTTTTTTTTAAATAATGGTGTTTATCTCATGTAAGTGAATTGTACAATTCTTTATGAGATTAAATAGTCTTAAACCTTAAACCTTTATATTATAAATGGGAAAGTGTATGTGTATTTTTGTTTGTTTGTTTGTCCGTCTTTCACGGCAAAACGGGGCGACGAATTGACGTGATTTTTTAAGTGGCGATAGTTGAAGAGATGGACAGTGTCATAGGCTACTTTTTGTCTCTTTCTAACCCCCCACTTCCCTCAAATGGGGGGTGGAAGTTTGTATGGAGCATTCCGCAATTTTCAAGGTAGAAAGCTAAAAATTGGTATGCGGAAACAAAACAAGTAAAACTATTACATTCGAAACTTCACAGAAGTATTCCTAGCAATCAATGAGTAAATATGTGTTTCAGGTTTTTTGGGAATTCAACCCCTAAAAGGGGGAAATGTGACAATGTCTGAAAATCAACATGGGTATTGTTTCTATGGTTTATCGGGTTGCTGGCAGGGATTGGATACCGGTATTTTCACCATACAGAAATACCGTTTTTATTTCGTTATATTTTGTTCTTTGGTTTATAACATCATTTTTGATCAGGCTGTCTAATAATACGAAAATGTTACCTAAAACATGATAGAGTTCTACATTAAGAGCCTAAAATAATTCAAAATATTTGACTACTTCGGGGACTTTTGAAAAAACCGGTTCCGATCCCTGGTTGCTGGTCGCTGATTACGAAAACAACAACAACGATTTTAAAATCCAACGTAGCGGGCGTGAAATACCATCTCCCCTGTTGGGGTGCGATGGGGTTGTGTCTAAATATCAATATGTAAATGTCGTTTATATGGTTTTTTGGGACGTTAATTACGAAAATGGTGTCGATTTTGAAATTTAACATTGTGGACATAAACATTCTTGAAAGTATTTGTGCCAAATTGCTATTAAATTGGATAATACAGGTCAAACTGAGATGCACCTTTTTTGTAGACGGTTAAAATTACTTTTAGTACGCGGACAAAGCCGCGGGCAAAAGCTAGTCTATTATATATACCCGTATGTTCCAATTGAATTGCAATTTGGCATAAATACGTTCAAGCATTTTCATGTCCACTATGTTAAATTTCAAATCGATTCCATTTTCGTAATAAACGTCCCAAAAAACCATAAAAAGGACACCCATATTGATATTTAGACATTTCAACCCCATCGCACCCCAACAGGGGAGATGATATTTCACGTCCGCCACGTTGGATTTAAAAAATAAACCATAGAAACGATACCCATGTTGATTTTCAGACTTTGTCACCACATTATCCCCTTTTAGGAGTTGAATTCTCAAAAAACATTAAGCACGTGTTTACTTATTTATCGTTAGGAATACTGCTGTGAAGTTTCAAGTGAAATTTTTTAACTAATCTTGTTGTCCCATACAAACTTTGGAGCCCATTTCACCCCCTTAGGGGATGAATTTTGAAAAATCCTTTCTTAGTGCACCCCTAGACCTATTTACCCTAATATCTTTAAATACGGATCTATTTCATTTAAAATCGATATCTGAGGGTGCGATTGACCCCTTAACACGAATTCGAGCTTAGATTCTATGAAAAGAGATGCCAAGGGGAAATGGTGGGAAAAGGAATATATTGCACTGAAAACGTTCGTAAGCAACTTTATTTTGTATCAAAGTGGAGTCAAATATATGATCCTGAGCAATGATGTAACATAAAAAAGAGGTAGATAGGTTATACGCGCTCGAAAAATGGCACACTAAAATTAAGTCAATTGGCACAACTTGCCTCAGTTTCGAGTTGTCAATGAAAAAATTAGCTGTCAGATTTGGTGGCCATTTTTAAACATGGAGTTTCGAATAGACAACATATCTATCTTTTTTATATTACATCAACATCATTGATCCTGAGCATGAGTTTATATAAATGAGAATAGATATTTACCATGATGATTATGTCAAAAAAATCTGAGTCCTAGAAATCTTAGGATCTCCTTAGATTAGAACTTATTGCAGCCTGTTCCTTACGAACCTTCTATTTATCAGTTGCATTCGGTTCCAAATGTTTCGACGCGCTTTGCAACCTTTTTTTCCTCTCTTCCATTGATTTAATAATATAAGGCGGATCTCGTATTTGCATGCTCCGAGAATGGCGTGGGTCGACCAATTCTGGAAGCATGCAATCGTAATAAAATTTGACTAATTTGGCTTCCATTTTTGTCTTCCAAAATTCGTCATCGCGCTGAATCAAATACACTTTCATAGGTACAGCTTCACCAAACCAAATGGTATACAAGTTGCCATTGAGGAGTTCCACTATCCACCTCCTGACTCCATCATCAGACCATCGTCACCGAGAGTAATGTATAGAACTCGTCAAAAGAAAAAAAATGAGACCAAACTCGAAGGGTATACAAGTAGCCATTGAGGAGTTCCACTACCCGCCTCCTGACTCCATCATCAGACCATCGTCACCAAGTGTAATTTATAGATCTCGTCAAAACAAAAAAAATGAGACCAAACTCGTGGGGTATACAAGTAGCCATTGAGGAGTTCCACTATCCACCTCCTGACTCCATCATCAGACCATCGTCACCGAGTGTAATGAATAGAACTCGTCAAAACAAAAAAAAATGAGACCAAACTCAAGGGGTATACAAGTAGCCATTGAGGAGTTCCACTATCCACCTCCTGACTCCATCATCAGACCATCGTCATCGAATGTAACGTATAGAACTCGTCAAAACAAAAAAAATGAGACCAAACTCGAGGGGTATACAAGTTGCCATTGAGGAGTTCCACTATCCACCTCCTGACTCCATCATCAGACCATCGTCAGCGAGAGTAATGTATAGAACTCGTCAAAAGAAAAAAAATGAGACCAAATTCGAGGGGTATACAAGTAGCCATTGAGGAGTTCCACTACCCGCCTCCTGACTCCATCATCAGACCATCGTCACCAAGTGTAATTTATAGATCTCGTCAAAACAAAAAAAATGAGACCAAACTCGAGGGGTATACAAGTAGCCATTGAGGAGTTCCACTATCCACCTCCTGACTCCATCATCAGACCATCGTCACCGAGTGTAATGAATAGAACTCGTCAAAACAAAAAAAATGAGACCAAACTCGAGGGGTATACAAGTAGCCATTGAGGAGTTCCACTATCCACCTCCTGACTCCATCATCAGACCATCGTCATCGAATGTAACGTATAGAACTCGTCAAAACAAAAAAAATGAGACCAAACTCGAGGGGTATACAAGTAGCCATTGAGGAGTTCCACTATCCACCTCCTGACTCCATCATCAGACCATCGTCATCGAATGTAACGTATAGAACTCGTCAAAACAAAAAAAATGAGACCAAATTCGAGGGGTATACAAGTAGCCATTGAGGAGTTCCACTATCCACCTCCTGACTCCATCATCAGACCATCGTCATCGAATGTAACGTATAGAACTCGTCAAAACAAAAAAAATGAGACCAAACTCGAGGGGTATACAAGTTGCCATTGAGGAGTTCCACTATCCACCTCCTGACTCCATCATCAGACCATCGTCACCGAGAGTAATGTATAGAACTCGTCAAAAGAAAAAAAATGAGACCAAACTCGAGGGGTATACAAGTAGCCATTGAGGAGTTCCACTACCCGCCTCCTGACTCCATCATCAGACCATCGTCACCAAGTGTAATTTATAGATCTCGTCAAAACAAAAAAAATGAGACCAAACTCGAGGGGTATACAAGTAGCCATTGAGGAGTTCCACTATCCACCTCCTGATTCCATCATCAGACCATCGTCACCGAGTGTAATGAATAGAACTCGTCAAAACAAAAAAAATGAGACCAAACTCGAGGGGTATACAAGTAGCCATTGAGGAGTTCCACTATCCACCTCCTGACTCCATCATCAGACCATCGTCATCGAATGTAACGTATAGAACTCGTCAAAACAAAAAAAATGAGACCAAACTCGAGGGGTATACAAGTAGCCATTGAGGAGTTCCACTATCCACCTCCTGACTCCATCATTAGACCATCGTCATCGAATGTAACGTATAGAACTCGTCAAAACAAAAAAAATGAGACCAAACTCGAGGGGTATACAAGTAGCCATTGAGGAGTTCCACTATCCACCTCCTGACTCCATCATCAGACCATCGTCATCGAATGTAACGTATAGAACTCGTCAAAACAAAAAAAATGAGACCAAACTCGAGGGGTATACAAGTTGCCATTGAGGAGTTCCACTATCCACCTCCTGACTCCATCATCAGACCATCGTCACCGAGAGTAATGTATAGAACTCGTCAAAAGAAAAAAAATGAGACCAAACTCGAGGGGTATACAAGTAGCCATTGAGGAGTTCCACTACCCGCCTCCTGACTCCATCATCAGACCATCGTCACCAAGTGTAATTTATAGATCTCGTCAAAACAAAAAAATGAGACCAAACTCGAGGGGTATACAAGTAGCCATTGAGGAGTTCCACTATCCACCTCCTGATTCCATCATCAGACCATCGTCACCGAGTGTAATGAATAGAACTCGTCAAAACAAAAAAAATGAGACCAAACTCGAGGGGTATACAAGTAGCCATTGAGGAGTTCCACTATCCACCTCCTGACTCCATCATCAGACCATCGTCATCGAATGTAACGTATAGAACTCGTCAAAAGAAAAAAAATGAGACCAAACTCGAGGGGTATACAAGTAGCCATTGAGGAGTTCCACTACCCGCCTCCTGACTCCATCATCAGACCATCGTCACCAAGTGTAATTTATAGAACTCGTCAAAACAAAAAAAATGAGACCAAACTCGAGGGGTATACAAACTGCCATTGAGGAGTTCCACTATCCACCTCCTGACCCCATCATCAGACCATCGTCACCAAGTATAATTTATAGAAGTACATTCATATTCATTGAACATTATTTAAAGTAAAAAATCATGATTAGATTTGTTATTATCAGAATAAGTTAACTTTATTCAATATTCTCACAAGAAATATTCACGGCGAAATTATTCAATAATACATAATAATATATTTTATTCTTGAATGCCCAACTCTGTCTGTATCTATATCTAGTATCTACACATTATAGCGATGATTGTTATTTTTTATGCGTAAATAGGAATGGCAAGTGATGTAAACAAGTATTTCATCTTATAACTATTTAATTTTAAGAACTATACCTACTAACTACTTACCTAACTATTACCACTGTGCAATGGTTTTGTGCATGTACACGGTTCGATCGCGATCGGTGAATGCGGCGCAAAGCGGCGTGCTCTCACTTCGAAGGCGC
The DNA here is from genome assembly GCA_932294315.1 of Epinotia nisella. Taxonomy (NCBI): domain Eukaryota; kingdom Metazoa; phylum Arthropoda; class Insecta; order Lepidoptera; family Tortricidae; genus Epinotia; species Epinotia nisella. The sequence continues at coordinate 11,536,707 of OW028679.1, read as the reverse complement.
GTGGCCGAATGAACCAAGACTGATTGCCGCGAGCGGTCGCACTCGTAGTGCGCCGCTCCATAGTAAATTGTATGAAGATTTTGAGCGTAAAAATTGGGCAACTTTGTGATTCTTTTACACAAAATAAGAATATATTTATTAAGAAATGAAGATTTCATGGCATTGTTTATAGTTTTAACTTTATTATTTCATAAAATTCATTTAATAATTATTGATACTTCCGACTCAGTTTAGTCAATACGGGAGTGCGATTTACACGTTTTTAGTGATTTTCTGTTTTTTTTTTACACTGAACTATAAGCATTATCTTAAATTCGAATGTTTCAACGTATAGTAACGTTCATTGGCTAGCTGTATGAATTTTTTCAAGGTTGTTGAACGTCGTTTTCTGTATAATTCTCTTACATTCCCGACCCTCGATTGCAGTAGAAGACCCTTAAATCATTTGCATGGAACCAAAGGAGAACCTCTTGTTGAATAATTTGATGTTAGTGTGTTAGGCACTTCCTCGAATTAGAAGGAAGCGGCTGTGTCGTCCAGTCAGCAGCAGAAGTTTCTAAGCGGTCCTAGTGCTCAAAATGATCTACACACGAACTCTAATGTGAAGGGAATAGGATTTGTGTAGGTCATTTTGAGCCTGTTATTTTGCTTAGCTACTTTTGATGCTGACTGTACGCACCCATTGTCATTCGAAAAAAGTGAAAACGAGGATAAGGGCGAACTTAACGGAAGTCAAAGCCATGATTAGGGAATGCAACAAACGGTCATATTTTATAATTGCTTGTGATTTCGGGTATATAAAAAATAACCGGTTACGGTTATTTAATGTTAAAAACAAGGAAATCATCGGCTAAACACCAGAAATAACACACATGATTGAGGTTCCGGGTATCAAGCTGCCTTAGACACTCGAAAAAGGTTGTTGTAGGACGCACTTGTGTTATCAAAAACTTTAAAAAGTAAGCTATGCGTCAGCGACTTAGGTTTCTTCTTCTTTAATTTAAATTTTTTGTCATTTAGCAATGGCCAGCAGTTTTTGTTTTGCCATTTTCTGTACTTTCTGGTATGACACAAACTTAACTTTCTCCCCCTCTCTACCCCTGCCTCTTGTTCCTTCAATCTTACCCGTCCTCCCATTTTAGCAAATGTAAGGAGTAACGATGGGTTACTCCTCTTCTTTTTAACTATTTGTGGTAATCCTGTTCAGCACTTGTGAGGAAGCCGCACACGGCACGCCGCGCCGGTTACAACATGTACCTATTCGTCTACTTCTGATTAGTGGTACGCTTTTGAGATTTTTTATACAAACGGCGATCAGTAAAAATATCGTTCAAGGCGTTTCCAAGTATATATTCGAATCTTGTACGGTTTTCTTTTTATTTACTCTTTGTTAAAATTTCCCAATGATTTGCTATAGACGCCACGTTGTCACGTAGCTATATGATTATATGGGTGCTAAGGAATTTTCTAAGCAACTTGAATGTAAGTAGGTATAATTATGATTTATTCGCATTATTACTAAATTACTAGGTTAAGCGGATAAGCCTTTAAACTGCTGCAATAGCACGAATATTGTATCAACCGATCGTGGAATTATACGTACGTAATAATGCAGACTAGTGATTTAGTACAGGTTTTGCTCGCGAGGATCTATATTTCTTAGTTCGCATCGAGGGAAGACGTTATGACTGAAACGCGAATCGCTAGAATCGTTCTATTAGTTTTATATGCGTCTTGTTGTCTTTTGCAGTAAAATGTGTTTCAGTTTATTTCAGAATGAAAAGAGTCTGGTATTGTGTGAATTATTAGTTATACATGGTCATTACATGGTATACTTAAAGATGTTTTTCTCCCGCACTAGACCAGTCTGTTAGTGTGAAGTGTGTTTATAAAGATACAAGTTGCCCGCGCGGCTTCGATCGCTTACCTAATGCAAAGAACGCAAACAACCCCACGGTCCAGAAAGTCCATTCTATACAATGTAATATTTTTAAAATTACATGTAAAAACGTACTAAGCTACAATCTTACAGCCTTTCCTCTTTATAATGTTAGTAGTTAGACTTCCTATATAACACTAGCTGCCCACGCGGCTTCGCCCGCATAATGCAGAGAACGAAGGAAAACCCGAGGGATAAGTCTTAGCCTGTAACCATCCAGAAAGTCCATTCTATACGCAGATGAAAGAGTTTTTGAAATCGGATAAGTGGTTCCAGAGTTTACCCAAAACATAATAATACATAATAAAAATTAAAATAAAAGCCTTTATCTACACACATAGTATAAACCCGTTAAAATGCGTTCAGAAACCGGCAGTAATGACCAGCATTATATCAATAAGATTTATAAAAATATTAAACATAGGTATCTCTGGCCGTAGGTTATTTTGTACGTATTTTCATTAAGATATCGATATTGATAATGACTATCAAATTTCGAAGCGTGGCCCAGAGGTCAGAGCCTACGATACTGTTATGGAAATCTAATTGGTCATGATTTGAAATCTAGTCGGCCATGGCGAAGTGCAATGGCGGTTATTTTAATGGTTCCTGAACACATCATTGAGGATTTATGATATGTGTTGTAGATAAAGTAGTGCATCTGTAAATAATTAGGCCTAAAAACACTCGTGTGATCCTATTATAAAACTCGCTGTCGCTCGTTTCATAAAACCACACTCGTGTTTTAAGGTCTCTCATTATGTACAGTTGCATAAACTACTATTATTGTACCATAATTCAGATTGACAATATTTCATCTGCATGCTGCATGCTAAATCATGTTGTACCACTAATTGATTCTTAACATATTACTTATGTTTGACTAATAACATACACATATCGCACTGAAACGTGGTCGCTTACTATGGGCCTCATAAGAAGGCTCAAAGTCACCCAAAGGGCAATGGAGACGGCTATGTTGGGGCTTTTCTCTGCGTGATCGCATCAGAATTGAGGCTAACCGCAGCAGAATCAAGCTAACCGATGTAACCCTCTGAATCGCCAAACTTAAGTGGCAGTGGCCGGGGCACATTGCACGTAGAACCGATGGCCGTTGGGGTGGAAAGGTTCTCGAGTGGCGAGTACGTACCGGGAGGCATGGCGTGGGTAGGTGGACTGATGACCTGGTAAAGGTCGCGGGAGTCCGGTGGTTGCGGATGGCGCAGGATCGGTCACTTTTCCCCCTCGAGGGTGCCCGCCTTGTCGGGCTTAGTAACCGTGGACTGGTCACCCACGGCGAAGCTAACAGGCACCAGGGCCGGCCTGTGTGGGCCGCCGGCTGGCCCGAGGAGGGCGCTCCTAGCGGGCTTGCCTAAGCCCGCTTAGGATGCGTTGGGGAGGGACCGCAGAAGAAGAGGAGTACATCCTTATCTTCTGCGGCCGAGGTGGGATCGCAGGGGGAGAGGCGTCTTGGTATTACGGTGCGCCACTCTCCCTACCCCCTGCGAACTTGGCGGGGCCGTTCCGCTGAAACGGCATTGGTGGGACCGTAGAGGAAGAGGAATGCCGGTATTACGGTGCGCCACTTTTCCTATCCTCTGCGGCCGAGACATGGTCGGTGGCGGAGCCACGGACCTGATCCGCCACCGGGTGCTGGAATTTCCCGCACCCATGATCTCCTCGTAGCGGACTCAGGTGGGTCCGCTACTGAACTGGTGGAGATCGAGGAGGCAGGCGCGCCGAAACATCTGGCGTGCCTCTCGTGGAGGGCCCTCGGGCATCCACGAAGGAGCCGCTTGTGGGCGGCTGCCGCCCGGCGAGGTCGCGGATGTGTGCGCAAGCGTTCCCGTAACCTCGCTACAAGGCGGCGTGGCGGCAAGTGGGGGGGTTATTAGTGGGTACACCGTGGGTCTCATTAGCCCATACGGGAGTCCCACATAACCACTCGGGTCACCCCCTGCACCCGGGTGGTATGCGTAACGCATTTTCCCCTCCTAAACAAAAAAAAAAGGATCGGTCACTTTGGCACTCTTTGGGGGAGTCCTATGTCCACCAGTGGACGTCTTTCGGCTGATATGATGATGATGATGATGAATAACTACAATAATAAATAATTTAAGTAAAAATTCTTTTCATTTTAACATTTAAACAACATAATGACCATTTCGACAACATGCATGAAAATTAATTAAACTATAATTCTTATATATATAAGTTAAGAAGCATATTTATTTATTTTTTATACAATTAATTAAGAAATTATTCATCATACAGCATATTATATTACACATAATTAATTATGGAAGGCGCCTCATTGGCGTAGGCCTCCCCCAGCATTCTCCATTTAGTTACCCTTTTTTTTTGACGGTGTGAAAATGCTTTACGCATACCCCCGACCCGGGAAAGGCCATTTGGGGGTTATGTAGGACTCTCTCTTCCCGCCGCCATCCGAGGAGCATACGCACTAAAAACACACCCGCGTCACCCGCATTGCCGTTAAGGGGGCGCCATGGGATCGCGAACATTCCACCACGACACCCGCCGGCTGTCCCGGCGGTCCTGGCTTATACTTCTGCCAGCCGCGCCAAAGGAGGGTCAGGACGCTTGACCCTCCCCCCAGACATGTAGAGCCGTGCAATGTGGGTTCCCTACCCACTGGCTCTACTGGAGGAAGACGCGATCAGCGGCCGCAAACCGCGCGCGCCATCTACCCCACCGTCTGCTCCGGAGCGGGAGCGCGTCCGCACTGTCTTCGCGCTCCCTCTCCGTGGCCTCCTTCTGCGTGATGACTGTTTCGCAAAAGGAGGCCACCGCTTCCCATGATCTCTCGCTGCCCAGCATGGCCGACACGACATTGTGCAGCGAGGGATCATCTACACCGAAGGCCGTCACCCGTCACCATAGTGCGGCGCTCCTCGGCCCACCTGATGCACCACACCAGAGTGTGCTGGGCCGAGTCATCCTCAGCGCCGCACTCATGGCAGGCGGGGCTTCCCTATTTTCCAATTCTGTGCAGGTAATGACCGAAACAGCCATGTCCGGTCATCACCTGCGTTAATCGGAACCCCACCTTGCCATGGGCCCTCTAGCCAAGCGTCGAACGACCCAAGGAGCGCCCCTATGGTGCGGACTCCATAGGGCGACTCCTCCAGGTCTCCCTTCCACCTGTCCCTCAATCGCCGTTCTGTTTGCCTGCGAGCGGCCCTCACCTCTTCGGGAGCGGGAGATTCTCCCGAAGCCCTCTACCTTAGCCGCTCTCTATGGGCACTCTCTATGCAATAAACCATGGTGCAATAAACGATTATGACTATGATTATGATATGAGCCTCGGCTAGCATTTCCGCGTCCAGCTCCCACGGAGGAGTACCCGCCAAGGCGCACGCCGCCGCCCACGCCACCGTTACGTAGGCCCTGGAGATACGGTTGGCCACCGCCCTTTGTGGCCTCCTAAGCAGGGCCTCATTTGCCGCATTTACCCCTGTCTCTAGCTAGTCTAACCCATATGGCACCACAACGTTTTCTGAATATGTCTTCCCATCTCTTCGTAGGTCTACCTCACTTTCTCAGTCCACGTAGTCGTCCACGTACGTAGTCGTAGTGTCCATTCTATGACTTTTCTCGTCCATCTATTTTCCTTCAGTCTGCAAGTATGTCCTTTTTTCGTTCTTTTTTCGTATAGAGTACCCAAAACATACAAACTTACAAAGCTACAATCTCACAGACTTTTCCACCTTAAAATATTAGTGTACATAGTAATAGTCAATTTAGTAGCTGTGCACATTTGCGCAATGATGCGCAATGACAATGATGATTTGCGTAGAACTCGTCAAACAAATCCCATATATAAAAATAAATAAATAATTTTAAATAGATACGTTATGGTTTTTTTTATTAATCCGTGAAGCATTTATATATTATGTTGTTATTTGTACAAATATTTGATGCAGCTCAACGGATCCTCTGTTCTCTCAGCAAAGTAGGTTTACTCACACTAGAGAAAATCCAATTCGCTCTGTCGTGTATACGCGCGCACACAGAGACGCCTGACTTGAGGGAAAAATAAAATTTCTCGCTAAGTTTATAATGGGAAAACTTTGAGAACCACTTAATTATGTTAATGTTCGAAACAAAATTTTATAAGAGACGTTTATACATGGTAATGTTTTAATTTAAAAACATTTAAATTGACTTTTGCACTTGTTAGATCCGGAGTATTTTGGGTTTTGTACCTATAGCTACTCTTAAATGTGTGTATCGTATAGACATTATATAGAGTATTGTTGAGTAAGGTGTTATTCTTCGGCTCGAAGGGAGGGTGTTGGGTACATTGAAGGTATTGTTTTAAAGTTATTCAGAGTTTTACCTTGTAAGTAGGTAGGTGCTCCGCCGTCGGAGCGGCTCTAATCAAAATGTAAATGGTAATTTGCAATTTTATATTTTCATTTCGATGCTTTAGACGCCGATATTATACTATTCGAATTTGTTTATACGATGTTCACTGTACATTACTTCAGCTTTTCCCCAAACCTTGCAAAGTAAATAAATACACGTACCTAATATTTAAATAAAATATATTTAATGTGACTAAGTGCAATGGAGAGTGGTATGTTCGAAGATTCTGAGCGAAATTGAATTAAACAATGTGTAAATTACTAAATATAATCAAGGTCATAAAAAGATAGACAAGCTACTTCGCCAAAGGGGCTCCCAAGACGTGACGTCACATTTAGCTGTCGATTAGTATGGGCTGTTTTCAATGTCAAGCTCAGACTTTTATTTTTAACCTACTTTAAATGAAGGAGGGAGGTCCTCAGTTCCTCTTATGTTTATTTTGTATCATATATACAGCGATAATTGGGTACTTTACTCAATGACTGATAAAATGTATACCTACCTAACGTAGTGCTGCTAGATAGTAAACCATCAAATTATTGCAATAAAGCGTAAATTACAAATATAATTAAAATCATAAAAAGATATGACTTGAAAGTTTCAAAACACATACATTTTTTATTTATTTATTTAAACTTTATTGCATAAGACCAAGACACAGAAATGTATACATGGCGAGCTTAATGCCAAATGACATTCTCTACTAGATATATATATCTAGTAGAGAATGTCATTTGGCATTAAGCTCGGCATTTTGGCATTTTGGCATGGTTATAACCATCCAGCAACTTATTTTTTATAGTTCAAGAGCAAATTTAAAACTAACAATATGTAGGATCCTTACGCTACATTAAAAAAAATTGTATGGCAACTATGTATGTAACTTCCACGACCAATACAGCAATTTACTTGATTTTCCATACAACGGTTAGTACGAATATAATGTTGTGACGTCAAAATAAGTATTATGTCAAAATAAGTGCAGATGTCCAACATCTGTGTTTTTTAAGTTAGTGATCAAGTTTGCTTGTCTTTCCTTTTGTTAGTTCATTGTTTGCTTTTCTGAATGACCTGTTATTGGTTAAAGCATTTTGACTAGTTTAGTGTTATTGTTTCGGATATCAATTCTGATGCTTCGTTTGGTTGATTTATCTAGTACTAGCTTTTGCCCGCGGCTTCGCCCGCGTACTAAAAGTAATTTTAACCGTCTACAAAAAAGGTGCATCTCAGTTTGACCCGTATGTTCCAATTGAATTGCAATTTGGCACAAATACTTTCAAGAATTTTCATGTCTACAATGTTAAATTTCAAAATCGATGCCATTTTCATAATTAACGTCCCAAAAAACCATAAAAACGACACCCATATTGATATTTAGACATTTCAACCCCATCGCACCCCCAACAGGGGAGATGGTATTTCACGTCCGCCACGTTGGATTTTAAAATCGTTGTTTTCGTAATCAGCGACCAGGGGTTGAGTTCTAAAAAAACCTGAAACATATATTTACTCATTTATCGCTGGGAATTCTCCTGTGAAGTTTCGAATGAAATACTCTTACTTAATTTGTTTCCCCATACAAACTGTGGACCCCCATTTCACCCACTTAGGGGGTGAATTTTGAAAAATCCTTTCTTAGTGCACCCTTAAAGAACCTACGTGCCAAATTTGGAATCTCTAGATCCAGCGGTTTGGGCTGTGCGGTGATATGTCAGTCAGTCAGTCAGCCAGTTTCTTCTTTTATTTAATTATCGGCTCTACATAGACTTTACATATCGTATCGACTCTACATATCGACTACTTATCGACTCTACATATCGACTCTACATATCGACTCTACATATCGACTACATATAGACTATACATATCGACTCTACAACATATCGACTCTACATATCGACTAAATAAAAAAATAAAAGAAGAAACTGGCTGACTGACTGACTGACATATCACCGCACAGCCCAAACCGCTGGATCTAGAGATTCCAAATTTGGCACGTAGGTTCCTTAAGGGTGCACTAAGAAAGGATTTTTCAAAATTCACCCCCTAAGTGGGTGAAATGGGGGTCCAAAGTTTGTATGGGGAAACAAATTAAGTAAAAGTATTAAGTATTTCATTCGAAACTTCACAGGAGTATTCCCAGCGATAAATGAGTAAATATATGTTTACAGTACACATGGTGTTACTTTCCCGCACTAGTGCGAAAATGAGCACTTTCCGTGCATATGTTGAAACTTTAAAGAGCCATATGTACTGTAAAACGTTGTACGATACACGTGCGAATAGGTAATTCGCATCTCGTGTCGATTTAAAACACTCGCTTCGGTCGTGTTTTAATTTATCGCCACTCGTTGCGAATTTCCTATTTTCTGCACTTGTATCGTAAATAACTATTCAGGTTTTTTGAGAATTCAACCCCTAAAAGGGGAAAATGTGGTGACAATGTCTGAAAATCAACATGGGTATTGTTTCTATGTTTTATCGGGTCGCTGGTCGCTGATTACGAAAACAACGATTTTAAAATCCAACGTGACGGACGTGTAATACCCGATGGTATTACACGTCCGTCCCTGTTGGGGTGCGATGGCAATATGGGTGTCGTTTTTATGGTTTTTTGGGACGTTAATTATGAAAATGGCATCGATTTTGAAATTTTACATTGTAGACATGAAAATTCTTGAAAGTATTTGTGCCAAATTGCAATTCAATTGGAACATACGGGTCAAACTGAGATGCACCTTTTTTGTAGACGGTTAAAATTACTTTTAGTACGCGGGCGAAGCCGCGGGCAAAAGCTAGTCTTCTATAAAGGTTGATCTATTACTATTATTTAAATATACCAATTTAACGTATGGATTCACAACGTGTTGTTGAAATAATCCAATATTTATAACGTTATATCTGTGATTATGTATATCAACTTTGATAGTTATTGCAATAAATTGAATGATAAAAAACCGGCCAAATGCGAGTCGGACTCGCGTACGAAGGGTTCCGTACCATTATCTATAAAAACGGCAAAAAAATCATGTCTGTTGTATGGGAGCCCTAGTCCGACTCGCACTTGGCCGGTTTTTTAGTAAATTGTTGTTATAGCGGCAACAGAAATACATAATCTGTGAAAATTTCAACTCTCTAGCTATCACGGTTCTTGAGATACAGCCTGGTGACAGACAGACGGACGGACAGCGAAATCTTAGTAATAGGGTCCCGTTTTTACGGAACGGAACCCTAAAAACGACTACAACTTGGTAATTTATGGCGTTATTTTATCTATTCGTTTCTCCAGTAAGTCTGTTTCAAATGCATTTCGCTATCAGTGGCGGTGCATGAAAAATTTCGATGGGCAACCCGGAACAAAAAAGTTGTGAAAGAGAGAGAGAGAGAGTTATTTAGAGTATATCTTCTTAGGTAACTATAGGCTTGCCTAAAAATACATTTTAGGCAAACCGGTGGCAATCGACTTGTGTGGGCGCTATTGACTTTAACAAATTAATTTAACTTATACTACCTAATCAAAGTTGAGCCAGTGTTTCTGCAACTTTCTATTCAGGCTCCAAGAGAATGGAGCGTAGTGTATAAATACACTATATGCCTCTTTTATAACAGTTATTGTTTAACCTCATACAATGAGATAATGGGTTGGATTTGATTGTACCAATTAAATAATCGAGATCGGATTTTAGATACAGATTGTTTTCAACGAAATTGCCTTTCCTTCCATAATGCATCAAATCGTCTAAGAGCCTTCTTCAGAGCCAGGTCAGCCTCAAGTTTTACGAAATGAGTAAGCACCTATTGTAGAATGAAAAAAATCATAAAACATTACCTCATTTTCATTTTAATGGAAATAACATTTCCTTCCAAGGAGGTATATCCAAACTTTACATCCGTCATTTTGCATGGGCCAACGGTCGAGTGGCGGTGGCAGGGGTGCAAGGGGGGCGGCAGCGGGTGGAGCGGCGCCACCCCGCGGGCACCCCCTCGGGCCCCACGCGGGATCGATACGTCATTTGAGCTGGTCGCCATGGAGACCGCGAACGGAGCGGGGCGGCGCCGCGGCTTCGGGATGGTGGGTGCACGGAACTCCACGGGCCCGCGGGCCCCCGCCAAATGAAAAAAATAGATACAGCCTTATTTGGGACAAATCCCTCTATAAAAACAAACCAGTTAAGATGATGCGGAATTGAGATGTTTCTGTTTATTACGTCTGGATATTACTTTAATTTGAATGTTCACTATATTCTATCTCTTTTCTTTTATTACAGAAATTTCATGCACAGTATGTACCCCATAAATATGATAATAGATAACATACCTAAATATGATAAGAGGTCGACGAACTAACACTTCATGTCGTAGGGTTACAATTTAAGTACAGATGAAACATTTATGTCTCGTAAAGAAGTTAAATTATTTAAGTTGGCTAGATGAAATGAAACGCCTGCGTTACTTGTATGTAATACTTACGCAGCGAAAAAAATATAGCTTGAGTCCGTTCCGAAATCCCATTCTACTATATACTTGTGAAAAAAAAGCTGATGTTTGCCCCTTACATGTACTGTACCTAACCTAACCTACAAACTAACAAACTTTACCTCTTATTATAAATTTATTGCGTGGACTGTAAAAGTAGACCTATTTTGCTGCCAATAAATAACCAAGTAATCTCTCCTTATTATGCTCATAAAATTGAAACCAGTTTAATATTTTCTCTACCCTGTCTTTTATCTTTCCAAACCCATTTAGCATCTATTTTCCGGTAACAGAATTTCGAGCTCGTGCTTTTAGGGTTTTGACTTGCTATAAAGTTGGTAGCTTAACCCCCGATCTGAGCCGCCTAATATTATTCCCAATGAAACGCCGGGTTCGGTACGTCGACACCACTTCGCCCGCGTTTGACCTAAGGGTTGTTCTGGTTCAAACATGTTACAGTCGTTGGTTCGCAATATAAACAAACACATAGATTTATGGAATTACTGGAGTGTTCGTCATAACAACATAAGGAACATGACTTAAATAGTTATTGACACAAGTAGAAATTTAATATTAAATGACAAAAACAGTTTTCTACATATATGTTGTTCCCTTACAACGTCGCTCACCAAAAACTTTCACACAGATTCAGGCACTAAAATGTTAACATCGAGGAAAATATTTTTATTTCATGTTTGCATTCGCACCCAAACGTTCTGATTCCTCTATTTATATAATGTTTACAGCAGCCGTTACAAATATGTCCGAGTACCTATTTATAAATTGATTTCTATAAATAAATAAAAAATATGGAGAATCGGAGGTCGATATTATACTGGTTAACTCTACTACTCTTTGAATGCTTCATTTGATTGATCTGATGGTTGTACCGTACTTTTGAAGCTAATCAATCCTGAATAAACACATAATTTTAAAGAAAAGCAAAAAGCAAGCAAGGTTGACTGAGCCTAGTCCCGACAGGTGATTGCTTTGAGTGGTTACAAGCACTTCCGTGCTTTGGAAGGCACGTAAAACCGTTGATCCAGGTTGTTGTGAATGACAATACTAACTAAACCGGCCTACTTACTACAGTTACTACCATAATGGCCCCATGAGTGATCCCAATGGTAGCGCACGTAAATCGGGATCAATGGTAGGTACGTTTTCCTCTTTGGGTTGGAAGGTCAGATTGTAGTCGCATCCGAAATCTTGTTCCTTTCCTACCCCGATTTTATTTTTCTAGTGCATCTCTGGCTCCTTCAAGGTGCAAGCTGTGACGTCTGTGACAAAAGTTGCAAGGCGCCACAAAAGCTATGCTTAATCAAATAAGCATTATAATATTATTACATAATGAAGCTCCAATTTAATCTCGGTTAAACTCACTTCTCTCACTAGCAGGTATATCTTCAGCCTGAGATTCTTAACAACTAGATAGCGTGAGCATGTCGTTTTGAATTGGCAACCCTGCTGTGGTATCAGGCTAACTGTATCACCCGCATTATTTAGGGTTTTGTGTCTAAAAGAAAAAAACCGGCCAAGTGCGTGTCGGACCACGCAAAACGAAGGGTTCCTTGCCTATTAAAAAGGTCGTATCGTCACAGAAATTTTGCGGCACTTACGTCCTTTTCTTTGAGGAAGGCAGTTTTTCAGCAATATCTCGAAAACCTCTGAACCGATCTTGTTCAAAACAATTTTCGGTGAATGAAATGAATAAGCCCTATGTCTATTAATTTTTCCATATTTTTAAAATACACCGTTCAAAAATTAGAGGGGGGGGGGACAGAATTTTATTGACTTTCGGGGCGATTATCTCCGACTCTATTCACTTAATCAAAAAAAATGCAAAGAAACCTTATATTTATTTTGAAAGGCCTATCGATTGATGTCCCAACTAACATTTGGGTAATAGCTAAGGGTATTATTATAACCTTAACCTTTATAAGTGAGTTATAATGTTCTCAGTTATAACTAATAGTCTTATAAAGGAGTTAAGAAAAATAATTAAGTCCTAAAGCATTATAAGAGTGTTACTCAAAGCAATTACACTTAAGATGTTAAAGCTTTAACCTGTTTTTAACACTTAAACACTTACAAGAGTCCTAGCTACAGGCAGAGACTTTATAACAGAATTAAGTCTCTTGTAAGTATTGAAACTTTTTCTAACGCTTAAGGTGTTAGGCAGATACACTTTAAAGACACTGTAAGAGTGTTGTAACTCAATAAGCGTTATAGTTGAGTTAACTAGCGCCTAAAGCTTTAAGGTAATTCGCCATTGTTTTGGTGGACTCTAACCTACAAATTGATTAGGTTATTCAATATCTGACATCAAGATACTTCATTATTTATTTATTTATTTATTTAAACTTTATTGCACAAAATACAAAAAAAAATATATGTACAAATGGCGAGCTTAATGCCAGATGGCATTCTCTACCAGCTAACCATTGGGCTAAACAGAGACTTATAACAGGTGCAAAGAAAAAAGTATGATAATTTCTGTTACGAATATACTTGAGGAGAGAGGAAAAAAATACAAATGTATTATACACTACATATAGACATACATAAATAAAAATATATAAGATACATACAAAAAGATATACTACTACATATTCAATATATACTACCATTATGTGGATGGATTTTAGTCGAATTCTTGTTTAAGCAGATGCTTACGCAGCATCCGCTTGAAAGCAAACTTGCTTGGGGCTTGTCTGATGTTGAGAGGGAGTGAATTCCAGAGACGGCTTGCCTGTACGGCGAAGGAGTGAGTCATAAAACTAGTGCGGTGCGAAGGTATGGATATTTTGAGGACACGGGAGGTACGCAGCTCACAGCCTGGGCGAGGGGTATCGAAAATAAATTTACTTTTGAGGTATCCTGGAGCAGAAGGCTCAGACAAGATTGAAAAAAGGGTGCAAAGTAATCTGAGGGATCTACGACGGCGAATGGAGAGCCAGTTAAGTTGACGACGGTAGAAGGAAACGTGGTCATATTTACGGAGGCCGAAAATGAATCGTATGCAATTATTGAGGAGGCGATCCAGTTTATTGAGGTATTGTTGAGTGACATCGGTAGTGCACACATCACCATAATCAATAATAGGCAGCACCAGCGCCTGGACCAACAACTTCTTTGTACTGACTGGGAGGAAATTCTTAAAATTATATAAAGTTCTCAGCGTTCCGGTGACCTTGCGACTAATTTCGGAGAGCTGACCATTCCAGGAGACGTTCGAATCAATAACTAATCCGAGATTTTTAACTTGTTTGCTCAGGGGAATGACTTTATGTTACTCTTGCCATTATATGGATGCCACTTAATTTATCATGCCACTGGCCAAGAAACAAGAATAGAAAATGATAAAAACTTTAGATGTATATTTTAATGTTCATAAGTTTTATTAGAAATCTTTAATAAATCCTGGGCGCGTTAAAATTGAGATGGGAAACATGGTATACACTTACCGTAAAATCACAAGGGCAGATTGTTTTCACTTCATGTCACACACACTTCCAATTTAAATAGGTATTAATATATGACAGCTATGGAGTCGTATTAATTGAAAGTGAATTCAATTAATACGACTCCATAGCTGTCAAATATTAATACCTATACTAACTATCTGCGCCATTTTGTCGGAAGACTATATTTGTCTCATAATTTTATGGGTAAAGAAAAGAGTAACATGCTCACTTTATACTGCGTAAGAGCTAGACTCTTATAAGACTCTCAGCTAACACCTTAACCTGTAATTCGTGGGCCTCTTTCGTAGTTATAAGGGTGTTAGAGCACGCTATAAGACCTTTTTTACATGCATTCTTAACACCTTAACACTTGGCTGGAACCGATATAAGAATGATATAAGGGTTATTTTAACGCTAGTGTGCTAGTTGGGGTGCCACACGGGGGGTCACAATGAAATTAATTTTTTTGACTTTTAGTTTTATGTGCACCCTAAAAAAAATTTTTTTTTGTCATTTTAATTGCAAAACTATGTAGCGGCTAACAAAATACACCTATCCTCAAAATTTTATTCAAATACACCTTATAGTTTTCGAGTAAAATGCCTGTGACATACGGACAGACGGACAGACGGACAGACGGACATGACGAAACTATAAGGGTTCCGTTTTTGTCATTTTGGCTACGAAACCCTAAAAATGCGACTCTGTTACAACGGCGTATATCGGTAACGGTATAACTACTTTACATTCTTGTTTTTCTACCATTATTCTTCTCGAAGTTCCTGGTTCTTCCCCAGTTCTTTCTGCTCTATATCGCCTTCTGTCATATCTTTCCCTTGTGCAAATCCTCTAAATACTTTAATCACCCTGTATCACCCGACTATTTGTTATTTAACAGTATCTGCCCTTTTTCATCTACTATTGTTGTGCTTCTACTTTTATGCTTTTCCTTGTTCCGTTATGCTTTCCCTTGTCCTGTTGTATTTAAAAAAATCATGCCGCCAAATTTAACAATCATTTCGCTGTGGAATATATTATTGATTGTGGTTGTGGATGGGTAATCTTGGTTTTTACTATTTTCTCGCAGTCTGTCTGTATTTTGTCTGAAGCCATATTGAAATAGTCGAAGATACGTAGTTTTCAGATATTGGTCGTAGCCTATTTTTAATTATTTTCAGAAGCATTTTGGAATCTTTTAAGATAAGACTTAACGTTCGGTGTTCTTCACATTTAAGTGTATAAGTTTTTTAGGGTTCCGATACCTCAAAAGGAAAAAACGAAACCCTTATAGGATCACTCGGTTGTCTGTCTGTCTGTCCGTCTGTCACAGCCGATTTGCTCCGAAACTACTGGACCGATTGAGTTGAAATTTGGTACACATATGTAAATTGGTGACCCAAAGATGAACGCGTAAAGTAAATTAATGAATTCTGAACAAGGGGGCCACTTTTGGGGCGTAAACTAGAAAATTAAAAAAAAAAGTAAAACTGTATTGTGTGACATATCAAATGAAAGGGGTTGTTGTAAGCATGTCAGATATTTTTTTTAATAATTTTAGCAAAAACAGATTTGAAGTAATTTAGGAAAAAAGACGAAAATTGACCATTCCCCCCCTTATCTCCGAAACTACTAGGCTTAAAATTAAAAAAAAAAACATGGAAAATAGTTCCTTGCCTAAAGATTACAGGAAAACCTATAAGAAGTTTGAGTATTCAAAAACACTTATGAAATTTAGTATACGGAACCCTCACCACGCGAGTTGAACTTGCACTTGTCCGGTTTTTTTGGGTAAGCTACCTACTGTTTTACTAAGTAGATAATCTATTGGCACTTGTTTTTTGACATATATGTTATGAATAGTTTTCCAGAATTTCCTGACCCGTCGGTTCAAATACTAAATATTGTATCATTTCAATATAAATTCCATCGTCTTTGACACCTAATCCCAAGATTTGGCATAGGCACTAGTTTTTACGAAAGCGACTGCCATCTGACCTTTCAACTCAGTGGGAAAACCAGACCTTATTGGGATTAGGCCGGTTTCCTCACGATGTTTTCCTTCACCGAAAAGCTAACGGTAAATATTCCGTACATAAGTCTCTCAGCTTGACAGCCGCATGCCTGAACCACTAGGATACCGTAGCTGTCAAAGCGGACCCCGGGCTCCTTTAGGGAAAAATCCAACGTCCTCTGCAACTTTACCGTTATGGATACACATCAAGGATTTGACAAACTCTTCTTTCAAAATATCTGAACCCTTGTCATTTTCCCCAACTAGATATTCCTCATCTATGCAATCGTCATCCAAACCATGCCCCTTGTAAAGTTGTTCAATGTGTCGTTTCTATCTCTCTAAAATATCGCTATTGTTTATTAGTGTGCCCCCTGTTAAGCCAGAATAGTTGTACTCTTTGTAGTGTGCAACCCCCTTTTAACTAACACTAGACTAGGCGAAATAAGCTATGTACCAAAAAAAGACAGGAGTCTGCTCCTCAGCAAGCGAACGAGCGCTCCATTCCCCATAGATTGTAATTAGTTGTAAGTAGGATAAGGCAATACTAAACAACATTTTAAGTTTATATAAATTTATTCTGTACATACACACTAACAAACATACAGCACACACTACTTGACATTTATACAGATCTCTCAGACAAACATAAGTAGATCATAAGTAGCTGACACACCCACAGGCTGAATACGAGTACACCATCACCTTGCTGGACAGAATGTAACAAAATAACTAGGGAAATAAACACCTTTCTATTCTATTATATTGTAGTGTGCATTTTATCTAAAAACCTTATTGTATTATATCTTTCCTTTTTTGTATAAATAGTCATACTTTATTCTTAACTAGCTTCCGCCCGCGACTTCGTCTGCGTGGATCCGGGATAAAAACTATCCTATATTTGAATCCAGGCTATAAAAATTATAATATTCGTGCAAAATTTCATCCAAATCAGTTCAGCCGTTTAAGCGTGGTTGAGTAACAAATATCCAAACATCCAAACTTTCGCATTTATAATATTAGTAGGATAAAAAAATACAAGTCAAAATTATCAGTACGTATTAAAATAATTACATTATTTTAGGTTTAAAAACACTTCAAAACTATCGAACGACTACTCAACAGGACATGATTTGAGTTTATTTTTGGAACAGACAAGACTAGGTGCGTCTATTATGCTTATTGGAAATTTATTACATACTTACTTAGCTTTTGCCCGCGTACTAAGCGGAATTTTTAATCGTCTACAAAAAAGGAGGTTGTCAGTTTAACCCGTATTTTCCGATTGAATTGCAACATGGCACAAATACTTTCAAGAATTTTCATGTCCACAATATTAAATTTCAAAATCGATGCCATTTTCGTAATGAATGAAAATTCGTAAATAATGAGATGGTATTTCACGCCCGCCATGTTGGATTTTAAAATCGTTGTTGTTTTCCTAATCAGCGACCCGATAAACTATAGAAACTATACCCATGTTGATTTTCAGACTGTGTCACCACATTTCCCCCTTTTAGGGGTTGAATTTTCAAAAAACCTGAAACACTTAATTTCTCATGTATCGTTAGGAATACTGCTGTGAGGTTTCGAATGAAATAGTCTAACTAATCTTGTTTCCCCATACAAACTTTGGACCCCCATTTCACCCCCTTAGGGGTGAGTTTTGAAAAATCCTTTCTTAGTGCACCCCTAGACTTTATAAGGAACCTACGTGCCAAATTTGGAATCTCTAGAACCAGCGGTTGGTGCTGTGCGGTGGTATGTTTTATTAGGGTTCCGTACCCAACGGGTAAAAACGGGACCCTATTACTAAGACTTTGTTGTCCGTCCGTCTGTCTGTCACCAGGCTGTATCTCAAGAACCGCTAGAGAGTTGAAATTTTCACAGATTATGTATTTCTGTTGCCGCTATAACAACAAATACTAAAAAACCAGCCAAGTGCGAGTCGGACTGGGGCTCCCATACGACAGATATGATTTTCTTGCCGTTTTTATAGATAATGGTACGGAACCCTTCGTGCGCGAGTCCGACTCGCACTTGGCCGGTTTATATTTAGATAGAACGACGCCATTACGTGTGTGGTAATACGAGTATACCTATACATATTTATCTATCTGTTCACAAACGTCTAGTTCTAGTGTACCCTTTTGCTTACATTCCTTACATTTAGTTGTAATTTTATTGTCATTCTTTTACAGTTTGCATACCTACTTCTATCATCAGTTTTCTTACTTGTACATAGTGATTTTGAATTCGTGATCAGAAGTCGAAAAATATTAATAACCAGCCAAAACAGATTTCAATGGATGAGGTCTCATGCAATTACATCACTGTTTCCTTAATTAAACTTAATAAAACTATATGATAGTGTTAACATTAATCAAGCCTTTAAAACGATATGAAAAAAGCGATAGTATAACGATATAAATAACGATATGTTTAAAATTTCTATAGAAAAGTCAGCAAATAACTGAATTATATCGTTATAATATCGCTGTTTTTATTACGTTTTAAAGGCCTGACATTAATATCTTCGGAATTTATGGTCACCCCACATTTCTTGAAGTTAAGTAGATACGTTCAGCGCTTTGGCGGGAAAATTTTATAGGTCTTACGTCAATAATCACTAACATCTAAATGACAGTTTATTATTCTTAATTTAATAATTGGACACAAGAGTTTTTTGGTTGGTTTATTATACTAATTTTTCAAGGTTTCAGTTTCTAGATTTAACTGCCGTTTGACAATGAGTTTTAATTAAGTAATTCCTAATTCAGTATTATTCAAGAAAAAAGAACGTTAGTTTAAGGTAACTGTGACTTAATCGTGTTTGGCATCAAGTACTGAATAAGAAAAACTGGTTCCTGATCACGAATAATAAAAAAAACACCGTGTATATTACCTATTGCTTCATTATTGCGATGTCATGCTGACTTGCATTGATAAGATTGAACCATAATACAATATTTAGGCTTCAATTGAACATGCCAGATATAAATCTATTCATCTTGATAAATAATTATTTAGTATAAGTCCCTGCATGATAAGCATCTTAGGCTCGGTCAGCACTCAGCTCTTAGTTTAGATACATATATTTGTGTGCAGGTCCACTCCACATTATTATTAAAGCACTTTGCACACGGTACTTTTCTGATGAATTATTAATTGCCATACATGAAAATGAAAAATATTATCTATATTTGTACGAACCCCAGAAAACTACCAAGATTGAGACACGCAATACAAATTCGCAGTATAAAAATATTCCAGTTAATAAGCACAGGTACGAAATGCATTTTTTAATTATTATCCTATCCCATTATGATTGCGTTCCAATAAAAGTACAGACGACGGTTTCATAATTCTTTAAATACCTGTCTGTACTATAAGCATTGTTACCATTCATCATCATCATCATCATATCAGCCGACATCCACTGCTGGACATAGGCCTCCCCCAAAGAGTGCCAAAGTGACCGGTCCTGCGCCACCCGCATCCAGCGGACTTCCGCGACCTTACCAATTACCATTGCCTACTCATAAAACTCGAAACATCCAATATTACATAGTCAGGATGTTTTTAAAACAGAACGAATATATTATACTCATTCTTATACAATTCAACCTACAAATATACAAACTTTCAAATACGTGTATTTGCTTACACAAACAAGAAAGTTAGCGAACAATATAAAAGTAATGGGATAGAGTGAGACGACGTACACAGTCGTGAGTGCGAGTAGGACGGAGTTATTCAAATTGAGGGTACATATTTCTACATAGGTAACAAATAGCTAGTAACGAATTGTATGGACATTCCTGATTGAATATTTCAGATAAAAATTTCCATTACGTTTATCGCATAATTATCTTTTGTGTTCATAATACACAAGTTATTAGGCTTTGGAGAATTGACACAGGGTAAAGGGTTATTTTAATAGGAGGATGCGTAATAATAGTTTTTTTTCTATTCACTAAATGAATTGAAGGAAATTATATCAATAGTTTAACAATTTAATGAAATACCATTCTAGAATTTGGATACAATGGGTATGTTTAGTTGGTTGATGCGGAATAAGAAAAGATTGAATTTAAGAGGGCGTTACAGTGCACACTAGCGCCATTGGTAAATAATTATTTAAATTTAACGATAGATATTTAAAAAAGAAGGCCACTACACACTGTATTTTGTATTTAAGTGTCTTGTGAATACATCAAACTAATTTTTATGTCGCTGGATTCGTCAATCTATGAGTCCAAAGTTAACACGGCCGTTTTTCTTTTTAGTTCATAGATCGACGAATCCAGCAACATAAAAACTAGTTTGATGTATTCACAAGACACTTAAATACAAAATACAAGGTGTAGTGGCCTCCTTTTTTAAATATCTATCGTTAAATTTATATAATCTCAATTATTTACCAGTGGCGCTAGAGAGCACTGTAACGCCCTCTTAAGAATCATACAGACAAAGCATATAATTGGGTATCTACTACCTACTAAAAGTATTGATAACAGTACAGCACTGTATATTATTTTCGTGTAACGTATAAGTCTCGTTAAAATGTCGCTGACGCAAAGGCAGACATTCCCATGTTATGATTATTGAACAAAAAGTTGAAAAGTTGAAGAGAGTTGCTTGCAGGAGCAACTTTAAGAACAGGTATTTACAGTGTTTGAATATGTAGGTTGTGCAGGTAGTTTGAGATTATTTTCTGTTATTTAAATTATGCATGCCAAGATTGTTGGGACTGAGCTGCAAGCTATCAACGACGTCATAATAGGTGATAGTGACACGACCACAAGACATGGTCGTGAGCTGCGAATTGTATATATATATATTATCATATATATTATGAGCCGCAATATGTATAGATATTTAAGAACTTATGTAACCATGTATTCATTATGAATAAAACATTCATTCATTCATTCATTCATACCACTAGCGCTATTATACTGACAGCAGAGGGCCGAAAATGTAGAATCTGGATGGGTTTCTGACGGGGCAGTATGCGGGAAACCGGCCATTGTACTGTGGCACGGAAGGAAAATGGGGAAATCACCGAACTAATAAAGGAGTATGACGTCGGCTGATGAAGAACTCTTAAAGTCATGGGATGCGATGATCATGCCAAGAGTGGGAATAGGAAGTAATTGTTAAACTTAGTACCTATACTTAGTAGTCATATAGCAGCTTAAATCGTTAGTTTACTACTTGCACTTAACCTAATTCACGTAGTAAATTAGATTTATTACATTAGGTTATTGTGCCTGGAAAGTATTATTAAGGGCTCGTTTTATACATTTTGCCGAGATCGATGTGCAGAACTTGCGCATTCCATATAAATTGTAACGAAGTATAATAAAATATATTTTCCCTTAACTTGTAATTAATCAACATATTACTTTAAACTTGCTAATGCACATTATTTATTTGTATCGTAAGTATACCAATTTCAAAAGCGCGTCAGCTGGCGACATCTATCATTTGTAGACTGAAGCGCAGCTACAACTACGTAGGTAACCGATTAGAAAGTTCTTTAGTATCCGGTGGTCGGATGAACCCTGTGTTGTTCAGTTTGTCGGTTTGCCACTAGATGGGGTGGTTTAGCTTATCAATATATTCCCTTTTTTCATTTTCATTTAATTTATTCTTTGATAAAACCTAGTTTCACATATCAGTTTTTATAGGGTCAAGATTTTAAATAACATACATAATATTATCATTATCACATTAAGGTAAGTATGTCTCAGTATACACAGCACGTTTGTCAATAAGATTTAGTTATTATTATTTGTCAAGTTATTTAGGATTCCTGACGTATAACCTGACGGAGTCGAATCCGACTCAGCCGAGTCGGATTCGACGATTGACCTCTTTCTCGAAGTTGGACCTACCTAACTGGACAGTCTGTCCTAGGTATACATAATCGTCTACAACTTCGAGCGTAAAGTGTCCGACTGTAATGGGAGTTGGTATTGGTACTACATGGGCATTTGACATGACCTTCGTCTTATCCATGTTCATTCTTAGACCAACTCGCTCGGAAGCTTTACTGAGGTCATCGAGCATCGTACTTAAGTCCTCCATGGTCTCAGCCAAGACTACGATGTCGTCAGCAAACCGAAGGTGAGTGATGTACTCGCCGTTGATGTTGATGCCTATCCTTCTCCAGTCCAGAGTCTTGAAAACATCCTCCAGTGCAGCGGTGAACAGTTTTGGAGAAATAACATCTCCTTGCCTGACTCCCCGCTGCAGCGGAATAGGTTTCGAGTTCCGGTCCTGGAGTCGAACTGACATAGTGGCGTTCTCGTACAAACACTTCAGCACTTCGATATAGCGGTAGTCAACTTGGCACCGCTGGAGAGACTGTAGTACAGCCCAGGTTTCGACCGAATCGAAGGCTTTCTCGTAGTCCACGAACGCTAAGCAGAGGGGCAGGTTATACTCCTCAGTCTTCTGTATAACCTGAAGAGGTCAATCGTCGAATCCGACTCGGCTGGGCAGCGTTCGGGAAGCTCCGGCACATCTTTTCGTCCAATATCCCGCAGTGTCTCAAGACGAGAGTCTTTGACCAGTGTGTGTTGCCAGTGATGACATATGGCACTGAAACTTGGTCGTTTACTATGGGCCTCATAAGAAGGCTCAAAGTCACCCAAAGGGCAATGGAGAGGGCTATGTTAGGAGTTTCTCTGCGTGATCGCATCAGAAATGAGGTTATCCGCAGCAGAACCAAGGTAACCGATATAGCCCTCCGAATTGCTAAACTTAAGTGGCAGTGGGCGGGGCACATTGCACGTAGAACCGATGGCCGTTGGGGCGGAAAGGTTCTCGAGTGGCGACCACGTACCGGAAGGCGCGGCGTGGGTAGGCCCCCCACAAGGTGGACTGATGACCTGGTAAAGGTCGCGGGAGTCCGCTGGATGCGGGTGGCGCAGGACCGGTCAATTTGGAACTCTCTGGGGGAGGCCTATGTCCAGCAGTGGACGTCTTTCGGCTGATATGATTAGGATTCACCAAAATACTAAAATTCACGGACGGTACGATAACGCTGCAAAATACAGTACCGAGCTGATAATTCTGTACGCCCTCATTCGCCTCACCTCACCCGCCACCGTCACGCCTAAAGAAAATAGACCTCTGCCCCTTTATTCTGTTACTTGTTTTAAACTCACCTTGTGGTGAGCGCACCCACAAACATATCTCGACTCCGCTATTGGTAGTAGTAGTAAGCGTAGGTAGAGGTCTAGTTTCGTTAGGCGTGACGGGTGGGGTGAGGTGAAACGCATGTGCTCGTAAATAAATAAATAAAGAAATATTAGGGGACATTCTTACACGAATCGAACTAGCCCTATTGTACGCTCAATAAGGCTTGTGTTATAGGTACTAGACGACGATATATACAGGGTGGAAAGATATGTCGGGCCCTGGAGGGAAACTACCTTAAATCCATAAGGTGGCTCATTTTACTTAAAAGAGACATTCCTTTATTTTTAAAAAGAAACAAAACTCCATTCAAAGATTTTCTAAAACTCGCTCGCATCGCCCGGGACTTGAACCAATTAAAATAAAATAAAACAAACACTCCCTATTTTATTATACTAATCGATAGTATTATTATTCAGGATAAAATTTCTCTAACAAACATTTGGTCTTAAAAATAAAAATGATCGTTAAATCTAACATTAACTTTATTTTACTATCAATTTGTTACTTTTAATAATTTTACTGATAAATTGTCCGAAATGAGCCCCCTCGTTCCGGCTACACAAAATTAGTCGCCGTTGAAATTCATTTCTTGTAGCCTTCAGCAAAGTGTTGTGGTGTATGCCCCTAATAACATTTTCTACCGCAACTCTTAGCTCTTGAATGGTTTCATAGCAAGTTTCATAAATAACATCTTTTACATGACCCCATAAAAAGAAGTCCATGGGCGTCAGGTTTGGACTTCGTGCAGGCCATCTAATCGTCCCGTTTTTTCAACCCCTTCTCACCACCCGATATTTTTTTTTTTTGGTTTCACAGGGTTTACAGAGCAACTGTTTGAAAAAAAAAATTAAAGTCGCTGAGACCACATTTTTTTTTTTTTTTTTCCCCACCCCACTACACCCGCACCCACCGCCCGCGGCCTGCCAGCACGAAGATTATAGGAAAAGGTTGTTCAGGGAAGTATAGCTAACGGAGTTTCAATACAGCTGAAGCTTTGGTCGCTAGCTCTTATACCTGTGTCTCCAATGCATATAAAATACAATATCTCGGCCATTTATGATTATTAAGTCCTGGGTCGTTTTGAATATCTCGGCTATTTTTGATTGTAGAGAAAAGGATTTTTAGATAAAATAATATTCGGCACAAACAAGAGTTATGAAAATCGCCATTTAGGGTAAACGTAAACAAACAATTATTATGAAAAATTAAATTATACAAATTGAGTTTAGACAAACAATGTGATGAAACAGGAGCGATTAGTAGTTCAGGCGGTGGACGGAGGTGAGAAATAATGCAGAAGTTCATGAATTTTTGACTCCATTTACTGAATTAATTTTACATAATTATAAAACGTATGCGTTCGGTAGATGTAGCAATGAGAGTGGGGCGCGGTCCCGTCCGCGCTGGCTGGTTGCTGACGCATGTGAGTGTGTGTGTGCCTGTGCTTGCATAGCACACATACGCTGGGCGTTAACACAATGCTAAAAGCAAATTATACTAAAAGTTGTCAGAGAAACTGAAATTAGACAAAACGTTATTAGGCCAAACAAGGGAATCACAGATAACGATACTTACGATATCTAAGGGATTCCCCTAGAATGGAGTTGTGGCTCAGTGGGCGTAGCATGGTTGCCATTTTATCAATTAGGTACCTATCGTTGTGGATAAGAATCTGTCATTCTTGCACTCGCATACTTGTCAGAACGTGACGGACGTCTTCGTTACCGCTGTGGGATAAGTGGTAAAATGGCAACCATGCTACGCCCGCAGATCTCGTTTGTTGGCTGATGAATGATAATGATACTATTTACAAGGAAAGTGCTATTAATACATAAATAGTACGTACTACACAACACAAGCAATTTATTGCTGCTATTTCCCGGATACATGCCTGTTAAAATTGTAATTGTGAAGCTTTTAAACATTCAATATTGCTATTGCGTGCTTGCAGGCGCAAAAAAGCACACAGGCATTAAGACGACGATTGAAAAAGTTGCACCGATAAATATAATTACGTAGGTATAACTAAATATATGCTTATTGAAGTAAATTTAAATGATATAACTATTTACCTACTGAACTGGTAGACCTACCCCATGTCACTTGAGAGAGATCCATCTTAGGTCCGCTATTATTTCTTATTTACATAAATAATTATGTACACCAAGTGGGCCTAAGGGGGGATATTACGCTATACGCTGATGACACAATCCTATTTTATTTTGGTAATACGATCACACTTTTGAAACCACTCATTTAGTAGATTGAGCTCAAAGTGACCTCAATCTACTAGGACATTATATGGGAAAAAAATATAATATACGAAGGAGCTCAAATATACAACAAACTACCAAAAGATGTCAAAGATGCCAAATCAATGAAAATTTTCAAAAGAGCACTAAAACATCACGTAATAAATAATATAACTAGGTAGGCCGTCTGCTTGTTTGCCACGCAATAACATATCTTACAGTCCAGAAATTAAATAAGTAAATTAATAAAATGCGTCTTCAAAGGCTCTTCCAATAATATACATACATACATATTATATATATATATTTAAATGCACCGAATTTGATTAAATCTATAAGTAAAACATACTTTGCTGGTCAAGTTAAACCACGGATATATGTAATGTACCCCATCAATAACCAGTGGTCACACATGTAGTTCGGTTTAACTGGCCTCCACGCACAGCATTACATTGTTGCATGCGCTTGCTGCCAAGCGCCGCTGTACTTAAGTCGGCGACCATTTTTGCATGCTACCCTCTCCTAATTAGATCTAAGCAAAATTAAAATTATTGTTTTCTCAGTAAGTGATTTATGTAAATCTTTTTGAGAAATAAATGTCTTAAACCATAAACCATAAAATTGTAATTGTGAAGCTTTTAAACATTCAATATTGCTATTGCGTGCTTGCAGGCGCAAAAAAGCACACAGGCATTAAGACGACGATTGAAAAAGTTGCACCGATAAATATAATTACGTAGGTATAACTAAATATATGCTTATTGAAGTAAATTTAAATGATATAACTATTTACCTACTGAACTGGTATACCTACCCCATGTCACTTGAGAGAGATCCATCTTAGGTCCGCTATTATTTCTTATTTACATAAATAATTATGTACACCAAGTGGGCCTAAGGGGGGATATTACGATATACGCTGATGACACAATCCTATTTTATTTTGGTTATACGATCACACTTTTGAAACCACTCATTTAGTAGATTGAGCTCAAAGTGATCTCAATCTACTAAATGAGTGGTTTCAAAATAACTTATTACATAATCTTCTTGACAAAAAACAAGAAAATAACAGAGTATGATCCTTTAAAAATAGACAATCATATAATTAAACATGTAGATAAAGAAAAATACCTTGGCCTAATCTTAAATAAAAATCTGAATTGGAAACCGCACATAAGTAGAATAATTTAAGTCAAAAATAACCTCATTAATAGGAGTACTACGTGATATTGCTAGATTTCTTCCACAACAAGTGCGGTATACAATACAATATATAACGCGTTGGTTAAACGCACGGCTGTTAAAAGTAATCTTAAAGCAATACAAATAACTCAAAATAAATTAATCAAAACTCTATTTCAAAACAACTACCTAACATCGTCCAACAAAATATATAAAGAAACAAAATGATAAAACATCGTACATACCTATACAATACCTGTATTTTAGTTCGTAAAATATTTAAAAAAAACACTCACTCAAATAAAGTTTACGAAAAAGAAAACCAAGCAAAAACCCAGCATCAAAATGCGAACGATCTAATTTGGCGTAGACCACGAACATACTATGCGAAAAAATGCTTGTTGTATGAAGATGCTTAGCTGTACAACAAGCTCCCTAAACACAAAGAATACCAAGTCAGTGTATAGTTTAAAAAAACCGGACAAGTGCGGGTTCAACTCGCGTGGTGAGGGTTCCGTAAAATTCCTATTCTCTAAGCATTAGGCGCTCCATACAAAATACACAAAAATATTGAGAATTTTCCCGTTACTTTGAATTCTCAAACTTCTTATAGGTTTTCCTGTAATCTTTAGGCAAAGAACTATTTTCCATATTTTTTTCAGAATTTTAAGCCTAGTAGTTTCGGAGATAAGGAGGGGGGGGGGGGATGGTCAATTTTCGTCTTATTTCCAAAATTACTTCAAATATATTTTTGCTAAAATTATAAAAAAAAAATCTGAGATGCTTACAACAACCCCTTTCCTTTGATATGTCACACAATACAGTTTGCGAAACTTTTTTTTTAATTTTCCAGTTTACCCCCCCAAAGGGGGCCCCCTTGTTCAGAATTCATTAATTTACTTTACGTGTCCATCTTTGGGTTACCAATTTACATATGTGTACCAAATTTCATCTCAATCGGTCCAGTAGTTTCGGAGCAAATCGGCTGTGACAGACGGACAGACAGAAAACCGAGAATCCTATTCCTATAAGGGTTCCGTTTTTTCCTTTTGAGGTACCGGAACCGGAACCCTAAAAATGCTCAAAAAACATATAAGTACTAAATATTAACACAGAAGGAAATATACGAAGAATACGTATTATACGTATAATGATTTAAACTTTCACGAACGCATTTTCTAGACAAAACGAGACTTAATCGCTTTAAACTATATCATATCATAATCTATTTACATAGATGTTTCGAACGTGTCGTAACTTAATAATAATAAAAAAAACATACCTACTAGACTTTCACACGGGATTCGTTGGCATAATTTTTTTAACTATTATAGTTTCGCATAATTTATTTGGCATCATTTGTATTGGCATAATAGTATTAATTAAATTTGTAATTTGTATTGGTAACAATCGTATCCCTGCTGGGGCGAGTTAGACGGAGCGCCAACAGCATTCTAAGTGTGTTTGCCAATAAATTTGACAGCTCAATTTTTAAGCATTGGGTTGGGCTTATTAAAGGGTAGCCCTAAACTGTCCCGACTGAAAATTAGTATTTAATTTAATTAGTCACATGTATACTTTACTTACTAACTTAGTTTTAATAATATTTTGTCTTTCATGTTACTTTACTAAAAACTATGGAGTCCTGTACGTGTTTCGAAATAAAGATTTTATTATTATTTTCTTTATTTATATGTCGTCTTAAGTTAGGTTTGTACAATAATTATATAGAAAGTAAAATATAAAACAATACATACAAAATATAAAAACCTAACCTAGGGTGCCACCGGCAGCAAGGCGGGGCCTAAGCTACCGGTGGTCAGGGCGACAGAGACAGGAACCTCCTGACTATCCAGGAGTACCGCCTTCTGTATCTGACCCTTGATCCATCTAGCGAGTCTCTTGAGGTGATGGTCGAGACTCTTCGCTATTAAACCGTTCGCCGAAACTACTATCGGGACGATGATCGTCGAGTCAACATCCCAAATGGCGGTTACCTCGTGAGCCAGGTCTAGGTGCTTGCTGGCTTTGTCCTTCTCGGCCTTCACGAGGTTCTCGTCATGGGGGATGGTGATGTCGACGAGCACTGCCTGGCGTTTCGATCGATCTGTCAGCACGATATCAGACCTATTGGCAAGAATAGTCCTGTCCGTGATGACAGATCGATCCCAATAGAGCGTGCACGACCATTTTAGAGAACTGGCGCAGGTGTGTACTTATAGTAAGGCATTTCGGAGACCACAAGACCGTATAACAGAGCAAATTGCTGGTGAATAATTCTGGCTACAAGGTTATGTCTGTGCAAGTACTCGCCGTTAGCAAGATGACCACAACCGGAGATAATATGCCTGAGTGACTCCCCGGGACGGCGGCATGCCCGAAAAATGTCGACCGTACCGTCCTTCGGGATATACCTCCGGTATTTGTTCGTCATGATAACTTGTCCGCAATTGCACAGACAAAACCTTCGGTTTCCCCGAAGAGATCCCCAAAACGTAGCCAGTTATTATTATTATTATTAGTACTGTCGCATAGTAATACTTTGGCCTACTACTTTTTTGGCATAGTACGCTTTTAGGATAATTTGTATTCGACTAATACACATTATGCATATTATTGTATGGGCTAATAATTATTTGTCATATCTGTCACTAACCATAATTTCAGTTTTCTAGATGAATAAAACACAGGGTCGTTGTTACCATGCATTTATTATTTATTTTTAAATCATTTAATACCCTTATTACTAACAAGCCGCGTGTCTGTGCGGACGTAGCCTAAGGCAAACTCCGTGTAGGCACGACGACGAGAGAAGCGAGGAGGAGTGTTAGGTGTATCTACTGCGACTCTACGCGCGCTAGCCGAGCGCGCAAAGCGAGCGTGCCGCGGCAGCGGCCGGCGAAGCGCCAGAACCGACTATTTTTTTATTAATTTAGTTTTTTTTCCTCAGGGAAAGCGTTTTATTCATTAGGAAAAAGAAAATTATGAGTTGAAGTATGTTCTTAGTTATGATATTAGGACTAACAAAATTATGATGTATGTCCATTATATAGTTGTACCTACAACAACAAGAATAAATTGGGTACTATAAGGTTTGATTTAGATTTAGATTTTTTAGGACAATACTTTTATGCCTGTTATAATGATGCCAAGTAATTATTATAATTTTTTGTATTCAAGCTATCTGATGGTAGTCATTGTGATGATTATGCTTTCTATATTTATGTTTTTCAATTTTATGCCCAAAAATTTATGCCTTAAGATGATTAGGCTTAACGTAAATTCGGCGAAAACAATTACGCGTAGCACTAAAATGCTAAAAAAAATTATGCAATCCAATAGGGAACCCTTTCACATAGCAACAAATATAAAATAAAAATACCATAATAATGATATCATAAGGCGTCCAGATTTCTGGTGCAATCAGTCAACGTAAGGCAGCTTGTGGCGGGCTGTTAGGGAGTAGCGACCCTACATACCTGAGTGCTCCTGGGGGTGTCCTGTGGCCAGGCTGAGCCGACCGGGTGGATGGTTGGACAGGCCCCCCACCTCTGGCTTGCCTTATCCGGCCGTCCAGAGTGGAGTCGCAAGAGGGTAGATGTGGACACCTAAGTGGCGAGTTGGCTATATGTTTAAAGTCCAGTGCCACCTCTCTACCCCCCCAGCTCTCTGACCGGTGTTGCCCTTAGGCCATTTTTTAATGTCGCTATTAATAGGTGCCCACCTAGCAGTTGGCGAGTCTTCTGCCAGAGATAAAAAATGAAATAGTTTTATTAGGCAGGCGTCCGATCATCCGATGTTTCATCCAATAACCCAGCCACTAGTCCATCATTTTCACCCAATAACCCGTTTTATTTAGATTCCATCAACCAGTAATAGTCCCTATACACCCCAGCGGGTCTCTGTGTGCGTCCCATGACACGGGCAGGGACAGCATCCGCTCGGAGTACTCCTTGCATTCCATTAAATTGTCAAAATTGTCTACGTGTTGGCTCAGTTGGTACTTTGTAGGTATTTAGCCCCACGCACGCCTCCCAAAGGTCCGGGACATCATGTCCCGTGAGCGGGAAAGACATATCATTATACCAGGTGAGCAATCCAAATGGGTCAGTATGGCGGTTTTGGAAACCATAACAGATAGCGAAATCTTGGCTTAGGAACCATGACGTTGATTTTAGTAAAAAGAAAAACTGCATTCATATACTTACAAAAATACGTGTACTCGGCCCAGGAATCGAACCTGGACTTTTTGAAAAATTAAATTTCGTTGTTTAAAAACAATGCATTTTATTAGTTTTAGATATCATGTTTCTTAGTAACATTTACTATTTAAGAGCTACATAACCGATATTCAAAGGAAAATAACGAAATTTAATTTTTCAAAAAGTCCAGGTTCGATTCCTGGGCCGAGTAGGTACACGTATTTTTGTAAGTATATGAATGCAGTTTTTCTTTTTACTAAAATCAACGTCATGGTTCCTAAGCCAAGATTTCGCTATCTGTTATGGTTTCCAAAACCGCCATACTGACCCATTTGGATTGCTCACCCTGTATATCTATCACCTAATGACAAAACGAAATACCTACAAAGCAAATACGCTATGCGACTTCTATAGTCTACGTAACCCAATGATTTCGTTATCTTGTTTACAACTCGGCGCACGGATCTTCTAGCTGTGTTAGCAATATGTACCTACGGAATGCTTTGCAATGCAGAATTACCCTCTTTTTACACTTTCTAACATATGTTTAATTTTAAGTTCTCATAATGAATTGTAAAATTCTTGTTCTCAAACTTGCAATGAAAGGTTGACATGATTTACTTCAAATTAGGTCCGGAAATACTACGTATCCGGTGCAATGAGTGAAGATGATATGTAAAGGAATTTCATACAACCTTACACACCTAAACCTGCAAAGTCTTTTGTTAATAAACGTCAAATTGTAATTGTGACACAGGCACAACGTCTTGGCATTCCAACCATCAAAAAAAAAACATTAGAACTAATGTACCTAAATGTCACCGGGAAAAGTTTGGCGCGTAAATTGAAAAAGTTTTCTTTTCTTGTTGGCCGGATTTCTCAATAGTTCGTAATTATTTACAAACTTTCTAATAAAAGAAATCTATCTCGAAATGAGTTCGGACGAAAGTGACATGGAATTAAATAAGCTATTGTTTTCCTATGATTTCATTACCCTAAAACATCAGAGGGGCTACTGCTAAACGAAAACGATCTTCGATCGTGTATCTCCGTCTCTGTTGCTCGAATTTGCAAGTGCGAGAGAGGGAGATACACAAACGAAGTTCGTTTTCGTTTCGCGGTAGCCCTTCAGTTCAGACAAATAACTATTGCGTTTAATAACACGTAACAGCACGTAAGTGATCCGCTTCCGGTAGGCTATGGTGTCCCTCAGGGGAGCGTACTCGGTCCGACACTTTTTACACTGTATATAAATGATGTTCTGAACATTAACATCCCTAATGACAAGCTGATCTGCTACGCAGACGATACTGCACTAATTGTAAATGGGAAACCATGGGAGGAAACATACTGTCGGGCGGAGGGTGCGCTTGCGCGAGTAGCCTCGTGGCTGAAGAGTAATCTACTCACACTTAACATTGGTAAGACGAATTTCGTAGCCTTCTCAAAGACGATAGCCTCATCCCCGCCTGTAAATAGAACTATGAAATTCCACTCCTGTGTATGTTACAGTTCTGCTTCGTCTTTTTGGCCCCTGAGCAACTGCGCTTGTCAAAAAATTGAAAGACACCACTACGTAAAATACTTAGGTATTCTTTTTGACCAACATCTCTCCTTCAAGCAACACCTGTCCGCGCTTGCCGCCAGAGTTAGGAAACTGATCTACGTGATGAAGCGAATTCGTGACTGCGCTGATCTTGTTGTTCTCCGCCTGGTATATCATGCCCTATGTCAATCTATCCTACAGTACGGAGTGGCTGTCTGGGGCAGCGCTGCCAAGTGCTTCATGCTCGAGGTGGAGCGCGCTCAGAGGGTGGTTATAAAGGTAATGCTGAAAAAACCGTTTCAATACCCCACTGACACGCTCTACCGTGAATGTAAACTGCTGCGAGTGAGACGGCTTTACATCATGAAAGCATTTCCCCGGACCCAATCATGCCTACTGAAATCGCCAAATTACAAGGAACTCTTGAGCAAGCGTATTTTCAAGGCGCCCCTGCCGCCGCTTAGATCAGCATTGGCCAGGAAAAGTCCTGCATTTTCTCATCCCCACATCTACAATAACATTTGCAATAATCTTAATATTAAAACGTTACCCGTGTTTAAAGCCAAATGTGTAGTGAAGAACTGGTTACTAACGCTTTCATATTCTCTGACTGAAAACCTAATATAACCAAACCGAAACTGTTCTAGTCTTGTGGAACTCTCACACGCCCACACGCACACATACACACAAACACAGTCATATATACACACACACACACACATCAAACCCACAGTCACTCACACATACGCACATACGCAAATAGTAATTTTAGTTTTAAATTGTAATGTTAATCTAATCTAATCTTAATTTTACTTTAAAAAAATATTTATAACAAACAACAGAGGTTAGTGTTTTGTACTGCAAAATGGTAATATATTAATTATTTCGTGTAAATCGCACTCGCAGACAGCCAAGATACAGGCTCAGCCTAGTTTGGCGTCTGGCGGACATAACGTTTATAATATTAAGTGTATTTTTGGTAAATAAATAATTTTAATTTAATTTAATGATTAAAAATTATAAGTCTTGTTTTCTTGCATTGGTGTAGTGCCTTCGCCTATATAGTTAGATATATATAAGTTCAAGTAACAGTAAACTAATACTTAATTTACGGAATAAGCGGAATAATAAATAGTACGAAATGTGGGAGTGGGACACAATTCTAGGTTATGATGTGACAGCACTTATACTATGAGAGAAAAGCACTATACAAATCTCGGCAAGAAACGGGGTTGCCGGCCGCGTATCCCTATCCTACTTGGCCTGCAACCCTTCGTTTCCCGGCCTCTATAGTAATGTACTAAATGAGAATAAATGATCTCTAAACCTAAAGCCTGCAACACACTGGCGCGGCCTGTGGTGGCGGTCAATAGTAAATTTGACAGCTAATGCCAAGTTTAATATTGACCACCGCGACCACTCCTTTCTGCGGCAGTTAAGTCTCCGTAAGTAGGTAAGTTAAAGTAGATTTTGTTTTATTCCAAACACATGTCAAAATGACTGGCAAAGACAAACGAAAACGTCAGTACAGTCTCTATGACGTAAATAACCAATAGATATGTTAAAAATGTTATAATGCATATTATTTTGAACATTTATTTATTTATTAGCTTTGCTGAGTTTGTTCCTCAATATTTATTTATTTTCTTTTATTTTTATTTAGTTACGCATTAATTAAGAAGGTAGATGTAGTAAAGCTGCAAACCTTTTTTGCAGAGATTTAGGCATATTAAGGGTTTCCTCTTTATACATATTATGTTCATCAAGAAATATGACAACTGTTTTCTTTCAGAAGAAACAACCCAACTTAGCACACAATCTTCGCCAAAGAAACACTCTCAAATTCACATGCATATTGCGCGCTATTCGGCAATAGTATTTTATACAATCTTTAGGTACACAATGAGGGCTCTTAAAGTCGAGTACCGTAGTACGAGTACGAGAATTTAAGAGCTAATTGTGTAACTATTGTATACTTACAATACTTTTTCTACGAGTCAACTGAAATAATTAAACAAACTTGGTAGGTATCTAATGAAAATCTAAGCCCTGCCGAAACGAAGCGCAAGAAGTGCCGGTTCAACGTCGTTGAATGTATTATCTTCTGTAGTCAAGGCGACGTGCTATTGGTCAAATTCATTATAGTTCAGTAAAGGCGCCACGTGATTGGTCGAATTTATTTTAGTTGTCTAAACAGTTGTGAATTTTTTTTCAGTTGAGTTGGGAGCTCCAATAAAAAAAGTATGTGAATTTAGTTTGGTGTACGAAGTCTTAATTCAAACATTAAAATCGACGAGCATAAAAAAGCATTTATTGCATGGCTATAAAATTATTCAATAAGCTGCCAATGTCAATGCAGATGTTACATATACTAATATTTTCCGGAACACGATACGAAAATGACTAAAAAATAAATGCTATTATGACATTCATGAATATTTAAATGACAATAAACTAATTTAATGCATAGGTATTATTACACTGTGAACAGTTATTTTATATTCATCAATTTTCACATTATACCAAGTCCTCATTGTAATTTCAGTATAATAAAATTGTGAATTAAGTACTTCTATAGATATTGTAAATTTATGTGTTGAGAAACTTGGTATGTACATAACCTCTGTTTCTACTTCAGACTGTTTAACATAAGACGCTGAAATAGGCTTGATATTTATATGTCTTATATGGGTGGATTGCAGAAAAATTGTACATAGTTAAGAACCTTAATCTAATCTAAGTACGCTTTAACTATTTTCCATTGTGTACGGCAATTACCCATACATTTTATATGGGTAACTTTAGGTACACAATGGAAAATAGTCAGAGATGGGCGTAATCAATTACTTTTGGAATTAATTACACCATTACATTCCAGTAATCGTGATTCCTCAGTAATCGATTACTTGGGTAGTCAGAATTACTGTAATACTAGTACTATGATTACATTTGTAATCCATTCCTTTGGAATCGGTATTGTAAACCATTACTGTAATCTTGATTCCCCAGTAATCAAGTACTTAAGTAATCTGAATTACTTTACTCTAATTCCAGACTAGATTACCTACTTCATTAGCAGACCTTATTTTATAATTTTGTCAATGTCATTCAAATCAACTTTTTTTCGGTTTACATGTCATTACGTCATAAACTAAGAAAATGTCATTTAAATTGTCACTTTGTTTGATAGTCCCTGGGCGACCGAGCTCTGCTCGTGTGAAAATACGGAGAAAACGAATTTTCCCCGACACGAGACCTAGGTAGATTGATTTCTCGCCCCCGTAAACCACTATATTCCAAATTTCATCGAAATCGTTAGAGCCGTTTCCGAGAACATGATTGCACATATACACAAATATTGCTTGTTTAATAGTATAGGATATCAGACAACGGCGGTCAAAGGGTTAAGCGTAAAAGGTAACGGACAGAATGAGGGATTAGCCGTGAGTCGCGGCTCGCCCGAGCCGAGCGTTGACGGCGTTTGGTGTGGTGGACGTTTGTTTTGTTCGGCCGCACGGCACCCGAGCGCAGCGTTGTCGTCCCCACATTACCAGCCCGGCGGATCCAGGATTTTGGTAGGGGGTGGGGACGGTGGGGGGTGTTGGGGAGGGGGGGGGGGGCACCCCCGCCCCATCTCCACCCGGACTCCTCCCGACCCCCCCCCCCCCCCCCCCCCCCCGCGATCCCCCCATTCACCCAGACTCACCCCCCCCCCTCCCGACTAAATTTCCTTCCCCCTTCGTTGACCCTACAACCCCCCCCCCCCCCCAAATGCAGTCCGGCTGGCCAGCTGTTCCTTCTATCTAAACTGTATTCGCGCGCGTGTTTGCTCAGACACACGCTCAAATTCGACCGAGCCAGACCAGACGCAGGCATGGCATGTCCACACGCCCGCCCGAGCCAGTCCACACGCTCAGGCTAGCCGCGCAGGTGAGCATGTGGACTGGCTCGGGCGAGCGTTCGTCTGGTGTGGACACGGATATTGACTGACCGACAGACCGACCCAACTCCCGCCCAAATCTATTGCTGACTTGATTACTACCAGATTACTTCTATATATAAAAGTAATCTGGAAGTAATCCAGTCAACAATTCCAGTACTTTGGAACCGATATTGATTCCCAATTACTAGTAATTGTAATATTTGTATACACGATTCCTGATTCCTTAACCCGGCGCGCATGAGGCAGGGTATCTCATACCCTGGTAGTATTAAAAAGTATTGGTATTTTCTAAATCTTCGACTGACGACACTAGCTCGCTCAGTAGCTGGAGGCAGGGGTGTGCGAAAGGGGATAATGGCGTGATCACAGTGTGGCGTGACACACTGGCCGGAATATTCGTGCACAAACCAGTCTCGGGTATGTCATACCCTGCCTCATTTTTGACGTATTTATTTTAAGTATACATTTTTTTATAATTTTAGTAAGTTTTTTTATTATTCGTAATTCTTTTTTATGATTTTATTGTATAGGTTTAAGACGCGTTTATTTATTTTAGTTAATATTGTTTTATTATTTAAGAACACTTAAATTCAAGAAAATCAACAAAAAATATTCAAAGCTATATCCGCCGGCAAATGGAAAAATAACTGGGTGAGCCTTTACCTAGACATGTAAATGTATCTGGATGGTATGTCGGATACCAGGACTGTCCATACATAAGGATATAAAAACCAAACATTCCTGCAACGCTTGCGGCAAGCCCATAATGTTTGTAGCATGCAAAATTGAAAAATTTCCGGATCTCAATGGTAGTAATTAGTCATATTTTTTACTTAAAATTTTTAATTACTCTATTTTAAGAAGAAAATCTCAGTATCTTTCAGTTTAAAGTTGATTTATATTTTAAATAGTTATTTTTTTGTTTTATTGTTGATTTTTTTAAACCCCTAAATTTTTGTTCTTATAATTACATAGTATAAGAAAAACATGAATAAATAAAAATAATTTCATAATTAAAACTTTTTTTCGATTTAATTCCATTAACTAATTAATTATTTAATTATACATTATCAAGAAAATAAAATAACATTAATAACAACTATATTATGGGGCATTAAATTTTGGGTATGTCATACCCTGCCACATGCTTGATGTAACTTTTTTTCACATCATGCTCGCCGGGTTAATATGTAATGGTAATTCACCGTTTCACTGGATTACATTACAAGTAATCTGACACCCAGTAGCGGATTACAAAGTAAAATCAAGTAATCGTGTAATCAGGAATCGATTACGAAATGCCCATCTCTGAAAATAGTAAAAGCATAGATTAGATTAAGGCCCTTAACTATGTAATTTTTTTTTGCATTCCACCCATATGGCAAAAATTAGAGTACTTTAAGTAAGGCAACGCCTAACACCTGTTCTTAACATCACCTGCTTTTAGACAAATAAAGGATTGATTATGATTAAAGAAAATACATTTATTCATTTGAATTATTTTATTTAAAACTCTCTTGCACAGTTGCACAGACAGCTAGATTGTAGCTTGGTAATAACTAATTAAACAAATAAAATATAGTTGAAATCAAATTATCTAATTTCCTGCAATCAGAATACAACTGTTTTGTTTTGGATAAGAAAACGGGTGTTTTTCGCGTGTGGAAATCCATCTCTTCATGATACACAACCAAATCTACAAATTTAAATAAATAAGAAGAAATATAACTACAACTTACATACACAGAAGAAGGTTTGTACGAATTAATGCAATCGTTATTTACATCTCTACATATAATTTCATTCCAAAAACGATCGCAAAGTCTATTCAACTTTCGTACCCGTCTCGATCTGTTACACATGAAAGATCATGTATTTAAGTCTACCAGCACTTTAATATCAAAAGTTATAAAAGATTCTACAATATGCTCGTTAACATCATATTGCAAAAAGTTCTTTACAAAACACTTTTAAAAATATTGGTCACTATTACTAAATAAGTGCTAGTAAAAACTGTGCACCTTCACGAATTAGAGAAAACAAGATCAGTCACGATGTCACTTTCTGTCAGACGTGGAGGCAGGAAAAGCGCTAGCCAAAGCTGCGCCGGCGCCGCGGCAGCGGCGCGCGCCGCGCGTCGACGGACGCTTTTCGCCCTATCAACTTGAAGTGGCTTCTTTTTTCTAACTTCTAAATTATAATAGTCACTGGTCTTAAAACATGGCTTAAGTACTATACACCTAAAATATATAAATTATTACAAATTAAGTAAGGCATTTACATCAGGGATCCTTATGATTTACTTCATATTTACACGATACTAGATCGCTTATTGTAACATCGTGTAAAAACAAAGATTTTGACTAAACTTATTTCGGTAAATTAAGTGTACAAGTAAAATGGTCAAGATTTCGGCGATCTAGTGACCCGCTCTACGAAGCTGGATGTATTTTGTCGATTGTATAATTATTATTATTTTCGACATCGAATCGCTTCGCTTTGGTCAGTTTACACATTCGAGTGTTATAATAAATTTTTTAAACTGTAATCATAAAGGCATAGTCGATTACAATTTAGCACTATCGTTTGGCACTGACTTTTGTTAATGAAAAGATAAATAATAATAATAACCGAAAACACTAACAATTCAGATTTAGAACAATCTAATTTAATATTTTAATCACAGTCAAGTATTATTGAGTTGTGCGTGCCATGACTTTATGAAAGTTAAAAGAAATTACCATATATGACACGAAATCTTATACTACTCCTTCCTTCGGGGATAATTTGAGCATTATTCTTGTGCATAGAAGAGTAGATGGAAATATTATCACATAGGTCCTTCACCCTAGTGATGTCGCAGGCGCATGAGTCCGCTCCCGGGGATATTTCACCTTCGTCGCTTAGAGGACACCGCCGCGGCGATCATCTGTCTGAGCATGGGCTCCGGCGTGCAAACCTTGGGATCGCACTTCATTTGACCGTCTCCTCCACATCTGAAATATAATTTAAAATCAGTATAAATAGTATGTTAACCGTACAGTCTCCTTCTAATATATGTAAGTATTTATTTTCACTTTTTACAATAAAATAAGGTGAAATATGGATATAATATCTTATTTTGTCGATTGCACCTGTATACCATTTGATGTTTAACAGTGAATTTTCGTTGAAGGAACCTGTCTAATCCCAATAAGGCCTAGTTTTCCCTTTGGGTTGGAAGGTGAGATGGCAGTCGCTTATGGCGCTGATGGCAGTTGGCAGTGCCTATGCCTAATCTTGGGATTAGGTGCCATTAGTGGACCATGGGCTCCTTTAGCACACAACCGGGGGAATAACGCTAGGAGGATGATGAGTGGTCATTTAATTTAATTCAAGTAAGTCCGGTAGGTATTTAATACACAGATATGCTGAAAGTATGATGAATTGTATTAATAACCTGATAAGTTACATATTAGAGAGAGCAGGGCATAGTATGTACAACGTCCAATAGTAATAACCAAGGACCGGAATTCTTCATAGCAAATATCAAACTGTCAGAGGGTTTGACCAAAGTGTTTTATCGACTATCGATAAATAAATGTCACTGTCATCACATTTAGAGCAATATATCGTGGATGAATCTTCTTTGTAACTAAGAGAAGAATCTTTCGTTATCCATTTGTTAATGGTTTTTCTCTTAGGATTTACCATTTTAGTAACACGGCACGGTAATTACTTACGACAATCAAGCGACGTAAATGACATACTCGTACGTGACGTGGGCATGATTTATTTTAATATGGAGATGCAGGTCGCTTATCAAAGAAGTCAAATGTTACAAAATAATAAGTCGATATGCGATAACATTCCGTAACATCGATAAGTGGAATTGTCGATAAAACAATTTGGTCATTCCCTCTGACAGTTTGATTTTTGCTATGAAGAATTCCGGTCCCTGGTAATAACAAAAAGGCACCAACATAATTTACGAAGATGCGTATTTAAATACTGGTATCTATTGTGTACGAGTATTTCCATTGGAATTTGTTGAAAAAGGGGCCAACGTAATTGAGTTACATTTTAAGTGTATTTAATGTTACACTTTGCTATTATTGCTATATTTTGTATGATATTTTTATTAATTAAAAATAAACTTACGTGCAATGTAAACATGGTCCTGATGATGCTCGCACGACTTCTCCCACTTTGTACGTGTGTCCCTTTATTTGACAGCCTCTTCTTTGCGCTGCGCCCTTGTAGGCGTGAGGTAGGAAGTGTGGTGGCAACGTCGTGGTCGTCGTTGTCGTTGTCGTCGTGACATTGAGAGTTGTCGCCATGGACACAGGGCATTCATATCGAGGACAACAAAATCCTTGGATAGGTTCTTCATGGCAACCATGAATAGGAGGAGGACAACTTTGTTGCAAGCAAATAATGTCACTTCTGAAGCAGAAGCAGAAATCACAGGGATCGTCTCTTGGTATTTGTTGCGCAGATACGTATACTTTTCCTCCATAACGGCAAGTACCAGGTCCGAAGGAGTCTTCTTCTCCATAATCAGGTTCCTGTCCGTAACCACTGGTTCCGCTGGGCGGGAAGTGGGTTTCTTCCTCAGGCTGTAATACCTCTTCCGTGGGTTGCACTTCATTGGCACCTGGTTTCGGTACTTCTGCTGTGTCAGGTTTTGGTTGTTCAGACTCAGCAGCCGGTTTTGGTTCTTCACCAGGTGTACCAAATTTGTCGAGTAACGGCGAAAAAGATGTAGGTTCTTCTTTGAGAGTAGTGGCTTTGGTTGTTGCATAGATAAATTCTTCTTCTGGCGTAATAGTTTCAGGTGGTTTTTGTGAAGTCACATCTACTTCTTTCTCGGTTTCAGCCTCAACGCTTGGAACTGAAGG
This sequence comes from Epinotia nisella, assembly GCA_932294315.1. NCBI lineage: Eukaryota > Metazoa > Arthropoda > Insecta > Lepidoptera > Tortricidae > Epinotia > Epinotia nisella. The sequence continues at coordinate 11,495,199 of OW028679.1, read as the reverse complement.
CTTTTCAGTTTCACTTTGTTCTTTATCTGTCATGGGTGCTGACGTAGAAATCTCGTTAGATTCATCGTCTTGCGGCTTTTTTGTACCAAGTGATTCAGGCGAAGGAGAAATCGTTGTGATTTCTTCAGATACAAGCGAAGACTCAGTATTTTTTTCAGCTATCGTTGTTTGTGTCAATTCTGGTACGGATTGATCCTTGTCGGATATTACATCGTCAGGCGATTTTTCGGGATCCGTACTCGGGACATGTTCAGTTACCTTTTCAATGGCGACTTCGGGTGTTGATGGTTCATATACCTTTAATGGTACGTCGGAAGGACTAACAGTTACGTCTTCGTCAGGGGATACAGTCTTATGCGTGTGTTCCTCTAATAATACTAAGTACGGTGTAGTTTCTGGAGAGTCTGATGTTTGTTCGGGTTCTTCGGAGATTTTCGTAGTTTTATCTTGGGGTTCTAATGTTTGGGGTGCTTTGGTAACAACCTCTTCTTCCTCAACTGGAGCACTTGTTGCGTCTGTTCGTCTTGATCCTTGTGGTCCAGTTTCCGGTGCATGTGTATGGTCTTGATTTTCTGTCACAGTTAATTCTGGTGCTATTTTTGTACTTGTTTCAGAGTCCATTAATTCCGGTGCCTTAGTCTCTGGTTCAATTGATCCTAGAGTAATAGGCGATACAGTCTTTGTGGGTTCAAAGAAAGGAGTTTCCGTATCCATTTCCTGTTCTTCTTGAGGTTTCTTCTCATCAGCCGCCATGCCTGTGCTTGGTCTATCTAAGTCACTATCTGAACCACTAGTCTTGTCCGGAGATTCAGTCACCAGCGACTCAGTGACCTTGGTAAATAATTCAACTGGTAATCCGCTTTCCGTAGGCTGTGATGTAACTGATTCAATACTCGACGATTTAGTCGAAGTAACAAATTCTTGCGGTGCAGATTGGCTATGGTCATCTAATTTAGTAGTCACCTTTAACGGTGTATCTGTGATTATTTCATTCTTTTCTGTAACTGCGGGTTTCTCTGTTTCAGCTTCATTTCCAGTAGCTTCAGTTTCTACAAGTTCCGGTGTCTTTGTAACTTCTCCAGTGTCTTGGTCTGGCGCTTCCGTTACGTCTTTGTCAGATTTAGTTGCTAGCATTTCTGGAGCAATTGAAGCCATCGTCATTGGAATATCAGGTATCTCGGTCGCTTCTTTTTGTGATTCTGTCGTGAATACTTCTGATATATCAGCTACAGTATTCTGAGACTCCGATAGTTCTGTTGGCACATTGTGTGCCTCAGTTGTAGTTTTTTCCGATGTTTCTTGTATCTCTGTAACTTCTTTTTGTAATTCTGTTTGTACTTCTGGAGCATTTGTTGTCGCATCTTGTCCTTCTGGGACGTTTGATACTCCCGCTTGCGACTCCGTGGAAGTTGTTGCGGGGGCTTTAAAAACATCTGGAATTTCAGAAGCGTCTGTGACGACTTGGATTTCTGGCATCTCTGTCTCTTTCTTTGGTTCTATTTCTGGTATTTCTGGGATGGTGGAACTCATAGCTTCCTGTACAGGAGATTCGGTTGTTTCGGTTGTTTCCTTCTTTGGTTCAGTTTCTGGTAGTTTTGGAGCAATTGTTGCAGAATCTTCAGGTTCTGGTGACTGTGTATACTTATCAGATTCTATAATTGATGTGTCTGGTATGCCCGTTACTGCCTCTTGTGCTGCTGGACCACTCATTACTTCTTTCTGAGATTCAGTTGCATTTTCGACCGGAGCATTGGTAGAAGTATCATCATGAGTTGGAGTTTCTGTGCCCTCTTTTTGGGGTTTCGTTACATATATTTCCGGATCATAGGTTGCTTTGTCCTGTACCATAGGACTGACTGTATCTTCCAAAGGAACATGTTCTGTAACAGGTACCGCCGGGATACTGGTAGTTAGATCTTGTGCGACAGAAGTTTCAGTTACATCCTTTTTGGGCTCTGTTTCTGGAATATTGGTGGCCGCATCATGAGCTTCCGGTACTATCGTGGTTTGTTCTTGTGGTTCAGTCGCCGATATTTTTGGTACGCTAGTCACCATATTTTGAGGTTCTTTTACACCTGCCTTGTCTGATTCAGTTGAAGATACATCTGAAACCTTTGTTACAGCATCATTTGAATATGGAGCTTCTGTTGGTTCTTTGTGGAACTCTGTTGAAGATATTACAGGAATGGTAGTGGTAGTATCGTGTATTTCGGTTGTATGTTTGTGAGGCTCCATCTCAGACTCTCCAGTTTTATCCATAGATTCTTTGTGAGGTTCTGTGTCCATGTTGGGGGTATCAGTGATCATATCATTTGACACTGGAGCGTCTGTAGTATGTTTGTAAGGTTGAGTTACAAGTAAGTCTGCATCTGTTACAGTATACTGCACATTCACTCCTTCGGTTACTGTTTCTTGGGATTCTGTTTCAGATATCTTGGTACCACTAGTAACGGTAGTTTGGATCGCTGGTGCTTCTGTTGCTTCCTTCTGGGCATCGGTTACAACTGTTTCTGGAGCATTTGTTGTAATAGTCTGTGAATCTGGGCCTTCAGTAACTTCCTTTTGCGATTCCGTTGGAGATAGTTCAGGATTTTGAGACGCATCATCTGGTTTAGATTCTGTTGTTTCTGATTGCGATAATTCTGGCATCTTCGTAACAGATTCTTGTTCTGATATTACTGTCACTTCTGATTCGTTTGAAGGTATCTCTGGAGCCACCGTTACATCGTCCTGTGGTGATGGTGCATCGGATGTATCCTTTTCAGGTGTAATTTCTTGTTCCTTTACTGCTGTATCTGCCAGGCTAGTACCAGTATCTTCAGTCGCAGGTTGATATGACTCTTTTACAATTGAAGATGGTTCAGTCGGATGTTCGTGAATTACTAATTCTGGTAGTTCAGTGGCATATGTATTTTCATTTGATTGATCCTGAGCAGGAGTAATGATTTCCACGCCTTCAGTGATTGATAGACCTGAGCTTTCTGTGACTGAAACAGGTGATTCTTGAATATTAGCTTCAGTAACGGAAGGTTCAGAGCTTATAGTGTCAGTGATAACTGGCACTGATAACGGCGCAGAATCAGTGCTTGCTTCCGTTTCAGGAGTAGCCGTTATGTCTGAATCATGGACAGGTTGTTTTGTTGGGAGTATATTCTGCGTGACCTCCGATATTGTCGTTCCCAAATCGGTTCCAGACTTTTCTGTGGTAGCACCGACTACATCACTGGGCATCTTTTCAATTTCTACCGGCTTTTCAGATGGCGTTTCAGTAGGCGTGGCTATCAATTCGGTTGACAGCTCGGATTCGGGGGATTCTGGTTCTTTTGTGATTATTTCGTCACGTTCAGTAGTTATTCCTGACTCTTCTGTAATCGTGCTGCTTATTTCATCGTCACCGTGGTCTTTTACAATAGACATAGGAGTTTCGGTTTGAACACTAACTGTAATCGGTGCCGGTGTTTCAATGTCTTTTTCCTTAGTATCTGATTCTTCGGCAGCAGTTTCTTGTGATAAAGTTACAAATGGTTTAGACGACTCAGTTTGAATTTCAGTTTCATCAACTGGAGCCTTTGTAATCGATTCTTCTTCTGGAGTAACATTTAATTCAGGAGATTGCGTTTCACTTCCATCAAGCGCCATTTCTGGTTTAGCTGTAGGTTTATCGACATCGACTGGTAACTTAGTTTCTGTCTCAGTTTCTGGTGATGACATATCGCCATCAGTATCCATTGTTTTATCTGGTTTATCAGAAGTAGGTTCTTCAGATGTTAATGTAGACACTGGCAGTTCTGATTCTTTTCTATCTTCTTCTTGTGTCGAAGTAAGTGTTTCAGGAGCAAAAGTGCTTGAATGCAATACTTCCGTCATAGGTGCGTTGGTTTCGAGATCTTCCGGCACATTCGTTTGAATTTCGTATGATTTAGGTGTAGTTGGCGCACCTTGTGGCTCTTGTCCTTCTATTGGTTCTACATCCAATTTTTCAGTTATTTGATCTGGTGCAGATGTGTAACGTTCTGTTGGTTCCGTTACTTTTGGTTCAGTGTCTTGCACATATTCTGGTTCCTTTGTCGTTTCCTCGTGTTCATCTGTATCGGAACTTTCTGAAGCCGTAGTTAGCATTTCTTGTGATTCTATGGTTTCCTGATGTATATCGGAAGCGGTACTGAAAACAGCGGGTAGAGAAGGTTCGGTTGTGATAATATCAAGTGCGTCCTTATCTTTAGCAGCCTCTTCAGTTATGGACATTTCAGTATGGGCATTATCAATACTCGTCATTGATTCTGGAGACTTTGTGTCAGCAAAGCTGGGGAGTACTGTTGTTATTTCTTTAGTGTCTTTGTCAGGTAAGCTTGATATTTCCGTGGTTGGTGCTTCTGAAAGAGCTGGTGTAACTTCTGCTATTATTTCTTTAACCATAGTTGTTTCTTTATCGATGGCACTTTCAGTAACGCTTTCATGTGGCTGCCCTGTTGTGCTCTCTGATGTTTCTTTTTCAGGGCTCTCGGGAACAATTGACGTAGGTTCTGTTTCTTTGTTACTGTCACTTTCGTCATATTGTGGTGTTGTTCCTTCTCTCTCTTTGTCTGAAATTGAGGCTTTGGTTGTTGAACTGGGTTCAGTTTCTGTTTTGATATCCGTCGTCTTTGGTAAGTTGGTAACCGCTTCTTCAGGTTTAGTTTCTGTTTCTTCATGTAACTCAGTGACCTTTGGAGCCGATTCTGTATTTATTTCTGGTACATCCGTTGTTTTTGGTACAATATCTTGTTGTTGTTTGCATTCAGTGCCAGTGCAATCACTAGGAGAAGGTTTATTAATTTCTGGAATTTGCTGTCTTTTGCAGTTTTCTTCGTTGCATTCTTCAACAGCAGGGGTATGTTGTGCGCAATTTCCATCATCTTTACAATCTTGTTTTTCTTGGGGAATGGTCTGAGTTGCTGATTCGGATATACAAGATTCGCCTTTACATTCTGATGCTTTACCGGGAACATGAACATCTTTACAGCGTTCCGGATTATCACAAGGAGTGGAATCATTTTTAGTCGTAGTAACAACAGGTTGAATTGCACAATTATCACCTTGGCATGTTTGAACGCTGGGAATTTCACAACCATTCCCGTTATCACATGTTTGATCTTTTGGAATTGGTGTCTCACAATTACCAGACGCACAGTCCACCGGAGGCGATGAACAACTATCACCAGCGCACTCTTCAGCGGGTTCCAATGGACGTTGTTCTTCTGGTGTAGTTGTTTGAATTGCACAATTATCACCTTGGCATGTTTGAACGGTGAGAATTTCACAACCATTTTCGTTATCACATTTTTGATCTTTTGGAATTGATGTCTCACAATTACCAGAAGCACAGTCCACTGGAGGCGGTGAACAATTATTACCAGCACACTCTTCAGCGGGTTCCAATGGATGTTGTTCTTCTGGTTTAGTTTGAACTTCTCCGCAACCTTGAAGTCCACAGTCTGAAGTGTCGACATGCTTTTTGCTTGAATCATCATTACAATTTTCGGAAGTGCATGGTACAGAGGGCTTGGCATCTTCTTTATCTTTAACGATTTCACACTGATCCCCATCACATTCGATTGTAGGTGTAGGAATAGGACTTTCTGTGCCAGCCATCTGACTATGTGATTGAGGTGGTACAGTTTCTTTTGGATGGTCACAGACATAAGTAGGGCAGCAAGATTCAGGGGAATCGTACATAGGTTGACAATTATCCATATAATCTGGTGGAGGACTGCAAATGATTTGTTCACATTTGACAATACTACTAATACATCTACAACTTGTGTGACAATTGCTGCTACTTGGGACAATAGTCTCATGACTGTAAGTAACACCATCAAGTAAGCAATCTCCTTCACCAGGTATTCTACCAGGTGCCAATGTTGGGAATGAATCTTCATCAATTTCGTTTTCAATAGGATTAGCTGATGTAGTGTCAGTAAAGTCGACTTTGCCGGGAGTAGATATCTCAGCAGCGATTTCAGGTTGTACAGTTGCGGCAGATTCGGCATCAGACTTAATAACATCAGATTTTGTAGTAAGTTCCAATTTTACCTCTGTGGTAGGTTCTGTAACATCATTTTCTTTTTCAGGTATTTTCGAAGTTGAAGTTTCAGTTTCGTGTTCTATGAGTGATGGAGTTGTACTCTCAGTGACAATAGCATCCGGAGCAATGAGATCAGTTGCTTTAGTGGAAGATTCTTCTGAATGTTTCAGTGTTGTAACTTCCGTAGGATTTATTTCGTTATCTTTTCTTCGGTTAGGCATTGTAGTTTCAGCATATTCGCCTTCTGGAGTAGTTCTGCTTCCTATGAATGTATTTAGCTCATAATCAGCAATTGTTGATTCCGCAATGGAGGCTGATTCAGTAGCCGTTATTTCTTGTGATGTAGTTTTATCTTTCACGGAAATCTCACCTTTGGGTAACTCAGTAGTTTTTGCATCAACAGAGGAATCTGTCACTGCTTCCAGCTTACTGGTGGTGGTTTCTGGTTCTAGTGAAGTTTTGTCTTGTATAGATGCCTCTGAAGTATCTTCATCGACATCACCACTGGGTACTGTATTCTCTCCCTTATCTGCCTCCGTTGTCGCCTTTTCAGCCATTTCCTTATCTAATTCTGATACTTCAGTAGTGGTGGGGCTATATTTATCTACAATATCGTCATGTGCAGTTGCTACCCCCTTATCTCCCTCCGTAGTCGCTTTTTCATCCATTTCCTTATCTGATTCTGGTACTTCAGTAGTGCTTGGGCTATATTTATCTGTATCATCTTGTGCAGTTGTTACTCCCTTGTCTGCCTCTGTAGTTGCCTTTTCAGCCATTTCCTTAACAGATTCTGGTACTTCAGTAGTGCTTGGTTTATATTTATCTATATCATCTCGTGCAGTTGTTACTCCCTTGTCTGTCTCTGTAGTTGCCTTTTCAGACATTTCCTTATCTGATTCTGGTATTTCAGTAGTGCTTGGGCTATATTTATCTTCGATATCATCCTGTGCAGTTGCTATGAATGAAGGAGAGGGTTCGCTTTCCGGAATGAGCATATCACTGGTTTCAGTTGGTTTGAACGGTGGTTGGTATTCTCCGCTGCCTTCACTGTCAGGTTCAAATATGGGAACATCAGTGGATGGCTCGTCATTTTCATTTCTATATCCACTGCCTTCAACACTAACTCTTCTCGGTGGAGATAAGGTAGTAATATCTTCGAAAGAGGTTACAGTTGCAATATCAGGTTTCGTTTCAGTAGTTATTTCATCACCTTCACATATATATGTATCAGGACAGCATTGACCTTCACGTGGAGGCATAGAAGTGCAATTCTTGCCTTCATTCTCCATAGGCGTACCGCACTCTTGTACTACACAAACGATGTCACCCTTCATACAGTAACAGTGTTCGCAGGCCTTTTCGGTTTTTATTAATGCACCGTCTGCGAATATTTTGTCATCGTGCACACAATCTTGTGACATCTGTGTTACAGGTGAAAGAGTTGTGGTAGTCAGAAGGAATCCTGGCGTAGGTCGCATCGTAGTGGTCATGTCATCCAAGAGTGGTATTTCATCCTCGGGGTGATCTAGAAACATAACGGTTACGATAAGTAAAGTTCGTTAACAGACAACATTACAATAGAAAATACTACTTAACAATAGAAAAGAAGTAGAAGGGTCGCGGCATTCATTTATTATATCTGCTATAATATGTTATTGATTGACAAGCAACTTAAATTAAAAGGACATGTTTAGTGCACCATACCATAGTTAAATAAATTATATACCTCGACGTTTGGGCCTTATTTTCACCCATGATCTCGAAGGGTATCATGTTCCAAATAATTGTAATTACTTATATTTTACTAAATGCTGTATTTTAATTTTATTGTTTTGTTTTTCACATGATTTTTTCGGAGTGTAGCTCCAGTATATACGCCGGGGACGTCCTGAAGGGACGTTGTGGGAAGCTGAGTAAAATATAAAAGCAATTAAAATATATGTGCGTGTTACTTACCACACGAGTAGCGAACTGGGCAGCACACATCTTTTCGATAGATCGGAGTGCAGCCATCCACGTGTAGAGTACATTCTTGCATAACACAAGTCGTCATATTTCGAATACAGTAGCAGTGCTCGCATGGCTTGTTAGGAGAAGGTGGCACCTTGGCACCCTCAGGGAAGTATTTCCCGTTAATGCTGCAGCCGTATCTGTCCAATTTGCCGACTCCAGTTTCGCCATATTCAGACGGAGATGACGTCGAAGTCGAGGTGAGCAGGTCAACTGGAACTGAAAAACAGTGACCGTAAATATATTTTCCAATTTTACCACTTTTTATTAAAATTATTTAATGTCTTGCGAGTGTCTCAAACGGCACAGAACATTTTTATACAGAAAATTTAACTCGAAAGAATTAATTGTACTAATGACATTAACGCTTAAATACTTAAAGATTTAGACAGCATATTCATGTAATAATGTGCGAAGTTACCATCAGGACACGTGACGATGGGGCAGCACTGGTCTGCGCGCTTCTCAACGGAACAGTCTTGGCCGATCGGCTTGGTAAATGGGCAGACTCTCAGATAACACATCAGCATTCGGTTGTGGCATGTGCAGTTTAGACAAGGCTCATTAGTCATAATTCGATCTCCTTCCCCGTAGTGCTGGAAGTTGTAGTAACATCCTTCAGAAGCTCCTGAAATTAAATAGTTAACAGTTTGTTAATTGTACGGAATTTGATTAAACTATACTCGAAATAGAGTACTTTTAGAAATACTATATGGTATCGTGTTTCAGTTTGTAGAGAATAGAAGCATGTAGACTTACCTTCATATAAATCTAGTGCAGTTTGATTGCTGGCTGTAGGTGCTAAAAAATAAAACAGAACGAAGTTAATTTCGATTTCAGCGGTAACTCGAGTGTGTGTGTGTGTGTGTGTGTTTTCGACATAATGTACCTATTAGTAGAAATAGCAGTTAGTTTTAGCCGTCGCACAGTTAGCTAACGGATTTTTTGTCGCAATTTTGGTTTTCTATCGTCGGCCAAAAAGTAACAAGACCAAAGCATCCGTTAAATATCTGTAAGATACCGAAAAGATGTTTCAGAAAATAATTCGTGGTCACGATATGCTGAGCATTCAGAATAGTTTTACCATTCGTTTTCGTTTTTACATTAGTTAGTTTCTTTACTTCTTCTTATCAGCGCACGAGTCAAGCTAGTTACAATGCGTGTCAAATTAAACTGCTGTGTACTAAATACATAGGTTAATTATGTATTTACCACAATGAATTTTCTATCGTTCCACATGCATCGATTTGATTAAATGAAACCCATATTGCATGAGTCATGTTTTCCTATCACATGGCAGAACCCGTGTGATGTTAAACAAGAAAGTACACTTGTAGACACCAAAATTAGGAAAAATACATTTAGGTAAGTATATGCTTTTTACTCTGTTTATCAATTTATAGATTTCAAAAATAAAAACACGCGAGACGAAGATTTTTTTTACGATCCCAATCGAAACAGTTTTTGGAAAGAATCAAATGTTTGTATAGGAGCAACTACAATAACCTTTTCAATGCTCTGTGGCCTTACCGGGATTCGAACCCAGGACCTCCGGCTTCGTAGGCAGGGTCACTACCAACTAGGCTACAGAAGTCGTCAAAACGTTCATTTAGTGCGGAGTTAAACCTTATGTCAATGCAAGACGGTTGCTATCGCGCTGGCCTCCTTGACGCATATATCAGTCGTTGGCGTTGTACTTGCGGTGCGGATATATGCGTCGTTGGCGTCGAATTCGTCGAAAAAAATTTGAGACAAAGATTGACCTCGTTGGCGGCAGCCCAAAACGCTTCATACTAATTGACATAAAAGTATGGCGCGAGTATCGTTGTATGGAAAATCAAGTAAATTGCCGTTTCGGTCGCGAAATACTGCGTTTAGGTCCATAGTTGTAATAATTGTAATACAATTTTATTTCTATAAAAGCATAAGTATGGATTCTATTGGTAGCTTTAAATTAACTCTTGGACACTAAAACAAATGCATATTTTTTCTAAACCTTTTTATGATTTGAAATATATTTTTTAATTTATACTTTATTACAATGGTTTATTATCCATTTAGCAACACTACGTTATCAATTTTAACATGAGTCTACACCCCTACTCGTATTACCGCGTTGAACCCTATTCATCAAGTATCGGCACTGTATTTACCTAATAAAATAATACTATAGGTACCTTGGCTACTTTTTAAATCTCAAAACATGGTTTAAATAAAACCGTTCAATAGGTTACGCAGTGTGAGAACTTTCAAATTGGTAAACTTCGCTTAACTAAATGGATATAACTTTTTTTAATTTACTTATAGTAATTTGGGCATTTTCAAAAATTCGTGTACCCATTTATTATTTGTGATATTGTGATAAAAAGTGTGGGATTACAATATTTTAATACAAACAACAGCTAATGCATTCAGATAATGCAAGTAGTGTCTTCTACCGTCTTTATATGTCGTTTTAGATAGGTACCTTCTTATAATGTGCGATGAGTGGTTTTATCGGAACGTGCGTGGAAAATTGTTCGATGGCAGTTTAATTGATCAGGTAAGTTATGCGAGGCGGTGGCTTATCAGCTGTAGCCGACGGACCGTTAGGGCTCTCTTGTCTGGCTCTATAAGGCGGGTGCACGCTGCCTCTGCGCAGATCGTCCAGCTAACGGTCACCAGGAATGTCGTCAGCATCCAGTTTTTGCGGCCATGATTTTGATCCTAACACACTTCTACTCACGATCATAAAACTGAAATAATTAGGACTGGCAAACGGAAATTGGTATCCTGTTTACTCGCACTTATTTATAGAATCTTAACCTTTCCTGTCACCATGGTTATTGAGGTGATCTTATCTTAATAGTTAATTAGCAATAAAATACGTACAACAAGAATAATATATACTTATTTTAAATCCTACGTAGGTATCGTTATTTAAGATCCTGATATGGTCTGCTAGGTAGGTACGTAAAGTTTTCAGTTAAAGAAAAAAATATTTTGATTGTGTGCAGACAGCACAGAAAAAAGTCTGATTAAGTATGTTGCAATTATGGTAAAAATATTTATGATATAATATGTATCTTAAGTACTTTAAAATTTAGAAAACGTTGCGCATTATTATGTTAAGCATTTTCAGGCGAGATATTCCCAGGTCAATCTGTGGAATTTGAGATTCGATTTTCTATAGAACGAGCTTTATGTAATCGTGTAACTTATTAGTACATAAGTAGTTTGGATAGTTCGGATTTCAACTAGCAAAACGACTAAATCGTTACACGATTAAGCATTTGCATAAAGTTCGTTCGATAGAAAATCGAATCGTAAATACCATTAAGTATTCCTCACCTTAATACAAAAATTCCGAATTAGTTGTAACTGCTATGCGAATTAACTAATGCCATTAGATATTTATAAATTTAAATATTATGCCAAGAGTGCTAATAAGAAAGTCTCTATTAAAAATTCCAAAGTTCTCGTGACGTAGACCCTCGTTCTACGAGCCCCATACTAATGAATTGGCTTTTGCGTCCGCATGTACCACTGTGACGTTTATAAAAGGCTCTGCACGAACAAAAAACCACTTAATGCAAAATCGTGCGCTTAGGAACATGGGCCAAGTCAATCGAAATCAGGAGCCGGCTTGAATTTGAAATTTGCACTACATTAATATGGATTGTTGTTTCAATGAATGAATGTCGCCGTGGTCGCCATGCGCGATGAAGTTCACACGGTACACCTAAACATTGTAGGCCGCATTTAAATATACTTCCTATGTAACATAAATTGAATGCGAATTCTTTGAAATGACCGTGCTGCGGATACTAAATCTACAAGTGCAGACCGAAATAGCATCATCTAATAACATGCATCGCGAAACACACGCACATAGCCTGTACAGTTAGGCGCAGGGCTCGTCCGTTCACCTAGACTACCTGCAGCCCACCAGACTATAGGATGCTCCTGGATAAGCCACGCTCTCCCGTGGAGCTATTTATTGTGTATTTATTGCAAATATTGTTAAAAGATAAGGAGAGTCATGTTCGCGAACCGATACCTCCGCGTATGTGCACTGTGTAAGTTATTATTAGTTTTTCATTCATTGTTCGTTTTTTTCAGTCATATTTGAATGAAGTATTCACTTTATCTCTATTTCGATGGAACCCTAAAACGCGAGTTTCCCTGCTTGCCGTTTATTATGATTTAACTATTTTAACTGAACCGTTATGAGAATAAATATAAATAAATTACCATAAAACAAACTTTGCATTGGGATTATACTTATATAATATATCAATAAGTTCGACGCCCCAGGAACCTGTTAAAGTTTGTAATCAAATTAAAATAACAAGTTTATGTGGATCTGCGAAAATTGAGAAATGACCTATATGTTTGAACGGAAGTGGAGCTGGTTGCGTTAGTTCGCTTCTGGCGGACATCGGCAATTAGTGACAACCCGACTACAACATAATTAGGTACTTAGATAATTACCGTAACCTCACATATTACACAACTTATTAACGCTGAGGAAAGCACAAATTATGCTAATTAACAATACGGGAACCATTTATTCAGTGTCAAAAACCGTAGCACATTAACTCCTACGCCAAAACGCCTTCTACAATGTTTGGTCTATGTAACCCATTTTAGTAATGTTTCGGTCATTTTGTGTGAAAGTATTGTAGGTATACGAGATACTATAAATAAGCCGACGGGACTTTATGTTACAAAGCATTTTCTGACAGTCAGACGCTCTTACAGAATGTTTTATTCCCAGATATCCAAACTACCTTTCTATGATGAATAAGAGGAAGGCATAATACATTGTTAACACATTAACATATTATTTTTCTAACACCTGACAAGCGGTATAGGCGTCTATGTTATAGTCTATGTCATTGATACATTATTCATAGTCGGATCTCGTTCCGTTAAATATTTTTACACCATTTGCAATTCATGGAATGTATCTCTTAGTAATATTTGTTGCTAAAATATGCGTGTAATGACTTATGTTGAGAAGTTCACAAGGTTCTAGGCTATAATATACCTAATTGGCGTATTTTTAGGGTTCCGTACCTCAAAAGGAAAAATAACAGAACCCTTATAGGATCACTCGTGCGTCTGTCTGTCCATCTGTCACAGCCGATTTGCTCCGAAACTACTGGACCGATAGAGTTGAAATTTGGTTATCTTATGTAAATTGGTGACCCAAAGATGGACGCGTAAAGTAAATTAATAAATTCTGAACAAGAGGGCCACTTTTGGGGGATAAACTGGAAAATTAAAAAAAAAAGTTTCGCATACTGTATTGTGTGACATATCAAATTGTTGTAAGCATCTCAGTTTTTATTTATATAATTTAAGCAAAAACAGATTTGAAGTAATTTAGGAAAAAAGACAAAAATTGACCATTTCCCCCCCCTTATCTCCGAAACTACTAGGCTTAAAATTCTGAAAAAAATATGGAAAATAGTTCCTTGCCTAAAGATTACAGGAAAACCTATAAGAAGTTTGAGTATTCAAAGTAACGGGAAAATTTTCAATATTTTTCGGAACCCTCACCCGCGAGTTGAACTCGCACTTGTCCAGTTTTTTTTTACCTATAATGTAATTTTGTAATGCGAGTGACTGTTGTGATAAATTTAAAAGTAGTGAATGTGTATGAGGTTAAACATATTTAAATAGCGTTTAGTGTTGAATTAGTTGAGTGACTCACCCGCTGCCGTGGTCGCGATGCAGGCGGCCAGCGCGACCAGCGCCCCCGCCGCGCACCGCCGATCCATCTGCCGTCGCCTGCAACGATCACACAATCCAATCAATTACCCTGCTTCACTTCCCTCCACTCCGACTCAAGGACAGTGGGGATCGAATACACCGGAATGGGTTTTTAACCGTCACCCTTCACGACGACAAATTACGTTTTAGGAGCGCGCAAAATCTTATAGGTGTAAGAAATTATATTCAATTTTACTTATAGGTATAGGCCGTACTCGTAAAGATTGGCATAGAGCTTGTGTGTGAACACGTGAATAAACAACAAAATGCAAATAAGTACGATTTTTTCGATTGTGGCAAGCTTTTGGAACCGGAGCTCTCAACGTGTTCCTTTTTGGAGATCTTAAACCCACCTAAATATAAACGCAGGTAGAAAACATGCAAAATATCGAAAGAGACCCTATAAAAACAAGAAAATAAATATTGTTTAAAAGATATATAAGATGATGACACTGAAACGTGGTCGCTTACTATGGGCCTCCAATTTGGAACTCTTTACACCTATTTCCAGCAGTCTTTCGGCTGATATGATGATGATGATGAAAAGATATAAGTAAGTAAATCTGTCTGCACGTCTAGCACAACTTGCTGCTCAGTCGCTTCTCGCGCGACTAAGCGTTCCCTATCTCACTCGCACCGTACAAATTAGAAAAAGGGGGTTGAGCTTTCTCGACTCGCGTCGCGGTGCGGCGTCAGTTGCGCTAGCCCCGCTGAACACTCTGAACACATGTCGCATACGTTAGGTATTACTGTAGGTAGTTAGGTACATAGGTATAAATAAAACCATCAAAAGGATTTAATGGCTTTAATGGGAACTCATATTATAAATGTGAAAATTTGGATGTTTTTTTGAGTTAGTTCCGTGCCTATTAAAAAGGTCGTATCGTCATAGAAATCTTACGGCACTTACGTCCTTTTCTTTGAGCAAGGCAGTTTTTCAGCAATATCTCGGAAACCTTTCATCCGATCTTGTTCAAAACAATTTTCGGTGAATGAACTTACCTAATAAGTCCTGTGTTTATTAATTTTTTCATATTTTTAAAATACACCGTTCAAAAATTAGAGGGTGGGACAGAATTTTAGTGACTTTCGAGGCTATTATCTCTGACTGTATTCACTTAATCAAAAAAATTGCCGAGAAACCTTATATTTATTTTGAAAGGCCTATCGATTCATGTGCCACACGTGGGCCCACGATGAAAAAAAAATTGACTTTTAGTTTTATGTATGGAGTGCACCCGGGTCGTTCTCCTTTTTTACCGACAATGAACCGAGGTTTTTCTGTTTTTTTGGTTTTTGAACTATCGAAAATTGTGGATTTAAGTGCGATTTAAAAAAAATGCATAGGTTTCTTCATTAGAACTAATTAAAGTTTCCTTTCTGGCCAATATAAATATTAAAAAAAAAACATGTGACAAAGTGGACTCTTTCAGTGGGGACCACATTTTGTTTTACCACTCTGTCACGGCATTCTACGAAAAAAAAAACATTTAAAAAAATGCTAGTTAGAGAAAGTGAAATATTAAATATCACTGATTAATGTTTTATTAATAACTTACATGTAGTTAAAATGTTGTACCAAATGTTATTAACACCTGAAGTGATACAAGCGCAATACCAGCTTTGCAACCATAAATTACGGATGATTAAGTTTTTATTAAAGCGTCTTGTATTTATATCATCATCATCATCATCACAGCGTGTCAGCGTGTTTTTAGAAAAAAGGGATATCACGATCATTTTATTGCAGTGGCAACATTGTCGTAGTTTTTTTGGTCTTGAATTCCAGTTTAGAGTATACATATAAAATTACTGTAAAAATGTTGGTGAGGAAATTCTATAGAAACGTGTGTGAATAATTGAATACCTATATAAAAAGGAATTGTAATCTTTTTTTTGGTAAATATACAATAACTATATATATCTAAATAGTTTCATAATGATCTTACTCGCTGTTTTAAAATGAGAGTAGAGTCAGTCGAGTCGAGCCTATTAATAAGTCAGATAACCATGCAGCTACCTACATGGAGTGGGAATATAAAAACGCAAAGTATAAACTATAAAGTTGAAACGTGCAGAGTGGCAATTCACAAATGATACCGATCGCTTCGCTACAGATGGGCCATTCAAAGTCTGAACTCCCATTACCCATTCAGCTACAGCAAATCTAGGGATAAAATTATGCTAGAGTCGGACTCACAGATGAAATGCTTTCGTGAATAAATGGGCTGGAGAGGCCCCGGGAGAGGGAGTGCGGCACTCCTGGGGACCGATTGTTGACTTTCCCAGCGCTCGACTCTTTCACTCGAAAACTGTCTATAGCGATAGAAAATTGGAAAACGAGTGGTATTTAATTCTATCGGTAGAAAAAGTGCCTGCAATTTGGAATTTTGGACACTACAATCGCATTTACGTTTATTTCATTTTTGAGCGCTCGAAAGTCAAAAATCGGCCCCCTGGTCGGTGTAAATGTTGTACGTACACATCAACGTTTAACCAACAATACTAATCATAATCACTTAAACACTCAAACGAGGAACCTAATATGAGGCTCGTTCATACTAGCAACATTAATTGAAGAAATTTATAAAACAGACTAGATATTCTAGTAGTGAAATAAACGAACAGTTCTTCCTACCTACATTAAGTTAGTAGAGTGAACGTATTGAGTTTTGACTTCCCAAACGTCATTTTCATCTCTATTCCAAGCAACTTTGTTGGGCTCTTTGTAGCATATGGGCGCGGAACGCGGAAACGGGGGTCGAAGGCAAAAATCTAGGCAACCGTTTAGTCCTGAGTGAATGCGACTTTAACTGTCCATTCACCGGCAGCGCGTGGACAATAGCCAACAATGCGGTTTGAGAGAATTCAATAAATATCAGCATTTCTGTCAACTGCAGCTAAGTTGTGCTACGAATAGACGTGTGCTACGGGAGTGGTAGCGTCTGCAAATTAATTATTGCGCATTGGTAAACTATAAGCAATGAATTCATCCTTAAAAAGCTCTGCGAATTACGCACACCTACCGCAATTACAGCGATATTATTAAACTTTGTAGCACTTATGTTAGATGTATTGTATCGTTTGTAGGTAATTGCTATGTAAATAGAAAATTGAGGAGGTGTCGTCATCTATTAATAACTGTCAAGTCTCGATCGCTAAGTTGATTTTAATTCAGCACTTAATGTTATCATATCATCGCATGACAGTCAATTTAAATGTGATTCATGTTAATCATGCGTCCGGTTTACTTGGCAGGAGAGAAAATTTATTGAAAGTCTTAACTGAAAGAGTTTCAAGCTCTGGTGAGCAATGATCGTAACTCGGGCGTTATTCGCGGGGCTCGGGCAGTTACCGTGGGAACGCATCCGTCCGGGCTGTTCTTCGCACACACGCGCGCTCAGCACCTACGCCACCTGTATTTATGTCTACTTACTTAACTGTACTTGACCATTGCATACAATTCTGCTTGTTACTAAAATTGGTACTAAAGTGGTTTGAAACGGTTTTAAATAATATACATTACAAATACTTACTAATTACCGTCATCTTCTAATTATCGTCTTCAACATATACATCGTGTTAATTAAGTGTTCACCACGAACTAGTGAATAACGCCGCATTTTGCAAGCTTCCCTCGGTGACGAAGGTGCTTATAAGGGAAGTTTTTACAATTCACATTCTTTTGTCGACTGCTTTGCAGTGTGAACTTAAGATTTTTCTATCTATAAGTACTAATCCTACTAATATTATAAACGTGAAAGTTTGGATGTTGGATGTACGTTCCACTTAATCTCAAAAACTACTGGACGAATTTATATGAAACTTTCCAGTTATGTACCTTATAATTATATCATAATGGGACATAGGCTATAATTTATGTCAAATTTCATCTCTTTTAGGGACGAAACTGGGTCTTAAAATGTATGGGAATACTAAAATCCGACTCGCACTTGACCAAATTTTTTATCCCGGGTCCACGCAGATGAAGTCGCGGGCGGACGCTAGTAAAGAGGAAAAGTCTATGATATTGTAGGTTTATACGTTTGTGTGTAGGGGGTTTCTCGAGAACTACTCATCCGATTTCACAAATTCTTTCACCAGTATATACATATAATTTACCTTAACCCTTTCTGTAGTAACCCCCTGTACCCATTTCTTTTCAAAAAAAATTAATTCGGAGAAATTTGGTCTAAAGTTATGACCTCCGAGTAATGTATCTTGGCACTACGAGATCATAGCACAGTAGTCAATGCAGATTTTGAGGTAACATCATGTAGTGAGTCATGATAGTTTTTGCATTTTTGTTTCCAAAAGATATTTTTGTGATTTTTTAATTTTTTTTTTTAGTGTTTTTAAAATAAACAGTTACTTATATCACTCCAGAAGAGTAAAAAAGTACACGTAGACTTATGTTGGAGAAAACAAAAAACAAAAAAAAAAATCAATTAAAACCACTTGCTCACAAGCTTAATAATCTACCGTTTAATTTTTTGCTCCTGTTACAGGGCCCACCCTGTATATTGTTTACCCCGCAGCTTCGCTTGCGTTATGTTTATGTGTAATACGAAGACGGAGCCGCGCGGGCAGCTATTAGATAATAAATCGAATCATCACGTATATTTTCTAGTTCCTTCCGTTTATTGGCGCTAAGATAATTTTATGTGAAAAAAATAAAAACGGCCAGTTCTCGATGCGACATAAATTACCTGCTAATAAATAGCACACACCCAAACGACAAGTTGGTCCCAACTCTGATTTCTTTATACTAACCTTATTATATTGCTATAAATATAAATAAGCGCGTATAGATGACAGCAGGGGTCCTCCGGCCTCCGTCTAGACGCTCTCGGCGAGCCTCGAGCGGAGGGTGAGGGTAGCTTCGTCACTATTTGCTTTACTAAGATACCACGTGCTCCGGACGTGAAGTGCTATTCACGTCACGTGTTTATGCCACTTCCGAGCTATCTATTCTTTTCGCGATTGTGTAAAAATGCGGTTGTGACAAAATTTCCCGCCTCTATTTGAGTGTTTCCTTCCGTATACATGTGGATTATGTCAATGTTGTTTTCATATATGTACGAAATTGAAGTGGAACTGAGACTAATGGATTTTTTTATCTATGATGTGACGGCAAGATTGTGTGTATAACCATGTTGGTGGTAATTGAAAATTGTAGTGAAATGGATATATTCGATTACCTGCCTACATCGTTATACAATCTTGTACTTGTAATATGTTTACACTAGAAAATAATTGAAAAATTATTTTGAATATTAAATATTGAGCTACGGTAGCCTAGTGGTTCAGGCATGCGGCTGTCAAGCTGCGGTCGTGGGTGCGAATCCCGGCTCGTATATACCAATGAGTTTTGCGGAACATAAGCACGGAATATTTACCGTTAGCTTTTCGGTGAAGAAAACATCGTAAGGAAACCGGTCAAATCCCAATAAGGTCTAGTTTTCCCTTTGGGTTGGAAGGTCAGATGAAAATGAAATGAAAATGAAAAAAATAATAATAAAAATGCTATATTCTTTTTCTTAACTACTAATTTTAACATGTGCTGGTGTCCCTTCTTAAGTAAAAGTAATACGTGTGCTAAGGGGCACCGGCCCAGATGGCAGTCGCTTTCATAAAACTAGTGCCTATGCCAAATCTAGGGATTAGGTGTCAAAGCGGACCCTCTTTTAATGCACAACCGGGAATAACGCTAGGAGGATGATGATGATTATTTTGAATATTAAGAAAGCCATATAAACAATATTGTTTGCTCCAGCCAAATACTTATATTTTGCCAGGTCGATAGCTCGAGTAGGTTTACGTAAACTAGGAGTAAGTTGTTTCTAATAAATGTTTGTAGCGTTAGGCTATAATGGCAAGTTTTCATCTTTTATTATTTAAAAAGCGGCCAAGTGCGTGTCGGGCCACGCGCAGGGTAGGGTTCCGTAGTTGCCCGTCTGTCACAGAATGCGGACTTAAAAGGGGCTTTTGGGGTTTTTATTATAGCTTACCCTTGTAAATAATCGCAAATATAAGATACTACATAAACTAATCGAACCGCAGATCGCAAACTTTTAGCAGCAACAGGTTATTTACGTAAAATAATTACGAAAATCTCCGAACAGCATCATGCCGCACATCACAACTAGCCGCGCGCGCAAGAAGCACCGTGCCGTAAGTCTGCCTAAGTTTTAGCATTGCCACGGGTGGGGGGGCATGTCGCAGGGCAGGTCTTTTGCGCGCTCGCCACGGGCAAGAAGCATTGTGCCGTGAAAAAGCAACTCTACCGTCCACGGTAAAAGGTTCAAATTCCATGACAATGTATATGCACCCGAAATTAAGTGCATTTCTTACCAGTTAACTAGTTATGACTAATACTCGTTAACTAGTTATATCTACTACTCGTTAACTAGTTATGTCTACTTAACTGTGATAGTTTTCCTTTTAAATTCATTATATGAACTACTGCGACGAATTTTTTCACGTCCCCAGTAGTAGCCATTGAGCCGGCAGGGGGGGCACACATGACTCGAACAAAAATTAGGGCTTTAAATCTATTCTATTATTTATTATCTCGCAAATGCATAACTAAGTTGAAAAATTGTTTTAGTACCACCAATTTACATGCAGGGGAGGTACCCTAACAAAATATTTCTTTTTTAGGATTTTATTGTACTGTTTTGTCGGCGTGATTGGTTTATATACCCACGCCGAATTGCAGTTTTCTAGTTGTAAGGGTTACTGAGCTAAGCCGAAAAGGGACAAACAGAAAGACGGACGGACATGGCGAAACTATAAGGGTTCCTTGTTGACTACGGAACCCTAAAAATGATTTTGTTCTCTAATCTAGCTTTAAAGATTCCTATCATAATTTATATCTTTAATTGTAGATACTTCTTACTACTAATAAAACAGAGAAGTGACCAAATACATTTAAGTATAGCTGAGGAATAATGTTTTTGATTAGCTACCAACCGCTGCGCTCCGATTCCTTCAATGTACACAATAGAAGCCCACTTCCCAAGCTTACTTAATTTGGCATACCGTTTACTCCAGCGGTGGTTGCGTCGGAAAGTAACAGTTAATCCGATTAAATAAACTCAAATTTGAAAAGCATGGAGATGAAAGCCGCAAATGTGTGGCGCACTTAATTGGTTTCCCGAGCATGTAACTGTAGATGGGTGCTCTCTGTTATTGATCACGGACGTCGGACTCATCTACGCGGTGAGCGGAGTGCTACGACGCGCTACGCTCGCACAACTTACCTATTTCGGACGCCTCTTATACTTTTATGCGCTATGAAGAAAATTATGTTTCTATGAAATTTGTATTTGCAATAAATTGAAGAAAAAAAGTAATATATGTGATAAGACAAAACTGATAAATTATCATTAAGCCGTAGGTATAAAAATCATTTCTTTATTTCAGACACATGGTAACAATAATGCTTATTTATATGTATATTATGTTAGTTTATCCTAATCCTAAACACATTAAATTAGCGATGAAGTGATCCGATCGGGTGGGCGTCGGGAATGGGGCGATCGGTCGCGGCGGGTCGGTGTCTGTGGCCTGCTGTGCGGCGCGGCGGCGTGCCCGAAATGTTGCCCAACACATAATTTCAGAGCACTGCAACCGCAGCGAGCATTGACACCAATTTATCGAATATTGAACAATGACTTTAAAATCAGAGCTTTACTGCGTTTTGTTTTCACTACCCTTGGCAGATTTGTAAATTACTTTACATAGTTATAAATGACTTGTTTTATTTTTGACCCTGGGCTCAGTCATCTCCATTGGGTTGCAAGTATCTGCCAAACACAAGATTTTTAGACAAACTAATCAGTCTACTTAAATTAACTGGAGAATCCTTTTTTATTAAAATTACTTTCTCAAGAGGTATATCTTACAATGTCAGTAGGTACGGTAAGAAGCTGCGATCTACATAGATTGTTGCGCGATGACCGCCGGGTCAGTGGGCACCGGCGCTCGCGTCGGCTCGCGAATGCTACGCGAGCGCGGAAACTTTTATGTTCTTTAATGCCGACCCGCCGAGATCCCGATAACGATAGACAGCTCGTTTATCAGTTTCGATCTTAATTGTAAGTAAGTACTAGTGACTCTAGTGAGACTGAACGTGTAAGTTCGATTAATAGATGCACACGTGACTGGAGCTTCGAGGGTCGTCCTGAGGCAATGACAATGCGCTCACGTACAGTGTCGCGATTATCGATCGTCGTAAATTACAAGTGATTTGCATATAAGTCGTGGACACGGTGACTGCGAGTCGTTACAGTTGGGCTACAACCTACATGGCATCGTTATTAGGCGATAATTGTCATCGAAGTGTAGCGGTCGATTAACGGCAGACGGACGCAATTGTGTACATACTAAGTAGCTGAAGCAGCATGCCGCGTGCCAGCAAACCCAGATGTATGTCGAATGGATGTTTAAATAAACATTATTATCGTTCCCAAATTAGTCTGCTATGTTGTCATGTTCCGTAAAATAATATTCGTGATTTGCATTAAAACATATACATATTTAGGTAACTTCTATAGCAAACAGCCTATAGAATGAGTCAAGATTATACATTCGTGTGGAAGTAACTCGGCTTGGCGGGTTGGTGTCCCTCAGGGAAATCGGTGGGAACATAGCAAATATTAGTTTCCTTCATGAGATATCTGCTTTCGGTTCGTTGACCCGTGCAAATTTTGTGTTAGAGGATTAAAGTGAAAGCTATCTAGACTGTATCATCACATATAACAGTGCTTAGGTTTTCTCAAACAGAGTTTTGCATACTTTATCGCGAAACGAATCTGTGTTCATGTGCCTCTAGCGTCTGCGTTAAACTACACATACCTGTGTTATATACGTAGGTAGAGGTACCTAATTCATATTTGTCTGCACGTCCTGACCGACTATGCATTGGGTCAAAGCGTCTGATGTTCTTACGCATAAGTGGTTAGGTAAGCATGTATTTACATTTAGGAGCCCTGTAAAAAAAAATAGGCCAACATTAAAAATCAGAAAATTATTTGTGAAAACTGCGTTTTTTCCGCGTTGGTCTTGGAAGTGGAATTTGCTTTATAATATTTATTAATATTGATGATTGATTTGATAGAGTGTATGAATTTATAACACATATGCTTACCTACCACTTGCTGCACAAATATATTCATACACTTTCATTGGAAATGGTTAGATTATATTAATGTATTCTCTCCGTGTTCGTATTAATATGCATTGGGATTTTTGGTTAAAATATTCATCCATAACATAGGCTATGGGGAGATATCGGATCGCACTCAAGCACGTAGCGCTAACGTAGTCCGAATAAGTTAGGTAAATCCGCTCTAGACGCACATGTACCGTTACACGCGTTAGAATTCTATTCCTCAAACACACCGAATCATCTATTACTACGCCATTTTAGCATGCTTTCGGTATCCTTCGATTGGTAACATAGGTAGATTTCTTTATAAAGCTTTGGCCTAAAGCGAGCATCTCTTTTTTACCTTTATAAGTTACAAATAACCTATTTAATAACTATAGCAATAATACGCAATGACTTAAAATATAAAAAAAAACCAGCCAAGTGCGAGTCGGACTCGCGCACGAAGGGTTCCGTACCATTATCTATAAAAACGGCAAGAAAATCATGTCTGTTGTATGAGAGCCCCAGTCCGACTCGCACTTGGTCGGTTTTTTAGTATTTGTTGTTATAGCGGTAACAGAAATACATAATCTGTGAAAATTTCAACTCTCTAGCTATCACGGTTCTTGAGATACAGCCTGGTGACAGACAGACGGACGGATGGACGGACGGATGGACGGATAGCGAAGTCTTAGTAATAGGGTCCCGTTTTTACCCGTTGGGTACGGAACCCTAAAAAGGTAACAAACATCTAGAAAAATTTAGTACATATAATTTCTGAGTAGCTAGATAGCTTTCTCTATTTAGAATCTCTTTCTGTATCTATTTGGATAAATAAGTAAATAAATATTAGAGGACAATCTTACACAAATCGACCCAGTTCCATAGTAAGCTCAATAGGGCTCTATTTAGATACATTAGAAAACATTTTCGGCTCGATAAAGGTAGGTTTAACAACAATTGCATACTTTTATATTTTTACACATACTTTTTGTCGATGGAGCTCCCAACTCAACTGAAATAATTATTATACAACGCTTTCGACAACTAAAATAAATTCGACCAATCACGCGGCGCCTTTACTGAACTGAAATAAATTTGACCAATGGCACGTCACGTTGGCTACAATACAAAAAACGATGGCCGACGTCGACGATTTTGAACCTGCAACTCTCTAACTTGTATTTCGTTTCAGCAGGGCTTAACATTTTCATTAGATACCAAGTTTGTTTAATTATTTCTGTTGACTCGTATAAAAAGTATTTATATACAATAGTTACACAAACAGCTCTTAAATTCTGGTACCTTACGTACTTAGGCCACTCGGCAAGCCTCGTGACCTAAACACGGTACTCGATTTTAAGATCCCTTATTGTGTAACGATTATATAAAATACTATTAACGTCAAAAAGATCACAGGTTTTTTTTTTATATTTAGGACGTTCCATCATAAATGCTTGATTTAAAGTTTGACATTTATAGCAAAAAGCACGGGTGCTCAATACTTTTGGCCAAGGCATATTGTTTATGATTTTCTGGTTAAAACTGCTAATCTGTCCCTGGAATTACAATAATTCCAGAAATAAAAATAAAAAAAATGTGTAAAATATTTAAAAAGTCAACTTTTGTGTAAGTAGGTGTTGTAAAAATCCACCGTTAGTGGGCATGGGCACACAGCGAGTGCAGCGTGCAGCGAAGGCTCTGTTGCTAGGCATACGTTGAATTCGCAATTGTTGCCCGGCCGCGTCGCTCACACGATGAACGTTGCCCCCGACGCCCGCTCGCATACCTACCTACCACACCACCTATTCATTACCTACCGCGGCTTGCTGAGATCTAGGTAACACTGCACACGATGCGTTTACCAATACACCTTAAGCATAAATAGCCTCAAATACCTTGATGTTTTTTTTTTTTGCAAGAATAGAAAAATGAGAAACTGAATCAGACAACAAGACTAACCTATCATGAAATGTTAATATGTAGGTCATTTTCTGAGTAATAACGGTCATTGAATCGAAACTGTTGTTAATGGCTGGATAGCATATAGGTATTTTTTTTATAATGTCCCGGGCTCACCCCTCATTGCCAAGTGGAGAGCCGCCCTTGCTCTCTGCGACGCGCCCTCGGGGCGCGCGCGGTGACAATGCGACACACCGCGGATCCATGTGGAGATTAACTCGACTGCAATCTATTAACACGTATACCTCTGGGACTTGCATAACAAGTTAGCAGCTATGTAAACCTTCGGGAAATAAACATAAGTAGGTATGGCTGACCATAAATTTGCTAAATTACCAATTAGTCTTCCAATCCAATACAGCTAAGTTATCCCGGTGCAACATGAAACCGGAGTGTTCGGGTCGGCGCGGCTGCACCCGCCTGACACCGGCTATTAGGGCGACCGCTGACCCGTGCCACTTACGCGCCCCTCTCACGTAAGTACAAACAGCTAAACCAACTATACATCGGGTACTAAATCGGTGACTTTTGAACTCGAATGGAGTTTGAACTTGAGTACGAAATCTAATTAAGATTTAAAGCCCAGTTGATATGCTTTTGTGATGGCGGGTGGGCGTGTGAGTTGTGTTTTGTTATGTTAACAGTTAACCTTACCAGGAAGTGAGGGCTTCAGAGCGATGTCTATTGACTTGCATTCGCAGGCATGTTCGAATGCGTCGTGTCGAACTGTGTTTACGAGCGTCTGGTCGATAGCTAACCGGCCGGCCCGTCATTACGCCCATATCTCTCTCTCATGTAAGGAATGAATGGCGAGCTCTTACGAACCAACGCCATGCCTGGGCTTTAAGAGGTTAGGCACGTATTATGGGGTTTATTCTTCAAAAAAATCCTTTTAGCGCTTAACATGTGAGACGGAGGGAAAAATTCAAACTGTGTCCTTGATACGTCCTAGCAATCTAATTAACCTCATCTAATATTCTCTACACTTAATTATTATTTACTCCACTTTTATGCCGCGAGTATTGCAATAACAAGCGTCGTGGCTCTTGTTTTTACTGTGGGATTGTGCTGAAGGGAACTGGTTAGTTCGAAAAAACTATAATATGTTGCTCAAGGCATTGCATTATCATACTCGTATTACACGGGAATCGTGGTCATCGCTCAGAAAATTATGCGATTCGTTTTCACTTGGAAACCACACGGGTATAAAAAACGCACATTAACAAAGAAAGCCCTAGCGCTAAAAAACTAAGGCGAGGGCGGAGGCGCTCCGGTATCCTGCACTTGAATTATTCTACCACATATTTTTGCAATCGAGAAGCAGTAATTATATCGCGTGATAGCTTAACGATGCACTCCGCAACTCTCATCAAGATAAGTACTAGGTTTATTGTTATTTAGGCATTATAAAGGGTGGGCTATAAAAACTGACTTTTCATCAACTACTTCAAGCCATCTTCACGTGTATTTATAGCGTAGGTTTATAGTTTCGTTTCGTTTTAATGACGAGCTATGTAGTTGCCGTCCCTCTCAGGCTTGCTACAAACGTTAACAACTAGATAGATATATTTATGTTTAAGTTGAATATAAAATCTTACAATTTTATTTTAAGTCCCAATAATTGTATGGAAATAAATCATGTTGTGTTTCACACAAAATTAAATTGTCTTGTGGTATTGCGAATAAACACGATTGCGGAAATAAACATTCTCGCTTTGCATGGGAACGAGGATAGATACAATAATAGGGATCGCGAGCTTCGGTCTGAATGAGCCGCTTCCCCCGAGAGAAGCTCGCCGGGGTCAACCTGTGCGTGCAGCATCGACCCACATTTGAAGGATTACAAGTAGCTGTTGAGAAAATTTACCGCTAACTTCGCCATATAAGCTGTATGGATATTAGGTCGCTACGGGCAAACCATGCTCTTGCGCCGACATCTGCGCAAATATTGATTTAGTAAGTCGGAACCACAATGGCGGCGGTCGAGCCTGCGCAGTCTAATGTGCAGCCGCGAGGGCCATCGTCGTCGATGCCATATTAACATCAGGTTTTCGTTAAATTACTTGCCACCAAGATGACCGGGTCACGTAATATAAAATAAATATTTGACGTATATCTTTCCCACGCGTGTATCGACCTCGAAATGAAAACACTCACGACTCTAAATGATGATCAAACAGCGTTATACCTACGAGTACAAACTGTTTGGCATATTTAGTTATAATATAGGTACATAATTTAATTATTGGCTAAGTAATACTGCAAGTTAAATATTTAGTAAAACTGCCACAAGTTAGATACATTTTTCACGCCTTTCGGAGAAATGTATTGTTTTGACAATGGAGTAAGAAACAAAAGAACTGTTTGAAATTGGTACAGCGGCCGCGCCCACTAAAGCATAACCTGTAAAGTACGTAAGAGCTGTGTTTACACGCCCGTTTCTTTTGCCTTCTCCAGCATAAGTGTATAAAAAGATTTCAATTTAAAATAAATAAACGACTCATCGTCAATTGGCGATTAGTTAAGTGATTTTGATAAAAACTATTGGCGCCTTCCGCGGTTCCGCTCCTTCCGCCTAATTACACGACTCATCTAAACGAGTTACCCAAAAACATCAACATAAGTACGTTAAGTATCTACCTACAATTATATTCGCTTTATGTTTTTTCATTACTCATACATGTTTATTTAAAACATATTAACTCTCAATGAAAATAGATACATAGTTGATGGCCAAGAACCGTTTATCATCCAATAAACGTGAAAAGAGAATCGGGAGCAGGAAATGAGCTCGTATTACTTGTCATTATGCAACATGCAATATTAATGGTGGTTTTGTACCGTTACCAACTGCGCCGCCGCAATTTTTAAGAAACCACTTACCGCATCGAAAGATATGTTTACCTGCCCGTAATAATATCATACTCCGGAAACCCGTCTAGCACCGCGCCGTGGCCAATTGGAAATGTTCAAGCCTTTTTATACCAATGTACTATTCATGAAATAATGTCAATACCTTATAAAAGTGACACTGTTTTGTGTCCACAGAATCAATTTAATTAAGAATGACTGTAATTTGTGCGAAATCAGGAACAGGTCGTAGCGTAGGTACTTAAATACATAGGATCGAATAAATAAAATAATTACCTAGTCCTTACTTCCATACACGTATAGAATAGGGGTATAGACACCAAATATATTTTTTGTATTTTCTCGAAAGAGGATTAAAAATGTAGTCAAATGGAGAAAAAAATCGACACAAGAGGTTAAATAAACTATTAAAAAAATTACTAAATCCCGAACTTGTATGTATTTTGAATCAGTCAAAACTCATATATACCAGGAGCCGTAGCATAGTTCGCCTTATCACGCGACAAGTGACAATATAACAGCGTCGTCTCGTTCTATCGAACGGTGTCAGCCAGTGACGCACACTCTATCCTATCACCTATCGCGTGACAAGGCCAACCATGCTACGGCTCCTGAACTCAATGACGTTAAGATTCTATCTCATGAAATCCGAAAAAGTGGCTCGTCGTCGGTCGTGACTGAGCCCGCAATGGCACGGCCAAACTTTGACTGGATTTTTAAGAAGACGCCCTATATATTAAATTGGTTATGATACCTACCTGACGTTTACCTTCTTCAAGTAAGTGGGCAAATATATTAAACACTTGACACTCTTCAATTTTGGTGCGTCACAAACAATAACATTGGAATATGTTAGATACGCGGTTAAAACACGTTACTCTCGTTGGTATGTAGGTATGTCAGTTGTGGCTGTCATTTATTTAATGGATGCCGTGCGATTATAATCAATAACTCATATACCAGAAACTTTACTAGCACCGAGGCTAATTGTAAATATTGAAGCTTTTATGTATTAACCTTATCAATGTACAACATCCAATATGTAGCGCATTACAATCAATTTACATCACTTGAGAAAAAAACGAGTTTTTATTTGCACGTTTATGGGCATTATGATAATTTCGTATGACGGATCTTGATCTTGACACGAGATCTTTTAGGGCTCTTTAGGGATGAGTTAACATCTATGGTAGATTGTAAGCATTAACAAGCAATTTGGTTAGATAGACCTATACGCATAATTTAATATAAAATGTTTTTTACATGAAGAGGTGAGTACATAGCTTCTCAATCTACAGATAAGTTTTTCATCATTTTTAGGGTTCCGGTACCTCATAGGAAAAAAACAGAACCCTTATAGGTGTCTGTCTGTGCGCCTGTCACAGCCGATTTGCTCCGAAACTACTGGACCGATTGAGTTGAAATTTGGTACACATATGTAAATTGATGACCCATGGACGCGTAAAGTAAATTAATGAATTCTGCACAAGGGGGCCTCTTTTGGGGTGTAAACTGGAACATTAAAAAAAAAGTTTCGCATACTGTATTGTGTGACATATCAAATGAATGTTGTAATGTTGTATATCAAATCTATGTTGTAAGCATCTTAGATATATATTTTTTAAAGTTTTAGCAAAAAAATTCCGAAAAAATAGATTTGAAGTAATTTAGGAAATAAGATGAAAATTGACCACCCCCCCCTTATCTCCGAAACTACTAGGCTTAAAATTCTGAAAAAAATATGGAAAATAGTTCCTTGCCTAAAGATTAGAGGAAAACCTATAAGAAGTTTGAGTATTCTAAGTAACGGGAAAATTCTCAATATTTTTGTGTATTTTGTATGGAGCGCCTAATGCTTTGAGAATAGGAATTTTAGTTGAACTCGCACTTGTCCGGTTTTTAATATTATTACGTATGCATGAATTTGCGGCCGTTAATGCGCGGATTTTATATTACATTTATTTTCATTTTCTTTTTATAATCGGCTGCGATAAAAAATACAATATTGGTTACTACTATAGGTATGTATTAATTCGTGCATGCTTGACATTAATATTATATGAACTCTTAGATACAATTGACGTGTTCATAAATACTGTACGAATAAGTAAGAGTATTCTTAAAGGTTTTACTTGATATACAAAAAATATACGTAAGGAAATACATATTACATCACTCCTATACTTATCAGGTCCATAATGACCATCAAGTAAATCTGTTTTTTCTACACCATATAAGAACAGAAGCGATCGTGATTATCTCCAACATCAAGATATTGAATGAATACGTATAAAAATTATAATTATTGCCATGAAAAAACTAGCACCAAAAAATGTCTATATTATATTCATTCAAGGTGAAGACGTCGGCGCACGAATGTCTAGAACCGAATTCAGGGAAGCGCGAAGCAGGAAGTGCTGTCGCAGATTAGGTACTCGCGTGATCGTTTAACTCGCTCGATAATATGGATTAACTTACGCTCGCCGCGTCTCTCTATGGCAATCCTTGAGGAGTAGGTATTCGCCTCTGGATCTAACATCATCTACCCAATAGTACCTTATGAAATCATACCCTACACCCCCTTCATTATGGTAGAAGATTTTTCTAAGGAATGATCCTGTTATATCAATATGTGCTTTAATATAGAAGCCGTAACGGTATTTTTCGCCAATTTATTGATTTTCGTTATCCGTTTCCTTTGAACGTTCCTCGAGTGTGAATAATTCATGTGGAGACTTGGTTGACATATTACTTTCATCTACTCTCCCCTATACGAGTATTTATAAGAGAAAAGTGTGATAAACGCAGTACTCCAACGCGTGGGCTGTGAAGTGTTTCCTTTGATATTTCGGTAGCGCATTAAGATGAATAGGTATAGAAATATTGAATTGAGAGTCTAACTTTAGTTTTGTGAATAGTTGATGCAATATCCAGCGTTTGAGGCATCCAACCTTATAGGGGAAGAAATATTGAATTGATGTTATTTGGTTGGAGAGTGGAAGATACCGATGGCGTTAGACGCAGCTTCCAAGGTGCAAGCGCCTACCTCCCAGGACAATGACATCGCGCGTTCCGCACGATAAAACACAATCTGGACATTATGGAGAGCCCGAACCATTTTACTTACGTAAAAACTGTTAGATACTATGTATAATTGCGTCATTAAGAACTCTCTATGCTTGTTTCGCGAACAGTGAACTGTTTTTTAAAACCATTCACTCGCCTTATTCAGCTAAGGTACTCAGCTTTGGGAATTTTACGACTGTTATTCCGAAATACGGGTACATGCATGATTCTATATGAAAAAAAATGAGGTTTTAACAGGCAATAAGATACCTACCCACGTTAGGTTAGATATTAAAATGTGAACCGACGTGATTATTCTTCAAATTGTTGATGATTAATCGGGTCACCAACAGGATACATTATATATGATGTGTGTAGTACATCGTAATTTGCAAATGCTTTTGCTCTTCGAAATGAAAAAAATTATTACCCTCTACTTAACTTTAAAGGGTTTTTGAAGCTCATCGCATCTATCCGACCTGACACGAATGTTGTACTATCGTGGCGTTCTACACAACCTCGTAACACAAACGTCGTATATCGGTACAAATACTAATTGGTAAAAGACCTATTCAAACACGCCATGAGAATTTTTACTCGGTAAATGGTAAAATGGACAAATCTATTTGTCTTTTTACTTAGAGTGTGTGTGCCACGACCGTAGACATCGCCATTCAGTTTCCTGACGCTCGGACGAATCTCCTTAGTTGCCTCCTCGACAATAAAGTAAAGACACTGGTTAAAATGGCTTGCTATGCTGTTTAGTTTATCCGTACTTGTGTTATAAAGAATGAACAATTAGTATGGATAATGTTCCTAATGGTGTGCCAGGATGATCGGGGAATATACCTACTATAGTCGAGTTTAGAAATAAATCTTCAACATTAAATACAGGTATATCTAACAACTAAACAATATTGCTTCATATGAAAACAGTTTGATTTTAGCGTAGTCATTTATATTTTTTTTGTTATACACTGTCGTATTCGATACATTTATCAAGAGTGTCCAAAAAATATAGCTATCCAAATTAATATTTTGCATGTATATTAGTCGACATCGAGACTTGAACATAACTTCATCGAATAAGGTGTAAAAAAGCATATTTACTGATATTTTTGTCACTTTGGTTAGTTTTATTATGCACATACAAATTTCCATCGCCCTATAGTACCTACATACCTAACGCTGAAACTTTTTCCGGGATTCAAATTATCTCATACTAAAGTTCATTAATTGATTCCGCGGGTTAAATGAGAAAAGATTGAGGTAGACCCGACAAATTTTCGTACCTATTGAAACGGATGACAATTGTTTGCTCTAGGTATCTTACATATATATGTATCTTTACACACTCACATACTCACACACTCACATACTCTTGAAAAACCTTAATTGTACATTGACTGTTGCTGTTGTAACTTCATCTAAGGCGATAATCTTAATTTCTGATATCAATATAAGTACAATATAGGTATAATATGTAAAACGTATTTGTTCTAAGCGTCATATATGTACCTAATATTATAATACAGGAAAATCTTGTACAAAATAATTCTAGTTGTAGTTTTGTTAATTCCAAACTAATGTAGGTGAGCCCATTCCCACGACGGACGAGCAATAAGTAAGTGAGGTTCAGGGCTGATACTACATTAACAAGCCGAGAATTGGCACAGTGACGTCAGTACTTTCACGCCTTATACGTTACTGATTGACATGAAAGGAGATAACTATTGTAATAAAAACTTAGACCAGCAAAAAACTCAAGCTAAATAACATCATAACCTACATTCCATTTGGCGGCACCGAACGCCTAGCGAGCGAAGCTATTATTGAATGTGAATTTTAAACGGACCTCGAGTAGGGCCATATTTGTGTGTTTCTCTTTATCGGTCATTGTGACCTGCATTACAGCTCTTATTCTGATATTGATATTCAGGCGGCGACCCGTCGCGAGGTTTCGTACCGGTGACTACTCGCGTCTCGTCTGCATTAGGGACCAATAAACATCCTGTCGTAAAAGAAAATTCGTTTTCTTTCTTTCGCTAACTTGGAAGAAAGTTTTTGTCCCGCAAGGGCCCTAAATAAAGTCTCACTGGAAGTAAGGTTGTGACCTGGGAGGTAAATATTGCAAAATGTTCCTTCGTTTGTACAACACAAATTATGATGTTTGTACCTACGTCAATTGGAAAGAGTAATAGGTACCTATCTACAAAACCAAATTATATTTCGTATACCAAAGTGACCTTTCTTTCTCATCAGTAAATGTTACCAAGGCTTGCTGGCATTGAAGTTTTCTTATTAAATACATGTATCACTTGTTATTTGCTCAACGAGTAGGTATGTAGTTTAGATACATTAATATAACCTTGGATTATTGTCTGAAACAATGGACCCAAATTAAAATATGGATTTACGATTGTGACGTCGTTCTTAATACTCACATATATTATACAAGATAAATTTAAAAAATTGTACGTTGTACATTTTTGCAGCCTACTTTTATATGTGTATGCAGTGTATAAATTTGGTATCTTAATTCTTTCTTTCGCCTTTACCCAGCCTTAGGAAAATAAAATCTTGAAATTACCTATACTTTAGAGAATATTTACTTTAGGAAAATAAAATCTTGTAGCTTACTTTTATATGTGTAATGCATCGTGTATAAATTTGGTATCTTAATTCTTTCTTTCGCCTTTACGCAGCCGTAGGAAAATAAAATCTTTAAATTACCTATACTTTAGAGAATATTTACTTTAGGAATATAAAATCTTTAAGTTACCTCTAGGTACTTTAGAGAATCTTAAGAAGTTTTTTTTTCACACAAATTCATCACCTGTTCCTAAATATAACTGTAGGTACCTACCTAATGCGTTATGATTAGCAAAAGTATTTAATTTATGATTATAATACATTTTATAATGATTATCACGAGGCTGTGATTAAGATTATCACGATGTGCACGCTTTGATACTTACATAATAGTACGCGAATATCTTAATGAATATAGCATGAAATCAAAGTCTCCGTCACGACATTACTATTAGGCCCCCGCGCATTTCGGGTCTACCCCACTTGACTCAATACAGCCGTGATTACAATATGGCAAGGGAAACAGAAACGGTTTCCGAGGTTTTTTGCGACATTCTTGTGGTCCGGTAACGGTGCCCGTTCCTAGAGCATCGGCCGCGCCGGCGCAGCACAGCCGCCACCGAGTCGTGCACTCGCGCCTACTACCTCCTATTGCACTCCAAGCCGCTTATCATCCCACCAAATGCTAATACACATTGTATACTTTGCCTTGGTAAGTGAAATATACAACAATCAAAATTTCCAATTATTTCTAACAATATTAACTAGTAATAATTCCCATTATCAAATCACATACGATACGATTCACCGAAAGTCATAAAAAGGAGTTTAATTCTTTCGAGACCATAAACCTACATGGAAGTTATTTAGGTAAATAATAAATGTGAATGGCAACACATGTGCTTCGAGTGTGGCAGGTTGTGGAGGTCAATGGCACTGGCGCAGATTCAGTTCCCCATAAGTTGCCATTTTCCCAGGAAGCGGGCAGTGGCGGCGGCGGCGGCGCGTGGCAGCGCGGAGCGCCCGCGCATTCTGTCACGCCGGGGCTTGCGCGCGCATATTGACGTGCACACATTAATGCGAAGTCAGCAGACGTTCTCTACGTTTTGAGGGCAGTTCATTTTATAGCTGCCGTTCAAATGATGGCTATGTCTCAACATGGATGACACTAATTAGCTTTTACCTACTTAGAGGAGTCACTGAGGAATTCAGTTTTTCTCGTATATTCTTCTCACTTTCCGTTCTGTTCTGTTCGAATTCAGTTTTTTCGTATATTCTTGTCACTTTCCTGTACTCGTAAATATGGATATTCAACAGTTTAACCATACCCCTGACGGTTTACTGATTATACAGCACCTATTATATTCACCACAAAATATGGTGTGATCGAACTCTAGATTTGAATTATATTCAGTTAACTATACATTTTATAGATCTTTGACCCTGAAGAGAAGTCGACATACGTATCAGAAATGTGACAATGTTTATGTTGTTCAAAGTCATTTTATGTCACTGCTGGTATAAAACGTAAAGGAAGAAGGTTATTCAGTCATTTAACTCTCATCAGTAAGGCGTGTATCCGCTGCCTAAACGTTCAAAACAAAAGATTCGGAAGCTTCGTACTAACGAAGACCACTATAGGTCGGCCTTGCTATTCTGCCGTCATCAATGGCTATTTATTTTTACGTGACGGCAATTAAATTATTAAAATGAAATTCGTCATGCCCTTAACATTCATAAAGTAACGGTAATCAAAATTCATATTCCAAAATTAAACACTGCAGAGCTAGCCGTAGCATCGTTTTATATACGCCGTAATGTGAAGGTGAAGCTTTGTTTTTAGGGTTCCGTAGCCAAAATGGCAAAAACGGAACCCTTATAGTTTCTACATGCCCGTCTGTCCGTCTGTCCATCTGTCCGTCTGGCCGTCAGCCCGTCTGTCCGTATGTCACAGGCATTTTACTCAAAAACTATAAGGTGTAATTGAATAAAATTTTGAGGATAGGTGTATTTTGTTAGCCGCTACAGTTTTGTAGATAAATTAACGAGAGCATGGAATTGCATATGTAGTAGTATTGTATGTTTACAGGCATTCTATATTTGAATCTTCTATTTTCTCGTACAACCACTACAAATGCAATTCCATGTTCTCGATAATTCATCTATAATTAAATGACAAAAAAAAATTTTTTTTAGGGGTGCGTATACATAAAACTGAAAGTCATTTTTTTTTATTGTACGCCCATGTGTGGCACATCAATCGATAGACCTTTCAAAATAAATATAAGTTTTCTCAGCAATTTTTTTGATTAAGTGAATAGAGTCGGAGATAATCGCCCCGAAAGTCACTAAAATTGTGTTCCCCCCTCTAATTTTTGATCGGTGTATTTAAAAATATGAAAAAAGTCATGGACTATTAAATTCTTTCACTGAAAATTATTTTGAACAAGATAGGTTCAAAGGTTTTCGAGATATTGCTGAAAAACTGCCTTTCTTAAAGAAAAGGACGTAAGTGCCGTAAGATTTCTGTGACGATACGACCTTTTTAATAGGCACGGGACCCTATGTTGTGCGCGGTCCGACACGCACTTGGCCGGTTTTTTCGTTCGTAGAACAAGAATTTCAATTAAATGATTTGAGCTTTCCAGCTTATCTAACCGAGTGCAACTTCTGCGATTGGATGTTACAACTAGCTTCCACCCGCAACTTCGTTTGCGTGAACCCGGGCTAAAAACTATCTACGTACAAAATTTTATCCAAATCACTTGAGCCGTTTAAGCGTGATTGAGTAACGAACATCCAAAAATCTAAACATCCAAACTTATAGGTTAAACCCTGTTTCAATATATGTGACAAAAATCCAATTTTGCGATGTGACGACACTAACTTGTCTTCAACGGATGTCGTAGCACCCACTGTTTCAAAAACAATGATGAACATTTTAACTCCGCAGGATAGAATATTATGATTGGGTAATTAAGCTCATCTTAAGGTATGTATGTATCGTAT
The DNA here is from genome assembly GCA_932294315.1 of Epinotia nisella. Lineage (NCBI taxonomy): Eukaryota > Metazoa > Arthropoda > Insecta > Lepidoptera > Tortricidae > Epinotia > Epinotia nisella. Next base: position 11,458,708 of record OW028679.1, on the reverse strand, counting down.
GATACAAGAAAGAAACAAAATAAATTGATCGTGGCGTATTGCGGGGACGGTGGGGAGTAGGGTACCAACCGTACTATATTATATAGTATTGTACTATATTTTGACTCTTTGTACTATATATATCTGTTGAAGAAATATATAGTATGCAAAAAGACTATATTTTGGGGGTCCTTACGAAGTGCTTCAAATTGCCCAGGTTTCAATTCATCATAGTCATCATATCAGCAGGAAGACGTCCACTGCTGGACATAGGCCTCCCCCAAAGAGTGCCAAAATGACCTATCCTGTGCCAGCGCATCCAGCGGCGCAAGTTTTAATAAAATTTTACTAAATAGCAACATATTGCCCAGCCAAGAACTGTATTTTATTACAGTGTATTTTTGTCGGTTTTTTCCGGAAAATACTATATCTCCCCCAAAAAAAGTTGGCAACCCTAGTGGGGAGGTCTCCAAAGTGCATCGCGAAGGCGTGTGGCCGCGGCGTGGAACCTTCACCCTGCACTTGAACTCGCCGCGCGCGGCTCCCACCGCGACACGACGCCAATTCGACGCTACGCAATCATCCGGATAGATCGCGAATTTTTACAATTAACGCTTTCATTCAAGCGTAATAGATTCATTTTTCATTCTTTTTTTTGTTAACAGTAGGTATTGGCACTATTTTTCAATGGCAGTGGCACATTACGGCTGGGAATGGGAAACAGATCATAAAGTTTTTATTTCAACAAGTTTGGCACAATTTTTTTCAAGGTTTTATTTAACTTGCAATGTGTGATAGTTTAGGTCAAATCTTGCGAGTCAAATTTCACCAACTTCCCAGAGTTAGAATGAGTTGAAATATTTTACACTTATGTATGTCAGGTGACAATGCAATGTTATGGTACCATCAAGCTGATGTGATGATGGAGACACTATTTGGCCATTGGCCAAAGCAACTCCTAAACTACACGAAATAAACCAGTCCTGTTTGGGCTCATTAGATCCCTCTCAGCTGATTGTGAAAAAGTTCAGTCGGCAATAAAAGCTGGTGCCAAAAATGACTTTTTAATTACGATAATAAAGTTAAAGGTTTAAGGTCGCGAGAGTTCGCTGGATGCGGGTGGCGCAGGACCGGTTAATTTGGCACTCTTTGGGTGAGGCCTATGTCCAGCAGTGGACGTCTTTCGGCTGATATAATGATGTTGATGATGAATTACGATAATAATTGTTTGTAGTTTTTTTTCGGACTGACGGATGATATTTATTTTAATTTATACTATACCTATTCTACTAATCATTGTATTAAAAGTTTAACCTTAGACGTTATAAGTTGTAACTATTGGAAAGGAACAAGGTGTTGTTGACTGATTTCTTTAATTAATACATCAAATTTACTCTGCGTAGTATCCTATACTATTAAACGGGCAATATTTGTATATAAATACATATATACCTACCTATACAGGGTGATTCCGGGGTCGTGGAGCAAGAATGAGCAAAAGCGAATAAGAAGGTCATACTGTACTGAACAACTTTTCCCATGGACCACGAAATCGCAAAAAAATAAGAGCCAATTAAGAGTTAACCGTGATTTAACTGTGAGTTAATTGAGAGTTAACGTATGGAAATGTCCCTTAGGAAAAGGTGTTCACTGTGACCATCTTATTCGCACTCCGGATCATGATCCCGCAATTACCCTGTATATATTTGCAATCACGTTCTCGGAAATTTTCACTATCGTGTAGCTTTTATTCTGGAAGATGATTTCGGAATATTGATGGGTGGGTTCCTCTCCTCCCTCTAATTTACGCGTAATGCCTCGTTTGTGTACATTGTGTAATTTTTGTAGTGTCAGCACGAGTTGGGTCGTTAATATTGCATCATAAATATGAAATAGCTAACGGAATATTACCTCTCTTACTGTAACATAGTTTCCGTTTCCATAAATACGTATCAAAAAGATTATTTAAATCATACCTACATTTAATCTTTTCGATTATATTATCGTTAAATTTAAAGGAGGCTATTACATTTTAATTCTGTTAAAAGATGCATTTATGCACCATGCACTGATAATGATAAAGTAAACGTCTTCCTATTGCGTATATGGTAGATGATTGAGGACATTTTGTCAATTTGTGCACCGCCGCGGCTAACGAGCGTTACATGAACATGACAAACGTTTTTTAGGCTTGAAGGTCGCCACCGAACCGTCCTAAACAAAAGTTCATACACTTGCACGTCTTAATTACTTCCATCTATGTCACATTCAATAGACAACATAACTACACTAACTAATTAAAATACTCATTTCAAATTTAATTTAACATCGATACAGCGTTTTGGAGGTGAAACAATAAGCAATTTGCAATAAACGTTGTTAGAATTGGGAATTCTTATAACACCAAGACTATCGTCCTATTTATGAATTACAAAACGACTATAATACTAAAATAAACATTTAAGTTATATTAATATCACGGGAGTTTTCTATATAAAATAGTTGAGTTATATATTTTTTTCTATGTTTTTATTCTTAACATTTACTGTAATAAAAACTAATTAGTTACGCTTTTAATTCCCGTTTCAAAAATGATCATATAAGGATACCTACACATCTACAATTAAAGTTATCCAGTCGATGTATGCGTACCTACGATTTTGTGTTAATTTTATTATATGTATGTACACAATTACTTATGTACCTACCTATCTACTCGTGGAGATATCGATTATATATTAAGCAACTGTTTAAGCAATATCCTGAACGTGTTGAAATGAAAACTGAAAAATATTTATTCATTTTGTTCGATTCGGGTTTTTTATAATTTAACTTATAAGAATTTCTAATAAGATCGTAACAACACTCGATGATATGAAAATATTTAAAAAATCCTGAAACCTCCTGAAAGCATTATCACTAATAGAGCGCACCAAGGCCTAGTAAGCATTCAAGTCAGAAATAATCACAGTTTTTCATTGTTTTCAGTCACATTCATCACGCTCTGTAATAAACTCTCCGAGTTTAAATTACCTTGTTTCGGCTGAATGAATTATTTTAGATTAAGTAGACGAATTGATTGTGATGTACTTTGTAAGGTAGAATCGAGAATGATTAGTGGTTGGCGGTGTGAAATATTGGATCGGCCACGCCGCGAGCGCGCCGCACGGGCCGATCAGATCCACTCACACGAACCTATTCAAGCCTTTATTCACTTCTGCGATTCGCCAATCGTCAAACCATTTCTTTTATCGGGAGAGTAATTATACGTTATTATAATATGTTTTATGTGTCGACCGAGACTAATAAAAAGTATGAAATTTCAAATGCGTTCAACTAGAAAATATGCTGCATTCTTAATCTATTTACATTACATTTGTTATTCTTACATTTTTTATTTGTATTTTAAATAGATTGTGTAACTGCTTTTAGTAACTAAATAAAAAAGGTTTTCATACTATGTTACGAAGGAAATCATTATTTCACATTTTGATTCATTAATAATTTTTTTCGTCGTAAATTTTTCTTTAATAAATTTATGTTAATTTTAGAAACCACAACGAAATAAGTCCCTAATTAAACTTCCAACTAAATAATACAATTTGAAACCCAAGCTGGATATACTCCCTAACTGAAAACAAAATGTTCAATTCCTTCTGCCAGAGCGGATACGTTATCTTGAAGAACGCGGCGGAAAAGCTCGCCGGCCGGCTCGTAGCCGCTTCCCGTCTACATACAATACAACTCGCTCTCGCCTTCAGGCAACTATTCACTATTTACTAACTTACCTTCTAAATAACTCTGTTTAAACTTCCAAGTCTATAATTTTCGTTTTTTGTAAATATAAGGGTGCAGTAAAAATAGTTAAGCCGCAAATATTTTGAAGTACCTAATTAGCAAGACTTACCTCTATAACTGATTGTGTGTGCGAATGTTGAGGTCGTCGTTAGCAGGTCGGTATAATGTTTATGTCACTAGAGTCCAGCTGGGCTGAGTAGAGTCTCGTGGAGCCCGGAGCGTGGTATCTGCGGCGCGGCCGGCCCGGCACTGACGCGAGGCGGTCGGCGAAGGCGGGCGCTCGCGCGGTGCCGCCGCTCTAGGGAGCTGGAGGCTTCGCGGCGAGCTTTCAGCGACACAAGTCTCAACCCGTACGCACTGCACACTGCACTTGCCCTTGTCGACTCACGCGGTGCGATTCGCTTCTCAATCGTCTACTGTTCCGAGCGCCCGGCGCACGTTTGAACTCTTCTCGACGCCCGCTTTAGCGTATAAGTATGAGGGCCGGTGGCGGGGGCGCCGGACCGCGACGCATCACGAATCCACATACACATAAATTGAAGATGCAGCTGTTGTCCTCCCCATTGATTTTATAGCTTATCTTTCTGTTACACCCAATAAGTAGACCCTCGACTTCCGAACGATGTCACGACCGCCGCTGCATGCTCCGCGCATATGTTATGTTCTTATAATTACAACACAGTATAATTGTGAGTTCATATAACAATTGTGTCATAAGTCAGTCATAAGACGCATTGTTAGTGCACTTATGACATTGCAACATTGAGCTCATTTGTGTTTGAAATCTGATCACGGTCGCTGAAAAAGCTCGCAGATTATTAATGGCTGATGATTAAAACGATATGGCCAATATTTAACCATTATGGCCATTTTTTTTAAAACTTTATAACCTGCGCTCATATGTATCGTATCTCAGCATGTACATTATCGGTCCTGTGTACAAATTATGCGATTGGAACGCCCAAGCGCATGTCAGCTACTAGCTTGGTGACATCGCGCGTAATAGCTCCGTGTCTTATAATATTATTAGGAATATATAAGTTTGAAAAACATCTCGTTATGTTATGATAACAGTATCTCGAAAAACTATATATTCTACCTAGTCTAGCCATAAGTTCTGTTACAAAAGAAAATAAACGTATTTTTTAAACAATTAAATTTATTTACAATTATTAGGTAGGTATATGTTTATTTATAGATAAACTAATGTAGTTTTTAAACAATGCATGTATTATTCGAAATAGATCTTTTACTGTCATCAATAGAGGAAGAATTGGTGTACCTTTGGATGGTATGATACACGAACATTCGACTTAACTTTAACTCTTTTAGCGTCTCGAAAATGTTAGCAGGCTGCATTCCTACCTTATGCAGAGCAATCACAGCAATTCTGTTTTCTTTAACACCCCACTCCATTATTAAAGCGATAATTTATTCCCATAAATTATTCAAATGGCGGCAAAACATTCAATGAATTATGTCAAAACACAACATTCGAAAATCAAATTTTTTTTTGTAATTTCATGCTAACTGTCAGTAACAAAATTTATGGCTAGACTATAGGTACATACCTAATCCTTTGAGTGCCAACGACATCTAATGTTTTCATGCTGAGCTGATCATATATAACGCCAGCGTCGGCTTTTTTCCAGATTTTCTTCTCTTGCAGCAAAGAGTTGTACGTGCTGTGGCGTGGCGGCGAATATATCTATCTATATGCAAGCCGAAGCTAAGTTGGCTTATCTAATTTTTTTTCAAGAGCAAGGAGGATAGGGATAGAAGTTAAACTCGCCCCTCGAGGCTGCCCGCCTTGTCGGGGCGGGGGGGCTTAGTAACCGTGGACTGGTCACCCACGGCGAAGTTAAGAGGCACCAGGGCCGGCCTGTGTGGGTCTGCTGGCTGGCCCGAGGAGGGCGCTCCTAGCGGGCTTGGATAAGCCCGCTTAGGATGCGTTGGGGAGGGACCGCAAAAGAAGAGTAGCACCTCCTTTTCTTCTGCGGCCCAGGTGGGATCGCAGGGGGAGAGGCGTGTTGGTATAACGTTGCGCCACTCTCCCTACCCCCTGTGTAGGTACTTGGCGGGGCCGTTCCGCGTAGAGCTGAGTCGTTTTTTCTGAAACTGGTTTAAAAAACGGTTTCTTTATGAACAACGGACGAAACGTTTCTTCCTCGAACGAAAAACCGTTTCTAAAAAAACGCTAACTATGGACATAACTCCGCGAAGTACTCAAGACAAGATAAACTAGCCGCAATGCTAACGCTGCAACGAACGAACGCGCTCGAACGAAGCCGCTTCTCTCCAACGTTTCGTTTTCACAAACGGTTGCAACTGCTTAGTGCTTAAATGTAGTTTCGTCCGTCATCCGTCTGGGCGACACAGATATAGTCACCAAACCAGTTCTTTTAAAAACTGTTTTCCAAAACCGTTTTTTTTATCCGAACGAACGGTTTCGTTTCGTTTCGCGAAAAACTCGAAACGACCCAGCTCTAGTTCCGCGGAAACGGCAGTGGTGGGACCGCAGAGGAAGAGGAATGCCGGTATTACGGTGCGCCGTTTTCCCTGTCCTCTGCGGCCCAGACGTGGTCGGTGGCGGAACCACGGACCTGATCCGCCACCGGGTGCTGGAATTTCCCGCACCCATGATCTCCTCGTAGCGGACTCAAGGGGGTCGCTACTGAACAGGTGGAGATTGAGGAGGCAGACGCGCCAAAATATCTGGCGTGCCTCTCGTGGAGAGCCCCTGGCATCCACGAAGAAGCCGCTAATTGGGAATCAATATCGGTTCCAAATTACTGGAATTGTTGACTTGATTACTTCCAGATTACTTTTATATATAGAAGTAATCTGGTAGTAATCAAGTCAGCAATAGATTTGGGCGGGAGTTGGGTCGGTCTGTCGGTCAGTCAATATCCGTGTCCACACCAGACGAACGCTCGCCCGAGCCAGTCCACATGCTCACCTGCGCGGCTAGCCTGAGCGTGTGGACTGGCTCGGGCGGGCGTGTGGACATGCCATGCCTGCGTCTGGTCTGGCTCGGTCGAATTTGACCGTGTGTCTGAGCAAACGCGCGCGCGGCTCGCCAGGTTGGCTCGGCCGAATACAATTTAGATAGAAGGAACAGCTGGCCAGCCGGACGGCATTTGGGGGGGGGGGGGTTGTAGGGTCAATGAAGGGGGAGGGGAGTTGAGTCGGGGGGGGGGGGGTCGCAGGGGGGTGAATGGGGGGATCTCGCGGGGTGGGGGGGGGGGGGGGGGGGTGAGTCCGGGGGGGTGCCCCCCCCCCCCCCCCCCCCCCAACCCCCCGTCACCACCCCCTACCAAAATCCTGGATCCGCCGGGCTGGTAATGTGGGGACGACAACGCTGCGCTCGGGTGCCGTGCGGCCGAACAAAACAACCGTCCACATATACCACACCAAACGCCGTCAACGCGGGCTCACGGCTAATCCCTCATTCTGTCCGTTACCTTTTACGCTTAACCCTTTGACCGCCGTTGTCTGATATCCTATACTATTAAACAAGCAATATTTGTATATATGTGCAATCACGTTCTCGGAAACGGCTCTAACGATTTCGATGAAATTTGGAATATAGTGGTTTACGGGGGCGAGAAATCAATCTACCTAGGTCTCGTGTCGGGGGAAAATTCGTTTTCTCCGTATTTTCACACGAGCAGAGCTCGGTCGCCCAGGGACTATCAAACAAAGTGACAATTTAAATGACATTTTCTTAGTTTATGACGTAATGTCATGTAAACCGAAAAGAAATTGATTTGAATGACATTGACAAAATTATAAAATAAGGTCTGCTAATGAAGTAGGTAATCTAGTCTGGAATTAGAGTAAAGTAATTCAGATTACTTAAGTACTTGATTACTGGGGAATCAAGATTACAGTAATGGTTTACAATACCGATTCCAAAGGAATGGATTACAAATGTAATCATAGTACTAGTATTACAGTAATTTTGATTACCTAAGTAATCGATTACTGAGGAATCACGATTACTGGAATGTAATGGTGTAATTAATTCCAAAAGTAATTGATTACGCCCATCTCGGCACAAGGCGGCGAGGCGGCAAGTGGGGGGGTTTTTAGTGGGTACACCGTGGGTGTCATTAACCCATATGGGAGTCCCACATAACCACTCGGGTCACCTCCTGCACCCGGGTGGTATGCGTAACGCATTTTCCCCCCTTAAAAAAACCGGACAAGTGCGAGTTCAAGAAGAAGAAGAAGAAGAAGAAAATAGTTTATTAGTGCAAAAAATATACATAGAGTGCAACAAAACTTAACTTAATACATATAATTTTTGAAGAAATTTGCACTAAAAGGCTTACACTCAGCTTGATGTCACGGAGCGAGCCAGAGGACACATTCCATGACGCTGATTTTCAGTGTAGCCATTATTTGGACTAGATGGCATAGCACTGAGAGAATTTTAAATAGGTAGGTATAGGCTGAGAGAATATTAAGAAATACAAAATCTTCAAACCAAAGCAGAATATAAAAACCAAAAGAAAAAGAAAAACACAACGTAAATTAAAAATTACTCCTTTACGCTTAAGCTCTAATGTGTTATACATAAAATATTTTAATATTTATCAAACTTTTACAGATATATAAAACGGCTGTGTGTGAGTGAGCAGATGAAAATGCGCGGGTGTATAATGTGAATGTACTGTTCAACTCGCGTTGTGAGGGTTCTGCATATAATACACAAACATATTGAGAATTTTCCCTGTACTTTGAATACTCAAACTTCTTATAGGTTTTCCTGTAATCTTTAGGCAAGGAACTATTTACCATATTTTTTCAGAATTTTAAGTCTAGTAGTTTCGGAGATAAGGGGGGGGGGGGGGGGGGGTGGTCAATTTTAGTCTTTACTTCAAATTACTATTACACTTATAATAAATCTCTGAAATAAAAAAGAATCAGCCAGCAGCATTCCAAACATTATTTTGTCACGAAGGATCTCAGCTTCCCGTGGACGGAAAAACTTTTCTTTTCCGTTCTCTGCTTATCGGCAATCAGTCCGAGGACTGTATATAAGTCGATGTGTGGGTTAGTACAGTCTGCACCCCCCCGCGTGGTCGTGCCGGAGAGTTCCCCCTGGATTTTCCCCAGGATACTCTCCAACCATGCAGTTCGACAGCTATATTGGGTCCGTCCTATTACCTATAGCAACAGTCCGGTTTCAAAAAATAAAAACCGGACAAGTGCGAGTTCAACTCGCGTGGTGAGGGTTCCGTATATAATTTAAATTTCATAATTGTTATTGAATACTCAAACTTCTTATAGGTTTCTTTCCTGTAATCTTTAGGCAAGGAACTAGACGGGTTAGGGGGGGGTCAATTTTCGTCTTTTTTCCTAAATGACTACAAATCTGTTTTTGCTAAAATTATAAAAAAAAATATATATATGACATGCTTACAACAACATCTTTTATTTAATATGTCACACTATGCAGTTTGCCAAACTTTTTTTTTTAATTTTCCAGTTTACCCTTAGTTTAGTTTTACTCTTAGTTTACTAGTATAGTTCCGTTTTTTTCCTTTTGAGGTATCGGAACCCTAAAAATTATACAGCCTGGCAAGTCGAGTGTGCTCTCCAGCGAGTCTGAGGCTACTCTCTATTTTGTAGCTCCAGGATGTTATATCGTTTCAGTCGTCGTATGTGGTACTAGACGGTCAGTTGTTGTGCTAATTTATTGGGATGGTTACTTGGAGTAACAGATACTGCACGCGCCTAGAGCAGGAGCGTGTCTGCGCAGTGATTGTGTGCTTTATCTTTAAGAAGGCCGGCGTGACGTCATTTGACACCTTGCTAGGGATGCCTGCTCGGCAAAATGTAAACAATAACTGGTTTCTTCGGCTTTGCTCGCGTATAAGTATTTTAGTTATTGAGTACTACTCTGAAAAACTAAATAATAGTGTGCGAGTTATGTACATAATTATGTAATCATTGTAAATAAGTAGGGTTAATTTTATCATGTCTGATGAAGAAGAATAAAATGACTACATTAATTTACACAATTTAAGGGTTCCGTAGTCAACACGGAAATAGTTTCGCCATGTCCGTCCATCTGTCCGTCTGCGGCTTAGCTCCGTGACCCTTACCACTAGAAAGCTGTAATTCGGCATTGATATATAAATCAATCACGGCGACAAATTGGTAGAATAAAATTGACCTCCCCTAAACGTAAAGTGGGGATATATTTTTTCTCGTTAAACCCATGGTGTGGAGTATTTTCGGATAGCTTGTTCAAAAATATTATGGGTTTTAAAAAAAAAAATGTAAAATAAAATTAAATTGTATTTCACATTAATTTATAATATAATACCTTACTAACATAGCTTAAGTGTTATGTAATTAATTAACTAATAATCATATGGATTTTGTCCGAAATAAACAGTCTTATTTTATTTTATAAAAACCATTGTTCAACTCAGTGGTCCATTTGGTTGATATTGGGCTTTAAATCCCCAATAATTTTTTTGTTCGAGGCAAGCCCCCGCTTCCCCTCCCTTGGCTTAATGGCTACCACGAATTTCATTTGCCATCATATCAGGCCAAAATTTTGTTTACCATAATTGCGTGTGCCATGTTATTTACCATAATATTTATAAGAAAAAAATGTTATTTTCCATAATACCATATGCCATAATAGACAGAAACTTTATAATCCATAATATTCATATGCAATAAAATCATTTTCCATACCTTTCAAAAGCCATACTACATGTGAAATAACATATTATACTGAAGGAATGTGGACGGCTCGGAGTTATATTATAGTCCTGGATGCAGTTGTAGGTGATTATTATTTGATTTCTCATATTCTCACCGCCTTCGGTCCAACTCAACTCTAAGGCAGGTCGGTGTAGGTACGATGACGAGCGAAGCGAGGACGAGTGTTAGGTTGAACTGCTACCCTACAGCGCGCGAGCCGAGCGAGCGAAGTGAGCGTGCCGCGGTAGCGGCCGGCGAAGCGCCACAACCGAACATTCGAACGGCTCGCAGAAATGTAGTTTTTTTTGGCAAATGAATATTCTAAAATTATAGCCTATAATATTATGACAAGTGAACTATATGGCATGATTCGCGATACGTCATTATGGAAAATAATAATATCTTTACCAATGAATAGATCTCGGGTAGATATTCCTCAAAATTTCCTATACCTAATTTTCTTAATTTCTTACGAAAGTTTCCTCAAATTTCCGAGAAGTTTCAATATTTTTGGATAACTTCCGCAGCTTGCATACTTATGTGTAGATGGGAGTGTCACCGAATTTGCTATATTAAAAAACAGTTGATTAGTATGATGTGCTAAAAATATTATCTAAATTGTTTAAGACTACTTGACAAAAACTCTATTTTAACAATGAATTGGTTTCCTTTATTTAAACACTTAATCGCATACTTATTGACCATTAATGTTGATTATTATTTCGGTGTTGTGCTTAATGCATTATTTACACTTGTGATTATCAATCGCGAAAACAAAGAAACCAAATGCTCTTATAACTTATAACGTAGTTTGAATGGTTAAATCATGTTTACTGTATCATGACGACACGATACTCCTGTTATGTTAGGCACGAATTCACTACCATTCATTGATGTGTAAGGCTGCAATAATTTTTTTCTGAGCAAGCATTAGACACTGGGGTTAATTTCAAAATTGGGTCAGCATTGTGCGAGATTCAAATACATGAGCAGCAGAACAACTTTCCTAGCTACTGGCTAGTGAGGCGCAAAATATTCACCCCACTGCAGCAGCTATAGGGAAATAAGAAATGTAAAACAATTTTTAATTCATACCATGTGCCCAATTACAGAACGTGTCATACGTATTGAAATCGTATGTCGTCTTGGTCCGTGCACTCGCTATTGCTTAAGCGCATTTCCAAGTTTGTGTGAACGCGACATGCTGATAATCAGACGAGTTTGTAAACCAAATTAAAATTTAATTTTGAGTTACAGAATAGGTGTAACGTATTAGCAACGAAGTTATCGCACTTTTAAGATGTTAGTACAGAAGCATTTGTAAATAGGTAATTAAACGTAATTAAAGCTCAGCTTTATTGACACGTTTAACTAATTCTAGAGATATAAAAAAGCAACATTGATGTTGCTTTTTTCACTGTAATCTGTCGTTATTATAGAAATCCCACGGATTCACGCTAAATTCTTAAATGAATTTGATATTTACCCGACCGCGGCAGAAGGAGGGTTACGTTATGGAGTGTATGTATGAATGTCTACTTCTCTAACGCGCTCTGCAGCTTTAATGGCTTAGCATGCGAGGTGTCGTTAAATTCCTCTTAGTCGTGGAAGTGACATATGCTATAATACTAGTAAAAAACTGTCGGAATTTATTAAAAAAAAACCTTTTTATTTCACTTATATTCAATTAACGTTAAACATTTTTTAATGCTTGCACAAATTGATTTTATTTAAAATATAGATTTGCTTTGATGCTACTCGGTTAGCACAAGACACTTGCGACGCGAAACAAGACGTTACAAAGACATATCCGTGTGTCGCGCCTTTTCTCACTTGTCGCGCTAGGCGCTAGGGTCGAATCGGCGCATACAAACTAAAGCCTTCCCTAACGCCTTCCTTAGCCTTTTTCTTGCATAATTTTTATTAAAATGAGGTAAATTCCGTTTGAACGACTATACCGAAAGGTAGGTTGAAACATTAATCTCTCGCCTCGTAAAATGTTAGTTAAGTGACATTTTTACTACTTAAAAGTCTGAACTGTTTTACGGTACCTACAATCTACATAGTAAAATTTACAGGTGTAAAACTAGGTGAACGTATCGTATTAATGACAAACATAATTAATGATAAACAAATGATTTTTACCGTATCCATTCACATATACCTAAGTTAGATCAACATTAACGTTTTACGGATATTGATTTATTTGGCTCTAGATGACAACTCTAGTGGTTTACTGTTGCCCATGAAGAAATATACGGGAAGGAAGAAATAAACAAGCAATAAAGTTTCCTTAGAAGCTAACGGTAAGTATTTATCTAAATAACATGGTCGTTCAAATTTAGGTATCGTTCGGGTAGGGGTCGTTTCGGTAGATAGATTCTTATTAATTTTTGGGAGTATTCGAAACCTTTAATGAATATTTATAAAAAAACCGGCCAAGTGCGTGTCGGACCACGCAAAACGAAGGGTTCCGTGCCTATTAAAAAAGTCGTATCGTCACAGAAATTTTACGGCACTTACGTCCTTTTCTTTGAGGAAGGCAGTTTTTCAGCAATATCTCGAAAACCTCTGAACCGATCTTGTTCAAAACAATTTTCGGTGAATGAAATTAATAAGCCCTATGTCCATGATTTTTTCCATATTTTTTAAATACACCGTTCAAAAATTAGAGGGGGGGGACAGAATTTTAGTGACTTTCGGGGCGATTATCTCCGACCCTATTCACTTAATCAAAAAAAATGCTAACAAACCTTATATTTATTTTGAAAGGCCTATCGATTGATGTGCCACACGGGGGGTCACAATGAAAAAAAAAATTTGACTTTTAGTTTTATGTATGGAGTGCAACCCTAAAAAAAATTTTTTTTGTCATTTTAATTACAAAACTATGTAGCGGCTAACAAAATACACCTATCCTCAAAATTTTATTCAAATACACCTTATAGTTTTCGAGTAAAATGCCTGTGACATACGGACAGACGGACAGACGGACAGACGGACATGACGAAACTATAAGGGTTCCGTTTTTGCCATTTTGGCTACGGAACCCTAAAAATGCGCTACAACATGCTTTTTTGTGTCAATGTTTGTCAAAATGTCAATCTGTTCAAGTTCTTTGCATGGTGCTCTAATCTTTCCTTAGAGCCTTGAGGTGATACAGTCAAGTGTAAAAATATGATTGCATACAACTTACTCATACATATTTCCCATCGCTCTTATTCAGCGAATTAAGGTTTCGGTACATATTTATGAGAGGATTAAATCGATACATATTTTTGCGCTTGACTTTACACAAGAAGCTAACAAGGGAGACGTACAAACACGAGCATCCTTATAAGGTTCTTTTCATTAGTAAGTTAAAGTTTAAGACTTCCCGTGTACCTAACACGTAGGTACTGTACGAGCCGAGCTAAGCGGCATCTTCATAGTGGATGCGCCCAAACAACTCTACTTTAAACTATTCAATCAAATTATGGCTCATTAAAACTGAACTGTAACTTTAATTGCTGAGGATTACCATACTCGAATTCAAATCAATCTGTATGTTAAAATCATTTAAAGCACCGTTACTGGAGCTAATGTGTGAGTCTGCCATTACAATTTTCCGGAAGGACATTGTATATTCATTAATTCTAATGCCCGACTAAAAATCTTATTCGCATTTATTTAATTTGAATAACTGGTTCGATTTTAACGACAAAGCTTACAAGATCATTTATAAAATCAACAGGTTGAGGAATCGATATGTAATGAGATGATGGTTTTGTTTTATTTGCTATCACCGCAGAAAGTCTTAACGCTAAGCATGGTTTTGGAATTACAATACTACTTACTATCTTATTGGTGACGCTAAATATAGCAAACGATCCTAGTAACTAACTAACTTTGAAAAATTGAAAAACTCCCGATTTTTTAATTTCAAAGTTCAATATCAAAAAAACGGCTGAACCGATTTTAATAAAACATGGCTAAGAACATTCGGGTTAAGATTATCTATATGACACAAAAAAACCGCATTCAAATCGGTCCATCCGTTTGGGAGTTACGATACCACAGACAGATACACAGACACGTTAAACTTATAACATAACACCCCTCTCTTTGCGTCGGGGGTTAAAAAGATGGTCAAAGATAATGTTCAACCAAGCGAACACTGTCAAATTAAGGGTTTTAAGCCATCTTGAAAACCTTTAAATACGGTCCGATTTTGTTCAAAATCGATATCTGAAGGTCCGAGGGGCCTCTTAATACGAATTCGAGGTTGGATTTTCAAAAAGTGGTCGCTATCTTGAAACTCTTTAAATATACGTATGGTCCGATTTTGTTCAAAATTGATATCTGAGGGTCCGAGGGGACTCTTAATATGAATCCAAGATTGGATTTTCAAATCTAACCTCGGTTTCGTATTTAAAAGCCCCTCGGACCCTTAGATATCGATTTTGAACGAAATCGGGCGGAATTTAAATATTTTCAAGATGGCGGAGCTTTTTTTAAATCCAAGCTTACTGTCTGAATGTCATGCCCTTACCAGACAAAGAATGAATCTCTTTGGTAACGGCTACGTGCAACCAAAGGAATTCAGGGTGCTCTCACTGAGCTGCATCATCCGCTTTGTGGAAATGATGGAGCGAGCTTGGCTATAAAGGGGAGGGCAAATGCACAAAAGATCCCACTGGGTCGAAGTGTATCCGAAAGGGCCTTCAACTAGATAAGATAAGATAAGATAAATCCAAGCTCGGATAGTATTAAGAGGCCCCTCGGATACTCAGATATCGATTTTGAACAAAATCGGACTGTATTTAATGATTTTCAAGATGGCGGCTACTTTTTGAAAATCCAACCTCGGATTCGTATAAAAAGGCCCCTCGGCTCCTCAGTTATCAATTTTGAACGAAATCAGACCGTATTTAAAGATTTTCAAGATGGCGGACCTTATTTTGAATCCAAGCTCGGATTAGTGTTACGAGGCCCCTAGGATCCTTAGATATCGATTTAGAACGAAATATTAAAGGAATACAAGAACTCGGCCACTTTTTGAAAATTTAACCTTGGATTCGTATTAAAAAGCCCCTCGGATCCTTATGGTGGCACCACACTTGGCGGTATTCACCCAAATATTCGTGCTGCATCTTTTTCCTTCCTACGGCAAATGAAAGAGAGGCAACGATGCAACGCGAACACGCAACCCCAAGTGTGGTGCAACCATTTGATAACGATTTTAAAAACGAAAAAATTGGTCGGAGTTTCTATATTTCTATTTGAAGATCTGAGTGTGTGAAAGAGTGTTTATAAAATAACTACATACCTACTTATGAAATGCATGAAAATTAAACAAGTAGGTAATTATAATTATAAATAAATTAATATCTCTCCAAACATATTTTTGACAACCCTGACTCTTGAGCGGTTACGCTGAGCGGGTGCGTAAATTCTAAAGATGAATGAAGCTTGCCTACTGGTTGTAGTTATACTGTGATATTAACTTGCCCTGTTTGTATGTATGTTGTCCGTCTAAATTTGCAACTCAATTTTGAAGCAGATATCTTTAACCGATTGAACTCAAATTTTGGATAAATGTATAGTTTGGATGACAATTCAATATTATGGTACCATCGAGCTGATCTGAGGATGGAGACAGAAAGTGGCCGTTGGAATTCAGTAGGTACTTAACCGACGTAACCACGTTGAGTTTGGGCTCGTTAGAATCGTCTCAATGAGTAGTTGATGACGGTATATAGAAAAGCACAGTCGGCAACAAAAGCTTGTACCAAAAATGAAATTTTTGACAGAAACTTATTTTAGATATGAACCTGAAGAGGTCTGAAGAGACATTCATGGCTGAGTTAATAGCTTAGCTGAAATGGGGCTAGATTGGATGCATTTCCCGTATGCACCCAGAAAGGCAGAGGCTATTGGACAGATTAAACTTGTTTCACAGGGAATGACGGAGCCCGTGTTTGCTGTAGCCCCACAGTTCGAAGACTCTCCTCTTTCGATTTCAAAGAGTATTGTGATCCTTGGTGTTGACATTTCCAGCGACGTCCAGTTTCAAAGCCACTTAGAGGGCAAAGCCAAAGTGGCATCCAAAGGTGTGCTTAACAGAGCAAAGCGTTACTTCTCCCCGGGACGGAGACTTTTATTATACAACTCACAAGTCCGTCCCCACATGGAGTATTGCTGTCGGCTCTGGGCGGGAGCACCTGGATACCAGCTTGGGCCTTTCGACTCGCTTCAATGACGTGCTGTGCGAATCGTGGACGATCCCAAACTTACAAGCGGTATTGAACCGTGAGTCTAAAAAGAGACTTCGCCTCGTTGTGCGTGTTCTATCGCTTGTATAAAGGGTTGTGCTCCGAAGAACTGTTCGACATGATGCTTACGGCTGCTTTCTACCACCGTACCGGTCGCTGTCGGCAGGGCATTCATCCTCACACTCTGGAACCTAAATGGTCGCGTACCGTACAGTTTCAGAGAAATTTCCTCCCTCGGACACTCCGGTTGTGGAATGAGCTCCCTGCCGAGGTTTTCCCGAGGGTCTACAGTATGGGGTTCTTCAAAAAAGGAATGTGTAAAGTCTTAAAGGGTCGGCAACGTGCATGTAACACCCCTGAAGTTGCAGGCGTCCATAGGCTACGGTAACTACTTACCATCAGGTGGGCAGTAAGCTTGTTTGCCACCGACGTGGTATAAATATATAATTGAAAAAACAATGTTAATTTCGATAGCATTGACTTTTTTGTGTGAAGTATGAAGTGGCCACAGACTGCTCCACCCTATAATGTGCATACATCAAGACTGTAGATTGCCACATTGAGACTTTTTGTAGTAATCAGGTATCCAGGATCAGAAGCTATAATTATGATGTGAAGTGGTGGCAAGTACGAGTACTGGCTAATCTAAGCGAGGCCAATGCCTCATAGTGCCTGCCCGGCCCGGCCCTCAACTGAAGCCCTCGCACCATGTCTCCCATATCTTTTATTGTAGCAAAGGAATAAAATATTACATGCGACTACTACTACAGTAATAGTCGGCCAAGTCATTTCATTGGTACCTACTACTAATATGCGTATAGCAAGAATGTATACTTGTAATTCTTGTATAGGTATACTAAGATGAATTAGCGAAATGAATAATGGAGGAGGTATGTAGTAGTATTTATGTGTTTGCAGTTATTCCAAATTCGACACATCACTGTTCTTGAACTATTAGCGAATAAATCAGGGATTCCATCCTCGATAATTGACAGTACAGGTCATATCATCACTTTCACGTCTCTGTCAATAACTTTTGAATGACAGAGAGAGACTCGGATGGTATCGCGACCCAGTTTTGTTATATTATTTGACAAGTTTATTTTTAAGCCCGTCCTCTTTTTATACATACCTACTACCCCCACCATCCCACTGCCAATACCACTCCCACGACTAGAGGAATATACGGATACCATGTACGGTCGACGCCAAAAATATGTTTACACTATTTTACACAAAAGTGTAAACGTATTTTTGGCGTTGACTGTACATGGTCTCCGTATATTCCTCTAGTCGTGGGAGTGGTATTGGCAGTGGGATGGTGGTGGTAGTGGTAGGGTGGTAGTGGGGGTAGTAGGTATGTATAAAAAGAGGACGGGCTTGCCAAAGAAATAGACATACATACAACCCTCCTTCTGCCGCCCTCGACTAATAAGTAGTAAATATGTAAGAATAACCTATCATTGACAAAATACAATTATATCAATATCATTACAAGTTATCATAATATTAGGTCTCAGAAATGATGCCGAATATCAAAATACCTACACGACAACAGACAAAAAAAATCGTATTTATTTATTGGCGTTCAACAATCACAGCGCCATACTAAATAATAATATGGGTGGAGATGGCGCTGTGGCTGCGTCAATTAGTGAAAATGCTGTTTTTAATTGCTGTTAGCACTACTTCAGCAATGCATGGCATTGGGTAGGTAATTTATTTGATCACTGTCTAAAAATTCAGCCGAACTAAGAAAAGAGTTGATTCAAAATCAGACAATGCAATTTGAACTTCAGGATAAATCCATAAGGTTTAATCAATTGTTTATTATTAAATAAAATTAGCACTAACAGATAATCCTTACGTGCTAATTGCTAATATTATGCATTATATATAATTTACTTTAAAAACAAAGTTTTAAACGACTTCAAATCAGTAGCCAAATTGCTTCAAGTTTGCCTATAAAATTTGAAGAGTTCCGTCGATTTCTCCAGGATCCCATCATCAGAACTGGATTTTGGTGACAATGGGACCAATCTGGAAGTATATGCTTTTAAACAAAGAAATATTTTTTCAAATCGGTTCATAAATTACCGAGTTATCGCGTAACACACAAAAAAAAATGGTCGAATTGAGAACCTCCTCCTATTTTGAAGTCGGTTAAAAATTACATGTCGCTGGTTACATATCAATGAAAATTACAAGTGAATGAATCTACTAACTTTTTAACCGACTTCAAAAAAGGAGGAGGTTCTCAATTCGACTGTATGTTTTTTTTGTGTGTTTGTTACGCGATAACTCAGTAATTTATGAACCGATTTGAAAAATTATTTCTTTGTTTAAAAGCATATACTTCCAGATTAGTCCCGTTGTCACCAAAATCCAGTTCTAAAAGTCAAAGTCAAAGTCAAGGTGATTTATTCTTCAATTTAGGCATATTACATGCTACCACCGGTTCGGAAAGAAAACTTCTGCCTCGAGATGAACCGGCGTCAAAAACTCGGCGAGGTGTAATTTTTTTCAAAACAGTATACAATATGTCATTTCAGTATCAGAGTACTATAAAATTACATTGCTACAGTAGAAAGCCTATTTATTTTGCGATAGATTTCTAGTGCAGGATTTTATTGCTGCCAAATATCCCTATCCATGATGTAATCGTTTATCTTATAATATGCTTTTGAAATAAGTGTCTGTTTTACGACATACCTATTTGAATTTAGAGTCAGTTAGTTCGGTAATGTGTTTTGGAATTTTATTGTAGAATTTTATACAATTTCCCCAGAACAACTTTTTCGCTTTTACTAGCCTGTAAAAAGTTGTTTTGAGCTTCCCTGTGCTTCTGGTAACCTTGGGCCTATCAGTGTTGGTTGGGTAGTTGTATAAATTTTTCCTAACATAGGTATGTACATTATTATTTCCAATACGTATAGCGACTGCAGTGTTAGAATATCTGTTTCCTTGAAGAATTCTCATAATGACTGATGACGGGATCCTGGAGAAATCTAGGGGACTCTTTAAATTTTATAGGCAAACTTGAAGCAATTTGGCTACTGATTTGAAGTCTGTTAAAACTTTGTTTTTAAAGTATATTATAATGGATCACAATATAACAATCTGGACATGCTGATTTCCCATTAAATGGAGTGTTTATGCTTAATTTTATGTGACGGTGACAGATTATTAATATACATATTAAAATGATATTTCGCAGAATCTTAAGTTATCGATTTTTAATAAGGATTTTAATTATTTCTCCGAATTAAAACTTTGAGGAACCAATCGTTTCTAAAGGCCAGTGACACCTCTATCTGTTTGCTAGTTTTTATATTGATCAAGGCGGACTCAATCCTAACATAACGGCTACAAACATTACTATGCTAATTTATTATTAGGGTATTTTCTTGGCATCCGCAATGTGACACACATTTTATAGACTTAACTGTAGCGGAAATATGATTGATAGTTGACCTTATAAGTATCTATGCTTCAGTTGTTGTTTGTATCTGCAAGCCGACCCGAGCACTAATAGATGAACATGTCCAACTAGTTTCTATTCGTTTTGCCAATGATTATGCTACCTACTGGCCTGTTCCACACTCCGATTAATCTAGCTCAATAAATATAATGGACGCCCATCACTGCAAACGCCATTGGGAATGGCCCTCATTACATTAACTTTAAATGACATCTTGTTGGTCATTGGTAAAAGTTTGTTAAGTTAAAGGTGTTATTTTGCACTTAAGAGGATTATCATAAAGCATTAGCGAACGCCACCTGTGCCGAGCCCTGAGGGGTAATCACGTAACGTTTTGAACGCGCGTTAGGTAGATCCAACTGTCATTTTTCCATACAAAAAGTGACATATAGATCTACCTGACACGCGTACAATGCGTTACGTGATCGACCCGCTGAAGACAATTTCGGTTGAGCGTGCGGCCACGGCCGGATCGGATATAAGCCAAATAAAGAATCCCAATGTGTGCAGATTCCGTGGCTGTGTAGTGGTAGCTATTCGTAGGTAGCGACTATTGATTTTGTCCACCCCAGACCGAACGCTCGCCGAACTGCATCGTTTTCCGTGGCCTAACACTATTGCCCATCTATTATTATCAAATTATCGACTACACTTCGAACCAAAGTGCCATTTCAATATCTCGTGACAACCGAGATCAAAACCACTATACCTAATAAGTATTTATGAATGAATAGGCATGATGACTCGTGTTAAAATTGATAACGTAATGTTGGTAAATGGATAGTAAACCATCAAATTATTGTAATAAAGTAAACATTAAAAAATATTATTAAAATAATAAAAGATATAAACGTTGAAAATTTAGAAAGAATATGCATTTTTTGTTGTCCAAAAGTAAATTTAAAGCTACCAATATACTCGTAATCTTTACGCTTTTATAGACACAAAATTAAACAGCAATTCACTTGATTTTCCATACAAGGATTACGAATAGTAGGGTAGACTGGGTACGGTTGAAATATTTTTTTCAACCTGCAACTGCATTAGCAATTCTATTCTATTTGTTAGGCATTTGGTTGAGCCATAAAAAAACACCTCAAGGCAGTGAAGCAAAGCAGACATATTATATAACGTTGTATCAAAAGAAAGCAACATGAAGAAGACACTTATTTGCTTTTTAATGTTGAGATACGAGTAGCAACATAAAATTCCCATCACCTGATACTCGTACATATACTCGTATACTAAATGTTCGCAAGCGGAGGTGTGTTCTATACATGCGAATTGGTTTTCATACGAGGTTCGAACACCTATCACGTTTTGCCGAGGTATCGGGTGAGCGATTCCCAGGCTTGACCGGTTTAATCGGGAAATTCGTGGAAGGTCCCCGCATAGCCTGAGCACACTCCTCAAATTCGAAATGTATTACTACGCATTAAGGAAACTAACTAGTGAACTCGGTTAAATGTATTTCATCCAAAAAAAATTGTAGGTATTACCCCGCGCACACGGTGTCATCGTAGCCAATATTTATCCAAAACATGTTTATTTAATGTTAAATATATTTCTGCAAGCCACTAAACTAATAGATTTATACTACGTCAACAATATCGCTACCCCTACAATAGGCATGTGTACTAAAAAAAAATTACGATACCATTCGAACCAGTTTTTGGAGAGGAACAAATGTTTGTACGGGAGCAACTACAATTAAAGAGCATAAATGCCCAAAAAATTGAGACAAAGATTGACCTTGCTGGCGGCATCCCAAAACGCTTCATACTCGTACTAATTGCAAAACTATACAATGTGTGTTCAAGAAGCCAAGCCTTTAATTTTGTTTTGAAACAATAGTTTTACTGTATCATTATTCACATTATTACTTTTTTCTGAAAGTGGGAGGTGGAGACGGTTGAAAGGGAATGGTTGAAACAAGGGTGATTGGCTTATATGTTTTTTGACATTGACTAATAAAAGTCAAAGAAAGTTTTCTTTTCGTTTATTTTCATGTGTATTTCATTACTTTGATCCGTTTAAAATGCAAATAGTTTATTTTTGTTTTGTTCTCGTTCATTTACTGGTCTATGTTAATGTTAAGTAGTTCATACATTTGTTACAAATGACTGAAAATATACGTATTTATTGGCGTAGAGATTAACTTGTAGCGCAAAAACGCCAGTTGATTCAAAACTGTTCCTAAATTATACGAATCTAATTATCTTATAAAAATAACGAATAAAACATATAAAAGTATTATATTTTGTCACTGTTTCAATCACCCTTGGGATGAGGACAGTTGATTGATACGAATCGTTTTTTTTTTCAACTTGATCTTGAACTTGGTCGCCGGTCTGCCTTGTTTTTAATCCCTGTCCTGAACTCGTATGCAAAGCTGGCAAATTGTGAATCGTAATGGTATGAAACCGAGGTCGCAATATTTCCGCCGATTTCAGCTCTATCATATTTCAAAGTGGAGATATCTCTACGACATGCCGAGGACGTGTCATATTTTGAATCTCGAATTGGGCCCAAAGTTTTATCGTATTAGTCGGTTTACCAGCGTTGCGCTACGCTGCGTTTGCCTTGTTGATCGTTTCAAAAGTCTACAAAACGTTTTAACACTGCCGTGTGTAACCACCTTACAAGCCGATGGCGGGCGGTATTTCGAACGGTTTCTAATAAAAATAAGTTTTTATGTGTGCTAAGCCCAAGAGTTAAGGGCCACCATAGACATGCCGGTGGCTTGACGTGTCTATAAAATATCTCCCCTGTTTGAAATTTTATGCTAAGCCATACACACACAACCTACACAACAATACACATATCAACACTATATTAGAATACTAAACGAATACATTAAAAAAGCGTGCATTATTAATGCATTCGTTTGGAAATCACACAAGTTTAATCACCATTCAATAATTTAGTTGAGATTAAAACTGTTATAGTAATTGTTATTTTTTTTTTATTTTTTTTTAATATAGGTACTTTTTTATTTAATCAAATGTAATAGAATAATTTAAAATTTAGTTGTAGCTAGTACGAACAATTGTCTACATAAGTAGGTACACTAACTATAAGTGTATAGACTATCATTAAACATGTTACACCAACTACGTATGTATGCTGTGAAAAAAGTACCTAATATACATAGATAGTCAACGCAGGATTTTAAAATCAGTTAATTAGAAATGAGATGCTATATTGAGAGCCACAGTTAATTTTCTGCTTTATGCATTCTATTTATTAGGTGAACCGAATCGATGCCTGCTTATGCAGATTGCGTATAGGAAACTGGATGGTGGTCCACATTTACAAAAGGAACATTTACTTTTTTATAGTTTTTCTTCGTATAAACGGAAATACAACGGAGACTCATGAGATATGCATGGTAAATTTTAATTCGTTATCAGGAACCAATTTTTCTAATTCAATACTTGATGCCAAACACGATTAACTTAGTTACCTATAACAAATGCTCTTTTTCTGTATAAAAGTGAAATGGGAATTACTTTTTAATTAAAAATCATTGTCACCCTAACGGTTGTTTAAATCTATGAAACGAAAACCTCCTTAAAAAAATAGTTTCATAAACCAGCCTAAAACCCTTGTGTACATTTATTAAATTAAGAGTAATAAACTGTCAGCTGTCACATACATGACAAGTAGATGTAGTTTATTGATGTAAGACCACAGTAAGACATCAAATTTCCCGCCAAATCGCCGAAATTTTACTTCAAGAAATGTAGGGTGACTATAATTTCCGTAAATGTAATGAATTAGATAGTGACACAATTGCCATGCGATACCTCATCCATTGTAATCTGGTTTGGCTGGTTATTCGTATTTTTCGACTCCTGATTTCGGATAAAAATCACCGTGTATATTAAAATAGGATTACAATAAAATCACAACCATAATACATAATAAATCTTATTCAGCTTGTCAACTCTGTTTTCTTTACATCAAGTACCTAGCCAGTAGATACCATGAAAGTACTAAGTCATAAGCTCGTCTTTCAGCACACCTTGATTTAGTATCCCTTATTGCATCAAAACACAAATAAGTAAATGTATCTTCTAGATATCAACTTAACTAATACATTAACTAGCCTATTTATGCTTTAATTCCTAACATATCTCTTAGTTTCTGAAATTTAACTTTACACAAAGACTTAGTAAGTAATCTGCTCTTCAGTAGAAATCTTATCTGCAATCTGATCTTCAGTAGAAATCTTTTGTAAATGAATTAACTCATTCTTCTCATAATCATTAATCATACACAAAATGATAACGTATGTCTCATCCACAAATGTTACATGTCTGCTTGTAGTCACTATAATTTCTACTAATATTTTGTATCCAGTATCTACTGTGTATCTAATTAGAGTACTGCCTTAGGATTTTATTTTGAATTTCTTCGTGCTTCATGAATCCTTACAAAGAATTTACTTCTAATTATTCTTATGTTTAACACACTTGGTCTAAAGTTATAAGTTTAATACTGAACATTTTAGCTATTCTACTAAAATCATCAATAAATGATACAAAATAACGTTCACCATTAACACCAGACCTGTAGGATACGCCTGTATGCACGAATTCTAAAATTTCACTAGCGTGATGTCGATTATTTTCAAAATGTAAGTTAAACATTTTATTATTTAAGCTAATCTCACACTGTGTACTGATGTCATTTCCTAGTTTTTCTGGTAAACCATGTATAAATTTTTGTTGACACATTTTATTTAAAAGTATTTAATTGATATGTCCATTAACTCTATGCCATTTTGCAAGTTGTGTAAGATTTTACAAAGTTGTTACGTACTCTGCCATTCATTACAAATAATTTATTATTTTTAGTATTGATAACACAATAACCTACATAAAGAAGTGAGATCCCATAAAAAACATTCCATGTAGAAATAGGCCAAGTCTCGAAGCTCTTCATCGTAAAAAGTTGAGAGATATTTCGCAGAGCGAAGTCAGGCGTTCTTATTCATCTTTATTTACTTGCTAAATAAAATTTTGTGACTTGGCAATCACACATTACTACATAGTTTAAGATATGAAAAAAATAATAAATGCAGTAAAATTGTGTGGATTCCCAAGTTGCAGAATTTTATTTAGCAAAGGAAACAAAGATTAATAAGAATGCCTGACTTGGCTCTACGAAATATCACACACCTTATTATGGTGGAAGAGCTTCGAGACTTGGCCTATTTCTACATGGAATGTTTTTTATGGGATTTATATTGGCTGATGATGATTATAATTAATGGAGGGTGTTTTTTCTATGTATTAATAGATAAAATGAATCGTTAACTACCGCAGCCTGTGAATGTTGAACATGCATGCATTGAGTTATTAGTTATTTACGTAATGTGGCAAGGCGGCTGTTATGATCAATATTGCTGGATGCAGAATTAAAGTTAGCCGGCGGGAAGCGCGGCCGACGCGGCGCCATCGCCAGCACCATTCTCGTTTGCGCGATGGCTATCAGGCGCAATCCCCTATTCCTCGCAGTGCTAATCAATGAATAATTACTCTGTTTAAGGGGCACCTCTATAAATAGCACGCTGGAGCGCTGACCTGGAGCGACGGGTTAGTCCGGCCTGACAGCCGTGGACACTCAACGCCTGATTCAGATTGCAAAACTAATGCAAAAATTAGCTGATGCCCATCTTCCCATCTACGTTAATTTCCTGAAAGAAATCACAAAATCAACCCTTATAGGATCACTCGTGCGTCTGTCTGTCCGTCTGTCACAGCCGATTTGCTCCTAAACTACTGGACCGATTGAGTTGAAATTTGGTAAACATGTAAATTGGTGACCCAAAGATGAACGCGTAAAGTAAATTAATGAATTCTGAACAAGGGGGCCACTTTTGGGGGGTAAACTGGAAAATTTTAAAAAAAAGTTTCGCAAACTGTATTTTGTGACATATCAAATGAAAGAAGTTGTTGTAAGCATCTCAGATATTTTTTTCATAATTTTATGATAAACAGATTTGAAGTAATTTAGGAAAAAATACGAAAATTGACCATTCCCCCCCTTATCTTCGAAACTACTAGGCTTAAAATTAAAAAAAAAAATACGGAAAATAGTTCCTTGCCTTAATATTACAGGAAAACCTATAAGAAGTTTGAGTATTCAAAGTAACGGGAAAATTCTCAATATTTTTGTGTATTATATACCGAACCCTCACCATGCGAGTTGAACTTTTTTTTTCAGTTCTTTAAAAGCGTAAATATACGTAAAGGTGAGCTCCGTGACTTATTTGCATATGATCGTGTTAATTGTGTATGTTTTCTAGAAGTGCTGGGTCCGTTGAAGTTCAGCGGTAGAATCAGGCTGGAGCTGCCTCGCGCCCCGCGCCGCGTCGTCGGCTACTCGACACGCCTTCGACTCCGCATCCTGCCGTTTTTTGCTAAATTAGCTATAACCGACGTTGTAAGTAAAATAAGTGTTTTCCTACTGACTCATCTCATTTTTGTTTCTATTTCAATACTGTATTGTATTACTACTACAATACTGTGTGTTTATTTGATGAACCAGATAAATACAGTCCTAAATCCACCCCGTTTGCAGTAAGTTTTCCTGTAGAACATGTTGTTTATTTTAATTGTAATCAAAGTACACATCTGTACTGTTATTGGTCAAGTATCTACGTTAAATAATATGCAGGCATACTTCATACCATAGACACCTCATACTTTAATAAAGTAACGGAGAAACAGTTATCTTGCCGCAGTCATCAGACAGAGCTACAAGGGTTATCAGCTATCGTTCCTTCCATGCAGGGACCGGCATCTCGCAGTAACGATGACATACATGCAGAATACTGAATACAACACCGTTCGATTCGATACAGCTACTAACACAGGCACCTACATAAACCGAACATCTAACTACCTATCTACCAACGTCATGCTCACCGTAAGTTTGACCCACTAACAGTGCAAATATATGAGCTGTCTCTTAAATTTCTTACTTTAACGTTGATTCACTGTCATCTAGGTAACTACCTAATACCTAATAAGGGTTTCTATTTAATAATGTAAGAAAACACGGCAATGGATTTTTTCCGGAGTTCCAATAAATAGGCATCGTTTTATCTTATCGGAACGGCCAAAAATTCCGGGCAAGTCAACGTGATGCCGTAAAGCGAACGGCAATGACATTGGCCAGTCAGTAACTCAGTAGTCGCAAGGCTGAGCGGCGCGGGCGACGGCCGCGTGGAACAAATGCGGAGACAACGCCAATTTGCCACTCAACGTGACAGCCACCGACACTTCACACAAGTTTATTTGTATAACGTTAACGTGCTCTACTGGATTTATAACTCTTGTTTCGCGCTCAATACATAACAATACGTCCACGCCAAAGAAACCCAACAGACGCCGGCACAGTTATATATGCAAATATTAAATTATTCTTATTATACTGTAGCTACCTACTCAACCTATTTTAATCGTGTGATCCGTCATTCCTTCATGGCTTGGTGTAATTAAGGGCGCTAAAATGGCCTTGAAGGCAAGCGTAGAACCTGCGGAAAAGAAAATGATAAAAATTACTCGGGAGCGCTTAAAGTTGTTACAATGAATTACGGCATTGCAAGGACGCAGTAAAGTTGAATGTTGCATCAGTGGTTGCGAACGCAGGGAGGCAATGTTCTCGTGGAATGTAGGCGCGCGGCGCGGTGGCGCGGGCGCAGTACCCTGCGCCAGCTCCCGTGACTCACCCGGCCGGTCATCACACCACACCACGACGCAGATTGGGAACTACGTACTTAATTGGTTGTCCGCTCACTTCTTACAACCGCACCAATCCACTAAGGAAACCCATCGTCAATATTGACGTCACTACAATTTAATATGACTCGTTCCAAGATCATAATGACGTTTGCTAAACCGGCGGCTTAAATGATTCATGCGTTGAAAAATCACCGTTAGGCTACGTAGGTAATTAATGAGCGGAAATGGTAGTTGTCACCTAATAATAAAAGCAAACCCAAATGGATTAAGCTTGACGTACCTATGTATGACATATTATATGTATTAAATGACAGATAATTTTATCTAATGCTGAAAAAATGCCGATATACTTCAACAGAGGTAGCCAGATTTTTCATAAATAACGTGAAAGGGCGCTCCTCCAGACTCTTTGAACGAGCGAGCGAAGCAAACGAAGTCCTCCGTTTCAGCTTAAGCAAAAATTGTGTATGTCCGGAGTCTGTCCGGCTGTTCTCCCCTACAGGTCGCATTTCTCAACCGATTCTCGTGAAATATTTGTGAGCAGGTTCAATAATTTTATACATATTATTATTGATTCAGTTTTTCGAAATTTAAAGTTTTTGCTTCGTTTGAAAAAACGGCAGGTTCGCAAGTTGTACAGCTCACGAAGGCACGTTCAATAATATTAACTATTATTGAACGAGCGAGCGAAGCGAACGAAGTTCTCCGTTTCAGCTTGGGTAAACAATCTTCCGTATGTACAGTACAGGGGACCGATTTTTGATAAATAAAAGTAAATACGATTGTTGAGACATAATTGCAGGCACTTACTTTCTACCGATAGAATTGAATACGAGTGGTCAATGCCACTCGTTTTTAACCGACTTCAAAAAAGGAGGAGTTTATATGTTCCACTGTATATATTTTTTTATGTATGTTCGCCGAATTAACGTTACATAAACATAACGAAACCTAATCGACGGAAACAGCTGGTAGCGAGATCCCTGTTATGGTCATGGAAAGAAACACGCGTATCAAATACTACACCTAGATTCTTGACGGAGGAGACCCTGTTAATTGGCTCGGAACCAAGCGAGTATTGTGCGTGAATAGGGACAGAAGCACGAGTGAAAGTGCACACACAAATATCTCTGAATGACAAACATACCAGGTTGCAAGTTATTAGTTACGTAGCACCAGTCATATTCGAGTTTACGCAATTAGACGCTAGATGTCGCTGTCTGTAAGATAGATCGCGCTAATGTCTGTTCGACGTAAGGAGAGTGTGCTCTTACAGTGCTTTTATTGTGGGACTCTCGGGGACTAACCCTCAACTGTGGAACGGTTGTTCGTGTTTTGGATGATCAGTCCTGCGTGTCTGAGTTGGCATTCTGGACTCGGACGCGAGCGGGGTCGTAATGACGGGCATCAAGAAACTTATATTTAGGTATATTAGATTCATGACGGGTATCAAGAATCTTATATCTACGGGTATATTGTATGAAATTTTGTACGGAATCCTCGGTGCGCGAGTCAGACTCCCACTTGGCCGGTTTTTTTTTTGGATAAGGACTGGCTCGCGAGGTCTATACAGCTCACAGAACCACTAGTTTATAAGGGTTTAATACTTTTTCCAATCGGCCTACAAAAGGTGGACCTTTGTGCGTTCAGTTTCAGTCAGATGTATTTTACGTGCCTACATATCGATATCGTAAATACTCACAGGGATCCGTTATTTACGATGCCGAGCGTTATTTATTTAATTACTTGACAATCAGAATTTCCGCTCACTTATGGTGGGTGTAGATCAAACGAACTAACGAGATTCTTACACATACGTACGGTTGATTTTTTGCGAATAAAAGTTGATAAATCAGAACAGAATGCATGCATTTCCTTGATCTAATTCCACCATTAATATATGTAGGTAGAAATAGAAAGAACTTTTGTTTTCATCCTACTCAGAAAAACGATACTAAATATGGGAAGTTGGCCAAAGACTTGCAAATTTTGACAGATAACTTATTATACACTCAAGAGCAAAAGTTTTGGGTACAGTTTGTATTGAAATTCTATACAAAGTGTACCCCGAAACTTTTGCTCTTGAGTGTACTTACTTACATACGATCAGTGCAAATAATAAATAAATATTAAGGGATAAGCTTACGTTACACAAATCGAACTATATAATTATAAGTACCGTTCAATAAAGGCTTGTCTTGTGATATGCTCAATTGCTCATCACACAAATACTTGCCCTTACCAGGATTCTAACCCAGCACCTTCAGCTTCGTAGGCAGCGTCACTACTCACTAGGCTAACCAGCCGACTAAAACAGTGCAAGTTAATATAAAGCTTGTAAAAATAAACAAAACCGCCAAGTGCGAGTCAGACTCGCGCGCGAGGGTTTCATCCCATACTGGGATGAATTGTAGCTAATTAAACTTTATTTTGGGGAATGTCTAGTGTAGTGTAAACTCAGTCCCCCGCAACTCCCGCAAGTCATCGCGCGGAGTCGGTCGACGCGTTTTGCCTGTGCGTGCGAAATTCTCGGCGGATACCGCGAAAAACGCCTCAAACTTATTCACTGAAGTATTTCCTTTTGCATAACTTCTATAACTGGTAACTTTGTTAACTATGAATACACTGGTAACTTCAAACCAAGAGCTTTTATTAAAAAGTCTATCCGGGTTTTACCCTACGGAACCCTAAAAATGCTCTAAAAAGCAAAAAAATATTGGGTATCTATTTTTGTTTCTACAACTTACTTACAATCAACCAATTTGTTTTCTACTCAATGCATGGTCTTTGCATTTACCACACAATA
Source organism: Epinotia nisella (assembly GCA_932294315.1). NCBI lineage: Eukaryota > Metazoa > Arthropoda > Insecta > Lepidoptera > Tortricidae > Epinotia > Epinotia nisella. The sequence goes on along the minus strand of OW028679.1, from coordinate 11,427,904 downwards.
TTAAGGTACCCACTATAATGTACAATTAAACATTGTTATTTTCGGAGTCGAATATTCGAAAACCTACCTCTAATCGTCCAATTATTCGAATTTCAAATTAAGCCGAATATTCGATATATTCGAATAATCAAATTGCAAGCCCTAGTTGTCTAGCTTAAAATAGGTATCAATATGTTGTTCAAACACGTCTAAAAAGGGGTTACTCGATCGGGGATAAAACGGCCGTCGAAGAAACCACCGAGCACTTAAGTACCTTCTCGCACGTATGTATCTTATCAACAGTGGAAAGGTTTGCACACTTCGCTAACATGTCACGTGTCCAACTCACTCCCAGAAGTTAATCAGAGAAGTTTACGGGATCCGGGTTGGTGGAGTAAAGTGATTGGAATTATTTAGGACCAGTACCTAATTCCTATTATTGTTGCCGCAAGAAACGTTCACTGATTTCATTAGGTACGTGCCAAAAAACTTGTTTTTGACAAAAAGTTAGCTCCCTCGTGGTTACACTAAATAGGTAGGTACATTGAGTACCTACTTGATCTTTTATTTTGGTTGGCTATCTAAGGAACTCCTACGGTCACTTCTCTCACATCTCTACTTATTTAAGGAAAATTTTCTAACACTAAGTATCCAAATTTTAGGGAGATTGTTACATATGAAGCTTCGAGACCTCAGTAGCCATCGGTAGTAATTTAAAGGCCAGGGGATTTATTTTTACAAGCTTTAATTTATTTTTTAGTTTCACCTGTCCCCATGTTTGTCATCAAATCTTGCAAATTAAATTTGATCCACTTCCCGGTAACCGATTGAGCTGAAATTTTGCATACACGTGTAAAAATGTTTAAAGATTTTGTATTTCTTTATTAGGTATTTAAAATTCTCTCAGTGCTATGCCATCTAGTCCAAATAATGGCTACACTAAAAATTAGTGTCACGGAATGTGTCCTATGACTCGCTCCTGACATCAAGCTGAGTGCAAGCCTTTTAGTGCAAATTTCTTAAAAATTATACGTGTTGAGTTAAGTTTGGTTGCACTCTATGTACTCGTATACTTAGTTTTGCAGTAATAAATTACCATTTAACATTTTAGCAATATTCTTTAGGGTAATATTTTTCAACGATTCTGGAGATTTCCACCCATTTTTAAGATGTGAACGAAACTCCTGGATACGTCAATCAATCGTAATAGTTTTGTTTCCATTTTTTTTACAATAGTGCACTTAGTTGCCAGTTACACAGCCAACTAAAAAGAGTGTGTTTATATTATATTTAAAACTAAGTTTTTTACGTGAACCTATACAGTTATATTCTTCTTGTAAGAAATAATGTAGATATTAGTCCAGGCAATGAACTGACAACTTGTATGGAAAAAATGACATATTTGGAAATAATTTATAATAGCTAATTTTTTTAATGTCACGGATATATTATCAATTAAATAGTTACCTAGAGGCAAAATCCAACAAAAAATCAGACATCAAAAAATCAATATTTAATTAGCTCCTAAAAAGTCCGGATAAATATTTTTTTTTTTTTCTTTATTTAGGTTCATTTACATTTACTTTAAAATATTCAATATAAATAAAATAAAAAAGACAATGAATGTTTAATTTAAATCTATATAATTACTTCCGGGTGGAAAGTTTGGTGGATTCTTGAATAAAGCATCTTAGAATAATGTTTTAGAATGAAATAAACAAAAAAAACGCTATTATAAATTAATGTTTTTCGAAACCGTATTTTGCCTCGGCTAAGTAGTTTTTGTAAAATCGCCTTATTTTTGGGGCCTGATTTTGGACAATTGGGGTCATTAATGGACACTATCTTTTGCTCTACTTGTAGATCTTGCTTAGACGAACGCTATGGTACCAATAACTCAAATCGGCCAAAAATTTTATGTTGTTTTTGTAAACATGCCTTCGATTGTTTACGAAATGTTAACATTCGGTTTGACTTATTTAATTAGTCATCCGAGCCTCATTATCTAGCTGACGCTGATGAGCTTAACGAACGCAAGCAAATAAGTTTAGTCCCCCAGCGACCCATTTCCTACCCCAAATGAATGAGAATATGTTAACCTATAGACGCTGCCCCACGGATAGGAGAGGAGTGTGGTCGCGCTCTCACGGCTCGTCTCGTGCGATTTGTGCAGAGTCAGCACCCGCGACGCCCGGCGCCCGCAGCCGCGGCGGGCGGCGAGCGCGGGACACAACAGACCCACGTGAGTAATATCGCTCGGTTGCTAAATAATGATATCGATTTTACGGCGCGGCAGATGGTCGGGCCCGCAGCCCAGGCCGACGTCTGCGACCCTCCCGCTCGCTGCACTGTCTCACTCCTCACCCCCGATTGAGATTTATCCACCCAAAAGGTCCCCTACACAAGAATGGATTATACGATTTATATTAAGTTTCCGCAATTTCTATTTAGAGGGATTCGAAAGCAGTAAACATTTGCGCTCCAGATTTGGTGATTCTTTTATAAATATTTTGGTAGGGCATGTGACTGGGTGACCGTCATTTGTATCGACAATGCGTAGGTATATTGGCTTTCATTACAAATCGGCGAATCCAGCCATCTGTTGCATTTGACATCGGAATACTTTATTTGTTAATCTGCTTTTTGTTATATGTGTGTTGTATGTGCTTTTTCTGTTGTGTTTGTATTGGTCTCATGTCACCTTTACATTTTCGTAAAGGCAAGGTATTCAATGAAACATGTAGGTATTTTATTTTCATCGACCATTTTTTGCGTTCTTGACCAAAAAGGTAAAAACGGAACCCTTGTCGACTCCATCCGTCTGTCTGTCTGTCTGTCACAAAGTCAAATATCTGGAACTACTAATGCTATCAATTTGAAATTTGGTATAGTAGTAAACAAACCTAATCCACGTGTATGGAAAATGAAAAATTTAAATATATATTTTTAATTTCTATAAAAAAGGACGGATAAGAGGAGTGGGGGGGGGGGGGGGGGGGGCAAAAATCTAAGTTTAGTTGGTAAGCCAAGTAGGGTATCATATAAAAGGGCTTGAATGCATTTTAAAACAGTTTTTTAGATTTACAAAGGAAAATGTTCAAAAAATATACCTTCCCCTTCTTATCTCCAAAGTTAACCAAGCGAAAAATTTGAAAATAATATACGGGGTGTTTCCTGTAACAGGAGCAATAAATTAATCTTAATCAAAAAAATATCTTAAATATCCATGGTAAACTGACACTGGCAATGATATCGACAGCTGCAGCAGCTATATTTGTCATTGCCAGGGCAAATATTTAAAATATTTTTTGTAATATGAGACGGATCAAGGAAAGTGTATTATTCGCCGTCCTAAACCCAAAACGTAAGTGTGGAAACTGTATATATTTTTCAAAAAAAAATGACAGCTGAAAAGTCTGCAACTTTTTTCTGGTGCTAAAGAAGGTTATTCCTATCACCAAAAAATAATCAGGCAGTTCCAATATTTTCATCTATTCCCCATTGAGAAAAAAAAAATTTTTTTTTTCTTCAAATTATGTTTTGGTGTACTTTTTTACTCTTCTGGAGTGATATAAGTAACTTTTTATTTTAAAAACACAAAAAAAATTAAAAAATCACAAAAATATATTTTGAAAACAAAAATGCAAATACTATTATGACTCACTACATGATGTTACCTCAAAATCTGCATTGACTACTGTGCTATGATCTCGTGGTGCCAAGATACATTACTCCATGTAATGGACCTCTTCCAGTTAACCTTTGAGCAATTGAGTGGAGATCAGGAACTCACCTACATTGATTTCAAATAAAGCTCTAAATTGTCTCAAATACCTAACCAATAAGTTTTGATGAATGAGTTAGTCCGTCAGTATCTAAATCCGTTTATAAATATATTATTATTGTTATTAATAATACACCTTTTATTTTTTAGTCAAAACTCAGGGTGTTTGAATTTACGACACATCGCGTCCAAACAGTATCTGTTTATATTTGTCGCGAAATAAACAGTCGAGCCGGCAGAGTGAGCAAAGAACTGTACTGCACAACGCATAAAACGCGTAACCAAACGTCTTTTATATCAAAGCAACCAACTCAAATTTGCTATTGGTATAAAAAACTTGAAAAACGAATAAGTAAGTTTATTCCATTTAACATAATCTCCGTCTAGACGGAAGCTGGGAATTGGTCGGTGGTCTCTTATTCGAACGAGTATTAAGCTCTCGGGCTGGCCCGAGCGCCTCGCATTTGCATCCTACACGTTTGTGAGCTACGGATGAATTACGAGCGATTTTCACAACTTCATAAGTACTTTCAATCCAGGTGGGCTCTCAGAAGTTATCTCGTTGACTCCCGGACTTTTTAATCCTACCATATAATATACGGCACAGGAGCGCGAGTAACTCCGGAACTGCTGCTCGTGTAACAAACAGCAGTGTAAGTCGTGGTCTTATATAGGTTTTAAGCAATTAATTCTCTACCGGAAAACCATTTAACATTTGAAGATAGGCTCTGGCTTTTGCGCCTGTTCTGGTTTGTTCCCGGTTATGGCGCAGCGGCGGACGCGCCCGCAACTCAACCCCGCTCGTCACGCCGACATGTGGTTGATGATGCATGTAAACTTGTGAAGTCTTATTAAAGCGACCAAACAAGAAAGCTCATTAGACCTTCTTAAAACGAAATTAACATGAAGTTTTCAAGTCAATATTAAAACAACCGTTCTTTTACTCGAAACCACATGACTACACATTTGGTAATGGTTTGGACTTCCGCTTGTCCTCACATGCTTTTAGTCAGCATTAGAGTTCAACGAATTGATTTAACGAATAGCCTAATGGCCGACGAGCTACTTAATTCAATTTAAAGCAACATATGAATTACCTACTCATTAAAATACGCACCCGCGCGTTTGTTAGGCGCAACAGGACGAGGCGTTTGTCACTGTAAAATGACTATGGATACAGCTTGTAAATTTCATACATACGTATATTTTAACCAGCCATAGTTTTCGACCGTACAAATGATATGAAAAAGCAATTTTCTTAAATAGCTTAATTAATTAAGAGTTAATAATTCTTTTAAGTACCTACGTCCTAGCAGCAATTTACCTACTAAGTCGAAACTGATTTGATTTAACAAACGTTTTGACATTTATGGGTGTCGTCACGGTGTCGTAAACAAATGACATTACGTGTAGTAAATACATTGTTTGTTCAATTATTTTATATGACAAAAAAAAAGGAAGCAGTTAGTTAACGAAATCAAAGTCAAAGTGATTTATTCTTCAATGGGAGTTGGTACTACGTGGACGTTTGACATGATCTTCGTCTTATCTATGTTCATCCTTAGACCAACTCGCTCGAAGGCTTCACTTGAGGTCATCGAGCATAGTACTCAAGTCATCCATGGTATCAACCAAGACTACTAACTATATCATCAGCAAACCGAAGGTGAGTGTCGTACTAGCCATTGATGTTGATGCCTAGTCTTCTCCAGTCCAGAGTCTTGAAAACGTCCTCCAGTGCAGCGGTGAACAGTTTTGGGGAAATAACATCCCCTTGCCTGACACCCCGCTGCAGCGGAATAGGCTTCGAGCTCCGATCTTGGAGTCGGACTGACATAGTGGCGTTCTCGTACAAACACTTCAGTACTTCGATATAGCGGCAGTACAGTCGTAAGTACAAATAAGTAATCAGAATCTAGAAAAACCTTTCTGAAACTAGTGGAAACTTAACTAGATAAATCTTTAAGCAAGAAACCCTCACTTAAAAAATCCTTAGAAATAATCAAGCAAATGGTGAGTAAATTAAAATTGTAATAGACGTAGGTTCTCGTTCCAAACTTCACTCCCACTGTGCACATAAGAGGACTAATAAGGCTCAACCTGTCGGGGGGTGGGGTGGGGTGGAGTGAGAGTTAAAATAGCAATCGCTAATGATCGCCTAGTTTATTCCGTGTTCAAATAAGACGCCATATTTAGATTTTTGTGTGCATTTGGAGTCGATTTGCATAAAGGAATCAAAAATGTAATATCGTTTGGAGCCTCTCCTTTTACTTTACTTATTAAAATTTTGTTAAACAAATTCTTTATCCGAATGAAGCTCTCAAACGCAAAATTGGTATCCGGACCTTAATAACAAACCAAAGCCAGTAATCGTTTTAAGACAATTTTGGATATAAAGATTCATCCTCTTCAAGTATGTTGCAGGTTTAGTTTATAAAGCTGTTACTATCTTACTATGTAAAACCTATATGTCCATAAAATAGTATAAAAACTACACTCACATTGCAATACTCCAAAAATAGTCAGCAAAGTTACCCATCGCATTCCTCGTGACCAATTCGCAAGGATTCACCAAAGTACCTAGTGGACAAATCGCCGGTACCGCAAGCCGCTGACCATCATGCGGTTATATGAGTATAATTTGATAACCAGTATTGTCAAAGCCACAACGCACATTGCATACACTACCTTCCACGTTCAATATATTGGAGAAACGCTTCACGTTAAAGGAAGTCTGAAAAATAAAACCTAGCTAATTTAACTTGAAGAGCGTTAATGGAGATGGATGTTCAGTCGGTGCAGGTTGCATCTCATAATCCGCGCTCCATGCAGGTAGTGCAGCAGCTGATTTATGACGACAAACTGCCTGGGCCATTACCGCGTCACAATCAATAATCGGCTGCCACCGCGCTGATCACTCCCGCCTATTTCCTTTTCGTCTTAGGCAAGCAATCAAATTAACATGCTTATATAATTATTAATTAGTAGTTTGATTTGATGCCAAATTTATACAAACCTATAGTTAATTACGCCTTTGAAGACCACTTTAGCCTTGTTGGCAGTGACCCCGCCTACGAAGCTATAGGTCCTGGGTTCGAATCCCGGTAAGGGCATTTATTTGTGTGTTGAGCACACGAATATTGGTTCCTGAGTCATCGATGTATTCTATGTATTTAAGTAGGTATTTATTTATATGAATACTGTATGTATTATCGTCGCCTACCACGCATAGTTGGTACAAGCTTTGCTTAGTTTAGTACTAGGTCGATACGTGTGAGATTGTCCCCAAATATTTATTTTATACTATTTATTTATACTATAATGAAATGGGGTTTGTTTATTTCTTATCGATACACTTAAAAAACCCGGACAAGTGCGAGTCGGACTCCCAACCGAGAGTTCCGTACAAAATTACAAATGTATAGTTAGATATAGATTTTTCCTATGTGTGGTATATGACGATATTACTTGGCAAATTTCATAGTTCTAGGGCAACGGAAAGTACCCTATAAATTTTGATTTTCTTGAGAGTGTCGAAATATACGTTTTTTGCGGCATAAACAGCCGTATCTTTTATAACTTACAAGTTTGATTTTTTCATTGCTTCAAGTGACTATAGACTTGAGTAGGTATATATGGTTTTAATTTCAACTCGATACCTTCATGCGTTCTCGAGAAAAAGGGTACTGATAGATAGACAGACAGACAGACAGATGCACAACAAAGTGATCCTATAAGGATTCTGTTTTTTCCTTTTGAGGTACGGAACCCTAAAAACCGGACAAGTGCGAGTTCAACTCGCGTGGTGAGGGTTCCGTATAATATTGAGAATTTTCCCGTTACTTTGAATACTCAAACTTCTTATAGGTTTTCCTGTAATCTGTAGGCAAGGATCTATATCCTAGCAGTTTCGGAGATAAGCGGGGGGGGGGGGGAGGGTCAATTTTCGTCTTTTTTCCTAAATTACATCGAATCCATTTTTGCTAAAATTATAGAAAAAATATATCTGAGATGCTTACAACAACGCCTTTCATTTGATATTTTCCAGTTTATCCCCCAAAAGTGGTCTCCTGGTTCAGAATTCAATAATTTACTTTACGCGTCCATCTTTGGAGCGTTTTACATATGTTTACTACAATTTACATATGTTTACCAAATTTCAAATCAATTCAGGATCATCTAATAGGTGAATATACCGTTAGAGGAAACGCCTTATTTTACTACCCTACGGTAAATTATTAATCTTCAACCACGGCATATAATGTTTGTACTCCCACTGATAGTGTTATATCCACTTAGTGGACAACAAAAAATATGGAAATATAATGCAAACACTCGGATCCAGTGTTATCCTTAGCGAGTAAAGTTTGGCGACACGACGCTGAGTGGAGCACTCGCACTTCTTCAACGGTACTCGCGTACTCGGCAGTAAGTACCTATTGTACGTAAGCCGCAGAAGAAGCTAAGTATTTATTTAATTTTGTTAGAGCGCATTGTACTATGAGGTAATGTGTCCGAACACTAACAACACTCGACAGTAGAAGTCCGAGTACCTACACACGTACATTCCAGCACAAACATAATGTTCCTTTAGGTTCCAACTTTTCGTTACACTTCCTGTAACTTAATGCAACGCTAAAATAACACGCGACTACAGTTAACAATTGGGCACTTAAAATTGCTTGCAAGAATTCCTTATTTACACTCCGGTGACTATTTACAAAGAAGTTCTCAGGAGGCTGGCGGTTGTACGAGCCTATAGTACACATGTAGGAGGAAGGCAGGTCAAAAGAACGGCGCTCTGTCTTAGCCGCCGGTTCGTCTATTTGTCTTAACGCAATACCTGTCAATAATAGCCGTCCTAAGTTCATTGGCATTCCCGGTTTGGCGCATCCATCGCGTGGATTTGTGCAGGCCGCGAGCGCGAGCGCACCTCGCACCACGCACCCATACTGGAACCCACCAAACTGGTAACCATTTTCCTAGCGTGTCGTCGCCATGCCATTACCATTAACTTGTTGACAAATTAAACACTTGCCGGGTAATTGCATCCTCACATATCTGTTATCGATAAGTAGGTACCGTAGTTATTTCATGCACTTAGTTTTTTTACTTCCTACTTAACCTATGGTATTCTAGGGTATGATCTGCTGGTGCTGAAAACAGCTTTAGGTATAGTTGATATTATTTCAGAATCTACATTTCAAGCCAATAAAGATCAACTGTACCTATAACTTATTCCGTATCCAACTTTATTTATTTTTGCAATTGTCCAGATTTCCAACCGTAAAATTACGACACATCTCTTCTGCTCTATCTAAAACTGTTCTCGGTGCCGTCACCTGTCAATGTAATTTGTGGGTTGGTGTTAAATAAAACGGTGTTCAATATTTTGTAACAAAACAAGGAACACAAAGGCCGTTACACTCGTTGTGCAAACAGAGCGACCAATAGGCTCGGACACGGTGACACGTGTTGGTCACATCTCACCAATCATCAAATTATCACAAATTACCGCACGAAAGAATAGAAAAACACTCTAATACGGCTAATTAGTTATAACAACTCATTTGTGTTCTGTTTCTCGTGGTGGTGTTCAATTGAATAGATTTACAATACAGGACAACCATGCGAATTATGAGTCACACCAACAGGTTAACCACTCAGCCGAGTGTTAAAACAAACATACACGTTTCTTGTCTCGTTAATAAGGTACTAATGAAAACGTGTCAATAACCAACATAACGGAGATGCTACGTAAGATCCGAAAAATTTCACACGTACTTAATGGGCGGACTATTTAATGACACCATAAAACGAAAATCTCCATTGCATCTTATTGGAGTGGGGGCATAAATCATTCTAAAACAAATGGCTTTTAATGTACAGTCTGCAAATTATTCAACTGTTCATCCCTGTATAGAAGTTTGTATGGAGGGGTGTGCAGCTTCTTCTTTTACTTTTCTGACCGTACGTACCTACCTAAAATAGAATCCACAATTAGGCGAACTAAAACTTTCTCACAATACGTAAGGGTACGTAGTGTGAGAAAGTCTTTAATGATATCGATATGAACAGCACTGGCCAAACTATGGCATTTTCACCTGTCAGTTTAGTTCGCCTCATTGTGGATTATTGTAGATATCACCATTATTTATCAGCTAGATACAGATACTGATCATGTAGATATATCCAAATTAGTGATGCGCAGTTTGGGTTCCGACCCAAACTATCGACTGAGAGCGCCATATTGAGCCTCAAGCACTCCGTTGAGTACTACACACAGAGGAAGACGCCTATATACTCGTATACATGCTTCCTGGACCTTTCGAAAGCTTTCGACCTGCTGAACTACGAGCTGTTGTGGAGTAAATTGGAAAAAGCTGGGGTTCCAATGGATCTCATGCATATACTTAGGAGTTGGTACATGTGTCAAGTGAACGTTGTCAGATGGGGCAAGGAACTGTCGGAGGAGTATAGGTTGGAGTGCGGAGTGAGACAGGGTGGGAGAACGTCTCCTAAGCTCTTCAATCTGTACATCAACGCGCTGATCGAGGAACTTCGAAGCATTCATGTCGGCTGTCATATTGGAGGTGTATGCTTGAATAATATAAGCTATTCAGACGATATGGTGCTGCTGCTAAGTCCCTCGCCAGGGGGCCTCGAGACATTGTTAAATAGTTGTGAGAAATATGCAAGTAAACACGGCCTTAGAGACAACGCCCTTAAAAGCGAGCTTATGGTGTTTAAGTCCGGTACGAAGAGTCCTTCGTATGTACCTCCATTATATCTGAACGGCACGGTTCTTAAACAAGTTACATGTGTTAAGTATCTGGGTCACATTGTATTTTGTATTTGATTATAAGTAAATGCCTACCTACTAACATAATATGGATTTTTTGTGGTCCGAAATATTTTTATTATATTTATTTATTGTGAGCCTGTAATGTTCCACTACTGGGCAAAGACCTTCCCACTTTTTCCAATGCTCCCAATTCTGATCTGGCTCTGGCCATTCTTTAAAAAGCCATCATTCAAATATCATAAGCCAGTTTAAAAAAACCGGCCAAGTGCGTGTCGGACCACGCAAAACGAAGGGTTCCGTGCCTATTAAAAAGGTCGTATCGTCACAGAAATTTTACGGCACTTACGTCCTTTTCTTTGAGGAAGGCAGTTTTTCAGCAATATCTCGAATACCTCTGAACCGATCTTGTTCAAAACAATTTTCGGTGAATGAAATTAATAAGCCCTATGTCCATGAATTTTTCCATATTTTTAAAATACACCGTTCAAAAATTAGAGGGGGGGGGACAGAATTTTAGTGACTTTCGGGGCGATTATCTCCGACCCTATTCACTTAATCAAAAAAAATGCTAAGAAACCTTATATTTATTTTGAAAGGCCTATCGATTGATGTGCCACACGGGGGGTCACGATGAAAAATTTTTTTTTGACTTTTAGTTTTATGTATGAAGTGCACCCCTAAAAAAATTTTTTTTGTCATTTTAATTACAAAACTATGTAGCGGCTAACAAAATACACCTATCCTCAAAATTTTATTCAAATACACCTTATAGTTTTCGAGTAAAATGCCTGTGACATACGGACAGACGGACAGACGGACAGACGGACAGACGGACAGACGGACAGACGGACATGACGAAACTATAAGGGTTCCGTTTTTGCCATTTTGGCTACGGAACCCTAAAAACGTAGTACTTAGATAGTTTAAAAATAATTTCAAACGACAACTAAAACTTTATGATAAACTGAAAAAATATACAGGATGGCACTTTACTATGATCTTTGCTGAAAGTATAGTGTTATCTAATTAATTTTCAATCAATTTATTATCATTTTAAAGCTAGGTTAAGTAAAACAAAAAGACATTAAAAATTATGCGTTTTATTATAGGTGACAACTCTGCCGCTATAGTTACTAGTTACTATTTCATTCACTATCAACTGGCTAAGGGCTAGGGTTGAAACAGGCGGATTTTTGCACTAAAGTTTAATAAGCTTTATCTCGTAAACGATAAAGAATATTAACATAGTTTATTGGAAAAAAATAGAGCTCTTAGTGTGAATAATTCCCCGTTTTGTAAAAACTCTTCATTCTGTTCCACGCTGTATACAAGTTAGAATCATCTCAACTAAACATTTCATAAAATAAATGTGTTATCAAGGTTGTGTTGTGATTGTGACTTCTGTGATTCGGTCCATCCCCGTAAACAGGCGTAACTGTATGTAAAAATTCCTCACCTGCCTAAAGTTACCTTATATAATAAATGTAAATACAATCTGTAATTATTGTTACTCATGTTCGATGATTAACCACTTCGTCGTTTGCATTCTGCGATGGAGTGGCAACACTGTCCATTTTTGAACACTGAAGCGTGGATCTGACTACTGATTATCATTCGTCGCACAGTGGTTTAGTATAGGTATGGGTACACAGTAGGTACACATGTATACCACCCTACCCCGTTCGGCGATGCAGTCATACAAACGGGACGAGAACCCACGCAAATTATTGTTTGATTATAAATCTATAGTAATATTATAGAAAGGTACCAAAAAACTCTGAAATTAGTTTTGAAGTGATTAGAAGATGATTAGACGAAGTTTTACTTTAAAAATTTCTTGGTCTCCATACTAAATAAAATAAAAATAAAATAAAAAATAAAAATAAAAAAGCCTTTTATTTCTTACAGAATTATTGGTTTACAGATTAGTTTTGTTAGTATCAAAAGTTGAGTAATTAATTATTTTTAATGTTAGTAAGTTAGGTTTTATAAAGAGAGAATTAGACATTTCAATTTATAATAATATTTCAAAAGATAATTATTCTGCAAGAACCCCTCTGCGAGTAAAGGCCTCCTCCAAAGTGAGCCAGTCTTCTCTGGACGTTGCTGTTTGTATCCAGTTTGGACCCGCTGTGTGTTTAATTTCATCCTCCCACCTGTTGCAAGGTCTCCCTTTCTTTCTTTTGCCTACTGGCCCCCTCCATACTGTCACACTTTTTGTCCACCTCTGATCTTGAAGGCGTGCTATGTGTCCGGCCCACACACAGGCGTGCTATGGTCTCCATATAAACTTTTAACCCCCTTTTAACCCCCTCAGGGGATGATTTTTTCTAAACGCTGAAAGCACTTTTTTGTATTTTAATAAGTAATCATTCTACTAACTTTTAAGTCTCTAGCTCAAACAAAGTGTTGCCCATACAATGCTTACCCTCTTTTTGACCCCCTTAGGAGTGGAATCTTCTTAAACGCTGAAAGGACTTTATTGGTATTCTAATAAGTAATCGTTCTACAAAGTTTTAAGTCCCTGGCTCAAAACAAAAAGTTAACTCCATACAAACTTTGCACCCCTTTTTAACCCCTTAGGGGCGGAATTTTCCAAAATGCTTTATGCACTTTATTTGTATTTTAATAAGTAATCTTTCTACAAAGTTTTTAAATCTCTAGCTAAAAAAACAAGTTTCTCTCATGCAAACTTTGCACCCGTTTTTAACCCCTTAGGGGCGGAATTTTTAAAACGCTGAAAGTACTTTATTTGTATTCCAATAAATAATCTTTCTACAAAGTTTTAAGTATCTTGCTCAAAGCCAAAAAGATTCCTCTATACAAACTTAGCACCCCTTTTTAACCCTTTAGGGGTAGAATTTCCAAAACCGTGATACTACTTGATTTGTATTTTAATAAGTAAAAAGTTTCAGATTTTTCAGCTGCGTCAATTTTTTTTGAAAAATATAAACAGGTTCCTAACTTACGTTTTGGGTCAGTTACGGCACCATCCTCGATCGGTCTCATATTACAAAAAAATATATTAAATATGCGTGGTAAACTGACACTGGCAATGATATTGACACTTGCAGCAGCTATATTGGTCATTACCAGTGTCAGTTTACCACTAATATTTAAGATAGTTTTTTGTAATATGAGACAGATCAAGGAAAGTGTCCATTTACCGTTCTTGACCCAAAACGTAAATGATCAAAAATAATTGTCGCAGCTGAAAAATCTGAAACTTTTTTCTGGTGCTAAGGCACTTGTCCCACCGCTGGCGAATAAGCGATGAGCTATCGGCGATTTTCTCGCCCAAGAAACGAACAAAAGATAATCGCTCCCGTGTAAATAAAAGAGATATATATATTTATAGTTCATCGCTGGCTGTTCACACCGCGATGAACTATATCTCTCTCTTTTATTTACACGGGAGCGATTATCTTTTGTTCGTTTCTTGGGCGAGAAAATCGCCGATAGCTCATCGCTCGTCGCCGGCGGTGGGACAAGTGCCTTGGGAAGGTTATTCCTATCACCGAAAAAATAATCAGGCATTTCTAAAATTTTCATCCATTCCCCATTGTGTTGCGAATGATTCCCATAGCAAATTAAACTACGGCTAAATACCGCCTCACGTTTAAAGAGTTGTATCGTAGTGTCCCTAGTAGAAATAGAGTCGGGTAAAGCTATGGATACTGCGTATATTCCTTTTTGAAAATATTGTTATAAGAGCATCTAGGATGTTGGGCTTCGTTATACGGAACGTAAAAATATTTAAAATTAGTGTAACAAGAACGTTGTTGCTGTTGTTTTTAGCGTTCCGTACGTCGAAAGGAAAAAACGGAACCCTTATAGGATCACTTTGTTGTCCGTCCGTCCGTCCTTCTGTCAAGACCCTTTTTCTCAGGAACGTGTGGAGGTATCAAGCTAAAATTTATATCAAATACTCAAGTTTACTGTCCCTTGGAGCTGTGAAAAAATCAAACTTCTAAGCTGACTCAATCAAAAGATACAGCCGCTTGCTTACTTCGTATGGACAAAATTTACATTACCTAAACACGAACAGAAGTCGGGCGGTCATCCATCGCTTCACAGTACGTCATACATTCACCACATACATCCATCCACTTACTTACAAAAACATCACAGTCTGGTGTTGATGCGAGAAGGGCATTGAGGTAGCTCAGAGCACGCACAAGCGGTGAGCTGGCGCGAGACACAGTGCGCGCCTCTAGTACTGCCAGCAAGAGGTGCGTGAGCGGTCGAAGGTTGGATTTTGACAAAGAGGGAATGTGTAGGCGCACCAGTTGCTCAACCAATTCTGGACAGTCTGAATCTCCTCGCAGGACGCTACATGCAATAGTCATAAGCCCATAGTTACGCCTCACCTCCAGAGAAATAAATCCTAAGACGCCTAGTAGAAATTTCGAGGGGTTCAAAAAAGGATAATACCCATACATTTTTTTTATAAAGGAACCTCAAGAACGCCTTTTGGATTTTCTCCAGAAGCAAGGCGTAGGTGACCTCGTGAGGTTTCCAAATAACGGACGCGGCCTCAAGTTTGCTTCTGACTAGAGCAGTATAAATAAGCTTGATGGCACATTTTGTTTTGTTGTGTGTTTGTTTTGTTAGTGTTTGTTTGTGTGTGTTTGTTAAGTGGGGCGTCGCTTACAAGAAAGAGGACTGGATCCCCGGTCTGCGGTCTGGGAAATTTCTGGTGCAAAGGTTAACCATAGCTGTTCAGCGCGGCAATGCAGCTAGCGTGATGGGCACCTTTGCACCTGAAAGGGACGCGGGGCGGGTTGTTTGATACTTAGTTTTAAGTTTAGCTTACTAAGTAATAAATTTTAGTTTTAGGTACCTATTGTTTGTATGTTTTTCACTGTGTTTTTCTTTAATAAATGACTTGTTACATAGTCAATTTTATTGGCAAACAATACACGCTGCCATTTTATTACCGCTTTTGAGCAATGGCAAAGTTAAACCACTAAGTCTGTTAGCATCAGGCAGGGCCTTATGTTTTTATGAAGGTAATTCAGGAACCTGGACTATTAGCCCCCTTTTTAGGGTTCCGTAGCCAAAATGGCAAAAACGGAACCCTTATAGTTTCGTCATGTCCGTCTGTCCGTCTGTCCGTCTGTCCGTCTGTCCGTCTGTCCGTCTGTCCGTATGTCACAGGCATTTTACTCGAAAACTATAAGGTGTATTTGAATAAAATTTTGAGGATAGGTGTATTTTGTTAGCCGCTACATAGTTTTGTAATTAAAATGACAAAAAAAATTTTTTTAGGGGTGCACTTCATACATAAAACTAAAAGTCAAAAAAAAATTTTTCATCGTGACCCCCCGTGTGGCACATCAATCGATAGGCCTTTCAAAATAAATATAAGGTTTCTTAGCATTTTTTTTGATTAAGTGAATAGGGTCGGAGATAATCGCCCCGAAAGTCACTAAAATTCTGTCCCCCCCCCTCTAATTTTTGAACGGTGTATTTTAAAAATATGGAAAAATTCATGGACATAGGGCTTATTAATTTCATTCACCGAAAATTGTTTTGAACAAGATCGGTTCAGAGGTATTCGAGATATTGCTGAAAAACTGCCTTCCTCAAAGAAAAGGACGTAAGTGCCGTAAAATTTCTGTGACGATACGACCTTTTTAATAGGCACGGAACCCTTCGTTTTGCGTGGTCCGACACGCACTTGGCCGGTTTTTCTTTTCTTATTTTGACGCTGTGAAAATGCTTTACGCATACCCCGGCCCGGGGAAGGCCCATTTGGGGGTTATGTGGGACTCTCTCCTCCCGCCGCCATCCGAGGAGCATACCCACTAAAACCACACCGGCGGGTCCCGCATTACCGTTAATGGGATCGCGAACATTTCACCACGACGCCCCCCGAAGGACTATTAGCCCCCTATGCTTATTTCAGTCAGCGTTTGCGTTTAAAGAATCTAGATGGTTGCAACGATTGATAATAACGAATATATTATGGTACTGAATTTAAAACGGTTAACATAACCTCCTAATCAACATTTGATCAACTGACTCAGTCGTTTGAGTCTAAAAAGTCCTAAAAAAATAAAGACCGTGTAAAGACATCTTCGCCCGTTTTGTAATGTAGGTGTATTTGTAAGGGGCCCTTTTTGTAATGAATGAAAGCAACGTTTAAATTGTGTTTTGTTATGTTACGGAAGTATAGCGTTTCGGGTGTAGTTGGGTAGGAAGGTTGGGCAATTCGCTACGTGCGGCAACGTGCGTGCGCCCGCGCGGCCCCGGGCGCCAGCGCCCAGCCCGAGAGACGTCTCATTTAATTTTATATAATTTGGTACTATTTAGGTTCCACATTGTGTAAATGGATAGGTACAAAAAATTAAAAATTCGTTACAGATACCGCGTAATTTGAGGACTGGGCGTATCCTCTTTTTAGGGTCCCGTAGTCAACAAGGAACCCTTATAATTGCGCCATGTGCGTCTGTCCTTCCGTCCGTCTGTGGCTTAGCTCAGTGACCCTTACTACTAGAAAGCTATAATTCGGCATCGGTATATAAATCAATCACGCCGATAAAATAGTAGAATAGGTACAATTCGTAAAAAAATACCCCTACACATAAAGTGAGGATGTAGGTAGGTACTTGATTTTTTTCCCGTTAAACCTATGGTGTGGGGTATTGGGTAGCTTGTTCAAAAATAAGATGGGTCTTTAAAAAACATATTTCAGTGATGCGTTTGCGTGATATTGGCCTTTAAAGCCCCAATTTTTATTTGAGTCATGTGTCCGGCCCTCTGCCGGCTAAACGGTTACTACTGGGTATACGAAAAAAAATATGGCAGTAGTACACATGAATTTAATAGGAAAACTATCACGGGTAAGTAGGCATAACTAGTTAACGAGTAATAATCGACCAACTTTCGGTACAAATACAACGAAATACCAACTTTCGTATAAATTCGAGCGACAACCGCAACGTTTAGTTGGAGCGCGCATGTCGAGGTAACAAAAACAGGCAGGCAACTGCGGAACCCTACACTGCGCGTTGTCCGACACGCAATTGGCGGGTTTTTTAACTCTAGTCCCACAGACTTCTTAGTCTGTGGGACTAGAGTTAAAAAACCGGCCCGTAAAATATATATATCCCTATAAATATCCAACCTGCTTCCATTTAACAAAAACAATTTAGGAGTTCTATAAAATAATAACAAAATGTTGGTCAATATTATCCCGCATGCGCTAGCAAATAACGATAATCCTACGTTTTGATTAGTTCGCGTCAATTATGGCATCACATACGAGAATTTTAGAGAAAAAGCTCATGCTCTCTTGTTGCCGGGGTAAGTAGCATATTAAAAGATGTTTTTGAGCAGTCCCTACGGCGTATAGGGATCTAAATACATATATATTATAGACCGCGAGCTACGTGCATTTTTTTGTCAGTCACTTACTCCCGTGCCATAACTTGTAAGAAGGTTAAAAATGTTGTATCATGAAGCCCCGTGGACGTCAGCTGCGGCTCCGTTGGTGGGTTAACCAGCAGCAGCCTCCTAAAGATGTAAAAAAATGCCTATTCCTCCCGATTCATTTTATCATCAAATGATAGTTAATCCAATATTATGATATGACGAAAAACAATCGTCAGCTGACTGTTCAGTGGTGGAAAGTCCGTCAGCTGGTCATACGAACATAAAGAAATTTTTTTTAGTCATTGCCTCCCAACTGAAATTTTGTCAGATGACAGTTTTATATGCTAAATATATCAACGCGTCAGTTGGTTCTATCGCGGTGGAAAAAATTGTGCCTAGTACGCGGGCTACTGCGTTACAAACTTCAGGGCATCAGCTGACGAGTTTTCCACCGCGATAGAACCAGCTGACGTGTTGATATATTTATAATAGCATATATACTGTCATCTGACAAAATTTCAGTAGGGAGGAAATGACTGAAAAAAAAATCTTTTTTTACATGTTTGGGAGGCTGCTGCTGGTCATCCCACCAACGGAGCTGCAGCTGACGTACACGGGGCTTCACGATACAACATTCTGAACCTTCTCACAAGTTATGGCACGGGAGAAAGTAACTGACAAAAAAATTGTGCCTAGTACGCGGGCTACTGCGTTACAAACTTCAGGGCTGACGAGTCCTGATATTTGTAACGCAGAGCAGGGCTGTCAGCTGACGAGTTTTCCACCGCGATAGAACCAGCTGACGCGTTGATATATTTATAATAGCATATAAACTGTCATCTGACAAAATTTCAGTTACAAGGAAATGACTCAAAAAAATTTTTTTTTACATGTTCGTATGACCAGCTAACGGACTTTCCACCACTGTACAGTCAGCTGACGATTATTTTTCGTCATAATATTGGATTAACTATCATTTGATGATTAAATGAATCGGGAGGAATAGGCAATTTTTTTTATATTTTTTTACATCTCTGGGAGGCTGCTGCTGGTCAACCCACCAACAGAGCCACAGCTGACGTGCACGGGGCTTCATGATACAACATTCTTAACCTTCTCACAAGATATAGCACGGGAGTTGATTGATCACGAAAATCTGTTGCTAGCTCGCGGACCATTAGAATTGTATCATTAGAGAACAACCGCTAAATTATTACTGTATTGATCATTTTATGCGTTGTGGTATGAAAGCTTAAATCTTAGCGTTAATCCTTATCTGATCCACTATACTGTGTGGAGTGGATATATACTACACCTTAGAGCATCCCTCGTCATTTGCCAAAATGGTTTAATGTTTTGTGTTTTTATATAATAATAGGTTTTATATATGTATTATGCCAACACCTAAAGTATATTCTGAGAACACGTAGATGATTATTAACTAACAAAAGTATAAGGAAAATAAGGAATGGCGTTGCGGTAAGCCCGGCCGAACGGTCAATGATCGGCGCCCACCATTTGGAAGGTCGCCGCGCGGCCTTCTTCCGGCGGGTCCGCCGCGTTTGTTTCGATACACCAAAACAGTTATACGTGCTCTTGCATGTCTTATATGTAGGTTATGTTTCTGTGCCGGCGTGAATTCTGATTATTACTCCAAATTAACCAGCTAATTGAACCCGCAACGTTGGAAAGAAAATATCCAATAGTAGGAATTGCGTGTCAAATATAACCCGAGCTCCCGTCCGTCTCCCTTGCCTTATTATGCTCTTTATCTCACGGCGACATTATCATAATGACTTAATAACTTTCCAGCGAATGCCTTTGTGAGAACGTCACACCCTGAGTCACATGATACGCATTAGGCATGCGAAAATCCTTTATGTGGATCATTCAAAACCTAGGGTGATGGACTCGTTTGTTTCTTGCGAAGTTGCTTCTATTGTGCTGGGATTTCAACATTATTGCGAAAGTGACATTTAATCAAACGAATTTTTAGGTGAAGGTGCGAGATCCACCGAAGTGTGGAGCTTTGACCCAGGCTTTTATGTGACCATCCTTCACGTCACGCCGGACAAAGGCGACAATGTTGGCGTTTGAAAGTCATCAAGCGTAGCGAGCTGCGCAATCACCGGTATTCACCAAATCCTCACTTCTTAAAAGAGATATCAACATGGCTGTCTATCTAATTGCTTAGTCCTTGAAAATTAAATAACTACCTAGGTACTTTATGGAAGTATTTTATTAACTAGAAAGTTTTTGTAAAATACCTATAAGTGTATGATGTGAATTATCTGTATAATATAAAATAAAACTTCCTGACTGATACCGCCCAGCGAAACTACTTACTGGGACTATAAATTTGAAATTTACACCCAAATTACCTTTTATAGGCGACGAATAAGAAGGGATTTTTCGAAATTCCACCCCTAAAGGAGTGCAAAGTTTGTATGGGGGAAACTTTTTCTTGTGCTAGGGTCTTAATACTTTGTAGAAAGATTACTTATCAAAATACAAATAAAGTACTTGCAGCGTTTTGGAAAATTCCACCCTTAAGGGGGTAAAAACGGAGTGCACCGTTTGTATTGGGGAAACTTTTAATTGAGATAGAGTCTTAAAACTTTGTAGAAAGATTACTTATTATAATACAAATAAAGTACTTTCAGCGTTTACGTAAATTCCACTCCTAAGGGGGTTTAAAAGGAGGATAAGCTTTGTATGGGCAACACTTTGTTTGAGACTTAAAAGTTAGTAGAATGATTACTTATTAAAATACAAAAAAGTGCTTTCAGCGTTTAGAAAAAATCATCCCCTGAGGGAATTAAAAGGGGGTTCAAAGTTTATATGGAGACCAAGAATTTTTTTAAGTAAAACTTCGGTCTAATCATGTATGTTAAGATTTCAAAACTAATTACAGAGTTTTTTCAAATTCATCCATAAGGGTATTAAAAGGGGTTTAAAGTTTGTGTAGAGAGCAAGACATTTTTAAAGTATGTGATTTGTAACTTCGGTTTTAGACTGTTTGTTTAAAAACTAGAAAATGAATTACATTGTTTTTTTTATTTATCCCCAAGGGGGTTAAAAGAGGGTTCAAAGTTTGTATGGAGAGCAATCATTTTTCTAAGACGATAAAAACTTCTACGCGGACGAAGTCGCGGGCAACAGCTAGTAATCATATATTTCTACATATGTTTAATACCTAAATTGGTTTATACAAATAAATAAAATGTTCTTCACTTGGCGGTGCGAGATCAGTGAATGAAGCTGTACCGAGTCAGTACAGAACTACAGCTGCTTAACTGCATGCCTACATTTCAATGAATGCTTCCAGATTGACGCGGGGTACTACGCGGAAACGGAGCGGTACGCAAACAGTTCTGTATGCATGTGATATAGTGAGGTGAAAACACGCTAAACTAGCTTTTGCCCGCGTCTTCGTCCGCGCGGAACTCGTTTATATCGTAACTCCATACAAACAATCTCCCCCTTAGGTGATGAATTTTGGGATAAAAACTATCCTTTGTCCTTCCTCGCAATTCAAAGTATCTATCTCTATACCAATTATTTCAGCGGTTCAGCGGTTTAAGCATGAAAAAATAACAGACAAATAGAGTTACTTTATAATATTAGTATGGATTGTAAAAAAACGAAAAGGCCTCTTTTAACAAAAATAGACTCCGCCGCAAACTTTGTTTCTGTGGGCCACCTCACCATAATAGTTGCATTTAGGCTTTTTTCAGTATTATTTTGCATATTTTCCTATTACACGGCCGTAAGGTATCTTTTCTACTAAACCTTAGGACCAAATTAACGGACTTGTAATTTACATATATAACCGGACAAGTGCGAGTTCAATTTGCGTGGTGAGGGTCCCGTATATAATAGGTACACTAAAATATTGAGAATTTACCGTTACTTTGAATACTCAAACTTATTTAAGGTTTTCCTGTAATATTTAGGCAAGGACCTATTTTCCATATTTTTTTCAGAATTTTAAGCCTAGTAGTTTCGGAGATAATGGGGGGGAATGGTCAATTTTCGTTTTTTTTACTTCAAATCTGTTTTTGCTAAAATATATCTGACATGCTTACAACAACCCCTTTCATTTGATATGTCATACAATACAATTTGCGAAACTTTTTTTTAAATTTTCCAGTTTACCGCCCAAAAGTGCCCCCCTTGTTCAGAATTTAATAATTTACTTTACGCGTCCATCTTTGGGTCACCAATTGTACCGATTGAGTTGAAATTTGGTACACATAATATGTAGTGTACCAAATTTCAACTCAATCGGTCCAGTAGTTTCGGAGCAAATCGGCTGTAACAGACGGACAGACAAACGCACGAGTGATCCTTTATAGGATCCCCCTTCATCCCTTATGGGTTCCGTTTTTTTTTCCTTTTGAGGTACGGAACCCTAAAAATAAAACTACGTCAACAAATGTTACATCTAATAATTTTCAAAATAGCGATAAAAATCGTTTTTTACCCACTTTTACAAAACATTAAATATCTCCGAAACTACCGTCATAAGGCTCATAAGGTACCCGTGGAACGTCACATATACGTTCCTAACATACTCGTATATTATTATTCTCTTTGCTGTCAATCCTTACGGTTCCTTTTCCTGCATTTATTCCTTCACTCCTGAATATATGTGAGAGAGGAGAAGAGAAAATAAACATAAGTGTAATTAGCATTAACATATATTTGATCAAGAAAAAGCGTTTTAGCAATTCATGAATTCCAAAAATGAGCCAAGCGCGTTGTCATTTAAAAAAATACAAATTCGTGTTTTATTGTTCTAATTTGTTACATTTATTGAAATTACGCCTTAATATGAAATTTGCGCATATAAGTTTTTATATCAGAATCGATTCTTTTTTATGTTTTATCTTTTTTTGGTATGCGTTTCCTGAAGGTCAATCGTAGACCGAAACGAAATTATTATAGTGAAAATAACCTTACATCCAATATTTTGACAACAGTCATCCCAGTACAATGTATGTCAACATATATCATCATTGACGTTTATTGTACCGGGATGATGGCGGTCAAATATCGGCTATTAAAAAAATCTAATTATTATAGGTAAAAGACAAAACAATTCCGCCATTTTGACGTCACTGACAGCTGACAGCCATGACGGCGATTTCTTCATTTAAATGAGGTTGAATATTTCGGAATTCGAATTATTTGTCGGAGTCGGATACAAACTATCCTAAGCTCGAGCTAGAATAATAATGTACACCTATAAAAATGTTTCATGTTTTCCGTTTTGGGAAGCTGAGATCCTTCGTGACAGAACAATGTCTAAAATGATACTGGCTGATTCTTTTTAGGGTTCCAGACCAAAAAAGTAAAAACGGAACCCTTATGGTGCGACTCCGTCCGTCTGTCTGTCTGTACTGTCACAAAGTTAAATATCTCAGGAACTACTAAAGCTCTCAATTTGAAATTTGGAATAGTTATAAACAAAGCTAATCTACGTCCACGTGTATGGAAAATGAAAAAATATATATTTTTAGCCACAGTTTATCATTAAAAATTACACATTACTTATGTGTACTTTCAATCCCCTTCAAGGGATGAATTAGAAAAAATGCCATTATCAATGTTTTTGACTGTACAAACGCCAACATAGTTAACTGACCATTCTGTATTTATATTGAACCTTATTACAATGCAGTCAGGTAACTGTGTGGGCGATAGTACATTAGAAGCTTTTGACCGAAGCTTTAAACGTCTAACTTTAAAGACGACATGTTTCCCATACAAACTTTCAACTCTAACCCCCTTAGGGGATGAATTTTAATAATAACGGTAAATCATTTGTTTTACTTTTTTGTAAGGAACCTTCATAAAGATTCAAGTCTATAACTTTCCAAATGAACGAATTCCATACAACGGTTCAACCCCCTTAAGGGTTGAAGTTGAAGCGTCTTAAATAGTACACGTCCACGTACTGTAAAGAATATATGTTACAAATTTCATGCCTATATTTTTAGCGGTTTAGGATGTGCGCTGTCTGTCAATCGACCAGTAACACAAGAGTTTTATATGTAACATTTATTCTGACTTTCCAGAGGCTGATTAAGTTAGTTTACCTATTAAGTATAATTTTGATGTCTGATAATTTGTAGGATTTTGTCTCTAGGTAATAACTTAAATGATGATGAAACCGTTACACAGAAAAATCTGCTGTTCAAATTATTTTCAAATTTGTATTTTATTTCCATTCTAGAGAAAATAAAATGATTGGACTACAACCGATATAGAAACAGCTATAGTTAGAACCAGACAGCAATGCATCTGTCAGCTAGGCATTACAGGGAAAAGTTCTATAAAGACTTCATAGTTCCTTACTGAAATTCTGTCAGATTGGTGGTTCTGTAGCTCTCAGGTTCGCCAACCGTTAACATTGCATGAATAGGGGTGATGACTCATGTTAAATGGAAAGTACCTAAACCATCAAATTATTGCAATAAAGTAATAAATTAAAAATATATAATATAAATCATAAAAATAGACCTTGAAAGATTAGAAAAAATATGCATATTTTTTTGTCCAAGAGTAAATTTAAAGCCACCAATACTCGTAGAATCCTTACGCTTTTATAGAAACAAAATTGTATGACAACTATGAACCTAAACGCAACGCCAGGTCAATCTTTATCTCAAATTTTTGGGTATTTAATTTTCTTTAATTGTAGTTGCTCCCATACAAACATATTTGTTCCTCTCCAAAAACTAGTTTGGATGGCATCGTAAAAAAATCTTAGTACACAATACACAAGCCTTTTGATTCTAACTTAAGCCTCTCACAGACTGGCGCGGCCTGTCAATAGTAAACTTGCCATTACCTGTAAATGTACTACTGACGGTTACCGCAGGCCGCGCCAGTGTGTTGCAGGCTTCAAATGGCATAACACTGCGCGCTTGTCAAACACACAATGACAAAGATGGAAATATAATTTCTTGCTCTTTTTTGAGAAATGGTGTGACTTTCTTTTTCTGGATATACAGGTAAAACCGAATAAACCCTATTTGCATTACACGGTCAAATTATGAACAGTGGCAAGTGGCTTAACAATCCCATGTTGTGTTGTGACTGTATATGAAAGTGTTGTATTTCACTTACAACGTATTAAGAAATTAATTCCTTACGAACGCCTGAAATTTGTATCAAAGATACATTTTGAGTTGAGTGAAAGTCGTTTGTATTTCGTTTTTCATACCTACATAGTTATTTAAAAAATCGAAAAATAATGATTGAATGCTAACTTGAAAACTTATACCCACCATATTTATTATGTACTAGCTTCTGTCCGCGACTTCATCTGCGTGGACCCGGGCTAAAAACTATGCTATATTTTAATCCAAGCTATGAACTATCTTCGTGCAAAATTTCATCCAAATCGGTTGAGCCATTTAAGCTTGAGTAACAAACTTCCAAACATCTAAACATCCAAATATCCAAACATTTCGCAATAATATTAGTTCCTACTAATATTATTTCGACGATGGTGATAAGGATCACCATCGTCGAAATCGAGTAGGTATGTAGGTATGCATATGTACCTATACAAAAAAATCCATCTCCTGCTCCTGCATGTTAGTTGCCCTGGAAATACTTATAGCCATGACCTCGAAATTAACAACATGCAGCTCTCCTAACTGTTACACTAACGAGGTCATTTATCAACCTGTTATTGTTTTTGCCTCCCGATGATGTGCCCGATGTATGTGCAGCTTTCGATTTATCTTCGGCGATGCTGATTAAAATGTTAAAACAATTACCTACCTGCAGTATCGTAAACATAAATGCTATGATTTGTAACTACTTACTAGGGCAGAGTTTTTTTTAAGATTATGAATACTTACAAGCTTACAACAAAAACATTCTGGATGACTATTACTCGTAAATATTCAATCTTGCAAGTACCATTAATAAGTCTTACTCTTTTTACTTATGTTTAAGTATATAAGGGCAATCCAAATGAAGATAAATATCTGAATTTATGAAGTTTTAGACATTAATATTTGCTTATTTTAACTTGATTATGTATTCTTTGAGTTGCCTGAGGTAAAATAGGAAAAAGGCCCACTTTTGGATGGTATTTCAACCTAGAAAAGTTTTGGTATAATCGAGAATTCTGATAAAGCACAAAGTGCATAGTCAAGATACATATCATACGGATACGTACCGGAAGGCGCGGCGTGGGTAGGCCCCCCCACAAGGTGGACTGATGACCTGGTAAAGGTCGCGGGTGTCCGCTGGATGCGGGCTGCTCAGGCAGGACCGGTCAATTTGGAACTCTCTGGGGGAGGCCTATGTCCAGCAGTGGACGTCTTTCGGCTGAAGATACATACTTATATAAAAAAAAAATTGTTTCCTAGTTTTTTTTTCTTTATTTAAAGAGCTTTGTCACTGAGTGAGTGAGTGACGATGTCGCTCTGTATTATATCCATCCATACATATTAAATAACATTATCTTTTACTTAAACCTATTCTTACTAGCTTAAGGCGTTTGCAATATCTAATAATTTTTCAATTCATGTACGTTTTATCCTAATGATAATTCTAAACGGAATTTGATATATCGAAGCAAAATAAAACATGAATATATGTTGATAGCCCGGAGGATTACTCTAGTCGATATCGGTTGTAAATCACGACAGATCAACAAACAGTCCTTGCGGGAGGAGGAAGGCACTTAGGTCTCGAGTTGATTGCAACTGAACGTTACCTCGTAATGTTTAATGTTAACATTGGATCACGTTTTTCTTTTGATTACGCATCCTTACCGCTTTTTCCTGAATCGTAACTACCTATCCTAGGATGACATGGAATAGAGTTGAACAAACAAAGGAAACAGCGGAAACTAATTTTCTTTATGTCAATGTCATAACAATCTGATATTTACATCGCCCCATCGCTTGCCGGCGGGAGTTACCAACTTTTATGATTGTTACCGGGTCAAATGGAATGCTACTGGTTCATTCTTAAGTCACCATTTACTTAAACAAAAATAATGCTATCTGTTTGTATTCCGTGTCCTTATAAATCGAAGGCATATGTTTACAAAAACAAAATAACTACATTTTTGGCGGATTTGAGTTATTGGTACCATAGCGTTCGTCTAAGCAAGATCTACAAGTAGAGCAAAAGATAGTCTCCAATAATGACCCCAATTGTCCAAAATCACGCCCCAAAAATATGGCCATTTTACAAAAACTACATATCTACATTATTTCCTACAAAAAGAACATAACTGTATGGGTTCACGTAAAAAACTTATTTTTAAATATAAAATCACACACTTTTATGAGTGCTTATGAGTTCACTACCCCTAAATCCTCACAAAGTTCGCGATTTGAAGAAATTGATGCAGTTTTTGGTCAGACCATCGAGCCATCGATTCTACGAATCCATTTTGTAACCAACGCGTCAAGAATCGTCGTCTCTGGAGGTACCTAGATAGCGATGACAACAGCAGTGGATGTGAGGATTAAAATAAATCCACATAGTTTAGTAAAATAAGCCTGTACCTCTCTCATAGAATAAAAAGATAATTTGTATAGAAAGTTGTTTCATTTTCTTACAAAAATAACATTACTAACAAAAATTTACAAAAACAGCATAAGTGACGTACCTGTTTTTCAATTTTTTCCAGAAATACTGATCTTTGAAATGTGTAATCGTATATTTCTGAACTATTGGCCACGTACTAAAAACACCTATACAATATTTCTCTAATAACTAATATATAAGAAGACATTAAGTTTTTTTTCGTTTCCTGTGAAATCATGTCTAGTGTAGTTGTGTTGTTTTTGTAAAAATGCCTTCAATTAATATATTCAACGCATATTTTATGCTTTAAAGACCAAAACTGATAGTATCTCGCAAAACATTGAGCGTTTTTTAGGGTTCCGTACCACAAAAAGAAAAAAGGTAGCCTTAGGTATAGGATCACTTCGGTGTCCGTCTGTCAATACTTTTGTTCTCAGGAACGAGTGAAGGTATGAAGTTGAAATTTTTACGAAATTTCAGACACGCAGTCGCCGCAGTCTCTTGATGCTGTAAAAAAAATCAACTTTTAAATGAACGTAATCACGCAATCAAAAGATACGGTTTATTGCATAGGTGTATTTTGATATTCACAAAGGAATAATCCAGACAATCAATGGGGGATTTTCCTTGCTTTTGGTGAAGAGGAAAATGTTTTGACGACCGAATAGCCTAGTGGTTAGAGAACCTGACTATGAAGCTTGAGGTCCCGGGTCCGATTCCCGGTCGGGGCAGATATTTGTATGATGAATACGAATGTTTCTTCGCGAGTCTTGGATGTTTAATATCTACATATTTAAGTATGTATTTATCTATATAAGAATGTTTATCCGCTGTCTAGTACCCATAGTACAGGCGTTGCCTAGTTTGGGACTAGATCAATTGGTGTGAATTGTCCCACGATACCTATTTATATTTATATCGGTCGGGTATGAAATCATGAAAAAAAATTAAGTTTCCGGCCTCGGGCCATGTGTGCGTTTGCAACCATCCTCATTTGAAGGGAGCCATTTTTTGGTGTTTCTGAAATAGCACATTTAATTGTTGCATCTATGACAAACGTGTCTAGAGCAAGTTTATGTATCAGTATTACAGAAAAAAAATTGTGAGGGGCGAAAAAAGTACTATTTTCCCAAAATCTCTCAAACTAGAGATTTTCGCGCCTAAATTGTACGATTCATATTAAATATGTTTAATACGAAGCGTATTCAAATTTATTTAGTAGTAAGAGTGAGAGAGAGAGGAAGATCTAATATAATGATAATGAGTATTTTTAAATGCTGAAACAAGTAGGATTCACCTTATGAACGCCGGAGAATGGGGGTGAATGTGGAAAAAGTAGGCGTCGCCTGCGATGCGATCTCCTTCATAAACTATTATTGCTAGGGCTTGCGGGGTAAAGTTATCAACTAAAATAGACACGAGAAATTCATTAGTTATAAAAAAAAACAATATGGTTTATAGAAAAAATAAAAAAAATTACGATAAAGTGAAAATAATATTGCATGTCGGAGGTAAGATGAGGTACCTACCTTTATCTTTATAATTTTTTGATAACATATATAGGTATTTAAAAACTGTATCTGAAAAGCCATTTTGTGAAGTTTATAAATATGTATTATTACACCACTTATTTATGCGATTATAAACTTTGTTGCAATTTGGTAAACTGGCCAGACATTATGAGCAAAAATCTACGAGACTCGATTCCTCTGTCATGGGCGAACTATTTAGGTAGATACAAATTTGTAAGGAGCCCTTGGTGTGCAAGGCCGTCTCGCACATGATCAGTTTCTTTTTCTTGATACACGTTAACTACTAACACAAGTATAGTACCTATACATATGTAGATTGTACAAATATATTACCCTAGAAGGTAGAGAATCGGGAGCGCCTTAAATCCATAAAGTTCATAAAATATATGAGGCTCGTGATCACAGTGCTGAACAAGCACTTTAAGGAACGGACCAGGTGGAGTGGAGCCAGGCGGGTGGAGGGCGGGGGAAGGGACTAACGCATAAAATTGAGGGGCACGAATGAATTATCCCCACACTTTGAGCGAAAACTCGGGAAATTGCCAGTAGATTTGCGAAATCTAGTAGAATAGGGATGCGTCCTTATTGTATCCGTGCTAATGCGAACCCGATCTCAAATATTTGCCGCACTTGTATGAAGGTTCACATGAATCCAATGACTTTTTTGCGTACAGATGAACTTTAATTTATGGTGTTAATTGGGTAGTTTCCACATGTTAAAATTAATAACGCAGTGTTGCTAAATTGATCGTAAACCATCAAATAAATGTAATTAAGTATAAATCCATACTAATATTATAAATGGGAAAGTGTATGTGTTTGTTTGTTTGTTTGTTCGTTTGTCCGTCTTTCACGGCAAAACGGGGCGACGAATTGACGTGATTTTTTTAAGTGGAGATAGTTGTAGGGATGGAGAGTGACATAGGCTAATTTTTGTCTCATTCTAACCCCCCACTTCCCTAAAATGGGGGGTGGAAGTTTGTATGGAGCATTCCGCAATTTTCAAGGTGGAAAGCTAAAAATTGGTATGCGGAATATTTGTGACTAACAAAAAAATCGTGCATCATTTTTTTTGGAAATAAAAACCCCTTAAAAGACCGGGTGAAATTTTATATGGGACTTTTCGCAGTTTTCAAGGTAGGAAGCTAAAAATCGGTACACAGACTCAAACGAAAAATACCTGCCTTTTTTTTTGTTAATTTTCCCCTAGCCCTTAACTATGTTGTGTCAGTACGTAGAGTCGATATGTAGAGTTGATATGTAGAGTCGATATGTAGAGTCGATATGTAGAGTCGGTATGTAGAGTTGGTATGTAGAGTCGGTATGTAGTCGATATGTAGAGTTGGTATGTAGTCGATATGTAGAGTTTATATGTAGAGTCGATATGTAGAGTCAGATCTAGAGTCGATATGTAGAGTCGATATGTAGAGTTGATATGTAGAGTATATATGTAGAGTCAGTATCTAGAGTCAATATGTAGAGTCGGTATGTAGAATTGATATCTAGAGTCGATATGTAGAGTCGATATGTAATGTCGATATGTAGAGTCGACATGTAGTCGATATGTAGAGTCGGTATGTAGAGCTGGTATGTAGAGTCGGTATGTAGAGTTGATATGTAGAGTCGATATGTAGAGTCAATATGTAGAGTATATATGTAGAGTCGATAATTATATAAAAAAAGAAACTTACTGACTGACATATCACCGCACAGCCCAAACCGTTGGATCTAGAGATTCCAAATTTGGCACATGGGTTTCTTATAAGTTCGGGTGCACTAAGAAATGATTTTTAAAAATTCACCCCCTAAGCGGATGAAATGGTTTGTATGAGGAAACAAAATTATTAAGACTATTTCATTCGAAACTTCAGAGGAGTATTCCTAGCGATGAATGAGTGAACACGTGTTTCAGGTTTTTTGAGAATTCAACTCTTAAAAAGGGGGAAATGTGGTGACAACGTCTGAAAATCAACATGGGCATTGTTTCTATGGTTTATCGGGTCGCTGGTCGCTGATTACGAAAACAACAACGATTTTAAAATCCAACGTGGCGGACGTGAAATACCATCTCCCCTGTTGGAGTGCGATGGGGTTGAAATGTCTAAATATGGGGATCGTTTTTATGTTTTTTTTGGATGTTAATTACGAAAATTGCATCGATTTTGAAATTTAACATTGTGAACATGAAAATTCTTGACAAATTCTTGAAAATTCAGGTCAAACTGAGATGCAACCTTTTGTAGGTAAACGGCTAAAATTACTTTTAGTACGCAGGCGAAGCCGCGGGCACAAGCTAGTTAAGAAATATAATTATAATCATAAAAACATATGGACCTTGAAAGTTTTGAAAAAATATGCATTTTTTTAATTGTCCAAAAGTAAATTTAAAGCTACCAATAGAATCCTTTCGCTTTTAATAGAAACAAAATTCTATGACAACTATGGTTTAAAACGCAGGATTTCACGACTGAAACAGCAATTTACTTGATTTTCAATACAACGATTAGTACAAATATTACACTGTGACGTCACGATTCAGTATGAAACGTTTTCGGCTGCCGCCAGCGAGGTCCGTCTTTAACTAAATTTTTTGGGTATTTATGTTTTTTAATTGTAGTTGCTCCCATACAAACATTTGTTCCTCTCCAATAACTGGTTCGAATGGCATCGTAAAAAAATTTAGGACACAACCGAATTCTGATGGCGTACCTAGTCAATAATCATTATTTCATTCGGGTTGTGAATGCCGACTTAAAGGCTAAACTAAACCGCGTTTTGAATTATGTTGTAGTAATCACTAATCACCTACGACATAATTCAAAATTACCTATACCTAAACGACTTGCTCATTTATTTCTTGCCTCTCAAGAATTTTTATTAACAGCATGTTAATATTATGAAATTAGACGTATCAATTATCCAGCACAAATAACTTATATGCTGCGTAAATAATTTGGATCGTCACGAACAAGCTTGCTGGTTTATTGATACGTTCACGCGTCTGAGTTTCAATGAATTGAAAATGTTGTTAACGACCACTTACTGCCACGGCGTCCTTGCGAAGGCCGATCATTTGCCTATCGAGCACAAGCGGATTTAGTATCGGAGTAGTATTAATTTGTTGGCAATTTATTTGATTAATTTTATCGATAATCGCCCAGTAATAAAAACGCACTTGCTTATTTACTGGCGACTTTTCAAAGGTTTTCATTTTCTCTATTATTACTTATTTAATAAAGTTATACTGCGATTAAAATATAGCCGAATATTGCCATCCTACTTATCGTATAGGGTTCTTTGTCATAGTACCTACTTAGTTGGCACATAGGAACCAAACATCTTGCTATTTATTATCTACACGTTATTTATTTTTGTATAAGTCGACTAAATACCTAGCTGTCAAAAACCGTCCATAGTATTGCTTCAGTCGTTTAGAAAGAATACCTATGCGACATTTTGATAAATTATAGCAACACTAGCTTTAAACTTCGGACTTCGTCCTCGTGGAACTTGTTTATATAGTAATAGAGTACCTCCATACTAACTTCTCCCCCCCATTTCACTCCCTTAGAAGATGATTTCCCGGATAAATACTGTCCTATGTCATTCCCCGGGAATAAAACTATCTCCATACCAAATTTCATCTGTAAGCTCATCTGAGTGGTTTAAGCGGTAACCGAGAGACAGACAGCCAGACAGAGTTACTTTAGTTTTAATAAGAATTTATATCAGTAATTTGAAAAGATGGTCTTTTAGTGACAGGTATTTTTGCACCATGAGCTATAAAATTGGCTTACATTCTCTTCTTGTCTTATTTGACCGCCACCTTTGTGTAGCTTCCACTGCGTATCTAAAACGTAAACGTTTCGAGTATTAGGCCGGTGAGATCAAGGAAGTAACCTTTATCATCTGCCTCTATTCAAATATTATCATTAGACATGCACGATTTTAGTTAATTAACAAACTATTAAATTTATTACCAATATACGCCAATAAGTTTTTTAGTCAAAATCTAATAAAAATAAAATGAATCACCGTGCACTTTAACTATAGTTAGGCTAGCTAGATAAAACATTTAATTTCTCTCTTTAGGTGCCTGGTAGGGCCCTTTTTTAAACGATGTTTTATCGTACTAGATATATCGCCTGAGTATGTACTGCATCTTTCCAGTGTGGTATGACATAATATACGGCATAAATTGATTTTGGATAAATACGTCAAACAGGGTTCAAAAGTAGCAAATTCTATAGAAAAAAAAGGATTACTGTAAGTAGGTGTCTAAATTAAATAACTAGACAAATAATAATGAAATCAAATAAGATTTAAGTATAAAAATGCTTCACGAAGAGGAATGTTTACATTCGAAATTGGAGTATTTGTCGTTGATGGGTGACGGACTGACGGACAGCGAGCCGCGTGCAGCGGGCGCTCGCGGCGGTGCGGGCGCGCTCTCCGAGTTGATTGATGTGCGGGCGCAGAGGCGCAGTGAAAGCATTTAACCGAACACATATCTTGAACCATAGCGGTATCAAACCCTACCACAAAAAGCACGTACCCAAAACACGAGTTACAATTTTTCTCCTACATTGCACAATACGAATCTGTTAACGGGAACCGGCCATCTACATTTTTTGTTTGTGCACGGGCGGGTATAAATTGATAATGTTGGTAATTTGGCGGCGGACCGAGTGCCGTTGCCCGCAACGCTAATGTGTTTATAATGGACAGAATAATGTAGGATGATAATATATTTTGGGAATCAATGTCTAGGTCGAATATGTGGATTCGGTCTTACTCACACGCATATGATTTAGGTAAACGCTCCCAATAAGGCGCCCTAGTTTACTTTCACAGTTTGGTGCCAAGTAAATACCTGTGTAACACTTTAAAGTTAGAGCTTTCGTATTTAATGGTGTTGAGTCTTATTATGTTGATTCAGGTAAAGCTGTTAAAGATGTGAACGTAAGTACGAAACCAATTATAATCTGAAAACTGATAGATATTAAATAACGATTCTGAAAAATAATTTCGGCTCTCCTTCAAAATAAAAACATATAGGGTATACTTAACAAATATTATTATATTCATATTGAAGAAAATTTAAGTTTACGATAACGGTATTCTGGATGTAAAAGTGAATGTACTTTTATTGCTATGGTGAGGATCAGAGACGTATATATATGGGGGGGGGGCATATATACGTCTCTGATGGTGTACAACCTCCCATGGGCCGCAAATAATAACTGTGAAAAAAAAGTTTCAATTTCAGCGGCGAGGTGCAGCGACGTGGTTACGTTCGCCGTCTAAGCTCTAACTAAACTTAATCCACACATTACAGAAAAGATAATATTACCTAGTATGGATTGCTTGAAACGAAAACGGCTTCCTTAATGCCTGAGTTACATGATTTATAGTTATTCTTACTCCTATTCCAAACACCTTTTTTACAAACATAGACTCCGCTCCGCCGCCAACTTGGTGTTTTGCTGTGGCCCACCTCACCATAATAGATGCATGTAGGCTTTTTTCAGTATTTATTTTGCATATTTTCTTATCACATAACAAATTAACGGACTTGTAATTTACATATTTATATACTAAAAATATAACTGCTACAACAAATGTTACATCTTATACTTTTCGAAACATCGATAAAAAATCGTCTTTTTATCCACGTTACGAAACATTCAATAAATAGGGTGGTGAATCCTATTTCCACCGTGATACAGTTTAATACTAGTACGGGCAGCAGAAGACGCTTACTCTCATTAGAAAACAGTTTTGTATTCTTGTTGGTAACGATGTACCTGTGCTGACCATTTAGTGAACCTTATGGCGAGGACATAGGGTCTACTGTTGGTCGGTGCTTTGTTGTTAGAATATAAAATGTACCTACATAGATTATAATTAGATCATGTACTCGTAAGCAGCAGTGTAACATTACTGTACTCAATAAAGTTATTTTTATTTTATTTATTTATTATTCAATATCTCCGAAACCACCGCCATAGGGTACCTTTACGTCGCATATGTTCCCATATAGTACATTTGGTATTGCAGAGGCCGGGAAATAGCAATTCGTGGATGAGTTGATTTTGTCGGATGAAGCGAATCTGAATCCGACAATAGAGACGAATCCACGAATTGCCATTCCCGCCGAGGCAGATTATAGTGCTTTTCTCCAAAAATACGAGGAAATCAAATAATATTTTCAATAATCTTTAATCAAATTTACTATTGACCGCCATTGTAGGCATTAAGCCTCTCACAGACTGGCGCGGCCTGTACGCGGCGGTCGATAGTAAACTTGTCATTAGCGGTCAAATTTACTATACTATTGACCGCCACCACAGGCCGCGCCAGTGTAGTTCAGGCCTTAAGCCTCTCACAGACTGGCGTGGCCTGGCTGCGGCGGTCAATTAGCAAACTTGTCATTAGGTGTCAAATTTACTATTGACCGCCACCGCAGGTCGCGCCAGTGTGGTTCAGGCCTTAAGCACACTACAAAGGGGTGCAATTTGTCACACTAACTTGCAATAGTTGCCATTAGTTGGAAATAGACATCCTGCTCCTAACCCTAACCAGTCCAACTATAGCAAGTTGTTGTGACAAATTGCTAGGCCTTTAAACGTGAGCACTTGGCTGTTTGTAGTAATTTGTCTTAGTCAAAACGTGGTTCAAAGGCAAAAAAGTATACAGTAATGGGATTTGAATGGGATATCATACACTCTCCTGGCATCTAAATCTGTACAATGACTTTTACTTAACTTTTTAAATTTGCGCTCGTCAGTAAGGCCTCTCACAGACTTGTCATTGGCTGTCAAATTTACTATTGAATGCCGCCGCAGGCCGCTTCAATGTGTTGCAGGCATAAGGTCTCTCACAGACTTGCGCGGAATGGCCGCAGCGGTCAATAGTAAAATTATAATTAGCTGTCAAATTTACTATGGACCGCCACCGCAGGCCGCGCCAGTGTGATGTAAGCCTAAGGCGAACATTTCCGAGCATATTGGAGAAAAATCTTTGCTATCAATCCGTATAGTTCTCTTTCCTGTATCTATTCCTTCACTCCTGTATATAAATGACTCATCGTAGTATAGGAATATTTAAAGCCTTATATAATTT
The DNA here is from genome assembly GCA_932294315.1 of Epinotia nisella. Classification (NCBI taxonomy): domain Eukaryota; kingdom Metazoa; phylum Arthropoda; class Insecta; order Lepidoptera; family Tortricidae; genus Epinotia; species Epinotia nisella. The sequence goes on along the minus strand of OW028679.1, from coordinate 11,391,729 downwards.
TTAGTATTTAAATAATATTAAACTTTAATATATATTATACTACTCCTTCCTGGTCTTTCGACGGTCTTCCACATTTTCGATCTATCCGTATTTTCTTTTAATCCCGTTCCTCATGGTACTTTGGCTGAACGCGCCAAGATCTCCATGCCATAAAAAAAACAAATTCGTGTTACAATTCAATTTAGTGTTCAAATTTGTTGATACATTTATTGAAATTAGGTCTGAATACGAAATTTGCGCATACAGCGTGTGTATTTGATACGGGCAAATATTTTAATGACGATTCCTATCGGACCTAGGAAACCTATTTACATTAGTAATTTCTTTAGAAAATTAAGTTTTTTTTTCATACATAATAATTAAGCACGCAATGTATTGATCCACATTAATTAACGTAGCTGTAACGTCATACGAGTATCATGTCAGTGTCTGTGTTTGGTTTATACATTGCTGCTCGGTCGCACTTTAGAAAAATCATTACACCTAATTAATAACACAATTTAACGAAATTATTATCCCATACGATTCGTATGATCAGATACTATAGCTGGATTAATTATTCGCCCGTATCAAATACATACGCTGTATAAGTTCTCATATTAGAATCGTTTTTTAGGGATCCGTACCCAACGGGTAAAAACGGGACACTATTAACTAAGACTTTGCTGTCCGGCCGTCTGTCTGTCACCAGGCTGTATCTCAAGAACCGCTAGAGAGTTGAAATTTTCACAGATTATGTATTTTTGTTGCCGCTATAACAACAAATACTAAAAAACCAGCCAAGTGCGAGTCGGACTGGGGCTCCCATACGACAGACATGATTTTCTTGTCGTTTTATAGATAATGGTACGGAACCCTTTGTGCGCGAGTCCGACTCGCACTTGGCCGGTTTTTTTTAATGCTCTTTTTTGGTATGCGTTTCGTGAGAGTCTATCGTAGTCCGGATCTAATTTATCTTAGGAAATGCCGCCAGCATCCTCGGTACAATGCCTCGAGGGCCTTTTTTAGATTTAACTTAGTTTTAATTTATCTTAGTTAATGTTAATTATAATCTTGTATTCACTTTTAATAAATATCGATAGTATTATTATTCATTTATTAATAGGTAAAAGACAAAGCGATTCCGCCATTTTGATTACTGACAGCTGCTTACAGATGTGGCGGCGTTATATATAAAGCTCCATACAAAGTTTCATCCCCTTTTTCGTCTCTAAATGGATGAAATTTGACATAAATTATAGACTATATACTGGAAAGTTTCATATAAATTCGTCCAGCAGTATTTGAGATTAAGTGTAACGTACATCCATCCATCCATCCATCCATCCATCCATCCAAACTTTCACGTTTATCATATTAGTAGGATAGGATTATTTACGCGCAGTGATACTATTGTAGGTATGCAATGCAGGTAATACTAAACGGCACCTAAAGGTCAATCAACTGTTCAAGAGAAATAAAAAATATTAAAATACATATACGAGTACACCTATGTGAAATGTCACAGAACCGACACCGTTGTACGACAACGGTTTTCACGTAATCCTGGGCCGTGATTTCAGTTGCCTTGATAACAAAACGAAACGTTCCTTAAAATATCACTTTTATTGAAATTTATGCATACTGAGGTATGCACAACGAGGACGTCTCGTTTTAGATCTCAAATGGCTTTTTCTGGAGGACTAAGGCCTAAGTACGAATCAGTGTAGTTCCAGTACTTCCAGTACCGTTTACTATCGTAATAAAAATAATAAAGCACCACGCAGAACTATTATATAATCTGTGACCACGCTAACTATAAATTAATCCCATAAATTACTTTGTTTAGGGTTACAATAAATTCAATCTTAAATAGATTACCTTGATTATACTATATATACAGTGTGTGTCTTTCACAAGAACATTTATTTTAAGGGCTGAAAGTATAAGCCCTAATGAACGTAAATTGGTATCTCTAGTTTAAAAAAAACGGTTATTTTTTTTCATACAAATTAATTCGGCCCGCAATGTATTGGTAACAAAGCTAACAACTGACAGTAACTAGCTCTGCCTCTCTGAAACGTCAAGTGAATGTTAGCAGTACATTGCTGCTCGAGAAATTTTAAAAAATTAATAACTCTCCATTAGAAAAGGTAATTTTTATATTTTTTCGATAAAACGGTTCACAGCACTGAAAGCTATCGTTCCTTAAAATAAATGTTCTTATGACAGACACACACTGTATATATATATACTAACAAAAATGTATGGATCAACTGTAAGGTCTGAAATAAATGTTTATTTAATTTTATTTATACTTACAAATAGGTAAGTCTTTATTAAATAAAGACACACTCGATTACAAAAACCTGTTGCACCTTGAAAATATCGACAGAGTAGTGCATACATTAGACATGCCGTGACTCTTGTTATTCTGTTTGGCCAAACGCATGAGGTCAAGTGCCCATCAGGAGTGACTATACTATGCACAGCACATTCGTCCTTTGGATCATTAATGGTACCCGTAACTGATTCAATCGGGTTCTTTACTAGATGTTGTAAAATTCCTTACTATACAATACATAGAGCAAGCCGTTTTATCTCAGTTGGATATATTATGACTTATTTTAATGTTTTGGTTAGTAGGTATGACGATGTTCATTTATTGCTTTCGGATTTATTGCGGATTGCTTTCAGAAAACTTAAGATTGATAATTCACTAGACTGTGATATCACACCGAGGCAAGAAACTTCCCTGTTATTCTGCCGGCTATACCTTTTAGATATAATTAAGTGCCTACCGTTGAGTACGCTTCTCTTCAGTAACCTGAACAAAAAACATTTCGGAGTTTAAACAAGTTTTATTTTCAATTTACTTAAAGATAATATTTTGGGGTCGCGGACCGGATTAGGCAGCCAAACCCTTGTAACCGGACCCGAGCGCGTCAGGTAGACCAGACTGAGAGCAAAATAACGTCAAACCCACAGTAGATAGGTACCTATTGGCAAAAGTAAAAGTTGTATACGTCGAAATTACTTAATAATGGTTAATTGAAAGTGAAAAAGTAGGCAAACCGTCGTCGTCTCGACTAAAGTTGTTAAATAAGGTTGTTAATGAATTGAATATTGTGGATTGTAGTGTTTATAGTAAACGGCAAATCGTGAGTGCGATGCGGCGGCGGCGGCCACGGTGACGCCATGGCTCCTCGATCTTCCTTGTGGAGTGACTCATCCTCGCTCGCTCGTGACCCGGCCCGCAGATTTTGTTTACTGGCCCCGACTTACCTTCAGGTACTATTAATAATCACGCATTAGTGATCATTTTCGTTAGAAATTTATTTTAGGCTCATGCCTCCCCCCACTCTCGACCTACGTCCTTCCCCGGTATTCAAACTATCTCTATATCGAATTTCATCTAATTCGGTTCAGCGGTCAGACAGACAGAGTAACTTTTGCATTTAAAATATTAGTATGGCTTCATAATACAATGACCTGTTAGAGTCCAGCTTATGACATGAAAGACTCGAGCTTCCGTCATTTGTTAAAAAACTTGTGTAGGGTTCGTGTTCAATTAGATGATTCAAAATTTTCTTGGTAAATGTCTAGGTTAAGTTGTTCCAATGACGTAAATTGAGCCCCACGTTGCGGCTGGCGCAGCGCTAGAAACGCAAAGTCATATCACTGGAAATAGATGCAAAATAGCTTACCAGCAGACATCCGGCTGAGCGCCTCTTAAGATGATACCTGTTTTATGGCGATCTATCTATTTAATACCGCGCTGAGATACCTGATATCTCCTAACTTTTATTTATTGTTTCCTTTGACTCAGCAGCTCTCGCAGAGTGAACTCATGCACCCAGGAATTCTTTTGTAGACGAGCATTGCTACAATTAGGTTATGATAGGAAATAAATAATATTATTTATGGGCTATAACGATAGCTAAACGTAGACGTAATTGATGCGATCATCTCTATTTACAGTCGTCATTTCTAAAGTATTTACTTCCGCCATTTGTTTGATGTCTACTTAGTTGCTGTAGTTGGAGAATCCACTCTGCAAATTATTTAATGTTTATTCTTGATTTAAACGTAGTATGTTAATATTAGGTACTAATATGGTTCTTTTATGCGAACATTATAATCAGCAGAGCTAGTTGCCTTATCAATATGCGTCAATCTCAGCGTGAGAACATCTATTACTCGATCATAGCACTAATTAGCTTTATAATATTACTAGCTTCCGCCCGCGACTTCGTCTGAGTGGATCCGGGATAAAAACTATTCTTTATTCTAATCCAGGCTATAGACAATCTTCGTGCAAAATTTCATCCAAATCAGTTAAGCTGCTTAAGCGTGATTGAGTAACAAACATTTAAACATCCAAACATCTAAACATCCAAACTTTCGCATTTATAATATTATTATTAATTATTAATTCGGATTTTAATAATACAATACACAATACAAATACTCTTTATTGCACTGAACTAAAATTATTCCTTGTATAATTAAATTTACTTACAGCAATTATCTAGTTATGCAATAAAAACACTGGGACTTTACCATATTTAATCATCTTACAGTGCGACTGCAAATTTTTGTCATTTGCGATTGTATACACTGTACCTAATTAATTGCCTCACAAAAAATATACAGATACTTAGCCACTCAAAGTTGACATTTTTAATCCAAGCACTCGCGCATTCATTGTCGACTGAACCAATCGCTTAGATATAAAGTACAGTAACATGCAACTGATTATCAGCAGCAGGCAACAATAGAGGCACGTCTCGCGGGTGCCGGGGCGGCGGGTCACGGCGCGCCCGCGCCGGCCGCGCACTCCGCGCTACAGCAGACAACCTCAAACTGTCACACTGACACATTGACAGTGTTAAACGGTGACAACGTGTCGGCACTGTCACTCCATTCCTTAAATTCTCCCAAAATTCAACGCAAAGTGCGAGTTTTCATAAATTCCGACACTTTCTATAACCCACATAATCTTATGTATTTTATTAGGATCATTTTAATGAGTATCATTATACCTATTTAGTACCTAATACTTTACAGCCTAGTCTTTAAGCTTTTATATTAATAAAAGCGTTGCATCGTTGATATTACAAACAGTGTTAGGGTGAACCAGAGATGTGCCAAAATGTCAGCTAGGTGTCAAATAGGTATATGAAAACACATATAAATAAATAAATAAAACATTCATATGAACGTCTCGTGGATATTCACCCTTATGGCAGTATATAATGTTTAAAGCAAGGTTTAGACGAAGCCAGTAATGCTGGCGCCAGTCACTGGCTTGAAAAAATGACCTGTTGGTCGATCGCGTAACGCATTGTACGCGCGTATATGGAAAAATGACAGTTGGATCTACCCGACGCGCGTTCGGAACGTTACGTGACTACCCCCCTGGTTTCGTCTAAACCTAGATTGACGCGTGCCAGCGAGTCGGATAAACCAAAGGGTAGGCATCGAGTTCGGTTCCCGGTGTGTTCCCTTATAGAACTGATAGAACGAATAGATCTGTAACAACCAAACAGCCGGTGATATCGAGGCGGAGCGAGGGGAAAAAGATGAGAAACCTTGATGACATAGTCAGTTTCTTCATGCATGATGATACGGATGCACATCTAATTCCGATTTTTGTCGCTCGCGACCTTCAAAAATTGCCTCCAACGTCGGTTGACCACATCGATGCAGTTACGTTAGTGAAAGACGTTATAAAAATTAAAAACGAGCTAAATTCGTTTAAGGAAATGTTTGCAACGGTGTCGCAATTACGTGAGTTGCAATTGGACTTGAATAATTTAAAGTATGCATCTATTGTTAACGATCATACCATTCAAAACGTTAATATGAGAAAACGAGGTGGATACGTTTATGATAGTGGTCCCATTGGTCTGCCGCACAGCATAAATTCGGATTCTGCGGGTACGCTGGTTTTCCGTGCGGTTGAAGAATGCGCGCGAGACAATGAGCCGGTGCCGCTGTGTGTGCCGGCGCTGCAACTGTCTCTGTCGCCCACGGCCGCTGCCGCGCGCGATGCGGGGAGCGCGCTCTCTGTTACTCCCGAACCTCGCAACCATGAATCAGACTCGCAACAAAGAAACGAGACTGTTGCTGAATGTAAATCGTCCATTGAGGCCTCGCCGGTAAACAATACTATGGACGTGGAGAAAAATACGCAATGTATAGCAAACAAATCGGAGAATACGTTGCCGCTCAAATCGAATACTTTCGCTGATATAGCTAAGAAGGAAGTTGTGTGCAAAAATAAAATTAAGCACAAGGAATGGATTCCAGTACAAAAGAAAATGAAAAAGACCCACAATCGCTCTACGGGTCGTATTGGTAAGGCCACTACGGTGCCTGAAATGAATTTTAAGGCGGCAGAAATAAAAGTTCCATTATTTATTTCAAATGTGGACAAAGAAACTTCGGAGAAGGATATTTGTGATTACATAAAAAGTCAAACTAATGACAAAATCACACTTCAAAAAATAAGCATGAAAACTGAGAGGTCTTACAATGCTTATAAAATATTTGTAAATAAACGCAAGTTAGACATGTATCTAGACAATAAATTATGGCCCGACGGTATTAAATTTAGCCGCTTTATGCACTACAAACCCAGTGACCCCGCAGTAAGGTGTGGGGGGCAGGGTCTAAAAAACAATACAATTGAAAATGGCTCAGATAAACAATAGTAGTGCTTTTATAACATATAATTGTAAAAATATAAAGAGAAGCGTTGACTGCGTGAGATCGCTGTGTAAGGGGGCGGATGTTATTGCACTTCAGGAAACCTGGCTACTGCCCCATGACCTGGCCTTCCTAGGTCAAATTGATAGGGATTTCAGCTACACAGGAAAATCGGCGGTGGATTTATCAGCCGGCGTTCTTCGTGGTAGGCCTCACGGCGGCGTGGCGATCCTCTGGCGAAACAGTGCATTTCACAGTGTTACCGTTATAAAGTGCAGTAGTGAGCGTATTGCTGGAATAAAAGTCGTAACTAAGGATCGAAAGGAGTTCATAGTGCTATGTGTATATATGCCGACAGATGTATCGGATTACTTGCCAATTTTTACGCAATGTCTGGGCGAAATGAATGCTATAATCGAGGACAACAGTGTAGAAAATGTGTACATGCTAGGCGATTACAATGCACATCCATCGGCTCAATTTTATGAAGAAATGTTCGAATTTTGTAATGAAAGGCAGTGGTTATGTGCGGATGTGATTCGACTAGGAGCATCGTCTGGAACGCATACGTTTGTGAGTGATGCGCACGGATCTCATAGGTGGTTAGATCACTGCTTGGTAAGTACTTCTGCATGGTACACGTTAAATAATATCGAGGTTCTATATGATGTATACTGGTCGGATCACTATCCATTAAAAATAGAATGTAATATTGACGTGATTAGGTCAAAAGAGATACAGGAAAAGGAACTATGTAACAAAGTGTTATGGGGAGTAAGAAGCCCTGAACAAGTTGCTAAATACTCAGAGATATGTAATAATTATTTAAAGGTAGTTGATTTTCCGCAGGAACTTCACTACTGTGCGGATAATATGTGTCAAGATATTTCACACAGAAGTGTTATTAATCAATTATACTGTGACATAATAAGCGCACTAAGTAGGGCATCTGTAGAAACTAGTGTACATAAGTCGAATGAGAATAATAAAGCCAAAAGTATTCTAGGCTGGAATAAACATGTATCAAACAGTCACAAGCAAGCTAGGTTGGATTTTTTGACATATGTATTACATAGGAAACCCAAGAGTGGTCCTATTTATGAAAAGATGTGCACTAGTCGTAAAATTTTTAAATCTCGGCTGAAGTTCTGCCAAAACAATCAAGAGCAGATTAAATTTGACATTTTAGCCACACAACATGCGAGTAAACAGTTTAGTAAGTTCTGGAAAAGTACCAAAAAAATGAATTGTAAACCAAGTATGTCGGCTAGTGTGGACGGCATTAGTGAACCCAAAGAGGTAGCTAACATTTTCAAGGACTATTTTAAGGTGGAGCCCCCCTGTAAACCCGTGAAGGAGTGGTTCAATGCTGAGTCCAATCTTAAAGATACGTCAATCGTAGTCTCCGCTAAAGACGTTAGATTAGCTATAGCTAATATGAAAAGAGGTAAGTCTCCGGGGCACGACGGACTCAGCATTGAGCACCTGCAACACGCGGGCTCGCACATTGGGAGGTTATTATCTATGCTGTTCACGCTCTGCCTGAGGCACACATATTTACCTCCGGATTTGATAAAAACTGTGGTCATTCCCCTTGTTAAGAATCCTACAGGAGATCTCGCGGATAAAAGTAATTATAGACCGATTTCTTTGGCTACAGTCACTGCAAAGGTACTAGATAGGTTTCTTGACACTGTTTTGAACCTTCATGTTAAATTAAATGATGCGCAATTCGGTTTTCGTGAAGGACTATCTACTGAAAGTGCAATATTAGCCTTAAAACATACAGTCAGCTATTATGTGAAGAGAAATACACCTATTTATGCCTGTTTCTTAGATCTTTCGAAAGCTTTCGATACCGTATCGTATGATAAACTGTGGTCAAAGTTGAAGGAGACAGGCATAAATCCGGCTGTGACAGAAATCATGTCACATTGGTATAGCAACCAAATAAACGTGGTAAAATGGGCTAAAGAATATTCAGATCCATATGTGTTAAAGTGTGGGGTGAGGCAAGGGGGGCTAACCTCGCCTAGATTGTTTAACATGTATGTAAATGAACTGATTGAGGGGCTTAGCAGCATACATGCCGGATGTAGGATTGATAATGTTTGTGTAAATAATATCAGTTATGCAGACGACATGGTGCTGCTGAGCCCATCAGTATCAGGGCTAAACAAGCTAATCGATACATGCGAGATGTATGCGCAACAACACGGTTTGAAATACAACGCGGGCAAAAGCGAGTTCATGATGTTCAGGGGTAGTATAAAGTGTCCAGCCTATTCGCCCAAAATAATGTTGAACGGAGCTCCTATGAATCGTGTCACTCAGTTTAAATACTTGGGTCATATAGTGACCGAGGACCTGAAGGACGACCTTGACATCGAGCGGGAGCGCAGGGCGTTGTCGGTCCGAGGCGGGATGCTGGCGCACAGGTTCGCACGCTGTAGTGCCCAAGTGAAGCTGACATTATTTAAAGCTCATTGTCAAAGTTTCTACACGTGTGGCCTGTGGGCCGGTTTCAAGCTGAAGACATATAATGCCCTGCGTATCCAGTATAACAACATTTTCAGGAGGCTTTTTGGGCTTCCCCGATTCTGCAGCGCCTCTGGGATGTTTGCCGACGCTAGCGTAGAGGACTTTTATGCCATAGTACGCAAGAAGACGGCATCTGTGGTGATGCAGATGAGGGGGAGCTCAAATGGCATCCTGAAAATGATAGCAGAGAGGTGGGACTCAGATATTCTCCGCCGCTACACCGTCCTTCACGTCTTACGTCCTAAAAATAAGTAGTTTATGTTTATGTTGCCTTGTAATATTAGTTTACTAACGTAGTTTATAAGTGTTTTGTAACTAACAATATATGGATCAAAGGTATCTGAAAATAAATAATTTTTAATTTTTTTTTTAATTTAATTTAATAGAGAAACGCGTGTCAATTATTTTTTAATACAGTTGCTCAAAAAGTGCTACTTTTTAATACAGTTTTTCAAAAAGTGCTACTTTACGTAGCTGTTTAGCGTGCGGAAAGTTGGTTTTCGCGCACTAGTGCTTTTCACTTTTCCTTGTACAAATTGTACCATTAATTATTATGTCAATAAAAAATAAATAAGATAGAACTGTATTAAACTGTATTTAAACTGTATTAAACTTCTTTTTTTTTCAACTGTATTACAATGATGTTACAGAATGAATAATATAAAAGTTTCAAATTCCTTACTTGTTGTTTTTCTTATTTTTTCGCAACTGTATTAAAAAACGTCGTTTGACACGTGCGGAAATGTCATTCTTCACTCGTCCCGAATCTTGCCACTCGCCTACGGCTCGTGGCAAGATATCTCGGTACTCGTGACTTAATGACATACTTTCCGCACTAGCATCGAAATGTACTATTTTCTGGTTTGGTTTTGTATCTATGAAGCAATGGTCAAATAAAAGCTATACTTAGTGCTTTTCCACGTTAGAATATTAAAGATATTTTGCAAACACTTTATAAAACTTAATGATCAATAACCTATTCGAAATGCACATCCCGTTTATAAATATATATCAACTAGCTGCCCGCGCGGCTCCGCCGCGTATACAAAGAACCTAGGCGGAGCGACGGGATAAAATATTATAGCACATAATCCCGTAGGTCCATTCTACATGTATAACATAGGTACTGAAGAAAGGATTTTTAGAATACGATGGGTATAGTTTCTGAGACTATCCCCAACATACAAACTTACATTTCACAGACATTACACCTGTTTATTATTAGTATCAGCACAGATCAAAGAATACTGTATCGGGGACCGTTAATGGTTTAAAATAATATTTTACCGGTTATTGTTGCATTTGACTATTTATACCGCTAAATAGTTTAATACTGGTTTATGTTTTCCAGTATTAAGTCATATCGGTTTGACAAATTACAATTTATACCTACCTGTAATCAAAATATAATTATCTGAACCTGAAATAATTTGGATGGTATTCAAGTCAGGTGAATAAAGTTGCCAATGGGAGTCCCCGGTATCCGAAAAGAAATTTTAGTACTTAATCGAGGTTCGTTTTCTACATCTTTACTTCAAATTTGAAGCCTATCGGTGCCTACGGCATTGTGCTAAGTAAGGTAAATAAAGCCTATATGGGGTCCACGACAATTAATGGGTTTAAACCTCATTCTTCTCCAAACATCTCGAATATGGGAAAATAAGTTAGTATATAAACTTTTTGAAATAAATATAAACATGGCAAATAATATTGACAACTCTATGTCACTAAAAAAATTAATCCACAGTTGACACAATACGTCTGTCAGTTTTTGTAAACATTGTAAAAGATCGTTTATTTTCTATTTACTTAATTTTCTTAGTGTTGTATCCATATGTGGCCGACTCAACATTTATAATTTCTTATGCTGAAGAACTTACTACAGGTTTGAGTTCAATTCTTGTTTATTTATTTTACATTGTCATCTCAAGTCAAAACAGGAGTTAGGTACGTCACGTGACGTCACACAGCCAAGGTCACGTGGTCAGATTCTTTAAATTAAAATTTTAGTACTTTTTCAATAAAAAATTAAAAATCGGAGACCTTATTGCAAATCTCCAGCATGAGACGAATCGAACGACATATCATTTATCAAAATCGGACCATAACTGTAGATCTGATGGCATGTACAAAAATCGGGCTCGCGTATTATACACCGTGGGCGTTAATAACCCGAAAGATTTAAACCACGTATTTTTGACGACAGTACGAGTAAATAATGCTATATCAACATGGGTCCAATTATGTGTCTTAATTAAATTACTTTTTCATCACACTTGCTCGAAAATGGTGTTATTATACGCAAGCGTACTGAGCTGTAATGGGCTATATTACGCCCATGGGCGTTATGGTTTTTTTTTTTAAATAATAGAACCCTCTGATTGGCTTAAGCAAATCTGGTTGCTGTGTGATTGGTTGAATAAAAAAATCTAGTTGGTCACGACGCCCCGCCCCGCAAGAATACTGCTCTGTGATTGGTTGAAATATTGAACTGCGCGCTCTACTAGCACTGATCTGGAAGTGAAGTTGTCAATTTTTGATTGGTGCTGCTGTATGAAACATACATTTTTCTGTCTTTTGTTGTTATTTATTTCCTCGCAAATGTGATGAAAAACATTGTGTATAACACGGGCGTAAGAATATTGCAAACTCGAGTCATCAAAAGCCCTCCGCCTTCGGCGTCGGGCTTCTGATACACTCTCGTTAGCAATATTCCACTTACGGCCCTCGTTAAACAATGTACTTTTTCAGTACAAATTAAATCATATTAATTGACCGCTTCTTTGTGAACAAACCTTTACTCCAGAGAGTGAGCGAGTTTAATTAATCTCAAGTAGAGAAACAGAGAGCGAGCATGACACTTCACGAATCACTCCGATATCATACGATCCACGGCGAATGCAGTGACTTGTGTTCCATGACAAGAAGTGTCATGTCTAGCATGATGTTTACGTTGAAATTATTTCAATTTATTGGCACCACAAAATACCACAAATTGTAGGTATCCAAACTTTAGTAGTTACCACAACATTACAGTGCAGTTATTATTGTTGATACTTTGCGTTGATATCTTTTCCTTTGACTGACGTAACCAAAACCATTAACCATGATTATATCCGAAAGAAATCATACCTATTATTGTTTTACCTCATACTATTTATAGCTGGAAAGAGATGATTACTTTGTTATAATATCGATCATGCTAATCAGTACGTATTTTAAATTCACGATGTGTTGATTTATACTAAGTAAAATAAAGTAAACGACTATGTTAAACAATTACGCATTTTTATTAATTTAATGTATTAGGTTTTCAAAGTGTGTACCACCGTTTTCAGCACAAAGATTTTATCTTAAACGGATTTCAATATTTAGGTTCACAAAAGTGTTCTTTATCTCTTCTGATGCCGTTACAATTCCTCATAATAATTCTTCTCTAGAGTTCACTGGTGTTGAGTATACCTTATCTTTCAGAGTTCCCCATAGAAAAAAATCCAATGGAGTTAAGTCGGGTGACCGGGCGGGCTAGGATTGACATAATTACACACATTAACATTGACTATTTAGACGTGCTACAGCTCTTGACGATAACGTTGGATCTTCTGTAATCAAATTCATTGTTCGTACATCTAGATTTATCGCGCTTTCCCTTGGAGTCTTTCTAAGCCCTTTTTTCCGAAACTGTCGGTGGATATCCACAAAAGTAGAATGATGAGGTAGACGACGATCTGGGCATCTTCTTCGGTATTCGGCGACTGCCTGGAGCGAGTTGCCATCCGCTAAATAAGCCGAAGGTTAATGCAGAATGGCGAATTTATTTATTACACTCAATTAAATTTTCAACGTGATTTTATCTTGCGTGACAATCAGTAATCATTTAAAATATGTCATTTTAGTGACATCAATTTCAAACTATCAGTGAAGGTAAATAGTTTGCACTCTCGCGATGGAGGACAGAACAAAAGTAGACAAGACTAGATTTCTAGTCTTAGCGATAAGAGAAAAGAGGAAAGCTGCTTGTGTGATATCATAATAATTATTATTTAAAGCGCTACGCTGTATTTTAGTTGCAAGTCACATCCTTTTATCACGACGAAAATTTTTCGGTAATGAAACCTTTTTATAGGACAGATACCAAACTTAATTGAGTAAAACTGGCTAACAACCATGCAGTTCGTGCGTCTGCGTGTAAAAGTAGTAGGTGGCTACCTCACGCCCATAGGGTGTGTTACAATTGAGATTTTATAACTTGTGATTTGTTTTAAATAATTAATATCTCTTAAATTATGGGTTTTTGGACTATATGTTATATAACTTTATATACTCTAATTAGGCTCTAAAATCGTTGGTTTAAATCTTTCGGGTTGTTAACGCCCACGGTGTATATATAGAATATAGAAGAATAGATAGAATAGATAGTTCAGAAACTGCACTTCAATACTAAAAACATTTCACCTTGCCTTGATGACACGAGCGACTGCTTACCTATATTGCAACGAGTATCATCAGAAGACAGCGCTTGTGTCGTAATGCAATTAAATTGATTTAGGTATCAGGTGCGAATCCAGCTCAGTAAATGTATTCAAAATAAACACAATATGCGAGTAATTTTAAGAAGTAGCGAGGTACGCCTCGACATAGCAGTGAGTGGCGGAGTCTTCGAAGCCCAGATCCGTGAGAACATGCCTCTAGATTGGCTGAGATGTTTCTGAGATCATCCTGATCGCGACCGATTACAAGGCCGGCCATTAATTAACGATACTAAATATACAATGTCTTACCATTATGTTTTTTTTACGAATTTACCCAAATATTTACGACATTTCTGAGACTTTGAAAATCATGCAATAAAACAGGTGATTACACTCATTAGCTATTATAGTTGCATCGTAGCGTGCGTTGCGTACCCTTTAACAATACGTAATAAAAAAAATAAAAATGGTAGGTACTTACATAAAAAATATTACTCGCAAAAGTTGTCTGTAAATAAATTAAATAATTGTCATTATTAAACATCAGATACAGTCACTTATAGAAGTATAATTACTAATTGAAATTTTCTATTAGTCATAATTGGTTTACTATCCATAGCAATATCAGTACAGTAAGTGAAAGTGTCCGACATGATTCCAGTCGATCGGTCAAATCGGCTCAAATGAATCTTTGACGTGTGTGATGCAAAAAATGATCTAGAAATCTATCACAATGAATGGTGGGTGAGCCATGGCGAGACACGTGATGAAAGTCACGCCTCGCATCGTGAATGCCTAAATTGATTTATTGCAGTTAAGCTGCTCGCTCGGATAAAAATTCGTAAAGTACGCTGTCGCAGTGAATGAGCACAAGAAGATGGCAACGCGCATGTTACGGAGTACAAACTTCCATAGGCAATGGTGTTCGTTTAACATTAGGTAGACAATTCTCACTAGTCCGCACTGCAGGGTGGCTTGAAGGGGGCATTTCTAGATTATAAACCCATTTTCCAAAAAAAAAGTGTCAAAGTTAGTAATTCGCAGTGCGGGCAAAGGAAAACGGACTATAGTGAGAATAGCCCTATCGTATCAGAGTATTCTTAGGATATTATTTATTAACATTTGAATTGATAGGCAAGTATTTAAATCTGTTAAGGGCCAATGGAGCAGCATATCCATTGCACCATAACCGGTCATATTTGAGCTTTTAAGCCAACTTTAAGGAGACATTACCCACTCGTAAAAATAATAACATGTAGCGATAATATAGTACTTAGTAGATAGTTCTCCATTTGGTTTATAGTTGTAGTGCCCATGGTCTCGAAGATACATTGTTCTAAAACCTGCATAATTTTTATTTAAATGTGTAATTTTTTAAAGTGTACTAATATGTTGAAAATCTACTTCACCGCTTTAGGCTAGTTCGTAGTGACGCTGCCTACGAAGCTAGAGGTCCTGGGTTCGAATCCCGGTAAGGGCATTTATTTATGTGATGAGCACGAATATTTGTTTCTGGGTCATGGATGTTTCCTACGTATTTAAAAGTTTTTATTTATCTATATAAGTATGTTTATCGTCGTCTAGTACTCATAGTGCAAGCTTTGCTTAGTTTGGGACTAGATCGATTTGTGTAGGATTGTTCACAAATATTATTATATTTGTGAATGGCTACACACTGCGCGAGCGTGGGGACTACTGCCCGTTCCCTCGCTCTCATCCATGAGAGGAGGCCTGTGCCCAGCAGAGGGACGTATAGGGTGATGATGTTGATGATACTCTTTCTTTCGAGAACGCGTACAAGTATCAAATTGAAATTGATAGGTATCAAATAGGTCCTCGGAGCGGTTAAAAATCAAATTTCTAAGTTAGCGCAATCAACAGATCCTTTTTAGGGTTCCGTAGCCAAAACGGAACCCTTATAGTTTCCGTAGTCCGTATGTCACAGGCATTTTACTCGAAAACTATAAGGTGTATTTGAATAAAATTTTGAGGATAGGTGTGTTTTGTTAGCCGCTACATAGTTTTGTGTACTCCATACATAAAAATTAAAGTCAAAAAAAAATAAGCCCACGTGTGGCGGCACATCAATCGATAGGCCTTTCAAGGTTTCTCAGCATTTTTTTTGATTAAGTGAATAGAGTCGGAGATAATCGCTCCGAAAGTCGCTAAAATTCTGCCGTCCCCCCCTCTAATTTTTGAATGGTGTATTTTAAAAATATGAAAAAAATCATGGACATAGGGCTCATTAAATTCTTTCACCGAAAATAATTTGGAACAAAATCGGTTTAAAGGTTTTCGAGATATTGCTGAAAAACTGCCTTCCTTAAAGAAAAGGATGTAAGTGCCTTAATATTACTGTGACGATACGACCTTTTTAATAGGCACGCAACCCTTCATTTTGCGTGGTCCGACACGCACTTGGCCGGTTAATTTTTTAGGGGGGGGAAATGCGGTACGCATACCACCCGGGTGCAGGGGGTAACCCGAGTGGTTATGTGGGACTTCCCCCAACTAACATTTTGGTGTCAGCTAAGGGTATTATTATAACCTTAACCTTTATAAGTGAGTTATAATGATCTCAGTTGCAAGTAATAGTGTTATAAAGGAATTAAGAAAAATAATTAACTCCTAAAGTGTTACTAGAGCTTTAATGAACGCTGCTAAACCGGTATTAGTGTTATAAGAGTGTTACTCAAAGCAAGTACACTGAAGATGTTAAAGCTTTAACCTGTTTTTAACACTTAAACCTTTACAAGAGTGCTAGCTTGCTTTTTAGTTGTTGCCGTGGAGTGTCTTATAAAGCTTAAGTGTAAGGCCTGAGTGGACGCTCCGCTGTGAGCGGGGCGTGCAGCTGCAGCGTCCATATAAAACAAATGCAATTTATATGGACGCTGCACGCCCCCTTACCTACAGCGGAGCGTCCACTCAGGCTTTACACTAAGGTGTTATATCTACTATAAGGTACAGGCAGAGACTTTATAACAGAGTTAACTCTCTTGTAAGTATTGAAACTTTTTCTAACGCTTAAGGTGTTAGGCCGATACACTTTAAAGACACTGTAAGAGTAATGGTGTTTGACTAAAGGTGTTGTAACTCAATAAGCGTTATCGTTGAGTTAACTGACGCCTAAAGCTTTAAGGTAAATTCGCCATTGTTTTGGTTAACTCTAACCTACAAATTGATTTGGTTATTCAATATTTGACATCAAAATACTTCATTATTTATGTTACTCTTGCCATTCTATGGATGCCACTTAATTTAACATGCCACTGGCCAAGAAACAAGAATAGAAAATGAAAAAACTTTAGATGTCTTTTTTATTCTTCATAAGTTTTGTTAGAAATCTTTAATAAATCCTGGGCGCGTTAAAATTGAGATGGGAAACATGGTATACACTTACCGTAAAATCACAAGGGCAGGTTGTTTTCACTTAATGTCACACACACTTCCAATTCAATTCACTTTCAATTAGTACGACTCCATAACTGTCAAATATTAATACCTATACTAACTATCTGCGCCATTTTGTCGGGAGACTATATTTGTCTCATAATT
Source organism: Epinotia nisella (assembly GCA_932294315.1). Lineage (NCBI taxonomy): Eukaryota > Metazoa > Arthropoda > Insecta > Lepidoptera > Tortricidae > Epinotia > Epinotia nisella. The sequence goes on along the minus strand of OW028679.1, from coordinate 11,374,468 downwards.
TTATAGTAAAGAAAAGAGTAAGATGCTCACTTGGAACTGGTTCAGGGCAAGAGTGTTATAACACTCTCAGCTAACACCTTAACCGTTACTACGGTGTTTTTAGAGCGTTGGTCAACACTATAGGTGTCAGATAACACTGCTCTACAGGCTTTCTAACACCTTTACCTGTAATTCGTGTGCCTATTTCGTGGTTATAAGGGTGTTAGAGCACGCTATAACACCTTTCTACAGGCATTCTTAACACCTTAACACTTGGCTGGAACCAATGTAAGAATGATATAAGGGTTATTTTAACGCTAGTGTGCTAGTTGGGCTGTATGGGCTAATGAGACACCCCCCCCCCCCCCCCCACTTGCCGCCTCACCGACTTATGGCAAGGTTACGGGAACGCTTGCGCACACAACCGCGATCCCGTCGGGGGCCCTCCGCGAGAGGCACGTCAGATGTTTTGGCGCGCCTGCCTCCTCGATCTCCACCTGTTCAGTAGCGGACCCCCCTGAGTCCGCTACGAGGAGATCATGGGTGCGGGAAATTCCAGCAGCCGGTGGCAAATCAGGTCTGTGGTTCCGCCACCGACCACGTCTCGGCCGTAGAGGATAGGGAAAGCGGCGCACCATAATACCGGCATTCCTCTTCCTCTGCGGTCCCACCAATGCCGTTTCCGCGGAACGGCCCCGCCAAGTTCGCAGGGGGTAGGGAGAGTGGCGCACCGTTATACCAGCACGCCTCTCCCCCTGCGATCCCACCTCGGCCACAGAAGCAAAAAAGGAGGTCCTCCTCTTCTTCTGTGGTCCCTCCCCAACGCATCCTATGACATTTTTATGACTTTGCTTTGCTTATAAAGAAAATATTCGTCGATGGTCATACTTAATTATATTTCAAACAAGCTTAAGATGTGTTGAACGTAGTGATGTGCAAATTGCGGGAAGTTTTCAAAACGTTAGAAAAGTTCTCGGAAAAATCTAGAAAGTTTCACAAGGAATTAAGGAAATTTCCATGTTGGAAATGGAAAGTTTCAATTTTCATACAAAAATGAGGGAAATTTCCGAAATTTTCCTATGTTACATTGCAGAAACATTTCGCAATATAGGACACTTTCCGTCGGCACATCAGTAGTAGTTGAACGTATTCATCTGAGCTGCCATGCATTAGATACCGACATTCCTATAAATTGACTACTTACTGAATTTGTATTTTCTAAGTGCTCCACGCTAAATTTCTTAGATTTTCCCAGGCAAATGTAGAGCGCAATCTGACTGTAAGCTATTCGAGTCATAAACAAATTCCGATCACACAGCAAAGGCTGCGTTCGCGTCGTACTCGTGAGGGCTCGCGGTAATCTTTCTCTATGTGTCGTGCGATTCTCGCGATTTCCATCTAATTTCAGTAGACAAAAACAAATTGCGCCCCGAACCTTTCTGATAACGAACTAATTCACCAACCCCTACATAGGTCATATAGGGTAATAGTGGCGCGGCAGCTACAATCTTCTGCGCAGATTTTATAAGCATTTTAAGCCGATGATTACTGAGTAAGCAGTTGTTTTTCAAAAGTGTTTTTGAAAACTTTAGTAGATAATTAACAAACTAATCAATAGTCTAGTAACTTCAAAGATTAACTGGAAGATATCCCTTATAGGGAGAAATTCGCCTTTGTAATATGGTCTTGTGCGACATATACGAGTAGGTATATATGTTTTAATCTGTTATTGCATATAATAAAATGATTACATAAATAACATGAATTATGTTCTGCGGGGTAATCACGTAACGTTCCGAACGCGCGTCGGATAGATACAACTTCCATATAAAAATTGACATTTAGATCTACCCGCCGCGCGTACAGTGCGTTACGTGATCGACCAACTGAACGCTAATCACTTATTTTATACAATTATATACTATCTTAGAGTCTGGCTAATGAAAGCTTAACCTGAAAAATAGCGGCAAATTCTAAAAATCATGACAGGGTAACACAGGGTCACTCACACAGCCGGAACTTTCTCAGAGAAATTTAAATTTGACATACGACATGACACCTCAGATAGACACACATAGAGACAAAGTGTTGCCAATCAAATAACTATACTAGGTTCAACTTTCGTTAGACATACTCTATATGCTTTCGTTAGACATACTCTATAAGCTTTCCTGTGGCATGAATGTTAGTAAACTGATTTAAACAAAGTTAAGGGGATTTTAAGCGACGATTAAATGTTGTAAATTACAGCGAAAACTAAAACAATAATTGCATATTACTTACCAAGGTTGGAACAGACAAAATATTAAATAGCGCAGACCATCCCGACGCCCTGCTGTCACCGGCCCCGTGCCAGGTTTTGACGAGCGTGAAAACTGTAATACCTAAAGACTTTTTGCAAAACTGTAACAAACATTTTATAGTGTACTTAAGTTTATTTTCTACTCGTCTTGAATACTGAATACTTACAGCGGGGCTACCGCGAAACGAAAACGAACTTCGTTCGTGTATCTCCGTCTCTGTCGCTCGAACAGGCCTATGCAAAAGAGACGGAGATTCGTATCGCGGTAGGCCCTCAGAACATTTCTAGGCAACCAAGTTTTCCATGTTGCACCTGAGATTGATTATTGGAATGATATTACTAATCTTACATGATAAAAGCAAGCAACTATAATTTGCCAGTTATGTTTCCTATTTGAAATCCTCTCGAGCTTGAAAATTGCTTTGATGGCGGATGCATCTATTAGGGATGCGATTAGCGAATGTCCCGTATACAGTCTATCAGACTTGTGCTAATATCGGTGAGTGGGCATGAGATTCAGGCGCTCACTATAACGGGACCCCGCTGGCGGCTCTGCACACAAATTAATGGCTGGCGCTCAAGGCCGCCTACAAGCAATCGACATAGATACATCGTTTTGTCGACTATGAGAACATGGCGCCTTCCGACTTACGGTCAACGAAGAATGAGGGCGAGAAAGCGATCGCAGCCAGCGGCCAGCGCCGGCGCTGCTTGCTGCTGTGCTGTCCGCTGCCACGCTATCTCGTCAAGAACTCTCGACACACCATCCGTCCATATCCGGTATGGAATATTAATCACATATACAACATGCATGCTAATTGTCCAAAATAATGGGATCAAATCGTAGCTGTTAATTATATCTCCATCTTTCATCTTCAATAGCAATTGACAAGCTCTCTCTCTCGTCAGTAATGATGTTTGGATATGTTTTATTTTGAATCAACAAATGATTGACCCAATCTCGTGTTAAATGTCTAATTTAATATCATTAAATGAATGTTACACGGGAGCCTCCATTCATGACAGATATACCTATTAATTTGAATGGCGGGTGCACAAAACTCGCTCGTCAGCAGCGTCACCCGGTGCACTTTTTTGCGGCGCTCGCCGTGGGTGTAGGTACTGTTACTGTTAGCCGAGTTTCGGCCGCCGCCAACGGCTAACCTTGATACTTTCAGTTACGTCGTCTATTTTGCACTCCTCTTATTGCCGCTGCCATCTTATTGTGGCCGAGTTAGCTGACAAAAAATATCAATCAAAATTCTAGCACAAGAGCTCGGGGCGCTCGGGGCGCCCGCGTCGCGTGCTCGCTTGCCCAATAGATAAACGAGATGGAAAATATTTTAAACACATCGCATCACGTTTACGTTACTTGACATTGTTTTTTTTAAAACTTGACATGCATTTTGTTTGAACCACTCTCATTAACTTTGCTCTCGCATGCTTCGAATGCCTAACTTACTTTTACTTTAATTGTTCAATGCAAATAGTTTCAAAACAAGCTAGGTACCTGCTAAATAAAGTTCTTCTCAACACGTGCCTATAGTCGGGATAATTACTAATGGCAATCAGCTTTACCAATGAACTCCAATGTCTGCTAAAATAAGAAACACAAGCCACGAGGTTTCCTAAATAGTGAATATCACTCTAAACTCTATAATTTGTCATTTCTCTTATTCTCTTGTAATTCCACTAGAAATAGTTTTTACGTAACTTATAACAAGAAAACATAAAGTAATATTTAAAAATGCAGCTGACAGTGAAATATTTCACAATCTCAAGAACTATGAAGGAAGGAATGAGATAAAGCTTGCGATGTGCAAGTTCAGTGATCCTTCCCTTCCCGTGGAGTCTGCATCGGCAAGAAGCTGCACGTCCGCCGAACCTGTTTGCAGCCCAATATCGGCGGCCATTACCGATTGCGCGGACATGTCGCATGAACGAGAAATTGCTGTTTATCGTACATTTGAGAGTATCGTTGCACGTAAGTCATCAGCGTTACATAACAATTAGCGAGCGAGCCCGCGGTGCGGCGCCGCTGCGCCCGCGCCGGGGTCATTGGCAACGCGGCCGCGAGCTGCCACTTAGGTTCAAGGGTACCTCTGACTGGTCTACATGAAATTACATTCGGACCGCACATTACAAAATTTTACCGTTCGCCATTATGGACGAAGCGTTTTCCGAGTAACCAGTGTTAATAAAATCGAGTTTCTTAAAATGTAGCTGTAGATTATAGTCTGTATGTTTATAGGAAATAAAAGTGAATAATCAAAGTTTCCGCTGTAACCACTAAATGATGGCGATATGTTCTTGGTATTTGAATGCGCGAAAAGCTTGGGTTTTTTTTTACCCACGCGGCCGGCGCCATGTGAGCCCGGCGCCTGAGCTCTTTGTCATTAGCGTGCTCTCACGTCTAGTGCATTAGCTAATTTGTCATCACTTGTTGCGCTGCGATGGCAACTCTCACTAATCGATTGGCTCTAGTGATTCAGTCAGTGTAATGAATACCTTTACATTTAACTAATTACTTCCACCTTGATGGAAGGGTAATAGATAAAGTGTATTTGCGTATTACCAGATTCAGACTCAGCCATGCCATCTTAATGAATTTGGATAAAAACCTGATAATTATCATAGTTTACCAAGAAAAATTATAATCATTGACGCTAGGAACTTTTTCCTGGACACTTGCCAGGAGGATTAATAATGAACACTGGCGTACTTAAACACAATTCCAATTTTCAACAGTAAGTTGGCATCCGGACCGTCGATTTCACGCATCGCATGCTCTATTACAGAACACATAGATTTGACGATTTAGAAGACTAACCGCTACGTAAGCCATAAAATTTCAAATTACAGAAACGGTAACATTATGCAAATTAAAAATCTCTTCGTAGGAACAATTCTGACATCTACAATCGCTTCGCGTTAATTAAAAGTCATAAAAAAAGGCGAGGTGTTGATACACGGCTAAGTCCATTAACTTTTATTGGTGGCAGTCCTCTGAACAATCTATGCACATTCTAGTAAAACGATTTCATACTAGAAACACACCATTCACACCATTTATTTTTGACTAGCTTTTGCCCGCGACTTCGTCCGCGCGGAACTCGTTTAGATATATCGTAACTCCATACAAACTTTCGTCCTCCTGTTCACCCCCTTAGGTGATGAATTTTGAGATAAATAAAAAAGAAGCGGGTTGTGTCGGAGATACAACCGTTAATTAAGTCTAAGTGGATACCTACTTCTTTGTTGGCTATGGAACCCTATTAAAAAAAACCGGCCAAGTGCTAATATAATAATGCTAATACAAGTATAATAATAACTGTCCCTGTCCTAAATTGTATGCCATGGATTTGCGATTGATTTCAATCTAAAGGGAAAATCCACTTAGATAAGCATTTTCAATGAATTGTTAAATTCAAAGTGTTTTGATTATTTACAGGAATCTGCTATTATTGTGTACCCATAAAATATATATATCTGAATTAATTCACTAAAATCTGTAGAAGTACAGATAAATCGGTATTCGGTATATATGTCAACATTGACTGACGTAGCTCATTTGACTCGCGATCAGTTTTGCATTATTTTCATGTCCGGCCACATAAACTAAATAACATTTTGTGATTAACAACTAATGGCAAATAAAGAAGGATTAAAACATGTAACAAACAATTATTTGAAATCAGATTAGGCTTCTCTACAAAAAGTTATTCCGGAAGTCACGTGATACATTTTGAACTGTACCCCTATACAAGACCGCGAGCAAAGAAGTATGCACTTCAAAACTACCCTTTGTCCTTCCTCGGGATTCAAAGATTCTCTGCGCCAAATTTCATCTCAATCAGTCAGCGATTTAAGCGTGAAAAGGTAACAAACAGACCGAGTTACTTTCGCATTTATAATATTAGTAGGTATGGATTGTTTGAAACGAAAAGGGCTTCCTTATGCCTGAGTTACATGATTTTATAAATAAGCTTACTCCGAACGCCTTTTTTACCCGACTCCCGAAGGAGAGGAGGGTTATGTTTTTCGAGCGTATATATGTATGTATGTGTGTACATGTCTTATTCTTTGGCACGCCCTGCGGCCTAAACCGTTTGACGGATTTCGACAAATGAGGTATCGTTGGATTCCTCTTAATCGTAGGAGTGGTAATTATTGATATTTGCAAAAAAGCAGTTATGTTTTTCGAGAATTCTTTTGATTTCACTTGTTTACAAACATAGACTCCGCCGCCAACTTGGTGTTTCTGTGGCCCACCTCACCATAATAGTAAACCTTTTCTACTAAACTGTACTGGACCAAATTAACGGACTTGTAATTTACATGTACTAAAAATAAAACGGCGTCAACAAATGTTACATCTTGCAGTTTTTGAGACATCGATAAAAAATAAAAATCCCCGAAGTAGTCTAATATTTTGAATTATTTTAGGCTCTTAATTTAGGACTCTATCGTGTATTTAGGTAACATATTCGTATTATTAGACTGCCCGATCAAAAATGATATTATAACCAAAGAACGAAATAATACCGGTTTAATTTATTATATACAGATAGTCCAGGCAATGAACTGACAACTTGTATGGAAACAATGTCAAATTTGGAAATAATTTATAATAACTAATTTTTTTAATGTAACGGATATATTATCAATTAAATATAGTTACCTAGAGGCAAAATCCAACAAAAAATCAGACATCAAAAAATATATTAATTAATTAGCTCCTAAAAAGTCCGGTTCATTTACATTTACTTTAAAATATTCAATATAAATAAAATAAAAAAGAATGAATGTTTCATTTAAATCTATATAATTACTTCCGGGTGGAAAGTTTGTTTGATTCTTGAATAAAGCATCTTAGATTAACGTTTTAGAATGAAATAAACAAAAAAACGCTATTATAAATTAATGTTTTTCGAAACGGTATTTTGCCTGGAGTAAGAAGGGCCCATTACGAGTATGGTTTTAGCCATTTTGACCTACCTTCGAGGCACCGTAGCCAGTTCGTGAATATAACGCGTGACCCGATTGCTTCCACCCCCCGTCTAGGATATTTGTCTAGGTTCGCCCTAGTGTAGACTGCTATTTGTAGTATTAAGTTAAGAGGCTATAGGCAAGGTAAGAATGCCTAGGCCTATGAAATCTTGTTAGCCGACTCTTGTCTGGGAAAATTAGTTTTCCCCGTATTTTCTCTATTTTTACCCGAGCAGACCTCAGTCGCCCAGGGACGTATATATTATTACTCTTTCCTGGTCTTTCGCTTGTCTTGCAAATTACCTCTGCAACGTTCCTCGTAATTTGGCTGAATGTGCCAAGAGCGCCATGCCACTCAAAAAAAAACCGGTCAAGTGCGAGTTCAACTCGCGTGGTGAGGGTTCCGTAAAATATTGAGAATTTTCCCTTTACTTTGAATACTCAAACTTCTTATAGGTTTTCCTGAAATCTTTAGGTAAGGAACTATATTCCATATTTTTTTTAGAATTTTAAGCCTAGTAGTTTCGGAGATAAGGGGGGGGTGGTCAATTTTCGTCGTTTTTCCTAAATTACTTCAAACTTACTAAACTACTTCTGTTTGCGATTTTTTTTTTAATTTTCCAGTTTGCCTTCCAAAAGTGGCCCCCTTGTTCAGAATTCATTAATTTACTTTACGCGTCCATCTTTGGGTCCCCAATTTACATATGTTCACCAAATTTCAACTCATTCGGTCCAGTAGTTTCGGAGCAAATTGGCTGTGACAGACGGACAGACAGACGCACGAGTGATCCTATAAGGGTCCCGTTTTTTTCCTTTTGAGGTACGGAACCCTAAAAACAAATTCGCGTTAATATATTGTTCGAATTTGTTGATATATTTATTGAAATTACGCCTGAATACGAAATTTGCACATATAAGTTAATCATATCAGAATCGATTCTTTTTTATTTGCTTTATCTTTTGGTATGCGTTTCGTGAAAGTTACAGTAGACCGGAGCTAAATTAAAACCAAAAAAAATGAATAGGTAAAAGACAAAGCAATTCCGTCATTTTGACGTTACTGACAGCTTACAGATGTGGCGGCGATATATATTAGAATAGAAAAAGGAATGAAAATTTTAAAGAGGTCTAATGTTTCGGAAAATTAATTAACTGTCGCAGTAGGGTAAAAACTATCCTAAGCGAAAGCCAGAATAAAAGTACCTATAAAAAAATGTTTCATGTTTTTCCATTCATGGAAAGCTGAGATCATTCTTTTTTTAACCGACTTCAAAAAAGGAGGAGGTTATTTATTCAGAGATTTATTATAAGTGGAGATAAGCTTAGTTTCTTCCCCATTTTGACTTTGAGAGAAAATCACTTGTAGTATTTTCAAAGTCGGAAAACATGGTTGGTTATCGTCCGTCCTGCTAAACACAGCCGACCAAGTAATTAGGTACTATACGAATGGGGCGGGGCACGACTATGACGCATTGTCTACAGTTTTACAGGCGTCCGTCGCTACTCGGCCTATTTGAGGCTCCTTCAGCTTTGCCTATAAATAATAGACGTCGACCACGAAAAGCAATCTCGCCGGATGGCAGTTAAGAACCCTCGGCTTATTTTATAACGAAGCTCATTAACGAACAACCTGCCAGAGCTCGGAAAAATGCGTCGACCACCGCTGCAGTAGGGCCCGTTCTCAGTTACCACAGGCACTGCCACGGCACACGGCAATATACTGCGTATAATTATTACTTAATGGTATAATCGATTATACCTCAAACTTAAGTATTTAATAGCATATTTTGCTACTTGAACGTATATATACCGTTAATAACGTTATAGGCAATGCTAAACCTAGCATTGGTAACCACATACGTCACCATTAAGTGCCTTTAAGCACATACTCGGAAAGCGTAAAATAATTAGGCGAGTAAACGATGCGAGTGAATGACGGTTACTTACAAGTATTACACTATTATTTACCTTGCTAATGTTTGTTTCACGATTAGAGCTGACTAATTAAACTACCCAAGCCTAGGGTTGTATCGATAAAAACCATAAACATAACTCTTTTATAATGATTAGCCAAATTATTATTAGTTTACTTGTTTACGTAGAGGAGAGCTGCAAGCGCGGTCCGCGACGCGCGAGCGATGTCTAACGTAGCGCGCACGGAGACCTCATGTCATGAATGAATGTTATCTTTATCTGTTATACAAGCACATTAACCAAATTAAGTTCACCATATACTCGTAAATACCCATTATAATGAATGCGTTAACCGTAATCGTCACTATCAATCGCTTACACGCATTATAGAGAGATCTATACATGAAATAGCCCGTAACAGTAATTTGTAATGTAGGTATCTAATGAAGATGCAAATGGTATGATGTTAAGTTGAATAAACTCAGAAGCTGTGCTCACATAAAATATCGATATTCTAATAGCGCAGATCTTATTTGCCTAACGTGTTAAATGAAAGATAAATTGTTTATTAATTGCTCTGATGACATTTTTGATCAGTGGCTACTTAACTAATCTGTAAAACATATTTAAATAGAAGGTAAACCAAGACGTTATACGCATACCTACGGATGTAACTAATGACGTAAGGTAGGTATCGTAGAAGGCGGGAGCATCCTGGCAGGGCAGTGCGCTGATAAATCGAAGCATGTCGTCATTTGTTCGAGTCGTGTCCGCGAAGGCCTTCCTCGCGCGGTTCACAAAAACCACCGAAATGCCTGGCGGATGAGCTAACCCCCCGTCCTCGACTCATTGATTACCTTGTAAAAAATTCAATCATCGGTCAAATTTACAATAATTCCGTCGGAACCACCAAACGCCACCGTTCCTATTCCGCGTAAGTATATTTGCCGCCGAGGTGGCCGCGGCATGACGGCGGCGTTTAAAACACCGCTTCAAATTAAAATATTCCTTTACGGGCAGTGAACTGCAAAGTTTATAGGTGCATTAAAGTGTTGCAAATGGCTACTTTGTAATTGTTCAATTACTAAAAAAGTACTTGTAGGTAGGTACTGCAGATTGCAAGACGTGCGGAATTTCACGTTGCCGAAGCCCTGGCAGACATGAAGGCCGATAACAAAAAGTCTTTTATTGCCTTTTTATATACCTTCTTACAATATGAAATATCTTGTAATAAGTGTAAGAATTATCAGGTGACTTCCTACATGAACATTTCTTGATATAGATGCCATATGATATTTTGATACGATATTAAATGAAGCTTTTTATTAATACAATGTGCACGTATAAACGTAAGTACCTACATTGTATTACGCAAGGCGGACATATTGTCGTAAGGTATTGTGAGTTTGGTCAGACTTTAATCAGAAAATAAACTGAAAGGAAAGGTTTCAGGATTAGCGTCTTATTTACTTGGAATCATAAGGCCATGGACTGGACCCCAGCGGGAGGGCGACGAGCGACAGAATCTTATGTAAGATTGAACATAATACCTACGGTAAAACGTAAGCATTTATCTTTTTAGTCAAAGTGAAGATTAGGCGAAAAGTGACGAACATTTAATTTTTCTTTCGCTATCACGCGATAAACTCTACAATGACGTACATCACAGACCCGCTGGCCTGTAGGTACATATTTTACTTATACTCACAACATATTTTAGCTGTACAACTTTTTGCTTGACACACCAATGACTAAGAATTTCACACGAACAACTTAGTAAGGTCTCTGGCTCCTCGCCTATTATCTCTTCTGCGCGCTGCACGGCGCAGACCAAAGAAACGGTGGGATGATTCACAAATATGTGTTTGTATTATAATTGCGGGATGATTGTGCTTTACTGAGCTAATAAAAAAGAAACCGGATACGCATAATACAAGGTATAAGCTGATGTCAACACCATGACGTCGGCGGCTGAATGATGTTGCGCGAGAATGTTCAATGTTAATTTAATCCACGTATATTACACAAAACAAATAAGTACAAAAGGTGGACTTAATGTCTCAATGCATTCTTTATCAGCCAACCGTGAGGCTAAGCAGAGATTGTAAAATGTGGGTAATTTAAGTAATTCTGGTTTATTTATTATTAAACCGTTATAATAGGCATAATGCTAAGATTTTTTCACGATGCCATTCAAATTTGTTTTTGGAGGGGAACAAATGTTTGTATGGGAGCATCGCTGGCGGCATCCCAAACGCTTCATACTAATTGATTGAAAAATATGACATTACGCACGTCACAATCACAATGCTATGGGTTGCAACTTTGCAAGTACACCGTTGTACACCAACGAAAAATCAAGTAAATTGCTGTTACGGTCGCGAAATACTGCGTTTAGCATAGTTGTCATACAATTTAGTTTCTATAAAAGCGTAAGGATTCTATTGGTAGGTAGCTTTAAATTTACACTTGGACAATAAAAAAAATGCAAGTTTTTCCTAAACTTTAAAGGTTCATATCTTTTTATGATATTAATTATATTTTTTAATCTATACTTTATTACAATAATTTCATGGTTTACAATCCATTTAGCAATACTATGTTATCAATTTTAACATGAGTCATCATGCCGATTAAAATAGCTCCCCAATCTAGGGCACATATGCTGCCTTGTCCGGCGTGCATGCTCTGGACAAGACCTCCGTGACGCGACAGATAGGGCTAATTTCTGGTCCCGCACAATCTAAACCAAGGAAATAAGAAACCAACGACACAAGAAGAAGAAGAAAGAGCCGTTAAATAATCAAGCTTACTTGGTAATTAAGCCCAAATTACGTGAATTTCGCTTTATGTACATACATCCGAAGAACCTCTTCTAAAATTAAACATTAATAATAATACGTACCTACTTACTCGAGTCTTCGAGTCAGTAATAGCTTTTTAATTAATACTATTGAAATAAAAATGGCTGAGAAACCTTATATTTATTTTGAAAGGCCTATCGATTGATGTGCCACACGTGGGCTTACAATGAAAAAAACTGTTTGACTTTCAGTTTTATGTTCACCCCAAAAAAATTTTTTTTAGTCATTTTAATTACAAAACTATGTAGCGGCTAACAAAGTACACCTATCCTCAAAATTTTATTCAAATACACCTTATAGTTTTCAAGTAAAATGCCTGTGACATACGGACAGACGGACAGACGGACATGACGAAATTATAAGGGTTCCGTTTTTGCCATTTTGGCTACGGAACCCTAAAAATTGCTGAGAAACCTTATATTTATTTTGAAAGGCCTATCGATTGATGTGGCACACATGGGCTTGCAATGAAAAAAAAATTGTCTTTCAGTTTTATGTATGGAGTGCGCCCCTAAAAAAAAAATGTTTTTTGTAATTTAATTACAAACTATGTAGCGGCTAACAAAAACACCTATCCTCAAAATTTTATGTAAAATGCCTGTACATACGGACGGACAGACAGGCAGACGGACATGACGAATCCATAAGGGTTCCGTTTTTTGCCATTTGGCTACGGAACTCTAATATTTGATCATTCTGGAGGAGGTATTGCTAACCATCAAGTAGCTCTCACACTGCTTCATCAACGTGTGGCTAGGGTACCAGAAGGGATGACAAATACCGTAGTCACTCCTCACGAGATAGGTCGCCTGGTTAAAATGATGGAGTCCAAATCGTCCGTAGATTATAATATGACGGTATTCCAATTTTATTCCAAAAGGGTTATTAATGACGATATTGACCTGTTAACGGGGCCACTTTCGGATTTTTATAATCATTGTTCCGAGTGGTGTATATTTCCTGATCAGCTAAAATCAGCAAGAGTTCTGCCAATCCATAAAAAAGGCTCAACGAATAACCCATAATAGTTATTAAACTACAGACCCATTTCGTTGTTACCGACTAGATTGCTTGATCATATCGATAAAGGTATAAGATACATAAATGGCAACGGCAGTTCCGGTATCAAAAGGGAGTAGGTGTGAAGCAATTGATGAGTTAATAAAAGACATTGCTTCAACTCAACTCTGGAAAGAAGGTTGCAGGCCTCTTTCTGGGCTTGCAGCCTTTGACACTGTGGATCATTGAATTTTATTGAGTAAGTTGGAACACAGTGGTGTGAGAGGTAATGTTTTTAAGTTGTATGAATCTCATGGTGGCACCACACTTGCCGGTATTCGCCCAAATATTCGTCTGCATCTTTCTCCTTCCTACGGCAAATGAAAGAGAGGCAACGATGCAATGTGAACACGCATTCCCAAGTGTGGTGCCACCATTATCTAAGAAATAGAAAGCAATTTGTTGAATTAAAACACATTGAAAATAAATGCGAGAATATGCACAAATCACGAATGATAGATATGAACAGACAGAACTACAGGTTTTCTAACACCTTTACTTGTAATAGGTGGGCCTCTTTCGTGGTTATAAGGTGTTAGAGCATGCTATAACACCTTTTTTACAGGCATTCTTAACACCTTAACACTTGGCTGGAACCGATATAAGAATGGTATAAGGGTTATTTTAACGCTAGTGTGCTAGTTGGGAGGGCTCTAATAAATGCCTTCATGTCAGTCGACCAGGGTCCAAGTGTCTCCACTGCGAGCGCCGCAAACTCGTAGTCTTTTAATAAAGACGAATATTTGCGGCGCTTAAGAACCTGGGCCTGGTCGGCTGCACCACCGGCCTGAGATTGGGTCACCTGGATGTGGGACTGAGCGAATGTGTCGACACACGTAGCGTTCCACGGCAGAGCCGTACCCAGCTTCCACGGCACCAAAGTGACTCCATCGGGGCGCTTGCCATCGTCTCTTGCCATACCTACGGGTTCTAAGGTCGCAGGCACAGAGACGGTAGCAAGCGAGCGGCGGACTAGGTCATTAATGGTGCCGTGGCGATTAAAACGGCCGGCGCTTCTAAAGCAGCAGAGGCCATGTCGTCCCAGCTGGTACACACCCTTGCCACAGGCACACGTATGGGGTACACAGATTCTGGCGCCAAGTCTCGGGCATATTGCAATCCTTAGAGAGCTTGGGTCCAGAACCGTGCCTATTTGTCGGGATGGGAGAGCGCGGAGCCAGTGGCCCGATTCCGGTGAAGATACCGCCAGAATACGAGCGCGTTCGGAGTCGTCCGGACTGTTCGAAAAATTCAAATCTTATTGGAAGAACAGCTTGGGTCCAGGGCAACGTGTCAAACTGTATATTTAGGCTTTTGGAGAGTGTAGCCGAGAGAAACGTCAATGCGTGATAAGATGGAAGGAAATTTCCAAATAGGGAAACTACGGAGTAAATACAGAAATTTTGGGGTGAACAAACATAATCGAATGATACAGAGGGCCATGTGGGGATTTATTTGGAACAGTAAGTAAATCGTATGTGTTATGGAATAAATTTAATTTGCAGTCAATGACAGGATTGATTGATTCGTCAAAAATAGGTGAGCCTAAAAGAGTGAGTGATGAATTTGAGAGGACGGAAATATTTGGCAGAACAGCATTAAAGTATAATTATCTTGATTTTTGATTAATAATAATCTCTGCACCACCTACTGCATAATCTAGTTTTATCTCTTTCTCCGATACCCAAAGGTTGTCTGGAACTAATGACTGACTCACTCACTCACTCATCAACGCACAGCCGAAACTACTGGGGCTAGAGAGTTGAAATGTACACCCGAACTACATTATATAACGTAGACGACGGATAAGAAGGGATTTTTCGAAATACCACCCCTAAAGGGGTTAAATAGGGGTGCAAAGTTTGTATGGGGGAAACTTTTTTTTTGAGCTACAGTTTTAAGACTGTAGAATGATTGCCTATTAGAATACAAAGAAAGCAATTTCAGCGTTTTGGAAAATTCCGCCCCTAAGGGGGTTAAAAATGGGTGCAACGTTTGTATGGGGGAAACTTTTTTTTGAGCTAGACATTTAAAACTTTGTAGAAAAATTACTTATAAGAATACAAAAAAAGTTCTTTCAGCGTTTTAGAAAATTCCACCCCTAAGGGGGTCAAAAAGGGGTGCAACGTTTGTATGGGGGAAACTTTTTGTTTTAAGCTAGAGACTTAAAACTTTGTAGAAAGATTACCTCTTAGAATACAAATAAAGTCCTTTCAGCGTTTTGGAAAATTCCGCCCCTAAGGGGTTAAAAAGGGGTGTAAAGTTTGTATAGAGGAAACTTTTGAGGAAGATACCGAATAGTTGTCGACCGCATTTCGCTAAATTAAATATTCTCACGTTGCCCTCTATATACATTATGGAAGCGGCACTCTTTGTTAGGAACAATTCGCATTTTTTCACCAAAAAAATTGTTAATTCGCAACGAAGGAAAAATGACAAACCACAATTACAACTACCCGCTTCAAAATTAGAAATGTACAAAAAAGGCCCGTACTACCGATGCATACTTGTAGCAAACAAACTACCAGAAAAAATAAAAAATGAAATCGAGGACAAAATATTCAAAAGGGAACTTAAAAATTTGCTCCTCAAAAAATGCTACTATTCTATAGATGAGTACCTGAATGATGTATCTCTGCCCAAGTAAAATAATGCGGTTAATTTATTTTTATGTGTGTGACTGTACCTCTTAGCTGTAGCTTTAATTTTAAGAAATACTTGCTGTGCCCTAACAGGGCTCATGTGTGAATCTGACCATTATGTAAGACCTATTTTGTACCACATGATACTACGCAATAAATAAATTAAAAAAAAAAATTTTTGTTTTGAGCCAGAGACTTCAAACTTTGTAGAACGATTATTTATTAGAATACAAATAAAGTCCTTTCAGCATTTAAGAAAATTCTACTCCTAAGGGGGTTAAAAAGGGGGGTAAGTTTTGAATGGGCAACACTTTGTTTGAGCTAGAGACTTAAAAGTTAGTAAAATTATTACTTATTAAAATACAAAAAAGTGTTTTCAGCGTTTAGAAAAATTCAACCCCTAAGGTGGTTAAAAGGGGGTTCAAAGTTTATATGGATAGCAATAATTTTTTTAAAGTAAAAGTTCGGTGTAATGTATGTTAAGACTTCAAAACTAATTTCAGAGTTTTTTCAAATTCATCCCTAGGAGTGTTAAAAGGGGTTTAAAGTTTGTGTAGAAAGCAAGACATTTACAAACATAAGTATGAGATTTGTTACTTCGGTTTTAGACTGTTTGTTTAAAAACTAGAAAATTAATTTCATTGCCTTTTTTATTTATTCCCCTAAGGGGGTTAAGAGAGGGTTCAAAGTTTGTATGGAGAGCAATCATTTTATTAAGACGATAAAAACTTCTACGCGGACGAAGTCGCGGGCAACAGCTAGTATTATATATTTTGATATTGTACGTTTCACACGTTATCAAATGTTATTCTAAGTATACAAAATGTTTCTAGTCAGGATATACATAGTTAGGCTAGTATTATTTTATAATGTATTTTACAGTACACATGGTGTTACTTTTCCGCACGAGTGCGGAAATGAGCACTTTCCGTGCATGTGAAGAGATCTTTAAAGAGCCATATGTACTGTAAAATGTTGTACGATACACGTGCGAATAGGTAATTCGCAACTCGTGTCGATTTAAAACACTCCCTTCGGTCGTGTTTTAATTTATCACCACTCGTTGCGAATTTCCTATTTTCTGCACTTGTATCGTAAATAACTATTATACAAAATTGAATTTTCTTCTGAGAAATAAGCTTAAATTATATTCGTATATCGTATATGTTCTATTACCTACCTACTTACCCTAGTAAGTTACGTTATTTTATTTAATACTAGGTTCTTTTGAGTTCTGTACTGCGCAATGATCCCCCCGCGATGATTCTAGGATAGCGTGATATATGTATAGATATTATTATTTAAGTGCAGATATAAATACGATCCTCATGTCAGGGTAATGTATCTGCTACCGGGTAATTTAATGTGTTTGCGCCGCTGTAGTTATTAGCCGCAATCGGACCTGCGCCGTGTGGCCACTGGTTATAGTGTTTGCTCTGCGCTCAGCGTTGCGCATGCGCAAACCGCACGTTCTAACGCAAACCAACTATCAAATTTCTCCAATAATACCCCTCCTTTTTGTTTCTCTCACCTCTAAATACATAACTAGTACCTAGTTACATAGCATACCTATGAGTATGTGTATGTCATGCTTATTATCCCTGTGATCAACAAATCTGTCATTCTCGCATCTACATCTAACTAAGTATGTAGATGCCAGAATGATGTACAGTCAGGGGTTATAATATGCGTACATAAATATGGACTTAAATATCTGTTAGGACTTTATTGACAATGTCATAAAGGCGTGTACAGATATTTATGTACGTATATTAATACCCCTGACAGTAGGTACTTGATTGAACGTGACGCGAGTTTTATCCACAGCGATAAAAATATGTCGCGTCGCGAGTATGATGTTGGGAATATAAGCACCAAAATAAGACCTTCTAGAGTCTCTGATGCCGCCTGCCTCGCGACCTCTGCACGGCACTGATAACAGAACGGGCCGCGAGCTGTGTCGCGGCAACATAACAAGCGTCCTAATTAGAAAGAGACGGATAGTCTATCTCGCCGCGGCACAGCTCGCGGGCCGTCCTGTCATAGCCGTGCTAGGGGGGTGGATCAACTATTTTCTGTCACTAGTTGCCATGGTTAGCTACGTCTTCTGAGTCACTTTTTAAACCTGCGATTTATGGGTTTTAAAACAATGCGAGGTTTTGTTGTCAAGTACGACCTCTTTTTGTATGGACCATCTTGTAGGCACATTAGAAGTCCGTATTGTAACAATTTTTCTAAGAAACTCTATAATTTTGTCCCCTGGCTAACGGGACAAAATAACAACAAGAAATAGTTGACTCCCATATAATGGACTTAGTGCAATCTGCTTTCAATGCAGGACAGCAATGAAATATTCCAAAAATCTGTATAATATATTTGAGAATTACGTGATTACGGTTTTTGCGTAAGTGAGTAACAAACATGTGTAAGTAGATCGAATCATCCAAAAGCAGTTCACCAAGGGCGGTAAAACAAAGAACGTCTCAGACAGATCGCAGGTACATTTTCGACGCCCTGCCCAAGTGGATCTTTGGAAACCTCCCATGCGGTGTAGGTC
This sequence comes from Epinotia nisella, assembly GCA_932294315.1. Classification (NCBI taxonomy): domain Eukaryota; kingdom Metazoa; phylum Arthropoda; class Insecta; order Lepidoptera; family Tortricidae; genus Epinotia; species Epinotia nisella. The sequence continues at coordinate 11,356,162 of OW028679.1, read as the reverse complement.
TAATACGATGACCAAAGACAAGGGTAATTACACGATTTAATGGGATAGACGACATACTTAGATTTAGTTTAGTATTGTTATATCTAGCCATATGTTTCTTGAGTTTTAGGGTTCCGTTCCTCAAAATGAAAAGCACCCTTACCTATAGGTTCACTTCGTAATCCGCGTGTCTGCCAAGAACCCAAGACCCTTTTTGCTCTTCCTTCCTTCCTCATGGATGCTTCGGGATATAAAGTTCAAATTAATACCAAATCCTCAAGTACGCTCTCCCATGAAGTTGTGAAGTTCTACAGGTACAGTCGCCATCAGATATATCGGAGCGGCCAAAGTGCTCACCTGAACACGTCTCTAATGCCTCGACAATAGAAACGTGTTCAGATATTTGTGAGGACTTTGGCCGCTCCGATATATCTGATGGCGACTGTACAGTCGCGGAATGAAAAGGTTAGCCACTTTTCGACCTTATTTGAAAGCGTTAAGGTCGAAAAGTGGCTTACTTTTTCATTCCGCGACTATACAGTAATAAATCCGAAAACAGTAGTATAATAATTTATGACATCGCAATAATAGTATTTTATGCAACAGTTGTATAAGAGAGGTCAAAAAAGGCGAGTGGCGTGGGTTACAATGTGAGCCGAAGGCGAACATTGTAAAGAAAGACGCCACGAGCGTTTTTTGACTTAGTTATACAACGTTGCATACAATACTTTTTCTACGACTAGCTACTATGGAATAAAATGCAAAATTAAACAAAGAATAAATTTTTCTTAAACTTTGTCGTATAGGTGCCGAGATTTAGTAGGCAACAAATTTTCGGTCACTGCTTGTGGGCTGCCGGTGTATTTCTTCTGGTGTAGAAGCAATATTTTCATCGTCATCCATTTTTATTACTTTTGAGAAACACCAACTATTTTGTAGCAAACACAACGGCCGCAAACTCAAACAACAATTTATAAAATAACCGGGAATTCGGGAAACATGAAAATGAGACAAATGGGTGTCTATGGTTAACTTTGTTTTTAATTGATGTCAACTTGCCAGTACTGCCATATTAAGAATAAGTTAGCAGCAATGCCTTTAGTTCAAAAATTTCTAAAAAGTAAAAACATTCAGTGGTTTGTTAAGTTGGTAGTACCTAATGTATAGATTTAGAAGCGTATGGCTGCCAAGCGTATCGTTTTGGCGACATAACAGCACGGCTGTGCCGTACTGTTATGGGAAATAGAGTATAGACTTTTCTGCAAACTTATTTTGTATGTCTTTATATTAGTGTTCGTGACTATGTAAATGACAGATAAAAGTACAGGAGTAGAAAAAACCATTAACTAAATTTATTTGCAGCTGTGGTAAACTTATTACCAGCACGACCTATGTCAATATATAGGGGCAAATTTTTCCAAAGAGAACATTTAGTTTTTACCTCAGCGGCACGAACATGGCGGTTTTGTTGCTTGAAACCAGTGAGGAAAATGCAATTTTGCTGAGAGCGTGTAAAATAAAAACTAACTTTCTAATTTTTCATATCGTAGGTTAGTCGCAGGTCATCTTTTCAGACTGCGGGGTGTAATACAAACCTGGAACATTTAAACTTCATTATCTCTGTCACTTTCACTCAGTTACAAAAAAAGAGAGACCTTTCGTAGTAGGCCCCCAAAAAGCGGGAACGTAAAACTCGTTCCGAAACAAAATAAAATTCGACTCGTGTTAAACTCGCATAAAAATACGAAACCTATATTAACTCTAATGTTATTTTAATTATATTATTTAGTATTTCATTATTCTTAAAATACAATGAAGAAATGCGATATTTATCGCGAACACATAATATTATAAGACTTTTATATTCTTTAAAAAGTTAGCGCGATTGAACTTTTTAAATGTTATTCGTACCTATTACGTTTTCTTGGAGATAAAACATAACTTAAACAAAAACTAAAAACTGTACTAAATGTGAGTGAATCAAGTGACGAAGCCGATGTTTTAACTGCTCAAGAGTTGAGAGATGCCGCCAAAGAGGCTGAAATGTGTTTTCTAAGTGCATCTTGGACATTCGACAAGTAGTATCCGCAAAATGCATAAACAAATGGACTTAACTTTTTTTTAACGTCATGTAAAGTTAATATTATGGGAAAGAGTAATTGGGTCATTCTTCTTTTTTACCGACAATTGCTTGTCCTCATTTTACCATACGTCATAGTTAGAGTATTGGTTATTAATGTTTTAGTGTTTGAATGTACGTCCATACATTTTATTCATCTATTAGTACTAAATAGTCTTTCACTTTCTTTATCCAGTTATTTTTTTATAAGTTTGTTTTTCATAGAATCGCGTGACAGAGTGGTAATCCAAAATGTGGTCTCTGCTGAAAACGGCCACTCTGTCACAATATTACCTGAAAAACTACCATAAAAAAAAACATTATCGCCACGGAAAGAATCATTAATTAGTCCAAATAAAAGATACATGCAACGTTTATTAAAATCAAACATTAAAACCATGATTATCAATAGTTGAAAAACGCAAAAAACAGAAAAATTACGATATATTGTAGGTAAAAAAGAAGAACGACCCAATTGTTGTTAATGTTTGTTATTTCATATGCATTTGTTGTTTGATTTTTTTTACATAAAAATGATTTAATTGCTTCTATGTGGCGTTTTATTCCTTTGCGTTATATGTTCTCGCCGCTGAGGTTCACCTTTCATCTTTTCAAAGTTGTATGTATCACACGAGAGCAAAGATATTTGCATCTCGTGCCTTTGAGTCCCTCGCTACGCTCGTGATTGAATTGTAGAATCTTTCTCTAAAAATTTGCACACCTGTATCCAGGTTGATTACGTTGGTTTATTTATTATTTTTAAGATCTTGTAACTGTAATCTTGCAAATAAGGAGGAAAAAAAATTAACACAGAAGTATTAAATTATTAACTTAATTACCTAACAAATGATTTTTGAAGAATAAAAAAAATACGCTAGATAGAGGTCTCGTTATACTATTCCGGTAATATTTACGTTAATATTAATCAATCATATATATTACTAGCTTTCGCCCGCGACTTCGTCTGCCCCGTAGGACCCGGTATAAAAACTATCCTATATCTTAATCCAATTTATTATCTATCTCCGTGCAAAATTTCATCCAATTCGGTTAAGCCGTTAAAGCGTGATTGAGTAACAAACATCCAAACATCTAAACATCCAAACTTTCGCATAAATTTAAAATATTAGTAGGAAGTAGGATTAGCAGGATTTTCAAATTTTTCACTTGGTTAACTCGGAGGGGGTGGTATTTTTTTCAACATTTTCCTTTATAAATCTAAATTTTACCACTGTAGAAAAAATGACAAAAACTGTTTTATAATGTGCAATTCAAGCCCTTTCATATTCCCCCTCCCCCCACTTGGAAAATTTAAATGTTTGCCGCAGCCCCTCTTATCTATCCTTTTTATAGAAATTAAAAATATATATTTAAATTTTTCATTTTCCGTACACGTGGATTAATTCCAAATTTCAAATTGATAACATTTTTAGTTCCTAAGATATTCAACTATGTGTCAGCCAGACAGACAGGCGGACGGAGTCCAACCATAAGGGTTCCGTTTTTACCCTTTTGGTCCGAAATCCTTAAAAGCATACTGTACAACATGATGTCAGCAAAATTTTTCAACCATCTACTCGTACCTACCTAAAGAAATAAAGTCCCTAGAATTCATACAATTTCAAAATAAATTATTTAAATGGTGCGTATTTGTCATACCTACTATAACGTTAACGAACATTTTGGAAATATGAATTCATAATAATTATGACTATGCTACCGTTCCGTTCCTGACATTTTGTTGTAAATAATCATTAATTTTGTTTTATCTTATTTTAATTTAATTCTATTTAGATTTAACTTAGTTTTAATTTATCTTAGTTAATGTTAATTATAATCTTGTATTAAAATAAATTTCTCATTTGATTCTATTTGTCATTTATCTCATTTTCTGTCTTTTTTCCTGTTTATTTTGTTTTATTACAAGCTTTATTTATATTAACTTGACCTGTTCTTATGTAAGTATATAAGTATGTAAGAAGTAAACTTTGGGTAAATAGGTATTAATATAGTTTGGATGACAAAGACGAGCTGATCTGATGATGGAGACAGAAGGTGCCCATGGGAATTCAGTATTTAACCGACGTAACCCCGTTGAGGTAGGGCTCGTTAGAATCGTCTCAATGAGTAGTTGATGATGGCATACAAAAAAGTACAGTCGGCTCTTCAGTCACCAGTTACATCGACCAGACGTTTCGCGATTTCTGCAAATAACTTATGCGCACTGGGATCCCACGGACCAAGGGTCTCGACGCCAAAGGGTACAAAGTCGTACTCTCTGCCGACGCCTCTATATTTAAGACATGTCAGATTTTCGGCGTTTTCCGCCGCTGCACCCGCTTTAGTTCGTTGTAGCGTCCCACACAAGCATCCGTCCCAACCTCCACCAACCCTTTTATTATTATTATTAAATTCATATTCTTAATATTGCCATTCGTGTGTGATTTTAATATTATTTCTAGGACATTGAATTTCAATGACATGCTGCTAGAATCCTAAAATATTGTATGCCATATAATGGCTAATTGTGACGAACCATGAAACCATTATCACCTTTATAATTACTCACTTTCACACAATAAATCATTTGTATTTTGCATTTTAGGGGATAAATTTCAAAAAACATTGAAATTTATTTTCTAATTTTTAAAGAAACAGTCTAAAACCGAAGTTTCAAATCTCTTACTTTAAAAATGTCTTGCTCTCTATACAAACTACGAACCCCCTTTTAACCAATTTTGGGGATGAATTGCAATAAACGCTGAAATTAGTTTTGTAGTCTTTTAACAAACAGGCTAAGACCGAAGTTACAAATCACTTATCTACTTTAAAACTTTCTTGCTCTCCATACTTTAAACCCTCTTTTAATCCTGGGGTGGACTTTTTCAAAACACTGAAAGTACTTTTTAGGGTTCCGTAGTCAACAAGGAACCCTTATAGTTGCGCCATGTCCGTCTGTGGCTTAGCTCAGTGACCCTTACTACTAGAAAGAGGTAATTCGGCGTGGGTATATGAATCAATAACGCCGCCAAACAACAGAATAAAATCTTAAATTTTTGTTTAATTTTTTTCTCTTTAAACCCATGGTATCGTAGGATAGCTTGTCCAAAAATATTATGGGTTTTAATAACCATTTTGCAACTAAGTGAACCGTTTACGTGATATTGGGCTTTGAAGCCCTTTTTTGTTCGAGTCGAGTCGAGTGTGTGTGTGTGTGTGTGTGTGTGTGTGTGTGTGTGTGTGTGTGCCAACTTTCGTACAAATTCGGGCGACGCAACCGCAACATTTAGTTGGCGCTCGCGTGTCGATGTAACAAAGACAGACAAACAACTAAGTACGGAACCCTACGCTGCACGCACTTGGCCGGGTTTTTTGTATTCTAATAAGTGACCATTAGATAAAAATAAAAAGTTTCCCTCATATAAACTTTGCACCCCTATTTAACCCCCTTTGGGGTAGAATTTCCAAAACCTCAGGATTTCTTCTTTATATATATATACATATATATACACGTGCGAATAGGTAATTCGCGACTCGTGTCGATTTAAAACACTCCCTTCGGTCGTGTTTTAATTTATCGCCACTCGTTGCGAATTTCCTATTTTCTGCACTTGTATCGTAAATAACTATTTTCGTAATATCATTACCACATTTGATGTATCTTGTTACTTAATTAATAATGATGCATATAGAGATTGAGCTTATTACGTGCTATAAAATATCTCAATAATATTTACCGTTTCGTGATTTAATTGCTCGAGGCTGAGTGGAATCTAAAGAGAGTTCATTGTTTTCCTTAATCGATCAAAAGTAAAAGATCGGCAATTTTATTGTTCAGTCAATTTTCCCACCGTCTTTCCGTTGATCGAAGTGTTACCTTTGGTAACGTAACATTTTATTACTAACATTACGTACCTGCTCATAATCACTTACGAGACTGAATTTATGCTAGGGTAGGTTACTGCTACCATCATAAACATCTGCACGGCTATCACAAGACGGCGCGCGAGCTCGCTCGATTTTTCTCGCACTATCCGTCTCTCTCTTATTAGAACACTTAGAAAGATAGGTATAGTGCGAGAAAAATCGAGAGAGCTCGCGCGCCGTCTTGTGGTAGCCGTGCTGCTCACTTCAGAAGACTGGCGCTTTAGATCTCTAATTATACAGGGTGGACCAAAAGTCCGTTAACTTTTGAATCGGTAGCTGCGTCGGGGAGCGGTGGCGGGGTAAGGCGGCGGGGTTACGAAATGCAAGAGCGGCCAATGGGAATTTAGTGCCATGGCGTCCTTCACCGGAGTACAACGTGCGTTCTGCGTACGCGAGTATTATAAAAATAACGATTCTTTAACATTATCGCAACGAAAATATTGCAATCATTACAATATACGGCATAAAAGTGAAGCTCCATCGATTCAATTGATTAAAAGTTGGGTAAAGAAATTTGAAGAGACAGGTTCAACGTTAAAACAACCACGATCCGGCCGACCTAGGACATCAAGAGATCCCGAAAATATGGAATGTGTAAGAGCGTCTGTTCGTGAACAACCCAGGCTCTCTACTCGAAAGCGGTCTAGCGTCTTAAATGTGCCCAGAACATCTTTAATCCGCATTGTTCATAAAGATTTACGTTTTCATCCGTACAAAATCCAAATGGTACAGGCATTAAAGCCTCAAGATCACGCTACCAGGCTGCAGTTTGCCAACGAAATGCTAGAGAGGTTTACCAGCTTTACCAACATTTTTTTCTCAGACGAGGCACACTTCCACCTAAACGGGGATGTCAACAGGCAAAATTGCAGGTATTGGAGTGAAACCAATCCGAAATTTCACCTAAGGTTACTGTATGGGCAGCTTTGTCAGCAAGAGGCATTATTGGACCCTACTTCTTTGAAGATCAAAGAGGACGCAGTATTACAGTGAATACAGAGCGGTATATTGTCATGTTACAAAACTTTTTTGCTCCTACGCTACACGATTTTGATAGTTTTAATCAACAATCGTGGTTTCAGCAAGACGGGGCAACATGTCACACCTCCAATAACTCATTGAGTGCAGTTCGAGATATTTTCGGCCAAAAAGTCATATCCAAAAGAGGTGACATTAACTGGCCTCCTCGCAGCCCGGACCTGTCCCCAATGGATTTTTTTCTTTGGGGATACCTTAAAAGTAAAGTTTTTGAGACCAACCCAGTGTCTGTTGAAGAATTGAAGCAACGTATTCGCGAGGAAATGCAAAACATTTCTCGGAACACTTGTCAGGCCGTCACTGAAAATTTTCGCTCCAGGTTACGGCAATGCCAAAATAATGAAGGATCACATATGGATGAAGTAATTTAAAAAAAAAATCCCTATTCATGTGTTTTCATAATTGATAAACGGTTTTCATCTGATATAATTAGTTTTCATTTTATTTTAGTTTGAAATGTAAAAAGAGTTATGGTCCACCCTGTATATATTTTAAGTACCTACGGTTTCAATTCTGCATTGATGAGTCCATCAGGATCCGTTTTAATGCAGCAATACAACACACTCATCTGCCAGTTACAAGTCATTACCAAATATTTATTTGCAACTTAAAGTGACTCTTGTTATTAAAATCAATATTCGCATATTTTTGTTTTGCCCTGTGTATCTAGGTAGGTACTTAGGTATAGGTAACTACCTATACTAAGTGAATAGTATGGAAATGCGTCAGTTACTTCTGCATCTGTACACCTTCACTATCAACATCAACGTTCCTCATTAGTCGAGCAATTTGTGATTTATTGTTCAAAGACCATAAAATAATACGGTTGAGAGGAAATTACTCCGACCACGTTTGAATAGAGTGCACTAAAGTCAGAATATGATTAAATGTTGTATTTTAGGCAATGTAGGATATTGACTGATACTATAGGAATCTACTTAATTAGTCTCCTTTTTTATACCGACTATTAAATGGTTTTTTTTGGAATAAAACTACACATTATTTAGCGCATGATAGCTAATTCAGTGTATTGGCGTGGCACACTATAAAATACCACAGACTATATATGAAACAACTTGACAGCTACGTTCGGAAACATCTCCCTTTCTTTACAGTAGACACTACATAATCCCTTAGATACCTACTGCAGTTGCGTTCTAGCACGCCCACTGCGGCGCACGCTGTTTTCAGCCTCTGCTGACGGGAGTGGCTGTCCTCTGGTCTCGTCGTCAAGACGCTCAGGACTCGGAGATGTCATAGACTCCGCTAAAGGATCCACTAATAGTTCGAAACCTGAGAAGTCCTGCTTTCTATTCTGTGGAGATTGTAGCGGGTGATCTGGAAATTGTATCAGATTTGAATGGCCGGCTTCTACGCCATCTCCAGTTATGGGCTTGATATGTATTCTACTTCTTCTGTATGCTTTAACCTTTACCTGAACAATATGATCTTGCATCAATCTTCTTGGTAACAGTACCGAAACACCATTTCTTATTTACCTCGGGCTGCAACTGAGGTCATACTTTCTGTCCAACCTGTAAGCCAGGAAGCTCAACACATCTTTTGTTACTTTCCTGCTTCATCCTCTCTTTTCTTACTTTTATTTGGACTGGAACACCATGAACTACCTGAGGTGTAAGATGTCTTAAAAGGTAAGGAAGTCCAGAACGAGTTCTCCTGGAAAATAACTTTTGAGATGGACTTGTTTTATCCATGTGGATAGGAACATTGCGTTGATGAAGTAAACTAAATAAATATTGCTTTGTTTCCGCTGTGAATGACCAACTTTTTTGAAATTTTGACTGTGGCTTCTGCTTTTCCATTAGATTCTGAGTGATGAGGAGATGAAGTCACATGTTCAAAATTCCATTTATCTGCAATTTTTTTCAATACCTCATTGGCAGAATTAGTGGTATTGTGTCTGATATGTATCTGGGGAATCCGTCCATAATGTAGTGTATCAGCTGTAGACAACATTAAGTATCTTTACATGACTCTTCTCTGATTTTGTTAGTATAGCAGTAATTTTCAAGTATTAGACCAGAGATTTTGCTTATGAGGCTATAAGCTTGTTTTTCTTTAATATTTTCTTCCAAATCGTACGGGTTACATACTTCCTCTACTGGTGCTCTAGACAGGGTATCTGCTACAACATTTTCTCGACCCTGAATGAATTGTAACTTCACTGTAAGGTAAGTAGCATCATTTGAAGTCTTTTAGGAGCTTCAAGCAGTGGTTTGTTCACAATATTGGTTAATGGTCCCGCAATATACTGATTATATCGTATGCAAGAAAAAACCACTGAAAGCATTTCTTTTTCAATCTGTGCATATTTCTTTTCACCTCAGCAGCTCGAACAAGCATATTTTGCTGCGTGAAAACAGTGAGCAAAATCCGATTTTGCTCACTCCGTGAGTCAAAATAGCTTTTTAATTTTCATGTCGAGCACTGACATTTCATAGTGTGGGGTCTTTTACAAATTCAGAATACTTGAACTTGATAAGCTCTGGAGCCGTAGCATGGTTGGCCTTATCACGCGACAAGTGACAAGATAAGAGCGTCGTTTCGTTCTATCGAACGGTGTCGGCCAGTGACGCACGCTCTATCCTATCACCTATCGCGTGACAAGGTCAACCATGCTACGGCTCCTGTCCCTTTCATTTAATTACGAAAAATGAACAGGTTGAAAGGGACAGGAATAGGTCGATTCAAACTTCCACATTAGAATTTCAAAGGTGAGCCCCAAAACAGCGCGAAGCAAGTACCACGTTCGTAAACACATTTTATATGTTTAAATTACCAAAAAATAGATAAGAAGGAATGTTTTAAATTGAAGAAAAAAAAACATATCAGAATAAAGTCCGTTGTGCTTAAAAAGGAAAACATGAATTTTCAATCGCTGACCAATTAATGATTCTAGCCTAACCACATATGCAGTTTCCGAAGGCACACCCGTCGCCCCGGGACCCTTTTAAAAAATCGCGCGCTGTTAAATGGTTTTAGATTTTATTAGGTATGTTATTCTTCATTCTTGCGCTATTGATATTAGTTTTAAATAAAAAGCGACTAGAATAAATGAATTATCTATCTAACTAGGAAATATGTATAGTGAAATTAGTGAAGGCAGTATTAAAATAATAATACGGCTAGTTTTTGTTGTGCGCGCCAGACACGCGTAATAAGCTCAACAGACGTTAGTGTTTAATATTTCTAAATAGTTCGAAAATATGAGAATATGAGTGACAGTGTCTTAACAATTAGACGACTGAATAGCCTAGTGGTTAGAGAACCGGACTATGAAGTTTGAGGTCCCGGGTTCGATCCCCGGTCGGGGCAGATATTTGTATGATAAATACGAATGTTTGTTCTCGATTCTTGGATGTTTAATATCTATTTAAGTAGGTATGTATTTATCTATATAAGTATGTTTATCCGTTGTCTAGTACCCATAGTACAGGCTTTGCCTAGTTTGGGACTAGATCAATTGGTGTGAATTGTCCCACTATTATTATTATTATAAAAAAAAGCTTTTAGTGTTGTGTTAGTGCCACGCGAGACTTGTATAGATTATGTATTAGAATATGCTTTGGTCTGTCGCGCCATGTCTCGCCCCGCGCTCTCGCGTGCTTCTAGTACCTACGAGTTCGTAGGTACTAGAAGGGCGCTGAGGAGTTAAAACAAGCAGTAACGAACGCCGAATTAAGTTTTCTTCCTGAATAATCACAAGACGAATAGGTACGTAAAAGCCTATGGGTACTTATAGTTTTTATTGTGAATATGTTCTCACTGCTGAGGTGAAATGTTGTATGTGTTACTCGAGAGCAAAGTACTTGCGTCTCGTGCTTTTGAGTCCCCCGCTGCGCTCAAAATTCTAACCATGAATCACTCGCTACGCTTGTGATTCAATTTTAGAATCTTTCGCTTCCTCGGGACTCAAAATCAGCACTCGCAGCAAAAACAAACTTTGCTCTCTTTTATTGCACAAATAACTATTTCTGTTTTTGTCAAACATCTAGATGCTATAACTTGATTGTCTTGATTCATAGCGGCACCCAAACCATACTCACTGGCATCACATTCTAAAACAACTTCTTTATGAGTGGATTGCAAAAAAATTGTACATAATTAAGAGTAAAGCTCTTATCTAATCTATAATCTAATCTATGATTAAATTTTTTACAGTTTCATAAAGGTAATTACCCATATATTTTATATGGGTAATAATTGCCGTCACGAAACTGTAAAAAGTATCGTAAATTAGATTAAGGCTCTTAACTATGTACAATTTTTTTGCAATCCACTCTTATTCACCTCAAAGTACTGCAATGTAGGTAAATCACTTACTTTCTTTTTAATCATGTTGAATTATCTATCTTATTCTGCTTCAGACCATAGTACAAAACCCACTTCTTGTCTAAGCCACATCTTTGTTCTTAGTCTCCTAAGATGCGTAAATAGCTTGAACACTGAGGTTATTTATGAACCTGCTGAGGTATCCAACCATTCCCAGAAAACGCAGAACATCTTTGCTGGATGTTGGCGTTGGCATTTTGCTGATAGCCTCAACCTTGGATGTATCTAGCTTTAGACCCTCATTAGTCAGCATGTGTCCATAAAACTTCACTGATGTTCTTAGCAGATTGACTTTATCTTTATTTAAATTACACTTTATTTCTTGCAGTCTTTTAAGTAAGTTTTCAAAGTTTATATTGTGCTCCACTAGGTACGGCTTCCTTCATTGTCACTCCAACTCCATAAATTAAAATATCATCCGCTATGATCTCAATGCCTTTCAAGTCTGCTGGAATCAGGCGATATCTTATGATGGATTTCAAATGTGTCATCAAAGAGAGTACTTAGTTAGTTAAGGTGCACAATAATTAATTCATCCATTATGTGTGTGGTGGTAATTTCTTTTAATTTGTAAATTTTAAATCCATGTGTAAAACGTAAGTTAGCCATAAAATTTATAAGGGCAAGTATGTAGTTATACAGCCGAGTTCTAAAATGTGAACGGACAAAGTGACACACGACTGTATTTTTAACCGACTTCAAAAAAGGAGGAGGTTATATGTTTCACCGAATATTTTTTTTTTATGTATGTTCGCCGATTTCTCCGTCAATTGTGGACCGATTTTAAAAAATCTTTTTTTATTTGAAAATGTATACTCCTGAGATGGTCCCATTTTCTCCAAGTTAGGATCTGATGATGGGATCCTAGAGAAATCGAGGGCAACCCTCAAATTTTACAGGCACGTACTACATGTTAAATGCATTTTCTAAAGCTATTCAGGTATTTGCGTCCGGAAGTCATCACTTTATGTTTGTGAGCTGATGATGGAAGGTACAACTCCTCAACGGTTAGGAGTTGGAGGATATTTTTTGAATTTTTTTAAGTACGTATAGACCTTTAACCGTATTCTTTAAAGTTATTTGGGTGAGCACAAGTCAGGATCTGATGACGGGATCCCAGGGGAATTGAGGGCAACCCTCAAATTTTATAGGCACGCGTGTAGTGATTTCGGTATTTTCTATTATAACTCGTGTATTTACCCTCGGAAATCGCAATTTTGGTGAAGTGGAACTCATGATGAAGACCACAGATGACTTATGGAACTCCTCAAGGATGTAAAGTACCTACGTCAAAGATTCTGACATGATTCCTTTGAAGTAGCAAATAATGAAGTGTCAATTCTGAGATCCTTGAGGAATCAACGGAACTCCTCAAATATTGTCAGCCTACATATAGCGACTTGGATTTTTTTTCTGTAATAATCAACGCAGCGGAAAGCAGTTCATGTGGTAAATTGGAAAGGAAATGTGGATTTTTTTAAGTACCTACGTGGCTTGGCGGAGTACTGAATTGAAGTCGGTTTCAACTTTTTTTAAAGTTAATTATTATATTTAGTAAATTTGTATAAAATGTCAGTCCTGTCAAGACTAGTCTAACCTAGGCACTACACTGTAAACGATCAGTTTGCTTATTATACTTACGCGAAGAACTTCCGCTGATCCATAGGGCTGTTTGTTTTGATAATAGCGACCACGCACCAGATAATGCAGTGTGGGCAGACCTCCCACAGGGTGGACGACGATATGGTGGAGATGGCGGGAGAACGCGGATGACGACGGCAAGGGACCGAGTATTGTGGCGATCTTCCGGGGAGGCCTATGTCCAGTGGACGTTGTTCGGCTGATATATCATGATGATGAACGATCTGCAGGAACTACTACTTACTTTAAAGTATAAGGCCGAGAGGGATGATGGCTTATGACAGTAATAAAAGGTAGCGTGCCGTAAATATTTTAGCCTGTATACCTCTTTTCAGCGGGGCTAGCACATCTGTCCCGCCCGCGACGCGAGTCGAGAAAGAGCTACCCTCCTTTTTCTAATTTGTACGGTGCGAGTGAGATAGAAGACGCTTAGTCGCGCGCGAAGCGACTGAGCAGCAAGTTGTGCTAGACGTACTGTTAACATGAATTTTAACGGACAAAGTCATGTACTTAGGTAAGTTTTTCGTTTATAAACTTTCAAAAAAATATTATTTCGATAATTCATTACTACTTTTTTGCGTTACAATATTGTCTTGAAATCGCATGAGGGTATTTGGGATAAGGCATAGGTTAGATGTGAGACAAATAAACGTGAAATGGTTCGAGCCTGTAGAGGCAAACAGTACCCACGTATACGTACGTACTTAACTATCTACTAGTAGTAGTAGATAGTTAAGTACGTACGTATACGTGGGTACTGTTTGCTAAAGATACGAGGTGTTTGATTATAGCAAATCGTCACGTCACTAGCAAGAATTTCCCTACAAACTTCTACCTACTCTAACAGTGTCTTGGACGTTTCATAAATGTACAAATACTGTATGTTGACTACAAAGTATGGGCTCGAGCGCCGATAGACAAGTTGGAGACGTACCTACCTACTTACTTGTACCTACTTACCTGAGCATTTCTTAAGTTCCTACAAAACCTCTTGGTGCCCAGCGTCATCAATTGATGTCACGTTAGTAGGTACAAGTCTATACCTAGGTACTGAGGACGTTGTCGATTAAGAATGGGGTATGGCATTATCTACCCTTTAAATTTTCCTATTTTGTTAGTTTTAGTAATGTCCAACACAATTTTTAGAGATTCTTTAGTTTATAAAGAAAATAATAAGTTCATATAAAATTACAAAAAAAAATTAGGAAAATTAAAAATACACATCAAGGTATTTGACTACCTTAATTAATACAAACTTTTATAGACTTGCTCACGTACTTTACTTTTTTTTTTTCTAATGCGAAAGAAGGCGATGCATGACGTTACTCCTGAAAATGAACAATGTTTATCTTATGTTAATTTGCTATGACTTAATCAAACGTGAACGGTATTTTTCTCAAAGGAGCTTGAGGAATGTTTTGACTGACGATATGCAAGTAGGTACGCTACACGCGCCATCTCTAGTATATTGTAAATAAGCTAACACACAGCGCCTAAAGCGAGATGCGCACGGTAAATAAGTATAACGGTGCTTTTACAACCCGCGCGGCACCGACCGGTGCGCGCCTACATCTGACGCGCCTCGGAACATTGCCAATTCTCACTGCTCAATAGCCTTTACATCGGAATTTCTCACAGGTACGACTGTCTTCCTCGCCATAAATAGATTTGCTATTCATTACCTCGACATAAACATATGAAATAAACAATTTCATTGCCGACTAACTGGTCTGCTTCATTGCCGCCGAGAGATTAAGTCTCTACTTGAGCACTCTCCTGTAACTATTAAAAAGGCATTTTACGTATGATTGCCAATATAAAGAAACGAATACGGCGTGTTGATTGATAAGGCTGACCTCCGATTTTTTTTAATCCACGCCTTGTCATTGAAAATGATGCAAGATATTTGCGAGTAGATGTTTAAAAGCGATTAAATTGCCTTATCGCGTTAATAGCCCTTGGAGGCCTAAAAAGGGGCATATAAATTAAAATACCGAGTAATTCAAGTATGTAATTCAATGTTTATTAGAACATCATGATTTAGGTGAAAAGAAAACATAATAAAAATTACTTCATTAAAAATAACATCGTGTCAAAGGCTAATGTTCTATGAAATCTAAGCTGTGTAACGACTCAGGTTATTAATACACATATTACTGTCTAAAAGTAAAACTTTCAAGCAAGATATGCAATGAATAAAACTTTTCAATAGTTTTGTGTGTTATTTTGTGAAGTGACAATGATAAAAATATCTAAAAAATATGATGCTAGAATGTGCTACATTTAATACAAGTACTTCGTCCAACAATACAAATAAGACTAAAGTTAAGAGGGTAGCGGAACATGATTAAACGCGACCGTCCAATGGGATCACCTGAGTGGATCGGATCACCCAGGTGATTATATTGCACGAATATGTCCAGTGAGATCACCCAGGTGATCCTATTGGACGCCATGTCCAGCTCGATCCCCTGGGTGATTTTAGTGGACATATGTATATCCAGTAGGATCCCCCCGAGATCAAAGATTTAGGGATTTTTGATCTCTGGGGTATCCTACTGGATATACATATGTCCACTAAAATCACCCAGGGGATCGAGCTGGACATGGCGTCCAATAGGATCATCTAGGTGATCTCATTGGATATATTCGTTCAATATAATCACCTGGGTGATCCGATCCACTCAGGTGATCCTATTGGACGTCGCGTGATTAAAAGTTAACATTTGTTACCTTTGTACATTATGTTAGTAACACGTAACAGTTCATACTGCATTTGTTATAAATTTATCTATTTATGTCATTTTCATCTCTTAATTCTAACTTGCATCAAAACACGACGTGCCGATCAAATATTACGTGTATTACAGGCTTATATAAATAGGTTCTCAAACTTTGTATCTACGCAAAACGTAACACGAGTTCCATGATTCGGATGTGAGAACTCACGGTCTCCCGATTACTCGGATAATTCATTTATAAGAAATTCGTCAAAAATACATTAGAGTTCTGAACACGCAAGCAAACATGATGAAAATTTATTTTAGCCCATGATTCTTACAAATACACCGAAGTGAGTAAATATTTAAAACATGAAAAAAGCTTCGAACACAAGATGTATTAATGGTTTCTACCATCTTCATAACATGCACACTTAATTTTATCAAAATAGATAATCCGTAACATATCATCCCGCAGCAATTCACACTGGGAACGCGATTAAATCAATATAAAAATTAAAGAAAACAAGACAATTATGTTTGTGTCTAAATGGATAATGTATATTTAAATTCTATTATCCTAACTACAAAAAATAAAATATATACTTAATATGTTACATTAAAAATCATTTAAAATAATAGCGATATAACACTAAAATTACGATTTACCTAATATCTTAGAAAATAACTAGAATATAATGATAACAACGTAAACGTAGCTCAAGAACTCTAGAGAGGTTCGTGAGCCCTTAACAAAATGTGTTAATTGTATAAACGTCTATTGGTGTACGAATTTTACTTAGTCTATTCAATTCCTATTACTATAGTGACACACATTAGTGAACCGCGGTGGCGGTTTTATGGACTTTTAAGCACTAAGGCCCTGGAGAGCAAGTGGCCCTCCATGCTCGGGAACGTGCGGGCCGAACTAACCGGTAGGACAGCCGAGCATGCTCAACATACAATCACAAAATACATGAACCGTCGTTACTTGTTGATAATTCCCAGCACTTCATTTGCTGCTAGCAGCCTTGTCGTTATCTCCTTCTGGCGGCAAATTCTGAAATAAGAGAATATGTAATGATTAATTCGGGTGCCCTTTGTGTAGCATAATATTGATTGACCTAAAATCTTTTGGCCGAAAATTTTTGGCATAACGTTGAACAGTCGACTACAAAGAGAAAGATACAACCAAAGTTACAAAAATATGTATACACGACTTTATTGCCTTAACATTAAGGTCGTGTATACATATTTTTGTAACTTTGGCTGTACCGATCTCTTTGTAGTCGACTGAATATCATACCTGACATTACGCATAATCTTTTTTTTTTCATAACTTGTTCATCGTCCTAATTATTATTGATCCTAATATTAAATAGACGAAAATCTAAATGGCTATACCAAATAATAATTAGCCATACAGATAATAATCTGGCATAAAGCACCCCTCTTCCACGTGGTCTTGTCTGTTCTAACCCTAGAGTGTATATAAAAGCTCGCGGAGTCAGAAACTCGCGAAGGACGTGTTGAGTTGAGCGGGCGCACAAGGCCGAAGCGCAGCGAGGACTGGTGGCGATCTCCATAACGAAGCGTAGGTCGAGTGCGCCTGTGAAACGAAGAACTGACGAAGCGAGTTTCTGGCCAGAGCCCGGGTGGACGGTGATTGACTGATTTCCAGAAACTCCTAAGCATTTTAGTCGAAATAGGCTTGTGTCCTAAATTTTGTTACGATGCCATTTGAACCAGTTTTTGGAGAGGAACAAATGTTTGTATGGGAGCAACTACCAGTAAAGAACATAAATGAAACCCAAAACATTGTGACAAAGATTAACCTCGCTGGCGGTATCCCAAACGCTTCATACTGATTAACTCAAAAGTCTGACGTCACACTTTTCTATTTGAACTAATCATCGTAGAGAAAATTAAGTAAATTGCTGTTTTGGTCGCGAAATACTGCGTTTAGGTCCGTAGTTGTCATATAATTTTGTTTCTATAAAAGCGTAAGGATTCTATTGATTGGTAGCTTTAAATTTACACTTGAACAATAAAAAAATGCATTTTTTTCTAAACTTTCAAGGTTCATATCTTTTTATGATATTAATTATATTATTTAATTTATACTTTATGACAATAATTTGATGGTTTACTATCCATTTAGCAACAATTTGTTATCAATTTTAAATGAGTCATCATGCCTATTATCCAAGAACGACTTTTTCGCTTTTCCTAGTCTGTAGGTAATAGTTATTTACGATACAAGTGCAGAAAATAGGAAATTACCTATTCGCACGTGTATCGTACAACGTTTTACAGTACATATGGCTCTTTAAAGTTTCAACATATGCACGGAAAGTGCTCATTTCCGCACTAGTGCGGGAAAGTAACACCATGTGTACTGTAAAAGTTGTTTTGAACTTCCCTGTGCTCCTGGTAACCTTGGGCCTATCAGTGTTCGTTGGGAAGTTGTATAAATTCTTCCTAACATCTTATCTTATCTTATCTAGTTGAGGGCCCTTTCGGATACACTTCGACCCAGTGGGATCTTTTGTGCATTTGCCCTCCCCTTTATAGCTACTCCCAAGCTCGCTCCATCATTTCCACAAAGCGGATGATGCAGCTCAGTGGGAGCACTCTGAATTCCTTTGGTTGCGGGTAGCCGTTACCAAAGAGATTCATTCTTTGTCTGGCAAGGGCATGACATTCACACAGTACACAGTAAGTGTTCCATAGTCTCATCCTCCTCGCCACACATTATACAGTCTGTACTGTTTGATAGTCCCATCTTGGCCAAGAGATCCTTGACGCCGAAGTGACCTTTGAACACCCCAGATATAATCCTGAGTTGCTTCCTGCTGGATTTCCAGAGTTTTTTGGTCCAGCCCGAGTCCACTCCTTCTATGAAGAGCTTTGAGTGCCTTAAACCCGCCTCATTCCCCCACTCGTGTGCTGGTGTTTGGTTTTGGCGTAGGCTTTAAAGGCCGATATTATGGTTCCCTGTGAGAGTCCCACAAACGGTTCTGGACCTACAAAGTGATTTGTAGACCCCCTTCTTGCAAGCTCATCTGCTCTTTCGTTGCCGATGAAGCCCTCGTGCCCTGGTATCCAAACAAGTTGCACCTTATTGTGCTTTCCAAGCTTGTTCAGTGCTTGGACGCCATTATAGACTAGTCTAGACTCCACTCTCGGTGAGCGCTTTAAGGGCCGCTTGACTGTCACTGAGTATATAGATAGTCTGCCCTCTGGTTTGCCTGTCTATATTCTCCTGTACACAGGCAATTATGGCATATGTCTCCGCCTGGAAGACGGTTGCCAAACTACCCATGCTTACACTACTACTATAGTCATTTGCATAAATGCCTGCTCCCGTACCGGATTCCATTTTTGATTCGTCCGTGTACCATATGCTGTCTTCGATACCATCCCTTGGTGGTTCTAGACTTTCGGCCCATTCAACCCTGGATGGAACTTTTGTTGTGAAGTTCCTGTGGAATACATACTTGGGGAGCATTTTGTCGCACCCCATGTTTGTTATTCTGTCTAGGAAACCGTTAGTCTCCATGTTTGTATGCATGTCTTCGGCTTGCTATCACTCCACAGTCCAAGAGTTCCTAACATACATTATTATTTCAAATACGTATAGCGACGGCAGTGTTAGAATATTTGTTTCCTTGAAGTTCTCTTATTTCTATGAATTCTCTATATTACGTAATGTTTAGTTTATTACATTTATTTGATGGTTTACTATCCATTTAGCAACACTACGTTATCAATTTTAACATGAGGAAACTACCCAATTGTATATAAAATTCCTATTATTCGCAGGTAGGTTCGTTGGTCACCTTGTATCCCTCAGAGCGGAATCGACTTTATGGCGAGTCGTAGATGCTTATCTCCCAATTCAGGAAACATATTTATTTATTTATTGGAAAACCAACAGCTCACAAAACAGGTTAACATCAGGTATAAACAACAGAGGCCAATTATAGGTAATCAGAGATAGAATTATGATTCGTACTTCAAACAACATTAGTGGTGTTAATAATTAGCAGATCTAATAAATAAATAAATAATAATAAATGTAAAATTATGCACATGTAATATTCGATATTTCGATCTTCGACGCAATAAATATTATGCATAACAATAATTCTAATCGATATTATGCGTAACGATTTCGGCGAAAAAATATTTTTCTCAAACATGCAATGAAATGTCGTCCTTACGTGCGTTATAACAGGCTCAAAGTATCACGTTTCGGGCGGAATAACTCGAGAGCACTGTAAAGGAATTTCATACAAAATTGAAGGCCTAGGCCGGGAAGTATTTTTTTTTTTAATTTTAATGTTAACATGGCGTCTGTGTTCATCAACAGGCTAAACAGCTGAATTCAATTTTATTATTTTTTCTAGTGGCTGAATGGTTATCGGACCAAAAATATCCGCCTTAATGCCTATTACACACGAACCTTTATTAAGAATACAAATCTGTATGATTCAGTGTGTTTGATGAATAAATTAAAAAAAAAATCTATACGTAAGTCACCAGAGGCCATAGACAATATTTAAAATCCTCTGCATTTATTTTATACATTATAGAAATTAAGATTCTTATTATCAGGTCATGTATAATGGCCCTAATAGGGTCTATTCGAACGCTACACACGCGAAGCACGGGCGACTTTCGTAAAAAAAAACATTAAGAATGGAGGAATTGGAGGGAAAATTAATGTACTATCTTAAGTGGTGCATTGTTTTATTTCATTGCATATGTTTGAGAAAAGCACTATACATGCCTCGCCGTGAAAAGGCTTGCCGGCTTCGTATCACTATCCGGCCTCCCTACGGTCGGCCGTCTATACCTACTCACCCGGCAAGCCCTTCTTTCCCGGCGTCTCCAGTAATGTACTAATATATACAAGAATTTTTAGGCTAAAAGTAACTAGGCGAAAAATTGTTATGCGGCAAGAAAATAGGACAATAAAAAATTATGCCACCCGATATAGACCCCCTCCATGCCATGTCATATGCCATCTGTTTGTCGATGGCATATGACATGGCATGGATTTTAAAAAGGCTACGGCCAATCTGGGCGAAGGCTGACGGGCGAATGCAACACGCACGTTATTTGTGTTTTATGAGGGTGACAAGATGTCAATCAATTTCCACCAAGACATTGATTTAGACTGGCATGGCTTCCATGGCGTTTGAAATTAATGAATTAATCGGTTCCATATTGGATGGACACATATCGTCACCGTTGAACACTTTGTCCCACGAGTGCCGTCTATGAGTCCCATGAGTGGTTTCATTTTCATGGCAGGGTTATTTTAAATTAAATAACCGTGTTGGCAAGACCAGCCCACTGCACGAAAGAGGGCAAGTCGCGTGCAGCCAGCTCGGCGGCCAGTTACATTGAGTTACAATATACAGGGTGGAAAGTCGAGATGGGGCAATAAGGGTAGCTACTAGATCCCTTGCTGCTACGCGAAAATGCTTTCAGGAGACCTTTACTAACTTTTTAAGTGACATTCACAAATTTGTGATAAAATGTACAGACAGCGAGAAAATCGAAATATTTGAGTATTTTTTTTAATGCCAATCGGTTCCATTTCTATCAAGGATTAAAATACTCTGTGAGGCCAACTAAGGTTCGAGTACTAGAAAACCCAGAAATCAAAGTTTTTTTTTCCATACAGTTCATAGGGTAATTAATAACAAAGTGAAATTTTCTTTAGCCTAAACATCATTAAATTGTATGGAGACAACTACAATTATGATATTAGACATTTCTTTTCATAAGAAAAATTGGTAATAATCACATAATCAATCATCGAGGTAGGACGAAATTTGTACGGGACCCTCGGTGGGCGAGTCCGACTCGCACTCGTACGGTTTTTTACAATAATACCGATTTTTCTCATTTCTAATATCCTATTTGCAATAGTCTCCATACAATTTAAGGATCTTTAAGCTAAAGAAAATTTCACTGTCTAATTAATTTAATTACCATTGCCATTTCATGGTTTTGAATAATTAATTTCGTTAGTATAAATGACAGATTGTCATGGAACAGAAACCTAAGGAGTCAGTATTAGTATTTTTTATGGAGTCATAGTTACGTAAATTATGGTTTTCTATTTAAGATTCCCAAGAAATCCTTAGCGACGTGCAATACTTTGCCAGAGTTAAGATAGGAGACATCGACGACGAAGTCGTGTGTTTATTTTCATGTTTTATATAAATCTTGTAAAAATAAAGATAAATTGATTTTCTGATTATAAGTCATAATTATGTGTCGCAACAGAACTAGTATTTCATACACCTACACCACGCTAAAATTATCTACATACCTAGTTCACTAATCACTAATCGTGCGTAGAACTTTTTAAGCACTTTATTGTCAGCTCCACTTGTACAGTCAGCATGATAAACATGTATACGTTCTATGACCTTATTACTTAGATATAAGAGCGAGAAGTGTATACATGTTTATGATGCTGACTGTACGTAATGCCCACAGAATAATGTTTTCACTTCTCATGCTCGAAAAGTGTGTCATATTAGGCTTAATAAGCGGGGCTAAAGTAGTACATTTAGCCTCTAGGGAAAATATGTATACATATTTGAGATTTTTAACAGATTCAATTTGATCAATAAAAACATTTCAATATATTAAATCCACCAATCACAACTCTTTCAAAAAACATTTCTCTTTGCTATCAACCAACCAGAATACAGCTACATATTAAAATCGACCAATCAAACATCAGGTGTTTTTTAGTCCCTAATTCCAAATCATTTAAATCCACCAATCACAACTCTTTCAAAAAACATTTCTCTTTGCTATCAACCAACCAGAATACACACACACACATCAGGTGTTTTTTATTCCCTAATTCCTAATCATTAAAAAAGAAAACTGCTCTGACCGTTAATAGCGCGTCCAAACGCTAAATTGAACAATCTCTTCGCAGTGAAATTTGTTATTGATTGTGGATGGATAATCTATGTTTTACTATTTTCTCGCAGTCGAAGTGAAAAGTAGAGTGTATAACTCAGGTCTAAAAGCCATATTATCCATCTCGTGGTAATATGGCTTAATTTAGCCCCTTGTCATACAATCTACTATTTAACCGTCTACAAAAAAAGAAGGATCTCTCAGTTTGACCCGTATGTTCCAATTGAATTGCAATTTGGCACATTTGTGCCAAAAAAAAAATCTTGAAAGTATTTACTTACAAGAATTTTTATTTCCACAACATTAAATTTCAAAATCGATGCTATTTTCGTAATTAACATCCCAAAAAACCTTAAAACCTATATTGATATTTAGACATTTCAACCCCATCGCACCCCAACACGGGAGATGGTATTTCAAGTCCGCCACGTTGGATTTTAAAATCGTTTTTGTTTTCGTAATCAGCGACCCGATAAACCATAGAAACAATACCCATGTTGATTTTCAGGCTTTGTCACCACATTTCCCCCTTTCAGGTTGAATTTTCAAAAAACCTGAAACACGTGTTACGTGGTGCATTTATCGTTAGGAATACTCCTGTGAAGTTTCAAGTGAAATAGTCTAACTAATCTTGTTTCCCCGTACAAACTTTGGAACCCCATTTCACCACCTTAGGGGGTGAATTTTCAAAAATCCTCTCTGAGTGCACCCCTAGGCACCTTATAAGGAACCTATGTGCCAAATTTGTAATTTCTAGAACCAGCGTTTTGGGCTGTGCGTTGATATCGTCAGTCAGTCAATCAGTTTCTCCTTTTATATATTTAGAAGATGGCAATAAACTAAGACATTTTTAATCTGTTTGATTCTTATTTGCTAATATAGCGCTTATAGCCAACTAAGTTCTCTTTTAATGCAGGTGATAAGTAAATGCTATTAGCAACTGCTGAAATATAGCTAGTTGTTATTTTGGGGCACATTTCTTGACATTTTTGTTCAGCATTGTGAGTCTATTTACTTTATTTATTATGTTACATCAATGTATAGAGCCGACGTCCCCTAGCATAAGTATGCGCATGTCACCTACTCTAGTGGGACTACCTTTGCATAGTCTCTGGCGGGGGCCAGTACTGATATTCCAAGATGGTGGCTTGATGGAAGACGTCAACAAAAATGTTGTAGGTGACCAGTATATACGTAGTCGAACGAGGCAGCGAAGCGAACGAAGTTATAGAACTTCGTTCTTTTCGCTTCATAGCATAGGCTTCAGCTTGGGCCGAAAATCGTTCGTATGTCCGGTGTTTGTCACGCTGTAACGATGTCACGCTGTCACGCTTTCCAGCTGTTCTCATCTACAGGTCGCATTTCATAACCGATTCTCGTGAAATTTTATGAGTAGGTTCGTTAATCATATAGATTTTTTTTGTCGAGCACTTTTGCGGAATTAAAAATATATATATATTTTAAAAGACTGCTCGCGAGTTATACAGTACAGGTACAGCCGCTAGTAATAGTAAGTGAGTGGTTTGTTAGGGGCCAGTTACCGTGTCGGCGAGGCCGGCCCACTGCACGAACCGTCAGCAGCACGACCTGCAGCACGCTTCGGCCGACCCGGCCTCTTCTGCACGCTCTGTTGACAAACAGTTACCGTGTCGGCGAGGCCGGCCCACTGCACGAACCGTCAGCAGCACCATCTGCAGCATGCTTGGGCCCGACCCGGCCTCTTCTGCACGCTCTGTTGACAAACAGTTACCGTGTCGGCGAGGCCGGCCCACTGCACGAACCGTCAGCAGCACCATCTGCAGCATGCTTGGGCCCGACCCGGCCTCTTCTGCACGCTCTGTTGACAAACAGTTACCGTGTCGGCGAGGCCGGCCCACTGCACGAACCGTCAGCAGCACCATCTGCAGCACGCTTGGGCCCGACCCGGCCTCTTCTGCACGCTTTGTTGACAAACAGTTACCGTGTCGGCGAGGCCGGCCCACTGCACGAACCGTCAGCAGCACCATCTGCAGCACGCTTCGGCCCGACCCGGCCTCTTCTGCACGCTCTATTGACAAACAGTTACCGTGTCGGCGAGGCCGGCCCACTGCACGAACCGTCAGCAGCACCACCTGCAGCACGCTTCGACCCGACCCGGCCTCTTCTGCACGCTCTATTGACAAACAGTTACCGTGTCGGCGAGGCCGGCCCACTGCACGAACCGTCAGCAGCACCACTTGCAGCACGCTTCGGCCCGACCCGGCCTCTTCTGCACGCTCTATTGACAAACAGTTACCGTGTCGGCGAGGCCGGCCCACTGCACGAACCGTCATCAGCACCACCTGCAGCACGCTTCGGCCCGACCCGGCCTCTTCTGCACGTTCTATTGACAAACAGTTACCGTGTCGGCGAGGCCGGCCCACTGCACGAACCGTCAGCAGCACCACCTGCAGCACGCGCCGGCCCGACCCGGCCTCTTCTGCACGCTCTGTTGACAAGTAGTTACCGTGTCGGCGAGGCCGGCCCACTGCACGAAGGAGCAGAGGGCGCGCGCCGGCAACTCGGCGGCCAGCGCCTTCACACGCAGGTTGCGGTCGTCCGTCAGCAGCACCACCTGCAGCACGCTTCGGCCCGACCCGGCCTCTTCTGCACGTTCTATTGACAAACAGTTACCGTGTCGGCGAGGCCGGCCCACTGCACGAACCGTCAGCAGCACCACCTGCAGCACGCGCCGGCCCGACCCGGCCTCTTCTGCACGCTCTGTTGACAAGTAGTTACCGTGTCGGCGAGGCCGGCCCACTGCACGAAGGAGCAGAGGGCGCGCGCCGGCAACTCGGCGGCCAGCGCCTTCACACGCAGGTTGCGGTCGTCCGTCAGCAGCACCACCTGCAGCACGCTTCGGCCCGACCCGGCCTCTTCTGCACGCTCTGTTGACAAAGATAAATTTACTTTAACAAGTGAAATCAAAATAATTTTCAAAAAACCCGACTGCTTTTTACAAATATTATAGCCTATGTCTCTCCCACGATTAAGAGGAATCCAACGACACCTCATGTGTCGAAATCCGTCAAACGGTTTAGGCTGTAGGGCGTGCCAAAGAATAAGACATAGGTACACACATACATACATAGATACACACATACACACATGCATACGCTCGAAAAATATAACCAAGGAGGGTTAAAACAATGTTGTAACCGACTTCAAATCAGTACACAAAACGCTTGAAGTGTATCTCTAAAATTTGAAGAGTTCCCTCGATTTCTCCAGGATCCCATCATCAGATCCTGACATGATGACTACGGGACCACCTGGGAAGGATATCCTTTCAAACTAAAAAAGAATATTCCAAATCGGACGAATTAAGGACTTCCTCCTTTTTTGAAGGCGGTTAAAAAACATTTTTAATACAGTTGCTCAAAAAGTGGTACTTTACAGCTGTTTAGCGTGCGGAAAGTTGGTTTTCGCGAACTAGTGCTTTTCACTTTTCCTTGCACAAATTGTACCATTAATTGTTATGTCAATAAAAAATAAATAAGATAGAACTGTATTAAAAAAAAAAACTTTTTTTGAACAACTTTATTATTTTTCAACTATATTACAATGATGTTACAGAATTAATAATATAAAAGTTTTGAATTCCTTACTTGTTGTTATTCTTATTTTTTCGCAACTGTATAAAAAAAACGTCGTTCGATACACGTGCGGAAATGTCATTTTTCACTCGTCCCGAGTCTCGATATCTCGATACTCGTGACGTAATGACATACTTTCCGCACTAGCATCGAAATGTACTATATTAACACATTCACTGCTAACTAATACGTACGTAACGCTAAAGATGCCGTGGTTTTTCCGCTAGTAGAGGAAAAGAAAGCGCCTACGAACAGAGCACCTGCTAGGCGTGTTCTTGGCAGTGAATTTCTTAATATCAAAGGTATTTTATCACCCGACTGCCGAAGGAAAGGAGGGTTATGTTTTTTGAGCGTATGTATGTATGTATGTATGTGTGTATGTCTTATTCTGTGGCACGCCCTGCAGCCTAAACCGTTTGACGGATTTCGACATATGAGGTGTCGTTGGATTCCTCTTAATCATGGGAGTGACATAGGCTTAATTTGCAACCGTCATCATAAGCTTATACACGACCACTACTATCGCGAAGCTTACGAACAGTTCATTTCAGATTTGGGCCTTCACATGAACCTTACAAACCTTATCCTTATTCTATTGACACTAGAGTCGTGTGCAGATTATTTAGAGCACTTTGTCCTCGTAGCCATTTCTGCTGCTAATTGCCCTAAATTATTCCACAAAGCCGTCGGAACGCAACAATACCTTCAATAAAACATACTCTGGATCTCTCTTCCGAAACATCATACTGCCAAAAATAAACACGACAACAATCATAACGAGATAGGTAAATCAATAAAACCGATCGATTGAAATCTATGAATTTTTTGCTATGAGCAAACGCGAGCTAGCTGTTTTTACTGATCAATAATTGATCGCGGCCAGGATAACTCGTATAACGACCAAATGGTCATTGACGCCAATCAACATCAATCAAATCTATAAAAGTATTTTTGAAACATTTCTCGTGTTATAATATTTGGGTCGTTCTTCTTTTTTACCGACAATGATCCGAGGTTTTTCTGTTTTTTTGATTTTTTAACTATCGAAAATTGTGGTTTTGAAGTGCGATTTAAAAAAAAATGCATAGGTTTCTTCATTAGAACTAATTAAAGTTTCCTTTCTGGCCAATATAAATATTTATTTACGGTTGGTTTCTAAAAAAAAACATGTGACAAAGTGGACTCTTTCAGTGGGGACAACATTTTGGTTTACCACTCTGTCACGGCATTCTACGAAAAAAAAAGACATTTAAAAAAAATTTAGTTAGAGAAAGTGAAATATTAAATATCACTAATTAATAAAATAATATGGACGTTCATTCGAACATTATAAAACCGTAAACATCATTACTCAAATGAGATGCCGTAATAAGACGAAGGACAGGCTATTGTCGGTCGAAAAGAAGAACGACCCATTTATGTTTCCTCTTAAAAATCACAAAACATCATTTTTTTCAGTTAATATACATTCAGTTAATTGTTTCCTTGACGTAGGCGTCAGTAAAGTCCAAATACACAGTTCGCTATGGGGCAAAGATATAAACATCTTTGTGTTTTGCCGACCGCGTTTTCATTGATGGGAAAAAAATGTTTTGGTTATTTTGAAATCAAGTTTTTAAGATATTTAGATAGAGTTAATATTACAAATAGTTTTTTATACTCACATACTCTTTTTCTATAGAGCTCCCAACTCAACAGAAAAAAATATTTCACAACTGTTTAGACAACTAAAATAGATTCGATCAATCACGTAGCGCCTTCACTGAACTATTTATAATAAATTTGACCAATGGCACGTCACGTTGGCTTCATTACAAAAAACATCAACGACGTTGAGCCGGGCCTCTGACTTGCACTTCGTTTCAGCAGGGCTTAGATTTTCATTAGATACCAAGTTTTTTTCATTATTTCTGTTGACCCTGGCTCGTGGCGACGCGCAGGCCGGGGCGCGCGCCGTCCAGCCACGCCAGCGCCGCGTCCGCGGGCCCGCCCACCACGCGCGCGCACTTGCGCAGGCACTCTGGCTTGGTTTAGGTACGTACCGGGTTCGCTGGCAATGTTGGCGTGCAGGTTGAGCGCGGTGGCGAGCACGCGGTCGTCGTTGGTGGCGCGCTGGTCGCGCTCGGAGAAGGCGCGCGACGCGAGCAGCGAGCCCTGGCTCGTGGCGAAGCGCAGGCCGGGGCGCGCGCCGCCCAGCCACGCCAGCGCCGCGTCCGCGGGCCCGCCCACGCGCGCGCACTTGCGCAGGCCCTCTAGCTCCGTCAGCACTGCACAGAACAAACGCAACTTCTTACCTTTGCACTATTAAGGGCCACTTCTTACCTTTGCACATTTTTCAGACTCTTTAATGTTAAATTAACTAATTGTGTTTTATTACAAAATTATCGCAAACGAATAAGAGTATGTTCAACAAATATTTTACATTTGATGGACGTCACTTAGCAAGTGTAACTAGTAGCGTCTGCTTATACCAATGCGAGTATGTATCTTACAACATGCACGCAAGACCATTTAAGTCTAACGGCCGTATTCATAAACGTTCCACAAGCCTATTTTAACTAAAATGGCGTTAAAATTCGTTTGTCCTTATTTGTCACTTGGATATTTGTGTTCGTAAGAAAGGGGCAAAGCACATTTTATTTAGCAGATGCATTTTATGTTTTATGAATAAGGGGGTAAATGTTTATTTGGTCTTGTGTTAAGATCTCTCTTAATTTTAGGCTTTAAATTCTAGGCTTGAACGATTCAACTATAGCTTTATATAATAGGTACTTAAACCTTATTTTTTACTCTACTCTTAGATCTTTCTGTCTTAGTTATAAAACAGCTTGTAAACTACATTGGTGGGACCGCAGAGGAAGAGGAATGCCGGTATTACGGTGCGCCGCTTTCCCTATCCTCTGTGGTCGGTGGCGGAACCACAGACCTGATCCGCCACCGGGTGCTGGAATTTCCCGCACCCATGATCTCCTCGTAGCGGACTCAAGGGGGTCCGCTACTGAACTGGTGGAGATCGAGGAGGCAGGCGCGCCGAAACATCTGGCGTGCCTCTCGTGAAGGGCCCTCGGGCATCCGCGAAGGAGCCGCTTGTGGGCGCGCAATGCGGATGTGTGCGCAAGCGTTCCCGTAACCTCGCCACAAGGCGGCGTGGCGGCAAGTGTGGAGGTGTTTAGTGGGTACACCGTGGGTCTCATTAGCCCATATGGGAGTCCCACATAACCACTCGGGTCACCCCCTGCACCCGGGTGGTATGCGTAACGCATTTCCCCCCAAAACAAAAAAAAGGTCTGTTTTATAACAATCCTGAAAAGATTCCTGTTTATAAAAAAAATGGTTTTCGATAAAATGGAAATTCTGCAAAACATACCATCAATGAAAGACTTGTCGGTAAAACAAAGGTAAAACCTGTTCTATGGAAGGAAATATGGGCCTTGTTGACTGAATCAAATAAATAAAGAAGCCTCATTAGTCTCCTGAGATCGGATACCAAAAAACGACAACGGCATTTGAATCAAGCGGTTCAAATATTTGTTTAGGGTTTATACCCTTGTTTTAGGGACAAAAGTATGATCCAATGTACAGCCTTGGCTAAAAGTATTGAGCACCCCACGTTTTCCTTTGTAACTTATGGATAAAGTATTATTTTTCAATTTCATAAATACACGAAGACGTAAAATATAATAAGTGTTTGAACATGTGCAAATCATTAATACATATCATTTTGAAATTGCTATTTGCGTGTAAAAACTGAAGCTAGAAAAAGTCGGGTTTTACATTAAAGGTTTACTTGTATATTTTTTTCACAGAATTTCCCTTAACGTCAATAAATATGACGATTTTTTTCCGATAGATACACAACTTTCTATTATAAAATATATAAATGCACCTTTTAAAGTTTGACTTTTGTATGAAAAACGCATGGGTGCTCGCTCAATACTTTTGACCAAGGTTGTATGTTTCGCAGGATTTTCAATTTATCGAAAACAGAATAGAGATTGTTTTATAGAACCGGTAAATTTTGAGGATAGTTATAAAACAAACCTAACCTAGCCTAACGGATTCTACTTCTACATCTTGACCTTTTAGTTGTACCTGTAAATTTACGAGGAGATGAAAATTCTACGAAACATATATTCGTTGAAACGTTTGTCGGTGAAATAAGGGGATCCCATTCCATTCCAACCATTTTGTCCTTTCTGTAGGACCTGGGGCTCGGGAAGATACGAGTTAAAAAAAAACGTTTTAAATATTGAAGGTGAGTCAAATATTGTAGAACATATTACAAGTAAATTACGACACTAAAGTTTCCAAGTATTTACATAGATAGATAACGATCGTATTATATCATCCTAAGCTCACGAACAAATTTAAGATGCGGCTAACAATGACGCTCGATACGCAAAACGAGTTAAGACCAATGGCAACAAGCTTCGCGCGAACTATGGGAACAAGGAACTACTTTAATGTGCACTTAAATTCTCTTTGTTATAAAATACACTTCGTTAATACGTAATGCAATAAAAAGTTGACTTACGGTAGTAATTTCAGTTATAGTTTTTTTTTATATTTGTATTGAAGGACTTTTCTGTTGGTATTGCAGCTGAAAATACACGGCATATTTTACGATCCCGATAACGCCGGCCTAATGTTGTGTGTGTATGTGTGTGTACTTTAGCGTATTCAAATCATACACATTCTGGCGGAACAACTTAAGTTCCGTTGGTGCAAGCTCGGTATGAGGATTATGTCCTATAATATAACTCGTATGAATAAGATAAATTGTCTGTAACTAACACTAAAGTTTAATCTTTTCACGTGTGACGTGTTTTATCGAGTGAGAATAACGACACCCGTGGGAATAAATTAAATTAACGGGCCCGTTACATGTCTAGTATCGACTGTACTCGTTTTTGCGTATCCTATAAATTTTACTATTTTAGAGTTGGTCCGTGTCGTATTTCGTCTAAATACCGCGCCGCCGCAGTCAGGCAATGAGCACTAATTAAAAACCAGAGCGGCGTCTGGCAACAGTATATTGGCGACGAATCGCATTTATATAGCCTTGTCTGCATGCGTTTACCGTTCAACAGATCTCACCCTGTTTGACGTGCATAACGCTTTATTATAATGAAACTTTTTCCCAAGAAAGAGCTTTCAATATTTTTAGTTCCATGCAATGCAATATATTATTCTATCCTAGGAGCCAGAAGACCGACAGTTCCTCTGAAAAATGGTTTCATGACCAAAAAGGAGTCATTCATCAATCATTGCAATTACTGGCTTTTTATTATACTGCAAGAATAATGGTGGGTTTAGCCCAAACGTACTTTTTGCAGACTTGCATTTACGGTTAATTTTCCGCGACGTAATGCTCGTTCGTTCGATTAGTCTAAACCCCCATTAGGAGCACGCATACACAATACACTTGCTTCCCAATGCTTTGGCTGGCGCGCACATCCTAACTACATTGTAAACAACAGCCTACGCAAAAGCAAATCGGTCAGTCTTTCTTATAATTTTGATCAGGAAAGACATGCGCAGATACACAAACCATATCTCTTGCAATTAGATAATTGGACGTAGATAAGTGCCTCCAAACCATGCGAAGTAAATTTTGAAATGAGAACCTCTAAGTAAACAAAATTTGTTCATTGCAGTTGTGAATTTAAGAGGAGTGTGCTTTCGTCTTACTGACAATGTCTCCCGGTAGCAGGAGACAATTGAGTCACGCTTGTTTGTAAAGTAAAGGGTAGTCACCAATAAGCGGCACGGCGAGCTGGTAAGGCATGTGCGGCGCGGCGAGCACGGCCTGCAGCAGCGGCAGGTGGTCGATGAAGCAGTTGGTGTCCGGCACGAGCCAGCGCGGCCGCACCTCCACCGCCGCGCTCGCGGAGCTCACGTTTGTAAAGTAAAGGGTAGTCACCAATAAGCGGCACGGCGAGCTGGTAAGGCATGTGCGGCGCGGCGAGCACGGCCTGCAGCAGCGGCAGGTGGTCGATGAAGCAGTTGGTGTCCGGCACGAGCCAGCGCGGCCGCACCTCCACCGCCGCGCTCGCGGAGCTCACGTTTGTAAAGTAAAGGGTAGTCACCAATAAGCGGCACGGCGAGCTGGTAAGGCATGTGCGGCGCGGCGAGCACGGCCTGCAGCAGCGGCAGGTGGTCGATGAAGCAGTTGGTGTCCGGCACGAGCCAGCGCGGCCGCACCTCCACCGCCGCGCTCGCGGAGCTCACGTTTGTAAAGTAAAGGGTAGTCACCAATAAGCGGCACGGCGAGCTGGTAAGGCATGTGCGGCGCGGCGAGCACGGCCTGCAGCAGCGGCAGGTGGTCGATGAAGCAGTTGGTGTCCGGCACGAGCCAGCGCGGCCGCACCTCCACCGCCGCGCTCGCGGAGCTCACGTTTGTAAAGTAAAGGGTAGTCACCAATAAGCGGCACGGCGAGCTGGTAAGGCATGTGCGGCGCGGCGAGCACGGCCTGCAGCAGCGGCAGGTGGTCGATGAAGCAGTTGGTGTCCGGCACGAGCCAGCGCGGCCGCACCTCCACCGCCGCGCTCGCGGAGCTCACGTTTGTAAAGTAAAGGGTAGTCACCAATAAGCGGCACGGCGAGCTGGTAAGGCATGTGCGGCGCGGCGAGCACGGCCTGCAGCAGCGGCAGGTGGTCGATGAAGCAGTTGGTGTCCGGCACGAGCCAGCGCGGCCGCACCTCCACCGCCGCGCTCGCGGAGCTCACGTTTGTAAAGTAAAGGGTAGTCACCAATAAGCGGCACGGCGAGCTGGTAAGGCATGTGCGGCGCGGCGAGCACGGCCTGCAGCAGCGGCAGGTGGTCGATGAAGCAGTTGGTGTCCGGCACGAGCCAGCGCGGCCGCACCTCCACCGCCGCGCTCGCGGAGCTCACGTTTGTAAAGTAAAGGGTAGTCACCAATAAGCGGCACGGCGAGCTGGTAAGGCATGTGCGGCGCGGCGAGCACGGCCTGCAGCAGCGGCAGGTGGTCGATGAAGCAGTTGGTGTCCGGCACGAGCCAGCGCGGCCGCACCTCCACCGCCGCGCTCGCGGAGCTCACGTTTGTAAAGTAAAGGGTAGTCACCAATAAGCGGCACGGCGAGCTGGTAAGGCATGTGCGGCGCGGCGAGCACGGCCTGCAGCAGCGGCAGGTGGTCGATGAAGCAGTTGGTGTCCGGCACGAGCCAGCGCGGCCGCACCTCCACCGCCGCGCTCGCGGAGCTCACGTTTGTAAAGTAAAGGGTAGTCACCAATAAGCGGCACGGCGAGCTGGTAAGGCATGTGCGGCGCGGCGAGCACGGCCTGCAGCAGCGGCAGGTGGTCGATGAAGCAGTTGGTGTCCGGCACGAGCCAGCGCGGCCGCACCTCCACCGCCGCGCTCGCGGAGCTCACGTTTGTAAAGTAAAGGGTAGTCACCAATAAGCGGCACGGCGAGCTGGTAAGGCATGTGCGGCGCGGCGAGCACGGCCTGCAGCAGCGGCAGGTGGTCGATGAAGCAGTTGGTGTCCGGCACGAGCCAGCGCGGCCGCACCTCCACCGCCGCGCTCGCGGAGCTCACGTTTGTAAAGTAAAGGGTAGTCACCAATAAGCGGCACGGCGAGCTGGTAAGGCATGTGCGGCGCGGCGAGCACGGCCTGCAGCAGCGGCAGGTGGTCGATGAAGCAGTTGGTGTCCGGCACGAGCCAGCGCGGCCGCACCTCCACCGCCGCGCTCGCGGAGCTCACGTTTGTAAAGTAAAGGGTAGTCACCAATAAGCGGCACGGCGAGCTGGTAAGGCATGTGCGGCGCGGCGAGCACGGCCTGCAGCAGCGGCAGGTGGTCGATGAAGCAGTTGGTGTCCGGCACGAGCCAGCGCGGCCGCACCTCCACCGCCGCGCTCGCGGAGCTCACGTTTGTAAAGTAAAGGGTAGTCACCAATAAGCGGCACGGCGAGCTGGTAAGGCATGTGCGGCGCGGCGAGCACGGCCTGCAGCAGCGGCAGGTGGTCGATGAAGCAGTTGGTGTCCGGCACGAGCCAGCGCGGCCGCACCTCCACCGCCGCGCTCGCGGAGCTCACGTTTGTAAAGTAAAGGGTAGTCACCAATAAGCGGCACGGCGAGCTGGTAAGGCATGTGCGGCGCGGCGAGCACGGCCTGCAGCAGCGGCAGGTGGTCGATGAAGCAGTTGGTGTCCGGCACGAGCCAGCGCGGCCGCACCTCCACCGCCGCGCTCGCGGAGCTCACGTTTGTAAAGTAAAGGGTAGTCACCAATAAGCGGCACGGCGAGCTGGTAAGGCATGTGCGGCGCGGCGAGCACGGCCTGCAGCAGCGGCAGGTGGTCGATGAAGCAGTTGGTGTCCGGCACGAGCCAGCGCGGCCGCACCTCCACCGCCGCGCTCGCGGAGCTCACGTTTGTAAAGTAAAGGGTAGTCACCAATAAGCGGCACGGCGAGCTGGTAAGGCATGTGCGGCGCGGCGAGCACGGCCTGCAGCAGCGGCAGGTGGTCGATGAAGCAGTTGGTGTCCGGCACGAGGCAGCGCGGCCGCACCTCCACCGCCGCGCTCGCGGAGCTCACGTTTGTAAAGTAAAGGGTAGTCACCAATAAGCGGCACGGCGAGCTGGTAAGGCATGTGCGGCGCGGCGAGCACGGCCTGCAGCAGCGGCAGGTGGTCGATGAAGCAGTTGGTGTCCGGCACGAGCCAGCGCGGCCGCACCTCCACCGCCGCGCTCGCGGAGCTCACGTTTGTAAAGTAAAGGGTAGTCACCAATAAGCGGCACGGCGAGCTGGTAAGGCATGTGCGGCGCGGCGAGCACGGCCTGCAGCAGCGGCAGGTGGTCGATGAAGCAGTTGGTGTCCGGCACGAGCCAGCGCGGCCGCACCTCCACCGCCGCGCTCGCGGAGCTCACGTTTGTAAAGTAAAGGGTAGTCACCAATAAGCGGCACGGCGAGCTGGTAAGGCATGTGCGGCGCGGCGAGCACGGCCTGCAGCAGCGGCAGGTGGTCGATGAAGCAGTTGGTGTCCGGCACGAGCCAGCGCGGCCGCACCTCCACCGCCGCGCTCGCGGAGCTCACGTTTGTAAAGTAAAGGGTAGTCACCAATAAGCGGCACGGCGAGCTGGTAAGGCATGTGCGGCGCGGCGAGCACGGCCTGCAGCAGCGGCAGGTGGTCGATGAAGCAGTTGGTGTCCGGCACGAGCCAGCGCGGCCGCACCTCCACCGCCGCGCTCGCGGAGCTCACGTTTGTAAAGTAAAGGGTAGTCACCAATAAGCGGCACGGCGAGCTGGTAAGGCATGTGCGGCGCGGCGAGCACGGCCTGCAGCAGCGGCAGGTGGTCGATGAAGCAGTTGGTGTCCGGCACGAGCCAGCGCGGCCGCACCTCCACCGCCGCGCTCGCGGAGCTCACGCGCAGGATCTCCTGCAGACCGGCAATAGGATTAACTCTTTGAGCGCCAACAATAGGGGTGTGCCCTAACATTTTTTTACGATGCCATTCGAACCAGTTTTTGGAGAGGAACAAATATTTGTATGGGAGCAACTACAATTAAAGAACATAAATACCCAAAAAATTGAGACACACATTGGCCTCGCTGGCGGCAGCCCAAAACGCTTCATACTGATTGACATAAAATTATGACGTCACAATCTGCTATTTGTAAAATCAAGTAAATTTCTGTTTTAGTCGCGAAATACTGTGTTCGGGTCCATAGTTTTCGTATAATTTTGTTTCTATAAAATTCTAACCTTTCAAGGTCCATATCTTGTTATGATTTTAATTATATTTTTTTATTTATACTGTATTAAATTGATGTTTTACCATCCATTTAGCAACACTACATTATCAGTTTTAGCATTAGTCTACACCCCTATTCTTATAAATAGTCAATCCATAATCATTTTGTGACGCGGTACTTTGCTGTGGGTAGAAGTGGGGTGAATATTCTTGAATAAAACGATTAATAATTACATTCACCTGTTGGCCTGTAGTCTACCTCTACCTACATGTTATTGTATTGTTTCTCTATGTAACTGCTTTGTTTGTGTGAGGTGAGCAATAAAGAGTATTTGTATTGTATTGTATTGTATTGTATTCACAAGATGTCGTGCCTATCTAGTTCTACCGACTGTACTATTTTGTGGTGGTGTGTTTGAGTAATGTAAAAAGTAGCTAAGAGACAGAACTTTAATTGTTCAGCACATATCTTAGGTAATAAAGTGACTGTGTACTGGCGAGGCGAGAAGAGCCGAGGCGGGAAATTTCATACTATCGGCGATAAAATAGACGTTTGTTTTATTGTCGATCGTAAGCAATTCTTGCTGACGAGGTGAGATACGTGCTTTATACAGCTCATTATGAGCATTTCTTTCGCGTGCTGACTGTACAATGTCTTAGATGTCCATGAACTAAGAGCTAAGAATTTATAGTCTCAAAATTCAACAGATAGATAGTAAAATAGCTGAGAGTAGTGTCGGTAACTTTTTCTTTTGCTAGTATTGGCAGGACAAGGAATGAGACGAGACACGTGAATATTTTCAAGTACTTTAGTTAGTTTAGGTATTCATAATACAGTGCAACACAAATATCCTTAATTGCATTAACAAAAAAGCAGTAACGAAAATCACGAAAATTAAAAGGAAACTGCAAGAACAGATAAACTTGGCACCGAATAAAATATACAAAACCGGCCAAGTGCGTGTCGGACCACGCAAAACGAAGGGTTCCGTGCCTATTAAAAAGGTCGTATCGTCACAGAAATTTTACGGCACTTACGTCCTTTTCTTTGAGGAAGGCAGTTTTTCAGCAATATCTCGAAAACCTCTGAACCGATCTTGTTCAAAACAATTTTCGGTGAATGAAATTAATAAGCCCTATGTCCATGAATTTTTTCATATTTTTAAAATACACCGTTCAAAAATTAGAGGGGGGGGGACAGAATTTTAGTGACTTTCGGGGCGATTATCTCCGACCCTATTCACTTAATCAAAAAAAATGCTAAGAAACCTTATATTTATTTTGAAAGGCCTATCGATTGATGTGCCACACGGGGGGTCACAATGAAAAAAAAAATTTGACTTTTAGTTTTATGTATGGAGTACACCCCTAAAAAAAAATTTTTTTGTCATTTTAATCACAAAACTATGTAGCGGCTAACAAAATACACCTATCCTCAAAATTTTATTCAAATACACCTTATAGTTTTCGAGTGAAATGCCTGTGACATACGGACATACGGACAGACGGACAGACGGACAGACGGACATGACGAAACTATAAGGGTTCCGTTTTTGCCATTTTGGCTACGGAACCCTAAAAAACGAATTATACGAGAATATTCTAAAACAGATGTTAACGGCATCGTTAAATAAGTCACATGCCGAATGGTATTCGGATGCACGCAGTGGGAATAACAAGTCGCATGACACAATAATTACGGCCTCAGATTCCGAACGCGCTAATCTCAATGACGGAAGCCGTAATCGACGAAACGGTCATACTGGAGACATGCAGGGTTTAACTTGTTTACGCTACGTTGCACCTACCACTTAAAATAAACGTGCGTCTCATGCAAAAAAATCTCATAAGAACGGAAATAAAATAAAATTCTCAGTCACGCCGTTATACAATCAATGCAAATATAAAGTTATAAAACACGGTAACCAACTAACGACGCACCTCGCGTCTCTTGACCTTCACCTTTAAGGACCGTTCGGATAAAAAAGTGAATTTCTTTCCTCAGTTTAATCGATCAAATAGCCTTCATCTGTACAGAGGCGCACGATTATATTTACACGATTTAGGAATTTTTCAAAAAAGGAAATATAATAAATACATTACATAATATTGTATTGATGATTAGTACTCATTAGGCAATAATCAAATGCTTTATAAAATAACAGAGCGTGGCAGTCAAGGATTCGTAAATCACGTACGAATATATTTTTAAATAAGTGGAGATGTAATTTATCATCATCATCATATCAGCCGAAGACGTCCACTGCTGGACATAGGCCTCCCCCAAAGAGTGTCAGAGTGACCAGTCCTACGCCACCCGCATCCAGCGGACTCCCGCGACCTTTACCAGGTCATCAGTCCACGTTGTGGGGGGGCCTGCCCACACCTCGCCTTCCGGTACGTGGTCGCCACTCGAGAACCTTTCCGCCTCAACGGCCATCGGTTCTACGTGCAATGTGCCCCGCCCATTGCCACATTAACCCCTCGTCTGCGTTAGATACGGATCCGTACAAAACATTTGAAACCATTGTTTTACATATCAAAGTCATAATTTGATTGCACAATTTTGACATCCGCATACGAGGGGTTAAGTTAAGCGATTTTATAATTTATGCTTGTACAGAGTTATCCAGTGGCCCATTTCACGAAGCTACAAGTTCCAATTTTGCAAGTCTAAAATTGGCAACAATGACGCGTTGGACCATTTGACTTGTGTTGCCTGTTTACATTTATACAATTGTAACTTGTAGCTTCATGCAACGGGTCACAGGCAGTAAGTATAAAAGAAATCTTAAGGAATTGGAATAAAAAAAGTACACATTTAAATTAAAAACTTGACGTGACTTTATAGTAAGTAGGCTTTATAGCCTTCACTACTTTGAAAAAAACCTTCTTATGCTTGGAGACGATTGTTCTGTTTTTCATATGTTACAAAAGGAATGAGATATGAAACAAAAATTTGTGCTCAATAGGGCTCTATCTATCTTCAATGGCTCGCCGACCCGAAGTGGGTCTTGGCCTCCGACACGAGTTTTCGCCACTTGACCCGATCTTGCGCCATCTCCCTCCAGTTCATGGCCCCAAGGTCGCGCAGGTCTAATTCGACGACGTCGTTCCCGCGATACCCTGGGACGTCCGACGGGTCGCCGCCCTACTAGATGCCCCACATATGCCCGTTTGGCACCCCAATCTTCCTCCATTCTTTCAAGGGATGGTGACACCAAATAAAATAATCAATAATGTCGAATTTTGTCGAATGTCGAGTTGAAAAACCCCCGACGTTTTCATTTCAAAGTTCAATATATGTTTCCGAGATGCTGAACCGATTTTGTTAAAACTTAGCTAAGAACCATTTCGATCACGTCGGCTTTCGGACAAAAAAAAAACCTCATCAAAATCGGTCCATTCGTTACGGAGCTACGATGCCACAGACAGACACGTCAAACTTATGACACCCCTCTTTTTGCGTCGGGGAGTAAAAATATAGTCACATGGAGAAAAAAGGAACGCAAAACGCACCTTCAAATGAAACGATCGTCAAATGACATGACGTCACGGGTCGTCATAGTAAATACTATGACGACCCGTGACGTCACGGGTCTCGAGCGTTTTCTCTCTCTATCAAGCAATATCAAAACGGTTGTATCTTCGTAATTTTTTGTGATATTTGAATAGGATTTTCGTCATTCGGCATATTGTTTTGCCGTAATAATAAAATTAGAGTCCCCAACCCTACCGTTCCGGGTAATCTATACAGGAGGCTTTTTCCAAGTGTGAGGAAATAGTTGAGGAATGGTGTAGGGACCTGCGCGCGCTGGCGGCGCCGCTCCAGATGGGCCTGCCTGCTCTCGAGCTGCTCCTTCCTGCGCAGCAGCCTCCGCGTGGCCTCGTCGGCGCCCCCCGCGCCCCCCGCGCCCTCCGCGGCCGCGCCGGCCGGCCCGCTCGCCGCCGCGAGACCGCTGTCTTCGTCTTCGGAGTCTTCAGACTGCAATATCATATTCATATTAACAAACTTAACGGAACCGACACCTATTGTATAGATTACATGACGAGTAAATAAACCGGACGAGTGCGAGTTCGACTTCCGTATATAATCTAAATAGACACACTTTTGGATAAATGTTAACTCTAACGTTTTATTATGGCTCCTACGTAATTTCAGAAGCAAATGCAAAAGTAAAAATTGCTATGCTCTGAGCATCAGACGCTAAATACAAAATACACAAAAATATTGAGAATTTTCCCGTTACTTTGAATACTCAAACTTCTTATAGGTTTTCCTGTAATCTTTAGGCAAGGAACTATTTTCCATATTTTTTTTTCAGAATTTAAAGCCTAATAGTTTCGGAGATAAAAAAATATCTGAGATGCTTACAACAACCCATTTCATTTGTATTGGGCCCTCACTACCGATGTATTATAATAACCAACAAACTTCCCAATCGCATCAAACTAGAGCCTAATGATAAGAAATTTAAAACTATAATAAAAACACTCCTGCTCGACAAAGCATACTACTCGGTAGATGAGTTCCTAAATGACAAATCACTTATATAATTCACCCTATTTATTGACATACATTCTCCCTCTAGTGATAATATTGTAAACATTAAAATCCAGTCAATAATCTCTTCCATTAATTAATTGATAGATTAATAATGTATATTATGTTGTAAATTTTAATGAAATCTACCTGACATCCTCATGCAATTCTAATCAAAATTCTTATTATGTTAATGTTATTTTCTAGGGCTAATACGTGAATTAGTTAGGTAATTTATTAATTTAATATGTTTTAGTATAAATAATCTTCACACACATTTAATTATATTATGAATCTAGATGTAAGAACCACAAATATTGAGTGCCCTTTACAGGGTGTCATGTACCTACCACCCTATACTTGTAACACCTCAATGTACTATGAACATGACTACAATATAATAAAGAATAAAGAAAGAATATGTCACACAATACAGTTTGCGAAACTTTTTTTTAATTTTCCAGTTTACCCCCCAAAAGTGGCCCATTGTTCAGAATTGATTAATTTACTTTACGCGTCCATCTTTGGGTCACCAATTTACATATGTTTACCAAATTTCAACTCAATCGGTTCACTAGTTTCGGAGCAAATCGGCTGTGACAGACGGACAGACAGACGCACGAGTGATCCTATAAGGGTTCCGTTTTTTTCCTTTTGAGGTACGGAACCCTAACAACTCCGAATTTAAAAGATTGGGTAACAATTAATAACCTAATAGACAACTAGACAGTGTTGTGCACATACTGTTCTAAACAATCTCTAGATAATTTGAATTATAAAAAGCAATATGATCGTCAGATGTAACTTATTTTATGAAATAGTCCATAATCCTTATCCTATTACTAATTGAATAAATTGTATCTCTCAGCCGCCATAAATCGAACTTGTTTCGCGTTGATAATTGCAGATCACGGCTGTAAAATAGTTTTTACACAAATTAGACTTTATTGCTGCTATTTTAATTGCAAGAGGTCGTTAATATACTCATACTCAAATTAACAAACCAGATCGGCTTTGGTTCGGGTTATCTTAGGAGTGCCTATCGTGAACACGTATTTAAGTACGAAGGATAAATAATCACACGAGAGTAGCTTTGCTATGCCATAATATTTGACAATAGTTCTTGAGACCGTTGGATAAATATGACGCACAAACATTAGCTTATGTATGACGAACATTGTATGTACTAAACTGCTGTTAAGATTCAAACAATGAGTGTCCATATGTATTCAGCAGGCGGTCCACTTCACGAATAAATATGCAAAAAGCAACAAATAAAACCGAATTTGCGACTCGAGGGTTATACCATTACATAAAATTACCCAAATTGCTTCGGTTGTTTATATCTCTGCAGCTCGCTTTGAGAACAGGATGTTCAATTAAATCCTTATAACACCTTACGGTATAGGTAATCGTAAAATGGACTAACGGAATGAACGGGAATACTAACTCTTAATAATGGATTAGTAACTATTCCTATTTCCCCTTAACGACCACGAAATTACTGTAAGTCATTAAAATGAATGAAACTACCGTTTAAAATTGCATACGGAAAAATAAAACCTATACTTATGTTTTCCTTCAACATTTGATCACTCGTTTGTGGGGGTAAATTTAAAGAAAAGTTGCGTTTAAGGATCCCACTTGATTGCCACAGTATAGAATAGATGTAGAACATGTTTAGAACTCACCAAGTGCTGGAGTAGGGAGTGGTGCGTCTGCACATGTTGAACGGCGCTCACGTAGCGCGGCGGGCCGCTCGGAGAGTACTCCAGCCGGAGTAGAACATTGTTAGAACTCACCAAGTGCTGGAGTGGGGTGTGATCCGTCTGCACATGTTGGACGGCGCTCAAGTAGCGCGGCGGGCCGCTCGGAGAGTACTCCAATCGGAATAGAACATTGTTAGAACTCACCAAGTGCTGAAGTGGGGTGTGATGCGTCTGCACATGTTGGACGGCGCTCACGTAGCGCGGCGGACCGCTCGGCGAGTACTCCAGCCGGAGTAGAACATCGTTAGAACTCACCAAGTGCTGGAGTGGGGTGTGATGCGTCTGCACATGTTGGACGGCGCTCAAGTAGCGCGGCGGGCTGCTCGGAGAGTACTCCAGCCGGAGTAGTACAT
This sequence comes from Epinotia nisella, assembly GCA_932294315.1. Taxonomy (NCBI): domain Eukaryota; kingdom Metazoa; phylum Arthropoda; class Insecta; order Lepidoptera; family Tortricidae; genus Epinotia; species Epinotia nisella. The sequence goes on along the minus strand of OW028679.1, from coordinate 11,313,434 downwards.
TGTTAGAACTCATCAAGTGCTAGAGTGGGGTGTGATGCGTGTGCACATGTTGGACGGCGCTCACGTAGCGTGGCGGGCCGCTCGGAGAGTACTCCAGCCGGAGTAGAACATTGGTAGAACTCACCAAGTGCTAGAGTGGGGTGTGATGCGTGTGCACATGTTGGACGGCGCTCACGTAGCGTGGCGGGCCGCTCGGAGAGTACTCCAGCCGGAGTAGAACATTGTTAGAACTCACCAAGTGCTGGAGTAGGGTGTGGTGCGTCTGCACATGTTGGACGGCGCTCACGTAGCGCGGCGGGCCGCTCGGCGAGTACTCCAGCCGGAGTAGAACATTGTTAGAACTCACCAAGTGCTGGAGTGGGGTGTGGTGCGTCTGCACATGTTGGACGGCGCTCACGTAGCGTGGCGGGCCGCTCGGAGAGTACTCCAGCCGGACTAGAACATGTTAAGAACTCACCAAGTGCTGGAGTGGGGGGTGATGCGTCTGCACATGTTGGACGGCGCTCACGTAGCGTGGCGGGCCGCTCGGAGAGTACTCCAGCCGTAGCACTGGCGGTTCAACCCCTACGAGGTATCTAAAACCAAACATGACGTCATTTTCGTATATCCACATTAATTGTCGTGCTGCAACTTTACTTTGGTGAATCGTAATACAATAGGAGGGATTATAGATTGACTTTTTCTAGTTGAAAGAAACCTGTATCTATGTCCCACTTTTTGCTAATTTCATCTTTATGATATCAGCCCAGCTAACAATATATAAGTATAAGTTTTATGGTCATAATTTAAATGGGCGTTAATATTTTACGTCAGTCATCTAAAATGATAAAGCGACGTAGACAATGTGCATACTAGAAATGTGCTTATGTTTACTTTATATTCATAATACGCAAAATTTAACGTGTTGCGTAATTTATTTGTCGTATTTTCCATTTACACGGATTGCTGCTAAAGGTAGCACGCTAGCCGCAGTGCGTCAAGTATACACAACTATGATTTTTTTTTAATTTTGTGAACTTGATCCCGAATATCCGTCATTCATAAAACTTTACAGGCCTCTTTTATCGATGTTGTTTTGTCGCTTTCTCACAAAGCGGTACAGAAAAAAGCCAAACGAATGTTAACAGCATTTTAGCTAAAATAGGTTTCATGAACGTTTATGATTACGGGGTCCGGCGATTAGAACCACAGAACACTAAATACTATATCGGGTATCGAGCGCAGTTTCTATCGGGAGCGATGTCGCCACCTCATCGACGTTGGCGCGAAAGCTAAGAGCGCATGCTCAAAGTAATGGCGCGCGTGCCACGTCCACATCGCCTTTCTATTGTATTTAGTGTTCTGTGGTTAGAACGGTTTTACACGGCGACTTTGTGGAGCGCTACCAACGCGACACAGTATCGATACAGGTGATGTGTGGCTAGTGCCGCACGAGAGTCGCGCGCATGTATCGGCCACAACGTCGCCGCGTGTTCCGGCGCGGCGGGTAGTCAGCAGGTATCTCACTCGGTGCCGAAGAACAGCAGCCTGCGGGTGCGCAGCGCGTGCTCGGCGGCGTGGTGCCGGGCGGGCGGGTCGGCGCGCGCCCAGCCCGCCGACGTCTCCATGTACATGAGCGGCGTGAAGCCCGCCAGCGACGAGTCCTCGCCCAGGCGCACCGCCACGTAGCCTGTACGACAGTGCCCCGTATTTAACACATTCACTGCCGACTATTTCGTAGCGCTACGCTCGTTGCGGATGCCGCTTTTCCGCTAAATAGTGGAAAGCGCCACGAACAGAGCGCCCGCGACGCGGGTTCGTGGCAGTGGAAGTTTTAAGGTGGCGTGCATTTGCCATGCAAACGTTTTTCAGACTTTATTATTTGTTTACAGAATATTTTTATGTTCTTTTTCTTTTATTTGGTCAATCACATCATACAATTCCCACCAAATTCATAAAAGTATAACATAATTTTTGAATGTTTCGTATTGTATGAGAATTGTATTCATGAATGTAGTTTGAAAAACGCATGCATAAAAGTTCTAGTTCACACTGAAGTTCCTCGTTAAACAGGCCGGAGAGTTCTTACATATTAAAGACTTAACACGATAAAATCCGGGCACACCTGATCTAGTCTAGTTTTCCACCAACTGCTTATTAAGAAACATCACTTTTTTTAAATAACCTATAGATATAATACTATAAAATAAAAATTCAATCATATCAAAATATATGAGCATGTATGAATTTATACTGTATACATTAAATAAATAAATAAATATCGTGGGACAATTCACACCAATTGATCTAGTCCCAAACTAGGCAAAGCCTGTACTATGGGTACTAGACATTCCAACATACTTATAATTTTTTGTTCAGCATTAGTTCACAATGGTCATTCACTTTCTACTACAATACCATTATCGTATTTACATTAATAGGGTGTCATTTAACCAAAAAGTTACATTAGTTGACTGGTCTCTACTTGGGGTAACCAGCAACACTGTCCACTTCAAGCACTGAAAGTAGTCTTTGTATGGAAGGCTATTATTTAACAAATATCAGCCAAAACGAAAATAGACTGATGTGGTAAATATCTCCTAACTGCAACAGAAGTCAATAAAAAAAAAAGATAGATATTGTGAAAAGACAATTTAATAAAGCATAGAATAGTTCGTTGAACACTTACAAAAACCTAATATATCAATAATTTAGAGGCAGTAACCTACCAAAGACTGTCAGAATTTGCTGAACAAAAAATAATAAGTATGTTGGAATATATAACGGAAAACCTCACAAATGCTAAAATATTTTAATATGGATTGTACTTTTATTTTATAATGTCACTTCTATGGATTATTTAAAACAATGCTGTTTCTTAATAAGCAGGTTGCAGTAGCAGGCAGTTGGTAGGAAATTATACTAGAACAGGTGTGCCCGGATTTTTACGTGTACAGTCTTTAGGTGGTAAAATTTAAGGGTTGCACCAAACCGTCTGTAAGCGGCGTTCGTTGAAATCTGAATGTATGGAAAGTTTTTCAAGTTTAAATGGACTGACAGCTGCCAGCGGCATATTGAACGTTGCTCGGCCGCGCCGCAGCCGCGCGACAGACGCACGCCAGCCAGGCACAGTGATGGGAAAACATCAGCTGCTGTCGCGCAACTACAGTCCAAGGGAAACATCCTGAATGCTTTGTTGAATTCAGAATCTGAATACAAGCCCACAAAAATACACACACTATCTAGGCACTTTACAGTCTGAAGTTTTCAGTCACCGATTTTATTAGATATACACATTTCTGTATGCGAAGAGTGCTAATCTTCGCATACAGAAATCAGATAATGAATTTCGTAATTAGTTTTTTAAGGCAGTAGATACGAGGCAAAGCGGCGGAATTCAGATTCCGAAATTCGCTACTGCATACCGCAAGGTATTCCGGTTGCACAGGGTCCGCCAACAGGACGACAAACAATAGGTTCCATGATCCATATCCATATAAAAAATAGATACCATAAAACTTACTTGTATAAGTCTATAGGTAGGTATTATATGTGTTCTTTTATATATTATAATAACTTCAAAAAATATTTTAAAGCTATTTGCGGTTTGCAGGCGGAGCCACGGGCACAGCTATTAATACATTTATAAAGGAGTCGTTTTAGTGTCATCTTTTTTATAGTTTTGTAAATAAATACGGTCTTAAGTGACGATAACAGGATTGAATTGAATGGGCTATAAAAATGTTTTTTAAATTATCTCGGCTGTTTAATTCGATTTGACGTCAATTTGTTGAGCTTTAAGGCGAATGAGACTACTTTTTCAACTTTACAATTGAGTAATATATCTAGAACCGAATTGGTACGCATTATTTAATGCGATATTTAATCACACATAGGCCGGATTCGACGAATCCGGAATAAGCTCTTAATCTGAGGAATCTTGGAATAAATATTATTGTTTTTTTATACTCGTCGACTTTAATGTTTGAATTAAGACTTCGTACACTAAACTATAATCACATACTTTTTTTCTATGGAGCTCCCAACTCAACTGAAAATATATTTTACAACTGTTTAGACAACTAAAATAAATTCGACCAATCACGTGGCGCCTTTACAGAACTATAATAAATTTGACCAGTGGCACGTCAAGTTGGCTATTACAGTACAAAAGACATCAACGACGTAGAGCCGGCACCCTGACTTGCACTTCGTTTCAGCAGAGCTTAGATTTTTATTAGATACCAAGTTTGTTTCATTATTTCGATTTACTCATATAAAAAGATTTGGATACAATAGTTACACAACTAGCTCTTAAATCCTCGTACCTTATGGTACTCGACTTTAAGAGCCCTCATTGTGTAACGATTGTATAAAGTAAAAAATATTTACGACAGTTGCGAAAGTACATGGAAGCAATGCTCTAGTAACTAGTTGGACTTTCTTCGGCACGTTTATAGCTAGTTTCTGAAAACAATTACTAGTTAATTACCTTCTTTCGATTCGCTTTCCAACTCTATCGATTTATCATCCAGAGCCTCCAGGATGTTCATAAGTTTCGCGAGCCAATCCCATGGGCTGCGTTCAGTTCTAAAACAACACACATTTTATACAATGCAATTGGTCAACTAAGATCATAAAGATTACATTTACGCACTGAAAGACACTCACCCTATTTCGAAATTATCGAAGGACGGCGGAGGATTCCAAACGCTGCTGTGGCACAGCATCCAATCAGACCACACCTAGACAAAAGGAAGAAATAAATGGTCCAGTCGCGACATGTAGGGTGAGAAAACGAAAAAATGTTTCAACTCTAAAATTAGCATAGGCGCCGTTGTGGGCGCTTATAGGGAGGAGAAATATTGCAAAACAAAATAAAAACGCCCTTTGAAAATACGTTTGTTTCTAGTTGCTTAATGACCAAGAAGGAATGTAGGTAGCCCTGTAAAAGCTGAGTATTAATAGACATTCATTTAATCATTAAATTGCCTATTTAGTTTCAGAAACCATTAAAATGACGATATAAATTGCAAGTAGCACGTCAAGGGCTCCGAAGACTGCGTAACCCATAACGGTAAGCGCACGGCCTTCGTTAAGCAGTACGAGTAATAACCCTCAAATGAATTTACAGATGTGGCTAATAACAAAAACCAAAGAGGAGGTGATTGTGGTGGTTAAGTAATTACACTAAACAACTTGGCTCTATGGTTAAACAACGTGGAAGTAAAATGAGCGAAAACCTCAGACAGATATTTACTTCTTCTTAAGATCCATTAGTTATTGCAAAAGATATTAACTCGTAGAACGTTAGCCTATTGGGTAGTGGCGCTGCTTACGAAGTTGAAGGTCCTGGGTTCGAATCCCGGTAAGGGCAAATATATATTTTTGGTATTAACTTGTGTTGGTACTGTTGGTGTTGAAACTTCTCACCGATCGATTCATAAACATCACACAAAATCGACATTAAAATTTGTGTGACTCGTTATACTTTTACATTGGGATATCAATCTCTATACAAAAATAGTGCGATTCTAATATTCTCTACTTTTAGTTAAATCATTACACGTTGTTATCGTACTAGTTTACAATATTCTTATTTTACATATATACAGGATGGGCCCTGTAACAGGAGCAACCCACCCCGTATGTATATTTGGCATGTGGAGCACGTTGTCGACAACATTACCGGTCTCACCTTAATAGCCGGCAGCAGCAGCAGGGCGTCGGCGTGGTGCTGCGAGTGCGCGGGCTCGGGCAGCAGCGCGCAGCAGCGCTCCAGCATCGCGCCGAACATCAGCAGCGACACGCCCAGAGCGCAATCCAGCCACGCGGGGCGCCCGTTCACGTTGCCACCTGCACACAAAATCCCTTGAAACGGCTGTAATGCTAGGTGACATTAAAGGCAACTTAAGGGTTCCGTGTTTGCCTTTTTGGTCCGGAACCCTAATAACCGAAATGCGTTCGCCAGACGAAAATGCTGATAACATCGGCTATGGCTGATCTGAAGTTCATCACAGATGAACAGCCACGCCAGTAGACTAGCCAGTAGACTAAAGAATGCTTATTGTGAGCCTGTCTCCACTCCGCACATTTTCTTGCATTCGTAGCCGTAGAGATATTTGGGCCAAAATTCTTTTTGATGCCTATAAAAACGTCCCTTGTACATTTTAACCCATATTTTTTAACTTATTCGGATAATCTTCAAAAAACTATTATTTTCTAATTCGCAATGACATTAGCATACCCGAATGATGACCATTATCGAAATGTTTTAGCTCAAAATAATATAAAAAATGTTTGGTAACGCAGTGGACATTATTTTTGAGGGGTACCTCAGTGGACTGGTAACTCAGTGGTAATTGGGTACCAAATGTACCTTTTTTATAATATAAAACCCAGAGTGGTGGGAAAGTTCATAATAAACATTTAGGCCCGGTTGAGAACTAACGTAAAACTACTAGGAAAATATTTCGAGTCATCAATTTTTTTTTATAAGTGTTTATAAATTTTCATCTCTATTTTAGGCACAAAAAGAGCTATTTTGGCCCACTTATCGGGTGGTAGAACTAGTGGACTCGCGTTGTCAGGCTAGTGCAGTGCGCGCCGTCAGCCGATGATGAACGCTTCAGCATCTCAAAGTTTAAGGATCTAGTACCTATAATTAAGTTGGCATCAGAGCAAAGACAGAAAACATGAAGACATTCCTGTCTAGAGTCTAAGAGTCAAACTACTAGGGTTTTTTTTCTATAAATCATTCTTCATCAATAACAAACATTTGTGTAGATCTCAAGTGAAAGGTACAGCTTTGTCAATAGCCAATAATTTTAAAATACAGTATACGCTTGATGCTATACTGCATATTCTGCCCACGAAGAGGTCTTGTTAAAAATACTTCAACATAAAATTATACACGCGACAGGTTCCAAGAATCTGATTATTTTTGTAGGGATTTCCACAAGCAGGACGATAAGGTAAGTTAGCATGGCCACTAATTGCATAATTGCATTATGGAATCTCGACTGTATCTTATTATACTCCGGTTTCCCTTTTGAAGCGGCAAACTGTAATCAATCAGTGTGTTTATAATATACCTAAGACTACACTAAACTAAACTAACTTCGTACACTACACTAAAACCACATATTTTTTTCTATGGAGCTCCCAACTCAACTATAATAATTATAAGACAACGCTTTAGACAACTAAAATAAATTCGACCAATCACGTGGCGCCTTTACTGAACTATAATGAATTTGACCAATAGGACGTCGCGTTGATTCCAATACAAAAGACATCAACGAGCCGGCGCACCTCTGACTTGCACTTCGTTTCAGCAGAGCTTAGATATTTTTCATTAGATACCAAGTCTGTTTAATTATTTCTGTTGACTCGTATAATAGTATTTTATGCAACAGTTATATAATATGGGTTCTTAAAATTCGAGAGTCGCTGTAACAAAACGAGCTTTAGCGAGTTTTGTTAATAAAGACTCGAGAATTTTAAGACCTAATTATATAACGTTGCATACAGTACTTTTTCTACGACAGCTAGAACCAACTTATACTTTTACTTATAAATAAATAAAAATACAGACATGTAAAAACAAACATTTTATTTATGGTAATGAATATGAAGGCTTTGAATGGTGTTTTTTGTTATGATTATTGGCGCGTTGTTTTGTTTTAAGATCTGGGACATATTTATTTCATTTTGTAGAAAGTCCGGAGCGGCTGGCATTGGAGATGGATCAAATTCAGTTACAACCTCAAAAGTTAAATAAATTGCGTTACCAATGAACCTAACTGACAATTGAAAATAATTCAATTCCCGCGCTTTATGTTTTTTTATTACCATAGACAACAATACTGTTTAAGTAGATGTATTTTTCAAACATAAAAATCTTTTGGAAAAATAATATTCTTATTTCATATCTGTAATTTACGTAATAATAAACGAGTCTTTATTGTAAATATGGCAGTTACAGTAATAATAAGTTCATTTACATAAACTTTTGTCATGGATGCGGTCATGGAAACATAAATTTAAATAAAACACTTTCGCGCTGGCACATGGTCTGTAGGCGCTGGCCACTTTAACGCAAATTAAAAAAAATACCAGTTGGCTTATAATTTATTATAATATCCGTCGGAGCATTATAATGTAATTCATAGATCATAGATTTAAGTGGAATCACGAAAAGTGTATATTTTTAATATTGAAGTTAGCCCTTTAATTGTCAAATTACAGTGCTGGAGTAGAAAAAAAGTATTATATACTCGGCAAGCCTTGTGGCCTAAACACGGTACGAACGACTTTAAGAGCCCTTATTGTGTAACCATTATATAAAATACTATCGTTTTTGTCTATTGAACAATCACGGCTACTTGGGTCACATTTTTTACAGTTCAACGCGCGTAATAGACTTGTTGGTTGTTTATTATTCCATAAAATTTTCGAATAAATTACCAAGGCAATCTAGACGAGATCTGCGATTAAGCACAGAAGTCATTCGCCGGTCCACTTGTCAGGGAAGTGCAGCAATGCATAGGCATTAAATGAGTGATTGGGACGCGTCGGTGGACGGCGGCCGACTCGGTCGGTCTCCGCGAACTCGAGCCGGTCAGGTATAAATAGACAGACCTGGCTAAAAATAACAGCACGGATTGCACCTGCGACGCAATACCGCGCTGTTATCTAAGATATCTTCAATAAACATGACTTCCGTCCGCGCCAGCTGCTCAACCATATCTATTGCACAACCGACAATACCCAAAAGAGCTTTTCGACTAATCAGTGTTTATTTTCGTATGAAACAGTTACAATGTAACGTTCCGAAAGAAAGCTCTAAACCGTTGCTGAAGGGCATCTCACAATCGCAGCAATCAGGGATCGTAATTTATTTCTAAAATAATCCAAAACATCATTACGCGTAATGGCGTAAAAGAGAGGTCGTCACCGTGGCTTCGGCGCGTCAGTTTGTTGAACCTGTCTCCGTCAAATGTGTGCGGGTGCACTGGAGCGGGGCGCGGGCGCAGGCGGCGCGCGGCAGCGCGGTGCATCAACCTCCGATAACTTGTAATTTGTAATTACAAGCCTTTACTGCGCCCGGACGGAGCCACAGGAAATAACCACATTTACAAGCACACTTTATACATTAATTTCGCCAATTCAATACCTTGCCGCTAATTCATGTCAGCTAGATACCGTATTTCTTGGCAAAACAATGATTCCAAGTCTTTAATTTGTGTAGATTGCCTTCTTTTTGAAAATGGGGTCAAGCATTGGACATTGCAAATTGAACAAACACCTGTTAGTCCAGGCAATGAACTGACAACTTGTATGGAAAAAATGACATATTTGGAAATAATTTATAATAGCTTATTTTTTTAATGTAACGGATATATTATCAATTAAATTGTTACCTAGAGGCAAAATCCAACAAAAAATCAGACATCAAAAAAATCAATATTTAATTAGCTCCTAAAAAGTCCGGATAAATATTAATATATTTGTTTATCTTTATTTAGGTTCATTTATATTTGCTTTAAAATATTCAATATAAATAAAATAAAAAAGACAATGAATGTTTAATTTAAATCTATATAATTACTTCCGGGTGGAAAGTTTGTTGGATTCTTGAATAAAGCATCTTAGAATAATGTTTTAGAATGAAATAAACAAAAAAAACGCTATTATAAATTAATGTTTTTCAAAACCGTATTTTGCCTCGGCTATGTTTCAAATGGGTATGAAACAAGACGCAACTTGCAGGTTCTGCCAGGAGACAGAGGAGACAGCAATGCACAATCTCTGCTCCTGCGGACCACTCATGCAAAAAAGAAGTGCCTACCTAGGGCGGCACATCATGCACCCAGAAGAGGTACAACATATCACCGCCCAAAGAATCTGGAATTTCCTGGAGGCAGCGGGCCTTAACGGTGACAATAAACAAAAAAACCGGCCAAGTGCGTGTCGGACCACGCAGAACGAAGGGTTCCGTGCCTATTAAAAAGGTCGTATCGTCACAGAAATTTAACGGCACTTACGTCCTTTTCTTTGAGGAAGGCAGTTTTTCAGCAATATCTCGAAAACCTCTGAACCGATCTTGTTCAAAACAATTTTCGGTGAATGAATTTAATAAGCCCTATGTCCATGAATTTTTCCATATTTTTAAAATACACCGTTCAAAAATTAGAGGGGGGGGGACAGAATGTTAGTGACTTTCGGGGCGATTATCTCCGACCCTATTCACTTAATCAAAAAAAATGTTAAGAAACCTTATATTTATTTTGAAAGGCCTATCGATTGATGTGCCACACGGGGGGTCACAATGAAAAAAAAAATTTTGACTTTTAGTTTTATGTATGGAGTGCACCCCTAAAAATTTTTTTTTTGTCATTTTAATTACAAAACTATGTAGCGGCTAACAAAATACACCTATCCTCAAAATTTTATTCAAATACACCTTATAGTTTTCGAGTAAAATGCCTGTGACATACGGACAGACGGACAGACGGACAGACGGACAGACGGACATGACGAAACTATAAGGGTTCCGTTTTTGCCATTTTGGCTACGGAACCCTAAAAAGGCTGCCACAATAGATCACTCGCTGGTCGAAGCGGCACATTAAAGGCCCACAAATCAACAAAAAAAAAACCGGCCAAGTGCGTGTCGGACCACGCAAACCGAAGGGTTCCGTGCCTATTAAAAAGGTCGTATCGTCACAGAAATTTTACGGCACTTACGTCCTTTTCTTTGAGGAAGGCAGTTTTTCAGCAATATCTCGAAAACCTCTGAACCGATCTTGTTCAAAACAATTTTCGGTGAATGAAATTAATAAGCTCAATGTCCATGAATTTTTCCATATTTTTAAAATATACCGTTCAAAAATTAGAGGGGGGGGACAGAATTTTAGTGACTTTCGGGGCGATTATCTCCGACCCTATTCACTTAATCAAAAAAAATGCTAAGAAACCTTATATTTATTTTGAAAGGCCTATCGATTGATGTGCCACACGGGGGGTCACAATGAAAAAAGAATTTTTGACTTTTAGTTTTATGTATGGAGTGCACCCCTGAAAAAAAAATTTTTTGTCATTTTAATTACAAAACTATGTAGCGGCTAACAAAATACACCTATCCTCAAAATTTTATTCAAATACACCTTATAGTTTTCGAGTAAAATGCCTGTGACATACGGACAGACGGACAGACGGACAGACGGACAGACGGACATGACGAAACTATAAGGGTTCCGTTTTTGCCATTTTGGCTACGGAACCCTAATTATAATATACATTAATTTCGCCAATTCAATACCTTGCCACTAATTCATGTCAGCTAGATACCGTATGTCTTGGCAAAACAATGATTCCAAGTGTTTAATTTGTGTAGATTGCCTTCTTTTCGAAAATGGGGTCAAGTAATTAAGATCAAGTTAAATTACTATTATGACAGATTAGATAAAGTGCGGATAAATGTTCTTGTATGTACTTCACCGACCGTACCAACCGTTTACCTTTATTTTTAACTACGTACACATTTTAAGATATTCATCCATCGTAAAATAAATCATTCAGGTTATACAATAGTGGTAACTATGTAAAACTGGTAGGTATTTTCATACAAAAATACTAATGAAACTTAATAAAACCTAAATACTACCGAGCCGGTAATGAGGGAAGGTACCTTTTGTCATTAATTTATTAATTAAAATATTTCTCCCCGTCAAACTCTACAACAGTCGGTTCGCAATCGCACATGTTGTTATTTCTCCACAAGGCCGCACCCCGTGTCCCGTCCCGCGTACCTTAGTCTGCTTAGTTCCAAAAATAGAAGCTAATAAGCTTAAAAACGAGTTGTGTGAAGGTAATACAAAAACGGGCTGCAGAAATAGTTAACTCTGGATGCCCTTCTATATTTATAATCCCTGCGTAACAGGACTAGGTATGTTTAAACCTACTTTATTTGTGGTTAAAGAACTTTACTTATCTCTAAAGAAATTTACATAAAACAGAGAAAATATACATGTTTTTGCATATTTTAAAGTAAACAGTGAGTAATAGATAATTCCATTTCGGTAGGTAGGTACATGCGTTTAAAAATTAATACAATATTTAGTTTAAAGTGGGTAGGTACATATTAAGAAAAACATCACACAGCAAATGCAATAGTTGCGATAGCCTAAGTTATTCTAGTTTGTACAATGCATAATGAACTCTAATACAATGTGCTTGTGTATATTTCAGTACTAACGAGTCGCATAAATATGTTTCTATGCCAGTTTTTCCAGGGCCAGAGCCGGATTTGGGAGTTAGATATTTTTAGGGTTCCGTACCCAACGGGTAAAAACGGGACCCCATTACTAAGACTTCGCTGTCCATCCGTCCGTCTGTCTGTCTGTCACCAGGCTGTATCTCTAGAACCGGGATAGCTAGAGAGTTGAAATTTTCGCAGATTATGTATTTATGTTGATGTTGCCGCTATAACAACAAATACTAAACGGACTGGGGCTCATATAGACATGATACAACAGACATGATTTTTTGCCGTTTTTATAGATAATGGTACGGAACCCTTCGTGCGCGAGTCCGACTCGCACTTGGCCGGTTTTTTGTTACATACTCCTTTAACTTATGTTTGAAAATATTAAAACATTTACTTTCTTTGATATATTTTGGTAAACCGTTATAAAGCTGTGCCCCTTCATAAGTTATATATTTTTTGCCAAATTGTGTTCGCGCTGATCCCAGAGTCAAGTCGTTAGCACCCCTTAAAGGATGTATTCCTATTTCAGAATTTTTAGATAATTATGATGTATTCCTTAATAAAACAAGTCCAAGAGTATTTGTATGATACACGATGACAGAAGAACATATTAAAAAGAATGCCTCATATAGAAACGCGCGGTTCTAAAATGCATACATTTGCAGAGATACCGCGCACTCCCCATAGTAATTTACAGGTTATCAATAAGTTGAGTGCTATAGGCATTAGAATCTCTATAACATTTTTTAAGTTCTAAAGTGGTATACACAAGGACAGCTTTCGAAATGCATTATTTTTAATAGCAATAGACTTGTTATCCAATGTAAGCCAGACGTAGTAGATCGGAAATTCATGAGTCCTGTGTTAATAATTTCATTTGACTTCATCAGCGCAGTAAATGTTATCTCTAAGATTACTTATTCACATTACGATACAATATAATCGCATTGTGCTTCAGTTGTCAGATTAGATATAATTTTATGCATTTATGCAAACTGGTTTACGTTTCTATATCAAATGCAGACCTAAGTATCTAGTAGTCGTAGGAATAGGTAAGAAGATGTAGCTTGGGCCAAGTTTTTAGCCTCGCAAGTCGCAACTCCCGGTTTTTTTTGGTATTTTGAATTTGAAGCCTTCGTTAATAAATAACATTAGCGTTGCCAACCCGATTTTAAATTTGTACAAGTACGTAGGGACTTATGAGGTTAGGAACAAAGAATTACCGCTTTTCAACAGTAAAATAAGTTTTTGACAAGTTGTTGATTTTTGGTCAAAGTTTCTTTTGGTGACTGCATTTTTTGCACAGTTATCTACATCTCATTAAAGGGAATGAGCCCAAAAATTACGTGTTAATCTTGTGTAGTTAGAGTTGTTGTGTAGGTCAATCAACTATTTCTTGTTGTTATTCTGCCCCGTTAGCCAAGAGACAATTGTGCAGTTTGTTAAAAAGTTGTTACAATATGGAGTTCTAACATGCTCAGAAGATGGTCCATACAAAAAGGGACGAACATGACAAGAAATCCCACATTTGATGAATACCCATATGTTGCCGTTTTAAAAATTGACCCAAGAGACGCCAGGAGATGGATACGCCATGGCATCTAGTGACAGAAAAAAGTTGCTTCGCCCATGTATTTATTTATTTAAACTTTATTGCACAAACACTTAATGCCTTAAGCTATTCTCAACCAGTCTACCGCTTATTGCCGCGCTACTGCCCACCTTCTGTCTCTATCATCAGATCATAATGTATTAAACAAGGACAGGTTTCCTCTCCTTTTGAGCTTAGGTCCCCAAGTTGGCCCAATGCGGATCGGGGACCACCTTTGAAGTTACATATATAAACAGTACACGACAATTTCCTTCATCGAAAAGCTTTAGGAAAGAAGGGCTTGCCGGGTGAGCAGACCGCCGACCGTAGGGAGGCCGGATAGTGATACGAAGCCAGCATGCCCTTTTCACGGCCAGGCATGTACAGTGCTTTTCTCAAACATATGCAACGAAATAAAAAATACACCCCTCAAAAAAAATCATCAACACATTGAATCATACAGATTTGTATTCTTAATATCACTTCGTATGTAATAGGCATTAACGCGGATATTTTTAGTACGATAACCATTCAGCCACTAGAAAAATATATATATATATATAATTCAGCAGTTTAGCCTGTTCATGAACACACGACGTTAAATTGTTATTAACTGTATACATTAAAATTTAAAAAAAAATACTTCCCGGCCTAGCCCTTCTAATTTTTAATGACATTCCTTTACAGTAGCTCTAGTCTGAGTTTACAGTGAGTCGGGATACGCTACGTGAGTATCGAGTAAAGTTAAAGATTTGTATGAAAACTCTATACACCGCCCCTGGCGGTCACTCACAGAACTAAAAAACTAATTGGTACCACAAGTCCCTTCTAAGTTTACTTGCTCGCAACAGTTAACTCGATCGTTCGTATAGTTTAATCGATTTTTCAATATTCAACCTTATATCACAAGCATTTATCGTTTTAATTTAAATGCTAGCGTTTGTCGATTATGACATTACAGAATACACGCATTGCCAACGTTGAAAAATTCCCCATCGCCAAAGTATAAAGACTTTAAATGAATCTATACCTTAAGCTTAACGACATATTAAGTATAATATGTCGTATATTAAGTATAATATATTATACTTAATATGTTTAACGACATATTAAACTTATTAAGTATAATTTTAACAGTGTGCGATGATTCTCCACTGAGTCTGTCGACCAATATGGCGGAACGTGTGTCAAATATTTGCATTTTTTAATACAAAATACGCGACAATCCGAATTTTGCGGATATATGTTGTCGATTCAAAACCCTTATTTTTATAAGTTCTTTAATTTGAGATAGGTATCGATCGGATCTACGGTAAATCTTGACGGAATAATACGTTATCACGCACCATTTTGCAAGTGAAATAGTAAACTACAGACGCTACGGTATTTTTCGATTCGAAATGTCAAATTTGTGTCTTATGGTACGAATTGGTCGTACGAATCGAAAGTTTAGATTACCTACGCATCGAAAACTAGACGCTAGCGAGTAACGTTTTGTAGTTGTTTTCGGAGTATATCGGCACCATGAGTAGGTACGACGAATTTGACAGCTCGCACTTACGAGAATCGAAATCTATTCGAAGCGCGTTAGCTCGATCGCGTCGGAAGTTAACTATTGTATGCTTTCGATGGCAACTCACGGTAAGCGTACAGTTCTCTCGAGTTGTTCCGTCCGAAACGTGATACTTTGAAGCCTGTACGTAATGACGACATTTCATTGCATGTTTGAGAAAAATTATATTCCATACATAACCATACATGACTATTGTACAATTGGTAGATGTTGGTTCTCCGAATAATATATAAATAAATAAGTTATTAGAAGCATTAGATATGGTATGTTTCGAACCCACAGCCTCCGTATCAAATATGAACGAACGTCATAAACTATTCGGCTACCATAGCTAAGCTACTCTCTTTTCAACAATCTCGAAATGCAAATAATTTAAATTTCACGTATTTAAGTAAAGTACAGTCACCAGCATAAATATCTGCCATATAAAAGCCGGCAAACTATCTGACAAGTCCTAATGTCTGGCCCTAGAAATAAGAGTCGTGTCAGATATTTATGCCCGCTTTGTCGTAGCAGATATCAATGCTGGCGACTGTATGCAGTTATGATATCCGCTTCGATATGCAGGACAATAATAAAAACGTATCAAGCAATTTAACATTCCTACGTAACATACACGTGTAGTAAGAAACCTTGGACGCGGGTTCGAATCGCATTTTACCAGTTTTGTTACCGTGCCTCGTTCAATTTGCCAAGCTCTAACCGCGGCGCCGTGAAGATTACAAAGTAAATAATTGCCAATTATGTTATGAGCCGACTATATGAGCGTTCGAACGGTTCGAAGCACAATAAATATACTCGAGATTGATTTATATTCGTATGTGTGCAACTGAATGTATTCACTTCACACTTCAAATATTAAATTTGAATTTTATCTCCGCGTTTTGCAACAGCTAATATTACTTGCGCAACTATAGTGCAGGGGGCAATCTGAGATGCACGTTTCGCATTAATTCCACTTTGATTCCAATGAGTTTCGCGCGCTCGCTTCTACGCGTCATCTCGTTCACAACTGCTTTTTCGGTCAAGAAATATTGCGTTTAGGTCCATAGTTGTCATACAATTTTGTTTCTTTGAAAGAGTAAGGATTCTATTGGTAGCTTTAAATTTACTCTTGGACAATAAATAAAAAAAAGCATATATTTTTTTTACTTTCAAGGTCCATATCTTTTTAACCCCCGACGTCGGTGTCTGTGTGTCTATCTGTGGCATCTTAGCTCTATAACGAATGGACCGATTTTAATGCGGTTTTTTTGTCCGAAAGCTTACGTGATCGAGATGGTTGTTAGCTACGTTTCAACAAAATAGGTTGAGCCGTATATGAGATGAGATACTGAACTTTGAAATGAAAATGTCGGGGGTTTTTCAACGTTTCTAAGTTGTAGTTATTATGATGGTAATTATATTTTGTAATTTATACTTTATTACAATAATTTGATGGTTTACTCCCCATGTAGCAACACTGCGTTATTAATTTTAATATGAAGCAACTACCCTATATGGGGGAGGGGGGTTTAGAAATTTCAGGGAGGGGGGTGTTCAAGATGTAAGATAACACTAATATTCAGGTTAATTTTGTGTTGACAGTTAGAGACCTGTGTTTGTCTCTAACTGTCAACACAACGAATCCTCAAATCAATAAAGAATCCGCAAAGCGCTTGTGATTATTCTGGAGCAAGCGCCCATAGACTACGGTGTCTGTCTGCTTACCATCAGACATGCCGTATGCTTGTTTGCCACCGTGGTAATAGGGAAAAAAACCGGTCAAGTGCGAGTCTGACTCGCGCACCGAGGGTTCCGTACAAAATTTCATAGAACATACCCGTCTTGCCCCGAACATTAATTGTAGTTAAGTCATTGGTCATTGTAACTACTTCTAACTACAGCGCCATTTATCGGTGCATTTTCTTACTAACATGCGCGACCAAGGAATTCGGTATGTAGGTTGGTTTTTCAGCGATAATTCTTTATAAAGTGAATTAATTTCGACAATTCTTTTTTTATTTGCTAGAAGGTACTTTCAGAATAATTTCATACGAATTTGAAGGAAAAAAATTAAACACAGAAGTATTCAATTAATTTTTTTTTAAAATACGCTACATAGAGGCCTCGTTATACTTTTCCGGTAATATATAAGATAATATGAATCATATATATTATTTTCAAATTTTTCGCTTGGTAAACTTTGGAGATAAGGGGGTTCTTTTCAACATTTTCCTTTATAAATAAAAATTTTACCACTGTAGAAAAAAAATTGTTTTAGAATGTGCAATCCAAGCCCTTTCATATGGCTTTAAATTTTGGCCCCCCCCTCTTATCCGTCCTTTTTTATAGAAATTAAAAATATATATTTAAATTTTTCATTTTCTATACACATGGATTAGCTGTGTTTATAACTATTTCATATTTCAAATTGATAGCATTAGTAGTTCCTGAGATATTTAACTTTGTAACAGACAGACAGACGGACGGAGTCGCACCATAAGGGTTCCGTTTTTACCTTTTTGGTCCGGAACCCAAAAAAGAACGAAATCTGAACGAGTGCGAAACACATTGAAATCAATTTGGAGTACATCGCTCATCTCAGATTGGCCCCCAGCATAAGATTAAAATAACGTATTCTTAAACTTGCACTTGAAAGCCGATGTTAAGGCGTACAATGGTACACTCTATAATACGATTTTTTTAACAGCAGCTATTTGACAGCCATATGATGACATAAATTGTACTGGGATGACAGCTGTCAAATATTAGATGTAAGGGCATTGTCACTATAGGACTGTATTATTCGTGCGAGCAGTTTCCCCTAATCTGTGCAGACATATGATGTCATACATAGGGCCACGCGTAGTGCAAATAAGAGTTAGTTACTCAATATGTAAGATTGTCCTATTATTAATTAGACAAATATTTACTTGTGAGAACAAGCGCTACTTACTACTGAGAGGCGCTTTCGTGGAACGACTCCATCCTAGACAGGACATACGAGTCATGACTGTGGAGGATAGACTGACCTCTATTCGTGGAGGTGGCCTCGACGGCGAACATGTTGAGAGCGGTGAGCTGCAGCAGCCGCGCGGCCGGCGTGGGCAGCGGCTGCCGGTGCAGCAGCGAACGGAACTGGCAGAGCATCTGAGAGGCGCTTTCGTGGAACGACTCCATCCTAGACAGGACATACGAGTCATGACTGTGGAGGATAGACTGACCTCTATTCGTGGAGGTGGCCTCGACGGCGAACATGTTGAGAGCGGTGAGCTGCAGCAGCCGCGCGGCCGGCGTGGGCAGCGGCTGCCGGTGCAGCAGCGAACGGAACTGGCAGAGCATCTGAGAGGCGCTTTCGTGGAACGACTCCATCCTAGACAGGACATACGAGTCATGACTGTGGAGGATAGACTGACCTCTATTCGTGGAGGTGGCCTCGACGGCGAACATGTTGAGAGCGGTGAGCTGCAGCAGCCGCGCGGCCGGCGTGGGCAGCGGCTGCCGGTGCAGCAGCGAACGGAACTGGCAGAGCATCTGAGAGGCGCTTTCGTGGAACGACTCCATCCTAGACAGGACATACGAGTCATGACTGTGGAGGATAGACTGACCTCTATTCGTGGAGGTGGCCTCGACGGCGAACATGTTGAGAGCGGTGAGCTGCAGCAGCCGCGCGGCCGGCGTGGGCAGCGGCTGCCGGTGCAGCAGCGAACGGAACTGGCAGAGCATCTGAGAGGCGCTTTCGTGGAACGACTCCATCCTAGACAGGACATACGAGTCATGACTGTGGAGGATAGACTGACCTCTATTCGTGGAGGTGGCCTCGACGGCGAACATGTTGAGAGCGGTGAGCTGCAGCAGCCGCGCGGCCGGCGTGGGCAGCGGCTGCCGGTGCAGCAGCGAACGGAACTGGCAGAGCATCTGAGAGGCGCTTTCGTGGAACGACTCCATCCTAGACAGGACATACGAGTCATGACTGTGGAGGATAGACTGACCTCTATTCGTGGAGGTGGCCTCGACGGCGAACATGTTGAGAGCGGTGAGCTGCAGCAGCCGCGCGGCCGGCGTGGGCAGCGGCTGCCGGTGCAGCAGCGAACGGAACTGGCAGAGCATCTGAGAGGCGCTTTCGTGGAACGACTCCATCCTAGACAGGACATACGAGTCATGACTGTGGAGGATAGACTGACCTCTATTCGTGGAGGTGGCCTCGACGGCGAACATGTTGAGAGCGGTGAGCTGCAGCAGCCGCGCGGCCGGCGTGGGCAGCGGCTGCCGGTGCAGCAGCGAACGGAACTGGCAGAGCATCTGAGAGGCGCTTTCGTGGAACGACTCCATCCTAGACAGGACATACGAGTCATGACTGTGGAGGATAGACTGACCTCTATTCGTGGAGGTGGCCTCGACGGCGAACATGTTGAGAGCGGTGAGCTGCAGCAGCCGCGCGGCCGGCGTGGGCAGCGGCTGCCGGTGCAGCAGCGAACGGAACTGGCAGAGCATCTGAGAGGCGCTTTCGTGGAACGACTCCATCCTAGACAGGACATACGAGTCATGACTGTGGAGGATAGACTGACCTCTATTCGTGGAGGTGGCCTCGACGGCGAACATGTTGAGAGCGGTGAGCTGCAGCAGCCGCGCGGCCGGCGTGGGCAGCGGCTGTCGGTGCAGCAGCGAACGGAACTGGCAGAGCATCTGAGACGCGCTTTCGTGGAACGACTCCATCCTAGACAGGACATACGAGGCATGACTGTGGATTCCGCAATGCATAGACTTTATAAATATGATAACATGCACTTCAAAAAGTTCAAGCCCGTGTATAATAGTTCGTTTTCAAATAACATAAATTTACTTTACTTTTAAAGGCCTAGGAATTTGTCATAGGTAACAACTTGCTATAGTTAGACTGGTTAATAATGTAGGTACGGCTGTCTCTTGCCAACTATTGCAAGTTGGTGTGTGAAATTGCACCTGTTTGTATTGTGCTTAAAGTTTTCCCAAGAGTTCTTTTTTTTATTGTCACAGACAAAACGCTTATCTTTGTATGGAATCGAAGTGTTTAAAAAATGTTTCAAATAGTATTAAATGAAGAATTTAAAATATTTTCGAAATAAAATTCAAAAGGAACTAAAAGGCATTTAGATTTCAATCCCGTTTAATCTTTAATAATATTGGGATCGATTAAAATGTTTAAAACTTTGTTATGCATGTCAATTGAAACTGACATCACGAGTCTCGCCGTGGACCTACTTTAAAAAAATGAGTTGGGCGGGAACTTGATGATAATGGGTTATTGACATACTCGCTCTTTTAAGATCATGTTATTACCTTATTACTGACAAATATTATTTGATTTCCTCGCATTTTGGAGAAAAGCATTACAATATCTACCTCGGCGGGAATGGCAATTCGTGGATTCGTATACGATATAAGATCAACTCAGCCACAAATTGCTATTTCCCGGCTACTACTTTTTTTTAGTTTAGTTAATTTAGAACACAAACAGTCACATAAACAAATATAAATGGGATACGCTAAGGGGTTCAATAATGTACTATTATTAGAACAGCACACAAAATAAGGTTAGTGTACTTGAGGTGATTTCATATAGCTTACCCAATTTTAGTGATGAGCTTCCCGTGTACGTGTAAATAACTCGTAATAAAGTTTTTGTTTAACTGCAACAAAATAGACACATTATACATTGTCCCCTGTTTGCAAGTAATCATTCAGATATTGCAATAAAATAGTGGGAAATAATATAGTTCATTTATTTACTCAACCATAATCTCGTGACAGTAAAAGTTCGTGACCATTTTCAAGACTGCGTCGGCGTAGCTAGTTGCTACTTATATTACTGACTATATTAACTGTGGTGGGCATACCCCTACGGATGCTATGCAAGCTTGCCGGTCCTCTATAGTCATGTCGCGGCGTGATCTGGTGTCTGCCTTCAACCGCTCCAGCTCTGCTGCTTCATATTCATATTTAACGGATTTTGTAGAACCTAGCCGCCTCTCCATAGAGTCTTGTTGCAGCGTGGTAGTTCGGTAGCACATCAACCACCCCCGCGCCTCTCGCCTTCAGCCCTAGTATTTCTGGCCCTTAACAACTGTCGCATGCATCCAGACAGGTGGGCTAATATAGCTACGAAATGGGTGCCACATGACGGGCGCCGCAGACGGGGCCGACCTAGAAGGAGATAGTGGGACGACCTGGATGTATTCCTCAACAATTGGGCGGAAGAAGCACCTAGCAGGGACGCATGGAGATCACGGGGAGAGGCCTTTGCCCAGCAGTGGGATACTGAATGTCTCTGCGGTTTCTGTGGAAGTGAGCCGCTTGACCAACCACAGCTCGCGCCCTCGTGTCCGCTCGGCCGCACGTACCTCCCGCCGCGGCCCGTGTCCTGCGTCCCCGTTCTCAGTCTGCGCGCCTTCCGCCGCCGCCCGCCGCTCCGTACCACAACAGTCAGTAACAACGGGAGACATACCTCGACGGATGTCATGGAAGCGAGCCGCTCCTCCAAGGAGTCGTGCCGCAGCGTGGTGGTGCGGTGTCCGCTCGGCCGCACCCACACCTCCCGCCGCGGCCCGTGTCCTGCGTCCCCGTTCTCAGTCTGCGCGCCTTCCGCCGCCGCCCGCCGCTCCGTACCACAACAGTCAGTAACAACGGGAGACATACCTCGACGGATGTCATGGAAGCGAGCCGCTCCTCCAAGGAGTCGTGCCGCAGCGTGGTGGTGCGGTGTCCGCTCGGCCGCACCCACACCTCCCGCCGCGGCCCGTGTCCTGCGTCCCCGTTCTCAGTCTGCGCGCCTTCCGCCGCCGCCCGCCGCTCCGTACCACAACAGTCAGTAACAACGGGAGACATACCTCGACGGATGTCATGGAAGCGAGCCGCTCCTCCAAGGAGTCGTGCCGCAGCGTGGTGGTGCGGTGTCCGCTCGGCCGCACCCACACCTCCCGCCGCGGCCCGTGTCCTGCGTCCCCGTTCTCAGTCTGCGCGCCTTCCGCCGCCGCCCGCCGCTCCGTACCACAACAGTCAGTAACAACGGGAGACATACCTCGACGGATGTCATGGAAGCGAGCCGCTCCTCCAAGGAGTCGTGCCGCAGCGTGGTGGTGCGGTGTCCGCTCGGCCGCACCCACACCTCCCGCCGCGGCCCGTGTCCTGCGTCCCCGTTCTCAGTCTGCGCGCCTTCCGCCGCCGCCCGCCGCTCCGTACCACAACAGTCAGTAATAACGGGAGACATACCTCGACGGATGTCATGGAAGCGAGCCGCTCCTCCAAGGAGTCGTGCCGCAGCGTGGTGGTGCGGTGTCCGCTCGGCCGCACCCACACCTCCCGCCGCGGCCCGTGTCCTGCGTCCCCGTTCTCAGTCTGCGCGCCTTCCGCCGCCGCCCGCCGCTCCGTACCACAACAGTCAGTAACAACGGGAGACATACCTCGACGGATGTCATGGAAGCGAGCCGCTCCTCCAAGGAGTCGTGCCGCAGCGTGGTGGTGCGGTGTCCGCTCGGCCGCACCCACACCTCCCGCCGCGGCCCGTGTCCTGCGTCCCCGTTCTCAGTCTGCGCGCCTTCCGCCGCCGCCCGCCGCTCCGTACCACAACAGTCAGTAACAACGGGAGACATACCTCGACGGATGTCATGGAAGCGAGCCGCTCCTCCAAGGAGTCGTGCCGCAGCGTGGTGGTGCGGTGTCCGCTCGGCCGCACCCACACCTCCCGCCGCGGCCCGTGTCCTGCGTCCCCGTTCTCAGTCTGCGCGCCTTCCGCCGCCGCCCGCCGCTCCGTACCACAACAGTCAGTAACAACGGGAGACATACCTCGACGGATGTCATGGAAGCGAGCCGCTCCTCCAAGGAGTCGTGCCGCAGCGTGGTGGTGCGGTGTCCGCTCGGCCGCACCCACACCTCCCGCCGCGGCCCGTGTCCTGCGTCCCCGTTCTCAGTCTGCGCGCCTTCCGCCGCCGCCCGCCGCTCCGTACCACAACAGTCAGTAACAACGGGAGACATACCTCGACGGATGTCATGGAAGCGAGCCGCTCCTCCAAGGAGTCGTGCCGCAGCGTGGTGGTGCGGTGTCCGCTCGGCCGCACCCACACCTCCCGCCGCGGCCCGTGTCCTGCGTCCCCGTTCTCAGTCTGCGCGCCTTCCGCCGCCGCCCGCCGCTCCGTACCACAACAGTCAGTAACAACGGGAGACATACCTCGACGGATGTCATGGAAGCGAGCCGCTCCTCCAAGGAGTCGTGCCGCAGCGTGGTGGTGCGGTGTCCGCTCGGCCGCACCCACACCTCCCGCCGCGGCCCGTGTCCTGCGTCCCCGTTCTCAGTCTGCGCGCCTTCCGCCGCCGCCCGCCGCTCCGTACCACAACAGGCAGTAACAACGGGAGACATACCTCGACGGATGTCATGGAAGCGAGCCGCTCCTCCAAGGAGTCGTGCCGCAGCGTGGTGGTGCGGTGTCCGCTCGGCCGCACCCACACCTCCCGCCGCGGCCCGTGTCCTGCGTCCCCGTTCTCAGTCTGCGCGCCTTCCGCCGCCGCCCGCCGCTCCGTACCACAACAGGCAGTAACAACGGGAGACATACCTCGACGGATGTCATGGAAGCGAGCCGCTCCTCCAAGGAGTCGTGCCGCAGCGTGGTGGTGCGGTGTCCGCTCGGCCGCACCCACACCTCCCGCCGCGGCCCGTGTCCTGCGTCCCCGTTCTCAGTCTGCGCGCCTTCCGCCGCCGCCCGCCGCTTCCTCTCTGCCGCTTCGTACTGTAAGAATGTAACATTAGTACAGTCACCATAATGGATAGTACAAAATCTTTTTAGGGTTCCGCACCTCAAAAGGAAAAAAACGGAACCCTTATAGGAGCACTCGTGCGACTGTCTGTCCGTCTGTCACAGCCGATTTGCTCCAAAACTACTGGACCCATCGAGTTGAAATTTGGTAATCATATGTAAATTGGTGACCCAAAGATGGACGCGTCAAGTAAATGAATGAATTCTGAACAAGGGGGACACTTTTGGGGGGTAAACTGGAAAATAAAAATAAAAAAATTCGCAAACTGTATTGTATGACGTATCAAAGGGATTGTTGTAAGCATCTCAGATATTTTTTTTTATAATTTTAGCAAAAACAGATTTGAAGTAATTTAAGAAAAAAGACCCTACTGTTTACTCTCACTATAAAGGAAAATAGTCAAGTCAGGCACAGCGATTTTCATAATTTAAAAGGTGTATATACAGATAAAAAAAAACTATAAATCAAAATTAATACATACTTTTTTCCTATTTTCATCAAATAATGACAACAGACTTTCTCTGGCTGATTGAAATGGATTCGACGACATTAAACTTCTCATATAATAGTAAACTGCGTCTAACTTTCTCCTCTGAAACAAAAATGTTTACGATATAGAACATAGATTAGTTCATACATGACAAAAAAAAAAAAAAAAAACAATACTTACAGCATAAATTGCCAATATAGCCAACTGATTATATGGCCGCCCATTCTTTGGATTGATTTGTTGCGCTTTCGTATACCAAAATTTACTCTTAGCATAATTATTGGTTTCGTTGATTTGTTCCTTGTACCTTGTCAAATCGCCCAAGAAAATGTATAGTTTCTGTACAGAAATTAATGCTAGCCCAATGTACCCCAGACCCTTTGGTGGCACGGCGTGGTTGTCATTTATGTAGTCGTCTGTATTAAATTTGTAAGCTTTTTCCAACATTTGGACGAGATTCTCGAAATAAACATTTCCTTCTTCAATAATAGTGTTTATAAGCTTGACTACTTTAGGTTTGTCATCTGGCGAGACCTGAGTTAAACTTCTTCTAAGTTTTTCTATGAAAGTATAATACAAAATTTTCCAAAAGTTGTGCTCTATGTTTTCAGCTTGGCAGTATTTGAGATCAGACATGAGAAGTTTCGTGAGGGCGTTTTGTAAAAATTTCCTGAAAAAAACAATAAAGGATAGTGTGCTATCTTTATATAATTAAACTATACCTTCCAGTTATAATAATGAGAAGACTGGTCTTAATTCTTTTAACCCCTTGAACGCCATGAACACCTCAAGGAGTTGCGTTTTTGTCGTGCCCATGGCACCAACGATTATGTGTTATGGCGCAAACTGTCAAAGTCACCTTTATCATGCTTTCAATCAAGGTTCATATTCACACTCCTATAAAAAGTAGGCGTATAGTATTCTTAACTTTCGTCCGTGAATAATGACTTAATGACGTCGACGTAAAGCTTAAAAAGTTCGACAAGTAATCAAAATTTCCGATCATATAATGATAGTAAGATTACATGTTCAGTTTTTCCTCCTGTTGCGTGTTGCATCTGTGGCGAGTGTGTCGCCTTGCAGCTGCACGCCGGCCGAGCAAAAGGGAAAACCCTCTCCCGTCCCTCTTGTTTTTGAGTGGCTATGTTCTATATTTTACTAGCTTTTGCCGGCGACTTCGAAGAAGGAACTCCATACATACTTTCGCCACCCTTTTCACCCCCTTCATCATCATCATCATCATATCAGCCGAAAGACGTCCACTGCTGGACATAACTCCCCCAAAGAGTGACACAATGACCGGTCCTGCGCCACCCGCATCCAGCGGACTGTCGCGACCTTTACCAGGTCATCAGTCCACCTAGTGGGGGGCCTACCCACGCTGCGCCTTCCGGTACGTGGTCGCTACTCGAGAACCTTTCCGCCCCAACAGTCATCGGTTCTACGTGCAATGTGCCCCGCCCACTGCCACTTAAATTTAGCGATTCGGAGGGCTATATATCGGTTACCTTGGTTCTGCTGCGGATAGCCTCATTTCTGATGCGATCACGCAGAGATACTCCCAGCATAGCACTCTCCATTGCCCTTTGGGTGATTTTGAGCCTTCTTATGAGGCCCATAGTAAGCAACCACGTAGCTTCCCGAATGCTGCCTAGCCGAGTCGGATTCGACGATTGACCTCTTTCTCGAAGTTGGTCCTACCTAACTGGACACGGACAGTCTATCCGAAGTATATATAACCTACAACAACTTCGAGCATAAAGTGTCCGATTGAAATGGGAGTTAGTACTACGTGGACGTTTGACATGATCTTCGTCTTATCAATGTTCATCCTGAGACCAACTCGCTTGGAGGCTTTACTGAGGTCATCGAGCATAGTACTAAAGTCTTCCATGGTCTCAGCCAAGACTACTATCACAGTCTAACTACATACAGTCTGCAAGTTCGGGGCTTTTTGGGCCAACGATGGGGGGTTCTATCTAAACGGCCTTACCGTTTAGAAGTCGGTTTTATAAAGTCAATCTTATAAAATGAGGTTTAGGTGTTTTTTTTTTTAATAATGTCACTTCAATTGTGTTCAAAATCAATATCTGAGAGCTCGAGAGGTATTTTAATATGAATCCGTGGGTAAATACAAAAAGGGTGTCATCTTGAATTTATTTAAATACGGTCCGATTTCGTTCAAAATCGATATCTCAGGGTCCAAGGGACCTCTTAATACGAATCCAAGGTTGGATTTTCAAAAAGTAGTCGCCATTTTGAAAATCGTTAAATACGGTCCGATTCCGTTCAAAATTGATACCTGAGGGTCCGAGGGGCAACTTGAATCCGAGGTTGGATTTGCAAAAATTAGCCGTCATCTTGAAAATCATAAAATACAGGATTTCGTTCAAAATCGGTATCTAAGGATCCGAGGGGCCTCTTAACACTAATCCGAGCCTAGATTAAAAAACCGGCCAAGTGCGTGTCGGACCACGCAAAACGAAGGGTTCCGTGCCTATTAAAAAGGTCGTATCGTCACAGAAATTTTACGGCACTTACGTCCTTTTCTTTGAGGAAGGCAGTTTTTCAGCAATATCTCGAAAACCTCTGAACCGATCTTGTTCAAAACAATTTTCGGTGAATGAAATGAATAAGCCCTATGTCCATGAATTTTTCCATATTTTTAAAATACACCGATCAAAAATTAGAGGGGGGGGACAGAATTTTAGTGACTTTCGGGGCGATTATCTCCGACCCTATTCACTTAATCAAAAAAAATGCTAAGAAACCTTATATTTATTTTGAAAGGCCTATCGATTGATGTGCCACACGGGGGGTCACAATGATTTTTTTTTTTTACTTTTAGTTTTATGTATGGAGTGCACCCCTAAAAATTTTTTTTTTGTCATCTTAATTACAAAACTATGTAGCGGCTAACAAAATACACCTGTCCTCAAAATTTTATTCAAATACACCTTATAGTTTTCGAGTAAAATGCCCGTGACATACGGACAGACGGACAGACGGACAGACGGACATGACGAAACTATAAGGGTTCCGTTTTTGCCATTTTGGCTACGGAACCCTAAAAAGGTCTGCCATCTTGAAAATCTTTAAATACGGTCCGATTTCGTTCAAAATTGATACTTGAGGGTCCAAAGGACCTCTTAATACGAATCCGAGGCTAGATTTTCAAAAAGTAGCCACCATCTTAAAAATCTTTAAATACGGTTCGATTTCGTTCAAAATTGATATTGAGCCCCCTCGGATCCTCAGATATCGATTTTGAACGAAATCGGACTGTATTTAACGATTTTCAAGATGGCGGCTACTTTTTGAAAATCCAACCTCGGATTCGTATTAAGAGGTCCTTTGGACCCTCAAGTATCAATTTTGAACAAAATCGGACCGTATTTAAAGATTTTCAAGATGGCAGACCTTTTTTTAAACCAAGCTCGAATTAGTGTTAAGAGGCCCCTATGATCCTCAGGTATCGAATTTGAACGAAATCGGGCCGTATTTAAAGCATTTCAAGATGGCGGCCACTTTTTGAAAATCCAACCTCGGATTCGTATTAAAAAGCCCTTCGGAATCTTAAATAACGATTTTGAAAAAGGTTTTCTAAACTTATAATTCTATTTAAAGATCTGAGTGAGTGAGTGTTTATAAAATAGCTACATACCTACTTATGAAATGCATGAAAATGAAACAGGTAATTATAAATAAATACATATCTCTCCAAACATAATTTTGACAACCCTGACTCTTGAGCGGTTACGCTGAGCGGGTGAGTGAATTCTAAAGATGAATGATGCTTGCCTACTGGTTGTAGTTCTTTATACTGTGCTACTACATATATCATCAGCATACCGAAGGTGAGTGATGTACTCGCCGTAGAAGTTGATGCCTAGCCTTCTCCATTCCAGAGGGGCTACCGCGAAACGAAAACGAAGTTCGTTCGTGTATCTCACTCCCTATCGCTCGACTTAGCAAGTGCGACAGAGACGGAGATACGCGAACGAAGTTCGTTTTCGTTACGCGGTAGCTCCTCAGAGTCTTGAAAACGTCCTAAAGTGCAGTGGTGAACAGTTTTGGGGATATAACAACCCCTTGCCTGACACCCCGCTGCAGCGGAATAGGCTTCGAGCTCCGATCTTGGAGTCAGACTGACATAGTGGCGTTCTCGTACAAACACTTCAGTACTTCGATATAGCGGCAGTCTACTTGGCACCGCTGGAGAGACTGTAGTACAGCCCAGGTTTCGATCGAATCGAAGGCTTTCTCGTAGTCCACGAACGCTAAGCAGAGAGGCAGGTTATTCTCCTCAGTCTTCTGTATAACCTGACGGAGCGTATGATGTGGTCTACGGTATTAGAACCTCTTCGGAAACCGGCTTGTTCGGGAGGCTGGAAGCCACCAAGCCTACGTAGGAGACGATTCGTAATGAATCTTGAAAACAGCTTATAGACATGGCTCAGAAGTGAGATGGGTCGGTAGTTCTTCAGCAGGGTGTTGTCACCCTTTTTGAATAACAGCACCACCTCACCTCTGTTCCACGCCTTTGGCGCTCTCCCTTCCTGTAGGACGATTTTCCACCCGCCCTTCAGCCCTGGGAACAAACACGAGACATACCTAGTCTCCTCGACCTCGGGCCAGTGGTCGGCGAGTGCGGCGGGCCCGAGCAGCGAGTGCGTATGCAACACGGCGTCGGCGCGGTCCACCTGCTGCAGCAGCTCGCAGTGCCGCGCCGCGCGCGCCGAGCTCGACTCCAGCGCGCGTCCGCCCTCCGTCAGCCCTGGGAACAAACACGAGACATACCTAGTCTCCTCGACCTCGGGCCAGTGGTCGGCGAGTGCGGCGGGCCCGAGCAGCGAGTGCGTGTGCAACACGGCGTCGGCGCGGTCCACCTGCTGCAGCAGCTCGCAGTGCCGCGCCGCGCGCGCCGAGCTCGACTCCAGCGCGCGTCCGCCCTCCGTCAGCCCTGGGAACAAACACGAGACATACCTAGTCTCCTCGACCTCGGGCCAGTGGTCGGCGAGTGCGGCGGGCCCGAGCAGCGAGTGCGTATGCAACACGGCGTCGGCGCGGTCCACCTGCTGCAGCAGCTCGCAGTGCCGCGCCGCGCGCGCCGAGCTCGACTCCAGCGCGCGTCCGCCCTCCGTCAGCCCTGGGAACAAACACGAGACATACCTAGTCTCCTCGACCTCGGGCCAGTGGTCGGCGAGTGCGGCGGGCCCGAGCAGCGAGTGCGTGTGCAACACGGCGTCGGCGCGGTCCACCTGCTGCAGCAGCTCGCAGTGCCGCGCCGCGCGCGCCGAGCTCGACTCCAGCGCGCGTCCGCCCTCCGTCAGCCCTGGGAACAAACACGAGACATACCTAGTCTCCTCGACCTCGGGCCAGTGGTCGGCGAGTGCGGCGGGCCCGAGCAGCGAGTGCGTGTGCAACACGGCGTCGGCGCGGTCCACCTGCTGCAGCAGCTCGCAGTGCCGCGCCGCGCGCGCCGAGCTCGACTCCAGCGCGCGTCCGCCCTCCGTCAGCCCTGGGAACAAACACGAGACATACCTAGTCTCCTCGACCTCGGGCCAGTGGTCGGCGAGTGCGGCGGGCCCGAGCAGCGAGTGCGTGTGCAACACGGCGTCGGCGCGGTCCACCTGCTGCAGCAGCTCGCAGTGCCGCGCCGCGCGCGCCGAGCTCGACTCCAGCGCGCGTCCGCCCTCCGTCAGCCCTGGGAACAAACACGAGACATACCTAGTCTCCTCGACCTCGGGCCAGTGGTCGGCGAGTGCGGCGGGCCCGAGCAGCGAGTGCGTGTGCAACACGGCGTCGGCGCGGTCCACCTGCTGCAGCAGCTCGCAGTGCCGCGCCGCGCGCGCCGAGCTCGACTCCAGCGCGCGTCCGCCCTCCGTCAGCCCTGGGAACAAACACGAGACATACCTAGTCTCCTCGACCTCGGGCCAGTGGTCGGCGAGTGCGGCGGGCCCGAGCAGCGAGTGCGTGTGCAACACGGCGTCGGCGCGGTCCACCTGCTGCAGCAGCTCGCAGTGCCGCGCCGCGCGCGCCGAGCTCGACTCCAGCGCGCGTCCGCCCTCCGTCAGCCCTGGGAACAAACACGAGACATACCTAGTCTCCTCGACCTCGGGCCAGTGGTCGGCGAGTGCGGCGGGCCCGAGCAGCGAGTGCGTGTGCAACACGGCGTCGGCGCGGTCCACCTGCTGCAGCAGCTCGCAGTGCCGCGCCGCGCGCGCCGAGCTCGACTCCAGCGCGCGTCCGCCCTCCGTCAGCCCTGGGAACAAACACGAGACATACCTAGTCTCCTCGACCTCGGGCCAGTGGTCGGCGAGTGCGGCGGGCCCGAGCAGCGAGTGCGTGTGCAACACGGCGTCGGCGCGGTCCACCTGCTGCAGCAGCTCGCAGTGCCGCGCCGCGCGCGCCGAGCTCGACTCCAGCGCGCGTCCGCCCTCCGTCAGCCCTGGGAACAAACACGATCAGACCGTCATAATGCGACAGATACGAGTAGATGTGAACGCTCGCCGTCACAACCGTCAGGCATCAGAGCGAATCAGATCGACATAATGCGACAGATAGATGTCAACGCTTGCCGTCACAACCGTCAGGCATCAGAGCGCATCAGATCGACATAATGCGACAGATAGATGTCAACGCTTGCCGTCACAACCGTCAGGCATCAGAGCGCATCAGATCGACATAATGCGACAGATAGATGTCAACGCTTGCCGTCACAACCGTCAGGCATCAGAGCGCATCAGATCGTCATAATGCGACAAATAGATGTCAACGCTCGCCTTCACAACCGTCAGGCATCAGAGCGAATCAGATCGACATAATGCGACAGATAGATGTCAACGCTTGCCGTCACAACCGTCAGGCATCAGAGCGCATCAGATCGTCATAATGCGACAAATAGATGGCAACGCTTGCCGTCACAACCGTCAGGCATCAGAGCGCATCAGATCGACATAATGACACAGATAGATGTGAACGCTTGCCGTCATAACCGTCAGGCATTAGACCGCATCAGATCGTCATAATGCGACAGATAGATGTGAACGCTTGCCGTCACAATCGTAGACATCAAAGCGCATCAGATCGTCATAATGCGACAGATAGATGGGCATTTTTGCGAGAAGAGATGCATCCTTAGTGACGTCACCGAGTAGAAGTTAAAAATATTCCATTTTGTAATCAAATACTATTTGTATGACAAATAAAAGTTACAAAATGGAATATTTTAAACTTTTATACTCGGTGACGTCAATAACGTGCATATTCTTCTCGCGAAAATGCCCAGATGTGAACGCTCGCCGTCACAACCGTCAGGCATGAGAGCGCATCAGATCGTCATAAATGCGACAGATAGATGTGAACGCTCGCCGTCACAACCGTCAGGCATCAGAGCGCATCAGATCGTCATAATGCGACAGATAGATGTGAACGCTCGCCGTCACACACAACCGTCAGGCATCAGAGCGCATCAGATCGTCATAATGCGACAGATAGATGTGAACGCTCGCCGTCACACACAACCGTCAGGCATCAGAGCGCATCAGATCGTCATAAATGCGACAGATAGATGTGAACGCTCGCCGTCACACACAACCGTCAGGCATCAGAGCGCATCAGATCGTCATAGTGCGACAGATAGATGTGAACGCTCGCTGTCACACACAACCGTCATGCATCAGAGCGCATCAGATCGTCATAGTGCGACAGATAGATGTGAACGCTCGCCGTTACAACCGTCAGGCATCAGAGCGCATCAGATCGTCATAATGCCACAGATAGTTGTGAACGCTCGCCGTTACAACCGTCATGCATCAGAGCGCATCAGATCGTCATAATGCGACAAAAAGATGTGAACGCTCGCCGTCACAACCGTCAGGCATCAGAAAAGCTCACAACAGAAAAGTCTTAATCCAGCTTAAATCGCCAATGAGTCTGTGGACTTGAAAACTGGCTAAGCAAAATACCGCCGGTAGGACGACGAGACCACGAGCCGACGGACTAGAAACCAGTGGACTGGCTCGCTTGCTCATAGGGCATGCTGAAATACTGGATCTGCGGAGACAAAAGTCCGCCAGGGGATCACCAACACGAACCGGCGAACCAATCGGTTGGATCTTTGGCTCACCACTGGATCACCCGCTTAATATAGCTTAATATGCCTGGATTAGTATAGCCAATACGTAGGCGTAATAACGTTCGAGTGTACGTATTAAACATGAGTTTGCGAAATCAACTTAACCTAATTTATCACATCAAGTTATCTAAATTAATGTTTACCAGAAGGTTTTGGATTAAACTTACCTCTCTCCATTCGCATATTCATCTGGGTCGGACTAGTTTGTACTATAATTGGTTTGGATGGATTATGATGATCATACAGGGTTCTTTGATTTTCGACCGAGCCCCCGCGACTGAAACAAAAATATATTTTATATATTATTTCAAAAACGAAACATTTATGTGTGGTTGAGATGATTTAACGTGGCCAACTTTTTATAAAACTATGGTTGGAATTGGTGTCTTCTAACTTGGACGGTAGAAATGCTTTTTGAATGGACTACTTTGATGCAATTCGGCCAATTCAAGTAATCTCAAGCATACTTGATATTTATGTGGTATTTTGGATCATGTCTTGTGAGTCACTAATATCATGGAATATCAATATGACATGCCATAATAAGATATACCTTTGGTCTTTCGGTAATTGTGAGCTCTGGGGCAATATTAACAGGCCAGGCTGAGATGTTGAAGTCTCTGATGTTGATTTATCTGACATGGCGCTATTTAGCCTGTGTCTCTGATGGGTGTTTTCTGGTGCCCTAGAACAAATTAATAAACACATAAGTTACCTGGTATTCACTCTCAACCTTTAGGTAGCGTTAGGTATACGTGTGAATAAATGTCTTCTTTTCTTTTCTTTTCTTTTTAACTGATACAATGTTTTTTTTTCCGGTTCGTAGCGAAAACTCTACGAACCTCTTTTCGTACACTGCAATGCGACCCGATTAGCGGGTTCTCGGCAGCGTATATGAATATAAATACGATATTTAAATAATGGTGTAAAATAATCGTCTATAGTAAAATGACAACAACAAAGGTAATTCAGAACATTTTACATACGAATAGAAGGTGTACTGTACCTTGTATTCGTATCCACTGTACCTATTCCAATCCACGCGTGTCGCGTTACTTGATACCCTTGTATTGCACTCGAAGCGAAGGTATTTTGAGATGTCCCAACTGCATAGAGCCGCGATTATCGCTTTCGGTGTTTACATTTACAACAAACTTGTTCCCTTTGAGATGTAGCTTAAGCTTGTTTTTGTAATAAATGCTGTTCTTGATATGCTAATACAATAAATTTACGCATGTATTACCAAAAGGGATAGGCAGAGCACATGCAATTTTAATTGTAGTGGCACTTCTAGCAATAGTAGGTTTGAAAATTGAGAAATTGTGATATTGCAGTGATAGGTTGCTTGCTAGCCCATAGCCCAAAACACACTTCAAACCTATCATGTTGATATGAATATTTAGTGTAAAATAGAGGGTGCACGCAAAAACTAATTGATTTAAATTTATATATATGCTAAGGTGCAGAGATTAGCATCTTTAAGGAAAAGATACAATACAATTTGCCTATTAAAAATAGCCTAACCTAACCTAAACAAAGTAACTTTATATTAGGTTTTAAGAACCGTAAACGAGACATTATTAAAAAAATACATTTCGGAGGTAAGCCCTTAAAATTTTTCAATGAATTGGTTGAGATCTAAATAAAAGCTAGATATGTTTCTGTCAAAAAATTAATTTTTGGTACAATTTTCATTGCCAAATGTACTTTTCTGTATATCGTCATCAACTGATCGTTAAAACGATTTTAACGAGCCCAAACTCAACACACGCTACATTGAATCATTCAAACTATACATAAACCCAACATTTCAGCTCTATCGTTAGAAGATATCTGCTTCAAAATTGAGTTGCAAGATTCCAACCGAAGAAACATAGTTAGATACACT
Organism: Epinotia nisella; assembly: GCA_932294315.1. NCBI lineage: Eukaryota > Metazoa > Arthropoda > Insecta > Lepidoptera > Tortricidae > Epinotia > Epinotia nisella. The sequence continues at coordinate 11,278,731 of OW028679.1, read as the reverse complement.
GCAAGTTAAATAAAAGCTTGTAAAGAGTAGTAGTTACGTATGCTCCTTGGACTTGAGTATCTCCTCGCGCCAGTTGAGCGTGGCGGGCGCGGGCGCGGGCGCGGGCGCGGCCCCCGGCGGCGGCGGCGCGGGCGGCGCGATGTTCTCCGCGTTGCGGCCGCGGCGCCGGCCCGCGCGCTTGCCCGAGCGCCGCCGCCCGCCGCCCTCCGCGGCCTCCGCGTGGCCCGCGGCGGCGGCCGCGGGCGCGGGCGACTGCCGCCGCTCTATGCTCGGCGTGCGACCGTGCCCCCAGCTGCCGTTTACTTTTTTCTGAAAAGGGTGAAAACCCGTACAGTGCGGTCAGCCGTTCCTGTCAATGGCAAATGGAACGCCTAGGTGGCTATTATGCAACCCTTTGTTCTGACACTTACCATTATCATCGTAAACGAACTCAATAAGTATCTCTCGTTTCTTTTTATACACATTTTTAAATGTTGCATTTAGATAAAATATAATCATAAGTGTAAACTGGACATGCATGTGTGTACCTGTACATGTATAGTGAAAAATCTTTTTTCATGGGCCAGGTGAAATTCAAGACTATGAGGTAAAAACTGTAAAAGTGCTATCACCATCATCGTCAGCCGAAAGACTGCTGGACATTGGCCTCCCCAAAGAGTGCTAAGTGCTATCGCTTTCATCAAATTCACATATAACTAGATGACTCAAATCAGTGGCAGACAGACAACTCAAGTTAGGACTGATGCCAATTCTGGCAGTCACCAAACAATTTTGGGTTGGTTGCATCGACCACACTTTATGATCGGTAAAGGTTAAACATGGCGCCGGCAGCTTTCTCTCACAGAGAACTGACAAAACCCCGTAGGTACGTAAACATTTTAACGGACGTAACTAATGCTTACCTACACCTAGGGCGGGTTGCACCGCACCAACTTACGATTACAGACCAATCAATTAAATATGACGCCGGCAGCTGTCGTCACATACAAACTTGTCAAACTTTCCATACATTCAGATTTTAACGAACACCGCTTATGATTAGAGACGATTAGGTGCAACCCACCCTTAATCCTTAGTCGGTATAAAGTAGTAGGTAGTTAACCGAGGGTTGAAAGCCACCCATTTCCGACGAGATATTTAGGTTCGAGGCTGAAATGGGTGGCTTAAACACTCTACTTTTCATTTCGAACACGAGGAAAGGTATGAAAGCCAATTTTTTTCTAAATCAGCTAGATCCGTACAACCCAAACCAAGTGTTTATGTGTGGACCATTTCTTGGAAGCATTTTTGAAGCGGTTATATTGAAAAACTAATTTTAATTGTTTATATTTGAAATATATTATTTTATGTAGCACGTGATGACGGCAAGAGACCCGACGGGATGACTCTCGTGCCTTGGCAACAGGGGCGGCCCTTAGTCTGGGATGTTACGTGTGATACACTAGCGCTGTCCCACCTGGGCACGACGTCGTCGAGGGCTGGCGAAGCGGCCGCCGAGGCTGGGGCAGCAAAGCGCCGCAAATATGCAACTCTTGGCGAGAATTACATATTTGCGGCGTTTGCCGTGGACACCCTGGGTCCTACGGGACCGGACGCAATTAAGCGTTTTAAAATATATGTATATGCTTATCCGGTCCTCTGGTGACCGTAGGGCTGGCTCGTTCCTCGCACAGCGTATCGGCATTGCCATTTAGCGAGGCAACGCAACCAGTCTAAATATAGTCTAAATATGTACAGTGTGGCTGTATGCTACCATTATTATTTTTTAATGACTTTAGGGTGCGGTTGTATTTTGAGTACGAACGCTTTAAAATGTATTCAAAAGTCTTCAAATAGCAATAATAGTCATCAAATAATTAATTTCAAAAATCAATATAATTTTAAGAAAGTGTGGCTGTACAGGTTTCTGCCATTGCTTAATATATTTTTATTAATTATCAGCCCTAGGGGCGGCATGCATCACTTTCAACCCGCTATTTAGATAAACAATGACCTACTTTCAGAGTATGAGTGATGAAAAAGGTTAGCCACAACAACAGAAAGAAACTTGAGAATGTTTTTGAAACGGTGTTTATGCTAGCTTGCAATGTTAAAACAATAAAGCGATAAGGCAACAATGCCACTATGGAAGGTTATTTTATACAATCTCATAAAGCTTAACTGCTAAAGGCCAGATTCGACTAAACACGAATAAAGACTTAATCTAAGGTTGATCAAACGTTAAAATTGTTTAAACTTATCTCTTGAATAGACAAATTTACTTTAAAAACAAAGTTTTAACCTACTTCAATTCAGTACTCTGCCAAGCCACATGAACATTTCCACATTTCCTTTCCACTTTACCACATGAACTGCTTTCCGAGAGCAAATGCCTTGATTATTACAGAAAAAAACCAAATCGCTGTATGCGGGCCGATAATATTTGGGGAGTTCCGTCGATTCCTAAAGGATCTCAGAATTACCTGTTGGCACTTCATTAGTTGCTATTTCAACGGAGTCATATAAAAATCTGTGGCGTACATTTATAGTTTTAAATACATCATTGATTTCCGGGTGTAAATACAGGATTTATAATAAAAAATACCGAAATTACTACACGCATGCCTAATAAATATATTTGAGGAGTTCCCTCAATTCTTCATGGTTCCCATAATCCAAATGCAGTTTTGATAACAATGGGACCAACCTGGAAGCCTATACTCTCAAATAAAATAAAAATGTACTTACGAATCGGTTCATAAATGAAGGCGTTCTGAGGAAAGCGAATTGAGAACCTCCTCCTTTTTTTAAGTCGGTTAAAAATACCGCACTCTTAGTATTAATGAGGTACATATTACAATAATATGATTTTCTTACATGTTTTTAGCTGAATTGATATTTTACCTGATTAGTAGATGAGCATGCAGCATACTTTGAAACGGCGGCCGGAACACGGAAACCGTCGTGATCTCTCGGGCTGAGCGCGCGGTGGGCTGACGCATCTCGGCTGTTGCATTGCGACACTATCCTCCTGTAATATTACCAGTTTTCCTGTTAAGAGCATGTGACACCATCAGACATACAAGCGGCCATAAGCTACCCGCTGACTATAAGGCGGTCCGAGCCTGTTGGCCATGAATGTGTTATAAAAAAACTGAAAGGAAGTGTACTGAACATTGTTACAAATAAATACAGACAATCATAGATCGTCACCGTCCTCGTCTTCCCGGTTGTAGTCGAAAGAAGCCCGAGGTCCACTTTGGACCTCTCACTTTCCACCTCTTTCCAAGATTTAGCATACCCTTTTACGAAAGTGACTGCCATCTGGCCTTACAACTCAGGGGTTTTCTCATGATGTTTTCTTTCACCGAAAAGAGACTGTTAAGTATCTAATGATATTTGGTCCATATGTTTTTTTAAGACCCAGTGGTACAAGCCAGGGTTCGAACCCACGACCTACAGTGGCTTCTCGATTAGGCAATCATAGATATAAGAAAAAAAAGCTGCTGCTGCTGCTTGTCATTTGTGTGCCAACGCTGTTAGTCTTTTAAAAATAAATATGCGTGTTTGAACACTAAACACAAAAACTGCGACATTTTCGATCATGTTAATCAAGGAACAAATATAAAAAGTTCTAAAACTCCCTAGTTCCGGGAGTAGTAGTGTTCTAGTACTCCCTTTATATCTGTGTGTCTTTTGTGTAGTGAATAAATGTCTTCTTTTCTTTTTTTTTTTTTTTTTCTTAAAAACCGAATCCCGCGTACGGAAAAGTAACTGAAAACAATCGTTTATTTTTCGTACAAAAGGTAGCTATGTCACCCAGAGAATAATTTCGAATCGATTGACACCTCATTTATGAAAATCGGTTCAGATTTTAAACGCTAAAATGGAATGGACTACTAAAAACATATCCCTTCCTTTCGGCTCTGCCGTAGTCGAGCAAAAATGTATCTCACATTTTGATATCTGCAGAGGCCATTATTTCTTTTATTCGATCACCTGTCCACACCATCCACAAGGAACATAATACAAAATAGGAAATGTGAAATTACCCTTCTGTGCTCTGTTCCCTGCTGTAAGACCTCAATGATCTCCAATGGTCCAAATCATCCCTACTATTTCCAATAGTTGAGGAGCGATTACTTTTGTAACTGTCTCTTCGTTCCCTGTCGCGATGCTTAATGCTGGATGTTATTGCGTCATGCTGAATGCTCACGTTACTATCTTTTCTGTTCCGTTCAGGCTTTTTCTCTGAATTTCTTTGCCCTCTACTTGAACTTCTATGAGGAAAAACCAATTACAACACCTTAATATGGTAAATTACACTTTGGAATTCGTAAATTGTATATAGTTCGTGTTTAAGTAATATTTCCAAATAGGTAATACATTTTATATAGAAAACTCCCGTGAGAATCAGACATTAAAATATAATACAGGTTATATAGGTAATACATTATTTAGAATAATGGGTTGCCCCATTATGATTGTAATTATATCAAATATCACTCACAATTTTATTACACTTCTAGATCATTTAATGAAAGAATAAACCCAACTTTTAAAAAAAATTAATGAAAATACTTTCATTATGAAGAATCCGATAATAACGGTTTTTTTCTTAAATTACAAATTTCGCTCTGCTGAGATTAAAAACAGGACAAACAATTCGATTGTAAATATTACTTAATTTATACATCACAAGTTTCAGTCCACTTTCTGATCATGACTGCTGCAAAGAACTTGAAATATTGGGATGCATATATATAAATCAATGAGTAACAATTTCAACAGTCAATTAATTAACTTTATGTAAAAATAACTAGTATTGTTGGGCAATACATGTAGTAATCAATACAAGAACTTGAAGTAATCAATACCAACCTCTTATCTCGGCGTCGGGACCTTCTCTTGGACTCCCTTGGCTCACTTGGTTTAATTTCCTGGGACACTGTTGTTGTGGTTTGTACATTTTGAGAGAAACTAGTAGATGTGTCACACATCTCGTCCAATTTGATATTTTTTTCCACTTCTTCTGTCCAATCCTTATAATTTTACACAATTAGACTTAATTTTAGTGACTCCACAAATTGAGTTTTATCCAAGGCCACAGATTGAACATCAGCGGTCAGCAGGGCGGGGTGAGCCTATACATTGAAGTCTTGTAGTCCAGGCAATGAACTGACAACTTGTATGGAAAAAATGACTTATTTGGAAATAATTTATAATAGCTAATTTATATAATGTAACGGATATATTATCAATTAGTTACCTAGAGGCAAAATCCAACAAAAAATCAGACACAAAAAAACACATTATTTAATTATCTCCTAAAAAAGTTCAGATAAATATTAATATATATTTTTATCTTTATTTAGGTTAATTTACATTTGCTTTAAAATATTCAATATAAATAAAATAAAAAAGACAATGAATGTTTAATTTAAATCTATATAATTACTTCCCGGTGGAAAATTTGTTGGATTCTTGAATAAAGCATCTTAGAATAACGTTTTAGACTGAAATGAACAAAAAAACGCTATTATAAATTAATGTTTATCGAAATCGTATTTTGCCTGGAGTATTGCCCCGCTGCCCATTGGCGTCCAGTCCGTGGCCTGATGAATGCACTTATCTAAGTAGACTATACATTATTGCGTATTAGTCCGGTCAGTAACTGAGGATATACATCTATCCCTGTTTTTTATTTAATGCTGACACAACAAGTAAGACAATACAAGTAAAAGGAGTATACTCGGCATTCTCTAGTTTACCTAGGCACGGGTCCGCCAGAAAGATGATAGTGGACGCAAAATCTTGATAATTAGCATTATCAGTAATTAAGTTATGAGAATCATAGTTACCAAATTTGTCATGTCTAAAAGGTTTGATGAGCTGTGGGAGATGGCTTCATTATCATCTTGTGTATCAGAATCATGTTTTTGGTTCTCATCATGGTAGGCAGTATTTTCATGGTTCGTTTTTATAATCCCATTTTTTGGAGCTGGAATATTAATATCTAGTTATATTGTGGTGGCTAACAATTTCTTACATTTTGAAAAGAATGTAATATTGCAAGACAAGCTTTTTTTTTAATTATTGATATTCAAAAACAAGTACTACTGAACCTATGTATATATTTAATATGAATGTTTATTTAAAACAGGTAAATTTGAAATGTAGAAGGTGCTTATTTTATAACAAACATCTTTAAAAAATTACATAGAATGTTTAAAAACAAAAATGTCTACTTTACCATAATCATAAGAAGTTTTCTGGTTCAGTGTTTTGTTGTTCTCATTAAAATTTTCTTCACTTGCACTCGGCTCACTCAAGTTAAGATATGAGTTGCTTGGAGTCGATCTTCTAGAATTTTGCACTTCATAGTTTTTCAAATAAGAGTTGATGAACTTTTCTCTGTCAAAGTTGTCATTGTCTCTAAGTCGACCGCGGCCCCTTGAAGGCAGTGTTTGGGACCAACTGGAGTTGGTGTTTGCATATGGGCCCTGATTAGAACTAGATTGGACAGAGTAATTAGAAAATTGCTTACTTTTTTGATCCATACTATCAAAACTGTGGTGCCCAGACTGTTCTAGAAACTTTTTCCTGAATCTTGGTGGTATATTATCTATGTTTACCATGTACTTGGGTCGGGATGAATCAGTAACATATCCTGCCGAGTTGCGTCTGCCAGAAGGTGGCTTAGCCCCTGACCCTGATGCTTGTCGCCCTGCAGAAGTCTCCATACTTCTGCTGTCCCTGTTTCTGTCCACATTCTTGCCCTCATGGGCTACATGTGTGGGTGATTGGTTTCTGGGTTCAGAGACCTGTCTATAATGTCTATTATAATTAATATCATTGTTTGTACTGTCCTTGCTTTGATACTCTGCATATGATCTATCTCTTCTGGGGCCTCCCCTAGACCCTGAAGCACTGTTGAAGCCATGCTTATTGTCATGTTTATTTGACATTCTTCTGTTCATATACTGACTAGAATTATTGTCGCCCCGCATTGTATGTCGGTCCATATCATAACCCGATTCACTGGACTTGGGCACGTACAGTTGTTGTTCAGGCTTCTTATTACGAGTGTGCTCTCTTTCTAAATCGTTTACAGAATTATGAGATCCGTAGTGACTTCGAGCTCTGGTCCCGTTTTCTACTTCATATGAATCCATTTTTCCATCGAAACCATTACCAGATCGCCGCAACGGTCCACTGCCAGGTTTATACAGCCTTTGTTGTGGTTTACTTCTTCTGTACTCCTTATAATCATCATCCATAGCAATATTACATAAACGTATTTAACTGTTACAACTATAACATGTTTGAGATTTAATCAATTCTTGATAAAACATAACCGTTCTGGAATGAGAATAATAATTGCGAAGTTTTAAATAAGGTTAGGTATCTTGAAAAGTCTACCTATGTATACACATTGTTATGAAAATTGAAAAATAAATAACCAAATGTTTATTCTAGCGTATGTTTCACGAAATCGTTTGTATTTGGTCAAAAAGTAATTATTTAAACAATACATCTATTTCACATTATATTGGGTTTAGATAAAGGCGTTTTTAGCTTGGTTAAACGTTTGAAAATTTACGTGTATTACTCATAGACAAATAATGTAGGTACGTAATCCAAAAATGTATCTGTTTGAAACCGATTTTCAAAGATCATTAAGTTTTTAATGTTTAAAAAATATATACGATTGTTATTATAAAATGAAATTATTACAATGTTAATTTTTAATAAAAAAAGCAGGGTGTTCGTTTGTTTTTCCACTAGTAATATTTGGAAATGAAATGTCATCTTCCGAAAGTTATGGACGTTATGGTCATCTTTGATTGTCTATGCCAAATTATACTTCGCTGGAGTATTCTTGATCTGTATTTCTTGACAAATTTTCCCTACTTTGCCCCTCGAAAATAGATCAAGTTTGTTACGTCAAACTATGTTTTCAACTGCAATGGGTTCTGAACCCGTAGGTGACGTTTAATTAAATATAAATGTGATTATTTATATATTTAGGAATTTAAAACTTGTACATTTGTTTAGTGATAAGTATAATATCCATATTAAAGTTTATTTTTAACAATAATTTTGTTCATGAATAAGATATAATGTCCTTCGAGTACTTACCCGTGGCCGAAGACGAAAATGAAGAACCCATAGAACTACCAATCGAAGAAGATGGAACGTTGATGCTGACAACTGTGTCCGCGCAATTTCCTGGTTGCTGCGGCCTCAAGTATCGCCATCCGGAAACGAAAAACAATCGGGGTATAAGATTAAGAGATGGCAGGCTTTACCCTCCTCCCGAAGGATGGGGCAATCACTTGTATATCTGCAGCTTTCCTAAAGAAAACAAAAGGAAATCGGGAGAAAGCTCTGAAACGTCGTCCATCAAGAACAAGAGAAACGATAACTTATGCTCTGATCTAATAGTATTAGGGCTGCCATGGAAAGCAACTGAGCAAACTGTGAGAGAGTACTTTGAGAAATTTGGGGAAGTGCTAATGGCGCAATTGAAGCGTGACGCTAAAACAGGCATGTCTAAGGGATTTGCTTTCATTAGATTCGCTTCTTACACTTCGCAAATGAGAGTGTTGGCCCAAAGACACATGATAGATGGGCGCTGGTGTGATGTACGAATACCGAACTCCAAGGAGGGCTCAGTCAACTCAATGCCCTGTAAAGTGTTTGTTGGCCGTTGTACTGAAGAATTAACAGCAAATGACTTGAGGGAGTATTTTTCTCAGTTTGGAGAAGTTACAGATGTATTCATTCCAAAGCCATTTAGAGCGTTTAGTTTCATTACTTTTTTGGATCCTGAAGTAGCACAAAGTTTGTGTGGTCAAGATCACATTATAAAAGGTGTGTCAGTGAATGTTTCCAATGCATCACCTAAGCAAAACAAGAGTGGCTCCAACCAACGGAACTTGCCAAGTAGAAACTATGAAGAAGGTCATATGCACTCTGCATCAAACAACAACTCGTGGAGCAACCGAAGCATGGATATGGTGAACATGCAAGCACTTGGAATGTCCGGCCAGCATGGGCAGACAGGCGTGGCTGGTGGAGGAGGACAGGGGCAGGGAGGTAGCATGCCGCTTGGTATGAGCGGACTACCCGTAAACCAAGCTCTGGTTGCAGCAGCACTGAACCAGGCAGCAGGCTGGGGGCTCATCAACAATATACCATCAGGTGGGTCAGACCAAGGTGCATTCGCTGGTCCAGGCTCCTCAGCACCACCAGCGCCACCTAACTTCCTCTCTTGGATGCAGCAAGGTAACTCTGCACAGGGTCCTTCTAGTCAGTGGGGACAACGACACCAGTCCCAAGGCCATTCTGTTTGATCCAATGTATGATTTGTCAAGCTCATGATAATCTCTGTGATTGTAGCAACATTTAGATAGTTGTCATTGGTATAACGGGTTTTAGTCTGCTGCTGAGAGATGGTTTGTTTGTACCTACATTGTTTGCTACTAATGTTATTTATTTCTAATGAAATTGCTTGTGTTTGTTAATTTTCTTCAAATCTGTAATATATGAAATACCTCTTCGTCATAGATGGAAAACATAGTTATTGAGTCAATGGTTACGATATCAATATTGCTATAATGTTATAACCGTTTAAAATATTTACTAAAATTTTCATACAAAGTTGGATAAAGGTTAGTGCTGGCCATTAGTCTATTTTAATTTAATATAATGAATATAAGATCCATGTCACAGGTCTTGTTTGACTAATGGAGCTATGAGACTTCATTAGAATGGGTGATTAGTAATTTTTTAGTTTTCTTTCCATGGTATTACATCATCTGTGCAAGTAAGTGCACAGTAGTGGCAAATAGTACTAGTCTTAACGGGATATATATCTTTATCAATATTATCCATGCCATGTGTGTACAGTACATTGAGCATCATAAACATGTATACATTCTATGACCTTATTCCTTAGATATAAGGTCGAAAAGCGTATACATGTTTATTGTTTATGATACTGACTACCACTGCACTCATGTTGTCTAGTGGAAGACTTTGTAATCAGACTATTGACAACTAGGCTTCCCTCCATTCACAAATATGCTTTTTCACTTCCTCATTTTTTTTTAAGCAATGAATATGCATATTATCTAATAACTTGACCTTACAATGCCTTTTGCTAATGGCATAAGTAAATACATTTAGTCAGACCTATTGAACATCATTATACCTTCTACCTATCATGTTTTTCATTATACTTATATGAAAAAAAAAATTATACCAAGTAAAACTCAATTTAGATTTGTATTTTCATTTATTTTGTAACTATTAGATGCTTTGTACATTAATAGGTAGGAACAACAGACTGTTGAAAGTTCATACATATAAAAAATAGATATCTATTGAATTGTTATCATTGTTTATCAAATAATGTTGTTTATTAAATTATTATGAACGCTTCCTGAAGTGGATGTGGTAATTAGATCAGATTGTCTATTTTTTATGTAATAATAATGTTTGAGTATTTTTGTGATAAACCAATGTGGGATTGTTGTATTGCATGGGTAAATGTTAACTGAGAAACTAGAGTAATCCAAGATTTGTACAAATTTCAAGACTGTAAGAATATAAACAAATTAATGTTGTAAATTCTAAAACCAAGTGTTACTTTAAGCAGCTTCTGATCACTACTGTCACAATATTAATGAGGCCAGCATGATCCCAGTAGAATACCAAACATAAAGGGAATGTAGAAAGAAGTTTGCTGTGTATATGTTAGCTGTTAGCATGTTTGGCTACCAACAATGAACTATAAACCCGCATGTGAACACTTAATGTACTTGTTAATATGTGGTACAGTACAATCAATATTCTTTACATACTCAAAATCCCTGGCTATAGCAACATTTTCTCCTCTGGACATTCAAACCATTTATACAGCTAAAGGTACCATATTACCAAAGTCTCATTTATTGCTAATCTATGCTAATAACAAACCCTTGTAAGAGATTTTCATAATGTGTCACTCAGTGTAAAACTCTTTTGAATGTCTCATTACTTGTCGTGGTGTACCTATTTCATTCATACCCATGTTTGAAATGAAACATTTGAGTAAATATCTAGTAACAAAGTAATTGAAACTAGAGCAAAAGTTTCTAGATCAGCACAATTTCTTTGTGTCCTGCAATGCAGCAGGTATTTTCATACTCAAACCGGCAAGTAGTAATTCATACACGTCATAAAATTATCTGTTGATATCAACGTGACCAAATAATATTTGCCTCTATCTTGGTATTGATGATAATACTAAAGCAATACCTAGGATTTTTGTTTCTTCTTCAGAGTTGATTTTTTTGGATAGGTAGGTATGTTTTTGCTTGATTTTGTTTGTTTTATTAACTTATTGCATGTTGGTGTAAGTGTAAGAATATATGTCGTGTTACTGGTTAGTACATAACAATGTATGTAATATAATATTATTGTGACCAATGAAACAAAAGTAAACCCATTCTACAACAAGTCAATTGAACTTATTAAAAACAATATTCAATTTTTCAATTGTTTCTTTTACAAATAGGGGCAGTCTATAGGTATATTTAAAGAGATGAATATTTGTAAATTGTAACAGTGAGGGATTAACAGGTATTTTTACCAACTAGCAGTGTAGCAAATCAGTCTAAAATCTTATTCACACATGGGTGCCTCACCGTAACAAATAAAAGAAAAAAATTGATGACTATCTTTTTTACTTAAGGTAAAAAGTTTTTCTCCGCCACTGTACATTTCCTTGGAGTTCCTAGCAAGTGAAAATTGTATTCATAGACATTCTTAGGTGTGAAATCGTACCCCGAGCGTTTCTAAAAAAAATGCCACTACATTTTTTCCGAGATTTTCTGCAACTTTTATGTTCTTTCTACTCAGAAGATCGTGATCTCTTTCCATCTCAATAGGAGAAAAAAAGTGTCCCAAAATTCCATATATTTTTGAACTTTTGTGTTGTGTTACCGCCATACAAAGTTTATAGGGTAAATGGTAACACAATAGGAAACACATTGGGATATTTTTTGTCCTATCAGGATCGAAAGAGCTGATTCTGAGTGGAAATAACATGAAACTTATAGAAAAAATTACCATTAATTATAGGGGCGTTTTTTTTGACAAATGCTGACCCATGCGTAACAAAGATTGTAAAGAAATATTTGAATTACATCCTCATTAAGTTATATGTACATGTACCTATTCAGTAAACAATATTTTTCAATTTGTTCATCGTTTTTCGTTATGTACTATGGTGCTATAATAATAGCAGGAGTCAGTTTTCGCATCCAAATATTTGAAATGATTGTTTTAACTGTAAGGTACTCATGCCGTATTAAATTACAGATTCTATTATAACTTGTCATTTAACAACTTCCCAGAACGTCTATATAAGTATATGCCATCCAGTCCATTATCCCATGTGGTGGTAATGATCATACGTAAATGTTTCTATAGGCACGTAGTCAATTTTACTAACAAAAGTCATAGACTTAACTGTTGTAGACTGAAGATATCTTGTGAAGTGGTGCCAGACTACCTCTCCCACTTTAATTTCATACTTATTGTCACACCCTAGATCATGTCGCTGCCTAATCATAAATGGAATTAATGCACTTTTAAATGTCGTACTTTTGCTGCTGCGTGATACTTAGATTACATACTATTTAACATAATTAATTAATTATGTTAAAGATTCGACTTTATTTATATATTTTACATTGTAATTTAAATGTGTGAATAATGACTCCATGGACACTAATAAATGAAATAAAATTTATTTAGCGTTACTCTTTTCTTTTTCTTATGAGTACCTACTATTAATCAGTCCTAGCCTGCCTCACACAATGGGCCATCATGCCCGCCATACAAGACCAAGACGCAACTATGTGTTAGACGGAGACATACATAATTCCTACGCTAACAGCATCCCTGTCCTGCGCGATGATGGCCCAGTGTGGCCTTCAGATTTTTTTTCCAGGCTACTATTAATAAATCCTTCTAGTAGTTAGACTTGTTATGGCGATTTTTTGGTTGAATGCTGCACTTTGTGATGAAAGCAAGCTGCTTTGCACAGTGGTTTGACCTGCAGCAGCGGAAGTTTCACCCCTTAGGGACAGAGATGGTGCCACTTCTTCGAAAAGTTGTTTAAGCTAAACGAATGGACTAATTTCAGTGTTTAATTGATATCTAAACGGGGCAAGCATAAAATTTAATATTACGTGAATTTTAGATATTTATAGAGGACAAGTCATGAGATAAGTACTGTCATTCCGGGAACGTTTAAAAAGGTAATAATTGGGCCAATCAACTATTTTTGTTGCTCGTTGCCATGGTTACGTCCCCTGGGTCACTCTTTAAAACTATGATTTTATGGGGCTTAAATTCACTGAGCACGTGTTTTTGTTATATTGGTAAAACCCATTCTATGGTGGTGAAACTCCTTACCATGATAGGAGCCCAATTAATAGTTTTTTTTCTACGAAACTGTCACTGTTGTCTCTTGGCTTACCGGGACAGAATAACAACAAGAAAAAGTTGATTGACCCATTTACTAATTTATGAATAGGTAAGGAAAATGATTTAGATATTATAGTAAACATGTAGGTACCTAGTCGAAATACGACCTCAACCTTTAAAAAGCGGCCAAGTGCGTGTCGGACCACGCGTAGGGTTCCGTAGTTGCCCGTCTGTCACAGAATGCGGACTTAAAAGGGGCTTTTGGGGTTTTTATTATAGCTTACCCTCGTAAATAATCGTAAATATCTAGACACGCGGTAGCGTGTCAAGCCAAGTTCAAGCAAAGGAACTGGCTAGCCAGCGCCGAGTGTAATTACACGAACCACTTGGTGCCACTTTTGACCCTTATTGCCAAGCAGATATTTGAGACTATCCCAATCTATGTATTATTATATTTGCTATTATAACAGAAATATAAAAATAAAGTTAAGTCAAAAAATAAGTGGTGTCCCCATACAAAAAACTTGTAATACGCGCTAAACAACCGGCCAACGGTGTGCCGTCCGTGGCGCGCGGCACCGGCATCATACACAGAACAGAAGTAAATCTACATAAAAGCGCTCCCGAGCAACACGGAAACGCAAGAAATCCAATACCTGCCTAGTTTTCTTTACACAAAGTAATGATATCCCACCAAAAACATAAATGTAAAAAAGGAGAGCCAAGTTCAATACAAAAATTATGCTTGGCTGTGGGCTTCGCCGCAAAAAGAATGGAGATCTAAATGAATGCCAAGTTATGCAAAATCCAAATATGTATTTATTGGAACAAAATAACATTATGAACAAGCATTAAGCTCTATTTCTTTGCTTTATTGGATATCTATAAATAACAATTGCTGTTATTTAAAAATGTGAGATCTTAAAGTAGGTTACATTTGACTTGTTCAGTTTTTGTCAGAATTAATATTATATATATATATATATATATATATATATATGTTGAATAATTTTATAAAATGACTGATGTAATGAAAACTGGTCAAGTCAAGTCTAACCTACTTTAAGATCTCACATTTTTAAATAACAGCAATTGTTATAGGTATCCAATAAAGCAAATAAATAGAGTATTTATTTCTGAGTCTTGGATGTTTACTATATATTTAAGTATTTATATCTATTAAATATATCGTCGTCTAGTACTCATAATACAAGCCTTATTGAGCTTACGGGACTAGTTCGATTTGTGTAAGATTGTCCCCTAATATTTATTTATTTATTTTATTATTTATTATCCTATACATACATATTTGCATTTTGCATAACTTAGCATTTATTTAGATCTCCATTCTTTTTGCGGCGAAGCCCACAGCCAAGCATAATTTTTGTATTGAACTTGGCTATCCTTTTTAGGGTTCCGTAACCAAAATGGCAAAAATTATAGTTTCGTCATGTCCGTCTGTCCGTATGTCACAGGCATTTTACTCGAAAGTGTATTTGAATAAAATTTTGAGGATAGGTGTATTTTGTTAGCAGTGATATGAAACTCCAGGTTCCCGTCGACTATTCTATCATAGAAACTCCAACTTACGACATGTATAGTACTTTATTCTCTTGCTGCACTTATGACACGTCTCACAGTCACTCATACATATACTTAGGATGTATTTCTAGAAAGTCACAATCATATTGATTCATTTAACTAATTATTCGGCACCTCATCGCACTGTCAACGCTCGCTCCAGACTACCCGCTTATGCCCAGACATCGACTTTTTATCATACCTCCTCACCCAAAAAGGGAGGTTAAATCAAACTACCACGTCCGAGCAGGTTTTCAATACTATTCATTACCCTAATTTGCAATTAATTATATAAAATTACCCTCTTTCTTGTCAAAATCATCACAGCAGCTACATAGTTTTGTAATTAAAATGACAAAAAAAAATTTTTTAGGGGTGCACTCCATACATAAAACTAGAAGTTAAAAAAAAATTCATTGTGACCCCCCGTGTGGCACATCAATCGATAGGCCTTTCAAAATAAATATAAGGTTTCTTAGCATTTTTTTTGGTTAAGTAAATAGAGTCGGAGATAATCGCCCCGAAAGTCACTAAAATTCTGTCCCCCCCCCCTCTAATTTTTGAACTGTGTATTTTAAAAATATGGAAAAAATCATAAATTATTATTAATTATTAATTTCATTCACCGAAAATTGTTTTGAACAAGATCGGGTCAAAGGTTTTCGAGATATTGCTGAAAAACTGTCTTCCTCAAAGAAAAGGACGTAAGTGCCGTAAAATTTCTGTGACGATACGACCTGTTTAATAGGCACGGAACCCTTCGTTTTGCGTGGTCCGACACGCACTTGGCCGGTTTTTTACATTTATGTTTTTGGTGGGATTGCAAGTTAATAGAAAGCTTGAAAAACCTAGTAAAGTTTTTTGACCACGCCAAAACCTAGCAAGTCTCGGATACTTATACCTATAGGTTTTGAAGTGGCTAAGGTGCTATGTTTTAAACTACTTAATAAAAAAATATTGGTTGTAATGGCACTTGCTAGGTTTCGCGGGATTAAAATCTCCAGAATTATGACGATTTTAAAGGTGTCTTTGTAAATAGGTGAGGTGAGGACTTACTAAAGTAGACAATTTTATTGTCCCTTACCATGTTTTGATATGGAGCAGCCGCATTTTGAGGACGTGATTGCAAATATATGTATATATACATATCTACAAATATTGCTCGTTGAATCGTATAGGATTAGCCGAACGAAAGTCCCGATCTCGTCAAAAAAATAGATTCAGTTTTATTGCCAAACTGTAGGTACATTTTTTACCTGACTGCCGAAGGAAAGGAGGGTTTTGTTTTTCGAGCGTATGTATGTATGTATGTATGTACGTTTGTATGTCTTATTCTTTGGCACGCCGTGCAGCCTAAACTGTTTGACGGATTTCGACATATGAGGTGTCGTTGGGTTCCTTTTAATCGTAATAGACTATAATATTTGCATAAAAACAGGTAGGTTTTTTGAGAAATCTTTTAATTCCACTTGTCTTGTAAAGTTTTTCAATTGGTTGTCGAGCGGGACGACTCGCTCGCGCTCGTGCGCGCTCTCCCTCAACGTTACGTGCTATTTCGCACCTAGCAGTCCTAGCACGATCTGCGGCGCTACCACGAAAATAGAAACTCGAATTTCGTATATCTGCATTCCTGTCACTCGAGTTATGTAAGTACGATAGAGATGGAAATACCCGAACTTCGAATTTCGTGGTTATAGCTCTGGCATATTGGCACCTCGCAGGTGCGCGAGAGTCAAGGTTAACCGAAGCAGGCAATGATGTAATATAAAAAAGAGGTAGATAGGTTATACGCGCTCGAAAAATGGCACATTAAAATTGAGTCAATTGGCACAGTTTGCCTCAGTTTCGAGTCGTCAATGGAAACGATAGCTGTCAGATTTGGTGGCCATTTTTAAACACGGAATTTCGTATAGACAACATATCTACCTCTTTTTATATTACATCATTGGAAGCAGGGATCAGAACCGGTTTTTTTCTAAAATCCCTGAAGTAGTCTAATATTTTGAATTATTCTAGGCTCTTAATGTAGGACTCTATCATGTACCTATTTAAGTAACATTTTCATATTATTAGACTGCCCGATCAAAAATTATATCATAAACCAAAGAACGAAATAGAATGAAATAAAACATACCGGTATCCGATCCCTGAGCCGAAGCAGCATGAGGAACAAGCGGAACAGGCCTGTCATTATCCTATGGGACTCGCGCAAGAGGTACCAAGATAGCATGTTTGTCCAACCTAATACCTACTTCTTTAATTACCATGACCGTTTATTCAGCAAATATCCTTAATAACATCAAATATAAATCTTATTTGCTTGAGACAGTACTTTCGCGTCACCACACCTTGTTCTAAAGAGTCGAGTACTTACCGCTTTGTTTTTTTCCGACACCAAACGAGTGGTCTTTGTAAATTGAATCCTATGCTTGGAACTTGAAATGGACCAATAGGGAACTCATTCTCGTTTGCACGACGGACTTGGAAGGACGCGTGCGTACGACCTGTCTGCGCAGGTTGATTTTCGATATCCCGTATTTTAAATTTAGAACGCAAAAACATGGAGAACATGGTTTTTAGTGACTATGGCAGCGGGGGTTCCAACAGATCGGTAAGTTTGTAGTTAATTACGATTGCTAATTATTAGATACCGATTGTTTTATTCTAACTAAAACTTGTAAGTACCTACTCAAAAAATTCGCTATCCGCGTATATTGGTACATTTAAATGACTTTCCACAAAAGGACATCAGTTGAATAGGTACCTAACTTCTTGAGAATGTGGGTAGGGTAATAATTATCTCTGATAATTAATTGGCATCCATTTTGGTACATTTCAGTTATTAAAACACATGCATAATTTCATTCTCACACCAAATAAATATATTTCTTCCTTTCTTTCTATAATTGAGTCATCACAACTACTATACCTAGCTAATTTTGTTCACGAATGTTGTTGATGTTGTATGTAGGAATGTACTTATGGCTTATGGGTAAACAAAATACGCAATAATTCATAATAATCATAATCATAAAGCTTCTTCAGCAAATATTTTTTATTCGTTTTATTTGACCATAGAGGAGGCCTACCCGCCATTGAATTTTACAAAGCAAATATTGTAGGTGTCTATTTGCAGTTATTATGCCAAGTCGGCTTCACAAGGGGCTTCACAGTGTGAAGTTGAGGTGAAGTGTGAAGTTCACAGCTTTTAACGTCATGTTAAACTGCCATATGAAGTTGTCAAACGAGTGAAAACGACAAGGTACTTGGGTGTTCAGCTGCTTATGAGGCCGACTGTACTGTGAAAGAAAGAGATGGAAATATGCCATTGCATATATGTCCCCCAGCATATAAAGATTACCTAATAAGAATGCCTGACTTGGCTCTACGAAATATCTCACAACTTTTTACTGTTGAAGAGTTTCGAGACTTGGCCTATTTTTTACATGGAATGTTTTTTGGGATCTCACTTCTTTTTGTAGGTTATTGTTTTATCAATACATACACATTTATGAATGCAGCTGGGACTACTATTTTTCTTTTTCGTAAAACAATACGCTACCGAGTACTTACCTAAATATGTATTATACCTACCTTTTTTTTAATTTTATTCGGTAAACAATATACGTACATAACAATATACCTACCTACCTTCTTAATCTAACATCGTTAACTTCGGTCAATAGGTAAGGCAACACAGACCTACAATAGGAATAAGATTTTTCACATCTCATGCTCGAAAAGTGTGTCATATTAGGCTTAATAAGCGGGGCTAAAGTAGTACATTTAGCCCCTAGGGAAAATATGTATACATATTTATGATTTTTAACACATTTAATTTGACCAATCAAAACACTTCACCATATTAAATCCACCAATCACAACTTTCAAAAACATTTATCTTTGCTATCAACCAACCAGAATACCTACAGCTACATATTAAAATCGACCAATCAAACATCAGGTGTTTTTTAGTCCCTAATTCCAAATCATTTAAATCGACCAATCACAACTCTTTCAAAAAACATTTCTCTTTGCTATCAACCAACCAGAATACAGCTACATATTAAAATCGACCAATAAAACATCAGCTGTTTTTTAGTCCCTAATTCCAAATCATTAAAAAAGAAAACGCCTCACGCTAAATTGAACAAATCTCTTCGCAGTGAAATTTGTAATTGATTGTGGATGGATAATCTCTGTTTTACTGTTTTCTCGCAGTCGAAGTGAAAAGTAGAGTGTATAACTAGGGTCTAAAAGCCATATTACCAGGAGATGGATATTTTCCCAAGCGAAGCGAGGGAAAATAATTCGAGGGGTAATATGGCTTTTAGCCCCTTGTCATACAATCTACTATTGCATTTTTTTTAAGTGTTCCGACATATACGCCTACTTTGCCAGCTTTTTTCGGAAAAACACGAATATCTCATATTTATTCTATAATAGATATTGTGTTGTGCTAAAGGAATCCTTCGTAATCATACGAATGTGATCACGAGGAGAAATATTTTTTAAATTGACATCTACTCCAAATTTTTACAGATTTTGACCCGCGGGTAAATCTGGACTTCAGCCAACATTGCCCATGTCGAATTATTGACGCAACTATAGCTCTTATGATGTTGAGATAAGACTCACTCCAAAATTTTGGGCAAGCATGGCGTTCCATTTGAACATCTTGGTCTTAACTACGAAAAGTTTTACACAATACAGATGGGCAATGTTACCTGGGTATTTTCATTCTTTGCCATGTAAGTTCATACACCTCACATTTCACAATTTGCTGCAAGCTCCTGGCTGAAGTTAAAGACATGTACCTATGACTCAAAGTAAAGTCATAAATACAACGTGCTCCTGAGGAACCCGCCTAACTTTACCAGCGTATACCAGGCCCCGTAGCATGGTTGGCCTTGTCACGCGATAGGTGATAGGATAGAGCGAGCGTCACTGGCTGACACCGTTCGATAGAACGAGACGACGCTCTTATCTTGTCACTTGTCGCGTGATAAGGCCAACCAAGTGATAATTAGTCCAATCTGTGATAGTTTTTTTTTAAACTTTAAATTTAATTTTTCATAACAATTTTTGGTACAAATTTAAAGTTTTGTAAAACTCGATTTAAAAAAACTACCTATCACAGATTCGACTAAGACATGTTAGGTTCAAACTCTTCCAAATAGTCCAGTCTATCACTTCCTTAAGTTCCTACGTCATTATCCCGAACACCTTGTATGATTAGAAACGGGACAAGTGCGAGTTCAACTCGCGTGGTGAGGGTTCCGTAAAATATTGAGAATTTTCCTGTTACTTTGAATACTCAAACTTCTTTTATAGGTTTTCCTGTAATCTTTAGGCAGGAAACTATTTTCCATATTTTTTCAGAATTTTAAGCCTAGTAGTTTCGGAGATAAGGGGGGGAGGAATGGTCAATTTTCCTCTTTTTTCCTAAATTACTTCAAATTTGTTATTGCTAAAATTATTTTAAAAAAATATCTGAGATGCTTATCGACCCATTTCATTTGATATGTCACACAATACAGTTGCGCGAAACTTTTTTTTTCCAGTTTACCCCCCAAAAGTGGCCCCCTTGTTCAGAATTCATTAATTTACTTTACGCGTCCATCTTTGGGTCACCAATTTACATATGTTCACCAAATTTCAACTCAATCGGACCAGTACGCTTACCATGAGAGGCTATCGAATACTTACAATAGTAAACTTCTCTCGATATCGAGCTAACGCGCTTCGACTAGATTTCGATTCTCGCAAGTTCGAGCTGTCAAATGCGCCGTACTCATGGTGCCGATATACTCCAAAAACAACTACAAAACGTTACTCGCTAGCGTCTAGTTTTCGATGCGTAATCTAAACTTTCGAATCGTATTACCAAACGGTAGCGTGAGTCACAAATTTGACATTTCGAATCGAAAAATACCGTAGTGTCTGTAGTTTACTATTTCACTTCCAAAATGGTGCGTGATAACGTATTATTTCGTCAAGATTTACCGTAGATCCGATCGATACCTATCTCAAATTAAAGAACTTATAAAAATAAGGGTTTTGAATCGACAACTTATATCCGCAAAATTCGGATTGTCGCGTATTTTGTATTTAAAAATGCAAATAATTGGCACACGTTCCGCCATATTGGGTCGACAGACTTAGATGAGGATCATCGCACACTGTTAAAATTATACTTAATGTCGTTAAGCTTAAAGTATAGATTCCTTTAAAGTCTTTAAACTTTGGCGTTGGGGAATTTGTCGACGTTGGCCATGCGCGTATTCTGTAATGTCATAACCGACAAACGCTAGCATTTAAATTGAAACGATAAATGCTTGTAATTTAAGGCTGAATATTGAAAAATCTATTAAACTATACGAACAATCGAGTTAACTGTTGCGAGAAAAGTATACTTATATGGGACTCGGGGTACCGATTAGATTTTTAGTTCTGTGAGTGACCGCCAGGGGCGGTGTATAGAGTTTTCATACAAATCTTTAACTGTTGTCGATAGTCGCTAGCGTATTCCGACTTACTGTAAACTCACACTAAAGCTACAGTAGTTTCGGAACTTTCGGAGCCAATCGGCTGTGACAGACAGACGCTCGAGTGATCCTATAAGGGTTCCGTTTTTTTTTCCTTTTGAGGTACGGAACCTTAAAAAGTCAAGCTCTTGAGTCCTACAGTAATAATAATTAGTTCTTGGATTTTTTTTGGAGGTCCCTCGGGGGGGTCACTGGGAATAGTGGGAATGTAAATTCAAAAAGTAGACTGAATCAGGCTGGTGCGTATATTCGAGAAATGGTTTTTTTTTTTTAAAACGGTTCTTCTTGAATAACTCGGCCATTTTTGATTTTACAGTAAAACCGTGAATAAAAAAATTGTAGGAAATTTGATTCTCTATAAGTTTGGTCCTTACAATTTTTCTTCTAGGATCGATATTTTGGAAAATAAACCTGAAAAACGCGACCAATTCAAAATATTATCATTATCTCCTATGTTCCACGTTTTACGGCGTGAATGAAGAGAAACAAAGTTGTAGAGAATCAAATTGTGAACAATTTTGGTCCAACCTTTTTTCCCCCAAAATCGATATTTTGGAAATTAAACCTGAAAAAACGTGACAAATTCAAAATATTATCATTATCTCCTATGTTCCACGTTTTACGGCATAAATGAAGAGAAACAAAGTTGTACAGAATCAAATTCTGAATAATTTTGGTTCCCACCATTTTTCCCCAAAATCGATATTTTGGAAATTAAACCTGTAAAACGCGACAAATTCAAAATATTATCATTATCTCCTGTTCCACGTTTTACGGCATGAATGAAGAGAAACACAGTTGTAGAAAATAAAATTCTGAACAATTTTGCTTCCCACCTCTGTGGTGGTGCGGAAAAGAGTTTACGCTCTATCTCCAGGGTTGGAACCAAAATTGTTCAGAATTTGATTCTCTACAAGTTTGTTTCTCTTCATTTATGCCGTAAAGTTGAAAATAAACGAGATAATATTTCGAAATTGACGCATTTTTAGGGTTCCGTAGCCAAAATGGCAAAAACGGAACCCTTATAGTTTCGTCATGTCCGTCTGTCCGTCTGTCCGTCTGTCCGTCTGTCCGTCTGTCCGTCTGTCCGTATGTCACAGGCATTTTACTCGAAAACTATAAGGTGTATTTGAATAAAATTTTGAGGATAGGTGTATTTTGTTAGCCGCTACATAGTTTTGTAATTAAAATGACAAAAAAAAATTTTTTTAGGGGTGCACTCCATACATAAAACTAAAAGTCAAAATTTTTTTTTTCATTGCGACCCCCCGTGTGGCACATCAATCGATAGGCCTTTCAAAATAAATATAAGGTTTCTTAGCACTTTTTTTGATTAAGTGAATAGGGTCGGAGATAATCGCCCCGAAAGTCACTAAAATTCTGTCCCCCCCTCTAATTTTTGAACGGTGTATTTTAAAAATATGGAAAAATTCATGGACATAGGGCTTATTCAAAACAATTTTCGGTGAATGAACTTAATAAGCGCTGTGTCCTTGAATTTTTTCATATTTTTAAAATACACCGTTCAAAAATTAGAGGGGGGGGGACAGAATTTTAGTGACTTTCGGGGCGATTATCTCTGACTGTATTCACTCAATCAAAAAAATTCCCGAGAAACCTTATATGTATTTTAAAAGGCCTATCGATTCCTGTGCCACACGTGGGTTCACGATGAAAAAAAAAATTTGACTTTTAGTTTTATGTATGGAGTACACCCCTAAAAAAATTTTTTTTAGTAATTTTAATTACAAAACACACCAGACACTACATACAGAGTGAATTTGCTGCCCCTACACTAGCGACCTCTCTGTATTTACGTAAAAGGCTCTTAAAGCCACCCGCCACTGAGCGTGTTCACATTAAATAAATAAATATTAATGCGGTCACAATTGGGAATGGATGATCTTATCATTTGAGGAAAAAAAACCCAGTGGGCTGTGGCAGTAATATATTTAAACATTAGAGAACACAATTAAACAATATTATGAATATTATATATTAATTTAGACAAGTGTCTTCTAAGAGACTATCAACAGGAATGACAATAACAATATGACAGTTTTCCTAATTCAAATTCCTGACATGCGCAGTCGATTGCAACAACCATAGATTTATATTTGGCCAGTGTGTATGTGGCATGTACGAGGGTGGGATGATAAGTAACTAGCCTTAGGTATTTAAAAAGTTAGAATTAAAAAAAATACTTCCTTATTTTTTAAAATATGTCTCTGGCTATCTCTGTTCTAAATTTGAATTTGGTGGCTAGAATATTTTATTGATTTTTCGACATTAGAAAATACATTGTGCCGGTTGTTTTTCAAAATGGATAAAATTGAACAAAGAGCGGTGATTAAGTTTCTTTATATGAAGGGTATGAAGGGGCTTGATATTTATGAAGAGTTAAAAGATGTTTTGGGTGAATGTGCTTTTTCTTACGCCACAGTAAAAAACTGGGTGGCTGAGTTTAAACGCGGCCGTACAAGCATCCAAGACGAAGCCCGCCCCGGACGCCCAAAAATCGTCACGACTCCGGAAATGGTGTCTAAAGTACACGATATGGTTTTAGCAGACCGAAGATTGAAGCTCTCTGAAATAGCTGACACTATAGGGATTTCCAAAGAACGGGTACATCATATCTTAAGTGACGAATTAAATATGAAAAAGTTATCTGCCCGTTGGGTGCCGCGTTTGCTTACGGACGATCAAAAAAGAATTCGGATGCTAAACTCTAAAGAATGCTTGGGCCGTTTTCAGAAAAATAAAGCAGACTTTATACGTCGATTTATAACAACAGATGAAACATGGGTTCACCACTACACTCCAGAAACAAAAAAACAATCAAAACAGTGGACTGAATCTGGGTGTTCGGCTCCTAAAAAAGCTATGGCTGTAAAGTCGGCTGGAAAAGTGATGGCTTCTGTCTTCTGGGATGCAAGTGGAATTTTGTTTATAGATTACCTCCCCAAAGGTCAAACTATTAATGGAGAATACTACGCTAATCTTTTAGATAAGCTTCATCAATGTATTCAGGAAAAACGACCCGGTTTAGCGAAAAAAAAAATCATCTTCCATCAAGACAACGCAAGGGTTCACACGTGTGTTAAAGCTATGGCAAAAATCAACGAATTGAACTATGATTTGCTGCCCCATCCACCTTATTCGCCTGATTTAGCACCATCAGACTTCCACCTTTTTCCCAAGCTAAAAACTTTCTTGGGTGGACAGAAATTTGCCACAAATGATGAAGTCATTGCCGCCGTAGAAGCGTATTTTGCAGGCCTTGAAAGAAGTCATTTTATGGAGGGCATTACATCATTAGAAAGAAGATGGAACAAGTGCTTAGAGCTACATGGAGACTATGTCGAAAAATAAAACCAATTTTATCACGATAACCTAAGTATTTCTTTATTAGGCTAGTTACTTATCATCCCACCCTCGTATACACACCACAGATACACACCTTACAACAGATGAAAATTTTAGAAATGCCTCATCATTTTTTTGGTGATAGGAATAACCTTCCTTAGCACCAGAAAAAAGTTTCATGCGTCAATTATTTTTGAAAAATATAAACAGTTTCCTCACTTACGTTTTGGGTTTAGGACGGTGAATAAGAATTTTTCCTTGATCTGTCTCATATTACAAAAACTATTTTAAATATCCGTGATAAACTGACACTAGCAATGATATTGACAGCTGCAACAGCTATATTTGTCATTGCCAGGGTCAGATGTAATATTTTTTGTAATATGAGACGCATCAAGGAAAGTGTTTTATTCGCCGTCATAATCCCAAAACGTAAGTGAGGAAACTGTTTTTATTTTTCAAAAAAAAATGACATAGCTGAAAAGTATGCAACTTTTTTCTGGTGCTAAGGTTATTCCTATCACCAAAAAAAAATAATCAGGCATTTCCAAAATTTTCATCCATTCCCCATTCTAGGTCGTCATAATCGAAATGTACCTTGGCTATTCATACTTATTACAACATATATATTTAAGAACCAAAAAAGTAAAAAAAAACATATCCAGCCAGATAATCGAGGAAGAATTACTGCCAACAAAGGCAGCCGAAAGTTATGTTACTCGCAATTTGAACACGCTCTAAGAGATTTTTCATCATGTAATTTTGTTTTCAGTCATGGAACAGCTTGGATTCGTGGCCGTTAGCATCGTCGCGGTTGCAGCTGCGATCGGAGACGGCCGACAGCCACCCTCAATATCAATCCGCAGACCTACTAGATTGTAAGTATACCTAGTTCGATTCTTCCGTAGTCTGATCAAGCTATTCCAAGGTGACACGTCCGATCCGATATTGGAGCTCGTCAGAGTCGGCCTCAGTGCATAGGCGTTTACGATTTTATGGCTGATCTGATTGTCTGGAGGCGCACTGCGGCAAACCGGCCAAGTGCGTGTCGGACCACGCAAAACGAAGGGTTCCGTGCCTATTAAAAAGGTCGTATCGTCACAGAAATTTTACGGCACTTACGTCTTTTTCTTTGAGGAAGGCAGTTTTTCAGCAATATCTCGAAAACGTCTGAACCGATCTTGTTCAAAACAATTTTCGGTTGAATGAAATTAATAAGCCATGTCCATGAATTTTTCCATATTTTTAAAATACACCGTTCAAAAATTAGAGGGGGGGACAGAATTTTACCGACTTTCCGGGCGATTATCTACGACCCTATTCACTTAATCAAAAAAAAATCTAAGAAACCTTATATTTATTTTGAAAGGCCTATCGATTGATGGGGGGTCACAATGAAAAAAAAAAATTGACTTTTAGTTTTATGTATGGAGTGCACCCCTAAAACATTTTTTTTGTCATTTTAATTACAAAACTATGTAGCGGCTAACAAAATACACCTATCCTCAAAATTTTATTCAAATACACCTTATAGTTTTCGAGTAAAATGCCTGTGACATACGGACAGACGGACAGACGGACAGACGGATATGACGAAACTATAAGGGTTCCGTTTTTGCCATTTTGGCTACGAAACCCAGACGGACAGACGGACAGACGGATATGACGAAACTATAAGGGTTCCGTTCCGAACCCTTAAAATTAAACACAGAAGTATTAAATTACAAACAAAATTAACATATGATTTTTGAAGAATAAAAAAAAAATACGCTAGATAGAGGTCTCGTTATACTTTTCCGGTAATATTCACGTTAATATTAATCATATATATTATTTTCAAATTTCTCTCTTGGTTAACTTCGCAGATAAGGGGGGGAATGGTATTTTTTTCAACATTTTTCTCTATAAATCAAAATATTACCATTGTAGAAAAAAAAGAAAAACTGTTTTAGAATGTACAATTCAAGCCCTTTCTTATGATACCCCACTTGGCCTACTAACTAGACTTTGAATTTTTGCCCCCCCTTTTATCCGCCCTTTTTTATACAAATTAAAAGTATATATTAAAAATTTTCATTTTCCATACACGAGGATTAACTTTGTTTACAACTATTCCAAATTTCAAATCGATAGCATTAGTAGTTCCTGAGATATTTGACTTTGTGACAGACAGACAGACGGATGGAGTCGCACCAGGGTTCCGTTTTTACCTTTTTGGTTCGGAACCCTAATAACGGACAGTTGCGTTCTATCGCTCGTCTGCATGTGTAGTACTCCATTCAGGGTTGTCACACACACTAATCGATCAATCGACGAGCGATGGATGTCTTGGAGTGGTTGGTAGTAACACGCAAAGAAAGAAGTGATAAGAATGTGACTGATCCTATAATTTCTGTAATACTTGTGAGAAGCGGAAGTCGGAGTAACTAGAATGCCAAACACACTGTTATAAAGCACATATAAAACTGAGCTGAAACGGATCCGATAATCTTATCGAAGCACCACTCATTTTCCCCCCTTTTTTATTACATATTCCCGTCTTCCACCGTTGGACCGGTCACATTGGCACTCTTTGGGGGAGGCCTATGTCCAGCAGTGGACATCTTTCGGCTGTTAGGAGGATGATGTTGATGATGACGTACTTGAGCCGTTTAAGCGTGATTGAGTAACAAATATCCAAAAATATAAACATCCAAACGTCTAAACATCCAAACTTTCGCATATACAGGGTGGGCCCTGTAACAGGAGCAAAAAATTAAACAGTAGATTAATAAGATTGTGAGCACTTGTTTCTTGTGGGTTTAATTGAAAAAAAAATTTTTGTTTTTTTTCTTCAACTTAAGTTTACTCGTACTTTTTTACTGTTCTGGAGTGATATGTAACTTTTTATTTTAAAAACACTAAAAAAATGAAAAAAAATCAAGAAATCACATAAATATCTTTCGAAAACAAAAATGCTAAACCTATTATGACTTACTACATGATGTTACCTCAAAATCTGCATTGACTACTGTGCTATGATCTCGTGGTGCCAAGATACATTACTTCGGAGGTCATAACTTTAGATCAATTTTTCTCTGTTTTTTTTTTAAAGAAATGGACAAAATGGGGTTACTACAGATGCTCTAAGGAAGCCTCCTTTTAAATATTTGCTCCTGTTACAGGGCCCACCCCGTATAGTATTAGTAGGATTGGTAGGACTTATAATAGTATTTTTTTCTATACCTATACCTGTTATTACAGTGATGGTCAGAAGGAGAACGCTGCAGGATATGATGGACGAATTCAAATTGAACGGTTACGATACGCCGTACAACCCGGACGAAGATAACATATCCAGCAGATCAGGTTAGTACCCTGGTTTCGCCGTTGCGTAAAGCTGTTGAGGGCTGTGGCCTTATAGCAGTCGTTAAGCCTTCGGGCGACTTGAGATTGTTTTACAGTCGAGCAGTTCACTGGGCGAAGCCTATTGCCAAAAGGTCTAGTTTCCCAATTGGGTTGGATGGTTAGCTGGCAATCGCTTCCGCAAAAACTAGTGCCTACGCCAATATTTGGTACTTATCAGGTAGAAGCGGGAACGCTTACAATTATTAGGAGGAGCATGATTTAAATAGGGTGTCTCAAAACTCACACAAAAATAAATCTGAAGGAATCCTTTATATCTATTATATCTATACCTAATTCAAATCTTGCGTGAATTTTGGAACACCCAAATATTCCATTCCAGCACGGCACGGTTAGCACAAGAGGGCCGCGATATATTCTCGAGCTCTCTCGCACTATCCGTCTCTCGCTTATTATACCACTTAGAAAGAGAGGTATAGTGCGAGAAAAATCGATCGATTAAATCACAACGCGTGGAGGTATAAAGCTAAAATTAGAAGTATCAAATACTCAAGTCTACTGTCCCTTGGAGCTGTGAAAAAATCAAACTTCTAAGCCAACGCAATCAAAAGATACCGCCGTGTTTAAAGCCAAATGTGTAGTGAAGAACTAAACTAAAAAAAAAACAAAAAAAAAAGGAATTCTTAAAAAAGTTCATGATGAACACTTTTTTTGAAAAACTTCCGGGAGCATTCATCTAGCCTAACCAGTCATCACAACGAATTCTCAAATCAGTAATGAGTCTGCAGCGCGCTTGTGATTATTTTGGTGTCGCAAGCGTCCACAGGCGATGGTGTCTGCTCACCATCAGGCAGTCTATATCCTTGTTCGCCACCGGCGTAGCGTAGGTAGTGTAAAATACCTGCCAAAAATTTCACACACGAGCATCCTTTTCTAAATCTTGAAAACACTTTCAGGTGACCTGATCGGCATGGGTTCACCAAGCGTGTACCTTCGGCAGAAGTCGTGGCCAGAGCCCCAAGCGACTCCGGTGCAGCGCCTGCCGCGCCCCAAGTCGGAGTGGATTCAGTCGACTACCGCGTCCGAGTTCTCACACACCAACAAGTTCTCCAATGGTATGTTACACCTCAGTACGTAGTAAGTATTATCCTTGGCATCAATATTTATAGAGTACCTAAATACATCTGAATGCCTGTCAAATAAGACCAGCAAGACTGGCTTCCACGAGGCAGCTTGGCACAAACCACAGTCTCTCTTGCTGCCACGCATCGCGCGCGACTGTCTCACTGCACTGTGCAAATTAGAAAGGTAGGGTAGATTTTCTCGTCTTGTGTCGCAACAGTTGCGCTAGACCCGCCCCGCTGATCAAACCTTCATAATTATTTTGTAGCGACAATGTGGCCCCCGGTCTGTCTCGTATGTTTCCCGTTCATCGCGGACCTAAATAGGACCTCGGACCATCCATCGAGTATCCTCGACTACTGTAAACTGATGCGGCACGCTGCCTGCACTTCCAACGACGATGCTCGACACCCGTGAAAATTCCTGGCGAAATCACCAGTCATAAAAATACTTATAAAATAGAGGTGTTTGAAATTTGAAATAGGTACAAAGACTTGAAATATGCGAAAAATGATTACCTTTTTTTGTTTTCTAGATATCGAAATATCTCCGCCAGTTTCGCCATTTACGCCTCCTTCGCCAGTGAAGCAGTTGGAAACGATATCCGCGGAGCAAGTACGAGTGTTGAACTCGCTGCCTAACGCAGTTCTGTACGGACTGCTACGAGACCTGGAACAGAAGAGGAACGAGGCGGCCAGGACCAAACGGGTGCCCGATGTAAGTCATTCTGATTAATTTGAAAATGTTAACACTTTCAGCGTCGGGTAGGCGCTTTGCGCTACATAGCGGGAAAACCACGGCATCGATTACGAGCGTAGTGCTACGAAATTGTTAATAGACATCATAGGTACTCTTTCATGTAGTCTAAAAAGTTGGCTAAAATGTCAAGTAAGTAGGTAGGTAGGTACTGCATATATTTTCACGTCACCTTATAGGTTGCTATTTTCTGAACGCACGGCGTGCCCCCGCCAAGTCGAGCTAAATCGAGCTTTAGTACAGTCATTATATCCAACCTACCCGTGAATAATTAGTTCTTGGTTTTTTTTTCGTAGGTCCCTCGGGGGGGTCACTGGGAGTGTAAATTCAAAAAGTAGACTGAATCAGGCTGGTGCGTATATTCGAAAAATGTTTTTTTTCCAAAAAAACGGTTTTTCTTGGATAACTCGGTCATTTTTGATTTTACAGTAAAACCGTGAGGACAAATACTGTAGGAAATTTTATTCTCTACAAGTCTGGTCCTCACAATTTTTCTTCTAGGATCTGGAATTAAAAATTCTCTACAACTTTGTTTCTCTAAGCGTGGAACATAGGAGATAATGATAATATTTTGAATTTGTCGCGTTTTTCAGGTTTAATTTCCAAAATATCGATTTTGGGGAAAAAAAGGTGGTAAGCAAAATTGTTCAGAATTTTATTTTCTACAACTTTGTTTCTCTTCATTCATGCCGTAAAACGTGGAACATAGGAGATAATCATTGATTTAGTATAGGTAAGTAACTAGATACACAATCAGCCGAAAAAAGTGGCCGTCCAAAAGAACCGCGCGATCGACACTTGCGGCTCTTTTGCGTTTAGTCTGGTTTCGACCGTGAGACTTGACGGTTGTCAAAAATGACAAATATGATCTGTGAAAAAATGCGTTAATAGCAAATATAGCAATAGAAAAAAATTAAAAAAGGATTGGATATATTTCTTTAACCAAGTTCTATTGATAGCGTAAAGAATTTCATGTAAACTCACTAGCATTTCATGGTTTTGAATAAATAATTTCGTTAGTACAAATGACAGATTATCACGGAACAAAAACCTAAGGAGTCAGTACCTACTTATTAGATTTTTTTATGGAGTAGTACAGTTACGTTATTTGTAATTTAAGATTCCCGAGATATCCTTAGCGATGTGCAAAGTAGGCCGCAGTTATAGGCTGGGACGGGATAGGAGACATCAACGACGAAGAGTGGTGACGACTTCGTCGTGTGTTTATTTTTCAAGTTTACATAAATAATTTAAAATAAATGTTTCATCATCATCATCATATCAGCCCAAAGACGTCCATTGCTGGACATAGGCCTCCCCCAAAGAGTGCCACAATGACCGGTCCTGCGCCACCCGCATCCAGCGGACTCCAGCGACCAATGCTCCAGCGAATAAATGTTTAACTAAAGATAAATTGATATTCAGATTGTAAGTCATTATTATATGTCGCAAAGGGACTCATTAGATACGTCAAATATACCACGCTAAAATGATCTACATACCTAGTTCTTATTCCCTTTTCACTAGTCGTGCGTAGAATTTTTAAGGAGTTTGACAGCTACACTGATAATACGTAATGCCCACCGAACAATGTTTTGTGTATATTTATAAAAAAAAACGAAAGTGTTAATTGTTTAGGTATAAATTATGATCATTTATTTTTACAAGCAGGAAAAATAAATAATCATGATTTATTTGTTTTTCGTCTTCCTGTTTAAATAAATACAATATTATAGATTTTATTCATTAAAGTGTGACATGTAAAGTACTTCCAAACAGCAAAAATCCGCAACATGCTTCGTCAATTATTTATAAATGACTGTATTGTTTATACAATAGTATTAAAATAATTTTATAATGCGACTCCATTCATTCGCTATTTAGTTTTGACGTGAGCAATCAAGTCACATTATGATAAAATCTCAATAAACTAAAAAGTTTTTAATCTGTTTGATGCTAATTCGCTAATATGGCCCTTACAGCTTAAAAAACTAAGTTCTCTTTTATATGAAACATATATCTTAATGCAGGTTATAAGTAAACGCGATTGGCATCAACTGAAATATAGCTAGAGTTGTCATTTTGGGGCACATTTCTTGACATTTTTGTTCGACATTGTGCGTCTATTTACTTTATTATACGTCAATGGAGATAATCATAATATTTTGAATTGGTCGCGTTTTTCAGGTTTATTTTCCAAAATATCGGTTTCTCTTCATTCATGCCGTAAAACGTGGAACATAGGAGATAATGATAATATTTTGAATTGGTCACGTTTTTCAGGTTTATTTTCCAAAATATCGATCCTAGAAAAAAAATTGTGGGAATCAAACTTGTAGAGAATCAAATTTCCTACAATTTTTTTATTCACGGTTTTACTGTAAAATCAAAAATGGCCGAGTTATTCAAGAAAAACCGTTTTTTTTTTTTTTAAAAACAATTTTTCGAATATACGCACCAGCCTGATTCAGTCTACTTTTTGAATTTACACTCCCAGCGACCCCCCCGAAGGACCTACAAAAAAAAAACCAAGAACTAATTATTCACGGGTCAAAATCTATAATGACTGTACTACTTTTACGAAATGAGAACTGTCCAGTTAGCCCGATAGGTTTTATGGTCACGTTTTACGTCCCAAATGTACCAAAACACTGGTATGGTTTCTTACAACGCATCTCATCATTAAATATTATGCTTTCCGAAGCGCTAGAAAAGTATATTCGAGTCATAATTTTGAATATTGTCATTTTTACTGATTATCAGGAGTGTCGTTTCTGTAAGAACAACGGCGAGCGCGAGTCGTACTACCGCTCCCACGTGCTGAAGGATGCGAGCGGGCGCGTGGAGTGCCCGGTGCTGCGCAAGTTCGTGTGCAAGCGCTGCGGCGCGAGCGGCGACAACGCGCACACCGTCAAGTACTGCCCGCTCAGCACTCACGAAGGTAACTTGTAATGTTAAGCCTCCTTCATAAACTTACATTTAACTACACTTCTAAATTAATCCTTAAAATTACTGTCGTGAGTAGGTAAAGGTAGCATGAAGTCAAGTTGTGTAGGTATAAATAGTCTGGATATGGCCAATCTCGCCTGCAGTAGGTAATGTCTGCTGCCTTCAATTAAATTTTCTTACGTTAGCATTATTATAGAACCTTTGAAAGAAAGGGAAGTTGATGCTTTTGCTATACTTACATATGTTCTCATCTAAAAATATTGGATTGGATATTCTTTGGATATAGACGACCGGATAGCCTAGTGGGTAGTGACGCTGCCTACGAAGCTGAAGGTCCTGGGTTCGAATCCCGGTAAGGGCAAATATTTGTGTGATGAGCATGGATATTTGTTTCTGAGTCTTGGATGTTTTCTATGTATTTAAGTATTTATATCTATTATATATATCGTCGTCTAGTACCTAAAACACAAGCCTTATTGAGCTTACTATAGGCCTAGTTCGATTTGTGTAAGAATGTCCCCTAATATTTATTTTATATTTATTTATTTATAGATCAGATGGCTGGCGCTTTCGTAAAACCAAATTCCTACGCTAAATCTTGGGATTCCGGGCTCCAAAGCGGACTCCGGGCTCCTAGGAAAGGGAAAAATGCATAGGTACCGCCATTCTCAGGACTGTCTTGCAAATTGCAGAACGCGTCAAGTCCACAGCCATGATGCGTAGCGTGCGCCTGGCGTCGGGGCGGCGCCGCGCGGCGCCCGAGCCCGCGGGCGACTACGTCATGTTCGGCGACGTCTCGCCCGGCGTCCTGCGCGACTACCGCTCCTACGCGCCGCTCGACCCGCTGTGGGCCGCCTTGGAACACAAGCTGACCTTGTAGACCACGATCCTTGGACTGGTGACGGTTCTGGATACCACCAAACATACGATCGATGGCCAGAACCACGTCGCCTGCACCATTTACAACGGTTGATTAAATATAAGTTTAATTATTGATTATGTACCACCTCACCTACAACACTGCAACGTATTGTAACAAGATCCATCTTGCGACCTACGTCCACGTTGAGAAGGCGGTGAAATGAGCACACAAGTCACACCACGCGAACGCAGGTCGCGTCGCCTTATCGTGGCATTGTCATTCATAATGGTCAATTTACTGTGTTGCTATTTGTACACGAAAACAGCTAGTGATAATAGGTGCTTGTGTGTGAACCACATTAATACTCAAGTAAATTATGCTCTTACGAGATTTTTTATATATGTTAAGTTGACGTAAAATAAGTCCTACCGGAATGGTATTCATGGATGTTGATGTTATTATAATTGACTGAGAGTTCCTGTTAAATTAGATATAGATAATGTTATTAGTATTATTATGTAATACAAAATCATATAGACGTGACGGGTAGAGTGGAGGTATTTAATTATGTTGCTTGGTAAAAGCCAAAAAAAACATATGTATCATTTATAAATAGGTATCATCTGATACGTTTATATAAAGTGACATTTAATGTTATAATTACCCAATTGTTTCTAAATATTAGAAATATAATATCGTTGATTAGTTTTAAATGAAGACTTTTAGGTGAATTACCTATATCAGTTAGTTACTCCTCAATAACTAAAATATTGAAGCAGACATTATCTACTTAATTAAACGAGTAGTATACACTAAATCAAATCAACTCTTAATACATATACATGCCTATCGGGTTTTATTTGTATTTTTAAAGCAACAAATTTATAATATATATCAACTTTCAATTTTGATATTGATAGTATATATACCCAAATCAAATATGTTGTTTTAAATGTAAAGTATACATTTGTTATTTTATCATATCGATGGAATTTAAGTGTGTGTCATTTTGCCAGAAAAATATTACACAATATGAGAACCCTTCATGAATAGTATTTTCTTAGCTACATAATGCAAGACTTGTACAGCAAGTACAATTCATGTATGATGTAGTCTGGCTTATTTGAGCAAATAAATGGGGATTTTTGTTGAAATCACGTTCTATGTTTGTTGACGAATAAGTGAGTCATCTACTCTAGAATGGTTCTTACTACATGTGTGTAAATTAGGTCAAACCCAGTGCAGTTCAATTATACCATTATTTGTAAATAAATATTTTCCATTACTGTTACTAAGACTACTTGAACGATTAAGCATAGCCGCCAATATGTCAGCTGTTTGTAATGTTTTAGTTTTGTTGATTATTTCATATGATGATGACGATAATGTGCCACATCAGTCCGTAATTATATTCAATATTTTAGACATTTTTGGTGTTGGTGTCTTTTTGGGTCCAATAAATCATTAAAAAAAACGTCTATTTGAATGTCATTGGCGGCCATTACACGGTCGGTAAATACTGATGATCCACCATAGCCGTCTCATTCTATCGCATGTTATAGAGTGAGACAGCTATGGTGGATCATCAGTATTTATTCACCGTGTATTGGCCGCCATGCCTCTTGGACGCTGGCTCACGCAAGCGCTCTGATATAGTCTGGCTAACCAAAATTTGTTGACAGATATTTCCTTGTGGTATCACCAATGGGGAATGGATGAAAATTTTAGAAATGCCTGATTATTTTTTTGGTGATAGGAATAACCTTCCTTAGCACCATAAAAAAGTTTCAGATTTTTCAGCTGCGACAATTATTTTTGAAAAATGTTAACAGTTTCCTCATTTACGTTTTGGGTCAAGAACGGTAAATAGACACTTTCCTTGATCTGTCTCATATTACAAAAAACTATCTTCAATATCTGTGGTAAACTGACACTGGTAATGACCAATATAGCTGCTGCAAGTGTCAATATCATTGCCAGTGTCAGTTTACCACACATAATTCATATTTTTTTTTGTAATATGAGACCGATCGAGGAAGGTGCCGTAACTGACCCAAAACGTAAGTTAGGAAACTGTTTATATTTTTCAAAAAAAATTGACGCAGCTGAAAAATCTGAAACTTTTTTCTGGTGCTAAGGAAGGTTATTCCTATCACCAAAAAAATAATCAGGCATTTCTAAAATTTTCATCCATTCCCAATTATCTATGATTTAAAAACAGGCTAAAAGTCAGTTATGAATTTGTGTCATTCATTAAAATGGTTCGTGGTTTATGTTTTATTTTAAATAATATTAACAATGACTATATACCGAGTGAGGACCGCAAACTATTGTTTAAGCTCGTAAATAATTAGGTAAGACAATGTGAGAACCCAACGTGAAGCGTTGTATAATGAAAAACTGCAATGTTTACAAGTCGTAAACAACTTGTAGGTTGGTGCTGCATAAATATTTTGATACTTTAACTAGTACTAGTTCTAACATTTGCCTATAACTTTGATTAGGTACGTGAATAGTAGTTTCACGTGGTTTTACCTATTCCGGTGTTGCCTGTAAGCAAGCAAGCAAGAAAGATACATGCAAATGTAGTATGTTGAACTTGACACACTCCGCGGTTTCCGATTGAGTTGATATTTGGCAAAGTACTTATTATAGAGCCAAGTCTTATTTACTTACACTACATTTCATTTTTCGCCTTGCTACAAAGATATACTTACGGTGAGAAAATGTAAACATATGCGTTTGCCGTTGACTGTACTGTATACAGCGTGTATTTTTAATATTACCTCAAATTGTAACCAGAAGTAGATGTTAGGGCTATGAACATAAATATTGCAAGAAATTTCTCTTAACTACCAACTTTTTTGTCCATATAAAATAATTCAGCACGCAATGGATCACTGCTTTGTCTTACTGACGCGTGACGCGACGTCACAACTGTCACAAGTGACCCGCTTCTTCCATGAGTCAAATGTGTGTACGCAGTACATTGCTGCTCGATAAATTTTCAAAAATTAATTACGCTTCGGTAGTTAAGATTAAATTAAAATTTTCTTGCAATATCGGTTCACAGCCCTAACACCTACCTCTGGTTACAATTTGAGGTAATATTAAAAATACACGCAGTATAGAGCTGGAGTGCAATTAGTCACGTCGACGTATATTTAACTTATTTTTTTAGGTACCTTACGTCGGCACAGAATATAAAAATATTTTCTCGTATCAAAACTATAATTCCTACTACACAAAGTGTGCCCAGCCCAAGATTTTTTGAATTTCCCGCCCAGAATTTGGGTAAAATTTGGTTAGCCAGACTCTACCTACCTTTAATACTACAATAAACAAATCCTACTAACCTACTTAAATGTGAAAGTCGCGGGCGGAAGCTAGTAAAATATAATCATAACTTCCGAATGGCGGCCAATACTGAGACATCCGAACATCTAAATATTCAAACTTTCGCATTTATAATACTTACTAGCTTCTGCCCGCGACTTCGTACGCGTATAAATTATGGATTAAGTACATGATTATGATTCGTTACAAGGGATGACATAAATTATAGCTATGGTGGATCGTCAGTATTTACTCACCGTGTGTAGGCGGCCATTAACCGCCAATCCTCCCGGGAATTCCCGGCGCGAGTAGCCTTAGGTACCTATTACCAAAACGAAATTACAAAATTGACGATTATCGTAAAAGGCATGCAGATGCATTTTAACGGTCGGTACCTAGTGCTAGACTCTTTCGTGACATCACCTATTTGAATTAATTAGTAGGTACCATTATAAATCCGCATTATCCGCAAATGGCGAGGATTGGAGCACGTCTTTTCTAGATGCGATTTTCATGCAAAACTTGTGCTATTAAGAGGCCAGTTCGGATAGCTCCGTCTCTACCGCAAAAGCACTAGTAGTACTCGAGCGATAGAGATACACGAATTCCGTGGTAGCGCTGCTGATTCTCTCCACGTCAAGTATCTATGCAGTCTCTGAGTACTGGCCAGCTGTACAAAACTTACTTCATGATAAAATGTGACTGATAGGTAGAAACTGCCTGGTAGGTGAGTCACGCTTTCAGACATAAGTCACTGACAACTAGATAAGAATTTGCAGGTTCTTCTAAGTACATGATCGCGATTTTTACGTAAGTTTAAAATTTACCGAATATACTATGTCGCCCAATCAGTCATAGTCAACTTGATGGATCCTCAAAGGAAAGCAGTGGCCGGTCCCATGGCAAATACGAGTATAAAATCAGCATGTAAGAACTTGGCGGCAACCAGCACTTACTTTAAGCCTGTCGTGCCAAATAAAGAAATAAAGACCGCTCACACGAGCACGCCTACAGTTGAGCACCGCTCTTTCCCTAGCGAAGAAAACCAGATTTATAGCGGGCAAGTAAATGTGCTGTCTATCATGTAAGTTGGAACATATAGCCCATATAGGTACCCACCCACTACCCACAAAACGAGTGATACCCACAACGTGAGATTCTCTTGGCAAAATTATTTTTATTCAGAACTGCCTTGTCAAAGAACACCTGAATATGCATGCATCTTTTGTAAGTACATTCTCCGGCACGTAACTAGAACCTTCACTGTCGATTTTACTGACCGTTAGATACCCTCGTTGCTACTGAGCATGCGCACTAATGAACCTGCTGCGCGAATGACGCTATATTGGTCCTACTTTCGTGCCGGCGGCTATATAAAAACAAGTACTTAATTAGCTGCAGGCGTTCATACTTACTTGCCTGTTTCCAGACAACTTTTTAACCCCCGACGCAAAAA
This sequence comes from Epinotia nisella, assembly GCA_932294315.1. NCBI lineage: Eukaryota > Metazoa > Arthropoda > Insecta > Lepidoptera > Tortricidae > Epinotia > Epinotia nisella. Next base: position 11,239,946 of record OW028679.1, on the reverse strand, counting down.
GAGGGGTGTTATAAGTTTGACGTGTGTGTCTGTGTGTGGCATCGTACCTCCTAAACGAATGGACCTATTTTAATGCGGTTTTTTTCGGCCCGAAAGCTGACGTAATCGAGATGGTTCTTAGCTACGTTTCAACAAAATCGGTTCCGCCGTTTTTGAGATATTGAACTTTGAAATGAAAAAAATCGGGGGTTTTTAACTTTTCTAAGTTGTAGTTACCTATATGTAAAAACATCACGTAGACTCGGGGGACAAACGTCCATCCATAACAATTCTTTCTTTCTTTTATGTTTCTGTAATCATACACATAAAATGTTATAAACTAATTATTTAAGAGACGCAGATACGGATATAAAATGTTGCAAGTACACAGAGGATGTGACTGAAATTGCGGCCGGATTCGCCAACGGCACGATACGGTTGTTCGACTGCAACACGGGACAGTGCACCCACAGTCTGGTGGACGACGAATGCCGCTCGTACCCTGGCCCTGTCACTTCGCTCAAACACCGGCCCGTCAGTGAAGCACACCCCAATAGTAACACACTCATTGCCACATGTAAGTAAATTGGTAATCTTTACTGTTATGCCTATATATGTTGTGAAATAAATAAATAAATAAATAATTAGGAATTAGATATATTCTGAACGCAGACCACAACCACAACGCAAGCGAGGTATCTTTGATTGGCTTGGAGCGCAGCATTAGTAAATCAAAGGTATCAGCTGTGGCCTGTGGCTGTCGTCACGAGTACAATGCAAAAGTTCTTTATCCCTTCGTATGTCTTAGCACTGATCAGTGCTATTGAAAATTGACTCTATGACTGAAACGAAAAATTTCATAATCGTTCAGCAACGCCAGTGTCAAAACATCCGAAAGGTTCTTCGATAACTTTACAAAAGTCACGTTCTTAAAAGAGGTAAGTATGTAGGTATTAAGAATTTATGTATTTTTATTTGTATGCTTTATGTGTGTATGTTTATTATTGATGTAATTGTGTATGTTTATTGTGTTTATTATTGATGTAATTGTGTAGTTTAGTTCTAATTTTAGCACCTACCTTTGGGTAGCGGAGAAATTGCAAAAAATAGTTACAAGTAGGAAGGTACTTTTTTGCAATTTCTCCGCAACCCAAAGGTTGTCCGGAGGAGATCGCTCTTTAGCAATAAGATCATCTGTGGTTAACTTCTACTTTTAAGTTGTATGTCTTGATTCTTGTTTTGAAGTGTGCAATAAAGAGCAAGTATTTGTATTGTATTGTATTTACTACGCGTAGTAAAAATCCCCACAATTTCTATAAATCTGTAGACCCCATGGTCTACAGATTGAGTACGTGATTTTACCACAATTTGTCAGTGCAACATGTCGAAGTCATAATTGGGTGTGTCGTATAGATTTAAAATGGTACGTTTACACGCACGCAGTGCAGCCTGGCAAGCAGCTTGGCACGCAGCCCGGCAAGCAGCCCGTGCACTTCTGCGGGCCAAGCAAGCTGTTCACAGCACGCTCGCGGGCATGCTTGTCATGCAAGAATGGGAATTTTTTTTTTCTTTGTAATGTTTGTTCTGGAGGTCTCATATTGTTGGTTCACTTGAACAGGACTGTACCTACACAATCACATTCACCCTTTGATGTTTGTCAAGAAACCGACAGTCGTCCCGATCGGCGGCAACACGAGCACGGGCACGGGTGCATGCATAAACGGCCATCACGTACCTATCTAAATTTTCCCCAGAATTTAGGCGTGAAGGACAGCGGTCCATTCACTTTTATAAAACCGACTGCAGTACTACACTTTTGTTTTTAAGATGTTAACGGTTGTATTAAATGCTGGATGTACAAGTACGACCAATGCCTGTACACAATAAGGGAGAAGAGACAGACGTTGGGACTCTGCTACCACCCTCGTTTTTGCAAGTTTGTGACATACGGAGATGACGCCAGGATTAATATGTACGACGAAGAAGCGCAGACACAAGAGAGAGCCTTTTACTCGAGGTAATTCATTGCGGTCTACTTTGATCTGTCTCGTATTTTTTGAAAAGCATTTTCTGCACTTCATACCTCGGCGGGACACAAAACTAGACTATATCTATACTTACTATTAATTAATATCTACCTCTAATATTATAAACCCGGACAAGTGCGAGTTGGACTCGCGCACGAAGGGTTCGCCGTACCATTATCTATAACAACGGCAAAAAAATCATGTCCGGTTTTTTAGTATTTGTTGTTATAGCGGCAACAGAAATACATAATCTGTGAAAATTTCAACTCTAGCTATCACGGTTCTTGAGATACAGCCTGGTGACAGACAGACGGACGGACGGAGAGCGAAGTCTTAGTAACAGGGTCCCGTTTTTACCCGTTGGGTACGAAACTCTAAAAAAGGAAGCGCCTTTGCCCGCTTTTTATTTGTAAAAAGCGGGCAAAGGCGCGCGCGCACGCAGTAGGTATCTACCAGTTACAGTAGCCGTCGTTCACACTTTAATTCCAAATACCGCCCAAATATTTTTCTAGACTCGTCGACTTTAGTACTCAACTATAATAATTGTTATACAACGCATTAGACAACTAAAATAAATTCGACCAATCATGTGGCGCTGGCGCCTTTACTGAAATATAATGAATTTGACCAATAGGACGTCACGTTAGCTCCAATACAAAAGACATCAACGACGTTGAGCCGGCGGACCTCTGACTTGCACTTCGTTTCAGCAGGGCTTAGATTTTCATTAGATACCAAGTCTGTTTAATTATTTCTGTTGACTCGTATAAAAGTATACAATAGTTACACAATTAGCTCTTAAATTCTCGTACCTTACTTAGGCCAATCGGGAAGCCTCGTGGCCTAAACACGGTACTCGACTTTAAGAGCCCTTATTGTGTAACGATTATATAAAATACTATTATTAATTGGTATATTTATAATCATGAGAATAAAACTTAAAGGTAAAGGTGGCCCCATTTATTGAACACGCGCCCTATAATTTACAACAGTGGAACAAGAGGCGTCACAAACGGGCACACATCCCGGATATTCGCGTGCGCGTTCCACCCGAAGTCGAACCACGAGCTGGCGTCGGGCGGCTGGGACGACAACGTCATGTGCTGGGACGACCGGGTGCCGTTCGCCACGCGCTACTTCTCCGGCGTACACATGTGTGGAGAGGGCATAGACTTTGATAAGCCGGGAAAACAGGTATGCCATTTACTTTCAGCACAGAGAACCTCCTCCAGGAGTTATCTCCCTCTTGAATCTTGTCACCGAGATTCTTAACAATGGTTTACACTCATTCGCCTATGGCCACTTTTTAGGGTTCCGTAGCCAAAATGGCAAGAACGGAACCCTTATAGTTTCGTCATGTCCGTCTGTCCGCTGTCCGTCTGTCCGTCTGTCCGTCTGTCCGTATGTCACAGGCATTTTACTCGAAAACTATAAGGTGTATTTGAATAAAATTTTGAGGATAGGTGTATTTTGTTAGCCGCTACATAGTTTTGTAATTAAAATGACAAAAAAAAATTTTTAGGGGTGCACTCCATACATAAAACTAAAAGTCATTTTTTTTTCATTGTGACCCCCCGTGTGGTACGTCAATCGATAGGCCTTTCAAAATAAATATAAGGTTTCTTAGCATTTTTTTTGATTAAGTGAATAGGGTCGGAGATAATCGCCCCGAAAGTCACTAAAATTCTGTCCCCCCCCCCTCTAATTTTTGAACGGTGTATTTTAAAAATATGGAAAAATTCATGGACATAGGGCTTATTCATTTCATTCACCGAAAATTGTTTTGAACAAGATCGGTTCAGCGGTTTTCGAGATATTGCTGAAAAACTGCCTTCCTCAAAGAAAAGGACGTAAGTGCCGTAAAATTTCTGGGACGATACGATTTTTTTAATAGGCACGGAACCCTTCGTTGTGCGTGGTCCGACACGCACTTGGTCGGTTTTTTAATTTAAAATATTGTTGTATGTTGCTGTATACACATTTATTTATACTATTTTATATATTTTACAGCGATATTTTAAACATATTATTTATTTAATTATTTATTTATACCTACGTATATGTATATTCATTTACTTTCGCTGAAAATGTCTGTTGCTTCGCTTGGTGCTCTTTGTTATTTGTTTTGTTTTGTTATATATATATTTGTAACATTATTATTTATATTATAAACAAACATAAACAGAGAAAAAACATTATAAAGAAAGAAAACAACATAGGTACATACCCAACTATAAAAAGAATACACCATCCAAAAGGTCTGCTTGCGGCATGGTCCCCAATACGCTGGCCGCGTTACCTCTTTGAGACGAATATTTGCGGCGCTTAAGCACCTGGGCCTGGTCGGCTGCACCACCGGCCTGAGATCGGGTCACCTGGATGTGGGACTGAGCGAATGTGTCGACACACGTAGCGTCCCACACCAGAGCCCTACCCTGTTTAAATGGATTCACTGAAAATCACCGTCGTGGCACTTCATGCCTCAACACATGTTGAGTGGACTCCTTTTTGAGACTAACCTCAACACTGTACCTATTACTTTTTTATTTTTCTCTAGTTTTAAGCAAGTTGTAATGTTGTTATTGTGCTGTATGATTCAAATAAATCATCATTCATTAATTCATTATGGCGAGTTATCGGTAGGCGTTGTGAATATTAGGTATTAGATATGCCGAGGTAGTAATTGGCAACAATGGTACAAGAAGTGTTATAAAATAAATCACTCGTTCAGAACATTCGGCCGCGCGTCGCGTTCCACCCGCGAAGTCGAACCACATCCGGTGTCGGGCGCATTGGACGACGAGATCGTGAGCTGCCCCGCTATTCTGTAACTTGTTTTGATTTCACCCACAAATATATCTTGACGCTGCGATTCGTAGTAACTAAGCGTAGATAGAGGGTCTAGTTTCGTTAGCCATGACGGGTGAGGTGAGCCTGAGCCGAATGACAGCTCTGAACTGCTTTTACACAGTTTTGCAGCACGTTACTTTAAAATGGTAAACCATTTCAGCTCCTAACCTGCTCCTGGCAAGAGAAGAACTGTATTCAGTTGTGGGACTACGGCTCCTGTAAATTGATTGAAACTATTGTCCCTGATGGCTACCAGTCGAAACTCTACTGTGGTAAAATGGTGCCACAAACGAGCCTCATAGTTTGCGGCGGATCAGAAATCAATATGTTGCGTATTGTTGATATAAATCTTAAAATGGTAAGTTCATTTTATAATACAAGCATTTTTGGTCTTTTATTTTCATTGTAGTTAAACACTGACGTAGGTACCTGGGCGGTCGAGCATTGCTTAGTCAGCAGTAGGTATATTGTTGTAGAAATTAACCCTTTATATGGCAGAGACGATTTGGAAACCACTTAGTTAATAAACATTTATAGAGAAGAACATCCTCTTTTTTATTCAACTATAATGGTATTATATAGCAAATATATCAGGCTTTCTTTTCTTATTTATACTTTTTCGGTCATAATTTAATTTTAGTGTAATTAATTAATCTAAAGTTTGTGGTCAATTAATGCACTGTGCCCGTTAAGGGAAGCAAGCATTTGTCACTGTTTCCATTATACTATTAAAAATACACAAGTCGCTGTATCTAATAATTTCATATTATAGCTCTTGTAATTCACGATGGCGAGTGGCGAGACTGTTATTGGTATGATAATAAGGTCTAATTTTGATAAATCCACTCTCCATCGTGAATTGCAATATTTGCAATAACTGAACTACGTTGTTTGTAGTATCAGGAAAGTGTATCATTTGCCACTTAAGATTAATAAAATTATAAAAGGTTACATGCTATATCGATAAATATTGTAATTAGAACTTTTTGTTTGTTGTCAATGTCAATAAATAGGTGTATTGGAAACAGATCATCTGAAAACTCGAGTGCATTAACGGGCTGAGTGCATATAATGACCACATGTTTTTATTAATGGTTTCGGTTTTTTTTTACCGTAGATGTGTTCCCCAGTGCAACGTGCATTACAAACATGGTAGTGTATTTAACTTTCACGTAGCATATCTGTATAACTGCGGCCTTATAAAGGGTTAAAAAGTAACCGATAGACAAGTGATTCACCTACGATCATCTCTCGGAGATTTGAACCGAGTCGTTATATAGCGCCTTTGACGAATATCTACTGCAAGGAAATTAAACATAAACACAACTAAAAAATACAACAAGCGGCGCGTGCAAATAATTAGAGTTCACTTTTCAGGACTAACAAATAATTGACTATGTTATTGACGTTGAGAGCATTTCTGTTATTCCCCCTAACAAGTTATCGCCTGTGATAATATTCGTTGACGGTAATGACAATTAATTTTAATCAGCGCGATCGTAACGCTCGGCTAAACATTTCCACAGTTCATGAACCTTGCCACATTAATTGCCAAATTTTTCACAGACGGAGTGTTCTATTCGCAATAACCCAGGCGGTATTTACGGTTTTGATTTTGGAAGGGTACGAAGAAAGATGACTTTTGACACTGGATATAAAAAGACTAGTGAAATTGGCAGCATACCACGTGTAGCCTACGTAAGCGGGAAAAGATTGCAGATAGTGGACTTTGGGCAGTGAAGCAATCTAAACAATATTGGGACAACCGCATTTTGTTTTGTATTTCTTTTATATATATTGTTTTGTATTGTTTGCATTACACTCATTAAGGGGTTCGATTAAAATAAACTTCTCTAGAAAGTTGTACATCAGTTGTATTGAATTTATTCTCTTTTAACATTTTTCTACGCACAAACAGCCGCTTAATACAATTTTACGTGATAGACAAATACACTGTGATTTCATTTTGTAAACAGTATATAAAACTCTACAGATAAAATATCGAGTTTGGCAAGAATTCATAATACACGACTAGATCGGTTGCGGCAGCGTACGAATGGGTCGACGGCCGAGGAGCTCAACGTGAGCCTCTTTTCAAATACTAGCATTGATTAGGCTAGTTTGTAGTTTTCCTTACTATCATTTAATAGGAAATCTAAATACTTGGTCTTTTCCTGTTGTGTGTAAATTATAATTATTATAAATATTACAATTACAAGCAGTTCTAAAATGTGCAATAAACACAATAGCAACGGGTACGGTACCCGGCGATAAATATTGCACGTCGGTCTTTGGAAAGACACTCGGCTAATTTCGGCTTCGTAGAGCGTTGTCACACACTACCTATGTGACGTTTGTCAGTCGTTGTACAGTTGCAACAGAGTACGGTCGCATTTAGTTGAAAATATGTAATAAGTTGTTGAAATCCCCCAACTTTAAATTGTACGATGTCATCTTTGGGTTTACGGAATTTTCCGTGGACAAGTTACTTGCCGAAAATGGGCACACTGCGTTGCGATTACCACCAAAATATATGGTCTCAAATAAAAGGCTATGTAGCTGCCAGAAAAGTAGATATAACCACAGTAAAAAAAAAAAAAAAAAAAACCTGATCGGGCTAAGAGTGGAAAAAGGTTTGCGATCATGTAATCAAATGCGAGAATTAATATCGAAGAATTCAACCCGATATAGATGATAGCACTAATAGACTAGTAATAAATACGGCTGATAATGACAGTGATATTGAGCTCATTGAGAGCACATATAATGAAATAGAAGGAATTGAGAATTTTTGAAAATTTTGGATTACAATTCTCACAGAAAAAAATAGGTCTTTCAATTACAAAATAATACCTACTAATTATTTTCTAGTAGTTGCAACAGCTCTATAGATATCCAAAGTTTACATGTCATCGATTTAACTAATAAATAAAGTTCATAAATTCAGTTTCCAATAAAATTGTCATTTTACTCGTGCGAAGCCGGGGCGGGTCGCTAGTTTGATATAAAACGATGATGACAATGTCACTTAAATACGATGATGGATAGACGATCGCCAGTGTTCGGAAATCGTCGTAAACAGCCAATTGTCTCTTTCAAAAGACCGATGGGCAATATTTATCGCCGGGTACTGTCTACAAATTATATACGCCATCATCAAAAACAATTCCATCGGTCCATTCGTACACCCATATCACCGGTCTACGTTCATAATAAATTAAAAAAAAAACATAAATACTTCTACATAGTATTATATACAGGATTTGAACATCTATTATTATTCGACCGATTCAAGTTGAGCCTCGTCAACGGGTGGGTCTTCCCGTGTTGCAATTGTTTTTTGTTTTGAGCTTTCGACATCACAGTTGATACCACCACATTGGAGTAGTCGAGCGGCGCGATGGACACGACCGTGGGCGCGATTGGCGGCCGCTCGGCGCCGGCGCCCGCGCCCGCTCCCGCGCCCGCTCCCGCTCCCGCGCCCGCGCCCGCGCCCGCGCCGCGCAGCGCGCCGCAGAACGAGTTGCGCAGCGCCGGCAGCCGCCGCGCCTCCGCCTCCTTCGGCTTGCTCGGCTCCGACACGGACTCGCAGCGCACGCGGCTCGGCTGGTCGTAGCGGTCCACCAGCACCTTCACCGACACGTCCTCGCCGGCCGGCGGCGAGCTCGGCACCCGCTCCCGGCCGTCGGGCGCGCGGCCGCGGGACTTGGAGCGCCGCAGCGAGTCCGTCTCGGAGCGAGCCTCGAACTCCTTCTTGAGGTTACTGACGAGGCCCTGCGGCGCGGGCGCGGCCTCGGCGGCGGCGCGCGGCAGGTCGCCGTACGAGGCGCAGGCCGGGCGGCGGCGCCGCAGCCCCGAGCGCAGCCACGTGTCGGCGGGCGCGGAGGCCGACAGGCGGCCGCTCCACGTGGAGGCGCCGCGGTCCCGCGCGCGCTCCATGCGCGCCGCCGCCGTCACGAACTCCTTCAGTATGGCACAGGTTTCGTTGAACTTGCGTTCGTTGTCGGAGAGGTCTCGGCCGCGGTCGGGCGCGGGCGCGCGGCGCGGCTCGGCGTGCTCGCGGATGCTGCCGAGGTCGGGCTTGGGCGGCGCGGGCGGCGGCGCGGGCTCGGCGCGCTCGTCCTTGGGCCGCTTGGCGAGCTCGGCGCGGTCGGTGCGCAGGCGCGTGTCGCACGAGCCCCAGGACGAGTTCCGCGACAGGTCGGGCACCACGGCGCTGTCGAACGAGCTCCACGAGCTCTGCCGGCTCGGCGGGACCTCCTCGTCGACGGCTCTCCTCTCGTCGCACTCGTTCCGGTCGACTAAATTAGATAAAACGTCACTCAGTTTCGTCTTTATGTCTATTATACCACTGTCACTTTTCACTATACTATCGTTTCTGTTCTCCTCGACTCCCCTCGGCCAGCCGGGCTCCCCGGGGTCCCACGTATGTATTTTTTCAGCGTCTAAATTGGAGAGGGGATATTTGTGACTTAAATTTCGCACCGGCGACACCTGCGGAGGTTTGCCGGGCGGCTCCGCCGGCACCGCGTCGGAGGATCTGTTGGTGCAGGAGTCGCCGGTGCCGAAGTTGAGTCTCTGGTGCCGCCTGGCGTCGCGGCGCTCGCCGGAGGCGGCGGTCTCGATCTCCTGCACGATGTGCCGCACGGAGGGCGCGCCCTCCTGCTTGAGGCGGATGATCTGGTTGGGCGAGACGCTGTAGGAGCCGTCGCCGTACGGCATGAGCATGTGGCGGGTCTCGCGCGCCAGGTTCTCGAGCGACACGGAGGTGGGCGGCAGCAGCTCGGAGGCGAGCTTGGTGTCGGGCGACCAGGAGCGCGGCCGCCGCGAGTACGAGCCCGTCAGCGCCAGCACCAGCGGCGTCGGGTCCGTTACCTTGTTCCCGCTCTTCGAGATCTTCGGCGACTTCAGGTTGGTCTCCGACTTGGACCTTTGCAGCTTCTCCTTGTTCTTCATGGCGTCGAGGATCCCCTGGTACGTCTCCAGCTGGTTCAGGAAGTTGTTGTTCGGTTTAATGCAGCCCCTCTTCGCCTTGACGTGTTTGAGAGCCTTGTCAAAGTTCCACTTGTACGCCTTCATGGCATACGCTATCACGACGGATGCGGATCTGCTGATGCCCATTTTGCAATGGACTAATACTTTTGAACCCTCGTTCCTGGCTTTATTTATGTATTTGAATGTGTTGTCCCAGTGTTTCAGAAGGTCAGTCTTTTCGTCATCGTACACTCTAATATTTAGATAATCGAATACACCAGGGAAAAAATTGTCTATTTCTCGAGTCACGTTCAATATGTGTCTAACCCTGAAATTAAAAGAAACACCGAAATATAATTACACAAGTCAAGTATGCTATCATAGCGCTGCATTTAGGCTGACGTGGTTTGTTGGAAGTGTAAATAAGAACGTCTTAAAAACAACGTCAATCAGTCCCGACCTTGTAAGATAACGAACAACTTGCCATTATAGGATGTTCTTCTTGAAAGTGAATGAGTTATGTCCATCAAATGATGTGTAAACCTACCAAGAATACTGAATGTATGTAAATAATGTGATTTAAATGTTCACGAACGAATACAATATAACCCTCTATCTAGCCTTCGTGGATTATACAAAAGCCTTTGATAGCATCACACACAGTTCCATATTTGTTTACCGCACTCGCTCATCAAAACATCGAATCCATGCATCTAAATTGCAATATTCTGGTCAACCGTTCAAAATCGAAAGAGACGTAAAACAGGGTGACCTGCTATCTCAAGTACCCTGGAACAAATATTTCAAAACTTGGCGGTCCACTTGGAAAATAAAGGCATTGTCATCGGCGAAAGAAGATTAACAAATTTGCGTTTTGCCGATGACATTGTACTGTTCTCCTCAACAGCCCAGGAACTCCAAGCAATGCTGTAAGACCTAAGCTGGCCAAGCCTTCAAGCTGGTTTCGTAATAAATAGATCCAAGACCCATTTAATGACCAATAGAAGAAACGTAGGGTTGAGGTAGATGGTCAGTTAATATACTATGTCGACAAGTACACATATTTATGCCAATTAGTTTCCTTCAGCCATAGGCAGGATAAGGAAGTCGAAAGACGGATCCAAAACGCCTGGAGAAGCTATTGGTCTTTAAAAGAGCTACTCAAGGGAGACCTTCCTTTAACCCTGAAGCGAAGACTCGTCGATATGATTGTGTATTCTGCCTGTCCTACCCTACAGTGCCCGAACATGGTCACTCACTGAGGCTCAACAGACCAGATTGAAGGTTTGCCAACGAGATATGGAGCGTAGCATGCTGAGAGTCAAACGGATCGACCGGCTCCGAAACTCTACGCTGCGCTCAAAAACTTGACGTTCGAGCCAAGACCGCCAAGGGAATGCGCTGGCAGAGGAGGGCTAGACTAGCCACGGAGTGAGTGTCGCACCATGGGAGACCGAGACGGAGATGGCGGGACGACCTGGACATATTTCGCAACGATTGGCCAGAGATTTCTCAGAATCGGGAAGAGTGGAAATCAAGAGGGGAGGCCTTTGCCCAGCAGTGGGACACTCTATAGGCTTGTAAAACAAATGTTGACAATATTTGCTTCACAAGCATCTAACAATAATTGTGTAACAATATAAGCATTAACTTGGTCGTCATTATGTATATTGTATAAAATGTACACATGAAGTGAAAATAACGTTTTGCCTTGAATTTTGTCGGATAAGTTCGCAATTATTAGATTACTAAACCTAGTTGACATAGCAAAATAAGTCCGCACTTAGCCCACAAAATGCAAAACCAGTAACTGTGTGTATGGGATGGTTAGAATAGCGCCACCCCGCCGTTTCACGCAATATAGGCACATTGGATGTTTTTGTATCGTTTCGGGAGGTAGAATGTAATTAGTTTTTTTTTTGGCTTTTGGAGCATTAAGTACCTCTTATTATTATCGGCGATTATGGTATGGAATTCTTGTAATTTTGACGTGATATTAATGAATCTGAACCTGTAAGGAAACAAAACGAGGCAAATGACAGGCCACTTGATAAGACACGAAATTTTCTTTAGAAATATTCTAGAATGTAAGATCGAAGGATCAAGCGGTAGAGGTCCACCCAGTATAAGCTTTGTACAGTCGAGTTCATAAATATGTGTACGTTCCCAAAGGTTCAATAATATCTGAGCAACCTTATGCCCTTGAGAATAGAGTCGTGTTCACATATTTTTGATCACTTTGTCCGTACACATATTTTAGAACTCGACTATACACAGCAACTAAAAGTAAAAGCAAATGTCGTGTCGGCCGACAGAACTGACGCCTACTCCACCGACAAGAGCCAAGCTCTTAAATGTTGATGACGATGAAGGAAACAAGTCAACATGAACATACCCATTTCGTTGCAATTCCTCTAAGTTGCTCGCGTTCCACTCGGAGCCGAGGTACACGTGTTCAAATATCTCCGTGGGCGCGTCCATCTGTCCCAATATCGTCAGCATCTCCTGGTCTATGAAGGACTTGTATTCAGCCAGGTCCATGTCCAGTTCGTCCTCGAGCCGGCCCCGTATTGCTTTGCTCGTCACCTCGTCGAGGTCCACACTCATCATGATTTCCTTGAGGGTACACCGGATCACGCGCTCTGTTTCGTCGCGCTCGCGTGGCCTGCGGAATCAAGGTTTAGACCAATCAATAAATATTAGGGGACATTCTTACACAAATCGAACTAGGCCTATGGTAAGCCCAATAAGGCTTGTGTTATAGGTACTAGACGACGATATATGTAATAGATATAAATACTTAAATACATAGAAAACATCCACGACCCAGAAACAAATATTCATGCTCATCACACAAATATTTGCCCTTACCGGGATTCGAACCCAGGACCTTCAGCTTCGTAGGCAGATGGATGATTCGTGATTAGATGTTATGGAAAAAGGCTGTTTTTTTATAGCTTAATTGTAAAGTAAACTCGCGTTTTCGTATTCAACGACAAATGAACCAAGAAACGCCCATTGATTGGTTTACCGGATTGCCGGAATGTCACTACTACTCATAATTGCCTTGAAATGAGGACCGACACCGTAGGTAGGTATGTATACCTAATAAATAAGTTTATCCTTATATTACATATAGTTTAGCTTAACGGAAGTAATAGAGATATTTCTTATGTTCGCATCCTCGTCCACCAATTTCATATGTAATATATGTACTCGTACATAAGTACATAACTCATCATCCTCCTAGCGTTATTCCCGGGTGTGCCCTAAAGGAGCCCGGGGTCCGCTTTGACACCTAATCCTAAGATTGGGCATAGGCACTAGTTTTACGAAAGCGACTGCCATCTGACCGAAGATGGAAAAACTAGACCTTATTGGGATTAGACCGGTTCCCTCACGATGTTTTCCTTCACCGAAAAGCTAACGGTAAATATTCCGTACATAAGTTCCGAAAAACTCATTGGTACGAGCCGGGATTCGAAGCCGCATGCCTACACCACTATCGTAGCTTTTATGTAATATTCATAACTAGTAGTGTTGCTAAATGGATAGGAAACCATCAAATGATTGTAATAAAGGATAAATTACGAAATATAATTAAAATCATAAAAAGATGGACCTTGAAAGTTTCGAAAAAATATGCATTTTTTTTATTGTCCACAAGTTGCTACCAATAGAATCCTTACGCTTTTATAGAAACAAAGTTGTATGCCAACTATGGACCTAAACGCAGTATTTCGCGACCGAAACAGCTATTTACTTGATTTTCCATACAACGATTAGTACAAATATCAAACTGTGACGTCATACTTCAAGGTCAATTAGTATGAAACGTTTCGGCTGCCGCCAACGAGATCCGTCTTTAACTCGATTTTTTGGGTATTTTTGTTCTTTTATTCTAGTTGCTACCATACAAACATTTGTTCCTCTCCAAATTTAGGACACACGCCTTTTAACACTTTGGCCGACGTCCGATCGGATTCGAGGCCGCGAAATGAGGTTTAGGCGTTTGCATGCACGATAATCTCTTACATGCAGGCGGTTTACTACAAAACACGCAACACACAGGAAGAGCATAAGTAGTTATTTGAATAATTCTTACATAATGTTAGATACAAGTAAGTTTAAGGTTTCACTATGGGATATATTAACAGTAAATTCTTGGTCACGCGTGGTGTGGCGTGGCATTCGTGAACATTAGCGTGAATAGGCTTTTTAAATATATTTAAAAAATTTCATATAGATTCGATAGTCAACTAGTATTTTTATTTCCTGAAAATAATTTCTCTTTGTGCAGTTTTTTTTTAAATCGCGCCAAAAAGGCAGTCGTCATTATAGTGACGTCATAAGAGCAGAATGTCCTTTAGACATAGAAACGTCAAATGTGCATGCCCTTTACAACGACAACTTGTTGCTATACTGACGTCACTCACGAGAAAAAAATGGCGGTCGGCGTTTTCGGTCAAGACATACAGATGATAAAACTTCATGTTCATTTTCAAATTAAAAATAAATCATATGTTTTTATAACAAAATAGTGATATTAATTCGTAATTCCTATGGTAAAAACTATTTAAAAAAATACTTTGTTAATTTATTTTTGATTGATGAAAATACCCTATTCTCAATGTAGCTAAAAGCGACCTCTCATTGTACCTGTCCCTATCTGTGGACCTTTAGTAGTTCCTTTAGGACTTCCATGGCAGGCCACTCGTGAGGCAGAAGCGGTCCGAATTGACGCGGGCCTCTTAGTATACCTCAAAGTGATTGAGATGAGACCGACCTCTCTTTGTAGCTATTTTTATATTACCTATTGTATGCAATGCAACAACATCACGCATGAGTTTGCAGTAGCTCGTATCCCACTCACTTGAGCCGCAGCGAGTCGGGCGAGGGCGGGCGGCGTGATTCGAGGCAGTCCATGGCATTCCACTCGTTGAGGCAGGAGCGGTCGGAGTCCACGCGGGCCTCGTAGTGCGCGCACCACGCGTGCGACAAGCCGCTCGCGAAGTGGTTGAGGGCGCGCGCGCGCTCGTTCGCGCGGTGCAGGGTCTGCAGCGCCGACCTGCAACAACACACGACTCTTCAAGCGGGATGCAACAACAATACTTCATGTTAAATGTGGTGCCGTCGTCAGCAGATCATCAACCTCTAGAAAACCGTCAAACTTCCCCTACAATGAATTAAGGTTTCCCAAGCGAGGCGCGGCGAAAGTTGCATTAGACGTTTATTTTGAAACAACCAGCCCTTACATTTTTGACTCGCATCGTATGGCCAAAGCCACACTTTGATGACCGGGACCGCCGTGTTGACGATACTGGCGTGCGCTAACGTTGCACCCCACGCTCAGCAGACACCAGACGTCACGTGAACATATCTTTACCGCCTTACATTTTTGACTAGCCCTAAAGAAAACTACCTAGCATAATACAATTAATAGCAGCGAACAAAGCGATGTAATTGCGGCGCAACTTACTCAGTTCACTTATTGGCACGTTTAAATTTTGAACGCCAATGTCAGTACATAGTCGTGCCAAACTCGCAAGTGACAAACCACGTTTGGAAGTGCGTAGGCTGCGGACGTTGTAGGCAATGAAAACTATAGTGGTGCATGATGCTGACGGGACGATAGCGCTCAATAGACGCCTTCTAAGGGACAGTAATTCACATACAAAAAACATTTCGACGATCCTTAAACACCAGAAATATTTATGAGAACGGTTGGAAACCAAATTTATAAAAACTTAACAAACCTTGTTAACTAAAATATATTTTGTCCCTTTTCCCCAAACACGAATGTCAAAGTGACATATAAATACAAAAAAAAAAAACTTAATGTTAGCTACTATAGATTTGAATTTGATGAACGGTTATGATTATGAAATTTATGAATAAGGGCAAACCCGTGTAACAGAGACAAAATGCTTCTTTGACTGTAGAGCTACTTAAAACGTGTCTTTCTAATATTATTCCCGCCTATTTAGCGTTGAAGTCGAATCAATCAATGTGCATTGCATAGCATCATTACACTTTACGAAGCATTTGCTACATAGAAAAATAACTATTCAATGAATACTACAACAGAAAGGAGACACTGACGTTTGCTAGAAGGGTGTCGTTTTGCGAATGACGTACATATAGTTCTAAGAATAATATGCTACAATCTAAGGAGAATTAGCGGAAACCTCCACAAGAAAAACAATTGGATGAGATGGAATGCTTTTTTTCTTTCTTTATTCTATATTTCTTTCGTTATTCTGTCTTGTATTAGTTATACACCTCCACCTCTTATCACACTAATGCTGTTTCTGGCATTCAAATTGCAAAAACAAATCATGCAGCTATTAATAGCTATATATAATAATAGAACGCTATCCTCGTAGATACCATCAGCATCAGTAACGACCGCATAATCAGCCATAATCGGCGGATTATAAACGATCACTAAACATTATTTCTGCAGAATTTAACATACGCCATATTTGTGAAGATACTCAATTTATAAAAGTATTTATTAGATTAGTACTAGTATGAAATATGAATATTGTTAAATCTAAATTATTTCATGTAAGTAATATGCCAAACATGTCTTACGAATACCCTGTGGATATTACTACAATATATAAGCATTAACAAAACGTGACTTCTTAGATAAATACATAGCAATATCTAATTACTAAGGAAGAACAGTAACGTTAAGGACACGTTTATTATTTACTCATTCAATGAGGTCAACATTGACATGCTCCAAGCATCACGGGTGATATATTATTTGTATACGATAATCATAATCTATGCCCGTACTCACCACATGGCCTGCACAGACACCGGCTTGAATATGTGTTGTTGATTGCACACACACACGCTGAACCCTCTGCGGACAATGAATGCTTAATTAGTTATTGTCCTAACCACACTTAAAAGTACGCAGTAAGCTAAACGACTTCAAGTTAAAATGCCCACTGTTCGACAAATACGGCACAGCGGCTTTTTCGGTGTTGCTTGAATATAAATAAATTCGCAAACCATTTTTAGTTTCAAATGAAAAGTATGCAGCTGTGACTTTTTAGAACAATTGATTTGTTCGTCTCAATTGAATGTGATGGGATATTATTTACAACTAATATTAATAGTTCAAGATGGGTTAAGTAACATGCCAATTCAAATTAATTTGGTTTTTCTAGTTACTAGGGGCCGGGTGTTTTTCTCATATATAATTAAACAATAATTGTAATTCATTAGCAAAATTGTTTCTGTCTTAACAAGTGTTGTATGAATCGCCACCACGAGATTTCGTCACAAAGTCCTGCAGCATTGTTGAAGCAGTCAAAATGTTCGTGTTTTTAAGGACTTATGTATCTACAAGTATGTCATCTTTATAGTTCTGTAATATTTATGATATTCAGTTAAATATTTGTGCTTACCCGTCCCCGTCCAGCTTGATGGAGGTGTCGGCGAGCACCCTCAGCACGAGGCCGACGCTGGTGCGCTCGTTGCAGTCGATGCCGAGCAGCGCGGCTTCCTCGCTGTGGCACACCACCACCAGGTACCGCGTGCGCCCGCCGTGCGCGGACTCCAACTTCACCGCCTGTTGCCATTAATAGTACATTGTTTATCGAGGGGCGTAAGTGGAATATTGCAAACAAGAGTCTAGCAGAAGTCAATTTTTTTTTAATTGTAAGGCCCCGTGTGGCAAATCAATCGATAGGCCTTTCAAATAAATATAAGGTTTCTCAGCATTTTTTTTGATTAAGTGAATAGAGTCGGAGATTCTCGAAAATTCTGTCCCCCCCCCCCCTCTAATTTTTGAACGGTGTATTTTAAAAATATGAAAAAAAACATGGACATAGGGCTTACCTATTAAATTCTTTCACTGAAAATTATTTTGAACAAGATCGGTTCAAAGTTTTTCGAGATATTGCTGAAAAACTGACTTCCTTAAAGAAAAGGACTTAAGTGCCGTAAGATTTCTGTGACGATACGACCTTTTTAATAGGCACGGAACCCTTCGTTTTGCGTGGCGACACGCACTTGGCCGGTTTTTTATGATGTGTTTGTATTTTGTATGTTTTATATTTTTATTTTACATTGATACTCATATTGTAAAAATCCTAATCGACGATGTATGTAACATAAAAAGGCACAATACAACTCCATCAGTTCCTCTTTAACTTTTTGGACGCCATTCATCTCGTACGAAAGTAACGCCTACAGGCCAACGTCTTTTTTTTCGATAAGAGTGAATATGAACATTAGTTAAAAGGATGAAGGTGACTTTGACAGCGTGCCACATATCACTTATCGTTCGTGGCGCAGAGGTTAACAAATGAGGCTTTCGAGAGCAAATATACCTACATATGAGCTACCTGTATAGAAAATATCCATATATGTGCTATGTGATATTGGAAGAACTTCATCATGGAAATGTATATGGATATCAAGGTATCAAATTGTCCCTGAAATGGCAACTTCAACATTCAAGTTCATTCCGTCAATTTAACTCTTATACCTAGTGTCCGCGATTCACGTCATAACATATTAACTATCATCACTGGCGCAGCTCTCAGAAGTACCGGATAGACGTTAAGAAATGGTAAGTTACTTTATGCGGCGAAAAATAAGCCTCAACACCAAATAATGTATGATACTATTACAATTTACGTAGGTACATACATATACAGTCATACGTGAAACCCTCAGCGAAAAAGTGTTAAAAGTGGCTTACCGAGAATTTTCCGTCATTATAGAACAGAGGTCTGACGACTATCAAATTGATGATTCCGTGGTAATGTTTCTTTATTAACAGTTAACCTTTTAACGACTGAAACACGCGAGCTATATAATCGTACTGTGTCTGTAACCTGTAACACGGTCAACTTGGGCAGTGTTGGAAGGAGCCAGTTAATTTAAAATGATAAACGGAACCGTTCATTTTATTTAGCACGCCTCAATTAAGTTCGGCGAAAATCGTTCGATCTCCGCTTACCTAGATGTTAACTATGATGAATGAGCGCCGGTTTACCCACAGTGCGATTTAAATTCCCGGCAATTTTCCTGATGGTTTATATCGTATAAATCATATATCACTGGCGCGTATTCCCCGTGGTAAACACCGGAAACTTATCAGTATTCAGTGAAGGCGCATCACTGGTGTAGGTGTCTTATATTTTGGATACTTTAATATAACAGAAATATTATAAAAAATATAATCATCAGCCTAGATATGTCCCACTGTTGGGCACAGGCCTCCTCTCGTGAAGCAGGCAGCTACGGGCAGCAGTCCCCACGCTGGCGCAGTTCGTATTGGGGACTTCACATACCTCCTTGATTTTCTTCTCAGATGTATGCAGGTTTCCTTACGATGCACGATGTTTTCCTTCACCGAAAAGCTAACGGTAAATATCAAATGATATTCCGTACATAGGTTCCGAAAAATTCATTGGTACGAGCTGGGATTCGAATCCACGTCTGCCGTTTGACAGCCACATGCCTGAACCACTAGGCCACCGTAGCTATATTATTCGGTATTTTATTCTTTAACTAATGCGGTTGCGATGCAGTGCAGTTCTCCTAGTAAGTCTTTTTTTAGTATAAAGGAAAACATAAACTAAGGTAATGAAATTTATGAACGATGCAGGGTTTTCTGATTGCATCAACCAACACATTTTTGAATGTAAAATGGCACCTCCCGCAGGCACTGCGTAAAAAGCCATAGTCAGCACACCATAATCTCTGACTCGAGTATAACGGGTAGGAACAGTTAAAACAATCGGGGTGCCGCTTGCAAATGCGCTGTACCTTTTTTTTTGTTTTAATGGGAGCAAAATCCGTTATGGATACCTCCGCGCCACGGGGATAGCACGGAGGTTATGTAAAAACCCCCCGATGGTCCTCCTCGACGCATTTCGGACGGCTCTGGGATCTCCTACGGAACGCACCAGTGCCGCCCTAGCGTCATGCCTGTGGGTTCTACCTTTTTTTTTTTCGATTGCAGCCCCCAACTGCAACCGTGTACCACCCTGAGGACTCCTTTTAGTCGCCTTGTACAGTCACGGTCTTTAATCGTTGAGCCATTTTGAGCTCAATTTTTACTGGATATTCATAGCTTTTTTTTTATATACTTAGCCTATTTTGTGTCCCACTGCTGGGCAATCGTCTCGGTCCTGTGCTGACTAACACTATCTGTGGTAGCTTAACTATTAAAAACCAAAATTAGTTGACACCCAAATGGCTCAACGATTAAAGTCCGTTGACCGTTGACTGTACGACAGGCAGGGAATACCGTAGCCGTAATCTAATGCCCGGGCTACAGGGCGCAAATGCGCTGTACCTACGTGTCCCGAATATTTCAACATGGAGAAAAGTGCTCCAGTAGAGCCCAGCTACTCAAAGTGAGCGTGGCATCAATTTAACTCCGAAAAGTTAATTTATACTCTACTTCTCCTTTTTACCCGACTGCCGAAGGAAAGGAGGGTTATGTTTTCCGAGCATATTTATGTATGTATCTGTGTATGTCTTATTCTTTGGCACGCCCTGCAGCCTAAACGGTATGACGGATTTTGACATATGATGTGTCATTGGAATCCTCTTAATCGTGGGAGTGGCTTAGGCTATAATATTTGCAAAAAACCAGTTGGGTTTTTTGAAAAATATTTTAATTCCACTTGTTATTGTGACATACTCATACTATTAATTTTAACCGTCTCCTTGGGGCGCATCAGGTAGACCATTGGCCTGTGAAGGTGCTGTATGGCGTGCTTAGCCTGCGGCTCTAGCATCAGCGTCGCTAATCCGTAGTCATTGACAATTAGCCCTACGTTCTGTGATTGGTGTGATCTGGTTACCATTTTGAGCGTCTCCTCGGGCCGCAGCAGGTAGAACATGGCCTGTAGATGGTGCTGTATGTCGGGCTGCGGCTGCGGCGGCGGCGCGAGCGCGTGCGCCGGCGACCGCCGCCGCTCGCAGCCCGCGAGCACCAGCGCCGCGCCCTTGTTCGCGAAGTAGCACTCATTGAGGCTGAAAACAAATAATAGAACGTTAGGTTTGTAAACGGATTGCAAGCAAAGTTCGTTGTCTGGTTGACCCGTATAACTGGCCGTATAGTTGCCGCTAGCTATCGAAGTCATTGTTCGAGCGCGCTAATTCGTTGCGCGGTGAGCAAAGTGATTTCTGCAAGGGACTAACTGACATAAATAACTTTTTTTGATCGAAAGAAAGAAGAAAGAAAAAACATTTATTCGTGACAAAATTACAAAACTACAATAGAAAATAAAATATAATAAACAAGTGAAATCAAAAAAGATTTTCGAAAAACCCAATTACTTTTTTGCAAATATACATATAGCCTAATGTCACTCCTACGATTAAGAGGAATCCAACAACACCTCATATGTCGAAATCAGTCAAACGGTTTAGGCTGCAGGGCGTGCCAAAGAATAAGACATACACACATACATCCTACTAATATTCTAAATGCGAATGTTTGGATGTTTAGATGTTTGGATGTTTGTTACTCAATCACGCTTAAACGGCTGAACCGATTTGGATGAAATTTTGCACGAAGATAGTTTATAGCCTGGATTAAAATATAGGATAATTTTTATCCCGGGTTTACGCGGACGAAGTCGCGGGCAACAGCTAGTACATCCATATATGCATACATACGCTCGAAAAACATAACCCTCCTCTCCTTCGGCAGTCGGGTAATAAAGTAATGTAAAACATAATTCACGAAAAGGTCCCGCCTCAACATAATAGGCGAGACCTAGAGTGGAGTGGAGTGTCACAGTGTTTGTAGACACATGGCTTAAGCTGAACGCGACCTATCCGACAGCTTCGGCTTCGTTTTCGTGAGATTCAATAGCTCGTAAGTATTCGTATATGTACCTCGTGATTTCACTTGGGATATTCGCCCTTGATTGTTTCCGCCCTGTATTTTTATTTGTTACAAATAATTGTTCGCTAAGTAAGTCCGGTTTAGTATACCTACGTAGTACATAATTAGTTACTTTTAGGTTAATTACAGACACGTTAAGTTTCCTTCCTTTTTTGGATTCCATACTAAAAAGGTAACCTTATGGTTATGGTCTATCTGTCCGTCTCTCATTGCTAAATATCTCAGGAACTAATTATACTATCGATTTGAATTTTGCAATACTTATCAAAAGGGCTGACGCAATGTGTATCAAAATCGAAAAATATATTTTTATGTTATATCAAAAAATACTGCCAAGACCAAGTGGGGAATCAAAGGGCTTGAGTTGCACATTGTGGAACAATTTACAACTTGTCTTTTATTTATATTGGTTAAATATCGATTTATGAAGGAAAAAGCTGAAGAACAAAGTTTCCCAAGTTTTTTTTACACGTATCTATTTAAATTGCAGAAAAGGAGGAGTCAAGCCGCAACTTGACCGGGTTTTTTAACGATGCTTAAACATTTCAAGAATTATTTTTATTACAGTTACAGTACTTACAGTAGGTACAGTGCACAAAACGTATTTCCATCACACACCATTGGCGCGAGATTGCATGCCCTAATTGTCATTAATCATTCCTTTTATGCTAGTTACTCCGACTCCCAGGCCAAATGTAGCCAAATTACAGATAAGCCGTATTTCATAAAAGTAGATAAGAAAGCGGATATCCGACAGTTAGATATTATCACATTTGAGGATTGAACTCTGGTTAACTTGTACGTCCGTTTGCATTGTAGGTAATCTACTTACGACGTAATTTCAGTCTAAGTATAACTAGAGTTCGATATCCCACTACAATCAACAAAAACACATAATGGCAACAATAGGCTCAATGATATATTTTAATGAAACCGCGAGCTGTATGAATGACGCCATTTTTAGTAAAGTTGCGGCAATCCGTCTTGAGGCGGCAATCGGCGGTATTTAACCTCCCTTTCACCGTGCAGCGCGAGCGCACCGACAGACCTGACACCGGAGGGCCGACGCGCTGGCTGGGCCCGCGGGCTTGCCTCGACGCCTCCGCCCGCTCGGTGACTCACGTCCCGAGCTTCCCCGGTATACCCACTTAATGCAACTCGCAATTGTTGCTTTATCACCGATACGTATAAGGAAAACATCGTGGTTACTGATCTTTACCATCTACAACGTACACCCCAACCACGTCATGTGTTTTCCGATGATGGAAATAACTTTCCTAATTAAAAGGGCAACCAAATGACCCGCAGCGAACTTTATTATGAGATGAGACGGAATCTGAAAATACATGACGAGAAATATTTAGGGAGGGTTATATTCGTAGTCAAGCATGGAAAGGTATGAGAGTGGCACCCCAAAATATAATTAGAAACAATAGGTATCTACGCCAATACCGTGTTATTTTGTGATATTTTTCAAATGTCTAGTTGCAATAAAGCGACAAGGGCGGTTGCTTTCAAGGTTCATTATAAATAGCTGCGGCGTGTTGCCAAAGCAGCGTTGCGCCCTCATATAGCCCCGCGGGAGCGCGGCGCGCTTCGCTCATTTCATCGCTTTGCTTTACCCAAATGGGTGCGGGTTCGCAGCTCCATGATGGCACACGCGGCCGCGCCGGCCGAAGCCCTCGCCACCACATGGCTCGTCACTCACCATTCACTCCCACACACAAACTCTTTCTCGGGAATAAAACAGTAAGCCATTCTCGCAATCTAAAGTACGTAATGTTAATGAAATTACCTTGTACCGTTTTAGGGACAAGGTTTACGTTACGAATCAGAGATTACAAGCAACATTACGGTTAAACAAATTGGTAGAAAGTCCTTGGCTGCGAATGAACCAAGACTGTATTTCTGTATAGTCCTACTTGTTATGGCGATTTTTTGGCCGAATGCTGCACTTTGTGATGAAAGCAAGCCGCTTTGCACAGTGATAGTAGGGACCAAACTGAGTGATTTGACTCGCAGCAGCGGAAGTTTCACCCCTTAGGAAGAGAGATGGCGCCACTTCTTTAAAAAATATTTCAAAAAATTGTACAAGCTAAACGAATGGACTAATTTCAGTGTTTAATATCTCAAATAAAAGCTCATTATATACACTCCTAATAAAAAAATAAAAATAAAATATAAATTAAAAGCTTTTAGCAGAAAATGGCAAATTAAGTTTTATTTTTGTACTAGATTGGTAGTTTTTAATTGATTTCGTATATTTTTTTTATATAATATGTATATTTTTATGTACGATTATATTATTGGGTAAATAACAAGTATTATAAAAAAAACCTGACATCAATATATTTCATAGTTCACGAAATATTAAAGTTTAAATGTGAGAGTCATTTCTTTAAAAAATATTTCTAAAAATTGTACAAGCTAAATAAATCCATTTGTTACAATGATTTATGTCTCAAATTGAAGCGCATTGTATATATTACTTATAAAAAAATAAAAATAAAATATATGCCTTTTTTTTGGCAAAACCTGGTAAATTAAGTTTTTTTCTTTACTTGGTTGGTAGTTTTTTCTTGATTTCTTTTAAAAAATGTATACAACAAGTATGTTTTAATGCGTATGTACATTACTGGGTAAGAAACAAGCATTATAAAAAAAAACAAGACATAAATATTTTGTATAGTTAACGAAATATTTAAGTTCAAATGTGCGCGGTACTTCTTAAAAAAATATTAATGAAATCTCCAAGCGCAATGAGTGCTCTGATTTTAATGTTTTATGTGTTATATGAAAGAAAAATGCTTAATTTATTATAAAAAATACATGAAAAATCCGAAACAAAAAGTTTTTTCCTGGTGCTGAATTACGAAAAAAATATGAATACTTTAAAAACAGTAAAGTAACTTTGCCATTTTCCATTTGAAGGTTGTAGACAAAACATAAAACTGCATTGGCATAGTTGGTTCTGGATATATGTTGCTTAGTAGTTAGCCGAGTTATGTCAAATTTTTAGCTTTAAATCTGAAAGGATACTCACGTTAAAAATAATATTTATATTTGATAACTTAAATGTGTTATGTATGTTGCGTTTTGAAATGAAAGACTATTTATTTAAATCTTTATCAAATATCTTTATTAAAACTTAAATTTACTATTCGGGTTCACAGATATATGTACTTAGTACTAAAAAGGAAAAGGCGTTTTGAAGTACGCTTACTTTGCTTTGCAGGATTTACAATAGGTGGTAAGCTGATGCGACGACAACCACAACGCATTGTATCGCAGTAGTTGAGACCAAATCACCGTAACTGCCGACCATTGTGGCATCCAACTCTCTTGTGTCTTGGTCCATCCCCAAGAAAATGAACATGGTATGGAAACTTCTCAATTCAGAGCGTTTCTTCATACGTGGCCCCACTCAGTCAGCTGTTTTTCTCAAGAACTTGTTTGCTTCAAAAAACAAGCTCTTGAGAAGCCTGCCACCTACATCAGCTGCTCTCTATAACCATGCACTGGGTACAGCTTAACAAGCCAGCTACGGATGGGAAAACGCTCTGAATACAGAAGTTTCCATTCAATGTCCATCTTCTTGGGGATGGACTAAGGAACAAGAGATTTGGACTCCACAATGGTCGGCTGTTACGGTGATTTAGTCGCAATTAAGCCTCCTGGACCATTGTGGCTGCAAATCTGGCTGTGATACTATGCGTTGTGGGTGACATCGCGTCAGCTTACCATGCACTACCCACTGTAAATCCTGCAAAGGTGGCTGTACAAATCAAAAGTGAGTTCATATCATTTTCAGTGCAGAGTTATTTTGTATGCTGACCACTGATTTCCACTGGCTGGTAAAAAAAATTAGGTCTAATGGTATTCAACTAGGCACAAAAATAATTCAACAGTAAGCTAAAACAACCGGTCCATGTATAAAAGATCAGTGATGTAGTATTGGAATGGTACGACTACTTCAAAACGACGTTTCCTTTTCATTTCTACATCTACCGGTGAACGCGAAGAGGAAATTTTAATTGCAATAAAAATATTTGATAAACATGTATGTAATAAATAGTCTTTTATTTCAAAAAGTTACATAATTATCTAAGTTAATATAACTTTTCAACGTGAGTAGAAGTCCTATCAGATTTAAAGCTATTTTTTTACATAAATCCGTCAGCTACTGAGCAACATATATAATATATCTAGGAATCAACTATGCTGGGGATTATATAGTTTTTATTTTTTGTCTAGAAATGTAGTCACTTTAAATAAAAATAATGACAAATTTTAAAGTAATTATGTTTTTTTGTAATTCAGCACCAGATAAAGCTCTTTATTCAGTTTTTATTATTATATATTTATTAAAATAAATTATGTGATGTCTTTTCATATGTATGACACATTTAACATTAAAATCAGAACGCTCGTTGCGCTTAAAGATTCCTTTAAATTTATTTGTAAGAAGAGCGTGCACAATTAAACTTAAATATTTCGTGAATTTTGAAAGATATTTAAATCTCGTTTTTTTTACTACTTTTTATCAACCCAGTAAAATACATATGCATTAAAACATACATGTTGCATGTATTTTTAAAATGTAATCAAGTAAAAACTACCAAAAAAGTAAAAAAAAATCTTAATATGCCTTTTTTTGCCACTATATTTTGGTATATTTTATTTTATAAGCATTTTATATCATTCCCTTTCATTTGAGATATTATACACTAGAAATTAGTCCATTTGTTTAACTTGCTAAATTTTTTGAAATATGGTTTAAAGAAATGGTGCTCACGTTTAAACTTCAATATTTCATGAAGTATGAAAGATATTGATGTCGAGTTTTTTTTATAATACTTTTTATTTAGTCAGTAATATATATATGCAATAAACCATTCATGTTGCATACATTTTTTTTAAGAAATCAAGTAAAAACTACCAATTAAATTAGGAAAAAAACTTAACATGCTGTTTTTTGCAAAAAGATTTCTGAATATATTTTTTATATATTTTTTTATAACTAAAATGTAAAATGAACTTTTATTTGAGGTATTATGCATTAAAATTGGTCTATTCGTTTAGCTTGTAGAATTTTTTGAAATATTTTTTAAGAAGTGGCGCCATCTCTTTTCCTAAGGGGTGAAACTCCCGCTGCTGCGGGTCAAATCACTCAGTTTGATCCCTACTACCACTGTGCCAAGCGGCTTGCTTTCATCATAAAGTGCAGCATTTTGTTCATAACAAGTAGGACTAGTAGCTGTAGCTTGTTTTGGTGAAGTCATATTTTGAGTCAGGGTCGGTGTGGTGTGTGTATGCATTTATCACTATCAGTTTATCACCAAAATGTCAAACTGAGGTTGAGTGGAGGAGACGTGGCCAATCTTACAGCTGGGGGACAACCATGCATCTTTCATCCTATAAAGTGTGCCTACAAATGATGATGTGTACGAATCCAACGCCCATGTGTAATTTAATGACAGCAAAAACTGCAAAATCCGCCAATAAAAGTTGCTCTTCCTGTCCTGGTGTAATGCTAGGTGACCACTTAAAAATTTATTTGACTAGCTTCCGCCCGCGACTTCGTCAGCGTGGATCCGGGATAAGAACTATCCTATATTTTGCTATCTTCGTGCAAAATTTCATCCAAGTCGGTTGAGACGTTTAAGCGTGATTGAATAACAAACATCCAAACTTTCGCATTTATAATATTAGGATGATAATGAAGTGACACACGCTCCTGACCGCTTCACTATAATATAACAACCCAAGTGCTTTCAGCTGACGACTTTGTCGATTCTTTGTGTACTGCTTTGGAAATTTTGAAACAGCATTAGCAAAGCGCTTTATTTCAGAACTATAAAATAAAATATTTTTGAAGGCGAAATTCTCGTCCAATGCGATTTTGCAGAAAATTATAGTTTTGTCATACAAGATGTTGCCCACTCGTACCACTGGAATCATGATCAAGCCACGCTGTTAACATCAGTTTTTTTAAACTATAAAAATGGAAATAAGACATCGAAGCATCGTCATGAATTCGGATGATCTAAACATGATATCGCAACATACAGCCTTGGCCAAAAGTATTGAGCACCCCACGTTTAGACGAAAAACTTAACTTCAAATTCCATATCCATCAACTTTCCGCTAGAATCAGAAAATCAATATCAATATTCAAAAAACTTCGTCACTCTGTAGAGAAATCCCTGTTAATCATGGTCTACGTCGCGCTGTGCCAATCAGTAATCAGCTACTGCATTACAGTGTGGGGCAGCGCAGCAAAGACCTCTATGTTAGAAATTGAAAGGGCGCAACGTTCTGTGCTCAAAGTAATGTTCAAAAAACCTTTCCGTCATCCAACCACAGCTCTTTATGCCCAAGCACATGTTCTTTCCGTCCGTCAATTGTTCTTACTCAAAATTTCTTTACTTACTCATAAATCATCGAAAACATTATCAGGCTACAATAATTTACTTAAAAAACGCGTATTCACCCTGCCAGTTCCTAGAGTATTTTCCACATTTGGTAAGCGATTCGGAGATTATATTAGGATATCCACTTATAATACTATACTAAAACATTGTAACCTTAAGGGTTGCACTACAAAGCAAAAAAACTCATTTCTAATTTCCTCCTTTCATCAAATTACGCCGAGACAGAAGATATTTTAGATAACGCAGTTTAGATTAAGTTTTGGTATTTTATAATGTAAAATTATATTGTTAATTTTTAAGCTCATTTTGTTTTATCCTTCTCCTAAGTATGTAATTTGTAACATAATTCTAAAATATAACTTGTAACTGGTTCCCCGCGGTACAGGCGAAGCCTAGTGCGGAGACCTCTGGAAATGATTGTTACCAAAATTGTGCCAAATAAACCTTTATTTTATTTTATTTATTTATTTTAATATCCTGCACAACCATGAAGTTCCTAGATATTGACAATTTCGACAATAGGAAAACTATAGGTCTGAGAAATTATTTCAGTTCTCTTCCTGCTTATAACGTAATTCGCAATTCTCTGCAAGGTCTCGGTCCGTCTTCTATTAATACAGTGAAGAGCAATAAAAATGGGCTGTTTGTACACAGCATGTATTTTCGGGTGACCATCCAAGCAAACGGCTCACGATTTATACAAATCTCACGTCTGCCCTGCCTCGCGAGTTACTTAGCAGGATGTGCGCTAAAAACCTACACGCAAAGTAAAAGTCGATATGTTTGCACGAGTCATCACGAGCACCTTGCAACACAACACAACTCCTGTGAACTTCGTAATTGTCTAGACCTAGGTACGCTACCTAGCTCGCTACCTAGGTACGCGATTATATTTCCATCACGTTTCGATCTGCTTGGTGCGATCATGATCGCGGCAACGTGCCGCGGTGTAAACAAGCCAGGTATACAAATATAGTATAATTATTAATTACTAATTAGTTCCCTTCACGTTACTTTTTTTGCATAAAAGACTGCGCATTCCGGACAGGGTTCTTTGTGAGATTAGGAAGCTTCCTCGCAGACGAAATAGACTTGTCTGTTACATACCCTCGGCTGTTAATCGGAATGCGCTAATGCGCCTCACCTCACACGTCACGCCTAACGAAACTAGACCTCTGATTACGCTTAGTTACTACGAATCGCGGCGTCAAGATATATTTGTGGGTGAACGGTCAGGTGAGGTTAAAACAAGTTCCAGATTAGCTATGCAGATATATTCGGACGGGAATTCTCGTCTTTAGAAGGATAATCTCGTCTTTAATTACATTAATTATACAAAACAATTACCTAGGTATTTGGTAGGTATGTGATAAAATATAGCTACCTATGCAAATAAATAATATTATACATGCGATAGTGCTTGCCTGGTTACCATTTCTCACCCAATGTTTGAATCGATTTAGATAAAATTTGAGGTCGAGATAGATGGTTTGAGTCCCAGAAAAGAAATATTTTGTTACCTGGAATCCTCCTCCTTCTCTAACAACATCAGCCCTAGGAAGGATGTAACGAGGGTTTCAAGATGTTACGTTTAATTAATTAAACTTAGACGAAGTCGCGATATATTTTAAAGCAACATTAACAATGAAATGGATCTAGAAAAATGTGACTGTGTCTAGTAAAAGGGACCACTTTGAGGATTTTAGTTTCCGAGTTAAATGCATTTTTAAAAATGAGTCGAAAATTACGTAGAGTGGGTTCTTCCTACTAATCGGTCTAATATTAATGAATGTATTTAATCTTTGATGATAGTAGATTAACATGGTACCAATCATTCCATAACTTCTTAGTAGAAGTGTATTTTTCACGAGCATTAACTTTAAAATCAATTGTCTCAACTTGTACATTTTGCCTAAATGCATGTTTAAAAAAATAATGAATGCACCTAGGAAAATTATTATTTTTTCACTGAATAGCTAATTTTACCTAGGTTTAGGAGATACATATTAATAACTCCATATCGCTAAATTGGTCCCTTTTCCCAGACACAGTCATAAATATTTAAGTTGAATTTAATAACGGACCACGATTTATCACACGAATGGTTTAGCTATTCGCATTCTGATAATAAAAAAACCCGATATGTTTAACCAATAACAACTTTATCATTTGCAATACTACCGATTATGATAAATTTGGATTTTTTTTTTTTTGTATAAGATTATCAGTTATATTATTGCTTGCAAATTGCATTCGTTTTTGTTGAACTCTATGAGAAACATGAAGGACGGAAGTTATTGTTTCCTTAGAAAACTTTCCTACGAGACAGATTAATTCGACGACCGGTTTAGCCTAGTTGGTAGTGACCCAGACTACGAAGAGTACGAAGCTGGGTTCGAATCCCGGTTAGGGCAATTATTTGTGTGATATTTGTTCCTGAGTCATGGATGTTTTCTATCTATATAAATAAATATTTATCTATATAAGTATGTTTATCGTCGTCTAGTAGGTACCCCTAGCACAGTCAGGGGCAGGGGTATTAATATACGTACATAAATAAGGACAAAAATATCTGTACAGGACTATTGTCAATGTCATAAGGGCGAGTACAGTCAGTACAGTTTGAGAGTTTTGAGACTAGTTAGGTCGATTTGTATAAGAATGACCGCAAATATCTATTTATTTCATTAATTTTAAGTTGATTACATTAATATAAAAAAACATACATATTTTAAAGCAGCAACACATAGTTAAAAATATATAAACAAAGAATAAGTGAAGAATTCTGATTGAATCATTCATTGCAGTTTTTGATTACCTGAATGCAACCATTACGACATAACTATGTCGAGTAGGTATAATAAATGGCACCAGTCACTATTAAACAGTCAATGAACACAAAACATGGTGCGACAACAACATGTAGCAGTCAGCAGTGGACCGAGCCTCGGCTCGCGTCCGGGCGGGGCGCGGCGACTCGGTGCGTGCGCGACACGCCACTGCGCCCGAGACGACCTCATGCCTCCCCTTAGCCGACTAGAGTACAAACCAAACTGCCGCGTAAATATAGAAACTCGACGCAGATGCCACAGAACAGGAACACGACGCACTCGACAAAACGCCGCGCTTCACGCGTCCCGACTCGGTTATTGCTTTTATACGACATATAAGCATATAAATAACATTCTATAAACGCGACACATGTAACCTTAGTAAAAACATGAAGCGCAAAACTTACTACCAAACTCGTTTACCTGTGCGTAAATAAATATATTTAGTTCATGATTAATCCTCTCATCGATATACGTAAGATACACAATACAACAGGATTTTCCTGAAGTATGCTTAGAAATCTTCCTTATGTCTTTCATGTCTAAATAATCAATAATCACAAATTATTAATTTACGCGCAATTTGCAATGCAATGTCCATTGTGTCACGTTAACTTCGTAAATTGACCCAGCTCATATTTATTCCAGATCCATCTCGAGAGTTATGCACAATTCGCTAACTTTAAAGATAAAAATTCATAATATAGATAGGTACCTACGACGGGTAAACGGGTTATATCTAAACAGATGAACCCTAGTATAATTACACGCAAGTACTGCATTTGTGGTGACATTTCTAGGCAAATGTACTCTCAGAGGCCACCTGACGATAAGCTAGCTTCGAGTTCTTTTGCAAAGTTAAAACTATCCTGATCAGCGATATTGGTCCGCGAGCTAGCAACAGATTTTCGTGACCAATCAACTCCCGTGCCATAACTTCTGAGAAGGTTAAGAATGTTGTATCATGAAGCCCCGTGGACGTCAACTGCGGCTCCGTTGGTGGGTTGACCAACAGCAGCCTCCCAAACATGTAAAAAAAAAGATTTTTTTTGCCTATTCCTCCCGATTCATTCAAATGATAGTTAATCCAATCCAATATTATGACGAAAAACAATCGTCAGCTGACTGTACATTGGTGGAAAGTCCGTCAGCTGGTCATACAAACGTGTAAAAAAAAAATTGAGCCTAGTACGCGGGCTACTGCGTTACAAACTTCAGGGCACCAGCTGACGAGTTTTCCACCGCGATAGAACCAGCTGACGCGTTGATATATTTATAGCATATAAACTGTCATCTGACAAAATTTCAGTTGAGAGGAAATGGCTGTTTTTTTTTTTATAAAAAAAAATCAAATCAACATTTTGTCGGGTGACAAGCAAAAGTCACTAAATACAGAAAAATAATTTAAGAAATAGCAACTGTGTTAACGTAGTAATAAGGTTGAGTTCTCCTTTACCTCTTACGTGTAATTAGTGACTTTTGCTTGTCACCCGACGATTTATTCGTAACACAACACAACATAGGTACAATATTACAAGACAAAAACACAAGAAAAAAAAGAATCTGTGCCATGTCACGAAATGGGCCCAACTCAGCATGATGCTGGCTTTGCAGCCAGCGCTGATCTTCCGTTGGGTCCATCCAGTGAGGACACGGTACGTAACACATTTAATACATTACAGTAACAAACAACAGACAGAAATAAGACATAAAAATAAATTAAATTATATAAAAACCGAAATGACAATTGATTTTACATGTTCGTATGACCAGCTGCCGGACCTTCCACCACTGTACAGTCAGCTGACGATTGTTTTTCGTCATAATATTGGATTAACTATCATTTGATGACAAAATGAATCGGGAGAAATAGGCATTTTTTTTACATCTTTGGGAGGCTGCTGCTGGTCAACCCACCAACGGAGCCGCAGCTGACGTCCATGGGGCTTTATGATACAACATTCTTAACCTTCTCACAAGTTATGGCACGGGAGTAAGTTACTGACAAAAAAAAGCACGTAGCTCGCGGTCTATATGTCCGGACATACAGCATCATCCTTTCAACGACTATTTAATTATAAAATAGATTAAAATGTGCTAAAGATTTATATTTATGCATCAAATATAGGTAAGGTTATTATAATATTATATAGGTTAGGTCAGTTCTTTGAAGTAGCCCTGTAAAAAGTTAAATAGTTCGAGTAATTTGAATGCAAAATCTATAATACTTCGCAAAAGGTAATACAAACCTTGTCTGAATTCAAAATAACACTAGATCAGTAGAGCAGCTTTACCAATAGGTAAAGTTTATGCCTTCACCTTTTCAGCCAGATAAAGGTCAGCTTATGCTTTGAACACTGATCAGCGAACCGCATCTCTCGACTAACTAAGTAGATAGGTAAATAGTAATAAACACTCGCCTTGAGATTGAACAAAAACTCACTTGACTTTATACTTTTTCAAATGCTAAACAGTTCAAGATAACAAGTTGCCAAGCCACATATCGTAATGATACCTACAGGATATCACTAAAACTAAAACGAACACCAAAACTTGAGACCAAGAAAAAAAAATACGGAGCATGACGAAAAACTTAAAGAAGCCGGTTTTCAACCAAGCCAAATAAGTTTAGCACAAGCTTCAGGCTTCACTAGGTTGTTCGTAATGCTCTATCTTTTTTCATGGTCTGAGGCCAAAACTTACAGAAGACTGATAGAGCAGCTCATACATATAACATAAGTTACCAGATAGACAAATTTTACCTAATTTAAAAATCCAAAGATTTCGAGGGTTTAGTAATTTTATACAAGTCCTAGTTTAAGATTATTGTGTCAGTTTTTCGAATGCAAATGTATGTTGGAAAAATTTCATGTGTATAATAAAATCCGCACTTTTCACAGCTTTATTTAGCCACTAATCAGTAATCAGATTCACATAAGATAGCACATTTTTTGGGTATATTTTGCAAAGACCACCAATACCTAATTTTGCAGTGGAGAGACGAAAAAGTGACGAAAACTATGAAATGTTCATGATTTCATGAAGTTTAATCGGCTTAATTTAATTTTTATGAGTTACTCTACCAGCTCTCTAAGTTTTGGCATTGGTTTTAGGGAGACCTGTAGGTACACAGTATGGGTAATTATGTCGAAATTGTGTTTTTAACTAAATGTAGCTTTGAATATAATAAAATTTAAAAATTGTATATGATACACATTATAAACTGGGTGTTTTCGGTAAAGTGCACCATTTACTGATTTTCATTTCATTCATTTTTTAACCCCCAACGCAAAGAGAGTGGTGTTATAAGTTTAACGTGTCTGTGTATCTGTGTATCTGTCTGTGGTATCGTAGCTCCCAAACGAATGGACCGATTTGAACGTGGTTTTTTTTGTGTCATAGATAATTTTAAACAGAGTGTTCTTAGCCATGTTTCATCAAAATCGGTTCAGCCGTTTTTGAGATATTGAACTTTGAAATGAAAAAATCGGGGTTTTTTTTAACTTTTCTAAGTTGTACTTATTAAACAACCCATACAAAATGGGTGAAGTAATATCACATAATAGAATAAAAACATTGGGGATACTTTTTCATAGTCGAAATCAATTGCGCGTGTGATACTTAGTAGGAAGAACTCAAAATGTTCAAACTCCGGTAAAAATATAAAAGGTCAACTTTTTGTTGAAAACACCCCACTAATAGGTACCTGCTAGAATATTAGTACCAATCATAATGTAACGAAAACAGTTATTACCTACCTCTTGCTGACACGGTTTCCGACATCGTCTTCAGGACTTTCGCTTGATTTGGCTGCCTCATCCTAAAAAAGTAAAATCCTATGAAGTCAATTCATTCACAAACATTATCATGGTAACAGTAAGTGCTAATAAGGATAAATTGTTCACGGCCAGTTTAAGACAGGCCTAAGGCTATGGCTTCATATTCATGTCAAAAAACTTCTCTCAACTCAACTGTGTTGTGTTATTTGAGCTTTGTATATTGATATGTATGATGCAAGTAAATAAAATATATAATATACATGAAATAAATACATAAATTATAACATACACATGCATATTTAGCAGTTCTGCAATAGTAATGGAATAGATGTATCTTAAAAAAATAAACTTCAACTGAAACTTGTTTTTAGGGTCCCGTACCTCAAAAGAAAAAAACAGAACCCTTATCAAAGTCAAAGTCAAAGTCAAAGTGATTTATTCTTCAATTTAGGCATATTACATGCACCTATGAATGTCGATAAACTACCACCGGTTCGGAAAGTAAACCTCTGCCTCGAGAAGAACCGGCGTAATAAACTCGGCGAGGTGTCATTTTTTCAAAACAGTATACAATATATCATATCAGTATCAGAGTATTATAAAATTTTTAAATTACATTGCTACAGCAGAAAGCCTATTTATTTTACGACAGGTTTCTAGTGCAGAATTTTATCGCTGCCAAATATCCCTATCCATGATTATACTTATAGGATCACCCGTGCGTCTGTCTGTCTGTCTGTCACAGCCGATTTGCTCCAAAACTACTAGAGCAATTGAGTTGAAATTTGGTAAACATTTGTAAATTGGTGACCCAAAGATAGACGCGTAAAGTAAATTAATAAATTCTGAACAAGGGGAGCACTTTTGGGGGGTAAACTGGAGAATTTTAAAAAAAAGTTTCGCTAACTGTATTGTGTGACATATCGAATGAAAGGGGTTGTTGTAAGCATCTCAGATATATATTTTTTATAATTTTAGCTAAAACAGATTTGAAATAATTTAGGAAGAAGTCGAAAATTGACCATTCCCCCTGCCCCGTATCTCCGTAACTACTAGGCTTAAAATTGTGAAAAAATATGGAAAATAGTTCCTTGCCTAAAGATTACAGGAAAACCTATAAGAAGTTTGAGTATTCAAAGTAACGGTAAAATTCTCATAATTTTTGTGTATTTTGTATGGAGCGCTTGATGCTTAGAGCATAGCAATTTTTACTCTTGCATCACTTGCATGAAATTTTGATTATATACGGAACCCTCACCGAGTGAGTTGAACTCAAAATATTTTCTCATGTAAAAAATATAAATATAAATGCCTCACAATTGTTGTGATTTACAATACAATACTCTTTATTGCACACCTCACACAAACAAAGCAGTTCCAGATAGAAACAATCCCATCAAAAACATAAATGTGAAAGGCTGCCAAGTTCGATACTATGGGAATGCTTCGCCTATAAAAGAAGTGAGATCTGAATAAGTACCAAGTTCTATTAAAATACCTCAAATCATAAATAGTTATAGGAATGCACACTTGATTTCCAGCAGTTTTTAAGGTACATTTTGAATAAGTATCACGTTACATAGAAATACCTAAAATTATAATAGTCAGAGAAACGCACACCGGTTTTTTTAGCAGTTTCCTGATAACATTTATTATTTTCAGTACTTTTTAATGATGTTACTTGGCAAGTTTTCACACACCACACACCTTTTCAATGCAATGAATCAACACCTTTGGACTGCAATGTGTCAAGTATATAATTTTCTATTAAAACTTGCCAAATTACATCATTAAAAAGTACTGAAAATAATAAATGTTATCAGGAAACTACTAAAAAAACCAGTGTGCGTTTCTCTGACTATTATAATTTTAGGTATTTCTATGTAACGTGATACTTATTCAAAATGTACCTTAAAAACTGCTGGAAATCAAGTGTGCATTCCTATAACTATTTATGATTTGAGGTATTTTAATGGAACTTGGTACTTATTCAGATCTCACACTCTTTTATAGGCGAAGCATTCCCATAGTATCGAACTTGGCAGCCTTTCACATTTATGTTTTTGAATAGGTGATTGAAATTATTTACCAGCCAGTACCTATTGGGAAATAAAAAATCAGTCATGTGAGACAATATTTCCTAAAAACTCATGGGGTCCAAAACATCCGTGTTGTGTGTGAAATCTATGTGTGCCAATAAGAGTTCAAGTATACTTGCGACTATTTAGTTAGTGAACTAAATATAACTAAGAAGATACAAAGCAAAGCATTACATCTTGTAGGTCTTTGTTTTCTGCAATAAAGAGAATAAATCAGGACTAGCCTATGCTATTTAGATAATAATTCTCAGCTAATTACCTGCTCTCCTGCTCTCTCTTAAACCCTAATCTCCTGGGACAGGAAGAGATATATCATCAAATCCCAAGCATATCATTACAGCTGATACATATATATGAGTGACAGTCAATATATATTTTTACTGGGTACAGCTGTGTACAAAACAAACTGGATACTTTATTAAGTTTCAAACAAAATATAGATCAAGGACGAAAGAAAGCTTCCCAACTGTCAACTTAATCAGAATATGCAGATTGCCAAAACTTGTAGGTTACTGAATGAATAACATATTGAGTGCACTTTATTTATATTGTACAGTACTATTCTTTGTTACCTACCGTTTTTCTTGGTGTTTGTACACTCGAAGATCGTCGAATCGTAACAAGTGCCATAGCACATTAGTGCTAACAAATCATTATCAGAGAACACAATCATGAACATAAAAGGTAAATTACTTCACATCATTTTAGTAATCTTCACTTGAACCACTAAATACTAAAACAACCAAACATCTTACACATTCTGCACATACACTTGGAACTATTTACACGACAGAAAGATGATATTTGTTTCAGTACATTTTGTTCTATTGTCTAACGCAGGACAAGGAGTAATTTAACGATACGATGATGAAAATAAGAACTAACTTCCTTCAGTTTCTTCTGCAATATCCGTGATACAGACTACAGACAGAAACTTAAGACGTTTTTTCGCCTTTGCCTAATCACAAACTTGCTTTAACAAACTTGCAACGTCCATCAATTTTCAACAACAATGTTTGTTGAAAATTGATATTTATGATGTAAAAAAGCCTTTATAATTAGGGGCTACCGCAAAACGAAAACGAACTTCGTTCGTGTATCTCCGCCTCTATTGCACTTGCTAGTTCGCGCGACAGAGACGGAGATACACGAATGAAAACGAATTTCGTTTCGCGGTAGGCCCTCTGCACGGCTACGGCTATCACAAGACGGCGCGCGAGCTCTCTCGATTTTTCTCGCACTATACCACAGAACTATAACTAAAGCATAGAAACCGCGTTAAAATAGGTAGCAGAGACGTATACCTGTCCTTAACTTTCTTACGACGTACTAACGCGTCAGAAAGAAATGTATATGCATTTGTTATTCCTCAATTGTGTAGGTTGTCACAAGTTTGTTCTTATGCTAGGGATGTATTGTGTCGACTTTTTTATCGATAAATTATACAACCAAACCAAACTATATTGTATTTATTTAATTAGTTTAATGTATAATATTTACACTGTGCGAAAAAAGGGTGCCTTTCAGTCGTCGTAAAAACAAAATGCATGATTTTAAGTAGCATACGTCTGGAAATCATACCAAACTATTATCATTATAATTATATTTGACGACCGGTCTTAACATACCTAGTTGGTAGTAAAAACAAAATGAACAGTGCCATCTTGGCTAACCGGTCGTCAAATAAATATAAAAGAATAGATAAATGACAAATGTTTGAATCCTGCCAATGAGTCTGTATCAGATAAATATAATGTGCGAAAAGCATCTGCTTTGAGTCGTCTCCATTTGAATTTTTCATTAGCTTAAAATAATCTGGAGTGAAGTGTCTTGAACAGAATAGGTGCAACTATGGATTTTTCCATGTCCAATTTCTTTTATTTACATTTCGTAAACATTTTTTTTTTATCTTCATCCTTTGGAAAACTAGAATTAAAAAGTCGAGTTTTATTAGAAAAATACACAAATGCAACAGTAGATTGTAAATCTTCAATAGGTACATGGGACAACCAGAAAGCCACTTTGTTGTCATTCTTCAGCAACTTCTAATTCCTATGTTCCAACACATATTTTTCAATATACTAATAAATACATCCATGACAATGTCGATTAAGTTATTGTTCCGAAATCGATAAAAAATACACATCACTATGCAAATAAACATAACCTCTTGTAATCCACAGAATAAATCTTATTTACATGCCGATTTTGCAAGAATAATTGAACATGATGATATTTACATAAACTTCTAGTAGTGATTATTAATTTTAGCTTAGATCGTTACACTAATAGGTAACATCAAAATCTATGGAAACTTACCGGTGAAAGGTACAGGGTTCCTGGACATTTTCTTTTCGTCCTGTATCGGACGTGCAACCTTCAATGGCACAAGGCATTTGCTTATTTACAACAATGAACTATCAAAAACATAAATTTAACTGTATTTAAATCATTCACGGTGGAATAATACAAAAAATAATTATTTTTTTCCGAGAGGGGCCGTATGTTTACATCAAATATGAAAGGTACTATAATGCGACCAAGTTACGTTGTGACGTTATGACACTTACTACCAAACAAAGATGACATATTTAATTTTGCTGGGTTCAAGTGTATCCAAAAGAAGTCCATTTGACATTTCCCGAGTTCATTTTAGTGACAACCTACGAAAATGTGAAATAGAATACGGATTGTGGTTTCATTCACTCTTAGCCCGACTATAGATTTACGCAAGTGAGTAAGATAGCTGTTGCCAAGCTCTTACTTTAACGCGGCTTCTATGCTTTAGTTATTATTCTGAGCACTATACCTCTCTTTCTAAGTTTTCTAATAAGAGATAGACGGATAGTGCGAGAAAAATCGAGAGAGCTCGCGCGCAGTTTTGTGCGATAGAGTGAGACAGCTATGGTGGATCATCAATATTTATTCACCGTTGTGATAGTCGTGGTGTACACACCCAATTATGACTTCGACATGTTGCACTGACAAATTGGGGTAAAATCACACAATCTGTAGACCCCTTTATTTATTCTGGCAATTGTATTTTTTTCTATGCAAGCTAAACGTAATGGTCGTGCCACACTTGGTGTTGCATGTTCGCGTTGCTTCTCTTTCATTTGCCGTAGGAAGGAAAAGATGCAACCCGAATATTTGGGCAAATACTGCCAAGTGTGGTACCACCATGACGTAGTGGTTATATTCTCTTTGATGCAAGCGCAACTGCCACTTTGACAGTTCATTTCATGACTATATTTACATTAATTAATTCAAATTATTCTGAAATAGAAGATTCCAATTTAGCTTGGCGTTATTTTTGTTTTGGCTCCCACTAATATAAAATACTATAATAGTTCAAGTAGCAGCAGATGCACTCTTGAAGTCAACATAAATGTTTTGTCGTTACTCACAATTTTGTGGAGATCATAAGGTTGTTATGACATCTATACAGCTATACAAATATTTATTACGTCAATGCGAGAAATTACCGCCTGATGCTGGTAAATATTACAAATTTGCCATCAAACAGGTATATATATATATATATATATTTATTTATAATTCGTATTTCTTGAAATAACATAATATTTATCTATTTTTATAATTATATTTATCTCATAATTTGCTTTCTGGATACTTACGATTCGCACTCAGCCTAAACTTTACAACAGGTAATATTAACAAACAAGTAATATATTTATTCCAGAGTTATAAACAACACAGAGTTGAACCAGACCCAGAGAGGGTGAAGCAAATGATATCAAAAAGTATTGCGGATGCCAAATGGATTGTAAATAAAGTAAGTTTACATGTATTAAGTGAGTGTAACAAAGCTCTACCATTGTAGAGTTGTACTAATTTACTGAATGAATAAAATTGTTTTTTTGTTTCAGTACACTCAAAAATAATGGATATTACAAACCATTCACTTTACAGGATTCACAAACAATTTAACTTTGTGTATGATAAAAGGATTTATTAAGCATGAGTGGGTTTGGTGAGAAGATTGAAGATTACGAAATATTTGAACACCTAGGCAAAGGAGGATTTGCACATGTTTACAGAGCAAAATGCCGCAAATCAAATATATTTGTTGCTATCAAAATGATAGACAAAGCTTTAATGGCAAGTGCTGGGATGATTGGAAGAGTGAGACAAGAGGTCACTATACACTCTCGCTTAAAACATCCAGCTATCTTAGAATTGTACACTTTCTTTGAAGATGTACATTATGTTTACTTAGTATTAGAATTAGCTCATAATGGTGAATTAGCACGACACTTTAAGTTAGGAAGCCATGGCCTTAGTGAAAAAGCTGCAGCTGACATATTCAGGCAAGTGGTGGGTGGGGTCCTGTATTTGCACTCTCATAACATTATACATAGAGATTTATCCTTGAACAACTTGCTCTTGACAAAAGAACAAAAGGTTAAAATAGCTGATTTTGGATTAGCAACACAGCTCAATGGACCAGATGAGAAACATGTGACCATGTGTGGAACGCCAAATTATATTTCTCCAGAAGTTGCCTCCAGAGAAGTTCATGGACTGCCAGCAGATGTCTGGGGCTTGGGGTGTTTATTATACACCTTGTTGGTGGGCAGTCCACCATTTCATACCCAGCATGTTAAGACCACCCTTAACAAAGTGATTCAAGCTGATTACAAAATACCTACAGAGCTGTCTATCCAAGCCCAGGATATTTTACAAAAACTGCTTTGCAAAGACCCAACAAAAAGGGTAACACTTAAAGGTGTTGCTGACCATCCATTTGTAAGTAACATGGTGCCTTCCTTGGCTAGACAGGACTTTTCGAGGGATTCTGGCTTCATCACAACTTTGCACAGCACTCAACATAGCAGTAAGTTAAGAAGTGAAGATAAAACAGGATCAGACTATATGGGCATGTACAGAGATCATAATGCTGCTTCCTCAAGGAGTAGAGAAGCAAGACTGCCAGTGATGAATGTATTTTCAGGGATGCAAGATAATGTATCTGCTCAGAGCAATAGTTATAAGTTTGCAGTTGGTAGAGAAAATGAGAATATACTGGTGAATCATATGGATACTAAGAACCAACATCAGTTAAGTAATGATTTTGCCATAAAGCTAGGTATTGCTTCTGCTAGTAGTACACCTTTTTTAGAAGATATGAAGAGGCATGATATTAATAGCAAAAATGTTGTTGATGAACTCAAATATAACATAAATGATGAGAATAAAGAGAATATATCAAAAGCATGTAAAGTTAACTCAAATGTTTTAAGTGTACCTCCTCTGTGTGCAGACAGACTACCCGTGATCTCACACAAGACTCGGAATGCTATTCTGAAAATTGAAGCTGGTGGTGTGGTAGTAGAATTTATCAAAAAGAAGGGAAAAGATAGAGAGGAGAAAGTTGTAGAAATATGTAAGATATCCAAAGACGGTATGAAAATTATAATTTATAGTGTGGATAATAATAAGGATAAACCTAAACTTGATCTGGAACATGACCCGAGGCCGGATGAAGTTTTTACATACCATAATTTACCACAAAAACATTGGAAGAAATATTTATATGCATCTCGTTTCGTTGATCTTGTAAAGGCGAAAACACCGAAAATTACGCTATATACACCTTTAGCCAAATGCCAGCTAATGGAAAATGGAACAGATATTGAGGTCTTTTTTTATAATGGAGAAAAAGTAACTTACAATACAGTTGAAGGGCTGAAAATAATTGACAAAAACTTAAAAACGCATCACAACATTAGCACAGCTCCAGAATTGAAGAACCTAACAGACCATTTTGAGGATTGCTCCATTAGAATGAAGCGTATACAAGATGCACTATCATGTATTTCCGATGAATGTTTTCCTTTGATAATTGGCAAAAGACCGATTCAGTCTACTGCTAATGTGGCATCTCCATTACAAGGTTCAGTTAATGTCAACTACAGCACTCCTGCTTGGAACTTTGGGTCATTTCACCGCACTGGAACCAGCTCAACCCAAGTGCCAAGTGATTATAATATCAAATAACTGCTGGAATCATACATTAATTTCATATAATCCCAAATTATTTTGGTAATACTACTACATGTATACATTGATACGAAGTAAAATTTTTATCAAAAAATATTGTCTTACTTTGACATTAGTTAATTTTTATAAATAATATAATAATACATTTTTTTTCGTTAATAAGGTAACTGCACGTGTGCCACCATTGTGAGAATATTATTAGTATGACAAATATAATTACTATATTGGAATTGGAACAGTCGTATTTATTTGCTTCAAAGCAATTTGTCACAAGTTAGAACCAATGTATTGCTGTCTCTTTCCAACTATGGCAAGTTGTTGTCACGAATAGTAATTTACTGTTTAACCCTTTGAACGCCATGTATTATGCTAAAAAAAGGACACATGTAATACTGGACATATTTGCTACAAAAGAACGAATATGAATTTTAGAAAAGCATGAAGGTAATTTTTACATGTATGTCATATAAGAACACTTAGATAGAGACGGATAGTCTATATCGCCGCGATACAGCTCTCCCGCAGTCTTGTGTTAACCGTGCTAGCAACGACATCGGGGCAAGTAAAATCAATGGGAAACTGTTCAGAGGGCCTACCGCGAAACGATTTTCGTTTTCGTTCGTGTATCTCCGTCTCTGTCGCACTTGCTAGTTCGAGCGACAAAGAGGGAGATACACGAACGAAAACGAATATCGTTTCGCGGTAGGCCCTCTGAACTGTTCACATACATAGTTCGATAATATATCATTGCAGGCTCCGTCGGACACTAGCTCATGTGTTAGTTCTTGTTACCGTATCCTGCCCAGCTAGCA
Source organism: Epinotia nisella (assembly GCA_932294315.1). Lineage (NCBI taxonomy): Eukaryota > Metazoa > Arthropoda > Insecta > Lepidoptera > Tortricidae > Epinotia > Epinotia nisella. The sequence goes on along the minus strand of OW028679.1, from coordinate 11,196,238 downwards.
CGATACGTTTTATCGTTATATTTTATGTGACGTCTCAGTACATTTTCTCCGTAACAAGGACGATAAAACCTATTGTGCTAGGATCTGTTGACAGGGGGCCTACCGCCAACGGCATTCGAAGTTTTCCCTCTCAACTCAACTCAAACTCAAAACTCAACTCAAAATGATCTTTATTCAAGTAGGCCTATTAACAAGCACTTTCAAATCGTCAGTTAATTTTTTAGAGTAATTCTCTGTTGCACTTACGTACGAACTCGCAAGTTTGCATTGCACGTAGAACCGATGGCCGCTGGGGCGGAAAGGTTCTTGAGTGGCGACCACGTACCGGAAGGCGCGGCGTGGGTAGGCCCCCCACAAGGTGGACTGATGACCTGGTAAAGGTCGCGGGAGTCCGCTGGATGCGGGTGGCGCAGGACCGGTCAATTTGGAACTCTCTGGGGGAGGCCTATGTCCAGCAGTGGACGTCTTTCGGCTGATATGATGATGATGATGATGTTCCCATCTACCCTTATCCCATATATCGGTTCGATACTGTCATTTTGCGAGGTTTTACATCACAATGGGGCTGGCAACTGTTAAACTGACAGCACATGGAGAGCACCAATAATAAATTAAGCTAAATTTGTATGGCGGGAAGTCAGTGCAGAGGGCCTACCGCGAAACGAAATTCGTTTTCGTTCGTGTATCTCCGTCTCTGCCGCACTTGCTAGTTCGAGCGACAGAGACAGAGATACACGAACGAAAACGAATTTCGTTTCGCGGTAGGCCCTCGTTCCAACCGAATTCGACCGTGTGTAACGGCTTTATTCGTAATAACCTCCAAGAAATATTTTTACCTAGTCTTTTGTTGGGTTTGTACTTAAATACAGATCTTTACATTTTTAAAACGACCATGTAATATTACACTATATTTTTATTTATCATTTAATTCTATATAAAAAAAAGGTCTAGTAGTTAGTTAATCTGGTATGGATTTGTCTGGCAACACATATCACAGACAGACTCCATCTTTTCTGTCACGATGCCTCCTAAGAAGCAGCCCGAAAAATCCGGTATGATGTTATAATTATTGGTTTTATTCAGAGATATGTGATTAAAAAGTGGTTCCATGGTTTTAAAACTCGGTTTTATCGTATTATGCAGGATTCAGAAGCATTGACATCTAGTTAAGGAAAGTTATTCGCTTTTATTAAATTGACGTTTGTATGGCCACGCGGTTCTTTCATATGTAGCATCTAAACTTTACTGTTATTTGGTAATCTAAATGCGCTTAAAAGCGACGTGTGTTAAATTTGTGTCATTAGTAAACACAGATTTATAAATAATATTTATTCTCGAGTCACGACAATAGTGTGTATTTATAGGTTATGTATATACTGAGTAGTCTGACCGAAATGCATGCCTGCCGGTTCTAATTGCATTTTCCACTCTAAATATCTATCATATAATCCACATTGAGCCTACTTTGTGTTCGTTTTCGCCACCTATTAGGTGATACCTGACATAGTTTTGGTGATAATTTTAAAGTGTATTTTATTTTTGTCATTGATGTTTTTAGGGTCCGCTGGATCCAAACCCGCGGAGAAGAAGCCCGCTACGGCCAAAACGCCGGCAGCAGCTCCTAAAGCCGCGTCAGCCCCCGCTGCGGCTGCTAAGCCAGCCTCTGCTAAGACTCCCGCGCCAGCACCTAAGGCTGCGGCGCCGAAGGCTGCTCCAGCGGCCAAGCCTGCTGCAGCCAAGGCTGCACCGGCCCCGGCTGCCGCTAAGCCTGCTGAAAAGAAATCTGCTGTACCCACAGCCAAGCCTGGCTCTGCTAAGGCTGCTGCTCTGAAGGCCAAGTCTAGTGCTAAACCTTCAGCTAAGAAGGCTGCATCTGCCACTAAGCCAGCCAAGCCCAAACCAGCTGCTGCTAAGCTAAAGATTGCACCTAAGCCTAAGAAGACTGGCATTAAGGGACAGAAGAAGGTTGTCAAACCTGTGGTTAAGGCTCTTAAAGCACAAAGAAAGGTAAGAATCACTATTTTTATTTTTCTATATTGCTTAGCTAACTAAATAATTGTTTGCCTTTGTATCAACTTGACCTATTTTTTTTGTATTTTTACCTGTCTGGTTTACAATAAAGTAAACATACATAATGTCTTAAACATGAAATATTTCATTTCCAGGTTGTCAAGGGAGAACATGGGAAACGCGTGCGAAAGATCCGCAACACTGTGCATTTCCGCAGGCCTAAAACTTATGAGGCACCTAGGCACCCCAAGTACCCGAGGAAATCCCTGCCCAAGAGGAATCGGTGAGTATTTAATTTTACTCTGATCCAATAGCCCAATAATAAACAGTTATATATAATACATAATAAACAATTTAAAGGCCAGAGAAAATTGCCAAGTAGGTAGTAAGTAGGGCATCCAAATACTACCTTGGGGAAGTTTGTATTAATACTGGAACTGCCCTCATCAATCCCGGGATCCTGGGATTGAAGACAACAATTTTTTATTTATATTTCATTTTAAAACAAGCTTTTTAATAATTTTCTTTGCACAGGATGATTATATGTTAACCCATTCTTTGCCACGACCTATTATATATTGCGTCAAGTAACGGCACGCCACCATACATAACCCTAACATATTTTTTTTATTTAAACTGCAAAATTATAAAATTATTAATGTACAGTCAAGTTCTCCAATATCTATACAGACATCCTTTCAAAAATATCTATACATGCGTCTTATGTCAGTAACAATAAAGACTGTGTGTAGATATTTTTGAATGGTTGTCAGTATAGATATTGGAGAACTCCGTGTACTATGCTAATGTTTAAAGCTAAAATTTAACTTAAATAATTGACTAAGGGGTTCTTATGACTATACTTTGACTCTAAAAAGGACACATACATTCATAAAAAAACGTTAAACTGAATATGCAGTATAACACAATGCATTTGTACCTATACAAGATCATGAAATTTTAAAAAGAAAAATCATTTACCAGGGAAAAAAGTACTAACGACACGTTGTCGTGAGCGGCGTCTAGCACGCGCTACGCGACCACGACAACGTGTCGTGAGTGGCACTGAATGGGTTAATCAACTTAATGATGTTGCTGTATCCAAATTAGATAAACGGAGACAAATGAAAATGTTGGCAAGATTTTTTTTCTGAGCCTATTCAGTGTCCCACTGTTGGTGGGCAAAGGCATCCCCCCTTGATTTTCATGAGTCCCTACTATATGCTTCTTCTGCCCAATCACTGAGGAATGCGTCCAGGTTGTCCTGCCATCCCCGTCTAGGTACTCAAGGTCGGCCTCATCTGCGTCTGCATCCGACAGACGTGGCCGGCCCAGTCCCACTTTAGCCTGGCAGTTTTTGCACTCAGGTCAGCTATGCGTGTTTTTGAGCGCGATATAGTGTTTCAGATCCAATCCATCCTTTAACACCTAAAATACTGCGAGAGTGCTATAGAAATAGCGCGTTGGCAAGCCTTCTAATTGGACTTCTGGTTCTCTGTCTGTGCACCGTAGGATAGGACAATCAACATACACAAGTTTCCGCTTTAGTGACAGGAAGGTTGCTCCTTCATGACCAGTGGCCCTTCCAGGTGTTCTCAATATGGCACTCAACTTCCTTGTCTTGCCTAATGCTGAAAGAGACTAGCTGGCCCTAGTAAATTATACTCGTCGACATAATGTATAATTAGGCCCATTGTTCTCTACCTCGACCCTACGTTTTGTGCTGTTGGTCAACACCTGAGTTTGGAAGAATACAAAAAAAATACATTGGTTTATGGCGATACAATTACATGGACAAAAGTTATATTACAGATCTATGTCGATAAATTAGCGTTTTTCAAAAACTTTTTTTTCTAGAATTCGATTTTTTTGGGTTTTTCTTACGCAGAATCGTTGATACTATCGATCCTCATACAAGAAAAAAAGTGTCCAAAATATTCCATTCCAGATCGTCACACTTTTGTATGCAGTCTTTTTTTATTTAGGTATATATGGTCGTGACGCACTGGAAGAAAAAACTTACATAGTAAAACCTGGGACACTTTTTTTCCTGTATGAGGATAGATAGTATCAACAATTCTGGATAAGAAAAACCAAAAAAAATCGAAATCTGAAAAAAAGTTCATGTACAGTTTTTTTGAAAAACGCTCAATTGTGTTTTATTTCATCATACTATGCATGTATGCATAAATTACAAATGAATGTCGTCCAGTCGGTTGTTGAAAAAAGTAAAGTTTTATTTATTTTAGTTGCTAAACTGCCACTAGTTTCATTTTGGCATCATTTTGTGCAAATGAACTGATGCGATTCAAATTAAGCTGCGTACGAATTAGAGCAGCCTCGGGTTGAGGCACGCACGGCTCGCCTATTTTACTCTAATTCGTACGCGCTCACGCGCTGTGCGCGAGCAGCGCGCGGCGAGCCGGCCAGAGGCGGTCTCTTGACCGTGCTCAAAGGCGCCTCAGTGTGCGTGTGCGTGCCTCGCGTAACTTGGACGTGTATCTGAGCATGCCGCGGACAGAGCGACAAGATCGAACTTGCTTGTGCGCTAGGCGCGTATGAATTTGAGCAAGTGGCTGAGCCGTGCGTTTGTAATCGTTTGTTAGTAAATTTTGAACAATTATTGATACAAATACATGAAAAGCAAAAGGTGTTATGGGTCCCGAAATCAATCAGCTGTCATCGTGTCGACGCCATTTTGAATGTCGGCTCGCCGCGAGCACGCTGCCTCACCCGCGCCTGTTTATGTTGAACTATTTGGCGCGCGAGCAGCCCGCCGCGCGAGGCGAGCATGCCTCAGGCTGAGCCGCTCAAATTCGTATCAACAATATTATTTTCTCGCTTTGAATGTTTTTGAAAATTTGAGTGGCAGCATTGCAAAGAAATCGTTATAATTTTTAACTTAAGAGGTTGATGACAATAAAACAAACAGTAATAAAGTTAATTAACAGACGATGACGACATTCAAAATTTAAGTCAATAAGCACATTATGCAGCATCAGTAACTGGATGGATTTTTGACCGTTTTTCTGCTTTCTGGTTACATCTCCCGCACTTCGTACCGTACGTAGCATGACTAGCTGTTGATTTACAGAGACAATTGCTGGCTTATAAACATAAGGGAAAAGTTTATCTAGACACCTGCACAAGCTCCGTGACGCAGCCGAAATTTGTCGTTTTGATTGATGACATTAAGCTTTTTTAGGATATTTCGCTACTTTATAAGAGTACCGGGATCCCGGTATTGTACTTTAATACCGGTAGTATTGAAAAACGCCCCAAAAAGGCGGGATCCTGGGGGCGTGGAACTCGTTTATATCGTAACTCGATACAAACTTTCACCCCCCATTTCACCTCCTTAGAGGACGATTTCCGGGATAGAAACTATCCTATGTCCTTCCCCAGGACTCAAACTATCTCCATACAAAATTTCATCTAAATTGGTTCAACAGTTTAAACGTGAAGAGGTTTAACAGACGGACAGACACACTTTCGCATTTATAATATTAGTATGGATTTACTCTTTAGTTTTATTCGCAACTATTGTTTATTTATCTTAGCAAAATATCATGATGATAACTTTGTGGGAATCTCATTGATAGACAATGATATAAAAATACACATTTCTGATGCAGTTCCAATATTATTTATGATTACATATATGTTTTCCAAGGCTAAGTCAAAAGTATTTTGTATCTATTTCCAGTATGGATGCTTACAACATCATCAAGTTCCCGTTGACCTCTGAAGCGGCGATGAAGAAGATTGAAGACAACAACACCCTGGTGTTCATTGTCCACACCAGCTCCAACAAGCACCACATTAAGGCTGCAGTTAAGAAACTGTATGACATTAATGTTGCTAAAGTTAACACCCTTATCAGGTTGGTATAATGTTTAGATAGTTTTAACTTAGTTCAATGTTGAGTTCAAATGGCCATGCTGTAGAGAGGCAACTACCTATGGGATGGAACTGCTGCGATTAATAAAGCAAGCCTCAACTGTGCACTCTGCTTTGGGGCATAGTAACAGCGTAAATCCTATAGTAAAGTTTACGAACTTGACATGCCAATTCTAATTGCATGTTTACACGCTTTTATTAGGTCGACCTGTATACATGTAACTATGTAATGGAATCTAACATAACGTCATGAAAATTGGCAGCTGTATGTGGTTCTGATGACAATACAATAATATGGTACTGTCGAACTGATCTGATGATGGAGCCGGAAGATATGAACTGGAACTTCATGATGGAACGTCGTATCATAGCTGTGTTTGGACTTGTTAGAAAAGTTTTGTAATGAACTTTTACCACGATTAGGTTTCAAAGTCTGATGATGAAACCGGAAGATAGGCAGTGGCATTCTATGATGGAATATCGTATCATAGTCGTGTTTGCACTCTTAGTGGTATCCAGATTGAAGAGCTAGATTGTTCTAAGCTGACAGGTGCAATACAGACGCACTGGCGGAGACGGAGAGGATGCGGGCTCATTCGCCTACTCGAAATAAATGTATAAATGTTAAAAATATTTCGTTATCAAAGACTAAAAAGTATAAAATAAATTAATAGTTTAAAAAACACTAGAAAAACACGCTTTTATAAATGCACGTAAAAACCAAAAATATATTATGGATCATGCAAGTTGTCTCTATTTCTGGGCTGAAGTGTAAACTATGTGCTTTTAATTATAATATTTGATTGTAAAAGCGTGAGGTGCTGGCTGGTATATGAGTTATATAAAGTGTGGTCGATCTACACAATCAACATCCGGCAACAGTGAGCTCAAGTACAGTATCGGCGGTTTTGTTCGCGGACTCATTGCTGAACCGACTGTTTTTATTAATATTCCATGGGGTGGTAAACGGACATCATAGCCTTCACCTGAAACTTTTTGGTCGCCAGCAACCCAGGCATTCAACTCTCATTGGGCGACCGGATCCAACTATGCGCCTAATAATAGGAGAGACAGATAGCAACACTGCTTCCTCTTTGCTATCTCACTCACTCTCGCGCCGGATCTTCACGGCTAGTCCTAGTGCATGAGCGTTCGCTCGCGAGCAATACACATACTAAAATGTGCCTTTTTTAGCGTCGCGCACGTCTTGTGCTAGCCGTGCTAAGTATAGTCTCTTGAAATGCTTCTGTGTTTATTAAAACAAAACAATACATTGTCTATAAATTCCCTAAACAAACCTTAAAATGATGATACTTTGTGGGAATCTCATTGATTAAGAATGATATCACAATAACACACTTCTGATTATGTTAGTTCCTTTCAATAGAATTATTCTCCCATTATTTGAAGTACTTACATGATGTCACTTATTTTCAGACCCGACGGTAAGAAGAAGGCGTACGTACGGCTAGCCCGAGACTACGACGCATTAGATGTTGCCAACAAAATCGGCATCATATAAGCGGATGTTAATTTTATGTACAATAAAACCCTAAAAAAACATTCCCGTTTCATTAATTGGCGTGGTGAGCATAACGCAAGGCAGAATAATAACAGCCCAAATTATGGATTTCCATGGACAAGCGCGCGCGCGCCTTGTCACGCGTGATTGTCGCACGGACACGCTGCAGCCCTATCAAAAGCACCTCAAAATCACTTATAGTAATTATTAGCGTATTGTCAGCCCACGTGGCCAGAAATAGGTGGAACTATTCGGATTCCTGTCAAAGAGTTGCTAACTTTAAAAAATATTTTAGTGCGCCATCTGCACGGTTAGCACAAGACAGTCGCGATATACTCTCGCACTATCCGTCTCTTTCTAAGTGGTCTTAACCTTTTCAACGCTCAGTCAAAGAGAAAAGTTGTCAACCATACGCCAAATCAACAAGACATTTAGTGCGGAGTTAAACCTTATGTCAATGCAAGAAGGTTGCTATCGCGCTGGGCTCCTTGACGCATATATCAGTCGTTGGCGTTGAACCTGCGGTGCGGATATATGCGTGGTTGGCGTCGAAAAGATTAAGAGAGAGACGGATAGTGCGAGAGCTCGAGAATATATCGCGGCCGTCTTGTGCTAACCGTGCAGATAGATGGCGCACTATAATAATTTCGATGGTTGCTCGTCATTATTTTCATGCCGGCTGTACACACTCGCCTAAAGCACCGCGAGAGCATTATGTACATACACACTCAGTCTCGGGGTGTCTCGGCGAGTGTGTACAGCCGGCATCATAGTACAGAGCTTTGCCTAGTTCGGGACTAGATCAATTGGTGTGAATTGTCCCACGATATTTATTTTTCGCAAAACCTTGACCAGTATCCACATGTGTTTCAAACTGCGGAAGCCGAAGACCTTACTACAGGCATTGATTTAGTATAAGTAACTAGATACACAATCAGCCGAAAAAAGTGGCCGTCCCAAAGAACCGCGCGATCGACACTTGCGGCTCTTTTGCGTTTAGTCTGGTTTCGACCGTGAGACTTGACGGTTGTCAAAAATGACAAAAATGATCTGTGAAAAAATGCGTTAATAGCAAATATAGCAAAAGAAAAAAAATTAAAAAAGGATTGGATATATTTCCTTAACTAAGTTCTATTGATAGCGTAAAGAATTTCATGTATCGTAAACTCATTGGCATTTCATGGTTTTGAATAAATAATTTCGTTGGTACAAATGACAGATTATCACGGAACAAAAACCTAAGGAGTCAGTACCCATTTATTAGATTTTTTTATGGAGTAGTACAGTTACGTTATTTGTGGTTTTCAATTTAAGATTCCCGAGAAATCCTTAGCGATGTGCAAAGTAGGCCGCAGTTATAGGCTTATAGCACGAGATAGGAGACATCAACGACGAAGAGTGGTGACGACTTCGTCGTGTGTTTATTTTTCAAGTTTATATAAATCTTGTAAAAAAAATATGTTTAATTAAAGATAAATTGATATTCAGATTGTAAGCCATTATTATATGTCGCAAAGGGACTAATTAGATACATCAAATATACCACGCTAAAATGATCTACATACCTAGTTCTTAATCCCTTTTCACTAGTCGTGCGTAGAATTTTTAAGGAGTTTGACAGCTGCACTGATAATACGTAATGCCCACCGAACAATGTGTGTGTATATTTATAAAAAAAAAAACCGGCCAAGTGCGTGTCGGACCACGCAAAACGAAGGGTTCCGTGCCTATTAAAAAGGTCGTATCGTCACAGAAATTTTACGGCACTTACGTCCTTTTCTTTGAGGAAGGCAGTTTTTCAGCAATATCTCGAAAACCTCTAAACCGATCTTGTTCAAAACAATTTTCGGTGAATGAAATTAATAAGCCCTATGTCCATGAATTTTTCCATATTTTTAAAATACACCGTTCAAAAATTAGAGGGGGGGGACAGAATTTTAGTGACTTTCGGGGCGATTATCTCCGACCCTATTCACTTAATCAAAAAAAATGCAAAGAAACCTTATATTTATTTTGAAAGGCCTATTGATTGATGTGCCACACGGGGGGTCACAATGAAAAAAAAAAAATTGACTTTTAGTTTTATATATGGAGTGCACCCCTAAAAACATTTTTTTTTGTCATTTTAATTACAAAACTATGTAGCGGCTAACAAAATACACCTATCCTCAAAATTTTATTCAAATATACCTTATAGTTTTCGAGTAAAATGCCGACAGACGGACAGACGGACATGACGAAACTATAAGGGTTCCGTTTTTGCCATTTTGGCTACGGACCCCTAAAAATTAAAGTGTTAATTGATTAGGTATTGCCTGCTTGTAAAAATAAATAATCATGATTTGTGTTTTTCGTCTTCCTGTTTAAATAAATACAATATTATAGATTTTATTCATTAAAGTGTGACATGTGAAATACTGCCAAACAGCAAAAATCCGCAACATGCTTCGTCAATTATTTACAAATGACTGTATTGTTTATACAATATTATTAAAATAATTTTATAATGCGACTCCATTCATTCGCTATTTAGTTTTGACGTGAGCAATCAAGTCACATTATGATAAAATCTCAATAAACTAAAAAGTTTTTAATCTGTTTGATGTTAATTCGCTAATATGGCCCTTACAGCTTAAAAAACTAAGTTCTCTTTTATATGAGACATATATCTCAATGCAGGTTATAAGTAAACGCGATTGGCATCAACTGAAATATAGCTAGAGTTGTCATTTTGGGGCACATTTCTTGAAATTTTTGTTCGACATTGTGTGTCTATTTACTTTATTATACGTCAATGTTTAAAGGGCGCAAAACTAAATCTAACGTGGGGCCTCTATTAGGAAAAAGTGGGTCTAGTCTAAATGTACTTAGTGTTAGGCACTCTATAGTGAAAATGCCCTTACATCCAATATTTGAAAGCTGTCATCCCAGTACAAAAAATTAGTAGCGTAGCAAGATAAAATGAATGCTGTTTCTTTTACCAGAAAATAAAAGTGTTTACACGATGGTATCATCTAGTGAGTATAGTTACTAAACTAAGTATTAATCTTCTTTCCCATGCTTTCCAAATTCCCGATCTATCCGTATTTTCCTGTAATCCCGTTTCCTCGGTTTTTGGCTGAATGCGCCAAGAGCGAGATGCCATAAAAAAAGTATTAATCTGTGGTTACTACTATTCACTCCGCTGTCTAACTCTGAGGGGCTACCGCGAAACGATGTTCGTTTTCGTTCGTGTATCTCCCTCTTTGTCGCTCGAACTAGCAAGTGCGACAGAGACGGAGATACACGAACGAAAACGAATATCGTTTCGCGGTAGGCCCTCAGAGACATGGTACCTTATAAATAGACAGAGGGCGTACCGCGAAACGATATTCGTTTTCGTTCGTGTATCTCCGTCTCTGTCGCACTTGCTAGTTCGAGTGACAAAGAGATACACGAACGAAAACGAATATCGTTTCGCGGTAGGCCCTCTGAGGGCCTACCGCGAAAGGCATTCGGAGTTTTCCCTCTCTGTCAGACTTGTGAGTTCGTACGTAAGTGCAACAGAGAGGGAAAACTTCGAATGCCGTTGGTGGTAGGCCCCCAGACATGGATAGATTAGACGTATAGTCCGAACGAAATAGTCCAGGCAATGAACTGACAACTTGTATGGAAAAAATGACATATTTGGAAATAATTTATAATAGCAAATTTTTTTAATGTAACGGATATATTATCAATTAAATAGTTACCTAGAGGCAAAATCCAACAAAAAATCAGACATCAAAAAAATTAATATTTAATTAGTTCCTAAAAAGTCCGGATAAATATTAATATTTTTTTATCTTTATTTAGGTTCATTTACATTTACTTTAAAATATTCAATATAAATAAAAAAAAGACAATGAATGTTTAATTTAAATCTATATAATTACTTCCGGGTGGAAAGTTTGGTGGATTCTTGAATAAAGCATCTTAGAATATTGTTTTAGAATGAAATAAACAAAAAAAACGCTATTATAAATTAATGTTTTTCGAAACCGTATTTTGCCTCGGCTAAAATGTGTATGGCATTCGTACGAATCAAAATTCTCCTTTAAAAAATAATAGTTCCATCCCGGAATATATAATACTTGTTTCTTTATTTATTCATGTAAAATTTCACGTGCAAATATTGAGAATTCTAGGTAGCTACCTACCTATTTCCTTCCGCGTTATGCATTTAAATGGCATGTGATTTTCCTTGTTAATATGTTGTGTGGGGCCGTTGTTTCATCATAGTTGAGTCACCAAGAATACCACTCTGCAATTGTCAACGACCGATTACATAACTGTTATACCTACTTATACTTACTTAGTTTCCCCACGGTTTACCTGAAAAAAAAAAGCTCGACTACTTTCCGTGCCAAGGAATTTTTACTTAACACTAACTTTGATTGATACGGGGCGTGTCTAAATAATTAATTAATTTACTTATTTATTTCATAAAACAACTTAACGGTAAGTATACATTTTCTGTTTCGCCAAACTGAGGGCAGTATAAATATTAGTTAGGGGACTATTTTACAGAAATCGAACTAGCCCCATATAGTAAACTCAATAAGGCTTGTGATATGGGTAGTCACGAACTTAAATTGTTGAGCCATTTAGAGCTCACTTTATATTGGACACTTCATAGCTTAACTATTAGAAAACCAAAATTAGTTGACACCTAAATGGCTGAACAATTAAAGTCCTTAACTAATAGATGTAGATACCTACATAGAAAACATCCAAGACTCCGAAACAAATATTCAATGGTCATCACACAAATATTTGCCCTGGATTCGAACCCAGAGGGCCTACCGCAAAATGAAAACGAACTTCGTTCGTGTATCTCCATCTCTGTCGAACTTGCTAGTTCGAGCGGGAGAGAGAGAGATACACGAACGAAGTTTTCGTTTCGCGCTAGCCCCTCAGGACCTTCAGGTTCGTAGGCAGTGTCACTAACTGAGTGGTCACTACCTACTAGACTAACCGATCGTCAAATGAGTATGGAAGAAGGGCACGAAGGAGCCAGGTTTTGAAAGAGCCTTTTACATTATGTCTGTAGTTTCGGACCGAAACGGGTACTAAGTTTTTATTTTCACGTAGCAACACTTTTTCTCCCCGTCAGTCACCCACAAACATTTGAAACTATTTTTTGTTCCGGGTTGCTCATCAAAAATTTTCACGCGCCGCCAGCGCCACTTTAGTTCACTAACACCATAGTGGTTTCCGAAAGCAAATGTAGGTACAGTCAGGGACATTCCCGGTCCACCTCCTTTAGGGCGATATTCGTTTGTCCGATCGACGCGTAACGACTCGAAGCGGCGGGGATTAGCTAGTTGCGCCGGCCAAGGTAAAATTTTGTTTAAAGGTCGACCGGGAATATCCCTGACTGTACTTACCTATGTTTTTTTTTTAAATATCTAAGTTCCCTCAATGCATTGCTCATGGATCCCTTTATCAGATCTTAAGAAAAATATGGGGCCGCCCTGCAGGTAGGTTCCTGATAATCTCCTTCCGTCTATTGATGTCGGTTAAAAAATATGGTGTAATGGGAAGAATACTTTAACATCAAACTTCAGACTCAGCTTGTACGCTGTTATATTTTCTCCATTATTTTGTACGGACACAGGATGGGCACTCACTGAAGCAATTGACAAAAAGATAGTGGCAAGGTAGGTGCAGCTGATGATCATACAGGGGAAGATCCTAAACTCTACGTGGTGGTGTCGTAATTCCAAATAGCCGAGGCAAAATACGGTTTCGAAAAACATTAATTTATAATAGCGTTTTTTTTGTTTATTTCATTTTAAAACATTATTCTGAGATGCTTTATTCAAGAATCCACCAAACTTTCCACCCGGAAGTAATTATATAGCTATAAATTAAACATTCATTGTCTTTTTTATTTTATTTATATTGAATATTGTAAAGCAAATGTAAATGAACCTAAATAAAGATAAAAAAAATATTAATATTTATCCGGACTTTTTAGGAGCTAATTAAATATTGATTTTTTTGATGTCTGATTTTTTGGTGGATTTTGCCTCTAGGTAACTATTTAATTGATAATATATCCGTTACATTAAAAAAATTAGCTATTATAAATTATTTCCAAATATGTCATTTTTTCCATACAAGTTGTCAGTTCATTGCCTGGACTAAAAAGAGCGTTTTCTAAGTAGGTACCCATTTAGAGATGCTGTCTCGAAAGTGGAAATCCCCATAATGGATGCCAAACTGCGTTCGCGGATAGCACCCAAAGAAATGAGCAAGTGATCCAAGTTTGTGAATAAGAACAAGACCAAAAACACCTAGAAAAATGGAAATTTGTGAAAATCGGAAGCGGCTGCTTATTCTAGAAGCACCACGCAACTAAACATTTCCGCGTCTAATGGGTTTGCCGTAGTCAGTCGTAAATTAAAAACTTGATTCATCAAGTATGCATACGCAAATAGTCCGGTTATAAGCACGCATTAACAAGTGGATATCCGCGCAGGAATTTAAATATTAATTGATGAGGTTGTACACCAGCGGTCGGCAACCGTTTAGCAGCCAAGGGTCATATACCTAGTCACTAACGAAAATCACGCGAGCCGCACTTGTTCATTCATAATTCGTGACTTTATTATTAGGCAAAAGAAAACAGACAGGGAGGCCCGTCGGCCGCCGGTTGCCGACCGCTCTCGTACACGATGACTTTTAATCCCATATCAGAACGATTTTTTTCTAATTAAGTAGGTAATAACAATATAATCGATGGCAATGAAGGATTGTAGTCATTAATCAATAAAACAATTACTTTAAAAACAAAGTTTAAACCGACTTCAATTCAGTACTGGGTCGCCATAGATAGATGAACATTTCCACATTTCCTTTCCAATTTACTACATGAACTGCTTTCCGAGAGCAAATGCGTTGATTATTACAGAAAAAACCCAAGTCGCTATATGTGGCCTGATAATCAATCAATCCACCGAATGCAATGAATGGGACAATCTGCCGAATCCTACACCTGAGATGACGATGCAGCGGGGCCACGCCGTTTCGTCGCCTAAATAGTATTATGTTTTAGTTTCGTGACGCATTGGTTATTACTGTAACGTCATGTAAACGTATTTTCAACACACCTGCTCGTAAAGTAGGTCTTATTACAGCGTATTTACACTGATAATGCAGAATATTATCCATGCCGTGCCTTTTACATTACATTATCGCACTAGTGCCTTTTCATTACATATCTTTTTAAATATTAGCAAGAAGTATTAATGTTTCGAAAACAGCTGATGATGATGATGATGATGATCTGTCCGACCGTTTTCGGCCATGGCGACCACTCCGACTCCTATTTAGTGGCTTATGTAGCCTATCTTTGCGGCAAAATTCCGTGCACATTGCGGGCACGTAAGTACGCCGTTCTCGTAATTGTATGCTATGGCAGCAGGTGGGCGGGCCTTTAACTGGTCGCGTTTATAGTCAAGGTCAACTTTGCGCTGATCCTCGAACTCGCGAACTTGGATGTTCACCATCCTGCGCCATTCTGACCGCCAAACACTCCCATTGAGAGGGCTCAATGTCGCATCTCTTCATATGTCGCTTTTGGACATCCTTGTACCGGAGGAGTTGTCCGCCTTGCTTCCGCTTGCCAAATTTCGAAAACAGCTAAGTAGTTATTTGCGTAAATATAAAATTCAATTCAAAATGTGATAAATAATTAAAGAATTTCATGAAACTGCTTGTTAGCTTGTTGGTATTTATATTTTGACGGTGTATTTTTACCTATAAATACCCAATTTCAAAATTTATAAATATGTGGCTGATTAGCTACTTTGCCGGTGCCCTTATCAGACTGCTCAGACTTGCGCGCGCATGCAGCGCTGAGCGCGCGAAAAAATAAAATTACGGCCGCCATCTTTTAAATGGGTTTCTGTTTGTTAAGTTTATTCACAGTATTGCATTTCGTTAGTGTTGTTTTGTAAAATGTCGAATTTAGATAACGAAGAATTACTTATCGAGTGTACGCCGCCAGATATCATAGTTGAAGCGCAAAATGCGAGTGATAGTCTTTTGCCCTCAAAATCAAAAGATAAATACATGCAAGCCTACGCAAATTTCATTCAATGGAAAAATAGCAAAAATGCAAGCTCTTTCTCAGAGAACGTGTTCATGGCTTACTTTAGTGAACTGGCGAAGAGGTATAAACCTAGTTCGCTTTGGTGTATATATTCTATGTAGAAGAGTACCGTGCAGAATAAAAATGCAATTGACATCAAAGCGTACACCAATCTAACTGCATTCTTGAAAAGACGTTCAGACGGCTTTTACAGTCGAAAATCCAAGGTTTTAACACCTAATGAAGTGGAGAAGTTCATTAAAGAAGCACCGGATAATCAATATCTAGCGACAAAGGTCAGTTCCACTATTTAGTTTTGTATTCATTATTATAATATTTGTAGGCGGTATTGTGAGTGTTGATATAATAGGAACTAAGTACGATTATTATAACTTAATTATGATTTTATTTATTTTCAGGTCGCATTAATACTTACTTATTCGGAATTACTGGTGCCTGTAGGCGTCAGGAATTAAACAACATTACGACAAAAGATATAGAGAATCACGGAGAGATGCTACTTGTCAAAATTCCGAACACTAAAAATAAAATTCCTCGGTCATTTACTATTCACGGACCATTTTATGAAATAGTGAAAAAATATGAATGTTTACGTTCAACAAAAGGAAAATCTGACCGGTTCTTCCAAAATTTTCAAAACGGCAAATGCACGAGTCAGCCTATCGGAGTGAACAAATTTGGATCGATGCCTAGAGAAATTGCCAAGTTTTTAGGCTTACCACAGGCTGACGCTTACACCGGCACCGGACACAGTTTTAGGCGGACTTCAGCTACATTGCTGGCTAATTCAGGAGCCGATATATTGACTTTAAAACGCCATGGGGGATGGCGATCTAATAATGTCGCCGAGTCATATATTGAGGACTCCATCCAAAATAAAGCCGACATAAGTGCCAAAATAACACAAGCGATCCATTTGGAGCCACAATCCAAGAAGTTCTGCCCTGAACCGCGTCCTTCCACCTCATATGCCAATGATGATTTGGGATTTCATACGTTTGCTAATGATGAAACGCAATGTTCTTCTACCTCCTTTCAGAATGTTGCATTATCACCGACATTTACAGTTACCCAAGAACAAAGCAATGAAATAATTAATAATACAATTAAACATACAGTACAAATGCCTCATAAGGCGGTAGCATATCATTTCAATAATTGTACTTTTAATAACTGTTTCAATAATTAAAGTTTTTAAATAAATGTGAACTTTTATTTACTTTTCCTCGCAAGTGTGTTGAAAAACGTCGTATGAAACACGTGAGCATTGGTCATTACACTTTTCGTCTCCATTAAGCCTTCGCCTTCGGCTCAGGCTTAAAAACCGACTCGAGTGTAATGACCAACATAGCACACTTGTATCATAATGTACTATTTCACCTCACTAGCTCGGAAAGACCTTTTTAGGGTTCCGTAGCCAAAATGGCAAAAACGGAACCCTTATAGTTTCGTCATGTCCGTCTGTCCGTCTGTCCGTCTGTCCGTCTGTCCGTCTGTCCGTATGTCACAGGCATTTTACTCGAAAACTATAAGGTGTATTTGAATAAAATTTTGGGGATAGGTGTATTTTGTTAGCCGCTACAAAGTTTTGTAATTAAAATTTCTAAAAAAAATTTTTTTATGGGTGTACTCCATACATAAAACTAAAAGTCAAAAATTTTTTTTTCATCGTGAGCCCACGTGTGGCACATGAATCGATAGGCCTTTCAAAATCAATATAAGGTTTCTCGGGATTTTTTTTGATTAAGTGAATACAGTCAGAGATAATCGCCCCGAAAGTCACTAAAATTCTGTCCCCCCCCCTCTAATTTTTGAACGGTGTATTTTAAAAATATGAAAAAATTCATGGACACAGCGCTTATTAAGTTCATTCACCGAAAATTGTTTTGAACAAGATCGGATGAAAGGTTTCCGAGATATTGCTGAAAAACTGCCTTCCTCAAAGAAAAGAACGTAAGTGCCGTAAGATTTCTATGACGATACGACCTTTTTAATAGGCACGGAACCCTTCGTTTTGCGTGGTCCGACACGCACTTGGCCGGTTTTTTATTCTTTAAAAACAGATAGCAAAACTGCATTTTATCCACATGTGTGCAAAGAATATTTGAAATCCGAACGTGTTATTAGTTACTTTTTTAAACATAATCCATACTAATATTATAAATGGGAAAGTGTATGTGTGTGTTTGTTTGTTTGTTTGTTTGTTTGTCCGTCTTTCACGGCAAAACGGGGCGACGAATTGACATGATTTTTTAAGTGGAGATAGTTGAAGGGATGAAGAGTGACATAGGCTACTTTTATCTCTTACAACCCCCCACTCCCCTAAAATGGGGGGTGGAAGTTTGTATGGAGCATACCGCAATTTTCAAGGTAGAAAGCTAAACATTGGTATGCGGACTATTAATGACTAAGAAAAAAAATCGTGCATCATTTTTTTAGGAAATCTGCACCTAACTCCTTAAAAGAGGGGGTGAAGTTTTATATGGGGGTCCAGATATGTAGAGTCCATATGTAGAGTCGATATGTAGAGTCGATATGTAGTTGTAGAGTCGATATGTAAAGTCGATATGTAGAATCGATATGTAGAGTCGATATGTAGTCGATATGTAGAGTCGATATGTAGTCTATGTAGAGTCGATATGTAGAGTCGATATGTAGAGTCAATATGTAGAGTCGATATGTAGAGTCCATTTGTAGAGTCGATATGTAGAGTCAATATGTAGAGTCGATATGTAGAGTCTATGTAGAGTCGATCTAAATATATAAAAGAAGAAACTGGCTGACTGACTGACTGACATCACCGCACAGCCCAAACCGCTGGATCTAGAGATTCCAAATGTGGCACGTCGTCATAAGGTCTAAGAGTGCACTAAGAAAGAATTTTTAAAAATTCTCCCCCTAATAAGCAGGTGATATGTGGGTCCAAAGTTTGTATGGGGAAACAAAATAAGTAAGACTATTTCATTCGAAACTTCACAGGAGTATTCCTAGCAATAAATGAGTAAATACGTGTTTCAGGTTGCAATTCAATTGGAACATATGGGTCAAACTGAGAAGCACCTTTTTTGTAGACAGTTAAAATTACTTTTAGTACGCGGGCGAAGCCGCGGGCAAAAGCTAGTAAACACGTAAAGGCCAGTCCAGACAGGACAATTTTCGGCCATCTGATTAAATTGTCTGATCAAAACAGGAGGTGTGAACGCAAAAATAGTTTTATATTGAATTGCATTCAATTAAAAACATATAGTGCTAACAATTTTATTAAATGATTTTACCTTAAAACACTTAAAGCTGTAAAAAAACCGTACAAAAATGTAAAACCACAATATCTGATTTAACGTTGCATAATAATTGTGTTATTTGTGTAATTACTACTTAAAATAAAGGCTGATTATACATATTTCAGTTGTTTTTCTTATGTAGTATTTTCCTCGGTTTAGTGAGGTGAAAATATTTGTGTTACACACGGGTGCAAGTTATTTTGACGTCTCGTGTGTTGCAACACTCGCTTTGCTCAGGATTCTATTTTTGAACCACTCGCTACGCTCAGGATTCTATTTTCGAACCACTCGCTTCGCTCGTGGTTCAACCATACAATCCAATCGCTAGCTCGTGGTTCAACGCTAGAATCCATTCGCTGGCTCGTGTTTCAATTCCACCCTCGCGGTTAAAATATAACTTTGCACCCTTGTATAACAAATAACTATTGTCAATAAATAAATAATATTTGGGGAGTTCCGTGGAGGGAACCTTGGGTGTAAAGGTTGTCGTTGGTTGACCCTTCTTTGCCTTTATATATACGAGATAGCGGTATTTGTAAAACCCCATACGGAATTACTTATTCACGTTTGTCACGAATAAGGAAACAACTAGGCAACATAGACTATATAGGTTAGCAATAGGTACCTAGTAGCAACAAACCGGTAGTCAGAGAGAAGTGCTTACAACATGTGTGTTAAAATCTTCAACAAAATACCAAATTAACTTAAAACATTGCCACATAACGTATTTAAAGGAAAGTTAAGAATAATTATTTGGCACTTTGTGGGAGGCCCATGTCCAGCAGTGGACGTCTTTCGGCTGATACGATGATATATATATATACAAATACCTATTGCTCGTTTAATATTTTCCGGTTATCATGTACGTGTGTTTTTTAAAATTTTCGTATAGGATTTTTTTACGCCCTCAGAAACACGCTGGTAAAATTATTTGGAATCCTCTCGGAGCACCGTGTATGTCTACCGCGCAGACTCTGACCCAGTTACCTACTACCTACTTAATTAATCCTTGCCCGGCGAAACTAGAACAAAAACCGTGACGCATTTTCCTTACACGGGAATTTCCCAGTCACAATGGGCCCTCTGAGGGCCTACCGCGAAAGGCATTCGAAGTTTTCCCTCTCTGTCAGACTTGCGAGTTCGTACGTAAGTGTAAGTGTTTAAACAGCATCTCACCAATACAGCTTGCAAACTCCAGACTCGCAACAACATCGTCCAGAAATTGAGCGGAACCTCCTGGGGAGCTAGCGCCGAAGTGCTGCGTACGTCTTCACTATCCCTGGTGTATTCCACGGCCGAATACTACGCACCAGCCTGGCTAGGCAGTGCCCACACCGCTAAGGTTGATGTGGAACTGAACAAGGCGATGCGCATCATCTCAGGAACACTTATCTACTCCTTGCCACTGGCCACCAGTACTTTGTCGGATACCCCCGCCTGACTTGAGAAGGAAAGACTCCCTCCTACGAGAAGTGACCAAGATCCAGGAAAATCCTAGCCTCCCAATTCATTTGGAGTTTATAAATCCTACATACACCGCCTAAAGTCCAGGAACGCTTCCTATAGCATCGCCAGAAACCTGCTCGACAATAATTTCAACCTGAAGCAGGAATGGTCGAAGTTATGGGATGCGGAAATGGCGGGCAAGGTAGGCTCCGGGATCATTCCAGGTTCCACAATAGAAGGGTCAGATCTTCCAAGACGACATTGGTGCAATATCAATCGGCTACGTACTGGCCACGGCCGTTGCGCTCAATACAAACAGCGTTGCGGGTGGGTAGAGTCACCAGCCTGCCCCTGCGGTGCCGATGTACAGACCATCCAGCACATCATCGAGGACTGCCCCATAACGCGCTACGCCGCCGGTGGCCCTCCAGAAGACCTGATCGTCCTTAGCGACGAAGCCATCAAATGTGGCTGATAAGCCTTAATATTAATTTATAATTGATTATGTATATTTGCTACTGTTTCGTCCTGTTTGCCATACGATTAAATAAAGTGCAACAGAGAGGGAAAACTTCGAATGCCGTTGGCGGTAGACCCCGGTTAGAAGTTTTATATTTTTTAATTGTCATAGACAAAACGATTACTTTTGCAAGAGATCGAAGTGACGTTTTAAAAATGTCTCAAATAGTATTAACTGAAGAAATTAAAATATTTTCGAAATAATATTCAAAACGAACTACATTGCGTTTAGATTTTAATCCCGTTTAATCTTTATTACATAAAACATAAACTTGTAATCGATTCTAATGTTTTAAACTTTTATGTAAGTCAATTGAAACTGGCACCGTGAGTCATGCTGTGTACATACTTTTAAAAAAATAGTTAGGCGGGAAGGCGGGAACATGATAGGTTACATACTACTCGCCGTTTTAAAATTATTGAAAATATTATTTGATTTCCTCGCATTTATAGAGAAAAGCCTATATCTGCCTCGGCAGGAATGGCAATTCGTGGATTCGTCTCTATTGTCGGATTCAGCTTCGCTTCTTTCGACAAAATCAACTCATCCACGAATTGCTATTTCCCGGCCTCTGCAGTAATGTACTCTTGGCTGGCAGTAAATATCTGTGAAACATGAATTTGGTTATGTGGGAAGGTGGATGGTTGCGATGATGTTACGGGCAGGGTCAGTGGTCGGTTCTTGGCGAGAGGTAGATGGCTGCGGAGTCAGGCTTAGCTGCTGTTGACGCGATGTAGACGGCTGCAGGGAGGTGGAAGATGTGTTTTGAGTTCAATTTTTTTTTTTTTTTATATTGCTTGTAATTTCACTTTTATTTTCTAATGACTCTTCTATGTATCCTTCAGCAACTCGGTCCGATTTCCACCCCCCCCGTGTCGTTTTACTGTCGTGAGATTGGCTCCAGAGCAAAGAGTAAAGTAAGTCTCCAGAGTCAGCAAGAAGGGTAGCAGACGACCTCCGCTTTTAAATCAGGAGGAGTGCCATCTATTTCCGAATCAGATTCGCTTGATTCGCTATTTATGTTCACGCGGTAAATTAAAACACAATTATCGTAATTGAATGTGAAATCCCGCCAGTCGTTGTTTTTTTTATTAAATAAGTTTGTGTTTAGTTTTGAACATTGTTCTATTTACATTACATGAATGTTTTAGTAAAAAATTTCAATTATTGTTTTTGGAACTCCATGTTAATTTTAGAATGGAAAGTTTTAATCCAACATGATTTATAAACTGAAATTACTAAATACAAATATTAAATCCGACACTACTTATACTTCTACAACATTACAAAGTACTTACAAAACGCAACGTGCATACTTTTTCTGCGTCGCGTTAACCCTTTGAGAGCTAAAGACGGCTGTGGACGCGGACGAAAACTCGTGCCACTGAAGCCACGGACGGCCACATGATAATAAATTTGTCATTTTGATATGACAATATTTATCAGAAGTTTCATTTTATTCATATTTTGTCTGGCTATTGTTTTGTTTTGGCCACAGTTGGGCACCGTTTTGTTTTGCACCCTCGCTGTCAAAAGGTTAAGTGTCACAGACTATAAAATGGCTGTTTTAGATATATATTTGGAGCCTCTCTCCTATAACCATGTAATAATGGCTAAACTTTAATCTGTGTCTGGTACTATGTTTTTTTTTCTAAGCAGATCTAACGACAGAATGACCTACTGCAGTCCAGTAAGTAAATTACGTACCTACTCGTACTTACTACTGGACAGTAAGTAGGAGATTCCAAATTTAAAATTTCGTTTCTTACTGGACATTGTGAATAAGTCTCCGGTAGAGTTCACTTTCTGGATACTTTTTAGGGATGTTATGGCAACATTACATACCATTTTTGAGAAAACGTTTATTTCGATACTCTCAAAATCAACATTTATTGGGTACTTTCCGTTGACATAGAACTATGAAATTTTTGGCATATCGTCTTATACTACAAGTACAAGTACAGGGAAAAAGCTGAAAACAATACATTTGTAATTTTGTACGGAACCCTCGGTGGGCGAGTCCGACTCGCACTTGTCCAGTTTTTTTTTGAAGGGATAGTACTAGTACATGATTGATGGTGCACGCTTTTCCCAAGAAGTAACCAACGTTAAAAGTCATGTCACGTATCCCGTGTAATTCGATTAGATAATTATATTAATTAAGTATGCATTGACAATGCCAATCGGTTTGACATTGCATTGAGGATAATGGCCTATCTTCAACTCTACCGAATAATCCAGGAGGTCGGCTAATCACAAATAGTCACAATAAAATTGAGTGTTGACACTGTTGACCGATGCAGTAAGTCAATCGAGAGAATCTTTCGACATTCTAACCCATACGCAGGTACTTGCCTACTTAGGTTATTGATCCCACTTGTGGCATTTTAGTTACGTAAAGTTTTATTTAGTTAGCATCATAATAGTATGTATTTATTTACGAGTATGTATGTAGGTAATATGTATTTAGGCTAAAGCTATAAGTATAGGGCTAAGCTAAATAATACTAGGTATTCTGTGACTAAAGTAGGTAGGTAGTGATTTCGATTTGACGATGATAAGTGGTAACCAATACAATGAGCTAGCTTACCTATTATTGAAATTTAGTAAAATGCAGAATTTCACATCAATTCGGGCACTTGAGGTTGTTGATATCATGTTATTACCTACCTACTTACCAGATTACCCATCGTTGTGAGGTTTGAAACATATAATATCCAAAGTGAATAAGTTTAACGTTACTCATACAACTTACTTACCTACTTCATTTAAGCATTGCGCCACCAAGCGGCATATCGTGACCTTTCTTTTAAATACGTATTCTTGATTAAATAGGTAACAAAGGTAATGAACATAATATCGGGTGAATATACTATAGATACCTATATGATTATGATGCGAGTACCTATCTAGGTACATAATATTTTTCTCATCCAGTCAGATGACGACAGCGTGGCGTTATTTTAAACCATGTCAAACCAGTTTGATTTTGAATGGCGTGCACGGTGTCCTCGTATGGAACGCAATGCGCAACACCTACTTGATTTTTCCGTCAGTGTTCCTATATTTACTTGTATATTGCAAAACTATAGTGGCCATTACCTATTTAAAAACTTAATTGCGTAGGTACCTAGGTATATTACCTTTATGCTAGCTAATCGAATTCTATACTTTTTTGTGGATTTTATGGCCTGGTTGCTGAGACCTTTAAGCCACGTCTTTATTTTTTCTGGCACCACTTCACTTTGACTTTAATTTTTCACTTTTATAATCCTTCTCATAAAGGCTGCTGAGACGTGATGTAGCTATGCTAATCCTGAACGAAGAACTTGTTACCTATTTGTTTATAATTTTTGTTCGCAGGTTATGAACATTTATTAAGTGTTTGTTTAGAAAATATGTACCTATGTATATTAATTATCATTAGCAAGGGTAGGGGCCAAAGCTGCACGACAAACAGTAAAAATACCTACTTACCTTCTTGTTTTTCTATATAGGTATTAGCTGTAGAATTAGAAACAAACAAGGTAAATCGTAAATTAATATTTCCGTTCTGGAAATTACATTAGGTACGTGCATAACACTGGAATAAGGCGTAAGGTATTATAATAAAATAGGAGGTACTTACCCAGATACATTACCTACTTATCTAATTCTACTTCTATGGTGATTTAATATTACTATTATACGAGTAGGTAAGTAAAGTAAAATCATATTGGCTCTGCAATCAAGATTACTCTGTTAACAAAGTACCTTAGTGATTAGGTACTGCGTACTGCAACATTTTGCAACAGCTAGCTAATTAGTGTTCTGTGGTTAAACCTCAGGTTTTTAAAGTAGAGTAGACACATTAATTTCCATATAGGTAAGTACCTACTTACCTAAAGTCTGGAATAGTTTGTGTAACTGATTAGGTAGGTAGGAGTCACGAACTTTAATTTGGGAACCACTTAAGGTTGACAATCCTGTCAAATTGTATAGGATACAAAGAATATTATTGCGAAAAGGGTCGTCCTAAATTAAAGAACGCGACCGTACCTAACTACCTAGGTACTTAAAAATATTATGGGTGAGAAAACAGGAAACGAAGATTTTTGTTAAAAAAATCTTCGTTTCCTGTAAGCGTTGATCGCTAGATCAAGCAGGTAAAACAGCATGAAATAATAGATTTAAATTGTAGTCGGTCGTGATCTGGACGCAAATTGCCACGAATGGCAGCGTGCGCCAGTCCGACTGGCCGTCACCTTGAGTTGCTGACCCGCTGTGACGTCACACGGCCATCATACATTATTAAAATAGAGGGCGAAGTGTTTTTTTCTGCCATATCATCTTTAGTAAATACATGTCTGAAAGTGGACCCTCTTATTTGTTGTTTAAAAACTTCACTATTAAACAATACGACTCGTTTCTGTAGATGCTTTACTTTGGCTTGACTTTCTGGTGATGGTGATCATCGCAAATTCAATGCCAAATAAATCCTTCCTCTTCCAAGTACTTGGGTAATTACAAATGCAAAAGCGGTATGTCTGTTTCGAACTTGTTGACTATTATCTTTTTAAATGTCTACAGTGGCGCGGACATTTTCCTCAAGCACACCAGCACAGCTAGCACGATAGGTTTTATTGTCACTTTTTTACTGCGAAAATGTAACTGAAACTGAAACGTCACTTAAAACGTGACGATAAAATCTATGGTGCTAAGACCTAAGAGGCTCTAGCATAATAGGTTTTATCGTCACGTTGTACGGAGAAAAAGTACTCAGACGTCACGTAAAACATAACGATAAAACGTATCGTGTTAGCTGGGCAGGACAAGGTGCTCAATTTTTAGGGTTCCGTAGTCAACAAGGAACCCTTATAGTTTCGCCATGTCCGTCCATCTGTCTGTCTGTCTGTCTGTCCGTCTTCGGCTTAGCTCAGTAACCCTTACAACTAGAAAACTTCCAATCACGCCGACAAAACAGTAGAATAAAATCCAAAAAAAAAATTTTTTTTAGGGGACCTCCCCTACATGTAAATCGGTGGTGTATTTTTTTTTCTCGTTAAACCTATAGTGTGGGGTATCGTTGGATAGCTTGTTCAAAAATATTACGGGTTTACTAAAACATTGGGATTTAAAGCCCTAATTTTTGTTAGAGTCATGTGTCGTCGTCCCCCCCCCCCCTGCCGGCTAAATGGCTACTACTGGGGACATGAAAAAAATCGTGGCAGTAGTACATATAATGAATTTAAAAGGAAAACTATCACAGTTAAGTAGACATAACTAGTTAACTGGTAAGAAATGCACTTAATTACGGTTCAAAAAAAATCCTCCCAATTGAAATTTGGTCAGATGACAGTTTATATGCTACTATAAATATATCAACACGTCAGCTGGTTTTATCGCGGTGGAAAACTCGTCAGAAAGTTTATGATGAGATTAATTCCGACTAGTGTTAAGTTTGGCAAACGAGTTTGCAATTCGAAGCCTTTTGTACTAAATTAGCTACCCTGTAAATAAATTAAGATCGGTATTTTTTCTGATAAAATTGCATTGAATTGGTATGTAAGTTAAAGGCGACCGCAATCTCGCGTGTTGAGCTCGCAGACCTCGCAGTACAGCCGCCGCCTGCCTCGCCGGCCGCGGCGCCGTTCAACGATCGCGGCACGTGGACCGATACCGATACGTTCGCATCGCAATATCTATACTACAATACACTTTCAATTGTATATCTACGACTCAGAAATGTCAGAATAGCCTCAAAAGATTCGCCGCATGTAGACAGACGTGTTGTTGGGTTGGGAACTTGGGAATAGGAGGTAGCCCCTGCCGTTTCCATCCGGTTGTGTTACGTCATTTCGCTGTCGTGTCACTCACGTCCGCAGAGCGGCGCAGAGATAACCAAACGACAGGCGTTCTCGCTCGCTCTTACTCAGTCATTGGACGTAGATTTCAAGTAATTTCAACATCTTTGTCAGTGTACTTTTGGAAGTGGCGGTAAAAAGACGTGTAACAACAGGACTAACGAAAAGTCCTTGCGTTAAGTTATTAAATAACCGCAGAACAGTGACCTTGTGTCTTCGCATCGAGTGATTACAGCCACATAAACCGCTTCGTGCGAACTCACATAACCTACAAAATGTCGGAAAATTCGCAGGACGTTTTAAAGGATGCTGCCGCGGCGGCAGCGCTTGCTGGCGGATCACTGTTTAGCACATTTGACATTATAATGTTAGTTATATTATTGGGAGCTGCAGTCTGGTGGTTATATAGCTCCAGAAAGGACAACAAGAAAGATGAAATACTTCTCAGCAAATATTCCATACAGTAAGTAAACTTGTTGCGTTGTTTACCTAAAAGTAAAACTCTTGCTAGAAAGTTTAATACCTGTGTAGGTAGGTATAATCATTTTTTGCTTAAATAATTAATTTGCAAGTAATAAACATCACATTGCGCATAAATCAGAGCTAAATTGCCTACTCTACTCGTACTATGCAAAGGTGATAATGATAAGAAAGAATTTAAGTCCACAAGTGTTCATTGTTTGAGTGATTCATTATCATTCATAACTAGTTATATGTTAAAGTCAATTGATAGTATGTCATATGTATTCGTGCATTTTAGTTTGCATCGAACTAAGCCTGGTACGGTCGGACTACGTTAGTATTTTAGTAGAGTTGCATGTAAGAGTAACTAAACATTAGTTACTAAAATCTATCATCTGACACAAAAGTTTACGCACTGCGATGGAGTACCTACAAGTTAGTAGGTATTTCAAAATGAGGAGGGTACCTAAGTACCTATATTATGATGTAAAAAAAACCTGGGTACGTTATTTTATAATTCGAAATGGATTCAGAGAAGAAACACTTGGAGGTTGTAATTCTCCTCACAGGGATTTACCATTGGGAGATCCTAAAGAATACTTAGGATCATTCTAAAGACTCATGCCCTAAATATTTTGCAACAACTAAACTAATGAACTCTACTTAATCGAGAGGTTCGCTTATTTTTTTAAAAGAGTGGAGAGGCCCTAGTCGCCAGAAAAATAGAGTAACATAGATCCACTTGACTAAAGGATTTACTAAATTACTCGACGAACTTTCTGGTGT
This sequence comes from Epinotia nisella, assembly GCA_932294315.1. Taxonomy (NCBI): domain Eukaryota; kingdom Metazoa; phylum Arthropoda; class Insecta; order Lepidoptera; family Tortricidae; genus Epinotia; species Epinotia nisella. The sequence continues at coordinate 11,168,328 of OW028679.1, read as the reverse complement.
TCAGAGGGGCTACCGCGAAACGAACTTCGTTTGTGTATCTCCGTCTCTGTCGCACTTGCTAGTTCGAGCGACAGTGATGGACGAACGAAATTCGTTTTCGTTTCACGGTAGCACCTCAGACACGGTTAGTTACTGAAATACTCGCTACTCAACTAATTTACTAACGTAGTCCGAACTATGCTTAATTTAACTTAAGAGCCTGTTTACACGATAAGTTCATTCATTTTATTTTTACTAGTATGGAAAAATCATAATTTTAGTAATTACATAGGGACATAATCCTGTAAAATATCAATCATCAAATAATAACTTAATAACATCCTGAAAAATCGGCAAAAATATTTAATTTTTTCTTGCTCTATGATATGTCAGTGAAGATAAATCGCACATAAATACCTAAGAGACGAATGGTTAATTGATATTTATATAATTGCTTCTGCCTAGAAAGTTTGTATTATTCTTGAATTAATCGTCTTTAGAATACCGTTTTTAAATGAAATTAACAAAATACATTATTTTATAATGAATGATTTAAAAAACCGGAACGTTACTGGACTGGATGTCCGAAAGTCAAGGTCAAGCCGAAAACGGCTTACACAATAAGGGCTCTTAAAGTCGAGTACCGAGTAAGGTACGAGAATTTAAGAGCTAATTGTGTAACTGTTGTATACAATACTTTTTATATGAGTCAACAGAAATAATTAAACAGACTTGGTATCTAATGAAAAATATCTAAGCCCTGCTGAAACGAAGTGCAAGTCAGAGGTGCGACGGCTCGTTGATGTCTTTTGTATTGGAATCAAAGCGACGTCCTATTGGTCAAATTCATTATAGATCAGTAAAGGCGCCAAGTTATTGGTCGAATTTATTTTAGTTGTCTAAAGCGTCTTATAATTATTATAGTTGAGTTGGGAGCTCCATAGAAAAAAAGTATGTGGTTTAAGGTTAGTGTACGAAGTCTTAATTCAAACATTAAAGTCGACGAGTATAAAAAAAATAACACGAAGACGTGAACATATTTAAAAAAATACAGGCATCATAACATAACCTTGGCATCATTGACTTGTAGCAAACTTGAATAAACATTGTGCCATCTAATCGTAACAAAATGGTACGCGATTAATAATGGAAATTGATATTGATAACCTGAAGGTTAACCTTGACGTCTACTAGGCTAGGCATCTGCCGAAAGGTGTATTTTGATAGTAATGAGTAATTTAGTACAAAAGAGATGACGTTCTAATTGTATGTTACTAATGTACCTACCTACCTAGGAGAAATGTAAAGAATCATTTGCTAAAAGTCAGACAGAATTGAAACTTATGTCAGTAATGACCGTTGCACCGTAACGTAACAGTAGAGATTGAGAGGTATCAAGCAGAACAAAGCGAAGTGGGTGGGTATCAAGTACTTAAACATTGTTTATCAAAGTATTGTGACTACTAAAATGACGGTCAATTCGGACAATGCGATTATAATTAGTCAATTACGTATCACGATTCACGCGCTGCGCACATGCTTGCCTACCTGTTCAAAATGTATCGTCGGCTACGTTTTTATACCGGTATTACGACCGGTATCCGTATCTTTCTAACTATTGATGGGTATTGGGTAAAAACCCACAGTAAATACCGGGTATTTACCTGGTTTTTACCCAATCTACCCGTATTTACCCATTTCTTTCCAAATTGGTGGTGGGTATAAACTACTTATTTAGATTGGAGTTTTTCAAAAAGTAATATTTTGGTGCTGATTTTTTTCATGAAATGTTCAAAGCCTTTTTAACAACTTTTGTCATTTAAAAATATCCATTAAAACGCATAGTTCACGAGATAATAAATATTTTGTTATTCAAAAGAAATGCTAGGTAATAGTTTATTAACTTAAATTAAGAAATCAAATCAATCAAACAATCAATCTTAACTCAGCTGAGACTCAAACGGCGAAAGTATGGAGCCATCGACAGTGGCTTCATATTTGAGCCGTTCGGCTTCGGACCGTGGCGTGGCGTGGGGACCAGGCGCGCACTGAATCTTCAATGGATTGTATTGTACATGTACAAACGCTTGGTCGAGGTTTCGCGTGACCAGAAGGCTGGCTTTTACCTCGCCCAGAGGATCAGCATTGCCATACAACGTGACAATGCTGCCAGCCTTCTGGGTACACTACGGCCTGGCAGCGATCTGGGGCAAATTTTTTATCTTTCTTTTTAGTTTGGTACATCTGTTTTTTCTTTTCTTAATTTAAGTTAATAAATTATTCAAAATAACACGTACTTCTTAGTTCACGAGATGATACATATTTTGTTATCCTCACGCATCACTTAAAAATCAAGGAATAGAGGATAACCATATAAGAATAATAAAAAATGTCTACAAGCATAGTACAGCATGTATCCAACTGGAAAGAAGAGGGAGTACGCCAAAGCGACCCGCTATGACCAAAGCTCTTCTTAGCTATGTTAGAACAAATATTCAAAACACTGAACTGGAAGGATTACGGTTTAAACATTGACGGCTGTACTCTGACAAACTTAAGGTTTGCAGATGACATTGTGCTTTTTGCTAAAAACCACCAAGACCTGAGCAACATGATGAACTAGCAAAAGAAAGCGAAAAAATGGGTCTCAGGATGAACCGGGTTAAAACAAAAGCTCTCACAAATGACGTACAGGAAAGAATTTGGGTAGGTAGAACAAAACTAAATTGTGTACGAGGGGCGTCTTGAGCCTGAGGCATAAAATGAAAGAAACGTTGAAATTAAAAGTATAGTATGAATTCAGTAACACTGGGAATTTAACGGTATTATTATATACAGGCAAGAAAAGGTCACCATGTCTGCCAAATTCGGGTATTTCGGTATTTTTCAATTCCGCTCATAAAACTGAATAGGTAATTATCCCCTACAGTAAAATTCGGAGAGTTGATTCATATTCTGCAGTATCATCTTCTTGTACGCTATTTTATAAGTGTAAGTCCGCTTTATTTAAAAAGGACATAAGCGCCGTAATGTTAATCCCCGCTCATGGCAACCTCTGGTGACGGTATCTGGGAAAATATAAAAAAAAAACAAAAAAACATGTTCAGTCATGTTGTGTTTGTATAAAATTATAAGGAGCAAAAGTAGGTATGTGGCAGGTAGCAAAAAATGCTAGAAATGAGTAAGAAATGGACAAAATAAACTTTACACGGATATAAAACGTAATAAACATCCTCGAACAATGACCTCCACAAATTCGCTAGGGCGCTCAATAAAGAGCCGTGACTATAAAGTTGGGACATTCATTAGAATTAGGCAATGGCAATTCTAATGAAATTTTCTATTATATCGTCACCGATGTAATTTATGCATGCCAATATGAACCGATTATAAGAAAACTAGCTTTTACCCGCGGCTTCGCCCGCGTACTAAAAGTAAATTTAACCGTCTACAAAAAATGTGTATCTCAGTTTGACTCGTATGTTCCAATTGAATTGCAATTTGGCACAAATACTTTCAAGACTTTTCATGTCCACAATGTTAAATTTCAAAATCGATGCCATTTTCATAATTAACGTCCCAAAAAACTAAAAACGACACCCATATTGATATTAAGACATTTCAACCCCATAGCACCCCAACAGGAGAGATGGTATTTCACGTCCGCCACGTTAGATTTTAAAATCGTTGTTTTCGTAATCAGCGACCAGCGACCCGATAAACCATAGAAACAATACCCATGTTGATTTTCAGAAATTGTCACCTCATCACATTTTCCCCTTTTAGGGGTTGAATTCTCAAAAAACCTGAAACATATAATTACTCATTTATCGCTGGGAATACTCCTGTGAAGTTTCGAATTAAATACTCTTACTCAATTTACTTCCCCATACAAACTTTGGACCCCCATTTCACCCACTTAGGGGGTGAATTTTGAAAAATCCTTTCTTAGTGCACCCCTAGACCTTATAAAGAACCTACGTGCCACATTTGGAATCTCTAGATCCAGCGGTTTGTTCTGTGCGGTGATATGTCAGTCAGTCAGTCAGCCAGTTTCTTCTTTTATTTAATTATCGGCTCTACATAGACTCTACATATCGACTCTAGATAACGACCCTACATATCAACTTACAAAAACTAGGAGACTCAAATGGTAGTGGTCAGGCCACACTATTAGAGGATAAGTGAAATAAAAAGACAACACATTGGTACCCAAGAGGCTGCAAAAGAAAGAAAGGAAGGCAGCTCAAAAGATGGGACGACGACATTACGCCTTTTGCTGGTGTCACTTGGAAGAGCAGGGTTGCCAGAGACAGACACGAATGGAGAAGGCTGGAGGAGGCCTTTGCCGACCGGCAAGCAGACACCCAAAATAAATAACGAAAACGAATGACTAAATAAGAAATACAACATTTGGATGTCACGAAGGAAGGCTATATAAATATATATATATATATATATATATATATATATATATATATATATATAACATATAATACGCCCACACTGCGGACCGACGAAAAGATAGTGGAACTTGAGGAAGAATTGAGCAAGTTGCGTTGGGATGTCATAGGGTTATCTGCCCTGCTAGCATAACTTGACTATCTACTCTACTCGCGCGCGTGATAGACTATCTGTCACTTTTTGTCAGCATTAATCAGAAAGTGACGGACAGTCTATCTCGCGCGCGAGTAGAGTTGAGAGTCAAGTTATGCTAGCAGGTCTGAAGTCCGAAGAGAGGGGGAGGACACGATAAGCCTTAAATCTGGCAACTTGCTCTATTTCCGGGAGGGCGACCAACAGTCCCAGGGAGGTGTCGGGTTCATCGTCCACAAGTCCCTCGTGAACAACGTGGTGAAGATCGAGAGTGTGTCAACTAGGGTGGCGTACCTTATACTCAGAGTAACCGAGAGATACTCTGAATCGCGCAGGTCTTGGTGAAGGAAAACGCGCTTCATAAATTTAATTAAACTGTATTTCCACTTTCCTAAATCTAGCTGTTACAAGGATGCGCTGCGTGGGGTGGCTAACGTACAACTGGATTTTATTATTTTTCTACCTACATATATCTTATTTATTACTCATATATATATGCATATGTGTATTTGTGTATGTACGGTATCGTACAACTCGTTGAAGGTCATGCAGGTTTACGCGCCGACCTCGACACATTCCGACGACGAGGTGGAGGCTATGTATGAAGATATATCTAAGGCCATGCATAGTTCCAAAACCTACTTCACCGTTGTCATGGGGGACTTCAACGCTAAACTGGGCAAGAGAGATGGCGAAGAGCTGATAGTGGGGCAGTTTGGAGCTGGAAGTCGGAACCACCGGGGCCAACTACTGGCTGGTTTCTTGGAAAAGGAGGGACTCTACATGATGAATTCCTTCTTCAAGAAACGCGAGCACAGAAAGTGGACCTGGATGAGTCCCGATGGTGTGACTAAAAATGAGATTGACTTCATCATGTCGACATTCAATGATGTCTCTGTGATCAATACGTTCAAAACCGGGAGTGATCACCGCCTGGTAAGAGGCATATTGAATATATGTGTCAAGCGAGAGCGCTCTCGGCTGATGAAGTCTACGCTCCGTCCAGCATCCACCCAAATCCAAACCCCCGAGAGCTTTCAGCTGGAACTCCAAACCCGTTTTGGTTGCCTAGGTGGCGATGTGGACGAACTAAACGACGGGTTTGTGGAAGCTGTCCGTGCCACTGGGTCTAAGTTCTTCAAGCCCCAGAGGGCCAACAGAACTAAAAGGCTCTCTAGCTCCACTCAGAAGCTCATAAAGGAAAGGAGTGAAATGATTCTGCAGTATTCAGCCGATGCGACTTCATACCGGCAGCTCAATAAACAGATCTCCAAGTCCCTTACCCGCGATCTGCGCCAATTTAATACGAACCGTATTGAAGAGGCCATCGAGCGAAATAAGGGCTCTAAAGTATTCTCACGAGATCTGTCTGTTGGGCAGAGCCAGCTCGCAAAGTTGAAAACTGAAGATGGGAGAGTCGTTTCCTCCAAACCTGAGCTTTTGAGTGAGATAGAGCGTTTTTACGGACAGCTATACACGTCAACTCGCAGACCCGAAGTTGGTCTAGCGGAAGACCCTAGAGCTAGACTAACCCGACACTATACCGACGACATCCCGGACATCAGCCTGTACGAGATTAGAATGGCTCTGAAACAGCTTAAGAACAGCAAGGCACCTGGGGAAGACGGAATTACAGCCAAACTCCTGAAGGCGGGTGGAAAACCGACCCTTACGGCCCTTCAGAAGTTGTTCGACACCGTCCTACTCGAAGGGAGAACGCCAAAGGCGTGGAACAGAGGTGAGATGGTGCTGTTCTTCAAAAAGGGTGACAACACCCTGCTGAAGAACTACCGACCCATCTCACTTCTGAGCCATGTCTATAAGCTGTTTTCAAGAGTCATTACGAATCGTCTCGCACGCAGGCTTGATGACTTTCAGCCTCCCGAACAAGCCGGTTTCCGAAGAGGTTTTAGTACCGTAGACCACATTCATACGCTCCGTCAGGCTATACAGAAGACTGAGGAGTATAACCTGCCTCTCTGTTTAGCGTTCTTGGACTACGAGAAAGCCTTCGATTCGATCGAAACCTGGGCTGTACTACAGTCTCTCCAGCGGTGCCAAGTAGACTGCCGCTATATGGAAGTACATAAGTGTTTGTACGAAAACGCTACTATGTCAGTCCGACTCCAAGATCGGAGCTCGAAGCCTATTCCACTGCTGCGGGGTGTCAGGCAAGGGGATGTTATTTCCCCAAAACTGTTCACCGCTGCACTGGAGGACGTTTTCAAGACTGGACTGGAGAAGACTAGGCATCAACATCAACGGCGAATACAGCACTTACCTTCGGTTTGCTGATGATATAGTAGTCTTGGCTGAGACCATGGAGGACTTGAATACTATGCTCGATGACCTCCGAGCGAGTTGGTCTAAAGATAAACATGGATAAGACGAAGATCATGTCAAACGTCCACGTAGTACCAACTCCCATTTCAATCGGACACTTTACGCTCGAAGTTGTAGACGAGTAGGTATATATGCCTAGGACAGACTGTCCAGTTAGGTAGGTCCAACTTCGAGAAAGAGGTCAATCGACGAATCCGACTTGGCTGGGCAGCATTCGGGAAGCTACGGCACATCTTTTCGTACAATTTTCCGCAGTGTCTCAAAACGAGAGTCTTTGACCAGTGTGTGTTGCCAGTGATGACGTATGACACGGAAACGTGGTCGCTTACTATGGGCCTCATAAGAAGGCTCAAAGTCACCCAAAAGGCAATGGAGACGGCTATGAGGCAGTATCTCAGCGTGATCGCATCAGAAATTAGGCTATCCGCAGCAGAACCAAGGTAACCGATATAGCCCTCCGAATTGCTAAACTTAAGTGGCAGTGGGCGGGGCATATTGCACGTAGAACCGATGGCCATTGGGGCGGACAGGTTCTCGAATGGCGACCACGTACCGGAAGCCGCAGCATGGGTAGGCCCCTAACAACGTGGACTGATGACCTGGTAGGTCGCTGGAGTCCGCTGGATACGGGTGGCACAGGACCGGTCATTGTGGCACTCTTTGGGGGGAGGCCTGTGTCCAGCAGTGGACGTCTTTCGGCTGATATGATGATGATGATGATGATATATATAATAGTTTGAGGAGATTTACCGGGTGCATTGGGTAAATACCCGGTATTTACCTACCCCTACCCCTACCCATCTCATTTATAACCTAACGAGTAAGCTCAGGTTAATAACGGTGATACAATATTAGGTAGGTTCTATTTATATCTATCTATTCTACCCGAACAGTTAAATTATGCAGTAAATAAATCTACAGTCTTACATAATGAATGTAGTGTCATCCGCAAACAAATGGTTAGCAGTTTATCGGTAATCAATGGGCGTCAAGTCAAGATTTAATTAAAATCGTCTTTATTGTCAACCGACGTAGTGCTGGCTGCGTACCGTTTTCTGAAAACGACATGTAAATTTTAATACAATTTACACCTCATTAATAGCTATAAATGTAAATAGGTATGAGACAATCAGTAGCTGAATATATATTTATCAATTTACTCCAGTCAATTACGAAATCGTATTAAGTAGAAGTGAGATGTTACAACTGATAGAAAACAGTTGGGTTCTAAAAATCGCTCAAAAATATCTTGATACCAATACTGTCTTGCCATTAAACTTAAGTCGGGCAAGATATTTTTGAACTCTTTAGTGGTAAGGAAATATGTGTAACCGACTGTACCTATTTGAACTTTTAATTTTTTTAATTTCAAATGTATTTATCACGATCGTTAGGTTAGGAAGAATATCATGCACCGTGTGTTTTTAGGATTTTTATTACTTAAGCATATTGCCACGTGAACTCGAAGCATGCGAAGGGCTTTTTCTGAGCGTTTCTTTTTTTGCCACTAGCACATTTTGCAGTCCCACGACTTTGCATTTAAATCCTTAGTGATATCAGTTAAATTGAAAAAGTGGCTATACTATATAATAATTAACGAGCCAGCTCACAACATTGTAAGAGAATCGGTCGAGAAATGCGACCTATAGAGGAGAACAGACAGTGACCGGCGATAGAGCGATAGTACTATAAAGTACGGAAATGTATGAGGGAACGTTCGAGCGCAGCGTCAGCAGTCGCTGCGACAGTGATGCTGCGCTTGAACGTTCCCTCATACATTTCCGTACTGCACGGCTATCACAAGACGGCGCGCGAGCTCTCTCGATTTTTCTCGCACTATACCTCTCTTTCTAAGTTTTCTAACAAGAAAGAGACGGATAGTGCGAGAAAAATCGAGATCGCCGTCTTGTGATAGCCGTGCTGGGCTGTTATTCGCTACGCGCTCATGCGCCTCAAACCATGCGTCACCTAACGAAACTAGACCTCTACCTACGCTTAGCTAGTGTCAAGATATAATTGTGGGTGAGCGTTGAGGTGAGCTTAAAACAGCGTCACCTAACGAAACTAGACCTCTATCTACGCCCTACGCTTAGCTACTACGCACCGCAGTGTCAAGATATCTTTGTGGGTGAACGTTGAGGTGAGCTTAAAACAAGTTACAGAATAGGGGGGCAGTATAAGTAGTACTGTCGCTCTATCGCCGCGTCACTGTCGCTGCGTTAGTGACGCCGCGCCGGAGCCGCGCTGGTCGGAAGTCCACCTTAAGATGTATGTTTTATACAAAAGAGAACGTGTTTTAAACTATTCGCGCCACGCCACGCCACGCGCGTGCGTCGGGGGTTAAAAATAGGTTTGAGGAACGTTTATGAAAAGGGCCATAGGTAATATTGTTGATCGTTTATTCTGAACATATATACGTATAAAAAAATAGACGTCTGTCCAGTACTGCAATTAATTTGAAAATACTATTTTAGGCACTGCAGAGGGCCTACCACGAAACGATTTTCGTTTGAGTTCGTGTATCTCCGTCTCTGTCGCTCGAACTAGCAAGTGCGATAGAGATGGAGATACACGAACGAAAACGAAAATCGTTTCGCGGTAGGCCCTCTGGTGTGGAATGTCGCTTTATAAATGTGTAGCAGTACACTCAAACAATTTCAACCATTGTCGTTTTACAGACCAGCCGGTACGATACAAATTACGGAAAATTCTTTCATAAAGAAACTGCAAACGTCTGGAAGGAGTTTAGTGGTATTCTATGGATCTCAAACTGGCACCGGCGAAGAGTTCGCCGGACGCCTCGCCAAAGAGGGCATCCGATATAAGATGAAGGGAATGGTCGCTGACCCCGAAGAGTGTGATATGGTAAGTTATTGCATTAGATAGCTGTAAATCTATGCATCTAAATGAAGTATGGGCAGGGATATTCGCAACGCGCTAATGCGTCTCACCTCACCCGTACCGCCTAACGAAACTAGACCTCTACCTACGCTTAGTTACTACGAATCGCGGCGTCAAGATATATTTGTGGGTGAACGTTGAGGTGCGCTTAAAACGTTACAGAATAGCGGGACAGATAATAACAAGTGGTAAAGTGAATTACCTATATTCCAAAGGGCATGGATAGCCTTTTCTACTCACACTGCACGGCTATCACAAGACGGCGCGCGAGCTCTCTCGATTTTTCTCGCACTATCCGTCTCTCTCTTATTAGAAAACTTAGAAAGAGAGTTATAAGTAGTGCGAGAAAAATCGAGAGAGCTCGCGCGCCGTCTTGTGATAGCCGTGCAGATGTGCTTCTGATTCATTTGCAGGCATAAGGGCTACTCCCATTTGTTAGCTGAGATATCGTAACCGCACGGACCTGTAAGATGGTGCGAAAGGGATCTAAAATATCTGAACAACTTCATATCTCTATCTCGCTCCATCTTGTAGCTTACTAACTACGACTTTTGCCACTAGTAACAACTGTAGATAATACTTAAACTAGGTACTTAATTCTCTTGGTATTTTTCTTGCGTTATTTGTATATGATACCTAATTAACCTAATATTTATGGGCGAATACTTATTAAATAGTATAATGAAAATTATTTTTTTGCGTTTTTAGGAAGAATTAACTAAGCTCAAAGAAATACCAAATTCTATGGCCGTGTTCTGTATGGCCACATACGGCGAAGGAGACCCGACTGACAATGCTATGGAGTTTTACGAGTGGTTGAAGAATGGAGACCCTGACTTAACTGGATTAAATTATGCCGTAAGTTCTGCCTATACCTAAATACAATAATATTTCTTGAAATAATACTATAGTATACGTATATTTTTTAATACAAGTAAGTAGTGTAGTTTGGTGCAAATTGTCTATAACCCTGTTGTCAAGGCTATACTTGACATTGTAATTGCTTGCCTTAGATTGCTCACAATTGTTATATTGAACTTGTAAATCTTTATGTTTTAGACTTTACCCCTCATAGGTATAATTACCTTGAGATTTAAAACAGGGTATAGGCTCAAATGCTTAGCGCGGATCCGTGCCTAAGAATACGATGGGTTAATGAAAATCAAAAATTGGCGAAACTATTTTAGGCTTTCCCGTTTGTTTTGTGCTATGATGTTGATGTCATCGATCTCATAAATCCTACATACTCGTAACGTAAGGCTGTTTAATTCCAAGCCAATTGACATTGTGGACGACAATTTAACTTGAAAAACGGCCAAGAGCGTGTCGGGCCACGCTCAGTGTAGGGTTCCGCAGTTTTTCGTCCATCACAATAAGTGTCCCCACTTAAGCGTTAAAAAATCTTAACAGCGCCATGTACAATGTGAGCGTTCCGCGTACAGCAACATCTATCGGCAAATTAAGTAAACTATTGCGCGCGAGCTTAAAGTATGGAAGATGATTTTTATGGGATAATTCTTTATTGCGTGAACCGATTTTTATTTACTTTATTTGAATGCACGTCATTTCATTGCGATTTTGTAGAAATTACAGGTACAATAAACACCTGCTGTTACGGTTAAATTACAAACTTAGTTCAGAAATTATTTTGTAATTTTTTTCAAAAACTATTCAACTTATCAAGTTCAAAATAATTTTTCTAGAAAGTTTTTATAAAGTTCTACTTTTGAGACTATTTTCATATTTTTAAAAATTATGGTTCAAAAGTTAGAGGGGGGGGGGGGGGCACTTTTTTTTTACTTCTGGAGCGATAATCTCCGAAAATATTAACATTATCAAAATATTATTTTAGCAAACCCCTATTCATTTTTAAATACCTATCCAACAATATATTACACGTTAGGGTTGAAATGAAAAAAAAACACTCCCCACGTTACGTATAGGGGAGGTACCCTAATAAAATAAAATAAATCACTTTTTATTTTACCACTTTGTCGCCGTGATTGATATACATATTAGTACCAAGTTTCAGCTCTCTAGTGCTAACGGTTACTGAGATTATCCGCGGACGGACGGACAGACAAAGCGAAACTAGTTTAGTTTTTAGGGTTCCTAGTCGACTACGGAACCCTAAAAACGTTGGACTGTTCCATTTCCCTTATGTAAAATACCCCATTCGCAAAACGTCCCTTTCTCAAAAGGTCCCACCCCGTTCGCAAAACGTCCCTTCTGAGAAAGACCCTTTCGATGAAAGTCCCTAGTGCATAACGACCCTTTCGCAAAACGTCCCGTCTGCGCAATGACCCATTCGCAAAATGTCCTGTCTGGAAAAAAATTGTTTATGTAGAGACTAGGGAGTCTTCTCAAGGTATAAGAGATGGCCAATAATATAAATCATTTTGCGAACGGGTCATTTTGCGAAAGGGACGTGTTGCGAACGGGTCATTTTGCGAAGAGGACGTTTTGCGAACGGGACTTTATTTATGTGAAGGGAAGTTTTGCGAACGGGACCTTTTGCAGAAGGGTCGTAAGCCTAAGGGGCATTTCGCGAAAGGGACAAAGGTACATTCTGGGAGTGGGACGTTATGCGCCCTAACCGTATATTTGGAAATCAAGAAAAACTCAATGCAAGCGCGAGTTGCATCGACAACACTACAAGCCAAGCCGTTAAATGATAATTTTAAAATGTGGTGTTGTCATCTCATAGATAAGTGTGGAAGTAATGGGCGTAACTTACGATTGTAGCATATGAGATGGACACTATGAACAGTTATATATTATTTATTTGAGCCGAGTTACAAACGCGAACGGCAATTTCCCTATTACCAGTTTCACAGTCAACTATTGGATGTAAGGGCATTTTCACTACACGAAAATGGAAACTCATATTTGATCTATCTGAATCACTGTCACTCTAGTATTGTAAGTGCTAAGTATCGTTATTTTGTGTGACCAGGCTATTCGCACGTGCTGTGTCTGGGTTATTTCTAAACGCAAACGAACGAGATTGCTCGCGCTGTGAAATCCTAGTATCAGTCAGTGGTTTACGAACGTTCACTTAAAATATGACAACTGACATAATGACATTAGCTGTCTAACTGTCACAGTCACTTGGCTGTCAGTGTCAGTTCACCAACGTCTGGTCTGGTGCTGTTTGACGATTGTATCGATTATAACTTTAATTTAAACACATTGAAATATGAATTAAATTTAATTAAGTAAAACATACAAACTTCATGTAAAATAGTGAGAGTTTAAACATCCGTTTCTATGTGTTGTATCCTTAATACAGTGATAACCTATATCATGAGTATTGTAGTGCGGACTTTACCCTTTTTTTTTAGAAAAATAATATGTAAGAGATGGAATGTATCTCCATGGCGTAAATTACAATACATGGTATTCCATTTGCTAAGTTTATACATGTAAAACCTCTTAACCTCTTATTACGTCAACGTAAAAAAATATACAATTTGTTTCTACGTAAATGCTTATTTATTTGTGTTTTATGTTAAGCCAGGCATTTTACTAAATATTGTTTGGATAAAATAGTGTAGTTTCTGAGTGCTTTCTAGGCAATACTTTAGTTTTGAATGAATATTCTAGTTTTTTATTTTTATTTGAGTAAAGCTCTCATTATTAGATTACAACCTTTAGGTGCTTCTTTACATAAACTTCTTACACGTATGGGATAAAAGATTAATTTTAGAATTTTGACCAATCTAAAGGAAACTTAACAGACACAGCTGCGAGTCTGTTCTATGGATGTATAATTATTTGTATATTGAAGCCATGGGTTAATATGTGGTCTCTGTCCATCTCAAAGGTCCATTCCATAAACTGGTGAAAGAATTTTTGAAATCCAATGAGTTTTTATTAATTTTTTATGTTTGTTTAACTGAAAAAATAATAAATAATCCAATGAGTAGTTTATTTCACTGACATTATCTGTTATTATTAGTATAAATAAAGATAACTTCTGGTATAAATTGAGCAGTGGATGTATGTTACTGTGTGTGTAGTTGCAACTATTGTATTACATTATAATCTTAATATTTTGAATGTATTCCTTTGTTTATCTAATTGAATTATATATTTTTTTGTTTTAGGTGTTTGGTCTGGGCAATAAGACTTATGAACATTACAATGCAGTAGCCATTTATTTAGACAAGAAGCTTGAAGAGTTGGGTGCATCTCGGGTGTACGAAGTGGGTTTAGGAGATGATGATGCAAAGTAAATATTATTTGTATAATTTTAATCATTATAATATTATTTTTTATGAAATTAATTTTAAAAATATCCAAATTTTTAGTATTGAAGACGACTTTATTACCTGGAAAGACAAGTTCTGGCCTGCCGTCTGTGAGAAGTTCAATATTGAAAGCACAGGTGAGGAGGAACTTGTTCGCCAGTTCCGTCTGGTGACTCATGCTCCTGATGTCATCACTCCCAACAGTGTCTTCACTGGTGAAATTGCTCGGTTACATTCCCTTCAAGTTCAGAGACCGTGAGTATTGATTGGTGCAATGTGAAATGTTTTATTTCATTTGCCTTTTTGCTTTTTTAAAGTTTTATAAAATATTATAAATCTCTATGTTAAAGTTGATACATTAAAATATATCCATCTTATTTTATTTGGCAAACAGCTGTCAATTAGGTACTCACAAATAATTACATCATCAATTCCTATGTTCTATGGCTACATAGTTTCTTTTATAGCGAAAATGCCCTTACATCCAATATTTCATAGCTGTCATCCCATTACAATTTATGTCATCATGTATCATCATTGACGTTTACTGTACAGTCGCCATCAGATATATCGGAGTAGCCAAAGTGCTCACAAATATCTGAACACGTCTCTAATGCCTCGACGATAGAGACGTGTTCAGATATTTGTGAACACTGGCCGCTCCGATATATCTGATGGTGACTGTACCAGGATGACGGCTGTCAAATATCGGCTGTTAAAAAATCTAATTATTGTGAGTGTTCATCAGCTTCTTTTCAAAAAGGCCAGGAGAAATCCGTGGCTCCGATTTTAATTTATGACATACAAATCAATTTTGAATTCTGCGTAATAATGTTTATATTTAAAAAAAAAAAATTCTTTACTTAGGAAAGGTAATTTATATCTGTTTAATTGTTCAGGCCTTATGATGCTAAGAATCCTTTCTTGGCTCAAGTCAAGGTGAACAGGGAGTTGCACAAGGGTGGTGACCGGTCGTGTCTGCATGTTGAACTAGACATCTCCGACTCGAAGATGCGATATGAATCAGGTATTTATAACTTTACTAACATTTATATGGATCCAGAGTCCGAAATAAGTAAATAAAATAATAGTCCAGCCATTTTAATTTCACTAGTAAGGAAAAAAAATATTTTGCAAATAATTTATAACAGTTTTTTTCTGTGTACCCGATATATCGTCATTGAAATAATAACATAAGAGACAAAATCCAACAAAATATATGACATCAAAAAAATGATAAATTAAACAGGTCTCGTAAGGCAATTTTTTTTCTCACAGCTGGGCAAAGGCCTCTCTCTTTTTTCGCCACTCTTCTCGTTCCTGTGCTTGCCAGTTTTCGCCAGGCCGTATTAAACGTATCGTATCGACGTTGTTCCGCCATCTCCTTTTCGGTCTGCCTCTACCTCGGTAGCCATCTTGTGGGGTCCATTCGCCCCATTACTCCAGGCGCATCCGGCAGACATGTTCAGCCCGTATATCTTTATTTTTATCCGACTGCCGAAGGAAAGGAGGGTTATGTTTTTCGAACGTATGTTCTTATTCTTTGGCACGCCCTACGTTTGACGCATTTCGAAATATGAGGTGTCGTTGAATTCCTTTTAATCGTGGGAGTGACATAGGTTATAATATTTGTAAAAAAGCAGTTGCGTTTTCGAAAATTCGATTGATTTCACTTGTTATTGAGTTATAGTTGTCCTATAATTCTCGTATTGAAGATAAATCATACTCAGCTCGGGTGAAAATACGGAGCAAACTAATTTTCCCAGACATAAGACCTAGCTAAATCGATTTCTCACCCCCGTAACCCCAGTAATCCAAATTTCATCGAAATCATTAGGTATATATATATACATAGGTAGGTATTATAGGTATACATGCAAATATTGCTCGTTCAATAGTATAGGATAAAATTACTTCCGGGTGGAAAGTTGTAGGATTCTTGAATAAACCATCTTAGAATAACGTTTTACAATGAAACAAGCAAAAACACGATATTATAAATTAACATTTTACAAAACCGTTTTTTTACTGGAGTAGTACTTAGCCTACAGATATAGATGGAGTCATTGTACAGTCACGAACTTTAATTTGGGACCCAATTTTAAGGTTGACAATCCTGTCTAAATGTAAAGGAATACAAATAATATTTTAGCGAAAAGGGTTCTAAATTAAAGAACGCGACCGTACCGTCGATATTCAAATTTCTAACTAATTGATTGTTTTGCTTATCTAGTGAAACTGCAGTTTTGGAGGAGTCAATGAAATAACAATAGATCCACGTGACGCGCGTAGTGTGTGCTACATAGAACTACCGGATTTACGGCTTATGTTTATCATGCGTCTATGAATAATACGGAATATATAATGGAAGACAAATATTTTAACGAGCGCGCAACTCTGACTATCATTAAATATGCAAAGTAACATCACCTGTTCATGTTAGACCTGTTTGGAATTATAAAATGATACAAATACCATGTAAGAGTTGGGATGGAGAAGTTTTTATAAGTATTCATTTCTTTATTACAGGTGATCATGTGGCTGTGTATCCAATTAACGACACAAACTTAGTAGAACAATTAGGAAAGCTGACTAGCGCAAATCTCGACGAGATATTCTCTCTTATCAACACTGACCAAGAGAGCAGCAAGAAGCACCCCTTCCCGTGCCCCACCTCCTACAGGACTGCACTATCTCATTACGTTGAGATCACAGCCCTGCCCAGAACTCACATTCTTAGAGAATTGGCTGAATACTGTACTGATGAAGAGGTAAATATTTCATTCTTAAAATGTTTTTATTTTAGAAGCCCTCTGAAACAGGAGGTATAGGAGATGGGAGGTATTATTTCTTACTTATTCTTCAATATAGCTAGGTAATTTCATCACGATTTTCTATTCACAGGACAAGAAGAAGCTATTGCTAATGGCAACTAACTCTCAAGAGGGCAAAGACTTGTACCAGTCGTTTGTGGTAGAGGCTTGCAGGAACATTGTGCACATTCTGGAAGACATCAAGTCGTGTAAACCACCGCTTGACCACCTCTGCGAGCTCCTACCCCGTCTTCAGCCTAGATACTATTCCATTTCATCAAGCCCTAAGGTAAATATAACCGTATATTTCTCATTTCACTTTTCTCTGAATGATAATGATGTATGTACGAACAAAAACAACTTAGTTTCTGGTACACACTTGTAAATTTGCACAAAAATACTAACAGACACCAGTAATAATCACATAATTATTTAAAAAAGATCAAGTACTACATCTCCTGTCGATAATTTAACATGATATAGGTATAACACGATTTGTTAAGTAAGCCATATTTCATATCAATGAAAAATGAAATGAAAAATGAAAATGAAAATTGTTTATTTTCCTTTGTTTTAAAGTACAATATACAGTGATTGGGGCTTCCTTTTCGGTAAGTAAACCTGTGTTAGGATGCCCCGCTCTTCCATAACTGGCAAGTAGGTAGGAAATACATAATTTAGCCTAATTCAAGTAATATTAATACAATACATTACTGGTAGGTGTGTGTGAGTGTGTATGTGTGTGTACGTGTGTGTATATGTTTGTGTGTGTATATGTTTGTGTGTGTACAATTAGGTTCAGTTAATAATTAGCACGATATAGCAATGACTCTGTGTCATCATAGCTTATATGTTTCAACCATGTCGTTAGTTCAATCTTGCAATTTTTTAGTAATAGTTGATGGATATTCACTATGCTATGTACTTTATTGTAAATATTGTAAATCAATATAGTTATAGTTATACATTATACTCGTAGACATGCATACTCGTATACACAAGCATTACGACTTATGTACAGCCCAGTAAAACTCAGTTAAAACAAGTTGGCATATAGGTACCTTTATCTTGTTTGCACTTAAGTTATTTTGAAATCAGATTTGAAACACTATTGTACTATACGCCATTGCAATTCAATTCCAAATTATCCAAATACTTTTTGTATTCATATGTAGAATTTAAGTCTGTGGTTAAGAGACTTAAACGTAACCATATTCTTTAAGTAGTGAACGGGGCATTGGCCTTTAAATCTACGACCCGCCATCCTCCATTCAACTAATCTGATTATAGTCTGGAGACTGATTGCAGATCTTAACTAGAAAATAATATGTACAATTTAATGAATAATTGTTGGACTATTGTTACACAGATTAAAACAATTTTCTAGCAAAATAGACCTGGAATCGAACCAGGTATATTTGGTTTAGCAAAACAATATAATAAACCAAATACAATTTCTTTGTGCATCTTTGAATCAATAGTATAATAAAATCATGTTGGTTCCTCCTAAATTACAAGACATACCTTTCATTTCTGACGACCAGTTAGCCTAGTGGGTAGTGCCGCTGCCTACGAAGCTGAAGGTCCCGGGTTCGAATCCCGGTAAGGGCAAATATTTATGTGATGAGCATGAATATTTGTTTCTGAGTCTTGGATGTTTTCTATTTATTTTTGTATTTATATCTATTATATATCGTCGTCTAGTACCTATAACACAAGTATACTTACTATAGGGCTAGTTCGATTTGTGTAAGATTGTCCCCTAATATTTATTTATTTATACACATGCTTAAAAATGTATAATTGATTGTTATCCAGCTGCACCCCGAGACGGTGCACATCACGGCGGTGGTGGTGAAGTACCAGACGCCGACCGGGCGCCTGAACAAGGGCGTGGCCACCACGTGGCTGGCGGCGCACCGGCCGCAGGACGGCGAGTACCCGCGCGTGCCCGTCTTCATCAGGAAGTCACAGTTCAGGTAAATGTATAATTGATTGTTATCCAGCTGCACCCCGAGACGGTGCACATCACGGCGGTGGTGGTGAAGTACCAGACGCCGACCGGGCGCCTGAACAAGGGCGTGGCCACCACGTGGCTGGCGGCGCACCGGCCGCAGGACGGCGAGTACCCGCGCGTGCCCGTCTTCATCAGGAAGTCACAGTTCAGGTAAATGTATAATTGATTGTTATCCAGCTGCACCCCGAGACGGTGCACATCACGGCGGTGGTGGTGAAGTACCAGACGCCGACCGGGCGCCTGAACAAGGGCGTGGCCACCACGTGGCTGGCGGCGCACCGGCCGCAGGACGGCGAGTACCCGCGCGTGCCCGTCTTCATCAGGAAGTCACAGTTCAGGTAAATACTACGTCCTTATTCATAAGCGCCTATTAAATCTATCCTGCAACATAATAAATAGACTCGTACATTTTGTAGCATTTTCGGTGTAGCATGGTTGTGTTAAAGACGTTGGTTTAGACAACATCGATCAAAATTGTTAGTTAAGGTTAATATTAACATTATTATCATCATCATCATCATCATATCAGCCCAAAGACGTCCACTGCTGAACATAGGCCTCCCCCAAAGAGTGCCACAATGACCGGTCCTGCGCCACCCGCATCCAGCGGACTCCAGCGACCTTTACCAGGTCATCAGTCCACCTTGTGGGGGGCCTACCCACGCTGCGCCTTCCGGTACGTGGTCGCCACTCGAGAACCTTTCCGCCCCAACGGCCATCGGTTCTACGTGCAATGTGCCCCGCCCACTGCCACTTAAGTTTAGCGATTCGGAGGGCTATATCGGTCACCTTGGTTCTGCTGCGGATAGCCTCATTTCTGATGCGATCACGCAGAGATACTCCCAGCATAGCCCTCTCCATTGCCCTTTGGGTGACTTTGAGCCTTCTTATGAGGCCCATAGTAAGCGACCACGTTTCCGTGCCATATGTCATCACTGGCAACACACACTGGTCAAAGACTCTCGTCTTGAGACACTGCGGAATATTGGACGAAAAGATGTGCCGTAGCTTCCCGAATGCTGCCCAGCCGAGTCGGATTCGACGATTGCTGGGCAGCATTCATTGCATAACATTATTAACGCTAATTAATCATTACAATTGAAATTGTTTATACCAATAAATAACAAACAAATAATAAATCATTAAACAAGTCTAAAAATAGACCTTCCAAAATGCGTTAACACTCCAAACTTAATCATTGAGCTCGTCTATTCTTTGTGCCAATATTTGATAATCGAACATTATTTTAGGGGTCATTTATGTTCCCCCGAGCATTCAAAGTTAGCAAGATTGACTACTTAAAATAGCTTTAAAATTAGTCTGCGCGTTTGTATTTAAAATAAAGAGATAAACTCTTTTTAACCCTTAATCTGACGAAAATAACTATGTATATTTCGGTTCAATACTCGCTGACACTATAACAAATCAAAAGATAAGGGGCATATAGTAGGTAGTAGGCGTTAGACAAACATCTTTCATGGCTGTGCAAGGCAACACGGAAGCGGCATACGCGACCGCTAGCAAGGTATAATTATTTTCCCGCAGTGAACACGTCCCATGTTACTCTTGGCTTGTTTATGTGCGATTCGTGAACCACGCCACATAATGAATTCGTCCAGCAAAAACGGCGACAAATGACAATATAATGGCAAAATGCGTACGGTCGGCCTAGAAATGAGGGTTTACCGCAGCGTATAGCCTTGCACTAGTCCTTACTGCCCTTACTAAAACTGCGCACATACGAAACTAGGTACAAGGGTTGTCGGTCAAAGCAGGCTGATGTTTTCATAGCTGGCCTTCTCTTCAGATCTCTGATGATAACGTCCGTGTGATACATATTAGGGAATGTGCCTCGAACGCCGAGAAAATGGCTGACCTGTAAATCACAGAACATGAGACCTTTCCGGAAATAGGACCTAGCTGCTTCGATTTGTCGCACCGTAAACCCCGGCGTCGTAAATCCTCATCGAAATCTTCAGAACCATTTTCGAGAACCATTTACAAACAAAGAAACATAATTATGGAAATACTTTGTTTCGGTCGCATACTATAGACCGTGAATACTAATGAACGCGAAAGCATTTGTCTCGTAGACTCATGTTAAAATTGATAACGTAGTGTTGCTAAATGAATAGTAAACCATCAAACTATTGCAGTAAAGTATAAATTAAAAAGTACAATTAAAATCATTAAAAAAAAGTTTAGAAAAAATATGCATTTCTTTTATTGTCCAAGAGTAAATTTAAAGCTACCGATGTACCTAATAGACTTTTATAGAAACAAAATTGTAAAATAACTATGCACCTAAACGCAGTATTTCGCTAACGAAACAGCAATTTACTTGATTTTCCACACAACGATTAGTACAAATAGCAGATAACGATTATTAGAAATTGTGACGTCATACTTTTATGTCAATTAGTAAGTATGAAGCGTTTCGGCTGCCGCCAGCAGGGTCAATCGTTGTCTAAAAGAATTGGGTATTTATGTTCTTTAATTGTAGTTGCTCCCATACAAACATTTTGTTCCTCTCCAAAAACTGGTTCGAATGGCATCGTAAAAACTCTTAGGTCACACCCCTATTTAGATGCAGACAGCGTGGACGGACTCTAGTTTCCGTATGTATGTGTGGACTATTATAGGGTTGAACTTTTTTTGGGGAGATATAGTATTTTCACGCCACTGCTCGGAAATGTGGCAAAAGTTGGTCAGAATTCAGGCTTCAAAGCTGGGGTTAGTTGGACGTCGCACGAACAGGCCATCTATGACTTCAAACTGTCCAACAATGTTATTTTTGGACAGTTTGAACAGCAATCGACCAATCACAGGGCACCGCGCGCGGTCGGCCGGCGTGCGTGCGCCTGTTCCTCCTCCTCCGCGCCGGGCGCGAGGCAAGCGAGCCTGTTTAGTATTATGACCTTCAATTAGATACTTAATTTTGATTTTAAATTATAATTATTTGCAAATTCCTCGCAGTAGGCGTGAAAAGCACTATGGTAAGCCTCGGCCGAAAGGGCAATAGCTGGACTCGTACTTTAACTAACTCGTCCATCTATTGCTTACTTTCTAGCCTCTTCAACAATGTACTATTTCCAGAAAGAAACCGACAAAAATATAGTACACTGTAAAAAAATATAGTACCTACTTGGCTGGGCAATGTCGCTATTTAGTAAAATTTAATCGAAACCTGCGCCGCTGTATGCGGGTGGCGCAGGACCGGTTACTTTGGCTTCTTTGTGGGAGGCCTATGTCCAGCAGTGGACGTCTTTCGGCTGATATGATGATGATGATGAATTGAAACCATTTGAAGCACTTCGTAGACCCCCAAAATATAGTATTTTTGCGTACTATATATTTCTTCAACAGTCGGTATATAGTACAAAGAGTCATGTTAAAGTGCAATACTATATAATATAGTACGGTTGGCAACCCTAGTGTGGACTCGTACTGATGAGGCTGTCGTTTCAGGTTGCCCCTGCAGAGCCAGACTCCGATCCTGATGGTGGGGCCGGGCACGGGGCTGGCGCCCTTCCGCGGCTTCCTGCAGGAGCGGGCGCACGCGCGCGCGCTCGGCAAGCCGGTCGGCGACAACATCCTCTACTTCGGCTGCCGGCACCGGGACCAGGACTACATCTACCGAGAGGCAAGCGCACTGCTTAAGGGCGTCTATGGGAAATTATCGCTTCTTTCAAACGCCCTTCTGACTACATTACGAAACAATAACGACTGATTTTCAGATACATGATTCTTGACTATATGATTGTTTATCTGATTTAATCGACACACGCCTGCTTAAAATTGCCTCGATAGAAAAAAATACCGGACAAGTACGAGTTCAACTCGCGTGGTAAGGGGTTCGTATATAATCTAAATTTCATAAGTGTTTTTGAATACTCAAACTTCTTATAGGTTTTCCTGTAATCTTTAGGCAAGGAACTATTTTTTATATTTTTTTCAGAATTTTAATCCTAGTAGTATCGGAGATAAGGAGGGGGTCGTCAATTTTCGTCTTTTTTCCTAAATTACTTCATATCTGTTTTTGCTAAAATTATAAAAAAAATATCTGACATGCTTACAACAACCCCTTTCATTCGATATGTCACACAATACAGTTTGCTTATCTTTTTTTTTTAATTTTCCAGTTTACCCCCCAAAATTGGACCCCTTGTTCAAAATTCATTAATTTACTTTACGTGTTCATCTTTGGGTTACCAATTTGCACATGTGTACCAAATTTCATCTCAATCGGTCCATTAGTTTCGGAGCAAATCGGCTGTGACAGACGGACATACAGACAACCGAGTGATCCTATAAGGGTTCCGTTTTTTCCTTTTGAGGTATCGGAACCCTAAAAACCAAAGTTGGGTCTTTATTTTCCTTTATTTTATGGATACTAGACGACGATATAATATATTTAATAGATATAAATACTTAAATACATAGAAAACATCCAAGGCTCTTCGTGCTCATCACACAAATATTTGCCCTTACCGAGATTCGAACCCAGGACCTTTCCCTTCGGCCGCGTACGCAACCAGAGCTTCGTAACCAGTTGCGATCGAAAACTATTTCTGCCTTGTATGAAACCAGTTGCGATCAAAAACTAATTTCTTCTTATTCGTAACCAGTTACGATCGAACACTTTTCTTCTTTGTACGAAACCTATGTCTGGCCAAAAATCTATGGTATTTTTCAATTTTTTTAATCTTTTTTGTACGAGTACTTTAGTAGGTATGTCATGATACTCACGATAATTTCTCAAACTGTAAAATATCGACGAATTACAACTGCAAATATCGAGCAAATAATAGTTATTTACGATACAAGTGCAGAAACTAGGAAATTCGCAACGAGCGGTGATAAATTAAAACACGACCGAAGGGAGTGTTTTAAATCGACACGAGTTGCGAATTACCTATTCGCACGTGTATCGTACAACGTTTTAGAGTACAAATGGCTCTTTAAAGTTTCAACATACGCACGGAAAGTGCTCATTTCCGCACTCGTGCGGGAAAGTAACACCATGTGTACTGTAAAGACAATTATTCACAATAGTATACTTTCAAAGAATGTCAGTGGTCCACGTCGTTTAAGTCAGTGTCAGGGTACCAACAAGGTTATATTGTACATACTTGCCAACAATGTATTTGATTATTTCAACAAACTTTGTTTGCCTCAATAGGTAAAATTTTTGTTTTCTGATTTTTGACCAGATGTATGTATAACGTGTACAGTACTAATACTGTATGCCTTAGACTTTGATTTAAGTTCCTACGTCCCCTGGATAATAAGGTGTATATAGTCTTTGCTGACTTTTTGAACGGTCGAGAGGTTTCGTACAAAGAAGAAACGTGTTCGATCGTAACTGGTTACGAATAAGTAGAAATTAGTTTTTGATCGCAACTGGTTTCGTACAAGACAGAAATAGTTTTCGATCGCAACTGGTTACGAAGCTCTGGTTGCGTACGCGGCCGAAGGGGGACCTTTAGCTTTGTAGGCAGCGTCACTACCCACTAGGCTAGCCGGTCGTCAAGCAATTAATGCACGTTTATATTTCACAAAACGCGCAATTCTATGCATTATAACATGACTAATGAATACTGTTCCATAGCAATAAAAAAAAACAATTTTTCAGTTTCAGTACCTATCTGAAATAGGCAACTTTTTTTTCTCCGAATCTATAAAAAGTGAACAGGGAGTCAGTTCTACACTTTTAATGAGCGTATTGAACCACATCGATCTCCAGAGTCACTAAAAATGTCCGGTCCCAAGCGTTTCTGAAACACTGTCTATGGAAGCTCTATATCGAATACTTAATAGCTATGTCTGTCTATCACTAAGACACGCTCTTACATCTGACACATTATAGTATTTTATATAATCGTTACACAATAAGGGCTCTTAAAGTCGAGTACCGTGTTTACGCCACGAGGCTTGCCGAGCTAATTGTGTAGCTATTGTATATAGTACTTTTTATACGAGTCAACAGAAATAATTAAACAGACTTGGTATCTAATGAATATTTAAGCCCTGCTGAAAGGAAGTGCAAGTCAGAGGTGCGCCGGCTCAACGTCGTTGATGTCTTTTGTATTGGAGTCAACGCGACGTCCTATTGGTCAAATTCATTATAGTTCAGTAAAGGCGCCATGTGATTGGTCAAATTTATTTTAGTTGTCTAAAGCGTTGTATAATAATTATTTTAGTTGAGTTGTGAGCTCCATAGAAAAAAAGTATGTGGTTTTAGTTTAGTGTACGAAGTCTTAATTCAAACATTAAAGTCAACGAGTATAAAAAGAAAATAGAAGCAGTGTATTTGAATGTTGATTTTTTGTATATTACAGGAGCTGGAGGAATGGGCTAAGAGCGGCGACGTGAAACTGCACCTGGCGTTCTCGCGCGACCAGCCGCAGAAGGTGTACGTCACGCACCTGCTCGAGAGCCACTTGGACCAGATCTGGGACGTCATCGGCAAACGGAACGGACACTTCTACATTTGCGGGTAACTAGAATGTGTTAAACGAATACGTGGTGGCATTGTTTTCCGTACCCAAGTTAAATTGATCTAGTTTCACAACAATAATTAAATCGAAATAATGAAAATGCACGGGAAAACCAAGCTCAAACTTATATAGTTCGTGTACGACCCATAATGGCCATAGCATGATAGCACACATGGTATAATGGTAATGGTTAGCTGGTAGAGAATGCCGTTTGGCATTAAGCTCGCCATTTGTACATTTGTGTATTTTGTGTTGTGCAATAAAGTTTTAATAAATAATAAATAAGTATAATATCAGTTTGCCTTGCAATGCAATATGAAATCAAATCCACGTCACATTTGTGACTTCGTCTCGAGTTTTACAGAGTCTATTCAGTGGTATCATTTGATACTGTATACATCTAAGACGTGTGAAGTCTTATTATATTATTAGATTACAAACTTCATAGTAGTCAAATGCACAGAAATAAGCTTGTAATAGTTACACATCAAAAACAAGCTTTTAATAGTTAAATGATTAATAATAGTTATTAGTTTGACCCCGTGTTTTGTACACTAGTATCCGATTCAACATTTATTTGAAGCACGGGTCGTTCTTCTTTTTTACCGACAATGAACCGAGGTTTTTCTGTTTTTTTGGTTTTTGAACTATCGGAAATTGTGGTTTTGAAGTGCGATTTTTAAAAAAAATGCATAGGTTTCTTCATTAGAACTAATTAAAGTTTCCTTTCTGGCCAATATAAATATTTATTCACGGTTGGTTTCTAAAAAAAAACAAGTGACAGAGTGGACTCTTTCAGTGGGGACAACATTTTGGTTTACCACTCTGTCACGGCATTCTACGAAAAAAAAAAACATTTAAAAAAATGCTAGTTAGAGAAAGTGAAATATTAAATATCACTAATTAATAAAATAATATGGACGTTCATTTGAACATTATAAAACCGTAAACATCATTACTCAAATGAGATGCCGTAATAAGACGAAGGACAGGCTATTGTCGGTCGAAAAGAAGAACGACCCGCACATGGATGATTTTTTATATGTACTCGAATTGTTTGTAATCAATTTGAAGGACGCGTATTTACGTCATACCGAGCGGAAATTAAACAATGGATAATTTACACTTAACATAATATACCTATAGAAACCAACCTTCTAAATAAGAAGTGGAACAATTGAATTATAATAAATGGTTAATTCTTATTTAATGCTAATCATTGACTGCATACCTATTTTGGAGTGGGATGCAAGTACTGAAACTTCAACCAAACCGTTGAATGATTTCCTTAGCAAAGTTTCTTTAAATAACTTTATATTGGAAGAACTAAGTATACCTAGGTCTTCCAATATATTTTGTTCTTAATAGTACGTAATAGTTAAGGACCTATTTTTAGACTTAAGCCTATCAATTTGGTTACCTTAAGATAGGGTTACCCAATTGATATGGTAAGCATATCGGATTTGGTAACCATAAGTTAACCCTATTGAGAAGGCGTTTTGTTTAGGATTTTCAAATTGGTTACCTAGTGGCAAACCAAGGTAACTCGATCAATAGGGTTACCCTATCAGTAAGGTTACATTATCATAAGGTTACCAATATGGGGGTTTTAAAAACAACTTCTAAAATAACCCTATGGAAAACCCTAATTAGGGAAACCGGTTCCGGTCCCTGTTAATAGTTTTTGAATTACTTTAAATTTGTAACTAACTATAAACAGATAATTAAAGTCTATTGGGTTTTACATTGTTGCGGTACTTGCATTAATCATCTATCTGTTGATGAGACTTGTTATTACCTAATTGGTTATTGATATAAAGAGTATTGGCTAATGAGTAGACTAACGGGCTTGTGTGGTTGACAGTGACGCAAAGAACATGGCGGTGGACGTGCGCAACATCATCCTGAAGGCGATCCAGGAGAGCGGCGGCAAGAGCGAGGCGGACGCCGTCCAGTTCCTCAAGAAACTTGAATCCATGAAAAAGTATTCAGCGGACGTGTGGAGTTAAAACCCGCCTATCCCACGCTAGGTAAATTAATTCAACTGTTTTCGACTATTCAATGTTTTAATAACAAGCCGCACACACTGTATAATTATTCGATACACACAAGCAAAACCGTCTTGACAACTGTTTAGCGATATTTTAGGACATTAAGGGCGTGTTGCATGGACCACAGTTTATAGGCCGGTAAACTTCTATACGAACAGATTTTAACGGACATTACAATTTTGAAATAACCGACTCTAAGTGATTGTGTTGATATTGTCGGAAAGTACTAATTTACATACCTATTCGGTCACACTACCCCACACACACGCATTCATCGCAAGCATAGAACATTTCTCACTGATCGATGACGTCAATGGCTAAACAGTAATAGAAGGAGATGGATTTTATGATAAATCACACATAAATGACTTCGAATTTACGATAACACGCTATACGGTTATAGCGTACAAATGTATAATTCAGTTAAATCTTAATTGGATAACTGAAAATAAAATAAAATAATTACATATAAGATTTTAATAAATTTAAGCTAATAGTATAGTGAAGTAGGTAACTCCTTGCTAGTACTACTTGTACTATATTTTTGTATAACGATATAGTATATACAGATATGGATAACGTAATTTGTTATTTTTTAATTTTGACCGTTAAGTTATTATGTATGTATCTTACGTTCGTATCATATAGGGCGAGTGAGACATTACGTAGCAATTGTATGCTTTATTACCGCGCGACGACAAATGGGTTATAACAATAACCTTAACTTATTTTGAATACATTGTTCTGTTAACCTCTGATTACTAATTTGTAATTGAACGTAGATTTATTTATTCATTTATACCGAAGTTAAACTACCTTATTCGTTATTTATATTCCAGAACAAATATTTATATTGTTGTGTTAAGTACTTTTCCATTTGAAAGTATTTACTAGAACTCCCATAAGATATAGCGGTTGTGAGAATATATAGGTATATACTTATAAAATGAAACCATGAACTTATAAAGTGTAAGGTTCAAGTATGTTGTTTTTGCTCAATGTTATTTCCCGCTGACGCTGTAGAGCAAGTTAATAAGATCAAGTGGAATAGTGCTTAAATATCGTCTACGTATGAAAACATAGTCAATATATCGTTTAACGAAATTGTACTGGTTGTTATTGTTGTATTTTGTACAAGTAAAAATTAATAAATTGTTGTCATGTTTTTATGTAAGTGGACTGGGAATAGATTTAAAAATATAAAATCTTTATGTATTTTTGTATTTATGAGACATTATTAAAACAGTTTTATATTACAATGTGTTATTTATTATTATGCAAATAATCAACGTAGGTATAGTACACATTTGATTGATTCGTTGCATTTTATTAGAGCATTTGTCTACAATGCATGGTGTAAACGAGTAAGGTTGCTTTTTCCTGAGAAAGTCACATTTAATTTGTAATGTGACGATGTATCATTGAAACAAATTCCCGCTGACTTGTCTCTCTCTCTAACGGCAAAGTTTCACTGTCAAGTCCAACTGTAGCCATCCTTAGCCACTGACGTACTTGAAGCCAAGCTACTGATACACACTGAGTGTACATTTGTAGGGTTCCGTATCTCAAAAGGAAAACTGGAAAAAATTATACTTGTAAGTCAACGCAATCAAAATATATGGCCGTTATGCCGTACTCTCAAATGTGTTATTCTATTTATAGGATAGTTCCAGTTTCCTTATAGTGTAGTTTCCGTTGACTTTGTAGTTACCTATTAATATATTTTGCAATTGGCTACTTTCCCATTTATTTTACTATGCCATTCAAACTAGTTTTCTGAGAGGATCAAATGTTTGTATGGACTAACTACAATAGGCATGATGACTCATGTTAAAATTGATAACATAGTGTTGCTGCCTAAATGGATAGTAAACCATCAAATTATTGTAATAAAGTATAGATTAAAATATAATTAATATCATAAAAAGATATGAACCTTTAAAATTTAGAAAAACTTGCATTTTTTTATTGTCCAAGTGTAAACGTAAAGCTACCAATAGAATCCTTACGCTTTTATAGAAACAAAATTGTATGACAACTATGGACCTAAACGCAGTATTTCGCGACCGAAACAGTAATTTACTTGATTTTCCGTACACCGGTTAGTTCAAATAGCTAAGTGTGACGTCATACTTTTAAGTCGATCAGCATGAAGCGTTTGGGATGCCGCCAGCGAGGTCAATTTTTGTCACAATTTTTTGGGTATTTATGTTCTATAATTGTAGTTGCTCCCATACAAACATTCGTTCCTCTCCAAAAACTGGTTCGAATGGCATCATGAAATAATTTTAGTCATCATGCCTATTAGAGCACATAAAATTACAAAAATGAGAATCAAAGACGGACCTCGCTGGCGACAGCCGAAACGCCTCATACTAATTGGCACTTATTGTGATCTGGACACGCGGCAGCGTGTCAAGCCAAGTTCAAGCAAAGAAACTGGCTAACCTGGTTCTTTACACGAACCACTTGGTGCCACTTTTGACCCTTCTATAACTCAAAACCTCTTTAACGTAAACACATAAAACTACGTGTGTTTAATTATATCCATAAGGACATCTAGAAGTCCAAACTTCATGAAGCTAGCTCAAACGGTTATAGATATGAAGGTCAAAAAGTCGTAAATTTTAGTATTGACTGACATATAGTACCTAAACCTACCCTACTTCCAGATGACCTAGAAGGATGAAATTTGGAATCTAGCTCGTTGTGTGTCAGCGTAGGAAAAAATCAAAAAATAAAAAAGTTAAAAAATAGGGGGGGTCCCCATACAATTTTTTTTTAATTGTAGCGTTGGAACCGTTACAAGCAGATATTTGAAACTATCCCAATATATGTATTATTATATTTGCTATATAACAGAAATATAAAAATAAAGTTAAGTCAAAAAATAAGTGGTGTACCATACAAAAAACTTGTAATACGCGCTAAACAACCGGCCAATGGTGTGTCGTCGGCGGCGCGCGGAACCACATAATTATACACAGAACAGAAGTAAATCTACATAAAAGCGCTCCCGAGCAACACGGAAACGCAAGAAAAAACATTAAATCTCAATACCTGCCTAGTTTTCTTTACAAAAAGTAATGATATCCCACCAAAAACATAAATGTAAAAAAGGAGAGCCAAGTTCAATACAAAAATTATGATTGGCTGTGGGCTTCGCCGCAAAAGTAATGGAGATCTAAATGAGTGCCAAGTTATGCAAAATCCAAATATGTATTTATAGGAACAAAATAACATTATGAACAAGTATTAAACTCTATTTATTTGCTTTATTGGATACCTATAACAATTGCTGTTATTTAAAAATGTGAGATCTTAAAGTAGGTTAGATTTGACTTGGCCAGTTTTTATCAGAATTAAAATATATATTATGTTGAATAACTTTATAAAATGACTGATGTAATGAAAACTGGTCAAGTGAAATCTAACCTACTTTAAGATCTCACATTTTTAAATAACAGCAATTGTTATAGGTATCCAATAAAGCAAAGAAATAGAGTTTAATACTTGTTCATAATGTTATTTTGTTCCTATAAATACATATTTGAATTTTGCATAACTCGGCACTCATTTAGATCTCCATTCTTTTTGCGGCGAAGCCCACAGCCAAACATAATTTTTGTATTGAACTTGGCTCTCCTTTTTTACATTTGTGTTTTTGGTGGGATAGCAAACACTGTGACAACGCTCTTACCGGGTACCGGGAAGTCGAAGTCATAATGGATCACATATTTTTAATGGTTTAAACTTTAACGTGTTCATTCAGACAATAACTACTGTAGCTAGCTACCACGGGTATTTTACAGCCCGCTGGCACACAGCGCAGCGTATCATTACCTCTGCAGGCTATGATCTCCTGTAATTAAAATTCAAAGTCAAAGTGATTTATTCTTCAATTTAGGCATATTACATGCACCTATGAATGTCGATAAACTACCACCCGTTCGGAAAGTAAACCTCTGCCTCGAGAAGAACCGGCGTCAAAAACTCGGCGAGGCGTCATTTTTCAAAACAGTATACCTACAATATATCATTTCAGTATCAGAGTATTATAAAATTTTAAAATTGCATTGCTACAGTAGAATAGTACATTGTTTAACGAGGGGCGTAAGTGAAATATTGCTAACGAGAGTCTATCAAAAGCCCGACGCCGAAGGCGGAGGGTCTTTGATGACTTGAGTTTGCAATATTCTTACGCCCGTGTTATACACAATGTGTTTCATCACAGTTGCGAGGAAATAAATAACTACAAAAGACAGATAAATCTAAGTTTCATACAGCCGCACCAATCAAAAATTGACTACTTCACTTCCAGATCAGTGCTAGTGGAGCGCGCAACTCAATATTTCAACCAATCACAGAGCAGTATTATTGCGGGGCGGGGCGACTTGACCAACTAGATTTTTTTATTCAACCAATCACAGAGCAGAATTCTTGTGGCCCACGACCAACGAGATTTGCTTAACCAATCAGATCACACACAAACTCATAATATTCGGCTATTTTAAAAATGGACCGTGTTTATACATACGCCTTGTTGCGAGGTACATCATATTCATATTCATATTCATATTCATATTTATTCGTTGCAACCGTGGTATTTACAAAGGTGTTCTTAAAATCTAACCAGTACAAGCATGGACCCTACTAGGGTGTAGCAACATGTTTAAACTAAACCTAAGGATAAAAAATAAAATAAAATATATAAATTCTGCACATTAGGTAACAACATATTTTTTATAAAAAAGATATCTATTTTAATACTTACATCGACACATAACATGACTAATAACTAATGAGTCTAATGACCCATGAACTCTTGTAGAGAATATGGGCATTCCGTTACAAGATAAGCCTTAAGTTTATTTACAAAGATATTATATTTTGCTTCATTTCGAATATATTGTGGAATATTGTTATAAATTTTTATAGACATAGCATAAGGGCCTTTGTTAAACATTGTTAGTTTGGCGGGAACTGCTTGAACTATTTTATTGCGCTGACGTAGGTTATGTGTATGTGGGTTTACGTGTTCGGGTTTGGGGTATAGATGAAGATGTTTTCGTATAAATTTGCATGATTCTAATATATACAGAGATGTTAGGGTAAGTATCTTTAGTTTAGAAAAGTATGGTCTGCAGCTCTCTTCATTTCTAATATTAGTGAGTACTCTAATACATCTTTTCTGAAGTAAAAATAAATCTTTAGCATTCACACTACTGCCCCACAACACTATTCCATATTGGAGCCATGACTGGGCAAAAGCATGATATGCACAGACAGCGGTCTTTAAGTTAGTATTTATTAATATTTGTCTAAGGGCGTAAGCAAACCTAGACAGCTTGGTTGAAATTTTATCGACGTGGACTTTCCAGTTTATGTGTTCGTCAATGTTTAAGCCGAGAAGTGGACAGGTGCTGGTAGGTTCTAATTTATCATTTCGGTAGGAATATTTAATTTCTAAAGCTGATCTCTGATGCGGTCTAAACTGAATTAAATTCGTTTTTTGCAGGTTTATGTTTAGATTGTGATCTTGAAGCCAGGGTAATATTGTATTAAATATGGTATCTAGGGTATTCGTGACTTCATTTGTGCTCGCGCCGGGAAAAATTATAGAAATGTCATCTGCATAAAGTAGTGTTTTAATATTAATAGAATTTAGTAATTTTGGTAAGTCGTTAATATATAAAATAAAGAGAATGCATCCTAGTACACTTCCTTGTGGAATAGAGCATGTTGTATTTACTAAAGGTGAACGGACTTTGGATAATGTTTTGGTATTGTCATTGAAAAAATCTATTTCAACTATTTGTTGGCGGTTGTTGAGATACGATTTAAACCAGTCATGCGCCATACCGCGGACACCTATTCCGTAAAGCTTATTTAATAGGATATCATCTTAATCGGGATAAGCATATAAATATAACGCACGAGTGTCGTAATGCTATAACTCACGCGTGTTTAATATCCTGGATTATTAGCCAAACGGCGACGTTATAAGAGGCAAGTTACGAGCAAGTGTGATGAAAAGCCTATTTATTTTACGATAGATTTCTAGTGCAGGATTGTATCGCTGCCAAATATCCCTATCCATGATGTAGTCGTTTATCTTATAATATGCTTTTGAAATAAGTGTCCGTTTTACAACAGATTTGAATTTAGAGTCAGTAAGTTCGGTAATGTGTTTTGGAATTTTATTGTAGAATTTTATACAATTTCCTAAGAACGACTTTTTCGCTTTTACTAGCCTGTAAAACGTTGTTTTGAGCTTCCCTGCGCTTCTTTATTACAGAGTCACGCCGTACGCTGAGTCACAATGCTAATGCTTACTATGGAGATGTACTATCGCCCAAGGGTAAGGGTTCACACCTCTAGGATCATTTTCGAGCGTTCGCCATGCATGTGCAGACGATTTTGAACAGAAAGTGTGAACCCGTACCCTTGGTCGATAGTACCTACTGTTGTGGTCGACGTGAGAAAGAGACCACAACAGTACATTTCCATAGTAAGCATTGTGACGCAGCGTATGGCGTGGCGCTATATTTATTTATTTATTTATTTAAACTTTATTGCACAAAATACAAACAAAAATGTACAAATGGCGAGCATAATGCCAGATGGCATTCTCTACCAGCTAACCATTGGGCTAAACAGAGACTTATAACAGGTGCAAAGAAAAAAGTATGATAATTTCTGTTACGAATATACTTGAGGAGAGAGGGAAAAAAAATACAAATGTATTATACACTACATATAGACATACATAAATAAAAATATATAAGATACATACAAAAAGATATACTACTACATATTCAATATATGTATACTACCATTATGTGGATGGATTTTAGTCGAATTCTTGTTTAAGCAGATGCTTACGCAGCATCCGCTTGAAAGCAAACTTGCTTGGGGCTTGTCTGATGTTGAGAGGGAGTGAATTCCAGAGACGGCTTGCCTGTACGGCGAAGGAGTGAGTCATAAAACTAGTGCGGTGCGAAGGTATGGATAGTTTGAGGACACGGGAGGTACGCAGCTCACAGCCTGGGCGAGGGGTATCGCAAATAAATTTACTTTTGAGGTATCCTGGAGCAGAAGGCTCAGACAAGATTGAAAAAAGGGTGCAAAGTAATCTGAGGGATCTACGACGGCGAATGGAGAGCCAGTTAAGTTGACGACGGTAGAAGGAAACGTGGTCATATTTACGGAGACCGAAAATGAATCGTATGCAATTATTGAGGAGGCGATCCAGTTTATTGAGGTATTGTTGAGTGACATCGGTAGTGCACACATCACCATAATCAATAATTGGCAGCACCAGCGCCTGCACCAACAACTTCTTTGTACTGACTGGGAGGAAATTCTTAAAATTATATAAAGTTCTCAGCGTTCCGGTGATCTTGCGACTAATTTCGGAGAGCTGACCATTCCAGGAGATGTTCGAATCAATAACTAATCCGAGATTTTTAACTTGTTTGCCCAGGGGAATGACAGCGTTGTCAAACCGGATCGGTGAAACAGAAACTGAACTGAGTTTGGAAAGTTGCCGCTGGCTACCAATAAATATAGCTTGGCACTTAGCTGGGTTGACGCAAATGCCAAAACTGTTAGACCATTCAGCAATGTGATCCAGGTCTGCGTTAATTAGGGAAATGGCACCATTGATATCATTTACTTCAGCTTGAGCGTACGCTATAATACCTAATGAATTGGGAATGGATGAAAATTTTAGAAATGCCTGATCATTTTTTAACACGTTTTTTAGGGTTCCGTAGTCGACTAGGAACCCTTATAGTTTCGCTTTGTCTGTCCGCCCGTCCGCGGATAATCTCAGTAACCGTTAGCACTAGAGAGCTGAAACTTGGTACTAATATGTATATCAATCACGCCGACAAAGTGGTAAAATAAAAAGTGATTTATTTTATTTTATTAGGGTACCTCCCCTATACGTAACGTGGGGAGTGTTTTTTTTTTCATTTCAACCCTAACGTGTAATATATTGTTGGATAGGTATTTAAAAATGAATAGGGGTTTGCTAAAATCATTTTTTGATAATGTTAATATTTTCGGAGATTATCGCTCCAGAAGTAAAAAAAATATGTGTTCCCCCCCCCTCTAACTTTTGAACCATAAGTTTTAAAAATATGAAAAAAATCTCAAAAGTAGAACTTTATAAAAACTTTCTAGGAAAATTATTTTGAACTTGATAGGTTGAATAGTTTTTGAAAAAAAAATACAAAATAATTTCTGAACTAGGTTTGTATTTTAACCGTATAATCAGGTGTTTATTGTACCTGTAATTTCTACAAAATCACAATGAATGTAACAAATAGCCCATTTTTTAACGCTTAAGTGGGGAAACCCTCTGTGACGGACGAAAAACTACGGAACCCTACACTGAGCGTGGCCCGACACGCTCTTGGCCGGTTTTTTTATTAGGTCGACCTGTATGTAACTAGGTATATAATGAAATCTAAGGTAACTAATTTAACCATCTTCCAAGGATCGTAGCGTCATGAAAATTTGCAGCTGTATGTAGTTCTGATGACAATACAATAATATGGTACTGTCGAACTGATCTGATGATGGAGCCGCAAGAGATGAACGGAACTTCATGATGGAACATCGTATCATAGCTGTGTTTGAACTTGTTAGAAAAGTATTGTAATGAACTTTTGCACGATTAGGTTTCAAGGTCTACCTAGTCGTGTTTGCACTCTTAGTGGTCTCCAGATTGAAGAGCTAGATTGTTCTAAGCTGACATGTAAAACACTATGCAATACATACGCACTAGCGGAGATGGAGAAGATGCGGGCTCATTCGCCTACTTAAAATACATTTATAAATGATAAAAATATTTCGTTATCAAAGACTAAAAAGTATAAAATAAATTAATAGTTTAAAAAACACTAGAAAAACACGCTTTTATAAATGCACGTAAAAACCAAAAAAAAAATATGGATCGTTCAAGTTGTCTCTATTT
This sequence comes from Epinotia nisella, assembly GCA_932294315.1. Classification (NCBI taxonomy): domain Eukaryota; kingdom Metazoa; phylum Arthropoda; class Insecta; order Lepidoptera; family Tortricidae; genus Epinotia; species Epinotia nisella. Next base: position 11,131,889 of record OW028679.1, on the reverse strand, counting down.
CTGAGCTGAAGTGTAAACTATGTGCTTTTAATTATAATATTTGATTGTAAAAGCGTGGGGCGCTGGAACAGGAAAGACTGTCTGCAGCTTCCGCCAGGAAGTTAGTATTTGTTTACAAGAGTCTTTCCTGTTCCAGCGCCCCACGCTTTTACAATCAAATATTATAATTAAAAGCACATAGCACTTCAGCCCAGAAATAGAGACAACTTGAACGATCCATAAATTATTTATGGTTTTTACGTGCATTTATAAAAGCGTGTTTTTCTAGTGTTTTTTAAACTTTTAATTTTTTGGTGATAGGAATAACCTTCCTTAGCACCAGAAAAAGTTGCAGACTTTTCAGTTGAGTCAATTATTTTTGGGTCAAGGACGGCACTTTCCTCGATCAGTCTCATATTACAAAAAAATATCTTAAATATCTGTGGTATACTGACACTGGCAATGATATTAACGGTTGCAGCAGCTATATTTGTCATTACCAGTGTAAGTTTACTACAGATATTTAAGATATTTTTTTGTAATATGATCAAGGAAGTGTCGATATTGACCGTCCTTGACCCAAAACGTAAGTGAGGAAACTGTTTATATTTTTCAAAAATAATTGATGCAGCTGAAAAATCCGTAACTTTTTTCTGGTGCTAAGGAAGGTTATTTCTATCACCAAAAAAATAATCAGGCACTTCTGATATTTTCATCCATTCCCCATTATAGGACATAGCCTCGAGAAATTAACAGCCGTGCGCCGCTTCGAAGGTTAAAGTTCACAGATCCGTGAATTCGTTTTGTTAGTAAAATTACCCTGCCGCATAAACACCGGTAAGCACATCAGCATCACAATGGGACATGGCAGTTGTTTTTACGTCACAGCTCACGGTTGCGTAGTCATAAACGCTATTGAATTTAATTATAATTAAGCAATCAGTTAGGTACCTACTTGCGTCTAACAAAAAGCGTCAGTGAGGAGCAAATGTCAATTAGGTAATAGTTATGTTAAGGTATTGACGTGATGCATGACAATTAGTACATTATTGTAAAGGCTAGAAAGTAGGCACTAGATGGACGAGTGGGTTCGAGGTCCGAACCGCAGGTGAAGGACCTCGAAGGAGACGAGTCCATGTATTGCACTTTTGGTCGAGACATTACATAGTGCTTTTCACGCCTACTGCGTGGAAATTGCAACATTTAGGTAGTTATTTGTTAGGTATACAAGGGTGCAAAGCTGTATTTTAACTGCGAGAGTGGAATTGAAACACGAGCTAGCGAATGGATTCTAGGGTTGAAGCACGAGGCAGCGAATGGACCCTATGGTTGAACCATGAGCGAAGCGAGTGGTTCAAAAATAGAATCCCGAGCGTATAGCGAGAGTTGCAACACACGCAACGTAAAATACAATTTGCAACACAAATCTTTTCATCTCACTAAAGCTAGGAAAAACTACATAAGAAAAACAACGGATATATGTAAAAAAAACCGGACAAGTGCGAGTTCAACTCGCGTGGTGAGGGTTCCGTAAAATTCCTATTCTCTAAGCATTAAGCGCTCCATACAAAATATCCCGTTACTTTGAATACTCAAACTTCTTATAGGTTTTTCTGTAATCTTTAGGCAAGGAACTACTTTCCATATTTTTTTCAGAAATTTCTATGCACCAAACCTACCTTACCTTCTACGGACAAGACGGCTGGATCGTGTTACCGGTTTGATTGCACCTATTTATTTGCCTAGCTCATTGTTGATTTAAAATGGTTGACAAATCGGACCCCGCTGTTCTTGCCGATAGCATTAAAAAACTTGTTAAGAGGCGCGGTGGTATTAAAAGTCAATTAACCGTTTTTAAAGACTTTGTCAAAGATGTACAACAGTCTGAGCTTACGTCATTGCGAATTAAGGAGTTACATTTGCGATTGGAAGGACTACGGAAATTAATGCCTGATTATGATAAAACTCAGATCGAAATTGAAGATATTTCTTTTGAACCAGAGGTACAAATTTCAGAAAGAACTCAAACTGAAAGTATTTTTTACAAGCAAATCGCATTAGCTCAAGATATAAATAATTGATACGTTTTCAGTAAAAAACAGTGAGGACAGTGACTCATTTAAATCGGGTTCTTGCCATGATAAGTTCAGTGCGATTCGTTTGTCAACCATCAATTTGCCAACTTACGATGGTAATTATTTGTTTGAGTCATTGATGAATAGTAATGATTCGATTGCACCGGTGAATAAGTTTCACTATTTAAGAAATTCACTGCAAGGAAGCGCGAGTTTAGTAATAAGGTCAATTGATTTTTCTGGCAGCGGATACGAACTTGCGTGGAAAACATTGTGTGAAAGATACGATAATAAAAATATCTTAATAAATAATCATTTAAACGCGATCGAATATGGAGACTGGTAGATCGAAACACACAACGAATGATTTTAAAATAAAAATTGATGGCAGAATTGTGGATTCTGGTTTGGAAGTAGCTACTGAATTTGAATATTTCTTTATGAGATACCGGTTTTCACAACTAAGTATTTAAATTCATCACCTTCCTCTGCCGTTACATTACATACACGGGTCTCGATGACTTGCCATACCTCGTGAAGACCCACCATGATATAGTGTAGTATAGTTTGCAGATGACACCTCACTTATTTTCAAACTTATACGACAGCATCCAGCTTGCAATGATGTAAACAATGCTATTTCTAAAGTAGTAAATTGGTTTATTGTTAAATGAGAAAAAAGACTAAACGTATTACATTTGTCACGAATCACGTTAAGCACGAGCAAGGGAGTGAAGGGTGGAATTGAAACTAGTGGATAGTACAGTTTTTCTTGTTTTAACGCTAGATTCTAAGCTCCAATGGGCCCCATATTGCTAATCTCTCGAATAGACTGAGTTCTGCAGCATTTCCAGTGAGCAAGATCCGTCAATTAACAGACGTGAAAACAGCTCGATTAGTATATTTTATCTACTTGCAGGAATCACTTTAGCGAGTGGGTAACATTTTTGTATTTTATAAATGGCTATGTACCTATGTATGTATTTTATATATTGATTGTTAGTTCGAAGGATAATAAAATAAAATGCCTCAATGAAAAAATACATTCCAAGTGGTTTTCAAAACGATAATTTATTGATTTAACCGCAAATATATTAAGTTTATATACAATAGGGACGTCAACAATATCCAAACCGAGAGCCAAGTGTAATCTAGTAATTACGTTCATAAATGTTATATCGTCGTTAACAACTACGACACGTAAATTTAATAAAACGAACACTGGCTGTTACTCGATAAAGTAAATAATCCTAGATATCAGCACTAATCCGCGCTGCAATAAACTACAAACGAAAGTCACAATCTAAGCATCCCCAATGCCAAGTTCTACGACAATACGCATACAAAAATTAAATACACTAAAGACAACCACTTAATTTCTCAACATATTAGAAATACTACACATATCAAATATCTTTAAATCTACTTAAAGGTTCTATTATGTACACTATTCGACTAATGCAAGTCAGGACAACCAACGTGCTCATTATACGTCAATACAAACTAAAAATTTACCAGTTGTATGACATTGCGGTTATCATGTTCTGTAACTGATATCTGGAAGAAAACAAACGGATTGTACTTCTATTCTGAGAGCGGAGAGCATTGATAAAAGATAGCTAGATAAATTGCATCACTGCGCCCTCGTGGAAGTAATTATAGTGCAAATGAAGCAACAATGAGCCGAGGATAATGTATTCCAATATTTCTAGCCATCTTCCTCAATAATACAAGAATAATGCTGAAAAGTTCATACCAATACAATATCACCTTCTCCATTCACACTACGTTTAACGCACTTGCAGTTTATACAGATATAATTTACATTTATTCTCAGTCATTTGTTACAAAAGCAAAATTCCCTGAAACAGGTTTCATTTACAATCTAAAAATATAAATAAAATACTTGTTTGTCACAAACAATTTCTAAATGTTAGATGAATGTTTTGTTGGCGAAACTAAACTGTTTTAGAGGGAATTAGGCATCTGGCCTAGTAGAATACAAATCAGTAGATTCCTCGTTCACAGTTTCGAACACTGCATGACGGGCGCTGCCCCAGTGCTCACATTAGTTCCGCCAATTAATGTTATGAAGCATATTTGTCGTATATCCTTGTGACAAATAATATTTTACATACATTGATGTATGTTGGAAGTGTAACAGAAGAATTCAATTTCAAAGGCACATCCTAACAAGGCTACATAGCCTCATGACATAAAAAAAAAAAATGTATACACATGAAGGGTTTATATTTGTACACATTTGGGACATAATAATAGGACATAAAAACTTTTTTGGCACTAATGAAACAGTGAAAATGAAACTAAACTCAAATATTAATTCAGTAATCGTTATTGCAAATACCACTGCATGTAAAATGCCGAATTTTTTAAAAGTAAAAATGCAGTCGGCAGTATTAATAATATAATGAGCATCCTGAAACTTATTTTAAATCTCACCACATACATATCTTCGTCGTGTATCGTGAGTATCAAACTATGTGACGTAAACATAAACTTAAAAATAACAGACACAAGATTTAGTTGCAGTTACAGCACTACAGTTTATTTAAATAAGCGTATTGTAATCTAGTGTACCGTACTGGTCGTGGGAACGTAGACATTATTATAGCATCAATAGTAAATTAGACGCGATCCAGAGCGTCATAATATTAATATATCGTCATCAGACAATCACTATGCTATGTTCACCCAATCAACATTTTAATTTACTACTCATACTTCAATTAACTAAAATTAGAGATAAGTTTTGTGTTCAGATACGAAGTATTCATAAGCAAAAGGTATATCAACAAAACGATGTTTATTAAAGAGCTCCAAGTGCCAAGTCATATACTAAAAAGTACGCAAATAAAATTGCGAGACTGCGTTTGCTTAACTGCATTAGGCGCGCGGAGTAAGTTTCCGAGCACCCGATAACACGTCGATTGAAATGCAATCCCATATTACTAGTCAGCGTCCGGAGGCGGCGCGGCTCACGAGTCGGCCGGCGCGGCTCACGAGTCGGCCGGCGCGGCTCACGAGTCGGCCGGCACGTCCCACTCGGCCAGCCCGCGGTCCACCAGCTCCCTGTTCAGGAATATCACTTGCTGGAAACGAAAAACAAACCACGTTAATCCTTTTCAACAACGGCTCGCGTTAAAGAAAAAAGGAACCTTTGAAAGAAAGAACGTCATACTGCGCCTAAAATGAAAACCGTCATTCCTTTTACTTTTCAATTAGGTAGGTACTTAATTTTACTCACAAATGTAAATTTTGCAACCTTAACATTTTGAACTAGGTAATTTATCAGGTCTATCCCACTTTCATCTATGGTAACCTCCTGGGCACTATTAATAAACATTACAATCCTACAATATTGTAAAAAAGTGACATATTTGTTAAGTTTCAATAACTAAAACTTAACAAATAGGCATCACTTTTATACAAAATTGTAGGATGTTTATTAAATAGGGCCCTGGTGTAGGTCTAGCTAGGGCTGTACAGCGCATCGCACACAATAATAATAATATATAATATATTAATAATGTTTAATAATAATAATAATGTTTATTTTCGTTCAACCTTAGGTGGTACATACAATTTTTTTCGAGTCCTCCTAGTAGGTATTATCTACCTGTGTCAGGAGGCCTCGCTCTTCCAGATAACAGTTTTACAATACTAGTGTTGCCGAAAAAACAATGATTAAGATATTTTAAAGTTATAAACTATTCTATAGATGTGTACGTGTGTGTGTGTGTTTGTGTGTGTGTGTGTGTGTGTGTGTGTGTGTGTGTGTGTGTGTGTGTGTGTGTGTGTGTGTGTGTGTGTGTGTTTTATTTTGAGTTCTTACAGTTATGAGTTTACAATGACGTTTCATATATACGTTCCGTTGTACAGCGCCTCGCTGCTCCACTCCGGCTCTACAACCAAGTCCCACATCGCAAACAGCAAGCATGTGCAGGCGGCACCTGTGGTAGGTACCTGTGGATGGAGGGTGAGGTAGAGGTGCACCAGCGGCAGGCCGGCCTCGTCGTAGCCGGCGACCTGCGCGTGCAGCAGCTGGCCGGCCGTCAGCCCCGCCATGATGCGCAGCGCCTCGCTGCTCCACTCCGGCTCTACAACCAAGTCCCACATCGCAAACAGCAAGCATGTGCAGGCGGCACCTGTGGTAGGTACCTGTGGATGGAGGGTGAGGTAGAGGTGCACCAGCGGCAGGCCGGCCTCGTCGTAGCCGGCGACCTGCGCGTGCAGCAGCTGGCCGGCCGTCAGCCCCGCCATGATGCGCAGCGCCTCGCTGCTCCACTCCGGCTCTACAACCAAGTCCCACATCGCAAACAGCAAGCATGTGCAGGCGGCACCTGTGGTAGGTACCTGTGGATGGAGGGTGAGGTAGAGGTGCACCAGCGGCAGGCCGGCCTCGTCGTAGCCGGCGACCTGCGCGTGCAGCAGCTGGCCGGCCGTCAGCCCCGCCATGATGCGCAGCGCCTCGCTGCTCCACTCCGGCTCTACAACCAAGTCCCACATCGCAAACAGCAAGCATGTGCAGGCGGCACCTGTGGTAGGTACCTGTGGATGGAGGGTGAGGTAGAGGTGCACCAGCGGCAGGCCGGCCTCGTCGTAGCCGGCGACCTGCGCGTGCAGCAGCTGGCCGGCCGTCAGCCCCGCCATGATGCGCAGCGCCTCGCTGCTCCACTCCGGCTCTACAACCAAGTCCCACATCGCAAACAGCAAGCATGTGCAGGCGGCACCTGTGGTAGGTACCTGTGGATGGAGGGTGAGGTAGAGGTGCACCAGCGGCAGGCCGGCCTCGTCGTAGCCGGCGACCTGCGCGTGCAGCAGCTGGCCGGCCGTCAGCCCCGCCATGATGCGCAGCGCCTCGCTGCTCCACTCCGGCTCTACAACCAAGTCCCACATCGCAAACAGCAAGCATGTGCAGGCGGCACCTGTGGTAGGTACCTGTGGATGGAGGGTGAGGTAGAGGTGCACCAGCGGCAGGCCGGCCTCGTCGTAGCCGGCGACCTGCGCGTGCAGCAGCTGGCCGGCCGTCAGCCCCGCCATGATGCGCAGCGCCTCGCTGCTCCACTCCGGCTCTACAACCAAGTCCCACATCGCAAACAGCAAGCATGTGCAGGCGGCACCTGTGGTAGGTACCTGTGGATGGAGGGTGAGGTAGAGGTGCACCAGCGGCAGGCCGGCCTCGTCGTAGCCGGCGACCTGCGCGTGCAGCAGCTGGCCGGCCGTCAGCCCCGCCATGATGCGCAGCGCCTCGCTGCTCCACTCCGGCTCTACAACCAAGTCCCACATCGCAAACAGCAAGCATGTGCAGGCGGCACCTGTGGTAGGTACCTGTGGATGGAGGGTGAGGTAGAGGTGCACCAGCGGCAGGCCGGCCTCGTCGTAGCCGGCGACCTGCGCGTGCAGCAGCTGGCCGGCCGTCAGCCCCGCCATGATGCGCAGCGCCTCGCTGCTCCACTCCGGCTCTACAACCAAGTCCCACATCTCATTATACTATACAAGTTTCATCAGTTTCATTAGCGACAATTTACGGAACGGTTCGACGTTCATAAAAATTATAAAAAATAAAAGTTTAGGTCCATAGTTGTCATACAGTTTTGTTTCTATAATTATAGCTTTAAATTTACTCTTAGAAAATTAAATAAATAATGCATATATTTTCTAAACTTTCAAGGTCTTTTTTATGATTTTAATTACATTTTTTTAAATTAATACTTTTTCACGCCACTGCTCGGAAATGTGGCAAAAGATGGTCAGAATTCAGGCTTCAAAGCTGGAGTTAGTTGGACGTCGCACGAACAGGCCATCTATGACTTCAAACTGTCCAACAATGTTGTTGGACAGTTTGAACAGCGATCGACCAATCACAGGGCCCAGCGCGCGGTCGCGCCGGCGGACGCTGCCTGTGCAGCTCCTCCTCCTGCTCCGCGCCGGGCGCGAGGCAAGCGAGCCTGTTTAGTATTATGATCTTTAATTAGATACTTAATTTTGACTTAAAATTATAATTATTTGCAATTTCCTCGCAGTAGGCGTGAAAAGCACTGTGTTAAGCCTCGGCCGAAAGTGCAATAGCTGGACTCGTACTTTCGAGGACCTCCGCTACGCGTCGGCCCTCGAACTAACTCGTCCATCTATTGCTTACTTTCTAGCCTCTTCAACAATGTACTATTGTTTAATCGTATGGCGGCGTATATAGATTGTAGGAGGTGATCTAAAAACTATACTTTATTATAATAATTTGACGATAGTTTGATGTTTACTATCCATTTAGCAACACAATTTTAACATGAGTCTACACCTCTTTTTACGGAACTATTAGATTGAGTGCAATAGAAATGATGAAAAATAAAATTGATACATTTTCACAAAAACATTTTGCTTATTATTATATCGTAGAACTATTATGAGACCAGTTCAGTCAGTACAATTTTTAACCTCTTGTTTTAAGGTCATCAATTGTTCTCGGACGATAGCTATTTTACCATAGAAGTGTTAAAAATAAACAACATTACATTCAGTTACAAACCATCCAAAGCGATAGTTGGAGGAGTAATCAGATAAGTTATAAAATTGATTTATGCGTGTATGGACTCCAAGGAAATATGGCGATGTATAAAAATGTCCGCTTGAATAATTTCGTCTCTGTATATTTTTAACAGAGTATAAAAATGTCCACATGTATGTTAGATGAAATTTTAGTTTTTTATTATAAATTTTTACAGATCGTCGTTTTTTATATAAGACATTTACATACTATGATTGTAGACATTTTTATAAATCGTCGTTTTTTATATAAGACATTTTCATACTTTGATAATAGTCATTTTTATATTTCAACTTGACAATACTTAAACGTTCTGAAGTATTGGCTTTCTAATACTCCAGACAAATTTATGATTTACAGGTAGACATTTTTATACATCGCCATATTTCCTTAGAGTCCATACACGCATAAATCATGTAACTTCCTAATGAATATGTGAAAAAACATTGTGCATGCGCTAATGGATCAGTACTCATATGTTAATGTCCCAGTTTTTCATGATCAGGACTGAATAGAGTTGACAGAAAAAAGTTTGCATACTTAACATTTTACTATTATGTTCAATTTTTTTTAGTAATTTCTAATACCCAAGAAAAAAATAACATAACAGAATCTTAATAATCAAAACTAGTTAAGCTACAAAAAATTGAGTTGATATGAAACTAATAAAAAAATTGGTAACAAAATTTAAGTAGGATTTTTTTAAACACCTTCATTTATGTACCTAATTTGGGCAAACTTTTTTAGAGATTTTTTAGTTTATGTTTTACTTAGGTGATAATAATATCACCTTGCACATAGTAAGACTGCGTAATTAGTGTAGACTTAGTTAGAATGACGAAAACAAACTACCTACTAAAGTTGTTTTGGTCAGTTATAATTTTGTAAATAAATTAGTGAATAATAATAATAAATGAAAAGAAGGATAGATGATCAAGCGTGCACTATAAGACAGGAACCGCTTTCTCATAATACCGCGTACCGTAAACATGACTTTACCTAAAAACGTTTATTAAATCAGAGCATATGCGAACAATACGTGGGAACTATCAATACATTTACATCATTTAAGAGCACTCTGTGAAAATTGTGCGAGTGTTTTCGAAAATGTCATAGCATTATGCTGAGTGGTGTCCACTTGCGGCCACTATAGCAGCACCCCACCAGTCTTCTTTCTTTTTTTTCTGTTATTCTAGTTTAAGTGTAATAGTTAAGATTCTTTTGTATGTTGTATTTTCTTATTATGTTGTGGTGTTATTTTGGCTGGCAATAAATAAATAAATAATAAAATGCCATTACAAATCAAAGCAGCTGCTGCAGTGAAAGACTGTTTATTACAGTCGACAGTTTACACTTTTGGACCTTATTCCATGGTAATAAGGTGAAAAATACACTTATTTGACGCCGACTGTACAGTCAGCAGCAGAAGTAGCTAAGCGGGCCTAGTCCTCAAATTGATCTGCACACGGACTCTAATGTCAAGAGAATAAGGTTCTGTGCAGATCATTCTGAGCATGTTAAAGTGCTTAGCTACTTCTGCTGCTGACTGTACAACGCATGTGTAGATGCGTATTACCCGCCTTACCAAACACGGGACAGCTCTTATCATTATTTGAACTAGTAACGTGATATAAGTGGCTTAATAGCCCTTTCGGTCCAAGTCATACGATTGTGCGTCCAAATAACAAACAGGTAATTATCATTAAATCTACACGATGTTTTCGGTCCGAAAGGAAAGTTAGAACGCGGTTTTCATTCTACTTGCTATAAAGCGCACAGAGTAGAATATGTGCAACATTAAAATGAAAAGCGTGAAAATAGCATAATGAAAAAGAAAGAATTTAGAATAAAAACAATGTATGTAGTAGTTATATCACAAACAATGTAAAGAATTAAATATGAGATTTTAATAATTATAGAATATATATACATACAGTATTTTTATAAATGTAATAATGTCATCGTAACTAATTTATTTAGCACATGATGCCAACAAGTTATAAACAAGCACTATATATGACAGATAACCAAACAAATGAAATTAGGCAAAATCATAACAAAATGGCTTCTTGAAAAATGCTACTACTCCATTCGGGACTTTTTAAATGAATGACATACTAATGATATGCCTGATTTTGACATACAACTGCTATTTAATAATAATAATTTGACATTTAAAACAACATTGTGACATTTACGTTATAAAGTTTATAATTTTTGTATACTTAAAACAAACTATTAATTATATTGCATGCCTATTTTAGGTCGAACATGGAACTCTAATTGTTATAAAGATCTTGTATACTGTTCTTGCAATAAAAATATCTTTATTTTTATCTTTAGGTGTCTATACAATAATCATATCGAATTAGTGAATGCGTCATTGGGAGACTATGTATATGTGAATTAATTAAATGGAGATGTTTTAAAGCATCGACTTACATGCAGCCAGATAAAATAAATAAATACTAATTCTAAACATAACTCAGCGGAATACCAATCAGTTGTTATTCTCGTGAAGCAAAGGTAATATGTGAGAACCGTTATTAGCTGGCTTGACGAACGCGAGTAGGGCCTCCGTCGCCTGGAAGGGTAGGGTCATGAAGTCGGAGCGGATCTGCTTGAGCTGGTCGTTGTCGACGGTGAGGTAGCCGCCGAAGTCCACCAGCTTCACGATGGAGGTGTCCTGCTCCTCCGACGTAGAGATCACTTGCGCGCGGTACCAGTTGTTCTCTGTCGGCGCCGCGCAGATTGACCTCTCTGTTAAATAACAACTTCATAGTATGGCTTGTCCCACTTTTAAACGAATTTCCACCGCAAAACAAATCCACATCACTAGGTAAAAATACTAAAGCAAAATATCAATAAAAGTAAAAAAAAAAGATTCATTTTAGTAATAATAATATTGCGGAAATCCAAGACAACATTAGATGAATGCCCAGTTCATGTTGATATTTTTTGGTTTGTTCCAACTCAAAATCGTGACTTCAGCTCTGGTTTATATAAACTTAAACTATATATCTGTATTCAACAATGATCATTGATTTCATGTCTAAGCGAAGCTGCTTAACATACTCCATTATTAGTTCCTAGTCTAACATTTTTGTGAGTTATCTTAGTAACCGCATCATTAGTATTATGAAAAAGAAGACTTGTCATTTTTGTGTAATTCAAGATAAACCGTCCTAACAAAATGACAGTTACGACATAATTATAATGACCTTCGCACAATGTATAATATGTATATGCAAAGTTCACCATTTAAACCCGTTTATTACATCGCCACAAAGCAAATAAATGCGACCACGATTTGCATTCGTGTTACACAGAATATATCCAGATGATGCACGTGTTAACGACAGCTAGATTTTATAAAGAACCTTTTGTGCCTAACAGTCCAACAGATTTTTATCCATCTAAACCATGTCTTAGACTGATTTACAACAAATGCGCAAAAACATATTTGTGCGGAAAAGAACTAGTCTAAAATTTAACGCAGGCAGAGGATAGACTCAGTTGACATTACGAAATAACCACCAATGATCAAAGGCTTCATTAACCGTAGCTGTAAGGCTACTGCTCTTTAAAAACGCGTTCGCAAATAATTGAAGTGTAACCTTATAATAAAACCGGCCAAGTGCGTATCGGACCACGCAAAACGAAGGGTTCCGTGCCTATTAAAAAGGTCGTATCGTCACAGAAATTTTACGGCACTTACGTCCTTTTCTTTGAGGAAGGCAGTTTTTCAGCAATATCTCGAAAACCTTTGAACCGATCTTGTTCAAAACAATTTTCGGTGAATGAAATTAATAAGCCCTATGTCCATGAATTTTTCCATATTTTTAAAATACACCGTTCAAAAATTAGAGGGGGGGGGGACAGAATTTTAGTGACTTTCGGGGCGATTATATCCGACCCTATTCACTTAATCAAAAAAAATGCCAAGAAACCTTATATTTATTTTGAAAGACCTATCGATTGATGTGCCACAAGAGGGGTCACAATGAAAAAAAAAAATTTGACTTTTAGTTTTATGTATGGAGTGCACCCCTAAAAATTTTTTTTTTGTCATTTTATTTACAAAACTATGTAGCGGCTAACAAAATACACCTATCCTCAAAATTTTATTCAAATACACCTTATAGTTTTCGAGTAAAATGCCTGTGACATACGGACAGACGGACAGACGGACAGACGGACATGACGAAACTATAAGGGTTCCGTTTTTGCCATTTTGGCTACGGAACCCTAAAAATGCAATATTAGCAAAGTTGACCCAGATTGGGACCGGTTCGTTTTGTCGTTTACCTTTCACAGGGCGTGGCAGAGCGGGCACATCCGGGTTCTGGTAGGTGGCCGCCATGAGGCGGTGCAGCGCGTGCAGCGAGGGGAAGGTGGGGTGCAGCGGCTGCTGCAGGAAGAAATGCCCCGCGCTCACCAGGCACGTCATGATCGTGTCGTTTACCTTTCACAGGGCGTGGCAGAGCGGGCACATCCGGGTTCTGGTAGGTGGCCGCCATGAGGCGGTGCAGCGCGTGCAGCGAGGGGAAGGTGGGGTGCAGCGGCTGCTGCAGGAAGAAATGCCCCGCGCTCACCAGGCACGTCATGATCGTGTCGTTTACCTTTCACAGGGCGTGGCAGAGCGGGCACATCCGGGTTCTGGTAGGTGGCCGCCATGAGGCGGTGCAGCGCGTGCAGCGAGGGGAAGGTGGGGTGCAGCGGCTGCTGCAGGAAGAAATGCCCCGCGCTCACCAGGCACGTCATGATCGTGTCGTTTACCTTTGACAGGGCGTGGCAGAGCGGGCACATCCGGGTTCTGGTAGGTGGCCGCCATGAGGCGGTGCAGCGCGTGCAGCGAGGGGAAGGTGGGGTGCAGCGGCTGCTGCAGGAAGAAATGCCCCGCGCTCACCAGGCACGTCATGATCGTGTCGTTTACCTTTGACAGGGCGTGGCAGAGCGGGCACATCCGGGTTCTGGTAGGTGGCCGCCATGAGGCGGTGCAGCGCGTGCAGCGAGGGGAAGGTGGGGTGCAGCGGCTGCTGCAGGAAGAAATGCCCCGCGCTCACCAGGCACGTCATGATCGTGTCGTTTACCTTTGACAGGGCGTGGCAGAGCGGGCACATCCGGGTTCTGGTAGGTGGCCGCCATGAGGCGGTGCAGCGCGTGCAGCGAGGGGAAGGTGGGGTGCAGCGGCTGCTGCAGGAAGAAATGCCCCGCGCTCACCAGGCACGTCATGATCGTGTCGTTTACCTTTGACAGGGCGTGGCAGAGCGGGCACATCCGGGTTCTGGTAGGTGGCCGCCATGAGGCGGTGCAGCGCGTGCAGCGAGGGGAAGGTGGGGTGCAGCGGCTGCTGCAGGAAGAAATGCCCCGTGCTCACCAGGCACGTCATAATCGTGTCGTTTACCTTTGACAGGGCGTGGCAGAGCGGGCACATCCGGGTTCTGGTAGGTGGCCGCCATGAGGCGGTGCAGCGCGTGCAGCGAGGGGAAGGTGGGGTGCAGCGGCTGCTGCAGGAAGAAATGCCCCGTGCTCACCAGGCACGTCATAATCGTGTCGTTTACCTTTGACAGGGCGTGGCAGAGCGGGCACATCCGGGTTCTGGTAGGTGGCCGCCATGAGGCGGTGCAGCGCGTGCAGCGAGGGGAAGGTGGGGTGCAGCGGCTGCTGCAGGAAGAAATGCCCCGTGCTCACCAGGCACGTCATAATCGTGTCGTTTACCTTTGACAGGGCGTGGCAGAGCGGGCACATCCGGGTTCTGGTAGGTGGCCGCCATGAGGCGGTGCAGCGCGTGCAGCGAGGGGAAGGTGGGGTGCAGCGGCTGCTGCAGGAAGAAATGCCCCGCGCTCACCAGGCACGTCATGATCGTGTCGTTGTTCACCGACTCCACGAGCTGCAACTGACGCAGTGACGCATACAATGCTCGTAGTCACCTTCTCAATTGTAATGAGTGAAGTTGAATGTAATGAAGATTAATTAATGATAATGGTATGGTAATATGGAGGTATAGCAGGTTTTGTTAGAAGGCTGATTTTCTTAATGAAAATGATAAATGGAGCAATCAACTTTTTCCGTTGCTTGTGCGTCGCTCCGATTTATCATGGATAACATTTAAAAACAATGATTAGAAAGTGTGTAAATCCACCAACATGATTTTTTCCAGCAACTGCAACAATATTTCTATTATCTGTTGTCAATGCTGATTTACCGAACAGAATAACAAAAAGTTGATTGATCTAAAGGATGAAACCGAAATTTCTAGAACAATACCCAAAAAAGAATAACTTTTATTTAACCTCTGTATGTATAGGCAGTACACTTACTTGGAGGAACTCAGGAACAAGTGGCACCAGTCTTTGATACAATTCTGCACTAATTTCTTGCATTGAAAAGTTAGGAAACCTTTTCTCAGGGAATTTTTCCTTGATCATTTCTAATGCTGCTTCAATTTCTCCTTGAGTTCCTGAAATGTAATTATTTTCTGTCAGAAATAATATCCAGTGGGTTTATCATATGTAGTTTAGTAGTTTCTGTCAACTAACATATGCATTTGACGAGATTGATCTTACCAATATTGTATTGCCACCAAACTGGCTTAAAGGCCATGGCAGGGTAAGGGAACATCTTGTGCCTTAATAGCTTTTCAGGCTGATTTTTTTTGTGATGATGGGCACTGCTGTTAGTAACTCCTATACAAAATTACAGCATTCTCCTCTTCTTACTTTCCAAGAAAAAAAATAATTAAGAAAAATCATTTTTCGTGAATATTTCCGCTTCTGTAGATTGAATTAATTCGTGCTTACATATAATACACTTACCCGAGACGGACAATATGTCACTATAAACCGCATAACATTCCATAGACAAAATTTTTTTTTCAAGGGTTAACATTTTTCTTTTTTTTTTCATAAGTTCTGGGAGAGAGACACCTCCAATGTTTTAACACATAAATAGCCTTTTTGATGGCCTATAACATAAATTAAATTCAAGCTTCTAGCATTGGTGCATCATAACAAAAAAAGTCTTCACTTAATCGTCGTCGTCACTATTTTCGTTAATTACAATACTTAGGCCTTTTTTAAACAGGTTGCTCAGTTTTTCGGCTGGTCTAGGTATTTTAATTAAAAATCTACCATGTAATAAATAATAAACTATTGCTGCAATATGGGAGCAGCAGCCGACTGTACGTAATCCGCATGCACACTCGCAGAAGAAGTTTTTAATACCGTCAATTTCGTTGCAATTTGGTATATATTCCACAAAACAACGATACCGTTTTCTGGACATGTGAAAATGAAAAATGTTAACCCTTGAAAAAAATTTTTGTCTATGGAATGTTATGCGGTTTATATTTAGTGACATATTGTCCGTCTCGGGTAAGTGTATTATATGTTTAAAGCACGAATTAATTCAATCTACAGAAGCGGAAATATTCACGAATTTTTTTTTTTCTTGGAAAGTAAGAAGAGAAGAATGCTGTAATTTTGTATAGGAGTTACTAACAGCAGGGCCCATCATCACAAAAAAAAACAGCCTGAAAAGCTATTAAGTAAGGCACAAGATGTTCCCTTACCCTGCCATGGCCTTTATAAAAAAACTAGCTTCTGCCCGCGACTTCGTCCGCGTGGAACTCGTTTATATCGTAGCTCCATACAAACTTTCACCCCTTAGGAGATGATTCCCGGGATAAAATGTAGCCTATATGTTAATCATCTTCATCCGTTTAGCAGTTTTTGCGTGATTGAGTAACAAACATCTAAACATCCAAACTTTCGCATTTATAATATTAGTAGTAGGATAATTTGTTAACTTTACAAGGTAAAAACTATATTAATAGACGTAACCTGTGACCTCACCTTCAACGGCGCATATCTTTTGTTTCACGGAGTCCGGATGCCTCCTGACGTACACGCTTGCACCAGTTTTAGCTTTAATTTGGGTTACAAATGAACCCAGTTTTCCTATTAATAGACCAACCAGGGTCTGGGAAATTACAAATTGGTGTATTCTAAGCCCATCCTCAGTAGGCACAATACTCATGCCCGTAGGCGGGGGGCTGGCTGCTTCCGAGCAACCTTTTCCACTGTCACTTGAGCCCTGTAACATAGTCAACAGTTTAATATCTAGCAGAGTACAAGGTTCAAAGCATTTATAGCAATTTGCAAAACGGAAATGTTCAACAAAAAATGTGAGTATTTAGATACATTCACTGGTATTTAATTCCTAGCCTCACAATAACACCTTTTAGGTGTTACCACCAACCATTATATTGTAACATGCGGTGACTGTGTTTATAATAGGTATGCATGAAATTACTGACCAATGGAATTGGACATTGCCTGCTGAAAATACAGTAAAAAGGACAAAACAAATGACACGAAACCAAGTGAATAATGGATAAGCACCACCCAAATCTGAATCAGTCAACTCAAGTGTATCTAATAAATACATCATAATATATAATACATAAAATATCCCCAATTAAAATATTTAGGAAGCGAAAGGTATTCTAAGACTACATAAATGATTCCAATGTTTAATTACCTCACTATGGTTATCAGAGAAGTGACACATTGATGGACTAGCTAACATAGGATCAACAGGACTGTGGTTTGCAGAATCTCTTTCAGAAATGCGTCTAGCTGGTGCTGTTGAGAAACTATCTTTACCATTGTCACTACTATCACTAGATTGATGATCTAAATTATTATGTGTTTCTTCTGTATCAGCTTTTGTACTTTCTTCAACCATGTTTACACCTGACAAAACTGACTCTTGCTTTACACTAGATGTCTGAGACACATTTCCAATAGACTCAGACATAACTTTATAGTCATCAACACTTGTGTCATTAGTCAGTGACAATTTATCAAATTCGTTCTTAATACACGCCATCTCAGATTGAAGTATGGAAATATGCTTTGACTGTGGCTCCTTTACAATAAATGAAGCCTGCTTAGCGCTCATCACTAGGTTTTGGCTGCCAACAATTACAGACTTGTCTGTTTTAAGTGACTTCTTTTTTATTATTTTTTCAATTTCCATGTCAATCTCTTCATCAGTAAGTTCAAGAGGTGAAGATCTCTGCGAGCTGCTGCCTTGAGGTATAATATCAATTGGTGCTGATTTAATAATGGAGCGCTCTACTCTACCAAGCGGGGATGCTTTCTGAGCCTCAATTTCAGCTTTCAGGGCTTCTGCCAGTTCCTCATGCAAACTCTTTATCCTTTCTCTTCCACCTGGGTCAGATTTGGCAAATT
The DNA here is from genome assembly GCA_932294315.1 of Epinotia nisella. Classification (NCBI taxonomy): domain Eukaryota; kingdom Metazoa; phylum Arthropoda; class Insecta; order Lepidoptera; family Tortricidae; genus Epinotia; species Epinotia nisella. The sequence goes on along the minus strand of OW028679.1, from coordinate 11,114,013 downwards.
CCCTCTTTTTTCGTAACCAAAAAATCCCAATAAGCACTGCTATAGATGGGACCGACCACATAAACAACTGGCGACAAGGAACCATCGTAATGAGCCACTTTTATCAACAATCTAGAACAAAAAAAATACTTCAGAATATAATAACATCATTAGGTATTCATGGAAATCTTATTTCTTAACTATTTCAGTAGTAGACTATGAAGACAATAAAAATGAAATCAAATGTGCATACATTGGCAACCTACATGTTCATAAATCGGTGGAACAATATTATAGTGGTATGAAATTGAACAAATTGGTGTTCAAGGCTACTTTAAGCTACACTTCTAAGTAAACATAATTGATACATTTTGTACAAGAATTCTATATAAGAAAAAAAATAGCAAGAAAAACAATGAAGAATAATGATATCATGGACTTGTTCTTCATCGTATATCATGACGCCCGCCAGAAAACTAGAATCAGGCTATACAGTAAATCATTAATTTCACTATTTTTGAAATAGCTGAAGAAATGAGATGAGACTTTATTCATTACAAGTTTTATTTAAAGTGCCTTTGTTAGTTTGGTAGTAGTTTAACTAGGAATATCGATTGAGGCGTGAAATTAAGTGAATTGTCATCGTAAATTATATGTAAATCAAAACGTTATACATCGTATCGTATTATAAAGATTTACTGTCATTCAGCACAAATGGAAAATAGACAACTCGAAATTTTTGATCCAATTTGAAAATCCTCAACATGGAAAATTGTGCAAAATCCTGAATAATGCTAAAATGTAATTAATTACATCCTAAAAGTAAAATTGACATACTTGATATTATATAGGTCGAAATAAATACGTCCATATGGAATTAAGTGCACTCCAAAAATATGACCAATCGGAAATACGTCATGTCATACATATATTCATTTTGTACAATCGATTTTCATATTAATTTAAATAAGACAACATTCACTTTGCACGTATTTGAATATTAAACTATTTACTGGACAAAATTCCATTTGGGCTCCATTCATTTTAAACAAGAAAAATTGGTAATAAAACAAATATAGACACAATTAAATTTTAACCAAATTCACCAAAAGGTATACCACCAGGGGCCCATTGCATAACAATTTACAACTTATATTACAAGCGGAAACCTCTTCTCAACTCCTCGCATTAGAAAGAGACTTCCGCTTGTATTATAAGTTGTAAATTGTTATGCAATGGGCCCCTGGTATTACTTTTGGTCCAATTTCAAAATGGTAATTTCGTGTTGACGATTTTCCATTTGTGCCAAATTACAGTAAATCTTTTGTAGCGCTACGACTAGGGAATGCAAACCGACTTAACCAAAACCGAAGAAACCGGTTATAACCGATTACTTTGACAAAATGTTATAACCAGGTTTAGGAAATTTAAAAAACCGGTTACGGTTATTTTTGACTTTACCTTATTTAAATTATCAAAAATAAATGAAGTACAGTTTTAGTGGTAAATTATATTGCTTAAAAAAGGCGAAAACGTGCCTTCATGCTTGTTAGTTGGGGTTTTGCTCTTTTTACAGTGCAACTCGAACTAGGTATTTTGAGAGTGGTCTAGTCGTTATTTTCTGGTGTTTAACCGAAAATAGTCAATTTGACTAACTTAGTAATGATTAATTAATCTAATTTTATCTTTCTCCGATACCCAAAGGTTGTCTGGAAGAGATCGTTCTTCAGCGATAAGACCACCTGTTGTCTACCTCTACCTACGTGTTATTGTATTGTTGCTCTCTGTAACTGCTTTGTTTGTGTGAGGTGTGCAATAAAGAGTACCGTTCAACAATGTTTCTATTAGGATTATTTGATAATCTTGTTGTTATGCTCGTTAACATAATTATAATACGGTTCAGTCTGATTATTATAATCGCCCAAATTGAAATTAACAATAGGTACCTACCTAAAATTAAATATTTCAAGAAATCAACTTTAGTAAGTAAATATTTAAAACTTGTTATTATTACTTAATTACTATCACTTCATAGTGCAACATTCTGCATATTACCACAGAATAAGTAATAGTACTACGTACAGGTTCTCTGTTAACAAATTCCCTGTTTAGGTACGCCAAACGTGCCCAAATGTGGCCATTTCTTTCTATCGCATGCAACGCGCTCTTTCGGAGGCGGAGCCTTAGAGCTAAGGTTACCGCCAGCTCGACCTATTAAATTATAGGTACGTTAGTATAATAGTGTATTTTATTAACGCGATATTACGATTATTCTTTATTTACTATGGATCACCCAACTACACAAAAGCTGTGTAATGTGTGCAAGCTCACTCTAAAGACCTATTGTTTCTACAAGACCATTCAAGCCTGCACGGCTATCACAAGACGGCGCGCGAGCTCTCTCGATTTTTCTCGCACTATACCTCTCTTTCTAAGTTTTCAAATAAGAGAGAGACGGATAGTGCGAGAAAAATCGAGAGAGCTCGCGCACCGTCTTGTGATAGCCGTGCTGGAGAGCTATCCCAGGACTGAAACATTCCAAAGCGCTCATTAGAGCCTTTAGCAAAAAGGCGTCCACTAACGCCTTGGCACTAAGTAGGAACCGTCTACGCATGCTGGTAAGGGTGCTTACAGGGCATTGTCGCCTAAACAAGCACATGCAAGTGTTGGGGCTGTGTGACACAAGGCAGTGCAGACTCTGCCTTGAAGCAGAGGAGACGCCTACACACATCCTAACCGATTGCCCTTGTCTTATGCGCAGCCGTAACTCCATTCTGGGCAAACATCAGAGATCAAGTTTCTTCAGTCCAACAAAATCCTGCAATTCTTTGAGTTTGCAGGACTTGACCAAGAATTGTAGTAAGTGGCGGATTACAATAGATCAGCAATGGTCGCAGTGATACAATAGGCACTACCAGAATAATAATAATAAGGCAACTTCTAAATTTCATCAGTAAGCTTCATTCAGTCATCATTATATAAAATAAAAAATTTAATTATTAAATAAATAAATAAATAAATTATCTTTTTGTATTTTTTACGGTTCAGAATTTTCAGGTCTACATAATATTAAGAAACTGAATTAATTTTAACTTTGCCCGTTAAAGGGTTATAATACATTGTGTCCATCCATTCACAATATCTTTTAATCTTTTGGTCAAACTTACATACAAAGCAAACTCTTTAAATATGTTGCCCACCTAGCCATTTCCATATTGGGATATTTAATAAGCTTGAAAATCAGTAGAAATTTTATGTGGTTACATATAATTACATGTTACATGCTCATATCATGATATTCATGATCATATTATATATGTTGGATTGATCCTTCACTAGCAAGTGAGTGTGAGAGAGATAAATTCTTTATGTCGGACAAAAACATGATGATGAATGCAGGAACCACCAAGGACAGATATTCTGATTTCGTAAATTAAGGACAGGATAGCATGGAAAAAGCCTAAAATTTAAATTTTTCTGAAAATTACCCGTCTGTATAGAAAGATTCTATAAATTTGGCACCAAAACCTTGAAAAAGCACCGAGTCACTATTTATCCCGAAATTGTTAATAAGTATATATCGTATATACATTAGGTACTATGTTAATGAAATCCTTGCAACAAGATTAATAAGATTTTTTTAAGAAGAATAATAACTAAATAAGAGTTCCATACTTACCTGAGGGCATCAGTAAGTAAAATTTTAGTCATTTTACAGACTATTATGGATAGATAGAAAATCATCAAATTATGTACAGTTAATAAAGCAAAATTGCAGCAAAAGTACTTACAGTGTTATGTTTATCAGGTACAGGGTTGAGAGTCGAAACCCATAAAATCACAATAAAATCAGACACACTGATAATGATTTGAGGTGACACAGTAAACATGCACAAAGTCAGATGAGGGTAGATGGATATTTATTTCAGAAAAGAGCAGTGTGTAGTGTCTTTAGAATGTGACAAAAAAATATGAATGATACAACATACCCAAAACAATGCTTTTCGTGAAACTAATCTACCTACCTGTAACCTTCACATAAGGAAGAAACAAAAACAATATTTTAATGAAACCAATCTATAACCTTTAAGGAAGAAACAAAAATTCACACAGTGAGAGCATGTGGTTTATAATGTCTAATATAAGATAAGAAATTGACCTACTTACTTTTAGCAAATCCATATTATTATGATTGCGAGCGTTTAATCATCACATGGCTACTGAATGTGGGTGCTTACTGATTTGTAGGTTATTAGCTTCAAAATATTGTGTTTACTTCGTTAACTTGACTAACTTGTCACAACACAACAATGAAAATGTAAAAACAACACTTGGAAGTGTTTAGAATAATTGAGGTTAAAGATATCTTTTTCTCTATCTGGCGCACCGGCACGTCGTCCGTCAGCGCTCCAGGCGATATGAGCCACGACTCGTGTTATGCGACTATTACAATCACTTTCCAACAACTGTATTTACGACACGTATACAGTGCAAATGCTCAATATCAATCACGTTACATAAAACAAGACCATATGTATCGAGTTTTTCGGCATATAAAGATTCCTCGATTGAGGGTCACGAGCAAATAGCAACGTACAAAAAAACCTTCACGGGCATCACGTAAGCTATAGGAATTTTAAAAAGGAAGGTTACGCAATTTTACGTATGTCGTAAAACTAATAATATTAAGGTTGTATTATGTTCCTACTACTGGAAATGGAATAACTATTTGTTTAGGTGTTAGTATTTAGTATCATGATCTACATCGAAGCCCATGACGATAATGTGGAATTAGTATTGTCGCCGGCAAATATCAAGCATACTTACTTTCAAATCACACAATAAATAATTGATGTTAATCCGAAAGAACTGAAAAATAACTAAATTAATGAGTTTACTGTTATTACTATCCAATTTCGCCTATATAAAATCCAACAGTCCACGTGCTCACAATGTTTTCCGAAGCACAACAAAATTCAATATGGCGATTGCAGGATGGCAACATCTACACTACAAAATTAAATGCAGAGGCGTCTTTTATAAATATTTGTGCGTTCATTTTTTAATAAACTATAATCACGAACATTTCGCTATATTGGTGGTTTCTATGAAGTAATTTATTCAGTTGAGTTGAATATTCCCAGCGATGTTAATTTACTGACGAGCAGTTTGGTTCGGTCCCGAAATCTTAGAGCATACATAACGTTATGTATGCTCTAACACGTGTGGCGTCTGCTTTAATCCGTCTAGATAGCAGCCACCACACGTACGAAATCAGCGGACTGGCTGCAGTAAGGCTATCACTAAAAACTTTGTTATATACTGAAAGTTGTGTCCTTCTCTTTCTAAGCGTTTTAATTAGAAAGATACGGATAGCCTATCTCACCGCGAACAGCTCGCGAGCCGTCCTGTCCTGCCTGTCCTACACAATGGGCAATACATAATCCTTTCGTTTGTAATGTGCTTTAATTTAAGGCCTCATTCCAACAATTTTGGAATTAACTGAATTTTAGCTAGTTAAGCAACATCCACCATCAGCCTATGTACGTGCTGGGCACAAGACAGAACAGAGGGCCTACCGCGAAACGAAATTCGTTTTCGTTCGTGTATCTCCGTCTTTGTCGCTCGAACTAGCAAGTGCAACAGAGACGGAGATACACGAACGAAAACGAAAATCGTTTCGCGGTAGGCCCTCAGAATGGATTGGAACTTATTTTCGTTACACAACATGGACCTATGATACTCAGGACAAGCTATGGTAATAATAATACCACGTCCGAGCGAGATGGTAGCATACAAGTCTCGATAAGTGTGACAGAAAGGGAATATACTTATTTTTGTTACACAATGATTCCACTGTGTAACAAAAATAAGTATTACAATTTTATATGGGCTAACGAATCAAACATCATTAACTAATATGTATGTCTGTTCAACGTACCGGAAGGCGCAGCGTGAGTAGGCCCCCCACAAGGTGTACGGATGATACTGGTAAAGGTCGCTGGAGTCCGCTGGATGCGGGTGGCGCAGGACCTTTGGGGGAGGCCTATGTCCAGCAGTGGACGTTCGGCTGATATGATGATGTGTGTTCAATCCATCCTATTTTTATAAGAACTTAATTCATTTCAGGAGTCGGCATTACCATTACCACAATTAAATAATCTAAGAGTCTCAACAGTGGCATTATGTAGTGGCTCCGGATGATGTATTTACTTACCAATTAAAATCATATTCAGCTTTTGCTTTCCTTCAGAATATGATGCTTTATAAGTAAATTGTATTCACTACATTATACCACCCTTTTCTTGTACTATTTCCGTTTGGCCACTCCTTTGAATCTTCAGTGGCAACTTTTTTAATTTATTAAGTGGCCTTTGGGCCTCTTTAATTTTCAATGGATTTTTCATGGTGGAGGGGAGACAAATATGAATAGGCCGGTTTACCAATCTCTGAACCAACTAAACCAAAATACGACAACCAAATAGCCTGGTGGTTAGAGAACCTGACTATGAAGCTTGAGGTCCCGGGTTAGATTCCCGGTCGGGGCAGATATTTGTATGATGAATACAAATGTTTGTTCTCGAGTCTTGGATGTTTAATATCTATTTAATTATGTATTTATCTATATAAGGATGTTTATCCATTGTCTAGTACCCATAGTACAGGCTTTGCCTAGTTTGGGACTAGATCAATTGGTGTGAATTGTCCCACGATATTTATTTATTTATATTTAATGCACAGTTATCTGCACCAGAGAGTCATAATTCATCTTTATCTCTAAAAATAAAAGAAATTTGATTTTTGTGATATCCAGGGACCATTGCTTAACTTACAATGTATAAAATATAAGCACACGTCTTTTTCTAATGAAAGGAGTTAAAGAGAGATTGATTGTAAAACAAGTTATGCAATGCACCTCAAGTCATAAAATGCAGTAATACTACTGTTTAAAGTATGTGCATAGTTAGCCTAGACGAAATCTTGTTTAAGTTACATTCATATTTGCCTCAACAATGACCACAATGTTTTAACATATTTCAGGTTTCCATTTTATTAATACTTATTATTATGAAGTTGACTGTATATCTATTGATTATAGTACATATACTGCAAGCATCCTTTATAAATTTGGTCTGGATCAGATTGCTTGCTGCCATAAATTTAATTTAACAATTATGTGGTGCATAAGTTTAGACCAAGTGAAAAGTCAAATAACAAAATCCTAAAATTTGTAAAACTATTTCACATTGTCCCTAGTCATTGTGTTCATGGTACTGTCATACTTAGTATTGTTCCTGTGGATCCAGTTTCCTGGGAGATTTAAAGATGTCAATGCTAAACTACACTAGTGTGATGTACACTCATTGGACTTGAGAATCAGTCTTGGCAATGTCAGTTGAATAATCAGAGCCAATATTATTATTGGAAGAGTAAATATTTTTTATCAAAACCTTAATAATCATATATTAAGCATGTTTTTTTATTGTTCAGAGGGCACAGACTTTCTTGTTGTCTTCAGGTACTATAAGTAAATAATTACAATCAATATTGGTTTTCATATAATTTATATACATTCCTTACAACTTTGTGAAACAATATTAAGTGGTGATTATTCTAAGGAATGTTGCACAATATTATGGTGGTGTTCATGGCGATAGATTGGAATTACAATATCATTTAAACTACAGATTATGGTTTGAGAATGATGACACTTCTAGACAATTTAAATGAGGTTCATGAAATAATTTTGACCACTAAAATCACCAAATCAAGTTTATTCATAACAGGGAAACAATGTACACTGACTTACTGTAAACAAAATAAATATGGGTAAATGTTCTCATATAGCATCCACCGCATCTGCTTCATCTTCTGAACTAACTTCGTCGCCGAACTCAATGTCCTCATCCAGACCATCCACGGAATAGACTACAGTCTCATTGATGCGCACTGTTTCTGGGAACTCTCCGTACGTCTTCAGATTCCTTGCCTCATCTGGGGTATACTTTAAGATGACGTCTGCCTTGGCATCTTGGTAATCTCGCAGGCCTATCAGTATGATGTCACCTTGGTTTATCCACACCTTTTTTCGTAGCTTCCCTCGAATATGACAAAGACGTTTTGTGCCATCGAAGCACATGGCCTCCAAGCGGCCATTACCGAGCATCTTTGTGACTTGGGCGTACTCCTGTCCGTCTTCTTTGAATACTAATTCACGTTTTTCTGTTTCATTCTCGTTCTTACCCCTCCTCCGGTTTTTACCTCCTTTTCCTTTGTTTTTCGGCATAATTTATATAATCTTGAGTACAAACATATACAATTATACTATGAAAATCTCATGAATTGGCTTTCTTTGACTGATGTTCTTGACAAGAAGCCACGCACGGTGGGCCAGGGTTGTCAATCCAATATAGATTATATTAGTTGAGGGTTACTACACTAACACAGATAAGATAAGGTCCACAGGAGACCACGTTTGAATGAAAATATGAGTGTTTACAAAGCTGCCAACCTAAAAAATTACAGAGAGTACAAAGAGGACTAGATCTGTAATCAATATGAAGAAAACGCTACATCGGCGGAAGCTACTATAGCCGTGTACATACGTCCGAGCACGTGATGTCGACCTTTGTGGATAGGTGGCGGATGCGGATGCACGGCGTTACAGGGCGCGGAACAGGGACACAGTTTTGCGCTGGAATGTGATGTACGTACAGTAAGGGAAATGTATTCACGTACCAACGTAGAACCCTGTCGCAATTGACAGGCCGCCGTCACTCAAACTCGAGTGATATGTCACTTTATTGCGATAGGGTTCTACGGTGGTACGTGAATACATTTCCCTTACTGAGGGCCTACCGCGAAACGATTTTCGTTTTCGTTCGTGTATCTCCCTCTTTGTCACTCGAACTAGCAAGTGCGACAGAGATGGAGATATACGAACGAAAACGAAAATCGTTTCGCGGTAGGCCCTCTGTACGTTTGCGATGTACGTGGGTTTAAATTAAAGTATGACCTACTCATACTTTAATTTAAACTTTAATTTAGAGTATATAAATATACTATAATATTTTGACAGTTGAACTCATAGACCTATGGTAATAATAATAGCACGTCGGAGCACGATGGTAGCATACAAATCTCGATAAGTGTGACAGAAAGGGAAATATCATTCGTTGTCCTTGTCATAGTTCCACTTTTAGGGTTCCGTAGCCAAAATGGCAAAAACGGAACCCTTATAGTTTCGTCATGTCCGTCTGTCCGTCTGTCCGTCTGTCCGTCTGTCTGTCTGTCCGTATGTTACAGGCATTTTACTCGAAAACTATAAGGTGTATTTGAATAAAATTTTGAGGATAGGTGTATTTTGTTAGCCGCTACATAGTTTTGTAATTAAAATGACAAAAAAAAAATTTTAAGGTTGCACTCCATACATAAAACTAAAAGTCAAAAATTTTTTTTTCATTGTGACCCCCCGTGTGGCACATCAAACGATAGGCCTTTCAAAATAAATATAAGGTTTCTTAGCATTTTTTTTGATTAAGTGAATATGGTCGGAGATAATCACCCCGAAAGTCACTAAAATTCTGTCGCGCCTCTGACTGGAGGCGTGTGTTCTCGCAGCAAAAGCGCGCCATCCGCGCGATGGCCGGTAGGCCGGAGAATACCCCAGCGCGAGACCTTTTCCGCGAGCTCAAGATATTGCCCCTGCCTTGTTTACTCATATACCAGGTCTCAGTGTTCACTCACGAGAACTTGGATATGTTCAAGCGCAGAGGCATTAACACCAACTACAACCTGCGCAGTAATAGACACCACAACAGACTTATCACCGAATCACACAGACTTGCCAAGTCAGAACGATCCGCGTACTATGTAGGCCCCTCCATTTACAATCGCCTACCAGACTGTGTAAGAGATGCGACTTCCACCGCAGCATTCAAGGTTAGGCTGAAAAAGTGGTTGATGCAGGAATCATTCTATTCGTATGATGAGTTCTGTTCTTTAGTCTACCAATAATACTTTAAAGGTAAAAACATAGTATGACATATAAAAATAACCGAATATAATTGACATATAATAATAATATTAAAAACTGTAATTAATCATAGTTAAACACTATTGAAAGTTTATACCTACTTATTATATCTTGACTTGTAACAATTGTTATTAACAATAAATTTCATTTCATTTCATTTCATTTCGTTTCATTTCATTTCATGTTCAGTAAACAACTCTCGGCAATCAATTTGGTAAACTGGAACTGACGATGAAGCCCACATATAGCCTTTACTTTACTGATTCTGATGAGATTCCATTAACTAAGCGATTATGAATTAGGTACCAGTAGTTCTGGGATATTTAGTAATTTGGCCTCTAATATTATCCGCCCACATAATGTTTTCTGTAGGCGCCTCATCGCATTTGCTCTCGGAAAGCAGCTCATGTTGTAAAGTGGAAATGAAATGTGCAAGTACTATATTAAAGTCATTTTTTTGTTATGTATACGAGATTTACTAGCGCTTAGTAGTCGATTTGCGCCTCAAAAAATCGCCACAACACCTCTTGCGCCCAGGGCGGCTTGATTTGATTCATCAATTTCGCATCGTAGGTATTCTAACTACAAATAAATTGCAAGAAATACTAAACCAATTACAATCCAATAGTTAAGTCGAGTACAGTCCCTGCTCCGTATTTACTTAGATTATCTTACGAGTACTTAGTACATTATGCGAAAATCATAAGCCTATTACGTCCGGCTGCTAGGCACGGCCTTCTTTATTGAAAAGACGAAGTCCCCAGACCTACTGGCCCACTGCGGTCGGAGACTTCACACCCTCACATACACCTTTTATTTCTTCGCAGATAATATGTTTCACGATGTTTTTCTATACCAAAAAGCTAACAGTAAATATCAACATGATATTCCGTAGGTACATGAGTTCCGCAAAACTCATTGGTAGGTATACGAGCCGGGATCCGAACATGCCTCGGACCGCCGTTTGACAGATGCTTGAACCAGTATGATACCGTAGCCATCGATGCAAATTCGTGTCATACGAATCTAATTTCAATATATTTCTCACGTGTGTTCTTACACGTTAACTCTGTGCGCGTGAAAGCAAACCACATTAAAATCAAATTGTAATCGGATTGGTATATGCCTTGAAATAGGTGTTTTTTTTAAAAAAGATGTTACATCAATGTCAGCCTCTATAACAGGGCCAAGTTAAAACACCCGTTACGGTAATTTTTCGTGTTTAGTAATGGCTTTCGCAGAAATAGGTATTAGGTAGGTACCTATAAAAGTGTTGGGTTGCAGTATAGGTTGGCTTGCAGCCGATGGGTGGCGGGCGGTCGCCAGGGGTGAGGCCAGACGGCGAATGAACTGCAAGGGTTAATGCTCGCTTCCCCTGCATCGCTGGCTACCACCCACGTAATGCTGCCAACCTATGCATAGCCTAAATGAGATTGTGCTAGGTGACACGGAAATTAACTAAAAGTGACGTGATGGAATTTTGAATCTGCGGCGCGGAAATATTGGGATTTTATAGCTGATTGTTTGTGCATAAGTTTGTGTAATCGCTATTTGTTCTTACGTGTGGTAACCTGTAGAGTCAGACCCCTGTCGAAGAGCCCTGAAATTATTATTACAGATTAGATAATTTCATTTTTGATACCCGGGCATGAGTGAAGCGTTACGTTAATTCGCCGCAATGACTGTCACAGCAAATGCTGAGCTCGTTCCTTTTGTAAACAAATAATCTTGTTTTTGTTTTTTTTTCTATCTCTATATGTTTTTCGCGTATCTGTGTGTGTGACAATAAATGTTTTCTTTTCTTTTGTTTTATTTTTTCTTAATTCACAATAAAGTTTTTTTATTGAACTAAGTAGTAGGTACTACCTAAACTTTTAGTTTTGGAACCAAACATAATCCTTTGACACGTATTTGTACCTTTGTTGAATGATAACTTCCCAAAAGAAGGTGTTTATGTGGTTATTTATTACTAGAAAGTTTAGACAGTAAAGTATTTAAATTGTTACTCTAATGTAGTTCAATGAATCTCATCTCGTGAAAATACCAGCTTACTTACAGATTATTCTCAGGGAATATGTAGATATAACACCTTTAACACATTTAGTGCCCAGAATCGCTACGCGCTACGCTCGTAGCCGATCCCGTGGTTTTCCTCGTATGTAGCGGAAAGCGACTACGGCGTAGGGACGCATACCTGCCAGGGACCCGATACATACGGGGAAAACCACGGGATCGGCTACGAGCGTAGCGAGTAGCGATTATTGGCAGTGAATGTGTTCCTAGGTTAGGCAAAATTGCTCAGTCTAGACATGCAAGTTTTTTTCCAACGAAATGTGACTTCAAGCCTGCTTCAACGAACTTTCAAAACATACAATGGACTATGGGACACTTAACTCTTTCAGCACTAATCACGATTTCGCGGTACACATGCGTCAGACTAGCTGAGCAGCTACAGAAAGACAGCTACGTGAGATTTTCGCTACGTATGGAGATTAAGCTGCTACGGGCTACGGCGTCATGCTACGAGCGTAGGCGTATCTTAAATAAACTTTGTGTAATTTTTTTTAATAGGGTGTTTTCATCTATCAAAATTCAATTATCAAAGTTTTTTTTTATATATTTCCGTAGTCAACAAGGAACCCTTATAGTTTCGCCATGTCCGTCCGGCTGTCTGTCTGTCTGTCCGTCTTCGGCTTAGCTCAGTAACCCTCACAACTAGAAAACTGCAATTCGGCGTGGGTATATAAACTAATCACGCCGACAAAACAGTAGATAAAATCCTGAAAAAAAAAATTCGTTAAACCTATAGTGTGGGGTATCGTTGGATAGCTTGTTCAAAAATTTTATGGGTTTACTAAAACTATTTTTCAACTTAGTTATCGTTTGCGAGATAATGGGATTTAAAACCTTAATTTTTGTTCGAGTCATGTGTTTCCCCCCCATGGCTACTTCGGTGACGTGAAAAAATTGGTGGCAGTAGTACATATAATGAATTTAAAAGGAAAACTATCACAGTTAAGTAGACATAACTAGTTAACGAGTAGTAATAACTAGTTAACTGGTAAGAAATGCACTTAATTTCGGGGGGTTAATCTATTTTCATGGGAGACACTGCTGCATACGGAATGTTCTTTAATATTTGACCCTGGTATTGCACGCGTTCTAGTTTACGATGTCCGCTTGTTATCATGCTAGCGCCGTTTGGAATCCACTTTTATAAAATACACAGCGATAAAATAGAGAAAGTACAGAGAAAATTTGTAAAGGCAATTGAGTATCGCACTGGACATAGATACAGAGACTATACCACTTCCTTGAAAAGACAAAATACTTCATTATTAAGTTCTCGTCGTGAGCGTATTGATGTCTTGATCCTGTACAAAATTATTAATAACATCATAGATGCCCCTTCGTTGATACATTCGCTCTCTATTAGAGTGCCCCGGCGTTGCGAGCGAGCTTGCAGAAAAAAAACCCTCTTTCATATCCCCCGTAGTCGTACTTCTTATGCAAAAAACGGTTTCATTAGAAGAGCGTGTAGGCTTTATGACGAAAAATTTCAGACGATAGATGTTTTCCACGAGACATTATGTAGCTTCAAACGATTATCATTGCAATGTATTCAAGAACTATAATACTAAATTACTGATTTATTTTATCATTAGGTACTGTAAGTTTTCTAGCACTGTTTATGTTTAAACTACTAACGATGCTTATCGATAACTCGGATTGTGTATATATACATGTATATGTATTGTGTGTGTATGTATATATATATATATATATGTATAAATTGATTAAAAAGTTAAGGTTTACATATTATAATTAAGGAAACTGTAAGTCCACAATTTGCTACCTTTTACCTTACCAAATGTACCCACATAAGACTGTTTGTTTCTAATAAATAAATCATGCAGACCATATGCTTCTTTTCCTCATCGTGGTATATACATATACGTACTTAATTCAGGGAAAGGTTGGAAAAGCATGAATAAAATTCAAACCTAATCTTATTAGCAATACATAACCATTAATTTATTCTCTGTAACTGCTTTGTTTGTGTGAGGTGTGCAATAAAGAGTATTGTATTTTATTGTATAACGATAACAGACTTTTGGTATACGCTAACCCAAAAGAGAGCGTATAATCAAAGACTATTTGCATATAACTTATTGAAGCTTTTCCCAGCTCGTAAAAAGCTTGTTTTCAAATTGGGGCTCTTCGTCGGTAGAGTTAGGTATATAGGGATGCGTCTGCGTCATCAGTTTATTTAGTATAAAGATGGAATCAACCTTCCGTTTTTGTATCAATTATATCCATGTCGGTATATGTACTTGATCATTTATAGTTTTGCAAAATAACCATGTATATGTGAATCTAAATAGTCATACTCATTACTTGGCTGCCAAACAATCTGACGGTCATTTTTGGCACAATTTACCTATTTAAGTCTATGAAAATGTTTCATTATAAAGCACGTTAGGTCGTAATTTATTACAAACGATCGTTTTTACCAGTGTGTAACTGTTCTATTTGGCAGGCAGGGCATCTTACATCGAGGATTTTGGCATCAAGTCTACGAGAGTGTTTTTAAAGCGTCATAGACAATTTCACTACCTAACCAACTCATTGATCGGGTTTACAACAGCAAGATGCCCATTTCACGATGAAACCTGCATCACACTGGCGCGGCCTGCGGTGGCAGTCCATAGTAAATGACAAGTTTCTATTGACCGCCGCGGCCAGGCCGCGCCAGTGTAAACTGTCAACACTGGTCAAAAGGACAATCGTTATTAGTCAGATTAGACTTGTAAAATGATAACTCGTAGATCCGTGAAATGGATTCCAGCACTATTATATACGTTGAATTGTCATTAACGCTTGTAAATTAAGAGGATATGTGGAAACGAACTTCTCAGTAGTGTAAATTACACCTGTAGCATGAATACTTGATGCCAAATCATCATTTCTTAGAATAGACCCTCATTATCTCTGTAACTGTGATGTTATTAAATACGTAACTACATGTAGTACCAAACATAGATACGTTCTGCGTCATCATGTCACCAAGGTTATTTACCAGCGAAATATATTTAGGCTGCCAAAGTGCTCTTCACATGTTTTTATTTATCTTTTTAGTGCACGAAAATCGGTAGGTGTAGGTAATGTATTTCTTCCTAAGTATGTAAGTATATTATTATCCCAGCTTCCCACGCACTACGTGATACTTGTGACTGTCCCTGTATTGTTGGGAAGGACCTTTGTCAATCTGGGGGCACGGCAGTGCCCCCACCAAGTCGAGCAAAACAAAGAGGCAATGTAGCAACGGCACGGTTAGTTTACTTCGCTTACTTTAACAGTATAATTACTTATGGTCTTATTTTATGGGGATCAGCGGCAGATATTGAGACTGTATTTATTTTACAAACAAGGGTTGTTAGAGCAATTTATAACCTCGGGTCGCGTGAGTCATTAAGAGAATTTTTCAAGGAAACAGATATTCTAACACGGCCGTCGCTATACGTATTTGAAATAATTATGAATGTTAGGAAGAATTTATACAACTACCCAACAAACACTGATAGGCCCAAGGTTACCAGAAGCGCAGGGAAGCTCAAAACAACTTTTTACAGGCTAGTAAAAGCGAAAAAGTTGTTCTTGGGAAATTGTATAAAATTCTACAATAAAATTCCAAAACACATTACCGAACTTACTGACTCTAAATTCAAATCTGTCGTAAAACGGACACTTATTTCAAAAGCATATTATAAGATAAACGACTACATCATGGATAGGGATATTTGGCAGCGATAATATCCTGCACTAGAAATCTGTCGTAAGATAAATAGGCTTTCTACTGTAGCAATGTAATTTTAAAATGTTATAATACTCTGATACTGAAATGATATATTGTATACTGTTTTGAAAAAATGAAACCTCGCCGAGTTTTTTACGCCGGTTCTTCTCGAGGCAGAGGTTTACTTTCCGAACCGGTGGTAGTTTATCGACATTCATAGGTGCATGTAATATGCCTAAATTGAAGAATAAATCACTTTGACTTTTTTTTGAGCCGTACCTTCTCGAAGCCATTCAGGCCATTTTCAACATTCTGTAATATAGTACTGGCTAAAGCTAGAACCCTGAATTTTCAGTAACATATAAGGCTTAATATGGATTGGATATATTCTCAATAACATTCAATTTGAACTTTTAGTCTAAGAACTATTGCCCGTCACAGCTCCTTAGTTTTGTCACTGACACATTTACTGATGATCACAATAATTCTAAGGCACCCACAAGCTCCACATTTTAAACATAATTAGTTTTTAGTCTATAAATTCATAAAAAACCAGACAAGTGCAAATCGGACTATCCCACCGAGGGTTCCGTACAAAATGTTAACAAGAAAATAAAGATTAATAAGAATGCCTGACTTAGCTCTACGAAATATCTCACATCTATCTATATATATCTATATATCTATCTTTTTACGGAGGAAGAATTCCGAGTCTTGACCTATTTTTTACATGGAATGTTTTTTAAGGGATAGTGTCGAAATGGACATTTTTGATATATTCAAGTTATTATATAGCAAGGGTAAGGTAAATGTCCCAGTACTCGGCACTTTCAATTTTAATTCATAATAATAGATGGGAATTACAGGGGAATGATTTTTGACTTCCGAGCGCTCGAAAATTAAATAAATGTAAATACTATCAGACACGCGGCAGCATGTCAAGCCAAGTTCAAGCAAAGGAACTGGCTAACCAGCGCCGAGTGTAATATTACACGAACCACTTGGTGTCACTTTTGACCCTTCTATAACTCAAAACCTCTTTAACGTAAAGACATAAAACTACGTGTGTTTAATTATATCCATAAGGACATCAGAAGCCCAAATTTCAACAAGCTAACTCAAACGGTTATAAAGATATGAAGGTCAAAAAGTCGTAAATTTTAGCACTGACTGACTGACTGACATGGTACCTAAATCTAACCTAGTTCCAGATTACCTAGAAGGATGAAATTTGGAATCCAGCTCGGAAATTGTATGTAAGAGTAGGAAAAAATCTAAAAATAAAAAATACAATTTTTATTTTATTTTATTGTAGCGTTGGAACCGTTACAAGCAAATATTTGAAACTCTCCCAATATATGTATTATTATATATCTCAATACCTGCCTAGTTTTCTTTACAAAAAGTCATGATATCCCACCAAAAACATAAAAAGGAGAGCCAAGTTCAATACAAAAATTATGCTAGGCTCTAGGCTTCGCCGCAAAAAGAATGAAGATCTAAATGAGTGCCAAGTTCTATGCAAAATCCAAATATGTATTTATAGGAACAAAATAACATTACGAACAAGTATTAAACTCTATTTCTTTGCTTTATTGGATACGTATAACAATTGCTGTTATTTAAAAATGTGAGATCTTAAAGTAGGTTAGATTTACCTTGGCCAGTTTTTATCAGAATTAAAAAAAACCGGCCAAGTGCGTGTTGGACCACGCAAAACGAAGGGTTCCGTGCCTATTAAAAAGGTCGTATCGTCACAGAAATTTTACGGCACTTACGTCCTTTTCTTTGAGGAAGGCAGTTTTTCAGCAATATCTCGAAAACCTCTGAACCGATCTTGTTCAAAACAATTTTCGGTGAATGAAATTAATAAGCCCTATGTCCATGAATTTTTCCATATTTTTAAAATACACCGTTCAAAAATTAGAGGGGGGGGGACAGAATTTTAGTGACTTTCGGGGCGATTATCTCCGGCTCTATTCACTTAATCAAAAAAAATGCTAAGAAACCTTATATTTATTTTGAAAGGCCTATCGATTGATGTGCCACACGGGGGGTCACAATGAAAAAAATTTTTTTGACTTTTAGTTTTATGTATGGAGTGCACCCCTAAAAAATTTTTTTTTGTCTTTTTAATTACAAAACTATGTAGCGGCTAACAAAATACACCTTTCCTCAAAATTTTATTCAAATACACCTTATAGTTTTCGAGTAAAATGCCTGTGACATACGGACAGACGGACAGACGGACAGACGGACAGACGGACAGACGGACATGACGAAACTATAAGGGTTCCGTTTTTGCCATTTTGGCTACGGAACCCTAAAAAACGAGTATATATATATATGTTGAATAACTTTATAAAATGACTAATGTAATGAAAACTGGCCAAGTTAAATATATTAATTTATTTAAAAAAGGGAAGATAAGAGGGGGGGGGCAAAATTCAAAGTGTAGTTAGTAGGCCAAGTGGGGTATCATATGAAAATAATACTTATATATGATTAATATTAACGTTAATATTACCGGAAAAGTATACCGAAACCTCTATCTAGCGTATTTTTTTTTCTTCCAAAATCATTTGTTAATTAAGTTTGTAATTTAATAATTATGTGTTTAATATTTTTCCTTCACATATGAAAGTATTCTAAAAGCACCTTCTAGCAAATAAAAAAAGAATTATCGAAATGAATTCACTTAGTAAAGAATTATCGCTTAAAAACGAACATAACGCGCAAGTTAGTAACATAATGCACCGATAAATGGCGCTGTAGGTACTCATGACTTAACTACACTATGCGTTGTTAAGATTTTTTTCAATATTAATGGGTGGGGCAAGACGGAACCCTTGATGCGCGAGTCAGACTCGCACTTGACCGGTTTTTTAAATGTTCTATCGCTATTTCAAAATAGTATTTTATCATCCTGTTTAACGTCCTCTTATTTAGTTTTTTCATTTGCTTGTTTGTTTTTTAATTGTGTAATTTGTGACGTTAAATAAATGTATTTTCTTTCTTTCTTTCAATGGGCAAAGTTGCCATGTTTGACGGTACTCACCATAGCTGAGATGGTATCCACAAAGTTTACCGACAACTAGTCTGAGGAGAACGAGTGTGAGGCTGATCTAGCAAGCAGTTGTGACTTATCTCAGCGACATTATATAGGTAGGAGGAGGAGGTGAGCTGTTCTACGAAATGAACCGAAGCGGGTTGTATGGTCTCGGGTAACACAGAGTGATTAAAACAAAAGTCGACTTTCTTGTGGTCAATTTTACTTTATAAGTTATAAGTATACCTAGATATTTTTCTAGCACGAACGACTTATTGTAAGTGATTGACAAAATAAAAACATCGACAGTCCTGTTATCGATAAGTACCACTTCAACGTCATAGAGGTAAATAAATACAAATATGCAGCAACCTTTTTGGCCACTGTACCTGTCGCTATATGCATGCCTAATTTCAATAGCTGTATCCCTTTTGATCACAGCTTCGTTTGTGGCTGCTTTTATCTCGGCGTTAAGCTGAGGGGCGGCAATCTTCTTACAATTAGCCGGTACTAGGAACTTTTCTATTAGGTCCTGCCTTGTTTGCTTCTCTAGACCCGACGAGGCTATATGTTCAAATCTACTAGCCACTTCCTTGTTAATATCTTCTCCAAACTCTTGAGTTTGTGTCGGATCAATTCCCAAAATGTCCAACAACTCTGCTTGACAGACGTCATCATCTTCGATGATAATTTCGTTAGGTTCCACAGCACCTACGTTCGTTGCCGGTGGATTGGCATCCAGTGGCGTGATGCGTGATGGACCGGCGATCGGCTCGACATAACAAGGTAGGGAGGCGACCCGACCAGGTACCCACTCGTCGTTGTAAGCTGGCGCAATTGTATCTCGGTCTGTGGAAAGCAAAATATTTGCTCCATGACTAACCAGGATAAAAACATATTTCACGTCATTTGCGCACTAAAGAAGCCAAACATGATGTGACACAGTCCCGCAGACTGATCTGAGTACATGTATCTTTTTACTATGCGGCGGAATAGTCCTATAGACCACCCTGTATGCATTATGAATGTATGGCAACTTATACAAACCCTGTGGCGAAACAGTTCTATAAACTGATCAGGTACAAGGGTTTTTGTTTTATGCGGCGGAATAGTCCTATAGACTATCCTGAGTGCATAATTCTACATCAAGAGTTTCGTAATAATGCGGCGGAATAGTCCTATAGACTACCCAGATTGCATTATACCGAAAAAACCAATGGGTTTTTATATGTAAAAATATGTGGGTAGATTTAAATACTAACCATTTGGGTTATCCGGATATCCGGATAACCCGGCCGTACAAGTATATACTTGTACGGCCTGTACCGACGGCGATCTTGACGTCGAACACTGAGAACACGAAGATGACGAGGATGACGAGGAATCACGTCGAAGACGACGTGCATTGTGTAAATCTTGTTCGAGTTGCTTCAGGCGTTTTGTGAGCAACTCAATCTCATCCTCGTTCCTACGCTTCGGAATGTCGAAATCACGAACTTGGAGAACACAAGTGGAGTGGTTGAGCACTAAATTGCGAATGAAGAGGTCGGACAAGGGTAGGCCGCGAAACGAGTAAAATATTTATATATAAAAAAAAGAGTGGCTTTTTTCCCTAAACAAGTGACGAAGTGGTAACACTTATGCGCTACTACATTGTGTATTATAATTTTAAATTACTAATATCGAGGACGAAACACGAGTATAATTGTTTACGCCTCCCTACATTTCTTATTGGCCTTACGCCAAGAAGTAATGTATGAAAACCGTAAATAAAACCATTATTGTCCGCTACTCTAACTTTTTAAAGCTTACTACATACACCTTACCACAAAGGAAACATTACATACTGCCAACTACCACTAGACTCTGTAAGCAGACTTGCGACATAAAAAAAAAACAAAATCTATGTGCGGTTAAACATGGTGCTCGAACGGCTTGTTCAAATGGCATGTTTAAAAAATAAAAAAAGGCGGCACATTACTCAATTGCTTAATTGATTACCTTGTATTTAATTGTAATTTTAATATTTCCTCACATCGTTTGAGAAAAGCATTATACAATCCTCGGCCGGAACAGGGATTGCTGGACTCGATGTATCCGGTTTACCCAAAACTCGTCCAACAATCCCTTACTCACGGCCTCTGCAGTAATGTACTATTTGTTATAGGAGACGCCGTTTTTAATGATTTGGAATTAAGTCAAAGTACAACTGCACACCGGTACCGCGGCGCGCTCGGGTAAGGGATTGCCGCCGCCGCCGCGCGATGCAAATGATTTTTTTGACACATTTATAAGTTTAACTTATAAATGTGTGAGGAAAGTTAATGTTTATATATTGCCCCCCCCCCCCCTCCTACCTGCAGGGTGGTACCACCTGGCTACCGGGCTAAATCAGCTCAGATGACCACTACATATACAAGCGGCTTCCTTTGTTGAACATTTGCAAGGTTCCTTACAATTCATGTCACTAAATATCCGACTATTAAAAAAAACAGGACAAGTGCGAATTCAACTCGCGTGGTAAGGTTTCCATAAAATTGCTATGCTCTAAGCATCAGGCGCTCCATACAAAATACACAAAAATATTGAGAATTTTCCCGTTATTTTGAATACTCAAATTTCTTATAGGTTTTCCTGTAATCTTTAGGCAAGGAACTATTTTCCATATTTTTTTCAGAATTTTAAGCCTAGTAGTTTCGGAGATAAGGGGGGGGGGGGATGGTAAATTTTCGTCTTTTTTCCTAAATTACTTCAAATCTCTTTTTGCTAAAATTATAAAAAATAGATATCTGAGATGCTTACAACAACCCCTTTCATTTGATATGTCACACAATACAGTTTGCGAAACTTTTTTTTTATTTTCCAGTTTACGCCTCAAAAGTGGCCCCCTTGTTCAGAATTCATTAATTTACTTTACGCGTCCATCTTTGGGTCACCAATTTACATAGGTTTACCAAATTTCAACTCAATCGGTCCAGTAGTTTCGGAGCAAATCGTCTGTGACCGACGGACAGACAGACGCACGAGTGATCCTATAAGGGTTCCGTTTTTTTTCCTTTTGAGGTACGGAACCATAAAACGCTTTCAATTTGGTTTTCCATTTGGGAACTACGATGGGACAGACAGACACACAAATACATACACATATACGCACATACAATTTAGTGTCGGGGGTTAATGTATTATTTTATTTATTTTGTGCGGCTTCGAGCGTCATCTAACGGTTTACTACGCGGTTAGCGAGTTCGAAGCAAGCCTGAGTTGCGTGCACGCACGCATTGGTATTTCACGCCATCTAGCGCGAGTCTTGGAGAAACCTGGGAGAGCTTAAAGTGCCGTGCGTGCGTAGTTTCACAAGTTTCTAAGTTCTGTTGAAACCCGTAGATGTCGCTAACTTCCGAGCAATCTAAACTTCTAATACTGTCCGATCTATGAAAATACGAGTATAAGTCGCTCCATGGGTGCGTTTAAGGACTGTACAAACTTTGATTAGTGATTAGTGCGAGTTTATGAATTTTGAGATTTATGAGCGTGTACTATTTTTTTGTGAGTAGTTTTTGTATGGACTGGCACTAATCAAAGTGTAAACAGGGCTTTATCCAGTGCATGGCATTAGATACTCCACCGTTGCACATTGTAGGTACCACGTAACATTCTAAGGTCATAAGTATCAGAAAATCGGTCGTAGCAGGTTGACACATTCACTACCAATAATCGCTACGCGCTACGCTCGTAGCCAATTCCGTGGGTTTCCCCGTATGTAGCGGAAAGCGACTATGGCGTAGGCACCCGCTAAGCGGGTTCCTAGCAGTGTAAGTGTTAATATGCTAGCCATGTTGTACGATGACAGGGTTAAGTATCGATTTGATAGGATAATATTCTGTTTACTGCTATCGAAGACTGGGTAATCTGGAACCTGCGCCATTTTCATGACCCGATAGCACTCAAGATGGTGTACAACGCCTTAGTAAGTAATAAGCTGGAGTCTTCGTCGATCGCATAATACCTAAGAGTCGACTTATATCTTACTTCTAGAAAAGATCCAAAAGGCGTTTTTAAGGTTTCTGATAAGGGAGAGATAAGTGTATCCCAGGATAGTTGGGAGTAATTAAAACGCCTCGCCTCCACCAAAAAGCTGAAATATTCGGTAGGTAAGGACCAGTGTTTAATGTTAACGAACTTCACCCCCGGCAGTAAATCGCGCGACACGTACATACCGTTTGGCACGAGTAGCCTACTAGTAGGGTGACTATCAATCATTACTTGTAATAGATATTATGGATTTTTATTATTAGGTAATGGAGATTTCAGATTGTGGTATTTTAGATAAGAACTGTGACCTTAAATATATTTATTCCAGTGTTCATTGTCCCTAAATGTACTCTCTACCTGCTTATTTTAGTCGCAACGGCGAGTTTCAAATTTAATATGACTTATTCTGATTACATCTTATTTACACGATTAAATATAGAGACTTAATATGTTCTCATATGTCTGTGAAATAAGATATTTATTTATTTAATGCAACCAAGTATACTGAACTTAATAGGCTTGTGACCTATGATTTTTTTACAATGCCATTCGAACCAGTTTTTGGAGAGGAACAAATGTTTGTATGGGAGCAACTATAATTTAAGAACATAAAATACTCAAAAAATTAAGTTAAAGACGGACCTCGCTGGCGGCAGCCGAAACACTTCATACTGATTGAGTCAAAAGTATGACGTCACACTTTGCGATTTGAACTAATCATTGTAGGGAAAATCAAGTAAATGACTGTTTCAGGCGAGAACTACTGCGTTTAGGTCCATAGTTGTTATACAATTTTGTTTCTATAAAAGCGTAAGAATTCTATTGGTAGCTTTAAATTTACTCTGGGACAATAAAAAAATGCATATTTTTTCTAAACTTTCAAGGTTCATATCTTTTTATGATTTTCATTATATTTTGTAATTTATACTTTATTACAATAATTTGATGGTTTACTATCAATTTACCAATACTACGTTATCAATTTTAACAAGAGGTTACAAGCCTATTGTAGATACGGAACTTCATTCTAAGTACACATTTACAGGCCATTCGTAAATTCCGTTACTGAGTAATAACATTTATCTATTAACATATGCTTTAGGTTGTGTATAACGGATATTTCAGGCTTTTGCATTTTTAATTATGTTTTAGAGTTGCCGAGTACAGTGCTACGCCGTAGCAAGCCGTAGCGCGTAGCATGCTAAAATCATAAGTGACGGACAATCTGTTGTAGAGTAAAACTGACCGACAAAATAAATATAAAAATTTAAATTTATACAAGAAAAAGAGAGAGGCTTTTTCCCAACAGTGGGACACTTAAGGCTATAAAAAAATACACTAGTTGACAACTTCGTTAGAGTTTAAGTGGCAGTTTGAAAATAAAGTCTAATGTTGTTTGGTTCATGATATTGATATTTATTGGTAAATATTCACATTAACGAGTATTTAATAATTTTGTCAAAAAAACACATTACTTATCAAGTTCGTTCTATTGTTTTGAATAGGTATTTAATTAATTCGTGTATTCATAGTTTATTAACACACTAGACCTTACATATAGTTGATAACGCCTAAGAGTGTTCACTTACCGTATAAACGGGAATTAATTTACAATGAAGTATAAAAATCGCCATTAACCGAAATTGCAAATTACTTATAGGTCGGGCAAATATTTGTTCAGGCCCACTAATACATCTTCCGGCCTGGCGACCCTACCAGCTACATAACACCGAAGTATATAATCAGATCATTTTGTAACAGGGTCAGGGTACTGGGTAAGAGGCACAGCGCGTGCGCGCTGAAAGGTCAAGGTCAGGTCCCTGGAAGATTTCCTCTGAGGTCGTCGACCAGGGCTTGTTTTTCAGGGTTGCCACGGGATCGATTTACATTCGCCTCTTTGTACCGCCCAGCAGGCGAAAACGTTGAAAATAATTTCTTTATTCGCGCCGCCCGTTCTGATGTTAACAGAGCTGCCTAATAAACAACGTTATCTTAGATGTCTGTTGTTTCAGATTTCAGAACTATGGGCTTAATTAAGTTAACACGTTCACTGGCAGCGGCCTAGCGGGCGCCTAAGCCGTAGTCGGTTTACGTTACATACAGGGAAGACCACGGGATCAGCTACGAGCGTAGCACGTAGCGAATCTTGGCAGTAAATGTGTTAACCCATTCGAGGCCACGCATCGCTACGTGTGCTACGACGAAGCGCGTAGCAGCGTTTTCCCGCTCTGTAGCGGAAATCGCACGTTGAGGCATGACTCATATGTTGAGTCACTGGCCTTGAAGGAGTTAATATATATAAGAAATTAATCTACAGTTAACTACTAATTTAAATTGAATCTAATGAGTCTCGCTTTGCTAACAAACTTTGAAACGAAACGAGATAAAATTAAAACAAAAAGTTCTAAAAAAGAAATATTTCACACGTGAACTCGTACGTGTATAAATTGAGTAAATACTGTATTTACGTAATACTTATATAACATATCTTGCACGTGTAAACATTTAGGCCAGCTCATTGCATAAAAAGTATTGGAGGGACTTGTATGATGGAATTTAACAAGTGGGGTGTCGTTAGATTCCACTTATCCGTGGGGGTGACATAAGCTACATATCATATTATTAAAAGAATATTCAGATTTTTGTAAATCGTTAAATTTTTACTTGCTATTACAGGCGACATTTACCTACTTGTCACATTTACTTGAATCAAGTGGATTCTTATTTTTTTATGAAAACACATTTTCTGCTGAAACGATGAATTACATATCCCGCAGACAATACAATCATTGTTTTCTAAATGCGTCGAGATTTCCTTTTAAACCTCTGTATCTTACAGACGATCGTAATGACACATTATATTGAAATCATCGCACGTGCTCGTTCTAAAGTTCGGCGTGATGTGACTGATGTGCGTAACAAGTGGAATTAAAAGATTTTTCAAAAAACCCGACTGCTTTTTTGCAAATATTATAGTCTATGTCACTCCCACGATTAAGAGGAATCCAACAACACCTCATATGTCGACATCCGTCAGACGGTTTAGGCTGCAGGGCGTGCCAAAGAATAAGACATACACACACATATATATACATACATACGCTCGAAAAACATAACTCTCCCTTTCTTCGGCAGTCGGGTAAAAACAGGCATGCGCGACTAAACCAATTCCAATTCTAAACTTTAATGACAAAACGACACGCCAGTGGCTTGTGGTCACAGTCACAGTGGCAACTGGAGAGTAGAACAGAAACACAGTAACAAGAAAAGTCTGGTGTTATAGGAATTTGGTAGAAATCGGGTAAATCGGCAATTCTGATATTTGAACGAGCGTTTTTAGGGTTCCGTAGCCAAAATGGCAAAAACGGAACCCTTATAGTTTCGTCATGTCCGTCTGTCCGTCTGTCCGTATGTCACAGGCATTTTACTCGAAAACTATAAGGTGTATTTGAATAAAATTTTGAGGATAGGTGTATTTTGTTAGCCGCTACATAGTTTTGTAATTAAAATGACAAAAAAAAATTTTTTTAGGGGTACACTCCATACATAAAAGTCAAATTTTTTTTTTTCATTGTGACCCCCCGTGTGGCACATCAATCGATAGGCCTTTCAAAATAAATATAAGGTTTCTTAGCATTTTTTTTGATTAAGTGAATAGGGTCGGAGATAATCACCCCGAAAATCACTAAAATTCTGTCCCCCCCCTCTAATTTTTGAACGGTGTATTTTAAAAATATGGAAAAATTCATGGACATAGGGCTTATTAATTTCATTCACCGAAAATTGTTTTGAACAAGATCGGTTCAGAGGTTTTCGAGATATTGCTGAAAAACTGCCTTCCTCAAAGAAAAGGACGTAAGTGCCGTAAAATTTCTGTGACGATACGACCTTTTTAATAGGCACGGAACCCTTCGTTTTGCGTGGTCCGACACGCACTTGGCCGGTTTTTTTCATACAAATTCTCAAACGCCTTTTGACCCTTAGGGAATAAATTTTCAAAAACGCAGAAATTAGTTTTCTAATATTTTGATATAAAATCAATCAAATCAAATTTGATATGAGCAGGAAGGTATTTGCTGCAGTGGGGTCTCTCAGGCGGCTTCGTAATTTTCTACCTACTGCAACTAAAATTGCGCTCGCTCAAACGTTACTTCTTCCTATTCTTGATTATGCTGATGTATCCTATCTCGACCTTTCTGAGGAACAACTTAATAAGCTAGAGCGTCTCCAAAATGTCTGCATTCGGTTCATATGTATTTGGGTTACGCAAATATGACCATGTTTCTAGTTTCCGTTCTAAACTCAAGTGGCTCCCTATCCGTTATCGCCGTAACTCTCACATTATTTCGCTTCTGTATAATATCCTTTTTAACCCTGCAACTCCCCGCTATCTCAAAGAACGTTTTAGTTTTTTAAATTCTGTTAGATGTTCTAACAATTTGCTATTAACTGTGCCTTCATCATCTACCAAATTTTACAATAGTTCGTTCACTATTAATTCTATCCGACTGTGGAACTCTCTCCCTCTTGACATCAGACAAGCAAAATCTATCGGCAACCTCAAATCCCTTCTTAAAGAACATTATTTGTCTCTCCCCTAACCCTGATTGTATTTTTGGCTGACTGTTTATGTATCATTATATTTGTGTTTGTGTTATTTGTATATATGTATGATTGTGTGTGTATGTTTATATATAGAGGTATTTATGTACGTTTATTTTTATAATTTCTTGATTTTTGATTGATAATAATCTCTGCACCACCTACTGCATAATCTAGTTTTATCTCTTTCTCCGATACCCAAAGGTTGTCTGGAAGAGATCGCTCTTCAGCGATAAGACCGCCTGTTGTCTACCTCTACCTACATGTTATTGTATTGTTTCTCTATGTAACTGCTTTGTTTGTGTGAGGTGTGCAATAAAGAGTATTTGTATTGTATTGTATTGTATTGATATAAAATTATGATGCTGATGATAATGATGATTATTATGACGATTATTATGATTATGATGATGATAAGGATGATGATATTATGATGATGGCGATGGCGGCTGATGATGATGATGCTGATGATTATCTGATTATGATTATGATGATGAATATGATGATGAGTATGATGAGTGATGATGATTATTATGATTATGATGATGACGATGCTGGGTGATGATGATGATGATGCCGCTGCTGATGATGATTATGATTGTGATGATTATGATGATGCTGGCCGATGATCATGATGCTGATGATGATGATTATGATGATGAAATTGGTGATGATGATGATTATGATGATGATTATGATGAATATGATGATGACGATGCTGGCTGATGATGATGATGATGCTGCTGATGATTATGATTATAATGATGATTTCAAAACTTCCAGGAGTTATCTATTAATAAATTCAAGAACTATGTGAAGCGTAAACTTATCTCGAAAGTACAAGACTACATGAATGATAAAACTCCATGGAACTAATTTTGACATTAGATTGTTTTTCTAGAAATATTCTACTATATATTATATTATTTAATACATATTTTTTATTCTTGCATTTAAAAATTACTCTAAAAAGTTAACTGACGATTTGAAAGTGCTTGTGCTTTTGAATGGCCTACTTGAATAAAGATCATTTTGAGTTTGAGTTTGATTATGATGATGATGACAATGCTGTCTGATGATGATGATGAGTATTATGATGATTATGATGATGATTATGATTATGATGATGAATATGATGATGATTTTGATGAGGATCATAATCCTGATTATGATGATGATTATGATAATGATTATGATTACGATGATCATGATGATGATTATGATGATGATTATGATGATGATTATGATGATGATGATTATGATGATTATGATTATGATGATTATTATGATTATGATGGTAATTATTATGATGAGTATGATGATGATTATGATGATTATGATGATGAGTATGATGATGATTATGATGATTATGAATATGATGATTATGATTATGATGCTTATGATGATTATGATGATTATGATGATGATGATTATGGTGATGATGACGATGCTGGCTGATGATGATGATGCTGCTGCTGATGATTATGATTATGATGATGATGACAATGCTGTCTGATGATGATTATAAATCATTATAATCATACTCATCAGTATGATGATGATTTGATGATGAATATGATGAGATCGATGCTGGATGATGATGATTATGATTATTATTAGAGTATGATGATGATGAAGACGAAGGTCATGTCAAATGCCCATGTAGTACCAACTCCCATTACAATCGGACACTACGCTCGAAGTTGTAGACGATTATGTATACCTAGGACAGACTGTCCAGTTAGGTAGGTCCAACTTCGAGAAAGAGGTCAATCGTCGAATCCGACTCGGCTGGGCAGCGTTCGGGAAGCTCCGGCACATCTTTTCGTCCAATATCCCGCAGTGTCTCAAGACGAGAGTCTTTGACCAGTGTGTGTTGCCAGTGATGGATGACATATGGCACTGAAACTTGGTCGCTTACTATGGGCCTCATAAGAAGGCTCAAAGCCACCCAAAGGGCAATGGAGAGGGCTATGTTAGGAGTTTCTCTGCGTGATCGCATCAGAAATGAGGTTATCCGCAGCAGAACCAAGGTAACCGATATAGCCCTCCGAATTGCTAAACTTAAGTGGCAGTGGGCGGGGCACATTGCACGTAGAACCGATGGCCGTTGGGGCGGAAAGGTTCTCGAGTGGCGACCACTTACCGGAAGGCGCGGCGTGGGTAGGCCCCCCACAAGGTGGACTGATGACCTGGTAAAGGTCGCGGGAGTCCGCTGGATGCGGGTGGCGCAGGACCGGTCAATTTGGAACTCTCTGGGGGAGGCCTATGTCCAGCAGTGGACGTCTTTCGGCTGATATGATGATGATGATGATGATGATGATTGTGATGATGATTTCGATGATGATAAGGATGATGATATTATGATGATGGCGATGCTGGCTGAGGATGATGATCATGATGATGATCATGATGGTGATTATTATGATGATGCTGATGATGATGATTATGATAATGATTATGATAATGATTATGATGATGATTATGGTGATGATTATGATGATGATTACGATGATGATTATGATGATGAGTATGATGGTGATTATGAAGATGATTATGATGATGATTATGATGATGATGACTGCTGGCTGATGATGATGATGTTGATGATGATTATGATGATGGTTATGATGATTATTATGATAATGATTATGATGATTATTATGATGATGATTATGATATGATGATGACATGAGATGATATGATATGATGATATGATATATAATATTAGTGTGATTATGTGTGATGAATTTTACACGTTGGCTAACGAACGTGGTTGGTTGGGTTATGAGCATAACCGGTGGGATCAGAAGCTCATTTTTCAGGGTATTATTTTGTGGATTTTTTTGGGCCATAGTCATACTTTGAATGCTATTTTGTACCTACTTACTAAACCTTGATAGATTTGAATTTTTAGATATAGATATCTAAGAAGAGCTCCTGAGGGGCTTCTAAAATTGGTAGACTATGTGGGCCTGCTAAGTTTTTCGAGTCACATCCTAGTAATTTTTGTTTGTCTAGTTGATATACAACCAAAAAAACCGCAAAACAATACCCTGAAAATGAGCTAATAATCCCACCGGTGATGCTCATGGCCACCCAGAGAAGATTAAGCGATCCTACCGGTGATGCTCATGGCATCTCAGTAAATTTGTATGGGCGTGCGAGGAATACTGTAGGAATAGCCAACGTGTTAATAACTGTACATGGTATTTAATTCTTAATAAAGATGATTACTGTGCCCTTCGAAGACATAATGGCTTTAATAGTTAATACTATTAAAGCTATTGACATAATAGTCAATTCAATGGAGGCCACATGTTTCATCAATAACTGTCACACAAGCATACGGCAGTATGGTACCTATATATGTAGATAAAAAAGGACCGGTGAGGTAATTTTAAGTAGGTTAATAAACGTAGAGCACCTAGTCAATTACATGTTTATATGTACATAAGAGCATTGAAAACGGGTAGAGTTTATATGAAAAGTGTACTATAAAGCCAATTGTTTTGCTCTCGAGTAACATTGTACACTTAGGGCAGTTTTAACTGTATCTTTTAAGAGGATACATGAGGGCCATTTTTCCATACAACGTTCTCGCCTGTTTCCTTCTAGGTTTTTTTACCTTAGATAAATGAATTTTTCAAATAATATCAATATGATCAATATCTTGACTTTATAATGACATGTAATGTAAATTTATTTATTTTTTCTCACTGTTAAATGACTTGTAAATGACAATATTTACCAATAAAAAATACAATACAATACAATCTGTGTCTATATGTTTTGATTTTTCTAAGTGCTAGGTTGCTACAAACTATGCAACATGTGTGTTATGTTTTAAAACAGCCCCTTTAATTAGGCCGCAAACATATAAGCGTTTTATACAAAACTGTCAATAATAAGCGTGAAAATCTAAACAGTCCTACACTGAATATATCTTCTTTCTGTTCAGTTTCCATTACGATTGGTTAAGTTTCTGAGGAGGAAATAGCTGAGAACGAAACCTCGATTTTTACATACGATTTATGGTCGAAACTGTAGTTGACCTTATCGAGCTCACTCGCATGCCCATAATTCGTCAGCGCGACAGAAATGTTGACCTGAAAAAAGGCTCAGATAATGTTCCTTCTTAAATTGATATAAACTAATAATTGATCTTAACTTGGTTTAGATTGTTTGGTAAATAAATATATAAACAAATATTAGGGGACAATGTTACACATATCGACCGTCTCATAGTAAGTTGAATTAGGCTTGTGTTATGGGCTAGACGACGATATATTTAAAAGATTAACACTTAATTACATAGAAAACATCCAAGACTCAGAAACAAATATTTGCCCTTACCGTGGTTCGAACCCAGGACCTTCAGATTCGTAGGCAGCGTCACTACCCACTAGGCTAACAGGTAGTCAAAAAAAATTGTTTCCAAATAGATAAAAAAATGTGGTAGTTTTGCTACAATATTTTTAACAGTAGAATTAATATACCTGTGCTTCTGGACATGTGTATGTTGCATAAAGATCCCGCATCTGGAATATATAACCAGTAGATAGTTTCACGGTAATGCAAGTTTGCACATTGAATCTGACTGAGGAAATTTATATTTTTCTCAGACTGATCACTGATAAATGAGTAAAAAGAAAATATAATGATTACGATGATATACCTTGTTTAGCGCTAAATCAAGGGCCAATGAGGCTGGCTGACCTTACAATCGATGTGTATCCCAGGAAATGATTGCGTAACAACCGGGAGGCGCGAGGAAGGCCGTAACTCCCGTAACGAGGGCGGCCGACCTTGAACTCCAGTGCCACGAGCGAGAACGCCTCACACACAGCCTGTCAACCATCCTTTGTCATTTATTACTTTTTACTTTCTTAGGAGAAATAATTTTACAAGTTCAAATGTTTTTGGAGTTTGTTATAATGTGCTGATAAGATTTCTTAAAGTGAGGGTCGGAATCGAGGGCGCGGGTCGAGGGTTCTGTATTTTTAAAATTTTAGTATATACAGTCAGCGTGACTCGCCTGCATAGAAGCTCGCATGGTAACAGCAATTATCGTTTTTAGGGTTCCGTACCTCAAAAGGAAAAAAAACGGAACCCTTATAGGATCACTCGTGTGTCTGTCTGTCCGTCTGTCACAGCCGATTTGCTCCGAAACTACTGGACCGATTGAGTTGAAATTTGGTAAACATAATGTAAATTGGTTTTTGGACATATTGCCAGGCAGCGTGACGAAAACGTTAACGGATTGGTGGCCACTTACAGGAAAAAGAAGCGTCGATCGTCCACCAGCTCGATGGGTTGACGACGTAAAAAAGACCGCGGGTCATTTCTGGATGAGACTAGCACGGGACCGGGATAAGTGGCGTATGGCGGTAGAGGCTTATGCTCAGCAGTGGGCGATTACAGGCTGATAATGATGATGATGATGATGTAAATTGGTGACCTAAAGATGGACGCGTAAAATAAATAAATGAATTCTGAACAAGGGGGCCACTTTGGGGGGGGGGGGGGGGGGGGGGGTAAACTGGAAAATTAAAAAACAAGTTTCGCAAACTGTATTGTGTGACATATCAAATGAAAGGGGTTGTTGTAAACATCTCAGATATTTTTTTATTGTTTTAGCAAAAACAGATTAGAAGTAATTTAGGAAAAAAAACGAAAATTGACCATTCCCCCCTTATCTCCGAAACTACTAGGCTTAAAATTCTGAAAAATAATGGAAAATAGTTCCTTGCCAGATTACAGTAAAACCTATAAGAAGTTTGAGTATTGAATACTAGTAGTAGTAACAGGGAAATTCTCAATATTTTTGTTTATTTTGTATGGAACGCCTGATGCGCGAGCTGAACTCGCACTAGTCCGGTTTTTTTGCAACTCTAATAATATACGTCACCACGTAGAAAAAGGTTAATTCTATGATTCCCTTTCTTTTAATTTCCATTGTTATAGGATTAAGAATATGCGTAGTTGTCAACTTCGGCGACAAAAGAATTGAGATCTAAATGGGTGCCAAGTTCAGTAGATAATCCTGAAATAAAATGTATCCTTAAGACCTTACAATTTCTTATTTTTTCTACTACAACAATGTTTGCTATATAAAAGTATAACTTCTCGAGCTCTCTTTCTCTTCTTCTCTCCCACTTCATAAATTTGAACACTCGAATTATTTACACCTTTGTGTACAACTAAGGATAAATTGATGCTCAAGATTTGACTTGGCTAGATTTTACATACAAGATTCCTGATATTTGGCTAATCAACTTATCATCTTTATGTTATACTGCAGTAGTATATGAAATCTCGGGTTCTAGGTTATCTAAGGAGTTTTAATACATACCAAATTAATTTCATGTTTCTATGTTAAATAGATTTTGAGTTATTAAGTAGTCAAAAGTGGCTCCAAATGGTTCGTGTAATATATATATAACACACGGCTGCTGCGTCGCCAGTTCCTTTTGGCTTTGAACTTGGCTGGACGATCCGAAGGCGCTTTTTCTGGAACCATTAACACTTCTCAACTTTTGAGACTAGTATCGTATGAAATCCATTAAATTAGGTTAAGTTTATTTAATCAGTTCGGAGTCGGACCAATGAAACTTTGACAAATTACTGATTTGGAAAAACAATTTTCCCTAGTTCACCAGGTCGATCACGTAACGCATTACGTACGTCTGGTAGATCTAAATGACACTTTTTGTATGGGAAAATCACAGTTCAGTTGTCCAAATGTGCGTTCGAAAAGTTACGTAATCACCCCTCTGATAGATAACCATTTGTACTACTAGGGGCAATATGAAAGGTACTGTGCGGTAGGGTACTTGGTGATATTGCAATGATTAGTGTCATGGAGTTGGTCTGACGATGGAGCATCTCGTAAAAGCACGTAAAAAATGTTTCAAAGTGGAATTTCCAAACTACTATTTTTCGGCTTATATTTTGCGATAAAATTGTATTAGATACCTGCTACGAGATATTCGCAAAACAATCCACCTTGTAGATAGTTTCTTTGATAGCAATGCACAATACTAAGGTTTGATGAATATTGGGCATGAATATTTTAGTAGCGTAAATAATAACGTTGCAGTTTTTGTTCGGGTACAACATATCTATATCTGCCGAGTAGATGTCACACCTTCCAATTTGCTAGAAATATACCACAATACGTACTAAGATTGTACCATGTATTGCATAGTTGTACCATGTATTGCATACCATGTATTCCGTGTTAAAATGTGAAAAATGTGAATGATGTGTTCACCTATAATTGGGGTACGTAAGTGCCTAAATACCACATAACTATTAAAATGTAACCCACTATTCTTATGTACTCTGTTGGTGTCCCGTATAAATAAATAAATAAATAAATAAAAATAAATAAATAGTTAGGTAGGTACCTGGTAACTATACTTATACGATGTCTGCCGAAAATAATATTTGTATGCACCCAACTAACTTTACCAGAATTCGAATGTAGAGATTGAATCCTTCGCGTGAAGTGTAGATCATATATCAAATCCTTTACTACATCGTTTTTAGTAGTTGACAGGGGAAAAAGGGGTGATTTACGTTAGGTTAGGTATCTTATGATACCTAGATAGATATCTATCTATCTTAAGATAGTTATCTATCTTTGCCAATTAGGCAATATTAGAAGACTGCACGCTTCTTGTTTTCGTTAGTAAGTAACATAGGATTCTTATAGAAAATATTTAATAAAGTAGCATACATAAATATACAGAACTAGTATACATAAATAGGATATATAAATATTGAGAATTTATGATTTAATGATTAGCATCCTGTTTATGAAACGAGAAGAATCTACATATGAGATGATGCATGTCAGTTGATCACATTCTCGATTACATCGTATTAGTGGATTTAGTGGCAAAAAATGGTCGAGGGGACATTAACTGACAAGCTTATTGTCTCAAGTATGCGGCCGGGTAATCGTTTTCATTAGTTTAACGAATGAACGCCAGAGAATGGACCGCGGCTGGGAACGATGTAAAAACCGTGGTGGGACGATGGCTCGCCGGATACGGGTTCCTGCTGGACTGAGGACGAGTGGGGGTCGCGGAGGGTCGCGGGGGGCCGCGGGCCGCGGGCCGCCGGGCGGGGCCCGGGAGTGCATCGGGACGTTGACTGTCTGGGCCCAGGCTGCGTTATCTGCAGTTGCCCTTTCGTACGATGCACTGTAACCCTCCCTCCACTCTAGACTGGAGGGGGGCACCAGACCTCTGCAGCCCCCTTAGCCACATTCTCGGAAAGCGCTATTGACCTGAAATAAGATGGTAAACAAGTTTGAGAAAAATTTTATTCATAATCTCGAAGTTCAATTAGAAATAAAAAGTTATCTGATATTTGATGCCTAGATTTTTTTGGCTAAAGTTCCAGGATACACAGCTTATGTCTCACATCATTGTTTTGCTGCTGTCACGATAATAAGTAAGTACTTAATGGCAGTTAGCTGGCCGTTAGGCCTTGAACCTGTTAAGTAAACACACTCCTAGTACTTTATTGTCTTATCGTGTAATGCGTGTTATGCAGAGATAATTCCTAGGTATAAAATACATATATGCACACAATACAACTTGATACGATTGTCTTTTCTTTTTAACGTTAAATGACGATATATAGTAAGTGGTCAGTTACGAAAACGTACCTCTGATGAGGCCACGATGAGCCATAACGTGGGTAATGGCCCTACTATCGAATAATTTTTCTGTTTCTTTCATTCAATATAAAAACTGCCTAAATATACCAACTAGTTAAAAATAAGTCACCTCAAATTCAATAATCATGTGGGTTGTTTACCATCACCATCAACTATGAGCACCAGGAAATGAGGTTCAAGGCAAAGTACGTTTTACCTTATTTATGTAATATATTTTTTACTTATTTTCTGCCGCAAATTCTGTAAATCCATGGTTTTTCTTTTTCTTTTTTTATACTTTTGCTAATAGTTCTTATACTTGCGTATGTAGTTACTGAAATATAATGTAGGAATAAATTTATTCAGCTTTCATTTGATACTCCACACGTGTACATACACGTACACGTGTGGGGTACAGTATATACGATGCATGGTTTGGCCGTAATTAATTTTCACTTTTCCGAACGCAGCCGCGGCGATTCTGATGAAGTCATGACTCGGGGGCGACCAACTGCTTAGAGATTGTCTCCCGGTTGATTGTTGTCCGCGGAATCCCGTAACAACATGCACTTTTGATTCAGACCTCATATAAAATTAATGTTTTCTTGGAAAAATAAAGTTATTGACATGTTTCTGGACCGGTACGAAATACCAGTCTTTTTTTTAGAGAAATGACTAATGAGCTTAAAAATAATTTAAATGTTAATATTATAAATTGATTAAATAATGAGAGTATTTTTCAACTGTCAAACTTTTAACATAAACGTTCAAAGTCACGTAAAGCATTTAAGTTCAAATACATAGGTACTTCAACAGCATAATAGCGTGACTATGATGTAAGCTTGCTATGAGGTCGCAGAACAAGGTCGTTTCGTAACCTTGCCAAGGGCCAGTGCTATGCCAAAATCTTCCCCTAATGTCAATTTCAGGACGAAATCGTAGTTATTCCTTTAAGTTCAGTGACACGCCTACGCTATCCCTATGCGGTAAATTTATTAGTCAATTTAAGTTATCTAAAAGCTTTACGGTCGTTTAGATGACAATAATAAAAATAAATGAGTAAACATATGTGTGATGTAAGATGTGTGATAAAATATAGAAATTATCTTAGCTTTTATTAAATACCTACGGGTATTTTGTATAATTTGTATACATATTAAGCGCATCGTTGATTTCTCTTTTGGAAAAGAAACCGTTTTGATAGCGGACTTATACCAAACCAGGGCTGTTATTCGCTACGCGCTCATGCGCCTCACCCCATGCGTCACCTAACGAAACTAGACCTCTACCTACGCTTAGCTACTACTCACCGCAGTGTCAAGATATATTTGTGGGTGAGCGTTGAGGTGAACTTAAAACAAGTTACAGAATAGGGGGCCAGCTATTAGGTACCAGCGAAGTTGTGCGGTGGAACTCGATTATATCGTACCTCCATAGAAACTTCCACCCCCCATATCACTATACGTTAGGGGATGACTTCCGGGACAAAAAGTATCATATGTCCGTCCTCGTCCTCTCCATACCAAATTTAATCTCAATCGGTTCAGCGGTTCAAGCTTGAAAAGGTAAGAGACTGACAGAC
Organism: Epinotia nisella; assembly: GCA_932294315.1. Lineage (NCBI taxonomy): Eukaryota > Metazoa > Arthropoda > Insecta > Lepidoptera > Tortricidae > Epinotia > Epinotia nisella. Next base: position 11,076,262 of record OW028679.1, on the reverse strand, counting down.
AGACAGAGTTACTTTCGCATTTATAATATACTCACCGGCAGAAAACTCGGCCCAAATTAGGAAAAGTTTACTATGCAGAAAATTATTATTTCATTTATTCAATTTATAGTTTGAAAATCACGAAAAGTTTCTGGGCCAAATTTTCTGTCGGTGAGTGTATTTAGTATGGATTATGAATTTATATGAGGTAGAGGTAGTGCGAGAAGGCGAGTAAAAATGGTGTACGAGTAGGTATCTGCCGTGATGATATAGATACAGACATTGGGAAGAAAGTTATTGTACCTACTAAAAAATAGCTGCATCATGCTGGTTTTTCATATTAAGTTGCACTTACCTAACTTTTAAGTAGACCGGACCGTTGATAGAGTCTGGCCAGGGAAAGATGAGCTTTTTTAGGGTTCCGTACCTCTAAAGGAAAAAAAACCGAACCCCTATAGGATCACTTTGTTGTCCGTCTGTCTGTATGACTGTCTGTCAAGATCCTTTATTTTGGGCACGCGTGGATCGAGTTGTAATTAAAACCATATGCTCAGGTCTACTGTCCCTTGAAGCTGTGAAAAAATCAAATTCAAAGTAAATATAAAAAGAGATACGGCCGTTTATGCCGCAAAAAACGTATATTTCGACACTCAAAGAAATCAAATTTTATAGGGTAGGTACTTCCCGTTGACCTAGATCTATGAAAGTAATATCGTCTTATACTACAAGTATAGGAACAAATCTGAAAACTATACATTTGTAATTTTGTACGGAACCCTCGGTGGGCGAGTCCGACTCGCACTTCGGTTTTTATATGCCAGCAAAAATATCATCGTCAAATGTGTCAAACGTCTTAAATAATAAATTAAATGGTAACTAAGAAAGTAACTATTCCATAATAAATTGGACTGTTTTTGCTTTTTAAGAGAATTAAAGGGTGGCTTACTGCTAATATTTTAGAGAGTAATTAAGTAATAATTTATTTGCAGGAAAAAGGTAAGTTTACATGCCTTAGAGTAAATATACAATTGTTTCACCTTTTTCAGCTGCTGTTAACAGCATGCAGATACATCGATAAAAATATGTTGTTTATGTTGGTTATTAATTATGTTCGGTAACATTTACAACAAATTTATAGTACATTGTTTAACGAGGGGCGTAAGTGGAATATTGCTAACGAGAGTCTATCAGAAGCCCGACGCCGAAGGCGGAGGGCTATTGATGACTCGAGTTTGCAATATTCTTACGCCCGTGTTATACACAATGTTTTTCATCACATTTGCGAGGAAATAAATAACAACAAAAGACAGAAAAATGCAATTTTCATACAGCAGCACCAATCAAAAATTGACAACTTCACTTCCAGATCAGTGCTAGTAGAGCGCGCAGTTCAATATTTCAACCAATCACAGAGCAGTATTCTTGCGGGGCGGGGCGTCGTGACCAACTAGATTTTTTTATTCAACCAATCACACAGCAACCAGATTTGCTTAAGCCAATCAGAGGGTTCTATTATTTTAAAACTAAACTTAACAGCCCGTGGGAGGTAAAACGGCTATAACTGCTCTGCACGCTCGCAAGTAATAACGCCATTGACGAGCAAGTGTGATGAAAAATATTTAAGTAGCTAACACTTTATTGTATCATTAATAACATTATATTACAACAGACTTCAAATATTTGTTCAAACTAAAAACTAAAGATCATAATATAACACTTAGTGATCCAGATATTCTCTGATGTTATACACTGGGAGCCAAGTTCGTAGAGTTTGTTTAATCTTCTATTTCGATCGGCAGTTTATTATAAATCATAATTAATGCTCATGTTATATGCATTTCTTTTATACATGTCCGTTACACAGCGTGGTTGGAACAACAGATCTATAGATTGTTTCCTTGGATTAATAAAATACATGTCATAACGCTTTATGAAATATTTTAGGAAGGTCTTTTTTCTTCTTCTAAAATACAAAATAGAATGAAGTTAAAGAGTTTTATTTCATACTAGCTTTTGCCCGCGACTTCGTCCGCGTGGAACTCGTTTACATCGTAGCTCCATACAAACTTTGGCCCCCCCCTTTTCTCTCCCTTAGGTAATTAATTTTGGGATAAAAACTATCCTTTGTCCTTCCCTGGAATTCAAAGTATCTGTGCACCAAATTTCACCTCAATCAGTTCAGCAGTTTAAAGAAAAGGTAACAGACAGACAAAGTTACTTTCGGATTTATAATATTAGTATGGATTGTTTGAAACGAAAAGGGCTTCCTTATGGCTGAGTTACATGATTTATAGATAAGCTTACTCCAAACGCCTTTATAGGGTTCCGGACCAAAAAGGTAAAAACCGGCCAAGTGCGTGTCGGACCACGCAAAACGAAGGGTTCCGTGCCTATTAAAAAGGTCGTATCGTCATAAAAATCTTACGGCACTTAAGTCCTTTTCTGTGAGGAAGGCAGTTTTTCAGCAATATCTCGGAAACCTTTCATCCGATCTTGTTCAAAACAATTTTCGGTGAATGATCTTAATAAGCGCTGTGTCTATGAATTTTTTCATATTTTTAAAATACACCGTTCAAAAATTAGAGGGGGGGGGACAGAATTTTAGTGACTTTCGGGGCGATTATCTCTGACTGTATTCACTTAATCAAAAAAAATCCCGAGAAACCTTATATTTATTTTGAAAGGCCTATCGATTCATGTGCCACACGTGGACTCACGATGAAAAAATTTTTTTTGACTTAGTTTTATGTATGGAGTACACCCCTAAAAAATTTTTTTTCGTAATTTTAATTACAAAACTTTGTAGTGGCTAACAAAATACACCTATCCTCAAAATTTTACACACGGACAGACGGACAGACGGACAGACGGACAGACGGACAGACGGACATGACGAAACTATAAGGGTTCCGTTTTTGCCATTTTGTCTATGGAACCCTAAAAACGGAACCCTTATACTCCGTCCGTCTGTCTGTCTGCCACAAAGTGAAATATCTCAGGAACTACCCATGCTATCAATTTTAAATTTGGAATAGTTGTAAACAAAGCTAATCCACGTGTATGGAAAATGAAAATTTTAAATATATATTTTTAATTTCTATAAAAAAGAACGGATAAGAGGGGAGAGGGCAAAAATTAAAAGTCTAGTTAGTAAGCCCAGTGGGATATCATAGGAAGGGCTTGAATTGCACATTCTAAAAGGAAAATGTTGAAAAAAATTCCATCCCCCCTTATCACCGAACTTAACCGAATAAACGTAGACTCCGCCGCCAACTTGGTGTTTCTGTGGCCTGGCTTCGGCAGTCAATAGTAAACTTGTCATTAGCTGTCAAATTTACTATTGACCGCCGCCGCAGGCCGCGCCAGTGTGTTGCAGGCATTAAGCCTCTCACAGACTGGCGCGGCCTGGCCACGGCGGTCAATAGTAAACTTGATTTTAGCTGTCAAATTTACTATACTATTGACCGCCACCGCAGGCCGCGCCAGTGTGGTCCAGGCCTTAAGCTTCTCACAGACTGCCGCGGCCAGGCCGCGCCAGTCAAATAGTAAGCTTGTCATTAGCTGTCAAATTTACTATTGACCGCCACCGCATGCCGCGCCAGTGTGGCACACTACAAACGGGCGCAATTTATCACACCAACTTGCAATAGTTGGAAAGAGACAGCCATACACTCCTAACCAGTCTAACTATAGCAAGTTGTGACAAATTACTAGGCGTTTAAACGTGAGTGTTTGTAGTAATTCATTTGTCTTAGTCAAAACATATAGTTCAAAGGTAAAAAAGTATGTCTCATCCTTGTATAGGAATATTTAAAGCCTGATATAATTTTTAGCCTTTAAATAATATCAAATTTTAATATTATATATATTATACTACTCTTTCCTGGTCTTTCGCTTGTCTTCTACATTTTCGATCTATCCGTATTTTCTTTTAATCCCATTCCTTATACTTTGGCTGAACACGCAAAGAGCGCCATGACATTAAAAAAAAACAAATCGTTTTACGTATAATTGTTCAAATTTGTTGATACATTTATTGAAATTACGCCTGAATACGAAATTTGCGCATATAAGTTCTCATATTAGAATATATTTATTTTTTATGCTTGATCGTTTGGTATGCGTTTCGTAAATGTCTATCGTAGACCGGATCTAAATTATTAAATAGGTAAAAGACAAAGCCATTCTGCCATTTTGACGTTACTGACAGCTTGACAGATGTGGCAGCGATATATATATTAGAAAAAGAAATGAAAAGTTTAAAGAGGTCAGATATTTAGGAAAATTAATTAATTGTCACAGTCGCATAAAAACTATCCTAAGCGAAAGCCAGATTAATAATGTACCTATAAAAATGTTTCATGTTTTCCGTTCATGGGAAGCTGAGATCATTCGCGACAGAACAAAGTCTGAAATGATACTGGCTGATTCTTTTTTTAATTTAGAGATTTATTATAAGTGGGGATAACTTTACTTCCTTCTGCTTGATCAGAGAAAAATAATTTTCAAGTATCTTTATTATTTTATCGCGCTATACACAGTGTTGCAACACGCTGTTTTTTTTATTTGCCGCTCTTTTCTAGGGTCATCTTTCCCTGGCCAGACTATAGTATGGATCTATATAAATTAAGATATGCCACATGCCCTCGACGTAAAGCACCCCCGAGAAAGTACCGAACATAAACTTTAATCATCGAAGGTTCAGGTTAATTTTAGAATAGACAATTTCTGTAATAATCTACGCCTTTGCTCTCGGAAACCAGTTTTTTACTTTTCTATGTTAAACATATAAACTTATGCTACTAAATTTATGCTTTATTCTTACTGAAGCCTCAATTAGGCTTGTTTGCAACAATCAGTTCACGTCGTGGTAAATCAGAAAGGAAATGTGGAAAATTGTACCTATCCCGCTTGGCTAAATATTGAATTGAAGTCGGCTTAAACTTTGTTTTTAAAGTAAATTATGTGTATTTATTTTCATTAATTGTAGATGCTCCCATACAACTCTCCAAATATTGACGAATGGCATCGTAAAAAAATCTTAGGAATCATGGCTATCCTATGGGACTTGTAATTTTACGTAATTAATATTGCAATTGAAATGCGGTAAAAATCGTACTAAGCAGATGAATGTAGTTGGGTTGGTTGGTCACTAGGAAACGAAGTAGCCAATAAAAATCTTTTTCTTCGGTGTTAATAATATCGCGTCGGAAAGTTCCCGACGCGATATTATATTCCCTGAGAGGGATATATTACCTATGTTCTGGGAGTTCTGATGTGACCTTGGACCGCGCGTCCTCGGGAGGAGTCAACGACAGCGAAGGCTTCGGCCTCGGTATAGCGCGTGCTAAATATCCCCCCACCCCCACCTCACACCACTGTCTAAACCCGCACTGCTGATACCCGACCATTTCCACAAATTTTATTAACTTTTCTTTTTAGTAATCTGTACTAGAATATGCGTAGATGAAAGTAAGATTAAGTAGCTTTAGAAGATAGACATAGACATAGACAGACATAGATAGGTAGGCACTTCGACTGAATAACGAAATTTAATTTTCACTTTTCATGCTCTAAAAGTTCGTCTTTATGTTGTGCGTAAGCGACATAAAGTAGCTTTTTATACTCTAGTGAATACCTAAAGTAAAATCTTCGTCGAAGACCAAGGCAATCGGTCAAACAGCCACACGAACCACTTTAACTTTATAGAATAACCTCTTTATGTTATTTCGTTTCGTTAGTATTCTAAGACCAAGGCAAGAATACCAACAGCCAAAGTACACAATAAAACTTCATGAAATAAACTTACAATTTTTATCTCGTCTCATTTCAAATTGTTTAATGTTTTTATTTTATATAAGTAAATAAATATTCTGCGGCTTCTACGCCATACGCGATATGTTTTAATATATAAAAACGACCAGACATAATGCGTTGTTCTGGACCCACATTGAATGATACAGCCACATAGGCTGGCTAATTTAATTGGAATTAAAATTAAAACTGTTCATCAGTGAATCGCACTTTTACTATGTAATTCATTCTATTATATTATGGTGTGCTTGTACATATTGACACCGGTGGTAACGTAAGCGACAGCGTATATACCTCAAGTACCTTTATTTCGTCATAAGCGTCTGTAATTCGTTCCAAAATCTAGCCCCCAATCAAGCCACATAATGTAACAGAAAGACAGTAAGTAGACGTTTCCGTCACTTCCCTGAAATAGTTTAGATAGAAACAACACGTATGACTACAGCATGTAGACGGATTGTTTATTTACATCGCCGTTGTAATTTTCGTTTTCATCTATTATAAAGTTTCGGGAGTGAAGCGAGGGCTAGGGAGAGGGGTCGGAGGGCGACGACTGGCACCTGAAGGCCGTCATTGAGTTACCCTTGCAAGGGCATTCCACTGCTGCAGTCCTCGAGCGCCTTCACCCGAGGGGTGGGAACCCCGCCAAAATAAAAGTATTGGGCCAACAAACGTTGCCTGTCTTTGTGTTACAAGGATTGCAAACAAACTCTGCACTGCGATGGTAATTTGCAAAAGATCTAAGGGATAGGAGTTTAAAGTAAAGTTGGTATGGCAGTGGTTAATTATACAACTTTAAATTCTAGTAAGTACTTGCATAGAATAAAAGCAAACTACCTAATCTAAGAGTAGAGCCGTATTTGAGCAGAAATCCACCAATATTTATTTAAATTACGCTAATAGCGACCAAACTTATTGACTTGAAAGTTTTAATGCATTAGGCAAATAAAAATCTTTGTTACAGAAACCTACAAATGGTCAATTGAAGGTCGTTTAAAATAAGATTTGTGTTAAATAGGTATGGAGTCACCCACAGTATTAAAATTGCATATCAAAATAGACAGCCGAGAACATAAGAGGCACAATCAATGTTAGATACCTAAATAGTATTAAGGATGGTTTTGCTGCTCTAAATAAAGTACTGTCCAGCCAAAGCGCATATTATACCTCGAGTTAGTAGAATTTTATCGATCTAGTACTAAAAGCGACGCGCAGTTTAAAGGCAGACAGTGCGTTCTAATCATAGCTAGGTACAGTAGATTCGGGAGTGAAAGTTGGCTATGGGAAGGGCACCGGGGCAGCGTGGGTAGCCGAGGGTGTCTGTGCAGCGCGCATGCGCACGCACGCTCATGCAGCGGCTGCATTTACACTCAACCTCTATGATAAAAATGCGTGCGTTCGATTTTCGATTTTAGGACTTGACGTGTCTGCCAAAAGTACTATCGCAATTATCGCAAATATTGTAATATCAGCTTAATGCACTTAAATTTTCTATGAATTAAGGGCCCTTTCCCACGGCAACGTCCCGTTTCGGTTTTTTGCAGGATCCGATTTAGTGGCAACAGTATTTCAATGCAAGCGTTCACACAAGCATACGGTCGCAGGATCCGGTAATAATATGAACGTAATAATATGGAAAAGGGCCCTAATGAGTGAGATCACTTTAGCCTTTTAGTCGTCATGTCACAATCACCTTTAAAACAAAAAAAATCGCCTAAGGTAGGTACTTTGTATTTAGACAGATGTTCATAGCATATCTCAATATTCTCAATACATAGCTGTAATGTCACGAAATTCGAGCCATATGTACACTTTAACTTTCTACGAATGAATGCATATCGAATAGCAACATTTCACAGTGGTGCTATCATGCACGAACACCCGGCGATCGAAGTTCGTATAAGTATATCGCTCGAATTATGCTAAAGCGATATATAGGATGTTCGAATTTAACATTTCTTGGTTACAGCCAAAATCACCAGCGACATCGCCACTTTGGCCATATATATACTATTATTGCCTCTACTAGCCGTTGCTATTAGTTAGTATCTATTCTAAGTACTTCCGCACCCTGCTGCGCAGTGTCCGCCGTACTCATTAATCCAAATTGTGTATTAATGCATGAACTACTGGGGGCGTGCGGTCTACGTGGCCTAGCATATGCATACATATATGCCTTGCTGGCATGAACGTATTAAACAGATATTTAATACAATACACGCGTCAAATACAAAACTGATTATAATTGAATATGTTTGTCGAATAGGTTCTTACGACTACGTTTCACGAAACTTCTATCTATAGGCAATAATACTTAAATTCAATTCCGTGAAAAAAAGTCGTGAGGAAAGACACCTGCGAAAGGATCTCAGTGGCTACCATTGGGAGCGGGAAATCCGTATCAAAGTCCCCACACTAACATAGTCCCATAAAGCACTTGGAATTAGAAGTTAATGCTAATTTGACTCATAGATTAGTAACAATAGACTATATAGTTTCTTATTTATTCATCGTGTCATTCGCAATTAGTTTTTACCGAGGACCAAATTTGTCTGTAAGTATGGGAACAACCGCAATTAGAGCGCAACAAAAGACAAAATTATGGCAAAAGTCAGACATTGCTGGCGATCTTTAAAAACGACTCATTCCATTCCATCCCATCCCACAAATTGACAGCGAAATGTGATGTCACTCCGTGGAACCCCGTAGGTATCCAACTAAGTGTTGTTTAGAAAAACAAGTAAATTGCTGTTGATTAACGACGAGATCTGAGAATTGTATGTAACCCACAGTTTCATCCCTCACTATTAGGGGATATTTGTCAACTCCCTACAAATTGATACCAAGTATTTGAATATCTGGTCAGGCGTCGATATCAAACACGCTCACACACCCTTGGGTTACCCAACTTGGAGCGCACGGACCATGACGATTCGTTTTCGATTTCAATACGTCAAAAAAGCATTGTAAACAAGCTCGATATTTCCGAGAGAAAAACCAACGAAAAATAAAAATGCTTTGATACCTCGAAGATAAAGCGTTCGTCCCGCTCGCTCTTTAATACTTGCTTAGTAAGGGACAAATGCTTATGCCCGACATAAACGCGATCATGCTAGCTGGGCTGATCTCTGTACTGATACAGAGTCTGGAAAACTAGAAATTTCGCAGATAGCAGTCCTGTCGTAGTTAAGGACTATATTCAGTGTTCCAAAATCCTAATACAGCTCTTTAGCTGGCTCTTTAGGCCTTTGCCTAAGGTAAGTTAAAGGGTCCTTTATGTGTTTTTGAATAGGTAACTTAGTTCGTACGCGAGATGTTAGGAGGTCTTTCAGTCGAAGACAGATTAGAACCTAAATTGCGCATTACCCTAACGCATTAAATGCAAGGAACGGTGTGAATGCATTCTCGCAGCAGACAGCCGGCGGCGGGAGCCCTTCGATCAATATGCAGCGGCGGGACGCATTGTATCCTTACCCTAAACCCAGTCCGGAGAAGTCCACAGACACACTCGTAGGATTTGCATGCTTCATTCAATTCACTTACAACGATGCGAGCACGTACTTGCTTTAGACGTGAGTGGATCGTTCAGCTAACTTAAATCTATAGGTAATTTAAATACATACCTATCTAGCACATGTTACTGAAGGTTCGTCAACGCAAACTACAAGGGCAAAAATCTTGAAATTTTCAGAGCAAATAAAAGTGCTGATTAGGACATGTTTACCCACGTACAAGAAATTTAAGAAAATCGCACTCTACAGTCCTACAAAGAAAGAAAGAAAATAAGTTTATTTCGCGAATACAAAATTACACCATAACATACATTTTGACACTTCGTGAAATGCGAAAAAGGAGTCCACTCAGCACAATGTCGAGCCACAGGGGCTGACTCCTTGAGTTGCACGTCACAGGACTGCACTTCCATCGTTACTAGTTTTTATCCCGGGTCCACGCAGACAAAGCCGCGGGCGGAAGCTAGTCTTAAATATAAGAATGTTCGCATTACAATCTATTTATTTAAACTCGCATTACTACATAATGGTTTCATTGAAGCTGAAATGCTGCGTAGGCAATGTGCCTATACTTTTCAGATATACATGGTGACTCCTAAGTCGTGAACCCAAATTATGGTTTCTAACGCAGCATTTCAAGGCGAATTCAGTGCATTAGCTCCAAAAACTAACAATTAAACTTTGTTGAAGTAAAACTTAATTTGTAATGCACAGTAATCATTACCTACCAATCGTATGGTCACCCTATTCTACTAGACGAGTTCTGTAGATTAAAGTACTCAGAGTACTTTTAATCATCTATGAGAATTTACGTAATCTTATCGATCGAATAGGTTATTAACTTATTAGTGTTTGAGTTTTAGATACATTGTATGTTTAATGAAAACACGCTTACAGTTTCTCAATTTTCATTTAATAATGCTACTACACGTACTTCAATAAATGTTCAAAGTGCTTGCCTCCTAACTCTAAACACAACTCTGCCTGTCGCCTGTGGTTGTTTTTGACTCTTCTATGAACAAATTCATCGGCCTTTACTTCATCAAAACAAAAGCGGTGATGATTTTTAAGCGAAGCTCTGCAACCGTGCCGGATTCCCGTTCATAAACTTTTCTCTTGATTTCACCCCATAGATAGAAGTCTAATGGCGTCAAGTCGGGACTACGCGGTGGCCATTGTATGGGTCCACTTCTGCCTATCCAGCGTCCAGGGTACTCATTGTCCAAGTGATTACGGACGTTTCGATGAAAATGAGCTCGAGCTCCGTCCTGTTGATAATGTAAGTCCACCAAATTCTCCTCAGGAATTCCTGCCAGTAATCTTGGGAGTACATGTCGTAGGAACTCGAGATAGTTTGGCCCATTCTGACCACCTTCAATGAAGTGAGGTCTAATAACTGTGTTATTGACAATACCCGCCCAAACATTCACACCTGTACCTTTCTCGAAATTATTCTTGTGTTTGTACTATTCGTTTGTGCGTAAAATGTTATCATATCGAAACGTTGAATTGTTGTGTATGGATATGCAGCTGGCATTTTAAACCCGGATTGATCTCAATTTTTCAATTTCAATTTGCAGCGTAGGTAATGTTATGAGTTATGTCTTATGACATTTGTCATTGTCAATGATTTTTTTAACGTATCCAGCCAGTAATTACAATAAGGTTGAATTAAATAATCTTAAATACATGCTATGAGACTAATATGACAGTTCAACGTAAGAAGTAGGGTAACCATGAGACTTGGTAATTTAAAAATTTATAATTTTATTAATTATTACCGAATACATTCAAAGATCATTGCAAAGTATTACATACGAGTGCTTTAAGTAAATGTTAAGAGTAAGAAAAAAATATTTGGGTTCACCACTTACGAGTCACCCTGTATATGTGTAGTTATTTAAACGACAACCTCTCATACATAAATTAATAAAGAAAATTATACTCGGTTCGATTCCGTGAAAAAAATTGTACATTCAAGATTGAATATAGAATTTTCCTATCACTTTGAAGATTTTATCTTACATATATTGATACGACACGTCTCGTTTCTTTTTTTTTCATTTGTCACGTTTTTACGTTTAATATTATATTTAACCTATCGGCTGATTATCACTTGCATTACTGATTGCTTAATGACTTCTGTACGAATTGATTACTTTTAACTGTACTAAGTGTGCGTTTTGCCATAAATAATGTATCTATGGTATAAGAGACCAAAGAAAAATTAACCATACTGTCCTGCAAGGGATCGTGACTAGTAGGTGTTAGCGGAAAGGCGCGCTCTGGCAACACTACGTGTGTCAAACTATGGCCAGAGGCCAAGCGGGGAGAACCGGAACCGGGACTCTGCAAGATGGCGTCGCACGGATCGGATTAGGTTTATCGGTCGATTGTCCTAAAATTGGTGAAAAGTGTAATTTGAGCTTATTGTTTGGTTGACTAGATGTGAATTCCATTATAATTTGTATTTTCCTCGCTAAACAGTTTTTCATTTATCTAAGTCGGTAAAATCAGAAGTGGGATTCATTGGGCGAGCGAGTCCATTATTCACGCGCCAAACGCTTTGCTATCTTGATAATTTAGCGTGGTTTTATTTCGTTAAAGTGCTTATTATGGCATTATGGTGGAAATCACTAGTCTACTCATAACAACGGAAAAGCATCACGACTGTCGGTCGGCAACAAAAAAAAGAATAATAATAATAAAATGTATCTCAACGGGGAGCAATCTTTTCCGTGGCGATTTTTGTTAATTGTTCGCAGATGTTTAAGCAAGCCGACTTGTGCTGTACCCCACAGCTGTGTTGTACCTACAGCCGTAAGCGTCGAACACAGTCCACCAAATACTGCGCTGGAGTTCAATGAACCGCGCGTACGCCAGTACCTACCTACATCGAGTGTTGCGATGTGGGTGCTCCAGTGTTCGATCGAAAGTGACAAGTGGAGATGTACTGTATCTACAGGGTCGGCATTGAGACGACGGTTTCTGGTGAGACATGTTATTCATTAGCTCACAAGGCATTAATACCTACCTGCCGCGTGTTTAGCTAACTTGTTGTGTTCTAAGCGGAGGTAAATCGCTGCGCACACGCTAGTGGCGTGGAGGCCGCACTTGCATTTATAAAATTATAATAGTGTCGTGAAAGTACGGCTATTTTGCGCCCTTGAATGGTAAAAACATAATACAACTAGCCTGTTCAATTAGCTACGTCTGCGTTTGATGTTCATATCGGCGACATGCGACAAACATGACACATCGTGTTAACAACGATTGCTTTCGAGGCGATTTCCATTAAGTGTCCACAGGTCTGCCGCCAAATGTCATGTCACTACTGGTGCAACGGTAGCTGCCTACACCTACAACAGTCAGTGCCAGACTCCATGGGTGTGCTCGAGTTGTCAAGTACTCATGTAGCAGTTGAGTCAATGGTTCTAGTGCACAGTGCAACAGCAAGAATTTCTGTACTGCAGATGCTCCACACTTGGCGCAGTGACAAACAAGTGGTGATACACATGGCAAGTAGTCATCCTGAAAAATAAGTCCTGCCTAAGGATCAACCAGGTACTAAACAAACTTTTAAATCAATTGATGTGTTGCATATTTGTGTTATCAGAGGCAATTTCCTAGTATCTTAGTGGATCTAGTCCTAGTGTCATCACATCTTGCTGAGATAGCAATGCTATTTGAGATGAAAATTGCCAGAGTGCATACAAAATGACATAAATGCCTACAGTAGCACCTAGTATTTACATGCTGGTACATTCATCATGTATGTCACTGATTTCAGTATCAAAGAATAAAGTTTCAAAGTGCAGAAAGAATTATTAAAAATATGTTAGCGGTTAGTTAACAATTGGTAACTGTATTTTTGTCGCTATCAATTTAAGATAAGCTTTGAGTGACTTTAGTTATTATTATTTTGAACTTGTTTTTAAAATAATTATTTGAGTCAAACTTGTAACTTGTACATCACTCGGATGATGTACTACACAACATGAGTGAACTTAGGAATGGTAACATACCGCTTTCAAAGTTTCTAAGTAAATGCTTCATTTGTGATGAAAGCTTGGCATGAAATTGATTCAATTATCAAATGAGTACATGACAGTTATGCACTTAATAAAATCATGATGTGAAATTTGTAGTATGAAGTCTATGAATCATATACTACTTTGTTGGTAAACTTTTTTGCACTTGGGAATCAGGCTTACTCTAGTTGCAGTAGCCTAAAACTGTTCTTATCTCTTAGTAACATTATTTCTTTAGCAAGTACCTGAAAAAGTTGTCTGTTTATACCCGACTGCCGAAGGAGGGTTATGTTTTTCAGTAAATAAAAGTTACTACCAAGGGGTTAAGTTTTATGACAAATTAATTTCACATTTGTGCTGTTCATAAGTTGCAGACTTAACTTGTTGTTCCAAGAGTACAGAAAGATTAGTCCATCAGGTGGTGCGGACCAATATTGACTTATATGCAAATGCAACGCCCCATGCTGGATTTTAAGATGACTTGGTGTGTTACGACAACATTGGATGACAGACTGGTTAAATATTTTGCTGTAATGTTTACAAGAGCTAGTATGAAATATGTGCAATACTTTTAACCCTATCAGTGCCTGTGTAGGTACTACTAAGTAGTGAGCTACTCCACATCCCACACGCAAGGTTTTGTTTTGCTCGATTGAAGCAAGAAGTGAATGTGGTTATTGTTTGTAGCGAGATCAAACTAGTATGGGCTAAAAATGATAAAGTAATGTGTCAGTAAGAGCCGAACGGTTTGTACATAGATGACAAATTATTCACACATGAGCTGTTATGAGGATTTAGTATGCTGGTACACCTTTGTTGTTGGTGACGTTCACTTTGTTTTATATGTGAACTGTTTTTTAATGTGTGCCTAGTCCAATGAGGAACGACTTTACTCCAATCAATGAAGATGCGTTGTAATGGCTATGTTGGCAAAAGTATTTGTAAGTACTAACTATTAAAAGTATTTGTCATAATTGGATGTGATCTTGCTTGCAGTTGTCATTTACCGTAAAAAGGGGACGCGATGAACTGCGACCCTATGGAAAAGCCAGACAATCAACCATTGAGTACTGCTGATGCTGCTACTGCAGTAATATGAAGAGGAGACTAATACCTGGAAGCATGCACAACTTCCTTAGACGCTCTGGACTGCGGTTGATGAGCGATTTCTACTATGCTGCTTTCATTGTTGTAACGGACTGTTGTGGTACTCTTTATCATAAGACTACTAGCCCACTACGTCCTATACCTCTCATTGTTATTAATTTTGAAGTACATTTACCTAATGTTACTGACTGACTCACTTGATGAGAAGAATTACAACAAGGCTTTAATGATGATAGATGTGTGATGTGTGTAACAAGCAATCCAACTATGCTTTTGTGAACGTTTTAGTTTGAGCAGGTTGACATGGTCATTTTGATAGTGACCTCACAGTTTTTCTGTTTTTACAGCGATGCAGACTCTTACTGCTCTTTTCGAGCAGAACCTTACTCCTTTCTGAGCTGACCTCAGAGTATTACGAGCTAACCTCGTGAACCGTACTCCTCTCTGAGCTGACCTCAGAATATTACAGCTAACCTCGTGAACCTTACTCCTTTCTGAGCTGACCTCAGAGTATTACGAGCTAACCTCGTGAACCTTACTCCTTTCTGAGCTGACCTCAGAGTATTACGAGCTAACCTCGTGAACCGTACTCCTCTCTGAGCTGACCTCAGAATATTACAGCTAACCTCGTGAACCTTACTCCTTTCTGAGCTGACCTCAGAGTATTACGAGCTAACCTCGTGAACCTTACTCCTTTCTGAGCTGACCTCAGAGTATTACGAGCTAACCTCGTGAACCCTACTCCTTTCTGAGCTGACCTCAGAGTATTACGAGCTAACCTCGTGAACCTTACTCCTTTCTGAGCTGACCTCAGAGTATTACGAGCTAACCTCGTGAACCCTACTCCTTTCTGAGCTGACCTCAGAGTATTACAGCTAACCTCGTGAACCTTACTCCTTTCTGAGCTGACGTCAGAGTATTACGAGCTAACCTCGTGAACCCTACTCCTTTCTGAGCTGACCTCAGAGTATTACAGCTAACCTCGTGAACCTTACTCCTTCCTGAGCTGACCTCAGAGTATTACGAGCTAACCTCGTGAACCCTACTCCTTTCTGAGCTGACCTCAGAGTATTACGAGCTAACCTCGTGAACCTTACTCCTTTCTGAGCTGACCTCAGAGTATTACGAGCTGACCTCGTGAACCCTACTCCTTTCTGAGCTGACCTCAGAGTATTACGAGCTGACCTCGTGAACCCTACTCTTTTCTGAGCTGACCTCAGAGTATTACGAGCTGACCTCGTTAACCTTACTACTTTCTGAGCTAACCTCAGAGTATTACGAGCTGACCTCGTGAATCTTACTACTTTCTGAGCTGACCTCAGAGTATTACGAGCTGACCTCGTTAACCTTACTTCTTTCTGAGCTGACCTCAGTATTACGACCCCGTTAACCTTACTACTTTCTGACCTCATTCCCGTGAGCTGACCTCACAGTTTTTCTGATTTGATCTTAGCAAGCTTCACAGCGAGCAAGACTGCTCGCGCCACAGCAGATGTCTTACAGCATGCAGAGAGTGCCTCAGTGCGCGTCACATCGCAGCGCTGGCGGAGACGAGAGACGAGTGTGAGCATCACAGCGTGCGTCGCTGCGAGCACCACAGCGTGCGTGGCTGCGACTACAGTACCACAGCGTGTCGCTGCAAGCGCCACAGCTTGCGCTGCAGCAAGTATATGAGGTCCACATTGCATTGGTATTGTATGAACAAAATCAACATTTCGCATCATATATTTTGTCTCGTCTTATTGCATACTTGGTGAGGTGCATATTTCAAATTCAAATTCAACTTTTATTAATCTTTTCGACGCCAACGACGCGGATATCCGCACCGTAGGCTCAACGCCAACGACTGATATATGCGTCAAGGAGCCCAGCGCGATAGCAACCTTCTTGCATTGACATAAGGTTCAACTCCGCACTAAATATATTGTTGGTTTGGTGTGTGGTTGATAACTTTTCTTTTGCCGGAGCGTTGAAAAGGTTAAAGATAATAAGGATCTCATATTTGGTAGTATGCACTGAAAACAATAAAAACTAATGCTAAAAGTTCTACTTAAAAACTAAATTTAATTTAATTTGCTTAACTATGTGCGCCAATATGGGGCAACAAACATGATAAGCAATCATTTTCAAAATGCTGTTTGGGTTTCTCTTTGTCCTAATAAGCAAAGACACCGACCGTTTGCGCATAATTGCTGCAGGTCCATCTGTGTGTGCCTCTGTAAACATCGACGAGGCGCTGCAAAACTTTAGCAGCCCAAGCAACATTCTGAAAGAGTTGATGTACTGTACTTTCAGAGCGTTGTATGATTTTTGGTTATAGAGAACCCACAGGCTACTTGTGTAAAAAGATGAACAATATGCACTAAACATGCATGAATTCATGCATACCTTATAGCTGTTGCGCAGTAAGGTATCCATGAAGATGTAATTTACATCTCTGGAATTAACTTCATTTTCAAATTATCTCAACTAGCATTTCATTCCTTAATGAAAACTTGGTTTACTTGGCGTGTATACGTATTACTTGAGATAAATTGAGTTGGCCGAATTGCATTAAAGTAGTACATTTGAAAAGAAACTGCACCGTTTAAGTAGAAGATTGCAATTCTAATGACCGATTTATAAAAAGTAGGCCACATAAATTAATTTCAACCATAAGTCTAATAAAATGCAATTTGAATGTGGTTTGATGGTCAATATGCGGGATAGGCTTTAACGCTATCTAGGGTTGCCTTAGTGGAACTGTATTTTGATTTCTAGTCTGGCCTAGTCGCAGACGTTTTCATTTTCTTTTGAGTATTTATCTTCCTGTTATTGAAACTTAGAATTTCCTTGACCTACTTACATAGTTCAGTCGGTCCGAGATTTATTAAAAGTGGTTGTGCAATGAGGGATCATTCATAGCTATGATGGTTCCTGTGCATAATTTACTCGTGTAAACAATTTGTTTGTTCTAGTTGCGGATTATTCCAAAACGTCTGCATAGACCTGCGCAGACTTCCTTCAGGCCATGAGTTGGTAGAAGAAGAGACGGGCGAGGACGCACCGCCTGTCAGGAGAGGCCGTATAAGAGACCAAAGAAAAATTAACCATACTGTCCTGCAAGGGATCGTGACTAGTAGGTGTTAGCGGAAAGGCGCGCTCTGGCAACACTACGTGTGTCAAACTATGGCCAGAGGCCAAGCGGGGAGAACCGGAACCGGGACTCTGCAAGATGGCGTCGCACGGATCGGATTAGGTTTATCGGTCGATTGTCCTAAAATTGGTGAAAAGTGTAATTTGAGCTTATTGTTTGGTTGACTAGATGTGAATTCCATTATAATTTGTATTTTCCTCGCTAAACAGTTTTTCATTTATCTAAGTCGGTAAAAATGGTTTTACACTAAAACATATTAAAGGTCAACTCAGCACCGCCTTAAAGCTACTGTAACTCTTAAAATGTAATCTCTCGTAATGTTAGCTCGGTATACTCGCCCACTAAATTCATAACGTAGAATACTAATTAATAGAACTTTGCCACCAGGCAGATCTTTGCAGTTTCTTTGAAGTAAATACATATGTGTTATGTACTTTTTTGTTTCATTATGCTTTTATATGTTGATCTAGGTCAAATACATTTGAAAAGTTTCCCAATAACATCAATTGCTAAACACAAACAACCTCAACAACACAACAGCACAGCACAAGCCAAGCTGCCCTCAGTTAGGCGAAATAGTAAATGTATACATAGCGTTACGTTGTTTTTTGAAATAAGTTAAATAAAAAAGTGTACCATAATGTCACGTCACACGGAACTTTAACGGGATATATCTTCATCATTTCGTGTTTCATTGACAAAATAAAAAAATACGAGATTTTGATAATCCAACTGACGGATTAAATATATTATTTTAGCAAAGTAGTCAATTTTATATTTTATAATAAACTAAAATGAAATACAATTTGAACCATGGACACTATGTTTTCTATTAAAATATACGTTTAATATAAGTAATTAAATTTTAAATACTTCGTATGAGTTTAATAAACAAATCACCACTAATGTAACAAATTGACCGAAAATTGACAACCGTAACAGTTTTACACTGCTTGAAGCGACTTGTATGAAAAAAGAGTTAAAATGCCCAGATAACATTGCCCACCTATATTGTGTCAAAACTTTAAGTAAAAAGACCAAGATGTTCAAATGGATCGCCATATTTACTCAAAATCTTGGACCGAGTCTTATCTCAACATCATCTTATCTCAACATAGGAGCTATAGTTAAGTCAATAATCGACATGGGCAATGTTGGCTAAAAGTCCAGATAACTTTACCCACGATCAAAATCGATAAAAATGTGGATTAGATTATTTCTCCTCGTGAACACATGCGTTACTAAGAAGGATTCGGTAAGCAAAAACAATATCAACCTATCATAGAAAAATTATAAGACATTCGTGTTTTTCCGAAAAAAGCGGGTAAAGAAGGATTCTACGGTATCGCGTTGCATGTAGCAACATTTTGCATATTCGCGTTAATCCAAAACATCATCTATGGTTAGTAAGCCTTAGTTTAATTAGGTGTTACGGTAGCCACCAGTCTATAAGTTTCTGACAACCTTAATAAGCATACTCATTGTTTATATAACTGACTAAATTAAATACATCTTCAAAGGTAAATTTATCACTACATACTTTTCATCTTTAGGTGGATTCCCTGAATCCTACGTACTTTTCAGTCGACATCCAAAAAGGAGTTGTCAATCAATTCAACAATACATTTTCTTATATTATTTTGTTAATTATGTCTATGCTTTTCGATCGTTTATGAACCAAATAGAAAAATAATAAAAACGGATCAAGTGCGTGTCTGACTCGCGCGCCGAGGGTTCTGTACAAACTTTCGTACAACATACCCATCTTTTCCCGTCCATAAATTCTGGAAAAATCGCATAGTAGAGTTCATCATATCAGCCGATAGACGTCCACTTCTGGACATTCCCCTAAGAGTGCCAAAGTGACCGGTCCTGTGCCACCCGCATCCAGCGGACTCCCGCGACCTTTACCAGGTCACCTTATGTGGGGCCTACCCACGCCGCGCCTTCCGGTACGTGGTCGCCACTCGAGAACCTTTCCGCCCCGACGGCCATCGGTTTTACGTGCAATGTGCTCCGCCCACTGCCATAGTAGAGTTACCATCATGGAAACAGTACGCCATTTATCGGTGCATGTTGTTACTAACTTGCGAGACCAAGGAACTCGGTATGTATGTTGGTTTATCAGCGATAATATGTTATCAGGTGAACAGATTTCAATATTTCTTGTTTTATTTTACAGTAGGTACCTACTTTTTGAATAATTTGAGATTATTAAATTGGATCAATCAGCTATTTCTTGTAGTCATTATTTCCCGTTAATCTGGAGACAATGACACAGTTTCTTAGATATTTTGTAACAATATGGACGTCTAACATGCTTAGAAGATGGTCCATAAAAAAGGGGTTGGTATTGTCCAGGAAACCCGGTGGATTTAAAAGTACTTTACTCATATGTGCTCACATTGGATCACTATTGCTAAGTAAAAACAATCCAGGAGACGTAAAGCTGACACTACACGTCCGAGCGCGGCGCGGCGGACAGCACTAAGTTATAAGATAGAGCGAGATAGTTACGTGCGTACGTGCGTAAGTTAGGTTCGTGGCGTCTGTATAACCATGGCAACTATCGACAAAATAAGTTATAAAGAAAAATAACCTTCATGGAGATACTGTTATATTTTTAAATTTATAAACTTATGTAATGATATCAAAAAATTCGCTTGGTACTTAAATTTCGAAGATGACATTTCCCCTTTGGGAATGGTACTATTTTTTTAAACATTTTTCTTCGTAAATCGAAATTTATTCACTGTAAAAAAGTTTCAGAATATGCATCTGAAGTTCTTTCATTTGATACCCCACTCGACCTAATTACTACTTTGAATTTTAGCCCCCCCCCACTCATATCCTTAATTTTACATAAAAAATAAAATATAAGTTATATATTTTATATCCAAGTTAAAATATATTGTATACTAAGTACCTACCTAAATAAAGTAGCGAGTGCAATAAACGGGCCTAATAAAAACCCCGTAATAAAAGGCAAAAACGGAACCCTTATGTGCGACTCCGTTCGTCTGTCTGTCTGTCACAAAGTCAAATATCTCAGGAATTATTAATGCTATCAATTTGAAATAATTATAAACAAAGCTAATCCACGTGTATAGAAAATGAAGGTGTGCATATAGCTACCCGAGCTGGAACGTCGAGGGTCGATAGGCACAGCGAGGTTAAAATGGGTTTTATTACCGAGTTATACACTCTACTTTTCACTTTGAATAAAAAAAAACAACAGATAGGTACTTATTTTATATTTTATAAAGAAAATTTGTATATGCTTTCAAATACTGAGGTCGTGATTTCGCAGGCAAATTGTTCTCCACTAATTATCTTGCCCTTATATCCAGTAGCGTATTCGGCGAAAGATCAATTTCGAATTGACGTCATTTTATACTATTTTTACTTATTATGTGGTGTTCAAAACTGTTAAATAAGTTTAGCAGAATTAAAGTACCTTTAAACCTTTAAACGTATGAAACCTTTTACCTTTTTCTCTAGCATATTTTCTCATCCTCCTAGTAGAGTGCTTTCCGGTTGTATAAAGGAGCCCCGAGTCCGCTTTGGCATCCACACCAAGATTTGGCGGAGGCACTAGTTTTACGAAAGCGATCGTTCGATCTGACCTTAAAACTCAGAGTGCAAAATTGGCCTTTTAGGGACGGGGGGATAATTCGTACATAAGTTTTGAAAAGCTCAGTGGCACGAGTATGAGTTCGTACTCACGCCCTCCAGATTGAAAGTCGCGTGACTTGTGCACGGCTACAGTGTCTTTTTTTAGCATTCTTTGTTTGAATCAAAATTGTGCTCAGGGTTAACAGATTTCACTACAAGGTTAAACGGTCACTGCGCCTTGAACTCACCAAACCTCCATACCTACCCTTAGCCGAGTGGACGCCAAGACAAAAATAAACTTTTATTTTACTGGTTACATTGATAGAACTGTAGCTTCAATAACGGTGCGCAAACTTTTTGAAATCCATTCCTCAAAGCTCATTTAAAATTTTATCGTATTAAATTGTAAGGCTTGAAAATTGCGGGGTCATTGTCTAGGCTCCAAAATAGACGAAGTTTGGTGGCAGTGACCTGACGCGCTGCACTCCCCATCCCAGGGGCTGGAGAGGCCTCCGTCTACCCTCCTTTTGACGGTCTACACTAAACAATCGCCTGTTGATTCATTGTACTGTATATGTATTATACAATAAGTTAAATGCAAGGTTAAATGAAACAAAATACCTGAAAAAGGCATATCTTAAGTTATAACTTTGATTAATTTACACTGAATAATGAAGCAAAAAAATTAAGTAGACTTGCTTTTGAGCCCTGGCAGCCAGTTCAAGGCCCTGACTGACAATTCAACAAGGTTATATCGGTGCACTGTAGATGGACCAGTATAAGTGCGACCTATGATAATGCATCATCATGTATCAAATAATATTATCACAGAAAAGTATTAGGCTCTTTATAAATAGATGTGCATAGTTAGGTGTACAGCTTGTTTCAGCGACAGCAATTATTGGTCCTTAGCACGCTTGCTTGTTTTGTAAGTTTTTAAAAATGATTTAGGTGCTAATTTAGTATTTTTCTTTTGCTTGTTTTATTTGTTTAATTGTATCACTTGTAACCTTAAATAAATGTATTTTTTTTCTTACAATTATGTTTTTTGTTGATTTAAATTTAGGCTGGAAACAGTGCTCGACCGACGGTCAGCGCGTATCGTCGGTCGGGCGTAGCTATTGCTGTAGAAAGCGTACTGTGCGTTCAGACCGATGCTCACCGTCAGCGCGTATGCGGCCATAGTAAAACACGCGCGACCGACCATACGCGCTGACGTCGGTCGACCACTGTTTTCATAATGCTGCTCTAGGGCGATACCGTATTCTTATCGCCAATATTACCACACAAGCTTATTTCGTCTAAGAGTCTATTAAACTACGTATTGAAACTCATCAGTTTTGTATTTAACACACGCGCTCGCTTCCGCGTGCGGGGCAGATTATCGTGTCAGAAAGACCAATGGTACCAAAAGGTAGAGGTACCAATTCAAAACCGATTTTTATTCAATACATTTAGCGGAATATCCGTCGGAATAGTGGTTGAGACTAGCACAGAACAAGGCAGTGGTGTGAACATGAAGAGACCTTTACTCAAAAGTGGGTACACACCCACTGGCCGAGATTGAGTAGAATAGACTCTCTTTCAATGACCACAACTAACACTAAAAGTCTCAATCAACGCTTCATAAAGTTTGGACGCCTATTCAGAAATAATCTAGCCCGCGAGCTAGCAATTTTTAACCGACTTCAAAAAAGGAGGAGATTCTCAATTCGGTTGTATTTTTTTTTAAATAATTTGTTACCTCAGAACTCGGTCATTTATGAACCGAATCGTACAATTCTTTTTTTTATTTGAAAGTATATGCTTCTAGGTTGGTCCTATTATCAAAACTTTAGTTGAATGATGGGAACCATGAGAAATTGAGGGAACTCCTCAAATATAGAAGGCACCCAAGTAGTAATTTCGGTATTTTCGATTATAACTAGTGTATTAATATTAACACCCGGAAATCACAAATTTGGCGAAGTTCAACTGAAGATGAAGAACACAGAATTCGTACCTACTTAAAACTGTAAAAGTACGTTACTGATTCTGATATGATTCCGTTGAAATAGCTAATGAAGTCCTAAATCTCAAGTGTGCTAAATCGACGGAACTCCTCAAAATAGTATCGGCTCACAATACAGTGATATGGTTTTCGTCTGTAATAATCAACGTATTTACTATAGGAATGCAGTCCATGTGGTTAAGTGGAAAGGAAATGTGGAAATGTCCATTTGGCTTGGCGAAGTAAGTACATTGAAGTCGGTTAAAACTTTGTTTTTAAAGTAAATTATGCGTGACCAATCTAACCCCGTGCGTTAACTTATGAGAAGCTTCAGAAAGTTGTATCATGAAGTAACATGGATGTCTGCTGCGGCTCCGTTGGTGGGTCGACCAGCGACAGCCTCCCAAACACGTAGAAAAATTAAAAAAATTGACTACAATTCACACCGATAGATTTTACCATCAAATGATAGTTAATCCAATATCTTAACGAAATAAAATCGTCAGCTGACTGAGGGAAAATGACTGAAAAATAAATAATTTGTTCCGGTACGTGTGATCAGCTGACAGACTTTCCACCGCTATACAGTCAGCTGACGATTTTATTTCGTCAAGATGCATTAACTATCATTTGATGATAAAATCAGTCGGGGAAAATGATTATTTTTATTTGTGACGTGTTTGCAGGGCTCTCGCTGGTCAACCGACCAACGGAGGCGCAGCTGACATCCATGGGGTTTCATGATACAACTTTCTTAAGCTTCTCACAAGCTGTCAACCGGGGGAAGTGACTGACAAAAAATTGTACGTAGCTCGCGGGCTAATCAGGACTCCATGTAGCACTCATGCGGTTAATTCGAGAGAACGAGTTAGTCATCATCTTTATCATATTCAGCCAACAGCCTATTATTAGGTCCCACTGCAGAGTATACAGGGTGAAATAGGGGTCGTGAAGCAAGAAGACCAAAAGCGAATAAGATGGTCATACTGAACAACTTTTCCCATGGGACCAACCAGGAAATCGTAAAAAAATAAGAGCCAATTAAGAGTTAACTGTGAGTTAATTGAGAGTTAATGTATGAAACTGCTGATATTTTTTTTGCGATTTCGTGGTCGGTCCCATGGGAAAAGTTGTTCAGTATGACCATCTTATTCGCTTTTAGTCTTCTTGCTCCACGACCCCTATTTCACCGTGTATACAGGTCACACGTAGTTTATTTTGTTATCAATTATAATTATTTAAAGTCGTAGTCGCTGTGGCTGAAATCGGCCGGGATTACATCATCATCATCATCATCACCTTCAGTTACTAGCGTTTCCAGAAAGATCGAATACTACTCGAGCCTGACATCAGAAGTTAATCAGAACTTCGTGTACTATCTCTCATCACGATATGGTCAATTTGAACCTCCGTTGAAGCACATTACTACGTGATGCGGCTTCAATATATCTTGATCATTATCAGTGTTATCACTGAGCGTGCCTTGGCGGTCAGCATCGGGGATCGATCGTGTTTTCAATATCAGTGTCGTGCGGGCCCGAATTGGACTGATAAAACTATGTGATGATAAGTGAAGCCTCTGATATTAACACTGACCGAATTTCCTTTGTTATGAAACATTTGAAGGTTTCGATTTTTGCGATATACAATTTAAGAATATAAATTAATTGTATTTAGCCGCATTTACGTACACGCGCTCTTTTCAAACGCTATGAATCTCTATACTCAATACTCAATAGTTTATTGCAATTTCACAAGTAGTTGTACAGGTGGTAAACTTATAAGCTAGAACTTTGTGAACCCTGTTGGGCACTGCAATATTATTATTATTATTATTACACACACTTACAAAAGCACAGAATCAATAGATAATAATAATTCGATTATAATTGGTCATTAAAAAATTCGCTTACAGTGTAGTATGACTTAACTAATAACAACTGTTTAATTTTATTTATATATAATTTATCATTTTCTTCTTCTTTTATAGAGTTCGGGAGGTGGTTGTATATTTTAATAGACATTACTATACATTCGGACAAGCGCGTATCGCGATTACGCGTGTGCGTAAATGCGGCCCTAATGTAAGGTCCACACTCAACGACAATAGTCATTGCAGTGCGGTTCGTGACGTCATCCGTATATATATATAGCTATCCACGCCGTGGCCGGCGACGGCAACCCTAGCTAGTTGCGGGCGTGAGCCCTGATATGGCTTGCGAAGCCGAACTTACTCTTAAACGCTCGGTCGCAGGAAGCAGAGTAAAGCTGACCAGAGCTATTGTAAGTACGTATAATAATGACGTCATCGTAGAGCGTCAGTGTCAGACTTTTCATACGATGCGATTACGCGTATGCGTAAATGCAGCCCTAATGTAAGATCCACTCCACACTCAACGACAACAGTCGTTGCAGTGCGTTGCGTGACGTAATCGTAGAGCATCAGTGCCAGACTTTTTATTATGCGATGTACGCGTTGCGCAGCGAAATCGGTACCGTGTGGATGACGGAAGTCGGCGACTTACGTTGTGAAGCGCGCTGAAACGACTATTGTCGTTGCGTGTGAACGCACCTTAACATTTATATCATTTCTCAAATATGGATATAAAATGGAATTCATGATGCTAAAACATTTTTAATAGTAAATTAACGCGTGTCGATAAACTAAAATATGATTTGAAATAATCTCCAAATAAAAAATAAAATACAACAGAGAAATCTAACCGTCGGATTTATTGCTAAGACCGATCTCTTTCATACAACCGTAGGGTAGCGGAAAACACATCAAATGAGTACAATCCAAAGTATGCAGAAATAAATAATTACAACTATGATATGATCAAATTTCAGGAGTGCCATTCAGTGCTTTGTGTGCATGTGACACGATATCACGCGTGCGTTTTTAAGCGACTTTAATTTATTTTTGACTATAGTATACTTTAACAAACAATTCATATAATTTTTCATCAGACCGAAAACGTGGAATTTTATTGCACTACATAATTATCTATTTTTCGCATTAGTTAGGAATTAAAAAAATATAACTCAAAATGTTTACCAATAATTCAATCACTTTTTTGTGTGATTTGTGTTCAGAAAATAATTATGCAATGGGGATTAAAACCAATTTTTCAGCAATTCCAATTATTAAAAAAAAAATAGAAATTTAGCAAGGTGTATTAACCGCGGGTCGTGAGTGCAGTGCACCCAAGAAAGGTCAGAGTTAAGGTTAAAGTTGATGTCGAATGGGCGTTGCATCGGCGTCAGCGACGTTGGGCGGGCGGTGCAGGACACCTGAGGGTGAGATGAGGGCGGGCGCGGGGCGCGAGCGGCGGGGCGCACGCTGCAGATTCACTTTCGTCCGGCCGCGACCGCCTGCCAGTGAGAGAAAGTTGCCCGCGGCGCGCGGACGAGTCTCGCGAACGCGCGGCGCTCGCTGCACCGCACGCATGATACGACAACGCGCTCGCATTCCCGCCCTTGCACTTGATAAATCAATTCAGACAATGTCAATGTCAGCCAGGACTTAATTGCGCGTATGCGTTGATGAACTATGTGTGAAAACTTTTTATGACTCTGAAGTTTTAAGGTAGAGACTTGCCAGTATTAAATAAGGAACAATGCAGTGTTATCCAAAGATGTCGCCTAAACGCGAGCCTATGGACAATGGTTACGAGCCGGAGTTGTTGCCGGTGAGACGGCTGGAGCTGCCGGCGCCGCCCGGCAAGGAGTTCCGCGCGCCGGTGCTGATGCCGGCCCCCGCTCACTCGGTCATCCAGTGCATGCGGCCGCCGCCGCCACCGCCCCCGCCGCAGCCGAGGCTCCACAAGCCACCCTCCTTCGAGGAACCTTCCAGCTCCATTCCTGATCTAGGTAAGTCGCATCACATACTAATACGTATCGCAATAAGGAAGTCACGTTGGACCTAGGTCAACAGGCACATGGCTCGTAGACCAGTCGCAGACGTGCTACGAACATTAACTGTCACTCTTACTTGACCCTACCAATAGGTAGTTCGTAGGACAATATAATGAGGATTTGCAATAAATCTTAACTCAAAAAAAATATCTTGTTTGAATAATCGAAGATTCCACCCGAACAAACATACAGAGATTATTATTAATCAAAAATATATTTCATCCAGCGCGGCAATGCTGCCAGCCTTCTGGGCACCCTGCCCCCGGGTTCCGAGCTTGAACCAATTTTTTATTTGTAAATATTTTATTTCGTTTTTAGTTTATTTTATCCTTAGTTTAGTATAAGTAGATTATAATCGAATTAGATACAATTAAATAATTGTATTAAACTAAATACAAAGCTAACTTCAACGATATTTTTATACAAGATACCTTGAATCGTGATCTTCTCGAAACCTTACCAGCCCTTGAACTTGTGGTCGTCTGTATCCATCAGTAGCCATAGGCTGAATTTTATAATATTAACCTAGAAAGAAGTTTTATATTTTAGCTGCACAACCGAAATGTACTTATAAAATTAGTAACTGGTCGACTGAGTACTATATTTAAAAAAAAATACAAGAATATGGGTACATTTTTCGCTACCAAATTACGCCTGTTCCAAGGACAGATCATGTGGAATAGTTTTTTTATTTATTTTTTATTTATTACTCACATAAAAAACATAACTTAAAACTAATACAAAACTTCGCCAAATTGCGAGGCAGTTTGTTCGCAGTTGATCCTGATAGAATGAGTTCGAATCTGCAAGCCTACGGATTTTTTTGGTCTCAGTTAAAATTACCGCAAAAATTATGTTCATGCCGCATTTTTCATGGTTTTTTAATTTAAAATCCAACCAGCCCACACATATATATATATATATTTATATATTTATCAATTGACCGAGTCGAGTAAAGTATGTTAAGATCATCAAGGCCCGCAACAGTCGTGTCTGTTTCCGATCTCTTAGGCGGTCCTATTTCAAGACGCTCCCGCGTACCGCCGAGGCTTGTCCGACCACTAGGTTACGGTTTCAGGGCCACTATCTGCACACGCACATAATAGGAACAATTTTACTTTGCCTTGACTGAGGATTTATACTTCCTGCTTCGGAAAATTGTAACAACGCGTCAACAGCTAACAGTGATTTCCGGGTGATGACGCGTTACGAAGGTCGTATTTATCAAAGCATATAGAATTGTTCCAATGCATCAGCTATATTTATAGTATCGTTAGATATATTGCAATGATTACCTCTAAGGCAGAAATTGACATTGCATTTGTTCTGTGCCTCTGATTATAATAATTAGGTTCTTAGGTATTTCACATAGCATTCATAACTTACGCTCGCGGGATACTGATCACTTTTAGCGTAGGTTGTAGCTGATAATGAAAGAAGGAAAATCTTACTCGAAATGAGAGCTGTCGGTTTGTATAATGAATATTCATAACAGCATTTAAAAAAACAAAAGCGTTCATCAAAATCACCTCAAATTAGCATTAAAAAATCTAAAGGTGGCATAAATAATCGCGTAAAGCATGCGTTTTCTTTCATAACACATTGAGTAACACGTGACCTACCTGTTGAAAATAATCGTATTAACTTTATTTTCGCGGACGGCAAGATTAGATAAATATGGCAAGGTCACAGCGACGTGTGGTGATGACGCGCCGGTGTCATTGAGGTCAATGTGACATTGGGCAAAATAATAGTCGGTGCTTATCTGACAATGTCAGCGGCGCGGGCGCAGCGCAGGTGCGCGACCCCTGCACCCTGTTTGTTTGCGAGCCCTGCGTATCACCGTATCATTGTTTTGACACTAACTTGTCCGCTGAGTCACGTGCCGAACAATAATGTGAATCAAATAAACTGACCTGGTCTCGTAAAGGGCAAAAATCTCAACTCTAGGTATTAGAAATATGAACGGGAAACATCGCAGATGCTGTCATTACAATTATTAGGCTTTTTTAGTATAATCTGGACTACTAAGTAGCTCTTTAAAATGAATTTTAGCGGAATGTGCGAAACTTACGGATTAGCATAAATTAAATTTGCCATACTATTGTTAAGTTCCACGTGTAGTCAGTTACAATTGATTTGTTAAAATGTTTAGATCACTTCTCATGACTGAAAGATGAGAGAGAGATGAGTGCAACAAAGATGAGATACGTACCTAAATATAATTTTCAAAGCGAATTTTGTTTAGGTACTTTATTAAGGACACTTAAGTAATTAAAATTTGCTAGCTAATTTACCTTGACGCGCCGAAGGTGATGCAGATAAGGTTGTAGTGATTCTGTTAGCGTGGGCTGTTATAACATAAAATTGCGTTTGAATTTATCCTTATCAGAGTGGTTTTCGCCTTTACAAGGACATTATGCCACGTGCCAAAAACCTTATTTGTCCACATATATAACATTGTTTATACGAATATGCGTAATACGTAATGCGTTATCATTATCAACGTAACCTTCTGTAAGAGCAAATTACTTCCTAGGATATGCGATATGCGATTATGTTCCAACCTGACTATTTACGTATATAATCGTTTCGATCTTCCTGATAGTTAGGTATAAATAATAGCTAATATTAGAATTGACAGAGATAACCCATGAATAAGCCTAAGATGTTAGGTATAAAATCATCATGCGTTAGGTACTACTTGCTTTATCATTCTATTTTATGGTGCACAGTATACAACCTGATGGATTGATCTCCGTAATTTCATCAAATCAAATTCGCATCCAAACGTTCGTGTCGACTTAGGGACTGAGAAATTCCTGATCTTGAGTGTGTTTGTATTTAAACCCCAATACAAACACGTCTTACATATATTATTCTAGTGTAGTTTAGGCTGATTAATAAATCCGTTAAAATTTAATTAATATTTTGGTCCAGTGACTGATGATAAACCAACTACGAGTACGTAAGCAAAGGTGTAAATACCAGAGCACCTACAAGAATTGGGTCTTTACAACATCAATCATACTAATTACCTAATATGTAAAACTATACCGACATGTAAAACTATGTTTTATCAAGGAATAAATGAAATGAAATAAGTATGTAAATCTGCAGGAAGACTACGAGTATACGGTCTTTCCTGATTTCGATAGTTACAGTTCCCCACAATTTTCGATAACTACAGACCAAAAATACGTCAGGAGCAGTTTATGCCCAAAATGATGAAAAATTAAGTTTCAACAGTGCCTTTTACTTACACGAACTGTAAAGACAGCTTTTGTTTCCCGTATTCGAATGACTCTATTTAACTGTTTGTCACCTAAATACAAATTACTCTAATTACTTACTCTAATTATTACTAATGTTTGATCCCGGAAAACAAAAGTATTGTAATGTGTATCGAGGTGCGAATAAACTAGTCAAGCCAGTACTTCACATAATAGACGATTGAGTACAGGGAAGTGGTCGTTAGCAACCTTGGTGGAGGTCACGGCGCGTCACTCGCGACACATAAATTGTTTCATAACATACCTACATAATCCACTTACATATATACCTATCATTGTGAGTAGAGCTAAGTGATTCTGAGAAAGTAGCATTTTTCCTACTTGTTTTGTGCCTAAAATGCTTTTAACAGTTGGTATGGAAACAACTGGTTTTGGGAAAGGTCTATTCATTGTCCCCCCACCCCCCACCCTGTAGCCATCCGCCTCGTGACCGGCCGGGGTCAGGGCCGATCGTTGTATATTTTCGGAACACGTGTCTCATCTGTAGCTCTCATTGAAGATAAAATCATTTATTTCAAAACGTTACTTTTAGAACATCTAGTACTTATATATTCGATTTGACGTATTTTCGCTGGAAACTCTAAAATAAAACGAACCTAGTTATGATTTTTCAATGAAATGAAATAATTCAATGCTTTATTTTGCAGAGTAAGCTCCGGAGCTCAAATTTCCCCAATAGTTGCACCTTTCTATATTAAACACTGCAATAAATGTATCTTTGTAGTATGGATTCGATTCATTACAATTGTATTAATTGTAGTATGGATGCACAAAATGTCTAAGTGATTAAAATCAGATTGATATAGATAAGATACTATGTACTACACCGTGTATGTGTACTATGTATTATTCCATCCATCCAACACACGGAATACTTAAATAAGATGGAAGCGGCGTGTTAGCTAGTTACTTCGGGAACCTGCGTAGCCAGCCCCACACAATCATAACTGAATGCGTACATGTCAACACTACTGCAAATTGCTTCTAATTGGTAAAAGCTTTTAATTCCATTACGATTTCAACTGTTATAATTTTTAGAACGAAAAGTAACTCAAAACTGCATTACTTGCGGTCTAATTTTCAATGCCAAAAAAATGTCACGTAAGTCTATTCTTTATCAGTATATAGGAGCCAATTTCGATAGGGGTTTTCAAGTATGGAAGTGATATGTGAATAGTCTTGATACATGTTCTCCTTCTTGCATTAGAGCATAACTAAACGTGTGTGAGCGTGACGCACTTTTGACGGAAATTGACATTAACTTTTTGATTGCAAAATGGACGCCCTGTTCAAATGAACTTGACGTTTGATTACGTTCGAAACCAAAGGTCGTATGTTACTATGACACTCTATGGTGATACACCTATTTGGAAATTTAGAATACGAAAAAGAGGTGCGACTAAAATCATAATTATCGATATTTTATATTCTAGGTATATAGTTTATATATTATATGGTATATATATGCATATAGTAAAATAAAAAAGGCCCTTATTTCTTAGAGTAAGAGTATTTGCGTACTGCGGCCGATCCGAACCTGATAAATATCAGTCCGAAGTAGCAGTTAGTAGTGCTATTTGTATGAGAAATTACATCCTAAGTAACGAAATTTTGATCTAGTGCGCGTGCTGAAAGCAACTGTCAGAGAAATCGTGTAGCTCACGAAAACATGCGAACAATTTTTAATTAAAATACATACAAGTTTTAAAGTATTTTCAAGGTGACTATGACATATCATTAGACAATAATAAAATACGGTATATCAAGGCATTGAAAACTGAACATTTAAATTCCTTCATATACGATTGCCATGTGTTTCATTAACAAATATCATTTCTTTGACATAAATACATTCATAAATCGCTTCACGCAGACAGAGAAAATAATTTTGCCAAAGAAATATTTCTTGTCTTTAGTGGGTCTATTAGCTTTTAACATAAAACCAAATTGATTTAAGAGCTCAACTAGTAGACCCCACCAAGTAAATCTGAGTATTAATATTTTTCATCAGAATATTCTGGGTTTTTCCAGCAAGGAACTAGAAATAGAATAGAACAAGTAGTATGTATGTAGGTTTGATGAACGTTTATGAATAAGGGTATAAGTGTTAATTTTAGCCCTCTCATGATTGCAGTGCCCTTGCAGGGCGTCACATCTATATCTTTATTGTTTTCATCATCTGTAACCTGCAATGTGACACGCAATAAACATTTCTATTCTATTCTATAAATTACAGAATAAATTGACAGAATATAATATAGACAGAATTAACGTACAAATAATTATACTTAATGGTCACACAACAACCTACATAGATAATAACTAAATGTTAATTTTAACATTTATATATTAATACATGTTAAGTATTTCCAAATCGAATTCCGTCTGGGTTACAAATAAAGTAATACAATTTTATCATCGATAAGTACATACACTAGGCATGGTACCACTCTAGTCATACTGACAATCGCCCCGTTAAAATGACAAACGCGAATAACGCGATACATTGCTGTGACATTACGGTAGGTCCTTAATGTGCGGTTTTAGCTAGCAAGCAATGTAAAGCATGCATATCGTTTCTATCTTACCAACGGAGTAATGGCGAATGTCATAATCGATTGCGTATTTATTCAAAAAACACTTATTTCAGTACTTACCGGTGATAGGAAATCGCTCCCGGAGGAACCTTTAGGTCCCTGTTTGCCTGTCGGCACGACAAAATTGCACAACACACCATGTTTTTATTTTTAATACGGCAAAAATCATCACCCACGGTCAAATAACATCTGATCTGCGTTTTGACAGCGTTTGACAGTTTCATGGGCGTCTGATCATAACACCGGCTACGCGCACCCCGCCCATTACCGTTTCTATAGTATTTACTTGTTCTGTGATCCAACATGAGATTTGCGCAGTAAATGAGAAGTACATACGGATACAAACTCAATGACGAAGTAGGTATATGGAGAACTACTACCTCGTTTCAACGTGGAAATCGTAATGATTCGTAGCGAAGGCCGTTGATAAGAAATCCGCAATGTAACATTGCTTTATGCTATAACGCAATAAAAATCATAACAAAGGTGCTTACATCGATGTGAAATCAAAGGACTTTTGCGGCAAGAGGAACAGTTTTTACATGGTGTCGAGTTCATTTGAATTTTGTTATAAAAGTTATTTCGCTTCTTCAGATATATATAATAATTAAATATCGAAATGGTTTTCGCTTTAATAATATAATTCTACACAGCACAGGCTACTGTTTGTTTAGAGTATAGTTGAGATGAGATTGGTAGAGTTCACAGGTAATATATCCGATCCGATTGCATAGCAGTGGCGGAGCGCCCATACAAGCCGATTCCCACCGGCTTGCCTAACATTTATTTTTAGGCAAGCCGATGGTTATATACTCAAACTTTTTTCTACGAGGGCCGCAAAGACATTTTAGCTAAGGAGCCCCGGGCCACGAGGTACATTTGGATGGTTTTTATACTAGGATCGCATGGAGGATGGCGGGCCACTCGCAAAACCTCGGCGGGCCGCAGATTGAGTATAGCTGCTCTAAGCTCTGCCATATTTTTTAGTTCCGGGTTGCCCATCGAAAATTTTCACGCGCCGCCACTGTTGCATAGTTCTTAGGATAACCGACTTAATTTCATAAGACTAAATGGAGTAATTAGTTTATATACCAACACATTTAATTATTGAGTTGCTCCTACATAGAATATACCTTATCACGCATAGCATCACACAATACCATTTACAGGCCCAATTCCGGAACAAGTTTCTGATTATATTATATCATCTTTGTTCGTGCGCTCCACCATAAGTTAACGCATAGTTGTAAAATGGACGCCCAGTATACAGTATTCGTAAACTATTTTTACTTTGTAAAAGCCTAATGCGACACCAGCAATGTCGGAAGTAATCATAGCGGAGATGTGTCCCTGACCCACGCAGAGAGCTCGCGTTGCCATGGTCACGGGCGATCGATGGCTCCCGGGTGCATCGAGAATTCGAGACCTTGAGCCAGCCTTGAGAGCGAGCAGGTTGAAGGCTAGACCTTGACAGCTAAGGTCTTACCCGGGCAACGTTAGCTCTTCCTAACATACGGCATTATTTATGCCAAGCGAAACATGTGAAATTTGCGTTTCTAATGGATTGAATAAACATTCAGTATCCTATTATTTTGGATTTACAATTGTTATTATTTTCACTTATGTAAATAACTCTTTATATACTTTACTTTAAATAAGTACCAATGATTAATAGCATAGGTACCAGTATTCAATTTAAATAATAATTAGAGTTAGTGTTAGCATTGTGCTCAAAATAGTCGCTGGAAAACTTGGATTATATGGTGGTCTTTGATCGGATCTTATATATTTATTTATAGATATACACTTTACAAAGATATAATTTTTTTTATACAAGGTGGACAGATGACCTGGTAAAGGTCGCGGGAGTCCGCTGGATGCGGGTGGCGCAGGACCGGTCACTTTGGCACTCTTTGGGGGAGGCCTATGTTCAGCAGTGGACGTATTTCGACTGATACGAGTATGATACAATTTTGAGTCTTATTTTTAATAATAAGTATATTAATATATACAAAGACGTATTTTACTTCATACATGTTTGAACGTCAATATGAGTACACATTAAAACAAATATAAAAAAAAAATGACGCGTAGTTTCAGTGTCCGAGATGCAACCGGATGGCCCGCGATATTTGAGCTCCCAAAGCGTTATGGAACCGCCCTGTGCAACTCGAACTGAACCAACTTGGACTATTCGATTGAAACAGCATTTCATTATATAAACAGCGAACACACTTTCAGGCAACCGCTGTTTCAGTCGGCTGCCTCGCGACAGTATATTTTTTCATACATTTTTTCTATTTCCGCCCCAGTCCAATACAAGTTGGCGCAGTTCGGGTTGCACAGGGCGGTTCCACAACACTTCGGGAGCTCAAATACCACGAGCCATCCGGTTGCCTCTTGGATACTGCAACTACGCGTCAGTGCCCTGAATAAAAAACCGGTCAAGTGCGAGTCTGACTCGCGCTCCGAGGGTTCCGTACAAAATTTCATACAACATACCCGTCTTGCCCCTCCCATTAATTTTGGAAAAATCTTTACAACGAATACTGTAGCTAAGTTATGAGTACCTACTGCGCCATTTATCGGTGATTTTGGTACTAATTTGCGCGACCAAGGACCTCGGTATGTATGTTGGTTTTTCAGCGATAATTCTTTATCAAGTGAATTAATTTCGATAATTCTTTTTTTCATTTCCTAGAAGGTACTTTCAGAATAATTTCGTATGAAATTGAAGTATTAAATTACAAACGATTACGTTTGTAATTTAATTCGTACGAAAGTATTCTGAAAGTACCTTCTATTATTTAACTTTGTGACAGACACATAGATGGACGGAGTCACACCATAAGAGTTCCGTTTTTAGGGTTCCGTAGCCAAAATGGCAAAAACGGAACCCTTATAGTTTCGTCATGTCCGTCTGTCCGTCTGTCCGTCTGTCCGTCTGTCCGTCTGTCCGTCTGTCCGTCTGTCCGTATGTCACAGGCATTTTACTCGAAAACTATAAGGTGTATTTGAATAAAATTTTGAGGATAGGTGTATTTTGTTAGCCGCTACATAGTTTTGTAATTAAAATGAAAAAAAAAAATTTTTTTAGGGGTGCACTCCATACATAAAACTAAAAGTCAAATTTTTTTTTTTCATTGTGACCCCCCGTGTGGCACATCAATCGATAGGCCTTTCAAAATAAATATAAGGTTTCTTAGCATTTTTTTTGATTAAGTGAATAGAGTCGGAGATAATCGCCCCGAAAGTCACTAAAATTCTGTCCCCCCCCCTCTAATTTTTGAACGGTGTATTTTAAAAATATGGAAAAATTCATGGACATAGGGCTTATTAATTTCATTCACCGAAAATTGTTTTGAACAAGATCGGTTCAGAGGTTTTCGAGATATTGCTGAAAAACTGCCTTCCTCAAAGAAAAGGACGTAAGTGCCGTAAAATTTCTGTGACGATACGACCTTTTTAATAGGCACGGAACCCTTCGTTTTGCGTGGTCCGACACGCACTTGGCCGGTTTTTACCTTTTTGGTTCGGAACCCTAAAAATGGTCCCATTATAACCGTGACTTCATTTATTTTTTTCCATAAGCCACCGCGCAATAGGCTTGTCCTAATTTTTTTACAATGCCATTCGAACCAGCTTGTGAGGAACAAATGTTTGTATGGGAGCAACTACAATTAAAGAACATAAATACCCGAAAAATTGAGTTAAAGACGGACCTCGCTAGCGCAGCCGAAAATGTTTAACATTGAATCATGACACAGTGTGGGTGATATTTGTACTAATCGTTGTATGGAAAATCAAGTAAATTGCTGTTTCGGTTGCGAAATACTGCGTTTAGGACCATAGTTGTCCTACAATGTTGTTTCTATAAAAGCGTAAGGAGTCTATTGGTAGTTTTAAAGTTTTTTCTGAACTTTCAAGGTCTATTTATGTTTTTAATAATATTTCGTAATTTATACTTAATTACATTTATTTGATGGTTTACTATTCATTTAGTGACACTGTGTTATCAATTTTAACATGTGGAAACTACCAAATTATTTAGCAATGGCTGACAAGTTCAGTTCAGATCATTGTTTGCTCGAAATCGAGTCAATGTCCGCGGGTGTAAAAATAAAGGCCCCTAAATATTGTGGCTGCCGAAGGGAGCTAGCCCACGCGTAATGAAACCCGTACAACAGTAAAGTCGTCTGAAAACCTCAATAAAAGTTTAACCTACATATTTTGTAAGGTTGCTCTTGATTTATAAAAGTTGCGACAGTTCAGCAGGGGTTTTGGAACGTATACAAGTGACGGAAATAGTAGCTGTTCGAAAATAATGAAACAAAATGAATTGGGACTGGATGAAAATTTTAAAAATGCCTGAATGGTTTTTTGGTGATACGAATAACTTTCCTTAGCACCAGAAAAAAGTTTCAGATTTTTCAGCTGCGTCAATTATTTTTGAAAAATATAAACAGTTTCCTCGCTTACGTTTTGGGTAAGGGACGGCACTTTCCTCGATCGGTCTCATATTCCAAAAAAATATCTTAAAATTCTGTGGTAAACTGACACTAGCAAACCTAAAAATATTTGCTATGACAAATATATCACATTACAAAGAAAGTACTGGATGTTATATTATAACATAAAATGTATTTCTACGCAGCAAAAACACCGTGTAACTTATCTTACTCAGCCTAACTATAATTGGCAACCGGCTAAGTACGTTAAAAAAAAAAGTGTGTTATAAAACTTATAAACCAAACAATGTAGACGTGAAACCGCATTGCAAAAAGAGCGTGTGTTCACTTAATTGTGTCTTGACTGTAGAGCTTCACGGTTCCATGAAACCTGATTTGCATTGTCCGACCTTGACCGAAGAACCTTTAAGACGTCAGCGACGGCGCGAGGAACTAAATCACGTAGCCACCAAAACTTAACCGCTGAGTTGACAGCACTTGTTTTATTATGTACGCAGCCATAACCAGCGTGATTTGTAAACAATGCACGCCCAACTAAGTCCTTTTCAGAGTGTGATAGTTCTAGGACCAGAAAAGGGTTGTGTGGTAAACGAACCTTCGTCACCAGGAGAGCAGAGCGCGCGAGGTGGTCGTTCAGACGCCCTTGCCTTGTCACGTCACGACGGTGCAGCGCGGTCGGGTCATTGCACAGAACAGCAACCCACACAGACGTAATGTGGGAATGCAACGATCGTTTTATTGACTTGGTTTAGTTTACTCGTAATAGAAAAACGTTGTAATATATAACTGAAGTTAGAATAAAATGTATATTTAGTAAATGAACATTAATAAGTTATACCTAGGGAATGCAATCTCGCGAGATCTCGTCCATATTTTACTAGACTGAGTTTAGCGAGATTGAACTTTCCATATAAAACACTACATGACAAAAGTTTCATCTGACTGACAAATTAAAATTTGCTTTTATTTGATTAAAATTTGATTAGTGTAATTATAATAAAACCTGACCGTTAAATAAATAATAATCAAAAAATTGTTTTGAATTTTGGTTTTTGATATTTTGGTTTTTGATAAATTAAATAAATCGGATATTATAAACAACTACTTGAAGATTTTCTTTTTATTTTACATGTTGAGTATCATTAAATGGAATTCATAGCATTTGCTTACGTTTTCAGTGAAAAGGGTCAATCGCGAGATCTCGTAAAACTCGAAATCTCGCGAGACTGGTTTTGTGGTCTCGCGAGATCTCGTCTAGGTCTGAAATCTCGCGAGTCTGGCTTTGTGGTCTCGCGAGATCTCGCCTAGGTCTGATATCTCGCGAAATTGAATTTCTAGTTATACCGATAAAAAAAAACTTAGAACATAATCGCGTACTAACCTATATAATGTTTAAAATATCTATTTGAGAAATTAAAATGGACGAGTGACACACGCTGTAAGATCACTGCGACGATGCACTAAACTAGCGATACCTCTGCACAAGACAGAATTTTTCAGAGGGAGCTTCAAGTTTGCTGCTGCAAAGATCTGGAACGACCTGCCACCACCTATTCGAGAACCTATAGGGTTTTTTGCATACAAGCCATCAGTCCAAACACATTTGAGTGGATAGCAAAAAAATTGTACATAGTTAAGAGCTTTAATCTAATCTATGCTTTAATTTTTTTGCAATCCACTCATTTGCTAGAGTTACAAAACAAGATTTAAGTACTCTCCCCTCTTACGACAGCGGCACACATACAGCACACATAACACACTTACACATAACTCATGTACACACTCAATCTTGCAAACTACATAGGTACACACAAATTGCTAAATGGCACCCATATACAACTTCTTTACTGTTTTTTTACGTGTTATTTTTTATATTATTTTTATTTTTTACCTTCTTTGTATATTATTGTAAATATGCCTACACCCTATACCTAAGCACGGTAATTTGTTAGTCTGCGATCGACCGATCTCTCGGGACCAGTCTGAAAACCAGCGCTGGGCCTAGCCCAGCACATGCTGAGACTGGGGCCTATTGTCACATATTCTGTTTTTTTATTGTTTGTTAGTTTTGTAAGTTTTTTTATTTTTTTCTTAGAAGTTTTTTATTTGCTTATTTTTTGTGGCAATAAATACTTTTTCTGTTTCTGTTTCTGTTTAAAATAGGCATCTCAATTTTTCAAACGTAATGCAATCTGTCATAGTCTCGAAGGGTCTTTATCTTTATTCAAATATTTATGCAAAGAATTGTAAATAAAAAAAGCGCGAGTCGGACACGCCCACCGAGGGTTCCGTACAAAATTACAAATGTATAGTTTTCAGATTTTTCCTATACTTGTAGTATAAGACGATATTACTTGCCAAAATTTCATAGTTACGCCTACCTATCATCACGGTAAGTAGGTACCCTATAAATTTTGATTCCCTTGAGTGTGTCGAAATATACGTTTTTTGCGGCATAAACGGCCGTATTTTTATTTACGTTAACTTTGTTTTTTCACAGCTTCAAGGGACTGTAGACCTGAGTCTAGGGTTTTAATTTCAACTCGATAGCTCCGCGCGTTCCCGACATAAACGGTCTTGACAGACAGACAGACGGATAACAAAGGGATCCTATAAGGGTGAACATCGTTAATGTACGTAGTATTTATTATACATATAATTGGGATAGGTTACTACCTACCTAAAGAAAAAATACGTTTATTTCAATTCTAAAGAGCAGTCCTACGAGTGTCGTGAAAGATAAGGATTTTGTTAGTTGTTTGGGTACTTTTTATTCTCAAACCAACTGACATGACTTTCCAAACATCAAGGTCTTGCAAACAGCAGGTCGTCGTCCTAAGAGGTCAAATGAAAGAGAAACGTTTAATAATTTCACAGGATACCAGCCCGTTTGGATGTACCTACACCAATTTCGGAAAGCAAATTAGAATTACACAGATTTGTAGCTTTTGATGGTATGTTTTTTTTGTTTGAATACGGAGAAGAGTGGCTGAGACAATACGTCAAAAAAATGTTATTAGTAATTTAATAAATAGTTCAAATATGTATTAAACTCTTTTTTTGTTTTGTATTTTTATATAGCAATGTTAATGGCACACTGTGATATCAAAGATACCCTTGACAGAGGACCATTTATATTACTGAGACATACCCATACGATATATTCGTACGATACAACGCTACCGCGCGTTCATCTCTAACAAGCTAAATCAAACACCACCACAGAATTTATTAACCAATGGAAAATGCGTAACTGCAAACACGTGCAGTTTAAACGTCAGAGTAGCATTCGCAACATGTACAAAAAGATGCCATCCCTCTCACACTCGCTATTCGCAGCTATATCTCTCGAAGTGCATGTGATTGCAGCGCGTCAATTTCTTGGCGCATTCAATCTCTTGGACGGTTCGGTTGCCCTGGTAGTTCTAAAGTAAAACTAACAGTTCATGATTACTGTTTGATCAAACATGTCACTCAACTGTAAGTTTCTCTAGGCTACTTTTTACGCCTTACTTATGTGTTATTGCCACATGCAGATAACCATATGTACAAGGGCGTAAGGGGGGGCATGCCCACCCCAGGGTGCTGGGTCACTGGCTCAAAATGCCATGTCGGTGATTTAAAAAAATGCTGGCGTTTGCCGGCCCCCCTAGCAAACAGGCCTATAGATACGTCAATGCATATATATGTATATACGGGTTATATCCGTATATATTATGCTGGTTTTCTATCTATTTATTATTAATAATAATAAATATATATATATATACTGTATTTTGTATTTACTAAATATATTGATTTACACTCAAAACGTGTTCATACATGTACAGGCTATTTTTTTCAGTTTCCTAGAAAATTAATTATTTTACCACGGCTTTAGGTTAGTTAGTTAGGTTGCAGCGAATTCTTATTACTTAGTGATGTTGTACCTACTTTTGCACTTTTTTACCATTTTTACTGAAATATGAGCTTCCTGAGTGTATAATATTTGTTTTTTTTTTCACCCATGTAATGGGAACGTCTTATAAATATAACACCGCGGCGTCGTCGTCGCGTCATCGGGGCGGATCTGAGCATCGCGCGTCGTTCGCTTGGAAATGCAATGCAGTTCACTTCAGTGCAACTGAGTACTAGGTTATCATGAGTTTGGATAATACTGCATGCACTTTTACTATCTACACCTACGTACTAGTATATAAATAATACAATACGTTTGGCATACTGGCGTTATAGCATACTGGATGTACACATTTTGGCTATGACTATTTCAGAAATTAACAAAATCAGATTGATTTAGTTTAAATGTACATTAATGAACGATCGTAAGTTATCAGTCGAGTCTATTTATTAATATATGTTCTTAAAAGCGTTTAGTTTATATTTTCGGCGGTCACTATTTTAACTCTGAGATTGTAACTAACACGGCGTAGCCAGTTGTCAGCTAATACATATATATTGCGTATAAAAACTATAGGTTAATTTAGTTAATGACTGTTATGAGAAACATCTACTGCTTCCGATTGTTACCAGATAAACTAACTGATCAATTTGATTGAGGAGACATAACATTCACTTGTATAAATATTTTTCTTTACTCCCATTGATGTAGATAGCATAATGGTGATTCAGATGAGTGTCAATCAAGGAAGCGTGAGAGTACGCTGCCCAGTGTAATAAACAACAGTCTCCAAATGTGCGTACGTATTCAAAGGCAGTTTAGCTAACGCTGATATTTTTTAACAATACACCAAATAGAAAACTGGGAAAAATTTATGAAGCACAAGTGCTGTGTCAATTTTTCCAGGAACTTTCTCATACGTAATTTTTAATAATAAAATAAAATCATCTCTATGTCAGCTCTATAATTCTAATCTTAAGGTTCACATGTATCTTTAACTATAATGTCGTGCAATGTGATGTTGAATAAAGTTTTTCTATTATATTCTATTCTATAAAACGTAAATAGGTAAGTAACTAAGACATTTATATAACACACCAGTAATTTGTCCGTTTTCTTTATTTCTGGGTTGTTCTCATATGAGAACCCGCACCAGATATGATTATTCTTTGTTTGGCTTAAAGGATGACTGGTAGAGAATGCCTTATGGCATTAAGTTCGCCTTTTGTATTTGTAACTTGTTACTGTGCAATAAAGATTAAATAAATAAATAAATATACGAGTAAATGATGTATTCTCCCAGTTACTATCAGTTTTAGGTACCTTCATGTTCGATAACCACTAGCTAATATAGGTACAACTAGCTAATATAGGTAACGCGTATTGCAATAATGGTTTAAATATACCTTAAATTACTTTAATACTTCGCCATAGGTAAAGCGACGAGCGCTCTCCCTTTTAGTTTCTACGCGAGGCAATTACGCGGCACGGTGATCTCAGATGTAATAGGCGTTGATTTCTAAGCGAAGGTGAGGTGCACGCGCATCGCACGCAGTTCAAGTTTAGCTGCGCTTGCGATTGTAAGACTTGCTCCTCACTCAACTTTACAACATAATAAACATAATAAATAAATTCATAAATTCGCAACAGAAGTTAAATGTACAAATTAAACGAATGTTAAATACTTATAACTGTACATTACATTGTACATTCATAAAATTTATAAGTTGTGATTATTAGTACATTACCGCCCGTGGTTTATCTGAAGTTTTACGTCTTGCCTTGGCCAGGAAGTGAGATTTTCTCCTCGCGTAGCAGGCAGAAAATCCCACTTAAGGCCTAGGGTGACGTAAAATAAATAACAATACATACCTGCTGTCTCTCTAGCTCCTCTGGCGATGCGTTAAAAACATTGAATTGATCGGGAACCTGATGAGGGTTAATGCTAAAATCAAAATACTGGTGAATGAAATGTTGATGTCAAATGAGTAGTTTCAGAGATTACCTCCTACCTACAAACTCACAACATCTCAAACAGTATCTTTATGTACCATTAGTAAGTACCTGTACCTAGCCAGTGTATGAGCTTCGGAATACGAACTACCACTAACGAATATTACCTAATTCAATATCATTTTTGTAAATGA
Organism: Epinotia nisella; assembly: GCA_932294315.1. Taxonomy (NCBI): domain Eukaryota; kingdom Metazoa; phylum Arthropoda; class Insecta; order Lepidoptera; family Tortricidae; genus Epinotia; species Epinotia nisella. The sequence goes on along the minus strand of OW028679.1, from coordinate 11,032,756 downwards.
TTTATGTCCTATCAGAGCTTCAAAAAATCAAGCTCTGATTATTTTCTTAACTTGAAAGTTCTATCTGTAAGTCACATCTAACGTCTAGCATTTGACAATGCAGTGTGCACTTGCCCTAAGGCAGGGATCGTTGGACTTCTAACGCCCTGCGCCGGGGCAACGAACGCGCGCAGCTGCCCGGGAAATAGATCCCGTCCTGACTATTTCAGAGCACGCTTAGATACCATACCCCTGCATTGCTTTGTGCATTTCAGAAATACCTGTCATTTCATTTCAGAAAGACATAGGAACGGTTGGTTTGAAAATGGAAGCCAAAAAGGGGTAAACTTTGTTGTAAGGGTCGCCTTTAATAGAACGAGTGAGTACAAGTTTAACACACCTAATCTAACCATCGGAATTATTATAACTTGTATACCTGTAGAAACGGGAAAAACTACTACTGATATAAGATATTTTTTAATTTCTGTGATAATTTTAAGTTCTACTGTATTACACCTTCATTTAAGTTAATTTTGCTTCTAATTTATGTCTGATGCTATTATTCTGAGAATACAATATTTTTAGAGGCACACTCCAACCACAAGTTCTATACTCGCACCGTTAATACAAACTGAAATTAGATGAGAATCGTTTTGAAAACGGCTCTCAAGCTTGCTCCCGCTTACGCGTACCAAATTTGTTTAGATATGGCTTTTATAAATAGATCGAATATGAGGAGAGTTTAACACTTTATATCCCTGCTTGCAAATAAATGACATAATTTAAATTACAATGTCGTGTTTTATTTGTATTTAAATGACAAAAGTTAATTAAACTATGATTTTGTAACGCGGTCTGTATATAGTTATTTGTTATGCAAGGTTGCAAAGTTCTTGCGCGAGTGTTTGTATTCAAAATCGAGCTAGCGAAGTATTGACAGATTGCTCTTTCTTCGCTAGCGAGGGTTTTAAGGCAAAAGTCGCCAGTCAACTTTGCTACCGTGCTTTCACTCAATTTTCCATACATACCACCGCAAGGAAAATAATAAATGTAATGCAATCTAGGAAGGTTTACCCATTTATAATAAAATATCTATTTAATATAAGCATTCAATAACTCATACTATTGTTGGGTAGGTAACTCACGTTTACATAAGGCACAAATAAGTATATTTTACTCTTTTTGCAAATTTAGCAGGAATTAAATTTTATATTCGTGTATCTTTTGCATTTAAATTTATAAATAACATTCATAATTTAGATTTTACTGTGGCTACTGGAACAACACAAAACAAAATTAAATGTACCGGAGTTTTTTCTTGAAATTTACTTCTTAAACGGCTTTGTTATTATGTTGAAATTTGTTATTTGTTTGGTGTATGTAATAAGGGTAGAATAAGTATTGTTAATTTAATTACATCATAAAATATAATGAACTACATAATGATACCAAACGTTTCTGAACGTCCAATAACTACCCTTCATTTTTAGAAAAAAGGTAGAAAATGATAAAATTGACTTTTGCGCGCAGATATTGAGTGATATTAAGAGATACTCTTTATTTGCTAAACAATAGTAACAATACACAGGAATACATATAATGGCAGTGTCTGGCGGACTCCAAACAAGACTGAGCCTGTATCTTGGGGCGTTGGGACCCTGTGTGCTACAAATGAAAAGTTTTACTTATTGTACAAATAATCTAGTCTATACAAATTTCATAACTCGCAATTACAGGAATGTACTGATACCTAATAGAAAAGCTATTGGCGCGCGGGATGCGCTTCGCCCGGCCCACTTCGTCGCGAAGTTCATCGGGGCATTGCACTTTCTATGCGCGCGCGGCGAGGCGCACCGAGAAAGTGATTCACATCCACACTTAACTAAATGCTATCGTCAATCAGTTAATGCTACTAATTATCTAGTGTTTTATTAACAATGAAAGATATAAAATGACAGGTCTAAGAGATGAACAGAATTATTTACATCTGTTTATAACATTTTCAGACGTTCATGTAAAGACAGGGTCGATTTTAAATACATTATCATCATAAACTAGTGGCACTGAGCATGTCTGTTTAAACAAAAATCGTAAAACTGAATCGCCAAGAAAAAACTATGCATGTGTTATACAGTTATTGATCCTGGTCACAATTCACGAGAATCGGTTGAGAAATGCGACCTGTTGAGGAGAACAGCCGGACAGATGCCGGACATACGAAATAATTTATGCCCAAACTGAAACGGAGAAACGCTTGTTCAATTAATTGTATGTTTAGTAAACGCTTCAATGACGTAAATCTTTTTTCAATAAAGAACACTTAAGGTAAACGTCCGCGTCCCAGTGATCGACACTGGTCCATTACTTGGTATCTTTAATCTTAATTTATAGTAAGAGAGGCGAACAACAGGGTGTCAATTATTGGAATTTAAGTAACAGACATTAGGACGTTTACATTGTTTTCTACTGTTTTTTGCAAAAAAAATACTAACTTCTAGTCATGAGTACTCATGTCATGAGTATGGATTGTAATCAAAGTTACCCTTTTTTATTCCGTTGGGTGACACTTTTTCATAAATGTCTTGCAGATGAGTCCTTAACATGTGTTTGAAATTGGGGTTTCTTCATCAGAATCAGCAATAGTAATACGTACAGACTCCGTATTCTGAATATTTCCAATAGGGGTGATGACTCATGTTAAAATTGATAACGTAGTGTTGCTAAATGGATAGTAAACCATCAAATTATTGTAATAAAGTATAAATTAAAAAAAAATGTAATTAAAATCATAAAATGGACCTTAAAAGTTTAGAAAAAAAATGAAAAGAAATAAGTCCAAGAGTAAATTTAAAGCTAATTGTAGAACAACTATGGACCTAAACGTAGTAAGTATTTCGCGACCGAAACGGCAATTTACTTGATTTTCCATACAACGATTAGTAGGTACCTACCTACACATAGCATTGTGACATTTGTGACGTCGTACCTTTATGTCAATTACGAGTAGTATGAAGAGTTTTGAGCTGCCGCCAGCAAGTTCAATCTTTTTCTCAAATTTTTAGCTATGTATGTTCTTTAATATTGTAGTTGCTCACATTGAAACATTTGTTCCTCTCCAAAGACTGGTACGAATGACATCGTAAAAAATCTTAGTACACAAGCCTATCCACTACAGCGGTACACTTTTCATTGAAAAAGCCCCTTAAATACCCAGAAATGCAACTCAAGATAAAACAATATGAGTAGTTTAAATAATACGAGTAAGTTAGATGCTCTTCTAACGTACCTACCTACAAACCTAAGTTAGTTTCAAAGAGCTTGGCTACCCTAGCCACAGCCCTACACGTACTAGCTACATATTTTACACCTAGCCTATTCGTACTGGCAACATATAAAAGTGGTTCTAATGCAGCCAAACAGGAATGTTAGGAATAGAAAAAAAAAGTTGCAACGTCTCTAACGTATCTAAGCAAGTCGGGTGCAGTGGCCAGGCAGTGCCAGTGACCTGGAGGCGCGCTCCGTAGCCCCGCTACGAGCTCGCTACGACTATTCAGCCACGCCATAATTATGCAATTTCAAACGAGCTTTCTTGGCGCTACTATATGTAATTGAACACTGGTATAGTGTGATATTGAAAGCCACGTACCGTGGGTACTTATTTGTAACTAGCGGAAGCGGATGCGGCCGGAAGCCCGAGACTTCGAGACCCGGGATAAAAATTATCCTATATTTTAATGCAGGCTATAAAACATCTTCGTGCAAAATTTCATCCAAATCGGTTGAGCCGTTTGAGCGTGATTGAGTAACTGGGTGGTTCTTCAATGATAGATGGGCAATGGTTTTGTAATTTTCTGATATGTACTTTAAATGCATTATACTCGTACGTAGGTAAATTCTACTTCTCCAAGAATTGAAGATTGTTAATCATTTCTATACAACTGTGTTAAATTACAGGTACCTAAATTGTAAATCTTTAGGTATCTACGAACTTTCCTCCGAGGAAAATTTCGTAGTACCTACATTCCGAAGTTACGATGAGTCGTCCTTGTGAGGGCTAAATAATCAAAAGGCTGTATTATCTCATTTCCCCTCTTATAGAACAAGTGACTCATAATTCCGGGCATTCCCACTCTGACTCAAAGCGATGTCCTATTTCAGGTCTCTATATGACTCATCAATTGAATTTAGATCAGATACGTTGTGAAGCCTTGTTAGAGTCACTCTGAATATTGCCTTAAATGCTACGAACATTATAACAAAAATATTAGGTTTTTAAGTAGTATAATTTCTATTTTTTTTGTATGATTTTGTACGAGCCCAACAGGCTTTTTGTAATTAAGTATATTCACTGACTTTGAAATGACGGGTGAATGATTTTCGTTTACGTGCTACTTATTGCGTAAGCGCAAAGCCAAGTATGTGAGAGTGCGACGCACGGATGGGAATAGAACTCTACCCAAATTAAATTGTCCAATAAATAATTTTAGTACGCGAATCTTTTGAAGCCGAAAACAAATGCAAACCAAGCCCAAGACAGGACTCGAACCTACCCGCCTGTATTATCGGTACAGTGCCTGGTTTTACATGAAACAAAATTTATTTAATAATAGTTATTTGTTCAACAAGAGAGCAAAGTAGATTTTTGCTGCGAGTGTTGATGTTGAGTCTCGAGGAAGCGAAAGATTCTATAGTTTCTAGTAGTAAAATTAGAATCTTGAGCGTAGCGAGGGACTCAAAGGCACGAGATGCAAATATCTTTGCTCTCGTGTGATACATTCAACTTTTCACCTCAGCGGCGAGAACATATAACACAAAGGAATAAAACGCCACATAGAAGCAATTAAATCATTTTTATGTACAAAACCGGCCAAGAGCGAGTCGGACTCGCGCACCGAGGGTTCCGTACAAACCTGTAGGTATATAATTCATTAAAAATATTTTTATTATATGATGTAACTAAAAAATTTCCGTTTTATCAATTTTTCCTTTATCTGTGCTAATATAAGACGTTGCTTCTTACAAAATTTCAAGATTCTGAATTCACGGGAAGTACCCTGTAGGTTTAGATTTCCTTGCGAGTTTCGAAAATTTGCGGAAATTTGCGGCATAAACGGTTGTATCTTTTTATTGCGTTGGCTTAGAAGTTTGATTTTTCCACAGCTCTAAGGGACAGTAGACCTGAGTATTTGGTATAAATTTTAGCTTGATACCTCCACGAATTCCTGAGAAAAAGAGTCTTGACAGACGGACGGACAACAAAGTGATCCTTTATCCTTTATAGGAAGCCTTATGGCTTTCGTTTTTTCCTTTCGAGGTACGGAACCCTAAAAACAAACAACAAATACATATGAAATAACAAACATTAACTACAAACATTACCATTAAGAAAGAGCTAAGTCCGTTTCCGTTTGTTTATGCATTTTGCTGATACTTGTCCAATGTCCGAGATGAACTTACTTAGAAAACACCGTTCAGCCTCTTTGACGGTATCCCTCAACTCTTGAGGAGTTAAAACATCGGCTTCGTCACTTGATTCACTCATATTTAGTACAGATTTTAGTTTTTGTTTAAGTTATGTTTTATCTCCAAGAAAACGTAATAAAGTTCAATCGCGCTAACTTTTTAAAGAATATAAAGTGCGTTCTGAAATTGTATATAAATTTATATTCGTTCACCATATAATAAAACTAAAGACTTATAATAATAAATGTTCGCGATAAATATCGCATTTCTTCATTGTATTTTAAGAATAATGAAATACTAATATGATTAAAATAATATTAGAGTTAATATAGGTTTCATATCTTTATACGAGTTTAACACGAGTCGAATTTTATTTAGTTTCGGAACGCGTTTTTCGTTCCCGCTTTTTGGGAGCCTACTACGAAGATATCGAATAGTCCAGGCAATGAACTGACAACTTGTATGGAAAAAGTGACATATTTGGAAATAATTTATAATAGCTAATTTTTTTAATGTAACGGATATATTATCAATTAAATTGTTACCTAGAGGCAAAATCCATCAAAAAATCAGACATCAAAAAAATCAATATTCAATTAGCTCCTAAAAAGTCCGGATATTTTTTTTTTTTTATCTTTATTTAGGTTCATTTACATTTGCTTTACAATATTCAATATAAATAAAATAAAAAAGACAATGAATGTTTAATTTATATCTATATAATTACTTCCGGGTGGAAAGTTTGGTGGATTCTTGAATAAAGCATCTCAGAATAATGTTTTAAAATGAAATAAACAAAAAAAACGCTATTATAAATTAATGTTTTTCGAAACCGTATTTTGCCTCGGCTAGAAGTCGAATGACGAATTGACATATTTTATCTCTCTTTTTTTGTAACGGAGTGAAAGTAACAGAGAGAATGAAGTTTAAATGTTCCAAGTTTGTATTACACCTCGCAGTATGAAAAGATGACCTGCGACTAACCTACGATATGAAAAATTAAAAAGTTAGTTTTCTTCACGCTCGCAGCAAAATTGCATTTGCCTCACTGGTTTCAAGCAGCAAAACCGCCATGTTCGAGCCGCTGAGGTGAAAAATAATTTGTTTCGTTAAGACGTTAGTACACGACGTTATTTTCTTAAAATAAAGAGCGACATGACGTTTGTGGTCGAGGGTACAACAACCTTTGAAATGCTTGAATTCAAATAAATTATTACAGGTCTCTACCATATTAGTAATTTTAATACGGTGTGCGGTGTTTGTGATTCAGTTATCGGCCGTGGTGGCCACTGGGCGCTGGGGATTTTGCATTTATATTCAGAATACATAGTAGTTTTTTGCGCTTCTGTCCGAAAAACAGAGTATTTATTCGTTGATGCTTCTGAGTATTTATCTGATTGCGCGATTTATTCAGTATTTATTTACGTTAGCGCGTGGAACTTAAACATAAATAATCTATAAGTCACGCGATTGGATTGAGAGTTGGCATCCACATCTGAATTGCAGATAAATAAATAAAATAACAAATTCAAGAAATCAATTGGTATTAACCGATCAATTATATTTTTTAACGATTCGGTGTATCGATATCAGTATTCAGTATATTCAGTGCCCATTTTTTTTAAAGATAAAGCCAATATTGTTGCGTAAATTTAGATGGGTAATAATGACGGCCCAAAATGAAATCGAAAAAGCGCATATTCCTAATAAATCGTTTATGTGTTCGATAAAGGTTAAAACTGTGTTGGAAAATATGGAAAATCGCATTCTAGCCACTAAGTCACTAAGTAGGCTAGGTATATGGACTTGTTTGATTTGTCGTGGAAAGTGCAAGTGAAATCACACAGTTGAGTGAAACCGAGTGGCTACGTGGAATTACACAGCTCGGCAAATGAAACTTTCCGGAAAACCCTGCAGCCTTACATTAAGCTGCAGAATTATACCCTGCCACCTTACCTTATTAGACGATTAATTGCAAAACAGGTGACGGCTCGTATGTTTGCAAATTATAGTCGGTTACAATGTCGTTGATGTCCACATCCTACGTTTGATATATTTTATTTCCTTTGATGTAATAATCATATGACTCTTATCAGAGCATGCCGTGCCGGCGCTTCTGATGGAACCCGAAGTCCGTTTGTTACCTAATCCTTAGAACTGGTTTGGGAACATTTTTTTAAAATCAATACTGACCTTTCAATTTAATAGGAAAACTAGACCGTGGTTTTATATAGGGGAAACAAATGTTTGATTTTTGTCAAATCAGTGGCCAACTTCAATGGACGGCTTTATGATGAAAACTAATTTTGTTATTTTGTGTCATGGGAGTATAGTATAATTAATTAGGATGCTACTCATAAACACGTAAACGCACTTAACAAGAGTTCAAAGTTATTACTTTTCAATTAAATTCAACAGGCTACCTCTCGGTTCCAATGCGTGTAAGTAGTTAAACAATAATACCGAATTATTACACCGGCTATCTTTATCACAATTTATTGGGTTAACGTAAACGCAGGTGAACCGAGGTTATTAATGTTAATGGAATTACGTCGTGCGGCAATTGAGTGCGGCAGAGAGCGGGCAGTTTTTGCCCCGCTCGCTGCATACAGATGCGGCATCGCGGTGCAGCGAGCAGGCGACCCGGTTGACGACCCGCCCTCGTCGGCGGTTGACCTCTGCTGTGCCCTGCCAGCTCCATTGCAACCACTATTTGTTGCACCTCGGTATTTGTGTGATCTTCTAAACGTCTCACAGGTATTATCCCGAGTGAAAATTGACGACCTAGGATAAAAAAACCACCGTGCGCAGTCGCTGAGCAAAGTAATATCGTAAACATAACGAAGGTTTGGAGTATAGATAAGAGAATGTGAAAATCAGTGCTAAAACTATCATAGTCACTAACAAAGTCTTACTTATTAGTTTTTACTTTTAATAAATGCTGTCATTACTCAAAAGTAAACCGGGTTTTAAGTTGTGAAACGAGTTTAATGCACAATAATTGAGTCTAGATATAGACATTATTTGAAATTAACTGTCTTGTTATCTTTTTATCCCGCAGGCATCCCTCGCATCCTTTCATGACTTGGTAGTCATGAAAGGATGCGAGGATCAAATATGCTTGTTTTGTGATCATGTAAACAATTTTTTCGTTTACCATCATTATTGGCCTATCTGGAACTACAAGAGATAAGGAAATTTACTCTTATAAAGTCTCTTGTAGTTCCGGATTTTCTCTCACTGCCCCGTTTGAATAATATATCCTATATACCACCCACTGCCTTATAAACTCCAAAATAATCAGGTTTGTGTCTGATTCTTAGCCTACATTTCGTTACAGAAGAACGATTTAAAAGATGTTTTATAAGCAAAATTTTTATTCATAACAAAAGCGATACAGAAAAGTCTAAAATTAAGCCCGGAAATAATACAAGAAGTGAAAACTCATAACCAAAAATTTTAAGCACTGTTAAGAAATGTTATAAGTACCTAAACACTAATTAAATGCAAAAGTTAGTTAGAACGAAACTATGTACCTATTACACATATTTTATTATGTAAAAAAAAACATGACCTAAAAGACCTAAAACATTTCGTGGGTATAAATTGAAATTTACCTCACGCGTATTTATAAGCAGAAGCCTATTTTGGCACTACTAAATTATTTTCTTTCTTCCTTTCTTGGGTCGTTCTTCTTTTCGACCGACAATAGCCTGTCCTTCGTCTTATTACGGCATCTGATTTGAGTAATGATGTTTACGGTTTTATAATGTTCGAATGAACGTCCATATTATTTTATTAATTAGTGATATTTAATATTTCACTTTCTCTAACTACCATTTTTTTAAATGTTTTTTTTTTTCGTAGAATGCCGTTACAGAGTGGTAAACCAAAATGTTGTCCCCACTGAAAGAGTCCACTTTGTCACATGTTTTTTTTAGAAACCAACCGTAAATAAATATTTATATTGGCCAGAAAGGAAACTTTAATTAGTTCTAATGAAGAAACCTATGCATTTTTTTTTATCGCACTTCAAAACCACAATTTTCGATAGTTCAAAAACAAAAAAAAAAACAGAAAAACCTCGGTTCATTGTCGGTAAAAAAGAAGAACGACCCTCTTATTTATTACTAAGTGGCGCCTTGCAAACGTTACCCGAAACTTATAGGAATTGTGAAGCCTTCGAAAACGTAGATTATGCAACAGTGCTATTATAATAAGGTATCGCAAGCACCCCACGCTTTTACAATCAAATATTATAATTAAAAGCACATAGTTTACACTTCAGCCCAGAAATAGAGACAACGATCCATAATTTATTTTTGGTTTTTACGTGCATTTATAAAAGCGTATTTTTCTAGTGTTTTTTAAACTATTAATTTATTTTATACTTTTTAGTCATTGATAACGAAATATTTTTAACATTTATACATGTATTTTAAGTAGGCGAATGAGCCCGCATCCTCTCCATCTCAGTCAGCTTAGAACAATCTAGCTCTTCAATCTGGAGACCACTAAGTGATTTAAGTTTATTTTGTTTTATTTAATTCCATTACGTGACCTTTTTCACAAGTGCAAACACGACTATGATACGTACGATATTCCACTTAATCGTGGTTACAAGCTTTCTAACAAGTCCAAAAACGGCTATGATACGATATTCCATCATGAAATGTCAGTGCCTATCTTCCGGCTTCATCATCAGACCTTGAAACCTAATCGTGGTCAAAGTTCATTACAAGACTTTTCTAACAAGTCCAAACACACCTATGATACGATGTTCCATCATGCAGTTCCAGTTCATATCTTCCGGCTCCATCATCAGATCAGTTCGACAGTACCATATTATTGTATTGTCATCAGAACTACATACAGCTGCCAATTTTCATGACGCTACGATCCTTGGAAGATGGTTAAATTAGTTACCTTAGATTCCATTACATAGAACTTACATACAGGTCTACCTAATAAAAACGCGTTAAAAATGTGGTTGCGTTCAAGTAAATCTGTCAAAAATAAAATTATTTGATAGAATATTGGTGTTTATTTTTATTTTGTAAACATTAAGACACATTTAAGTTTTTTTCAATCTGGATTCAAAATATGTACCTAAGTAAAGTATTATTTTAATTTGAACAGTTTGTTATTATTATTGAAAACGAAAACAAAACTTTTTCAAACATGTTGCAATTTATTTATTCAAAAAAAGCAGTTGTACTATATTCATAAAAAAATAGAATTCATTGCCATTATTCAAATGAAGTTGATTGTTTTTTTTTTTAAGTTAGGTTTAGTTTGTTATATTATTGTAATTATTTTTATATTCGTTCTTTTTCTGAATCAAAATGTTTATTATAATAATAAATGTTTACAAATGTTAAATTAGAACTAAAACTAAATTAAAACAACTAAAACTAAATATTAAAAAAAAATATTATCTAAATTTGGGCCCCGTTCTTTTTCTATAATATGCATATTTTATCCCCACTTATAATAAATCTCTAAATTAAAAAAAGAATCAGCCAGTATCATTTCAGACTTTGTTCTGTCACGAATGATCTCAGCTACCCATGAACGGAAAAACATGATTTTTTTTTATACGTACATTATTATTCTGGCTTCCGCTTAGGATAGTTTTTATGCGACTGCGACAATTAATTAATTTTCCTAAATATCTAACCTCTTTAAAATTTTCATTTCTTTTTCTAATATATATCGCTGCCACATCTGTCAAGCTGTCAGTAACGTCAAAATGGCAGAATGGCTTTGTCTTTTACCTATTTAATAATTTAAATCCGGTCTACGATAGACATTTACGAAACGCATACGAAACAATCAAGCATAAAAAATAAATATATTCTAATATGAGAACTTATATGCGCAAATTTCGTATTCAGGCGTAATTTCAATAAATGTATCAACAAATTTGAACAATATTATACGTAACACGAATTTGTTTTTTTTAATGTCATGGCGCTCTTTGCTTGTTCAGCCAAAGTATAAGGAATGGGATTAAAAGAAAATACGGATAGATCGAAAATGTAGAAGACAAGCGAAAGACCAGCACGGCTATCACAATAGACAGCGCGCGAGCTCTCTCGATTTTTCTCGCACTATACATCTCTTTCTAAGTTTTCTAATAAGAGAGAGACGGATAGTGCGAGAAAAATCGAGAGAGCTCGCGTGCCGTCTTGTGATAGCCGTGCAGGAAAGAGTAGTATAATATATATAGTATTAAAGTTTGATATTATTTAAAGACTAAAAATTATATCAGGCTTTAAATATTCCTATACAAAGATGAGACATACTTTTTTACAAGCTTTTATTTATTACCTTTGAACCATATGTTTTGACTAAGACAAATTACTACAAACAGCCAAGTGCTCACGTTTAAACGCCTAGCAATTTGTCACAACAACTTGCTATAATTAGACTGGTTAAGGTGTGTATGGCTGTCTCTTTCCAACTATTGCAAGTTGGTGTGACAAATTGCTAGGCGTTTAAACGTCAGCACTTGGCTGTTTGCGGTGGCGGTCAATAGTAAATTTGACAGCTAATGACAGGTTTACTATTTGACTGGCGCGGCCTGGCCGCGGCAGTCTGTGAGAAGCTTAAGGCCTGGACCACACTGGCGCGGCCTGCGGTGGCGGTCAATAGTATAGTAAACTTGACAGCTAAAATCAAGTTTACTATTGACCGCCGCGGCCAGGCCGCGCCAGTCGGTGAGATGCTTAATGCCTGCAACACACTGGCGCGGCCTGCGGTGGCGGTCAATAGTAAATTTGACAGCTAATGACCAGTTTACTATTGACTGCCGAGGCCAGGCCACAAAAACACCAAGTTGGCGGCGGAGTCTACGTTTGTTCGGTTAAGTTCGGTGATAGGGGGGGGATGGTATTTTTTTCAACATTTTCCTTTTAGAATGTGCAATCCAAGCCCTTCCTATGATACCCCACTGGGCTTACTAACTAGACTTTTAATTTTTGCCCTCTCCCCTCTTATCCATTCTTTTTTATAGAAACAAAATATATATTTAAAATTTTCATTTTCCATACACTTGGATTAGCTTTGTTTACAACTATTCCAAATTTAAAATTGATAGCATGGGCAGTTCCTGAGATATTTCACTTTGTGACAGACAGACAGACGGACGGAGTATAAGGGTTCCGTTTTTACCTTTTTGTGTCCGGAACCCTAAAAAGGCGTTTGGAGTAAGCTTATCTATAAATCATGTAACTCAGCCATAAGGAAGCCCTTTTCGTTTCAAACAATCCATGTTAATATTATAAATGCGAAAGTAACTTTGTCTGTCAGTTACCTTTTCACGTTTAAACTGTTGAGCTGATTGAGGTGAAATTTGGTGCACAGATACTTTGAATTCCAGGGAAGGACAAAGGATAGTTTTTATCCCAAAATGTATTACCTAAGGGAGTGAAAAGGGGGGGGCCAAAGTTTGTATCGAGCTACGATGTAAACGAGTTCCACGCGGACGAAGTCGCGGGCAAAAGCTAGTTTATACATAAATCCTTCCATACTTATAGTTGATTTAGATATCTCTGTCAGTCATTTAATTGACAGATAGAAGTGCTGGAGTAGAAAAACGTATATTTCCACAACTATTGTAATCATTTTCGATTGTGTTTAGTCGTGGGTGTAATGTAGGATAGGAGTTATCATTGAATAGTGGGTATAAGTGTAAATGGTGATACGGCTCGGGCGGGCGGGGCGTCGGCCGGGCCCAAGGCCCGCGCGGTCAGGGACGTTCTAACTAGCCGAGAGCTAACTTAGAAACTTGTATCCGATCGCGAAGCGATACTCGTACTACTTATTGTACCGAGTAATAATTCCATGTTAGTAGGCGGTATCAAGTTATGAAGTAAGATTAAGTGCGGCATTGCTTAGCAGTCATGGAGGTACCTACACCTACCCACTTATGTTTTTTTAAGTAGAACACAAATAAATTATGAATAAAAAACCTAATCGTGAAATGATATATGTTTTAGAGCTGGTATTCGATTGAATCCTATAAAGCGAGAGGTTGTAAATGGCGTTAGATACAACTTCCGAAGTAAGCAAGTTATATGAAATCAAAATACTCCTTTTCATTATTTCTGGGTGAAACGGTTATGCAGCTTAATGTGTATCCTACCGCTGTGTCGGCGTGATTTCTCAGGAGTATACCAAACAACAACCTTATATCTTTAAAGGTTTCCGAGTTAAGTCGCGGTCAAACGTCCGGACAGAAACACAGACGGACATGGCCAAACCATAAGGGACTCCTACCTACCTACGGAACTCTAAAAACGAGTAAATTCTGCGTTTCATTGTTTGTAGAAGGGCATCTTTCAACCACTTGCTGGTATGGTATCGAATAAGAGGTTCCGGAGATTCATATAAATTTAGGAAGCTGCAATCTCCATCTCCACTTATAATAAATCTCTAAATTAAAAAAAGAATCAGCCAGTATCATTTCAGACATTATTCTGTCACGAATAATCTCAGATTCCCATGAACGGAAAAACATGAAACATTTTTTATAGGTACATTATTATTCTGGCTTCCGCTTAGGATAGATTTTACGCGACTTCGACAGTTATTTAATTTTCTGAAATATTTGACCTCTTTAAATTTTTCTTTTCTTTTTCTAATATATATATCGCCGCCACATCTGTAAGCTGTCATACACGTCAAAATGGCAGATTTGCTTTGTCTTTTAACTATTAATAATTTATAACCGGACTACGATAGATATTTACGAAACGTATACCAAAAGAACAAGCATAAAAAATAAATATATTTTAATACTAGCTTTTGCCCGCGACTTCGTCCGCGCGTAACTCGTTTACATCGTAGCTCCATACAAACTTTCGCCCACCCTTTTCACTCCCTTAGGTAATTAATTTTGGGATAAAAACTATTATTTGTCTTTCCCCGGAATTCAAAGTATCTCTGCACCAAATTTTCATCTCAATCAGTATAACAAAACCTCTAAGATCAAGCGTATTTTTTTTATTCTTCAAAAATAATTTGTTAATTAGGTGTTTAATATTTTCCTTCACATTCGTATGAAAGTATTCTGAAAGTACCTTCAAGCAAATACAAAAACGATAATCGCACTTGATAGAGATTTATCGCTGAAATGAAAACCAACATACATACCGAGACCGAGTTCCTTGGTCGCGCAAGTTAGTAACAAAATGCACCGATAAGTGGCGCTGTAGGTACTCATGACTTGACTACACTATGCGTCGTTAAGATTTTTCCAAAATTAATGGCCCACCCATTAATTTTAGCAAGAGGAACCCTCGGCGCGCGAATCAGACTCGCACTTGACCGGTTTTTTTACAAACGTAGACTCCGCCGCCAATTTGGTGTTTCTGTGGCCTGGCCTCGGCGGTCAATAGTAAACTTGTCATTAGCTGTCAAATTTACTATTGACCGCCACCGCAGGCCGCGCCAGTGTGTAGCAGGTATTAACCTCTCACAGAATGGTGCGGCCTGGCCGCGGCGGTCAATAGTAAACTTGTCATTAGCTGTCAAATTTACTATACTATTGACCGCCACCGCAGGCCGCGCCAGTGTGGCACACTACAAACGGGCGCAATTTGTCACACCAACTTGCGATAACTGGAAAGAGACATCCATACATTCCTAACCAGTAACTATAGTAAGTTGTTGCGATAAATTGCTAGGCGTTTAAACGTGAGCCCTTGGCTGTTTGTAGTAATTTGTCTTAGTCGAAAACATATGGTTTAAAGGTAAAAAAGTATGACTCATCCTTGTATAGGAATATTTATTTTAAAGCCTTATATAAATTTTGTTCTTTAAATAATATGAAACTTTAATATAATATATACATATTATACTTCTCTTTCCTGGTCTTTCGCTTGTCTTCTACATTTCCGATCTATCCGTATTTTCTTTTAATCCCATTCCTCATACATTGGCTGAACGCGCCAAGAGCGCCCGCCATGCCATTACAAAAAACAAATTCGTGTTACTTATATTGTTCTAATTTGTTGATACATTTATTGAAATTACGCCTGAATACGAAATTTGCGCATATAAGTTCTCATATTAGAATATATTTATTTTTTATGCTTGATCGTTTGGTATACGTTTCGTGAATGTCTATCGTAGTCCGGATCTAAATTATTAATACGTAAAAGACAAAGCAATTCCGCCATTTTGACATTACTGACAGCTTACAGATGTGGCAGCGATGTTCAAATTAGAAAAAGAAATGAAAAATTTAAAGAGGTCAAATATTTCGGAAAATTAAGTAATTGTCGCAGTCGCATAAAATCTATCCTAAGCGGAAGCCAGAATAATAATGTACTTATGAAAAATGTTTCATGTTTTTCCGTTCATGGGAAGCTGAGAACATTCGTGACAGAACAATGTCTGAAATAATACTGGCTGATTCTTTTTTTAATTTAGAGATTTATTATAAGTGGAGATGAGAACTTATAAAAAATAAATAAAATGAAATGAAATATGCGCAAATTTCGTATTCAGGCGTAATTTCAATAAATGTATCAACAAATTTGAACAATATGAGTAACACGAATTTGTTTTTTTTTTATAGCATGGCGCTCTGCGCGTTCAGTCAAAGTATGAGGAACGGGATTAAAATTACGGATAGATCGAAAATGTAGAAGATAAGCGAAAGACCAGGAAAGAGTAGTATAATATATATTATATTAAAGTTATATATTTATTTATTTAAACTTTATTGCACAAATATACAAATACAATTTGTACAATTGGCGGACTTAATGCCATCAGGCATTCTCTACCAGTTTTGTATTATTTAAAGACTAAAAATTATATAAGGCTTTGATATTCCTATACAAGGATGAGTTATTTATATACAGGAGTGAAGGAACTTTTTTACCTTTTAACCATATGTTTTGACTAAGATAAATTACTACAAACAGCCAAGTGCTCACGTTCAAAGGCATATCAATTTGTCACAACGACTTGCTATAGTTAGACTGGTTAAGAGTGAATGGCTGTCTCTTTCCAACTATTGCAAGTTGGTGTGACAAATTGCGCCCGTTTGTAGTGTGCCACACTGGAGCAGCCTACGGTGGCGGTCAATAGTATAGTAAATTTGACAGCTAATAACAAGTGTACTATTGACCGCCGCGGCCAGGCCGCGCCAGTCTGTGAGAGGTTTAATGCCTGCAACATACTGGCGCGGCCTGCGGCGGCGGTCAATAGTAAATTTAACAGCTAATGACAAGTTTACTATTGACCGCCGAGGCCAGGCCACAGAAACACCAAGTTGGCGGCGGAGTCTATGTTTGTAATAAAACCGGTCAAGTGCGAGTCTGATTCGCGCACCGAGGGTTCCATCTTGCCCCACCCATTAATTTTGGAAAAAGCTTATCTATAAAATCATGTAACTCAGCCATAAGGAAGCCCTTTTCGTTTCAAACAATCCATACTAATATTATAAATGCGAAAGTAAAACTGTCTGTCTGTTACCTTTTCACGCTAAAACCGCTGAACTGATTGAGATGAAATTTGGTGCAGAGATACTTTGAATTCCGAAAAAGGACAAAGGATAGTTTTTATCCCAAAATTAATTACCTAAGGGAGTGAAACTCTCTAGGGGAGGCCTATGTCCAGCAGTAGACGTCTTTCGGCTGATATGATGATGATGATGATGAAGGGAGTGAAAAGGGGGGGGGGGGGGGGGAGTTTGTATGGAGTTACGATATAAACGAGTTCCGCGCCGACGAAGTCGCGGGCAAAAGCTAGTCTCACATAATTTTCTTCTTTATAAAATTAGTAGTCACAGACTAGGCACAAAATAAGTATAGTATATTTTAAATTACAAGTTTTGACATTGGGCCACCCAATTGCTACATGCCTTCCCGCTGGGCATAATAACGCATTTCTTAAACCATATGTAGCGCGTTAAATCATATGTAGGCAATAGTGAAGTCTGCAGACGGAGTTGTTGGCCGACTATAATCACCTAGGTGCATGTAACTGTAGGTGTGGGCACGCCGGTGCGGAAGCGAGGTGCGTTGGTCTCCTGTCTGGCCCCACACCCCAGCCACCCTGTCTGCCCGCCACCCCCTGCAGTCTGCGCACCCCCTCCCCCCGGCTGCAATTCACTCTCACTAACCCACTGCAGCACAGTCAATCATGTATAAGCTATCTATCTAACTTGAGCCAGTAAAACGGTCCACAAAATTTAAAGGGCCAGTGGAGCAATAATTTTGTTACTTTAGGCACAATGATATGGTGTTTTAAGCAAATATAGTAATTGTATTTGATTGTGCGGGCGGAAAGACCCAAATTGCATCATATGTCAAATGGTCCTGACATGATTGAAAAACAACTTTTTAGGGTTCCGTACCTCAAAAGGAAAAAAATTAATGAATTCTGAACAAGGGGGCCACTTTTGGGGGGTAAACTGGAAAATTAAAAAGAAGTTTCGCAAACTGTATTGTGTGACATACCAAATGAAAGGGGTTGTTATAAGCATCTCAGATATATTTTTTTTTATAATTTTAGCAAAAATATATTTGAAGTAATTTAGGAAAAAAAAAATGGAAAATAGTTCCTTGCTTAAAGATTACAGGAAAACCTATAAGAAGTTTGAGTATTCAAAGTAACGGAAAAATTATCCATATTTTTATGAAATTTAGATTATATACGGAACCCTCACCAAGCGAGTTGAACTCGCACTTGTCCGGTTTTTTTTAGATACTTAAAGTAGGTAGCTTAAAAGTTGAAAGGTTGAACAATCCAAATAAAATGTAAACATGCAACTAATGTGAAAAAAATGAAAATGTAATGTGTGTATTACTGATTTGATACAAGAATCTTATCATTAAATGAGAATTGAAATTACATTCTTGTAAAAAAATAAAATATTAGGGGACATTCTTACACAAATCGAACTAGCCCTATAGTAAGCTCAATAAAGTTTGTGTTATAGGTACTAGATGACGATATATATAATAGATATAAATACTTAAATACATAGAAATCATCCAAGACTCAGAAACAAATATTCATGCTCATCACACAAATATTTGCCTTTACCGGGATTCGATCTAACCCAGGACCTTCAGCTTCGTAGGCAGCGTCACTACCCACTAGGCTAACCGGTCGTCAAATGAAAGTAAATATTTGTGTTAACTTTAATTAAAACAAAGCCACTTCTCCTGCCGTACTATATACGCGAGCGTACCTTCATAACGTAAAAAATTAATCTCGGTCCCTCACGTGCTCACTCCCTCGTTTAGAGCTAGCTGCTGAAAACACCTTTCATAAACTTTTCGTCTCTATTTCCACGGGTTTTGTTCGCTTGTCACACGACGCATCACTCAAAAGCGTTGGCGCGTGTTCTTTTTATAATGTCTGCAAGTCGGTGGTGAAAGCGCCAGGGCAGGGGCAGGGTACGCCGCGGGGGCGGGAGCCCGAGGGGAAGTGCCCCCATGTCTAGACTGGGTCGGTAGTTTTCCGGGATTCAGCCGGCTTTGCCTGCAGTCTGCTCACCCACTCACTGCACTGTAGCTATACAATATATATTATACTTAGGTACATGAAATCGTCTGAGGGCCCTCGTCGCTTTTGAAGCAATTTTGTGTTACTTTTCTGTATGTAGCTATGCAATTTTATAGCCATGATGGCGGGGTGCAGCGTATGTCAGTAGGGAAACCATGGCGCGATCAATAACTGGAATGTTACATTCAGGGGAACTACCTATTTAATTGGATAGACCGTCTGCATATGTCGAACATCAAGTGTACCGATCGAGTATAGATAGTTTAGGATTGGATAGATAGGGTATAAATACATGCACAATAGCGTAAGTTTGATGTATTAGTAAACTGATTATTATGTTACCACTGACATTTGTCACTATCTTCCTACTAATCCTACTAATATTATAAATGCGAAAGTTTGCATGTTTAGATGTTCGGATGTTTAGATGTTTGGATGTTTGTTACTCAATCACACAAAAACGACTGAACAGATTACTATGAATTTTGGTATACATATAGTGTATAGTCTGGATTAACATATAGAATACTTTTTATCGCGGGAATTATCCCTTAAGGGGCCGAAATGGGGAGCGATAGTTTGTATGGAGCTACGATATAAACGAGTTCCACACGGACGAAGTCGCGGGCAGAAGCTAGTACGTCATATGACACTAGGACATAGGATGGTTTCCTGGGACTTGGTTCTAGGTGAAACCTAAACAACCGATTCATAGTACACGTAAAGGTACCAGGAACAATAGGCAGTTACCTACTAAGTAGCCTTTGTGATATCGAACCCATTGTATAGGTATACTTATGTATAGATACTAGTAGTTTTATTAATAAGTACAATAATTAATGATAGTGTTAATTATATGCAAAATGTTTAATTTGTAGCTTTTGTTGACCTTAGTTTCACCAGCCCCAGTATCTGCCTGTCTACTGAAGTGTGTGTAATCTCTTCCCTGTGTTCTGTGGATCTGAAGTTTTGGATGCATTTGTAAATCGGATGACAATGCAACATTAGGATTCAAATTTTTAACCGAATCCCAAGTGGAGGAAGATCTCAAATGCACAAAAAGAATGCATTTCATATGCATTCTGTTTGTGCAG
This sequence comes from Epinotia nisella, assembly GCA_932294315.1. Taxonomy (NCBI): domain Eukaryota; kingdom Metazoa; phylum Arthropoda; class Insecta; order Lepidoptera; family Tortricidae; genus Epinotia; species Epinotia nisella. Next base: position 11,012,687 of record OW028679.1, on the reverse strand, counting down.
CGCAACAGTTGATATTTTTACGTCACCCTTAGGCCGTAAGTGGGATTTTCTGCCCGCTACGCGAGGAGAAAATCTCACTTCCTGCCAAGGCAAGATGTAAAACTTTAGACAAACCACGGGCGGTAATTCGTAAAGCCCCAAATAGCATATTTATGGCTCTCACCTTCGGTTCGGACCGGAATTTATATTTATTGATATTTCTCACTTTAAACTACACAATCGACCATAACCTAAGCTCGACGGCCAATTCTCATCTAGCTGTCAAAGTGACAACATCAAAGTTAAGGATGTAACATAAATCTAGTGATGAGAACTCTATAGTGAACTTGAGAGCTACCAACAGAAATACCAATCTGTCAAAATTTCAGTAAGGAACTATGAAGTATTTATAAGGCTTTTCCCTGTAATAGCTGACAGATGTATTGCTATCTGGTTTTAACTATAGCTGCTTCTCTCTCGGTTGTATTAACAAAATGGCTGCATTCTTGTTTACGAACTCCATAGTACGGAAACGTTATGGCCGTAGACATAGGCAATATATATCTGATATATCTATACTGTTTCAGTCATTTACCATTTACATGCGGTTTAGTCGTTATGACAGTTGTTAAAGAGTCGTTAATTTGACCTATTAGGAAATAATCCTATTGGTCGGAAAACATCGGAAATGATCATACCGCGATTGACCCATGGTAACGTATAAACAGTTTACAATGCGCATGCCTGTTGTCAATAGCAACATAAAAACTGTTTATCTGTCTGTTTAAAGCTGTTGTTTGTTGTAGACGGAAAACGTTTGATGGATGATCGAAAATGGTCGTAGCTACCGAAATTCCTCGATGCCTCCCATTCACGAGTATAACCGATCATTCCCGACTCGCATTACACGGCTAAATACGATCCAGTGGCAAGTGGCTCAACAATCCCGTGTGGCGACTGTACTACAATCGGATACTATATATACACTCGAAGTCGTAGAATTTTCGTTGCAAAGATTTTAATTTTCAGAAGGCGTAAAAAAAAGAAGCGGGTTGTGTCGGAGATACAACCGTTAATTAAGTTAAAGTGGATACTTCTTTTGTATCCCATGGATTTGCGATTGATTTCAATCTAAAGGGAAAATCTACTTAGATAAGCGCTTTCAATGAATTGTTAAATTCAAAGTATTTTGATTATTTAAAGGAATCTGCTATTATGGTGTACCCGTAAAATATATATCTGAATTAATTCACTAAAATCTGCATAAGTACAGATAAATCGGTATATATGGCAACATTGACTGACGTAGCTCATTTGACTCGCGATACATTGAAAATGACGGTCATTTCAGCATTATTTTCATGTCCGCCACATAAACTAAATAACATTTTGTGATTAACAACTAATGGCAAATAAAGAAGGATTAAAACATGTAACAAACAATTATTTGATATCAGATTAGGCTTCTCTACAAAGTTATTCCCGAAGTCACGTGATACATTTTTAACTGTACCCCTATACAAGAACGCGAGCAAAGAAGTATCGACTTCAAAAAGTATGTCTTATGACAATGCTGAGAAGTTAACTGCTTCTGAGAAAAAAAATGTTTTCGATGAAATGAAAATTCTTAGAGACAATTCATTCGGTGAAACGTTATTTGTTAAGAGGCATGTAAACGCAACGATATATTTTGTGGATATGATACGGAATGGATTAGGCATTGGTAATAAGCCCTCCATTGCGCAAAAAAGTGTTATTCCATGAAAAAAGATGGCTCACAAAGGTAAATTAATTAGCAGGTTTGTCGTTTTCAATAATAACAGAATAAAAAAGTCCACCACCACCCGTGCGAAGCCGGGGCGGGCAGCTAGTAGGTAAATAAAGATTATTCATCAGTCATCACGCTTTCTCGTAAAGGAATAAAATTGAATCCACCTCCTCGTTTTAGAGTTATATATCCCGGTTACATCCTAAAAAAGCCCAGGGTCCGCTTGGTTACCTAATCCCAAGAATTGGCGAAAATTGTCGTGGCCTGGTTTTTACGGAAGCAATTCCCATTTTTATATTAAAACCCAGAAGGGAGACTGTCACAGATAACAACCGGGATGCAAAGCACATAAATATATGTATACAACTGAATAAAATTAAATAATGGGCTATTTACCTACGCCTACGGGCGTGATAAATCAAATACGACTACAATCTTAATAATTCATCCCTCGAAGGGATGAATTTGGGGATGGAAGATTTACTGGAGTTCACGCGGACGAAGTTGCGACTAAATGTTAAAACAGATACAAATAAAAATTTTCGCACCATAAAGAGACGTAATAAAATATGTTAGTTGGGTAGAGTGATAAATGTATTATAAGTATACCTAGATATTTTTATAGCACGAACGACTTATTGTAAATGATTGACAAAATAAAAAATCGACAGTCCTGTTATCGATAAGTACCACTTCAACGTCATAGAAGTAAATAAATACAAATATATATAGGGTAATAGGGTGCGTTAAACAATTGATAATAATAACAAAAGTATCAATTTATTTATTTTTTAAATACTTCAGAAAACAATTTGCAATCCTTTCGTAACTTTCTTTCTTCATGTCACTGAATTAATTATCCCCGAAGTCACTCCATAACACACACACACACACACACACACACACACACACACACACACACACACACACACACACACACACACACACACACACACACACACACACATACACACACACGCACACGCACACGCACACGCACACGCACACGCACACGCACACGCACACGCACACGCACACACCGAAATTGTCTTTCAAATCGACGCAGAATGTCACATGTAGTTTTTCCCAAACCCATTTTTGGTCCCAAAACAAATCTGTGTCTCTGTATATGGTTACAGCGTAGGTGCACGCGGCGTCTAGATAGGTAGCCAATATATGTATGTACGTATTGTCGTTGAAGTAGTATGTACTTAACGATAACAGGGTTGTCGATATTTTTATTGTGGCAAGCACTAAACAAATGTTGTTCCTGCTAGAAAAATATCTAGGTATAATTATAAGTATCTCATTTAACAGATAGCTGAGTCCTACCAATAGACGTTCGTTAACTCACTGTGAATGCACTAAGAGACACGTCGACTTATTGCAACGATATACAGTAGTGCAGTATTCCCAGGTCTAACTTTTTAAGATAGGTCCTCATACACACATTGATGGAGTTCAGTACTTTTCAGCAGACCATATTTTTTTAATTAAAATTAGGTATTTAATCTTTGTAGCTCAAAAGAAAAACTTATGATGCAAAAGGCGGACCGTAATGCCATAAGCATTATCTACCATTCATCTTCGAGTATGTAATTTTTTTTTATCTACGAATTCCATAAATAAGTCTAGTAAACTACTAAGAACGAAGTAGGCCATGAATTCTTGCGTGTCCATAAAAAAACCATAACAAATATAGATTTAAAAGCGTGCTCCCCTAAACCTGCCTCAAGTAACAGACTGGACAGAATACTTATCTCGAAATAGTGCGGCTAATTGTGTTTCATAACAGCTTGCTGAAGGGATGCCAGGGTATATTTAGCTAGCGCGGGTGCGGTGGGGGGTGCGGGGCCGCTCCGGTGACGCGGAAGCGTAGGGCGGGCGGAGGGCGTTGACCGTGAACGTGGGGCGGCATCGATCCGGCAGCCATACCCTCGCGCAACGGGAAAGTGTATGCCATCGCTGCACGATGGCGCGCGCGGCGCGGCGCCGGCCGCTGTCGTCGCGAACACTACTTTTGCCTTGCTCTGGCCATGCTCAAATATCTACAGATAATCTAAAAACTTGTTAGGAGTGATATTAGAGACCCGATGTGGAGGTAGTCACGCGAGTATATATTTTAGGTATTTATTGATTAACCAATACTTGTTTAGTTAGCACACATAGAACGGTTGGAAATATTTTCTACAAATACTTTAATTCGTAGAAATCTTATATGTACCTAATTGATAAATGGTAATGCGTGACAAAGCTTGAAGCTTTCCTGTATAAGCAAAATCTTGCATGTTAAGAAAACGTGTTTAAATTGCTAAATAAACATACAAACACAACAAATGTACCTACGCACTAACAAATAGTTATATCTTTATAATATTAATGTAAAGTCACAATTTGAATAAGATGCGCAATAATCACCCCTTCGCCTACAGTAAAAAGAATAATTACAAACCTGACATCGGCGAAGCGGCGTCGGCGCGCAGTTTAAGTAAGTACTGCGCCGTGGAAAACGTCCCGACGCGGCCAGACCCTCGGGTAGTTTGTTTTTCGCATTTGACTTGCAACACGCCGTGCCAAGAGAGTGAGCTGTGGTGAAATAATTACAAACCCGATATCAGCGGCGAGGCGTCAGCGCGCAATGTACAGCGCCGTGGAAAACGTCCCGACGCGATCGCACTCAGGTAGGTTGCTCTTCGCAGTTGACTTGCAACGCCGTGCCAAAAGAGCGACCTGTGTTGAAATCATTACAAACCCGATATCAGCGGCGCGGTGTCGGCGCGCAATGTACACTGTACAGCGCCGTGGAAAACGTCCCGATCCCGACGCGGTCAGGCGCTCGGGTAGGTTGCTCTTGCCAGTTGACTTGCAATACCGCGCCAAGAGAGAGCTGTGATGAAATTCCTTATTAACGCAATTACAGGATTAGCGTAACACACTGGTTTTTTTTAAATTTGGATGACACTCAACTCATGAACTGGGCGTTGATAAATGGGCCAGGATTTTACAATTAATGTGCATTGTACCTATTAGACAGGATATACGGGCTCTTCCGCTAGCAGACAATTTGACACACCTGCGAGTTCAAGTTTCAAATAATTGGTCATCAGTAGGTAACATAATAAGCAGCTTCTGTTTCTTACATAGCTACCTAATATTCGGTTATGCGTTAGATTAACCTACTAACTAAAGTATACTAACTTTCTATTAACTTACTTTTTTCAGAAACCTATACAAAAACAAACCATCTTGACAGTTTTGTATTTCCAAATCGATGTGATTGGAATTCCTCAACATAGGCATGCCGATGACGTAATCCCTTGGGGCAGGCCCGCGCCCGTGCCCTTGTCGAGAGGGTGTCTCGAGTCCTTGCATCTCCTGCCTATTTTATTTAAGTTACACGACTAAATTGGATCCATTCTTGTACAAGGTTTCGAGAGGCCTTTGATCACTTTTAATGTTATTATTTCGATAGAAGGAAGGATACAAATTTTCATATCAAGTATAAGACGTGTATTTTACACTTCCGATAAAGCATTTGGAAGAAATAAGTAATAACACAACGAATCCTCCAATCAATAAAGGGTTGGCAACGTGCTTGTGACTTATACGGAGTTGCAGACGCTGCTTACCGCCAGACAGGCCGGATGCCTGCTTATGCCACCTTCCTTCTGTAACAATATATTTAACAGATATTTACCGATATCCTACTAATCCTACTAATCTTACTAATATTATAAATCGCAAAGTTTAGATGTTTAGATGTTTGTATGTTTAGATGTTTGGAGGTTTAGATGATTAGATGTTTGTTACTCAATCACGCTTAAACGGCTTAACTGATTTGGATGAAATTTTGCACTAAGATAGTTTATAGCCTGAATTAAAACATAGGATAGTTTTTATCCCGGATCTACGCAGACAAAGTCGCGGGCGTAAGCTAGTTACAAATAAATTTATCAACTTCTCATTCTATAGCCACCTATAATCTTCATGTTAGGAACAAAAATGAGTGGTTCGATCGGTTCCCCAAACGCGTTAGTTCCGCGTAGCAGAATTTCCATTCGCGTTTGCCCCCACTCGAGTTTGTTTTCGTTCATTTATGTCACCATTGGCATAGTTCCCCAAACGCGTTAGTTCCGAGTACCACCATTTCCAGTCGCTTTTTTCCCCACTCTAACTTCTACCCGCCACTTTTTTTTCTCATTTGCTTGCTTCCTCATTCTCAAATATGGCCAAACGATATTTATCACAATATCACAAAAGTTTCCCAGTCGCTTCTTTTTCACTGTTCATATTTGACTTCTTAGTAGGTTAGGTTCGTTAGGTATCTTCAGATGCCCGAAGGGCAAACAGACCAGAAATAGGAGCCCCGCGGAGCGGGGCTCCGTCAAAACTGTCGGAATACCAAGAGACCATACATTAATAGGAGGTCGAGGAATCTGAAGATACCTAACGAACCTAACCTTAAATTCCCATACGGTAGCTGGCTCCGAATGCTGGCGTTTGGGGAAGTATGCCAACGGTGACATAAATGAACGACAACAAACTCGAGTGGGGAAAAAAGCGACTGGAAATGGTGGTACTCGGAACTAACGCGTTTGGGGAACTATGCCAATGGTGACATAAATGAACGAAAACAAACTCGAGTGGGGGCAAACGCGAATGGAAATTCTGCTACGCGGAACTAACGCGTTTGGGGAACTGATCTAATCACTCACAAAAATAAGTTAAAAACGACTAATTTAATTTCACATCGCTATCGACTAAAACAGTTGAGTGGTCTCAACTCTCAAGTTTGATAAAAATCTCCCTTTGACTATGTAGATCAATAGTCGCAGCGAGTACTTCCCTCGTGCTTTCCTTCAAATCTTTACCTGTTAGCAACCCTCTCCATTTCTCCTCTATCGAATGAGGGTATAAAAGTTAGTAGGGTGTGTTGGTCACGGGGGTAGAACGCTGTCGGGTAGATATAGACATATATATACATACCTGTAAGTGTTTGTTAAGTATAAAAGGAATTTATGTAGGTACAATATGTTACTACACGCGCAGAATAATAGAACTTACTAAGGTACAAAAAGCACAAAAAGACTACTTACTGCCTTAGTGATGACGTAAGATGTCAAATTTTAGCCTTATGCAATGCTAAAGTAGATCCGACTGATTGTTGTCGGAGACCTGCATAGAGTTCTTATATCATATAGTTAGCAGATGCTACGCAAATGGTCCACGAATCTTGTCAGTTGGTTGTCAATGTGTTTTCACATCAATATAATTTTTAGTATTTTAGTTTGCGTTGACAAAATATTGTTCATTAAATTATGTCAATTTAAGTATTCTAATTTACTGTGCTAATAAGCTGTCAATGATAAGGAGCTTCAAGATTTTCATTATCGCTGCCAATTCCAGTTTTTAAAAAGTAAGCATGTTACATAATATGTAAGAAAGTTGTAAATTTATATTAACTGCCCGCGTGGCTTTGCCCGCGTAATGCAAAGAAAGACAAACCCGCGGAATAAACTATAGCCTACGTCCATCCAGAAAGTCCAATCTATACACATCTAAGTAAACTAATTTTACAAAGATACATACAAACTTACAAAGCCACAATCTCATAGACTCCTTCCTCTTTATTGAACGAGCGAGGGAAGCGAACGAAGTTCTCCGTTTCAGCTAGGGCCAAATTCGTTCGCATGTTCGGCTGTCCGGCTGTTCTCCCTACTCGTCACATTTCTCAACTAGTTCTTGTGAAATTTTGGGAGCAGGTTCGATAATATGCTTGTGTACTAAGATTTTATTGAGATGCCAGTCGAACCAGTTTTTGACGAGGAACAAATGTTTGTATGGGAACAACTACAATTAAGGAACATAAATATCCAACAAAAATAGACAAAGACTGACCTCGCTGGCGTCAGCCGAAACTCTTCATACTAATTGACACACAGGTATGACGTCACAGTTTTCTATATATTTGTACTAATCGTTTGTATGGAAAATCAAGTAAATTGCTGTTTCGGTCGCGTTTAGGTCAATAGTTGTCCTATAATGTTGTTTCTATAAAAGCGTAAGGATTATATTGGTAGCTTTAAATTTACTCTTTGGCAATTAAAAAAAATGCATATTTTTTCTATTTTTTTTGTTTCAAGGTCAATATCCTTTTTATGATTTTAATTATACTTTATTACAATACTTTGATGGCTTACTATCCATTTAGCAACACTACGTTATCAAGTTAACATGAGGAGTCATGCCTATTTTTTTTTGTCAATACAATACAATACAATACAAATACTCTTTATTGCACACCAGCACCTTTTTTGTCAATCCAGTTTTTGTGAAATTAAAATAATTAAAATATTTTATTGGAAAAAACAAATTCGCGCGGTATATAGCTCACATAGCCATTCAATTGGGTAGTTTCCACATGTTAAAATCGATAACGCAGTGTTGCTAAATTGAGAGTAAACCATGAAATAAATGTAATTAAGTATAAATTAAGAAATATAATTAAAATTATAAAAAGATATAGACCTTGAAAGTTTAGAATAAATATACATTTTTTTTATTCTCCAAAAGTAAATTTAAAGCTACCAATAGAATCCTTATGCTTTTATAGAAACAAAATTGTATGACAACTATGGTCCTAAACGCAGTATTTCACGACTGAAACACCAATTTACTTGATTTTCAATACAACGATTAGTACAAATATCACCCTGTGACGTCACGATTCAATGTTAATCAGTATGAAACGTTTTCGGCTGCCGCCAGAGAGGTCCGTCTTTAACTCAATTTTTTGGGTATTTATGTTTTTTAATTGTAGTTGCTCCCATACAAACATTTGTTCCTCTCCAAAAACTGGTTCGAATGGCATCATAAAAATTTTTTAGGACACAACCCAATTAGTAATATTAGTATATATATATATATAATTCAATCCTCGAAGATACACGTCTCGAAGAACTTACGCTGATAGTTGTTATAAAATTTTCATCGTTTCCGGTAATAAAAACGCACCCCAAAATAGGGAGATGGGTAGCTGTGTGATAAGGTGGCGGGGGGTGAATGTCGGGCAAGGGCGGTCTGAGTCACGGCCGCGATCAATACTGCAGCGGGAAATGCGTGCGTGTGTTTGCCGGTCACTGGTGCACTACGCATGTCTCACAGGGACTTGCCGATAGTGAGTGCTTAAGGGTCCCTATTCCATATAGTATTACAAAAATCGTTCCTTAATCGTCATACTCGTACGATTTCGAGGAAAACCGTTATGAAACGCCAAGACATTGGTATTATTAGGTATGTTTGAAAAGCACTTAATAATCGAAATAAGTATGTAAGTACCGTAAGATTTCTGTGATATTCGACCTTTTTAATAGGCACGGACCCATCGTTTTGCGTGATCCGACACGCACTTGGCCGGTTTTTTTACGTAAACTTTGTATGTATCAGGTTGTCTTGAAATGGCGCCGTGTGCTACGTTACATAATTTGTCTCGTGTTTATTTTATTATACAGGGCATCCCACGGCTATGCCACATGGAGGGAAAGCACCTTGAATATTGTAGATTGCAAAAAATAATCCTTATGATGAAGCCTTTCGATCGGCATGATAAAGCTACAAAGTATTTTTTTTTCTCTTGTAGCGGATTCAATTCTCGGTTCAACCATGTAATTATTAAAAAAATCTATGAATGCAGTTTAAATTGTTTTTTAAATTAAAATAATGTCTTCTTTCAGTAAAATGTTCCATCTACAATATTTAAGGTACTTTCCCTCCATGTGGCATAGCCGTGGGACGCCCTGTATACTTACCATTTAATAATAAAAATAAATCAAAACCAGCTTTGATGACCAATGTTTTAATAATTTTCTTTGATGCATGCAATAAATGAGAAAGATGAAAAAAGTTCACTCTTTTTCAGAAATGATAAAGCTGATTCTATAATATACACTTGGTAAAAATATTGAGCACCCCACGTTTTCCTATTCAACTTGTGGATAAAGTATTTATTCTTCAATTTCATAAATACACGAGGACGTAAAATATAAGTAATAAGTGTTTGAACATGTGCAAATCATTAATATATATCATTTTGAAATTACTATTTGCGTGTAATAACAATAACTAAAGCTAGAAAAAATCGGGTTATACAATAAAGGTTTAATTGTACATTTTTTCACGGAAATTCTCTTAACTTCAATAAATATGACGAATTTTTCCGATAAATACACAACTTTCTATTATAAAATATATAAATGCACCTTTTAAAATTTGACTTTTGTATGTAAAACGCATGGGCGCTCAATACTTTTGACCAAGGCTGTGTAGCTATTGAGCTTAACTATATGGGACTAGGACGATTTGTGTAATATTGTTGTCTAATATTTGTAATATCTATTTGTAGGTCTTTTACACTAGATAATGTTTTCTATGTCAATGTCTTTTACTTCAGTTATTTAATTCCCTTATAAGAAAGGAAAATATCCTTATAGTCTCACCGTTATTCTCTGGATCCAAGCAAACTGGCTGAAATCTATATTTCAAATATCTTCGGAAGTAGTAAAAAAACCGAACAAGTGCGAGTCGGACTCGCCCACCGAGGCTTCCGTAAAAAATTAAATATGTATAGTTTTCAGATTTTTCCCTGTACTTGTAGTATAAGACGATATTACTTGCCCAATTTCATAGCTCTAGGTCAACGGAAAGTACCCTATAAATTCTGATTCCCTTGAGAGTGACGAAATATACGTTTTTTGCGGCATAAACGGCTGTAGCTTTTATTTACGTTAACTTAGAAGTTTGGTTTTTTCTCAGCTTCAAGCCACAGTAGACTCTCATATAGTTTTAATTTCAACTCGATACCTCCTCCCTGTGTTCTTGAGATAAAGGGTCTTGACAGGCAGGCAGACAGACAGACAGACAGACAGACAGACGGACAGCAAAGTTTTCTTTTTGAGGTACTGAACCCTAAAAAATGAATGAACAGTTAGTAGCTATAAAATTGTGTTGCAACCACGGTCTAAGTACGGAATAGACGTGGAGAACAAACATAGCTTAGAAATAAAGTGAAATAAAAATTCAAATAGGTACAATATTAACATTTTCAAATAAAGAAACACTCCAGGTAGATACATAATATGTTACCGCAGAAAACTAGTCCACGCCCCGGTAAAGACTTCGGTCACATCCCATTATAACATCTAGACACGCGGCATCGTGTTAAGCCAAGTTCAAAATTACTTATTACGCTAGCTCTCAAGAAAGACCTTGCATCTTGGTCAAGTGCAAGGCAAATGCGGCACGAACGCCGCTCGGTTACGTAAGGAAAGTTGGCAGTCTCGACGTCACCCAAACAACATTTAATGACGTAAATAGTAGAAGAAAAAAATAAAGGATACCTGCGTATATAAAAAAAAATACTAAACTGAAATTCTTATCTTTAGGAAAATAAATTCCTATTATCCTAATATGTAGAGTAAGATTTTTTTTATCATATACCACAGTATGTAAACAACAGCACCGTACCTACTGGTAGCAAATTATCACTTGCTCCCATACACAATACACGTATGTTTATTTACCAATTAATTACTCAAGATTACGCCAACACAGATATAACCTTGTGGTCGTCCTGATTGACTCCACGAAATGTTATAGCATTTTATATTGACGTGCGATATAACGTCGACACATTTTGTTTATCATGACTGCACATGTTAGTTTAAAAAAGGTCGATCTCTAGGTAGGTACGTATGTTACTCCATAGATTATTTACGGTTCACCTTCTTGCAGTTCTGATGACGTTAATCAGTCATGTGCGCGTATTTTACATGTTGATACCTAGAGTTATATATCTACAATCAAGAGATGAGAACATACTATTCTATGTTTTGTAATGATTTAATGCGTCGTTATTGTTATTTATCTGGAAACATGTAATTGGACTTTTCGAAGGTTTACAGAGGCAAGACTTCTCGCACAAATTTTGACATTGGCATTAGGGTATTGCGATAAATTCTTAGAAAATCGTGAGTACAGCTGTATATCCGCCTGGCCAGCGGCAGCGCTTCGCCACTAAGCTTGCGTGTGTTTAGTGGCATTGAACACTAATAATAGGTGAACTTGACATTGAGAACGGAGGTTCGTCATCATTACGAAAGCGGCTATCTCTTCCGCACAACGCAGACTGCGTTGAGGTAGGAAAAGGATGGAGAGCCACATCATTCTGTGCTCGCGATTGTTTGTAGGTCAGTCGTGTTATTTATTCCGGACGATAGTCGGAAAGTCGGCTGGAGGTTGCATTACGTATTTCTTTATTGACGTTCCAATTTAGTATAATTTGATAATGTGAATGATAAATTAGCACCAAATGAAGTGTTTACGTAGATCATGTTTTTACAAGCTTTTAAATAACTTGCCGTGTTAGTTACCTAAGTAGTATAAGGTCACACTTTACAAGTCAAATTTCACCGACTTCCTGGAGTCTGAATAGAATTTTAGTAAAGGCCATAGTCGGGTTTTCATAGTAAGTCGGCCCTTTTATCAAATGGGTTCGGGTTTTTTTTTGTGAGTATAGTAAAGAATATTTATGCTGAGTATGAATATCTTACTTGTAACAGTTTTTGACATTATGATTTTTTAAGTTTTTTTTTCGGGATGTATCCAAGCGATTTGCTTCAAATTTTGAAATGATGTTCTTTATATATTTGCATCGCCACCCAAAAATCTAAACCTATTTAGTTATCATATAGAAAAAGAAAACAAATTCCTAATAAGAAAGGTAAGTACCAAATTGTTTTATGTGGTTGTTAAGTAGCACCTCTAGATTTTTTTCTTAAAATATACCATACATTGGCTTACTACTTGCCTAAATATCAAAATTTTCGGTACTTCCTGTCAAAAATCAGCAATATGTGTGGCCAAGTTCTGTATTCAATCGGTGTTTTTCAATGTCAAAAAAACCGAGCCCATTTGATATAAGGGCCGACTTACTATGGAAACTAGACTATGGCCTTTACTAAAAGCCTTTATTTCATCATCATATCAGACGAAAGACGTCCACTGCTGGACATAGGCCTCCTCCAAAGTGTGCCAAAGTGACTGCGGACTCCCGCGACCTTTACCAGGTCATCAGTCCACCGGTCATTTTCGTCTGATAAAAATACTATGTTGTCGTACCTACTATCAGGATGGTATGATGACTAATTACAGGTAGAATTAAGAGTTTATTAAGTAATTTAACTCTTCCATCATGAAAAATAATTTAACATTTAGTACCAAATACCTATAGCGATTCTGAAGCTACGGTATGCGTTTTCTTTTTAGTTAATTTCAATTAGATATACCTAACTTAATAAGTTAATTATGCATCCACGGCAATTATAAAATAGCCCTTGTGACTTAGCTAAACTAAGTAACGAGGAAATCGGAAATGAAGACTCCATAAGGAAGTTGAGATATTATTTTCACAAGCCTATAAGTAAACTAACTGCCCCTGTAAATACGCAACTGAATTTTGCAAATCTATCTTCAGCCACATTCAATGGTCGGGTTGGCGTGAATTTTGGTAAGCAATATATGTAAAGCCGATGACAATGCGATGGATTAGATTGGATTAGATTCTTTATATAACATAAATATACATTATAAATTGATTTAAGAAAATTTATACGAATTACATTATGATCTTTAAGAAATTAATACAATATTAATAATATGTCAAATTAAAATGCTTGTATTATAGCAATATTTTTGCCCGACTACGGCAGCGCCGAAAGGAAGGGATATGTTTTTAGCAGCCTATGTTTGTATTTACGTGTGTTCCACCGTAGCGTTTAAGATACTGGACCGATTTTGATAAATGGGGTGTCAATAGATTCGAAATTATACTTCGGGTGACATAGGCGCTACCTTTTGGATGAAAAAACCATGTTTTCCACTTACTTTTCCGTAGTTGGGGTACAGTTTTTTTAACTGTTTATGCTTGTTATTTTCTAAAACTTATTTCGTATTAATAGATTATACTTTTTATTTCGTAGTAATACGTATTAACTAGTAGATTAAACGTAAAATATGTTGAGTATGAAATTGGTGATTGGTTTTTCTTAATAGATAAATGTTTTTATAAGTAAACAGAGAGATAAATGATAAAAACAATAATACAATACAAAAAAGGCGTGAATTGAATATTAAAGAATGCGATCTCTAGTAGCGCTTCTGCTACTTTCCACGGAGCGATCCACCCGCGAAGCCTGCTTAGTTTGGAAAATGTGCGCTAGGTGGCGTTGTCACACGAGACCGCCAATGTCTTCGAAAGTTCCAGCGTTCTCTAGGAGATGGCGACACTGGCGGTACGAAGCACATGAACCGAGCTTTCAAGTTTCAGAAGCTTCCAGCGACTATAACGCCACCGCTCAATATTATAGCGCCATTTCATGTTTACTTTCAAATTCTGAGATGTCCGTTTTCGGTGAAAAAGGCTTATTGCTTTTCACCTTTGTGTAGTAGTACTATAAATATTGGAAAATCATACAACCGTAACAAATAATCTTTAAATAATTAGTATATTTTTTATTTTGTGCTCTAATACTTAAACCACGGAATAGAGTTTTTGTCTGTTCTGTGATTGAAACCCTTACCTATTTAAGTCTATCCGCTGCACATGTGCTTGTTTCTTATTAAGTACTTTGTTTTCACACAAGGACAAGAAAAACTAGTTTTCATTATATAATTAACCGGGCGATATTTATTTACTATCATCGAATTTCAAGTTAATTTGACCAATATTAGTTGCTTTTATCTGCAAAGCCACTCAGGTAGACACGAACATATGGGATAGATTCTGATATGTTTATGACAGACAGACTAGCATATTACAAAGTAAGAGTGTAGCTTTGTACTTTGTTGCTTCGAGTTGGACATAAGATATTTTTATGAGGTGGTGTCGTGCTGCATTTTGTGTAACACGTGGACATCTAGTTCCTAATAATTGTTTTATTAAATGGAGATACAAATACAAATATTTTATTGATAACGCCAAGTTACAGGTAGGTCACAGAAGCGAGGTCTCATCTTTATACACGGGAGTGGGCCCTGCCTGACCTAAACAAGTCATCTATGGATATCAACTATTAATTTGTAGCAACAATGTTGTCTTCGATATAGACAGGCTTTATCATTTACTATTCTTTGTTATTAGGAGCTTTTGAAATCAAACGTCCATGCTTAATTCACTTTCCATACTTTTTTGGACAACTATTTTCAAAATATTATTTCATATCAGCTTTGCCCGCAAATATTACTCTCAACATACTTTTTTCAGACGAGTCCCTAGTTTTTTTTATAATAAGTATCTGATCGATATTAATCCTTTTCACTAATCATTGATAAGTTTTAAAAGTTTTAGTTAAATGTAAGTTATTTTTAGAATTTTAGCTCATCCTTGAGAACAATAATTACTTCTGGTAAATATTTCTTTTCATTTTCTTTAAATTTGTACCATGTACCTACTTATAACACTAAATTTACATGTGCTTGTCTCATACACTGTGACACTGCGTCGTGGACCGGCATAAATATTTTTCTTTTAAGCTTTTTGTCTTTTATGTCTCATGATTAGGTTGTTTTGTTAACATAAGTATCATATATTAATTAACTTGGGTCTTTATGCTTTATGTTTGTTGGTACTCTATGTGTACCCCATATATATTTGTTTATGTGACTGTTTGTGATCTAAATAAACGAAAAAAAATGTGTTGCGTGACGTCGTCGGAGTGAGACGTGCGCGGCACGTCAGCATGACGAAATGGCGTTGAACTCATCTTTGTTTGTTGCATTTTAGGTACGGATAAATGTTTAAATGTCCATATTCTAACCAGTCCACACTCATCAATGGCCAGCCAGTCACATGCAGCAGAATTACGTTCGTAAACAAGTAGGAATAACCTTCACCGACTTTTAAGTGATACCTATATACCAAAAGTCGGTTAATACAAAAAAAATGATGAGCAGTAATTAAAATGACAGGTAAAATATAAACCAAATTCAACACTTATGTTCATGTTAGAACGCAACCCTATTAAATACAGACAATGAAGTGAGCGCAAGTCCCGCTACTTGCCGGTAGGTGGCGCTAGTAATATCATTTGTGCACGAGGTTGCTTTCGTTGCAGTGATACCTATATTAAACTCCTAGGAGAACTTACACAGTTTTACAAAGAAATGAGACAAATCAGCAAACAACTTAAGTCCTTTGCCTTTGCTCAGCTTCAAATTTGTTTTACGTAAGATTCGATTTAAAAAATCTAGAAAAGCAATTTTACCCGTTCTTCAAACCTACATGGCGGTGCCAGTGAAATGATATGCAATCACAATCAATAATATAAAATCATTTAAAATTCCAACATGTACATTTTACATACCTACAACCTACAATATATGTTTGTAGGTACGACATTCGAGATCACTTCCAAAGGTAATCTATGTAACTAGGTATATGAAGGTTCTGCTGATAAGTAAGTTTGCACTTACGAAAAGTGACCTATACTGTACCTACTTAGAACGTTAAAATGCCAAGCATTCACAGTAACCTTCGTACTATCGATATGACAGCTATAAAGTAAAATAGTTGTCGGAGAAGGGCAATATCGTAGCTTTCAGTAGCTAGCGATAGCGTAGTCGCCTTGCACAGTTTGTTGCTCCGGGCGGCGGGCGGGGCGCGGGCGGCGCGCCGCAACCTCTAGCGACACGCTCGCGATACTCCGCACTGACATGCCACGCTATGCACCAACTGCGAATCCTTCACACCAAACCGTGAATCCTGCACCTGTGCAGCCGCAGCCAACAACCTCGCCCACTCCGCGAACGCGTGCGTTGCTATGCAAATGCCATGATAACCGCTATAGCTTCTAAAACATAATGAGATACCTAATTACTTAACAATCGAACATAATTATTGAACGTTCTTGGTGAAGTTTATTGTCCCAAATAAAGGTTGTTTACTTTTTCTTTGAACGCATCATTATGCATACGTATGCATTGTTTGTATCCACATACAGTTTATAAACGTGAGTTTATTAATGCGGTGTGGATGTTGTATTTGAGTAAATACTGACGACGCATATTGAGTGTTATGATGTCCCAGTTCGAGGGATAGCTCGTCGTGGATTATTCCATAGCCTCCAAGTCGGCTTCATCCAACGACATGACCTATATACAAACAAATACAATAGAATTATTCATGAATCCTGTCACTCCGGCCGCCTTTGCGGCCGAATTTAAAAGAGGGATAAGAATAAAGAAAGTTGGATGCCGTGACAACATCGCTTATTATGATTGATTGAAGTGCATTGTGTGTTTTTTCTCTTCTTTCTGCATATACATATAACAGCGATATTTAAGAACACAAAGAAGGCGTCTCATATAATGCTACAAGGTCCTATTGTTTAACTCGTATAAATAAAATCAGAGTGGCTATAATTATGCCATAATGCGAATAAAAACATCGTCTAAAGACTCTTGAGAATGCTCAAGCAGTAGGTTACGGTTTTCCGTTGTCACTGTCTTGATAAAAAATTAGGAAAAATTGTTAGGTTGGGTTTAATACAGTCCCAGCAACAGATTATTGCTCAATCCTTTCAAATCATTATCGTAGTATTTATTAGGGATCCATACCTTAATACAAAACAGGAACCCTTATAGGATTCTGCTTTTCGTTGTCTGGACTTCGTTATCTGTCTGTCAAGACCCTTTTCCCCAGAACACGTGGAGGTATCAAGTTAAAATCCACAATCACAAATACAGGAATACACATAAGAAGGTTAATTTGTGGTAAGGTTATATTATCTAAAACTAGTTGCTCTGTGAGGTATAGAACTGCGAGCCCGTCTCTTTAGGGTTCCGTACCCAACGGGTATAAATGGGACCCTATTACTAAGACTTCGCTGTCCGTCCGTTCGTCCGTCCGTCCGTCCGTATCTGTCACCAGGCTGTGTCTCAAGAACCGTGATAGCTAGAGAGTTGAAATTTTCACAGATTATGTATTGCTGTAGCCGCTATAACAAAAAATACTAAGAAACCGGCTAAGTGCGAGTCGGACTGGAGCTCCCATACAACAGACACGATTTTTTTGCCGTTTTTATAGATAACGGTACGGAACCCTTCGTGCGCGAGTCCGACTCGCACTTGGCTGGTTTTTTCTTTTTAAATTCTAAAAACTGAATTGCCAAAAAAATATCTATATAATTATTGAACCTGCTCACAAAATTTTACGAGAATCTGTTGAGAAATGTGACCTGTAGAGGATAACACCCGGACAGACGCCGGACATACGAAAGAATTTTAGCCCAAGCTGAAAGGGAGAACTTCGCTCGTATATTTTTCTATCAACTGCTTGTTTCGAAACAGGCATGGATTGTTTTTAATAATCCATAGATGTAACAAGTTTTAGTTTTTGTTTAGAGAGATAATCTAAGTACAATGTATAGTATATTATTATGTTATAAGTAATCTCCGACGCTGGCCATTTAATTCCAAAAATTGTATCGCCAATAATGAGCCTTAAGGCAGGACAATGGGCGATGTATCATCCCGTTAAAATAAAATGACTTTTTCTGTAAGGCGGGAACAAGTACATTTTTAAGTATAATTTATTGAGTATTATAACCAGTAATAATACTAGTTATAATAGCGCAAAGCTATATAATGTGGCAATTATTATCTAAAAGGAAAATAATGTGTTCTTAACTTAGCAAACTATATTTCTAGTTGTACCTTAGATTCTCGTTATTCTTTGTTTATACTGTATGTCATTATAGCACATGACAACTAAGTAGGTCAGTTATTTTAGCGGTCGATTTTCCTAGAAGATAATATGCGGCCTAACGAGGTCTTAATGAATAGTACACTAAGCATAAGCCAATGAACTGACTAAGGTAGCGTATCAATTATGAATCCGATAATCGGAGTTACGATAGAGTATAGAGTACGGAGTACACTATGTAAAAAAAATCTGCAATCCAACCTTATAGTGGATTTAGATTGGCGGGTACAGTTTTATCGAACTAACAAGCGCTTTTGGGTTCATGTGGTCAACTAGCTTTCGCCCGCGACTTCGTCTGCGTGGATCTGGGATAAAATCTATCCTATATTTTAATCCTGGCTATAAATTAACTTCGTGCAAAATTTCATCCAAATCCGTTAAGCCGTTTCAAGCGTGATTGAATAACAAACATTCAAACATCCAAACTTTCGCATTTATAATATTAGTAGGATAGGATTATTGGCTTGGAAAAATTGATTGCTCATGCCAGAATATGTGTTTTCTTTGTTAAATTGACAACGCACCTTGATTTTGAATTTGTTTTGGACGTATATTTTTCGTGCGCGCCCACGTCGACACGTTAGGTATGATGCGCTTGCGCACAATACAAAGTAGGTATACACTCCGTATCTCGTAAATAAATAATGAGATTTGGCTCCCAGTATACAACACATTTTAAATCCCACACGAACCATCGAGCTTAATACGTAGGATAAGTTTACTTAAATTTGTTCCTTTCTGTCAAAAAATAATTGCTTGAAAACAAGTGAAGGCAGTATGAAACCTGAAACTTATGATGCCCCATATGCACCTGATGGTGTCAGGGTGCCAACTGGAGTCGGCGAGGCCACAGCAGCGAAGGTCGCGTCACAAGCTGGTTCTGGCATCACAAGAAACTTCTCCGTATGATATCAGATAGGCTAGTGACGATATGCTAACCGACGTCAACGCAAACAAAAACATTACGTGACCACTTGAATATAAAGTGCAATTTTGTTTATGAGTCGCCTCGGTCGGTGGCCTTACCTCGTTTGAGTTCATGCACCCGCGCGAAACTAGGGCACGTACAGCGTGCCCCCTCCGTCCGCTCGCTGCCCCCTCTTATCCCGTTAGCAAAAACTTTTCATTTGAATTTCCCGAATGTAAAATGCCGGGAAATTAAAAAAGAGGAGAAAGAAGATCATTTCATTGACTACTTTGATTCCATTTTGAAGCAAATTTGCGCCTAACTTACGAGCATTGGTTACGTAATTATATCGCGATAGACTATTGCCAAGCATATACGAGTGTGTGCATGGATGTTTTATCCCTATCGACTAAGGCGACCCCCACATTCCTACTAGGGATGTAAAGAAATGCTGTCACCACGCCATGACGCGAGTGAGCTTGTACTTGCGCCGGTGGTTATGTGCTGGTTGCGCAAGCTCAGGCGATGCAACGCTCGAGAAAGTGCGAGTAAAAGTAGACGCAACGCGCGTCACACTCCGCCATAACAAATACCCTCACACACGCACCCTGCATACATGATTATCGTCAACAAATGACGATTGCACATTATCGGATCGTAGTCAGAAATTTGGGCAAGCTACTCGTATTGTAATGGTTATCTAATTTACGAACTGTTACAAAATGGC
Organism: Epinotia nisella; assembly: GCA_932294315.1. Lineage (NCBI taxonomy): Eukaryota > Metazoa > Arthropoda > Insecta > Lepidoptera > Tortricidae > Epinotia > Epinotia nisella. The sequence goes on along the minus strand of OW028679.1, from coordinate 10,992,490 downwards.
TATACCTACTACATGCAATAACTAGGTATAAAGTCACGTGTAGCAAAATTTGGTCAATGTGCTATTTTATAGGTATTTAAAATGGCCTGAGACAGCGCGGCAACAAAGAAAAACCAATAAACTATTTAATTATGAATTAACTACACAAATATAAACTTTACAAACAATAAACTACATTTGATGTTATGACTTATGACTTTATGATGCATGCGCATGCCTCAGTTCCATTCATAATATTTGATGCACGTTTTACTTTTATCAAAAGCGCCTCTTACTTTATTTGCTATCTCGAGCATACTTCTAGCTTCTGCTCGCGACTTCGTCTTCGTGGACTCGGGATAAAAATTATCCTATATTTTAATCCAGGCTATAAACTATCTGCGTGCAAAATTTCATACAAATCGGTTGAGCCGTTTAAGCGTGATTGAGTAACAAACATCCAAACTTTCGCATTTATAATATTAGTAGGATTAGTAGGATGAATTAACTACGGAACATAGTTATGGCAAAGTGCAGCCCATTTGATTACACAGCACATAATAACATTAACTAACGTAAAAGTAAAGGTAACAAGGCACCTGTATCCTATACTACATATTAAACAATCAATATTTGTATGTACATATACTTAAACAAATATATACATATATACCTACATATATATATTTGCAATCACGTTTTCGAAAACGGCTCTAACGATTTCGATGAAATTTGGATTATAGGGGTTTACGGGGGCGAGATCTAGCTAGGTCTCGTATCTGGGAAACTTCGTTTTGTCCGTATTTTCACCCGAGCCACCGAGAGACAATGATTAAATCTCAGGACTATTTTCAATCTTTATTCAGGTATAAAAAAAATTAGTAAAAAATATTCAGCCTAAATTATATATTTAACCTTAATAAACTACTTACTGGTGTTTAAATTTGGTTAAAATTCTGTGACACTAAAATAATTCTAAGATACCTCCAAGGCATTTGCATAAAGTTGCTCGTTCCATTTCTAAAGCAATCCAATAAGCTTAATAATAAAAAGCAAACACATTCCTACAGAGCATAGGTATTTTGAATGTATTTATTTATTTATCGTATGACACTGTATTTTAACTGTTTTATTTAATCAGTGTTTTGGATTAGATTAGATTCATTTATTGCTCCTTGAAAATTGACATTTAATTTTACAAATTGTCTTTGTATATAAATAAAATGAATTCACAGAAAGCTCGTCAAGTACATTCAATAGAAATAGTTTGCAATTTCATAACAATATTATCTTAATAATAATGTCAAATAATAATAAAAATGTCAACAATTATAGAATTAAAAATACGGTCTCCTAGTATAATGTCAATACATAACAATTTTATGTCAAATACGTGAATACAATTTTAAAACCGTGAGATCTTCGAATGTAAATCCTATAATATTAAACGAGAATTATTTGTATATCCTATACTATTAAATGAGCAATAGTTGTATGTATATAAATATATATATACAGGGTGGCACATTTAGATCGGTCAGTATGGGAAAGTCTGAAGCTATAAGACGTACGAAGATCTCTTCTTAGGAATCATGTGATCAATTTTAGTAAAAAAAAACTTGTACTCGAACCCGAAAAATAAAACGAACACTATTTCTATTTAGATATCGATTGTGTAATTAAGCTGTAAATGTTACGATGAAACATGATCTCTAAAATGAATAAAATGCATTGTTTTCATATCCTTTAATTTATTTTAGTAAGTTTTCGAAATGACCACCATTTTTTTCAATACAACATTCAACACGTTTATTTAAATGTATGAATGCAGTTTTTCTTGTTACTAAAATCGATCACATGGTTCCTAAGAAGAGATCTTCGTATGTCTTATTGTTTCAGACTGTCCCACACTGACCTATTTAAACGAGACACCCTGTGTATATACCTGTACGTATAAATATATATATATATATATATATATATACGTTCTCGGAAACGGCTCTAACAATTTCAATGAAATTTGGAATATAGGGGTTTGCCAGGGCGAGAAATCGATATAGCTAAGTCTCATATCTGGGAAAATTCCTTTTCTCCGTATTTTCTCTATTTTCACCCGAGGAGAGCTCGGTCGCCCAGGGATTAATTAACTAATTAAATGCCTGGTGAATTAACCTCATGAGAAACTTTTATTTCGCACGCGAAATAAAGAACAAGGCTGTTCTCTCAAAATTAAAATGGGAAAGTGTTAACACTATTTAGTCACTCAGTCATAAAAAAACCGGCCAAGTGCGAGTCGGACTCGCGCACCGAGGGTTCCGTACAAACCTGTAGGTAAATAAGTAAATTATTGAAAATATTTTTATTATATTTCAATTCAGTTAATTTTATTTCGGACAAAGTCCATGTCAAAGTCGTGTTAGTAACATGCTACTTAATTCTAGGGTTAGATTATGTATATTGATTCTACACATTAGGGCATATGATGTAACTAAAAAAATACGGTTTTCGCAATATTGTTTTTATCTGTGCTATAAGACGTTGCCTTTTGGAAATTCCACCCCTAATGGGGTTAAAAATGGTGCATAATTTGTATGAGGGAAACTTTTCTTCATCAAATCATCCCTTAAGATGGAAGGAGTTTCTTCGGGACAGCGATAATTAAGCTTGCGTTTAAAATAATTTAATAGCAATTATCATTATTTTAAGACGACAACAGCTAGTTCCTAATAATTTTGGTAGGGGGGGGTTGTAGGGAGAGGTCGGGAGCGCGCGGGGCAGGGCGACTGTGGCGACAGAAATAGGGCGCGGAGGACGGAGCAAGGCTGCCCTGGTTGCCGGCCGACGACCCACCACCACAAGTTTAGCCACTGGCGTACTTACACAACTCGCCGCTGTGTGGGTAGACGAGCTACGATTCTACGCTACGAGCAAATATACGGGCCATTATGCATACGGTTCTGACGTAGCCCGTAGCAACTAGGTAGATGGAATTGCAACACTGCTGTCGACTAATGTGCATCGGTGTCGAGTTTTATTTTGAAAATAAATGTTACACGTAAATTGAATGCCCAAAACAGTTACGACGACAGTTAGATTATTTATTATTGTGCTTATTATTAGATGTATAAAGCATTTATATATAAAAAAAAAGTTTTTGTTACTAAATATATGTTTAAATTCATTTACTTTGTGACCGACCGAGGTCCGGCCAGGGACCAGTCTGAAAACCAGCGCCGGGCCGTGTTGCCCAGCACAATGCTGAGACTGGGACCCATTGCTCATTAGAGTCTTAACTTAAGTATAGTGTTATTGTTGTGTTTTTTTTTTAATCTTTTTCTTTGTAATTGTTTTAATTTTTACCTACCTCCGTGTATATTTAAGATTCTTTTGTGCAATAAATGTTTTTCTATTTCTATTTCTATTTCATGCAATAACTGAGCTGATAAGTATATCGGTTAGTTACATAGCTGGCGCGTTTAATATAAAAATAGATAATTGTCTTCTCTTAACAAATGAAATCACGTGCACTTTTAGTTCAACTAGGTACCCATAGTTTGTCTAGGCTCGAGAGCGCGCCATCTGACGTGGAGTAGAGCACAACACGAGTTCCGTAAGCGGAGCTCGGTTCGCCCCGCGCCTCAGGCCCCCGCTATAAGGGCACGAGTTCGTTGCCCCGATAGATGCTGACCTCAAAAACGAGGACACTGCAAAATTAGGGCGATGACAACGTAACGACTCGAGCGCCCGCTTGTCGCAAACGACTTTCGACCCAGAACGTAGATTATTGTGAAACATTATTGTGTGCGCTGTTTAGGTGAACTATATTTGATCAATTAGGCAAATACGCTTGCTCTGACGGCATTTGTAGCTTGAAGTGTTTCACTCGTATAATATTAAGTTCACGTTATTTCTAATAATTTGATACGATACGTAGTGTGGACTAGATTAAAGGTGATTATGACTACTAATTGAATTACTAATAACCTTAATTCATGCAGGATTCAAATAGGATGTTTTTTTATATAAATTAGTAATAATATTTATCTGTTTACAAAATAAAATAAAATTATTGACGTTCAATGTCCAACTATATATATATACCTACTTATACTTGGAAGGAGCACTTCATCAATGAAATAAAATAAACAGGCTAATAAAACACTTAAAATACCTCGGTTCATTATAAATATTACAGCTTAAGAAATACGTAAGCAATAACTACGCAATCGCATAATACATATTTTATATAGTCATGTAACTACATGTATTCTAGAGTAATCCATAAGTAACGTGTAAACATATTTTCCTTTTTTTTTCAGGTAAGTCCGTCAGCACGAAGCCGATTGCAAAACATGAAATCCACGGAATTTACATGTACGTATGTGAAGGGGCATTTGGTATGATAACGAATGCACATGCAAGCCTAGAGTAAGTAGGTACGCCCGGGAGAGCTAAATATAGCGCGGGCTTTGAACCACAAGTGGGTCGCTCCCTGCACCCTCCGCGCTGGGCCTCCATTTTACAACTACCCATCTCATTTCATTTTGATACCAATCAATCTCAACATCACTGTCTCGCGGTCGTACACACCTGGCCGTGCGCTTTCGCAAGAGGAGCCTATCAACCAAGACGATTCACATGACGATTTCTGCAAGTGAAAACGCGTTATTAAATTGGGTCCGGGTACCAAGCCCGTACCTACAGCTACGGTTTACACCAACTATCCTCAAGGACTTTTGCATACTCGTGCTTAGGTAACGTAGTTTCGAGCTTTATCTAGATATTGGCTTTATCACGCGACGTGGCGTTATTGGTAAAGCTACTCATTGCTCAACTGTCTCACTTTATTGCTGGAATAAAATAACATTCAGTAAGAACTTTCTGCATTCTTTAACTACGACACAAAGAAACAACAACAAGAAAATCAAACAGTCACACAAATTAATGTTTATATAGTTTTTGTTAAAAGAAATATTTACATTTTCGCATTTACCAAATCTTCGTTTTTGAATCAGAATCAATATTCATCTATTTAGCAGTAAGTTTAGTAGGCACCGTGTTATTTATAGATACTGTCAGCGGCAAAACTACTTACTATGTAGGATAGGGCAGTCCTTAGTAACCTTAGAGCCTTTTGAGCGTCACATAAACAGGTTGTATTATTCAAACGAGGCAGTGAGGGAAAATCCGACAAGAGACACGGACATTTGCTCTTAGGAGTCACGAGACCGATTTCAGAAAAAATAAAAACTGTGTTCATATTATTTCAAAAAACCCTCATACACGTCCGGGAATCGAACCCGGTCAAATCTATCTAAAAATCAGAGTTCGTTTTTTTGCGTAAATTAATATTTTCCAGTAAGGAACAGTTATCACTATGAAATCCTATACCTACAATCACAGGAAAATGCCGTATTTCATAGTTTTAGTTACAGACAGGGACCATGCCAGTTAGTATGAGGAGTTGTGTCGTCTGAAACTAGACGAAATAGGTTTTGTAGTTGTTTTCATTATTTGCATCAAACTTTTTGAAAACTGCAATAAAATATAATCTCCATACTCATCCATAGTAGGTAGGTACCTTGGGTTGTACTGTTTGTACGGGGAGACCCAGCACTATTACTTTACGCAAAAAAGTGGACTCTGATTTTGCCATTGAAATAAAGACGACCACAATAAGAACAATCAGATTTGTGATAGTGAAATGTTTTTTGAAAATGTATCTCTACCTATCGTCACCATTTTGAGATCTTCAAAATCAGAGCAAAATTACGTCAAACAAAAACGATCGACTCTCTATATACAATTGTATGACCTGAAAGTGACCTCGTAAAGGCTTACGTACACAGAGCATCGTAATCAATAAAAGAGTTAACAAACGATTGTAACCTTGCAGAGCGGGCGTGTTTACAATCGCCGTATCACTGTTGTAACGCAAATTAAACATATTTATTCACCCTTAAAGGATATTGTAAATAAATGGAACAACCTTATCGGTTGTGCGGTTAACACTGGTGCTCGTTATTTTATCCATTCAAGGGTTCTATTAAAGTTAAATAGGAATGCAGGTACCTTAACTTAAAACAGGTTTATTTAGCTACTTTAATATTTTAATTGTCTGCGGCGTGCCCATTTATTTTTCATTTTTTTAATTTTTTTCACTTCTCATGCTCGAAAAGTTGGTCAAATTAGGCTTAATAAGCGGGGCTAAAGTAGTACATTTAGTCCCTAGGGAAAATATGTGTACATATTTATGATTTATACACATTTAATTTGACCAATCAAAACACTTCACCATATTAAATCCACCAATCACAACTCTTTCAAAAAACATTTCTCTTTGCTATCAACTAACCAGACTACAGCTACATATTAAAATCGCCCAATCAAATATCAGGTGTTTTTAGTCCCTAATTCCAAATCATTTAAATCCACCAATCACAACTCTTTCAAAAACCATTACTCTTTGCTATCAACCAACCATAATACAGCTACATATTAAAATCGACCAATCAAACATCAGGTGTTTTTTAGTCCCTAATTCCAAATCATTAAAAAAAGAAAATGCCTCTGACCGCGCGTCCAAACGTTCAAGCGTGGTTGACTGCTAGAGATTGTTATCTTGTGCCCGTACGCTGTCCGCCGCGTGGCCGTTTGGATGCGCCTGTAGATGCATTTATTCATGAAGTCAATATTTTGTATCTGTGTCATAGCAGTTTAGTAAAAAAAAAACATGCCGCTAAATTGAACAATCTCTTCGCCGTGAAATTTGTTATTGATTGTGGATGGATAATCTTTGTTTTACTATTTTCTCGCAGTCGAAGTGAAAAGTAGAGTGTATAACTCGGGTCTAAAAGCCATATTACCCCTCGATATATTTTCCCTCACTTCGCTCGGGAAAATATCCATCTCGTGGTAATATGGCTTATTTTAGCCCCTTGTCATACAATCTACTATTTTATGTCCTGTTCTTGTCGAGATATTTCAATATGATAGACAAAAGGATGATCCAATATAATGATTTAATAATTTCAATGATCCATGCGAACATTATTCCAACTTTTCCCCAATTAACTTCAATACGTTTAAGAAATATCAACGTTATTTTATTATTTTGATCTTTTTACCGAGCATTGAAAAGTTCCCTGCGACATCAGAGTTCTCCCTTGAAACTTCATCTCCCTTTGCTTTCGCTTATTACTAAAGTCATACATAAAAGCAACTCGTAAAACGACAGCTATTATACATTAAGTGAACCTATCCTGCACATTTATGGTATACTCGCTCCATTGTACTCATCGCTATAGTCTTAGAAAATTACACGGTGGTGGTTTATTTACTCGTCGAAATCGGGTGACGTGGCGAGCGAGCGTTTCGGTTATCAGTTGGCCACGGGACGACCTAAATTCGACGACATTGAGCAACACGGGCTACTCCCGGTAACTTTATCGCTCTCTCCGGAGAAGGGTTAGCACGAAGAATATATTTATGCGTGCGTTAGTAATATGACAGTGATCGGTTTTTTGGATTCGACATGGGGTGAACGACCTCAATCATTATGTTAGTATGGATATGCCCCGGGAATCCGGGCTTTATGTTGTTAGAAAAGGCAAAAAAATACAATTAGCTGATAGACGAGTAATTACTCTCCGTTCTTTTGTCTAAATCGAACAAATGAGCCCAAGTGTTTACACTGACAGCTCATTTGCTGCCTCCAAAGCGGCACATTTTGTACCGTTTGGATAAAAGTTCAGCGAGTAAGTACGCGTGTCTATCAGCTAACATATGGTTACTACGGGTTAATTGTTTGAATAAATGAATTCGTTATCAACAGAGGTCGGCTATCGGATTTGATGATATTTTTTTATTATTTTATTATTATTACTTATTTATTGGATTGCCTTTGAGCTATAAAATCGATGTATTTGCACTTATACGATAACCTGTGACCTAATATTATAGTATAAATTATACAGCTAATACCTATTTATGCAATCCTTAGAAGCAAATAATTAGAACTGAAATCCAGAGAAAATAATGAAATGTCAATGTCAAGATTTTGAAGTATTTTTTCCATCATGACAGATATATAAGCTAATACTTTGTGGAGGTTTTAATATATTTTGCTTAAAATAAAGTGTAGAGATTAGGAAAAGAATAGAAGTTTTTGTCTCAACTGGTTGCCATGTAAGAGTAAAAAAATCCTTAGAGATAATTTAAATTGTTTTATTTCTGTACGGTTTGTTCGGTATCGCCGGTAACTGTCGTAATCCAAATAACCGATCATATTATATGAAACACGAAACTTGACTACCAAGTTTTGGGGTTCATTATGATTTAATGTTCTATTTGGAGCATCTTTGGCGACTTTGGCCACTTAGGATAAAGGCCGAAACTTTATTTTTATACACACGTAGGGGGAAAATTTTGCAATTATTTATTTGTACCTATGCTAGTAAGTCCCTGAACTGTATATTTTATTTAACATATGTAGGTGATTAGGTGATTACGAAGGTTTGTTCCGTTTGGAGGTAGCTCAATAAGATTTTCATGGCCAAATATTGGCTTTTGAGGATATATTGGCTCGTTTCTTCAACCGGGTTGTGACATTGACTTAGTAAAAATGAAAACCTACTTTTGAGTTCAGCTGAACAACTGTTCATCAGGTGGTTGTGACCTGAAACAAATGTGGCTAGCTGGCATGGTAGCAATATGTCCGTTTCATAAATACTGTTGTAAAAGACACGTCATGGCTGGCAGCGTGGGTGTTGTTGTTTTCCTCATGGTTATGGCTGTTCGAGTTGCGACCAACGGTGTATTCTTTTAAAAAAACTGCAACAAAACTTTATATCGCTGAGTATGTCTTCACATTGTACGTGCCATTTACACATAATCATCATCTGCAGGCTGCATGGATTTTGCGATATGTTTTCTGCGTTCAGTTGGAGCGTTAGTTAGAAAGGCGGGAGTGCTTTATTGAAGACGTTTATCGCGAAGTGCGTCGTCGACGGGTGTTGTAATAGTTTGGGTGCAGCTGAAGTTTGAGTGTGGAATAGGGTTGTGCGCGCGCGGCAGGGCGCGGCGCGGGGTGTCGCAACGGCGGGTGCATGGCCGTTCGTCGGCACCGCGCCGACCCTGACTGACTTATCCTGCGAACGTGCGCCGGCCTGCGCACTAAGCAAATTCGCATTCTAATAGAGAATTGTACTAATCGCGGATTAGCGCTCGTGTTTGCCTTTCGGTGACATTTGATTTGGCATTGCACTTTGCGATTGACAGGGAGCGGTGGAACAATGTGGCAAGTGTCAGGACGGCCAAGTGTAATTCTGCTCACGTTTTGTTATGTAGTATTTTATTTTATCGACCACTTGTTCTTGTTTTGATTTGATTATGTTATGTTGAATACCATACAGTTTTGTTAGGATCATTCCCATCTTCCAACCTATCCAACTTAGCTTGCATGTTGAAACTGGTTTGGATAGGTTGGAACTACCCTTTTGTTACAATTGTTACTAAGTAAATCGTCTGAAAGCGAGTTTTGATTTTTGTAGTTTGTAAATAGGTACTCGACGGATACGGTTATTGGCTAACCCGATTTATGTTACATGGGTATGGACACCAAATTCTTGTAAACGTTGCTAAATTACTCGCTCTGACATATTCAAGTAGCTGTACTTACTAAATCACTGCAAATCCGTAGCAGCGGCGTAGCACATGCCCGTAGAGACTCGTAGCTCGTAGAGCCTCATCAATCTTCCCAGCTGTGACGTAGCAGAACGTGCCACATGAACTTAATTAAATAAACTTTGGGTGCAAGTCGCCCACTGTACGGGGCACATCAATTAGGCACCTATCAAATTCTACGCTCACGTTTTTCGATAGGTTAATAATTATTTTTACTGGTTCATTTCTGTTTAAATCTTTTCACCAAAAGTATGTTGTAATTTTTGACTGTTAAGTAAGGTGTGACTAATGATGTTATTAGTCTGTATGAATTGTTCGTCAACATCATTAAAAACACTAGTTATGTGAACGGCGTTATATATGTACATGGATAAATAAATGATAGCCTACATATATTTCACCTTGGCGTAATGAGTTGCAGGCCATTGGTAGCACTTGCAGTAAGAGGCGAGCCTAGGCTGGATCTCAAAGGCAGAGAGGCAGGGAGCGGCCGACTCGGACTTTGTAATACATTCGCCCTAGTCAGCGTTCGTTGCCCCGCGACGCTCGAGGTCGCTGCAAAGCGCTCGGGCGCACGAACTCACCCGAATGGCGACGGAAGTTGCCGATTGACTATTTGGCGCGTTTTTCGAATGTTGCACCATGGTGTTGGGAAAGATTATATGTATTCGGAAAAGTAAAACTGAAAATATAATGTCACGCTTAAGCTTAATAATAACGTGCGTTTGTCGAAGTGTAAAGTGTATAGTTTTTTATATAATAAATGTAATCCTTCTTAGTGCAAAAACATCCATGTAGCACTCTTCACCAAGAAAAAATCTAGTAGCATGGTTAATGTGAGCTTACAACTCTAATTATATAAAACACTTCTCTGCTGCTTGCTGGTTTTCACTCTTCGATTGCTTTTCATTCTAAGGCAAACGATAATTACCTAACTAGTAGGTAGACACCGTGACACTTTAACCCAGAGAGGTGTTCTGGACCCCGTGGGCACCCACTTCGCGCTCATTAGTATGGCGACTGCACCGCCACTTTCACTCTCGCCAATAACAAGTGTTATGCAAGCCCGCTTTCTACTATCTCCGCGTCATCGAGACCGGATCTCCCCACCTGCGGCCGGCAGCGAAAAATATCGCAACGCTGCAGCTAGGGACGCAAGACGCATCCATGGGCCTCATGACAAATTGGACAAAAATGAAAGTGAAGTGTTTCGGTTGGTTCATAGTGGGTCAGCGGAGTAGGGCATCGGGGGTCGTCGCCCGCGCAGCCTCGCCTGGTGAAAGTGGCTCCCCCGCGCCCCGCGCGCCCCTCCAATGGCGGTAAGGCGCGCGGCGCACGCGTCTGTCTTTTTGCAACTTGGCCATGAAGCCTATTACGATAACTGCGAAACAACGCTCCAGCAGCAAATGTAAATGCATGGCCTTTATTTGTACTCAATCGTATGACATACCTACCAACATGGCGTGCAATTGTACAATCAAAGTCAGAACTAATTTGCCAAACTTAGGGTTAAATCTTTATAAAAACGTTAAATGCCGATGCGACTTTTTGTCTCTCAATCATTGGCAATATTTTTGTTGTTAAAGCACATTATTTCTTGTAGAGTTCACCTACTACTCTAATTTTAAAGATAATAATTAGAAGATTCTCAAGCGTTCAGAATCGTGTTCGTTTTTGGGGACGTTGGATACTTGATAGTTTCCACGAAATATTAATTCGAAGAATGATAACTATTCGGTTCTCAACCTATTTCAAAAGACAAGGTTTCCATGGAACTTGCTATTGAACAGGCATTTTTCAAAGCTGATCTTCTAACGATTTCAGGATGGATTTAAGTAGAGGTCACACATGTGGTTTATTACAGGGTTATTACAGGTAGTTAAAACTATTATCATAACAACCAGCTTGTGTTCAAACTATAGCTCTGCAATAGTATAGGTAGATTTTCTAGTTGGTGACTCGCTAGTCCTGAAGTGGTTTGCAGAACCACGCGGACACGGTTAATTAAGGCCTGGTTCTCGGAATCGTAGCAATATGGTTTTGCAGAAATAGTCGACTCGCATTGTTCAATAGAGAATAGCACACGATACGCGAATCGTTTACGTAACCTGTAGGTAGTGACTAGCTATTGAATGGCCCCCTGCTTACGTAAATGTAGCACTTACCCACATAATAAGTTTAACTCGTCTCCTTATGTAACATAAGGATAAGTACGTTTTTGTTGACATTAATTCTTTGTCGCAAATTGTGACGCAAGTCGCTGTTGTCCCAATTTTCCGGATTCACTGCTGTTGGCTGACGTAAAGAGAGCTGAAGAGAGCATCGACATACATAAAATGTACTGCGTAGCACTAGGAATTTGACATAGCGTCGAATATTTTGTAGAATTTCAGATAAGCAGTACGGGTATTCTGGGAGGAGTCCGAATGAACAAGACCATTGAACGTAAAAAGTAATAAAAGATGTTGTTCAGGAATGCTTCAAACTTTACATATTTGTTCAGGTGCGAACAGCTTAAATAAGTATTCTTAACTCTTTCCATTTTTCGAACTTATCCTGGTAATCCCTATAGTAGTAATCGTATGAAAACTGTATTCCAATAAAACATCATCCCATTGATTTTAGAATTTTATTTGACGTTAATAATATCGCTGTAAATGTAAATCCAAGCAATACTTTTAAGCATACAATTTAGAACGATTACCTATTAATAAGTTTTATAATTCCAGGGTATCCTGCATACGGGATACCCTATTATCGACTAAAAGCGAACTAAATTACCTATACTAGAATATTCGGTCGCGGAACCAGTAGCAGAAAGCGACCGAGTATGTAAATTTGTATTCTTGTTCAGACTAAAAGTAAAAGCGAATACGAGTATTGGAGTTGTTGAGGTAGGTCGTAATTCATTCATACCTAGTGAAAAACATGTACTCGCCCAGATTCAAGACAATCGGTTTTCCATGATAATTGACGCCTCTCGTAAATATTTTTGGTATGACTTCAATTAATAGTTGATCTTCTCGTCCCGCTCTTACGCGCTTATTTACCCGTGAGTGAGAACAAGAACGTCGTGCATACAATTTTAAGACGATTTTTGAAGTTCGAAGAGGTTTTATCGAATCTCAAATTTGCTTACGCTTGTGAGGGGACAGAACATATATGTGTGTCAGATCAAGTTTTAATTTTTAATGACAGTAAGTCGTTCCCATTGCAATCTTTGTGTCCCATTACCTTCAGTAAGAAGACGACGTTTAGCAGGTACTTTTATCTTTATCCCTAATCTGGGGACATTCAAAGGCATCTCACGGCGCTGAAAATGGGCCACAATAAGTGAGATGAACATTGTTATTCAGATGCGTGGCGTGGAGTATACATATCGCCCGTAATAAAGTGATCCAAGCAGCCCCGCTTTTCTGTAACTTGTTTTTAGCTCACCTCAATGCTCACCCACAAATATATGTTGACGTCGCGATTCGTAGTAATTAATCGTAAGTAGAAGTCCAGTTTTGTTAGGCGTGACGGGTGGGGTGAGACGCATAAAGAATAACAGCCCTGGTGTTGCAATATTGGCAACGAAGAAAGCGGTCGCGGTGCGGCCTTGTGGGGTTCACCGACCGACTTTTGCAGGTCGCAAGGTTTCGCCAATCGGGCTTCTCGCGGCTCCAGGATATTGCCAATTCAGTGCGATCAAGGCCCTGGCAAATGAGCCTCTTACTTTTCATTACGACCGTATGGAAATATTTGTTTACCGTCACAGGTGTGTCACATAGATGACTCGCAGTTCTGAAGCGCTAGTTTACCGCAGCACTAACCGTTAATATCCAAGTACAATAGTAGATTGTGTATCAAGGGAGCAAAATGATATATTTACAGAGAGGACGGTATATTGAATCCTGAGTGAAGCGAAAGATTCTAAGGTTGAATCTTGAGCATAACGAGTGGTTCAAGTGTTTACGCCCAAGATAGAAATAATTTTGCAACCGAGTGGTATAGTGTATGTACAACTAGGGCTCCCGTTGTCAAGACCTTTTCATCAGACTTGCTCGTAAAGGGCTTCATAACGCGCAGGCATATAGAGCTACAATAGCCGTAATGGTTTTTTTCTTAAATTGTGTCCGTCACTCATGCGTCAGTTATAATAAAGCAAGAAGGCTTTAACTCAAATACGATGTTTGAAAACGTATATTATCAATAAATCTAAACATAAAAACACAAATAAAACATGCTTAATAAATTATTTGAAGATATAAAAAATAAAATTAAGTTATTTAGTATCTGTGTAACATCTTTTTAATTGTGATTTTAAATCGTGGCTGTATGCCGAAAGGTATTTGCCTCACGGGCCTCACGTCAAAACAAAATGGACGATTGACCCTTTGTATTTTTTATTGAGATTCGTATTAATTTTGTTTCAAATGCATTTATTTCCTCGCAAATGTAATGAAAAACATTGTGTGGGACACGGATGGTAAGATTTTGTACAAATACGAGCCATCAAAGCCCTCCGCCTTCGGCATCGGGCTTCTAATAGACTCTCCTTCGTAAAAAACGACTTACCAACCTCGTGGCACAGTGCACTATTACTTGCACCGCGAGGACTAGCAGCAAATACAAAAGGCGATTGCGGAGGCGCCCTCCTTACGTTTTGACATACATACATAGTTAACTTACCTACATAGACATGCGCTCAAAACCCAGATCCTGAACACTGGCATACTTCTGAGGGTCTGTAACGATTCTGTACAGATAAGAATCAAGCGATTAAAATTACAGACTGAACAATATGAGGTTTGAGTCAAAGTGATAACATATAGAATATGGTGTTATTTTCAAAGACTTAAATATGGACCTAAAAAAGCATCAAATCTGAAGAAGTATTTTTCTATCTCATATAATTCAATAGTTTATATTCTACAGGATTACACAGGTACAATCAATCAATGAGTAAGTCACGTTGTTTATTTGATAGTCATAAATACTAAACTGGAAGAGATAAAGAATGAATGTGTGGTACGTTGAGAACCTTTTGTGTTGTTTATATATAGATTAGCAACGCAATAGAAATACAATTAATACTGGAGTCGTAGCATGGTTGGCCTTATCACGCGACAAGTGACAAGATAGGAGCGTCGTCTCGTTCTATCGAACGGTGTCAGCCAGTGACGCACGCTCTATCCTATCACATATCGCGTGACAAGGCCAACCATGCTACGGGGCCTGATATATATGGCGCCTGGCCCGAAAAGTTTTAAATTTACAGGAGAAAATGCCGCCAGCATCCGCGGTACAATGCCTCGAGGGCCTTTTTAGGGTTCTGTAGCCAAAATAGCAAAAACGGAACCCTTAAAGTTTCGTCATGTCCGTATGTCTATCTGTCCGTCTGGCCGTTTGTCCGTCTGTCCGTCTGTCCGTATGTCAAAAGCATTTTACTCAAAAACAATAAGGTATATTTGAATAAAATTTTGAGGATATATAGGTGTATTTTGTTAGCCACTACATAGTTTTGTAATTAAATGACTAAAAAAAAATTTATTAGGGGTGCAGCAGTATACATAAAACTGAAAGTCAATTTTTTTTTCATTGTAAGCCCACGTGTGGCATATCATCACATCAATCGATAGGGCTTTTAAAATAAATATAAGGTTTCTCAGCAATTATTTTGATTAAGTGAATAGAGTCGGAGATAATCACCCCGAAAGTCACTAAATTCTGTCCCCCCCTCTAATTTTTGAACGGAGTATATTAAAAAATATGAAAAAAATCATGGCTAAGAGCTTAATTAATTCTTTCACCGAAAATTATTTTGAACAAGATCAGTTCAAATGTTTTCGAGATATTGCTGAAAAACTGTCTTTCTTAAAGAAAAGGACGTAAACAGTGCCGTAAGATTTCTGTGACGATACGACCTTTTTAATAGGCAAGGAACCCTACGCACTCGGCTGGTTTTTTAGATTTAACTTAGTATTAATTTAATTTAGTTAATGTTAATCGTCATCTTGTATTTAATTTAGTAAATAAATGTATATTTTATTTCCAGGCTTACAGAATAAAATTACAAAATAAATAGTGGAACAAAGTTCCAACAATAACATATGTATTATGCACAGTACAAACGACCCGAAGAGATGGGTAGAGTCCCGTTATCCGTAACAAAGCGAACTAGTTCACTTTTACAAGTCATTTCCTGTGTCACACAATAAACATGCATATGGATGCATTGTGATTGTCCCGGAAGAAAATGGCTCATTTACATCGAATACGGACCCTCCATGACCCGTATACTTCCACGCTCAACCAAAAAGGCATATAAACATTTGTTGAAAAACTTTTATACATGCTTTGGACACATCACGATATACGGAATCGTATTGGGAAACACTGTAGTTATAAACATAAATGCGATGTAACTAACACACGTTGATGTTACGTGTTGTCACGTGACCCACTGAAAGGCAATGTAGTGCGTTTAACACTTGGTTACATGTATAAAGCACAGTATGTATTGTAAAACTACGTAACTTGTAAGCAGATCGCGTGGTTTTTTGATGTGCCTATCAACTATTGTTTTATTTTACTATTTGTTCCGCTCTGGATCAATTCTAATTGTAGATATTTTTCGGCTAGGTACTTCATATCATCCGTTTGTCAATTGGCGTTATTTGTAAACGTTATGTAATGGCCCTGAAACCTTTTCAACATACACGTACTTACCTAGGTTGGATGCGGTGTTTGAATAAAAATCCATACTGTCTCAGCAATCATAAAAGCAATGGATAACATAACGGAATCAAAATATGTATCGACTACAATAATAATTAATATTTGGTTCCTAAAAATGAAATCATATCCTAAAGTAAAGTAAGAGGAAGTTTAGTGAACGTAATTACCGTGTACTAGGTGCAGCTAAGAAACACCATTCCTTAGCTTGATATTCGATGAGCTTTAAGCTGACAGTAAGCTCTACATCCTGTTGAGTCGGTATTACTGCAATCAATTAGTCCTTCATTTCCCTTGTGCTTTGCCTAGTGAAAGGCCCCGAGGTTGACCCAGATCAGCCAGATGCATTATTATCGTTGTCAGGCTAACTTTAAGCGTTACAACGAATATCCTGTTAGATATTAGATTGTACCTAATCTTGCAAGCTAGGTTAAGCTAAGGCTTCTGCCTGGGATGGTGTTGGTATAAGGTATTCAATAATCATTTGAAGCTACCATGATTAACTGATGCTGTCGCGATAGGTTTGAAATCAACACGATAGATAAGTGCCTGGGCGCATGTTTACCGAGAGATGAATAAATCCGGGTCAATAGCAATATCTAATAATCTAATATATAATCGGTAGCTTGGAGATGTAAAGAGTCTCCGGCGTCAATATAAAATAAAAATTATGACCGAAGAATCATACACCGGGAGTTAGTGACACAATTTTTCCGGTCATTTGTACCAAGTATGACAACTCTTCAGGGGTCTAATTACGTAATGACGAAAAGGAAAATGATTGTCATAGCGCTGCGCTGGTAATCGAACGTGTTGGATAAGTTACGAAAGCCGAACGATTTATTACACAAAATTCTTGTATTTTCCGATACTCGATGAAAAAATAGGCGGTAGCGTAATGCCATACTTCTCCGGTGTGACTTACAGCCCACCTAATAAAATAAAATAAACAACTATTTTACCAGACTAATTTATGCACAGCTAATCATCGTCGAGTAGCCATTCACGAAAATTACTATACCATACTTTTCCGATAGTTTTAAATGGCCGCCATACCGAATTACAGCTTTCTAGTAGTAAGGGTCACTGAGATAAGCCGCAGACGGACAGATGGGCAGACGGACATGGCGAAACTATAAGGGTTCCTTGTTGACTATGGAACCCTAAAAAGGAATAAGACCCCACTAAAAACATTACATGTAAAGTGGATGCCAAGACTCCCTAGCTCATAAAACTTTCAGCGTTAAAAAGATATATACAAATTCTATATCTTGGCTAAAATGTATAGACCCGTCGCTTATTAATATCATCATTAATTCATACCGTATGCACGCGGGAGAGTCTAAGCGGCGACCGGGATGTGCCCAACCAAGCTATACTTTTTTAGCCAAGATGTAGAATTTGTAGAGTGTGGCTGGTAGAGTTAAGCCGTTAAGTTAGTTAAGTAGGAAGGTTGGCGCTACTTGCGATCTTATGTATTTTTAACACTGTAAGCTATATGAGCTAGGGAGTCTTGGCAATCACTTCACATGTAATGTTTTTAGTGGGATGCTTTTGACTATAAGTGCATTAGTACTGTCGACAGTAAACTCAAATGTCATAATAAACAACACGAGTCACGGAATGGAACTCATTTAGTTATTATATTGTTTAGTGGCCGTTAAAAGTTATAGCCTTCGTCTGTTTATCCTCCAGTTAAAATTAATATTAACAACGAGGTCAGAGAATCCTTATGATTACATTTAATTGGTAAAAAAATGTAAGTCAGTGGGTACGAGTAATATGGTCTTTAGATTCCTATTAATCACATTCTCAGAAGATATTATATTCTAAGCAGATGTTAATCCTTAAATAATAATCGCAATTAAGCACTCCGTTTCGATATAGTGATTCTAGTTCATTAATTAGAAACTGTATGGTTGCATCGCTGATCTCAAGCCGTTTGAGTATTGCTAAAGATTTCATTCAAGTGTAAATTAAAATAGAATGGTCATCATTGTAAGAAAGTGGGGCAACGAGGTGATGTTTAGCATCAGTCACAAGTGATCACAATGTTATTAGAAAGTGAATTGCACAAGTGATGCTCGCTCAGAAGAAAGCGCGACCGAGGCAGGAAAGTTATCCGAGGGGGAGGGGGGCTGGTGCCTGCGCGCACGCAGCCGCTAAAGTAGTACACTTTCGATCTCAACTTGCGTCGGTGAGAGTTACGTGAAAACGAAAGTAGTGGAACATTATGGTCCACTTTCGAACCGAGGTTCAAGAACCCCGTCTGCCCTGTTCCGAGCCTGTTTAGTTTTCATTATGTATCTATCTGACGACTTCATGCATAAGAGTGTTGTCAATTGCGTTTGAACAGGCTGACCGGTTATATATTTGTGGTCGAGTGAAGGTGAAAGTGATTAGCGATTAAATAAGAATATACAGCTTATACAATGTCCCTAACATAAAATCCGTCAGTCATTTAGCTCTATGAAGGTTAGAATAAATTCAGATGTTTAAACTGTCCAAATATAATTTATTGCAATGGCGGAGGCTTTATATTTGTTATTCAATTTTGTTATTCTGACTGATTCACGCAGTTCACTCTAACATCTGGTTTGAGGCTCCTCGGGTTCTCGAGGAGTTGGATGTTTGTCAGTTAGTTTAAGTATCTTGAATTCGTTATATAAAATTAATAACAGGTAACCCCGGGGATTAAAAATCCAAAGAACACTATTTGAATATATAGTTTTATTAACTAGCTACTGCTACCACAGACATTGGACCATCTGTTTACAAATATTTTGATAACGCATTCGTAAAACCAACCAGTTTATACCGCGGGTAAACGCAGTTCGTAACCAGCGGCAGTGAGTGGTCTCCAAAGGGCGAACCGACGTTGGTGAATTAACAGATTTGAATATAGTAAGCGCGGTCGTAAAACATTTTATTACAATACTACATAACATAGGTACCTTTGCCAGCGGGAAATTAAATTATAACTTCTAAATATTTATCGTCAATTTGACCTAGGTTTCATTAAATCACTCATCGACACGTCCTTGCTACTTGCGGTACTCACGTGAAATAATTTTTTACAAGGTTAGGCTCAAATTGACCATTTTGGCGACATACTCGTATTGTGCTGTCATCTCGATGAATAAATAAATTAAAAACTCTTTTGTTTTATTCCATTAGTTTTTATTTCCCCAGGTAATTTTTCTGATAAAATGGTTACATGTAGACAGACAAACACATTATTTTAGGAATGAAATTGAATGAATGATATGATTATGATCGGTTAGTAACTCTATTCGTGTTAAGTTTAAGATCGGTGCCAGTTGGTACCGGTGGTGCCGGTTTGTACCGATGGCCAGTTGCTATATCGTGTTACGAAGTTCGGTACCAGTGCTGTTATACTATTCAGAACACTTCTCTCACCTCACCAGTACTTACTTCTAGTATAACTCGACCCTAAGATTCGAAGGAACTATGCGTAATCTGGGCTAAAGATTTATACTGGTTTGTCTGAGGTGGTCGGTAAAAGTTGTACTACCAGGCACACTAAGTTATCCACAACTGGTTTCGCCTCAACTCACCGCTCGGCCCTAGTTTATCTTGACGGCGGGATTCGCTATAACTACGCGTAATTAGAGGTTTTACTTATACTGGTTAGTCTGAGCTAAAGTGAGGTGAAGCTGTGGAATACCAGCCCTGCATGAATTTAGGACGAGGATGGCGAGGGAGAGGTCATCGACCCGCGCTGACGTCATCGCGACCTGCCCCGGCTCGAGCTTAACCCGAGCTCTGACCTCCTACATATGCATCTGTACTTATTTATTTATTATGAATGTGGTTCAGCGCAAATGGTTTTCTAATGAACCTTGATAAGACATTTATTTATTACACATTTTAGGCTAAAAGGAAAATATTCAACCCCCCTTAACATTGTTGTGGATGACATAAAACTGCCAATAGGTCTAGGACACACGATTTTTTGGTTTTCTGATGCTGG
Organism: Epinotia nisella; assembly: GCA_932294315.1. Classification (NCBI taxonomy): domain Eukaryota; kingdom Metazoa; phylum Arthropoda; class Insecta; order Lepidoptera; family Tortricidae; genus Epinotia; species Epinotia nisella. The sequence continues at coordinate 10,972,113 of OW028679.1, read as the reverse complement.
TCTAAAATGGAAAAAATAAACATACCTATTGGTTTACTCACCGGCAGACTTTCTCAAGCATCATTCGCATTGTCGCGGGTCCTCTCACAAGAAAACATTCGCAAGGCATATTATACATTATACATATGTAAATTCCATCATATCATGTGGTATAGACCTCTGGGGCTTGGCGGCTGAAAGGGACAGGGTCTTCGTTTTGCAAAAAAGGGCCATACGTATTTTGACTGGAGGGCTGCCATTTACACCTACAAAGGAGCAATTTATAAAACTCAAGATACTGCTGGCGGCTCCTAGTATGTACATCCTTGAAGTTACAATATAATTGTGGAAGCATAATAATGACTTTAAAAAGCGTTTTCCAGATCAGAGAAAAACCGAACAAAGCATACTATTAGTATGCTGGGTCCAATAACACACTGTGACATAACGTCTCAACAATAATAGTTACAATAGCAATGACTGTTTTGCACAGTGAAGGCCACAATTAATCTTACTAACTGGGTCATAGGTTCCGTTCTGTTAAAGTGCTAATACCTACAAAAGTTATTCACTCATTTTCACTCTAAACTACATCACCCGTGATGCTTGGCCCAATTCAGTCCATTAGTGGACTGGTAGAAAATCAAATAGAATGCCATAATTTTGCGTTGTTTAAAGATTTTCGCTACGTTGATTGATTTAACTAGTGACTACTAAGCAACTACAAATACTCTTAGGGTTGAAAACACAAACATTGTGAATTTTTGCAGCCATACAAACGTGCTTTTCACGAACAGGCGACAGCATCACGACACTAGCTCCTGACAGGCGTTAGTATCGATTCAATCGTCCGATTGTATTCATGCAGTCGCGCTTAATAATCCACAAAAATTATGATAATTTGCACAAAACTTAAAGCTAGAAAACGGCAAGACTGTGTAATGACCTATAATGTCTCAATTTTGAAATGACTTGCCACTGACAATAATTATTGGTTAGGAATTCAGTCTGATAACCACATTTTGCATTACAATTTGGTATGGATGCGCACTCGTTCTCACTCGTCAGCGAGGCGCATCGGCTAGGCGCATGTGGAAGCGAGCGCGCGAAACACGTGGGTATCAAATTGACCCTCAGCCCAGCTCAGCTAGATTAGACTCAAGTTAACGGGAGTAGTTGGGTATTTATTTTTTATTATGTACCCAAGTGGGGCGTGAGTTGTTAAACAAGAATTAACTCAATGTCAGTTTTGTGATTAAAGTACAAATCATGTGAAAATTAACTAAGTATTTATTTGTTTTTTTATTATGTACATTTATTTTCTAAAGTAACAAGATGATGATTAACATTAACTAAATTTTAATTTATTAAAACTAGGTTAAATTTAAAGAAGGCCCTCGTGGCATTGTACCGAGGATGCTGGCGGCATTTCCTCGCTGAATTGCATGCTGATGCGCTGCGCGAGAAGGCTGCCAGCTCTTCGGTCACCAGTTTCACATTTAAATAACGTGTTTAATCATTTATAAATTGAAAAGAAAAAGTTATCTTTTAAACCAACTGAATACCTAATTACCGTCACAAAACTGACACGGAGTTAATTTTTGTTTCACAAATCACGCTAATTGGGTACACACATTTTTGAAAATGCCCAGTTATACGCAAGATAATCATTTTCAAAACGCTAAGCTGCTTTCCACTTAAATTTTGCTACTTCTAAACCACCAGAGGTATTTTCATGGTTCTTTCGAAAAAAATAGGTAATTTACAATCGTATATCTAAAATCTCAAAGTTTCAAATCCCGAAGTAATCATTCGTTTTGATACACGACTTTCTATTCAAATTTCCCGAGTTGGTCCGTGCGCGGACGAACAGCGCAGCATATCGAGCTAACGTTAGCGACGGAACGAGACAAAATTCTGTAGCGCTAGTCCGAGTTTAAAGTGAGTCGAGATACGCTACGTGAGTATCGACTAAGTTAAAGATTTGTATGAAAACTCTATACACCGCCCCTCGCGGTCACTTACAGAACTAAAAATCAAATCGGTACCACAAGTCCCATATAAGTTTACTTGCTCGCAACAGTTAAGTCGATCGTTCGTATAGTTTAATAGATTTTTCAATATTCAGCCTTATATCACAAGCATTTATCGTTTTAATTTAAATGCTAGCGTTTGTCGGTTATGACATTACAGAATACGCGCATTGCCAAAGTCGAAAAATTCCCCAACGCCAAAGTTTAAAGACTTTAAAGGAATCTATACCTTAAGTTTAAGGACATTAAGTATAATTTTAACAGTGTGCGATGAACCTCCACTCAGTCGGTCGACCCAATATGGCGGAACGTGTGCCAATTATTTGCATTTTTAAATACAAAATACGCGACAATCCGAATTTTGCGGATATAAGTTGTCGATTCAAAACCCTTATTTTTATAAGTTCTTTAATTTGAGATAGGTATCGATCGGATCTACGGTAAATCTTGACGGAATTATACGTTATCACGCACCATTTTGCAAGTGAAATAGTAAACTACAAATGCTACGGTATTTTTCGATTCGAAATGTCAAATTTGTGACTCACGCTAGCGTTTGGTAATACGATTCGAAAGTTAAATTACGCATCGAAAACTAGACGCTAGCGAGTAACGTTTTGTAGTTGTTTTCGGAGTATATCGGCACCATGAGTACGACGAATTTGACAGCTCGAACTTGCAAGAATCGAAATCTACGCGAAGCGCGTTAGCTCGATCTCGGGAAACGTTTACTATTGTACGTTTTCGATAGGCTCTCATGGTAAGCGTACTGGGGCAGCTATTACTCTCCTTAAGCCTGAAACCCAAGATATTCGTATTGCGTTCGACGTTATTCCGCTAGTATTTATCGAGACATGATGAAGACGTGCTTTGATGGCTAATAACAATCTGCTAATGTTATTTATGATGGATGGGTGCAAGAAACACATTTGGCACACGCAACGTCGCAGTCCAACATGTCGAGATGATCTATTGCGTGCATCGATCACGTGGTTAAACTCCAATAAGTCATGACCAGCATTACATTTGTATTGGAGTCCCTTATTTTACCGACAAACGTTTCACAAAATGAATTGTTTCGCCGAATTTTCATTACATCGATTTTTTTTTCTCAGAAACGGTTAACTATTTAGGTATAGTTAAAAGATAATTGTATAAAATCCATTAGGTTAGGTTTGTCTTATAAAAATCCTGAAAACTTTACTGTTTCTAAAAAAAGTGTTTATGATGAAATAAAAATTTTCTATGTCTGTAGGTATGGGTACTTTTCAGCCACTTGTCGATATCCTTTCGAGTTGAAAATTGGCATAGGTATTTATGTAAGTGTGCTGATAATTAAAACGCAATGTAATGGCATAAACTCGCTGATCTGGTGATAGGGACAGAAGATGGGCATAACAAATCCTAAACTACACGCAGATAAAACGTCGTTTTTGCCCTCATTACCAGCTCGACGAGTAGTTGATGACTTGCAAAGAAACGTACAGTCGGCAAAAGCTTGTACCAAAAATGCTCATGAAATGAGCTCGGGATCCATTCAAATACCAATCCAAATAATTGGCTTGCACACTACTCGGAAGCAACAGTTTTTGTTTTTTTCTAATTCAAATAATTTATTTGTGAAACACAGGTATACAAAGGTAGGTATGGTGTATCAAAGTGTTTTGCCACAAGGCATACAAAATTCAATCAAATTAAAATTATGACTTCAGTCGATCAAAATAATACATACATTAAAATTAAAATTAAATGTCAAATACCTACAAACTAAATAATATTCATTGTAATAACTCGTAATTTCAAATTGTATACATCAAAAACTAAATATGTCGTAATTAATTGGTAAATAAGTATAAAGCATTCCTATGTCTAAATATTATTATCATGCATGTCAACTAAATACTCTTTTACCGAATAGTATGCTTTTTTGTCAAATAACTATGTACTTCTTTAAGGGTTCCGGTACCTCAAAAGGAAAAAACGGAACCCTTATAGGATCACTCGTTTGTCTGTCTGTCCGTCTGTCTCAGCAGATTTGCTCCGAAACTACTGGACCAGTTGAGTTGAAATTGGTACACATATGTAAATTGGTGACCCAAAGATTGACGCGTAAAGTGAATTAATGAATTCTGAACAAGGGGGCCACTTTTGGGTAGTAAACTGGAAAATGAAAAAAAAAAGTTTCGCAAACTGTATTGTGTGATATTGTAAATGAAAGGGGTTATTGTAAGCATCTCAGATATTTTTTTTTAATAATTTTAGCAAAAATAGATTTAAAGTAATTTAGGAAAAAAGACGAATTTTGACCATTCCCCCCTTAATGGCAAATAGTTCCTTGCCTAAAGATTACAGGAAAACCTATAAGAAGTTTGAGTATTCAAAGTAACGGGAAAATTCTCAATATTTTACGGAACCCTCACCACGCGAGTTGAACTCGCACTTGCCCGGTTTTTTATTTGAATTTAATTACATCGTCTATCTGTCTGAAAACTAGACCTTATTATCAACCATGAGACTGAATAACAATACAATCATACATAACCAAAGCATATGAATGTCATATACTCAATCATCAAGATTAATTGCAATTAGACGCAACCTCGGTTTGCGTTAAACTGCAACCCCCATAAATCGGTGAAATATACAGCTCAGTGCACGTTCGATTACCAAACCTTTTAATTACTTCTGCTAATTCGGGCGCTTTACGATTCACGTGTCTCGTAAAGTAGCCGAATGCATGGCTACACGGTTCTCCTGGCGGTATAATTGGTCGCCTTGGCCTAAAAACTGCGCTCTCCGACCCATTCGCCAATTCTAGATTTAGGTTTCCAGATCAGTGGGTTGTGCTGGCTTCCGATAGAGACGCTGACAGCGATTATTGTTAGGCCCAATTTTGTATAATTTGGAGTTGTTAAGGCGGTATATGCGTAAGAGTTGTACTGTTTTGAAAAAATGATACCTTGCCGAGTTTTTTACGCCGGTTCTTCTCGAGGCAGAGGTTTTCTTTCCGAACCGGTGGTAGCTTATCGACATTCATAGGTGCATGTAATATGCCTAAATTGAAGAATAAATAACTTTGACTTTGACTTTTAGAGAAGCAGGTTAAATCATTAGTTGAGATAAAATAGGCGGATAAAATAAAAATGCGAGTAAGTTGTAGGTATGGTTGTTCACATGCTGAAGGCACGTAAAATACGCAATGCAATGGTAATATCTGAAATATAGCTTTTTGATGAATCAGATCTTACAATAATTTATGAGTCCTCCTCCATAGGTAACATGGGTTGATGTGATATGAATAATTATTTTAAAATACTTAACGTAAAGCTCAATTTGACTTAAAGTATTTCATTGAAATCTGTGTTATATTGGTCGCGTTCTCGTTCTAACATGCACATTAGGCTTGGCGATCTCATCTTTTCAGGACATTTTCAATACCGGTATTTACAACTACAGATGTAACCAGAAAGAAAAACGGTCAACAAGACCATCCAGATACTGACGCTGCATAATTTGCTTATTGAGTTAAATTTTGAATGATTAAATTCTTAATGTTTTAGATATTTCCCTACTACATAATTAGGTGTAACAATTGATATTTATAAACTATGACATGTAAAAGCTATGAAGTAATTGAATTGAATTTTTAATTTTAATTTCGACGTTTGATTTGCAAAATGGCATCAAACTGAAACCAGTGGCAGTTTAGCGACCAGTTTAGTCATGGTACCTTTTTAGTTGAATTCGATTATACCTTTATCTTTAATAAATGAAGACTAATTACCTCATCGAATAACATCATTTTCGAAAACCCTTATGACGGCACTATTGTTGGTCATGTCATTCATTTCTATTTTATGCATAGTATAGTACATACGATGAAACAGTTATCGACGCAGATCTGTAATACAACTTTTTGTTAATATTGTTGTATTTGTTAGAAACTGCATGTAAACTATTTGTATACTGGCTGTATAAAAGCTGAAAGATGTTGTTGTTGCATTGTCGTAGATGACGGTTACTAGGCTCCAAACAATACAGCTGTACTCACAATACGTATTCACGGATTAAACTCAACTTTTACCCTACTAAAGTGGTTTTCTTGGACAACTAACAAACAGCACAAAACGTACGGTCGAGCTAGAAGAGCAGAGAGATTATATTTACTTGGGCCAGCTAGTCTGTTTTAGCAACAGGCAAGACAAGGCAGTTGAGCGCCGAGTCGAGAACGCCTGGAAGAGCTACTGGTCCATGAAGGAGCTAATGGAGGCAACCTTCCTGTGTCACTGAAGCGGAAACTAGTCGACAGGTGTATTTTGCCTGTCTTAACCTACGATGCACAAACATGGTCGCTCACAGAGAGTCAGAAGTCCACATTGAAGGTTTGCCAACTCGCGATGGATTTTAGGTGTTAAAAGGACAGATCGGTTCGGGTCCGAAACACTACGCTGGGTTCCAAAACACGCATAGCTGACGTGGGTGCAAAAACTCCCAGGCTCAAGTGGGACTGGGCCAGCCACGTCTGTCGGATGCATACAGCAGCAGACAGGTGGGCTAATACAGCTACCAAGTGGGTATAACGGGCGACGCAGACGGGGCCGAGCTAGACGAAGATGAACTGGATGCATTCCTCACAGATTAGACAAAAATACGGAACCCTAAAAGTACATAGTATAGGGACTCATGTAAATCACGGAAAGAGGCCTTTGCACGGCGGTGGGACACTGAATATGCACCGAAAAAAACTTACATTCATTTGTCAAATTAGTTTGTCTAATTTGGATACAGCCCAACTAGCACACTAGCGTTAAAATAACCCTTATATCATTCTTATATCGTTTCCAGCCAAGTGTTAAGGTGTTAAGAATGCCTGTATAAAAGATGTTATAGCATGCTCTAACACCCTTATAACCACGAAAGAGGCCCACGTATTACAGGTGTTAGAAAGCCTGTAGAGCAGTGTTATCTGACACCTAAAGTGTTGACCAACGCTCTACAAACACCGTAGTAACGGTTAAGGTATTAGCTGAGAGTCTTATAACACTCTTGCGCTCACCCAGTTTCAGCTCATAAAATTATGAGACAAATATAGTCTACCGACAAAATGGCGAAGTTAGTTAGTAGGTGGGTCGTTCTTCTTTTCGACCGACAATAGCCTGTCCTTCGTCTTATTACGGCATCTCATTTGAGTAATGATGTTTACGGTTTTATAATGTTCGAATGAACGTCCATATTATTTTATTAATTAGTGATATTTAATATTTCGCTTTCTCTAACTAGCATTTTTTTAAATGTTTTTTTTTCGTAGAATGCCGTGACAGAGTGGTAAACCAAAATGTGGTCCCCACTGAAAGAGTCCACTTTGTCACATGTTTTTTTTTAGAAACCAACCGTAAATAAATATTTATATTGGCCAGAAAGGAAACTTTAATTAGTTCTAATGAAGAAACCTATGCATTTTTTTAAAAATCGCACTTCAAAACCACAATTTTCGATAGTTCAAAAACCAAAAAAACAGAAAAACCTCGGTTCATTGTCGGTAAAAAAGAAGAACGACCCAGGTATTAATATTTGACAGCTATGGAGTCGTACTAATTGAAACTAAATTAAATTGGAAGTGTTTGTGACATTAAGTGAAAACAATCTGCCCTTGTGATTTTACGGTGAGTGTATACCATGTTTCCCATCTCAATTTTAACGCGCCCGGGTTTTATTAAAGATTTCTAATAAAACTTATGAAGAATAAAACAGACATCTAAAGTTTTTGTCATTTTCTATTCTTGTTTCTTGGCCAGTGGCATGTTAAATTAAGTGGCATTCATAGAATGGCAAGAGTAACATAAATAATGAAGTATTTTGATGTCAAATATTGAATAACTTAATCAATTTATTGTTAAAGTTTTGGTAACAAAACAATGGCGAACTTACCTTAAAGCTTTAGGCGTCAGTTAACTCAACTATAACGCTTATTGAGTTACTACACCTTTAGTCAAGAACTGCCTAACACCTCAAGCGTCAGAAAAAGTTTTAATACTTACAAGTGAGTTAACTCTGTTATAAAGTCTCTGCCTGCACCTTAAAGTAGATATATCACCTTAAGCTTTATAAGACACTACGGCAACAACTAAAAAGCAATAAGAGTTAACGAGCGTCAGCAAGCACCCTTATAAAGGTTAAGGTTATAATAATACCCTTAGCTGACACCAAAATGTTAGTTGGGAGCGACATCACTAAGTTCATCAACATCCTGTTATAATCGTTCTGATGAATAGATCGTCAACTAAATGTGCAAAGAGACTAAAAGGCTTGTTTTAAAACGAAATTTTGAATTAGACTTTTTTTGTATCCAATCCCGGGTCCAAGTCCCAATGAGGACAGTTTCGGTATTAATACCAGCTTTGCGAAAGGTCCGGTATTTGGGAGCCCTAGAGCGCACATCACGCGATAAATACTAAACAGAATTCAACTAAAACAAGATAAATACTATTTCGATACACTAGCATTAGAGATTTTGCTTTGAGGAAACGGCAGTTTCTACATGTCGCAAAATTGTGCCATATTTTTTTTACACTAATTTTATTTGATTATACTACTAGGCCCTTCTTCATAGACGTTCCTCATAATAAATTTAGCTAAAATGTTCTTAAATTCGTGAATCACTTTGAAATTTTGTGTTTGTGAGAGAGGGATAAAACACATTTTAGGTAACAACTTTGTTCAGTTTCATGAATAAGGAAGTTAATTTCAAACTGAAAATAAATAAATGGCGGAGTATTGCCTGCTACGGCGTAGCACTCGTAGCGGCGCGACCCTCGGAAAATTAGAGCGAGGGCCGTGTGCTACGTGCTACGAAACTTTTCCCGCTTTATCAATGCCTGCGACTTTTCACTGCTTATTGAGTTGGAAACTTCACGTTAAAAGCAAATTGTGTTAATTGCTAATTAATCATAGCATTGTCCTTGATATTTTACGCGTTGATGAGGTATTTGAGAAGACGAGGCCTCCCATTTTGAAACAAAAATTTATAAAATTTTAATTCAAAAATTGTCTCATTATCTATGCGACGTGCGCGCACACACTATGGCTATAATTGCACTAATGAAAGTTACTGGTTTGTAATTAAAATATGCCGAAATCAATATAAGACTATATGTAAGTTCATAAAAAATTACTTCGCACGCGCCGCCAATAAATAGTGTGTATTATTAGGGTTCCGGACCAAAAAGGTTAAAACGTAACCCTTATGCTGCGACTCCGGACGGAGTCTGTCTGTCTGTCACAAAGTTAAATATCTCAGGAACTACTAATGCTATTAATTTGAAAGTTGGAATAGTTGTAAACAAAGCTAATCCACGTGTATGGAAAATGAAAATTTTTAATATATATTTTTAATTTCTATTAAAAAGGACGGATAAGAGGGGGTACAAAAATTCAAAATCTAGTTAGTAGTACTTAGTAGGGTACCTATCATATGAAAGGACTTGAATTGCACATTGTAAAACGGTTTTTTTTCTACCGTGGTAAAATTTAGATTTATAAAGGAAAATGTTGAAAAAAATACCTTATTAATACCATATTAATAAATATTAACGTAAATATTACCGGAAAAGTAGAACGAGACCTCTATCTAGCGTATTTTTTTTATTCTTCAATAATCATAATCATCAACTTCGTTAATTAAGTTTGCAATTTAATACTTCTGTGTTTAATTTAAATTCGTATGAAAGTATTCTGAGAGTACGAATAAAATAATATAAAATATCGAAATTAATTCATTTGATAAAGAATTATCGCTGAAAAACCAACATACATATCGAGTTCCTTGGTCGCGCAAGTTAGTAACAAAATGCATTAATAAATGGCGCTGTAGGTACTCATGACTTAACTACACTATGCGTTGTTACGATATTTAAAAAATGAATGGGCGGGGCAGAAATTTTGTACGGAACCCTCGGTGCGCGAGTCAGACTCGCACTTGACCGCTTTTTTTATCTGATTTAATTGCTGTGTTGTATTACTTAACTTGGAGATTTTTTAACATGAGCGGGACTCTAAGGGTCCTGTAGGTTTATGAAAAAGGGTATCTGTAAATATGACACCTTAACAACTTCAAATTGTATTAAATTGAGCTTAAACAATAAGTACAATACAAGCTAGGTAACTTCCGATATATGTTAGCTTTTGTGTCATTCGATTTCATTTCACCTGGCTTTTGTTAATTGTTTCTCCACTTGTCTGATACACAATCCATCTAAGCTAGATCAAACTTTACTGTCCCCAAGGCTACTTTGACATGTTTAACCCTTTGATACATACACTATCAAAACTGATACAACTAAAGTGACACAAGTAGTCATCAAATACTCAACACAGAGTCTCAAATGAGACGTGAGTTTATGTAAATAATCCATTCCAGTAGCAGTGATTGAAACAATATGCATCTACGAGATACCAAGATCCTTGTCCATTTTGTCCAATGTGCATTTGATCCAAGAATTTGCATGATTTGATCAAATATATAATAAGTAACAACTACTACGTCAAAGAAATTGGACCAAATATTGGACAAGTGGAACACCACCCTAAGTTAGTGAAAACTCCGATGTCTTCAAGGTCTGAAAACCAACCCTAAAGTGTAGCTTAAAGCACGGCGCTAGGGGCGGGCACCCCGCACGGCGCGGCGACTTCATTCGCGACGCCGCCGCCGTACCCGGCACGCGTGCATGCCCGCCATGACGGTCACCGAGCGAGAGCGCGAGCCCGACAGGCCCGACAGGCCCACCGACGCCGATGTGCTCCTGGGGAGGGTCCTGGCAGGTGAGCGACAAAACCTTCTTCTCACAAAAAAAACATGTGTCAAATGGACATCCTTTATCACCAGCTGTCAGTCTTTTGTTTTTATTACGTCACAATGTAATGTGCTTATCAATATTGATAGTAACCATAAATAACACAGTTATATGCTAATTTAAATGTTGTATGTGTATCGTTGTCATATCATTTACCAGCTGTCAATTTTTCGCGCCATTTTTTTTTTGTTATCAATATCTGCGTACTTAAAGATAGTGCAGATGTTGCAACGTTTTCAACTAATGTTTTAAATAAATCACAATCAGTGTCGTAAATCGTTACTATTATAAAATAGGTATTTTAGATTTTGAAAAAAAAAATAGTTACATATTCGCGTGTTCGCGCCAATTCTCCATAATGTGCATCGATAACGTGCGAACTTGTGGAAACCGAAAGTTTATTTTCATTAGTTACTCGTATTCTTAAGTGAAGAAAAATTGTATCTTTTGGTAGGGATAAGTCCTTTTCACTTTCCTGCGACACGAGGCGCGGGGGCGGGTGTGCACGGGGCGGGCGGGGATCTGGGTCAAGCCGAGTTCGTTGCCCTCGGCCTTCCCGGCTATATTCGACGGCGCTAATCACCGCGCCGAGCGCCGCGCGCCGACCGAGCGCACTGAGGCACACACACATCTCTCTAAACGTAACGTGCATACGTGAAAATGAACATGATTTTGGCGGGAATGCAACGTTAACAGTTGTTGACGTTTGTATTCAGGATTAATAAAATTACTTTTAAGTAAAAATATTTTATTAAGTTCATGATGTGATAACAATCTTTTTTAAATCTTAAATTGGAACAGAGCTACTTGATTAACGACGAACCTATCCTAAAGCTTAATGATGACTCTATACGGCAACAAATGAAATTTGCATTTAGAATTTTAGATCAAACTTAATACCTAATTGAATGATTTAGATGATTAAGTTTGCATAATATAATCTAGTTAGGTTTGCGCGCGCTCGGCAGCGAGCGAGCGAGCGCGCGTTTCGCAAGTAGAGCCCATCGCTGAATGCCATTTTATTTTGGAGGCCGTGCGCGCTCCGAGGGCCCGCGGTCAACGGCCCCGCGCTATCTAGGTCGCTTCGGAATAACCTAGCGCCGATACTCTAATAATAATCCACGCGGAGCCTTGGGACATACAACCGTCCTACTCTCACCCGCGACACCTGCCTACATGCGAGCAATGCTACTCTTTTCGCAACACTTAGCATGTGTAACTAAACGCACGCACACCGCGTTGGGCTTCAACCGTCTCTTTTCCTCTTAACGCAACATTCAGTAGAAGAGAGGGAGCTCTGTGGAAGTTTCTAGATCTAACTACATACTTAGTCACCTTACATACACTTTAACTAATAATAGATGCAAGTTTACATAACAGCTGACTTACATTCTGACTGTTGCTTTGCCATTTGGACCAAAAAGATTTTTGAATCGGTGCCAAAGACTTGCAGTTCAAATCCTTTGTCTAGTACCAAAGAGCTAATCGTTGGTTCCTACCTGTCATAAAATAATGAACAATTTTACGAATCTCTTAACTTTAAGTTTCAGTGGATACGTACATACTAACACGTAGTAAAACTGAAATAGATATAAGTATTTTATTTAAAAAATAGGTAATATAAAAAAAAGTGTTCATATTTTAATCTAGGTAATGTTAAATTTGACGTAGTAAAACGTAGGACTTCGTATAGGTAATTCGTATTGGTATTCTTAGTGAAAGAAACCTGAAAAAATATGAAATTAAATCTTATGTCAATAATAATATTGACATAAGATAGAATGACTGACTAAAAACTTTTCTTACATTACCCAAGCGAAATAACACTAAAAGCGGTAGAGTGATATCGCTAATTCGTTGGCGCCTTTTTTATGCACTAAAACTCTACCTAAGCTGGGACAAGAAATAATGATCCGAATTGATAGCTGGAAAAATGCGCTGACGTAATTTCTACCATACGTTAACTGGAAAATAAAGTAAGAAAGCGCCTCATATCTCATCTCACATCAGCACACATTATTTAGTTGGTTTGGTTTAAAGTGTGACGTTGGCGGCGCGGCGCGCGGGGCGCGGGGCGCGGGGCGCGGGGCGCGAGGCGCGGGCCGCGGTATTGCGATCAAGGCCCCGCGTTCGTTCACCTCCCGCAAATAGGTCATGCTTACCGACCCGGCCCTCCTACATAATAAAATTAAATAACCGTTTTAAAATCACTAAATCCGTCCCTGTGACGTCAAACTATTTTGATAATCGCGTTTATATCTAGCGAAGTTTCTTTTACTTAATAGGTACCTACCTACAGTCCGTGACTCAGTGTATTTGACATAAAACATTATTCAATAATGGAGTAAGAGAAAAATAGTAGGTATTTAGGTAATAATCTAGCAGCAGATTTTGATTTAAATTTCTAATAGGTATGTAACATTCGATCTGAAATTATATGATAAAACTGTATGTACATCATTTTTGTATGATTGAATATCGAAAGTGAATCCCGCGAGGTTAAAGGCTGAACGGTCGGGGTCTTCTTCTATGTTTATCGTCGTCTAGTACCCATAGTACAAGCTTTGCTCAGTTTGGGACTAGGTCGATTTGTGTAATGGCCGCAAAATATTTATATATTAAAAATATTTATATTATTTCATTCTATAATTATTTTTCTCTAATTTTAATTTTTTGATTATGTTATTAATATAATTTTTTTGATTTTGATATCAGAGAACAAACAAAACATTATAAAATATTTGTACGCCAACCGGCAAAACAAAGTGTTTCGCTAGGTATATGCTTTAGTTTTAAGATCTCTACATGTACCTATCTATGTTACACAAATAAATATATTCATTCATTCATTCAAGACATAATTTGGGAATAGATAGCTGCGCCGTTAATAAATATGAAAAATGAAAATGTGTTTTGCAATAGGGTTTATTCATTTAATGTTACATAAAAATCGCTACTCAGCAAAAGTCGGCATTTAAATTCACATTAGAACAAAAGCTATTGAGATAACTAGTGTTAATCTTATCTCTAAGGCAATCATGTAAAAATAAATGCGTAATGCGAATCCCGAGAGGCATTGAGAAGAGAAGAGCAGAGAGCGGCGGCGGAGAGGGGAGCAGAGGCTGGTATTCACAACTCTTACCGACCGCTCGCCTGAGGCGGACTAGTGTAAATCTAGTTTCCGATTACATGTAGTTTACCGAACTCGGGTTCAAGATATACTGGGAGTGAGTGGTGCAGTAAGTCGGAACGGCTTGTGAATCGCATCGCAGTAGCAGGTCGACGGCCGCGACGCCCTGACCTCAATTTGATCCGCTTTAGCGTCATACCGTGGACCTCGCATCCAGGCACTCGGCGGAAAATACCCATTGCAATAACGTTTCGACACAACAACATAATGAAAGATTTAACTGAATATTGCAAGCGCTACAGAAACACACATACATTGCATATCCTAAGTATCTTGGTCGAATTTTAACCGCGGTGTGGGTTATTTGTAAGTGAGCTGAAGGTCTCATATTATTTTCAATTCATCGTCAAATAGACGTAGCAGCAATCATGATCATTTCATTAGGTGTCATACTTATTTAAAAAGCGGCGATTTGAAATAAAAATAATGTAAAAATGTAATTATTACAATTATAATTGCCTAATAATAACCATAATTGTTTACTTCGCGTGACGTGACGTACTTCGACCATTTCGTGCGGTTCTTTGTAGCCCGGTAACCCGGCCCCGCCGATAGAAGCGGTCCACAAATTCGTCTCCATTACCTCATTTTTTCTCGTTAATTTTCGTAGGTAGGAATTTAGCTGGCCCGCATCCTTACTCAACTTATTGTTCCGATTTTAAAACACTAGTATTGTTGTCTGTTTATCAAATGGGGTTAAGCTTAAACGACACCGCTTTATTAATTGGAGGAAGCCGAAAGAAGGAATAAAATTACCTACGAGTACCTACTACAGACGTTACGAGTAGCATGCGTTTCCATATTGCATAAGTTCTCTACGGTCGTTTAGAGTATGTCTAGTAGTGAAAAGAGTAATGTGTACGTAAAAGCTAGTTAATGAATAAGCTGCATTACACACATAAGTGAGAAATAAGAATGTATGCGCCAAGGCAGTGAGAGCGATAACCAACTGCACGTTCATCGCAGCGCTCATATAACCTCGTATCGTCTTCTTTGCTATTGCTGTAAGCAATTAATAAAGTTAATATAACTGAAAACAATAAAATAAAAACATAATCACAGGTGTACACTGACGTTAACGGGCATTACGTGCCATAAGGAAAACGCGTCAATCTTATGCCCATTCTTTCGGTGACGGAAACGATCTGGAGGCCGATTTTTGACTTTCGAATGCTCGAAAATTAAATACAAGTAAATACGATTGTAGTGTCAAAATTGTAGGCAAAGTATGTACTTTCCGCCGATAGAATTGCATACGAGTGGTCAATCCATTCGTTTTACAATTTTGTATCGCTATTTCGAAATAGCATTTCATCGTTTTTGACAGTTTTCGAGTGAAAGAGTCGAGCACTCGAAAGTATAAAATCGCTCCCCTGGGGCCCGATTTATGACTTTCAGTGTCAAAATTGCAGGCACTTACTTAATACGAGTGGTTAATTAATACCACTCGTTTTTCAATTTTTATCTCGCATTTTTAACATAGCATTTCATCATTTTTGACAGTTTTCAGGTAAAAGAGTCGAGCGCTTGAAAGTCAAAAATCGGTCCCCTGCCCTGCTAGCATAACTTGACTCTCGCCTACTCGCGCGCGAGATAGGCTGTCCGTCACTATCTTATTAATGCTGTCAAAAAGTGACAGTCTATCACGCGCGCGAGTAAAGTAGAGAGTCAAGTTATGCTAGCAGGGCTGACCGATTAGAAAATTAAAGCACTCAGCGTGCTTGTTGTTTTTCGTTATAATCAAGCTGCAGTACTTAATATATGTATATAAACACAGATAGGTACTAATCAACAATAACAATCTCACTAGGTGCTTCCAAGAGAGATTATGAAAACTGAATACATCCCAAATAACAACAATAGAAACAAGACAGCAAAAATCCAATTTCACGCACCGGCGCTTACAAAACTGCGCCGTACTCGTACTTTTGACAGCATTGAGACGTAAGGGACTTAACTCGATGATTAAGTGAACAGTGAGTCAGTGAGCTAGTGAGTGACCTAGATGCATGCCCCACGGGAGCGCGGCCTACGTACCTACCTACTCCAAATACCCGGAGTAGGTTAGGGAGCGGGGTCGACGAACTCAGCCCGCCCTTTCCACCCCCGCCGAATTACGGAAATCCAGAAATTTTAACTCGGGTAGGTATGATTTGTCTCTGTTGTTGTTCAGAATTGAATTGTACATAAGTATTGTTAGAATATTTAATTAAATGGCTTCAAGAAAGTGAAATATACCTGTGAATAACAAATTTTTACATGGGCACCTGCGTCAATAAAATCACATTTGAAACAATCAGTCCTCGAAGATAACAAGAACGGATTATTCATATGTAAATAAGTTACATAGTTATTTGCATTGAACAAGATAATTAATTAGATAAAAATAAGTGATTTAATTGATAGGTTTCCTTTCCAATGTTTTACAAAAAAATCTCTACCATGCCGAATGAACCGAGCGGAACAAACAAGAAATATCTCGGCGAGCGTTAGCGCCACCTAGTGCCGAGTAGCTGGCGACGAAGACGTCTGCTAGATGTCGCTAGCTTCCAAACTCTGATGGTATGTTAGTGACGTTATTTAATGGAGTTTGAACAAATGGCAAATTACTATTCTCATTGGCGACTCTTTTTAGGTACTAATAGAAAATATGTTGAAGAAATAACTTTAGATTCAAACATCCTTGTGAAAAATAATAATATCAAAATGTACACTATCAAATTATACTTATTCCTCCATAAATTTCATAAAGTACATAGGTAATAATGATTTACAAATAAAAGTACAGAAACAATCGTTAATAATTACTAATAATACTTATAATTATATTTGAATTATATGAAGTTCTCATTGGAATAAAACTAAACGACTCTACTAAAGAAATAGGTAGGTACATTTCGATACCGTAGTTCACAATCGTACTAATTACGGGGAGAAAAGTGGCGTAATTAGGACGATAGTGCACAAATTATAAAGTTACAATTTCAGTGACAAAAAAAAATGTGATTAGTACGACTGTGAACTAGGATATCGATTTGATGTAAATAAATAAACAATACTGCGAGTACACAAACAGGACCTTAGAATCAAGTTTCGAATAAATCATTCGGTTTTGAATGCTCGTTTTGAATTGGTTAAATAAACTGCTTAATAACCAGAGTAGATACGCAAATGGAATAATAGGTTTATTCCATATTTTTTTTATAAAACTAATTGGAAGTTACGACGTGTTGGAGAACCACGGGTAATTACGATACTGATAGCTGAGGTTTATTTATAGGTTTCATCTTCGATATAATGTGTATTGTTCTAACGTCATTAATTCGAATGAGTAAGTAATTGATGGAACGTCCCAATACTCCCAGAGCGTAATTAATCATAATGAAAATTATTTGAACATTTGTCATAAACTATATACACAACTGCGTTAGTAAATACATCTCCACACGTAGGTTTCAGAGCTGAGTACTAAAAATAGAGGAAGCGGGCTAGCCACCCCGCGGGCGGCGGCGGTGCGGGTGGGGCGAGGGTGGCGTGGCCATGAACTCGCTCGAACCTTTGCCCTACCCCACCCGGACCCCCTATCGCGCACATCAAACTAGATGCTCCGCTATCTCAACTTATATTCTCTTACGTAACCGAGTTTATTTCCTCTTGCGTAATTCGTTTGTTTTCTTTTTTATCTCGAATCCCCTCCTTGATTTTTATGTTCTGTCATTATTTATGTAATCTATAAAATTGCGGGTATAAATAGCTTTTCTTTCATATATCCATTTCCTTGTACAATTTATTATTAGGACCCCGACATAGTTCTTTATCATGAGGAAGTGTAAAAACAAGCATGAAAATGTCCTCTCGTCGCGCAGTGACACTAGCCGAGTGGGAAGTGTTGCGTGGCCCAGGGAAGGGTAAGGGAAACCTAGTGCATAGACTGGGTTGGGGGTGGTTAATTAGAATTATTAATCTGGGTGGTAGGTCCCATTGACGTCATGGGACGCATGCGCGGGGCGCCCACGCGCTCGCCCCGCGTTTCGCGCCAAACCTCCGCTAGTCGCGCGCCGATCTAACCCTGCGCTGCTACTTTGACACGCCAAGTAATGGACGCGGTTTCACGAGGTGAACTTACTGGTGAGTTCAATGCACTTGTTTTTAAGAAAAGAATATCGCGATGTTGATTCGTTAATTTAATACAGTACTTAATAAATTCTGAATTTCAATAATCACGTGAGCTCCAATAATATGCTTTGACTAATTATAATTTAGGTAGGTATCTCAAACTCGCTTTTGCTTTTGGATAACTTTTAGTTTCTTCGTGTAATAAGTTATGTATACGGAACGGAGTCCGGAGGAAATGTATTCAATATTTTAATTTAACACGGTTTCTGCGAATTTTCGATTCAAAGCAAAGTTTTACATTTTTAAACTTTAGGCCGATTTCTTTTAACCTTATTTGTGTAATAGTACTATGGTAGAAAACGGTAAACAATGCTTGTTTTTGACAGAAAAAGCATGGATTAGGGGTTATGCCCTATGTACCGTCGGGGTTTTTCTTACTTCGGGATTTAGCTACTACTTAGGGTACCTACAGCGAGTAATTATGTGAGTACCAATGTTTATTATTAGGACTCCGTCACGTGTACGTTGACGTAATTTCTTAGAAAATCTGACAATGTTTACGTCAGTCCAATACCGCAACTACCTAACTATTACTCTTTCCTTACTTACTACTAACATTGCAGCGAATTAATGCAATAATTGTAAAATCTGTTAGATTTGATTTTTTTATTATACAAAAGTTCCTTAATAATATTGCACCTCCATTATAAGACTAATGCTTAGCGCTGTTTAATGCCAGTCGGCTTCGTCGGCAAGGGCGACGTTGAAGAACTTTTTGGACAGTTGGGGTGTTGTGTCAGTTGTTTAGCCAGTTACTTGTAGGATAAGTTAGACG
This sequence comes from Epinotia nisella, assembly GCA_932294315.1. Classification (NCBI taxonomy): domain Eukaryota; kingdom Metazoa; phylum Arthropoda; class Insecta; order Lepidoptera; family Tortricidae; genus Epinotia; species Epinotia nisella. Next base: position 10,953,111 of record OW028679.1, on the reverse strand, counting down.
CGAGCGTTCACACGCTTGTAGAGCGGAACCTGTTAGCTCACCGCGCGGTCACCGCGCTCCATTGCACTTTATGCATATTTCATCGGTGCATTGATATCCGTTCCACTTTTACGTATGTGTACGTAATTGTGATCGCCTATATAATTATTATACACGTTGGTTGCCATAGTTACTATTGAATGAGATTATGAATATTATGATTTGGTCATATGATAATTATGACAACTAACATGTACCTACCTGTAACACACTTGGTCTTTATGTAGCCCCATTGTATCTATATGTGAAACTATTTCAAATTTTTATACAGGGACTCTTTATTATTTTTACGTGAGTTATAAATTGATCATTAAAATATATGGTTATCCGATAAGCCCCTGTACCTCACTCATTTTCAACTCGAAAAAATATGAACTCATGTATTCATACCAAGTCTTTTCTTATTGCTGAGACTAGTAAGAAATTATAATGGGTAACAAAGACTAACAGCTCGTGTATTTACAACTCCAATCCCTCCATGCGTTCACAGCAATCTCCTTCAGCTCCCTGAAAGGCGTTTGAGGCAAACATTTTTCTAAAGCGAGACTCGTCGGCGGCCTACACAGCTGCAAATAGGAAAATAGGTGTGTGCCTGTGTGTGCGTAGACTGTAGAGTACGTGGCACTATGCACTTGGAGTGCATCGCTCCCGGCGCAGTGTCGTCGCACTGCATATAGGCCAGTGCACGCGAATGCCCGGACCCTCCCCGCCCGTGCCTCACCTCCTTGCCTTCGTGCGATTTTCCTTTTACGTTGCAATCCTCGCTCGCTAATTCACGTAACACCGGGGTGCTCTTCGAGCCTTTCTCCTAGGACGGTCAAAAGTTCGTGAGACTCTATTAGCTTCAACTGTATACTTATTATTTATTACGTGTTTTACTTATTTATATATGTTATATTGAAATGATTTAGTTTAACTTTGTTTCATGACTGGCTTTAGGTAGGTATAGTAAAACTCATTACTATGCGGTTGACTCATATGGGATTCCAAGAAATATTTTTAGTACGTTTAAATACGTCACATCAATCAATACCTTTCTAAGGTAAAATTAATGCCAGGTTTCGATGGTGCGTCACCGTTGCGGTCATGAGTCCAAGATGTGAACTGCTTTTTTATAATTACGTAACTTTGAAAAGACGTGAGTATTTCAAGCAAGTATAAATGCCTTTCTAACTAGAGGTTCTCGGTATTTTTAGACTAGAATAAATAACTGAAGACTTTAAACGCGGAAGCCCCGTCGGCATTGCGAACGCCTGTGCCCAGTGCGGGTTCATAGCTTGTAGACAGTAGAAGAGCGGCGTAAGCACCGGCGGTGGCGGTGGCGGTTCGGCCGTTGCATCGCCGAGAGCGCGGATGTAGTTACAAGTTCCCGCGGTCGTTGCCCGCGCTGCGTGCACGACTCCCCTATATCGGCTAATGCAACTGTGGCGCGGAAACTAATTCCAACCCGACATATGCTGGCTCCTCACAACCGATATGTGTGTCGCGTTTGCCCTCCGATACCGAATAAGGTGAAATGAATTAAGTCACAAGCACGATAATGCATTCACGTGACAATTTCTTCCGAATGATCGAGCCAATTCGATCTATTTATAATTGGAAACGAAGCAAATCTAATTAGAATAATCGAGGTATTAGTTTTTATAAATTCAAATGAATTGTAGTAATCTATGTCTCATTTGAACATGTGTACCGTCCCGGTGTGGCAGTCCAAGCTGCCAGCTTGTGCTGACTACGTGTAAAATACCATTTAATGACTTCTAAAATTCTCGGAACACTCGCCTCTGAAGTAAAATATTATTGAAATATGAAAATGTAATAGACAATTGGAATGCGTGAACGCGGAAACGTTCGGGTGCCGTTATGTAACTGTAGGCGAACAATCCTGCGCCCGCGCCGACAGGGTCGCTGCGACACGTCCTGCATTGATGACTAGTAGGTACATATCTTATGTAATAGATCCACTCCAAGTTACGGACAGCTAGCAACGCAGACGAAGGACTCATCATCATATCAGCCATCAGCCGAAAGACGTCCACTACTGGACTTAGGCGAGGGACTCAAAAGTATTAAAATACTCACCAGATCGTAACGTGCTTGTAGATATTTTTGAGCTCAGCCTTTTATGAAACAAATGCAAAGCCGACTATTGTCGCTTACTTAATAGTTGATTGTTCACTACGGTTTGATTTGACAATCAAGGTACTCGCTAAGCAATCCAAACGCACGTTGTAGGACGATTTGGATGACGTTTGAAACCATGATCCCAACAAGTAATGAAAACAATTCAAAATGACAGTCGAAGCGGGCCGGCTTGTATTCGCTTGTAAAGTTTATCTAAATCTATAACATACCATACTATAAGAACTTTTCTACTCTATCTATTTTTCGTAATCCACCAAAAAATCGTTTAGTGAAGAATATTCCTGCCTAGCATTTTTACGCCTCTTAGGACGTAGAGGAATCTACTATGGTAAAAGAAGGAAACAATTTACTCGATTGACATTTTTATACGAGTTTCGGCTAGCTTACGAGAATTTTGTTTGTTTAGGTTTACCTACTTACCACAATAGGCTTGTGTCCTAAGATTTTTTACGATGCCATTCGGACCAGTTTTTGGAGAGGAACAAATGTTTGTATGGGAGCAACTATAATTAATGAACATAAATACCCAAAAATTTGAGACCAAGATAGACCTCGCTGGCGGTAGCCGAAGCGCTTCATACTAATTGACATGCAAGTATGTCGTCACATCTTTCTATTCGTTGTATGGAAAATCTAGTAAATTGCTGTTTGGATCGCGAAATACTGCGTTTAGGTCCAGAGTTGTCATACAATTTTGTTACTATAAAAACGTAAGGATTCTATTGGTAGCTTTAAATTTACTCTTGGGTACTTAGTAAACAAACAAAAAAACATTTTTTTTTTCAACTTTCAAGATTTTTATGATTTTATTTATATTTTTTTAATTTAAACCTACTTTATTACAATAATTTGATGGTTTACTAGTTACGTTATCTATTTTAACATGAGGAAACTACCCTATTTCCGATAACGGTACGAGCATTACCGGCTAAAATTGCACCCGTTCGGAGTTCACTGTTTACATAAAAGTGTCCGGAAAGTGGCTGAATGGCGAGGGTGGCGAAGGCGGGGGCGGTGAATGACCGCGTACTCGACCGACGCATTGTCGTCGCCTAGCGCCTAGCTCGACACTGTCGCTCCATTCTATACTACTTCAACTTTGGACTGCTTTATCTACACGGTCCTCTACAGAGGTGGATGACCCCTGTTATCCAGCCTCGAAAAAGACTAGATTACACTACAGATATATCTAAACAAAGATCATAAAACTACAGAATTAACTCAAATTATTTAACCTCTAAATCCGGGCCTTAATCCAGTTCTTATCTACTTATATTTAAGTGAACTATTTCTGCAGTAAAAGCTTTATTTCATTGAGATAAGGCTGAGAATGTGTTAAACTCGCGGGTGATGAAGCTCGTTGTTAGTCCATTACCCCACTGACGCAAATGCCGTCCTTGAATCGAATCTACAACACAAACACAATTGTACAAATAAAATATACCTCTGAATAGGTCACTCACCTTTCCTGGCGGATTTCAATAGGTAAGTACTCCACATCGCCAACACGATAAAACAATAAAATCTAGATTATTATTGCACTGTTTTGTTCATTTTTGTTCGTGGAATATTATTTGAAGTCGTTCGAGAGCATAATATTCTAGAGGTACTTATAAATTATATTTTGTTGTTTATACAAAAAGTACCTTCATCTTGAGAAAAAAAATGTCTTATAATTACTCGAATATCTACATATATGCTACCACTTCACACTCAAGTAACGTCGGCGCTCATCTCAGTATGTGTTTTTATTTAAATTAAATTACGTATTTCGTATTTATAGCTCAATCTGACATAATTATTGCAATGGTCTCTTTAGGTTACACATTTAGACATTTATCGAAATCCAGTATCCGCTACTGAATTTTACATGCAACAATTTGTATGCGTTTAGCTGACTCATGTCTGACTGACTGTACCTGAATGCTGGCTTTGTATATAGCTACAAACATAAGGAGCATTATCAGTGACATACATAGCCCGCGATAACAAGGCCCGCGATAAGCCGAACAAAACATCGCGGTACATTGACCCAGAATTATATAAAAATGTCCTCGATTGTGATAATGTGGCAGTGACATTACGTGACCACGTAGCGTAGGTAACAATAATAATCCACGTGTAACAAACGCAACGTTAAATAACAGCTGTTAATCATATTTATTACGAGTATATCGCGTCACACGCTTTATTCATGTTTACACTGTTCACAATATCCCAGGTTTCCAGATCGCCCATTAGCATTGTGTCAGTGCTAATTGAGGTCCATCGATCGTTGACTCGAAGAGGAAACTTCAAAGTCCAAATCTCTCTCGCTTGTTAAGATGTAAATTGTGTCGATGGAAGAGGTAACGTTCTCGAACCTTGTAATGGAGCTGGAAATGCAGTTGGACGTTGGCGGATGTCAACTTTCTCGCGGTTACGTAACGCTCGCGGAGAGATGTACTAGAACGTTCGGTTCGGAGTCATCGACCACGGCTTACGAAACGCACGCTCAGCGCCACTCGAATTGTGCGAGTTAAAAATGCTTTGCAGATGTTAATTTTTGTAGGTTTCCAATTGAATTAATGTACCTATTTTAATTGGGAGAGAAATGGTTGGAGATCGCAAAGAGCACTCATGAGCCAGTTCACATTTTCTTGTGCGCTGTAAATGTAATTTCTGACTTTTAATACGTCACAGCGAATTATCCCTGGGTCGATTACGACCAACAATATTTATTTCTGATCGTACCACTATTTATAAATTGATTTGTCTGTCCCTGTGCTCGGAGCGGCGATTCATTCACGGCCACGTGGCGCTTTGTGCCAGCCCAGTCAACAGAACCTCCCTCTATCGTTTATTATTCGACGGGTTCATACTAAGTATAGGTACATTATCTGCATCACAATGTATTATTATTCACTATATACATTTTCGACATATATCGATGATTTAAATTACAGGTAATAGGTAGTTTTATCTATTTCAGTCATATTTGTATTTTATAGTTTTCCATTATTTTCTATTATCGCATGTGAGGGATTTGTTTTTACGTGTAAAGCTCCATCAGAGATGTATTTTAAGATCTTGCTATCATAAAACACATAACGCCTTTACATTTATTTTATACTTAAATTTTAATAATTTTAACGAACTAGTGTTCAATAAATACTTGAATGATACTTAGCCAAAACAGTTACATATAAAAAGGACAAGTCTTTTTGTTACTATGTACAGTCACGGACTTTAATTGTTGAGCCAATTAGAGCTCACTTTATACTGGACACTTCATATACCTTCATAGAAAACCAAAATTAGTTGACACCTAAATGGCTCAACAATTAAAGTCCTTGACCGTACCTATAGATAGCAAGGAGTTGTTGTTGTTGGTTCCAAGACCAGACACATTTGACTGACACACGTTGTATTATCGATTAGTACTATGTTACGTTATTATTAAATCAGTGGTAAATGTGATAGAAGTGTATCGGCGTGAGGTCGTCGCTCGCGCGGAGGTCATCGACGGCTCGGCTTTCACGACACACGTAACACTATGTAACGTCTAACGTGGCTAATTCTACATTTTATGTTCTTAATTACTTTTATGTGCTGTTGCGTTTGATAAATAACGTAGGTATTTGTTTAATAACAGTAGGAATTGCCCAAACATCTTCGTATTTTGGTTCCTCGTCTGTCTGAATATAATATGCGCATAAATAACATTGGTATCGGTTGTTCAATTACTAGGAGTTGTTATACATACTTTAAAGTTTATAGGAAGTGTGTACATTATACAATTTTAGAAGTAGATATAATGTTACTAAGTATAGTTGCTGCAATTAAGTAAAGTGAAACCACTTGACCTGGCTAAGTTTTTTGAACATAGATTACATAGAACACAGTGTACCTAAACTCGTGTATTTTATTAAAGTCAATTTAATTATTTTATTTTCTACTTTCTGTAGTAACCTTAGAATGTCAAGTTGATCAATATGTATTGTACTGTAATGACAATTCCATTTCATTCATCAAATAGAATACCAGTCAATTTGTTTTCGTTATCCCTGGAAACTAGCAGCAGGAAGTGATCACAACAAAGAGGTCAATGCGAGAACAATGTTACCGTATTCGATAGAACCATTAATTGATCGTATTTGCTTTCTACTTATCTATCTATTTTGTAGGTCAGTAGACATGTCAATATTAGATTACTTGGCTGCCCTTTCTTAACTACCTCTATATTATCTGGTAGTTGAATCGAATGTTGTGTTGTAGTAACGACCTTAATGAGTCTCCTTGATAAACTTGTCAACAGAGGACACATTGTTATTTATAATCATTGGTTCATCAAACATTTACTTGGCTGCATAAACTTGAAAATGAAGTTTTAACTAGGTATAACTCGCTGAAGTGAAACATTATGATTATAAAGATACAAATTATACCCTACACGATAGTAATGATACCGTCGATCTATTCTTTGGCCAAACATTAACCTATCAGAATAGCCCCTTCCACTAAAAATATTAAAGCTTTAATAGGGCAGTAAAGTATCTTATAGTGGCTTATGGCGAATAAATAAGTGATCGAAAGGTCAGTGTATCATGTTTACGGTGGGTTCGCTCGGTTAGAGAAGTGAAGGGGTCGGCGGCGCGTCGACGCATGCCACCGATGCCACGCCAACAATTATACCGAGGCGTTGAACCCGTGTTATTGCGAAACAACGGAAACCCGTCCACCGACACCCTCCGCCCTCCCCTCGCCCCGCAACTCCTCCGCAGCTCACCTGCTGCGAATTTTTAAATCCTAGATTATAGTTTACATGCGCAGAGCGCCGGAGTTGCGTGAGCAGCATATCTAGACTGGTTAAATCATTAGTGCAATGTTGATGACACTTGCAGTTCGTTTAAGCGTTCCGTTGCGATTCAATACATTATGTTTCATTTATGTAAATTTACATATAATATTTTCTAAATTAGCGCAAATTATAGATCGTTCCATCTTTATTGAAACTTGATGAAACCCCATATGTAGAAGACTTATGGTATGATCAAAACAATAACAACCAATGAGAAAGAGTGGGGCTCTTCCTCATAGATTGAACAATTTATGTTAGGGCACAAAACAATATGTAGGATACTAATCTCGTTTCTCACTTAACCAATCTTATGCTGAATATCTACACCTGTATGGGAGATGGGAGGTTTCGAATTTCGCTCTGTGTTACTTCGCTTTCATGGCAATTAATTTCTTAATAGCTCTCACCAGTCATGACTTGCGATTATATAATTCACTTATATGATTTGATTGTGTTCCCCACACTTTCATCTCCGGAAATTTGGTGGCTTCTTTAGTTTAGTTGCATCTAGCATTGAGTCATGGCGTCGTAATGCGCCGTCCCGCCTAGCAGCGACCTATAAAGATGAGTGCGTGGTGATAGTGCTCGTAAAGGCAGGCTCAACGGCCTCCGTGCCTCATTCGCAGGTAGGCTAAGGGGTGAAAGAACTCCCGTGCACTATATAAAACACCATTGAACTCGCTCCGTCCCGCTCGCGCGCTGCACCCTGCTATTCAGCACCGTGCGAATCCTGCCGGCACCATCATTACGCGTTACGCATGCGAATTACGTTATCCGCTGCACATGACAACTGCTACAGTGCAGTCAATGCAATTCAGTAAGCTAAGCATACATCAATGAGGAAAAATAAGTACGAATCAGAAAACAATTTTGTACCCATAATTCTTTAGGTATTAAACATTTACAATTGTAATGAAGTCGATAACGTTGGCATCATAAATTGATACGAAAACACAAATAACTTAAAAATAAAACTAGTTGGTAAGCTAGCTATTATATAAACACATACTTACATCTATAGGTAAACATTAAAATTTCGAACCTGTTAACGCCAAAGAAATTTCAACTGGATTCCGGAGAGAAATGTTTAGAAATTCAATCCGGCGTTACGTAACGCCGGTGAGCCAGCACCCGCCATGTGTCAATAATCAAGTTTAACGAGTGGAAAGTTCAAAGAGGCCATCGACATCGCGGCGGCACTTTAGCGGTGCACTGGACGGAAAATCGCGCCTATTCGCGGATACCCGAGCCTGAGGCACACACTGGCTCAACCAGGAAACAGATCGGGTTACACAGTTTCGCCGCTTAGATCGGTTGTCATCGATGTGCAATTGTGCAAGCAGAGATGCGTCTCGATGTAAACGAGGCTTCACGCGCCATATGGCCAGCGCACCCCATTACTACATTTTTGAAACACAACCCGCAATACCTAATAGGTACATTATCTTTGCCAAAATTTGTTATCGGGCATACCCTGAAACTCATAACCGTCAAGACAATGGCGATAAATCCAAGGATAAATGATAAGATGTCATTGAACTTGATAAAGAGAAATTTAATTAGGTGCTTACGTGCACCCGAATCGCTTTGTTCCGAAAACTTTCCACTGTTGTGATACGGATTCCACCTAATTTGAATTCGGGTCAACAAAATACCCACGGATCGTATAAATTCACTCTACATAATATTGTTGGTTAGCCAGTTCAAGTCACGCACGTGGCGAATTTATCTGAATACTTTTACCTTGTTACCTACTGCATAGACTTGTTTGGCTTTTCGGGTGGTGTGGTACGGCGCGGTCGGTGGAGCGTGCAGTGTAGCCCCGTGACCGCGGACCAATTCCCCAAATGGCGGCGCTCGCCTTGCCCACAAACCTCGAGAGCTTGTTATGTGGCCTGCTCCAGTCACCATCTGTAGCTCGTAGCCCGTAGCTCACGTAGGCGCGTAGCACGCCGTAGCCTCCTGCAAATTACATGCGAATGCGATCCTATGTTTTAGGACGCAGAGTTCTTTTTTGCAATCCTTAAAGGATTTGCATACGTTTGCTAAATTATAGGAATTATTTCTGTGCGTCAGTTTGAGGTTATTATGGCTTTGCTTATGTTTCTTATATTATGTACATGTTAGCACATTTATTACCATTTAATGTGGCCTCGACTTTATATTATAACCTGATACTATTGTTTGGACCATGTTTTACACATGACGACCGATTTGCATGTGGTATCGAACTTCCGATAGCCTAGCCCCTCTGTTTTCAAGGCGCCCATTTGTCACGTCGCCGTTGTAGGATGAAAAAACAAAATTTAAAATTGAAATAGTAATGACGTGGCCTTTTTTAGCCCTGACGAAAAATCTTTGTTTGTCTGTGGCATCGTAGCGTACAAATCGATGAACCCATTTGGTTGAGTTTTTTTTTTGTTGTCTTTAAATGGACATTTAAATCAAACCAATATAATCAAACTTATGAGTAACATAAAAAAAACTGATTAGTTCATATTCACCTACACCCCTACATTGCGTCACACAAGTATCTTTTGTGATTTGAATTGGTCATAAAAAGTTGTCTGACTAATTGAGTATGTTTACAATTGAAAAGGCATAGGACAACATCATTGGAATCTCGTTCATTAGAATATTAGTAATACATATTACGCATTATTGGAAAGTACATATACTTAATCACTTTTGCCCAGCATTGGGACTTCTATAGAAGCTGATGATGATACATACGTAGATTTAATTATATGATAATTTCACGGCGTTACATAAATATACGGAATATTATCCAAGCGTCTTATTTTTGTAGATAGGTTAAGTATAACCTCTCTAACTGGTAAAGGTCAGACAAGCCGGGCAAGCTCACGTATATATGTATAATATAGATCGGTATGTAGGCAAGCACCTAGCCGGCTATCTACGCACTTGTTTACCGCGATGTGCGCAGTCCCGCTATTCTGTAACTTGTTTTAACCTCACCTCACCGTTCACCCACAAATATATCTTGACGCCGCGATTCGTAGTGACCAAGCGTAGGTAGAGGTCTAGTTTCGTTAGGCGTGCCGGGTGGCGTGAGGCGCAAGAGCGCGTAAAGAATAACAGCCCAGACCTTGAGATTTGGCGGTCAGTGCCCGCGCGCACACTGCGAACGCCTATGTGAAACAAATTTTATTATTACCGAACTCGAACCACGGCCAGTTTTGTGAATTGACTGATTTTCATCCGGAAATTACTCATCGGGTACAGAAATACAATTTTGTTTTCGGCTGTTCTGTATTGTGTTGGGACGCTGTGGGGTTAGGATGTTGGAAAATAATGTTATTTCCGAAGGTTTTGGTAAATATAAAGACGAAGATTGACCTAAGTAACCTATCTCTGCACACGTCGATATAGTGACATTTATACTTAAAACATACTTCTTGTGATAGAATATTTAAATTTACTTGATTACCCACTAACTACCTATTTATAAAGTTGCGCAATCAAAATATCACTCATAGTTACGTATCTACTTATCACTGATTCAATATACTACAAAATGTACCTACTTACATAAATAAATAATAAATAAATAAATATCGTGGGACAATTCACACCAATTTATCCAGTCCCAAACTAGGCAAAGCCTGTACTATGGGTACTATACAACGGATAAATATACTTATATAGATAAATACATACTTAAATTTAATTAAAAAGATGGTCTCTTCACCTATCGTTTTGAGTGGCGTTATGGATATTAGCTGCTATCCATGTTTGGGCTAACTTTCGAAATCTCTGGATTGTAGTCTTAGATTTTGTAATTTTCACCTTTGGGTCATAGAGGTTCTTTTTTTCTTTACTAAATAGATTATCGATGCTAATATTCCGCGAATATCTTTCCAGACTCTTAATTACCGTATGTGCAGTGCAGGTCATAAATTGTTTTAGACCATGCCAGAACTAGACACATTTATATGCAATCATTTTAGCTTTAACAACTGGCATTATGTAGGATTTCGGAACTTTTAAGGAAAAATGGATGGATTTTTGATTCTTTAAAAAAGAATACTCAGTTGGCTATCTAATTGCGGTTTGAACTACCTAGACCTACTGGGTGCAGTGGAGACTTAGTTTTCGATGGCTACTTTTTTTCGTGAACAAGCCATAGTTGTGTACATTATAAATAGTTGTAGGTAGCTCTGTGTCAACATGAAAAGCCACGACAGTAGGGGCTAGGGCTTATGGTTAAATGGTGGTTTTTCTTGTCATATATCCAGATTCTGAGCCAAATGCTTACAGTTTCAGTTTTCCTTACATCTCAATGCTTTATATCGTTACTACGAGGTCAACTGACAGCCAAGCTAAAGTCCCAATCTAGCTTCATGTACCTTGGCTCCGTTAATATTGAACGCTAGCGACTGCATGTAATTTACACCTATTACAACAAAGAATTTGAACAACAGAAAGGTTAAATAAATTCCTCATGTTTTCATGCCACGGTTCATTTTGGAAGGCGAGCGTTGACTTCTCTTTACGTGTACTGGTAGGAGTCCTTCCTTCAGCGCCGATGTACATACGCTGTAGCGTCTTCGCGTGTGTGGGTTAACTTGGAGTTATATTAACGTGTCTTTCAACGCTAAGGCTGAGGCTACACAGCGTTTCACGATGGAGTGTAAGTTAATTTAGCCCGACTGAGCAAGCGTTGCGTAATATGTGTCATCTACACTTATAAAAATCTTTGAATTAAAAAAACCGGACAAGTGGTTTTATCTCGTGGGTTCCGTACATACTTACAGATGTTATTATAGTTTTCCGATTTTTGCCTGTGCTTGTAGTATAAGACGATATTACTTGCCAAACATAGTTCTAGGCCAACGGAAAGTACCTACCCTATAAATGTTGATTCCCTTGAGAGTGTCGAAATATACGGTTTTTGCGGTATAAACGGCCGTATCTTTTTCTACGTTAACTTACAAGATTGATTTTTTGACAGCGTCAAGAAACTGGTAGACATGAGTATATGGTCTTAATTTCAACTCGATACCTCCACGCGTTCCCAAGATAAAGGGTCTTGATAGACAGACAGACGGACAACAAAGTGATCCTATAAGGGTAACGTTTTTTCCTTTTGAGGTACGGAACCCTAAAAAAGGCGGTCGAAGTAAGCTAATCTATAAAATCATGTACTCAGCCATAAGGACCCTTTTCGTTCCATACAATCATACTCATATTATAAATGCGAAATTAAGTCTCTGTCTGTCTGTAACCTTTCCACGCTTAAACCGCAGAACAGATTGAGATGAAATTTATTTATAGAGATACTTTGAATTTCGGGGAAGGACAAAGTATAGTTTTTATCTCAAAACTCATCACCATAAGGGGCGTGAAAGTTTGTATGGAGCTACAATATAAATGAGTTCCGCGCGGACTAAGTCGCGGGCAAATGCTAGTAATAAATAATGATGGAAGTAATTTCTTGTATAACTAATAATGATTGAAGTAAAACGATGTGCGTGGGATATGAGCTCTCTGTGTATTCTGAATTAAAATTGCGTGTTGATATCCCATATTATCGCATTAGCAAAGGTCACAATTTCACCAATACCTAAACAATGTCGCAACGTGTACGGAAAACACAACAGAAAAGTCAATTGCTGAAATTAATTACGGGAACAGCGTTGATGTAAGTTTTGTGGAGCAAGGTCTCTAGCGCGCAGATATTTGGCGCGGTGTGCCCTGGGCCTAAGAGCGTGATTTCGTGAGACAGTCTTTCATACGCCTGTGTTGGTGATTTGGCAATTTTGGCGGTTTCAAGGACGACCGCGTGAGTTCAGTAGCCACCTTCGACAGTGAACGACACTATTTCGATCGTTGACCTCCACTTCCTGCGCCAACCGAACAAAATATATCATACAACTAAATTTCCATTTAAACGTGCCTGTTAATCGACTTTGACTTAGAAACAATACGATATTAGCATATAAAGCGATTATGTGCAGTGTGAACGGCCTCCATAATTACCTATTTGAATTAAAGTATCAATTTACTTTGCGAAGTAGGCAATAGAAGCGTAAATAGCACATGGGCTCTGTTTCATATATATCGAATGCCAGTTATAAATGTTATAATGAATGTGATTTTGCGAAAGAATTCAGTCATTTCAGTTCAGTCATAGCAAATTAAGGAGCATGATGCATTTTTCGTGATGTCGCGGTCAAGTCACTATATTGGCAATGACACATGTTATGAAAAAAAAAACCCATACACCCTCCAATCGTAGTGTTAGAATTGCGTTCAAAATTTAATTGAATGTACTTTTGTTTCTGGTGAGTGACAGTTTCCTGATTATCAATGCTGGCAACGCGTATAGGGAGTGTCGGTAAAGTACCTAGGTATAGCTGACTCGGTTTTTACTATTGCACGTAGTGTGGTGTTCTCATTGGAGCACAATGCACCAGGCTGCAGCGGAGTCAGTCACCCCGTCCTAACGGGCCTCGCCCTATGCCCGCTCGCTGCCGTCATCGCGCCACCGACGGTTGTCGTGCAATCGCGATTACTAATGCAACTGCAAATCAACCGCGTGCGCATACAAAATGCATTCACTCCGGCTCGGCCGCCGCCACACCCCTGGCGATTTGAGGAAACTGTGAGAAATTGGAATAAGTCTTTACAAAATAGAATGGGTCATTGTAAAATTAACAGCGTTAATGATGTCCGTGCACCCCGCTGGTCTTTTGGGGCAAAAGGGACCACAGAAAGTCATTACAGCCCAATAATTGTTACAGCCATAAACGGACCGCTTAACAACTCCGGTTACAATTTGTTTATTTGTTCCGCCATTATGTGGGCAAATGCAAAAATTGTGCCAACTGGCGTCGTTGAAGAAAGTCGCGACAGAATTTGATATATTGCAGTGACACATTAATCGTTTTACATTTTTTTAGCATCCGTACAAAGGAAGTAATCACACGATTTATTACGAACTATTCATCATTCGTGTAAACTTGAAATTTTGATAATGTAACTATATAATGAGAATACAATATTGTGAAAATATTGCGCGACGTCCCGCTGGTATTTAGTCATTAACAGGCGAGTTTGAAAGCGCGTCCCTCGCACCGCTCGCGATCGTTTAGAGACGGGACAATGCGTCCGACTATCTGGGAATGTCGGTTGCGAACCCATCCAACAAAAGGGATGCTAAAAAATCTCTCTTTGTAAAATTTCAATCCAAACGTTTTTTGTCGTCAAAAAATGGGTTTAGATTAAACAATAATTTTAAGCTTTTTTCGCATCCTCACTGGAGTTGGATATCGCGAAACTTGCACAAAGATACACATTCAACAAAAAGTTGAGACTTACCTGTTCGTGAAATCCGAGATCTAAAGAAAGGGTAGGTCGAATCCCATGACTTTTTTTTATGATTGACCTTCGCGTTACCTGCATTTTTTGCAGAATTTAGGTAAAAACCAAATATCTTCAAAAGAAGAAATCCTCGCAATGAAAGGAAGTCGCTTTAAGGGTTAGAAAAGTTGTATTGATGCTTTGTTAGGGAGCAGATGGTTTTAAATTCGCTAGTTGCTCCCTGATCCTAATATAATGTGGGTCACGACCGACCGGGCACAATTATTCATACCATGAGTTATGGCCCATAACCCACGTCATAACTTAGAGCCACATATAATTTACTTTTAAACAAAGTTTTAACCGACTTCTATTTAGTGTTCCGCCAAGCCAAATGAACATTTCCACATTTCCTTTCCAGTTTACATGGACTGCTTTCCGAGAGTAAATACGTTGATTATGACAGACGAAAACCATATCACTGTATGTGGGCCGATAATATTTGAGGAGTTCGTTCGATTTATCACACTTGACATTTAGGACTTCATTAGTTGCTATTTCAACGAAATCATATCAGAACCAGTAACGTACTTTTACAGTTTTAAGTACGAGTTCCATGAGCCATCTGTGGTCTTCATCATCAGTTCCACCAAATTTGTGATTTCCGAGTGTAAATACACTAGTTATAATAGAAAATGCCGCAATTACTACATGCGTGCCTTCTATATTTGAGGAGTTCCCTCAATTCCTCATGGTTTCCCTTATCCAACTAAAATTTCGATAACAACAAGACCAACCTGGAAGCATATACTTTCAAATTAAAAAAGAATTGTACGAATCGGTTCATAAATGACGGAGTTCTGAACAAACATTCAAAATAAAAAAATTGCAACCGAATTGAGAACCTTTTTTTGAAGTCAGTTAAAAATGGTCACTTGCATTAAAACACTGTTGCCATACCTCTGGGTAACTTTGCGCAGCAAAAACTATGTAAAGCAAGAATAGGACAAAGAGTCCCGTGATGAATATTCTGAGAACTTGTAACTGTGGTCATTGAGACTCATAATTTCCCCAATAAATCTCAGGCTACCTTTTTTCTATTGACAATGACGACACCTTTCTTTTGCGCTTGACCACAATAAGGAACGTTAAGAAACAAAACTGAATCCATCCAGAATTATGCTAACGACAGGAAATTTAATATAAAAACCACTGAAAATTACTCTGCGTTGAAACTACTTAGATCACTCTGTCTGTCTTTCCTGGCCTTCTCCCCATAGGTACTGGGTCGGCCGCCCTATTAAGGTACCGTCGCCTAATAATTTCAAGACCTTGTAAAATAATTACAGTACGATTAATAAAGAAAAGCAATGAATAGGACTGCTAATGATATATTTAACAAATAAAATACTTTAAAAAAAACTTTAATGTTAATGTGGGGCCATCTTAGGTACCCGGTCGCCTAATAAGGCCCGATATAAATTCATTAAAATAATCGTTTAATCAATGTTTAACATAATTTATTGAATCAGGCGTTACTTTGCGGAAATTCATGATATATTACGAGAACAATATTCCTTTGCTATTCCGCTAAAAAACGTGCAGGTCGAAACGAGCAACTACTGCGTTGCTCAGTGGACGTGGCGCAAGCAACATCTCCTGCCTGCATCTCCTGATGATGCCTCGTAGAGAGGCGAAACACGTGTCGAGGTTTTTTCATTATTGGTGGTGGTTTGCTGTAATTATTTGCATGTTTATACGCAATTAGTTACATTTGATCTCCGCTGATCGACCTGCACGTTTTTTAGCGGAATAGCAAAGGAATATTGTTCTCGTAATATATCAATGTTTAACATTACTATCGTCTAGAACTAGTTGTAAAATACACTTTTTAATAAAATTAAGTTAATAAAATATTGAACATATCCAAAAATTATAGCTGTGGTTTCTTAGGAGTATTAGGTATAAATGACAATAACTTTTTTAATTAGAAAAAAAAACCACATGTGTGAGATTCTTACAGTGTCCCTAATAAGGGGATTTTTACTTCAGTTCAATTAATTCTTGTAAAAATACATAAATAAATTTAAAATAACAGCTATTTACCTATAATTGGATGTTAACAGATTAAACAAATAATTTCACTAAAAGTACTGTCAAAATTTGCGTTATTTATTTCAATTTGGGATGATATGAAAAGAATGATGATTATAAAACGTGCAATATTTCAACACTTCACAGAAAACTGTATTTTTTTACAAAATGGCAGTGCGCTTGAATATATATTAAAAAGCACGTTTGTTTGTGACAATAAACGCATGTGCTCACAAAGTGAAGTAGTTTGGAAAACCATAACTGCGAGTTTTTAAATGTGGGGCAGGGCCTTCCTTGCGGTTTTGGGTGGTTTCTGGGTTTATTCCCATCGTCTTCATGTCAGCTGCGATACTTCTAGTCCATGTAGTGGGGCGGCCTCGTCCTCTTTTGTCCTCATCTATGGCCATTTCTTTTCAGGTTACATGATCCTTATCTCTTCGCTTGATGTGGCCGTACCAGCGTAGAAGATTTTCTCTCAGTTTGAGGCTTATGTCAGCCACCTTAAAATATCCTCGGATGTACTAATTTCTCACTTTGTCGAGACTTGTAACTCCTCCAGACCAACGCAGCATATTCATTACTTAGATCACTCTATTGTTTTTATTATATTGGGAGTCCAATTTGCGCATTGCCCACCAGGTATTATGAATGAATAATCGGCCAACTAAGCCTTAGTCTTTATATCCTGGCATTTGTATTGGTGAGAGCCGACGGGCTCTCCAGGCTAGACTGTCCCGTTAGCAGAGTTGAGTGCACGGCGCGACGGTCGCCAACACCGCCGTGACCCGCGTCCCGGTGCCGGGTCCCTTTCTTTGTACAACCAGGGTAATAAATCTACGATAAACCATACCTTGAAATTATCACTTTTGTTTTACGATAATAGTGGCATCATTTTGTTGCTAATAAATAAGGTCTTAAAGATTGAGAAACAATAAATGCCACACTTATTCTGGGGAGTTACGATACTTAAATTTGTTTTTTGGAGCAAGTACAGTGATGTTTACTTTGTACGTTTGTATTATTATTACTACTACTATTGGCCTGTATTTTAATTACGGACATTTAATACACTAAAATGGAATCCACAATTAGGCGAACTAAACTGACAGGTGAAAATATACAAACGTGGCCATAAGTAGTTTGACCAGTGCCGTTGATATCGATATTATTATAGTATTTTATATAATAGTTACACAATAAGGGCTCTTAAAGTTGAGTACCGTATACCGTCGAGTACCGTGTTTAGTAAGGTACGAGAATTTAAGAGCTAATTGTGTAACTATTGTATACAATACTTTTTATACGAGTCAACAGAAATAATTAAACAGACTTGGTATCTAATGAAAAATATCCAAGCCCTGCTGAAACGAAGTGCAAGTCAGAGGTGCGCCGGCTCGTTGATGTCGTTTGTATTGGAATCAACGCGACGTCCTATTGGGCAAATTCATTATAGTTCAGTAAATGCACCACGTGATTGGTCGAATTTATTTTAGTTGTCTAAAGCGTTGCCTTATAATTATTATAGTTGAGTTGGGATTGGGAGCTCCTTAGAAAAAAAGTATGTGGTTTTAGTTTAGTGTACGAATTCTTAATTCAAACATTAAAGTCGACGAGTACAAAAAAGGTTGTAGCTAGAAAACAGTGAAGCATATGTTCAAATTTGTAATATTGGACGGTTTTTAGTGGTTACCAAAGCGTAGACCACCGGCTGGCTGCGGCACGGTCGACGCGTGCGTGGCACATGCGTATTGCGTACGCGGCGCGTGCAGCACCGCCCACCTTAAAAAAGTTAACAAAAGACCCTATGTAAATGACGATCTTTTCACCTATCCACTTTTTACTAATGACAAGGTGCGGTCTGGTGCCACGTTTCTTTTCGACAGCTGGGGAACGAGGAAGTGTATTCATAAATTACCGATTGCCAAAAATCGAAACCACATCATAAAAGGAAGTTTTTGCATCGTTTTGAATTATCGTAATAATACGTGTTCGATTTCTACAGGCTGCTTTTAGTTTTAATATTTACGAAGTAATAAACTTGGCAAATCAGTTTATAATAGTACATTTTACAACTAGTGTGAAAAGAATGTCTTTTTACCACTAGTACCGAGGTATCTTGCCACGAGCTGAAAGCGAGTGGCAAGACTCGGTACGAGTGGTAAAAAGACATTTCACACGTGTTGTAAACGACGTTTTTTAATACAATTGCGAAAAAATAATAAATTAATATATCATTGCGATAAAATATGCTTGCTTCGAAGTTATTTTTGAACGAACCCATACTTTACAAATGACACTGACAGTGACAACATACTATTGGAATCAGCGCCATCGGCCTCGAGTTGAGAAACTAAATTGACACTTGGCAGTTGACACTGACAGTATTCATAAGGATAATTTTTCTAGGCATATGATTGTATCATTCAGCCAAATAAAAGAACGATTTTTAGGAAAGTAAATATTTCATACATAGATACCTAAGACAGAGTAGGCTATAAAATGCAAATTCTTAATATTTTTTCGTCATTTATATATTAATGAATACTTTAAATAAATACTCCTAGTATTCGTAAGCGTTTTTAATTTCATAATTTCCAAGTAAAAAATCTAATATAAAATTACTGCGTTTCGAAAGTATAGTTTGGAACTAAAAAGTAAAAAGCACTAGTTCGAGAAATTGAGCTTCTCGCACTCTACGCAGCCACAAAAAGTACCACTTTTTGAGCAACTGTATTAAAAATGCTTTTTAAATAAAGTCACCGCTTGAACAAATCGTATTATCGCCAAATAATCATAATAATAAATGTTACAATTACAAAATGGGAGTCACTAGAAATAATTGAAATAGATTCGGCATGTAGGTATTTCGTTTTCAATTAAAATCGCAATTTATCGTCCTACGCTGAATATACAAATTCGTATCAGTATAATGAACTGCGACCGACCAACATGTAATATAATCCGCAATAACCGTACGTAATTATAGTCACTGTACTAACTCGTACTGTTTGCAAATGGTAAGCATCCTCGCAGTTATTACTCAGATTACTATGTAAGTTAACTGTAATCCCATTAGATTAGGTATTCAATATTTTCAACATACCTGATTCAAATTATTTTGACAATTATGATTCGGCCACGGGCGTAGCCTGAGAGGGGGTTTGGGGGTGTTAAAATTATTACATTAACCTGAATATTAGTGTCATTTTATGCATGTTTTTGTTGTTTTTATATAATATCTAATTTCACTAAAACTACTGACAAGTTTTGCTTTAATAATTTTCAATTTTAACAGGACAAAGTAAGTTGTATTTTTTTTTTACAAAATTGGAGCGCGTTTCATAATTATGATATGCATGTTTGTTTGTGACCATAAACGCATGTGCTCACGTAATTTGTAGTAGTTTAGAAAACCATAACTGTGAGTTTTCAAAGAGTTCGGAAGCGGCTCGGTGTCGGCACGGCCCGGCCGTGGCTCGGCCGGGCAAAAACGCCGTCGTTTTTCTTAGAAAACTGCCCGAGCCAGGCACGGCCCGTTCTAGTGTGAGTCATCCTTTATTAGGAGTTGGGCCTTCCTTGGAATCCTTGGTGCACCTATCTTATACAAAATAGAATATATGTACCAAATTAATGATAAAAAAGAATGTAACAAAGTGGGAAAGTACGGTGGCGCCACGACATTTGGTAAAAAAAATCAATTGAAAAACCGGTCGGGTCGGATGAAAGTTTGTAATAGGTAGCGCGATCACTTTCTCCACTTGCGCTTGCATTTCAACCGAGTAGGTTCATAGCTCTGCCCTTTGGTTCTTTCTCGTATAACGCGTCTAGTTACACCACGTGTTAACTTATTAAATAAGGGAGTATATGTATTTACTGCAAACTTTACTCACTGAAAAGAGAACAAATAAAGCGTCATGTTAATTCTTTAGTAAATAAATAACTTACTAAATGACCCGATGAATAGACGGTTACTACTGATAAGGCATTTCACGTTTCGCACGAGACCTGGGGTGTAATGCTGCGAGAGATTGAATTGAAGTCAATTTAAGTAATTGACTCCAACGGCCTAAGCGAGTGTTCTATTGCCTTAAAATGTTTTTTGTGACCCACTTGGGTAAATAATTAATTAGTGTGTTGTTGGAAACTAGGCATGCTAATGATCTCACTACCTACCTACTTCTCAACAAACACCGACTGAACCGACTTAGGTCTGTAACTGCCAAATATAATATAAATATAAAATATAAAATATCTTTATTTCAGACCTACATTGATCCATATTTTGTTAGTTACAGAGACTTATGATCTATGTTAGTGACAGTTAACTTACTACTACTACTTATTTACTATATCGGGTTGGGCTTATTTTTCCCTCCCGATAGCCACCTCAGTCCAATATTTGGTAAGTGGACAGTCGAGCCTCTCCGCCAACACACTCAGAAGGCTATTGCCGGTGCCTCTCAGCCTCTGCCTTCTTCAATTTTTTTGCGCTAGAATATTACCTAGGCTGAGATAATGTTAACAAAAAATGGATACCTACTGTTTTCAACGGCAGCCGTTAAATATAGTGAAGGGGACCATTTGGTCGCAAACACGGGGTCAGTAGACTCAACCGGCGAGTGCCGAATTTATCGCGCTTACACGCGCCGCGCGGCCAACGAACGAGCCAAGGCCGAGCCTCCCTTGCGGCCCGCGCGGCTCCGGCGTAGACCTGTTGGCCGCGCAATACAGCCATACACGAACACCTTCCACGTGGATTCATGCTTGATAGTCATGCATGAACGATCATCGGTTTACCTGCCACTAACTCGATTTAACATCCCAAGGTTTTGCATTTATTCATTAATTTTAATTACAATTTTGACTGCCTTTTTCGATTCGCCTCACTCCTTTTAGGGGCAAATATTGAGGTGTCAATCGGGTCTGAATTTAAATATACATACCTACTTCCGATAAACGCTACCCCTTTCGCTTCTGGGTTGTGCTCGTTTTAGCACATAAATAAGTAGGATATATAATGGTTAGATGTGGGCGCGAAGAGCGGGCGGAAGGCTGCGCGACGCGAGGCGGAAGCGGGAGGGCGCGGGGCGCGGGGCGCGGGGGCGGCGGCCGGCGTCAACGCGCGGCCGTGAACTTTCTTTGGGCACGTTTTCAGGAGTAGATTGTGCGCAGTTCGCGGATGAGCCTGCGAGCCCCGCGCCCCGCACCGCGCCCCCGCACCCGCCTTCCCGCGGTTTGTCTTAGGAAACATTTCGAAACTGAAATGTATGACAAACTTTCCAAATATACATATGGTTTCAAGGCATAATTTCTAGATCTTGATATGATATGGTTTAATTTATATGTAGGCAGGTACCTAAATATTACAAATATAAATCGATAAATGGTATAAATCTACTTATTGTCGGCACTCCTCTAATTACCAAAAATAAATATGTAGAGATATAGACCTACCCGATACCCGTCCAAAACTCGGCGCAAATTTTTGGTATAACCTGGTTCCTACTAAGTGGGGTTTCGCTACAATAGATGTATTTTAACGCCATATGTAGTACTTAAATGTACTGTCGTAATTAACACTCTAAGTTATAGTGGTAGGTACCACGCTTTCTATCGAATTCCAAAATTGTTTAAGAAACACGCGCTAAATAAATTATTAAGACGCAGTAGATAAATAAATATCAGTATAAATAATACTAGAATTACAAATTGTGATTACCATCTCATCGCTACCTTGCCATAGCGTTTCTATTATACTAGGCCTGTTTACGAGCGACTAACTAGTATAATGTTATTTCCCTGATGTTTTCTACGAAGGTGAAGGCTTATCAAAATTACGTTGCTTTGAGGTCATAATCCTTGGTATTAAACACGCGTATTTGGTTATATTACAAAAATGTTGACAAGTGGTGAAAAGAAAAGTGATAAACAGAATTGACGCCACTAAAAATCCTTGGCGATGTACAATATTATTTGAGTAAAAACCTGTTGCCAACAATAACTAAAGAAAATAACTTAGGAAACCTAGAAAGTTTTATGAAAAATATTTTTCCTCGCAAATGTCGTATGAAACGCATGAGCTTTGATTATTACATCCTAGGCTCTCTTATCACGCTCACCTGCGGCTCGCGTGAACTATTCCACCTCGGATTTAACGATCAACATAGTTCACGTGTATCACAATGTACTATTGGTTCGAGTTCAAGTGGTCGTCGCATTTCATATTAGTGGATGCTTTAAAATTCGGGACTAGCGGGTATACTTAACGTCAACACTACCTGGACCACCAATCAATCTTTATGCAAGCACCCCATAAATAATGCTAACACTCGGCCACTGCGCAGTTTTCTATTCTGATCACCGACGATATTATAATACAAAATTACAGTTGGTTGGTATATACTTTTCATCACACTTGCTCGTCAATGGCGTTGTTACTTGCGAGCGTACAGAGCAGTTATAGCCGTTTCACCTCCCACGGGCTGTTAAGTTTAGTTTAAAAAAAATATACAAAAAGATTTATTTCCAAAAAACAAAACATACATTTGACTGCGTTCTATCAGAGACCAAACTAGGCTGAGCCTGTATCTTGACGTTCTGCCAATAAAAAAAATAGTTTTAAAATATAGAACCCTCTGATTGGCTTAAGCAAATCTGGTTGCTCCGTGATTGGTTGAAAAAAAATCTAGTTGGCCAAGCCGCCCCGCCCCGCAAGAATACTGATCTGTCATTGGTTGAAATATTGAAGCGCAGCTAGTACTGATCAGGAAGTGCAGTTGTCAATTTTTGATTGGTGCGGCTGTATGAAACTTAGATTTTTAGTAGTTATGTATTTCCTCGCATATGTGATGAAAAACATTGTGTATAACACGGGCGTAAGAATATTGCAAACTCGAGTCATCAAAAGCCCTCCGCCTTCGGTGTCGGGCTTCTGATAGACTCTCGTTAGCATTATTCCACTTACGCCCCTCGTTAAACAAAGTGCTATAATGTTACAACGCGAGTTGAAAATACATATTATATGAAATAATAATCGCATCACATGCGCTGATGGTGTTGTGACAACGCACGCTTTAGCGCTGCTCGAGTAGGAAGCGTTGGAAAATAGGTCCTTCCTCATTCTTGCGCGTTTTGTGTGCAGTCTGCAGTGTAGGTGAGTAGTGCAGCAATGTTACGCTGCGTTAGCGCGCGCACATAATCGGCGGATTATACAACGCGCATCATTCGCGGGACGCGCGCCCGCGCCGCGCTCTGCTCTGATTGCGCCAGGTTGCTGCGCAATAACTTCTCCGATACTCCGTGTATTTGTACCACATTTCTCTCCTGTAATGTATAAGTAATTACTTACACAGACGAAGCTCTGGCATATTTTGCTAATGACCGATTTCAATGCTCTACTTCACATGTTTGCGTTTGGTTTATGTAGTTTCGGTCGACGGACTAGGGTAGAATGATTGTTCCACATTTCCTTAACTTATTATCTCGTTGCGATATTTTTAGAATGCTTTTTGTAAGGAATTCGTATCAAGAGCAGGAAGTTTTCGAGTAAATATCAAGGTGAGGAATCCGAAAGGTACATGGTTACGGTTACCTACCTTTCATGGCTAAATATGATTACGTACAATGATAAATGATAATATATCATGCAAATGCAAATGTTAATCCAGAATGTCATTAATCTAATGATCATGCGATAATTTAATAAATACCCACGCACGTTTATATCATCATAAAATGTAGGTAAGGTCGGAACAATTACAGGGGACAGAGACTTCCTCCTACCACGTCACCTTGGCAGCGCTGGTCTAATTCGAGCGATCCGTCAATGACATTTGACATGTGCCAGTTAACTTCCGAATTTTGACTAGGAAGTGTTCTCGCTAGTTTTATTTTGGCCAGGGCCGTCGTCGTGAGGATGTCGGCTATTTGTGTTCAAGTACAATCACAGCTGTAATTCAGTTCCTGGTGGAACTAAAAATGAAAACACTAACAGTTTTATTGCCCTCAATTTTCTATTGCTACAAACATTGTAGAATATTTTTTGGTTTAGACTATACGTACTTACTACGAAAGAGTATTCATGCATTTAGGTACTTTTGATTTTCCGCTTAAGCAAAGTTGACAGATCTTGCCTGAATGTGTGTTCGTTTGCTTGATCTTATTCACAGAAAAGTAGATTTTCAAAGAAACTATTTAATTTTATATTAGTTGTACAATGTACGAGGATAGGTATACGATGCGTCATGGCAGTTTCCTGGCAAACAATGTGTTCATTAGATTCTATTTAAGTTTAGAATCACGGACGGGGTCAACGTATACCCAGTTTAAATGCTCAAAAATATTTCGCCTAGCTTTGAAGGCCGATTACGTCATTCGTCAATTTAGTTTTGCTATTTTACTAGACGTTTTTGATTGAATAACGTTATTAGCAACTAGGTAACAATCTATACTGTCTTCGTATAGTTGGTAGTAGATACATAGTTGGATTGTGTTAGTATGGTAGTATGGTAGTTACCTAATCAATTAGATCGACCCGATATATTCCTTAACTCTAACAATAAATATTTTAACGGATTGGTGGCCACTTCATAGGAAGAATAAGCCTCTGTCGTTCATAGTCCACCAATCAATTGATAGGGTGCAGATATTATGAACCACCAGATAATTTTCTTGACGTACTCGACGAGAGACCTATGATCAGTACGGGCAATATCAGATTGTAGAAGATGATTATGAACTTTATAGAATACATAGTAATGAATACATTTCTTAGACACTAAGGGTGGGTTGCACCAACTTACTTTTACAGATGGATCAAACGCTTAATATGTCGCTGGCAGTGGCAGCTGTCATTCCATAGACACTTGTCAAACTTTTCCATACATTCAGATTTTAACGAACACCTCTTACAATTGCAGACGATTTGGTGCAACCCACCCTAAGAGACCTAAACTAAACATGGCTACCGAATTATTTAGGCGTCGGACAACAAGCGCTGCCGGGGCCCCGTGCTCGCATCGCTACTACCTAATTGTGCCACACGTACCGACCTTGACCTTGGCACGGGTGGCCGAATCGGCCGACGTCGGCGACGATTGGCGCGTCCGGATCACACGGCCCGTATGTTGCTAATTCACCGCCGTAACAACAGACCGCCTAGGGTTCCTAACTACTAAACTAGTTTAAGGGATAAGCAACACGTTGACTTCTATAGAACTGTAGCAATTCGGCTATGAGACTTGTTGGGAAAACATTCAAACATTACACTGAGAGAAGAGTAAAGAGTAAGAGAGAGTTAAAGAGTATTTGTATTGTATTGTATTGTACACTGAAATATTGGTCGTCGGCAAGAAGAACCAATGAAACAAATATATCGCAGGGGGTTCTGCGACATCAAATTTACTAAGATAATTCTTACGTGTTTTTTTTGTGTCGTAAGCACATGTTTTACTGAACAACTTATGAAACCAGCCGTCAGTCGTAATAGAGACTAATTTAATGAAATAAGCACAGCTGAAGCAGAAGGTCCCTGTAGCAACCTAAATAATCAAGACTCATTCAACATTCGTTGTTTTTTGTCAAGTGCAAGTTTTGCAACGCAAATCGATCACAAGACAACTGCCATGAGAAACCTGAATTTGAAGACTCCTGGAAGTAAGTCGTTGGAGCATCGACGTGGCGGGTGCGGGTGCTGTCGCCGCGCCGGCGCGGGCGCAGGCGGTCTGCGCGGGGTAATTGACTCGCGCTGACCTCGCTCGCTTCGGGAAAACTCGACAGCGCTCGGTACACTTCGTCACTTATTCCATATTAAGAAGACACGGAAACCACAAAAACAAAGGCCTACTATATGACAAAGAAGTTGAGCTATCAGCGCTACGAGTATGTACTACGTATCTTCTGTAAAATTCACTATAAAGCAATATAATGATGTAATGGTAGGTATCAACTTACTCATTCGACAAGTTATATAATGCATAATATTGCATCTTTCATAATGGTGTCATCTGCTGCTTTTGCGATGAATAAGCCTAGACGTTAACTTTACAGAAAAATTAACTTTGCAACTCGTAACTCCTGTCGTTCATCAACGAAACTATGACATATTTACCTATGCCATTTGTCGAATAGTTAGTCTTCACACAGTTATTTAGTTTAAAACTCCTTTATGTCATTCAATGATTCTGAGATTTGGTCCAAAACGATGATTACCGATTACCAACGTTTCGCACAAAATTGGATGTCCGCTGTGAATTAAGCTTGACCGATGCTAATTTTTAGGTAGGCAAGCTTCTCAAATTGTTCTGATTCAGACAAGGCCTTGACTGAGCCACCGCCCGTCCCTGCCAAACTGCCAACGAGGCTCCTCGTGACTTCTAAGAACTTTGCGATATGTTTTCAAATGAATTCGCAGCCGACACGCCTCCAATTACAGCATATTGCGACTAAGTTTAAAAGTTCTGTTTATTGAGAGCGGGCATTGACAAATGCGTTACGAAATAGCGTACAATTCTTGTATACTTAGTGAAATTGAATCGTCAACACGAGATCAAGTTCCTAAGGGAGTTATTTAGTAGG
The DNA here is from genome assembly GCA_932294315.1 of Epinotia nisella. Taxonomy (NCBI): domain Eukaryota; kingdom Metazoa; phylum Arthropoda; class Insecta; order Lepidoptera; family Tortricidae; genus Epinotia; species Epinotia nisella. The sequence continues at coordinate 10,926,092 of OW028679.1, read as the reverse complement.
TGATCACTTCCAAATGCAATTTAATACATCATTACCTATTTTCAATATGGCCCTTGCGGTTGTCAGTCGTAAAAAGGTTCCTTGACAAACTTAGAAAGGAGTTGTTAAACTAATTTATGGTCGGGAATAATGGGCGTAGTAAATAAGTGTTGGGTCCCGTTGCGCACGGGCTGCCCATTGTCCGAATGTCCTTCACTACACGGCACAAGGGCACCCTCATAATTCGCCGTGTTCCCTGTACTTATCAACACAACAACAAGCTTTAACGGGCTTGGTGGGCCTTTATCTAAATATATAATATTTTTTAAAGTTTTTCTTACAGATTCAAACCCACATCGGTTATTTGTTTCTTTTCCTACCTAGTGTCTCAATTTGGGCTCCGAAGCCCTCAGCTAAATACCTATAACTTTGCATAAGGGCCAACTAGGCCAGCGCATCTAACTAAAACTTTGGCAGATGCTAAATTTAATGACTACACGAAAAAACAAAGTCCTTAAGCAATATCTAAAAACTTTATCCGGCCGGAACTGCAAAGGGGAAGCCATAAATTGCTAACAATATGGCATTAAGTCTTTTTTTAATCCATAAAAAATGGCAGCGATCAATCGAGATCATGAGTCCCGTCAGCGAGCGGTCACAATGCACAATACGAACCAACACATGTGGCTACCGACCGACGACACTAGCGTGGACTTCGGGGTTGGATCTACAATGTAAACTCTATTTTGAAAACGATAGAATAAGTTTTCGCTTAACTGTTACGACATCCCATCGCAACCTAGCCTCGAAATTTGATATTCTCACCCCGGCTTTAAATAGTAGGGCCAGCGGAAGGAAGTAAAAAATGGGTTTTCACTCACTTTCTCGTATTTTACTTCGATACGCACACATGTTGCTAATGATTTTGTATTGTCTATAAGTATATCACCAGGGGTTATTAGCTACATCACATTATTGTCTTATGAGTATGACATTAATTATCTAGTGATTTAGCTCTGATAGCTGAAATATCTAAGAAAAGAAAACAAGAGTTCTGATAGCATCGCTAGACATTTAATTTGAAACAACGATAATAGTGTCAAACAGTCTGTTTCCGAATCAATGCGAACCAGTAAAGGGTGTTTTTTTTACATAAAGATGAGGTTGTGTGCACGTGGAAGGATATTTGCGAAGCCATTAAAAATGCTTCCCTTTGTGCAAAAGGGAAAGTATTGAAGCGAAATAATTGAGGCAAAAACTTTATAATGCACCTTTCCGTCAGATGGTTCGATTGTAACCCTTTAAAAAGCGCACGACGTATGTTTATTTTTACCCAAATTACTATTTTTAAAAAACTTTCTTGGCATCTGGTTTGGAAGCTTGCAACTAAAATGTTTTGCTGTTTTACAAGCTTATACTTTTGTTAATGTGTATTCTTGGCAATGATAGGTAGGAGAAGTCCACCAAAATTCAAAACCAGCAATTTTGCACAATGCTCTCGGTCTTCGTTGATGTCTATTTCAAATGCAAGAGCAATAATATATTTATTATTGCTCTTGCATACACGGTATGAGGATACAGTGTATGCTGGTAGGTAATAAAACTAATAAACTAAATAAGACACGGGATGTATAGAGAGGATCTGCAAGAGGAAAGCAAAGTAGGTATTGTAAGGAGGGAACTGGCGCGGAAATGGACTAGGACATCGCAGTGGTTCAGTGTGGCAGGAGCGAGTCACGCGGGCCGTCCGCGCCTGCGCGGCCTTGACCGGCCTGCGCCAAAATTTCCAGTTCGTTCACCTCCGCCCACTCCGCGCCTTATTATCTCGCAACACCGCGCCAAAACCACCTCTCCCTCCCTACGTTAGAGCACACGTTCGCACACCCGAATTATACATAACAACTTACGTACACGGTTGCGTATTGTTGATGGAAACTTGTTTATGGATATGTAATAAGAATATGGATGTGGATCGTGAGGTAACTAAAGCTTTGCATTCATTTCTCGGATACAGACTAATGTTGATTTGTAATATGTCGATAGTGGTAAGTATTGATAATTATTGTCCATTAACACTGATTATCATTCGGTAAATTAAGAATGAATTATGCAACAGGGAAAAGGGGTTGCAACATATGGGAGGTATAAGTGCTGAAAGCAAGCTGACGGGGGTAGACGGCCGCATTTGCAGCGCAGCGAGTTAGACCGCCACGAGGCGACCTACAGCCAGTGCTTGCCATCCGTGAGCTCGATTTCGTGTTCAAGTTCACTCGCGTTCCATCACCAAAAATATTTTGGTAGTATGACGCAACCGGAGCGGCGGTGTCCCACTCCAACACTCGCGCTCGCAGCCGCGGTGCCGCTCGCGCGCGACCTTGGCCGCGGCGCGCCGCAAGGTTCGGGTCTTCGAACTCGCGCGCGAGCTGAGGCGAGGGGCGAGGGGCTCTCGGCCCTCCAATCGCTCGCCGCGCACTTCCATGCGCGCTCACGATTGGTCCACCGGCGACGCGGCAATGACCTCGGAGTTCGAAGCGCGCCGAGCCTCGCTCCTAAGCACATAGGCCAACAGAGTTACGAGTCGATAGAGGCGAGAACCGCTTGAGGCGCGCGCTCCGACGTCGAACAGATTGTATCGCACGGGGCGCCGATCTTTTTGCAGACTTTCACTCTTAAGGGGAGGCTCGCGTGGTTTCGAGCAGGAGCGCGCGCGGGCTTCGCTCAGTTCGTCGATCGAGCTCGAGCGAGGCGCACGCGGCGCGTGCAGTGAAGCGACCTTCATCCCTCGCTCCCGAGCGACTCATGAGGTCTCGTCCTGCGGCTATAGTGCGGGCGCAGGACGTATGTGCGGGGCCCAGAGGCTCTGATGTGCTGAAGCGTGTAGTGCAGTGAGGACAAATAAATGACTTTAGTGATGTCTCCGGACAGCAGCTACGGCCGCTACGATACGCCGCTGCCGGCGGACGGAGGGATGCTCAACCCGGCGCACCGGGAACGGGAGCCCGAACTGCGTATAGGTAGGACTTGACCTCTAAACAACCACTGTTTGTTTACGTTTACTATCAGGAAACGGACTTTCCTGTTGCTATTTTTTTAGTTAATTATAACGTTTGTGCTCAATTTCAGACTGGAATAACTTGCAATGATTTTGGTACTTACTTTAAGTTGTAGATTTTTATTTATTCCTTAGCTTTTGAATAGAATCCTTATTATCTAATGTTTATATTATTATGTTACTTCCTCACATAATATTATTTACGTGATATTCCTTTTCAAAAATAAAAATAAATTTCGCCAATACTTACCTATTTGAAATTAAAATACCAACATAATAAATAACATTCATTAGTACTTAAGATTTAACGAATATTTAATGAACATCACTTACAACTTTGTAGGTATTTATTTATTTATTCGTTCGATTTGTGTAACAATGTCCCCTAATATTTGTTTATTATTTATTCTTATTCGTATGGCAAGTCAAAAGGTTTTTGTGTTTACCCACCAACAAGAAATACTTATAGCAGAAATTATTGGCACTGGTTAGCAGAAAAATTTGCTTCCACACATCTATTCCGAAATTGTGCTCTGTTCTTTCAAATGTTTACGAAGATTATATACATTATTAGTGTTTAGATTAGAGCATGAACAAAATCAGAATCTGTGTAATATAGTATCATATTTTTATTTTTCGGTAGGTGTACTTTGTTAAAATTATAGGCAAACTCTTCCTTATCTACGGCTTACCACAGGCGACCATTTGGTAAACATAGAAACAAATCAAATTCCGGCATTAAAACCACTCACTAGCATAGCTATGGATACAATATCCACGGTAACAGAATAAAAATAACAACAAAAGCCCACGACAGAAATCACAATTTTATGCTAGATTAGTTTCAAACGACTTTCATAAGATTAATGATTGCACTGGAATCATTAGTATGAAAGGGTACAGAGGAAAGTTTTAGCAGAAAGACGGACCGTTGGCAGAACGAATTATTGATGGATGAACTGGCAACACTTCCGCGCGGAAGGGTTCCAAAAACAATTAAAAAGGCATTGTACAAAACATACATTCGTCGAATAATATCGATTGGTTCCCCTGCAAATTGAGGGGTCTGGAGCAATACCCACAGGGAGTCCTTATAGATTTCTATTCGAATCCTAATGATCTTATCGATTGCCTTTATTCTATTTTCTCTCCCATGAAATTTCATATGTTAACAAAAGAGTTAATCGTTGCACATCGAAAGCCCTTCTTGCATCGTCAAATTGTAACGCCGTGAAAACATGATTTTCTTTCTCGACGGTCTCTGGTTGTAGAAAAATGGTCATCGCACGCACAGCTAGTGGACGTCACGAAGAGTCAGCTGCTTTCTCGCTATCACTTTTACTTTTCTCCCGAGGTGAATGCTGCTGTCTTACCTTACTTACCAACCGTCAGTAAAGTACATACACGATATGCAACATTCTTATAAAAATATTATAGGTAATAATACCATAACCGAGTAAAATCACGAATTAGGTTTGCGTTGGGCCGGGCCGTTGGTGACGTAGTTGAGTGGTTTGCTGACATTATACTTTTGATACTAAATCATATTTGATCTGTCAGCAATGTGTACCCCCGTAACCTTGGTTAATACTTCCGGATAGTGCACAAACGTGTGCTACAGTAGTATAGGAATAGAAACGTGCTTTTTGCACAGTTACATGCGAAATGTATTTACAAACAAGTATCGCCATGACACCGATCCGGAACGCGGCCGAAACAGCAACGTCAATGTTATGCACGGTCGGTGCTCGCGTTACGTGGTGGAGACTTTCTCGCGCTTTCCTCGAGTCTAATTGACGTAACCAACTAGCGAGCTCTCACACGCGTGCCTTAGAAAAACGCGCGAGTTGCATCACTCGAAGAGAAATGGCTGCACGCCACCTACGTCTGTTGCAACTGCACCAGTTACGCCTCACGGCGCCGAGCACTTTCCCTGCCCCATTGTGATCCCCTCTGCAGCCGCCCACGAGTACGCACCATTGAAAACGCTGCTCGAGATGAGACCGAAATTATAACTCCGAGGGTAATCAAGCCGTCTGTAGAAAAAAGAAAGTAACTCCATAGAAAGCGACGGTGCGTCGACCTGCGGCGAGTGGTGCACGCCAGAAATAGAAAGTTTCTCCCAAAAGGCTCGCTGCGCTCCCTTAACAAATAAACAAACGGCTGGGAGAGGAAAGTGAGAGTCGTCGAGGGCGCAGCAAACCTGTTCCCGCGTCCTGCCCGCGCCGCTCCGGTGCAACACCAACACCGCAGGATTTTTGTCTATACTGACCTACTAACCAAATCGATTCACTCATTATCTACTGGCAGTCTAATGTACAAACTAAACACTAATGACTCCCCAGTTACTAATCATCTTTTCAATTATTAGAGAGACAATATTAGAGTCTTGCTTTGTTGCACATCCTTGGATGATTGCATTCTATGTCGCATTGTGTGTCAGTATAGCTGCAGTAGAGTCGACTCCGCTCAAGTCACTGGTAGGTCGGCGCTTTCTTATATAACCAAAATAACTATTAAGCGTCACCTCGACAACTCAACGCCGTTGCGTCACTCTTTTCATTAGTGAGACAGATTTGGAGATAATAATAAGTATGGTAAAAGTATACGAGTTAAGAATTTACGTAATGACTAAAATATCTTAACTGCTATAAAATTCAAATATTTTAATTAAATTGAGATAAAGTAGTGAAAACTGCATTGTGCGTGCAGCTAGTAATTATTATGAGACGCGTTTGTTGATATACTCAGAGAATAAGCTAGGATGCTGGTCCATTGTAATTAGAAGCTTAAACACTGAATATGGGTGAAAACTACCGTCATCTATCTTGGCGCCTACAGAATACAGAATTTATTGGTAAAATAAGCATTTTACAAGTCACAATTTAATTACAATATACACTCAATATTTTAAGGTTTTTACCATGCAACATATTAATATTATTACAATTATTTATTCATTTGATTTCTGTTTAATACGGCGCTGGGTCAATGATCCGTCCGTTTATTTATATAGCCTATATGTTAAGTAAATCGTTAGTGTATTATGTTGGCAATAGGTGCAATGCAAAGGCGACAATAATACCATTTTCGCTATTGGCAGTTGTGAATGTAGCGTTGCAAGGCCACCGAGTTATCGGTGCTCACGTGCCTTAGTGTTTATTATACAAACCTTACGACTCAGGATGTTTGGCTTGGCACTAGCCCGGAACACCATTCTACAACACCGATGCACGTAAGGCAAATTTACAGCTGATGTAATTGTTGTTTTTGTTGCAGAGTTCGACGGTACCACCGTGCTGTGCCGCGTCTGCGGTGACAAAGCCAGTGGATTCCATTATGGCGTGCATTCCTGCGAGGGTTGCAAGGTATCTATCATATGCAATTTTTATTACGTATTTACAATCTCATATTTAATACGAACACTTACAAACTACGGTGTTATTGCGATGACACATAAAAACAAGAGCATGGGGGCAAAAACCTGCCGCACTAACGTCATACTCGCGTGTCACCGCAACACGCCATGTTGAAAATGTTCGTATGTGAATATACGTATATTGTATTAATGTGCTCGAACGAGGCTGTCGTTACGTTATCCAACATGCTCTCTAGCTCGAGGAAGATTTAAAACGCTGCACAGCCACACCACTAGCTTCTAGACCTTCGCAATCAATTAAATCATAGGCGAGCACATATTAGCGTGTTGTTGGGGTAATTCTCGGAGCAGGAAGTTTTGAGACAGGTGACTGTTGCACTTCATCCCGCCAACAGCTCCGCAAGGTCGCTCCACACGGAAGACAATCTCTGCGAACAAAGCGACCAGATGACCTTATTTATTTACACAGTAAATCCGATTTACATGGTAGTATTGAATAGATATAAAAAGTTCGTGTGAACTTGTTAGATCGAAAGCGGTTTTTGGGTCGTCAGGTACCTGCCGCCGGTCAGCCGGCCCCTCTTCACTCGATAACTTTTTATTCTCCTTGATAGGTACCTGTCCCGGAACAATCACACGGGAACGAGCTCTCTTATAATGTTATAATTTATTAGTTTGCTTTGTGCAACCAACACAAGACGAGGTCAGCGAAAAGGTTAAACGTCTTTGAATAGAACCACCCCAACCGTAAATATACTTTTGACCCAGTTTGTGTTTGGTGTGACGTCGCCATTGTTTCGTGATCAAAATTATGAAGCGAAGGGGTTAAATGCATCATACCATTATGTTGCACATTAAGTGGAATACAAATTTCGACATTTAGGGTGTAGACACTTGTGTCACGTCCTCTACATCCCGACCGTATCACCCGCAGTGCCCGCATCCTTGTGCACTTGGCCACTTAAGAGTTACGGACAGCTTTTGTCCCTGTTAATTTTAAGTTTTGTCTTCCGGACAAAGTAGAATTGAAAGTAGGCAGACAAGACGTGAGAAACAACCCGTAAATAGGTAGCTACAGGCACGGACACCGTCGTTAACAAAAAATAAAAGACAACACAAGGTCGAGCGTCGAGCGGTAGCCATCTCCAACGTATTGTAATGTCAGTCAACACAAAACCAGAAGCGACAAATAGCCATGCTCACAAGACCAATTGTGAAAACCTGTCGGTCTCACGTTCACGCGTTAAAGGTTAGCGAAAGCAGTAAATTTGTACGTGTCCAGTGAACGTTCAGAGCAATGCAGCTCACTCTAATTACTTCCTAGTGCGAACGAGTTTAACACTAGTTCCTTTAACGGCTATGATATAATGCAAATATGCAATCTGGCTTCCTTTGAATAATAGCATCCGTGCGGCATTTGAATTTAATTTAATGTATAACAATCTCACAGTCGGTAACCGACCCTCGACCCCGACAAAGGTCGCTATGAAAGCGAGGAGCAGACAGCGATAGAAGTAAGTGCAAGTGAACAGAAACTGGTTTGTGCGCTGCGCCCGGGCAGGGCTCCCAGCGGACAATGCGTGTCCTTAGCTGTCTGGCCATCCTGCACAATGCACCAGACGGTTTTCACGGATGAAAGCGGGCCTGCTTCTGGGCCACCCTAACTCGCCACTTGATCGCTCTATTATGCCTTAAATCGCATTTGAAAGAGCATTAAATTTAAACAGATTAGCCTTATTCGAATCTTATTGGAATGACTATTTCGTATTTCATGAAATTTCATATTTTCTACATACAAAAATTGTAGACACAACAAAATACAATAAAATAAAATAATGAAGAAAGTACTTGATAACCATACTACTTTTGATTTTGCAAATAATTATGATTAGTGCGCGGACGTTATCTCTTGCTTACGGCTTAGGTCGCAGCTCGTAACTCGCGCAGAGCGCCAACTAGTGGTGTAAATAAGCAACACGTCGGAATAGTTCGGCTACTCGCCGCAAGATGACGCCCGGGTAGATTGTAGATTGGAGCGCCAGTGCTGCCACGGCGCTATGCGGCTACGATAGCAACCGTTCATTGAATGGCGCGAACGTGAACGTACACGGTGACGGGACGGGCCGTCGATTTTCATTTGTTCGAATCTGCCTACGCAGACTGGTGTCAACGAACCTTTAATTTTGTACATTTATATTATGTATACACGATTCTATAGTAGAATGACTTTGGTAGGTACTAAGTTGAATAAGCTGTTTATGTTTATTATTATAACTACCAAGATTATGTAGAGTAGGTATAGCTATACCTATATAGGATTATTTATCTTGAGCGAGACGTGAAGTTTTACACTAGCGATTCTGTTAACTAACTGGCTGCCTTTAACTCGTAGCTCGTTAAGCCCTTGACTCCAATAGGTACCTGGTACATACATTGAGCTGACTATCTCTTTAAGGTATAGATACTACCTAACTAATTCTTGATTCGGATCTATTATATGAAACATTACAAAAATTAAACTATGTTAATATAAACGATAATTTTAAATAAATAGCTTTTGTTAAAAATATATCTTTAAACACAATCCTTAATTGGCTACTTTCCTAAAAATATATATTTATATATATAACATTAACGGGCTACATCTTGGTATTTTTTTGTTTAATTGACAAAAAAGAAAGTGTCCAATATTTTTTGATAATCTAACTGACGGACTAAATAGAATTATTTTTTTTTACCCAGGAAAGTACCCAATTCTTGCTGACGGTATTTATTACCATCGAATTCATGTTGTTTTAAGTAAAATACTTAAGCACTTCTTGTATGTAGTGGTGACGTAATCGAATACCTAGATATTTAAATTGTCTAACGCAAACATACTAATTTCCATTACCGAATAAATTTATTTAAAATCGGCTGTCTAGATTTGATACGTCAGTTTAGACAATTAGAATTAGAATTTCTATGAAAAGGGCTAAGGTCCTATTTAATTCCTCCTGAAGTAAGAATCCTAGTCTTATTACTATTATCATATAGACGTAAAATATCACTATCCGCCAAAACAAATTTGTAGTAGGTACGATTGCTTGAAGATTGTCGGAAAATCTATATTACTCTTTTTGTCAAGTGAACACTAAATTGTTATTATGTCATTTACAAAACCTGTCATGCAGGCCGCATGCTTGTTTGCAACCGTCGTGGTATGTAAATACACCCATCTTTACACACACGTTCCAAAATCGAACAAATTCTCATAAATTCGTTCGTTGTACAGTAAAATGGCGCTTCGCATTTTACAGTTCCTACGGCTCTGCTTCGGCCTGGCTCGGAGCCTTTGTTCTTCGGCCGACATAATTTCCTCGTGTCGTATAGTGGGTCGCTTATTTTTCGACACCATTCTGCGTGCAGCGGGCGTCGACCTAACGCCGCGAGCGAGACCCGTAAACAACTTCTACGGCCAACGAACGTACGCTACGTGAACGTAACCCACATTATTTTTGAACTGTCAGCTCAAAAGTTCGTTGATCCCCGAGCGGTCATATTTATTGGGAGCATCACACTGCAAGTTGCGTTCATGGTTTCCTGCTCGCGGCGCCGCCGCCGAGCGAACTTGACTCTTCATAATAAACATTTTAGTGCTGCATTCGGTCGTTAACGTAAAATGTAACACTGCGTGGCCTATCTCCGTTTCCTAGTCAGTTTTAGGTATGAGGCAAATGCATCGATAGTAATCGCAATTTTGAATGGTTAGTAACTAGGTACTTGACTTATGAATTTTTTAGTTTAAGGCTTTTAGCCCGTTCTTAATATTAACTTGTTTGTAATTATTAGGTGTGTTATGAATTGGATAGATTACGCGATCGCGCTATAAATAAACGGCTAATAGGTGAACGGGAAGTGAATCACAGCGGTGAGTCAGCGGCCACCGGCGCTATCTGGCTAGCATCTGCACGTAGCGGGCGGGCGGCCGGGTAAGGCCTAAATTTCCTAGGAAATGCCGTATTTATGGGGTTAACGTGCTGTTGTGTATACAATTCTCTTTACTGCCGAATTTACAGTTAGATTACTACAGATTTTTCTAATATTAGATATAATATCACCCGTTGTATAAAGATTATTAAAGATTAAAAGCTGTATATAAATAAATGTATCTTCATAATAGGCATGATGACTAAGATTTTTTCACGATGCCATTCGAACCAGTTTTTGGAGAGAATCAAATGTTTGTATGGGAGCAACTACAATTAAAGAACATAAATACCCAAAAAATTGTGACAAAGATTGACCTCGCTGGCGGCATCCCAAACGCTTTATACTGATCGACTCAAAAGTATCACGTCACAGTTCGATATTTGTACTAATAGTTGTATCGAAATTTAGTATTAGGTACAATAAGAGTTAGGACAATCAACGATTATGCTAAATGTAAAGTATGCCAAAAATGTTCGGGCAAAGGATTTTAGGACAGTCAAAATTAGGTCACACAAAGGGCACCCGCGCGCAAGCACTTCTCCTCCATTCTGTAACTTGTTTTAAGCTCATGCACCCACACAAAAATATATCTTGACGCCGCGATTCGTAGTAACTAAGCAAAGGACGAGGTCTAGTTTCGTTTGGCGTGTCGGGTGGGGTGAGACACATGAACGCGTAAAGAATAACAGCTCTTATCTCGTTGCATCTCGAGTCCGTTGCCCCTGCAGCCTTGCACCGTTACGGCGGGTTCATGTCACACGCCGTCATACTATTACGATTATTTATGAAATTATGAACACTTAATATCGGTTTGGCGAGCCTAAGTGCAGTGCTTAAAACAGACCGTATTGTTTCCCAGGCTATGAGTCAACCTAAACGACGACCCGCTACAAATTATTATTTTACTCGTACGCTTGTAGAATGATAAAGTCGCGAGTACCTAATGTATGACTAAGTCTTTCTTTAAACTCTTGAGTTTCTCTATGTAAACACATTCAAACGGTACAGCTTTGAGATTTTCGAAGCACAGTCTTAAATAGAAAGAGCGCTTTATTAAAACTTTAAGAAATTAGGCACAATAAGCCCAGTTAGCGATAATCCAAGCTTAACTGTGTCAATGTAACGTTAACGACCAAAAAGTGTCGGTCGATCGCTTATCGCTCGGCTAGGCGACTAGCTGTGTCGAAAATTCTCGGTGGCGACCCACATCGCGCGCTCGCTCTGACGAAACCCTGCACGGTACAGCTATGTATTCATTTATATGCCAATTATTCATATGCCTGCACTGACTCACCGAAGAGGGAAAATTACTCTTACGTGTAAAACCCGCCAGGTGAGTCATGTGCGACAATTCATACCCTCCTAACCACCCTCTTGTTCCCGATCGACTCGCCTGCATAATACCACGTAAGCATACGACCACACATATATTACCTACTCACCGCTTTACATTATTCATTACTCGTCAATAAAAATAATGCAATGAATCATCGAGGCCACGCGCTTACTAATAATGACTATATTAATAGGTTATCAATAAAAGTTTTTCCTGAAGCGCGTACGCGAATGCCAACATACTAAACTGACCTTACCCATATTTAGTCGTTGTGGCTACCGCAGCTAATTGGAAAGAGCGCTTTATCAAAACAACCCACATTGTTTACAGTTAATGAAACTAAATAGGGAGTAAATGACAAATAGCATTATTTATTATTTTTCTGGAACTCCAAACGAAGTCACCGTGTTAATTAGTCAGAGGTCGTTGACTCGTCGATAGTGGCTCGATCGTTGGTGGGTAATTAATTATATAACTGGAGGACATTTGTGACGAGGCACTAGTTCGGTATGTCATGGTGGTACGGAAACGGCGATATTTGCATCGGGAGTAGTGTAGGTTCGCAGGAAGGTTTTTTGTTTTCGCGGAAGAAGGTCAACGACCGCGCGGCCGGTCAGTGCCCGCGCTGCGACCAATTATGGGCCACTCGCACAGCGCACAATGGATCGATGGCAGCGCGAAATTGGGCCACCGCCCCGCCGCCCGCGCGGCGCACCCCGGCCGCGCAGCCTCCGCCCGCGACTCGACACGGTGCGACTCTTTGTCCTGCCTCTCTACTTCGACGCGAGCACAAGAGGCTCTACTCTAATTAGTAGCCGACTCTACCTGCGGAGGTGTACACTACAATATATTTTCTTGCATTGAAAATATTTGCCGCGGGCTCTTTATTAACAACGCTATGCTGGGCGACACAAATTACGACAAGGAAAATGATCAATTAGCAAATATGACTTATTTAAAAGAACGGGTTTGCGACGTTTTTTTGCTTATCAATGAAACTTTTTACGATGCGTTGTTTAAATGCTAGCTACCAACGTCTCGTAGTAAAGTAGGGTGTAGTGGGTAATACTATGATAGTGAAATCGTAGCATTCCGATGGCAATTGTAATCAGCACGTTGAGTCTGAGTTGTAGGTACTAGTAGCGATCTAATTGGTTCATTGCAGCCCCTAGCGGGGAGCGCGCGCGCATTGAGGTAGGCCGTGACGTGTCAGTGACGTCAGCGGGCGCGATTCGGTCGTCGACCCTCGCGGCCCGCGCCCTAGATCCAGGGCGAGGGCGGCGCGGGGGGAGCGGAGCGGCGTTGTGCAATCGAGCGGTCGTTGACCCGGGGTAAACGGCCGCGCTCCGCGACGCCACCGGGATGCGCCCGGCCTATATCCGACGCACCGGTGCAGCGGCAGCGGCGCATTCTAGAGCGGCGTGGACCGTTAGGCGCGCGGCGCGCGGGGGCCGGGGGCACTCTCACTTTCTCGGGTGGGTCGGCGGCCGGCAAGTAGGTCGCGGCTCGCTAACTGCGCCGCGCGCCGCAGCGCCCGCACAGTTCGCAGTCGACCGTCGCCCGTGTTAGTGCAGTCACTCTGCGTTATACCAAGACTCGGTCACGCGTACGCGAAGCTAGAGCGTGTGGTTGTGCTTGTGGCTGTGTGTGCCAGTGAATGGTGTGTGGCATGTCTTGCGAGGCCGCAGGCGAGCTGCGTGAGCGGCACTCTGTACTAGTGAGCATGCTGGAGGCTCGGCGCGAGTCCTCCGACTCGGGCTGTTCCAGCGACGGCTCCGACCTCGAGCCCGACTCTAACTGCCGCTGTGATCCCCAGGGTTTCTTCAGGCGGTCCATTCAACAGAAGATCCAGTATCGACCCTGTACGAAAAACCAGCAGTGCTCCATCCTTAGAATCAACAGAAATCGGTGTCAATATTGCCGATTGAAAAAATGCATCGCAGTGGGCATGAGCAGAGATGGTGAGTTATTTTTTTTACTTACACTGATAATATTTTTTGTGTAGCATGAAGAAAATGTCGTTACACCTTTTATTAGTCAATGTTATGAAAATTTATCAGCTGATTGCTTGGTTTTATGAATTTTAATATAAGTTCATAAAATGCTGCATAAAATACATATAATACTATAAAAAAAAACATTAAAATACTTTGTTTTTAATGGTGGGAAAAAGTAAAATCTACCTAAAACGTGCAGAAATATTTTTATTTGTAATTATTTCAAAGTAATAAAAATGCGACATTTTTTTCATACTTCGTTACTAATTTTGCAAATAGTTTTGGTTCATGTTAATTCGAAATGAGTGCGAAAATGATGCAACGTTAGTAATGTGACGAGGCGACGTAGGATACGGCATGCGTGCTGCAACGTGCATACTCAATTAGCACGCACAGGAAAGTCTGCGCGTGCCAAGAGGCCTGCACGGCGCGAGCTTCTGCGAGAATTAAGATCCTATTTCGCGGAGTGGGGTCCGCGGAGGGGGGGTCGGTGCGTGCGGTGGGGGTCGGGTTATGCAAGCGCGGGTGATCGCACGCTATCCGGGTCGACAACCGCGCGCCACATCGCCTCGCCTTGCGACACGGGCCCGTCTCCGTCCGACCGGTGAAAGCGGAGAAAGGCGAATTTCGTAAGCGCGAGAGGGAAATTTATGTTTTCACTTTCGTAATGCAGTTCGTTACCCTCGCGTTTCTCTATACGCACTTAACACGTAATAGCCTGTCAGTAATGTGATGTCAACTTTTGATACACATGGGCATGATACATTAATGAAACAGAAAATCAAGAGTCAATAGGTACACCAATAGACTTTTTCCACCTTCTTCGATTCTATCAAACTAAACTTGCACTTACGTGTTAACCAGGTGCATATTAAAGGACAATAAAAGTATATTTAGTGCAAACAAAATGCCAAAGTTCAATAAGTAATTTTTTTTACAATGAAAATAGTGAAAATGACGCATATTTTCAAATTCTCAAAAAAAAAAAAATTTAATACTTACTCAACGTTTATACTTCCTTAAGTCATTTATAAAAGCAGATAGGAAAAGAGATTAAATCGTGAAGGAAAGATTATTAAAACTACCTACGTGAAAACAGTCGACAGACTCTTTTGCGCTCAATGATTAGTTCTGCTACTCGACAATAGATGGCGCGCGTCGGCGCCACTAGCGCTCGAACTGAAAGCGGTCATTTGTTGAATTAAACGTAGTACTACTGAATGGAATGATAACAAATAATAACTTAACATATAATCGTATTCAATGACTTTTTATTTCCATAGCTTTATTGGTAACATTTAACGTATAGTTTAGGAGTTTCATCATTAATAAGACTAACTTTAGGCCCCAAAATATAATTTCGGGTAGCACAGAGCAAAAAAAATATGACCAATTAAATATGTGGTGGTGGCTTTCAAATATTTTAACGATAAAAAAAATGTGCCAATCATTCCGATGAAAACAAAGTAGCACGGAAGTAATGAAGTATAAATAGTACCTCAACCTTAATTAGCCATTAAAGACAACACGGACGTAGAGCGTAATCTCGGGGAAACCGGAAATTAGTTTTGGAAAATTCTCACGTCGTAATATCGGCAAGGTTCAAGTGGCGGGCGGGGGCGGAGGTGGCGCGGGGGCAGGGGCCTGCGCGGAGTTTATTGACGGCGCCCCCCTCCGGCCCGCGCCCGCGCCCCGCTCAAGTTCAAGGTTGGAGCGGCGCGCGCCGCCGCGCAGTGCGAGGGAGTCCGGCCCGCGCATCGGTCGTCAGCCCTTACTGCTACCGCTATGCCATACGCTCACTCGGCCACGAGATCGCGAACCAACAACAACTCTACACCCGACTATCAACTTTGGATTAACATCGGATTACAGTGCTTGTGAATACAACTCTACTTGTGCTATGTGACATTACCTAGTGAATAAAATAATTTTAATTAGTGATAGACTTGACGTAAAGTTACCTGCTTATAGTTATCTGTGGCTTCGGCTGTGAAATAGTTTAGTGAAAGAAACTGTAATGGTCTTAGACATGGGAGAAGACCTGCCGATCCTGAAGGGAATCCTGAACGGAGTTGTGAAATATCACAATGCTCGTACGTATTTTTTTTACCAAATTCCATCAAAACTCTATTAAATGTTAATAGAAAAACTAAATATTTTCTGAGAAGTTTCAATTTTTTTACAAATTTCGAAAACAAAGATAATGCCTAGCAAGAGCCTCTACGTGCTACGAACTAGTGCTACGACGCGTAGCAGCTGTGTACAATAACTTAATCGCGTGAATATATTGGAGATTTTAAAATTTTCAATAGGTAATGTATATGTACGAAATGTCCATTGATTTTTTGTATACTAAACAATGTTACATACGTTTACTACAAATATGGAACAGTTCATTTGACAGTTTTAATAGGACATATTTAATTCGGTTTCGTAATAACATAGCTTAACTTAAAGTATCTTGAAAATGAATAAATATCAAAATAAACAGTCGTTTCTCGCTTAAATTATATTATAGGTATTAAAGCATTTTTTGTACTCCAGTAAAATGAATGTTCTATCAATTGAGAAAACATGACAAGTACATACATTGACACACAAACACATTTTCTTCATAACATTATGTTGCCCTTATGGGTTTCGACATTAAGAGATAAGCGAAACAGATTGGAGCGTCGTGAACAATAGGTTCGTGCATCTGGTGCGGCCCACTTCACGCAGCGAAAGTTCGGAGAAATGGCGAGAGGGAGCTCTCCGCTTTCGTTTTCAATCGTGAGCCGCGCAAACACTTTCACCGGCGCCCGCGCACGAACGCCGTAAGCGGCGCGCCGCCTGCGGGCTTCATACGGCCTTTACAATCGCGCCTCGCTCCAGCCTAGCGCGAGAAAGTCGTAACACTTTTTAACGTGACCTCGCGGTTTGCGCTTTGTCACTCGTCATCCAAACTAGTTCACTGAATCGTTACATATCCGGTAGGCCCCGCGGATTTTAAAAGGCTCGCCAGACAATAGTCCGGCGGGACGGGCGATGAACTCTACCCTCGCGTCAGCTGCGCGTGCACATGGCTCGGGCCGCGCGCCTCGCGACAGCTGCACCCCGCAGTATGTTTAGCCGCGACCTTGCACAACAATCCCGTTCTTAGCTACGCACTCATTTCATTTTAACGACTTAATTTTATAGGCAGTAAGGAGTCGAGCATATGTTGAACTTTGTTTCGTTTTGTTGCAGCCGTGCGATTCGGTCGCGTGCCGAAGCGGGAGAAGGCGAGGATCCTGGCGGCGATGCAACAGTCATCGTCGTCGCGCGCGCATGAACAAGCCGCAGCCGCGGAGCTGGACGATGCGCCGCGGCTGCTGGCGCGAGTGGTGCGCGCCCACCTCGACACCTGCGAGTTTACCAGAGAACGTGTCGCCGCCATGCGAGCTCGCGCACGCGATTGTCCCACCTATTCACAACCGACTCTGGTAAGCATCTCAGCATTCTTATCATAAATATTTTATACATTTATTTTTAACGTTTTATCTATTTTCTCTCTTGAACTTGTAGAAATAATGTCTAATAATCTTTTTCTCTTTGTCGTAGGCTTGCCCACTAAACCCGGCGCCAGAGTTGCAATCTGAGAAGGAATTCTCTCAGCGATTCGCCCACGTGATCCGTGGCGTGATCGACTTCGCCGGGCTCATCCCGGGCTTCCAGCTGCTCACTCAAGATGACAAGTTCACGCTGCTCAAGAGTGGACTCTTTGATGCGCTATTCGTGCGTCTCATCTGCATGTTCGATGCTCCGCTCAACAGCATTATCTGCCTCAACGGCCAGCTTATGAAGCGGGACTCCATCCAGAGCGGTGCCAACGCTCGGTTCCTTGTTGACTCAACATTCAAGTTCGCTGAGCGCATGAACTCGATGAACCTCACAGACGCCGAGATCGGCCTCTTCTGCGCCATAGTCCTCATCACGCCTGACCGACCGGGTCTACGGAACATTGAACTCGTAGAGCGAATGCACGCGCGCTTGAAGTCGTGTCTGCAGACCGTGATCGCACAGAACAGACCCGACAGGCCTGGCTTCCTACGGGAGTTAATGGACACTCTTCCAGACTTAAGGACGCTCAGCACCCTCCATACAGAGAAACTGGTCGTATTCAGGACAGAGCACAAAGAACTTTTGAGGCAACAAATGTGGGGTGATGAAGAGGGTTGCCCTTGGGCGGATTCCGGTGTAGATGATTCTGCACGCAGCCCATTAGGATCAGTATCCAGCAGCGAATCTGGTGAAGCTTTCGGCGATTGCGGAACTCCCCTGCTGGCCGCCACCCTGGCTGGTCGGCGGCGGCTCGATTCGCGGGGCTCCGTCGACGAGGAAGCACTCCTCGGTGTAGCGCACTTAGCGCACAATGGACTTACGGTTACGCCAGTGCGACCTCCTCCACGTTACCGCAAGCTCGATTCGCCCACGGACTCCGGCATCGAATCTGGCAACGAGAAACATGAGCGCATCGTCGGCCCCGGATCGGGATGCTCCAGCCCGCGCTCATCACTCGAAGAGCACTCTGAAGACAGACGGCCACTCGCCGCCGATGACATGCCCGTGCTAAAGCGTGTTCTTCAGGCGCCGCCCCTATATGACGCCTCCTCTCTAATGGACGAGGCCTACAAGCCCCACAAAAAGTTCCGAGCGATGCGCCGCGACACCGGCGAGGCGGAGGCGCGGCCGATGCGGCCGACGCCGTCCCCGCAGCCCATGCACCCGCACCCGGGCAGTCCCGCGCACCCCGCGCACTCGCCCCGGCCGCTGCGGGCGTCGCTGTCGTCCACGCACTCCGTGCTGGCCAAGAGCCTGATGGAGGGACCGCGCATGACACCCGAGCAGCTGAAGCGCACCGACATCATCCAGCAGTACATGCGGCGGGGCGAGGCGGCGGCCGAGAGCCTGCTGGCCTGCTACCGCGGCGGCTCGCCCGCGCCGGCGCCCGCGCAGCTCGCGCTGCAGGTGGACGTGGGCGACGCGCCGCAGCCGCTCAACCTCTCCAAGAAGTCGCCGTCGCCGCCGCGCGCCTTCATGCCGCCCATGCTCGAGGCGTGAGGCCGGCCCGCGGAGTCTCTTGTCTCCGCCACCCCACCCCGACCTACTTTAAATTAAATCAACTAGTATAATAAACGTTCGCAGATCGTGTTAATATATTATATGTGATAATTCGTTTAGGACGCGTGCGTGCGTGGCCGGCGCCGGACGAGGAGAGTGCAAACAGACTGAAATATAATTTAAGACTATATAAGTATAATTTATATGCAATGCAGCGCCGGTCGCGGTGTGTTTGTGTGTGTATGTATCTATGTGCGTATGAAAGCGTGCTCAGTCATTTGTTTGTTAATATAATGACAGGTTGTCGAATTAAAATAAATCAGAAATTGTAAAAATTATTACTGTATTTCATTCCCACTCCTCAACAACCATACAAAATGAAAGCCTCAATCTCAATTAGAATTGAGAAAAATTCAAATAGAAATTGATTCTCATTTGAGATCGAGATTTTACTGTTAGAAATGGCCGATCAAATCTAACATCTGTAGGCAACAAGGCTCATAAATTCAATAAGTATTACGAGTAAGACAGTTAATGCATTCAGTAGGTACGTGTTAATCTTGTCAAGGGCAAATTGAATAGCCAGTGACGGAAATGCGACACAGCATACATTTCACTAGGCACGTAACTAAACCATTTTCCAAGACGTGAGCCTAATGATTCGCCGCGAATATTTTATACGTCTCGTCTCGGAAAGTTATTTGTTGCGATGACGTCAGTCTCACTACGTAAAACACATCTAAATCGAAACTGAACCCAAAACGTGACGTCTTAATATATAACATAACAAGCAACGTAAGGTGCCTATGTACTATCGCCCAAGGGTACGGGTATACACCTCTAGGGTCATTTTCGAGCGATCGCTATGCATGTGCAGATGATTTTGAACAGAAAGTGTGAACCCGTACCCTTGGGCGATAGCACCTATACTGATAAGGAAACAGGAATATATCAATTATACATCTGTCAGGCCTAATGAGACGTCATTTGTGGTATTTCGAGAATTTATGCAATATCGATTATATCGAGTAGACGCCAGGGGCAAAAAACCTGCGTTACACTTTACACTACCGAACCACACATTGAGACGCATGTCTCTATTGGACACGCACCAAAGCCGTTTATCAGAGTTGTTAATACTAAACAAACGTTTACTAAGTACGAAAATCACTGTTTAGTTTGTGTCGAAAAGAGGCATGGTATAACACTAAATAATATTCGTAATGTGTACATGTAGGAATTTTTATGCTCATCCAGTTAGAATTAGGTTTTATGTATCGTAGGCTGTGTTGTAGGTTGTGTTCCCTGTTTTTATTATTGACAATAGTTTTGTAAGTTATATCTTTTGTACCTACTAACACTTTTATGGGCTCTGCCTGAAAATAAATGATTTAATAATAATTAGAAAATAGACATTCTAATTACTAGTGGCTCTGTGAGTTGTAGATCTCACGAGATTTTTCTTTTGAATTTCGAAAAATTTGATTCGACAAAAAAAATTACGAATAATTAACGAAGCTGCTCACTAAATTTCACGATAATCGGTTTAGAAATACGACCTGTAGTGGAGAACAGCGGGAAAGCGGGACATCTGCACGGCTATCACAGGACGGCCCGCGAGCTTCACATCTCCATCTCTCGGGCCGTCCTGTGATAGTCGTGCTGGATTCTCTGGACCTACAAACGATTTTCGGCCCAAGCTGAAGCATAGAACATCGTTCGCTTCGCTCCCTCGTTCGAAAAGTATAGCAAAAACGTTAAATATCAATTTGCATTAAAGTGGTATATTCTATATTATTTCTATACTTCAGTACTTAGAAGACCGAGGTTTGCAAGATCGTAAAGGATACCTAAAATAACAAAATCTATATCCGGAAGTAAAATACGGTAAAAGAATTACGATGATCGCGTCGTGACAATGGTTCGGAGGTTCGCGGCGAGGGCGGCCGGTCGTTGACTCGGCCCTGGCGCTCCGCTGCCGCAGTTCCGCAAGCGATCTTGACTGATAACTCTATAAGTTACGTTTTAAGCTAATCTAGATACTACTGTGTGCTTAAAATAGGATAATGGCGCTCTATGAAAACGGGACGGTGTAGGTGTACTTCACCTTTCTTTGGGCTTGTCCATATATTACATAATTTCAAAATCAGGGTGAGGTGGGTCTGATCATTGGATGACGGTAGCATGACGCAGTAAGGGGGGGGGGGGGGGGTCTTGTTGAAGCTGATATCAATTACCTACAATGCCAAAAAAAATTGTTTTTTTATAATCAATTATTGATTATTTATCTAGATGTTTTGTTTCCCTTTGTAGTTTAATTGATGTGTATTTTAATTTAATTTAACTTGATTTTATTTTATTATATGAATTGTATACCCAACATGGGTATACAATTCATATACATCTGGAAATAAATGAATTGATTATAATTTTAATTTGTCAAATAAGAGAGATTTTTTTTAAATTAGTTTTAATTGTAAAATTAAGCTCCAGTTGGAAAACTGACTGCGACCTACGTCGATGTATGGGGACAGCAGTTTTCCAAAAGTAAAGTCAAATTTGACCACCAGCAATGTTTCAAAATAATTGAAACTCGATTTCTGTGATGGAATAACCCGAATATGTAGGTATATTACGGAGCCCTTGGTGGGCAAGTTCAACTCGCGCTTGACAGGTGTTTTTTTAAAGAATGTGCTGCATCTAAAGAAAGCTAGCAGCTGCTTGATGCACAATAAAGATACGGGAAGGGGAAAATAAAACAATCATTCCAATATTTACCTACCTTCTTTATTTACCACAATAAGCTCCTACAACGTCTGCCCCAAAGCTTTCAAGACAGCGTAACCTCCCATAATGTTGCATGCGTCCATAAGTTGCGGAGACCGCGAACCGTAGGTACGCTTATCTGCCATACAACAGCGCCATGGTATAAAAAACAATTCAGAAAAAACCGACACAAGTAGCTGCCAACTCCCGAAACATTTAACGATCATTAAAAATAAGGAATGTCTTTAACGTCGCAAAACAAAAGAGGCCACACAAATAAATAGTTTAGATGTAATTTTTTTGGCATTGTTCGCTTCGCCCAGTTTGTACCTAGATACTAATTTTACTGATGCTTCACAGACGTTTACTAGAATGCAATTAAGATATCTTTGCATAAGTGTGACCTGGGAAAAGAAAGTAAACAGACATAGTTTTCCTTATTTATTCATAGTTCTCGAGATTAGCGCAATAAACAAAGTCATAAACTCTCTATAGACAGTGAGAAACAGGTTAGTGATGTGGAATTTCGAAACGCAATAAGATGTAATAAAGTCAATAAACGTTTGACGGGTGTCATTGAAGCGGCTATTGACCGGGCGCCGGGCGCATGGCACTGCAGCGGCGCAGTGCGGCCCTGCACTTGACTCCGGTGCATCGCCCGCGCTTGCGCCCGCCCCCCGCCCACGGCACCCTCTGAACTTTGCGGGCGACCTAATCACAATACCTACCTACTTATATCTGATGAACTCCATCTTGTCGAGCCTGGGAAGATCTACGATGCATTTTGTGCGATATCGAACCGAAACATCGGCAAAATACGAGTAGAACGTTGACTGAACGGAACTGTATCAAAGTAAACTAGGCATATCCTACGATGGAGCCCTTGGAACTGAGTACAACTTTTTCTTAAAAAAGACCGCATCAAAATTTTATGTAAAATGGTTAAAAGCATATTCAGAAAAAAAATCTTAAAGTAAAAGTAAAAAAATCAATATTAAGAGATGTCTCCATTAGGGCATTTCTCCGAGCGTTTCGAACGCTGTGATTTCGGTGGTCGTATTATTGAAGACGATTTTAATAGAAGACGATTTTTTGAGCTTTTGTGGAGAAGGCGCGGGGAGTGCTATCATTGTTTTCTAAATAGACCACAAAAACCTAAGGACATTGTCAATAATGCGACCACCGAAATCACAGCGTTCGAAACGCTCGGAGAAATGCCCATTAGAATCAGAGGCACGAGAAGACAAATCCGACCATTCGAATGCGAAGATGGAGCTGGCATCTTCTGAAGATAGTCTGTCATAGTCGCCAATCATCATCACAACTTTATTACCATGCAGTATCGTTCTTCCTTTCTTTATAACCACAGTACATCTGCCGTCTGTTTTTTTTGGATTGTTTTATCTTAATAAATGTCTTCCCTTATTTTGATAGTCAAAAAATCAAAGTAACGTTATTAATGAAATCATAATCTAGACACGCGGCAGCGTGTCAAGCCAAGTTCAAGCAAAGGAACTGGCTAGCCAAGCGCCGAGTGTAATAATTACACGAACCACTTGGTGCCATTTTTGACCCTTCTATAACTCAAAACCTCTAACGTAAACACATAAAACTACGTGTGTTTTATTATATCCATAAGGACATCTAGAAGCCCAAATTTCATGAAGCTAGCTCAAGCGGTTATAAAGATATGAAGGTCAACAAGTCGTAAATTTTAGTATTGACTGACATATAGTACCTAAACCTAACCTACTTCCAGATGACCTAGAAGGATGAAATTTGAAATCCAGCTCTGTAATTGTGTATAAGAGTAGGAAAAAATCTAAAAATAAAAAAAAGTGAAATAATAAGGGGGGTCCCCATACAAATTTTTTTTTAATTGTAGTGTTGGAACCGTTACAAGCAGATATTTGAAACTATCCCAATATATGTATTTGCTATATAACATAAATATAAAAATAAAGTTAAGTCAAAAAATAAGTGGTGTCCCCATACAAAAAACTTGTAATACGCGCTAATCAACCGGCCAACGGTGTGTCGTCGGCGGCGCGCGGCACCACATAATTATACACAGAACAGAAGTAAATCTACATAAAAGCGCTCCCAAGCAACATGGAAACGCAAGAAAAAACATTAAATCTCAATACCTGCCTAGTTTTCTTTACAAAAAGTAATGATATCCCACCAAAAACATAAATGTAAAAAAGGAGAGCCAAGTTCAATACAAACATTATGCTTGGCTGTGGACTTCGCAGCAAAAAGAATGGAGATCTAAATGAGTGCCAAGTTATGCAAAATCCAAATATGTATTTATAGGTACAAAATAACATTATGAACAAGTATTAAACTCTATTTCTTTGCTTTACTGGATACCTATAACAATTGCTGTTATTTAAAAATGTGAGATCTTAAAGTAGGTTAGATTTGACTTGGCCAGTTTTTATCAGAAATACATATATATATATATACATATGTTGAATAACTTTATAAAATGACTGATGTAATGAAAACTGGTCAAGTCAAATCTAACCTACTTTAAGATCTCACATTTTTAAATAACAGCAATTGTTATAGGTATCCAATAAAGCAAAGAAATAGAGTTTAATACTTGTGCATAATGTTGTTTTGTACCTATAAATACATATTTGGATTTTGCATAACTTGGCACTCATTTAGATCTCCATTCTTTTTGCTGCGAAGCCCACAGCCAAGCATAATTTTTGTATTGAACTTGGCTCTCCTTTTTTACATTTATGTTTTTGGTGGGATAAGTTCTTTACAATCTGACTTATGTTATGATGCCAGAGTTTGTTTTCATTGTTCCCATAATAAACTCATAATCACAAAGTAAAAGTAGACCCGGAAAGCTGAGATACAAATCTTAATACATATATCGGTATGACCGGTTGAACTTTTCAGTGTATACACGCTGAAGTTCAACATTCAGTGCTAGAGATTCCATTAGGGTAACATTATGATTATCACAACAGATTAATATCGAAAGAAACGGAAAATAGGTAACAATGCTTCTTCTGATATTTGAAGCAAAGACATAGGTAAAAACTTAAGAAATATATATAGTTGTGACGCTCTTCAAATCGACATTGCATATTGAACTCAAACAAAACAAACAGGAACCGTCCGCCACTACTTATATATAATCATAATAATCACTTATTTCGTTAGTAACAATGGTCTTAAAACGATGTCAGTAGGTATCTATACATCTATCTATCTATACATATAATAAAGCTGAAGAGGGTCGAAAGTCTGTACATGGAAGATAAACGAAAAAAAATTGGCTGGGGATACTTAGAATTGATAACAGAACACGTTCCAACAGTTTTTAGAATTTTTGTCTGTTTATCTGTTTATCTGTTTATCTGTTTATCTGTTTGTCTGTTTATTTGTCAGAGTATCACGTGAAAACGGCTGAACGGATTTTGATGCAAACTTTACTAATCTGTCGAGAGAATCCCCGGATAGGTTTTAAGCTATAAAAATCTTAAGGGATTAGGGTTCAAAGGGGGTAGAAAATGGGGTTGAACGTTGTATGGGAACTCCTTGAATGTACGAGCTACAGACTTGAAAATTGGTAACCATAAACTTGACTGGAAAGTAAAAACGACCCCATTCAAACTTTTAGCAATGTATAGATAAAACGTGAAAAATATGGGATGAAAATAGGTTCTGTGGCGACTAGAAACTATATAATGTTGCAAGAGCGGGGTTATAACAGTATCATTACCATGGTAACATGTCGTCAATATATTCGAAAATTCATCGTGTTCTTACAACTGATAGTTAGTCCAGTGGCTTGACCCATAGCTTACGGAGTCGGTGTCCCCGAGTTCAAACCCAGCAGCATGCACTTTTTATAGTTTTAATTTTTATGTGTCTGCGTTTTTGAAAATGTATATTTTTCAAAAAACGCAGAGAAGCTTAGTGAATAGAGGATTTTGATGCAACTTTTACTTAATCGGTCGAGAAAATCCATGGCCAGGTCATAGGCTGTAAAAATGATAAAAATTAGTTCAAAGGGGGTAAAAAATGGGGCAAAACTTTGTATGGGAACTCCTCAAATCCATGAGCTTTAGACTTGAAAATTGATAAACATACACTTGACTGGAAAGTAAAAAGAACTCCATTCAAACATTATAAAAAAATATAGATAAAACGTGAAAAACCACAGGATGAAAAAGAGTGCTAGATGGCTAAAGACTATCTATAATAACCAAAAATGTTTGATATCTCAACCGATAGTAGCTGTTAGACATAAGAAACGTAATTATTTTGGAAACTCAGTCGCTGACAACGTTGCTGTTAATATTGAAATCCAGCAACCTTGATCTTCGTCTTCCTATATAATTGCTATGAATTCAGAGGTCATCTAAAAATGTATGATAGGTTGAGTTTAATACTTACGTCGAATTAGCATAGTTCACCAACGTCAAGAGATGTGGGTATAAAATTTGGACACAACGGCATTCCACGGAGAATTAAGTAGGTACCATTTTTTTATGTATAAAACTTCAGCGTTTGTGACATTCAGAAATATTATTATGAATACTCGGGTATAGTGAGCGTCCGCATGAGCTAGCTCTCGGGCCTTCGGCCCTCGGGCTCGCATAGAAGCGATGTATTGGGCCTTTCATTCATACGAAAAGCTCGGCCTTCGGGCTCGCTTGCCTCGCCACTCACCTTCGGGACTTTGGAACTCAGATTTCGCTTTCAAGACACTTGGAGATAGTGTGCGTCAGTCCTCGGGCTCGCATAGGAAGCGCTCTCTAAAACGGTTCTTTGGGCCTATCATTCCAACGAAAAGCTCGGCCTTTGGTCTCGCTTGCCTCGCCGCTCTTCTTCTGACTTCTCTCGCTCGGGACTTTGGTCTCCGGTTTCGCTTGCAAGACACCTGGGTTTAGTTAGTGTTCGTGAAGGCTCGCCCTCGGGCCTTCGGCCCTCGGGCTCGCATAGAGAGCGCTCTCTGAAGGGTTGGTTTGGTTGGGCCTTTCATTCATACGAAAAGCTCGGCCTTCGGGCTCGCTTGCCTCACCCCTCAACTTTGGGACTTAAGGCTCATGTTTCGCTTGCAAGACACCTGTGGATAGTAAGTATCCATGGAGTCTCGCCCTCGGGCCTTCGATGCTCTGGCTCGCATATGGAGAGCTATCTATTAGGGTACGTTGGGCCTTTCATTCCTATGAAAAGCTCAGCCTTCGGCCTCGCTTGCCTCCCCGTTTACCTTCAGGACTTTGGCTCTCAGGGGTATAGAGTATCTTTGGGGTCTCGCCCTCGGTCCATTTGTTTCAATTATGAAATTTTATATTAAAATTCCGGTTTTGGTAATTTTTCTTCTACTTAGGTATTTCATTTGCAATAAAGATTAAGTAAATCAATATAACTAAATATTATTGACGACAAAGTTTATGAGGATTTGAACTGTTACACGCATAATTTATAGAAATGAAATCGTAATAATCTAATTTATCAGTGTAGTAGGTATCGTACGGTGAAACATAAGAATATCATGTCATACGCGTACGAAGTCGCGGGCAGAAGCTAGTTATATTATAATTGACTAGTCGTCAGTTGGATGCCCTATGAAACCTATACCAGTGAAACAGTTAAACTGACTGAAGAGTTTGGGCGATGACAAACGCCCCTGTCTTACTCCGCACTCCAGACGGTTTTAAGTCTTGTATTTTCTATGGGTATTGTTTTATTAAATTAATAATTCATTAATTTTTAATTTCTCGCGCAACGCATTCAGCATTGCAATTCAACGAGGAAATGCCGCCAGCATCCTCGGTACAGGCCTCGAGGGCGTTTTTAGGGTTCCGTAGCCAAAATGGCAAAAACGGAACCCTTATAGTTTCGTCTTGTCCGTCTGTCCGTCTGTCCGTCTGTCCGTCTGTCCGTCTGTCCGTCTGTCCGTCTGTCCGTATGTCACAGGCATTTTACTCGAAAACTATAAGGTGTATTTGAACAAAATTTTGAGGATAGGTGTATTTTGTTAGCCGCTACATAGTTCTGTAATTAAAATGACAAAAAAAAATTTTTTTAGGGGTGCACTCCATACATAAAACAAAAAGTCAAATTTTTTTTTTTCATTGTGACCCCCCGTGTGGCACATCAATCGATAGGCCTTTCAAAATAAATATAAGGTTTCTTTGCATTTTTTTTGATTAAGTGAATAGGGTCGGAGATAATCGCCCCGAAAGTCACTAAAATTCTGTCCCCCCCCCTCTAATTTTTGAACGGTGTATTTTAAAAATATGGAAAAATTCATGGACATAGGGCTTATTAATTTCATTCACCGAAAATTGTTTTGAACAAGATCGGTTCAGAGGTTTTCGAGATATTGCTGAAAAACTGCCTTCCTCAAAGAAAAGGACGTAAGTGCCGTAAAATTTCTGTGACGATACGACCTTTTTAATAGGCACGGAACCCTTCGTTTTGCGTGGTCCGACACGCACTTGGCCGGTTTTTTAGATTTAACTTAGTTTTAATTTAATTTATTGAATGTTAATCATCTTTTTACATGTTTGGATGCTAATTTAATTTAGTCCGAGGTTTAACTGATTATGCGATAAATCTTGTGAGACGGTTTTGACCCAGTTCTAGTAGGTACCTTTATCTGATTGGACTGAAACTTGGCATACTCGTAGGTAGGTATTTCATTGAAGGTAGTCGCATCGACTGGCAAAGCCCACTCTCCTGAACTTTGCAATCCAATCGATTTAATCTATTTATATGAGTATATTCTAACTTCATCTCGTGGAAATCCTCGTCTGGATAAGTTTAATTTCTCTTACGTCAGTGTATCGCGCTTTACAACTTAGTGACCCAAATATTTGTAGTAGGTTTGTGTATAGTCAACATTTTTTAAAAAGTAGGAATCCACTTCAAATCTTATCTGCCTATGAATGGAATTGTTCTCTATTGTTAAAGCCGACCGCTAATCACCCGTGCAAAATGAAATGCATAAATAACAAATGAGTTCATACGAATAACAACTTTATCGTAAATTAATAAGGTTCAAATTTCATCAGCACGCACTCGACATAAAACCTTTTGGAAATAAGAGCCGTGATCGCCCAGGTGTTCGGCTCTTCCGTTCCAAAAGGTTTTATGTCGAGTGCGTGCTGATGAAATTTGAACCTTATTAATTTAACATAAAGTTGTTGTTCGTAAGAAATCATTTGTTATTTATGCATTTTATTTTCCACGGGTGATTAGCGGTCGGCCTTAACAATAGAGAACAAAACCATTCATCGGCAGATAAGACTTGAAGTGGATTCCTACTTTAAAAAAAATGTTCACTATAAGTACTCATTTTTTTACGATGTCATTCGAACCAGTTTTTGGAGACGAACAAATGTTTGTATGGGAGCAACTACAATTTTCTAAATAACATAAATAGTAAATACCCAAAAATTTGGGTCAAAGATTGACCTCGCTGGTGGCAGCCCAAAACGCTTCATACTAATTGACATAAAGGTATGACGGTACTAATCGTTGTATGGGAAATCAAGTAAATTGCTGTTTCGGTCGCGAAATACTGCGTATAGGTCCATAGGTGTCATACAATTTTGTTTCTATAAAAGCGTAATAAGGATTCTATTGGTAGCTTCAAATT
This sequence comes from Epinotia nisella, assembly GCA_932294315.1. Classification (NCBI taxonomy): domain Eukaryota; kingdom Metazoa; phylum Arthropoda; class Insecta; order Lepidoptera; family Tortricidae; genus Epinotia; species Epinotia nisella. The sequence continues at coordinate 10,896,890 of OW028679.1, read as the reverse complement.
TACTCTTGGACAATTAAAGAAAGCATGTTTTTTTTGAATTTCAAGATATGTTTTCCAATTTATACTTTACTAGCTTCCGCCCGCGACTTCATCTGCGTGGACCCGGAATAAAAACTATCTTATATTTTAATCCAGGCTATAAACTATCTTCGTGCCAAATTTCATCCCAATCGGTTGAGCCGTTTATGCGGGATTGAGTATCAAACATCTAAACATCTACATCCAAACATTCGCATTTATAATATTAGTAGGATTACAATAATTTGATGGTTTACTATCCATTTAGCAACACTAAGTTATTAATTTTAGCATGAGTCATCTTATCACCCCTATTATAATAAGTAACGGCTCATAGTCTACTCCAGTTTGATATTAAAGGAGAATTATTTTAAGGGGGTTTTTTTAAGGGGGGTTTTTTTAGGGTTCCCTACCTCAAAAGGGAAAAACTGAACCCTTCTAGGATCACTTTTTTGTCCGTCTGTCTGTCTGTCAAGACCCTTTATCTCAAGAACGCGTGGACACTCGAAACTCTCAAGGACAAATTTAAAGGCACTTTCCGTTGACCTAGAACTATGTGGTCAAAATTCGTCTTTTTTCCTAAAGATGATTTTCTGAGATGCTTACAACAACCCCTTACATTTGATATGTCACACTATACAGTTTGCGAAACTTTTTTTAAATTTTCCCATTTACCCCCAAAAGTGGCCACCTTGTTCAGAATTCTTTAATTTACTTTACGCGTCCATCTTTGGGTCACTTTACATATGTTTACCAAATTTCAACTCAATCAGTCCAGTAGTTTCGGAGCAAATCGGCTGTGACAGACGGACAGACAGATGATCCTATACGCGTTCCGTTTTTTTCCTTTTGAGGTACGGAGACCTACAAATATATTGTCTTGACGTGGCGTGACGAGTCAACTAACTAACAGTTTAACTTAGACTCGGATGGAAGTGTGCCGGAATGACATTACTAGATACCTGAATATCAAAGTCACTTCGACTTTATTAAGTTCAGTCAATGAACCAACATTTTTTAGTTTGTGAGCGGTTTTAGAAAAAGTAAACCATTAACTACAATTCCGTGTGTTGGTATATCGAGGTAACTCAAAACAAAATTGGTAAACAGCAATCTAAACCAATAAACCATAACTATAGCAGTAGTGCTTCACTGATTTCAGTTGTTCATTTACTAGAAGACCGTGTTCATTCACTGGTGATTTTCCTTTTTTCTACCTAAAAGGTCATATAACTTAAAATTATGGAAAACTATTGCAAAAACCAAGTCATTTCAGCAAACTAGAATACTTGTTTGACCTATAAAAACAATCATAGCCGATATACAGTATAAACATCTTACATAAAACGATTTTTGAAGTCTAAAAATTCTTAAGTGTTCATTCACAGGAGAACTTACCCTAATTCATTTTCCATCCAATCGCAATATGTCAGTTAGTGCATGTTAGAATAGATTTCCTGCTGATTGTATTGTTATTGTGACACAGAACCCCATTTAATATGTTCTGTGATTATTGAGATAGGTAGGTACGACTATATACAATAAATTGTACATCCCTGGTTTGTGGAGATACTCTCTGTGTGATCTCCCAATTCTAGAAACATCCTCGATTATGTCAAAAGGGATAAGTTTGCTTTCTGATTATACAGTTATCACAAGTTCATTACAATCAAGAACTAATGACACCATCACAAATAAATGTTATCATCGAATGACGTTCTTGGAAGTTGCACTATCACGCCACCTAATGCATGTAATAAAGAGCACATTGTAAACATATTGTAGATATGCCATTGAAGTCTATGTACATAAATATGTACATTATTTCAGTATGTAGTTAGTAATCAGTAAGACCTTGGGTTTATACGGAAAGCCCCGAAAGACTGGCCACGACCTTGCAGGCCGAGGTCGTCCTGACAGGATAGTAACATTGTGTGTATTTCATTATTCATTTTAATCATTTCGACTCGTATGACATTGACGCCAGACTGTCGTTCGTTAATTTAATTGCACACATTAAAGAGAAGACAATGAGAAAAAAATACACACCGACCTGCCTTTAGCGTAGATGCTTAGCCAGATCTCTCTTATAGTAGAAAGGCAATTTTAATTGAAATACCCGTATGTTCACTGATAGATGAATATCACATTTTAGAGTCCGATTTAAGACTACTGGAAAGTACTGGATCAAGCTTGAGTTGATCTATATGGTTCGGCATATTGCAAACCATTATGATATTAAAGTGCTGCGAGCACTCGTTCTGACATGTTAAGCATGGCGTGCGAGGAAGCGAAAACGAGTTACACTTTGATTATCATAGTGGTACGCTATATGTCGAAACAAACTGACCTCCAGCACTTAACAAATTTATGATTAAACAGTAGGTACTTTTGACAAATACGTGAACAAGGTCACACGGTTATCATTTTTAACCTCAGGACCATGCGATAAGATAAATTAATCGCCATTTAAAATTAGATACCTATTGCAAATATCAGTAGGTACAGATAAGCCAATCATAATGGTCCTTGGATGCGGAAGTGAACTTGAGTATACATCAAGGTTAAGATGGCCCCTTGCCCCCTTTACACCATTCTGCAGGTAAATAATCGACATTTTCCTCCAGTTACAGGCGTCCGGGTCGGGCGTTTATGTCCGAGGTTTCAGGCACAGGTTAAACTACGCAACAACAACACCGCATTTTGAATTGTTAAGCAATAGGACGGTTGTTCTGTTTTCTTCCGTGCCCTCTAACGTAGGTTAGATACTTTAGGGATAGCTATTAAATTTTGCACGAGGTGTAGGCGGTAGGCAGGTGGGGGTGGGATGAGCGTAGGCGTTGGGGGTGGCGCGGAGGACGTGCGCGGGGGTGAGGGGCCGATGGTGGAGACGCAGGGAGCGCGGGCGGTCGGCTCCAAGGTCGCAGAGTCACAGCCGGGCAAGGTCACCGTGCCCGCGCGTGCCCGCTTCCCTCCCCCCTCCCGACCCCCGCACCCGATGACTCCCTAGCCTTGCGTGGGACGTGACCTTTATCCAAGCTCCGGACAAATAATTGTATACATCAACTTTTTTCCCCTCTGGTTTACGCAATACGTAATGCTTATTGAGATTTCAGGAAATCATCAGAATCTCAATTATATAGTCAAGGATTCCGTACCTACCCATTCAATATTTCCCTTAGAAAGAACCAAAGAAGTAAAATACATCTGGATAACATTTCGTATATTTCATAGAGGATAGAACCACTACGTGACGTGCCTTCATATACGGGATGAAAATGTTCCCCCGTAAAAGACAGAAACTACACGGGAGAGAGACAATTACCTACTTTCAAGGAACTTTGACGGGAAGAACCTTGTAATGGGGAATGGATGAAAATTTTAGAAATGCCTGATTCTTTTTTTGGTGATAGGAATAACCTTCCTTGGCACCAGAAAAAAGTTTCAGATTTTTCAGCTGCGACAATTATTTTTGAAAAATATAAACAGTTTCCTCATTTACGTTTTGGGTCAAGAACGGTAAATAGACACTTTCCTTGATCTGTCTCATATTACAAAAAACTATCTTAATTATCTGTGGTAAACTGACACTGGTAATGACCAATATAGCTGCTGCAAGTGTCAATATCATTGCCAGTGTCAGTTTACCACACATATTTAATATATTTTTTTGTAATATGAGACTGATCGAGGAAGGTGCCGTAACTGACCCAAAACTTAAGTGAGGAAACTATTTATATTTTTCAAAAACAATTGACGCAGCTGAAAAATCTGAAACTTTTTTCTGGTGCTAAGGAAGGTTATTCCTATCACCAAAAAAATAATCAGGCATTTCTAAAATTTTCATCCATTCCCAATTGGCAGATACCTACTAATATCTACTCATGAGCGATGGTGTACTTGACAACTGTCAATATCATACCCCCCTACCCTACCCTAGCCTATATGAAAAATTACCGAAGGGATTAAAAGACGTGGTCAGTGTATCGGAATTCCAGTCCCAATTAAAGAAATTACTTTTAGAAAATACAATATACTGCATGGATGAATTCATGAAGCCGGAAGGCTGAGGAGTGCATGCTGTGTATGTTAAAATTCTTAAATTGTACCCTTGCCTTGACGATCATAGTATTAATTCTTATAAGTTGACATTAATGTAGTTTATAATGCAATGTAATATTATGAGATAAATAAATATCAATATCAATATCATAGACCTCATGCAGTGCTTACTAAGTAAATCATTAGAGGACTTGGAAAAACGTCAGCGGGACGTCAAGAACGGTTTTTTCCAAATTACTTCGCAATTATCGGTTTTTTACTTATAATTTCGTAGATTTGACCAGATTGACATAATTTCCCCTAATGTTCTGTTATTTATATTATTTTCCAGTTTTAGGTGTGGGTGACTTCTTTATAGCTTTCACCCATTGGGTGTATTTATGGGGGATCACTCCCCTGGGGACCCGGGAGGGTCAAATTTGACTTCCCCGGTCTCTCCATCTCCTGGCGTTTGTATAACTCTCCAGCAGTCTAAAGACAGCGATCTCGTTGTCCGAGGTCGCAGAAAAGACAAGTTGGAGCACAAGGATTTGGGTTTAAATGTTAAATCTCGGTCTCGGTCGAGCTCCCGCTCTCGCTCGTAGCGGTCTGGCTCTGCCTCAACGGACACTACGGACAAGTCAATGGTGGATGCCAGAGCGATATCAGGCTAAGTAATTCTTTTTCAATTTTACCTGGCCAGGCATCAGTCCCAGAAGTCCATTCATCACAGGCTGCCTCTCCTACACATTTGTATCTGAATACTCGCCTATTCGCTTCGCTGCCTTCCCTTCCAGCTTCTACTCCTCGGCTGTCATCATCACTGCAGTCGACGGAAAGAACCTCTTACGAACGCGGTGATCCCGGCCCCTACTTAGTCAGGCTCCAGGTGCTACTTTACATCCGGTCTCCTTTGGGAAATTCCTCCACCACCAGGAACGTGATTGACGGTTCGGTTAAAGGCTTAGGCTAGAACAGAGTATCGATAAGCTTCTACTCTTTCACGGATGCTAATGAGTTTCTACAGTCTCCAACCGTAGCTAATAAGAAACTAAAGGCTTCTATTTCATCTTTTAACGTCACCTAGTAAGGGGCATCCCAACTAGCTGGTTCCTGGAGGATATTATCTCTTATGTAAAAGTTCCAGAAGTGTGCATGTGGACGTATAATCAAGGCAAGACGGCAGAATTAAAAAAAAGACCGACCGACGAAACGGCAGATACTCATACAAGTGGATTCCTTCCGAGACTGTTGTGGTAACTTTCGATGGGCAAGTTCTCCCATCTGGAATGTTCGCGTGTTATAATGCCCTAAAATTCGCCATCAAACGTCACAGTGGGCGAGTTTATATGAAAAGTTTTAAATTGAAATTTCTTTTTTGAATAAATAAATAAAAAAAAGAAGGTTGTAGTTTACTTTTCCCTTTGTGTAATGTTTTCAAAGGTTCGGGCACACCAATGACAAATGCCGTCCGACTTCCCGCTACTTTCGTTGTGCTGGAGAACATTTTGGTGTCACTTGCAACGTGGAAATTCTCAAGTGTATTAACTGCAAAGACGAGGAGGGGCACTCGGCTAAAAGCAAGTCCTGTCCGGAATTTACTCCCCAATCAATGTAACATTAAAAGGACAATGGCTGAAAACAATATCTCATATGCGGTAGCTGATAAGCTCCAACCAATCTCTGGGAAGTCTTTCGCGAATTTCCGGGAAGTCTCTGGCAGGCAGCTGGCATTAAAGGCAGTTCCTACAAAAAACAGTTTTTTCAAAAGCCCGTTCTCCTCCCCTCCCACGAGCTGGCTACGACAGCGGGGCTCATGCGTCTCCGCCCACCGGAGATGTGGTGGCGATTCTTATTAGACTTTTCTCAGTCCTGTCTAGAGTGTTCTCTGCCCCCAATAATGATTTAAAGAAAGAAAGAAAGAAAGAAAGAAAGATCCATTTATTCACAGACACACAGCACACATAACAATAAAATAAACAAGAGAAACATATAAAACACATACACATACATATATATATTTGTTGTCCCACGTTGCCCCTTTTCTCTCCTCTCTTTTGAATTCCCTTAATAATGGCTCAGTCAATTCTGCAATGGAACTGTAGAAGCATCCTAAATAAATATATATAATTTACCTAACTAACAAATATAACCCTTATATAATTGCCTTTCCAGAAATCTGACTTAAACCCCATTACGAGTAAGTATAAGTTCCGTTTTCCAGGTTTTACCTGTTTACGGGTTGTAAGAGTAGATAATGCTGGTTCTGCGTTGCTAATTAAAGAATGTTTCTCTTTTATTAAAATTACTTTCCAATACTCTGCTTATCCCATCTTCCCTAAAATTGGACGATTATTTTATCAAGTCTCCTTATTGGACTAATAAGTCTCCTCCCCGTCTAGTTACTAGTTTCCACAGGTTCAAAAGTATTAAAGATCCAACTTTTCACTCCCCTAATCTTCCCGCGTTATTCTACCGTTATTACGAGGACCAAGAATGGTCCTCGTCTGGACCATTCTAACCTATAGGCTGGTCTCATTATTCAGAAAATCCCCCTGCCTACCCCCGTGTCGTCCCTCTTGTTTCCGAATCCTGCTGCCTTCCAGCTGATCTCAAATTTCCTTTCCCTTAAACTCTAGCCCTTCCTTCCATTCTATGTAGTTAATTGTCTTATTATACGTAGGTCTATTTATCAACTTCCCTATTCTTTCTTTATCTAGGTATATCTATCAACAAAATCTGGCCAAATCGCCTTCATGTTTCCCCTTTAATTTACCTCTAGTTCATTTCTTTGACATGATGCTGGCAAAAGTGTCTAATGACGATTGCCATAACAAGAAACTCCTTAGAGCGAGTTGGTTTAACTTCCCTCACCCAGCTAGTGCAATACATTTAGCAGGTCTAAAGGCCACTTTAATTCTATGGTAGCTAATGACAGTTGTGAAATACACCTTCATTCTCTGAACAGAAAATAACTTTATATATACTCGTACCTATTAAAGAAAACAAAGACATCTTCGACAGCTTTAACTTCTTTAAAGCCCTCCTCCGATTACTAGTGACTGATAAACATTGCATGAGCCTAAGCTTACTTAGGGGCTATGTAGGTACTCTAAGTAGGTCGATTTATGAATAATTGTGTTCCCTCTTAAAGTAACTTTGAAGTCACCTCATTATAATACTGTATCTCAGTAACGTACCAAAATTGGAACAATTTGTGGGGTAGTTCCTAGTGTCACTTCTATAGAACTAGGACTAACTAAAGTGGTCATGAGCCGAAAAAACATTAATAAACAGCCAAAAAAGATTTCAATGGATGAAGTCTCATGCAATGAGGGCTACCGTTTTTGCGATCACTAGTTGGCGCCACTGGTGTGTCGGGTCCAGAAGTATAGATAGCTGTTAAAGTTTGTTATTACGGGCGTAAAACAAAATTTACGTTTAAATCATACCTACTTACTTAAAAGAGTAAATAAATTGTTTAAAAAATAAACACTTATTATTATTACCTCCGATTGAATTTTGCACCTCTTTCACTTAGATACACTTTTAAAGTACTGATATTCAGTGACCCGTAACTCATATTTGCCATAATTGATGTCAGTTATGCAAAATATTCAGCAGATATTATGAATAAACCCGCAAAATCCACTCACAAACTATGGCATTTGGCATTTTGAAGACTCGACGTGCCACTAACGCCTCTAGCGGCGAATTCACTCGCGGTAATGTTATATGGCAATATCACTGCATTCTCCGCCTCCACCAGTTGGATCTGTTACACGATCCTCTGATACCTGGGGGCTGGGAACGAGATAACAATTAATGTTAAATCTAATATCCACTGAATGTATTGTCCCCTACATTTCTTCAAGTTCAGTAAATACATACGCCAAGGTTTGTTTTAGGTAACTACGAGTTAATCGTGATCAGCATCAATTACTGAATTAAGACAATTGGCTGCTGACCACGAATTAAAAATCACCGTGTAGAACTTACACTTCTTGCACGATATTGAATCGTATTGCTTAAATACATAGTCAGAGCATAATAAGTTAATATTCTTTTGAAGATAACATTCTAATTTATATATAAACCACTCGCAAATAAATAAGAGGATAAACCTATAAAAGACGACTACAGTGGAATACAATAAGAAGAAAATCAGGTGTAATACAAATCTTTGTGTTACCTCGACCCCATTCCAGCCGGAAGCCTCTCAGTGCCTATCTTTTGGCCGTTCTTTCAGCCCCCAACAAGGGGAATATTAAGTATTACATTATATAACAAAAGGCGAGTTCAGTTATTGAATAAATTCCAAATATCTGCTTAATTTTTTTCATTTCGTTATTGAAATGCAATAAGGTACCTAGTTACACGGATATAGTTAGTTAGGTACTTGCTTAGTGTAAAGTACGAAATAGGTACTCTAATTAACATATTATACATTGCTCCCTACAAATTCGAATAAAACTTATAACTAAACTTAAAACGGCCATATCTCTCTGCTTATGATATTTATAGATGGTACACAAGCACAACCATGTCAAACGACCAAAATAGCTCTGCTGTTCTGTCGGAACCACGATATTGGTTAGTGTCTGATGTAGTTTGCAGTTATCGGTGGAAAAATACACTTACCATTGTGATAAAACGAAATAACGGCTGCAAATCATTAACATATTGGCGTTCGTTCACATGAATTAATTACCTACTTTTTCTCCCCATTTTAAAGAAATGTACGTATTCATTAATTGGACTGAAAAATTTGTCGGTTTAAAACGAATAATGCCTCGACAAGAATAGTACTTATACTATTTGACACATTTACTGTCTACCTTTTCGTAGCGCCGCGTAGCTAAGACGGTGGTTTTTCCGCCTTGTAGCGAAAACTGGTTACGGGAGGTTTACGCCAGCCATATACTGCAGTCTGTACCGATATAAAAACTACCCTCAATAATAAATGCAAGCATAGTAAGTGGGGACGAATATCCATTTTTCATCGCAGTAATCCTCTGTGACAAATGAGTTTATCTACAACGAAATTGCAATAAGTGACCTTTAGGTTTTGCCGAGTCGAGTGGCTTGTTTGATTAGTGTTCTTTTCCGGGAACGATATTGATGATATCGCTGAGGCCGCCCCTCGCTTGACGTCACAGACCTGGCCTTCGGAATATACTACAGTAAGCAGATAGATACGGACTGTAAACATACTTTATTAGTGCCAGAACAATTGGAATCGGGTCGGTGTTTATCTAGCGCACATTCACTCGCGACAAATAGGTACTTTTTCTCTTGAAAACCACGGTGGCGATAAATAAGCAGTCATTACGGTGTTTCCTTGGATTCGCAAGCTTTCAAGGGCTACGGCCTATGAACGCTTGAGACTCCAAGGGAATCATACTCGCTCCCTCACCCTCGAACTACGTAGTATGTTCTCGTAGCTGTAAGTAATAACAAATTGTATGTTTTTTACAGAAAGCCCTAACGTTGGCTAAAATATCTGCTATTTAGTGATGAGACCACCCATCCTTTACGTCTTCTCATAAAAATCGTTTACCATAGTAGTAGGCCCACGCCCTACGAGCTTATTAATATGTACCTATAGGCTTGTAAGGAAGAAGATACACGTGTCATACAACCGCCTTAGTTAACCACCCCTTTTACTGAGAAACGCATTACAAGGTACCTAGGTTATTTACGGATCACTGAAATGCAACGAATACTTTTCTGCCTTCGCTTCGCCTACGTTTTGTAAAAGCGCGTGGGCTGTTCGAAGCGACACGTGTCATAACTAACTAGCACAGGGAGTGTGCTGATAAATGCCACCCTCTTACCTAAATATAAATGTGACCTTTGATTGATATATGTTTCGAATTACATTTGTGCGGCCAATTGATTTACATTTTTAAGAGAGAAAATCCTTTTAAAGGTAAATTCTAAAAAATAATTTAAATCCTAGATACTATTAAACGAGCAATATTTGTATATATTTGTTATTACGTTCTCGAAAACGGCTCTAACGATTTTAATTAAATTTGGGATATAGGAGTTTACGGGGACGAAAAATCGATCTAAATAGCTGGGTCTCATGTCTGAAAGGTTATGTGGGCTTCGTACAAAAGACTGTTCTTCCTCTAGGTAGGGAAATGAATTTACTTCTAACTTCAAACAATTCATGCTGAATAAGTTAAAAAAATCTAGTGAAGCGCGAGTCTGACTCGCACACCGAGGGTTCCATACAAAATTTCATAGAACACATACACTTCTTGCCCCGCCCATTAATTTTAGAAAAATCTTAACAACGTATAGTGTAGTTAAGTCATAAGTACCTACTACGCCATTTCCGGTGCATTTTGTTACTAACTTGATAATTCTTTTTTTATTTGCTGAAGGTACTTTCAGAATACTTTCGTACGAATTTGAAGGAAAAAAATTAAACACAGAAGTATGCAATCACAAACGTAATTAACAAATGATTGTTGAAGAATAAAAAAAAATACGCTAGATAGAGCTCTCGTTATACTTTTCCGGTAATATTTACGTTAATATTCAGCATACATATTATTTTCAAAATGTTTGCTTGGGTAACTTTGGAGATAATGGGGGGGAAGGTATTTTTTTCAACTTTTTACTTTATAAATCCATTTTTTTACCACTGTAGAAAAAAACTGTTTCAGAATGTGCAATTCAAGCCCTTCCATATTTGACAGATTTGTATAATAATCCCTGAAAATTTAATAAAATTGTGTCGCTAAAAAAGACGAACAATTAAATTTAGGTTATGACCTTTTAATTAACCTAAATGATAAATCATACAATACTAATTTTTCGATTGACGTAACAGTAGCAAATAAAACCGACGTTCTCTTAACATGTGATATTAGTGTAAGATGATTGGCCCGATTATCTACATTTTGGTGAATAACTTAATGTCAAAAGCCTAATACTGGGTTAGAGTGCTATCGCTCCTTCAATTCGAGCGGCCTTGGGGAAGCTTTTGGGGAATCTAGGTCGTGCGAAGGCGTAGGGATCGAGGACGAACATCATTACCGCCGAGTGCCGCCCTAGATAGCCCTGAAATACGAACACGCACCGCCCCGCAGAATATGAGTGTTGTGCTACATAACATCCCGATATATTTCTTTTTACGAATTTGGGACAGAACCGCAGGGATCTTTTGTGATCATATGTAGGGCTTGAATTGCACATTTTAAAACAGTTTTTTTCCTACAGTAGTCAAATTTTGCTTTATAAAGGAAAATTTGAAATAAGATATGATTACGATTAACGTACTCCCTGAAAATTAGACTAAAACCTCTATCTAGCGTATTTATTTTTTATTTCTCACAAAACCATTTCTAAAATAAGATTGTAATTTAATACTTTTATCTATCCAAATATCATAAACCCTCCATGATGCGTTCAAGAACCGCACATTATGACCATCATAAAAATAGAATGTTTGTAGGCTTTTTTTCAATATTATTTCGCGTATGTTGTTATCACACGGCCGTAAGATACATTTTCTACTATACCGTAGGACCAAATTAACGGACTTGTAATTTACATATACTAAAAATAAAACACGTCAACAAATGTTACATCTTATAGTTTTCGAAACAGTGATTAAATAAAAAAACGTCTTTTTTACCCACTTTTACAAAACATTCAATATCTCCGAAACTACCGCCGTACATAAGGTACCTTTAAGTCACATATTATGTTCCTAACAAATATTATTATTATACACTTTGCTGTTAAGCCTTACAGTTCCTTTTTCTGTATCTATTCCTTCACTCCTGTATATAAATGACTTATCCTTGTATATATATTTAAAGTCATAGGTACCTATATATTTTTTCCATATGTCCAGCAGTGGACATCTTTCGGCTGATATGATATAATTTTTTGTCTTTAAATAATATCAAACTTTAATATATTAATAATAATAATAATAAGTTGGCTATATGTTTAAAATCCAGTGCCACCTCTCTACCCCCCCAGCTCTCTGACCGGTGTTGCCCTTAGGCCATTTTTTAATGTCGCTATTAATAGGGGCCCACCTAGCAGTTGGCGAGTCACCGTCTGCCAGAGATAAAAAGTGAAACAGTTTTATTAGGCAGGCGTCCGATGTTTCACCAATAGCCCAGTCACTAGTCCATCATTTTCATCCAATAACCCGTTTTATTTAGATTCCATCAACCAGTAATAGTCCCTATACACCCCAGCGGGTGCTGTCTCTGTGCGCGTCCCATGACACGGGCAGGGACAGCATCCGCTCGGTGTACTGCTTGCATTCCATTAAATTGTCAAAAGGGCCTCTACGTGTTGGCTCAGTTGGTACTTTGTAGGTACCTAGCCCCACGCACGCCTACCAAAGGTCCGGGACATCATGTCCCGTGAGCGGGAAAGACATACATAATAATAATAATATAATAATAATATTTGGTATGCGTTTCGTGAAGGTCTATCGTAGACTGGATCGAAGTTATTAATAGGTATAGGTAATTTCACGAGAGTTGAGGTGAATGATTACACACACAGCTACATAAAGTACTGATTGCAAAAAAGTGAATGAATGAAATGAGTGAGTGAATGTAAATAAAAACGCTCATATATATTCATATACATATATTTTAATAAGAATAGGTATAACCAACAGTAAAAAAAATATATTTTTATAAAGTATCGTCACTTAGCATATCTGAATCGTCAAGATTGATTATTACAAGTTTATGGTTTTCGGTTAGTTCATCAATCTTCGGTTCCTTTATTCTGTATCTTTCTTAATTTTCTTGGGTTTTTCTGAAAATATTCTGAAACGTCTCTTTGTCAAGTGCTTCAAATTCTTCGTTTAATTTCCTCATGACGCTATTGAATGTGAACTGTTCTGTCGCAGGTAAATGTTGACCGTCATTTCTTAAGTTCTGTCTAAAATGACAGAACACGTTAAATATAATTTCCTGACTTTGTCTATTTAAAGTTTTCCCACGACCTATTGTTTCAGCCATGTTTCCGTAGAATAAAAACCTGTAGGTTTTCTTGTCTCTTGGAAAATCCGGTTGTCAATAAGTATGACAACGATGTAACGAGTGCCAGTTACTTCAATCATCTTTAAAGAGGTTTGATAACGAGATAACAAAGTAATGAACATATATGTGAATACAATTTTAATAGCTAAATAAATAAAGACAATGCAATTTGTTACCTACTTATTCTCTTTCGTTTCTACGATTAATATTATATATATTCATGTATATACCTACGCATATGTGACCTTTATTTGAATTGGTGTAAATAAAATTAATTAAAATGCTTTCTGTTTTGTATAAAGTCGATGAATTGGTAGAAATATATTAATACTTAACAAAATAGTTTATAGGAACTTTTTGGTCTTTCTTGCCATTCACTGTTGAACTTACTATCGGTACAATAATAGAACAGTAATGTCAAAACTTCGCTGTCATTACATGACAGTGTTGTTGTGTGCGTGGCCTCAACTCTCGTGAAATTACCTATAAGACAAATCAATTTCGCCATTTTGACGTCACTGACAGCTGAAAGTTATGTCGGCGCTTTCTGTCAAGAAAAATAAATTAAAAATTCAATGAGGTCAAATGTTTTCATAAAATTATTAACTGTCGCTGTCGGATAAAAACTACCCTAAGCGGAAGCCAAAATAAAAAATCATTCATGTTCTTCCGTGCATGTGAAACTGAGATCCTTCGTGACAAAACAATGTCTGAACTGATACTGGCTGATTCTGTTTTTAATTCAGAGATTGATTACAAGTTTAGATGACAAGTTTATATTCCGAATCGATTAGAACTACATAGGTAGGTAAGGATAAGGACATCAGGAGTAGTATGGTTGGCCTTATCACGCGACAAGTGACAAGATAAGAGCGTCGTCTCATTCTATCGAACGGTGTCAGCCAGTGACGCACGCTCTATCCTATCACCTATCGCGTGACAAGGCCAACCATGCTCCTGGAGCGGGAAATGTATGTGTTTAAGGAAAATGTATGGACGTCAACGTTTTTTAAATAACATTGAAGAAGAAGAAGAAGAAGAAGAAGAAAATAGTTTATTAGTGCAAAAAATATACATAGAGTGCAACAAAACTTAACTTAATACATATAATTTTTGAAGTAATTTGCACTAAAAGGCTTATACACTCAGCTTGATGTCACGGAGCGAGCCAGAGGACACATTCCATGACGCTGATTTTCAGTGTAGCCATTATTTGGACTAGATGGCATAGCACTGAGAGAATTTTAAATACCTTATTAAGAAATACAAACTTCAAATCAAAACAGAATATAAAAACCAAAAGAAAAAGAAAAACACAACGTAAATTAAAAATTAACTACTCCTTTACACTTAAGCTCTAATGTGTTATACATGAAATATTTTAATATTGATCAAACTTTTACAAATATATAAAACGGCTGTGTGTGAGTCGGCGTATGTGTGTGAGTGAGCAGATGAAAATGCGCGGGTGTATGGTGTGAATGTACGGTTGCCTAGGTACTACATTTTTGTTTATCAATCAAAAAAATTCGGAGGGACATTTTAAAAGAATCTACTGTTTTATTGGCGTACAATGAATTCATAACACAGATGATCTCCACACGGCAATCAAAACGATGTGAATGGTCGTTTTGTTAAGTTAGTAGTTGCTCAACTTTATGGGGGGTCATGGGTCTGCGACAATATCTAAAGCACACGTGCCAAAATGCAATTATCAGAAGAAAAGTTTTAGTATCTGTACGTGTTGATAATTTAATTACACCTTTGTAAGGGAACGATGGAATACCTACCCGCTATTAGGGTTAATGAGAGCAAAATCCTTGAATTTTCCGTGTGCCTAATTCACGTTCGATACGAGCCCGGGGAAGCCGTGAAGGTCGCCTGGAGGTCGCGCAAGGACCTTCGGGGTCGCGGCGCTTTGTCTGCCTTACGTGTGTAAGCCTACAATTAAACCACTTTTATACTTTACTAATACTTTGACTGTTCGTGAAATCATGTCAAAGTCAAAGCTAATTTTGAATGGGTGAACTATAGTTTATGATTGTATAGGTTGTGATTATTACCTACTTATAGGTTTTGTTTTTTCAGGTAATTTAAATCAAGTTTTGGAATGAAGACGAGTTTTTTATGCCACACTACTCGACATGGAGATTCTAATAAACAAATTGAATTGCCGTTGGTTTTAAATTTGTCGCACTGTCGCGCACGCACGCACGCTCACTGCTTCGAATACTATGAAGTTCATTGGAGACAGTTTTATAAGTTTTACAACAAAATATCCGATATATAAGAATATCAGAACATGAATCACAACTATTTGCGTCTAAGTAATCTGTCCGTTTACTTTATTTCTGTGCTTTTCTCACATCTCGCACCAGCATGACTGGTAGAGATTGCCTTATGGCATTAAGTTCGCCTTTTGTATTAGTAACTTGTTACTGTGCAATAAAGTTTAAGTAAAATAAACGTTATAAAATTTTAAGAGATAAAAGACGCAAACAATCCATGTACTTGTAGCATGCAGCTGAGTGCAATCAAAAATGCAGACCCAAAACGTGCAACGTGACTGTAACGGATTACAGAATGCTAGTAACCTACGTTGTGCGCATCTGGTCAAACAAAGACAGACATAATACTTCATTATGCAATTCTAGGAGGACCCAGCGGCAAGGACATTTCTGTTCCACTTTAATTTCTTATGTGCGTACTTGCAACATAAGTTTGCATGTGAAAGGTTTGCATAAAATATAGTTCGGGTGACACAACCTAAAAAAAGTTCAATTTATAACAGGGGCTTTATCACTTGTCAGACTAAATTGGTTTGAATGAATAGTTAATTTACATGTTTAGGTCCAGATCGCGCAAGACTTTTGGCGGTTGGAGCCAGAGAGGCCGGTCACTGGCTACATGCCCATCCCTCTCCAAATACCGGTACCTTCCTGGATCCGACCTCCCTTCGTCTGGCGACTGGTCTGCGGCTTGGGGTCACGGTATGCACTCCACACATATGCCCTTGTGGCACGGACGTGGACCGACTGGGTCACCACGGACTTTGTTGTAAAAAAAGTGCAGGCCGCTTTTCAAGACATGCGACACTTAATGACATAATCCGCCGGTCTCTTGCCAGCATAAATGTGCCTGCTCTTCTTGAGCCGCCTGGCATTGTCAGAGATGATGGCAAAAGACCTGATGGTGTGTCTCTGGTTCCATGGAGGTTGGGACGGATGCTTGTGTGGGACGCTACATGTGTAGACACACTGGCACCGTCTCACCTCCAACGGACTACTTCTAAAGCGGGTGCAGCGGCGGAAAACGCCGAAAATCTGAAATGTAATAAATATAGAGGCCTCGACAGAGAGTACGACTTTCTACCCTTTGGCGTCGAGACCCTCGGTCCGTGGGATCCCAGTGCGCATAAGTTATTTGCAGAAATCGCGAAACGTCTGGTCGATGTAACTGGTGACCGAAGAGCTGGCGGCTTTCTCGCGCAACGCATCAGCATTGCAATTCAGCGAGGAAATGCCGCCAGCATCCTCGGTACAATGCCTCGAGGGCCTTTTTTAGATTTAACTTAGTTTTAATTTATCTTAGTTAATGTTAATTATAATCTTGTATTGACTTCATATTGTAATAATAAAAAAAAATCTATTTAAATTTGTTACGCGCATGTTATTCGCACTTGTGACATGCGTGATTCCCGTTTGGCGCGCGTGAATCGAGCGCGCAACTAATGTAAATTTGATTTCAATTCAGTGCGATTAGAACCTCGGCGGACCGCTGCATAGCCTGCGGATATATTTATATTTTTTTAGCTTTCTTCTAGATAACTACATATTCAAAAAATCGGCCAAGTGAGTGTCGAACCACGCAAAACAAAGGGTTCCGTGCCTATTAAAAAGGTCGTATCGCAGGGCAGTTTTTCAGCAATATCTCGAAAAATAATTTTCGGTAAAATAATTATGTCCATGATTTTTTCATATTTTTAAAATATATTGTTCAACAAGTGAAATCATAAGAATTTTCGAAAAATCCAACTGCTTTTTTACAAATATTATAGCCTATGTCACCCCACAATTAAGAGGAATCCAACGACACCTCATATGCCGAAATCCGTGTAGGGCGTGCCTAAGAATAAGACAAACACACATACATACATACGCTCGAAAAACATAACCCAAGGAGGGTTATATCGGCAGTCGGGTAAAGATTAGACAACGCTTATGTCTTTTGCGCTTACGAGTGTGACCAAAAACTAGCCGTGTTATTATTAAAATACTGCCTTCTTCACTGATTTCACTATATTTCCTAATTAGATAGATAATTAATTTGTCCTTCTTAGTCATTTTTATATTTAAAACTAATATCAATAGCGCAAGAATGAAGAATAGTATACTTAATAAAATCTAAAACTATTTAACAATGAACATTTTTTTTAAAGGAGCAGGGCGCCGGGCATTCGTTCGGAAACTGCATCTGTTGTATACGCGAAATGAAGATTGTTAAAACTAGAAGCATTCATTAGTCAGAGTGTGAAAATTAATGTTTAGCGAAACGGACTTTATTCTTAAATGCTTCTTGTTTTTTTTTTCTTCAATTTATAACATTCCTTTGTATCCATTTTTTGGTATTTTAAATTTATTAGTATGTTAATTTCTGTGTTATAGCACTGTTATGGAGGTCTACTTTGAAATTCGAATGGGACCTATCGACCATTCCTTACATATCCTTTTTTCGTAATGAAATGAAAGGAACAGAGCTTATAGTTCAAATATTCTGAATTTGTAATAGACCCCACGCTATGAAATGTCAGTGCTCGATATCAAAATTAAAAAGCTACTTTGACTCACGGAATGAGCAAAATCGCATTTTGCTCACTGTTTTCACGCAGCAAAATATGCTTGTTCGAACTACTGAGGTGACAAAGTTATTCGTTCTCGCACACGGCCAAGAAGATGGTGGCTACGTTTGTCTCCAAATAGGGTCAAGTGGCTGCTATTCCTCTTGAAGATCGTAGAACCGTCAATTCTCGAACATTTTAGACTATTATGGAGCATGTTAGATTATTTTAGATCATGTCAGAATTAACATTCGAACCCACGATGGATTTTACTTTATGTATCCCTACTAATGGGTAACTCCATCCATCCAAAAAGGCTTTGAATGGTCCACAATGTATACCAGAACATCCTACAACAGTCCAGCCAGTGTTTCGGAATATTCTTCTAGCCGCCTGGCATTGTCAGAGATGATGGCAAAAGACCTGATGGTGTGTCTCTGGTTCCATGGAGGTTGGGACGGATGCTTGTGTGGGACGCTACATGTGTAGACACACTGGCACCGTCTCACCTCCAACGGACTACTTCTAAAGCGGGTGCAGCGGCGGAAAACGCCGAAAATCTGAAATGTAATAAATATAGAGGCCTCGGCAGAGAGTACGACTTTGCACCCTTTGGAGTCGAGACCCTCGGTCCGTGGGGTCCCAGTGCGCATAAGTTATTTGCAGAAATCGCGAAACGTCTGGTCGATGTAACTGGTGACCGAAGAGCTGGCGGCTTTCTCGCGCAACGCATCAGCATTGCAATTCAGCGAGGAAATGCCGCCAGCATCCTCGGTACAATGCCTCGAGGGCCTTTTTTAGATTTAACTTAGTTTTAATTTATCTTAGTTAATGTTAATTATAATCTTGTATTTTTATTTCAATAAATTATTCATTTTTCTTGAATGTTGTGGAATGCTCTCGAATGTTCTGGAATGTTCTAGAATTTTCTAAAGGGTAACTTCCAACCCTTATATCTTCAACAGCACGCCCTTAGGGATAAAACGGAAACCTTCTTCATGGTAAGGGGGTACAGGGCTTCCACACCATATAACCGACTCGTTTCTGAGTTTTAGCGGCACGCACATTGTACACTTTCTTTTATATATATTGATAAGACAGAAGATTAGGTAGTGACGAAGTTGTTTGAAGCTGGTAGGTGACCTTGCGAGGGCACCGCGGCGAAGATGTAGGTCAGTGGTGCCGCCCTTGAACTAGGGCGTGCCGCCCTCGGCGCCCTACGGCTGGCACTAGACAAGGACGTCCCAATCACTCGCGAGCTACCCGACGACAGTAATGTGATTATCTAAATGCCTAATGTGGTTTATTTCAGCTCACTCGGCACATAAGTGAGTTACGGCTCAACTCGTGAACAGCAATTTGCTACTTTCCTAAAAAAAACATTTATTCCGTAAGTTAGATTATCAAAAGATATTGGACACGTAAATATTTTTTAGTTTGTCAATTAAACAAAAAATAATGAAGATGTAGCCCGTTAAAGTTCCGCGTGACGTCACATTATGGTACACTTTTTAGCATAATGTGACGCCACGTGGAACTTTAACGGGCTTTATCTTCATCATTTTTGTTTAATTGACAAACAAAAGAATACGTGTCCAATATTTTTTGATATCTAACTGACGGACTAATTATATATATATATTTTTTACCCAGGCAAGTACCGAATTGGGATTGTAGGGAGCTATTCGTGGGATTTCAAATAATATACTTACTTACTTACTTTTTACTGCAGAAAAAGAAAAGTATGTTAAGCAAATATATAGGAATTCGTACCATACGTAGTCACCTATAAATCTGGCAACATTTTTCACTTGGGTAGTTAGGTTTGTTACCAATTTAAATTTTAAATATCATAAGTTACACTAGTATAAGTTTGGGTAAGGTACTTAACTACTTATCAATCTTATCATAAGTATGACAAAGAAAATAAAAATATTATCATTGTGACATATTATAAAATGATCCAATCTCCATCACTTTACATAAGGTTTGGGGTACATTGGAGAAACAAACGGTAGACTTTGAGTTCAATCTCTAATGTCTGACATAACTCAATCTCTGACCTTAAATCAGAAGTTGTAAACGTGATTTCATATTCTTTAATAAGTATTCATTTGCAACAAGACTAGCAAATCTAGCAATGTAATATACTCGTACAATAGCAAACGTCGTGTTATAGACAGAGTGACAGGTTATCATTAGGGAAAGCAACCTCGATTCGAGATAGGCAATTTGAGATCTCGCAAAGAAATCTGAAGTTGAGATTCAGTGATTCGAAATCTCGTCAGCTAAACCGACAAG
The DNA here is from genome assembly GCA_932294315.1 of Epinotia nisella. Lineage (NCBI taxonomy): Eukaryota > Metazoa > Arthropoda > Insecta > Lepidoptera > Tortricidae > Epinotia > Epinotia nisella. The sequence continues at coordinate 10,876,658 of OW028679.1, read as the reverse complement.
ATCTTGCAAATTAAACAAAAAAATTTGCGTATTTTTTTTCAATAACGATAAAACTTCATGGACTTAAGGAAAAATTTCAAGGCCCTTCAAGTGGCAGCCACCATTTTACACATTTCTAAGAGGCAAATTCCCTCTGCTGCAAAATAAATGGCGCTTCTGGTAGTGTCCGGCTGCGGGACAATGTTCACTCTGTTTTCATTTGAATTTGAGCGCGTAAAGCTGGTCTACACTCTTCTAACACGTTATAATGCGAGACCATAGAACAAAGACAGGCTACAGTTACTTAGCTTAACGTCAACAAAGTTTTTTTTCATAAACTTGTCTAAACTACAGTTGTCGTTTTGATATCCTCGTGCCGATATTTTTGAACCTTCTACCGATAAAAAAAATATGGAGTGATGTGTTTTTATTAATCTATATTGTTAAATACTTAGTGTATATAATTTGGAAAACGAAAATTTGGACGGAATATAGGTTTATTTAATAATTCTGAAAGTTTTAATGCCGAGTGTCGGGAAAATAATTCTTCTCCGTTTGACTTGGAATGTTATTTTATTTTTACACCATAAACGAGCGTTTCTAAAAAATATGACACTTATTTTTTACGACATTTTCTGCATATTTTATGTTCAGGAGAAAAAAAGTGTCCCAAATTTTCCATACATTTTTGAACTTATACTTTGTATGTAACACAATAGGAAAAAAAAATCTTGATCTCGAACATTTTTTGTCCTTTTAGGATCGAAAGAGCTCGTGATTCTCAGTGGAAATAACATAAAACTCATGGAAAATTTTACAATTAATTTTTGTTTTTTTTAGAAACGCTCAATCATTCTGTATAGAATCTAATAATCGTGATTAAAAAAGTTTCATTGCAGTTTTTCTAAAAAGCATATGCTAGGAGGAATTGCTCCGCGTATCTCCTGCCAGATATGCCTAAATTTACAAAATGTAGGCCGCCAGACATCTATAGACATTTTTTTTGCTTTCCCGCTGCAGGAATTTTTCACGTGAAGGGATAACCTACTTTGAGTATGTATCTAATGTCAGATCCGGAGCACGAGGCATTAGCAGAGAAGCAAACGGAATGCCGATTATGAGTAGAAACAGGAACTCATTCTACCTACTAGAAAGCTTTATCTCTTTATTATACGATGATAATAACTTAGGTTATTATTGTTATACAATTTCTAAAATAAAACTGGGTTCAACAGGTAAACTATTGAACATAAAATTAGCGTTTCTACTTAAAAGTGTTAATCGTTTATGAATAATAAGTGCGTGTGTGAAAATTATTACGAGTAGGTACCACATGCTCACATGCAGTAAGGTAGAAGTACTAATGCCCGACGCGGTACTAGTACTCGACGAATATAATTTAACTAGCGAATAATAAACTAAGATTGATCACGACATCATTTTTAAGTTACTAAATGTTAGTGACTTCAATATTTCTTATCACAATTTCAAGACAAATAACTTATTTATAAGTTATGAACATATTTGTTAAAACCAGCTGCCATCAATTGGGACAATGAGTTAAACCTTCAAGTCCCAATAAATGTCAGTCTGTCATTCATGGCATTTGTACTGAAATGACATCTATTGGGACTGCCAGCATAACCGCCTGCCATTTAGGTACTCGTACATTCTGATTGATTTACCTAATTCTTATATTATCAGGATTTTTTATAAGATCACCATATGAAACGAATTCCATATCAGTAACTTGAGTAAATACCTCGTCTCCCAAACCGTATGAAACTGTTTAATACATCTTAAATGAGCATAATATCGTGATTCAAATAAGTATTTTCTGTTGACATGTCGGGCACTAGTACTTCTACCTTACAGGAGAATAGTTATTTACAGTACAGATGGTGTTACTTTTCCGCACTAGTGCGGAAATGAGCACTTTCCGTGCATATGTTTATTTTTTAAAGAGCCATATGTACTGTAAAACGTTGTACGATACACGTGCGAATAGGTAATTCGCAACTCGTGTCGATTAAAAACCACCCCTTTCGGTCGTGTTTTAATTTATCGCCACTCGTTGCGAATTTCCTATTTTCTGCACTTGTATCTTAATAAATTAAAACACGACCGAAGGGAGTGTTTTAAATCGAGAAGAGTTGCGAATTACCTATTCGCACGTGTATCGTACAGCGTTTTACAGTACATATGGCTCTTTAAAGTTTCAACATATGCACGGAAAGTGCTCATTTGCGCACTAGTGCGGGAAAGTAACACCATGTGTACTGTAAAATAAGTTTTTCACTTCTAATGCTTGCACAAAATGACACTTTTATGCTCTAGTGCAAATAGTTATTTGTTATGCAAGGCTGCAAAGTTGTTGTTTGGCGCAAGTGCGTGTATTGAAAGCCTAGCTAGCAAAGGATTGCAAGATTGAAATGTACAATCCTGAGCATAGCGAGGATTTTAAGGCACGAGACGGCAAAAAACTTTGCTGCCGAGCGAAACACACAACTTTTCACCTCACCACCGCGAGGAAAATTGTAAATGTAAAGAAAGTCATTTGGACCTTATACTCATTATCAAAAAAGGTTTGCTTAAATCTCATCAAAATCAAATCATTTTATAATTATTAAATGTAACATAAACATTATCGTATCTTTAAATAATCTCCACGCTTACATTAAAAAGTTAAAGTATTGCTGGGTTTACTCATGGTTAAACTAAGATAGACCGGGAGATACTGACACAAGTTTTCCGGTCACTTGTACCAAGTATGGCGTCCCTTCAGGGGTCTAATTACGTAATGACGAAAAGGAAAATGATGGTCATAGCGCTGGTACCGGCCGCCCAATCGCGTGGGCGTTAATCGAACGTGTCGGATAAATTACGAAAATCGAACGATTTGTTTACACCGAGCCCGATAGTCGATGAAAAAAAAGTAGGCGGTAGCGTAATGCCATAGTTCTCCGACATAAAGCCCGCCATGGTCTCATTATATACCGACGAGAACACATTAATTTAAAAAACCAATGATGATTAGCTGTGCAAGGCTAATTTTTGCACATCTAATCAATTAATCATCGTCGAGTAGCCATTCACGAAAATCACTATGACATACTTTTCTGACGGCCCATCGAAGTGAAAAGCAGTGTGTATTATAACTCGAGCATAAATTAACCATTTTACCCCTCAACTTAACTATCCCCCCTCACCGGTGGCTCGGTGGATATAAACATCTCAAGTAAAATATAATTTTAGAACCATTTAGTCAAAAATAAGCTCGAATGAATAATAACTCGACTATAGATGGCTCGAGATCTCGACCGAGATTTCAAAAGTCGCAATTTCCAGCCATCGTGCTTGAAAGTCGGAAATTTCGTTCGAGATCTCAGAGTTCGAGATTGCATTCCTTGTTATCCTGAGATAAAAATATGTTAGTCATAATATAGATGATGCGACTCCATGTCGATTAATGTGACTGTTGCAACCTTCCAGAATGACTAAGGTATAAACTGCAGCTGAATCATTGCTTTGTTTTAAAATAGCAAATATAACATGTAGGTACTGAACAATGATTATGAAACACGCATTGTTATTGTCACTGATATGTTTATGCCGAATGCGTTCTGAAATTAGCACGACTTTTCAGCGACCTTGCACAAAAATGTGACTATCGGCGACAGCGGGCGGAACATTGTTTTCGCGAATTATTTCGGGAAGTGTTAACAGAGGTGAGTAACGGGTTAGCGGCGATTATTCAGATATCAGACTCACACATGCGTGGATATGCGCATGCGAGTGTGCGCGTGACATTGAACTTCACACTTCACGAGGCGCGTTGCGTAACCAGCGCCGCCCCGGCCGCGTCTAGGAGCGCGGCCGCGTGAGCAATCAATCCAATCCAAGCCGTCAATTAAACGACTTATTGCATGGTTGTACTTTACGACCATTGAGTCTAGGGAACGTTTGCGGGCTTTAAGATTCAGTCGCATCATGTGATGAATCTAGTTCCGGAAGCCTTTTCAAACTGTAGACAAAATCATATCACACTAAAAATCATCAATCAGTGTATAGAAAATTTCTATAGATCTCATACTCCTGAAGATTTTACCTATGAAGATGTAGGTACCTATCCCTCAACCTTATTTTTTACTAGCTTTTGCCCGCGACTTCTTCCGCGCGGAACTCGTTTATATCGTAGCTCCATACAAACTTTCGCACCCCCTTATATGATGAATTTTGGGACAAAAACTATCCTTTGTCCTTTCCCGGAATTGATTCTTTTTTAGGGTTCCATACCTCAAAAGGGAAAAAACGGAACGCACTCGTGCGTCTGTCTGTCCGTCTGTCACAGTCGATTTGCTCCGAAACTACTGGACCGATTGAGTTGAAATTTGGTGAACACATGTAAATTGGTGACCCATAGATGGACGCGTAAAATAAATTAATGAATTCTGAACAAGGCGGCCACTTTTGGAGGTAAACTGGAAAATTAAAAAAAAGTTTCGCAAACTGTATTGTGTGACATATCAAATGAAAGGGGATGCTGTAAGCATCTCAGATATATATTTTTCATAATTTTAGCAAAAATATATTTGAAGTAATTTAGGAAAAAAGACGAACATTGACCATTCTGAAAAAAATATTGCCTAAAGATTACGGGAAAACCTATAAAAAGTTTGAGTATTCAAAGTAACGGAAAAATTCCCAATATTTTACGGAACCCTCACCACGCGAGTTGAACGGCACTTGTCAAGGTTTTTTAATTCAGAGATTTATTATAAGTGGAGACGGAGATGACAGAGCTACTTTTAGCTATAGCAATATGCGCTACCTGAAGCAGCTTTGACATTATCATTCATCGTCTTTTTTTTTAACAAGAGGACATCCAATGTGCTATAATGACAAGTCAAGGAGACATTGGCTCGAGTTTTATTTATACATAATTTCAGTGACTTTGGACGTCCTATTCATATCAAGATTCCATCGTCATACAAACCTACGTACCAGGATCATACCCGTTTAAGTCTTGAAATTAGATGCACTACATAATATACATTGTATACCTACTGCATTACAAAAGCAAGCAAAACGGTCGTCTAAAATAAGTGAAAGTACTTCGAGAGTAGTGTATAAAGTCAGCTATTAAGAAAGGAAAGTAGTCTATCTGCGAGTGTGATCAATGCCTTAGCCGGGACCACGTGTAATTTCGGCAATGACAATGACACTGACACTGGGCGGCGGCGAGGCCGACACGACCGACTGGCGCCCTAATATTCATGTCGTCGTTTATTATATCTCTTGTTTTAAATGAAACTCGAGACATCTAATCGTAATCTAGACAATGAATTTTACCATCTGTTATGTTTTAGTAATCGTTCACTTAGTTAAATTAACGCAGATTTATATCTAAATCACGCATTTCAATACATATACGTGCTCAAACAAAAAATATGCTAGCGTTCATGAAATTACCCCCGTTCAATTCTAAAATAACAGAAACAGTGATACACTAATTTAATTATCCATCCATTGCACGTAAACAATCATTTTACATTAAATTTGACTGAGATTTTTTTTTGTTTTATTATGAGTAATGAGATTTCTTCAAATGGCTAAACGCACAGAACGCGCTAGAGGTAACTGACGTATTCTTTAAAAATATATTAATAGCGAGAGCGCCCCCACTAACCAAGAGCATTCCAATCTAACCTCATAAGAGCATTAAAGTAGTTATACCTCTACACGATGAAATATGATGTATTTCCAAAAATACTTGTAAATTATCATAATATTCCAAACAAATGAAAGCAGCCTAGGACAAACAAATAAATACAAAGACAAATTAGCGCACGTTAACAGCAGCGGAGCCGTGACAGATGACGGAGATGATCGAGCTGGCATGTCTGTCGTGATTTCACTTTTCGTGAGAAACAACTTTCGTGGTACTCGTTCCCAGTCTAACTCCAAAACTATCTACTGTTGAAGAAGGTAATATTGCCGTACAAAATTTGGCGCGCCATTCCGATAAACGTCATTTGTTTTTCGCCAGTATTTGACTTTAACATAACATTGCTTAGGCAGTACGTTGATAAGTTGATAATGTATCTGTGTATGAAAGCAGTATTTTAATAATAAATTGGTTTTAGCTCGATTTTTATCAAGCGTACAAAACGTGCCGTGGAAAGTAAAGTAGGTAGGTACCTGATACTGGCATTAGGTACTCGTACGGATTCTGATTCGTACTTTACATACGTAGCTACCACTAGCCGTACAAGTCCAATTTCAAAGAAAAACCGCAAATCGATGTACAGTTTAGCCATTTGGCACACGCATACTAGAGGTCAAAATACATTTTTTGACCCGCTGTTCCTAAAAAAAAAATTCTTAGGGGAGTGCCAAGACATTATTATTTTTTGTATGAAAAAAAAATTCAGATACCTATCGTGTGTGGTATCTATGAAAGGGCATTTTGAGGTGATGTGAAAAATATACCAAGAATATACTAAAGATGAAATGGCGCCGTTAAAGGGTTAAAGAGGCATTTCCCGTTGGATATATATGGATAATACGTATCATTTTATGATTAATGTGTACCGTATCTGCATTACAGTTCCATAAGTCTCGTAAAATAGGTATTGCAGTAGAACTGTCTCACTTAGTAATATTGAAAAATTAAGTATTTAATGTTTTTTTTTTTGTGGTGTATTGTACAAAAAAAATAAAGGATATCGTATCTGTAGGAGCCCAAACTTGGTATGTTTCGAAAATTATTTTTGTGTTAATTAAAAAAAATGGCTGAAATGTAATGATGTGGTATATTTTTAGAATCGCCTCAAAATGCCCTTTCATACAAAAAAAATGTCTCGGCACCCCTCCTAAGGGAACTTTTTTTAGGAACTGCAGGTCAAAAATTTTGTTTTGATCTCTAGTACGAGTGTGCCAAATGGCTAAACTGTACATCGATTTGCGGTTTTTTTAATCGTACGGCTTACACTATAAGGACAGTCTCTGGCCTTTGAAATGTGTCGGCCTTGATTCTAATTTGCCGGTCAATAGATAAGTACGTCTAATTTGCGCGTAGCTTCCGCGACGAGTCGCGCTGTTTCTGGCTCGTTTTCATTTTGTTGCTGCGCTGCTTGCGCTCGCGCCTCGCGCACCCATAGTCAATTCGTCAACTTACGCTTCCGCGAACTACACAATACTAACAAATCTGCGAATGTATGGCTTATCATCTGTATCTGTGTCGATTACATACTTCGAATAATATGAAGACACTGTTTCTGAAAACGTGGGATAGTTAGAGGTTATATAGACACGTGGGTGCCTCAAACTATGCTTAAAGGATCTGAGCAAGCTAACAAAATGTTGCGGGCTCAATAAAGAGGAGACAAGTTGGTGGCCTCTACAAATAATAGCAATAAAATGGCACCTCCGGGGGCTCCGGGTGACGCAGAGCGGCGGCGCGGGGACGGGCGCGGGCGGCGCTCGCCTATCTGACTGTACAAATAGCTGCAACCTTGAGATTCGGCTCGCGCGACAAGGTCAATGCGCGAATCGTTATCAGCGTGATGTCAGCCCGTGACCTCCGCGCGACCTTCGCCTAGGTGGCCGCCGAGCAGATAGCGACCGATACCGCGCCGACGCGAATCTCCTCGGCTTCCGCCTGCCTCACTCACTCCGATCTTCTTCATTGCGGAATTCATATTTAATGATTTATTAACTCATTCGAGGCCACGCAACGCTACGTAGCAGCGTTTTCCCGCTCTGTAGCGGAAATCACACGTAGAGGCATGGCTGATATGTGCTAAAGTCTATTTAGGATCAGAATATGTAAGCTGCGCCAAGGTTAGTTAGAAGATAGTTAAAGCTATGACATCAAGTGGTATTTCAGCGCTGTTTTTACCTACAAACATTTTATAACGAAAGAACGCGGTTTCAGGCGCTGGCACGCGGCCAGAAATAAAACGTCGATCGGAATCACTTTCCGCGCCTTACATACTTATTATTGCTCCGCAAATATATCGACCTTGTGTGTTCATGGCCGTGCAAAAATATCAACTTGACATTCTAAACGATTTCCCGATGTTTAAGTTGCTAATCAGGAAGCCGCGTAGCATTCGCCGCGCCTTGGCTCCTCGAGGCCGGCCCAGCGTAAAGATCATGCTCGGGCTTACTCAGTCACTCGTGCCGTGCCCACTCACTGATATCTCATATCCTCAAAGCCTAGGAAAATAATATTTCAAGATAGTAGGGATCAAAATGTATGCTTTAAATACTTAAACAGGAAAACCATTTATTCAAATATTGCTATCAAATTGTATTATGCAACGAACTACACAAACACACCATTAATGAAGGTTATACAATAACAATTAAAACCAATCCATCTACAGTTACGTAGACCAGGGGCGGTTCACTCTTTGATTTCGTCGCGACGCACAAAAACATGCCGTCTTTAGGCGGTCTATCAATGGTTGACGCGCGCTATTACCTACGGGACGCACGCATTTGCGCTTTGCATTGCATCGTCATTCACCTCGTAAAAAATATGGCGCGTCGTCTATTTATATTGGTTTAAAAGATTTTTTATTTACATTATGTTTGTGTATGTAGGTAACCTAGAGTTGTGTGTCTTCGTCTTACATTTAGCAGAAACAGGCAGTTTTGATGTCATAAGTCATAACCTAAAGGCAAATTACACAGCTTTTGTGTAGTTGGGTGATCCTAAGTAAATAAAGAATAATAGTAATATCGTTAGAAAAATACACTATTATACTAACGTACCTATAATTTAATAGGTCGAGCTGGCGGTAACCCTAACTCTAAGGCTCCGCCTCCGAAACAGCGCGTTGCATGCGATAGAAAGAAATGGGAATTTGTTAACAGAGAACCTTCTGTACGTAGTACTATTACTTATTCTGTGCGTAGACTAAATCATCTAATAAGTACCTGTACTTGTTACAGGAAGTAAACACGGTCTAGGCAGTTTAAAATTGGTTTTATCCAAAATCTTCCATTGCACACTAAGCCCTCCTAACTAGATCGAACACGCAACATGCGCTAACAAGTGGACCTTAGTTTAGTTAAATGTAGCACAGTAAGTAAACGAGAGTACGTTTGGGCGGGGCGAGCTTCGCGCACGACCTGAATCCCAATACGGGCACGCGAGAGAAATCTTAGGCACCGCACGGGTGCAACCAGATGAAACTTGCGAGGGAAAGGACCCAAATCCTTAGCGCCACGCGCCAGTCGGAACTATGTATTTATGAGATGGGACTTACGTGACGAGATTGACAGTTTAGAATGTTTACTGCTGGGAAAACTGTAAGAAAACAAAAGGGCAGGCGAAGATTGCTAAGTACCTACCTATAAGTGGTGTGGGTCATGGAAAGATTTAGATTTAGGTTCAAGACTTGGTTAAAAGGTCCAAAACTAGGTACAGTCACACTTCACTGACAACATTCGGTCCCAGTGTCCTTCTTTCGGGAATGAAAAATATTTTTTTAAAGAATATTTTGTATTGTATGTATCGATCGATGTAATGCATCATTCGATGCAAATGTACGCCATAGCATATTACACCAAATACAAATAAAAAAGTGTATAAACAATATCATGCACATATGATGCTATAGTAAGTATCCAAAGAAACTCGCTTTCACGTTTAAATTTCAGTATGGAAAGTAACAATAATTGGAGATGACATGTGGATTATGTAGGAGTAAACATTGTATTGAATAAAGTAGCACTTTTGGGCCACTAGGGCGCACAACATGTGGTCGTATTACGAGCGATATCGCCTCAATTTCTCTGCACGAGGGCGTGCTCGGTACCTTCGTATAGTCGTCGGAGAAAACAGACGGATACTGTCATCGCATTCGTGGCTCGACTGACTTATGACTTAAAAATCTACATACAATCATCTGCTATGTAGGCCAGGGCAGTGGGCCGAGAGCCGCGCGCCGCGCGCCGGTTCATGCTTCGCTTCAGCTCGATCCCATCTACCTTATGTGTGAAAATCGTAAAAAATATAAAATAGCCTGACATTTAAAAGTATCCTAATCATAAGTTAAATTGAAGTACCTAAAATAACTTGTGGCCCCATCGCGTTATGGTAACGGTGACGCTGGCAGTAATTATCTACTACATATCTCATTACTGATGGCAGGAACTTACCAGCTGTGAGGTCGCCGATGTATCATGTAGAAACCTCATCAAAATTTCATTGAAGTGATCGCGAGTGTTTGGATCCTACGAATCGAGGCTCTTGATACTGAACGATATGAAGTTACCTAACTTTTACTAATAAACATAATATTATGGAATTAACACATCTAATATCGGTCAAGACATGACCGAAAAATGCAAATGTTGATCGTCAACGTTGTGAATAAGTAGGCTTCAGCGAGTGGCGCTGCACTTGTGACATACATTCACGGTGTATATTGCATCGTACAACTTTACTGATCTCCCAATTTCTCATGTTTCAGTGCAACGGGAGCGGTGTTTTCCTCGGTCACTGACCTGCATTCGAGTTCAACTTACGACCACATGTTTTCCCGATTATTTTGTCCACGGTTAATTTATTCTTTGTGGAACCAAACGTGACTTTTTGACAAACGGGCACATTGACCGTCTCACAACGGATATTTACGGAATTAGACTCATTAAAATAAAAACACTTTTAAAGCAAAGCGATTAAGAATCAAGACAATATTTCAGCACACAATTTATAAGCTGTCTAAACTAACAGATTCCTTCTTGAAATTTATAACTTGTAAAAATTTACACGGAATGTTTTTCCTGAATTTCAACAAGTTGCCTTGTATTTGATTTATTGCAAAATATATACCATCAAGAAAAGACTAAGAAGATCTTAGTGCATGCCAAGCCCACTATAAAAATATATACCTATCTACAGTACCCATATTATTTAGAACAATAAACATTACAATCGTCTTCATTTAGTCTTACATACATTTATGCCCAGTGGAAACTTAGGTGGCCAGCAAGGAAATTGTTTGATGCTGACATGTTTTAGAGTGCAAAGATATATGATCCCGGGTATCGACTACATTGTGTAAGCGACCGTTGGCGATGCCTATTATGTCCTTATCTGGGGGGCATCCCATGAAACAAATCATGTGAGTATGTAGTGTGTACAGGTTCTTCTAACAAAAGCGTATGTTTTATCAACTTACCAGCAATTAATAGGGCGAGCGGCTATAGCGTATTAGTCCAGTCAATGAACTGACAACCTGTAGAGAAAAAAACCGGTCAAGTGCGAGTCTGACTCGCGCACCGAGGGTTCCGTACGACCAAGGAACTCGGTATGTACAGTAAGGGAAATGTATTCACGTACCACCGTAGAACCCTGTCGCAATTGACAGGCCGCCGTCACTCAAACTCGAGTGGTATGTCACTTTATTGCGATAGAGTTGTACGGTTCCCTTACTGTATGTTGGTTTTTCAGCGATAATTCTTTATCAAGTGAATTAATTTCGATAATTCCTTTTTTATTTGCTAGAAGGTACTTTCAGAACACTGTCATACGAATTTGAAGGAAAAAAATTAAACACAGAAGTATTAAATTACAAACAAAATTAACATATGATTTTTGATGAATAAAAAAAAAATACGCTAGATAGAGTAGCATGGTAGAATCAAAATTTTACCATTGTAGAAAAAAAATAAAAACTGTTGTAGAATGTACAATTCAAGCCCTTTCATATGATACCCCACTTGGCCTACTAACTAGACTTTGAATTTTTGCCCCCCCCCCCCCTCTTATCTGCCCTTTTTTATACAAATTAAAAGTATATATTAAAAAATTTCATTTTCCATACACGATTCCAAATTTCAAATCGATAGCATTAGTAGCTCCTGAGATATTTGACTTTGTGACGTTTCGTTTTTACCATTTTGGTCCGGAACCCTAAAAATGACAATTATGGAAATAACTTATAATAGTCATACTCATAGTCATAGTAGTTTATTCATGAACAATATACATTGTGTTTGAACATTCCTTACATATAGGTTTCGACAACTTACAAAAACTATTATTATATCTAAGAGTTATAACGAGTTCCAAACAGTAAAGAGACAATAATAATAATAATAACATGTCAAATTAAGTATTACTTATTTCATCGAAACAATAGCATTAATATACTTAGTAAACAAATAGTAACTCAAAAGAATAAAAAAATAAAAAATGATAATAATGTCATAGTAGTAAAAAAGTATATATAAAAATTAAAAATTTCATCGAATAAGATGGCATAAAAATATAAAAAACAAACAAAAATGACTAATGGAACTAAATTTCATATAAATAAAGACAAAGCAGGTACATAAATTTAATTTTGACTAGTTGCAATATTCTTCTACAGAGTAATAACATTTTTCCAACAAAAAAGCATTTCATTTTCTTTTCAATTCTATTTGTTATTGACTTCATGTCAATAGGCATTTTATTGAATAGCGTAATAGCTTGGTAATTTGCGGAGTATTTGACCACTTTGAGATTGCTAATTACAGGTTTTTTCTTTGTAACGGATATATTATCAATTAAATATTTACCTAGCGACAAAAGCCAACAAAATTTCAGACTAGCTACTAGACTTAATACTAGCCTCTGAAAAGTCAGATTTTTTTTTAAATTAATGTTTTTATCTTTATTTTGATTAATTTACATTTGCTCTATAATATTCAAGATAAATCATACAAAAAAGCCAATGCATGCTTCATTTAAATCTATATAATTACTTCCGAGTGAAAAGTTTGTAGGATTCTTAGAACATTTTAAAATGAAAAAAACTAAAAACAACGCTATAATAAATTAACATTTTTCAAAACCGTATTTTTCCTGGAGTATATATAAAGACAGTATGATATTGTCGATTACTACCGAGGAGATGACCAAAATCCCATTCTAATGAAATCGGCTTCGTCTTAAGGATAATTACGTTAACGATTTTTTAATTTTATTCTAACGTGCTCTAGAAACTAGATCCATATAGAAAAATTATCCATTTCTGTCAAAATATCCAGTGTAGAAAAGTAATATTCTATGACTTCATAGAATATTACTTTTTCACTTGTATCTATATATTAATGCACTAAACTGATAACAAGAATCCCATATTGCGGTAAAAATAGTTTTTCTAAGGTACGTAATTCCAATTATGTCCAAAAAGTCGATTGTTTAGGTTTGCTCACTTCCAATAGTCGAGTACGAAGGCTGTAAACTCAGCTTAGTTTTCTTCGAGTTCGTTTACTCTTAACATGTTAAAAAACATTGTAAACAAAGCAAGTGGTATGTTTTGATTCAACTTTACTCATAACCCTGACAGTGCAGATTGTCGGCCATTCATCAGCGGTAAGGGCATTATTTTTCCTTTTATTAATTAAAGGAATGCCAAGCAAAGATGACCAAAAAATGTTAATGAGTGGACTGTAGGTAATTTATGTAAAACGAAAACGAGATCTAGAATAAGTTTCACCACCGACAACGATATGGAGCCTTGAGGTCACTAAGAGGACACTCACCTTTACCAGGAGCCGTTGGGACGCTCCTCCGTCAGGTGCAGGACCCCGAGACCTGGCTTGAACTGAACAGACTCACTTTATTTATTTATTTATTATTTGTGTGGAACTCAATTTTGTAGAATCGTACTTCAAAACGACAAAGACCAAAAGTGATTCGGCAGTTATTTTTGATTTGATTTCACTCACATGCTTGTGGTAACCACAGTTACCAATTTCTTGCACCCTTAAACTTTTTCTGGTAACTGTGGTTTCCAAGCGAAATATGGGCTGCCTTGATAACAAAAAATAAAGCAATTTAGGTATATATTAACTGCAGAAACGTAGCTATAATTCCTAAACGTTCTTTTTCTAAGGTTTAGAGAGGTATCTCAAGCAAAGACATTTATAATTGCTTTACCGGCTAAGTTAGCCGGTCAGCTCCGAGGACACTGGTTCAGCTGACATTGAGTTGAATGCAAAGACATGGTGAGCGCGGCGTAGAAGCGGTTATCGCCGCCACGTGACCACACGTGGAGCGCCTCGTGGCCTGCAGTGCACATGTGCAGTCGGTTGGGAGAAATGACTCAGCCACTTCGGCTCGAGAGTCGGCACATCCTCTGATGCCTCTGAGTTACCTTCAAAAGGGTTGTACGAGATAACATGTAGATAACCTTTTGCCCGCGACTTCATCCGCGTCAAATCCCGTACTATCAACTTTCATCCTTTCTCAACTTTCAAATTCATTTGTTTTATGGATCGATTTTCGAGATGAAAAGTAGGTATCCTATATTTTAATCCAGGTTATGATTATAAATTATCTCTATACCAAATGTCATTTAAATCTGTTCCGTCGTTTCTGCGTTATTAAGAAATATTATTTCACATTTATAACATACTTAAATAACATTATAATTATAATAAATAGTAAAATAATTATTAGTAGATCAACTTATAAACAAATTAAATGATACCCACATCTTTTCAAAATTATAGAAATAAGGTAACCAATGAGTTTAAGAAAATATTTTTGTAGCACCTTAATATATATAAATCAAATCTCAAAAGAATTGGCAGAGAAACATCAGTGTTATATTTCGTAAAACAAGGTCGTTAATTCCTTCAAGGCGCTTTTTAAAGCCAACTCTTTTTTTGCGAAGAGTATTTACAGCTGCGATCCCCGAATGATTTACTACATTACGTACGCAACTAGTCGTATCTACGTACACACGTTAACACAGTATACAGGCATGTATAAAACACAAGGTCGCAGCGTGTTTCAAAGGAATCGTTTGCAAGCGAGAACAATATCGCTTACAGACAAACTGCTCTGGATTTCAGAGAACAGTTGCTATCAAATATCAACCTTCGCAAGCACACGTGGTATAACCTATACTTACGTAAGTGCAGCGTTATATTTTCGAAAGAGCAGATACTCTGAGGGTCTGTGCGTGAGAAGAAGACGATAATCAGACTTAGGCCGCTTGCGCATTTGACGGTGCAAGATCAGTGCGGTATCAGTGTCAACTGTCAGTCAAGTTAGTACAGATTTTTTTACCTGTATTTAAGCGAGTGTTTCGTGAGTGGCGCGGAATGGGCGGAAGTGGGGCAGTATGCAGGCAGCAGGTACTGCATTCGCTTCAGTGCAATATAATACTACTGCGCAAACGTAATACCTACTGACAGTATACTTAAAAATAAAAATAAACTGAGCGAGATTTTACCTAATATGCTCTCGGTAAAGTACAAAATGCTGCATACCGATTCCGTCCCGCTAAATAAATAATAGCCCTCTGGCAACGACGAAGTTCCTGACCTTGATCTCGCTTGAGCAATTTTCCTATAAGTAAATATATTATTGCGTAGGTATATATTATACGAAAGAATAAATTTTTCATAGAACTGTTCTACTTTAATAGACTAATTTTCACGTGATACAAATTTAATACAAAACTAATGTGCATGTTAGGTGTTTGGTTATTAAACAAACACTACAATGTCCGTCATGTCGTTACTAGTCTCTACATGTCTCGGAAAGCAATGCTGTGTGGTCTGCTTAACAACCTGCTACTAATAAGAAACTGGCATATAGGTATTTACCGACTAAGAAAATGACGAAAAACGTTGAGCAATTTTCAACCTTTTTTGGTTCGAGTCTCCTTCAACTAGGCAATGGTAGCAACATAATCTGGTATTTTAGTATCGAAGCTAACACGGAAGACTATTTCAAGAGTCAGGGTCAGAAACGTCACCCGCCTGCGCCCGCGCCGTCACGCGCGGCTCGGGTTTCAGCAACACGAAGCCGGTACAACCCCAATTTGATGCCTTAGAATTGAGGCATCAACACTGGCAATGAACTGCCGGAAATATTTGAAATGCGAAGTAAGCATTACTGTTATACGAGCAAAAATTAGTCGTAATAATTGTATCTTATAAATCGAACAATTAAATAAATCTTGATGTTACATAATTACTGACCCCACCAGGACCTCAGGATAAACCGGCACGAGACGTATTGTAGGTCCATGGCGTACTATTTCCTCAAAACGGAAAATACCTAGAATAGACTTCATATTACGCGGCAAACAATAACAAGTGATTTTTTTCCTAACCAGGAAGTTACACTATGACAATTAAGTTTTTCCTATGACGTTGCGTTTTACACTGATCGCATTCAATCAATAAGACGTACTATCGCCCAACGGTACGGGTTCACACTTTCCGTTCAAAATCGTCTGCACATCTATAGTGAACGCTCCAAAATGACCCTAGAGGTGTGTACCCGTACCCTTGGGCGATAGTACCTACATACACATAAACCGCATGATCGCCAATATCTAAAAAAGCCTAGGTCGTTGCTGCGTATAGCTAAGGTTAAAGTAATAGGCTATTACTAAATAAAGCTGGCCTTCAGACTTTGTATGCTTATAGTAACACCGGCTCTGGACCTTTCATTAGCACCAATTACGAACTGGCAAAAATATGAATATTTATCAATTATATAATGGACAGTTGGTGAGAATTTTCGCAATATTCGTGTATGCCGTGCGGCGCTCAATGAGCCAATTTTGTACTTGAGTATAATTTTAGCACACAATTGACATGAAGTCGTCGCCGGTTTCTTGTTGAGCCGAGTGACCTCAACCCGCAGCCATTGATGCGAAGGCGAACTATAGCAATGCCAGTACCCCAAGATACTCGCACATTTTTACCTTATTCTTATATCTCACCTAGCTTCTACTCGCGGGCGACTTCGTGGACCCGGGATAAAATCTATCCTATATTTTAATCCAGGCTATAAACTATCTTCATGCTAAATTTCATCCAAATCGGTTGAGCCGTTTAAGCGTGATTGAGTAACAAACATCCAAAGATCTAAACATCCAAACTTTCGCATTTATAATATTATTAGTAGCAAGTAGCATAGCATAACATTAGTAGGATAGGATATATTAGGAAGTAGTATATAATATAATATATAGTAGGATTCAGATATGAAGCCGTTTTGCATTACAAAACCATTGTGATTTAAATATACGTATACGTCAAGTCGGGCGTAAGGCTGAGATCATCTCTACCTAGACTTTAAAAATGAAACCAAGGCGAATGCTAATATAATTTGACCTTAGATTTTTTCTACTGTTGGCATTTTTCGTTACTCTTCACACTCTGGCGTTTATTATTTATTACTTGCTTCTTTTGGTTGCCTGTAATTAATGTTAATATTAAGTTTTTGATATAATTAACAGTTATTAACATACATTTTACAGTTTATTTAATTTACACATTTTGAACGCTTATTTTAGAGATATAAAAAAAGAAGTATTTAATTTGATTCACTACTCTCCTCCCCACCATGACCGGTGGCGCCATTACCATAAGTCCTCATTATTTTTTTGTGCACGTCGTTCGTGTCTTAAGAAATTACAACCTAAGCCTAAGGCAGGGTCCTTAACTCAAAAAATCTTTTTTATTTAAGATTAAGTAGTAGTTAAGATTGTATTTAAACCCTTACTTTTTTCTATAAAAATAAACGGTTAATTTTTTTTACCCTTTTTTTCGTAGTGAATTTTTGCAGCTATGCCAATATGCAAGCTCACAAACGACGATAAATTCGAGCGCTACCAAAGAAAGTTGATAAAATTACAATGCATTTCGGAGACTTCGGATGAAAATTCTCTTTTGAAAATCGGTCCATAATTATTGACGGAGAAAGAACATACTCGTACATAAAAAAAAAACTTACAGTGGAATATATAACCTCCTCCTTTTTTGAAGACGGTTAAAAAGACAGTAAGAAAAGAAAAGTCATGTATCTACTAATTAACGATGCTTCTATTATTATCCTTTGCATAACAACATCAAAATAAATTTACTAAATGAATATCAGATTGAGAACATCTGGAAGTAATTTATCAGTGCCGAACAACGGTCAGTGGCAGTTAAAAGCCGAGCAGCCCGCAGGTGGAATCGCACCTGGCGCACCGCACCTTTATTGCTGCACTTTCGCAAATAAGGTCACAGGATCCCTTGCGTATGCGCAATGAATGCGGCAAGCGATATTGCTCGTTTTTATCGGCTAACTTGATTGCTCATTTAATAGATCTTGGCGGCGGCAAAAACAAATTTTGCTGTCAGCGTCGTATTTTTTCATACTACATTTATTTGTGACAACAGAACCCGATTGGAGTTCAAATTTGACATTACTGACATGTCATATGGATATCCCCCTTTCGTGTCTTTATTTTTCAAAATCAAAATGACAGAGAGCTAAAAGAAAAGCAGCCCTGAATCATTATTTGGCTAGTGAAAAGTGGAATACATGTTTGTGAACGTATTTGTATATAAATAATATCCTAGCGTAAGTATGTCTGTAGCATTTCCGGAAGGGTAGAAATTAGGATTCATTATTTTCAAAATGTATCACCTAATTTAAAGCTTCTCTTGACTTAGACTCTATGCCAGTAGGTATGCCCTATATTATCATGGCCACCGACATGTCGTAGTGATCATTACTTTCATCTTACTGGTTTAAAAAAAAATGAGAATGACATAATCTTCAGTCAATTACATTCAGAGACTTTTTCATTCATAATAATAATGACTTAATATTCAAATTCAAAGGTCAAAACACCGGAGTAATGAGGTCTTATATTCCAACCTCAATTAAATCATTGACTTCATAACGCGCAGGCATACAAAGCTGCAATAGCCTTTATTACGCCCATTGGCGTAATTGTTTTTTCTTAAATTGTATATCTTTCACTCTTACGAAAGCAAGAAGGTTTTAACACAAACACGATGTTTGAAAACGTATTTATAAATAAATGTAAACGTAAAAACACGAATTAAATATGATTAACAGAATGATTTAAAGATTTAAAAACTTAAATGTAGCAATTTAGTGTCCGTGTAAAATATTTTTAACTGTGATTTTAAATCGTGGCTGTATGCAGAAGGGCTTGCTCAAAGCGTCTCACGTCAAATTCAAGAAAATGGACGACTGACATTTTGTAGTTTTTATTACGATTAGTAACAATTTCTTAATTCATATCTTACCGTACTTGTAACACAATGTACTATTATAAGTACTGTTTTGACATTTTACCGTTGTATTTATATTTTGAAATTGTACCTATTGATAATTAACAAAAATTACTCAGTTATTTATTATACCATTTGACATTGTTTAGAATATCCTAATTACGTATACTAACATTTTACTTTTTATTATTTTTTAGTTTACTGACATTTTTAGGGTTCCGTACCCAACGGGTAAAAACGGGACCCTATTACTAAGACTTCGCTGTCCGTCCGTCCGTCTGTCTGTCACCAGGCTGTATCGCAAGAACCGTGATAGCTAGAGAGTTGAAATTTTCACAGATTATGTATTTCTGCTGCCGCTATAACAACAAATACTATAAAACCGGCCAAGTGCGAGTCGGACCGGGGCTCCCATACAACAGACATGATTTTTTTGCCGTTTTTATAGATAATGGTACGGAACCCTTCGTGCGCGAGTCCGACTCGCACTTGGCCGGTTTTTATTTTATTTTTCTATTTGACTTTCATGTGTGACATTTTCTATTGTTTTTAAAATTATCAAATTATTATGTGTACCTTTTGATGATCTTTTAGTGAATCCATCTTATTTTCGATGTAAAGTAGTATGTTATTTTCTAAAGGAAATAAATGAATCTATCTATTTAACTATAAATGTGTTTTTCGTTTAAATATTTAAATGCCGACCTAGACTTGACTTTTAGCGCTTCCTCGAGTCTAGCCAAGTCGTGTCCTCGAGACCGACACATGGAAAAGTCGAGTACCTATGTACTTAGCTATGTACTCGCCACGTCTGTCGGTAGCCGGGGCCTTGAACTTTGAGAGCGCGCCTTCGCCAGTAAACATGTTTGCGCACTGCGCACTCGTTATTACTATGACGTCGCTTGCCATACACATTTCGCATTTTGCCGGTTTTTTCCTCCTTCGCCATAGATCACCACGTGCGATGCGGTGCTGATATCCGATCTATTTCATCATATGCCCGTATTGTGAACTGATAACGACAACTACTTTAAGTTTTATTAATAAGCATACTTTGTAGGTACCTTTGATTCATGTATATAGATTTATTTGTTACGTACCTACCTAGTTTATGAACAACACTAGTAGTTAGTGCCAGGTTTGTATTAGATATCTTAACACCTGTCGATGTATTCCTACGTTTACCATGTGGCTGTTTACTGGCAACAATATCGCACCAAGATCGACATCAGATCTGTGTATTAGATATGATATGACGTAGGGTGATATTTTGCTTCTCAGTTTTTTTTAGCAAAATGTGAGACACAATACACATTGGACAAAGATCTTGGACAAGTGGAATACCACCCTTAGAGACGGTGAAAAATGGTGCTGGAAACCTCCTGTAAGAAGATATTAGATTATTCAGAAGGCATGTCTGTTTTGATGTCCGAAAATTTAAGAGCCATGCCAATTGTACATGTTCACGATTCAATCTTCTTACCAGCCACGCTTATAGTGAGCTGGCACTGCCCCCGAGCCCCCCAATATTTCGATAACCGACTTAGGTACCTGTCATAGTAGATGATAGTAAGAATTATTTATTAAATCCTTGGTGAAACAAATAAAACACGAACGAAACCTTCTGATATCTTAGTGATTGTAGTAGCTTCCTGGTGTACGACATCAACTTCAACTCAATAAAATTACGCACGTTCATAAATAGCAAAAACAATGATCAAGGAAACATTCCTGTTTACATACATATTGAATGGCCCTTTGTGACGTACGCGGCATGGTGACCGCGGTCAGATAATGAGCGCGTCAAGGTCCCCGTGCTAATTGCAATTACCGCGAGTGGACATTCTTTGTTCCAATAATGATTAATGCCGGTCGCGATTGTCGAGGATCGCAAATGAGATATCAGGAAGCCTCCGCGCCAATGTCAGCGGACAAGGTCGGCGGCCGCCCCGCGCGCGGCTCGCCGCACTGGCCAACGACCGCGGTGTTACTCGCGAAATTACTATTAATTATATACACATTTAATTTGGCAAGAATCTATTTTATTTCGTGTTGCTGCGTGAATCAGACAGAACACAGGTTTCAAATGCCAGTACGTAATTCGTCGGAAATCGTATCTACCTACTCGTTGGCTTATGTCTAGCTCTCGGAATAAATGTATCTAAACAAAACTTACAAGTTTCTTAACATGTTGATTTAAAAATAAACTACAACAGCTTTACCTAGAAATGTTACAATATAAAAATATTAGCTTCTATCCGCGACACCGTTTGCGTGGAACTCGTTTATAAATATCGCAGCGCAATACAATTTTTCACCCCCCATTTAAGCCTGTCAGGGGACGATTTCCGGGATAAAAACTATTTTACATCCTTCCCCTGGATACCAAATTTCATCAATATCGGTTCAGCGGTTTAAGCGTAACCGACAGACACACTTTCGCATTTATAATATTGGTATGGATATAACTATCTACTACGTAATGTACCTAGTATGGCTTTGCGACTATACGACTTACGCCTTATGCCTACTTGTACTTTGAAGACTTAAATTGAGAAAAAGAAATGAAAAGAAAAGAAAAGAAGACATGTATTCACTACACAAAAGACACACAGAGACAAAGGAGTAGACATACAATACAATTGACACATATTGTGTGTCTTCGTGGCAGTGAAACGGTCGCTGTCTCAGCATTGTGCCGAGGTGAATTGAGCAAGGTATATTTAATGGATTACAGACAGTATTGAAGTTTATGTGAGTAGAGGTGGCCGCGACATCTACTACACCCACGCGAGGCGCGACCACTTGTCTTGTAGCCACCACTTAATAAGCGTGACCTCCCCCTTCTGCCATTAAACTAATTTGCGGTCATGTTGCTACGGGGAGCCTTCGAAGGCCTACAGAGCACGTATCAAGTGCGCAGTAACTTTCAGGAAGGTACTAACCCTAACTTTACGGATATAAATAGTTTATTACCTCACCGTACATACATGTGCATGCTTATTTATTTCGAGCAAATAAACTGTAACCTTGCAGGAGTAACAAATCAGCAACGTTACAGTTACTGTTTTTTTTTATCAAAACAAGCGCGTGTAAAGAAACTAGTCGTAATTTCTAGCACGAAAACTCTAAATTAGAACGTTGTGACTTAGCCGAGCCTTATCGTCATACTGCTAATCAGTTAAAGCGGTGGGACCTTGAGCATGACCCTGGATATTTTTGCTCAAATATTTTGCGGAATGTTCTTGAGATACGAACGTGACGGGGACCTGCCAAACACATGTTCTTACTGCGGTATCTGTTGATTATCTGTCATAAATAATACGTAATGTGTTTATATAAACCTCCTTCTCCTCCTTCTGATATCAGAAGCGTATTATTCTAGTACAATCGAGACTATAACGCACAATGTCCCAGGAAATGAAGAGCGGTATTATGAGCCTGGTAGGTACCTATCGTACGATAGCTTAATGTTGAGGTACGTACGTGACAAACTCAATGGTAATAAATTTATCGTGGAGCACGCTCTCATACCGCCGGGTTGCAGTCCGATCAAAGACTCTCTGGAAACTAATCATAATCTCCCCATTTGTAAAATTATGGACATCGATAGTCGATCCAATGATCTTTATACATAACATGTATGTGCAGTCACCTGCAGTAATATGAAACACGACAAGTACCCTAAAATATCTGAAACGTTTTAGCTCAGATTAAGAAAAAAGATAGACAGAGCATTACAAACCACCTAGTGAAGCCGGTTTTCAACAAAGCGAAATAAGTTTAGCATACGCTCACGCACATGTGTGCGAATTTTTTTTCATTCTTTTTTGTTTTTAAAATAAAAAAGTTACTTATATCACTCCAGAAGAGTAAAAAAGTGCACTAAAACTTAAGTTGAAGCAAAAAAAAAAACAAAAAAATATATTTTTTTTTCAATTAAAACCACTTAGAAACAATTGCTCACAAGCTTAATAATCTACCGTTTAATTTATTGCTCCTATTACGGGCCACACCATGTATACGTATTGAAAAAAAAATTTTTTTTTTGTTTTTTTTTTCTTCAACTTAAGTTTTAGTGCACTTTTTTACTCTTCTGGAGTGATATAAGTAACTTTTTTATTTTAAAAACAAAAAAGGATGAAAAAAAATTGAAAATAACACAAAAATATCTTTTGAAAACAAAAATGCAAAAACTATTATGACTCACTACATGATGTAACCTCAAAATCTGCATTGACTACTGTGCTATGATCTCGTGGTGCCAAGATACATTACTCGGAGGTCATAACTTTAGATAAATTTTTCTCAGTTGATTTTTTTTAAAGTAATGGACAAAAGGTTTTACTACAGATGCTGTAAGGAAGCCTCCTTTTAATTTATTGCTCCTATTACGGGCCACACCCGGTACAAACAAAATTACATACAACTCTTCAGCACGTATCACAATGCTGTCAAGATCACCTATTTTGAGTTTTGTGCAATTTAATTTGTTTATGTGTGCGTGAGCGAGTTTTAAACTTATTTTGGTGTCCTGTCGTTTCACCAAAAAACATTTAGCAAATTTACACTTCACAAACCACGATTAGCAAAATTTTGTTTTGACAAATATTTTTGTTACAAGTCAACTTTTTAGAAATGACTCATTTGACCAAATAATCAACAAACAAATTTACATTTTACAACTCAACTTTCTACAAATGACTCATTTGACCAAATAATCAATAGGTCAATTTACATTTTATAAATTATCGAACAACAAGAACAGGGACTTAGTGACAAAACCGACTCGGATCGCGGATAGGTTAGAAGACGGAAGCGGGAGCTTTGCTCCCGCTTTCGTCTTCGTGGTTATTTTTTTTATAAAAGAGCGGAATCACTTGTTTGAAAAAAAATATTGTAATTTTGCAACATAAACATTGTAATTTTTATCCTACGCACTACTCAAATTGGGATATAAATCGTATGTTATGACGTTATGAGAAACGATACATTTGCCAAAAAAAAACTTTGTTATTGAATACATTTGACGTTATTACTTATTGCTAATTGAGTGTTTGTCAAGTAAACGTTTGTAAAATGAAACTTTTGCGCAATAACACGTTTACGAAGTCATTATCTGATGAAGCGCTTTTTGTCAAACGATAATTTGTCATTTTTTGGTTATACATGAGTGAACCACTTATTTGGCTTGGTTAAAAACCGGCTTCACTACGTTGTTCGTCATGCTCCGTCTATCCATTTTTCTTGGGCTGAGCGTTTATATTTAGCGGCTCTAAAAAACGTGAGTCGAGTCTCATATTTACTACAGACATTTTCGCATGTCCTAATCAAACGTATATATATAAGCCTAATTAAAAATCTAATAAACGTAAACACTTGATAACATATTTAAAATTGTAATCATCATATTGCTAACTTTTGGTATCTAAGGAATGAATATCTGTATAAAAATACTTTTCATTGAGTTGTGTATAGTCGCTACACTGCGCAAGGCCGTTAGCTGTCGATCTAGGAAGTCAAGCGATCTGGCCTCGACCTTGTGTGAGTGCGAAAAAATATTTGACAACGACGCACGAGCCGCCCCGTGCCCGCGGCCCTCCCGCCCACTTATCCTTCCTAACCTCTTCCTAACTATTCCCATTAACCTCTCATCGCTATTTTCGCCATTAAGGCACCTTGCCAGCCTTTCACCATAATTACACTGGAGAGACAAAGACACGAGCTACATGTTATATCAATTACCTACTCATTCTGGGATAAATTACTTCAAAGGTTTAAAAGTATCAAATTGTTAGAACTATACATATAATTTATTTGACTGTTTATTTGTCAATGACAAGGTACCTACCTCTATTTAAGTAGAGATAAGACTATAGTTAAAACTCGTAAAATTTCTCCCAAATTCTTAAACGTCCAAGTTCCTACAGTACAAACTTAGCCTTGTGGAAAATCAATGAATAACGTTCACTTATTCAAATATATTCCAGACTCAATTCGACAGCGTAGCGTAGGTACTCAGGAAGTATTGTTCGTTTAGCGTTTTCAGTCGTCATTGATAACTAACATTGAATTATCAGTCACCTCGAACGCTGTCTGTAAATCACAATGAGATAATGGGTAATATTACGTATATGAAACATAACATCTTCAGCGGTGACGTTCCACTGCGGAACTCATTTCAAGGTCAATATTTGCGGAAAATAACAAGATTCTCAAGTTATTGTAGAACAAATATTATGCTTATTTAGATTTCTGTAACGCGGACGTGGTAAAATGTGTAGAAGTTTATGGTTACTTATCCTCCTGTCTCCAGTTTGATTCATTCACGCTAGACCGAGGCCACTTTATTTCAATAAGCGACGCAATGAATGACGGAAGTGCCACTAGACATTTTTGATAAGGAATCATCCTTCGAGAACATGTTATCTTAAGGCAACATACATTATAAAGCTCAATTACAGTAGATAGTGTACGGGAACCGCTCTCCTCAATAAAGATTTTAATGGTGAAACCATAGAATTTGTAAAGTCAACTGTATTCTTAGGTATTACGTTAGACTCTAAACTGCAGTGGGGTTCCCACATAACTGCGATAGGAAGTAGGTTGAGCTCCGCTGCTTTTGCAGTCAGGAGAATAAGGCAGCTTACCAATGTAGCAACGGCACGGTTAGTTTACTTCGCTTACTTTAACAGTATAATTACTTATGGTCTTATTTTATGGGGATCAGCGGCAGATATTGAGACTGTATTTATTTTACAAAAAAGGGCTGTTAGAGCAATTTATAACCTCGGGTCGCGTGAGTCATTAAGAGAATTTTTCAAGGAAAGAGATATTCTAACACTGCCGTCGCTATACGTATTTGAAATAATAATGTATGTTAGGAAGAATTTATACAACTACCCAACAAACACTGATAGGCCCAAGGTTACCAGAAGCGCAGGGAAGCTCAGAACAACTTTTTACAGGCTAGTAAAAGCGAAAAAGTCGTTCTTGGGAAATTGTATAAAATTCTACAATAAAATTCCAAAACACATTACCGAACTTACTGACTCTAAATTCAAATCTGTCGTAAAACGGACACTCATTTCAAAAGCATATTATAAGATAAACGACTACATCATGGATAGGGATATTTGGTAGCGATAAAATCCTGCACTAGAAACCTGTCGTAAAATAAATAGGCTTTCTACTGTAGCAATGTAATTTTAAAATTTTATAATACTCTGATACTGATATGATATATTGTATACTGTTTTGAAAAAATGACACCTCGCCGAGTTTATTACGCCGGTTCTTCTCGAGGCAGAGGTTTACTTTCCGAACCGGTGGTAGTTTATCGACATTCATAGGTGCATGTAATATGCCTAAATTGAAGAATAAATCACTTTGACTTTGACTTTGACTTTGACTTTTGATTGTTTGTCCAAAACTCCATAAATTTACACTCAGACACGAAAATTGTGCATTAGTGTTTCGTGGTTTCATTCAGAAGTAAGCATGAATCATTACCAGACCACATGTTTGTATGAGGTACCGTGACTACGGCATTATATGTGGTTACTCACTGCATCTGGTACTACTTACTATATGCAAACACATAACATGTCAATAAAATACTGCATTCATGTATTGCTTCGGCACGGTTCCCCAGGGTTCGGCCATGGTGCGCTAGGGGACCCGCCTAGAAAAGGTCCCGAGCAAGAAGGACCTCATAGTGTTCTGGGGTGCCAAAAGCGCAGCAGTAGGCCAGTAGGGCACCATACCCTGCCACCTACGTGGGCCCGCAAGGACAACGGTGACAGAGTTCCGGATGTGTGCAATAGCGTTCCCGGGGCTCTGTCCAAAAGCGAGCGGTGGAACACCCCAGGGGTTTTAGTCCGTGAGAGTCGGACATACCCGCTCGGCATCTCCCGAGCCCAGGAAAACAAAAAGCCTAGCGCACCATTTGGTGTGGTGGCTTGTCTACCGGGAAATAACTAGTTTTGACGCACTCCTTTTTTAACCCACAGCACATTAACAATTTTGAGATAAGTTTCCCGTCCCCGAGTCCAAATCAGGCAGTAGAAACTCAGCCCACATCCAATATCAATGAGCAATACCGTCACCGGTGCAGTGTGTTTTAGCAACATTTCTTGCCAGGCGCATTGTTCAGGCCCACCTTGCGCAATCCTGTTTGACAAACATTGGCGATTGTTGCATAGAAATGCCTGCAAGAATTACATATCACAAATATGCATATCATAAAATACTGGTGATCTGGCGGATGTTTATAACATACCTGCCTTTTACACACACAAACGTAATCAAGGATTTGTAAAGTAACTACTTTGTTTCTAAAAGATGATATATGGAATCTGTAGTAGTATTCAGAGATGTAGCTAGGTATTTTCCAAACACGCACTCTCAGTGGACAAGGTGAAGTGCAATCCCATAGTGCCCATTTAACAAATCATTTGTTGTAACTTCGAGTGTAGGTACTATATACCGTCGTATCAACTGCGGAAGTTTACGTTACGGAAGTCACAATAAATCTATTAGGTATTAACGGATCAATAACTAAGATATTATAAGTATGTCAATTTTTAACTGATGATGATGATGTCCTCCCAGACGTATTCGTCGACGGCGACATCCTGACAATAGTTATTTGTTATACAAGGGTGCAAAGTTATATTTTAACCGCGAGTGTGGAATTGAAACAAGAGCCAGCGAATGGATTCTAGGGTTGAACCACGAGCTAGCGAATGGATTCTATGGTTGAACCACGAGCGAAGCGAGTGGTTCGAAAATAGAATCCTGAGCGTAGCGAGTGGTTCAAAAATAGAATCCTGAGCAAAGCGAGTGTTGCAACACACGAGACGTCAAAATAAATTGCACCCGTGTGTAACACAAATCTTTTCACCTCACTAAACTGAGAAAAGTAATACATAAGAAAAACAACTGAAATATGTATAATCAGTAAATATTATATAGACTCTACATATCGACTCTACATATCGACTCTACATATCGACTATACATATCGACTCTACATATTGACTACATATTGACTCTACAAATGGACTCTACATATCGACTCTACACATCGACTCTACATATCGACTCTATATATACTCTACATATTGACTCTACATATCGACTCTACATATCGACTCTACATAGACTCTACATATCTACTCTACATAGACTCTACATATCGACTCTACATATCGACTCTACATATCGACTCTACATATGGACTCTACATATCGATTCTACATATTGACTCTACCTATCTGGACCCCCATATAAAACTTCACCCCCTCTTTTAAGGGGTTAGGTGCAGTCTTCCAAAAAAAATGATGCACGATTTTTTTTGTTAGTCATAAATAGTCCACATACCAATTTTTAGCTTTCTACCTTGAAAATTGCGGAATGCTCCATACAAACTTCCACCCGCCATTTTAGGGAAGTGGGGGGCATTAGAAAGAGATAAAAAGTAGCCTATGTCACTCTTCATCCCTTCAACTATCTCCACTTAAAAAATCACGTCAATTCGTCGCCCCGTTTTGCCGTGAAAGACGGACAACAAAAGTAACTAATAACACGTTCGGATTTCAAATATTCTTTGCACACATGTGGATAAAATGCAGTTTTGCTATCTGTTTTTAAAGAATAAAAAAGGTCTTTCCGAGCTAGTGAGGTGAAAAAATTATTAACTAAGGTTGAGAAACTTTACGTGCATGGGCTCGAGTGTGACTTGCAAAACCAAATTTGGTTTTGAACGTACGACCGCAAGAGACACAGTTATCAGTGATTAAGAGGGTGTTACAGTGCACACTAGCGCCACTGGTAAATAATTGTGATTATTTCAATTGAATGATAGGTATTTAAAAAAGGAGGCTAGTACAAACTGTATTTTGTATTTTTGTACCTTGTGAATACATCAAACTAGTTTTTATGTTGCTGGGCTGGATTCGTCGATCTATGAACTCAAAAAAAAACGGCCGTTTTAACTTTGAAAGATTTAAATAATCACAATGATTTACCAATGGCGCTAGTGTGCACTGTAACGCCCTCTTAAATTTGCATCTCCAACATTTCTGATTTAATTTGGCCCACCTTTATTTTTGCTATAGGCCTACCGATCGTAATATATGAATATGATGGTTTATTATTTAAGGTATACAATTGAGCAATGATTATTTATCTGAAATAAAATCATAGATGTATAATATTATAATATTAGTAGGATTTCATTTTGCAGTTTAGGAGTGTGTTTGTTAATCGTATCGAACTGGAATCGCTTTTGTATTTGTCGTGAGCGTGTGTACCAATGATGTAATATAAAAAAAAGGTAGATAGGTTATAAGACTTATAAGAGCTCCAAAAATGGCACACTAAAATTGTGTCAATTGGCACCAACTTGCCTCGGTTTCAAGCCGTCAACGGAAACGTTAGCTGTCAGATTTGGTGGCCATTTTTAAACACGGAATTTCGTATAGACAACATATCTACCTCTTTTTATATTACATCATTGGTGTGTACGGTGTAATGTGTTAGTGTTACGAACGGCATGCCGCGCGCTTGTCAAACGCTATACACAGTAATAATTAGCTAAAGTATTATCGCAACTCCTTTTTAAACCTGAGCTCGGCGGACTTAATGCCATAATAGCCTTATAATTGTATCAACTTCTTTTTGAAATGTGCAATAAATAAATAAACCCGGTTCTATGCGGCATATGCGTGGCCCGTGGACTGATGTATCGCCGATTACGCCGAACTACGCTTAAGTTAATTGAAGCGACGTGTGAGTAATTACATCGGACGTTTGTACGAATTTCTTTTACTGGGCTGTTATGCTGAACGCGCTCATGCGCCTCAACTCACCCGTAACGCCTCACGAAACTATATACCTCTGATTACTCTTAGTTAATACCAATCACGGCGTCAAGATATATGAGAGGGTGACGGGTGAGGTCAGGTTATAACAAGTTAAAGAATAGCGGTGCTGTTTTAAAAGCCATATTTCTACTCTGACATGGATTTCCATTC
Organism: Epinotia nisella; assembly: GCA_932294315.1. Taxonomy (NCBI): domain Eukaryota; kingdom Metazoa; phylum Arthropoda; class Insecta; order Lepidoptera; family Tortricidae; genus Epinotia; species Epinotia nisella. The sequence continues at coordinate 10,846,566 of OW028679.1, read as the reverse complement.
ATACTGACGTCGCGCGCGTTTATGTGTCTGCGTAAACCAAAATATATCAAATTGGAACTGTACGAGACGTTCCTACTCCGTTCTATATTTTTTAAACGAACGAGTAAAAAATATGCAAAGATCGTCACATTTTATAAAATATTAATTAATAAATAAATGTTAGGGGACAATCTTACACAAATCGAGCTAGCCCCACAGTAAGCTCAATAGGCTTGTGTTATAGGTACTAGAGGACGATATAAATTTGAATATGATCACGAATATGATATTTTATTATTATAGATACCACGCGAAGTATGCACCAATGCACTGAGTATGCGCACGGAGCATCACGAGTCTCGATAGGGCGTTAGATGGAGTGACCTTAATCTTGAACGATAGTCGGCGCTGCGCCCCGCCTTATCGGCCACTGGTTGCTGTTTACTAGGCGGGGTTATTGCCAGATCGGTGATTGTTTGTTCGCGTGTATTCAAAACAGATTGATACCGTACACATACGACTGGTAGGTATTTAAAGGGTTATCCTACCAATATTATAAACTAGCTTCTGCCCGCGACTTCGTCCGCGTGGAACTCGTTTGTATCGTAGCTCCATACAATATTTCGCCCCCTTAGGGGATGATTCCCGGGATAAAAAGTATTCTATATGTTAATCCAGGCTATACACTATATGTATACCAAAATTCATCTTAATCCGTTTAGCCGCGTTTGCGTGATTGAGTACCAAACATCTAAACATCCAAACTTTCGCATTTATAATATTAGTAGGATGCGAATGTTTGGATGTTTAGATGTTTGTTACTCAATCAAACTTAAACGTTTCAACTAATTTGGATGAAATTTTGCTCAAAGATAGTTTATAGGCTGGATTAAAATATAGGCTAGCTTTTATATCCCGGGTCCACGCAGAAGAAGTCGCGGGCGGAAGCTAGTATTACCATGAATTGGATGACACATTTGATAGGTATGACTCTTATGTTTGGATGCTAATTTGCGTATGTTGTAAGAACATGTTTTTGATTTTAACGACATGTTTTAGACTGAAATTATTAGACATTACATTTTGTTTTTGCAATAATTAAGAACTTTGTTTATCAATTTGTTACTAAACAAGATTTTAAAATAATAAATTTGGCTAAAGATTTAATCTGTGCAGTTTGAACATTTAAATAAATTAAGAGACATATTAAAGCACAATTTAGTGGTCTAGGAAAAGGTTTCGAATCAACGCAAACATGTCTAGTCACATTTTTTTAACGAGATTTTTCGTATTGTGGAGCTCGTTAGGAACTTTTACGTGACAATAAAATCTCATAAAAAAAATACCTACTTAAAAACATGTTCTTTCCGTGTACCCTTCAGTTGCTGCAGTATAAAAACAGATACCTAACAGAAAAGCTACATATTAAAACCAAATTAATTATCAAAATTAACTTGGTTTCCGTTAAAAGAAATTAATAACGACGTAGGTAAGGTCTCATAGAATTGACAAAGTTTTTTTTCTCTTTATTGTTTGAGGAACATCTCACTTAAAATGACACAGACATTGTGGAATATTAAAGTGAAAATATTTAAAAAAAAACAATGATTTGGCAGAATTATTTATAATGTTCACTAGAAGAGTTGGAAGCCAATAATTTAAATCAATATATTAACATAACCTTAAAGCACCAATTACTATAACCCAAAGTCATTGAATTGATATTTATATTAATTATATTTTTTGATATTTCGGCGCTACGAACCTTCTCTAAGTAGGCTCATGAACTATTCGATCAACTATTCTAGGAATAACTGTTACTTAAAAATAGGTACCTACCTACACAAATGTTCGAATAATCTGATATCATATAACTTACAATTAGTTACTTGAATAAAAGAAAGATACATAGGAATGTATAAATTGAATGTAAAAATATTAAAATACTTTTAAGGTTACATTATAAACGTCAGGATCGTTCAATTTAAATGCTCGATTAATAGTTTGGAATTGTTAACAATTCCAAACTTTCTTGTACCGGCTGATTAGTTTTGTGCCATATTTTGCCAGTAATATTATCCCGGAATATTTGCACATTGCATACAAACAGAAATATACCTTTAGCATTTCCTAATAAGCTTGTTAAAACGTCACCGATAAAAACCAGCCATATCTAGTGCAACACTGTGCCTCACAAAGGCTCTTTGTGTCCATTATGCGAAAGGGAAGATACGCATACTCGTACCAGGAAACCGTTCTTTGACTTCTTTGTGATACATGTTATAGGTAAGGATATACCTACCTACTCAAAGGTTTGTATAAAATATATATATACTGTATATTAGGATACAATATACTATGCAATGCAATCATATTGACACACATTTTGCCCAATTTCTGATAGTGAAGTGTAGAGCAAATAGTTTGCTCCCTATTTCATTCTGTGTATTGGATTGGCGCCTAGATTTGATGCACCTTTTTGATAAATATTATCTGTAAGTGAATATGTAGCACACAATAACAATATTTCCGGTAAACAGTGCTCATATGTCCATAAAAGAAATTAGGTATATATATATATATATACCTAGCTACGTGGACTAAATGCAAGAAGTTACCTACACACGATTCTAATATCAAGAGACTAAGGCCTGTGTACCTAGGTCTTTTTTAGCGTGTTATTTTACGTAACGAAGTAGTTAGGTACTGCTGGCTGATGATATCAATGGTATTCCTTCGTTTGCCCGAATTTAATTTGCCATGATATTCACTGGCCATAATTTTGTTTACCATAATTGCATGTGCCACAGCTGTTATTTACCATAATATCAATTGGACAGAATTGTTATTTTCCATAATATCATATGCCATAATATCATTTGCCAGAAACTTTATAATCCATAATATTCAAATGCAATAAAATTATTTGCCATACCTTTCAAAAGTACATGTGAAATAACAAATTCAACGTACTTAATTAGACTTGCAAACGGATTTGGATTTGGGTTAAAATCATGGATGTAGGTGATTATTAATAAACGTTATTTGATTTCTCATATTCTCACCGCCTTCGTTCCAACTCAACTTTAAGGCAGGTCGGTGTAGGTACGACGACGAGCGAAGCGAGGACGAGTGTTAGGTAGAACCTACAGCGCGCGAGCCGAGCGAGCGGAGCGAGAGAAGACAACCGATATCAATATTCAAGATATTGATCAATTGGGTATCTATAATGATCATAGGGCGGCGTTAAATTATCATCTTTTGACGATCGTGTATCCTATTTGTAAATCTAGATACATAATTTATTCGTTTTTAATCAACATAATTTTGATTATATTCATACACCTTGTAAATCTAATAATTACATAAATATTACAAACTTATGTAATCCTATAGTACCTACCGGTGGAATTGTTGTAATAGAGCCTCAGATTTGGTAACTGCAGGACAGTTACAATCAATATTTTATATTGAAAACTAGGTATTGGTACCTACGGTACATTATTAACTTAAACTGGTTAACTAATCCGGTAACCTAAGCACCTCGCTCGGCTTCCTTATAGTTTTTGTGGTTTTATTATTGCAAAAATAATAAAATTAATAATACCTACAATACAACGACAAGGTCACCCCGACCTTGTTTAGTAGGAACTGAGGTCTCAGCGTGTGTTTAACGATTTAATGTCGTTTTAGTAATTCTCATTAAATCAGACGCGTATTTGCGAATACATAAATTAAAGAAATAGGAACTTGTTCTGAAGGGATTGTGTAAAAACAATGATAAAATGTATCGTCTAGTTTTAGCCCTCCTGTTACGGTTTCCTGTCACTGTTATGGTTTTTTGTCTGCGTCTTCCGGAGTCTGCACCGGCTTCACGCCATGTGTCTTATGATCCAAGCATGTGCAATCAGCACATGCTTGGTAATTTAGAGATATCATAAGCCTTCTAGTTTGTTATTCTTTAAATCCTAGTAGGTATAACTGAAGAGCACCGGCAGCAAAGCAAAGGAAGTAATTTTAGTTTTTGTCTAACCTTTATATTATCTCTGTTCAGGAAGCGAAGGCATATTTGACAACTGTCAATATCATACAGTGTCTGTAAATATTGTGCGATTTTGACGGTTACACTTATACAGGTGTATTTTTAATATTACCTCAAATTGTAACCAGAAGTAGATGTTAGAGCTATGAACATAATATTGCAAGAAATTTCTCTTAACTATCAACTTTTTTTGTCCATATAAAATAATTCTGCACGCAATGGATCACTACTTTGTCTTACTGAGGCGACGTCACAACTGTCACAAGTGGCCCGCTTCTTCCATGCGTCAAATGAGTGTACGTAATACATTGCTGCAAGATAAATTTTCAAAAATTAATTACGCTTCTGTAGTTAAGATTAAATTAAATTTTCTTGCAATATCGGTTCACAGCGCTAACACCTACCTCTGGTTACAATTTGAGGTAATATTAAAAATACACGCAGTATATACAACTTCGCTCCGTGAACAGATAATACTATATCAGTAATTACCTACAATACCTACTACTACATCATAAAGTGATGCCCATTTCTAAATTTGTTATTTGACGATATCATTCACATCACATTTGCTCCGCAGTCAGATCACGGACACTCTAATCAACTAAATAAAAAATACCGGTCAGGTGCGAGTTCAACTCGCGTGGTGAGGGTTCCGTAAAAAATTGAGAATTTTCCCGTTACTTTGAATACTCAAACTTCTTATAGGTTTTCCTGTAATCTTTAGGTAAGGAACTAATTGCCATGTTTTTTTCAGAATTTTAAGCCTAGTAGTTACGGAGATAAATAACTTCAAATCTGTTTTTGCTAAAATTATAAAAAAAAATTGAGATGCTTACAACAACCCCTTTCATTTGATATGTCACACAATACAGTTTGCGAATTTTTTTTTTTTAATTTTCCAGTTTACCCCCGAAAAGTGGCTCCCTTGGCCTTGTTCAGAATTCATTCATTTACTTTACGCGTCCATCTTTGGGTCACCAATTTACATATGTTTACCTAATTTCAACTCAATCGGTCCAGTAGTTTCGGAGCAAATCGGCTGTGACAGACGGACAGACAGACACACGAGTGATCCTATAAGGGTTCCGGTTTTTTCCTTTTGAGATACGGAACCCTTAAAAAATAAGAACGTATATCGTAAAACGAACATGACATTGGAATCGATAAAGTAAAACAACAATACCAGTGGTCAAGAACAAACACCGGGCATTGAGGCGTATGTGTGTCAAGTATGTGCGGCCGTAGGGCCGGCGCTGCATCTGCCGCACGGGGGGCGTCATTGTGTGTGCATTCGACGAAACTTAATTGGCCCGACGTAGCTCATAAAAGCGTTGTAAAAAGCGCGAAGGTCTGGCGGAGGTAAGGACTTGACAGAAAGAGGTCAAGTGTAATGCTCCGCGTTCTACTGACCTCATTTGGGACGACGGCGACGGCCGCTGCCGCGCTCACTCGCCTTTCATATACGATTATGTCCTAGTTTGCCCAAAGTTCATCAAATATTGTAAAAGGACGGATGTACAAAATTGTAGAAGATAATTGCGGCTGTTTCAACAATTCCTACGTAGGAACAAGAAGTAGCAGCACGTTCGTAAAAAAAATACTGAATTAAATACCCATTGTTATGTTACAATTATGTGTGTTAAAATAAACAAAGATTTATTGATTTGAATTTCTTATCAAATTCTTTTCTAACTTATTATTTTTACAGACACGTAATAGACATCGCAAAACATGCACTTTCTAACTTATTACGTGACTATTTTTTTCCGTACCCCAAAAGGAAAAAAACGGAACCCTTATAGGATCACTCGTGTCGTGCGTCTGTCTGTCCGTCTGTCTTCTGTCTGCTCCGAAACTACTGGACCGATTGAGTTGAAATTTGGTAAACATATGTAAATTGGTGACCCAAAGTTGGACGCGTAAAGTAAATTATTGAATTCTGAACAAAGGCCAATTTTGGGGTGTAAACTGTAAAAAAAAATAAAAAAAAATCGCAAACTGTATCGTGTGACATATCAAATGAAAGAGGTTGTTGTAAGCATCTCAGTTTTTATTTTAATAATTTTTACAAAAGCAGATATGAAGTAATTTAATAAAACAGACGAAAATTGACCATTCCTGATTTCATTCTGAAAAAAATATGGAAAATAGTTCCTTGCCTAAAGATTTCAGGAAAACCTATAAGAAGTTTGAGTATTCCTTTGAATACCGTTACTTTTAACGGGAAAATTCTCAATATTTTTGTGAATTATATACGGAACCCTCACCACGCGAGTTGAAAACGCACTTGTCCGGTGTTTCATGGATTAAATCCTATTTTACCTAAATTATGACTACTTTACCCGACATACTCCGCTGATAGGCGCCGAGTAAGCTGTCCTTCAGCGCCTCTCAAATGATACGCGTGGTCCATTACCGTGGTCTAATCATCACTTTATCATATTTCGTGGCGTCATAGGTAGCGTGGATGGCAAAACAGCCTAAAAGAACTTGTATTGGGCTACCTACGTGTGAGCGACAAAGAGAAAAGATGTTTGTAAAGGTGTTTTTACCTCCATCTTTTTGTAGTTGACTGTACATGGATACATGTATTTTCAAGCTTATCATCGTATTTTATAGATAACAAAAAAACTCCCCACAATACGCGTAATATTCAATCATACGTTCTTACCCGCTGTCCGAAACTAGCCGAACGCACCTTATGATGGAGAAACCTTTCACACAGCAGGACATCAAAATTCAACCTTAGATATTGCAAATGTCGTAAAGCCTGATATGGAAGAGTTTTCCTCACTTTATCTGTACCAACCCATCATTTGTATAAAATTTACAGTAGGTACCTAACCCATACCTAACCAGTTGATGTGCATTGAAAAAACCTAGCAACACCTGACATTGCATACACAAATAAATAAGTTACAATGAAAATCCGGAAATTATCGTGGGAGAGACGACCTCCTGTTGTCGAATGGAACCTTCAGCCGCTATTATTAACGTTTCGGCCGCGAAATCAGAGCGCCGCCATACATCGCGACTGAATATACCATCTACTCCATAATTCATAGGGACCTTGGCCCTATGAATTATGGAGTAGACTATACTTATACCTCTATAAGAACAAAGGCCGATTTGTTATCGGCTAAGCGTAGATCAAGGTAATTAGTGAATGCATTTCGTCTGTACACGTTGTCCGACCTTTACCTACGGACGTTCATTGTTTTGTGTTCAAAATCCTTGTGAATAATGAACCTGTGTCCTTTAAAATACAAACGAACGTTTATCTATACATATAATAAAGCTGAAGAGGGTCGAAAGTCTGTACATGGAAGATAAACGAAAAAAAATTGGCTGGGGATACTTAGAATTGATAACAGAACACGTTCCAACAGTTTTTAGAATTTTTGTCTGTTTATCTGTTTATCTGTTTATCTGTTTATCTGTTTATCTGTTTGTCTGTTTATTTGTCAGAGTATCACGTGAAAACGGCTGAACGGATTTTGATGCAAACTTTACTAATCTGTCGAGAGAATCCCCGGATAGGTTTTAAGCTATAAAAATCTTAAGGGATTAGGGTTCAAAGGGGGTAGAAAATGGGGTTGAACGTTGTATGGGAACTCCTTGAATGTACGAGCTACAGACTTGAAAATTGGTAACCATAAACTTGACTGGAAAGTAAAAACGACCCCATTCAAACTTTTAGCAATGTATAGATAAAACGTGAAAAATATGGGATGAAAATAGGTTCTGTGGCGACTAGAAACTATATAATGTTGCAAGAGCGGGGTTATAACAGTATCATTACCATGGTAACATGTCGTCAATATATTCGAAAATTCATCGTGTTCTTACAACTGATAGTTAGTCCAGTGGCTTGACCCATAGCTTACGGAGTCGGTGTCCCCGAGTTCAAACCCAGCAGCATGCACTTTTTATAGTTTTAATTTTTATGTGTCTGCGTTTTTGAAAATGTATATTTTTCAAAAAACGCAGAGAAGCTTAGTGAATAGAGGATTTTGATGCAACTTTTACTTAATCGGTCGAGAAAATCCATGGCCAGGTCATAGGCTGTAAAAATGATAAAAATTAGTTCAAAGGGGGTAAAAAATGGGGCAAAACTTTGTATGGGAACTCCTCAAATCCATGAGCTTTAGACTTGAAAATTGATAAACATACACTTGACTGGAAAGTAAAAAGAACTCCATTCAAACATTATAAAAAAATATAGATAAAACGTGAAAAACCACAGGATGAAAAAGAGTGCTAGATGGCTAAAGACTATCTATAATAACCAAAAATGTTTGATATCTCAACCGATAGTAGCTGTTAGACATAAGAAACGTAATTATTTTGGAAACTCAGTCGCTGACAACGTTGCTGTTAATATTGAAATCCAGCAACCTTGATCTTCGTCTTCCTATATAATTGCTATGAATTCAGAGGTCATCTAAAAATGTATGATAGGTTGAGTTTAATACTTACGTCGAATTAGCATAGTTCACCAACGTCAAGAGATGTGGGTATAAAATTTGGACACAACGGCATTCCACGGAGAATTAAGTAGGTACCATTTTTTTATGTATAAAACTTCAGCGTTTGTGACATTCAGAAATATTATTATGAATACTCGGGTATAGTGAGCGTCCGCATGAGCTAGCTCTCGGGCCTTCGGCCCTCGGGCTCGCATAGAAGCGATGTATTGGGCCTTTCATTCATACGAAAAGCTCGGCCTTCGGGCTCGCTTGCCTCGCCACTCACCTTCGGGACTTTGGAACTCAGATTTCGCTTTCAAGACACTTGGAGATAGTGTGCGTCAGTCCTCGGGCTCGCATAGGAAGCGCTCTCTAAAACGGTTCTTTGGGCCTATCATTCCAACGAAAAGCTCGGCCTTTGGTCTCGCTTGCCTCGCCGCTCTTCTTCTGACTTCTCTCGCTCGGGACTTTGGTCTCCGGTTTCGCTTGCAAGACACCTGGGTTTAGTTAGTGTTCGTGAAGGCTCGCCCTCGGGCCTTCGGCCCTCGGGCTCGCATAGAGAGCGCTCTCTGAAGGGTTGGTTTGGTTGGGCCTTTCATTCATACGAAAAGCTCGGCCTTCGGGCTCGCTTGCCTCACCCCTCAACTTTGGGACTTAAGGCTCATGTTTCGCTTGCAAGACACCTGTGGATAGTAAGTATCCATGGAGTCTCGCCCTCGGGCCTTCGATGCTCTGGCTCGCATATGGAGAGCTATCTATTAGGGTACGTTGGGCCTTTCATTCCTATGAAAAGCTCAGCCTTCGGCCTCGCTTGCCTCCCCGTTTACCTTCAGGACTTTGGCTCTCAGGGGTATAGAGTATCTTTGGGGTCTCGCCCTCGGTCCATTTGTTTCAATTATGAAATTTTATATTAAAATTCCGGTTTTGGTAATTTTTCTTCTACTTAGGTATTTCATTTGCAATAAAGATTAAGTAAATCAATATAACTAAATATTATTGACGACAAAGTTTATGAGGATTTGAACTGTTACACGCATAATTTATAGAAATGAAATCGTAATAATCTAATTTATCAGTGTAGTAGGTATCGTACGGTGAAACATAAGAATATCATGTCATACGCGTACGAAGTCGCGGGCAGAAGCTAGTTTAAAATAAATTGGTTTTCGTAGCTTACCTACTGTTTAATATCAACATCAGTACGTACTTAAAGCTGACGTTGGATTTGTTTCTTAGTTAACCATAACAAATGAAAAGGTGTCAAGGTTTCCCATGTAACGGAAGGTGGGGAGTAGTCGCCTAGTGTTCCCGACCCAAAAAGGAGTGAAGGCCGATGATATCAACTCCATTCCGAGTTATTAATTTGATTACTCTATTAGCCTTGACTCCGAATGAGTGATAACTAAATATCCTATACCAACTATAACAACTTTATGATTCTGATGTTATGTGGTGACTAATAAGCCCCAGTAAATGCATTTGTCAGAGCGCACTTTACATGTAATTGTCAGCTGCGAAATTAATTTATGGAGATGCCTCGGTTCTTGTAAGCCACACCCCTGTGTAAGGGTGAATATGCACAAGGGACGTGCGAAGCTATGTTTTCATATTTTGGCACCTCTCAAGCTTGACAGCGGTGGCAAACTTATGAAAACACAGCTTCGCACGTCTCTGGTGGATATTCACCCTAAGAGAAGTTTATGTCTTTCGCCGCGTACAAGAGAAAACGAGATGCGACACTCTTCGGGAATACCTATCTAAAATTGGGAAGTTTTATTCATATTTGCTTCTGTGAGATTTTAGATGTGGTAAAATAGAAAATACCGTCAATTTAACTTGATAATGTCGTTTAATAATGCATTATTTAAGTTGGCTTGGGTAAATTGTATCGAGAAAATTAGAAAAAATGTAAATACAAACAAAATACTTATATTTCCCTGAGGTCGGACGCGAAGCAACATTTCGCAGAAGTTGGGCGCGACCGGTCAACTCGTCTAGAGGTTGTTCCACTTAGTCATCGAAATTGGGTCCCTACCTAAACTTTTGTGTTGCCACATTTTACAGAGACTATTCACGAGATAATTTTCGTTTTATTAAAAGCCTTTATTTAGGTTGACACTATTGAGTAAGTTGCATGAAATTACAATATATATACAACAAGAGTTGCCATTTCTAAAATCTGGCAACTAGAACAAGAAGCGTAAAAACCCCGGATTTTGGAGCTGACAACCCGAACATGCCAATTTTTTTTAAACTTTCGCAGTTTTTTTTTTCAAATTGTTATAGTTCTAAATCAACTGTTTATTTATTTTTCATACAAATTTGAACAATAATTATCTTTTCAATCTGTACAAAATAGAATCTTCTTATACTTTTAGAATAGAATAGAATACTTTATTGCGCTCATGTTGACATACATCAGGTCTATATATCACAGTTTATGGTACATGACACCCTGTAAGGGTATTGCAATTCCTTGTCTCAAACGAAAGAAAGCCTTAATTTTAAGAAAGCCTTAATTTTTTTATTCTTAAAATCAAACACAAGCTTTTGTATTTGACACTTTTATTTAAAAAAATGCATTGTTAAAATATTAACACACTATATTAATATTAATATGTAGTTATGTTAGTATGTAGTGTATATGTATTTGATGAACTTTAAATTCAGATAAGAATATAAATAATGATTATGAGTAAAGAATCGTCAACAAATTTTTATACATTTAATATTATGTGCAATATGTAGGTAGGTACCAGAGTAACGCATTACATTACCTACTTAAAGTTATAAAAGCCCATTTACTGCGTAGTTTTCAAAATTTCCAATTATAAATTCGTATTTGGTGTTTTAAAAGATTTAAACCAAAGCTGATTTGAATTTAAAAGCGTTTTGGCGTTTCATAAATTTTGTTTCGTCAATACCTATACTGTTCTTGTCTAAAAAAAGAACAGTGTATTCAATAACTGTCCAGGATTGTCATTAATATTACGGCAAAAAGATCGTATTTAAGAGGATTGTGAAGTGCCGATACGCGGCGCGAGTAGGTATTTTAAAAAATGCTATCTGGTTCACACCGCTCTGCCTCGTGTCTGCATACTTATGATACCTAGGTCTTAGAAAATGTTAAAGAATCAAGAACTATTGATGTTCTTCTCTCTTACTGCACTATATAACTTGAATAAAGTAGTGAATCGGCCTTACAGTTCTCACCTACCACGCCTATGTAACCTCTACACTTAGATACGGCATTATATTCTGGGGCAATTCCACTAAACTAGAATTGGTGTTTAGGGCTCAGAAGAAGTGCTTGAGATCTGTGTGTGGGCTACAGCCAACAGATTCATGCAAGCCTTACTTTATCCAATTTGAAATATTAACCCTGACATGTTTATATATTTTCAAGCTAGTTATGTAAAGCTTGACCCGTTCAACGTGATCATGCTCCATGTTGCGGAATTTCATGGAAATAAAACGTTCGGGAAAGGAAACTATTTCGCTATAGTATTTTATGCAACAGTTGTATAAGAGAGGTCAAAAAAGGCGAGTGGCGTGGGTTACAATGTGAGCCGAAGGCGAACAGTGTAAAGAAAGACGCCACGAGCGTTTTTTGACTTAGTTATACAACGTTGCATCAATACTTTTTCTACGACTAGCTACTATGGAATAAAATGCAAAATTAAACAAAGAATAACTTTTTCTTAAACTTTGTCGTATAGGTGCCGAGATTTAGTAGGCAACAAATTTTCGGTCACTGCTTGTGGGCTGCCGGTGTATTTCTTCTGGTGTAGAAGCAATATTTTCATCGTCATCCATTTTAATTACTTTTGAGAAACACCAACTATTTTGTAGCAAACACAACGGCCGCAAACTCAAACAACAATTTATAAAATAACCGGGAATTCGGGAAACATGAAAATGAGACAAATGGGTGTCTATGGTTAACTTTGTTTTTAATTGATGTCAACTTGCCAGTACTGCCATATTAAGTAAAGGTTTTTCCTAAGTTAGCAGCAATGCCTTTAGTTCAAAAATTTCTAAAAAGTAAAAACATTCAGTGGTTTGTTAAGTTGGTAGTACCTAATGTATAGGTTTAGAAGCGTATGGCTGCTAAACGTATCGTTTTGGCGACATAACAGCACGGTTGTGCCGTACTGTTATGGGGAATAGAGTATAGACTTTTCTGCAAACTTATTTTGTGTCTTTATATTAGTGTTCGTGACTATGTAAATGACAGATAAAAGTACAGGAGTAGAAAAAATAACATTACGAAAATAACATCTGAGCTGACAGGTAAACAATGAGTTGTCATTATAGTCTGGTTATTACCAATGAATCATTTCATCGTTTGAAAAAGCGTATGGAGCGTAATAAAGTAAAGATTTTACAAACGACTTCGGATGCAACTGGCATCTGCCCTGGTCATACCGCCCTTTCGTAGTTCAATGTAGATTTATGCAAGTGAGGAAAAATCTGCTGTAAAAAAAATATTTTCTTTTTTAAAAGTAAGACTGTTGTGGTCCCCGGTGTTCTTGATCAATGATATTGTGCCAAGTGTACGCTTTATATAAGTGTATTCCGTAACCTGTATGCAAATAAAAATCTTTGAATCCGTAGCATGGACAAAATAATTTTTCAGCACCATTAGTTAAAATAGAAAATTATTATAGGAAATCAGATCATACAATTGATATGCAGGTGGAGAAGTTTGTAATTAAAGTTGGATCTGACAGCAGTGACAGCTTAGACTCCGAAAGTGATTGCAACTAGCTGAATTCTGGGTCTGAAGTCGATGACCCCATAGGCACCGAGTATTTGGATTCTGATTTTGATTACGGCGAATAAAAAAGTAAGTCATAATACCAAGTTGCCAATTCACATTGTTCAGACTATACTAAATTGATACCATATAAACCAGAATAATAGTGCCCTCTTGACAATAATCAGAATCACATTGAACTGGTCAAGATCAAGTGTAACATCAAGCAATTTTCTGTTTTTAAAAGTATACGCCAGCGGCATAAAATTAATTCAAGGCCTTTAAAAACAGCTTTTCTAGCAAAAAGTGCATTCGGCATGGCACCGAAATTATACAATAAGTTACCGGAATTTATATGCCCCAATTTAAATCAAAATTATTTAAATTCTTTGTTTGCCTAATGGCCAAACATAGTGATACACATATTACCATTGTACCATCTTTGTTACCTTTGTTTTACAAATAATCTTTACTTTACTTTCTTCACGCTAATATTTGCTCTTACCGGGATTTCAACCCAGGACCGTCAACAAAAGACTATTTAACCGAATTCAAATGATAACTCGCCTTGTTGCTGAACACAGAAGCCGATACATAAATCAACTATCAACGTGTTACTCGTCTTTAAGAGGTCGGACTAATATTATTTCAAGGTCCGCATGACAGGCTGACCTCGACGTATCGGTCGCGGAGGACAGACGGTCGCAAATATTTGCGCGCGGCGCGCGGGGCGCGGGGCTGGGTAACCTTGCGGCGCGTCTGCCGCGCGGCCTTGATCTTGAGACGACCGCCGCTGCGCTCACGCCCGCTCAGGCACACCGTCGCAGATCGACGTCGATATTTGACACCTATCGTACCACTTGGTAACAAACAATATATTCGACCTACACCAATAGTTAATAGGCGAAAAATCTTGAAAACCAGTGAGCAAAGACGTCAGCAAACGGCGGTGCGTCAACAAAGAAAGCATTACGTGGGTCCAATACTCCAATCAGTCAACATAACGTAAATTAAAGTTAGCGAATTCAAATAATTGTAAGGAAAACCTCGTAAGTAGGTATTTTTTAACGTTTAGAAATTCACCCCCAAGGCAAGTTTAGGTACCTATTTATTAAGTCAAACGAGTATGTGTAACCTGTCTGATGCATGGTGTAGCTTCCAAATGATGACCCGGTAAAGGTTGCGGGTGTCCGCTGGTTGCAGGTGGCGCAGGACCGGTCATTGTGGCACTCTTTGGGGGAGGCCTATATCCAGCAGTGGACGTCTTTCGGCTGATATGATGAATATGAAATTTAAATTAAATAAACATTAGTCCGATCTTCATTGTCTGATACAAGCATAGCACTTAAAATAAACGCAATGTACATCCATCGTTCAGTCAAAATTATGACGCATAGCCGATAAGAATCTCGGGATCATGATACCTACAGGTGCCGTAGGTAGGTACCTCGGTATCCTATAGGTATCTACAGCTTTTTCCCGGCCCATTATTTAAGGGACCTTTAATGGGCTGACTTACTTACAATACATGCCTCGTGGCTCACGAATGACGAATGCCTCCCCACTGAAAGACGTGAATAGGATTGAATTAAAATAGAAAAACCCCTAAGCAACAATGGTTCGTTTGTAAACGCTCGGCGCGTTATCGGTTGATTGTTTCCATGAGTTAGTAGGTATGTACGTTGTTTTACCTCCATGTAATTTTCAGAGAAGCTATTGACGACATAATGTCCACGAGTAGGTCAATATAAGTCAAAATATTGGTTTAATATCAAATTTACATTTGATGCGCACATTCGTTCTGACACGAAGGTTTCACACACGCGCAACAAATCTCAATTTGATATGAAACCAAAACGTTTAGACCCATAGACAACATGTGTCAAAGATCACACGCGCAGACGCGCATGATGGTGGCAATGCATGCAATGGCACTACACTTGGGGTTGCGTGTTCGCGTTGAGTCGTAGCTTCTCATTCATTTGCCGTAAGAAGCAAGCCAAATACCGCCAAGTGGAGTGCCACCATTACAAGGAGAACACCGAGGGCCGATTCAACAAATACGTTACGAATTCCAATTTGCATTTTATTTGAATGTGTTGCGCGCTCATTCTGACACGTTAGCTAGTCATTAGCAGTTAGCACATTGAAATCAAATTGAAGTACGTATCAACATGGCACGAATTCGCCTCTAATTTTCGCACTGAAAATGCACTGGCACTGCAAATTTTACTCTGATTCAGATTCAGTGATAAAATGGCAACCATGCTACGCCCGCTGTAGATTTATGGATTTACACCAAAGCATCAGCTGAACTGAATAGATTTCGTAAAAACCTTATTACAATAGCGTATTATTGTTCCCGTGCAGTGTTTAGCGAAATGGCATGTCATTTTGACTTGTAGTCTTGTAGTACTTGTACAGGATTGTTGCCTCTATGCACGCGAAGCAATAAAACGTGGGATCGCTGTCTGTTGAGTTTTCCGTCGCCATAAACTGTCAGGTAGGCGCAACAGAGAGCGCAACAGGTGCAACAGAATTTTAGAATTTATAATTGTTTTTTCATATAGGTATTTTTCATAAATGCAATGGAAATATTTACCGGCGTTCTCTGTGCAGCATCTTTTTATTTTAATACTAATAAATATAATGAACGTATTTAATTGCGAAAATACACCGTGTAGCAAAGCAACCAACGCAGAATTAGGTGCATTATCTTCAAATCTCTTATCACCCCTTTATTTTGCCTACGAAATCTTGCATTTATTTTTGCTCATAGTTATCGCAAGTCTCAAGGCTGGAGAGCTCAAAACAGGTCAAGGTGGGTCAAAGGGGTGGTTTGGTATATGTACTGTATTATATTCTTTTTAGGGTTCCGAATCAAAAGGTAAAAACGGAACCCATAGGCACTGGTCCCACCGCCGGCTACAGACTATAAGCTATCGGCGTGTACTCGCCCAAGAAACGAACAAAAGACAATAGCTCAAGTGTATAGTACCTACATTACTGCAGACGCCGGGAAAGAAGTCCTCCCTACGGTCGGCCGTCTATACCTACTCACCCGACAAGCCCGTTTTCACGGCCAGGCATGTATAGTGCTTTTCTCAAACATATGCAATGAAATAAAACAATACACCACTCAAAATAGTACATTAATTTTCACTCCAATCCTCCAGACTTATTGATTTTTTTTACGAAAGGCGTCCGTATTTTGCGATTTTCGCGTGTGTAGAGTTCGAATAGACCCTATTAGGGCCATTATACATAACCTTCTATAATGAATAAAATAAAGAGGATTTTAAATATTGTCTATGGTCTCTGGTGACTTACGTACATAGATAATATTTTAAATTTATTCATCAAGACATTGAATCATACAGGTTTGTATTCTTAATAAAGGTTCGTGTGTAATAGGCATCAACGCGGATATTTTTGGTCCGATAACCATTCTGCCACTAGAAAAAATAATTCAGCTGTTTAGCCTGTAGATGAACACAGACGCCATGTTAACATTAAAATTTAAAAAAAAATTACTTCCCGGCCTAGGCCTTCAATTTTGTATGAAATTGCTTACCAGTTCTCTCGAGTAGTTCCGCCCGAAACGTGATGATACTTTGAAGCCTGTTATAACGCACGTAAGGACGACATTTCATTGCATGTTTACAGCCAGCTATAAACTATAAATATATTACTCTCTCTTTTATTTACACGAAAGCGATTATCTTTTGTTTGTTTCTTGAGCTAGAAAATAGCCGATAGCTCATAGGCATAGCTTACTCGCTCGCGGTGGGATCAGTGCCTTATGCCGACTCCGTCCGTTTGTCTGTCTGTCACAAAGTTAAATATCTCAGGAAATACTAATGGGTCGTTCTTCTTTTCGACCGACAATAGCCTGTCCTTCGTCTTATTACGGCATCTCATTTGAGTAATGATGTTTACGGGTTTATAATGTTCGAATGAACGTCCATATTATTTTATTAATTAGTGATATTTAATATTTCACTTTTTCTAACTAGCATTTTTTTTAATGTTTTTTTTTCCGTAGAATGCCGTGACAGAGTGGTAAACCAAAATGTTGTCCCCACTGAAAGAGTCCACTTTGTCACATGTTTTTTTTTAGAAACAGTAAATAAATATTTATATTGGCCAGAAAGGAAACTTTAATTAGTTCTAATGAAGAAACCTATGCATTTTTTTTTAAATCGCACTTCAAAACGACAATTTTCGATAGTTCAAAAACCAAAAAAACAGAAAAACCTCGGTTCATTGTCGCTAAAAAAGAAGAACGACCCTAATGCTATCAGTTTGAAATTTGGAATAGTTGTAAATAAACCTTAAATAAACACGTGTATTTACACAAAAGGCAAAAATTCAAAGTCTAGTTAGGCCAAGTAGGGTAGTGGGGTAAAGGGCTTGAATTGTACATTCTAAAACAGTTTTTAATTTTTTTTTCTACGGTGGTAAAATTATAAAGGAAAAACCGGCCAAGTGCGTGTCGGACCACGCAAAACGAAGGGTTCCGTGCCTATTAAAAAGGTCGTATCGTCACAGAAATTTTACGGCACTTACGTCCTTTTCTTTGAGGAAGGCAGTTTTTCAGCAATATCTCGAAAACCTCTAAACCGATCTTGTTCAAAACAATTTTCGGTGAATGTAATGAATGAGCCCTATGTCCATGAATTTTTCCATATTTTTAAAATGTCCGTCTGTCCGTCTGTCCGTATGTCACAGGCATTTTACTCGAAAACTATAAGGTATATTTGAATAAAATTTTGAGGATAGGTGTATTTTGTTAGCCGCTACATAGTTTTGTAATTAAAATGACAAAAAAAAATTTTTCAGGGGTGCACTCCATACATAAAACTAAAAATTTATATATATTTTTTTTTATTGTGACTCCCGTGTGGCACATCAATCGATAGGCCTTTCAAAATAAATATAAGGTTTTTTAGCATTTTTTTTTATTAAGTGAATAGGGTCGGAGATAATCGCCCCGAAAGTCACTAAAATTCTGTCCCCCCCCCCTCTAATTTTTGAACGGTGTATTTTTAAAATATGGAAAAATTCATGGGCTTAGGGCTTATTCATTTCATTCACCGAAAATTGTTTTGAACAAGATCGGTTCAGAGGTTTTCGAGATATTGCTGAAAAACTGCCTTCCTCAAAGAAAAGGACGTAAGTGCCGTAAAATTTCTGTGATGATACGACCTTTTTAATAGGCACGGAACCCTTCGTTTTGCGTGGTCCGACACGCACTTGGCCGGTTTCTCAACTATTTACGATTGATGATCCTCATGGTATATTTGTACGGGTAGTCGGGTACATATAATAGTATGATCTTATATTGATTTGTAATTTTTATTGTGAAATAAATTAATCTAATCTAATCTATGTATTTAAGTACGTATACGCATGTTTATATTGTATGCATTATAATAATATATGTATGTATACTAATGTAATTAATTGATGTGTTTCCTTTCGAATCTCAGCATTTAGGATCCTGCACCACTAAAGTTTCTGTTAAGCCCAATAGTTGACTAGTAGAGAATGCCTGAAGCCTGAAGGCATTAAAGGCCTCCACACATTAGTCGCGGTTGCGGCGCGAACGCGGGTCGAGCGCGGGCCCGCGCGAGTTGTAATTGTAAAGCATTGAAACTACACTTCAAACACACATTGAACGAGGCGCTATCGAGCACGGCGCGGGTCGTGCGCGAAGCGGGGCAAGCACAGTGCTTGAGCCGTGATGCCTCTACGCAATCAAAGCAGCGCAGCTGGCTAAGTCCAGTAAATGGTTGTGTGTATTCGTCAACAAAATCGACATCAATGAAAAAGTTATTGAATTGGTTAGAAAACACATATATTTGTACGATTCTAAAGACCAATAGTGTAGAAATATATACGAGTTACGGCTGTGGGAGGACATCGAGTGGGAATTAAATACACCAAGTAGGTTTAGGTACCTACATACTTTTACTATTCAACAATGATTACTGACTGTTTTTATATTCTCTTTACCGTCCCTTTGAACGAGGGACCAACGCGACACGGCACGTCACCCGCCTGCGGTCTGAATATAATATATACCGCTTAAACCAAACCGCGCCCGGGCCACGCCGCGGCCGCCGCCCCGCGGCAGCCGCCCCGCGCCGCGCACGGCGTTCGATGTGTAGAGGCCTTTAGTCCGCCAATTGTGTTTTTTATTTATTAGTAATATAATTAAAATATATATTTTTTAATTGTGAAAAACTGAATCGACCACAAAATCTATACTAAAATTAGCCGCGCGGGCAACTGGCCCTTTATAAATTTCGCTTATTCGGATTATTCAAAACCCATTCCAATCGGCATCTAAGAATTTGCTGTTTAAATCATCATCATTTCCTTGCCCTTATCCCATTTTCTTGGAGTCGGCGCAGCATGTCTTTTTCGAGTGTATGTATGTATGTTTCTTTGTGGCCTCCTGTAGCCTAAACGGCTTGATGGATTTTGATGTACCTATGAGGTGTCGTTGGATTCCTCTTAATCGTGGGAGTGACAGGCTATAATATTTGTCAAAAAACAGTCGGGTTTAATCGAAAATTCTTTTGTTCTTCCATACCTCTTTGGCAGCCGTCATCTCACATAGTCCATCCACCTTTTCCTTGGTCTACCTCGTCTCTTACGTCCGTCCACATTCATAAAATCATCACTAAATAATATGCCGGTGTTCAACGGAATTGAATAATGTTTATCTACGTTTATAAATTACTCACGCACCTATTAATAGGTATCGACGCATTCAGATGCTTAATAAATTTGAGTAATCGTTCCCAGTCCGAGCTAATAATACACTATTGAAACGTACCACGTATAATTTACGTAGTATTGCAAATAGGTAAATCGCTAGTACAAATAGGAATGGCGAATGTAGTTAAAGCCCGACCTTGCGTTGGTCAGCGACACGTGGCTTCAGCCTTGCGATAAGAGCATCCGCTGATAAGGGCCGCTACCTAGCGCGCATTTCTCGTGACGATGACGCTCTAATCAGCACCAACTCGGAAATATTCGCTATTGATCTCTTATCAGCACAAACCAGTCATCCATTATTTTTCTGAAAATTATACCTACTTATTTATCTATGAATACCTAATCATCTGCAGAGAAAATCCATTTGGCCTACCAGCGTTTCCCACTTTTGCTTTCTGTTTTGATCCCGTGACTGCAGAAGTTTTGTGACCACCTCGTGGTCTCTTGTAGTTTGATATTTTTAGGATTCCGGACCAAAAAGGTAAAAACGGAACCCTTATGGTCCGTCTTTCCGTCTGTCTGTCTATCTGTCACAAAGTTAAATATCTCAGGAACTACTAATAATTTGAAATTTTGAATAGATGTAAACAAGGCTAATCCACGTGTATGATTTTTTTTTTCAAAAAAAAGCGGGGATAAGACGGGCAAAAATTCAAAGTCTAATTAGTTAGCCAAGTGTGGTATCATAAGAAAGGGCTTGAATTGCACATTCTAAAACAGATTTCGTTTTTTTTCTACAGTGGTAAAATTTTGATTTATAAAGAAAGATATTGAAAAAAATTCAAATTCGTATGAATGTATCCTGAAAATACCTTCTAGCAAATATAAAAAAAAACGAAATTAATTCACTTGATAAAGGATTAACGCTGAAAAACCAACATATGTACATACCGAGGTCCTTGGTCGTGCAAGTTAGTAACAAAATGCGATAAATGACGCTGTAGGTACTCATGACTCGGTGCGCGAGTCAGACTCGCACTTGACCGGTTTTTTATACAGGTGTTTGCTTTCAGGATTCCAGCCCGGAATGTACTCCTTTCGATATCCACGAGGAATGTTACTTTTAGCTACTTTAATAGATAACGAGGTCGGTAAAGACTTTGTAGTTTTGAGCCGGGCCGGTTTTAGTCTGCTGCTATTAGTTACGTATCAAGTTGGGTTTTAAAACTATTCCAGTTTGCTCTGTTGAAATTCCACCTCGGCAGCGGCATGGACTTTACCAGCGGTATTTTTAAGCCAACTTCAATGTGTGTAGGGCCATGTTGACTGTTTGGCAAGGACGGCATAATCGTCCGCGCTGCTGCAAGAGCTCGAGACAGTTATTTGTGACAAAAACCAGATCTGGATTCCTTAGGTACGCCATCATGCTGAATGGAAAGTGCCCAGGTCGTTTGCTTCGGACACCAAGTGTAGCTTCGCTATTTCTGACCACTGGACAAAGTGCTTCCCCGTTTGCATCACTTTTGCTGTACTAGGTAGGTACTTCCAGTTCCTGTGGTGGCTGTTGCTGTACTTCCAGTTCGTGTGTTGGCTGTTAAAGTCACCGCGGCGGTTGTTAAAATCCCGTTGTTAAAGTCGGCTGTTAAAGTTTAAACGATAGCACTCTTTTGCTGAATAATAAGTTAAGACTCTTTTTAAAACGGCGGGCGCGCTGGAATGAAGTGAAACTTTGTATACACACACACAATAGGATCCGCCATATCTAGGTCGATTATAATAGAAAAAAAAACAGAAAAATAAGTTTAGTATAAAAATTATTATACGTATATTTACACTGAAAAGAAAATAACTTATACATGACCGTTAGCAGTTTTACTGACGCAGATACGTAGCGTAGCGTTCCATAACATCTTAAACGTGCCCCTGCCAGTACCATATATTATAACGTCTCATGTAGCAGTAGATGTTACTGAAACAGTAGGCATAAACTTAGAACCCTTTGTCTGCCCTATAGTTTGCTATTGATAAGTTTGATCCGAGCCCCGCTGCACTGACGGACACTGCTCTTACATTGCAGTTATGCGATTCACGACCTATCGCGACTCACCTCACCGCTCGTCCCTATTATAAGTTGGCTCTCCTAAGGCGAATAGTCAGTAAGTCTTGTGAATACCCTGCGCTCGCGCAAGGTCGCGTACGCCCTATTACCGCGGCAATAAACTTACACGTGCACTATATGTCGCTGCTACGCAACCCATGCATTTACGATTATACTGAAAAACATGATGAATATTAACGTGTTTTCAAAGTTTATCATTAAGAAGATAAACTAATGCTATTAATTTCATATCATATTATGAATATTTCATGTTATGTTATTTTATTATGAACGTTAAGTTTATTTTCTCAGTCGTATACTAAATTACTATTTTGAAGTTATTGTGTGTTTCCTCTAGCATAAGCGCATGGGCAAGTATGTATGAGCGCGACTGCGCGACGCACGGACTTTGAGATGAAATTGTTATTTGCAGTGCAAATTCGTCGCAATGTCGAAAAACAATTCGAGAACGGTGTCGTTATGATATACGTAAGCACGAG
Organism: Epinotia nisella; assembly: GCA_932294315.1. Lineage (NCBI taxonomy): Eukaryota > Metazoa > Arthropoda > Insecta > Lepidoptera > Tortricidae > Epinotia > Epinotia nisella. Next base: position 10,823,987 of record OW028679.1, on the reverse strand, counting down.
TATGAAGGACAAAATGTGGTTACAGAGTAGGTATAAATGACAAACTGTTAAGGACGTGCATAGGTCGAGATGTTGAATTTTTGTTTTGTTGCGACCGGCGCGGGCGACGCGTCCCTGCCGGAAGGGGGGTGACATTGAGTGCCCGCTGACTTTTTACGCAGCTGCTTGTTGATGTGTGGTGCTGACGCAGCAGACGTCTGCTTTGCGTATGGCCTTTGTTTGTTAAGCTTAGCTGTTTGCGTCGCTACACGTCTGGCGTAGCGGTAGGTACCTCTTGAGGAAAACTTTAATTTTATATCTGACTCGAAAATAATTTGAGAAAAATAGTCATCATCAGCGAGCGATACCGAAAAAAGGCGATGTACTCGTATTTACTGTACTTACATTAAATATCCTGAGAGACCAATACAATACCAATATATATATATTATGTGACAATTATGAGATGTGCATTGAGAATGACGTATGCAGTAATAGTACATTTGTTACAAGTACGGTAAGATATGAATTACGAACGAGAGTCTTTTAGAAGCCCGACTCCGAAGGCGGAGGGCTTTGATGACTCGAGTTTGTAACAAACTTACCGTACGTGTCGCATACAATGTTTTTCATCTCATTTGCGAGGAAACTAATACATTTTTAACTTAATTGTTACTAATCGTAATAAAAACTATAAAATGTCAATCGTCCATTTTGTTGAATTTGACGTGAGGCGCTTAGAGCAAAGACCCTTCTGCATAAAGCCACGATTTAAAATCAGTCAAAAATATTTTACAAGGACACTAAATTGCTACATTTAAGTTTTTAAATATTTAAATCATTCTGTTAAATCTTATTTTATTCGTGTTTTTACGTTTCGTTGTTTTCAAACATCGTGTGAGTTAAAACCTCCTTGCTTTATAACTGACGTAACAGTGACAAGTACAATTTAAGAAAAAAACCATTACGTCCATGGGCGTAATAAAGGCTATTGCAGCTCTGTATGCCTGCGTGTTATGAAGCCCTTTACGAGCAAGTGTGATGAAGAGAGTATTTAGCTGTCAGTTACTGTATTATACCCATGGGCCATGAGATTCAGGCTGTAGAAGTAAAGAATTTTCCTACTCATCGACTTTAATGTTAAGGAAAGAAAACCTCTGTATCAGAGTATTATAAAATTTTAAAATTATACTGCTACAGTAGAAAGCCTATTTATTTTGTTTCTAGTGCAGGATTTTATCGCTGCCAAATATATTCATGTTGTAATCGTTTAACTTATAATATGCTTTTGAAATAAGTGTCTGTTTTACGACAGATTGGAATTTTATTGTAGTATAATATAAATATGTATATCTCGGAAACGGCTCTAACGATTTCGATGAAATTTGGAATATAAGGGTTTACGGGGGGCGAGAAATTGATCTAGCTAGGTCTGGGAAAATTCGTTTTTCCGTATTTTTAACCGAGCTGAGCTCGGTCGCCCAGGCTGGATGAGGAAATCGACTACTTAGTCGATTTCCTCATCCCACGCTGACTTCAGCGCTATACAAACTATTCAACAATATCCGGTCAAAAAGGGCAAACAATGAGAGGCAAAAATGTTTTTTTTCAAAATTACAGACTTTTAAGAGCAGATATCTCGAAAACTATACAAGATATCGAAACACTTGACTATGTAAAACTTGGAGCAAATTTAATCAGCTTTCATTTTGTATAGAATGGTCATGTCGCTAAGACGCATAGCTTCCGCGATATAAGTGAAAAACCGAAAAATGGAGCCTTCAAACCCGCCCCTCCCCCCGGCTCAAGGGCTACGGGCGGGCGGGGACTTTATATAATGTTCACCTCCTAACTAGTCTAAACATAGTTACGAAGTCAAAAATTGTGTTCTAAGCATTTGCCTTTATACCGTTTCGTTGTCTGTATATATTCAGTCTCCTTAAAACTAAGACTAACGCCGGAAAACGTGCATCTATTTACAGACTTAGTTAACCACTACAATAGATTTTTAATGATAATTACCTATTTAATTGTCGCGCCCTGTTCAAGACAGCTATTTCAAATTTACATAAACATTAACGAATTCGCCAGCCAGCCACGCCCCCTACGAACAAATTTGTATGACGGCAAACGCACATATGAGTTGCTGGCAGTGAATGCGTTAAGTAACTCTCATTTCTTTTTTCCTATTCACTACCGGTCAAAAGTTTAAGTTCACTCTTTGTTTTAGGTACAAATGAGTACTTTTGGACAATATTTTTTTGCAGTTCGGAAGCCGAAATTTGTTTCCAACTGATCCGTTATTGTTTCCAGAGATTTGTTTAATTAGTCAGACACAATTCACGTACATCTCTAAACAACGCATTCCCTAAAATCTTATATGAATGACGGCAAAGGCTGGGCCATATATGGGCTTGCCACTTAAAACGTACAATGATCAGATACAATGTTGGTTTTTAGGGAATCAGTTGTTTAGAAATCTACTTAAATTGTGTCTGACTAATCAAACACAGATGTTTACGGAGATCCGTAAACAATAACGAATCAGTTGGAAACAATTTTCGACATCTGAACTGCAAAACATTATCGCACAAAAGTACAAATTTGTACCAAAAACAAAGGGTGAACTTAAACTTTTGACCGGTACTGTATAAACCTTTCTTTTTTTCCTATATAAACGTAATTATATTTAGCCACATATGGAATGTGAATACATTCGTGGCAGTAGTACATATAATGAATTTAAAAGGAAAACTATCACGGCTAAGTACATTACTAGTTACCGACTCAAACGAGTAATAGTCGACCAACTTAAAAATGTATTTGGAAAGACCAACTTTCGTAAAAATTCGGCCGACGCAAGCGCACCAACACCATTTACTTGGCGCGTGCGTGTCGATGTAACAAAGACAGACAGGCAACTACGGAACCCTACATTGCGCGTGGCCCGACACGCACTTGGCTGGTTTTTATTTTTCGGTCTGTTTATGCCCGCTATCACAAGGTGCCACTAAAATAATAGTGCTAGTAATAAAAATATCTACTTACCATTATTCAGATTGGACAATTCGAGTTGTCAATTTTCCATTTGTGCTGAGTACAGTACTTAAATCGTTTCGAGTTAGAGTACAGGTGGTTATCCTCCTGAGGTTCCTACAGAAAAAAACAAAATGGTTAAATGTAATGTTAATCATAAAGGAAGAGTGTGCAAAATCATACCAACCAATGAAAATTCATAACAACTATTGGAACCGTTAAAAAAAACATTTATATCAGACATTTGTAGTCCAAAAGTGTTTTACAAATTAACTTAAATAACTATGTTAGTGCCTAAACTTTAAGTGTTGGGTGGTCCAGTGCCTGATTAGGGTTTAGTTCGAATCAAATTAGTATTTTTTTTGGTGATTGGTGTTTTTAGGGTTCCGTAGCCAAAATGGCAAAAACGGAACCCTTATAGTTTCGTCATGTCCGTCTGTCCGTCTGTCCGTCTGTCCGTCTGTCCGTCTGTCCGTCTGTCCGTCTGTCCGTCTGTCCGTATGTCACAGGCATTTTACTCGAAAACTATAAGGTGTATTTGAATAAAATTTAGAGGATTTTGTTAGCCGCTACATAGTTTTGTAATTAAAATGACAAAAAAAAATTTTTTTAGGGGTGCACTCCATACATAAAACTAAAAGTCAACATTTTTTTTTTAATTGTGACCCCCCGTGTGGCACATCAATCGATAGGCCTTTCAAAATAAATATAAGGTTTCTTAGCATTTTTTTTGATTAAGTGAATAGGGTCGGAGATAATCGCCCCGAAAGTCACTAAAATTCTGTCCCCCCCCCTCTAATTTTTGAACGGTGTATTTTAAAAATATGGAAAAATTCATGGACATAGGGCTTATTAAATTCATTCACCGAAAATTGTTTTGAACAAGATCGGTTCAGAGGTTTTCGAGATATTGCTGAAAAACTGCCTTCCTCAAAGAAAAGGACGTAAGTGCCGTTATATTTCTGTGACGATACGACCTTTTTAATAGGCACGGAACCCTTCATTTTGCGTGGTCCGACACGCACTTGGCCGGTTTTTTTAACACATTTCATCGTAAATCGACCGACAACTCAACCACAACAAGAATCTCTCGCTACTTCTCCTATTCGGTGCATTGAGGATGCTCGGAAAATTGAAATTTTAGGATATCATCGGTGCAGGTATTCGACTTCGAAGACTAAAATATATATGTATATATTTTTCGCCTTATTACCATGTAATATGGTGCAAAAGTATAAACATGTTTTTGACGTTAGCCGTACGCTTTGGCAGCACCTCTACTCCCTGAGAGGAAGACCCGGCTGACTCATCGCTTCGGATGTATAGTAGGTAACTAACTTGCGTCAATGCGCATCAAACGATTATTACAAGGAAGGATGTGGTTAAACTAATTTTAGATTCAATGTCAACAGATTAATTACAAAGTCATTTTTTTAGGGGAATACGTATACCAAAAATTATATAGGTAGAATCTTGCGGAGCTTAAAATCAATGCGACTAAATTTTGCTGCTGCTGTTTTAATGAAGAATACTCCGGGGCAATTATTGCCTAGGAGACCGAGGTCTGCTCGGCGTCCTACGTGAAAAGTCGGATAAAACGAATTTTCCCGGAAAAGAGCCTATGGGTAGACTGATTTTTTCGTCCCCGTAAGCCTCTTTACCTATTGTAAATCTTATCGATATCGTTAGAGCCGTTACCTAGAACCCATTTACAAACAAAAAAACAAACGAACAAAGAAATAAACATACATAGATAAATTTACGTCTGTGTTACGAAAAGGTGTAGGCAGAGCACATGAGATTTGATTTTCAGTGACACTTCTAGCAATTGTAGGTTTTTAAATTCAAAGTAAGAAGACAGGTTTAAAAACAAATATTCAAATATTGCTTGTTTAACAAGTATAAGCTAGGTGAACCAGGGAAGGCCCGGCTCCTAATAAGGAGCCTTTAACAATTCACAGTTCTGGTTGTCCAAACTACTTCATATTTCGTGAGCACATGCGGCTTTGGTACTCTTCGGGGAAGGCCTATGTCCAGCAATGGACGTCTTTGGGCTGATATGATGATGATGCGGCTACGGTCACAAACAAAAGTAGGTACCTACCTACGTTTCTGTGTCGGCCATTTTGAAAAATATAAAATTTTTTGTGTCGTGTTAAAATATTATATTTTATGCACATTTTATTAATTTCTACCCTTTACATATCATCCCAAATTAAGAAAAAGAAGCAAATTTTGTCAGTAGGTATATTTAGTGAAATTGGGTGTTTATCCAATTATAGGTACTATTACTATTATATTAAATGTATTTATGTACTTTTACGAGACTTCATTGAACTTAAGTAAAAGTGCCCTAATAAGGCCCACTGAATGCATCCCTAACTATTAAAAGTACTTCAAAAGGATGATGTTTGAATAAAGAACTCATTTATAATATAAATATAATGATACTTACAGGCTGATATAAAGAATCTCAAAATGTGTTTTTAGGGTTCCGTAGCCAAAATGGCAAAAACGGAACCCTTATAGTTTCGTCATGTCCGTCTGTCCGTCTGTCCGTCTGTCCGTCTGTCCGTATGTCACAGGCATTTTACTCGAAAACTATAAGGTGTATTTGAATAAAATTTTGAGGACAGGTGTACTTTGTTGGCCGCTACATAGTTTTGTAATTAAAATGACAAAAACATTTTTAGGGTTCCGTAGCCAAAATGGCAAAAACGGAACCCTTATAGTTTCGTCATGTCCGTCTGTCCGTCTGTCCGTCTGTCCGTCTGTCCGTCTGTCCGTATGTCACAGGCATTTTACTCGAAAACTATAAGGTGTATTTGAATAAAATTTTGAGGATAGGTGTATTTTGTTAGCCGCTACATAGTTTTGTAATTAAAATGACAAAAAAAAAATTTTTTAGGGGTGCACTCCATACATAAAACTAAAAGTCAAATTTTTTTTTTTCATTGTGACCCCCCGTGTGGCACATCAATCGATAGGCCTTTCAAAATAAATATAAGGTTTCCTAGAATTTTTTTTAATTAAGTGAATAGGGTCGGAGATAATCGCCCCGAAAGTCACTAAAATTCTGTCCCCCCCCCTCTAATTTTTGAACGGTGTATTTTAAAAATATGGAAAAATTCATGGACATAGGGCTTATTAATTTCATTCACCGAAAATTGTTTTGAACAAGATCGGTTCAGAGGTTTTCGAGATATTGCTAAAAAACTGCCTTCCTCAAAGAAAAGGACGTAAGTGCCGTAAAATTTCTGTGACGATACGACCTTTTTAATAGGCACGGAACCCTTCGTTTTGCGTGGTCCGACACGCACTTGGCCGGTTTTTTTTTATGGGTGCACTCCATACATAAAACTAAAAGTCAAAATTTTTTTTTTCATTGTGACCCCCCGTGTGGCACATCAATCGATAGGCCTTTTCAAATAAATATAAGGTTTCTTAGCATTTTTTTTGATTAAGTGAATAGAGTCGGAGATAATCGCCCCGAAAGTCACTAAAATTCTGTCCCCCCCCTCTAATTTTTGAACGGTGTATTTTAAAAATATGGAAAAATTCATGGACATAGGGCTTATTAATTTCATTCACCGAAAATTGTTTTGAACAAGATCGGTTCAGAGGTTTTCGAGATATTGCTGAAAAACTGCCTTCCTCAAAGAAAAGGACGTAAGTGCCGTAAGATTTCTGTGACGATATGACCTTTTTAATAGGCACGGAACCCTTCGTTTTGCGTGGTCCGACACGCACTTGGCCGGTTTTTTTTAATATAAAAAGTTACCCTTGTTTTATCGCAATTTTTCATTTTCACTCTTAGGAAGGGCCATATCGCGCAAAGAAAAAGGTTTTTTTTTACCAGATAATTAAATCATTAGTAGTCACGTTGAATGGCTTTTCTTTATGAATAACTAGCTTCCGCCCGCGACTTCGTCTGCGTGGACTCGGCATAAAAACTATCCTATATTTTAATCCAGGCTATAAACTATCTTCGTGCAAAATTTCATCCAAATTGGTTGAGCCGTTTAAGCGTGATTGAGTAATAAACATCCAAACATCTAAATAAATAAATATTAGAGGACAATCTTACACAAATCGACCTAGTCCCATAGTAAGCTCAATAAGGCTTGTGTTATGGGTACTAGACGACGCACATAGGGGCAAAATGCCGATTTAGGCGGCCAAAATTATTTTATCGCATTTATGTACTCAAACTCGTGATTTGTTTGTAATTATAATTCCAAGAGGGCAGTAGCACAGTGGATCGAAATGACAAAAAAATGGACATCCACTTTTTTTTTAAAAACCTATTTAAAAAATACTTTTCGGTTGAAAATGTTGTAAGGAATAAAAAATGTTATATATATATTTTCAAAATAAGGCTTATTTAAAGCAGAAAAAAATAATATCAGTGTTTTTTGTATGAAACTGAAGAATAAATATCTTATTATAAGAAAACCGTTACCGATCCTGCTTTCTAACCTTTAGAATATTATTCTCCTACTTAAAACAGTTGAAAATAGTAAACAGCTTATCTCGGTAGGTGCCCGCTTTTTTCTATAATCCAGTCAAAAGTCAGTAAAAACAACACTGTTCTTAGTTGTGTTTTATTTTTTAATTTTCAATAGTTTAACGGTATATTAATGATCGTTAAGTGTAAATACGACATATTTTCGTCATTTTTATAACTGACAAAGAAAACAAAATTATAGTTACGTTACGAGACAATTATGAAATTTTTTAATATAAGCAAATATGAAAGTAAGTGACCTATGAATGTCGTATTAAACTTGTGAGGTTGTGTATTCATAGATTATAAAAATCTTGTCTATATTTCCTAAAGTGCTTATTGCGCGCTTCGGCTGCTTCTTCCGGTAATAACCCAATAGGCAAGAGAGCTTCTTCCATTACAGTTGCCCCATGTTATAGGATTTTGTGCATTGTTAGGCGTCATCGGATGCCAGGAATATAGTCCTACATAAATTTTGGCGGTCTCATTATTAACACTTCTGTTTTTCTTCGCTTGCTCCTTTCACTGGATTCATCGAATATCTTTGCTGGTCGGCCTGATGATCCTCGTTTTATCCTTGGTATTTCGAAGGTTCCTTGTAACCATGCATCGTGTTTTTTTAAGATAATATCGCTCTTCCTATTTGACTCTACCCACTTCTTCTTAAAGTCTGACTTTAAAAAAGACAATTTATGCTTTATATCCTTGTTGTGTTCGTCACAATAGTTTTCTTGCGATAAAATATACGTCTCAAGATATTTTAGTTTCAATTCAAAATTTGCAAGATTTTGTGGCTGCATTTTCTCAAATAGGAACCTACGGGTCACTAATCTTGCCTCTGCAACTCCTTCCGATCCTAAAAGAAATCAAAACTATTTTAAACACAAAAGTAAAAAAAACAAAAAAAACAAGTGGTTTTGCATCGTGGTATTTAATGGCCTCTAAAACGCATTTTCGCAAAAAATCGCAGCCAAAGTTAATGTAATTATCTAGTACAGTTACTCTACTTTATGAAATTACTCGTATTATGGCCCGGACGTGCCATGATGTATAACAAAAACCTTTTTATAAATCAAAAACGTGGTTTTTTACAACAATTTTAGAAGACTTATTTCTACCTCGGGAAATAATAATAGATATTCAAAATATTCACATAAATTTAATGTTTTATAATACTCTCTTACCTGTAGAACTAGGATCCATCACAACTTTCTTCAAAATAGACACTAAAAAAACACCACAATTTTTTAAATGTAACGTGTTTTTACGAATGCCGATAAGATGTGCGTGCACTGGGAGCGACGATCAACTTTCGACTGGCATGGCAGTTCAGGCACTGCTGTAAGGGTTAGGGAGGGGGTAGTTTATCATTCTATGGTTATTCAACCTTATCGGGAAGTGATTATTTCTTATCTAGGCTACATTTTTAGAAATCGATTTATGGCCGCCTAAATCGGCATTCTGCCCCTATGTGCGACGATATATTTAATAGATACAAATACTTAACAAGCGGAATTAAAAGATTTTTCAAAAAACCAAACTGCTTTTTTGCTAATATTATAGCCTATGTCACTCCCACGATTAAGAGGAATTGAACGACACCTCATATGTCGAAATCCGTTTGAGTAGTACGAGTAGACTGGTATTCTGTTGCAATATCGGTCTCTCATGCTGCTTAGCTACATCAGTCCCTGGGCGACCGAGCTCAGCTCGGGTGAAAATACGGAGAAAACGAATTTTCCCAGACATGAGACCTAGCTAGATTGATTTCCCCGTAAATCCTTATATTCTTAATTTCATCGAAATCGTTAGAGCCGTTTCCGAGAACGTGATTGCAAATATATATAGATAGGTATATATATATATATATATATATATATATATATATCATATTTACAAATATTGCTCGTTTAATAGTATAGGGTAGACCACAACCAGGTTCAACGGCGTAAAATGCCTTTTAAAGCTCGGAAATGCTCAGTTAGTAAACTTAATAGACTGGGTTAACCTTATTTTACTTTACCATACAGATCAATGTCGATCTATCGGAGCTGGGCTATGAGCGCTTAAAGCCATAATGCAATTGCATATTAAAATAAACTGTCAGTGAATAAATCGATGGAGTTACATTACATTAGTTATTCAGTACGGTTGTCAACAATGAGTAAACGATTTAACCTTGAACCATGCAACAAAGGAATGATTGGGCTACATGTATATTCTATACCTATTTCAGTCATTGCGGTTGTAGTTATCGGTGACCGTATTGAAAACCAACATTTATTATTGTCCTCATGAACAATATGTTTTGACAAAAACATAAATTTCCCCATGAGTTGCTAAAACAGAAAAACAAGTGAGTACATTATTAAATCACGCAGATGCAAAAAGTCGTCAATTGCTTCAGGCGAAAGGCGTCATACATAATGTAATATTTTGTGTATCCTGCAATATACAGTGTATTTGAGTGCTTCGAACAGCTTGGTGGTCCAGTGCTTATAATGCTGCCCTAAAAAAGACTGAAGTACTGAACGTTATTAATATACTTACTTATTTTTACTTTTTCAACTAACATCTAATAAAGAATACATTTTGGAACACTTACATTTTTTTACCCTCATACAGATAAAAAAAAACTATTTTATAATCCCAAACTCCGCTGACATTAAGATCAGCTTTGACTGCGAGTTCCATAGAACTCTACGACACTGTACAATCACGATCTAAATCGCGTACTTTAGTGACGGGTAATTTTGGACTTAGGCGATATAATACGGGATTGATTGCTGATATCGGTGCATTGCGCATTATCGAGGTTCCCCGAAGCGGCTGCAGCGGTCGCGGCATGAATGCGCATGCGCATACGCCGATCACATGCGTCAGCGCACGTACTCGCTCCTCGCGTTACGCGTACTGCTGATAACAACGCTATAACTTTTTTAATGACAATATCTTGAAATACATAGGTACATTGTGAGCGGCCAAGTCTATGCCAAAAGTGAATAAAAAATGTAACGAGTAAATCGACGTATAAGCGACTGAAGCGAGCTTCGGCCGGCTTTACACCAATTATGTCGAATCGTGCCATCTACTACATAATAATATTTAGAGATAACATAAGTATGAAACCGCTTTTCAAATATGTGATAACGTCAGTATGGAAGTATTTCCTACTCTATTTCTCGAGTCCGTCCGTCCGTCCGGCCGTCTGTCAAGACCCTTTTTCTCAGAAACGTCTGGAGGGGTATCAAGCTAAAATGTAGGTATATCAAATACTCGGGTTTACTGTCCCTTGGAGCTGTGAAAAAATCAAACTTCTAAGCCAATCAAAAGATACAGCCGTTTATGCCGCAAATTTCCGCAAATTTTCGAAACTCGTAAGGGAATCAAAACCTACAGGGTACTTCCCGTAAACTCAGAATCTTGAAACTTGGTACGAAGCAACGTCTTATAGCACAGATAAAGGAAAAATTGCGAAAACCATACATTTTTAGTTATATCATATAATAAAATTATTTTTAGTAATTTTAAAGTTACTACCCCTTTTCTCATGAACGCGTAGAGGTATTAAATTGAAATTCATATCAAATACTCAGGTCTATAATACCTTTAAGCTGTAACAAAATCAAACTTCTATGTCAACGCAATCAAAAGAAACGGAACCCTCGGTGCGCGAGTCCGACTCGCACTTGGCCGGTTTTTTTTGTATTTCCCTATTTTATATCTATCTACTAAAAACAAATACATACGGCTCGCTATTTCGATGACTGAATAGCCTAGTGGTTAGATAACCTAACTATGAAGCTTGAGGTCCCGGGTTCGATCCCCGGTCGGGGCAGATATTTGTATGATGAATACGAATGTTTGTTCTCGAGTCATGGATGTTTAATATCTATTTAAGTATGTGTTTATCTATATATGTATGTTTATCCGTTGTCTTGGTACCCGTAGTACAGGCTTTGCCTAGTTTGGGACTAGATCAATTGGTGTGAATTTTTTTAGGTACATGAACCTGCAAGTAATTTTTTTTTTCATTATAAGCCCACGTGTGGCTCTCAGTTGATAGGCCTTTCAAAATAAATATAAGGTTTTTCAGCAATTTTTTTGATTAAGTGAATAGAGTCGGAGATAATCGCCCCGAAAGTCACTAAAATTGTGTTTCCCCCCCTCCCCTCTAATTTTTGAACGGTGACTTTTAAAAATATGAAAAAATCATGGGCATTGGGCTTCTTAAATTCCTTTACCGAAAATTGTTTTGTACAAGATCGGTTCAAAGGTTTTCGAGATATTGCTGAAAAACTGCTTTCCCTATAGCAAAAGGACGTAAGTGTCGTAAGATTTCTGCAACGATACTTCCTTTTTAATAGGCACGGAACCTTTCGTTTTGCGTGGTCCGACACGCACTTGGCCGGTTTTTTTTTAATACCGCAACGGTAGCAAACACGTTGTGCCTGCCTGATAGTAGCAGACACTAGTCAGCCTTTGGACGCTGGAACTCCAGAAGAGTCACCAGCGTGTTAACGACGCTTTATTGATTTGACTTATAGAGTACCTAAAGATACCTCAATACTAGAGGTAGCTAGTCGGTAAAATAAAGAAATAACAAGAGTCTATCAAATTACTAAGTAAAAGTGGCATAATAGATATGGTATGATAAGCGTTTATCTCCTTTTGCTGGAAGTGCGTTGCTTAGGGGTTCGTCGTGTGTCGTTACTTGTGGTCACCAGTTACAGACTAGTATTGTGGTTTTTTTTTTGTAAAATTTCACTGAATCGTGTGAAACATTAGGAGACAAGAGTGTCAGGAAATAAAAATTAAAGAATTATCATCTCAATGATTATCTTTAACCTAAAGTATTTAATTTAACCTTAAACAGTTGGGCATGCTAAATAAGGGAAGTTAAACATCGATTTGCATATAAACAATTGGTTAGCCAACCGGACACGCGAGCCATGTCTCGAGCTAAATCAGTCGTACGCTGCACTCTATGCGTTAATTAAAGCGCAATTAAAATTAGTTCGGTGGAACGTTACAGCTTACGTTTTATAATTAGTGTTGGATAAATGAAACAAAGTGGCCTCGTAGGAATTAGGTCGTTGGTTGCGGTGGTGGAGGGGCGGTCGGAATTCGCGTAACGTTACGTCAGCGGGCAACGGCCTCGCGGCGGTCGCTGACCCGCGGCTATCTCTAGCGCACGGCTCACTAGCGCGCGCGCACCGCGCACCCGCCATCACCTGAACCCTGTAACACGAGCCCTCTGAACCACCCCTCGAGCCGACTCCAGATATCGACTTTAAGATTAGCGACGAACAATGGTTTTTATAGACAACACTGGTTTACTCGGATCAATAATTTCATAATGATATACTAGTATAAGAGTTGAAAATTCTATTATATGGTTAAAAATGCAGTTGATAATTTATAAACCGAATTACATTTAAGATAATGTTCACCAATACTACAATGTACGTTTTGAAAGAATGAACTTTTTCCACCAAACCTCTATTTAATCAACCTAAAAAGTGTAGGTATGTATAAATAACCGATAAATATATCTATTAACAAAAATATCCAGTACAAATCAGAGTGGCAAATCGTTCCCGCGCTTTTTCATGTAACTCTAGCTGCCTTGGCCGGCAGGTCGTTGACATGACTGTTATTTGTTTGCCGATACTATCAGAGTAACGAAAACCACTAAGGTGTTAGTGATCCACTAACTATTGTATTGTGATATTAACCACATAATATAATACCTACCTTATACCGCTACTATTCCATTATTATCTATTACCTGTATTTTATACCTATAGACTATGTTTTAACTAAAACTGAAACCTAACAGTATTTTGACTTAGCTTCTATGTCAGCGATGTAAGTTTCGATCACCGGTCTCGATGCTAAAAAATAACGAGTACTAGAATTTTAAGGCATAGGTGATTTATAATATAAATAATTTGCTGTAAATTTGTATCTTAAAAAACTTGCTGAAAGCAGTCCCGTTGGAATTTAGAAACAAACAAGACGATTGACTTGTTTTTTTTTTTGAATAAATCATTATAACATTTTATTTCTAATATACCTACCAGTGTATTCAAGCTTTTTTTCGATAGTTCTTAATTGTGAAAGGTGATATGGTGTATGTGGGCACGTAATACATTTAAGGGCCTCTACGTGCTGGAGCCGTAGCATGGTTGGCCTTATCACGCGACAAGTGACAAGATAACAGCGTTGTCTCATTCTATCGAACGGTGTCAGCCAGTGACTCATGCTCTATCCTATCACCTATCGCGTGACAAGGCCAACCATGCTACGGGGCCTGGATTCGGACTTGCCAACTATTTCGGATAGCATTTATTTACTTATTTAAACGCAATTGGACAAAACAAATTAATACAAAAGGCGGACTTAATGTCACAAGGCATATTATCTACCAGTCAACCAAAGAGTTAAACAGAAACTTGCAAAAGAGAGTGCAAGAGATAGGTTCAAACACAAAAATCCTTAGATCCAAGATACTTAGTATAAATTATATGTAATAGGGAAAAGTTAGTCATGAAAATTTATTTATTACTACAAATACATACATAATTTACTTTTTCGATACCTATTTCAAATTTAATGGACAGTTACATTGATGCTGAATATGAAAATCGTTTTTATAATACCAACGTGAATTATATACTAAAATGGAACTGCCGATTCAATCCCCACTTGGTGTCTTGTAAATTTGAAACGGTATTTAGCAAAAAGTGTCATAGCGGTGCCTGTCTGTAGAACTAACGACTTTTGATACAAGTACAAAGCGGGCTCTGTTTTGAAAATGTAGAGCCAAGTCCCTCGACCCGAGGTTGTCGACCTCGTTTCGTCTTGTATCTATGCGCGTGGACGTGCCTATGCCTACAACACTCACTCGCAAGTACTGCAATCTATGCGAGGTTACATACAGGAAACATGTATGTGTATTTATTGCTTTTGCGATTTCACGGTAGCAAACATGAATCCGTAATACTGTGGTTTTCGGAGCTTAGGTCTTTACGATTTGATATTTTATTTCGATGAAGTAAAACATCGTGAGGAAATCTTCTGTGAAGAAATTCAAAGGTGCATGTGAAATCCCCAACCCGCACTGTGCCAGCATGGGGCATAGGTACTAGTCATCCATTCTCATCCCATAAGAGGCCTGCGCAAACCAGAGCATATGATGATGTCCACCCAGACGTATCCGTCGACGGCGACATCTTGACAAATCGATTATTTGCGTAGTTATTATTTGCGTGATTGGCGCGAGAGTGACTCGCAAATCCAAACTTGGTTTTGAAGCTCCGGCGACATGTAAAACAATAAAGGTCTCCACTTGAATTGTAAGTGTAATGGTAGGAGGGCTTGGGCCGGGTTTTACTGGCGTTTGGCGTCAAGATCTTCCAGACAATTACGGGTACCTATATATACTTGTGACGATTATAAACATCCGAACCGATTCCGTAACCTAATCTGCCCCCAAAAGAAGCAAGTAGCCCCCACATACCTAAATCCCCTTCGGAATAGAACTTGCTAAACTACGAGCAAGCGGTTTAGGTACATTTGTATTAGCAAAGAGAAGGCATAATAGTTATTTGCTATGCAAGGCTGCAAGGTTGTCGTTTGGCGCAAGTGCTTGTATTGAAAGCCGAGCTAGCGAAAGATTGAAATTACAATCCTGAGTATAGCGAGGCTTTAAAGGCACGAGACTCCAAACAACTTTGCTGCCGAGCGAAACACACAATTTTCATCTCACTACCGCGAGGAAAATACTAGTAAATGCAAGCCATATGGACCTTTTATACTCATTGCAAGCTTTTATTAAGTTCCACCTGTCCCATGTTTGTCATCAAATCTTGCAAATTAAATTTGATCCACTTCCCGGTATCCGATTGAACTGAAATTTTGCATACATGTATAAAACGCGTGTCGTGAATAGTCATGATTCACGATAGTATACTTACATTTATGACGATGTTAATAATGATGTCTCAAACAGCCGATTTATTTCATGTAGCAACACCTACAAGAAATCATGTTTTATAATGTGGACGGGTAGGCGAGGAGTCTGAGTTCCTGACAGCTAGATTGTGAACGAGTTACGTGCAGATTTGTAGTGTTAAATTTGGAGGAAAACCGGGGTGAGCTCTTTCCATAATCACTTTCGATGCATCCTATGATATTGTTACGATTTGGTATCATTTACACAGATCGGACGATGACTGTTTATGATGTGATGTATTTATGTGCGGCTACATGTCTTATTCTCTTTGAGAGGCGTGACGGTTTATCATGTATATGAATAAGGTTTTCCTACAGATCACGTATATGCGATAACACGGTTCGTAGTGTGGAGTTCTTTAGTGTGAGAGGATTAGTAACAAGTGTAACAACAGCGTCTCAGGTTCGGTAGTCTCAGCCTCAGTCCATATCAGTATCAATCAGGGGTGCACCCGGGTATACTGGATCAGTAGCGTGTGGATTGGAACAGTCTCAGTTGTGTGGTAAGGGATGTCTTATTAGGGGAGGTTGGAGGACATTCTCGGGGACAAAGGTCCCCACACCTCATATGGAGCTGGTACGCACCAGGCGGCAGCCCATATGTCAGATATGTAAAGGATTCCTCAAGTTGTTAGAGTATGTTTATAGATGCATATGTGCTAATACATTCACCTAAGCTAGAGTGCTATAGGTACTCATTCGCGGCCATGAGAGTGATCAGAAGTGGCTTCGCGACAACGCGTGACACTGCAATATTATGATGACATGGTGCTGATTTGATGATGGAGCTGGAAGGTGGCCATAGGAACTTCGCAATGAAACGACACAACCTCATCGAATTTGGGCTCGTTAGAATCGTCTCAATGAGTGGTTGATGACGTTATACAGAAAAGTATAGTCGGCAATAAAAGCTTGTACCAAAAATGAAATTTTGACACAAACTCAACGCATTTAGTAAATTTAAAGTAACATTAAAAAAAATTGTATCTTTAATAGTCTCCACGCTCACATTAAAAAGTCAAAGTATTTTTGGGTTACTACCTACTTACTCACGGCCACTCACGGGTAAAGCTCAAATACAATACGCATATTTTTTTCTGCTAACTTAGCAGTTATTTAAATAAGTATATTTTATGCAACGAAATCTATAAATAACTTTCATTTTTTTAAAACTAATTTAAATGCATAATAGTTTTTTTCTTAAATTAACTTTACAATGCATGTGCTGGAAAAGTGCGTTTTCTAAGTAGCCAATTCGTGCGAAAAGTGCCACTTTTCCGCACTAGTGCTTTCAGTTTATTTTTTATTTTGTGTAACTTTGTTGTCAAGCTCGACACAAAGTTTTTTTAACTTGAGAAAAGCTTTTAAATTTTTAGGGTTCCGTACCTCAAAAGGAAAAAAACGGAACCCTTATAGGATCACTCGTGCGTCTGTCTGTCCGTCTGTCACAGCCGATTTGCTCCGAAACTACTGGACCGATTGGGTTGAAATTTGGTACACGTATGTAAATTGGTGACCCAAAGATGGACGCGTAAAGTAAATTCATGAATTCTGCACAGGGAGGCCACTTTTGGGCGGTAAACTGGAAAATTAAAAAAAAAAAGTTTTGCAAACCGTATTGTGTGACATATCAAATGAAAGGGGTTGTTGTAAGCATTTCAGATATATATTTTTTATAATTTTAGCAAAAACAGATTTGAAGTAATTCAGGAAAAAAGACGAATATAAAAATATGGAAAATAGTTCCTTGCATAAAGATTACAGGAAAACCTATAAGAAGTTTGAGTATTCAAAGTAACGGGAAAATTCTCAAAAATGCCTCTAATAAATAAAATATGTTTTAGAAAGGGTCTTACGATTTTTAACGGCATTTTAGTTAAATTGGCTTGTTGAACGTGTATGAATACGGCCATAATAATTTATAAAACGTTTTATTAATCATTTAAAAGTTTGATTTTGATCAATGAATTAATTAATTTTAAATATTCACTTACTTAAAAAAAAATTAAGAAGTTACAAATGCCAAGACAGTTAACTGACCATCCTGTACCTACTTATATAGAACCTTATTACAATGCACATAAAGTGCACGGATGGTCAGTTAACTGTGTTGGCGAAAGTACATAACACATATTTAATTTAAACTCGCGAAACTGACAAGAGCAGCATGTATAATATGAATGCCTTTTGCGATACGACATGGTGGCTATTTGCACATGCTGAACGAGCATGTATTTACAAGAAAAAAGCCCGCCATTGTTGTTTACTTTGGAGTTGTTCTGTGTACATTTGTTGAAAATGTCGAGTGAAAGACAATTGACAAATACTTAAAAAAAAAATGAAAATGAAAAAAGTTTATTGAACAAGGGCAGCATTACAATATGAATCACGACCCCGAGTCCTGAGCTAGGACCCAGTTTCGTATCTATACAATTACTTATCTATATATAGATGTGTGTGTGTGTGTGTGTGTGTGTGTGTGTGTGTGTGTGTGTGTGTGTGTGTGTGTGTGTGTGTGTGTGTGTGTGTGTGTGTGTGTGTGTGTGTGTGTGTGTGTGTGTGTGATTAATGTGTGGTGCCAGGCATAACATTCTATAATATAATAAGATAAAATAAATAATAGAAATACCTAAGTACATTAGAATAGTGACAAGGTGGGTGGTAATCATTTTATCACGGTCATGAGGAGTCACGCAGTCAACAACCGTTTGCTTGGAGGTCTTTTTATGAGGTGACATGTGCAGAACAATCTCATAACTAGAGGAGAAATAAAGGGATGAAATCTCTGGGCAAATGTTGTACTATACTACAAACTACTACTAATACTACAAACAATAATATTGAAATGCGAAAGTTTGAATGTTTGGATGTTTAGATATTTGGAAGTTTGTTATGCACGCTTAAACTGTTCAACCGATTTGCATGAAATTTTGCACGAAGATAGTTTATAGCCAGAATTAAAATAGAGAATGAAGATGAAGTCGCAGGCGGAAGCTAATCAATAATAGGTAACAATACTAATAATTTAATGATAATTTATTGCGTTCTAATAGGACAGACAAATGGTCATCCGTGGAGGAGGCCTTTACCCACCCAGGGGTTCTTGCAGACCAGCTTAATACTAATACCTAGCTAGATTACCGGTAGTTATGTTAGGCATACTAGTGATAAACTGATAATAGGTAAGAGACGGGTGAACTGTATTTTGTGTTTAATACATTAAGTCATAAGTATCATAATCATAACATAAGAACATGGATATGCAGCCGTGTCACAGATTTGCGATGTCATGAACTATTAAGATGAATGGAATTTCGAAAATAAACATTGTAATTCAATACCAAAAGCCCGAACCACAACAACTACAATCTCAACATAAAGGCAAATAATGATATACAAATATGCGAATTCTAGGGCTAACTTTTACCCGCTGATAGTATTAATTAGTACACCGAAGCATGTTACTCTCATTTATGCCCAGTGATTTACTATCTCGAGACCTTGCCCGAGCTTTCCCTTCTTGACATCTTCTGGCCTGACTTTCCAAACACAGATCTCGGCATTAACTAGACCTGGGAAATTTACGTTGCACGGGCCTTAGGGTTTGTGCACAAACCACGCGAGGTTTTTTCGGTGAGGTTCTTGGCTAAATAATCTCTCTATTTTAGTTATGAATGTGATGATATATTTATCATACTTATTATCGATAGAAAAATACACATGAGGTCTCCTTATACCCCCCGTCCCGTCCCCCAACATGATCTGTCGTGATTTTTTCCTTACCCCCTAACGAACCTCGCGTGATTTTTGCATAAGCTCTTATTTAATAGTCAACTCAATATTTTAACTAATATTGGAATAATCTGTGTGGACTGTATGCAACTCGTTTGTTTTACTTCGCGTAATAGTTATTTACAGTACACATGGTGTTACTTTCCCGCACTCCCTTCGGTCGTGTTTTAATTTATCGCCACTCGTTGCGAATTTCCTATTTTCTGCACTTGTATCGTAAATAACTATTACCTAATAATAGTGTTTTAAATCGACACGAGTTGCGAATTACCTATTCGCACGTGTATCGTACAACGTTTTAGAGTACATATGGCTCTTTAAAGTTCAAACATATGCACGAAAAGTGCTCATTTCTGCACTAGTGCGGGAAAGTAACACCATGTGTACTGTAAAAGTTTTTTTATGCGTGTAGAAAACTAATTTTAGTTATACAAGAGTAGCTGTCTAAACTATAAGTATATATTATAAATTATAAGTGTTTGAAAACTAAAGAGTAGTTATTAAAAATACTGTATATTGCGTGGTCCGATTTAATTGTCAGATGTATTGCCACTATTGCCAGTAAATAATCACCTTGTTCCCTGGTCTAATGACCATGGACAAGATGCAATTTAGATATCTTTTGTAGAGTAATAATTTTACACGCCATTTCGAGTTATCAAATTAATACCTAGCCATTGAATTCAGAAAGTTACACAGATCAGTGAAAGTGTCCCCACAATGCCACAACAAACAATATCTGTTGAATTGTATTTTATTTTGGCATACGCTTAGTTTCTTTTGTACTAAATTGGATTTGGACTGGCAAGTCGCCGGCCATTAATCATGGTATTTGGTAAAATAGAGGAGCATAACTTTCTAGCGGCTGGCTCTCCGCAGAGACGGCGCCGGGCCTGCTGGCTTTCTACGGTGCTGCACGGCTCTGCCACACAAACTGTAACTAATAGATTAGATTGAAAGAAGCGCGAGAAAGCGAGCGGGGCGCGGGCGGGGAACTAGGTCACTTTCATTTTCGTTCATTTCTTTTCGGATGCAACGTGCTTGACGTTTGACGCGCTGGTTAGCGCGTGTTCATTACCTCCTTTCTTTATGGATAGGTTGTTTTGTTTAACCCAATAATGCACAGATAATTGGCTAAGAGTTCTTTGAAGGCCAATGCTAAAGAAAATGCTTTATGCTAAAATGTAGGTTACCGCGCTTTTATTTAGGTTGACTTTATTTTTAGAAAACGTATTGCCCGTAGAGTCAATTTTAATCACAATTTACTTACAAAAATTCACTCACCGGCAAAAAATTGGGCCCAAAAACTTTTCGTGATTTCAAACTATAAATTGAATAAATTAAATATTGTTTTTCAGCATAGTAAACTTTTTCTAATTTGGGCCAAATTTTCTGCCGGTGAGTATATTTATCATGGGATTTTTGGTTATGACTTTTATATAGTTCGGTGTGGATCAATGCTTTGAATCGGGTTTTTAGCGGTCTTCTTATTAATTAGCGGTTTTAACTTTTTTTTGATGACCGGATAGCCTAGTGGGTAGTGAAGCTGCCTACGAAGCTGAAGGTCCTGGGTTCGAATCCCGGTAAGGGCAAATATTTGTGTGATCAGCATGAATATTTAGATCTGAGTCTTGGATGTTTTCTATGTATTTAAGTAGTATATATCTCTTAAATATATCGTCGCCTAGTACCCATAACACAAGCCTTATTGAGCTTACTATGAGACTAATTCGATTTGTGTAAGATTATACGCTTCAACATATTTAATTGTCCCCTAGTATTTATCTATTTATCTAAAGTTACATTAAACTTTTATAACTCTTCCATCTTTCATGATTTAGTGCTTGAAATGTTTATTATTGCAATTTGTATTCTATTTTCAGTAATTCATAGTTAAACAATTGTAGAAAAAGTGTTCAAAATCAAAACCACGGGATCGCATAGACTCAATCTCTCAGAGCTATGCAAATGGTTTATAAGGTTTAATAAACTAATTTCGTTTCTAACTTTTATTTAAGTTATGGTAAACTTTTGTTTTGTGACATAAAAATAATGTTTAGGGTTCCTTCCTTACCAAAAAGGTAAAAAAGGACCCGTTATGGCTGACTCTGTCTGTCTGTCACAACGTTAAATATCTCGGAAACTAATTTAATTATGCTATCAATTTGAAATTTGGAATAGTTATAAATATACCTAGATATTTTTCTAGCAGGAACAACATTTGTTAAGTGCTTGCCACAATAAAAATATCGACAATCCTGTTATCGATAAGTACATACTACTTCAACGACAATACGTACATACAACCACAGACATATATTGCCTATCTACCTAGACGCCGCGTGCACCTACACTGTAACCATATACAGAGACATGGATTTTTTTTGGGACCAAAAATGGGTTTGGGAAAAACTACATGTTGTGACATTCTGCGTCGATTTGAAAGACAATTTCGGTGTGTGTGTGTGTGTGTGTGTTATGGAGTAACTTAGGGAATAATTAATTCAGTGACACGAAGAAAGAAAGTTACGAAAGTATTGCTAATTGTTTTCTGAAGTATTTAAAATATAAATTAATTGATAGTTTTGTTATTATTATCAATTTTTTAACGCACCCTATTACCCTATATATATATTTGTATTTATTTACCTCTATGACGTTGAAGTGCTACTTATCGATAACAGGACTGTCGATGTTTTTATTTTGTCAATCACTTACAATAAGTCGTTCGTGCTAGAAAAATATCTAGGTATAGTTATAAACAAAGCTAGTTCACGTGTATGAAGAATGAAAAAAATTCAGATATGAGAGGGAACAAAAATCCACAGTCTAGTTATTACGAGGGGCGATCAATAAGTTTTGAGAATCGGCATGATTACGTCTCATCATGATTATTTCTGATTGTTGGTCATACTGTGTCACTATTCATTAATACAATAAATAAATATAAAAAGGGTAGTATTCATTTGTTTTTTTAAATAGCTAAACAAAGATGATGGTATAGAACAAATTCTGAGGTCACTTAAATGGGAGAATATTTTGTTATTAGGCAAAATAATTGAACTAAATATATATGATAACGATACCGGCGTAAATTATAAATACCCTTATCTAGCGTATATTTCAAGAAACTAGAAGTTTCAGATTATCTGAATGGTCGCAAACTGGCACAATAAATTAGGTGATCGCTATCCGGGGAAATTACCCTACCAAAGTTTCGGAATATAGGAAGAAGGAAAAATTACAGTTATATTTGGGGAATGTTCCTACAGTGATATGTGACATCACATAACTACAATGGATTTTAACATTTATTTTAATTATGAACGTTAAGTGACACCTGAAAGTCGGAAGGAAGGAAAGTATACCCACGTTGCTCAATCAACTTCTTTCATTTGATAACAGATTATTATTTGTACAGAAAAACAATCCAATTGATGCGCGTTTTTATGACTATTTGGGTATTTTAGAGTTCAAATAAAGCTAATTTTTTCTTATAATTGCTAATATAAGTAAGTGATATTATATACATATATAGGTACTGAAAAAATTCTGTACCAGTATTATCTATAGGTACTGAAAACTCAAACAGCAAAATGGTTTATCGAATAGGTACAGTCAAGGGCACCAATATGTATTCACTCAGTTTCATAAATCTGTATACTACATCCTTATTGTTGTAGAAATAAGGTCTGCATACATATTTTTGAGACGTTGTGGTGTATATCTACATAGAACATAGGTAATTTCAACTATAATCAATTCAAGTTGTCGCACACAGATTTACCCAATGAGATGAGCACCTCACTATCATAATCGCCGTTCTGGTTTCGCAAGCTGCCCTCAAGACCGAAAAAAGAATAAAGTAATTATTATTATCTATAGTGTACCTTTAATAGAAACTTTCCTAATAGTAGCGAACCTTTTATCTATATAAATATTTATAGCAGCAACATAATGCCAAATTAAAAAGCATTTTCTTCAAAGACCGTTAGTGCCTTTGATTTTATGTTTTAGGCTGTCAGAATTTAAATCACGGTATTTAAAATGCCATCGACACAGACAAATGAAACGCGCTTTGCGCGCCATCTACGGCGAGGAAGAGAGCAACAAGGAGTTTGCCTACTACGGCCCGATATGACTCTTTTTACACGTGATTTTAACAACGCATTTTGTATGTTGGGCATCTTCATGCCTTGTTGTGTGACTTATTTTGCACTAATTTGTCTTTCCTGGTTTCTGGTGTTAGAGACATCAACGAGTTCCATTAAAAATGTATTTCTTGTGACTACTACCTACCATCCTGAAATTAGTTTTGGATCATATCCTTACATGGCCGGAATAAGTTGACAAGTCGAGATGAAAACTAGAAGAAATTTCAACTTAGATCTAATAGGCTTGTGACCTTAGACTTTTTTACGATGCCATTCGAACCAGTTTATGGAGAGGAACAAATGTTTGTATGGGAGCAACTACAATTAAAGTACATAAATACCCAAAAAAATTAGTCCAATATTGAATTCGCTGGCGGCAACCGAAACGATTCATACTAATTGACATAAAATAATTTAAAAAAAATTGTTTATTGACCAAAAATTGTAAGTTAATTTTATATATGTATCTAGTGGGCTCCAAACTAGGCTCAGCCTGTATCTTGGAGCCCGTGAGTGCAGTTGTCAATATGCGTAGTTAAGTAGGATTAAAGTTAATAGTTAGTTATTTATTAACTATCATTGTTATTTATATCTTAAAGTATGTGTGTGTGTGTGTGTGTGTGCAAGAATGTGTATGAGTGTGTCTGTATGTATGTATGTATGAATGCGTGTTTTAATTTCTAATGAATCTTTCCATCTCTTCGTAACTCCATTCTAAACATAATCTAGTCACTATTGATTTAACTATGACGTCACAGTTTGCTATTTGTACTAATCGTTGTATGGAAAATCAAGTAAATTACTGTGTCGGTCGCGAAATAATGCGTTTAGGTCCATAGTTGTCGTACAATACTGGGTTGGACTAAAGCAAAGGGGGCAGAAAAAAAGGACTTAGAAAATTTTTGACCAAAAGTGAAAAATATACAGTAATCATAAAAGACTTGGAATAATTTCAATCAATACGCTAAAATAAGCATGTTTTGTAGAAAAAAACTTTTTTATAAAATCAAAATTGGCCGAGATTTTTGACCCGAAAGTTGGGAAGATTCTAGGACTTAATCAAAATTTCGATGTATGTTGTGTCATTATAACCCCTATTTTATAGTCTTTTTGGAGGTGGGAACCGCTATGGTATAGAAGACGCTAAAATAAGCATGTTTTGTAGGAAGAAACTTTAAGGCAGGTCGGTGTAGGTACGACGACGAGCGAAGCGAGGAGGAGTGTTAGGAAGAACTGTGACCCTACAGCGCGCGAGCCGAGCGAGCGAAGCGAGCGTGCCGCGGTAGCGGCCGGCGAAGCGCCAGAACCGGACATTTTATTACTACCTAATAGTAACATATTAAATAAGTCTGAAAATCATTTTTTACCATTGAAATTTTTACAAGTCCTAGAATTTTCCCAACTTGAAAAATATCTCGGCCGTTTTTGATTTTAGACAAAAGTTTTTTCTACAAAACATGCTTATTTTAGCGTTTTGCACGAAATTTTTCTAAGTCTTTATGATTACTGTATATTTTTCACTTTTGGTCAAAAAATTTCTAAGTCCTTTTTTCTGCCCCCTTTGCTTTAGGCGGACCCAACTTTCGAGCTTCATATCTTATATTCTTAAATTTAACATACCCAGGGTTCATTTTGTTTAAAAATGCTCGCATCAGGCGAAGCAAACTGGACTGGAGCATTCAAACAAGTTATCGATCAAGCTAAATAAAAGACCTGCGCAGACGCTCGGGTTCAAAAATACTGGTTCCAATCACGGGAGACGTACATATTAACGTGTATACAATATGTGCTCTTCTTAATTCCCAGGGACGCCGCAGACTAACGAACGCCTTGGCCAATGGGTGGCCCAATTAATAAAGACTCGAGCATACATAATTATATAATCACCCCTTTTTAACACGCTTTTATTACAGCAATAGGCATGATGACTCTTGTTAAAATTGATAACATAGTGTTGCTAAATGGATAGTAAACCATCAAATTATTATAATAAAGTATAGATTAAAAAATATAATTAATATCGTAATTTCGAAGGCCTCCGCTACGCGTCGGCCCTCGAACTAACTCGTCCATCTATTGCCCTTTCGGCCGAGGCTTAACATAGTGCTTTTCACGCCTACTGCGAGGAAATTGCAAATAATTATAATTTAAAATCAAAATTAAGTATCTAATTGAAGATCATAATACTAAACAGGCTCGCTTGCCTCGCGCCCGGCGCGGAGGAGGAGGAACAGGCGCACGCACGCCGGCCGACCGCGCGCAATGCCCTGTGATTGGTCGATTGCTGTTCAAACTGTCCAACAATAACATTGTTGGACAGTTTGAAGTCATAGATGGCCTGTTCGTGCGACGTCCAACTAACCCCAGCTTTGAAGCCTGAATTCTGACCATCTTTTGCCACATTTCCGAGCAGCGGCGTGAAAATACTATTACACACCCGGTTTGGATATAGATTTGTAATTATTACCCTTTTTGTTATTCTTTACTAGATTCAAAAAGTTATAGTCAATCGAATTGGGAATAGTATTGCATAAACAAGTGTTCTATTTAATTAATCCCCAGGTAGCTTTAGGTTTATTAATACTGTTCTTTTCACTTCTCATGCTCGAAAAGTGTGTCATATTAGGCTTCATAAGCGGGGCTAAAGTAGTACATTTAGTCCCTAGGGAAAATATGTATACATATTTATGATTTTTAACACATTTAATTTGACCAATCAAAACACTTCACCATTTAAGTCCACCAATCACATCTCTTTCAAAAAACATTTATCTTTGCTATCAACTAACCAGAATAGGTACAGCTACATATTAAAATCGACCAATCAAACATCAGGTGTTTTTTAGTCCCTAATTCCAAATCATTTAAATCCACCAATCACAACTCTTTCAAAAAACATTTCTCTTTGCTATCAACCAACCAGAATACAGCTACATATTAAATTCGACCAATCAAACATCAGGTGTTTTTTAGTCCCTAATTCCAAATCATTAAAAAAGAAAACGCCTCTGACCGTTCATAGCGCGTCCAAACGCTAAATTGAACAATCTCTTCGCAGTGAAATTTGTTATTAATTGTGGATGGATAATCTTTGTTTTACTATTTTCTCGCACTCGAAGTGAAAAGTAGAGTGTATAACTCGGGTCTAAAAGCCATATTACCCCTCGAAATATTTTCTCGCTTCACTCGGGAAAATATCCATCTCGTGGTAATATGGCTTATTTTAGCCCCTTGTCATACAATCTACTATTATATATTTATCGTTCGACAAAACTTTTGATATTCGTATTACTTTTTTTTAAAGCGTATTTTAATAGCAATATTTTTTATAATTGTTGCAATGTTTTTTTCTCTCTGTAACAAGCTGTCAAATTGACATTTGAGACCATGTTGGCTTGATTGGTTAACTTATCACGTTCGATAAGGAATCCTATCGATTGTCACGTGACAACTGATAGCGACCATGCTGACCCTCCAGGAGTTATTCTTGTTGGGTCTAGTATAGTATAAGAGATATTGAATTTAGCTAACGAGGATATAAATTAATTTCTTGCATTATCTGCGCCGAGCATATTAATATTAAAGTCACCTGCAATGATTAATTTCTTTTTTAGAGTACGTGATTTGAGCGTTAATTTTTCCAGCTATTTTTATAATATAAAGATAGCCATGTCACCTGTTGGTGTTCGATATATGCACACAACAGTGAAATTCAGTTCCGGAATGGAAATTCCACAGACCTCAAAATGTGATTCAACCGACATGTTTGAAATCCACTGCAGAGTAACACAGTTTATTGTGTTTTTAATATAGATACCTACGCCTCCTCTTGATTTCTTAGCCCTACAGAAATATCCAGCCAGTTTATAGTTTTCTATATGCAAAACAGAAGTTACATTTGTTTTTAAAAATGTCTCGGAGAAACAAAGAACATCAATATTCGTTGATTTTGCTAATATTTCCACTTGGTTTATTTTTGATTTTAGACTTTGCACATTTTGGTGAAAAATTTTAAAAACTGACACCAAGTTATTTTTTCTGGTTATACAACTTTTAAATATACAAATATCGCAACTTTTCTAGACAACCAGTAGAAATATGATTTTTATTATTATGCGAATAAAATAAATACGAATTAAAGCTGTTAATGAGTATATAACGATTGTATATATGGGACATGAAATTATTAATTAACTACCAATTTGATTCAATGGGACAAAAGGCAAGATTACGTCAACGTACTTTTGAATACTATACATACAAAGTTTGCGCAAGATTTGAATTGGCCTCCTTTTGTACGGTAAAGTACTGGCCGCTAAAGAAAATAAAACAATTTAACAGCTGACAGTTTAGGGTTATTCAATACACGAAAAAAAACGCATTTTTACTTCTAAACAATATTTCAAAAATAATGAAAGTTAGGTTGCGACAGTTCACAAATTTCGTACAAAATATGGTCGAAATATTGATTGAACTTCGTCAACTGTGAGGAGAGTAGTTGAAAAATTCAAGAAAGCTGGATCAATTAAGGACTATAAGCTCACTGGTCGTGCAAAAACAAGCCGTTTTCAATAGATTCACGAAATTCAGCCACATTTGTGCAAAATACTCATGGCAAAATTTCATTAAAAGAATTCGTATGTGCCAGCAAAGCCGTGGTGGACATTTGTCCAATGTGCTATTTCATACATAACCCTATCCTATGTAGTTAATATTTAAATAAAAAATATAGTAAAAATACAAATAAATGTGTTTTCTATTTCATTCAAATTTTGGGACACCCTTTACCTATATGTACAGTCAGGGGTATTAATATACTTACCTACATGAATAATAAGGACATAAATATTGTAAATATACTCTATTGTCAATGTCATAAAGGCGTGTGCAGATATTTACGTCCTTATTTATGTACCTATATAATATATATTAATACCCCTGACTGGTACCTACTTGTCTGGAATTTCGTTGACATCCTTTTTATTAGTATACCTTATTGCCCGATTCGGCTAATATCGGTAAATAAGCCTCGCTGATAGCATTAAACCTAAATCAAGAAAATATACAAAATCATAACAATGAAACACAAAGCGGTAGCGGGAGCGTATGGCGGAAGCGAGGAGCGGCGAGCGAGCGCGGCAGCGCAAGCGGCCGCGACGGGCGCCGCGCGGTGTCAGCCGGTGTCAGCGAACCTGGAGCGAGTCAAGGGCCTCGGTCGACGACCGCGCGGCCCGCGTTTCGACACAAAATAATAATACACATAAAGCCGAGCACTGCCCACTTTGTGCAGGTACCTGTAATGCCTTCTGCCTGTTTACGTACCATATTTTTTGTAATGCTCTCTTAAATGTTCGTTATTGCAATAAAGATACATACGATACGATAGTGCTAACAAAAAGGCTTCTTTTAAGTTTTGTCAATGATTTGCTACAGTTTATAAATTTGAAAATATTTATTTTACTAGTTATCAGGCATCAATTTTGTATTATTCGTTCAACACATGTGAGTATTGTAAATATGCAAAAAGCGCTGTTTATACTTAACGTGATTTAGTGCTGTAAAATCTATTGAAACTTTACAATTTGCATAAGTCATCAAGTCTATCAATGTTGGCAAAGCTACTACCTATACTTAGATGAAATATATTTCCAACATCCAAATGATTATATATATTTTTTTTAATATGCCATTTGGTTTTTGGAGAGGAACAAATGTTTGTATGGGAGCAACTACAATTAAAGTACATAAATACCCAAAAACTTGAGTCCAAGATTGACCTCGCTGGCGACAGCCGAAACCCTTCATACTAATTGATATACAATTATGACGTCACAGTTTGCTATTCGTACTAATCGTTGTATGGGAAATCAAGTAAATTGCGGTTTCAGTCGCGAAATACTACGTTTAGCTGTTTTGTCATACAATTTTGTTTCTATAAAAGCGTAAGGATTCTATTGGTAGCTTCAAATTTACTCTTGGTCAATAAAAAAATTGCATATTTTTTATGATTTTAATTATATTTTGTGATTTATACATTACTACAATAATTTGATGGTTTAGAACACTGCGTTATCAATTTTAACATAAGGTCACAAGCCTGTTGTTTATATAAATAGTTTTCATTTACCGAACGTTTTTCTTCCTGAAATCGTGAGCTTTTCGGGATCCTCGTAAACAAAACGTGTGTAAATTTCATAAAATACGTTTTAAGTGTGTTCACTTTAACGAATGTGATAGATTTACATTAGGTATATCGCTTTACATATTTATGGTATAGGTACAGGAGCCATACTCATGATGTCATGATTTAATGGCACAATCACTTATAATGCTAATTTGTTCTCGTTCTAGCTATAGTGAAATTGCCCTTACATCCAATATTTGACAGCTGTCATCCCAGTATAATGTATGTTATCATTGACGTTTATTGTACCGGGATGACGGCTGCCAAATATCGGCTGTTTAAAAAATCTAATTAGTGTACTTGTGTTTCCGAATTTCCTTGCAAACCAGAATGCTTACAATGTAATATTTATACGAGTTACATTTTGTTGTAAATATTTTTGTCACATCACTGTTTTGTGTTTTACCTTGCACCGAGCATTTCATCAACGATGTTCAATGAGCCGATCCAAAGTGGAACATTTGCAATGCATCAGACGTTTGTACTAACAAATAAACCATTGACGAAAGTTGCCTGCTAAATGAATCAAAAGTTTGTTGAATGTTATCCGCATTCAGTTATATTACTAGAGCAGACATCATCATCATCGCATAAGTTTGCGCATGTCACCTACTCAAGAGAGTACCTGGTTTGGTCTGTGGCGGGCACTGGCGGTCGTTTCGAGTGTAGGTTAAAAATGCCTTCTTGTGCATTGCGCGCTATTGCGCTATTATTATATTTTTGAACAAGCTATTCAATGATACCCAACACCATAGGTTTAACGGGAAAAACAATTACATCCCCACTTAAGGTGTAGGGGATCGCCTTATTTTTTTTTATGATTTTATTCTACAATTTTGTCGGCGTTATTTATTTATATACCAATGCCGAATTACAGCTTTCTAGTAGTAAGGGTCACTGAGCTAAGCCGCAGATGGACAGACGGACAGACTGACGGACATGGCGAAACTACAGGGTTCCTTGTTAACTACGCTGCCCTAAAAATGTAGAAGTGTGGCGCATCACTACGAGCTGCCCACTTCCCTCCGATCGGCGCGTCAATGTCAAGCTGTTACATTTAATTTTCCTTCGCGACCGCAAGCTTGCATTTCCAATTCACTGTAAAAATACTTTATTCATTGTACATATATTAATCATAGCATTATAAATATTCATCCTACGTTCGTCTCTCATTTGTATATATAAACATATAGCACAATCATTGGTGCTAAAGTGGTGACCCCGACATTCAAAATGAATGAAAATTCCGTTGACGATGGAAATATTTTGGAAGACTCGCCCGCAGTGGTAGACCGTGTGGCTGTGAGATTGCCACCATTCTGGGCAGAAGACGCCGAAATATGGTTCGCGCAAGTAGAGGCGCAGTTTGAAATTTCGCGCATAACTACGGATTCTACTAAGTATTTCCAAGTAATCCGTGAATTAGACCCTAAAACGGCCCGAGAAGTGCGAGATATCATAACGAAGCCCCCAGAAGAAGGAAAATATGAAAAACTGAAAAAAGAATTAATAAAAAGACTATCAACGTCAAACGAAAACAAAAGACGTCAGTTGCTGCAATTTGAAGAGCTTGGAGACAGAAAACCAAGCCAATTCCTTCGTCATCTTCGTGGTTTGGCTGGCGATAGTGTCACAGACGATTTTCTTCGGAGTTTGTGGTCAAGTCGTCTACCTACGCAAGTGCAAGCCATCATCGCTTCGCAAACCACGGCTTCGTTGGACGACATCGCTGTTCTCGCGGACCAGATCATTGATGTGACACCGTGTTCATCTTTCAGCCAGGTCGCAAGCATGAGCTCGTTTGAAGACATGCTTAAGAAGATGGAGCAATCTATTACGGCACGCATCCAAAGCGAAATGACGCAGCAAATAGCTCAGCTCAGCGTTCGTGACAGCAGTGAACATCGACGTTCGCGTTTCAACAGAAACAGGTCGCGCAGTCGCAGCAGGTCCAAGTCATATGGTCGGTATCAATCCGTTAAATCAGGTATGTGCTGGTCTGGATAGCCAATTTAATACTAACGCAAGAAAATGCATTCCGCCGTGCAACTTTCAAGCGGAAAACTAGAACGACAGTCTGTCGCGGCGGCTGCTGACTGTCGCACCTCTACCAGCCGCCTATTCATCACGGACAGAGTAACAAAGATTCAATACCTCATCGATACTGGATCTGACCTCTGCGTCCTGCCGCGCAACTTTATGCCAAAATGCAAATCGCCAGACAGCTACTCGCTTACAGCCGCAAATGGTTCAATTATACACACCTACGGCATACTCAAGCAAAAGTTAGACCTGGGATTGCGCAGGGATTTCGCCTGGAATTTTGTTGTCGCAAATGTAGATAGACCAATAATCGGTGCCGATTTCCTTTCTCATTATGGCCTTATTATCGATTGCAGAAACAGGAGACTTGTTGACAGCTTAACAACCTTGACAACCGCAGGACAACTCAAGAACTGCAACCAAACCAGCATAAAGGCAATATCCGGTAACAGTGAGTACCACCGCTTGCTAGCAGAGTATCCCAGTTTAACGAAACCATCTGGACTGCCGCGAGAGGTAAAACACTCCACTGTTCACTACATCCGAACTACTCCAGGCCAACCAGTATTCTGTAGACCACGTCGTTTAGCCCCAGACCGACTCAAGATTGCTAAGGAGCAGTTTGAAGAAATGCTTCGTGATGGCGTAGCACGACGATCGGATTCACCATGGGCGTCGGCGCTGCATCTGGTGCCAAAGAAAGGAAATGGCTGGCGGCCGTGCGGAGATTACCGCGCACTCAACGCGCGCACTATCCCTGACAGGTACCCCGTCCGTCACATTGAAGATTACGCTCATCGTCTTGCAGGTAGCAAAATTTTTACAAAAATAGATTTGGTCAAGGCTTACAACCAAATACCTGTGTACGCCGATGACATTTGCAAGACTTCGGTGACGTGTCCTTTTGGCATGTTCGAATTCCCTTTTATGCCTTTTGGTCTTCGAAATGCTGCCCAGACCTTCCAAAGATTCCTGGACGAGGTGCTCCGAGATCTGGACTTTGTCTACTCCTACATTGATGACGTACTTATTTACTCCAAAGATGCCAAACAGCACCTAGAACATCTACGGCAAGTATTTGACAGGTTTCAAGAGTACGGCATGCTCATCAATGAGTCCAAGTGTTCTTTTGGTCAGAAAGAAATCACATTTCTCGGATTTACTATCTCTGAAGAGGGCACACGTCCTATTGACGACAAGGTAAAAACACTGCAGGAGTTTCCCCCGCCGAAGACAGTCGGTGGTTTACGCAGGTTTCTCGGCATGCTGAACTTCTATAGAAGATTTGTACCTCACGCTGCCGAAGACCAAGCCCCTCTTCACGACATGTTATCAGGACCTAAAATCAAAAGTTCAACTCCACTTACTTGGACTGAAAATCAATTGGTATCATTTCAAAACTGTAAGTCTAGTCTCGCAAAATTTACATTACTGGCACATCCTATAACAGACGCTCCACTCGCCCTTGTGACTGACGCTTCGAGCTCGGCCCTGGGCGCGGTGCTACAGCAGCTTGTGCAAGGAGAATGGCAGCCACTTGCTTTCTTCTCAAAGAAAATGACACGGCCACAGACGCAGTACAGCGCATACGATCGGGAGTTGCTCGCTATTTATGAAAGTGTCAAGCATTTCCGGTACATGGTCGAAGGCCGACATTTTGTGGTATATACAGATCACAAACCCATCACGTTTGCCTTCCAGCAAAAAGACAGGAAAGAAGTGACAATTTCCCAATACTATTTTGCCTTATTAGCTAAGTATCGGCCGTGCTAACGGAACATTAAACTTAATAAACTTATTAGTTGAAGCTTTACAGATCTGCATTTTAGCGCCAAAATATCAGCAACCATTTGTTTTTTTTATCGTTTTTATATGACGACATTTAGTTGCTATTCAGATCTTTAAGTTCTACTCATTTAAATCCAAGACTAATTCTTAACAAAACGGCGGCTATTTTTATCAGATGTGATGACAAAATCCTATTTAAGGTCCCTACAAATCTTCAGATATCGATTTTAAAAGCAATCGGACCAAGAAAAAAGACGCCATTATAGATTCTCT
Organism: Epinotia nisella; assembly: GCA_932294315.1. Lineage (NCBI taxonomy): Eukaryota > Metazoa > Arthropoda > Insecta > Lepidoptera > Tortricidae > Epinotia > Epinotia nisella. The sequence goes on along the minus strand of OW028679.1, from coordinate 10,790,212 downwards.
TAAATACACGGGTACGGCCTGCGTGATGGTAAGCAAACAAACACCGTAGCTTCGCTTGCGACTCCAGAAGAATTACAATCCGTATTAGCTATCGCTAGCGGTGTCGCGGCCGGCCGTCGAACCCGAGATCTAGGGTACGCTACGCGGTTCATGCGCGGAACAAATAGGATAGCTGTTCGATTGGCATCATATAATTATGTGTTTGTGGACCTGTTACAAACGTGCGTGAGGGTTTTTCCGATCTAAATCCTCATAAGCTAAGCAAAAACCTGATGTTGAACCCCTGTGCTATTTAATAATATACTTACAACATATTATAAATGCAGGCTGTCAGTCTGACTAGGCAAGGTAGATTTAGAAAAAGGTAGGTAGATGAGGTAAAGAAAGTAATCTTCTGGCATGAGGATAACGTTAGTATTGAAATATTTCATGTATTTACCAGGAATGCATGTTTACTACCTAAATAATTCTATGAATGCACATAAGTAGTACTAGTACCTAGTCAGCTGCAGAGAGAAGTAGCTTGTTTGATAAGATAAGAGGGGTTTAGCTTTATTCCCACTAGTTATTTATCTAAACTTTATTGAAGAAAACACAGAAATGTACAAATTGCGGGCTTAATGCCAAATGGCATTCTCTACCAGCCAAAGGGTATGATAATATCTATTACGAACACATGAAGTAAAAAAAACCAGTCAAGTGCGAGGGTTCCGTACACATTTTCACACACCATACCCTTCACGACCCCATTCATTGTTGAACAAGCTTCAAAGTTACCGTTGTACAGCGCCATGTGCATTTTGGTACTAATAACTTGCAACCTAGTAGGTATGTTTTTCAACGATAATTCTTTATCGTTGAAAAACATACAAAAGTAAATAATTTACAAACTTAGTTAAGAAATTATTTTCGATAAATAAAAAGAAATATGCTAGATAAAGGTATCGTTATATTTTTCCTGTAATATTTATGTAACTCTTAATCACGTAATAACTTCAAAATTTTCGCTTGGTAAACTTCGGAGATAAGGAGGAATGTTTTTTTTTGGTTCAACATTATCGTTCATAAATCAAAATGTTCCCATTGTAGAAAAAAAGTAAAACGGTTTTAGAAAGTGCAACTCGAGCCCTTTCATACGATACACAAATTGACCTAGTCCCATAGTAAGCTCAATAAGGCTTGTTTATGGGTACTCGACGACGATATATTTAATAGATACAAATACTTAAATATATAGAAAACTTAATTTTCATGCTCATCACACAAATATTTGCCCTTACCGGGATTCGAACCCAGGACCTTCAGCTTCGTAGGCAGCGTCACTATCCACTAGGCTAACCGGTCGTCATATACTTATTATAATTTATCATTTTTCATACACGTTAACCTTCTTTACAATTGTTCCAAATTTCAAATTGATAGCATACGTAGTTCCTGAGATATTTAACGTTGTGTTGTGACAGAAGGACAGAGTAGCACTATAAGGGTTATATTTTTTCCTTTTTTGGTACGGAACCTTAAAAATTATCCACTAAATTCATAGACGTAGGTACATAACAAAAAAACAAGATACATGTACAGGAATAGATAAATATAGGTATCAGTACATATTCAATACATACTATAATTATAAGAATGAATTTTAGTCGTATTCTTGTTTAAGCACATGCTTACGCCATCCGCTTGAAAGCAAACTTGCTTGGGGCTTGTATGATGACGAGAGGGAGTGAATTCCAGAGACGACTTGCCTGTACATTTACCTTTACAGGAAGATATGAATAATTTGAGAACGCGGGAGGTACGCAGCTCATAGCCTGGGTGAGGGGTATCAAAAAAAAATTACTTTTGAGATATCCTGGAGCAGAAGGCTCTAACAGGATTGAAAAAAGGGTACAGCAGGATTCTAATAACCTAAGACGGCGAATGGAGAGCCAGTCAAGCCGACGGCGGTAGAAGAAAACGTGGACATATTTACGGAGGCTGAAAATGAAGTAGGTACCTTCTTTGTATCAAATAATTGAAAGCGCGTAAAAGATAATTATCATTCGAACAAATTAAGACAATTTATATAATTCCCCATTTTCCTTGCAATAGAGAAGTTTTATCAACGTTGCGTTACGTACACCTGCATATTTATAAAGTTTCCAGAATCATTAGGTACTTATCACTTCCCTGATTCCTGAAAATATCCTTACAAATAAATCCATTACGCCTGAATCATCGGGAAAACAATGTAACGAAGTGAAGAAAGGACAATGGAGCAGCCGGCAGTTTGTCGCAGGTTTTATTATCGCGCCGTGACCGTAAAACGTCTCAAAGGTATTCGTAACACGTCACCTTCAAATTCTATTTGAGAAGTCATTTCGGCTAACGACCGCTCCGGCGAGAGGTTAATCGTCGTTTACCTGTGTAACTGTAGATGCGTGCGCTTTGTTTGCGCGCGAGGGCGACCGTGATCGTGGTCGCTCACCCGCCCGCGCACTAAACTCGCGACTTTATTGGGCGGGGGCGGCTGTCCGCGGGATTTGTGTAACGTCCCCTCAAACGGCCAATCCAGCCGCCACCCGATGGCTCCGAGCCGAACAATAGCGGTCGGAAATAAAGATGGAGTCGCTTTAAATAATAATATTAATTAATGTTTTAATTTTATAATTGCATGTATATTAGTAATTAAGGTATTTGTAACTACGGGCCATAGAAGCCTGAAATAAATGGTTACTTTTATTATTTATGCGAACACGATACACTTTATTATTTTCTTAAATTACCTACGGACCCTGCTGAGATTTTCAACCCAGCGCAACACAACGCACATTCGTTAGAGGATTACAAACGATTTTCGCTCCATGTGGTAATTACCCTGCTACGGACTACGGCGTAGCGCTACGAGCGTAGCTTAACAATTAATATGCAGACTAATAATTTGATCAAATTATATGCTAATGCCCTTATTTTTAAAGTTCTTAAACGTCCATCTAACGTAAGTTCTATTATAGTATAGTAGTTATCTTTAGATAGATCAATTTATTTGTCGATTCAGTTTTTGAAAATGAAACAAAAGAAATTTGAAAAAAGGCAAGCTTGCGAGAGCCGCGAGTTCTACAGCTCACAGAGCCACTAGTGAATAAAGGGGTAAAAAAATACCTACATATCTACATAATAAGGTAAACGTCCGAGTGCCCGACGCTGTACTAGTGTATGGCATGGGAACTCTATGTCAAAGTGACATGGCTTAAATTCGAATGAAGCAAAATCCTCTTAGTTCGAATTTAACCCATATTGCTTTGAAATAGAGTGCCCATGCCATATACTAGTACACAGCGTCGAGCACTCGGACGTTTACCTTACATATTTTGTACAACCACTCTGGCTATTTCACAGCCATGTATGTATAGCATCAAACACAAAGTTAGAAAAACAAAACACAAAACAGAAAGTTAGTGTCTGAGGCGTTACTTATAATACTAAGGGCCGATTGTACCGTCGGTGTTTACGTCCGATGAAATGTGGTTGTATGGAAAGTTAGAGTACACTTGTTTAAACGATGTATATCGATATCAGGATAAAAGTAACAACTTGTTACTTTCATACCTTGGCAACTAATTTCCGAAATCCAACGATTACATGCAGCATTTTTTAAGCTATTTAGAGCGTTTTGTTACCCACAGCTTTTAAACCGATAATAATGCTACAACATCAATAAAAGCAGGAGTATTCCTCAAATGAATCCTAGGCAGGATTGAAAAAAATAGTAAAAAAATATTTATGGAGACCACCCTCCCAACTCCGATACACATAACTAGCCGGCACAGCTTCCCACTTTACTGAGGTTTAAGGGGAGTAAAAATGGCGTCTATCACTCTGGAGTAGATTCGTACAGCTGTCATAGATTGACTTTAAAAAGGATTTGTTATGGTCATCCCGTGTTACTTTTATACCTGGTCTCCCCTAAGGTACAATCATTAGGCTGCTCGCAACAGGCCCTCTAGCATAACTTGACTCACGACTCTTCTCGCGACCGAGGTAGACTTATCTGTCACTTTTTGACATCATTAATCAGAAAGTGACGGACAGTGTATCTCGCGCGCGAGTAGAGTCGATAGTCAAGTTATGCTAGAAAGGCAGGTTTACCTAGTTTTTAACGTTTCAGTGATTTTGAAAACTTCTTATAACATGTCAACTAGGATAAGTCAATCCTACTAATATTATAAACGTGAAAGTTTGGATGTATGGATGGATGGATGTACATTCCACTTAATCTCAAACACTACTGGAGCCGTAGCATGGTTGGCCTTATCACGCGACAAGTGACAAGATAAGAGCGTCGTCTCGTTCTATCGAATCCTATCACCTATCGCGTGACAAGGCCAACCATGCTACTGCTCCTGGGCAAATTTATATGACACTTTCCAGTTATGTACCTTATATTTTATGTCATCCCTTTTATGAGTTCTACGCGGACGAAGTCGCGGGCAGAAGCTAGTAATTCATATGGGTACCGAGTCTACGTCATGCAATTACTTTAAAGCCTAGTAGCAATCCTATAAAGAAAAACGTTTGCCTTTCTGCCTCCCTTGTTTGTTCTTGGGAAGTAATTGCGTCGTTTCATATATGTAAAGCTATTGCGTTATCAAATGTGAAGTTATAATTTCATGATTAAATGAGACCTGTTAGCGGCTCGATTTTATTTTCTGTTCTGGGTCATATTCAGTACAATGCATCAATCGCCATCGAAGTATACTTGGTTGAGTTCCGCTCTGGTCTGGCCTTGGCCTCACTGTGCTCACTTGACGTGCGGCAAACGTACCCAGTACAGACCCATTTGGACCCATCAGCTTCGCGGCCTTCTAAGATACGTCTTTGACTGCTCGTCGTATTGTCGTGTTGTACACCTACGCAGCATATTTAAGAGCGACATGTTATATGAACGCCTTTGATGAAAAAATATTTATATGATATTTCACGGATAGCAACTAGAACGACTACAACTCTCTTACCTACCCCTGACGTAGTTCGCACAAACGATAATTTAAATCAAATAGAGTTATATCTAGATGTCTAGTCGTATTTATAAAGTAAAACACTGTGCCAACATTAGCAACTATTTAAATGTATACTTTGTGGTCAAACTAAGAGATTACAGATCCACGTGGCAATATACCACCGCAATTGAGATAAAACCGCAGCCATCCAGTACCTGGTTGTAATCCTTTTTATTTTAATTAAAAACATACTTATTACAAACGCGCTTTCGAAATATGTAATAAAGGCTTTAAATGAATTAAAAGTAACTGTCAAGCGTCAGTGACCGAATATACCCGTGATTAAGTACCTACGGTTGTTTTGAGAAAAATGTCAAGGTATCGAAGCACCATTGATTAGAGATTGGAACATTATTAACGGTGCTCTCTTATTTCCACTTCAAGACGTTCTCAATTCGTAGGGTCCTACGTAGGTACACTAAATACCATAAGTAGTCCTATGCAATAAGGTACTTATAGTATCGTAGTTATCGACTTTAAAGTACGCAGCTCCTAAAGCCACAAACTGAATGTGTATATCACTTCCCAGCTCCTATAGGTACGATACTCTACCCGAAACTACACATAACACTAATGCGACCCTGAAAATGTGCCAAGAATGTAAAATACCTTTGTAATATCTACTTGCTACTTAACGGGTCGTTACTCATACATTCAAAATGTTTGTAAACAAAAACCTTGTTGACTATGCACACACTAAATAACTCACATATCCAACGAATCCATGTCCAAATTGCACAAAATCTTACTAGTCCAGGCAATGAACTGACAACTTGTATGGAAAAAATGACAGATTTGGAAATAATTTATAATAGCTAATTTTTTTAATGTAACGGATATATTATCAATTAAATAGTTACCTAGAGGCATCAAAAAATCAGACATCAAAAAAATCAATATTTAATTAGCTCCTAAAAAGTCCGGATAAATATTAATATTTTTTTTATCTTTATTTAGGTTCATTTACATTTGCTCTAAAATATTCAATATAAATAAAATATAAAAGACAATGAATGTTTAATTTAAATCTATATAATTACTTCCGGGTGGAAAGTTTGTTGGATTCTTGAATAAAGCATCTTAGAATAACGTTTTAGAATGAAATAAACAAAAAAAACGCTATTATAAATTAATGTTTTTCGAAACAGTATTTTGCCTGGAGTATACCAAAAATAGTTAATAAACGCCCGCGACAAAGAATCCGCCGAAATAACTGAAGATCTACGTAATTCCAACCAAAGCAAATAGCCAAGTTACTTGTAAAATGGCGGATTATATTATTGAAGAATGTAGGCAAGCGTGGAGCGTGGAGCGGGAGCGGGAGCGTGGGCGGCGGGCGGCGCCGTGGGGAGGCTCGGGAGGCCGGGACTCGTGTACTGCAACTATAGCATCGGTAGCTATGCTTCCCTCTATCTACAAACACTACCTATATCCTGCACAGGAAATTTCCACGTGGGTATTGCGTAATGGATTTTTCACTTCTCATGCTTGCAAAGTTCGCTTTTGTGCTGGATGTATGCTGCACAAAATGCCACCTTTATGCTCTAGTGCACAAAGTATAATTGTTTCAGACTAACATAATTGGGCCTAAAAGTCATACACGCACAATAAAACTTCGTAGAATAAACTTGTTATTTTTATTTGATTTCCTATAATAAATTTCGCATCCGTGTTTTTTATTATCAAATTAATAAAACCAGATAAAATAGAATTACAATTATTATTTAAAATATATCGAACCATTAAATGACTTGGCAGTATGAAGTTTATGTTAATTAAACATAAAAACTTTAAAAAGTAAAGTGGCGGGAATAAATAATAAGTAAATAAATAATAAATATTAAGGGACAATCTTACACAAATCGATCTCGTCCCATAGTAAGCTCAATAAGGCTTGTGTTATGAGTACTAGACGACGATATATTTAATAGATATAAATACTAAAATATATAGAAAACATCCAAGACTCTGAAACAAGTATTCATGCTCATCACACAAATATTTGCCCTTAGCGGGATTCGAACCCCGGACCCTCAGCTTCGTAGGCAACGTCACTACCCACTCGGCTAACCGGTCGTCTAAATACCTACTCTATATTAACTATTATGTGTATATACAAGATTATGATTAACTTTAACTAAAATAAATGAAAACTAAGTTAAATCTAATAAAGGCCCTCGAGGCATTGTACCGAGGATGCTGGCGGCATTTCCTCGCTGAATTGCAATGCTGATGCGTTGCGCGAGAAAGCCGCCAGCTCTTCGGTCAACAGTTACATCGACCAGACGTCTCGCGATTTCTGCAAATAACATGCGCACTGGGACCCCCCTTACTTTCCCATATTCGAGATGTTGGGAGAAAAATGAGGTTTAATCCCAATAACTGTCGTGGACCCCATAGACGGCTTCGTTTACCTTACTTAGCACAATGCCGTAGGAGCCGATGCCGATAGGCTTCAAATTTCAAGTAAAGACGTAGAAAACGAAACACGATTACTAAAATTTCTTTTCGGATACAGGGGACTCCCATGGGCGACTTTGTTGACCTGACTTGAATACAATCCAAATTATTTCAGGATCAGATTATATTGTATATTTCAATTACAGGCAGGTAGGTATAAATTGTAATTTGTCAAACCGATATGACTTAATACTGTAAAACATTGAATACTTAAATTATTTAGCGATATAAATGGTCAAATGCAACTATAACCGGTAAAATATTATTCCCCGATACAGTATTCTTTGATCTGTGCCGATACTAATAATAAACAGGTATAAAGTCTGTGAAATGTAAGTTTGTATGCTGGTAGTCTCAGTACCCTCCTATTCTAAAAACCCTTTCTTCAGACCTATGTTATATATGTATAATGGACCTACGGGATTATTTGCTATTATAATTATCCCATTAGTCCAGGCAATGAACTGACAACTTGTATGGAAAAAATGACATATTTGGAAATAATTTATAATAGCTAATTTTTTTTAATGTAACGGATATATTATGAATTAAATTGTTACCTAGAGGCAAAATCCACCAAAAAATCAGACATCAAAAAAATCAATATTCAATTAGCTCCTAAAAAGTCCGGATAAATATGAATATATTTTTTTTATCTTTATTTAGGTTCATTTACATTTGCTTTACAATATTCAATATAAATAAAATAAAAAAGACAATGAAAGTTTAATTTATATCTATATAATTACTTCCGGGTAGAAAGTTTGGTGGATTCTTGAATAAAGCATCTCAGAATAATGTTTTAAAATGAAATAAACAAAAAAAAACGCTATTATAAATTAATGTTTTTCGAAACCATATTTTGCCTCGGCTACATCGCTTCGCCTAGGATCTTTGTACCCGCTATACTAGTATAGCGTATAGCTAGTTTTATAAAATTTTGCAAATATTTTTTTATTTTCTCGCAATCGAAGTGAAAAGCAGTATAACTCGGGCATAAATGAGCCATTTTATACCTCTACCTCTCTTTATCTACTCATTTTCCCCGAAATAGGCCTCTATTGCGATGCGATCAACGATTTATTTTTAATGGGTAATTTTACCAATTGTCGTTGAGATGTCTTTGTTATAGTACATTGTGTTACAAGTAGGTACGGTAAGATATATGAATTACGAACGATTCCATTAGAAGCCCAAAACCGAAGGTGGAGGAGGACTCGAGTTTGTAACAATCTTACCGTACGTGTCGCATACAATGTTTTTCATCACATTTGCGAGGAAACCAATACAAAATGTAACTAAATTGTTATTAATTGTAATAAAAATTACAAAATGTCAGCGTCCATTTTGTTGAATTTGACGTGAGGCGCTTAGAGCAAAGACCCTTCGGCATACTTACAGCCATGATTTAAAATCAGTTAAAAATATTTTACATGGACACTAAATTGCTACATTTAAGTTTTTAAATCATTATGTTAATCATATTTTAGTCGTGTTTTTACGTTTAAATCAATTTATAAATACGTTTAAATCAATTTATAATCTTGTTACAATGAAAACCTCCTTGCTTTAAAAGTAAAAGTAAAAAGTTTATTTGACAAGAAGCATTACAGAAATGTATCACGACCCTGAGTCCTGCGCTAGGAAACCCTGTGTTACAGGACTCAGTTTCGTTTCAATAATGTTTACACTTAACTAAAGTTTACTTTATAACTGACGTAAGGGTGACAGACACAATTTAATAAAAAAAACATTACGCCCATGGGCGTAATAAAGGTTATTACAGCTCTGTATGCCTGCGCGTTATGGAGTCCTTTACGAGCAAGTGTGATGAAAAAGAATTTTCGATTTGTCAATCAGTGCGTGTACCTGTACCTACTGAATAACAACATTTCTTCTAAAGAGCGTTGTATGTTATTTTTATGAATATTTAAATCGGTTCCAAATTAAAATAAGATGTGAAATTAAAACAGGAATTACTGCAAACAAAATATGAAATAAATCATTTTCGAAAGCTAAAGAAATTACATTTATCGTAAAGTCAAGTTTTATTCCTGCATAGCTCTTATTACATCAGGCAACACCTGTATAGGCAGCCATAGCTGGAAAAACCGGTTACTTATTTTTTGTGAATTATTGACGACTGAAATCCGATTTATCGCAAGCCGGTCAGTTAAAAATATACAGCCATGAACTGACTGCAACAAAACAGCATGAGTCACCCTTTAGGCGCCTATTCCTACCTGCGTCATTGGCGCAGGGGTTTGAATCACCGTCGACTTTTAAAACTTACAGGCATTATTAGTCCTTGGTCGGCAATAAATAACACGGTCACTCAAGTCTCATCGGATAGTGTGGGGGTAAACATAAGCGACCCAAACACTATTAATTTTATTAGGTAAATACCCAAAAGCTGTCGAGAAGGGATTGAACTACTGAATGTGTAACATATGATACTAATATCATTAATATCAAAAAAATATGACGTTTATATGTATGACAAAACGACACTCACACCATCATATAATTTCAATTATTTCGTTCAATCCACTGGCGAGAATTTTAATACTTTTAATGCTACAGCTATAGATGTGGTAGGAAGGATCTCACTGATTTGTGTTTGAGGCTAAATACCTATAGTAGGTAATTTCACTCATATTTTAGGGTTGTATGACTAGACGAGGAAATGATCATAAGACAATTTGATAGTTCAACTTGTAAAACAATCATTGATCACCGATTGTCACTTTAAGTTCGCCAAATCTAAACTAAGATTACGAAACAATTAAATTACAATTTCTGATACAGTAGTCAAGCAAAGTGAAAAATTAATTCATTGTAGGTGGCTGTGTCTCAGGTCGGAATCGAAAATTGTATTTATTTTTGATCAGACATTTAGGGTATTAAATTAACCATTTTCTTCAACGAGGAAAAGATTATATAACTTTAACTGAGAAAAAATATCAATGAACCTAACCTAACTGGAATTAGTTTCAATGCTAATTGCTAAGGCGAATTAATAAAGGGCCGATAAACATTAAAAGATTCCTTGTTATATTATATATTATGTGAATGTGACCCGAGTGGAATGAAACCGGCGACCTTGCGGGGGCGAGGTCACGGCTCCCCCAGCTACCTGAGCCTCCGCGGACGTCATTCGGGAACCCTCTAACATAGACCTACCTATACACGATGACCTTCGTATCCAAAACAAGGTCGTGGCTATGTTAACATCGCATGTAATCACAATAAGTGGCCACATTGTTGTTTTCAATGTTATAAAAAAGGTCACCTATATAATTTATCATTAACTGATGTATCAGTAGCTCTGCTAATGACTTAATTGACTTACAAAAATATCACCTGATTACCAAGTAGTACTCGTGTGTAAGTAATTTCAGTAAGAGATCGCTCTTTAGCGGTATAGTCTGTGTTGTTACATTTCTTCTTAAATTTTAATTTTACCCCATTGCTGTAGAAGGGAGGGTATGTTTTCCAGTAATCTACACACTATCTATACACGATATTTCCTCCAGCGACACGGTATTGTATCTAATTTGAGATAGAAAAGTTGCATAAGATTATGATACGATTGCATCATTCTTATGAGCCGATTATGCATAGCTCTAGATTAATTTATAAGGTGTGGCTTATTTTGACGAACGTGTTTACAGGAAGCAATATGACCTGGAGGGTAGGTACCTACAGGAGTCCACTGCGTACATTGTATAATGTACATAAACAGGCGCGGAGCCGGCAATGACGCCGCGGCGCGACCTTGGCCGTGATCGCGCTCGATATAGCGTCCCCGCCGCCCACCACCTACCACCCGCGTCACCCCACCGACCCTCCCCCTTGTTATCCTATGTTTATTTTCGCGGGTTTGATTTAGGTATACCAAATGATGCGGATTTATCCGAGCCTATAGAAAGACGACCGCATTAAATACGGTAAAAAACTTATTGTTATTAATTAGTTCAGGCCCGAGGGTAAGTTTAAGGTACTTAAAACATTAGATACCTACCGTAGCTTTATGACCGCGTTTACACTGCACTCTATATCTTTATGGGTTCATAAACGAGACACATTGAGTGTTAATTTCGTAGTTTGCTAAGTATTCATTAATTCAGCCTAAAACCGAAGTTACACTCAGGCCTCTGATATGAGAAAGCACGTTTTCTAATCGGGTTGTCAGTACTAATAATACGTATTCAAAATGACGTTTCAATCGTCGCGACAATATGATATGTAAACACAATTGTCGAAGCACACAAGTTAAAAATTCGGGTTCGCCTTTTTAATACCTCGATGACCTCGAAGTTTATCAAGGATCACTAACTCTAGTCATGATTTAGAACTAGTTTAATCTGATGAACGAGACAAATATTGGCTTCTTTTGATGTGGATAGTATGCCTATTTACACAAATGCGAATTAGTAGGCAGACAGCGTAGTTGGAGCGAATCCGATTCAGGCACCAAGGTCGAGCAGGCGAAGTTATTATCATTTATATGGCGAGTATGTCCCTGAACTGTGGCCGTTAAGCGCGAGTGACGCACGTGGATTTAAATATCACCGGCCGTGACCTCAGCCGTAAAAATATCTCTAATGCCGACCACCACCCCTCGGCCCTATGGTACGTATGTGCAACCCTTTTCCTAAATGACAGTTACGGATGACGAAGTTATTTTATATTACCTATAATGACGTAATAAAATAATATAACATAGTCAAATACTACTCGTACGTTACATTATCCACATACTACTTACATATTGACTAAAAGTAGGATGAAAGCTAAGTGTTTAAGTAGTGAAATAAAAACCGATTAATATTTTAAAACGTATAATTATGAAACATAATATACTTCATCAATTAGCTTCCACGTTATGGTGTACTCCTACAAGCTAAGCTAAATGCTTAAGTTATTTAGATTTTTTACCTTTCTTTTTCTGCGGTTTGCCCTTAGGAGCCTTACTGCCCTTAGGAGCCTTATTGCCCTTCATCGACTTGCCCTTTTTGCCGCGGCCCATGGTCTTCTCCTTGGCCTTCTGCGCGCGCAGGTCCTTCTTCATGCGAGGGTCGACCACCTTGTAATGTCCCTTCACCCCGGATGGCCGCTTCATGCGCTTGGCCGTCGTATGTTTCTTCGCAACTACGTATGTGACCTTTTTCTTTCCATCGGTCTGAGCTTTTTTGTACAGCGTCCTTATTTGCTGAGATTTTTCTCGTTCGGACATTTCGGCGTTTTCAATAACGGCTTCGACCTTCTTTTTCGCTCGTTCCATCTTTTTAATCATGCGCTTCTTCTTCCTCGCTTTAGCCTCTACGACTTTCTTGATTGGCCTCGTGTTTATGTCCTGTAGTTTAGTTTTATATTCCTCCGTGTATTGCTGGAATAAAACATGGGTTCTATTACCAATCGTGTTTGAATTTGTCAATATGTCTTTAAAAATAACTAAATAGTACATTACTGCAGAGGCCGTGAAGTAAGGGATTGCTGGACGAGTTTGGGGTAGACGGTCAAGTCGTAGACGAGGCCGGATACAACGAGTCCAGCAATCCCTGTTCCGGCCGAGGATTGTATAGTGCTTTTCTCAAACGATGTAAGGAAAAATTAAAATAAATACAATTAATTATTTGCTGAAATTACAATCGGAACGAAAGATCAGAAAACAATTGTGTAATTTGCCGCCTTTTTTATTTTTTAAACATGCCATTTAAACAAGCCGTACGAGCACCATGTTTAACCACCATGTTTTTTTTTATGTCGCAAGTATGCTTACAGTCTAGTGGTAATTGGCAGTATGTAATTTTTCCTTTGACAGTTTATATCAGTAAGCAAATTTAAAAAATTAGAGCAGCGGACAATAATGGTTTCACTTAGGGTTTTCATACATTACTTCTTGGCGTAAGGCCAAGAAGGTAGGGAGCCTTAAATAAGAAACTTCATGTCTTCATTTCGTGATATTAACGCATACATTTCCTAACGCAAGGGGCTAAATTTGCTGACCTTGGCCTCGGTATTATAAAGTCATACATCTACTACGATATTATTATCAATGGACAAGTCCAAACTCGTACGATTTCTAATACGAGTCAGAAGCCAAATTTAGTAACAGATACTGTTTATCCATATTATCTTATTATTAGCTGAAAAAGTCCGATCACTAATTGAAACCTCTCTGAATTGCTTTTCCCTAGTAAAATAATGGGAATACACATAATGAATTTACAGATTGCTTAAAATGACTAATCTACCGTCTACAGGCGTGTAGTTTAAAAAATTTTAAAACTTTTCCGTATTGTATATGAATAAAGATTTAAGCACATTCAATTTTGGAGGAGTTGATAGCCTACTAAACCCAGGGACCGAATGTCAGCTGGCATTTATCGTAATAAAAGCGTAGAAACAAAAATACAACGGAATTGAGAACCTGCTTCTTGTTTTGAAGTCGATTAAAAATAGTAGTTACCTCAGGAACAACAACCTCCTTTTGCATATGCTTCTTCTCATCCTCCATGAACCAGTCGGGCAGATGTTTGTCGTTGAACGTGTAGCGGTTGTACGCATCATCTATCAGATCTCTCTTAAACTTCTTGGACGTAGCGATCATGGTCCCCAGGGCCAATGTCTCTGCGTCCATTTTAAGGGTCTTTTTAAGCCTTTTTAGTTCTGAAATGAAATTAAGATAGTTCGGTAATGGTATTAAGATTCGAGCGCACGATTACCGATATATTTACTACGTTCCTATCGATTTTTACGGACGTAAAAGTGCTCTTGCTTGCCAATGAGATCTAATTAGTGTTAACCCTTACTACTTGTTTACCTATACCGTGTGTTTGTTACCCTTTTAATAAAGTTTCACAAAGTAACTATACTTAATGTTCCTAGGTGTTTTACCTGGGTCCTGTGAAACTACTTCAAAGCCCTCTTTCTTGCTGCCTTTGCCCGCTTTTCCCGAAGTTGGTGCCACATTATCTTCAACTTCATACTCGCTATCTGATGAGTCGTCATCAGAACTCTCCAGATCTGATTGCTTCCTCTTCAATGCACTCCTTGGTTCATCAGTAGAAGTCTCCATGAGCTCATTCGCAACAGTTTTACCTGAAGAAAACAGTTTTTGGAGAGGAACATAATTAAATGTTTGTATGGGAGCAACTATAATTAAAGAACATAAATACCCAAAAATTTTAGTCAAAGACGGACCTCGCAGCAATCGAAACGTTGATTGACATAAAAGTATGACGTTACACTTTGCTATTTGTACTAATCGTTGTATGGAAAATCAAGTAAATTGCTGTTCCGGTCGCGAAATACTGCGTTTAGGTCCATAGTTGTCATACAATTTTTTTTCTATTATAAAATAAATAAAGTAGCCTTTATTTTAGACTTAAGTACATTACATTGCATTTTGTTGTTAACATATATCTAATTTCTATCTGTATGCCTTTTGTAGGAAAAGGCCTCCCCTAACTCTTTCCATTTCTCCCTATCCTTTGCTATTTATTTCTATTTTGCTGGATAATTCGGTTGGTGAATAGACTTGTATGATAGACCATGTTTCTTTTTGTTTCCCGAGTGGCAGTTTTATGTTGAGTATTACTATTCGTTCCGATATTCCAATAAATTCCTCTATGTAAGGTTTCAGTTCTGGTTCTGGAAGGATTCTATTGGTAGCTTTAAATTTAATCTTGGTATATAAAAAAAATCCACAGTTTTTTTAAACTTTCAAGGTCCTCTTATTATGATTTTAATTATATTTTATACTTTATTACAATAATTTGATGGTTTACTATCCATTTAGCAACACGTTACATTTTAACATGAGGTCACAAGCCTATTCCTAATACACGCACCTTTCTCCTTATACGTCTCGGCGAGTTTGTCTAGATCTACACCTTCATCGTCCTCCTCATCCATGTCTTTGAAGCAGTCCTTTTGGAACCAGAGCTCGGCCTTCATGGAGCGCTTCGACACCGGGTCTCTGTTGTCCAAGTCGGTGAGTAGTGGGTTATCCTTGGGGATTGACGGAGTTTTGATTGGTTTGCTATTTTTTAAAGTATTCAACTTTGTTAACTTAGCCCTTTTCTTTGATTCCTTCTCGTCATCAGAGAACGCTGTGAAGATAAAATGTATTTTTAGAAAGAGTTAATTAAGAAACACTTCCTTTAACACTTGACATAGCAATAGCAAAACAGACGAAATTGATGAAACATTACCATTCTCGTGTGCTCTCTTCTGACACATTAGGCATGGCACTGGGGAAGCGAGCGCGCACATTAAAACCGGACCCGACTTCAATACAATGGATTTAGTAGGATAGACCCCCTAGTGGGAAGGTTTTGAGAAAGTGTACGTATATAATTTTACCTAGCGTTTCTTTATCGTTTTCTTCCTCGGAATCACTTTCCATTTCCAGTTCACTATCAGAGTCCTTGTAATAGAGGCCCGACTTGTCCAACTTTGAGGCTTCTACATCATACTTCACGTATTTCTGTTTCACTTTGAACTCGTCATCGGAATCATCACTAGGATCTGTTACGAAATCTGGTTGCTGATCTATTGTGCGAGCTAATTCCTGTAAGAAAACATTGATTATTTAATTAAAGAATTTAAAGTGTACTTATAACAAAACAACATTGAAAGATATACAAAAGTTGAATTAAACTGTAGCAAACAGTTAATAATGATACTTGTATCAGTTTCTTGCGACTTTGTTTTGTTGAAATATAGGGTAGAAACTCAACTTAACCTTATTATAATCATAATATGGACCTTCCCAGACAGATTGTAAGGTCGATTTACCAACATGTTATTTTGATACAAATGTTCATCACAAATAGTTTTAGTTGACATTGATATATTTAGTTATGTATAGTACATATAGTATAGCCTAAGCGACGCTTCCTGCCGACACTATGGGGAGCAAGAAACTAGTAAGCATGTATTAGCGGAATGTATTATGTACACGGCACCGCGGTTTAATACATTCGGTAAAGATGTGTTAGAGGAGAGAGAATTGAGGGATGTCGACCTTAAAGATGTCCTTCTGTTCTGCAGGAAAACGAGAAGAATGGAAGAATTTGATGTGGGAACGCTGCCGGGACAGTAACCTTAGCGCCAACCTGAGGGAAATGGGCTGAATGAACGTGACAAGCGATCGACAGCCCGCCTGTTTCCGGCCAGGCGTCCCTACACAACATCAATCAACATAGTATAGCCTGACAAGTTACTTTATAAACCTGACAGAGTGGCGCTACGAACAACTTACATTATTATTATTGGTGATTTGTGGGCCTTTAATGTGCCGCTTCGACCAGCGAGTGATTTATTGTGGCAGCCCTTTTTTTTTGTTTAGAGTTCACCGTTAAGGCCTGTTGCGTCCAGGAAATTCCAGATTCTTTAGGCGGTGATATGTTGTACCTTTTCTGGGTGCATGATGTGCCGCCCTAGGTAGGTACTTCTTTTTTGCATGAGTGGTCCGCAGGAGCAGAGAATGTGCATTGCTGTCTCCTCTGTCTCCTGGCAGAACCTGCAGGTTGCGTCCTGTTTCATACCCATTTGAAACAGGTATTTGTTCAATTTGCAATGTCCTGTCAGAATTCGTTTTGTGCCTTTTATGTTGTAATAGCTCTTTAGACACTTTAAATAGTAAAGTGCCCTTTAATTAAGGCTTTAGCCTGTTTTTGTCCTTTGGCGGATATCCACAGCTTGATTACCTCTGATTTTTCTTTGTTATTTAGCAGAGAATATGCTTTCCGTTTTGTGATACCACAGAACGGTTCTGTGCCGACCAGGGTTGTTTCTGCGCCCTTCCTTGCAAGTTCATCTGCTTTTTCATTCCCTACAATATCGGAATGCCCTGGTACCCATCTAAGTATGACTTTATTGGAATTAGCCAGGGTGTTTAAATTGTTTTTACAATTCTGGACTAGTTTAGAGTAGGACTCTAGGGATTCTAGTGCCAGCAGAGCAGCTTGGCTGTCTGAGTTAATGTGCCACCTTTATTTATTGCGAAGACTTCAGCCTGAAAGATTGAGGCCTCTTTCCCCATGCTGACGCTAGCTTTGAGCTTTGGCTTCTCACCATAGATACCGCATCCCACATCATCACCTTTTTTTTTTTACTTAACTTACATATGGCAATAATGTGCATGTTATGTTATAGTCAACAATTGTCACCTGTCAATATATATACAACCCCTCGGAAATATCTGCGTACCTCGCTGCATACATTTTTGTATGCAGCGAGGTACGTAGATATTTCCGACAAGTTGTAATCAAAAAAGCGTGTATTGGCTTCAAGTTAAATGAATCTTGAAACGACGTCTTATAATGTAGGGTAGAGTGTTTAGATTGATAATAAACGGTATTTTTCATAAATCTATACATACAACCCTAATCATCAAAATCCGATACTAAATATTCAATGTTGCAATTTTCGTTGGGCGTTTTGTTTTCGCGGCGGTAATGCAGGTACCGTCTTGTTAGTTACATATATACCTGTGTATAATAATTTACTGTACTGCTACACATTACCTTAAATAAAGTATATAAACTAACCCATCTAACGTAATTAATGGACGCCCCCTAACTAAGGCATCTATCCAACAAGACCGCTCTATAAAACGCCAGTATGGATCATGTCAACAAATATTTTCATAACAACTGAATTCTGCTCAATCCTTAGTTCTTGTGAAATAAATATCCATATGGCCAATATTTTATCTCCTATCACCATGTACTAAAATGTTTTAAAATCGCGTAATATAAGACTTTGACTTTTCTTATTGTTTACATTGGTGACAATCAATGTCTTTTAATGTGTTGCCATTAAAATAAATTAGTTCCACTAATAATCTTTTAATGTGTTGCCATTAAAATAAATTAGTTCCACTAATAATCCGCAAAATGGTGAGGGTTAAAAAGGAACTTGTCGGGCTTTTTACAGAAAGTTTACTTACATCAGCATTTTTAATGTCAGAAAGTTTAAACATATCATTGGCCTCAAGAATAGGGCCATCATCTCCCTTCAGCACCATTTTCAAATTCATCTTTTCAGCCAACTTCTGTCTCTGTTTGTTGAGTTGTTTTCTCTTTCGTTTAGACTGGCGTCTCTCCTCATCCTGAAACCATTGAATGGAGCAGTATTATGTAATGCATTTTCAACATTCTGAAATCTAATAGAGAATAGAGTAAGTAGCTATGGTCAGCTACAGAAAGAAGTAGGTATACATTTATTGTATTTGACTGTGATTTATTTGACCATTATCTACAAATGGACCCTTAACTCATATGCAGATATCAGAATTAGGTAATCAAATGATGACCTTGAGATTTAAAGCTATAGGCTCTAATGCTTGGTGTGGAATGTGGATCTGTGCCTAAGCATAAGATGAATAGGGGTGTAGACACTAAATAAAATAATCAATAATGTTGTATTTTCTCGAAAAAGGATTAAAAATATAGTCAAATGGAGAAAAAATCAAGGCAAGAGGTTAAATAACCACCGTTTTCTCGTGGTCCCATTGATTCGTCCCATCAATGGGACCACGAGGCAGGCTTGTTTCTCGTGGTCCCATTAATAACATTTCCCTTCCTGCATATAATATAAATTGCACAACAAGTATATATTGTAAAAGATAGGTTATAGATAGGTAGGTTAGGTTCGTTAGGCAAAGAGAGGGGCAAACAGAGCAAAAAAACCGTCAAAATACCAGGATATCATACACCTAACGAAGATATCCTACCTGGTGTTGGAAGAAAAGTGGGAGCGCACATACATATACAGGATGTTTAAGTTAACTTCAATAGAACTTAATGGGACTACAAGAAACAAGTCTCCCTCGTGGTCCCACTGATGGGACAAATCAATGGGACCACGAGAAAACCGCGTAAATAACCACAAAGTTATAAGTGTCCAAAGTTTTAATTGTCATTTACTATGACAATCAATAGTCGTGACGTCACAATGCCCGAGCGTTTTCTGCCTCTAACAAGCAACATTAAAATGGTTGTTGTTTCGTTTTTTTTTTGAGATATTTGAATGGGATTTTCATTATTAGGCATATTGTTTTGCCTTCTTTCTTTTGAAGTAATAATAAATGAGTCTACACCCGTATTAAGATGGATATGTTGAAATGGCTAAAACCCGTGTGAAGTTGAAACAGAAAAAAATCTTTGAGTGTGTCTTGGATGGTATGTTTCTGCACAACAATATTTTTTTATTTGCAATTTTCAAGAATTGGACCATTTCCTTACCTGAAGTTCAGCAATCTCAGTGTCCACTGCATCCTCTTCCTTTTTCTCAGCAGGTTCCTCTTCTTCAGCATCTTCAGGTGTTTCTGCAACTTCCTCTTTCTTCTCCTGCACAATAAGTTCATAAACATGACATTAAAATAAGATATCCAATATACATTGTGGGCCCAAATTATCTGATCTGACCAACTTTAACTATTGACATATAATACACAGGCCTTTAAAAGTGTTTAAATGATTATTAGCAACGGCCACGTACCTGAGCAGTTTTCAGTTCCTTCATCTGCTTTATCCAACTCAAGATAGCTTTAAGATCTTTCCGACCCAAAACCTTTATGTCCTGGCAACATTCTTTAATTTCTGGGGTGGTTTTAGGATGTTCCTCTATACCATTGTCATCTATTACAATCTGGAAATAAAAATTTAAAAAAACTGTCATCAAATTGCATGATTACCAATTTGGCATGTTTAATGTTATATTTTCTTACCTGTGAGCAACCTTGAAGAAGGTCTAGTGGATCCTCTGTACCCATAAACTGTGACACGAGCACCTTGTGGTGTGTTGTGTAGTCATTCTCCTTGTAACCCTCAGCTTTGGCCTTTTTCTGCTTTTCAGGGTGCATCAACTTTGTGTGCTGCTTATTAACAATTTCCAAATCCTCGAATACATATTTAGCGTCAAGGAACTTTGGGTCAATTGTATCAGGTGCAATATAGCCCTGACACACCACAAATATTTCAGCAGACTCATTTCTGGAGGCTTGCGGCTTTGTAGCATGTACTTTTTTGAAAAACTGCTTCAGCACCCACAAGAGTGCATGATAGTCTTTAGATCTGAATACTTTTGTAACAAACCAACCACCATCTCTCAAGAAATGTGTGGCTAGTTTCAAGGCACTCAATGTTAGAGTAGCTTGCTGGTATGCATCATGGAGCCAATTCTGACCCACATTAGGGGCACCGTCATGGAGTACTACGTCGGCTTTCCATGTTTTAATCTCTTTCTTGATAGCAGTTTTACATTTCTCAGTAGTGATGTCTTCAGTGAGTCCGATGCATCCAGGAACAGGTTTGATAGGGAATAGATCCACTCCAATAACAATACTGGATAAAGGCATGTTCTGATGAGCCACTTGCATCCACCCTCCAGGGGCGGCACACAAATCGAGACATACTCGTGACTTTTGTAAAAATCCAAACTTTCTGTTGAGTTGAATAAGCTTAAAAGCAGCTCTGGAGCGATAACCTGTAATTTAAAATTTTGTACATTTATTTGAGAATAATTGTCACCTACAACTGTAAATTAAAAACAGTAAAAGTATATTAGGGGTTATTAGTTATTACACTGCGTTTTCAATTTGATAGAAATGACATACCTGTTTCCTTAGCTAATTGATAATATTTATCTTTACGCTGTTTTCCTACTTTCGACTTTTTCCCCATGGTTTTAGCTATTTGCCATTAAATTGCACCACCACAAAAACTAGTAAATAATTTCACTTTTTAGGTTAGGACATGACATGTTTTGTAGAAGTAGCCGAAGTAGGTTAACATATGATATTTGACAATGCCATCCACATGACAGCAACGTTTTCTTCAGAACTGAAATGTCAAATTTCGCCATCTTGATGCCTTGACAGCTGTTTGAAGCGCTTGTAAGCGTTCGTAATTGACTAATTTTGTTTCTTTAGATGCACCTTAAACTTAATTTAGTTAAATAACATTTAACTTACTAATGATGCACCACTTTAACTTATTGACTTTGACTTTTTGACTTGAATGAAAATGAGACAGCTAGGTGGATCACAGTTGGATCACAGTATTTAATCTCCGTGTACGGGCCGCCATACACGGTGAAGTATTATCTCGCGATCCATGCGCTGTATCTGTCTTATTGCATGTTATAGATAGAAACAGAGGGCGAACTAGCAAGTGCGACAGAAACGGAGATACACGAACGAAAACGAATTTCGTTTCGCGGTGAGGGCCTACCGCGAAAGGCATTCGAAATTTTCCCTCTCTGTCAGACTTGCGAGTTCGTCCGTAAGTGCAACAGAGAGGGAAAACTTCGAATGCCGTTGGTGGTAGGCCCCCAGATATGGTGGATCATCAGTATTTAATCACAAGATCCACATTTGAACCAAGCATGTCAGTAGCAATATAGCTGGAAATAATAAAAAATATGAATAATAGATGAATAATGCCTTAGCTATTTTGCTACTGACTTGGCTCGCTGTTCAGATTCGAAGATGAAACAAAGGAATATTTAAACTATGTTACACAATATTAAATAAGTCTATTCGTGTGTTGCTCTGATTGGTCCACATTCGTTATCAAAATAATCGATACTTCGTAGAGTCGATAAACTGAAGACACAAAATCGGTATGGTATCGAAATATATTTCTCATCTCATCATCTATACCTACCCACAAAAATATGCTAATTGGTTTTACATTCGTGGTGCACGGCGTTTATATTTGTTAACTTTTTTGCAGTGTAATAATATTTTCGATTGCTAAAATCGATTGAAATAATATCGATATCATTAATTGTCTTATCTGTGTCCATGCGTTACGTTACGTCACAGAGGGCCTACCGCGAAACGATATTCGTTTTCGTTCGTGTATCTCCCTCTTTGTCGCACTTGCTAGTTGGAGCGACAGAGACGGAGATACACGAATGAAGTTCGTTTTTGTTTCGCGGTAGCCTCGCAGAATTGTTTTTTTGCACTTTGCTACACGTACCTACTGTATCCATTTATTAATCTGTTACCTGTGAAGGAAGAAAATAATCTGAGCGTGAAAACAAGTGAAGCAATCAAGCGTTATTTTCAGGATATTGTGAGAACGAGCATAAATTATTGTTATTTTTGCATTGACTACAATTTCAAGTCATTTACAATGGCTCCCAGTATGCAAACATTTGTGAACAGTTTTAATAGACTGTAAGTACCATTATCCTATTTCGTTGTGCATTTTCTTCATCTTTTGCTTACCTAGTCTATGTTTATGACCATATCTTTTGTAAATTCTGTAATTCAATCCTTTTCGTACATTTGAATGCCGTTAAACGTCGTAATTAATTAATTTACTGAAGGCCTTCTCCGTTATTCTAGAACATCTAGAAAGTGACAATAACAAAACAATTTAGGGCAATATGTGTAGACTGTAAAGCATCCGTTCGGCTGCTCTGCTGCTGCTCCTTTATTTAAATTGCTTAGTCACGGCCTATTATTAATAAAAAAGCACTATTTGGCTATTGTGAAGCCAGATGAAGTTCCCAGAGTATCCTGCGCTCTATCCTGTGACACAATGTTAACAAAACGAGTTTTGTATCATATTGGTCACTGATATGATCATTCATAGTCACAACAACTATCTGATGCCACAATTTATTAATTATAAATTATTTCCAGGGAAACTCCAGTCCGCCAACATCTGAAAAATGTGTATGGTACACTTACTATGACATGTGCTTCAGCTTGCGCTGGAGTATATGTTGACCATGCCATCTATCAAACTGGCTTCCTCTCCGCCCTTGCTGGAATTGGCCTCTTGTTGGTGCTGCTTGCTACTCCTGACGATTATGGCAAAAACACAAGCAAGCGCCTTGGATACCTTTTGGGATTCGGTTTAACATCAGGTATTTCAACAGTTTTGTCAGTTTTTATGGTGCCGATACCTCAAAAGGAAAAAACGGAACCCTTATAGGATCACTTGGTTGTCTGTCCGTCTGTCACAGCCGATTTGCTCCGAAACTACTGGACCGATTGAGTTGAAATTTGGTACACATATGTAAATTAGTGACCCAAAGATGAACGCGTAAAGTAAATTAATGACTTCTGAAATAAATTCTGAACAAAAGGGGCCACTTTTGGGGGGTAAAATGGAAAATTTTAAAAAAAGTATCGCAAACTGTATTGTGTGACATATCAAATGAAAGGGGTTGTTGTAAGCATGTCAGATATATTTTTTTTATAATTTTAGCAAAAACAGGTTTGAAGTAATTTAGGAAATAAGACGAAAATTTACCATTCCCCCCATTATCTCCGAAACTACTAGGACTAAAATTCTGAAAAAAAAAATATGGAAAATAGTTCCTTGCCTAAAGATTACAGGAAAAGCTATAAGAAGGTTGGGTATTCAAAAACACTTATGAAATTTAGATTATATACGGAACCCTCACCATGCGAGTTGAACTAGCACTTGTCCGGTTTTTTTTTTAGACTAAGTACTAGCTGTCGCCCAATAAAAACTGTCCTATATTTTAATCCAGACTATAAACTATCTTTCATCCAAATCGGATGAGCCGTTTATGCGTGAGTAACAAACATCCAAACTTTCGCATTTATAATATTACTATGATTGACTAAAGTACAAATTATAAATAAATATATCATTACAGGAATGGGTTTAGGTCCCCTCTTGGCCTTTGTCTATGAGGTTAACCCCTCTATAATAGTGACTGCACTACTGGGCACAACTCTGGTGTTTGTGTGCTTCTCCATTGCGGCGATGCTGGCCGAGCGTGGCAGCTGGCTCTTCCTTGGAGGCACCCTGGGAACTGTCCTCACTTCAATGACTCTTATGAGCCTTGTCAACATCTTCACACAGTCACGAATTTTGTACCAGGTTTGTATTATTGTACTTATTATTGAAAGAAAGAAGACATTTATTCACTACACAGAAGACACAGATACGAAAGGAGTATACATACAGTACAATTGACACATTGAATGTGGCATGTGCCTACATGTTATTGTATTGTTTCTCTATGTAACTGCTTTGTTTGTGTGAGGTGTGCAATAAAGAGTATTTGTATTGTATTGTATTGTGTCATACTGTTTTCTGATCACTGACATTGTGTACAGCCCTGCCGTGTCAATCCTAAGTCATGTATCTTGAGATACATGAGTTACGCGTAACAGGTCTAAATCTGTTTATTTTCCATGCCTTTATCAACCTACATATTTACTCAGTTTTTTATTTAACTTACCAATTCCTTATACGAGCCTGTCACGTAACTCATGTAACTCTGTTTTTACCATAGTAAATCATGCCTAAATACTGTTTTCTCAAAACTATGCTTTTTGAGATACATGAGATAGGCTTGACACGGCAGAGCCATTGTGCCTCTAAGTTATTATATCAATCACTTTGATAGTATGGTTGTCTCTAACTAAACTGAATTGAACTAAAATGCATGCTTGTGATGCCATGTTGATTGTCCATACCTTGTGATAATTTTGATTGAAACAACTCATGACGCATATATCCAGTTTTCACTTTAACACTTGCAAATTATTTGGTATTAGCTGATTACTTTAATTACAAAACTATGTGCCCCGATGCCTCATCAGCTCATCACTTGTCATTTTGTTTAAGCAGCTGGTATCATATTTTAATTTTACTAACCCATTCATTGTCGTTGACGCGAATTCGCGTCTAGAGATTTAATAATTGGTTTGAAATTTAGAGCTGGCATTTATAGTAAACAAAACCGGCCAAGTGCGAGTCGGACTCGCGCTCGAAGGGTTCCGTACCATTATCTATAAAAACGGCAAAAAAATCATGTCTGTTGTATGGGAGCCCCAGTCCGACTCGCACTTGGGCGGTTTTATAGTATTCGTTGTTATAGCGGCAACAGAAATACATAATCTGTGCAAATTTCAACTCTCTAGCTATCACGGTTCTTGAGATACAGTCTGGTGACAGACAGACAGACAGACAGACGGACGGACGGACAGACGGACAGCGAAGTCTTAGTAATAGGGTCCCGTTTATACCCGTTGGGTACGGAACCCTAAAAAGAAACTGAGATTCAAAATACACTTTACATTTGGAGGACAATTCTCTTGTGCCGTGCCACGGCTTTCCATGAACGTGATTTGAGTTGAGTACAGTAAGTCAGTAAGGTATTTGTATGAGGATTCCAGACTCACCTGTACCTGGGCTTGGCGCTGATGTGCGGGTTCGTGCTGTTCGACACGCAGCTGATCATCGAGAAGCGCCGCGCGGGCAACAAGGACTTCGTGCAACACGCCCTGGAGCTGTTCATCGACTTCATTGGCATCTTCCGCAAACTGCTCATCATTTTAACTCAGAAGGTAAGTCTGCTTACAGTCCGAGAACTCTAATAAAACTGTTCGGGTTAAATCGTTTATTTTGGCATAAGAACGTGTAAGAGCGAGCGAGAGAGAAATAAAGGCTTTCTGAATTGTTTATACAAAGGTCCATTTAACAATAACAAGAAATATTTCTTTATAGTTTTGAATTAATCTTGATGTTTATTTATTTCACTGCTGCTGTACGCCATAGTGAAAGTTTTAATAGTTTAAAGATATTGTGAAGACTTAAATATTGCCAAGATTGACTTAAAAGAAATGAGTTATAATTCGCCTTTTCTTTTTTCAGGAGGAGCAGGACCGTCGCCGCAAGCGTGAATAAACGAGTAGTTATAAATACTTAATTTATAAACAGTTTTGTAAATGCCCAGTTGCACCAATGTCAATAAGATTTAATGAACTTTAGAGTTGTATGCTAATCTTATAACAGCAATCAACTGGCATTTTAGCACTAATGAATATTTGTGTAACAAGGTAAAGGAGGGATTGTTGGTTTATAACACAATTGTGTTACTTTCAGACTTATACATTATATATTTAATTTGTTGGTAAAATTAAGAGTTCATGAATAAATAATTTGGAACAGGATCCTATTTATTGTTATTAAATTTATGTTAAAAAGGTTTTTTTCCTATTTTGTACGAATTAGAGATAAATAGGTGAGCCCGAGGCTGCTCAAATTCGTACGGAGCTTTCGTACGCATTTACGAGCAGCGCGCGGCGCGAGCGAGAAGCGGTCTTTTGACCGTGGTCAAAGGCGCCCCAGTGTGCGTGCCTCGCGTAATTTGTACGTGTATCTGAGCATGTCGCGGACAGAGCGACAAGATCGAACTTGTTTGTGCGCGAGGCGCGTACGAATTTGAGCAAGTGGCAGAGCCGTGCGTTTGTAATCGTTTGTTACCTAGTAAATTTTGAACATTTATTGATACAAATAGATGAAAAGCAAAAGGGACCCGAAATCAGTCCGCTGTCATCGTGTCAACGCCATTTTGAATGACGCACAATGTCGGCTCGCCGCGAGCACGCTGCCTCACCCGCGCATGTTTAAGTGCGGCCATTTGGCTGAGCCGCTCAAAATCGTACGCAGCTTATGTACATGTAGAGGGGGTGGAATAAAAAAATGTCGCGAGGTAGCCGATTGAAACAGCATTTCAGGCAACCGCTGTTTCAATCGGCTGCCTCGCGACAATTATTTTTCCATACATTTTTTTCTATTTCCGACCCAGTCCAAGTTGGCTCAGTTCGGGTTGCACAGGGCGGTTCCACAACACTTCGGGAGCTCAAATACCACGTGTCATGAATAGTTAATCGCGTTTATTGAGAATAAAATTTGGCTCATGTCATGTCAATTGTCATTGTCAACTCTGACCTTCATTATCGATGGAAGATTTTTAAGAGCTAGCCATTTTTTTCGTAA
This sequence comes from Epinotia nisella, assembly GCA_932294315.1. Taxonomy (NCBI): domain Eukaryota; kingdom Metazoa; phylum Arthropoda; class Insecta; order Lepidoptera; family Tortricidae; genus Epinotia; species Epinotia nisella. Next base: position 10,762,908 of record OW028679.1, on the reverse strand, counting down.
TCTCGGGAGGTGCTCCTATTTCTAGGCGGTTTATCCTAGAGAGTAGGTAAAGTAAGTGTTCGCCTTTCGGGCATCTGAAGGCCTGGGTCGGCAGTTAATGAAGCACGCCGCATACAGCGTCATGTTGTTTGGAAGTGCAGCTACATTTCTGTGGAACGAGATGCTGTACGCGGCGTCGACCGTCGACCACAGCCTAACAATCCTAACCTATTTTCGGAGTTTAAATGGAATTTCATATATCTGGATAAGAAAAGATAAAGCATTCGCAATTTTTGACACTATCTACTCGATACGAGACTGATGTTTCTGATAATGTTAAAGTTGAGGAAAACAAATTAGGAGAAAAGTAATTAATTACCGAAAACTAAATGCTGATGTACTATACAAATTCCGATAAAATATAATAAAATTAATAAATGACAAAGTCATTAAAGGCACAAGGTTTAATATAATAATTATATTCTAGATAAATAGCAACATCAAATGCCTGGTACAAAAAATATCTTTAAATCATTTCAAGCATAACCACTGCAGAGGCGGATTATCCATGTTATAGACTAGGCACATATTCCAAAGGGGCGCCAATTTTTTTCGTTATAATTAGATTTTTCTAATCTAAGGCCACTATTAGGGTAGAGTGCTAGCCTAGGGCGCTCTCGACATTTAATACGCCTCTGCATAGCTGGTTAATTTATGTTTGCTAAATATTGGGGAATTTTAACATTTATATTCATCATGTTGACATAACCAGTAAGAGGCAAAATAATGTCAACGGTATTTCACCAAGTTGGCAATTATTTAATAAGCAGTAGACGACTCAGAATCGGCTCCGTTGCGTTGCGAAGGAACCTCGCTACGCAATGGAATGTAGTTGAAATATAAGATGATTTTTAACCGACTTTAAAAAAGGAGGTTATATGTTCCACACATATATATATTTATTTATGTTCGCCGACTTCTCCGTCAATTATAGACCGATTTTTAAAATTATGTTTTTATTCGAAAATGTATACTCCTGAGATGGTCCCAATTTCAACAAGTCAGAATGTGATGATGGGATCTCAGGGAAATCGAGGGCAACCCTCATTTTTTACAGGCAAGTATTACGTGTCTCATGTATTTTCTAAAGCTATTCAGGTATTTGCGTCTGGTAGTCATCAATGTATTTTCTAAAGCTATTCAGGTATTTGCGTCTGGTAGTCATCACTTTGTTGGTGGGCTAATGATGGAAGGCACAACTCTTCAACAGTTAGGAGTTGGAGCATATTTTTTGAAATTTTATAGGTACGTATAGACCTTTAATAGTATTCTTTCAAGTTATTCAGGTGAGCACAAGTCAGGATCTGATGATGGGATCCCAGAGAAAACAAGGGCAACCGTCAAATTTTATAGGCACGCGTGTAGTGATATATTTTCTATTATTTGTAACTCGTAATCGCAATTTTGGTGAAGTGGAACTGATGATGAATACCACAGATGACTTGTGGAACTCCTCAAGGATGTAAAGTACGTCAAAGATTCTGACACGATTCCGTTGAAGTAGCAACTAATGAAGTGCCAATTCTGAGATCCTTGAGGAATCAACGGAACTTCTCAAATATTATCAGCCCACATATATCGATTTGGATTTTGTTGTGTACCTAATAATCAACGCATTTGCTCTCGGAAAGCAGTTCATGTGGTAAAATGGAAAGGAAATGTGGTAATTTTTAGGAACCTATGTGGCTTGGCGAAGTACTGAATTGAAGTCGGTTTAAACTTTGTTTTTAAAGTAAATTATTATCTTATATTAATATCCATCCTCTAGCAACAATTTTAAAAGAATCGTTTTTGTAAACATCTCTCCAATTATTTGTACCAAGTTATTGCACTTCGATTCCAATTCATCGGCAAATATTACCTACTTCGAGTTGGAGCTATTGCTGCCTTATTTTTCTTCCAAAGCAAATGAAGGCTTAGACAGCGCCCCTGAATAATTAGGCATAATACCTATATATAATAAACGCTGACTGACCTTTATAAGTGACGGCCGTCGGCATAAAAATTACACAGAAAATTCCAATAGTATCATAAAAGCAATTTTCATTGAAGCTTTGAGACATGGAACGCTTGGTTCACCGTTCCGAAAATTAATTTTCAGGGTGTATCTTATTTGCGTCATACAGGAACATTTTCTTCGCCTTATCCAATTCATGATTAATTAAAATACCAATCAAATTGCCGACGTCTGCTCCGCTATTCACGGATTTTCCTGAATCTTCAGATACACCTTCAGTGCCATTATAATTCTTTTTAATTCTATATATTCTTTTTGTGCAGCTCTTTCGGCAACAACCTACATTTGGAATGCAGTTTATCCGCGGAGCGTCAGGGGTTCCACTTTTAACGATATATTCGTATGTAGATACGCCTAATATACAAATGTATACATGAAAACAACACAGATGTAACAAGGCACACGCTACTGCAAAGGCACTTACACATAGTATAATAAGAAATACTAAAAAACAAATAGAATTCTTACAATACTTATTGTAACTAGTCGGATCGTGGATTGAAAAGCAGTTAATATAATTCTGTGCAGCTACACTTAATTTCTGAGGATATGCTAGGAATAAAATAACGTCAGTAAGGCACAAAGACGAGGTGAAGGTGGATATGAACAATGCCGTAGTGGCAGCAGTGATAAAGGCCGCGTAGTTGCGCTGCCCGACGCAGTTGTTCAGCCACTTGCAGTGGTGGTCGAAGCGGTCCACGCACTTGTTACAAATGCTGCAGTGTTTTGTTTTCTTGCTGCTCGTGTAAATGTTGCACAGGTGACACCTCCCATTCTCGATAACGTGGGTGTGGATGCTTCGATCGAATTCGGGCACATTGTTCACTTTAAGCTTCTTCAATTCATTTTCGCTCGGATCCAAGAGCAACGCAGCAATGTGAGATACGATGTGTGTCGCGTACAAAACGGTGAATATAGTCAATGAAACAATTTTTAACTCTTTGAATTGGATATTCACTAAAATAGTAAAATTTAATACGGCAGTGATGACAAATACGATCCACCCTATCACTTGCTGATAATGTAAAGGCAGTTGTAAACCGTGTAGTCTACGCTGACGCCTGGGGGTCTGCTCGATAGCGCAGCATTTGGCCATTTGTGTATTATTTTAGATTGCTAATAATAGTTCTATAGATTGGCATCGGTGGAATAGTTTTAGTGTTTAGGCCCGTAAATGTTCAATAGGAAGCTTCGTGCGCAAGCGTTAACGAGCTTACTCATAAAGAACCACAAACTTAATTGTGCGGGTGGCCAAAAAAGGAACTAACGTTTTCACATATTTACTGTACAACCTTCTTACCAGGTGGCGCCCAAAAATAACTGCATCTGAGTTTTCTGTATAGTCTTGTGAACATTTCTGTGCTTTGACCTAAATTGCCATGACAACTAAAACTGTGACCTTCTATTGTTATGAAAACACTTATATTAAGAGTTATGACACAGCGGATGTAATCCCGCATAACGTCCCACTCGCAGAATGTCCCTTTCGCGAAACGTCTCTTTCCTAAATGTCCTTTACGCAAAACGACTCTTCTGCAAAAGCTCCCGTTCGCTAAACGTCCCTGCACATAAATAAAGTCCCGTTCGCAAAATGATTTCTATTATTGGCCATCTCTTATCCCATGAGAAGACTCCTAGTCTCTACTTAAACAAGCTTTTTCCAGACGGGACATTTTGCGAATGGGTCATTTCGCAGACGAGACGTTTTGCGAAAGGGGCGTTATGCAATAGGGACTTTCAGCGAAAGGGGCTTTCTCAGAAGGGTCGTCTTGCGAAATGGGTGAGGGGGAGTTTTGAGAAAGGGACGTTTTGCGAATGGGATATTTTACATAAGGGACCACTTGCAGAGAAGACGTTTTGTGAATGGGACGTAATTTTGATGGAGGGACGTTATGCGAGTGGGACGTTATGCGCTCAAACCTGGGGAAGTCCTACCTACAGTCCACCTTCCATAAGACCGCAGCCATGATAAAAATTTATAATTTAAATATCGCATGTTATGTTTATGTTTTTTGAATTCTAGTATTTAAATCAAATTGTAATGAAACTTTATAACACTTCTTCCTAATGTTTCGTGGGTTCGTTTTAGCTTCTTAATGTTTTTAGGGTTTCGTACCTCAAAAGGAAAAAAACGGAACCCTTATAGGATCACTCGTGCGTCTGTCTGTCCGTCTGTCACAGCCGATTTGCTCCGATTGAGTTGAAATTTGGTAAACACATGTAAATTGCTGACCAAAAGGTGGACGCGTAAAGTAAATTAATGAATTCTAATCAAGGAGGCCACTTTTGGGGGGTAAACTGGAAAATTTAAAAAAAAGTTTCGCAAACTGTATTATGTGACATATCAAATGAAAGTTTTTGTAAGCATCTCAGATATTTTTTTTTACAATATTAGCAAAAACAGATTTGATGTAATTTAGGAAAAAGACGACAATTGACCACCCCCCCCCCCCCCCCCCCCTTATCTCCGAAACTACTAGGCTTAAAATGCTGAAAAAAATATGGAAAATAGTTCCTTTCCTAAAGATTATAGGAAAACCTATAAGTAATAAGTTTGAGTATTCAAAGTAACGGGAAAATTTTCATATTTTACGGAACCCTCACCACGCGAGTTGAACTCGCACTTGTCCGGTTTTTTTTTTTATTGTTAAAGCGTTACGATTGTTGAAGAGCTATTTTAGATTTTTGATTGTCTCCTTTTAACTAGCTTAAACTATGCATGACTTATATTCGGGAATGATGTGTTCACCTGTAATGAATTAAGGACTGTTAACATGTTTTTCTTTCTTTCTTTACTGTTGGTGTCCCGTACTAGAGGCTACTCGGTGCGCAGCCGAGCCTAGCTTGCTGGAAAAAGGCGGGAAATTGTGGCGCTATAACCGGTAATGCAGCAACGGTCACTTTGGTACTAAGGTGTTGCCAAAGGAAACAGATGTTGCCATCTCAATTTATTAGGCATGGAATAAGGTACAGACATGAACCTAGGATACTATGGACAGGCTATACGTGATGCCACAATGAGGGACGGCAACAAAGTAGATGATACCCGTGGGGTGGCCATGTAACTAAAAATTACCCCAACGCGTCCATATGTTTATTTTAAATAATGCGCTTTTATTGTAAGTAGTTTTTACTGAAGCTTTACACATTCATTGCCTAGGAGGCGCTGTTCGCAGGCACTAGTAATATTCGGTTTAATAACATGAAATATGATTCTAGTAACAGAACATGTAGGTAATTAATAGTCCTTGTGCAAGCGGCTTATCTGTGTTTCTTATCAGCACCACAAACTGTATAGAGTGATCAGAGGGCCTACCGCCAAACGATATTCGTTTTCGTTCGTGTATCTCCCTCTTTGTCGCTCGAACTAGCAAGTGCGACAGAGACGGAGATACACGAACGAAAACGAATATCGTTTCGCGGTAGGCCCTCAGCACAGTTATCACAGGACGGCCCGCGAGCTGTGTTGCGGCAAGGTAGACTAGATAGTGTCAAATTTACTATTGACCGCCACCGCAGGCCGCGCCTGTCTGTGAGAGGCTTTATTTAAGTCTCTCACAGACTGTCGCGGCCTGGCCGCGGTGGTCAGTGGTAAACTTGTCATTAGGCTTAAGGCGGATAAGACACAACCATATTAAAAAAACATTTATTTATATAAGGTTATCTCTATTTAGGTTAGGTAGGGGTCGCTTACTGGCCTTTGAATAATATTAATTTTGTATACATATTTCTCAATCCAAATACTCCGCGTACGCACATCCTCATTTAGTGGAAACCTAGAAAATAAAACATATTATTTTACATTCAATTTTCAAAGCATAGGGCATATCTGTCTTACTAGCTGTCCACGCGTCTCCACCCGCGTATTAGAAAGAACCCGAGCGGAGGCGCAGATGCAGGATTTTTTGTTATGGAATGAATAGTTCCGGAGATTACTCGCTACATAAAAGCTTTGCCTCTTTTTTATGAGTATAGAGTAAATATAAGTATATAAAAATAGATCCCACCCATTTTATACGAATGTTATGTAATAACCTTTGAGTATTAAGCCACTGGAGATGTCATAGACAGGCGACCCCCTCCGGCAAAGTACATTGGTCAACTGTTCAACCACGTTATATAAAACTACTTAAAATCGCTTCACCGTCATTTTGTATCGTTCCGTGTCGCATGACGTTTCTCTCGAAAAATGGTGACTTGTGCAATATTATCATGTAAAAGGTGATCTGACAGCTCAAATTCGCAACAAGTTCACGTTTCCTATCATAGGTAAGTATTTTTACTAACTATTAAATGTGTATTGAAGTACAATCTCCATTTAAAGAAAATGCCGTTAGCGATACGTAAACGACAGAACGTAAACATGATTATAGTGGTAAGGGTTCGAATCGGTCTTTAGGGATGTGATAAAGTAAGAAAGGCGACTCAACATTTGAATTTATCATTCATTCATTCAATCACTGCAGTTTGTTTAATAGTCAGTTTTTTTATTAGATATTGAATTAAATAGAAGGTATAGATGTATGTTACATTTAAATCTTGTAAGGTGAATCAGAAAAATTACTTTTCTCTGGACTTACGATGTTGAAATTTAGTCTTAAAAAGAAATGAATTATATGCAAAAAAAAATCTAGGTAAAAGGAATATATTTAGTGCGGGACTATGAGTGTATGTGTTATTCATATACTATTATTTACAGTATTATACTTTATTTAATATAATTGTATGTCCTTTTAGATTTCCAAAAGATCCCTATATAAAGGAGAAATGGAGAACAATTTGTAATTACGAAAATTATTCTTGGAAACTTACACGTACCTACAAGTGTTATCTGTTCGGAGCACTTTACTCCGGAAAGCTACAAAAATGATTACGTGTACAATAAACTTATTCATTTTAAAAATCAATAAAAATACTAATTAATAAAAGTCTTAAGCGGGTCTTAAAAAACCCTACCAGAGAATTTAAATTAATAAATATGTGGTAATTCTAATAAAATTAACAATTCATATAAGATAATTCAGTTCATTCATCAAACTAATTTGACTCATTCTTCAGATGTCTTCGATGTGTCCCATCACTAACTTGTTCGTATGTATGCTGCATCAGTTACGTGAAAACTCTGTCTGTGTGCGTGTAATTTTTGATGTGTTGAATTTTTTTGTAGTGTGCGTTTATCGCAACAGCAAAACTTGTGTCTGTTGAGTTATTCCTCTTTTGGTGGTGTGCTATACGTGTTTTACCTCGCCCCCCGCCAAAAGTGGCGAAAAAAATTGTTCGAAGAGTTTACGTCATGGCATCTCCAGTGGCTTAATACTCAAAGGTAATAACAAGTACGAGAATTTTGTTAAAGTATAAATTACCCGAGAAATGGGGTATTTTTAAGTTGTATTGGCTGATATCCCTAAAATGATTGCAAAGAAGCTAAATCGAGAATACATTCTTATACCTGTCGCAGCTTACCATAAACAACCTACGTAATTTGGGCGGATAATTTGTCAACGAATATTTTCTTGAACAATGTAAACAATGATGTTATTTCTATTATAATCATCTAATTTAACAAGATTTTGAGCGTAATGTAATTTTACGATGCCATTTTTACGTATTGCGTATAAAGAAAAGTGAAAAATGTTCTACTTACGTGTGAAAGGTTATATTTTCATCAGAGTGTTCCGACCGGCTTTTACAGCCGAGAACACAGCAATAGACCATTTTTTTGGCACAGTCGGAACACAGGCACCTTATTGTAAGTAAAATAACTTTAATCGCGTCGATTTAAGTCACATTAGCATTAAATAATTTAGGTTATTCTATAGCTAGTATGCATCCACACGCGCGCTTTGTTGGGCACAACCGTTGTGCCCAACAGAAAAAAAGTGGAACTATGACAAGGACAACGAATGATATATCTCTTTCTGTCACACTTATTGCGTTTCGTATAGCACCGTCGCGCTCGCTCGTGGTATTATTATTACCATAGCCTGTCCATAGTATCCTAGGTTCATGGGTACAGATCCTATTCTTGAGTCTGGCCAGGGAAAGGTGAGCCTAGAAAAGAGCGGCAAATTTAAAAAAAAAACAGCGTGTTGCAACACTGTGTATAACCTGATAAAATAATTATTTTTCTTCAATTCACACAATGTAACTGATCAAGCAGAAAGAAGTTAAGTTATATGAAATAAAACTCTTTAAGTTCATTCTACTGTATGTTTAACCCTTCCACCGCCACATTCGGCCATAGCCGACAACGCAAAATCGTGACTACGACGCCAGAGACGGCGCTGGCCGACAAACATTTTTTGATGAATACCTATTGAAAAGCAGCCCATTTTTATGGAGGCGTTATTTCTTTACCCATTTTAATTTTACCCCCGTGGCGTCAGTGGCACAGCGTATTGCTTCGCCGTCGGGCGGTGAAAAGGTTAAGAAGAACAATCAAAACCACACTCCAATTTTTTTATTATCAAAACGCGAAGAAGGGATATGCCGAACACGTGAATAAAAAAATTCAGTGCCTTTTAGAAAATAGGTTTTTAGCTCATCGCCCACAAATTCCATCATACATTACAGTAATAAGGAAATATGCGAAGGAATAAAGTGGAATTTTTATTTTAAATAGGTATCATTATAATACTATTTCAATAGGCTTGGGTCCTATTTTTTTACGTCATTCGAACCAGTTTTTGGAGAGGAACAAATGTTTGTATGAGAGCAACTACAATTAAAGAACATAAATACCCAAAAAATTAAGTAAAAGACGGACCTCGCTGGCGGCAGCCGAAAACGTTTCATACTATAATAATACTACATACTATATATAATAGACATTGAATTATGACGTCACAGCTTGATATTTGTACTAATTGTTGTATGGAAAATCAAGTAAATTGCTGTTTCTGTCGCGAAATACTGCGTTTAGGTCCATAACTATGGCAATGACAACTGTCATACAATTTTGTTTCAATAAAAGCGTAAAGATTCTATTGCTAGCTTTAAATTTACTTTCGGACAATAAAAAAATGCATATTTTTTCTAAACTTTCAAGGTCCATCTCTTTTTATGATGTTAATTATATTTATGATGTTAATTATATTTCGTAATTTATTGGATTATTAGATGGTTTACTATCCATTTAGCAACACTATGTTATCAATTTTAACATGAGGAAACTACAATACAATACTCTTTATTGCACACCTCACACAAACAAAGCAGTTACAGAGAGAAACAATACAATAACATGTAGGTAGAGGTAGACAACAGGCGGTCTTATCGCTGAAGAGCGATCTCTTCCAGACAACCTTTGGGTATCGGAGAAAGCCGTAAACAGTCAGCCAAAAAATACAATCAGGGTAATCAGGGGAGAGAAAAATAATGTTCTTTAAGAAGGGATTTGAGGTTGCCGATAGATAAAAACTACCCAATTTGGCTGTGGTGTTAAGGGTTGAATTCAGTTAAGACAGACACTTAAGTTGCCGCTCAACATTTTGAGTAAACAAAAAAATGTTTTCTTTTTACTTAAATTATATTTCAATTTACCTACATATAAATAAATATATTAGATGACAATCTTACACAAATAGAACTAGTGCCACAGTAAGCTCAATAAGGCTTGTGTTATGGGTACTCGACGATGATATATTTAATAGATAAAAATACTTTAAATACATAGAAAACATACAACACTCAGAAACAAATGTTCATGCTCATCACACAAATATTTGCCCTTACCGGGATTAGAACCCAGGACCGTCAGCTTCGTAGGCAGCGGCACTACCCACTAGGCTAACCGGTCGTTATAGACATATGTATATTAAAAACAATTTACATAAAAATAACAAGGATTCTACCAAGTACTTTACATATGACTATTTTCTTCGTCAATATTTTCTTTAGCATGCTTCTTAGCCAATTCCCGTCTAGTCTGTACAAGAATTCTGTGCCCCTTGCAGTCAAGATTCTCTTCATAACATTTGTTTTTGCAGCATTTCTTGCAGAGCTGATAAACACATTTACCACCCTGAAAAAAAGAGCAACTCATCAACATCCATACCACTTTTATTAAACGAATGCTACAAGGATGACCTGGTAAGGGTCGCGGGAGTCCGCTAGGTGCGGGTGGCGCAGGACCGGTCATTGTGGCACTCTTTGGGGAAGCCTATTTCCAGCAGTAGACGTCTTTCGGCTGATATGATGATGATGATGAATGCTATGAGTGATAGTAACGCTGTCGTCTCTGTCATCAGTCTGTCTGTTACCTTTTTACGCTTAAACCACTAAATCAATTTAGATTAAATTTAGATAGTTCCATCATCCCTTAAAGTTTATATGGGAGTGTGATGGTACAACAACCACAAAACAACACACAACAAAAACAAAATAAAACAACCAATAATGATGAATTTTCTCGAAAAAGTAAAGCAGGGGACTTAATAATCACATAGTTATAATTATATGTGTCCAAAGTTTTGGGTATATTCTGTTCCTTTTCCGCAAAACGCACCTTCATATGAAACGATTGTCAATATTTACTATGACGCTCGATGGTCGTGACGTCATTCTAACAAGCAAAATTAAAACGGTTGTAGCTTTGTAATTTTTTGAAATATCTGAATGGGATTTTTGTCACTAGGCATTTTTTTGCCTTCTTTCTTTTGGAGTGCTAATAAATTTTGAGTCTACACCCCTAATGATCCTGCACCATTGGGTAGCCTAGAAGCTGTGCGGGGTTGCGAGGTGGTGACAGTGGTGAGCGAGGAAAAAATCCAACAATAGTTAAAATCTGAATGTATAGAAAGTTGGACAAGTTTCTATGCAATGTCAGCTGCCGGTGCCATATTTAACGTTGATCGGTCTGTTATCGTAATTTGGTGCAACCCACCCTTTCTCTTTGTCTCCCTAACCACCGGTAGCTTAGGCCCCGCCCCGCTGCCGGCGTTACCCTAGGTTAGGTTTTGTGTGTGTTCATATTTTGTATTTTACTTTCATAGGTACTCATATTATAGAGAATCTAACCTAAGATTAACAATAAATAAAATTCAAAATAGAAACACAATTCTAGAAATTCGCAAAGTTTGATTGGTTGGTCCTCAAAAGTTGACGCGTGACAATGTCGAGCATACTTAGAACCTTGTCATTATAATTTGTTTCCTATTAAAAGTAATAAGACATAACTACTAACATAGTTTGAAAAGTATATGCCATAGAAGCCACATTGGTATTACACATTTTTACAGTTAGGCGATTTGTTCAGTAAGGGACGAAACACTTACAAGGGGATTAGGGCACTTCTCGTTCATGCAAATCTCGCCGCTTCTTGGTTGTGGTTTCCCTGGTCTTCTCGTAACACGACGCAGCCTCTTCATTTTCTTCCGTGATATAGTGTTTCCATCGGCATCGTCATGATTTCTTTTACATTGGCTATCACTGTCCTGAGAAATGTATATTTTCTACACATAAACAGGGTGGCTTCGGGGTCGTGATCCGGAAGGACCAAATGCGAATAAAGTGGTCATACTGAACAACCTTATCCCATGATGAGGCCAACCACAAAATCGAAAAGAAATAAGAGCCAATTGAGAGTTAAATGTGAATTAATTGAGAGTTACTTAATGTATGAAATAGCTGATATTTTTTTGCGATTTAGTAGTTGGTCTCATCGGAAATGTTGTTGAGTATGACCATATCTTATCCGCATTTGGGCATTCTGGGTCATGACCCCGAAAACACCCAGAATATTCTTCTGGTCTCTAGCAGAATACCAGTGATTTTCTCAATTGCGAGCAAAGCTACACACTGAGTTGGAAACTTTTTGTTTTGCTGCAATGCACACAGTTCTATATTTCGGTGAATAAGAACTGTTAGTTTCATGTTTCTTTTATGTGTGTTGTTTTTAAGTTTTTTGTTTGTTTGACTTTGTGTGTACAACGTCACAATAAATTATTTATCTATCTATTACATGATTAGGTGTATTTGGAGACAAACCAATTTAATTTAATGCTGCAATGTTGAGTTGTATGTTCAATGCTGTCTGAAATGCCCTGGCGTCCTCAAGGACCTCGAGTATCCTGCATTTCATTGAAATGGCAACTTCATATTATTTTGTCTCCAAAATAACTTGGGCTAGTGCCCATCGGGGCACAATATTTAATCAAGTAAAATCAAAAGAAAGGGAGAAACCGAAAAGATAGGAAGACGAAATAAATAACACTTCAGCCCTCACTGGAGTAGTTGTAATAGATAGGCAACTATGGAAGATTCTGGAGGAGGCCTTTGCCAAGAGGCACTCTAAGTTAAAGGACTTCCTATAAGAAGCGTCTAACTCAGGACAAAGGCCTTTTTCTAAAATAATATTAACTATAAATACCTGACTTCTGCTCAAATTCTCCATTTTTTGTGTGTGCTCCTCCGGTGACATTCTCACATAAGGTTGGCATATCCAAGGCGGTAATATTAAGTTAAAGCCAATCCTGGTTATTGACTCATTGTCATTAAAATGTTCTGTACCTTCGTGGTAATTTAAATATTTACATTTAATATTTGAACACACTTGCTTAAACTCTTGGAGGTTTTGAGCAGTAGCTAAAAGCTGTCTGTCTTCATTGTTGTCTTCTATTGTAAAACTGTAAACAACAAGTTTTCCATAAAAGCTTGATCAATACATTAAGCATAATTACTCATATACAGGGTGGAAAGTTGAGATGGGGCAGTAAGGGCAGCTACTACATCCCTTGCTGCTACGCGAAAATGATCTTAGGGGACCTTTACTAACTTTTTAAGTGATGACAATCGACATTCACAGATTTTTGATAAAATGTACAGTCAGCGAAAAAAATAAACAGATTTGAAAAACAAAAGGTAATGCCAATCGGTCCCATTTCTATCAAGGATTAAAATATTCTTTGAGACCAACTAACTTCTTCCATACAGTTCGTAGGGTAAAGGTCTAAGTTAGGGTAAAAGTTAGCAAAGGTCTCCTAAGATCATTTTCGCGTAGCAGCAAGGGATCTTGTAGCTGCCCTTACTGCCCCATCTCAACTTTCCACCCTGTATATTTCTAGTTCTATCAACTTACACTTTATGGAATATTTTAAACAAATGTCCTCTAATATATGATGACGGGCATGGGTACTGCTCTACTAAATCAAGGTATTCCTCAGCCATTTCCCAGGTGACAGCATTGATTCCACTGAACAGAGCTGGGTTTGTAAGGATGCCTTCTGCACTCATGACTCCGTCTACACTAGTGTACTCTATACACCTGTACACATCTTCTAAACACTGGATGTTTCCATTAGCCAGCAAAGGAACTGATACAGCATCCCTTAAACAAACAGCTAAGTAAAATACACAATATGCAAGTGGATGCTGAGTGAGGTATAACATTTCATAATTTTACATTTTCAGTGCCAAGAACACTTTCTATATTTTAGGGGCTTACTTTCATACTTATACAAGAATAGCTTTTTCTCATGTCTAACTCTACTAGTGCTTTGAAAAATATAACAGTCTCACAAATTAATTTTTCACCATTCTATTCCTTATTATAAAACATTTTCAATGTATATGTTATACAACATGGAAAATTATAAAGTTGGTACTTAACAAACTTTGAAGATTAATGAGGGAGGGATTGTATGCAGTTCACAAATGTAACTTGGCAAATAAGTGGGGTAATAATATTATAAAAATAAATGTGAGATGTAACAAACTATCTTATAGATCACATATTCTCTCCACTAACATATAAATAAATAAATAAATAAATAAATATTAGGGGACATTCTTACACAAATCGAACTAGGCCTATAGTACACTCAATAAGGCTTGTGTTATAGGTACTAGAAGACGATATATATAATAGATATAAATACTTAAATACATAGAAAACATCCAAGACTCAGAAACAAATATTCATGCTCATCACACAAATATTTGCCCTTACCGGGATTCGAACCCAGGACCTTCAGCTTCGTAGGCAGTGTCACTACCAACTAGGCTAACCGGTCGTCTAAATATGGGGTGTAAACTTATTCTACAGACAAAGTTACACTCAGTTCTTGTATATAAGAGATTTCTAATGGTTGGGGTACCTAAATATGTTCTTTTCATCAAGCACTGCTTTGACAGCCTGAGGGGCAACCGCGAAACAAAAATGAACTTTGTCCGTGTCCCTCTTTGTCGCTCAAACTAGCAAGTGCGACAGAGACGGAGATACACTTTCGTTTCACGGTAGGCGCTCTGTATGTGTGAAAGGGAAATGTTGAATACAAACCTAACAGCTTTGATATGCTTCCAATTAGCAACTCCTGTGAGGGGTCCTTTTTGCTCCCGGGTCCTGCCATGAACTGTAAGTAATGTGCATCCAGCATTTTGCAACATCAATGCATATTCTACAGATTTTTCAACACTTTCAAATATTCTCACCTTGCATGTTATTGGTACTGACACTGCCTTTGACATGGTTTGAACTGAAATGAGTAGTGACAATATTAGTCAGACGACACATGACAGATGCAAAAGGAACAATAAAATATTAAAATGTATTTATACATAGTTACCAATGTTCCGCAATAACTCCCATTCATCCTGGAGGAAGGATCCATATCTTCCTCTTTTAGCTATGGCTTGCGGACATCCCAGATTAATGTCAATGGCATCACAGTAGTTTTCAGCCAGCTTTGCAGCTGCAGCCATAGTTTCAGGATTATTGCCACAAAACTGTAATAAAAACACAATTTGTGAATAAATCTTCACACACCTAGTATTTAATAAATAAATAAAAAAAACAATAACGAAGTTCGAGATTTCAAGCTTTTAGATAGATTAGATCCGGTCTTTATCATTATCAGTAACAATTATCTTGCCCAGTATAACCTACCTGTACAATCAATGGTCTATCTTCGTTACACGTTGCCAAACTATCCCTTCTGTATTTAGGATCCTTAGTAAAGATACTACTGTGGAACATTGGAGTGTAACACAGCTGGGCCCCATGACGACGACAGAGTAGTCTCCAAGCTAATTCACTGGCATCTACCATTGGTGCAACCACAAAACGAGGGCGTTCAATAGATTCATACCAATCGTACGACATTGTGAAATGTAATCCTCTCATATAGGAATAGGTTGTGCCATGTAGCCAGAGTAATATAATATATCATGGACCATGTGAGCGACGACGATTTTGGCAATCTTTGATTGACATTGACATGATGACATGACACTGACGCATGCATGACCTTTGTCAATTGTCAAAGATGTTTTTTTTTTACATTTTATCCACAGGCTATATATTGCGCATAAAATTGATATGCCTAAGATGGTAGCATGGCTGTGTTATACATTTTTATACAGTATTGACACAAATGATTAAAGCATAGACTATGGAAACCTGACTCTGACTGAACGTGAACGAACTGAATTGGAACTGAAGTGCCGGGTTGCTGCAAAACGGCTTACTTTTCAGTTATTTATTTGGATACTTTAAATAACATACGATAAATTTTTAAACCTATATATAGTATGAAGTAACTTTCTTATAAAGTACTTATTTACCTGTTAGAAGTGTTATAAAAGCTGTTAACAATGGCTCTCGATATTATGGTGAGTTACTAAAGAGAATTCTTACTGCATTCTTAATTATTCTTAAAACAAACCATGTACGGTAACTTATGTTTTCATAACCTACAAAGTTTACACATAGCTTCTACTCAAGAAGATGAGACGATAAAAAGTAAACGATATTTGTGTAAAATTGTTCTCACAATCTATCATAATGTTGCTTGTTTTAGACCCAGTTTTATACCTGCCTCAATTATCCATTGCTGGACAAACTGAATGCACTAACAAGAATTATAGACCAATCAAGTCCCAACAAAGACCTGCAGGCAATATTTCCTCAGCTGATCAACAACATATTTGCTTCATCATTCTCGAATGGCTGGGGACTGCGCTCAGTTACCTGTGACTTTGGGAGATATGAGTATGAGCTGTTAATTAGTTTCCTAGAGCCCCAGGGCCCTATGTTCCGACTGTGTTATAAGCTTCTGATGGACCCTCAGTTGAAGTACAACCTGCCATTAAGTGCTTTGCCAGTAAGTAACTTTTTTAATGATTTATTTTACTTATCAATATTTACTAGGTACGCTTATTCTAAGTTCAAGTTATTAATTTACCAATTATCAGCATTCCTAAAATCACCAAAATATACTCAAGGGAAATGACAACAAATACAGTTGATGTCAAATATATGTTTACACATGTTTGGCTTTCCAAGCAGATTGCATTGTTTACTTAAAATAACTTAAAATTTGTGCAAGAAAATTCCCCTACTCTTCTGTATTATGTAAATTGTCACATGAATTTCAGATGGAGCTACAGATGACATTAGAAAGAGGAAGATGTCCCCAGTTCTATACAGACATGCTGACAATGGACCCCCAGTCACTCAATGTAGTGGCTTTAGCTCTCAGTATCCTTTTCATGCTCTAAATTGATGCATATGTTTCAATCAATATATGACACTAACTAACTACTTTGAAGTTCCATCTGTCTAGCTTAGGGCATAAGGCACTTGTCCCTTTCTAGTGACTATGTAAGTATGTATGATCAATATGTATGTCGGACATAATCACTATCATGCTACCTAGGCTAATGCTAGCTACATTTTGTACTCATCCAGTAACATATGTATAATACTCAATTTATTAATTATCATTAATACGAGGGTCGATCAATAAGTTTTGAGAATCGGCATGATTAAGTCTCATTATGATAATTTCTGATTGTTGGTCATACTGTGTCACTATTTATTAATACAGTGATTAAATAAAAAAAGGTTAGTATTCATTTGTTTTTTTTAAATAGCTAAATAAAGATGATGGTATAGAACAAATTCTGAGGTCACTTAAATGGAAGGATATTTTGTTACATGTAAGGGGCGGTGTTGGCAAAATACTGGTGTGATAATCAAAAAAATGTATTTTAAAATTAGAAGTTAAAAAATCAAACTCGTGTGATCATTTTTTTAAGGCACAGCTCACCTAACAAAGTTCAAGGTAGGTTTTTCTAGCCATCTCTTTTTAAATGGCTTTTTTGTAGGTAGTTTTTTTTATAGGTCACAAATATATCAATATACGAAGGGAGAGTAAATCAACATAAGAACAAAGAAAAAAATATCACAATATCACTATGTTTTTTTTTTTGGCTGAGCTTGCCAAGTACCAGGTCTGCTGTTCAGGCTTGTAAGTCTATACAACTAGTTACCTACCGTTTAATCTAGACCAACTCTTTAACTATACTAATAATTCTTTGATTTTGAAAACTCTTCAATGAAATCGGTACAATTGCGTCAATATAAAAAATAAGCCTCATAACGCCGACCAAAAGTTTTTTTTTTGAAGCGAAGAAACAATATTTTTTTCATAATAAATATGCACGTAAAATAAGAAAGAGCGTATTTAATCATTAAAAAATACCAATAACTTCTGTTTTTTATACCGATTATTCTAAAAAACTTATTGATCACCCCTCGTATTAACTTGTTTTATAACTTTGCCATAGTTAGTGGTTTGTGTGCAGTTGTGCACTTCCACACCATTCTTTTTTGTGTGTTGACTATAATTTTGTATGGACCCAGTTATGCCTTCAAATAAAGCCTGATGTTTAAATTGTTAGAAGAGATAATTCAATCTTGACAAAAACACTTATAATCCGGTTTTCACATATTTAAATAATTGACAAAATGAAAAGATTGTAGGTTATTGCAGATTCAGTCTTTTTAGGTGATGAACACACGGAGCGGTGCGCATAGTAACTAGGCCTCGTGGAGGAGTGGCACCGTACACCCACTCTCGACGGATTACCTACATATGATACAAAATTTCACCGCGCGCATCCATGGCGGCTGGCGTCGCACCGCACTGTGTGTTTCTTGCCTTAATATTGAGTATGATTCCTTAACCCCATTATTTAGATCCATTCGATTTTTATATATTCAACTTTGCTCTGCACCTGGTGACCTACTGTCAAAACAAGAGCTCATGGGAGAATTGGAATAGTGCCTATTTTGCATTAGCTTGTGACTACCTGATGCACTTCTTACCTTCGGATCCAAATGTGCCTGTACTTCCTCATATACCGAATTATTCTGGGAAAGTGCACATGGCAGCACCACTGCAAACCGCGAACAGGTCTGTATAGTAATAAAAATGGGTGCATATGTTAGCTAAATAATCATAAGTTGCGGTATTCTATGATTTCACTTGGAAATTTCCCATCTTCCGGGTTTGTTTAAAATGTTGGTCCAATTTTGAACATTGCACATATATAACAACATTTGGTTCACCTTATAACAGAAATAAATACTTTGAAACTAGACATACCTAAATGTCATATACTTAGTAAAATAATTCGAAGAGGTTATAATAGCATATTTTATGTGATGTAACAAATGAAGAAACTATTATTTAAATGAGCTAACAAAGATCATATATTATGTGTCGTTCTCAGGGAAAAGGGACCTTACTCTTGTTGGCGCTTATGTTATTACTAGCTTCCGCCCGCGACTTCGTCTGCCTGGACCCGGGATAAAAACTATCCTATATTTTAATCGAGGCTATAAATTCTTCCTTCAAAATTTCATCCAAATCGGTTGAGCCGTTTTAGCGTGATTGAGTAACAAACATATAAAATCAACATCCAAACTTTCGCATTTATAATATACTAGCGTCCGCCCGCGACTTCGTCTGCGTGGACCCGGGATAAAAACTATCCAAAAGGGTTATAGCCTATTAAAATTAAATAATATCAATTAGAATGTTGGTCAAGTGCGAGTCGGATTTTAGTATTCCCATACATTTTGAGACCCAGCGCCTGATGAAGGCAACGAGCAAAACTATTTGGTCTCCATATAAAGTTTCGTCCCTAAAAGGGATGAAATTTGACATAAATTATAGCGTATGTCCTATTCTGATATACGTATAAGGTACATAACTGAAAAGTTTCATATAAATTCGTCCAGTAATTTTGAGATTAAGTGGAACGTACATCCATTCATCCAAACTTTCACGTTTATAATACATATTCGTAGGATATTAGTAGGAAGGATAATATAATAACATTAGTAGGATTAACGACGCCCTGGAACAAACGCAAATGTGTTTCACGTCGCAACGACAATAAGGGCCCCTTTTCTTTAAGAATGACTCATCTTATGCCAATGCGAATATTTATTGAAATTGTGCCTTATTTTTTTTTTCAGAGCATTCAGCCAACTTTCACCATCTCTCCTGATAATTCCGGATCTACCTGGCATAAGTAATCAGCACACTCCGCCGCAAAACCAGGCACGGAACGAGGTGTGGCGCTCAGAGACAGTGCTTCAGGTGTTTATAGATGTCTGGATGAGTGTGGAGCAGTTTAACTCCAGAAATGTTGAAGTGAGTTACATAACTGTATTGTTAAAACCCTAAGCAAATACGAGCTTTGGTAACTACAAAAAGTTTTTTTATGTGTGGGGTTTCACTATCCCCTTAGGGCAACCTGCTACACCCTAGCTTGAAGAGCCCCATAGAATCTTTCTCTTCCATTTTTAGGGTTCCGTAGCCAAAATGGCAAAAACGGAACCCTTATAGTTTCGTCATGTCCGTCTGTCCGTCTGTCCGTCTGTCCGTATGTCACAGGCATTTTACTCGACAACTATAAGGTGTATTTGAATAAAATTTTGAGGATAGGTGTATTTTGTTAGCCGCTACATAGTTTTGTAATTAAAATGACAAAAAAAAATTTTTTTAGGGGTGCACTCCATACATAAAACTAAAAGTCATATTTTTTTTTTTCATTAAGACACATCAATCGATAGGCCTTTCAAAATAAATATAAGATTTCTTAGCATTTTTTTTGATTAAGTGAATAGGGTCGGAGATAATCGCCCCGAAAGTCACTAAAATTCTGTCCCCCCCCCCGCAAATTTTTGAACGGTGTATTTTAAAAATATGGAAAAATCCATGGACATAGGGCTTAATAATTTCATTCACCGAAAATTGTTTTGAACAAGATCGGTTCAGAGGTTTTCGCGATATTGCTGAAAAACTGCCTTCCTCAAAGAAAAGGACGTAAGTGCCGTAAAATTTCTGTGACGATACGACCTTTTTAATAGGCACGGAACCCTTCGTTTTGCGTGGTCCGACACGCACTTGGCCGGTTTTTATTTAAAGGTAAAAATGAATTGCCTTATTACGTACCACCACTTCCTTAAAACGATGTGCCAATAAAGCAGGTGTCACAGTTCAAATATTTAGGTCATGTGCCAACCGATGATCTTAAGGATGATAATGGGGAATGGATGAAAATTTTAGAAATGCCTGATAATTTTTTTAGTGATAGGAATAACCTTCCTTAGCACCAGAAAAAAGTATCAGATTTTTCAGCTGCGACACTTTAAAAAAAAAAACAGTTTCCTCATTTACGTTTTGGGTCAAGAACGGTAAATAGACACTTCCCTTGATCTGTCTCATATTACAAAAAACTATCTTAAATATCTGTGGTAAACTGACACTGGTAATGACCAATATAGCTGCTGCAAGTGTCAGTATCATTGCCAGCAAGTGTCAGTTTACCACACATATTTAATATATTTTTTTGTAATATGAGACCGATCGAGGGAGGTGCCGTAACTGACCCAAAACGTAAGTGAGGAAACTGTTCATATTTTTCAAAAAAAATTGACGCAGCTGAAAAATCTATAACTTTTTTCTAGTGCTAAGGAAGGTTATTCCTATCACCAAAAAAAATAATCAGGCATTTCTAAAATTTTCATCCATTCCCAATGACATCGAACGTGAGCGCAGGTCACTGTCCGTGAGAGGCAACATGCTGGCTCATAGATTTGCTCGTTGTACTGTGCCTGTAAAACTAGTTCTTTTTAGAGCCTACTGCCAAAGTTTTTACACGAGCAGCCTATGGGTCAGTTTTACGCAGCGAGCGGACAGTGCACTAAGAGTGCAATACAATAATGTATTCAGGGCCCAGTTGCGGCTCCCCCGCTATTGCAGCGCGTCGGGAATGTTCGCCGACGCAGCCGTGGATGATTTTTACGCAATGTTACGCAAGAAGTCGGTGTCCATTATAAGACGTGTGCGGGGGAGCGGTAACAGTATCCTGCAGATGGTCGCCGAGAGGCTAGACTCGGGCATCCTGGCGCGCTTCATCGATCTGCACGTCAGGAGGGATAGATGAAGCGCGGGAGGCGATGTTAGTTTTAGTTTTTTTTTTTTGTTTATTTCATGTGTCTAACATAGTATTTTAAGGCAATTGTTACTAACAAAATATGGAACCAGCTTTCTGAATTAAATTCTTTTCATTTTATTATGTTACTTGTAGCATCTACAGTCTATATATTCTTTCAGATGTACCAAAAGAACTACACAAACGCCAACTCTAGTCCGGAACGTGTGCGGACAGTGCGAGTGCTCGTGAAGCACATCCACTCGTACTCCGCGAAGCACCACTCGGACCCCGCGTGCCGCTCCGCCGCGCTGCGCACGTACGCCCGACAAATCATGTGCGCGCGCGCATACCACTACATCAAGCATATGGTCTCGACCTGGCCTTTAGACGCGTCCTTCAGACTGGTCATGGAACTGTGGTTAAGTCTCATTCAGCCGTGGAGATATACGGACAACAATATCAATCAAGATAGGTATGAATACAAATATTTTTTGTTTTGGCGTGGGAAGGTGTTTTTGACGAAACCTCTCGGGCAAAAGGTTAAAATCGTGTCTGTGTCTCCTAGGCTGGGCTATAAATACCAGTAATTACGTTCGCATTCAGTTAACCTTTGAACCACCACAAACGTCTTAAACCACACGCGATTGTGATATTTAATGCATGAAAGTGTGTTAACTGCACGCAAGAAAGAATAGAGGTGCAATTAACCCTTGGAACACCAACTCACCTTTTCTGGCTTGCAAGTATAATTTTACTGTGTGATGAAGTTAAAAACGAACGAGGATTAAATCGATCGATATTTTTGCACTTGACTGTACACAGCAAATTGTTAAGAATAAAGATAGACGATCAAATGGAATGAAATAATTTCGGGAGCGCCAACTGAAAACAATTTACTTGTATGTAAGTTATGTAACTCCCTATTTTGTATGGAACTTTGATAAATTTGTTTCTTTGAAAATTTTGCCACATTGTATTGACGCTAACAAAACTTCTTTTAAGAAACCTGATGAATTCAGTAAACTCACAATCGAGGAATTTAATAATCCCGCAAACATACTGCTTCAATAAAATTTGAAGCAATTTATCTTTTAAAGAACGTATCCGATGTAAGGCTTTTACAGGTTTCCCCAGTGGAACAACAATCAAGAGGAAGGCAGCGTGGGTAGCCTGGACTCGACGTTCACGCAATACATCGCGGAGAACTTCCCGGCGTACACCTGCATCCTGCAGCTGGTCCTGCCGAGATTCACGATGCTGGATCTCACGTCTTACAAGAATGCTGTCATGCTCTTCAGATTGGGAAAGGTTCGTATTAGAAGGAAACTGGTCTAATCCCAATAAGGTATAGTTTTCCCTCTGAATTGGAAGGTCAGACGGCAGTTGCTTTTGTAAAACTAGTGCCTATGCCATATCTTGGGATTAGGTGCCAAAGCAGACCCCGGGCTCGTTTAGGGCACAACAAGGAATAAATGATGGCAGGCAGTCCATAGCTCTACAGTACATCGCTGAGCAGTTTTCGGCATACACCTGCATTCTGCAGCTGGTGGCGCCCACCACCATCTTACGTCTAATAAAAACGCAGACATGCTCTTCAGATTGGGCAAGGTTTATTCTTCAGATAACGAAAGAATTATCGTTTTATTATATACTAGCTTCCGCCCGCGACTTCGTATGCGTGGACCCGGGATAAAAGCTATCCTATATTTTATTCCAGGCTACAAACTATCTTCGTTCAAAATTTCTTCCAATTCGGTTGAGCCGTTTAAGCGTGATTGAGTAACAAACATCTTAACATCCAAACTTTGGCATTTATAATATTAGTAGGATTCTAACCAGCGTCAAGTTGAAAGATGCTCTATACTGGACCAGATCGCTGGAAAACGCAACCGACCGAATCCCTACTAGACGGTTTTACACCATCAAGAATGCCCTGAGCATAGAAATGAGATAGACAAAAGAACCACTTAAACTAGCGCCTATGCCAATTCCTTAGGGTCCGAAGTAGTAGTGTTCTTCTACCGGGAAATATAATTATAAAGATGAGAATAAGGAGGTATTTAACTGTGGGGTGCTTCTTTAGCTATGTGGTCAGCCAATCTGAACCTGTTAAGTTTGATCTGTTCGAAAATCTGTTTGCTTTTTTCACTTGTGTCACTTTTTTAGGTATTTTCCCAACCACATCTAGTTCCTATACTGAAAGGATTGGAGAAAGCAATAACTGAAAATAATTCAGGATTGTACACTAGTCCAGATTCAAGTTTTAACACCTCTGCACTCGATCAAAGGTTTGTGGCTATATGCTATTGCTAGACTATTGTGCACAAATAAAAGGGCACAGATTTATATTCTTTTTTTTTCAGTTATTCGTATAATGGTGTGGCTCTACAGAAATGGGTTGCTGTCGCGAGACAGGCCATATCCGAATTGAATTTGACAACTACTTTAGAGTATGAGCCCATATGGAGTGAAAACAAAAAGCAAACTTCATTGGACTTTGTGAAAAAGATAGCTGAGGCCAAAGTAGCCAGCAAGAAGAATTTAGAACACCTTGATAAAAGAATGAATCAAAAACATAAAGGTTTGTTTTAGTAGATCTATGTATTGCTCAAACTCTTAGAAATAGTTCAAAGATAGAAATAAATGAAGATTTTTCGGTTAAATAAATACTTACTGTATTCTGCAGGTTTTTGGGCTGGTTTTAATCACTGGTTCATGTTGACTTCTGATGATGAAGACACACAGGCCTTGGAAGAAAGCAAGAAAGTTCCCAACTACCTAAACGCCACCATTCACTTCTTTGCTGATATATTTGGGGTATGAATATATTTATTTGGAATTTTCTTAGGCAAGGGAATGGAATAACCCCCCACCCCGGTGTCCCGTAAACAGAGGATAATCCGTGGACAGCTAATATATTTAAATTTTCATTTAATTCATGTGTTGCTAGAATAGTGCTCACATTTTAAGGTCCTTTTGCAGTTGAATAGCAAAAATCTCATAAATTATTGGGCTATTTAGTAAGTCATGTACCATTTTGAAAACGTCATTAGATGGGCGTAAGTGTGTTGCATAATGACACTTTAGCCTAGTATTATTTTTTTTCACGGCAAAGGGCCAAATTCCGGCGATGAGACTGAAAAATAGTCGTTTTGCAGCTAAGTAGGATTGAATATAAAAAAAACATAATATCAGCCGAAAGACGTGCACTGCTGGACATAGGCCTCCCACCACAATAACCGGTCCTGCGCCGCCCGCATCCAGCGGACTCCCGCTACCTTTACCAGGTCATCAGTCTGTATAATAAAATACATTGTAGCTTGTATTTATGTACTTTGTCTTTGTAGTTGCAAGAATCATCATTGCTGCCCCTTGATCCAGTAGCGGAGGATATAATGGAACACTCGTCGTTTGCAAACCAGACACAATTTCCGCTATCTATCACAAGCATGGTATGTTAATAACTGCGAATTACCTAATGTAGTCCTTGAGTCAATTGAATATGCTCGGCCGCATGCCACGGGTGAGGCGTGGCTCGCCGAGGCACGTTTACACTGAGCGCGCACGCTAGGGCAAGGCCTGCTCGGCCGAGCCATGCGGATGCTTGGCCGCATGCCTCAGGTAAGGCGTGGCTCGCTGAGGCACGTCTACACTGAGCGCGCACGCTAGGGCAGTATCCGCATACCTCAGGTAAGGCGTGGCTCGCCGAGGCACGTCTACACTGAGCGCGCACGCTAGGGTAGTATCCGCATACCTCAGGTAAGGCGTGGCTCGCCGAGGCACGTCTACACTGAGCGCGCACGCTAGGGCCTGGCGCGCTCTGCCGAGGCATGCGGATGCTTGGCCGCATGCCTCAGGTAAGGCGTGGCTCACCGAGGCACGTCTACACTGAGCGCGCACGCTAGGGCGAAGCCTGCTCGGCCGAGGCACGTCTGCACTGAACGCGCACGCTAGGGCGAGGCTTGCTCGGCCGAGGCACGTCTATACTGAGCGCGCACGCTAGGGCCAGGCGTGCTCAGCCGAGGCATGCGGATGCTCGGGCGAGGCAAGGCGAGACTCGCCGAGGCACGTCTACACTGAACGCGCACGCTAGGGCTAGTCGTGCTCGGCCGAGGCCGAGGCATGCGTCCGGTGTAGACACGGCTATTTAGCCGCGGCTATTTAGCCGCGTACTGACTGAGCGAGGATCCTCGCGAGGCAGCCTCGGACGTTTGCCGCGCGCCATTTGCCGCGCGAGGCATGCTCGGTCGTAGGATTTGCATTTAGAATACTTCGCGCGGCATTCTAAATGCTTCGCGCGGCAAATTGCCGAGCCGCGGTGAGGCTGAGCATGCGCTCAGTTAACCGTGAAGTCCCACGGAGACCGCACGTGCCATGAGGCCATTCATTCGAAAAGCGGTTGCCACCACCGCCTTTTTAATAATTCTATGTCTTGTAAAGAAAAGAAAACTGAAACGTAAACGTTTTTGGATGAAACTATTGTACCAAAACAGATAACAAGCTGGGAACAGACTGGATGAGGAGTTGTGCTTCAATGACGCTGAAAGAAATTTTACTAGAATGAGTAAAGTTGAATTTAAAAACCTGTTGTCGCTCATAAACGCCAAAATTTTGCATCCCATAATCGTCTATATCCACCATATAGCTGTATTAATTTGAGGCTCTGTTCATTATCCATGACGCTAACGCGCGGCGAACGAGCGAGGCAAAACACAACCGTCTTGAGTGAGCGCGGCATTCGGACTGAGGCGCCTTTGAGCATGGACAAAAACCGACAACACGCGGCTCGGGCCGAGGCGCGCTCGCCCGAGGCCGCGCACGCGCTCGCCTCGGGCGAGGCACGTCCTGACTGACCGAGGATTTTCCTCGCGAGGCCGCCTCGCGAGGATCCTCGCTCAGTCAGTACGCGGCTATTCACTTACGATTTATGATCTGCCGAGCAATGGTGGTTGTGTTTATTAACAGACTTCAACACGACCAATGAGGTTCTCAGTTCATTTACGTGTTTTTTTTTCTATGTTCAATGTATGTACATAAATAAAGAAAAAATACCACACGTCATAATTATTTACCACGACGTCCGATGTTTTTTTTTACGATAGCAGGTGTGGTGTGCACTCGAGTAACGTAACAAAATATCCATTGTTTTAGCTCCGCAGCAAATCTACAACCGTTACTTACATGGGTGACCCTGACCTGATGCCTATAGCGACGTATGAGAGCACAATCTTGGTGAGGATGTTGTACCAAATAGCAACGAGACTGAATGAACTGGTGAGTTGCTTTTATTGAATGTACTTTTAGGCACTATTTTCCTTCACGGCTGACTTTTCGTTTCACGTCTTTAATGGCTGTTTTGGAGGACCGACTTAAACTTTGGTAGGTATTTGCAAGTCAAATAAATCTAGTGTAACGTCTTATGTCTACAGTATCACGAGGAATTTTCCAATGCGTGGAGTAGACGGGACTTCTGGGGTTACGTCGCCCGTGAGGTGTTACAACCGCCGAGCACCGTGCATGCGTATGCGCGCGACGCCACCCACCACCAGAGCGTGGTCCGCCAGGAGCTGCCGGCGCGCCTGTCGCTGCGCAGGCTCGGCTCCCAGGCCTTCGTCATCTGGCTCGCCATAGGATACGTGCTCATGAGAATATTCTACTCTGCCAGCGGACTGTTTTATATTTTTATACTGTTTTCAATGTGGGCGTGCCTCGTTTTAACGAAGGCAAGTTGTAAAATATTGGGAATCATGAGAGCGTAATTAAGTGATGAAATAAAATACATTTTAAATTATTTTGATTTATCTTATTTATAACTTACAACTAAGCGCGTCAAACTACTTGAAACCTTTAAGTTTTATTGCTTTGTATTTTATGTCTTATATGTAGACAACACCTGCCTTGCCTTTTTGACGTCTTATAAATCAATGAATGCCGGCTGCACGCACGAAAAAGTGTGACGCATTGTCCCGTTCCTTTGACTGACATAGTATAACGCACAGCCCAAACCGCTGGTTCTAGAGATTCCAAATTTGGCACGTAGTAGGTTCCTTATAAGGTCTAGGGGTGCACTAAGAAAGGATTTTTCAAAATTCACCCTCTAAGGGGGAGAATGGAGGTCCAATGTTTGTATGGGAAAACAAGATTAGATCGACTATTTTATACTCCAGGCAAAATACGGTTTCGAAAAACATTAATTTATAATAGCGTTTTTTTTGTTTATTTCATTCTAAAACGTTATTGTAAGATGCTTTATTCAAGAATCCAACAAACTTTCCACCCGGAAGTAATTTTATAGATTTAAATTAAACATTAACTGTCTTTTTTATTTTATTTATATTGAATATTTTAAAGCAAATGTAAATGAACCTAAATAAAGATAAAAAAAATATATTAATATT
Source organism: Epinotia nisella (assembly GCA_932294315.1). Lineage (NCBI taxonomy): Eukaryota > Metazoa > Arthropoda > Insecta > Lepidoptera > Tortricidae > Epinotia > Epinotia nisella. Next base: position 10,735,221 of record OW028679.1, on the reverse strand, counting down.
CATCCGGACTTTTTAGGAACTAATTAAATAATATTTTTTTTGATGTCTGATTTTTTGTTGGATGTTGCCTCTAGGTAACTATTTAATTGATAATATATTCGTAACAGTAAAAAAATTAGCTATTATAAATTATTTCCAAATTTGTATTTTTTTCCATACAAGTTGTCAGTTCATTGCCTGGACTATTATTCGAAACTTCTCAGGAGTATTTCTAACGATGAATGAGTAAATACGTGTTATGCAATTATTCATCAATGTTTTCTTATGACGTATCACGTAAAATTATTGTCCGTAAACCGACTTTACAGACAACCATTTTTAGGGTTCCGGACCAAAAAGGTAAAAACGGAACCCTTATGGTGCGACTCCGTCCGTCTGTCTGTCTGTCACAAAGTCAAATATCTCAGGAACTACTAATGCTATCGATTTGAAATTTGGAATAGTTGTAAACAAAGCTAATCCTCGTGTATGGAAAATTAAAAAAAAAAAAATACTTTTAATTTGAATATAAAAGGGCGGATAAGAGGGGGGGCAAAAATTCAAAGTCCAGTGAGTAGGCCAAGTGGATCATATGAAAGGGCTTGAATTGTACATTCTAAAACAGGTTTTCTTTTTGTTTCTACAATGGTAAAAATTTGATTTATAAAGAAAAATGTTGAAAAAAATACCATTCCCCCCCCCTTATCTCCGAAGCTAACCAAGCGAAAAATTTGAAAATAATATATATGATTAATATTAACATGAATATTACCGGAAAAGTATAACAAGACCTCTATCTAGCGTATTTTTTTTAAATCTTCAAAAATCATATGTTAATTTTGTTTGTAATTTAATACTTCTGTGTTTAATTTTTTTCCTTCAAATTTGTATGAAAGTGTTCTGAAAGTACCTTCTAGCAAATAAAAAAAGAATTATCGAAATTAATTCACTTTATAAAGAATTATCGCTGAAAAACCAACATACAGTAAGGGAAATGTATTAACGTACCACCGTAGAACCCTATCGCAATAAGGTGACATACCACTCGAGTTTGAGTGACGGCGGCCTGTCAATTGCAACAGGGTTCTACGGTGGTACGTGAATACATTTCCCTTACTGTACATACCGAGTTCCTTGGTCGCGCAAGTTAGTAACAAAATGCACCGACAAATGGCGGTGTAGGTACTCATGACTTAACTACACTATGCGTTGTTAAGATTTTTCCAAAATTAATGGGTGGGCAAGACGGGTGTGTTGTATGATATTTTGTACGGAACCCTCGGTGCGCGAGTCAGACTCGCACTTGACCGGTTTTTTTTTTATATACTTCTTGCATTTCACGAAATTAGACTAACGTCCAAAATGACGGTGACACTCGCCTTCGTGTAATGCTAGAAGTATAACTAATTAACAGCGAACGAAACAACCGAAGAAGGCGAACTCCCTATAAATTTCTTCCCAAACACGTGCCCAAAATCCGGTATGCGTATGTGTGCGCATGTTCAAACTAAACGGCTGCTAGGCATCCTTTCGACACCCCGCCCCCACGTCGCATAATGGCAATGTGCATCCTTTTTGTGGGGCCACTTTTCGGCGGTAGTTAGACTTCTATGGTTTTTTCGTTCGCTGCTAATTAATGGTCGGTTCCGTCAAGATCTATTTTGAAATTACATGTCGATTTTATAAAGTAAGACGTGTTAAAATGAATGAATAAAAGCCCCCCCAATACAAGCACGTGCACAAGTCAGCAATATTTCTTCAAGGTAAGCTTAGGCACGATGTTCATGGAGGCGAGCTCCTGGAACAGCAGCTTGCAGGCGTAGGGCATCTCCACGGTGGAGACGGCGGCGGAGGAGCGGCAGGCGTGGCACCAGGCGCGCGTGGCCAGCCGCCCGCAGCCGCCGCACACCTCCGCGCTGAACGCGTCCGACGCCAGCATCAGGCGCTCCATTAGCAGCATGCTGGAATGTCAAGACGTGGGCTATAATAAGTTTCTGTCTAAAATTTCGTTTTGGCAGAAGCTTTCATTGCCGACTGTACTTTTCTGTATACCGTCTTCGACTGCTCGTTGAGACGATTCTAACGAACCCAAACAGTACTGAATTCCCATGGCCTCGAGGATATTTCCACAGAACAATAAAAACAGTTTGTTTTTTTCTATTCCGTGGATATTCCCGTCGGTCGATGAAATGATAATACTTGAAATATTGTCTTTGAAATAAAATTTGATGAAATAAATTAACTAGTATCGATTCTTCGACGCAAGGACTTGTCAATGAAATGAAAATACTTGAAACGTTCGATGAAATGTATATCGGCAATTCCAGGGTAAACTGTTTGGGCTCGTTAGAATGGTCTCAATGAGTAGATAATTATTTTACTTAAGTACTACTTTTATGGATTACGCGTGCATCTTGTCCTGCACCATTAATTATGTTACCTGGCTCCGTATCCGATGAGGCAGTCGCGCTCCATCTCGCCGAGGCGCAGGCCGCCGTCGCGCGAGCGGCCCTCGGTGGGCTGCCGCGTGAGCACGGCGCGAGGCCCGCGCGCGCGCGCGTGCATCTTGTCCTGCACCATTAATTATGTTACCTGGCTCCGTATCCGATGAGGCAGTCGCGCTCCATCTCGCCGAGGCGCAGGCCGCCGTCGCGCGAGCGGCCCTCGGTGGGCTGCCGCGTGAGCACGGCGCGAGGCCCGCGCGCGCGCGCGTGCATCTTGTCCTGCACCATGTGCTTCAGCTTCTGGTAGTACACCTGCACAGCGAGCGAGCTCCATTATACGTACCGAGTTAGGTTCATAGTCTTAACGGGCAAGGAGGAGATCCTCAGAACTCCACCATTTATGGACCGATTAGTACAATTTTTTATGTATTTGAAAGTATATGCTTCCGGTTGGTCCCATTGTTATCAAAACTTCAGTTGGATGATGGGAACCATGAGGTACTCCTCAAATATATAAGGCACAGATGTAGTGCATAATTGTTTTCCATCGTATTTTCTCGGAAACGGTTCGTATTTGTCATGCTACTTCAATCAACCTCTTTACACCCGGTAATCAATGTAATCATTTTCATCACAATTGTCTAGCATCAAATCTCCATCGATATTATTTATTTTTCTATCAGCTTTGAGCTGCAGATGTTTTGGTCTGACAGGCCAACAGTTACAATTTGGTTTGCTCAAGTGGAGGCATAATTTAATTCCACTATTGCATGTAAGTTGATTGGTCAGATGATAATAATATAATATAATGTAATTAATAATTTTGTTTAGGTTGGCGATTTAATTCCAAGAAGGTTGTAAGATTTCTTCCCTTCTTGAAATCAATATGCTACACCCTTGCCTAGCTAGTAAGAAAATTGCAATGCCCTAACGGGGTATCATGTACCTACTAACCACAAGATTACTAACATACCAATGTAATGAACATGATCGCAATAAATATATGAATATGAATATGAATAATTTCACTTGGCAGGTATCAAGACTAATATAACTAACTTTAGCCATGTCGTCAGTATTATTAATCACAGGCTCATCGGGGAGATCGAGGATACTATTATGCACCAGCCTGAGGAAAACAATGATTCCGTTGAAATAGCAACTAATAGGCACTTGTCCCACCACCGGCGATGAGCGATGAGCTATCGGCGATTTTCTCGCCCAAGAAACGAACAAAAGATAATCGCTCCCGTGTAAATAAAAGAGAGCGATATAGTTCATCGCGGTGTGAACAGCCAGCGATGAACTATAAATATATATCTCTCTTTTATTTACACGGAAGCGATTATCTTTTGTTCGTTTCTTGGGCGAGAAAATCGCCGATAGCTCATCGCTTACTCGCCAGCGGTGGGACAAGTGCCATAAAGTGCTAAATGTCAGGTGTGCCAAATCAACGGAACTTCAAATATTATCCGACCACTGTATGCAATGATATGGTTTTCGTCTGAAATAATCAACGTATTTACTCTCGGAAAGCAGTTCATGTGGAAATGTTCATGTGGCTTGGCGGAGTACTAAATTGAAGTCGGTTGAAACTTTGTTTTTAAAGTAAATTATATTGTAGACTTATAATTTGACGACCGCTTTAGTCTAGTTGGTAGTGACCTGCCTACGAAGCTTTAGGTCCTGGGTTCGAATCCCGGTAAGGGCGTTTATTTGTGTGTCGAGCACGAATATTTGTTTCCGAGTCATGGATATTTTCTATGTATCTGTATTCTAAGTATTTATTTTTCTATATAAGTATGTTTATCGTTGTCTAGTACCCATATATAGCTTTGCTTAGTTTGGGTCGATTTGTGTAAGATTGTCCACAAATATTATTATTATTACTAACGAAAAAGAAGCCGTTTGAAATGCAGTTCCGGCACCAAAATGGAGAACCATGATATCGGCATTCGCAGGTCCACTAGTACCTACGCATCTGCGAGGCCCGTGCCGCTCGGTTGTTATAGATACGCGTACCCGCTCCGCCTCAGCGCAGATTACACCCTAAAATCGACTACATTGCAGGTTGTAGTTGCATTCCACGGATAATAGTGCCAACAAAAGAGGAGGCCATTGACACAACAATAAGCACCTTCCATTTGGTGGAAGCAAAAGAAATCATAGGCTGAAACATATGGCCATGTTTCATAACAGGGAATAAAATATTGGTTTATTATTGACTTACCGGTCCCGAGTAAATGTATGCCTCAAGCAGTTCCCCAGTCAATCCCGAGTAGAAAATGTCCTTTCCATTGTAGTTAAACCCGTGTTTCTCTAGTTCTTGACAAACATCTCGCACTTTGGAACCCCCGAAAGCCGTACCTACAAATACATATAAAAAGTAAGCACTCTTACGTATAACATCTCAACAATATCAAAACTATAATGAGTAATTATACTAACCGTAATGAAATTTGCCTTCCATCAATCCAGCTTTTCCAGCAAGCAACTCGATCGTTTTCCCGACTGTCATTCTCGAAGGGAACCCATGAGGGTTCATAATCATGTCCGGACAAATTCCACGATCATTGAATGGCATGTCTTCTTGTTGCACAATGAGACCAGTGACGCCTTTCTGTCCGTGCCTAGAACTGAACTTATCACCGATCTCGGGTACCCTGGTTTGTCGCAGCAATATTTTAATCAGAAAAGCCTCCTCCGAGTTTGAAGACACCATCACTTTCTCTATATAGGACTCGACGGGCCCCTTGTAGGTTATGGGAACGTCTTTATACTCGACTTGCTGTGGCTGGCCCTGGTTTACTGGATTTATGGTCGCTGGGGGCATTTGTTTGTTGATTAGAACTTGTCTGTTCTCGACCATCTCTCCCGGCGCAGCGATCCCATCGGAGTCTAAAATTTCGTGCGCTCTGATAATTTTTCCTGTAGTGGCGTCTCTCGAAGGTCCCAATATCCTGTCCGAAGTCTGGTTGCTATATCGCTTCATTGTTGTTTTGGCGCTTTTATAGACGAGGCAACGGCCGTATCCTCTGTCAATTGAGGCTCTGTTCAGGATCAAGGCGTCTTCGATATCGTAGCCGCTGTAACTCATCACGGCCACGGTGGCATTCTGGCCCGCGGGCAGTTTGTCGAAGTGTGTCAATTCTATAGTTCTCGTTTTTACCATTGGGCATTGTGCATATACTAAATTGTACATTAGTGTATCAATTCTATTTTTCTGATTATATCCAATTGTACCTGAAAACAATTCAAATGACAAGAGATGGTATTAAAAACTCATAGCTTCGTTTAGAGCCACTGATAACATTTCAGACCGTTTTCCCCATCTTACGATGTTATGATTCTAGAGTGAAACGCAAACCGAACTTACCCATAGCCTGTTTCCCCATAGCACACTGATATGTGTTCCTCGGACTCTGGTTGTGATGCGGATACGGCACGAGCCCGGCGCAGACGCCCAGAATCGTGAACGGTTCTATCTCCAGATGCGTTGTCACGTATGGATCGATCTCGGCCTCTCGTGTGGCTATGTGACTGTCATTCTCTTCATTCACATCTAAATACTCAATCAAGCCGTCATTGAGGAAATCCTGAAACTTTCTTATGCCACGGTTCAACTCATTGATGTGATGCTGTTGGACCAATGGGAGGCCTTTCTCGACGATGATGTAGGGCCGGCACAGCCTGCCGCCGTCGCTGCAAATGTAGACCGTCCTCTGGTTGTGGTTGGGGTAGATAGACACGAACGCCGATATGAGGCCGCGTCGCCTAAACATTCTGAACACTTTAATCAGCTTCTTATATTGTCTTGAAACTCCTAGAATATTACCTGAAAAAGAAATACAAGGTAGGTAAGGGGCTTTTAGATATACCTAGTCATAGTCATTAAATGTTCAACGTCAAGTCAGTCCTCCTGTACGGATGCGAGACATGGTTCGCGAGGAATGACATCACCAGTCTTTTGCAGATGTTTGTGAACAAATTCTTGCGGCGCATTCTTGGTGTATTCTGGCCACTGACTGACCAGAATCCCATAAGCCAACAAATCCTGTAGCGGAAATAGCGATGGATTGGACACGCGCTACGAGGGTCGGATAACTACTTGTCCAAGCATGGTCTCCGCTACTGGCAGAAGACGGCCGGGACGTCCTCGGAATACATGGAGGCGATCAGTTGAGAAAGAGGCTGGCTTAACTGGTCTCGGCTGGAAAGAACTAGAAGAAGTCGCGCAAGATCGTATACAATGGAGAAGTCTTCTGCGAGCCCTAATCAGGGTTAACAGGAATACATCATCATCATCATTAAATGTTTACCCTAAGCTCTAAACCACGAAATATTGCTCAAAACTGAAAGGCAAAGAATACTTTCAATATTATTTCATACACATTATAGTGGTATCATGAATACCAGTTAACCATTAACAGTATGTCAAACACCTTTTCCCATTATTATACACACACTTTCCTAAAAATGTTTTTCTTTGACTAATATTGTCTATCTAGTATTAATGGACCAAGGAGCAAGGGCTAGGACCAAGAAAAGATCATGACTTACCATTCAGAAACACCATATAAACGGCCGGGTGATTGATTTCCTCGCCGCCCAATAGCCTGACGTCTTCCACGCCTGCGTTACAAGCGAGTCTCGCGATGGGATGTTCCGAGCACTCAGTAGTGATGTGCGTCATCAGAGCCAAGTTCTTCACAAGACCACAAGCCTCCCCTTCAGGCGTGTCCGAAGGGCACAGCATGCCCCACTGAGAGGGCTGTAAGGAACGCGGCCCGGAGACTTTTCTGGTTTTCTCGAATTGCGAGTTGACTCTTGTCATCATGCCCAGTGCTGATATGTAGCTGAGCCGGCTCAGTACTTGGGTTACGCCGTGGCGTTCCATTTTGAATCTTTTGATTGTCCAATTACCCTAAAAAAAAAGAGAACTTTATTGTTCAGAATTGCACATTTTGAGTTTTTTCAACTCAGAATCTCTAATTGACTGAATAAAGAAAAATAAACAAACGAAACCAGTGACTCAGCCAATCAAGATAAATAAATAAAACAAACGGTAGCATCAGGTGCCAAAGCGCTATACTATCTATCGCTAAAAAATAAGTCAGTTGGAATACTTACACTAGAAATCGCCGTAAACAACCCATTAGCGATCAAGTCTGGCCGCATATGCTTTACAACATCAAAAGGGGCTGCCTTCACTTTAGGTATTATTTTGTCAGCAATAGACTTCAATTCCCAATTAAATCTTTTAAATAGATCCTCAAACATGAGAGCTAATAATGAGCCAGCCAACTCCAGCCTCTTATTCCCGTAATAATCGGGATCATCAATGGCTGCCTTGTTAGTTTCTGCCTCAATGACTCGCTTGACCATAATAGCCAAATAAATAGCTTTTACATAGAAGTTGAAGTTTTCTACTGCTACATGAGCCAAAATGGTTGTGGCTAACAAGTCGCGTGCCTCGTCGACTGGTGTTCGAGATTTGGAATTCGCTGTTTGAAATCTAAAACGAAAAAAAAACATGTTTTCATTCCTTTATTTATGCTTTTTATGAAAATGCTTGATGGATATCAGCCTGCGGGGCTAGCGCAACTGACGCCGCACCGCGACGCGAGTCGAGAAAGCTCAACCCCCTTTTTCTAATTTGTACGGTGCGAGTGAGATAGGGGACGCTTAGTCGCGCGAGAAGCGACTGAGCAGCAAGTTGTGCTAGACGTGCTGCCTGGGGGAGAGGGTGCGGTAAGGTAGGCTATCTATTCAAGTATTAAAACCTGGTTTATTTCTGGGGTAATCTCGCTTAGATATACATTATATGTTTTCATGCCTGGGAAAATATGGAACAATAATTTGACTCAAGATATTTTTGTGTAAGAAAGTTTTCTTTACCTTTTTACTCTTAATTTGCTGCCAATATAAGCAAGGGCCTGATTTTGTGTAAATATCTTCAGATTGTGGCAATCCATGATGCAAGGAGCCATTTTCTTGACAGTGGTGTCTTCAGTGCCAACCAGTTGCATTATTTCTTGATCACTGCAAATACCCATAGCTTTGAAAGCAACTGCAATAGGGATGTCCTGAAATTAAGTGTACTTTAATCAATTTAATACTATATAAATAACTTACCATTGGACTAAACAACATATCATACTCGTATTATCCTCCTGTCCTTGAAAGTAAGCATACTAATAATTTATTACGTAAGATGATAGGGAAGGGTACGGCTGAACATGTCATATATTATCAAGGAAGGGGTTCCAGGGCAGAAAGTGCTTAAGTTGTTTTACATAATAAATAAACAAACAACCTCATAAACAAGATACAAAAGTTTTAGCATGTAGGTACAGTCAGCATCATAAACATGCATTTATACATTCTATGACCTTATTACTTAGACATAAAGCGGGTATTACACTGTCCTGAATTCAGACTTCTTAACTAGGTTGCGAGGGAGGGGATAGGAAGGAAGCTCCTGATCACACTACACAGAATTCAGTCACTGAATCAGTTCGGAGTTCTGCACGGCTATCACAAGACTGTGCGCGAGCTCTCTCGATTTTTCTCGCACTACCTCTCTTTCTAAGTTTTCTAATAAGAGAGAGACGGATAGTGCGAGAAAAATCGAGAGAGCTCGCGCGCCGTCTTGTGATAGCCGTGCTGAGCGAGGGCTTGAGACATGGCGTAGCGATGCCGCCGATATTATTAAAACAACAGAAAATTGGTCTTGCGTAGCACTGGCGGTAGCAATCATGTCAATAAAAAATAAAAAAACATGGATAAAGGAATATTTACTATTAATGAATAGATTAACGGACTTACATTTTTAGGGTTCCGTAGCCAAAATGGCAAAAACGGAACCCTTATAGTTTCGTCATGTCCGTCTGTCCGTATGTCACAGGCATTTTACCCGAAAACTATAAGGTGTAAATATAAGGTTTCTTAGCATTTTTTTTTATTAAGTGAATAGGGTCGGAGATAATCGCCCCGAAAGTCACTAAAATTCTGTCCCGCCCCCTCTCTAATTTTTGAACGGTGTATTTTAAAAATATGGAAAAATTCATGGACATAGGGCTTATTAATTTCATTCACCGAAAATTGTTTTAAACAAGATCGGTTCAGAGGTTTTCGAGATATTGCTGAAAAACTGCCTTCCTCAAAGAAAAGGACGTAAGTGCCGTAAAATTTCTGTGACAATACGACCTTTTTAATAGGCACGGAACCCTTCGTTTTGCGTGGTCCGACACGCACTTGGCCGGTTTTTTTATTCATTATATTTTTTGTCACTCTTGTCCCACAAATAGGACATGTCCTGATAAAGTTCAATAATGTTTATTAGCATTTGTTTTCAATTAGCCATTTTTGACAGGTATATCCTAACTTCCTAATTAGGATAATTTTTAGCTTGCTAAATGTGATTACACCTTCCTGAATCAGTCAGAATTTTTAACTCATTCAGGATGCTTAATTCAGGACAATGTAATACCCACTTAAGGTTGAAAAGTGTTTATGATGTTGACTGTAGCCAAATTATAGATTTAAAGTTTTCATATCCTTATCTACCAAGAACAGTAAGAGCAGATTAAAAACAATTGAACCAAGTAATGAAGATTAAAAGATACATTAACTTACATCTGAGAGTGCATTATGTCTCAAAACATATTTTGTACTTTTCAAAATAACAATGGTTCTGGTTTTCTTCTCATGAGTAGAACTTGTAACTTGACATTGTATGGCACCTTTGAACTCATCCACAATCATTCTGTTTCTAGACAACTGTTCTTGAATCAATATTACTTTTTCTTGTCCTTAAGAACAAAAATAATGGGAACATGGGTAATCATTAATCAATAGTTGTAGATCTACTAATTCTCAACAAAGAAAAAAAATGTAAAGAAATCTTATGAAATACCTCTAATAATGAAGTAACCACCAGGATCATGGGGACATTCATTCAGTTGAGCCAGTTCTATATCAGATTTATTGGTTAATACACAATTTGATGACCTCAACATGAGAGGCATTCTGAAAAAGATATCATTTACTTCTTAATATGACTGATATTGCAGTAAGTTACATGATAAAAGTACCAGAATATGCTTTAATAGTTATAGACAGAAAACTATTTTGTACAACAATTACTATTATCTGTATATAAGAACATCTCACAATACTAAGTTTTTTTTTTATTATTTTATGCCCAGGCCATAGTGACTCCACCAGGACTACTAAATGATTTTAAGGTAAGTAGGTACTAACCTGCCAATTAGTTGCTTATTTTTGATCACCCTTTGATTGCCTCTTATGTACTCTATGTCTACAGTGATTGGTGCTGAATATGTCATATCTCTAAGCCGACACTCATGAGGGGTCGTGGGCTTGGTCACATTGAACCCTTCCTCTAGGTCTGGTGTACCAACATAGGCATTGAGATATTTAACATAAAATAATGGATCAGAGTCACAAAACACTTTTTCATTTGCCTGAACTATTTTCTTGATCTCCACATTAATAAAGTAATTAAAAGAATCAATGTGTTGCTTCACGAGTCCTTTAACTTGTAGGAAAGATGGGACCAGCTTCCATTTGTCCTGAAATATTAAACACAAACAAGTGACCAAGGGTACTTTCGTTGAGCAATGTCACGTAGCTAAACGGGAGCGGAGACTTATTTTATTCAACTAATTTTAATAACGGAAATTTACTTAAAAACTCAAGAAAATAATAAACAGACTAACCTCTAAAGTTTTAACAGGCTCCCGCAGTCCTTTGTCCCACTCACTGCCTTTTTCGCCCATTGCTACATAAAATCTGTATATTATTGCTTTATTGCGACAGTATCATCATATCATCTATTTATCATTACAATGACGAAAAATAATTTTCTTGTTATATTTATGCATTTTCTAACTTCACGCGCCGCATCCGCATGTGAGTATGACAATCATGCTATGGCAACTTAGAACTTAATGCATATCCAGATTTTTATTGAAAACAGTGCCATCTAAACGCTAGTTTTAGGACTAACTAGCGAACTAAAAAGGCAGTGTTGTTACATATAAATATTTTTGATGATGTAGGGAAATTGATACGCGTTCTGTAAGTGAATATGAGGAGAATAGTATCTTCTATAATGGCAACACAACATTGTGTCTGCGTGACATACGTCTATTCCCTTGTACGTGACATAATTATATTAGAGTGACAAGTCAGCTGCAATTATCGTTTAATTTTTTTCTGTAAATGGTTTAATTCGTTATTTCGTAGTTAATTTATACCCTCACTGACTCTGGCAAAGACCCTCGAGGCTGCCATTTCTCTTTTACAATATAATTATATTAAAGTTCTGATCGTGAATGAATATAATACGAGCAATAAATATACGAATACCCATATTTGTATATAATACACGTTCACAAAAACGAAAAAGGGTCTAAATATCAGTTTCGTGACGGATTAATTATTACGCTGGACGGTTTTATACCAATATACCTACGGCTATCATATGATGGTCCGTGAGCTATGTCGCGGCGACATAGACTATCTATCCGTCTCTTTCTAAGCGTTATAATTAGAAAGAGACGGATAGTCCATCTCGCCGCCACACAGCTCGCGGGCCTTCCTGTGATAGCCGCGCAGTCCGCTCCGCAATCTGTACCACTGCTTGGCATTCCTTATAGTACCTACCCCTGCGAGTACTACACTAAACCCTCGTGCAGCGAGTGAGGGGCGAGGGCGGGGCGCGCGGGCGCAGGAGCTCGCCGCGCACGGCAAGGTGATAGCTGAGGTGCGTGGGGACCGGCACGGCGCGCAGCGCGGCCCGTTCATGTTATTCGGAAATCGGAACCTCACTGGTCATGCCTAACGAAACTAAGTAGACCTCTTCTGAATAACAGTTCAGTAGATTTATAAGCAGTAAAAGAGATATACAAACGTCTGATGCGACGCACTCACACAGACACGCGTCACAACAACTAAGTGCAAGTCGGGGTAGTCGGCGGTACACATCTGGCGCGCATGTGTGCGCGGATCTGGGCTGTTATTCGGAACGCGCTAATGCGCCTCACCTCACCCGACATGCCTAACGAAACAACAACAACACCTATTACGCTTAGTCGCAGCGTCAAGATAATGTTTCTGGGTGAACGGTGAGGTGAGCTTAAAACAAGTTACAGAATAGCGGGGCTGGTTTGAAATGGAGCGCGCGCAGCTGCGCAGGTGTAAAATGGTCTTAAAAGAATGTAGTTGAGATACAGCGTTAGCTAATATATTTGTTGTATTATAATTTATAGGCCACACAGTTTGGACCAGGACACGTTAACGTTCATCATGACTCAGAACTATTGTTGTGTGCCCGGATGTGTTATTACTTCAGAAGATGGTAATTAAATAATATACATAACTATAACTTGGCCGTTGTTTGTAGGTACTTTTATGTATATACCGTACAACTTCGCCTACTTGGCCCGTTATTTTCGGAAAAACACGAATCTGATATTTTTTTTCTAATATGACGATATTTTTTGCTTAACGAATCCTTCGTAGTCATGAGGAGAAACATTTTTGAAATCGACTTCTATTCCAGAATTTTATCCATTTTTGCGGGTAAAGTTATCTGTATTTTTAGCCAACATTGCCCATGTCGAATTATTGACGCAACTAGGTAACTATAGCTCTTATGATGTTGAGACAAGACGCAGTCCAAAATGTTGGCCAAGTTTTTTAAGTTTTGCAAGGAAAAGTAGTCCTTGTTTGGGTTAGACCGGTTTCTTCACAATGTATTTCTTCACGTAAAAGCTACCTAACTACTGTTAAAATCATCATCCTCCTAGCGTTTGTCCCGTTTGTGCCCTAAAGAAGACCCGGGTCCGCTTTTGGCACAAAATCTCAAGATTTTGCGTAGGCAAACTAAGTAGACTGTACCTAATTGGGATTAGACCGGTTTCCTCGCGACATTTTTCTTTAGGTACCGAAAAGCCATTGTTAAATGTCGTATGATATTTCGTACATATGTTATATATATGGAGGCACGCGGGCAAGTTTTTTAGGGTTCCGTAGTCAACAAGGAACCCTTATAGTTTTGCCATGTCCGTCCGTCCGTCTGTCTGTCCGTCTTCGGCTTACCTCAGTAAACCTTACAACTAGAAAACTGCAATTCGACATGGGTATATAAACCAATCACGCCGACAAAACAGTGGAATAAAATCATGAAAAAAAAAATTTTTAGGGTAAGTACATCCCCTACATGTAAATTGGTGATGTATTTTTTTTCTCGTTAAACCTATAGTGTCGGGTATCGTTGGATAGCTTGTTCAAAAATATTATGGGTTTATTAAAATTATTTTTCAACTTAGTTATGCGTTTGCGAGATAATGGGATTTGAAGCCCTAATATTTGTTCGCCCTGGGGACGTCAAAAAATTCGTGGCAGTAGTAGATATAATGAATTTAAAAGGAAAACTATCTCAGTTAAGTAGACATAACTAGTTAACTGGTAAGAAATGTACTTAATTTCCCATTTTCATTGGAATTTGAACCTTTTACCGTGGACGCTAGAGTTGATTTTTCACGGCACGGTGCTTCTTGCCCGCGGCGAGCGCACAAAAGACCTGCCCTGCGACATGCCCCCCCCACCCATGGCAATGCTAAAACTTAAGCGGACTTACGGCACGGTGTTTCTTTGCGCGCGCGGGTAGTTGCGATGTGCGGCTTGATGCTGTTCGGAGATTTTTTGTAATTATTTTAACCTGTTGCTGCTAAAAGTTTGCGATCTGCGGTTCGATTAGTTTATGTAGGTCATAACTAATATTTATGATTATTTACGAGGGTAAGCTATAATAAAAACCCTAAAAACCCCTTTTAAGTCCACATTCTGTGACAGACGGGCAACTAGGGACGTGCGTGTCGGGCCCCTACCCTGCGCGTGGCCCGACACGCACTTGGCCGCTTTTTATCTTAATAACTTTAATCAAAATTATTTTGAAATAATTAAATTGATGTTATTGAGTGATAGAGGGTGTGTTGGTACAATATAATTGAAGCGTGTGTTTTTTTTTTTTTTCGTTTTTAGGTGTACCTCTACATCGGTTTCCAGACCCTGAAAGATATGCAGACAAATTCAAATCTTGGATTTCCAACGTTGGCGGAGTACTGTCAACTTTGGATCCTGTTTACATTTATAACAATAAACGTGTTTGTCGTAAACATTTTGAGGATTGTCACAAATATCCCAAAAACAGACTGTGCAAACTAGCTGTTCCTGTTATGCACATACCCGGTAAATAATATATACAATTCAGAATTATCAATAATTACGGGTTCATCATCATCGTCATATCAGCCGAAAGACGTCCACTGCTGGTAATAGGCAGCTCCCCCAGAGAGTGCCACATTGATCGGTCCTGCGCCACCCGCATCCAGCGCACTCCCGAGACCTTTTCACTTTCTCATGCTCGAAAAGTGTGTCATATTAGGCTTAATAAGCGGGGCTAAAGTAGTAGGTACATTTAGCCCCTATGGAAATATGTATACACATTTATGATTTTCAACACATTTAATTTGACAAATCAAAACACTTCACCATATTAAATCCACCAATCACAACTCTTTCAAAAATCATTTATCTTTGCTATCAACCAACCAGAATACAGCTACATATTAAAATCGACCAATCAAACATCAGGTGTTTTTGTCCCTAATTCCAAATCATTTAAATCCACCAATCACAACTCTTTCAAAAAACATTTCTCTTTGTTATCAACCAACCAGAATACAGCCACATATTAAAATCGACCAATCAAACATAAGGTGTGTTTTAGTCCCTAATTCCAAATCATTAAAAAAGAAAACGTCTCTGACAGTTAATAGCGCGTCCAAACGCTAAATTGAACAATCTCTTCGCAGTGAAATTTGTTGTTGATTGTGGATGGATAATCTTTGTTTTACTATTTTCTCGCAGTCGAAGTGAAAAGTAGAGTGTATAACTCGGGTCTAAAAGCCATATTACCCCTCGAAATATCCATCCATCTCGTGGTAGTATGGCTTATTTTAGCCCCTTGTCATACAATCTACTACTATTAAATAAATACAGGTCACACTATTTTCATAAAAATGTTTGGGAACGTACGGAATCACTTCTGCATATTATTTCCGGTTGTAGTCATCTTGCTAACGGCGACAGGCCTAACCTTGTAGACAGGATTATTCACCATCAACTTGCTCTCCTATGTCATGTTGTGCAACGCAAAGTGCTGTACTTTAAGTACGTACCTGCGCCAGCACGGCTATCACAAGACGGCGCGCGAGCTCTCTCGATTTTTCTCGCACTATCCGTCTCTTTCTTATTAGAATACCTTAGAAAGAGAGGTATAGTGCGAGAAAAATCGAGAGAGCTCGCGCGCCGTCTTGTGATAGCCGTGCAGTTCTCGAAAAAGGTCGTGCCATGCTCAATTAGGATAGATCTGTCATCACGAACAGAGGGCCTACCGCCAACGGCATTCGAAGTTTTCCCTCTCTGTTGCACTTACGTACGAACTCGCAAGTCTGACAGAGAGGGAAAACTTCGAATGCCTTTCGCGGTAGGCCCTCTGAGGGACTACCGCGAAACGCAGTTCGTTTTCGTTCGTGTATCTCCCTCTCTGTCGCTCGAACTAGCAAGTGCGACAGAGACGGAGATACACGAACGAAGTTCGTTTTCGTTTCGCGGTAGGCCCTCTGAGGGCCTACCGCGAAAGGCATTCGAAGTTTTCCCTCTCTGTCAGATTTGCGAGTTCGTACGTAAGTGCAACGGAGAGTGAAAACTTCGAATGCCGTTGGCGGTAGGCCCCCTGATATCGTCCTGATAAATTTATCAAAGCGCCTGGTAGTGCTCGTCGATGTGGTGATGTGGTGTTGGTGTGTTGGATGGTGATTCCCCATGACGAGAACCTCCTGAAAGCCGAGAAGGACAAAGCCAGTAAGTACTGTGACCTGGCTCACGAGGTAACCGTCATGTGGGATGTCGATTCGACGGTCATTGTCCCGATAGTCGTTTCGGTTAACGGTCTAATAGCGAAGAGTCTTGACTAACACCTTAAGATACTCTAGCTAGATGGCTGGGTCAAGGGTCAGATACAGAATGAGGTACTCCTGCTGGTCGATTTCGTAACGCTTTGTGTAGATCTAAATGTCGACGGTGGAAATTTCAAATGTCGTTAGGGACATAAGCCTGCTTGTCCCTTACGACATTTGAAATTTCCACCGTCGATGTGTTTTTTTTTTAATGGTAAAATGACAGTTATATTGTCTTAACGTACCTTCGAAAAGTTACGTAAACAGCCCTCTGGATACTGCGCGAATGGTCAGCATGGCTATCACAAGACGGCGCGCGAGCTCTCTCGATTTTTCTCGCACTATACCTCTCTGTCTAAGTATTCTAATAAGAGAGAGACGGATAGTGCGCGAAAAATCGAGAGAGCTCGCGCGCCGTCTTGTGATAGCCGTGCAGGAGCTTCCTCTCTCTGTCGCCCTAACCACCTGCAGCTTTAGGCCCCACCCCGCTTCCGGCATCTCCCTAGATTTGCTTTTTTATAATGTGTACCTATTAATGTTGGTATATACAATACAATATGTGTAATTTGTACTTTAATTTTACTTTTCTTGACATTGTTAATATCATAGGTTAGTGCGACACTGGCGAGTGGCCAACAAGTGCATGCCCTACACAAGTGTTCTAATTAGAAAGAGACGAGACTATCCGTCTCTTTATAATTAACGCTGCGAGACAGCTCGCGCGCTGCCTTGTGTTAACCGTGCTTTTCTTTAAAGACTTTTAGCAAGTTGTAAATGATGATAAACATCTTAAACTATAATAGATTAAACAAATAGATCATTTTATCATAAACCTGTGTAATAGAGCCTGTTCACACCAATCCGTAAACTGTCGGTGTCGTATCCAATAACGATATCGGCGGACAAGTAAATGTATGGAAAACATGCTTAGGTACTGTTCACAACTTCACACAGCCCCGCCCAGTCAGATATCGAAGCATGCTCCAAACAAAAAGTGTCGTTTTTGGATCCGACACCGACAGTTACGGATTGGTGTGAACAAACTCTAAAGATGACGAGATTAGGACTTAGGAGTCGCCACAAGTACGAAATTGGCGTGATTTCTGCCCGATGGATAAGTGCCGGAAGCACGGCCAAACCAAGGTTACTCCGTACTAGGCTTTCGTGACCTTACTTGGCCGTCCGCCGATTTCGCTCGTTTGGCGTCTCCAATTGACAAGTTGTCCATGTTAAGGCCAATAAACGCCAGGCAATATCTAGCTAGGTCTTATGTCTGGGCAAATTAGTTTTCACCGTATTTTCTCTATATTCACGTCGCCCAGGGCTATTTGTTTAGAATAATATATATACCTATATATACTTATATTTGCAAGCACGTTCTCGGAAACGGCTCTAACGATTTCGATGAAATTTGGAATATAGATAAATAGAGAATAGAATATAGAGGTTTACGGGGACGAGAAATCGATCTAGCTAGTCTCATGTCGGGGAAAATTCGTTTTCTCCGTATTTTCACCCGAGCTGAGCTCGGTAGCGCAGGGACGATTTATAATACCTACCCATAGAGGAAAAGTCTGATTGCAAGTGTGTATATGTAGATAGTATAGATAAGTAGGTACTTGGTTGAAAAAAAAAACCCATTTATCCGATTTTAGTAGTAACTAGATATTATTATAGTTTGTGGGCCTAATTTCTCTCCTGCTGATTTATTAATAAATAGAAAAGTATAGCCTAGTGGTTAGAGAACCTGACTATGAAGCTTGAGGTCGCGGGTTCGATCCCCGGTCGGGGCAGATATTTTGTATGATGAATTTAATTATAATAATAATGTTAAGACTGAATCGAAAAAGACCATATATAGAAATATTAAGAATTATGATAGCAATTGTACTTAATAATTAATAAGCAAGACTTTGATAGGTAGGTACTGCTGAACAAAATTAATTTAATAGAGATATCAATGTAATAAATGGCTACAGTGTAAAATTTTACGTTTGTAGATTATAATATTCAAACTCAAAGTCTTTATTGTTGGTTATATGTAAGTAATACAGATGTTATAGGATTTATAGTAACACATTAGGTTAACTTAAATAAATCTGTATATTCCTCACTTTTATGTTTCATTTCACAAACAGTTATAACAAACATTGAAAATACTGATTTAAAAAATACGACCGAATTCAGAAGTTCCTCCTTTTTTTAATCGGTTGAAAAGTTTTCGATATCTGGCGAGTAGATGGCGCCTGTACGCAAGCATATAATGCCTTCTCAAATTGGCCGAGTTGCCTGTCTATCTCAGTATGTATATTGTAGTCTTTGATGACAATATTGACAATCGCATTATCTCACCTCAGCTGTCATTTTAATCAATCTTATGGTGGTAGTGCACTTGGCAGTGTTTGCCCAAATATTCCTGTTGCATGTTTTTCCTTCCTACGTCAAATGAAAGAGAGGCAACGAAGTAACGCGAACAAGGAACCCCAAGTGTAGTGCCACTATAAAGCTGCTCGGCCTATCTTTTTAAAAAGAACTATACATGCACCACACTTTGCTCTCTTCGTTGCTTCTCTCTCATTTGCCGTAGGAAGGAAAAAGATGCAATACGAATATTTGGGCAAATACCGCTAAGTGTGGTACCACCATGAAACGTGGTAAGTTTCGATTGCAATGCTTTAAAGCTGCGTCCGCTGCGCCAATGTTATTGATGTTTTTAAACATCTAATGGTGGCACCACACTTGGGGATTTATGCCCAAATATTTGTGCTGCATCTTTTTTATTCCTACGGCAAATGAAAGAGAGGCAATGATGCTATGCGAACACGCATTCCCAAGTGTGGTGCCACCATAACATGTTATCCGGCAGTTTCGGCAAACAAATAGGGTATTGTTTTGATTGGCAAAACATTTTTGATGTTTAAAAACCACGAAAACATGGCGCAGCGGACGCGGCTTTACAGAGGGCCTACCGCGAAATGTAATTCGTTTTCGTTCGTGTATCTCCGTCTCTGTCGCACTTGCTAGTTCGAGCGACAAAGAGGGAGATACACGAACGAAAACGAATATCGTTTCGCGGTAGGCCCTCTGGCCATAACCACGAACACAGATTAATACTTCACGAACTTTGAAGTTCGGGTATCTCCATCTCTATCACACTTACTAGACTCGAGTGACAGGAATGCAGATATACGAACTTCGAGTTTCGATTTTCATGGTAGCGCCGCCCTTAGGCCTCCCCAGACTGGCGCTGCCTGGCCGCGGCGGACAATAGTAAACTTGTCATTTTTACTATTGACCGCCACCGCAGGCCGCACCCATGTGATGCAGGCTTAAGTTGAAAATAATTTCGTTACCTACTCTGTGGTTGCAATAATTTATGCTTTTGGTTCGGTTCGGTGTGATTTTGGTTTTTTATCTGTGGCTAAAGTCAATTTCTGAAAGGTCAGAGAATTATGATTCCGGTTGGAATAAAAATTATTAAAATTGTTTACATAATATCAGAATCTATTTATTTCGAAGAATAAACTAAAAATGATCTTATAAATTGAAAATTAGTGTGTCGCAATGGTTTTCGAGAATTTGCCTCGTACAGTTCGCATACTCCTACTTGGAGAACCTGGAGTAGGCAAAACATCGCTTATTCTTTCTTTAGTGACTGAAGAGTTCTCGGAACATGTGCCACCTAAAGCTGAAGAAATCACAATTCCGGCTGATGTCACTCCGGAACAAGTGCCAACCAACATTGTGGATATCTGCAGTAAGTTTCATATAATCATTCTCCTAGCAACAGAAAACAACTTCAGCCAATCTAAGGCATTTTCTGCATTTTCAGTGGCTGAACAATCGTTAGAACAAATTGGAGAAGAAATTGAAAAAGCTCATGTAATATGTATAGTGTTTTCTGTGGAAAAACAAGAAACACTGAATAAGATTGCTTCATACTGGTTACCTTTTGTGAGAGAAAACTGCCCGGACGAGCACAGGAAGCCGGTCATTCTAGTTGGAAACAAGATAGACTTGATTGACTATTCTGTTATCGATGTAAGTGCCTGAATTATTCATTAACAAATGAAATGGAGCAGGTCCAATTGATTACTATTATAAATACATGTATTTGTTTTTTTAGAATATATGGGATATAGCTGAAGAATATCCAGAAGTGGACCGTTGCATAGAATGCTCGGCAAAAACACTGACAAATGTCTCGGAAATGTTTTACAATGCACAAAAAGCAGTACTACACCCTATAACACCAATTTATTGTATTGAAGAGCAAGAGGTAATATTATACAAAAAAAAAAACGTAATTGTTGTGTGGCAAGAAGTGATATCTAAATTTAGTTGTGATGGTATGAGTATTTTATATATTAGGTCAAACGCCACTTTCATTGCCAAATATCATACTAGGTATCTCTTGTTTCTAGCTCACTGAAAAATGTAAAAAGGCCCTCTCACGAATATTCAGGATCTGTGACTTAGATGGTGATGGTCTTATGGATGATTATGAGATTACATTATTCCAGAGGAAATGCTTTGACACTCCATTGCAGTTGCAGGTAAGAAAACATTCTTGCGTTGCATGTGTTTCTCATATATATCTGTATACAGCCCATGCACAGGCCATCTCCCTTGCACTTCATACATTCGTAGATTATCTAGACACGCGGCAGCTTGTCCAGTTAAGTTCAAACTCAAAAGGAACTGGTGATGCAGCAGCCGTGTGTTATATTATATTACACAAACCTACATGTTACTGTAGCCTCTAGCTGCCCAAAAACCTATTAAAAGGCTCCTCTTTGTCAATGCAAATACCATTCTAAATTGGAACAGAGTTGGATATGTTTTGTTTTGTTTGATTTTAAACTAAAACAAACTCAGTCCATTTCCTATAATATAGTTGATTCAAATTTCATTGCCACTCTTTCTTGTATTGTGTAGCTAGAGGATAAAATTAGGGGGGGCTTAACATTAATTAATAAAGGAATGTTCTAAGCAGTTATATTATATTAGGTAAACAGAAGCAATTTTAATAATTAAAATATTTGTTTCAGGTTTTAGATGAAGTAAAATCTGTAATTGCCCAGAACATTGCGGGAGGCATAGAGAGTGAATGTATTACTATGAAAGGCTTTATATTTTTACATTGCTTGTTCATACAAAGGGGGAGGAATGAGACCACTTGGACAGTGCTCCGCAAGTTTGGATATGATGAATCTTTAGAACTGATGCACAGTTATTTGTATGCAAAGTAAGTTACATCCATGAATTGTATCTGACTCTTTTTTCTAAACATCACATTTGCATTTCTTTAGTTGTAGATTTGTTGTACTCCTTTGTGACATAGTACAGCAAAGAGTATCCATGTTAATTTATATAAAATTGGTTTATTGACTAATTTTTATTGTTATTTGTAGTATAAAGGTGCCATCAGGCTGTACATCCGAGCTTTCATACAAGGGCCAACAGTTTCTGACGCAACTATTTGAAAAGTATGACCAAGATAAGGATGGCATGCTCAACCCCACAGAATTGAAGAATGTGTTTTCCAGTTGTCCGAGAATCCCTTGGCACAATTTGAGATATACTGTACCGACTAATGAAAAGGTTTGATTACTTCTTATGTCATGAGGGTTACCTCAATTGACTGCCAATTCGCGAGTTGCGCAGCTCCCTAATTCCTTTTTCTCTCACTCTTTGCTGTTTAGAACCCACAGGTTTTCTTCTTTTGAATTGAATAGTTCTAATTCTGATCATTTGTGTATCAGGGATACCTGACGCTGCAAGGATGGATGTGTCGCTGGACATTGATGACACTTTTAGACCTGCAGAACACAAGTGCCTATTTAGCCCACCTGGGCTTTAACTTTCTTGAAAACGAGTCACAAAAAGCTGCAATACATAGTGAGTAAAATATTTCATACATATCAAAAATCATAAATAATTAATTTCATCACATAATGTCATACATACAGTACGCCAATAGCCGCGTACTGACTGAGCGAGGATCCTCGCGAAAATCTTCGGTCAGTCAGGACGTGCCTCGCCCGAGGCGAGCGCGTGCGCGGCCTCGGGCGAGCGCGCCTCGGCCCGAGCCGCGCGTTGTCGGTTTTTGTCCATGCTCAAAGGCGCCTCAGCCCGAATGCCGCGCTCACTCAAGACGGTTGTGTTTTGCCTCGCTCGTTCGCCGCGCGTTAGCGTCATGGATAAAGAACAGTGCCTCAAATTAATACAGCTATATGGTGGATATAGACGATTATGGGATGCAAAATGTTTTCAAATTCAACTTTACTCATTCTAGTAAAATTTCTTTTGGCGTCATTGAAGCACAACTCCTCATACAGTCTGTTCCCAGCTTGTAATCTGTTTTGGTACAATAGTTTCATCCAAAAACGTTTACGTTTCAGTTTTCTTTTCTTTACAAGACAAAGAATTATTAAAAAGGCGGTGGTGGCGACCGCTTTTCGAATGAATGGCCTCATGGCACGTGCGGTCTCCGTGGGACTTCACGGTTAACTGAGCGCATGCTCAGCCTCACCGCGGCTCGGCAATTTGCCGCGCGAAGCATTCTAAATGCAAATCCTAAGACCGAGCATGCCTCGCGCGGCAAATGGCGCGCGGCAAACGTCCGAGGCTGCCTCGCGAGGATCCTCGCTCAGTCAGTACGCGGCTAATAGCCGTCTCTACACCGGAAGCATGCCTCGGCCGAGCACGCCTCGCCCGAGCGTGCGCGCTCAGTGAAGACGTGCCTCGGCGAGCCACGCCTCGCCTGGGCCGAGCGTTGTCGGCTTTTTGGCCGAGGTCAAAAGGGCCGCGGCACGATTGCCGCGACCTATGTGGACGTTTGTTTTGTTCGGCCGAACGTCTCGCATTCGCCCATCGTTGTCGGCTTTTTGACTGAGATCAAAGGGCCGGACATACGAAAGCGTTTATGCCCTATAAATATCAAGCTCACTCACTTAATTTCACAAGAATCGGTTGAGAGATGCGACTTATAGCAGGCGCGGCTCACTCCGCTATAATATTTCGTTCATCGCTACAAGTACATGCCGGTGACCTGTCTTACGGGGACTATTCAGTGGAGTGGCTGCCACGCTGTGCATAGGATCGCACGCGCACGCTAGTTCGCGCGCACACGCTTACGTAAATAAGTATATCGCAAGTGAACGTGCCGCATTCGTCGTCTGTTTGTGTTTGCATTGTTTTTGCGAAATGAATAAAAAGAGACCGAAAAGATATTGTACCGCAACGGGTTGCAAAAACAATGATAAAATTGGAAACACGCGTTCTTGTTTCCCTGTACATTATTAATTAAAGTTATTTGCTCGATTTCGGATATATAGCACTATTAAATTTAATAATCGCCAGTTTAAAGACGGCAAAAAAGGCATAAAAAATATTTTAAAAGTAAGCCATTTCTAATGTGTCATGTGTGTATTATTGTGTGTTATTTATTTATTATCGTCCTTTGTAAATACCTTAATCAGTATTTTTTTTATTACTCCATCTTCTGTTACCTACTATTATTACAAATAACCTTGCTGCTAGCTCCTAGACTACAATACCCGCGCCACCCGCCGTACTATCCCTTGTTTTTCTATTCGTTACGTTGCATGGTAACGTAACGCATTCGTTGCATTATTTTATTTTATTATGCATACTAAAATGTTTAAAAATAAAGCAACAAGATTTTGCATTACTGTGGGTTGCAGCAAAGCCAATAAAATGTGGCCTGGCGGTCTTGGTGTTTCAATTCGTCCAAATTGTGAGATTTAATATTTTAGAGATAAATAATGAATTAATGTATATAATGTATGAAGAATATACATTTATTGCTCTCTACTTGAATGCAAGAAATAAATGAGCAATACATTATTATTTTAGTTTTAGTCGTTGACAGCCCTCGCTATCGGCGACGCAACGAGTGAACCAATTCATTTTCACCATTCATTCGTACACAGCCTTAACGTTCCGTTTGGCTTGCGCTGGAGTCGACGACGTCAGAGGGCCATAAATCTTTGCTAAGAAAAAAGCGGCTTTTGTAAAGATGAAAGGAGTGTGCCTTCTGTACTTGTACTATTATCTATTCTGTGCTAATAGAGGGAACAGCTGTACAGCCGGACATACTAAAGCATTTTTGTCACAGCTGAAACCGAGTAAACCATATAAATATCGAACTAGCTCACAAAATTTCACGAGAATCCGTTGAGGGATGCGACCTATAGAGGGAACAGCTGGACAGCTGGACACACGAAAGCATTTTTGTCCTATAAATATTAAATTCGCTCACAAAATTTCATGAGAATCCGTTGAGAGATGCGACCTATCGAGGGAACAGCTGGACAGCCGGATATACAAAAGCTCAACTAATGGCCTTTAGGTAAATTTGGCAGAACCAATTTAGCTCGGACTTGTCGCGTACCATACGTTTGCCTCGGACACGCTAAAATTCGACCGAGCCGAACGCACGCCTCGTCCGAGGCATGCGACCGAGCATGCGGACTTCTCGCCCGAGGCATGCGGACGCCTAGCCCGAGGCATGCGACCGAGCATGCGGACGCCTCGCCCGTAGCATGCGGCCGAGCATGCGGACTGCCTCGGGCGAGGCCGAGCATGTAGATTACCCTTCCTGTCCACTTCCTACTCGTACCTTCATGTAGTTTTTAACTAACTTTCTATTAATTACCTGAAAGATTTAGATAATATAATATGAGGTGATGCGAAGAATTAAGACTGTAGGAGACCATCTCACACGATCGTGAAGAATTCTCATGATATTTCAGACATACCTACTATACCTAATCGATATCGAAACGAAAGTGTTAGCTATCGTGGTGACCTTAGCATTTCCATTTACGATAATTAAAAAATCATATGCTATAGATATCCATTCTACAACATATTTAAATCATCAACGTATGTATCTTATCATATGTTGATAATTATGAATTATGAGGGGAAAAACAGAGGAGACTTGCTTAGTGAGATGCATACAAACGCTATATAAAAAAAACACAATGTGTACCTATGCACCTGTATTAGTACGACTAGTCACATTTATCATAAAAGTCTAAACGTTGCTATCTAACTTTGAACCACGTATTTTATTAAATAATTTACGCCGGCGGTAATTATCCCCAAGGCCACCCAAACCGGCTCGCATCCAACGGATGTCGATCTAACAGACGTCACGTCTGTTTCAGTAACCCGGGAGAAGAAAGTGGACATTGCCAAGAAACAATCGAGCCGCAACGTGTACCAGTGCCACGTCATCGGCCCGAGGTCGTGCGGGAAAACTGCCATTTGCCGGAGCTTCCTCGGCATTGCACATAAGGTACAGGCATCCTAGCTATCTATCGCACATACAAACGGACACGAGTGCAGCAATTGTTTTATGGTGCCGACCAAGTGTACTAGCACTACTAGCTAACTTTGCGATGCTAAACGGATACTGCACGGCTATCACAAGACGGCGCGCGAGCTCTCTCGATTTTTCTCGCACTATACCTCTCTTTCTAGGTTTTCTAATAGGAGAGAGACGGATAGTGCGAGAAAAATCGAGAGAGCTCGCGCGCCGTCTTGTGATAGCCGTGCTGTAGTCTATTGCCGCTTGTCAGTCTTACCCCTCGAGGCGACATAGGTATTTAAAGAAAAAATACACTTAGGTTACCTACTTATTTTTACTAGTCGAGGCAACATAGGCATTTAAGGAAATGTATGCTTTCGGTTATTCTAATGCCTAAAGGCAAGCTAATATGAAGAGGTAAGCAAAAAAAGTATTTTGGAGTATACTTATTCTTATTGCTCATGACAGGTTTTATTAATGAATGCATACTCGTACATAACCAGAACACATGCATAACCAGTCTCCCCGACGACACGCCTAAACGCACACGACCGATTATTCACTCTGCTAGTCACAGTACAAATATAGATATTGATAATTTTATAGAGACAAGGTTGTCAAATGTCACTTTCAAATATATTTTTTTATACCACTATGGTGGCAAACAAGCATACGGCCTGCCTTTAGAGTTGCGACTCCAGAAGAATCACAAGTGTGTTGCCGACACTTTATTGATTTGAGGTTTTTTTTTTATTGAGAGCTCACAAATAAATGCAGATCCTCGGACGGTCCAGGCTCGGGAGCCCTGGCGCGCTTACTCATCATCACCACCAGAAACCCTGCATCACATACCGGGTGTCCCAAAATTCAACGTCAGCCGAAAACGGGTATAGCCAAGTCATAACAGTTATCAAATTGCGACTTGGCGATGGTATTAGGGACAGCCTGTATGTAGAGATCAAGTTCTACTTCTGTGGAGCCCTACCTTTCTAAAAGCTCCACATCATTTATTTATGTATTATGTAGGTACCTATAGATGTATGGGGATATATCTATAACTACTCGATTTTAACAACTACAAGTTTATTCTAAGGTTAATACGCACTGACAGGTGGCTTGCTTAGTGCCTAAAGCTTAGCGAGTCGCATAGCGAGTAGCGAAGTGATACGACCCTAATTATTCTTAACCGGCTGCACTACACACGCTAGGTGAGGTGACTAGCAAAGGCACCGCGGCGCAGTGCGGCTGCTTGCGAACATTCTGGAACGTTCGTTTTACTAGTTGCTAGGTGATGTGCTATGCTCTATAGCTAGGCGCTAAGCAAGCCGCCTGTCAGTGCGGGCGTAGCCTAAATAAATGAGCGTGATGTATGGAAAGAGAGAACAAAGAGAATATTGAATATATAATAGTAGAGTTGTCACTCAACATTTTTGGCAGTAGCGCCATCTAGAGTCGCAAGAATACATTCACTTCAAAATACCTCAAACACATGCCTATATGTGTGAGGAGAATTTGAATTAATGGAAACAATTTGTATCCATCATTTCGAAATCCTACCAGAGCAGGTTTGTTATATAAGTTTACTCTGGTGGTTTCCGAAATAATGGATTAATACTCTATTAGAAATCAGAAATGAAAAACTAATTTGAAAATAATATATTTACTTACACTTCTTTATTTTACATTCATATTTGTAGGTCTGTACTCAATCAAAATGAACATTAGCCAAATATAGTCTACCTACAAATTTCCTTTATTTCCATTTCCTGTTCCTATATTTTTTTCAATACTTTATATTTATCTTTTCTTCAGGTTACCTACATCAACCCATAAAGGATCCCGATTCTATAAATTCTGAATGTTATCATATTATCTGTTTCCAGTGCTTCCTCATTATCTTTTGGTAGTTATTTGTTTCTGTGAAATTAAGATTATATTGTTAGGTGTATTCATTTGGCATCGAGGCAACAAATCTATAACAAGTTTCTGTCAACAATAAATTTTTGGTAAATACAAGCTATTATTGCCGAGCTAATAGAGTGCAGTAAGTTTTTAGCTATATCGGCCAAATACGGATTCAAAACTTGTATGAAATGCCTAAATAAGCGAAAATATGTAAGTACTTACAAATTTCATCGCAATCGACACACTTATTGCATTTTCGCGATTACATGTTCAGATTTAATAATTTGATGTCTTCCGATTGCAATTACGATAACACAAAGCAGGGGGTCCAGAGAAATAAGCAAACTACGAGTCAGGAATTCCAAAAATACAGTAATAATCGTGAATTCCATTCAAATCGCATTCACGGACTCAATTCAAATAAAACAAATTTGAAATTTATCTAAACATCATAAATGACACTTGACAGATACCATTCCATTTCCCAGAACTATTGAGAAGGCCCGTGTAGATTTTTTATGGATAAGTAAAATCTGCTTATGATTATTTTTTGCTTTGCTATTTATTTAGTAGTAATATTATTGCGATTAATAAAATTATTTCAATAATATAGTTTAATTAAGAAGAAAGCTGCGTGAAAATAACCACAAAGTTCATTTTCCATGAATGTTGCTACTGCAAAAAAAATATAAATTATACAAGGTTAGTGCTGGCGCACGCTACCGGACCGTTACCGGAACTGGTCGGTTCCCGCCACCTGACGTGTGCCGATGGGTTTGCACCGGACCTAAGTACAAATTTGACTTTAGTGACATCTATAGCCGAGAGAATAAATATTATCCGAATAAAGGAAAAGAAACAAAAGAAAAGCAATTCTACAGAAGGTTCTAAAGTGAAAACACCGTGAGAGAGAACACATCAAAAGTTTCTTAATGGTGACTACTATTTGTAAAATAATATTCATCTCATTATAATACTAGTTTTTGTTTGCCACATAGTATAGCTAGGAGCAGGATGCAACTTCGTGAATAGGAGCGTAGACTCCAAATGTTTTATTACTTTAAAAGAAATAAGACAAAAAAACATGCCTGATGACGAAAATCCCATTCAAATATTTCAAAAATTACGGAGCTACAATGTTGCTTGTTAGAGAGAGAAAACGCTCGGGGATCGTGACGTCACGAACCTCGAGCGTCATAGTAAACGACGATCGTTTCATATGAAGGTGCGTTTTGCGGAAAAGGGACAGAACATACCCCCTATTAAAAAAAAAAAATTAAAAAAAAAATACTTTATTTCAGACCGGTTGATCCATAGAATGTTAGTAACAAATGACTTAAGACTATATTAGGTTAGTAACAATAATCACACAAAAAAAAAAACAATCAAAGAAATTTAAATAATAAATTGGGCAACGCCCTTAATCTGTCCAATCCAGAAGGATATGATCGGACAGTCACCTCTACCCGCAATTGCCTGAAGAATGCTGTTGGCGCTCGCTCTCACCCTGCCTAATAGTGAGGCTATCTTAAAAACTTTGAAACATAAATTTGTGATTATTTAACCTCTTGCGTTATTTTTTTCTCCATTTGACTACATTTTTAATCCTTTGAGTAAATACAGCATTATTGATTATTTTGTTTAGTGTCTACACCCCCTATCGGACGATGGAGATGTGTAGCCTGGCATAATATAATTCCAGAAAATAAAGCCGAGCACACACGAGCGCGGAAGCGGCGACAGCACAGACAACTGCTGTATCAGCACCGTACAAGTGTACGGGCAGGAGAAGAACCTGGTGTTGAAGGAGATACCGATAGCGCGCGTGTCGGACTCGCTTAACCCGAGCGAGGTCAACTGCGACGTCGCGTGCCTCGTGTACGATGTCTCTGCCAGTCGGTCCTTCGAGTACATCGCTAGGATATACATTGTAAGTATTGTTTTCTCATGCATGCAATGAAATGTCGTCATTAAGGTGCGTACGAATTAGAGCAACCTCGGGTTGAGGCACGCACGGCTCGCCTATTTTGCTCAAATTCGTACGCGCTCACGCGCTGTGCGCGAGCAACCCGCGAGCAGCGCGCCGGCCAGGGTCTTTTGACCGTGCTCAAAGGCGCCTCAGTGTGTGTGCCTCGCGTAACTTGGACGTCTATCTGAGCGTTCCGCGGACAGAGCGACAAGATCGAACATGTTTGTGCGCAAAAAGCGTACTGAGCCGTGCGTGTGTAATAGTTTGTTAGTAAATTTGGAACAATTATTGATACAAATACATGAAAAGTAAAAGGTGTTGTGGGTCCCGAAATCAATCAGCTGTCATCGTGTCGACGCCATTTGATTGTCGGCTCGCCGCGAGTACGCTGCCTCACCCGCGCATGTTTATGCGCAACTATTTGGCGCGCGAGCAGCTCGCCGCGCGGGGCGAGCATGCCTCAGGCTGAGCCGCTCAAATTCGTACGCAGCTTTACGTGCGTTATAACAGGCTTCAAAGTATCACGTTTCGGCCGGAACAACTCGAGAGAACTGTAAAGGAATTTCATACAAAATTAAAGGCCTAGGCCGGGAAGTATTTTTTTTTTAATTTGCGTAGTGTCGTATGCAGCATACAACTTCCATAATAAATAGTGTCTTGTGCGGTTTTGGAGCGGATTTCCGCGGCGGGAGAACCGGCCGTGTAGTATGACCCTGAGCGGGAGCTTGAGCGAGGGCGCTCGTCGTGTGTGGCTAGTGATGAACAAAAGAGAGCGATAAACCGCATTCCGTGTAGTTCATTCATTCATTCATTTATTTATTGCATCATGATATGTTATGTTTGATGGTATCCGGCATCTTTCTCGGGTGGTTTCCCGCGGCGCGGCGGGAGAACCTTAGTGTTCCAAATTAAGACTTGCAGCTTCGTGGAACGGGCTACAAATTGGATGTTTGTCTCAATGAGAATTGAATTCCAGAAATATTTCGCCGAGAGCCACATCCCGGTGCTGATAGTCGGCACCCGGAGCGAGTCGCCCGTGCGGCAGGAGTACATCCTGCAGCCGGAGGTGTTCTGCAGCAAGTACCAGCTGCTGCCGCCGCAGTGCTTCCTCGTGCGCGAGAACAGGCACGACGTGTTCGTCAAGCTGGCAACTATGGCCGCGTTTCCGTAAGTATTCACTCAAATGTCAAAAGTATTTATTTGCCAGAATACAGTACAGGAAGGTCTTACATAATTGAACATGACAGTGTATTCAGCCTGCATGCAGGCGTGCAAATATTTTACTGAGAGGCGATGAATTTAGTAAAAATACAAATTATCAATTGCAAAATTAATATACATGAATCCAATTTAATATAATATTCTTATACTCTAAATAACTCGCCGAGAAGCGACCTGCCCTGGCTAAGGTCACCATGAAATGAGGTTCGATCTACGTAGTAATGTTGGATGTTACGAGGTAATAGATGAGAGTATGAAATACATGGGTATATATTATAGTCTCTGTGTGAGTGTGCGTTCTGACGTAGGTTAAGTATCAAGTTTAACTGCTAATTGAATTTGATAGAGATAGATAGAAATACATCAGGAGTTATATGTAAATTAATCTATTACTTGATTATACATAATATAGATAGAAGATAAAGAATATTGAGATCTTGTCGTCACATGCTACACGCTCCTGCACGGTTAGCACAAGACGGCTCGCGAGCTGTCTCACAGCGAGATAGACTATTCGTGCCTTTTTAATAAGAACACTTAGAAAGAGACGGATAGTCTATCTCGCCGCAGGACAGCTCGCGCGCCGTGGACCTAAGGCTGGAAACAGTGGTCGACCGACGGTCAGCGCGTATGCTCGGTCGGGCGTAGCTATCGCTGTAGAAAGCATCCTGTGCGTTCAGACCGGTGCTCACCGTCAGCGCGTATGCGGCCATAGTAAAACACACGCGACCGACTATACGCGCTGACGTCGGTCGAGCACAGTTTCCAGCCTAATACTCAGGACAAGCTATACGTGTTGCCACAATGAGGGACGGAAATAACTGATCTTAAAGTGGCTGATGCCTCACCATAAATAAACCATCTACTTAATTTGGGCGGGTAAACGCGAGCAAGCCAGTTTATCGGGTATTGATAGTAGACACAGTTCTAGAATGCATTATGTAACCTGCTGGCAGCACTGTGACGAGAAGTCTTTTTTTACAGCAGCTTATAAAATCCACCAAACAAATTGATGATGATTAAACAATCATGTTTGGTTGTGGTGGATTTTGACACGTAGATCTCTTGCCACAGTGCTTCCAGCTGGTGGTGGTGGTGGTGGCATTCTTGAAGCCCTAATTTTCCAAGGCCATTTTGGACAAAAGAACCTATTTTAATGGAAATAGAAGTAAAAATGTACGGTCAATTGGGTTGTGTCCTAAAAATTTTTAACGATGCCATTCGAACCAGTTTTTGGAGAGGAACAAATGTTTGTATGGGAGCAACTACAATTAAAAATCATAAATACCCAAAAAATTGAGTTAAAGACGGACCTCGCTGGCGGCAGCCGAAAACGTTTCATACTGATTAACATTGAATCGTGACGTCACATGGTGATATTTGTACTAATCGTTGTATTGAAAATCAAGTAAATTGGTGTTTCAGTCGTGAAATACTGCGTTTAGGACCATAGTTGTCATACAATTTTGTTTCTATAAAAGCATAAGGATTCTATTGGTAGCTTTAAATTTACTTTTGGAGAATAAAAAAAAATGTATATTTATTCTAAACTTTCAAGGTCTATATCTTTTTATAATTTTAATTATATTTCTTAATTTATACTTAATTACATTTATTTCATGGTTTACTCTCAATTTAGCAACACTGCGTTATCGATTTTAACATGTGGAAACTACCCAATTCTAAATGTTCGTTCTGATAAGAAGCGAACTTTCGTTAACTACGTCCGCGCTGTCCCTTTCACACCAGCTAAGTGCTAAGACTATGCAAGTGTGAAAGAGCAATATGTATACATTTAAGTTGTAATGAGACGCACGGTACAAACCGTGGTTAAGGGTGGTATTCTACTTGTTTAAGACCTTTGTCCAATGTTTATTTTTCAATCTAAGCAAACCGTGAAACGCAATTGGACAAAGATCTTAGACAAGTGGAATACCACCCTAAGGTAGTCCCATAGACATTAATAGATTAGAAGAATCCTATATAGAAGCTAAATTCGGTTTTTGAGTTTAAATTAACCTATTCAAGCGTAATGACTGCTACAAAAAAATGCTGCAACTCGGTACGGCGTAGCACATGGCGTTGGTTGGCTTCGAATGGGTTGATATAAATGTGATAAAACTAATATTAATAGTTTCACTTGATGGCATTTGTACAAGCGACGTCTCATATAAAACGCAACTGTGACCTCGTTTACACAATGCCTAGATGGCTGAAACTGTTCTTCATTGACAGTCTCTGGTCAAAAATCAGCTTATATCTGTTATTTAAATTTTCTTTGTCAGTCAATTTCAAGCTGCTTGGGTTTTATTCAGCAAACACAGGTAATTACTATTATATTGTACTTGTAAGTCATGTTGTAAGTTGTGTCACAAGTGTTTTACCGCATAAAAACAAGTTTCTGCCAAAAAATCTTCTTTTTGAATCAAGCTTTTCTTGTTGACTGTAATTTTTAACAATGGTTTTGCCAATGAGTAATTTAGTGGTTCCTTCCCAGCTCAGTATTACGATACATATTAGTTAATTATCAAAAGACTACAAGAATACAAAGACAAATTGTAACTTGATTTCTGGGTGGATTGCAAAAATTGTACATAATTAAAGGCTTTAACTTTTTCAATTGTGTAACAAAAGTTACTCAATGGTTTTTTTAGCGTAGATGCTAAGCGTAAGGCTCTTAACTCCACCCCAGGCCTTCTGAGTGTACTCTGAAATAAACAGTTGTAATTGTCGGTGTTTTTTTTTAACTTAAATCGGCGTATCGGGTTGTTTACTGTGCTCGAACTTCTCAAAGCTAACGAGGAATTTCGTCTATCTATCTTTAATCGTATTTTAAATGTATCTGTACAAAATAAGCTTTTGAATCATGTATAAGTTATATTATAATTATTATAAACGTTATTAATGTGGATCCGCACAATGCACAATGCTTAGTGACAAAACTTATGACCAGACTAAGTAGATTGCAAAATTTTATCATTACCTACTACAATCAGCATCATAAACATGTATACACCTTCCGACCTATGTCTAAGTAATCAGGTCATAGAATTTATACATGTTTATGATGCCGACTGTATATGTGGACCGTTTTTTCACGAAACTACAAGTTACAATTTTACAAGTCCGAAACGGCAACACTGGTCTAATGGCCAGTCGTTAGTGGTCGAGCGCCAGTGTTGCTGGTAACTAATAAAAATCGACAAATCAATTTAGAAAAATGTATGACTTCGCAATCTCAGTTAAGACCGACCGGCTACCACGAAACGCCAATTTCGTTCGTTCGTGTATCTCATCATAATGCACTTGCACATTCAAGTGACACAGAGGGAGATATGTGAACTTCGATTTTCGTGGACTACCACGAAAACACACTAGTGCTGCTGGTTATGGTATGTTTGTCCTTTAACACTTTGAACGCAAAGAACACCTAAAAGTGTCTCGTGTTGTCGACGACTGCAGGTGTATTTACTCAAAGTAAATTTCATGCTATCAGGTTCATTTTAATTATTTCGTAGACTTGATTTTTTGTACATAATGAATGGCGTTCAAAGGGTTAATGTATCTAATATTTCAGTCAGAATATACTGAAATGAATTTTGTTTTATATAGACACTTGAAGCATTTCGCAAGTTTTGCTGGAGACAACTCCTCGTGGTGGAAGGCGGGCATCGGCGTGGCAGCGGCGACGGTCATGGGGCTCGTGCTTATCAAGATATTCAACTTCCAGAAACGATAACTACTGCCATCTATTCAACATTGTTCCAAATTAGATCTTCATTAATTAATTAGAGAGCATCTCACACCAAAGACATTGTTAAATTTGCTTCCTGCAGCTTAATACACAGTATTTTTTTCTTTTCAATGTAAATAAAGTTTTATTTATTCTAGACTCCCGTTTTTAAATTCTGTTGTGACCCTTAACCCTTGTATGCGATGTCAATATTAGGTAATCAAATGGTGTTATACGTATCGCGGCGAATGTTGATCCCTATGACAGCTGTCATATCCGTACAATTTATAACCTTAAAACGTAAAATTGTACTGAGATGACGGCTGTCATAGGAATCAAGATTCGCCGCGATACGTATAACATAAAATTCCTTCTCACTTTAGTTACAACATATTACAGGACATGTATAAAAGGGGGGTACCCTTTTATACATGTCCTGTAATATGTTTAATAAAATTAACAACTTGTATTTGTACACTCAGCATCATAAACATGTATACATTCTATGACCTTATTACCTAGACATAGGGTTGAAAAGTGTATACATGTTTATGATGCTGACTGTACTAGTTTGGCAAACAATATAAATGTTTGTTTTGTCGTTTTAAATTCTTATCTGAGTGAAACCCCAGTTCAACCCAGTCACCGGTCAATTTTTGTATAATGGCGTTCCACCGTAACACGTGAGCCGAGCGCAGCGTCGGCCACCATGCCACCCCTGACAGCTCTGTCAGTTCCATCCATAGACTCCTTTGTAGATACCACATATACTGGCCGCCACCCCAGCGCTCGGTGTTACGCCCTTTTTTACAGTTTGTTCAGCAATCAAATAGGCAATACTAGTGCCCTCAAGCCAATTCTCTTGATGCGCCGTCAAGCACATATTATTTATTATTAATTGTTTGATTATTTTCCATTCTAATTATTGTAATTTATGCTCGATTTATCTGTGGTCTGATTAAACAGACCAAGCTATTCCGGACCACCTTTGTTTTCTACAAAACCTGGTCTCCTCGCCCTACTACCCACCGGTATGAATTCTTCGGATAAAGACCGTGCACACAGCGACCACAGTTATGCGTCGTTATGCTTGTTCTAACCTTGGCGTTTGCGGAATCATCGACAATACCGATGGAGCCATAACATGTGAAGATTGATTTGATTGACCATGAGATTTAAAACTATAGGGTCTAAGCATAGGTACGATGGTTTAAAAGTTCAAGACCTACACGGTAATGGTTTATAACGTAATAGTTAGGTTCATCATCATCACATCAGACGAAACACGTCCACTGCTGGCCATTGGCCTCCCAAAGAGTGTCACAATGACCGGTCTTGCGCCACCCGCATCCAGCGGACTCCCGCGACCTTAGGGTTAGGTTAGGCCTTGTATGGATGTTCCGGATGTGTGCAATAGCGTTCCCGGGGCTCTGTCCAAAAGCGAGCGGTGGAACACCCCAGGGGTTTTAGTCCGTGGGAGTCGGACATACCCACTCGGCTCCTCCCGGGCTGGGTGGGATCCATAACGGATTTCCCCTGGGAAAACAAAAAAAAAAAAAAAAAGGCCTTGTATGGATCCCCCTCGAGGGTGCCCGCCTTGTCGGGGCGGGGGGGCTTAGTAACCGTGGACTGGTCACCCACGGCGAAGCTAAGAGGCACCAGGGCCGGCCTGTGTGGGCCGCTGGCTGGCCCGAGGAGGGCGCTCCTAGCGGGCTTGCCTAAGCCCGCTTAGGATGCGTTGGGGAGGGACCGCAGAAGAAGAGGAGTACCTCCTTATCTTCTGCGGCCGAGGCGGGATCGCAGGGGGAGAGGCGTGTTGGTATTACGGTGCGCCGCTTTCCCTATCCTCTGCGGCCGAGACGTGGTCGGTGGCGGAACCACAGACCTGATCCGCCACCGGGTGCTGGAATTTCCCGATGATCTCCTCGTAGCGGACTCAGGGGGGTCCGCTACTGAACTGGTGGAGATCGAGGCGGCAGGCGCGCCGAAACATCTGGCGTGCCTCTCGTGGAGGGCCCTCGGGCATCCGCGAAGGAGCCGCATGTGGGCGGCTGCCGCCGGCGGGGTAGCGGATGTGTGCGCAAGCGTTCCCGTAACCTCGCCACAAGGCGGCGTGGCGGCAAGTGTGGAGGTGTTTAGTGGGTACACCGTGGGTCTCATTAGCCCATACGGGAGTCCCACATAACCACTCGGGTCACCCCCTGCACCCGGGTGGTATGCGTAACGCATTTTCCCATCCTAAACAAAAAAAAAGGCCTTGTATGGATGGGCGACATCATAGTCTTAACATAACCACTTCTATGCAGCGCCACATCCATGTTCGCCAGAGTTCCGAGGCGAGCGCCGAATGCTCAGATTGCCCATAAAGCCGTATCGGGGTTAATTGGTCTTCTCACGTGAAACCTCCCTTTATGACTAGCAATCATGACAACTACAACTAGCAATGAGAGGGCTTGAAACGGCAGAAAGCAAGCAGCGTATTGCTATATATCACACCCACCCAGACTGTCAAACCGCTATTAGAATGGGATTCGAGGTGAGTTTTGCCACATAAACAAGTGTATGATGAAATAAATAAATAACAGGGGACAATCTTACACAAATCGCACTAGCCCCATAGTAAGCTCAATAAGGCTTGTGTTATGGGTACTAGGCGACGATATATTTAATAGATGTAATTACTTAAATACATAGAAAACTCAGACTCGGAAATAAATAATCATGCTCATCACGCAAATATTTTTCCTTACGGGGATTCGAACCCAAAACAACCCATAATTATGCTATTCCAATCCCTAACTCACTGCGGTTGAGTAATATGTAAATGTTATGTACGGTCGACGTCAAAAATACGTTTACACTATTCGCCTTATTGCAATGGAATAAGGTGCAAAAGTGTAAACGTATTTTTGGCGTTGACTGTACGTGCTACAAAGATATATTGACGAGCCGTGTCGGCTGGATATGAGTAGACCCACCCAACGTCAATTGTTCGAATTTACGCTTTCTTTTCATGAACTTTTTAGGGTTGTAAAAATAAATCTCACCTGACGACAGAGAGACTGACAGCGTACGCTTATAACACTTAGTCGTTCTTGGCGTCCATAGGAACTAAAAACTATAAAATACATTAAGTACACACAGTTTTTCCAGAGACATTTATTTAGCAATTAATATAATGCCACATTCATACCTAATTTATTCACCACAACTTACGGCTACAGAGATAACGTTTGCAATTAGCATTGTTACAATTATTGTTTGTCACTATTGACAAATTTCGTCACTGCAACTCAGCAAGTTAATAATAGTTACACCACCGTAATTTCGATTTTACACAACTTTATGTATTACTAGCTTCCGTCCGCGACTTCGTCTGCGTAGACCCGGATACAAACTATCCTATAATCCAGGCTATAAACTATCTTCGTACAAAAATCATCCAAATCGGTTCAGCCGTTTAAGCGTGATTGAGTAACAAACATCCAAACT
The DNA here is from genome assembly GCA_932294315.1 of Epinotia nisella. Taxonomy (NCBI): domain Eukaryota; kingdom Metazoa; phylum Arthropoda; class Insecta; order Lepidoptera; family Tortricidae; genus Epinotia; species Epinotia nisella. Next base: position 10,697,081 of record OW028679.1, on the reverse strand, counting down.
TTCGCATTTATAATAGTATAGTAGAATTAGAGAATAAATTGATGAAGATTTTACTTAATAAACAAATACATTACTCGTGCAATGGTCACGAAATTTATAAATTTATGTTATTCACGTGTTTTATTAAAACCAGTATGCTACTGCACTAATGTGTGCTTGTACAAGTTTATCGGACTATTCGAACACATTGCCATATAATCATTAACTTAATATGTCTAGTTTTTACCCAGGTCTTTTAGTAAAATAATCTAAAACTTTCACATTAAAATTACCATCGCGTCATTGTTTAACACAGGGTATCAAAGTGTGTGTTAAAATCAGTCGGAATACAGTATTTAAAACTTAATTATTAATAATAGTTCTTTAATACGGTCTCTGGCGATCTCGGCTCCTGTAACAAAAGAAATAACGCTTTATCATCATCATTATAGTCATTTAAGAATCGTGTCAAAAAATTATCAACTACCTTTACATACATATAATTACGCCTCTTTCCCAGAGGCGTAGGCAGAAGTCACGGATCTCCATTTGCTACGATCCTGACAAACCACTTTCGCTTCACTCACTTTCATAACATTTCTCATACATGCCCGTCCATTTAGGGTACTTTTGACCTGGCCTTTTTGTAAGATTTCTCCAATTTGATCGGAGAAAGTTCGCCTATAGGTCTTCTCCTTCCAACTTGCCCTTCCACTCTTTTTATATACACTCTCTTCGTTAATCTTCTTTTATCCATCCTCTCTACATTCCCAAACCACCTAAACATACCCTTCTCAATTTTCGTGACTATATCTCCATCCATTCCACACTTATCTCTTATCACACTGTTTCTGACTATCACTCGATTTCACTCCACACATACTTCTCAACACTCATTTCTACTGCATTCACTCGACTTTGATGTCTTTTCTGCCACACCCAACTTTCACTACAATAATATAAGTGGAACTACCTTTGTATTATTGAATTATAATAATAATGATGTAGGCGAGTTCTGGTCCAGCTAACTTTTTTTTTCTGTGTTTCAACAATAATAAAGTATTGGGGAATTACGTACGTTATGACGACCGGTTAGCCTGGTCTCTAGGCCTACGAATGTGAAGGTCCTGGGTTCCAAACCCGGTATGGCCAAATATTAATGTGATGAGCATGAATATTTGTTTCGTCTTGGATGTTTTCTATGTATTTAAGTATTTATATTTAGTAAATATATCGTCATCCAGTCCCCAACACACGACTTATTGAGCTTACTATGGAGCTAGTTCGACTTGTGTAATATTGTCCCCTAATATTTATTATCATATACGTACATGAAGGATAGGCAGCAGTTCCACTTAAACACACATGAAGATTTTCTTAAGTAAGTTTCCTGTGTTATTTTGATTGTCTGTCTAAATAAAAATATGGAATAGTTTTAATTACCCTCCGTCTCCTCGCATAGCGCCGCCGCTATTGTTGCGGTCGCCTCCGCCGTACCCGCGCCGGTCGCCGCTGCGGTCGCCACTGCGGTCCCCGCTGCGGTCGCCCCCGCGGTCGCCGCGGCCGCCCCAGCTCCCGCCGCCGCCGCGGCCGCCTCCTCCCCGTCCGCCGCGGCCGGGCGGCCCGCCGCCGCCGCGACCGCCACCGCCGGGCGGACCTCCGCCACCGCCGCCGCCGCCGGGCTTCTCTTCGTTACATCTATTGCAAGCTTTACGCCACGAGAAGTTAGTGTTTCCGCAGCTCGGGTTCGGACACCGCCAGTCGCCCTCTCGGTTGCCGGAGGGCGGGCCGCCGCCGCCGCCCCCGCCGCCGCCGCCGCCGCCCCCGCGCGGGCCTCCGCCTCCGCCCCCGCGGCCGCCTCCGCCGCCGCCCCGCCCGCCGCGGAACCCGCCCCCGCCGCCGCCACCGGGTTTTCCTCCGGCCCAAGTGTTCTGTCTTTGCGCGAGGGATACTTTAATCACGGTTCCGTTGAAGTCCTTGTTGTTGAACCATTGAATAGCCGAGGAGGCTGCGTTTGCATCCTCGTAAGTTACGGTAGCCTCTCCTTTGGGATCACCGGTGGCCTTATCTTTGTACATCCAGACCTTTGGCCGTTGGGTCTTCTTGTCCATCTGAAAATTTGTTTTTTTTTTTAATATTGGTCGTTTGACATTTCAACTTTTTTGCAATTTCGTCGATTTAGTTTTGTTTTTGAGCATACATACGTGTTTTAGAGCGAGTGGGACGGACCTGTTTTACTTGCTATTCACGTCAATATACATTGATAAAAATTACCTTAATAATGCCAATAGCTCCAAAGTGTTTGCACATTTCGTCTTCAGTAGTTGAGGGATCCATGCCCTGAATGAAAATGGTATCTTCCTGGGTGACCATATCACCCCCACCCCCACCCCCTCCCCGATCGCCGCCAAAGCCACCGCCTCCACCTATAAATCCGAAATCAATGCTTAATTTATGCAAAACTACGCCAATTGACTTCCATTGCTACTGATTATCATAACTGCTTATGAATAGGATTTTACTAGTGTTCAATTTCCCATGTATTCATTATAAAGTGTAAGTCATTTATTTATTTAAAAAAACTATGTACTTGTCAAATAGCTATCATAAGTAGTTATGATATTTATGAGGTAAGACGTCTATGTGGAAATGAATTTATCTCTCTAAAACGGACTATTTTTCGATATACTTTTAATAATATTTGTTGACAAAGTATTTTAAATATCGCATTTCGTTAGTAAGCGACGGCCTACGAAACACCATGTTATTTCAGGTCAGATGCCAGCCTGTAACGTGCGAAGACAATACATCTTAGTACCCCATTATAACTTTGCTGATAAAATTACGTTCATTGTTAGCAAGTTACAGCCTATAATCTACTAAACACGTATCTTTAGTCGGATGTGTATTTCATACTCCCAGACCAGCTCCCAAGTACAGTCCAATTATGACAACCTGCAACCTGCTAACACTCGAATCTTAGTGCCCATTTACATCTTCGATGTTAGAACTGCCTTGATACTGATATCGCGGTCAGACTAGGTTGGCTTCGTGCAGCCTGTGATCCATGCTTGCTAGTGTCGTACGTGATTCTATAATTTCGTTGCTGAGCCTCGAACATTTGCTATGAGCGTATTTGAGAAAATCGTGTGTAGGTTGCACCATTACCACTATCAATACCATCAGCTGCACTTTTTTGTCACTTCACTTTTTGTGACAATGTACACGGATTATTGCTATTATGCCCGTTGTAGCCGGTGTGTCCACTCCCCTACAAAACGCATTTAATTAACCCTTGATACCTGTTTAAATAAATGTCTACAACGTCAGTAATATTATACCAATGTTGGAATGTAATCCATAGTCAGCAGCCAGAAACTTCGATACACGAAGAGGTACGCAGGCATTGTACAAATACAACGTCGTCAAATCCACTAGTTACGTTACATTTTATTGCAGATGACGCTAGAGTTGACCATGTATTAAAATCTGGTAGATGCAGATAAATATATAACCACTTCAAATATTTTATCAACTAACCCAAACACCGTTTTCCGGCCACTTCAATACTATGAGCTATTCCCATTTGTCACCCCTGGGAACAAATGGGAATAAACATTCCCATCAGTTCCCACTGGGGACAACTGGGAAATAATCATTCCCATCTGTTCCTCTGTTCCCACTGGGGACAACTGGGAGATAATCATTCCCAGTTGTTACCGCCCCATTTTGATCATGAAAATAGTTAACATAAAGATACTATTCAATTATTAAAATTTTCAAAAAAGGAGTTTATGTTCCTCTGTTTTTTTTTTTTTTTTTTTTTTTCAAGTATACTTTGGAAGGGTAATTTTATGTAATATACCTAAGAAATGTATCCAATCCGAATTCTGTTTTAAAGTATAAATTGGGAAAAAAACTAGTTATTTATTATTTAATTTAAAACTAGGGTGGTAACAACTGGGAATGTTTATTCCCCGGTGGTAACAAATGGGAATGATTATTTCTCAGTTGTCCTCAGTGGGAACAGATGGGAATATTTATTTCCATTTGTTCCCAGGGGTAACAAAAAAGCGGGAACAAATGGGAACAGCCCAATACTCTTTTTTTGCTTACATTTTTTAATCCATAATATCGCGAACCTATACGCAAGTTAATACTAATAAACGTATACTCATCCGATAGCACATTCAAACCATAGGGCTGCCAAAACAATATACGGAGTTTCTGTTATCATTACGGTCATAACTTTAGGGAGTTATGAACATGATCGTTTTTTGTCAAATTACGTCGATTTTTAGAATTTGTATCGACATATACTGGAAGGAAGCTCACTAACTTCGAATGGAAATAATTATCTAGACAGTCAGTGGGTTTACCCATATTATGGATGTCATTTTATCATGTACACAATCCGCCTGAAACTAAGACATTATAACAATAACTCTGTATATTCTACACGTATGCGCGGAATCCTGACGACTTGTGAAACCTGTTAGCCACTGAACAAGACTGCTGACAGAGCTCCAATTACATATTACCCGCCAGGCCTTTAAAACGTTGTAAAAAAGCGATATTATAAAGATATAAGTAACGATATGTTTAAATTTTCTATAGAAATTTCAGCAAATAACGGAATTATATCGTTATAATATCGCTATTTTTATAACCTTTTAAAGGCATGTTACCCGGAAACAACATAGATATGCCTCCTTGCAGTGCTCGCAGTTTGGTATCATTTGAGGCACATATTGTATTGATCAGGAATGTGATGCATGTTAAGTTTTATAAATTCTGACACCAGATACTTTTCTTTGAAGATTAAAAACCACGTTACCTGACGCCCATTGCATGTAAAACCAGTTTTCATTGAATCCCTTTTAAATACAATGTAAACGTAAACACTATTGAACTATGACACTTCCTACATAATCCTATTTTATTTTAAACCAGTATAATACTAATGAGTGAAAACATATATGTGTTCTGTACTTACAGAACACTGAAAATAAAAACCAATAGACCTGTATACTAAAATCACTACTGTGCACTAAAAACCTAAAATATATAAACCGAAGCAGCAATTTGTCAACAGCCAAGTAGTGATAATACACTATAGTAGATAATCATAAAATAATTTGGCAGCCCTTATGTAATTACGAAGTAAAAATATACAACAGCACCACTCGCTAGTCGCGAGGAGCTTTACCTTTATTAAAACCACCCCCCCTGCCGCCGCCACTAAAACAACAAGAAGAGCGTTTAGTACACTTGGGCTGACGGGTCGGGGACACTCAGAACGGCCGCGCAGATTGATTCACCTAGGTTCACCTTAACCAGTGACCTTACTCGTGACGATCCTTTTCGTTACCATTATGTTAAAACCTTGATACCTTGAAAATCTTGGAACAATATTTGTTGACAATTATTATAAACAATTATTACGTAATCTTTCAACATGCACGTCAGACATGATCACCATAGGAAATACTTAAAAGTAATAATGTCTTTAATAAAATGCATAGCGACATAATAATCAGTAGAGCCCCCATTTTATTATTAGATCCTGATTAGAATGGAAATAAGACTGCTAGTCATTCTAATTTTGGCTGTATTTTACAAAACTGTTAAATAAACTTCAATTTCCATTTTGATCCTGGCAAAATAATGTAATGTTTCAATAACCCTCTCCAGACTGAAAAAGCAGTATTATATGTATTGTGACTCTTGCTCCCTCTACTAGAAACGCACTTATCTATTTCAAATGGACTTAAGTTTACACAGGATCATTGTTTGACTTGTGAACTGTTATGTTATAGTGTTTGATTTCCTATGTTACTGCTCATTGCGATACATGATATGTTCTGGTAGTGGCTTCTGGGCAGTGTGAGCACACTGCGACCATTGCAGATCTATTGTGATCTTTATTATTATTATTATTCTGGTAGTAAAAACATATAGTGTTAGTGTTGGCTATATAATGTGGTTATTTGTCTGTAGTGCATTAGTTCCCCTGATCCTTCTTGTTTACACCCCCACTGTTCTGGTTGAACCTTATACCACCTAACTGCTCATCAGTCTGGGTATAGCTACTGAATTACATCATTTAACTCTAACCTAAACAAAATACCTTTGATCACTCAAACAAAATAAAATGTACATAATAAGGTGTGATTACTCAAATAAACAAAGCAAGCATTCTATTCTATAGGGATTTTGGAAGACTTTTGAAGGGTTGGTAGAGATCATCTTTCACATTGATGACTATATTCTTCAAGTTTTCAAGATATGGACCATTTTATTTCGAATTCTTATACATTTCTTTACAAACTGTACAATGAAAATTCTTAGAATTTTGGAACCATATTTTTTTACTTTTTCAGTATCGGACATCAGTAAAATCTGATAGTTTTCTAAATGAATTCCCTGAATGAATACCATATCACTACAATAAATGAAATATAAAGTTCCTATCAATTATTAAAATATTTGTAAAGTTGTTACATTTTAGTCATAAGAAAAAAAGTTTTCGTAATAAATTGTCACATACATCTGGCCAACAAGTCATATCACAAGCATTTTTTTTTTCAAATTCTTTATACGGCAACCACTCTACCTATCAAATAAGCTATACCTGCCTGCCTACCGGTTGTACCTATTAAGCCTGCAACACACTGGTGCAGCCTACGGTGGCGGTCAATAGTAAATTTGACAGCTAATGACAAGTTTACTACTGACCGCCGCGGCCATGCCGCGCCAGTCTGTGAGAGGCCTTAGGCCTTAATCACACTGGCGCGGCCTGCGGTGGAGGTCAATAGTAAATTTGACAGCTAATGACCAGTTTACTATTGACCGCCCCAGACAGGCCGCGCCAGTCTGTGAGAGGCTTCATGCTGCTATGAATTTCTTGTTACCAGCACGCGTTTATTTTTCAAATATGCGGCAATTTTTGTGGCATAACTTGTTGGTCACAGGGATCGGAACCTGTTTTTTTAAAAGTCCCCGAAGTAGTCTAATATTTTGAATTATTTTAGGCTCTTAAGGACTCTATCATGTATTTAGGTAACATTTTTGTATTATTAGACAGCCTGATCCAAAATGATATTATAAACCAAAGAACGAAATTGAACGAAATAAAACAGGTATTTTTGTATGGTGAAAATACCGGTATCCGATCCCTGGTTGGTCAAACCTTCTAATGAAGACTTCAAGACTACATGTAATGTGATCAAAAATGTCCAAATTGACTTGGCCTACAAGCCATGATACGTCTTTGGACCTGGCCTCGAAATGCCCTGTATATAGAACTTGCTTTATTTAGATAATGGCCATTCTCAAATTTTGTGTTTGCAGTTGTGACTAATTATCATGACCATTTATGAACATTTTATATGGAGTCGTGGCAATTAGATGTGGACACAAATCTGGAGAATGGCCAATAAGACCTTTCCTTTTAAATACCATTTTGCAACAACTTAGGCAAACTTGATATGCATCAACACAAAAATTGCACAAAAGAATGTTCATGCTCCAGTATTAAGTATTTTAGGCCTCTGCCCTCCTTCAGAAATTAAAAACTGCTGATCAATGATTGATGAAAGAAATGGGGACCCTGCTGAGGAAGTTACATTGGATACAATAGAAATTAATAACCAGATAGCATAAAACTATTTTTTTGTGTTCTGTGGAAAACAAAGAACACTTCTCGGAGACTAGATATAAAATTTTAAACCTTTACTATATGATTCTGTTGTCATATAGGTACACATTTACCACCCTAAATGACCTGATAATATTACTCAGAACATTATTTTGACCCAATAATATTTTCACTAACTTCTTGAACTGACTACACCCATGAAGATTATCACGCAGGTTGAGGTATAACAACAGAGGATATGAATAAAGCACTTACCCATATCCACCATCTCTACTCCCACTATCCCGATTGTAGCTGGGGCGGTCACCTCCCCCGTAACCCCCGCGGTCGCTGGAGTATCCTCCAGTGCTGCCACGGTCACCACCGCCGTAACTGGAGCCCCCTCGGTCGCTGCCGTAACCACTCCCGCCGCGGTCTCCGCCGCTTACATTGTATCCACCGCCATTGTTACGGTCATATCCTGCACTTCCACCATTGCCGCTAGCGCTACCACCATAACCGGAGCCATAGCTTTGCCCATAATTATTTCCTCCTGCTTGGCTGCCGCCGTAACTGTTACCACCTAAAGCAGAAGTTATTTTAGAATATTTTATAAATTCACCCGCGTGTTCGTAGAGACGCATTAGTAATGAGTTATTACCTGCGGCTTGCTGGCTCCAATCTTGGCTTGGATTCTGGGCAGCATAACTGCCTTGGTTGTATCCACCCTGCTGTCCGGCGCCATAACTATTGTCACCTGAAGACAAATTTGGTGGAGGTACAGAATATTGAGCGGAATATCCGCCGCCGCTGTAATCGCCAGAGGCGTAATCTAAAAGAAAACATGAATGTATGTAAGTAACTAATATATGTGAATGTGCAATTAATATAACGTTCCTAATACTCACGGTCGCCCATTTTCAGAGGTCAATAAAACTGGGATCAATTAATTTCCCCTGAGATGCGTTTCGGCACGCATCTACTTTCACGTTGACGTTCACAAAAAAGATGGAGGCTGGAAGTGCGTCACGTCACAAAACGGCTTGCCCGCTTGCCCAACTGTCTAGCGCCAATGCTACCAACTTACCAAATATCAAACTAAAATGGTGGGCGAACTAGCACCACAGCCAATGACCAAAGAAACTAAAGGACGTGAAGTATCAACAAAATGAGTGTGTCCAGTATGGGTGACAAACATGGCGGGTGTAGTGCTGTCCCGCTATCGATAATACAGCGAACATGTTTATCGATAAAATAGACAGATCTCAGAACATAAAGGTTATAAGTACATTATTTTATATGAGCTAGTTAGTTAGTTAGTTAGTTTTACTGGGCATTTTCCGCAAATCGACATCCAACGTGCCTATTTTGCGTGAAAGGATTAGACCGGTTTCCTCACGATGTTTTCCTTCACCGAAAAGCTAACGGTAAATAATATTTCGTACATAAGTTCCGAAAAACTCATTGGTACGAGCCGGGATTCGAACGCACGACCGCCGCTTGACAGCCGCATGCCTGAGCTAATTGAAAGTGTAGTTTTTTTTCAATTATTGATTGTATCAGGCATTACTTAGCGGAATTCCATGATTTATACGAGGAAAATAATTCTTTGCTATTCTGCTAAATATCATGGTTATTACGAATGTATTTATTACATGCAGTCAATAACAACAAGCAGTATTAGATTTTCCTCTTGAGCTGCTCCATGCATAACCCTAAATGTGTACCTACTGTAAGATTCAATAACATCTTCTGTATAATTCAAATCTTGCGTGACTTTTGGGACAACGTATTTATTAAGGGTCTTCTACTGCAATCGAGGGTCGGGAATATAAGAGAATTATACAGAAAACGACGTTCAACAACCTTGAAAAAATTCATACAGCTAGCCAATGAACGTTACTATACGTTGAAACATTCGAATTTAAGATAATGCTTATAGTTCAGTGTAAAAAAAAATCAGAAAATCACTAAAAACGTGTAAATCGCACTCCCGTATTGACTAAACTGAGTCGGAAGTATCAATAATTATTAAATGAATTTTATGAAATAATAAAGTTAAAACTATAAACAATGCCATGAAATCTTCATTTTGTAGGACACATCCGCGCCAAAATCCTAACGTATATTTTGAATCTGTTGTGCGCGCAAATCTTAGCAGATAGTCGTCCCTTTTCTTCCCGGTCGCGTCTCGCTCGCTCGACGCTCCCGCGCGGCAGCAGTCCGCTCGACCTCTCGTGACTCGCCGCCCACGTTATTTCCTTTTAAGCTCATTCTATGTCTAAAGTGTATTCATTTGTGTTTTCTATGGTTTATTTAATACAATACCTTAACATACGAGTGATTTTCAATTATAACACCACACCGCCGTCACTTAAAACTATACTGGCGTCCAACTAGCGGCACCCAGTACCTACCTAGAATTCCGCGAATCTCGCGCCGCGCGCGGATAGGTACTGTGCACGAACTTAACAGTGAAATATGAAATGTAGTGATAAGTATTACGTGTTTGTGTGGTGTTAAATAGTGTCTATTCAAAAATGCCTCCACGTCGTCGCAAACACACAAATTCTGAGCCCGACGACTCCACGATGTCCGAGGGGCAGCTCTCTTCGTTCCTGTCGGCGTTCGCAAAGGCTCAAGCTGAATCCAACCGTCAACTGGTTGAGAGCCTTCTTGCCGCGACGATCGCGAACTCGCAAGACAAGCTACCCGCCCCGTCTCCGGCTCCATCATGTGCGAGTGCCGTGTCTGCACAGAATGCCAACTTCGCCAACTGTACCGCTCGGTTTACTGGCTCAAGTCGCGACCCTGACGTGCTAGAAGCATTCTTAGACAACGTAGAAGTATATAAAGAAGCTACGAATATCAGTGACCAACACGCGCTCCGAGGTCTTCCTATGCTACTTGAAGAGGAAGCCGCGCTGTGGTTCAGAGGGGTCAAAGCCACAGTAACTTCATGGGACGACGCGCTCAAAAAGCTACGTGCCAGGTTCGGTGTGGCCAAACCGCCTCACAAAATCTTACGGGAAATCTACGCATCAGAACAAGGCGAAGAACGGGCTGAAGTATTCATCGAACGTCTCCGTGCTCTGATAAGTAAAATTCCCTACGTAATTGAGACCAGGATGCAGGTCGACATGGTGTATGGTTTGCTCGACAAGCGAATTAGAAAACGCCTGACACGAGAGTCAATAACGGACCTAGATTACCTATTAGAAAAAGCCATACACATTGAAGAGTCGCTCGCCGAAGCCCCGTCGTGTTTGCCGCGCTCGCAATATTCTATCGAAAGCGATATTGCATACGCTCAATCTCAACACGGTAGCAACGGAACGCGAACTCGGACTCCAAACGTCGCTTATAACTCTGCTAGTGCTCCGGAATCCCGCGCGGCTACGTCCCGTGTTAACCCTGCGACTACGCGTGCGCCGAACGCGCGCGCGCTGCCCGGTTCCGGCGCGCCGCACGCCGCGCCGCCGCCGACGCCGCCCGCCAAGTACTGTAACACGGTGGTAAGCGCGACAACGACAACAAATCCAGGTAAAAAGCTGTATTGTGTTTATTGTCGGAAAAGTGGACACGAACGAAGTGAGTGTGTAAAAGCTAAGAGTAAATCCGAATCGTCAAATTCAGATGTTCGTTGTTATGGCTGTAACGCTAAAGGGGTTATTCGTCCAAACTGTGACAACTGCAACAACAAGGACTCATTCTGTGCGTTCGATAGTGACTTCACAAGTGCCGCGTTACCGTGTTATGGTTCGACTCTTGTTTCACAATCACAATGCTCTCATAGTTCTACTAACACTATGCCTAACATAAGTAATGTAAACAATGAACGTGATACTCTGATTCCGTGTGTGTTGTCAAAGAATAATTATTTTCAGACTGAGCATGTAGGGTGTAATTCTAATGTGTCAATGATTGATAATGATAATGTAAAGACGGAATTATGCAACAGGCCGTCAAAGATTAATATAAATCAGAATGACTTTGTAAATGATTTGGCAAAGAATAATAATTCTCAGAGGGGACTTTGTGTTTCTCGGTCAAAGAGTAACGGTGTTCAGACTGGACACTGTGTTACAGCGTCAAAGATTAATAATGTGCAGACTGAACATTCTGTTGATTTACCTAGTTCTAGTACAAGTTGTATTGAGGTTGAATGTATTTTGTCACAGACTGCTCAGCAGGGTGATGAGTCACAAGCGGATCGCGAGCGTAGTGTATCCACGTTGTCAAGTAATGGTACCGGTGGCCGGCCAATTTTACGGTTCGAAGTTTGCGGTTATCGCGGTACTGGTTTGATTGACACGGCAGCTAAACGTAGTATCGCGGGTTTTAGTCTTTACGCGTTGTTACGTAAATTACAGCACCCTTTTTGCGATAGTTGCATGACGGTCAAGCTCGCCGATGGAGTAGTGCGCGATATTAATGTAAAGCTTGCTGACGTAGATGTAAAGCTCGAGGGTTCTGTGATACCTATTACATTCGTTATATTCCCAGATGCAGTAAATAATGACACGTTACTGGGAATCGATTTCTTGCGAAAAGCTCGTCTTGTCATTAACATTCCGGATGATTTATGGTTTACAGCTGATCAGCCTCAGGACATTCACCCTCTTCAGTGTGAGACCTCAAGGTCTTATGTAGGGTATGCGACCGCGGACGTTCTTCGTTGTGATGAGGGCACAATGCTGACACCGGACCAAAAGGCGATCCTGGCTGAAACCTTACAGGAATATGAAGACATCTTCAGAGAAGGGGGAGGTACAACTCCGTTTGCAGAGCACTGTATCGATACGGGTAACCACAAACCGATCGCCACGCCGCCTTACCGACTCACTCCAGCTAAGAAGGCCGTCATGGAAGCTGAAATTGAAAAGATGCTAAAGGACGGAGTCATTGAAGAATGCGAGTCACCGTGGGCGTCTCCGGCTCTCCTAGTGCCAAAGAAGGACGGGACTTTCCGTTTCTGCGTGGACTACCGTAGACTCAATGCGGTAACGAAAGCTGATTCTTATCCACTACCTGTCATTGACGACTTGCTGCAGTATACCGGTAGAAGCTGCTACATGAGTACCATCGACCTTCGCTCAGGGTACTGGCAAGTCTCTGTCAAAGAAGAGGATCGAGATAAGACGTCATTCGTTTCTCCTCTGGGCGTTTACCGCTTTAACCGAATGCCGTTCGGTTTGCGGAACGCACCAGCCACATTCCAGCGTCTAATTGACAGATTTCGTTCTGGTTCATCGCTCCAGGGTATGACCATATTGGGGTACATAGACGATCTGATCCTGATATCCGACAGTTTCTCTCAACACGTGAAGGACTTACGTGCTGTTCTCGACCGTTTACGTGTCTTCAATTTGAGAGCCAACCGCGCCAAGTGTGTCTTCGCGCGGGAAAACGTCAAATATCTAGGACATATCATCACGCCTCAAGGACTATCACCAGATCCAGATAAGATCGCTGCAATATCAGACATGAAAGAACCTACCTCTGTGAAGCATCTGAAAAGCTTCTTACAGACCTGTTCGTGGTTCAGGAAGTTCGTTCCAGGGTTTTCTCAAGTCGCCCAACCGCTGACTATGCTTACAAAAAAAGATCAGTCGTGGTCGTGGGAAGAAGCTCAGATAAACGCGTTCAACGAACCGAAGAGATTACTTACCTCTTCACCGATCCTTGCCCAGCCAGATTATGCTCGTCCATTCGTCCTGAGAACCGATGCCAGCAACTATGCTTTGGGTGCAGCTCTACTACAGGGGGAGACTCAACGCGACGAGCGTCCAATCGCATATGCCAGCCGACTGCTCACGCCTGCCGAGCGTAACTACTCGACGACCGAAAAAGAGGCCCTTGCCGTCGTGTGGGCAGTCGAGAAGTACCGTGGCTTCATCGATGGGCACTCAGTGCGGGTAGCTAGTGATCATCAACCTCTGAAGTGGCTACTTACCCTTAAGTCACCTGTGGGAAGACTTATTCGCTGGGCGATGAAATTGCAAGCCTTCGATCTTCAAGTGGATTATACACCTGGAAAAGCAAACGTAATAGCTGATTCACTCAGTCGCCCTCCGTGTGAAGACCAAGAGCGTGAGTCTTGCGGAGTCTGCACTGTGATTATTGAAACGCCGCGATGGGAAGCCGCCGCTCTGCGTGATGACCAGCTCGCCGATCCAGAAGTAGCGAAGATCATCAATGGCCTGGAAGGAAAAGAAGAATTAGAGGTTAATAGGTGGACTGAAAGAGGTTACTACATGTCCAAAGGAGTCCTATACCGCTATACTGATGTAGACACCGAAGAGCCGCAACTTGTTATACCTGAAAAAAGAAGAAAGCAAGTTATGATAGAGTGCCACGATGCTGCTACTTCAGGTCACGGAGGCTTGGACAGAACCTTGCATCGCATTTCACAACGGTTTTACTTTCCTGGCATGCGTCGCTACGTAACTGAATACCTGAAAACGTGCATCGATTGCCAGAGGTTCAAACCATCAAACGAGAAACCTACAGGATTACTCCAAACTCCTGTCCCAGCTCAACGATTTGAAGTGTTGGCTGTAGACCTATTTGGACCACTTCCGAAGGGTAGACACGGAGAGAGATGGGTGCTTATTGTCGAAGACACCGCAAGCAAATGGGTGGAACTCTTCTCTCTCGTTGAAGCCACAGCCGAAGTATGTGCCAAAACATTGATTGAGGAAGTCTTCTTACGCTTTGGGTTCCCTCGGCGCGTCATTTCTGACAATGGAGTACAATTTATTGCGGAAGTGATGCAGAAGGCGATGTTTACCCTAAAGGTGAAGCAAAACCTCGTTCCATTGTATCATCCAGAGGCTAACCCGGTCGAGAGAAAGAACCGAGATTTGAAAACTCAGCTGGCGATTCTAGTGCAGGATCATCATAACGAATGGCCAGAAGCTCTTCCTTTCATACGATTTGCCATGAACTCGTCCCGAACCAAGTCTACACAACAAACTCCTGCATACCTGACTTATGCTCGTGAGTTAAGGTCACCACTGGATGTACAAAGTGATCTCCGTGCTATAATCATGGCAGAAAACTACGTTCCGCAGATCACTCCATACCTGCTCAAGCTTGCTGATTCGCTCAGCTCAAGCAAAGAGTCTATAGAGAAACAGCAGGACATTCAAAAGGCTGCTAAGGATCTTCGTCGTCAACCCGATGAGTTGGAAGTTGGTGACTTAGTGCTTATGAAGTCGCACGTCCTTAGTAGTACTTCCAAAGGCATCACGTCCAAGTTCGCACCGAAACGTGATGGCCCCTACGTGGTCAGTAAGAAGGCTAGTCCCACCGCTTACTTCATCGCATTTCCCGAGAAGCCTCATGAGATCGTAGGAAAGTATCACATCTCAGACCTAAGGCGTTATCACGGTAGAGAGGGTGAATGTCTTGAAGCTCCGGTCGCTCCTGCTCGTCGTAGAGGACGGCCTCGTAAAAGTTAGTTACCAAATTAGTTTGACTAGTTGTGAGGACACTGTCCTAGTCAAAAGGGGGAGTATGTAGGACACATCCGCGCCAAAATCCTAACGTATATTTTGAATCTGTTGTGCGCGCAAATCTTAGCAGATAGTCGTCCCTTTTCTTCCCGGTCGCGTCTCGCTCGCTCGACGCTCCCGCGCGGCAGCAGTCCGCTCGACCTCTCGTGACTCGCCGCCCACGTTATTTCCTTTTAAGCTCATTCTATGTCTAAAGTGTATTCATTTGTGTTTTCTATGGTTTATTTAATACAATACCTTAACATACGAGTGATTTTCAATTATAACACCACACCGCCGTCACTTAAAACTATAATTTCTTAATAAATATATTCTTATTTTGTGTAAAAGAATCACAAAGTTGCCCAATTTTTACGCTCAAAATCTTCATACAATTTACTATGGAGCGGCGCACTACGAGTGCGACCGCTCGCGGCAATCAGTCTTGGTTCATTCGGCCACGCGCCTTCGAAGTGAGAGCACGCCGCTTTGCGCCGCATTCACCGATCGCGATCGAACCGTGTACATGCACAAAACCATTGCACAGTGGTAATAGTTAGGTAAGTAGAAAGTAGTTAGTAGGTATAGTTCTTAAAATTAAATAGTTATAAGATGAAATACTTGTTTACATCACTTGCCATTCCTATTTACCGCTAATATTAAGCATAAAAAAATAACAATAATCGCTTTAATGTGTAGATATACTAGATATAGATACAGACAGAGTGATGGAGTCAGGAGGTGGATAGTGGAACTCCTCAATGGCTACTTGTATACCCCTCGAGTTTGGTCTCATTTTTTTTGTTTTGACGAGTTCTATTCATTACACTCGGTGACGATGGTCTGATGATGGAGTCAGGAGGTGGATAGTGGAACTCCTCAATGGCTACTTGTATACCCCTCGAGTTTGGTCTCATTTTTTTTGTTTTGACGAGTTCTATTCATTACACTCGGTGACGATGGTCTGATGATGGAGTCAGGAGGTGGATAGTGGAACTCCTCAATGGCTACTTGTATACCCCTCGAGTTTGGTCTCATTTTTTTTTATTTTGACGAGTTCTATACGTTACATTCGATGACGATGGTCTGATGATGGAGTCAGGAGGTGGATAGTGGAACTCCTCAATGGCTACTTGTATACCCCTCGAGTTTGGTCTCATTTTTTTTGTTTTGACGAGTTCTATTCATTACACTCGGTGACGATGGTCTGATGATGGAGTCAGGAGGTGGATAGTGGAACTCCTCAATGGCTACTTGTATACCCCTCGAGTTTGGTCTCATTTTTTTTTGTTTTGTCGAGTTCTATTCATTACACTCGGTGACGATGGTCTGATGATGGAGTCAGGAGGTGGATAGTGGAACTCCTCAATGGCTACTTGTATACCCCTCGAGTTTGGTCTCATTTTTTTTGTTTTGACGAGTTCTATACGTTACATTCGATGACGACTACGTTGGATTTTAAAATCGTTGTTGTTGTTTTCGTAATCAGCGACCAGCAACCAGGGATCGGAACCGGTTTTTTCAAAAGTCCCCGAAGTAGTCAAATATTTTGAATTATTTTAGGCTCTTAATGTAGAACTCTATCATGTTTTAGGTAACATTTTCGTATTATTAGACAGCCTGATCAAAAATGATATTATAAACCAAAGAACAAAATATAACGAAATAAAACCGGTATTTCTGTATGGTGAAAATACCGGTATCCGATCCCTGCCAGCAACCCGATAAACCATAGAAACAATACCCATGTTGATTTTCAGACATTGTCACATTTCCCCCTTTTAGGGGTTGAATTCCCAAAAAACCTGAAACACGTATTTACTCATTGATTGCTAGGAATACTTCTGTGAAGTTTCGAATGTAATAGTTTTACTTGTTTTGTTTCCGCATACCAATTTTTAGCTTTCTACCTTGAAAATTGCGGAATGCTCCATACAAACTTCCACCTCCCATTTGAGGGAAGTGGGGGGTTAGAAAGAGACAAAAAGTAGCCTATGAGACTCTCCATCTCTTCAACTATCTCCACTTAAAAAATCACGTCAATTCGTCGCCCCGTTTTGCCGTGAAAGACGGACAAACAAACAAACAAAAATACACATACACTTTCCCATTTATAATATAAAGGTTTAAGGTTTAAGACTATTTAATCTCATAAAGAATTGTACAATTCACTTACATGAGATAAACACCATTATTTAAAAAAAAAATGTTATGAGCGCACAAAGACACTAAACAGTTAAGTAAAAAACCGGCCAAGTGCGAGTCGGACTCGCGCACGAAGGGTTCCGTACCATTATCTATAAAAATGGCAAAAAATCATGTCTGTTGTATAGTCCCCAGTCCGACTCGCACTTGGCCGGTTTTGTAGTATTTGTTGTTATAGCGGCAACAGAAATACATAATCTGTGAAAATTTCAACTCTCTAACTATCACGGTTCTTGAGATACAGCCTGGTGACAGACAGACGGACGGACGGACGGACGGACAGCGAAGTCTTAGTAATACCGTTTTCACCCTTTGGGTACGGAACCCTAAAAAGGGTAAAATATTAGTATGGATTATTTATTATTATTATTTATTTTGAAAGAGCTCCCTGTGGATATTGTGTTTGAGTTATATCAAATGTGCAACAAAATGTACCACATTTAACCGCGGGAAAATATTCCCACCTATTCTTACGGAAAAACGTGTCGACGTAAACAAAGTCGTGTACACAGCAGTTAGTAGGTATATTGTCATTAAGATGACATAACAATTACATTACACTCACAATGTTTATATTTGGTAACAAAATCCAAAGTTACAATTTTGTTGGCGAGTCAAAGTCCGTCCGACCCACTGTGCATACGTACATGTGTGCGTGTGCGGTGCGCGAGCCTCGATCGTTGTGAGAGTAGCGCTAAAAACCTAAACTTCGCGCGGCGCGACTCCGAAGAGGGGCCTTAAGTATTTTATTTTACAATCATGTCTCCTTTTAAACGGCGTGAAATGGAAGTGATATTCATATAAATAATAATAATAAATAAATATCGTGGGACATATCACAACAATTGATCTAGTCCCAAACTAGGCAAAGCCTGTACTATGGGTACTAGACAACGGATAAACATACTTATATAGATAAATACATACTTAAATAGATATTAAACATCCAAGACTCGAGAACAAACATTCGTATTCATCATACAAATATCTGCCCCGACCGGGAATCGAACCCGGGACCTCAAGCTATATGTATATTAACAAATTACAAGTCGACGAGTGAACATGAGAAAATAATGATTTTTATGTACACGACACGATAATCCGTCCACTTTTAAAATAACATGAGATGATAGTAATCCATACTTTATTAGATATGCGGAAGTATGACTTTCGGTACCCTTTCATGCTTAATAGCACAAGAAATAAAAGATAAATTGGCAGAAGAGTCCTGGGAAAGGTACAGGCAAGTATTATGTATTGAAAATTTAAAAAGCGTAAAGAGAACAGGGTACTCCAGCAAAATGTAGAGAGCAAATGTTTCTTTTACATTGTCTTATATTTTCAGGTCCAATTGCCTCCAACCATTTTTTCTTGGCATATTGGTAACCTTTAAAAATAGCTATATTAGCGAATCAATGAATCTTGTTTAGTTTCAAGGTACCTACTATAAAATTTTACCAATCTTGACAACCCAGACTTTTCAGGTTTTGTAAATTCAAGATACTGGCTCAGAGCTCACTGGTTATAGAACTAGAAAATTCGGTATTGCGAATGACGCATCGCCATTAATTATCGATATTTTCAAGAACAACCCTAACTGCCACTCAAAGGTAACTTTCAGTACAAAAATATCGAAAATAAAGCTAAATCCTATTACAACGTATAACGAATCTTAATATGTGTACACATTACAACATAATGCAAATGCTCAGCTCTCGATAATGCTTAAATTATCCAATATTTCAATAAAAATACATTTACGTACCGGTGCAAGGATAAACTGCCGATTTGGGCCTTTTCGTAAGCCACATCCAATAATGCTGCAGCTGGGCATGGTCACCACATTCCACTTATCCGTGTTCTTTCAGCCTTGTGCAGTTTATAATTTTATTTAGAAAGATATTTTAATATTTTGATTTGTTTACATGTGTCGTTGACAGATGATGTACCCACTAAACTGACGGGAACTGACATTTCGTGGCAACAAATATGGCGATTTTGGGCAACATTTGACATTTGATGATTAATGTTCGGTTCTGACTGTTATACTACCATCTCTTTTTTAATAGCCAAATGGGGCTTGGTTAAAATGAGACAGTGCTATTTTGGAGAAGTTTACGTCTAAACAGATAAATACACCCTGTCCATTAGTTTCTTTTGTCATTGACCACAGCTAGCACGGCGAAAACAATACCACAGACTATAAACCAAAGTGTAAGGCCTGCAATACACTGGCACAGCTTGCGGTCGCGGTCAATAGTAAACTTGGGTCGCGGCGAACAATAGTAAACTTGTCATTCGCTGTCAAATTTACTATGGACCGCCACCGCAGGCCGCGCAGTGTGATGTAGGCCTAACTACGGAAGGTCGTGCTAGTGCCGTATGTATTTTGTAGTCTTTGCCAGTTATTATTGCACCGCGCCGCGCTCCGTTTGTTGTTCGTCACTGTTTTTGTTTGAAAGTTTTTTATAGTGAAAATGCCCTTACATCCAATATTTGACAGCTGTCATCCCAATACAATTTATGTCATCATTGACGTTTATTGTAACGGGATGCCGGTTGTCAAATATCGGCTGTTAAAAAAATCTAATTATAAGTACAGGACAGGTTAGTAAGGACAGGAAAATGAATACACGCGAAAACGCCTGTAACTAGCTCCAGATCCAGACTCCTATGTGGCGGACTGCACATGCTATATGAAGCTGTACGATAGAGCGGGATGGGGATATGAAATACATTTCCAGTCTCTCCCTATCTCATAGGCGGCCGCGTGTTGGCCGCCATAGGTTAGATCTTAGATCATGGCAATCGCGAGGTCAACTAAATTGCCTTTAGGTAAATTCGGCCGAGCGAGCCAATTATGCTCGGACTTGCCGCGCGCATGACACGTTAATGCTACAACTACACTCTTGGGCGAGGCGCTCGGCGAGTGCTTCTACAGCGAGTGGTAGCCCTTCACACGCTCGTGTAGTTCAGTTCAGTAGTCGCCGAACCATCGAAGATGGAAGTTGACATGGTAAATGTGCATGTGTCCATCGGCGGCCAATACACGGTGAAGTATTACCACGCGATCCACGTAGACACAGCTATATCATCAGGAGCCGTAGCATGGTTGGCCTTGTCACGCGATAGGTGATAAGCGGGATGGGGATATGAAATACATTTCCAGTCTCTCCCTATCTCATAGGCGGCCGCGTGTTGGCCGCCATAGGTTAGATCTTAGATCATGGCAATCGCGAGGTCAACTAAATTGCCTTTAGGTAAATTCGGCCGAGCGAGCCAATTATGCTCGGACTTGCCGCGCGCATGACACGTTAATGCTACAACTACACTCTTGGGCGAGGCGCTCGGCGAGTGCTTCTACAGCGAGTGGTAGCCCTTCACACGCTCGTGTAGTTCAGTTCAGTCGTCGCCGAACCATCGAAGATGGAAGTTGACATGGTAAATGTGCATGTGTCCATCGGCGGCCAATACACGGTGAAGTATTACCACGCGATCCACGTAGACACAGCTATATCATCAGGAGCCGTAGCATGGTTGGCCTTGTCACGCGATAGGTGATAAGCGGGATGGGGATATGAAATACATTTCCAGTCTCTCCCTATCTCATAGGCGGCCGCGTGTTGGCCGCCATAGGTTAGATCTTAGATCATGGCAATCGCGAGGTCAACTAAATTGCCTTTAGGTAAATTCGGCCGAGCGAGACAATTATGCTCGGACTTGCCGCGCGCATGACACGTTAATGCTACAACTACACTCTTGGGCGAGGCGCTCGGCGAGTGATTCTACAGCGAGTGGTAGCCCTTCTCACGCTCATGTAGTTCAGTTCAGTCGTCGCCGAACCATCGAAGATGGAAGTTGACATGGTAAATGTGCGTGTGTCCATCAGCGGCCAATACACCGTGAAGTATTACCACGCGATCCACGTAGACACAGCTATGGTGGATCATCAGGAGCCGTAGCATGGTTGGCCTTGTCACGCGATAGGTGATGGGATAGAGCGTGCGTCACTGGCTGACACCGTTCGATAGAACGAGACGACGCTCTTATCTTGTCACTTGTTGCGTGATAAGGCCAACCATGCTACGGCTCCAGTATTTAATAATTAAACGTGGCCATTTCTTTCTATCGCATGCAACGCGCTCTTTCGGAGGCGGAGCCTTAGAGCTAGGGTTACCGCCAGCTCCACCTGAATTAAATTATTAGGTACGTTAGTATAATAGTGTATTTTACTACCGATATTACGATTAGGTATTCTTTATTTACTTAGGATCACCAACTACACAAAAGCTGTGTAATTTGCCTTTATGTTATTACATCAAAACTGCCTGTTTCTGCAGAATGTAAGACGAAGACACACAACTCTGGGTTACCTACATACATAAACATAATGTAAAGAAAAATTATTTTCAATCAATATAAATAGATGACGCGGCATAATTTATTTTACGAGGCGAATGACGATGCTATGCAAAGCGCGAACGCTTGTGTCCCGTAACAGCGCGCGACAACCAGTCAACCACTGATAGACCGGACCGCCTAAATGCGGCCGGCCGGCATGTTTTTGTGCGGCGCGACGAAATCAAAGAGGGAACCGCCCCTGACGGCTATTCTATTCTATTCTTAACAAGAACCTGCTACCACTTCACTCTCGCCGAGTGGCGGCGAGGAGAGCGTGAAGAGGGCCCACTCAGGTGACTCGGATCGACTCGTGCGCGCTCGCCTCGCCTAGTCGCCGCTCGCTTCCTTGTCGGTATTTTGGATAAAGATCAAATCGGCGAGTGGCGAGCGCGAGCGCCTGCTCCACACACTCGTGTCAGATACCTGTCAACTGTCATTTTAATTGGTTTCCCGGTACGGAAGATTTTCTTAATTGCTGAATTTGAATTACAAGAGTGGTGAAGATTTGAAGAAAAATGGAATAATTTGCTGAGTGGTATGTAAATGTACCTCTGACATCTAATTTATATTACCAATAAATTGATTATGATTATAAAGCTGTCGCAGCAGCTAGCTTTGCCATATCAACTTTCTTCTTCGATGGTTCGGCGACGACTTAACTACACAAGCGTGTGGAGATCTACCACTCGGTCGCTGTAGTAGCATTCGCCGAGCGCCTCGCCCGAGAGTGTAGTTGTAGAATGACAGGTACCTACCGTGTAACGTGGTATTATGCATATTATGTGCCGGTTGCGTGCTCCGCGACGTGTTTATATAATTTTTCACTTCTCATGCTCGAAAAGTGTGTCATATTAGGCTAAGCAAGCGGGGCTATAGTACATTGTTGAAGAGGCTAGAAAGTAAGCAATAAATGGACGAGTTAGTTCGAGGGCCGACGCGTAGCGGAGGCCCTCGAAAGTACGAGTCCAGCTATTGCCCTTTCGGCCGAGGCTTAACATAGTGCTTTTCACGCCTACTGCGAGGAAATTGCAAATAATTATAATTTAAAATCAAAATTAAGTATCTAATTGAAGATCATAATACTAAAAAGGCTCGCTTGCCTCGCGCCCGGCGCGGCGGAGGGGGAACGGGCGCACGCACGCCGGCCGACCGCGCGCGGTGCCCTGTGATTGGTCGATTGCTGTTCAAACTGTCCAACAATAACATTGTTGGACAGTTTGAACAGCAATCGACCAATCACAGGGCACCGCGCGCGGTCGGCGCGAGGCAAGCGAGCCTGTTTAGTATTATGATCTTCAATTAGATACTTAATTTTGATTTTAAATTATAATTATTTGCAATTTCCTCGCAGTAGGCGTGAAAAGCACTATGTTAAGACGAACTAACTCGTCCATCTATTGATTCCTTTCTAGCCTCTTCAACAATGTACTATAGTACATTTAGCCCTCAGCGAAAATATGTATACATATTTATGATTTTTAAAACATTTAATTTGACCAATCAAAACACTTGACTGTATTCAATCCACCAATCACAACTCTTTCAAAGAACATTTGTATTTGCTATCAACTAACCAGATTACAGCTATTATTAAAAACAACCAATCAGAAAACAGAATTAATTTCAAATATTAGGTGTTTTTTAGTCCCTAATTCACAATAATTAAAACAAAAAACGCCTCTGGCCGTCAACGACGCGCCTGTAGACGGTCAGGCTGCCAATACACAGTGATTAAATACTGATGATCCACCATTGCTGTCTCTATCTATAACATGCAATACAATTTCCTTGACTTAGTGAACTAGGAACAAGTTTATCTAATCAAATTTAAAGTCAAACATGCAATTAGAAAGAGACAGCGCGTGGATCGCGTGATAATACTTCACCGTGTATTGGACGCCTCAGAGGCGTTTATTCGTGGTGTCAATATTTTGTATCTGTGTCAAAGCAGTTTAGTAAAAAAACATGCCGCTAAATTGAACAATCTCTTCTTAAAGTTCAACTCCCTACCCTACTAATGTTAAAACTCTCTTGGCAAGTTTTGAGCCCAAAGTCACTAAGGCTTTGGCTTATTTTATTGATAAAAATAACATAAAACTATAAATATTTATGAATATAAGCGTTCCTTTACCCAATATCATTATATATATATATATATATATATATATATATATATATATATACGTATGACTAGTCCCTGGGCAAAATTATTAGGTGCACTCCACAGATCCGTAAAGCCAAATCTCCCCCCACTTGACATTAGCAGTGCCTGAGCAGCAAAAAGCCACAGAAAACGGAAAAAAAAAAAACAATCTTTTCGCCGAGGAATTTGTTATTGATTGTGGATGGATATAATCTTTGTTTTACTATTTTCTCGCAGTCGAAGTGAAAAGTAGTGTATAACTCGGGTCTAACCATAATTATCCTCACTTCGCTCGGGAAAATAACCATCTCGTAGTAATATGGCTTTTTTTAGTCCCTTGTCATACAATCTAATATTAAGGTAGGGTGTAAGTGTAAGTAGGGTCTGTAGGTATAGGATGCATGTTTTGTGCCACTTTTGTATAGTTTTACTGTTATGTTTTGTGTGTATATTATATTACATGTAGTTATCGGCAATTAGCTGAGGGCCCCTACGGGGAGGGGCCCAACTTAGAAGGATATGTAGGAGAAAAAAAGAAGGTATTATGTAGGTATAAGATAAAAAAGTAAAAAATAAAGGTATTTAGTTGTTTTATTCTAAATACCATACACACAGCAATATCTTGATATAATCAATGATGATAGTACAACAAACAGACATATTTTTGAACGGTTTTTTTTCAAATGCTTAATGAAATGATTATCTTCTGTGGTTCTTATTTACTTACAAGTTACTGAATAACACCTTATGAAAAGTGGACAGATCAGGTTCAACATTTGAATTGGTGCTGTATAATCCAGGTTTGTTTCCAGTTCTGAAAAAAAAAACCACTGCTGTTTATTTTAGGACCAGGAATTTGGGTTAAGTTAATTAAATTTGACCAAACGCACTGGCAAATCTCTGCATACCAGGTCAGCGCAACACAGAGGCTGCCTAATTTTATCACATTATTAACAGTAGCATCGACTTTAAATTTCAATGCTAGTTTCAATCTTCGCTCGGTTCTGCTAAACGCAAGGAGCATTTTGGCATTGAAATGTAAACCTCCTTTCCATTGTGATAAGTCATTGTTCACCGAGAGATTCAAGTATGAATTGCCGTCATCTTGCAGACAGAAATTTGATGAAAAGGATGACAATTAGATATTGAGATCTGAGAGAGAATTTTTTTTACAATCATGACGGCGGTTCAAACGCTCCAACATTCACCCGCTGTACTTGAAATGTTTTAAACCTTGGATGTATGCGTACCTGGGTATGGGTGCGTTAGAGCGGGGCGTAACGAGCAGGCAGTTCATTGGCTGGCCGTCAAGTTGCCGCTTGTGGTAAAGGTCCACAGCCCTCTGAGCATCCTCCAAAGTTTTGTAGATCACTTCTGCCGTTCCAGGCCGCACTAGACGGGACTCTACCATACCGCCAACGTCACCAAATAATTCCTGAAAACAAATTACAACTTATATATTTTACAAATATCTTGAAATGTCCCTTACGCAAAACAACCCTTCTGCAAAAGGTCCCGTTCGCAAAACGTCCCTTCACATAAATAAAGTCCCGTTCGCAAAACGTCCCTTTCGCTAAAAGACCCGTTCGCAACAAGTCCCTTTCGCAAAATGGCCCGTTCGCATAACGTCGCTTTTGCAAAATGATTTCTATTATTGGCCATCTCTTATCCCATGAGAAGATTCCTAGTCTCTACTTAAACAAGCTTTTTTCAGACGGGACATTTTGCGAATAAGTCATTTCACAGACGGGACGTTTTGCGAAAAGGGCGTTATGCAGTAGGGACTTTCAGCGAAAGTGGCTTTCTCAGAAGGGACGTTTTGCGAAAGGGGTGGGACTCTTTGCGAATGGGGTATTTTACACAAGGGTCCATTTGAAGAGAAGGCGTTTTGCGAATGGGACGTAATTTTGGTGGAGGGACGTTTTGCGAGTGGGACGTTATGCGCCCAAACCGTTTGTTCCTTTTATTAAAATAAAACTGTGTTATGCCCTCAGAACTATATCAAGATAGAACCAAAGAGTATGTACTTCTCGTGGTGAAAAGACGACTAAACGTCTTCTTTGCTCGCCGCGAACTTCAGTGCGCTCCCGACCGCGGTCCGCGTGCGACGTCAGAGGGCAGGGCCTCTCTGTCGCACTTGCTAATTCGAACAACAGAGACGCGTAGACGGAGATACACGAACAAAGTTCGTTTCCGTTTCGCGGTAGCCCCTCAGGTTTTAAAAACATAATGACTCGTTGTTCGATAGTTAACTGACCAAACACCACCAATAAAGTTGAAGCTGTTAATCGAGGTATTTCCTTTCATCTGTAAAAGTACTATTTGTCCTAAAAAATTGTTATTAATTAAAAACAATTTATTTATTGCTCTGTATTATTTTCACGTATGGCACGGAAACGTGGTCGCTTACTATGGGCCTCATAAGAACGCTCAAAGTCACCCAAAGGGCAATGGAGAGGGCTATGCTGGGAGTATCTCTGCGTGATCGCATCAGAAATGAGGCTATCCGCAGCAGAACCAAGGTAACCGATAAAGCCCTCTGAATCGCTAAACTTAAGTGGCAGTGGGCGGGGCACATTGCACGTAGAACCGATTGCCGTTGGGGCGGAAAGGTTCTTGAGTAGCGACCACGTACCGGAAGGCGCAGCGTGGGTAGGCCCCCCACAAGGTGGACTGATGACCTGGTAAAGGTCGCTGGAGTCCGCTGGATGCGGGTGGCGCAGGACCGGTCATTGTGGCACTCTGGGGGAGGCCTATGTCCAGCAGTGGACGTCTTTGGGCTGATATGATGATGATGATGATGATGATTATTTTCATGAAAACAGATTGTGTCCAACGCTAGTTTTCTATTGCGGTTTTAATTTGACGACACAGACTTGGCGTGCGATCAAAACCAGTGATGTAAAGTGAAAATAAGCTATTCAAACTGTCGATTCGCGTTCAACGTCGATTTCTCATTTTTTCTGTCAAAACTAAGACTAGTGCTGTACCACAATGCTGTACACTGCGATTTTCTTACTCGATTAAAATTGATGTTGAAAACAGAGGAAATGATAATTCCGTTTATGTATTATGTAGCTATCTGCGGCTGAAATTACACACAGCTCACAACTCACAAAAATATGCTCGTTTGGCTTCACCCGAGTATTGAGATTATTAATCAAACATTGACGAATAAACAATAATAATAAGATTGATCAACTAAGTTCTAGGAGGCCTTGTGTAAGCGAGGCCTCATGTACCACATTTTGCATGCAAAGTAAAAATATTATTTCAGACAACTTAGCAGTAAAAAGATTGTCTGATATAGTCAAATCGCAATCAATCATGCATTTAAGTTGTTCATTAAAATAATTGGATTAACTTTACTTGTAACTAACGAAATTGGAAATATTGTTTTCCTTGATGGAGAATCTCGATTTTATTTTATTTTTAACAAACTAAAAGTGAAATTTTTGATCTTCCAAATCGCAGAAATCCCAAAAGAAAGGTCAGGTTAGGATAGGCGAGTGACGAGCATGTATGAAAAATGTCATGAAAGAGAATGAAGCCAGATAGGTTTGTCAAGATGTGGAAATCCGCGATCTCGGCCAATCCTCCGGGAAACGAGCGTGATTATATATGTATGTAAGTTTTTTACTCACTTCAATGTCCCCAGCAGTCACAGAACTGCCCAAGCTGCTGACAATGATTCTGTACTCCGTGTTAGACTTGTCTGGCTTCTCGCCTTTCTTTTCAGTTCTCAGAGCTGCCATTGGACGCTTTTTGAGTATTGAAGGTGGTCTAGGTGGACTAATCTCTCTTTCAATTGGAGCACTCCTAAAATAAATCAATATAGGTATAGATTGCAATCCGCCACGCAGAACCGTATGGCAGCGCCTTAAGCCAGGATTTGAGGTGGAGTGAAGAATAGTGTTCCATTTGGTCAAAACTTTCAGCTGGGAGTCCCAAGGGCACTCCCCCAGCAGCAGGCAGCAGCCAGGGCCAGCGCAGCAGTCGTAAGTCAAGACTTACGACAAAGAAAACACACACACATTAGAGACCCTGCACCCTGGTCTCTACTAGTAGCAATATTACGTACAATTTGTGTGCATTATGATTATTATAAATTATGACCAGTGAGGATGAACGGCTGGTTCTACTAAAAAGTGCACATTTTGTATGACACAAGATATAATTATATATTTTTTTCATGTCAACTTTTTGTGTCCTTATTACGATAAATAAACATCTGTTACAAAGAATAATATTTTTTTAAATAAAATAGAATTTTTCCTACAAATTTCATTCCAAATCGCAAGGCCATTTTAAGTATATTGTTTTATATATTTAATCATATTCACGCTCTGTTACTCTGTTACCACTAAGTTACCATAAAAAATATGAATATCATAAATGAAAAAATGTAAATGTATATTATTATTTAAAGTAAGATGGCTAAGATGGTAAAATTATGCTATTTTTATTTTTTTAATGAAGTTTTAGTGTGGCGACAAATTGTGTGCATTTTTAAGTAGAATGACCCGAACACTGTTTAATACCTGTGCATAATAGAGCTTCTGCTTTCACGTGGCTCATTGTTGTGTGCTATTATTTTGAGTTGGAGACTAGCTTTACGGTTCAAAGATACCCGCGAAGGTTCAAAGTCGATGTCATCCATGGGGTCATCATACATTTCAATGTCATTCTCAACAGTTCTCACAATGGGTTTCAATGGTGCACTCCTTGTATTTCCTGTAAATCGAAATATATTGATACAATAATTAATATTTTTATTTTTTGCGTTCCGTACCTAAGCCTCAAAAGGAAAAAACCGAACCCTTATACGCCTTATAGGGTCATCATATAGTTGTCAATCTGTCTGTCTGTCAAGGGAAAAAAGTTGAAATATTGAAGCTGCGCGCTCCACTAGCACTGATCTGGAAGTCAAGTTGTCAATTTTTGGTTGGTGCGGCTAGAGCTGATGAAACTTAGATTTTTTTGTCTTTTGTAGTTATTTATTTCCTCGCAAATGTGATGAAAAACATTGTGTATAACACGGGCGTAAGAATATTGCAAACTCGAGTCATCAAAAGCCACTTACGCCCCTCGTTAAACAATTTACTATAGTTTCATACAGCCGCACCAATCAAAAATTTACAACTTCACTTCCAGATCAGTGCTAGTAGAGCGCGCAGCTTCAATATTTCAACCAATCACAGAGCAGTATTCTTGCGGGGCGGGGCGGCTTGGCCAACTAGATTTTTTTTCCAACCAATTTTCCATCGTCAATGGGTAGCGGTTTTGGCGACAGATCGGTGCAATGGTGTCATGGAGCACCTGGTTTTGTACCCTTGTGTACCCTTCAACGGCCAAGTCCCACAACATTAACTATAATAATAAAGAAATCACAGTAAGGAACCTTAGACTTGGCACGACTTTGTCTAGATTTCATTACTTTTTAGAGATAAACAAGCAGCTCCATCGAGACTTGGCTAGTTTTTTACAGACTGTTTTTGGTGGGATTTCACTTCTTTTTGTAGAAACGTAGGCATATTGATTTATTTTATTAGATTTTCTTATTTGACACATTTTTTTTCTTTTTAGGAGTAGTTTTTATTATTATTACAAATCTTTCTTTTCTTTTTTTCCGGTTCTGATTCTTGTACAGTAGCAACTGTTTTTCGTATTGCCCATTCGCTTATGTATAACCCTCAGCTGAGACCAGCTGAGGGTTCTTCATCAGATACTTCAGACCTTCGATTTTTGACATCAAATGAAGCGGCCCACCAAGTTGAATATTTTTTGTAAACGTGGTATGTCGATCTCTAATAGTTTGGTTGGGCTCTTGTGTTTTCTAATCAGGGTCACCAGGTACTCCAGATCTTCGATTATCCTAGTTTTTATAGGTTTTCCTTTATGTGGCCATTAAACCCTTTTTTTTTATTCCATTCAAAGATCTAACGATAGTAAATGTTACCATACTGAATTGGCCTATCTATCTGCTTAGCACACAAAAAAAATCAAGCATCTACCGCAATAATTCACGTCACCATAAATAAAAATCTCATCGTACTCGGCGATAGGTGAAAAATTAAAAAAAAAATCATAACTCCGAAAATACGAAAAATCGCGAAACATACATAGGGGTGATTCAGATAGCCCTCTAGGTCCTCTACCTCCCAGCTTCAGTATATCACTACTTCTTGGGACACCCTGTATAGTATATGTGTAGATAAAGTTATGTATGCAACTGTACATAATTAGGCCTTAAAACACTCGTGTGATCCTATTATGAAACGAGCGTGAGCGAGGCCTTAGACCACACTCGTGATTTAAGGCTTCTCATTATGTACAGTCACATAAACTACTTCTTCACTATCACTGCTACTTGAACTCATTTCGTGGTACAAAGGGTTGGAATCGCTAAATATGATAAAATATACTGCAATTACTAGTACTCGTATAGTAGCAAGAGGCTGTGACACACCTTTAGAGAATTGCTAACTTGTAGGTACAATTCTACATATATGTATAATTATTGCTACAATTACAAAGCATGAGAAAGATATTGAAAGGAGAGTGAATGCAGAGAATCGAGTGAATGGGGCACTGAACGCCTTTATGGGCAGCCAGAAAATATCACAAAAAGCGCGCGTGGCTGTGCATAGAGGAGTGTTGATGCCCACACTTATGTATGGTAGTGAAAGTTGGGTGTGGCAGAAAAAACATCAAAGTCGAGTGAATGCAGTAGAAATGAGAGCGTTGAGAAGTATGTGTGGAGTGAAATTGAGTGATAGAGTCAGAAACAGTGTGATAAGAGATAAGTGTGGAATGGATGGAGATATAGTCACGAAAATTGAGAAGGGTATGTTAAGGTGGTTTGGGCATGTAGAGAGGATGGATGAGAGAAGATTAACGAAGAGAGTGTATATAAAAGGAGTGGAAGGGCAAGTTGGAAGGGGAAGACCTAGGCAAACTTTCTCTGATCAAATTGGAGAAATGTTACAAAAAGGCCAGGTCAAAAGTACCCTAAACCGACAAGCATGTATTTGAAATGTTATGAAGGTGAGTGAAGCGAAAGTGGTTTGTCAGGATCGTAGCAAGTGGAGATCCGTGATCTCTGCCTAGCCCTCTGGGAAAGAGGCGTGATTATATGTATGTATGTATTGCTACAATTTAATGTACCTAGTCGGTCCATAAGTTCCGTCACAAATGTTTTGCCGCATAGTAAATAATACCCAGAATATTTTTATTTAATGCTGTATATGGTTTTATAGCACATTAAATACTGATAAATTAGGACGATTATTGGATTTAAATGCTTAAAGCAATATTACACAAATGCTAGTTTCTTCAGAGAATTTGCACTTTTTTAGCTAATAAAAAACATGGACGTGATTCACTTTATCTTTTTTTCCATGATTCTTAAAACCTTTCAAACTTACTTGAGATTTTAGTCAGAACCCTCCCCGTTGCCTCCATTTTGAAGCATAAGTAAGTCTGGGTAAAACTAATATTCATATTCACATTTTACGTAGTGGTAGTGTACTTGTTGCCCACACGATCAAATTTACGCGTTTTTTAGAAAACGTAAAGTTCTCGACCTTGTTGGTCATCTGGAACACTTGTATGTTGTATTTTTGTCAGTTGCGGCGTGTTTTGGGTTCACGATTGTCTCAAGTTACAAGGTGTTTTTGTCATATTGCGATAATTGTTCAAAATGTATTGTATTGCAATTTGATTCGTATAAAATAAGCTTTTTAATCATGTATAAGGCGGCCTTTACACCTGTAAGTTACTTACGTAAGTTCAGTACAAATGTTGCTTACAGCGACTTTCGTGAGCAGTATTTGTACTGAACTTACGTAAGAACTTACAAGTGTAAAGGCCGCCTAATAAGAATAAGAAAAAGTTTATTGTTGAGTTTTATCTATCAAAAACCTTGTGTGACAGAACTTAAGGACCAACTAGGTAGCACAAAACAATTGTCAGCTACTTTGTACATTTTCCGGAAAAGATAAGTATCTTCTGTAAAGTCTCGTTATACAATAAATTGTAGACTTGTCGATACAATTTACATATTTGTAAGAATTTTCCACTACAAATTTGCTACTTGAATATTTTGTGGTACGCACACTTGTATTATTACAAACTTGTAACTTGACCCTTGTAATTGTAAGTTTTGTGTGATAGGGCACAGAAAGTCCATTCTCTACGCATGTGAAAAAAAAAGGGTAAGTGGTTCCGGAGATTACCCCTACATTTACTTACATATCTACAACCTCACAGACTTTTCTTCTTTATAATATTAGTTTCGATTCCATATTTCAAATACACTGGCAAACCACACTCCTACACACCTTTAATATCCCATTCTGTACAGCTTGCAGAACTTAATTATACCTACTGACTTTGTATTGTAACTTGCAAATACAAATACAATACAAATAATATATTTCGTCAAACATAGGTAAAATAGGTGACAGTTATAAGTAGTATTCAGTTCAGCTGTGATGTGCCGGTGGCGTACGAAAATTTGGTATGAAGTATAAACATGATGAGAATATTAAAAAATATTTACGTAACCATTAAAAGGCTTTACATACAACATAATAAAATACGAATTTAAGTGTCAACATTAGCATAAATTTAAATTAACATTAAAAATGCCATAGAACAATACGAATTCGTTACAATTATACATAAGATGTGTACAAAACATGGAATGTGTTTGGGAAAAAACTGATGATGATCAATTTAGGATTATTCCACTTACCATTATTCTTTGGGGGCCTCCGATTTGATACATTAACTGAGAACTTGTTCGTTTTCAGACCTGAAATTATACTGTTTTAATACCATGTAAATAAAAAAACCAAAACAATTTTCAGTAAAAATACTCACCAATTAACCTGTTTTCAAAAGACCGGCCTTCCATATTTCTTCTTGTAGTTAGCTGACGGTTCACAGTCATCCTGGCCCTGAGAGGCTGAGAGTGCACTTGTCTTGAGGGGTCAAGAAATACTGAAAATATATATATTTAATATATAAATTATTGGGATTTTATGCTAATTTATAGCACTACTAACATCATGGGATGGATTCATAGTTGAATAGAAATAAATTTACCTCTTTCTTTATTTTGCACAGTTCTCATAAAGGGCAGTTGATTCCTATTAAATATATTCCTATCCTTTACCGGCTGTTTGGCATTCTGGAATAAATAAATGAACATTTGATTTAATGATTCCGTTTTGTCATGCAAGCGCTGCTTTTCCTGCAGCGCCAGACCTAAGGCCGAGTCCGACTGCTGACATTCCAAAAAAATTTAGGTATACAACTGCTATGAAATTTTGTCCATTTAACCCAGCTAGGTTCATTCGTTACCTGTTATCCCTCAGAGCAGAAATAGGGGATGTCTCCGGGCTCCGTCAACTTTTTGGTGGATCATAATGATAACAAAAAGGTACCAGCCCTTACTTATTTACGCCCTCCCACTTATCTGGGCCCCTCGCCCTCCTCCATAACCTACTCTTCCATTATGACCATATGTCCTTCAAAGGACTTAGAAATGCACCCGTTCAACCACCCAATATTGATGAGAAAGTGAATTATGTATGGCAACTTAACAACAAAAAAACTCAAAAACCATGCATTTCCGCAGTTTCGCGATATCAGAAATACACTTGGGATGGCTTATTCTACTATTTTAAAAAATGAAATTTTTGGCCACATCCGCACTATGGGATACATAATTCACATTTATTATATAAGTAGACACACAAAAAAAGTATTAATACACTAAGGATTAATGTTATTTAATTGTGAATCATCACTTGATCTGGTGTTGATTCAATGTGCTTCACATGAATCTTCATCAAAAGTTCACCTACCCTCCGTTTTCTCATTTGTTCAAGTTTCAGGCGTGCATCCTTATGCTTGGCTAGTTCAGCCAATTTTTCACGTGCATCTGTTATTTGTTTACGTTTTTTTGATATTATTTTGTTCCTAGCGTCAACAATCGGGAGCTTCTTTTGAGGTGGAGGAGGAGCCAAACGGCTCTTGGGATTACCAGATTGTGGTTTGATTTTAGATCTGTAACTAATTGGATACGATTTAAAAAATTATCGAAATTCAAGTAAATGAGCTGTATCTCCAAGCAATACACGGATTGTCACTAATGCAATAAGCATTACCTTTTATTTTCTTTTCGTCGCTTTTGTATGATATCTTCTAGGCTCATATCGATAAATGACGCCATTGTTTGATTATATCAGAAAGATTAATGAGTAACTGCGAAACAAATCAGCTTCACCGGACAACTTCATTAATTACTGTAAGTTAACTGCAAAGATTTCTCGTTAAAAACTATTTCTATCAACCAATAAATTGACAGGCGGCCGACGGTCTCAATGGCGCCACTCCATATTTATTTCCATAACTTAACTTTTTTTTTTTTTTTACTTAACTACCACAGACAGAGCAACAGACAATTGGCGCGTCCAGCACGGCTATCACAAGACGGCGTGCGAGCTCTCTCGATTTTTCTCGCACTATCCGTCTCTCTCTTATTAGAACACTTAGAAAGAGAGGTATATTGCGAGAAAAATCGAGAGAGCTCGCGCGCCGTCTTGTGATAGCCGTACAGAGGGCCTACCGCGAAAGGCATTCGAAGTTTTCCCTCCCTGTCAGACTTGCGAGTTCGTACGTAAGTGCAACAGAGAGGGAAAACTTAATGCCGTTGGCGGTAGGCCCCCTGAGGGCCTACCGCGAAAGGCATTCGAAGTTTTCCCTCTCTGTCATACTTACGAATTCGTACATAAGTGTGACAGAGAGAGAAAACTTCGAAAGATGTTCGTTTTCGTTTGTGTATCTCCCTCTTTGTCGCTCGAACCAGCAAGTGCAACAGAGATGGAGATACACGAACGAAAACGAATATCGTTTCGCGGTAGGCCCTCTGACATCCGAGCGTGGCGGACGGCACAAGGCGCGTCAAATTGAGCGGCGCTTCGTTTACAGCCGAGTACACTGCAATTTACCATTTTTTTGGCATAATCCGTACATTAGCCACCTTATCTTAACTTCAAGACACGATTTTTGTCACAAAAACAGTAAATAATTAATGATTTGAGTATCATATGCAACCACGCGCGCGCATTTCTGTTTCATTTTCTCGTTGAGGCAAACAGAAAAAAGTGGAACTATGACAAGGACAACGGATGATATTTCCCTTTCTGGCACACTTATCGAGAATTGTATGCTACCATCTCGCTTGGACGTGGTATTATTATTACCATAGCTTCTCCCGAGTATCTTACGTCCACATGCCCTGTGTATTATGCCCTTTATTGTACATCCATCAAGATTGGGATGATTGTAACAAAATAATAAAAGGTTGTTCAAAATTAATAAAGCCCTTTTAAAACAACTTGCTAATATTCATTACATTAATTATAAAGAGTCTTCCGAAAAATGGTTAGCGACTTTCTTGAGCTCTTATCTGGTTCTGAATTTCTTTACTTAGGCACATTATTTAGTTTCAAATATACCTACATGTTATTTACTACATACAGGTCAAGTTAATATAAAGCTTTAAAAAAACTCTTAATATACTTTGTCATAGAATTTTAATATAAATAGAAAACATGTGCACAAAAAGCAAATAGTTCTTTGTTTAAGTTAGCGCAACATGTTAACGAAGTAATACTTACAATTTTTAAGTGCAAGTATCAATATCGGTCACGCTAACGCTCCAAAGGTGCACTATACTGCTATTCGCATCGAATAGCTCCGAACATTGCCGAGCCGTTAGTTCTACCCCGATCGCACTTTCATAGCTAGAAAGGGACGGCACGCGTGACTGGGGCGATCTTGCTGTGAGTGTGGGGGGAGGTAAGTATGTGTGCGTGATAGTGTAGTATCTACACACACAAACGCACTACGTGCTTCAAACTGCCGAATTCTGAGCGAGCGCATTTTACGATAGCACTCTTAACTGTGTTGGCGTTTTTACGTACTTAGGCAATCTTGACACCTATGCCATTAATTATTCTGACATTACCAATAAACAAAACACACGAAAATACTTCACTTGTTCACAATGCCCTAGAAACTTCATACACCTACTATATATTTTTCACCTCACTAGCTCGGAAAGACCTTTTTAGGGTTCCGTAGCCAAAATGGCAAAAACGGAACCCTTATAGTTTCGTCATGTCCGTCTGTCCGTCTGTCCGTCTGTCCGTCTATCCGTCTGTCCGTATGTCACAGGCATTTTACTCAAAAACTATAAGGTGTATTTGAATAAAATTTTGAGGACAGGTGTATTTTGTTGGCCGCTACATAGTTTTGTAATTAAAATGACAAAAAAAAGTTTTTTTAGGGGTGCACTCCATACATAAAACTAAAAGTCAAAAATAAAATTTTCATTGTGACCCCCCGTGTGGCGCATCAATCGATAGGCCTTTATAGTAGATGAATAGACCGCACTCACGCGAAGCATTTTACTTATCTATGGTATTGAATTGACAATTATTCGACACTTTGGTCACTGTGCGACGTACATTAGTTAGGGTAATCTTGGGTTTGCTAGAAGTGAAATTGGTAAAATAATATAACAATGGAATTGGATAAAGAAGAAGGAGAGATGAGCGATGACCCGATGCTTGGGGATGAAGATAATGATAGTATTCCAGAAGGAGACGTTAAACCCACATTGGTATGTAACAAGTTGGGGATGATTGTTTTGTGATTATTGTCATTTATTGTATTTACTCATATAGAATACTTTTTTTAGCTTTACAAGGCAGGAAAGGAGGGGTTGGTAATCACACAACTAGAAAAAATCGACGCAGCGAAGTTGGAGGAAAGGGCAAAAAGATTTGGATTGAATCTCTCAGGAAATAGAGCAATAACACAAAAACAAATAGATGAGCTGTACAGTAATTTCGGAATAGAAAGTGGAAATGAACGACATTTTCGCTTTGATGCACTGCATTTGAATGGAGTTGATGGGCTTAGCACCAAAGATATATTTGAGTACCTGGCTGAATACAAACCAGTCAGCCTTGAATGTATTGATGATAATTCATGTAAGTCTCACCAGCTGTGTGATTTCATAACTATTAAGATGACACTTATCATTTTCATTATGTTGCCAGTGTAAATTGCCAACTTTGTTACTGTTTAGTTAATGAACTTCCGGTGACGTAGGTTCAGAAAACGGCTTTTTAAAAAGTCATAGAGCTTGTTTGGATCATAATACGGCTGCCCTAAATTTAATAAGTAATCTTGAGGCCTTTCTCGAGGGACTATAGCTATTTGAATCCTGAGTTTTTGACTTTCGCTTGATAGAAAAAAAATCACAAACATAGGTCTAAAATACACTTAAAACATTTGTAACAAATTATGTGCAAAATCTAAACATGAAAATTGGTTCTAAAAATCGGCAAAATCATGTTTGAGGGAACTTAGCTATTACTTTTTTATTTATTTAAATGCGCTTTCAAACAGGCACTTCCAGTTCGCTCACACCACAGAATAAGTAATAGTACTACGTACAGAAGGTTCTCCGTTACCAAATTCCCTGTTTAGGTACACCAAACATGCTCTTTCGGAGGCGGAGCCTTAGAGCTAGGGTTACCGCCAGCTCAACCTATTAAATTATAGGTACATTAATATAATAGTATATTCTACTAACGATTTTACGATTATTCTTTATTTACTTAGGATCACCCAACTACACAAAAGCTGTGTAATTTGCATTTAAGTTATGACATCAAAACCACCTGTTTCTGCAAAATGTAAGACCAAGACACAACTCTAAACCTACAAACATTTATAATGTAAAGAAAAATTATTTTCAACCAATATAAATAGACGACGCGGCATATTTATTTTACGAGGCGAATGACGATGCAATGCAAAGCGCGAACGCGTGCGTCCCTAAACAGCGCGCGGCAACCACTGATAGACTGATAGACGGCCGGTTGGTATGTTTTTGTGCGGCCAATGAGTGCGGAAAATCAAGCTGCGTACGAATTTGAGCAGCTCAGCCTGAGGCATGCTCGCCCCGCGCGGCGAGCTTCTCGCGCGCCAAATAGTTCCACATAAACATGCGCGGGTGAGGCAGCGTATAGCGGCGAGCCGACATTCAAAATGGCGTCGACACAATGTCAGCTGATTGATTTCGGAACCCACAACACCTTTTGCTTTTCATGTATTTGTATCAATAATTGTTCCAAATTTACTAAAAAACGATTACAAAGGCTTACAAAGCTTAGCCAGTTGTTCAAATTCGTACGCGCGTAGCGCACAAACAAGTTCGATCTTGTCGCTCTGTCCGCGGCATGCTCAGATACACGTCCAAGTTACGCGAGGCACGCACACTGAGGTGCCTTACACTGAGGCGCCTTTGAGCACGGTCAAAAGACCGCCTCTGGGCGGCTCGCCGCGCGCTGCTCGCGCACAGCGCGTGAGCGCGTACGAATTTGAGCAAAATAGGCGAGCCGTGCGTGCCTCAACCCGAGGCTGCTCTAATTCGTACGCACCTAAAGAGTGAACTGCCCCTGCTCACGCTTATGCTCAGTGAGAGGGAGAGAAGACCATGAACCTACATCACCTTAACCAGTGAACCATAAGCCATAAGATTTATTATTATTTAATAATAAAACAAAAGTAGGTTCTGAAATTTAGAAAAAAATGTATTGGAGTAGTTTACAGGACATGTTTTTTTTACAATAGAAATAAAATTAAAATTGTAAGTAACAGGAATCAAATTGAGAATGCATATGGCTATCCTTAATAACAATTTAACACACATTGCATTGTCATTTACTTGCATGATGTTATGTCGGTTCCATTACCAAATTCGGTTAGCAAACATTTGAACAGAACAGACTCAAAACAGACCATAATCCATAAGCATTTCTTAAAGTATTTATTTAACAAGAAACTACTAATAGAACAGGAAAATATTATTTCAGTTCAAAAAGTCATCTAAGTTTGTGGCTTACAACAATTAGGTATTTCCTACATACAACACTGAACCTTTTCTCCTGATCTCTATCTAATCATCTATTTCTTTATTTTCTTTTTCTTTAAAACCTATGTTGATATACCTAAGGAGCAATATTTTCGAAAAACTAGGATTTCACGCGTAAATAACTTAATTTTTTTGTAACAGGTAATATAGTTTGTCAAGATCACATATCAGCTGCACTGGCATTATTAGTGCATTCTCGGGAAATCAAAAATGAAGATTTAAAAAATATGTTAAATAAATCATCACACCACTGGAGGGAAGGTGTTCCACATCCAAAAAAAGACCTGATATTGATGCGTTTTGGTACAAATGGAGATAAAAAAATGCCAAAAAAGGTCCCTGAAAAAAATGACGCAGAAGACTATTATGATGAAAGCATGGAACCACCAAGTAAAAATCCCTGGGGAGATTTATGTAAATCTTGGGGAGTATATGATAATCAGGAGGTTATCAACCGAAGATTACCTAAAAATGATTATGAGGATGAGATAGCAGAACCTGTACAAAGAGTACAAATAAAAAATAAGCATCTTGCTATGCGCCTTGGTAAAAGGCCAATAAGTGATAATCAAGATGATGATGAGGATGATGATGAAGATAGCAACTCTGATTCCGAGTGGAAAAAGAAGTCCAAAGCCCCTAGAATGAGAATGCATGCTGATGATGAAGAATCTAAACAAAACAAAAAAAGACAAGCTCTGGAACTGACTAAAGCTATTGCAGATAAAGATGTTTACGCTCCATTGTCAATAGAAGTAGTAAATTCAAGAAGTAGTTATACACCAAGAGAACCCACATTATTGTCCGAAAAATTTAGATACCATAACAAAACAAATGTAAATACAGCTAAGAATAATGTGCAGTCCAGATTAGGTGCAAAAATTATACATGCAGATCTACCGTCTTCTAGTGAGGAGTATTCTTCTGATGAATCTGATCATAATACAATGAGCAGAGTTCAAAAAATATCCACTGCAAAGGGTTCCAGTGTTTGGTCCAGATTAGAATCTAAGCCTACTAATTCAAATGATAACAATGACTTGAGACAAATGTTGAAGTCTAAAAAGCCAGCAAAGTCTGATGATTTGAGAGATAGACTTGGTAAACTCAAACGGGCCTCTTTACGCATTGAAATAGACAATAAATAACATTTAGGTAAATTGTTGGAATACTTCTACTGCAGTTTTTTAATTATGAGTTAGGTCAATGTTTAGGTTATATACATATACATACCTCATGTTTTGTGTCAGTCCTATTCTATTGAATATCTGACTTGTGTTTTACTTAATTCTTATTTCAATTACAATAATCAATTGTGTATTGTCATAAATCATAATAAATATTTTTTTAGTAAATTTGTGGATCAACTATTTTCTGT
Organism: Epinotia nisella; assembly: GCA_932294315.1. Classification (NCBI taxonomy): domain Eukaryota; kingdom Metazoa; phylum Arthropoda; class Insecta; order Lepidoptera; family Tortricidae; genus Epinotia; species Epinotia nisella. The sequence goes on along the minus strand of OW028679.1, from coordinate 10,656,812 downwards.
CACTAGTTGACTTGGTTAAAGTCTCATGAGTCACTTTTAAGAAACTACGATTTATGAGTTAAAAAAAACTCATAAATCGTAGTTTCTTAAACCAATTGACTTTAACCAAGTGTTTTTACACCAAATGTGAGGTTTTCGTGTCAAGTTCGACTCTTGTTTGTATGGACCATCTTCTAGGCACGTTAGAAGTCCGTATTGTAACAATTTTTCAAAGAAATTCTGTAATTTTGTGTCCTTGCTAATGGGTCAGAATAACAACAAGAAATAGTTGATTGTCCCAAATAATTAAGCCATGTGTGTGCATTCACACTCACACACACATCACATTTCTTATGATTACTGTGTAGTACCTATTGTATAATTTCTAGAATATAGGTAAAAATAAAATAAAATAATGTAGTAAATAAATCTTTATTTTTCATATTTAAAGTATGTGCACTGATACAAACAGAAAGTTATAGATCAGTGGGAAAACTTTCGACATTGACTTTGAGGCATTGACACAAGGTTGAATTTAGCCCATCCCTTGTCAAAAGTTTTCTCACTATACCTATTATGTTGTGAATAATAAAAACGATCATTCTATTCGAGTTTTTGCTTGAACTAGATAATTATGTGCAGTTAACTAAAACCCTGTGTTTTAAACACAAACAAATACATGTAATAATTCGGAAGACAGGAGTATTTCGTTAAATTCAGGATCTTGTAAATACTGTACCAGTTTAGTCAATTACTAAAGATCTCCTTTAAATTCAATAATAAACAGCCTATTACAGAACAGAGTACCAAATTATAATGTAAATAAACCCTCTTAAATAAATAAGAACATAATATTTGCAATTATTAGTTAGCTGTTAAAGATGTATATTAAGGAACCTTTCATGATAATGAACATCATAATCTCACCACTGGATGACGGATTCAGTGCCTTCATATAAGTTTGTTCAAAAGTGTGTGGCCCGGCAGAGAATGTGTTCATTTGGCTGGTTGGGAAGTTCATCTTTTTTTTTGTGCATCCTTAGAATTTGACATAATATCATCTTAATCTGACAACAATTAAATTGTAATATACGATCAAAAGCATTAATCATTTTTTTTATATGCGAAAGTAAAGTGTGAAGCTAAATACTATAGATTTTACATTTGAATTGACAAAATGTCAAACTGGCTTTGCTTAAGTAATTAAAAAGATACAGTCAGCAATGCATACAATATATCTACAAGAAAGAAGAGCTCTAATCTAAGAGCATACATAACTGGAGTATCCTTTCAGTAACTTACCCCTCTGTAGAAAACCTTGCACAATGTGCAAAAAAATCGATTAATGGTCATTCACAAAATCGCCTCGCAAGAGAACACTGATAACAAAAATGCCCGCATGTTGCTGTAAGCACTTGATATTATAAACGTTCAACCACTTCAAGCTTTCAATATAGCTACTCCAGTTATGTACGCTCTAAGGCTCTAATAGTACAGTGCTCTAGAGCTTAAGTAGATCTTATTGAAGAGCTATTCATCCATGTATACCTACTTGCTGCCTGCTGTACATACAAATGTGTTCAAAATAAAATATATATCTAAAATAAAAACAAATGCATTTCTTATGTACGAACATAAGTAAAAATAATACATAAAGGTTTAGTGTAATATCGAGTACGGTGTAAATTCGAGATATTGTTGTTTCAATATTTGTGCTTTTTTGTGAGAACTGATTACGAGTATAAAATACTTTTGCGTATGCGTATAACAATAACTTAACGAAGTATAAAATATTACGATTGCGTGGCACGATATTGATGACTAACATTTTTTTAATTTTGCCATAATTGAAGAGTTCAACCCAGTTTAGGCATCATCATATATATATAACTAAACAATGCTTTTATTCAATAGGCATTAAAATATGCCTTTGTGCTGGCACTCGTATCTTCCGCAGGTCAACCTTTTTTCTATAGGATTCCTGTAAATACCGAACAGCCATAAACATCAATATTAGTAAAAATATCTAAGCGTATTTCATTACCGATATAGGCACGATACCTGGTGGAAAATTATATTCCATTTTATGACACTATTCCTCCAATGTTTTAAGTATTGAGTAATTTACATTCAGGTAAATCATATATATTTTCGTAAGTGGAATGTCTCAGTCTTGCTTAAGTACTACAGTACGCCATGCCACTTAAGTATATTCAACAAATTAAAATTGTCTTTTAAATGCTTTAATAAAAAAAACAGGGCCAAAAAATAATAATACAGTAAAGCATTAATTACGTGGACACGAAATCAGCGTCGCTCATAGCGAAAGCTTTACATTATATTTAAATATAATATTATAAGTGTTACGCATAAACTTTACGATATTGGGTACTGTCGCGTTATGCCCTTAACAATAAAGCCGTGTTCACATATTTTTGATCACTTTGTCCGTGCATACATTTTCGAATTCGACTGTACATAAAATTTAAGTAGAATTATCAATAATACTATTAATTTGTTACTTTCCGCCAGTTTACCAATATGTAAGTACTAATCAGTGTTATTTTACCTTTTTTTTTACTTTAAATTAATTACGAGTACAGTCGCCATCAGATATGTCGGAGCGTACAGGATGCTCACAAATATTTGGGCTTGACTCTATTTTCAAGGGTTTAGAGTGCAAATTCCGATATTTTTGAGCACCGTGAAGAGTTTAGATATATTTAGTGGCGACTGTACATGATTCACCTCGTAAATAAGTTTGGATGCATAATTGACATAAATGGCAACTAATGCCATTCATTCATTCTTCTGGAGAACGAATCTATATATACATCGCAAAATTGACACCAGACCTGCTGTATTTTGTATGATGTTATAATACAATATCATTTAGTCTTCTCGTATATTGACCGATATAATTGTTCCAAATATTTAGATTACTTTTTCTGTTCATATTTTTTTATGATTATTTGGATTTCTTTTCTTTTTCGCCTTTAGCTTCCTTTTTATCGGAATCGTCTTTTTTCTTAGAAATGAGTGTGTGCTTCGCTTTCTTGAATTGTTTTTTAACTTTGTCCTTTACTTTGTTTTTTTTGGGAGTGGGGACGACCTCCGCCGATTTCATAGACGAGCTGTTGGAGTCACTGTTCCTCTGGGCTGAAACGTGTAGTTCGATAACATTAATAGAAATGTCCGCCAATTGGGAATGGATGAACATTTTAGAAGTGCCTGATTATTTTTTTGGTGATGGAATAACTTTCCTTAGCACCAGAAATAAGTTGCAGATTTTTCAGCTGCGTCAATTATATTTGAAAAATATAAACAGTTTCCTCACTAACGTTTTGGGTTAACGACGGCACTTTCCTCGATCCATCTCATATTACAAAACAATATCTGTGGTAAACTGACACTGGCAATCATATTGACAGTAGCAGCAGCTATATTTGTCATTACCAGTGTCAGTTTACCATAGATATTTAAGATATTTTTTGTAATATGAGACGGATCAAGGAAAGTGTCTAATGACCGTCCTTGACCCAAAACGTAAGTGAGGAAACTGTTTATATTTTTCAAAAATAATTGTTGCAGCTGAAAAATCAGTTTTTTTTTCTGGTGCTAAGAAGGGTTATTCCTATCACAAAAAAAACATGCAATTCTGATATTTTCATCCATTCCCCCATTGTACTTTTTTTTTGTATTTGTGCAATAAAGTTGAAATAAATAAATTTAGTACAGTCAAGGGTGAACGGATACGTACATAAATATCTGTGTACACGCCTTGATGACATTGACAATAGAGTCCTGTACATATATTTATGTACGTATTCGTTCAAACGTGACTGTACAGTCAAGGACTTTAATTGTCGAGCCATTTAAGTGTCAACTCATTTTGGTTTTCTATGAAGCTATGAAGTGTCCAGTATAAAGTGAGATAGATGGCTCAACAATTAAAGTGTTTGACTGTACCTACACTAAATAAATAACGGTACTTCATATACGACTTTTACACTAATGCAATTGTTGTTGGATGCAACATTTTATTCAACTTGCTTCGTCGTATGAGCACGATTTTTGTAGTCTGAGGGCCTACCGCGAAAGGCATTCGAAGTTTTCCCTCTCTGTCAGACTTGCGTGTTCGTACGTAAGTGCAACAGAGAGGGAAAACTTCGAAAGCTGTTGGCGGTAGGCCCCCTGGGCTCAGTCAATGTCTAGTCTGCTGGTACAATTTTTATGACAGATTCCTCGTTCGAGAATGCGAAAAGTTACGGTTAACTCGTAACAGCATCTAGCTCTCCACTAGACCTGAGTGGCGCTAGTGTTAGTGTGAGGTTACCTCGCTTGGTGGCGACGAAGCACGTTATGGCAAGGTCCTCCTGTCACAATCTGCACCAGCGGCGACACTAGCTGCTCCTCACTAGACCTGAGTGGCGCTAGTGTTAGTGTGAGGTTACCTCGTTTGGTGGCGATGGAGCACGCGATGGCGAGGTCCTCCTGTCACAATCTGCACCAGCGGCGACACTAGCTGCTCCTCACTAGACCTGAGTGGCGCTAGTGTTAGTGTGAGGTTACCTCGTTTGGTGGCGATGGAGCACGCGATGGCGAGGTCCTCCTGTCACAATCTGCACCAGCGGCGACACTAGCTGCTCCTCACTAGACCTGAGTGGCGCTAGTGTTAGTGTGAGGTTACCTCGTTTGGTGGCGATGGAGCACGCGATGGCGAGGTCCTCCTGTCACAATCTGCACCAGCGGCGACACTAGCTGCTCCTCACTAGACCTGAGTGGCGCTAGTGTTAGTGTGAGGTTACCTCGTTTGGTGGCGATGGAGCACGCGATGGCGAGGTCCTCCTGTCACAATCTGCACCAGCGGCGACACTAGCTGCTCCTCACTAGACCTGAGTGGCGCTAGTGTTAGTGTGAGGTTACCTCGTTTGGTGGCGATGGAGCACGCGATGGCGAGGTCCTCCTGTCACAATCTGCACCAGCGGCGACACTAGCTGCTCCTCACTAGACCTGAGTGGCGCTAGTGTTAGTGTGAGGTTACCTCGTTTGGTGGCGATGGAGCACGCGATGGCGAGGTCCTCCTGTCACAATCTGCACCAGCGGCGACACTAGCTGCTCCTCACTAGACCTGAGTGGCGCTAGTGTTAGTGTGAGGTTACCTCGTTTGGTGGCGATGGAGCACGCGATGGCGAGGTCCTCCTGTCACAATCTGCACCAGCGGCGACACTAGCTGCTCCTCACTAGACCTGAGTGGCGCTAGTGTTAGTGTGAGGTTACCTCGTTTGGTGGCGATGGAGCACGCGATGGCGAGGTCCTCCTGTCACAATCTGCACCAGCGGCGACACTAGCTGCTCCTCACTAGACCTGAGTGGCGCTAGTGTTAGTGTGAGGTTACCTCGTTTGGTGGCGATGGAGCACGCGATGGCGAGGTCCTCCTGTCACAATCTGCACCAGCGGCGACACTAGCTGCTCCTCACTAGACCTGAGTGGCGCTAGTGTTAGTGTGAGGTTACCTCGTTTGGTGGCGATGGAGCACGCGATGGCGAGGTCCTCCTGTCACAATCTGCACCAGCGGCGACACTAGCTGCTCCTCACTAGACCTGAGTGGCGCTAGTGTTAGTGTGAGGTTACCTCGTTTGGTGGCGATGGAGCACGCGATGGCGAGGTCCTCCTGTCACAATCTGCACCAGCGGCGACACTAGCTGCTCCTCACTAGACCTGAGTGGCGCAAGTGTTAGTGTGAGGTTACCTCGTTTGGTGGCGATGGAGCACGCGATGGCGAGGTCCTCCTGTCACAATCTGCACCAGCGGCGACACTAGCTGCTCCTCACTAGACCTGAGTGGCACTAGTGTTAGTGTGAGGTTACCTCGTTTGGTGGCGATGGAGCACGCGATGGCGAGGTCCTCCTGTCACAATCTGCACCAGCGGCGACACTAGCTGCTCCTCACTAGACCTGAGTGGCGCTAGTGTTAGTGTGAGGTTACCTCGTTTGGTGGCGATGGAGCACGCGATGGCGAGGTCCTCCTGTCACAATCTGCACCAGCGGCGACACTAGCTGCTCCTCACTAGACCTGAGTGGCGCTAGTGTTAGTGTGAGGTTACCTCGTTTGGTGGCGATGGAGCACGCGATGGCGAGGTCCTCCTGTCACAATCTGCACCAGCGGCGACACTAGCTGCTCCTCACTAGACCTGAGTGGCGCTAGTGTTAGTGTGAGGTTACCTCGTTTGGTGGCGATGGAGCACGCGATGGCGAGGTCCTCCTGTCACAATCTGCACCAGCGGCGACACTAGCTGCTCCTCACTAGACCTGAGTGGCGCTAGTGTTAGTGTGAGGTTACCTCGTTTGGTGGCGATGGAGCACGCGATGGCGAGGTCCTCCTGTCACAATCTGCACCAGCGGCGACACTAGCTGCTCCTCACTAGACCTGAGTGGCGCTAGTGTTAGTGTGAGGTTACCTCGTTTGGTGGCGATGGAGCACGCGATGGCGAGGTCCTCCTGTCACAATCTGCACCAGCGGCGACACTAGCTGCTCCTCACTAGACCTGAGTGGCGCTAGTGTTAGTGTGAGGTTACCTCGTTTGGTGGCGATGGAGCACGCGATGGCGAGGTCCTCCTGTCACAATCTGCACCAGCGGCGACACTAGCTGCTCCTCACTAGACCTGAGTGGCGCTAGTGTTAGTGTGAGGTTACCTCGTTTGGTGGCGATGGAGCACGCGATGGCGAGGTCCTCCTGTCACAATCTGCACCAGCGGCGACACTAGCTGCTCCTCACTAGACCTGAGTGGCGCTAGTGTTAGTGTGAGGTTACCTCGTTTGGTGGCGATGGAGCACGCGATGGCGAGGTCCTCCTGTCACAATCTGCACCAGCGGCGACACTAGCTGCTCCTCACTAGACCTGAGTGGCGCTAGTGTTAGTGTGAGGTTACCTCGTTTGGTGGCGATGGAGCACGCGATGGCGAGGTCCTCCTGTCACAATCTGCACCAGCGGCGACACTAGCTGCTCCTCACTAGACCTGAGTGGCGCTAGTGTTAGTGTGAGGTTACCTCGTTTGGTGGCGATGGAGCACGCGATGGCGAGGTCCTCCTGTCACAATCTGCACCAGCGGCGACACTAGCTGCTCCTCACTAGACCTGAGTGGCGCTAGTGTTAGTGTGAGGTTACCTCGTTTGGTGGCGATGGAGCACGCGATGGCGAGGTCCTCCTGTCGCTCGCGGCGCCGCTCCGCGTCGATCTGCTGCACGAGCTCGTCGCGCATGCGCACAATCTGCACCAAGCGCGACACTAGCTGCTCTTCACGGGCCTGGGGAGTAATTATTTATTTATAGTAAATTATAACCTCACAACTACTACAAAAACGTGAGTTCAATTTTGTATACCCGCTTGAATACATTAATTTATGTAATCAATAACTGAATTGTTGCGGTACAGCACCCTTACAGTGCATCCATAATATCCAATCCAACTGACCATGGCAAAATACCCATCTTGAAACCTACATCCTGTATGTAATGCTGCAAACTTCTTTCAAAATCGCGTAAATACGATAATGTAAATGATGCTAAAGACGTGGAGTGGTCAATTCGGTTGGAGCCTGACCAATTTTACCCACATCGTCCGAAACAATTAAGGGCGTAACTACATGATTTAATGAGATAACAATAAAATTGTCTCACTCACAAATTGTATCTCCATCGATCGTCACTGTCACAATGTTCGATAGTCCGTAGCACATAGCAGGCTAGGCTTGGTCAGGCTGTCCAAATCGACGATCCTCTATCGAATTGGATCTGTTACCTGCGACGCTACCACGATAATCGAAAGTCGAAGTTAGTTAACTCGCAATATCTCCCTCTTTCGCTTGAATGTGGAAGTGCGACAGAGGTAGAGGTAGACGAACGAACAAAATTGACGTTTTATAGTAGCGGCTGTGTTACGTTTTTAACCTCATAAGAGGACCATGCAGAGATTTAGGTTCGCGTCACTCCTGTGGACATACGGCGTCTCTTTGTTCTCTAATTCTATGCCATAAAAACATTAAATATATGTGTTTGTTTTCTGCCTATATTCCATTAGAGTTCGAATTTCAATTTGAATTTGTATATATCATGTATTTGTAGGTACGCGAGGACTTACGACGATAAGACATATTGTTTTCGTGTCGACTCCTCCCCACGCCACCTCGCCCGTATGACGTATCCTAATTCTAATCGATTGATTACACCTTAATTAGTCAATTTAATTACCTTATCTGCATCAATACGATTAACCGCGGGCCGCGACTGAATGACCCTGATTTCGTGTTCAATATCAGCCTGCTCCTGTTCCAATCGCTGTTGTCGCCGACTGAAATGTACACGTTGATGGGATTAGTTAGCACTACCTGTCCCTGCGGCTTCGCCTGCGTATTAGGCCTCTCACAGACTGGCGCGGCCTGGCCGCGGCGGACAGTAGTAAACTTGACCGCCACCGCAGGCCGCGCCAGTGTGATGCAGGCTTTACAAAAGGTTTGGGCGGAGACGTGGGATAAAACGCAGCCTATGTGATTCCAGGGCCCTATCCCATATCCTATTATTAAACGAGCAATATTTTCCATTTGCGTTCTCGAAAATCGGTTCGAAACATGTCGAGCGATATTCTACATTAAATACATGAGTGACCCGTTTTCATTATATTTAATATTACCTGTGTAGTTTGGATACTAAAAAATGGAAGTTTAAGTAATAAGTGAAATGACACAGAAACAATATTTATTTATTATAATAATAATAATTAATATTTTGCATGGAACAGTGAGAAATGTGCAATTGGCCTGAAGCTTGTAAATTAGCACTAGGTAGTTTGTTTTAGCTTGCTATTTAAGAAAAGAAAGAAAAGAAAAGAAGGTATTTATTCACTACACAAAAGACACACAGAGATAAAGGGAGTAGCCATACAATACAATTGACACATTGTGTGTGTCTTCGCGGCAGTGAAACGGTCGCTGTCTCAGCATTGTGCCGAGGTGTCAGACAGACACCTAAAGCGCTGGTTTTCAGACATCACCGTAAGTGACCCACGGAACGCAACACAGCATACTATTATATAAAAAGTAAGTAGACACATAATAAATAAATAATTAATGTAATAAATATGATTAAAAAAAAAAAACAGTAGCACAACGGGATGAAAAACACAAAGCATAAAACGCGACACGGTTGGGATGTTAAAAGTGCTGGATGGGTTAGGGTTGGGATTTTTGGAGCGTCAACAAACAGCCTTTAAGCTGGCGCTTAAAGGTATACTTGCTAGACGCTCCTTGGATAGGTGGAGGGAGATCATTCCAACACTTGGACGCCGCGAACCTAAAGCTACCTCGAAACGCCGCGATTCGATGCTCTGGCACCAGAATCATCGCCTTACACCTACGCGCACTCTTGAGCCATGCAAGTCTACTCAGCAAATATGCTGGGACCCCAGATCGTACTATGCCAAAGAGAAGAGTGGCGAGGTGAAGCCGTCTGCGTGCAGGCCAGCGGCGTTCAAGTAGGGAGTGATATGGGAGCGAGGTGGGACTCGGAAACAGACACGAATGCATGCGTTTTGCACTCGTTGAATGAGCTTTTTTGTACAGTCAGCATCATAAACATGTATACACTTTTCGACCTTATCTCCAAGTAATAAGGTCATAGAATGTATACATGTTTATGATGCTGACTGTACGACCAGTAATGCAGCCAGCATAGACAACATCACAATAGTTTAATCTTGACAATATCAGCGATTCACAAAGGTTAACACGCAAATCAACACTTAAGTAATCGCGAACATTGTAAAGAACTTTAAGGCGGTCATTCGTATCACGTTCTTTTTCTTGTTTTCTTGGTAATCAACAAATTGTTGACTTCAGATTACGAGCTTATTATACGAGTATCTATTTGTTAATTAATATTAAGATGACTGATGACACAACATCTTCAGATGACGAATAGGTAAAAAAGTGGCAGGAGTGCAATCAATCTCTTTGACGAACCACCTCAACTACTCTTACTTCTGGCTGCTCGCTCTTGTATTAAATTACATAGTTTATATTATTTTTTCGACGCGGCCGCCACCAGATGCACCGCACCCACTGCGTAATCACCATATATCGTACTTGAAAGCATAGCTCTGTGATAAGTAGGCTCATTAAGGCTATCACAATAAAAACATGTTTTATTTTGAAGTGCTTACATAGTTTTATTTACATATAATAAATTGATGTGGAAATACGCACTTTTTATTTATTACATAGGAAAAAAAAAAGACAAAATAACTAATATAGGCCTGTTAAGTACTTCGTAACATCTAATATTTGTCCCAAGCAGAAAAGGTTGACGACGACTGCTTCTTTGTTTACCGTATTTCTAATCCTAAAAAAAACGGACTATAGCAACTCTTAATACGTTATTTTGGCACTCAAATTCAAATTGTATAGGTACTAATATCACGGAATCGCGGAATGGGAATCACGAGATAAAGAGACAGGAAATACGAGTTGGTAATTAATTTACCAAATAACATTCCCTACAATATTGTATTGCAATCCGATGATTAAGTTGATTTAAGATTAGATGAAGATACTGTCAATGTATATCTGCTTGATTTTATATCATTGCAAGTCTTTATTTCACACTACAATAAATATATGTACGTTCCCAAATGCCCGAAAACATCTAAACTTCCTTGCGCCCTTAACAATTAAGTCGTGTCCAAATATTTTCGAACTCCACCCTCCTCCGATTATAATAGTAATAATTTTATTTGATCATTAAACCCTAGCCTACTTACTATTCACATGTACAGTCAAGGGCATGTATACACCACAAAGTCTCAAAATCATGTACACGGACCTTATTTCTGCAACAATAAGGTTGTAGTATACATATTTATGAAATTTACTTAATCGTGCCCTTGACTGTACTTTTTCGTATTTATATGCTAAGCTTGTACTGTGCATTATCTAGTGCTCCGATCTCCACACTATGATTCCCTGTGCGGTGGAAGTCAGGCTCTTTCGTGGACACGAAGACATTTAAACTTAGTATTTCCATTTCTTTAATTGCATGCAAAATCAGGTAGGTACTTTTATGAGTTTATAGATATTACTGTTATTAGTATTGTAAGAGTAACTTTACTAGCAACATCTTACGGTAGAAAGTCAATTGATTCGAGTTATACTCACATGTACATCAGTTCAGTTTGTTTCCTGAACAAGTCGTTCTTCTCGTTGACCAACTCGCAGAGCTGAATGACCAGATCTTCAACTTCCTCCTGCGGCGCCGGGACGGCGTCCTCGCCTGTAAATACAGATAGTTGTAGTATCGTTGCTAGGTAAACAGTAGTCCTTATTGGTAATAACAAAGCGAGTTATTGCCAATTAGGGCAATTATAATTGCATCGCTATACCAAAAACGGCCAACTAAACACGTATTACAAAGCACGCAAGCGAAGCAACAGGATATAAAATATCTACAGCCTATACCCATCCCCAAGGTCCATTATTTACCTAATGGTGAAATAATGTTTAAAAACGGATGAGTAGTTCCACAGATTACTCGTTAGTCGTTACATACAAACTCATAAAGTTTCAACACTTACGCCTTTATAATATTACATTAGTATAAAAAAGAAAAAAAAGAAAAGAAGACATTTATTCACTACACAAAAGACACACAGATATAAAGCATACAATACAATACAATTGACACATTGTGTGTGTCTTCGCGGCAGTGAAACAAAGATATTTTTATTTTATGAATAACAAAGATACCTTTTTGCCTGAGAACGACATTTACTTAGCTGTTAAATGTAGATACGACTAGTAATATTTCATATCTGGCACGTAGAAAAAATTATGAATCAAGTTTTCGACAACTCATAAATGAAATTGTATTTTATAATATGCATTTTCTAAAACAACTTAATGAAATATACCCAATTACTTAAATGTGATGTGTGATAATATTCGTATGCTAGGGTATATCTGCTGCGTCTCCAGCATGTCCAGCTACACCTGCAGCTCCTCGGGGGACATCTGCATCTTCACCCCGCGCCGCTCCGGCGGCGTGAAGTCGGGCCCTTCAGCCAACTCTACTAACCTTCGCACTTGTCTCTGATCATCTGCTCGATGAGCACGCCCTGCCGCTCCAGGCCCAGCTGCTGCGTCTCCAGCATGTCCAGCTGCACCTGCAGCTCCTCGGGGGACATCTGCATCTTCACCTAGCGCCGCTCCGGCGGCGTGAAGTCGGGCCCTTCAGCCAACTCTACTAACCTTCGCACTTGTCTCTGATCATCTGCTCGATGAGCACGCCCTGCCGCTCCAGGCCCAGCTGCTGCGTCTCCAGCATGTCCAGCTGCACCTGCAGCTCCTCGGGGGACATCTGCATCTTCACCTAGCGCCGCTCCGGCGGCGTGAAGTCGGGCCCTTCAGCCAACTCTACTAACCTTCGCACTTGTCTCTGATCATCTGCTCGATGAGCACGCCCTGCCGCTCCAGGCCCAGCTGCTGCGTCTCCAGCATGTCCAGCTGCACCTGCAGCTCCTCGGGGGACATCTGCATCTTCACCTAGCGCCGCTCCGGCGGCGTGAAGTCGGGCCCTTCAGCCAACTCTACTAACCTTCGCACTTGTCTCTGATCATCTGCTCGATGAGCACGCCCTGCCGCTCCAGGCCCAGCTGCTGCGTCTCCAGCATGTCCAGCTGCACCTGCAGCTCCTCGGGGGACATCTGCATCTTCACCTAGCGCCGCTCCGGCGGCGTGAAGTCGGGCCCTTCAGCCAACTCTACTAACCTTCGCACTTGTCTCTGATCATCTGCTCGATGAGCACGCCCTGCCGCTCCAGGCCCAGCTGCTGCGTCTCCAGCATGTCCAGCTGCACCTGCAGCTCCTCGGGGGACATCTGCATCTTCACCTAGCGCCGCTCCGGCGGCGTGAAGTCGGGCCCTTCAGCCAACTCTACTAACCTTCGCACTTGTCTCTGATCATCTGCTCGATGAGCACGCCCTGCCGCTCCAGGCCCAGCTGCTGCGTCTCCAGCATGTCCAGCTGCACCTGCAGCTCCTCGGGGGACATCTGCATCTTCACCTAGCGCCGCTCCGGCGGCGTGAAGTCGGGCCCTTCAGCCAACTCTACTAACCTTCGCACTTGTCTCTGATCATCTGCTCGATGAGCACGCCCTGCCGCTCCAGGCCCAGCTGCTGCGTCTCCAGCATGTCCAGCTGCACCTGCAGCTCCTCGGGGGACATCTGCATCTTCACCTAGCGCCGCTCCGGCGGCGTGAAGTCGGGCCCTTCAGCCAACTCTACTAACCTTCGCACTTGTCTCTGATCATCTGCTCGATGAGCACGCCCTGCCGCTCCAGGCCCAGCTGCTGCGTCTCCAGCATGTCCAGCTGCACCTGCAGCTCCTCGGGGGACATCTGCATCTTCACCTAGCGCCGCTCCGGCGGCGTGAAGTCGGGCCCTTCAGCCAACTCTACTAACCTTCGCACTTGTCTCTGATCATCTGCTCGATGAGCACGCCCTGCCGCTCCAGGCCCAGCTGCTGCGTCTCCAGCATGTCCAGCTGCACCTGCAGCTCCTCGGGGGACATCTGCATCTTCACCTAGCGCCGCTCCGGCGGCGTGAAGTCGGGCCCTTCAGCCAACTCTACTAACCTTCGCACTTGTCTCTGATCATCTGCTCGATGAGCACGCCCTGCCGCTCCAGGCCCAGCTGCTGCGTCTCCAGCATGTCCAGCTGCACCTGCAGCTCCTCGGGGGACATCTGCATCTTCACCTCGCGCCGCTCCGGCAGCGGGAGTCCAGGCGCCGGACCCTTTCGGCGACCACCTGACAAAAAACACAAATATTACCTACGAGCGTGATTCGTGCTAGGATTATTTATTGCAGCTATACTCTTAAGATTACAAAAATCGTGCGTTAATCGTCAGGCGATTTCTAGGAAAACCATTTTGAAACGCAAAAACATTAGTATTGTTATGTTTTGAAAAACTTAATGATCGAAATAAGTAAAACTAGGAAAATATTTCCCTTCGATATCCCAGATAATCGAAGAAACGTAGACAAATCTGTCCGTTAAAATTATAATGTTATATGGAATGAGGTATAGTTTTTTTTGTTGATGCACGTCGGATAAATCTTGTGATGTCAACCTATGCTTGATCATTCCTATTTAAGTAGGTACGATGGGGGACTTACCTTGATAGCGTGTATTTATTTCAAGTGGTTTTCATTATCATAAGTGAGAATATTAGTCAATTAACTCCTTGTGTCGAGTTATCATGTTTATTTTATTAGGTACTTGTGTAATCCACTTGACGGATACAACAGCTCCCATTCCAACTAGTCTAGAGGTATTATATGACCATGTTTTACGTCGCACATTGAATCTGAATAGGTTCGAAAACTTCGTGTGCGTCAGTTTGATCACGATCTTATCACATTTATGTCCGACATCAGGCATCATCAAAATCAACAAAGCATTCGACCCTTGCTAGCAGTCCAAGTCCAAGAAGGTCGACTTTTATTTCATTTCGGCCATAATCGCGATCGTGTTTGCTATATGAGACTAGCAACCAATAGTTTACATGACCAGCTATAAGCTAGTACTAATGGCTATGTATTACAATAACATATGAATGTTACAAAGATGTGTGTACTACTGGCGTGGCTCATGTATAAATTATAAATTCAAGAACTATGTGAAGCGTAAACTTATCTCGAAAGCTTATTATAGCACACAAGACTACATGAATGATAAAACTCCATGGAACTAATTTTGACTGAATTTTTAATCTATTATTTTCGTAATATTTTGTTTTTTGACATTAGATTGTTTTTCTAGAAATATTCTACTAGTATTTTTTATACAATTTTTATATCATATATATTTTATTCTTTATGTTTAAAAATTACACTAAAAAATTAACTGACGATTTGAAAGTGCTTGTTACTAGGCCTACTTGAATAAAGATCATTTTGAGTTTGAGTTTGAGTTTGTATCATTCGGCATTCGGAGCTAATTTGGATTACCTATATTTTCTTTAAGAGGGAATCGAGTTTATCCCATGCCACAGTGTATTCGCCCCATTTTTTCCTCTTGGCATTGAGTAGCCCGTGGCCAGGGGCTACTCAATGCCAAGAGGAAAAAGGCTACAATCTCCAGTACGAGTTGGGCATGTAATCAATTCTTTCCTTTTATCATGCTTATTCTGTGAAACGAAAATTATGCTATCTAGACTTTTCGATCATAATTACCGGTTTTTACAAATTAGTAATTGCCACCCGATAACTTTGTTTTTGCGTGTTATCATGTTAAATCCTATAATATCTTTATGGTATGCGATAATACCCACAACGGCAGGGTCAGAAGTGCCACATGAACGAAGACACGTCGTTTTCAAATAGTACACCAACTAGCTACTGAAATAGAAATAATTTAGCTCATAAACAAAGTTTTAACCGACTTCAATCCAGTACTTACCTAATGACCATGGGACCACCTAGAAAGGATACCCTTTTAAAAAAAAAAAAGATTTTTCCAAATGGAGAACCTCCCCTCTTTTTATGACGTCGGTTAAAAATAGAAATGATAATTCCTGTTGGTACAATGATCAAAGCACAAAGAATAAAAATAACACGCTCACCAGCGGCGCAGAACGGGAATCGGACCCAGTATAGACGGAATACAGCTTATTTAGAAGTGATAGTTACCATCGGAGATGTTTCGTAGATCAGAGTGGTCGAATCCTTTCTCCATAGAGCCGCAGCCCGATACGGACATGCCGTCGGGAGGGGTCGGCGCTATCCGCTTCTTCTTCAGCCGGGGAGTCGCCATGCCATACGATTTCTATAACAAAACGAACCAGTCAGTTTTTTTTTTCAAATTTAACACGTGTAGGCGGATTCACTGAAGGTTTAGTACCTATAGTGTTAATTGCTTTACCTTACGTAGATTCAGAACGTTAGTTATTCGATTACAATGAATGGAACTAAGTAACAAAGTAATAATTATATTGTTTTGTTAATAAGTATGTGTTACCAGTGATGACATGGCACTGAAACGTGGTCGCTTACAATGGGCCTCATAAGAAGGTTCAAAATGACCCAAAGGGCAATAAACAGGGGTTTGTTGGGAGTTCATCTGCGTGATCGCATCAGAAATGAGGCTATCCGTAGCAGAACTAAGGTACCTAACTGACATAGCCCTCCGAAGCGCTAAATTTAAGCGGTGTGGCTCCCACAACCCACAAGGTGGACTGATGACCTGATAAAGGTCGCAGAAGTCCGCTGGATCCGGGTGGCGCAGGATCGGTCATTGTGGTACTCTTTGCGGGAGGCCTCTATGTCCAGCTGTGGATGTCTTTCGGCTGATATCATATAAAATAAGTTTCTGTCAAAAAAAATTTTTTGGTACAAGCTTTTATTGCCGACTGTACTTTACTGTATACTGTCATCAAATACTCATTGAGACGATTCTAACGAGCCCAAACTCAACGGGGTTACGACGGTTAAGTACTGAATTCCCATGGTCAGCTTCTGTCTCCATAATCAGATCAGCTCGATGGTATAGTCAACAGCAAAATTAGGTTATAATTTTTTCACCTTATCGCAATGGAATAAGGTACAAAAGTGATAACTTACTTTCGCTCTTGACTGTACCATAATATAAAATTGTCATCCAAACTATACCTTTACCCAAAATATCAGCTATTTAGCTATTGACCGATTACGATTGAGATATCTGCTTCAAAATTGAGTTGCAAGATTCCACCCGACCAAACATAGTTACATACATACTCGTAGTTACATTGTAAATTATGAGAAAGCTTGTAAAATGGTTGTCGCCTTATTAATTAATCATCATGATGATGATTATTTATTAAGGCGATTACCATTTTTTTACTGTTTTTAGGGTTCTGTAGCCAAATGGCAAAAAACGGAACCCTTATGAATTCGTTGATGTTTGTCTGTCTGTCCGTCTGTATGTCACAGGCATTTTACTCGAAAACTATAAGGTGTATTTGAATAAAATTTTGAGGATAGGTGTATTTTGTTAGCCGCTACATAGTTTTGTAATTAAGTAACTAAAAAAAAATTTTTTTGGGGGGCACTCCATACATAAAACGGAAAGTCAACAATTTTTTTTTCATTGTAAGCCCACGTGTGGCACATCAATCGATAGGCCTTTCAAAATAAATATAAGGTTTCTCAGCAAATTTTTTGATTAAGTGAATAGAGTCGGAGATAATCACCCCGAAAGTAATTAAAATTGTGTCCGCCCCCCTCTAATTTTTGAACCGTGTATTTTAAAAATATGAAAAAAATCTTCAAAAATCATTTTATTACGTTCTTTTAGCAAAAATTGTTTTTAACAAGATCGGTTCAAAGGTATTAGAGATATTTCTAAAAAAAACTGTCTTCCTTAAAGAAAAGGACGTAAGTGCCATAACAATTCAGTAACGATACGACCTTTTTATTAGGCACGGAACCCTTCGTTGTGCGTGATCCGACACGCACTGGGCCGTTTTTTTTATAATCGTAATTTATGATTTGATTTCGAGTATTCACTCAAGACGGTGGTGTACGGGGCATGTGTCGTCATTCTCAGGTGTTAATCTATGAACTGTTATTGTTATTAATTTTCAAGGTTGTATGATGATGATAGTGAACTGCAGGTGCAGCGTACTCATGCAATGTAAAAGATGATGGAAGTGACTCATTTGAATGTGACTGCGAATGTACTTACGTATGCGAGTGGAGGAACGATATATTCGTAATGATGATGCTTCCGCCGCTGGTCGCCCGCCACGGGCGACCAGCGGCGGAAGTCCCGTTCGATGTGTGGCCACAGCTAGGGTTGCCAGATAGAATGGCCCTATTATCGGAAGAAAAGAACAATGTCTCGGAATTTTGGGCCTTTGGTCGGGAGAAACAAAACGCGATCGACACGGAACGTTCAAAAGCTGCCGCTCCGACGCTCGTTTCGTTTGAAGAAAATTCGGAACTTAAAATTATTGTCTTATAAAATAAAGTTGTTTTTCGGGAGATTTTTTACTAAGTCCGGAGTCGGGAGGACATAGAAAAATTCGGGAGAATCCCGCCATATCCCGACCATCTGGCAACCCTAGCCACAGCGCAGGTAATACGCGGTGCCCACCGTCCAGAAATTCAAATGTGTAACTATGGTATGCTCTAAGATGCATAAATAATGAATAAATAAATATTTGCGGACAATCTTACACAAATCGACCTAGTCCCAAGCTAAGCAGCCTGTATATGGGTCCTAGACGACGATAAACATACGTATCCAACATCCGTGACTCAATAACAAATAATATTCGTGCTCATCACATAAACAAATGCCTTTACCCAGGACCGCAAGCTTCGTAGGCAGGATCAGTACCACGTCAGTACCAACTAGGCTAAACCGGTTTACCCGTCGTTTAGACTTTGTATGGAGGTATACAATTGCGACGGCGTCGTCAATGGACATCGCGTGGCTGTGACGGCGAGTACCGACGGGATTGACTTACTTGATCAGAATGTACGTACGGTGGACGTGTATGAGCTGAGGGACGATATATGCTCGCGACGTCGTCCATGGACGTGGCAGGGGCTTTGACGGCGAGTATACCTACGGAATTGACTTACTTGATCAGAATATACAGTGGACGTGTATGAGCTGAGGGACGATATATGCTCGCGACGTCGTCCATGGACGTGGCAGGGGCTGTGACGGCGAGTATACCTACGGAATTGACTTACTTGATCAGAATGTACGGTGGACGTGTACGAGCTGAGGGACGATATGCTCGCGACGTCGTCCATGGACGTGGCAGGGGCCGTGACGGCGATTACCTACGGAATTGACTTACTTGATCAGAATATACAGTGGACGTGTATGAGCTGAGGGACGATATGCTTGCGACGTCGTCCATGGACGTGGCAGGGGCCGTGACGGCGATTACCTACGGAATTGACTTACTTGATCAGAATATACAGTGGACGTGTATGAGCTGAGGGACGATATGCTCGCGACGTCGTCCATGGACGTGGCAGGGGCCGTGACGGCGATTACCTACGGAATTGACTTACTTGATCAGAATATACAGTGGACGTGTATGAGCTGAGGGACGATATGCTTGCGACGTCGTCCATGGACGTGGCAGGGGCCGTGACGGCGATTACCTACGGAATTGACTTACTTGATCAGAATATACAGTGGACGTGTATGAGCTGAGGGACGATATGCTTGCGACGTCGTCCATGGACGTGGCAGGGGCCGTGACGGCGAGTATGGGCGGCGGCGGCGGCGCCTTCACCTTCTTGCGACGGCCGCTCGGCAGATTCGGCGTGCTTGTCGTCAGCGAGGACTTGTACATATTTGCACTAAAATAACGGAATAAACATCAAAGTTTCGTAATTTTTAACAATTTATATATCATTTTTAAATCACCAATCAAAAACAAAACGGTGCCTTTCTCGCGCAACAAGGATTCGCGCTCACTGTTCACACAGACGTCGGTTTTGGCGGAATCATTCCATCCGTTAGAGGACCATAACTCTCGAGACAGAATCTTAGCATCACACTATAATATCCCTCTTTTAGTGTTGCGGATCAAAAATCAAAAACATTACAATAAAACTTACCTTCCATTATGAGCTTCATCGTCGGACGAAGGCTCCTCACCGTCAGACCAAAAGGGATTGGCGGCTATTAGACGTTTCCTGTAAAAAGTAAAATCGTGAAATCTTAAGCTACCGCTTCCTATCTTGATATATGTAGGTTTTTTTTTATACTTAGTATTTAAAAGTTTTTATTTTGTTTCGATGATGAATATTATCAATTTTATTTATGATTATATATTGTTTATATTCTTGCTGTTATGAAAAACGCCTTCGTCGAAAGTTTTCAGCTCACTTGCACAAGTAAAAATCATTGTAAATGATTGATGATTTGACAATACATACGCTGGAGTAGAGGTTTGCTCGCTGGGAAGCCTCGGAGGTGGATGGATCGGTGGCACATCGTCGTCTTCCTCATCGCTGCTGCCGAAAGGGTTCGTGCTAACTAGCTTCAATATCTCTTTATTGGCTTCCTCCTAAAACTCCAAATGAGGTCAGATGATTATGAAGTTAAACATAGCGTCAAGCTGCACTTTGGCAATTCAATTAGAATCAAATCCGATACTAATATTATAAATGCGAAAGTGTGTCTGTCTGTCTGTTACCTCTTCACGCTAAAGCCACTGCACCGATTGAGATGAAATTTGGTATTGAGATAGTTTGAATCCCGGGGAAGGACATAGGATTGTTTTAATCCCGGAAATCATCGAATCAGGGCGTCAAATGGGGGGTGAAAGTTTGTATGGATAGTAGGAGGTTTACGATATAAATTCAACTGAAGAGGGTTTTATTAGCCCCTTAGGCGGCTAGAGGCTAAAGGTTTTCCTTGTGTCAATTGTTTACATACCTCTTCCTCATCGTCGGAAAACGGGTTTAAATGGCCAGGATAAAGCTTAATGTCAACTTTTGTCTGTTCCTCTTTTTTATTTTCTGATGATTTTCCACTCGATATAAGGTTTTTTTTCTTCCGCGGTGGTACACTAATCGATATTTGTGGCTCAATAATACTAGGTTCATCTGTTTCGGCCGCAGGGCAATCCGTTTGAGGTGGTAAATCAAAGTTGCTTTTCGCTATTCTTATGTCGTCAGTAATATTACTATAATCTTTACGATCACTTTCTGAAGAGTCAAATTTTTCCTTAAAACCAGAATCGCTGATTTCGTTATCATTATTAAAAACAACCAACTTTTCACGTTGAATTTCAGTATCGCCATCAGTATACTGATCGTCATCTTTAGTATCTTCAGCCAGTTGGGTTTGTAAGAAATTAAATTTATTAATATTGCTCTTGTAAACTTTTTCGGGGCTTTGCCTAAATAAATCGGTATTTTCTTTTATACCGATATTTTCAACTATTGAATCCATATTTTCTGCAGTAACGGATTGTGGTTTGCTTATTGTATTTAACACATTAGACATACTACTTTCTGTATTTTTACTATATAAATTGTCAGATAAAGAAATATTCACTAACTTGTCCACTATATTTACTTCTTTTTCCGATTGCTTTTCAAACATGTTTATTTTGTCTGTAATAAAATCAAGTACTTAGTTACAATTTATATGTGTCTTAATACTTATTCTTAATAGGTCCGCAATTAATTATTATAATTAGGTAGGTACTAATAACAAGGTTATTCCATCATTAAGTTGTAGCTGTATAGGACTAATGCCCATAATTTCATAACCATCTGTGAAACCCACTTTTGTTAAAATTGTTTCGTCACTTCAATAAAAGAATGATTATGATTATGAAACACACTATTTTAAATAAAGGGGTAGAATCCAAATGGCATTTAAATGAGTAAAACTGTTACATGCAAGTACTACTTTGGTGCAATAATGGACTGTTAAATAGTAGGTAGGTAATTAATATTTTTTCTGTGCCAGTATTTTATAGTGAATATAATGTTATGAAGTGCTTTCAATCATCAACCACTGCAAGGTGTTAGGTGCATTACTAGCCAGATATATAAAATGGCTGCTGCACGTACAAACAGCAACATTCTATACTGAGCATTAGACCTTATACTGTTGCAATAAGGTTCTCTGAAGGTCAGTACTTGTGTTGTCGACAGTAAACATTGTTAGTATTCTTATATAACTAATTTACTGCTTACTTACGGTATTAAATTTGAAGTTAATTCTGAAAATATTGGAAGTTGGTTGCACTAGTTTCTAAATGCACTCAAATATGCTTGATATCAAAGTTAATTTTACACAGGGTAACATAAACAACATAGATTAGACATACAATGAAGCCAGTTCTGAAGAAATAGATAAAAAATGTAGTTAAGAGAAGGATTGTAAAGATACTTACCTAGAATTGACTGGGGTTTCGTTTTATGTTTTGGGACAATTGGCTCTTCACTGTGAATCTCAGTCTTTGATTTAGACAAGTCATCATTGAATGCTAACATTCCCATTTGATCATTATTGTTAAGAAATGCTGGCATTGCCTTTTCATTTTTACAACTATCACAACAAAATTCAGATCCTTCTATTACTTGGAAATTCTTTGGGTTCAAATGACCGGAGCACTTGGAGCATCGGAAACATCTTCTATGATAGAGCTTGTGTGAGACAATGAGACGCTGTGCTAGGTAAACAGGCAGGCCGCATGCAGCACACTTGTCTAGACCTGTCTTTCCAAACTTGAATGGTGCCTATAAGTGATAATAAATAAAGAATAGATTAAAGAATGAAAGAGATATGTTGAGTGTCATCACATATAGGTATCTAAAGCCTAAAATTCTTGCTATATTTTTTTATGAGCTTGAAGGTTTCTTGATTTATTGAGGCCGCACTCCCACTTGTAACCAACAAACATCATACTTTGTGCAGTAATAAAAGGTGGCAAAAAGTATACAAAATGCAAACTGATTTCTTTGTTTGCATCAAATATGTTATAACTAGAAATTTATAAATAAGTAATCACCAAAACAACTATGTGCATTAAGATTATTTTTCATGACAGAGACTGTGTTTTATTGTAACACTGAAGCAGGTTTTGAGTTGGGCTTTTATAATAAATGGCTCAGTAGAGTGTAATAGTACATTTCGATACTAGTGCGGAAAGTATTTCATTACGTCACGAGTACGAGTAATGAAGTAAAGAATTCGAAACTTTTATATTATTCATTCTGTAACATCATTGTAATACAGTTGAATAAAATGATGTTTAATACAGTTTAAATACAGTTTAATACAGTTCTATCTTATTTATTTTTTATTGACATAATAATTAATGGTATAATTTGTATGAGGAAAAGTGAAAAGCACTAGTGCGCGAAAACCAACTTTCCGCACGCTAAACAGCTACGTAAAGTAGCACTTTTTGAGCAACTGTATTAAAAAATATTCAAAATGGAACAGATAGAGGTACCATACCATTCCATAGAATCATTCAGATATAAAGGTATAGATGAAATAGATTTTAAAGGACATATAACAAGGTTTGGCAAACAAGATCAAAGATAATGGCAAGAATAACATATCATTATAAAATACAAACCCCTGCTGTAGAGGTTGATGGTGGCTCTGGAGTATTGGATTCGTTTTCTGACGCTTTAGTGTTCACTGTAAATTTACATAAATTAATCTACACTAATAATAAAGAGGTAATGTCTGTGAAGTTTTTACATAAGTGGGAGGTATGTACAGTTCAAGATTTTGTATGACTGGAAAACTTTTTAAACCAAGGTTAATTTGATTACTGAAAACAATAACTTATAGAACCAAAGGCCGACTTAATGCCATAAAGCATCCTCTATCTTAAGGCAAAGCAGATAAATTGTTTATCTTGTTATTAAATATTTTTTTATTAATTTTTAGTTATTACTGAATAGGTTATTTAATGCGTTTTATGATTGGCACAATAAGATTGTTGAAGTGACCATGTACTGCCATTGATTATTTCCTCTGTAATTGCATTTGGACAGCAAACTTGACATTGGCAAATTAATTAAAACTGATGCAGAAGCCATATTTCAAAACTTGAATTTAAACACCAGTTTGCCCAAGCCAGAAAATGTGCTTTAATAAGAACAACTAAATAATAATACTTATAAAATTAATTTGGAATTATTTATAAATAATAAATAAATGCAGACAATCTTCCACAAGTCGACCTAGGCCCAAACTAAGCAAAGCTTATACTATGGGTACTAGACGATGATAAACATACATATCTATATAGATAAATAAATACTTAAATACATAGAAAACAAATAAATGCCCTTCTCGGGATTCAAACCCAGGACCTCTTGCATCGTAGGCAGGGTCACTACCAACTAGGCTAAAGTAGTATCCACTAAAAATTCATGGTAATATCTCTAAAACAATAATTATACATAAATCATATCTATTATATCACTTGATTTAGACTTCTAAAGATTTATTGAAAATTTGCATGCTACAAGACTTACCTGTGTGGCCCAGGCGTTGATAAAACTGAGATAAATATGTGAGAATAGACAATCTGTCCGGTACTTCGTTTTCGACCATATCCTCAGGATCCAAAAGTGCAGGAATACCCAGATGTTTTTCAGCAATACTAAATGCTTGCTGATTGTTTTCATAAATATTTTCCGGCTTTAAAGCTGATACATCTCTGCAAGAAGGCACATTGATTTATAAATATGGGAAAAGTAAATGCTACAAGCGTTGCTGCGTTGGAAATATGTATTTTAACTTACATTAAGTCTGGCCTGAAGTGATTAACTAATGCACAGAAAGCAATGCCATTTCTCCATGATGTGGTCATATTATCAATCTGCACATTAGGGCAATCCTTAATTAAGCGTTTACACCATAGTTCCAAGGCCTTCGTCCCTTTTACCTCAGACATTTTTGAATATTTAGCGACTAGTGATGAAAGTAAGCCACAAGAGTCATCTACACGATGACTCACGTAAGTTTTGGTACATCTTCAGTTAATGTTACAATTAAGATTCTGCCGCACAAGCAAATTTCGAATTTAATGGAATACTTTATGAACTTAACTGAATAATCTTTAGTTGAACAAAAGTGATTGTTGGGTTGGCATTTCATGCAAGTAGTACAGTACAACTCGTCGCAGTAAATGACATTTATGAAATGTCAACGTTATTTGACAGATAAATATTGAAGGTCCAATCTGTGCTGCACTGTTATAGAGAAATTTCCTCCCTTGAACGCTCCGGTAGTGGAATAAGCTCCCTGTCGATTTTTCCCGAGTGACTACAGTATGGGGATCTTGGGGAAAGGAGTGTATAAATTCTTAAAGGGTCGGCAATGTGCATGAGACACCCTTGCAGTTGCAAGCGTCCATAGGCTACGGTGATCGCTTACCATCAGGCGGGCCGTCCGTCAGCTTGTTTGCCACTGACGCAGTATTAAACAAGTGAAAACAAAAGTTTTTTCGAAAAACACTATGTCATTCCCACGATTAAGAGGAATCGAACAACACCTCATATGTCGAAATCCGTCAAACGGGTTAGGCTGCAGAGGGCCTACCGCGAAACGAAAACGAACTTCGTTCGTATATCTCCGTCTCTGTCGCACTTGCTTATTCGAGAGACAGAGAGGGAGATACACGAACGATCAACGAAGTTCGTTTTTGTTTCGCGGTAGCCCCCCAGGGCGTGCCAAAGAACCTTTGTCGCATGTGGTCCCGTTCGCAAATCGCCAGTAACTGACAAAAAATTGTGCCTAGTACGCGGGCTACTGCGTTATAAACTTCAGGGCATCAGCTGACGAGTTTTCCACCTCGATAGAACCAGAGGGCCTACCGCGAAACAATATTCGTTTTCGTTCGTGTATCTCCGTCTCTGTCGCACTTGCTAGATCGAGTGACAAAGAGGGAGATACACGAACGAAAACGAAAATCGTTTCGCGGTAGGCCCTCAGCTGACACGTTGATATATTTATAATAGCATATGAACTGTCATCTGCCAAAATTTTGGGCGGGAGGAAATGATTGAATTTTTTTTTTACTTGTTCGTATGACCAGCTGACGGACTTTCCACCACTGTACAGTCAGCTGACGATTGTTTTTGTTCATAATATTGGATTAACTATCATTTGATGATAAAATGAATCGGGAGGAATAGGCAATTTTTAAATTTTTTTTTACATCTTTGGGAGGCTGTTGCTGGTCAACCCACCAACGGAGCCGCAGCTGACGTCCACGGGGCTTCATAATACAACATTCTTAACCTTCTCACAAGTTGATTGTTCTCACAAGTTGTTGTGTTGCACGGGAGTTGATTGGTCACGAAAATCTGTTGCTAGCTCGCGGACCATAAGGGTTCATCGTTTTTGTTTTTAATTTGGTAAATATGTACAGTCGACTGCAAAGAGATCGGTACGGCCAAAGTTACTAAAATATGTATACACGACCTAAATATTAAGGCAATAAAGTCGTGTATACATATTTTGTAACTTTGGCCGTATCTTTCTCTTTGTAGTCGACTGTATGTATAAATTAATTTTTTTATTGTATGGAGATTCCCTTTCGCTGGCGGTTAGGTTAGGTTAGGCTAGACACAGTTGTACTTTTGTGCCCTCTAAGCATCCACCATCTCCTTTTCTTCCGAGGTTTACGATTTTTTTTGTTGCAATATGTGATTATTAGTTATTACTGATGATCCGCCATAGCTGTCTCTACTATAACATGCAATGAGAAAGAGACAGCGCGTGGATCGCGTGATAGATAATACTTCACCGTGTAATGGCCGCCAATGGGTAAACGCACATAAAGCTGTCGCAGCAGCTAGCTTTGCCATGCAACTTCCATCTTCGATGGTTCGGCCATACATTACTTATACTCTTTGGGTTCGGCGACGACTGAACTACACGACGACTACGACGAGCGTGTGGAGGACTACCACTCGCTGTACTACCACTCACCGAGCGCCTAGTCCGAGCGCCTAAGTGTAATTGGGTCGTTCTTCTTTTTTATCGACAATGAACCGAGGTTTGTCCGTTTTTTTTGGTTTTTGAACTATCGAAAATTGTGGTTTTGAAGTGCGATTTAAAAAAAATGCTTTGGTTTCTTCATTATAACTAATTAAAGTTTCCTTTCCGGCTAATATAATAGTTATTTGTTATACAAGGGTGCAAAGCTATATTTTAACCGCGAGTGTGGAATTGAAACACGAGCCAGCGAATGGATTCTAGGGTTGAACCACGAGCTAGCGAATGGATCCTATGGTTGAACCACGAGCGAAGCGAGTGGTTCGAAAATAGAATCCTGAGCGTAGCGAGTGGTTCAAAAATAGAATCCTGAGCAAAGCGAGTGTTGCAACACACGAGACGTCAAAATAACTTGCACCCGTGTGTAACACAAATCTTTTCACCTCACTAAACCGAGGAAAATACTATACACCGTGGGCGTTAACAACCCGAAAGATTTAAACCAACGATTTTAGAGCCTAATTAGAGTATATAAAGTTATATAACATATAGTCCAAAAACCCATAATTTAAGAGATATTAATTATTTAAAACAAATCACAAGTTACAAAATCTCAATTGTAACACACCCTAAGAGCGTGAGGTAGCCACCTACTACTTTTACACGCAGACGCACGAACTGCATGGTTGTTAGCCAGTTTTACTTAATTAAGTTTGGTATCTGTCCTACAAAAAGGTTTCATTAGCGAAAAATTTTCGTCGCGATAAAAGGATGCGACTTGCAACTAAAATACAGCGTAGTGCTTTAAATAATAATTATTATGATATCACATAAGTAGCTTTCCTCTTTTCTCTTATCGCTAAGACTAGAAATCTAGTCTAGTCTACTTTTGTTCTGTCCTCAATCGCGAGAGTGCAAACTATTTACCTTCACTGATAGTTTGAAATTGATGTCACTAAAATGACATATTTTAAATGATTACTGATTGTCACGCAAGATAAAATCATGTTGAAAATTTGATTGACTGTAATAAATAAATTCGCCATGCCGCATTATCCTTCGGCTTATTTAGCGGATGGCAACTCGCTCCAGGCAGTCGCCGAATACCGAAGAAGATGCCCAGATCGTCGTCTACCTCATCATTCTACTTTTGTGGATATCCACCGACAGTTTCGGGAAGAAGGGCTTAGAAAGACTCCAAGAGAAAGCGCGATGAATCTAGATGTACGAACAGATAATCGAATAATGAATTTGATTACAGAAGATCCAACGTTATCGTCAAGAGCTGTAGCACGACTAGTCAATGTTAATGTGTGTAATTATGTCAATCCTAGCCCGCCCGGTCACCCGACTTAACTCCATTGGATTTTTTTCTATGGGGAACTCTGAAAGATAAGGTATACTCAACACCAGTGAACTCTAGAGAAGAATTATTATTAAGAATTGGAACGGCATCAGAAGAGATAAAGAACACTTTTGTGAACCTAAATAATGAAATCCGTTTAAGATTAAATCTTTGTGCTGAAAACGGTGGTACACACTTAAACCTAATACATTAAATTAATAAAAATGCGTAATTGTTTAACATAGGTGTTTACTTTATTTTACTTAGTATAAATCAACACATCGAGAATTTAAAATACGTACTGATTAGCACGATCGATATTATAACAAAGTAATCATCTCTTTCCAGCTATAGTATGAGGTAAAACTATAATAGGTATGATTTCTTTCGGATATAATCATGGTTAATGGTTTTGGTTACGTCAGTCAAAGGAAAAGATATCAACGCAAAGTATCAACAATAATAACTGCACTGTAATGTTGTGGTAACTACTAAAGTTTGGATACCAGCGGGGCTAGCGCAACTGACGCCGCACCGCGACGCGAGTCGAGAAAGCTCAACCCCCTTTTTCTAATTTGTACGGTGCGAGTGAGGTAGGGGACGCTTAGTCGCGCGAGAAGCGACTGAGCAGCATGTTGTGCTAGACGTGCTGCAATTTGTGGTATTTTGTGGTGCCAATAAATTGAAATAATTTCAACGTAAACATCATGCTAGACATGACACTTCTTGTCATGGAACACAAGTCACTGCATTCGCCGTGGATCGTATGATATCGGAGTGATTCGTGAAGTGTCATGCTCGCTCTCTGTTTCTCAACTTGAGATTAATTAAACTCGCTCACTCTCTGGAGTAAAGGTTTGTTCACAAAGAAGCGGTCAATTAATATGATTTAATTTGTACTGAAAAAGTAATTTAATTAAGACACATAATTGGACCCATGTTGATATAGCATTATTTACTCGTAGGTACTGTCGTCAAAAATACGTGGTTAAAATCTTTCGGGTTATTAACGCCCACGGTGTATAAGAAAAACAACAGAAATATGTATAATCAGCCTTTTTTTTTCGACTCTACATATCGACTATACATATCGACTCTACATATTGCCTCTACATATCGACTCTACATATCGACTCTACAAATGGACTCTACATATCGACTACATATCGATTATATAGACTCTACATATCGACTCTACATATCCACTCTACCTACATATCGACTCTACATATCGACTACATATCGACTCTACATATCGACTCTACATATCGACTCTACATATGGACTCTACATATCGATTCTACATATTGACTCTACATATCTGGACCCCCATATAAAACTTCACCCCCTCTTTTAAGGTGTAAGGTGCATTTTTTTTGTTAGTCATAAATAGTCCGCATACCAATTTTTAGCTTTCTACCTTGAAAATTGCGGAATGCTCCATACAAACTTCCACCCCCCATTTTAGGGAAGTAGTAGGTTAGAAAGAGATAAAAAGTAGCCTGTGTCACTCTTCATCCCTTCAACTATCTACACTTAAAAAAATCACGTCAATTCGTCGCCCCGTTTTGCCGTGAAAGACGGATACACAAACGAACAAACAAACAAACATACAAACAACAAACAAACAAACAAACAAATAAACAAACAAACACACACATACACTTTCCCATTTATAATATTAGTATGGATTATGTTTAAAAAAGTAACTAAAACACATTCGGATTTCAAATATTCTTTGCACACATGTGGATAAAATGCAGTTTTGCTATCTGTTTTTAAAGAATAAAAAAGGTCTTTCCGAGCTAGTGAGGTGAAAATATTTTTTACTGTTGGTTTTTAAAAAAAAATGTGACAAAGTGGACTCTTTCAGTGGGGACCACATTTTGGTTTACCACTCTGTCACGGCATTCTACGAAAAACAAATCGTTTAAAAAAATGCTAGTTAGAGAAAGTGAAATGTTAAATAATAGTAATTAATAAAATAATATGGACGTTCATTCGAACATTATAAAACCGTAAACATCATTACTCAAATGAGATGCCGTAATAACACAAAGGACAGGGTATTGTCGGTCGAAAAGTAGAACGACCCAATTGTAGCATTACACAAAACCAATTTATAATTTTGAAAGTATATATTCAAGAATAGCTTTATTGGCATTGATCAATTGATAATTCTTCTATTTGGAAATCAATCCATTATTGATGTCATCTAGCCACGACAAGGGCACGAACGAGGGGGCGGCGGCGGCAGGTTAATTGCCCTTCGCACTCGAGCTTGACGACACTCTCCCGATATCCGTAGCTGGCTGGTACCGCAGTCAGAAGTCATAGTTTTATTACCATCAGGTATTAAATCAGGAACTGATGATTTTTCTCCTTCCTTTCGAAGAGGTTGCGTAGCACAAGTTGCCACTAGCGCAAAAATTACAATAAAAAACATTTTATTTGAATTTAGTACTGCTGCTGTAGACGGCGCGTTACTATAAGTCACGGCACAGTGACTTTATTGTTGTTTAATTAAAATTTTAAATTGACCATACTATTTGTCGAGATAGGGGAATTCTGGGCAAAATGATTCCGCCGCGGATGTTTGGAATAGCTCGTGATTCTGTGCAATTTAAATAAAGTATATTCATCATCATCATAAATTTAAGCCATTCTGTTCTTCTCTCTGCCACTGTTTTGAGCTCCTGATGTAGACACGCGGCAGCGTGTCAAGCCAAGTTCAAGCAAAGGAACTGGCTAGCCAGCGCCGAGTGTAATATTACACGAACCACTTGGTGCCACTTTTGACCCTTCTATAACTCAAAACCTCTTTAACGTAAACACATAAAACTACGTGAGTTAATTATATCCATAAGGACATCTAGATGCCCAAATTTCATGAAGCTAGCTCAAACGATTATATAGATATGAAGGTCAAAAAGTCGTAAATTTTAGTACTGACTGACATATAGTACCTAAACCTAACCTACTTCCAGAATTATGAAATTTGGAATCCAGCTCGGTAATATATGAAGATCGTAATAATAAAATTGTATTAGGGCGGCGTAGGGATGTGACGGCCCCATCGCCCACCAGATTTCTGGTGCAATCAGTCAACGTAAGGCAGCTTGTGGCGGGCTGTTAGGGAGTAGCGACCCTACGTACCTGAGTGCTCCTGGGGGTGTCCTGTGGTCAGGCTGAGCCGATCGGATGGATGGTTGGACAGGCCCCCCACCTCTGGCTTGCGTTAACCGGCCGTCCAGAGTGGAGTCGCAAGAGCTGTTGCTCGAGGGTAGATGTGGACACCTAAGTGGCGAGTTGGCTATATGTTTAAAGTCCAGTGCCACCTCTCTACCCCTCCAGCTCTCTGACCGGTGTTGCCCTTAGGCCATTTTTTAATGTCGCTATTAATAGGGGCCCATCTAGCAGTTGGCGAGTCACCGTCTGCCAGAGATAAAAAGTGAAACAGTTTTATTAGGCAGGCGTCCGATGTTTCACCAATAGCCCAGTTACTAGTCCATCATTTTCACCCAATAACCCGTTTTATTTAGATTCCATCAACCAGTAATAGTCCCTATACACCCCAACGGGTGCCGTCTCTGTGTGCGTCCCATGACACGGGCAGGGACAGCATCCGCTCGGTGTACTCCTTGCATTCCATTAAATTGTCAAAAGGGCCTCTACGTGTTGGCTCAGTTAGTACTTTGTAGGTACCTAGCCCCACGCACGCCTCCCAAAGGTCCGGGACATCATGTCCCGTGAGCGGAAAAAATTGTATTAGAGTTATGCCGGAATTGTGAATATAGTTATAATCATTATATTGCGATGCCCTTGCAGGGTGCATGTTTGATACGTAAGCTTATAATGTAACACCATGTAATATTAACAACATGTACCTATGCAATAAACGAATTGAATTGAATTGAATTGTAATTGTGTGTAAGCGTAGGAAAAAATCTAAAAATAGAAAAAAGTAAAAAATAGGGGAGGGGGGAGTCCCCATACAGTTTTTTTTTAATTGTAGCGTTGGAACCGTTACAAGCAGATATTTCAAACTATCCCAATATATGTATTATATGTGCTATATAACAGAAATATAAAAAAAAAGTTAAGTCAAAAAATAAGTGGTGTCCCCATACAAAAAACTTTTATTATGCGCTAAACAACCGGCCAACTGTGTGTCGTCGGTGGCGTGCGGCACCATATAATTATACACAGAACAGAAGTAAATCTACATATAGGTAAAAGCGCTCCCGAGCAACACGGAAACGCAAGAAATCTCAATACCTGCCTAGTTTTCTTTACAAAAAGTAATGATATCCCACTAAAAACATAAATGTAAAAAAGGAGAGCCAAGTTTAATTCAAAAATTATGCTTGGCTGTGGGCTTCGCCGCAAAAAGAATGGAGATCTAAATGAGACCCAAGTTCTATGCAAAATCCAAATATGTATTTATAGGAACAAAATAACATTATGAACAAGTATTCAACTCTATTTCTTTGCTTTATTGGATACCTATAACAATTGCTGTTATTTAAAAATGTGAGATCTTAAAGTAGGTTAGATTTATCTTGACCAGTTTATGTTGTGTAACTTATATGTATGTTGAATAACTTTGTAAAATGACTGATGTAATGAAAACTGGTAATACTAATAAAGCCAAGCAAATAATTATAATACTAATAAAGCCAAGGAAGGGACTAAAAGCTCCGTTCGTAATGAAAGCACCTTTCATCATTTCAACATAAATGTTTATTAAAATGTAAGCATATGTTTTATAATGTTATCATTTATCAATATGTTTCAAATCGTAAAGATTTACTTCAATCACTTATATTATACCCATATCTCGCGGCAGACACCAAGTGCGTCAGGTGCATATCCCGCAGGGCACTGGTTTGGTACGCTTATAACGTTTCTGGGAGAATCTGAGACAGCGGCGGGTTCTAAAACTTCTTCATCGGAAAGTTTTTCAACTTCGGGAACTGATTCTTGTATCAACGGGAATCTGAAAGTTTCCAAACCTGCTATCAGTATCTCGCGAACAAGCTTTTTTATACAGCCCTAAGCTTTCAATTGAATAAAACAACATTATACATATTCCTTTTTGGTTATTGCTATGGCACCACAGGCACATAATTTAATTTGACCACTTGGCGCTCAAACTTTTAAATATCTGCACATTAAAATATGTACGATTATACCATGAGGTTTGTAGATCTTAAAGATAAAACGTACAGACACAGTAGGTACGGTCGACGCCAAAAATACGTTTACACTATTCACCTTATTGCAATGGAATAAGGTGCAAAAGTGTAAACGTATTTTTGGCGTCGACTGTACCTACTTATTTAATATTATTATTTATTTCTTATATCTGCGTAAATTTAATGAATGGCTGATAATGATATGTAAACAGATAAGCAAATTTACAGATTGTTTTGTTTGTAGACACAAAAAACAATAGATATTATACGTACTTAGAGCACATTTTTTATCATTAGAGAATTTTCCTGGGTGTTCTAATACTTCTAATAACAATAATGACATTTTGACTCGGACAGTAAGTATTGCTTTTTGATAAATTAAATAAACTGAGAAGTTTGCGTGTGAGTTATGGATCACATCTCACATGGTAATAATTGAGTATGTAAGTAACAAGTGGAATTAAAATATTTTTCAAACAACCTGTCACTCCCACGATTAAGAGGAATCCAATGACACCTCATATGTCGTAATCCGTCAAACGGTTTAGGCTGCAGGGCGTGCCAAAGAATAAGACATACACACATAAATACATACATACGCTTGAAAACATAACCCTCCTTTCCTTCGGCAGTCGGGTAAAAAGAAGAGTTTAACACTTTTTATTTATGTAACTGTTTTTGGCCATCGTTGTGCTCAGAATATTAAAATTAAGTTGTTTTTTTTGTTTCTTTAATATTATGTTTCAAATCAAAATCATTTTTTTATTGCTGGTTAAATGTGTTCAATAAATAATATAGTTCAGTATAACCTGCCTCTAAGGCGTACAATATTCTTAATTAAACTAGATTATATTTGAAAAATTACATGCAATCCGAATAATTACTTAATTAATGCTTAAAATAATATTATACGTATACGTATTACGTTTGTATTTCATGTAAATATTATGCTCTTTACTTGATTCAATGTAATGCTTGTTACAGTTAAAAGCAACGAATATTGCTTATATAAATAATATGCAAAATGTAGGTACCTAACTAGTAGGTATAGTATGTCTCTTACACTGCTTACTCATGAATAATACTTACGAATAAAATATAACACTTTAGTTACATTGTGCCAAACGAGTGAAACTATTCCTAAACACCTGCACATCAGCAAGATATTTATTTAGGTATAGTAGGCTTGGTTATAGGTATAGCCTTGAGCATATTACAATATTTAAAATGGGCACAGAGAAAAGTAGTAAAATTTCGCTAGTAGGTATATTGGTTTATTGGTATCATTTGATCGGTCAATAACTCTGTGGTAGATAGCTCCTAGCCGAGGATGACAACGAGTATCGAATATTTATTCAACTGGTGTGAATTGTGCGTTTCCGTGTTAGATTAGATTGAATTCCATTTCACCTATTAGAATTTATTTCAGTACGCTTACCATGAGAGCCTATAGAATACTTACAATAGTAAACTTCTCTCGATATCGAGCTAACGCGCTTCGACTAGATTTCGATTCTCGCAAGTTCGAGCTGTCAAATGCGCCGTACTCATGGTGCCGATATACTACGAAAACAACTACAAAACGTTACTCGCTAGCGTCTAGTTTTCGATGCGTAATCTAAACTTTCGAATCGTATTACCAAACGGTAGCGTGAGTCACAAATTTGACATTTCGAATCGAAAAATACCGTAGTATCTGTAGTTTACTATTTCACTTCCAAAATGGTGCGTGATAACGTATTATTTCGTCAAGATTTACCGTAGATCCGATCGATACCTATCTCAAATTAAAGAACTTATAAAAATAAGGGTTTTGAATCGACAACTTATATCCGCAAAATTCGGATTGTCGCGTATTTTGTATTTAAAAATGCAAATAATTGGCACACGTTCCGCCATATTGGGTCGACAGACTTAGATGAGGATCATCGCACACTGTTAAAATTATACTTAATGTCGTTAAGCTTAAGGTATAGATTCCTTTAAAGTCTTTAAACTTTGGCGTTGGGGAATTTTTCGACGTTGGCCATGCGCGTATTCTGTAATGTCATAACCGACAAACGCTAGCATTTAAATTGAAACGATAAATGCTTGTAATTTAAGGCTGAATATTGAAAAATCTATTAAACTATACGAACAATCGAGTTAACTGTTGCGAGAAAAGTATACTTATATGGGACTCGGGGTACCGATTAGATTTTTAGTTCTGTGAGTGACCGCCAGGGGCGGTGTATAGAGTTTTCATACAAATCTTTAACTGTTGTCGATAGTCGCTAGCGTATTCCGACTTACTGTAAACTCACACTAAAGCTACAGCTAGTGATAAACAGGCAAAAGTTTTCGCTGGGGTCAGGCTACTTTGTCCTCCCTGCCGGTAAAAACTCTGCATGAGATGCTCGGGGCGAATTTATTTTCCACTAAAATAAATAATGACAAAAATGTCGATAACATTATACCTACTTACTTCAAATTGTTTTTAATCCAAACATCACGGCACTGTCCATTACTATATTCCTGGCCATCGGGACAGTTCGTTGGCACCGTTATCACGTTAAATGGGGCTAGAGTTGGGTCAACATTATTTACCCTCCACACATCACGGCACTGTCCATTAATATATTCCTGGCTTTCAGGACAGTTAATTGGCACCGTTATCACGTTCAATGGAGCTGGAGTTGGGTCAATAATGTTTACCCTCCACACATCACGACACTGGCCATTAATATATTCCTGGCCTTCAGGACAGTTAGTTGGCACCGTTATCACGTTCAATGGAGCTGGAGTTGGGTCACTAATGTTTACCCTCCACACATCACGACACTGGCCATTAATATATTCCTGGCCTTCAGGACAGTTAGTTGGCACTGTTATCACGTTCAGAGGAGCAGGAGTACTGTCAATATTATCTGCTCTCCAAACGTCACGGCATTGTCCGTTGATCCATTGTTGACCTGCACCACAGTTTGGAGGTACAGTCACAACGTTGTTGACTTCGAAATCATGGGGTGGTCGAGCTAAGCCCGTTGTCACAAATGCAAGAAGGACAAATAAAATCATTTTAAAATTGACTGTTTCGTTATGTCTTATGTATTGGTGAGCAACAAAGAACTTACTGATGTAGCAAATAAATGTAATTGACTTTTAATTGAATTATCTGATCTAATATGACGTGTTTGATAACAGAGGAATCAAAGGTAAAATTGCCTACTTGTAAATGAATAAATAGATAAGGTAAACGTCCTAGTCCTCGACTTTGCACTAGTTTATGACAGGGGCACTTTATATCAAAGCAATATGGGTTAAATTTGAACTAAGAGGATTTTCCTCATTTAAATTTGAGCCATATCACTAGTGCAACGACGAGGACTAGGACGTTTACCTTAGTCAGTAGTTCCCAAGGTCTACAAGATATTTGAGATCCAACTCCACAGATAGTACGAACACAGCGCTTGTGTGTCACAAACACTTGGTTAACATTTGTTGAGTTCCCCTAAATGATAACTCCGTAGCAGAGAACAGGTGCAACGTAGCCATGATACGCCGTAAGAGCGGTTGACTGATCTGTTACACTCCTCAGTCTTTTTAAGGCAAAAACAAATTTATTTAACTTGATACAGATTTGAGTAATTTGTTGTTTCCAGTTAAGACCCAAGAAACATACGTCATAACAACTATTTATGGGTTTTAATTCACAGCTAGAGATGCTTGATTAATCCTATAATTAGAAAATTGAACCCAATGTGTTTTATCTACATTAAATACTGTAGTCCAAATTACTTACTTGCCGGCATGCTGTCAGTGTCTTGCCTATGTTTGTAGTAAATTGAAAACAAACGCCAGCATCTGGAATCCCCACGAACAAGAGTACACGCTCCGTGTTGAAAAAGTCCAAAAGACATTCGCTCGATTCCTATATAAAAAACTATACGGCAGCTAACCTTACATGTATCCTACCCTTTTCGTGTTTGGTATGGTAGGGTATACTTCATTGGAGACCCGGAGGAATATATATTTAGTTAAATACTTCTTCAATTTAATACGCGGCTATGTGACCAATTCCCAACTGCTTGCTCTTATAGGACTCAGAGTTCCACGTCTCTCCGCAAAGCAACTACGTCCTCGTCGCCGCGATCTCTTCGCGGTTCCTCCAACAAGGACTCGCGCACTAGCCTCTTCCCCTCTGCATATAGTATTAAAGTTATTAAATGACATACTGGACAGTGATAGCCAACTGGACATATTTTTAAGCCCAAAACCAAAGTTTTTGTCTGCTGCCCATCGATATTTAGAAAAAGTTGTCACTCCTAGCTCTATAACTGCATAATCTGTATTATTAAATAACCTAGACCTATTAATATTATATAATTTTAGTTTTTATGACCTTCTTTGTAAGAATCTCAATCAGATTCCACTTAAAATTTGACTTTTTTACAATAATTACTATTTATTTGACACAATACATTCTAAACTCGCATGATAAATATTAATTTACCAATTAGTATGTAAGGTATAACTGTTAGTGCTAATATTAATGGTAATAAATAAATAAATATTTTCAGAAAAAAAATATCTAACCGTTTTTCGATGTCATTAACTGCATTATTTACTATTATTTCAAATGTCAAAATTATCGGCTATAATAATTAATAAGTCATCAGCATACATAATAATTTGATACGATGTCTCCCGAGCAATATCGTTTACATAGAGTAAACAAAGTAACGGTCCCAGAATTCTACCCTAGGGAACGCCTCTTCTTGTATTTTGAAACGTGGATCTATATACAGTGTGTGTCTGTCATAAGAACATTTATTTTAAGGAACGATAGCTTTCAGTGCTGTGAACCGTTTTATCGAAAAAATATAACAATTAACTTTTCTAATGGAGAGTTATTATTTTTTTAAATTTTGTCGAGCAGCAATGTACTGCTAACATTCACTTGACGTTTCAGAGAGGCAGAGCTAGTAGTTACTGTCAGTTGTTAGCTTTGTTACCAATACATTGCGGGCTGAATTAATTTGTATGAAAAAAAAACCGTTTTTTTGAAACTAGAGATACCAATTTACATTCATTAGGGCTTATACTTTCAGCCCTTAAAATAAATGTTCTTATGACAGACACACACTGTATATTGAGTCAATTCATTTTTATTGTCAAGTCTACTAACTTCTACACATTGGCATCTATTTGATACGTATGTCTGTATCCAGTTATAAGCACCGCCCCGAATACCATAATTGTAACATTTTTCCAGTAATATCGTGTGATCAACGAGGTCAAATGCTTGTGACATATCAAAGAATACAGCTACTACAGAATTATTCTTATCAATATATATTTCATAGTATGTTTAATCTTCATGAATGAATTTCTTTGGAATTTGGACCATATAATAGAAATAGTAATAAATAAGGTATTACAGGTGATTGTTTACAATTGGACATTTAAGTTATTACAGGTATTATTATGCATATAATATTTATATCAAAAAAATCAAGACTTCGAAAAACCCAACTGCTCTTTTACAAATCTTATATCCTATGTCACTTCTACGATTAAGAGAATCCAACGACACCTCATATGTTGAAAATGTTGAAATCCGTCAAACGGTTTAGGCTGCAGGGTGTGCCAAAGAATAATACGTACACACATACATAAAAAACATACATACGCTTGAAAAACATAACCAACCTCTCCTTCGGCAGTCGGGTAAAAATAAAGGAATCGAATCATTAGTTTGGCTAACAATACAAACTGATTTTCGGTATTTTTTCTTTAAAACCAGGAGCATTCCGGGTATACCTACATATTTTCTCCCACCCGTAAGAAAAAATGGTTGCAGAATTGCAAGCGGTCCGTTTTTCCCTGGGTTCCCCTCGACTTATATCTTAAACAAAGCACTTAGTATATTATTACTGATAAGTAAAACAGTGAAAAGATATAGATCTGATTGCATTCTTTGATGTGCAATTTTATTTTCTGTTCGGCAATAGGTATACCTAATATTGTGTTACATATTTTCCTGCTTTCTTTCTTTGTCTACTGCGATGTCATTTGTACAATTTTTCAAAAGTGGTGTAATGTTTAGTGGTTTGTATATATTTTATTTATGTACCTATTAATGATAAATTGTAACCTAGTGGTTCAGAACTTCAACATGCGGTTTTCAAAGCAAGGTCGCCGTTTCGAATCCCGCCTCGTATATTACCTACTCAACTCAATGAATTTTGATACGATTATATTAAAATCAGTTAACGATTCGGCTTTTCTCGGATATCATCGCCTAAATCCGGTGACGGAAATGACACGAAATACATTACCGCGATTTCTTTTAGGTAGCATTCAATTTGAAGTATCATAAACGCAATGTATAGCACCTGCCAAGATGACATTACTAACCGGTAGACCTAAGAAATTTATTATGCAGAAGCGACATGAATTTGAACATTCATTATTTATTGAAGCTATACCTACTTGTATACAATATATAAAAAAATACATATATAAATCAATATTTTACTGTTTTATGTAAATATAAGTATCAGTACGATATTATGTCGGATTAATAATTGATAATAATCATTAAATTAAAAAATTTAAAAACCGGTTATATATCGCAGAGATATAATTGAGCCTTTGAATCCCATTTCCTCTTTTAGTTTTTGGGTAGTAATAGCAACGTAGAAAGCCCTTTAAATCTTTAATTAAAGTTACGTTAAGCTTACTATAAGTATGTAGTTAAGTCGAGCTTACTATAGGTCTAGTTCGATTTGTGTAAGAATGTCCCCTAATATTTATTTATTTATTTATTTATATATCATTCGTCGTATCACGCAATAATCAAATTTTTTTGCCGGGCACTCCTTTGGATTGTTGATCTTTAGGTGACTGATCTGAGAGCTTGTCGTTTTCCTTCAACATTTTTAACACGCTGCTTTTCGAAACTCCGGTTGCTTGACAAACCTGTCCAAATTTTTTTTGATGATATTTACTTTCTTTTTTTTTAAATAAATTAGTTTCTTTTCTAAAATAGTTATATACATTATTTACAATTTCACGAGATTGAGCAACAATTTTTTTACCACGTTTTAAATTTGTTGAAGCCATGATACATAACTATTGTAAGTTAATTTTGATAAAATTTGATACAATCGAATATTTTCACGAATGAAATTAGCGTTCATAAACATAAATGTATCATATACGTCAAACTGTTTTTATTGATACTAAGAAGGCAGACTGTCAAAATAGTCAATTATTTTTCTTATTTCAATATAAAGATTAAAGGTTGTTAGTTTTGAGCTACAAAGGAGGTTTTGTTGCTCATATCGTTCTTATATTGTATTCATTCAATAAGACAACGAGTAATATAATTAAAGGTCATATCTGTAAATTGATAACTCTATGTGAGAGATGAGGGAGGGATTCACGACAATTACCGAGGTTGGCCGAATCGAACTGATTTTAATCGTATCACAGCGATACACTCATATCACAATACGTATCACATGCATATATTGACTTTATTGAAGCACCCATAGGTACAGTCTTGAGTACCTATCGCAAGAATATTGTCATAAAATATTGCAATAGTTAATACTCACTGTATAATTCCTTAGGCGTGTAACTTGCTCGGAATATAATTTAAAAATTCCAATTGCTTTTCGTTGATGCAAGACATTGTCAGGAAATCTGCATAATATTTCCCAAAAATTCGAAGGTATACGTGAAGTCCCCAACCCGCACTGGGGGAATGCAGTCCATTCCCTTTAAAATATGAGAGGGACTTCTGCCTAGCAGTGGGAGGTTTAAATAGCCTGGCGATGGCGAACATTTTGTGTTTCCGAAATCCCAATGTTGTACAGTCAGCATCATAAACATGTATACACTTTAGTTATACATAACTCAAAAAACTCCGGCAGACTAATTCTTTTTTTCTGCGATATGCATGCGCTACCCAAGTACCTACTACGTATTGCTGAACTATACTAAACCTACTAGGTACGATACATCGCAGAGTATAAAGCCCGAGTAGAGTAACAATGTAGAATGTATATGACCCATAATTAATTACATACATCTACCTAAGGTGAAGTGGCTATATAACGTGTGTATTACCTAAGCTATTCTACGTAACCGGATGGTAAGTATCTAGGTAGATTATATTTCATGTCAGTCGTGACTCATCGAGTCGTGAGATAATATCACATCAGGCATATAAACAAACAGGCTGATGACCTGACCCTGAGGACGTCGATACGCATTCTATATTTTTGTTCCATCCACCACAAGGTATAAAGTGCCTTATACAATTCCTCTGGACTGTAATGAACGTTATCCTGTTATGGTACTTTGTACTTGTGCCTACATCTCCAGTCAATTGATAAATGGATTGATGCCCCTCCTTGCTAGAACGTTCTCAGGGTTCGAAATTACTCGAAGGTCCCACTTATTTGGGTCGCTTATATTGCGTAATCCTAGATTAAATTGAAGAATCGGAGACAAACAAAATAGAAACAGGTAAATTTGTACATTATACAAAAGCGGACGATATTCTCGTATCTCAAAAACAGGCCAAATTTGTCTTAAATTAAGTCAACGTAATTGTGGCTTGTTTGTGAGGGTCTCACTTACACAGTATGGTATGTATGTGTTCTGTGCATATTCATTTGTACCTCCCTACTTAGTTAGGTCGATAGCGCGGTGTTGTGAACAACTACCAAGAGCCACTAACAAATGACCTCCCACTCATAACGATCGAAATACAGATTGTGTCAAGCCATTGCTTTGTGTGACCGCGAGTTGGATAGTCCGCAGTGACACGCAGCTTACTGAAAGCGGGTAATCGAGATTACTCATGCGGTAAAAATGAACAAAAAGATACTATTTACGTTGTTTTTGGTGGTTGGTTGTTTATCATTCGTGGAAGGAAAAAAAACGGGTAAAAGTCGGGGATCAGGATCTGGTTCGCGAAGTTCCACGAGAGGGAAGACATCTAATCCTCAGCCTGTGCCGACATCATTTAGCAACCCGCAGCCGTCAGCACCGAAACCATCGCTCTTCGGATGGCAAGAAAAACCGGCTCAACGTAAGACGCAGACTCCTTCAAGGCAATCCAATCCAACGGGCACTAAAACTCATTCGTATCCATCAAGTCAGACTGGACTTTCCGGTAGCAACAACCCACAACCAAAGCCGGCATCAAGTTCTCAAGCTCAACCCTCAAACAATAAGCCCGGTTATCCAGCCGGTAATGGTTTGTCTGGCAGCGGTGGCCAATCTCCTGCTAATGGAATGTCCGGCAGTGGATCTTCTGGACACGGGTACCCCGCACAAGAAAGTATTCAAAGAAGTAACGCACCGCAACAGGCAAATAAGCCACCAGCGAACGGATACCCAGCTAGTAATGGACTATCGGGTAACGGCGGGTATCCTCCTTCGACTGGCCTGTCCGGTAACAATCCATCGTCCGGCCACGGTTATCCTCCAGCACAAGGTGGTTCCGCGTCTGGAGCGGCACCCCCGCCCTACTCTGCGGCTGGAGGCGCACAACATTCGTACCCTAGTTCAGGCGTAGGTCCTCCTCCATACCAGGGTTCTGGAGTAGCACCTCCTCCGTATTCTGGTTACAAACCCGGTGGAAACTATGGAACAAATAATTACGGTAACAACTACCATCAACAAGGACCACCACCACCTTATTCGAATTCAGCACCACATTACGGAGGCTACGGAGGTGTCGGTGGTCACGGGGGTCATGGTGGTTACGGGGGACCTGGATTCAGTGGATATGGATCACAAATGCCTGGTTACTTCGGAAATAGGGGTTTTGGAGGTGGAAGTCGCACTAGCAGCGCACTCAAAGGTGTTGGTATTGCAGGTGCCGGCGTAGGAACACTTTTAACAGGGTTAGCTTTATGGAATTTGGCACGATCAACTGGTCACCATCACCATACAGTGATTTACGACAATAGAGGGCAACCAGTGGCAGTAGCTCCGAACAACAGTACAGAGCCCGTCGTCGACCCGATACTAGGAGATTTGGTGAATTGCACTCTAACAATAAGCAGCACTAATGCGACGGAAGTGCTAGGCATTCCTTGTGCAATTGCCACTTCCTTCACGCCTGAGGCAGACATTAAGGAAAATACTAAGGACGCTAACGCAGATGATAAAACAGAATGCGTTGTTACAGTTGTAACAAAGACGGGTAAAGAATTTATGACGACAATTCCATGTTCTATTTTGCTCAGGACAGCCGCAGAAAACAACGTAACGGAGCCACCCGAGGTTCCTAATAATGGAACAGACATTGCCAACGAAAGTGTCACTGTGGCGAATCAACCTTCAGCATTAATGCTTTCCGGTGACGCTAATGACCCTAACAATGGAGGATTAAATTGTACGGTGGAGTTGGGTGACGTTCGGGATCCGATTAATCCGTGTTTCTCCGTAGCACAAAATTTAACAGTGATTCCACTGGACCCAATTGTGCCAAGTGACTTGGTGAATTCCACCCCCAGAGCAGCATAATTCATCGATATATTTCGTTGCCTTTCCGGTTAGAAATTAAGTTAGTACCTAACTACGATTTCTGACCCGGACAACATGTCTCCAAATTTTTGTCATTGTATCTAGTTTTATTATTTTTCGTATTGAAATCCAATATGGTAGGTAACTAACCTAACCTTACCGCGATATTTTTAAGTGGACTATACCTATGAGTGTAGTGTAGTCACAGTGTAGTGTTGTGACAATTTGATATAATTTGTTTGATTTGAATTTGACCTATTTAACTTGAAAAAAATACAACTTAGTTTCTATCCATGATTTTTTTCTCAAATTAAGCATAAAAGCATGAAAATTATACCTAAATACATAAATAAAATGTATTTTTGATTTTGATTCTGTCGAATTACCTGAGGCCTAGTTATACCTTCTGTAGGCAAGGCACGTACGTAGGTAGGTAGGCAATTAATATAATTACATTCAAATGCATCAGCTTAGAGGTATAACTCGACAAGTGTACAAATACAACTTGATAACGAACTTTGTCATGGTAGTTCAATTTTGTGTTTAAAGTAAGTAGGTATATATATACTTACCCTACTATAAATAGGTAGGCGGTAGGTATACCATGTGCAGCATGTGCCGTGCTTCATGTGTTTTTGAGATATTAAGATTATTCAGAGTGGAATTCAAATAACTACATTATTGTTACATTTATAATATAAAATATAATAAACAAATGCGTTATAAATAATTTTATTATCCTTTAAAACCAGAAAATATTGAAATCGGTATAAGCAATGATGTACTTATCAAAAAATAAGTACCTCATTGCTTATACAACACAGCGGAGCCTTGGGAGTGCATCCCAAGGCTCCGCTGTGTTGAGTTGAGACTGCATGAGAAATCTGCATTTCTCTATTGCTGTCATGTGTCAACATAGCGAATCCTGAAAGCGATGGAGTCAGCAGATTTTACTCTTTGCAGCAGATTCTGGAGTAGAAAAGTATCTATAGGCTATGCTACGGTGTTTGTAGTTGTCATCATCAGGCGGGCAGTATAATTGTTTGCCACCATAAGTCACCACGGGAGTGTAAAGCATTGCATCATGGTCGATCACACAGGACGCAACTATGCGTTAAAGGGAGAATTACATATTTCCATCTCGTTCTACCGCCTATCTGCGTCCCGCTCCTGGACCATGATGGTTCATTGTGTAGAGAAGCCTTCACATGTGTATCTGAGTATTTGTGTTTGTGTATCTGTCTGTGCTGTGTCATCGTAGCTCCCAAACGGAAGAATCGATTTAACACTTTCACTGGCAGGAAGCCGCCTAGCGGGCGCCTACGCCGTAGTCGTTTTCCGCTACATACAT
The DNA here is from genome assembly GCA_932294315.1 of Epinotia nisella. Classification (NCBI taxonomy): domain Eukaryota; kingdom Metazoa; phylum Arthropoda; class Insecta; order Lepidoptera; family Tortricidae; genus Epinotia; species Epinotia nisella. The sequence goes on along the minus strand of OW028679.1, from coordinate 10,611,855 downwards.
ACGAGGAAAACCACGGGATCGGCTACGAGCGTAGCATGTAGCGATTTTTGGCAGTGAATGTGTTGTGCGGTTTGTTTTATCAAGTCTTGTCTGTCGAGATGGTTCTTGTTTGGTGGAAGATATTCAGATCTCTTTGGAATTACCCAAGTAGTGGCAGGATCTCAGCCCATCATTGATGCTAAAACTTATATGTTTAGATAGGATAAGTATAGCATTTCATATACGAAACGAGCTTTCATCGTCACGTTTTACGGCGAAAATGTACTGAGACGTCACGTAAAACATGACGGTAAAACCTATTATTTTTTATTTCGTCTCACTCTATCACATGTTATAGAGTGAGACATGGTGTTTTTCGTGTATTTTTGTGGGTTTTGTTAATTAGTTTTGAGTAATTTATTTCTCCTGTTCTCAAATACCGTATTGTAATTGTTTTATGGTCGCACCACACTTGGGGTTGCATGTTCGCGTTGCGTCGTTGCCTCTTTCATTTGCCGTAGGAAGGAAAAAGATGCAACATGAATATTTGGGCAAATACTGCCAAGTGTGGTGCCACCATGAGATTTTTGAATACAAAACATAAAGTAACTAAACAACTACTTATATTTTTCGTCTATAATAAAAATAAAATTGAATACTTATAATTAAACACGCCTAGAATAAACAGAGGGGCTACCGCGAAGCGAAAACTTACTTCGTTCGAATATCTCCTTCTCTGTTGCTCGAACTAGCAAGAGCGACAGAGATGGAGATACATAAACGAAGTTCGTTTTCGTTTCGCGGTAGGCCCTCAGTTTCCGAACGCAACAATGCCACAAACGTCATTGTCAGTGTCAGTGTCAGTAGGCCATGTTTTTAATTATCTGTCAGATCTTGCGGCACTTGCTTGCTGCCCAATATTGCCCAAAACATCGTATTTGATCGTACTAAATTAAAAGTGGTTATTAATGGTGAAATAATACTATCCAATCAAACAAAATGTCTGATCCTACAATACAAACATTCTGTTGTCATCATTCGGGTAATAAAGAAGACATGGCATTGAGGATAATGAATGAGTTCAATACTGATTCTTATAACACTGTTTGTTTAGTTTCTTCTACGATTGGTATTCTGGGTGCCTTATTCCAGGTACTCTCTAAACATTTAGTCGCTATTATACATGTTTCTTTTAGCTGTGTTCCCAAATACAGTACCTATTGTGATTTTTGAATCAACATTGTCTATCGCAAGGTAGATATTATATTGTGTTGAAAAAACCATATTTCATATCCATGTGGTCTTCCAAGCAAGTAGAAAGTTACTCAGATTGTTTCAATAGTTAGTTTGCATTGCATGCATTATTATAATTCATGATGTATATGACCATACATTTTAATATAACTAGTGATTCTGTTTTCAGATCCTACCACATTTGTGGCAAAACATACCACAGAGATTCAACACCTTATCATCAAGTCGTGGGCGTAATATCATTATGTGGCTAGCTGTTGCAGATTTATTGGCATCCTCTGGTATAATACTCCAGGCAAAATACGGTTTCGAAAACCATTAATTTATAATAGCGATTTTTTTGTTTATTTTATTTTAAAACATTATTCTAAGATGCTTTATTCAAGAATCCAACAAACTTTCCATCCGGAAGTAGTTATATAGATTTAAATTAAGCATTCATTGTTTTTTTTGTTTGACTTATATTTAATATTTTAAAGCAAATGTAAATGAACCAAAATAAAGATTAAAACATTTATTAATATTTATCCCGACTTTTCGGGAGCTAATTAAATGATTATTTTTTGATGTCTGATATTTTGTTGGACTTTGCCTCAAAGTAACTATTTAATTGATAATATATCCGTTACAATAAAAAAATCTGCTATTATAAATTATTTCCATATTTGACATTTTTTCCATACAAGTTGACAGTTCATTGCCTGGACTATAAATAATTGCAGTATTTGCCTTGAACCACAACAACTTTGAATTGACATTAAAAACCAATTTTTGTTCATAATAGACTGTGATGTGTGACATGCTTATTTATAAGTGCATCAATATGCAAATTGTTCAAGTATTTTTTAGGTGTCCTGATTAGATCTTCACTGTGGTTGAAATACAAGACTATAATGCCAATGCCAGATGATGGATTTAGTGTACTGTTCTGCAGTATTACTTCAGTAAGTTATTATATTTCATATTTTGATATTGTCTTGCCCATTCATTTATGGTACTCTGTGTTTAACACATTCATTGCGGTATGGGGTTGATGCACCCCCTGTACCATGTGTGTGAATATTTACAGTTAAATATTTTCTCACAGTGAAGGTCTTAACAATCTACATGTGATAATAAAGATCTTTGTTAATCTACAGGCTTGGACTCAATATTTCTATACAGCTACTTGGTTTTGGACTCTATTCTATGCAATTGACACCTGGCTTACTATCAAAGGCAGGGACTCTCACCAAATGATTTATCACTCCGTAGCTTGGGGACTGCCGGCTGTCACTACTGGAGTAGGACTTTCAATCCTCTATTATCCAAATGCCACGTAAGTTGATATTAAGTATTATTTGGTTTTCATATGGTCATTTAACACATTTAGTGCCTTGAATCACTACGCGCTACGCTCGTAGCCGATCCCGTGGTTTTCCTCGTATGTAGCGGAAAGCGACTATGGCGTAGGCACGCATATGTGTCATCACGGGCCTGGAATGGGTTAATGATAGTAAAAATGTATTTTAAGACAAACTGGTGAGTTTCTTGTGGTCCTTCTCCTCACCATATGTCATACTTTTGGAAGCCCTAGTAGATCTCAAACACATAAAAGACCCCTTGTGGGCCGGCCTACTTACAGAAGAAACATTGGAATGGTTTTTTATTAATACCCATATCAGGAAAGTTTGAAAAGTGTTTCAACCACCCTGATATCCACTGTTACATTATTTTCAGGATCTGACAGGAGTTACATGTGCTTTCCGGTTATTTGACGCATTCGCTGCCTGCCACACCCCCTAGGAACAATTTGTATGAAGGTAAATTCACATGTGTGTTGCTGGCAGTGAATGCGTTAATGGACTAATTTGTTCTTGACTGGTAGATACCAAATTAACAAAAGTTCCATACAATTTTTTCAAGATGGGTCAAATTTTTCATGAGGGTCACTATGTAACTTTTATAACAGTTTAGTCGGAAATGTGGAAAAAAAATAAGTTTGAAAATGAATATCATGTTATATTAATCATGATATAAAAGTTTGTTCTACTAGTCTGGATTCCATTTAAACTCTGCAAATTGTAAAGAAACTATCCCTGTTTCTGTCTGTTATATTTTTGATACTTTATACATTCTCTGTTAAATATTTGACAAATTATGTGAGGTCACTTTAGCCTGAAATGAATCTCAGTTCATTATTTCATAAAAATTAGGTATTCAGAAAACGGAATAGATGTACCAACACTAGAATTAATACAAGTAGTGTAGACAAGGAAACTGTACTGATTTATTTATTATTCTTCAAAAATAAATACATTACGATTGTTTGTGCTCATTTCAGATGCCATAATTTAACATCAGTTACTAGTGCACTGATAAAAATTCTTCCCAATTACTGCGCGACATATGTGCCTATAGCACTTGTCATGATAATAAACCCCATCATGTATGTGCTGGCTGGCAAAGATGTCGAAATGGCTGTGGCCCTGCCACTGGCGCAGGTATGTATAATAATATTTTTTTAACCAATGGTTGGTTACCATTTTAGAATAGAATAGAAAAATGTTTATTCAAATAAAGCACACATTACAGAACAAACAAGTTAAGACTTAAATATAAACATGAAAAACAAACAAAGATAATATCTTATGAAGTTATGAGTTAAGTAATGTAAGGGCGTAAGCGGCGTAAGTGGAATATTGCGAACAAGAATCTATCAGAAGCCCGACGCCGAAGGCAGAGGGCTTTTGATGACTCGAGTTTGCAATATTCTTACGCCCGTGTTATACACAATGTTTTTCATCACATTTGCGACGAAATAAAAAACTGCAAGACAGAAAAATGTAAGTTTCATACAACCACACTAATCAAATATTAACGAAATTGACAACTTGACTTCCAGATCAGTGCTAGTGGAGAGTGCAGCTTCAATATTTCAACCAATCACGAGCAGCATTCTTGTGGCGCTTGGCGAACTAGATTATTTTTCAAACAATCAGAGCAACTGGATTTGCTTAAGCCAATCATATGTGGCTCATTACTCCCTAGGGAATACAAACTCGCCATAACTCCCGGGGGAACAATTTAGGCCATTGTCCTTCTGTATACAACCATGGAATAACACCATTTACGAGCAAGTGTGATGAAAAAAAATTTGTACCATCTCCTAACTCACAAAGTGGATAGTTTCAAGTTTTAGCAAATTTTAAGTTTAAAAACTATCTTTAAATTAGGTAGGGCTAAGCAAAATATACGCTTGTAAGTAGTATACGCTTGTACTGTAACTCTGTGTGACACATGTAAATTGCCAACACCCTAAAAATCTGCTAAATTGCCAACACCCTAAAAATCTGCTTACTGTAGTCCCTAGGGTAGGGTTCTGTAGTTGCCTCACTATCCTCCACCTCTTTGTGCGGACTTAAAATAGGGGTTTTTTGTTAAAGTTATGGGCATACTGAGCTCACTGTCTCGGTAAACTGGTGCTCGGTTTTTTACTTCGATTACCCACGCGTGCACGCCTCGCACCGCACCGCGCTCCAATAACCGCCCTAGGGTGAGCGTCCAACAGAGCTGTGCGAGGAAAAAATGGTCTTATAGAAAGCGATGCGCGGGCGCGGCCATCCACACTATGGATGGATTTTTTCTCCGCTCACCGCATCGCAACGTCGCACAGCTCTGTGTAAGTAGTGGTTACTCACCCTAAAGCCAGAATTCTAAAAATGTGTAGGTGTATTAACAATTTTCCATTTTATGTTTCCAGTTCACCAGTAAGGAGCGGAGAGTTGTTGATGCTTTGAGACTGAAGTTTTTTTTGATAAATGCAGTATTCTACATTTGCTGGCTCCCCAATCTCTTGAATGGAATTCTCTTATGGACAATGTGGTTCAACATGCCAGTTAAAGTCATAATATCTATTTGGTATATAATGGTAAGTTGAGTAAGAAAAACTTTTTTTTTTATTCTGTTGCTGAAGCTTGAATTATATAATTGATTGTCATTAAAAGGGCAACATTATCGCGTTTTGGGAAATGGCTTTATCGAGTGAGTCCTTTATACCACTCTTGGTCATAGGGTAGATAAACGCAAAACAACGTCAGGATTCAATAATAATTATAGCCATTTGAAACATGTCTTATCATTTTTTGTACAATCTGCACCCACACTACAAACATTTAAATATAAATATTAGTAGTGCTAAATATGGTCTGATAGTGTAGTTAAAATGGTTTGAGATGTAAGTTTGATAGTATATACATTAAAATATCGACAGCATTAAAGTATCGTTGTGATAAGCAGAAGGGATCAAATCTTAACAGGATACCATGTATGTTTCATTCGTTACAAAATATGTATGCCTATAGCGAACTACAAATGTTAGTTTAGTTTATTTGTGTCATGAGCTATTGTTTCCTATGGTTAGTAAGAGCGCGCGCGAGACAGACTATCCGTCTCTTACTAATTCGAACACTAAAAAGGCGGGCAGAGTCTGTCAAGCGAGTCGTGTCCACATCATTTTTATCAAAATCTATATGGCACAATTTTTACCTATGAAATAAACTGTCAGTCCAAGTACCTATTAAGCCTGCAACACACTGGCGCGGCCTGCGGTGGCGGTCCATAGTAAATCTGACAGCTAAAATGACAAGTGTACTATTGACCGCCCCAGGCCGCGCCAGTCTGTGAGAGGCCTTACGCCGCCATATATTTCGTGTTACCAGCATGCGTTTTTTTTTTAATTTGCCGCTTTTTTCCAGGGATAAGACTTGCTTGACAAGACTGGTTAAGATAGTTTATCCCGCACTTAGCCTTAGGCGGCCTTTACACCTGTAAGTTACTTTCGTAAGTTCAGTACAAATATTGCTTACAGCAACTTTCGTGAACAGTATTTGTACTAAACTTACGTCTTTAGACGACTGGTTAGCCTAGTGGGTAGTGACGCTGCCTACGAAGCTGAAGGTCCCGTTCGAGTTGTGTAAGAATGTCCCCTAATATTTATTTTATTTATTTATTTATTTACGTAAGTACTTACAAGTACAGGCCGCCTTATGCTAGCCATGCAGTCTGTCAAATTTGGACTAAAAGGCTCCGTCTACATGCTCCGGGATCCGGGGTAGCGGCAGCAGAAGGGGGAGTTTCCAGACGCATGTACAGTTAGCCGCAGATAATCGTGACCCTGCACTGCATAAAACTTCAATGCAGAGAGGGTCACGTTTTTGTGCAGCTGACTGTACGTGAAACCCTTTTTAAGCTTATATATTTTTTTTTCAGGCATTAATGAACCCGATGCAAGCTCTGTTCAATGCTATGGTTTACCGCAAATGGAATACTGGACACAGTATAGCACCTACAATGTCCAGTGCTAGCCTCAAAGGTTTCCAGTTTAGTGAGGAGCAGTCCCCGCTCCTCGGCTCGGAGCCACCGCGGCTGCATTTGGACCCATTGCCATCTAGCATTAATAATTATTCAACCCTTTGATGTTTGGTCGATATGCCGATACCGCCAGTTGTCTCAAACCTACGGAAATGTTTTGGTTGACTGGTAAAATTGTAAAATCTCTCATCGAACTTATATTTAGGTTGTAATATCGATTTATTTATGACCAAAATTGTAAGGCATCCTATATTAGCTGTTGTTTGCGAGTTTCGCACTGCTCCCATTCCAAACATACGGCGGCCACGAAAGTCGAAATTCGTGTCTCCATCTTTATCTCTCGAATAAACAAGTGCGATAAAGGATAGAGATACACGAACTTCGATTTTCCGCTGCCTAGGACCACTATTGAAAGGTCCTATGATCGTCGTGTCATCGCATGATCGCGCAAACGATGCGACGGCCAGTTATGACGATGCCTAGTACGCCCATATCTTGCCTAATAACGTCTAGTATGTACTTATTCACATTCCAAGTCTCAGTATTTACTATACTCTTACTTATACGTGTTTAAATGAACATACACCTGCACGCGAGTAAGCACTTTTTGTCTTGTTATTGCTATGTTTTCATTATATGGAACATAGTAAATTTGTTACTTGTTTTTTGTAACGATAAGTGTGTTAGAAATAAGATCACCAAATGTAATTTTTGAGTAAATTTACATGTTTTTGATTATGGTGATATATATATTTTTGTATTTTGAGTGATAATTCTGACTTTAATTTTAACTTAACTGAGATTAATTGCATAACTTGGTAACCTTTATAGGTTTAGGTACAAGCGTATTTATTTAATCCTAAAATTAGTTAAGTATAATACGCTGAAAACTAAATACTTAGATATTGATTCATCCATAAAAAAAGATAATGTAGAATTTGTCATTTAGGTAGGTAGGTAGTCAAGGACTTTAATTCTTGAGCCATTTAAGTGTCAACTAATTTTGGTTTATTAATAGTTAAGCTAATGTCCAGTATAAAGTGAGCTCTAAATGGCTCAACAATTAAAGTCCGTGACTGTACCAATGGCGAAGCTCCCATACAAGCCGATTTTTTTTAGGCAAGCCTATAGTTATATAATCTTTCATAGCTTTGTTGTTCCGGGTTTTTACGCGCGCCACTGGTAGGTACAGTCACTAGCATTAATATCTGCCATAACAAAGGCAAAAATATCTGACACGGCCTTAAGGCCCCAGAAATAAGAGCCATGTCAGATATTTGTGCGCGCTTTGTGTCAGATGTTAATGCCGATGACTGTACATTATTAGCGTACCTAGGCGCAATGGCCATAGTAATAAAGTAGTTTGTTTAACTTGAAATTTTGTAGCTTTTTTTTACAAAAATGTATTGGCGATGGTGTTTAGTCGCCTGCCAATGTATATTTTTATTACCTAAATTATACATCGCGGTCATTGATTTAGTATAAGTAACTAGATACACAATCAGCCGAAAAAATGGCCGTCCAAAATAACCGCTGGATCGACTTGGGCGGCTCTTTTGCGTTTATTCTGGGTTCGATCGCGAGACATCAAGGTGGTTAAAAATGACAAATATGTTCTGTGAAAAAATGCGTTAATAGCAAATATAGTGATAGAAAATAAAATAAAAGAGGATGGGATATAATTTCTTTAATTATGTTCTATTGATAGCGTAAAGAATTTTATGTAAACTCATTGTCATTTCATGGTGTTGAATAATTAATTTCGTTAGTACAAATTACAGATTATCACGAAACAAAAACCTAAGGAGTCACTATTTGAATTTTTTTACAGTCGTGTGTAAATCATGGTTTTCAATATAATATTCCCAAGAAATCTTTAGCGACGTGCAAAGTAGGCCGCAGTTATAGCACGAGATAGGAGACGTCGAAGAGGCGTCTCTAGTCCATATAGCGCCCGGGTGCAATCATTACTTAGCAACCCCCATCTTTGGGTCACCAAAAATTGGTGACCCAAAGATGAACGCGTAAAGTAAATTAATGAATTCTGAACAAGGGGGCCACTTTTGGGGGGTAAACTGGAAAACAGATTTGAAGTAATTTAGGAAAAAGACGAAAATTGACCATACCATACCCCCCCCCCCTTATCTCCGAAACTATTGGGCTAAAAAATATGGAAAATACTTCCTTGCCTAAAGATTACAGGAAAACCTATAAGTAAGATAAGAGAACCAAATTCTCTTTTGTATGAAACATAATAATTATCTTAATGCAGAATATAAGTAAACGCTATTTGCAACTACTGAAATATACCTAGAATTGTCATTTTGGGGCACATGTCACATTTCTTGACATTTTTGTTTGGCATTGTGAGCTAGTAGGTATTGTAAGTCTATTTACTTTATTATACGTCAATGGTCAGGGTGTAATTTTTGAGTATATTTTTTTAGGGTTCCGTCCGTACCCAACGGGTAAAAACGACTCGCACTTGGCCCGTTTTTGTTTCTTTGATTTGTCTGAACACTGAGATAGCAAATAGGAATCACTTATTGAGAGGTGGACGCTATCTCGATGTTTCACATTTTTTGGGTTGAAAATTTGGTTATCTACTTTTCAAATATTTCAACAGACAAGAGTTAATCTTATCCATGACTATATTAAGTGCAACAAAGATAAACTACTTATATGTATGATTTTATTTTATTTGTATTCTATACATACATAATCATTTACAAAATATACTTTTAAACAATAACTATCACATGTTCATACATCATCACGTTCGTTTTCTGGTGGGGCCATGGTCAGGTCGGTCACGTCTTTGACGATCATATGAGCAATTTGCCAAGCCATTTCTTCATCGACCTTAGACGTGTTTATTGGCACAAACCGGCTGACCATTTTTTTCAAAACTGACTTGTCTTTCTTGTCTGGATCAGGTTCAAATTTTGATTCAAATCGCCCCAAACTATTCACCCTGCCAAGAATCAAACCGTCATACCTCTTTCTCTGCCATAATGAATCTGCATTGTAAAGCTGGTTAGAGTCTATTGTCATGTCAGGCACGGAATGGTTACGTTTCTTTTTGCGGAAGATAGGATCACCCATTGCAAGAAGAGTATTTTGAGTGCTAAAACTAAATTCACTGCTGCAATCTGAATGTGACTTATGATTAGCAGACCACATATTATCAACAGAGTGAATCATTTCAGAGAGATACTTATAATACAATTCAGATTCTAAAAATGCTTTTACATACCGACTCAATGTTTTAAATATAATTTGATAAGGTGGATCAAAGCAAGTTGGAAGAGGTCCACCTTCTCTGCAAATATCACTTTCAATGGTAGACCTTATATTAGTGGAGAAGCCAACAGGACTTGTTGCCTGGAGTGAAACATACTTATCATAAAGAACAATCGCATCAGTTTGAGCCTGTTCTGGGTCGGTAGTGTTGGCATTTATTAAATTATCCCTGAAATGCATTACTGCCATAAGGAATTCTAGTAACACACTGGATGATTCCTGCTCCAAGTACTCCATAAAATAAAATAATATGGCTTCATTATACAAAATGTCTTCCAGTCCAAGAGAGCCACTAGTCAATATGTCTATTTGTGCCTTAATGTAGAGTGGACTGTTCTGAAAGTCCTTAAAATATCTCTGTTCAATTTGATTGAACAATTCATCTTCAACTTCCTTAAAACAATCTTCTTTTATTTGTCCTTCAGGGTGGCAAATATTTGTTATAACTGTCTTCCTTATACTATCTGGTAAGTCTAATTGATGTGGTGCTTCTAGTGCTACATATTTTTTAAATAAACTGATGGCTTCTTCCGTTGGGTTATAATGTTTGGTTTTGGTGATGTTTTCTAATGCAGAATGTTCTGCTAAGTTCCCAAGAGAACTTGTGGAACATTCTTGCACCGTTTGTTTGTTGGCGTCGGTGCTATCTTCAGTCCAGCTGAATCTTTGTGACGCATGTGTGATTGGCATTCTGCTACAGGAGTTGCATTGCAGGTCAAAACTCTTTGTTCTACTGAGTTTCCAATGATTGTCATTATAACTATCTGAACTATTTAGCAATAAAAGAGCTTTAAAGTTGTCTAGTTCCAACCAACATTTAACAAGGATATGTTGGCCAACAGTTTCCATAAACTGGATAAAGTATTTTATAGCTTTTTTACCTACAAGTATGTCATGAACACTTATGTTTAGTTTCGATTTTTTTAGGAATATCCGCGAATCATCTGTAATGTAAAAAAAAATTGCATCAATCTTGTCAGAAGATGTACCTTAAGGTTACGTCCGCACAGACAGGCGGCTTGCTTAGCGTCTAGAGCGTCAGAGACGACAAAAATAATGTAATAAACAAGAAAACCGCATCATGATTAGAAAAAAATACGTTCAGGTACCTTTCTGCTCATTGTCTATATGTGTATATAAACAAGTTTTGCTACCGGAACTGTCGATTGCGCTTGTTTCAGGCGGCCGTACTGGACAACCAGTTTTTCCTTTTGCTGTAACAATTGCCACGATAAAGCACAGTTATTACAACACCAATATAAACTTTACGTGTCTAGTTTCACTTCACTGTTTACCTGCGCTCTTCCAAAACTTAATCATTTTGTTGATGCTAATAGATCACGCGTGGTAGCAGAAACAGTGCTTTGAATAACATAATCCTTCATCGGTGATTGAATCCGCTCTTGTGTAAAGGTAAACAATAATAGTGAAACGAAGACGAATACAAGTTTCTACTTCTGACCGATTTGCTATTTGCTGGATGATCCACAGAGTATGTAATGTAATCACACACTCAATAGGTTGACGTGACAATGAATGTGACCAGTCGACAATATTTTCTCGGATTATTTGCTTCGTTCGACGAGGTTTTGGTGGTCATAAAATCTTTAATTTACATAATAATATCATTAGCATATTGCTCAATCTTACATTGTTTCGCTATTCTAGCTCAGCTTTCTGTACAATAGCTAGTGGTCTGATGTGCTATTGCCATCTGTTGTTATTTATCCCATTGTCAATTTGGCGCGAAACCTGCGAAACGAAGTTTGTCTATAGTAACCTCCTGTGGAGGTCTAGCAAGGCAAGGGCTGCATTCTACAGCCGGACTGTTCGCGAGAGGATATCTCTATAATCTATATATATAATACGCGAGCCAGATTTTTGTACATGCCATCAGATCTACAGTTATGGTCCGATTTTGATAAATGATATGTCGTTCGATTCGTCTCATGCTGGAGATTTGCAATAAGGTCTCCGATTTTTTATTTTTTATTGAAAAAGTACTAAAATTTTAATTTAAAGAATTTACCGTGCGCTGACCACGTGACCTTGGCTGTGTGACGTCACGTGACGTACCTAACTCCTGTTTTGACTGAGATGACAATGTAAAATAAATAAACAAGCTCAAACTCAAACCTGTAGTAAGTTCTTCAGCATAAGAAATTATAAATGTTGAGTCGGCCACATATGGATACAACACTAAGAAAATTAAGTAAATAGAAAATAAACGATCTTTTACAATGTTTACAAAAACTGACAGACGTATTGTGTCAACTGTGGATTAATTTTTTTAGTGACATAGAGTTATCAATATTATTTGCCATGTTTATATTTATTTCAAAAAGTTTATATACTAACTTATTTTCCCATATTCGAGATGTTGGGAGAAGAATGAGGTTTAAACCCATTAATTGTCGTGGACCCCATATAGGCTTTATTTACCTTAGCACAATGTCGTAGGCATCGATAGGCTTCAAATTTGAAGTAAAGATGTAGAAAACGAACCTCGATTAAGTACTAAAATTTCTTTTCGGATACCGGGGACTGCCATTGGCAACTTTATTCACCTGACTTGAATACCATCCAAATTATTTCAGGTTCAGATAATTATATTTCGATTACAGGTAGGTATAAATTGTAATTTGTCAAACCGATATGACTTAATACTGGAAAACATAGTATTAAACTATTTAGCGGTATAAATAGTCAAATGCAACTATAACCGGTAAAATATTATTTTAAACCATTAACGGTCCCCGATACAGTATTCTTTGATCTGTGCTGATACTAATAATAAACAGGTGTAATGTCTATGAAATGTAAGTTTGTATGTTGGGGATAGTCTCAGAAACTATACCCATCGTATTCTAAAAATCCTTTCTTCAGTACCTATGTTATATATGTACAATGGACCTACGGGATTATGTGCTATAATATTTTATCCCGTCGCTCCGCCTAGGTTCTTTGTATACGCGGCGGAGCCGCGCGGGCAGCTAGTTATTTATATTGCTATTTACATTGACGTTTCGGACGTGCTGCAGCTGCATCATTCGTCGCGAGAAGACTGGCGAAAGCGGACATTAATTAATGATACGAGAGGGTTTAAAACAATTAAATGTTGCTTTGTATTTACTATTTATTACATACCTAAGTTTACCTATCAGTGACGCTTTCGCAACATATTCTATTTAATTACTTAGGTACCTACAGTCAAGGAAATTTGAACACCTTTTTGCTTTAAATGACAATAAGGGCCAATTATAAGTATCATTTACAGTCAGCAACATGATTTTATTATCTTTACAACACAACAGTCAAAAATATCTAATATCAAAATATCAGATAATTTTGACTACTTATCTATGGCTTTGTACGAGTACAAATTGTACGATTACCTATATTATCATTGCACTTAGTACCGATGGCCGTTGGGGCGGAAAGGTTCTCGAGTGGCGACCACGTACCGGAAGCAGGCGCGGCGTGGGTAGGGTACAAGGTGGACTGATGACCTGGTAAAGGTCGCGGGAGTCCGCTGGATGCGGGTGGCGCAGGACCGGTCAATTTGGCACTCTTTAGAGGAGGCCTATGTCCAGCGGGGCTAGCGCAACTGACGCCGCACCGCGACGCGAGTCGAGAAAGCTCTACCCCCTTTTTCTAATTTGTACGGTGCGAGTGAGATAGGGGACGCTTAGTCGCGCGCGAAGCGACTGAGCAGCAAGTTGTGCTAGGCGTGCAGCAGTGGACGTCTTTCGGCTGATATGATGATGATGACCTATTTTAATGTCGCAGACTGTACAATATTGAAGGCAACTTTGTACTGGGCGAAGGCAAAGGTAGAGTAAAACGTTTGAAGCGCCTGCGAAGCGTATATTACAATCCTGTTTGCTAGATGATCCGAGAAATTACACACGAACGTTATAAAGCCATCGGGCAATGTGCATTCTAGCGAAGATTCTATTCTAGTCAAGCTAGCGAGCGCTACGTTAATCTGATTTTTAATTGTTAGTTCCGACCGATGGATAGTGGCCATCGTGGGGTAACTTACCTTACATAAGGGGAAAATTGTGCCTAGTACGCGGGCTACTGCGTTACAAACTTCAGGGCATCAGCTGACGAGTTTTCCACCGCGATAGAATCAGTTGACGCGTTGATATATTTATATTAGCATATTTATAAACTTTCTTCTGACAAAATTTCGGTTGGGAGGAAATTACTGAAAAAAAAATATTTTTTCACATCTCATGCTCGAAAAGTGTGTCATATTAGGCTTAATAAGCGGGGCTAAAGTAGTACATTTAGCCCCTAGGGAAAATATGTGTACATATTTATGATTTTTAACACATTTAATTTGACCAATCAATACACTTCACCATATTAAATCCACCAATCACAACTCTTTCAAAAAACATTTATCTTTGCTATCAACCAACCAGAATACCTACAGCTACATATTAAAATCGACCAATCAAACATCAGGTGTTTTTTAGTCCCTAATTCCAAATCATTTAAATCCACCAATCACAACTCTTTCAAAAAACATTTCTCTTTGCTATCAACCAACCAGAATACAGCTACATATTAAAATCGACCAATCAAACATCAGGTGTTTTTTAGTCCCTAATTTCAAACCTTTAAAAAAAAAACGCCTCACGCTAAATTGAACAATCTCTTCGCAGTGAAATTTGTTATTGATTGTGGATGGATAATCTTTGTTTTAGGTACTATTTTCTCGCAGTCGAAGTGAAAAGTAGAGTGTATAACTCGGGTCTAAAAGCCATATTACCCCTCGAATTATTTTCCCTCGCTTCGCTCGGGAAAATATCCATCTCGTGGTAGTATGGCTTATTTTAGCCCCTTGTCATACAATCTACTATTACATGTTCGTATGACGTTCGTAGTTGACGGACTTTCCACCACTGTACACTGAGCTGACGATTGTTTTTCGTCATAATATTGGATTATCTATCATTTGACGATAAAATGAATCCGGAGGGCTAGGCATTTTTTTTTACTTCTTTGGGAGGCTGCTTCTGGTCAATCCACCAACGGAGCCGCAGCTGACGTCCACGGGGCTTCATGATACAACATTCTTAACATTCTCACAAGTTATGTCATGGGATTCGATTGGTCACGAAAATCTGTTGCTACAAATCTGTTGGACCAATTGGGTACAAATTAGCTAAAGTGAGCTGGCTATTTTATCGATATCGATAAAAACGGGTTTATCGATATCGACAAAACTGCTTTTGTCGAACGCCACTATTGTGTATTAATTGTTGGGTTGGTACTCTTTGAAATATCAGTTTGACGTCTGTCAAACAAAGCAGACGCTTATGTTCATGTTGGTATTGATTTGCCACGTAAAGTGCATTCAATTCGATGTCATTCCTTAGTATGAGAGTTCCGTCTCTTAAAACGTAGTGATTATATTCTCTTTGGTGGCAACAGCCTGCTGAGAGTGGCTCGATTGTCCGCTCACCAAGTATTGGGTGGGGGTTGCGATGGAAGGGATAAATAGGAGAGTACAATCCTCGATAGGTCTCAGATATCCTTCCAATACAGTCACCTATTGTTTTGTTTCTTATGATATCGACTAACATAGTATGTAAGTACCTTTATAACTAGTTAACACAATATGGATCCAATGGTCTGAAATAATAGTATATTGTTTAACGTGGGGCTGCGTATATTGCGTAAGTGGAATATTGCTAACGAGAGTCTATCAGAAGCCCGACGCCGAAGGCGGAGGGCTTTTGATGACTCGAGTTTGCAATATTCTTACGCCCGCATGTGTTATACACAATGTTTTTCATCACATTTGCGAGGAAATAAATAACTACAAGACAGAAAAATCTAAGTTTCATACAGCCGCAAAACTGCTCTGTAAGTACGCTCAAGTAATAACGCCATTGACGAGCAAGTGTGATGAAATAGTTATTTACGATACAAGTGCAGAAAATAGGAATATTTGCACGTGTATCGTACAACGTTTTACAGTACATATGGCGCTTTAAAATGTGTACTGTAAACGTATTTTACAGTAGGTACACATGGTGTTACTTTCCCGCACGTGTGCGGAAATGAGCACTTTCCGTGCATATGTTGAAACTTTAAAGAGCCATATGTACTGTAAAACGTACACGATTTGGTACCTCGTCCTGTGAATATCGGCTCTCTTCTCTAGTACCTACTGAGCTGTAGGACTCACGACTCTGTCGTTTGGTCAAAAAAGTTCATTTTTTTAATTCCAAAACCTGAATCGACAAGAAACACCATAAACCTAATTATCGAAGCTGCTCACAATTTTTTTCGAGAATAGGTTGAGAAATGCAATCTGTAGAGGAGAATAACCCGACATTCGGACAGTCGGTCATACATACGATACCTACCATTTCTGGCCAAGCCTGAAACGGACAACTTCGTTGGCTTCGCTCGCTCGTTCGATCAGATCTTCAGTCGATCCAGATTGATGTTGTGATTGTGAGGGTTTGAAAAGATACACGTGTCGTCTCAGATTCTTGATTAGATTCATATTTTGGCACAGGCTCTGCAGAGATGCAAATATTTGCGTCTGTAGGTACATAACTATAATCATAATCACCTACTTACCACTAGTAAATACTATACACAGATTGTGCATAGTATCTATCATAATTAATAATCTACTTAGAGCTAGCGCAATAAATACTATCCCGCGGGTTCAATGCGTCTGACCAGATCCACCGGGATGGAGCAATCAGACAGCCCCGCTAGTCTGTAATTTGTTTTAAGTTCACCTCAACGCTCAGCCACAAATAGTAGCCGAGGCAAAATACGGTTTCGAAAAACATTAATTTATAATAGCGTTTTTTTTTTGTTTATTTCATTTTAAAACATTATTCTAAGATGCTTTATTCAAGAATCCACCAAACTTTCCACTCGGAAGTAATTATATAGATTTAAATTAAACATTCATTGTCTTTTTTATTTTATTTATATTGAATATTGTAAAGCAAATGTAAATGAACCTAAATAAAGATAAAAAAATATTAATATTTATCCGGACTTTTTAGGAGCTAATTAAATATTGATTTTTTTGATGTCTGATTTTTTGTTGGATTTTGCCTCTAGGTAACAATTTAATTGATAATATATCCGTTACATTTAAAAAATTAGCTATTATAAATTATTTCCAAATATGTAATTTTTTCCATACAAGTTGTCAGTTCATTGCCTGGACTATAGGTATATCTTGATGCTGCGATTCGTAGCGTAGGTAGAGGTCTGGTTTCGTTAGGCCTGACGGGTGAGGTGTAACGCATGAGCGCGTAAAGAGTAACAGCCCGATAGTACCTATATCGCGAAACGGGTTTCTATCTTTCATCTTACTTTATATAAGTACATGCCTATCGACTATCAATAGGTAGATGTTTTGAAATTACTTAATACAGTAGAGTTTTCCTAGGTGTTGAGAAATGTGCAACGGTACTCCGCCGACCGGAGGTACGTAAACTTTTATACGTTTCCACCGTATAGTGGAAACAGTATAAAAGTTTGCATAACCTCGAAAATGTAGGTTAGGTTGATGATGTCTATATCTAATCCCAGGTCACCTAATTCAATAAATAACAAAGTCAATCACTCAAATTAAACTGGTATAAGAAGTATCAAGGAGGTGGTCTAATCTCTAATACTTAGTGGTCGGTAACGCGCATCTATTTAATGCTCTATCTAAGAGTTGCGAGCGTCCTTAGGGTACGGTAACCGCTTACCATCAGGCTTGTTATCCGCCGACATAGTATTAACAATACAAAAGTCCTCTCACAAAATGCATAAATAAGTACCTACCTCTATACTTTCCGAATTCCCAGAAGAGATGTCAGACACTCGTGAGAGAATCGTTTTAATTTTGAGTTATTTTTTGTAAAACATGTTGTTATTAATTCTCTAAAGTAACAGGTATATATATTCAAATCCTAATTGCAAAAGGTGCTAAATAATATATCCTTGACTAAACTTTCGTATTAGGTACACTGATACATTATAATTATGTTAGGTACTTCATGTTTACGCTGTGTCTGATTTGATTTTGATTGAATCTTCCTTTCTATGAATGAGAGTTGATGGAGTAGTTTTTTTTAATAGAAAAATGTGGTATAGTGAAATTAGTGAATCGTTTCTTCTCGTCTCGAGTGTTGCCGATTCCATAAAACTTCAGTTAGTTTTAACGGTTCATTGGGCAGATTATCCACGGTCCTTACGCAATCCGAGGACGCACAGTGCACTAGCGGAGGCTATCGACCTTCCCACGATTACTTGAAAGAACTGTTATGTTGTTGGAAATAACTTGATGTCCAGAGGCGCGCAGGGCAGGCTTAGCTCAGCCAGTCGCCTGCTCGCGGGACTCGACGCCGCTTCACCAGACACTACCAGCACTTTACTAGCATACAAAATGTGCAAAAAAACCATTTTGTTACTGTTCTCCGTTTTATCGAGTTATGTCGAGTCGGCCTCGTTTGACCAACGGCAGACAGGAAACTTGAACGTGCAAGTTGATTTGAAGGATATCAACATCATTGCTTTCATGAAGGGCGGCAAAGAAGAGTACGTGGTAAGTTATTTTAATTTTATACAACATACCTACCCTCTTTCTTATACGTCGTTCCTCCGTAATGTCTTTATTACGAAACGTTATTATAAGGTATGTTATTGTGCAGTAAAGTTACCTAATTGTTAATAACAAAACTGTGTAGCTGTAGGGAGCCAGTTTAGTCAGTATCATGTATGTCATTATCATTTTAATGGTCTCTCGAAACATGGGGTGCGTAGCGCAACGCCGTACCTAATAGAATTTTAAGCAGTTTTTTGTAGATTGTGTTTTTTTATTTTTATTGGGGAAGGTAACCTTATAAACGATAAAAAATATCCCATTTATCATCATTTCCGTATGTAGTTAAGGTACCTATTTACTATACAGATACACGCGATACGGGTATTAGAATTTATCCTAAGTACCAGTACCAGAGGGCCTACCGCGAAACGATATTCGTTTTCGTTCGTGTATCTCCATCTCTGTCGCACTTGCTAGTTCGAGTGACAAAGAGGGAGCACGAACGAAAACGAATATCGTTTCGCGGTAGGCCCTCTGGAGACTTAAATATCAAACAAGTAGGTACCTAACTAAGTAAGAGAATTCGTTTTTGTTACTTGCTCGTGATAGTCGTGATCAATAGTAGATTGTTCACCGAGGGCTGAAAGGCATCCATTCCTGCCGAGATATTTTGGCGCTCGAACGAAGTGAGAGCGCCAATAGTTCGAGGCAGAAATGGGTGCTTTCACCCGAGTTAAACACTCTACTTTTCATTTTGAATATGAGGAAATAAAACACAATACTGAAGTTTCTTTGATAATTCGTTGAAATAAGTAAGGAACACATTTTCCGATAAGGATTTCACTAGCTTTTCGCCCCGCCACTTTATGAAATCCTTATACGATTTCATATATCGCTCCTTTGATACTGTCGGTAAAAGGTTCTCCACGACCGCTTGAGCCTCTTCTTTTATATAATCCGGTGTTAAATCCATTTCAGAACCGCTAGAACTCATCTTATTAAAATTAATTTCTAAATTTAACACAGCTAATAAAACTTCCAAAGAAAGATTTGCACTTTTTTATTTTAGGTTTCCCGCCAGTTTAGTTATTTACACCCAACGCACCATAATGTCAGCTATTTTTTTTTCTCGAAATCCGGCTAGTTTAAAATGTGTCTTAAACAACATTTTTACTTTTTTATCAAAGTTTTTCCTTTTGTCTTGTATAGAAACTTTTGTCTTGTATAGAAATCTGTAATTAAACACTTCTTTTGATATTATAAAGGTTTTTAATAACTCTCCAAATGCCTTGCAATACAATTTCTCGCTAAAGCCATCTTCAGTCTAACTTTTTTAATTTTTACGTCAGAATTGGCGCCAAGTCATAATAATTATTGAAAGTTTTTGTACAATTCTAAAATAATCATGTTTTAGACATATTGTATACATTGCTGAATAATTAATCTATTTTATGTTAATAACTTTATAAGAATCTACCCATTTATTTTTACAGTTTAATTTTGTGTGAATTCATAACGTGCATAGTCGTCCACCAACCATGTCAGTAGTAGAAAAGCCGAAAGTACAAACTCATCTATATGTTTAACAATAAAACTATCGTAAGAAAGAGATATAATTAGTATCTCAGCCGCCCTCCATTGACACGGATGGTCGATCAGATTACATACGTCTTATTCGTATTGGCAAATAATAGCTCAAAGAACTTCTTAGAAGCCAAATTCTATTAAGCCATTATTTGCATAACTCTTATACTTGAAAGCGAGTCATAAATAATTATTAAACATTATTTGTATTAAATATCAAACACAATTATCAAATATTCTCGTCTATAAAAATGTAATAAATTAAAAATGAATCTTACTATGCCTGTAGGTTAAGGCCGTTGCCCAATATTACTTCGATTAACCGTACATTTTTTTTAAATACTTTTCTGCTCTAGACCAGAAATATGACACTTTCAGCACGCCACTTAGATAAACAAGGACCCACTTTCAGAGTATGAGAAATGAAAATCATATATTTATCCATTTAGTAGGGTAGGCGCTTCCTGTCGTACTGGAATGTTGTGTGCAAGTTTATTCGAAGCATGGACGCCATAATGGGTATACATATACAACATTCGTAGTGTCGGTATATTGTATAGGATATCTTACGCTTTGGCCTGTCTGTGTCCCAAAGTCAAACATCCAATTGGGAATGGATGAAAATTTTAGAAATGCCTGATTATTTTTTTGGTAATAGGAATAACCTTCCTCAGCACCAGAAAAAAGTTTCAGGTGTTTCAGCTGCGTCAATTATTTTTGAAAAATATAAACAGTTTCCTCATTTACGTTTTGGGTCAGTTACGGTAAATAGACACTTTCCTTGATCTGTCTCATATTACAAAAAACTATCTTAAATATCTGTGGTGACCTGACACTGGTAATGACCAATATAGCTGCTGCAAGTGTCAATATCATTGCCAGTGTGAGTTTACCACACATATTTAGTATATTTTTTTGTAATATGAGACCGATCGAGGAAGGTGCCGTAACTGACCCAAAACGTAAGTGAGGAAACTGTTTATATTTTTCAAAAAAAATTGACGCAGCTGAAAAACGTGAAACTTTTTTCTGGTGCTAAGGAAGGTTATTCCTATCACTAAAAAAATAATCAGGCATTTCCAAAATTTTCATCCATTCCCAATTGTGGCATATTACCTTCGCCTATTCCACATCTCCCCATACTTACGCTATTATGGTGATTAGCATAAATGCTAGCTCCCGTACAAGCCCTCAATTTTAGTGAAGTCCTTACTACTGCAATTTGGAGCATTAACTGTTCTGCCAGGACTTATTTTGGAACCGCAATCTGCCTCGCCTCACCACACGACTTGTAACGTACGTCGTACCTACTATAATTTGACTATTAGGTACGTTCGTAACAACTATGTATGATCTATTAGGTACCTACCCGTGCGTAATTGGAAAATGGAAAGTCACATTTACTGGATCGTCTTTGTCAGGTAAGGTTTCGGTAAGCATATAGAATAGACTGACTTATTTATAAAGATAAAATACCTACAAATGATTAATTTTAAAATTTAGTTTTTTTTTCCTTTTTCGCTTTGTGCAAATTTGGAACGCACCGTGTAAAAAGTTAATTTAAGAAAAAACACATATATTTAATTTTGTTTAGTTTTGTTCTAAAGCCTCTATAAAATCCAAATAATGGAAGTTATATATGTATCTCACAGGCATTTTACTCGAAAACTATAAGGTGTATTTTGGGGATAGGTTTATATATTTTTCATCTCTCATACTCTGAAAGAAGGTCATTGGTTATCTGTATAGCGGGTTGAAAGTGAGGCATGTCGCCCCCCTAGGGCTGAAAAGTAATAAAAAAAAACAATGACCAATGGCAGAAACCTAAACAGCCACAGTTCGTTAAACTGATTTTTTTTTTGATGTTTATTGTTAATTATTCCAGTAACGTTATAAAAAGTTGCAATTTAAGTCAATTAAAATTATTAAAGCCCTTTAGAAAAGTAATAAATACATTTAATGCATTATTTATATAATGCATTCAATTTATTTAAGTGCGGCGCGGCGCAAAAATGGTCGGTCCACATACAAACACTATTTAAAGTTTCTACACTTGTTGAGCAACGGCAAAACCTAAACAGCCGCATTTCAATATGTGATCTTGGACTACTTATATTTTTTTAGTAATATTTGTTTTTGGTGTTCCTGTGTGTTTTTTATATTCCTATTATTCGAAATGAAAAGTGGTGTTTAACTCGGATGAAAGCTACCCATTTCAGTCTCGAACTATTTGGCGCTCTCACTTCGTTCGAGCGCCAAATGGGTGGTTTCCGACCCTTGGTTAACAATCTACTATTGTTAGCCACTAAGTACATAGTTCTGTAGTAATGAAATGACTAAAATAGTAGATTGTATAACAAGGGGCTAAAATAAGCCATATTACCACGATATGGTTATTTTCCCGAGCGAAGTGAGGGAAAATTGGTCGAGGGGTAATATGGCTTTTAGACCAGAGTAATACACTCTACTTTTCACTTTGATAGCGAGAAAATTAGTTACTTAAGAGTAAACATATTGTAATCTGTTTTTTAGTTGAATTTCACTGTTAATTGATGCATGCTGTGTCCTTCTGTAATTAATAAGGTACTTAGTTTTAATTTGCGCATATAAGAGTAATATAATGTAATGGTATGCTTATTGTTGAAGGTCCTAATAAATAAATAAATAAATAAAATAGTAAAAACAAAGATTATCCATCCACAATCAATAATAAACGTATCTGACCATCTACAGGCGCGTCGTTGACGTCCAGAGGCGTTTTTAGGGTTCCGTAGCCAAAATGGCAAAAACGGAACCCTTATAGTTTCGTCATGTCCGTCTGTCCGTATGTCACAGGCATTTTACTCGAAAACTATAAGGTGTATTTGAATAAAATTTTGAGGATAGGTGTATTTTGTTAGCCGCTACATAGTTTTGTAATTAAAATTACAATTTTTTTTATGGGTGCACTCCATACATAAAACTAAAAGTCAAAAAAAGAAAATCATTGTGACCCCCCGTGTGGCACATCAATCGATAGGCCTTTCAAAATAAATATAAGGTTTCTTAGCATTTTTTTTGATTAAGAGAATAGGGTCGGAGATAATCGCCCCGAAAGTCACTAAACTTCTGTCCCCCCCCTCTAATTTTTGAACGGTGTATTTTAAAGATATGGAAAAATTCATGGACATAGGGCTTATTAATTTCATTCACCGAAAATTGTTTTGAACAAGATCGGTTCAGAGGTTTTCGAGATATTGCTGAAAAACTGCCTTCCTCAAAGAAAAGGACGTAAGTGCCGTAAAACTTCTGACGATACGACCTTTTTAATAGGCACGGAACCCTTCGTTTTGCGTGGTCCGACACGCACTTGGCCAGTTTTTTGTTTTTAATTATTGTGAATTAGGGACTAAAAAACACCTGATATTTGAAATTAATTCTGGTTTCTGATTGGTCGTTTTAATATTAGCTGTAATCTGGTTAGTTGATAGCAAATACAAATAATGTTTGAAAGAGTTGTGATTGGTGAATTTAATACAGTGAAGTGTTTTGATTTGTCAAATTAAATGTTTAAAAAATTATAAATATGTAAATATATTTCAGTAGTGTACAGCAGACTTTCTTCAGTTTCCGCCAGGAAGTTAGTATTAGTATTTGTTTACAAGAAAGTCTTTCCTGTTCCAGCGCCCCACGCTTTTACAATCAAATATTATAATTAAAAGCACATAGTTTACACTTCAGCCCAGAAATAGAGACAACTTGAACGATCGATAATTTATTTTTAGTTTTTACGTGCATTTATAAGCGTGTTTTTCTAGTGTTTTTTAAACTATTTATTTATCCTAAATTACTTCAAATCTGTTTTTGCTAAAATTATAATAAAAATATATCTGAGATGCTTACAACAACCCCTTTCATTTGATATGTCACACAATACAGTTTGCGAACCTTTTTTTTTAATTTTCCAGTTTACTCCCCAAAAGTGGCCCCCTTGTTCAGAGTTTACCTACTAATTTACTTTACGCGTTCAAGTTTGGGTCACCAATTTACATATGTTTACCAAATTTCAATTCAATCGGTCCAGTAGTTTCGGAGCAAATCGGCTGTGACAGACGGACAGACAGACGCACGAGTGATCCTATAAGGGCATAAGGGTTCCGTTTTTTTCCTTTTGAGGTACGGAACCCTAAAAATTCAGTTATATTATTTAGGTACCTTTGTAAATCTACCGCCATAAAGCACAAGTGAGGATACCATTATTACCATTCCCATCGTGACTTACAGAATGAATAAATACCTACGACCTTTTCCTTTTCAAACTCTCGCTTTGTGTTCTTCATACATCAATTGACCTATCCGCAGCAGATTATCACATTAATTGCGTAGCGTATCCTCAATTCCACAATGTTTAATAATAATAACGTATGCCTATCTTTATTTCAGGATTACGACTATGCCTACGATTACTCAGAGATGACGATAAAACCGCAAAAGGGTTCGACAACACCGAAACCGTTAAATGCGACAACCACTGATGCTGAAAACGATACAATAGCCACCACTTTACCCGACCAGTCAACCGAGCCGATAAAAAGTGATACGTGGTCGACCAGCGCCGAGACCACAGTACCGACGACTGCGGTGCCGCTAACCAGTCAATATGCAGACACGTCTTCCACAGAAAAAAGTACCGAAGTCATTACTTTGCCATCGACTCCGCCAGTTCCGTACGATAAAAACGTTACTGTAATAGCGACGTCTTCAAACAGCACGGATTGTAAAAAAGGCTTTGTTCTAAACCTCAAAGGTGATTGCGAGCTTAAATTGCAAGGCACCGGCAATGCGTAAGTAATTTATGATCTACCTACTTTAGTATTTGTATGCTGGTTCATCAATTTGAAAATAGCCGACAATAAGCATGTTGCGTTTGCGAGGGCAACATCAGAGCTATTTGTATAGGTATACCCAGCAAAAAAAATGCGTTATTACTTTAATGCCAAGGGCGTAAAATAGTACCTACATCCAAGGACCGGAAAACCCCTTTTCAGGCTTAAGCCTATCGATTTGGTAACATTATGATAAGGTAACCTTACGGATAGGGTAACCCTATTGTTATGGTAAGCATATCGGATGTGGTAACCTTAAGGTAACCATAATAAAACTATATTAGGGTTACCCTCAGTTAGGTTACCTTATAAACGCCTAGTGCCTGCAATACGGCCACACCTCAAAATTAAAACACATTTGAGATGTAACCGTATTGCAGTGTACCTTAGAGCTACATCTCAAATATTACTCCAGGCAAAATACGGTTTCGAAAAACATTAATTTATAATAGCGTTTTTTTTGTTCATTTCATTCTAAAACGTTATTCTAAGATGCTTTATTCAAGAATCCAACAAACTTTCCACCCGGAAGTAATTATATAGATTTAAATTAAACATTCATTGTCTTTTTAGGGTTCCGTAGCCAAAATGGCAAAAACGGAACCCATATAGTTTCGTCATGTCCGTCTGTCCGTCTCTCCGTCTGTCCGTCTGTCCGTATGTCACAGGCATTTTACTCGAAAACTAAAAGGTGTATTTGAATAAAATTTTGAGGATAGGTGTATTTTGTTAGCCGCTACAAAGTTTTGTAATTAAAATTACTAAAAAAAAATTTTTTAGGGGTGTACTCCATACATTATGTATGGAGTACACCCCTAAAAAAATTTTTTTTGACTTGTAGTTTTATGTATGATACATAAAACTACAAGTCAAAAAAAAATTTTTCATCGTGAGCCCACGTGTGGCACATCAATCGATAGGCCTTTCAAAATAAATATAAGGTTTCTTAGCATTTTTTTTGATTAAGTGAATAGGGTCGGAGATAATCGCCCCGAAAGTCACTAAAATTCTGTCCCCCCCCTCTAATTTTTGAACGGTGTATTTTAAAAATATGGAAAAATTCATGGACATAGGGCTTATTAATTTCATTCACCGAAAATTGTTTTGAACAAGATCGGTTCAGAGGTTTTCGAGATATTGCTGAAAAACTGCCTTCCTCAAAGAAAAGGACGTAAGTGCCGTAAAATTTCTGTGACGATACGACCTTTTTAATAGTCACGGAACCCTTCGTTTTGCGTGGTCCGACACGCACTTGGCCGGTTTTTTATTTTATTTATATCGAATATTTTAAAGCAAATGTAAATGAACCTAAATAAAGATAAAAATATGTATTAATATTTATCCGGACTTATTAGGAGCTAATTAGATATTCTTTTTTTTGATGTCTGATTTTTTTTGGATTTTGCCTCTAGGTAACTATTTAATTGATAATATATCCGTTACATTAAAAAAATTAGCTATTATAAATTATTTCCATTATTTGACATTTTTTCCATACAAGTTGTCAGTTCATTGCCTGAGGGGCTACCGCGAAACGAAATTCGTTTTCGTTCGTGTATCTCCGTCTCTGTCGCTCGAACTAGCAAGTGCGACAGAGACGAAGTTCGTTTTCGTTTCGCGGTAGGCCCTCCTGGACTATATGTTTTAATTTTGAGATGTGGCCGTATTGCAGGCACTAGGCGTTATCATAAATTTACCATTATGGATATTTTACGAGATTAACAAAATGTGGTATTATTTATAATGCATGTGTTAAAATAATCAGTCATTCGAAATGATAGTCTTTAGACCAAAATATAATTATAATGTATCTATTCAAACAAGTAATAAACCATGAAAATAAATTAGGCATAGGACTAGTGAAAACCCCTTTTCCATAGCCCAGGTGAAATTCAATCTTGTTTTAACATAATGACATTTATATCATAATGATAATGACTGTAACAGGGGAAAACTTGCTTTTATTTGCACCTATTTGAGAGATTCCTCCCCTTGTTTCCTAGTACCAGCTTAGTTTAATTTTTCTGGGTTTTTCCAAAGATATCAATCTAAAGTTCTAAAGGAATTTTATCATGTTTCAGGTTGCTGAAATTAGTTAAATTATCTCAGAGACTGAAGTTGAAGAGAGAAAATAGAAGAAATGAAAATCATTCTACTTAAGCTACTGGCCAATGCATTGAAATTAGCTTATACACATCTGTAACAAAGACTGCTAAAATAAAATTTAGTTTAAAATAACTTCCATGGGTTTTTAGCCATATTTTCCTTTTACGATATAATAATTAATATAGCTCAGCTGTTAACAATAATAATAATTATTACCATTGCAGTGCCTAATCATAGTCTTATTATTTTTCTTTACTTCCTCTTCCATTAGAATATGTGAAATTTAATATTTTTTAACCTGAAATTGAATTGTACAGCAATATTTTAAATGAAAAGCATATGTAACTGAAAATTATTTATTTACACAATTTCTATGTACTTTTTAAGTATAAGCCATCTGCTATGTTGTGCCCCTAATTTTGTTTATTTCAATATATTATACTTCAAAGAGGACGGGAAATAGTAATTTTACAAGGATTTTTGTACTATTTCTGGCATTTGGATTAATACCTCACATCTACAGGTCATATTGTTTGATGCACATACAATTATGTAAAACAATAATGGGCAATAAATTAAGAACAAACAGCATACTCAATGTATAAAAATCAATCATAATAGAGCATAAGAGAGCCTACAATTTGCAGAGACAGAAGAGGAGCGGGACGAAGGCTCCGATGGTGATGAACACAGGGATGAGAACGGAGCTCTCGTCCATGGAGTAAGGGTCAGGCTGCTTTGGGCCGCTCGCCCGCCGGGACTCACTATTCTTTTCCTCGACCTCATCTCTAGTCTCTTCTGCCTCATTGTCAGGCCATACTAAAGGTGACAGTTTAGGAACTTCATCTATAGTACCTTTCATTACATATAAAGCATTGATTTTGGGATTGTCTCGGTAACCTTTGATAAACTCAACCTTTATTTTTCCTCCTCTAATGTCGGATTCTTCCTCATTGTAATAAAGTTTACCATTCTTGATAGAGTATGGGACATACTCGTCATGTGCCACACCTCGGCCCACTTTGTCGAAAATGTCTAGGTCGGCTACTATGGTGTGGTCTCCGTTGAGGACCACGTCGAACACTTTCATGTTCGGAGCGTTGAAGTAAACTTCACTAAACTTGAGAACTAACACGTAGTCCCCGTCCTTGTTAGCCGGGATGTCGTAGCCGAAGGTGCTGTGGTGGTAGCGCTCCGTCTGGTACAGGATCTCGTCCTTCGGGTTGGCGCGCCCGATCATCACCAGCTGCTTGCCGTAGTCCGACGCAGTCCCTACTCTTCCGTGCAAAGGATCTTTCTCATAATGAATGCCGTATATGTCAGTATGCGCAGGCCCGCCAGCGTTAATTGCGTAAATTATTTCACCGAGCCCTGTCGCGTTTCTTATTAAAGAAAACACAGACAGAAAGCAATAAACCCAATAATTCATTTTTGATGACGAGTCACACACTTTCATGTTCGATTATGTTAAGTTCACTAAGAATGTCACTTGCGCAAACAGTATCTGGTGTACACCTATTGAATCGATTTATTAAGTCGCATTTTTCTTCCAATTTGCCATAGTTCAAGAAAGGTAAATAGCCGAGCCGGCATTATCCGGCAGAAGCAGAGCGATCGTAGCATACAATTTGCCTTGCCAAAGCCAATGCCAGACAGACTAATGTCTAATTCTCCAACCTCCAATCAACGAGTGTTGCTAGACTACAAGTTCAAAAAATCCGCAGAGTTAAGGCGACACCTCACGACCGAGCGCGGCGTCTTTCTTTGACCTTCCTCGGCCGTCCGCCAATTTCGCTCGTTTGGCGTCGTCTATAATAATATTATACATTTTAAGGCCATTACACACCTAGCAATTTGTCACAACAACCTACAGACGCAGACGCAGCTTTAAGATGGAAAGAGACGCAAACATTCAATCTATTCACTTTGAAGGCGGTTGTTAGGTCACATTGATGGGTGTATATAACGCTTTCAAGATATCGGTGTACCGTCATTAAGGAAATCGACATAATTATGTAATTTATTGATGTGAATTTTTACTTTTTATGGAAGATTTATTTTCATTATTTCCCCGACTAGATTTATAAAACCCGTCTGGATTACTTAGAATAATAACATTTTATGAGAATACTTATTACATGCAAGGTAGCCACTTACAATTAATCACAATCAACAAACGTCTACGGAATAAAAACTTGTTATATGACTGAGGGCCTACCGCGAAACAATATTCGTTTTCGTTTGTGTATATCCCTCTTTGTCGCTCGAACTAGCAAGTGCAACAGAGACGGAGATACACGAACGAAAACGAATATTGTTTCGCGGTAGCGCCCCTGGCATATTAAGATTAGACAAACCGATTGATTCTTATATAGGTAGGTATAGTGATCCTTAAATTATGGAATAATTCTATAAATTGTTTTTTTTTATGCCAGGCAAAGAGACTTTTTTATAAATAAATTTATCATTACTTTTTAAGTTTGTAATGATTTTAATCTAAGGCTGTATTTCAAACACAATACCTGTATTGTTTTTCTGAATAAATATGACTATGACAATGACTAACTGACTTATAAAGCATAACTACAAACGATACCATTTAGTTATACCAACTTGCTATAGTTAGATAGAATGAAAGGTATGTATTGCTGTCTCATCTCAACTACAACAAGTTGTTCTGAGAAATTGCTAGGTGTGTAATGGACTTGAGTCATGGACCTATAAAACTCGGAATATGGCTGATGGCTTACCATAAACAACCTACTTAATTTGGGCAGGTAATGGTTTATTTGCCATAACTTCATACTAAATCAGCCCGGCTTATATTTAGTTTCGGACGTAGGTATAACATTACGATTGTGCCCATTTTTACGTTAGTTAGCTAACATGGTAAGCTCGCAACATATATTTTTTATACTCGTCGACTTTAATGTTTGAATTAAGACTTCGTACACTAAACTAAAACCACATACTTCTTTTCTATGGCGCTCCCAACTCAACTGAAAGAATTATTATACAACGCTTTAGACAACTAAAATAAATTCGACCAATTTAATGAATTTGACCAATAGGACGTCGAGTTGACTCCAATACAAAAGACATCAACGACGTTGAGTCGGCGCACCTCTGCGGGCCTACCGCACTTGCTAGTTCGAGCGACAGAGATGGAGATACAGGCCCTCTGACTTGCACTTCGTTTCAGCAGGGCTTAGATTTTCATTAGATACCAAGTCTGCTTAATTATTTCTGTTGACTCATATAAAAAGTATTGTTTACAATAGTTACACAATTAGCTCTTAAATTCTTGTACCTTACTTAGGCCATTCGGCTAGCAGCACACCTCTATAATTTAGGTATCACAGACAGCCCCATGTGCAGAGCGTGCATGGAGGCAGAAGAAACGACTAAACATATTCTACTGGATTGTAAGCAGGTAGAAGTATACAGGAAAAAGCACATAGGGTCTCCGGACACACTAAGGAACGCAGTCAGTAATACCAAGGCACTCTTAAACTTTTTGGAGGAGCTGGGGTGGTTAGAGTAGCGCCACCCTGCCGTTTCACGCAAAATAGGCACACTGGATGTCGACTTGCGGAAAATGCCCAGTAAAACTAACTAACTAACTAACTAGGCCATTCGGCAAGCCTGTGGCCTAAACACGGTAGGTACTCGACTTTAAGAGCCCTTATTATGTAACGATTATATAAAATACTATATACCATAGCGTAAAATATACGTAGCAAAATTATTACATTCATTTAAGGCCTCTCACAGACTGGCGCGGCCCGGCCGCGGCGGTCAATAGTAAGCTTGTCATTAACTGTCAAATTTAGGTACTTAGGACCGCCACCGCAGGCCGCGCCAGTGTGAATGTCCTAATCTTGATACTTGATATGATAACTAAGAAAGTGTTCCATAATAAGTTGGACACTGCTTTTTAAGAGAATGAAAGAATGGCTTATACTTACTACCAATATTATTCACATTGAAGAATATCATAAAAATTAAATTACTCGTTACTTGTCTCGTCAAAATTGAAATTTTGAAGAGTGGTTGATAATTCTTCTTTAATATAAAGTAGAAAGAAATTAAAGACTTTTATTTCATAAAGCACACTAATCGGCCATGTATTTACGTTCTTACGTATAACTTTACGATTGTGCCCGTGTAAGTTTGTGTTGTAATATACAATTGGAGCATAAGTAGGTAGTTAGTTACTTACCTCAGCTCAGAGTGGAGCAAAGAAGGATCGTAAGTAGGTATTACACAAAATTCCGTTAGTGACAACAAAAGATTTGGAATCGTCTAGCACATTAAAAGAATGTAAAGTTAGAGAACGTAGATATTTTCAACTTTCATCATGTTTATATATCCTCAGTTTAGATATACTGAAATCTTTAAATAGATGAAAATAAAGAGCACGGAGGACTTATGAGGCGTGTCAGTCAAGGTATTGGAATCCATTCTGGAGGTTGTTGCACCTCTAGCTCTTATTTTTAATAGTTGTATAGACAATGGCATTTTTCCAGATTTAATGAAATGTAGTAAAGTAGTTCCTATTTTCAAATCAGGCCATCCTTCTGATTATCGTCCCATATCCATTCTACCCGCGTTTAGCAAAATATTTGAAAAAATAATGCTAACGCAATTGATTTCCTTTAATTCTAACAAGATTTTGCACGCACAGCAGTTCGACTTCACAAAGGGTAGGTCAACTACTGATGCTGGTGCAAGTTTGATTAAATTCATTCTGCAGTCTTGGGAAGAGTCGCAGGACGCCACTGGAGTCTTCTGTGACCTTTCCAAGGCATTTGATTGTGTAGATCATAGTACCTTAATTTGTAAACTTAAATTTGATGGCATTAGAGGACATGGATTAGATCTCATTGAGTCATATTTAACACAAAGGAATCAAAAGATAGTAACGAATAAATGAGTTCTATAAATGTATAGAACTCGTCAAAACAAAACAAAAGAGACCAAACTCGAGGGGTATACAAGTAGCCATTCAGGAGTCCACTATCCACCTCCTGACTCCATCATCAGACCATCGTCACCAAGTGTAATGTATAGAACTCGTCAAAACAAAACAAATGAGACCAAACTCGAGGGGTACCTATACAAGTTACTTATTCACCTCGAGTTGAATAAGAATAACAATTCTGTTTTCATTCTTATTCCTATTCAAGTTAACTTTTGCCCTTCTCTGAATAATACTTTGTCCATGATATATCTGACTGGTTTGCTGCCAGAAACTTAATATCCGAAAAAAAAAATGTATTAAATTCACACTAGCGTATTCAAATGTAAACTTAGCCTCAAATATTAAACTTAATGGTGAAACCATAGAATTTGTAAAGTGTCAACTGTATTCTTAGGTATTATGTTAGACTCTAAACTGCAGTGGGGTTCCCACATAACTGCGATAGGAAAAAGGGGTAGGGTTGAGCTCCCCTGCTTTTGCAGTCAGGAAAATAAGGCAGCTTACCATTGTAGCAACGGCACGGTTAGTTTACTTCGTTTACTTTTACAGTAGGTATACTTATTAGGTCTTATTTTATGGGGATCAGCGGCAGATATTGAGACTGTATTTATATTACAAAAAAGGGCTGTTAGAGCAATTTATAACCTGGGGTCGCGTGAGTCATTAAGAGAATTCTTCAAGGAAACATATATTCTAACACTACCGTCGCTATACGTATTTGAAATAATAATGTATGTTAGGATTAAGAATTTATACAACTTCCCAACGAACACTGATAGGCCCAA
This sequence comes from Epinotia nisella, assembly GCA_932294315.1. Taxonomy (NCBI): domain Eukaryota; kingdom Metazoa; phylum Arthropoda; class Insecta; order Lepidoptera; family Tortricidae; genus Epinotia; species Epinotia nisella. The sequence goes on along the minus strand of OW028679.1, from coordinate 10,579,053 downwards.
GATTACCAGAAGCACAGGGAAGCTCAAAACAACTTTTTACAGACTAGTACCTAAAAGCGAAAAAGTCGTTCTTGGGAAATTGTATAAAATTCTACAATAAAATTCCAAAACACATTACCGAACTTACCGACTCTAAATTCAAATCTGTCGTAGGTAAAACAGACACTTATAAAATCCTGCACTAGAAATCTATCGCAATATAAATAGGTTTTCTACTGTAGCAATGTTATGTTATAATACTCTGATACTGAAATTATATATTGTATATTGTTTTGAAAAAATGATACCTAGCCGAGTTTTGTACGCCGGTTCTTCTCGAGGCAGAGGTTTTCTTTGCGAACCGGTGGTAGTTTATCGACATTCATAGGTGCATGTAATATGCCTAAATTGAAGAATAAATCACTTTGAATTAGACTTTGAAAAGGTCCGTTTAGGGAGTAGGGAGAGGGACTAGCCATTTACACGTTGGGCCTTGAAGTCAATATTAAATACAAGTACATTTGTTTGTCTTTAATCCAAGCGGATGAGAAACTAATTAGTTTTTCCATTATTAGATTGAATTCGTAGTTCGGTTGAAACTAATTAAAAAGAAAATGAAATGATCTTGCTTGACATTTGGAGGTGCTTCGGTTTCTGTGTTTAACTTGGACTGTTGTACTTATTTAATTAGGCAGCCTGCAGCCTTGGGACTCCAATTTGCCTACGGTTATTCAAATCATCATTCTTTGTTGCTATTATTCCCGAGGGTAAGAGGAATATCTTGTATTCAATCCCCTACTATCATGTAACTTGTTTTAACCTCACCTCACTGTTTACCCATAAATACTCGTATATCTTGACGCTGCGATTCGTAGCGTAGCAACTAACCGTAATCAGTTTCGGTTTCGTTAGGCATGACGGGTAAGGTAAGGTGAGGCGCAGGTGCGTTCCGAATAACAGCCCAGATTCCGACCCCTGACACAAGATAATATTTAGGTACAAAGGTAGGAATATAAAACAGACATTAAGAGTCCTACTCTGTAAAATGTACCTACTTCCCAACTACCTATTAGAATATCTGCTACATTTTGTAAAATAGGACTGATGGTTTTCTTTGCCGGTAAAGGATGACTCCTAGTACACAGTGCCGAGCCCAGGCCACGCCCGAGTTGTGTCCGGTCCGGACATACATAACATAGATATAATCCGACAAATTAATTGTTCGTCATAGTCACATATTTCGCCTATTCATTATTGACATTCTGTTTCCCACGCGATTGCGATGGGTGTCACCGTTTGCTGCCCGCTGCACGGTCCAACTACAAAGATCCATGTTTGTAGTTGTACTTAAGTACCTACTTGGTGACCTAGCGCCGGCCGGTGCTCGGGACTCGTTTTGGTATACTAAAGCTTCTTAGTTGATAAATGATGATGATGGTGGTATCTTCTTATCTCTTATCAGAGAAATAGGGCTCTTAAAAGGGTCTTCAATCTGTTTCTGTCCTCGGCGGGAACCTCAAACTCCCTCCTGCCAAGGCCCGTTGAGGCAGCCTCTTTGTCGACTGTGCAGCTCCAAGTGGTGCGAGGGCGAACTGGTTTCCTTTTCCCGGAAGCTTGTCATCTTAAGATTTGCCTGGATAGGTTGTAATCTGGCCTAAGAAGCACATGTCCTATCCAGTGCCGCTTCTTCAGACAGATAACTCTCACCAGATATCTCTTGGAGATAGGATTTTGGCCGGTCAACTCCCATAACCTGGCACTGAGGATGGTCCGGGGCCAGGGTAGATTAAGCTACATGCATAAGCATACATTAAGGTAGGTACGCTTGTATTCCCAAAAGGGGCAAGCAGAACACATAAAATTGAATTTGCTGTACCATTTCTAGCATTTATTACAGTTGGAGAAAATGTGATATTGCAGAAATAGGTTGCTAGCCCATTGCCAACAACACATCCTAACCCTATTCCCATATTCGACTCTTATACTGACACTCTTGAAGAGAAAGAAGTTCATTTATAAATTTGAAATTAAAGAAAATATTGAAAAATTTCATGTTCCGAGTCGGATTCGATCCGGCGAACACAGGCATACGCTTCCTTTAGCTGCATCTATCTAGAAGACTCAGGTTCTAACGGCAAGGCTCAGGCGTTGGTACGTTTACACGCTTGGCAAGTCTCGACAAGCTTCCACAAACACAAGCGTGTGAACGGGGTTGCTTGGCTTGCGTGAGCTTGCAAGAGCTTTTGTCGCGATCCGGGCTAGTGTCGGTTTTTGAAGACAGATCAAAGGGAGCTTGCGGCAAGCGCTTGCGACGTATTCACACCTTGGCTCCAATACTACATTTACATGCTTGTCGTGATGTCGTGGCTTGGCAAGCGCCCACGAACTCCAAGCCTTTACAAACGCTTGGATGCCATTTACACGCTTGCGAGTGCGTTAGTGAGTTCCGGTCAGGCAAGCATGGCAGAAGTGGGCGTAGAAGTTGTGACGGCTTGTTGCGTTTGGCTTGAACGTGTGAATACGTCGCAAGCGCTTGCCGTTAGCTCCCTTTGATCTGTCTTCAAAAATCGTCACTAGGCAGGATCGCGACAAGCTCTTGCAAGCTCACGCAAGCCAAGCCAAACAACCCCGTTCACACGCTTGTGTTTGTGGAAGCTTGTCGAGACTTGCCAAGCTTGTAAACGTACCACAACGTTGTCAAGCCAAACGCAACAAGCCGTCACAACTTCTACGCCCACGTCTGCCATGCTTGCTTGACTGGAACTCACTAACGCACTCGCAAGCGTGTAAATGGCATCCAAGCGTTTGTTAAGGCTTGGAGTTCGTGGGCGCTTGCCAAGCCACGACAAGCATGTAAATGTAGCACTAGGGAAGTGGCTGAAATGCTGGCCGCCATTTTCCGCTAATATCTCTTTTTTAATTTCATACTAGGTAATATCATGTCGATATCAATTTGTTGCACCTACACAATTGCGATATTGTAAGCATGTGATTTTAAGCATCAACAACGTATATTCCGGAACTTGGTCTTAGCAAAGTTCAACGTTGTGTAAAAAAAAATTAAAAGCATTCACTGGAAAATATATGCATTGAACGCTTATACCCGGATGCTACCAACGTTATTGCTTGTGATAGCTATTCATGATTCCACTTGCGAGTCAACTACTGGGCTGGGTGGGAGTAGAAAAGGTAAGTACGTAACTATATATATATATATATATATATATATATATCCTAGTGGCCCCGTGAGCTGTAGAACTCGCAAGTAAATGATACTTTTAACACCATTTGCAGCCTTTTACTGAATTTCGGGGTCTAGGTACCGCTAGCACTACACAACTATGAGGAAACGCTGCACATTCCTGGCGCGCATTGTGCTGGCTAGCTCCATTAGTATCCTGAGGGTATTTGCGGAGAGGTTTGATTGCGAGTACCTACCTGAATCATTGCCATATGATCCACGTACTGACAGTCAAGCCCTACTAAGAGCGGTCCTTATTTTATATGTATTAGGTTGTAATATTGCTAACTTTAGGCTAAGAAACTGTAACTAACATTATCTATGATCCCAGTTGGTCGAAATAAATGTTTTGAATTTGAATATATATTTATGTTCAAAGTAAGGAAGAAACTCATTCAAACGAAATTCAAACCAACATTCTAAATTAAACCTCTCTGTGTACATATTTAGTCTTTTTTTAAATAAAAAAGTTACTTATATCACACCAGCGGGGCTAGCGCAACTGACGCCGCATCGCGACGCGAGTCGAGAAAGCACAACCCCCTTTTTCTAATTTGTACGGTGCGAGTGAGATAGGGGACGCTTAGTCGCGCGAGAAGCGACTGAGCAGCAAGTTGTGCTAGACGTGCAGAATGCCTGCCTAACTACACGTAAACTTATTTTGAAGAAAAAAAATCAAAATTTTATTTTTTAAATAACACCACTTGGAAATAATTACTCACAAGCTTAATAATCTACCGTTTAATTTTTTGCTCCCGTTACAGCCCCCCCTGGTACCATTGTATTTGAAACATATGCTTCTTACTGGCAGTACGTAAATTCTTTACATGTAAGTAGGTACGGTACGGTAGGTCTTGTAGTGAACAACACTCGAAATTCCTTTTACTTACATATTTTCTTTTCATAATAAAACATGATGTTTCTGTGGAGGAATTCGCTTTGTTCCCACTATTCAACTTTGTAAGATGTCACTTGAATTACTGAACGTAGAAAAGTAATCTTCTTTGTTTGGGGGAAGAAGGACGAATTGTGTAGTGATGTGCGGCTTGAGCCGCCAGCCCTGAGGGCCTACCGCGAAACGATTTTCGTTTTCGTTCGTGTATCTCCGTCTCTGTCGCTCGAACTAGCAAGTGCGACAGAGACGGAGATATACGAACGAAAACGAAAATTGTTTCGCGGTAGGCCCTCTGTATTCGACACGCACAAGAGTACAATTATCGTGGGTAATTGGGTATACTTCCTAAACCAGATAACTGACTACTGACTCTATAGTCAGTTATCTGGTTTTGGAAATATATCCACGATATATGTAGATACGCATTATGTCACCTATACATAAACGCGGCCTTGGAGTGTACCTATTGGAGTATCTTGAATTCTGTACATCTAAACAAAATGACAATGAGATACTTGGCTAGCTGTGTTTTATCTCCACTTATAATAAATCTCTAAATTAAAAAAAGAATCAGCCAGTATCATTTCAGACATTGTCCTGTCACGAATGATCTCAGCTTCCCATGAACGGAAAAACATGAAACATTTTTTATAGGTATATTATTATTCTGGCTTCCGCTTAGGATAGTTTTTATGCGACTGCGACAATTAATTAATTTTCCTAAATATCTGACCTCTTTAAAATTTTCATTTCTTTTTCTAATATATATATCGCTGCCACATCTGTCAAGCTGTCAGTAACGTCAAAATGGCAGAATGGCTTTGTCTTTTACCTATTTAATAATTTAGATCCGGTCTACGATAGACATTTACGAAACGCATACCAAATGATCAAGCATAAAAAATAAATATATTCTAATATAAGAACTTATATGCGCAAATTTCGTATTCAGACGTAATTTCAATAAATGTATCAACAAATTTGAACAATATTATACGCAACACGAATTTGTTTTTTTTTAATGTCATGGCGCTCTTTGCGTGTTCAGCCAAAGTATAAGGAATGGGATTAAAAGAAAATATGGATAGATCGAAAATGTAGAAGACAAGCGAAAGACCAGGAAAGGGTAGTATAATAAATATAATATTAAAGTTTGATATTATTTTATATCAGGCTTTAAATATTCCTATACAAGGATGAGACATACTTTTTTATCTTTGAACCATATGTTTTGACTAAGACAAATTACTACAAACAGCCAAGTGCTCACGTTTAAACGCCTATTAGCACTTTGTCACAACAACTTGCTATAGTTAGACTGGTTAGGAGTGTATGGCTATCTCTTTCCAACTATTGCAAGTTGGTGTGACAAATTGCGCCCGTTTGTAGTGTGCCACACTCACGCGGCCTGCGGTGGCGGTCAATAGTATAGTAAATTTGACAGCTAAAATCAAGTTTACTATTGACCGCCGCGGCCAGGCCGCGCCAGTCTGTGAGAGGCTTATACATGTAACACACTGGCGCGGCCTGCGGTGGCGGTCAATAGTAAATTTGTCAGCTAATGACAAGTTTACTATTGACTGCCGAGGCCAGGCCACAGAAACACCAAGTTGGCGGCGGAGTCTACGTTTATTCGGTTAAGTTCGGTGATAACGGGGGGATGGTATTTTTTTCAACATTTTCCTTTTAGAATGTGCAATTCAAGCCCTTCCTAGGATACCCCACTGGGCTTACTAACTAGACTTTTAATTTTTGCCGTCTCCCCTCTTATCCGTTCTTTTTTATAGAAATTAAAAGTATATAGGTATTTAAAATTTTCATTTTCCATACACGGGTCGTTCTTCTTTTCGACCAACAATAGCCTGTCCTTCGTCTTATTACGGCATCTCATTTGAGTAATGATGTTTACGGTTTTATAATGTTCGAATGAACGTCCATATCATTTTATTAATTAGTGATATTTAATATTTCACTTTCTCTAACTAGCATTTTTTTAAATGTTTTTTTTTTCGTAGAATGCCGTGACAGAGTGTTAAACCAAAATATGGTCCCCACGGAAAGAGTCCACTTTGTCACATGTTTTTTTTTAGAAACCAACCGTAAATAAATATTTATATTGGCCAGAAAGGAAACTTTAATTATTTCTAATGAAGAAACCTATGCATTTTTTTTTAAATCGCACTTTAAAACCACAATTTTCGACAGTTAAAAAACCAAAAAAACAGAAAAACCTCGGTTCATTGTTGGTAAAAAAGAAGAACGACCCACACGTGGATTAGCTTTGTTTACAACTATTCCAAATTTAAAATTGATAGCATGAGTAGTTCCTGAGATATTTCACTTTGTGACAGACAGACAGACAGACGGAGTATAAGGGTTCCGTTTTTACCTTTTTGGTCCAGAACCCTAAAAAGGCGTTTGGAGTAAGCTTATCTATAAATCATGTAACTCAGCCATAAGGAAGCCCTTTTCGTTTCAAACAATCCATACTAATATTATAAATGCGAAAGTAACTTTGTCTGTGTGTTACCTTTTCACGTTTAAACTGCTGAACTGATTGAGGTGGAATTTGGTACACAGATACTTTGAATTCCAGGGAAGGACAAAGGATAGTTTTTAGCCCAAAATGAATTACCTAAGGGAGTGAAAAGGGGGGCGAAAGTTTGTGTGGAGCTACGATGTAAACGAGTTCCACGCGGACGAAGTCGCGGGCAAAAGCTAGTATAATAATAAACGTGTTATAACGTTACAGAAAACCGCAGCCAAATCCTCATTATAACTTCAAAGGATGAATGCGCTATAAAACTAAGGACTCTCCATTCTTAGGTTACCGGTGGTCACTAATAAATAAATATTAGGGGACAATCTTATACAAATCAAACTTAGCCCCACAGAAAGATCAATAAGGCTTGTGTTATGGGTACTAGACGACGATATATTTAATTGAACGAGTGAGCGAAGCGATTGAACGAGCGAACGAAGTTCTCCGTTTCAGCATGGGCGAAAATTCTACCGTGTGTCCGGTGTCTGTCCGGCTGTTCTCCTCTACAGGTCGCATTTCTCAACGGATTCTCGTGAAATTTTGTAAGCAGGTTCAATAATTATAAAGATTTAATTTTTCGATTCAGTCTTTCAAAGTTAAAAAAAAACGTTTTTGGATAAAAGAGGGACGCAAGTTCTACAGCTCACAGAGCCACAAGTAAATATAAATGCTTAACTACATAGAAAACATCCAACACTCAGGAACAAAATATCACAAACTCAAACATTCATCACACAAATATTTACACTTTCCGGGATTCGAACCCCGGACCGTCAGCTTAGTGTTAGTGCGCAGGGTCATTCGGCTAACCGGTCGTCTAACTAATCACTCTAATAAGGCATGTTCGGCACCACCTTTGTACAAATAAAACCGGACAAGTGCGAGTTCAACAAGCGTGGCGAGGGTTCCGTAAAATTGCTATGCTCTAAGCATCAGGCGCTCCATACAAAATACACAAAAATATTGAGAATTTTCCCGTTACTTTGAATACTCAAACTTATAGGTTTTCCTGTAATCTTTAGGCAAGGAACTATTTTCCATATTTTTTTTTCAGAATTTTAAGCCTAGTAGTTTCGGGGATTCCAGTTTACCCCCCAAAAGTGGCCCCCTTGTTCAGAATTCATTAATTTACTTTACGCGTCCATCTTTGGGTCACCAATTTACATATGTGTACTAAATTTCAACTCAATCGGTCCAGTAGTTTCGGAGCAAATCGGCTGTGACAGACGGACAGACAGACGCACGAATGATTCTATAAGGGTTCCGATTTTTTCCTTTTGAGATACGGAACCCTAAAAATAACGCACTAGGGGCTAAGTTGTCATTTCCCCGGGATGTCATAGTGGTCTTTTTTCTTACTTTCACGTCATTAATAAAAAAAATGGCACACTAAAATTGAGTCAACACAACTTGCTTCAGTTTCGAATCGTCAATGGAAACGTTAGCTGTCAGATTTGGTCGCCATTTTTAAACACGGAATTTCGTATAGACAACATATCTACCTCTTTTTTATATTACATCATTGCATGAAACAAAAGCGATAACATAGGGTAACTGTTAACTTAAAGGGACGTCCAATTCTGTCAATTAAGACGGATGGAGAGGCCCGTTAAGGACAATATTTTTACATCGCTTGATGCTTAGCGGATAAACAAATAAACTTGAATTCGGTGTCAATGTTACTGAAAACAAATGATTACGCTGACGTCAAAGGCGTCGGTCGGCCTTAACCAAATATTTGCGTACACTTACAACGACAAATCTAATTACGAAAGTATCGATTAACATTTGTTACTAAAGGGTGATAAAGGTAGACACGGCAAAATTCACGGCTTCCACTCACCAGCGCTTAAGTCGATATTTATCACAGCCGTAAATCATTCATGATTGATGAATCGCGGTGGTGCTTTGATTCTGCATCTTTTAAGTATCGCGGATTTAGCACTTCAGGGGAATTGTAAAACTTAAATCAATTATCGAACGAGGGAGCAAGGCGATCGAAGTTCTTTGCTAGCTTGGGCCGAAAATCGTTTGGTATGTCCAGCTGCCACGCTGTCCAGCTGTTCTCATCTACAGGTGTTCTATACTACAAAATGTAAGTTTAGTCCATATTTCATAGGTCCTGCACCTCAATTACTGCACCTGAAGGACTATTATGAAACCCCGCGGAAAACAAAATAAAAAAACAAACACTGCGGAATAAAATATGAGTGGACGCCGGCCGGCAGCCATCCAGTGACGCAGTTGTTCTCGCGACACGGTGATGCTGCACGGTCATGTCGTCGCCTTTCTTGAGTTGGCACTAGAATGGCAAAACGTACGGATATGTGACCTGCTGTGCGCGTAGAATCACGTTTTTTTCCTTTGCGATTTTAAAAACACACCTCAACCCGCTACAATGCAGTGCGCGCTTAGCTACGGCGTAGCACACGCGCGTTGCTTGACCTTGAATGGGTTAAAGCAAAAACATAGGTACATTATTAATTATGGTATCTGCTACGTCCTAGCGCTACGAAACGTTTGGCAGTGAATGTCAACAATAAAAAAACCGGTCAAGTGCGAGTCTGACTCGCGCACCGAGGGTTCCGTACGAAATATCATACAACACACCCGTCTTGCCCCACCCATTAATTTTGGAAAAATCTAAACAACGCATTGTATAGTAAAGTCATGAGCATGACATGAGTACCTACAGCGCCATTTATCGGTGCATTTTGTTACTAAATTGCGCATCCAAGGAACTCGGTATGTACAGTAAGGGAAATGTATTCACGTACCACTGTAGCACCCTGTCGCAATTGACAGGCCGCCGTCACTCAAACTCGAGCGGTATGTTACCTTATTGCGATAGGGTTCTACGGTGGTACGTTAATACATTTCCCTTACTGTATGTTGGTTTTTCAGCGATAATTCTTTATCAGGTGAATTCATTTCGATAATTCTTTTTTTATTTGCTAGAAGGTACTTTCAGAACACTTTCATACGAATTTGAAGGCAAAAAATTAAACACAGAAGTATTAAATTACAAACAAAATTAACATATGATTTTTTAAGAATAAAAAAAAACTACGCTAGATAGAGGTATCGTTATACTTTTCCGGTAATATTCACGTTATTATTAATAATATGTATTATTTTCAAATTTTTCGCTTGGTTAACTTCGGAGATAAGGGGGGGAGAATGGTATTTTTTTCAACATTTTTCTTTATAAATCAAAATTTTACCATTGTAGAAAAAAAAAGAAAAACTGTTTTAGAATGTACAATTCAAGCCCTTTCATATGATACTCCACTTGGCCTACTAACTAGACTTTGAATTTTTGCCCCCCCTCTTATCCGCCCTTTTTTATACAAATTAAAAGTAAATATTAAAATTTTTCATTTTCCATACACGAGGATTAACTTTATTTACAACTATTCCAAATTTCAAATCGATAGCATTAGTAGTTCCTGAGATATTTGACTTTGTGACAGACAGACAGACAGACGGAGTCGCACCATAAGGGTTCCGTTTTTACCTTTTTGGTCCGGAACCCTAAAAATATTGATATTGTTCTGTCACCTGGGCTGCAAAAATTGGTTACTTTCCCAAAAAAATAATATAAGTAGTCTGTCAGTTAGATTATCAAAAAATATTGGACACGTAATTTTTATTTTGTCAATCAAACAAAAAATGATGAAGCCCATTAAAGTTCCGCGTGACGTCACATTATGGTACAGTTTTTAGCATAATGTGACGTCACGTGGATCTTTAACGGGCTATATCTTCACCATTTTTTTTGATTGACAAAATAAAAAATACGTGTCCAATATTTTTTGATAATCTAACTGACGGACTAGATATAATTATATATGTTTACCCAGGAAAGTTACTCAATTCTTTACGTGTATGCTCCTCACCCACCCGTCACGCCTAACCAAGCTAGACCTCTACCTACGCAACGTCATGTCAAGATATACTCGTATTTGTGGGTGACCGTTGAGGTGAGCTAAAAACAAGTTACAGAAGAATAGCGGGGCTGTCATGTCATAAATTTTTCCTTGTCAGGTCTGTTAATGGTCATCATCGTGAAGCAAGGGACTGATTGTAGGTACCTACCTTACAACACTGAAGATTGTTTATTGCAAAGTTATTTTTGGTTATTATTTTGTGTTTAGTGTATTGAACATTTAGTGAAGTGCAAAACAAAACTTACAAAGGTATTCTATTAGATATCTAAACGTCATTTATCTTCTTTATACTTTTCATAGATACCTTTAGCCATAGTTCACTGTCACAATGTAAAACTAGCCAATGTATCTATTAACATATTTTCATTCCCACCTTTGTAAATGTATGGAGGTATATCTCGATGATATTATATTTACCTACAGATAGGCAATATAAAATTTCGTAGTAATAAATCTGTTGCAAACAATGATGTAAAATATAAAAAAACCGGCCAAGTGCGAGTCGGACTCGCGCACGAAGGGTTCCGTATCATTATCTATAAAAACATCATGTCTGTTGTATGGGAGCCCCAGTCCGACTCGCACTTGGTCGGTTTTTTAGTATTTGTTTTTATAGCGGCAACAGAAATACATAATCTGTGAAAATTTCAACTCTCTAGCTATCACGGTTCTTGAGATACAGCCTGGTGACAGACAGACGGATGGATGGACGGACGGACGGACAGCGAAGTCTTAGTAATAGGGTCCCGTTTTTACCCGTTGGGTACGAAACCCTAAAAAGAGGTAGATACGTTGTGTATTCGAAATTCCGTTTAAAAATGGCCACCAAATCTGACAGCTACACGCTTCCATTGCCGACTCGAAACTGAGGCAAGTTAGTGCAAATGACTCAGTTTTAGTGTGCCACTTTTGGAGCGCTTATAATCTATCTACCTCTTTTTCATATTACATCATTGGTAGCAAATAATCTAGCGAAAAGTATGATTTAACTGCCTAATTCACTTGAGTATTACAGAAATTCAGTAGATATTTTCTGCCTTTTTATTTATGAGTATAAAATACGACCCAGTTAATATTTGCTTGATATCGAGCAATGAGCGATGTAATAATGTAGGTAACATAAAACATTGAACAATCTTTCATGAATAGCTGTGATGAACGGAGTAAGCACATTTTTATTAATATCCCATATTAACTCGTTCGATACTTCATTTTCAATACTTCAACGCTATCTAGATACGATACGATATTAAATTTGAAGATAATGTAGATATGTTATTACATTTCTTGTATGTTAGTTTTAGTTAGTTTTACTGGGCATTTTCCGCAAATCGACATCCAACGTGCCTATTTTGCGTGAAAAGGTTTCCTCACGATGTTTTCCTTCACCGAAAAGCTAACGGTAAATATTTCGTACATAAGTTCCGAAAAACTCATTGGTACGAGCCGAGATTCGAACCCACGACCGCCGCTTGACAGCCACATGCCTGAACCACTAGGCTATCATAGCTAAACCGCAATGAAACTACTCATTTTTGCGCATATAACTGTAATGTAACTATCTACATTAATTGCAAAGGGACATTTTAAAGAAACTGATAAAATTTACGGTTTTGATATATCTTCACACAAGCATAGGTTTGCCCGCGATTTTGTCTGTGTGAAGACCTACTTACCGGGGATGATTTATGGGATAAAAAATATCTCCAGTGCCCATTGGAGCTGGTTACACTGTATTAGGTAGACATTACGCGATACCTCATATCGACGAAATTAGGATTGTTCATTTTTTTTCTTAAGTGCTATTTCGAAAACCATTTCGAGATATGAGGTATTCAAACAGTTTCCGACATTTACTTCATCAAAATAATGGATGATTAAAGATATTTCAGCATATATACGTGTGACCTTTGTTTGACCTTCTGTGGACCTCCCTCGTGGCTGAATCAGAAAAGACTTTGGTCATTAAAAAATAAACACTTATCGAACCTGTGGTATTTTCCGTCACTGTGAAGCTTCTGTCAAGCCACTCTATAAATAAACTGACTTTAAATATCGTTATTTGTGATTAATTTAATGGAAGACATGGAAAATTACATGAAATGTTATTAACCAACGTGTAAAAACGACTCCAAAAATAGCTCGAAAACGATAGTTCGCATCCGGGAAGACTTGCGTGAAAGGTGGTGTCGTGAAGCCAACGTGGAGTATTATCAGTGTTATACAATGGTTATACACAATACTGCTGCGAGGATCACTTCGAAGTAAGTATAAAAAAACCACATGCATTCAATTCATTCAGTTTTAATAATATAAATTTTATAAATACAGAAAGGATATCTACTAGACTCATCAGACTAAAAGCTAGCTTTATGGGCAGGTTCAGTAACAGAGTACATACATACATATGTATTACACGCCTGTGTTATGTATGTGCGCGGTTTTGTCGTGGTTCCATTGATTTGTCCCATCAATGAGACCATGAGGGAGACTTGTTTATTGTAGTCCCATTAAGTTCTATTGAAATGAACTTAAACATTCTGTATATGTAGGTGCGCTCCCACTTTTCTTCCAACACTAGGTAGGATATGTTCGTTAGGTGTATGATACGAGTATCCTGGTATTTCGACAGTTTTATTGCTCTGTTTGCCCTTCGGGCATCTAAGGATGCCTAACGAACCTAACCTATCTTTTACAACATATATGTATGTGCAATTTATATTATATACAGGAAGTGAAATGTTATTAATGGGACCACGAGAAAACGGTGTGTATGTGCCCTCAAAAGGGGTAAGCATGTGACAGTATTTACACACATATTTAAGATTTCCCTAATATATTTTGTTTCTTAGCTTATTTACATAACTTTTCATATTTAATTGTTTATATTGCAGCCTGAACAAGATTTGATAAACAGCAACTTTAAATCTGAGAAAAAAACAACCGACACTTAAACCTACAGCGAAGCTAAGAAATGTTGGAGCTACTTTACAGGAAGAGAATATCTAATGTTGAAAATAAAACATGTTATTTAATTCAGACCACTTTTTATTAATTTTGTAAATATATAAGATAAGATGAGCTTTTATTTCCTTATTACAAAGTTCTTGACAATATTTTAAAAATAAAGTTTTATATTGTTTGTTTTTTAATATTTTTCACTAATGTTTCACTTTCCTATTCACTATTCTTAAAATATTCATCTTCTTCCACATAAGGACCCCCTAAAGCGGTGAAAGCCTCCTCCAAAGCTTTCCAGGTTTCCCTGTCTTTAGCTTTTCTTCCCCAATAGCATCCCGCTGTCTTTTTTATATCATCACTCCATCTTGAGAGTGGTCTTCCTTTTCTTCATGTGCTGTCCATGGGGTACCATTCTGTTGCTATCTTTGACCACCTCTCGTCTTGAACTCTTTGCCCATTTCTATTTGAGTTGCAGCGCTTGTTTGACTACATCTGTGGCATTGGTTATTTTTCTGATTGACTTGTTTTTTACTCTATCTCTAAGTTTCCATCCCAGATAGCTTCTCTCCATTCCTCTCTGACATACCTTCAGTTTGTACAGCGTTTTTTTTGGTGAGGGGCTAGGTTTGGCATGCATTTTACTTTTGAAAATTTCCTTCAGGGACCAATACTTATTCCATGTGAGTTTTATTCTTCTATCAACTTCTTTTTCAGTGCTTGATTTAAAGGCAATTAAGTGACCTACATAAATGTAGTCTTCAACATATTCTAGCGGTGACGAATCTAGCATGATATGTATAGGATGTCTGTTTGCCATTACTTTTGTTTTGTCTTCGTTTACATGTAATCCCAATCCTTTTTTACTTTGAGTTGCTAGTGACTATATATATAGGTTTCCCAAAACTGTTCCGCATGCTTAATGATGTTATTAATGTAACATGCATCAAAAGTTTCCCATACTAAGATAACATTCCTTGTTACTTCGAAACATGGGTCAGCAACACAAAACAGAGGCTTTTTCTTAGGTTTTAAATTTATTGCAGAAATTTCAGAATGAGAAATGAACACGTTTAGAATGACAATGATGACATTGACAGATGTCTACAAACCATCGATTGACATTTAAAACTTTTTTTTCTATATTGGGCGTTTGCTATACATAGATTCAGCCACTACATGTAATTTACGAGAAGTCGTATCTCATATTTTCAAAAAATTATAAAAAATAAACGAAGCGATGAATTGCTAAAATGTTGAAATTAGTTTCTTGAATTACTCTATATTTTCGAAAAATAAAATAAAAATGGGGGGTTAAAAAAAATGAACAATCCTAATTGAGGCAACATATCCATAGAATTTTGAGTATCGCAATAACATTGGCATCAAAATATTACAATAAAACTCACTGTGTAATTCATTTCATTTCATTTATTAATTCAATAACAATGTAAATTGCATTTGAACATATCACAAAATAATAAAGGCAACAAAATATCAAACATCTCAGAGCACATTACAAAATTGAAGATAGACAACAATTGGTGCCATTCAGGTGTAAAATAGAGCACGAAATATTCAAACATATTACTTTCACTTCTTTATGATACCTTATTAAGTTAATTATCTTATTTTATTATTAACAGTAACGAGGCTAACATAGCAAAAAAGCAAAAGGTAGGGAATTATATGCAGATTCACGAGGTGTTACTCAAAATTGTAGTAAGCAGACCAGTTCTTAAGCAATAAATAAAAATGTGAATTTCATGACCCGGATATAAACAAACTTAGATGATTACTTTAAAAAAAACTACATGGCCTGTCGATGTGGGAGTTTTAGTCTGATATTATTTGTAATAAATTCTAACGAGTTTTAATAAAAACGACTTGAGACAAAAACACGGTTTTTAAAAAACTGTGCATGGATATCTACAAAATGTAGGTACCTAATTATTCAAAAAGCAAAGTAAATGAGGTGGCACGAGTGTCTGCCTTGATTATCAAACTGTTCAAGGTCGACCCTAAATAGATCAAAATCTTTACAGGAGAATAGGCATCAATCTACTACCTGCCTATTTGATTACTAGACTAGCAATTCAATTTTGGGTGCCAACGAGGTGTTATTGAGTTTAGCGACATAGCACATGCGTGGAACAGCTTCGTCGGACGCGGCGCATAAATATTATTTATTGTAGTTAAGTAAGTAGGTATACGAGTACACATATATCTAAGCTGAAAATATGTATACTTTAGCTTTTAGTAGCTTGCAAGACGAATATTACCGTGATATTACTACATTATTTCTCAGTATCATTATATAACTAGCTTATGCCCGCGACTTCGTCCGCGTGGAACTCGGTATCGTAGCTTCATACAAACTTTCGCCCCCCATTTCATCCCCTTAATCCAGGTTATACACTATATGTATGCCAAAATTCACCTTAATCCGTTCAGCCGTTTTTGCGTGATTGAGTAACAAACATCCAAACATCTAAACATATAAACTTTCGCATTTATAATATTAGTAGGATATAACCCATAAATTAATCAGTCTCCGGTCACTTCTGTTTCTGTCTAATCTTGATAACAATTAACTCAAAATACACTAGAAAAAGAAAACATCCTTTAGGAAAAACCGCTATTAAGTAATGAATTATTCCAAGACTTACCTAATAAGTTTATTGAATGGAAAATATCTTGGACAAAAATATTTTCATCGATGTGTATATATAATTTGTTCCTATTTTAGGTTCTTTTTATTAGATATAAACACCTTCTATCCGCATGTATTAAAATTACAAATCCGAATATAATGCTTTTTTTTATCTGTTTCCTGGTACTTTAATAGTTTAAATTAAAACTCTAGCGGCCCCACTTAAGGGGAAAATTGGCAATGAAATTTCAGTCAAAAGTATTACCTACTTGAGCAAATAATAGAGCAGTTTGTTTTATATTAAAATCAAACGAAACAAAACAAATGCAAGTCTGTTCCAATTTAAAATGATACAAATTCCACTGAAGGGGCGGCTAGAGGTTTATAATATTATGTAACCATACCTACGGGAAATCGCTAGGAGGATGCTGATGATTTTGATTATGTAAACCGTTAATATTTCACTTCTGTAAAATTTATACGATACCCGAAGTGAGTGGCTAGTTAAAGATACATGAACAGTGTATGTTATTAATACACTTTCAATGTTTCGGTTTTTGAGTGGGCGAGTAGGTAAAGTAATTGTAGGCGTCAGATTATTGACCGCGTAAAAGAAAATATACTTATGAAATGCGAGAAGATTTTGTGTTATTCGATACAAATCTTCAAAATCATATTTCTATTCCATTATAAGTAAAACAATGTTCATTCAATTGCTATATTGCGGTGACTTCTTTCTTAACAATTATTAAATGTAGCATTCTTGTAAGGATAATCTAAAGTGACACGATGCCCACGCGTTTGTATTGGGCACCTACTTAATGCAAATTTAATACTCTCGTTGATCAGATTAGAGACAAAACAGATAAATTTTGTATATAGTTTTAATGTTTATATTGACTAGCTTTTGCCTTTGTTTTAATATTTCGGTTTTTTTCGTTTTTTACTTTCTCGATTAATTCTTTCTAGCACCTTACAGCTTTTTTGAATATCATATCTTCACAACTCTTCGAGATATAAGGGGATCGCACTTTTTCGTGAAATCGGAACCTATACTGGAGCGAACGAAAATACATTTCCAATGTCAAAATACCATAGCCAAAATGTCATAATACCATTTACGTATAAGTCTTGTGATTATTTAGATAGAAAATTGAATTCGTTATTACTTGTTATTTATTACTCGTCAACGTGGCTAGCACTGTTAACACTAGAATGTGTGAAATATTCAACACTGGATAATATCAATAGCGCTAAAAAGAGACAAAGGCACACATTAGAATATGTGTGTCTTACGTGCACACCAAAAACTAGTCGTACTTACCTACTGTTTAGTTTATTAAAATATACTCCCTTCGTCACTTCTAGCGTTTTTAATATTTAACACTAATATTTGTAGCGCAAGAATGAATAATATAATAAAATCTAAAATAATTTAACAACGCGCTATTTTTTTAAAGGGTTAGGGGGCGTTCGGTTACTGCATCTGTGGGTTACAAAAACCTTAATTGTCAAGACTAGGACTATTAGGTAATCAACGTGATAAGTACCTAAAATGCATGTTTTTTTCTACAGAATGAAGTTTATTTCGTGATGTTTTGTTAATTTAATTATCTTTTCATCTAAAACAACCGTTTGAAACAAGTACTAATTATTATAAGTTTTGAAACCAATTATTATATGTTTTCGAACATGGCTTGTTTTGCGCTTAATTGGGGGTCTACTTTGAAATTTGAATGTCGAACTAGGTATTTTCTTTTTAAGTAACGAAACGAAAGATATCAGAGCTAATGAAGTTCAAATATTTTGAATTTGTAATAGACCGGTATCCCCACTATATTGTAATAACAGAGCTCAACCTCAAAAAAAAAAACAACTACTTTGACTCACGGAGTGAGTAAAATCGCATTTTGCTCACTGTTTTCACGCCGCAAAATATGCTTGTTCGAGCTGCTGAGGTGAAACGAATATTACTTTGCCCAAATATAACGTGATAAACAATAGTCTTGCAGATATATAACGAGAGTTACACCTATTCTTTGGTTAGGCGGACAGGAATTAGGTGCCACATCGAACCTTTCAGAGCTGTCTCCCAGTGATTGCTTTTATAAATCATGTTCGAATTCATCCAATCACGGAACCGAGCTCATGCGAGATACGTACTGTAGTAATTTGACATTTTGAGGTCTCGTTTCGGTTGGTTACAGTTAGATATAGCCGATATAGGTACATACTCCCTCGATAATCTATAATCATATTTAATATCATTTTAAAATAATTCTAATTATAAATGACGTAACTACAGTATTTTTAGGGTTCCGATACCTCAAAAGGAAAAAATGGAACCCATATAGGATCACTCAGTTGTTTGCCTGTCGGTCTGTCACAGCTGATTTGCTCCGGTTGCTGGACCGATTGTGTTGAAATTTGGTACACATATGTAAATTGGTGACCCAAAGATGGACGCGTAAAGTAAATCAATGAATTCTGAACAAGGGGGCCACTTTTGGGGGGTAAACTATAAAAAAAAAGTTTCGCAAACTAAACATATGGAAAATAGTTCTTTGCCTAAAGATTACAGGAAAACCTATAAGAAGTTTGAGTATTCAAAAACACTTATGAAATTTAGATTATATACGGAACCCTCACCACGCGAGTTGAACTCGCACTTGTCCGGTTTTTTTTTTCATGTACCTAAGTATCGACTGACGAACCAACTGGTAACGCAATTGGGCTGATTGATTCGTTGGTTTATTATTAAATATTAAAAGCCAAAATTTGGTTATCTAAGACAAGTGTTCATTTTAACAAAACAAAACGGTCACCGTCAGTAACGGAAGTAACAACGTGGAAATCCTTAAAATAATGTTCATAGCGTGCCGTTTCCCGCCTCCGCCGCCCACGGCCATAGTCGCCAGACAGCTCGCGTGGCGTGTCGCGCAACATTACGCCTGTGTGGAAACTGCCTTACTGTCTCTCTGTGTGTTCGTTTGTTATAGTGTTCCTATTTAAGCAGGGAAGCGATTGAATTCACGCACCCGGGTGGATAGCAAAAAAATTGTACATAGTTAAGAGCCTTATTTATTTATTTAAGGATTGCCAACGGAGTTCACAATGTCACATTTTATGCAAAAAACAAGCACTAATATAAAGTCTAATTGTAACCCTAATAATAGGCAACCACAGCATGCGTTACAATTTTAGCATTGATGCACGAACTAATTATCTAAGCTTAAAGATAAACTGAATCACATCAGTCGGACTATGATTCAAGGTTCAACAACTTATCTAACCTACGATTTAACTTTTTTCAGTTTCGTAACGGCAATTACCCATATGTTACCTATGTGGGTAATTGCCGTTACGAAACTGAAAAAAGTTAAATCATACATTAGATTAAGGCTCTTAACTTAACTATGTACAATTTTTTTGCTTTCCGTAGTATAACCTAGGCACCATAGTCTGACTCGTCCTTACCTTTACTGCTTATTTATAATAGAGTTACTTAAGTGAAATATGACAAGAGCAGTTATTAATTAAATTGTTTCACACTTGAAGCGCTTGTTTGACGATGCATTAAACACATTATGTTCTGGGATACAATACAACGCCGTTAACACGAAATTTTGAAGTTAATAGGAATTACCATCGACGGAGGAATATGCAGATTAGACAATTAGATGAAAGAGCGAGGGCTTCATCTAATTGAATGATTCAGTTTAGGACAGTGTCAGGTGATTGTCACGCGCGGGCAACCCTCCGGTACCGATCCGATATCGAATGGGGCCATACGAAAACGGGGACAAACAAAATGTTTCGAAATATCAAAGCAAAATTGATGGTATGACATTTCAACGTCAGTTAGATTGATGTTTTGGTATTTGTACACGTATTTGCCTACACGAGTTACATGACCGTTGCTATCTGTTAGCCTGTAGACATTTCTGTCCTCCGTTTTAGGAGTGGGCAGTTTATTGGACACCATAATATTTATATGACACGTATATATGTAAACGTAACAACAGCTGAGGCATATTTATTTTATTATTTTGTTCTATTTAGATAATGTTGAAATCCCTTATAAAATAAATTATTAACAATGTATAATTATCTCATTTGACGTGGATGGAAACGAGGTTTAGTTTGGTTGTTATATGAAACAAAATCTGTTTTCCCAGATTCCTTAAACCAACCATAAAGCTGTCCGTTTATTTTTGTGCTCACCAACCACGATATTATAACAGTTTATAAACACATATCACGATTTATTTAAAGATTCGCGATAGAAGATTGCGAATCTTGCGAATGGAAGATGGCGAAAGACAAGCTCCGGACGGCTAGATGGCGAGTTGGATCAAGTAACTTTTGCTAGCGAATTCTGCTCATAGAAAAGTTGCAGTCGATACTTATGAACGGCGTAGACATTCTCGGTATCATGAAAGAAGTTCACGTAAAGATTTTAATATGAAATAACGCTAACTTTTATATTTAGATTTTTGCGTTGGCGAGTAAGTAGGTAATTGTAGCAGGGATCGGAACCGGTTTTTTCAAAAGTCCCCGAAGTAGTCTAATATTTTGAATAATTTTTGGCTCTTAATGTAGGACTCTATCGTGTATTTAGGTAGCATTTTCGTATTATTAGACAGCCTGAACAAAATACATACATACATACATACATATAATCACGCCTCTTTCCCAGAGGGGTAGGCAGAGATCACGGATCTCCATTTGCTACGATCCTGACAAACCACTTTCGCTTCACTCACCTTCATAACATTTCTCATACATGCTCGTCGGTTTAGGGTACTTTTGACCTGGCCTTTTTGTAACATTTCTCCAATTTGATCAGAGAAAGTTCGCCTAGGTCTTCCCCTTCCAACTTGCCCTTCCACTCCTTTTATATACACTCTCTTCGTTAATCTTCTCTCATCCATCCTCTCTACATGCCCAAACCACCTTAACATACCCTTCTAAATTTTCGTGACTATATCTCCATCCATTCCACACTTATCTCTTATCACACTGTTTCTGACTCTATCACTCAATTTCACTCTACACATACTTCTCAACGCTCTCATTTCTACTGCATTCACTCGACTTTGATGTCTTTTCTGCCACACCCAACTTTCACTACCATACATAAGTGTGGGCACCAACACTCCTCTATGCACAGCCACGCGCGCTTTTTGTGATATTTTCTGGCTGCCCATAAAGGCGTTCAGTGCCCCATTCACTCGATTCCCTGCATTCACTCTCCTTTCAATATCTTTCTCATGCTTTCTGAACTTTTCTGAATAAAAATGAAATTATAAACCAAAGAACGAAATAGAACGAAATAAAACCAGTATTTTTGTAGTGTGAAAATACCGGTATCCGATCCCTGAATTGTAGGCGTGAGATTTTTGAGGGCGTCAAAGAAAATATAGTTATAGTCATAGCATTTATTGCAACCATAATTTATACAGATCTTAACAATAGGTAAGTAAATTTAGTTCCATATGGGTCCCGGAAGGGCGTAGCAATTGTTTAGTAACATTAATATAGGCATTCATCTTTACATTAATTATTCTGATTTCACAACTCATAAATTAAATTTTGGTCACTATTGCATTATTCAATATTAAAAAGAAATAATAATTTACAATTATTACACTAAAATTAAAATAATTACATCGTTATTATATTAAGTTCAATTAGTTGGATATTTTAAAAATACAATGTCTATAAAGTTTAGTAATAATACAATACAATACAATTTTTACTTATCTAGTCAAGTCATTTAGGAAAGCACTTTTTGTACGAGTAGACATTTCAGTTTATGTTTAAGTAGATGATTTTTGGATTCAGCTTTAATCTGTGCCGGAGCTTTATTATATATTTTTAGGGTTCCGTACCTCAAAAGGAAATAACAGGAACCCTTATAGGATCACTCGTGCGTCTGTCTGTCCGTCTGTCACAGCCGATTTGCTCCGAAACTACTGGACCGATTGAGTTGAAATTTGGTAAACATATGTAAATTGGTGACCCAAAGATGGGCGCGTAAAGTAAATGAATGAATTCTGAACAATGGGGCCACTTTTACGGGGTAAACTGGAAAAAAAAATAGTTTCGCAAACTGTATTGTGTGACATATCAAATGAAAGGGGTTGTTGTAAGCATCTCAGTTTTTTTTAATTTTAGCAAAAACAGATTTGAAGTAATTTAGGAAAAAATACGAAAATTCACCATTCCCCTAGGCTTAAAATTCGGAAAAAAATATGGAAAATAGTTCCTTGCCTAAAGATTACAGGAAAACCTATAAGAAGTTTGAATATTCAAAGTAACGGGAAAATTCTCAATATTGTACGGAACCCTCACCACGCGAGTTGAACTCGCACTTGTCCGGTTTTTATAATTCTCACATATCTGCTTGTGTGCATTTACAAGTGCGATTTTGGTAGGTTTAAGTCTATTTTCGTATCGAGTTGCCATTCTACGATTTGGAGCGTCTTTTATTTTACGAAACAAATTAATATTCTCTCTCACGAACATACAGACTTCCAGTAGGTATGTAAATCGAAAGTAGGGTGAGTAGGTCTTTCCCTATAAAGTGGGGGCGGCAGATATACCTACTTATACATATGAAATGCGAGGTGATCTTGTGTTATTCGATACTAATCATCAAAATACCATTTTTATTCTAGTTATTATAAAATAATATCCATTCAGCTGCTGTAGCGATGATTCTTTCTGAACAATTATTAAATGAAGCTTCCTCGTAAAGATAATCTGAAGTGACACGTTGCCCATGCGTTTGTATTTGGCACCCACTTAATGCAAATTTAATACTGTAAATCAAAATTCTCATTGATCAGATTAGAGACAGAAGGAAAAAAATAGACGATACTCATGCCGTTCATAAGTATCGTCTATTTTTTTCTTTCCGTAGATATTCTCGGTTTCATAAATTTTAGTTCACGTAAAAATTGTATTAGTTAAATAAAATTAATTATATTGACGTATTTCACTAACGCTGATTATGTTGACACACTTACCTACATATATATCTATAACATTCACGCCTAATGTTCCCAAAAGGGATCGTAAGAGCACATGAAATTGAATTATTAGTGCCAGTTCTAATAATTGTGCGTAAATGTTGTAGCAATTATATTGACACAGTATACATTATACAAACCGTCGTATCGTCTTTAGGGTGTCCATAATTGATGTATTAATTATGGAGCAGCCTCACTGCGTGGAAAGTGCCCGCCTGGTTGACGTGCGGCGTCTATGAAGTGAATTTCGACTTTTAGACGTTTAACATTTAAGGAGGGATGTCCTTCTAAAGTGTTTATATTATTCTACTTACCTAACTGTTACCGGGAAACCTGTATTATTTATCTCTTGTGGCCAACACAGCAAATATTCAAATCAATAAAAGGTCACTTAAGGTGCTTATGCTTCTGAATTTGCACACTTCACATATCAGCCTAAGGCCTGCCTCGCCTTAATGGGCGTAAGTACTATTGAAGACAAGAAGCGCTTTTTTTTAAATCACTTAACAGTATCTAACTCAATTATACACAGACCGCAGTCACGAGGTTGACATAAAACTCGATGGTTTTTTTTCTCAGTCTTTCATCGGCTCACGTCAATAAGTTAAACGAGTGTGCGCCAACCCGTTGAAAGTAGACCGACTTAAAAGAGGTTGCCAAAAACCGTGGTTGCTCGATAAAATAGGAGCCGCCTAGCGTGTCAATTTACTCAGAATCTGTATTAAAGTGCGGTTTCGGAAGCCGTTTAATTCGGCCCACATAGGGCTGCGACGGGTCCAGACCGCGGCGTAAGACCGATTACGTCTCATATATCTCGGAACGGGACATTTACGTACAACCGCACACAGTCGTTGCATATTACATTTTTGCCAGCGGCTAACCGCGCGGAAAATTCTAATACACAAAAGCACGCATGTTCGGTAAGCATCAGGAATAATAAAGAGTGTTAGTACAATAGTCGACAGTTAGACAGTAATAGTGTAGCGTCTGTAACAGATGTAGAATATATTGCAGGGTATACATTTTGTAACTTAGATTAACCATCTCGATAATAGATCTTCGCGATGGACATAGGCTATGTTTTATTACGTGGGTCTCTCTGGGTTCTTCGTTATAGGTACGTGGGCGGAACCAGGACGGCAGCTAGTAGAATTATACGAGTAAATCAATGCTAAAGAAATGGTTGTCTGTAAAGTCGGTTTACGGACGATAATTATACGTGATACGTCATAAGAAAACATTGATGAAAAATTGCATAACACGTATCTCACACGTCCGCGTCCGTCACGTACACTCATTATACTCCTATGAAGTTTCGAATAAAATAGTCGATCTAATCTTATGTCCCCATACAAACTTTGGACCCCCATTTCACCCCCTTAGGGGGTGAATTTTGAAAAATCCTTTCTTAGTGCATCTCTAGACCTTATAAGGAACCCACGTGCCAAATTTGGAATCTCTAAAACCAGCAGTTTGGGCTGTGTGTTGATAGATCAGTCAGTCAATCTTTTATACATTTACATGCTAAGGAAGTATGGATTTGAACACTTGCACAGAACAGACTTTTTCTACTCGCGTAGGTATCCGGCAAGTTTAGGTACCTAGTACCTACTGAACGACTTGAACTTTACCAGTATCCAAGCGATAACTTCTGTAGGTTGTTACTTGGGTAAATTCAAATAACGATTTATTTCGTACCTGAAGAAACCTTTTGTTCCGATTTAATTAGCTGTGATGTGATAATGATAAAGGAATGCTTATCGGATTCCAGCGAGTATGTATAGTGTTTAAAAATAAATTTCAGAATTATACAAAAGTAACTTCTAGTACCCAAAATCCGTTTGTAATAAATATTTCTCTACAATCGTTTTTTTTAAATCAGAAATAATAAAAAGAGGTAGGTAGGTACTTATAATTTTTCATGTCTTATTAGATTAGGATACGTGGCTGGCTTTTACCTCGCCCAGAGGATCAGCATTGCCATACAACGTGGCAATGCTGCCAGCCTTCTGGGTACACTACCGCCTGGCAGCGATCTGGGGCAAATTTTTTACCTTTAGTTTTAGTTATATTTGTTTTTTCTTTTCTTAGTTACGTAATTTGTTTTTACTTCATCAGTGTATCTTTTCCATCAGTTCTCATATTAGGATACGTACAATACGCCTATTTTGCTTGGGAGACTAGGGAGCACCTGACGGTTCTCTGAGGATTTATAATAATTACGTGTGTAGGTAGGTACATGTTAACAACTGCACATACATCGGCATTAAACCCACACTACATTCAGTGCCATAAACTATTACTGCCGAATAGCAAGTGAATTTTACAATTGGAATTAACTGTCTTCGACAGGCGGAAACTGACATAGCTACTCGACTCCAGTGCGTATTTTGCTCAAGGGTTCGATCGGCATGATGCATCACTATGTAGGTGGCGCTCATTATTTTGGCGAAATAACTAAAACATTGCTCCAATATTATAATTCTGCAGCCATATCTAGTGGATTTCCCTTGCGACCCACGCTCATTACTCCTCGTCCATACAAAATGTTTCGTCTCCCTGAAGTCATTATCTTATCAATTTTACTAGGTTATGCAATAATAAATATAATCAATAATATCAATCAGTTCAATATTCGGACATGTAAGAAGTCAATTTCGTTATACAAAAAAATTAAGAGTCTGTAAATAAATTTCCTCTCCTCAAAGGAGTTAGGATTAAGCCTCTCACAGACTGGCGCGTCCTGGCCCCGGCGGTCAATAGTAAACTGGTCATTAGCTTCAAATTTACTATTGACCGCCACCTTAAGCCTGCAACACACTGGCGCGGCCTGCGGTGGCGGTCCATAGTAAATTTGACAGCTAATGACAGGTTTACTATTGATCTCCGCGGCCAGGCCGCGCCAGTCTGTGAGAGACCTAATGGGATTAATCCATAGGTACGTAATTCACAGCGAAGAAAAGGTCATTATCATGCATTCAGAAACTTATCGTCTTATAATATTTTTTTTGATACAATTAAATTATTACAATAATTAGACTCACTTATAAAAGAAATACCTAATTGTAAAATGTAATTTTTTGTTTCAAAATCCTTCACTTCGTGCAAATGCGGATTTGAAAAAGTTAATTTA
Source organism: Epinotia nisella (assembly GCA_932294315.1). Taxonomy (NCBI): domain Eukaryota; kingdom Metazoa; phylum Arthropoda; class Insecta; order Lepidoptera; family Tortricidae; genus Epinotia; species Epinotia nisella. Next base: position 10,552,665 of record OW028679.1, on the reverse strand, counting down.
AGAAAAAACTCGTAAACAATTAAATTTGTTTAGTTTTATTCTAAAGCCGCAGTAAAATCAAAATATCTAATGAAAGTTATTTATAGATTTCAGGGCAGAAGATATACATAAATGAATTTTAATGCCTGCTAAGTTAGCGGAAAAAGTAAAATTTGCGTATTTGAGGCTTACTTTACCCGGGACCCCTACCTAACAATACCTTGATTTTTAATGTGAGCGTGAAGACTATTTAAAGATGCAATTTTTTAAAATGTTAGGTTGATTTAATAATTATGAAACAAGCATGTACTGAAAATGAGTATATGACTTGCATTACGTTTACCATTTTTATTTTAATTTTGTGGTGAGGTGAAAAGTTTTGTCACAGTCACGCTACAAAAAAGAACATAAAATGGAACAAAAAGCTTAAAGTAGAGCCGACTTCTTATAGACAGCCTTTGGGCAGCGAGTTTAACGTTTGGATTTATGAGTATCATTATGGACAAACTTCCCGATGACCAATCGAGTTGACATTTTGTACATTTATGTGGGTAAGTCAGATGACACTGTAATACTATGGTACCATCAAACTGGTCTGATGATGGAGACAGAAGGTGGATATAGCAAATCCTAAATTACACACTATAAATCGCATTTGGGGGTGATTGGAAGGATATTTATTTAAATCGGGCAACAAAGGCCCACATTACATAAACCTTAAATACTAACATACATATCAATATAAACTTTTTGTGTAGAACTCTCCCAACAAAGGAATTAAAATGTTATGGCGAGGCGAGATTTCAACGTCACGACCCTCAGGATTAATTCGGTCTTTACGCGCACATACTCTACTACTTCCTCAGTAGTAGTATCTAGTAGCCTTAACGCATTCACTGCCGCCGGCAACGCATATGTGCGTTTGCCTTCATTCATACATATTGTTCCTAGGCGGCGTGGCTGGCAGCGAATGCGTTAAAAAACTAAATGGTTCTGACTGAATTGACAGCTGTAGAATAAACTAAATAGCGGTCAGGGCTTAGCCCCAAATTTTAGCTACGGAACTCTCATACTTAGGTGGTTCCGTTTTCACCCTTGTTACATATGGAACCTTAAAAACAACAGTAAAACCAGGCAACTTCGCCCGCTTTTTGCAAACTTTTTTATATGTATGAATCGTTTTGGATTACTTATTTATAACACTTGTAAGTTAATATACTTTTTTTGTGTGTTAATAGTAGCGCGCAGCGTTAAAAACCAAACAACGGGGCAAAAAAAAAAACAAGTTTGCCCACTTTTGTATTACTTTTTGTAACTTTAGCATTGTCGACCCTATTGATACGTCTCTTAAACACTATAATCAACGTAAAATATGGCATAGTTTCATTCTATTAGAAGTGATTTAAATACATATAATATTTCTACCTTTAATCTTGAGTGGGCAGTCGCAAAAATAATCTGCGCTGCTCTATACAAAAACCAGACGGTGCTAGGGTTGTCAAATTTTTTTTTTTTAAACACGACTGCCATGAACTTGTAGGAGTTGTAGGTAGGGTAATGTGTTTAATAGAAATTTGTCTGCCAAATAATAATAAACGAAGTAAATTTATGAACACATTTAGTGCCCAGAATCGCTACGCGCTACGCTCGTAGCCGATCCCGTGGTTTTCTCTCGTATGTAGCGGAAAGCGACTACGGCGTAGGGACGCATATGTGTCGTCACGGGCCGGGAATGGGTTAATTTCAAATGTAGGTAGTTATTTGTGTGTTATCCATTTTGCTTTATGTATTAGTGCCAAATTGATAAAAATGTAACAGTTGCTACACTTGCTACATAATAATACTGATGAAATCGTTCACAAATACTGAGCATAAGTTTAAAAAAACCGGGCAAGTGCAAGTTCAACTCGCGTGGTGAGGGTTCCGTATACAATACACAAAAATATTGAGAATTTTCCCGTTACTTTGAAAACTCAAACTTCTTATAGGTTTTCCTGTAATTTTTAGGCAAGGATCTATTTTCTAAATTTTTTTCAGAATTTTAAGCCTAGTAGTTTCGGAGATAAGGGGGGAATGGTCAATTTTCGTCTTTTTTCCTAAATTACTTCAAATCTGTTTTTGCTAAAATTATAAAAAATATATCAGAGATGCTTACAACAACCCATTTCATTTGATACCTATGTCACACAATACAGTTAACGAAACTGTTTTTTTAATTTTTTGGTTTACCCCCTAAAGTGGCCCCCTTGTTCAGAATTCATTAATTTACTTTACGCGTCCATCTTTGGGTCACCAATTTACATATGTCTACCAAATTTCAACTCAATCGGTCCAGTAGTTTCGGAGCAAATCGGCTGTGACAGACGGACAGACAGACGCACGAGTGATCCTATAAGGGTTCCGTTTTTTTCCTTTTTAGGTACAAAACCTTAAAAATATTTCGTTATGGTAACTTAGATACATGTCGACTAAAAATGAACTATTTTTTATTGTGGCAACCGATAGAAGTTTTTTATTAAAGTCATTATTACATCAAGGTGACTACCCTATGGGTAAAAATCTACCGGGAAATGTCGTAAAATGTGTGCTAGGAATTACTTTATAACATTGCCCATCGCCATAATTACAAAACGAATAGAGATGCAGCGTTGAGTTTTTGTCTACCTATATCGTTTACGGCCTAGAAATTTACCACACTTAAAAGTATACACTTGTAGGCCGTTCGTAGACTTATATGGCTCTAAAGTTTTTGTGAATTTTTTGGCCCACCCTCAATCGTACCCATAATCAACGCTTTCTCACACGTGCGTGACTGTGACTAACGTCAGCTACGGGTAATTATACCTGTTTAGATTAGTGTTGTCAGCAATAAGTTTAACTTTCACCCTGCTGTATAAAATAATAAACCATTTTTGGGATAAAAATTGGGGGAAAATGTGACGTGGTGAACAAAGTTATGTGCAATGGGCAAAGTTGCCAGGTTTTACGATACACTTCCAGTATTGAAAAATCCGTGCCAATTACTTAAACTAAACGATGAGAGACAGGGTAGTTAATTGCCTACATTTAAAATAGATATTGCGTTTTAGATTAATTAACAGTTTTAGTTAAAGCTAAATTGAATTCGATCAATAGGTATACATACCAGTATGGGTGTTACCATTGGTCTCAGCACTCAAAGTCAATGTCAAAGTGATTTATTCTTCAATTTAGGCATATTACATGCACCTATGAATGTCGATAAACTACCACCGGTTCGGGAAGAAAACCTCTGCCTCGAGAAGAACCGGAGTAAAAAACTCGGCGAGATGTCATTTTTTCAAAACAGTACCTATACAATATATCATTTCAGTATCAGAGTATTATAAAATTTTAAAATTACATTGCTACAGTAGATAGCCTATCTATTTTGCGATAGATTTCTAGTGCAGGATTTTATCGCTGCCAAATATCCTTATCCATGATGTAATCGTTTATCTTATAATATGCTTTTGAAATAAGTACAAAGTTACAAAACTAAGGACTTATAAATTATCATATGGATTTCGGCAACAATGGAATAGACATTTACGTAGATAGGTATATGCAAGATAGGTATAGCAGGTGTGATAGGTATAGCAGGTGTGATAGGTATAGCAGGTGTGATAGGTATAGCAGGTGTGATAGGTATAGCAGGTGTGATAGGTATAGCAGGTGTCATAGGTATAGCAGGTGTGATAGGTATAGCAGGTGTGATAGGTATAGCAGGTGTGATAGGTATAGCAGGTGTGATAGGTATAAGAGGTGTGATAGGTATAGCGGGTGTGATAGGTATAGCAGGTGTGATAGGTATAGCAGGTGTGATAGGTATAGTCAGCGTCGAAGGAGAGCGCTGCAAAAGTGTAACAGCTGCAAATGTCTTAGATGACTGTATTTAGGCACGTCCAGTCGTTTAAGAGAGCCGGGCTGCATTCAGGATATATGCTATTAGATACAGCGAGACAGGAATAATTTTGTTCTCTATCTCGCTATATGTCATAGCTTATGCAATCCGCCGCGCTCAGTCGTCTAGACGCGCCTGTCATGTGATAGCAGTTCAAGGATGGGTTGGGTCGCGATACGAGTTCCTTCATAACATTTTGCATTTTTGTAAACTGGAAGAAATTATTATTCTCTTACAATATCTAGTTGTCTAACGTTTAGAAGAATGTGGATTGTGGCTATTGTTAAAATAATGCCCAACAAGCATTTAAGGATTGTGCATGTCTGCCTGGGCACAATCCCAGAGGATGAGAGCTCATTTGAATTCTAGACTCGGCGATACTGAATTCTAAATTTTAAACGGCACACGGAAGTCCATTACACACCCTACTTTATTTCGGTCTAACATCTTTTATTCATGGCTTCTTTAATTTCATAGCTTTCATGAGAGAACTCTACATTTTATAGTATTAGTGAAAAGGTAGCTAGAAAAATATGAGATTGTAAAGTGAGACTATACTCGAAGATTTTCTTTTTAGTCTTGCCCGCTATTACTCGCGTGACGATAAATAGAGCTATAATAGCACAAGGCGTTTGAACCGAGCGAGTAATGTAATATGCCTAAAGTATTGTAGCAGAAAGAGCACAGCATATCTTCAATAATAAGAAAGTTTTAAAGATTGACTTACGAATTAACTATTTTTACTATTTAGGGTTTTTTTTTAATAAAAATGTGTGAATGATTGAAGTTATGTGCCACATAGTCCACTGTATATTGTTTCATTAAATATCATTGCATAGGTATATATATTGCTAAACTTAAGTGGCAGTGGGCGGGGCACATTGCACGTAGAACCGATGGCCGTTGGGGCGAAAAGGTTCTCGAGTGGCGACCACGTACCGGAAGGCGCGGCGTGGGTAGGCCCCCCACAAGGTGGACTGATGACCTGGTAAAGGCCGCGGGAGTCCGCTGGATGCGGGTGGCGCAGGACCGGTCAATTTGGCACTTTTTAGGGGAGGCCTATGTCCAGCAGTGGACGTCTTTTGGCTGATATGATGATGATGATGAGGTATATAATATACCTAAATAGTTGAATATTAAGAAAGTTTCCGCACCACCTACCCACTTGAGTTAGAATAATATTATAAGAGGCTTATGATCAAGTAGTAAGCACGTGTGTTATGCAGGAAATGTCGATGTAAAGTTTACTCGCTCGGTAAAGTCGGCGAACATACGGCGGCTGGCGGCAGATTGAAGATGCCAGTTAAATTGAGTTGCACGTAAATTCCTCTCGTGTCTTTCCTTTCAAGAATCTTGCGGCTGATCCTGTAAATCCGCTACAAATACTTTTTGTTTTGTACTCTGGATACTTACTTAAGTGGTTTTTGTTTACTCCCGTATGATCGGATTTAAATCGGATAAAAACCGGACAAGTGCGAGTTCAACTCGCGTGGTGAGGGTTCCGTATATAATCTAAATGCTATGCTCTAAGCACCAGGCGGTCCATACAAAATACACAAAAATATTGAGAATTTTCCCGTTACTTTGAATACTCAAACTGGTTTTCCTATAATCTTTAGGCAAGAAGCTATTTTCCATATTTTTCAAGTAGTTTCGGTGATAAGAGGGGGGGGGAGGAAATGATCAATTTTCGTCTTTTTTCCTAAATTACTTCAAATCTGTTTTTGCTAAAATTATAAAAAAAAAATATCTGATACACTTACAACACAGTTTACGATTTTTATTTTATTTTCCAGTTACGGTACCTTAAAAATGAATAAATTGCTGTTTAAAAACAAATCTCATGTATTTATTTATGGTTTTTGTGTTCCACTCGGTAAAATATTCGTTATTCCCAGTAGGCGCCGACGGATACGGACATGATCAGTGTGATATAGTGATATACACGGTAGGCAGGAGTATACCGACAGATTTTAACCAAGGACGAGTATTACGAGTTAATAATGTTATATCAACACGGGTCCAAAAATGCCTCATTAACTTACTTCATTTCTGGAACAAAAAAGGAAAGCTAAATTTCTAGTACTTCCTTGTCGGGGTACCGATTAGATTTTTAGTTCTGTGAGTGACCGCCAGGGGCGGTGTATAGAGTTTTCATACAAATCTTTAACTTTTGTCGATAGACGCTAGCGTATGTCAGCACATAAAGGTACTTCGATAGCTTGGTTAACTAATTTGATTTCTGGGCCACTTCGTACCTTGTCACAGTGAAAATCTATATGAAAACCCCTAGAGATCACTATCAGTGTATCTGTGACAAGGTACGAAGTGGCCCAGAAATCAAATTGCTTGACTGTACGTATTTTGGAGGACACAGTTGACTCTACAAAGCTTAAGTACATTTTGTTAATTAAGATATGTGAACGATGTTTGCTGTAATAAATTCAAAGAATTTACGAGTAATATCGCTCTGGGGTGCTTGAGATTGGGTTACCCCAAAACCCTTGAAAATTAAGCATATCCAACTTAGCAAACATCTGGATTTCGATGCATTTGCAGCAGGTACCAGTGCGATAACCAAAAAAACCATAGTGGCCCGTCTTGATAAATCGACAAATAATTAGTTACCGACCGATAAATGGACAGCTGGGGGACGTTTATTTGCTCTATTACTTTTGGAACAATGTGACAGCGTATACGAGTATAAATTATTATGCATATGGCATTGAGGCCCGCCCACGCCGAACAAATCAACGGTCTGCCAATGTGGCGTTTATATTATTTTTGTGCTCTGCATTCAGTGTTTATCAAACAAAGCCAATACAAAACTAATATCGTACCTATAAATAATTTTATTTCTGTTTTGTTATTTGAATTGGATTTTGTGGTATGTATATATCAATATTCTCTAAATAACGCTATTTAAACGGATTATATCGCCTATAATCTGTAATCTTTAGCTGTACTAATATTATAAAGAGGAAAAGTCTGTAAGATTGTAGCTTTGTAAGTTTGTTTGTAATCGGTAATATCCATCCGGATCCGCCTATACGATTTCAAAAATTCTTCCACTTGCGTGTAGAATGACTTTTCTGGAGCCGTAGCATGGTTGGCCTTATCACGCGACAAGTGACAAGATAAGAGCGAGCGTCGTCCCGTTCTATCAGATTGCCTGCGTTCTTTGCAATACGTATATAGTATAATAAATATTTTCTGACGTACCTACTTATATTAAAGCCCTTTACAGTCTACGCGTTGGTTATGAGTGATGATGCAAACGACTCAAATGTTGGAATACAGTATCGTAACATTTGTAACATACTATGCTCGATGTGATTATAGTTCAAGTTCAATTTCTTTTACTTATTCATAAACAATGTACTTTATTTGAACATTTATGTTTATTCATTTGTTAAATGAGTAATATCGGTATCCTAACGCAATCACTAAATTTAACTTCCCTACGGTACCTATCTTTTGTCCGAAATTTCATTTCGTCAAAAAGCCAATTTTCTCGAAGTTGGGTCTCCGAGAAAATTGGCTTTTTGCCAAAATGAAATTTTGGACAAATGACTATTTACCCAACGGCTAAAAACGGGACCCTATTACTAAGATTTCGCTCTCCGTCCGTCCGTCTGTCTGTCACCAGGCTGTATCTCAAGAACCGTGATAGCTAGAGAGTTGAAATTTTCACAGATTATGTATTTCTGTTGCCGCTATAACAACAAATACAACATACATGATTTTTTTGTTATTAAATTAGAATCTTGAGCGTAGCGAGGGACTCAAGGACACGAGATGTCTTTGCTCTCGTGTGATACATACAACTTTTCACCTCAGCGGCATAACGCAAAGGAATAAAACGCCACATAGAAGCAACTAAGTCATTTTTATGTAAATAAACCGGCTAAGTGCGAGTCGGACTCGCGCACCGAGGGTTCCGTACAAACCTGTAGGTATATAAATTATTAAAAATGTTTTTATTTTCTGATATAACTAAAAACTTACAGTTTTCGCAAATTTTCCTTTATCTGTGCTAATATAAGACGTTCCCTCTTACCAAATTTCAAGATTCTGAATTCACGGGAAGGACCCTGTAGGTTTTGATTCCCTTGCGAGTTTCGAAAATTTGCGGCATAAACGGCTGTATCTTTTGATTGCGTTGGCTTAGAAATCTGATTTTTTCACAGCTCCAAGGGACAGTAGACCTAAGTATTTGATATATATTTTAGCTTGATACTTCCACGCATTCTTGAGAAAAAGAGTCTTGAAGACACACAAGTGATCCTATAAGGGTTCCGTTTTTTCCTTTCGAGGTACGGAACCCTAAAAACAAATAACAAATACATGTGTGTCAATTGTATTGTATGTCTACTCCCTTTATCTCTGTGTGTCTTTTGTGCAGTGAATAAATGTCTTCTCTCTCTCTCATATGAAATAACAAACATTAACTACAATTACTCTCTCCCATAACATTAACTTTACATGACATTAAGAAAAAACTCAGTCCGTTACCGTTTGTTTATGCATTTTGCTGATACTTGTCCAATGTCCAAGATGAACTTACTTAAAAAACACAGTTCAGCCCTCTTTGACGGTATCTCTCAACTCTTGAGGAGTTAAAACATCGGCTTCGTCAATTGATTCACTCATATTTAGTACAGTTTTTAGTTTTTGTTTAAGTTATGTTTTATCTCCAAGAAAACGTAATAAAGTTCAATCGCGCTAACTTTTTAAAGAATATAAAGTGCGTTCTGAAACTGTATATAAATTTATATTTATTTCACCATATAAAAAAACTAAAGACTTATAATAATAAATGTTCGCGATAAATATCGCATTTCTTCATTGTATTATAAGAATAATGAAATACTAATATGATTAAAACTAAAATAATATTAGATTTAATATAGGTTTTATATTTTTATACGAGTTTAACATGAGTCAAATTTTATTTTGTTTCGGAACGAGTTTTTCGTTCCCGCTTTTTGGGGGCCTACTACGAAGGTTTCGAACTCGAATGACGAATCGACATATTTTATCTCTCTCTTTTTTTGTAACGGAGTGAAAGTGACAGAGATAATGAAGTTTAAATGTTCAAAGTTTGTATTACACCCCGCAGTATGAAAAGATGACCTGCGACTAACCTACGATATGAAAAATTAAAAAGTTAGTTTTCTTCACGCTCGCAGCAAAATTGCATTTTCCTCACTGGTTTCAAGCAGCAAAACCGCCATGTTCGAGCCGCTGAGGTGAAAAATTAATTAAAAACCACCATAAAAAAATCAAACGCTGTCTACCCTACCGAGAGATTTCGACACGTGACTGCGCAGTAGTGTCTCGTATGGCGTAATATTTGGCTCTACTTTTTTGACAGAATAGAGCACTCTATTGACCACGAAATGACCTACAAACTTCCGGACAAAGTTAAATTTAAGATAAATGTGAAGTTTCATATATTTTCTTTTATTTATAATTGTGATTATGATAGTATAAAATGTGATTGAAAATTTTATTTTCCAATTAGTATTTCATTATTTTATGAACTTTTTATTTAAGCAATTGCGTATTGGGACGCGTTCCCAAAATGACTTTTTCACTAGTTTCATGAGAAAAAGAAATGTTTTTAACCTGATTTTGCAGAGAATATTAAAGGGTTTAGATGAAATTAACTAAATCCAATAGTTCAAAGATAACTATGACCCAATTATTTCAAGATTTATTGGGGAAAATGGTGTCGGTACCAAATTTGCCACCTTGGTGATTTTGACCCTTATACTATTACTTCTTATTCTTAGATATTAAAAACTCCTCAATGAAGTAAGTGCAATTGCGTCGATATAAAAAATAAGCCTCATAATGACGACCAAAAGTTTTTCTTTTTTTTTGAAGGAAAGTATTCATATTTTCAACATAATAAATATGCTCGGAACAGTCGGAACATAAGAAAGAGCGTAATAGGATACCAATAACTTTTGTTATTTATACCCATTATCAGAACTTATTGAATGTAATATTCAATAAGTAATTCTGAAAATGTCATGGCTTCAGAGAAACACGACTTTTAGGACAAATGAAAATTCGGACAAGCGAAGACAGTTGGGAAACAATTTTTAGTGATTTAGATAGGTAATCTCCACTTATATCTATCAATAAATCTCTAAATTAAAAAAAAGAATCAGCCAGTATCATTTCAGACATTGTTCTGTCACGAATGTTCTCAGCTTCCCATGAACGGAAAAACATGAAACTATTTTTATAGGTAGGTACATTATTATTCTGGCTTCCGCTTAGGAAAGTTTTTATGCGACTGCGACAATTAATTAATTTTCCGAAATATTTGACCTCTTTAAATTTTTCACTTCTTTTTCTAATATATACATCGCTGCCACATCTGTAAGCTGTCAGTAATGTCAAAATGGCGGAATTGCTTTGTCTTTTACGTATTAATAATTTAGATCCGGACTAAGGTAGACATTCACGAAACGCCTACCAAACGATCAAGCATAAAAAATAAATATATTCTAATATGAGAACTTATATGCGCAAATTTCGTATTCAGGCGTAATTTCAATAAATGTATCAACAAATTTGAACAATATAAGTTATATAAGTAACACGAATTTGTTTTTTTTAATGGCATGGCGGGCGCCCTTAGCGCGTTCAGCCAATGTATGAGGAACGAGATTAAAAGAAAATACGGATAGATCGGAAATGTAGAAGACAAGCGAAAGACCGAAAGAGTAGTATAATATGTATATATTATATTAAAGTTGGAATAATAATTTTAAAAAACAAAAATGATATACGGCTTTAAAATAAATATTCCTATACAAGGATGAGTCATACTTTTTTAACTTTGAACCATATGTTTTGACTTTGACTAAGACAAATTACCTACTACAAACAGCCAAGTGCTCACGTTTAAACGCCTAGCAATTTGTTACAACAACTTACTGGTGAGGAATGTATGGATGTCTCTATCGCAAGTTGGTGTGACAAATTGCGCCCGTTTGTAGTGTGCCACACTGGCGCGGCCTGCGGTGGCAGTCAATAGCAAATTTGACAGCTAATGACAAGTTTACTATTTGACTGCCGCGGCCAGGCCGCTCCAGTCTGTGAGAAGCTTAAGGCCTGGACCACACTGGCGCGGCCTGCGGTGGTGATCAATAGTAAATTTGGTTACTACAGTTTTAGTATTAAGTAAATTGTTCTTAATAAATAAATAAATAAATAATAAATAAAGTTTACTATTGACCGCCGAGGCCAGGCCACACAAACAGCAAGTTGGCGGCGGAGTCTACGTTTGTAAAAAAACCGGTCAAGTGCGAGTCTGATTCGCGCGCCGAGGGTTCCTTCTTGCCCCACCCATTAATTTTGGAAAAATCTTAACGACGCATAGTGTAATTAAGTCATGAGTACCTACAGCGCCACTTATCGGTGCATTTTGTTACTAACTTGCGCGACCAAGGAACTCGGTATGTATGTTGGTTTTCAGCGATAAATCTCTATCAAGTGCGATTATTCTTTTTGTACTTGCTAGAAGGTACTTTCAGAATACTTTCATACGAATGTGAAGAAAAAATATTAAACACCTAATTACCAATAAATTTTTGAGAAAAAAAAAATACGCTAGATCTTAGAGGTATACTATAAGAAATATACTGATTGTATTATGCATAACCTGATTGAGAAGAAATTTGGTGCAGATATACTTTGAATTCCGGGGAAAGACAAAGGATACTTTTTATCCCAAAATTAATTACCTAAGGGAGTGAAAAGGGTGGGCAAAAGTTTGTATGGAGCTATGATGTAAACGAGTTACGCGCGGACGTCGTCGCGGGCAAAAGCTAGTCAGTAATATAACTGTAATCGAATACAATACTAAATACTATTAATGTTGTGGATTGATAGTAGTAGAGCAAGCTAGGACTAAATTTGTCCAAAACGCGTTATACATGTAACGAAAATTCCGCGTAGCGCCTGATAAGTAACGAGCGGTGAAAAGACGAGTGTTATATTGTATTATATACATTTTGTAGTTTACTATTTCTGCACTGTTCTGAAATAACATATACAACGAACGCCCAGAAACTCAAGAAGTCAAACGATAAATCTGAATATACCATAAAACTTTCAAGGGCTGAAATTAGGACAAATATCGTTGGAAACCGGCCATCATTAAACGCATCCCTATTCGTTGAGTGTTTTTATTTTCGTGGACAGTACGAAAAGCGACCAATTAAATTCAGTTGTTCTCTTTAACTTTCGGGTAACAAAAGCGTTTAGAGGATTTTATTGGAGTTCTTTGCTTTTATTATGTGGAAGTGCAATTAAAATTTGTTTTAGACTAATAAGTCTAAAATAAATAAATAAATATCGTGGAACAATTCACACCAATCGATCTAGTCCCAAACTAGGCAAAGCCTGTACTATGGGTACTAGACAACGGATAAACATACTTATATAGATAAATACATGCTTAAATAGATATTAAACATCCAAGACTCGAGAACAAACATTCGTATTCATCATACAAATATCTGCCCCGACCGGGAATCGAACCCGGGACCGCAAGCAAAGCATAGTCAGGTTCTCTAACCACTAGGCTCGTCGACCGAAAAAAACCCCAATTAAAACAAATTTGAATTGCGGTTTTTTTTTCGGACGGGTTTCCAATGCTGGAATTATTGTTGTGAGCTTGTGAGTGGCCGTGAACAAGTTTTGTGGTTCGTTTGCTTTGTTCAAGCCCGGCAGTAGATTATAGTTACAAGAGTTGTTACTTAACTAGGAGTTAGCATGATTGTTTTAACCCTCCCTTGATCGAAAATCATTAAAATGCGTCAGAAAATCAGCAAAAGTGTCGTGACGCAGTCTTACCACTATCTTCGTTCTGGGACACTTTTATAAAGTTTCTGGTGCCTCGAAATAGGCGAAAACACAATGTTTCTTGGATACTTCGTGCATGAATTATTAACTTGCACAATAGGCTTGTGACCTCATAAAACGATTAGTTCAAATAGCAAAGTGTGACGTCATACTTTTAAGTCAATCAGTATGAAGCGTTTCGGCTGCCGCCTGCGAGGTGCGTCTTTGACAATTTTTTTTGGTTATTTATTTTCGTTGTAGTTGCTCCCATACAAACATTTGTTTCTCTCTAAAATCTGGTTCGAATGACTATTAAATGAAGTAAGGCCGTAAACTTTGCGAGATTTTATTTATTTACGGTTTACAGGGTTGTTTAGTCAGTTTAGTGTTTTTATTTACAGTGATATAGCCCTCTTATAACGTGGCTATCGTTATGTCTCTGTTAAAACTGACAAAATGTATCTTCCAAACCCATCAAAAATTGTGCAAGTTATCATAAAATATGATCTCAATTTGGTGTTGTTATTTCTTGGAAGGTCCTAAGAATTTATTGTTGACTTTTTTGACATTTGACGGTTGTAAAGCGGATCCTGGAAGACGGTAAATAAATACTAATAAATGAGAGCGGTCAGGGGCTTGCCAATGAGACCGGAGGAGCCCACCACATAATTAAATAAGCACCTATTACATATACATCATAAGCCGCCACGGTCGTGTTATTTGCATTTGCATCCTCATTAATTGGAGTCTAAGTTTTATGTTGTCGAATTTAACGAGTTGATGCAAATAACTACCAAATTATTTATCACGACTTGGATATTGTGTAACTTCTTCTTGTTCTATTCTCGTGAATAAATATGTCAAGGTTTACTTCAAGATATTGCATCACCATGTTTATTTATAGGTTAAGTACTTGTGAAATAATCAGGAGCTCTTACAACACAATTAGCTGTAGTTTCACAAAACAACTGACATCAGCAAGACCCTACGAAGTTTCGTGCCTCTAAAGCAAACCGTTTTAAATAGCAGTTTCTTACGTAAGTAAGAAACTGCTTTTAAACGCAGCTGGGCAAAACGCTGTCGTGAATAGTCATGATTCACGATATTATATTTACATTTATGACGATGTTAATAATGATGTCTCAAAAAGCCGATATGGAGCTGGTACGCACGAGGCGGCAGCCCATATGTCAGATATATAAAGGATTCCGCAAGTTGTTAGAGTATGTTCATAGATGAATATGTGCTAATACATGCACCTAAGCTAGAGTGCTATAGGTACTCATTCGCGGCCATGAGAGTGATCAGAAGTGGCTTCGCGACAAACGCAGAAAGTGAAATTAAATTACTATTATATTTTATACTTACATATTTGACGACCAGTTAGCTTAGTGGGTAGTGACGCTGCCTACGTAGCTGACGGTCCTGGGTTCGAATCCCGGTAAGGGCAAATTTTTGTGTGATGAGCATGAATATGTGTTTTTAAGTTTTGGATGTATTTAAGTTTGTATTTATATCTATTAAATATATCGTCGTCTAGTATCCATAACAAAAGCCTTAATGTGGGGCTAGTCCGATTTGTGTAAGATTGTCTCCTAATATTGATTGATTTATGTTTATATAATTAAAATTCTTGCTTGCATGTGTAATATCATTCAAACTTAGGTAGGTACATAATTTAAAAAAAGTTGTCTTTTAATTTTAGATCATTAATAGTCTTAGTCCTAGTGTAGTTAATTAAGGCAATTCATTTTTGATTGAAATATTAAAACCTGTGTATTTTTTTTATATTGATATTGTTTATCACTTTATTTATCTAACATTAGACTTTTTAAGTACACTAGGGATATAAGAGTGAAATAAAAATACAAATGATATTGTTATTATAATGATTGCGCACTTGATCGTTCCTAAACCGAAAAACGCTCAGTACGAGTACGTGTTACGAACTCCATCTCCAGTGACATAAGGTGAGAACGAGGTCTTTTTATACGAACACTCTTAATTTGCGTGCGTTGTCATGCTTGTATAGGCGTGGCTGGGACGGGTCCTTTTCCGTTATCCTCCCTAAGTGACTCGCTGCCCCCTTTAAGGTTTTGGGTTAAGCCTTCTGTTTTCATATTGCATTATAACTAATGGATTTGCCATTTTGGAAAAACCTCGGCACACAGATAATAATATACTAAGTCACATTTTCTATTCTAACCAAAGACTTGCTGTGTTACTATGTTTTTCTACTCCTGTACTTTTATCTGTCATTTACATAGTCACGAACACTAATATAAAGACATACAAAATTAGTTTGCAGAAAAGTCTGTACTCTATTCCCCATAACAGTACGGCACAACCGTGCTGTTATGTCGCCAAAACGATACGCTTAGCAGCCATACGCTTCTAAACCTATACATTAGGTACTACCAACTTAACAAACCAATGAATGTTTTTACTTTTTAGAATTTTTTTAACTATAGCCATTGCTGCCAACTTAGGAAAAACCTTATTCTTAATATGGCAGTACTGGCAAGATGACATCAATTAAAAACAAAGTTAACTATAGACATAAATTTGTCTCATTTTCATGTTTCCCGAATTCCCGGTTATTTTATAAATTGTTGTTTGACTTTGCGGCCTTTGTGGTTGCTATAAAATAGTTTGTGTTACTCAAAAGTAATAAAAATGGATGAAGATGAAAATATTGCTTCAACACCAGAAGAAATACACCGGCAGCCCACAAGCAGTGACCGAAAATTTGTTGCCTACTAAATCTCGGCACCTATACGACAAAGTTTAAGAAAAGTTTATTCTTTGTTTAATCTTGCATTTTATTTCATAGTAGCTAGTCGTAGAAAAAGTATTGTATGCAACGTTGTATAACTACGTCAAAAAACGCTCGTGGCGTCTTTCTTTACAATGTTCGCCTTCGGCTCACATCGTAACCCACGCCACTCGCCTTTTTTGACCTCTCTTATACAACTGTTGCATAAAATACTATAACATAAATCTCTATCGTTTTAATAAACTGTCATATTATTGAATAGGTAGGTACATGAAGTTTGTTACATCACTGCGTCTAAGGCTTGACCCTTCGCCTATCTATTCATAAAACGTTTTGTAATAGACACTGCTCATCCCCTGTACTTTTACAATGCGTAATCGGAGCTCAAATAGGTCTATTTGACTCACTGTATTCATGTCATGTTGCTATGGTATTGACACGACGAATGAAAGGGCTCTTTGAGGGACGTGGGGTCGTGGGTGGAGCCGCAGGCACCATATAAATTGATATCTAGGGCTAGCCAAGAACTGGCGGTTGAAGTTCTTAAGGAGCACTTTGCAGAGTTATTTATATTGGGCCAAATGGGTAAAACAACGATATTTTTGTTTGAGTTGGATTTTAAAGGTAAAATAAAATATTCTAAATAACAGTAATGAGATCATCTCCAAACGCTTACCAGAATATTTTTTTGACAAAATGTTAATTCTATTGTCAGCTTTTTAGTAATTTATATATTTTGTTCAAAAATATGCTACGAGGAAGTTAATGCAATGGGGTTTATTTTTAAGAAAACACTGATATCAACCTACAGTTCGTTTTAGTAAACTACTTATAAAATGTAATAATGGGACCGCTGTTTATTTTCCGGGATTAATATAAGTATAAAACATGTTCAGGAGTCGGCAATACAGATAAGATGTTATTTAAAACATAGGTAATTGATTATTGCATATATATTAAAACTAGTCATAAACGTCCCCTAGTCGCCTCCGGTGCAAAGGTGCTTGCGACCTTTCCCTGCGAATGGCCAAGGACAAGAAGATGTTATTTTAGTTAAAAGATTGATCTATTAGTCTGAATATGTAAATTCACTGTAAGTTTCATGAATCTAATTTAGGTACAGTCAGCATCATAAATATGTATACATTCTAGGCCCTTATTGCTTAGAGATAAGTTCGAAAAGTGAATACATATTTATAATGCTGACTGTACATACATGAAGTTTTATTACATTGGTACCATCTGAAGGCGTACAAATTGTGCCTTTATTTTTTGTTCGACTCACTTCGTCGGTGTGGCGATAAATTGTGTCGAGACACGGCCGAGGGACTTCAGTGATCCTCCAAATCCCGATATCGAATTTATGGACTTTTTACACTCATTGATAGGACCTGCGAGTAGTTTTTTTACGAAATCGGTGACATGTTTTTTGCTTATCTCGGCAAAGTTTAGGGCAGAGCATTTACGGGTATAGTTAATCCCATTAAAATTAAACTTCTGTCAATCTTGTAGTTTGAGATTAAACACTAGTTAACGAGCAAAATAAAAACAATTGATTATTATTAGGCAACTATTTGTGCGTTTAAAAAATGCAGATTTATCCTATTTCTTAGATTAACGAAATCTTAACTTAAGGAGATGGTGCCATGAATGATTTTTAGTTTCTTCTACTTATTATTGATTATGAAACAGAAAACGCCACAGTTTCGTTCATACGACCACATGGTGGTTTCCTGAAAAAAGTAAATATCTACCTAATCATGATTCTGAGTAGGCCAAACAAAAAAATCCAAGTTCTGAAGAAGAAAGTATACATATGTAAATGTATTGTATACCTAGATTATACCTTCTTTTTAAACGGCAATATGCATCGGATATGCAAAAGCAAGCTGCTGAAACTGTTCTGAAATTAACATAGATTTATTGTGAAACTAAAATATTTCGGTTATTAAACATTGTAAATTCATATAATTTTTATTTACTTCTTCAATATAAAGATCTACGGATATCTACGAGTAAAGAAACTTTTATTTAACCAATAGATGGAAGTAATTTGTTATATATTCGAATTGCGTAGCAAAAATTTTGTCTATACAAATGTAACTATAAATTCTAGAAAGATCGACCCATGTAATAATCAGTTAAAGTCGACTTTACAATCAGACTAGCTTTTGCCCGCGGCTTCGCCCGCGTACTAAAAGTAATTTAAAAAGGTGCATTTCAGTTTGAGCCGTTTGTTCCAATTTAATTGCAATTTGGCACAAATACTTTAAAGAATGTGCATGTCCACAATGTTAAATTTCAAACTCGATGCCATTTTCGTAATTAACGTCCCAAAAAACCCATAAAAACGACACCCTTATTGATATTTATAGACACAACCCCATCGCACCCCAACAGGGGAGATGGTATTTCACGTCCGCCACGTTGGATTCTAAAATCGTTGTTGTTGTTTTCGTAATCAGCGACCAGCAACCCGATAAACCATAGAAACAATACCCATGTCGATTTTCAGACAAACCTGAACCACGTATTTACTCATTTATTGCTAGGAATACTGCTGTCAAGTTTCGAATGAAATAGTCTTACTTATTTTGTTTCCCCATACAAACTTTGGACTCACCCGCTTAGGGGGAGAATTTTGAAAAATCCTTTCTTAGTGCACTCTAAGACCTTATAAGGAACCTACGTGCCAAATTTGGAATCTCTAGATCCAGCGGTTTGGGCTGTGCGGTGATGTCAGTCAGTCAGTCAGCCAGTTTCTTCTTTTATACAGGGTGAAATCGGGGTCGTGGAGCAAGATGACCAAAAGAGAATAAGATGGTTGGTCCCATGGGAAAAGTTATTCAGTATGACCATCTTATTCGCTTTTGGTCTTCTAGCTCCACGACCCCTATTTCACCCTGTATATTTAGATCGACTCTACATAGACACTACATATCGAACATAGACTCTACATATCGACTTTACATATCGACTCTACATATCGACTCTACATATTGACTCTACATATCGACTCTACATATCGACTCTACATATCTGGATCCCCATATAAAATTTCACCCTATCTTTTAAGGGGTTGGGTGCAGATTAAAAAAAAAAATGATGCACGATTTTTTTGTTAGTCACAAATAGTCCGCATACCAATTATTAGCTTTCTACCTTGAAAATTGCGGAATGCTCCATACAAACTTCCACCCCCCATTTTAGGGAACTGGGGGGGTAGAAAGAAACAAAAAGTAGCCTATATCACTCTCCATCCCTTCAACTATCTCCACTTACTAAATCACGTCAATTCGTCGCCCCGTTTTGCCGTGAAACACGGACAAACAAACAAACAAACAAACACACACACACATACACTTTCCCATTTATAATATTAAGTATGGAAGTATGGATTATTCTAGAACACAAAACCGACTAGTAAGGGCTTGGTGGTTTAATCCGACTCATGTAATAATCAGTCAAAGTCGACTTTATAATCCTATTATTCTAGAACAAAAAATAGACTATTAGAGCTTACAAAAAATACTGCGACATCCAAGAGAAAGCGGTTTTCCATTACCGGTAGATTGAGCCCGAGCGTTAAATATGTATCTTATCACCCATTCGATTTAGTAGTGCATTCAAATCTCCTTCAATAGGAGTTGGAAGTTACGGCACCACTTCATTTCAGCTTCATAGTTCCTGTATTAATTAACTAAGTCATATTATTATCGACGTGGGGAACAATATCCGATGAAGGTAATTGGATAACAGTTGTAAACTCGCTAAGCCCGGGCGGCAAGTTGTCGGCAGCACTAAATAAGTTTGCTGATATTGCCGACAGTGGGGCGGTGGCGATTGGAGAAGATTGAGGGAAAGTTGCTTTCATTCAGGATTGGGGTTGACGGGCCGGTATTCACTGATGTGTATGTATCTGCTTTGATGGTAAGACATTATGGTTTGACCTCAGCAATTTTACATCCACGTGGTCACGGCGTAGGTATTTAGTCGTACGCATAAACGTTGAAGGGTATTACTTTTCAGTTTGGTTGAGAAACTTTGTGTAGAGTATCCTTTTATATAATATATGTAGAGTTATCATGCACTAGCAATACTCATGTCTATTTTCCAATGTCATTTGTGTGTTTGGCAGCAGTAGTCATTATTTCAGTACTTAACCAAATTGCTTTTAATGATTTAACACCTACATATAAGCCGCGGCATTGTTATAGGTACCTAAGCAGCAGCAGGTAGATATGTGACACCGGGTCATTACTAATTCACATACCTATATGCCACAGTACACTGCTTAGAGGCCTAACACCTAACGGCTACTATATACTAGGTCTAGTCGTAAAATTGCTAGTGGCAAAAACTCTCAGGTTGCTGACAGGGCAGTTTGCAATTTTACGACTAGACCTAGTAGTAGCTAGCACAGTAGGTACATGAATTTTTAATAAGTGGGTAACTACTTTGATATGTAGCACGGGCTACTTAGTTTCTATCAACGTTTCAGAATATTAAAACAGAATTAAACATGAATTAAAGTTTTGACGGTTCCTGATTTTCTTAATTAATGGCACGGGATTTTCGGGAAAAATGGATAGCTATGGAGGCGAGCGTGGGCCGGCAAGTTCGCAGTAGAACGGGCGGCGCGGCGGACCAAGTCGTGTAGTGTGGCTTGCAAGCTTCACTCGTGGCAACGGCACTCACTATGATACCGGCCGTCACGCGGCGCGCCCGCCCCGCCATCAGTCGCATCGCCGGCACTCTGCTCGCAACGCGAATAATTCTGGACACGACACTCCCGCGCCAACCAAATTATGAAATATTGTCGTCTACCCAACTTTATCCCAGTGGCCTCGTTAACATTCGGAGCAAGATTTTCGAATAAACAACGGAAAATGAACTTTTGCTCTTGTTGCTGTTAATGCCTATGTTCATCTTGTGATCTCAGTGAGAAGACAGTTTGAGTGATGTTTAACATTTTGAAAAAACGAAACGCGCTCCGTTGTTTTTGAATAGGTAAGTACATGTTCAACAATACGGGAAAAAGTTTCTGGTAATTTTCCTATGATCAATTTTACATTAAAAATATCGTCTACAGATTTTTTTTACCCTACTGCCGAAGGATAAAGTTATGTTTTTCGAGCGTATGTATATATATATATATATATATATATATATATATATATATATATATATATGTATGTATGTGTGTATGTCTCTGGCACGCCCTGCAGCCTAAACCGTGACTGATTTCGACATATGAGATGTTGTTGAAGTCCTCTTAATCGTGGGAGTGACAGGCTATATTTGCAAAAAAGCAGTTGGGTTTTTCGAAAAATCTTTTGATTTCACTTGTTATAATTTCATAGCTGATAAAAGTAATATAGTGATAGTACTCTGCATTTGTAATCAAGATACCTACTCTAGAACTAAATGAAATGTACAATCTTCCCTGTAAAATAGGCTGACAAGACGTTTTCACCTTTCTATTCCGTTGGCTTTCAAAGGTTGGATACACCGACGTCTCGGCTGTCATAACGCAATCCACTTACCTTTAATATTTTACTGGAGGTAAAACCTATTCATGAACTTGTCTCGTCAGAGTGCACTCGTGTGGTTAATGCTCCTTGACTAGGTTTTTGATAGAATTTGCGCCCAGATGATTTGACGAACAGGCAGGCACCCGATGAATGCTTTCAACTCAAGTTATTTCGTGTGAATATGCAAACCTAGGTAGTTTAGGGAGTTTGTAATGCAATACTTGTACCTATGTGGGATTGCCCAACTAAATTGCACTGGAGATTGCATGTACAGTCATGGACTTTAATTGTTAAGCCATTTAGAGCTTACTTTATAGCTTAACTACAAAAAAATCAAAATTAGACACCTAAATGGCTCAACAATTAAAGTCCTTGACCGTGCCTAACCTACAACTAATCGCGCAACAACGCTTGCTATAATGTAGGTACATACTTATATGACAAATTGAAGCGATCAAAAATATCACACATGTATGCTCTTGCTCTTTCCAGGGGATGCCTCGATTCCTTTAAACCACGCCCCGTGAAGAGTTGGTAAAAATGCAAATTTGGGAATGGTTTGTGACAAATTTCGATAAATATAAAAAAAAATACTCATTTATTTATTTTATTTAAATATATATTTACAAAGCATATTGGCATCTATGAGATTTTATTAAATTTTATAAAATCGAAATTCATATAGGTATCCAAAAAATATTTAAATTTGCAGCATTTCTTTAAAAAAATGCCACATTTTTCGAACGTCGGAGCGAAGCGAACGAAGTTCTGTGCAGCTTGGGTCGAAAATCGTTTGTATGTCCGGTGTCTGTCCAGATGGTCGTCTGTTCGTCTGTTCTCCTCTACATGTCACATTTCTCAACCGATTCTCGTGAAATTTAGTGAGTAGGTATGTTCGTTGATTAATATATCTTTTTTTACGAGCCACTTTTTGAAATAAAATAAAATGTTTTTTGAAAAAAGACAGGTTTGCGAGTTCTACCTACAGCTCACGGATGTTGTTTCTGCTCAGAATCGCGAGCTCTTTTCGTCTCGATGGGAGAAAAAAAGGGGCCCAAAAATTCCATACGTTTCTGAATTTTCCTTTTGTGCTACCACCATACAAAGTATAATAGGAAATGGTAACACAATAGAAAAAATACTAATTTTTTGTCCGATAGGGATCGAATGAGCTCGTAATTCTTAAAAAAGTGGAAATAACATAAAACTCCCAGAAATGTTTACAATTAAAAATAGTGGTATTTTCTTCGAGAAACGCTCTTGTTTCTTAGTTTAGCAGCCTTTGAAAAGTCTAAAATTTTCCATTTCATGCCCTTAATTAAAGTCCGGCTCGTCTATTCGAAGACCCTTACTCTGCAGCCCGTGAAGAAAAAGTAACCTTAGTTACCGTCGGCTTGCATGCATAAAATGTAGGTTTTGTTTTTTCTAAAATTGGCCTCGTGATTTATAAAAACAAATTTCTGAATTTCCTATACTTTCAGATTTTCCCATTTGAGTAATACATCCTGTATTTGACACCACTGCTGTAAGAAAAAGTAACATTGATAATATCTGTACCAACAGAGTAATGAAATTACGCAATCACTTTTATGTCTACATAAAAATCTACTCTACTACATATCTCTACTACGAGTATATGTATATTTTTGATACGTTGATAATACCTCCTTACCAATTTTGTTAAGCCTTTTGCCAATGTTTACACATTTTAAGTACGTTAAATTAAATTCTCAATTAGCACTGACTTAAGGTCATTATAAAAAGTCTATGGAACGACGTAATAACTTTCGTAACAAATTTAATTAACATAAAAACAAAAGGTAAAATTTTATTTATTTACGGTGGCCATGGGCGGATTGAAGTCCAGTATCGTCGATCACTTAACGCATTGTACGTACGTCAGGTAGATCTAAATGTCACTTTTTGTATGGAAAAATGGCAGTTGAGTGGTAGGACGTGCGTTCGAAAAGTTACGTGATCCTTTGAATTGCAAAGCGCGGTTTCACGCTCAACGTAGTAAACACGCAGTTAAAGTGTATTTGGAAAGATGGCACTTTAGATAAATTTAACAAAATATGCAAAATGTAGACTCTGCCCATTCAAATTTCTCAATGAATCGTGTAAAAGTCTAGATTTTGCGCTGCTTTTAGTGTCCGACGAAACCAAATCGACATTGAACCTTCATGTTTCAACTTATTTACTCCTTTTGAATTTCAATTTGAAAGTATAATAAAATGTAAAAATGTCTTATTTAGTAGTACGGTGGTCACAATTTTAAGTAGATGTTTCAGATATAGGGTAAGTGTTGTTATAATATAAACAACTTAGTCGAAAACGGCTCTTAAGGCAATTTTCATGGTCATAATGTTAAATTTCAGAATCGATGCCATTTTCGTAATTAACGTCCCAAAAAACCTTTAGACATTTCAACCCCATCGCACTCCAACAGGGGAGATGGTATTTTACGTCCGCCACGTTGGATTTTAAAATCGTTGTTGTTTTCGTAATCAGCGACCAGCGACCCGATAAACCATAGCAATAATACCCATGTTGATTTTCAGATATTGTCACCACATTTCCCCCTTTTAGGAGTTGAATTCTCAAAAAACCTGAAACACATGTTCACTCATTTAGCGCTAGGAATACTCCTGTAAAGTTTCGAATGAAATAGTTTTACTTATTTTGTTTCCCCATACAAACTTTGGACCCCCATTTCACCCGCTTAGAGGGTGAATTTTTAAAAATAATTTCTTAGTACACCCGAACTTATACGGAACCCATGTGCCAAATTTGAAATCTCTAGATCCAACGGTTTGGGCTGAGCGGTGATATGTCAGTCAGTCAGTTTCTTCTTTTATATAATTATCGACTCTACATATCGACTCTTGATACTGACTCTACATATCGACTCTACATATCGACTCTAGATACTGACTACATATTGACTCTACATATCGACTCTACGTACTGACTAGTGACTGTACTACATAGTTAGGGTCTAGGGGAAAATTAACAAAAAAAGGCAGGTATTTTTCGTTGGTAACAGAGTCTGTGTAGGTACCAATTTTTAGCTTTCTACCTTGAAAATTGCGGAATGCTCCATACAAACTTCCACCCCCCATCTTAGGAAAGTGGGGGGTTTGAAAGAGACAAAAAGTAGTTGTTAAGTTTAGTTAAGCTATGAAGTGTCCAGTCTAAAGTGAGATCTAAATGGCTGAACAATTAAAGTCCGTGACTGTACTATGGGTGCTAGACGACAATATAATACTTATGTATGATGTATGATTTATTAATATTAAAATGTATGTATGATTGTGTATGTATGTTCATATATGGAGCTATTTATGTACGTTTATTTTTATAATTATTTTGATTTTGGTTAATAAAAATCTCTGCACCATCTACTGCATAATCTAGTTTTATCTCTTTCTCTGATACCCAAAGGCTGTCTGGAAGAGATCGCTCTTCAACGATAAGACCGCCTGTTGTCTACCTCTACCTACATGTTATTATATTGTTTCTCTCTGTAACTGCTTTGTTTGTGTGAGGTGTGCAATAAAGAGTATTTGTATTATGTTGTATTGTTTAAGTACTTAAATACATAGAAAACATCCAAGACTCAAAAACAAATATTCGTGTTCATCACACAAATAAATGCCCTTACTGGAATTCGAACCCGAGACCTCCAGGTTCGGAGGCAGAGTCACTACCAACTAAGCTATAGAGGTCGTCGATAAAAAGTACATAAATAAAATAAAGCAACTACTACTAACTAAATCTTATTACGCGCTAAATGAATACTTAGGCTGGTTTTAGTGTCATGCGGACCGCACGCGGACCGCACGCGGACCGTCCGCGCGGATCACGTACGATGTATTAAGCTTAAGGGAGCGTTTTAGAGTAATGCGGACGGGTCCGCGCGGACGCGCCATACATATTGGTCGTGCGGAGCTGTGCAGCCTTAGAAGATAGATTATAATAATCCTCCTCTCCCTAACATTGCAGTGCCCAACAGGGTTCACAATGATCTGTAGCTTTAAGTAAACATCTGTACATACTTTTGTGATATTGCAATAAATGATTGATTAATTGATTGAATTAGATTTTAGTTGAATGCAAAATTTGTCACAGAGGGAATCAAATGGTTCCGCTACTGTAGAACCGACTAGACATGCTGGTAAAGATTTACGGGGCATTACTGACTAAATAATACAAACGGGAACACAGAAAAAATCCATAGAGTCATTTGACCAAAACCATTATTATTCCGAAATTTCAAATTTACGAACGAACGCCATTATCCGCTAAACTAAAATTTATTTATTATTATTATTTATTTCAGTAAAGCACTTTACAATGACTTAAAACTAAATACAACGCCCCACAAAACTGTTTGCACAGTTTGACTGTGGGATCCATGAGTCTATATAATTTGAGATAGTCTTAAATGATAATGAGTCTATATAAAGTGGTAAAGTGGACGCAGATGATTTAATGGAGCCCTGTTCCGGATATACTACATAATGGAACCCTGTTCCGGGTACACTACATAATGGAACACTGTTCCGGGTACACTACATAACGGAACCCTGTTACGGGTACACTACATATTGGAACCCTGTTCCGGGTACTCTACATAATTCCGATGAGTCATTTGTCCGAAAGTATATATTTTCGAATTGCACAATTCCGAAAACCATGTTCCGGTGAAGGAATTTTAGATATTTCAGCAGGTCGAACACATAACGCATTGTACGTACGTTAGGTAGATCTAACTGTCAATTTTTATATGGAAAAATGACAGTTGGATTGTCCTAACGCGCGTTCGAAATATTACGTTACTACCCTTCTGGACATAATGCTAACCTAACTTGAAACTGAAACGCCTGCATACATCCTAATTTTGCTCTTGCCACAGTCGTAGCTCTACATTCTGGGTAAAGATATTACATAATATATGCCCGGAGGAGATTCATTGGGTCGTTCTTCTTTTTTACCGACAATGAACCGAGGTTTTTCTGTTTTTTTGGTTTTTGAACTATCGAAAATTGTGGTTTTGAAGTGCGATTTAAAAAAAAAATGCATAGGTTTCTTCATTAGAACTAATTAAAGTTTCCTTTCTGGCCAATATAAATATTTATTTACGGTTGGTTTCTAAAAAAAAACATGTGACAAAGTGGACTCTTTCAGTGGGGACAAAATTTTGGTTTACCACTCTGTCACGGCATTCTACGAAAAAAAAAACATTAAAAAAAATGCTAGTTAGAGAAAGTGAAATATTAAATATCACTAATTAATAAAATAATATGGACGTTCATTCGAACATTATAAAACCGTAAACATTATTACTCAAATGAGATGCCGTAATAAGACGAAGGACAGGCTATTGTCGGTCGAAAAGAAGAACGACCCCATTAAGTTTTTTAAGTTAAACTTACAACACCCCTCATATCATCTCGGCATCTTTTCCGTCGCGGGTTAAAAATAAAGAGAAAATATTCTAGGAGCTCATTCTTAAAATCCTAAGTGAATATTAAATTTAAATTAAGTAGATACATGCTGGTTCTTAGGTAAGTACATACGTGGAAATTAAACACATTGGTTAAAGTTATTTATTCTTCAATTTAGGCAAATGCCCTAGTTCTCGACATTGCCCTGGTGGAAGACATGGGCATTTTATGTCAAAGTGACTTCGAATGAAGAACAAGTCTCTTAGTTCGAATTTAACCCATATTTTATTTTTAGGGTTCCGTAGCCAAAATGGCAAAAACGGGTGCCCTTTGTTTCCCATAATTTTGTTGTTCCGAATTTCGATGGTCAGAAGTTGATATTCATAAAATTTATAGACATACATATCAGTAGTCATAATTTTTGTTAAGTATAACGCTTAATAGTTCTAATATCAATGACCTATAATATTAAATCCTATAATCTCAAAAGTCATAAAATTGATGACTATAATGTTTAAAGGTCTATAGATAATTATTCAGAAATGTTGTAAGGCATTTATTTCAACGTACTAATGGTTGTTATTCATATCGTATTAATGCCTAAAATTAATTATGTCTAAGAAACCAAATCTATAACATCCATAGGTATATAGATAATTACTCAGAAACATTTCTAGACATAATAAAACTACTATCAAACCTATCAAAATAAGCATAAATCGTCAAATAAAATTTTCTCTGAGATCAACCAATGCCAAGATAGTGGTGTATAAAGTTTTTCAAAGAACAACAAGAACAGGGACTTAGTGGCAAAACCGACTCGGATCGCGGATAGGTTAGAAGACGGAAGCGGGAGCTTTGCTCCAGCTTTCGTCTTCGAGGTTATTTTTTTTATAAAAGAGCGGAAACACTTGTTTGCAAAAAATATTATAATTTTGCAACACAAACATTGTAGTTTTTATCCTACGCACTACTTAAATTGGGATATAAATCGTATGTCATTGCAATATTTTTGGATTAGTATTTTAAACAAAATTATACTGACTCGTACAACCACTTGGATAGGTTTGTTAGTTCAAGAACAACAATTTATTTAGAACAAGAATTTTATACCTTCTTATAATTATTGCGAGTGTTTTTATTGACTGTAATATTATGAAGTCTGACACCACCCTCACATTAAATGTTATGACTAACTAACCACGTGACTACCCATCATTATGACCTGTGAAAAAATACTTTACAACAATTATAATAAGCAAGTTTATTGCCTTCAATAATATGAAATGGCATACCATCTGCACATTGAATGTTATGACTAAACAATTTTATGACTAACAATAATGATGACTTGCAAAAATCGGAACTCCAATTTATATTGTATAATTTTATGACTTTCGACAATATGACTTATAACAATTATGTTGGGTAACGGTATGGACTGAAAAAATCGGAACTTAAATTTTATGGGAACCAATAGAGACCCGGCAAAAACGGAACCCTTATAGTTTCGTCATGTCCGTCTGTCCGTCTGTCCGTCTGTCCGTCTGTCCGTCTGTCCGTCTGTCCGTCTGTCCGTATGTCACAGGCATTTTACTCGAAAACTATAAAGTGTATTTGAATGAAATTTTGAGGATAGGTGTATTTTGTTAGCCGCTACATACTTTTGTAATTAAAATGACAAAAAAAAAATTTTTAGGGGTGCACTCCATACATAAAACTAAAAGTCAAAATTTTTTTTTTCAGTGTGACCCCCCGTGTGGCACATCAATCGATAGGCCTTTCAAAATAAACATAAGGTTTCTTAGCATTTTTTTTGATTAAGTGAATAGGGTCGGAGATAATCGCCCCGAAAGTCACCAAAATTCTGTCCCCCCCCTCTAATTTTTGAACGGTGTATTTTAAAAATATGGAAAAATTCATGGACATAGAGCTTATTCATTTCATTCACCGAAAATTGTTTTGAACAAGATCGGTTCAGAGGTTTTCGAGATATTGCTGAAAAACTGCCTTCCTCAAAGAAAAGGACGTAAGTGCCGTAAAATTTCTGTGACGATACGACCTTTTTAATAGGCACGGAACCCTTCGTTTTGCGTGGTCCGACACGCACTTGTTTATTTATTAATCTTACAACAAGGTTATACATTAAGCAAAAGTCCTGCAAAACTGTTTTATACAGTTTGTCTGCAGGAAGGCTTTTAAAGTAAATGCAATTTAGGTTAACATGTTAACATATACATATTATGCTTAATTTATATTGCTTAGTCATAAAGTGCCCATGTCATACACTAGTGCAACTTCGAGGATTAGGACGTTTACCTTATTGCATGTACCTATAAAATTTATTGTATTATATAAAATATCATGATTAGATTTTTTTATGTAATGTTGGATTCTATAGTTTCGGGACGCCTTGACCCTATTAAGTCTGCCTTATGTAGGTTAATATTTTCTGTGCAATGGAGATAAAATAAATAAACAGTGGTGATTTGTCTGTCGTAATAAAAGTGACGAAAGCTTTTGTGACTACTATGCGTTAAACACGACCGTAATGCCCGCCAGACCTCCCGGAAAAGCTTTCATGTCATGCTGCGGGGGGTCGGGATATTGATACTCGTAGTATGTCAGAGTCATCTTATCCTAGTCTGGGCACACAATATATAAGTTTGGGGCGTGATAAATTGTGTCTTTGACTCTCATTTATGAAGGTTTCATATATATTTAGAAGTATCAGTGCTGTATCAATTATACTTAATAATAAAATTATAATCTAAGGTAGTTCTTGCTAAAACTTTTTGTTTCAGTCGGTTTAACCTACTGAGGAGAGGTCAGCGAAATGCAACGAGCGTGATTTGTTTACCTCAATAATACATATAATGTAAGAAGTTCACAACCACTAAATGTTTTGATATATATATAAATACCGAAATGCACGTTGTCCGACTTGTTTAAAAAATTGAATTTATAGTTATGCCATAATATAATTTTGACTATATCGTTTAGTTTATTTTTGGCGCTCGCGTTTTAAAAACATCGCGTTCTTAAAAATCTTAAAATAAAAATCCATAGCGTCTATAGCCAAATACTTGGTAGTGCTTTGATTTGGCAGCATAAACAGCACCAGCTCGGTGTGATTCAGGTGGGATAAGGAAAACAAAAACTAGTATCTACTGTTTCTTGTTGTTATCCATCTGTTATCCACGAAATAACATTGATAGCAGAGTTTCTTATTAAAAACATATGAAAGCCTACATATTTCATGGATTTGACCCATTAAAATCACATTTTTAAAAAGTTTAGGTACTAGGAGAAAAAAGTTGATTGGCCCACTTAGACACGAAGCGTTCCACAAGAGGCATCGTTCCTTCAGAAATCGAACCAATCTCAGGACATCAGGGCCTTTTTTGCAGTTAAAGTGTAATTCCAATCTTACACGATTATCTCACCAATTCGTAATACCTCTCAAACTCGTTACAAAATCGAACCCGAAGCCTTATAAAAATTAGTGTGGTTTTATGAAACGAGCGTCAGCGAGTTTCATAATAGGATCACACGAGTCTTTTAAGGCCTAATTATGTACAGTTGCATACACTACTTTATCCAGTTACACACATATTATAAGTACTCTAAGATGGTTTCAGAAGCCGTAGGGAAATTACCTGCATTGCTACTGCTACCTGTAAAATTTCTATAAACGAAGTGTTCATATCGCTCTGGGAGTCATACTCATATTTTCAACAAAAATGTAAATTACAAACAACTTTTCAGAATTCTATACTACTCAAAAGAAAATAGGGGCCACTAAGTATTTTGATTGCTACGTGAAAAATATAGTAAACTGTAATGTAGATTTATTAAAATAACACGTAACAAGGCTTTTGTTTTAACTTATGCTAATAACCATTTAATTGTGTAGTCAATTGTTTCACTTATTTCAATTAACATGAAATTAGTCCATTGTCAACAGCAAAAACTAAACAGAAACTCTTTGCAAAACAAAACAAAAACTGACACAAGCTGTTTTTTTTAATGGTTTAGTAACGGGTGTGTCCTCCTCTCCTGTTTTCACACTCCTGGAGCCTTGAATGCATACTCTCGATTAAGTTTCTGATGTTTTCATCAGGTATCTCTTCCCACGCACGTTTCAGAGCATCCATAAGCTGTTGCTGGTTGTGAACCTCTTGCTCATGCTCCCTAACCCTTCGTATTAATTGGTCCCACATATGCTGTATTGGATTTAAATCCGGACTATACGCTGGCCATGGTAGGACACGAATATGGGAGTCATCCAGTACAGTCTGAGTGGCTCGAGCTGTGTGTGGGCGGGCATTGTCATGCATTAACCAGAACCCTGGCCCCACTCTCTGTGAGAATGGAATCACATGAGGCCTGATGACTTCATCGATGTACCGTTGTGCAGTTACTGTGCCTTGATTTAAGAAAACCAGCTCAGTTTTGCCTTGTAAGCTAATCCCAGCCCAAACCATCACACTAGGACCTCCAAAGCGGTCAATTTCCTTGATGCAGACATCGGAAAATCTCTCACCCTGTCGTCTCCATACTCTAATCCGCCGATCATCACTACAAAGCTTCACTTTACACTCATCTGTGAAGAGCACCATACCCCATTGATTCGTGCTCCAATCTGAATGTTCGCGGCAAAAACTTAAACGATTTCCACGTTGAACCCTAGATAAAGGAATTCGTACTACTCGGCGTCTGGACCTTTGCTGGTCTTCATGCAGTCGATTACGTATCGTTTGGTCACTAACACGAGTCCCCGTTGTCAACCGTAGGCGATTTTGTAACTTACGTGCCGTCACAGAGCGCTCTCGACGGGCACTCAATCAGATGTAGCGATCCTCTTGTGCCGTAGTCGCTCGCACCCTGCCCGATCCAGGCCTTCTTGCAACACTGCCAGTCTCTTGGAACCGATCCCACACATTTTGGATGGCTCGGCGAGAGAAACCCAACGAAAAAGCTACAGACCGCTGTGAATGACCTTCAGCAATCAATGTAACGGCTCTGGTGGCAGTAATGGTATCCATATGCCTTCGTTAACGTGGCATTATTAACAAAAGATGTTAAAAGAAGCAAAAGAAGCAAAAGATAGACAGAAATAGTTTTTTAACAGAACATGTCGCAATTGACAGGCCGCCGTCACTCAAACTCGAGTGGTATGTCACCTTATTGCGATAGGGTTCTACGGTGGTACGTTAATACATTTCCCTTACTGTATGTTGGTTTTTCAGCCATAATTCTTTATCAAGTGAATTAATTTCGATAACTCTTTTTTTATTTGCTAGAAGGTACTTTCAGAACACTTTGATACGAATTTGAAGGAAAAAAATTAAACACAGGAGTATTAAATTACAAACAAAATTAACATATGATTTTTGAAGAATAAAAAAAAATTACGCTAGATAATTGTCTCGTTATACTTTTCCGGTAATATTCACGTTAATATTTATCATATATATTATTTTCAAATTTTTCGCTTGGTTAACTTCGGAGATAAGGGGGGGAATGGTATTTTTTTCAACATTTTTCTTTATAAATCCAAATTTTACCATCGTAGAAAAAAAATGAAAAACTGTTTTAGAATGTACAATTCAAGCCCTTTCATATGATACCCCACTTGGCCTACTAACTAGATTTAGATTTTTTGCCCCCCCTCTATTCCGCCCTTTTTTATACAAATTAAAAGTACATATTAAAAAATTTCATTTTCCATACACGAGGATTAGCAATGTTTACAACTATTCTAAATTTCAAATCGATAGCATTAGTAGTTCCTGAGATATTTGACTTTGTGACAGACAGACAGACGGACGGAGTCGCACCATAAGGGTTCCGTTTTTACCATTTTGGTCCGGAACCCTAAAAACATACTGAATTGACGTTTCGTATCGATAACTGTTTTAATATCTATCGATACTAGAATAGAGCCACCCGAGTTTTGACTTACAAAAAATTTATACTGTAATAACATTAAAGTACAGATTTTACCTACTACCATAAACAAGTTCTCATAGTAAAATTGGTTGAAATAATGCTGGTAATTTCCTACGGTTTCTGAACGCATTTTAGAGCACTAATGATTATGTGCGTAGATAAAGAGTATTTGTATTGTATTGCATGGTCTTCAATACATTTGGTTTCTCATTTATGTGCTAAAAAAATACTTGATCCCTGCTTTTAGGGCTATAGACTGGTGCGGTCAAAGGTTAGCACTCACTCGATGAAGGATCACTCGAGGTTGGTTGGTTTCTTTTTACCCCGTTCAGGCCTTTGCACAGATAAATGTTCGGGCTTTGTCCCATCACGTAAAACCGTAC
The DNA here is from genome assembly GCA_932294315.1 of Epinotia nisella. Classification (NCBI taxonomy): domain Eukaryota; kingdom Metazoa; phylum Arthropoda; class Insecta; order Lepidoptera; family Tortricidae; genus Epinotia; species Epinotia nisella. The sequence goes on along the minus strand of OW028679.1, from coordinate 10,519,798 downwards.
GTATTACTGAATTGTTCACGTTCATCTGTCATGATGATTTCTACATTTAACAAACCCTTTGTGCCATAGTGGCTTCAACATAATTCCATGCATATCCTACCGATCCGATTGTTTAACGGATAGGTAAAGTATTATTTACAGTGTAATCCACAATAGGCGAACTGAACTGACAGGTGAAAATGCACAAATATGGCCATAGTTTGGCCAGTGCTGTTCATATCAATATTATTAAAGGCTTTCTCACACTACGTATGTGCATTTTCACCTGTCAGTTTAATTCACCTAATTGTGGATTCCATTATAAAACATTATTTAATCCATGTAGGTGAGTTGTGGATCCGTGTGGGACTACGAATTGTCTCATGCGCGTGAGCTTGGACAAATACTAAACCAGCCCGTATAGCACAGAAAAAAAATACACGTATTTTTTATCATCCTAGTGAGATTGTAAACTGGCGGTTTGGTAAAGTTAGTCGAATATTAAGAGTCAGATTATAAACTATCGGTGTTCACAATTTTCCAATAACATATACACACAATAATAGCTCACCATCATTCCTGAGATTTTGATACTGTACGTGTACACAATGCTTCGGCTGCATGCAGATGAGGTTTCCTTTGTTTTACATTTTCATTTATGTTGCTACTCGTAACATTTCAGGACCAACACGTGTTGACTATTAACTTGAGACGTATGCGGAATAAAGCTACAGTTCTTCTATTATTAGCAGATTCACTGGTATATTATCCTACACGGTGCCACAGGGTGTGAGAAACAGACGGATAGAATGTAATTACAAAAGTTCTCAGTAGTGTAATTACGAAATGCTGAAACCTCTTCAAAGTGAAGGGCATAATTCGTCTGTCAAAGTATATTTGCTATAAACGGCCTGGCACATCAAGTGTTCTCTCACGCGTGTTAACCGGTTGATTATCCTGCCTGATACAGAGTTGATTTGAATTAGAAATCTGACCACTTGTTCACGTAACAGCTGATCTTTGAAGTTTCTAGGAGACACACAAGCGACTTAATTAAAACAGATTTATTGCCGACAGCATCCTGGAGATTGCCTTGCAATCTGTCAGTTAACGCGCAAAATAAGAACACGAGAAAATGTAGCTAAATATAGTGTAGTGCAGGCACTACTTCGCTATTGATTAAAACTCCGGTTCGATTCTAAGATATAAAAGCTACTTACTAATTCCAAGCTAATTTCTCATATTTGTTGAATTTGAAAAAAAATAATATTTATGAACCTACATTTTAGAAAACAATGCAGCAGTATTTTTATTCATATCAGTCGTTGTGTTTGTGAAATATTTGAAAGCAGCTGTCGTAGTTTTAAACTTATTTAACAATGCGGGTGTTGATACGATACGGAAATAATTTGAAATAGAGAAGCTGAGTTTAGAGTTGTGCAATCGAATATTTAGAATATGTTGTGAAGGTGACTTTAATCCTGAGAGGCAGATAAAAATTATGATAAGTATGTAGACAGTGATCGACGAGCAATCGATCTTAATGTATTATATAATATATTAGCTCCCATTCTACATAACCATTCTGCCAAACACGAGCTAAGGGTGAGTTTGAGAGGCTCAATTGTGAGACAACTTCTTGTCAAAATACCTTGGCTTTACTCTTGACAGTTCCGTGACGTTTAAACAGCATCTCACCAATACAGCTCACCAACTCCAGACTCGCAATAACATCGTTCAGAAATTGAGTGGAACCTCTTGGGGAGCTAGCCCCGAAGTGCTGCGTACATCTGCAGTATAACTGGTGTATTCGCGAAATACTGCGTTTAGGTCCACAGTTGTCATACAATTTTGTTTCACTAAAAGAGTAAGGATTCTACTGGTAGCTTTAACTCTTGGACAATAAAATAAACTTTCAAGGTCCATAACTTTTTTATGATTTTAATTATATTTTGTAATTTATACTTTATTACAATACTTTGATGGTTTACTATCCACTTACCAACAATACGTTATCAATTTTAACATGAGGTCACAAGCCTATTAGACATTATACAGGGTGAATTCTAAATCGTGAATCGTAACCACGTTTACCGGTAAAGCTACTTAAGACTATTACAGAGCACTAGTGTTAATTACAATTAAGGACCCGCTTAATTAATTATGAACAAAACCAGAAAGTGCGTCCCCACTTATCATCCGCCTTGGTCACCCTACACGAGTCACGTGACTTGCAACGCAATGTTTAAATACTTATGTTGACAATGTCGACGATGTTGACATTATTGACAATACATGCCAAAATTCTATCCAGCCAACTTCAATATTAGGAGTTAATGTTGAAATTTCATGACAAGTGCGAAAAATAAATGTAGGGTGACCACGAGATTTTAAAAATTAGGATAAATCAAATTAAAAGTGGACAAAATAAAAACGTACTTAATTTAGGTTTAAAAGCATTGTAAGTTATTGTTAACTATGAATAGACTTCAAAAAAAATATTACGATTCACGATTTAGAATTCACCCTGTATAAGTGCTTATTTTTTTTATAAAATGTTACATTGTGAACACCGTTGGCAATCCCTAAAAATGTATATTCATTTTTATTATTCAATATGTTAAATTTCTGATGTTTTCTTGTTTCGTTTAAATAAACGACATATCACCATATATCGCAAATATACAATAAATAAATACTAGGTATATTTCTCTTGGAATTGTATACATTGCCTAGGTATTGTATAGAATACCTGGATTTTGCGGATGGACGGTAACAACTATGTAGATGGAACGTGTCATGTTTCATATTTTTTTATGAGAAAACACTTTATAGCTAATAATAGTAATAATGTAGGTACAATTACTTTACGTCTGTTCCAGTTTTTCAATATCGACAAACGCTAAATGATTAAATGCGACATACGTGTGTACAAATACATTGAAATAAAATAAGTACAAAGCGAATAAATTGATTTTGACGTATTAGATGAGGCCGGAATTACGAGTCTTTCAAAAGCTCGAGTACCTAGTAATCCAATTACCAATCACGCTTTTTCAATATTGTGTCTTTCCTTACGTTTCGCGCACCTGGCGCATGTACCTACTCGAGCACTTTCGGAATAAGCTTACGCGTGACTGGGCCGTTATCAAAAACGAATTGGACGGTAGTAGCGGTGCTTATGTTCCTAATGGGAAAATACTTCTTTAAAAATGTATACTCGAGTGAACCGAGTTTGTTTCGTAATTTTCATATCAGACAGCGACTGTCTGCTACAAAAAATATATGTTCCATCATTTTATGAAGATATGATGGACGTGTCAAGCTCTCATAAGTTGTGGTGGTTTTAAGGATAATGTAATAAGAGGTTCGTAAAGTCCCCAGCGTAGGTATTACAATCGTCTTGGTGTTGCGAATTTCCCATAGGCGTGGCGGTAAGGTTAGGGTTCTTTTACGTTCTGCTTGACCGTTTCATCATTGTATCTGCGTCACTTTGTGTGGTTTAGTCTCCTTTATATAGAGATGATTTATCTACGAAAACAATTGAACGTTGACACGTCGTGGTTCAGAGGGGTCAAAAAGTCAAAGTTAAAAGTCAAAGTCAAAAGTCAAAGTGATTTATTCTTCAATTTAGGCATATTAAATGCACCTATGAATGTAATCACGTAACGTTTTGAACGCGCGTTAGGTAGATCCAATTGTCATTATTCCATATAAAAATTGACGTTTAGATCTACCTAACGCGCGTACAATGCGTTACGTGATCGACCAGTAGGAATGTAATTCTAAAAAATTAAAAAAAAACAAAAAGCTTTATTTTGTAAAATACACTTTGTTTATAATGTAAGGCGATGGAGCCACCCGGTAGGCAAAACAAAATCTGTGTTGGAAGGCGGCGCTAGTCGTATAGGTTATAAATTTAGTATTATGCTTAGAAATTGTCTCATCATAAGTTAAGGTTTTAAGCCAATTTGTAATTACTCGCTTGCATTCATGATAATGTTTTGAGTAATTTAAAAGAAAATATGACACTCATCTCTGTGTGGACTGGCGCCCGACCTGGCGTCAAATTGTCAAATTTGAATTAGGTATCTTAACAGCATCTTGGGACATATACAATATAGATATACAGTGTGAGTCTCCATAAAGTGCACACATGAAATAGGGTGAATGTGGGTGTGTGGGGTATTTTTAGGGTTCCGTGCCTCAAAAGGAAAAAACGGAACCCTTATAGGATCACTTTGTTGACCGTTTGTCTGTAAACCTTAAACTCAAGTCTACAGTCCCTTGAAGCTGTGAAAAAATCAAACTTCTAAGTAAACGTAAAAAAAAGATACGGCCGTTTATGCCGCAAAAAAACGTTATACTTGTACGTTTTTTGCGGCATAACCTGGCCACCTAACTTTTTTTTTTGAAATCATATACATATAAATGCTGCTATTAGCACTCTTGTTCGAGTACCCATCTATAAGATTAAAGGCGGCGTTTAGGGTGGATATCCACCAGTGCGGTGATAAGCGAAGATAGGATAATGCGTTCCTATTGGTTGTTTTTTTGAAGTCTATACATAGTTAACAATAGCTTACAATGCTTTTAAACCTACATTAAGTACGTTTTTATTTTGTCCACTTTTAATTTGATTTATCCTAATTTTTAAAATCTCGTGGTCACCCTACATTTATGTTTCGCACTTGTCATGAAAATTTCAACAACGTGACTCGTGTAGGGTGACCAAGGCGGATGACAAGTGGGTACGCACTTTCTGGTTTTGTTCATAATTAATTAAGCGGGTCCTTAATTGTAATTAACACTAGTGCTCTGTAATAGTCTTAAGTAGCTTTACCGGTAAACGTGGTTACGATTCACGATTTAGAATTCACCCTGTATAAAACTCACTGTAGATATACATGTTATTTACTATTGGCCGAACGCATGCACTAAGAAGCAGAATCGTTTCAACGCGTAAAGTAGTCAATATTTATAGGTACGTATACTGCAAAGTTTATAAAGTAGGTGTATACGTAGGTAAATATACTCACAGGTTAAGGGCAAAAAACATCAATATAAATCGTGGTGCATGCAGTGACAAATCGCATTTCGCTCCAGGGGCACCGCTAGTGGATGCTCACATTTCCGCTCGAAAAATACTCTCAATTTTAGCAAGCATGCACTTGGTGTCCCATTTCAAACCAGAAGGGTACTTGTGTAACTTGTCGAACGAGCATTAAGGCATATGTACTGACATTTGCACTTTCAAAAATGACAGCGGTTATGTCCTAACGCGCGATCGTAAAGGTACGCGGTTACTGCAGTGTTTAACTGTGTTTGAGATACATAAGTAAATATTTGTTAGATCCTCGGCACAGATTATATAATAGTTCTAACGAACAGATACTCGACTCTGAATAAAAAAGCGCATACCTACCGCTTTCCATGCCTACTAAATTTAACAATGGAGCGACCTTGAACGCGCCGGTCGTTGCCCGCCAATAGACGCTAGGGTTGACACCGCTTAGAAATGAAGTAAGTTCCCATAGCAACGACGATGTTTACGCCCTTTCTTAGGCCGTGCAATGCATGCACCCCGTAAATCTTACTAAGTAAACTATTATAATTGCTGCTAGACAGGGATAAATATAAACATGAAATCAATACAAACAACGGAGTGGCGGAGTACCTAAACTTGTCGGAGGCTCGGGGTAGGTATACAAAATTACCGAAACTCAAGCAGGCCTAAATGTATCACGTAAGTATTTGAAATAGGTATTAGGTGTTCCGTAAAAAACATTATGATCTCATTTTTAAAGAATTGGTGAATAACTTTTCTTGTGCGCGTAAGCAGCGTCCGGCCGTGAGCGCGTGCGCCGACCCACTGGCGGATGTACCGTTTGCGGCGCGCAAAGTTTAGGTATAATTCTGAGTTCCCACGGCGCAGTTAGGTAGCACTGTCCTCGGTCCTGCAATTCGACCTCGACGATTACTGACCGCACAAGTGTCTCAGAGAATATGGATTAACAGATACTGACCTCTCGACGACGATCTCGAGAAGTCGTGGAGTTGTCATCTGAGCAAATACACTACGGCCTTTACCAGTATAACCTTGTCTTTATTTATGACAAGAACTACAAAAAATCGTAGCTGCGAATAAAATGTTGTACTTTGTCACGCAAGATGGTAGAAATATTGTTGTAGACTCATGCAGACATCCAAGCTAAGTGTCGAGATAAAAACGTTAATAGTAAGGTGTTCGTGTGGTTTACACACGTATGCACCTTTACGACGAGCAATACATTTGATCATACACTCAGATGTTCGAGATCCAAAAATAATGTACAGTCGAGGAAATGTAATGTTTAGCACTTTTGGACCTTAACGTCATTCAAATAGGGTTGAAATGTGACAAACCTTCCTTTTCGTCGACCGTACTTACTACTATTACAACTTTATTTACTCAGATGTATTGTGTACTTGACTTGCAGTAACATATAGACACTTGATTAACTTTACTTCTTAATTTCTAGTTTGATTTTAAATTGTATTGTATTCTTCACCAATCTTCACCAATTTAAACTGCATTCATAGATTTTTAAATAATTACATGGTTGAACCGGGAATCGAATCCGCTACACGAGAAAAAAATGGCCCTGTCGCTTTGTTATACCGATCGAAAGGCTTCATCATAAGGATTATTTTTTGCTAAATAACATAGTGTCAGAAATAAAAGGAAGATCATGAATTTTAAAATTTTTAATACAAATTTAATCAATTTAATTTATCAAATGCTCAAAATGAGTGTCATTCTGTTGAATATAAAGTCGCACCCGCACCCTTTTGATTATTTCGCTCCCTGTAGATTTTTTGACCATGTTGTGGTGGATATTTAGAATAATACGTCTAAGTTCTGCGTGTAGCTCGTGGACACTTTCATACTGGTTCTTGTACCTAAACGATTTTTTTACATAACCCTATGTCAGCTTTTCATTTTTCTGAACAAAATTTCACATTAAATGTTAAAATTCATGGTCTTCCTTTTATTTCTGACACTTTGTTATTTAGCAAAAAATAATCCTTATGATGACGCCTTTCGATCGGTATGATAAAGCTACAGGGTGTTTTCTTTTCGTGTAGCGGGTTCGATTCCCGGTTCAACCATGTAATTATTAAAAAATCTATGAATGCAGTTTAAATTGGTTTTTAAATTAAAATAATGTCTTCTTTCAGTAAAATGTTCCATCTACAATATTCAGGGTACTTTCCCTCCATGTGGCATAGCCGTGGGACGCCCTGTATATAAAATAGTATCATAAGGGGAATTTAATGTTCTATGATGGGTATTCCGCAGCCATCTTCGCATCCAAATATTTCTATTCTTCTTACTCGTTCCTCTAATTCTCATAGAGACCGCTCTGATAATTGATATTTGTATTTTGACTTTGATCCAGCTTATTATTTGTGAGTATGGTTTGGACCATTTTTCAAATCTTTTTACAATTACATATAATCAATAATTTCCCACATTGACTGCGCATCGATTGTCATTGTTTACGCTCTAATAAAGCCGTCAATTCATTAAACATTTCGGTAAGGGACATGTTAGAATTAGCTGCGTGTATAAAGTGGTAAAAGAGCCCATCTCCTCAGCCGTAAAGTGAAAAGACAATGACCAGTCGTCAGGGTTTTTATGCGGAGCCTTTGTGAACTGCTTTTATCGTCTATCTCAATAAATTCTCGGTGGTTTCGTTCAAGAATAAATGTTGCGTTTTTAGTATTTTAGCTTCGAATTTAGTCGGGATGTGTTGTCATATAAAACGTCTTATTGTCTACATAAGACTTTCGCTTGCATACCCCTTGTAGGTAGATAATTAGGTCTTGATGATTGTATTGCAACTAACCAAGTTGCATAGTGCAAGCCTTACCAGAAGGAAAACAATATTTAAACCGTTATTGTGTAATGCATGGAAGTCAAGTCCTAAGAATTCTCAGTTCTACTTTCAGAATCTTTTCCAGCAGTTAGTAAATTGTTGGATAGAAATCGCACGAGTTATTTATAGAAATGTTAATACTTATCCAGGGTTTTATCTGCAATAGCACCGAACGACAAGATCTGCATTCGATGAAGAAAATGGTACGTGTACTAAGTTTACAGAACAAACCTCGACAATATTTGTGATATTCTTCGGTACTACTTATACTCTGGAGTGTTGTGTATGAATTTAGAGTGATTTGAAACTTGTATACTCTAGTGCATTTTGTGGTCATGGCAAGTTGGTTTTCTCGCGGGTGCTATTATTGCTGTTATCTCATACTTAGGCCTAGTTCTTTGGGGCCAGTGCCATTGCGATTGCGAGCCAAGTGTAGCTAATAAATTATTTATATACAAAGGACGCACGTACCTACTTACGCGCGTCTCACGTAAAATTTTAACATCTCGTTGTTTCAGTTCCGATTTCCGATTTGTCGTAATAAGAAATTAACTTACCTACGTAACATATAGGTTACCTTCCTCTACACATAAAGTGGGAATGTTATTTTATTTATTTATATTGTAATTATTAATGTGTCAGGCGTAATTAACAAAGAATAAGTATTATTAAATTAATTTTATCTCTCTCACCTCTCATTCCTGTATAGAAAAAAGTTTGATCTCGCGATGAGCGTGAGTCCACGTCATGGTCGAAATTCAAAAACACTTTCCACGCTAGCGAATATAATGGACTTTTGGGCACAGATTTTGAGCGATAAAGCAAGCCTTTCCGAGCTGGTGAGGTGAAAATAACTATTAACTTAGATCTAGGGAAAAATATTCGAATTTACTTAAATTCAAATTTTAACTCAAGATTTATTAAAAATAGGTTCTTATTGAACAATTTGTTGATAAGTAAATAATTTAAAGTTATAAAAAGAAAAGTGAAACAATAGTACATTACTTATTAAGGGCGGTAAAACGAAGAATGTCTCAGATCGCAGGTATTTGCGATCTGAGGCTTTATTACCGCTCGCGGGTAGTACAAAATTTTACGTCTTTACCTGGTTAGGAAAGTGGGTAAGTAATTGCTACTTTGTGGCCAGGTATGACGTAATAGGACCTACATTACATACATAGGGCGGTGAATTCGTGAATGCCCCAGATCGCATGCGTTTGTTTAAATATGCGATCTGGGGCTTTATGAATTACCGCCCGTGGTTTGTCTAAAGTTTTACGTCTTGCCTTGGCCAGGAAGTGAGATTTCCTTCTCGCGTAGCGGGCAGAAAATCCCACTTACGGCCTAAGGTGACGTAAAAAATATTACGTACCCGCCCAATGGAGGTTTTCATATGTTGGTATGAAAATCCATTTTGGACTGGTTTAATCAAAATAAAAGGAAGTAACTAGAAGAAGTATTTTTGCTTTTCAGTTCATGCTAACATTCAAGAGAATTCTTCTCTCTTGATAAAAATAACCTTTGTCATCTGATAACGCAAAAATTTAGGCTGCGGTGTCGCTGACGTCTAAAAACTAAAAGTTGTCAGTTTGTTGTTCAGAAGTTCGGCAAAGAAGGTTAGAAACGAAGGCTGGAGTAAGTAATTATAAAGAAGATGACAGCATTAAGTAATAAATTTACAAGTTTCTATACCTCCACAATTATTGAAGTTTAAAATGTGGTTAAAAGTATGCTGTTAGGTATCTCAGAATGTTTACCCGGAAACATAGCAAAAATGTAGGTAACTTTCCATTCATGAGTATGCACAAGCACGTGCTGGTGTTGAATTAAGGAGGGATACTAGATTTAACTGTCTTAAATCGGGGAAGAGTTTTGTTGCGGCTTGATGCGTTTGTAACTTCATCTACAATAGGAATGTTTACACCAAATAAAATAATAAATGGTGTATATTCTCTAAAAAGGATTAAAAATAAAATCAAATGGACAGAAAAGTAACACAAGAGAATAAATAATAAAAAGTTATTAAGAGTCCAAAGTTTTAGGAGGGGGTATTATGGAGAGGTATTAAGTCCGTTTTCCACAAAACGCATGTTCATATTGAATCGATTGACATTCACGAACCTCGAGCGTTTTGTTTTCTCTCTAAAATCCATAATGCCATAATGCGCAACAAATCGTGTCAATCCGAGGCAGAATCCAGGGCAGTCCCAACACCATACTAAAAATACTGGCCGGCAGATAACAAACAGGTGTCGGCAATAATAAATCCTCACTCTGATCAGGTTTATTGTGTCAACATTTTTTTTTTGCTTAATCGATACAATGATACAACTTGCTCCCACCTGTGTAGTTTAATTTAGTTTATAAGATATCTAACTTAGGATAAGTATATATTAACACTACTGTGGACCCCAGTTGTCTTAAATAAATAAATAATAAGTAATAATAATAATAAAAAAAGCAACATTAAAACGGTTGTAGCTTCGTCAGAAATAGAAAGACACGATGAAGGATTGAAATAGTGCTGGGTAGGACGTGCAATTAAAATGAGTTTATATGAGCACCTCATTCCCAAATGAGGTGGTATGATATAGTGCATAATTGTTTTCCATCGTATTTTCTCGGAAACGTTTTTATTTGTCGTGCTATTTCAGTCAACCTCAGTATTTTTTGTACTGTGACCGACTAAAATAGCAGACGGGTCGTTCTTCTTTTCGACCGACAATAGCCTGTCCTTCGTCTTACTACGGCATCTCATTTGAGTAATGATTTTACGGTTTTATAATGTTCGAAAATGAACGTCCATATTATTTTATTAATTAGTATTATTTAATATTTTAGTTTCTCTAACTAGCATTTTAAACGTATTTTTATCGTAGAAGTCCGTGACAGAGTGGTAAACCAAAATGTAGTCCCCACTGAAAGAGTCCACTTTGTCACTTATTTTTTTTAAAAACCAACTGTAAACAAATATGTATATTGGCCGGAAAGGAAACTTTAATTAGTGTTAATGAAGAAACCAATGCATTTTTTTTTAAATCGCACTTCAAAATCACAATTTTCGATAGTTCAAAAACCAAAAAAAAAGGAAAACCTCGGTTCATTGTCGGTAAAAAAGAAGAACGACCCAGACACGTTCGTACGTTTCCGTGAAAATACGATGGTAAATAATTATGCACTACATCTGTACAATGTCCTACTTCAAATGAGGCGAGGTATCAGGTATCTATTGGCAGTAAAAATAAGGTTTTTTTCGAGTGTAGTGTACAATAGAGCACCAAATAGTTTCATGTTCCATATTTTTACTTAAATTCCTTCACTACATACAATATTGTATTGTAGAAGAGTTTTTTTTTATTTTTGAATGCCCAATCAGATGAATGAAAACAGTAACTTGCACAGCAGAAAATTTGAGATACAAAGGCTACACATAATATCACAACCTAATATTCATTGAACCTGCGTATAATATCACGTATACACATAATACAGGTACTCGATAACTACACCTGATTATATTAATATTCCAACTTGATAATAAAAGTTTGTTTAAGGATTTTGAAGAAATTCACTTACATTTTAGACTCATAATAAGATGTTATTATTTGAAATGGCATGAAAATACTGACCTTGCCGAGGATATTAACAGCAATGAGACATTGAATAAAAACAACATTAAAAGTTAAGTAATTCCCGCGTCTTCACTTTTCAGTCTATGTAACACGTAAACCACATCCACGATCACAACACAATCACCACAAGGCACATCAGATATATCATGCCAGCAAAAATGTTTCTTTCCTAATCCTGTTACATAGTAAATAAATAAACAAATTATTTGTCGGTTATTATTATTATTATAAAAGAGAAATGGCAGTCGAGGGCCTTTGCCAGAGTCAGTAAGAGTATAAATTAACTACGAAATAACGAATTCAAACCATTTATAAAAACATATATGTACTCTTGCCAAGAAAAGAGAAAATCTATTTGTCGGTTACTTATCAGATTCAGATTCAGCTTGTTTATTGGTAAAATTCAAGTAGCTACATTTACAAGTCATATATATCCCAGTTATCATGTTGTCAATGTCATAATATCCTGTTTGACTTCTGTCAGAATTGTTAACGAAGAACGCTACCTACATTTACAAGTCATATATATCCCAGTTATCATGCTGTCAATGTCATAATAATTTATCCTGTTTGACTTCTGTCAGAATTGTTTACGAAGAACGCTATGTTAATCACATTTTGAATTTATGCCACCATTCTCTCTTTGTAACTTAATTTAAATTTGTAACAAACCATAAAAGTAGTATAAGATGGTATAGATTTTAATCAACAATCACATTTGGTTTCACTAAAAGATAAATTGAGTAACATGATACGTAAACGATCCGTTCGTTTCAAAAATTTGAGTTTACGCACTCATTTTCGGTGTTATAAAAGCAGACAAATGAAATTAGGCGCGAGTCGAGAGCTGGCGTGACATGTGAAGCTAGGCACGAGGGGCGAGGCTTTGAGGTTCGAGGGATAAATGATGTGCGAGGTGATGAACGAGTGAGTTGGTGCCTCGCAAGGAATGAAGTGGTACATTTTTGAAGCGTGAAGTGATGCGACAATTTTATGAAACAAGTATGACAAACGAGGTGCCTCACGAGTGAATAACCCAACACTAGACTGAAAGATCTAATAAATGTTGACAAATAAAATAAATGAGTACTATACTGTTTTAAAATGATGTAAGTATATTTTCCTCAATTTTTGACACATAAATTTATAAAAACGAACTTACCTTATGAGATGTAACAACGTTACTGTTGTTCTGAAAAGGCGATCAATCATAGAGTCGGAAAAAAGTGATTTTTGATTACGCCTCCAATTTCAGCCTACACGTATAATTAGATATTGGGGGATAATCTTACACGAATGGATCTAGTCCCAAACTAACTACCCATGCATAGTTTATAATAGTTAAATGACCAAAATAATTGTGCATACTACAACATTCAACTTTCATAATAGGTATGCTTAATCTGCTCTGTACTAAACAAGTTTTAACTGTTCTTTGGGTGTCTGTGTTGGTCAGTCGGGTGCACTATTTATAAAAATGTAAATTATAAAACAAGAACACACAAATATATATTCAAATTTTCAATTTACGTTCTCGTGATTGTCTCGGAACAAATGATGCTATTGCGTGCCATTTATCCAAGTAAATCAATCCATTCCGTTTTTATGTTTACTTCGTGACTTCAATCTGAAGTAAATCGATACAGCTGTAAATATCTAATGAAATAATACAAATTGTATGAACTTTATAACGATAATGTAGTCATGCGCTCTCTTGAAGAAAATGTTTATAATTATTTAGAAAGCAATCTCTTTCACCCGAGCATTAAAGGCATGAATTAATGGTGAGATTATTCAATGGTAGTTCAGAGGGGTAATCACGTAGGTAACTTTTCGAAGGAGCGTTAGGACAACTTAACTGTTATTTTCCCAAATAATGCCACCTGGATCTTCCTAACGTACGTACAAAACGTTACGCAATTAACCATCGGCCAGTCGATTACTTAACGCATTGTACAGTACACCATGTAGATCTAAGCGTCACTTTTTGTATGGGAAAATGATAATTGAGTTATCCTAACGTGCGTTCGAAAAGTTACGTGATCATCCCTCTGAACTAGAAAATAAAATGAATATTTTTTTGGATAGGCACATGTAGCTTGACAATATAATATTTTGTTTGCCAAAATAACCATGATTGCTTAAAGTTGGGTCTTTATTTTCCTTTTTAGGGTTCCGTACCTCTAAAAGGAAAAAAACGGAACCCTTATAGGATCGCTCGTGCGTCTATCTGTCCGTCTGTCACAGCCGATTTGCTCCGAAACTACTGGACCAATTGAGTTGAAATTTGGTAAACACATGTAAATTGGTGACCCAAAGATGGACGCGTAAAGTAAATTAATGAATTCTGAACAAGGGGGCTTTTGCGGGGTAAACTGGAAAATTAAAAAAAAAAGTTTCGCAAACTGTATTGTGTGACATATCAAATAAAAGGGGTTGTTGTAAGCATCTCAGACATATTTTTTATATAATTTTAGCAACAACCCCCCTCCCCTTATCTGCGAAACTACTAGCTTAAAATTCTGAAAAAAATATGGAAAATAGTTCCTTGCCTAAAGATTACAGGAAAACCTATAAGAAGTTTGAGTATTCAAAGTAACGGGAAAATTCTCAATATTTTAAAATGAAATTTAGATTAGGTATATACGGAAACCTCACCACGCGAGTTGAACTCGCATTTGTCCCGGTTTTTACCTGAGTAAAAACAAACAATAAATTAATGAAAGACAATGAAATAAAAAATGACGGTATTTGACCATATTTAAAATGACAAAGAAGCAAATATTAAATAAAACACCACAAATTTAGATATTTATCGACAAGTCCCCAAAAGTAATGTACCTACCTAGTTTTCTAGTGCGCGACATAAACTTGTCTCTTACTCGGGGGCGTGGTTTACAAGAGTACCTAGAGGCATCCCCATAATCCTCAGCCAGCACTATACAGCCAGAGGATATTATAGAGCTGAGACAGACATTCTTGTAAGTTTTGTTCATTATCGAAAGAGAAAGTTGTTTTATTTCCACCTAATAATTTTTAATTGTATTCTCGACATAGCTGCTTAGCTTTAACTTTTAATTGAATACTATTTTCATGTTAAACGAACTTTTTTCTCGCATCAGTACTAATTAGTCAACGTGAAAAGCACAGCGCAGTCCAGCAAGTCTCATGCAGACGAAACGGCATTAGACGGACAAATGAGTTTGAGCTGACACGCATACATCGTTTAGAAAAAATACCACATTTTAAGGTTCGTAAAAATTATTTACCATTAAAATCTAAGACAAAAGCAGTAAAATGAAGTTTCAATTCATGTTGTTTATTTCTAAACATTGTAAGTGAGATGTAGAAAGAGTTTCATTCAACACACATTATTGACTACTATTTTTACAAAACACATTTTCTTTTTACGACTTAGCAATCTCACAAAAGGTAGGTACTACCCCTACTTGAATATATGAGACATTTTGGAGTATACGACAAAAATGTTTTTCTTTATTATTATACCAATCATATCTCGAAAAATTGTAGATGGCTACAATCTCATATTTCCAGAATGGGCTTTCATTATTGAAGTGTCCACGTTCCTTTTATTTGCCGTTTAGTTATCTAATAAGCAGTGGTCGACATTTATTACAATTATATTATTACATACAGTTGTAAACAAAAAGTTGGTGTCAGTTACGACACTTGTGAAATGACCACGTTTTTAAGTGTTTGCTGCAGGGCCTGCAGATGTGTGTTGGTTTTCCATCCCGACCGAAGCGAAGCGCTCATTCAGTCACTGCTATAACTGAGAGGTGATACCGGCCGACACTCGTGTCGGGCATGGCACAATGTAATGTCCATCAAATTATCGTCGTGTGTGTGCGTGATGTCTCGACTTCTTCACAGATTTCATAACAAAAATAACGTATCCTATACGATGTAATAGTAATAATAACTTTTATTTATAGCGGGTCAGGTCCGAGGCAATGTCTAGAGGCTTTAGATGAGCTATAAAATATCGTCGATAGGCGCCTTGTATCGAGCCACTGCGAGTAAATAAAACTTAGCAAGTGGGCACAATTTCAATCTATTTTATTTTCTTAACGGGAACACTATCTAGGTAAAAAGGGTAGTAAGTTGATAAATATTCTATAGGTACCTATATTATATAATAAGCATTAAGTACCTATGACCCTTAGTAAATAGGTAAGTAGGTACCTATGTATTTATCTATTTACAAAGAATTAACGCCAGGTCCAAACTTACAGTAAACAAGTTGTACATAATCGTGACCAGCTCTCAACCAGCGACGTAAAGCGTTTGGTAAATGTATGTATATCTGAAGTATGGCACAACATAACAGCCTATCGTATATCGCCTTAATTATTCTCTACCAATTTCATCTAAAATTCGACGTTTGTTTAACAAAGTAAATTCTATTTTGTACTTCATTTAAATAACGGTATCGATATCAACTCTCGGTATAATTTTGAGGAAATTAAATAAATTGTGTCTCAACTCAAGTTACCGAGATTTACATCACTGTATATAATTGATGAATGTTTGGGTACATTTATTTAACGTTTGACGCCAGTTATAGTAAGTTGACTTGGAATCCGAGAAACATTGTTGACCAAACAAATGACAACAAGTTACCAAAAGTTTTTTACAGAAATATAATCAATTTAACTTCTGCAAGTGCCAAAAAGGTACCTCGGTGCGTTTTAAACTTGCAGGTTTCTTTTTGTTCGTGACTTCTGATGGTAATCTTATTTAAATGTTTCGAGCTCTCTCTTCCACTAGCACCAAGTAGAGATGTACCGAATAGTCGCAGACTATTCGGGAAAGCAGACTATCCGGCCACATTTAAAGTCGGCGACTTGTCGGTAAAAGATACCGAATATTTGGGACTTAATTACTAGAAAAAAATAACTGCCAATATTTTCTTCATCTTGTATAGGTATTTTTATTATTTTACTGAAATACAGCGAATGATCATATATAGAAATAAGTTCATTTTTTATTTTCATGATCTAGAATAATTAGAGATTAGTCGGGAAAGGCGACTATCCGGCCACATTTATAGTCGGCGACTAGTCGGTCGCCTCAGAACCGATTAGTCAGCTCGTCGGCAAAATCCATAATCATCTCTAGCGCCAAGCACACAACACACCGATCGCGCAAAACATATTGATTGGGATGTGAAAGAGATGATCTGTTGCAAAATTATGACATTGAGAAGATATCTATGTGAACTTAATATCAAATGATTTTTTGCTGTATTAGCTTATGCATATATGAATAACGTTAACCTGACATTCATTCTTTGTAGTGAAGCTTTAACCACTCGCTGAAACAAGAATCAAAGGGTTTTAAACTCGGATTTAAAGTCCCTTACCCCCATAATCTTGCATATCATTTGAGGAAAACAGAACCGCTTTAAATATTCCATAAAGGCATCTTTGTTGCTGCCAAGTTCAGGCAGGGAGTCATGTTCGCGTTAGGATTAAAACAAAATGGCTATCAAACAGATCTGAACTTATAAAGTGACTCTGACCCAGACCGAAGACTATAAATACTCTCTCCGTAAAATACCGATTAATGAACCGATTTCGATACCGGCTTCTCTCTAATTGGTGAACTTAGATATCATATACGTATGACCACGTTATGATCACGCAAACACGTTATTATTTGCTTTGTAGCTATATTTATTTTGGATTTTACTTTTTAAGGTCTTAAGGAACCTTCGTTTGCTCTGGGTTCAATACTAAAATTAAATAGTATTCGCTAACTAAATTGTTATTTTATATCCTCGCATAAAAAATAATATTTTTTGATACATGTATACAGTTACATAAACAAAACTACAAGTAGATGAAGACTACATAAGTTCTTAGTGCTGTAAATATCCGAGGCCAGGGTCGTACATTATTTGTCCTTGTTATCTCAAAAGGCGAAACAAAGACTTCAGGCGTCTATGCAAATTAGAGGAATTGTTTGGAATCGGATAACAATTAAGTAGTTAATTTTTCGGTTAGTTTTTAGGGTTCCGTACCCAACGGGTAAAAACGGGACCCTATTACTAAGACTTCGCTGTCCGTCTGTCTGTCACCAGGCTGTATTTCAAGAACCGTGATAGCTAGAGAGTTGAAATTTTCACAGATTATGTGTTTCTGTTGCTGCTATAACAACAAATACTAAAAAACCGGCCAAGTGCGAGTCGGACTGGGGCTCCCGTACAACAGACATGATTTTTTTGCCGTTTTTATAGATAATAGTACGGAACCCTTTGTGCGCGAGTCCGACTCGCACTTGGCCGGTTTTTATAAGATGTGGCTTTACTGGCCTCGTAGTCCTGTGTGTTTTGAAACAAGGACACGTGATCTGAATATGTAAAGAGCCTTGTCCGACGGTACCTTACTTTTAGGGTTCCGGTACATCAAAAGGAAAAAACGGAACCCTTACAGGATCACTCGGTTGTCTGTCTGTTCGTCTGTCACAGCCGATTTGCTCCGAAACTACACCGATTGAGTTGAAATTTGGTACACATATGTAAATTGGTGACCCAAAGATGGACGCGTAAAGTAAATTAATGAATTCTGAACAAGGGGGCCACTTTTGGGGAGTAAACTGGAAAATGAAAAAAAAAAGTTTCGCAAACTGTATTGTGTGACATATCAAATGAAAAGGGTTGTTGTAAGCATCTCTGATATGTTTATTTTATAATTTTAGCAAAAACAGATACAAGTAATTTAGAAAAAAAGACGAATTTTGACCATTTCCCCCTCTTATCTCCGAAACTACTGCGCTTAAAATTCTAAAAAAAATATGGAAAATAGTTCATTGCCTAAAAGTTACAGGAAAACCTATAAAAAGTTTGAGTATTCAAAGGAATTGAAAATTCTCAATATTTTACGGAACCCTCACCACGCGAGTTGAACTCGCACTTGTCCGGTTTTTTGATCTAGATTGGCGAGCTGCTAAAGGCGACTTCTTTTTGTAAACGCCCGTACTTAATGTTGTAAAGTGGCTCTCTAAAACTTAGTAAACCATTTCTCATTAAGACTGGTGGAGTGGTATCCATTGAACATAACTTTTACCCTACTTTTTGTTGGTGGCGCGCCGCGCAAAAAGTCAATCAATCCCGTTACTAAGGTTAGGCTAAACTAAATGTATTTAGGTAATGTAGGGAGAACGCCAAAGGCATGAAACAGAGGGGTGGTGGTGCTGTATTTCATAAAGGGTGACAACACCCTGCTGAAGAACTACCGACAAATCTCACTTCTGAGCCATGTCTATAAGCTGTTTTCGAGAGTCATTACAAATCGTCTCGTACTTTCAGCCTCCCGAACAAGCCGGTTTCCGAAGAGGCTTTAATACCGTAGACCACATCCACACGCTCTGTCAGCAGTGGACGAGATCGATCGGTGGTGGAGATCGGCTGATATGATGATGATGATGATGAAATGTTTTACTTACTTTGTTAGTGACTGTCAATCCTATATCTTTGTGGGGTCTACAATAATATGTTCAAGGTTCATTTATGGAGTTCAGTACACAGAAGGTACAAAAACGGTAGACCACTTCTAACTTAGTTTTAGGCAGACGCCTAGGTATGTTATATTTTATTTAGTTATATTTTTTATTGAATTGTAAGCTTTGTTGCAAACATAGAAATAAGCTCATCCATTACTAGGTGCGCGAGAACATGAACGAAATAGTAGGCAAATACATTATTCTAAGAGACGTGCAGGTACAAAGTACTACATTTAGAGATAGATCCCACACTTGAAGTAGTTGTTACAAATTTTACGGTCAAATTATACGAAGGGCGAGCTCGGAGACGAGGACCTACAAAACGTTTTGCGAATAGATAAGAGGCCCACTTAATTCGGTGTCTTTTTTGTGAAATGAAAACTTATAATGAATTTTCTCAGGTACGCATATCTTGAATTACTTATTAAGGATTAATATCCTACTAATATTATAAATGCGAAAGTTTGGATGTTTAGATGTTTGTTACTCAATCACCCAAAAACGGCTAAGCGGATTAAGATGAATTTTTCATATACATATGGTGTATAGCCTTGGATTATAGTACATTGTTTAACGAGGGGCGTAAGTGGAATATTGCTAACGAGAGTCTATCAGAAGCCCGACGCCGAAGGCGGAGGGCTTTTGATGACTCGAGTTTGCAATATTCTTACGCCCGTGTTATACACAATGTTTTTCATCACATTTGCGAGGAAATAAATAACTACAAAAGACAGAAAAATCTAAGTTTCATACAGCCACACCAATCAAAAATTTACAACTTCACTTCCAGATCAGTGCTAGTGGAGCGCGGAGCTCAATATTTCAACCAATCACAGAGCAGTATTCTTGCGGTAGGGGCGACTTGACCAACTAGATTTTTTTATTCAACCAATCACACAGCAACCAGATTTGCTTAAGCCAATCAGAGGGTTCTATATTTTAAAACTAAACTTAACAGCCCGTGGGAGGTAAAACGGCTGTAACTGCTCTATATGCTCGCAAGTAATAACGCCATTGACGAGCAAGTGTGATGAAAATATAAATAATACTTTTTATCTCGGGAATCATCCCCTAAGGGGGCGAAATGGGCGGCGAAAGTTTGTATGGAGCTACGATATAAACGAGTTCCACGCGGACGAAGTCGCGGGCAAAAACTAGTGTTTCATAAATATTCAATTTCATTGAAATTGCTATACATTTCTAAGAAAGTAACTTTTTATGTACATATTGTTATACCTACTTATTCGTAAACATCTATGATTTTGGGGCTCTTTAACACAGTCCATGCTGTATTTGTGTTCAAAAATTCCTACACTTTAAATTGCACATTTTTTTTTCGAATTTCTTAAAAAAAAATTATGATGTTAAAAGTGCCGGTACGACTTTTTACGAGTACTATAAGTACTCACCACTCCCACCAGTATTATTAAGGAAGCAGTGACGCATGACGAAATCCTGGGCTCTTTAGTAGCAATAACGTATTCTAGTAACAGGCAAATACTCGTATCTTATATTATTGTAGCTGTATTTATAGAGGGATATTTATTTTCGTACCAATATACGTGCACTTCGCAACAACGAATTGCTATAAAAGCAGGATCTATGATTCAAATTTCTGTCGAACATCAGTTTTGTAAATTTTGTATTAAGCTGTCTGCTAATTAATTAATAAATTTGAAATAAAAAAAAACCGCCAAGTGCGAGTCGGACTCGCGCACCGACTGTTCCGTACAAACCTGTAGGTATATTATAACTAAGTAAATTATTAATAATATTTTTATTATATGATGTAACTCAAAATTTACGGTTTTCGCAATTTTTCCTTTATCTGTGCTATAAGACGTTGCTTCATACCAAATTTCAAGATTCTGAGTTCACGGGAAGTACCCTGTAGGTTTTGATTCCCTTGCGAGTTTCGAAAATTTGCGGCATAAACGGCTATCTTCTATTAATAATTTATTTATTTATTTATTTCACAACGTGACGGTGTTTAGTAAAAGGTCCCACTTTGTCGATTCTAGTTACGGAGTTACGGACAGTTTAGTGAAATATGGCAAAACTTACCGAAAATCAACTTTCGATGAAAACTGATAGAACATACTGTAATAAACCTATGATTTTGATGACGACGCATAAATCTCCATTTTAAGCACCTTTTTAGGGCCTCAAAGTTTATTGCCCAGCGACCCACTTTGTCGCATACAGAAAAAATCGTCGATATCATATTTGTGACGGTTTTTGGGAAAACGTCCCACTTCGTCGATATGGAGTTAAGAGTAGTTCCTAATACTACAGATCATACGCTATCTTTTGGTGAAAGATTCATGTCTCTAGGTGCTATAGTTATTTTTTAAAAATTCTGCAAAGTTGCAGAAGTGAAAAAGCGACAATTGAGAAAACGTTGGTTAAAGTTTGGGATGGCAGAAAACACACTTCTACTTTGAAGTTATGGAGTGGTTGGTATTAAATGAATGGGCATACTTTAGGGATTTCAAATTAGTTAAAATCATGTATGTAACCTTAGTATTTTGAATGTTATGGAGGCTTGAACATAAAAACAGGACGAAAATATGTAAATCCTGAATATGGGTTTATTTCTATATTCTATTATACGGCACGCAGATTTATCATTAAAGTTGTATTTATAAATGGTTTCCCATGCTAAAAAAGACAGAAATAATTTTGTGGATCCTTTTATTTAGTTATTATGTCAAAAAGTTAATAACAAATGATTTGAAGAGTGCCATGCATAAAAATTAAAATACACGTGTCTCTTAATATATAACATGATATTACTTAAAAAAACATACTTATCAAACTCTCCTGCCAAAACTACCTGCACTATCCGCAAATACGTCAATTACATATGCGGGGCATCAATGGACATGCCATTGAGGAGAGTGATCTAACTTCTATATCATATCTTGTGATTTGGTTTAGAAGTTTGATTTTTTCACAGCTCTAAGGGACAGTAGACTTATTATAAATTTTAGCTTGATACCTCCACGCGTTCCTGAGAAAAAGGGTCTTGACAGACAGACGGACGGACGGACGGACGTACGGACGGACAACAAAGTGATCCTATAAGGGTTCCGTTTTTTACTATCGAGGTACGGAACCCTAAGAAGGAAACATTTAATATTGGGCACGAAACTTTTTTTTTTTTAATTTCCTTGAATTGTGGACCTTTTGCACGTAAGCACTATTATTTATTAAGCCGTTTAAAAAAACTAAGCATTTCTATGTTCAGTGTTGACAGTTGAATAACCGTAGTTTTGACAGCTTAATTAGATGG
The DNA here is from genome assembly GCA_932294315.1 of Epinotia nisella. Lineage (NCBI taxonomy): Eukaryota > Metazoa > Arthropoda > Insecta > Lepidoptera > Tortricidae > Epinotia > Epinotia nisella. Next base: position 10,497,443 of record OW028679.1, on the reverse strand, counting down.
CGGTGCAGAAAAACCATTTGTAGTGGACTTTGACAACGTATGTTAGTCAATGTCAAGTTACCTGCCACGAATTATTGTTAGACCACCGATTAATGTGAGACTTCGATCGTGTATTATAATCAGAGGTTACTAAGGGGTGGGATACTACTAATTCTATTTATATACCTAATACTGAGAAGATTCCAACCGTTAAGCAGATTCTGCAAGTTTGTACACAAATAAACCAAGTTATCCGAGGATTCAGTCGCCCCCAGGTCTATGTATTTGTTTGAACCGAGCGCCTGGTGTGTGCTTTAACAGTGAATTTAGGTTGGCAATTTGAGTCGTTTTGCTTGTAGCTGACATAATTGGTCACATAATTTCATTAGGTGCCGCGCCATGAAAGCTGAGTAACTGATCTCAAATGCCGTAGATAATCAATTAATGGCGGACCTTCGTTTTCCACAACGGATGCTATTACAACGATACTGTAGTCTTTTTAAAGTAGATAAGTATTGAGCTAGTTTGCCGAACGGACGGTAGCGAAAAGAGATTGATCAATCACGTAACGCATTGAACGCGCATCAGGTAGATCTAAATGTCAATTTTTATATGGAAGAATGACAGTTGGACTACACAGGGGCAATCAAAACCTACACAGGGTACTTCCCGTGAACTCAGAATCTTGAAATTTGGTACGAAGCAACGTCTTATAGCATAGATAAAGGAAAAATTGTGAAAACCGTAAATTTTTAGTTACATCTAATAATAAAAATATTTTTAATAATTTTAAAGTTACTACCCCTTTTCTTGTGAACGCGTAGAGGTATTAAATTGAAATTCATATTAAATACTCAGGTCATACCTTTAAGCTGTAACAAAATCAAACTTCTATGTCAACGCAATCAAAAGAAACGGAACCATTGGTGCGCGAGTCCGACTCGCACTTGGCCGGTTTTTTCCTAAATTACTTCAAGTCTGTTTTTACTAAAATTATATAAAAAAAAACTGAGATGCTTACAACAACCCCTTTCATTTGATATGGCACACAATACAGTTTGCGAACTTTTTTTTAAATTTTCCAGTTTATCCCACAAAAGTGGCCCCCTTGTTCAGAATTCATTAATTTACTTTACGCGTCCATTTTTGGGTCACCAATTTACATATGTTTACCAAATTTCAACTTAATCGGTCCAGTCATTTTGGAGCAAATAGGCTGTAACAGACAGACGCACGAGTGATCCTATAAGGGTTCCGTTTTTTTCCTTTTGAGGTACGGAACCTTAAAAAGTAAACAGACGGTATAAATTTAACAGCATATTGATACTCGATTTTTAGAGTTCCATACCTCAAAAGGAAAAAACGGAACCCTTATAGGATCAAGACCATTTATCTCGGGAATGCGTAGAGGTATCGAGTTGAAATTAAAACCATATACTTAGGTCTATGGTCCCTAGAAGCTGTGAAAAAATCAAACTTCTATGTTAACGTCAAAAAAAGGTATGGTAGTTTATGCCGCGCAAAAAACGTTTATTTAGACACTCTCAAGGGAATCAACATGTAGGTATAGGGGTACTTTCCGTTGACCTAGAACTATAAAATTTGGCAAGTAATATCGTTTTATACTACAAGTACCTACAGGGAAAAATCTGAAAACTATATATTTGTTATTTTGTACTGAACCCTCGGTGGGCAAGTCCGACTCCCACTTGTCCGTTTTGTTTTATTTAAACACAGAGAATGAGAATGAGAATGAGAATGAGAATGAGAATGAGAATGAGATATTTATTGATAAAATTATAAATAATTTTACATGTCACTCATTTTACATGGGATTATATTAATTTATAGTTTATAAGTAGGTTAGTTTCATTTTATATTAATTTTAGTATACATTGGTCAGTTCTTTAAATTAACCTAAGTTAGTAATTTTAAATTAATAAAATTACTACAACTCTTATTTCATTACATTTAACATTTTTAACATTCGAATTACAAATTGTTTTAGTCATCAGTCTTCCTTAACATAAATTCATTTATATCGTAACATGCTAGGTCAATTAACATTTTTTTGAGTTTATTAACGAATATAGCGTCACTTTCGGTGTTAATGACATCATTCGGAAGAGTGTTGTAGATCTTTACACCAATGACACTGAGTGACTTTCGAGCCTTCGCCAGTCGGCGGCGCGGGACGAGCAAGAGGTGTTGGCCGCGAGTGTTCCGGCCGTGGCACTGCCCACGGCTCATATATAACCCTAGATTTGAACGCACATATTTGCAGGCTGTCAGAATATAGACGCAAGGCAATGTCAGAATTTTTTGTTCTTTAAATAATGACTGTGCTGGATAATCATAGGGTTTATTTGAGATTATCCTAAGACACGTTTCTGTAATTTGAATAGCCTATTGCTGTCCGCTGCAGTGCCCCATAGCTCGACACCTTGAGTTAGAAGCGAGAGAGTATTCACAGTCACTAAGGAACATTATAGTTTAATATGTTTAGTTTCTGTCAAGCTTCTAGCGAGGTCTCGCTCAGTCCTCTCCGCTATAGACGGACATTAACGGTTCGAGTGCCTTCAAATACAAGTGACTACCTACTCGTATCTCTTTGTGTGATTGCAACAATGTTCTCACTTCAAATGCCGGCTGCACTTCAGCGCTTTGACAATTTAATCAAGAAGTTGAAACGTTTTCAAGTGCTAATTCAAAATTTCTGTCTCATTTTTAACTTGAAAGGCTTCTTAAAGGTACAATGCAACACAAGAAAATTAAAGATGATTAATAAAAAGTCGTCTTTTTCTTACCCACCACGTAGTTATATAAGGTACAGTCGCCATCAAATATTTGTGAGCGCTTTCGCCGCTCTGATATATCTGATGGCGACTGTACCTACTACAAACTTCATTTCAAGACAAACTTTATTTATTAGTTTACCTCAGATTGAGATTCACTCAGTTGAATTTTAATTTCTTGGTTATAATTTTCTCTCTTATAACTATAATGACTTGGAACTGTTGCAACACAAAACGAATGTATAGGTACGAAAGGTACCTAAACTTAAAAAAACCATTATAAAAATATGGTTTCAGAGAGAAAGGGGAATCGCATTGTAAATAAATAAGGTACCCTTTCACTATTTATTTCCTACTAGCTTTTGCCCACGACTTCGTCCGCGCGGAACTCGTTTATATTGTAGCTATATACATACTTTCGCCCCCCCTTTTCACCCCCTTAGGTGATGAATTTTGGGATAGTAACTATCCTTTGCCCTTCCCCGAAATTCGAAGTACTTATCTCTGCACCAATTTCATCTCAATTGGTTCCGCTGAACGTGAAAGCGTGAAAAGGTAACAGACAGACAGAGTTACTTTCACATTTATAATTTTAGTATGGATTGTTTGAAATGAAAAAGGCTACCTTATGGCTGAGTATACATGATTTTATAGATAAGCTTACTCCGCCGCCAAACTTGTACAAACTGACTCCGCCGCCAACTTGGCATTTCTGTGGCCCACCTCTCCATAATAGATGCATGTATGCTTTTTTCAGTATTACTTATTTTGCATATTTTCTTATCACAGGATTGTAAGGACCTTTTCTACTAAATCCTAGGACCAAATTAACGGACTTGTAATTTAAATATACTAATGATAATTTACTTTAAAAACAAAGTTTAAACCGACTTCAATTCAGTACTCCGCCAAGCCACATAGGTACATAAAAAACGCCACATTTCCTTTCCAATTTACCACATGAACTGCTTTCCGAGAGCAAATGCGATGAGTATTACTGAAAAAAAAACCAAGACGCTATATCTGGGCTGATAATATTTGAGGAGTTCCGTTGATTCCTCAAGGATGTCAGATTGACACTTCATTAGTAGGTGTATCTTCCTCGGAACCTACTAATAACTTTGAACTCCGGGGAATTACGAATGATAGTTTTTATCCCAAAATTCGTCATCTAAGGGGGTGAAAGGGGGGGGGGGGGGTCGAAAGTTTCGAGCTACGATATAAACGAGTTTCGCGCGGAAGAAGTCGCGGGCAAAAGCTAGTACCTAAATAAATAATTATTTTATATATAAAAAAAAAATACTGTTGCCATATAAAAAGTTTTAAATTTCAGGCTCATATTTTACTGGCCAGACTCTAGTATTTCTAAGAGTGCCTACTTTATACATAGATGCCTACTGAAACGTGCTTGTATCGTAAACACTGAAATATTTACACATGGGTGCCTACGGTAGTAAGGATGTTCTAACAATGATTTTGATTGAGGGAATTTAAACATTTTTTTAATCTAAGATTAGTCATGTTTGTAGTACTCAATTCTAATCGAAAATTTTCAGCTTAAATTGTTTAAACCCGCTTGCCGAATGTAACCCATTAGTGACCCAATATCGCGGTATCACTTAACAGGTTAGCAAGGCCCCAAGCTTCTAATGTTACGATTCACAAGAGGCTACAGTTCTGTTGTACCTTTACTTCAGCTTCGACTAAAAGCAGGCCCGAAACAAGTTTGCAAACTCGAGATTACGCAGTTGGGCAACTTAGTATAATTAATTTAGTCAGCAAGTCGTTTAGGATAACTCGACTCTGCCTTTGGTTGATTCGCTTTGAGGCTCTCCTTAAAATGTTATCTATATTAAATAACGTTTTAATATCACTTGAGACCGTAACATCGTTTTAAACGATAAGTCCATAAAGTTGGCACGGGTTCGCTTTTTGTTCAATTCAATAAGTAGCTTCTACAGTCGACGTCGACGAGATGCATTCATGTTTCGCCTTATCACAAGGGCGTACGTTGCAAAACTATAAAGATATTTGATGTTCACCGTACTATCTTTCTAAACAACGGTATATCTTGGATAACTATAATATGAATAACATTGACTATTTATTGTTATAAATCAAATATTGGCACTTTAACGGCTGAAGGACAAACACGTTCCTGGGTTTGTTGAAACACAATTGGCTCCTTTTGTACCAGAAGCTTTGTGTCAGCTAGGCAAGAAATTTGGCTGGATATTAATTACTTAACGGCCAGAGAACCCTAAAAAGTTTCGCAAACTGTATTGTGTGACATATCCACATATCAAATGAAAGGGGTTGTTGTAAGCATCTCAGATATTTTTTTAAATAATTTTAGCAACAGCAGATTTGAAGTAATTTAGGAAAAAGACGAAAATTTGCCATTTCCTCCTTATCTCCGAAACAACTAGGCTTAAAATTCTGAAAAAAAAATTAAAAAAAAGTTCCTTGCCTAAAGATTATAGGAAAACCTATAAAAAATTTGAGTATTCAAAATAACGAGAAAGTTCTCAATATTTTTGTGTATTTTGTATGGAGCGCCTGATGTTTAGAACATAGCAAGTTTTACTCTTGCACTCGCTTCTGAAACTACGTAGGCGCCATAATTATACGTTTAGATTATATACGGAACCCTCACCACGCGAAAAAATTTGCATTGAAGCCATCACTTTGACATAAAGTGTCCATACAAGTGCAACATCCAACACCTTGTTGGATGTTGCACTTGTATGGACACTTTATGTCAAAGTGATGGCTTCAATGCAAATTTTTTTGACCCCATATTTGATTCCTCATTTACCGAGCAGATTTCCTTTAATTTCAATCTCTTACTTTTGCACAATATTAATCGTGCTCTTGCTTAATTTTAATGAAATAACTAGATATTCTAGCTCACTTAAAATTTGTGTTCATTACATTATTGTATCTACTAGCTACTGTTTTTGAAGGAACGGAACGCTTTAAACATGATTATCAAGGTTTTTTTTCACTATCTCTGTCGAAGTAAGATTTAATTGTCATTAAGTGTCACGTTAAAAAAACGGGGTCTTAGAGGTATATCTTCAGGCTTAACTTGAGAACTCGCTAGGAATGCAATTAGTTTTAGGTACGGAGTTAGTGCGCTGTTTATGTTTACAATCAGGCTAACGTTGAATTTTCTTTATCCCTGGGAAAATAGTTTGAGCAAAACGTGATTCTGTGCGACGTGGTTTAGAGTATGCTTCAAATGCGGTTAAAGAAAAGGTAAAAAGCCTAGACTAAGGGTAAAAATTTACCGCGATAGAAAAGAAAACTAACTAAATTAGCATTTCATTCGTTTAAAGGTCCGACCACACCGTTGCTCCAAATACGCACCTTAAACGCAGTGGCCTGACTTATACATCACGTCTTTAACGACTAGCGTTCACACCAGATATACAACCGCAAATTATAAGTGAAGGCTTCTTACGTGCTTCTTTATTTTTCATGTATCATCAATCACTGTCAATAATTCCACAATAATGTTAGAAGAATGATTATATAGTCGTCTGAATATTTAAAGCACTACGCAGGTCAATTATTAGACTCGGCGGAGCTGATGTGATTCAATTTTTTTTGTCATTAGCGTGAAAATAGCAAAATCGAATTCGAGTTTTTATGGACGCGATCACACCGATCGATTCAAGAACTGATTAAGTTACGCCACTGCGTTTATGGTGCGTTTGCGTATTTTGAGCAAAGCTACACCGTTGCTCAAAAAACGCCCCGATCCTTTATACTTACTCAATTTAAAACGATTTCTCCGTTTGAAAAAACTCGTAAAACGGCAAGTAAGTTTCAGAATTTTTTTGAACTTGAGAGATTGTTGAAATTGATAACGCCTATGTGGTAAACATAAAGCTTCGTGGAAAATATTAACGTCAAGTGAAGGTACATAGTACTTGCTTATTATTAAAAGTGATAATTTTCAGAGGCAAGAAATTTTATTCAATAGCTTTTTCCAAAAAAAAACCCATATGTATTTTATGGCTAATTTTCGTAAGGCAGTGGAACGAATAAAATTTCACTACTGAAAGTTCTTAACAACGTGTAATTTTTTTGGAAAACGCTCTCGAAAAACATCGTGCAACTCCAGCGGCCATGCGGACACCGCATACAAGTATTGTGATCTTTGGAGTCAGGGGATCCACCGAGAGTATACGCCAATTAATCATTCCGTCACGCTGCTGATTTTGTACTAAACGTGAAAAAATTCTAGCGAAAAGAACTTTCACTGGGCGTACGCAGCTAGGGCTGCTAGGCTCGAGAACAATACACCGCGAAAATGTTTTCTTCTTTTACAGTCAGATTACTCGTGAAATGAAATGTGAATTTTGGACGAGTATTGTAACAGTACGAGTATCAGCACTATGAATATGCTTGGTTTGGTTAATATGTTGAATAATACAGCCGAAAATTGTGTACTTATGTACGTTTTTACCCACCTCAATAAAGCGCGAGCCCAGGCAAATAATATAATAGGGTATTTTCATCAATCAAAATTAAAGTTTCAAAGTATTTTTTTATAATACCCTCTTATTAAATTTAAGTTTAATTCAATTCCATTCAATTTCATTTATTTCAGGCTTTTGGACCCATATGTGTCTGTGTATCTTCCTTGTTTAAAAGCAAAATAAAATAATACTACCTATAAAACTATAAATTTATGATAGTAGGTTTTAAGTTTAAGTACTTTTGTGATTTATATACCTATTATGCTACGCCCTTTCAGGGTTACCATGTATGACCTTACCATTGTTTGTAACACCTTTGTAACCATGGTTTTTGCAGTAAATAAATAAATAAATAAATATAGTTTTTACCATAAGAAATACGAATATATCACTATTTTGTTATAAAAACATAAGATTTAATATTAATTTGAAAATTAAAATCGTAGTTTTATTATCTGTATGTCCAGTGACCGAAAACGCCGACCGCCATTTTTATCTCGTGAGTCAGCATAGCAATAAGTTGTCGTTGTAAAGGACATGCACATTTAACGTTTTTATGTCTAAAGGACATTCTGCTCTTATGACGTCACGATAGTGGTGAATGCCTTTTTGGCACGATTATATATCGTTCAAATTTTAACAATTTTTCTTTGCATAAAGCGATATTACTTTCAGGAAATAAAAATACTAGTTGACTATCGAATCTATACGAACATTTTACAATATATTTAAAAAATGTGGAATTGCCTATTGCCGACGGGAATGATAATACAGGACGTCCGCACAACTTGCCAGAACCCGTACGCGACTCCATTCGTATATAAAGTTGTTTATTGAAGGAGTAATGACGGTCTCGTTTGTCCAATCATTCCATAACTTCCTAGTAGAAATGTATTTTTCACGAGCATAAACTTTAAAATCATTTTTTTAAATTCGTACATTTTGGCTACTGCATGTTTAAAAATTTATAAAAAAAATAATGATTGCACCTAGGAAAATGATTCTTTTTTCACTGAATAGCTAAGTTTACCTAGTTTTAAGAGATATTAAGAACTCCATACCGCCAAAGTGGTCCCTTTTCTTAAACACAGTCACATTTTATTCTGTATTTTTTAGTATTTGTTGTTATAGCGGCAGCAGAAATACATGATCTGTGAACTTTAACTGTCTATCACGGTTCATGATATACAGCCTGGTGACAGACGGACAGACAGGCAGATGGACGGACAGCGAAGACTTAGAAATAGGGTCCCATTTTTACCCTTTGGGTACGGAACCCTAAAAAAGTATTTGAATGCAATTTTTGTAAAAATAAAAAATAAATTGTACATTGTAACTATAAACACGGGTCCTATTTTTCCTTTTATTCATTGTCTTTGTTAATTATCTAGAATGTTGCCATTGTCAAAACATCCCATAACACTTAATTGGTACCTTATCAGTATAAACGTGATGTCAAAGGTATTTTTTCTTTTCAGGTAATACAAGTAAGTCGCACACTGCGTTGAAGAAATATAACCAAAATGTCGACCGAACTCGGTGGTGAGGACCCATTAGCGGCCGACTACTGCTACCCCTGGGGAGGCAGTTTTCGGACCACATTCGCGCAGTTCCACGGCTACATTGCGTTGGTCATCTGCCTGCTCGGCTCCGTCGCCAACTCCGTGAACATCGCCGTGCTCAGCCGCAAGGAGATGGCCTCCTCCACTAATTCCATTCTCACCGGCTTGGCAGTCGCTGACCTCCTCGTCATGGTCGATTACATCCCCTTCGCTTTTCTCATATACGTTAAGGTTGGCACAGAACAGAGCAGAAACTCTTACGCCGCCGCAGTGTTTGTGTACTTCCACTCAATCTTCAGTCAGACATTCCACACCGTCTCGATCTGGTTGACGATCACGCTCGCAATATGGAGATATATTGCGATAAAATTCCCACAGATGAATAGGACGTTTTGTAATAAAAGAAACACGAATTTAGCTATTGCGTTAGCATACGTAGTGAGCCCAGTATTGTGTCTTCCTATTTACTTTGCTATGAATATCGAGCCAGTCCCGAACATTAGAGGCAGTGCTAACGCCACCATGAATAATTCTAGTGACTTGAACGTGACCTCCAGTGTCGCAGAGCCTGCTTCCAAGTTCGCCATCACTATGACGACTAACGGTGAACTTTTGACTGCGATATTTTGGATATACAGTGTATTTATAAAACTTATACCTTGTATAGTGCTATCGATTTTGAGTGTTTGTTTGATTGTGAAAATGAAATCAAGTGATAGAAGAAGACAAAAACTGCTGAAAAAGTCTGCTATTACAACGAACGAGGTAATTTCAATTCGTTTCTATTTAGCATTTAAAATTTATGTAAAGTAAAAGTTTGAAATAGTAATCATACAACTTAAATCATGTTTTTGAATACAATAGACGGCAAACCGTGGCGTGATTGTAATTTTGTAATCAAAACTTTTAATTCAAAAACAGATACAGTTACTGAAAGATGGCATTTATTTTACTATTCTTAATTCCTGTAGGTACCTAAACCAATTTTTTTCTTTTTTTTTCTTCGTGTTTTACTTTTTGTATTAATGGTGTAGTTCAAAGTCTCTTGTTTTTCCCCAGAAAATTGGTATTCAATGATTCCTTTTACCTCGTAATATGGATAAAACGGCACTATAATATTTGCTATATTACGAAGTCTTTATTTGTAGTGATTTATGTTGGTTCATTAAGATGATTTATTATTTTGAATCGGACCACGACGGTGCTGAAATTTATGCTCTCCCGGGCTGCGAGCCTAAATCGCACCCAATTAGAGAGGAGAGTGTGCATTGACAGCCATAGTGTAAACGGAATAACGGTGTGTGCAGGGTGAAAAGGCTCGTTTGAACGAGGACGGAGGCAAACGCGGCGGCGGACGCACGGACCGGACCACGCGCATGTTGCTAGCTCTGCTAGGCCTATTTTTGGCCACTGAGCTACCACAAGCACTCTTCGGTCTCCTGACAGCAACTGCGCCACACCTGTTCCAAGTGTGCTACTATACATTCGGTAAGTATACATCGACCAATGACATACAGGACCTATTGTTAGGTATGCTCTTGGTCACACTATTACACTAATGATGTGAATTTAGCTACGGTACCGCCCGGAACAGGAGTATAAATGGTGGACGATGCTACAAAATATCCACATTTGAATATTCTAGTTTATCCAGTAAAATAACAACTTGAAAGGATTATTTCATTACAATTTGGCTAACAAATAAAGTCAGTGAGCAAGCAATAGGATATAAGGTGAACCGATGTAAGTAGACAAGATTTTCTTTGATTAGAAATTTCCTGTATTTATGGTCCATTTAATTTTAAGGTGGAATTTAATATCATTTGGGCTAAAATTAGAACCAGAATGTTTTAATTTATGACAGTTCTAAAGCCGCTAAATAGTTCACTATAGGTACTTTGTCCAATGTCTTAGCCTAGCGACTACGATTGAATCATTTAATACATACATAATAGGGTCCTTGAAGAATTTTCACATGCATCCACCGATTATACAGGGCGTCCCACGGCTTATGCCACATGGAGGGAAAGTACCTTGAATATTGAAGATGGAATATTTTACTGAAAGAAGACATTATTTTAATTTAAAAACCAATCTAAACTGCATTCATAGATTTTTAAATAATTACATGGTTAAACCGGGAATCGAACCCGCTACACGAGAAAAAAATTACCCTGTAGTTTTATCATACCGATCGAAAGGCTTCATCATAAGCATTATTTTTTGCTAAATAACATAGTGTCAGAAATACAAGGAAGTTCATGAATTTTAACATTTTTAATTCAAAATTAATCAATTTAATTTATCAAATGCTCAAAATGAGTGTCATTCTGTTGAATACAAAGTCGCACTCTGTTGATTATCTCGCTCCCTGTAGATTATTTGACCATGTTGTGGTGGATATTTAGAATAATACGTCTAAGTTCTGCTTGTAGTTCGTGGACACTTTCATACTGGTTGTTGTAAACGATTTTTTTTTACATAACCCTATGCCAAGCTTTTCATTTTTCTGAACAAAATTTCACATTAAATGTTAAAATTCATGGTATTCCTTTTATTTCTGACACTATGTTATTTAGCAAAAAATAATCCTTATGCACTCCTCAATCCTTATCCACTACGGGGTATTTTTTTTCTCGTGTAGCGGGTAGCGGGTTCGATTCCCGGTTCAACCATGTAATTATTTAAAATTCTATGAATGCAGTTTAAATTGGTTTTTAAATTAAAATAATGTCTTCTTTCAGTAAAATGTTTCATCTACAATATTCAGGGTACTTTCCCTCCATGAGGCATAGGCGTGGGACGCCCTGTATATCAATTGTAAATGTGTATAATTTATTAGATGTGCAAAACATATGTAAAATTTATTTGGATATATAGGTATAGATTTCATGAATATTATCGTAACTATTAATTAGTAAGAGTTAACAAGAAAAATATAAACGTCCCACTGTTCAAACTCAATTAAAAATTCCAAAATTCACCTATCGATCACGGATTTGAAAAAGGTATATTTTCGAAGTAAGTCATGGACTAGACAGACCAAGGTTATACACAATAAATTATGTGATATTATCGAGATAGCCAAGCAACTGTGAATATTGCAAAACCAAGAGGAATGCCGCCCCTGATCCGCAGCTACTCTCATTCTAATTTACAGCAACCATCTCACGCGCAAATGACACTTAAGTATGTCGAGCTTAAGGCGAATGCTAATCACAATAGTCTTTGTGAATTTGCTATCAGTTTGTAAATAATTAAATGTTGTGCATGCATTATGCCGTTCTAGTTAGCGACGATACTGACATATACCTACTGAATAAGAAAAATGATTTTCATTCGCTTAAAATACACGTGGACCATAATTTACATGTAGTGCTTATTTACAATTAAGTTTAACAATGTGTATTCATTTGTTCAACGTTTGGCGTGATGGGGCCGTATTTATTCACTGTTGAAATCGCCCAGCCTTTAAATAAGTAGGTTTGATGCGAAAACAAGTAGGTATATTGTATACTATCAGCTCAATTAGTCTTTTTTGGTCATAAGTAAGAGTCAGTTAACGGATTATCTGGAAGACTATAATCGTAGCTATTCTGTTTTGTATTGAAACTTACCCTTTATAAAATGTGAAAGGTCTTTTATATATGACTAGATGTCTACAGTCTAGCAGAGTGTATACAGACTAGAAGATTAACAATTTTGAAAATATATTTGAACAACTAGGCTTTCTACTGTAGCAATGTAATTTTAAAATTTTATAATACTCTGATACTGAAATGATATATTGTATACTGTTTTGAAAAAATGACACCTCGCCATATTTTTTACGCCGGTTCTTCTCGAGGCAGAGGTTTTCTTTCCGAACCGGTGGTAGTTTATCGACATTCATAGGTGCATGTAATATGCCTAAATTGAAGAATAAATCACTTTGACTTTGACTTTTAAGCACCTTGTCGTTTTCACTCGTTTGACAACTTCATATGGCAGTTTAACGTGACGTTTAATGCGACACGGTACAAAGGTGTTAAGTCTCTTGAGAGGCCGACTATACCCTACTTTAAATTCTGACATCTGCAACTTTCTAAATACCAAAACAATTGGATAGTAAACCATCAAATTATTACAATTAATTGTAAATTACCAAAAAAAATGTACGTAATAACCATGTTTTTATTTGATCGTCCAAGAGTACGTAAATTAAAAGCTACTAATCGAATCCTTGATTTAATATTTCGCATAAACGCAGTATTTCGCGACCAAAACAGCAATTTACTTGATTTTCCATACAATGTTAGTACAGAGCTGAAAGTTTTAACGTCACAATTACCTGTCGAATCAGTATGGACCGTTTATGGACTCTCATTTTGGTCCTTATATGCACTCTAATTGTTTTTTCTCCGATATGCTCGGAAATGTTCGCCTTACTGTAGCAAAAATTGTACGTAAAGTTCCTCGTAAAGCCTGCAATACACTGGCGTGGCATGCGGTGGCGGATAATTGTAAATTTGAGTGTGAGCCAGTGTGATGCATCGCATCAGCAGGCCTACAGTACAGTTTTAGCGGCCAGGAAATTGTATGAAATTCACTTACTTTTTTTACCTTTTAACCTTATGTTTTGACTAAGACAAATTACTACATACAGCCAAATGATCATTTTTTTAAAGGCCTAGCAATTTATCACAACAACTTGCTATAGTTAGATTGGTTAGTAATGTATGGCTGTCTCTTTATAAATATTGCAAGTTGGTGTGACAAATTGCAGCCGTTTGTAGTGTGCTTAAACTTTTCCCGAGTTTACTTTATTTTAATTGTCATAGACAAAACGCTTACGACGTAATCGATCGAGGTGACGTATTTAAAAATGTCTCAAATAGTTTTAAATTAAGAAATAAAAATATTTTCGAAATAAAAGTTAAAACGAACTAAAATGCGTTTAAATTTCAATCCCGTTTAATCTTTAATCATTTTAATTACATAAATCATTTAAACTTGTGATAGATAAAAAAAAAATGTATGTCAATTGAAACTGGCACCATTATTCATGCCTACTTAGAAAAATTAGTTGGGCGGGAACTTGATAGGTTATTGACATACTCGTTGTTTTAAGATGATTGAAAATATTATTTGATTTCCTCGCATTTTTGGAGAAAAGCACTATATCTGCCTCGGCTGGAATGGCAATTCATGGATTCGTATCTATTGTCGGATTCAGCTTCACTTCATCTGACAAAATAAACGCATCCACGAATTACTATTTCCCGGCCTATGCAATAATTAACTATTGGCTCCTTACAAACATTTGCCCCGTTCTAATAATTGATTCTAATGCGATCGTGAAAAAAAATTAAAATAGACTATTCTGGAGTGATTGAGCGGGAAACTCGTCTACTAAATACCATCTGTTCTTATATGAAACGATAACTAATTTCTACAGAATTTAACGTTTCCTTTCTGCATTTTTTTTTCATAACAACTATACACGGAATTTAATTGAACATAAACATGTCTAATTGGTCGTTCAGTTTGAATAAACACGATTATAAGATGCACTTTATCAAGGAGTTATCAAGATTATTTAGTTTAATTTGTATGTAGTTTAATATTTAATTCAGGTATCTACTTAATGAATACCTTAAAGACTAATATACGTATACTAATCTAAATGTTTTCATATGATATGGTTTAGACTCTGCACTTACAATTTACATGTAACGAAACTAACGAATGAAGTGAGAAATCTATTAATAGTATTTTGAAAAACTCTCATTACCTCATTAGGTAATGAGAGTTTTTCAAAATACTAATCATTCATTCATTCATCCATTAATGTGATTCAATTACGATTACATGCAATTCTACTTAAATTTGACTGCGCTCATAATTATTGTGATTGTGGCTTTTAAGCACGTGGGTGCGGCTCTGAATGAACCCTAATGAGCCATAGGCTGGATAATTGGTTTTACTTGTTGTTGCTGTACGAAGGTCCAAATCATTTATGAAATTTGCTTGTCAGAGACCCCGTTTTTAGGTTCTGTAGCCCGGGCTACAGGGTGCAATCTTCAGCAATCGGGCTACGGTACCTATCCCCTGCCTGTCGTATAAAGCGACTAAAAGAGCCTGACCTCGGTGTGGTACATGGTTACAATTGGGGGATGCAACCGTTAAATTAAAAAAAATTAGGACCCACAGAGGCATGGCGCTAGCGCGCCACTGGTGCATTCCGTAGGAGATCCTAGAGCCGTCCGAAATGCGTTGAGGAGAAAATCGAGGGGTTTTTAGTCGGCGCGAGCCTGACATAACCTCCGCGCTATCCCCGTGGCGTGGCGCGGAGGTATCCTTATCGGATTTTCCTCCCATTAAAAAAAAAGGTCCTGGGGATTAAATACCTTGCAGACCTGAAGCGACCTAAAAAATTATATGCCGGAGTTACCTATTTTCATTTAATCGCAAACCTACGTGCTCTATTAAAATATGAGGGTCTAGGGCAATATTAAACCTTAGACGTTAGTGTCGTTACGTGTATTGTGATCACTCTGATGGTGCCAATAATCACGCTTCTGTTATGGATGTATACATATCCAATGCATACTAAAGTACCAGGCATATTATATATATTTGGGTCACCCGAGACGTCCTCTATAAATAAAAGTAGCAATAATATAATGCGACACGTGGACAAAACTAGATCAGATATCAATGCTGTTGTCAATGTATGACAAGGTTCGCGAAGCTTGGCGAAGCGTAACATTAGTTTCAGTCACGTTTATTTATGTTTGTTTTCGTTTTCTTATGATTAATCATTTAGATTTAGCAATTTAAACACTAATACTAAACCACCTACAAACAGATGGTCTGAGATAAATATCCTAACATCAATAGTATGGATGGAGGGGATGGAGCATCTAACTCTATTAGGATAATAGTAGATTGTATGACAAGGGGCTAAAATAAGCCATATTACCACGAGATGGATATTTTTCCCGAGCGAAGCGAGGGAAAATAATTCGAGGGGTAATATGGCTTTTAGACCCGAGTTATACACTCTACTTTTCACTTCGACTGCGAGAAAATAGTAAAACAAAGATTATCCATCCACAATCAATAACAAATTTCACTGCGAAGAGATTGTTCAATTTAGCGTGAGGCGTTTTCTTTTTTAATGATTTGGAATTAGGGACTAAAAAACACCTAATGTTTGATTGGTCGATTTTAATATGTAGCTGTATTCTGGTTGGTTGATAGCAAAGAGAAATGTTTTTTGAAAGAGTTGTGATTGGTGGATTTAAATGATTTGGAATTAGGGACTAAAAAACACCTGATGTTTGATTGGTCGATTTTAATATGTAGCTGTAGGTATTCTGGTTGGTTGATAGCAAAGATAAATGTTTTTTGAAAGAGTTGTGATTGGTGGATTTAATATGGTGAAGTGTTTTGATTGGTCAAATTAAATGTGTTAAAAATCATAAATATGTATACATATTTTCCCTAGGGGCTAAATGTACTACTTTAGCCCCGCTTATTAAGCCTAATATGACACACTTTTCGAGCATGAGATGTGAAAAACTAATTTGTATAAATATTAACCTTAGTTGATAAGTCGTGCTTGTATACGTGTTGTATACTAACAACATATGGATACTAATGTCCGAAATAAAGAATTGAAATGAATTGAATAGTACTTACCTACCGTTAGTGGCTACGCTATTGGAAAATGTAAATATCAAATTTCGTTTTCAACTGGCGATAGGTACATCTCTTAGAGGTTGAATTTAAATTTCATTTTCGAATGAAGTTTGTCAAGCCTATGGTTAACGGGCTGCCAAAACTTTGCTTATATCAACGATTTAAATTCGAAGTTTTCACAATTAATGGTAAACTTTAAATTAATCATTTCGATTTGAAGGTAGATCGACGATACAACAGCAGATTAGTTTTGGAAAGGAGACCGAAGTTCTTTGTAAGCTTTATACGAGTAACTAACTTGCGATGTTTGTTATCATTTTTTAACTACTTGCTATTAAATATATTGGAACATTTGTGACTGACGCCATTCTATTTCTATTTCATCGTTATTGTGTACTTACATTTGTTGACATTGTCTTGATATTATATATTTATTTTTCTTGATATGTACGCAAAGTATTTTTTTTTATCATGAAATAAATAATCTAATCTATTTGGTCTAACTGTATGCTACCTATATTTTATTATTATTTATTTATTTAGTCAAACTGACAATAAAAAGAAATATCACAATACATCGCGCAACAAAACATTTTTTTTAGTTTGACTCCATTACAGACTGTCGGCTTATGGTGTAATTTGTAAATTTCGTTCGCCTTCGTTTATTTCTTTAGCTAAATGAAACATGTTTTAAATGGCTAACAATTATAGAGGTCAAAGACAAGTGCGATAAACGTCATGACTCATGAGTATTGCGCAGCTAGTGAAAATGCTACCAGCATCTGTTTTACGATGCAAATTGCTATTGTCTGTCATACTAATTTACGCAAAACATATGGATACATTGGTGACGGATAACATTACTTCACTCAACTTCTCAAACGCTTTGTTTAATTAAGTGACAAAAGCTTCTTAATTATATTTAAAGTTTCTTAATTATATTTCACGACGCCAACAGACTTTTAAGCTTTGCCAGATATTTTGATCATTAAATCAAGCTCGGGTGTTTTAATAGGGTGTAGGTAGACACCAAATAAAATAACCAATAATGATGAATTTCCTCGAAAAAGGATTAAAAATATTGTTAAATGGAGAAACAAGTAAAGCAGGGGATTAAATAATCACAATGTTATAAGTGTCTAAAGTTTTAAGAGGTATATTTTGCCCCTTTTCCGCAAAACACACCGTCATATGAAACTATTGTCATTTACTATGACGCTCGATAGTCGTGACGTCACGATCCCCGAGCGTTTTCTCTCTCTAAGAAGCAATATTTTTTAATATTGCTTCTTAGAGACGGCGGTTGTAGCTTCGTAATTTTTTGAGATATCTGAATGGGATTTTAATCACTAGGCATATTTTTTTGTCTTCTTTCTTATGGAGTAATAATACATTTTGAGTCGACACCCCTATTAGTTTGAATTTTTATGAATTCGTGAAAATATGATATGCGGTTGAACCTTTTCACAATGATATCATCATCATCATCATCATCATCCACCTTACAGACTGCAGACATTAAAACGCCACGTACTTGCTTTGTAGGTATGTGATGTTGTGTTCCTGGTGGTGAGTAAGGTCGCTAGAGCTTTCGAGGATGCGCTGTGTTGAGCCAGAGATACCTACATTCAGATATCAACATAACGAATCCTCAAATGAATAAAGGGTAGGCAACCCGCTTGTGACTCCTATGAGTCGCAGGCGTCCATAGGCTACGGTCTTACCATCAGGCAAGCCTGTTTGCCGCCATCGTGGTATTAAAAAACAAGGAATCGTATACGTATTTGTAAGTAGTCGTAACTATTATTTATTCTACTGCCCAGGAGGTCTATTTAGCTCGACACATAGATATGATTTTAGAGTGAACTTTGTTACACGCTCTCGTTTTGTCACATTAAGGGCGCGTCAGACGCGTATGGAAGCGACAACGAGTGACAAATGTCATACCAATATGATATCACTTCGCCGGCCCATAGACCTCCAAGGCGTGGTGGCGTGGCGTTGTGTACAGATATTTCACATTATCTTTTGACATCGCCAAACGACGGGAGCTCTTTCCCGGCTGCGTAACATAACTGTCAGGAACATAACACGATTGCACTTAGAAGGCATGCTCAGCCGAAAAAAGTAAATTTACTCACACGGATGTAAGAGGAAATCGAGTGTTATGAAGATATACAGCGGTCCTCCTTTTATTAGTTTATTATTTTCCTTTTTCTTGGGCAGTTAACTTGCAGGCAGATCCGTTGGGAATATCAAATGGGAGCTGTCGTAAAATGTGAGAGGCTGTCAATTATACACCAAATACTCGATGTTGATATTTCATGTCAGCCTTCAATTGATCTTAACTCTAAGAAAATTAGAACTTCGCAAAAAACAAAAAGGTGGAAAATCAATTCAACGAAAGATTCCTGGCATAACTTACTTTCTCTGTAAGTAGATATTCCTTCTAAAAGTGAACTTTTGATGGGTATCAAGGCTAAATTCGGACAACCAAGCCAGCTTTCTTCCGAGCTTACAGCCGTAATTAATCAATGTAACTTTATTGAACTTTTGACCTCAAGTAGTTACAAAATTGATATTTGAAGCCTTGAGTGGGTAAGATGAATTTCGTGAAGATTTACGATTTCTTGATACTATCTATTTTCCTTTCCTGATATGTTATCTATGGTTTCTACCGGCAATCCTACTATCCTATTAATCCTACTAATATTATAAACGTGAAAGTTTGGATGTTTGAATGGATGGATGTACGTTCCACTTCTCAAAAACTACTGGACGAATTTATATGAAACTTTCCAGTTATGTACCTTATATATCAGAATAGGTCATAGGCTATATAATTTATGTCAAATTTTATCCCTTTTAGGGCCGACAAAGTGGATGAAACTTTGTATGGAGACCAAATTGCTCGTTGCCTTCATCAGGCGCTGGGTCTCAAAATGTAAGGGGAAAACTTAAATCCGACTCGCACTTGACCAAAATTCTATAGATATTATATATAATTACGACCCGCGGGATTTTTTTATCGAGTTCTACGCGGACGAAGCCGCGGGCAGAAGCTAGTACCGTTATAATGTCAAAGATAAAGACATTAGAGAGTGCTTAAAGCCGTAAAGGAAAGCCAATGGCGTAATGTGATAAATTAAATAAATGGTTTAATGTTATAAATTATGAAGGGTGCGGACCGTTCTTGTACGTAAAATTATTATATCAGTTTGCCTTTTATGTTACTCCAGATAGCAATTTAAAAAACATACTGTTTGTAACGTAAAATGTTGTTTCCTTTACACGATAATGTTTATGACAGGTAAATACGTCCGCGGTTAAAAGCGAAAATTGTATGTTTATACGCTCTACAAATTCTATATCTTGGCTAAAAAGTATATAGTCTATACTTTTTAGCTAAGATAGAATTTGGCTCGAGCGACGGGTCTATAGGTACTATAGACCCGTCGCTTCGATCATCATACATTCATACCGTATGCACCCGCGAGAGTCTATGCGGCGACCGGGATGTGCTCAACAAAGCTATACTTTTTAGCTAAAATGTAGAATTTCCAGAGCGTGGCTGGTAGAGTTAAGCCGTGTGGAGTAGAAAGCTTGGCGCTACTTGTGATCTGATATCTTTTTAACGCTGAAAGCTATATGAGCTAAGGGAGTCTTGGCAATCACTTTACATGTAATGTTTTTAGTGGGATCTCATTCCTTTTTGTAAGGTAGGTAATTTCTAAAGAAGTTCATGGGAAAACTCATACACTTCTTTAGAAATTATCTACCGCTGAAGTACGCTAGGTGTGCAACGTCTCATAAATACCACACAACCTCTGATTTAAAGTCAAGATAAGTTTGTAGTCAATCAAACTATGAATATTTTTTTTGTCAGGTGAGGTGATGGACCTGATGGCGCTGGTGGGGTCGGCCATCAACTTCGTGCTGTACTGCAGCATGAGTCGGCAGTTCCGCTGCACGTTCACCCGTCTGGCGCGCAAGCTCCTCCCCCTGCCGGCGCCCGCACAACCCGACGCCGCGCCGCTCACCGCCCGCAAGGCGTAGCATTCACGCAACGCGACCACCTCAGTCGCGTACCTATGATCCAAACAACCAGCCTTCAAGAATACACATATCTCGGAATAAAATGTCACATGTACAAAACTATATCGACTAGTGTGCTCTCGTGATTGGGATTGGATCGGAGGACCTTGGGGAATAAATTCTAGTTAGTGGCTTCTTTTTGCACATTATTTTGTGCGAGGAACAACTATCGTATACCTAAACTATAAAGTAGAACGTGTTTGCCTGTATGGTGTAGTCAGATGACCAGTGAAATAATTTGTGTACATTATTATAAGTGTTCATATTACGATATGTGCCGTGGCAAAAGTGTACATTTTATTAATTAATTAATGATTGTATAAATACAAACTTAGGCAGGTATCAGATTTATTCAAAAGAAATGAGGCAAATAATGTCTGGTGATTAAATGTATGTATATTGTTTACCTACCTGTATGTGATCATCTTTAGTTAAAAAGAAAACATCAATATTTCCAGCCGCAGTCCAGCTGCGGTGATCAGCTATAATTTTGTGAATGGTTTGTGCTCGCGTGCCCGTTGTGTATCTCGGGTCTTCATAAGATCGGCTACGTGAGCCACACCAGCGGGTCGATCACGTAACGCATTGTACGCGCGTCAGGTAGATTTAAATGTCACTTTTTATATGGAAAAATGACAGTTGGATCTACCTAACGCGCGTTCAAAACGTTAGGTGATTACCCCTCTGAGCACATGAACGAGATCAACGCCGGAGTTAAAGCAGTCGCCGTGGCCGAAATCGGTCAGGAGAGAGTGATTTGTGATAAATTCCAAAACAAAGTTCGACGACCACGTGTAGGCACCTACATTTTAGCTCTTGTAAATTAATTATCCCGGGGCTTAAGAGTCAATGGCTGACTCTCTCACGACTCGCGCAAGTAAATTGCCTAACATTATTCAACTCACACACTCACTCCACTCCAAACAAATTAAACTTTCATCCTCAAACAATTGTTTCTTAACGTATTAAATAGTAGGTACCTATTAGCAACTCTTTGATGATAACGATCGCGTTTAAATATGTTTTTTAATTGCGTGCGAGTGTGTTATCATAATTACATTGTGCCAATAAGATAATATTACAATTGTTAACGTTTCAAATCCCATGGTCATGGTCCGAGTCCGTTAAATTGGGGCACGTTATGAAGATAAAAAAATACAAATAACTTTAGGAAGAATTATGGAAAGAACAATATTACTAAAGTATTCACAAGATTTCAAATTATAGAAGAAGAGAAGATTTCAAATTAATTATTATCACAAGTACTTAATGAAGGTGCTTACTGTATATAATTACCCACCAAAAACATAAATGTAAAAAAGAAGAGCCAAGTTCAATACAAAAATTATGCTTGGCTCTGGGCTTCGCCGCAAAAAGAATGGAGATCTAAATGAGTGCCAAGTTATGCAAAATCCAAATATGTATTTATAGGAACAAAATAACATTATGAACAAGTATTAAACTCTATTTCTTTGCTTTATTGGATACCTATAACAATTATTGCTGTTATTTAAAAATGTGAGATCTTAAAGTAGGTTAGATTGTACTTGACCAGTTTTCATTACATTAGTCATTTTATAAAGTTATTCAACATATATATTAATTCTGATAAAAACTGGCCAAGTAAAATCTAACCAACTTTAAGATCTCACATTTTTAAATAACAGCAATTGTTATAGGTATCCAATACCTAAAGCAAAGAAATAGAGTTTAATACTTGTTCATAATGTTATTTTGTTCCTATAAATACATATTTGGATTTTGCATAACTCGGCACTCATTTAGATCTCCATTATTTTTGCGGCGAAGCCCACAGCCAAGCATAATTTTTGTATTGAACTTGGCTCTTCTTTTTTACATTTATGTTTTTGGTGGGATATCATTACTTTTTGTAAAGAAAACTAGGCAGGTATTGAGATTATGTAGTGCCGCGCGCCGCTGACGACACACCGTTGGCCGGTTGTTTAGCGCGTATCACAAGTTTTTTGTATGGGGACACCACTTATTTTTTGACTTACCTTTATTTTTATATTTCTGTTATATAGCAAATATAATAATACATATATTGGGATAGTTTCAAATATCTGCTTGTAACGGTTCCAACGCTACAATTTAAAAAAAAATGTATGGGGACACCCCCTATTTTTTAACTTTTTTTTATTTTTAGATTTTTTCCTACGCTTACACACAATTACCGAGCTGGATTCCAAATTTCATCCTTCTAGGTCACCTGGAAGTAGATTAGGTTTAGGTACTATATGTCAGTCAATACTAAAATTTACGACTTTTTGACCTTCATATCTTTATAACCGTTTGAGCTAGCGTCATGAAATTTGGGCTTCTAGATGGTCTTATGGATATAATTAAACACACGTAGTTTTATGTGTTTACGTTAAAGAGGTTTTGAGTTATAGAAGGGTCAAAAGTGGCACCAAGTGGTTCGTGTAATATTACACTCGGCGCTGGCTAGCCAGTTCCTTTGCTTGAACTTGGCTTGACACGCTGCCGCGAATCTAGATTTCAAATGTCGATGTAGATATATTATGGACTATCCTTGTGAACCAATTGTTATAGAGTTATGTATTGTAAGTAATTTGTATTAGACATAATATTATGATTTAAATAGGGAATAAATCAAATAAGTATACAATCATGCAAACACCTATTCCCAAACATAAATGTATAATATAATTTACAGTACACATGGTGTTACTTTCCCGCACTAGTGCGAAAATGAGCACTTTCCGTGCATATGTCGAAACTTTAAAGAGCCATATTTAATGTAAAACGTTGTACGATACACGGGCGAATAGGTAATTCGCAACTCGTGTCGATTTAAAACACTCCCTTCGGTCGTGTTTTAATTTATCGCCACTCGTTGCGAATTTCCTATTTTCTGCACTTGTATCATAAATAACTATTAGCAGTCGTTATTGTATTGAGTAAACTTCGACTTTAATTTTTTCCCTATTTTGTGAAACGTAACGTTGGCCGTGAATTAATACTTATGATCTGGTAAAAATAAACTCTCAAAACTTAATTCACGTACATTTTATGTATGCACGCCTAAAGGCTTATTTTGTAATAAAATCTCTTAGCTCGATTTTGCTGGGGATAAGAAATTATAAATTCGTGAAAGGTAAAAAAACGTCGTTGACTTAATTCGTCCATAATTTACCTAATCAGTGTGTATAGTAACGACAATTAGTCGTACAATTCCTATGGGCAAATGTCGTGACTCACTGGGGCGAATTAAATTGTATACGAATTACGTATGCCCTAAAAAAAGTTTTATATCCAATTCATACACAAAAAATTACATTATAATTGGAATATATGTTACGCATTTGGTTGATAATATAGGTATAGCTAATGGACAACTAATTGCAAAATTAACTATGCAAAACAAACCTTCAATCTCTATCTACGGGTATTTACTATTTACTCTGCTCATTTTGTAACAGAAACATTATTAGTGAATGATGTGAACTATTCAAATAAGGCTTCTTATTCCATTTATAGACGTAGGTACAATATGGAATATAACATCGAAAAATCGGCCTTAAGATTCGGGAGCGGTACGACTGAGGAAATTGACATTGATGTCTGTCGCCTTGAACGAAAATATGAATAATGCTCGGTTAGTATAAACGTAGTTCAGCCACTCTATCGAATTAGGGAAGTACCTACATTTTGTGGCCGCTTTTCCCTGGGTAATATTTTAATTATGACTTGTTGAATCGTAGTAGAGATGTCCTCCACTACGATTCAACAAGTACATGACACAGATACATGATACAGCCTTTGGGGTCATAATAATTCCCACACAGATGGGATTTGATTTTTTAGTTCTTTGTTTGTATCTTTTTGACATACTAAAAGTCTAGAAAAATCTACATAAGTGTGCAAAAAAGTGAGTATTTTACCGACACCTTGAATAAATCAATAATACCTAATATATACTATTTGATTTTGGTGTCATTGACTCGGAATCACAATAAGTGACGAAGATAGTCATACTGAACAACTTTTCCCGTCGGACTAACCACGAAGTAGCGAAAAAATAAGAGCCAATTAAGAGTTAACTGTGAGTTAACAGTGATTTAATTGAGAGTTAATGTATGGAATAGCTGTTTTTTTTTTGCAATTTACTGGTTGGTGTCCTGAAAATGACAAAAAGTGAAGAAAACACACTTGTGCTGAACCACGTTTTCCATGACACCAACCAGTAAATCGCAAAATATAGCTATTCCATACATCAACTCTCAATTAAATCACAGTTATCTGTTAATTGGTTCTTATTTTTTCGCAATTTCGTGGTTGGTCCCATAGAAAAAGTTGTTCAGTATAACTATCTTCGTCACTTTTTGTCATTCCTAGTCAATGACCCCAAAATCAAATAGTATATATTAGCCTGTTATTATTTATTTTTCAAGATGTCGGTAAAATAAACGCGCTTTGCACAATTCGTTTTTTTTAGACTTTTAGTACCATTTGTCAAAAAGATACAAACAATGAACTTAAAAAAATCGAACTATCGTAAACATCAACACACTGAACTGAAAAAGTCATGCCATTTATATTATTTTGACTAGGCAGCAATTAATTTTACGATATTGTACTTAGTTTTACTTTGTTTTTGTCACGAAACTTGTATGTAAATATTTAGCCATACAATAGTGACAAAGCGGCATGGGTGGTGATGGTATATTCTCCAGCCACAGCCAAAGAACATATAAAAAATTAAAAAAAAAGTGTAACATAACTATGTAAATTTTCGAATTTTAGTGTTACATAGTTACAATTTTATGTTTGCCTGAGCGCAACGTGGATTTTATATTTCAAGAATAAATGTATAAATATTGAACCTCCGGATTAGAATGAATTTATCTCTATTTTGTTAGAGTATAATGTCAATTACTATTTAAGATTGTATAAAAGAAGCATATGTATGCAAGTTACTCTTGACGTATATATTCTGGATTCAATTCAACTGGATTTTACTGTTTCTGGTCACGACTCACGTCGCATTTACGTATCCCAACTGGAATAGGACCCAAAAGTTTGCTTGTCAAATGCTTCATCCCGCATAAAGCCTATCCCTATCTGAAATTGAAATGAAAGTCGCTGCCTCAACCGATTCGCCAATCAGGCTGTTTCACTTTCAGGTCGACTACGATATTCAATGTTCTTTATTACTTCGTGATTCCAACGCAGCCGAATTCAAGTTGCAAAATTATGAGTTAAAAAGTTAAAACAGAGTTTAATATTCACTGTACAAGCGTCCCCCCTCCTCTGAAATATTAATATTCATAAATGGATTCAGTCACCTGCCTGTGAATACGAATTAGAATGAAAATAAGGGGTTTCGCTCCCAGTATTAGAGCAATTGACGAGTATTGCGGAGTACGCATAATTTTTCTGCGATTCCGGTTTTTTAATATATTTAGGTGAATATTTATATGTTCACATACCTCGACTCTCATGCGCGGCGGCTGTAGCGACGACGTACTGTAGATACTTAACACTTTCGTAATAGGTATGCACGTCGCACTGCTGTAATTATAAATAAATAAATATTAAATCATTTTAAATATTTATGATTTGTAAATTGTATTTTAAATATTTATGATAGTTATCTGTATAAATCTGGGAATAAGACGTAATAGTGAAATGTATTAGAGTGTAAATTATACATTTAGATAGCTAGTCCGCTGTTTAGTTAAATTGAGTTAAACTTTGTAAAATTGTATACTAATATGATTAAAATGAACTTTTTAGTAGTGGTAATATACATGAGAACAGCATGTGTATGTTTCTGTATCTATTTAAATTTACATTAGTAAATGAAAGATTATATGTGATTTTCTCATAAAACATGGTACGATATATAGTAAACAATAAATAATTGGTTGTTATTTTATTTTCATATTATTTACCTTTCGTGTGTTCGCATAAATGCAAATATGTAGGTTTGTACGAAAAAAGCCATCCCCAAAAGCTCGTTAAATAAACAGGTATAAAAAATACATATTACACTCCAACTACATGTTTAAGAGTGGAATGCGTGACAAAGATTAATAACGTAAGTTCATGCGTTGCAATTACAATTAGGCCACTTGCCAAGTTTCCACGTTTTATTTTCAGTTCACAAACACTCATAAGCTCGTAAAACTAGTTTATGTAGTTTTATATAAATAAACTGATTGGTTATTATATAGGTCTAGAGGCTTCCAAGCTGAGTATATACCGATTAACGTAATGGAACGTCGACGTCTTAAGTGAAAAATGATACATCGCTGTTTTAAAATAAAATGGTCCGGTCTCTAGGCGCATGGCCTGGAGATCGAAGACTCGATAGATAAATATACCAAACACCCCCGTGGTAACAATAAGCCGGACAGTTATTGTACGAGCGAGCGAAGCAAACGAAGTTCTCCGTTTCAGCTTGGGCCAACATTCTTTCGTATGGCCGGATGTCCCGCTGTCCAGCTGTCAGGCTGTCCAGCTGTTTGGCTGTTCTCTTCAGGTCGCATTTCTCAACCGATTCTCGTGAAATTTTGTGAGCAAGTTTGATAATAATGATAATGTTATAGATTGTTTTTGTCAATTCAGTTTTTGGAATATATATACTAGCCTCCGCCCGCGACTTCGTCTGCGTGGACCCGGGAAAAAACTATCCTAAAAGGGATGACATAAATGTCCTATTATGATATTATATAAGGTACATAACTGGAATGTTTCATATAAATTCGTCCAGGTCGCAAACTTTGTCCATACTTGTAATTATCAAACGGCGATTAGAGAACAATTGGAGGTGACAGTTTTGTCATATGTAAATGTTATGTATTAAAAATTTGATTTGTAATTACAGGCCCATTGCACTGTTGCCTACTTTTTCAAAAATTGTAGAAAAAGTTATTTATAGTAGAGTTGTCAAGTTCGTCACAGCAAATAATTTATGAAACAAAAACCAATTTGGATTTCAACAAGGCAAATCCACATCTTTAGCAATATTTAAAACCTTCAAGCATATTTGGGATGCAGTAAATAACAGAAACCCTTGCGTTAGCCTTTTCCTTGATATGACCAGGGCATTCGATTGTATAGTGCCATCTATCTTACTAGAACAGCTCGAACATGTAGGTATTAGAGGTAATGCTTTAAAATTATTTGAAAACTATTTTACTAACAGAAAACAGGCGACTATCATTGATATTTATAATAAAAATACTAAAACTATTGAACAAGTACGATCTAATTTTAAAAGTATAAAACTCGGAGTACCTCAAGGTAGTATTTTAGGCCCTCTTGTATTCTTGATCTATGTCAACAAATTACCAAATGATATAGATGAATTATGCGTAATGTTCGCCGACGATGCAACAATTTTATATTCCGGTGAAACATTAGATGTCGATTTCCAAATTAATATGAATAACACTGTAAAAACTGTCGTCAGCTGGTTAAAATCAATAAACCTAAAGGTAAATTTAACAAAAACTAAGCTTATGCAATTTCGCAACCACAAACAAATTCCAGAAAAGTTAAATGTTATAGAATCCGGTATTTCAATTGAAGAAATAGACAATATTAGCTTCTTAGGTATAATAATTGATCCTCATTTAACCTGGAAACACCACATACAAAAAATTAACAGTAAAAGCATTTATGTTTATGAGCTCTGTAACTTTGTAAAAAGTAACAAAGATTACTTCACAACACTAGCCTCCCAACGGGATAACCTACGTACTAAATATAGGTACAACTTAAAATTGCCTGTGAGTGGATTGCAAAAAAATTGTACATAGTTAAGAGCTTTAATTTAATCTATGCTTTAATTTTTTGGCAATTACCCATATATTTTATATGGGTAATTGCCGTCACAAAACTGTAAAAAATTAAAGCATAGATTAGATTAAAGCTCTTAACTATGTACAATTTTTTTGCAATCCACTCCTGTGGTAAATATTTTTTTTTTGAAAAAAGCACAGTCATTAGTGCCATTCAAGTCTTTAATCAGCTTCCAAATGAATTAAAAATGTTGGATGACATAAAATTTTTACGAAATTTAAAAAAATGGTTATGTTACAAAGGTTTCTACTCCTTAAAATAATTTTTTGAATTTTCGTCTTAAAAGTAAAAGAATGTATAATATAATATATTAGTTTTGTACACCCGAAATGGGTAACCGTTGGGACCTAACACCTGTACTATTTAATACCATATGTAACACGGTTAAACAATAAAGTTTTTCTATTCTATTCTATGTACGTCAAAGTTTACATGAACTGACAGCTAGGTATTCCAATCCCATTCTAATCGCGGTTTGGTAATACGTTTCACCGTCCGATACACAAGTTGGCGCGTTTTTTTGGCTGTATGCGAACAATTGCCTTGCTTTTCTACCACCCGATGGCGGTCAAATTTCGAGGTGTGTGTGTTTTTTCTGATTCTTGTTTGAGTGCCTATTTAATCTAAGCTTTAGGATTTTCCTTAATTCTTATCGTTGCACGTCTATTTCAACTGCCACGTGCCATCTCACTGACTTGAAATTTAACCGATTTTTACGACGTTTTCAGATCCCTTACTATATTGTATAAGTAAGAGTTATTAGACATTACAAATATATATGTACATAGTTATCTATATAACTGACATTTACTGACCGCTCAAGTCGGCCGTCTTATTTTTAATACAGACGTACGTCACAAAACACAAACAATATCACCACACACGGTAGCGAAAGTCTGATTCAAATGTTATAGCGATTAGCGACGCCCTGTTAAATAATATAGCTAACTCGGTAACGTTCTTTTCCTCCAACAATAGCGTAATAATTAACATTTTTTAATCTTTCACTTTTTAATACGTTTGATTTTCGTAGAATGCCGTGACAGAGTGATAAACCAAAATGTGGTCTCCACAAAAAATCACAATTGTATATATTGGCCGGCAAAAAAACTTTAATTAATCTTAATGAAGAAACAGAAACATTTTTTTACCGCACACCAAAACCACTAGTATCGATAGTTCAAAAACCAAACGAACAGAAAAACGTCGGTTCATTGTCGGTAAAAAGAAGAACGACTCAACTATCAATTTTATGCATGCAAGGAGCTTCGGTCTAAACTAAATCCCGAGTACTTAGTATATTTGCTACGATGTACTAGATGTGTGGAATCCTAGCTTAGTTACGGTTAGAACTTAGGCGATGCAAGACACGTCATGAATTATGAATAAGATCTTCTATTGCCATTACCGACATCCAGTTTTGTGCAAATATCGTCATTACCAGAATTACTAGACACGAGCCGTTACGATGAATGGTAATAGTAGAACCGCCGACACTTTACACTCTATTCATGAAACTACAGCACTACCGACGTCAGGACGTGTTTGAATTACTTAACCTAAATTACATTTAAGTATTACACTCAACTATCGATTGAATAAAACATGTTTTCAGCACGGCATACACGCTATTATTTAGTTTTATCTGGTTATACTCAAACAAAACAAGACTAATAAGACGTAGGCAGTTTGAACCAGGTTAATCAATAAAGTTTAGAAGCAAATTGGGAAAAAGAGTTTCTTGTTGCAATTTAATACCTACTTGTACCTATTGCTTAGAACATAAAACATAATTATCTTCAATATACGAGTATCACACTATTTAGTATCATTTGTTTTTTTTTTAACGTGATAATAATAATTTGTATTTTTTAATTTACTTTGATATTCATATTCTTAAAAACCCTAAACTAAAAAGAAAAAATTAATATAGGCATAATAATAATTTTGTAAACCCTTTGAGACATGGGCAAAAATTCACTTACAAGTAGGTACTATCGCCCAAGGGTACGGGTTCACACTTTCTGTTCAAAATCGTCTGCACATGCATGGCGAACGCTCGAAAATGATCCTAGAGGTTTGAACCCGTACCCTTGGGCGATAGTACTAGCATCAAATATGGGAGTGATGGTGGTGGCGGGGGTAGTATTTGATGATAGTACTTTTATTTCATCCGTTTGAAGGATAATTTTCGGGATAGAAAATTATTGTATGTTAATCCTGGCTATAAAATATTTGTACATAGGTATACCAACGTTCATTTTAATCAGTTCAGCCGTTTATGCATGATTGAGTAACAAGCATCGAAACTTTGATGTTTATAATATTACATATGTTATACAAAGTTTATTAATAAATTAAATATTAAGAAAATTATTATAACTGCGTTACGGTACCGTGGTAGGTGCGGTACCTATAATATTATGTGGCGGCGAATGTCACCCTGAGTAGGAGGTTCCGGTTTTTCCTTATAATTTATGTAGGCTATTATTTCTCGGTTTATTTTCCGGATTTGCAGGGTCCTTATGCTCCTCTCGTCCTTATATTGTTCCTAAATGTCTTCCTCACATGATCCGCGGTGGCTTCATATGGTCTCGTTTATTACCTATTCATTCAAAAATATTTTTAATTTACTGACCTAGTGTTTTAAAAAAAAACCTACTTTGCGAACAATACCGTACCCGTAGTTCCCGGAATTCGTAATAATTTATCGTCTTTTAACTTTTATGGATATAATAATGGAACATGCGATATAGGCAGATTTTAATATTCCGCGGAGTAGTTACCAATGTTGCAAAATTTCAATGGTTTGGGTTGGGCGTTGATTTAAGTGAGTGAGTGAGTCAGTCAGTCAGGACTTTTATGTATAATCATAATCATCATCATAATCATATTTATTGGTAATATATAGATTAAGTATATACCGACCGACCGAATAGCCTAGTGGTTAGAGAACCTGACTATGAGGCTTGAGGTCCCGGGTTCGATTCCCGGTCGGGGCAGATATTTGTATGATGAATACGAATGTTTGTTCTCGAGTCTTGGATGTTTAATATCTATTTAAGTATGTATTTATCTATATAAGTATGTTTATCCGTTGTCTAGTACCCATAGTACAGGCTTTGCCCAGTTTGGGACTAGATCAATTGGTGTGAATTGTCCCACGATATTTTTATTTTTTATTTAGATTAAGTACATGTTCACTTATAATCAGAGTAATTACTACAGTGGTAGACCTGGACGCGACGGCTCCCATGGACTGTCGGTCTGGCCTGGCGCGATCTGACCTGTGAGAAAGCAGGCCGTGGGACCCAGCCTTAAGAACCACCGAATACTACTTTGCGCACATTACAGTAGGTACTCAAACTTCTTGTATAGCGACCCTGTCATTCAGTAAAACTTTGCGTTCATACATAGTTTAGTTTAGCGTAACTTTCGTCTTAAAATTTTCGTACTAAACTCCAGCAACCCAGAAACTTTAAACGTCGGGAAGTTTCAAAATATAGCCATATTAACTCTATCTTAAACTATATTGATACTAAAACTTCTAGAAAAGTTTGCATTTTAACTTTTTTAACTGCAAAACGAAGCTTATGCATCAGTCTTTTGCCTGTGAAATTTCTTAGTAAATAGTCTACTTCTCTCAACGAAATAAATTTAAGAGATCAAGATCACATACCTAGTATTCACTCGCGAGCGTGGGACTAAAATATCTTTGCAACATCATAACGTCAATCATTCTAAAAGCACATGAAAAAATGTACAGCAAAGCCTCATTGGTTGATCTTTTTCACATCCCAATCGCATATCAATATGACACGTTCTCATTCTGAGACATTTGCTCGGCAAATGTGGAAGCGAACGTGCAAAACTCATTGAAAGGCGATTGAGATCGTAAGCGACGTATTCAAATAAACCAGGGCTGTTATTCGCTACGCGCTCATGCGCCTTACCCCACGCGTCACGCGTAACGAATCTAGACCTCTACCGACGCCTAGTTACTACGCATCGCGGTGTCAAGATACTCGTATATTTGATAGTAGAGGGGGGCAGTAGGCTCTATTCCGTACTTTACTTAAACTCTGTTATTGGACTTCGTATAAGAGCCAAGACACTTTTTCAATTTCATTGGTTGCTACAGCTTTGCAAACATCAAGGGGTCGATTCAGCTAAATCAATAGATTTGGATCCGGTTTTTAATTTGTCGCGTGTTCTCGTTCTAATTTGTTCAACATCGCGTGCGTAAAAGCGAGGAGGATCAAATGATATCGATATATTACTAATTTGTATGAATGTTTACATGATTATAGATATTTATAGTAAGTAGGTCTGCGTAAACCGGCGGAGCACAGCGCAGATCACCTAGGAGGATTTACTCCGCGCAGCGCACACCGACGAGGGAAAATTGCCCGTGATACCGCGAGCGTCCGCCAGCGCAGCGCCGGACTTCCGCGCATACCGGAGGATGCCGCGGTGGTATCCTTTCCCCGCGGCGTTGAAGAGCGCCGACGGTATGCGCCGAAGTGTGCCGGGCCTACGAATCACCAATCATGGCATGCCGTGGGATGACGCGGCATTGCGGAGGTGCTTGCGGTATCAGAATTCGTGTTCTCTCTCGTCATCTGCCGAGTTGCGCCAAGCCTTCCCCTCCCGCAGCAACGCTACGCCGCTGGCGCACTCGGGATGGCCTCGGTGCATAGCGGGGGAGGCCACGGCATACCGCCACCGACCGCCGCGGTATCCTCTAAGATGCTCCTCGATGCCGCGGAGTAGAAATCCCCCGTGATGCTCCAAAGTCGGTCTCAGAGCATTCAAATTTATACCTTAATGTAATTAGAATAGAAAAGAATATACATTGAAAAGAAAAAAAAGAAAAGAAGACATTTATTCACTACACAAAAGACACACAGAGACAAAGGAGTAGACATACATGACAATTGACACATATTGTGTGTCTTCGCGGCAGTGAAACGGTCGCTGTCTCAGCATTGTGCCGAGGTGTCAGACAGACACCTGCAGCGCTGGTTTTCAGACAGCACCGCAAGTGACCCACGGAACGCAACGCAACACAGCATTAGATAAAAAGTAAGTAGACACATAATAAATAAATAATTATTGCAAAATATTGAAAATATATATATAGAACAGTAGCACGACGGGATGAAAAACACAAAGCATAAAACGCGACACGGTTGGGATGTTAAAAGTGCTGGATGGGTTAGGGTTGGGATTTTTGGAGCGTCAACAAATAGCCTTTAAGCTGGCGCTTAAAGGTATACCTGCTAGACGCTCCTTGGATAGGTGGAGGGAGATCATTCCAACACTTGGACGCTGTGAACCTAAAACTTCCTCGAAACGCCGCGGTCCGATGCTCTGGCACCAGAATCATCGCCTTACACCTACGCGCACTCTTGGGCCATGCAAGTCTACTCAGCAAATATGCTGGGACCCCAGATCGTACTATGCCAAAGAGAAGAGTGGCGAGGTGAAGCCGTCTGCGTGCAGGCATGTTCAGCAGACCAGCGGCGTTCAAGTAGGGAGTGATATGGGAGCGAGGTGGGACTCGGAAACAGAAACGAATGCATGCGTTTTGCACTCGTTGTATGAGCTTTTTTGTACGACCAGTAATGCAGCCAGCATAGACAACATCACAATAGTTTAATCTTGACAATATCAGCGATTCACAAAGGTTAACACGCAAATCAACACTTAAGTAATCGCGAACATTGTAAAGAACTTTAAGGCGGTAGAAGCAGTTACTCACAACTTTTAGTATGTGGTTCTCAAAGCGCAGCTTGCCGTCCATGAGGAGGCCAAGGTTATTGGCTTCTACCACCCTCTCTATTGGTTCGCCCATGATGGCAACATTACTGGTAGTCAAAGTCTCGAGGTTACTGATAGTACTACGGATTTGATGCTCTGATCCAAAAACAACATATTTCGACTTGTTCGGATTAAGGACAAGGCAGTTCTTTTCCGACCAAGTAGAAATACGTTCTAGGTCTGCGTTGATGGTATTGACCGCAACAGATATGTCCGTGGGTGCGCTAGAGAGGTATAACTGGAGGTCGTCGGCGTAAAGATGGTATTTGCTGCCCCTTATATTGTGAGTGATATCAGCACTATACAATATAAAGAGCAGGGGACCCAGTATTGAACCCTGCGGCACTCCTCTTTCCACAGGGCAAAGAGCGGACCGCAAAGTGCTACCATCCATCCTACGCAACGCCACCGTCTGTACGCGGCCTGAGAGATAACTGCTAAACCACTTCACGGCAGAAACATCAAACCCGTAATACGACATTTTGGATAGAAGAAGGGATACATTAATACAGTCAAAAGCTCTAGAAAAATCTAGAAGAACGAGAATGGTACTCTCCCCAACATCCCGAGCCTGTAGAATATTATCTACCACATCGAGCAATGCAGTAACTGTCGATCGACCCTTGCGAAAACCTGACTGTAGCTCGGGTAGGATGCCATTTGCCTCCAGGTATGCCGAGAGCTGGTGGCAGACCACCCGCTCTATTACCTTTGATGCGCAAGGGAGAATACTTATGGGGCGGAGTTCGGAAAGGTTAGCTGGATTTGGCTTTTTCGGTAATGGAGTCACTTGAGCAATTTTCCAGTCCACTGGGAAAGTCATAGTCTGTATACTTCTGTTAATAATGTGAGTCAGTATGTCAGCAGTCCTAGGCAGTGTCATAAGTAGCATGTCAATATCAATCATGTCAAGTCCCTTTGCAGTCGTCTTAATTGATGTTAGTATTTTTGTGACAGCTGCAACAGTCGTAGGTGAAAGAAAAAAAGTTTTATTGCAGTGTCTGTCAAACTCATAAAAAGTCATGTCCGATATTGGTACGTCCTGTTTACCTGGTATATCCAGAAAATGTCTGTTCAGTAAGTCAGGGTCATCAAAATGATGCGGGAGATCCGTTTGTGTCCGGGAATCTGGAATAACAGTCCGCTTCAGGTTGGTCCAAAGGGTCTTTGAGTCGGTCATATTATTAATCTCATGTTGGAAGTAGGCACGCTTCTCATTGTGGATGGCCTCAATGACAAGATGTTTCAGGTCCAAGTAATATTGCTTATGTGCTATGTTCCCTGTGTCCTTAAATTTAGCATGGGCTTTGTTCCTGAGGTGCATCATAAGCTTGACGTTACTCGTCAACCAGGGCTTGGGTGCCTCCCTCACAACAATTGTCCTCTCCGGTGCATGTATGTCAAACAGTCCTCGTAAAAGCTCATTAAATCGTCGAACCATGTCGTTTACGTCATCCATTAAAAAAATCTGGTCCCAGTCTATAGCGTCAAGGTCATTGTTGAAGTCGTTTAAGTCAATGTCTTTAAGAGGTCGGTAGGTAATACGTCTTGGCGTCGGTTTCCTCTTTTTAATGTCAATCTCAGCTGTAATAAAAGCGTGTCTGCCTAAATCTGGAATATGCCTCACGTCCACAGACAATACGCGAGCGTCAGTACAGATTAGGTCTATCATGGTCTCACTGTGGTCTGTGAAGTGCGTTGGGTCGTTTACATGCTGAGTTAAGTCAAGTGTTGTCAAAAATTGCGTCAAGTATTTGAGTTTTGTGTCATTTTTGTCACAGTAATTTATATTAAAATCCCCAAGTAATATTAAGCGGTCGTAGTTAGTAAAAGAAGTAATTGAGTCCGTAATAGCGTCAAAAAAGGTCTCCACATTAAGCCACGGGGGACGATATGCAGTTCCAATAATTAAATGTTTTGAATTAATATTAATTTTTAACCATAATTGCTCCACGAGCGGTGCGGGAGGATGCGGCACGGTGCGCGCGGTAAGGCATTGATACATTTAAAGTGATCTGCGCTGCGCTCTGCCGGTTTACGCAGGCCTTTAATTGCTTGAACCGGAGGCAGCAAGTTCAATAGCAGAGAGTTCAATAGAGAATAGATAGTAACTGTAAACAACCGCTAAACTTCACCATTAGCAGCGGAATTCTCCAACATTTTCTTGGCGAATTAACTACCAGTAATCGCATGAACCGAGGTTGGGTCGTTATCTTGTTTTATGTAAGTTTTTCAGCACTACCTGAGTTGGAAACTGAATTCATACAATTAGTAATATAATAGGTACAATTTTCCACTTTTGTTTGTGTGATATGACTGCCTTACGGTGTATAATAAGTAATTATAACTAAAATAAATAAATAAATATTAGGGGGCAATCTTACACAAATCGAACTAGCCCTATAGTAAGTTCAATAAGGCTTGTGTTATAGGTACGGACACGGACATTAATTGTTAAGCCATTTAGGTGTCAACAAATTTTGGTTTTCTATGAAGCTATGAAATGTCCAGTATAAAGTGAGCTCTAAATGGCTCAACAATTAAAGTCCGTGACTGTACTAGACGACGGTATATATAATGGATATTAATACTTAAATACATAGAAAACATCCAAGACTCAGAAACAAATATTCACCATATTCATATTCATTTATTTTTAACTATACTTAATTGTTTCGCTAAGAGGTATACCTAGTTGTACGTTGTTGTACATTCTTGTAGTGGCAGGAGTGTGTGATTTTTAACGTCATTTAATTAAGATAATTTTAAGTAGGTTGTTACGTTATCGTTACATGTATAAGACTGTTATATACTAGTAAAAACAAATACGTACAATACTTAAAACTATTGTCACAATCAAATATTTACAAATCTACAACCTTAAAACTACATATTTACGTTAGGCAGGCAGCCATGGATTAAGTAATTGGCAAGCATTCAATCTGCTTCGTTCCTGCTATTGTTTTTTACGGTTCGGTATTGTTCAATTAAAATTGTTCAAATGATCCAATAAGAATCCTGAAATTGTAATAATTAACATATCAATTAAATTTTGGGGTCATTATTAATAGCTACCACGCCATTTCGATGTGATCTAAAAGTCGATATGACTCGCCATATTTTTTTTATTTTTATTTAATAAGAACAATACTTACTTAAGTAAACATTGTCCCACAAAACTGTAGTAACGGTTTGACTGTGGGATCGGCAGTCTCTAGGTAAGACATTCATAAACATTTAAATAAAAGTGTAATAAGTATACTGTCCATAAAACAGTTATCTAAACTTACATGGTATTGGTATGTGATGTGTTGTGCACTCGGTCCGACACGTAGGGTATATTAACACATTAAATTCACGCGCTTTGTTAAATTTTAAAATGACTAACGCGATATATTTCTGTTTGCCTACGCCAACATTATTTAGAACTGAATTATAGACCGGGAGATACTGACACAATTTTTCCGGTCACTTGTACCAAGTATGGCGTCCCTTCAGGGGTCTAATTACGTAATGACGAAAAGGAAAATGATGGTCATAGCGCTGGTACCGGCCGCCCAATCGCGTGGGGGTCGTTCTTCTTTTTTACCGACAATGAACCGAGGTTTTTCTGTTTTTTTGGTTTTTGAACTATCGAAAATTGTGGTTTTGAAGTACGATAAAAAAAAAGCATAGGTTTCTTCATTAGAACTAATTAAAGTTTCCTTTCTGGCCAATATAAATATTTATTTACGGTTGGTTTCTAAAAAAAAACATGTCACAGAGTGGACTCTTTCAGTGGGGACAACATTTTGGTTTACCACTCTGTCACGGCATTCTACGAAAAAAAAAAACATTAAAAAAAATGCTAGTTAGAGAAAGTGAAATATTAAATATCACTAATTAATAAAATAATATGGACGTTCATTTGAACATTATAAAACCGTAAACATCATTACTCAAATGAGATGCCGTAATAAGACGAAGGACAGGCTATTGTCGGTCGAAAAGAAGAACGACCCGTGGGCGTTAATCGAACGTGTCGGATAAATTACGAAAGTTGAACAGCCGACAGTCGATAAAAAAAAAGAAGTAAGTAGGACCTCCTTGCGTGATGCCAATGCCATACTTCTCCGGTGTGACTTACAGCCCGCCATACCGACGAGAACACATTAATAAAAAAAAACAATTCAACCATTTGTACCTGGCTCATTTTAGCACAGCTAATCGTCGTCGAGTAGCCATTCACGAAAATCATCATGTCATACATTTCCGTATTGTAGCTTTGTAAGCTTGTATGTTAATGTAATATTATAACATGGAACCGCTTATCCGATTTCAGAAATTCTTTCACCTGCGTGTAGAATTTTGACAGGGCAGCTAGTATACCTACATATATTATAGACTAGCTTTTGCCCGCGACTTCGTCCGCGTAGAATTCGTTTCACTACACATATTGTTGTTATTTTACCCCCTCTAGAGATTATTTTCTTTTTCACGCTATTTATAATTAAAACTAAAACAAATACTTTGCTTACCTAGTATATTGTCAGACAATAAAGCACCAAAGCGAAAAGCTTACAAAAATACTGAAACTAAAAAAAATAAGTGGGCCGCTTCGCTGCTGCTACTTATTCCAATATACTTCTATAAACTATATTGTATGATTTATTTCGTTTTGCTAAAACATGTAGATTTTTAGATTTAGACACACGTGAGCAAGCTACATACAACTGCCCGTGGGAAAAACATGGCGTGCCTAAATGTAATCCCGCTACTTTTAAGGTAGCGATTTGTTAATTGTCATTGAAAACGCTACTTTTAAAGGGAACTGTAGTCGTTTAAAGTTAAATGTCAAGTTATTAGGTATAATTGGAATACGGGGTATGAGTATAATATCTGGGTCGTTCTTCTTTTTTACCGACAATGAACCGAGGTTTTTCTGTTTTTTTGGTTTTTGAACTATCGAAAATTGTGGTTTTGAAGTGCGATTTAAAAAAAAATGCATAGGTTTCTTCATTAGAACTAATATTTATTTACGGTTGGTTTCTAAAAAAAACATGTGACAAAGTGGACTCTTTCAGTGGGGACCACATTTTGGTTTACCACTCTGTCACGGCATTCTACGAAAAAAAAAACATTTAAAAAAATGCTAGTTAGAGAAAGTGAAATATTAAATATCACTAATTAATAAAATAATATGGACGTTCATTCGAACATTATAAAACCGTAAACATCATTACTCAAATGAGATGCCGTAATAAGACGAAGGACAGGCTATTGTCGGTCGAAAAGAAGAACGACCCATCTTCTCCTTTCGCTTCACCAGTTAAGATTGTGCCCTTTACTATGTATTTTCCCAATTTAGTGACCCGTAATCTTGTTCCATTGCACAATTTTGGTGCATCTAAGTTGCGCATTAACATTACGAGTACGCCTACTTTTAATTCGAGTTTGTGGGAAGGTACCCCGGATAGCTCCAGAGAGTTTAAGAACTCAACCGGGTAACTGGTGCTGACGTCGGATGTCAATACTGTATCTATGGAGTTGTAAACTGTTGTTTCGGTTGATATTTTTTCCAAAATTTTTATTTTATTTTTGATACTGTCTCATTTTTTGGTGCCAGTATGGTTCTTTCACTTTCACACAACCAATTTTCATCCAGAATATTTTGTTGCAGATTCGGAAAAACTTGAGCAATAAGCTCGTCTTCCGAATCCACAACATGACAAAGTTGGTTGGTGAATAGAATCATACCTTCATCATAAGTTTTTAATCGACCGTCGCCTATATCAAGCAATTTTTGAGCATACGCACTCGACTCTACATCATCAAACAGCTGGACTCGCAGGTTTGTCGTGAGATGGAACTTTTTCACCTTGGTCCACACGCGTGATGCTTTCAGACAGTAGCTGACTTATACAAATATGTCGCCTTCTAGTAAACAGTACATTTTTATTTTAAAAACAATGATACTGTAATTATAAAAATCATTAAAATATAATGTAACCTTCAGAAACTACTTGCCTATAATACGTAGTCTAATAGCGATGAACACTTCGCAACAATCACCAAAGTTAAGCAACGTCGAGTGAGGTCAATATTTGGATGGGTGACCGTTTTTTTATACAAATTCTCAAACGCCTTTTGACCCCCTTAGGGAATGAATTTTCAAAAACGCAGAAATTAGTTTTCTAATATTTTGATATAAAATCAATCTACGAAGTTTCAAGTTTCTATTTAAAAAAAAAATTAAGTCCCATACAATCTTTGGTTCCTTATTCCTCCCTCTGAAGTAATTATATCTAAAAAAACGGCACGCTATATCCTACTCTGAGGTATAAACAACAATATTGGAAAGTTTCAATAAAATCGGTTCGCATATTTTTGTTTAATTTGTCCTCGACGCCACTACACCACATTAGAGAAGAATCCATGTTTCTACTGATTACCAAAAGATGGCGCTTGTGATGTGTTCATAAATCGGTTTTTCTCAAACTCTGTCTACGATACCTAAACTCCATCAAACTCTTTTTTATACGTTCTCATATGGTTTGGCAGAGTTTAAACGCATAGAAAAATCGGAAGAATTACCTACTACGGCTAGAATATGCCTGGAAATGTGTGAAGTTCTGCATCGCACTATTGAAGTTTTTAACGTTAGTTGTATAAATACAATTTCCGTCGATGTTACTTTATTATGTATCTTTGACTACATGGATTTCCATATGGACACTGTTTCACATTTATAATATTAGTGTGATGTACATTCTGTAACTTTGTGAGTATGTAATTTTGTATGTTGCGAGTAATATCCGGAACTATTTAATCGATTTCAAAAAATCTTTCACCAGTATGTATGAGTGGACGTCGGAATGGATATAGGATATATTTTATCCTGCCGCGGACGTTCTTTGAGCAGTAGGTGGAGCCATGCGGCAGCTAATGTGCTATAAATCGAGTTACGGGTAAATTTAATATCTATATGGATTTTTCAGTGAACAATACATACATACATACGTACGAATTTCTACGAGAATTTAAATAATTGAATATTTTGACGGAATTTCTGCGATGAAATACTAGTTAGCGTAATAAATAGTTAACCAAGCGCAGTCCATGTTGAGTGCTTGTTTACGAGCTACTAATTCCTGGAGAGTGTTAACGTATCTACCGCAGGTGTCCGCAATATTGCGCTAAATAATTGATTCCGTGTACCAACCAAATTGGATTGAGTAACATATGCAATAGGGAATATGCATGGGACTTCAATTTTGAAAAAATTGCACATAATCGATGCGGATATACGTAGAAATATCATACAACAGAAATTTTTATTTAAAAAAAAACTATTGTATTGTATCTCACGTTAAAATCACTAAATTTTTTTTAATAAATTTTGGATAAAATTTCATAACAGTAAGAGAGAATATTGAATTAGAAATTATATTTTGTATGACAAGTATAGACTGAAACGCAAATTTTAAGGAGGTAATTGCAAATTAATGACTAACTCCATACTAAACGCGGCCAGAATATGGATTGTGACGTCATAGTCTATGCCCCTTTAATATAGAGCGTTATCGGCGGGTGCCGGCACGTGCAGATTTCAAATGCCTATAACATCAGAAAAAAATATCGTAAGAATGTTTTAATGCTAGAGTTGATATTCCTCTTGATTATACTTTTGATTTTCGCAATAAAAAATAAAGATGCATATTCCCTATTGGGTCATTGTCAGTCCAAAAAACAAAATTCGTCTTTTCGTGGTCAATACTTAAGGGCTTATGTTTATAAATAATACGTTTTTAGGGTTCCGATAACTCAAAATGAAAAAAACGGAACCCTTATAGGATCACTCGGTTATCTGTCTGTCCGTCTGTCACAGCCGATTTGCTCCGAAACTACTGGACCGATTGAGTTGAAATTTGGTACACATATGTAAATTGGTGACCCAAAGATGCATGCGTAAAGTAAATTAATGAATTCTGAACAAGGGGGCCACTTTTGGGAGGTAAATTGGAAAATTAAAAAAAAAGTTTCACAAAATCTTAAATGAAAACGGTTGTTGTAAGTATGTCAGTTTTTTTTAAATAATTTTAGCAAAAACAGATTTGAAGTAATTTAGGAAAAAAGTTGAAAACTGACCATTCCCCCCTTATCTCCGAAACTACTAGGATTAAAATTCAGAAAAAAAGATGGAAAATAGTTCCTTGCCTAAAGATTACAGGAAAACCTATAAGAAGTTTGAGTATTCAAAAACACTTATGAAATTTAGATTATATTTAACCCTCACCACGCGAGTTGAACTCGCACTTGTCCGGTTTTTTTCACATAGAATTATAAAAAGGGTGACACTGTTTATGCTGATTCAGAGTTCAATCAAAAATTAAGCTTTATAGGTAGCCCTTCAACTTTGCCAATGTCTACAGAAGAGACGCGAACCTAAATCTGCCAATGACCCAATTAGGAACGTGTCTAAAATAATAATTGATGCTTGCGCTCAAAACCATATATCACTATCTATTTTCGTATTTCGTGACACGGCACACTTAGACTTTTTCTTTTGTCTTTGTCTTGTTAGTATGACGGCCCGAACAAAAAAAGAAAAGAAAATAATTATAACTTATGCGCTTGTGGGGATCAAAATAAAGTAGGTAACAGACGGGCGAGTAAGTACACAAACACGTTTGAATTTGAGTTAGTTCGCGACTTAAATTCACGATTTTATAGCTCGTACGTCTGTCACCCACTTAAAAGGAAACTTTTATAAGGCTTATTTATGCAAACGATTCGTTGACAACCTAAAGTTGGCATTCGTTACTATTTATTTGTTCGGAACCACACCGTCTATATATGTAATTTTAGTGTGCCTACAGTTACGTATTTACTATGTTTATTATTTGATTCTGGTATATTGTTTGATTCGTTTAAGCGACATCGTGTTGTTTGACTTTGTTTAGTGTACACCCATCGTCTGTCAACACACGCTCCCTGAATATTATTCATACGATAACCCATGCGGATCAAATAATAATACAATCCCTATTGTCAGTTAAGTACGAGTATGTAGGCATTATTACGCCAT
This sequence comes from Epinotia nisella, assembly GCA_932294315.1. Taxonomy (NCBI): domain Eukaryota; kingdom Metazoa; phylum Arthropoda; class Insecta; order Lepidoptera; family Tortricidae; genus Epinotia; species Epinotia nisella. The sequence goes on along the minus strand of OW028679.1, from coordinate 10,454,092 downwards.
CTGTGTCTGTATCTAAGCTCATGGATTTTAACTAGAGCCTTTTTATGTACAAAGTAAAGATGGGAGTAAGTAATTTATTTAAATAAATAAATATTAGAGGACAATGTTGCTCATACTGAACTAGCCCTAAAGTAAGCTCCATAAGCTCTGACCAGGACAAATCAGGACGAAACAGGCAGTCCAGGGCTCAAAAGCCCTGGACTGCCTGTTTCGTAGGCAGGGTCACTACCAATGGGAGTAGTGAGGCCAAGCCAGTCAACGATTATTTGAATTACAAAATATAAGTGGGTCGTTCTTCTTTTTTACCGCCAATGATCCGAGGTTTTAGTGTTTTTTGTTTTTGAACTATCGAAAATTGTGGTTTTGAAATGCGATTTAAAAAAAATGCATATATTTCTTCATAAGAATTAATTAAAGTTTCCTTTCCGGACAATATCAATATTTTTTAAAGGTTGGTTTAAAAAAAATGTGACACTAGACTCTTTCAGTGGGGACCACATTTTGGTTTACCACTTTGTCACCGCATTCTACGAAAAAAAAACGTTTAATAATGTTAGTTACAGAAAGTGAAATATTAAATAATATTAATCAATAAAATAATATGGATGTTCATTCAACCATTGTAAAACCGTAAACATCATTACTCAAATGAGATGCCATAATAAGACGAAGGACAGGCTATTGTCGGTAAAAAAGAAGAACGACCCAAGTGTGTTTTATATAAGTACAGAACTATTTTTTGCCCTCGACTTCGAACGCAATAACTCCCAAACCAATTTCTTCGCCCAATTTTAACCCCTTAGGCCACTTCGGACCACCTAGGCGCGGTATCAGTAAGCTGTCAGTGTCAACTCAGTACAAATTCTTTACTGCACGCATATATTATTTCAATGAATGCTTCCTGATTGGCGGAGGATGCGTGGAAATGGGGCAGTACGAATGCAGCACTGCATGGGTAGGTACCGCCACCGCCCCGCTTCCGGGCGCACGGTAGGTACGAGTATAATATACTAGTGCACCAATATAATACTAGTCTACTTTGCGTAATTGAGTAACAAACATCCTAATATTTGAATAATAAAAAATACAATTTTTAATTTTTAGGGTAAAAATGGGAGCCTATTAAGGTCGAAACGCACTGAAAGCAGCGGCGGTGCGGCGCGGCGCGGTGCGGAGGCGGTACCGGTTGTAATGTTCGAGCTAATATGAAAGGGTCCGCACAGAGCGGCGCGGCGCGGCGCGGTATTCTGTGCGGACCCTTTCGTATTAGCTCGAACATTACAACTGGTACCGCCTCTGCACCGCACCGCCACCGCTTTCAGTGCGTTTCGGCCTTTACTAAGACACCGCTGGCCGTCTGTCTGTCTGTGAGACTGTCACCAGGCTATATCTCATGAACCGTGATAGTTAGACAGTTGAAATTTTCACAAATGATGTATTTCTGTTGCCGCTATAACAACATATACTAAAAAACACAATTAAATAAATATTTAAGGGGGCTCCCATACAACAAACGTGACTTTTTTGCTCGTTTTTATAGATCATTTGGTAAGGAACCCTTCGTGCGTGAGTCCGACTCGCGCTTGGTCGGTTTTTATAACAATTGTAGGATAAGTCCAAGAAATATAAAGACGTAGGTATGTTTTCTCTTGTCACTGAGAATAGGAGAGCAAAAGGATTGAGTTTTAGTTTCCCGTACCGCACCAAGTTGTGTGATTCTCAAGGTTAAAGGGACTTTAAGTATAGTAGAAACTTTTGTATTTAACATCATCATTATCGTCAATGATATAGCGAAAGCGCCTGCCTCACCAAGGTCCCTTATCCTTGAGGACTCATATCATCCTTAAACGCGCATTTAATTTCATTCTACTTATTTCTTTTAGTAGAGGCCTGATAAAGGGTGCAAAATTGGTACAGTCAGCATCAAAAGTAGCGAAACGAAGACATCAAAAGTCTTTACTAAACTTTTAGTTTGACGTCTTCGAGTGCGTAGTTAATTTTGATGCTGACTGTACCTATGTGTAAAAAAATGAACACCCTCATGATTCCAATCTTGTTCAATATAATTCGAAGGAGTTGCCTCTTCCTAAAATGCCTAACCTACAATTTTATCTCTTTGCCAACGCATAATAATTTAAGCCATAAATCATTTTCACCGCGTTACCTAAATTTAATACATTGGTATTCGCTGTCACTGTCGTTGTAATACTAACGAAAGTACTAACCAAAAGTAATGCAACATATACACAATTAGATCTCAAAATGATCTGAACAAGCTATTAATCTCTGGAAAATTAAATATATCATCGTGGACAGTTCATTTTTAACCCTTGACGCAAAAAAGAGGGTATTATAAGTTTGACATGTCTGTGTATCTGAGTGTCTGTGTGTATGTGTGTCTATCCGTGGCATCGTAGCTCCTAAATGAATAGACCGATTTTAATGCGTTTTTTTGTCCGACAGCTGACGTTTTATCGAGATGGTTCTTAGCTACGTTTCATCAAAATTGGTTCAGCCGTTTTTTTGAAAATCTTTGAAATGAAAAAATCGGGGGTTTTTCCACTTTTCTAAGTTGTAGTTATGATCACTGCGTAGCTAATACGTCTGTGGTTGATTATACTCGTACAGTTGAAGTCAAGATATGTTTGCACTCCACTGTAATACAACGAAAATACCATATGTATCTTTGACATTGTCTGTTCATTGACATAGTTTCTCTCAGGCAGTGTTTCTGATACCGCCAAACTAGGTGCCTATACTCCTATAAAATATAATGACCTAGTTAAAAATGGATTTATCTTCTCGATTTTAATAATACCTACTTAAGATAGATTATAATCTTTTACAAAAAAAAACAACGAAACCTCTCCTCAAATGGAATACAAATAACATACCTAATTATATTATTTATGTGAATTGTCACTATTCACGACATACTCGTAATAACGGCGTAAACGCCAAACGCGCTAAAGTGGCACATTAATCGTTAGGCCTTTCAAAATAAATATACGGTCTTTCAGCATTTTTTTTTATTAAGTTAATAATAGTCGGAGGTAATCGCCCCGAAATTCACAAAAATTGTGTCCCCCCCTCTAATTTTCGAACGGTGTATAAAAAATGGACACGATGCTTAGGTATTAAAAGTCTGTCACCGAAAATTATTTTGAACAAGATCGGTTCAAAGGCTTTCGAGATATTGCTGAAAGACTGCCTTCCTTACGACCTTTTCTATAAAAGGTCGTAAGTGCCGTAAGATTTCTGTGACGATACGACTTTTCAATAGGCACGGTTTGGCGGGTTTATCAATGCGAAATTTAAATATTAAATTTGATGCAGGCTGTGCTTTGTTGCTAGATAGTTCCAACGAGTGCAATGTACACCTACATTGCACTCGTTGGAACTTGTCAACCTATAATGTTGCTGTGGCTGAGAATACAACAGAGTGCTTGACGCTGTCAAAATCCTTGCTAGTCCATAAATGCAACGTAGAGTGGTTTATTGAATTCGTTGGACTTTTCAATTATTTGGTTAAGAGTGTGGACTGTGGAGGCTGATGTAAATGTGGGTTGGAAAATCAGTATTCTATTATGGAAAAATCCTGATGTTCAACAGTTTGACTTTAGACAGCTGCTGCAGCATAACGCGCTCGGAGCTCCGCGAGTGATATTAGATATTTGGACTTGAAACTCAAGAAGTAGATTGATCGGATGGCGCTTTGGTAAAGTAAGGTTTCATATACAATTTGATAAGGTTATTATAATACACAAATGTGCCAAGACTCGTACATAGTTTATACCATAAAATCAGCCGTAAACAGTACTCACGACAATTCAATAGCACTCTGCGGAACGAAAATAATGTTGATTTCACAATGAACGTTTCAGTAAATACTGAATATAGTGCTTATACCTACCTACTACTTATCACACAATGCATTTTACGTTAACAAAGGTTTTTTGCTATAATCAAGTTGTTGTATCAATTATCGTAATTAATGTTGTCATGCAATAATTTGTATACCTATATCAGAATATTCTCTGGTACTTATGAGACCTAATATTTTTTATCAATTATGTTTTTTTTTTATCTGAATGAATGAAATATTTACAAGATTATAATTAACATTAACTAAGATAAATTAAAACTAAGTTAAATCTAAAAAAGGCCCTCGAGGCATTGTACCGAGGATGCTGGCGGCATTTCCTAGCTGAATTGCAATGCTGATGCGTTGCGCGAGAAAGCCGCCAGCTCTTCGGTCACCAGTTACATCGACCAGACGTTTCGTGATTTCTGCAAATAACTTATGCGCACTGGGACCCCACGGACCGAGGGTCTCGACGCCAAAGGGTACAAAGTCATACTCTCTGCCGAGGCCTCTATATTTATTTCAATTAAGTTATTAGTAAAATATTTTTTTTGAATAGCATTTTTTATCATAAGTCTGTAAAATATTATCTTTAAATTGACACACTGAATTCCTCAAATGAAACAAGTTCACAACCGGTGTCGCGTGCGTGACACGATCTAAACATGGTGGCCGAAATATGGACCGGTAGCCTACTGAGGTACTGGTCCTCCTTACATTTAAGATTAAGTCCTAACATAGTTATATAAGTCCTGTAGTACTAACACTAACAACCTATGGATCCTAGTTGTCCGAAATAAATGCATTTTAATTCCAATGTAAACTTTATTCATCAGTTAGTAGGCTACTATCCTACTTTCAGTAGGGCTATATGGCTAATAATGTGACTGGTAGTGTTAAGTGGCAGTTTTTAAACACATCAATTAATTTCCGCGAATTGTACGAATTTGTCATGAATTGATTCCATGGAAGGTAGTTCCGGATTATTAATATCCACGAGTTACTGAGCTCGGCATTCACTTAATGTACATACATACATAGCTATATAAATCTGTGTACATTTTCAATACTGAAACAGCCTTACAATTAAGGTACTTGTACAAATTGTACAATTACCTACTATTCTTACACTCATACCGATTGATGGCAAGAATATACTTTATAAACTGGGAGACTTCGGGATCATGATCCGGAATTACCAAAAGCGAATAAGATGATCATACAGACCAACTTATCCCATGGGACCAACCATTTATTTATAATTGAGAGTTAATGTATAGAATTGCTTTTTTTTTGTTTTTTAATCGCGTTGGCTGAAAAAACACCCACAAACACAAACCAAACAATGCGTGGGCATTAGTTAAATCTAGAAAACAGTTTGGTTCGATATTTCGCACAGAATAATGACATCAATGTGTTGCGTCGCGAGCGCTGGCTAATACCAAACCCGCCATTCACTACACGACATGAGCCTTGTGTCGTAGCACCGTTGAAAACGATGAAATCGGTGGACAAATCCGTCATCGCCCACACACTACACGAGTGATAGTAGCACTTAGTCACTTGTGTACCTTGGTGAGCCCTGCATCTTAAGATGTATTCCTATTGCTTGTGTATAGGTTCCTATATTACCATCGTACACCATGACACCGGGTCAGGTGCGCCTACCACAATGCTGTACAATACTACTTAAAACAAGGAAAAAAAAGCGCATATAGAGCAAGGAATAGTTGCCTGACTGATAAATTCAAAGATAAGTCTCGCATTCACATTCATGCGCAGACTTATCCGTCGCTCGCCACTCAAGATGACGAGCGTGGACTTGTTCGCGAGCTACGTGCCACCGTGGCGCTTTCACAGGTGGATTTATCCGCAGATTTGTTGCCAGCACAAACCACGCGTATTAAGGCGCGCGTGTGAAACCCTGTCAGGGTTTAGTTTAGACTCGGTACGCGAAACATTGATCCAAATTGATCTCCTGTTTAATACATGTACATATATATCTTGATTTCCGCCGCCCACGTAATCTGAAATCGCACATCCCGGGATCAATTACGTTAGTATGTTACAAGGACTTTTGATTCGTGATTGCGTATATTGTGGCTGAAAAAAGTGCCAGAGTACATACATACTGATGTATTTTCTAAAACTGCGAGTTGTTTCGTTTATCTTCATTTGCAATGTCGAGTATCAAACACTTTCATCGATTGGAGTATTTTGCATAGTCCTTTTCCTCATTGGTTTCTTTATGAAACAAATTGTATTGCTAACAGTCGGAGATGTAGATTCAAAGACATAGCAAATGAACGTTGAGGCATTTCAATAGGTGTAAGTCTATGACTACGACGATGTCTATCTCTGATGATCTATATTTACGTTGTACCGGACCGAAGAGTCAATGGGTTAAATAAAACTAAGAAAACAACTCTGACAAGATTTGTCAACTTTTCTTAGCAACAAACAGTAAGTGCAAGAATGGTCGCTCACTCCTTTGTGTTTAGAAAAGTTGGATATATAATGTATTGTAACCGTGGGTACCATACAATTTCTAGGTTTCAAAATTCTTTAGAACTCAAATAACATGAATATATCAACACAAAATAAGAAGTCGTGGCGTAATGGTTACCTGTGTATAAATTGCATTGGCACTATCGAATTTGAATAAAACATGAACCCATAACTTAGGAAACAAAGACAGTATTTTGGGTTGTGCCCTGCCCGATTTTTATTTATTTATTTATTTATTTATTAGGCAAGGTAACAAAATGTAAATTAATATGTATACATATATATAGTTCCATCGAAATAGTACATAATTTACATTTCTATAACTACCATGCACAACATGTTAGATAAAAAATAGAATGGACAATAATAGGTACAAATAGTCTAACTACATAATGACAGTGGTCATAATTAACTTAAATAATTAATGAGATCGTGAAGGTTATATTTAACTTAGTGACAATTTTGTAACATTACTTTTAAATTTATTGAGACTTAAACAAAAAATATCAACATCCTTACAGATCTTATTGTAGGATGTGCACATACGAGCCAGGGCACTGTGTTGGGTGACATTGTTGGATGCAATAGGAACTAGAAACTGAGCAGGATTGCGACACGGTTTTGAATACACCCGAAACTGAATATTATTAATGAGATTGGAGTCCATCGTATTATTAATAATTTTATATAATATTACTAACTCGTTTACGTTTCTTCTAGTTTGCAAATTCTCTATTTTGAAATGGTGTAGTCTATCTGCATATATGTCGGTAGTTTTCGTTTAAGTCGCTAAGTTATGAAATTGTTTCTAACTAGAATATACCCACGGAATTGAGTCTGCGTATCTAAAGAGAGTAATGAGTGGATAATTTTAATCTAAATTTAAATACCAATTTTTTTTAATGTGTAAGAAGCCAGTTTCAACTTCTTTTCAAAAACATTTAACAAAACAGAATGTAGGTAGTACAATATTGAGATCGAACAACATAAAATATCTGGTATATTTTTGTAACAGCAATTTAATTTATTGCATTTGATAGAGATATTGCAGGATAAAGACGGGTGAAAATAGGTTGCAATTTTTGCACGACAGAGACGTCGGAGAGACAAGGTTATTAAAGACACGACATTTTATAAAGCTCACTCGGTAGGTACCCCGCTTCAGTGATTTTTTCTACTCAACAGTTAATTAGTGACTTTTCCTAACCGGCTTTCTTATAATGAATTTCCTTATTTGAAACAAAAGAGTTTTACTTCGTTTACGGCCTTTTTTTGGTCTGAAATATGCCTCAAGGAAATGAAAGCAGGTAAACTTGTCCCCCGGCGGTTGGAATATATAAAACAAGATTAGGTATTGTTCCTGAGGCTGAATGTAACGACCATTCTCAAAAATGTATTTCCCCGTGGTCATACTTTTAAATCATCCAATAATAGCCTTACGGTATAAATAAATAGATTTAAGGCGTAAACTACATTATTGCGTACGAACGTGGAAAGTTACGACACTCAGCGTGAATAATAAAATTAATAATACAATAGGGACAATTTAAATTCATTAAATTGCCAATAAAGTGTTCAGTTTGACATATTCATTTATCTGGGAACTCCTTTACAGGGCTGTTATTCGCTACGCGCTCATGCGCCTCACCCCACGCGTCACGCCTAACAAAACTAGACCTCTACCTACGCTTAGTTACTACGTATCGCGTCGTCAAGATATATTTGTGGTTGAGCGTTGAGGTGAGCTTAAAACAAGTTACAGAATAGGGGGGCTACTGCATATTACCCCTCGAAATATTTTCCCGAGCGAAGCGAGGGAAAATATCCATCTCGTGGAAATATGGCTTATTTTAGCCCCTTGTCATACAATCTACTATTTCACATCTCATGCTCGAAAAGTGTGTCATATTAGGCTTAAGAAGCGGGGCTAAAGTAGTACATCTAGCCCCTAGGGAAAATATGTATACATATTTATGATTTTTAACACATTTAATTTGACCAATCAAAACACTTCACCATAATAAATCCACCAATCACAACTCTTTCAAAAAACATTTATCTTTGCTATCAACCGACTTGGTATTGCATGGATCTCACAACTTTTTACGGTTTACTATTTTCTGGCAGTCGAAGTGAAAAGTAGAGTGTATAACTCGGGTCTAAAAGCCATATTACCCCTCGAATTATTTTCCCTCGCTTCGCTCGGGAAAATATCCATCTCGTGCTCGTATGGCTTATTTTAGCCCCTTGTCATACAATCTACTATTTAAGGTAGGTTGTAAGAAGCTAAGAAGTGTGTAGTTTTGTAGGTTAAGGTTTGTGTAGGATGCATGTTTTGTGCCACTTTTGTATAGTTTCACTGTTGTTTTCTCTGTTGTTGTATGTATTTTATACCACGTGAAAAAATATTACAACATAATATTATTAAATGGGAAAGTAACTGTCTATCTGTACCTTTTCACGCTTAAACCGCTGAACCGATTGATATGAAATTTGGTATGGAGATAGTTTGAATCCCGAAACATAATAATATGATAGTTTTTATCCCGGAAATCATCCCCTAAGGGAGTTAAATGGAGGGTGAAAGTTTGTATGGAGCTACGATATATACAAGTTCCACGCGGACGGAGTCGCGGGCAGAAGCTAGTAGTTAAAAGTATCCAAAAATTCATTAAATTTATTTTTTGTTTCCGAAGTCGTTGAAGAATCTCGTAACTACCCGGGAATGGAAGCTGTCAATGATACATAGGTTACAACAGTATAAAAAAAAAGGTAGATACCACTGAGGCATGACGCTAGGGCGGCACTGGTGCGTTCCGTAGGAGATCCCAGAGCCGTCCGAAATGCGTCGAGGAGGACCATCGGGGGGTTTTTAGTCGGTGCGAATCCGACATAACCTCCGCGCTATCCCCGTGGCGTGGAGGTATCCATAACGAATTTTCCTCCCATATAAAAAAAAAAGGTTACAACAGTATATTGTAAAATTTTACATGCCACGCTGCCTCTTAGTTTTAGTTGAAACTAAGAATTGAATTAATCCTCATTTAAACGACAGAGGTTTTACTTAACACTGTGTTAAGTCGATAACAATGTAATGTCCAACGAGAGGTTTAGTACCTGCTCGGCGCCGTATACAATGATTAATGAAATCCAACTGCGCTTCCCGGGGCTAAGTAAACAGAGAAAGGAGAGATGGCGCGGCGGGTAAAGCTAGTTAATATTGCCGAGAAGGGACCGCTAAGTTTGACGCGGGTCACTCGTTTCAGGCGCCGCGAAGCGCTGAATTGGGAATGGATGAAAATTTTAGAAATCCCTGATTATTTTTTTGCTGATAGGAATAACCTTCCTTAGCACCAGAAAAAAGTTTCAGGTGTTTCAGCTGCGTCAATTATTTTTGAAAAATATAAACAGTTTCCTCACTTTCGTTTTGGGTCAGTTACGGCACCTTCCTCGATCGGTGTCATATAACAAAAAATTATATATAATATTGGTGGTAAACTGACACTGGCAATGATATTGATACTTGCAGCAGCTATATTGGTCATTACCAGTGTCAGTTTACCACCGATATTTAAGATAGTTTTTTTGTAATATGAGACAGATCATGGAAAGTGTCATTTACCGTTCTTGACCCAAAACGTAAATGAGGAAACTGTTTATATTTAAAAAAAATAATTGACGCAGCTGAAACACCAGAAACTTTTTTCTGATGCTAAGGAAGGTTATTCCTATGACCAAAAAAATAATCAGGCATTTCTAAAATTTTCATCCATTCCCAATTAGGCTTCCGACAGCTAATAAGCGGTAGACAAGCTGAGACATTGCGACATTAATAAACATATAATAAACGCGAAAGTAACTCTATCTGTCTGTTACCTTGTCACACTTAAGCTGATAAACCGATTTCGATGAAATTCGATATGTATAGATTAATTTGAGATCCTGAGAAGGACAAAGAACAGTCATCATCCCGGAAATCATCCTTTGACGGGGAAAAAAGTGAAGTGGAAGTTTGTATGGGCGTGCGATAATTGATGCTGCGCCTGTGGGAAGTCAAATAACATATTTGTTGCTATTAGATTTCGTACAGGTGTAGTACTAATCCCAGGCGATTGACGAGTTTACGTGGACAAAGTAGCGGGCAAAAGCTAGTGAGAAATTAGGAACATATCGGTCCATGTGGTAAGTGTTTGTCGAATGTTATTAACGTCTTGCATTTCACGAAGCCTATTTGACGAATTAAGACTGTCAAGGTCATGGCAATAGGAGCACGCCCACTAGCTTTCGTGAAATGCAACAACTGTATGTATTAAATAATAAAAGTCTCATATAGCATCATACAATATTTATCATTTCAATTTAACATAGCTAATAACAGCACAGCTCAATCCTTCTTAAATTAATAGGGCTATTCAAAAGATTCACTTCATTTAAGCAAAGTTCACTGAACACTTTTATATAAAAACAAAGCAAAGCTCTAATTCAGTCAGTATTCAAAAGAGTGCAGACACTACAAAATGGCGTGATAATGGGATACTCCTCTGAAAAGGTTTGGTGGAGCGAGAGGTCTTAATGTAATTTTCCGTGGAAAAGTTACAGATCCCTGCTAAGGGGCATTACGAGGATCTGTTTCATAAAACGTGGTCCATTTCAGAAATACATTTTGGTTCATGGAGGTGACATAAACAAGGCGGGGCGTGTGACATGAAGATAACCATGTGGCACGGTGTAATTATTTATTTAGGTATTTATATTTTAAGAACCAACAGGAGCCGTAGCATGGTTGGCCTTGTCACGCGATAGGTGATAGGATAGAGCGAGCCAGTGACGCTGGCTGACACCGTTCGATAGAACGAGACGACGCTCTTATCTTGTCACTTGTCGCGTGATAAGGCCAACCATGCTACGGCTCCTGCTACAGAAACACATTGATTGAATTATAGTGGTTTGACATCAAGCATGTCATTTTGGTTATATTTAATTTCCTGCCAATGTTTTTATTTCAGTACTAGCTTCCACCCGCGACTTCGTCTGCGCGGACTTAACCTGGGATAAAATATTATAATCAAGGCTATAAACTATCTTCGTGCAAAATGTCATCCAAATCGGTTCAGCCGTTTAAGCGTGATTGAGTAACAAACATCTAATACTGGCACTGGCACCACACTTGGGGTTGGGCTCGTTTTGTAGGCACTAGAAGCACGCAAGAGCGCGGGACGACACAAGGCCCGACAGACCACAGCACATTTTAGTAATCTATACGAGTCTCGCGTAACACTAACACAACACTAAAAGCTAACCGTATTCTCACATTTCACTCATATTTTTGTGCCATTTTTGAAATATTCAACACTAATGTCCGTTACGCTAGAAAAAGATGTTACTATATTTCCTAGCTAGATAGATAATTCACTTATCCTAGTCGTTTTTATATTTAAAACTAATATTAATTGCGTAACAATGAAGAATAATATACCTAGTAAAATCTAAAACAAATTAACAACGCGCAATTTTTTAAAAGAGATGGGCACCGGGTATGCGTTCGGAAACTGCATCTGTGGCATAATTATGTTCATAAAAAATAAGATTGTTAAAACTAGAATGATTAACCTTTTCAACGCTCTGTCAAACAGAGAAAAGTTGTCAACCACACGCCAACTCGACAAGATATTTAGTGCGGAGTTAAACCTTATGTCGCTTTTTGCCGCATATATCAGTCGTTAGCGTTGAACCTGCGGTGCGGATATTATGCGTCGTTGGCGTCGAAAAGATTAATTAGTCAGCGTAATAAAATTCATGTTTACCTATTTTCCGTTCCGTGGGCCACTTGCGGTGCTGTCTGAAAACCAGCGCTGCAGGTGTCTGTCTGACACCTCGGCACAATGCTGAGACAGCGACCGTTTCACTGCCGCGAAGACACACAATATGTGTCAATTGTCATGTATGTCTACTCCTTTGTCTCTGTGTGTCTTTTGTGTAGTGAATAAATGTCTTCTTTTCTTTTCTTTTTTTTTCTATTTTTGCAAAACGGACTTTATTCTGAGACGTTTTTTTTAAATATTTTTCAATTTTGAAACATTCCTTTGTATAATCTTTAGGTAATAAAATAACTTTAAGTATGTTAATTTGTGAGTTTTCGTATGTAGGTACGTGTTACTTGTTTCACGCTGTTTGGGGGTTTACTTTGAAATTCGAATGTCAAACTATGAATCGACCTATTCCTGTCATTTTCCTTTTTCGTAATGAAATGAAAGGGACATAGCTAATTAAGTTTAAGTATTCTGAATTTGTAATATACCCCACGCTATGAAATGGCAGTGCTCGGCATCAAAATTAAAAAGCTGCTTTTGCTCACTGTTTTCACGCAGCAAACTATGCTTGTTCGAGCTGTTGTGGTGAAATAGTTATTTGTGCAACAAGAGAGCAAAGTTTGTTTTTGCTGCGAGTGCTGATTTTGAGAGACTCAAAAGCACGAGACGCAAATACTTTGCTCTCGAGTAACACATACAACTTTTCACCTCAGCAGTGAGAACATATTCACAATAAAAACTATAAGTACCCATAGGCTTTTACGTACCTATTCGTCTTGTGATTATACATAACTTGATTCGGCGTTCGTTACTGCATGTTTTAACACTTAACTCTTCAGCGCAGCTAGTAGGTAGGTCCTAGAAGCACGCGAGAGCGCAGGGCGAGTCATGGCGCGACAGACCAAATTAAGCACATTCTAATACATAATCTATACTAGTCTCGCGTGGCACTAACACAACACTAAAAGCTAACCATATTATTGAAGATACTGTCACTCATATTTTCGAACTATTTAGAAATATTCAACACTAACGTCTGTTGCGCTTATTACGCGTGTCGGGCGCGCACAACAAAAACTAGCCGTATTATTATTTTAATACTGCCTTCTTCACTCATTTCACTATACATATTTCCTAGTTAGATAGATAATCTATATATATAATACGCGAGCCCGATTTTTGTACATGCCATCAGATCTACAGTTATGGTCCGATTTTGATAAATGATATGTCGTTCGATTCGTCTCATGCTGGAGATTTGCAATAAGGTCTCCGATTTTTATTTTTTTATTGAAAAGTAATAAAATTTTAATTTAAAGAATCTACCGTGCGCTCACCACGTGACCTTGGCTGTGTGACGTCACGTGACGTACCTAACTCCTGTTTTGACTTGAGATGACAATGTAAAATAAATAAACAAGAATTGAACTCAAACCTGTAGTAAGTTCTTCATCATAAGAAATTATAAATGTTGAGTCGGCCACATATGGATACAACACTAAGAAAATTAAGTAAATAGAAAATAAACGATCTTTTACAATGTTTACAAAAACTGACAGACGTATTGTGTCAACTGTGGATTAATTTTTTTAATGACATAGAGTTGTCAATATTATTTGCCATGTTTATATTTATTTCAAAAAGTTTATATACTAACTTATTTTCCCATATTCGAGATGTTGGGAGAAGAATGAGGTTTAAACCCATTAATTGTCGTGGAGTATATAGGCTTTATTTACCTTACTTAGCACAATGCCTGCCGTAGGCACCGATAGGCTTCAAATTTGAAGTACTCGTAAGTAAAGATGTAGAAAACGAACCTCGATTAAGTACTAAAATTTCTTTTCGGATACCAGGGACTCCCATTGGCAACTTTATTCACCTGACTTGAATAGCAACCAAATTATTTCAGGTTCAGATAATTATATTTCGATTACAGGTAGGTATAAATTGTAATTTGTCAAACCGATATGACTTAATACTGGAAAACATAAACCAGTATTAAACTATTAAGCGGTATAAATGGTGAAATGCAACTATAACCGGTAAAATATTATTTTAAACCATTAACGGTCCCCGGTACAGTATTCTTTGATCTGTGCTGATACTAATAATAAACAGGTGTAATGTCTGTGAAATGTAAGTTTGTATGTTGGGGATAGTCTCAGAAACTATACCCGATGGGTATAGTTTCTGAGACTATTCTAAAAATCTTTTCTTCAGTACATATGTTATATATGTAGAATGGACCTACGGGATTATGTGCTATAATATTTTATCCCGTCGCTCCGCCTAGGTTCTTTGTATACGCGGCGGAGCCGCGCGGGCAGCTAGTTAATTTATATTAGTCGCTTTATATTTAAAACTAATATCAATAGCGCAAGAATGAAGAAGAATATACCTAATAAAATCTATAACAATTTAGCAGCGCAAACTGCACATGTGGTGGTATAGGTTCTTAAAAATTAAGATTATTAAAACTAGAATCATTAATAAGTCAGCGCATGAAAATTCATGTTTACCTATTTAAGCAAAACGGACTTTATTCTGAGATGTTTCATGTTTTTTTTTGTTTAATTTAAAACATTCCTTCTTATTTACTTTTTGGTAATTTAAATATATAAAGTGTGTTTTCGAACGTGGTACTTGCTTCGCGCTGGTTTGGGGGTAAACTTTGAAATTCGAATGTGGAAGTTTGAATCGACCTATTCCTGTCCTTTTCAACCTGTTCCTTTTTCGTAATGAAATGAAAGAGACAGAGCTCATGAAGTTCAAGTATTCTGAATTTGTAATAGACCCCACACTATGAAATGCCAGTGCTCGACATTAAAATTAAAAAGCTACTTTGACTCGCGGAGTGAGCAAAATCGGATTTTGCTCACTCACTTTTCACTCAGCAAAATATGCTTGTTCGAGCTGCTGAGGTAAAAAAAAAAATTAACGAGAGGCACTGGCACTTAAGTACAGTAAGTACCTACGTATCCCAATTTTATAATGTTCCTTCGCCCTGATTACTATTTGTTATGTACATATAAATATAATAAATATCCTTCTACAAATACGAACACAAATATTAATTTCTTATATGAATGGTCGGAGAGTTACTGAAATAATTACTTTAATAGACTACACCCAATTTGGCAATGTCAAAATAAAAACAATATATTTAATTAATTTTCAAATGACGCCCTACGTTTTGCCAACGCGAATGATATTGAACAAAGAAACCGCATCAATTCCTTTCAATAATTCTTCAAAGGGGCGAATATTCAATATACATAACCTTCCTACATTCAATTGCGGTTATTTTCTATTGTAACGGTTATAAAGGTTTACATTGATCGATGTCGTCTTGCGATAATAATATAACGGTGGTTGATTTTCTAATTATTTTATTTTTCCACTAATAATTTAAAACGAGAAAACCAAGTAATTGAGACTTTTTCGTCGTACGCCAGACTCGCATCAAATTATTACAATATCATGTTATATTTTGCACCGCCTTTTTATTTTTCTTATTTCCGATGCATTTTACCGTAAGAAATTGATCGAAATCGATATTCTCAATACTTGCACAACGATATAACCTTAATGTCTTACCCCTGTTGTCGGGATGTTCGTATGGTAGGTTTTGGATCTTTGTTGGGTGGAACATATTTAGAGCATTCATAAGCCTTAATTTTAATCGACTAAACCTGCTATTAGGTCTACGGTCATTTATTGTCTTTAAAGTTACCTTGGTGAAAGGCCATTGCTTGAAGGCGGCGTACACGTCACAGTGTTTCTTGCAAAGTTTTTTTTCCTGAGGGTCTGTGGAGGCGTCAATTTTATCAACAAAAGTGTGCGTTGCGGTGTTACGATCAAAGCACTTCATCTGATATACGCTGGTAGTTCTATTGGTCTTTTTGTATAGCGAGACGGGGCACTGGATTGATACTTCCATATATTCTGAAATAATGCCACTTCCCGTCTGAACGCACTTGGACTCTAATATTTTTGGATTTGTCTCCCACGGCTCTCCATCTTTCGAAAGAACTCTGGCACATTGTAAGTACCCGTTGAATGCATCCGTCAAGTACGAAGATGAGTCACTGAGGAACTGCGTCACAACCCAAAAATATGTCATATTTGGTATAATATTCACATTTATTGGTTTTTGTAAAAATAGTAAACAGCGCAATTATGTCAACTTGCGGAAACGGGCGTTTTCGACAGTATTTTCAGCATATTTATGAAAATAATTTATTACACTTGCACAATAATCATTATTTTCTGTCAATTGACGGTAGCTGTCAAATATATACAGATTGAATATCTGTTTTATTTGATAAAGCTCTGAATACAAAGACTTTGTAGCCAAGCCTTAAGACCTCACAGATTAACATTTACCATTTACCTGCAGCCTGCTGGGCTAGCACAACTGCTGCGACGCGACGCGAAACGAGAAAATCGACCCTGCACAGTGCGAGTGAGACTTTAAAATCTATTAAAGCCCACGCATTCAACGATTCATAGCATGGCAGCATGGGGTTCTATTCGTACGATTAGAACTTTAAAACTGACACACACTAAAGCCTGAATCATACTGACGCAGCATGCGGTGGCGGTCTTAAGCCTCTCACAGACTGACACGGCTTACAGTGGCAGTCAATAGTAAACTTGACAATAACTGTCAAATTTACTATTGACCGCCACCGCGGCTGCGCCAGTGAGTTTCAGGCTTTACGGATGACTGTCGTTAGGCCTGCATCACACTGGCGAGACCACCGCAGGACGCCCATCAGTGTGATGTAGGCCTTAGGCGGCCTGCCGGCATTCCGCAAGGATTGGCCGATTTGGCCGCAAGGTGACAGGACTGTCATTCCAAGATCACACCTAAGATACAGACAGATCTGCATCTTGGCGCGCCACACACTTTCAGCCGGAAACAATCATCCATTCTAGACTTGAGAAATTTATTAGGATTAAATTTACTTAACTGACAAAGTTAAATCGTCCGGTGAACTGTTTATCGGTGGGACTCTTTGAAGTAAACGTGGATGAAAAATTGTTGACTTTTGTTATGGTCACCTTACTTACATTACATATAATATATATATATATATGTATACGCCCTGCTCACAAATAACTTTAGCCGAAAGAGTATTAACCAACTACTAACAAGCACTTTCCAATGTATGTAGGTACGTCAAGTATAAGCATTACGCTCAGCTCTTAGAGCATATATAACTGGAGTAGCTTTATGTCGTACAAAAATGTCTGCTGAATTTGCGGGGGGAATCTTAATAGCGGTTGAACGTTTATAATACTAAGTGCTTACAGCAGAATGCGGGCATTTTTATGATCAGTGTTCTCTTGCGAGGTGATTTTTGAATGACCATTGAGATCAATTGTGAATTTGTCTTTGTATGATTTTTTTGCACATTGTGTTGTGCAAGGTTTTCTACAGAGGGGTAAGTTACTGAAAGGCTACTCTAGTTATAAGACTTAGCTCTAAGGCTCAGCTCAACGCACACATTAAGTTTTCGCGTCCGGTTTTCTGATATGGTTTTGGAATCAGTTGAAAGCATCACAGATTAAATAATACTCCTTAAGTATAAATAAATACTTATCGCTTTCGAGTGTAATGATTTCAAATCCGAATCTGGTAATCAGACGTGTAGTGTGGCATAAAGGTCCACCACCATACCGGAACTCGAAAAACGGTGACGGTACGCGTACGGCCTACCTAGTCAATAACGTCATTTGTCACTGTTTTTTGAGAACCGGTGTGGCCGGCCGGATCTTAATTCCATAAAACGAAGGTAGAATCAACAATCCACCAATCACCACCAATGTGAGTTTCATAAATAAGGTCTCTCACAGACTGGCG
The DNA here is from genome assembly GCA_932294315.1 of Epinotia nisella. Classification (NCBI taxonomy): domain Eukaryota; kingdom Metazoa; phylum Arthropoda; class Insecta; order Lepidoptera; family Tortricidae; genus Epinotia; species Epinotia nisella. The sequence continues at coordinate 10,436,037 of OW028679.1, read as the reverse complement.
CGGCCTGGCCGCAGCGGACAATAGAAAACTTGTCATTTCATTAGCTGTCAAATTTACAATGGGCTGCCACCGCAGGCCGCGCCGGTGTGATATAGGCCTAACTAGGATCAAAGATATAGAATATCATCTTTTTCTGTCAACACAATGTTTGGGTTTCTAGCCATTAATATGTAGTCATGTTTTTAAGGAAATATTTATTTTGTGAGAATAATCAGTCAACCGTGTTTGTAACATTAATTTATGAAAGTGTGTGTGTCGTTCCGTTCGGTGTTTTATCGGTAATTCTATTGTGAGCAAATGTAACAGTGGCGGAGCGCCCATACAAGCCGATTCAACGCAGCTTGCCTAACATTTCTTGATATATATTAATTATATTACCAAACTCGTAAATTTAACATCAAAAAACAGCCGTTTTGCTCCGGGTTGCAGTGAAAAACTCTCACGTGCAATGTAATACCCCTTTTTGAAGAAAACATGGGAGAGCTCGTGGACAATTAAGTACAACATTCGTCGGTAAGTTACTATGATTCCATTTTCTATTGTTCATTTCAAACAATATTTGGTCGCTTGCTCTGAGAAAAAATAATCCTTGTATTTTCTTGCATTATGACTGTTTATGACTTCTATATTGGACAAATGGAAAATGGACCATTTTTCGGATAATTATATTTAAAAACGAAATCAATTACTATAAAAAGGACACTTTATCTCAAAACTAAAGACCTATAGGTACTGACTCTATGACTGATAATAAAACAAATTATTATCTATGTGCAGTTTTCTACAAATGGCGTTAAATGTTTTGTGTAGTTATAATCTATCGAATCCATATATTATGATATACCTACAAAAACCAAATTAAATAATTTGGTACACAATTACTCAGACATGTCTATATATCGTTTTCGGTACTCACGTCACGCCTGGGTCTGAAATCAGCGACAAAAGCGTTTTTTTCCAGTGGTGTGCTCGAACACGTTTAGTTTTTACTTCATTAGTGCGGAATATACTGCCTTAGGGCTGCTATTTTTATGGGCTATATATATTTCACCGGGACACCATGGCGGCGCAACCGGCTGCTTACAATTTGTTGGTAGCGGCGACTGGTTGCGCCGCCATGGTTTCCCGGTGAGATATAGCCCTTATATTGTGATTTAATTTTATTAGGGATATTATAGGATATTTACGAGTTGTAGTAGTTTTATTTAAGAAAACGCTGTCATTATGCACTGGTATACTGTCTTCGGAAATTAATCAGTAGCTAGCTGCGTAGCACCAGAAACTACGTTTCAAAATCAAAGTGGTTTATTTATTAATTTAGGCATATAATGTAAACGGGACAATCAGGAGGCAGCAGCACTTGAAGAAAACTCCAACGACTGTTAATCATTTTATTAAAATTAAAATACACTTATAAACTTTTAAGACTATGATGCAACGTTACACCGTTGACGATCAGCACCAGCAATACCCACCTGGGCACCAACTCCTGGCCAAATAACTCACCGTTATCGAGGGAAAATCCAGCTCCCTGATTGGCTCACGACATCACAAGATGTCAGTGTCGTAACCTAATCAGAGAACCGCTACATTTTCGCGCCACAAAATATACCAATCAAGGCATCCAAGGGTTGCCATTTTTACGAATTAGGAGTTACCAATTTACAAAATGAGTTTACATGATCAACAAACGTTATCGATTTAAACATTTTTAACCATTTTCTTTCTAAAAGCGTAAGCAATTGATTGATAAAATACTGAAACCTATGAATGTCGGTAAACTACCACCGGTTCGGAAAGAACACCTCTGCCTCGAGAAGAACCGGCTTTTGGAGGATATACTTGGCACCTTGAGTATAAGGGCAAACAAAATGGTGTTAACCCTTATTAGGACAGAGCATCAGTTTTATGGAACTTAGAAACTGAGGTCGATTTATAAGTAAGATTGTCTCTAGATTTGGTGGGGGGTTAGTGGAAGGAGCTGATTTCTGAGAGGAATTTTTTCCTCTTGTTTGTGTTTTTTGTTTTTTATTTGTTTTTTATTTTTTTCTAAAACGATGATTAAAATAAAACAGATAAATTTGTAACAAACAAAAGTTTAATCATATAAATACAGAGACAAACGTTGATTATCGTAGGAACATTTTATTAAATGGAATATAAATTATCAAACCTCTTTTTATTAGCATTCCATTATAAAAAATATGATGAATCTTAAACATATTTCATAATATTTTACAACAGCATAATATCATTACACTATGTTACAAGTCAAGGGTCTCTTTTTCGCACAAAATATTAAATTAAGTATTAATGATTAAACGTTTAAAAAATTATAAAACTTTTATTTAATCTACTTAAACGGCCCTCAAAACGCCTTATTGTATTTATTACAAAATACATTGATGGGAAGTTTGCGACGTTATTTTCAAGTTCATGAATGAACAAGGGGAATTATTTTCCCACTTGGACGCTACAACTTCAGATGACTTTTAGTCGGACAAAACAATGGTTTCAGATAGTTTACTTTTTCATAAATAACAAAAAAATTACTTTATTTTATATAACTGCCATTAAAACCCTCTTACCAGATTTTTTTGATGAATCCGGGCACGCATCATCCAAAAACGCCGTTTTTACAAGCTTTATATTAACTTGACCTGTTCATAGGTACCTAACTAAGTAAGTATGTAAGTTGTCCGTCAAAATTTGCAATACATTTTTCAGTCACTTGCCGTTATCCGATTGAGCTGAAATTTTGGGTAGTACTATAGTTTGTATGACAATTTAATATTGTGGTACCATCGAGCTGATCTGATAATGGAGACAGAAGGTGGCCATGGGAATTCAGTATTTAACCGACGTAACCCCGTTTTGTTTGGACTCGTTAGAATCATCTCAATGAGTAGTTGATGATGGTGTACAGACAAATGTATATAAAAAAAAAATTGACAGAAACTTATTTATGATCTTTTTACTACCTTTGACTTTTACACATTGACGTGTGGAGACAGATGAAGTTTGAGTGAAGGTTGTTGCCAGTAAAATAAGTCTAAGACCTATAAGAAGTGAACATCTGTATAAGTAGTAGGTTTCGTAGTGTGTGTTTAAAAATACATAAGATTTTAATACGAACAGACGAAGTGGGAAATAATATCCCCTTGTACTAATAAGGGTTAATTATTGGAACATAATCCAATGCATGCATCTCATACTCACTTTCTCATGCTTATTTAATATGTGAAACTAATGAAACCTTACATGAGGTCCTTGATTAAAAATCACAATCCTCCGCCTCCGACCCTTTCCGCCCAACCGCTTCAACCCTAGTGAACTTTAAAACATTCTGGTAATTTGTGGGAAAACGGCTAACACCAGCATTTAAATTGCCATGTCAGTAGATTAATCTACATAAAACTATATACAAAGATATATTAAATTTGTTCTGATAACACGTATGTATAGTAATTTTATATTACATATAAAACCATACCATGCTCAGTGACAAACAGAAGCTAACCTCTTCCCACCAATACTTAGTTGAGGTGGAGGTGAAGTTGGCGGCGCCCTTGTATTTTTAACACTTTTTAGGGTTCCGTACCCAAAGGGTAAAAACGGGACCCTAAAAAGTGTTAAAAATACAAGGGCGCCGCCAACTTCACCTCCACCTCAACTAAGTATTGGTGGGAAGAGGTTAGCTTCTGTTTGTCACTGAGCATGGTATGGTTTTATATGTAATATAAAATTACTATACATACGTGTTATCAGAACAAATTTAATATATCTTTGTATATAGTTTTATGTAGATTAATCTACTGACATGGCAATTTAAATGCTGGTGTTAGCCGTTTTCCCACAAATTACCAGAATGTTTTAAAGTTCACTAGGGTTGAAGCGGTTGGGCGGAAAGGGTCGGAGGCGGAGGATTGTGATTTTTAATCAAGGACCTCATGTAAGGTTTCATTAGTTTCACATATTAAATAAGCATGAGAAAGTGAGTATGAGATGCATGCATTGGATTATGTTCCAATAATTAACCCTTATTAGTACAAGGGGATATTATTTCCCACTTCGTCTGTTCGTATTAAAATCTTATGTATTTTTAAACACACACTACGAAACCTACTACTTATACAGATGTTCACTTCTTATAGGTCTTAGACTTATTTTACTGGCAACAACCTTCACTCAAACTTCATCTGTCTCCACACGTCAATGTGTAAAAGTCAAAGGTAGTAAAAAGATCATAAATAAGTTTCTGTCAATTTTTTTTTTATATACATTTGTCTGTACACCATCATCAACTACTCATTGAGATGATTCTAACGAGTCCAAACAAAACGGGGTTACGTCGGTTAAATACTGAATTCCCATGGCCACCTTCTGTCTCCATTATCAGATCAGCTCGATGGTACCACAATATTAAATTGTCATACAAACTATAGTACTACCCAAAATTTCAGCTCAATCGGATAACGGCAAGTGACTGAAAAATGTATTGCAAATTTTGACGGACAACTTACATACTTACTTAGTTAGGTACCTATGAACAGGTCAAGTTAATATAAAGCTTGTAAAAACGGCGTTTTTGGATGATGCGTGCCCGGATTCATCAAAAAAATCTGGTAAGAGGGTTTTAATGGCAGTTATATAAAATAAAGTAATTTTTTTGTTATTTATGAAAAAGTAAACTATCTGAAACCATTGTTTTGTCCGACTAAAAGTCATCTGAAGTTGTAGCGTCCAAGTGGGAAAATAATTCCCCTTGTTCATTCATGAACTTGAAAATAACGTCGCAAACTTCCCATCAATGTATTTTGTAATAAATACAATAAGGCGTTTTGAGGGCCGTTTAAGTAGATTAAATAAAAGTTTTATAATTTTTTAAACGTTTAATCATTAATACTTAATTTAATATTTTGTGCGAAAAAGAGACCCTTGACTTGTAACATAGTGTAATGATATTATGCTGTTGTAAAATATTATGAAATATGTTTAAGATTCATCATATTTTTTATAATGGAATGCTAATAAAAAGAGGTTTGATAATTTATATTCCATTTAATAAAATGTTCCTACGATAATCAACGTTTGTCTCTGTATTTATATGATTAAACTTTTGTTTGTTACAAATTTATCTGTTTTATTTTAATCATCGTTTTAGAAAAAAATAAAAAACAAATAAAAAACAAAAAACACAAACAAGAGGAAAAAATTCCTCTCAGAAATCAGCTCCTTCCACTAACCCCCCACCAAATCTAGAGACAATCTTACTTATAAATCGACCTCAGTTTCTAAGTTCCATAAAACTGATGCTCTGTCCTAATAAGGGTTAACACCATTTTGTTTGCCCTTATACTCAAGGTGCCAAGTATATCCTCCAAAAGCCGGTTCTTCTCGAGGCAGAGGTGTTCTTTCCGAACCGGTGGTAGTTTACCGACATTCATAGGTTTCAGTATTTTATCAATCAATTGCTTACGCTTTTAGAAAGAAAATGGTTAAAAATGTTTAAATCGATAACGTTTGTTGATCATGTAAACTCATTTTGTAAATTGGTAACTCCTAATTCGTAAAAATGGCAACCCTTGGATGCCTTGATTGGTATATTTTGTGGCGCGAAAATGTAGCGGTTCTCTGATTAGGTTACGACACTGACATCTTGTGATGTCGTGAGCCAATCAGGGAGCTGGATTTTCCCTCGATAACGGTGAGTTATTTGGCCAGGAGTTGGTGCCCAGGTGGGTATTGCTGGTGCTGATCGTCAACGGTGTAACGTTGCATCATAGTCTTAAAAGTTTATAAGTGTATTTTAATTTTAATAAAATGATTAACAGTCGTTGGAGTTTTCTTCAAGTGCTGCTGCCTCCTGATTGTCCCGTTTACATTATATGCCTAAATTAATAAATAAACCACTTTGATTTTGAAACGTAGTTTCTGGTGCTACGCAGCTAGCTACTGATTAATTTCCGAAGACAGTATACCAGTGCATAATGACAGCGTTTTCTTAAATAAAACTACTACAACTCGTAAATATCCTATAATATCCCTAATAAAATTAAATCACAATATAAGGGCTATATCTCACCGGGAAACCATGGCGGCGCAACCAGTCGCCGCTACCAACAAATTGTAAGCAGCCGGTTGCGCCGCCATGGTGTCCCGGTGAAATATATATAGCCCATAAAAATAGCAGCCCTAAGGCAGTATATTCCGCACTAATGAAGTAAAAACTAAACGTGTTCGAGCACACCACTGGAAAAAAACGCTTTTGTCGCTGATTTCAGACCCAGGCGTGACGTGAGTACCGAAAACGATATATAGACATGTCTGAGTAATTGTGTACCAAATTATTTAATTTGGTTTTTGTAGGTATATCATAATATATGGATTCGATAGATTATAACTACACAAAACATTTAACGCCATTTGTAGAAAACTGCACATAGATAATAATTTGTTTTATTATCAGTCATAGAGTCAGTACCTATAGGTCTTTAGTTTTGAGATAAAGTGTCCTTTTTATAGTAATTGATTTCGTTTTTAAATATAATTATCCGAAAAATGGTCCATTTTCCATTTGTCCAATATAGAAGTCATAAACAGTCATAATGCAAGAAAATACAAGGATTATTTTTTCTCAGAGCAAGCGACCAAATATTGTTTGAAATGAACAATAGAAAATGGAATCATAGTAACTTACCGACGAATGTTGTACTTAATTGTCCACGAGCTCTCCCATGTTTTCTTCAAAAAGGGGTATTACATTGCACGTGAGAGTTTTTCACTGCAACCCGGAGCAAAACGGCTGTTTTTTGATGTTAAATTTACGAGTTTGGTAATATAATTAATATATATCAAGAAATGTTAGGCAAGCTGCGTTGAATCGGCTTGTATGGGCGCTCCGCCACTGTTACATTTGCTCACAATAGAATTACCGATAAAACACCGAACGGAACGACACACACACTTTCATAAATTAATGTTACAAACACGGTTGACTGATTATTCTCACAAAATAAATATTTCCTTAAAAACATGACTACATATTAATGGCTAGAAACCCAAACATTGTGTTGACAGAAAAAGATGATATTCTATATCTTTGATCCTAGTTAGGCCTATATCACACCGGCGCGGCCTGCGGTGGCAGCCCATTGTAAATTTGACAGCTAATGAAATGACAAGTTTTCTATTGTCCGCTGCGGCCAGGCCGCGCCAGTCTGTGAGAGACCTTATTTATGAAACTCACATTGGTGGTGATTGGTGGATTGTTGATTCTACCTTCGTTTTATGGAATTAAGATCCGGCCGGCCACACCGGTTCTCAAAAAACAGTGACAAATGACGTTATTGACTAGGTAGGCCGTACGCGTACCGTCACCGTTTTTCGAGTTCCGGTATGGTGGTGGACCTTTATGCCACACTACACGTCTGATTACCAGATTCGGATTTGAAATCATTACACTCGAAAGCGATAAGTATTTATTTATACTTAAGGAGTATTATTTAATCTGTGATGCTTTCAACTGATTCCAAAACCATATCAGAAAACCGGACGCGAAAACTTAATGTGTGCGTTGAGCTGAGCCTTAGAGCTAAGTCTTATAACTAGAGTAGCCTTTCAGTAACTTACCCCTCTGTAGAAAACCTTGCACAACACAATGTGCAAAAAAATCATACAAAGACAAATTCACAATTGATCTCAATGGTCATTCAAAAATCACCTCGCAAGAGAACACTGATCATAAAAATGCCCGCATTCTGCTGTAAGCACTTAGTATTATAAACGTTCAACCGCTATTAAGATTCCCCCCGCAAATTCAGCAGACATTTTTGTACGACATAAAGCTACTCCAGTTATATATGCTCTAAGAGCTGAGCGTAATGCTTATACTTGACGTACCTACATACATTGGAAAGTGCTTGTTAGTAGTTGGTTAATACTCTTTCGGCTAAAGTTATTTGTGAGCAGGGCGTATACATATATATATATATATTATATGTAATGTAAGTAAGGTGACCATAACAAAAGTCAACAATTTTTCATCCACGTTTACTTCAAAGAGTCCCACCGATAAACAGTTCACCGGACGATTTAACTTTGTCAGTTAAGTAAATTTAATCCTAATAAATTTCTCAAGTCTAGAATGGATGATTGTTTCCGGCTGAAAGTGTGTGGCGCGCCAAGATGCAGATCTGTCTGTATCTTAGGTGTGATCTTGGAATGACAGTCCTGTCACCTTGCGGCCAAATCGGCCAATCCTTGCGGAATGCCGGCAGGCCGCCTAAGGCCTACATCACACTGATGGGCGTCCTGCGGTGGTCTCGCCAGTGTGATGCAGGCCTAACGACAGTCATCCGTAAAGCCTGAAACTCACTGGCGCAGCCGCGGTGGCGGTCAATAGTAAATTTGACAGTTATTGTCAAGTTTACTATTGACTGCCACTGTAAGCCGTGTCAGTCTGTGAGAGGCTTAAGACCGCCACCGCATGCTGCGTCAGTATGATTCAGGCTTTAGTGTGTGTCAGTTTTAAAGTTCTAATCGTACGAATAGAACCCCATGCTGCCATGCTATGAATCGTTGAATGCGTGGGCTTTAATAGATTTTAAAGTCTCACTCGCACTGTGCAGGGTCGATTTTCTCGTTTCGCGTCGCGTCGCAGCAGTTGTGCTAGCCCAGCAGGCTGCAGGTAAATGGTAAATGTTAATCTGTGAGGTCTTAAGGCTTGGCTACAAAGTCTTTGTATTCAGAGCTTTATCAAATAAAACAGATATTCAATCTGTATATATTTGACAGCTACCGTCAATTGACAGAAAATAATGATTATTGTGCAAGTGTAATAAATTATTTTCATAAATATGCTGAAAATACTGTCGAAAACGCCCGTTTCCGCAAGTTGACATAATTGCGCTGTTTACTATTTTTACAAAAACCAATAAATGTGAATATTATACCAAATATGACATATTTTTGGGTTGTGACGCAGTTCCTCAGTGACTCATCTTCGTACTTGACGGATGCATTCAACGGGTACTTACAATGTGCCAGAGTTCTTTCGAAAGATGGAGAGCCGTGGGAGACAAATCCAAAAATATTAGAGTCCAAGTGCGTTCAGACGGGAAGTGGCATTATTTCAGAATATATGGAAGTATCAATCCAGTGCCCCGTCTCGCTATACAAAAAGACCAATAGAACTACCAGCGTATATCAGATGAAGTGCTTTGATCGTAACACCGCAACGCACACTTTTGTTGATAAAATTGACGCCTCCACAGACCCTCAGGAAAAAAAACTTTGCAAGAAACACTGTGACGTGTACGCCGCCTTCAAGCAATGGCCTTTCACCAAGGTAACTTTAAAGACAATAAATGACCGTAGACCTAATAGCAGGTTTAGTCGATTAAAATTAAGGCTTATGAATGCTCTAAATATGTTCCACCCAACAAAGATCCAAAACCTACCATACGAACATCCCGACAACAGGGGTAAGACATTAAGGTTATATCGTTGTGCAAGTATTGAGAATATCGATTTCGATCAATTTCTTACGGTAAAATGCATCGGAAATAAGAAAAATAAAAAGGCGGTGCAAAATATAACATGATATTGTAATAATTTGATGCGAGTCTGGCGTACGACGAAAAAGTCTCAATTACTTGGTTTTCTCGTTTTAAATTATTAGTGGAAAAATAAAATAATTAGAAAATCAACCACCGTTATATTATTATCGCAAGACGACATCGATCAATGTAAACCTTTATAACCGTTACAATAGAAAATAACCGCAATTGAATGTAGGAAGGTTATGTATATTGAATATTCGCCCCTTTGAAGAATTATTGAAAGGAATTGATGCGGTTTCTTTGTTCAATATCATTCGCGTTGGCAAAACGTAGGGCGTCATTTGAAAATTAATTAAATATATTGTTTTTATTTTGACATTGCCAAATTGGGTGTAGTCTATTAAAGTAATTATTTCAGTAACTCTCCGACCATTCATATAAGAAATTAATATTTGTGTTCGTATTTGTAGAAGGATATTTATTATATTTATATGTACATAACAAATAGTAATCAGGGCGAAGGAACATTATAAAATTGGGATACGTAGGTACTTACTGTACTTAAGTGCCAGTGCCTCTCGTTAATTTTTTTTTTTACCTCAGCAGCTCGAACAAGCATATTTTGCTGAGTGAAAAGTGAGTGAGCAAAATCCGATTTTGCTCACTCCGCGAGTCAAAGTAGCTTTTTAATTTTAATGTCGAGCACTGGCATTTCATAGTGTGGGGTCTATTACAAATTCAGAATACTTGAACTTCATGAGCTCTGTCTCTTTCATTTCATTACGAAAAAGGAACAGGTTGAAAAGGACAGGAATAGGTCGATTCAAACTTCCACATTCGAATTTCAAAGTTTACCCCCAAACCAGCGCGAAGCAAGTACCACGTTCGAAAACACACTTTATATATTTAAATTACCAAAAAGTAAATAAGAAGGAATGTTTTAAATTAAACAAAAAAAAACATGAAACATCTCAGAATAAAGTCCGTTTTGCTTAAATAGGTAAACATGAATTTTCATGCGCTGACTTATTAATGATTCTAGTTTTAATAATCTTAATTTTTAAGAACCTATACCACCACATGTGCAGTTTGCGCTGCTAAATTGTTATAGATTTTATTAGGTATATTCTTCTTCATTCTTGCGCTATTGATATTAGTTTTAAATATAAAGCGACTAATATAAATTAACTAGTCTATTAAATTGCCATGTCAGTAGATTAATCTACATAAAACTATATACAAAGATATATTAAATTTGTTCTGATAACACGTATGTATAGTAATTTTATATTACATATAAAACCATACCATGCTCAGTGACAAACAGAAGCTAACCTCTTCCCACCAATACTTAGTTGAGGTGGAGGTGAAGTTGGCGGCGCCCTTGTATTTTTAACACTTTTTAGGGTTCCGTACCCAAAGGGTAAAAACGGGACCCTATTACTAAGACTCCGCTGGCCGTCTGTCTGTCTGCCCGTCTGTCATCAGACTGTATCTCATGAACCGTGTTAGTTAGACAGTTAAAATTTTCACAGATGATGTATCTATGTTGCCGCTATAACAACAAATACTAATAAACATAATAAAATAAATATTTAAGGGGACTCCCACACAACAAACGTGTTTTTTTTTTCTCGTTTTTACGGAACCCTTCATGCGCGAGTCCGACTCGCACTTGGCCGGTTTATCAAGAAAACGTGTTACATCGACCGCGTACTGCCTGTCAAACGTGTGTTTCAACATAAATGAATAAGATCAACAAACTGACATAATAATATGATCGTCATTTTTAGGGTTCCGTATCTCAAAAGGAAAAAAATACGGAACCCTTATAGGATCACTCGTGCGTCTGTCTGTCCGTCTGTCACAGCCGATTTACTCCGAAACTACTGGACCGATTGAGTTGAAATTTGATACACATATGTAAATTGGTGACCCAAAGAGGGAAGCGTAAAGAATGACAGCCCAAAATTTTTGACTATGATTATATTTATTACTCACTAGGATAGGTACTATCGCCCACACAGTTAGCTCCACACACTTGTAATAAGGTTCAATATGCATTGTAATAAGGTTCAATATAACTACAGGATGGTCAGTTAACTGTGTTGGCGTTTGTACATGCTGTGGCTACGTCGCAGAGGCATTTTCACAATTCATACGATTATTCTTGAAATGGCCTGTAATGTGTTACATTCTCGGTTGATATTGTTTTTCCTTAATAGGTCGTGGAGGACTCGTTATCCTTATCACGAAGATAATTAGACCGCAGGGAATAAAACGAGCTCTCTCTAATTAGGGACATGGTCGCCGAAATGGAAAAATACTCCTGAGATACCTGGTTAGTTCTTCTTGTATAAAATTGATCAGAACCATTTATAACAACACGTTATTGGAGTTTTATCCGAACACATAAATGTCAAAACAATTTATGCGTTATGATAAGAAAAAAGATTAATTCTTCTACCAAATTAGATTCAGCTGGAATAAATATTGAGTATTAACGAGTGAACATATTTAGGCGCATCAAATAAGCAAAACCTGGACATAATCCTATAACGGTAATTTTCTATTTCTATGATATAAAGTATTGAAATGTCTAAATCTAAATATCAATACGGGTCAAACTGAGATTTTCCTTTTTTGTAGACGGTTAAAATTACTTTTAGTACTTACGTGGGCGAAGCCGCGGGCAAAAACTAAGCGATTTTTATAAAATACGATTACAACCCCGGATTTTTTACGCAATATATCTAATTAACATTTGATAGGCCTACTTAATATTAAAATCCGATAAAATAATAAAAACAACAGGTTATCAAATTATATACAGGTTTAGCTAATTGATGCGCCTATACCGTTTTTAGGGTTCCATACCCAAAAGGTAAAACGGAACCCTATTACTAAGACTTCGCTGTCCGTCCGTCTGTCAGCAGGCTGTAGCTCATGAACCATGATAGTTACCTAGACAGTTAAAATTTTGCCACAGATGATTTATTTCTGTTGCCGCTATAACAACAAATACCTACTAATACACATAATAAAATAAATATTTAAGGGGGCTCTCGTACAACAAATGTGATTTTTTTGCCGTTTTTATAGATAATGGTACGGAACCCTTCGTGCGTGAGTCCAACTCGTACTTGGCTGATTTTTTATGACATGGGATTAATTTAATAACCGTTTACCGCAAAAGGTTTTCTCATGCCTTATATTTGGTTTTAAATATTTGTGCATTAGATCTATCCCAGCCCTTCCGCATACCTAAATATAATCTCAACCTGGAAATTGATTTCAAAAATGATATTACGGCTACATTTACGCTCCATGGGAAGTTTAGTGGAGTCGGTAACTTATGGTAAAATCCGTATATAAACCCAATGGAACGCAAACGGAAATAAAGCGAAGCGCTTGTTTATATTTTCTTAAATTTCCGGAACATATTGAATATTCAGAAGCGCAAACCAGTTCAGGAATAATTATAATGGTAAATATTGGTTGCTACTATATTTCAGTTTTTGGTGCAGAATGAACGGTAAGTACCTACTCGGTATCTGCCGAATGTTTATTTTATGCTAGAAACTGTTCCGTTAACTTCAGTTGACGTACATTTAGCGATGATATTTCGTAGAAGTAAAATTCGGTGAAACCCTCACTGGCTGGCTGTTTTGTGGTTTCTTTTACTGCTCTTTATGATTTACGTTTACGACGAGGCTGAAATTACGGCTGGGACGAATTCATTCCAAGCTAGTAATGAAGTACTTAAGTTTATTGTATAGCTAGAGCAAAGCTACTTAAGACTTTGTGGTAGTTATCCCTCACACGAGTTTAATTTAAAATAAGATAAGATAATTAATGTAAGATTAAGCCGTTTTAAGTAATTTATTAAGGAATTAATTTTCACCTTAAAACAATACAATTTTAAATACTGTCTCATAGCTCCTACTCATTGCTTCCTGTAAGCCGTTGTATCCACCGACATGTTGAAACAAAATATTCCGTGATCCCTCTTACCCCAGGGAGGCGATTTTTAACTTTCGAATGCTCGAAAATTAAATACGAGTAAATATGATTGTAGTGTCAAAATTGTAGGCATTTACTTTCTACCGATATAATTACGAGTGTGCAAAATTACTCGTTTTTAGGGTTCCGGACCTAAAAGGTAAAAACGGAACCCTTATGGTGCGACTCCGTCCGTCTGTCTGTCTGTCACAAAGTCAAATATCTCAGGAACTACTAATGCTATCGATTTGAAATTTGGAATAGTTGTAAACAAAGCTAATCCTCGTGTATGGAAAATGAAATTTTTTAATATATACTTTTAATTTGTATAAAAAAGGGCGGATAAGAGGGGGGCAAAAATTTAAAATCTAGTTAGTAGGCCAAGTGGGGTATCATATGAAAGGGCTTGAATTGTACATTCTGAAACAGTTTTTCTTTTTTTTTCTACAATGGTAAAATTTTGATTTATAAAGAAAAATGTTGAAAAAAATACCATTCCCCCCTTATCTCCGAAGTTAACCAAGCGAAAAATTTGAAAATAATATATATGATTAATATTAACGTGAATATTACCGGAAAAGTATAACGAGACCTCTATCTAGCGTAATTTTTTTTTATTCTTCAAAAATCATATGTTAATTTTGTTTGTAATTCAATACTTCTGTGTTTAATTTTTTTCCTTCAAATTCCTATGAAAGTGTTCTGAAAGTACCTTCTAGCAAATAATAAAAGAATTGTCGAAATTAATTCACTTGATAAAGAATTATCGCTGAAAAACCAACATACAGGGAAATGTATTAACGTACCACGGTAGAACCCTATCGCAATAAGGTGACATACCACTCGAGTTTGAGTGACGGCGGCCTGTCAATTGCGACAGGGTTCTACGGTGGTACGTGAATACATTTCCCTTACTGTACATACCGAGTTCCTTGGTCGCGCAAGTTAGTAACAAAATGCACCGATAAATGTCGCTGTAGGTACTGATGACTTAACTACACTATGCGTTGTTAAGATTTTTCCAAAATTAATGGGTGGGACAAGACGGGTGTGTTGTATGATATTTCGTACGGAACCCTCGGTGCGCGAGTCAGACTCGCACTTGACCGGTTTTTTTGAATTTTGTATCGCTAAATAATTCAAAATAGCGTTTCATTGTTTAAGACGAAAGAGTCAAGCGCTTGAAAGTCAAAAATCGCCTTCCTGATTTTTATTCCAAATTATCAGAATAGGCAATTGAAACATTGCAATTTATTTTAACAGGTTCTTAGGGATCTCAAATATACAACGTGTTTTTGACAATTTCCGTTAATTGCAAGGGGGCATAGTTTAGATCAAATAAAGTTAATTTCTCCAAGACAGTAGTTATTTTAAAACTCTTACTGTTGTCAAGATTTTCAATATTGTAATTTAATCAGTTTTGCAGCTAAACTGATTAAATTACAATATTGAAAAGGTGTAATTATTCTTAACTGTGACGCAATCACAACTTTTTAAATTTTGTAAGGTTCCAGTTCATACTACAAGAAGGTTTACGAAGTGAGTTCGTTAGATATTAGGCACCAACTGACTCGGAGGTACAATTTTATTTTATTTTATGTGTTTTAAGATCCTTGTGTAATAAGACAATAACCGAAGCATACTTTACATTATTTTGTATAGAAATTCCCAGGAACACGGTGTATTGTCTTAAGCAAATGTTTCTTAGCTACTCTCTTGCTTGTGGCAACCACAGTTGCCAACTTCGCGCACCCCTATTACCACAGATTATATAGTAGTTCCCCTACCCTACACTGATTGTGGCAGATTGTGGCAAAGACTGTGGTCGCCAAGCGAAGCTGAACTTTGAAGTTAGAAAATAATTTTCACATCTCATGCTCGAAAAGTGTGTCATATTAGGCTTAATAAGCGGGGCTAAAGTAGTACATTTAGCCCCTAGGGAAAATATGTATACATATTTAAGATTTTTAACACATTTAATTTGACCAATCAAAACACTTCACCATATTAGATCCACCAATCACAACTCTTTCAAAAAACATTTATCTTTGCTATCAACCATCCAGAATACTTACAGCTACATATTAAAATCGACCAATCAAACATCAGGTGTTTTTTAGTCCCTAATCCCAAATCATTTAAATCCACCAATCACAACTCTTTCAAAAACATTTCTCTTTGCTATCAACCAACCAGAATACAGCTACATATTAAAATCGACCAATCAAACATCAGGTGTTTTTTAGTCCCTAATTCCAAATCATTAAAAAAGAAAACGCCTCACGCTATATTGAACAATCTATTCGCAGTGAAATTTGTTATTGATTGTGGATGGATAATCTTTGTTTTACTATTTTCTCGCAGTCGATGTGAAAAGTAGAGTGTATAACTCGGGTCTAAAAGCCATATTACCCCTCGAATTATTTTCCCTCGCTTCGCTCAGGAAAATATCCATCTCGAGGTAATATGGCTTATTTTAGCCCCTTGTTATACAATCTACTATTTCGCTTATTATTAGGACACGTGTAGTCAAGTTGATATCTAGGCTAGGTTGCAAAATTCGAATAGAGAAACTTACGTAACAAATATTACTTACTTTTACTATTTTACATTTCATAGTGTGGAATAGTTTTATGGTTTTATTAGCCTAGGTACAGTAAGGGAAATGTATTCGCGTACCTTTTTATGCCTTATTGTCATAGTAAGAAGAGCGAAAAAGGTACGTGAATACATTTCCCTTACTGTACGTCGTGCTTCTAGTTAAAAGTCATAATAATCAAGCGGTATACAATGCCTCTAATCAATGCTAGTGTAGTTGATTCAGGTCGAGATCGTCTTTGTCGAAAATTAACAATCATGCAGCTTGCGGTTGTGCACAAAATAACAATTGAATGCGAGAGTTACTGTTGTTAGAGAGCTCGTTGCTCTCAATTTTACACACAACAATGCTGAATGTGAAGTAGACGGTCTCATTATTTTGAAATGAAATGAGAAAAAGTGAGACATTGTAGGTATTCACGAGAATTGGGTAATACCTATGCAAGTAGGTCTGTAGGTCGCGGAACTCATGTTAATTTTGCGACAGATGAAATACTAGTTACTTACAGTAACAGACAGGCGCGGATCCAGCCCTCAAAAAAGGTTGTGGTCACAGCCACCCGAAAATCGGCCATGTGCGAGTCGGAGTACAAACTCGCTAATGAACAATCATGACTCATGAACAATGATCGGAATGGGTAGTGCCATTTCGGGTAAATGACCTTAAACATTGTACATAACATGGATAAGACATGAGATTCCCCTACCCTAAAAAATAGTCATAGTAAATACATCATTCATTTACTTTCGTTTAACAGTTAAGGTCGAAGTAAAAACCTTCATCGGGTTTGCGATGCAATCCTTTGTGTACCTACAGGTCCTGCCGCATGTCTTTTCACTGTACTCTTTCTACACCCTATATCGACTTTACATTTTCTACAGCGTATTAAATGTCTTGTCGAGTCATACTTTAAGTCGGGATATAATTCAATCCAACTAAGAACAGTTTCTTTCTTCGTTTTCCGAGGCATGTTCAATTAAGTAGAGAGATCTAATACTGTTCTTAATTAAACCAACAACACTTCAAGTCCAATCAGATGCAAATCGGATTCCAGTTAGATCCAAAATAGTCACAATAAGGACTTAACTTACTTAACTTTTGCGATAATTGAATTTATATTTATATGGTACTAACTGCACATGACATTGACGTGCATATATTATGAAGTTGACATTGCAATCGTTTTATCTCTATTTAACTGGCCAGCTTATCACAAAATAGGTTTAAATTAATGTCAATTATTAAATAGGTAGAGGATAATTGGAACATATTAAAGTACTAATACTTTTTTATTCAGTACAAAATCAGTCGAAACATTGAAAGGGACCTAGTAACAGTCGTAGCACCTGTAGAGCCTTATGTTCAGGGCATAAAAATCTATAATACTTGTATATCAAAATTCTAGGGCATTCTACTAAACATAATTTGAATCGTTAGGCCCGGGGTTCTTTAAAACATTCTTTAAACCAAACACAAACTTAAAATGTTCATTCAAGTCCCCGGGCTAAAGACTTCCCCGAAATGGCACTAGCAATTCCGATCACTGCTCATGAACGACTTTTGAATTTGATTGAAATGACACTAGTCTATTAATTTAGGTTTGTGGGCATGCCCATCGTGCCCACAACGCCTTGGCCACGACTTTAGTCTTAAGCGACCTGCGGCAGCGTTTTATCTGTTCATTGCGCGGTCGAGACGCGCAACGCACTGTGGTTAGTTGGGATCACGCGCAATGAATTAGAAAAACCGCTGCCGCAGGTCGCTTAAGTCCAAAGTCGTGACCAAGGCGCAACGGTGGATCCGCCCTTGGTAACAGATACTGCACGCGCCTAGGGCAGGGGCTTGTCTGCGCAGTGATTATTGTGTGTCTCGCTTTATCATTAAGAAGGCCGGCGTGACGTCATTTGACACCGTGCTGTCTGCTCGGCAAAATATAAACAATATGTTTTCCGCGGCTTTACTCGCGTATAAGTATTTTAGTTATTGAGTAAGTACGGTCGACGCCAAAAATACGTTTACACTATTCGCCTTATTGCAATAGAATAAGGTGCAAAAGTGTAAACGTATTTTTGGCGTCGACTGTACTACTCTGAAAAACCAAATAATAGTGTGCGAGTTATGTACATATTATAATATTAATTATGTTATATTATAATAATAATTATATTAATTATGTATTCTGATTAAATAAGTAGGGTTAATTTTATCATGAATGATGAAGAAGAATAAAAGTACTACATTCATTTACACATTTTTAGGGTTCCTTAGTCAACAGGGAACCCTTATAGTTTCGCCATGTCCATCCGTCCGTCTGTCCGTCTGCGGTTTAGCTCAGTGACCCTTACCACTTAGCTGTAATTCGGCACGGGTATATAAATCAATCACGCTGCAAAATGGTAGAATAAAATATTGTTTTTTTTGAAAACTCGTACACTTAAAGTGGCGATGTATTTTTTTCCTCGTTAAACCTATGGCGTGTGGTATTGTTGAATAGCTTGTTTAAAAATATTATGGGTTTTTAAAAGCCATTTTTCAACTCAGTGATCCATTAGCGTGATATTGGGCTTTAAAGCCCTAATATTTGTTCGAGGCAAGTCCTCCCAGCCCCCTGGCTAAATGGCTACTACTGGGAATGTGGATAAATTTGTGGCAGTGGTACATAAAATGAATTTAAAAGGAAAACTATCATGGCTACGTAGACATTACTAGTTAAGTTACCGAGTAATAGTCGACCGACTCAAAAACGTACTTGGAAAGGCCAACTTTCGTTCAAATTCAGCCGACGCAATCGCACCATTTACTTGGCACTTGCGTGTCGATGTCAAAGTAACAAAGACAGGCAGGCATCTACGGAACCCTACACTGCGCGTGGCCCGAGACGCACTTGGCCGGTTTTTAATTATAAGTATTTGAACACATTTCACATGAAATTGAAACTCTAGAAAACTAAAAACGATCAACATTAACTTTCTGTAAGGTTTTTTTTTTGACGTATTAGCTATAGCAGTGACTGAATATGCGCTTCTGCCCATACACTGCGTAATATGCCTTATCGCGCAGAGGAGATGGCCCCGGCTGCAAACGCGCGCTGTTACCGACGCTTATATTATTATCACTTATAATACAATAATTTATTTATTTTGCAATACTTACTAAATACGTATTTTTGCTTCTTGACATAATATTTATTTGTTGCGTTGCTAAGCGATACAAAACTTTAGTTAGAAAAGTTCAAAACCATTTCGGAAATACGTCGTCAGCTCAACACGGGCCTTGCTCGAAAATACTATCATGCTCGCAACCGCTCGCAGCAAAGTGTGCCAGTAGCACTAGTCTGAGTTTACAGTGAGTCAAGTATATTCTAGCGAGTATCGAAAAAAGTACAAGATTTGTATGAAAACTCTATACACCACCTCTGGCGGTCACTCACAGAACTAAAAATCTAATTGGTACCACGAGTCCCTTATAAGTTTACTTTGCTCGCAGCAGTTAACTCGATCGTTCGTATAGTTTAATCGATTTTTCAATATTCAGCCTTATATCACAAGCATTTATCGTTTTAATTTAAATGCTAGCCTTTGTCGGTTATGACATTACAGAATACGCGCATCGCGTACGTCGAAAAATTCCCTAACGCCAAATTGTTTAAAGACTTTAAAACTTTAAAGGAATCTATACCTTAAGCTCAATGACATCAAGTATAACTTTAACAGTGTGCGCCGATTCTCCACTGAGTCTCTCGACCCAATATGGCGGAACGTGTGCCAATTATTTGCATTTTTAAATACAAAATATGCGACAATCCGAATTTAGCGAATATATGTTGTCAATTCAAAAGTTCTTTAATTTAAGATAGGTATCGATCGGATCTACGGTAACTCTTTACGGAATAATACGTTATCACGCACCATTTTGCAAGTGAAATAGTTAACTATAGACGCTACGGTATTTTTCGATTCGAAAATTTGTGTCTCATGGTACGAATTGGTCGTACGAATCGAAAGTTTAAATTACGCATCGAAAACTAGACGCTAGCACGTAACGTCTTGTAGTAGTTTTCGGAGTATGTACATCGGCACCGCGAGAATCGAAATCTATTCAAAGCGCTTTAGTTCGATCGCGTCGGAAGTAAAGTATTGTATGCTTTCGATGGCCACTCATGGTAAGCGTACAGCTAGCCCTTGGTTTTGGTTCTTTGGTTTCTAGAACCCGAAATTTCAAATATACACGTAAAACGGTTATTGAGATATTAACGTCTAAAATTGGGCATTTTTATCACTGACTTACCTATTACTCCTATTAGCTGACCTATAGACCAAAAACCTAACCTACTTCCAAATGACCTATTAGAAAGTTGAAATTTGGCGTCCAGTTGGGTAATTGTGTGTATACAAATAAAAAAGTCAAGAATTGGGAATTTTGAAGTATTCTTGTCTTTCCCGCTCACGGGACATGATGTCCCGGACCTTTGGGAGGCGTGCGTGGGGCTAGGTACCTACAAAGTACCAACTGAGTCAACACGTAGAGGCCCTTTTGACAATTTAATGGAATGCAAGGAGTACACAGAAGTATTCTTTATTATTATTATTTATGTTTGTTACCTATGTTTGCTATTCCGTCATTTATAAACCGATTTGAAAAAAAATATACAAATATATTATATCATTTATAAAAATATTTGAAAAGCACCATTTAGTCAAGTAGAATTGTCATCTCGTCAGGATCTGATGATGGAGTCCTGAAGGAATCGAGAGAACTCTTTAAATTTTTTGGGTAACGCTTTGGGTAATTTATAATTATAGTAACTCGTGCATTACCTTTTGAGAAACACAATGCATAATAATAAAAAAACTCTACAAAAAGGAATTACATATATCCCACCAAAAACATAAATGTGAAAATGGGAGCCAAGCTCAATATTAAGTATATGAGTGGTTGTAAACTTAAAAAAAATAATTAAATCTATTTATTTCAGATAAGGTATGTACTCATGTTTTTTGCAAAATCTCAATGCGAGATTATGTGCGCGGTCACTCAACTCGCTTTATAGATCTTATCTTATATTTTTATTAGTATTATTACAGTTGATAAACATTTAATTATGAGTAGTTTTTATTTCCCCTTTGTAAAATATTCTTTTAAAATTTTACTAATTTGTGAATGTTTTTTTGTTTCCAGTACTTTTACAAGTTCCTTGGGTAGTATATTTAATATGTCTGGGAGAATACACCTACAAGTTCTTTTGCCATATACGTTGTTTGAGTATGTGTGGAGTACAAAGGTAAATACTGTACATGGCGTAACCTTTTAGGTCTCTCTGTTTTTGGTAGGCAAGGTATTTTATCAAATTGCTCTTTTATTATAATTGCGCTAACTTTATCAAATACCTTTATTCATAATTTTGCAATACTTAAACAATTGGTTATATTTATCTTTAAATTTACATTTGATCTTATATGGCACTATGACCTTAAGGATTCTTAGTTGGATGGATGTCATATATATTTTGTAGTGACGTCTTATAAGTTTACCCATAACTTGATAAGCCATAGTTGATTACTGAGTCTGCCAGCGCCAGGTACAGTAGTCTAATAGTTTTGTAGGGCAACTTGTGTTTTAAAATACTTAATTTAGCTAAGGTTGATCTTAGTTTATTGCAAACGACGTTCTCATGTGAACTCCAGTTGAATTTATGGTCAATCGTAAGTCCCAGGTAAGTATATTCGGTGACAACTTCAAGCTGCTGGCAGGCACAGTTTACATAATTCTTGTGCTCATGGGCCACAACTCTTGGCTTATGGTTTGTTCTCATATATGGTGAATGAATATGCATAATTTTAGTTTTCTTATAATTAATTGACAAGGTGATATCATGTGCCCATTTACACATTGCGTTAAATTCATTTTGTATATTAATTTCTTCAATTAGAATTGCAGAAATGAATCTAAGATCCTTGTGCGCTACCAAAATATAATATCGTCAGGAAATATTCTTCTTGAGCATCAATCTGGGGGCACGGCAGTGCCCCCGCCAAGTCGAGCAAAAAAAAGCGGCACGGCCGTACCATCCTTTTCTCGAAGCAATTCAGGCCATTTTCGACCCCCCTATAATTTCGTTGTGGATAAAACAAGAAACCTGAATTTTCAGTAACTAATCAGGCATTATATAAACACGGTATATTTAAAATTTCAGTCAATTTGAACCAGCAGTTTAAGAATGACAACTTGTTAAAGTTTCTAAATTTTGTCACTCACTGACTGACTGACTGACTCACCGATCATCAAAAGTTCAAGGCACGTCTAGCAGACATAGAAGCTTCAAATTTAGAATACAAATAGAGTTTAATGTCTTAATCATGGGAAAACGTATCTGGGGGCACGGCAGTGCCCCCGCCAAGTCAAAATAAAAAAATATCATAAGACAAAGCCTTTAACAAAATTCGTTAGAAGTAGATGGTACCAAAAAGTAGGACTCTACAAAAAGAAGTGAGATGCCATCAAAAACATCCTGTAAAAAAACCCAAGTCTCGCAGCTCAGTCTTTCTACCGTAAAAAGTTGTGAGATCCATGTAATACCAAGTCGGTTAATCTATTTAGTCTCTACTTAAAGGACCTTCTGTCTTAAGTTATTACATAAGTTATTATCATGCCAATATTAAACATATTTTACGTTTTAAACAAATAGATCGACTTGGACATCGCATGAAAACACAATGAATATTACAATTATATTAGATAGATTCTTTAGTCTATCGCGCCTCACGCGATTGAAACTCTCGTTGCTGTTGGTTGCTGGCCCGTCGTGCTGTGTGGTGTGATACATACTAATAATCAAATCATGCGATGTCCAAGTCGATCTATTTGTTTAAAACGTAAAATATTTTTTTATATTGGCATGATAATAACTTATGTAATAACTTAAGACAGTTCTTTAAGTAGAGACTAAATAGATTAACCGACTTGGTATTACATGGATCTCACAACTTTTTACGGTAGAAAGACTGAGCTGCGAGACTTGGGTTTTTGTACAGGATGTTTTTGATGGCATCTCACTTCTTTTTGTAGAGTCCTACTTTTTGGTACCATCTACTTCTAACGAATTTTGTTAAAGGCTTTGTCTTATGATATTTTTTTATTTTGACTTGGCAGGGGCACTGCCGTGCCCCCAGATAGGTTTTCCCATGATTAAGACATTAAACTCTATTTGTATTCTAAATTTGAAGCTTCTATGTCTGCTAGAAGTGCCTTGGACTTTTGATGATCGGTGAGTCAGTCAGTCAGTCAGTGAGTGACAAAATTTAGAAACTTTAACAAGTTGTCATTCTTAAACTACTGGTTCAAATTGACTGAAATTTTAAATATACCGTGTTTATATAATGCCTGATTAGTTACTGAAAATTCAGGTTTCTTGTTTTATCCACAACGAAATTATAGGGGGGTCGAAAATGGCCTGAATTGCTTCGAGAAAAGGATGGTACGGCCGTGCCGCTTTTTTTGCTTGACTTGGATATTAATTTCTTCAATTAGAATTGCAGAAATGAATCTAAGATCCTTGTGCGCTACCAAAATACAAGTATCGTCAGGAAATATTCTTCTTGAGCATCAATTTAGTTATCTGCTTTGTGTAAATAATTCGATTGTTAAAATTTAAGAAGTTATACTTTTATAAAGCAAACATTGTTGTAGTAGAAAAAGTAAGAAATTGCATGTTCTTTAGGATACATTTTATTTTAGGATTATGAACTTGGCCCCCGTTTAGATCTCAATTCTTTCGACGGCGAAGTTGACAACCACGCATATTCTTAATATTGAACTTGGCTCCCATTTTCACATTTATGTTTTTGGTGGGATATTGTTATTCATGAGAATAGGGTACCTACCTAATGTTTAAGTAGCGGGGTTCATGTTAGTTTTAGTTCTGCATGTTCAAAGCAAATGTTCGGTTGAATTTAAATCGGTGTCCAAAGATAACTTTCGGTGTATTTTTTTCAAATCTGATTATCCATACAAAGGTACTGCGGAAATGGGTAATTATTTAATAATTTACATAACATTGTAATTATTCGGGCGGAATCATCGGTCTCCCGTATTGATACTCGCCGAACTTTGTTTTCAATCTGAAACTGATTTTACCGAGCGGTTGCTATTAATATAAATTCGCGTTAAATTTTGAATCCTTTAATGTATTTACATTTGAAATTGAAATACTAAATGACAAATAACGAAGCCATTTCATATTTCTACGTTTCATAACGAAGTTGAATGGAACTCCAAATGAACAATTTACAGTAAGATAATAAACTTGTGACCTCATCTTAAAATTGATAATAAACCGTCAAATTATTTTAATAAAGTATAAATTACTAAATATAATTAAAATCATAAAAAGATATGGACCTTGAAAGTATAGAAAACATATTTTTTATTTTTATTGTCCAAGAGTAAAGTTAACACTAAACTTCTAAATTTCATAGCAAAAATGACCACCTGTTAAGGTCATCTTTTTGTATATGTTTAGGGTTCAGCATTAGGTCTACACAATAGCAAGAGACTTAAATTTTGAATTAATTTTAACTTTGCCTGGTACCTAGTTTTAAACCTTTAAAGGTTTAAAACTACCAATAGAATCATTAAGCTTTTATAGAAACGAAATTTTACGACAACTTTGGACCTAAACGCAGTAGGTATTTTGCGATCGAGACAGCAATTCACTTGATTTTTAACCGACTTCAAAAAAGGAGGAGACCGACTTCAAATCGCAAAGTGTGATGTCATACTTTTAAGTCAATCAGTATGAAGCGTTTCGGCTGACGCCAGCGAGGTCAGTCTTTGACTCAATTTTTTGGGTATTTATGGTCTGTTATTATAGTTGCTCCCATAGAAACATTTGTTGCTCTCCAAAAACTGGTTCGAATGGCATCGTAAAAAAATCTTAGGTCACAATAAGCCTATTGTAAAGTTTCATTTCATTTTTTTAACATGGTATCGATATATAGGCAGTAAAAAGTTTACATATATATAGGTAGATGTTCCTGCACAGTGATTTTTAATTCGTGATCAGGAGTCAATTTTTCTAATTCTGTAATTGGCACGATTAACTCGAAGTTACCAAACGTTCCTTTTTTTCTGAATAAAACTGGATAAGGAATTACTTTATAATTCAAAATCACTATCACCCTAACGGTAGTTTAAATCTATGAAACTAAAACCTCTTTAAAAATAGTTTCATAAACCAACCTAATAAGAACCATTGTGTCCAATAATTACGGCTTAGGCTATAGGGCGTGCCAAGGAATAAGACATACAAACATACATACATAGATACATACATACATATATACATACATACATACGCTCGAAAAACATATCCCTCCTTTCCTTCGGCAATCGGGTAAAAAAAACGTATAGGTACTGTATACGAAATATCATACTTAACACTGTAGCTTTTCGATGACTGAATCGCCGAGGAAACTCGTCTAATCTCAACAAGGTCTAGTTCTTCACTCTAGGTTCGAAGGCCAGAGGGCCTACCGCGAAATGATATTCGTTTTCGTTCGTGTATCTCCGTCTCTGTCGCACTTGCTAGTTCGAGCAACAAAGAGGGAGATAAACGAACGAAAACGAATATCGTTTCGCAGTAGGCCCTCTGATGAAAATAGCAAACTGCGCAATTGTTTACAATCTACCCTGTAGGTAATCTCACAGGCTTGGCTAGGCCTTTATTCAATTTGACTCCTCAATTTCTGTGATTGGGGACTGATTTTAATTTTCACTTTTCTGCATCTTATAAGCTACCTACCTCGCCCTTTGTTTCGAACAGCAAATAAACTCTAAAGTTTTCGAAATTCATACTGAAGCCGGCTTCAAACAGTCGACGCGAGCGTAATCCATTTTCGTAAAATCTAAACCACCTGTATCCGATTGTATGCGGTAGGGCCTCAATGTTATGATTGCAAGAAATATACCAACTCGTTCATGAATCGCGGTGTGTTCGTTAGCATTTGTAAACAACTTTATGTAAACGAAGCGTGCCATGATACCAATATTTGTTCACCTAAATAAGATTTCAGTTACTCGTGCGTAATGATTGTTAATACAAATAATAAGCAAAAATATAAAAATATTGATATTATTAAATGTTTCATCCTCGTGCCGCTCAGCAAGAAAAAAAAAACGCAAGATCAGTTAAACACCCAATGTGCAATGTAATTTTAATGTGGAAACTGCCCGCAAACTCTAAATGTATTTTTAGTGCATTAAATTCCTCGACAAGGATTTTTTTATATTATTACAGAGGCAGGAAATATGACGGATACAGCCGAACCACAGAGAGTGTTGCGTCTTCGTCCCAAAATAGACTTGAAGCAATTCTATTAGGTTTTAATGCATTATAGTTTGATAGATTAGCGTATGTATGCATGTGTGTATGTGGCTGCGCCCACCACGTTACCTATACGTGAATAGACAGTGCATTACTGCTACCGATTATTTCACTTGTGTCCCTAACCCATCGACTTATCAGTGGTCATCATCATCATCATCAAGATGTTGCTGATCTTGATTTTAGCCTAGATGTGAAAACTTTGATATGACACATGAAATTATGGCAAATAAAATTCTGGCAAACGAAGGTAAGTATACCAGCGTTACCATTCTTAATTTCATGATGAATGTTAAAATATCATAGCATTGTATGGGTATATTAGCGGACAACCCGGTGCAGTAATAATGATCGAAATTGGCCCAAAATGGTTCGTGTAATATAACCCACGGCCGGTGTGTCGCTTTTTTTTGCTCGAACTTGGCGGACACACTGCCGTGTGTCTAGATCATGACGTGACGGATGGACCATCCTCAAAAATAAATAAGGTATATTGCTCTTTCATTAATCCGTGAGTAAGGGCTTTAGGTAATAAACAACGAAAACTTGTGCAAAGTTGCCAATTTGCCGACGGGTTTAGTTTGGTTTACGTTCATGCTTCTGCTTCTCGGAGTGTCTAGACTTCGTTCATCTTATTTATCGTCTCTTTCTGCTTTCATTTTTCCGTTATGCTGATGGCGGTGTTACCGGAGCCTTATTATTATTTATGGATTACTTTTAAACTGCTCTTACTGTATTTATTACACTTAGATGCTTGTCGCTTTCCCACCTTTACGCATTTATTCAGCAAAATGATTTTGATTAAATATTGAAGCTAATAACCTCGTATTATTTATTTAAAAAATCAACATACTCATACACATAACACTTCAAGAAATTAAAAATACGTATACTTTTATTACATTAATGAATCTCGATATTAACTTATGGATTAACTTTATCTGTTAAAGCATATTTGATTTAACCTAATTAATCCTTACACTCGTATTGAAAATATGTTCAAAAAACCGTTTATTTCGAGAATCACGCGAATAAATGCAGATGATTTGGTTGCCGTTACTTATTGGAAAAATCTAGTCAAAGTTACATGCTTCAGATACTGGAAATCTAATATTTAGAACGTAAACAGAAAGTAAATGTCTCTGTGAGAATTTCAAACTTCATGGGAATGTATGTGTACCTTCATGGGAATGTATTTGTGTACCTTCATTGTTTTTTGTATCTACCCGAACCGTCTTAACCTTTCGGATGTTTTGACGCTGACATTGCTAAAAAAATATAAATTTTCGTTTCGATCTTAAAGTCAATTTTTAATAGCACTGATCAGTGCTAAGACATACGAAGGGTTATATAATGCGTATTAAAAAGGGCGTAGCCGGGGGGATGGGTCCCAAATTGTCCCTATGTTCTAAATATTACCTGAATATTAATGGTTTAGTAGTCTTTCTTGAACCTCCCTGAAATTTATTGAATCCATCCCAATTTGTGAAAAACCCCAAGTACTTAACTCACTTGATTAAAATGCGAGGCTTACTTTTTTACATTTATTAATTGTGTTAACATTGCTTTGTTAGTTCGTAATGATATGTATCTGCCTCGACAAATTTACGTTCAGTATCGATCGTCGTTTTTTGCATTTTTGTTCGTCACTATTCTCATCAACGGAATGCATTCGTAAATATCAGCAGCCTTTGGGAGTATGTAGAAATGGAAATACATATTGAAATTGGAATCCGGGAACAGAAGAATTAACCCGAGTTTTGTACATTGACTGCATTTATGTTCTTCTGAGTTCTAGGGAACGATGCAACATTGCCCTGACCGTATCGACCTCAATCGTTGCCGACATACGGTTTCAGAGTGAGAATATTGTTATTGTCATTTTTGAATCTTTTTTATTTTATTGTTATTTATTGGTTAACGTTATCTTAGACGTTCCTGACGTATGGCTGAGAAGTTTGGAAACTGGAAGAAGGAGGAAGGGAAGGATGAGAACAAGCTTTTAGGGGCAGAGATCCTTAGAAAGATTCTGGGATCTATAAAACGAGTAGATCGTAGTCTGAGAGTGAGGAAGATGAGGAAGTGGAAGCACTGGTCGCCGAGCCCAACATCATCGGAGAGAGCAAATCTGCTCGACTACCGCTGGCTCGGCCACGTCGAGAGAATGGGAGATAATCGTGCCGAGAAAGAGTGTAGGGTGCCCAAATGATCGAAGTCCCGTTGGCCGACCAAGGTATCGCTGGATAGACGAAGTCTAGAAAGACCTGCTGTGTCAGCTTCAAACTGCCGATCATGATTGGCGACACGGCACAGTGGCGTGTCTTATTGTCGGATGCCAAGATCCACTTCGGGTCGCTGAGTCAGCGTAGTAAGTAAGTTACCTTAAAAAAATCTGCATGCGTCCATGCTTTTATTCCCTAACATAAAGTTGTGATTAGGAACTAGTATACTTAACGACTTTTTCAGTCAATCAATTTGCGGCTTGGCTCGAATGTGTTAGTTACAATAAAATTATTGTTACAAAATGAAAACCCATAAAATTTTTAGCACTTCGGCAAAATGGGTACCAAAAGTCGACACAACACTGAAATAAGTTTTATCAGTCCCACTTTTTACGTCCAATTAGCTTTGATATCCGTTCGACACGATAAGTGGCGTCATGATCCTTATGGATTTCCATTTAGCAAGTACTTAATACATTGTATTCGTGTTGATAACAGAAAGAAAGAAAGAAAGAAGAAAAAGAAAGAAAAATAAATATAGAAAACTGTGAAATAATAGAACATTAACAATGAGTTTGTGAATACAAGATTAATAATCTAATACCGATTAAATATAGGTAACCAATTACGTGTATTACTAAAAAATCACTTAAATTTTTAAGTGATTTTTTAGTAATACACTTAGGTATCTATAAGTTAACGCGAGATAATATAGACTGTGTTATACTTATAGATGACTAGCTTCTGCCCGCGACTTCGTACGCGTATAAATTATGGATGACATGATATTCTTATGTTTCACCATACGATACCTACTACACTGATAAATTAGATTATTACGATTTCATTTCTATAAATTATGCGTGTAACAGTTCAAATCCTCATAAACTTTGTCGTCAATAATATTTAGTTATATTGATTTACTTAATCTTTATTGCAAACGAAGTACCTAAGTACTTATAGTAGAAGAAAAATTACCAAAACCGGAATTTAAATATAAAATTTCATAATTGAAACAAATGGACCGAGCGAGGGCGAGACCCCAAAGATACTCTATATCTCCGGGTGTCTTGTCAAACTACCCCTGAGAGCCAAAGTCCTGAAGGTAAACGGGGAGGCAAGCGAGGCCGAAGGCTGAGCTTTTCGTAGGAATGAAAGGCCCAACGTACCCTTATAGATAGCGCTCCATATGCGAGCCAGAGCATCGAAGGCCCGAGGGCGAGACTCCATGGATACTTACTATCCACAGGTGTCTTGCAAACGAAACATGAGCCTTAAGTCCCAAAGTTGAGGGGTGAGGCAAGCGAGCCCGAAGGCCGAGCTTTTCGTATGAATGAAAGGCCCAAACGAACCCTTCAGAGAGCGCTCTCTATGCGAGCCCGAGGGCCGAAGGCCCGAGAGCGAGCGTTTTGTAGGAATGAAAGGCCCAAACCAACCCTTCAGAGAGCGCTCTCAATGGGAGCCCGAGGGCCGGATGCCAGAGGGCGAGCCTTCACGGACACTAACTAAACCCAGGTGTCTTGCAAGCGAAACCGGAGACCAAAGTCCCGAGCGAGAGAAGTCAGAAGAAGAGCGGCGAGGCAAGCGAGACCAAAGGCCGAGCTTTTCGTTGGAATGATAGGCCCAAAGAACCGTTTTAGAGAGC
The DNA here is from genome assembly GCA_932294315.1 of Epinotia nisella. Lineage (NCBI taxonomy): Eukaryota > Metazoa > Arthropoda > Insecta > Lepidoptera > Tortricidae > Epinotia > Epinotia nisella. The sequence goes on along the minus strand of OW028679.1, from coordinate 10,405,625 downwards.
GCTTCCTATGCGAGCCCGAGGACTGACGCACACTATCTCCAAGTGTCTTGAAAGCGAAATCTGAGTTCCAAAGTCCCGAAGGTGAGTGGCGAGCTTTTCGTATGAATGAAAGGCCCAATACATCGCTTCAGAGAGCGCTCTCTATGCGAGCCCGAGGGCCGAAGGCCCGAGAGCTAGCTCATGCGGACGCTCACTATACCCGAGTATTCATAATAATAATAATATTTCTGAATGTCACAAACGCTGAAGTTTTATACATAAAAAAAATAGTACCTACTTAATTCTCCGCGGAATGCCGTTGTGTCCAAATTTTATACCCACATCTCTTGACGTTGGTGAACTATGCTAATTCGACGTAAGTATTAAACTCAACCTGTCATACATCTTTAGATGACCTCTGAATTCATAGCAATTATATAGGAAGACGAAGATCAAGGTTGCTGGATTTCAATATTAACAGCTACTATCGGTTGAGTTGAGATATCAAACATTTTTGGTTATTATAGATAGTCTTTAGCCATCTAGCACTCTTTTTCATCCCGTGGTTTTTCACGTTTTATCTATATTTTTTTATAATGTTTGAATGGAGTTCTTTTTACTTTCCAGTCAAGTGTATGTTTATCAATTATCAAGTCTAAAGCTCATGGATTTGAGGAGTTCCCATATAAAGTTTTGCCCCATTTTTTACCCCCTTTGAACTAATTTTTATCATTTTTACAGCCTATGACCTGGCCAGAGATTTTCTCGACCGATTAAGTAAAAGTTGCATCAAAATCCTCTATTCACTAAGCTTCTCTGCGTTTTTGAAAATATACATTTTCAAAATATACATTTTCAAAAACGCAGACACAAAAAAATTAAAACTACAAAAAGTGCATGCTGGTGTGGGTTTGAACTCGGGGACACCGACTCCGTAAGCTATGGGTGAAACCACTGGACTAACTAACAGTTGTAAGAACACGATGAATTTTCGAATATCTTGACGACATGTTACCATGGTAATGATACTGTTATAACCCCGCTCTTGCAACATTATATAGTTTCTAGTCGCCTCAGAACCTATTTTCATCCCATATTTTTCACGTTTTATCTATACATTGCTAAAAGTTTGAATGGGGTCGTTTTTACTTTCCAGTCAAGTTTATGGTTATCAATTTTCAAGTCTGTAGCTCGTACATTCAAGGAGTTCCCATACAAAGTTCAACCCCATTTTCTACCACTTTGAACTCTAATCTTTAAGATTTTTATAGCTTAAAACCTATCCGGCGATTCTCTCGACAGATTAGTAAAGTTTGCATCAAAATCCGTTCAGCCGTTTTCACGTGATGCTCGGACAAATAAACAGACAAACAGATAAACAGATAAACAGATAAACAGACAAAAATTCTAAAAACTGTTGGAACGTGTTCTGTTATCAATTCTAAGTATCCCCAGCCAATTTTTTTTCGTTTATCTTCCATGTACAGACTTTCGACCCTCTTCAGCTTTATTATATGTATAGATAGAAGATACCGGACCATCTAGAAAGTGAGAGGGTGAGGTATCTACTTAAGAGTTTTGTACCAATATATAGATACAGTAATTAGGCACCTACCTACCTTTACATGAAATAGCAATTACTTTAAACAATGTATGGGTAATTGCCGTTACGACACTGTAAAAAGTTAAATCGTTGATTAGATTAAGGCTCTTAACTATGTCCAATTTTTTTGCAATCTACCCTTTAATGAAAGCGAGTAACGTCTGAAACATGTTTTTCGGTAATTAAATACCGAGAGCGGCATGCTGAAATGGCAAAATAATGTGTAGGTAGCGGAAAAACGTACCAGCTGCTTTGTATGCATAGATTATGTCGAATGCCAGTTTCTTAATCGGCCTCGATTAAACTGTTACTGACTCTATTACCACGGCGTATATAAACTTGGCATTTTATTTGTGTAAAATCAAACGTTGTTACCAAAATATAGGTTGGTTTACCAGCAAAATTGGGCCATAATTCAAAGGAAATGTGTTGCGTGTCTCACATTAACAAGGTGGTTTATGTAGACGTTTCTTCTGTTCAATTCTGGATACTAGCGAATACCTTTGATATTACTTTAAGACGTTTATTTGATTTATAAAGTGAACAAATACGACTGTCTGTTCTCGCATTGAGGTAACCACTACTCCCTCAATGCCTTCACTCATAGTTTCAGCGTTTTATTTATAGTATGCCTTCGCTAAGTACTTGCATACTGGCAAATGCTTTCTCATTTCTATATCTACACGATGGACCTAATACATATTGGCTAGTAAATGCTGAATTACGAACGAATCCATCAAATTTGGTTTAAATTGTAATGCAGTATGAGTTGACAGTTAACACAGAAATGTATACCTACGTATTTAAATGCTAATGCTTATTGTGATAATAAAAATGTAAAACACCCCTTTGCTTTACAGACAGTCTGCCGTGCCCTATAAATAAATAAATAAATATTATGTGACAATCTTACACAAATAGAACTAACCCCATAGTAACCCCCCGTAGTAGCTCAATAAGGGTTGTGTTATGGGTAGTTACTAGACGACGATATATTTAATAGATATAAATACTGACTAATATACAAATATAAATACCTACTAAAATAAAAAGTAAATTTGCACCGCCCATAATTTATCTGCTTTGCCTTAAGGTTGTCTGGTAGAGAATGATTTATATCATCAAGTTCACCTTTTGTACTTATGTTCTTCTTTTGTGCAATAATTAATTAAATAAATAAATACAAAGAAAACATCCAAGACTCAGAAACAAATTATTCATGCTCATTACACAAATATTTGCCCTTACCGGGATTCGAACCCAGGACCATCAGCTTCGTAGGCATCATCACTACCCACTAGGCTAACCAGTCGTCAAAAAACGGGACCCCGGACCTATTGAAATGTTTACACAAAATTTTAAGTACCGTTCCAAATTGTAATTCTCTATAATTGAATTTTACCTCCGTAACAAGATTCATAATAATTGAATTCGGTCGGTTATTATTATAAAGAAAGAATATATTTTCATGACCGTTTACTTTGCGCTTCGTTTTGGGGAAATTTGTTTAATAATGTTTATTTTACCTGTAACGGCTGAACGTTGTGAAATTCGTTAACAAGTGCTCATCTAAATGCCAGTTTCTACTAAAGTAGCCACGTGGAAAATTTATATTTTTATTATCGCATTTTCTGCTGCTCAAACTCCACTGGTCTTTTTGCTTATTTCCAAATTGCAGGGTGCTCACTAGTTCTAGCCCAGGCTCCCATTTTCCGAGATCATGCACGTACAATTTATTCCCAAATATCGTGTACTTGTCACTGGGAGGCGGCGGCGTCCAATTTTTCCCAGTAAGTAGCTGAAGATTTAAGACTTACCGAAACAAATCTTTTGACATAAGTAGTATAGAAAGGACGAAGACAAATAACAGGAATTTTCTCTTAGTGTTTGTTGCTCATGATGAAATGATTTCCTATCAAAGTCAAAGTCTTACACCTTACTTTAATAGGAAATATCTATTGAAGTATGAACAAAATATAATGTCACTAAAGCGTGCTCCTGAAAAGCCCATGGAAAGATAGAAGCCCATAAATATTTTAAGCGCTCTATAACCATTGTTTTTTGTAACAATTTTAACGGAATGGTTACAACCAAGTGGCCATTATCTTATTACTCTGGATTTTAATTTCCCGGCGATAACGCTGGATTAGATGCTCACTGAATAGTGCTGATGAAGCTAGTATCAGACGACTCTCTACCTCACAACCCGATAACGTAACGCGGACATTGATTGATCTCTTACTACTGGGCTATCAACGACAAAAACATGTTCTATAACTAATTCATCCTCATGGAGTTTGTTTACGTACTTCACAAATTACATCATATAACTTTCCCTATAGAATATAAGCTAATAATTTGACTTAAAAAAAAAAACTACTGCCTGACTAGGCAGAGCAGAGCAGAATGCGAATCCGGTACTTGTACTTTTCCAAGAGCTTACTGAGGGGACACGTTACACGTTAGGACAACTTAACTGTCATTTTCCCATACTAAAACTGACGTTTAGATTTACCTGGCCCCGTAGCATGGTTGGCCTTGTCACGCGATAGGTGATAGGATAGAGCGTGCGTCACTGGCTGACACCGTTCGATAGAACGAGACGACGCTCCTATTTTGTCACTTGTCGCGTGATAAGGCCAACCATGCTACGGCTCCAGATGTGCTTACAATGCGTTACGTGATCGACCTGCTGATCTCGTTTCCTTACTTGTCAGATTACTGTCCGTATTAATTATTTAATTAGTATATTGCAGTCATGCACATTTCGTAATTATGTCTAGAAGCTTCATCATCATCATCATTATATCAGCTGAAAGACGTCCACTGCAGGACATAGGCGCCCCCAAAGAGTGCCAACGTGACGGGTGCTGCGCCACCTGCATCCAGCGGACCATCAGGTCATGAGTCCACATTGTCGGTGGTCTACCCACGCTGCGTCATCCGGTACGTGGTTACCACCCGAGAATCCTTCCGCCTCAACGGCCATCGGTTCTAGATGCAATGTCCACTGCCACTTAAGTTAACCAACCAAAAAAACGACCGGCCAAGTGCGTGTGTCGGACAACGCAAAATGAAGGGTTCAGTGCCTATTAAAAGGTCGTATCGTTACAGAAATTTTACGGCACTTACGTCCTTTTCTGTAGGGAAGAAAGTTTTTCAGCAATATTTCGAAAACCTTTGAACCGATCTTGTTCAAAATCATTTTCGGGGAAAGAATATAATAGGTAAGCCCTATGTCCATGATTTTTTTTATTTTTAAAATACCTACACCACCGTTCAATAATTTGAGGGGGGAGGGACACAACTTTAGTGACTTTCGGGGCGATTATCTCCGAGCTCCGACTCTATTCACTTAATCAAAAAAAATACTGACAAACCTTATTTTTATTTTGAAAGGCCTATCTATAGATTGATGTGCCCTGGTTGGCTTACACATGTTGGTTTGCGTTAATACTCAAGCTGTCGAAAGAGCAGTCAAAACTGTCACAGAAGGATCATTTATTTTATTTAACCAGACGTAGTGAGAAGGGTTCATAAAAGCTCAATTAGCGTCGCGAAAAGCAATGCCTAAAATTGATAGTAAGAAGGACTTTGCGGCCATTTAAACTAAATAACTCTATATATAGTTTTTAGGTATTGTTTTATTGTAAAATAACTAATACATAACATGAAAATGAACGTTTTGTTTTGTATATCCTTCACTAAGTATTTTTGTTTCCTATGTTCTAAGACGCCCAAATTGACAATTTTTTTTTTGTTGATATTTTTGGTATGGATCCAGAGGCAAAAGATGTATTCCGATAGCTAAAAATTTTCAAACATTATTTAAGCTCAATACTTAGCACCGTTTTACATCTGTGCCCGATGAAAAACAATGATTTTTTAAAAACCTATTTCAATTCTCATGTTGAAGAAAGTATATGAAACAAACAAACAAAAATGAAATAATAATTTAATGGATGGATACGAAGGCACCGATGTCTGGTAACAAGAAGAAAGTTTGCGCGAGTCTTAAGTGCAGTAGCAATACTACCTTTGTGTTATTGTTTTCTTGCATCGTATTGCAGCGATTTAATAAAAGATATGACAATTTGACAAACCGAAAGTGCTTCGAATCTAGATTGCAACGCAAATTGTCTCGTGCGTAGAAAATACTAGAAATGTGTTGTTTTAGTTGTATTTGTAAGTGCGCCTGTTAGGTACCTATTCTGCAAAAGTAAATATTATTTATAAAGAAAACAGCCTATTCACCGCTCGACTGCTTTCACACCTTTCCGATATGCACGATTTCCGTTCTTTAGCACAAAAGTCTTTTCATTTTACTAGAAAACCCCAGCTGATTTCTGCCAAGATAGTGAGAACAACAAATGTTTTGTTTGTTAAGTCTATTACTGAAAGGAGCTGGCAGGTTTTTCTAGCCGATATGGTTATGGTTTATGCCACAGAGATTACCTACCACAAAAACACAGTAGGCGCTTATAAAAAAAAACTGGACAAGTCCGAATTCAACTCGCGTGGTGAGCGTTCCGTAAAATATTGAGAATTTTCCCGTTACTTTGAATATTCAAACTTCTTATAGGTTTTCCTGTAATCTTTAGGCAAGGAACTATTTTTCTTTTTTTTTAATTTTAAGCCTAGTAGTTTCGGAGATAAGGGGGGATGGTCAAAATTCGATTTTTTTGCTAAATTACTTCAAATCTGTTTTTGCAAAAATTATAAAAAAATCTGAGATGCTTACAACAACCCCTTTCATTTGATATGTCACACGATACAGTTTGCGAAACTTTTTTTTACATTTTCCAGTTTACCCCCCAAAAGTGGCCCCCTTGTTCAGAATTCATTAATTTACTTTACACGCCCCTCTTTGGGTGACTAATTTACATATGACTGTGTACCAAATTTCAACTCAATCGGTTCAGTAGTTTCGGAGCAAATCGGCTGTGACAGACGGACAGACAGACACGCGAGTGATCCTATTAGGGTTCCGTTTTTTTCCTTTTGAGGTACGGAACCCTAAAAACCCGGCCAAGTGCGAGTCTGACTCCGAGGGCTCTGTATAAACTCTCATACAATTTACCAGTCTTTATTAAAAGTTAACGTCATGAGTACAGCGCCATTTATAAGTGCATTGGTCACTAAGTTGCGGGACTGTGGAACTCAGTATGTATGTTGGTTTTTCAGCGATAATTCTTTATCAGGTGAACAGCTGGCATCGCGTGCACGTTGATCTGGCCGGACCTATTAACAATAGAACATACTTAATTATTATGGACGCTTTTTCTAAATGGGTCGAGTGTTTTGATATGCCCAGTGGTTACAGTACTCGCGTGATTATAGAACGACTATGTGAAGTAATGGCGAGATTCGGAATATTTAATATAATTTGTTAGGATATCGGATCCTATTTTATATCAAAAAATTTAAGGAATTTTGCACACGTAATGGAATAGAACATAGTATTACGTCTTCTAAGTTACAACCCGGCTAGCAACGGACAAGCCGAATAATATGTTAAAATAATAAAGCGCGCTATTTAAAGCGATAATATTGTCCGGGAACAGCGGAATGAATTAAAATCTAAAATTATAAGAATATCTATTCCATTACAGGAACTCGAAACACAACACTACTGACAGATCCCCTTCAGAGCTATTATTTGGGAGAAAATTAAGACGTAGATTGGTCGACGTACATGTCAAAAATAAGGGAGGGCTCCATGTCGGAAGGGGGAGATGGGGTCATGTGTCGGGAGGGGGTGTGTGAGTCGTGTGGGGGGGGGGGGGGGTGAGTCAGGGGATAAGTCGGATGGGGGAGAGGGGGGAGGTTGTGAGTCGGGGGAGGGGCGGGAGGGGGGGTTGAGTCGAGAGGGGGTGTCGCAGGAAAATTCCACTCAGAGCTGCAGGTTGCAGACAGACGCAAATGACGCAATGAATGAATGAACCGGCGCGGCAGGCGATGTTGTCAGCTCGCTTATTTTTTTTGGAAACCGGTTGCGTACCGATAGAGAACCTCTATATAAAGGTTACTGAAACCTTTAAATCTCAAAACTGAAACCGATATTACAAAAAGTTTACCTTAACCGTTATGGTTGGCGCGGTAAAGGTAACCGACATAGCATTACGATATCGTAATCGATACCGGTTGCATACCGGTTGTAACCGTAACCGAAAACAGTCCCGACAAACAGTGCGACGCCAAGAGTAAGACTTAATTAAGAGTGATTTAGTTATTATTTTTAGGCCATTAAATATGGCTGTAAGTTGCATATTTTAGTTTTGTAATAGCTACAGTTTATAATGAGGGAAGGAAAAACAGGCGGCAAGAATTTAGGCGGTGGAGAGTGTGGTATACGGAAGCAGCTAGATTATCTCTATCTCACTCGCATCTGTATTTCCGATCCCTCACGCACCGGCGCGGCGTCTAAAATGGCCGAACCTTTGTTATAGTTATCGAGTATAAAATAAACGTAATTAATTAATTTACGTGTTTAATTGAAGATACGACATATCTATAACAAAGGTTCGGCCAATTTAATAAGAACAATAATGCACTCTAATTGTTGTTCAAAACATTCCCACTTGTCACCATCAAATGGTTGTAGGTTATGATTCGCCATTGTTTTTCTGGTAATAATGGCGATCTTCTTGGATTATGTTACCCGTGCTAATTCATTCCAAAAATTGCAAAGTATCTTCCGGAGTTCGTCCACTCTATGCTTGTGTGTGTATATTCCACTTTGAATGCTGTTACTTTTTGTTGTAATTCTTCCTTATTTAACTTATATACCCAGGACGTTTTGCCACACTGGTCACACTGTTCTAAAGGGTTGGAATTGCACTCAGAGACTAGCATCCTTGCAAATCCTCTCGTTCATTTATGACTTTGATTTCATTTAGTGCACTAAACATTTATAAAACCTGGTTTACAAATCCGTATTTGCAATTAAATTTATTATTTTGTGATGGGGTCGGTTGCAATGGCCGCCGGCCGGTCGTGCACCGGAGTGCTAGCGCAGCCTCCGACGTCAGCCAGTTTTGAGTTTGGTGATTTGCACGGGCCTGCCAACTTAGCGGCCAACCAGCCACCGCGGAGATGATGCCGATGGTGTTTTATGGTCAACCGACCCTATGGTTCCTCACACGCTGAATAACCAGCCAATCGAAGGCAACGTTAACCAAGGTACCACGGAGCATGAGACAGATAGACAACGTTGGTTGGAGAGTGAGGATCTGGATGAGAGGCCCGGGCCTGATTGCTGCCGATGTAACTGGAACACGACAACCGAGGTTCAGAGGAATCTGAGTCAACTGGGAAACGGCCTAGGAAAAATATTAAATACAAGCAATTATTTTAGTGCTTTTATTATATTTTCTTAGTGTTAGGAATAAAGGTGGAGGGATGTTATGTGGGTATTAGCGCGGAGTTAGTCAAAATATACATGTCATAGTGAGAGTACTTTTGATTTGTCTACATTTCGACTCTCCTCATTGAGAATTGACAGAAAGTTCACGTACCTAATTTAAAGCTGTGTCAATATAAATAAAGTAATTAAAGCTCTATTGCCCTGAATTTATAAGAAAAACACGTCAAGTATCTTTGTCTCTGATCAGACAGACAGACAGATTTTTAAAAGTTACAAATTACATAAGCGAACGATACTCATTAACACCATATCAAAAATGGCTTGTAAAGTATCCAACTGTTCAGCCTGGTTACACGCCTTAGCGGCTGCGAACTGCGTTAAGTGATTACAAGTGCCACCCTTCCTGGTTCCACCCAGGCATGCGTGTCGTCCTCCAGTTTTAAGGCAAGTCATTCGTGAATTCCGAGTCATTTTGTTTTACTGTTTGCACAATGACGTCTTTATCTAATGAGGCGTAACAACATTTACCCCTTAAGGCCTACATTGTATTTTTCATCCCGCTCCCACTTCTTACATTTATATCCTGTTTTTTTTTACCTTGTCTTAGTTGTTTTTAGGGTTCCGGTACCTCAAAAGAAAAAAACGGAACCCTTATAGGATCACTCGGTTGTCTGTCTGTCCGTCTGTCATAACCGATTTGCTCCGAAACTACTGGACCGATTGAGTTTAAATTTGGTACACATATGTAAATTAGTGACCCGAAGATGGACGCGAAAAGTAAATTAATGAATTTTGAACAAGGGGGCCACTTTTGGGGGTAAACAGGAAAATTAAAAAAAAAAAGTTTCGCAAACTGTATTGTGTGACATATCAAATGAAAAGGGTTGTTGTAAGCATCTCAGATATTTTTTTTTACAATTATAGCAAAATCAGATTTGAAATTTAGGAAATAAGATAAAAATTGACTGTTCCCCCCTTATCTCCGAAACTACGAGGCTTAAAATTCTGAAATAAATATGGAAAATAGTTCCTTGCCTAAAGATTACAGGAAAACCTATAAGAAGTTTGAGTATTCAAAGTAACGGGAAAATACTCAATATTTTTGTGTATTTTAGAGAATAGGAATTTTACGGAACCCTCACCACGCGAGTTGAACTCGCACTCGTCCGGTTTTTTAATTGAGATTCACGTGTTAGTAAGTAACGGGATTTTAATTCCAACTAGATTAGTATTTAGATCAAGTCAGGTTAATTACAGTTGACTCCGCAGGTACAGTCAGCAGCAGTAGTAGCTAAGCAGGCCGGGTGTTCAAAATAACCTACACACGCTCTTAATTTCTTAAGAATAAAGTCGTGTGCAGGTCATTTTGAACACCCAGCCCGCTTAGCTACTTCTGCTGCTGACTGTAGGATTAGGGATACGTGAATTTTATTGTGTCTCATTTGCATGTTGATATTTATGTTGCGTTACCTACACATTATGTAAATTCTTTTAAATGTATATTTATGGGAAACAAGAGATAGAATAGAAATGACGTGGAACGTTTCCGTGTATTTTGCTTTTGAATTATTCAAATCGTTTATTTCAGATTTGGCTGATTGGGTACAGGGCATTGGCTTGTTGTTCAGCCTGAAATGGAACGCCATTTTTTTAACAATCTATTCGATAAATATGGAGCGCGACCAGTTATACTTGCAGGAAAATAAAGAGCGCATATCAATAAGAATACATTGCTGTTACTTTAACTCGATCAGGCGTATAATGGATTTAGAAATAGAAACTAATGAGGTTAATAACTCGCTTCTTTCATGTCTCATCTGTTTTATTTAAAGCTAAAAATTAGGAAAATATGAAAACAATTACCCTTTGTTTGTACTGTTAACAAAAAGCTCTCGTTTCGAGAGGGCTTTTGTGTCCATTGTGCTAAAATTATAAAGGCTTATTTATTCTGAATTTTTGCCTCTTGTTTAAGGTGACATGTTCATCTTGCCCAAAACTAAGTACCTACGGCAAAAATGTTGTGAAAATAAAAAGTTATTACGGTTAGTATACTTTCACGCGTGAACTCATTACATGCTTTTAACTTTCATGTAGGTACTAAGAAGTTTTCAGACGAGTATTTCAAATGTAAGAGTTTTAATATGATTTTTTTTTTGTTTTCAAATGCTATTCTAGTGAGTTGTGCTGAGAACAGACCCTATTACGGGTGCGTTCATTTGTGATTAACATTCAAAAAATACATTTTAGTTAAATTTATAAGCGAGAATGAACATGTGTTCCTATTTGCAACGGGTTATCGTCCGTGCGTCCAATGATATTTTATTACAATTTCGTAACCACGAGTTATATTTTTTTATTTAAAAAAAAACCGTTTGTATCTTTCCGAACTGAGGAAAAAAGGAAAAGATTATCTCCTCATATCAAACACCTACCTTCCTAACCCAAGCTAAATTTTTAGTGGATATGGCACCTTACAATGTCTCATCGCACCGCTCCCGCCGAATATAATTTTATCTACCCTAATTTATCACAATACAGTGGCTGGTCAATATCCGCGTAATTTTTCCTGTCTTCATATTTACCCCCGTTATTTCAGAACAGCTTTATTACATTAGTTACTTATGGATAAAGGAAAAATTACTTGCTGGAATTGAATTGGGTTAAATTAAGCCATCGAGTACATTACACCGGTTAGTAGCGAAGCATTGGAATTATCATCAGTTGCCACGGCGCCCTAAAAATAGCGGCGATCCATCACATTGGCTTCAATGGCTGACCATAATCCAAGTAATTCTTGATAAACCAATTTCAGCTCGTTTATTTGAGCACTGTCGAGTGTTTAATTGATTACAGTTATTCAATGTATTTCTTCATCGAACGAGTGGAGTTTAGCCAATTTTGTTTTATTATTTGAGTTATTAACGTCGATTGATGGTGGTGTAAACTCGATACAATAATAAACACCTTATTTAAGTAGGTAAATTGATATCTAAGATTATGATCACGTGCTGAATAATGAGCAAAGTAGGTAAATTATTAGACAATTTCTCAAAAAAAAACTTAAATTCGTCAATTCACGTCAACGGCATAGGTACTTTTAACGGGCCGTTATATTGTATATATTAAGTTGTCAGAATGGTGTAACCTTTGATAGAGACAATATCTTATAAAAATAAAACGTTTCAATGGAGGTAAATAAAAACATAATAAATATTATATACACTCATCATGTCTGTGACACGAAAACAAAAAAAAACACACTAGCAAATTTGCCTTTACCATGGAGAGATTAGAATGAAATGGATCAGCTGTTTGAGTATTCGGCGGACATCTTCCTAAGAATGGAGATCAAATCGGTTTAAGGGACCCCTAGCTCCCAATGACCTTCGATCTGTAACTGTCGGGTTTTCGTGTTTTAGGTATTAACAACAACGAGGTTTACCAAAATAGTATCCCATATTTATTTCAAAACTTTCGAGATAAATGGCATCAAACTTTGGCAATTTTTGTCCAAAAAAACGGTTTTTAGGACGTAACTTGTGAAAATTAGTTAAAAATAAAATTCTCTCGTACGTTGCTAGAGACGTACTCGTAAGTCACATGAACAGTAAGGAACAGTTATATGTAGATTTCATATATAAAAGTGCATAAACAACATATAGATATCGAAAACAGAGCTTTTTTGGTCCGTGTTTGAATAAATCATTAAAAAAGCATTTTTTTCAAAATTATCTTCGTGCAAATGTAGATAAAGAACCAATAAGCATTTGTGCCATAAATACGAGTAAGAGTATATCTCGATACCTCCTACGTATACTGAGCCAAGTGCAAAATCACGATTTTACAGGAGGGCCGTTCAAAGGTATAAAGTTCCATAACTAACTCATACGTCGAAATAATTTCATGAAATTTTCGAATATGTATACTGAATATATTTTTCTTAGATCTACATAATTACTTTTTCGAAATTAATAGTAGTTTTTGAAAAAACGGTAGTTAGTCCAGTATAGTTCTAGTTTTTGATAAACTGAGGCAACTACCACTTGATCCAGTATACGTAGTAAACTATGATTAGATGAATATGGCTAATTATATTGTTATTATGTCTGTTATGTCTGATGTACATTTATTAGATATCTAAACAACTCAAAGCTCGTGCTTGGATGGATTTTATCGGTTAGTTTTCGTCTGATTTGTCACTTGTACCAGTATACGCCTGAATGAATGCATTATGTACCAGTATACTGTTAAGGTTATTTTGTATGTTATGTCCATTATAGTAAGTTTAGAAGTTTGTATTAAGGATATTTAAGCAAATTACGTTTGTAAGACCAAAACTAAAACAAACTTACTCTAAAATTACGTTTATTATAAAGGATATTAAGATGAATTAATCACAGCCCGTATTTAGGGAATGATGCTTTTTGTCTTTGCTACATTATCAACATTATTACTGTTTTAATATTTATTGTAGATTAATTATCTCACAGTCTTAATTCCCAAAGTATACATCCACAAAATCAATCACTTTCTTTTAACTTTAACAATATAAATTAAAAAGAGTAAGTCTAAGTGGTCCGTTATAAATATAACAACAGAGATCAGTTTTTACCAATACAAAATAAAAATAAAATATTAACACTCTTCTAAAAAAAACAAATTTAAACATAACTTCTTAAACAGTACCTACTTATTTATGGCAAATATATATACAGGGCGTCCCACGGCTATGCCACATGGAGGGAAAGTAGGTACCTTGAATATTGTAGATGGAACATTTTACTGAAAGAAGACATTATTTTAATTTTAAAACAATTTAAACTGCATTCATAGATATTTAAATAATTACATGGTTGAACCGGGAATCGAACCCGCTGCACGAGAAAAAAAATACCCTGTAGCTTTATCATACCGATCGAAAGGCTTTTTTCATAAGGATTATTTTTTGCTAAATAACATAGTGTCAGAAATAAAAGGAAAATCATGAATTTTAACATTTTTATTAAATTTTTTCTGGTGTAGCGGGTTCGATTCCTGGTTCAACCGTGTAATTATTTAAAGATCTATGAATGCAGTTTAAATTGTTTTTTTTTTATTAAAATAATGTTGTCTTTCAGTAAAATTTTCCATTTATAATATTCAAGGTACATTCCTTCCATGTGGCATAGCCGTGGGACGCCCTGTATATATATATAATATATATTAATTAAAATGGCACTTGCATGAGATCATTATGTAAACACCTTCATTGACTACAATAGCTCCAAGTCATTGGCATAAAGAACACAACAGCGATCAACTACAAAATAGACATCTTCTAAGAAACAACATTATTTATTTTAACTAGGTCAGTATTAATAATTACTTACTAACGGCATCTAAAAATCAGCAAACTGAATAACATTTTTTCTATTTAGTAAATAAAGTTTTGAAAAAATCGTGGTATTGAGCGGGAATTATGCCACTTTGACATAAATAATTAAGATCTTTACTTTTTTCTTTGTCGATAGGTAATGGGCTGTTATAGGCCAATTGAATGTTAAATATTCAAGCCAACCGTTAGCTCATTCTGTCGGTTCCTTGTGTTTTTACTTGAAGAGCATTCAATTGGCTGATATGTACCCTCTTCAAAAGTGCATTTATATTTTATTGTGAAGGGCTCATCAGATGAAACATGTACTTCACACACTTGACTCCTCATGACAGTTTGTCCGTTAGTGCCTTTTTTCCAATTATTAAAAAGAGGTAAGCATGATTTAAAATTAAACACCGATTCTTGCGAAATTTCTTTCACTTCATAGGGTTTATCAGTTTTTGCGATACGCGTAGCCATGTACCATTGTTCAGGTGTGTAAATGTTAAATTTTTTTGTCTTTCTTTCTATCAGAGCATGCATACTATCTCCCTCATTTTGAGTATGCCCGACAACCAGAAAACGATGTGTAATTGTTATGTTATATTTCCAGCAAGCGTAATGTGTACATGAGAAACACGATTTTATGTGTAGTAGGTAGAAAAGACGTATGCCGCATTGACTGTCGCTCGCGCATAGTGGGACAACGTCCGCCCGCAACGACGACGAGCGAGCATACTGAGCTAACTGCCACTTGCACCGCGCCCACGCCGCCCTTTCCCGATATTTAGGTGTACCGCGTATAGTGGTACAAGTGACTTAGCTCAGTATACGATGTTCTAAATTAAAAAACGGTGTTAGTTGGGTCAGTATACGTCACTTTATTTCGAAAACTAACAGTAATTTCGTCACGATTTTTTTATAGTATGTAGATATAAGTATTTTGATCTTAAATATGCAAAAAAACGAAAATCGTAAAAATGTCAGTTGCCTCAGTATACGTAGGAAGTGTCGATCTATAGTTTCTACGTTCATCAAGTCGTTAACACTGGATTGGTGGAGTCATTAGCGTTATTTGACGTTTATGAATCACGTTTTATTGAAAGTGCGCTTTAAGACGTACCACTGTTTTAAGGTTCCATGATTACGGCCCATACAATTTTGACTCCTTAGAGGGCGTACAGTACCCGATATTAACGTAATAGGCGACACGCTACACAATACGACTATGACCATAATTATAACACAACAGATTTCGTATCCACCAAGGTAGGTACTGATTATTTTTTTAAGCTTCTATTGCTTGTTGTGAGTACTGAATTAGTTGAATGCGTCATTGATTAGTTAAATGCACAGAAAACTGAATGCGGTTAGTCCTTATTTTATTTTTTACCATTTTTTTTCCAAATAATGTAAATAATTAAAAGTCAGCGTCGACTCTTGTTTATTCAAGTATCTCATTATTCTATTTAAGTTTAGAAATGAAATGAAATGAAATGAAATGAAATGTAATGAAATTAAATTGAAATGAAATGAAATGAAATTGAAATGAAATTGCCTCATCACCTTAACGATGTTATAGTAATATGTCTACTACTCGCTACACCATAAGTATTATGTATTGTACCCAACCTGATTTTACTATCATTACTGCCCATAAAACGTTTCTACTACTACTGTGCCCCTCCGAACGGTAATTTCCCTACTACAGGCAACACAAAATACAGTCTAAAGGGGTAATCACGTACTCGTAACGTTTTTGAACGCGCGTTAGGTAGATCCAACTATTATTTTTCCATATAAAAATTAACGTTTAGATGTAGGTACCTGGCGCGCGTTATGATCGACCAGCTGCTGGTCGATTACGTAACGCAATGTACGCGCGTCAGGTAGATCTAAACATCAATTTTTATATGAAATAAAACCGGTCAAGTGCGAGTCTGACTCGCGCACCGAGGGTTCCGTACGAAATATCATACAACACACCCGTCTTGCCCCACCCATTAATTTTGGACAACAACGCATAGTGTAGTTAAGTCATGAGCATGACATGAGTACCTACAGCGCCATTTATCGGTGCATTTTGTTACTAAATTGCTCGACCAAGGAACTCGGTATGTACAGTAAGGGAAATGTATTCACGTACCACTGTAGAACCCTGTCGCAATTGACAAGCCGCCGTCAATCAAACTCGAGCGGTATGTTACCTTATTGCGATAGGGTTCTACGGTGGTACGTTAATACATTTCCCTTACTGTATGTTGGTTTTTCAGCGATAATTCTTTATCATGTGAATTAATTTCGATAATTCTTTTTTTATTTGCTAAAAGGTACTTTCAGAACACTTTCATACGAATTTGAAGGCAAAAAATTAAACACAGAAGTATTAAATTACAAACAAAATTAACATATGATTTTTGAAGAATAAAAAAAACTACGCTAGATAGAGGTATCGTTATACCTTTCCGGTAATATTCACGTTAATATTAATAATATATATTATTTTCAAATTTTTCGCTTGGTTAACTTCGGAGATAAGGGGGGGGAATGGTATTTTTTTCAACATTTTTCTTTATAAATCAAAATTTTACCATTGTAGAAAAAAAAAGAAAAACTGTTTTAGAATGTACAATTCAAGCCCTTTCATATGATACCCCACTTGGCCTACTAACTAGACTTTGAATTTTTGCCCCCCCTCTTATCCGCCCTTTTTTATACAAATTAAAAGTATGTATTAAAATTTTTCATTTTCCACACACGAGGATTAGCTTTATTTACAACTATTCCAAATTTCAAATCGATAGCATTAGTAGTTCCTGAGATATTTGACTTTGTGACAGACAGACAGACGGACGGAGTCGCACCATAAGGGTTCCGTTTTTACCTTTTTGGTCCGGAACCCTAAAAATGACAGTTAAATTTTCCTAACGCGCGTTCTCAAAGTTACGTGACTACTCCTCAGGGCGATTAAAGTTTGGTTTTGATTCTAGGCCTATATTATGTTCTGCAATTCTTTATGATATACCAACTTTTGCTACGATCTTATTATATGTCACCGTTAGATTGTGAATACCTTCATTGTGTTGGTAATCTTACTATTTAGCGATATTATAAACTGTCGAAAAACTGAGAACTGTCAAAACCATTCACAATTTAACGCATTATTTTTCGTTAGTTTATAATCTTTCAATGTTAAATCGTCTAATTGTGAAATGAGATCAAATTGGCATGCTACGGAACGCATACACAAACACTAGGTAGGTTAGGTAAGTACCTAACTTACCTAACCTACTTAATGTTTGTGTAGCTTCAGTTGCCCCAAGGCAAACCGCCCTGGACAAGGCGCGGCGGGGCTCCGTTGACACTGTCAAATGCCAAAATAAATGGAATTTAATGTTCAGTAAAAAATAAGTAATCATGGTTCGACGTAAGTTGTATAATTCGTTCAACCAATTAGCGCACAGCGTGCGTTCCGTAGCCTGCTAATTTGATCTCGGTCCGTGGGGTCCCACTTCGCATAAGTTATTTGCAGAAATCGCGAAACGTCTGGTCGATGTACCTAACTGGTGACCGAAGAGCTGGCGGCTTTCTCGCGCCACGCATCCGCATTGCAATTCAGCGAGGAAATGCCGCCAGCATCCTCGGTACAATGCCTCGAGGGCCTTTTTTAGATTTAACTTAGTTTTAATCTAATTTAGTTAATGTTAATCATCATCTTGTATTTACATTTGATCTCAGTTAACAATTTGACATTGATACATTTTAAAATAACGGTTCTTACAATTTTACGGTGACATATATAAACCCTTCCCTTTACCATTGTGAACTTCACCTAACTTAATTTAATTTGACCATTTACTAATGCTTTAATGCACGGCGTGTTTCCTCATTATCTAGTAACAGTACGATTAGATCGTGTCACTAGATATTAATCAGGATTAGGCACAGTCCGCCAGGGCGTTAGTGACCTCTAAGGGTTCCTGACTTGTATGTATTTCTCCCTCAAATGGGCACGTTTCCTAAGCAAATGGCATTTTGCTAAGAAATGATTACGTTCAAGCTCTGTAGGATCACACACTCAGTCTGGACGTCAGCTGGCAGCGGAGCGACGAGCGGCCGTTTGTAGATTGAAGTCGATCAAATCCTGTTACTGCCATCGCTCCGCTCGCTGCCCGCTCTGGCGTCCAGAACACGACCTCCCTATTCGCGCCCCCTATTCGCACCCCCTATTTGTACATAAAAAATATTTTTGTTGTTACTAAACCCACGTAGCCATTAAAATAATAGGTTTGCGGTCTTATAAGTGTCGAATTCAGGTAAGCAATAACGTGTCAATCCACACAATTGGAAAGTAAAAACTGAACAGTCGCAGTACTCAATTTATAAATCTTGTATTGAGAAATTACAGAAAAAGTTTTTAGTGTTTAAAGTGCCACTTTTTCGCACTAGCGCTTTTAACTTTTAAGGTTTTTTTTTTAAATTTTAATCACCTACTTTTCACACTTGTAGCATACATAACTATTTCCACTGAGTTTAGTTCAGTACAAGAAAAAAAAAACATCAACTCAAGTAAAGTAAAGTAAAGTAGATGTCGGTTCTCAATGGCCAATATACCTACTCGATAGTTCGTCTTGACTTTTACTCAAAAGTATTATTGAACGAATGGTCCACTTGATAGGCCATTATGAAGCAAAGAAAACTTTGAATAGTTTGAATAGACGGACATTTAATGAGTAATAAGTATACCTAGATATGTTTCTAGCAGGAACAACATTTGTTTAGTGCTTGCCACAATAAAAATATCGACAATCCTGTTATCGATAAGTACATACTACTTCAACGACAATACGTACATACAACCACAGACATATATTGGCTACCTAGACGCCGCGTGCACCTACACTGTAACCATATACAGAGACACAGATTTGTTTTGGGACCAAAAATGGGTTTGGGAAAAACTACATGTGACATTCTGCGTCGATTTGAAAGACAATTTCGGTGTGTGTGTGTGTGTGTATGTGTGTGTGTGTGTGTGTGTGTGTGTGTGTGTGTGTGTGTGTGTGTGTGTGTGTGTGTGTGTGTGTGTGTGTGTGTGTGTGTGTGTGTGTGTGCGCGCGCGCGCGCGTGTGTGTGTGTGTGTGTGTGTGTGTGCGCGCGCGCGCGTGTGTGTGTGTGTGTGTGTGTGTGTGTGTGTGTGTGTGTGTGTGTGTGTGTGTGTGTGTGTGTGTGTGTGTGTGTGTGTGTGTGTGTGTGTGTGTTATGGAGTGACTTCGGCGATAATTAATTCAGTGACACGAAGAAAGAAAATTACGAAAGTATTGCAAATTGTTTTCTGAAGTATTTAAAATATAAATAAATTGATAGTTTTGTTATTATTATCAATTTTTTAACGCACCCTATTACCCTATATATATTTGTATTTATTTACCTCTATGACGTTGAAGTGGTACTTATCGATAACAGGACTGTCGATGTTTTTATTTTGTCAATCACTTACAATAAGTCGTTCGTGCTAGAAAAATATCTAGGTATAGTATAGCCAGTTTGTAGCCGTCGTAAAGATTACCCGATAAGAGTCCAGCACTGTTCTGCACCCCAGTTTAACAGTGTTACCAGACTTCTCGGGATCCCAACTAACTAACTCCTAACTAGTGTTTGTACTATAACTGACTAACTTGTGGTTTCAAGTTTCCGCTATGGCGTGAATCTAACCATATAGAGGACCTATCTGCTCTGTTTATGTTATTAAACAAGCACAAAGTGCTGACATCACAACACAGCTTAGCGAAATCGGGAAACTAACTAGTTTATACGTAGGTACTGGCACTACGGGGTACAATGCACATGCAGTGCATCAATAGTGGTTTTACGTATCTCCACTGATGAGCATCATATTGAAATTTGAAAATTTTGAAATGTATCGCTCATTATTACCAAAAACTTCATTTCATAAAAGATTGATCAGTCAAATTTGAAATAGTAGATTGTTAACCAAGAGCTGAAAGGCACCCATTTCTGACGAGATATGGTTCGAGTCAGAAATGGGTGACTTTCACCCGAGTTAAACACTTTACTTTTCATATCGAATACGAGGAAAGTAAAGAAAAAAATACAGACGGAAAATTTAACAATATGTTTTGTATTTATTATTAGTATTAGTTGAAGAGTGGCTGTATGCGTTTCTGCCTTAGCTCACATGCACAACTTTAAGTTAAAAAAACCGGCCAAGTGCGTGTCGGACCACGCAAAACGAAGGGTTCCGTGCCTATTAAAAAGGTCGTATCGTCACAGGAATTTTACGGCACTTACGTCCTTTTCTTTGAGGAAGGTAGTTTTTCAGCAATATCTCGAAAACCTCTGGACCGATCTTGTTCAAAACAATTTTCGGTGAATGAAATTAATAAGGCCTATGTCCATGAATTTTTCCATATTTTTAAAATACACGGTTCAAAAATTAGAGGGGGGGGACAGAATTTTAGTGACTTTCGGGGCGATTATCTCCGACCCTATTCACTTAATCAAAAAAAATGCTAAAAAACCTTATATTAATTTTGAAAGGCCTATCGATTGATGTGCCACACGGGGGGTCACAACGAAAAAAAAATTTTTGACTTTTAGTTTTATGTATGGAGGCACGCCTAAAAAAAAATTTTTTTGTCATTTTAATTACAAAACTATGTAGCGGCTAACAAAATACACCTATCCTCAAAATTTTATTCAAATACACCCTTTAGTTTTCGAGTAAAATGCCTGTGACATACGGACAGACGGACAGACGGACAGACGGACAGACGGACAGACGGACATGACGAAACTATAAGGGTTCCGTTTTTGCCATTTTGGCTACGGAACCCTAAAAAGGTTTGTTGGTGTATTCCATTTGTCACCACCTCATAGAGCCTAGTGAATATTTAAGCTAAAACAAAAGTAATGAGTTTACAATAAAAACTTATTTTATATTTAATAAAATACATTCCATGAACTAGTAAGAATTAAATTATTTCCCTTAGTCAGTGGAGGCCCCCCACAAGGTGGAGTGATGACCTGGTAAAGGTCGCGGGAGTCCGCTGGATGCGGGTGGCGCAGGACCGGTCAATTTGGAACTCTCTGGGGGAGGCCTATGTCCAGCAGTGGACGTCCTTCGGCTGATATGATGATGATGATGAGTCAGTGGACATAATGCTTATAAGGCGAGGACTAATTGGAATACACTACTTTTCTGCACTAGAGCAGAAACATATCACTTTCTGCACACTTTTTAGAACAACAACGACCCACTTTCAAAGCTTGAGATATGAAAAATTATTAATGTTAATTAGGTAAGTTTTTATTCAAAATGCTTTTTATATATACCTATTTGAATTTGTAAGCCAACTATTCAGGTCTGAATTACTCAGACACATCTACACGATTACAGCCTGAGCTCGCTAAAATCATAAATAGTTTAGGCACATCAAACGTAATCCGTCTTGCCACTTTTGTTAAAAGTGTTTCTAGAGGCGTTAATGTAAATTGTCGTCGTAATTACAATCGGCATGTCGGTTATCAATTATCAAGGTCTTAACTTAACTTGCGCATGTTTTGCGTTGAATTTCCTATTATTCGCTAACTTATCTTACGGTTCGTCTCTTTCACATTCCATCCGCATTATTAGCTATCGAAAGCAAGAGAAATCAAAAGACTTTTCGAAAAACCCAACTGCTTTTTTACAAATATTATAGCCTATGTGAGATGTATGCGGTTTAGGGTGGTAGTAATGAAACACGAGTGTACCGATGCAATGCTGGTTTATTACTAACTCATGTATTAGGTGCGCACGCACACATACATATATATCATCTCCTCCCGACTTTCATTGAACATCTGAGAACAATCAAAACATGATTACTTAGTTACTACAATTTATAATTTATTTCCTTAGTCCTAGGTCTTAAATTACGCCCAGGCTGAGAAGCAGGTGATACGCCTGGCGGGGCCTCCTCATTAACTTGCACCGGTGGCTCAGACTGCTCTGATGGTGTCCCGGACACCCGAGTGTCCGCCTGTATTGGCGTCTCAGTCATCCCATCCTCGTCGCCACTGAGATGTATGTGGTTCAGGGTGGTAGTAATGAAACGCGAGTGTACCGATGCAATGCTGCATGGTTTATTTCATGTATTCGGTGCGCACGCGCACATACATATCACTATGTCACTCCTACGATTAAGAGGAATCCAACGATACCTCATAATATGTCGAAATCGTTCGAACAGTTTAGGCTGCAACAGGGCGTGCCAAAGAATAAGACATTACAAACACACATTACATACATACATACATACGCTCAAAAAACATAACCATCCTTCGGCAGTCGGTTAAAAGATAACTTTCTACCTACACAATTGGATTCGACCTTTTTTACGCGGTTATCTCAGTTTTCCGTAGTTTATTTTTGCACTTGACTGCACCCATATTTTTACACTCGAATGTACCTACCTAATTTTATAATGACGTGAAAAGTCATGCATGAGTGTCTCATTTTGATAACGAACTGCTGGCGCATGCTGCTGTGCCTTTGTATTACAAAGAACGTATGCTGGTGAAAAAAATTCTGAAATCGGATGCGCTTTAGTACCTAACCTAGTATATTGGTTTAAAGTAAAAATTTGATAGTATAAATATAATACTTGTTTGAAGTAAGTTGTAGGTTGTAAGTAATAAGAGCAGTTATTTCATAGCATCACAAACTAGCATGTTTACCAGCGAGGTAACTAAACTATCTGTAGGTTAGGTTATGTAGGGCGGTGAATTCGTGAATGCCCCAGATCGCAGATGTTTGTGGCCCGAACCGAAGTGAGGGCCATAAATATACGATCTGGGGCTTTACGAATTACCGCTCGTGGTTTGTCTAACTAAAGTTTTACGTCTTGCCTTGGCCAGGAAGTGAGATTTTCTCCTCGCGTAGCGGGCAGAAAATCCCACTTACGGCCTAGGGTGACGTAAATAAACATATAATTTGTATTAGTTTCCAGATACTAAACAGACTTACATATCAATTTTAGTGCGTCACGTTTTCACACACTTGGTTGGAAAATAACGGGAGAGACAGCACACGAACCAAGGTGTATCGTATTTATTATTAATGAATCCCACTCGGAACCACAAAAGCGCGTCCCGTGATTTGTGTATCGTTATCAGTGCAAATGTGTGCATTTGGCTAGACAGCACACTTTGGCATTCGTAAGTACCTAGTACCCATATTGTTAAAGAAATTTAAAAAAAATCTGTTAAGGTGTAATCAATGAGATAAACTTTCTCATTGATTACACCTTTACAGATTTTTTTTTAAATTGCATAATATTAGGCAGGGTAGTTTTATGCAGCAAAACGATGGCTGAATTATGAAAAACTGTTTTGTTGTTGTTTCTCTAGCACTTATTAATGAAGCGTTAGTTTTGCGAAGCACTCTACGAAATTAACCGCCGCAAGTACTATTGTGGGTGACGCTGTTAATGCGTATTTGCGTTAGTAGTTAACTAATCGAAGTTAGGTATTAGTCTGTTTGCATTTGAGTCGCTGCTTTGCAGCGATGATGAACGCTTCATAAAATTATCAAATTGTTTTATGCATTGAATTCTGAATTTTTGACATGTGTTAGAGGGATTATGCTTACGGGTGATACAGAAATGTAGGTCTTTCCCGTTGACATAGCAAGAATAGGTCATGTGAAGCAACATAAGGGATATAATATTTTTGATTGGACTCATACTACCTTGACATTAAACTATGCCGTCCTCTCATAATTCTATCTATACTTACCTTATTCCTTATAGTATGTACAATCGTTAATAATGCATAATACGGTTTAAGATCACTGGATGTGCGATTTTTTTGACCCCGAGTGTACTTATTATCTATTTGTAAAACTAATCGGTAATAATTTTATTTTAATATCGCTGACGATTATGACCTTCAGGGTTCGGCCCGATGTTAACATCTGAAAGCTTCATAAACGTGTCATGGATCTGGGTTAAATACATAAATTATATGTTTAAGTATGGTATTAAAATATTTCAGCGTTTACGTAAACATAAAGTTTGAGCTGAGATAAAAAGATTTAATGAGGTTTTTACATGCCGTTTTCTCTTCAACCGTGTACATTGTAAAAATTATTACGTCCATAAAATCTGAGAGTTGCTTTAACAACAAATACTTAAAGTTCCAAGTTTATTAAACTGCGTTAAAAAGTTATTATAGGCTCGATCAGTAAGACCCACAATATAAAATTAGTTTGACGACGCACACCTACCTACATATTATTTTCGTAAACTTGTGATTATGAAGAGAAAATATTCTTAATTTATAATGGGCAGTACTTTAACAAGAGGGACTTGATAATTAGGCAAGTGAAATTTAAAAGTTTTCTTTTGTTTCGCTTTTGTATAAGGACATCAGTCTTGCGATGATCAAGATTGATTGTTCTAGTAATTACTTCCCACGGTGCGTGTGTGTGGTACGGTACCCTCTAAATTTCAGCCTAAACCAATCATCGCAGGTTGCAATCAATTTCCGGATTAAAATTAATATTGGTGACACATTTTCATTCGCAACGATATTTCAATGGAACCGGATTGTATTAGGATTTTCATCTTGAAAAATAATATCACTCCGCTCTGAAATGCTGAGTTTTGAGATTTATGGCATGTAATATTACAAACAGACATAACGAAGGGCTAGGATTACACAATACATGATTGTACGAACAATTTATAAAATAATGTTGGGGCTGAGCTACCGGCTGCCAACGGGGTCACAGGTGACGGATAACGAACGGACATCAGATATGGTGGTTGGCTGTGAATATATCAAACGCACAGCCCCTGATCAAGAAGCGGCAAGATCATCAAGACTACGCCTTGATGGGGTTAAACGGTCGGATGGCGAGTAAATGATACCATAAAAAACCGGCTATGTGCGAGTCGGACTCGCGCACCGAGGGTTCCGTACAAACCTGTAGGTATATAAGTAAATTATTAAAAATATTTTTATCATACGAGTATGATGTAACTAAATGTACAGTTTTCGCAATTTTTCCTTTATCTGTGCTATAAGACGTTGCTTCGTACCAAATTTCAAGATTCTGAGTTCACGGGAAGTACCCGGTTTTGATTCCCTTGCGAGTTTCGAAAATTTATTTAAAATATTTTTATTATAATATGATGCAACTAAAAAATTACAGTTTTCGCAATATTTCCTTTATCTGTGCTATAAGACGTTGCTTCGTACCAAATTTCAAGATTCTGAGTTCACGGGAAGTACCCTGTAGGTTTTGATTCCCTTGCGAGTTTCGAAAATTTGCGGAAATTTGCGGCATATATAGCTGTATCTTTTGATTTAGAACTTTGATTTGAACGTTGGTTTAGAACTTTGATTTTTTCACAGCTCCAAGGGACAGGAGCCGTAGCATGGTTGGCCTTATCACGCGACAAGTGACAAGTTAAGAGCGTCGTCTCGTTCTATCGAACGGTGTCAGCTAGTGACGCACGCTCTATCCTATCACCTATCGCGTGAAAAGGCCAACCATGCTACAGGGCCAGTAGACTTGAGTATTTGATATAAATTTTAGTTTGATACCTCCACGGGTTCCTGAGAAAAATGGTCTTGACAGACGGACGGACGGACAACAAAGTGATCCTATAAGGGTTCCGTTTTTTCCTTTTGAGGTACGGAACCCTAAAAAGGCATTCCCATGATACTAAACAACAACCGTAAGTATCAGTATTGGCAAAAAGCCGAGCAAGCTGACTAACCGAACTAGGAGGATGAAACCTTAAGGAAGGCAAATAGGGAATACATTAATATTCCCCAATATGGAGTAATAGAAATAGGTAAGCAAAGAAGCGAACGTAATGGCTCTTAAATGTGTTATTGATGAGGTAAACGAATGGGTACGTTTTTAGGGTTCCGGTACCTCAAAAGGAAAAAACGGAACCCTTATAGGATCACTCGGTTGTCTGTCTGTCCATCTGTCACAGCCCATTTACTCCGAAACTACTGGACCCATTGAGTTGAAATTTGGTACACATATGTAAATTGGTGACCCAAAGATGGACGCGTAAAGTAAATTAATGAATTCTGAACAAGGGGGCCACTTTTGGGGGGTAAAATGGAAAATTAAAAAAAAAAGTTTCGCAAACTGTATTGTGTGACATATCAAATGAAAGGGATTGTTGTAAGCATCTCAGTTTTTTTTTTTATAATTTTAGCAACAACAGATTTGAAGTAATTTAGGAAAAAAGACGAAAATTGACCATTCCCCCCCCCCCTTATCTCCGGAACTACTAGGATTTAAATTCTGAAAAAAATATGGAAAATAGTACCTTGCCTAAAGATTACAGGAAAACCTATAAGAAGTTTGAATATTCAAAAACACTTATGAAAAGATTATATACGGAACCCTCACCACGCGAGTTTAACTCGCACTTGTCCGGTTTTTAAGCATGGTTTCGCGTTAGTAGTACCTGCCACGATTACCTGTCTTCCTTAACTTGCTATACCAACAGACCAACCGGTTCCTATAAACAGATAGTTAATCTCTTGTATTATTACTTGTAATAATAGTAATTGGGAATGAATTCAGCTAATTCATTCCCATTTTCTATTTAAGATTGAGATTTTAGTGAAATAAACACATCCGCAAATATTCATGACCAATGAATGAGTCCAAGAAGCAGAAAATAGGTAAATGAAATGGGCACAAAAGCAGCACGGGTATTTTATCTCTCTGTCTTCTGTCCTATTTGATGAGTTTTTTGATCCGTTATTAGAACTTTCTTGAAATTTTAATATGTCTTCCTCCGTCAGGGATACGGATGATTGGCCAGACTATAATAATGAAACACACAACGATACAACAATTGACAAATATTACAAAAAACAACCGTATTGAATCAGTATGCTAGATTATGTACCAATGAAATAAGAGCGAAATATACGAGCCTGGTGAGTTGTAAATATTTAAAATAACAAGATGTTGAAAATTGTTAAGGTAGGTAGTAAATATATGAACATATATTATATATATATATATAGTATATATATATATATATATATATAATATATAGATAATTATATAAACTAGCTTTTACCCGCGGCAAACAACCTCTACAAAAAAGGAGGGTCTCAGTTTGACCCGCATGCTCCGATTGAATATTTGGCACAAATACTGTGCCGGCGCGCGACTTTATCTGGATCGTGCCGATAATAGAGGGTTTCTAATAAACTCACGCATTGATTAAATTCAGATAAGGTCCCAAAGATATAGAATAAGTTAGTGAGATAAGAGGTGTATATAAACGTCGTCAGATAGAAATACAATCAGTTTTAAGAATTCCCTACAAAGGCATCTTTTACTCACCAGCCAATTTCCCCTAAAGTATAAAAATATGAAACCTATATTAACTTTAATATTATTTTAATCATATTAGTATTTCATTTAATACGTGCATACGATGTACAAATTCGCATCTTAGCTATTAAGTCAGTAGTTAGTTTATTTAAGTAATACAAATTGTTGTATGCCCGATATTATGCCTGTTGAAACAAATTCTGTCACGACCAACTTATGTACACAGTTATACAATAAAAAATATTCTATTCTATTCTATTCAATGAAGACATGCAATATTAATCGCGAACATTTATTATTATAAGTCTTTAGTTTTTTTTTATATGGTGAACGAATATAAATTTATATACAGTTTCAGAACGCACTTTATATTCTTTAAAAAGTTAGCGCGATTGAACTTTATTACGTTTTCTTGGAGATAAAACATAAACAAAAACTAAAAACTGTATTAAATATGAGGGAATCAAGTGACGAAGCCGATGTTTTAACTCCTCAAGAATTGAGAGATACCGTCATCTTTGACGGTATCTCTCAATTCAAGCCTCTTGGCTGAACTGTGTTTTCTAAGTAAGTTCATCTTGGATATTGGACAAGTATCAGCAAAATGCATAAACAAACGGAAACGGAATTAGCTCTTTCTTAATGTCATGTAAGGTAGTTAATGTTTGTTATTTCATATGTATTTGTTGTTTGTTTTTAGGGTTCCGTACCTCGAAGGGAAATACGGAACCCTTATAGGATCACTTTGTTGTCTGTCCGTCCGTCCGTTTGTCCGTCTGTCAAGAATCTTTTTCTCAGGAATTCGTGGAGGTATCAAGCTAAAATTTATATCAAATACTCAGATCTACTGTCCCTTAGAGCTGTGAAAAATTCAAACTTCTAAGCCAACGCAATCAAAAGATACAGCCGTTTATGCCGCAAATTTCCAAATTTTCGAAACTCGCAAGGGAATCAAAACCTACAGGGTACTTCCCGTGAATTCAGAATCTTATATTAGCACAGATAATGGAAAAATGGCGAAAACCGTAAATTTTTAGTTATGTCATATAATAAAAATATTTTTAATAATTTATATACCTACAGGTTTGTACGGAACCCTCGGTGCGCAAGTCCAACTCGCACTTGGCCGGGTTTTTTACATAAAAATGGTTTAATTGCTTCTATGTGGCGTTTTATTCCTTTGTGTTATATGTTCTCGCCGCTGAGGTGAAAAGTTGTATATATCACACGAGAGCAAAGATATTTGCATCTCGTGCCTTTGTCTCCTCGCTACGCTCAAGATTCTAATTTTGAATCACTCGCTACGCTCGTGATTCTACTATAGAATCTTTCGCTTGCTCGGGACTCAACATCAACACTCGTAACAAAAATCTACTTTGCTATCTTGTTGAACAAATAACTATTCTTAGTGCACCCCTATACCTTATAAGGAACCTACTTGCCAAATTTGGAATCTCTAGATCCAGCGGTTTGGGCTGTGCGGTGATATGTCAGTCAGTCAGTCAGCCAGTTTCTTCTTTTATATAATTATCGACTCTACTTAGACTCTACATATTGACTCTGCATATTTAGACAGATGTTCACAATATTAAATTTCAAAATCGATGCCCTTTTCGTTATAACGTTCCAAAAAACCATATAAATGACACCCATATTGATATTTAGACATTTCAACTCCAGCTAACCGCTCACCCCAACAGGGGAGATGGGTCCACTACGTTGGATTTGAAAATTGTTGTCGTTTTCGTAATCAGCGACCCGATAAACAATAGAAACGATACCCATTTAAGGGGTTGAATTCTCAATAAACCTGAAACACGTGTTTACTCATTTATCGATAGGAAAACTGCTGTGAAGTGTCGAAAGAAATAGTCTAACTAATCTTCTTTCCTCATACAAACTTTGGACCCCCATTTTACCCCTTAGGGGTTGAATTTTGAAAAATATCCTTTCTTAGTGCACCCCTAGACCTTATATGGAACCTACGTGCTAAATTTGGAATCTCTAAAACCAGCGGTTTGGGCTGTGCGCTGATAGACCAGTCAGTCAATCAGTCAGTCAGTCAGTCAGTTTCTTCTTTTATATATTTAGATTTAGATTTGGATAATATCTGTCTGTCTGTTACCTCTGCACGCTTAAACCGCTGAACCGATTTGGATGAAATTTGGTGTGGAGATAGTTTAAGTCCTGGGTAAGGACATAAGATAGTTTTATTATTAAATCATACCCTAAGGGGGTGAAAATTTGTATGGAGCTACGATATAAACGAGTTCCTCGCGGACGAAATCGCGGGAAGAAGCTAGTTTCAAATAAATATAAAAACAAACAACTAGCTTGGAACAGCGATTACATATTATAGTAAAGCCCCTTTTGTCACACCTTGAATACAGCTAATGAGGAAAGTATTCTACAATTAGAAAACTATTCCCACGGCAATACACGGCCTTTCAGGTCCGCAAAGACGTATAGTGTTTTACTGGTTTAGCACTCTTACAGCGTTGTGTGCGCTTGATGTTGTGAGATGATTAATAACCGGCCCCCAACCCGCACGCAAACGGGTCGTTGATGGTGTCATAAACAAACTCAGCTTGTAAACGTAATGGGAAAAGTTATCGGATTATTAATATTAGTCGGTTAATAAAAGCTCGTCTAGATAAGAACCAATCGCAAGTAATGGAATAATTGTAGCTAAAATTTACATCGGCTGATATGTTGTTGCCTATAACGATAAGTACAGGTCAGACAAAATTTAATCTAGTGATACCTACTTAAGGCCAGTCGTTAATACTTCACAAAATGTAACTAATAGCCTATTTACCTACCTAGTATGCCTATCAGCGGCATCTAGCTCTGTAGATAGATAATACAGTTTATAGCAATAATGATTGAGTCATTAGATGACGCCGCACGACTATGGAGTGAGGGCGACATCTGCGGATATCTTGTAAACTGACGTATTAGCAAACTTAACATGATGATGATGCTGTCCTGACCGATTTCGGCCACAGCAACTGTGTGTTCTGGATTTGATATTAACGATTAGCAATATGACGTGAGTTTTGTTGTTCTACTCTCTGGTGGGCTCTCATGTGGCTTGCATGCCCTATCTTTTTTGCAAAGGTACGAGCGCAATTTGGGCAGGTTAATACCCGGCCGATGAAGTTGTACTGGATGGTTGCTGGTAGGCGAGCCTTGAGCTCGTCTTACTTTTTATCGAGCTCGTTACAACGCTCAATTTCGAAAGCATTAACATGTTGATGGAGTAGACTTCGTCATTCAGGCCGCCGTGCTGCCTTCTCCTCCCTCTCAGAGGGCTCCAACTTGCATTTTTTCATGTGTCTTTTCAGAACATCCTTATAGCGAAGGTATTGGCCACCACATTTACGCTTACCAGTTTGGAGTTCCGAAAAGAAAATGCGCTTCGCCACTCTGTCGTCGGACTTTCGCAACACGTGTCCGGGTACCTCAATGCCTCCGACATTTACGCGCCTCAGGACATTTGTATTTCTGACACGGTCCGTCCACTTGATGTCCGTGATGTGTCGGAGACATTTGAGGTGGAATCTGTCAAGTAAGCGGATGTGTTTACGGTAGAGGACCCATGTTTCGGAAGAGTTTAAGAGATTAGGCAGCACGACAGCCATGTAGACAGTAACTTTTGTGGCAAGTTTAAGGTCGTGGGAGCGGAAAACCTTAGGACACAGCTCTGTTTTCCGTAAGCTGCAGCTGCAGCACCAATTTTGCCATTAATTTCCGACTCCAGGTCGCACTTGGATATTATAGTGCTACCAAGGTACTTTAACTTATTCACTTGAGATAACTCTTCTCCGCCGATCTCACACTGTTATGAGGCACGTTGTGAAGGACATCATTAAGCACTCTGTATACCTATTAGACTACCTAGGTAGTGATCAAAGCGGGGCGCACCAGAACTCTCTAGATAGTTCAGGAGCGCCCCGCTTAGATGTCACTATAATCAATGTAATAAGTATATAAGCGAATGACAGGGAGCTTCCGTCTCTTATTTCCTACCGATATCTTCTGTAAGATCACAATTATAACCTAAACAAGTAACCTTAGCTTTCTTTGAATCCGCTATTAGCCGACATCACCTGAACACGAGTAGATATGCAAAATGTTGGTTTTCGAAGCGCTAAGGATATTACATGACCTGGCAAAAAAACAGAAGAAAATGTATCTTATTCCCCGTTATTTTGTTTTAGTAAGGCGCTACTTAAACACTATGCCAATATAATTCGATGATGCTCTTTTTAAATTTAAATTACTTAAGTAGCTTGTGCTCCAAAACCACAATATGATTTTTTACTCCAATTTCGCAATAGAAACTTATCAACGTGTGTGCGCAGAGCATAAATAGGTAAAGACCTATCATTGAATTTGGCGAGCGAGCATGACAGCATTTTGAGGACTGCAGACTTTGACGTGTCGTAACTATTTTTACTTTATGTGTACGTGTCAATGCCATCAAACGGTCACATTAACGTACATTAATTGAAAAACCTAGATTAGCCATTCATATTAGGGTGGGGCGGCCATCAGTGGCCACAGCAGTTAGCTAAAATGTGCTGCGCTGCCTATATGATTTAATTTGATTAATCTACTCAGTGTCCATTCCGTACCTAGTTGGTGTGAAGGGTCTGCTAGACGGTCGCCAACAAGCTCCTCCGACCGAGCGACCTTGGTCGGCACCGACCGTATAGACAGTTGTTTGCAGCAAAATTTCATACTACAACTGTCGGTGCCGACAAAGGTCACTCGGTCGGAGGGATTTGTTGGCGGCCGTCTAGCAGATTTATGTGGCATGTGAAATACCCGGAGAGTGGTAAAGTGAAGGATCTGATCTGATCTGGATCTGAGATTTCTTTAATATTGCGTACCTTTTCTGCTGAGTAGAAAGAGTTTTTTGCCTACGCTGGCAGAAAATCTCTGACTAATTGCTGCTTTTAGTATTCTTGACGCTAACTAACTATACCTTTAGATTTAGACAGCACTACAATTCTTGTTACATCAAGCTTAGGCGTTAATGATTCGAAGGATTACCTCCAAAGGAACATCAAACGGAATACCCATTATTTTGACCTAGATTGAGCGTCAGGTACAGTAAATCTCGACTGTAGCTTATAACATTTATACTTTATATAAGTACAGTCAGCAGCAGAAGTAGCTAAGCACTTTAACATGCTCAGAATGATCTGCACAGAACCTTATTCTCTTGACATTAGAGTCCGTGTGCAGATCAATTTGAGCACTAGGCCCGCTTAGCTACTTCTGTTGCTGACTGTACCTATTATCATATTATCGATAATACTTCAGAGAGCGTAACACAACTTGCTTGCCAAGTCGCTTCGCGCGCGACTCATCAACTGTCGTCTCACTCGCACTATGCAAATTAAAAAGAGAAGGGTAGATTTTCTCGTCTCGCAATTTGTAGCTACGTCAGTTGTACAGACAAATGTATAAAATAAGAAAAATGTATTTAATTTTTGAGACCGTCAATACTACTTCACCAATACTGATTACTACAGAATAACTCACTCACGATAAATATAGCTACACATCTAGTAATTAGTAATATATATGCATCGCAATATTTCTCTTTATCGCTTGCCAAAGCTAACAATGTTCAAATTTTATCGATTGGGATTAGGAGCTTTTTATTAGTGGAGCGCTTTTGTGATTATATATAGAGCCCAAATTAAAGCCATGCAGGAAAGACCAACTCTAAGTCAACATCTATTTTCGACATTAGCACTCTATTACAACATCAACTTACCATATTATTTATCCATATGACTATTTTAAATTGTAGTATACATTGTACCTATGTATGTATCAATCTCACATATACGCACGTAATATTAGTAGTCGAAAATTTTATTTCATTGCTGGATTAAGATTGAACGGTTATTTTATAGAAACTTTTTGTACATAATTATTTTTTAATACTAATCCGCTAGCCCCACGTTTATCAGGCCCTAGCCACATATAGATGACTAGGGACTGGCATTACACCAGCTCGGGGTTGTATAACAGTGTCACATACCAGTTTGGTCGAGTTTGTACTTGTAATTAGCAATTCTGTGTTGTTGAATATTAGGCAGTTGGGATTAAGGTAAGGGTAAATTCTGTAGACGATCTCCAAACTTGTAGTGGTACTTAAAATTTAAGTAGCATTTCTAATATCAACATTGAAACATTCATCACGAGCTCTGAAGGTTGTTTTAATAAATTATTGCTTCAGATTCGGAATGTAATGGTAATTCTACATCTAGTCCAGGCAATGAACTGACAACTTGTATGGAAAAAATGACATATTTGGAAATAATTTATAATAGCTATTTTTTTTTATGTAACGGATATATTATCAATTGAATTGTTACCTAGAGGCAAAATCCACCAAAAAATCAGACATCAAAAAAATCAATATTCAATTAGCTCCTAAAAAGTCCGGATAAATATTAATATTTTTTTTTATCTTTATTTAGGTTCATTTACATTTGCTTTACAATATTCAATATAAATAAAATAAAAAAGACAATGAATGTTTAATTTAAATCTATATAATTACTTCCGGGTGGAAAGTTTGGTGGATTCTTGAATAAACCATCTCAGAATAATGTTTTAAAATGAAATAAACAAAAAAAACGCTATTATAAATTAATGTTTTTCGAAACCGTATTTTGCCTCGGCTAATCAAGTTGTTCTTTTGCATATTTTAAACTGTAACCCTCTCTTTAAAAGTCTATAGAAGTTTTAATATTTATCCTGGAAACAATAAAGGTTATTGACCAACTAAACTAAACGTTGCCAGTGTTCGGAAAGCAATTTTCGCGTTCGAGTTTTGAAATACGAGCTCAAGGCGGGTTCGTGTACTTATAATGATTCAATACAACGTGCTCTCTTAATAGCCTCTTTTCGATTTCAATTATGGTTGTTTGTCCCGTCGAGGCGCTGAAACGGTTCTTGTTTGAAAGATTAATTACTTGCAACCTACCTGGACGTGAATCTGATTCGACGTTTCCCATTCCTATAAGATATAAATGTGTTTCCGCACTCGTTCTGACATGTTATGTTCTGGCCCGCGCGCGAAGCGAGCGCGCACAATGCATTGAATAATAAAGATCTTCTAGTTTTATTAACATAATATAGGTACTAAAACAAATAATAAATATCGTGTCAGATTGACTATCTGGCTACCAGGATCACTCTTTTAAACGATTATCTAAATAGACTCGTTTCGTACGAGTTAGTAATAAATCAGATAAATGACTGTGCCTGCTTAATGTTTTCTACTGACACAGACAGTGCTGATTACAAACAGATACTGACATACTTAGCATTATTTTTCATCTGTGTGTCTTTTAAGTATTTAGAAAATATGTATTGATTATCAAAATTCAACGAATTTAAATTGAACCAGCAATCATTTTATGTTTTTTAGGGTTCCATAACCCAAAAGGAAAAAAAAATGGAACCCTTATAGGATCACTCGTGCGTCTGTCTGTCCGTCTGTCACAGCCGATTTGCTCCGAAACTACTGGACCGATTGAGTTGAAATTTGATAAACACATGTAAATTGGTGACCCAAAGATGGACGCGTAAAGTAAATTAATTGATTCTGAACAAGGGGGCCACTTTTGGGGGTAAACCGGAAAATTAAAAAAAAAGTTTCGCAAACTGTTTTGTGTGACATATCAAATGAAAGGGGTTGTTGTAAGCATCTCAGATAAATATATTCTTCATAAATTTAGCAAAAACAGAAGTGAAGCAATTTAGGAAAAAATACGAAAATTGACCTCCCCCCCCCCCTTTATCTCCGAAACTACTAGGCTTAAAATTCTGAAAAAAATATGAAAAATAGTTCCTTGCCTTAAGATTACAGGAAAACCTATAAGAAGTTTAAGTATTCAAAGTAACGGGAAAATTCTCAATATTTTACGGAACCCTCACCACGCGAGTTGAAGTCGCACTTGCCCGGTTTTTTTTCAATAAAGTTCACTTCTTAGGTTAGGTACATGTCAAATAGTAGGTTGTTTATATTTTTGGAAAATATTATCGACTACATATCTTCCTACCCTTCATATTACTAGTAACCCCATAGTATTTCCGTAGCCAACTTTTTTCGCATAATTTGAAGTAATTAGGGTAGTAATATGTTTTGAAATAGGTAAGCGATATAATGGGTTTTTGGGTGGTTTAAAACCTACAAAATATGAATGAAAAATGTCCATCCATATACCAATTTGGTCTGAGTGAAATTACAAATGATTATAAGACTATGATATCGTAAACCGTGGCGGGTGAACATTTAATATTTATTTGCCATAACAACCTCGTCGCTGTAATAAATTTTGACATTTCAGACACTTGATTACATTTTGTAGCTCACAACTTTGACAGAAATGTGATAAGAAAACAATAATGTAGGCCACAAACATCGTTTTGTGGCTTTATTCATGGCGACGGACTCCATTAAACCAATACCTATCTTCATGAAAAATGGTCTTTTATGAATTTAAAATAACTTATACTTATACTGAAATTAATTATCTTGTATGTATGTATTCTATTCTATTCTATTCTAAAATTAAAAGGAAACAATTAATTGCCTCGTGCTGGGTTCATTTATGTTAATAGGTGCAAGAATATTAGAAAAATCAAATGTCATTATTAAAAATAGTTAATTAGTCCTATTATATACAGGTATTCGGTAGGTATATATTTAGAAAAATAAAACATCAAAATTTAACTTATAACATAACAATTATATAGATATTTGAACGTTTGTTTCCAAATACCTAACAACTCATTTATTAATTTCATTTTATTTAATGATTCATTTATGTTAATAGGTGCGAGAATATTAGAAAAATCAAATGTCATTATTAAAAATAGTTAATTAGTCCTATTATATACAGGTATTCAGGTAGGTATATATTTCGGAAATTAAAACATCAAAATTTAACTTATAAAATAACAATTATATAGATATTTGAACGTTTGTTTCCAAATAACAACTCATTTATTAATTTCATTTTATTTAATGATACACGGTGTAAATTAGGGGCGTGAATTGAAAATTATCGCGTTCTTTAAAACGACGTTCTAACAAAATTAA
Source organism: Epinotia nisella (assembly GCA_932294315.1). Classification (NCBI taxonomy): domain Eukaryota; kingdom Metazoa; phylum Arthropoda; class Insecta; order Lepidoptera; family Tortricidae; genus Epinotia; species Epinotia nisella. Next base: position 10,368,795 of record OW028679.1, on the reverse strand, counting down.
GAAATATTAAGGAGTGATTTTGAGCCACGGAATAAAATATAGTCTATGTCCATTCCCAAGAACTATTCTATAGGTCCAAATTACTTTCATTACATTAAAATTTTCCTCGCGGTGGTGAGGTGATAAGTTGTGAGCTTTGCGCGGCAGCAAAGTTATTTGGCATCTCGTTCCTCGAAAGCCTCGCTATGCTCAGGATTGTACATTGGAACCATCCGCTTCCCTCATGGTTCAATATTACAATCCTTCGCTAGCTCGGCTTTCCATACAAGCACTTGCAGCGAACAACAACTCTGCAGCCTTGCATAACAAATAACTATTGTACAGTATTAAGGTATAGAAAGTGAAGCGTTCGTCATCTGTCGGGAAAAGGGGGATTCACAACATTCACAACATCCTGTATTGTATTTAGTAAGCTACGAAGTCTCTGCAGAGGGCGGGGAGCTGCGCTCTGCGCGAGTTACAGCTTTCCCGTTAGATGTCACTAGTAGTCTCAATGTAGTGAGAGCTTGATATTATACGAGGTCTTGTACAGTGTTTCGGAGTGAAAAAATTTCTCAATTCTGGGCCTTATTGGCTTTGCAATAAATTCAAAAAGTGACGAACCTTTTCATTGCTCGACTATACAGTTATAGTGTAGGTAAGAGCCCGTTCACACAGGGTCTCCGTTTTAGTGTTCCGTTTTATCGTATACGTTTTTTTTCATTGATGGCGTATGGAGTTGTATGAGCGACTTCACATATGACACAGTATTCAGTATACAGTAAATTCTTGTTGTTGTATCCGTTAAAACGGGTACCGTAAATACGGAGACTCTGTGTGAACGGGCTGTAAGATCGTTTTTCACAGGCCAGATGAAATTCAAGCTTTGTCAAGTCAATATTCAAAAAAAAAGTCCGTTAACATGCAGAAAATCTTTTTTCACTTTATTTGTACGATTGTTGAAGTGTCTTTCAATGTATGTTGTAACTGTCTAGTTTCCGTCATACAAGTAGGTAATAACGGATAGCCTACAGTTTATATTAGGTTCACTTTGTATTTCGAGCGTCCGTGAATTACCTACTTACCTAGTCGGTTTACATTTAAAGCTGAAAAACAATCATAGGTCAAACAATCAAACGGTCATACAGTTCACCATCTGTTTTTTACAGCGTATTTAATTGTGTAACTAAAAGATTGAGTTTTGCTTTAAATATCTTCGTTTTATGAAACTGCAATATACCTACCTAGCAATAAAATCTATAAATAATGAAATCTTATTTTCCTGCTGTGCTAAATATTTTTTTCGTAGATATTCTTATTCAATAATGAATATTTCATTTGAACCTACATAACAACTCGGTAGGTATCGAAAATTAGGGGTGATGATGTACTGTTGTGCGTATTAAAATTGGTAGGTACTAGAGGTGTGCACCGATGGCAAAATCATCGGCGGCGGCGTCCGGTGGGATTTTGATCGGCGGCGGCGGCGTGATCGGCGTGAAATCGGCGTGGCACTTTTTTTCGGTTTATGGTTAAATAACTATAAAGCGTAACTTCTTATGGTGAAATAAATTAGTTTTAAGATATTCTGAAATCTAATTAGACGAAAAAAACCAAAAACAACCAAAAGATGTATCAATTTGGAATCTTGATTTTTCTTCTTCTTTGTCGGTTTTTCAAGGATGAGGGTCGTGACTACCAAGAGCGCAGTTCTTCAAAAACATTCTCCAAACCCTTCTACTTTGGGCTAGTTGTATTACGCCTTGGATATTGACGCCCGTGGCATCGCCGAATACATCAATCTATCATATGGGTGCTCTGTCTCTACTCCTCTTTCCTTCAACGCAGCCAACCATTATCATTTTCTTCAAGCTGGACTGGTCTCGGCCGGCCACGTGGCCAAATAATGTCATCATTCTCTGGAAGCATGTAGTTGAAAGCTGGATGTTGATACAAAGCTCTTTGAGTATTGACACATAAGTGCGCCGTTGTATACATGAGATGACCAACATTCTACGCCAACACCACATTTCAAATGTATCTTTTTTGCTCACAAGCCTGGCTTCCAAGTCCATGTTTCAGAGGCATGAAGAAAAATGGAGAAGAGAAAGGTGCGCATAAGTCTGGCTTTGGTGTTGCTGTAGATGTTCCGGTTCCTCCATATATTTTCCAAGTGTTTTACTGCTGTTTAGGCAATTTTCGATCTTCTGATGACCTCTTTCATACAGTTTCCGTCGTTGAAGATCTGTGAGGCTAAGTAAACAAACTTTCAACTAAGTCCAGGTCATGTAGTTCCTGGTGGTCTCTGCATCAACCCATCTCTGTCTATGAACATTAGCTTCGTTTTTTCCTGGTTAAGTGGAGGCCGTAGTGTACACTGATCAATTCGACTTTCTTTAGAAGTTTAGCTAGCTAGTTCGGTCTCATAGGCAACTATGTATTGCAAATTGTTATTCGGATGTCGCCCTGCCAGCTTTCAAGCACTCTGCGTAGTCCGCGCATTATGTGTTCGCCGACCAAGATGAATAGTTGCCAGGATAGTATGCAACCCTGCCTCGATTGTTCTTAAAGGGTATGGACTCCATATATGTCTTCCAGCCGGACACAAGATTTGCCGTCCAAGTATAGGTTTTTCACCAAAAAGGACTGAAATGTTCAGGTATAAATCCCACCCATTTCCCCAAGCACTTCAAACATTTTTCGCTAATCTATGCAGTCGCACGTTTTGGCGTAATCGATGAAGAATAAGGCCATGGGTATGTTAAATTCTTTGATCTTCTGGATTAACTGCCCGATATTTAAAATCTGCTCTCGTGCCTCTACCCTTAACAAAGCCCGTTTGCTCTATTGCGATTTGTCCGCTTCTGTAGTACTCCAGACGTTTGTTTAGGATATACCTAATATAGAACTTTACCAGCAAGTGATATAAGTGAGATAATTAGTTCGATAGTTGTCAAATTTACGTGTAGAACATTTTTTATGTAGTGGGACAACCATGAAATCTGCCCTTTGTGGTATACCCACACCCGACCGACGTATTAGATTCTTCATGGAATGAGTTAAACAACTTTTAGCTACTGGAATATGCCCCAGTTGATTATGATTATAGATTGTTAGCTGAAATAAGGTCACGTGCTCAAGCATTAGAGGAACGAATGCACATTTACTTATTGGCTGAAGCCGCAAACCTTTTAACTCTATCGGATCCAATTTTACAGGAGGTACAAAAAAAACCTATTTAATTTACATCAAGGTTACATTAATATAAAATTAATGAAATAAGTAAGGATTTGCAGAAGTAGTACTTATAAATATCATTACAAGATGTCCAATTGTCCATTTGTTTTTTTTTGCTTTTATTGTTTTAATACATTACTTGTTCTTATTTTCTATTTTTTTTCATGACGTTGATGTCCCAAAGGACATGTTGTATCATATAACTGAGCCATAGCATGATTTGATAAATGAAATTAAGAGGTTTGTGACTTTAGCCGACCATGTTGGCAAGAATGTTATAATTGCTGATTTTTATTTTATTGCGATGTGAATTAAAGGAAACTCTTTAATGTAGACAATTATAGAGATGACATGTACCGTAGAGACTCCTTATTTGGAATTGGAATTAAAATTACTGGAATAAATTGCATAGAATAATTAACACTTTTCGGAAAAAAACGCAAGTATGCCACGCCGATTTCACGCCGGTCAAATCTATCGGCGGCGGCGGCGTGGAAAATTCATCGGCGGCGGCGGCGCGGCGGTGCGGCGCACACGTCCAGAGGTACCTACACATTTGCATCGTCACAGTACCCGAAAAATCTGAATATTGGTCCTCAAACTGCGACTAAATTATGTAATATCACTCAAAACAATTACTAATAGCTCAACATTTGCTTTTTGTAATAGCTAAGAATCAAATGGAAATTAGCTGCAAATCCTGTTAACTCAATCTAGTAATCAGTACCCACTTACTTTGAATAGACATGCCAAAAGTGTAAATTATGTATAGTATTAATATTTCTGATCTCCATGTGGAGTTTTCAACAAACACAGCTTGTCTAAAAGTTCGTGCATGATATATCAGTGTTTTGTTTTGGGGGCGTCAGGTCTGTCGGTTTACTGCGGCCCCGACTCTCGAGCGGGCTCAATTACCATAAGGGCTTGGCGTCACACAAACATCTTATATTTACACGGCAACCCACACACTTTCATGGAGAGTAAAGAGTTTGGGTTTCTTCGACACGTGTATAGTTGTATTTGTTTACCCAAATCCCGAAGCTAATTCGACGGGTGAATCGAAATGTTACTCTTACTCGATTTTTCTTGTGTCGTAAAAGATTAAGTTTGAAAGTAAAAATGCGACATTGACATTCCAATTTAGATTTCCAGCCAATTTACCGGTTTTTAGTAGAATTAAATAGTGTAATGAAAAGTGATTTTTTTCTTTTTAGGTTGTACGATTCCCAGTTCAGGTAAGCTTTTCAGAAAATCAGTGAATGCAGTTATTCATTATACTTCAGCTTTAGCCTTAGGCTTAGGTTACATGCGATCATGGTATTTTTTCTTTGTATTTGTTATCTGTATCAAATGATTTTCTAGTTATTCTTTCAGTTATCTTTTGGCCCTAATATTCGGTTAACTAATATTGTACTTACTGCATAATTATTTGCTGGGCCTAATTTTATACCTCCTTCTTTCCTAATACTAAACATCAAGTGTGCTAATGAAACTAATAATGATTTTTCCTAGTGATTACTAAGCCTAATGATTAACGTGCCTAATGATTACTATGTATAATGAATTAATATTATACGAGTACCTAATTTCATCACACCTTTTTTATTTACGTTGGGGGAATGCTTTGACGCATCGTCCGCCCGGTCGGGGGGGGACCAGACGGGTGTGTGGGACTCCCGAACAGAAGGCGCAGACTACCCACTAGACCCCCAACGATTGTCCAACCTTGTCGCTGCCGAGGAGGGCCAAAGGTTCGCTTGACGTATTCTACTTTGGCCCTCGCGACTGGCCTGTTTGTGCGGGCACGACCAGGGAGAGCGCCCCGGGACAATATCGGGGCGCTACAATCCCGTGGGTTTATTGGACGACTAGGGTCCCCCGACCCTGCCACCCAGATCACTACGGCGGGGGGAGCAAATGCGCATAGCGACGGCGTGCGCGGCGCTCTCCGTCTGCGGTCATTCTCCCGCTCTCTCTCTGCAGCCTCTTTCTGTGCAATTACGGACTTGTAGAAGGAGGCCATAGCTTCCCATGACCTCTCACTGTTGAGGATTGTCGATATAATGGTCGGCAGCGACAGGTCGTTACCCACTATAGCGACCAAATTGTGCCGCTGTGGCCCCCACGCCCAGCATACCTCCGTGTGTGGCGCACATCGTCTACTGCTGTGCCACACCCATGGCAGCGGGGGCTTTCCTCTCTACCGGCGACTCGGTGCAGATACTCCCCGAAGCAACCATGCCTGTGAGTACCTCCGTCACTTGACCTATTTACTTTTGTTAACCTCCCGAGCGGTACATAGGTCGAGTGCTCCTGTGAAACGAAGGGCTGACGAAGCAAGTTTCTGGCGGGAGCCTGGGCGGAGGGCGGAGGGTGGAGTAACGATAAGTTCTTTATAAAAACGTATATTATGACCATGAAGTATTCTAAAATATTAATATTCATGAAATATTATAGGTTGGTAAAGCGAGGAGGAGTGTTAGGAAGAACTGCGACCCTATACAGCGTGAGAGCCGAGCGAGCGAAACGAGCGGCCGCGGCGGCGGCCGTCAAAGCGCCAGAACCGACTTTATAAGAAAAAAAACTGGACAAGTGCGAGTTCGACTCGCGTGGTGAGGATTCCGTATATAATACACAAAAATATTGAGAATTTTCCCGTTACTTTGAATACTCAAACTTCTTATAGGTTTTCCTGTAATCTCTAAGCAAGGAACTGTTTTCCATATTTTTTTCAGAATTTTAAGCCTAGTAGTTTTATTTTTATTTTATTTTATTTATAAGTACATCCACATCATATATATTACATTTCACTTAAAGCTAGTATATTAGGAGGTATTTATTTGTGATATATAGGTACCTACAACAATTACGGAAGTACATAACATTGGCTACGCATATTGCAATGAGGTATAACTTATAGGTACAATATAAGGTATAACTTATAGGTACAATACAAAATATGAACTAAACTAGTTTCGGAGATAAGGGAAGGGGGAATGGTCAATGTTCGTCTTTTTTTCCAAACTACTTCAAATCTGTTCATGCTAAACTTATAAAAAAAAAATCTGAGATGCTTACAACAACCCCTTGCAATTGATATACATATCAATATATATCATGACATGTCACACAATACAGTTTGCGAAAGTTTTATTTTTAATTTTCCAGTTTACCCCCCAAAAGTGGCCCCCTTGTTCAGAATTCATAATTTACTTTACACGTCTTAACATCTTTGGGTCACCAATTTACATATGTTTACCAAATTTTAACTCAATCGGTCCAGTAGTTTTGGAGCAAATCGGCTGTGACAGACGGACAGACAGACGCACGAGTGATCGTATAAGGGTTCCGTTTTTTTCCTTTTGAGGTACGGAACCCTAAAAAGAACAAAAAATAGTATTACTGAGAATTCGGTCATGAGACATTATGATAATTCGGGATACTGATTAGGGCTGAAATAGTTAGGTAAAATGAAGATTCGGGTTTGTGATTTTAGACACATTGATAATAAGGTCATTATTAGGCCAAGGAATATTAGCCCTAGGAAAAAATCGGTTAAATAAAATTAGTTTTAGTGAAAATTTGGACATGATAAATTAGACATTATGAAAATTCGGGATACTGACATTAGGGCTAATTAATAATTAGGAAAAATGAAAATTCGGGTTTGTGATTTTAGGGTTTACAACATTAAGGGTAGTGAAATTAGGTATAAAATTCATAGGGCTAACGGAGGGAAACCTATTTTTTTATCCACGGTGATACGTTACATAAGTAGGTACATAATTATAAGGGGCCTACGCCTTCCCGAAATATTACTAGATTTATATATATGACAAAAGAAAAATAATCGTCATTACAATTTTTTATTATCGGATACGACGAGTTTAATCATGAATAAGGTCGGTGGTACATCGACAAAAGTACATTAACATAAGATTTATATTATGTAAGTACTCGCGCTTGTCTTTGATCGTGTTGTGTTTGCGAAGAAAGAGGTAGCGAGCGCGATTGATATAAAATTAAATCGTCGCCTACGGCAAGGATCGCTGGCTGGAAAATAGAAATGTAATTTTGTTAAGTACCTACGACAGCAGGATTACGTACCTATATCACAGTATACCTACGTATACAATATCAAGTAATTGATTGAATCAGGCGTTACTTTGCGGAAGTCCATGATGAGATACGAGAACAATATTCCTTTGCCGCTAAAAACGTGCAGGTCTATTAGCGATGATGAGATGTACCTATTTGCGTATTTTTGCATGCGGTTAATGCGCCCAACCTCCCCTACGCACGTACATAAATGCAAATAATTACAGCAAACCACCACCAATAATGACAAAACCTCGACACGTGTTTCGTCTCCTGATGAAACCTCTTGCGTAGGGAGGATGCATTAACCGCATGCAAAAATAGGCAAATAGGTACATCTCATCGCAAAAAATTTCGTCATCGCTAATAGACATACACGTTTTTTAGCGGAATATCAGAGGAATATTGTTACACAAATTAAATACAATGTCAGTTTAATTAAAGTAGGGGCAAGTAATAATAATACGTCTCTGAAACTGTTCAGTATGTATATAGATATCCAACGTACACATCAAACTCATCTTTTTATTTTTGTCAGAATCTATCACATTCAAATTTTTATAGGCGGTGTGGGTGTTAGATTAGCGGTGGCTTCCTTTCTTAAATACTTTTCGAGTTTTATAGTTGCACAGCGAATACAGCCCTCATTACTAAGACTATATGTATAGATGAAAAATGAGTTGAGTAAGGCCTCGGTAAAGGATCTATAAAATATCGCAGACAGGCATAGAGATAAGTTAGTTGTGCACATCACAGCGTTGATCACGTAACGTTTCGAACGCGCGTTAAGATAACTTGACTGTCATTTTCCAATACAAAAAGTGACATTTAGATCTTCCTGACGCGCGTACAATGCGTTACGTGATGACGGGACAAGGACAAGGACGTTGCCGACCCGTTATTGATTATAAGTATTTTGTGTGGCATTCGACTTGCTTGATTGACAATGCATTAAAAAAAAGACGTGTGGCACTCGGGGACTGCCGCGGTAAAGCTATTGCATAGCATTTTGTATCAACTTATGCAATTATAATTTTATTTATTTATTTTATTCATGCAGTATTTCTTTTTCTTTGATATTAATTCAAGTTACACTTTTTGAGCGTGGTGACCGATAAGAAAACAAATTTTTCTATTATTAAATAAATAAAAAAAGTTAATATTGTTTAAAATATTTTTATTATTTTACAATACATGTGGGTTTTATTATGTTACAGTAGCTGTTGGTTATTCAGGAATGTAAAACTCTGTAACATGCGATAGAGTGAGACAGCTATGGTGGCTTATCAGTATTTACTCACCGTCAAACTCTATTCAATTGTCTATGGAATTTAAAAAGACAAATTTGTTGTCAGTGTCACTTGTGGTTTTCTAAGATTTTCCATGTCGTAACATAACTCATAACAATCTATTTAAATAATTGTATTGTAATTAATCATTCTATCGTGATTCTAGTGTGGTGTAATTAATTATCCGTAAGTGCAATTAACACGCGCTAACTTTGCTTCAGTTTTAGAAGTGCCGTGTGTTATTACGTTTTTATTGTTGCTATGTATTCATGTCACCATTGATATTTTATTATTTATTAGTTGTAATGTAAAGCTCTTGCAAAATAAATATAGATATGAATTATTGTTTATTTTTATCCCTTCGATTAAAACGATTATTTTGTCATTGACAAAGGAATAATATATTAGTGAAATAATAAGTTTCAAAAAAGCTAACTCCACTTTTCACCCATATTTTGAAAAATATCAAATCTGCCGAACACTTGGGCGCATAAGTGAAGTTAGCTTTTTTTGGAAAAATACCTTTTTTAAATATCGTAGTTATTTAAGTATGTGCATGTGTGAGAGCACACATACGCCTATATACGTACACACCCACACACGCATGCATTTTGACATTGACGTGGGGTACATGTCAACCTAAGATAATAGATGGCGTAAATTACAGGGTTTCCGTTTTTAGGTCCAGAGATTGTTCTCTATTTCAGTATATAACAAAGTACTTTGTGCTTCAAGCCACACCTCCTTGCCCGTCGGAGTGGGGAGCGTGAGGTTTTTTCGTTACGGAATTTCTAGATTCGGTCCCCGCGCTCAAGGCCCGCGATAGAAGCTATGCAATAGCTTAAAAATCGAGTCGTTTTTGTCAATACTAGTAGAACGCTTCAATGTTTTGTCCTATGTTTGGTTCAATAACTCGTTCATATCTATCTTACCATTGTAGGTCTGATATTTAAATGAAAACGATTCATAAGAATTTAAATCAGTTGTGTGTGGCCGTTGACACATAATGGTCCCAATAAAAGCTGGACGACGACTCTTGCGCATATTAGAGTCATTTTATTCAATTAAGCGGTCATCGACTTCCTTACTAGATTTACTTATAACAAAAAACATATTTCATGCCATGACATAAGCTGTTAAGTATGTTGATAAATTGTATTACCAAATAAATAAACTAGTGGCTCTGTGAGCTGTAGAACTTGAGAGCCCGTCTGTTTTCCAAAAGGTTTTTTTTAGATAGGTACCTACCTATTGTCGCACAGCCGAACACATTCAATTTCTCTCAAACATTTAAATTATAGTTATGTAAAACCGTGTCAGTAGAAGGTTTTACATGAATACAATTTAAATTATGACTGACTTTGAAAATATCGGGTGCGCCAAAGTTCATATAAAATTGCAACTTCGATTATTGGAGTTCCGAAAATTTATCTCATACAATTTTATATCATAATGATCACTATTCATAATTATTTGTGGTGAATAACTATCGTAACTTCGAATTGTCCATATTCATAATGTCATTCAACATAAATCAGTATCTCTGTTACTACTATCTATGTGTACTCGTATATACTTTTTTATCATAACGATTTTTAGCAATATACTTTAATTTCATATTTATTTCTATACGTACTAGTAGTTATTGCTAAATTTTATAAAAAAATATATTTATGGAAATATTTTCGTAATAGTGGTGTTATATGACACCTATTTTAAATGATTGTAACGTATAGAACACGTCAAAATAGGATCTTTTACTTGAAAAACTTTTCTTTTAAATCTAAAATGGCCGATATCCGAATCGGAGCACCCCACTATCCACGTGGTCTTGTCTGCCCTACCCCTAGAGTGTATATAAAAAGCCGGAGGCGCGGAGGGAGGCGGAAGGGCTGCTCTTCCCGCAGTGCCGGAGCTAAGGCGGAGTCCGACTGCGACTCCCAAGTCCCAACTATGAAACCATAGGTAGTTTCTTTCTCCGCCTCCATGATTAATTCACTATACACACAGAGTGAGATATCAGCGGTTCGACCGGGCATACCTACAAAAGTTACTGCATACCCACAATTAAGAAATTTAATCACCATAACGTTCCGATATACGCTCCATTCAATATAACTATTAATGATATGAATTCCAATACCACGATAAAAAACTTTATTCATAAAAACAATATTCAAAACAACATTATGTGAACCAATATAATATCGGAGATGACATTATGAGTCAAAATTTTCGGAACATTAATTAGTATGAATACTCGTAACGATGGTAGTGGTACAAATAATTTCAAACAAAAATTATGAAGAATGATGATTATGATCACAAAGTGGTATTACTAGAAAAAATCGAAACATCAAGTTTATATATGAGCCAATATGGTCCCATTTTGGCGGCTAGTTAGAGAGATAAGGGCATTGACGTTGGCGGAAAGCGGTTGACCAATCTGCGTTTCGCCGACGATATCGTTCTTCTCTCATCGTCAGTAACAGAACTCAGTGTCATGCTACAAACCTAAGCAGAGCAAGCCTCAAGGCTTGCTCTGCTTAGGTGGGATTAATGATGAATATGTCAAAGACCAAGCTCATGACCTACAATGTAAAAAGTAGCATAGGATTAAATGGCGGAAGAATAGAATTTGTCCATGAGTACTTATACCTGGGTCAAATAGTCTCCTTCCAGGCGCGACAAGACAAAGAGATCGCCAGACACACCGAAAACGTCTGGAGGAGCTATTGGTCTATAAAGGAGTACATGAAGGGAAACCTTCCGATATAGTTAAAACGCTAACTCATGGACATGTGCATTCTTCCAATCCTTACCTAAGGAGCACAAACTTGGTCTTTGACAAAAGTTCAGAAATCTGCCCTCAAGGTTTGCCAGAGAGCCATGCAACGCAGTATTTTGGGCGTGGAATTAACGGATATCATAAAAAATACAATACTTGCGTTCCAAAACTCAGATAGGTAGCTGACTTAGCTCACACAGCCGGCAAACTTAAATGGGACTGGACCGGGCACGTCTGTCGCATGCCAGAAGCATTAAAGTGCGTCCCACAGAACCGAATACAGCGTTGCGGTAGACCACGTACGAGATGGCGAGACGAGCTTGACGTCTTTGATCAAGACTGGTGGGAGGCTGCCCAGGACAGTGGAAGAAAAAGAGGGAGGTCTTTGCCTGAGCAGTGGGACACTTAAGACTCTTAAATAAATAAAAGTTGTGACGATTTAAACAAGACGGATTTCTATGAATAAAACCTATTTCGGATAGGTCAGACTGGATCGTAATTTATTCAGTGCTTTACCACGTTTGGTCTGCTCTAACGAAACTAGACCCCGACGATAATAATGACCTAAAGCTTAACGGTTGAAAGTGTGCAACTTGTTCATTTACTTAATGGTAAAAGCTTTTGTCAGTTGAATGTTAAACTTTTAAAGTTGTCATGGCACGAATTATGTTTCTTGATGACTATCAAAACGGAAATTAATCGGCTGGTACGTACATTCTACGACAATGAGGTTGGAACTTTTGTTGTAAACCGTTTTGAAAGGAGCACATTTCATGAGTTGACTTTTCAAATGCTAAACCCTTTTACTCCTAATGACATGATACTAAGATACTTACGCTGCGCAACGCATTATAGTGAACCTAAATAAACCTTTTATAGATTGATGTGAATGTCAACTTGACTTTATGTTTTGTGAGATTATAGCAGCGATATAAACTTATCATAACGTTATGGCTGTTATATTGACTTGTAGTTAATGTGTCCAATCGATATTACAGCCCTGTCATGACAGGCTTACATCACTGTTGATTCTCGATAAGTTAGTATCTCAGACCAACGAGCCAACACAAATTATGCAATTTATAGTCTCTACATTACTACATTATTAATAGTACATTACTGCAGAGGCCGGAAAAATAGGGGTTGCCGCCCAAGTAAATATAGAAGCTGGCTCAGGTATGTACATAAATAGTGTATTTATCGAATCTGCAATGAAATTAAAACATAACTTGACGTTTTTTAATGGCTGAAAGTCACGATGTTGGGTCACGAATTGATACTGAAACAAAAGAAGATCGCTTTGCAGGCCTAGGATGCCAATTTTGTATCAAATTCCATTACGGATCTCTCGTCTCGCCGCGCTCGAAACGTGATACTTCGAAGCCTATTATAAAGAACACAACGTCAATATTTCATGACATATTTGAGAATATATTACCATCAAGAATATAAATGTGAAAATGGGAGCCAAGTTCAATGTAAACAATATCGTGGCTCTCGACTCCGCTGACAAAATATTTGAGATCTAAATGAATGCCAAGTTCTCGTGCCCCCGCCAAGTCGAGCGCGACGCAAACACTGCCGTACCATCCTTTACTGGAACCATTTCGCCGCATTTTCAGGCCCCTATTTGAGAACCTCTGGATAAGACCAGAACGCAGAAATTTTCGTCATCCAGAAAGCTATAATCACATACTTAAAATCCAAAATTTCAAGTCTGTAGGTCATTTAGTTCCGAAGTTAAGCGAAAGCAAAGTTTCGCATTTATGACACTCAGAATAGAACTAGTACTTTCCATAAACTCAGAGAGCTGAAATTTGGTACAGAGTTAGGGTTTAATGGCCACATAAAGGGAAAACTATAAAAACTAGGATAATCGAAGATCTGGAGTACCTGGTGACCCTGATTAGAAAACACAAGAGCCCAACCAAACTATTAGAGATCGACATATACCGCGTTTACAAAAAATATTCAACTTGGTGGGCCGCTTCAAAAATAAATCAATATGGCACGTTTCTACAAAAAGAAGTAAAATCCCACCAAAAACATTCTGTAAAAAACTAGCCAACTCTCTATGGAGCTGCTTGTTTATCTCTAAAAAGTAATGAAATCTAGACAAAGTCGTGCCAAGTCTAAGGTTCCTTACTGCGATTTCTTTATTATTATAGTTAATGTTGTGTGACTTGGCCGTTGAAGGGTACACAAGGGTACAAAACCAGGTGAGCTACAATTGACTGGTTATTGAATCAACGTTTTCCAAGTGGCAATTTTCCATCGTCAATGGGTAGCGGTTCTAGCGACAGATTTTTGCAATGGTGTCATGGAGCACCTGGTTTTGTACCCTTGTATACCCTTCAGCGGCCAAGTCACACAACATTAACTATAATAATAAAGAAATCGCAGTAAGGAACCTTAGACTTGGCACGACTTTGTCTAGATTTCATTACTTTTTAGAGATAAACAAGCAGCTCCATCGAGACTTGGCTAGTTTTTTACAGAATGTTTTTGGTGGGATTATATAATTTCTTAAATTTAAACAGTCTAAATAACGTTACACAAAGTACATAGATAACTTAACACAAATCGAAGTTAAATATTTAACTTGGCTAGTTTTAAATTAAATTAAAACTTAGGTAAATCTAGAAAAGGCCCTCGAGGCATTGTACCGAGAATGCTGGCGGCATTTCCTCGCTGAATTGCAATGCTGATGCGCTGCGCGAGAAAGCCACTACATATTTTGAATTATTTTAGGCTCTTAATGTAGGACTCTATCGTGTATGTAGGTAACATATTCGTATTATTAGATTGCCCGATCAAAAATGATACGAGTATTATTATAACCAAAGAACGAAATAATACCGGTTTAATTTGTATTGAGAAAATACCGGTATCCGATCCCTGGTGAAAACTAGCCAATTCAAATCTTTAACTTCAATTTGTGTTAAGTTATCTACTTTGTGTAATGTTAGACTGTTTAAATTTAGGAAATTAGATATCTAATAGGTACAGAACATTCATGAGCGTAGGTGTAAGGCGATGATTCTGGTGCCAGAGCATCGGACCGCGGCGTTTCGAGGTAGCTTTAGGTTCGCGGCGTCCAAGTGTTGGAATGATCTCCCTCCACCTATCCAAGGAGCGTCGAGCAAGTATCATCCCGTTGTGGTACTGTTTTATATATTCAAAAAAAACCGATTTATTACATTAATTATTTATTTATTATGTTTCTACTATCTAATAGTATGCTGTGTTGCGTTCCGTGGGTCACTTACGGTGCTGTCTGAAAACCAGCGCTGTAGGTGTCTGTCTGACACCTCGGCACAATGCTGAGACAGCGACCGTTTCACTGCCGCGAAGACACATACAATGTGTCAATTGTATTGTATGTCTACTCCCTTTATATCTGTGTGTATTTTGTGTAGTGAATAAATGTCTTCTTTCTTTCTTTTCTTTCTATTTAGTTCTCAAATCTTTTGTTGGCGAAGTCGACAGCCACGATATTATTATTATTGAACTTTGCTCCCATTGTCATATTATGTTTTTGGTGTGATATCATTACTTTTTGCAAATAAATATACAGCGACGAAATAAGGCGCCTATTATGAATAATATCACATAATTAGTAGCAGTCAAGGTGGCCAAATAGATCGTAACGTCTTTATTATACAATTGGAGTAAGGATGTGTTACGATCTATGTTGCCTCTTTGCCTGCTATACTAACTATAAGTACATGACTCAGACTGTACTACCTATATATGTATACTACACTATGCGGTTCAAATAGCATTAGGACTATTAAAACGACATTGTGCTAGCTCTATCTTTAGTTCATTTCGAAAATAAAATTCCTTTTTGCTATTAAAAATTTGATAGGCGCTTAGTGTGCAAATAAAAACTGTTTTTTTGAAAATATTACAGTTTGTAAAAAAACACTGTTTCTTTATCTTAGGTTCGTAACCGCACAATCACCCAGCTGAATGCCAAACTTCTACTTGCTAGGTGATCTGAAAGTGGGTTAGCTTTTTGATGTTAGGTGAGTCAGTCAGTGAGAAAAATCCCGATTTTTAAGATGTTTGTATCTAATCGATTGAACTATATTCATGCATGAAATTTGGAGTTCTAGTAAGCCTTGAGGGTCTTAATAAATGAACCAAATTCATATGTTTATGTTTATTAGATTTTGAGTTACGTAGGCTCAAAAGTGGCTCCAAATAGTTGGTGTAATATAACAGACGGCCGCTGCGTCACCAGTTCGTTTCTTTTGAACTTGGCTTGACATGCTGCCGAGTGTCTAGATACCATGCTTTGTTAATTTGGTCTCTATCGTTTGAACTGAGCTCAATAGTAGTCGAAAATATTGACAGTAGGTAATTTGATGTTTGTTTCATTCTGGAAGAACATTAGTACCATTACCAGAGCCCGGATTTTTCACGGCAAACTCAAAACTCGCTTCGCTCGTGGTTCAACTCCACACTCGCGGGTAAAATACAACTTTGCACCCTTGTATAACAAATAACTATTATATCACGGGGTAGATTACGATAGTGTTTCATTTTGCCGTGACAAATCTGGGCTCTGTC
The DNA here is from genome assembly GCA_932294315.1 of Epinotia nisella. Taxonomy (NCBI): domain Eukaryota; kingdom Metazoa; phylum Arthropoda; class Insecta; order Lepidoptera; family Tortricidae; genus Epinotia; species Epinotia nisella. The sequence goes on along the minus strand of OW028679.1, from coordinate 10,352,826 downwards.
CATTACAATTTAGCGTTTGACAAGTTTGACATTCCTCGACTGACACATTGTACTTATTCAGTGTAAGAAACACACAGTGAAGGAGATTAATTAATTGTGTTACACAACTTCGACGTCATCTATGTGAAATCGTTTTATGACGATTGATTGTTGTTGTGATTTAGTAAAGAGACAATGCAGCTACGTAATTTAAGCCAGTGTTGGAGAATCTCTCACGCAAACAATGCGCCTTGACAATAGTAGTGATAAAGTAGCAATAAATTACATTTTACTGCCGATACAGGATCCTGATTGTGCAAAATCGTACAAGCAAAAAGTGACTTACGAGTAGGTACGTCATTAAGTATTTATCTGTTGAATATTAATGTTTTATTTAATATACCTACATAATCAAAGGTAAGTTTACGTAGTGTAGCTGTAAAAAAAATATACCTACCTAATATACCTACTACATTATTTACTTAACTACGTAAATTTTATAATGACTGGTATAGAGGTCACTACTTTTTATTGAAAGTGTATTAAAGCTCGTTTATTAGTATATAAAAAAACACTCCTTTTATAATACTTAATACTTACAGTCATTATTCAACTTAAACGGTCATTTCTGTCATGACTGAAATAATTTTTTGCACATTACGAACACAATAATAGTTGCAATGCGGACCCAATTCCAGAGGGAAATGGAATGTATTACTTATACGTACGTGTTTAAGTCCCATTCGACAGTGAATATTTTTCTTCGTATGGTGCCACTACAAAATCGGTCACGAACTAAACATTTAGCATCCCCGCTAGTTGTTGGAGGAAAAGCTGTGATTTATTGCTAATTCAACGTAAAGCCAGCATGCGGCGAGATATACCAAGTGATTACAGTCACATGGATTGTCCCCATGTGACTGTTATCTATAGACAATTCTATACAAATATAGTGTGCAAGAAGGTAAAGTTTTGTGAGTGTGCAGCTTTGTGAGGGGTTAAGTTTGTATGTAGTAGCAGGTAATTTATGGAACTAATCATACGATTACAAAAAATCTTTCAGCCGTCTATTCTAATTTATTTATTTAATCGTACGGCACGTATACGTAAACGTTTCATGCAATAAAAATTATAAGTCCACATTCAGGGTCCCGAGCCAAATGATAGCGTCAGGTGTTAACTTACGCAGATCTTCTGGAGCCCCGAGTATTTGAGTGCAGGGGGTTGCGTTGTAAAATATGATCTATGTTTGATCCTCCTTGCTTGCAGTCGCAGAGAGCGGAGTCTCGTGAGCCCCACCTGTGCCGGAAATAGTTACAGCGTCCGTGACCTGAGGGGTAATCACGTAACGTTTTGAACGCGCGTTATAGGTAGATCCAACTGATCCACCTGACGCGCGTACAATGCGTTACGCGATCAACCCTCTGTTATTAATTTGTTGAAGCGGCACCAGAGTTTGCGTGGCAAGTTGAAGTCGTCAGACTAATGGATGGAGATGGATATTTTGTTTTTTGTACTGTTGCGCAGGTGGAGCCGCGCGGGCAGCTAGTATCAAATATACATATTGCTATAAGAATGGGTCCAACATAACTTCACGGGGTCAAACTGACGCTTGCATTTCGTATTCAAATTTGAGCCAGGTTTTCGTAAGAGGTAGTGTCAGGAATGCGCAAGTGTAGCCTATCTCTATTCTGCAGGTATCCTGTAGCTACATTCTATTACGGTTGAAAAAAAAAATTGCATATCTTCCGGAGAGTACCATACATACAAACTTATAACGTCACAGACTTTTCCTCTATATGATTTTATTATAGATGGTATAGATCGCTTACGCACTCGTCACATTCTAATAAGTATGCGAGTGCGAGAAGGACGGATGTTTTATCCAGAACGATAAACGATAAAAGGGAAACATCATATGGGCCTACATGTTTGTCAGCGTCTTATCCACTGAAATTTATTTGGTGGTGATTATAGGATTCTTACATGAAAACTGTAAAATAACTACGCTTGGTTTTATTTTCATTATTATTCACGACCATTTTGCATTTAATCTTTTTTTTTCATAATTATAACACGACAAAAGTGCCTACCTATTTATTTATGCGAACCCTTTTTAATAATCTGCTGTTCATCATATCAGCCGCAAGACATCCACTGCTGGACATAGGCCTCCCCCAAAGAGTGCCACAATGACTGGTCCTGCGCCGCCCGCATTCAGCGGACTCCCTCGGTCCACCATCTGCTGTTCGGAGTATCTTTATTAATTACGGGCCCTTTTTTGACGCTTGTTTGTTTCCGGGTCTAAAATAGCACCAGAGATTATGATCTCGAGCATTCGTAATGTCACAATAGAAACAGATAATGTCTGTAATGAGTACCTACGTACTATTTACAGGAAAAATATTATCTGCTGATCGATTGCGAAACGTTTTGTACGTAACGTTAGGTAGATCTCAAAATCATTTAAGGCAAAATGACTGTTGAGTTGTCTTAACGTTCGTTATAAAAAGTTACGCAATTACTACTCTTAGGTACCTACCTAAATTCCGTATTACAAATACGCCGCCCTAAAATATAGTACCTACTACCTAATTACATTAGTGTTAAAATAGAAAATCGGATACATTATTATAACCAATTGTCTAGCAAGAGTGTCAAGCGTTAAATAAGTATAATTTACCTGTAACGAGGTGACGGACATTTGGAGGGAACGTTGAAGTGTAACCAATATCTAGTAAAGGGCGTTTTATAAAAAGAAATACCTTTACTTTCTTCCTCAGAATTTTGAAATATTCTGATAAAGAAAATTGCTCCCCCAATTTTCCATAGCTTAGCATATGGGATAGATACGCCAGGATTCCACTATATGTCTGACTTTTTTCAGATATGATAATAAATTGATGATAACAGTCACTTCACAGATTTCAATATCAAATAAATAAGAGAACTCATTTTTTATAGAAAACGATTACATTAATGACAGAGTAGGTAAACCGTTTCTGAGGATCAGGAACACATTTTATGGCGTTTTCTAAACTCCTTTAAATGAGAAATGACTTGGGAATAAACTGAAAGGATATCATTTTAATGACGATGTTAATTACTCGGAGTGTGACTGCAGGCACCTTTTATGGAATAAATTACTACGTCGTATCGCTCGCTACATACAGCTTTGAGTTCATATTACACGGCGACTTTATTAACCCTGAATTTCCTTTTAATTAGTCTGCTTTGTTACGATCTCACTACTCACCACAGTCTACACCTAATTTTAACGACTATGAAATTCTTTACAACAAGTCTATTGAATTTTACTTTCAGTAGCTAACTTTCGAAGTTCAACATGAACAAGAAAACGGATTAATGAAATTCTTTAATTAACGTGTATCCAAATAAATTTCACCAAGACATGGTTTCTATGACGACCTAGCTCGACAATTTAAGTAAATTTTCGTAGGTACATACTTACATTAATCCAGTGGCATCACAAAGATAAACAGCATACCAAATGATCTGGTAAGAGTACAACCTCCTAATGATTAAACAGTAAACGCAAACGGGCCTAGGATAGCGTTTATTAATGTTCCTGTATATCAAAATTGTATCAAAAATAATGTAAAATGTGAAACGTCTACCAGTATCTTAAAGCTGGTTTTTCTTGCTGGTGTAAAATAGGAAATAAATCTGCGGTTGCTGGATCTACCCATTTGTTCAGACTGCACGCTTATCGTGTGTAAGTTTTGGTATAGCAACACCTGCTGAGCTGTCAGTTTGACGTTCTGTCGAGTCTATGGTGAACTTGTCACCTTCAGTTGGCTGTCTTTTAAATGAACTTGCATTTTTTTGAGTGTTATCTCCACTTATAATAAATCTCTAAATTAAGAAAAGAATCAGCCAGTATCATTCCACACGTTACTTTGTCACGAATGATCTCAGCATCCCATGAACGGAAAAACATGAAACATTTTTTATAGGTACATTATTATTCTGGCTTCCGGTTTTTATCCGACTGTGACAGTTATTAATTTTGCGAAATATTTGCCCTCTTTAAATTTTTCATTTCTTTTTTTTAAGCTGTTAGTAACGTATAAATGGCGGGATTGCTATGTCTTTTACCTACGTCTTTTACGATAGCCTGGATAGGCCATAGGATGAGTCATTTATATACAGGAGTAAAGGAATAGATACAGGAAAAGGATCTGTACGGATTGACAGCAAAGATATAAGTTATATTTATGGAAACACTAGCTTTTGCCCGCGGCTTCGCCCGCGTACTAATAGTAATGTTAACCCGTCAAGCGCGCTGTGCGGATAACTCAATTTGGCCCATGGCGCGCTATCCGCACAGTGTGCGGATAACTCAATTTGGCCCATAGCGCGCTATTTGCACACCATGCGGATAACGGCTGCGCTCTCATTGGCAGATTTTTTCCCACGGTTTTATCGAGTGGCCATCCTCAATAAAATAAACCTGGGTAGCTTTTGCATTATACCAACATAAGGAAAATATTTTGGCCAAATTACTAGTACTCAGGACACAGGACAAAAATATATTCGAAAGGTTTTACGTGGCGGCCGTTAGTTGTTTTGACGATTTCGAAAAAACAGTGGGTGATAAATGTCTTCAAAGTTTAAACACGTCATTTTTAACTACGTTTGACAAAATGTTATAGATTGAAAAATATATGTAATTAGCTCCAAATATTGTGAAATATACATAAGTTTGTAGTATATTTATCCCAGTATTTGATTCAGAAATCAGATTAGTGTGTTATTGTGACAGTTTGTTGAAATCGGATTTCTAATGAAATGAGTATGTTACAAGGTAATCACGTCAGCCATAGTTTTCAAAATGGCGCGTGGGATAATTTTGACCGATAATGTAAATAAACAATTATTATAAGGTAAATAGTGCATAATATAGTGAAGTGATGATTTTAATAAATGCATGGTTTAATAGAGATCACAATAGTGAAATAACAATGTGAAATATGTGAAAGAGGGTGGTTTAAAAAGGCATTTTGTTTCATCGAGTGCCAGAAAACAAATGAAAATCGAAATAAATTATTTTATTTCATGATAATGAAACCGGTCAGTCCATTTATCTTTATTACAATGAATAGACAATTTTGTCTGGTATCTAATGGTATATAATATATACATTATAATTACAAGATACGAGCACAATATCAATTTTTCTAACGGCAGCCAACATACGTTTTAGTTAGTTCGTTCGCATACCAATTTTTAGCTTTCTACCTTGAAAATTGCGGAATGCTCCATACAAATTTCCACCCCCCATTTTGGGGAAGTGGGGGGTTAGAATGAGACAAAAAGTAGCCTATGTCACTCTCCATCCCTTCAACTATCTCCACTTAAAAAATCACGTCAATTCAACACCCCGTTTTGCCGTGAAAGACGGACAAACAAACAAACAAACAAATAAACAAACACATACACTTTCCCATTTATAATATTAGTATGGAAGTATGGAAGTATGGATGGCGACTTTTACATTATTAAATTGTGAAACTGTTCTCATTATAAAACCTAACATTTTATTAGCTTTTTTGCAGATATTAACGATATGGTTACGCATGTCAAGTCTAGAATCTAAAGTAATACCCAGGTCCTGGATTGTGGAAACGCTGGCTACGACTGGGTCATATCGTCGATCTTGAACATGTAAAGTAAAGTAAAGTAAAGTAAAAAGTTTATTTGACAAGAATCATTACAGAAATGTATCACGACGATGTAATGGTTTTACATTTCAGGGCATTCAACTCTAACTTATTACTTGGGTCGTTCTTCTTTTTTACCGACAATGAACCGAGTTTTTCTTCATTAACACTAATTAAAGTTTCCTTTCCGGCCAATATACATATTTGTCTACGGTTGGTTTTTAAAAAAAATATGTGACAAAGTGGACTCTTTCAGTGGGGACTACATTTTGGTTTACCACTCTGTCACGGACTTCTACGATAAAAATACGTTTAAAAAAATGCTAGTTAGAGAAACTAAAATATTAAATAATACTAATTAATAAAATAATGTGGACGTTCATTTTTGAACATTATAAAACCGTAAAATCATTACTCAAATCAGATGCCGTAGTAAGACGAAGGACAGGCTATTGTCGGTCGAAAAGAAGAACGACCCACTTGCACTCCATTGTGATAAATAGTCAACTTCCCTCTGAAGCTACTCACAATCCACCGCGTCCTTAATTGGCAACATTAATTTAAGGTCATCAGCAAACAGGAGTGACATCGCCTCTGTTACGCTGCGACACAGATCATCTACCATAATAAGAAACTGCGTTGGTCCCAAATTACTCCCCTGACTCACTCCTGAGCGTGTGAAATAATCACTAGACCGAAAGAAAGACATCTGCACGTACTGTCTACGATCCCCTAAATAGCTGGCAAAGAAAGATACAAGTTTCGTAGTTAAACCAAGACTAGATAGTTTTTGCAGCAGCACGTCATTGTCCACCAAGTCAAACGCTTTCTTGAAATCGAAGTATATGGCGTCGACTTGGCGGTGTGATTGGCGGTATTTCAGAACGTAATCGAAGAAGCATATGTGGTAAGTGGCAGTAGACCGGGCGCTACGGAACCCATGCTGGTGGCCGTCATGCAAATTGTTACCAATTTGCTTAATGAGGCAGGAATTCAGCACCCCTTCAAAAAGTTTGCCGAAAACTGATAAAATGGCTATAGGCCTGTGCGTCACTGCATCTGCCGAATTCGCCTCTTTAGGGATCGGTATGACTCGTGACACTTTCCATTTCGCCGGGTATATTTAATTTCAGTGAGAGGTTATAAATGTATAACAGTGGTGCCTATGTGCATATGAGGTGTGGGGAATTTCGTCCCCGAGAATGTTCCCCAACCTCCCCTTATAGACATCCCTTACCACGCAACTGATACTGTTCCAATTCACTCGCTACTGTTCCAGTTATAATTACCCGGGTGCACCCTTGACTGATACTGATATGAACTGAGGCTGAGACTACCGAACCTGAGACACTGTTGTTACACTTGTTAGTGATCCTCTCACACTAAAGAACTCCACAACTAAGAACTGAGTTTTCGCATGTACGTGATCTGTAGGAAAACCTTATTCATATACATGATACCTATACACCGTCACGCCTCTCAAAGAGAATAAGACCTGTAGACGCACATAAATACATCACATTATAAACCATCATCGTCCGATCTCTTAAGCACATGAACACACGTGTAAATGATACCAAATCGTTACAATATCATAGGATGCATCGAAAGTGATTATGGAAAGAGCTCACCCTGGTTTTCCTCCAAATTTAACACTACAAATCTGCATTGAACTATTTGTTCGCAATATAGCCGTGAGGAACTCAGACTTGATTTGAAACATGATTTCTTGTAGGTGTTGCTACATAAAATAAATCGGCTATTTGAGACATAATTATTAACATTATCATAAGTGTAAATATACTATCGTGAATCATGACCATTCACGACAAGTTCTGCGCGGACTAAGTCACGGGCAAAAGCTAGTGCTTAATAATCTTTTTCAATCTGTTGAAAAACCTAGTTTAAACTCCAATATAGAGGTTTAGATGTTAATCTTTTTGGGATATCTTTCAGAACGGTGGTAGGTACTTGGGAAGGCAATATATTATACATATTGATTGTAATATGTAACTACTTGTATGGTACTCTCGTCATTATACAAATATTAAGCGGGTTAATAAGTGTAATGAAGCACTTTGAAAGCAGTTGATAAAATTATATTAGGTTTTACAACCATTAAGTGATTAAGATCGCACCGAGCAAATACGCCTCAGCAGTAATGGATTCTTGAAAGCCATTGATTAAAAGCTAAACTCAGCGTTTGAGTTTGTAATGGAGCATGAAAAATCAAATATGCATGATTTGGATAATGTTTCGACCTCTTATCGTTATTGTATCTATTAACTTAATCGACCTGTCAAAACAAACAAAACTGAGCCATTTATTTACATATGTTATAAAGTTATCACAGTTAGTACTTTTATAAATCATTGATGTGATATTAATATTAGTTACTAAATAATTGTAAAGTTCGTACGAACGATCTTGAAGGCCTTGAAGCTAGTCTAAATCTTGATTAGGAATTCTGGGAGGGAAACATCAATGGTAATTGTATCATAATCCACCTCTAAAATAAATCCGCATTGATCATGAAACTCAAAAGACTACCTATGAGTCTTATCAGTTTTCAAAGCACCAGTCCCTCTCTTGTTCTACTTGGGACCCTTAAATCTTCTTCTTCCACCCCTAATCCCGTTAATTGGGGTTGGGTCTCCTCACTTTCCTGCACCAAGTTAATCGACCTTGGGTTGTCGGTTCTGGCAATTGGGCTTTGTTAAGGACTTTTTGTATATTTGACCACCAGGTCAATGGCGGGCGGCCTCTACCTCCATTCTGTTCTGATAAGTTTAGCGCAATTTGTACCACATGGTATTTTATGCTTCATTTAACTTGGCCATACCAACGAAGGCGGTTTTCGGTGATTTTGTCTGCAATCGCCGACTTTAAAGGGACTACTTGGGACCCTTAAATATTTTTTTGTAAAACATGTCGCTAGGAGTCATCAATGTTTGTGAATAATTCAAAAATGTCAACCTCTACTACTTAATATTTACTCTAGCCTAGCGCTGAGGTTGTACACTGGCACTGGTTGAGCCAGTGTAAGCCGATTATTTCCACTCGCGCCGCATACGTGACGGGAACGGGAACTAGTGGATGTACACAGAGGGCCTACCGCGAAACGAAATTCGTTTTCGTTCGTGTATCTCCGTCTCTGTCACTCGAACTAGCAAGTGCGACAGAGACAGAGATACACGAACGAAAACGAATTTCAGTTTCAGTTCCAGTTTCAGTTTCTTTATTGGTAAATATCAATTTACAGGTCATAATAGATTTGCAACAGAATGTCTTATTAATAATATATCTGTACAAAAGTATAAAAGTATACAATTATAAATTGGACAGAACAATAGATAACATAATGCGGAAACAATATACCATTAAAATTAACATTTAGGATGATGGTCAATCAGTCAATTGTCTCCCTGTAAAAACTCATCCACACTGTAACATGCTGCATCTATAAGAGTGGATTTGAGTTGTTTTGTAAATATCATGTCACTTTCTGATAATATTATGTGGCTCGGAACCATATTATAAATTTTGGGGCCAATAATACTGAGTGACTTTCGGCACTTGGCTAATCGCTGTATAGGAGCGAGCAGCAAGGGCCATCTACGGTTATTTCCTTCACGGCTAGAGTTCGTCTTGTACTGTGCGAGATTTGACCTAACATATCGGCACGCTGTCAATATGTAAACCGAGGGAAGTGTCAATATTCCGTGCTTTTTAAATAGATCCCTGGCTGGGTGATCTAGAGGTTTCCTGTCGATTATTCGCAGCGCGCGTTTTTGCATTTTAAATGCTTTGTCACGATGAGCACCCAATCCCCATAGGTCTACACCTTGGATCAGAATAGAATTAAAGTATCCGTAGTAAGCCTTTTTTAAATTTTCTGCGGACAGGCTCGGTGCAAGTCTAGATAGAGCAAAGCACGCCGACGCCAGCGAGTCGCATAGGGAATCTATGTGAGGGGACCATGTTAGCCCTGAGTCGATAGTAAAGCCCAAATATTTAATCTGTTCCACTTGTGGGACGGGTGTGTTACTCGTACCTATCATTATGTTCAGCCGATTGTCATTGGTGTGCCTCAAACGGAAATGGATTATGCTAGTTTTATCAAGGTTTAAAAGCATTCCGTTTGCGGAGAACCATTCGTCAATTTCCGACATCGCCCGGCCTAGTTTTAATTGAAGTGTATTAAAATTGTCGGCATTTACTATGACACAAGTATCATCGGCATAAATTACGTACTCCGCTTCAGAAGAGGCTAATGTAATATCGTTTACAAGCATTAGAAAAAGGTTATTTCCCATACTAGACCCCTGAGGTACTGCACAACCACCTATTTGCTCTAAGTCCGACTTAGCATTGAGGACATAGGTGCTTTGCCTACGGTTTTTTTAAAAAAGAAGCAATGGTGTCGTGGAAACAGCCCTCGAAACCGTATCGAGCGAGCTTTTCACGAAGAAGGGAGTGGTCAATCATTTCGAAGGCGCGGGACAGATCGCAGAACACAGCGGCGACCTGTCACCCGCCCTCGAGGTGCGCCAGCACCCGCGTAATCACGTCGCGAGCCGCGTCAGTCGTAGATCGGCCTTGCTGGTACGCATATTGATGTTTGTTAAGTAGGTTGTTCGATCTAATATGCCCCATTAGTTTCGTACCCAATAAGCTTTAAAAAAAAATTGATATTATCGGGATCAAAGATATTGGTCGATAATGTTTAGGCAAATGCATATCTCCCTTGCCTTTGTAAATAGGTTGGATTTTTACAAGTTTTAAAACATCAGGGTAGATTCCGGCTGCGACGCACTGATTAAATAACATTAACAATAGTGATATAAACACTGGGGGTAGGTAATCGAGAATGCGGGTAGACATATCATTGATGTCCTTTGAATCCTTACGTTTGATATTTCTGCACGCTTTCATCATGTCATATAAAGTAAATTGATTAAATTGGAAGATAGTGTGTGGTTGTGGTATGTATTTTTCGAGGTATTTAACGCGGTGCGACTACATGGTTGCCTATTGTTTCCGTTTGCGTCAATATAGTAGCGGTTTAGAAGTTCAGCGGCGGCAGCGGCGCGTGAACTGTCGCAGTTGCCCGCTGACTTGCGTAGGAGTATGTCAAGCGCTCTGTTTTTATTTTTATTATCACGGCAGGTTTCGGATGAAATCACACGCCAGATGTTTCGACATATATTATTGCCACAATTTTCAATTGATTTATTTATGTAGCTACTGCGCGTTTCCGCTAATTTCGCCCAGTATTATTTCGTTTCGCGGTAGGGCCTCTGACTACACAGAGTCACAGACGCTCTTGCACTTGTAGTAGTCGATGGTTTTTAGCGCATTGCGTTGTTGGCTGCCGGTGCTATGTTCCATTTTTTTAAATTTGTGGTACACTTGCCGTCGAGTTCGAAAATATATGCACGGACGGAGGTTATCAAAATCATTTATTTATTTATTAATATTTATTCGTAGAAACTGAAGTCAATCATGATTTCAAACAGTAAATATGAAAACGAAAACAAATTAAAAAAACTACGTAATTAATATTTACAAAACCTTGAAACTAAACTTGGAAACTAAAAAACATCTCATCATCCGCGCCTGGACCCCACGGCCCCAGTGTCTCAAAACCGAATGCCACAAAGTGGTACATATTTATTTAAACTTTATTGCACAATTAAAAAAGGTACAAAATGCGGAAATACTGCCTCAAGGCATTCTCTACCAGTAAACCATAGGGCCAAACAGTGACTTTCAAACGGTGGATGCAAGAGACAGAGTAACAAAACAAAAATCCTTAAATACAAGAATTATTTTTTACAATATTTTACATGTCGGTATATTGTATGGATAACTATACAAATGCCAAAGTAAAATTAATGAACACGACTGTATTTTTATGATGCATGAGGTTGCTCAAATATTTAGGAACCGGTGGGAACTTACATACGCATATTTATGAACTGTAAGGTAAACCCTACACTATAAACTGTCGGATTACGATATTTATTGACGTGTAGGGTAGTGTATTGACGGATCACAATATTTATCGCTGGATTTCTGGAAATTCTGTGATCTGATCCTAGATCCTGGATCGTGATATTTATCTTGCGTGTAGTGTCGCGTCAATATTTATCGCGTCAGTACGCCGCGAGACGGCAGCGATGGAGGACGTCGAGATGTGTATACTTTCCTCTGTTTTGTAGCCAATTCTTCACCTATCGCTTTCTTTTTACTCGTTTGTTTAAAGAAAGGGCTACAATTATTGCCAAACAAGCTCTAATTTTTCTCTGTCTAGAGTCCATCACGTCTGCCTCGTGCAAAGAACGCTTCAGTACTGATGCGATCCGTATTGATGGTGTAGGATATGCTGAGATCCGGCCCAAGACATAAGTAAATATCATGATAATTATCACAATATTTATTGACGTGTAGGGTTCGCCTATGTAGGTACATCCCGCGAGAATCGGCAGGATGTTAATGGATACCGGCTTGGCTTTGGCCTGACAGATGCTTGATGAAGAGATTACCTCCCACATCATTAAGAGTGCCTGTCAAAGGGATTAGGTAGGTACGTTGTTTTCCTACCGAATATAATTTGCCGTTTAGTGGTAACCTAAAGCTGAGCTCCTCCAAGTAGGTAATTATGAATAATAAACCATCGTTTCTATCTTGCCAAACGTCTTGAATATTGTAGAATAAGTTATGAAAAAATATTTCAAAAGCTTTCACGAAAGAAAATACACAAATAAGTAAAACATTTTCTTGTCAAAACAAAAGCGAATGAACCAAAAAAGATCACAATGATATCAGAAACATTGAAATAATGTTTAATATCAGTAAGAATATCGTACTTTGCCTACTTCCAGTCTCTTGTAACTTATGGTATTGATACGTTCCCCACGTATCAATACTTTTTAATAAGCATTCTTATAAGGTCGCGTTGTTGAGCTAATGGCTTATTAATCCTGAATTTTAATTTGACCTTTAAGGCTTCAATCCTCTTCTGCTACCGTTATTCAAAGTCAGAACGATCGACCAGTTTCCGGCGTTTCTTCATCGTTGACTTATTTTTAGGGGTCTTGAATCAGTGTCGTCCGACTTACTAAAACATTCCTATCTTTGCTGAAATATCTCTCATAGATTAGTTTTCGTTCTTTCATTTCAAACCCAAAAAAGTACATTTTTGGGTATGTAATCGGACAATACAACCACAATGGACATCGACACCGAAGTAGAATTACAAATAATTAAAGTACCTACGTGTTGTTGTATTATGCTGTGACCCAAAAAAATGTTTGGCTAAATTCCTGTATCTAACAAAAATAAATATTGACAGGGTTTAGCATCTATAAATTGTTATGACCGTTTTGAATTTCAACGACAAGGGGAGAAAAGTTCATTATGATTGGTGTGGGTGGGTATAATATGTCCTTTAGGAGTGGTAAATATTTTCCTTAATATTTTCGCGTCCGATAAAGGTTTTCCCGGCTTCAATCAACAGAGCACAAAAGATAATATTTTACGTTGTCGAAGTAGGTTCTGTAGTTCCTTTCTGTATTTCGAAACACAAAATTTCTGTTCACTATATTCTCTCTTTTACCTACCTGCTAAATACAGAGTAGCCTTGTATGCATGTGTACGGATGATTTAGTATAAAATCTTGGAATAATATAGATATTGAAAACCTTACCTACATATGAAAGGCATTCAATTCAATCAAATCACATGTTTCTAAGTGATTTATCTACATTTTACACATCTTATTACAAATCCTTGTTACTAAATGTTCTTCCCAGTACCTATAAAGGTTGCAGTTTTCTACACTGGTGGACTGTAAAGCAATATACATGAACTTAGAAGATTTATTACAGTTGTAATAGAATATGTGCTACACACTTTATTTTCTCGTGGACGACGTTCGTGGCGAATAAAGTGCAAAGAATGGGTTATATTTAAACATGTAGTAGACCAAAGGTGGCGATTTGTCACTGCAATATTCCGTTATTTATTGGTAGTTACGAGTAAACTAAATAACAGTGAACAAACGAATTTTTGTGTCAGAAAAAAAAAACGCTTTGAGCTTTGTAGGAGGACTAGGATTATGACCTTAGTCTCGTCTCGACATTTGTTTAGATTAGATACTCGTACAATTTAAGTCGCGTTTAGTGCAAAATATATTTTCGGTGGAAAAATACAGAGAAGTAAAAAATACTGCATGTGCGCTTTTTTAAAGTTAGTTAAAATTGTGATAAATATTTTTTTTCTATATAGAGACTCGTACCTGCATTGCAGGGAAATGTAATAGATTAAGTTTTCTGTCCCATTGTTTAGTAAAAATAAATAAATAAAATAAAATAATGTTTTCTCTCTTCTCTCTCTCGTTATTTCAGGCAATTAACACACATACACACACTTATAAAGCAAACATACATAGAAATTAATAGAAATAAAACTTATTGTAAAATATTTACACAACATACAGTCACGAACTTTAATTTGGGACCCACCTAAGGTGGAATATCGTATAGCAAACTGAAGACATTTAGAGCTAATATTTGAATGGAGTGTCATAAAGTTTGCCATAGACAACTTACGTTTACACGTGTCTAGGGGCAACCGCTCAGTGACATCAACTGGGCGGAACGAGTTTGGCCTGCAACACACTGGCGCGGCCTGGCCGCGGCGGTCAATAGTAAACGTGTCATTAGCTGTCAAATTTACTATTGACCGCCAACCGCCACCGCAGGCCGCGCCAGTGTGTTGCATGCCTTAGGCCACTCACAGACGCTCTCTCGAACTCACGTTACACACTCAGTTTCCAGACGAATACAATTCCAAATTAAGACCAACTTAATATTTTGAATCAACACTTTCAATAAGCTTTGAAAATGTTTATTAGCTTTATATTTTGTAATGGAAGTCGACGCAGATCCGACAAATAAATAAAATACCGTGTTTGGTCTGCTTAGAGTCGGACACAAATAGTATTGGTTCCCTCGGTATTATTTTTCCATTTATAGCAGTCATCGTTATTATAAAGTGCTTACTGAGCTACTCCTTGATCCTCGCCGTATGAATTGGTACTTTTATTGCGAGGAAAACTGCTTTTGTTGTAGGTACCTATTGCTTATTTACAAATCATTTACGAGAAAAAAATACTTGTTTGTTATTTTATTATCACACAACGTTATTGATATTTACCTTTTTATACTATGGCGTTAACAAATAAGTATAATTATGGCCTATCTGATAGTAAGTAGACATCGCAGCCTTTGGACGTTTACGACTGCAAAATAATTACAAGGCGTTGCCGACCCTTTATGATTTGGGTCTCTGCAGCTGACAGGTAATCGTTCTGTATATTATTTTTCGCAACTAACTTGGTTTATAATCGGCGAAAAAAGGGAGCCTTATCACGTACTTACAACGTCACTTATTTCATGACAGTTTCATTAGTACCGTATTAAGAACTTTATTATGAACCAATAATTCACAGTTGTAACTTCTTGATTATGAATCCTCCAATAGGAAGGTCCTAGTTTACATGTTGAAAAATTTGTTCAAATAAACGATTAGCCTGTAGACTGTAGTTGTCAATTTTCCCGGCTAATCATTAAGTATTCTTTTTAACTACCTACGTGTTGACATGTATACTATTTAAATACTCAGTGAACGCAGTTTTCCCAGTTCCTATAACAAAAAAACTATCGATGAGAATGCAAGGGCCACTCCCTTTCAAGCTACGCGAAATTATGATTAAATTAGTCCGTTCCCCTGTGTATGTTTAATCTAGCTAATTTGAATGTGTAGTGGTTGGGCCCCGCCCACATTGTTTTAAAGATAGTGTTCATTGACAATCTGAAAGCGTGGGCTGATTTTTTAACTCGCAATTGGGTCATATACAGATTTAGGATCGCATCTTTCCTGTGGACATTGTCAAAGTTAACCTTTTCGACGCCAATGACGCAAATATCTCCACCGCAGGTTCAACGCCAACGACTGATATATGCGTCGAGGAGCCCAGCGCGATAGCAACCTTCTTGCATTGACATAAGGTTTAACTCCGCACTAAATGTTTTGTTGATTTGGTGTGTGGTTGACAACTTTCCTCTTTGACAGAGCGTTGAAAAGGTTAAGGGTTAATACAAAGCCTAATTTTTGGTTGAACTCTTAACGCAGGGTCATTAATGACAAAAGACTTTTATGAGCAACAACTTCATGGGTAAAGTGTTATGCCAATCAAAATTATGACAATAGATATTATGCGACTATAGAGGGGGAAACGAATGAACACTGCAGTTCATTCACTGGATTTAGGTGGTTTTGGATTCTAGTTTTAGAACACTGACACCCTAAGCTCCTCTCATTTAGTAAGTTTTGCGACAGAGTTGTTATAAATGGTACGAAAACCTTAAAATCAATGCTTCTAATCAAGAAAAAAAACCGGCCAAGTGCGAGTCGGACTCGCGCACGAAGGGTTTCATGTTATAGATTCTATAAAAACGAACAAAAAATCACGTTTGGTGTATGGGAGCCCCCTTAAATATTTATTTTATTCTGTTTTTTAGTATTTGTTGTTATAGCGGCAACAGAAATACATCATCTATGGAAATTTCAACTGTCTAACTATCACGGTTCATGAGATACTGCATGGTGACAGACGGACAGACAGACAGACAGACGGACAGACAGACATACAGACGGACAACGAAGTCTTAGTAATAGGGTCTCGTTTTTACCCTTTGGGTACGGAGCCCTAAAAATACCCGGTAGGTATGCTAGAAATACCCAGAATTCTTAATTTATGCAAATAAGCAGCGTATTGTTCATCCACTGGAGAACTTACCTATTTATTATTTTAATTAAGTATTGAATGCATTAATTTCAAAACGCTTGCATTTTCTAAGCGTTTTAGCATACAGTTTCTCGTCACTGGGAAGGATCACTCACCATGCGGCCTCGTTCCCATGTTTGTTGCTTCTCATAACAGTCTGCCACGATAACCAAATTCTCTCAATGCCTCTACTTAAATAGGTACTCGCCAGAAACCGTTGCCAGTGTTGACATTAAAACGCCATCTCTTTACTCAGCTTGGCTAGGATTCAATGTATTTGTTCGAATACCACAATACAAGCCTTACTGAGCTTACCGTGGGCCTAGGTTGATTTGTGTAAGATTGTCTCGTAATATTTATTTATTTATTTATTTATGAATGCTATGATTCGGCGGTGATACCGTAATCATTAAAGCTGAGTTCCGTATCCGAAGCACTAGATTGGACTCTAACACCATATAAATAGACTCCTCCCGCACCGCGCAGGGTAGAACCAGCTTAATTAAATAGTACAGCTTAATTAATACGCATAGATATATAAAATTATACGCGTTGAACAATATCAGAGCTGAGATATTTAACTTTTCAATATGACCTGGGAAAATATATAGGTACCTACCTATTGCAAATATCTCAGCTCCGATACATTGTATAGTAATTACATTTATAATAAAATATGTTTGTTTTGAATAGAACCAGCAAAATCTACCACTTTTACAAGTGGCCGCTCACCTAAAAAAACCGGCCAAGTGCGTGTCGGACCACGCAAAACAAAGGGTTCAGTGCCTATTAAAAAGGTCGTATCGTCACAGAAATCTTACGGCACTTACGTCCTTTTCTTTAAGGAAGGCAGTTTTTCAGCAATATCTCGAAAACCTTTGAACCGATCTTGTACAAAATAATTTTCGGTGAAAGAATTTAATAAGCCCTATGTCTGTGATTTTTTTCATATTTTTAAAATAAACCGTTCAAAAATTAGAGAGGGGGGACAGAATTTTAGTGACTTTCGGGGCGATTATCTCTAACTTAATCAAAAAACATGCTGAGAAACCTTATATTTATCTTGAAATGCGTATCGATTGATGTGCCACACGTGGGCAAACAATGTTTTTTAGGGTTCCGTAGCCAAAATGGCAAAAACGGAACCCTTATAGTTTCGTCATGTCCGTCTGTCCGTCTGTCCGTCTGTCCGTCTGTCCGTCTGTCCGTCTGTCCGTCTGTCCGTATGTCACAGGCATTTTACTCGAAAACTATAAGGTGTATTTGAATAAAATTTTGAGGATAGGTGTGTTTTGTTAGCCGCTACAAAGTTTTGTAATTAAAAAGACAAAAAAAATATTTTTTAGGGGTGCACTCCATACATATAACTAAAAGTCAAAAAATTTTTTTTCATTGTGACCCCCCGTGTGGCACATCAATCGATAGGCCTTTCAAAATAAATATAAGGTTTCTTAGCATTTTTTTTGATTAAGTGAATAGGGTCGGAGATAATCGCCCCGAAAGTCACTAAAATTCTGTCCCCCCCCCTCTAATTTTTGAACGGTGTATTTTAAAAATATGGAAAAATTCATGGACATAGGGCTTATTAATTTCATTCACCGAAAATTGTTTTGAACAAGATCGGTTCAGGGGTTTTCGAGATATTGCTGAAAAACTGCCTTCCTCAAAGAAAAGGACGTAAGTGCCGTAAAATTTCTGTGACGATACGACCTTTTTAATAGGCACGGAACCCTTCGTTTTGCGTGATCCGACACGCACTTGGCCGGTTTTTATTTTATTTATTTTACCATCAGTTTTATGTATAGCACCGCTAATATTTTTTTTGTATTTTAATTACAAAACTGTAGCGGCTAACAAAATACACCTACCCTCAAAATTTTATTCAAATACATCTTATGGTTTTCGAGTAAAATGCCTGTGACATACGGACAGACGGACAGACGGACATGACGAAACTATAAGGGTTCCGTTTTTGCCATTTTGGATACGGAACCCTAAAAAGTTCATAAGCAACTTACACCGCTCAAACAAATAGCATATTATTTTAGCTGGCGCTTTATTTTGAACTGAGAACTAAAGAAAATATTCAACAAATAGAATGTTTTCTAATACTTATCAAGCTTAAAGTGCCTGGACGTAGAAAACGGAGTGATGCGGAAAATCATCCTTGAAAGTATCCATTTAATTTGCCTTTGTTTCACTTCACAATATATTTACTGCTTTTACAAGATCGAGTCTGATATTTTGTTTCGTAATTTACGTTACTATTTTGTTTTTTTTTCAATCATAACTTTCTTTTTTCAAATATGTATCCAAATTGTTTGTTACCAGTTGGGCCATTGGCAGATTTAGATTCGCGTCTCTTCTGTGGACATAAAGCCTACTTTTTGGTTAAACTCTGAATTCGCATATAAACGGCGTCGCCTCTTCTATAATGGGGAATGGATGAAAATTTTAGAAATGCCTAATTATTTTTTTGGTGATAGGAATAACCTTCCTTAGCACCAGAAAAAAGTTTCAGATTTTTCAGCTGCGACAATTATTTTTGAAAAATATAAACAGTTTCCTCATTTACGTTTTGGGTCAAGAACGGTAAATAGACACTTTCCTTGATCTGTCTCATATTACAAAAAAATATCTTAAACATCTGTGGTAAACTGACACTGGTAATGACCGATATAGCTGCTGCAAGTGTCAATATCATTGCCAATGTCAGTTTACCACACATATTTAATATATTTTTTTGTAATATGAGACCGATCGAGGTAGGTGCCGTAACTGACCCAAAACGTAAATGAGAAAACTGTTTATATTTTTCAAAAAAAATGACGCAGCTAAAAAATCGGAAACTTTTTTCTGGTGGTAAGGAAGGTTATTCCTATCACCAAAAAAATAATCAGGCATTTCTAAAATTTTCATCCATTCCCAATTGTATGCGATAAAAACATATTATAGCCCTTAAGGCGACGGGTAAGGCAAGGCATTCTCCATACAAACGTTGTGCAGGTTTTTTTTCGTCGGTTTTGGCACTACAGCATATTCGTTTTTTTTGCTTGTTCATATTGAATTTACGCAGCACATGATGTTAAAATTTTGTTAGATATAAAAATAATGAAAATTAAAAAAATATAAAAAAGCATAATATTAAAAAATAATAACATCAGTGAATAGCTAACAGAAAAATAAGTATACTGACCTAAAAATTATATTTATAGCCCAAACACAAACGAAGAAAAACTTGCACAAAATTTGTATGGAGAAGGCTTGCCCTACCCGTCCCCTTAAAACCTTTGTGCAGTCAGTCTCATAAGTAGCTGAACACCTACGTACCTTGTCGTTTTCACTCGTTTGACAACTTTATATGGCAGTTTAACATGACGTTTAATGCGACACGGTAATGAGGCCGGCCGACCGTATATCGCATTAAACGTCATGTTAAACTGCCATATGAAGTTGTCAAACGAGTGAAAACGACAAGGTACGTAGGTGTTCAGCTACTTACGAGGCTGACTATATCTAAGTTACTTGACTACATTATTGTCGGAACAACATGAGTGCGAAATGCAAAATGTTTGTCTGTTGTCGGTCGCGTGACTAGCGTTTAATACACGTAAAAAATCAAAAAGCAAAGTTGTAATCCTACTTCCTACTAATATTATAAACGTGAAAGTTTGGATGGATGGATGTACGTTCCACTTAATCTCAACAACTGCTGGACGAATTTATATGAAACTTTCCAGTTATGTACCTTATATATTAGAAGTTAACTATATACCCTTAAGTATTGCTCGTTGCCTTCATCAGGCGTTGGGTCTCAAAATGTATGGGAAAACTAAAATCCGCCTCGCACTTGATCAACATTCTAATTGATATTATTATTTAATAGGCTATAAGGTTTTTTTACCGAAATCTATGCGGACGAAGTCGCGGGCAGAAGCTAGTTTTAAATATATTATCGTTTTTGTTTACATACATATTATATTTTATCACCCTCACTTCGTTTTACTTACCTCTCTTGTTTCATACACTTTCATGGTAGGTATTTGAATGTTTTGCCATTTTCATATACAATTTTTTTTTAGTTTATTTATTCAGAAAAAAAGGTATGGTACGATTTACATTTGTTTAATTTTCGCTAAACATTACGTTTATCGGCGAATAGTACACTCACTTACATTTATGTACCAGCGGGTTGACTACGCAATGCTCTGTACGCGCGCCAATCAGGTCTAACTATCATTTTTAGTAGTGGAAAGTGAAAAACAAATCCCATCTACGCACGACCGAGAACGTTACATAGTCAACCCATAGCTTATGTCATCTAATGACTGACCACAATCTGTGTATTTATTTATCTAACTAATTTATTTTTTATTGTGAATTTAATTGATCTTACGTTGAGGTGTTCAATAGCAACTTTTTGAGTTTGATCTTAAAGATATTTTTGCTGCTACACTCGTTTTCGAAATTAATAGTGTTAAATATTCGCGGTGTTAAGTAGCTGCGTGTCCTTTCGCCATAGTAATTGTTAGCCGTAGGTTCCGCGTATTTACGTCGTTCTAACCCTCTTTGCGGTCGCGTGTAGATTCGCGGAGTTCTGAATTCATGACTTTTAAATTGTTCGGTTGCTATTAAATACCTAACCTTATCATGCACTGGCAAGACGTCCAGTAGTTTGAATAGTGCCGTGTAATCATGACAACAGGTTTCTTTAGTTTTTTTATCTATAAAATTTTTTAATAATCTCAATTGTAATTTTAATATATTATCTAAATCATTATGTACGCCCGTAAGCTATTAGACCATATCCAATCACAGCGTCTGCCAGCGCATGGTATAGCATAAGTAATATTTTTTTATTTACTATATTTTTTAAACTAATTATTTTACACAATATGGATCTTAGCCTATTACCCACAATATATATATGTATTTTCCAATTTATGTGCTTATCTATGGTTAAACCTAGGTATTTAAATTTTTCGACTACTTCTATTAGATTACATTTACATGCATGTTTGTCAGTATGTAAACAATCGTATGAATGACCTATAATTTGAATGGGTGCGTGACATGTTTTATTATATGGGGAACTTATAAGCAAACATTTTGTTTTTTCCGTATTCAGTATTATACCGTTATCATGAGACCATTTAAGTATATTTTCAAAATCTTCTTGTATACAGGTTGTTACATAATTATATATCTTTATCCGCGTATAGTAGGCATGTGTCATCGGCATATATATTGGTGGAACAGTTTCGTACAACATTTGTGACGCTATTTACGTGCATGATGTACCCGATTGGGCCATATACTGAGCCAGTCGGTACCCCTGTTAGCACTTCTGCCTCATCACCGCTGACACCGTCGACGGAGACTCGCAGTGTTCGTCCATGCAAATATGTACGAAACCATTCCAACACTGGGCCACGAATCCCACATTCGGCCATCGGCTGTAGCAGCTGTTCGTGGTCCAGCGTGCGAACGCTTTCTTGAAGTCTATAAAAAGCACCCCTATACATTTTTTATTATCCAAGTTTCTATAAACGTCATCTGTAAATCGTGCTAGGGCTGTAGAAGTACTTCTAGACCTCCTAAATCCATGCTGTGCGTCCGCTATCACATTGTTTCTCTCTAGGAACGAACTAATCTGGTTTACAATTACTTTTTCCATAATTTTATTAATAACAGGTAAGATGGCTATTGGCCTATAGTTAGAGTACCTACTCAGTATGGCTTCCTTGTTTATATATAGGCCTAATGATGGACTTTTTTAATTCATCTGGATACTTTCCGGACTGCAGACACATATTTACTAAACTTGCTAAAATGTAGTTTTGTAGTTTTTATCGTACTTTTAAATTGAAATAAGAACCTACGTTTATTGATACTTTAGGGATTAATTTAAGCCACTTTTCAAAATAGGGTGGGAGAGAGATTTGTGCTGGGAGAAATGTGACAAATAACATGTAGGATGCCTACGAGTATTTAAGTATGCAGTCGGGTTTAACCTTATGTCTTTAATACAGGGTGATTTAGGGGTCGTGGAGCAAGAAGACCAAAAGCGAATAAGATGGTCATACTGAACAACTTTTCCCATGGGACCAACCACGAAATTAAGAGCCAATTAAGAATTAACTGTGAGTTAACTGTGAGTTAATTGAGAGTTAATGTATGGAACAGCTGTTTTTTTTTGGTCGGATCCACGAGAAAAGTATGACCATCTTATTCGCTTTTGGTCCTCTTGCTCCACGATCCCTAAATCACCCTGTATAATAGAATAAGTACTTTTATTCGCCAGAATGCTTAAAATATATGGTACAGGGTGTTAAGGTACAGTGATGTAGTCCCGGCCGATTTCGGCCACAGCTACTGCGTTCAGGGGCGTAATCACGTAACGTTCCGAACGCGCGTTAGGTAGATCCAACTGTCATTTTCCATATAAAAATTGACATTTAGACCTACCTGACGCGCGTACAATGCATTACGTGATCGACCAGCTGGTATGATGTTGACGGTTATTCAGTCGTTGAACGACATGCAAAAATGTACAAATAATAAACTTAATTAAGAGGATTTTACCTTTACACTATGTCATTCTGATAATTAAGATTATTATACCTGAATACAATGAAGTCACATTATTACAAAATTAAATAAAAATGATAATACACTAATAAATTCACCATGCGTTTTTAAATCTAGGAATTCTTTAATACTAGTACATATAAACTGTTATCAGATAGCCGTTTGGTGAGGTTTCTAACCAATATACTTAATGCCCTCCATTTGTCTTATTTCTTGTGGGAGAGTGCTATATAATAAAACAATACACAATATATGTGCAAAATAGCAATATATATCGCAAATGCGATAGATCGCAATTTACTTTTTAACCTTGGATTTTGAAACATTTGGGAAATAAACAGAAACAACGAAATGTAACCTTGCGTTTACTTGTGCACTATTTCATCTCAGTCGTAAAAGTACCTACCTAACGAGAAAGCTCCATAAACCTTAATTAACTTTTGTGGCTTAGGTAGGTACTGGACCTCCATTTTGCAGCTCACAATTTCATTCAACCCCAAATCTGTTTATCACTATCAGTGAGTCGAGCTTACATCCATTTGACTGCATGCTAAAGCGACACAACGAAACAAGGCTAGTCACATTATCATTTCACCTCGTGAAAAACGTGTTCCGGGTTAGGCCCTTGCAAATGGATCCATTTGGCTCGTTTAAAAATCTGTTTGTCTGTGGTCATTGAGAATGCCATACCTAATGCCGTACCTAATGTTTTTGTGGTTACTTTGCAATTTTATAATTGAATCAAAGCACATAGTTTGTTAGTGATTGTTCACGAAGCATTTTCATAGTGTGTGTGCAAGATTGCACAACTTTTTATACTATTTTTACCTTTTTATATCGTTTATTGTCTTTGATTTTTATGTACTTTTTGTTGTCTTATTTGACATCTGATTATACTTTTGTTTCTTTATCGGAACCAGTGCCTTGCTTTTCGTCGTAAATATTTGGTTCTTCTACCGGCAGAAAGTATGTTTACTCGTTCTAAAGGTGCGCCTTGCACGGGAGACGGTGTGGCAGCGGGGGCGAAAGACCTGACCAGTGACCAACCCCCTCAACCCGAGCCGCCGGCACCTTCCCGCGCGTCGAGCGTGGACCAACCCCCTCAACCCGAGCCGCCGGCACCTTCCCGCGCGTCGAGCGTGGACCAACCCCCTCAACCCGAGCCGCCGGCACCTTCCCGCGCGTCGAGCGCCGCCACCTCACGTTCCTCCGCCACCATCGTGGCCCAGCAGCTGGAGGCACAGGCGCAGCATGCGCGCCGTCTAGCTGACTTAGAGCGCCACGCTGCGGAGCAGGCTGTGGAGCGAGAGCGGCACGTTGCCGAACTTCAACTAAGAGCCAAACTCACGGCCACTGAGGCGGGCGCGAGCCAGCGTGGCGGCAGCCGCGGCACGCGCAGTCACGCAAGTGTACAGGAATGGGTAAATACTCTTCGCCCGCGCACCGACTAATTGATTAAAATGATTACAGACTGATTTTTCGGAATATCAACCAACGGAAAAAATGGTTATTAATTTATCTGAAATCTGAAGTAGCTTTAGGTACCTATAACCCATATTTTTCGAAAAAACTGTGATAATTCATTGTGAAGCAGTGCCAAACTTTAACTTGAAAAAACTCTTTCTCTAGAATTATTTGTGACATATGTAGTAATATTCAGTGTCCTACTAGAAACTTCAACTAACTAATTGCTTTTGTCCTATGCGTAGGCTACGTTCAGATTCCAGACAGGCTGTTCGTACCATAGATAGATGTCCATTGCAGGGTACAGCCAAGCGTAGGCCAAATTGTACTCATGTACCCAATTGAGTATTTAATAATATCCAAGTTAAGTATTTTCCATTTGTCTGTAAATAAATTCATAATATTGAAAAAAACAATACAGAATTAACGACATTTTAATGCGACGGCGTTTTCTTTATGCTATTAATATTTCACCGTCACTCAGTCAATTGTAAAGTGGTACCTTATATCCTATTGTTAAAAAAATCCCTATCAAAAAGATGATTGGAAAATGAGATGTACTGTTATTTACAATTATATCATGTTTTTTTTTACTCTGCGTTGAAAGTAAATGCTGTAAGGTGGATTTGAAATGTATTAAGTATATTTGCCCACGTTGTTATACAGTGTTTCGATGTGCTCCCTCAGATATTTCAGATGATGTTTAGTGAATAAGATGAAATTAGATTTTCTTTTTTGTATTTTCGATGATAGCAATGTCATTAGTCTCGTCTTTGATCTTTATTTTACGATGCATATGTTATTAGAAAAAGGTTAAAGGCGATGTCCTATCAAAAATTCAAATAGATTTTAGGTTCTCCTATCTCTGCTGTTCCTAAAAACTTATATTATTTATTGTACAATAATATTAGCCTTACCTTTTTTGTGGGACACGTGAAAAGAAAAAGGTACCGTGGAACATCACCGTGCCGCTTGACCAATGCAGTAAAAGAAGTCTGTAAAGAAAATTTGCAGACGTCTATTATCTCGAAGACCGAAAACCGAGTGACCTGCCCCGCTATTCTGTAACTGGTTTTATCCTAACTTCACCGTTCACCCACAAATATATCTTAAGGCCGCGATTCGTAGTAACTAAGCGTAATAAGAGCCTCTAAGCTCAGAAGTCTCAGAACCTCTGATTTAGAGGTCTTGTTTCGTTAGGCGCGACGAGTGAGGTGAGGCGCATTAGCGCTTTACGAATAACAGCCCTGTTTTGCTAATCTTGTGTGTGAAATATCAAGTATAAAGCCCATATTTTGACAAATTAAAGACATGTGACGTACCGTTCTTGGCTGTCACATTAGGCGTGAGCAGTGAGGTGACAGGTCAGGTGAGAGGTGAGGTGAGAGGTGGGTTGAAGTCTTACGACGTCGTTACTTCAAATATCATTAAAATTAGAGAATTGGACTCCTGGAGAGGAATAGTGCGCAAAGCGACGACCTCGTGTAGCCACGACTATCAGTCATAAGGATGCGACGAAGAAGAGGAAGATTCGCTAGGTAAACATTAATTAAACTTATTTTTAAGTAGATTTGACCCATTCAGTATACGTTCGCAGTATTCGTACAAATACGCGCGTAGGCGTATCCGATAACATAGGAACCCGTATACGTAGTAGCGAAATCTCGCTCTATACTTAGGCAGAGCGTTCACAGAGCGGATTCCCGGGCGTCGCATGGTTGTCACTTATCATTGTGGATAAGACATTCGTCACTCTCGTACTCGCATACTTGTCAGAACCCAGTTTTAAGAAGCTTCACAACCTACAGGGGAGTGCGATACGTGACCCACACGTAGTAAATCACCGTATTATAGTTCTATCGAAGCTGACAGATATCAGTATGCAATGCTAATGAACCTGAATTAGCCTTATTAAAGGCCCTTCGATTTCACAAGTTGAACAATTTGCTTAATACACTTTGGCTGGCGGCTTAACTTTCATAACTTATGTACACATCAAATTAACCGAAACATTTAATTAATGAAATATCAATTTTTATTTGATTTGCTTATTCTGACATGGAATTAGAATAAATAATTAGTTACAATAATTATTTGCGTTTTATCCGGTTAGACAAATAGTTTATTTTTTCATCCGTTTCAGCTTGGACAAAAAATATTTCGTATGTTCGGCGTCTGTCCAGCTGTTCTCTACAGGTCACATTTCTCAACCGATTCTCGTGAAATTTTGTGAGCAGATTCAATAATTATACGGAATTTTTTGTCAATACAGTTATTCAAAAAATAATAATTTAGACATGCTCGCGTGGTCTACAATTGACAGAGCCACTAGTTTACTTTTATGTTCTAATAATAAAGATCAAGAAAATAAAAACTGTGATACATTTCAGCCTTCGGTTAGACAATGAGGAGGGACGGCGAACCGTAGCTAAGCTATTGAGATATAGCGTGTACAGGCTTTCATGGGCATTGAGTAGCAGTAATAGCCCTTGGAATTACACCTGGGAAGGGAAAGTATAGGTAAATACCTTTTATAGCTTTATCCTACTATATCGTATCATTACAAAAGAAGAGATTAACCTTGTTACAAAAGAAGAGATTAACAATACAACCTATTTTTTCTTTACTTACCAAATTTAGTAGACCACAAAATGATTACAACTTACTGTTTATTTGGAAACGAACAACTATATCCGCTGTTCTAACTAATTGTTGATATTGACATAACTCATGTCCTCTCGTATCAATATTAAAGTAGATTTCTAATTCTCCCAAGCATAATTCAGAAGAGATTAATCAATTTACGTGTATAATATTGTGTACCTACTAACTACCCGTGCGGCTGCACCCCCGTATTACAAAGAACCCAGGCAGCGCCACATGATAAAATATAGCCTGGTCCATCCCACGAAGATAGTAATATAGCCCGGATTAAATAGTATAGGTTATTGGAATTGGGATTTACTTGCCTCTCTGGTTCATTTAGCGTACAAACACACGTCATTTAAATCCCACATCAAATTGCAGCTAGAGATTTGCATTTCTCTCGGGCACACGGCATGGATGCCGTTAAATATTCAGACTAATGTTTGAAATAAATTATCTCAACTATATTGTGTAAATTAAGTTCCAACGTTAATATATATACCACTAAAAGTATACATTTGAAAGTATGTTTGTTTGGATATTTAGATGTTTTGACGTTTATTGCTTAAGTCACACAAAAACTGTTCGACGGATTTGGATATGCTACAGTCAGATTATCAAAACCGTCAGTTTATAATCTTACTCTCGATATTATAAACCCTCGAAAAATTATAAATTGTCAAAACCGGTCACAATTTAACGCATTATTTTTCTTTAGTTTATAAACTATCGATATCATATCGTCAAATTGTGAACTGAGATCAAATTGGCATGATACGAAACGCGCCATATGCTATGATTGTTTGAACGAATTACTCCACATACGTCAGCTTCCCCTTACGTCAGAACATGATTGTTTTTTTAACTGAACATTTTATTGCATTTTTGCCATTTGGCTATGACGACGGGTCCCCGCTGTGTGGGGGGGCTCCTTTACTGGGCGGTTTGCCCTTCGGGCAACTGAAGCTACCTAACCAACCCAACCTATCTCTAGTCTTTGTATATGCTTTCCGTAGCATGCCAATTTGGTCTCAATAGCTGAAATTCATATTCATATATTTATTGGTATAAGTAGGTATAACATTTTACAAGTCAATTTGTTACATAGATTCAATAATTATATAATTTTATTTCTTAAAATAAATTCATCGATGCCATAGCATGCTTGGTCAATTAATAGAGTTTTTATCCTATTGATAAATATTGCATCGCTTGCCGAGTTAACTATTTCAGTTGGGAGAGTGTTGTACGAGTATATCTTCGCACCAATGACACCGAGTGACTTTCGTGTTTTTGCGAGTCGACAAAACGGGACGAGCAGGAGATTTTGCCCGCGTGTGTTTCTACCGTGATTTTCCACGTGTGTCCACGGTGTATTGGTCCATTCAAATTCAAATTCAAATTCAAATCTTTATTTTACATAAAAATGTGGTACAAAAGCTGGTATAAAATTGTATCATGGTCACACACATTCCACCAGAAACTGGCATGCAAAATGAACATTAAAATGTCACAATTTCAATTATACTACTAAAATGTCACAATTACAATTACATTACTAATATGTCATAATTACAATACAAATCTAGTTCAATAATAAATGTCAAGTTCAATGTTTAAAATAATCAAAATATTCTTCTACAGAGTAAAAACATTCTTGTACTAGCCAGTTCCTAAGTCTACGCTTAAATAATCTAATAGGCAAAACTTTTATGTCATCATGCAAACGATTATAAATGTCAATGGACTTACAGTATGCGTTATTGCTGTACAATTGTGTCTTACGCTTAGGACAAACGAGACGATTTGGGTATCTTGTACGAAAGTTGCATGTATCTTTAAATGTTTTGAAGAGTTCCGGGTGAGCCTTGACAAATAAACAAACTTCATATATATAGATACTTGGCACAGTCAATAAATTCAGATGTCTAAATAGCGGCCTACAAGATGTTAAGACGTCTACGTTACAGATCGCCCTGATGCACTGCTTCTGTGCAATAAGTGCGCGTTTTGCATGGCCTGAATTTCCCCACAGGAGAACGCCGTATCTGAGCAGTGAGCAAACATAACCATGGTAAGCCTGTATTGCGGTCTGCTTGGAGCTAATCTTAGCTAGTTTCCATAGGGCATAAGCAAATGAATTAATTTTATTACATAATTTATTAATATGCTATATTAGCTCTTACGCATTTGCAGGCCTCCAATATGAAGACGCATGGTAGTGTTAGTATTTTATGTTCTTTGAACAAGTCCTTAGCCGGGTGGTCATATTGTTTTCCCGACATAATACGCAAGGCTCGTTTTTGTATTTTGAAGGGCCTATCGCGGTCTGCTGCTGTTCCCCAAAAGTCTATACCCTGAGTTAGGATGGAATGAAAATAGACATAGTAAGCTGCTTTTATATTTTCGATTCTCAAGCTGGGGGCTAATCTTGATAGGGCGAAGCAAGCTGAGGACAGCTTTTCAGATGTCAAGTCGATGTGGAGTGATCACGTCAGTGCCGAGTCTATAATAAGGGCCCAAGTACCTCACGGGATCAACTTGTCGAAGGCTGATGTCGTCTATTGCAATTTTAAACTCATTGTTTGTCTTATCTATGTTTAGGACCATTGCGTTTGCTGAAAACCATTGATGTATTTTTTTCTTGACAATATTTGCCTTTGCTTTCAAGTCTTGAAAATTTTCACCGTTTATTATGATTGCTGTGTCATCGGCGAACATTACAAATTCAGCATCAGAACTAGCTGATGTTATGTCATTTACTAATTATTTAAAAAAAGTAAATTCCCATCGCGGAATCCTGGGGTACTCCACAGTTACCTATCGGCTTATGATCCGATTTGGCGCCAAGTACGTAAGTACGCTGTCGACGGTTATTTAAAAACAACACGATTGTTTTGTACAGGCTATCCTCGTAACCATACCGTGCTATCTTTTTTAGAAGTAGTGAATGGTCGATCAATTCGAAGGCACGCGACAAGTCGCAAAATAAGATGCGACATCACTCGAGCGACAACATCATATAGTTGTATTTATTACAAAACAAATGCGCAGGGTCACACTCATCATTTAAGTTCTTCAATTTCAATTTCTCAAGTTTAAAAATAGACAAACAGGTTCATTCCAGTGTTCGAAATCCGATATTGCCCGACGCACTAGGACAGTGGGATTCTCATCTTAGTTTAGTACCTACTTGAGACTTCGTCAAAAGTTTCTAGAAAAGAAATAGTGAACCGCAATACAAAATAATAATACTCGTAGCTAAGACTTCATCCACGTGACTACATGACTTCCAATCGTGTCAGATATAATTAATGCCAATTTAATATGATAGTCAAATTTGAAACACACATTTTGGTTGGGTGGTCAAGTCAATGAAGTATGAATGAGATATATTACCGTATATTTTAAAAAAATATTATGAAATGCATTATTGAACAGACTGCTATACATACATCATATCAAGTAGGTAAGTGTAAGCAAGTGTGTTTAAAAATACTTATGTGTTCAAAGGTTTGTGAGCACCATGTTTATAATGGATGTAATGGCGATAGCACATTTTTTATTATCCATGTCGGTATACTACGAGTATTGTTCATAACGATAGACAATTGCGAAATAGTTACAGAAAATTTAAATAATAACTTATTGAACGAGCGAGCTAAGCGAACGAAGTTCTCCGTTTCAGCTTGGGCAAAAATTATTTCGTATAGCCGGCGTCTGTCGGGCTGTTCTTCTCTACATGTCGCATTTCTCAACCGATTCTCGTCAAATTTTGTGAACAGGTTGATGTACATTTTTTATGTCGATTCAGTATTCCGAATTAGAATAATAAATAAAGACAGGCAGCTAGTTCCACATGTCACGGAACCACTTGTTGGTTAGATCCGTAGAATCGAATTCACCTATTTTTTTTATAGCTTCAGCGGTGTTTCAGCGTGCTTTGAAACTATCGGGCATGCTTTGCTCGCCGACGGCTCGTTACGCTCGGCGCGGCGCGGCAGTGCGCGCTCTGCCCGCGGCGCCGGCGCCCGCTCGATGCTGCGACACTCTCCCCGAACGCGCTCTTGAAAAACAAGTGTTTACCGTGACCAATAAATAGTTTGGTAAGTGTTTTTTTTTATATTTGCTTCATTATGGGTTTCATTTTATGTTTGTTATGAATGCAATGAGATTTAAATAAGATATAATTATACAAATTACATTTAAACTATTGTTTGAGTTTTTTTCAGTACGTGTATCGAATTAATTGGTAATTAGTAGTCGTTTTCTCAAGGTTATTGTGGGTATCATTAATAGCAAATTTCACACTACGTAAAATATCTTACAAAACATGTTTGTTACCGCTACAAACGCCACACGCGTGTTTAATTTTAAATTCAAAGAATTGAAGATTTATTTAGATGCTCTTGAAAACTGAATAATGGTCACCGAGCTGCCGGATTACATTTATAGGTTTAATAAGGTATGAGTAGGTGATGAAAATATTTTTTGTTCAAATGAGCTCTGACTGGAGTTCGGATAGGCTCGATGTAAAAACAAGAGATCGCGAATTTATTAAATTAAAAAAAGGTAACGAAAGATTGACACCGCCACTGATTTTTTAAGCCCTAAAATATGCAGAGTATGTATTTAAATCGTACTGTTTCAAACAAAACTTTATAGGCTGTGATATATATAATATAAATCTCGTGATTATTTTTAATGTAAGTACCGTGTTGACTCTACGCGTCTTCTAAATTTAAAATCTCTTCCCGTCAATTTATGAGACTACGCAGTCAATCAAACGCCTAGAGAGACAAATGGGACAGGTGCAGGAGTTAAAATGTTTTTGCTAAATAAATAACAGTCATATGACTATGACTCTTTTATTTATTTGGGTCCTTACTATCCACACGTTATCAGTAACTCTAGCACTAGTGGCTCTGTGAGCTGTAGAACTCTCGATACCTTTTTTCAACTATTTTTTTTTAATTTTGAAAAGCTAAATTGTCAAAAAAAAACTATTAAACCTGCTCACATAATTTCACGACAATTGTTTGCGAAATGCAACCTGTAGAGGAAAACAGCCGGACAGCGGGATATCTAGATATCCGGACATACAAAAGAATTTTGTCCCAAGCTTAAACAGAGAAAAAACATTAAATCTATTTATTTCAGAAAAGGTATGTACTTAACTAAATTACATGTTTTTTTGCAAAATCTCTATGCGAGATTATGTGCGCGGTCACTCGACTCGCTTTATAGATCTTGTCTTATGTTTTTCTTAGTACTATTACAGTTGATAAACACATTTAATTATGAGTAGTTTCTGAGTATGAGTGAACTTCTTTCGCTTCGCTCGCTCGTTCAATAAAAGCGACTTTTCAGTGGCCCAGCTCGAGATTTCGAAATCTAACGTCCCCGGCATGTCAAATGGAAATTAACTTTGGATGAATTATATCCTAGAGACGTCTCATACTGGCACTTACGACAAATGGAATTGCGGCCCAGAACAATCTTGGAATTAAATAACTAATGAATACAAAGCTCTAACGTGGGGCGTAGCATGTTTTATTACCAGGAAGTCGATTAGATACTTACACCTCGCATTACAATTTCCTCGCATCTTCATGTTTTATAGGCTAACGTGTGAAACGAGCAAGTCAAATATGTATAATAAATAAAATAAAATAAAAAATGCCTTGTATTTCTTACATAATTGTTGGTTTACAGATTAGTTTTGTTAGTATCAAAAGTTGAGTAATTAATTATTTTTAATGTTAGTAAGTTAAGTTTTATAAAGAGAGAATTAGGTATTTCAATTTATAACAATATTTCAAAAGATAATTATTCTGCAAGAACCCCTCTGCGGGTAAAGGCCTCCTCCAAAGTGAGCCAGTCTTCTCTGGATGTTGCTGTTTGTATCCAGTTTGGACCCGCTGTGTGTTTAATAAAGTTTAATTTCATCCTCCCACCTGTTGCAGGGTCTCCCTTTCTTTCTTTTGCCTGCTGGCCCCCTGCATATTGTCATACTTTTTGTCCACCTCTGGTCTTGAAGGCGTGCTACGTGTCCGGCCCACTTCCATTTTAATGCAAGAGCTTGTGCGAGACATTTTATATATTTTTTTTGATATTTAACATACTGCGCTCCATTCTGCGTTGGCACGTAGTAATTTTATTTCTAATATTGTTATTAAACTTCCACGTCTGACAAGCGTAGGTCAGGCATGGTATAAGGCAAAAGTTCATAATCTTAGTCTTCAGGTTGATTGGCATGTTGCTCTTAAATATTTCCTTTAAGCTCCAGTATTTATGTTACCTGTGCCCTGCGTTCAACCTCCTGGTAGTTGCTTGATCTGTCGAAGCTTATTTGTTTGCCTAGTCTCGTGGTAATACGGCTTATTTTAGCCCCTTGTCATACAATTTACTATTTGATAAATAAAACAAATACGCTAGATAGAGATATGGTTATATTTTGCCTTGAATTTATGTTACTCTTAATCATATGTAATAATTTCTAAATTTTCGCTTGGTAAACTTTTTTAGGGTTCCGATACCTCAAAAGGAAAAAACGGAACCCTTATAGGATCACTCGGTTGTCTGTCTGTCCGTCTGTCACAGCCGATTTTCTCCGAAACTACAGGACCGATTGAGTCGAAATTTGGTACACATATTGTAAATTGGTGACCCAAAGATGAACGCGTAAAGAAAATTAATGAATCCTGAACAAGGGGGCCACTTTCGGAGAGTAAACAGGAAAATTAAAAAAAAAAGTTTCGCAAACTGTATTGTGTGACATATCAAATGAAAGGGGTTGTTGTCATGTCAGATATTTTTCTTTATAATTTTAGCAAAAACAGATTTAAAGTAATTTAGAAAAAAAGACGAAAATTGACCATTCCCCCCCTTATATCCGATACTACTAGGACTAAAATTTTGATAAAAATATGGAAAATAGTTCCTTGCCTAAAGATTTCAGGAAAAAATTAAAGAAGTTTGAGTATTCAAAAACACTTAAGAAATTTAGATTATATACGGAACCCTCACCACGCGAGTTGAACTCGCACTTGTCCGATTTTTCAACATTAATTCAAAAATTTGCCACTGTAGAAAAAAAACCATTTTTTTTAGAAAGTGCAACTCACGCCCTTTCATTATGATTCCCCACATGAGCTATTAACTAGGCTTTGAATTTTTAACCGTCATATGCTTTATTTTCACAGAAAATAAAAATGAATAGGTATTCAAATTTTTCATTTTCCATACACGTGTGTTGCCTTTATTACAATTGTTCCAAATTTCAAATTGATAGCATAAGCAGTTCCTGAGATATTTAACTCTGTGACAGACGGACAGACGGACGGAGTCGCACCCATAAAGGTTCCTTTTTAGGGTTCCGTAACCAAAATGGCAAAAACGGAACCAATCCTTATAGTTTCGTCATGTCCGTCTGTCCGTATGTCACAGGCATTTTACTCGAAAACTATAAGGTGTATTTGAATAAAATTTTTAGGATAAGTGTATTTTGTTAGCCGCTACAAAGTTTTGTAATTAAAATGAGATAATTAAACGAGAGAGAGAGATGAAAAAAATTTTTTAGGGGTGCACTACATACCTAAAACTGAAAGTCTTTTTCATTGTAAGCCCACGTGGCACATCAATCGATATGCCTTTCAAAATAAATATGAGTAAGGTTTCTCATCAATTTTTTTGATTAAGGGGACGGGTAGGGCAAGCCTTCTCCATACAAATTTTGTGCAAGTTTTTCTTCGTTTGTGTTTGGGCTATAAATATAATTTTTAGGTCAGTATACTTATTTTTCTGTTAGCTATTCACTGATGTTATTATTTTTTATTTTTATACTTTTTTATATTTTTTTAATTTTCATTATTTTTATATCTAACAAAATTTTAACATCATGTGCTGCTAAATTCAATATGAACAAGCAAAAAAAACGAATATTCTGTAGTGCCAAAACCGACGAAAAAAAACTTGCACAACGTTTGTATGGAGAATGCCTTGCCTTACCCGTCGTCGTAAGTGAATAGTCGGAGATAATCGCCCCGATAGTCACTAAAATAAAATTCTGTCCCCCCCCCCTCTATTTTTTGAACGGTGTATTTTAAAAATATGAAAAAAATCATGGACATATAAAATTCTTTCACCAAAAATTATTTTGAACAAGATCGGTTCAAAGGTTTTCGAGATATTGCTGAAAAACTGCCTTTCTTAAAGAAAAGGACGTAAGTGCCGTAAGATTTCTGTGACGATACGACCTTTTTATTAGGCACGGAACCCTTCGTTTTGAGTCATCCGACACGCACTTAGCCGGTTTTTTACCTTTTTGGTACGGAACCCTAAAAAGTTATAAAAATATGAAACGTTTTGGAAAATTCGACATGAAGAAAATTTAGTGATAGGTTACCGATAAAAATATAACAATAGAATCCTTAACCTTTAATAAAAAAAATATGTAAATTATGTAGGTAACTTAACGGTTAGTAGGTACAAAGATATTGCTGTGACGTCATAATAGGCTATGCCAATTTGTATGAACTGTTTCGGCTGTCGCCAGCCTTTGACCCTCCTTTTTGCCTTTTTACGTGCTCTAATTGCAGTTCGTCCCATACAAAGATTTGAGCCACTCAGAAAACTGGTTAGAAAGGCACAGTGAAAAAAAAAACAAGGATCCAATAATGTGACTCAAAACTAAAGTAAATTATATACTTTCATCCCAAACAATTATGCAAGAGACATCTTCATTGCTTTATCTCAATCAAACTTTTTCTATTGCAGGTTTCAAAGGTACTAATAGGTACTTAGAGTAAAAACTTTATATTAAATGTACAACTTCTTTACTCTTTCATTTAACGACGCTGTCACGAACGACTAAATACTTAATTGAACTTAGGTATACGTCCTTTAAAATTGAATACAGTGCTTTGCTAACTTTATGAAATTGTCTTTCAGATGCAGCTACCTCTGTTGCTAATGAAAACAGAGAATGCAATGATTTACCAGTAACGTTTAGTCGTTAGGGTGAATTTGTACCTGGCTTTTCGGGGTCGAATAAAATGAAACGTGTAGGTATATAGTACGGATTATTTTTTAGACTGGATCTTTTCTTAAGACCGATCGGTCCAACAAAGCAATTGATTAGCCAAGTGCTACAAACTCTACAAACTCGAATAGTAACTCTATTGTTAAAGTAGAAATGAAATGAAATATTTACTTGCGGAATACGAGCCACATTATGTTGGTACAAATAAACGTTACAATCCGCCGTACTCTACTTAAATAAGCATGCAAAATAATAGCCCTTATTTTGCTGTCGGTTAAGAACAGACAAAATAGAGGGATCACTTATTACTAGTTAAGCTATTGCATAGCTTCTATCGCGGGCCTTGAGCGCGGGGACCGAATCTAGAAATTCCGTAACGAAAAAACCTCACGCTCCCCACTCCGACGGGCAAGGAGGTGTGGCTTGAAGCACAAAGTACTTTGTTATATACTGAAATAGAGAACAATCTCTGGGCCTAAAAACGGAAACCCTGTAATTTACGCCATCTATTATCTTAGGTTGACATGTACCCCACGTCAATGTCAAAATGCATGCGTGGGTGGGTGTGTACGTATATAGGCGTATATGTGCTCTCACACATGCACATACTTAAATAACTACGATATTTAAAAAAGGTATTTTTCCAAAAAAAGCTAACTTCACTTATGCGCCCAAGTGTTCGGCTGATTTGATATTTTTCAAAATATGGGTGAAAAGTGGAGTTAGCTTTTTTGAAACTTATTATTTCACAAATATATTATTCCTTTGTCAATGACAAAATAATCGTTTTAATCGAAGGGATAAAAATAAACAATAATTCATATCTATATTTATTCTGCAAGAGCTTTACATTACAACTAATAAATAATAAAATATCAATGGTGACATGAATACATAGCAACAATAAAAACTTAATAACACACGGCACTTCTAAAACTAAAGCAAAGTTAGCGCGTGTTAATTGCACTTACGGATAATTAATTACACCACACTAGAATCACGATAGAATGATTAATTACAATACAATTATTTAAATAGATTGTTATGAGTTATGTTACGACATGGAAAATCTTAGAAAACCACAAGTGACACTGACAACAAATTTGTCTTTTTAAATTCCATAGACAATTTTGAATAGAGTTTGACGGCCTATACACTGTGAGTAAATACTGACAAGCCACTCTATAGCTGTCTCACTCTATCGCATGTTACAGAGTTGGAGTTTATTTATTTAATAATAGAAAAATTTGTTTTCTTATCGGTCACCACGCTCAAAAAGTGTAACTTGAATTAATATCAAAGAAAAAGAAATACTGCATGAATAAAATAAATAAATAAAATTATAATTGCATAAGTTGATACAAAATGCTATGCAATAGCTTTACCGCGGCAGTCCCCGAATGCCACACGTCTTTTTTTTATGTTTAGAAATTCATTAACAGAGTAGACACATAGTTCGGATAGCCATATAACAGTTTCTTCTTGAATTGTTTCAGGAGTGGGTCTTTTATGTCTCTAGGAAGCTTGTTGAATATTTTGATGCACATAAAATACGGGGTACGACTGGTTTATTTTAGACGAGCCTTTGGTACGTAAAGTAGATTTTTTTGCCTTGACATTCGGTTATTATATGTTAAGACCTCGCTATTTTTTTAAAAGTATTGTTGGTTTTCACGAACAAATACAGCTATCTCATATTTGTACAGTGAAGGCAAAGACAATAATTTAGTTTGTTACGTTTAAAAATAGGTTTACATGAGTCACGAGATTTCAGGCAATAAATATAGTAGGTAGTCTATTTATTGAATTACAAAGTTGTCAACATTTCTTCGTAGTATTTTTTTATGTGGACCTTCTTTCCTTAGACATAAAGCAGCCTTTGGTTTCAAACAGTTTTGATGTTTATTTTACAGTATCAATTAGTTTAACAGTGAAAAACAATCGCTTTGTTTACTAGACGCAAAGAGAAGTGAATTCGGTCTAGAAAAAGAATACGTGCTATAAATTCTTGGCAGAATGTTAAATAGGTACCTACTATTCACTAACATATCAGTGGCTAAACCTGTAGTAGTTCAGGAATTTTCGTGGTAAATTTATTCTCACGCACCGTTATGTAGAGAGAGGCATACTTACAAGCATTCAGCCATTGTGGTTGACGACGACAAGGGCGACACAGGTAGCATCTATTAAGGGGTTGAATCCTTTTTTTATCTACAATATCGCTACTCCAAAATATGTGCCTAATTCTAGGTTTCTTTCAAAATGGCAACCTTATTAGTCTTTGTTGGGTACATTTGTACCTATTCTATGCGAATTTCCATTTTTCTTTATTCAAACTTAGTAAAACGTGATCAGATTTTATTAACCCTTATGAGACATCAATTTTATGGAAATTAGAAACGGAGGTCGATTTATACTAAGATTGGTGTCTAGATTCAGAAAAAATATGTAAAACAAGTGAAATCAAAAGATTTTTGGAAAAACCTAACTCTTCTTTACATATCTTTACGTATCTTCTTTACACTTCTACAATTAAGAGGAATCCAACGACATCTCATAGGTATGTCGAAATCCGTCAAACGGTTTAGGCTGCAGGGCGTGTTAAAGAATAAGATATACACACATGATAGTCATACATACATACATATTATGCTCGAAAAACATAACCCTCCTCTCCTTCGGCAGTCGGGTAAATAGAGGGGGTAAGTGGAATGGGGTGATTTCTGGTGGGAAATTATTTCCCAAAATCGTTCGATCGTTAAAGATAGTCTGTTATTTTATCAATATTTAGGTTTTTTGATGTGTTTTCTTTGTTTTTCTTTATTTTCTAATACGATGATTAAAATAAAACAGATCAATTCGTAACCAACAAAAGTTTAATAATAGTATCAAAAAGTAATTATAAAACCTCTTTGATTTGTATTCCATTATAAAAAACAAAATATGATGAATCTGAAACATAGTTCATAATATTTTACAAAAACATAATACATATCATTATACTACATTACAAGTCAAGGACCTGTTTCACATAAAATATGCGTTAAATAGAGTCTGGCTAACCAAATTTTACCCAAATTTTTGGCGGGAAATTTAAAAAATCTTGGTCTGGTCACACTTTGTGTAGATAGTAGGCATTATAGTTTTGATACTAGAAAATATTTTTGATTTTCTGTGCACACGTAAGGTACCTAAAAAAATAAGTTAAATATACGTTGACGTGCACTCAAAGTCAGCTCACATAATTTATATCACTACAACAGTACAGTCAACGACAAACGCATATGTTTAAACTTTCTCACCGTAAGTATCTCATAGTAGCAAGGCAAAAAATGAAATGAAGTGTAAATAAGACTTAGCTAGATAGTAAGTACTATGCCAAATACCAATTCAATCTTAACCGCGGCGTGGATCAAGTTCTTACTACATTTGCATGTTTATTTCTTGCTTGCTTGCTTACAGGCAACACCGGCATAGGTAAAACCACGTGAAACTACTATTCACGTACCTAATCAAAGTTATAGGCAAATGTTAGAACTAGTACATAAAGTATCAAAATATTTAGGTATGCAGCACCAACCTAGTTGTTTACGACTTGTAAACATTGCAGTTTTTCGTTATACAACGCTTCACGTCGGGTTCTCACACTGTCGTAATTATTTACGAGCTTAAACAATAGTTTGCGGTCCTCAATCGGTATATAGTCATTGTTAATATTATTTAAAATAAAACATAAACCGTGAACTATTTGAACGAATGTCATAAATTGATAACTGACTTTTAGCCTTTTTTTTAAATCATAGACAATTGGTGATACCACAAGGAAATATCTGTCAACAAAATTTGGTTAGCCAGACTCTAGTAATGATTGTGTAATAAACGTTATTTACAACGAATGAACAAGAGTTTTTTTTTTACTAAATGACAAACAATATACTTTTTAATACAGTTGCTCAAAAAGTGCTACTTTACGTAGCTGTTTAGCGTGCGGAAAGTTGGTTTTCGCGCACTAGTGCTTTTCACTTTTCCTCGTACAAATTGTACCATTAATTATTACGTCAATAAAAAATAAATAAGATAGAACTGTATTAAACTGTATTTAAACTGTAATAAACTTCATTTTTTTTCAACTGTATTACAATGATGTTACAGAATGAATAATATAAAAGTTTCGAATTCTTTACTTCTTGTTTTTCTTATTTTTTCGCAACTGTATTAAAAAACGTCGTTCGATACTAGTGCGGAGATGTCATTCTTCACTCGTCCCGAGTCTTGCCACTCGCCTACGGCTCGTAGCAAGATATCTCGGTGCTCGTGACGTAATGACATACTTTCCGCACTAGTATCGAAATGTACTATTATTTAAGGTACATAACTGATATTAAAACCCTCTTACCAGATATTTTTTGATGAATCCGGACACGCATCATCCAAATACGCCGTTTTTTTACTAATTTTTCACTAAGTAGCCAGCAATATAATTCTATTACCTATAAGGCCTCTCACAGACTCGCGCGGCCTGACCGCGCGGTGGTCAATAGGAAGCTTGTCATTAGCTGTCAAATTTACTATTGACCGCCACCGCAGGCCGCGCCAGTGCGATTCATGCCTAAGAAGTGTCAAACTGTATATAACGTTTTATAAAGTGTTGCCGTTTAAAAATACATACGATTATAATACGAACAGATGAAGTGGGAAATTATATCCCCTTGTACTAAGAAGGGTTGAAATCATGAATGAAAAACTAAATCAAATGTATATGGGTTTGCAAATGATGGCGTCTATATCAGGGCATTATTTATTCAAATGTTATTTTTACTCCAGGCAAAATACGGGTTCGAAAAACATTAATTTTTAATAGCATTTTTTTTGTTTTTTCCATTCTAAAACGTTATTCTAAGATGCTTTATTCAAGAATCCAACAAACTTTCCACCTGGAAGTAATTGGGAATGGATGAAAATTTTAGAAATGCCTGATTATTTTTTTGGTGATAGGAATAATCTTCCTTAGCACCAGAAAAAAGTAACAGATTTTTCAGCTGCGTCAATTTTTTTTGAAAAATATAAACAGTTTCCTCACTTACGTTTTGGGTCAGTTACGGCACCTTCCTTGATCGGTCTCATATTACAAAAAAAATGTATTAAATATGTGTGGTAAACTGAGACTGGCAATGATATTGACACTTGCAGCAGCTATATTGGTCATTACCAGTGTCAGTTTACCACAGATATTTAAGATAGTTTTTTGTAAATTGAGACAGATCAAGGAAAGTGTCTATTTACCGTTCTTGACCCAAAACGTAAATGAGGAAACTGTTTATATTTTTCAAAAATAATTGTCGCAGCTGAAAAATCTGAAACTTTTTTCTGGTGCTAAGGAAGGTTATTCCTATCACCAAAAAAATAATCAGGCATTTCTAAAATTTTCATCCATTCCCCATTATATAGATTTAAATTAAACATTCATTGTCTTTTTTATTTTATTTATATTGAATATTGTAAAGCAAATGTAAATGAACCTAAATAAAGATAAAAAAAATATTAATATTTATCCGGACTTTTTAGGAGCTACCTAATTAAATAATGTTTTTGTTGATGTCTGATTTTTTGTTGGATTTTGCCTCTAGGTAACTATTTAATTGATAATATATCCGTTACATTAAAAAAATTAGCTATTATAAATTATTTCCAAATTTGACATTTTTTCCATACAAGTTGTCAGTTCATTGCCTGGACTATTTGTAAGACCGTCTTTTTTACTCGAGTTTTGTAATTAAAACATATTGTCCCAGCATAATTTTATTTACTCTGTGACAAATATACATACGCATTTTCATTCGTAATCATAACAAAGTTTATTTGACTTAGCGTACTGAATTGAAAACATTTCTACGCGAGTCAAGCAGCCCCGCTATTCTCTAACTTGTTTTAAGGCCACCTCACCGTTCACCCACAAATATGTCTTGACGCCGCGATTCGTTGTCAGATTATTTTTCGATTCGATTCAGGCAAAATCAAATGTGAGAATTTGACGTTTGTTCAAGGTGTGATAGCAAGGGCTTTAGTGTTTATTAATAATATAATGTAAACGTTTGTTGTAAAAATTGATATTATTTTAGTAAATACAGATAATTGTAAATAGGTAAGTACAATACGTTCGTCAAGTGATTGAGTAACATAGGACCTCGCATTATTTCCCTAATTTAATATTAATATTGGAAAGTTTAGTATTTAAACTTTCTATTACTAGGTAGGGGAGACTGGGGCTTGTTGTAACATTTAAAAAAATCCTTATAATTTCAAATCCCTACATATTATAGATATTTAAGTGTATACGTTTATTGCGTAACTATTTGAACATTCAAACATCAAAACAAAAACAATAAACAAAAATATTTATTCAGTATCTTAAAATATTTACATACTTTGAGTGTGTGCCTCTTTTTAAGTATTGAAATATGCTTGTGTTAAGAGGCCCCGCTCTTCCACATGTTTAACTTAGTAATTTAGGGTGTACTACATATGTTATACGGGGGCGCTACTGTGCCGACATAAACATAAGCTCCGTGTGAAATTATAAATAAAAATGGAATATCAACACCAGTTAACGTAAATTGTAAATACCAGGAAAGTGGCCGTGCTAACTCGTTGTGGACATTGTAGACAGTGCGTAAAACAGCCAGTGAATAACATTGAAAGTGAAAATAACCACTGCTTTCAACGAACACTTTAACACCATCACGATCGCGAAACGGGACAAATTTTAGTGCAAATAACACAGTGTCGTCAAAGTGAGTGCTATCAATGACGGAGATTAATGATGTGTACCGATAATTAGACGAAAGAAGACACTTTATAACCTAAAAATACTAGAACTGCTCATAAAAATACCACGACGTCACTAAATTACAACCAACTTACAACGCCATCTATATCTTTATCGCGGAACTTCGGGGAAACTTTACTGAACCGATCGATCTACTCAACTTAATTAGTAATTAACGAACATATGTTCGTAGAATAACCCGAATTGCACACAAGAGGGCACCACAAGTAGCAAACGAATCGCAATGGAAGGCCTACAGAAGTTGATTATAGAAATGAAAAACGATTTTAATCATAGACTGGAAAATCAAACAGCACAAATTAACCAACTAGAAGGCAAGATAACTGCAAGAATAACAACACACATAGACTCGAAATTCGAGGAATTGAATGATGGTTTAAGTAACTTAAGACTTCAAGTAGAAAATCAGGAGAAGAGATTATATTATTTAGAAAGAAACAGTACTCAAAGGAACCTTATATTTTTTGGGATAGAAGATAGTGAACAGGAAACATACACTCAGCTGCAAGACAAAATATTAGGAACTATCAACATATCAATTAAAGTGGAGACCCACGAAACTGAAATACAGTCACTTAGACGTATAGGAAAAAAAGGGACTCGACCGAGGCCGGTATCGGTTGCGTTTACCACAATGGGCAAAAAAATCAAAATCTTACAAACTAAACGGAATTTAGAAGGTACAAATATATACATCAAAGAAGAATTTCTGCCCCACATTTTAAAGATCAGAGAAGAATTGAAAGTTAAACAACAAAAAGAACTGAAAAAAGGAAATATCGCCTACATAAGATACGATAAGTTAATTGTCAAACAACAGAGAACCGAAACTACACACAAGAAACGACCTCTTTCTGTATCTCCACAGTCACAGCAGCTTAGACCGCTCAAACCCAATACTGAAACCCCGT
The DNA here is from genome assembly GCA_932294315.1 of Epinotia nisella. Classification (NCBI taxonomy): domain Eukaryota; kingdom Metazoa; phylum Arthropoda; class Insecta; order Lepidoptera; family Tortricidae; genus Epinotia; species Epinotia nisella. The sequence continues at coordinate 10,308,806 of OW028679.1, read as the reverse complement.
TTGCCACCTCGAACAACACAAACCAAACAAATAAAAAACATAGACCTTCGAATTCAATGATGTCCTACGTAACAAAAGAAACCAAAGAAACATGAAATTCACAGGCCTTCTCCACCCCCTCTCCAACACCGTCACAACAAAGTATAGAACAAAATCACAACATTCTCCCACCACGGGTGGTCGCCGCGGGAGATTCCGACCAAAACCCTCCATCTCGAACATTGAAACAAAATAGCACTATATACCTACCAAATGGCTAGAGATGGAGGAGGCCTTCATCCAGAGATGGATGATCCCCATATAATCAACTACCTTTAAATTTAATTATATATTAATTACTATTAATAAAAATTGCATGACTGTTAAAAAAAAAAAAAAAAAAAGTTAATAGTAAAAATAAATTAAAATAATAAACTAAGAGACATTGTAGACTACCTCAGTACTTAATAATGTAATGATATTGAATAATTATGAGTTTACTTATACAATGCTAAACGTTTTATATACTATATTAAACACCAAAAATTAAATTATTAATATTAAAATTGTATAGATAATGCTTAAGTACATATGTAATAAAATGTAACATTAAGAAAAAAAAAAAAAAAAAAAAAAGAAGATTTGAATTGAAGTAAATAAAGAAGAATAACAAACTGTAAAATATATACATGCATATACAAAAAAAAACGCATAATTATCAAAATCAAAATACCTAAAAATTTGATAGGTGTATTAAACTTACCATATACGCATGAAATATTAGGTTGATCAAATTATTGATATTTTAAATTAAGCATGTTATATTTTTTATAATGTTGGGAAATAAAGGCTATTTTTATTTTATTTTATTTTACATATGTTATAGAAACTTACTTAACTTAAAGTCTTAAATCTAGAATCTTAATATTTTACCTTACTTAATAAATTATAGAAGGAGAGTATTCAATCCAAATATGTCAATTAGATTATATTATTATCCTATTTTGTGTAAAACCGATTTAAATAAAAAATGAAACAGGCTTAGGGTAACTTGAAAAAATCAAAATTCTACTCAAATTTAGAAGATTTATTTATTTATTATCACGATTATTTAAATCAGTCAATTGATTATTCTAATCAGTCGTTATTTATATATTACACATAATATTTAGAACACAAATAAACATAACCTCAATGCGGCCAGTCCATACACATCTTGACTTTTTGATGACCTGTTTGTCTTTTTTTTCTACTTCCTTATCTTGGTAATACTAATTGCACTATTTCCTATCTGCACAACACATTTCAAATTAAATATTTATTGGTCACACGATAAAAGAATGGGGGCGATTTGGGGCTGTAGCCTGTTACAACTTGCCCCGAAAAAAATTTACTACATACCCTATTCGCTCGTTTTATAATCTTATTCAAGATTCTCAAAATTTCGTTTTACACCTATTTTAAGCAATGACCGTTGAAGTACACCAAAATAGCTTTTCATAAGTTTACTAGGTACTTATATTATACCTACGAGTATGTATGACTACATAGGTATTCTAAGATGTATTTGATCTGTAAATAGCATTCATAAATATATTAGAGACGTCGATATCTCTGATTTCATGTATTTTAAAATAGTGAAAACGAAAACGTTTTTTCTTGTGTTTGTCTTGTAATAATGTATGTTGTTGTGTTGTGTTACGAATAAATGTTTGATTTGATTTGATTTAATTTTGAAAACATGTGAGCCGGAAATACCTGACGATGCGCTTTTCCAATCAGTTCCGTTTCACCACATTTAATAAGTTAAACTCATAGGACCATGATAATTGACTTCAACCCGGCCCACGGCGGATACTTGCACTACCTATCTAGAAAGAACTCGATAATAACTCGCGTGACTTGGAAACGGCAAATGCAAAAGTCATAATGGTTTGCATTTAACTATACGTTCTCGCAAAAAAATTGCTTTCATTGTGCACATATTGATCATGTATCTATTAGGTACGTCATGCTTAAATACCAACTTTTATATACGAACTTATTTTGTACATCTTGCGAGAAGAAACAAATAATTTAATTTGATGTTGCGGAGTAACTTCCTAACAGTAGGTACCGCATGATTCGTAAAGTGAGTGAGCGTGTTGGTGGCTCCGCCCACCCCACCCACACGTTTGCTCTAATTACGTAAATATGTTATCAGAGGTGAGGTATCAAGTTCAAAGAATGACTGTTTTTCAATCCCAGAGATTAAAATGGTATATCGAAATTTCAAATGTAACTGGAATCCTAATATGAAAAGGGTTTTACTCGTAGGTACATATGTTAAATTTTAGACGAGGAAACAGTAAAGAATCGGACCTCAAAATTGCCCTTTTGCATTGACACAACCACCCATTTACTTTACTAATAAACAAACCCAACTGCCTTTTTGCAAATATTATAGCCTATGTCACTCCCACGATTAAGAGAAATCCAACAACACCTAATATGTCGAAATCCGTCAAACGATTTAGGTTTCAGGGCGTGCCAAAAATAAGACATACATACACAAACAAAAACATTACCCTCCTCTCCTTCGGCAGTCGGGTAAATAGTGTTTTTACTTAGTTCGAGATGTCAATTGTGTTTTTTAACAATTGAGTAGTACAGTCCCTGAAACGAAATGCTAATAACCTTGTACATGTAAATCAGATCCCACCAAAAACATAAATGTAAAAAAGGAGAGCCAAGTTCGATACAAAAATTATACTTGGCTGTGGGCTTCGCCGCGGAAAGAATGGAGATCTGAATGAGTGCCAAGTTATGCAAAATCCAAATATGTATTTATAGGAACAAAATGCACGTAGGAATATAATTATACTAATTCACAAGCACTCACGCACACATACACACGCACACGTGTGTGTGTGTGTGTGTGTGTATATATATATATATATATATATATATATACATATACATATCATATAGGATCTGAAATTATCGAATATGTAAATGAATACCTATACCTTGGTCAAAACATATCTTTTCAAGATCGCTTTCCTGTTCAAGAAGTCGAAAGACGAATTAAAAAGGCATGGAGTGCATACTGGTCCTTAAAACATATATTTAAGTCAAAAATGAATATCGAACTAAAGAAAAAAGCAATGGATACCGTGATAACACCGACCTTGTTGTATGGATGCCAAACATGGCCTTTAACTAAAGAAGTCCTGACTAAAATAAAAGTATTCCAAAGATCAGCTGAAAGAAGCATGCTAGGATTAAAACTAATGGATAGAGTGCGAAATACCGAAATCCGTCATCGTACAAAAATCGTCGACGCAGCAGAGATGGCATGCCGTCTAAAATGGCGATGGGCCGGTCACACGGCTCGCACCACAGACGGACGATGGAGCGAGAAAATACTACACTGGTATCCACGGGAGTGCGCGCGACCGCGAGGCCGGCCGCGCCGACGCTGGCGAGACGACATCGTAGCGGAAGCTGGTATCACATGGACGCGAGTAGCTACAGATAGGAACGAGTGGAATAGGAGGGAGGAGGCCTATGTCCAGAAATGGACAGCCCAATAGATATAGGAAAAAAAAATATATAAAAGAATTCTAATTATTAAAATATTATAAATCTGATTAATTATGAATGCTAATGTTATTATAAATTTTTAATGAATGATACTGATAAATTATTATAAATGCAAATAAGTATACTATTTATAAATTATGAACTTAATTGTATAACGCATGAACTAGATTTACTTGATATATTGAATACTAATTAAATGTAATATCTTAATGTTATTTATCTATTGGAAATAAAAGGCTTAATTATTATTATTATTATTATATACATATACAAAAAAGGGCTGGATGTAAACATCTCATTCAGCTGAAGCCGAGACTGGTACCCATTGCCCAGATATGTTATGCTTAGTTTAAATTGTAGTTTTGTTTTTTCTCTTTTCTTTATTTGTTTCTATGTTTGTGAAGTTGTGGCAATAAAACATTTTTTTTTAATAGCTAGTACATAAAGCTTAGGTAGCTTTGCGTTTTACGAATTCCATTTGCGCAACAATACCTACGTTAAATAGTTGACGACAGTAAAAATAAATTACTCTCTCAATGAGCAATAAACAAAATTTACGAAAATACTCAAAAACCATTACACTTCATCTTGTTTTTGCTATAAGTATTTTAAAGATTTTGAAATACACATGAATTAAATAAATGTACGCTGTTTGACCACGTAGAACTTCGTGATATCACCTGGCCATTGTTCTTATTTCCCATAAAATCGTACTATTAACAGATAAAAAGTAGCTGATTTGACTATCAGTCAACATCCCCAATCAGGCAAGATGACATTTCAGCGGCAATAATAACTTAATGCAGATGAAAAGGTACACTTATCAACTGTTACATCAGAATTAAACGCTCCAAGCTCATTGTTTTGAGATAATTGGAATCTCTTGAATAAAATCGCACAATTGACTTCTGCCTACTTGAAAATCTTACGAATTCCTGCTCTACATTAGACTTAATTAAACAAGATTAATTTTGAGTCGAGCTTTTAAATTAAATAACTGTCTATTGTAGTTCTTTTACATAAAAATACATGTTTAAAAAATACTCTAAAAAATTAACTGACGATTTGAAAGTGCTTGTTACTAGGCCTACTTGAATAAAGATCATTTTGAGTTTGAGTTTAAATTGTGATATATGAAAACAAAAATCTTTAATATTTTATCCTGGTTTAGCTTAAGTTTAGCAATTCCTATTTCGATACATATTTTTAACCTTAATTAAATTAAAACTAAGTTAAATCTAAAAAAGGCCCTCGAGGCATTGTACCGAGGATGCTGGCGCCATTTCATTAATTTCAGTACGGTACTTGGTCATCACATGTTTTATTCATTTAATATCAAACAAGTTAAACATGTGGTAGAGAAGAAAAAACATTGAATGATGCAGCCTCCGTCCTATCTATTTCATCTATTGCCACAAACAAACATATCCGAACTAAACTGTATGTTAAATTAGAACTGCATGTGTCCTACTACCTATATCCAAGAGAACAAATACGTTGATTCCCACCACATTCCCATGCAAACGAAGTCGCAGGTACTTACAGCTAGTAGTATAATGTATTATGCGTACGAAATATATTACCGAACATTATTTCAACCACAATACCCACTCTTTCATTCCACTCGAAATTCATTTTTAAACTTGATGAGTTCCCTCTAAAACTGTTGATGGAATTTGCTTGAAAACTTTCAATAAATATTGGCTCGTCGCCTTCATCAACAACTTTGAAAAGTTGAAAGAAGCAAGCCACAACAAACACATTTTTGATCGAGCGATCTCTAAAAGCTTTGAATTTTTGTACTGTACCTCAAAACTTGCAGTAAATAAAGATCATATTTTTGAGAGACAATAAAGTGCAGTAGAATATTTTACCCACATGACGTATGAAACTAGCTAGACATTATTACAAAAAAAAGACTGGTTACATGCATGCTCGAGGAGTCGGTCGGTGCATGAAATTCGATAATTTTAATAGAATTTTCGCGTGCCGAAGCTAGTAAATCGCAGGACCGCATAGGTGAATTCACGGATGCAGCTGCGAATGGGTTGGATGAGCCAATGAAAGTAACTATTTAGTGTAATTTATATATTATGTATGGATGTCGAAATTGTTATATTACAGGTCTATTGACAAAACTAGCTGTTGCCCGCGACTTCGTCCGCGTAGAAGTTTTTATCGTCTTAGAAAATAATTGCTCTCCATACAAACTTTGAACCCTCTTTTAACCCCCTTAGGGGATAAATAAAAAACAACAATGAAATTCATTTTCTAGTTTTTAAACAACCAGTCTAAAACCGAAGTTACAAATCTGATACTTTAAAAATGTCTTGCTCTCTACAGCTACATAAACCTTAAACCCCTTTTAACACTCTTAGGGATGAATTTGAAAAAACTCTGATATTAGTTTTGAAGTCTTTTAACATACATGATTAGATCGAAGTTTTACTTTATAAATTTCATGTTCTCCATATAAACTTTGAACCCCCTTTTAACTCCCTTAGAGGTTGAATTTTTCTAAACGCTGCTGAAACCCTTTTTTGTATTTTAATAAGTAATCATTATACTATTTTTTAAGTCTCTAGCTCAAAGAGTTGCCCATACAAAGCTTACTTTCCTTTTTAACCCCCTTAGGAGTGTTTTTGTTTTACTTAACCTTGTTTAACCTAAGTCGAAATTCTCAAGGGCTGGACGTAATTGGTACCTAGCTTTATAAGTTTACCCTGGCCATAAGGTAGCAATTACCGCACGCTACGTTCAACAAAAATCCTACTTCCTGGCATCGCATATTTATCGCCCTTGCCTTCGGCTCGAGCGTCAAATACCTGCGATCTGAGACATTCTTTATTTTCCTGCCTAGCTAAGTAATGTACTATTTCTGAAGTAATTAGATACTTGTAGCATAAAACTGAATTCCCAAGTAATTAGGTAATAACGTTATTCCCAAGTATTTAAATATCACTACATTCCATTTTATATAGATCAGTAAATACCGATACCTACCTAAAATATTTTACTTAAGTAGTATTTATTCCTACTTGTGCATCTGACTAATGTTGAATATTCTTATAAAATATATTAACTGAATAATTACGTACCAGGGTACATTAGGATGACAATATTTATTTATATCTGTTCACTGTATTCTAAAAATCTTGACGCATTTTCGTACAACGGAAAATTAACTTAACGCAAAAAATCCACTTCTCGCCTTAAGAAATCCAGACTGAATCGAAGGCGGGCAGATAACTGTTCTATGTAGCTGACTATACAGTATGTGACTTCCATAAGAAAAGTATAAGCCCTAATGAACGTAAATTGGTATCTCTAGTAAAAAAACACTGTTTCATACAAATTAATTTGGCACGCAATGTATCGGTAACAAAGCTAGTCAACTGACAGTAACATTTGTTACTAGCTCTGCCTATCTGAAACGAGAAAATTAAAAAAATTATAACCATTCATTTGAAAAGGTGATTATTATATTTTTTCGATAAAACGGTTCACATCACATAAAGCTATCGTTACTTAAAATTTATGTTCTAATGGATGTCTGACACGCTGTATTTATCTGACAGTCAGCAATAACACCGGTTTGAAATAAAATTTCAGAGTACCATATTTTTAGTGGAATATTGGCCATCATGGCCCATCATATTAGGACGCAACAATGCGTTAATGAGAGAAAGACATATAGGTACTTCCATTCCAACGCATGACTGCGTCCTGTCTTGCGGCTTGCATTTTTTAGATGAGCCTTTACTTGGGTCGTTCTTCTTTTCGACCGACAATAGCCTGTCCTTCGTCTTATTACGGCATCTCATTTGAGAAATGATGTTTACGGTTTTATAATGTTCGAATGAACGTCCATATTATTTTATTAATTAGTGATATTTAATATTTCACTTTCTCTAACTAGCATTTTTTTAAATGTTTTTTTTTCGTAGAATGCCGTGACAGAGTGGTAAACCAAAATGTTGTCCCCACTGAAAGAGTCCACTTTGTCACATGTTTTTTTTTAGAAACCAACCGCAAATAAATATTTATATTGGCCAGAAAGGAAACTTTAATTAGTTCTAATGAAGAAACCTATGCATTTTTCTTTTAAATCGCACTTCAAAACCACAATTTTCGATAGTTCAAAAACCAAAAAAACAGAAAAACCTCAGTTCATTGTCGGTAAAAAAGAAGAACGACCCACTTACAGTCCGTGCCACACACCATTGTTAATGACATTTGCGAGGAAACAAATACCATTTAAGAAAAAATATTATTCACAATAATAATTACAAATCGTGTTTAATCGAATCGTTTTTAATTTGACTTGAGGTCAGATCGTACGTGATTGAAAATCACTCTTAAAAATATCCATACTTTCTATATTATTCATATACAATGAAACATAATCGTGATGCGATGACATGTCATCAAAGTACTCGTAAGTACTCAATGTCACTCGGTAAATACATATCTACACGTGAACTATTATTTGGTAAAAAATAATCGTGCCAAAAGAGCTTTTTCGAACGAAGGCAATCTGAAGAGTGAGTGAAGACAATTGAGGGAGCGTGGGACGTCAACGGATAACAAAGGTAATTTGGTGTAGGTACGAAGGCCGTTATATACCAAGAAACGAGTAAACATAGATAGTGCGCATAAGTACCGTCAATTACCGGGTACTATAGGAAGAAAAAAGCGGCCAAGTCTGACTCGCGCACCGAGGGTTCCGTACGAAATATCATGCAACACACCCGTCTTGCCCTACCCGGTCCATTAATTTTGGAAAAATCTTAACAACGCATAGTGTAGTTAAGTCATGAGTACCTACAGCGCCATTTATCGGTGCATTTTGTTACTAACTTGCGCGACCAAGGAACTCGGTATGTACAGTAAGGGAAATGTATTCACGTACCACCGTAGGACCCTGTCGCAATTGACAGGCCGCCGTCACTCAAACTCGAGTGGTTTATGGTGGCGAATTTTACCATTGTAGAAAAAAAAGAAAAACTGTTTTAGAATGTACAATTCAAGCCCTTTCATATGATACCCCAATTGGTCTACTAACTAGACTTTGAATTTTTGACCCCCCTCTCATCCAGCCTTTTTTATACAAATGAAAAGTATATATTAAAAAAATTCATTTTCCTTATACGAGGATTGTACGCACGAGTCGCACCATAAGGGTTCCGTTTTTAGGGTTCCGTAGCCAAAATGGCAAAAACGGAACCCTTATAGTTTCGTCATGTCCGTCTGTCCGTCTGTCCGTCTGTCCGTCTGTCCGTCTGTCCGTCTGTCCGTATGTCACAGGCATTTTACTCGAAAACTATAAGGTGTATTTGAATAAAATTTTGAGGATAGGTGTATTTTGTTAGCTGCTACATAGTTTTGTAATTAAAATGACAAAAAAAAAAAATTACGGGTGCACTCCATACATAAAACTAAAAGTCAAAAAATTTTTTTTCATTGTGACCCCCCGTGTGGCACATCAATCGATAGGCCTTTCAAAATAAATATAAGGTTTCTTAGCATGAATTTTGATTAAGTGAATAGGGTCGGAGATAATCGCCCCGAAAGTCACTAAAATTCTGTCCCCCCCCTCTAATTTTTGAACGGTGTATTTTGAAAATATGGAAAAATTCATGGACATAGGGCTTATTAATTTCATTCACCGAAAATTGTTTTGAACAAAATGGGTTCAGAGGTTTTCGAGATATTGCTGAAAAACTGCCTTCCTCAAAGAAAAGGACGTAAGTGCCGTAAAATTTCTGTGACGATACGACCTTTTTAATAGGCACGGAACCCTTCGTTTTGCGTGGTCCGACACGCACTTGGCCGGTTTTTACCTTTTTGGTCCGGAACCCTAAAAATGGTGCTACTTAATGTAATAATGTCAGCATTATTCTAAGTTAATTAGATCCTAAATGGATTAAAATTAATTATTATTATCCTCGGTAGCAAATAGGTAATTATTAAGGTAATTATTATTATTATAAGGGTAACCATGATAATTTAGTTCTTATACCATGCCTATTGTTGTTTTTTCCACATTAGTGTAGTAGTAGGTAAATACACTATATGAACATCAAATTCAGTGCGAGTCTCCATAAAGTGCAGATATGATATAGGGTGAATCTAGACCCAATTCCATTGACGCTTTTTTTTTCATTATTTCTCCCTTCGATGGAATTGGGTCTAGATTCACCCTATTTCATATGTTGACTTTATGGAGACTCGCACTGAATTTGATGTTCATATAGTGTATTTACCTACTACTACACTAATGTGGAAAAAACAACAATAGGCATGGTATAAGAACTAAATTATCATGGTTACCCTTATAATAATAATAATTACCTATTTGCTACCGAGGATAATAATAATTAATTTTAATTATGATTTCCTAATAGTCATTATTATTGCGATCGAAATATTAATTTACTGTTCCATTCTTATAACATTTATGGGGACCATATCATGCGTTAGACTCTCGAATGATGGGAAGGTGGAAGGTGGCGTAAGAGTGGGAGGACACAACATTTCTAATTTAGCTACGCAGATGACACCACCCTGGAGGCAAACGCTTCCTCGGAAACAGAAATGGCAGAGTTGCTTTTACGCCTAGAATAGAATTAGAGCCAGGAACTGTAGCTCTAGTCTGTGAGTCGAGATACGCTATCGAGTATCGAGGAAAGTTAAAGATTTGTATGAAAACTCTATACACCGCCCCTGGCGGTCACTCACAGAACTAAAAATGTAATTGATACTCCGATTCCCTTATAAGTATACTTTGCTCGCAACAGTTAACTCGATTGTTCGTATAGTTTAATCGATTTTTCAATATTCAGCCTTATATTACAAGCATTTATCGTTTTAATTTAAATGCTAACGTTTGTCGGTTATGACATTACAGAATACGCGCATGGCCTACGTCGAAAGATTCCCCAACGCCAAAGTTTAAAGACTTTAAAGGAATCTATACCTAAAGCTTAACGACATTAAGTCTAACTTTAACAGTATGTGCCGATTCTCCACTGAGTCGCTCGACCCAATATGGCGGAATGTGTGCCAATTATTTGCATTTTTAAATACAAAATACGCGACAATCCGAATTTTGCGGATATATGTTGTCGATTCAAAACCCTTATTTTTATAAGTTCTCTCATTTGAGATAGGTATCGATCGGATCTACGGTAAATCTTGACGGAATAATAAGTTATCACGCACCATTTTGCATGTGAATTAGTAAACTACAGACGCTACGGTCTTTTTCGATTCGAAATGTCAAATTTGTGTATCATGGTAAGAATTGGTCGTACGAATCAAAGTTTAGATTATGCATCGAAAACTAGACGCTAGCGAGTAACGTTTTGTAGTTGTTTTCGGAGTATATCGGCACCATGAGTACGACGAATTTGACAGCTCGAGCTTGCGAGAATCGAAATCTACTCGAAGCGTGTTAGCTCGATCTAAAGGGAAGTTAACTATTGTATGTTTTCGATAGCCACTCATGGTAAGCGTACTGGCCTTACCAGAAATAAAAATAAGGACAAGCTGATGGTGATTAAAAGATTTGCAGCTGTACAAAGAACAAATTTGTTGCGCGACTATGTACCTAACTGTGGACGAGTTCCTTAGCTCGGTTCCGTGCTCAATAACAAAGGTAGCTGCAAACCGGAAATACATCGTCGCGTCGGTATATAGCGAAAACGGCGATGACCCAGCTGAACAGAATCCCCCATATTCTCAGAAGAACAGAACAGAAACATCTCGAGACGCACAAAGATCGCCAATTGTCCATACACTCGTCTTATGTATATGTATATCCTTACCTTATACGGGGCTGAAACTTGCAGCCTGCGCGTTACGAACCCGTTTACAAGCAAGTGTAATGAAAAAGTTAATAAAATCTAGGTAGTTTCTTCGTATTATATTAAATATTCTTCGTATATAATAAATTAGACGATAATATAAAACAATGTGATGACTTCCGAACGTTTGAACGAAAATTAAAACAATATTTTACTAACCGACCTTACCACTCAATTAAATAATTTTACGCTAATGCATTAGATTAATTAACGTTTACAACTTTATTATTTTAATTTTACTGATTTTTCTGACATTTACTTAATTACCTATATAATTAATTTTCTTTCGAACCTTGGGAGACATAACATATTTTATTATTTTTGTGATTATGACACGTTATGACATTGTATAATTATTGCTTCAACTCATGCTTCCTATTTCCATTGTATTATTATTATTATGTTGACTCATTTAAATTTAATGAACTACAATGTATTTGCATGCATTTAAATATGTTTTACTGCAAATAAATGATTTGATTGATTGATTTATTTTCTTACGAGTCAGTTAGCAACGCTTGATTTTGTAGGGCATATTTAGAAAAATAAATTGTTCAAATATATTTTTAAATTCATCTGAATCTAAACGCGGCTCCATTTTATGAACAGTATTCCAATGTCAACATATTTATTATTCATATTGTAGATTAATTTTACGTCAAGTCTTCACAAAGAGCAATTACGTGCGTTGAGAAACCATTTTACCCATAACGGATTAGTTTCAATTTTAATTAGTGCTGGCATATCTCAGCGAGTGCGTATAGATGAATAATTGATTCAAATGTAATTTTTTTGGGTAAATACAAATTTTACTTTTTTGTAAATAGTAATTTATTATAATTAGTCAAGTGGAGTATCCTTATGAAACCTGTACTAATGACTGTACACGATAAAATCTGGGCACCCCTGATCTAGTATATTTTCCTATCAACTGCTTATTAAGAAACAGCACTTTTTTTAATAATCCATGGATATGACACTATAAAATAAAAGTACTATCATATTAAAATATTTGAGCATGTGTGAGGTTTTCCGTTATATATTCCAACATACTTATTATTTTTTATCCAGCAAATTCTGAGTGTCTTTTGGTAGGTTCTGCCTCTAAATTATTGATATATTAGGTTTTTGTAAGTGTTCAACGTACTATTCTATGCTTTATTAAATTGTCTTTTCACAATTAAATAACTAACATTTTTTAAATTGATTTCTGTTTGGGGAAGTTAGGTTTTGGCTGATATTTGTTAAATAATTGCCTTCCATATAAAAACTACTTTCAGTGCTTGAAGTGGACAGTCTTGCTGGCTACCCCAAGTAGAGACCAGTAAACTAATGTAACTTTTGGTGAAATGATATTCTAAAAAGTATAAAACACCTTGTTATAATGTAAACACGATAATGGTATTGTAGTAGAAAGTGAAAGACCATTGTCAAATAATAAAATTTTAAGTATGTTGGAATGTATAACGCAAAAACTCATACATGCTCATATATTTTGATACGATTGTATTTTTATTTTATAGTATTATATCTATGGGTTATTTAAAAAAAGTGCTGTTTCTTAATAAGCAGTTGGTAGAAAAATATAATAAATCAGGTGTGCCCAGATTTTATCGTGTACAGACTTTATGATAACAGTAATTATTTTACTATATTTGTTTTGAACTATCATCATTATTACAGCACCTGGGAACCGAGCTTTGCTAGGAGTGTTTATTTTTTTTTCTATTTTTTACAAAATAATTTAATTTAATGCCACATTAAATTATTATCGGTAGGATTAGTAGGATTTATAATAGTATAGGATTAATTTCCTAAGAGGGTTAAAAAGAGGTTGAACATTTGAATCTACATAAGTACCTATGTGATTTTCATTCAACCAGCAAATAAACGGTAGATAAGCCTAATTTCGGCGATTGAAAGTTGTGGGTAAAATTGACATATATTTGAGCAGGTATTGGGATTAACTAGCTTTATTACCTGGCCACTTATAAAAAACACCGTGAGTTTAATCGTGTAATTATTAGTATTACGTTTTGTAATTGATTAGGTACCCGTACGAATCTGGGTTGGAGTGCTAGTATACCTAATTATATGTTAACATTCTTGATTAACCTGTTAATTAGCAATTTCGCTTGTATTTGCTACGCTTGCCATTGGTTTACCACAAGCGGATTTATCGATGTAATATTTCACGCCATATATTTAATCAGGTTTTTTAATCAGAATTATGGTCAAAGAAAAGATGGTTAGATGAAATATGTTACCTATTTTTCTGGAAACTGACGAGAACTAGTTCTTACAGATTTCTGTAACAACGACAAACAACTAGCCCGCTGCGCAAATAACAGAAACAAATTGTTCTCTCTTTGTTCAGTGACAAATGTAGTTATTCGTTATTGTTATAATTATTATTAACACCATAAATATTTATCTAATCATAACAATTTATTAAATTCCTACCAATCTGCAGGACACAATATAATTTATTGATTTTCGTTTCATTACTACAATAATTAAACTTGAAAATCAATAAATATTTAGGTAGTTAAACTGAAATTATTATACATTGTATGCCAATAATGATATTATTTTAAACGCCAATACCTAATGCGACACCGACAATGAGATTATACCTACATAAGAAATAGTAGGTACGCGCAAAATGTTGTCGCCCGATTTTATTATTATATTGTGTCCTGCAGATTGATATTAATATACCTAATACATTATTATGATTAGATAAAAATATGGTGTTAATATTAATAAAGATAACAATGAAAAGATAAACTACATATACTTTCTTGTATACTTTATTTTTGTCATCAATTTAAGAGCTGAGCTCTGGTCAGTGTAGATTAATTCCACAATGCAGTTTTTTCCATATTTGCTTGTCCCAGGCCAGCTTCTTAATATTCATCAATGTGTTTCGCGCACTCGCTTCGGCGCGCGCCGAAAGTGATGGACCAAAATCAAGTCCGTGATTTTATTGAGCCGATTCTAATATATCCTTGCCTTATGAAGTACTTATTTAGTTGTAGTTAAGACATACTTCAACCGTCTTCAGTGTGATTATATGCTCCTATAAAATGCAATTTCGGACCCGAGATGGGCAGCAACATCCCTGGAGTACGTTGGAAATACTGCGATTGCCAACCCTGGCATTATGGCATATACCCCCCATGGAAGATAAAAAGAACCACAACCCCGAGGTTACCTGGTTGTGATAACGACCAGGGTACCAGCGGGGTCAGGGGTGCTAAGAATCTCCGGCAAAGATCACATCCATACGCTCGATCAGGTTATACAGAAGACTGAGGAGTATAACCTGCCCCTCTGCTTAGCCTTTAGCTTAGAGAAAACCTTCGATTCGATCGAAACCTGGGCTGTACTACAGTCTCTCCAGCGGTGCCAAGTTGACTATCGTTATATCGAAGTACTGAAGTATTTGTACGAGAACGCCACTATGTCAGTCCCGACTCCAGGGCCAGAACTTGAAACCTACTCGTAGCAGCAGCAGGGAGTCAGGCAAGGAGATGTTATTTCTCCAGAACTGTTCACCTCTGGAGGATGTTTTCAAGGCTCTGGACTGGAGAAGGCTGGGCATCAACATCAACGGCGAGTACATCACTCACCTTCGGTTTGCTGACAATTTAGTTAGCTGACACCATGGAGGACTTAAGTAAGATGCTCGATGAGCTCAGTAAAGCTTCCGAGAGAGTTGGTCTAAGAACGAACATGGATTTATAAGACGAATATCATGTCAAATGCCCATGTAGTACCAACTCCCATTTCAATCGGACACTTTACGCTCGAAGTTTAAGACGATTATTTACCTAGGACAGATTAGAGTTAGGTAGGTACAACTTTGAGAAAGAGGTCAGTCGTCGAATCCGACTCGGCTGCGCAGCGTTGGGGAAGCTAAGGCACATATTTTCGTCCAATATTCCGCAGTGTCTCAAGACGAGTTTCTTTGACCAGTGTGTGTTGCCCAGTGATGACATATGGCACTGGAACGTGGTCGCTTACCATGGGTCTCATAAGAAGGCTCAAAGTCACCAAAAGCGCAATGGAGACGGCTATGTTGTGAGTTCCTCTGCGCGATCGCATAAGGAATGAGGCTATCCGCAACAGAACCAAGGTAACCGATATAGCCCTCCGAATCGCTGAACATAAGTGGCAGTGGGCGGGGCATATTGCAAGTAGAAACGATGGCCATTGGGGCGGAAAGATCCTCTAGTGGCGACCACGTACCAGAAGGCGCAGGCGTGGGTCTACAGTTCACCACAGAGTCACTAGTTTAAATATATGTTATCAAAATATCTTTTATGAACTCGTATGAACTCAGGAAAATGCTTTTACATTTAAGAGCCTCTTCGTGGTTTTGTTTAATTTTACTCAGCCTACGTTAATAGCCGGCTGTAAATCCGAAGTAAGCATTGTTTAATGGACCATGAAAATCTCTGATGCCTCGTTACGGTCGAGGTACTCGTATCGAAACAGCCGACTTTTTAAGGTCCCGTACCTCAAAAGGAAAAACAACGGAACCCTTATATCATCACTCGTGTGTCTGTCTATCCGTCTGTCACAGCCGATTTGCTCCGAAACTACTGGACCGATTGAGTTGAAATTTGGTAAACATATGTAAATTGGTGACCCAAAGATGGATGTGTAAAGTAAATTAATGAATTCTGAACAAGGGGGCCATTTTTGGGGGGTAAACTGGAAAATAAAATAAAAAAGTTTCGCAAACCGTACTGTGTGACATATCAAATGAAAGGGGTTGTCGTAAGCATCTCAAATATATATATTTTTATAGTTTTAGCAAAAACAGATTTGAAGTAATTTAGGAAAAAAGCCAAAAATTGACCATCCCCCCCCCCCCATTATCTCCAAAACTACGAGGCTTAAAATTCTGAAAAAAAAATATGGAAAATAGTTCCTTGCCTAAAGGTTACAGGAAAACCTATAAGAAGTTTAAGTATTCAAAGTAACGGGAAAATTCTCAATATTTTTGTGTATTATATACGGAACCCTCACCACGCGAGTTGATCTCGCACTTGTCCGATTTTTTAAACTAGATTTATTAGCTTTACCTACAAGAAAAGCGCTTAATGCTGCATCCTACTATCTAGCACAGGGTCAAAGTAAAATTAAGTTGTAATAATTGAAGGTTTTGTTTCAGAGAAGATCATAACCTCGACAATTTAGAATAACAAACTTTTTGATTGAATCGATATTCATATTTACTTAAGTAGTTTTAATATATACCTTTTGTAGCAATTTCGACAAGTTTACTTTCTACAGAAATGCGAGAGGTCTACTTACGTTAGGTTCGTTAAGCAATCATTATTTTAGTTGTGAAATTGAATTACACGCATAATTTTAATCGTTATTGCAAATCATTGTTTTTTTTTCTTCGTAATTTCGTTGTTTGAGAAGAGTAATGTTTCAAATAAAATTATTTAGCTATGAGAATTCATAACTATTGTTATTACTGCTTATAGATACGTTTTTAAACAGACAATAATATAGCATACTGCCTTTTGATAGAATTTCCAGGGATAAAGTTATTAAAAACGTCACGATGATCACAAAGACAACGTTATTAATTGTCTATAAAAAGACAATCTTGTTTTTGTTTTTCATTTGATAAATACGAGGGTTTTGTTTTCTTTTTGTTTTTTTTATTCTTCACTTTCTGAAGTCCCGGTTACAAAATAAGGTATACCAATGCGTTACCATTGGCCCCTTTCAGGTCAAATAGCCAATCGTTTTTGATTTTTCGGTGCTGCCAGTTTACACTTGTAAAATTGTAACTTGTATCTTCGTAAAACGGGCCACTGGAATTAGAATACGTAACATTGAGGCATTAGTGGTCTTCACCATTTTTACTCGAGCCACCCGCTCAAAACTTATTGCATGATCTTCTAAATACTTAGGTTAAATAAGCATGAAATTTAGTCAACAGCATAATAACCTCTTCTTGGGGCTCATCGTGCCGATGAAAGATATATACAGCTTTAAACATACCTAGTTCAACCGTTTATTCCTTACTGCAGATAGCAAGACCAAAATACTTTGGTATCTATCGATCAATCCCATCTTTCGCATACCTGATCGTTATATCGTACTTGCATTTGTGTGCCAAACTAGAATTGCACAAGTCTTCCTTGCCTGTTCCAAGTTGGTACTCTATGTGAGGAAGTTAGTTAGTTATAGTGTGCACTAGCTATAAATGGTAATATAACATAATCTTTGTTGGCCGTGGTACGTTAACAAGTAGGCATAGTTCATAATATGATACGATATATTGCACATGTATTGTTTATCCATAAGGTTTATCTTAAAACAACAAAAACCGCATTTGCTTTGTAATAAATAGTGAAAATTTTATTCTTATTTTTAATGCTGACCATTCATTTACCAAAAAATTAAGTGACAAGCCACAATTGTCATTATCCTACTAATATTATAAATTATAAATGCGATAGTTTGGATGTTTACATGTTTGTTACTAAATCACTCTTAAACGGCTCAACCGATTTGGATGAAATTTTGCACGAAGATAGTTTATAGCCTGGATTAAAATATAGAATAGTTTTTATCCCGGGTTAACATAAACAAGACCAATATTATTCAATTTAAATCACACAGAAGCAATAAGATGCCGCTTTGTGTTAACTTTATGAATGAAAAGGTCAATGAAACTGATGTGAATTATTTTCTCGGTATACCGAGCAATTCAAATATGCACCCATTCTTATAAAAATGGATGCATATTTGAATTGGAATACGCACATTAGTTACGTGCATATACATTGTTTTGTATATGCACTTAGACGGCTTAGAGCAATCTCACGAAAATCAGCTATAACTACTTATTTTGGATACACCGTGCATTCAGTTCTCAGCTATGATCTTACTAGCTGTTGCCCGCGACTTCGTCCGAACTTCGTGAACTCGGTAGACATAAATGTTGCAATTAAGGCACAAAAAAAATGTATCTGAGTCATCTGTGGCGTTCCATGGCGAGAAAGATGCATGCCACTTTTCAAACTATGTTTGTGAAATTACATTCAGAACTATTCAAATTGCAGACAGATGTCTCGAATCGCCCGACAAGGTACAAACTTTACTCACCGTTGTATCAATTCAAGTATTGTAGGAGGAATGTGTTCTGCAAGTGCATCCTCATTTATAATAAGTTACCATCTACATTTAAGGAAATGCCACCATCAATATTAAAAAGAAGCATCGTGAACTGGCTCTTGGATAAATGTTTTTACACAGTTGACGAATATTTAAATTGTAATGACATTTGACATCCTCACTGAAACTTGCAATTCGTATAGACTTTTTTCTTTTTATATTTCTTGTGAATCTGAATTTATCTGCATCTTTTATTTATTTTTTGACTGTATTTGCTAAATGTTGATTTATATTTTATTAATTGACCTGCTCCTTTATTTACCAGCACGGCTATCACAAGACGGCGCGCGACCTCTCTCGATTTTTCTCGCACTATACCTCTCTTTCAGTTGTCTAATAAGAGAGAGACAGATAGTGCGAGAAAAATCGAGAGAGCTCGCGCGCCGTCTTGTGATAGCCGTGCTGCTCTATTTATATTTCTACGCCTGTGCGGGCAGAAAATGCTGTACATGTAAGATCCTTTAACACCAAAATTGTAATTACCTACCATATTCTATGAAATAAATAATTTTGAATTGAATTTGAATTATATAAAAAAACCAGACAAGTTCGAGTTCAACTCGCGTGGTGAGGGTTTAGTAAAATTGCTATGTTCTAAGCATCAGGCGCTCCGTACAAAATACATACACAAATTGAGAATTTTCCCGTTACTTTGAATAGGTACTCAAACTTCTTATAGGTTTTCCTGTAATCTTTAGGCAAGGAACTATTTTCCATATTTTTTTCAGAATTTTAAGCCTAGTAGTTTCCGAAATAAGGGGGGGGGGGGGTGGTCAATATTCGTCTTTTTTCATAAATTACTTCAAATCTATTTTTGCTAAAATTATTAAAAAATATATATCTGAGATGCTTACAACAACCCCTTTCATTTGATATATCACACAATACAGTTTGCTAAACTTTTTTTTTTAATTTTCCAGTTGTCCCCCCAAAAGTGGCCCCCTTGTTCAGAATTCATTAATTAACTTTACGCGTCTATCTTTGGGTCACCAATTTACGTATGTTTAGTAAATTTCAACTCAACCAGTCCAGTAGTTTCGGAGCAAATCGGCTGTGACAGACGGACAGACAGACGCACAAGTGATCCTAGGTAGGTATAAGAGTTCCGTTTTTTTTCCTTTTGAGGTACGAACCCTAAAAAGTACTTTATAGGAAACTTACGGCACTTACATCTTTTTCATTAAGGAAGGCAGTGTTTCAGCAATAACTCGAACACCTTTAGACCTATCTTGGTCAAAATAATATTCGTTGAAAGTACACAAAGCACTACGAGTATGTCAATGATTTATTTTTATTTTTCAATTAGGTACACCGTTTGAAAGTTAGAGGCTCGGAAACAATTCTTGTGATTTCGGACCGATTCCACTCCACTCCAAACATATTCACTTAATCAAAAAAAAAATGCTAAGAACCTTATTTTTATTTTCAAGAATCCATTGATTGTGGCACATGTTGACCGACATATTATTATCATTTGTGGTTTTTTTTTTAACTTTCAGCTACGTGTATGGATTGCCACCCAAATTTTTTTTGTCGTTTGATTACACAACTATGTAGCAGCTAACATAATACTCCTATACACCAAATTTCATTGAAATACATTTTACAGGTGACATACGGACAGACGGAAAGACGAACAGATGGACATGGCGAAACTATAAGGATTTCATTTTTAACATTAACTCGATATAAAATACTTTTCTCCATTAAACAGATTGGTGAAGTTCGTGCCTCTAATTTGCATCGCTGACTAAATATTTTTGTCTAACGTTCGTAACAACGTGCAACGTAACGTGACCTCAGAAATTAGTGTTTAAAATATATCAAATATCTCATCAACCTTCTTTTGTAAAATATTAATACTGCACACATGTAATTACTCTTTTTTAAGCCTTATATTAATTTCATGTAGGAATGTGCAGTAAAACAATCAATACTTTATAAAAAAATCTTTTCATCTACAACTTAAACTTTTCCTCGTTCACGTCCTCTTTCATACTCCATCACACGTCAACTCATTCGGCACTCGAAAACCATTCAAACTGTATACATTCAATCGCCCTTGTTCATGATCTAACAGCCAGCCCCATACGAAATTGTGAAAAAGTACCAATCCCACATATTTAACCTTAGTTCTACGCACGTTGTCTGCGAAATATAAAACGTGCCTAACATTAATCCTCTATAAGTCGATGTGTTGCTGACTTTAGTACAATGGATTTAATCAAAAAAATGTTACACAAAAACTCGGAGCCTTAACTTGGCATAATGAAACGTAACTCGTTACTCGTTCTGAGTAAAATCGAAAAAGGGAGGAATCTGCAATATGTCAAGAGGCAGTATGCTCAGTGTGATAAATTTAATTAAACAAAAACCCAGTAAATTGGTCCATCAATTATCTCCATAATGATACCCGAGTTATTTATTTCAGAAAAACTGCCCCATCTCCATGACAGCAATTTAAAAAAAAACTAGACTACATATATAGTATCTTGGTAATGAAAGAGTTATTGAGTGAGTGATATCGGTGATTGTAGGTAGGTACCCCACCATCATGAAAATTTACAAAGTCACAAACTGTTACATCTAATATTAGTATCTAGACTAGAGCAGAGATTAGAAATCAAAGTAGGTATGATTTTTAATGAGAAATAGCAACGAGGACTGGAGAGATTTTTAGCTGCTATATTTGTTCGACCGTGCCGGTACAAAGTTGTCGTCATGCTTTATTTTTTTGAGTTACGTAAAGTACCTATGAAAAACACGAAAGAAGAGAGTTACTTTTATACCTTTAGTAGATTTGCTGCGTTTGTTAATTTAACTCTGTCAAATAAAACAAATAATTGAGTTTAAATTATTTAAGACTTAAAATACATAAAACGCAAACTATAATATGCCAGCCTTCTGGGCACACTACCCTCTGACAGCGATTTGGGCCAAATTTTATATCTTTAAGTTTTAATTTATAGTCTTTTTTTGTCTTTGTAGGTTAAGTTGTTGTTTATTGTATGTTTTTACTATCCTTGTTCTTTTAAATACACATATATTAACTATAATATGTATGTAAGCGAATTCAAATTCGCAAAAAGTAAATTTGGATGAAGACAGCTGAATACAATGCAATAAAATAAAGTCGAAATGGCAGCTATTACGCATGGAGAAGGCGTCTAAGGGGTAACCATTACACGTAAAATTGAGTGTTACCGAGCAAGTTTGTGTATTTACAATGTGGAACCCAGGCACTTTCGAATGTTAAGTAAATCTGTCCATCAGTTATAAGCATATTAAGGTAAAATATATAAAGTGAATGTATATTGATTCAGAGAAATCAAGTAACGAAAATTTAACACAAGCAAAATACTCAGAAAACGAATTCCAAATTGTGAAAGAAATGGTAATATTTTAAACGCCCTTTAAAATCAAACAGCTTGACGTTTTCAGACAAATTAAAGAATAGATAGGTACTATAACTTTGGACGACCAAAGTAATAGGTACATAAGTACTGTAGGTATATCTACGTAAACAGTTACAGCTTTGTGCCCGGTCGTGAGTAGAACGAACGAGTTAAAATACATGCATACCTACGTGAACGGATAGAACAAGTCAAAATTGTACGGATATAGAGATGCTAAATAGAATATTTTTTCAGTGTCTTTCTTCCATAACAATAAAATTTGACTCGTTCTATGCATTGACATTGACATGACTTAAGATTGTTACTCAATCATGCAAAAACTGAACGCTGAACGAGTTTAGATGAAATTTAGAATAAGTAGAGCTATTTTATATACACATATTCTATATCGTAGGGTATAGATAGACTCCACATGTATGAACACATTTTTCTTACTCGTAAAATGTGTACATACCTATATAAGATATCCTTGATAGAACAATATAGGTAATTTTAAGTACGCTTTTAGTACCTACGTCAATATGTACTAATGTAATATTCAATAATTACCATTAGATTGCCATAACACATGTATTATTGACATTGAACGTGATATGTCTAATTAGGTACTCGGAGACAAATCATAGTAGGGGAGAATGTGGCTGTTTTGTAATTCTACTATTAATATTATAAATGCGAAAGTTTGGATGTTTGTTACTCAATCACGCAAAAACGGCTGAACGGATTATAGCCTGGATTAACATATAGAATACTTTTTATCCCGGGAATCATCCCATAAGGGGAAGAAATGGGGGGCGACAGTTTGTATGGAGCTACGATATAAAGGAGTTCCACGCGGACGAAGTCGCGGGCAGAAACTAGTTTCAAATATTTTAAGTGTAAGTTTATTGCGTAACTATGCGCAGTGTGCGTTACGCATTTGAGTATTGAATCCAAATGTCACTTAGATTAAATCATTATCCTATTTTGTGTAAAAGCGATTTAAATAGAAAAAAAAATATTTTTTTACAACTTACCCCTTAATAGATGCTAAATGTAACAGGTTCGGGGTAACTTTAAACAATTAAAATTCTCAAAAAAATTAAAATAATATTTTATTTATTAGTATTTATCAGTAGTTATTTATATGTTATACACACAACATTTAGAACAGAAATAAACAGAACCTCAATTGCGGCCAGTTCATACACATCCTGACTTTTTGATTGACCTCGTTTTTCTTTTCTAGTTCCTCATCCTGAAAATACTAATACATTATTTCAAATAATGTAAAACACACTTCGAAATAAATATATAATAGAACAGTATATAATACCTACGATAGAAGAATGGGGCAACTTATGGTTGTAACTTGTTACAACTTGCCCCGAAAATTTGTTACTAGGTGCCCCCCCATTCGCTCGTTTTATAAACATATTTAAGATTCTCAAAACCTATAAACTTTACAAAGCTAATAGAAACATACTTATGTACCCAACTAAATGATTACACTAACATGATTAAAGCAATAAACATTAATTCTACTTAGTGTCCAAAAATCAAAATTTACATAAATATTTTTTTTTATGTTACCTGGCTTATTCGCAGCATGCGTTCACATTCTTTCACTACGCTGTCTGGTGGGGCACCGGTTAAGCTTGCACGTCGCCTCATGTTATAAGTCTGAAGTTAACGCTAAGGTTTCATTAATAAGGTTCATATTCGCGGATAAAACCTATTGTTACTAGTTACGACAAGCCCCAGTATCCCCTACAATATGATGCCTTAGAATAAATCTATGCTTATAAGTGCACTCAATATTAGCTGGCGTGTTTCCACTTGAGACTGTCATTAGAAATAACAATATGCTTAAGTCGCGGCGCAGGCGCGGTTGCATTTTTGTAAACACTTGCTAAACACGTGCGGCCGGCGGTGCTTCAAACGATCTTTTGGTACTTTTCCTAGTTTTCCTTTGTTAGCTTTCCGTCTGACAATATTAGCAAATTCAACTTAGCTCAGTTGTTTTTTAGTGATTAAAGGATTTTTAAACACACCATGTTCCAACTTTATAACAAATGTCGGAAGTGACTCTGACACTGAAAGTACCGAAGATTTTATTTTTTATTTTATTTATTTAAGAAGATAATGCGGAAACAGAAGAAATGTCATTATAACTACATCATAACCACGTGTGTTAATTTCTTACTTAATAAATAAATAATTAATGTAACTTGTTATTGTTTTTTATTTAACATACCTGAACTTAGCTTTTTTTTTCAATTATTCTATTAATAATATTCAAAAGGTATCAAGACTTGTTGGTTTGCACCAAAGCTGGCTTCTACGAGTGTTTAGTTTATTGCCCGTATTATTTGCGTTCAAGTGGAAAGACGTCAGCTAATATTGAATGCACTATACCTACATTAATAAAACATAACCAATAACGGATCATATCTTATTAACGGTGTTCTGCCTTTTCTCCGAACTTTTTTTGACCGAATTTCATTTGCCAACCAACATTTCGCCGATGATTCACTTTGACAACCAACTATTAGCAAATTTTTGTATGACAACGTTCCATTTGGCAGAATTATTATAAAGCGGATTATTGTAATGACTCAATACTTTTGGCATACTGATCATTTGTCAAATCTTTCACTAGGCCTAACAACTATTAAACGAATAATATTTCGTCAGTGTAACAGTGCCCTTTTCATATATGAGGCAACTTTTTACTTAAACGAAGTAAAAGATACACACTAAAACCGGATCTTTAAAACTATGACTGCTCTTGTACTTGCCTTAGACAAATATGATGCTCATTTGGTAAAAAAAAAAACAAAATAGTACTATCTATCGTTAAAAAAACATTTCACAGAGACCAGTTAGGTGCGACGACGAGCGAAGCGAGGAGGAGTGTTAGGTTTAACTGTGTCCCTACAGCGCGCGAGCCGAGCGAGCGAAGCGAGCGTGCCGCGGCAGCGGCCGGCGAAGCGCCAGAACCGACTGTTTTTTTTATTCCCTCTGCATCGCGGCCCCTCATCGGTCAAAAGTCGGTTCTATGAAACCTCACTTATTGCTTAGAATCGACTTTTTATTCTTCATAAATATTAATAAAAAAAACCTGTATAAGCTCTGTAATTAAAAAACAAAAACCTACCTGTATAAAATTTGCCCTAAGTGAAAGTTACATCCTTGTATAGTAATTCCTTCAAAATTCGCTCGAATAGGTATATGTATGGCAGCTTTTTCAAAGTCTAACACGCATACTTTTGGCACCAGATTAATACCATGTTCATTTCCATGCTCCATCAATAACTCAAATATTACATCCTAAGAACGTTTGTCTTTGTTGGTGCATAAACAAAAACACAGCGGAAACGTCTTCGTCGTCAAAAAACACATTTGGTAATTATTAATTAACTAAATGTATATTATACCGAATAAACCATAAACCACATGAAAATATGTATTTCAAAAAGTTCCAATTAAAAACCGAGCCCAAAGATAGAATTGCCAAACATTTCGTTAAGAAATGAAACAATTCCATAATATTCAATTGGAACATGATCATTCGGCGAAATGACATTATGCGAAAAATTGGTTGCGATGTGATATTCGTACATAAAATTTTCGGAGATGATTTAGAGAACCCTTATTAACTTATATTATCTCTTCTACCACAAACGAGTGATGAGCAAACAAATTGCGTAATCCTGACCCCTTAAATAATGTAATATTAAATGTCTCTGCAATTAATAAAAGGCATTACATTTGGTTCCATTTTTGTTGTTCTACATAAATGACTTGCCATACCTCGTAAAAACCCACCATGATATAGTATTGTTTGCAGATGACATCTCACTTATTTTCAAACTCATAAGACAGCAACAAACTTGCAAAGATGTAAACAATGCTATTTCTAAAGTAGTAAATTGGTTTAATGTTAATAATTTATTTGTCACGAATCACGTTAAGCACGAGCAAGCGAGTGTCTTTGTGAAGGATGAGGAATTGGAACTAGTTGATATTATAGTTTTTCTTGATTTAACGCTAGATTCTAAGCTCCAATGGGGTCCCCATATTGCTAATCTCTCGAATAGACTGAGTTCTGCAGCATTTGCAGTGAGCAAGATCCGTCAATTAACAGACGTGAAAACAGCTCGATTAGTATATTTCAGGTACTTCCATAGCATTATATCATATGGTATTTTATTGTGGGGCAGTGCTTCAGAAATTCATTCGATTTTTGTTTTGCAGAAACGGGCTATTCGGGCGATATATAAATTGAACCATAGAGACTCACTTAGAGATAAGTTTAAAAATATTAATATAATGACATTGTCAATATATCTATGAAAACTTTTTGTATGTACATAAAAACATTGTCAATTTTAGAAAAAATTGTGACATACCTACATAATATTAATACTAGAAATAAGCATAAGCTCGCGGTGCCCACCACTCGGCTCCAAAAAATTAAAAAATCATTCATGGGTAATTATGTAAGGTTTTATAACAAACTTCCAGGAAACTTAACTGAGTTGTCTATTAATAAATTCAAGAACTATGTGAAGCGTAAACTTATCTCGAAAGCTTATTATAGCACACAAGACTACATTAATGATAAAACTCCATGAAACTAATTTTGACTGAATTTTTAATCTATTATTTTCGTAATATTTTGTTTTTTGACATTAGATTGTTTTTCTAGAAACATTCTACTAGTATTTTTTATACAATTTTTATATCATATATATTTTATTCTTTATGTTTAAAAATTACTCTAAAAAATTAACTGACGATTTGAAAGTGCTTGTTACTAGGCCTACTTGAATAATGATCATTTTGAGTTATGAGTTTTTGAGTTTTGAGTTAGTTTAGTTTTTTACAGGAAATGTACAAAATGTAGCCTTTTCTTTCCCGAAGAATTTAAAACATAATATATTACAGTGTGAGTCTCCTTGAACTTTTTATGAGGAATGATGAAGCAAAAAGTTTATACCAGCACAATCAATAGCGAGGTTGAACTACAAGACAGGATTTTAAACTGCGCCAGTGCCATCCAGGATAACCCCGATATGATTTCACGAGCAACATATGAGATTTTGCTTCGCAGTAGTAGTTATACTTTGTCGCGTCTATGGAATTGGTTCTAGATTAACTTTATTTCATTTGTGCACTTTAAGGAGACTCCCACTGTATAATGGGTGGGTGTAATGGCGAAGTTTTTGATCGGTTTTCGCCGAGTATTTAACTAGAAGGCTCAGTCATATAGAAACGACGAAAACTAATCAAGTTACTTTGGTGAATTCTCTTGTTTGTGAAATGTTAGCAATCGTTTCAAGCACAAGTTGTTCAGCAAAGGTAGAGGGTCTCCTGAAAGTTTATAACGAGAAGTAGTACGTACACTGACAAATACAATTCAGTTGTAGTAAAGTCACGTGAAGATCTGTCTATGTAAAATTAACATTCACATTCAGTTCACTTTTCTCCGAGCAACAAAATATTTATTCTGCAAATAGGCCAAAAGGGCACATTTACAAGACAATATTGTATATGTATTGATTCTAAATTATAGATCATTCATAAGGAAATAAACTACATGATCAATATTATACATGGTAAAAAATAATTCTCCTGGCGGTTTTAGGGTTCGGTTTTCGTCATGTCCATTTGTCACAGGCATTTTACTCGAAAACTATAAGGTGTATTTGAATAAAATTTGGAGGATAGGTGTATTTTGTTAGCCGCTATATAGTTTTCGGAGTAATTACCAAAAAAAAATTGAGGGCGCACTCCATACGTGTAACGGCAAGTCGACAAAAAAATAAAGAAAATACATTTATTCGTGACAAAAATACACGACCTTTTTAATTTAACAAACTTCAACCAATATTTTACCGGTTTTTTTAGAACATTATCTTCAGAAAAATACCTAATTTACTATCTTCAATTATTTTATATAAACAAGTAGTATTTTTGGAAATAGAAGTTTTCAATATAATTTAAAATAATCATTTCCTTCCTGCTATCAATGGAATAAACTTGTAAAAAAGTTTTATCATTCATATAAAATGCAAATCAAAGGAAAAATATTTTTATTTGCAAGAAAACGTTAAAAAACTATCATTACCCTGCTGAAAAAGCCAAAGGACCCTGACAAAAAACTTAATTTTAATCATCATTAAAAGTAAGTTTTTTGTCGGTTGTGCCGTAACCCTTTTTTAAAATAGGATTAACTATTAAAACAGCATGTGCAGTTTTTCGTGTAGTTCTGTTTTCAATAAACGCTGTATGTCAATTGTATGAAATAAATGTTATATCTAATTACAGGGTAATGATAATCACGGTAAACTAAAGCCCGTGGAATGATATATTTATCATCATAGCTCAGGAGTGATATCGCCATAGCAACGAGGGTCTGACCCGTCCGACTGCCCATATTAGTTAGGGTGAGAGGTGGGGTGAATAGTTAACGTCTCCGTCACGTCATTTAAATGTAAAAAACCGATAGTGAATAAGGTACTGTCACATCATCTCACCTTTAGTGGTGTTCTAGTTATCAATACACACATGGACGGAAAGCATGCATTAAAATTATGCATTAACAAACAAAAATGAACAAATTAAAGTTACAATAAAATTTTGCTAATCTATGTGTGAAATAAAGTATAAAGCCAATATTTTGTCAAATTAAAGACATGTGACGTACCTATCGGGGTAAGATAATATTGGCTGTCATATAAGGCATGAGGCGTGAGGTGACAGGTGAGGTGAGGGTTGAGGTGACCAGACTCGGTCATGAAATATATAATTACTTTAGAGTATTACACTCCAGAGCTCCATCGACGAGTTGCGTCCTCTTCCCGTGGTGTTGGAAGTGGTATTGAGGCTTGTTAGGCACGGCAGGTGGAACGCGTTGGAAGACTTTTAAGTAGGGATAATATACGTCGATTAGTAGGTAAGGCACCAAGAGAATGATAGCTTTGCCCCGGACGTAAACATTTTATGTACATAGGTTCTTAAAAAACTACGATAACAACAGGAACCATATTTTGTCTATCTAATCAATAAATTATATTCTAATCATTCTACTCAATGCATTCCTTGATTTCGATGCACAACTTTTATCACAAAATGACGAATGGCCGCACGAGGGTAATGATATTTTGAGTGTTTGATTTTTTTTCGCTATATCTACCTACCTTAAAGAAAAAAGAAAATGAAAAAAATATATAAGTTCAATTATTTTAATTCTACGGGTACTTTTTCCCTCTCGACGGGGAAGATTGACCCTTTCAAGAATCACCCGTAATGTCTCTAAGCGTCAATCAAATGTGAAAAGAGTGTAAAATCTCAAATCTCAATCCGCTGTACACTATAATGAATTTACTTGTCGTCCTTTATAAGGTATTTAACCAGTTATTTGTTCAGGATATACAAACCATAAGTTGGCATATCTATTTTTTTTAATGGGCTTTGCGGCTGGTGTTTTATAATATAGTACTCCCAGTACTTATTCTGCTTACCAAGTTTAAGCAAATGTTCATAAATCAAACATTGATAAATTTGTATTTATATATCATTTACTACTTCATCTCTTTGTGTTAGTTACATCTCATAAAAACACAGCCAGTTTTAGCTAAGAGCGAGTCTCGCACGAAGGGTTCCGTAACATTATCTATAAAAACGAGCAAAAAAATCACGTTTGTTGTAGGGGAGCCCCCTTAAATATTTATTTTATTATGTATTTTAGAATTTGTTGTTATAGCAACAACAGAAATACAGCATCTGTGAAAATGTCAACTGTCTAACTATCACGGTTCATGAGTTACAGCCAGACAGTCAGACCCCTTTTTATCCTTCGGGTACGGAACCCTAACAAAGCTCCGTTAAAGGCCGAAACGCACTGAAAGCGGTGGCGGTGCGGTGCGGAGGCGGTACCGGTTGTAATGTTCGA
The DNA here is from genome assembly GCA_932294315.1 of Epinotia nisella. Taxonomy (NCBI): domain Eukaryota; kingdom Metazoa; phylum Arthropoda; class Insecta; order Lepidoptera; family Tortricidae; genus Epinotia; species Epinotia nisella. Next base: position 10,278,804 of record OW028679.1, on the reverse strand, counting down.
GCTAATACGAAAGGGTCCGCACAGAATACCGCGCCGCGCCGCGCCGCTCTGTGCGGACCCTTTCATATTAGCTCGAACATTACAACCGGTACCGCCTCCGCACCGCACCGCCACCGCTTTCAGTGCGTTTTGGCCTTAACTGCCGTAAAAGTATTGCAACCTCGCCAAATAGGTTTAGCGTTAGACCTTTTTATGTTTTCACAATCACACAGCATGAGGATTATAGTAGTCTTTATTACTCATCTAACTCAGAGTCAACTCTTTGCCATCGCCGAGTACCTAGATAATTAAATATTTAGTTTCGTTAAAATTGCTGACATCCATTTGCCTCCACATTTTGTAGCTGAGTGAACTCATGCATGACATATACCTTAACGGTGAGGCATAGGGTACTTTAAGCAAAGTATTTTTATGTGAAAATTGCATTTTACCGCTCCCGTGCTTCAATTAATAAAAAAAATCGAGCATATTTGCACACATGTGGCCTACATGACAGCGTGTATCAAGATCTACGCACAAAGGCACAATGCGCGTCGACCTTGGCGCTATTCCAAGACTTATCAACTCGCCAAAATATTTACCATTTCCTAAAATGTAGACGATAATATAAATTAAAACTTATTTCATACATTATTGTTTAACTTTGATCAAGTTTAGAATTAATTAATCGTGATAATGGTACTCGCCCGCCATTTTTGTATGTATCATTTCGGTGTAGACGATTTCTTATTATTCCTTTTGTAAACAGGTAGGTAGGTATATGATGCCGTGATGAATTTAATTATTTAAGTTTAATATCTAAATGCCAACTTATTCTTTCGGAATAATATTATGCCGTTCTAGTCGTCTGAAGTGAGAGAAAGAGAGAATATTTAGTGTACCGAAACATAAAGTCTTCATTTTTTTCCAAAATGTAGCCAGCCAGCGTACAAAGCAATTTCTATAGGCAAAATTATAAAATACAGTTTAAAAACCCTATCGTTGTTAGGGTTCCGAACCAAAAAGGAAAACGAAGTTTTACGGAACCCTCGGTGCGCGAGTCTTGATCGCACTTGTACGGTTTTTTGTTGTTGAATGCTCAAGTAAATCTTGTATATCTGTTGTTTAGGTGGGATGATGACTCGTCGAGAGAAAGAGGTTTTCGCCTGGACCAGGATGCTCACACCGTCACCACCTCGATGACAAGGCGTGCCGGCGTCCAACCAGACATCCAGCATGGCGAACGTGACTGACGCGTTCTGCGTGCCGGGCGCAACCAACTTCAACAAGGCATATAGCCGTTTACACGGCTACATCGCTTTGGTCATCTGCATCGTGGGATCGGCCACCAACTCTATCAACATCGCAGTGCTTAGCCGCCGCGAGATGACCAGCTCCACCAACTCCATCCTCACCGGCCTTGCCGTCGCAGATCTTCTAGTCATGCTCGAATACATACCCTACGTGATACACATGAATATTAAAATTGGCCCTCAAATCAACCAGAACACCTATACGTGGGCAGTCTTTGTCTACTTTCACTCCATCTTCAGTCAGACTTTTCACACGATATCCATCTGGTTAACAGTTACGCTGGCAGTGTGGCGGTACGTCGCCATCGCATACCCTCAGAAGAATAGGACTTGGTGTACCAAGAAAAACACTACTGTGGCTATAGTGAGTGCATATGTGATTTGCCCGTTTCTTTGTCTTCCTATTTATTTCGCGATGAATATAGTGCCAAGTGAAGTGACACAGCACAATAATTCCGAGTTTGCAGAGGACTTGGCTCTGCCGGAAAATCGGACTGTTTACGTTCTAGAAATGTCTAAGAACGAAGAATTAGTGAAAGCAATTATGTGGATATACAGTGTAATTTTAAAACTCGTACCTAGTATAGCGCTATCGATACTAAGTTCGTGTCTAATTTCAAAGTTGTCTATCACGGAACGAAGAAGGCAAATACTTTTGAAACGTTCAACAGTGGGACCAAACGAGGTACGTAATTATTTGTTTTAAAACGTTTTTTTACTTAAACTTTAACCATGTCTTCAAATGAATCAGCCATCTATCAAAAATGACTGGAAAATAAATAAATAACTGCCAGTTTATTTGCTATAATCACGGCTGATATGTTTTATAAACCAGAAACTAACCGCTCCTAAGCGAAGTCAGTTATTTAGATTCCGTGCAGCGAATATGAATTTTCAATCGATTTCTCAATGGAACTCCTGCTCTTAAAAATATCTAAGTAAACTCGTCCGATTTCACTTAAAAATGTTGTTCCAAAGAATGCTGAATAGGTTACCAAAATTACAAAAGTATCTGTCTCTTTGATATATTTAGGGCTCCCTAAACACATCGTTTTTTTTACAGTAAGTATAACGTTTAATCTCACAAATAAACAGAACCATTGTGAGAGTTATGCGACTTTTATCGTAATTTTTTGCCATTAATGTTTTGTATAATACTACTGGAATAAGGTGTTAAGCCGGACCCCGGGCTCCTTTGCACGACCGGGAAATCGCTAGGAGGAGGAGGAATGCTTTGTATGATAAAAGGACGCATACTTTGTGATCATTGCAACCATCTGCCTGAGGTTTAAATGATAGTTAAGTTAGTGTAGCTTTCTTTGGATACCTTCAGGATTCCATAAATAGGTGTTACTTATGGAATCCTGAAGTAAATTGTAGCTATTAAGCATTGTTACTATTTAGGTCATGTGAAACAATTTGGGTATTCAATTACAAATATTATTTTGGGGCGTTTCCATATTGGCCTAGGCTCGGCAAGTCATTACAAACGTCAGCGTGTAACGGGTGCAGGGTGTGGCAGGGTGGCTTGTTGCGTTGGCTTAAACATAGATGCTTGAGGGGTAAGAATTTGAATCAATTATCGGTTGTTGACATCAGTCAAAGTGGTTGGCTCGAGTTTGTTCGCTTGCCGAGCCTAGACTAGCATTGTAACGCCCTATGAAAGTTGTGGACCAAAAGTAGGTGAAGAGTAGGCATTTTAAGTCCTAAAGATAGAATCAACCTGTGTAGATATTTCAGATATTTGTAGCTATAGTCACCAGTCAGCCCTTGAACCATGTCATTGGAAGAATAACGGCAAAATCAATAAATCAAAGCGTGGTTGTTACTCTTTCTATTAACAAAAGTCTCTAAGTATAACATTTCATATCCAGTGATCATAACATAAGTACGACGTAAAGCAAGTGATATACTGGAGTAAGACGCTAACCCAGAGGTTTTTGTTCATCCGTTCTATTCTCAATTGCATTTCTTCGTAGTTCAATTTCATCGTCATATATAGACCGTGTGAACCATATTGAAATGCGAATGCGATTCTAGCTGTGAAAACGCCTCTTGCCCATTAGTTTTGAGTCCTTTCTTCTCTGCAGCATTAGTCTGCAGGTGCAAATTATCTCAAATCGAACGTCTCTTAAAAATTGCAAGGATTATACGCGTCACAAAGTTTCAATAAATGTCCCTTTGACAAATCCCTTAGTTAATTGGCATTCGTATCGTAAGTCGACGTTACGTCGAATAACTAGGTATACGAGTTAAAACTTGAGCAAGAAAATAATTAGTGGGGCATTAAAAATATCTTAGAAAATAACATTTCTCCGTATTTTCTCTATTTTTACCCGAGCAGAGCTTGGTCGTCCAGGTACTTGCATTTAAAATATAAGGATATCATACTGATTTTGAAAGACAGACAACGAAAGTGGGTTAGGCCTGTGGGGTGTTCTAGAACATTCAATACCTTTTGGTCTCTTAAACATAATTTTAATGAAATACATTTTAATTATAATTATCTTATGCTCGGATTATAATTACGAATCATATATTTTATATTGTAACAACTAAATTTCATATGATATGCCGCCTATATCCTCTAGCGGCCCAAAGACCTTTTAAAAGGTCTCCAGTTCAGTAGTGGTTCCGGCCCAAGCAATAAGTCATTTTCAACTTATGGATGCCCAACTGTGCTTTTAAAAGGTCTTCAAATAGAATCTGTCGTAGAAGCTCAAATATCCCGTGCAATGATTTTAAATGATTTCTGAACGAAAATGTCATGTTTGACGTTGACATTAGAGGTTGATCTGTGGAACGTCAACTGTCAGTTTGGGAGTAAACTTCAAAAATATGGCGAGGCGTCGCGGACGTGCTAAGTAAATCTATTGTTTTCTCAGCTATCTTGACAGATTTCTGTCATGTTTTTGTTGTGAATGATGCCTTATATGTCCATATTTGTATATTCATACGTATTTAACACATAATGTAAGTGTGCATTAATACATGACGATAAATATTTCGAAGACATTTAAAAAGGCATACGGGCGTCTACATATTTAAGGATTTTAAAATGCATATGGGCTTCTAGCACGTTTTTAATTTCTTTTCTGTACACTACTCGTGAACAGTACGAGCTATGAATACCCAATGTTACTTTTTTTTATTTGTATAGACGTTTTAGCTATTAGGAAATGGCCAATTAGTTCTAGTCCAATCATAAATGCCCTAGCCCTACGTACCTGTTTAGGTTTTAAAAGGTCTGTGGGCCGCAACCCCGTTTTTAGGTATAAGTCAAAGTCAAAGTGATTTATTCTTCAATTTAGGCATATTACATGCACCTATGAATGTCGATAAACTACCACCGGTTCGGAAAGTAAACCTCTGCCTCGAGAAGAACCGGCGTAATAAACTCGGCGAGGTGTCATTTTTTCAAAACAGTATACAATATATCATATCAGTATCAGAGTATTATAAAATTTTAAAATTACATTGCTACAGTAGAAAGCCTATTTATTTTACGACAGGTTTCTAGTGCAGAATTTTATCGCTGCCAAATATCCCTATCCATGATGTAGTCGTTTATCTTATAATATGCTTTTGAAATGAGTGTCCGTTTTACGACAGATTTGAATTTAGAGTCAGTAAGTTCGGTAATGTGTTTTGGAATTTTATTGTAGAATTTTATACAATTTCCCAAGAACGACTTTTTCGCTTTTACTAGCCTGTAAAAAGTTGTTTTGAGCTTCCCTGCGCTTCTGGTAACCTTGGGCCTATCAATGTTTGTTGGGTAGTTGTATAAATTCTTCCTAACATACATTATTATTTCAAATACGTTTAGCGACGGCAGTGTTAGAATATCTGTTTCCTTGAAAAATTCTCTTAATGACTCACGCGACCCGAGGTTATAAATTGCTCTAACAGCCCTTTTTTGTAAAATAAATACAGTCTCAATATCTGCCGCTGATCCCCATAAAATAAGACCATAAGTAATTATACTGTTAAAGTAAGCGAAGTAAACTAACCGTGCCGTTGCTACATTGGTAAGCTGCCTTATTCTCCTGACTGCAAAAGCAGCGGAGCTCAACCTACTTCCTATCGCAGTTATGTGGGAACCCCACTGCAGTTTAGAGTCTAACGTAATACCTAAGAATACAGTTGACTTTACAAATTCTATGGTTTCACCATTAAGTTTAATATTTGAGGCTAAGTTTACATTTGAGTTCGCTAGTGTGAATTTTATACATTTCGTTTTTTTCGGATTCAACACTAAGTTATTGGCAGCAAACCAGTCAGATATCATGGACAGGGTGTTATTTGGTTCAATGAGTTCAGTATCTTTCCTATTAACCTTGAACAGTAACGAGGTGTCATCGGCGAACATGACAATGCCTGATCTTCGGCTTACCATATATGGTAGATCATTTACATAAACAAGGAACAGGAATGGACCTAAAATAGATCCTTGAGGTACTCCCATCTCCACCACTGTCTCTGACGAAATGGCCCCATTGATCGCTACCTTTTGATTCCTGTGTGTGTATAAATTCAAAATCATAGATTTTGGTGCTAAATTTAAGACAGAATTTCAAACTTCACAACTAAATAATACATATCATAATACCAAATAGGCACTATATTATTGAAAAACTAAGGCCATTGTTAAGTAACACGTACACAATGCTTCAATTTAATTAAAACACGTAACATTGGTAGGTACAAAAAAAATATGCAAAAAAATATATATGAAAGTTTGAATATGCATTACATTTGCTGAATATATGTTATTATACAATAAAAAACCAACATATTAGCATGGTAGGTATCACTTAAAAAGCATAAATATGCATTTTAGAAAAAACATAGTTTTTGGGGTTGCGGCCCAGAGACCTATAAAAAGATTATTGAATTTCGGTGTTTTTTTGTTCTCTTAGCCTTCTACTTATACCTCATATGATGCACAAAAAAACTTGGGCTCTTACGCCTACCCAAAGCCAAGATATCATACACCAAAAGTCCTGTGCCGGAACCGTTCAAACCTACAAGAAGGAAATTGGGCCGCTATCCCAACTTTTGCGAAAAAGCTCTGGGCCGCTAGAGGATATATGTTCTGCCTGCGACTTCGTCCGCAACTCGTTTATATCGTACCTCCATACAAACATCCGCCTCCGATTTTACCTCTTTAGGGGATAACTTCCGGGATAAAAATAAATAAACTATCTCCATACCAAATTACCTCTTAATCTCGTTTAAGCGTGCAAAGTTTACAGATAAACCGACGGAGTAACTTTCGCATTTATAATATTAGTATGGATGTTCGGAAATATCGCATTTGTACAGGAGGTTTAGTCTGCCTTTAGGATGACAAAGAGAGGTGATGACGTAATTTTTCGAACGCACTTTAGGATAATCAGCTGTCTGTCTTTCCCCACCCATTTGTACCGTCTTTTACCCATAAGTACAATATTTAGTACAATGCGTTACATGATCGACCTGCTGCTATCAAATAAAGTTATTAGTTATTATTAAATTAGATGATGATGGTATTTATTAGATATATAAATTAGATGTTTTTGTACCTACTTTTACCTATTCAATTCCTATAGCTAAGAAGGTTGTCGGTTCATAGTATTACGGTACACAAACGTTAACTAGAATGAGGCGAATTTTAAGATTTTATATACATTTTACGACCGCATTTGCCTAAAAACCCTTTTTGACTCCGTTAGAATTAGAAATAAATCTCCCATGCAATTTGTTTTAAGCCCGTATTACGATGTTAGGGTGCAAGTTAATTAAACATAAAATAAAGGTTTCTTCACTGATTTGATTCAACAGTTTGGAACTTCTTTTAATGTTTATTTAATTCTTTTTTACTAGTATCATTTAAAGGGTGTTCTGCCTTTTCTCCGAACTTTTTTTGTCCGAATTTCATTTGCCAACCAACATTTTGCCGATGATTCACTTTGACAACCAACTATTAGCAAATTTTTGTATGAAAACGTTCCATGTGGCAGAATTATTATAAAGCGTATTATTGTAATGACTCAATACTTTTGGCATACTGATCATTTGTCAAATCTTTCACTAGGCCTAACAACTATTAAACGAATAATGTTTCGTCAGTGTAACAGTGCCCTTTTCATAATTATATGAGGCAACTTTTTACTTAAATGAAGTAAAACCGAATTTTTAAAACTATGACTGCTCTTGTACTTGCCTTAGACAAATATAATGCTCATTTGGTAAAAAAAACAAAATAGTACTATCTATCGTTAAAAAAAACATTTCACAGAGTCCAGTTAGGTGCGACGACGAGCGAAGCGAGGAGGAGTGTTAGGTTCAACTGTGTCCCTACAGCGAGCGAGCCGAGCGAGCGAAGCGAGCGTGCCGCGGCAGCGGCCGGCGAAGCGCCAGAACCGTCTATTTTTTTTATTCCCTCGGCATCGCGGCCCCTCATCGGTCAAAAGTCGGTTCTATGAAACCTCACTTATTGCTTAGAATCTACTTTTTATTGTTCATAAATATTAATAAAAAAAAAGCTGTGTAAGCTCTGTAATTAAAAAACAAAAACCTACCTGTATAAAATTTGCCCTAAGTGAAAGTTACATCCTTGTATAGTAATTCCTTCAAAATTTGCTCGAATACTCTGTATGGCAGCTTTTTCAAAGTCTAACACGCATACTTTTGGCACCAGATTAATACCATGTTCATTTCCATACTCGATCAATAACTCAAACATTACATCCTAAGAACGTTTGTCTTTGTTGGTGCATAAACAAAAACATAGCGGAAACATTTTCGTCATCAAAAAACACATTTGGTAATTATTAATTAACTAAAATGTATATTATACTGACTAAACCATAAACCACATGAAAATATGTATTTCAAAAAGTTTAAATTAAAAACCGAGCCCAAAGATAGAATTGCCAAACATTTAGTTGGGAAATGAAACAATTCCATAAAATTCAATTGGAACATGATCATTCGGCGAAATGACATTATGCGAAAAATTGATTGCAATGTGATATTCGTACATACAATTTTCGGAGATGATTTAGAGAACCCATTTAAAGCCTCTATACCTACTATTCGTATTTTGTGAAATTTTCAAGCATTGCAAAGTTTTCCGTTAGCATTCTGTGGATAGGTAACCAGCTAATGGAACCCTAAAAAAATAACCTAAACGCAAAACACACTTCAAAACAAAGTTTTATCTGATGATTTATCTCAGTACCTATGCAAACAAAACAATCACAAATACAATACAATATGTATTTAAAACGGTACCTACTGTACGGTCTCGAACCGCACAAAGCGACCAACGAGTACTATCATTTTCATAATTCATACATTACGTAAACCACGATCCACGCCAGTGCATAACACCGCCGCGCGGAGTGCATTATTCGGTTTAGTTTTATAATAAATCAGTATTTAGGTTTATTTATTTATTTAATCGTATGGCTTACATTGTTGAATAGGCTAATACTATAATAATAATAAGACATTAAGAGATCTAAGCCATTTGGCTGCGTCAGGGGGAAGGTCGAACAGATCACCGGGGGGTCCATTATAAGATGTCAGAGGGCAGCGTTGGACAATGTGCTCCATGGTCTGGATTTCTTCGCCACATTCACACATAGCACTATCTTTCCAACCTCACTTATGCCGAAAATAAATACAACGACCGTGTACAGTCCGGGGTCTGTTTAGGCGACACCAAAATACCGAAATAGTAGGTATCTTAAATTAACCCCTATTCTATATACTTATTATAGGTATAAAATATAAGATAAGACAAATCTTGCGTTAAACGTCATGCGATTTAAAAAAAAAAGCTCTTACTCTTAGAAAACTAAATGGAACAATTAACTCCTACCTATATTAAAGCTGAAGGTAAGAACTAAATATCTCAAATGATATAAAAATTACGCATATTCGGTTAAATACCTTCCATTGTTCATTCATATTTTTAAGATTTCTAAAAAAAATCATTACCTCTCTCGGCTCGTAAATTGGATTGTTTCGGGGCTTTTGTTTCAAACTGTAGGAAAAAGATTTCTTAGAATTTCAACGTACTAAATTTAATATTTTCCTCAATTAGATTTAAATTATTACAAGGCTTAGTAACATGAAATATCTTTACTTAGCTTATTTAATTGATTAGGTTCATTAAACCGATTTCACGTGTAGATAGGTAGGCACCTAAACGTACATAGTACGATCCCGCTAATTCTCCCGGAGGGCTGGGCAGATTTAGGATTCCGGAATTGTTCGCTTCATTTACTTTCATAAAGATTTACGTGCATGATCGCCGGTTTACTGCTTGACCTTTCACTAGACAGAAATGTATATTTTAATAGGTTAAATGCCAAATCTTGCATGTTTATAATTGTTAGGTACCTATTCAGCATTCAAACGAATAAACGGTTTCTCCATATCCATCTTCAGAGCACATTAAATTCACATGCTTTCAAACATATATATCCATACTAATATTGCAAATGCAAAAGTGTGTCTGTCTGTTACCGATTTAGATGAAATTTGGTATAGAGATAGTTTGAGTCCCGGAGAAGGACATAGGGTGAAATGGGTTGTGTAACTTTGTATGGAGCTACGATATAAACGATCAGAAGGATTGATAAGTTAGTTTTATCTCACGATTATTGTCTAGCTATGTTTCATAATAAACGCAAGACTTGATCTGCTCGATAACAGACATCGTTCCACAGTAAATTGCTTGTTTGTTATCCATATTGTTATACAACGGTGAGCACCTTGCAAGGTTGCGTCAAGTTTAGACACCTATACGGTTTTTTGCTCATTTCAATACTAGCTTTTGTACGCGACTTCGTCCGCGTTGAACTAATTTATATCGTATCTCCCTACAAACTTCCGCCCCCATTTCACCTCACTAGGGGATGACTTCCGGGATAAAAAGTATATTTTTCTTTCCCCGGGATTAAAACTATCTCTGTACCGAATTTCATCTTGATCGGTTCATCGGTTCAAGTATGAAATGGTAAATTGGTAACAGACAGGGAGTTACGTTCTCATTTATAATATTAGTATCTATGGATGTTTACATAATTATTTCAAGAAAATTGTGTGAGAGATAAAGAAGAACATAGTTGATAGGATAAAAGTATTAAAGGTTTAGCCTGTATTAAAGCGACTTAATGGCCTAGACTAAACCGGCTTGCTTATATAGCTCGGCCCGTGTCTGAACAATAACGTCGTTAGGAGAAGCTCAAATACCAGCATGGAAGGAATTTATGAATTGAAATATTACAACAGACTCGAGGAATATAATAGAATATTTGAAATAATAATGTATGTTAGGAAGAATTTATACAACTACCCAACAAACACTGATAGGCCCAAGGTTACCAGAAGCGCAGGGAAGCTCAAAACAACTTTTTACAGGCTAATAAAAGCGAAAAAGTCGTTCTTGGGAAATTGTATAAAATTCTACAATAAAATTCCAAAACACATTACCGAACTTACTGACTCTAAATTCAAATCTGTCGTAAAACGGACACTTATTTCAAAAGCATATTATAAGATAAACGACTACATCATGGATAGGGATATTTGGCAGCGATAAAATCCTGCACTAGAAATCTGTCGTAAAATAAATAGGCTTTCTACTGCAATGTAATTTTAAAATTTTATAATACTCTGATACTGAAATGATATATTGTATACTGTTTTGAAAAAATTACACCTCGCCGAGTTTTTTATGCCGGTTCTTCTCGAGGCAGAGGTTTACTTTCCGAACCGGTGGTAGTTTATCGACATTCATAGGTGCATGTAATATGCCTAAATTGAAGAATAAATCACTTTGACTTTGACTTTGAGGCCCGCACGGCTCTGTGCAGATTACAAAGAATGTAGGTAAGTCGCGAGATAAAACATAGCCGATGCTCATCCCTAATTATACAAAAAAAAATGTATAACTACTGCTAAAATATTTTTCACGCAGTGGCTTGGAAATGTGGCAAAAGATGATCAGAATTCAGGCTTCAAAGCTGGGGTGGTTAGTTGGACGTCCCAAGAACAGATGCCATTTATTTATTTTTTTAACCGACGGAGGCCGCGCTCTTTTGTTAACCGACTTCAAAAAAGTAGTAGGTTATATGTTCCACTGTATGTATATTCACCGATGTCTGTGTCAATTGTGGACCGATTTCCAAAATGCTTTTTTTTATTCGAAAGAGTATACTACTGTGAATGCTCCCATTGTCACCAAGTCAGGATCTGATAATGGGATCCCAGGGAAATTGAGGGCAACCCTCAAATTTTATAGGCATGCGTGACTTGTATATTTACAGTTTCGTTAATATCGTTGAGAAAAATCTGATTGGTCGTTACAGAGGTATCGCGGAAATAAAAGGGGTTTGCAGACTTAATATATTCTAAGTAAATGCCTATGTGGCTCTTTACGTTACCTATACTATCTCTAATACTACTTAAATCATAATAATGTAAAAATACGTGCTCAGTCGTCTGAACTTTAGCTGTGCCCAGTTTAAAGGGCAATCTGCCAGGGTTATTATCCAGCTTCGTCACAGTTACTTGACGGCCCCGTGAAGCTCCTGCTATTAGGAGTCTAGGAGGGTCCTGGAACAAGGGCTTTTGTTGTTTTAAGGGTATACTTAAAGTTCTTTTATGATGACTGATATCCCTATCATCTATGATGATATCTAGATTTTTCTTCATTCTACGACCTAAATAATGAGTACCCGGCTACGATATTCGATGGCAGGTGATTCGAGAGTAGTATAAAACTTACTCATTTCTTTATTTTCTTTGAAACATTCGCCTCAACTCCCTCTTGCGATTGAGCTGGATGAGCCACTATTGCGTGATGAGGTTGTTACTGCCATCAGACAGCAACAAAACAAACGGGCGGCTGGTATCGACCTTATACCGGGAGAGCTGATCAAGTACGGTGGACAGGAGTTGCACACGTCAATATGGGAGCTGTTTGTTCTTATGTGGGAGGAGGAGCGCGTTCCAGATATCTTTAAAGTATCGCGCATAAGTGCTCTCTACAAGAACAAGGGTGACCGATCTGACTGTAACTCCTACCGCGGTATCTCGCTCCTATCAGCCCCTGGAAAGGTCTTCGCTAGAGTTCTTCTAAACCGCCTAAAGGGTTTATCTGAAAAGATCCTGCCTGAAACCCAGTTTGGCTTCCGACCGGACCGAGGCACATGCGAAGCGATCTTCTCTGTGCGTCAACTGCAAGAAAAGAGTAGAGAACAGGGTCGTCAGCTGTACCTCTGCTTTGTTGACCTAGAGAAGGCTTTTGACAGCGTGCCTCGTGAAGCCTTATGGTTGGTGTTAGGAAAGCTCGGATGCACGGAGAAGTTTGTGAGACTTATTAGACTCCTGCATGATGACATGCAATGCTGCGTCGCCGTAGACGGTGAACAGACTGACTTCTTCCCCGTTTCCTGTGGGGTGAAGCAAGGATGCGTCTTAGCACCTACTCTGTTCGCTTTATACTTTGCGGTGGTAGTTAAAGAGGTCTTACAAACTGTTTCCCAAGGAGTCCGCATCCGATTCCGCACGGATGGCAGCCTTTTCAACCTGGCTCGACTTAAGGCTCGCACCAAGGTCTCGTATGCACTGATTACTGAAATCATGTATGCTGATGACTTGTGTTTCGTTGCAGAATCCCCTGACGGCCTGCAACAGCTAATGTCCGTTTTTCACCAAGCCTGCCGTAAGTTCGGCCTGAAGATCAGCGTCAATAAGACGGAGGTGATGACTCTGGACACACACGAACGTGAGTCACTGAACATAAGGCTTGATGAGGATGTGCTGAAACAGGTGGATAAATTTCGATATTTGGGGAGCACTCTAACATCCAAGAGTGACCTTGATGCCGAGATCAATAGCAGGGTCGGTGCTGCAGCTGCGGCATTCGGCAGTCTATGTTCCAAGGTCTTCTGCTCACATGACATTAAGTTGGCCACCAAAATTTCAATATACATGGCAATTGTGCTGCCAAACCTCCTATACTCCTCTGAGACGTGGTGTGTGTACCGTCACCACATACGCACTCTGGATCGTTTCCACCTCAAATGCCTGCGATCCATCATGAAGATCAGATGGTCCGACAGAGTGCGAAACACCGAAGTCCTGCGACGAGCCCATGTTGGTGGCATTGAGGCTTATCTAATGCGTCGGCAGCTTCGGTGGTGCGGTCACGTGTCTCGTATGGCGGAGGTGAGAGTGGCAAAGCGCATCTTCTACTCTGAAATGGAGGAAGGCAAGCGGAAGCAAGGCGGACAACTCCTCCGGTACAAGGATGTCCAAAAGCGACATATGAAGAGATGCGACATTGAGCCCTCTCAATGGGAGTGTTTGGCAGCACAGCGGTCAGAATGGCGCAAGATGGTGAACATCCAAGTTCGCGAGTTCGAGGATCAGCGCAAAGTTGACCTTGACTATAAACGCGACCAGTTAAAGGCCCGCCCACCTGCTGCCATAGCATACAATTACGAGAACGGCGTACTTACGTGCCCGCAATGTGCACGGAATTTTGCCGCAAAGATAGGCTACATAAGCCATCTTCGAGCGCACGAGCGCCAAAACGCTAAATAGGAGTCGGAGTGGTCGCCATGGCCGAAAACGGTCGGACAGATCATTCATTCATTCAATAAATAATAAAAATAGGCTACATAAGGGACCTTTCTATTTTCTCGTTCAAGGTAAAGACATACTTATAACACTTTGAGTGTTTACCAAACCGTAACTTCGCACGTATTATAATACCGTACGTGCCGATTCGACGTGATCAGCTCAGGGTGGATAAACGTGGGTAATACTAGACTAATAGAGCCAGCACTGGACAGAATATAATCAGTGCATACTGCGTATTTAATTGGGAACGCACAGAAATTGAACTCGAGAGTAGTATAAAACTTACTCATTTCTTTATTTTCTTTGAAACATTCGCCGAAGATATTATTTGGACTAATATTGTGCATTATACTGAAGGCAGACTGTTAGATTTAAAGGATATTTACATCGTGCAACAACTCGCATGCGAGTTTTATTACATTGCAGGTTTTGATTGATTTCGTTGTATTACGGTAGCCCGCAGCCCGTAGTGTAATGAAAATCGCATACGAGTTGTTGCACGATGTAAATGCCTTCTTAGAGTTGAAAACGTCTCGACCTTCATTTATTTCTCTTTAAACTATTTATAAAAGAAATGTGACCAAAACTGCTTTTAGACTCTGGAAAATTAAGATGCTTTGTGGTAGACAGGTCCCGTATGTTCCGATTGAATTACAATTTGGCACAAATACTTTCAAGAATTTTCTTATGGGTTCTTTTTTTCTCTTTCTTATCTTTTAGATGATGTTTTAAATCTTATGGGTTTAAAACAGTGCTTAAAGCTTAAACCTTACTTCACGGACGATCATGCATTGAAATCACCCTGACCTACGCTATAAGTAAATTCATTTTTATCTCCCTCGTAATAACATATTTATGTAACTAACTATTTTTTTAACAAAACAAGTGTAGCTTTATGACTGCATTTTTTGTTTTAAAATATTTTTTTTCAATAAATAAAAAATGGTAAATATGAAAAAAAACAAGTGTTTAAGTGCAAACTTTCCCGCCCTTGCCCCACTAAATGCGGGGTGGCTCTCGATGGCTCCCGGTCTGAATAACCTAAACCACCTAGATCACCTGTGCTAAGTTTCAGCGCATAGTCAAAAAGTGCAAGGTGTCGTGCCATAGCACACCAACTAGTCTTGCCCCATTTGAAATAGCGGTTGTAAGAGATGCTGCTCTTTAGTAAAGATTTGCTTATGATAACCAGTTAAAGGTGATGGGGTACAGCTCGACTGAGAAAAATTACGCAATAGAATTCAACGAAGGAAAGGCCTCGAAACTCGCAACAACATCTGAAGTTAAACAATTGGAAGCTTAACCGTCAAGGGGTGTTTCACTGCTGGACATAGGCCTTCCCCAAAGAGTGCCAAAGTGACCGGTCCTGTGCCACCCGCATCTAACGGATTCCCGCTACCTTTACCAGGCCATCAGCCCACCTTGTGGGGGGGGGGGGGGGCTGCCCACCTTGTGGGGGGGGGGGGCTACCCACGCCGCGGCTTCCAATATGTGCTCGCCACTCGAGAATCTTTCCGCCCCTCCGGCCATCGGTTCTACGTGTAATATGCCCCGCCCCAGTGGGCCCACTTAAGTTGTTTCATTCGGTCCCTCAATTTGCAAGCCTGGTATCTGGACGTAAATAATTGTTGAACTAGGATTGGGTGAAATCATACTTTTATATCGTGATTAGATGACAGTGAACGACGATGATGAGAATCATTGAAAGTTCAAAAGCTCGTCACGTTTGTTAGGAATTATTGATAGTGACAATTACAAAAAATTTTTTTTTCATGTAATTTCCATCCGTCATGGCCTACTTGGTTTCAGGAGGATGCATCGATTCTTGTTACCCACGCCAATTTATGTCTACCGCCCACGGGAAAATGATATGCAATATTTTTTGGGAATGGCTGTTTTTGGACAAATGTCTATAAATATCTAAATTTGTGAACTTTATTCATATTTGCTTCTATAAAATTTTATATGTGGTAAAACATCAGCATTTTTACTTGATGGTGTCGTTATATGAAGTAATGATGGATTTTTTTCCAATAAAAAAAGCAGCCGTATTTTGGCTTCTGAAACCACAAAATATATGATCAAGATACGTTTATCCGAAAATGAAATCAATTTGTTCCTTAGTTCAGGGAGCCTTGAAAATACCTCATAATTTTGCAATGCATGCCCTCAATTTAATTTGACAAGACCTAGATAATATTACAGGAATCGTTCGTACACGAGTGACGACGATTGAGACACTTCGCGAATCTACCCTAAAAGCAATTACATTCCCTTGTACTAATAAAACAATTTAAACTTAGTCGACTTGTCAGAAAAGTAATTAACTTAGTTAATCAATCATAGTTTTGCTCGATAAATGGAGATGGATATAATAAGTAACTGAAACCGGCAAGTGGCGGCGGTGAGTTGCTAATATAACCAGATCCAATTTGCATGTTGCGTAAGGAACGGTAGACCTCGCCGTGCCTTCGAGGGTTTAATAATTCAGGAGCCATCTGCAACTCCACTAATCGAATTTAAAATCTAGCAAACCCTCGAGTGATCCCTCTGGGCGTCATTAGTGACACAAGAAAAGTGCTTCGTGTCATTAGCTAAATGCTAATTTTTTTTAAAGAACACTAAAACGTCGAATTTCCATAGCTGTCAGACCCCTTAAAAGCCTACCTTCCTGGTAAGATTGGGAATACTTATAATATGAAAAAATGGCAAGCTAATATTTTTATTTCATGACGAACGTCAGTGTTAACGGAACCGGATCTTTGTTCCACGCTTAACTTTTTTAGACTTTCCGTTGTAATCAATTAACCCTGATCTCAGTTGAAATGCAATACGTAGCTAAATTAAAGTTACTTCGCCAATTATTGAAAATGCACATTAAACGATTGAATTTGTAAATACGCGTTTTACGGTATTTAAAAATTTACTATATTAAGAAATAATAGGTAGGCTGATGGTTATCATGGGTTTAGCTGTAAATGTACAGGAAAGACTTTAGCGCATGTAATCGTCGGGTACGAATTTTAGTGAGACGTTCCATTTTTTCATTGTCCTCGAGCAGTGCTTCGACAATTTGGTTAGAGATTTCGGCGTGATGCCAGTAGCCGGCAGTAGATACGTAATAAACCGGGCTGCTACGGATCAGATGCTTTGGTCCATTAAGTAACTTCGAGGGTGATAACGAGCAGATGTTTCGGCATAATATAACGCCGCTATAACATTAATCAACGTTAATGCTCATTAATCCGATTGAACAGGCAAGCCTCTTATAAGCATATTTTTCAGGACTGGATATAGATAGATGAGAAAGATTTGTTGATGTCGTATATTACTGCAAATACTGAAGCTGTAGGAGTGTACAGGTAAATTCTCACACACAGACATACGTGTACGTGTGTCCCTGTAAATATATAAATACTACTACAAATGTAAAAACGTCTCGAAAGTAATTTACCTGTACGAAGTTACAATTTAATTTGTTATCTGAGTTTCTCAATAAGAGCAATTTATCATAATTCATCTTTTGGATTACAAAGGACTATAATGAATGAACAATCTTTATCACGGGTTCATGTTGAATTATCAAAACTTTTTACAGAATCGACTGGCTGTACAAAGCGGCTGAAAAACCAATGATTGAGTTATATTTTACACAGAATTTATCAACACAGTTTGTTAATTTGCAAAATCACGTTTAAAACGCAAATCAAATTCACGACCGATTGAGTTAAAAAAAAAAGAATTATTATCAAATCAATTTTTAGCAAGTCTTTAATGTATTTTCGTACTATTTTCAATGAAGTGTGCTTTACATACTCAAATATTGGACTAAGGAGGGACTTTTAAAGTCTACTCGTACACTTTGTTTTATTTAAATAAAAACGTTACATCTTCTTGCGCGTCCTGTTTTTAGGGTTCGTACCTCAAAAGGAAAAACGGAACCCTTATAGGATCACTTTGTTGTCCATCTGTCTGTCGGTCTGCCTGTCAACACCCTTTATCTCGAGAACGCGTGGAGATATCGAGTTGAAATTAGAGTCATATACTCAAGTCTACAGTCCCTTGAAGCTGTGAAACAATCAAATTTCTAAGTTAACGTAAAAAAAGATACGGCCGTTTATGCTGCAAAAAAATGTATATTTTGACACTCTCAAGGGAATCAAAATTTTTAGGGTACTTCCCATTGACCCAGAACTATGAAATTTGGCAAGTAATATTGTATAATATAAGTACAGGGAAAAATCTGATATCTGACATTTGTGATTTTGTACGGAACCCTCGGTGGGCAAGTCCGACTCACACTTGTCCGGTTTTTTTAAATAATAATTTATCTTTTTGCGCTCAGGCTGAGAAGCAATGCCTCGCAGAAGAGCCGTGTGCGCGGCGGTCGAGCCGCACAGACCGGACGACGCGGATGCTGCTGGCGGTGCTGGGCCTGTTCCTATCGACGGAGGTGCCCCAAGGCCTGCTCGGCCTGGCCAGCGCCCTTGCGCCCGACTTCTTCACTCACTGCTATGGAATGTTTGGTAAATATAAAAATCTAATCCCCTCACTAGTTGCACACTACGGTTGGATAGGATCGCTTCTAAACGACACTGTGACACGCATCATTTGACTGGAGCGGTATTAGACAGCGTCTTAAGTCAGTATGGGATATCTCCCATATGGCCCATATGAAGATTTGTAACAAGTGGAATTAAAAGATTTTTCAAAAAACCCAACTGCTGTTTTGCAAATATTATAGCCTATGTCACTCCCACGATTAAGAGGAATCCAACGACACCTCATATGTCGAAATCCGTCAAACGGTTTAGGCTGTAGGGCGTGCCAAAGAATAAGACATACACACATACATAAATACATACATACGCTCGAAAAACATAACCCTCCTTTCCTTCGGCAGTCGGGTAAAAAAAATGCTATTCGGTAGGCATCATATGAGTGGATTGCAAAAAAATTGTACATAGTTAAGAGCTTTAATCTAATCTATGATTTAATTTTTTACAGTTTCATAACGTCAATTACCCATATATTTTATACGGGTAATTGCCGTCACGAAACTGTAAAAAGTTAAATCGTAAATTAGATTAAGGCTCTTCACTATGTAAATTTTTTTTGCAATCCACTCATATAAGAGAAGCAAACAAGCGGATATATGAAAAATATTGTAATGATGATTTGTAACATAGCGTTCTGTCACTGAGAAACTGTCGAATACCACCCCATTTCGCACGTTTTATTCCCCAGCAGTATATATAATTCTGTTGAATTATTAAGAGCCCAATGATGATTCGACAAATAAACAAATAGACTCCGTAGAATCAGTAATACCTCCGGGCTCGGTCATAAGACCAAAAAATAAAACATATTCTAGAATTCACGCCATACCCCGTAGACCCGTAAAAAGTTTTATAGTCCAATGTGCTGTCTTGTCATTGATTACTCGGCAATATAAAAAAAACTAAGTGCTAATGATTATCTCTGCTTCATGAACCCATTATCTTTAAATGAGAGAGGATACTCATCAACTGTAACTGCGTACTGGCGTTTATGATTAAGATAATAAATGAGAGTTTAGCGGCAAATTTTACGATGTACGAAAATATAAATGCGGTATTACGGTTGCGTTGCGTAATATAGGCTAATATTTAAGAAATAAAACAAAATGTTTTCAGTCTGCAAAAACAGACTAATGTTATTTTCATCTCATTTTGTTTGTTTTCAAATAAACACGAGTACACGCAGGTGGCTTAATATTAAGGCTATTCTTTTGTGAGTTTGTTTTGACATTTATTTTCTTGAGCGCATGGAGGCAGGCACGTGTATCATTTAGACGAATAGTCGAGTTATGTTTCGAGTTATGACAGACTATTTATTCAACCAGTAGACATAAAAGTTTGAGTTATGTAGCATGCGTTCATGCATATCGATTCCATCCCCAATATCCCCACCGCTTTCCAAACGGCGGCATCATTGCTCTCACGTATACGACCTTAGTACTGACCTACAAGTGGTGCGATGCACATGGCCGCGACATACCTCATTACAATATTGAGAACGAACTATAGTTTACGTGTCCACACCTAAATGCTGTACAGCTAGTGTTTCCAAGTGTGACCTGGATTCCTGAAAGTGTACCCCTGCCTGGACTGTTCCCGTGTGCCAGCGGGACATATACCTACTTATTTATCCTCGAGGATAGCGGCGTTCCAGCATCTCAAGGTACTGTGCACCAATTTCACCACAAAGACTGACAAGCCCTCCCCCTTTTACCCTTAACAGCATGTAAAAGTGCATATCAGCGGATTCTTTACATGTTGAAGGTATAAAATCTACTACACTTGCGGCTCAGATTTGGAACATTGTTAGACAAAATAGTGAGGGCCCTGCGTTCGTCTCTACGTAGTACCCTCACTTTCAATACAACACATCGTCGGGAGGTCGTCATCAGGCAGGTCATACGCATGATTGCCACCGTTGCCGTTGTAGTAGGTAGATATAAAGAAAAGTCACATCGAACGAAACAATTTCTTTGATTCGCACTCGTGAATATCCACCAGCGCATGCGACGTACATATCTTCGCAGATATGTACATCGCATATAGATATTAACCCTGATTCTGTTGTTCACTATGATTGACAAAACTTCAATTTATTTATTGTCTCTTCAATGTATTAATATTTAGGATGTGACACTTTTAACGCATGGATATTGAATAGGTACGAGTACGAGTATTTAGAAGATTTTACTACAGCGGGGTGATCACGTAACGTTTTGAACGCGCGTTAGGTAGATCCAACTGTCATTTTGCCATATAAATAGTGACATTTAGATCTACCTGACGCGCGAACAATGCGTTACGTGATCGACCCGCTGGTAAACAACGGAATATCTAAGTTATTAGTGCGCTTACATCCACTGCGCAAAAAACAGAGAACCTGACACAAGCCTGAGAAGTAAAACTTTGTTGTTAAGTATCTAACATCATGGATCTTACTATTTTATCATGATTTCTTGAATTACATACGTGCAGTGTATACAAAAATAGTATAAAAGTAAAAGATCAATTAAAATCTGTTCATAAAACTCATAGTAAGTAAATATTAAACTCTATTTCAATGTACCTATGTCCTGCATACGTGTTAGGTATTAGATATGACTCATAATAGTCATAAGCGTAAATAAATTGATTTGACGTCGATTTTTTTATAAAATCTTTAATAAGTACTGTCTAGCTAACTTAAAAACATTCCATGAATGCCGGGCGACCCAAGTAAAGATAACAGAAGCTAATATTCCTGTCTGACGCGTGGAGAGATAAATGTCCCCACAACCACAATATTGTCCGAGAATTAAGCTCCCTAATGAATTATTTACCACCGGCAAAATCTCCCATTTTGGTGCTCACTTAACCTTTATTAACTTTTCTGTCATTTATTGCCGAACGAGCAAAATTAAAGGACTCCTATGTACATAAGATTATCCAAAAGCCATTTCAACCTTGTAATAACTTCGACCAAAGAGTGTATTTTCCAAACAGTTGGAAATTTCTAAATTGCACTTGTCTTTTGGTAGAAATGTATCAAATCCTATTTAAAGCCCGGTATTAAGTCTACGGGTTCCATTCACGAACCAAAGTTCCATGAGGGCGCATCCGGAGAAAAATGTTAAGTACCTAACTTTACCCGGACTCCGTTATAATTATGCCGACGAAAATTGAACTTCAATATTTACAAAGCAATTTTCCATACGCTTCACGGTCCAGTATTATAATATGGTGATGCCAAACATCAATTAACATATGTTTGTGCGAGATCAAAGTACTATACCTAGTCAAAAAAGCGTAATTTGTTAAAACTCTGCATTCCCGGGGTGTATATATAGACACATCACGCGCGGGGATTTAGATAAATTTGTCACAGCATTTCCGTTGTGTTCGTCCCCTTCCAGTTTTGTAGTATAACGTGTTTTATGTATTTTCTAAAGCTAATATTCAAGTATTTTCGTCTGGTATCTAGTCATAACTTCATGTTGGTGGGCTGATGATAGAAGGTACAACTCCTCAACGGTTAGGAGTTGGAGGCATTTTTTAGGGTTCCGTACCTCAAAAGGAAAAAAACGGAACCCTTAAAGTAGGGCTTGTGATATACGTGTTACACGCGGAACCGTAGCTACGTAGCCTTAGCACCGGCGGTGCTAAGATGCCGTACTACACGGTCACGTCAAAGATACGTATCCGTTTCTGGATTCGGCTACGTTCCCGCGAATCACGGCTTCGGCTCCGCTCCGCTCGGTTGTTGAAAGAGAGCTTGTGTCGAACGGACCCTTCGCATTATGTTTTTTTTAAGTAATTACATATTGGTATTATTCTGTTCTTTCCAGCCATTATGAGTTTGGACAAAAAAAACCAGAGGTGGGATTGGTGTGATTTTTGAATCTCACCGGTGCCTTTTTTTGTATGCAGCCGATGACTATTTAGTACGAAATAAGCCACCCGATGAGAATCAAAAATCGCACCTCAGGTAGGTACTAGGTAAGGCTTAAAGCATCACTCGTACGTCTGTCTGTCCGTCTGTCACAGCCGCTTTGCTCCGAAACTACTGGACCGATTGAGTTGAAATTTGGTACACATATGTAAATTGGTGATCCAAAGATGGACGCGTAAAGTAAATTAATGAATTCTGAACAAGGGGGCCACTTTTGGGGGGTAAACTGGAAAATAAAAAAAAAAAGTTTCTCAAACTGTATTGTGTGACATATCAAATGAAAGGGGTTGTTGTAAGCATCTTAGATATATATATTTTTATAATTTTAGCAATAGCAGATTTGAAGTAATTTAGGAAAAAAGACGAATTTTGACCATTCCCCCCTTATCTCCGAAACTACTAGGCTTAAAATTCTGAAAAAAATATGGAAAATAGTTCCTTGCCTAAAGATTACAGGAAAACCTATAAGAAGTTTGAGTATTCAAAGTAACGGGAAAATTCTCAATATTTTACGAAACCCTCACCACGCGAGTTGAACTCGCATTTGTCCGGTTTTTTTTTTAATATTATAGGTACTACGTATCGACCTTTAATCTGACAGTTGTTACCGACAGACAACAGTGACAGTGTTATCTTAATTAGAACACTGTGCTCATTGCAATCTGTATTCGGTTGGAAATTGAGGTGGAATGTGTGCATGTCTTTTATGCAAAGCTGAGGGTTTGATACCTCAACTGACCTTCCTCAAAGTTTGAGCTTGTCTAAGTGTTCTAACTCTACATTACTTGCCTAGGGCGGAAAAACAAAGAATGTCTTAGATCGCAGGTATTTGACGCCTGAGCCGAAGGCAAGCAATAAATAAGCAATCGGAGGCTTTCTTTAGTAACGACCGTGGTGAGTACGAAATTTTACGTCGCTCCCGGGCCAGGAAGTAGGATTTTCCGTATGCATAGCGTGCGGTAATTCCTACTTTACGGCCAGGTACCTACTTTATGACGTAAATATATTTTTCACGCCACTGCTCGGAAATGTGACAAAAGATGGTCAGAGTTCAGGCTTCAAAGCTGGGGTTAGTTGGACGTCGCACGAATAGACCATCTATGAATTCAAACTGTCCAACAATATTATTGTTGGACAGTTTGTCCATAAGTCACAGGGCGCCGCGCGCGGTTGCGCCGGCGGGCGCCGCTCCTCCTCCTCCGCGCCGGGGCGCGAGGCAAGCGAGCCTGTTTAATATTATCATTTTAATTTTGATTTAAAATTATAATTATTTGCAATTTCCTTGCAGTAGGCGTGAAAAGCACTATGTTAAGCCTCGACCAAAAGTGCAATAGCTGGACTCGTACTTTCGAACTTACTTTCTAGCCTTTACAACAATGTACTTGTTAATAACTATCTTAATCGTTGCATTTCGCACATCACTTTTTCATCATGCGGTTTCTTAAGCAATTTGTTGGGTTCTAAGTCGCAACGAGCAATACCATCTAGTGTATTTACGCGACTTAGCGCAACATAGACTTGGCGTTTGTCAAAAAAAATGCCTAAATCAACCACGGCTTTGTTTAGGGTTTTCCCCTGGAGTTTATGCACCGTAACCGACCAACTGAGGATGAGCGATCGAAAGAGTATACTCTTGAAGTGGTTCGATTGCCACCAAATTAGGATCTGATAATGGGATCCCAGCGAAATTGAGGGCAACCTTCAAACTTTATAGGCGCGTGTGTAGTGATTTCGGTATTTACTTTTATAACTCGAGTATTTGCCCTCGGAAATCGCTATTTTGGTGCAGTGGAACTGATGATGAAGACCACAAATGACTTATGGAACTCATCAAGGATGTAAAGTACGTCAAAGATTCTGACATGATTCCTTTGAAGTAGCAACTAATTAAGTGTCAATCTCAGATCCTTGAGGAATCCACGGAACTCCTCAAATATTATCAGCCCACATATAGCGACTTGTGTTGTTTCTGTAATAATCAACACATTTGCTCTTGGAAAGCAGTTCATGTGGTAAATTGGAAAGGAAATGTGGACATATTCATATACCTATGAGGTTTGGCGAAGTACTGAATTGAAGTCGGTGTAAACATTGTTTTTAAAGTAATTATTGTTCAAATTACAATGTGAAAAAAATACGCATTATAATGTTTTCAATGTCATTGCCATCTGGCCTTGTGGATACTCGATAAACCTTACCTAACCTGAAGTCTGTGTAAAACTATATTTCCGGATTTGACCAAACAGGAATAAGTGAAGAATAAAGATCTACCCGTGCTTTGAACATTTAAAAAATCACCAATTGTCTTTTTAAATCCGATGTACCTATTTATAGAATGAAATGGCAAAAAGTGTTGGATACTTTAATGTTGCTTTTATCGTGTGATAAATATCTACAACTGCAACACGTTCAAATTGCGATAGATAATAAGAAATAATA
This sequence comes from Epinotia nisella, assembly GCA_932294315.1. Classification (NCBI taxonomy): domain Eukaryota; kingdom Metazoa; phylum Arthropoda; class Insecta; order Lepidoptera; family Tortricidae; genus Epinotia; species Epinotia nisella. Next base: position 10,253,938 of record OW028679.1, on the reverse strand, counting down.
ACTACGAATGAAAGAAAACTAACAAAAAACCTTTATAAATCGTGTCGGATGCTATATCCTTGCCTTTTCCAAGTAAGAAACACGCTTTATCTTGTTGAATTTCGAAAATAAGAAACAAAGTATTTTGTTTAGCACTTTTTCTTACAAACAAATGTGTTGTTCAAAAACAATGAACACGAACAGTAAAAATTAAAATGTAGGTATCACAGGTATGATTATTGTTGGGGGTTTGGCACCATTTGATTAATATCAATAACAACTACAAAACGTATTCCCCTACACGTAGCCATCAGGTACCACTCTGCTGAAGGATAATTTGATTTGCTCGTCTCACATCAATATTTTTTCCGACTATATAGGCTTTCTTTAGCATCGAACTAGACTCGAATATAATATCAAGAAAGTTCATCCTTCGCATAGAAAACATACCTTTTTGTTCCAGGCACTTTATTTCGCCACTTAGGTACTAAGGTCGAACATGAATTTTATTAGTTTCTTTCGAGTCCATTCACACGTAACCAAATTGTAAGTGTGTAGCTGTCCACGTAACTAAATTGTAAGTGTGTATGATTTTTTAATAAAATTAGTTGCTTCGGAGATTACCCTTAAATACAAACTGGTAACCTTTGCAAGCTTCAACCTCATAAACGTTTCCTCTTTTATAATATTAGTATGTAAACTATGTGTAAACATTCTTATAAGCAGGTAGAGTATAAACGAATAGAAATATTCATCATGGAATACAGGGCAAAGGTGAGATTACGTTAGCAAATTGACTACATTCCACACCTGGTACAACAACAATATACTTTGTGCGTGTACAAAGTTACAAATACAAATTTTAGAAACCTGAAATTGTGTTACACGCCCGAATGTTATATTTAGGTAGATCTATCCTGGAGTTTTGTGCTTGCCGGATGAGCTCGTTCAGGGGGCCGATTTTTGACTTTCGAGCACTCGACTCTTTCACTCTGCTTGTACAGTCGACGCCAAAAATACGTTTACACTTTTGCACCTTATTCCATTGCAATAAGACGAATAGTGTAAACGTATTTTTGGCGTCGACCGTACCTGCAATGGGCTGCCTCGCGTCAAACTAAATCACAATAAATCTAATTGAAATTCAATAAATTCGCATTCTCTCATTAAAAGGCACATGTCAATATTGTCAATATACACAGAAAAATACAATAAGTAGATTAAAATAACATTTCATTGATAATAATTAAAAAGGGGAGAGCGGGTCTTGTGGCGTACCTAGTGGGAGGCCTACGTCCAGCAGTGGACTGCAATAGGCGGTGTGTATGATAATAATTAATTAGAATAAATAAATTAGTATTTATAAGTAGGTTTGAATGCTACCAAAAGGAAATAATAATAATAGTAATTGAGATACTAATTATTAATTACTATAAGATTCTATAATCTAATAAAAATGTCTTGACAAATTAGACTCAGACATATACATAAAACTGACATATACATACAGACGACAGGTGCAGTTTATCAGCTCTTCCACGTCACAGCTCAATTTGTAGCTCTAACGCTAGCCGCACCAGCGCAAATCTGTAACTATTAAATACTCGTGTCGCATACACACACATTGACATTTGTTTGGTTTGTATTAGAATTGATTTTAAGGTTGTTCCTGTGGTTTCACAATGGTTTTATTTCGACTGTTTTGCTGTGTAACAATCTTTAAATAAATTAATTAATCTAGCGAAAACTAGGCGTAGCATATTGCCGCGCGTCAAAGAGTAGGGTCGATCATTACAGGAAACACTTTTAAAAAAGTGTTATTTTTCGAAGGATTGTGCAAATTTGTGTTTTTTTTTTCTGTACCCAACATCTTGAACAAATGTTGATTTTAATTATAAAAAACACGGGACCATAAATGATAATATCACAAATTCCTGTAATTTATGAAACTTTACACTATACAAAAGAATTAAAAGTTGATTATTTTCTAACATTATTTATGGCCGGTCACTTATTATGAACCTCAAAAATATATGGAACATTAAGGAAACCTTTTTATCTCTTACAAAAACTGTTTCTCCTGAATCCATGCAGAAAATAAATGAAATAATAGTACATTGTGATACAAGTGAGCATTAACATACATGTTGATTATTATATCCGAGGCGGAATTTTTAATGCGAGCCGCAAGTGAGCTTGATACTGTCGGGCTGAGGGCGCGCTTGTGGGAGTAGCCTCGTGACTGAAGAGTAATCTGCTCACACTTAACACTGGTAAGACGAATTTCGTAGCCTTCTCAAAGACGATAGCCTCATCCCCCGCCTGTAAATAGAACTATCAAATTCCACTTCTGTGTATGTTACGTTCTGCTTCATCTTTTAGGCCCTTGAGCAACAACTGCTCTTGTCAAAAAGGTATTATTTTTGACCAACATCTCTCCTTCAAGCAACACCTGTGCGCGCTTGCCGCCAGAGTTAGGAAGCTGATCTACTTGATGAAGCGAATTCGTGACTGCGCTGATCTTGTTGTTCTCCGCCTGGTATATCATGCCCTATGTCAATCTATCATACAGTACGGAGTGGCTGTCTGGAGCAGCGCCAAGTGCTTCATGCTCGAGGTGGAGCGTGCTCAGAGGGCGGTTATTAAGGTAATGCTGGGAAAACCGTTTCAATTACCCCACTGACACGCTCTACCGTGAATGTAAACTGCTGCGGGTGAGACAGCTTTACATCATGAAAGCAGTTCTCCGGACCCATTCATGCCTACTGAAATCGCCAAATTACAAGGAATTCTTGAGCAAGCGTACTTTCAAAGCGCCCCTATGCCGCTGCTTAGATCAGCGTAGGTCAGGAAAAGTCCTGCATTTTCTCATCCCCACATCTACAACAACATTTGCAATAATCTTAACATTAAAAGGTTATCCGTGTTTAAAGCCAAATGTGTAGTGAAGAACTGGTTACTAACGCTTTCATATTCTCTGACTGAAAACCTAATATAACCACACCGAAATTGTTGTAGTCTTGTGGAAGTCTCACACGCCCACACGTACGCACACACACACCAAACACACAGTCACACACGCACATACGCAAATAGTAATTTTAGTTTTAAATTGTAATGTTAATCTTATCTTAATTTTACTTAAAAAAAAAAAAAATAATAACAGAAATTAGTGTTTTGTACTGCAAAATGGTAATATTTTAATTATTTCGTGTTAATCGCACTCACAGGCGGCCAAGATACAGGCTAAGCCTAGTTTGGCGTCTGACGGAAATAATGTTTAACAAAAATACACTTAATATTATATTAAGTGTATCTTTGTTAAATAAATAATTTTAATTTAATTTAATAAGAGAGCACAGGATGTAATTATCAAAGCTCTCGCGTTTCATACGACGGTTTTCAACACATTTGCGAGGATAAAATCCTTTTCATAATATGAAAATTTTATAGGCTCCTAAGTTATAGTATTATTTAGTTATTGATGGCTAAAGGTTTTTTACTCACATACTTGTAGTAAGTACATCGCCAAGAATTTCCAGTGGTGTCAATTTTATTTATCACTTTTCTTTTCACCCCTAGTCAACCTTTTTGGTAATAGGTAATCAAACTCAACAATGTTTACAAATATATGTAAAATGGCCTACGAGTATAATGGCGCGCAACTATTTTTTTCGTAAAGTTTTAATTTGTTTAGTCGAGTAAGAATCCATTTGTCGAGGATTAAAATGAAATCGGTATAATCCGGTTAATTTAAGAACGTGTCGTGTTCATACTTATACCTTGCTGCAAGGTGCCAACGTTGCAGTTATGTTATAAAACACGCGTGTTTAATATCCAGGATTATGAGCCTAAAAGCGGCTTAATAAGAAGCACGTTACAAGTAAATGTGTTGAAAAAGAATTTTACTTTCCAAGTAGGCCTCATTTGTTTCTGTGTCTTTGTAGCAAACAAATTGAAAATGCTTTATCTGTCTATGTATTTTTCAGTGGCACTTATACGCACACCCATAGCAGCAGTACATATCTTTGTCCAGGTGACCTGATGGACGTGTTGGCCCTCTTCACGTCGTCGGTGAACTTCGTGCTGTACTGCAGCATGAGCCGGCAGTTCCGCTGCACTTTCGCGCGACTCGTGCGCAGAATGCTGTCCACGCCAGAGGAGCCCAACAAGTTCGGCACGAAACTAGAACCCACCACGCAGGTATCCCTTTAAATTTACGGTCATTTCTTTAAAGGGCCAGGGCAATCAGGTTCGCTGGGCGGGAGCGTACTCAGACATGTATAAGTTGGAATGTGGGGTGAGACAGGGCGGATCTGAGCTCACCAAGGCTTTTCAACCTATACATGGATGATCTTATTGTCGAGCTCAGTAATACCAAGGTCGGGTATTCAATTGGTGGTGTTTGTATGAACAACATCAGTTATGCTGATGACATAGTTTTGCTGAGCCCGGCGGTAAGCGCTCTCGATATGTTGCTTGCCGTCGGTGAGAGCTACGTTGAGACGCATGGCCTTAGGTACAATGCGTCAAAGAGTAGCTTCTGGTTTTTAAAGTGGGAAATAAAACGCCAAAATGAGTCCCTCTGATTACGCTCTGCCAGTCAGAACTGAAATGAGTGGCGACATTTAAGTACCTCGGGCACTGGCTCAGCGAGGCTCTCACAGATGATGCAGAAATGGAGAGGGAGCGCAGGGCGTTTGCGGTGAGGTGCAATATGCTGGTCTACAGACCAGACCAGTTTGCAAGATGTGAAAAAACAGTTAAGACTACGCTCTTTAAGACCATCTGTCAAACATTTTATACCTGCAGCCTATGGACCAAGTATACCCGAAAAACCTATGACTCTCTGCGCGTCCAATACCATAATGGGTTCAGGATGCTTTTGGGACTTCCACGATATTGTAGCGCGTCAGGTATGTTCTGCGAGGAGCGCACGGACGGTTTCTGTGCGATGATACGCAAGCGCGTGGCCTACCTGATGCGCCGCATTCGCGACAGTCCAACAGCCTCCTTAGAGCCATTGCTGAAAATATCAACAGCCCACTATGGAGGCACTCTGGAACTCCATTCACATGGAGACCAGACATAGTAATTATCATAAAAAAAAATATTTTATTATTTAAATCAACGTGTATCGCTCGTCTAAGTATCGTTCTAAACTTCGACCTTTCATTTCACACCTTTAGAATCAGAATTAGAATATTTATTTGCGTTAAACATTACCAAACAGGTGTTACAAATAAAATTACAGGTAGGTTTCCATGCTTAACCATGACTGGTATGCAAAAAATATATACACTATAAAATCATTAAATAAAACAAACTAAATTGATACATTCTAATACATATCTGAATATTGCTAAAAAAAGAAAAATACATTATTTCATGTCAGAATAAGCATGAGCATGGTTTCCGGGATAAAAAATATCCTAAGTACGTCCTTCTCCGGGGCTGAGACCATCATCAGTGGTATAACTGTAAAAAGGTGATAGACAGAGATGCGTTTACGGTACTCCCTTTATAATAATGTTTTAACGATGCATCGGGTTACGTCATCGACGTCGGCTGTTTCTCGACTCGTTGAAGGAAGACCCTCGAGTTCCTTTGGGAGCGGCAAACGACAAAACGTTTACTGAACCAGACAAGTTAATCTAGCCTATACACCTACATTGTTATTTTGTTGTGGAAAAGCAAAGTCTACTTGATATGTTATTTACGAGCATATATGAGACAATACAAGTTTCCTACTAGTCACAATGACAATCTAGAGACTAGATTAATAAGTATTATTATAAAGCAATAAATTTTGTGAGTAAGGAATAATTTCTAAAACTACTACCTAATTACTAATCCGATTTTTATAATATCACCAGTTTGGGAGTCCGTTATTTTACCGTCAAACGTTTCACCAAATGCATTGTTGTAACAATTTTTCATTTCATTTTGTTTCTCAGAAACCGTTCACTTTTTAAAGCTAAAAGACACACAACACAAGCTGCACAATTGTGCAGAACCCATTGGGTCAGGTTAGATTTGTTTTATAACAATCCTGAAAAGTTTACTGTTTCTAAAAAAATATGTTTTTGGCGAAACAGTCATTCGATGAAACTTTTTTCGGTAAAACCCTTAGGGTAAACGCATTATTTCCCGTGGCTCCGCAGAGTATTTTGTAATAGGCTGAGTCAGTTATTAAGAAGTGCGTGTTTCAATTTCCTTTATCGCACACACCTACGTATGAAAACTGCTAAACTGGTTAAATTCTGTTAAACTTTTGCGTTGGTATTAGTACGGTGGAATAAAGGTGTAGTGGGAAGAGTGAGAAGGAAAAAAGATCCAATGTTTTTGCTATTATACTCCAGGCAAAATACGGTTTCGAAAAACATTAATTTATAATAGCGTTTTTTTGTTTATTTTATTTTAAAACGTTATTCTAAGATGCTTTATTCAAGAATCCAACAAACTTTCCATCCGGAAGTAGTTATATATATATTAGGGTGTTGCTTAAAAACCGAAAGTTTTAAATTTCAGTGAGACACCCTACTGTATTGTTCTAATACGTAAAAAAATAACATCTGTTTTTTATTTTTATTTTTGGATAAGATTTAGGGGTCGCTACCGAATTTTGAAATTCTTTAATGTTTGCATTTCGCCATAGTAAGGTTTTTTTTATATATTTAACATTTTACTTTTTTAATGAGCTACATTTAATGATAGGAAACGAATAATCTGGAAAACATCAAAAAAAATCACTAAATTTCAGTCAGTAATTCAAAAATGAATTTTATTGTGCTAAATATGCTAAAAACGGACTTTGGCGATGATTTTAAGACTTTATATTTGATTTCAAATAAGCGTCGAACATTTCGTGAACCAAAATCGTATTTTCTCGATTGTTTATTCCTTCTTTATCAAATGTAGCTCAATAAACTAGAAAAATGTTAAAATATAAAAAAAAACTTACTATGGAGAAACGCAAGCTTAAGGAGTTTCAAAATTCGGTAGCGACCCCTAAATCTTATCCAAAAATAAAAAACAGACGTAATTTTTTCACGTATTAGACCAATATAATAGGGTGACTCACTTAAATTTCAAATTTTCGGTTTTTAAGCAACACCCTAATATATATATATATATATATATATATATATAAATTAAGTATTAATTGTCTTTTTTGTTTTATTTATATTTAATATTTTAAAGCAAATGTAAATGAACCAAAATAAAGATTAAAACATTTATTAATATTTATTCCGACTTTTCAGGAGCTTATTAAATAATTTTTTTTTGATGCCTGATTTTTTTTTGGATTTTGCCTCTAGGTAACTATTTAATTGATAATATATCCGTTACAATAAAAAAAATCTGCTATTATAAATTATTTTCAAATTTGACAATTTGTCCATACAAGTTGTCAGTTCATTGCCTAGACTATTAGATGTCTGATACACATTAGTTTAACTCATTGGGACAGTATCTACTGCCGACGCATGATCCTACCTTTGTTCCTCACTTACACCTCAGCACACCTACGTAGCACAGAACAATGAAAATCGGTCTAGAATTTCAGTGCGAAGTGACCCGTTTTCATTAGTCTTGAGTGTGCATGGCGTAAATCTAATGATAACTAATGGAGTTGTGTGCACACAGGTGACCGGGCCGCTATAGCGACAAAGTCCCGCCCTCATAAGGGTGGTGGAGGAGAGCGTTATTTAAAATTTAACGAAGGTAAGCTATTTAATTATAGTAAATTAAGATAGTGGGTTGTAAATGTTGAAGGGCGTGTTTAATTTTATAGCCGTTTAGTCCGGGTCACTCGCACTTTATATGTTTAATTTTTGACGTACTTGTCGTTAACGGCAAGGGAAATAAAACAAGGCTTTTGTGACATGCGCTTAATATTGGCACAGCTCTAGCAATTTTCCCTCAGTTTGTTAGCCTGCCTGAGGCTACGTCCTTTTTCGTGTAACTTGATATGAAACTGTCTGTTACTCAAATGAATAACCAACTAAATTAATAATCAACCAGCACATGAATAGGAAACCAGCCAAATGAAGTAAACCAAATTCCGGGTGCATTTTGTCTGCTCTGCTGGAATGATGATTGTCTAAATGTCTAATAAGAAAACTACGGTATATTTTTCTTCATCTAGCTTCACAGATTTAATTGGGATGACGATTGTCTAAATGTCTAATAAGAAAACTACGGTATATTTTTCTTCATCAAGCTTCACAGATTTAATTATGTTCTTTTCTAGTAGAGGTAATTTGCTATATATTGCGTCTATTTTGAGGCCTGTGTTTTTAGGGTTTTTATGTTTAGAATACGTGTGTAAAGGCTTTTTTGCGCCAGATACATTAGATATGTTCTACCATAAGGTTGTGATTTATTTTATATACTTTTGCTCTAATAAAGAGTAGAAATCTAAGGAATGGTTTAGTTTTTCTCTAATTCGCGTACCTACTCAAAAGGAATCGCTTTTACTTTGAGCTAGCACTTTGCTTTGTAAGTTACAAGAGGATGTGGGTCTTCTTACCTTGTCGTCTACTGGTCTGATTCAGCTACAATGAACAGAATAAATGTACAGACTTCGCTCACATGTACCTCAACTTTAAACAGAAAGGTAGGCAGTTAAGGTACCACCTCGTGAGTGAAATGGAAACAAATATAATAATTGTTTACATAAGGTCACAAAAATCGATATACCTATATATCGATATCAGAGAATACACTTACGAGCAAAAAAAATGAGAACATTTTGTATGGAAATTCAAATCTATAAGTACCTACCGCCTACATCGGTTTTAATTAGGTACCTACGGCGTAGACTCCAATCATCATCATCATTATCATATCAGCCGAAAGACGTCCACTGCTCGACATAGGCCTCCTCTAAAGAGTGCCAAATTGACCGACTCCAATACGAGCAAATATTTAAATGGCGATCAGTATAAGGCCTTAGGAGTATATTTAGACAGTGTTTGCTGAACATTAAGTTAATTTAAAAAAAATGCAAAATAATTCAGCCCGCAATATAACACGAAACACTCGCAGTTATGTGTTTTCAGTTGTGCTGTTGAGTATTGCCGGTGCTTGTTCAGACGATGATGGTTTATTTTATATGCTTTTATATTTAACTTGGAATGTAACTACTCGTATTTTTGTTCGGGTGGAATCTTGCAACTCAATTTTGAAGCAGATAACCTCAACCTATTGAGCTGAAATTTTGGGTATTAGTATAGTTTGGATGACTATTCAATATTATGGTACCAACTATCGAGCTGATCTAATGATAGAAACAGAAGATGCCCATTGAATTTGGGCTTATTAGAGTTGTCTCATGAGTAGTTGATGACGGTATACAGAAAAGCATAGCCGGCTATAAAAGCTTGTACCAAAAATGACATTTTTGACAGAAACTTATTTCCATTATATTTGTTCTCTAGTATCATGTTGTTTAAAATTTGATTTGATTTTTTTGTAATACTTACTCATGCCAGGGGCGGTACACTCTTTGATTTCGTCGTGCCTCACAAAGACATGCCGGCCGGCCGCCTTTAGGCGGTCTATCAGTGGTTGCGGCGCGCTGTTTCGGGACGCACGCGTTCGCGCTTTGCATTGCATCGTCATTCGCCTCGTAAAATAAATATCCCGCGTCGTCTATTTATATTGGTTAACCAGGTTTTTTCTTTACATTATGTTTATGTATGTAGGTAACCCAGAGTTGTGTGTTTTCGTCTTACATTTTGCAGAGACAGTTTTGATGGGGTGATCCTAAGTAAATAAAGAATAATCGTAATATCGTAAGGAAATACACTATTATACTAACGTACCTATAATTCAATAAGTCGAGCTGGCGGAACCCTAGATGATAGCTCTGAGGCTCCGCCTCCGAAAGAGCGCGTTGCATGCGATAGAAAGAAATGGCCACATTTAGGCACGTTTGGCGTACCTAAACAGGGAATTTGTTAACAGAGAACCTTCTGTACGTAGCACTATTACTTATTCTGTGATCATGCTCTAATTTCAATCCTATGCACTACTCAATTAGGATATATAAATCGTATGCCATGCAATATTTTGGGAAGATGGCAAATGATACATTTGACTAAGTCATTCTTGGTAAAATTAAACATGACCAAGTAATTATTTTTTTAAAACAATACTTTGCCAAAAAACTTTTGCTAACTGTAAAATTGTGGTAAGTTATTTTGGGTTATGATTTTTTTGCCCATAGGTAGGTACATTAAGTAATCCAAGGATTGTATGTTTCCGTTGCACTGCTGCTAGGTAATTTTTTCAAAAAGCTGTGACTGCGTCTCAGTTAACAGTATTAATTTAAAAAATATTCTTGTTTAACGATTACATTAATGAACCTTTTATCTATTTTAAATTATTTCTCGTATTGGGTTTCCACGTTGTATAAATAAACATAAATATAAATAAACAAACGCCTATTCCCTAAAGTTCAAAACAGAGCCCATGAAATGTAATATTTATTGCCAGTACTATAGGTTGCTAGCCCGTAGCCCATAGCTCACTTCAACCATATTCCCTCTAGTCTAATCTTACGACACCCATGGAAAAAAGAGGGTCGTGTTATTCTAACCTGACACAACACGGGGTATTTTAGGTACGTGTAGTTTTAACCAATTGTACTTAAATAATACAATGATGTCACAAAGAGGTGTATAAATTAAAGCAACACTAAAACAGCCTTTTGTACGGAATGTACAGGCGTTTCTTTATATTAATGCCAAATAACATTCACTGCCTATCGTACGTCCATATACTGGACTGTACAACTGGACTGTATTTCTTCCATTATAACTTAATTTTAGATCTATACAATGTACACGTAATTGTACAATATATATGTATTTGTAATTTACCAGTGTAAGTAATTCATTGAAACTACTGCCCTTATTCATTAAAATGTAAATTTTATCGAAAACATTCTAGTTGTAGAATTAAGTAGTACTTTTTTGTGGAAGGAAGTTAGTAGGTAAGTGCTTTATGTTTTCAAAGTCAAAGTCAAGGTTAATTATTCTTTAATTTAGGCATATTACATGCACCTATGAATGTCGATAAACCAGTTCGGAAAGAAAACCTCAGCCTCGATTAGAACCGGCGTAAAATAACCGGCGTTTTATTTCACGCGATTGTTTTACAAAATTTAGAAAATCCTCTTCGCCAGTGAACTCGTCGTGATACTTTTTCGCTCGTTGAGTTAGATTTCTGTACACTATGAGAAGGTTACTTATTTTAGTACTATTCGCTACCATTCACAAGTTGATTGATATATAATAGTTTTTTCTCAAACATGCAATGAAATGTCGTCCTTACGTGCGTTATAACAGGCTTCAAAGTATCACGTTTCGGGCGGAACTACTCGAGAGAACTGGTAAGCAATTTCATACAAAATTGAAGGCCTAGGCCGGGAAGTAATTTTTTTTTAAATTTTAATGTTAACATGGCGTCTGTGTTCATCTACAGGCTAAACAGCTGAATTATTATTTTTTATTTTTTCTAGTGGCAAAATGGTTATCGGACCAAAAATATCCGCGTTAATGCCTATTACACACGAACCTTTATTAAGAATACAAACCTGTATAATTCAATGTTGATGAATAAATTTAAAATATTATCTATGTACGTAAGTCACCAGAGACCATAGACAATATTTAAAATCCTCTTTATTTTATTCATTATAGAAATTAATAGACAATATTTAAAATCCTCTTTATTTTATTCATTATAGAAGGTTATGTATAATGGCCCTAATAGGGTCTATTCGAACTCTACACTCGCGAAATACGGACGCCTTTCGTAAAAAAAACAATAAGTATGGAGGATTGGAGGGAAAATTAATGTACTACTCGTATTTTGAGTGGTGTATTGTTTTATTTCATTGCATATGTTTGAGAAAAGCACTATACATGCCTGGCCGTGAAAAGGGCTTGCCGGCTTCGTATCACTATCCGGCCTCCCTACGGTCGGCCGTCTATACCTACTCACCCGGCAAGCCCTTCTTTCCCGGCGTCTGCAGTAATGTACTATTGTACCTAATTGTTGTGCTCTTTCAATCTTCAATAGCTTTCCTCGGCTGACATTCCACGATTCATAGTGAAAATGCCCTTACACCCAATGTTTGACAGCTGTCATCCCAGTACAATGTATGTCAACATATGTCATCATTGACGTTTATTGTACCGGGATGACAGCTGTCAAATATCGGCTGTTAAAAAAACATCTAATTACCTATAATATAAATTTGCTGTGAGAATTTATGAAATATATCAAGTTATAATTATAATGAGACGCAGGCTTGTATATGTACTAACTACTTAGTTGAAGAATTCAAGATCAGGTGAACGAATACTTAGTTGGTTATTGTTACGATCGGTGGGCAGACGTGTTGTTAGTTGCTGTACCTACACATGAAATGAGTACCTAGGATTGTGTGGTTTTTATTTCGAGCGCTGTATCTATATGAGAGAGAAAAATAAATAGTTTCACGATATTTATAGTACTTCAATAATGTTCGTTACGCTTTTGGTGAGCCCATTTTTATTACCATACAAATAAAATTTCCTCTACTCACCTATCTATCCTAAAGTTTTCATCCACTTTGGCATTCGTTACAAATTAGGAACTTTGGACTTTTCGAGGACAGAGTAGGGGAATGCGTAACCATTTCCAAGTAAACTTTAGGGATTTATCAAACGCCAAACAACCTAACTTAAATTAACTGCGTGCAAATTAATATTATTATTATTGTAAAGGGAAAGACCAACAGCTACTTAATGGTGTGGAATTGGCTTTGAGTTGGGCTTAAACGTGTGTATGTAGAATCCGATTGGAAATAGTGCACGGTAGATAGACTTTGCAAACTATGCTCGATTGGATCACCTTACAACAAATAACTATTACAATTCCATTGTTTCTAAGTTCCCTTAACGAAGCACTCGGAACACATAAAATTCCGTAAATATTGATTGATACCTCTTGTCGATTAAATTTCAAATGGATAAAAACATTGCACTTATGGGGAACTGTTAGGCGTCGTCCCAATTGGCAGCGATCGTACGATGGCCGTCGTGTGCGATGAGTTCAACTTCAAACAATTTTCAAAGAGATGAACTCTTCGCACACGACGGCCATCGTACGATCGCTGCCAATTAGGACGACGCCTTAGGCCCAACCCTTTGGCAGCACTATAGTGGAAAAAGTATGTTAACGTAAGGACCTTTGCACTTTAAAAATTGTTTTAACATTTGCGGAAATACCCAATTACCTAAATATTATCTGACAAAGTCAATAGAAAAAGATCTAAAGGTCCCAGTCCAACGGGATGATAACTTTGAACACCGAGCTAAAAAGCGCGGTGTTTAAAAAACGCTCAATGAAAGTGTCTCCTTAAACTCGCTACTGAAATGACTTATTATCTCTGGCCTGGCTCTGGCTGGCATTTTTTTTATAATAATGTTTTACAGCTTTCTTCTCTATGTGGTCTATGACGAGCGTGCAGGGAGCAAACATGAATTTTGCTCCCTAGGGCAGAAAAGGAAAATTGAAAAAAAAAGCAGAAGGATTAAACACAAGTTTTGCTCCCTATACACGGGCTAGAAAAGACTTTTTTTCGAATAGAAGGAGTGAAAAGTCAATTGTTACTTTGAGTAGCTGGAAATAAAGAGATGAGGAAGAGGATAGAGGGGTTGTCGCAATGTCGCTACAACCTGCGCTTGCGAATTATGTTTTTTTTAAATCGCTTGGGTACCTACTTAATACCCCACGACATAGCCAGAGTACACTTTTCGCGACGAAATTCTACATTGTTATAATTGATTTTCAATCTTATTTTCTGCTTCATTTTTTAGATTTAAATGCAAAACCCTAAAAGAACAGATTTTATCCAAAACTTATGCTTATCTGAGACCCCGAAAAGAGCGAAAAAATTTATTAAAATTTAAGAGGGTGTTACAGTGCTTTCTAGCTCCACCGGTAAATAATTGTGATTATTTCAATTTAACGATAGATATTTAAAAAGGAGGCCCCTACACACTCTATTTTGTATTTAAGTACTTGTGAATACCTATATTAAACTGGTTTTTATATGGCTGGATTCGTCGATCTATGAACTCAAAAGAAAAACGGGCGTTGTAACTTTGGACGCATAGATTGACGAATCCTCTATACGTCCGCGAATATTTAATTGAATGCAAGTGGTACACTGAGTGGATGCTGTCCCATCCCGTGTCATGCAACGCACACAGAAACGGACAGCTTCTAGGTGCATAGGGATTTTATTCAGCTTAATATTAATATATTGTGCTCGGCTTATGTACAGTCAGCATCAGCAAAAGTATCTACGCGTGTGTGTCATTTTGTTCACTTCGTACTCGTAGCAACTTCTGCTGCAGACTATAGGAACCTCAAATCCCTTCTTAAAGAACATTATTTGTCTCTCCCCTAACCCTGATTGTATTTTTTGGCTGACTGTTTATGTATCATATATTTGTATTTGTGTTATTTGTATACAGTGTGTGTCTGTCATAAGAATATTTATTTTAAGGGCTGAAAGTAAGCCCTAATGAACGTAAATTGGTATCTCTAGTTTAAAAAAAAACGGTTTTTTTTTTCATACAAATTAATTCGGCCCGCAATGTATTGGTAACAAAGCTAACAACTGACAGTAACTAGCTCTGCCTCTCTGAAACGTCAAGTGAATGTTAGCAGTACATTGCTGCTCGAGAAAATTTAAAAAATTAATAACTCTCCATTAGAAAAGGTAATTGTTATATTTTTTCGATAAAACGGTTCACAGCACTGAAAGCTATCGTTCCTTAAAATAAATGTTCTTATGACAGACACACACTGTATATGTATGATTGTGTATGTATGTTTATATATAGAGGTATTTACGTACGTTTATTTTTATAATTATTTTGATTTTTGATTAATAATAATCTCTGCACCACCTACTGCATAATCTAGTTTTATCTCTTTCTCCGATACCCAAAGGTTGTCTGGAAGAGGTCGCTCTTCAGCGATAAGACCGCCTGTTGTCTACCTCTACCTACATGTTATTGTATTGTTTCTCTCTGTAACTGCTTTGTTTGTGTGAGGTTTGCAATAAAGAGTATTTGTATTGTATTGTATTGTAATCATATTATATTGCTTAGTTAATATTTGATCATTTTCTCTGTTTCAGATAATGCTCTCTATATAACAAGAACCGTCAACAGACGAGTAAGATCTATTTTGTACGTAGAATTGTATGTAAGATATTGTAAATATTCGAGTGTATATTATTTAGTTTAGATGTTTATTATAAATAGTATAGGTACCTAATACTCGTAGATCAGACAATAGTCTTCGCGTCTTTTGAGCCTGGACGCGAAAACTATTAGAGCATATTTATACATGCTTTTATCAAATTGTATAGAATAATAAAATTACCTAGATTTACGTACTTTCATCGAATTGTATAGAATAATAAAATATAATAATTTAGTAAATAGTACGTGTCCAAATATTTATTATTGTAATTTCTAGGAAAATATTATACATTGATAAAACTACTTAATTGTTACGTTTTATACACATAGGTAACATGGTATCACTGTAATTCCCTAGGGTCCAAAGAAAAGTGGTTTACGCAGAACTTACCTATGTCATTATATTTGTATAAAGCTACTCACTTTTTACCGTGTTATAGTAGATGATTGTTAACGTACACTGCACTATTAAACGTATATAAATATAAATACAGTTTCTAAACTTTAGATAAATATCAATGTTTGATTGTAATTACCTGAACCTGAATGTTATTTAGGACATTCCTTTTTTACAAAGAAAAGATTACTTAGTAGGTAAATAGAAGATACCAAAAATGGTAAGACTCTTATTAGTAAAAAAATAACTTTAGTAGACCTGTACGTTATCAATTTAATCATAATAATGTGAAGTTTATCTTTATTACTTACTTTCTTACGTAGAATATGTAAAATATTTTTGTATATTTTATATTATATCTCATATGTAGTATTTGTTTTGTATAAAATAAGTCATATGTTGTTCGTCTGACGTACCTAATGTTTCAATGGCACCAAATAAACTGTACCAAATATACGTGTGCTATGGGTTTGTACTCTGTTTTGAAGGTAACCTAGTAAAATCAACAAAAAAACTCAATCCAACGACTGATTTGTAATCTTTTGTTTAAAGAGGATTCAAAAATGAGAAAAAACACATACGGCAGCGAACGAAAAAAGTATAAAAGGCGAGCACCTTACAAATTTCTACCGAAACACGTGACCAAAACCCGGTATGCGCATTGTCAACTGCGCATCCAATCACAGCTACCCAAAATGTCAGCCTATTTTTAATTACCCAACACAAATGGATGCGATTCGTCAATTTAGGAATACATTGCTGTGATTAGCCGTAATTGTGATTGTGATTGTTGAATGGTTACATCCATGAATGAAAAAAAGACATTAAAAACATACATAATTTTTGACATTTTTGTATTAGGACGTTGCAGTCACAATGCCAAAATGAAAGTGGCTAGTGTTTTATAGCTTGTTTGTATCTAGCGATAACTGTGAATCCCATAGTCATTAGCCAGTATACTAAACTTTGGACACTGCAGAAAACACTCAAAGGCCATCTATACGGTCGGGCAATAATATATTTTTCGTTGCAGTAAACCTCAAATTTGACAGTCTACATTATACATTCACACATTTCAAAATAAAAAAACTTTCAAAATCTACTTAACATTTTCTTGGGCCGACTGTACTTTATGGTATGTTTTAGGTTGGTATTAAAGTGCCCCACACGGACGCCACGGAGCCTTAAGTAAGTATGCACAGGCAGTAAGTATGTTATGTATATTAGGCTTGTGTCCTAATTTTTTTTACGATGCCATTCGAACCAGTTTTTGGAGAGGAACAATGTTTGTATGGGAGCAACTAGAATTAAAGAACATAAATACCCAAAAAATTTAGTTAAAGACGGACCTCGCTGGCGGCAGCCGAAACGTTTCATACTAATTAACATTGAAGTCACAGTTTAATATTTGTACCAATTGTTGTATGGAAAATCAAGCAAATTGCTGTTTCGACCGAAACAGCAATTTACTTGATTTTAACAAAATTGTATGATTACTGTGGACCTAAGTTCCATAAGCTCCATTATAGTGGTCATACATTTTTTTTTATATAAAAGCGGATTCTATTGGTAGCAATTTACTTTTGGACAATAAAAATATGCATATTTTTTCTAAAGTCCATATCTTTTTATGATTTTAATTATATTTCGTAATTTATACTTTATTACAATTATATGATGGTTTACTATCCATTTAGCAACACTACGTTATACATTTTAATATGAGGAAACTACACCTTTGCAAATATTATTTGGAACTGAGGGAGCATCTGCATATCTCCGAGGAACGGCGAGTCATCTATCGTCTCGACTTTATGGAGTTTATTTTTATTAAATCTGTCGCGAATATTGTTAATAATGTTATACCTACTTGACCAGAAAAATGACCCGTAAAATCCTCCTCTTCGCTTCGCTTTCTTAGATGCTCAAGATAAAAGTGAGTATTAGTAGGAAATAGGTGCGCCTTCCGGTACGTGGTCGCCACTCGAGAACTTTTCCGCCCGTCCCGTTACGGCCATCGGTTCTACGTGCAATGTGCAATTATTATTTAACAGAGAAGGTGTCGAATCCTTCTTTTAAGTTAGAAACTCGTGTTAGGAGTTATTCGCTCTTTCATACAATGTTTTTACAGTTTTCACTTTTTTTTATTTCAACGACTAAATGTTTATTAGACAAATTTTATCCTGAACAATACTCCTACCAATTTGTATAATAAAATAGCAAGTGTTTAATTCTTTTAATTTTTAGTTGGTTCGATTCCCGGGTGAGACAAGTCAAGCGAATTTTAGAAGATCTTTGAATGCAGTTTTATTTCTTTAAAAAAATAAGGAATTGAATAAAATAAAGAACCTTTCAGTAAAATGAGCTAACTAAAGAATTTAAGGTAGTTCCCCTCCAGGGCCCTTAATTTTTTTCCACCCTGTTAAACTTTTCTAAATCTCGTTTCTAAACCACTTAGGCCCCTTACTATTAAAGAAATAATATTTATTTGTTTGTAAATAACAATGCTCGCTCACAAAGCTAAATCCTGCAAAATGTTATTCGTAAATTTAAAACTTAGACCGGTGAATAAATATCCCAGTGGAATTGGGTATGGGCTGGGCTCCCAAGACGGACTTGCGATGAGATGAGATGTGATAATATATGATAGGGTTTATCTCGACAAAGACACTGCGCGAAACGTCTCCTAGTCGTTTGTTTACCTCTTTTCTCTTTACGGTTAATTGTTCGCTAAGAATAGGTACTTGATAGGTCACAATATGAGTATAATTGATTGTTTAGTCTAAGTTTTAATGTACCAATATTATGCGAGTAGAATTCAGGATTTAAAACAGTCATCTTTCCTGTAGACAACATAATACAATGTAATGTATACTTATAGGTTTTATAATATAAATTATATTCCGATTATTCAAGTCCTAAGCCGCAAAGACACTTTACTAGTACATACCTAACTGTACGGGGTCCAGCAAATAATTAAAAAAACTTGCACACAAAAAGATGTTTTTGATCCTTGCGTCAAACAAAATTTTACTCACATGTCAACGTCTACGTAGATTTTCACTGAACTTATAACGCTCTACCCAATGGGGATACAAATTGCTGCATGTGCTCGAATTTTCGGCACTCGTTTCCTGTAACGTAACGTAATACGGTGCGAATTATTGCCAATATTGCGGATGTGCAGCTACGCTTTTGTTGCTGAAAATACATTAATTTCAAAAATTCCCAGTTGCAAGAATAACTTATTTTCCAACAGTGACAAAGGTAATTTTATTTGAAATATTTGTTTGGATTGGTAATATTTTGCAAAAAAACGAACGCAAAAGTTAGGAAATCATACCAATTCGTTATGGATTGATTGACACATGACCGATGTGCACCAATATGCTTTTTTTGTGGATCGTGCGGATGAGTTTTTCATGGGTTTCATTCGTGGAACTCAATTGATTTGAAAATATTCAATAATAATAAAAAATAGCATGCTACACGATCTATTTACCTACTTGGATTGTTTAGATGTTTGCATGTTTGTTACTCAATCACGCTTAAACTGCTCAACCGATTTCGATGAAATTTTGCACGAAGATAGATTAAAATATAGAATAGTTTGTATCCCGGGTTCACGCAGACGAAGTCGCGGGCGGAAGTTAGTTTCTCATAAATGTTTTTGTTCATGCCATTTTTGGAAAAACTTACATTTTTAAATGGAGTTAGAAAAGTTAGTTACATTTTTCTATATCTGATTTTCAATAATTTTTCTACAAAGTAAACAACACGGATCAAATAGAATTATTTGGTACACTAAATAATAGCATTTTTAGGGTTCCGGACCAAAAAGGTAAAAACGGAACCCTTATGGTGCGACTCCGTCCGTCTGTCTATCTGTCACAAAGTCAAATATTTCAGAAACTACTAATGCTATCATTTGAAATTTGGAACAGTTGTAAACAAAGCTAATCCTCGTGTATGGAAAATGAAAAATTTTAATATATACTTTTAATTTGTATAAATAAGGGCGGATAAGAGGGGGCCAAAAATTCAAAATCTAGTTATTAGGCCAAGTGGGGTATCATATGAAAGGGCTTGAATTGTACATTCTAAAACAGTTTTTCTATTTTTTTCTACAATGGTAAAATTTTGATTTATAAAGAAAAATGTTGAAAAAAATACCATTCCCCCCCTTATCTCCGAAGTTAACCAAGCGAAAAATTTGAAAATAATATATATGATTAATATTAACGTGAATATTACCGGAAAAGCATAACGAGACCTCTATCTAGCGTAATTTTGTTTTAATCTTCAAAAATCATATGTTAATTTTGTTTGTAAGTTAATACTTCTGTGTTTAATTTTTTTCCTTCAAATTCGTATGAGTGTTCTGAAAGTACCTTCTAGCAAATAATAAAAGAATTATTGAAATTAATTCACTTGATAAAGAATTATCGCTGAAAAACCAACATACAGGGAAATGTATTAACGTACCACCGTAGAACCCTATCGCAATAAGGTGACATACCACTCGAGTTTGAGTGACGGCGGCCTGTCGATTGCGACAGGGTTCTACGGTGGTACGTGAATACATTTCCCTTACTGTACATACCGAGTTCCTTGGTCGCGCAAGTTAGTAACAAAATGCACTGATAAATGGCGCTCTAGGTACTCATGACTTAACTACACTATGCGTTGTTAAGATTTTTCCAAAATTAATGGGTGGGGCAAGACGGGTGTGTTGTATGATATTTCGTACGGAACCCTCGGTGCGCGAGTCAGACTAGCACATGACCGGTTTTTTTTAAATCTCCACTCTGCTCGATGACTCTGTCAAATCTTCTATAAGACACTAGTCTTAGGTACATGTTGCAGCCAAATTGGCTCATAACTGCGAATCGCAGAGCCACAGAGCCCAATTTATGTGAGAGCTCAATGCCTTCTGGAGAGTTCGAAATATGTCATCCGATTAATACGTGAGTTTTAACCATTATAATTTTTTAGTATAGTAAGTTCTAAACATGACTCACGAAAGTAAATATAATAATAATAAACTTAAAATGGTTATTAAATCACTGGTTCACTGTACTATGTATATTGAATACACGTATGTAATATAACTAATAGGTTCATGATATGTAGTATACTTATATTACATAGGTACTTCAGCGTTTTAAGGCGTTTTTTTTCGTCATTGTCGTCGCCAGCAAATACTATTAAAAGAGACGAATATTAAAGTCTACTTCTGATGAAGACGTAAGCCAATACCAGTACTAAGTCTCTTTTCATTAAAGTTTGCTTTACCTCTGCTGAAATAATCTTGAGCCGTTGTCATTGTTGACGTTAGAACCGAGCGGTCGCTCGGAGAATCGCCCTTAGATGTTTGGATGTTTGTTACTCGATCACGCTTAAACGGCTCAACCGATTTGGATGAAATTTTGCATAAAGATAGTTTATAGCCTGAATTAAAATATAGAATAGTTTTTATCCCGGGTCCACGCAGACGAAGTCGCGGGCGGAAGCTAGTTTAGTTAGTTGCACTAAGAAAGCATTTTTCAAAATTTTCCCCCTAAGCGGGTGATATGTGGGTCCAATGTTTGTATGGGGAAACAAAATAAGTAAGACTATTTCATTCGACAATTCACAGTAGTAGCCTTATTTGAGCTTGTTAAAGACTTGATTTAATCTGGGAGAACGGCAGTGCCCCCGCCAAGTCGAGCAAAACAAAGAAGCACGGCCGTACCATCCTTAGGGCTTAATATGGCTTAGATATATTCAATAACATTCAGTTTGAACTTTTAGTTTAAGAACTATTATTGCCCGTCAAAGTTCCTTAGTTTTGTCACTGACATACTCACTCACTTACCTACTGATGATCAACATAATTCTAAGATACTTCTAGTAGACCCACAAGCTCTAAATTTTAAACATAATTAGTTTCTAGCCTATCAATTAATAAAAAACCTAAAATCCACCGTAATAAATTGTGATTCCCATGTTGCAGAATTTTATTTAGAAAGCAAATAAAGATTAATAAGAAATCTTGACTTGGCTCTACGAAATATCTCACACCTTTTACGGTGGAAGAGCTTCGAGACTTGGCCTCTTTTTACATGGAATGTTTTTATGGCATTTATTTATTTGTTATAAACAGCAACCAAAACCCGGGTTTTGTAAAGCTTGCAAAGGTAAAAGAGATTATTTCAATACAGGTCGGTACGAATACAGAAGCGGACAAAGATAACAACTTCCAACGAAAACACAAACATACTTAACGTACCTACATATTTTGGTCTTGTTCCCCTGATTATGTTTTCGTTCGCATATATGAACACATACCAATGGTCTGCACTAAAATGATTAAATAGGTAGCTATTCATTTTACCCCGTCCCTTAGAAACAATTACACAATATTAGGTTCGAGACTAATTGCCATAATTATTGAACGATACACAAACTTTATCGATTTTGCAATGTGCTTGGCGACGCATGCAAATTCATGACAAAGCTATTATACTCACAGGTATTCATTTCATTTGAATTTGGCGGCCATACATGCGGTATCAAAATATGCGCATAGTTAGTTGGACAAGGCAGAAATAATGTTCCTTGTTCCAGTGCGCCGCTACGCAGCCTAAGTAATTATTTGTTCATGAATAAAGGAAAAAACGTAAACGCATGCTACGTAACTTGGCCAAAACCCCGTAGGCTTCCTTTCGAAAGAACAAACAAGGTAAACCCACCGTTGTGCAATTTATCTAAGTTTCACAGCGGTTCCTTCACGTGAAGTCGCGTTGGTGTGTGTGAGTAAAACTTACACCGTGGATACCATTCCGTGTTGTATAAGTCAAATGTAACATTCGCTAGAATGTCTCATTCATTACAAGTGATGCTCGTGTATCAATACTTTTAGAGGAACGAAAGCAATGCCAATGAGGGTTGCTTTGGGGAATTACAAAATGCTTGTGTATCTAAATAAATAATGACGTATCCAAGAACGAATATCTACAATAATAGTAGATTACTACAGAGGCCGGGAAGTAAGGGGTTGGGATAGGTGTGAGGCTGGCAACCTCTTTTTACGCCGAGGCCGAGGTATGTATAGTGCTTTTCTCAAACATGCAATTGCAATTAAATAAATTTAAAAGAACAAGAAATTAAACTAATCTCTCAAGAAATACATTTCTAGAGAGACTTTTTAGTCTTTGTAAACTTGACAAAAATATAACTAACGGCAACTAGTCGGAACTTATATTAAATAACAAAATCAACAACGCACAATGAGTTCAATAAATAGTCCAGGCAATGAACTGACAACTTGTATGGAAAAAATGTCAAATTTGGAAATAATTTATGATAGCTAATTTTTTTAATGTAACGGATATATTATCAATTCAATAGTTACCTAGAGGCAAAATCCAACAAAAAATCAGACATCAAAAAATACATTATTTAATTAGCTCCTAAAAAGTTCGGATAAATATTTAAAAAAATAGTAGATTATACACCAAGGGGATAAAGCACTGTTTTATGTCACGGGAGCGAATTGAATCCCGAACGTAACGAAGGACTCATAATTTAACTCCTGAGCGTAGCGAGGGAGTTATAAGTTAATTCCTGAGCGAAGCGAGGGAATTAAGACTGAGTCCTGAGTGCAGTGAGGGGTTCAACCGCCCAAGACTAAAACAGTCTTATCCCCGAGGTGTATACTCTACTTTTCACACCTTATGCGAGACAAAAAAACAGGCTCAGTAGATAAATAATGTTTGATTTCTTTGCTCGATGTCCATCCGATTTCCTTTTTAAAAAGGCCAATAACTTGGCATATGTATTAATTTGTATGTCATGTTTGACACTTATTGTTGCCCTCAGCATCGAATATATACACCACAGGCTACTTGGCTTCTTTGTAGCTGACAAATATTCAAAATAGACCAGAAGCACTGATTCAGACACAGACTTTACGCCTTTTACAGCTTTCCATTTGTCAAAATCGTTGTAGGCTTTTAGGTATTTTTCCTTTGACTTCTCTGGCAGCAGATTGTTGACAATGCCTATGGCATCTAATTTGATAAACTCAGGAGTCAAAACACTTTCATCACTCGACATTTTCAATATTATTTTTGAAATTAAATCTTCTATAGGCACCTACAAGAACTCTATTTGTTCGTCACGCGTGAACAAAAGAAGGCGCGCGACGTTCCAAATTCGAAAGCACAAGCCGTGGTCCTAGATTCGAAATTCGAATTTCGAACACCGCGCTCCTCTGGACCGGGGTTCACACGGAGGCAAACTTCATTTATTTTGTCAAATCAAGTAGGCCATGGCCTAGGACAAATTGTGTTTAGCAAAATTAAACTTTATGCATATAGTAATAAGAATTATGAAAAGTGAAATCATATTATTAACCAGCGGGTTATAATGAAATTCAGTACAACATTATAACCCGGCTAATACCAAGGGATTTAATGTCTTGCTTTCGGTAGGGTTTACATGACCTATAATTCGGCATTGTCGAGCATGTGGTTTGAAAATATCTTTATTTAGGTTAATTTACATTTGCTTTAAAATATTCAATATAAATAAAATAAAAAAGACAATGAATGTTTAATTTAAATCTATATAATTACTTCCAGGTGGAAAATTTTATGGATTCTTGAATAAAGCATCTTAGAATAACGTTTTAGAATGAAATAAACAAAAAAAACGCTATTATAAATTAATGTTTTTCGAAACCGTATTTTGCCTGGAGTAAAATTTTCGCCTCCAAAGTAGTTGTAGTAATTGAGTAGATTTTTACTGCTAATATTTAGATGAAATATTTTAAATGTGTATTTGTGTAGTTAAATTTGCAATTTAAAATAATTGGATTTTGTTAATAATGTGTCATTTCAAATATCTTCCAATTATAATATATTCAAATAAATCAAATCAAATAAAACTGCAAAATATATATAGCAAACATCGTTTGTTTGTTTTTTTAATAAGTAATTGTAGTGGCAGAATGTCTTAACGAACCAAAAGCAAATATTGCTTTATAGTTTTTTTTTTTATGGCTGAACGCCGTGATGTTGTGTCATGTAGCAAAAGATGGTATTCAGGCTTCAAAGCTGGGGTTAGTTGGACGTCGCACGAACAGGCCATCTATGACTTCAAACCGTCCAACAATTGTTGGACATTTTGAACAGCGATTCGACCAGTCACAGGGCACCGCACGCGGTTGCGGGGCGCGAGGCAAGCGCGCCTGTTTAATATTATCATCTTTCATTTTGATTTAAAAATTTAATTATTTGCAATTACCTTGCAGTAGGCGTGAAAAGCACTATGTTAAGCCTCGGCCGAAAGAGCAATAACTGGACTCGTACTTTCGAGTACTAACCTAACTCGTCCATCTATTGCTTACTTTCTAGCCTCTACAACAATGTACTATTGAAAAATATAAACAGTTTTCTCCCTTACATTTTGGGTCAAAGAAAACTTATATGACGGCTTTGTGACTGTTTCCCATGGGATAGTGTTTCTGCGAAAAAAGGTCTTTAAGTAATGTTCCTTGCCTCGCAAAAGAAAGTAATTAAAGACATTATACCTGCTTCAATTTCGTACAGCTTTTATTGAAGTAGAGTAACGTGGGAATTGAATGTGTTTCCTTTTCAATACGTAGTCTGTTAAGGTAATACAGATATTAGGTACGGGAGCAAAGAATAATATCATAATGCAAATGTACTACAACAAAGGTATGTAATATATGAATACTATGTTTGTAGGTTTACGGTAAGACAATCTATTTAAAAGCAAGCGTTGAAAAATCGCAATAAGACAAGATGCAATCCTTTAACTCCCTGCAAATCCGACCACGGGCGCTTACACTGATGGAGTAGGGCTCAAGAGTAAAGTGCAAGTTCTCAACTTAGGTATCCATGTGCACTGTACATGTACATTGTACAGTCAGCACCATAAACATGTATACATTCTATGACCTTATTACTTAGTCATAAGGTCGAAAAGTGTATACATGTTTATGATGCTGACTGTACATTGCAGGTACTGTCATCGTCAATTATGTGTATATTTTTAAACTTCAATGACATAAGGTGCAAAAGATGATAAACATGTTTGTCCAAGATTTACCACCGTTAAGGTGTTTTAAAACTTTCTAACAAGTTTTACAGTATCCATATCACATTTTCTGCAAATATACTAACCTTAACTTGGTAACATTATTATGTAGTAACCCAGTGAGGTTAGTATACCGTAGGTTGTAAGCCGTGGCTTTTACATCATGTCTATAGTACGCATCATGTGCTGGATTTCTGGGGGGGCATAAATTATTTACAGACGAAAAATGGGTATCTCGCCTGTTACAGGAAGTTAAGGGCGTGTGGGCACTAAATACCTACCCAAAGCTTTAATACTGGTCAAAACTATGTTGGCAGCGCTTTAAAATCAAATCAAATCAAATCACACAACATTATTCGTAACACAACACAACATACATTATTACAAGACAAAGACACAAGAAAAAAGTGAATCTGTGCCGTGTCACGAAATGGTCCCAACTCAGCATGAGTTAGAGGATATCAAAGCCGATAATTAAGCTCAAATGATCTTAACTCTTATTAGCTTATTAGCTTAGGCGCAGGACCGGTCATTGTGGCACTCTTTGCCTGGAGGCCTATGTTCAGCAGTGGACGTCTTTGGGCTGATATGATGATGATGATGATGATGATCTTAACTCTTAGAAATTGGAAGGATTCTTTTTGATTGATCCACTGTTTCCTGATATGTATTGATAATATATGTATCGGGACGTTTGGTGGAAATACGATCCAATTATTACAAAAAATCCATGGTATTATATGGGTCTACTGCAAAAAAAGCCTCAAGGTCTCTAACTTGATATCTATGTATAATACTTACACAATCTATTCATACTCTCGATTCCTTTCCGGACTATAACTATTTAATTGCCTCAAAGAGAAATCTTAAATCGGCAGGTATTCTTTATGACTGTGACTCGAAAAAAATCAGCCTGACTTCTCTTTTATGTGAAAAAAATCAACGTCAGCATCTGCTACGGTTTCCGTGGCGTTTTTAATTCCATCCTGGGTAAGAATATATCAATTCAGGTAGTTCCGTCTTAAAGCCTTCGACCAAAGTTATAGAATACAAAGGTGAAAATAGCAGGAAAAATGGCTCACACATAGGGTCCGCAATCGAAACACAGGAATGTTGCAATGCGTTGTGTATATATTGAGAGGTTCAAACACAATGAGTTATAAATATAAATTATGGATTTATTTTTATCAATTCACTATTTATTACGATACAATGTATTGACACTGTATCGTAAGAATATTGAGATTAAGATACTAAATACCCATTAATTAATCAATGTTTCTATGATTTACAATGTTAGAACTATAATATAATAGTTTTTGATTGATCCACTGTTTTCAGGTGTTTATTGATAACTATGTATCGGGACGTTCGGTGGAAATGCGATCCAATTATTTCAAAAAATCAATGGTATCATATGGGTCTATCCCGGCGTCGGCAGAGAGTACAACTTTATACCCAAAACGCCAAAGCGTCGAGACCCTCGGTCCGTGGGGACCCAGTGCGCATAAGCTATTTGCGGAAATCGCGAAACGTCTGGTTGATGTATCTGGTGACCGAAGAGCTGGCGGCTTTCTCGCGCATGTCATCATCATTGCAATTCAGCAAGGAAATGCCGACGCGCCAGTATCCTCGGCACAATATACCTACCTCGAGGGCCTTTTTTAGATTTAACTTAGTTTTAATTAAATTTATTTATTTTAGAAAGACTAAGGTATTTTAGAAAATAAATATTTGATACTTTTTAAGTTTTAAACATACTACAATTTTAGTTACAAAAAAAATGTAATATGTTTTTAAATTTAAAAACTGTTTTGTTAATTTCATTACCAAGTGTATTTATAAAGCATAAATTGTAAATATGACAATGTCCTTGTGTAAATGTGTATTGTATCTCGCCATAATACCATCTGAACCATAGAACAGTGAACAAACGATACCACAATAAAATAAAATGTCGCTATAAAAAGCAAAGTGCACTTCATTTTGCAGTGTGTTTTATCGGCGGGAAAGAATTTTGTTTAGATTATCTGCACTGAAAGAAAGGCACGCAGACGTGGCGGTGAATTTCGTAAAAACAATAAGATAAATATAAATTTATCTAATTTATCTTGTTGTTGGTTTGTACCTATAAAGGTACGCTCGTTGTTATTTTATTGAATGCGTACGAATTGATTATATTTAATTATTATAGTAGTAATATTATAGGTACTGAAATAGTTTTTAATTATTAGTTATGCCTTCACACTCGCTCTGGTAAAATTAAAGATACTAGGTATTCGGTATCAGTTAGTGACTTGCCTCCCCATTTAAAATATTTTAAATATTTTCGTGACACGTAAAGAAAATGCTTGTTGACTTGCATCCCGTTTTGAAATTTTTGGTCCCGCGTGGAGTGCTGCGTCGTTATCAATCCAATCCAATTCATTATGTGAAATGGATTACTTAATTCCAACCATTTCAACTTGATTTATGCGGTATGTCAAACAAACGCTGTGTCAACATTCAACAAGCCATAACGCATGCACGGTCGTAGTCAGTAGCTTGACGTGTATGCGAATGAGAGCTATTTTATTTTACATATTAGGTCGTCAGGAGAATTTAACTAGCAAAATCAGTGTAAACAAGCCATCATGCGTCATCAAAGGATTAATGTACTAACAAATATTTCAAAATAAGTATTTTAAAAACGTTCTACATTTATTACATCTAATAGACTTAAAAAACAGTTCACAGGTCAGTTTATTTTTGTATTCATCGTTTTTAGGGTTTCGTAGCCAAAATGGCAAAAACGGAACCGTCATGTCCGTCTGTCCGTTCGTCCGTATGTCACAGGCATTTTACTCGAAAAGTATAAATGTGTATTGGAATAAAAATTTGAGGATAGATGTATTTTGTTAGCCGCTACATAGTTTTGTAATTAAAATTACAAAAATATTTTTTTTTAGGGGTGCACTCCATACTTAAAACTGAAAGTCAAAAGAAAATGTTCATTGTTAGCCCACGTGTGGCACATCAATCGATAGGCATTTTAAATTAAATATAAGGTTTCTCAGCAATTTTTATGATTAAGTTAATATAGTCGAAGATAATCGCCCGGAAAGTCACTAAAATTCTGCCCCCCCCCCCCCCTCTTTAATTTTTGAACGGTGTACCTATTTTAAAAATATAAAAAAAAACATGGACATAGGGCTTATTAAATTCTTTCACCGAAAATTATTTTGAACAAGATCGGTTCAAAGGTTTTCGAGATATTGATGAAAAACTGCCTTCCTTAAAGAAAAGGACGTAAGTGCCGTAAGCTTTCTGTGACGATACGACCTTTTTAATATTTAATTATAAAAATAAATAATTTTCGTTTTGCGTGGTCCATAACGCACTTGGCCGGTTCTTTTATGTTTATTAAGTGGCATCCTATAGCCTTTTTGAAGTGTTTATCTAAATCGAAATGATAGGGAACGACGTAAGGGCAATTTCGAAAAATCTGTGTTGAAATAGATTAAAAGAGACTTATATACTGATATGTTCTTGGTAAAAACGTGGGTCTTTTTGAGTCATACAGCAAAACTCTACCGATATTGCCTTTATCATACTAGTGACCATTTACTACTTTAACAAAACCAGAACTTAAATCAAGATTAAAATTATTAATCCCTAATTTATGTCGACTGTAAAAGTTGGAATTTCCAATGAGATTGATTCATTGGAAATTCCAACTTTTACAGTCGACATAAATTGAACTTAATAGTCCACTGAGAACGTCCCACCGGAAACACAAGCAAATAAACTGTGTCAGCTAATCTCCGAGTAACTTGACTTGTGCTGCTGGGTGCTTTGACAGCAAACGGCAGTTGGTGCTTGTTTAGGTCGTTCTCTACAAGTTTGTTCCCATAAGAGTCAGAACTGAGATTCGAATGTACGATTAGATTTAATGTTTGTCTAAACCTCCTCAAAGCGTTAGCTGTTCAAAGATTAGGTAGGTCTAAACTAAACGCTATCTAAACCTAAAGCTACAAACTTCATAAAACACATGCTGCCAAAACAAATAACTCGAAATGGGTATCTACGTTTCGGGCGCTCCTGCTAATATTTTCGCATTATAAAGCCACTCGGAGTTTAATTGAAATATGTACAGTTACAAAACTCGTAAATTAGCTCACTAGCTTTGTAGCCGACACTTTGTAGCCGACTAAATCCACAAAACACATACGGATCCCTTATCCCGAAAAGGGTTAGCCTGGCAACCACAATCTGAATCAAGGCACCTACTTGGGTCTGAATTGAAATAATCGTAAACTTTAATGTGTTATGATCGTGGTGAATGTCTCTGTTTTTTAATTATAGTCATTTCTAGGGTTTTATAGTCCAAGTAGCCCAAAGCACAGGGTGGACACGAGGAAGAAATGAGTAAGTTCCGGTAAATATGTGTGCGCGCCTTGTCGGTGCGCACCTCAATGTGTCATTAAAATCAACTGTTCACACGGCTGAATATTATTACACCCAATGATGTAATATAAAAAAGAGGTAGATAGGTTATACGCGCTCGAAAAATGGCACACTAAAATTGAGTCAATTGGCACAGTTTGCCTCAGTTTCGAGACGTCAATGGAAACGTTAGCTGTCAGATTTGGTGGCCATTTTTAAACACGGAATTTCGTATAGACAACATATCTACCTCTTTTTTATATTACATCATTG
This sequence comes from Epinotia nisella, assembly GCA_932294315.1. Lineage (NCBI taxonomy): Eukaryota > Metazoa > Arthropoda > Insecta > Lepidoptera > Tortricidae > Epinotia > Epinotia nisella. The sequence goes on along the minus strand of OW028679.1, from coordinate 10,223,476 downwards.
ATTACACCAATATAAATTGACATATATCATTTCGTATACTGTATTAACAAATTATTTAATACATATTATGTCGTTGTTAGGAGAATAACGATATATTATGTAAGTATGTATGTTTATCGTCGTCTAGTAATAATGGCTACACTGAAAATCAGCGTCATGGAATGTGTCCTCTGGCTCGCTCCGTGACATCAAGCTGAGTGTAAGCCTTTTAGTGCAAATCTTTTCTAAATTATATGTATTAAGTTAAGTTTTGTTGCACTCTATGTATATTTTTTGCACTAATAAACTATTTTCTTCTTCTAGTATCCATATTACAGTGTGTGTTAAATACCGTTGCATATTCATTTGCTGCATACTTCATTTCCTGGATAATAATGAATAATATAAAACTGTGATGATTTGGAATAGAATATTTGGTACACTTTTTTCTGAGTATTAACGATTCTGAGTATCAAAAAACGAAAAAACTGGTAGGTAATTGAAAAAAAAACTTATGTATACTTTGTTTGAAAAACGCCCATCACGTATCTGCCGAAATAAGTCCGTGCGTGCGTGCCTGCACCGCAGCGGCACTATTTACTATTTATGTTTATAAATTTAACGCGTGGACAGTACCGTAAAACCACACAACTATAGTCCACTACCCCAACTATGGTCCAATAATAAACTCATTCGTTTCTATCAATGCCGATTTTGTATTTGTGATTTTATAGGTTTTTATTTAAATTTGTGTTACTATATTGCCTGTCTTTAAGTTCACCCATGAAAGCAGTCCCACCTGAGCAAGTAATATGTCAATTAATTTGGACCATAGTTGGGTGACCTGGACTATCTTTGTGTGGTTTTACGGTACCCAATTTTGATGAATTTTGGCATGTTAATGTTACTAATAGGCAAAAAAAAAAATTTGATATTTGGGGACTAAAGGGGAATTCACACAGACCGAATCCCAAGCTAGAGTTGTACCTAAACAATTAATTCTTATGAACGGATATAATAACATCATAACCCTAGGGTTATTCTGACAATCTAGACACACGGCAGTGTGTCCGCCAAGTTCGAGCAAAAAAAAGCGACACACCGGCCGTGGGTTATATTACACGAACCATTTCGGGCCAATTTCGACCACCCTATAACTCAAAACATATTTTATCTACGCATATGAAATTTCGATTGTCTGTTGACATCCCCTTAATTGTCTAGAATACAAAATTTCATTATTCTACCTATAGCAGTTCTTGAGATATTGACGTCAGAAAATCGCTATTAATATACTATAAAGCTGCTGTACGACTCATTTCTTATATATAGGGTTGTTCTCCATGAAGGAGTATACTTGGACCTTGGTCATGTATGGGGCGAGTGTAGAACCTGCCGATGATTCAGATTCAGATTCAGATTCATTTATTGCTCCTTGAAAATTGACATTTAATTTTACAAATTATCTTTGTATATAAATAAAATGAATTCACAGAAAGCTCGTCAAGTACATTCAAGAGAAATAGTTGGGCGTTTTCAGAAATTGTTGTTGGTGGCGTAAGCGGAGTTCCACTTTTAAAAATGGGCTAAATTTATTTGAAATGTAGCTGAATCGATAAAATATTGTATGAACAACAGTAAAATACTAAATTTATTACGCAATAATGTCAAATTCAGTAAAAAAACTCAATTATATTTAGTTTCTACTGGAAAGAAGTTCCATTACGTCACTCATTTTGAAAATGATTAAAAAAATAAGTAGACCTGTTAAAAATGTTCTAAAACTTTATTAATCAAATATAAACGAAACAGTCTTCTAAAAACATAAAATTATTGGACGTTTTATAACAAAACGATGAGTTTTATGAAAAAATCTTTCCTTAACGCTACTTTTCTGTACTTTGTACTACATGCTATTGTCTCTGTAGCGACCACTGCGTAATATTATTAGAAAATATTTTTTAATCTGAGATACCTAGTTAAAGACTATTTACTTAGCACAATTAACTTTTAATATCTTTAACATAAATCACAATATTTTTGGAATTTTAATCACAGTCTCTAAATGGACAATGGCGTATAATGGAACTCTAAGTGGCGTTTAGGAACTATTAACGCACGTTCATATTGCGAATAATTATACACAATGAGTATACTATTATATACCATGAGATCACGGCGGTCATTTTAGTTACTATATTAATTAACTACTAAACCTAATTAAGAATAAGACTGTTCAAGCATAAATTTCAGATTTCGTCTGAGTCTAATGTTAATTTTAAATATCAGTTACAAATTTTCCAATACCTATTATATTTCCCTGGCATACCCCAACCACAGACCAAGATTGAATTGTTTGTTTGTTTGAATTCTATCATGAATATAAATGCTCTAACGCATGTTATAACAGATAACATTAACAATACAAAGATCGGACACAAAAATTGCGAACTAAGCTTATTTTGCAATTTTCCAAAGATGTTGAATAAGCAGTTGTGTCAACCCACAGCCAATCCTGTATAGATAGGTTGGCACATTACTGCTTTCCAGCATCCTTTTGTCAATCTTAGTATCAATATTTAATTTGTTTTACTTAATATTGTGATATTTTCGTTTTTTAATTTACGATCAAATTTAATTTCGATTACGGTAATTTTAGTAATTAACTCCTTATGAAACGAGCTTTAGAGTTCCATTACGCCACTTTTTCATTCCATTCACGCTATAGCGGCGTAATGGAGGTGACGTATCCGCGACAATAAAACATTAAAATGGATTTATAAATAGACAATAATTATTTAGACAAATATAACTTTCTTTTCAGAATTATTATTAAATAATAAGTTCGATATAGTAAAGAATCAAATATGCTGGATGGTCTTACCTTGTCAAAATCGGTCTTGTAAGTGGAACTTTGGTTTTGAGTACAAGGACACGCGACCGACACTTTTTAAATTTCGCGGTTATCTGCTGTCATGATTGAGAAAATGGCGACTACTATAGACATAAAATGTTACTATAATTCAAAATCTTCATGAATTTTGTCGGTATTTTGTTGCCAAGTTATTAAAAAGGCGGTCGCGTAGTGCGGAAATTCCTTCACACGCCATTTCGCGGGACAGGATAAAACCTTTCTTTTTCAATATAATTTCAACCTAAACACGTCTGTTTTAAGGTTTAAAATGAAATTTCGGTTTATCAGTGACCAGTACAAACACCCGCCACTTTCGAAACATCTTAAATAGTATTCATTTTTTTACTCCAAATGTGGCAAGGTAGGTATGGGACACGTCAAAACGTAACTTCTTTTTTTACTTATTTAATTCTTATTTAAAATTTCACAGAGCTTTCCATTCTTTTAGAGCTATTATGAAGTAAAAAACGTCTATTTAATAAAATAAAAAATAAACAAAAGTGTACATCTTGCTTGAATTCGAATAATTGACTATGAAAGTGATGGGACATGACTTTTTCCAACTGACAACTTTATTTGAAAACGCCCAGTTAGCAATTTCATAACAATATTATCTTAATAATAATGTCAAATAATAATAATAATGTCAACAACTATAAAATTAAAAATACGGTCTCCTAGTATAATGTCAATACATAACAATTTTATGTCAAATACGTGAATACAAATAAATGTCATGTGTGCAAGGACTATAACACAGAAATAACAATAAAAATAATTTATCTCTAGGGCATCCTAGATTATTATTAAGTCAGGAAAAAAAAAACAGACAAAATTAAAATAATACATGTCAATAATATTGTCTTTGGTCAGTGAATTCCTTTACTGAATACAGCGACATTGACAGTAAAAAGTCTTTCAGTCGGCGTCCAAAACCATCATCCGATGATTCATTTCTGAGACTGGCGGGTAGTCTTTCGTAAAAAGCGGGGCCTACTACGCGCGGTGACTTGTCGAGGAGCGCGAGGCGCCGCGGCACGACCAGTAGCTTTAGTGTGAGTTTACAGTAAGTCGGAATACGCTAGCGACTATCGACAACAGTTAAAGATTTGTATGAAAACTCTATACACCGCCCCTGGCGGTCACTCACAGAACTAAAAATCTAATCGGTACCCCGAGTCCCATATAAGTATACTTTTCTCGCAACAGTTAACTCGATTGTTCGTATAGTTTAATAGATTTTTCAATATTCAGCCTTAAATTACAAGCATTTATCGTTTCAATTTAAATGCTAGCGTTTGTCGGTTATGACATTACAGAATACGCGCATGGCCAACGTCGAAAAATTCCCCAACGCCAAAGTTTAAAGACTTTAAAGGAATCTATACCTTAAGCTTAACGACATTAAGTATAATTTTAACAGTGTGCGATGATCCTCATCTAAGTCTGTCGACCCAATATGGCGGAACGTGTGCCAATTATTTGCATTTTTAAATACAAAATACGCGACAATCCGAATTTTGCGGATATAAGTTGTCGATTCAAAACCCTTATTTTTATAAGTTCTTTAATTTGAGATAGGTATCGATCGGATCTACGGTAAATCTTGACGAAATAATACGTTATCACGCACCATTTTGGAAGTGAAATAGTAAACTACAGATACTACGGTATTTTTCGATTCGAAATGTCAAATTTGTGACTCACGCTACCGTTTGGTAATACGATTCGAAAGTTTAGATTACGCATCGAAAACTAGACGCTAGCGAGTAACGTTTTGTAGTTGTTTTCGTAGTATATCGGCACCATGAGTACGGCGCATTTGACAGCTCGAACTTGCGAGAATCGAAATCTAGTCGAAGCGCGTTAGCTCGATATCGAGAGAAGTTTACTATTGTAAGTATTCTATAGGCTCTCATGGTAAGCGTACTGTAGTCGCCCCGTCTGACGGGTGATTCTGCCGGGCATATTCACTTTTTTTAAATAAGTGTATATTTTTACGAGTGAACATTATTACTTCATATACATAAAGTGAATAATGGGTCAACATACTGTATTGTTTAAAAAGCTGTTTACATGAGTGCCTCGGAGTTACACCTGCCAGTATACGCAAAGCTCGTTTTTGTAATTTAAATACTCGGTCCGACTCTGTTGAGTTTCCCCATAAGATAATACCGTATTTTGAGAGAGAATCAAGTTCTGGGTACTGACGTTTCATTTCTGTTAAGTCATTATAGTTTGAAATTAATTTAGATAAGGTTTCTGTAATCCACGGTACATGCTTATTTTTCTTTACTAAAATATTTTTAACTGGAAAATGGATGTCAATGTAGTATCTTAAAACATTAAATAATTTATCAAATTTATTATTAATTGAAATCGCGTCGTCAAATATAAAATTCCAATTATAATTTTCAATGTCAATATAAAATGAATAAAATGATTGGTCAGTAAAAAGTCTTTTTTGTATGCAAGAATTTGGTTTTGATTCTCGTAGTTCCGCCGTAGGTATAGTGAACAGTTGCGCATTGTGGTCGCTAATAGGGGTGTCAAGCGGTCTAGCCTCGACGTCCCGGCACTCGCGCGACACCAGCCCACAGTCGATGCAGGTCGCACTGTGCGCGGACACACGGGTCGGGAAATCAACACAGTTCCTGCACATATAGATTTGTAGGACTTCATCTAGCCGCCGCCTCAGTGAGTTATCTGAGATGTAATCAATATTTTGGTCACCGACTAGGATAAACCTTTTACTTTCGCTGGTTAACTTATCTAACAGTAATTCTAGATTGTTTAAATATAAGTCAAAGTCGCCATTTCCAGTACGGTACAACACAATTACAACTAAACTTAAGTTACAAATCTCTATTGCGGAGAATTCAAAGTGATGTGACCTCCAGAAAAATCTGACATTTGGAGATTTGCCGCTGGTTAACTCCGAGTGTCCAGGCGTGTTCTCCCCCACTAATTTTGCGAGGCTGGAGGCCGAGCTCCGAGAGTTTAGGGTTGCGCAAGTATTCCTTTGCCCCGTGTGTCTTACAAGCGAACCTGAGGGCCGAAGGCCCGAAGGTGAGCGGCGAGGCCCGCGAGGCCGCAGGCCGAGCTCCGCGTAGGGCCGAAGGCCCGAAGCGTCCCATCAGAGCGCGCTCTCTACGCGAGCCCGAGGGCGAGCCCACGCGGACACTTCAATATTCCCGTGTGTCTCACAAGCGAACCTGAGGGCCGAAGGCCCGAAGGTGAGTGGCGACGCCCGCGAGGCCGCAGGCCGAGCTCCGCGTAGGGCCGAAGGCCCGAAGCGTCCCATCAGAGCGCGCTCTCTGCGCGAGCCCGAGGGCCGAAGGCCCGAAGGGCGAGCCCACGCGGACACTTTACTATCCCCGAGTGTCTTACAAGCGAACCTGAGGGCCGAAGGCCCGAACCGTCCCAACAGAGCGCGCTCTCTACGCGAGCCCGAGGGCCGAAGGCCCGAAGGGCGAGCCCACGCGGACACTTTACTATTCCCGTGTGTCTTACAAGCGAACCTGAGGGCCGAAGGCCCGAAGGTGAGCGGCGACGCCCGCGAGGCCGCAGGCCGAGCTCCGCGTAGGGCCGAAGGCCCGAAGCGTCCCATCAGAGCGCGCTCTCTACGCGAGCCCGAGGGCCGGAGGCCCGAAGGGCGAGCCCACGCGGACACTTTACTATTCCCGAGTGTCTTACATGCGAGGCCGAAGGCCGAGCTCCGCGTAGGGCCGAAGGCCCGAAGCGTCCCTTCAGAGCGTGCTCTCAGAAACCCTATCCCCGAGTGTCTTACAAGCGAACCTGAGGGCCAAAGGCCCGAAGGTGAGCGGCGAGGCATGCGAGGCCGAAGGTTTTAATAGCAAATTATATACTTGACACATTGCAGTCCAAAGGTGTCGATTCATTGCATTGAAAAGGTGTGTGGTGTGTGAAAACTTGCCAAGTAACATCATTAAAAAGTACTGAAAATTATAAATGTTATCAGGAAACTGCTAAAAAAACCGGTGTGCGTTTCTCTGACTATTATAATTTTAGGTATTTCTATGTAACGTGATACTTATTCAAAATGTACCTTAAAAACTGCTGGAAATCAAGTGTGCATTCCTATAACTATTTATGATTTGAGGTATTTTTATGGAACTTGGTACTTATTCAGATTTCACTTCTTTTATAGGCGAAGCATTCCCATAGTATCGAACTTGGCAGCCTTTCACATTTATGTTTTTGATGGGATCTTAGTATACTGGAATCCCATAAGTATTGGACGGAAGTACTTCCACAAACCTGACGTATCAGAACAAGCGCACTAGGGCGCTATGTCTCAAATGTCTCTTCTTCTTCTATTCAATCTTTAACCCATTTCAGGCCTACGACTCAAGTATGAGAGCTGTTCAAAATGCTGCTACGCGCTACGGCGTAGCACACGTAGCATTGCTTGAGCTTGAATGGGTTACAATGTGATAATATCCCTAGAATAATATTGCCTAGTTCATGAACCTTTCAAAATAAGAATGACACAAGGGTACATGAGGGAGAAGTCACTTTTTTTAAATCGTATTAGATAATAATCAGAACCTAATTTCAGTACTAAGCTAATTTCGAGGAATCGACCCCCTATTGACTAAGTGGTTGCCATGTTAAGCCGGAAACGCGGCGGAAATAGGAACACAAGTACAACACAGCCCTAATTACTACAGCTTCATTGTTCGGATATTAATTAGACGGAACTTAATTAAATATATAACTCTGATAACATCTTTATTAAAACATGAATATGTTGATTAATATACCTACCCAAATATTTACTGCGATTTGACACTGTCGGATGTACTTTCTATTGAAAGTCAGGTTAGGTTGTTTTTCGTATCTACAACAGCATTCCATTTCATATTAGTATTATTGTATTAAGTAGTTAATCAACAATAAACTATATATTAGTCAATTAATTTACGTCATACGAAAAAAAACATTAATTCACACAATATGGTCACCTTACGCCGCACCATGTCATATCATTACCCATACGACATACACTCAAAAACGATAGGATGACCATGACTTGAGATTAAGTTTTTTTTCTGAAATATTGGAAAGAAAGACATTTTGGTTTTCACATTGATACTATGGCATTAATATGACTATCAATTATTATTTCGTCCTTATGTATAAAAGATTAAGCGCAGCCTTAATGACACCTGTATTGTCGAGTAAATGTACAGCCTGGGAATATGGCAGCAACTTTTGGAATGGAATGGCTTGTGATTTGCACATGTTTTAAAATAAATTTGTTGTTAGATATCAATTAATAACTCTCCAGAAATTGGCCAGGCCATTAACATATGCCAGTGTTAATGTCGCAAAATGTCATGTCTAGACAGTAAAAGAGTGTTTGCTTTTAATACTGAAGTACTAAAACAAAATCTACATTTTTCAATGGAGTTAAGTACACTACTGTCTGTCAGTTACAGAATTAATTTTGTACTACGGATGTCTTCTAACCAAATTGTCATTTCAAATTTAATGGAAAATCTTGCGCTTCGAAAAGGATTACAACCTACGTCACAGATTTTCCGCTACTCCGGGGCAGTTGCTCTAGTTAATTGAGCTAAGAAATACTACTCGATTGATTTCATAATTTCCTATGCACCAGATTGCGACTTTTGCGTTTTAATGAAACAAACTGCGCCCAGCTCTAATATATTATTTTTATTTTTTACTTTTTGAATACGTTTTATTTTTTGAGGTATTTTGCCCGTTGTCTGGCTAAGTCTCTATCTAATTGTTACCAGAAATGTAATCAAAATCATCAAAAATGTGGACACAGTCAGATATAACCAAAAAAATATTTTTGCTTTGCGTTATGTTAGGTAAGACAGATACAGAAATAAAAATACCAAAAAATAACACTAACCCTAAGTAGTTGTTGTAAAAAATTGTAAATTAATACACGTACTAATTCATATTCGTATAAAATTATAACAATATAAGCATATTACAAATAAAATAGAAATTAGGAACAAGTGGCAATCATCAATTTTTTGTTGCTCGTTGCCATGGATACGTCTGTGTCACTCTTTAAATCTAAGATTTATTGGGGTTTAAATCACGTTTAAATCCACTAAACACATGTTTTTGTCATATTGGTAAACCCATTCGATGGTGGGGCATCTTCTCAGCACGATGGAGTCCAATTAATAGTATTTTTTCTAAGAAACTCTGTCACTGTTGTCTCTTTGCTTACTGGGACAGAATAAAAACAAGAAAAAGGTTGATTGACCCAATTAACCTTTTTCTTGTTGTTATTCTTTTTTTTCCCTTGACCATATAGGTAAGTATTATACAATGTTAAAAACTTGCATTTTAGTGATTATTGACAATTTAAATTTAATACCTCGCGTTGTTGGGAAATAACATTGCTGTTTGCGTTCGTGAACTCTTTTAATTATACACCCATATTATACTTCCGTAAATTCGAATTTCCAGGTTTCTGAAATAACAAACCAACAATATCATTGTCATCAGCGTGAAGAGGCAAATAAATACTCGTGGTTTCAAAGAGAAACTACTACATAACCTGCACAGAATTATGGGCACTCCTAGTTTAGGTATATCTACAGAAAGGCCATGGCTCTAAAAAAATCAGGTGGAAAAGCTATTAAGACACAAGATGTTCCCTTATCCTGCCATGGCCTTTGAACACAAAAACTGCTTCTCCTGTTCCCGACAGTTCCAGGAGCTAATTTTCCGATTGTAAATATCGGCTTAACTACTTGCCCTAGCGTAGTTTTAGTGGCCTGAGATATTTCGTGGGTCAGGCATCGCTAGCGTTCAACGGGATAAATCCGATCAAATGTTTCTTCAAAAAATTACTTCAGGAACGCTTGACTGCCCGCAGCTATTACAAACTATCAAGTGGACCGTCCCGCGACAACACACTCGTCTAGCTAACTTTCGACCCTTGTCAACTGGAACGTACAGGACTAATACTGGATCCTATATGTAATACCGAGAATTTGTAAAGAGCATAATTTACTATATAAAAAGAACAGGGTTGATATACTGAGTATGTCAAAAATCAGTTCAAAACATATCTCTGTAAACAAAGGTCAAATGTATTATGAGTCATAATCTCCAAGTTTACTGTTAACTTTTATTTTTATTTTTATTTTCTTTTTCTTTTAGTTTGCCTTTCTGCTTTGTTAATTGTAATGTTCCTAGCCTTCTTACAAGTAACTTACCTTACAGCTTATTTTGGATTTAGTGTACGAAATTAGTTTTTACTATGTTTACTTAGTGCATGCCGTGTTTGCCTGTAATTGGGTGAATACTCTAGCAATAGTTCATTATCTGTTGTGAATAAGTTTTTTTACTGTATTACATCTGTTGGCAAACCTTAATATATAAATAAATAAATAATAATACACCCTAGAAGAGTCCTACGCGATGCCCAAGTAAGGATTTATTCAGATATAAGACGAGCCCAAAAATTAATGAGGAAAATAACCTTTGGCTATAAGAAAACCTTGGCTATAAGAGAACGAACTAAACTTGAGTACGTACTGTAATTTGACTCTACTATCGTTATATCACGGACGCACAACGCACAAAAAACTGTTATATCTTGTCTAGAACATGTTTATCGTAGGTTATAATGATAAATTTGAAAATGAAAACATCCCTGACACAACAACACATACCTAGCAAAGAATCATCTCGACAAACGCGATTTTACAACTCCGACTTTTAAAAGGACGCACTCAAATCGGTTGATATAGTGTAGCTACGATGCGTCGTCGACGTCGATTAAACATCCTACGAAGCGGAAAGTTCTGGGTTCGAATCCCGGTAAGAGCAAATATTTGTGTGATGAGCATGAATATTTGTTTCTGAGTCTTGGATGTTTCCTATGTATTTAGGTAAGTATTTATGTCTATTAAATATGTCGTCGTCCCGTACCAAACCCAACACCCGTAACACAAGCCTTATTGAGCTTACTATGGGGCTAGATTAATTTGTGTAAGATTGTGTCCTAATATTTATCATTATTTTATTACAGGTAGCCCTCAGAAGTCAGCGATGCATGTTTGCTACTTTAGTTATTTAAAGCCCCTTTAACCCTCGAGCCACGCGGTTCTCGTGCTGGCTAGCCTTGCGAGGGAGGTGTAGGAAGAAAATCACGGAACTGTTCTGTGGAGAAAATTTAACTCCCGTGGTGCAATGCAACGGTTCAGGTCCCCGACTAGGCGAAGTTTATTTATAATTGAACGATAAAGTATATGCATGATGACTCATGTTAAAATTGATAAAATAGTGTTGCTAAATGGATAGTAAACCATCAAATTATTGTAATAAAGTATAAATTAAAAAATATTATTAAAGATATAAACCTTGAAAGTTTAGAAAAAACTTGCATTTTTTTTTATTTATTGTCCAAGTGTAAGGTTAAAGCTGCCAATAGAATCCTTACGCTTTTATAGAAACAAAATTGTATGACAATTATGGACCTAAACTCAGTATTTTGCGACAAAAACAGCAATTTACTTAATGTTCTCTACAATGATTGTTCAAATAGAAAAGTGTGACGTCATACTTTTGAGTCAATCAGTATGAAATGTTTGGGATACCGCCAGCGAGGTCAATCTTTGTCACAATTTTTTGGGTATTTACATTCTTTAATTGTAGTTGCTCCCATACAAACATGTGTTCCTCTCCAAAAACTGGTTCGAATGGCATCGTGAAAAAATCTTACTCATCATGCCTATTGGAGTTTTATACAACCACTCGCTGTCTCACTTGGCTCCACCCGCGACCTCACAAATATAATGGTGTTTTTTTTTGCAATCGGATGTGTAGTTTCGGATACTTACTTATCTACTTACTTACTCCGTTGGCTCAGTGACCCAAAATGAATCTTGGCCTCCGACATGAGAGTGCGCCATTTTTTTCGGTTGTGAACTAACTCTTGCCAAGTGCAAATTTGGAGCTCGCGCGGATCCACCTGGACCACGTCGCTCCAGCAGTACCTTGGACCGGGACAGGGTGACGTCGACCTTCCTGAGGGCATCGGTGTGCTCTCTCGACTTTGCGATCTTCCTCCATTCTCTCCAAGTGACCAAGCTAACAGAGTCTGTGAGCTTTGATCTCTCCTAAGATGTTAGGTTCAGCCCCCAGATCTTCTATTCCCATGTTCTTTAGGACTCTCCAGCTTCCGTCTGGTTGTTGCTTTGGGCCGAGAATCTTACGAAGGATTTTTATTTCAGCGACTAGTAACATATTCTCTTCTTAACCCTTTGAACGCCGAGAGCCACTAAAGTGGTCGAGTGCTACCGTGCCCACCACGCCAACAACCACTAAAAAGGTCGGAGTGAAGGTGTGCTTTGATCATGAATACACATTATTGCCGTGGCCGGGAAGGAGGCAATTGCAGGCTGAGTATTTGTTTAAACGGAGAGCTTGCGAGTCCGTTTAATTATAATACGAAGCCTGCAGTTGCCATTCCGGCTGAGGCTAATATAGTGCTTTTCTCAAAAATGGGAGAATAATAAACTTTAAATATCGTTGCTCAACTTGAAAATGTTACTGATTTCCAGCCGTTTTTCTTTTTAAACCGAATCGCAAGTGTATTTTTCCACTGAAATCGCAAAATATTTGAGACACATAGAAAAACGTCGCGTTTGCAACAGAAAAATACGAGTTGAATTGGCTGAATACGACCTGTGCCGTCTTTTATATGCCGGTTTCGACTTTTTTTAAAGTTTGCTACTCAACAAATAAAGGAATTTATATGTAACATTCCAGGCGGCCTGCAATGTTTTTTTATTTTTTATTTTGATCTGATCTGAAACTATACACTTTACCTTCCAATATGTAGCGACTTTGCGGGCCATTTTTGAGAAAAATCTATTATGAATTTTTTTTATTTGTTTTTATTGGTTTTTAACGATACATCAAGTTGCAATGCTTGGCGTGTGAGTGATCACTTCATTCAAATATGAAAGCGTTCAAAGGGTTAAAGTGTCAGTGTCCATGCTTCGCATCCGTACATAAGGATTGGCCGTATTACGGTCTTATAAATACGGATTTTGGCGGACTTATGTAGAAGTTTGAACACTAGCCCTTTGTGGAGAGATAGGCACTGCATCTCTGGTTGGGATAGTAAGTAGGTACTAAGCCTTTGCATTGTAAGTACTAAACTAACTTAGGTACGTAATTTAAGTCAGGCAAAGGTTTTTTTATCTCTATTAGTATAAAATTATAGTCAATATATAATGTCACCATTATCTATGCCGCTATCTTATTGCGTATTGCTATATATATCGCTATCTTATTGATATGAAAACCACAATCGCTCTCTCAGACTAAAATATTTTTATATTTAAAAATACCTTATATTTGATTTTTCTACGCCAAAAATACGTTTACACTATTCGCATTATTGCAGTGTAAACGTATTTTTGGCGTCGACTGTATCTACTAAAATATGTCACCTGCAAGAATATAAAAAATAGCCTCGGCCTTGAATGGAAATTCCATTTTAATTTGGTACCATTCTTATCTGATTACCAGGGCACCACGCTCACACACTTGCCTATGCGCTTACGCAAGAGGAAGCGCATGAACCAACACCATGTACGATTTCGATGCGTCGAAAACCCTTTTCCAAAATTGAGTCCCTGTTTGGAAAGGCGGCTATTACGATGTGTAGCCGTGCGTGTGATTCGGCTCGACAAGAAAATAAATGAATCGAATAGTGAGCCGTCCTGTAGCACCCCTCTCGAAACAAACCATCGAAAGGTTTCATTATTACTTCATCACTTGGCCAATCCTTTCCATATTGAATTACTCAATGACGTTTTATTTGAGCTACTGTGGGTCTCTTTCGGCATTAAAAGTAGTAGGTAATTTTCCACCTGCGGAAAGGTTCGATGTGAATAAACTACATTTTAGGCAAACATAAATACCTACATATAATACCTAACGGTCAAGTGCTCGGACTTGTATATGCATAAATAGGCCGAAATTTTTTCTTAGATCAGGGACTACCTTAATTTTTTAGTCTTATTTTTTACAAGCTTTTATTTAACCTGCACCAATATATTTTTAGATTGAGCAAAAAAGGCTGACAGCACATTTCTTGAGCGAGAACCCCGTTTAATTGCTTTTGTATATTATTTTGTAATATCAACCATATCGCTATAACACAATATAAGTAAGTAGTAGTAAATTTATGTCATGTAGGTACCTATACAGGGTGGAAAAAATTTAAGGGCCCTGGAGGGGAACTACCTTAAATCCTTTAGGTAGCTCATTTTACTGAAAAGAAACATTCCTTAATTTTTTTAAATAAACAAAACTGCATTTAAAGATCTTCTAAACTTCGCTTGTCTCACCCGGGAATCCAACCTACTAAAAATTAAAAAATAAACCCTCGCTATTTTATTATACGAATCGGTAGGATTATTGTTCAGGATAAAAAAATAACGTTGAGGGATATTAAGAAGAGAAAAGAATCTTAATAATTTGTGTATCCGGAACGAGGGGGGGGGGTCATTTTTAGCAACTTATCAGTTAAATTATAACGATTATTTTCTCTTCTTAATATCCATCTACGTTAAAATAAATATTTGTGTTCTTCGTATTGATGATAAAATAAAATAAATATTAGTTTTAACTTTTTTTTTCAAAGACCAATGTTTATTAGACAAATTTTGTCATGGACCATAATCCTACCGATTCATATAATAAAATAGCGAGGGTTTTTTTTTTAATTTTTAGTTGGTTCGATTCCCGGGTCAGACAAGCAAATTTTAGAAGATCTTTGAATGCAGTCTTGTTTCTTTAAAAAAATGAAGGAATGTTTCCTTTCAGTAAAATGAGCTAACTAAAGGATTTAAGGTAGTTCCCCTCCAGGGCCCTTAATTTTTTTCCACCCTGTATATTGACGTTCTAAAGATACAGCACGGAGAATTAACATAATGAGACATGATATTTAAGTAGATACCACGTGCTCAAGTAGGTACTCACTGGTCAAAATAATTTATTCGATGCAAATTATTTTGACCGCAACCGGTTTTCAACCCGAACTAAGTAGATTCGAAATTCATTCATGATGATAAAAGATTAAAAACTCAAATTTCATGTCATTCAAGTATGCTGGAATGACATGAAATTTTGTATATCTACACAATGGGATCCACTATGCATCGGTGGGCAGAAGTATTCCGACAGATTTTAACCATGGATTCTAGTGCCTACTTGGATAAAAAAAGTAATACATATAAATATTGCTTTAGAAAGCCAAATTTTCGAGATATTCAATTATTTCAGTAATTCACAAGTTCAAAAATCTCAAGGGTTTCGCCTTAATAATGTGACGTTCGTGAAGTGTCAAGTTTTCTTTTGCACTCTTTGGACTAAGGTTTCGTTCACAAGGAAGTTAAGTTAGTTCGAAGCGTATTTTTTATTTTGTTCCAGAAATTAAGTAAGTTAGTGAGGCATTTTCGGATCCGTTTTGATATAACATTATTTACTCGTAATACAACCAGGAATTCATGGTTAAAATCTGTCGGTATACTCCTGCCCACCTGTATGTGTCGGATTCTAGTTTTCATTGCTAGAAACTATGATAGAAGTTTAGTCTGTTTAGTATAAGCAACTTCTTTTGTGTCTATTTATTTTCTGTTAAAATCCCATTCTGTATTCCAAGTTTCATGTTTTTATCGGGAGACGCGCGTGCTGAGGACTATAAATAGGTTAAATAAGATTCAACAAAACCTACACACTAATCTAGCATGTACTAAGGTTGTAATCTTAGTATATAATGCACTAATTTTAGTAAGCAATCAGCCAGCCAGTCAACACACCAGGCCAGGAAACACGTCGCCATCCTGCCTCAAGAACGGTCAAATGTTTTGTGTCACGAATTCATTAAGTAGTGCCGGCGCTATAATGGCTTTGATGCAATGTAACAGCTCTGATAAAAGTATTTAGTAACTTTTTTGTTAGCATCTTGTATATAAGGTGCTAATCATTTAGGAACCAATACTTTTCGAGACGTTACATTACAAAAAAACCATTAAGCTTGAATAGAAATAAAAAAACTTTTAATATGATTATATTGTATTAATTTTCAAAACTAAATAGTTAAATTATAATTTTGACCGCACATAATCATCCTGTGTATTAAACTGACAGATATTTAACACACTCATTCAAGTGAACATCGTCGAAAATGTAACAGATAGTATCATGACATTGACATTTATTTCAGTCATTTAAGTAAAGTGGCCAGTTAAGATCAAGAGGTTTCATAAAAAAAAATTGAAATATTCAAAGAAGTATTAATCACTAACTATTGATTATTTAATTATCAGGGTGTTTCATGTACCGAAGTTATTTTCCTTAATATCTCCGAAAACTAATATAAACTTTTTAAATATTTTATAGTTAAGTCTACGCTAAAAGAAGAGTAAGTACCTATTATAAAGTATTTGTACCTAAATTATTAGCAACTTATATAGGTATGGTATTAGTCATCTTCCCAATATAACTGCAAGCGTCAAGCTTTTCCAATATTCTTTCATCCTTAAAGTCAAACGTTTGGATCAATAGGTAAATTATTACCACAGATTGTTGTTACTAGGTAGGTACTCAAAGGGTTGGTTTAATTAAGAGTATATTATAATACGGGAGCCGTCTAGGGATGGTTTTGGCAGTAAATAATAGCAACCTTATCAAAGAACGTAACTAGAACGCCGAAAAGCGTCGTTAATAACTACTTCCAGTACTTCAAAATTTTGATTATTAGGTAGGTATTATTATTGTAAAAGATTTTTAAGAGAACATTTTTTTGGGTCCACGCCGTAGCTTAGGAATCGTAAACCTGTCTAGCGGTTTATGTTCATAAAAACATTGCGTAAGTAGTAGATTTTAATAAAAAAATGCGTCTGATTTCGCTAGGTATGAGCAAATCATTTCCTCAATTAGGTAAATATGTGGGTGTTTTACTTTGAATGTCAAAAACCAAAGCGGGAGAGTGGTTAAATGGAAAGTGTGCCCTTATTTTCCTGTAAAACTATTTCACGCTTAATGTAACTTTTGTTATGCCTTTTTTTCTCAATCGGTATTTTGACAGCCTATGATGAAGATTGCATGCAAAACAGCTATCAAGGTTAAGTCTCTACAGAACGACATGACAACCTATTATGGATTCTCCTTCGCAACGTGTTAATCGACTTACTATCTTGCATACTATCGGTGTCTAAATCAGGTTGACTACGAGAATGACAATACCGGGCATACAATATATGACGTCAACGTAGGTAGCGGAAACGATTTCAAAAACAACATGCCTATTACCACATTCGGAATTATGAGGCAATCTTTTAGCCAGAAAAACAACAAATATTTCCTGTTTCCCTATAGTTGTAGAAAGGACATTGCCGAATCCTGTACCAACGTTTCATTTGTGCCACAACCAACCAGGCATCATAAAACGTAATTTTATTTTCTACGTAATCTGTCTTTACCAGATATTTATGCTCATATGAACAGGGAAATATGAGATCAAGTAAAAAAGTAATTTACTACAATGGCAACTTCCGGCGCCGCCGCCATTGCGAACGATTCTCATGAACGATTTTTAATCTTCAAGCAACCTATTGACAGTCATAATATTCACAACCTTTTCCAACCCACCTGTGAAGTGCGTGTGATCGACGCACATGTACGACGCAAACTGAAAATAATATGTAGGTAATGTCTAGCTCTAATTGCCACTATAATGCATAAGAAACAACAAAAAAAACCCATATTTATGCACCCCTTAAATATATTACTACCTACTACTTACCTAGATACCTGAATAAATAGAATTTCATAAAAAACATGTTACGTAAATAGTTATTTATGATACAAGTGCGGAAAGTAGGTATTTCCCAACGAGTGACGATGACCAAAAACATGACCGTCAGGGAGTGTTTTCGATCGGCATGAGTTGGGAATTACCTACCCGCACGTGTATCATACACATTTTACAATGCATCATGCAAGGAAATAAACAAAATACATAAAAGGTCACACAAAGAAATAAAAAAAGAATCTCATTCTCGCACGTGTGTGGGAATGTTGGCCTGAAATCCATTCCCGCACGGTCCCGCGCCGCCGCCGTCCGCTGTGCAGGCATAGACGAGTTGCCGTGTTTAGGTTGAGTGATTAAATAATATAAAGGCGCACTTTCAGAGCAAGTGCATTGTAAAGATTATTGACTATATCAGTCTAGATCGACTATAAATAAATAAAATAAAATAAATAAAAATCTTTTATTGCAGACCAAATGATCCATATGATGTTAGTAACACATTTTGACTTAATAACTATGTTAGTATTAGGCATAGAAAAGTACAAATAAAAAGCTCAGCGCGTTGTACGTCCTCTGCGCTAAACCTACCCACAGACTGCAGGTGTAGAACTATAAGGTGAACCTGACACTAATTATTGACAGTATGACCATGACCCGGCTCTCAGAGACAGCTCGAGTTCTGATTGGCCGTCAAGTAATGTATCTCCATAGCTTGACTGTAGCGTAAACCCGAGTTTTCTCTGATTAGCTAAAAATATTCTGTATGAATTTCTATTATAAAGTTTAAATTAAGTAAATATTGCTTATCAGAGTAAGCTGAAAATGTAATAATTTTATAACCAGACATGGCATATACAATGTTAGTATGTCACTAAAAGGATTAGAAAGTGCCTTAACTGTAATAATTATCGGATTATGAATGAATGTAATTAATGGCCCGCTAAAGTAAAATGTTCTAGCAAAAAAAGCTCCATATGTTCTTAAGAAACCTGATATATTAGGTAAGTATGTAACGAATAGCGTGCCAACAACCTTTGTGGAATGCAACATGCATTAAAGACGTTCACCCAAGTCACGGGAATTGCAGGTAAATAAGAATTCAGTCTATAAGATTTATCTGCTTGTGATCGATCGAAGTTAACGATGGCCATGGCCCACCTCATCACTGAACCGACCCGCGGTCGCCGGGGGTCGGTCTCATCCACCGCCACTGAACTGACCCGCAGTCGCTCGTGGTCGGTCTCACCATGAGACAACACTAAACCGACCCGCGGACCATTGGGGTCAATCTCAACCGCGGCGTCCGAGAGCATCGCAGTCCCCGGTCTTGCAAGGGCGAGTCCGCTCGCCACCACAACCACTGCACGCAGCAGGACAGCGTCGGCAACACGGCGCAAACAGCGCCTCGCCGACCCACCGGCCCTGGCACCCTTGAACGTGTTGCGAGAGGCAGCGACTAAACCGCCTTTATGAAGAAAAGCCTTAGGGTCCGGCACCAGGCACCGTCGGAGTCCCCGGGCAACCCGGCGCCTGCAAGGATCGCCTATTATCGTCCGAAGAAAGTAAAGATCAATAATATCGGCAACTGCAGGGTCATCGCCGACCCAACCAACCCACATTCCGATTGGTGGTGCTGGCCACGAGCAGCGAACACAGTGCAAGTGATAATAGTGAAAAATTTAATTCGTGAACATAGTGACAAAGATCATGTCAAATGCCCATGTAGTACCAACTCCCATTACAATCGGACACTTTACGCTCGAAACTTCGACCCGACAACTGTAGACGACTATGTATACCTAGGACAGACTGTCCAGTTAGGTAGGTCCAACTTCGAGAAAGAGGTCAATCGTCGAATCCCACTCGGCTGGGCAGCGTTCGGGAAGCTACGACACATCGTTTCGCCCAATATTCCGCAGTGTCTCAAGACGAGAGTCTTTGACCAGTGTGTGTTGCCAGTGATGACATATGGCAATGAAACTTAATATGGGCCTCATAAGAAGGCTCAAAGTCACCCAAAGGGCAATGGAGAGGGCTATGTTGGGAGTTTCTCTGCGTGATCGTATCAGAAATGAGGCTATCCGCACCAGAACCAAGGTAACCGATATAGCCCTCCGAATCGCTAAACTAAAACGTAGAACCGATGGCCGTTGGGGCGGAAAGGTTCTCGAGTGGCGACCACGTACCGGAAGGCGCGGCGTGGGTAGGCCCCCCCACAAGGTGGACTGATGACCTGGTAAGGGTCACAGGAGTTTGGCACTCTTTGGGGCAGGCCTATATCCAGCAGCAGACGTCTTTCGGCCGATATGATGATGATGATGCGTCAAAAGTGAATCACGAACTTAAGAACATTTAAAACGAACAATGAGCGAAGTCCGCCGCGCTGCATACAGTATTGCAACAAACTATGAGATTGCACAGGAGCATACAGGAGGGAGAGTTGTGCACGGCGCATCCAATTCTGCATAACATAAATTTTATTGATAATCTAATAATTTGATTGTAATACTTTATTACTGTAGTGCTTCGGCTATGTTCGCCGATGCTCAGACAGACTGCTTTTACGCTATCATGAGAAAACGAAGTACCTCGCTCCTCAACCGCAGCCGCGGCAGCTCAAACGACATCTTATGCACGCTAGCCCAGCGCTGGGACTCGCCGCTGGTGTGGCGGCATGCGCAGCTGCACGCGCCTGTCGCCGCTCCAACGCGCCATTTTTAAAATTGTTTTTTTTTTATTGATTTTAAATTGTTTTATTTTATTTCATAAATACTTACCCTAGTCTTAAATTATACTGTAATTACTAACAAACTATGGATCACGTTGTCCGAATTAAATATTTTGAATTGAATTTGAATATTACCATAATTCACCTTAAAATAATTCCGTGTTAAAATGTGAATGATGTGTTCACCTATAATTGGGGTACGTAAGTGCCTAAATACCACATAACTATTAAAATGTAACTCACTATTGTGTATGTACTCTGTTGGTGTCCCGTATAAAATAAATAAATAAATAAAAACATAAAGACATTTTGTTTGACACGCCATTATACTTCAAATCAAAACTTGGTGTAATGGAAATGTAGTTTATTGTCCTCAAAATACACACAAACACAAGGTTTGGTTTTTTTAAATATTTAATTTCGGTGTTTTCGGGAATTTCCGTAACACATTCAGTGCCCAGAATCGCTACGCGCTTCGCTCGTAGCCGATCCCTTGGCGACCAGTCACGAAGAAAAACTCTCAAGTCTACGAGTACTTTTGGCAGTCGTATAATACAATAACGAACAAGTCAGTAACACTCGCCCTCCAGCCATATGTTTTAATGAAATCTGTACTAACTTATAATCACGATTTGTAAATGTTTCCTTTTTTGTAGAAGTATACAGCTCTACTTTCTCTATATTTCGCGTTTTCCTTTTACAATGAAGTTATTGTTTTCTGAACTGCTTGAGAATAATTATAAAGTTAGCCAGTATGTGGTTTGATTTATTGTTGCTGTACAGAACTTCAAATTGAGCTGAAAACAAGTTTCAATCGGGTAAAGCTTTCTTTATTAGCCGACGGAGAATTTCATCCAGGAAGTAGTAAAGTTTGTGAACCGTAACGAACAGCGTGGAAGTGGTCTAAAGTATTAAAATGCAGTCGAGGTAGAACAATTTGCCACTTTATTTTGAACTACTTCAGATGTACATAGGTAACTAATCAAAATTACCACCATCAATTCGGCGCAACACTTCACACGTGTTGCTACTTTTTATCTCTTTCTAACCCCCCACTTCCCTAAAATGGGGGGTGGAAGTTTGTATGGAGCATTCCGCAATTTTGAAGGTAGAAAGCTAAAAATTGGTATGCGGACTATTTATGACTAACAAAAAAAATCGTGCATCATTTTTTTTTGGAAATCTGCACCTAACCCCTTTAAAGAGGGGGTTAAGTTTTATATGGTCGTCCAGATATGTAGAGTCAATATATAGAAT
The DNA here is from genome assembly GCA_932294315.1 of Epinotia nisella. Taxonomy (NCBI): domain Eukaryota; kingdom Metazoa; phylum Arthropoda; class Insecta; order Lepidoptera; family Tortricidae; genus Epinotia; species Epinotia nisella. The sequence continues at coordinate 10,201,741 of OW028679.1, read as the reverse complement.
CGATATGTAGTCGATATGTAGAGTCGATATGTAGAGTCGATATGTAGAGTCGATATGTAGAGTCGATATGTAGAGTCCATTTGGAGAGTCGATATGTAGAGTCAATATGTAGAGTCGTTATGTATAGTCGATATGTAGAGTCGATATGTAGGGTCGATATGTAGAGTCTATGTAGAGTCGATCTAAATATATAAAAGAAGAAACTGGCTGACTGACTGACTGACATCATTCCAAATTTGGCACGTAGGTTCCTTATAAGGTCTAAGAGTGCACTAAGAAAGGATTTTTCAAAATTCTCCCCCTAATAAGCAGGTGATATGTGGGTCCAAAGTTTGTATGGGGAAACAAAATAAGTAAGACTATTTCATTCGAAACTTCACAGGAGTATTCCTAGCAATAAATGAGTAAATACGTGTTTCAGGTTGCAATTCAATTGGAACATGCAACATGAACATGAAACTGAGAAGCACCTTTTTTGTAGACAGTTAAAATTACTTTTAGTACGCGGGCGAAGCCGTGGGCAAAAGCTAGTAAACACGTAAAGGCCAGTCCAGACAGGACAATTTTCGGCCATCTGATTAAATTGTCTGATCAAAACAGGAGGTGTGGACGCAAAAATAGTTTTATATTGAATTGCATTCAATTAAAAACATATAGTGCAAACAATTTTATTAAATGATTTTACCTTAAAACACTTAAAACTGTAAAAAAACCGTACAAAAATGTGAAACCACAATATCTGATTTAACGTTGCATAATAATTGTGTTATTTGTGTAATTACTAGTTAAAATAAAGGCTGATTATACATATTTCAGTTGTTTTTCTTATGTAGTATTTTCCTCGGTTTAGTGAGGTGAAAAGATTTGTGTTACACACGGGTGCAAGTTATTTTGACGTCTCGTGTGTTGCAACACTCGCTTTGCTCAAGATTCTATTTTTGAACCACTCGCTACGCTCAGGATTCTATTTTCGAACCATAGAATCCATTCGCTAGCTCGTGGTTCAACCCTAGAATCCATTCGCTGGCTCGTGTTTCAATTCCACACTCGCGGTTAAAATATAACTTTGCACCCTTGTATAACAAATAATTATTCTTTACAACAGTAATTTACTTTTGTGTGAGGAAACAAATAGTATTATACAAGGCCACTGATCCCCCCAGGCGTGATAATTTGGCTACAAATGAAGCCATTTCGTACTCAAGGCTCATAAAAACGTTAAATTTCCTCAGAGACAACCTGAAAATATAAAAGAATACTAGTAAAATGTTGAGTTAATAAAGCGAAACACATTGCATGGTAATAGTAGCACAAACAGTTGCTGTAAGTTATACAAAAATAAGGTTGGAACACTTCAGCGTCGTACTATTACGGGCAAACATATTAGAATATTACGAGCATAAGTGATAATCACACATGACTTTTTGCGGCGATACAAACGCACGTTTCACGATATAGACGAATAAGAAATGTGTAAGGGGGAGCCTGAAAGTACTATCGCGGATAAATTGAGAGCCAGTCGCCTTGCGTGGTACGGGCACGTAACGCGCAGAGATGAAAGTCACGTGACCAAAAGAGTATTATATAAGGTTTGAATGTGGATGAATGTAAGAGCTCAGGCAGGCAAAGGAAAAGGTGGACGGACTGTGTGAAAGACGATATGAAGAGAAAATAAGGAGGTAATGACACAGATTATATAATAGTTCTAACGAACAGATACTCGACTCTGAATAAAAAAGCGCATACCTACCGCTTTCCATGCCTACTAAATTTAACAATGGAGCGACCTTGAACGCGCCGGTCGTTGCCCGCCAATAGACGCTAGGGTTGACACCGCTTAGAAATGAAGTTATAATTAATATTTTTTGAAATATTTTTATAATGATGTGTAACCAACTACAATTGCTTCACCTTGATGTAATGTTGCACGAATATTTTTCCTTCTCTAAATGTTCAGCGCGTGAGCGCGTACGAATTTGAGCAAAATAGGTGATCCGTGCGTGCCTCAACCCGAGGCTGCTCTAATTCGTACTTAGATACTTACATATCAATTTTAATGTTAATGTTGAGATTTATGGCATGACAATTATATTTTGTCAGTCTGGTAGGTGATATGTACGCGTATGAAGAGTGACGCAATTGCCCTGCTGTATGTATCTAAGTAACAGACGTCGTAACGTTCTAATAAAAATAATTTTTTTTTAAGAACCTACTTTATATTTTAAATTCTAAGGTTTTTGTATAAATTATAAAGCATGTTGTGTGACCTATATGTGATTGTGACATCTATCTTTACAATGCAAAATGAATGAAGTCATGAATGTACTGATTTTAACAATTGTTATTATTAGAAATAAAGAAATAAGAATAAAAAAATATTAAAATCTCCGTTCAGCTGTCACAACAAATCCTCAAATCAATAAAGGGTCGGCAACGCGCTTGTTATTCTTCTGGAATCGCAATCGTCCAAAGGCTACGGTGTCTGCTTATACCATCAGGTAGACCGTATGCATGTTTGCCACCGTCTTAGTATTAAAAAAAACATTGTGTCGGCTAGGACGTTTTATTATTCGTGCAGAACCACACATTCCATGCACTTCACTGATTAGATTAATTTAATTGTTATCGTTTTTCAATTTTCATTTTTCAAAAGACTTGTATGTATTTCCGAAGATTCTGCCAGTATCTGAACTCCATAGCTACATACCTACATACAGGCATATCAACGCAGCATGTTAAATAAAATGTAATGTCAAGTATCTCTCACCCTGTCTATGGTTACGACAGTCTGAATGTAGGTACATTCGAGTTCTCCAGTATATATACAGACAACCTTTCAAAAAAATCTGTACACAGGCTTTATTATTACTGACATAAGACACATGTATAGATATTTTTGAAAGGTTGTCTGTATAGATATTGGAGAACTCGACTGTACCTATTAATTTACTAGCTACCACATAGGTATAACAAAACGAAACGTACTTAGTGGCTGAGTACCTAAACTTGTCGGAGGCTCGGGGTAGGTATACAAAATTACCGAAACTCAAGCAGGCCTAAATGTATCACGTAAGTATTTGAAATAGGTATTAGGTGTTCCGTAAAAAACATTACGAACTCATTTTTAAAGAATTGGTGAATAACTTTTCTTGTGCGCGTAAGCAGCGTCCGGCCGTGAGCGCGTGCGCCGACCCACTGGCGGATGTACCGTTTGCGGCGCGCAAAGTTTAGGTATAATTCTGAGTTCCCACGGCGCAGTTAGGTAGCACTGGTAATGAGATGACGGCTGATAGAGAAGTATGGAAGAAAAAGACATGCAGCGCCAACCCCAAGTAAATGGGGTAAGGGCAAGGAAATGATGACAAACGCATGTTCCACGTACGCATGTCTGTATTAGCCACTGATTATCTGTCATAGTCCCTGCATCGATTCCGTATCGCGTTTGCATCGCTGCAAAAAATCGCCGTTCTAAACTACTCTAAGAATAATGAGAAAAAGTTAAAAGCCTCTCTTTGAAAATAAGTATTGTTTTCTTAATACCCCAATAATACTAATTTGGAATGTCATCAAAAAAATCGGAACCTTAAGAGGAGTATAACAAAAAACACGCGTAATTGTAAGTTTTTATCGTCAGAATTACATACCTTCCATTCGTTTTATCAAATAACAACTAGTTGGAGAGGATAGTTTGATTTCTTTTTTACAATATTAGCACTACGATTGTTCGATAATAATTATTTTTACTGATTTAGTAATGATTTTTCTTCAACGGCATGTTTCAGCTAAATCTCGTGAGAGACCTCATTTCGGAGTGATAATTGGTCAATTCAGTTAAATAGTATGCACTAAAAAAAATCTGTTACAATTACAAGTACCCTGTAGTTTAAGCTAAGTAATTAAAAGTTTAATTTTTATGCGTCATGGGCTGAGAAAAAAATCTGAAACTAATTACATTTTGCACCGAAAACGGTCAAAATCAAGTCATGATTTCTCAAAATCCCTGCATTATCTTAACGTAATTCTGATACAAAAATGATCTCCAGTATCTGTTTATTACGAAACATTTATTGAGTGGATTTAAATCACCATGATTTATTTTTGACGAATTATTAAACAATACCTTATTTTACAACACTACGGCCGCCACGCGAAGACTAACGCTCATACCCGCGCCAGCGCTCGTCGAGGTAGGACCTATGTTCGACGGCTCCGCGCAGCAAGCAACGTCGCTATGCGTGACATTTATGCTAGTGTGCGTCGGACGGACGGCGTGTAGCGGCATGAAATATCGTTAATGTGTGCGCGCATAGGACAACAGCCGACTTGATCGTTGTTTGTTGGAAGTGGAAGTATCTAACTGACTTCATCTAAGATTGGTGTTATTTTTGTTTTTACTTAATTGATTGCTTTATTAATTGCATAATTGTTATGGATGTCAATCCTAACTTTTTTATATCTACCATGACGGCGGTAAACGAGCGTACGGCCTGCCCGATGGATTTATATGTACTGATAATAATGATATTTTCAATAAATAAATATTATTATCCTATTAATCCTACTATAATATTACAAATGCGAAAGTTTGGATGTTTAGATGTTTGTTACTCAATCACGCTTAAACGTCTCAACCGATTTGGATGCAATTTTGCTCTAACATAGTTTATAGGATATGGGTCGATCACGTATCATTTCTTACGCGTGTTAGGTAGATTTAACTGACAAATGTGATATTTAGATCTACCTGACGCACGTACAATGCGTTACGTGATTGACCCTCTGGAATCCATACTTCCATACTTATACTTTTTTAATATTATAAATGGGAAAGTGTATATGTTTGTTTGTTTGTCCGTCTTTCACGGCAAAACGGGAAGAAACGAATTGACGAGATTTTTTAAGTGGAGATAGTTGAAGGGATGGAGAGAGACATAGGCTACTTTTTGTCTCTTTCTAACCCCTCGCTTCCCTAAAATGAGGGGTGGAAGTTTGTATGGAGCATTTCGCAATTTTCAAGGTAGAAAGCTAAAAATTGGTATGCGGACTATTTGTGGCTAACAAAAAAATCGAGCATCATTTTTTTTGGAAATCTGCACCCAACCCCTTAAAAGAGGGGGTGAAATTTTATATGGGGGTTCAGATACGTGGTCAATATGTAGAGTCGATATGTAGAGTCGATATGTAGAGTCAATATGTAGAGTCGATATGTAGAGTCGACATGTAGAGTTGATTTGTAGAGTCGATATGTAGTCAATATGTAGAGTCTATATGTAGAGTCGATATGTAGAGTCGACATGTAGAGTCGATTTGTGGAGTCGATTTGTGGAGTCGATATGTAGAGTCGATATGTAGAGTCGATATGTAGTCGATATGTAGAGTCGATATGTAGTCGATATGTAGAGTCGATATGTAGAGTCGATATGTAGAGTCGATATGTAGAGTCGATATGTAGAATCGATATGTAGAGTCGGTATGTAGAGTCGATATGTATAATCGATATGTAGATTCGATATGTAGAGTCTCTATTCGATATGTAGAGTCTATGTAGTCGATCTAAATACACAAAAAGACGAAACTGGCTGACTGACTGACTGACATCACCGCACAGCTCAAACCGCTGGATCTAGAGATTCCAAATTAGGCACGTAGGTTCCTTATTAGCAGGGAGCGAAACTATGGTGCCGATGACAGACGTATGACGTCAAGCTACATACAGAGTGTTTTTATCTAGATTATAGATACCTAATCAAATAACAACTTATTGGCACCTTCTCTTTGTCATGTTAAAAACAAGATTGTTGGAAACAACAACAAATTTCCGTTTAATATATTTTTTTTATTTGTGAATTGTAAATATAATCGAAGTATTATTGTTTCGCTTGAGCGAAGTCGCTATGGAATGGAGTCCATGGAGCCCGTATTTGCAGAAGTTTTTTCGTTTCTTGTCAATAAGAAAGGAGATGCGATATTATGTTAAAACTTTAAGCGTTCTGCATACTTCGTCATCCAACGAAACATTTGTTGTGGTGTTTCATTTACTTGAGGAAAAATATTTTTTGTTATAATTGCATTACCCAATAAAAAAATGCTATTCGTATCGTTTCTTAATATATACATATTTTTTTGTATACATATCAAACATTTTTATAACTAAACATTGATATTTATATTACCATTATAACATTATTAAGAATCATTGAGGTGTTGCATAGTTGTTTTAAAAAAAACATCCTATATGCGAATTTGCGTCATAGTGACGTCACCGGCACCAAAGTTTCGCTCCCTGCTTATTAGGTCTAAGAGTGCACTAAGAAAGGTTTTTTCAAAATTCTCCCCCAAAGCGGGTGATATGTGGGTCCAAAGTTTGTAGGGGGAAACAAAATAAAACAAAAATAAAGACTATTTCATTCGAAATGTCACAGGAGTATTCCTAACAAAAAATGAGTAAATATGTGTTTCAGGTTTTTGGGAATTCAACCCCTAAAAGGGGGAAATGTGACAATGTCTGAAAATCAACATGGGTATTGTTTCTATGGTTTATCGGGTTGCTGGTCGCTGATTACGAAAACAACAACAACTACGATTGGGATTGTTTAAGTTACGTTTTTTTGGCAATAAATTTAATTTGAATTTGAATTTGAACTATTTTAAAATCCAACGTGGTGGACGTGAAATATCATCCCCCCTGTTGGGGTGCGATGGGCGTGTGTCTAAATATCAATATGGGTGTCGTTTTTATGGTTTTTTGGCATAGAAATGGCATCGATTTTGAAATTCAACCTTGTGGACATGATCAACTCTACATTTCGAATCTACATATCGACTCTACATATCGACTACATATCTGGACCCCATATAAAATTTCACCCCCTCTATTGAGGGGTAGGGTGCAGATTTCCAAAAAAAAATGATGCAAGATTTTTTTTTAGTCACAAATAGTCCGCATACCAATATTTAGGTTTCTACCTTGAAAATTGCGGAATGCTCCATACAAACTTCCAACCCCATTTTAGGGAAGTGGGGGGTTAGAAAGAGACAAAAAGTAGCCTATATCACTCTCCAATTCTCCATCCCTTCAACTATCTACGAGGGGCGGCTGAAAAGTAATCTCCTTGGTTAAAAAAATATGCGAAAATGCTACTGGCTGAAATGCATTCTTGTTCTTTGGTTATTCTTTTTTGAATTATTTGACGTTCATTTGTTTTTTCCGTTCCATTTTTCTACAATTCTCGAATGTTTGCGACATATCGGTTGAAAAAATGAATATCGCTAAAATTGAACATCGTGCAGTGATTAAATTTCTAACAAAAGAAGGAAATACTCCCTCACAGATCCGAGAACGTATGATGTGTGTGTTCGGTAGTTCGTGCTCTTCCGAATTTACTATAAAGTTTTGGTCTAAACAATTTAAACTCGGTCGTGAGAGCTTGGAAGATGACACTCGTAGTGGAAGGCCGGTTTCTGCCGTTACAAACGAAAATGTAGCCAAAGTTAAAAAAATAATTTTAGAAGACCGACGAGTGAAGCAGTGGGAGATTGCTAGAGATGTGGGCATCAGTAAAGAAAGAGTCAATGAGATAATTCATGTGCATCTGAATATGTCCAAGGTGAGTGCACGTTGGGTCCCCAGAATGTTAACGGCGTTTGACAAGGACCGACGTGTCAAATGTTGTGAGGAGTTTTTGGAAATGAGTCGAGGTAATGAGGAAGAAATTGTTTCTAAAATGGTGACGTGTGATGAGACCTGGATTCGACAGTGGGACCCCGAAAGCAAACAAGAGTCTTTGCAGTGGAAATTCAAGGATGAGAAGCCTCCTCGGAAGTTTAAGGTCAGGCCGTCGGCAGGCAAACTTATGGCTACCGTATTTTGGGATACAGAAGGAATTTTACTAATAGATTATTTACCAAAAAAAAGGACAATGAATGCTGAATATTATTCCAGCTTACTGCATCAGTTACGAGACGCGATAAAAGAAAAGAGGAGGGGTAAACTTAGCAAAGGGATCCTGATTTTACACGATAATGCACCTGTGCATACCGCCCGCACAACAATGCTTACCATGAAGGAATTAGGGTTCGATGCCGTTAACCATCCACCTTACAGTCCAGACCTAGCCCCATGCGACTATTTTTTATTTAGACACCTCAAAAAAGATCTCCGAGGAAGACGATTTCTGACCGATGACGAAATGAAGGCTGCAGTTAGTGACTTTTTTGACGAGAAACCGAAAGATTTTTTTTTTCATGGGTTAATGTCAATATTTGACAAATGTAATAAGTGTATTTCACTAGCAGGGGACTATATTGAAAAATAAAAAAAATACATACATGACAGTCTTTTGTTTCATACTTAGGTAGATTTCTTTTCAGCCGCCCCTCGTACACTTAAAAAATCACGTCAATTCGTCTCCCCATTTTGCCGTGAAAGATGGACAAACACACACACATACACTTTCCCATTTATAATATTAGTATGGATTAGTATGGATATGAAGTATGGATTAATTAAACACTTAATCATATAACACTACCTACAATACGTTTGTATTCTCATTCCCATACATGGCATACTGTGTCCTCACTAATGGCTTCAGCGCTGGATCAACACTATTTCGTCGTCTTTCACATTGCAGCGAGTAAGACGTGAGACAAATGATAGCGCGAGCGAAATGGCAACGTCGCGTAAAAATTGCGAATTGGCTTAGAGCTCAAATGTTAGAGGGCTCTTAACACATTCACTGCCAAGAATCGCTACGCGCTACGCTCGTAGCCCATCCCGTGGTGTCCACGTATGTAGTGGAAAGCGTCTACGACGTATGCCTCAAATACGTAGAATAAATAAATGAAATAAAATAAATAATTTAACACTTTCACTGCCAGGAAACCTTTATTTTATTTTATTTATTTAAGGAATAGATATAGTGGACCAGTTACGAAGTTTACCCAAAAAAAATTAAGCTATGAGCTTCTTCACATATGTTCCTTGAGTAATTCTAAGCATTTCTAGTCCGGGAGACTATAAGAAATGTGCGGCTAGTCGGGAATGCCGGGTAATAAAAATAAAAAAGAATAAAAATCTACTCTCGACCAGCGGGTCGATCACGTAACGCATTGTACGCATTCTACTCCGGTGGCTACAGGGCAAGTTTGGTATCATTTTCGTATAAACCGAAGACGTAGAAATCATTGCTTATATCAGTTTTTTTTCAGTTTCATAGTAATTTTACAAGAAAAACGTAAAAAGGTGAAAATTTTGGTTGGAGATTTTTGCTTTGAGAGCTAAGTTTTGTATAGTGCCATACTTAAAATATTATAATAAAGTGAGCAATTTATGCTAATTCTAAAAATTTACACTTGTAGTAATGTTGCAAAAATATGGTGACAAAAAATATTAAATGACCTCAGCTCGGGAAGCTGGACTCGCGCTAGGCGGCGTTTATCTTACAAAATGGTCGAGTAAGAGTATGTGCTTATGCTTACTTTGTTAAATTTTATGATGCAAAATAACAAACTTTTTAAATATTTCAATAAAACAATTTCATGTCCGCAGTTTCCGGAATGCAGACATAATTCTGTGCACTTTAATTTTCTTTTAATGCAGCAACGATTTTTGCAACCTTTCTTGCACCTGCAACGAGTGAGTTCCAGGCACACACTTGCGACAGCTTTTGGAGAGGTACTAAGGCTTGTCCCCAGACATGGGCTCCTTCATATATTGCCCGAAGTGTGTGCTGGCGAAGAGCGCCTCCGTTGGAGGGATGTTTTCTGGCTGTCTGTCACTCTTCGTAAATAGAGATTTTTTCAGCATTGGTTAACTGTTGTGCAAGGGCTTAAGAGAAATGGTAGGTGTCGTGTCGTAAAATTATTATGAAACTGAAAAAAAAACTGATATTAGCAATGAATTTAACGTCTTCGGTTTATACAAAAATTATACCAAACTTGCCCTAGTAGCCACCAGGACGAGAATAGATTTTTTTTAAAGATGACGGGTGGCGGCTGAAATAAATTTATATCATCATACAAGAATGTATTTACTGACATAGTAAATAAGTAACAATGACAAAAGTCAGGACCATAAAACCAGGTATATATCATTCGTCCACATCCTCATAAGCTACGACATCTGCTCGATAAGTCGTCGTGGCTTCGTGGTGGTGCGCCCACTGCACCTTGGTGCTCCCTGCAAGACAGCCGTGGCCAGTGGAAGACCAAGTCTCAGCGCTGGCTTGTCGTGGATTGCCCGCTGGCCCTTATTTCACCATCTTGACAATTGGCACTTGACAATGACAATTAAACGTATTATACATTGCTGATCCAATACCTTAGCTGTCCAGCAACCACCTTAACCTGTCTACGCAGCCATGTAAGTCGAATTGTCATTGTCAGGCGACAATTGTCGATTTGGTGAAATAGGGGCCTGACATTTCAGCTTCTTCTTTGGCAGTTACTAAATAACGTGACAAGATATGTGGCGAGCCGATTACAAGAAATCAATATTGAATTCATAACAAGGAATAAATAAATAATCATAAATATTTATGCCAGAAAATATTGAATAAAATTTACGAGTATATTACCATAACGCTACGTAAGTAAACATAAGTTCCCCATTTGTTGACATTGATTTGCCCTACACCATCTCATCCATTAATTTAGCTGCCTAAGTAAAAGGCCTTCTGCCCATTTTTACCTCGATACGTCAGCGTTTTCGAAGTCTACTCAATCATATAATAAATACACAGAGACATGTATGACTCAAACGCCGTTAGAGGTATAGGTATAACTCTAAGTAGGTATAAAAGATTATAAATAAAATAAAAGATTGTAAGTCTCGTTTATCAACACAAAAAAGAAGCCAAGTGCGAGGCGTGCCGTACTTATTCGCGTGATTTGGAGCTATTTTAACTATTTTGGGCATATGGCTACGAACGAAGTATGTACCGTTCTTGGTGTCCCTTTACGCTGGTTATAGTGGTTATATTCAAACAGTATTTATACGCAATACAGTAACAAATTCATTGTTTTTAGACTTATTATTAAATTTGTAATTTAAGGCCTTGCTTCCTGCCAAATTTCATGATGAGGTTTTTGGTTCCCTTGCAAATGTTTGAATTATTATGCGGCATAAACGGCCATCCATATCAATCACTTGATTGCGTCCATTTAGGAGTTTGTTTTTTCACATCTTTTAACTACTGCTACTGCTGTTTAAATTTTAACTCAATAGGACGCGTTCCAGGGAAAAGGGGTCTTGACAGACGGACAGACATACCAGAACGTGCTCCTATAAAGGTACCTTTTTTCCTTTTGAGGTAAAACGATGGGAGAAAATGTTTTTCTGTGGATATTTTTACCAACAACACAACATAATACAATCAGGTGCCAACGAGTAACTTTATATTGGATTTGAAATAATCTTCTGCCACAACAAAGGGCCATATTTGTAATGTGTTTTGCTGATGTGCGATAACAATTGTTTAGTAGAATTATGTTTACCTAAAAAGTTATACGCACAAAAACTTTCTAATAACCTGAAATATAAACATTTAGTACATTTAATTCAAATTACTAGAAAACCTATACTAATAATACTAATTCGTGCGCTGAGGGTAAAATTTCATACTTTTGAGGTTAGAAAGTTACGTATCTTATTGAAATTAACTTTATATATAATATATCCTACTATCATTGTGCCATCTATAATGCAAAAAATTAATTGCTTTAGGAAAGTTACCCGATATAGTTGTCCCACGTAACAAAATTGTGGTCACCCTATTAGAAAAGGACACAGTGCCTCTGTATTAGACATCCTGCTCGGCTCGCTTTTAGGCTGCGAGTGCTCAGTCCGTCAGTAATAATAAGTCCATGCATCTGCTTGTCATGCATGTGACAATTGAAATAATTGGACATAGGTTGCTTTATGAAACAAATTTTTCAAGGAGGTTTTAGGTACATAGATTTAAATACCATTTGGGTGACAATCATTTTTCATTAAAAAGTAATTCCTAATTAAATTTTATTCAGGAAAAAAAGAACGTTTGTTTTAAGTAACTACGAGTTAATCGTGTTTGGAATCAATTATTGAATTAGAAAAGTGCGTGTCGGGCCACGCGCAGGGTAGGGTTCCGTAGTTGCCCGTCTGTCACAGAATGCGTACTTAAAAGGGGCTATTGGGGTTTTTATTATAGCTTACCCTCGTAAATAATCGTATATTAGATACCTACTACATAAACTAATCGAACCGCAGATCGCAAACTTTTACCAGCAACATGTTATTTACGTAAAATAATTACGAAAATCTCCGAACAGCACGGCTTGATGCTACGATTATTTACCTACATCACAATAAGCCGCGCGCGCCGTGTCGTAAGTACGCCTAAGTTGTAGCATTGCCACGGGTGGCGGGGCATGTCGCAGGGCAGGTTTTGGCGCGATCGCCGCGCGCAAGAAGCACCGTGCCGTGAAAAAGCAACTCTACCGTCCACGGTTCAAATTCCAATGACAATGTTTATGCACCCGAAAATAAGTGCATTTCTTACCAGTTAACTAGTTATGTCTACTACTCGTTAACTAGTTATGTCTACTTAACTGTGATCGTTTTCCTTTTAAATTCATTATATGTACTACTGCCACGAATTTTTTCACGGTAAGTAGGCAGTTGACAGTAGGTAACATATCTAGGAAGATTTGTATCTAATACAAACCAGAGGATATTATATTACAATGTCTCTCGCTTAAAAATCCCATAAAAAAACTTAAAAACACAAAACTTAAACTATAAACTTAGATATAATCTTGAATAATATTTTTTAAAGTTGTATTAGCTAGCGTTTAACTAGCTAGTGAAAAAATAACTGAGGCATGGTCATTCTACAGGTTGTTGCTGTAACACGAATATTCCGGGAACTAAATTACAAAAGCGAGACATGACTGGCAGTAATGGGGTTAGAGAATACAAAACGTTAAATTACGGCGACACGGTATTCATGAACATAATGTATATTAAAGTTATTCATCTACTAATTATAGTAATACTAACGACCCGCCTAGAGCTCCGCACGAAATACATTAAGAACACATGTAAGTACCATGCATGTAAATCACTACAAACAAAGAGCTGCACGTTTTGTAGTTTCTTAATTTATCGCAGTTTAAATACGTACAACAACTCGTATACAATTTTTGAATGTATTCATTGTATTATTATAAAACATACAGTCTTCTGTACTGTACGCTGCTAGAGTGAGATTGGTGAGTGCGGAAGGATTTTGCACTTGAATACGTAAGATATGTTTAAAAGTAAGAATCCCTAAAATGAAACATACGACGGCGTACTTTCGGATCTAATCTGCTTGGTTAACCAAGTTTATTACCGAATAGTAAGAATTAAGCTGGCTAATATCTCCGGAGTCCGTCTGGCTGCACGGAACAATTGGCCATTCTCAAGAATAGCGTTTTGGCGTTACAATTATAACTTTTAAGTAGCAATCTATTGCAAAATAAATAAATAGGTTTTCTACTTTAAATATTTTAAAGCCATAATTTTTGTTCGAGTGCCCCCCGCTAGCTAAATGGCCAATGGCTAATACTGGGAATGTGAAAAAAATCGTGGCAGTAGTACACATAACGAATTTAAAAGGAAAACTATCACTGCTAAGTAGGCATTACTAAGTTATCCAGTCATAGTTGACAACTTAAAAGTGTACTTGGAAGGGCCAACTTCCATACAGATTTGTCCGATGCAACCGCACCATATACTTGGCGCGTGCGTGTCGATAGAACAAAGACAGACAGGCAACTACGGAACCCTATACACTGCACGCACGCAGTTGGCCAGTTTTTATAATACTGTGATACTGAAATTTTATATTGTTTACTACACCGGTTCTTCTCGAGGCAGAGCTTTTCTTTCCGAACCGGTGGTGGTTTATCGGCATTCATAGGAGCATGTAATATGCCTAAATTGTAGAAAAAATTACCTAGATTTTGACTATTAGGAATGAATTACTAAAAAAAACCGGCCAGTAGTGCGAGTAGGACTAGCGCACGAAGGGTTCCGTACCATTATCTATAAAAACGGCAATAAAATTATGTCTGTTATATGGGAGCCCAGTTCCGACTCGCATTTGGCTGGTTTTTTTGTATTTTTTGTTATAGCGGCAACAGAAATACATCATCTGTGAAAATTTCAAGTGTCTAACTATCACGGTTCATGAGATACAGCCTGGTGACAGGTGGACGGACAGACTGGGACAGCGGAGTCTTAGTAATAGGCTAATAGGGTCCCGTTTTTAACACGCTTTTATTATTAGGTATGTAATGTAACTATGTAATGAAATCCAATGTTTCTAATTTAACTATCTTTCAAGGATCGTAGCGTCATGAAAATTGGCAGCTGTATGTAGTTCTGATGACAATACAATAGATCTCATGATGAAGCCGGAAGATATGGACTGGAACTTCATGATGGAATATCATAGCTGTGTTTGGACTTGTTAGAAAAGACTTGTAATGAACTTTAACCACGATTAAGTAACAAGGTCTGATGATGAAGCCGGAAGATAGGCACTGGCATTCCATGATGGTATCATAGCCGTGTTTGGACTTATTACAAAGGTCTTGTAATGAACTTTGACCACGATTCCTGGCGGAAGCTGCAGAGTCTTTCCTGTTCCAGCGCCCCACGCTTTTACAATCAAATATTATAATTTAAAGCACATAGTTTTCACTTCAGCCCAGAAATAGAGACAACTTGACCGATCCATAATTTATTTTTGGTTTTTACGTGCATTTATAAAAACGTGTTTTTCTAGTGTTTTTTAAACTATTAATTTCTACCCTTTGGGTACGGAACCCTAAAAATATGTTTAGTTCTAGTAAAAAAATATGTGTACTCTAAATTAGTAAACTTGATTATACTTGAAAATTGCAGGCATTAAAAGTCCAGCCTTCGGAACGCCGTTACATTTTCCTGAAAATCACCCTAAACGTCGGTCCCTGTTCCGGATCACGAAGGCAGGACGCGATTACCGAGGATTAGATTAGAATATAGAATGCTCATTTAGTACGGCTGACTTAAATGTTAAATAACTAATTCATATTATTTTGGTATTTACCTATACCTTAGGCAGTTGATGACAGGACGTCGGGTATATATCTGGCACTTTAATAACAGCTATTATGGAAATACTCCCGAATTAAATGATTTTATTATTATTATATTATTACTAGATTTTGCCCGCGGCTTCGCCCGCGTACTAAAAGTAATTTTAAACGTCTACAAAAATGGTGCATCTCAGTTTGACCCATATCAATTGAATTGCAATTTGGCACAAATACTTTCAAGAATTTTTATGTCCACAATGTTAAATTTCATAATCTATGCCATTTGTAATGAACGTCCCAAAAAACCATAAAAACGACATCCATATTGATATTTATAAATTTCAAACCCATCGCACCCCAACAGGGGAGATGGTATTTCACGTCCGCCAGTTGGATTTTAAAATCGTTGTTGTTTTTGCAATCATTGACCAGCGACCCGATAAACCATAGAAACTATACCCATGTTGATTTTCAGATATTGTCACCACATTACCCCCTTTTAGGGGTTAAATTCTCAAAAAACCTGAAATACGTGTTTACTCATTTATCGCTAGGAATACTCCTGTGAAGTTTCGAATGAAATAGTCTTACTTATTTTCTTTCCTCGCGCACATTTTGGACCCTCATTTCATCCGCTTAGGAGGTGAATTTTGAAAAACCCTTTCTTAGTGCACCCCTAGACCTTTTAAGGAACCTACGTGCCACAAGTTTCTAGTCCCAGTAATTTCGGCTGTGCGTTGATGAATGAGTCAGGAAGTCTTCTTTTATATATACATATAGATTATATAAGCCAGACATCATATATTTTGCAGCATGGTTGTTGTTGGCGCCGATGCCGGTGATGGAAGTAGCTCGACGTCTTTTAAATAAAACTTCGATGAAAAGTTGACTGGTGTACCTATAATAGGGGTGTAGGGTGTAGACACTAAATAACATAATTAATACTGTTGTATTTTCTCGAAAAAGGATTAAAAATGTAGTCAATTGGACAAAATAAATCAACGCAATAGGTTAAATAATCACAAAGTTATAAGTGTCCAAAGTTTTAAGAGGGGCATATTCTGTCCCTTTTCCGCAAAACGCACCTTCATATGAAAACGGTTGTCATTTACTAAGACGCTCGGTGGTCGTGATGTCACAATGCCCGAGTGTTTTCTCCCTCTAACAAGCAACATTAAAATGGTTGTAGCTTTTTAATTTTTTGAGATATTTGAATGGGAAATCCCATTCAAATATCTCAAAAAATTCGTCATTAGGCATATTTTTTGCCTCCTCTCTTTTGAAGTACTTAATGATATATTTTGAGTCTCACCCATATTTCAAATAGCCTCTGATTAGTACAAAAATAATTTGGCCGAAAGATAGATGTACAATAGTGGTATTAAATGGTATCGTACATACAGGGTGATTACGGGGTCGTGGAGCAAGAAAGAAGCATTTAACTTACTTTCTCCTAAGGATCACGATAGGTTAGGACTAACAGTACACCAGCGACTTATTTTAGTCAGCAAAAAAAAACTGCGATAATTCGAGATCATGGTCACCCTACTATTTCCCAAGAAAACTTATGTCAAGTGCATGGACTTAACAATCGTTGCAGTTTTCTAAAAGGGTGTAATATTAAAAGTAGGGTGACCACGCATTTTGAGTCAATAATAATTTTTAAATAAAAATAACGAATCGTCTTTGTTTCAATTAAAATAAATACAGGTAGCATCGCAATCATTTACTGAGTCAGAAAAAAATGGTTGGGATCACGACCCCGAAATCACCCTGTATATGAAAGGTAAGTGAGTATCAAGATTTGATTTATTTGAGTTAACGAATTTGGGTAGGGATAAAAATTAGGTATGTGTGTGGCGCTTCTATTAGTTCTTTCAAAAGATAACCATCATCATGCTAACCGTGCCCGACGGGCGCGGTTTGCTATACTACATTTATGAAGTAAAAACATATATACAAAATAAAAAGAGTTGCGTTCGCAACAGTTGTGTTAACCGAGTTTGTATAACCAATATTAATCAAAATTGTTAACGCTACTAAAGCATTAGATAGAAATTGTTTAGGTACACCAATTCCATTAACACATTCAGTGCCCAGAATCGCTACGCGCTACGCTCGTAGCCGATCCCGTGGTTTTCCTTGTATCACGTGCCGGGTCACATCATGTGTCACGGGCCGGGAATGGGTTAACAACACTACTCTGCACCAGTTCGTAGCGCCACGCTCATAGGCGATAGATAACATGGGGAACTCCTTACGTAAGTAGTAGGTAGGCGTTCTGTTCATGGGCGCTTTCCTCTCCATGACCAGAACGCCCACCTAGCGGGTTCCAGGCACAAAGTGTTAATCACTATTGACGATTATCGAACTGTCTCAGACCACGAATTGGCTCCTTCCCTATATTTTTTCGAATTATTTTACTAGAGAGGATCAAACGTATGTATCGATGGGACCAACTACAATTACGTAGAGCGCAACAAAAGACAAAAATAAAGTAAATTGCTTTTTTGGTTGTGAAATACAGCGTTTTTACATACGAGTATAACTTATTTTTTATTGAAACAATAATCCTTATGTTATCGCAATTTTTATCTACTCGTGTGACTTGATTAATTATTGTAATTAACAATTTATTATAATAATTTAGTGATTTACTATCCACGTAACTACTATCTTGATTGTGGCAATTGTATTTGCTAAGCGAAGTATTTAAAGGAATTTAGGATTCTTTTTTTGAAAACCGAAATCAAGTAAGCGGATAGTAACACCGTGTTATACATTTTAACATAAGAAAAGTACCCCATTAACGAATTGGTTAATATTGGTTCAAACTGATTTTGACGAGTTAACCTTGGCTTCGAAAATAGGAACTGTTCAACGTTGTTACTTATCCTCTATGTTGGAGCGCTACCGCAGCAGCATTCGTAATGAGAATACTAGGAAAGGCACTCACTCATTTCAAATTCCGCAATAGGAATTTTTAAAAGCTTAAAAGTTGCTTACTCACACTGCAAGCCACTTGGCACGGTTACAATAGGCATGATGACTAAAAAATTTTCACGATGCTATTCGAACCAGTTTTTGGAGAGGAACAAATGTTCATATGGGAGCAACTACAATTAAAGAACATAAAAATACCCAAAAAATTGTGACAATGATTGACCTCGCTGGCGGCATCCCAAACGCTTCATACTAATTGATTGAAAAATATGACATCACGCATGTCAAAATGCTATGGATAGGTACTAACCGTTGTACGGAAAATCAAGTAAATTGCTGTTTCAAATTCAAATTCAAAACATTTATTTCGACCAACTGTGATCATAGATAATGTTAGTTACAGTTCTTAGCCTAAAGTTAGTAATATTATAATAATACAAAATAAAATAAGGACAGCACTTAGTAGTTTCGGTCGCGAAATCTGCGTTTAGGTCCATAGTTGTCATACAATTTTGTTTCTATAAAAGCGTAAGGATTTTTTTGGTAGCTTTAAATTTACACTTGGACCATAAAAAAAAACAAGTTTTTTCTAAACTTTCAAGGTTCATATTTGTTTATAATATTCATTATATTTTTTAATCTATACTTTATTACAATAATTTGATGGTTTACTATCCATTTAGCACCACTATGTTATCAATTTTAACATGAGTCATCATGCCTATTGGTTGATTTACTCGGCCGATCGATTCGACTCGATCGCGCCTTTTTGGCAGTTACTAATTTGTCTTATTTTTCATTTTTACGGTTCGCTTATAGTTAACCCTTATAGTTTCGTCATGTCCGTCTATCCATTTGTCACAGGCATTTTACTCGAAAACTGTAAGGTGTATTGGAAGAAAAATTTAAGGATAGGTGTATTTTGTTAGCCGCTACATAGTTTTGTAATTAAATGACAAAAAAAAATTTTTTAGGGGTGCACTCCATACATAAAACTGCAAGTCAAAATATTTTCATTGTAAGTCCACGCGTGGCACTCAATCCTTTCAAAATAAATATAAGGTTTCTCAGCATTTGTTTAGATTAACTGAATAGAGTCGAAGATCGCCACGAAAGTCACTAAAATTGTGTCCCCCCCTCAAATTTTTGAACGGTGTATTTAAAAAATATGAAAAAAATCATGGACATAGTGCTTATTAAATTCTTTCAACGAAAATTATTTTGAACAAGATATTTACATTGGATTTACTTCATTCGGCACTAATGAAAAATGGTCATCTAAAAATGGATATTGGGTCAAACTATAGTATATCTTTGTGGTTCTGTTAGGTACCCATCGAAAACCAACGACATGAGCGCGATTTTGTAGCGCAAATATTTTATTCTGTTTATAACCTGTTTTGTATTATTTTCGTTACGTCTTATTTATTTTGCTATTCTAATCCAGACTTTCTCAATCAGCGCATAATTATTTTCACTAATTTCGTACTGATTTCGATTAATGACAAATTGATATAATCCTGAATTAAAGACAGGACTTTTATCCTGAAAATCAACCCCCAAGGGATGAAATCGAGGATGAAAGATGGTATAGGCGTTCACGCGGACGTAGTAGTGGGTAAATTGTAAAATATATATCGTGCACATATATAGGTACATATATGAAATAGATTGAGTTTGAACCAAATGTGTCATAATATCGTCACCATTGCCCCTCAATTAAATTGAGGTTGATTGAGATCGGAAAAATATTGGAGTTTTTTGTATACGATTTTTACCTTAAATAATTAAAACTTAAACCAAATATCCACGACATTGAATACAGCCTTGAGTCGTTAACTGTACTCATTTTTACAAAATATAACATTATGATTCCACCCACGCAACCGATTTACCTAATCTAGTCATTATGTGACTTTGATATTGTGTAACTTCAGGTACGTTGATTAGGCACTACAGTTATGTCATTCATTATACAATCGGATCACATTAACCCAGTTTAAACCAAAGCAATTATGTAGATAGGTAAACATATATTTACATAGCCTCGTATGTATAAATTTGTTTCTAAAAATTAGAGAATATGTAGGTTATAAAATTGTTCAATACAAAGGCTTATTACGAGTGCTGACTTTTTTACTAAAATTAATGAACTGAATTTCAAAGAATTTAAATTGCGTTATTCTTTAATCATGGGAGGACCCGTCTGTTTCTATAATTATCTAAATAGCGCGTGAATTTTGAAAAGCGCTTGATGAAGTTAATTAAGAAGGCATACTAATTATGTTACACGTACACTTCAATGTGGTTGCTAATTTGTTGCCGTGTGTTCGTAACCATTGGAAAAAAGGTATTTTATAACCTTTTTTAAGTAGGAAAATGCATGTAGGTATGCACTTTGTCTGACCGAAGAACCAGAACAGGTAGAACGGACTCGCGGGAACCACCCGGACTGTCCTACTACCACGGCGCGCCCAGTGAAAACCACCAAACAAAACGACGGTGATACGGAAACCGCCTGCTGCTACCCAGTGCCAGCCTCTGCTCCCGACCATAGTGGCCCTCTACCGCAGGCAGGTCTACGGGTCATTTAAACAGGTATCTTATCTAGATGAAGACTCTGATACACCTCGACCCAGTGGGATCTTTTGTGCATTTGCCCTCTCCTTTATATCTACTCCCAAGTTCGATCTGTCATTTCAAAAAAACGGATGATGCAGTTCAGTGGAAGCACCGTGAATTCCTTTGGTTGCGGGTAGCCGTTACCAAAGTGATTCATTCTTTGTCTGGCAAGTTAATAATGTAAGTATACGTGTCATGAAAAAACTATAGTGACTTCTTGAATTGAGGTAACCGCAATAAAAGACGGAACAAAGCGCTACTAAAGATTCAACACAACTCTATTTCTAGTTCGTCCGAACACGCGTCAGATAATGTGGTGCTCTCTGTCGTGTATATACGGTCGAGTACGCATTATACCTTCATTCCTCATAGGAGTAATAAATTACTATAACAATAATTGAGCAAGTCATTTTATGCCATTAATCCATATCCATATCCATACTTTAATATTATAAATGGGAAAGTGTATGTGTTTGTTTGTTTGTTTGTTTGTTTGTTTGTTTGTTTGTTTGTCCGTCTTTCACGGCAAAATGGAGCTTGTCGCTCGTTGACGTGATTTTATAAGTGGAGGTAGTTGAAGGAATGGAGAGTGACATAGGCTACTTTTTGTCTCTTTCTAACCCCCCACTTCCCTAAAATGGGAGGTGGAAGTTTGTATGGAGCATTCCGCAATTTTCAAGGTAGAAAGCTAAAAATTGGTATGCGGACTATTTGTGACTAACAAAAAAATCGTGCATCATTTTTTTTTTGGAAATATGCACCAAACCCCATAAAAGAGGGGTGAAATTTCATATGGGACTTTTCGCAGTTTAGAAAGCTAACAATTGGTAGGTACACAGACTCTGTTACCAACGAAAAATACCTGCCTTTTTTTGTTAATTTTCCCCCAGCCCCTAAAATAGGGGATGGAAATTTTTGTGAGATTCCGCAAAATGAGTACAGGTTCCATGATACAAACGAATAATAAAATAATTTAACATGGATATCGTTTCTCTGGTTTATTTTTCAAATCCATGCTCACGAATCCAACATGGCTGACGTGAAATACCATCTCCCCTGTTGGGGTGAGCTGGGGTTGAAATGTATAATTATCAACATGGGTGTCGTTTTTATGGTTTTTATGGACGTTATTACGAAAATGGCATCGATTTTGAAATGTAATATTGTGTGGACATCTATCTAAATATGTAGAGTCGATATATAGTCGACATGTAATGTCGATAGGTATGTAGAGTCAATATGTAAAGTCGATATGTAGAGTCGATATGTAGAGTCGATATGTAGAGTTGATATGTAGGGTCGATATGTAGAATCGATATGTAGAGTTGAAATGTAGAATCGATATGTAGAGTCAATATGTATAGTCGATATGTAGTCGATATGTAGAGTCGATATGTAGAGTCGATATATAGAGTAGATATGTAGAGTCGTTACCTAGAGTCGATAGGTAGTCGATATGTAGAGTCGATATGTAGAGTCTATGTAGAGCTGATAATTAAATAACAGAAGAAACTGGCTGACTAACTGACTGACATAACACCGCACAGCCCAAACCGCTGGATCTAGAGATTCCAAATTTGGCACGTAGGTTCCTTATAAGGTCTAGGGGTGCACTAAGAAAGTATTTTTCAAAATTCACCCCCTAGGTGGGTGAAATGGGGGTCCAAAGTTTGTATAGGGAAACAAATTAAGTAAGAGTATTTCATTCGAAAGTTCACAGTAGTATTCCCAGCGATAAATGAGTAAATATTGAGTAAATGAGTAAAATGGCATCAATTTTGAAATTTAACATTGTGGACATGAAAATTCTTGAAATTATTTGTGCCAAATTGCAATTCAATTGGAACATACGGGTCAAACTGAGATGCACCTTTTTTGTAGACGGTTAAAATTACTTTCAGTACGCGGGCGAAGCCGCTGGCAAAAGCTAGTTGGTTGATAAGTCGGTCGACATCATTCGGGTGCTCCTTGCAAATGGGATGATGACTGTCATCAATATCTACCGCTTGCAGGTATTCTTCGCAAGCGGTATTTATTAAGCGGTAACCAGTAAAATCCATCGGTCAATTGAAAGCGTGCGAGAGAATAGTTTGAAATGAATGCGAATATGTGTTTATGCACATTCACGAAATGTGAGTGTGCATAAACACATATTTCACACCCGGAACACAAGAACTATGTATTTAAAAATGTATAAATATTTATTTCCAATATAATGTAATATAATACAATTTATAAATAAATCTAATAAAAGAATTAACACATTTTTAACTTAATTGTTTTAAGATTAAAAAATTATAATTTAGTAACATAGTGTCTGTGTAAAATATTTGTAACAGTGACTTTAAATTGTGGATGTATGCCGAGGGATCTTTGTCTTGCGTGCCTCTATTTTCTATTGCGATTGGTATTAAGTTTGTTTCAAATAATTTTGTTTTAAATGTACTTCGCTTTCGGCGTCGGGCTTCTCTCCCACTCTCGTTCGTAAAAAAATACTTACCAACCTCGTGGTACAATGTAGGCTAATCACGAACAACACAGCGGTGGTCAAAGCGATACGCTATCAGTTTATCGCTACAAAACGCGTAATACCTGCTACGCGCTACGGCGTAGCTCGCGTAGCAAACTTGGCAGCGAATAAGTTACACCATGATTACCTACGTTGAGTTACAATCAGAGATCGGACAAATTTGCGTCATTGCTCGCAATAATAAGGACATAGCTCCAAAATTAATCAAAATGTTAATCAATTAATTATTTCTTGAAGAAAAAAAAAAAATTCCGGAGATAATAGTTTATACGTGCTTATGATTGTTAGCAAAATGTTATTTGAAGTGGTTATCGTTTTCGTAAATATTTGTATATAATATAGAAGTTACGATTTTAAACTGAAACGATTATTTACACTAGAAATAATACCCAACAACTACTACATGGTAAATATCCTGCTATGATTATTATTTCTGAAGAAGAAGTTTTCTAGTTCTATAGATATAACGGAAAAAATACTGATTATTGTCTTTAATAAATCTATACTTTAACAAACTTTTGTATTTATTGACTAGTAATCAAATTATATGTTAAGTAAGAAATAAATAATTGATTAATATTTTGATTAATTTTGGAGTCATGTCCACATTATTGCGAGCAATGACGCAAATTTGCCCGATCTCTGGTTACAATGTACATCCCATGTATATCCCACCAAAAAACATAAATGTGAAAATGGGAGCCAAGTTCAATGTTAAAAATATACGTGATTGTCAACTTCGCCGACAAAAGAATTGAGATCTAAATGAGTGCCAAGTTCAGTATATAATCCTAAAATAAAATGTATTATTTTTTCTACTACAACTATGTTTGTTATATAAAAGTATAACTTCTTAAATCTGAGCACTCGAATTATTTACACAAAGCAGATAAGTTAGGATAGATTGATGCCCAAGATTTGAATTGGCTATACCAGCCAACCTAAACTTTTACATACAAGATATCTGATATTTGGCTAATCAACTTATCATCTTTATGTCATGCGTAAGTAACTGTTTATATATTGTAAGGTAATATCGTACTATTCGAAAAATTTGGCTTGCTCTAGTTCCTTTTGGCTTTGAACTTGGCTGGACACATCATTTTCTGTTATAAAGTTTTCTTTTATTCATTACACCTAATACAAATTCACGTAGTAGCTGATTTCCCCGTAGGCAGGGTCGGCTACTTTGTCAATGATATATCCATCACAACGACCAAAACAAAGCTTGAAATAAAATAACGTACAATAACCGCCTTTTGTCTACCTCTACCTACATGTTATTGTATTGTTTCTCTCTGTAACTGCTTTGTTTGTGTGAGGTGTGCAATAAAGAGTATTTGTATTGTATTGTAACCATATTGTACGTGGGTATGCTTTTTTTTGGTTTCAGTAAGAGTTATTTAACCCGGCGCGCATGAGGCAGGGTATCTCATACCCTGGTAGTATTAAAAAGTATTGGTATTTTCTAAATCTTCGACTGACGACACTAGCTCGCTCAGTAGCTGGAGGCAGGGGTGTGCGAAAGGGGATAATGGCGTGATCACAGTGTGGCGTGACACACTGGCCGGAATATTCGTGCACAAACCTGTCTCGGGTATGTCATACCCTGCCTCATTTTTGACGTATTTATTTTAAGTATACATTTTTTATAATTTTATTAAGTTTTTTTTATTATTCTTAATTCTTTTTTATGATTTCATTGTATAGGTTTGAGACGCGTTTATTTATTTTAGTTAATATTGTTTTATTATTTATGAACACTTAAATTCAAGAAAATCAACATAAAATTATTCCAAGCTATATCCGCCGGCAAATGGAAAAATAACTGGGTGAGCCTTCACCTAGACATGTAAATGTATCTGGACGGTATGTCGGATAGCAGGACTGTCCATACATAAGGATATAAAAACCAAACATTCCTACAACGCTTGCGGCAAGCCCATAATGTTTGTAGCATGCAAAATTGAAAAATTTCCGAATCTCAATGGTAGTAATTAGTCATATTTTTTATTTAAAATTTTTAATTACTCTATTTTAAGAAGATAATCTCAGTATCTTTCAGTTTAAAATTGATTTATATTTTGAAGAGTTATTTTTTTGTTTTATTGTTGATTTTTTTAAACCCCTAAATGTTTGTACCTATAATTACATAGTATAAGAAAAACATGAATAAATAAAAATTATTTCATAATTAAAACTTTTTTTCGATTTAATTTCATTAACTAATTAATTATTTAACTATACATTATCAAGAAAATAAAATAACATTAATAACAACTATATTATGAGGCATTAAATTTTGGGTATGTCATACCCTGCCACATGCTTGATGTAACTTTTTTTCACATCATGCTCGCCGGGTTAAATGAGGTATTGTATAGTCTGAACACGTATGAGCGTTATTTTGCTATCCCTTCACTTTCATTAAGACTGACGGCAAATATGGCTTATACCAACGGAAGTAAGGAAAATAAGTAACTTGGTTTTATGTTTGTCATATTCCGTATCTCCCTTTTACCGTTAAGCAGAGTAAACGATGTCAGTTTACGTGACACGATTTTGTGCGCGATGTAAACAAACAACCAACCTCTGTCGCAATTGAGAACATCGAAAGAACTTTTTTTTTATTATAAGCCTCACATTTACACTTTTATGGTTGAAATGTGCCTACTTTGTGCATTTAGTAATTTGAAAGCCCCAGATTAACCTAACAGTTTTCAGATTATTGTTAGCTAAATCAGTTACAAAAAGGTTTTATTATGATAGGTGAAAACTTGAACGGAGCCCAATTTCAGAGCGCGTTTTGGACATACATAGAGGACGTTGGACGCACTTCACCTGATTAAACGAATTGTCTTGGTTTGGTTCATGTGATCCATCGTGTGGGTTCAAACGATAAATATAGACTTTAGTTCGCTCGGCGCAGAGACGCGTTTTACATGTACATATGTCTAAGAGCCGCTAGTGGCCGCTACAAGCTGCGGACGAGTTCATTACGGTATACATTTTGTATGGCATCGACACACTGCACCGAGCGTTTAGTGGCTGCGTCCAAGCTACAAGCTGCGGGAGGGGCTCGCGCTCCCTACTACCATTCCGCGTTTAATGACAGCCACTACCTACCTTAGTACCTTAATGTGCGGTGTGGCAGAGTGATCGCGTTTAGTGGCAACCACTGGTGGCTGTAATTTGCGGGTGTTCTAAAAGCTGCCCATGCGTAGCTGTTTTTAGGGTTCCGTAGCCAAAATGGCAAAAACTGAACACTTATAGTTTCGTCATGTCCGTATGTCACATGAATTTTACTCGAAAACTATAAGGGTATTTGAATAAAATATTTTGAAGATAGGTGTAGGTGGTGCCGCTACATAGTTCTGTAATGAAATGACTAAAAAAATATGTTTTAGGGGTGCATACCCTCTCTCCCCTCTCTCCTCTCTACCCTCCATACATGTAACTGCACGTCAAATATATATATATCATTGTAAGTCTACGTGTGGCACGTCAATCCATAGGCCTTTCAAAATAAATATAAGGTTTCGCAGCAATTTTTTTGATTAAGTGAGTAGAGTCAGAGATAATTGCCCCAAAAGTCACAAAAGTTGTGTGTCCCCCTCTAATTTTCGAAAGAAAAGAAAAGAAAAGAAAAGAAGACATTTATTCACTACACAAAAGACACACAGAGACAAAGGAGTAGACATACATGACAATTGACACATATTGTGTGTCTTCGCGGCAGTGAAACGGTCGCTGTCTCAGCATTGTGCCGAGGTGTCAGACAGACACCTGCTGCGCTGGTTTTCAGACAGCACCGCAAGTGGCCCACGGAACGCAACGCAACACAGCATTAGATAAAAAGTAAGTAGACACATAATAAATAAATAATTATTGCAAAATATTGAAAATATATATATAGAACAGTAGCACGACGGGATGAAAAACACAAAGCATAAAACGCGACACGGTTGGGATGTTAAAAGTGCTGGATGGGTTAGGGTTGGGATTTTTGGAGCGTCAACAAATAGCCTTTAAGCTGGCGCTTAAAGGTATACCTGCTAGACGCTCCTTGGATAGGTGGAGGGAGATCATTCCAACACTTGGACGCTGTGAACCTAAAACTTCCTCGAAACGCCGCGGTCCGATGCTCTGGCACCAGAATCATCGCCTTACACCTTTTTTTTTTTTTTTTTTTGACGATGTGAAAATGCTTTATGCATACCCCCGACCCGGGGAAGGCCCATTTGGGGGTTATGTGGGACTCTCTCCTCCCACCGCCATCCGAGGAGCATACCCACTAAAAACACACCGGCGTCACCCGCATTACCGTTAAGGGGGCGCCATGGGATCGCGAACATTCCACCACGACGCCCCCCGGGAGTCCTGACTTATACTCCTGCCAGGAACCCGCACCAAAGGAGGGGAAGGTCAGGACGCTTGACCTTCCCCCCAGACCGTCATGTAGAGCCGTGCAATGTGGGTCCCCTGCCCACTGGCCCTACTGGGGGAGGATGCGATGAGCGGCTGCGAACCGCGCGCGCCTTCTACCCCGCCGTCTGCGCCGGAGCGGGAGCGCGTCCGCACTGTCTTCGCGCTCCCTCTCCGCGGCCTCCTTCTGCGTGATGACTGTTTCGCAAAAGGAGGCCACCGCTTCCCACGATCTCTCGCCGCCCAGCATGGCCGACACGACACTGCGCAGCGAGAGATCATCCACCCCGAGGGCCGTCACCATAGTGCGGCGCTCCTCAGCCCACCTGCTGCACCACTCCAGCGTATGCTGGGCCGAGTCATCCTCAGCGCCGCACTCATGGCAGGCGGGGCTTCCCTCTCTTCCAATTCTGTGCAGGTAATGACCGAAACAATCGCCTTACACCTACGCGCACTCTTGGGCCATGCAAGTCTACTCAGCAAATATGCTGGGACCCCAGATCGTACTATGCCAAAGAGAAGAGTGGCGAGGTGAAGCCGTCTGCGTGCAGGCATGTTCAGCAGACCAGTGGCGTTCAAGTAGGGAGTGATATGGGAACGAGGTGGGACTCGGAAACAGAAACGAATGCATGCGTTTTGCACTCGTTGTATGAGCTTTTTTGTACGACCAGTAATGCAGCCAGCATAGACAACATCACAATAGTTTAATCTTGACAATATCAGCGATTCACAAAGGTTAACACGCAAATCAACACTTAAGTAATCGCGAACATTGTAAAGAACTTTACGGCGGTAGAAGCAGTTACTCACAACTTTTAGTATGTGGTTCTCAAAGCGCAGCTTGCCGTCCATGAGGAGGCCAAGGTTATTGGCTTCTACCACCCTCTCTATTGGTTCGCCCATGATGGCAACATTACTGGTAGTCAAAGTCTCGAGGTTACTGATAGTACTACGAATTTGATGCTCTGATCCAAAAACAACATATTTCGACTTGTTCGGATTAAGGACAAGGCAGTTCTTTTCCGACCAAGTAGAAATACGTTCTAGGTCTGCGTTGATGGTATTGACCGCAACAGATATGTCCGTGGGTGCGCTAGAGAGGTATAACTGGAGGTCGTCGGCGTAAAGATGGTATTTGCTGCCCCTTATATTGTGAGTGATATCAGCACTATACAATATAAAGAGCAGGGGACCCAGTATTGAACCCTGCGGCACTCCTCTTTCCACAGGGCAAAGAGCGGACCGCAAAGTGCTACCATCCATCCTACGCAACGCCACCGTCTGTACGCGGCCTGAGAGATAACTGTTAAACCACTTCACGGCAGAAACATCAAACCCGTAATACGACATCTTGGATAGAAGAAGGGATACATTAATACAGTCAAAAGCTCTAGAAAAATCTAGAAGTACGAGAATGGTACTCTTCCCAACATCCCGAGCCTGTAGAATATTATCTACCACATCGAGCAATGCAGTAACTGTCGATCGACCCTTGCGAAAACCTGACTGTAGCTCGGGTAGGATGCCATTTGCCTCCAGGTATGCCGAGAGCTGGTGGCAGACCACCCGCTCTATTACCTTTGATGCGCAAGGGAGAATACTTATGGGGCGGAGTTCGGAAAGGTTAGCTGGATTTGGCTTTTTCGGTAATGGAGTCACTTGAGCAATTTTCCAGTCCACTGGGAAAGTCATAGTCTGTATACTTCTGTTAATAATGTGAGTCAGTATGTCAGCAGTCCTAGGCAGTGTCATAAGTAGCATGTCAATATCAATCATGTCAAGTCCCTTTGCAGTCGTCTTAATTGATGTTAGTATTTTTGTGACAGCTGCAACAGTCGTAGGTGAAAGAAAAAAAGTTTTATTGCAGTGTCTGTCAAACTCATAAAAAGTCATGTCCGATATTGGTACGTCCTGTTTACCTGGTATATCCAGAAAATGTCTGTTCAGTAAGTCAGGGTCATCAAAATGATGCGGGAGATCCGTTTGTGTCCGGGAATCTGGAATAACAGTCCGCTTCAGGTTGGTCCAAAGGGTCTTTGAGTTGGTCATATTATTAATCTCATGTTGGAAGTAGGCACGCTTCTCATTGTGGATGGCCTCAATGACAAGATGTTTCAGGTCCAAGTAATATTGCTTATGTGCTATGTTCCCTGTCTCCTTAAATTTAGCATGGGCTTTGTTCCTGAGGTGCATCATAAGCTTGACGTTACTCGTCAACCAGGACTTGGGTGCCTCCCTCACAACAATTGTCCTCTCCGGTGCGTGTATGTCAAACAGTCCTCGTAAAAGCTCATTAAATCGTCGAACCATGTCGTTTACGTCATCCATTAAAAAAATCTGGTCCCAGTCTATAGCGTCAAGGTCATTGTTGAAGTCGTTTAAGTCAATGTCTTTAAGAGGTCGGTAGGTAATACGTCTTGGCGTCGGTTTCCGCTTTTTAATGTCAATCTCAGCTGTAATAAAAGCGTGTCTGCCTAAATCTGGAATATGCCTCACGTCCACAGACAATACGCGAGCGTCAGTACAGATTAGGTCTATCATGGTCTCACTGTGGTCTGTGAAGTGCGTTGGGTTGTTTACATGCTGAAGGTGTACCTACTTGAAAAATTTGAAAAAATCATGGAGATTGCTTATTAAATTCTTTCACCGAAAATTATTTTGAACAAAGGTTTTCGAGATATTTCTGAAAAACTGCCTTCCCTATAGAAAAAGATGTAAGTGCCGTAAGATTCGTGTGACGATATTAAGACCTTTTTAATAGGCACGGCACGGAACCCTTCAATGTGCGTGGTCCGACACGCACTTGGACGGTTTTATTGTATTTTTGTTTCACGTCGACACGTACGCGCACTAATCGCGCGGCGTAGGTACTGTACTAACTTTTTAAGCCATTAGCGCATAGCTAAGTGTGCGTGAGCGCGACATGCTGGAAACTAAAGACATTATAGCTGACGGGTGCAACCTATATCATATTTACTTCAAAAGTAAAGACTAAATATGATACGTCTGGGAAAAGACCATATATTTTCACTCAAAAATTATTCATGTTATACTTTTGTTGGATAAAATATAAAATATAGAAACGTCAACAAAACATTAAGCTAATATCATCTAGATTTGATTCGGAAACGGCAGAACCTTTTTATCCATCCTTCAAAACATTTTACAACGAACAATCAGAAAAAATCATTTAAGATTAAGTACCTACCTGCGTAAATTAAAATGATTATGCCAACAAAACGATTTGTAAGACAAACAGAATGAAAAGCAACGTTAAGGAAACCCTAGTAACCAGTTTAAGGCATTCTTTAATTAAATTTCCTCAACAGTTTCGCCAAGCACCCCGCTTAATTTAAAATGTTAATCCGACTCTTTTCACAGATTAAAAACCGTGACGGGTCATTTCGTCGAAAGCCTGTAAATCGAAACGTTTCTACTTATTTTGCGGAAAAATAATCCATCACTAGAAATGGGAGTTAGTTGTCAACATTTGATCTGACTGATCTTTCATTTTCACTTACGAAACCAACTACGATCTGCTATAGTTGATTAAAAGGAAACATGAGTTGACATCAAAATATCACGTAAAAATTATAACCTATGTCCTATGTTGTCTAAGCTACATTGTTGGACTGTTTGTCAAAATCTATTCAGCTACGTCGGCACAGGCATTCAAGTCTATAATATTATAATATAAGGATGTATTTTCCTCGATGTACAGTGTACCTCCATTATCAAATTCATTTTATTGATATTGTTTCAATTGTAACAAGCTCAGTGTCGATCTAGATAATACATGTAAATATGTTCGTGCTATAATCTTGCATAAATAAACCTGCTTAATATAAGGTATATCGTTTCTTCTAAACCTGAGATTCTGGGTGAGATAGAGCGCTTTTACGGACAGCTATACACGTCAACTCGCAGACCCGAAGTCGGTCTGGCGGAAGACCCTAGAGCTAGACTAACCCGACACTATACCGACGACATCCCGGACATCAGCCTGTACGAGATTGTAGTGGCTCTTAAACAGCTCAAGAACAACAAGGCATCCGGTGAAGACGTAATAACAGCCGAACTCCTGAAGGCGGGTGGAAAACTGGTCCTTACGGCCCTTCAGAAGTTGTTCGATTCCGTCTTACTGGAAGGGAGAACGCCAAAGGCATGGAACAGAGGGGTGGTGGTGCTGTTCTTCAAAAAGGGTGACAACACCCTGCTGAAGAACTACCGACCCATATCACTTCTGAGCCATGTCTATAAGCTGTTTTCGAGAGTCATTACAAATCGTCTCGTACGCAGGCTAGATGACTTCCAGCCTCCCGAACAAGCCGGTTTCCGAAAAGGCTTTAGTACCGTAGACCACATCCACACACTCCGTCAGGTTATACAGAAGACTGAGGAGTATAACCTGCCCCTCTGCTTAGCGTTCGTGGACTACGAGAAAGCCTTCGATTCGGTCGAAACCTGGGCTGTACTACAGTCTCTCCAGCGGTGCCAAGTTGACTACCGCTATATTGAAGTGCTGAAGTGTTTGTACAAGAACGCCACTATGTCAGTTCGACTCCAGGACCGGAACTCGAAACCTATTCCGCTGCAGCGGGGAGTCAGGCAAGGAGATGTTATTTCTCCAAAACTGTTCACCGCTGCACTGGAGGATGTTTTCAAGACTCTGGACTGGAGAAGGATAGGCATCAACATCAACGGCGAGTACATCACTCACCTTCGGTTTGCTGACGACATAGTAGTCTTGGCTGAGACCATGGAGGACTTAAGTACGATGCTCGATGACCTCAGTAAAGCTTCCGCGCGAGTTGGTCTAAGAATGAACATGGATAAGACGAAGGTCATGTCAAATGCCCATGTAGTACCAACTCCCATTACAATCGGACACTTTACGCTCGAAGTTGTAGACGATTATGTATACCTAGGACAGACTGTCCAGTTAGGTAGGTCCAACTTCGAGAAAGAAGTCAATCGTCGAATCCGACTCGGCTGGGCAGCGTTCGGGAAGCTCCGGCACATCTTTTCGTCCAATATCCCGCAGTGTCTCAAGACGAGAGTCTTTGACCAGTGTGTGTTGCCAGTGATGACATATTGCACTGAAACTTGGTTGCTTACTATGGGCCTCATAAGAAGGCTCAAAGTCACCCAAAGGGCAATGGAGAGGGCTATGTTAGGAGTTTCTCTGCGTGATCGCATCAGAAATGAGGCTATCCGCAGCAGAACCAAGGTAACCGATATAGCCCTCCGAATTGCTAAACTTAAGTGGCAGTGGGCGGGGCACATTGCACGTAGAACCGATGGCCGTTGGGGCGGAAAGGTTCTCGAGTCGCGACCACGTACCGGAAGGCGCGGCGTGGGTAGGCCCCCCACAAGGTGGACTGATGACCTGGTAAGGGTCGCGGGAGTCCGCTGGATGCGGGTGGCGCAGGACCGGTCAATTTGGAACTCTCTGGGGGAGGCCTATGTCCAGCAGTGGACTTCTTTCGGCTGATATGATGATGATGATGATGAATATAAGGTACTGTTGAATGGTATAAAAGAAAAAAAGAATCCATACTACATGGTTAAAGTTACTCCAATCCTGTTCGGGTTGGGGGGGGACACGCGGATATGTCTGACTATATACACCATTCATACTAATACAACACTATTATAATACATACTAGTCCGAGCAATCACTTGTTTGAAGCCTACTTATCTATAAACCTCCTCGCATCCTGAGGGCCTACCGCGAAACGAAATTCGTTTTCGTTCGTGTATCTCCCTCTCTGTCGCACTTGCTAGTTCGAGCGACAGAGACGGAGATACACGAACGAAAACGAATTTTGTTTCGCGATAGGCCCTCTGTTAGGTTAGGTTAGGTACCTATACATTCCCCCTCGAGGGTGCCCGCCTTGTCGGGGCGGGGGGGCTTAGTAACCGTGGACTACAACCCACAGCGAAGCTAAGAGGCACCCAGGGCCGGCCTGTGTGGGGCCTGCTGGCTGGCCCGAGGAGAGCGCTCCTAGCGGGCTGTGCATTGCCCGCTTAGGATGCGTTGGGCAGGGACCGCAGCAGAAAAGGAGTACCTCCTTATCTTCTGCGGCCGAGGCGGGATCGCAGGGGGAGAGGCGTGTTGGTATAACGGTGCGCCACTCTCCCTACCCCCTGCGAACTTGGCGGGGCCGTTCCGCGGAAGCGGCATTGGTGGGGCCGCAGAGGAAGAGGAATGCCGGTATTACGGTGCGCCGCTTTCCCTATCCTCTGCGGCCGAGGCGTGGTCGGTGGCGGAACCACATACCTGATCCGCCACCGGGTGCTGGAATTTCCCGCACCCATGATCTCCTCGTAGCGGACTCAGGGGGGTCCGCTACTGAACGTGTGGAGATGGAGGAGGCAGGCGCGCCAAAACATCTGGCGTGCCTCTCGTGGAGGGCCTTCGGGCGTCCGCGAGGGAGCCGCTTGTGGGTGGCTGCCGCCGGCGGGGTCGCGGATGTGTGCGCAAGCGTTCCCGTGACCTCGCCACATGGCGGCGAGGCGGCAAGTGGGGGGGTTTTTAGTGGGTATACCGTGAGTCTCATCAGCTTATACGGGAGTCCCACATAACCACTCGGGTCACCCCCTGCACCCGGGTGGTATGCGTAACGCATTTTCCCCCCTAAACAAAAAAAAAAAAAAAAACCGGCCAAGTGCGTGTCGGACCACGCAAAACGAAGGGTTCCGTGCCTATTAAAAAGGTCGTATCGTCACAGAAATTTTACGGCACTTACGTCCTTTTCTTTGAGGAAGGCAGTTTTTCAGCAATATCTCGAAAACCTCTGAACCGATCTTGTTCAAAACAATTTTCGGTGAATGAAATTAATAAGCCCTATGTCCATGAATTTTTCCATATTTTTAAAATACACCGTTCAAAAATTAGAGGGGGGGGGACAGAATTTTAGTGACTTTCGGGGCGATTATCTCCGACCCTATTCACTTAATCAAAAAAACTGCTAAGAAACCTTATATTTATTTTGAAAGGCCTATCGATTGATGTGCCACACGGGGGGTCACAATGAAAAAAAAAAATTTGACTTTTAGTTTTATGTATGGAGTGCACCCCTAAAAACAATTTTTTTTGTCATTTTAATTACAAAACTATGTAGCGGCTAACAAAATACACCTATCCTCAAAATTTTATTCAAATACACCTTATAGTTTTCGAGTAAAATGCCTGTGACATACGGACAGACGGACAGACGGACAGACGGACAGACGGACAGACGGACATGACGAAACTATAAGGGTTCCGTTTTTGCCATTTTGGCTACGGAACCCTAAAAAGGTACCTATACATTGCTGTCACACCGTGTGACTTCATTTCAGTCTCATACTCGTACACCCGGTTCTTAGGGTTCTCCGATAAACAACCATATAAATCCTACTACTTAAATATGTACTAACATTATACCGACACGTTAGACTGCCAATAAATAGTTATTTTAAGGTGAAAAACACGAAAATTCCGTGGCAACAAACGGAATGAGAAATCGAAACGTAAGTAATCCTTAAGAGGGTACTTTCTTTTGAAGTTATTTTGGCAACTTATTTGCGAAAATGTATAATACTTACGTCGGTGTTTGATTCTATTGACGCAAGCGATAAGTACCTATTCGTATTTACTTAGAATAGGTACTTGCTATTCTTTTAAATCTTTTTTTTTTCTATTTGTACTTTCAAGTCCATGTGACCATTGATGTGGTGAGAGAAAAATTATATAGACATCATTTATCAGTAATGAAATGAAATACTTTGTGGTCATATTTTATGCAAAAATATACATGTCATGGCTATATAAAAATTACACGCGACATTAATTTCCACCTCGTTAAGATTAGGCTAAGATATTTAAGCGCCGACTGAGAGGTTCTGAGTTTGTGTGTAAAATGTTATATGTAGGTAACCTATTCAAAGCCTGTGACGGCACTTACGCACCACGGAAATTCCAACAGATTTCGCTACAAAATAGAGTACTCATAGATGTAACAGCTAGATCTCGGAAATAGTTATTTGTTCAACAAGAGAGCAAAGTAGATATTTACATCTCGTACCTTTGAGTCCCTCGCTACGCTCAAGATTCTATAGTTAGTAAAATTAGAATCTTGAGCGTAGGGAGGGACTCAAAGGTACGAGATGCAAATATCTTTGCTCTCGTGTGATACATACAACTTCTCACCTCAGCGGCGAGAATATTTAACGCAAAGTAATAAAACGCCACATAGAAACAATTAAATATTTTTTATGTAAAAAAAATAAATAACAAATACATATGAAATAACAAACATTAACTACAATTACTCTTTCCCATAACATTAACTTTACATGACGTTAAGAAAAACTTAAGTCCGTTTGTTTTTGCATACTTAGAAAACACAGTTCAGCCTCTTTGACGGTATCTCTCAACTCTTGAAGCGAGTTAAAACATCGGCTTCGTCACTTAATTCACTCATATTTAGTAAAGTTATTAGTTCTTGTTTAAGTTATGTTTTATCTCCAAGAAAACGTAATACGAATAACATTTAAAAAGTTCAATCGCGCTAACTTTTTAAAGAATATAAAGGAAACTGTATATAAATTTATATTCCTTCACCATATAAAAAAAACTAAAGACTTGTAATAATAAATGTTCGCGATAAATATCGCATTTCTTCATTGTATTTTAAGAATAATCAAATACTAATATGATTAAAATAATATTAGAGTTAATATAGGTTTCATATTTTTATACGAGTTTAACATGAGTCGAATTTTATTTTATTTCGGAACGAGTTTTTCGTTCCCGCTTTTTGGGGGCCTACTACGACTTACGAGTACGAAGGTTTCGAAGTCGAATCGAATTGACATATTTTATCTCTCTCTCTCTTTTTGTAACGGAGTGGAAGTAAATAAATAAATAGATAAATATCGTGGGACAATTCACAGCAATTGATCTAGTCCCAAACTAGGCAAAGCCTGTACTATGGGTACCACAGACAACGGATAAACATACTTATATAGATAAATACATACTTAAATAGATACTAAACATCCAAGACTCGAACAAACATTCGTATTCATCATACAAATATCTAAAAGTAAAAGTAATAAAGTGACAGAGAGAATGAAGAGAGAAGAATGTTCCAAGTTTGTATTACACCCCGCAGTATGAAAAGATGACCTGCGACTAACCTACGATATGAAAAATTAAAAAGTTAGTTTCCTTCACGCTCGCAGCAAAATTGCATTTTGCTCACTGGTTTCAAGCAGCAAAACCGCCATGTTCGAGCCGCTGAGGTGAAATAGTACATTGTTGAAGAGGCTAGAAAGTAAGCAATAGATGGACGAGTTAGTTCTCGAAAGTACGAGTCCAGCTATTGCACTTTCGGCCCAGGCTTAACACAGTGCTTTTCACGCCTACTGCGAGGAAATTGCAAATAATTATAATTTCAAATCAAAACTAAGTATCTAATTGAAGATCATAATACTAAACAGGCTCGCTTGCCTCGCGCCCGGCGGGGCGGAGGAGGAGGAGCACAAGCACAGGCAGCGCACGCCGCGCCGGCGCGACCGCGCGAGTTGCCCTGTGATTGGTCGATCGCTGTTCAAACTGTCCAACAATAACATTGTTGGACAGTTTGAAGTCATAGATAGATGGCCCTTCGTGCGACGTCCAACTAACCCCAGCTTTGAAGCCTGAATTCTGACCATCTTTTGCCACATTTCCGAGCAGTGGCGTGAAAAGTTAATTTATGTCTCATAATAGACAAGCCGGTCGGAAATAGTTTCTATGGATACCTAGCACGCCATTACTTGTGCGGAAAGACCAAAGGCATTTCTCTCGAATACTGTCCGACATTCCTCAGTCTGCTGGGTTAAGTTAAGTTACATAGTTTAATCTTTGCTACGTAATCTCGTGTCATCTAAGTTTTCCATTTAAGAACTGTTTCAACTGCTGTAAACTAGAGTTTCAAGTGCGAGAAGGTAAATAAATTAAATGAGAATGATCATAACAAAAATAGGTAGATTCCGTTAAAACATACGTATTCAATTCACTATTCCTACTTTAATAGATGAGTAGCGCATGGAACAGCTGTCTTTTTAGGTCTTTCTAAGTTTTAAAGTTATAAACTTTATCGAAATGATTCAATGAAAGCAGATTTTTTAGGGATGCTGCGACCCTGTTTTTAACTCTACCCCGACTCGACTGTTCCATGCATAGGAGAAACGACACTATACCTAAAAGCGATTACAACAATGGGTGATATAATAGTAGGTATCCTATAGGTGCCCTGTAATCCGGAGATTTGAATTTCAGGTTAGCTTAAATGCGCTAACCGAAAATACGCATCAAGCCAATTTTGATCGTAAGGTTTTCAAAATCAAGAGCGGGATTTTGTCATAATCCTGCGATATATCCTATTAACCTGCCAACGGCGGCTCTCGCCTGAAGCGACGTTATACGTGGATGAGTTTCAGACATAATTTCATACGTTAGAGCGCGGCCCGTGAGAGGATTAAAAGTTGATATGTAGGTACATACTCGTAATATTTTTTTTCAACACACCTGCTCGTAAAGTAGGTCTTATTACAGCGTATTTACACTGATAATGCGGAATATTACCCATGCCGTGCCTTTTACATTACATTATCGCACTAGTGCCTTTTCATTACATATCTTTTTAAATATTAGCAAGAAGTATTAATGTTTCGAAAACAGCTAAGAGTTATTTGCGTAAATATAAAATTCAATTCAAAATGTGATAAATAATTAAAGAATTTCATGAAACTGCTTGTTAGCTTGTTGGTATTTATATTTTGACGGTGTATTTTTACCTATAAATACCCAATTTCAAAATTTATAAATACGAGTATGTGGCTGATTAGCTACTTTGCCGGTGCCCTTATCTCAGACTTCCGCGCGCATGCAGCGCTGAGCGCGCGAAAAAATAAAATTACGGCCGCCATCTTTTAAATGGGTTTCTGTTTGTTAAGTTTATTCACAGTATTGCATTTCGTTAGTGTTGTTTTGTAAAATGTCGAATTTAGATAACAAAGAATTACTTATCGAGTGTACTGTACGCCGCCAGATATCATAGTTGAAGCGCAAAATGCGAGTGATAGTCTTTTGCCCTCAAAATCAAAAGATAAATACATGCAAGCCTACGCAAATTTCATTCAATGGAAAAATAGCAAAAATGCAAGCTCTTTCTCAGAGAACGTGTTCATGGCTTACTTTAGTGAACTGGCGAAGAGGTATAAACCTAGTTCGCTTTGGTGTATATATTATATGTTGAAGAGTAACGTGCAGAATAAAAATGCAATTGACATCAAAGCGTACACCAATCTAACTGCATTCTTGAAAAGACGTTCAGACGGCTTTTACAGTCGAAAATCCAAGGTTTTAACACCTAATGAAGTGGAGAAGTTCATTAAAGAAGCACCGGATAATCAATATCTAGATATTGTCGCTAGCGACAAAGGTCAGTTCCACTATTTAGTTTTGTATTCATTATTATAATATTTGTAGGCGGTATAATAGAAACTAAGTACGATTATTATAACTTAATTATGATTTTATTTATTTTCAGGTCGCATTAATATTCGGAATTACTGGTGCCTGTAGGCGTCAGGAATTAAACAACATTACGACAAAAGATATAGAGAATCACGGAGAGATGCTACTTGTCAAAATTCCGAACACTAAAAATAAAATTCCTCGGTCATTTACTATTCACGGACCATTTTATGAAATAGTGAAAAAATATGAAAGTTTACGTTCAACAAAAGGAAAATCTGACCGGTTCTTCCAAAATTTTCAAAACGGCAAATGCATGAGTCAGCCTATCGGAGTGAACAAATTTGGATCGATGCCTAGAGAAATTGCCAAGTTTTTAGGCTTACCACAGGCTGACGCTTACACCGGACACAGTTTTAGGCGGACTTCAGCTACATTGCTGGCTAATTCAGGAGCCGATATATTGACTTTAAAACGCCATGGGGGATGGCGATCTAATAATGTCGCCGAGTCATATATTGAGGACTCCATCCAAAATAAAGCCGACATAAGTGCCAAAATAACACAAGCAATCCATTTGGAGCCACAATCCAAGAAGTTCTGCCCTGAACCGCGTCCTTCCACCTCATATGCCAATGATGATTTGGGATTTCATACGTTTGGTAATGATGAAACGCAATGTTCTTCTACCTCCTTTCAGAATGTTGCATTATCACCGACATTTACAGTTACCCAAGAACAAATCAATGAAATAATTAATAATACAATTAAACATACAGTACAAATGCCTCATAAGGCGGTAGCATATCATTTCAATAATTGTACTTTTAATAACTGTTTCAATAATTAAAGTTTTTAAATAAATGTGAACTTTTATTTACTTTTCCTCGCAAGTGTGTTTAAAAACGTCGTATGAAACACGTGAGCATTGGTCATTACACTTCTCGTCTCCATGTGTAATGAAAAACATAGCACACTTGTATCATAATGTACTATTATCCCGGGTCCACGCAGACGAAGTCGCGGGCGGAAGCTAGTATTTAATATATTGAATCCAGGAAAGGAAACGTATGATTCAGTTTACTGAAGATGATTATTTTATTATACCTACCTACCTAGTCCATATAAAATTGCCACCATGTTACCCGAAGACGGTATTCAACCAAAAAAAAGTGGACTTTTGTACGTATCAGGCTAAATCGTTGGATTTGAAGCGTAATCATAATTACCATTACCAAGTACAAGGGCAGCTCCATATAACAGGACGCGATTTTTGTTTTTTTGTTTTGTGTAGTCCAAAGGGCTTGCTGTATCAAAAAATTAAGAAAGATAATGCATTCTAGAATAAGATGGAACCAGTATTAAAACGGTTTTACCACCAATGCCTGTTGCCGGAAATAATTGACGGCCGCATACCCAGAAATAGAAACGTGGGGGAAAGAACTTAGTACCTAATCACCAAATAGTAGTATAGTAAATCATCTATCATCATATCATCACTTTGTCGCCTTTTTTTGGCCTTTTAGTTCAAAAATATCGTATCTAAACAAAATATCGTTACTATACTTTGAAAAAAACTCGTATCTGATTTAT
The DNA here is from genome assembly GCA_932294315.1 of Epinotia nisella. Taxonomy (NCBI): domain Eukaryota; kingdom Metazoa; phylum Arthropoda; class Insecta; order Lepidoptera; family Tortricidae; genus Epinotia; species Epinotia nisella. The sequence continues at coordinate 10,161,008 of OW028679.1, read as the reverse complement.
TTTTCATTTTTATTAACAAGCTTTTATTATTAGCTTCACTTGTAACTAACTATGTATGTAAGAAAATCTTGGAATCTTAATTTGACGCACTTCCCAGAGTCCAATCAAGTTGAAATTTTGTACAATTGGGTTGTGTCCTCGTGTTAAAATTGATAGCGCAGTGTTGCTAAATTGATAGTAAACCTTCAAATAAATGCAATTAAGTATAAATTACGAAATATAATTAAAATCATAAAAAGATATGGCCCTTGAAAGTTTACAAAAAATATGCATTTTTTTATTGTCCAAAAGTAAATTTAAAGCTACCAATAGAATCCTTACGCTTTTATAGAAACAATATTGTATGACAACTATGGTCCTAAACGCAGTATTTCGCAACCGAAACAGCAATTTACTTGATTTTCCATATAACGACTAGTACAAATATTACCCTGTGACGTCATGATTCAATGTTAATCAGTATGGAACGTTTTCGGCTACCGCCAGCGAGGTCCGTCTTTTACTCAATTTTTTGGGTATTTATGTTCTTTAATTGTACTTAATCCCATACAAACATTTGTTCCACACCAAAAACTGGTTCGAATGGCATCGTAAAAAAAAATTAGGACACAAGCCTATAATGTAAGTCAGATGATGATGCAATAATATGGTACCATAAACCTGGTCTGATGGTGGAGACGGAAGGTGGCTGTAGGAACTCCTTAATTACACAGGATAAACCCATCGTGTTTGGGTTCGTTACAATCCTCTCAATGAGCAGTTGATGAGCGTGCAAAAAAAAGTACAGTCGGCAAAAAAATCCAACATGGCAGTACACCCAAGATGGCGGGCTAGTTATTTTTAATGCACCCCTGTAGGGGTATATGAGTACTCATATATACTCAGGTAAATCTCGCGACAAGCTTTTATATCATCTAAAATGTGGTATGACGTTATAAGTTGATAGTAAAAGTTTTAAAGGAAAAGTTTATTTTATTCTTCTTAGCGCATTTAAATAAAAGCTTGTTTTATAAAAAGTTTTTTTTACTTTTCATTTATTTCGTTTACTAACTCATTAAACTAATATAATTACATCTCGGTGTACACACGTGCACAAACTTCAACGTCGATAAATCGACGGTACCTATAATAATTGTGTATATTTCGATTAATTTCTCGTACGACAGGTTTTAGTACCGAGAACTTCATGTGCCTGCCGATTTTGTAAAAGTAATAACATAGGCATCTTTGACGAAAAAGTACAATGTAAAATATGTACACTGGTATTTTTTCAAAAACTATGCGAAACTTAAGAAGGTTTCCATCTATTAGACCTGGAAAGAGAGCAGGTTACCCCTGTTGGGTTGATTTTAGGGCTTTAAAATATACACCTCACAGTCCGATTGGGTTTAAACTTCGCTTTGATGACATCTGGACTATTCTACCTCAAAGATTCAATGATAGTTCAGAAACTTCAGAACATCAAGCGATTCCTCAGCTATATTCTGGACCCGTCCCTATTAAAAAAAGAAAATTTGGTGATTTGCAATCTCTAAAGCCGATTTTGCCAAAAGATTTCCATTCATTTTACGATAGTTTATTATTATTACATGTATAGTTGAGAAAAAATAATTCGAGCCGATCTTTTTAAGGTTCCGTACCTCAAAAGGAAAAAAAACGGAACCCTTATAGGATCACTCGTGCGTCTGTCTGTCCGTCTGTCACAGCCGATTTGCTCCCAAACTACTGGACCGATTGAGTTGAAATTTTTTAGACCTATGTGAATTGGTGACCCAAAGATGGAAGCGTAACGGTTTGGGGGGTACCTAAACAAGAAAATTAAAAAAAAAGTTTCGCAAACTGTATTGTGTGAAATATCAAATGAAAGGGGTTGTTGTAAGACTTGTAAGCATCTCAGATTTTTTTTATAATTTTAGCAAAAACAGATTCGAAGTAATTTAGGAAAAAAGACGAAAATTGACCATGCATTATGGAAAACAGTTCCTTGCCTAAAGATTACAGGAAAACCTATAAGAAGTTTGAGTATTCAAAGTAACGGGAAAATTCTCAATATTTTACGGAACCCTCACCACGCGAGTTGAACTCGCACTTGGCCGGTTTTTTTTTTTACGGAGACCGTTATTATTTAAGTTCGTCTATCTACGAGAGTCAACTTAGTTAATTTAATAAACATAAAACATACATTTCGTTTCATTTTGTACCATAAAATGTAAAGCCAAAAAATACTAGAACAAAAATCTTGTATCTTACAAATAACTGTAAATTTAATAAAAAGTGTTTGCGTGAGTTATTCGAATATTTGTAAAATTAATGACTGGCTATCAAAGTATCTCATCAATCTAACTGGAAATTATTTGATCAATCACAATAATTTACAGGATGTTTATTGTTCCTCCTAGAAACTTGATGATTTTTAGATACGAGATTTTTTCAAAGTAGCGACGAAATGCTAGATATCGGGCTGTTTTGATTTTTGCGCTTATTGTTTACATATTTGTGTAATAGGCGTATGTTTGCGGACTATGTAATTGGTCGGTTTTAAGCTTTCTTTGAAGTAACCTAGCACTTGTAAAAATAAGAATATCAAAGAAATCTAAACATACTGACACAGATATTGATGATATTGATCTTATTTCAAAATATCTTCAATCTACGGTCAAAAACCTCGGAGAAAACAGTCGAGAACGTTTGTATGGAAAAATGACCAGTGGTCTTTCCTCTGTTCTGCGCCACCCGCATCCAGCGGACCCCCGCGACCTTTACCAGCTTATCAGTCCACCTTGTCTACCCACGCTGCGCCTGCCGGTACGTGGTCGCAACTTGAGAACCTTTCCGCCCCAACGGCCATCGGTTCAGCGTGCAATGTGCCCCGCCCACTTCCACTTAAGTTTAACGATTCCGAGGGCTACGGTTACCTCGGTTACATTTCTGGTTCGATCACGCAGAGATCTCCATTGCCCTTTGGGTGACTTTGACCCTTCTTATGAGACCCATAGTAAGCGACCACGTTTCAGTGCCATACGTCATCACTTGTAAAAGATTCTCGTCTTGAGACACTGCGGGATATTGAACGATAAGATATGCCGTATCCGATTGTAATGGGAGTTGAGACTACTACATAGTGACTGACTTGTAACTAGTAGATAATACAAGCGGAAGTTTATTTCTCTTAGTAATATAAAAAGAGATTTCTGCCTGTCTTACTAGTTATCACCCTTGTACATATTTATTTTTCATTTCTCATACTCTGAAAGTGGGTCCTTGTTCATCTAAGTGGCGTGCTGAAAGTGTCATATTTCTGCTCTAGAGCAGAAAAGTATTTAAAAAAAATGTACGGTTAATCGAAGTAATATTGGGCAACGGCCTTAACCTATACAGGCATAGTACGATTCATTTTTAATTTATTACATTTTTATAGACGAGAATATTTGATAATTGTTTTTGATATTTAATACGAAAATAATGTTTAATAATTATTTATGACTCGCTTTCAAGTGTCAGAGTTATGTAAATAATGGCTTATTAGAATTTGGCTTCTAAGAAGTTCTTTGAGCTATTATTGTATTATTTGCCAATACGAATAAGACGGATGTAATCGACCATCCGTGTCAATGGAGGGCGGCTGAGATACTAATTCTATCTCTTTCTTACGATAGTTTTATTGTTAAACATATAGATGAGTTTGTACTTTCGGCTTTTCTACTACTGACATGGTTGGTGGACGACTATGCACGTTATGAATTCACACAAAATTTAACTGTAAAAATAAATGGGTAGATTAAAGTAATTAACATAAAATAGATTAATTATTCAGCAATGTATACAATATGTCTAAAACATGATTATTTTAGAATTGTACAAAACCTTTCAATAATTATTATGACTTGGCGCCAATTCTGATGTAAAAATTAAAAAAAGTTAGACTGAAGCTAGCTTTAGCGAGAAATTGTATTGCAAGGCGTTTGGAGAGTTATTAAAAACCCTTTATAATATCAAAAGAAGTGTTTAATTACAGATTTCTATACAAGACAAAAGGAAAAACTTTAATAAAAAAGTAAAAATGTAGTGACACATATTAAACTACCCGTATTTCGAGAAAAAAAAATAGCTGACATTATGGCGTGTTGGCTGTAAATAACTAAACTGGCGGGAAACCTAAAATAAAAAAGTGCAAATCTTTCTTTGGAAGTTTTATTAGCTGTGTTAAATTTCGAAATTAATTGTATTAAGATGAGTTCTAGCGGTTCTGAAATGGATTTAACACCCGATTATATAAAAGAAGAGGCTCAAGCGACCGACAGTATCAAAGGAGCGATATATGAAGTCGTATAACGATTTCATAAAGTGGCGGGGCGAAAAGCGAGTGAAATCCTTATCGGAAAATGTGTTCCTTACTTATTTCAACGAATTATCAAAGAAACTTCAGCCTTCAACTCTATGGAGCATATTTTCAATGTTAAGAACGGTCATAAATACAAAACATGACATCAATATAAAAAACTACACTAGGCTGACATCATTTTTGAAGAGGGAGTCGCATGGTTTTAAATGCAAAAAGTCGAAGGTTTTTACTGCACAAAAAGTTGAAACCTTCTTGAATCAAGCCCCTGATGAAATATATTTGGCCACAAAGGTATGGGAAATCATTACAAATATTATTAAATTTAAATTAATGTACACTCAACGTAATCTCATCGAGTTTAGGCTCGTTAGTAATATTATCGTCTTGGTATATTTAATGAACGACACAGTCTGTCAAAAGCTTATAGGTATCCACAATTAAAATTTAGACATACATTTCTTAATGTAGGTGTTGTTTAAAAAAGTATGCAACGCTAACAATATGTGTTAATAAGATTATTATTTTGCAGGTGGCACTGATTTTGGGCATAAACGGCGCATGTAGGACCATTGAACTCACGAATCTCACTATGGAAAACATAGAAAAACACGGCTAATTACACTTAGTAAAATTGCCAAATACCAAAACAAAAATAGACAGAACATTTGTGGTGCGGCAACAATTCGGCCAAATTGTACAAAAATATCAAGACCTTCGTCCCGGTAATTTGCCAACTAACCGTTTCTTTATCAACTACCAACGAGGCAGATGTTTGAAACAAGTTATCGGGAGAAACAAAATTTCTAGCATGCCTAAATTGCCTAAGGAAATTGCAGCGTATCTAAACTTGCCAAATCCGGATCTATTATTTAAGTAATTATATACATGATTGTACATTTTTTAATAAATATTTTTACTATACCTGGCTTATGTTTTATTTCCTCATATTCGAAATGAAAAGTAGAGTGTTTAACTCGGGTGAAAGCACCCATTTCTGCCTCGAACTATTGGCGCTCGAACGAAAACCGTTTATCGAGAATTATATACTTACAAGAAACATTATACCTAAGTTAATAAGCTTGTAAAATCAAATTGGTTCTTTATTTATGCCTGAATAGCGTTCAGAAATTAAACTCTATTATTTTTTAAATATTGACACGCTTTTAAACCACATTTAACCAAACAGGCCCCTGACGTCCAATACCTCCGTCTCCGTCCACTACTCACATTTTTATAACGTACCTGTGTATTTAAATTTAACTTTCCAATTAAAACTGCCGACAAAATTTAATTTAGCGCCCCATTATGCCTGTCCTCAGTGACCTGAACTTAAAATTTATAATTATTTTAACTAACAATGGTTCCAGCTCCAGACACGTGTGAATTGTCACGAAGGGGAGAACTAGGCAATAAAGCACTGCCTAACTTTGTAATTAAATTCAACTAGACTCTACCCCTGTGAAAGGCCACGACCTACGTTTTACGACATGAATTTGAGCCAAACTAAACATACCAATATTAAACTAGTACCTATATAGCTCTCTGAGCTGTAGACGCCGGGAGTCTGTCTTTTATTCTTAAACATTTTTTTTATTAAAGGATAGGTACCGCACATTTGAGGAAATGTTGCGGAAACGTACGTACAGAGTACCAACCCCACCGTACAGGTCCGCACTAGCTAGGAGAGCACCGTCATACTCGTATTGCTGCATATATAACTATGTTTGCAATATATGTGATATCAAACATCAGCCAGTTCTCAGAGCTAAGAGAGTAGTGAAACAGTGGTTGTACACGCTATCTTACTCCGAGACTGAAGAAATCATTCAAAGATAAATAAATTTAACCATAGAACTAATTTATAAATGCGGGCTCACGTACATCACACACGCACACACACGCTCACTGACACACACACACACACACACACACACACATACTGTCATTTGTTTTGTCCCAATACTGTTTCCTTTTCTCTAGACTACATAATATTAAGTGTTAGATGCGCTGATGTAGAATGTAGATGTAATACTCATTCTGCTATTGTTATTATTATTATTTTCTGTACTCGATATCTTACTGTAATTAATAATAAAGTACGATCCGATGTTAACCGCACTCGCAGTAGGCTCAGCCTAGTTTGGTCACTGACAGACAGCCTCGATTCATTGTAATATTTGTTTTTGTGAAATAAACTATTTTGTATTTTGTATTTTTGTATTTAGTATGGAAAAATAACAGTGAATTTTCTTGAAAAAAATATATTTAACGTATTTAAGTGTAGGTATTTAAAAAAATAGCGAAATGGCAAAAACTTTTTACGTATATTTGTTTTTAGGGTTCCGATACCTCAAAAGGAAAAAACGGAACCCTTATGGATCACTCGGTTGTCTGTCTGTCCGTCTGTCACAGCCGATTTGCTCCGACACTACTGAACCGATTGAGTTGAAATTTGGTACACATATGTAAATTGGTATGTATGTGGTTGTGGACGCGTAAAGTAAATTAATGAATTCTGAACAAAGGGGCCACTTTTGGGGAATAAACTGGAAAATTAAAAAAAAAAGTTTCGCAAACTGTATTGTGTGACATATCAAATGAAAGGGGTTGTTGTAAGCATGTCAGATATATTTTTTTATAATTTTAGCAAAAATAGATTTGAAGTAATTTAGGAAAAAAGACGAAAATTTACCATTTCCCCCCTTATCTCCGAAACTACTAGGATTAAAATTCTGGAAAAAAAATGGAAAATAGTTCCTTGCCTAAAGATTACAGGAAAACCTATAAGAAGTTTGAGTATTCAAAAACACTTATGAAATTTAGATTATATACGGAACCCTCACCACGCGAGTTGAACTCGTACTTGTCCGTCCGGTTTTTTTTAATCGACCCAATGTTAAGCTCCATAGTAAAAATGTCCGGGGAAAAAATAAAAGTGGTCAGATTCGAATGAAAAAAATATTAGTCATAGAAATTATTAAATTATATGACTTTTTCTAGAAAAAAATACCAAAAAAAGGTTTTACTTTCCAAGTTAAACCTCTTTGAAAAAAATTCAAAAACTTCGTTCAGGAAACTACGTTTTAATATTTGCTCTCGCAATATTTTTATCTCCGAGCAGACTTATGAAAGAATTTACGAACAAGCTGAAACGGAGAAATTCGTTCGCTTCGCTCGCTTGCTCAATTAATAATTCCGTCGAGGGGTACCGGTAGAACCGACCGATACCTGTCTCAAATAAAAACTAGTGGCTCTGCGAGCTGTAGCACTCGCGAGTCTGTCCTTTAAAAAAACAATTCCAATACTTGAATAGACCAAAAAAAATAATCATAATTATTGAACCTGCTCACAAATATTTCACGAGAATTGGTTGAGAAAATTGGTTGACGCGCGTATAATGCGTCACGTGATCGAACTGCTGGTGTAAATTTCTAATGTCTAGTCCCAATAGTTTTCGGCTGTGCGTTGATGATCAGTCAGGACTTCTTCTTATTAAGTATATTTAGACATGACCGAATAGTCCTCCCCGTTTTGAACGACATACCTAATCTACAATTTCCTCTCTGTATAAAAGGTAGGACAGACTCCTGCAGGTCGATCACGTAACGCATTGTACGCGCGTCAGGTAGACCTAAATGTCACTTTTTATATGGAAAAATTACAGTAAAATTGTCCTAACGCGCGTTCGAAACGTTACGTGATTACCCCTCTGAAGAGGCATGGCCCAACCACCGACAATCGAAATAACGTTCTGCGTAGTCAAACGCCGTGCTGTAGACACAGTAAGTTAGTTTTTTTTAAGTAAACAACCAAATTAACGATTTACCTACCAAACAATATATATATTTAAAAACCGGCCAAGTGCGTGTCGGACCACGCAAAACGAAGGGTTCCGTGCCTATTAAAAAGGTCGCACAGAAGTTTTACGGCACTTACGTCCTTTTCTTTGAGGAAGGCAGTTTTTCAGCAATATCTCGAAAACCTCTGAGCCGATCTTGTTCAAAACAATTTTCGGTGAGTGAAATTAATAAGCCCTATGTCCATGAATTTTTCCATATTTTTAAAATACACCGTTCAAAAATTAGAGGGGGGGGGACAGAATTTTAGTGACTTTCGGGGCGATTATCTCCGACCCTATTCACTTAATCAAAAAAAATGCTTAGAAACCTTATATTTATTTTGAAAGGCCTATCGATTGATGTGCCACATGGGGGGTCACAATGAAAAAAAAAATTTTGACTTTTAGTTTTATGTATGGAGTGCACCCCTAAAAAAATTTTTTTTTGTCATTTTAATTACAAAACTATGTAGCGGCTAACAAAATACACCTATCCTCAAAATTTTATTCAAATACACCTTATAGTTTTCGAGTAAAATGCCTGTGACATACGGACAGACGGACAGACGGACAGACGGACAGACGGACAGACGGACAGACGGACAGACGGACATGACGAAACTATAAGGGTTCCGTTTTTGCCATTTTGGCTACGGAACCCTAAAAATGGACAACCAAACCCAACTATTACTAGAAAAAATTTAAAAATCAAGAACAAATGAAACTACAGATTATAACTACAACAGAAACAGTAGGTAACTAAAAATATAATACAGCAAATTGATGAGAGATTTAAAAAGTTGGACGACAAAAACAAAGAACTGAAAAATTATGTATAAAAATTAAACGAGAAAATTAAAGGATTGGAAATGGCTGAAAAGAAAAGCAACATAGTCCTCTTTTGAATAAAAGAAGACAAACAAGAAGAGTTGAGTTTGGTGAAAAGCATGACTGAAAAACGGTTACCTTGCACTAAACCTACGCGAGCACGAAACTATGAATACCATAGAATTGGAATCATAATAAATACGCCTCAACCTAGGTATTTTAATTTCACTTGTATCGTACTGGAGGAAAATGAACTTAATGAGATCCAAAAATAAATTACCTCAAGGTATATATGTGAACGAAGACTAAAGAAATGCTAGAGGCACGTGAAGCATTAAAACCAAAGCTTGAAGAGGAACGAAAGACGGGTAACTACCTACTTAAAAATAGATTAAGCTAATAGTCCGTAACAAAACAGATCCAAACCGAGAAAAAAGGAAAAGAGACCTCTTCACCCAATCTCCGCTCATCACCAGGGCTCGGATTTTTCATCGCACGGTAAGACGAAAGAGAACTATGGACTCGATATTAACTTAAAATTTTACTCATATTCATTTCATTTAATTAATACCAAACGTACCGATTGCAAATATAAATAAATGACAATGTTAGGTCTATCACAACAATATAGTATGTATATAACTAGGTACGTCAATTTGGCACTCTTCTGGGGAGGCCTATGTCCAGCAGTGGACGTCTTTCGGCTGATATGATGATGATGATGATGATGATGAACTAGGTACGTAACTAAAGCGGCCTGTAGACCTGTCTAAATGCAGTGCACTAACTTCACTCACACTCACTGACTAGAGTGAGATTTATCATCCCTCCATTCCCTTCCCCAGTTAGTGCACTGCATTTAGCCAGGTCTAAAGCCGCCTAAGAAAATAAGTGAGTATGAGTATGAGTAAAGTTTTCATGTTAATATCGACTCCATCCATAGTCTTCTTTCGTCTTACCGTGCGATGAAAAATCCGAGCCCTGCTCATCACAGACAGAAAAACATCGTACGCTGCTCCGAAGAAAGCCAATACAACCAATGCGTACGAGCACATGCCACGTGAGAGATCGAATTCATCGAGAGATAAAATCAATGCATAGTAAATAAATAAATCTTACACAAATCGAACTAGTCCCTTATTAAGCTCAAGAAGGCTTGCGTTATGGATACTAGACGACGATATATTTAATAGATATAAATACATAGAAAACATCCAAGACTCAAAAACAAATATTTATGCTCATCACGCAAATAGTAATCATTTTACACTCGAAACCGGAACAACAACCATTATTGTATAAACTGCAACAAACAACCAAGGAAAATACTCCCCCAAGCCGGCTGGTCCCCGTGGGGGAAAATGACCAAAATCCCCCAGAAATAGTACATTACTGCAGACGCCGGGAAAGAAGGGCTTGCCGGGTGAGTAGGTATAGACGGCCGACCGTAGGGAGGCCGGATAGTGATACGAAGCCGGCAAGCCCTTTTCACGGCCAGGTATGTATAGTGCTTTTTCACGCCACTGCTCGGAAATGTGGTAAAAGATGGTCAGAATTCAGGCTACAAAGCTGGGGTTAGTTGGACGTCGCACGAACAGGCCATCTATGACTTCAAACTGTCCAACAATGTTATTGTTGGACAGTTTGAACAGCGATCGACCAATCACAGGGCCCCGCGCGGTCGCGCCGGCGTGCGCCCGTTCCCCCTCCTCCGCGCCGGCGCGAGGCAAGCGAGCCTGTTTAGTATTATGATCTTCAATTAGATACTTAATTTTGATTTAAAATTATAACTATTTGCAATTTCCTCGCAGTAGGCGTGAAAAGCACTGTGCTTTCGAGGGCCTCCGCTACGCGTCGGCCCTCGAACTAACTCGTCCATCTATTGCTTACTTTCTAGCCTCTTCAACAATGTACTATTTCACGCCACTGCTCGGAAATATGGCCAAAGATGGATTGAAATGAGAGTAGAAAGTAGTTCTTAGTAGTACAATTCAAAAACAGTCAAACAATGTAGATTTGCAAAGTAAAATGTAGTGTTTAGCGGCCTTTTTTACTTTCTACTCTGCTATTGGTCGATTATTTTTGACATTAGTAACTCGTTCAGAAAATAACAAAATTATTAGAACAACATTACATTTGTGCGTTTAATTAAAAAATTAAAACGTCAAATTCGCTCAATGAATGTGTACTTTTATGTAAGCGTTTTTTTTATTTAAGTATGTCAAAAACGCCTTTGCATGCTTAAAAAAAGTATAAATAAAAAAAAATAAAAGGCGGGAAGGAAAATTTCTTGTGTCTGTTCTTTAGATCGGAAACAAACATTCAGATAATTGTGTATAATTCTGTACGATTTGAAATAAAAATAAATAACAATGAGTGACACGAGTACGGACATGGATCTTACACCGCCGGAAATTCAAAACACTGCAAAGTCAGTGATTCGAAATGTATTGCCCATTAAATCCCGAAATAAATATAAGAAAGTGTATGAAAATGGCAAATAAATAAAAAAACAAACTCTTTATCTGAAAGTGTAATGACGTATTTTGATGAACTCTCGAAAATTTACGTGCTCGTCCGTCTACATCAGCAGACACGAAAGCAGGACCATCAACACCTAAGGAAACCTTACTGTCAAATTCACCTCATCCTGCATCATTCGATGATATCCCATTAGCATCACACTCCATACCGGCCGAAATGACATACAATACTAATATAAATGTTCCGGGAAAAAACATTTCCTTGTCATTCCACAACTGCCCTAATGCGAATATCAATATTGCTTTTAATTAAACTGTGTATTATACTGTGTACTCAACCTGTTTTATTTCCTTACAATAGGCGTGAAAAGCACATAGTAAATGCCTCGGTAGAAAGTGCAATAGATGGACTCGCAACTAACTCGTCCATCTATTGCTTACTTTCTATACCTGGGCAACAATGTACTATTCTCAAACATATGCAATGAAATAAAACAATACTCCACTCAAAATAGTACCTACATTAATTTTCCCTCCAATTCCTCCATACTTAATGTTTTTTTACGAGTCCGTATTTCGCGTGTGTAGCGTTCGATTAGACCCTATTAGGGCCATTATACATGACCTGATAATAATAATCTTAATTTCTGTAATGAATAAAATAAATGCGGATGATTTTAAATATTGTCTATGGCCTCTGGTGACTTACGTATATATAGATAATTTATTCATCAACACACTGAATCATACAGATTTGTATTTAATAAAGGTTCGTGTGTAATAGGCATTAACGCGGATATTTTTTGTCCGATAACCATTCAGTCACTAGAAAAATAAAAAAAATAGAATTCAGCTGTTTACCTGTTGATGAACACAGACGTCATATTAACATTAAAATTAAAAAAAAATACTTCCCGGCGTAGTCCTTCAATTTTGTATGAAATTCCTTTACAGTTCTCTCGAGTTGTTCCGCCCGAAACGTGATACTTTGAAGCCTGTTATAACGCATGTAAGGACGACATTTCATTGCATGTTTGAGAAAAATAAATAAATAAAATAAAATAGTGTGCCAACTCAATAACCGCTACACGTTGAAACATATTGCAAGATCTTTGGCATTCACTACAAGATAACTAGAACTCATGGATGCACTGTACCTATAATTGTTATTAAACTTTTCGGACTTGTCTGAAAGAGTTGCTTCAACTGGAATTCAACAAAAAGATAAAGAGAGGATGAAACGAATCAAGGACAGAGACTGGATCAAACTAGAGGAGGTCTATACCCCAACAGGGGTACCTATCCAAGAAAATTGAAAACGCACCTAAATTAACAAACAAAGAAATACATAAATAGTTTAAAAGTGTAAAACTAGGTACTAATAATTTAAAACTATTTTAAAACTAAGTGTATTAATAATTTAAGACTGTTCGTCACTCACTTTTGTAGAAAATTGTACCTTTATTATTATTGCAAAGCCAAGCAGTTGCCAGACCGTATTTAAAATTTCATAACCGAGTCAAAGAAAACGTCAGACATGTTACCTCAGCTGTTAATCGCTTTACACAGCCTTGGGATAGGCGAGCTGCTGCCGAGAGCTTCCTTCTGAGCGGTGGGCGAGTGGTGTAATAGGTTTGCGATTAGTTCGGGAAGGAGCTCGAAAAGACAGAAGGGCTAACAGGTGCGGATAATCTATATGATTATTTATGAGCTTCGAGCTTATATGAGAAAATTGCGTCCGCAATTTTCCTTCTCGTTTCTAGTGATCTTAACCCGAACTTCATTAGACCTTGTGTGTAAGAATACGATTTTTTTAATTTGCTAGCAGAAAAACTCAAATGCCGGACAAACCTTTGCTGCATTTAACTAAATATAAACTGCCATTATCACTATAGCCATAGTCGGAGAGATTACGACACTCGCGGGACGGGAGGAAGTGGTGCTAAATCAACCCGACATATGAATGTATTGTATAGGAAACATACATTATTTTGGTGTAAACAGCACAAAGAGGTAACTTTAAAACAAGCGCCACATATTTTCAACTCAATACATCTTCAAAAAGGGTCGTTCGATATCACGCAACACCAGCCGGCGATTGTTGTGCGATATTGTTTACGGTCATCGTATTTATGAATTACGATTCATGGTTGGTGAGGCTGGAAGACTACTTACGGATATTTTGGAGTAAGACTCTGGGAAATTCCGGAAAATAATGCTAACTTGAGATAAAATAAATGTATGTTAATACTAGGTATACATATGTATTTTATTATACCTGACAAACCCGTCCATACAGGCAAAATTATTCTTATTTAAAAGTTAAGTACCTAAGTATAAACATTTAGACACGTCGTAGGTTTATTCACTTTATACCGCACTAGCTGCATTGCTAAACTTAAGTGGCAGTGGGCGGGGCACATTGCACGTAGAACCGATGGCCGTTGGAGCGGAAAGGATCTCGAGTGGCGACCACGTACCGGAAGGCGCGGCGTGGGTAGGCCCCCCACAAGGTGGACTGAAGGGTCGCGGGAGTCCGCTGGATGCGGGTGGCGCAGGACCGGTCAATTTGGAACTCTCTGGGGGAGGCCTATGTCCAGCAGTGGACGTCTTTCGGCTGATATGATGATACCGCACTAGCTGCCTGGCTTCGCCCGCGTATTAGAGCACAGGCAAACCCGCGGGATAAAATATAGCCTTTAACCATCCAGAAAGTCCATTTTTTTTTCTTTTTTTAAATCTCCCTGTCTTGTATTCTGTAACACAGTTTCGGAACTTCCGGGCACGTTTTCCTGGCCCCGTAGCATGGTTGGCCTTGTCACGCGATAGGTGATAGGATAGAGCGTGCGTCACTGGCTGACAACGTTCGATAGAACGAGACGACGCTCTTATCTTGTCACTTGTCGCGTGATGCCATGCTACGGCTCCTGTAGAACAACGCATTAAGTATGTTTTTCTTTTTTTGTTTGTATTTGTATTCAGAATTACTTACTTATTTTAAGTACACTCAAGAGCAAAAGTTTTGGGTACAGTTTGTACTGAAATTCTATACAAAGTGTACCCGAAACTTTTGGTCTTGAGTGTAGAAATAAGTATTTTGGCAAAAAATTACTGACTGTTGAGTTTGTTTCGGCGTTTCTTCTTAACAGTAGTCTTCTTTTTCAAAACGCTAGTAGAATTTTGACTTGTAAAAGTGCCATTGCGGCCTACTTGCGGAATAAAATTAATTTATTTCATTTCATTCTACACGCAGGTCTGTGAAAGATTTTTTTAAATCGTATATTCGTATTCGCTTTACATACAAACTTAAACACTTACATTGCTAGAATCTCACAGACTTTTCGTCTTTATAAATAGTATTATTAATATAGAAGTTTAGATAAAGTAATACCTCATTAGAGCGAGTTCTTATTCACCCATTATTGTAGCGGAATCGTCATTAGCCATGGTAGAGATGAAAGCGGCTAAAAACTTGCCTCACTTAACCGTCGCCTCGTGTCGGGCAGACCGTGACAGTATCCAGGATCCGTGCGAAGTACCCTCAAGCCGAGGCCACGCAATTTGCGTTCCTTGTCGCCATTCAAGGGCCTTTCTTCGTACTGTATTGCTGCTGTTGATTTATAAGTAGGTAACGAAAAAGGGAATTTACGAAAAATGTAGGTCACTCGAATGATGAATTATTTTTACCCGACTGCCGAAGGAAAGGAGGGTTATGTTTTTCGAGCGTATTTATGTATGTATGTATATATGTATGTATGTAAATATGCAAGTACTTATCTATGTATGTATGTATTATTCTTTGGCACGCCCTGCAGCCTAAACCGTTCGACGGATTTCAACATGAGGTGTCGTTGGATTCCTCTTAATCGTGGAAGTGACTTAGGCTATAAAATTTGCAAAAAAGCAGTTGGTTTTTTTTTAAACCTTTTAATTGATAAGATGTAGTTAGTCTTGAACTCACGACTGATTTTCAGGTCAGTGAGATCAACAGATTACGCAAGAATGTCCTTATCCTGTAACTGAAACCAAAATAAGTACGATAAAATAGAAATATTATTTATTGTTCACCAAAAAAACTACACTAGTAGAAAACAGCACTCCGTGTCAACAATGTACAACAAAATAAGATAATAAGATTGTTAACAGCATTAAAAGTTTTAAAAAGATGTTACTATTGTAATTCTTTTTTTTTATTAAATACATATATTATCTACTTTAAAAAAACCTTTTCCACTCATAAATGTGAACTTGTGTGATACTTAAGTGACCGAACCTCCATGCCTTGTTATGAATTTTTTGTTGGGGAAAGTATATACTCGCACCGCTTTTAATAAAAAACATTTCAAAATTAATAATTAAACACTTGGTAGAGTGAAAAATGTTTGGAGAAGTCTTCTTTTGTCACGAACATACTTTGGTAACGTTTTACAGACACGTACGCTGACGCGGGAGGCAGGAGGGGGGTATTGTTAGGGACCAGACCTAGAACTAATTAAAAAGTCTTCAGCTGCAATATTTATCATATTTCAAAGTTCCCCTTTTTCAAATCGTGTATAAATCAAAGTAACGAAGATGATAATAATTCAATTTCGCAAGATCTCGCTTTAATATTGTCTAAACTGAAATTAGAAAGACAAGCGGGTGACTATTCAGTTACCAAATTAGGACAATTCGAGCGAATTTATGAACAAATTAGAATTGAAAGGATCAACTAAACACCTAATTACCATTTCAGAATATCATTATAACAACCGTAGCTAAATACTGAGGAAACACAACACACACAAATAGGAACGTGGTTGATAGTAGGTATATTAAAAAAATTAAATTAAATTAAAATAAATTAAAATAATTTATTTTGGACTATGCATCCATAAATTGTTAGTAACAATATATTTACTTAAAAACTAAAGTAATTTAAAACCTAACTAATATCGGCGTGAGGGGGCACGCACCGGAGCATGAGCCTCGTCCCAATGCCGCATAATCGGGCAGTCCACCCGTTCAACAAGCGATTTTAGGATGCTGTTGGTACTACCCCGTACCCTCCGCATGAGTGATGCCACCCTGCTGCGCATTATTGCGTGGAATCCCGGCACGGCCACCGCCGCGAACATGCCGGACGCACTGCAATAGAGGGGCAGACCCATCAGCACCCTGAACGCATTATTGTACTGCACTCTTATCGCATTGATAGCCCGCTGCGTATACCCAACCCACAGCGCACACGAGTAGAAGGATTGACAAAATGCCTTAAATAAAGTAACTTTGACACCCTCACTACACCGCGCGAACCCACGAGCTAGCATACGAGTATTACACCGGACCGCCAATGCTCGGCGCTCTCTCTCTATGTCGAGATCGTCGCATAGCGTATCCACTACCCAGTGCCCCAAGTACTTAAATTGTGAGACTCTTTTTAATGGTGTGCCGCCACGTACCACTGGCGGGACAATCTCCTAAGTTTTATTGCCCGCCTTGAACAACAACAGCTCACTTTTCGTCGCGTTGTAGTTGAGGCCCTGGGCAGCAGCATAGCGCTCGCATACGGCTAGTAGCTTAATCAACGCACCGATGCAAGGGCTCAGCAACACCATGTCGTCGGCATAGCTGATGTTATTGATAACTTTTCCACCAATAGAACAACCCACTGGGGTGTTACTGAGCTCCTCGATCAGTCGATTCATATACAGATTGAAGAGCTTTGGAGACGTCAACCCACCCTGTCTCACTCCGCACTTCAACCTGTATACGTCCGACACACAACCACCCCATCTCACAACATTTGTTTGGTGCCTGTGCCAATCTTTAAGTATTGATACTAGCTCCCCGGGCATACATTTAAATGAAGTCCGGAAATTTGACCACTTCCGATTAAAATAGAGGCTTTCGGGTTTCAACGCCTTAATAAACATCCGGTTGGCTTCCGTCAGTGGCTTACAAACTGCCTCCGTGGTAATTGGCTATGACAATTTGCAAAGAGATAGCTTAATTTAGGTATGTATCCCTCTAGAAAAGTTTCGCAACTGTATGGCCACATTGGCAAATAATACCTAGTTCATCGCGGGTTTTTTTAATTTGTTTTCACATTGTCAAGCCAACGGTTATATCGAATCGTCTCTGATGCCTATTTAAAAACACGTTTTCATGCATAAAAATGCTTTTAAATTATTTACTTATAGCAGTAAAGAGTATATTCTGTAGCAGTAAAAAAATATATATATCTAAGAAAATATCTCAGAACTTCAAAATCATGGTTATCGGCGTCTGAAATACAGTTATTTTTCTACATTACGCAACGTCCAATTTAAATGAAAATGTCTGCAGAATAGATTTGTTTTTTTTTCACAGCCCGCGGCATATAGGTTCACGCTTATTAATTAAAATGTAGGAAAGTAAAACGAAATATTTCTGGATGTCATTTCACCAAAACTTCCCGTTTTACACGAAAAACTTGGTTACGTTCGCTAAAGTAATTCGACTATTTATCAGCAAACAAGTTTAGATAAATGAAGCTTAACGGGTTGGCTTAAAGTAATGAGAATGTTTTCGATTGATACAGGCAGGCGAAAGAAAAAGTAAAAATTATATAACAATATGTTATGTCAAAAATGTAAGTCTCTTTAATTTCTGGCAAAGTGTTATTGTGATTTTAATAAATAATATATTCTAGTGTTGGGCTTCGATCGGTATACCTTGAGTGACCTTTCTTGTTACATAAAAAACACCGTAAATTAAGCTACAATTAAGGTTTTTACCAAAAATTAAAACTATTTTTTTGTGGTACGGTATCTTAATGGTCGCATTTTATTTCTTAATTGAAAGAATCTATACATAGTAGTATATAAAATATCAGCTAATAAAAATGAAGGGGTGACGAGATACGAATTTTTAGTTTTTTTGTTAAGGGGTCACTATCTTTTCTATGGATATTTAATCATCATAATCAGAGTCATATTCATTGATTCTGCTCATAAATGACATCGTTAATTTTGGTTTTATTATATTATATCATTAAATCACTCAACTTTTTAAAACAAAAAGGTCATATAAAAAAATTGTTTGGTTTGTAATAGGCATTATTATGTTTGACTCTCTTAAAAATTGCGCAACGCAAAAGAACTGGCTGTACTGCTTTATCAGAATCAAATCGGATGAAATCAAAAGAATTTTCGAAAAACCCAACTGATTTTTGACAAATATTATAGCCTATGTCACTCCCACGATTAAGAAAAATCCAACGACACCTTATACCTCAATATCCATCAAGCCGTTTAGGCTACATCACAAAAGTTTTGCATTTTTTAAAACCTACAATGACGACCCGTCACCGCAAAAATATTCTGATGAATGATGATCAGGCCTCGGATTATTTTTCGCATGGTAAGATGAAAGAAAACTATGGAGTCGATATTAAAACTAAACTTTAACTCATATTCATACTCATACTCACTAATTTTCTTAGTCCTGTAATACTTTTGTCCCTTATGCAGGTTGACAGATCGAAAATGTTAATCGAAAATGAATCTTACTTAATGTCATTAAAATGAATTTATGTAGTATGATTTGGGAAGTGTTAAGCTTTTCGCTTGGTAAAGGGTTACATTTACATCACAAAAGTGTAGTGTACCAATATGTCCATTAAGCAAAGTTTTCAAATATTAGACGACGTAAGACAATTTTTAACAATTTTCGGCCCTGCAACAGTTAAAAATAAATTGGAAAGTGTACTCAATAGAAATCCGAACTTCATAGACTTAAGGCACATGGCAAGTACTGAACAATTTGAGCGAGTACTAGAATATGCTACCCTAACTTCCGTTGATGTAGAACGATCTTTTACAAGTCACAAGTTTTACCCCAGAAAATATGGAAAAAGTTGCCATTATTTACTCGTTTTACAATTGTAATTTTGAAATGGACAATACATATGCCATGCCATACCTTGTCAAGATCTCGAGGCACTCATTCCTGTATCTACAAGCTCTATGGATATTGGACTAGCTAGGAGCACATTACGAAAGTAATGTTTTTTTTAAATTTAAAATATAATTTATTTCTATTCAAATGATTTATTTTATTTATAATTTAATTTCGTTCTTAATTAAATGAATGAGTATGAATATAAATAACAATTTAATTTTAATATCGATTCCATAGTTTTCTTTCATCTTACCATGCGAAAAATAATCCGAGGCCTGATGATGATACTTCTAGTGAACTTGAACGGGATACTGACGATAACGAAGATAACAACATCGTATTACCATCGTATTGTCCCGGTAAGGGCACATATTTGTGTGATGAGCATGAATATTTGTTTCTGAGTCTTGGATGTTTTCTATGTATTTAAGTATTTATATCTATTATATATATCGTCGTCTAGTACCTATAACACAAGCCTTATTGAGCTTACTATAGGCCTAGTTCGATTTGTGTAAGAATGTCCCCTAATATTTATTTATTTTATTTATTATTATTATTATATTACCATCAGAAGACATTTTGATACATTGTGATGATTAATGACGACATCGATAGTTTCTAATTTATTTATATTTAATTTTAAGGTTATATTTGGACAACCCTATTTCCATAGAAATTTCTAAAATACTTAGAAACGCTATATCTCTCTACCCCTTCTGTTGTCGTGTGTAATTTTTGTGGACAAAATATATATAATGAAGAATAAAATGCGACCGAAATAAGATTAAAATAAAAATCAATAAAACGTGAAAATAAGAAAATTTTAAATATGTCTTATAATAATACAGTTACATTTCCTATTTTTTTAATATGAATACATAATGTAATGTTACGTTACTTAAGATAGTTAAGATACTAACAAAAACAGAAACAATTATATTTTAGGAGTAAAAAATAATTAAGTTTTCCTTAAGGTCATTGACCTTTCACAAAAAAAATCATTTCTCTCAAAGTATACAGAAATTCAAAATCTAAATTATTATTAATTGTTTCCCAAATCAAACTCTTTCGAATAAACACATAAACTACGCGTGGCTGCAGCCGGGCCGAAATTACACACTGTGCACCGGCGCAACAATACTTTTGACTTTGACTTTGACATGTGAATCGTCGTCGCTGCAGGAGTAATATTTGAGTCGTATGTCACAGTGTTTCCACTAGAGCCATATTTCTTATTTTCTCCATGTCGAGGACAGCAGCGGAGGAGGAGTTAGTGGCATTTGATGTCGTAGCGGCAGTTGTAGTAACAGTCTCGGGAGCAGTATCGTTGTTTCGCGTTTCAGATGCTAGAGGTATGGCGGTATGGGGTTGATAAAGGTTTGTGAATTTATTTCCGCCATTTCCATTGACAGGGCTGTATTGTAAGTTTGATCCAGTGTTAATGATAAGCTCTCTAGAAGTCTCGAGCGTATTTTGCCGGACGTCATGCCTGCGATAAATGCGCCGCGGATGGTGTCGTTTTTTTTAGCTTCTGCATCAACTGTGGTGAAATCGCAGTCTTTTGCGAGTTGTTTGAGGGATTGCATGTATATATCTGTAGTCTCACCAGCCTGCTGCTTTCTCGTGGTTAGTAAGTGTCTGTCATAGATGATATTATTGGGCTTGACGTATAATTTATCAAGCGCAGCAATCGCGGAGTCATATGTTTCGTACTCACTAACATGGGCGTAAACCTTCGGCGAGATGTGGTTGATCAAAAGCTGGAGTTTAGTTTGAGGCCATTTTGCGGCAGCATCTTTATCCGCAGCTGATGGTTCTGAATGAGCCAAAAAGTTGACGAATGTTTTTTTCCAATGTAGCCATTCTTTTGCAGTTTTACTGGACGGGTCTTCGTCGAACCGTTCTGGTCTTAGGTACTTATCCATTTATGTTTATTAAATGGAAATAATGAGAAAACCTGTAGTATTCAGGTTTAAATAAACATAAAATTGTACACTGTTTCACATTATACACGGAGAAATCTTGAATGACAGTGACATCAAAGACTACAATATACATACTGAGATAGACAGGCAACTCGGCCAAATTGAGAAGGCATTATATGCTTGCGTACAGGCGCCATCTACTCTCTAGATGTCAAAAACTTTAAAAAAAAGGAACTTCTGAATTCGGTCGTATTTTTTAAATCAGTATTTTCAATGTTTGTTATAACTGTTTGTGAAATGAAACATAAAAGTGAGGAATATACAGATTTATTTAAGTTAACCTAATGTTATTATAATCTACAATTGTAAAATTTTACACTGTCGCCATTTATTACATTGATATCTCTATTAAATTAATTTTGTTCAGCAGTACCTACCTATCAAAGTCTTGCTTACCTATTAATTATTAAGTACAATTGCTATCATAATTCTTATTTCTATATATGGTCTTTTTCGATTCAGTCTTAACATTATTATTATAATTATTCAGTTTCAGATAGTTATTATTCATCATACAAAATATCTGCCCCGACCTGGTATAAAACCGTCCAGCGTAATAATTAATCCGTCACGAAACTGATATTTAGACCTTTTTCGTTTTTGTGAACGTGTATTGTATACAAATATGGGTATGCATATACGTATTGCTCGTATTATATTCATTCACGATCAAATAACTTTAATTTAATTATGTCACGTACAAGGGAATAGACTTATGTCACGCAGACATTGCACTCTTATTTATGTTTATGACGCAGACACAATGTTGTGTTGCCATTATAGAAGATACTATTCTCCTCATATTCACTTACAGAACGCGTATCAATTTCCCTACATCATCAAAAATACTTATATGTAACAACACTGTCTTTTTAGTTCGCTAGTTTCCTAAAACTAGCGTTGAGGTGGCACTGTTTTCAATAAAAATCTGGATTTGCATTAAGTTCTAAGTTGCCATAGCATGAGTGACATGACAAGCAGGAGTAAAGTTAGAGGTTGGCTAGGAAGGAGGTTGCAACTCGCAGCAAATAGATCATATCACGTCACTGCGAGAGAATTATTGCGTGAACGCTTAGACGACATGCAAAATCTGAAGTGATCGCACATTTTAAAACTGAAAATGTCCCTCAGTCTACAATTTACCGCTTGATCCGCCGATGGGAAATTGGCATAGGCACTAAAGATTTACCAAAAACTGGTAGACTTCCAGCTCTTAACGCTCGAGTTCAAAATAAAGTGACTAAGTTTGCACAAAATAGGGTTGGAGTGTCGCAGAACAAGTTAGCCATCAAATATGACGTATGCCGTGGGTGCATCAGTAATATTTTAAGGAAACACATCATTCAATACTTCCAACGAAAAAAAGCACCCAAATATTCGGATAAGCAACTTGAAGAAATACCTAGTAAGTGCAGGAGATTGCAAAGAAAGCATTTGAGTAAAGAAATTTCAATAGTAATGGACGACGAAAAATATTTCACTTTTACCAACCATAACCTGTCTGGTAACGACGGCTAGGTACAGTCGCCATCAGATATATCAGAGCGGCGAAAGCGCTCACAAATATCTGAACACGCCTCTAATGCCTCGACAATAGAGACGTGTTCAGATATTTGTGAGCGCTTTCGCCGCTCCGATATATCTGATGGCGACTGTACACCGTCGATAAAAATAAGGTTTCGGACAACGTGAAATTTAAATGCGAATATTCGAAAAGAAAGTTCTAGTCTAAAGTCAAAGTCAAAGTCAAAGTCAAAGTGATTTATTCTTCAATTTAGGCATATTACATGCACCTATGAATGTCGATAAACTACCACCGGTTCGGAAAGTAAACCTCTGCCTCGAGAAGAACCGGTCTGAGTGATAATATCTGTTTGCGGGATTTCAAAGGCAGTGATCAGAGATTCATCTGGAGCAGCTATCAATGCCCAAGTATATCAGCGAGAGTGCTTGCAGATTGTGCATCGATTTGTTAATAAAAACCATTCCGATGGAAAGTACATATTCTGGCCCAATCTAACCAGCTCTCATTATGCAACACATTTACATTATGTTCCGTTTTTTCCTTTTTAGGTACGGAACCCTAAAAAGTAAAGTTGGATGTGGTCCAAAGTATGATGGGAGGGGTTAAAACCAAGTTGCGAAAAGTTGAGGACGGGAGACCTTTTTGTATATTGCAATTAGTTGTTGACTTGTTACAGTTAATTTTCGTATAATAATAACATAAAAACCTATACCTACTTAGTGATTTCATTTAAAATAAATAAAAATAAAAAATATTATTACTTTAAGCCAACCCGTTAGTTTTCCTAATCCTGCTCGTTACATGATTCTACCTATATGGAGATTTCAACAGATGAATCCGAGGTTGAATTTCGGATTGGTGAAATTCGGGCTGTATTTCAAAACGTAGTCGCTTGGTTGTGAGAAGTTTCCATCGTCATCGGTGGCAATATTGAGATGGCATAGGTAGGATTTGTGATAGCCTATAGATAGTAATTATATGAAACTTTTTTGTCGAGTCAAACATGTGAAATTTAAAAAAAATTGGAAATATGCGCGTTCGCGAGTTTTTCAACTCGCAGAGCCACTACTTAGTATAGAGCAGAAAGGCCTGAATTAACCATTGCTAATTTTATATACTTAACATTAATTCGTGCTTACCATATAGGTAATTCGGGTAAACACGTTTTGCACAACGTTGGAAAGAAGTACGGATATTTGCACAGCGCGATATTACACGCGAACGTACGGAGTACATGAAAACCAGGATAAACTATGTATATTAAATTTCCCATGTCGAGGGTGTAGCGACGCGGAACGAAGGGCACACCTTGATACTCGTCCTATTTAACTGAATCGTATTAGTAGATATTTGTTTGACTAGCAGTGTAAAGATAAAGGCACTATCGTTTGTGCCTTTTCATCTCTCATACTCTGAAAGTAGATAATTGTTTATCTAAATAGTAGGTTGAAAGTGAAGCGTGTCGCCCCTAGGGCTGATAAGTAATAAAAAATATTACGCAATGGCAGAAATCTATACAACCACACTTTCAAAAAATACTTTTAATTCATGAAACTTTTTGATAGTTACTTCAATATAACCGCTTCAGAACCGCGTCCTGAAGTCATTAAAAAAAAATACAATGGTAAACCTGATACAGCTACACTGCCGTAAATTTGTGTTGATTTGAGAAGCTTAGGTATTGATAGTTATAATGGGTATTTTTTATTAATACTGTAAGATTAACGTAAAAAACACTAAGAAATCTAAAAATGTTCAGGTTATACGCAAAATTCCGTTCACAACCAAATCCCACGGTACCTTTGATGTCGCTGCACTGAACCGCCGCCGTCGCGCTGCTGTTAAGGCTCCGTGCGCCGATCGACACGGCACCCGATCCGTCTAGTTTCTTGTCACAAACTGATACTTGTTAACAAATCTTAATTTAACAATAAGCCGATTAAAATCCACACACACTCCACATTCTATTTTCCGTCAATAGTTCTTGAGGACGTAAGACGTTTTTGTTTATATATTTTCAGCGACCAGCGAGTACTCACACGCGGCCAGTGCGAAAGGAGATTTGCATAGAAATTGTAATGTTTGAATAATGCGTTTGTATTAGCCTGAACAAATACTATATAGTATATATAAAAACATTTAATAATGTTGTATTACATATATCCTACTAATCCTACTAATATTATAAATGCAAAAGTTTGGATGTTTGGCTACTATTACAATGCTAGTCAAACAATTATTCCTAGGAGGTCTATTTGACCTCGCTTATTAATATAACGAAATTTAATCGGTTGTCTATCGTTTGCCAGCATCTCATACAATATGATTTCACTTGCCAGAATTTCATTTGACATCATTTTATATTTCATAACATTTCATTTTCCATAATATTTATTTGACATAATATTATTTTCCATAATGTTAGATTCCAGAATCATCCAAATGCCATTTATAAACTTTACTTGCCATAAAAGTCGTTTTCTCGAAAGCTCTCAGTGTAAACTACATTTTTGCGAGCCGTTAGGTTCTTTTGGTGTCGCAGTTCTTATCTAACCTACATTCCCCTAACCTACCTATAAGAGACATTAAATCTAACTCCTAAAGTATAGTGTTACTATTAAAAATGTTCGTTCTGGCGCTTCGCCGGCCGCTACCGCGGCACGCTTGCTTCGCTCACTCGGCTCGCGCGCTGTAGGGTCGCAGTTCTTCTTAACGCTCCACCTCGCTTCGCTCGTCGTCGTACCTACACCGACCTGCATTAGAGTAGAATAGGGCCGACGGTGGCGAGAATATCCTGTTAATATTATAAATGCGAAAGTTTGGATGTTTAGATGTTTAGATGTTTGGATTTTTGTTACTCAATCACGCTTAAACGGCTCAACCGATTTGGATGAAATTTTGCACGAAGATAGTTTATAGCCTGGATTAAAATATAGGATATAGTTTTAATCGCGGGTCCACGCAGACGAAGTCGCGGGCGAAAGCTAGTGAATAATAAATCAAATTATAATTGGATTTAAACACAAAATGCCAAAATGTATTAAGTATGTAGTACAGTCTACAAAGAGATGAAGCCATTTTTTCACCTTGTTACATGGAAATAAAGTGAAAAAATAGATACATCTTTATGTAATGTAACCGATCACGAAAAAAAAATGTGATTTTACATGTAATATGGCTTTTGAAAGGTATGGCAAATGATTTTATTGCATATGACTATTATAGATTATAAAGTTTATGGCAAATGATTTTAAGGCAAGATATTATGGAAAATAACAATTCTGTCTTACGAATATTATAGTAAATAACAGTTATGTATGACACATGAAATTATGGTAAACAAAATTATGGCCTTTGACTATTATGGCAACTGAAAATATAACAAATAAAATTCTAGCAAACGAAGGTAAGTATACCGTTTGTTATACTACTCGCTGCGAGGACTCGTTCTAATACATTAGGTTAAACGCGCATTGAATTGAACGCGATCAACAAACATCATACCAAGATGCAGATGCAGAAGAGGCAGATGGACCATTAAACCTCTGTCACAGAATAGTATAATAGTATTACATACCCCTGTCTATCTAGGCCATCGCGTGTGTCATGCCATTGTCTCGGTTGCTTCAGATCAGTGGTCTCTTTACGAGAAAGTCCGGTTTTATTTAAAGATTCGACTTTATGGCATGGCAAACATTACGTTTCTTACATTTTATACTATCCATTCGGTAACACCAAATCCAGAACACAGTCGCTGTGGCCGAAATCGGTCAGGACAGCATCATCACTATCCATTAATAAAGAAAATGGGTCAACCAATGATTTTATTTCCATTTGGCTAGGTAGCATTAGCATCATTTTATTCGTCAGCAGCTAAACGTTTAGGTAATGGGTAATAATCCCATGGCGATTTTAGCTCGGCGGGGATGATAGTTGGACTGAGGACCTTATATTTAAATGTTCTATTTTTAATATGATACCTAATCTACTTCGTCATCTTGAGCCATAATATAATTTACTTTAAACCTATTGGCTTATAAAAAATATTAACTGTCAAAAATCGAGAATTAAGGTGACGTGTCCTGCACTTGTTTCTTGTGTCAAAACGCCTTAATAAAAATAAACTATCCATTCACTTAATTAAAGTAGCATATACGAGTATATATTAGTCAACGAATCTTATTAATGTTTTATTACATTCGTATGTTAACTAAAGCGAATACTAGTGTAAACAAAACTGTCCTAAGAAAAAATATAATTTTGGTGGAAAAAATGGGAAATGATTTTATGATCAAACGAAACGTAATGAGACAAACGGCTTTAGCGTTTACTTATTGGTTTAGTTTAGTTTCAGCCAAAGGCCATGACAGCCGTGTTATATTGTGTAGGAGTTGGGCGTCACGCACGTAAGTACCTAATTATGTTGGTTCAAAATACAGTTTACGACAATTTTGGTGATACGCTCAACGCTCAACTTATTATTATTAAGCACAGCTTACTTTTATTTGTTATTTATTTTATATATGACTGGGTTATATTTCATCATATAAAGTGTAAGCGTGAAGAAAAGGGTTAATTATTAATTATATTTTTTGGGACTAAATCTAATTGCGGTGTTGCAATTTTGGTGATTTTGGTGGCTTTTTGATAAACACCAAAATTGCTTAATGTCACCAAAATTGTAGAGGACATACTAAAATAAACTTTATGTTAATGAGATAAGGTCAATTGACAGGTATTTGACTTTTTGGATAAAGAATATAAAATGCAATTTAATAAAAATAAATACATAATATACTTATACTGTTACACTTATACTACTTAGTAATATTACTACTACTACTACTTATTACTTATATTACTTACTAATTTTAATAAGCAACATTTTATCAATGTTATATATATTACATTTCATTGTATATTATTTTATATTTGAAAACAAAGTCCACTGCTGCATCTGGTATTTGCATGCAATTTTGAAACTGCTTATTAATATTGCTTATTAACTCCCGAAATGCCCTTCAAAAAATGTCGTACGAAGACACAGAGAACCCATTTATTGTTCTAAAATGAGTCTTGGTATATTTACTATAAGTACTTTGTATAGTTGTTAAGTTTAGTACTGTATTGATCGAGATGACCTTCATAAAATGTCGTACGAAGACACAGAGAAACCCTTAATTGTTCCAAAATTATTATTGATATATTTATTAAGTACTTTGGATAGTTGTTAAGTTTAGTACTGTATTTAAATGCATATTTTTATAGTTTGCAAGTTTATGTTTAAAAATCATTTCCTAGTTCAGGCCCTTGTTAAATTTATCCCTTAATATTATATTTTAGTATTAAGCCATTATTTAGTCCCCCAGTGTTATTTAGTAACCCATAGTTAGGGTTTGCAATCCGGATCCGACTTGTATGTAAATATCCGGATCTAGATCCGCGGATCCGGATATTTCCATACAAGTCGGATCCGGATTGACTGAGTCAGAATCATGGATAGATTCACACGTATTAAATTTCAACTTGTATATGGTCTAACGACTCGCTCAGTCCTTATCATTAAATCCAGTAGATGAACATATAAAATAAACATTTTTATACTAGAATTAGAGTTAAAGTAAAAACTAACGTAAATGAAAATTGCATCAAAATCGATTCAGTCATTTTGGAGTTAGTCGTGAACAAACATGCAGAAAAAGCGGAGAATTTGCGTCAAAATTGTGGCGACAGAAAGGAATGAAAAAATTTAATTTTAAATTTTATTTCATATAATTTGCACATAGTATGTCTTTGAAATCCAGCCTGAACTTAGAATTAATTTAAATACACATGTTTATGCATGTGTATTTAAATTCATTACATATGCTTATTATATATAAAATCATAATTAAGGGTAAAAACTATATGTAAATGAAAACCGCATCAAAATAGGTTCAGTAGTTTTGAAGTTATTCGTGATACTGTATGAGTGCTACATACCGGCAGAAGTGATCAATTGTTTTCTTTATAATGTGTTGATGTATAAAACAAGCCAATATATAGTCTTATTTAATACATTTATATGAAATATGTTCTTATACATTATGCTTATTTCGTAGTTTTCAAAATTTTAGTATAAATATAAAATCACTTAACAAAAATATAATCGAAATAATGTCCAAAGCCTACGTCTTAGTATGTGGTGTGTGTACACCTATAAAAAAAGTTTTAAATGGGGACCTTGTTTAATTGATCAATGAATTTATAAAACTTATAAACGAATGCACAAATTATATTACAGGCGTATCATAGTATAGATTATGGTTTTTGATACCAATTATTAACATACTCTAACTTTGGTGGATACTTACAATTCAGGTGGCTTCATAGTCAAATTTTGGTGAATACACGCAATTTTGTGGCTAAAATAATATAAAAAATTACGATATCTAAAAAACTACTCGTCGGAATACAAGGCCATTTTAACATAGTTTTAATTAGGACTAATGACCCCCTAAAAGCATACATTTTGGTTAGCTATACTATCAAAATAAAAAATAACACCAAAATTAGCAAAATTTAAAGCTTGCTGAATTTCACCCTATTGCATCACGCTGTATAATTAGCTTTGATGTCCACTTGGAATTGTATATTGTACATAAATTTGTTAGTTGTACAAACTTAATATTACATAATGATCGTAAGCATTCGGTATATTCGCAATTAAAATTTGTTACAAGTTTTTGTCGTCCAAGAGGACGACAAAAACAAAATTAATTTGATTCCAAGAGGAACGAAATTAATTGAACAATGTAAAGCGATAGATAAATATTATTCTAATAACAGGGAATAATTAAATTCTGGTCCAATCATAAATTCAAGCTAACACACCACCATATCCATTAGGAATGGAAGGCCGAACGTAAATATTAGGCGTCTATATTGGTATCAATCCCCCGAGCAGTTCAATATAAAAGATGGGATAAGCAATTTACAGGATTAATTGTTATTCGGCTGTCCATAAAGTTAGCTCAAGGGTACGGTCGAACGCAATATATCAGCGCGAATCGCCTGACAGATTCGCCGTCTTTGCAGGGAAGTTGACATTATCTGAGCTCGCGAATTCGGATGTGAAAAAAATATTTGGGAAGTAGATGAGGTCAGGCGATACTTTGCGAAATTCCATGCCAAATTACTACGAGTACTACAATACTCTTTTACTATTTCGCTAAATACCGTGATCAATTAGATCAATAAAATTAGTGATAGTAGTATGATGTAGGTACCTACTTGCGTAAGTATATTTAATGTTATGTTAAATTCAAAAATATTATGTATAACCAAACCAGACGGACAGACGAAATTATAAGGGTTCTTTGTTGACTTTCTACAGTCAAACAGCATCCATTTTATAGGGTTCCGTAGTCAACAGTCAGAAATTATAAGGGTTCCTTATAATTTCGCTATGTCCGTCTGCCCGTCTGAGACTTAGCTTAGTGATCCTTACTACTAGAAAGCTGTAATTCGGCATGGATATACAGGGTGAGCAATCCAAATGGGTCAGTATGGCGGTTTTGGAAACCATAACAGATAGCGAAATCTTGGCTTAGGAACCATGACGTTGATTTTAGTAAAAAGAAAAACTGCATTCATATACTTACAAAAATACGTGTACCTACTCGGCCCAGGAATCGAACCTGGACTTTTTGAAAAATTAAATTTCGTTATTTTCCTTTGAATATCGGTTATGTAGCTCTTAAATAGTAAATGTTACTAAGAAACATGATATCTAAAACTAATAAAATGCATTGTTTTTAAACAACGAAATTTAATTTTTCAAAAAGTCCAGGTTCGATTCCTGGGCCGAGTACACGTATTTTTGTAAGTATATGAATGCAGTTTTTCTTTTTACTAAAATCAACGTCATGGTTCCTAAGCCAAGATTTCGCTATCTGTTATGGTTTCCAAAACCGCCATACTGACCCATTTGGATTGCTCACCATGTATATATAAATGAATCACGCTAACAAAACGGTAGACAAAAAAATTTTTAGGCTACCTCCCCTACACGTAAAGTGGGGATGTCATTTAAGGGTTCCGTGCCTCGAAGGAAAAAACGGAACCCTTGTTTTATTTAATTTTATTAAGTAATTACTATTGTATTTCTACTCCGCATGTACGCACTTTCCTCCACGGTTTGCACCTATGTTCAAATTTAGTATTACCAAGGTATTTAGTATTACCTTCAGCTCATTTCTTACTCAGCGTTCAACCTCAACTCTTTAAAGTGTGTGTTTTACATAACTTTAAGTTACGTAATCACCACATATTTCTGAAAGTATGTTTTTTCGTGAGAGATAAACACTGATCTATACATATAATAAAGCTGAAGAGGGTCGAAAGTCTGTACATGGAAGATAAACGAAAAAAAATTGGCTGGGGATACTTAGAATTGATAACAGAACACGTTCCAACAGTTTTTAGAATTTTTGTCTGTTTATCTGTTTGTCTGTTTATTTGTCAGAGTATCACGTGAAAACGGCTGAACGGATTTTGATGCAAACTTTACTAATCTGTCGAGAGAATCCCCGGATAGGTTTTAAGCTATAAAAATCTTAAAGATTAGGGTTCAAAGGGGGTAGAAAATGGGGTTGAACTTTGTATGGGAACTCCTTGAATGTACGAGCTACAGACTTGAAAATTGGTAACCATAAACTTGACTGGAAAGTAAAAACGACTCCATTCAAACTTTTAGCAATGTATAGATAAAACGTGAAAAATATGGGATGAAAATAGGTTCTGAGGCGACTAGAAACTATATAATGTTGCAAGAGCGGGGTTATAACAGTATCATTACCATGGTAACATGTCGTCAATATATTCGAAAATTCATCGTGTTCTTACAACTGATAGTTAGTCCAGTGGCTTGACCCATAGCTTACGGAGTCGGTGTCCCCGAGTTCAAACCCAGCAGCATGCACTTTTTGTATTTTTAATTTTTATGTGTCTGCGTTTTTGAAAATGTATATTTTTCAAAAAACGCAGAGAAGCTTAGTGAATAGAGGATTTTGATGCAACTTTTACTTAATCGATCGAGAAAATCCCTGGCCAGGTCATAGGCTGTAAAAATGATAAAAATTAGTTCAAAGGGGGTAAAAAATGGGGCAAAACTTTGTATGGGAACTCCTCAAATCCATGAGCTTTAGACTTGAAAATTGATAAACATACACTTGACTGGAAAGTAAAAAGAACTCCATTCAAACATTATAAAAAAATAAAGATAAAACGCGAAAAACCACGGGATGAAAAAGAGTGCTAGATGGCTAAAAACTATCTATAATAACCAAAAATGTTTGATATCTCAACCGATAGTAGCTGTTAGACATAAGAAACCTAATTATTTTGGAAACTCAGTCGCTGACAACGTTGCTGTTAATATTGAAATCCAGCAACCTTGATCTTCGTCTTCCTATATAATTGCCATGAATTCAGAGGTCATCTAAAAATGTATGATAGGTTGAGTTTAATACTTACGTCGAATTAGCATAGTTCACCAACGTCAAGAGATGTGGGTATAAAATTTGGACACAACGGCATTCCACGGAGAATTAAGTAGGTACCATTTTTTTTATGTATAAAACTTCAGCGTTTGTGACATTCAGAAATATTATTATGAATACTCGGGTATAGTGAGCGTCCGCATGAGCTAGCTCTCGGGCCTTCGGCCCTCGGGCTCGCATAGAAGCGATGTATTGGGCCTTTCATTCATACGAAAAGCTCGGTCTTCGGGCTCGCTTGCCTCGCCACTCACCTTCGGGACTTTGGAACTCAGATTTCGCTTTCAAGACACTTGGAGATAGTGTGCGTCAGTCCTCGGGCTCGCATAGGAAGCGCTCTCTAAAACGGTTCTTTGGGCCTATCATTCCAACGAAAAGCTCGGCCTTTGGTCTCGCTTGCCTCGCCGCTCTTCTTCTGACTTCTCTCGCTCGGGACTTTGGTCTCCGGTTTCGCTTGCAAGACACCTGGGTTTAGTTAGTGTCCGTGAAGGCTCGCCCTCGGGCCTTCGGCCCTCGGGCTCGCATAGAGAGCGCTCTCTGAAGGGTTGGTTTGGTTGGGCCTTTCATTCATACGAAAAGCTCGGCCTTCGGGCTCGCTTGCCTCACCCCTCAACTTTGGGACTTAAGGCTCATGTTTCGCTTGCAAGACACCTGTGGATAGTAAGTATCCATGGAGTCTCGCCCTCGGGCCTTCGATGCTCTGGCTCGCATATGGAGCGCTATCTATTAGGGTACGTTGGGCCTTTCATTCCTACGAAAAGCTCAGCCTTCGGCCTCGCTTGCCTCCCCGTTTACCTTCAGGACTTTGGCTCTCAGGGGTATAGAGTATCTTTGGGGTCTCGCCCTCGGTCCATTTGTTTCAATTATGAAATTTTATATTTAAATTCCGGTTTTGGTAATTTTTCTTCTACTTAGGTACTTCATTTGCAATAAAGATTAAGTAAATCAATATAACTAAATATTATTGACGACGAAGTTTATGAGGATTTGAACTGTTACACGCATAATTTATAGAAATGAAATCGTAATAATCTAATTTATCAGTGTAGTAGGTATCGTATGGTGAAACATAAGAATATCATGTCATACGCGTACGAAGTCGCGGGCAGAAGCTAGTTAATGAAATAAAAATAATCGCGTTTCGCCTGCCCGGCCGTTGAAAAAATGAAAACAAGCCAATGTTTATCTTTACTCTTTTATCATTTCGTTTCTTGGGTAGCTTTGTAAACATTGTTCTTTCAGGTAAAAATTATTTTGAACTTATTACAGTAATCTGGATATGATATGTGTGTGCTGTACCCAAACGTTGACTGGTAAGGAATGTTTATGACACTAAGTATATCTACGTTCTTCTTTGGTTTCGTAAATATTGAATGATATAGGTTCTACAGAGTTCTGGCTCCCCTAATTTGATCAACATGACAATTGTCACCTGGCAATGACAATACGCTTTAAATCGCTTGGTCCACAAGCAACAACCATCGTCGGGGACCATTACCAATCCAGAGATGGAGGGAGAGTGATAAGTGTCCGTCGTAGTAGCTACAACTATTACTATAACTAGTATAACTCCTTCGAGCGTTATCGCGTAAAAGTTCATCTAGTGTATGTATGTTTATAATATGTAGAGGTATTTATGTACGTTTATTTTTATAATTATTTTTATTTTTGATTTATAATAATCTCTGCGTAATCTAGTTTTATCTCTTTCTCCGATACCCAAAGGTTGTCTGGAAGAGATCGCTCTTCAGCGATAAGACCGCCTGTTGTCTACCTCTACCTACATGTTATTGTATTGTTTCTCTCTGTAACTGCTTTGTTTGTGTGAGGTGTGCAGTAAGAGTATTTGTATTGTATTGTATTGTATCTAGGGCAGCCCCGTCCATGAATTGAAGTAATAACTCAATTAAGAGAAGTTTAATCCTACTAATATTATAAGTTTGGATGTTTAGATGTTTATATGTTTGAATGTTTGTTAGGTACTCAATCACGCTTAAACGGCTTAACCAATTTGGATACCATTTTGCAGGAAGATAGTATATAGTGTGTTGGCTCATTGGTGTTTCAGGCGACCACAGGGCCGGTTCCTTCTTTGCCCAGCGTCTAAGCCTAGCAGTGCAAAGAGGCAATGCAGCAAGCGTCCTAGGGACCATGCCTCAAGCGGGTGAACTGGGTGGGGTATTTTATATTTAGTTTATAAGTCTAGTTCGTAGTTCTCTTTTAGTGTCAAAATGTTTCGTAATATTTACATAATTATAAAATGAATTCGGTTATAGTTACATTA
Source organism: Epinotia nisella (assembly GCA_932294315.1). Taxonomy (NCBI): domain Eukaryota; kingdom Metazoa; phylum Arthropoda; class Insecta; order Lepidoptera; family Tortricidae; genus Epinotia; species Epinotia nisella. The sequence goes on along the minus strand of OW028679.1, from coordinate 10,126,258 downwards.
CCCACTTTTTGCACAAATAAACGTTTATAGTCTAGATTAAAATATAAGTACGATAGTTTTTATCCCGGGTTCACGCAGACGAAGTCGCGGGCGGAAACTAGTTCAAAATAATTAAAAATTTACTTAAAACTACTGGTTTAATTATAATTGTTAATTATTTATGAATTTGAAGAAGTATGTCAAGTCATACTTTTCATACTGTATATTAGACAAATAAATATTCACGTCAAACAAATACAATAAAATAAAACAATAAACTTAAGACTAGCTTAAGCCTAGTCAAATAGTCCCTGTCGCAGGTACCCATCACACACAACATCAGACAAATTGTATTTACGTTATGAAAAGATGAAAGTACACTTTTAAATTAATCTGCAGGGACTGAAAAGAGTATCAGACAATTTATACAGGTAAAGAAAAGCGTGGCATTGGTTTTGTTGCTAAAACTACACAAGTTAGTTGACAGATGAAAAAAGTTTCAAAAGTTTTGCCGTAAAAAGAAACTGATTGTGTAAATGTATCATTCGGTAGTGGAAGAAATTCAACCCTGACAGTTATTATTTTCTGGGTGCTTTTGTAAACACCTGATAAAATACTTTTGGTTGCTGGGCCTTTTTCAAAAAAAGTGCACATGAATATTTTTTTCAGCTTTCGATTTTTTTAGGTTTTTTTACTCAGAATCGTTGATACTTCAAAGTATTTCATTCCAGATCGTCACATTTTTGTATGCAGTTTTTTTTTATTTATATATGGTCACGCACTGGAAGAAAAAACTTACATAGTAAAATCTGGGACAATTTTTTTCTTGTATAAAGATCGATAGTATCAACCTCTGAGTAAAAAAAAAACCAAAAAAACGAATTCTGAAAAAAAAAGTTCATGTACACTTTTTTTTTAAAAACGCCCTGTTACATCCGTCAGTCGACTTCCAAATAGGACATTTTCAATGAATGAATTTATTTATCAGGGTAAGTATCTCTGTCTGTGTGTAAAATGTATACACGGTGCCCGTGAGCATTGCGAGAGATTTTAACAGGATATTCCTGTCCTGACTATATCTTAAGTTAAAAATGTTAATTAACGTCGAGTAAATTCGGTTCGGTTTTAGAGATATTTCCATTTTTGTGTAAAAATGTTGTAATGAAATCTCCAGTATGAAACACTTTTACGATTGCGACGTTGCGAGACTTAACTATCTACTTTGACAGCTCGTCCTAAAGACACGTTTTTACTAGATTAGCAATTATTGTGTATGAAAATAAGAAAAAAATTAAAAGTCATAATTCGACCTAGCTTCATATAACATTTATTACTCCTTATAGCCTCAGGAATTTGTGATTAAAATCTCTCGCAATGCTCACGGGCACCGTGTATATGTCGCAGGCATATAGTATAATCCGCTGCATTCGAGCGCTCGACTCTTTCACGTGAAAACTGTCAAAAATGATAAAGAGCTCTTTTGAAATAGCTATAGACAATTTAAAAACGAGTGATATTGACCACTCGTATTCAATTCTATTGGTAGAATGTAAGTGCCGGCAATTATGTCACAACAATCGTATTTACATTTATTTAATTTTCGAGCGCTTGAAAGTGAAAAATCGGTCCCCTGTTTCGTAAAGGCCTGCGCAAACCGGCAGAGCGCAGCGCAGATCACTTTAAATTCATCAATGTATATTCTTTTCTATTTTAATTAAGGTATAAATTTAAATGCTTGAAACCGACCTCGGAGCATCACGGGGGATTTCTACTCTGCGGCATCGAGGAGCATGTTAGAGGATACCGCGGTGGTAGGCGGCGGCATCCCCCGCTATGCGCCGAGGCCTCCCGAGTGCCGGGGTAGCGGGGCTGCGGGAGGGGAAGGCTCGGCGCAACTCGGCGGATGACGGGGGAGAAAACGAATTTTGATACCGCAAGCACCTCCACAATGCCGCGGCATCCCGCGTGATCCCACGGCATCCCATGATCGGTGATTCGTAGGCCCGGCGCACTTCGGCGCATACCGGGGGATGCCGCTGCATACCGCCGCGGCACGCCGCCGCAGTATCGTCGGCGCTCTTCAACGCCGCGGGGAGAGGATACCGCAGCGGCATCCACCGGTATGCGCCGCAGTGCTCCCAGGTGCGCCGGCCGCCGGCGCTGCGCTGGCGAGCGCTCGCGGTATCGCGGGGGATTTTCCCTCGTCGGTGTGCGCTGCGCGGAGTAAATCCTTCTAGGTGATCTGCGCTGCGCTCCGCCGGTTTGCGCAGGCCTTAATACTGCGGGTTGACGATCAGGCGGATTGCGACCCTACAGCGCGCGAGCCAAGCGAGCGAAGCAAGCGCGCGAGCCGAGCGAGCGAAGCAAGCATGCGGCGGTAGCGGCCGGCGAAGCATCAGAACTGAACATGTTTTAGGGTCGCAGTTCTGCCTAACACAGGAGAGGGACCTCGCTTCGCTCGTCGCCGTACCTGGCGGAGGCCTCTGACGATCCCGCTAATCGTCGACCCGCCGCAATACAAAACGGCCCTTATTTGTTATACAGCTAGCTTTAATGTAATACGGCGGATTGCCCCTATATTGTAAAACGTAGGTATTGTAATGACAATCCCGCTCATCGTCAACCGGCGGGTTAATACGGCGGTATTACAAAACAGCGCTGTTTTTTTTAAAACAGTCAGCTGCAATATAATACAACGGATTGCTATATTGCTGTAATGTAATATGGCCCACCGTATTACAAAACAGCGCTGTTTTGTAAAACGGTGGATTATACTATTCCACTCACTACTATAGCACTCATACAAAGATAGAAGTAATTCGTAATGTCCATCCACTTCCCGTCTATTTTCGTCAAAATGGATAAACCTGTCAAAATTAGCACTTTTTTTTAAACAAAACTGTTGCCTTTTTGTGTTCGGATAGGTATTTTACGTTACCACGCAGATAACGTCAATTCATAAATAAAACATGGCAAAATACAAAAAGAAATTTAAATCTAATCCGACTTTTTCTGATATCAACGAGGGAAACAACTCAATTTCAAAGGTACCTATGTAAATTGGTTAAACTTATTGAAATATTTTATATCTAAACTCGGAAATTGAATTTGAGATTTAAAATGATCATAGAATAAAATATCTAAAGACCATCCTTTGTTTTATTGTTAATATTTATTAGTAATATATAAGATAAAAATAATATTTTTGTTATGAAACTCGGAACTAGAATTCGACATCAAAAATAAACAAATGGGACAGTTGAATATGATTGAAATATTATCAGACATTCAAAATCTAAGGGGAATATAAGCAAGCATAATGAATATTTCACAGTACATTATTACAGAGGCCGAAAAAAGCAATTAAGCTGAGTCCGTCAATAGATGCGAATCCACAAATTGCTATTTCTGCCGAGATATACGGGTGTAACAAAAATGGGATGTGAACCCAATTAAGGCCAGATTTGGTAGCATATTGCAATTCATATTTCAAAGAAAGAAAGAACGAGACATTTTATTCGTGACAAAAACATTTACCTACAATTATTCGTGACAAATTGCGTGCATCAACAATAGCAATTTTCGTTCATTCCAATTTCAAAGTTATTTTATTATTTGTTTCACTTCCGAAGCTCATCTATTTAGTTCAGCGGGTTTAGTAGCATGATTGCTATTTTATCACTTATCGCTGTGTATTTTATATCCGGCACGTTCTGACAAGTACGAGTGCGAGAGTGACGGATGTCTTATCCACAACGATAAGTGATAAAATGGCAACTATGCTACGCCCGCTGAAGAGATACGTATCGGACACAGCGCAGCATACGTATATAGTTACGTATATAGAAATGTTTGCGTCTGTAGTACACGAGTTCCTCAACACTCCTCCTCGCTTCGCTCGTCATTGTGCTTAACTGAAGCCTTTGACAATCCCGCTAATCTTCGACCCGCCGCAATGTCAACGGCGGGTTTTCGCTATATTGTAAAACCGCTAGCTGTAATGCAATACAGCGGATTGCCGCTATTTTGTGCTATATTGTAGAACGTATCGAATTGACATGACAATCCCGCTAATCGTCAACCCGCCGTATTACAAAACAATTCTGTTTTTTAAAACCAGCTAGCTGTAATGTAATTTACAAAACAGCGCTGTTTTGTACAGCGGGGGATTATACTATTCCTCTGCCACAATTATCCTCGTCGTATATACATATAAAAGAAGTCTTCCTGACTGATCATCAACGCACAGCCGAAACTACTGGGATTAGAAACTTGAAATTTACACCAGAAGTACCTTTTATAACGTAGACTAGGGATAAGAAGGGACTTTTGGAAATTTTACCCCTAAGGGGCTTCAATAGGGGTGCAAAGTATAAGGGCAACTTTTTTTTTTTAGCTAGAGACTTAAAAGTTTGTAGAAAGATTACTTTTAGAATGCAAAAAACTACTTTCAGCCGTTTTCAAAATTCCACCCCTTAGGGGGTTAAAAGGGGGTTCGAAGAAAGAAATTTTCAGAGTAATAGATTTGTAACTTCGGTTTTAGACTGTTTGTTTGAAGATTACGTTGTTGAAAACTAAGCAGAAACGTCTGTTGATGATACTTAAAATATTTATATTTGTAAAAACGGACATTTCAATTTAGATTTTGTTACCTTTTACGCTTAATCCTTCAACGGATTTTGATGAAATTAGGCCTATAGATAATTTGACACCCTTGGAAGGATATAGAATAGTTTTTATCTTGGAATCATTCATAGAGAAGGTAGAAGTTTGTTTGGGGCAGCAATAACTAAGCTTACGCCTAAAATAATTTAATAGCAATCGTTTTTCTAAGACGATAACAAGTTCTACGCGGACGAAGTCGCGGGCAACAATTAGTAGGTACAATATAATTTATTTGTATTCAGTAGGTAAGCCTAATCTACGGTGGCCAAATAGATAGATTTGAGTGCTAAGTTTTAAGCAGCGAAGTTGGACTGGGGGTCAATTTGAGGCTTACATTTTGTATTCCAATTTGATTCCAATGTTTTTCGCGCTCTCGTTTTGTCACGATAGATCCGACCTGCGTGGAAACAAACGCGCGAAACAAGTTACATACATATGGAACGCGTTAATGTCTCGTTGTAGATTGACCTCCAGAGTAGTGTGTAGGTACCTACTGTCACTCTTAGTTCAAAGACAAAGACGAAAATAAACTTTCGTGATAACGGACAATTCTCATTTTCCACAATATCCACATTCACTTGTTGGGTTTGGTCGCGATTATTTGCTAAAAGGTAGGCTAAAAAATTAGTAGAAAAAAAGAATATTTTTACAATATTTTATGTATGAAAAAAAGTTTAAAATATATAAATGAATATGACTGTAAACTACTTGTTTATACAGATGAGTGTAATTTACTTGTTTAGCACGATCACGGACACTACGTCCACAGGCGTAAATTGAGACCCTCGTGATACGGCACTACGGCTGTGGCCGGTGATCTTCACCGTGACAAATCTGCCACTCCGTCCACGGCCGACAAATTTTCATAGGATTATAATGAAGGCGGACATGTTGTGCCGCTTTAGGTACATTACAATTTTTCCTAGTGCCGCAGCAAGAGCTTAAAGGGCCACCTCAATTTTACATAAGGGGAATGACGCGTGTTGTGACACAGTACGTCTGTAGACGTACGGCTGTGGCCGTGCTGCCACAAGAGGAGAGTATGAGTTTGTAACAAATTACATACATACCTGGACGAAACCGCGGCGGCACAATATTTGCCTAAACAGTGATGTGGCAGTACGTCCATGGCCGGACAAAAAAATTTATGAATTTGTTATGTGCCACATCACACAATTTTCAGAATGGTGCTGTGTCCGTGAACGTGTTAAACTTACCAGATTTATACCTGCCAGCACAATAATTAGGCCAGGAAAAAAATAGACAACCCAGCTTTAGTATAATTATTCTATAGGTTTGATACTTTCGATTAGTATAAAATTTGTTCGTTAAACAATTGAATGCAATGTTTAAGAGAAAAATATTTTTTTTGTTTTTTTATTATTTATAGTCCTGCCAGGATTTTTTTTAGCCAACCCATTGGTGCATAATTTTTAATTTACTAAATTCGACATAAAATACTTTTCATTCATTAACCAGATACATATCGTGCCTCTATTCGTATCTTAGGCTAGTAGGTATGTATCTGTATGGATTTTTAAACAAATTAGTGTAATATCAGTTACTTCGATCGTATCTGTCCGATTTTATCCACCAAGGGGTTTCAGTCCAATCGTATGATTATCCAATATCTTGATGGAATACTTAATTTGATGACTCGTTCGGGATCTTTTTAGGGTTCCGGACCAAAAAGGTAAAAACGGAACCCTTATGGTGCGACTCCGTCCGTCTGTCTGTCTGTCACAAAGTCAAATTTCTCAGGAACTACTAATGCTATCGATTGGAAATTTGGAATAGTTGTAAACAAAGCTAATCCTCGTGTATGGAAAATGAAAATTTTTAATATACCTATACTTTTAATTTGTATAAAAAAGGGCGGATAAGAGGGGGGCAAAAATTCAAAGTCTAGTTAGTAGGCCAAGTGGGGTATCATGTGAAAGGGCTTGAATTGTACATTCTAAAACAGTTTTTCTTTTTTTTTCTACAATGGTAAAATTAAGATTAATAAAGAAAAATGTTGAAAAAAAAACCATTATCTCCGAAGTTAACCAAGCGATAAATTTGAAAATAATATATATGATTAATATTAACGTGAATATTACCGGAAAAGTATAACAATGCCTCTATCTAGCGTATATTTTTTTATTCTTCAAAAATAATATGTTAACTTTGTTTGTAATTTAATTCTTCTGTGTTTAATTTTTTTCCTTCAAATTCGTATGAAAGTGTTCTGAAAGTTCAAGAAAAAAAAAATAAAAAAAGAATCATCGAAATTAATTCACTTGATAAAGAATTATCGCTGAAAACCCAACATACCGAGTTCCTTGGTCGCGCAAGTTAGTAACAAAATTAACAAAATGCACCGATAAATGGCGCTGTAGGTACTCATGACTTAGCTACACTATGCGTTGTTAAGATTTTTCCAAAATTAATGGGTGGGGCAAGACGGGTGCGCTGTATGATTATGATATTTCGTACGGAACCCTCGGTGCGCGAGTCAGACTCGCACTTGACCGGTTTTTACCTCTTGAGAAGGAGGGCATATGGTTTGAGAATATTACCGCAAACTTGTACCTAAATATTTTTTTTCACTAACTAAAGCTGTTCAAGCAATTTGTGAATGATTAGGTACTCATCGTGCTACGGACGACCGCCGTCCCTGAACAAAGAGGAAAAAACATTAACTAAGAGACAGGCCTAGCCTTAAAAGCTTTTCCTCGTCGCAGGCGTAATAGGACATGCCAAAATCATAAATTTGTAAGTATATAATATAAAGAGTGTTCAGTTTCATATTTAGGAATAAATTACTTCATACTGTCTAAGTTTTTTCAGTGAGCTATAGGATAAATAGCAGGAGTGTATTCTTTTTAAATATACCCTCAATGCAAACTCTATGATTTTTTAACACTACGTTACCAAGAACCCGCCGCTACGTTGGTGCTTTGCTCGTGGGCGCTATTTTCATTATTTTCGAATGTTACCGGCTACTAAACCAATGGCACTGAACGTGTTATACATACCTTTCAGTTGACACATGCTATTCGTTACACACGTTTTGCCGCCGCTAAGTACTGGTTACAGCGTAGCGTAGCACTCGTTGCAAAGGTACTCATTGAGTGTTTTAGCCGTGCAGTCTAAATAAGATTTCTTCTCTCATCCTAATAATTATGAATTATGAATTAAATTGGAACTACATAGATGGTCTGGTCTAACGTCGTTAGATATTCGTATTCTAAGATATTATTCCACTTGTATTACAGTTGTGTAGTTTCCTCATGTTAAAATTGATAACGTAGTGTTGCTAAATGGATAGTAAACCATCAAATAATTGTAATAAAGTATGAAAGTTTAGAAAAATATGCGTTTTTTTACTGTCCAAAAGTAAATTTAAAGCTACCAAAAGCTTCTTCTATCCTTACGCTTTTATAGAAACAAAATTGTACGAGGCTATGGACCTAAACGCAGTATTTTGCGACCGAAACAGCAATTTACTTGATTTTCAATACAACAATTAGTACCAATATCAAACTGTGACGTCATACTTCAATGTCGATATGAAACGTTTCGGCTGCCGCTTTCAACTATATTTTTTGGGTATACAAACTTTTGTTCCTCTCCAAAAACTGGTTCGAATGGCATCGTAAAAAATTTTTGGACAAAGCCTATCCTATTGCTAATGTTGGTACTGTTTGATTAACAAGCTAATAGGTATGTAATAACAAACACGTATAGCCGTAGTGTTGGTACGGTCGACGTCAAAAATACGTTTACACTATTCGCCTTATTGCAATGGAATTAGGTGCAATAGTGTAAACGTATTTTTGGCGTCGTACAGTGTACACATGAATAAATTAACACTTTCATATGGAAAAAAGCTAACATCTAACTAATTACGAACATTATCTTTGCTTTGAATAAATAGGTAACAGATTTGTATTGACTTACATAAAATATGGGGTCTCTACTTGTATGTACTTATTATCCGTATCGAGCGGTCATATTTAAAGGTCTATTCCTTCCTAATATTTTATTCTAAAGCATTGTTACGCGGCCCTTCACGTCAGGGACAGCGGTCTTACTGGGATTGGGCCCAAATATATTTGGGGTTCCTTAAAAGTTTCCATTCTCTATAGAAAATTTTCTCGTCTATTTCCATGTATGCAACAAGATCCTTTTAGTATTTGGGCATATTCATTGTTTTTGTCCCCTTAGATAGTTACGGATAGTAACAAAACCGACTGTCAATGTCAATTGCATACATAACAAAACCGAAAGGTTATCATAATCATAATCATATCGTTTATTGTTTTATATGGTTACAAAATGGTCTTACAATATTTTACGTCCCAATATAAACCCTGTTAGGGCACTGCAAAAGTAATAATAACAACACTGTTTACAATAATATTAAGGTTAAGATTAACAAACATCTATTAATTACAACTAAAATACTCTTTTAATGTATAACTTTTCGTGATTAAGAAATCTTTCAACTTGTGAAAGAACTCCTTATTGTTTTCAACCTGCTTTATAATTATTGGAACACTATTGTACACTTTTATCGCCATGTGGTAGGTATGTGCCCGATCTTACAATTTCGAGTTTCGTAAATGTACTAGTTAATTTATTTCTGTTTCTGAGGTTATGGCGAGATTGTGTGCTGTTTTCCTGAGTCACTCAAATAACACTCTAGTGTTCGTTAAAAATTTTAGGTTAACAAAGTGTGATCTACAACTCTCTAGTTGTTAGACGTGACTTTATTAAACATTTTTAAACATCTTAGTTAACCTTAATCTGCCATTTTTTTTTAATCCCCGTTTATTACAATTTCATTCAAGTAAGTAGGTAGATTGTAAGTATACATTACTTTTGCTCGTATTAAGATGCTTAGTTGCGATTTTTATTTGAAGTGGCTAGCGCAAATTGAGTTCTACTGTATTGTGCGGTAATCTCGAAACCTTGAAACCGCGAAGCTTGAGGCGTAGTAAACTGTAGTGTTTTAGATAAACAAATGAATGATGATGTTTATTTTATTAATCAACTAGCTTCTGCCCGCGACTTCGTACGCGTATGACATGATATTCTTATGTTTCACCATACGATACCTACTACACTGATAAATTAGATTATTACGATTTCATTTCTATAAATTATGCGTGTAACAGTTCAAATCCTCATAAACTTCGTCGTCAATAATATTTAGTTATATTGATTTACTTAATCTTTATTGCAAATGAAGTACCTAAGTAGAAGAAAAATTACCAAAACCGGAATTTAAATATAAAATTTCATAATTGAAACAAATGGACCGAGGGCGAGACCCCAAAGATACTCTATACCCCTGAGAGCCAAAGTCCTGAAGGTAAACGGGGAGGCAAGCGAGGCCGAAGGCTGAGCTTTTCGTAGGAATGAAAGGCCCAACGTACCCTAATAGATAGCGCTCCATATGCGAGCCAGAGCATCGAAGGCCCGAGGGCGAGACTCCATGGATACTTACTATCCACAGGTGTCTTGCAAGCGAAACATGAGCCTTAAGTCCCAAAGTTGAGGGGTGAGGCAAGCGAGCCCGAAGGCCGAGCTTTTCGTATGAATGAAAGGCCCAACCAAACCAACCCTTCAGAGAGCGCTCTCTATGCGAGCCCGAGGGCCGAAGGCCCGAGGGCGAGCCTTCACGGACACTAACTAAACCCAGGTGTCTTGCAAGCGAAACCGGAGACCAAAGTCCCGAGCGAGAGAAGTCAGAAGAAGAGCGGCGAGGCAAGCGAGACCAAAGGCCGAGCTTTTCGTTGGAATGATAGGCCCAAAGAACCGTTTTAGAGAGCGCTTCCTATGCGAGCCCGAGGACTGACGCACACTATCTCCAAGTGTCTTGAAAGCGAAATCTGAGTTCCAAAGTCCCGAAGGTGAGTGGCGAGGCAAGCGAGCCCGAAGACCGAGCTTTTCGTATGAATGAAAGGCCCAATACATCGCTTCTATGCGAGCCCGAGGGCCGAAGGCCCGAGAGCTAGCTCATGCGGACGCTCACTATACCCGAGTATTCATAATAATATTTCTGAATGTCACAAACGCTGAAGTTTTATACATAAAAAAAATGGTACCTACTTAATTCTCCGTGGAATGCCGTTGTGTCCAAATTTTATACCCACATCTCTTGACGTTGGTGAACTATGCTAATTCGACGTAAGTATTAAACTCAACCTATCATACATTTTTAGATGACCTCTGAATTCATGGCAATTATATAGGAAGACGAAGATCAAGGTTGCTGGATTTCAATATTAACAGCAACGTTGTCAGCGACTGAGTTTCCAAAATAATTAGGTTTCTTATGTCTAACAGCTACTATCGGTTGAGATATCAAACATTTTTGGTTATTATAGATAGTTTTTAGCCATCTAGCACTCTTTTTCATCCCGTGGTTTTTCGCGTTTTATCTTTATTTTTTTATAATGTTTGAATGGAGTTCTTTTTACTTTCCAGTCAAGTGTATGTTTATCAATTTTCAAGTCTAAAGCTCATGGATTTGAGGAGTTCCCATACAAAGTTTTGCCCCATTTTTTACCCCCTTTGAACTAATTTTTATCATTTTTACAGCCTATGACCTGGCCAGGGATTTTCTCGATCGATTAAGTAAAAGTTGCATCAAAATCCTCTATTCACTAAGCTTCTCTGCGTTTTTTGAAAAATATACATTTTCAAAAACGCAGACACATAAAAATTAAAAATACAAAAAGTGCATGCTGCTGGGTTTGAACTCGGGGACACCGACTCCGTAAGCTATGGGTCAAGCCACTGGACTAACTATCAGTTGTAAGAACACGATGAATTTTCGAATATATTGACGACATGTTACCATGGTAATGATACTGTTATAACCCCGCTCTTGCAACATTATATAGTTTCTAGTCGCCTCAGAACCTATTTTCATCCCATATTTTTCACGTTTTATCTATACATTGCTAAAAGTTTGAATGGAGTCGTTTTTACTTTCCAGTCAAGTTTATGGTTACCAATTTTCAAGTCTGTAGCTCGTACATTCAAGGAGTTCCCATACAAAGTTCAACCCCATTTTCTACCCCCTTTGAACCCTAATCTTTAAGATTTTTATAGCTTAAAACCTATCCGGGGATTCTCTCGACAGATTAGTAAAGTTTGCATCAAAATCCGTTCAGCCGTTTTCACGTGATACTCTGACAAATAAACAGACAAACAGATAAACAGACAAAAATTCTAAAAACTGTTGGAACGTGTTCTGTTATCAATTCTAAGTATCCCCAGCCAATTTTTTTTCGTTTATCTTCCATGTACAGACTTTCGACCCTCTTCAGCTTTATTATATGTATAGATTTGCACCCACTAAATTTGAGTTTAAATCATTTAAAACAACTCGGTATAAAGTGGCGCAAACCCGCAAACGAAAGTATTCTTAAACCTTCAATCAAGAATTTTCAATTAAAGACGCACTGTGCTATGAAGTCAACAAAATTGAACTTAGAAGTTAGAAAACTGAATCAGCGGTCCTGTTCAGTCAGTCCCGGCAATTTGGAATTTACGAACGTCGAATGAAGATTGCAAATCACCGGTTTTATAACCTATTTGCGCACATTCATGGGAGGCTCGGAAGGAAATTGTCGCGAATTATTTATAGTAAAGTTTTTTCGTATCTCTGAAGTTATCTAGGTCTCCTCGTAAAGTAGCCGTAAGCAGCACTTCCGCACAGGTGCGCAAGCAGAGTTACTAAGGTATTTATTTGGAAAAGTGAGGCGACGATAGCATATGCTATCAACCATATAACTCTTTTCCTACCTAGGCAAGCTGGTCTGCCGGTAGGAAAGGAGTCAACAAGCCCTTTGCTTTGACTATTGTATTGCTTATAGTGTAGTTTGCCTGCGATCATATTTGACAGTAGTTTGACGCCGCGCGACTGATAAAAAAAACTGAAGGAATTTCTTTCTCGTTTGTTATTCTGTACAGTTTTAAAATCGTAAATTATCATGATAATTAAATTATAAATGGACAAGATTAATGAACGCCTTAGGCCATTGTTGGGGAGGAATTGGTATGCATGCGGTTACTGATATTGCCGATTTATATTACTGGTCAGTAAAATTTGTATTATATTTGGGAAGCAGTACCGCATTCGTACCGCCCAGCATCCCCGCACCACACGACAATCAGGAATCACTGATTCAATCATTCATCACAAGTAAGCGCGCAGTCAAGAATCTGTACTGACTTGATAGATAGTTGACGCTAACAGTTCCTTGATAAGGCCTGAATCACTCTGACGCGGCCTGCGGTGGAGGTTTGTAGTAAACTGGACTGGATAGCCCTTAAACCTTGCTAAGTGCAGCGCACTAAATCCACTTCCCCGGTTAGTGCACTACTTGTAGCAAGGTCTAAAAGCCGTAAGTAACCATCAGGAGTTTGCAAACCGCAAACTTTAGTTTGAACTGAATAATTTTCGTTAGCAGGCGTTACTGCTTAATACAAAAAAAAAACCGGCCAAGTGCGTGTCGGACCACGCAAAACGAAGGGTTCCGTGCCTATTAAAAAGGTCGTATCGTCACAGAAATTTTACGGCACTTACGTCCTTTTCTTTGAGGAAGGCAGTTTTTCAGCAATATCTCGAAAACCTCTGAACCGATCTTGTTCAAAACAATTTTCGGTGAATGAAATTAATAAGCCCTATGTCCATGAATTTTTCCATATTTTTAAAATACACCGTTAAAATTAGAGGGGGGGGGGACAGAATTTTAGTGACTTTCGGGGTGATTATCTCCGACCCTATTCACTTAATCAAAAAAAATGCTAAGAAACCTTATATTTATTTTGAAAGGCCTATCGATTGATGTGCCACACGGGGGGTCACAATGAAATTTTTTTTTTTGACTTTTAGTTTTATGTATGGAGTGCACCCCTAAAAAATTTTTTTTGTCATTTTAATTACAAAACTATGTAGCGGCTAACAAAATACACCTATTCTCAAAATTTTATTCAAATACACCTTATAGTTTTCGAGTAAAATGCCTGTGACATACGGACAGACGGACAGACGGACACGACGAAACTATAAGGGTTCCGTTTTTGCCATTTTGGCTACGGAACCCTAAAAACTAGTATGGGGTGGCGCAACGTTACACACATCCCTTATACCCCGTTTACATTCAGCTCACTTCCACGGCAGTGAGCAGGAAAGCAGGCAGGGAAGTGGGCAGAACAAGTATACTGTAAACACGATACTTATTCTCATGCCGCTGCAACTTGCTACTCGCGCTGTACGGCGCTCCCCAGATGAGCCGTTGTTTGTGTCAAAGGACTTCACAATGCACGTAGAACCGATGACCGTTATAGATGAAAGGTTCTCGGGTGGCGACTACGTACCGGAAGACGCAGCATGGGTAGACCCACCACAAGGTGGAATAATGACCTGGTAAAGGTCGCGGGAGTCCGCTGGATGCAGGTGGCGCAGGACGGGTCACTTTAGCACTCTTTGGGGAGGCCTATATTTATAATCGCTCTTTGCACTGGTCAGGCAGGTGGCTAAATTATCAGTACGAACGCCTCGATAAAGCAATGATCCACTCAGGCAAAAATTGAATACGTGTAACACCTGGCCTAGTTTCCACGTTACAATAACTGAAACACGCTAGCTGGTTTAGATGGGCATGCCTCATCCCTAATTTATCTACAAACATTGGGTTCTAAGCTAGCTCATACCTTACCCGAGATATATCTCTATTGTGTAACATTTGAAACACGCACGATTTAAGCGCCCCACGTGTTGTTTCTCATGTTGGTTGGATGGAACCCATTTGTTTTTATGCTTGATTGAGCCTATTTCTTAGAAAAACGTACTTGTACACCACCAACATCTGCCACATCATAGTGCGCATAAATATCTGACATGACTCTATTTTATAAGCCCATCAGGACATGTTCAAGTATTTTTGCTTTTTATATTAATTTAATACTTGCACTGACAGGAACCCGTCTAGCGGGCGCCTACGCCGTAGGCGCTTTCCGATACTTATAATGAAAACCACGGGATCGGCTACGAGCGTAGCGCGTAGCAATAGGGTACATATAGTTTCCTCGTGTTATAATTGACAACTTAATGTAGCTAAATGGATAGTAAACCATCAAATTATTGTAATAAAGTAGAAATCACAAAATTTAATTAAAATCATAAAAAGATGGACCTTGAAAGTTTAGAAAAAATATGTATATTAGGGTTCCGTAGCCAAAATGGCAAAAACTTATAATTTCGTCATGTCCGTGTGTAATGAATGACTAAAAAATAGTAGTTTATGCAACTGTACATGAAAAACCAGATCGTGATTTAAGGGCCTCTCATTATGTACAGTCACATAAACTTCTATATTTTTAGTCATTTTATTACAAAACTATGTAGCGGCTAACAAAATACACTACACCTTATAGTTTTCGAGTAAAATGCCTGTGACGTACGGACAGACGGACAGAAGGACGAAACTTATAGGTTTATGCCATTTTGGCTACGGAACCCTAAAAACACCCAAACCTTATTTTAACCTTACCTTTTTGAAGACGGTTTTATAAAGTCAAACTTGATACCCATTCAGAATAGTTAGCGCAAACTCATTTTCGTCGCCTCCCGCTTCGCCGCGTACGCCCCATCGATAGCCCGCGCAGCGCCAAGCTTGCAGAACTGTATGTAGTTAGACTGTGGTACAAGTGTCATTAGCCTTATGATTGGCGTACAATTGGAAGACGCCGTGTTACCGTTTTATTACAAGCTTTATATTAACTTGCCTTGTTAGTTTGTCCGTTCGTTAGTATGTGCGGGTCAAATCTTGCAAGTCAAATTTTTCCAACTCCTCGAAGTCTAATCGAATAAGTCGGATATGATGTGAATGCAATACCGTGGTCGTATAATATATTTTTTCACTTCTCATGCTTGCAAAGTTCGCCTTTGTGCTGGATGTATGCTACACAAAATGCCACTCTTATGCTCTAGTGCACAAAGTAAACTTGTTTAAAGACTAAGAGGTAGAGGTCGGTACGTAGTGTGAGAAAGCCTTTAATAATATCGATATGAGCAGCACTGGCCATATTATTTGTGCATTTTCACCAGTCAAGTTAGTTCGGCTGATTGTAGATTCCACATGAACCTAGGATACTATGGACAGGCTATGGTAATAATAATACCACGAGCGAGCGCGACGGTGCTATACGAAACGCAATAAGTGTGACAGAAAGAGATATATCATTCGTTGTCCTTGTCATAGTTCCACTTATTTTCTGTTGGGCACAACGGTTGTGCCCAAAAAAGCGCGCGTGGGGCTGCATACTAGCTGGAATAACCTAAATTATTTAATGCTAATGTGGCTTAAATCGACGCGATTAAAGTTATTTTACTCACAATAAGGTGCCTGTGTTCCGACTGTACCAAAAAAATGGTCTATTGCTGTGTTCTCGGCTGTAAAAGCCGGTCGGAACACTCTGATGAAAATATAACCTTTCACACGTAAGTAGAACATTTTTCACTTTTCTTTATACGCAATACGTAAAAATGGCATCGTAAAATTACATTACGCTCAAAATATTGTTAAATGGTATAAGAATGTCTTCTCGATTTAGCTTCTTTGCAATAATTTTAGGGATACCTACCCGCTAATACAACTTAAAAATACCCCATTTCTCGGGTAATTTATACTTTAACAAAATTCTCGTACTTTTATTACATAACATTCGTATAAAATAGGTGGTATCTATTTTTATATACTTATATTTACTCTATACTCATAAAAAAGAGGCAAAGCTTTTATTTAGTGAATAAATGTCTTCTCTCTCTCTCTCTCTGCATAACAAAAAATCCTGTATCTGCGCCTCCGCTCGGGTTCTTTTCTAATACTCGGGTGAAGACGCGTGGACAGCCAGTAAGTATATAGATAAGTAAAGATGATCGACGGTATAGAATGATTCATAATTTTCTATAAGCCCTATGCTTTGAAAATTGAAGTAAAATAATATGTTTTATTTTCTAGGTTTCCACTAAATGAGGATATGCGTACGCGGAGTATTTGGATTGAGAAATATGTATACAAAATTAATATTATTCAAAGGCCAGTAAGCGACCCCTACCTAACCTAAATAGAGATAACCTTATATAAATAAATGTTTTTTTTTAATATGGTTGTGTCTCATTTCGGTCCTTAGTATCATTATTTTATCCGCCTTAAGCCTAACGACAAGTTTACCACTGACCGCCGCGGCCAGGCCGCACCAGTCTGTGAGAGACTTAAATAAAGCCTCTCACAGACAGGCGTGGCCTGCGGTGGCGGTCAATAGTAAATTTGACACTATCTGTTAAGTTTACTATGGACCGCCACCGTAGGCTGCGCCAGTGTGATTCAGGCTTTATAATAATTAATTAAGTAGATCAGGACGACCCGCGAGCTGTGTCGCGGCGAGGTTGACTGTCCGTCTCTTTCTAGTAAGAAAGGTAAGATACGGACAGTCTACCTTGCCGCAACACAGCTCGCGGGCCGGCCTGTGATAACTGCTGATCACTCTATACAGTTTGTGGTGCTGATAAGAAACACAGTTAAGCCGCTTGCACATGGACTATTAATTACCTACATGTTCTGTTACTAGAATCATATTTCAGTGCCTGCGAACAGCGCCTGCTAGGCAATGAATGTGTAAAGCTACTTACAATAAAAGCGCATTATTTAAAATAAACATATGGACGCGATGGGGTAATTTTTAGTTACATGGCCACCCCACGGGTATCGTCTACTTTGTTGCCGTCCCTCATTGTGGCATCACGTATAGCCTGTCCAGAGTATCCTAGGTTCATGGGATTCCATTATAGACCAAGGCTGCGCAGTATGGCGTTTTTCTTCATTAACCCTTTTCCAGGCAGAGGCGTTATATCGACCACATACTGCTTGTCAAACATAACATCTTAATGTCAATGAATAAGACTGACATCCGATTGTCATTTTCCAAGTGCAAGAGCCTATTGAGTGGCCCACTGCTGGGCAAAGACCTCTCCCCGTGATCTCCATGCATCCCTGCTAGGTGCTTCTTCCGCCCAATTGTTGAGGAATACATCCAGGTCGTCCCGCCATCTCCGTCTAGGTCGGCCCCATCTGCGGCGCCCGTCATGTGGCACCCATTTCGTAGCTATACGAGGGGTGATCCAAAAGTTTTGATAAACGGCATTAAAAACAGAAGTTATCCGTATCATATCATTGTAATTATTAATTTCACTCTTTCTTAATTTACTTACCTATACGAGTATAATATATAAGAAATGTTTTAATTTTTCTTCATATAAAAAAAAACTGGATAAACGAAATGAGGCTAATTTTTTACATCGACGCAATTGCACCGATTAGATTGAGTTTTCAATATCTAAGCAAAAGAAGAAATAGTAAAAGATTTGGTCTAGCTAGATTACACGGTAGGTAACTCGTTTTACAGAATTCACAAGCCTGAAAAGCAGCCCTGGTAATCGGCAAGCTCAGTCAAAAAAAACTCATAGAATTTGTATTTTTTCTTTGGTTTTTTCTGAGACGGCCTCGCTTAATTGCTATAGAATTATGATGTATTACTCTCCCTTCGTATTTATGTTCATATATTTGTCACCTACGTTCACCCTATTTAAAGAAATTAAAAAATATATATTGTAGTCCAGAAAAACCTATCGTGAACTTTGTTACGTGAACTGTGTCTTAAAAAAAATATGTTAAAATTAGTTTGATTAGTTAATTTCGTGGCATCAAAATAAATACAATTCATTTTTTTATTACCGCATTAGAATTTTGTCAACACCGCCCCTAACATGTAACAAAATATCCTCCCATTGACATTATATTGCGATTTTATTTTTGTTAGTATGGATAAAAAAAATGTATTATGAGTTTAAGTTACTCGAAGTAAATGGAGTCCTGTATTCCGAAATAAAGATTTTATTATTATATTATTATAAATGATTTGAATTTGAATTTGAATTTTACTGACGTCAGAATATATTTAGCTATTAAGGAAAAACAAATGAATAAATTCTTTTTTTTAAGTTGTTAGTGTAGGTATTATATTGAATAGTGGCACAGTAGGAATGACAATCACAAAAGATCATCAAGAGACCAAATCATGCTGATTATCAAAACTTTTGGATCACCCCTCGTATTAAGCCCACCTGTCTGGATGCATGCGACAGACGTCTCCGGCCCACTTGAGCCTGGCAGTTTTTGTGATTTATTCCACTTACGTCGGCTGTCTTAGGTCAGAAATATTTTTGTTCCATTTAGGACATCTCTAACCTAATTGGATTCCAATATCGACAAAAAAAACTGACCTACCTGGAAAGCATGACCTAAATTCCGGCTTTAGTACTTCTTCTTCTACTATAAGTACTTAGGTACTTCGTATGCAATAACGATTAAGTACATCAATATAATTAAATATTATTGACGACACATTTTATGAGGGTGTTTTTAAAGATTCGAAGAGAATTTGAACTGTTACACGCATAATTTATGGAAATGAAATCGTAATAATCTAAGTTTTCAGTAGTAGGTATGGTTAAATAGAAGAATATCATGTAATTCCTAATTTGTACGCGTACGAAGTGGCATATATAAAAACTGTCCAAACTGGAAACTGACATAAGTGGATTAAAAACATCTGTCCTAACTGGACCTGACATAATGGGCAATAAAACATTCCACTTACGTCAGTCGTTTTGATTTTCTGACCTACTTATACGGAATTTCATAAATTTTGATGTATGAAAAAATAAAATAAACCTAAGTGGCAGCTGACGTAAGTGGAATTGCACCCACATCAGCTATGCGTGTTTTGGAGCGCAGTCTAGTGTTTCGACCCGATCCGTCCTTTTGACACCTAGAATACTGCGGTCCATAGCGCGTTGGCAAACCTTCAATTTGTCAATTAATACACAAATGTCGACTACTTTCTGCTTTAGTGACAGAGGAAGCTTGCCCTTCATTTGCTCCTTCATGGACCAGTAGCCAGAAAAATTTAGAATAGAATAATTTATTTACCATAACTTGGAATAACAATTTTCTTTAGATACAGTGACTTCCACACTAGGCACAGCCTGTATCGTGGGAGTCAGAACGAACACGAGTTATAAATGTCATGCGGCTATTAAAAGAAATTTAAAAACTATAGTACATTGTTTAACGAGGGGCGTAAGTGGAATATTGCTAACGAGAGTCTATCAGAAGCCCGACACCGAAGGCGGAGGGCTTTTGATGACTCGAGTTTGCAATATTCTTACGCCCGTGTTATACACAATGTTTTTCATCACATTTGCGAGGAAATAAATAACAACAAAAGACAGAAAAATGTAAGTTTCATACAGCAGCACCAATCAAAAATTGACAACTTCACTTCCAGATCAGTGCTAGTAGAGCGCGCAGTTAAATATTTCAACCAATCACAGAGCAGTATTCTTGCGGGGCGGGGCGTCGTGACCAACTAGATTTTTTTATTCAACCAATCACACATCAACCAGATTTGCTTAAGCCAATCAGAGGGTTCTATTATTTTAAAACTAAACTTAACAGCCCGTGGGAGGTAAAACGGCTATAACTGCTCTGCACGCTCGCAAGTAATAACGCCATTGACGAGCAAGTGTGACGAAAAAATATTTTTCACTTCTTATGCTCAAAAAGTGTGTCATATTAGGCTTAGCAAGCGGGGCTAAAGTAGTACATGTAGCCCCTAGGGAAAATATGTATAAATATTTATGATTTTAAAACATTTAATTTGACCAATCAAAACACTTCACTGTATTAAATCCACCAATCACCACTCTTTAAAAAACATTTGTATTATTTTGCTATCAACAAACCAGATTACAGCTAATATTAAAAACAACCAATCAGAAACCAGAATTAATTTCAAATATCAGGTGTTTTTTAGTCCCTAACTCACAATAATTATTAAAACAAAAAACGCCTCTGGCCGTCAACGACGCGCCTGTAGACGGTGAGGCGGCCAATACACGGTGATTAAATACTGATGATCCACCATAGTTGTCTCTTTCTATAACAAGCAATGAGCAAGAGACAGCGCGTGGATCGAGTGATAATACTTCACCGTGTATTGGACACCTCAGAGGCGTTTCTTCGTGGTGTCAACATTTTGTATCTGTGTCAAAGCAGTTTATTAAAAAAAGTATGCCGCCAAATCGAATAATCTTTGCGCCGTGGAATTTGTTATTGATGGTTGATAGATAGTCTTTGTTTTACTATTTTCTCGCAGTCGAAGTGAAAAGTAGAGTGTATAACTCGGGTCTAAAAGCCATATTACCCCTCGAAATATTTTCCCTCGCTTCGCTCGGGAAAATATCCATCTCGTGGTATTATGGCTTATTTTTTTTAAAGCATGCAATTTGTTGAATTTGTGCTTATTATTGATTGAATGACTGTAGGAGAGTATGTGTAGTGTAAATGTAGGAGATGGAAAGCCTGGAAAGGTGCAAATAGCTCTATACTTCAGGGCTTCTTTAGCCTGTTCGTAAGTCCAGGACGACAACAGCTCCCGTATTTATGTCTTATTCGCGGCGAGTCGGCAGAGTTTTATGTCACAGACTTTTACGATGTGATTATAAGCACGAGGTAAGGCAAATAGTTTGAAGCGGTTTTAAATGCAGTTTTTGCAGTAGGTATCGGAACTTTAAAAACTCTTTTCTTTAGCAGGTCAGGATATGATGGAATTCTCTTAAGAGTGAATATGGTGGCTAGAAACGATATGGCTCGTTTTATGCACTTCAACTAATATCATAAAGCTACGACAGCCTAGTGGTTCAGGCATGCGGCTGTCATGGGTTCGAATCCCGGCTCGTACCAATGAGTTTTTCGGAACTTATGTACGGAATATTTACCGTTAGCTTTTCGGTGAAGGGAAACATCGTGAGGGAACCGGTCTAATCCCAATAAGGTCTAGTTTTTGCTCTGGCTTTGAAGGCGATAAGACCGCCTGTTGTCTACCTCTACCTACATGTTATTGTATTGTTTCTCTCTGTAACTGCTTTTTTTGTGTGAGGTGTGCAATAAAGAGTATTTGTATTGTATTGTATTGTATTGTCAGATGGCAGTCGCTTTCGTAAAACCTATGTCAAATCTTGGGATTAGGTGTCAAAGCGGACCCCGGGCTCCTTTAGGGCACAACCGGGAATAACGCTAGGCTAGGAGGATGATGATGAAAGCTGGTCTCATGATGGAGACCTGCCGTCTCCATCATCAGATAGGAATTCAGGCCATAGGAACTCCAACTACCCGAGATAAGCCCGTCGTGTTTCGGCTTATTGGAACCCTCTCAAGTAGTTAATGGATGACTGCAAAAAACAGTTTAGTCGGCAACAAAAGCTTGTACTAAAATGAAATTTTTGAAAGAAACTTATTTCAGCTCTAAACAGCCATATAGATTCACATACACGCACATGGGTCATCAAAATAAAACAATCCATAGATTAAAACGTTACGAGTATAATATAAAATACTTTTATCAACTGAAACATAAACCTAGGGAATCTACAGCGATATTTACATCAAAAATTATAAACTGATCAGACTATTGAGCGAGTAACGATTATCATCACGTATATATTAATAACGTATATACTAAATCTTTAACAAACATCACCTCGTTAGTCGCCCAATTTGATCTCGAGAATGCGGTTAAACCGCCAACGAGTTAATTTAGAACAACAATTTCATTGCTCGAGAGTCCTATCATTTGTGATATAAGATTACTAACACTGGTCGAGTACTATACACTGAATCATCTGTACTTCAATGGTATGGAAATATCTATATAATACCTATACTGTCGTAGACAAAGGGGACAAGTTGAGACTTGCTTGGTGGAAAATAATACAGGTTATATTACTAATGTGTGCAGTATTATTTTGATTTTACAGATCGGGGATCGTGGAATACTCGGCGCTGCAGAATCAGCTACAGACAGTTTATTTGTGAATAAACACTTTCACTACCAAGCACGCTACGTGTGCTACGCCAAAGAAAGTAGTAGCGTTGTCTCATTATATAGCTAGCTAAAATGTGACGTTGGTTCAGTGAGTGTTCAAATAGATGCACGAATTAGTGATTCATACTACATCTATATTACTTTTGGCAAAATAATAACCAATTTGTGCAGCGACGAGATTCCATACGAATGTAATTCGCTCGATCTGACCGACAGTCTCTCAAAACTGGACCCTTCAGTTTCTGAAATATTACGTGGGGACATATTTTTCAAGATCTGAAAGGACCAAAAAGCTCAGCCGCTCAGACGTTTGTTAAAATGCTGGAGAATAGGGCTGACACTTTTGAGCTTGGCGGATCTAATATAACAGCAATCATTAAGACGAATACCGCACTTGGCGCGACGTGGACGACAGGAAAAACAGGAGATGAGTCGCGATCGCTCGTGTCCCCTCGTCTTTCCTCCGCTCGCCTCGCCGTCGCTCCGCTTGTATGGTTGTAGTTGGTTTTTTGGACGCGAGTCAAAGGACGCAAGGGAATCAACCACACTCTCGCGCTCGCTCACTTTGTGTTTGCTGCAGCAGAGTAAATTGTGGTGTATTGACGTCTTCCACCACCTTCTCCGTTTTGCCTTTGCCTTTCTTTTTCTATTTTGGTGATGTAGACGCAAGAGATTATAATATTGGTAGGCACGTAAAGTACCTAAAGCCGTCACTTCAATCACTTCAATCTTGTAGTAGACGAAGCGAACAACTGTATAAATCGAGAGTGTGGATGGCTAGCACTCCTACGGCCTCCACTCGCCAAGGCTCGTGCCGAGCGCCTCTAGGAGGCGCCTTGAGATAATTTGGGTCGACCAAAAGATAAATAGCGAGACGATCTCGTCAACGTGACCAACTCAATCGGACAACGCAGCCTGTTTACTGTCACGCAGCGATTACACCGTTCCTGCAGATCGTCGCCGCTCGTCACAGTCGCACCCGGGGTCGTCGGTAACGGGCCCAGAGAGCCCTGCATAACTGACGCGACGCGACTCGAGACGAGAAAGATCTACCCTCTTCTCAGCTCTAGGTGTCTGACACCTCAGCATAATGCTGAGCAAGTGTACGGTTCACTGCCGCAGAGACACACTAGTTTTTTTCATGTATATGTTTTTCTTGTCTATTTTCTTGTTTAATATGTGTGTCCTGTGTGTTTGTGAATAAATGTATCTTTCTTTCTTTCTAATTTAAACAATGACAGTGAGACAGGGGTCGCCGAGACGCGCGCGTAGCACGTTGTGCAAGGCTTCCTTACAATAGGAGTGTAAGACTCAAAAATTATTATTGCTTCAAAACAGACAAAGAAGGCAACAAATATGTCTAATTACGAAAATCTCTATTAAATATCTCAAAAAAAAACTAAGCTACAACCGTTTTAATGTCGCTTGTTAGAGAGAAAACGCTCGGGGAACGTGAAGTAACGATCCTCGAGCGTCATAGTAAATGAGAACCGTTTCATATGACGGTGCGTTTTGCGGAAAAGGGACAGAACATACACCTTCTTAAAATGTTGGACTAATAACTTTGTCATTATTTAACCTCTCGCGTTGCTTTTTTCTCCATTTGACTACATCTATAATCCTTCTTGGAGAAAATACAACATGATTGATTATTGTATTGAGTGTGTACACCGGTATGATGTCGGCGCTCAGTCGTCCCGCGCGGGCTCGGGGAAGCCGCGCGCCGAGAGCGGGTCGGGCGCGGGCGCGGGCCCGGCGCGCTCGGCGGCGGGCGAGGCGGCGCCGAGCGGCGAGGGCAGCGTGGCGTAGACGGTGGGGCGCGGCGGCTGGTAGGAGGGCGCGTACGAGTCGCTGCGCGGGTTGTAGAAGGGCGAGTCGTCGCGCTCAGTCGTCCCGCGCGGGCTCGGGGAAGCCGCGCGCCGAGAGCGGGTCGGGCGCGGGCGCGGGCCCGGCGCGCTCGGCGGCGGGCGAGGCGGCGCCGAGCGGCGAGGGCAGCGTGGCGTAGACGGTGGGGCGCGGCGGCTGGTAGGAGGGCGCGTACGAGTCGCTGCGCGGGTTGTAGAAGGGCGAGTCGTCGCGCTCAGTCGTCCCGCGCGGGCTCGGGGAAGCCGCGCGCCGAGAGCGGGTCGGGCGCGGGCGCGGGCCCGGCGCGCTCGGCGGCGGGCGAGGCGGCGCCGAGCGGCGAGGGCAGCGTGGCGTAGACGGTGGGGCGCGGCGGCTGGTAGGAGGGCGCGTACGAGTCGCTGCGCGGGTTGTAGAAGGGCGAGTCGTCGCGCTCAGTCGTCCCGCGCGGGCTCGGGGAAGCCGCGCGCCGAGAGCGGGTCGGGCGCGGGCGCGGGCCCGGCGCGCTCGGCGGCGGGCGAGGCGGCGCCGAGCGGCGAGGGCAGCGTGGCGTAGACGGTGGGGCGCGGCGGCTGGTAGGAGGGCGCGTACGAGTCGCTGCGCGGGTTGTAGAAGGGCGAGTCGTCAGCGCTGGTGTCGAGGTTGGGCGAGAAGGGCGTGGCGGCGCCCACGGAGGGCGAGGGCGCGGGGTCGCTGGGGCGCCAGGCGGGCGCCACGGGCGCGTACACGGTGCGCCGCGCGGGCGCCGACGACGGCCG
This sequence comes from Epinotia nisella, assembly GCA_932294315.1. Lineage (NCBI taxonomy): Eukaryota > Metazoa > Arthropoda > Insecta > Lepidoptera > Tortricidae > Epinotia > Epinotia nisella. Next base: position 10,100,999 of record OW028679.1, on the reverse strand, counting down.
GTGCGCCGACGACGGCGCGTACGCGTCCGACCAGCGCGCCTGAGGACCGCACACAACTTACTACAAAACCTCAGGGATCGCTACACGATGATAACTTGGAATGTCAGGCTGGGGTAAGTTATTTTTTTTACGTCACCCTAGGCTAGGCCGTAAGTGGGATTTTCTACCCGCTACGCTAGGAGAAAATATCACTTCCTGGCTAAGGCAAGACGTAAATCGCATATTTATAGCCCTCACCTTCTGTTCGGGCCACAAACACCTGCGATCTGGGGCATTCACGAATTTGCCGCCTTATGTAATGTACTATTACGTCATACCATACCATAAAGCAGCAATTACCGCACGCTAGGCGTACGGAAAATCCCACTTCCTGCCCAGAGAGAGACGTAAAATTTTGTACTCACCACGGGCAGTAATAAAGAAAGCCTCCGATCGCATATTTATGGCGTCAAATACATCCGATCTGAGGCTTTCTTTGTTTTACCGCGCTAGGTAAGTAATATACTATGGTACTACATCCCTTAAACTATCCCCAGCTTATACTGTACTCACATGCAGATATGACGGAAGCTCATAAAAATATACAGAGCGACCTTGATAATGTAATTAAATGGGCCCATGATAACGGAATTATTATAAATTTAACAAAAACTAAATGTATGCACATTTACTCTCCATACAATCGCAAGGCTCCTCGTGTCGACTATAAAGTCCTCGGTGTCATCGGTCACGGGTACGACTGTTTACACAACCATTCAAATACAAATTGTAACTGTGAACCGTTAGAATACGTGCAGACATATAAGTATTTAGGTATGCACATTGATAATAATTTCAATTGGAAAACACATGTCACTGCAGTTTGTTCTAGGCTTCGCTCAGTTCTAAGTAAGCTGTACCACTTAAATAGAGTAGTTAGTAAAAAAACCATGCTTGTTGTGTATTATGCGTTAGCCGACTCTGTTATTGGTTACGGGCTTAGTGTTTATGGTCGAACCTTTCAAACATATTTAAATGAAATTAAAAAATTACAAATAAGATGTATGAAATACCTTGTCAGTAAAAAAACTAAAAATAACCTTAGAGGTGATTACGACAGGTTATACAAGATATGTAAAATATTACCTATACACCAGAGAGTGCAATATATGATAGCTGTAGAAAACTATTTTAATAATGAGTATAAGGTTTTAACACAAAATAAATATAAAACTAAAAATGTAAGGGCAAAGAAATATGTACAGAATTCTGCTAAAAACTACTATGGCAAAAGAGCTAATATATTTATGATACCAAAAATATATAACGAGACTGATTGGTTAAGAGAAGAAAAAAAGTGCAGCAAAGTTGAATTAAAAAATAGATTAAAAAAGACATTTTTGGAAAAATTACATTAATACTTATAGGTAAAAAATACTTGCAGTTAAAAAAATAATTAAACACATAAATAATTGTAAAGTATAGCACTTTAAGTGCAGGGGTGAAGTGTTCAGGCATTGTCATGTTTAGTGTGTAAGTTAGTGTTTAAGATTATATGTAGTTCACATAGCATACATAACATAGTTTTAACGTAGGTACTTAACACTAGTTAAAATGAGCGCGGTCTCGCCAACAAACTGTTATCGCAGTTTGGCGAGTAATATAACATTGGTAATTGTTTTGTACTTTAGATAAATAAATTTAAAAAAAAAAAAAAAAAAAAACCAAAAAAATGAAGAGTAGTGAACCGAAACTAAGAATTCTAGTTATGTTCGTGCAATCATATAGGGGTGTGACAATAGTCACGCATGATTTGAATTATAAAGAGACACAGGTTTATTTATTTTGGGTCTTGTGTAAAGTAAGTAGCACATGGAGCAAAATGGTCTTCACGGCTATACTGGAACATATTCATACCTCGAAATTTTGCGTGACAAATTTGCATACAAATATCTAAATTTTATCGAAGCAGCGTTGAATGTCCTCCTTCAACGCAGGGATGGTTGTAAGCTTTATGACATACACCTGTGACTCCAAATACCCCTATACAACAACAATCTAGTGAGGTTAAACATCACAGTGAATAAAAGGGGACATTCAACGCTGCTTCAACGCAATTCAGAAACATGTAACATCCCAAAAAATGTTCGACAAAAGAATGCGTACCTCCGAGAACAGCCATAGAGGCCATTTGCGCACCATACATAAAACCCTATAGTGCGTACAACACGATTTCATCAAAAAAATCTAAATAAAACTGTATTTTCTTTATGATTCAAATCTTGCAAGACATATAGGACACCCTATTATACTAAAATATAATATTAGTATACATTGAGTGTCCCAAAAGTCATTTTATTATGACTTACATAGTCACAAAATCTCTTTACATATTATGAACAACCTCTGGAACTACAAAACCCTTGATGGAGCCATATTGGTCAATTTCATTAATTAAATGGGGGATTATAAACTAAAATAATGGGTCTGGAAATGTTATTTACCTTGCTAGGCGTGAAATCTCCCTTGATATAAAGCTGTATGGGCCGCCGGAAGCCTTTGCTGGCGTGCTGTGGAACTCCCAGTACGCAGCACTTGCTGAACCCCACCTCTGGCGAGAGAAGGTATTCGCGGAATTTCTGAGGGATCATTTCGATCGCGTTGAAATTCTCGTAGATTGTTTGCTAAAATGAAAGAAAATAATTTCATTAGTCACCTTATTCATTACCTATTATACAGGGCGTCCCACGGCTATGCCACATGGAGGGAAAGTACCTTGAATATTGTAGATTGAACATTTTACTGAAAGGAAACATTATTTTAATTTAAAAAACAATTTGAACTGCATTCATCAATTTTTAAATAATTACATGGTTAAACGAGAAAAAAAATTACCCTGTAGCTCATACCAATCGAAAGGCTTCATCATAGAGATTATTTTTTGCTAAATAACATAGTGTCAGAAATAAAAGGAAGACCATGAATTTTAACAATTCCACAGATAAAGCAGAGCAGTAGTATATAAAAGTCATCAAATCAGGCTTATACATATTAATTAGTGATTTCGTGACTAAATCCATATATTTGTTGCAAGTGGTTAATTGGGCTTTCCTGAGTAAAAAAATTATAACTCTATTTAGTCCGTCAGTTAGATTGTCTAAAAATATTGGACATGTATTGTTTATTTTGTCAATCAAACAAAAAACGATGAAGATATACCCCGTTATAATTCCGCATGACGTCACATTATGCTAAAAGGTGTACTATAATGTGACATCACGCGGAACTTTAACGGGTTATATCTTCCTATTTAGGAAAGTAGCCAATTGTATGTACTCGCACTAATCACTCACCACAGTGCCAACAGCTTGCCACAGGAGCTAGCCTGAGGACTCACCCAAGACTACACATGCATACTCATCTTCTCGTTAAGACAGTACTAGACTCATTGTTAAACGCCACCTCCTATAGCTAGCCAAGTTCCGCGAGCTTACTGCATGTTTCTGTGCAACCACATGGTGGTCACAGGATCAGGTCCTATTGAGACTCTCGCCAGAGCATGTTTGATTGATAGTTCGTAGAGCAGCACTAGACTCACCGTTAAACGCTTCTTCCTCTTATAGCTAGCCCAGTTCTGCGCCTCGATGACGAGCTTGCCGCCGGGGCGCAGGTCCGCGAACATCCTGCGGAAGGCGCGCTTGAGGCCCGCGTCGCCCCAGTTGAGGTGCAGCCACTTGGTGGTGGACAGACACAGGATCAGGTCGAACTGCGGGCTCTCTCCGGAGCCCAGGCAGATGTCCTCGCGGGGAACGTAGTTGCCCTGGCAGGAACAACTATTTCATTATCAAATGTTTTTAGGGTTCCGTAGCCAAAATGGCAAAAACGGAACCTTTATAGTTTCGTCATGTCCGTCTGTCCGTAACATAAAAAAATAAAATAAAAATTGTAAAATGCCTGTCACAACAGGCATTTTACTCGAAAACTATAAGGTGTATTTGAATAAAATTTTGAGGATAGGTGTATTTTGTTAGTCGCTACATAGTTTTGTAATTAAAATGACATAAAAAAAAATTACGGGTGCACTCCATACATAAAACTGAAAGTCAAAAAAAATTTTTTTCATTGTACACCCACGTGTGGCACATAAACCGATAGGCCTTTCAAAATAAATATAAGGTTTCTTAGCATGTTTTTTGATGTGTGAAGTGAATAGGGTTGGAGATAATCGCCCCGAAAGTCACTAAAATTCTGTCCCCCCCCTGCTCTAATTAAACGGTTTATTTTAAAAATATGAAAATAATCACGGACATAGGGCTTATTAAATTATTTCACCGAAAATTATTTTGAACAAGATCGGTTCAAAGGTTTTCGAGATATTGCTGAAAAACTGCCTTCCTTAAAGAAAAAGACGTAAGTGCCGTAAGATTTCTGTGACAAAACGACCTTTTTAATAGGCACGGAACCCTTCGTTTTGCGTGGTCCGACACGCACTTCGCCGGTTTTTTATTTAACCTTTGACACCGACATTGTAAACTTAGAATAAACCGAAATTTAATGCTGTTGTAAATTGAATGTGTAGTAAAATTAACATTCAACAACGAAATTCATATTTGGTTGGTACTTTTCGTGTCAAATCGATAGAATTGAAATGCAGATAAATTCAACTACGACTAGATTTCTATACGTGTCATTTGTTAAAAATAGTTTTCGTTATCAAACTCACACGAGTTTTATGATCATTCGATAATAATAATTATTATTATTATTCGATGTTACGATAAATTGAATTCATAGGTGCCTATCGTTAAATGCTCGTAGTTATCGCTAAATCATAATACTAGAAACAGGATAAGAATATGATCCTGAATGTAATGACAGACGGACATTAGGTCAGTCAGCCACAATATAGGTCAATAACTCAAATAACAATAGAATTGCGATCTCAAGCGGGTAGTTTCCGTCAATATGTTAATAATCAACATGAATATTTCTCTTACTTTTTCTAATAATAAGGCGTTTAAGTACATGATATTAATAACGACTTGACTTTGTAAGCTGCGTATATAAGTTTGATTGCCCCATAATTTTTGCGACGATACAAAAATATGAAATGTGTTTAACTTGGTTTTGTTATTTTTTTTAAACGTTACCTGCTTGAACAAAACATTATGCGGAAACACCGGCGGCATCGGCTCCACATTACTACAGAGCGGGCCATAGAGCATGGACATAGACATCGGGAAGTAGCACTGTTGTTCCTGCTTGTTCACGGCCTTCCTGTTCTTGCGTGGTCTCTTCACTTTCCGCACACCCTCCTTCTTTCCCTGTTCCTTCATTCCTTGCTCCTTCATTCCTTCCTTGTCTTCTCCCTCGGGCTTCGACGCTGTCGTCCTACAATCGGCGCATTTTTCTTCAGCACACTTGTCACAATCGCCCTTCTTATCGTCATATATCTCCGGTTTTTTATCGTCTTCCGTCTTTGGTTGCGCGGGAACGGGTATGAATGATTTTAGGTTTTTACGCGCCCGTGCTGTAATTATTGAGACATTCGTAAGTACCAGTAGGAAAGTAATTTTTCTCAAAAATGACCCGCAAAGTGTACATAAGTCGCTACATATTGTAAGGTAAAGTGTATAGTTTCAGGTCAGATCAAAATTAAAAAAATAAAAAACATTGCTGGCCGCCTGGAATGTTACATATAAATTCCTTTATTTGTCGAGTACCAAACTTTTTAAAAAGTCGAAACCGGCATATAAAAGACGGCACAGGTCGTATTCAGCCAATTCAACTCATTTTTCTGTTGCAAACGCGACGTTTTTCTATGTGTCTCAAAAATTTGCGTTTTTCGGTGGAAAAATACACTCGCGATTCGGTTTAAAAAGAAAAACGGCGGGAAATCAGTAATATTTTCAAGTTGTGCAACAATATTTAAAGTTTATTATTCCCCCATTTTTGAGAAAAGCACTATAATTAGCCTCAGCCGGAATGGCAATTGCAGGCTTCGTATTATAATTAAACGGACTCGCAAGCTCGTCCGTTTAAACAAATACTCAGCCTGCAATTGCCTCCTTCCCGGCCACGGCCATAATGTACTATTATTCGTGTTACATAACCATAAGACATAAAAGTGTGTTATTGTGAAATTCTATGCAATTTCCCGTCGTCCTAGATGAGCATTGGAAAGCGAATGACATGATGAAATATTAGGGCAGCGATATGCCTACGATACGACAAACTAAAACGCTAAAAATATCTGACTATCTGACATCCCATAGACACCCCAGCGTCCATGCACATTAAATCGAGTTTCACAACGTGTTGCAACACTTGGTCGCTCACCTAGGACAATACTCAATGTTCATCCTACTTCCTACTATCCCACTAATATTATAAACGCGAAAGTTTGGATTGCGGACGTATCGTGAATGGGCACCTTGAGCATGCCGCGGACAGAGCGACAAGATCGAACTTGTTTGTGCGCGAGGCGCGTACCAATTTGAGCAAGTGGCTGAGCCGTGCGTGTGTAATAGTTTGTTAGTAAATTTGGAACAATTATTGATACAAATAGATGAAAAACAAAAGGTATTGTGGGTCCCGAAATCAATCAGCTGTCATCGTGTCGACGCCATTTTGAATGTCGGCTCGCCGCGAGCACGCTGCCTCACTCACCCGCGCATGTTTATGTGGAACTATACGGCGCGCGACCAGCTCGCCACGCGGGGCGAGCATGCCTCAGGCTGAGCCGCTCAAATTCGTACGCAGCTTTAAACGTCTCAACTGACTTGGATGACATTTTGCACGAAAATAGTTTGTAGCCTGGATTAAAATATAGGATAGTTTTTATCCCGGGTCCACGCTGACGAAGTCGCGGGCGGAAGCTAGTATTCTACATTTATAAAACATTTTCAAGATCCTGTCACCAAAATAATAATCGAGATTACGGCTGGAGACGCCAGTACTTGATGGAGTTTTAAGTTAGGCATTGTAGTCAGAGTTGCATGAAGCCTCCAGAAATTATTTCAATGCCAAATAATCTACCCACTAATAAGTAATTCGGTGTGATTGTTCAGTCAGTAATGAATAATGATTCTATTTAGTAACTTGCTTGTCTTTAGACTCAATCACCAATTTTGTAAACTACAAAATATAGTTTGTCCTCATTTGGTTATGGCCCAAGTTGTAGCCAATATCCAGCACAGTGTATCTATACTTGAAACCATAATTAGATTCCAAAAAAACTACCCTTTGTGTTGCCATTAAAATGAGGAGGGTTGACACCGGTGAATTTGCATTTTTCTAAATGATGAAAACTAGCTACGTCTATCATTTAGAAAAATGAAAATTCACCTGTGTCAACCCTCCTCATTATAATAGCAACACAAAGGGTAGTTTTTTTGGAATCTAATTATGGTTTCAAGTATATGTTGTAACAGGCGGGTAGAACACTTAATTTCCGGTCCAATTTGGACCCGCGTCCTCTGAACTCAACATTGCATTGCTCATAACAAATGGAGCTACCATTCAATATCTTTTAATTACACCTTAGGGAGGCTCGTAGCGACATCTACACATATATCTAGAGTTTTGTTTTAGCATATGCTTCTGCTTGGTAAAATGTACAACACTTACCAATGAGGACCGGGTCGATGTCTATGCCGACGACGGAGCGGGCCCCTAGATTGCGCGCGACCGCGATCGACACGTGGCCTACGTTACAGCCGATATCCAGCACATCCTTGTTCTGGAACAGGTGCCGGTGCATCTCGAACACCTGCAGGCGGACGTCCATCATCGCGTTTAGGTTACGATAGCCGTAATACCTGAAATGAGAACATTAAATATTATAAGGGTATCATTTATGGGGTTCAAGTGTATCATTATTTTGCATCATCTCCACTACTGATTGTTAAGACTAGAGATGCAACGGATAGTGGTTTGGCCGGATACCGGATACCGAATATCCGGCGGCACAGCCGGCCGGATATCCGTTATCCGGGCGCCGGATATCCGGCCGAAGTAAAATGCCTAAATTTAAGTGTTAAAAAATTAAAATAATTAGTGGAAGATAATAGTGATAAAACTGATTGATATTGCTTCATTGGCTTGTGTGATTAAGCAGAACCCGATTAATGGTACCTAACTAATAGAAATAATAGATCAATAACAGTGTCATTTCATTTATCTTTTTCTTTTCATATGAAGATTAACTCATTAAACTGACTTTAATAATTGATTGCTTTGTAGTTTGTTATTTATTCATCCTTCTTTTACCTACTCTGGTTCTATCTTTACCTATGTTCTTCTGTGTTAGTGTGTTAAAATACTATCCGGTATCCGGCCGGATACTACACCACTATTCGGTATCCGGCCGGATAGTAAAAATGAGGCCGGATAGGCCGGATACCGGATAGTGGCCGGATATCCGTTGCATCTCTAGTTAAGACCGTTTGTTGTCTACCATTGTTTGTGTTTAATTTTATTTTATTTTTTTGTGTACTATTTTAGGTAAGCATTAATAGTAGATTATACAACAAAGACATAAAGCGATCCATTTTTATCAGGCAAGTCATAAAAACATTTCGGCGCATTTTCTAACAATAATCAATTCCTATTCTATCTGATTTCATTAATTGAATTATAGAAAACGTACGGAATTCAAGTAATTATAGCAAGAATAAAATAAAACAACAAGTTTTAGTATTCTACGAAATTTTACTGCTCAATTAAATTGTGCAATATATTTTGACTCTGTTGGCTGTTGAGCCTCATCATTATCTTAGTTTTAGAAGAAAAAATTACTTTATGCACTAGAGCTTAAAAAACGATTTTATGTTGTCTACGCACGACTTAAAGTCGAACTTTACGAGCATGAGAAGTGAAAAGAATATTTGTATTGTATTTTATTTAAATGAACTTTTAATGGCTTATACATTTGCATTTGACCTTGACATATGGTCACAGCATGGTGGCCCACCCACCTAAGTAGGAAATATAAAATGTGGTCTACAACATTACATAAATAATAAAAATTATATGTATATAACTCATAAAAATTGGACCCTAAAACTTTTGAACAATAACTTTCAATACAAATTTAATTTTTAGTATAGGTCTTACTACTCGCCATTGAACATGAAATACCCAAACTCTTCGCCTTTCGTGCCACAGAGAGTCAGAGACCTTTGGCTCCATATCAAATTAACTTAATGGTACCAATTATTGTATTATTTATCTATAATTTACATAGGTTTACAAAGATTCTCAGATTTAGAGAGTGGGTGAAAATCTACTTTGCACAATTTCATAACACTGTTACATACATACCTACATAGTTAACTACAGGTGAAGTTAATATATGAGCCACGTAAAAATTACTAATAAAATAGGTGGCAGAAAAGAGAGGAAGATGTCTTTGCCCACCTACAGTGGGATACTCCTATTGCCTAGCACAAAATGCCTCCCCAGCAGGGCTATCACAGGACGGCCCGCAAGCTGTACACACAGACATAGACTATCTGTCTCTTTCTACGCATTCTAATTAGAATGAGACAGATAGTGTATCTCGCCGCGACACAGCTCGATAGCCATGTAGGAGCTATTAAGAAAAAAGTTCATTTGGTATTTTAAAGATGTAGAAAACCACCCTTTTTTTGATTGCTTATTGTTTTATATCATCTCTCATAAATTACCAGTTTGACAATACCAGCCCTATTAATTAGCTAATTGGAATAGTAATAGTCTACAAATAACTTTATGACGTTTTAAAACAGAGTAACAGTTTAATTGTCATAGTTAGTACTTAATTTAAAACTCCCTTCACATTCTTGAGGAACCAAGTTTTGTTTGTTTAGTAAGTTACTACTTACTATTAGGAGTAATTATGACTGTTAAAGTGTTGCTGATAGCCTTACAGCAAAAGTAGGTCAAATGGATGCAAATGGTTAAGTGTAGAAATATTAAAAGTAGTTACCTGTCATAATTTCCATACTGGTATTTTGTATTTTTCTGGTGAAATGTAGGCAACTTGTGTTCTCCTTCAGCCTTACTCTGTTTGTGTGGCGAGACGGGGCGCTCGGGCGGCGCTGGGCGCGGGTGGGCCCTGACGCGCTTCCACGACCCTGGTTGTGGTACCACTGGACTCACTATTTTATCCAGTGAGTCCATACGGCGCAACTTCTTGCAATCCTTGCCCTTTTGAGTATTTTCACTCTCACTGCAAGACCTTTTTCTTGCTTTAGATGCCGATGTTGATGTTGATTTTGATGCAGATGTTGATGGTTCAGGTGGGAGAGGTGCCTTAATACCATCTGGTTGCTTATCAGCTATCTTTTCCACTACCGGAGTATTATCAGAGTTGTCAGTAGTTTTCCGTCTTGGCCGGGGCTTCTTGCGTGGCTTGCGCTGCTGCATTTCTAGACGTTTTTCATACTCATCATTATCCAATGGCTCCAAAAGGTTTAGCGGATCTCTAATATTAGGAGGAATAATAACATCTATTTTGGCCTTGTGTCGGGGCGGTGTGGGCAGTGGAGAAGATTCCGGCGTGACTGCATTCATAGCCCTGTTGATGTCTTCATCTTGCAAACTATTTAGATTCAAGGGGTCCGATATGTTACCACCTAGGAGAAACTTAGTGGGTGGAATGAATGCTTCCTTGCGAGGCCTTTTGTATGGAAGAAAGAACTTTGATATGGAAGGAAAACTTTGTGCTCTTTTCCTACCTTGCTTGAACTTGGTGCCCGCGTAGTGCACTCTGCGCACCGCACTACGGTCGGAGTTATCTTTAGACGGCAAATGGCCCTTTTTGCCATGCCGAAACTTCTTCTTGCCCTTCTTGCCGCCACCAGCAACAATATCTCCATCTTTCGAAGTATTTGTGTCAGAAATTGACTGATTCGCGGGAACATTTCCGGAAGACTCCTTACCAGTAACCGCTTCACTGTCTGATATTTCACCAACCGCTTCATTTTCTGCACTCTTTACTTCACAGTTGCTTTCCGAAGCAACAACTTCCTCTTTGGGACTACCCATCGCACGTAAACAATACGCAATATTCTTACATGTTATACTAGAAGTATTTCAAACTTGAATTTACCGCCATTGGAGGACTGCAGAATGTGCAAGGCCTTCCATCCGTCACTGTTAATAAACAGGTTAACAACGCCGTTTGTTATTGTTAAAAGAAACCGATTTTGAGACTAATAACATATTACACTTATAACACGAGATTCCAAGATGTATATCACTATTTAAAACGTACTTATAGTAAAGATATCAATAAAACATCACACTTTCCACATAAATCTCACCACACGCAAAGCTGTAGAAATGGCTATTTATTCATACATATATTGTTTTCGACGACCACGTTGCGGCGACCTACACTTGGAATACTTATATTTCATTGGTCAGTTAGTAAGATATTGAAGATAGCGTACCAACTGACCAATAGCAGCACGGCCTATAAATTATTTTCCCAAACGAAAGCGCAGTATTTTTTTTTTAATTTATTTCATGACCATGGATACAGAGTCCTTCAGTATAGCGCAGTATAATTGTTGAAATGTTGCCAGGACTCATCAAGTTCTTTTAATGAGACGAAGCTGCGCACCGAATGGCGGCCCATACACGGTGATTTAATACTGATGATCCACCATAGCTGTCTCTATCTATAACATGCAATGAGATAGAGACAGCGATGGTGGATCACAGTCATGGACCTAAGATACTCAGGACAAGCTATGGTAATAATAATACCACGTCCGAGCGACTTGGTAGCATACAAGTCTCGATAAGTGTGACAGAAAGGGAAATAACATTCAATGTCCTTATCATAGTTCCACTTTTTTTCTGTTTGCCACAACTGATTTAGTATGAAGTTGTGACCAATAAACCACTACCCGCCCAAATTAAGTAGGTTGTTTAAGGAAAGCCATCAGCTATTTTAAGACCAGTTCTAAATTTAGCTACATAGAAGCCTTTCCGTCCCTCATTGTGGCATCACGTACTCGTATAGCCTGTCCCGAGTATCATAGGTCCATGATCACAGTATTTAATCACCGTGTATGGGCCCGCCACTGAATTTATTAGCTGCTGCCAGACATCCGAGCGCGGCGGACACACCACGGCCAGAGGGCCTACCGCGAAACGATATTTGTTTTCGTTCGTGTATCTCCGTCTCTGTTGCACTTGCTAGTTCGAGCGACAAAGAGGGAAATACACGAACGAAAACGAATATCGTTTCGCGGTAGGCCCTCAGCACGGCTATCACAAGACGGCGCGCGAGCTCTCTCGATTTTTCTCGCACTATACCTCTCTTTCTAAGTTGTCTAATAAGAGAGAGATAGATAGTGCGAGAAAAATCGAGACAGCTCGCGCGCCGTCTTGTGATAGCCGTGCAGCGGTACGAAGTTATAAGGGAGAGTGAGTCACGGATATAACACGACTTAAGTATTTAGGACATGAAATGTCAAGAATGTATTTTAGTCTTTTGATATTTTAACAGTGACGGATGGAAGGCCTTGCAAATTCTGAGGGCCTACTGCGAAAGGCATTCGAAGTTTTCCCTCTCTGTCAGACTTGCGAGTTCGTACGTAAGTGCAACAGAGAGGGAAAACTTCGAATGACGTTGGCGGTAGACCCCCTGAGGGCCTACCGCGAAAGACATTCGAAGTTTTCCCTCTTTGTCAGACTTGCGAGTTCGTACGTAAGTGCAACAGAGAGGGAAAACTTCGAATGCCGTTGGCGGTAGGCCCCCTGGGGCCCTACCGCCAAATGGACCAACGAAAACGAAAACGAAAACGAAGTACGAACGAAAGAAGAAAATGGCGCTTACCGCCAAGTAGTTTCGGATCGTAGGCTTTCGTTTCGTTTCCATAGACAACTTGCGGATTTGCTATCGTGAATGGAAAGAACGATGAAGTGGTAAAGTGGTTTCACACGCAGCGATAAAAAACCGGTAAATGGATATTTAGCTAAAAATTAGCTTGAAATAGTGATAAACAATATTTATATCGTATCTAAAACGTGTAGCGGCATTAGAAAGTGCTGCTGAACTAGTTTTAATGCTAGATTTTAGGATTTTTCTTTAAAATTTAAAAATGTCAAATCAGCGACTGCGTCTTGGCGGGAATTCAAATAAAGCGCACCGCCTTACGTATTGTTGCTTTATATATTAAACATTTTCAAGATTTTATTTGTTTGTCTACCTGTTTTTTGTTCTTAACATTAGACCTGTTAGTTAATTACTTAATCATATTCAATCACGTGAACATTTAAAACAAAGATAAATGTGTGGTGTAAAGTGATCAATTGCTTCACGTGATGATGATTAACTTTGCCCTTTCCCCTTACGAGGTACATTTTCATGCAAGGAATAGGCAAATTTCTGCTTTCTGCTTTTTTTGCTAGTAGGTAGATCCATGCTTATTTAACCTTTGTAAAATAGTGCCATGTCAATTATTGGAATTTGGTATACGAGCAGAGCCCTGTATCCTTAAAGTATCCCAGTTATATTACATGTAACTGGGAAACTACTAAGATCAAGTTACTGTAGGGGCAATATTTTATTTATTTGCTGTCTTCGTCGTCAAGTGTGTCTCATTTTACCGTGCTGGCGATAGATGGGCGTGGGACCAAGAACGAAAAATAGAGTTAGGCATAGTAATTCAGTAAGGTGCGTTGTCTCCTACTGGTTCTAATATCTCTTCCATGAATAGATATGAATCATTTAGCAAAGTTTCATTTGTTTAAATTGTTCTCCGAGATAGTGTGTCCAGAATAAAATGCCTTTGCATGGACAAATGAAACTTTGGACAACGACTTACTTAGGGAAACAATTCTAAACACTAATATGGTCATATAGCATTGAGGGCACACTTTAAATTAAACAATTGTTGTAAGCCTACAAATATCATTTATTTTTACAAAAATAAATAAATTACACTATATTTTAATTGTATAGTAATAGCTAGGTTAGGTATCAATAATTAAAATGTCTTGCAAACGGCATTGTAAGTCTATGGGTTTGCGTGCGTAGATTTTTACCAATTCAAGTTAAAGTACATTATGCGGTCGTTCCTTCTGTCCCAGCTCAGCAGAGGCATCTGTAATACTTAAAGGGAAGAAGTACAGAATAAGTGCAATGTGCATCCTGCACAACGTTACTTTTCTATATCAATACTAATATTATAAAGCAGAAAAGTCTGTGAGATTGTTGCTTTGCAAGTTTTTATGTAATGGGTAATCTCCGGAACCACTTATCCGATTTCAAAAATTCTTTCATCTGCGTGTAGAATCGACTTTCTGGATGAAGGCGAAGCCGCGCGGACAGCTAGTTATCTACAAAGAGGTAATATGTTGACTTTTATAAGTTTGTATACTTTCTATGTTATTGGTAAACACTGGAACGAACTATTTGATTTAAAAAAATCTTTTGTTGGTTCATAGAATGGACATTCAGGAAGGACAAGTCGTATATGTTTTTAAATGCCTAATTATTTACCTACGACTACGACGTCTAGTTCCCATAGCAAAGGTCAGCCTGTGTAAGGTATTCCACTGTCCAAGATCTTTGTCCAATGTGCATTGCGTCTCACATTATTTTAAGCAAAATGTGAGACGCAAATTCACAGTGGATTTAGATTGTCTCTAACATATGAAAATGAAATTTGGACTAAGTTCAATGTCGTATTAAATAAAAAAATACATGGTTGTTTTTATAAAAATTCATATTGTATTTAACAAAGTTCAATGCAAGATTTTTTTAGTATAATGCGAGATAATTTACGACAGTTTTGTGTTGTACTTTATCTATCGTCGTCACATTTGAATTTCATCCATTTGCCCAAAATGTTTCACTAACATCGGTTTCGGCCATAGGGAATGTGTACTGTAGAAATTACATACAGTTTCGCTACGTCATTTTTCTCGATTTACATACCATTATTTCAAGAGAATCAATCCAATGCCCATGAAACTAGCCAGATCGATGGACAGAAATATAGACGTTAAATTAACCGTAAGATAGTACAATTACAGTCTCGATTTTTGAAAGAATTGTACATTCGAAAATTTAAAATGTTCTCATACTTCAAAATACTATAAAAAAATAAGTATTGAAGTAAAATGTATTCCAGATATGATTTCACGTAATTTTGTTCATAGTTTAATAGAATTAGTACAGTTTTAAATCATAACATTGATAAAAATATTTAAAAAATGCATTGACGGAAAAATTTAATTTCTTCTCCCATACAAATTTCATCTGACTTGTGTAACGCACAGTATTGCAGTATTAAAAAAATCGTAACTTTTTTTTAATATAAATTTAAAAAGCTCTGGCCAAGAAATTAGCTTGTTGTATGTTCAACACCATGTAAAACATCAATGAAATTGTTTGTCAGGTCTCTAGAACAAATATTTTATATCAATATCTTGTATCAAATTTCAGGGAAAGGATTTCGTTCCTTTGTGTTACGTCAGCTGTGTAACGCTACATTTTGCGTTTTATTGCAGATAAGACTGCATGCGCATGTGTCGATAGCCATATTCGTTTTTATATTGTGGTACGAAGATTGAAAAAGTATATTTAAGAAACAATTTTGTGTTGTCTTAATTAGGTAATTTTTTGTTTTTTACTGCTGTTTTTACATAGTTGGATGGTGAAATAAATAGGTAATCGGCTAGGCATATTCGAATATTAAAATTCCTTACGGTATTTTTTTTATTTGCTTATCAACCCCAATTTTGCTTCGTTTGTGTGTGACGTTTTTGTGTCATTTGTGTGACGTTTTGGTGTTACACAATTTTAAAAAAAATCCCATACAAATTACCATCCAATTGTTTACTTTGTGTAACATTTTTGTGAATATTCCTTTGCGTTACGTACATTTTTTTGCAATCCACCCTAAAACATGTTTTATATTCAAAACTTCGTCCAAATTGTATTCCGCATACGTTAAATAGCCTAAACTCTTTAATTATTAATGGATGTTATCATTATCACGTTAAAATAACTATTAATTTTGTTAGAAAATTAATTGTCTCTTCAGGAAGTTGATTCTATACGCAGGGAAAATATTATTTCATTCGGATGGTTGGTTCCTGAGAATACCCGTTACATACAAAATCAAAATATTTATTTTGCAAATAGGACAAAGGGCCTCTTTTACGAGTTTATTAATAGGTACATCTATTGTTCATTCTAAATTTATACATCATAAGAAAAAACAATTGTAAAAATAACAATTCCTGATTCTTAGAGATGTAAAAGGTCTCTGAGAATCAAAATTTATATAATAAAAAAATGATAACAGAGTGAAGTCTCTCATGTCAATTCCACTGAACACTGTAATGAAGTAGTAACTTTATATTTAGTGTTCAGTGAAATGACATGAGAGACTTCACTCTGTTCTCATTTGATTATATAAATTTATTATTTAAATTAGAAACTTATGTAACACTTTAAACTCTCGAGATTTGTACACATATTTAAATTATGAAGGTAAATAAATATCGCGTTAGACCCGTATAAAATAATCATTTAAATATAAATCTATGTATAGTTCATGTTTGCAAGGACGATAAGTAATGTCGTACTTGCAAACATGAACTATACATAAGCTTCTGTCAAAACTTATATTTATTGCCAACTGCACTTTTCTGTACGCCGTCATCAAATACTCACTGAGACGATTCTAACGAGTCCAAACTCAACAGGGTTGCGGTCGGTTAAATACTGAATTTCCATGGCCACTTTCTCAGCTCGATGGTACCATAATATTGAATTGTCATCCAAACTATACTTATACCCAACATTTCAGCTCAATCGGTTTAACCCTTTTCCAGGCCGGCAATTGGAAAATGACATTAAGATATTATGTTTGACAAGCAATATGTGGTCGATATAACGCCTCTGCCTGGAAAAGGGTTAAGGTTAACTGGTTCATAATTCAGTTCCAAGATTTGTCTACGTCCATGTAAAAAACTGTAAGCGTGATAAGGTAACAGACAGACAAGAGTTTCGCATTTATAATATTAGTATGGATGTCCATCTTGAAAGCCCATTCCTCCTAAGGCCCATGGTATGATGGTATTATTTAAATCATTTTCAATCGGAACAGAGTTGCATTTGTTTTGTTTTGTCTTTGTTTTGGAACAAAAGAAAATTTCAATAACATTTTGTTTTGTATGGTGGGCCTTAGGAGGTAGGCCTATACACAGGTGAAAGAATATTTGAAATCGGATTAGTGGTTTCGGAGATCACCTCCTACATAACAAAGTTACAATCTCTTTCCACTTTATAATACTAGATAGTACAGTCGAGTTCTCCAATATCTATACAGACAACCTTTCAAAAATATCTATACACAGTCTTTATTGTTACTGACATAAGGTGCATGTGTAGATATTTTTGAAAGGTCGGCTGTATAGATATTGGAGAACTCGACTGTACTAACGTAGTAATGGCAAATCTTATCGACCCGCTAAGTATGTTTCTAGACCACATCTGCTCGAATTGCCTGCGTTTCCTCTTCGGTTCCTGTGTGTGCATAATCCGGAACTGTTCATATAAGTACTGTACACAACCCTGAAATCACAAAAAAAGATCTTTAACAAGGCACTGAGGTTTTAATTAGAGCATACATAAAGTGGCACCTACAAAACGAGTGAGCAGAGAACATAAAATGTGACAGACACTAGGCTTTTATGGATATTTTCATAATTTTTAGTTAATTTGTTACCTAAAAACATGACACATTAATTTCCTAATTTAAACCCTAAGGCCCTTGTTTTTTCCTTCTGGGCTTTTATAAAACTAGTGCCTATGCTAAATCTTGGGATTAGGTGTCAAAGCGGACCCCGGGCTCCTTTAGGGCATAGCCATTTCTGCCAAGAAATGAATTTTTGGTACAAGCTTTTATTGCCGTCTGTATTTTTCTGTATAACGTCACCAACTACTCATTGAGACAAATCTAACGAGATCAAACTGAACGGGGTTAGGTCAGTTAAGCTTTGAATTTCCATGGCCACCTTCTGTCTCCATCATGAGATCAGTTCGATGGTACCATAATATTGAGTTGTCATCCAAACTATACTAATATCCGAAATTTCAGTTCAATCGGTTGAAGATATCTGCTTCAAAATTGAGGTCCAATTGCAAGTTAAATATAAGCTTGTAATGATATTCGGTATGATGATGACGATAAATAGTTCCCCAAGGCTTCCGTTTAGGTACCTACATATAATTTGTAGACTATGGTACACAAAATGGCACCGATGGATATTTGTATGACCAGGTATCCAAATTTCTATGACGCACAGACAGGCGGATAAATTCCGCCGCCAAATTTGCCTGTCTGTGGTATACTCGTACATTTTGTAGCTGCGGTTGGAATCAGCCCGACGGAATTCAGTCTGTATGTGGCTAGCCTAAAAGTTGCATTTATGATACCCATAAATTAAAAATATTAAAAAAAAGAGCTCCCGCGGATGTGCTGTGTTGAGTGAGGGGGCATGTATTTGTCTCTTATCTAGCCTTCAATGCTTGTGATTCTTCCATAGTCGCAAGGCTACAGTGGCTGGTTACCATCAGGAGGCCGCAGGGGCGGCTTAATATGAATGTAATTTAATGTAATTATGGATTTTTTATCTGATATAAATGATTATTATTAACCTATAGTATGGGCGCCGGGCATTTCACGGGGCGCCACTTCGCCGGGCGACTAGCGCCCCAGGCGGGGGTGAGGGCGCTAGGATAATGATTGCACCCGGGCGTTATATGGGCTAGAGACGTCTCTGGGAGGCCGTGTGCATGTTGGCCACCGCTGCAGTATAACAATGAAACGACAGTAAAACTTTAAGGTCTCTCACACACTGGCACGGCTGTCCGTGGCGGACAATAGTAAACTTGTCATTAGCTGTCAAATTTACTATGGACCGCCACCGCTGGCCGCGCCGGTGTGATGTAGGCCTAAAAGATACTATCTTAGTGTCAATACGATCAAACAAGCAAAGCGTTTATTCCAAGATTACTTAACCTGGTCAATTTTGAAGTTCAAACTCAGATTAAATCCTTATTATACTTTGATCTTATCCCGCCTTATTGGCGTGGCGTTAGTATTATAGTGGACTATTGCTTTCAAGACCTATATTGTGTACATGTTTGAGTAACACATATACACAACGGTCCGCAAAATACTAATCTTTCATAGAATCCTGCCTTCTCGAGTGGCACTACCTACCGTTATTCATAGGGTAGCGTCAAGAGTGGGCGGGCAAGCCCCGTTGAACATCAGCATCGCGAGCGCGTAGTCGAGTTGAGGAACCCATATTGTTCGGGCAGCCGTCATCTGGTTTCGACTTCTTGATGTTAACACTGAAACAGATTTACAGTATTGAATTTCACGGTCACATAATATTCTCTTCTAATGTATATCTAGGCCAAATCTTGTGAATCAAATTTTACCAACTTCTCCTAGGTAGGTAGGTTCCTTTTTGCGCAGTGATCTGATCAACTATTCATTGACTTAAAATATTTGTTTTCAGACAGAGTCCGGAACAGGTGAACTGTGGCACTACATAATAGATTGTATAATTATACATATTATAATATGTACTGTACATCGTAAGCCACTGTAGTCGAGTGGTAAGGCAAGCGACTTCCAATCTGGAGGTCGCGGGTTCAAAGCCTGGCCCATACAACTGGGTTTAAAAAAAAAACTTATGTAAAAATCTTATCTTGTTATCTTATGTTGCGGACATATTTAAGAGCTATGGTATGGGACATATTTTTGGATAAGTTGTATGCACCCATATTCTTACATTTGATTACGAAATATCATTTAATAATTCTAAAAACGATTCTAAAACGATCCTCACAGTTCTCGCGCATGGTACACACCGCAGCTTACGTTTTACGTTTCATTTACAATACGCGCAGTAAAAACAATAATTTAAGCGCACGGAGTGTATCAGTGTCGAGGAGCTGCGGGCATCTACAATGTTATTAACCAGGCTGTCTAAACTGGAATCATTTCCAGATGAGTACAAGCTATTGGTTAACAAACAAAAACTTAAACCTAAACATAATTTAAGTAAATTCAATTTATTTAAGGATGACGATCGCGTCATGCGAGTCGGCGGTCGCATCGGTTACTCAGAGCACTTTTTTTACGACAAAAAACACCCGATTTTCATAACCAGCAAACATCATTTCACTGTTTTATTATTCAATCACACACATAAAAAAAACTTCTACAAGCTGCACCTCAAGCACTGCTCTTTGAAGTACAAGATGCTTGGTGGACGCAAGGTGGTAGGAATCTCGCGCGAAAGATTAACAGTGGCTTTTTTCTCGACTGCCGAAGGAAAGGACGGTTATGTTTATCGAGCGTATGTATGTATGTATCTATGTATGTATGTGTGTATGTCTTATTCTTTGGCACGCACTGCAGACTAAACCGTGTGACGGATTTTGATATGAGGTGACGTTGTATTCCTCTTAATCGTGAGTGACACAGGCTATAATATTTGCAAAAAAGCGGCCAAGTGCGTGTCGGGCCACGTGCAGGGTAAGGTTCCGTAGTTGCCCGTCTGTCACAGAATGTGGACTTAAAAGGGGCTTTTGGGGTTTTTATTATAGCTTACCCTCGAAAATAATCGTAAATATTAGATACTACATAAACTAATCGAACCGCAGATCGCAAACTTTTAGCAGCAACACGTTATTTACGTAAAATAATTACGAAAAAGCAACTGTACCGTCCACGGTAAAAGGTTCAAATTTCAATGACAATGTATATGCACCCAAGTGCATTTCTTACCAGTTAACTAGTTATGTCTACGTAACTGTGATAGTTTTCCTTTTAAATTCATTATATGTACTACTGCCACAATTTTTTTCACGTCCCCAGTAGTAGCCTTTTAGCTGGCAGGGAGGGGTGGGACGACGACGACGACGACACATGACTCGAACAAAAATTAGGGCTTTAAATCTCATTATCTCGCAAACGCATAACCAAGTTGCAAAATTGTTTTAGTAAACCCACAATATTTTTGAACAAGCTATCCAACGATACCACACACTATAGGTTTAACGAGAAAAAATGTAAGGAAGTACCTTAAAAAAAAAAAACAGGATTTTATTCTACTGTTTTGTCGGCGTGTTTGGTTTATATACCCACGCCGAATTGCAGTTTTCTAGTTGTAAGGGTTATTGAGCTAAGCCGAAGACGGACAGACAGACAGATAGACAGACAGACAGACAGACAGACGGACGGACATGGCGAAACTATAAGAGTTCCTTGTTGACTACGGAACCCTAAAAAGCAGTTGGGTTTTTAGAAAAATCTTTTAATTCAACTTGTTGGTGAAGGAAAATGTCGTGAGGAAACCGGTCTAACCTTTCACCTTACTATTTCAGCCCTAATGTCAGTATCCCGAATTATCATCATGTCTAATGTCTCATGACCAAATTCTCAGTAATAATATTTTATTTAATTTTTTCGCATAAAGTCGGTTCTGGCGCTTCGCCGGCCGCTGCCGCGGCACGCTCGGCTCGCACGCTGTATTAGGATCGCAGTTCTTCCTAACACTCCCCCTCGCATCGCTCGACGTCGTACCTACACCGACCTTTAATATTTTATGAATATTATTAATATCTTAGAATATTTCATGGTCATAATATACGTTTTCATCACACTTGCTCGTAAAGGGCTTCATAACGCGCAGGCATACAGAGCAGTAATAACCTTTATTACGCCCATGGGCGTAATGGTTTTGAAACCTCTGATTGGCTTAAGCAAATCTGGTTGCTGTGTGATTGGTTGAATAAAAAAATCTAGTTGGTCACGACGCCCCGCCCCGCAAGAATACTGCTCTGTGATTGGTTGAAATATTGAACTGCGCGCTCTACTAGCACTGATCTGGAAGTGAAGTTGTCAATTTTTGATTGGTGCTGCTGTATGAAACTTACATTTTTCTGTCTTTTGTTGTTATTTATTTCCTCGCAAATGTGATGAAAAACATTGTGTATAACACGGGCGTAAGAATATTGCAAACTCGAGTCATCAAAAGCCCTCCGCCTTCGGCGTCGGGCTTCTGATAGACTCTCGTTAGCAATATTCCACTTACGGCCCTCGTTAAACAATGTACTATTTTATAAAGAACTTATCGTGTCTGAGACCTAATCCTCCGCCCTCCGCCCGGGCTCCCGCCAGAAACTCGCTTCGTCAGCCCTTCGTTTCACAGGTGCACTTGACCTATGCTCCGCTCGGGAGGTCGCCGCCACCTCCCCCCACTCACGTCGCTTCGGCTTCGTGCGCCCGCTCAACTCAGAACCTCCTTCGCGAGCTCCTGGCTCCGCAATTTTCATATACACTCTAGGGGTAGGGCAGACAAGACCACGTGTATAGTGGGGTGCTCCGATTCGGTTTTGTTTTCTGTATGCCTGCATATAAAATACAATATCTCGACCATTTTTGATTTTTAAGTCCTAGGTCGTTTAGAATTTCTGGGTCCAATATCTCGGTAATTTTTCATTTTAGAGAATTTATTTCTTTTAAAACATGCTTATTTTAACGCATTATGTACTAAACAATCATAAAAAATGCATTAGGTCTACATTAGAGAAAAATTTAATAAGTCAAGTGACAGGATAGGTGTGATGAACTTAGGTGTAGTATGCATTCTACATAGTAATGATTAGGCACGTTAATCATTAGGCTTAGTAATCACTAGGAAAAATCATTATTAGTTTCCAATATATTTACAGTTGATGTTCAGTATTAGATTATGAGGTATGCAATTAGGCACAGCAAATAATTATGCCATACAATATTAGTTATCCGAATATTAGGGCTAATGAAAATTATATCGAACATCGATAGGTGTAATGAAATTAGCACTAACCAACTAGTGGGGGTGAGCCAATATGACATGTCTGTCAACCGTGTTCCTGACACCTCTGTGACACTGCTAGTAGCTGACATGACAGACGCAAGCTTATGTGGCGCGAACTGTACATTATTAAATTTTTTCGAGATGAGAGAGATGGAGATTATTCATTTATTACATACACACAAACAACTTACAAACTCACAAACTGTTCCTCTTTATTGAACGAGCGAACGAAGCGAACGAAGTTCTCAGTTTCAGCTTGGGCAAAAATTCTTTCGTATGTCCATCGTCTGGCCGGCTATTCTCCTCTACAGGTCGCACTTCTCAACCAATTCTCGTGAAATTTTGTAAGCGGGTTTCAATAATTATATAATAGATTATTTGTCGATTCAGTTTTTCAACATAAAAAAATAAAAATAAAAACTTCAGGTACAGCTCACAGAGCCACTAGTAATATTCGTATAGTATGTATGTATTTAAGTATTTGTATCTACTAAATATATCGTCATCTAGTACTCAAACCCATAACACAAGACATATCGAGCTTACTGTGGGCCAGTTCGATTTGTGTAAGATTATGTCCAAATATGTATTTATTTAACATAGGTAACAGATATCACAAAGACAAACAAATAATCTCGGAGTCGCGACCCGGTGCAGACTCCGCCCACGTTCAAGAGTATATCATCCTTAAGTCGTTCAGAATGGCCAACATATTTATAAGTACCTAAAATACCATATTTTGTACTTCATTCATCAATAGTTAATCTCAATAGTTACCATTGCGTCTCCGTCTTCCGCTGCCTCGGCGCAGCGCCAGTGTCGCCCCCTGCTCCGGTCGCAGATCGCCGGTGGCTGGATTTTTATGCCGGTACCTGTAATACAGTAATTTACTCATATTGACCGATGGTATATATATTATGTTCGAAGATATATTTTAGAAGAAAGATAAGTTTCTGTCAAAAGTTTCATTTTTGGTAGAATCTTTTATTGCCAACTGTACTTTTCTGAATACCGTTATCAACTACTCATGAGGTGATTCTAACGAGCTGAAACTCAATAGTTACGTCGGTTAAGTACTGAATTCCCATGGCCTCCTTCTGTCTCCATCATCAGATCAGCTCGATGGTACCATAATATTGAACTGTCATCAAAACTCTAAAAATTCCTTTACCCAAAATTTCAGGACAATCGGTCAACGGGAAGTGGGTCAAATTTAACTTGCAAGATTTGTCCCTCACTAACAAACGAACAGGTCAAGCTTGTAAAAAGGAAAGCCATAGTTGTCTCATAATTTTAGTCTAAGTAATAATTTAAGTCTAGTAAAAACGGACTCGAACGGATATTTGAACTATACACCCTTAGCTGCAGTAGTAAGTACGTCGCGTCATAGTAAAGTATTTTTTTAATAATTCAATGGTGACAAACAAGCTTAGGTTCGGCCTGCCTGATGATAAATAAACACCCTAGCCTACGGATGCTTGTGATTCCAAAGTAGTCCTAAGTGCGTTGCCTACCCTTTATTGATTAGAGGATTCGCTGTGTTGACAACTAGAAACAATTGGTGGCCCCTCGTTCTCCTAACAGCGAATCCTCGGGAGTTCCAATGACGGAATACAATACTACAGAGCAAGAAGTGGATATTTGTAAGTCTACATAGTGTCATATTTGGAGTAGCCTAGGAGCCGTAGCATGGTTGGCCTTGTCACGCGATAGGTGATAGGATAGAGCGTGCGTCACTGGCTGACACCGTTCGATAGAACGAGACGACGCTCTTATCTTGTCACTTGTCGCGTGATAAGGCCAACCATGCTACGGCTCCTGAATCTTAAAGAAGACCGCGTAGTAACTGCACGTGAAACTTTTCAATGGGCAACCCGGAACAAAAAAGTTATGAAAGAGTTTAGAGTATATAACTATAGGCTTGTCTAAAAAGAAATTTTTGTCAAGCTGGTGGGAATCGGCTTATATGGGCGCTCCGCCACTGGCGGACACTACTACTCTCTCTCGGAGCTAGGGTCTCATGAGCTTCCGAGGAAATATCAACTCAGCGTACCCTCATAACATAAAGAGTCGGTCAGGCACGTGTGACTTTGTGACACTGACGTCCTCTTACATCAGGAGGGCCCTAGATTTGTTGTTAGGTAATACATATTTTATTAACACCTTATGCCGTTTACATCGACAAGAGAAATGAAAGTAAGTCCTAGACCTAGGAAGTCCAGACGCCATATCAGCCGTCCGATACATTTATACACAGCACAGAAAATATTATAAATCAGTATCACCCATATATTTAGTCTAAAAAAAAAAAATTTCGTTTACTACCACTACAAATAATTACCATCGTCAAATTACGGATCCGCTCCTGCGCCTTACTCTTCTCAGCAGCCTCCATGGTGCTGGGTGGTTCCTCCTGCACCGCACCTAGCGCTACTAAAGCTGTGGCGGGGATGACGGACGCGGGATGGATATGTATCCCGAGTTCAGGCTCGCCTAATTTGTCGTCCGACTGCCTCACCCCCACTTCAGTCTGGTTCTGAATTTCTTGTATGCCCTGTAAGTATAAGTAGGTACATTTTTTTTGAGATGTCGGGCTTATTCGTGACGTGGTGACCATGTGACCTATTTAGTCAACAGCTGCGATATTGATATCTTGGAGGTCTTCTATAAAGCCATGAAGGGACAAGAGAATAAATAAAACTAAATTTAACTATTACAAAAAAAATCAGCATGCCTATATTATTTGCGTTGTATTCACATGATTTTTATACGATTATATATGGATCCATAATTTATATATTGAAACTGTTAAGGAAGAAAAAAATACATAATTAACAACGAGTTGAAAAACCCCCGACATTTTCATTTCAAAGTTCAATATCTCAAAACCAACTGAACCGATTTTGTTGAAACGTAGCTAAGAACCATCTCGATCACGTCAAATTTCACACAGTAAAAGACCGCATTAAAATCGGTAACCGATATAGCCCTCCGAATGGCTAAACTTAAGTGGCAGTGGGCGGGGCACATTAAATAAATAAATACTAGGGGACATTTTTACACAAATCGAACTAGACCTATAGTAAGCTAGCTCAATAAGGCTTGTGTTATAGGTACTAGACGACGATAATAATAATAAGCTTGAGAACCCTTAATATTCACTCTCTCACATATATCCTTCTACAAAAAGCAGTGATCATGAACACATGTCGATTAGTGCGTAAATTTCTAGCTATAGAACAGTAGGATCTACCATTCCGTACTCGTTTGGCCAAAAGCCCGCGATTATGGAATTAAAGCTTCCTCCACTTGGAGAGAAAAAAAAACATGAAAAGCATAAATAATAATAATAATAATTTATTCATAAAACATAATGTACATAGTTACTAAAGACTAGGAGTTTATTATTAGAGGCAAATAACACGTGCCTGAGCTAGGATACCCTGTGTTTCAGGCAAAAAAGGACTAACAATTGAATATGTTATTCACATGCAAAAAATAATAATACAATATCATTCTTATTGAATATAGTACAAATAATTAGGAGTTTATAACCTATGCGGTATAAAAGATATAACAAAAAATTTATTAGATCGACAAATAACTTCTCTGTATCGTCATAAGATATATTTAGAAGGGCTTCTCGTAGCGTTGATTTACATTTCATGTAGTTTAGGAATATAGATCTAGCCGAGCATTAAGTCTATCGTAAAGAAGTGGACCTAGACGATATATACATAATAGATATAAATACTTAAATACATAGAAAACATCCAAGACTCAGAAACAAATATTCATGCTCATCACACAAATATTTGGTAAGAATATATTATTCTTACCGGGATTCGAACCCTGAAACCTGAAGGGACCCCTTCAGCTTCGTAGGCAGCGTCACTACCCACTAGGCTAACCGGCCGTACATTGCACGTAGAACCGATGGCCGTTGGGGCGGAAAGGTTCTCTAGTGGCGACCACGTACCGGAAGGCGCAGCGTGGGTAGGCCCCCCACAAGGCGGACTGATGACCTGGTAAAGGTCGCTGGAGTCCGCTGGATGCGGGTGGCAGGACCGGTCATTGTGGCGCTCTTTGGGGGAGGCCTATGTCCAGCAGTGGACGTCTTTCGGCTGATATGATGATGATGATGATGAAAATCGGTCTATTCGTTTAGGAGCTACGATGCCACAGACAGACATACATATACACAGACACACAGACACGTAAAAAATATAATATAATATCTGTCTTTTTGTGTCAGGGGTTAAAAATTAACTAAAAAAAACCGCATTAAAATCGGTCCATTCGTTTAGGAGCTACGATGCCACAGACAGACACACAGACACACATATACACAGACATACAGACACACAGACACGTCAAACTTATAACACCCCTCTTTTTGCGTCAAGGGTTAAAAATTAACTAAGAACTGTTGCCTGCTTGCTATATTTAATACAAGTTAAGTACTTATATTCTCTATTGGAGTGTATTTTATTTTATTAGGAATTATAAATGGAAGTAAGGACAAGTTATGAAATATAACAGCAAACAGATAAAAGGCAAATAATTAGCAAAACAAGATAATAAATTATTCCAAATATGAAATGGCCCGGTGATAGCGGCTACCTACAGCTTTCTTCCATGTTGGGTAGCCTGTGCCCAGCAGTGGTTGTGTAAGACTAATGATGACGATGACGTCAAAAGTGTTTGCTAGATCATTCTAGACGACCAGTTTAACCTAGTAGGTGGTGACAATAGTGACTGCCTATGACACTAATGGTCCGGGCTTCAAATTCCAGCAAATGCAAATATGGATAGATTTTGATGGAAGAATATTTGCTGTGTATTTGATTATTTATATTTATGTACATTAAAAGTATTGTTTTCCAGTGCCCATGAAATACAAGCCTTATTGAGCTTATCATGATTTGTATACATATGATAATCCGCTAATAATTATTATTCTTGATCATGGAACACATGGTATACAAAACAGCACAACAGTAATATATTGGCATAAGGCATGCAACATTGAATCTATAATACAAATAATATATATCAGCATATTAATTCATTGCATCTTCATTTATTTAGTAGTGGTAGTTAGTAGTGGGATCTTAGAATTATAGGTTGGATTGGAAGTAGGTACTGACTTGGTAAGTAGGTACCAAAGATTATTGTAAAACTAATATCCAGACTGATTCACCATTACTAGGATTCAATAGAAGAACAAGACCACTTCTTAAACTATAGTATCATGTCTCATTAAAAATCACAACAAACTATTTTCTATTCAGTTCCATGTGATATGCTTTATTAAAATAAATGTCAAGTAGATGGTTTTTGATGAGCAAACACGTGATGAAATTTGTTTATTTAGAAATCCCGAGAATTTTATTTATAAAATTAAATTGAGTATGCTTCCAATCTTCCATAAAACTGGCTAACAATACCGCAGTCAAAGTGTAATATATGAGAATTTATGGAACGGAAATTGCCGTGTGTTGTGGGCCATGGTTATATTCTCTTTGTTGTGGGCGATAAAATAGGCTATCTGTCACTGCAATATCACATTTTTTCAATTGCTCTGAAAATAACATCCATGTGCTCTATCTAGAGCTTTTGGGAATATGTACAGGCGTGAGTTTATGTATGTAAAGAACATCAGATACAAAGCTTAGGATGAAAAGTGAAAGATTTACAAGAATACTTCATGGGATAGGAAAATAAGAAACTCAAATCATTAGGTACCTTTCAGTGACTCGATAGAAGGAGTCAATCCTTCAGCAATTTTGATCGGAAGAAGCACAGTTATTTCATCAGCTTTGCTTGAAACTGAGAAAATGATCTGCTCATTTAGGTTGGCTATGCGTACGAGTAAGTGTACTTTCTTAATAATTCATTTCTTGAAGACTTAATTTTGATCCTCGCGGTTAACATGTTATTATTATTCACTTTAGTGCGCACAATATATTTATAAAATAAACTAAAAGCACTTCCAAAAACAACTTGAATCTTGCTGTTCAATCTTTGCAATGCTAATCCACAGATTAGAGATTACTATCACACCAAATCATACAAGAGCAAGATGGAATGATGGATGAGAAAAAGAGAAGGCGATATAAAAATTGCGAAACGAAGGCAAAACGACAACTATTTTGGTATCGTATGATTTTGACGTTTCTCACGAAAATCGTCCTGTCAAAATAAACGAAAATCGGACTTCCCGGTAAGCTTTTGGTACATTTTTTCACAATATCATTCACTCTTTCGTATTCGTTCTTCGATGACGGATATTCGATGTTTGACAGATTTTGGCGGTTAGGAATGATCAAATTCGAATAAGAAACTTCGGATTTACCACTTCCCGGTAGGGGCCCTGGGGGCCTACCGCGAAACGAAATTCGTTTTCGTTCGTGTATCTCCGTCTCTGTCGCACTTGCTAGTTAGAGCGACAGAGATGGAGATACACGAACGAAAATGAATTTCGTTTCCCGGTAGGCCCCATGCAGTCCTCCAATGGCAGTAGACGACTAAAGTAATTAGGATATAAAATGTCAATAATGGTCTTCTGATATTTTTCAATTCAGTTAGTCAGTATAATTTACCATCATCTCTTTCGGGTATTTGCTAGGACTCCACCCATGGACCTATAATATACTCAGGATAAACTATACGTGTCACCACAATGAGGGACGGAAAGGCTCCTATGCATGTGCATATTTATGGAAGAGCGGGTAATCCTAACACAGAGGGCCTACCGCGAAACGAAATTCGTTTTCGTTCGTGTATCTCCGTCTCTGTCGCACTTGCTAGTTCAAACGACAGAGACAGAGATACACGAACGACAACGAATTTCGTTTCGCGGATCCAAGGAAAAATAAACAATTTTCATTTCATTTTCATGCAAAAGTAAAAAACTAATCTTAAAATGGCTGATGCCTTACTATAAACAACCTACGTAATTTGGGCGGGTGATCCTTTATTTGCCACAATCTCATACTAAAGCAGTTATCTGGAACGGAATCTAAATCGAGTATTACATTGTCCTGAATTCAGCATCCAGAGGGCCTACCGCGAAACGATATTCGTTTTCGTTCGTGTATCTCCCTCTTTGTCGCTCGAACTAGCAAGTGCGACAGAGACGGAGATACACGAACGAAAACGAAAATCGTTTCGCGGTAGGCCCTCTGAAAGAGTTAGAGAGCTAATCACATTTGGCAAGTCCGACAAAGGCTATCCGTCTCTTTCTAAGCATTTTCTAATTAGAAAGAGACGGATAGTCACAGCTCGTGGGCCGTCCTGTGATATCCGTGCGGTACTATAAAATACCCAAATCTTCTTATTGCACTGGCAACACTGATCTAGCGTCACTTTTGAATTTTGAAAATAAAACCGTTTGTGACTTCAAAGCTGATCAACAGCAACAGTCGTCTATCTATTCCTATTTCCTAAAGTGAACTCTTAAATACATTACATGTGTTGTTAAAGTGAGTATTTGGATTGTATTCAATAATAAACTTCTATTCTTAATAAAGTGTGCATTTCAAGCTCTTTCTCAATGAAAATCTTTGTAACACGGACGGTAACGATTACTTGGGATGTTGGTTTTAGTGCAAGTTTTACTATGTCTGTAAAGCTTTCATTCATTTAAACTGTGTTATTTGTATGCGTACCTACTCGTGGCATATTCCAAAGACCAATAATCTTCAAAGTTACGTTGTGTACCTACAAGTCTCTAACTCCAAATTTTAGTGTAATAGCACCTCCCTGACTCCCAAACGTAAGTGTTTGAATATGATAGTTACCTGTGACATTTTCTGGTACAAGAAATGAGTGACTGCCAGCTGTAATCTGAGCCTTTCAGTTATTTATTTATTTAAGCCTCTTTATTGTTCCCTATTATCGTATAATTATTGCTTGTTTATATAATTCGAATTAAATTAGGAACCCCTGACGGGTATAGGCCTCCTCCATGTCTTTCCACTTCTCTCTGTCGTTGGCGTTGTTGATCCAGTTTGGTCCAATTCATAAGGGATAACCACTATTTATACCATTCTGTATTTTGTCCAAAAAAGTTTTCTTCCTAGGCGTAGACTGTTATGACTTTAGAAACTTCTATTTCTTGTCTGTTCAATGCCAGCACTTATCACAACATACTGAATGTGTAAATAGCTGATCCTTTTTTAATTTACTCCTGGATACTCCCGTCTGTGCTAGAATCTAAGTCTTGAGGAACATCACTGTATATGGGTCACTCAACTATTTTGTCTTTCTGTCCCATTAGCCAGGAGACAACTTGACAGAGTTTTTTTAGAAAATTGGCTATTACATGGACATCCAACATGCTTTGTTTAAAGTTGATTCACCCATATGCTTATAAATATCTGGTTTGTGATATAGTGATGCCGCCTATCTGCCTTGTATTACTTGTTTGTAAAAAAAATGTTTTCCCTTCAGATGTCGAGAATACCCAAGTTACCGGTTGCAGCAAAAGAAAATAAACCTGGATTGCTCAATAGGCGTCCAATATCAAAGACAGTCTATGGCCTTAGTGCAGATGACAAGAAGAATTTGTTACTTAACCACACCAAACCAGCGGTTCAAACTGGACCAACATCTTCCACAACTGGAGCTCGTCTTAAGAGGGCTGCTACTGTACCGGCACCCTCCACTATTTCAGCGAAAGTAACTAAAGTCGAAAGAAAACCTTCCACAGTAGCTCCAAAGATACCACCTTATGACTATAAAGCGAGGTTTGCTGACTTGTTGGAAAAACATAAGGTGATCAAGAATGATTATAATGACTTGAAATACAAACATGAAGAAGTTGCTGATGACTATGAAAAGATTAAAGAATCTTTTGAAAGCACTACTAAAGAAAAAGACATGTTGAAAGATAAACTACTGAATGCTTTAAATGATTTAAGAGAAAGGACAATTGAATTAGATAGTATTAAGCTTGACCATGAAATACAAAAACGTGAGAATGAAGAATTGGCACGTAAAACAAAAGTTTTGGCTGAAGTGACTTTTAATTTGAATAAGAAGACTTCGGCTTTTGATGCTCTACAAGAGGAATTCAACAACCTGGCCCGGGGTCACAAGGCTCTCCAGGAAGAGGCAAAAGTATTAAGAGAGAAATCTGAGAAGCTTGCTACTCTGGCCGTGGATTATGACAAACTTACTGTTGACTATGAAGAAGCAAAAAAGAAAATAATGACATATGAAACTGATGTAGAAAAGTTACAGAACTTTTTAGCTGGCATGTACCAGGGTCAAAGAGATCTGAGAAACACTATTCAAGATCTTAAAGGCAATATAAGAGTGTATTGCAGAGTACGACCACCATTAGAGGCAGAGACAAACAAGCCATTGTTTAATATCAATGTTGTGGATGCTTGTACTATAGAAGTTGAAAAAGTGGAGTTGAATGCTTTGTCCCAATCAACAAGAAAGGGCAAGTCTCAGCACACCTTCAGCTTCGATGGTATATTCACTCCACACTCCACTCAGGAGACAGTGTTTGAAGAAGTCTCCAACATGATCCAGTCTGCTCTTGATGGATACAATGTGTGTATCTTTGCATATGGTCAAACTGGATCTGGAAAAACATACACCATGGAAGGAGGCTGTGGGGCCGACCAATACGGTATCATACCACGAGCATTCAACTTCATGTTCACTTGCATGGAAGATCTGAAGAGAATGGGCTGGCAGTTGACAATAAAAGCATCCTTCCTGGAAATTTACAACGAGGTAATTTACGATCTGCTCAACTCTTGCAAGGACCAGCTAAGTCACGACATCAAGATGGTTAATTCTAAAGGGACTGATCTCTATGTCTCGAATCTGAAAGAAGAGGAAGTTAAGAGCTCACATGATTTTATCAAACTGATGATATATGCCCAACGTAACAGACAAACAGCCGCCACACTTAACAACGAGCGAAGCTCCAGGTCTCATTCAGTTACGCAAATAAAGATTTCTGCTATCAACGAAATACGGAAGGAGAAATACACAAGCCAGTTGAACTTGGTGGATCTGGCGGGGTCTGAGAGTGGCAAGACCACACAGAGAATGGATGAGACTAAACACATCAACAGATCTTTGTCAGAGCTATCTAAAGTCATTCTGTCTCTGCAGACCAACCAGTCCCATGTCCCATACAGGAACTCGAAGCTGACACACCTGCTGATGCCATGCCTTGGTGGCAACTCCAAAACCCTCATGTTGGTCAATATCAACCAATTCGATGAATGCTTTGGCGAGACTCTCAACTCCCTGCGCTTTGCCACGAAAGTAAACAGTTGCCGAACAGTGAAGGCCAAAAAGAACCTAACAATGGTTGACACGTAGTTAATACATAGTTTATATACTGTATTATTGATTTTATCATATTGACATGTTAATTGTAATTTTTAAATAAGGCTATTGCATTTCAAGTTGATAGAGTGTCAGGAAAAGATATATTACCTACACTTAGTTTAAATTACTTGAGATGAACATGTGTTGATAATTCCTTGTCCTTACTGGCTAAGCAAGAATTTCCAAATTAAAAAGACAATCATTTCAAATAATTGAACCTCCTTCTAACCTGGGAAACGTAATTCCATATGAGAATTCCTAAAAATCACATAATGGATTTGACAAAATTGGGACACTATACTCTATTCACGATATATACTAACTTACCAAGTACTAATTAGTACTCATGGTTCTAGTTAAGAATATGTACCATAAATGCCAGATAAGGAAAAAGTTGTAAGTAGTATATATTTTCTGAAGATACCTAATCTTAAACAATAGGGATTTAGACCCAAAAGTTTGTAGAAAAAGTTTTAACGTTTAATTTTAATGTATAATTATTGCTTTAGTTTTGTCTAAACACTTTACTGGTGAACACGAATAATTGTCGTATCGTATCTGTAATCTTTATTATTATTATTGTTAATATATTGTATTGATTAATTATATATTCGTTTCTTTTATAAAATGTTCACAGCTAAGGCCGGATTTGACCACACATGATTAATGCCTAAGAGCCTGACCACATGTCTGCGCTGCGGCGCCGCAACGCGAAATTTCGCGTTTCTGCTAACAGTTCTTCATAACTTGATATTGTCATTCTAAAATAATCATGAAATTGCTGTCACTGGTTTTCAACGCCTCGTAATTCCTTTTGAAATTACAGAATTGGTCGTCAACTCGAATTCCCGAGTGAACCTGGGGGCCTACCGCGAAACGAAATTCGTTTTTGTTCGTGTATCTCCGTCTCTGTCACTCGAACTAGCAAGTGCGACAGAGACGGAGATACACGAACGAAAACGAATTTCGTTTCGCGGTAGGCCGTAGGTTCCCTGAAGAATTTCGATCTTTACTTATAGATTTTATTTTCGTTCTTTTTCATTTGGTACAAATTGTTTTTCACGCCATCTGGCGGAGTCTCTTTGTATCTTGAGGACGTATTGTGAACATATATTATTGTTTATGATGAAGCTCTACAACAACTCTGAACTGAACAGCACAGATGTTTCGTTCGACGGCAAATAGATGGCGCTGTGTGTCCAATAGTTGCCGCTGGCTTTTTTTAATCGACTTAAAAAAACCGGCCAAGTGCGTGTCGGACCACGCAAAACGAAGGGTTCCGTGCGTATTAAAAAGGTCGTATCGTCACAGAAATTTTACGGCACTTACGACCTTTTCTTCGAGGAAGGCAGTTTTTCAGCAATATCTCGAAAACCTCTGAACCGATCTTGTTCAAAACAATTTTCGGTGAATGAAATTAATAAGCCCTATGTCCATGAATTTTTTATATTTTTTTAAAATACACCGTTCAAAAATTAGAAGGGGGGGGGGGGGGGGGGGGGGGACAGAATTTTAGTGACTTTTGGGGCGATTATCTCCGACCCTATTCACTAATCAAAAATCTAAGAAACCTTATATTTATTTTGAAAGGCCTATCGATTGAAATGCCACACGGGGGGGTAACAATGAAAAAAAAATTTTGACATTTAGTTTTATCTATGGAGTGCACCCCTAAAAATTTTTTTTTTGTCATTTTAATTACAAAACTATGTAGCGGCTAACAAAATACACCTATCCTCAAAATTTTATTCAAATACACCTTATAGTTTTCGAGTAAAATGCCTGCATACGGACAGACGGACATGACGAAACTATAAGGGTTCCGTTTTTGCCTTTTTGGCTACGGAACCCTAAAAAATGAGATTCTAAGGGTGAGTATCCAAGCGGTGGTGCGAGCGGTAGGTAGGTACGTCGGAAAGTCGGAATGTTGCACTTGCACATTCGAGAGTCAGAGAGGGAGGTCAATATTCGTGGTACGAACTACGAAGTATTGGGATCGTAGGTACCTACTTATTACTTGCTCGAAAAAATGCAAAAAGCACTAGCGAAGCTAAGGGGGATTATCTACATTTTAGAAAATCGGAGAGTGGAGTTGAAGCATCTCACTTCACTACAAAGTACAAACCATCCGGTTCGCTTTCGCCAGTCATTAAAATGACAAAATCGTTTTCACACCGGTCTGTTAATTGAGTCATTATTGCCTTCAACCCTTAAAGTAAGGGATGAAAGTTAGTACTTTTCTGCCCTGTTTTAGCTATTCAGAAAATAATTATTTGTGTCTCAAGGGAGCAAAATGATGTATTTACAGCGAGGGCGGTACATTGAATCCCGAGTGAAGCGAAGGATTTTACAAAGAATCCTGAGCGTAGCGAGGGATTCGAAGTTAGAATCCTGAGTGTAACGAAGGATACAAGCGTTAACGCCCATGACGAAATTAAATTTTGTCCTGAGTGACACATACAATTTTTCACACCGACTATGAGGAAAATATAACAGTATAATTTATTGGGACAATTTTTAAAAATATTACGAAAAATTCATAATTTTTCATATAACGTTGTTAAAGTTAAAACTTGAAATATGTTCTTTTTAATCGATTACGATGAAATTACAATCGATTATTTTATTAAGATCTGTGTTCAATTGGCACATTGCGTACCTAAATACTGACGAAGAATAAATTAAAAAAAAGTAGCTTGAACAGAAAAGTTGCATTTTGATCCCTCTCGTCGTACTTTTCCGAATGAAAGGTGTGAAAAAATAATTATTGCACTCAAATGAGGGAATTCTATTTACCTCATAGAAGGTGTGAGAAGCAGTAACTAGGTATGTGCCAATCGGTGGCAAAATTATTTCCACCTTGGACGTAAACACTTGAATCCCTCGTTACGCTCAAGTTTCTACTTTAGAATCCCTCGTTACGCTCTGGATTCTATGGTACAATTCATTATACCACCCTTTGCTCGCTCCCTTGAGACAATCTATTAATCAAGCCCTATCAGGTTCTATCTAGGTACTGCGACCACTTATACTTACTCCCTAGGCTTTATCATCTTCATTCGTGACCATATCAAGTGTATGTGAATATTTATCTAATGTGTTTCATTTATCAAGGTACCTAATTGTGAACACCTATGTACCTAAGAACAGTCAGCTAAGTTGTTTGGTATGGCTGCATATCGTAGAAATTTGTATGCAGCGGCCGTACATTGAATACCTATGCTCGATTTTATCGATTTATGTAGTCAGGGAGGTTCTAACAATGATGCATTTTACTATTTATGAGCAAAATTACTTACTATAAAAGAATCCACAATCAGGCGAACTAAATGACGAGAGAAAATGCATAAACATGGCCATAGTTTGGCCAGTGCTGTTTATATCGATATTAAGGCTTTCGTATAGTACGTAAGTATTTACCTCTACGTGGTGTGAGAAAGCCTTTAATAATATCGATATGAACAGCACTGGCCAAACCATGGCCATAGGTATTTGTGGATTTTCAATTGTCAGTTTAGTTCGCCTGATCGTGGATTCCACTGTAGGAATACTAGGATGAACTTAGGATAGTGGATAGGTATCAAAAACAACTATATAAAAGTTAAGTTTTTTATATTAATACAAAACGGGACTAGATCAAGTATAAATCGCAATTCTCTCATATTCACAAATAACATATAATTTTGTGCATCTCCTTGCGGCACCTCGGGTGCTTGGAACGCGGCACGGGGGCTGCAGTGAGCGAGCGAGCGACTAACCGTCGCGAGGCGGGTCCATGGTCCTCCCGCCGGCCGTTCAACGCGACACGTCGGGCTCCGCCTCCTGCGCCGGCAGGTCTGCAGTCTCTATTATATATATCAGTCTGTCCAATCCATAAAGGAAGCCTTCCTCGTGGTTGCCTTGTTCCCAAGGAGCGCGGTGGGTCACTTCAGTGCCATCCGGTACGCTCCTCGTTTTAGCGAAATCGATCAACCAAGCTCCGGCGCGTTCGTCGTTGTAAATAATGAATATGCTACTACCGACGATTTCGTGTTTCTTGAAGAAATCCGAGCGTTCAAACAGGTCTCTGATTTCACGGAGGCGCGTAGCGATGGCGCGTCGAGCGCGGTCATTCTTGCCGAGGAAACGGGCCACGGTCGCCGCCAACTGGTGAGGCTCGCGCACGTTTTGCAGGTCCGTCAGAGCAGGCTCACCGGGGAGCTTGACGGCTTCAATGCGGAACCCTTGTTCTGCTGAGGAGGAGCGCTCCTCGCGGAACTGCATGTAGCGCAGCTTGGTGACCGCGCGCGCCGCGTGCTCCTCTTCGGTGGGAGCGTT
Organism: Epinotia nisella; assembly: GCA_932294315.1. Classification (NCBI taxonomy): domain Eukaryota; kingdom Metazoa; phylum Arthropoda; class Insecta; order Lepidoptera; family Tortricidae; genus Epinotia; species Epinotia nisella. Next base: position 10,063,436 of record OW028679.1, on the reverse strand, counting down.
GGGGTCCAGGCGGACCATCTTCTCGTAGAGGTCGGCACGTGCGCGAGCGTTGCTAACCTCATCCTCGAGGAAGGTGCGCGTTCCCATTTTGACGTCCATGACGTGAGGGTCGCGGAAGCCGTGGAGGAGGTCCTGGAGCTCGATGAAGCTCTCGCCGCCGTACTCGAGCTCGCGGTAGTAGCGAGGGATGGCGGAGCGCATGTGCGGACACGCGGCGAGGGCCTCGTACGCGTCGCGCTCCGGGTTGTGGTGCGGGTGGTCGCCGGGCGAGCGGCGCTTCCATACCGTGCCGGGGCCCGCGGGCGCCAGGGACCCCGGGTGCCCCGCCAGCTGGAACCATTCCGAAGAGCGGGACTTCAGCAGCGCGTCAGACGCGGGGGCTGATAGCTCTAGTGCATTCTGTAAACAAGGAAACTTTGTATAAGAACAGTGATACTATTCAAAATTTAAGTTTTCTATAATATAATAACGGTTTGATAAAAAAAATGCACCTAATATGTTTATTAAATAATCAACGTCTAATTAATTAGTAGTTAACTTATCTTTCGATTTACTAATTATCAAAATCATTTGTATTTTGAAATAACTTTTATAAAAAAGTAAATTTATAAGTAGGTGTAATAAAAAGTATAAAATATACTTACAATAGCCAGAAACTTGAGGAGCTCCGATGGCTGCGCAGGAGCGGTAGGCGGAGCAGCGTCGGGCGAGGAGCGGCGCCAGCGCTTGAACAGGGCGCCCTCGTCCTTGCCGCGCCAGCGGTCCCCATCCTTGCCAGGCACAGCGACCTGTGGACAACCAAACACAAGTTCAAACAACCATCCAATATCAACATTTCACTGCACGAGTACCTCTATCCACATTATCCGAGATATCACTTTTTGGAAATTATTCACACACAAATAGAAACGTACCGCAATAATTTTATTAGCGGCATAGAGAAGGCCACCAGGGCCGAGTCGGCTGAACACCGACTGGCGGGATACACTGTTCATCTTGCTAGTGACGGTCATGGCGCGAGTGCGTGCGACGGAGACGCGAGCGCGAGTGAGCGATAACCGAGAGTAAGTATCAATGCGCGGGCAGCGAGCGGCGTGAGCGAGCGACTGCTAGCCAGCGAGTGATGCCGGTGGGAGGGTCTGCCTCGTATATATATCGGCTTTCTCGTGACGTCACGGCTCTTCGGCCCGCTGCCTCGTCCCTCGATTTTCCTGGCGCCTCGTAGTTTTCACGAATGCCTACTACTACACACGACATTGCATTAAATGGCCCGCCTCCTTCCCGAACACTTGCTAGTTAAAAGTGTACGCAATTACATAATACGCGTTTGGCCTTCTTTATGCGCTAAGCTGTGTGTACGCTCGCCTTGGTTTGTTAGCAAATTATGGTTTTGGCAATTTTTATCTTTCGTTATCTTGTAGAGTACGTAAATACTGCATGTGTCTACTTCTAACTTTTACATAGTTACTTAGTAGGTACAATTTACATTATAATGGATTGCTCATATAGGTAATTAACCTACCGATTCCTCTGTAAATATTATGCTGTAATGAAGTAATAGTGGATTGTATGACAAGGGGCTAAAGTAAGGCATATTACGACGAGATGGTTATTTTCCCGAGCGAAGTGAGGGAAAATTGTTCGAGGGGTAATAGGGCTTTTAGACAAGAGTTATACACTCTACTTTTCACTTTGACTGCGAGAAAATAGTAAAAACAAAGATTATTCATCCACAATCAATAATAAATTCCACGGCGAAAAGATTATTCAATTTGGCGGCATACTTTTTTTAATAAACTCTTAGCCCCGCTTGCTAAGCCTAATACCCATGATACACTTTTCGAGCACGAGAAGTGAAAAATATGTACCTAATTATATCTCATCTATGAGAGGAGGCCAGTGCCCAGCAGTGCGACGTATCTATCCAAACACTGATGACGACGTTGAAGCAATATAATACGCCCGTTTGCGCGAACGCCACGTAGAGTAAATTATTCTTTTATTTCTACTTAAGTAGGTATAACCACTATGACCAGAGGAGAGTAAGAACATCTGGTTCTATTTTAAACAAACAAAGGTACCTAAATACTTATTAATCAATAAGGTACTTAACGTGCAAATGTAACAAGGTACCTAATAAGTGACCTACCTACATTATAAATTCAATTTGAAATAACTTTACCTTCCATAAAATGACTGAACCGAAATAAGGTCCAAATTTGTGAAATCTAATCTGAAAATAAAATAAATTATATATAATATAGTGGGACAATTCACACCAATTGATCTAGTCCCAAACTAGGCAAAGCTCTATTCTATTCTCGTTTGTCAATATTATCAATTAAATTTAATTAATTCAATTAGGTAAGTTAGAAAAGATATACCTACCTTTACCTACCTACGGGATATTGTTCTTATTGAGATGCGCGAATACCATTTTCCTCATGTAGGTACCTACCTATATGCTTAACTGAATTGAAATTCCCAACCGCAATGGGTGCCGGGTTTTTCAGTCATACCGCTGGCGCTGGATAAAATTCTGAATTCTTATCGTTTATATATTTTTAATGTTGCAATACCGCATGCATTATTTCTATAGCCTCTATTCGACACGTACAAAGATAGTGTCCGTTCTAGCTCATGCATGATGTTGCTACATCGCTTTCGTAAATAATTGAGTCTTCTAATTAGTAACACGAGAGTGGAGCCGTAGCATGGTTGGCCTAATCACGCGACAAGTGACAAGACAAGAGCGTCGTCTCGTTCTATCGAACGGTGTCAGCCAGTGACGCACGCTCTATCCTATCACCTATCGCGTGACAAGGCCAACCATGCTACGGCTCCTGGTAGATGCTTAGAGGTCCTACTATCCTACTTATATCCTAATACCTACTTATCCTACTTCCTACTTAACCTACTTATATTAGTATATTATAAATGCGAAAGTTTGTATGTTTAGATGTTTGTTACTCAATCACGCTTAAACGGCTCAACCGATTTGGATGAAATTTGCAGGAAGATAGTTCATAGCCTGGATTAAAATATAGGATAGTTTTTATCCCGGGTCCACGCAGACGAAGTCGCGAGCGGAAGCTAGTCAGATATAATTGACTCTTAGTCTTAGACACAATAAATCACCCAAACACACTGACATAATGAATCACCCGACAAAATCGTTTAAGTACCTCTAAACAAGATAACCATCCTTTTGACTTTTTTTAAACTTGCCTAATTTATGATCGGTCGTGGGCCTGGGACAGGATCTTTGAAAGGTTTACAGTGATATACCTAACTCTATCATAACATAACGTGACTGTCATATGGAATGGATACATAACTGGTTAGGTACTCCTTATGAGCCGGTCGATGTGACAGTAACGTTACTATGACAACTTTATATCATTGATATAATTCTCAAAGTGTTCCAAACCCACGCACGGCCCAACATATGTAACATAACTTAGGTAGGTAAGTATGTGTACTTACCTACCTAAGTTATAAATTTTATTAATCGTCGAAGACAAAATACAACACATTTCGTATAGGTATCTTAAATGTTTCTTTCGTATGTTACAAAGTCATACGGGCCGTCATATCACGACTTGATCATTAAATCGTTATACAAATTGTACCCCCTTGCTCTTGTAGGTACCAACTCCATAATCAATAACATAAGCTGCTTATAGATGCCTATATTGGGATCAGCCGGGAAATTGCAGCCACCCGCATCGGATTCTCAGTAGGTACGGCAAGTAATAAAATAGCTACAAGCTCGTAACCCGCAGGTTCTAGAAATAATGAGTGACTGTATAATAATAATGTAAAATAATAACAATAGCATGGCCCTGTATGTCCGCGGCCACCGCAATCCGAGTGACGTACAGGAAGACGCACTCTGCCATTCACAAGTTGTTCCACTCACCACTCACCCCTATTATATTTTGACGCTAGGATTCGTTTTAGCATCGCGTAATCGGAGATCTGATTTGCACTGGTTAGCCTTAAGTGAAGTGAAGTTGTGAATGACAGACACGATCTACATGTCTTCATGCCGTGACGCCGTGGAGGCTGACGACTGCACGATCTAGCTGCACCACTGTACATTATGACGTAGGTACGTGGACATTAGAGCTGATTAAATACTAACCTTTATCTATCGACCGATAGTAAGCGATGGATGCGATGGATTGTTATCTTTTCCGACGACTGATATTTGACTTTACTTAAGAGTAACCGATGTATACGTGTGATTATATGGTTTCAGCATTATCTACTTATGGGTTATCGGTGTTTGGTGACTGAAACAGGAAACTGCTAAACATTTTCCTGTACGGATTTTAAACTATACGGCTAAATTTATTACCAACATGTAGTTCTCGATAGCAATTATTATTAGATATTTAGGTAGAGCTCTGCGGATGGGTATCTCATAAAGTGTTAATTAAATTGACGCGGAGACGGACGGTCACACGTAGGTACAGTCACGGACTTTAATCGCTGAGCCATTTAGAGCTCACCTTTTACTGGATATTCATAGCTTAACAATTAAAAACCAAAATTATTTGACACCTAAATGGCTCAACGATTAAAGTCCGTGACTATACATACCTAACTGAATAAAAATGTTAAGGAAATGCATTAAATGATCATTTGATTAAACAAAGATTTGAGAACATGCTTAATTTATATGTATACCTACGTAATCACACGAAGAACGCAGTACTGCATTGAAACTTGGCCGGTATGGGTCTCCATATATTTTAGAAAAGATATCATCGTACCAATGTACCAATGGTCCTTTCGTTATCTCCTTTTGAGCGATGCCGTTAATAGCTTCGAAGTAAGAGTCCAGAACTGGAAATTCCTAATTTTATTTCACCGTTAATCTAATAAAACATAAAAAGAGGAATGCAGGAGACTAATAAAACATGAAGCTATACCCAGTGATTGGTCATAAGAAGTAAACTTTGAGAGACAATATGGACATGAGCATACATGAAGAGCGAATGTGTGGTCAGATAAGCACTGCTTAAACACATTTCCTAAGCGTATAATCCTAATACGCTTGATAAAAGAAACCGGCAATGGTTAGGCTGTTTTCAAAATGTGCTTTTATTTATATCCAGAACAATCACCTGTTTTGTGCACGAGTTTTAATCTATAAATATGTGTGTAATACGTAAATAGATGAATTCCCATTCCCAGTAAAACTATTGAGCATATCTAAGTGATTATGTACATAACTGCGTAGGTCAGGTCAGGGTCAGTCAATAGATTTAAGTTGCAGCACTTTTTGTTTAGGTAATGCCTTACTTCAACAGGTTTGTATTAAAGGACCTAACTAAGACCTATGAAAATATACAATTCATTAATATGGGATGTTAATCACATGTACCTGAAAATGTAAATATTGGTCCTGAAAATGTAGGAAGTGGTACCGAAAAAACACACCGTGTCAACTTTTGTAAGATTTAAGTTATTGTTTACACGGGTCTAACACGATATTTATTTACCTTTATTTTAACCGATTCATCTGGAACCATGACCGGTGTTACCTAACCTGTGTCGAAACGTCGGGAATAAAGTACCTAAGTAAAATATTAGGTAAGTACTTAAATAAAATCGCGTTAGTCCCGTGTAAAACGATCATTTAAGTATGTGTATAAAGCGCAAGAGTTTAAAATATTTCATTGCTGTGTTTATGATAAGTACCTACATATATCAGATACATAATTATTTTCAAACAGGGGAGCTCTATGCAATCCTTTCTATATTGACGTACCTACTGATATCGGGTGCTGCACTCTAGTTAGTTCTGGTACGTAAACTGTGTATGAAAGTGCGACGCACTAATCTAGGATTTGGATCACGCTGAAGGCAGGTCCGCGTTTCGTTTTGTACTTCTATCTAACAACGCCTGAACTCAACATGAACCTTCTTGCACTGCACCTTAAGAAAGTGCAGTGTCTTGCGGTATCTAGTGCATTATGCACAGACGGCGCGTGGCTTTAATACGCGTCTCGAGGCCGAGCGGTGCATACACTAGGTAATACCTACAGATATCACCTTACTCTCCACGACCCATTTACTTATAAGTACATAAATGTAGTTCAGTCATAGAGGTTAACTGTAATGCATCATCTTTGCACTAGCATAACACTTCATTACGAGTTTAAATATTGAGGTAGTGCGATTTTAGGTACTCTGTACGACTATGCATTCGTATGTAATACCTACCGTATAGGTACTAGACAAACATTTTACAATTATATTATGCCCACGTGTGGTAATTCAATTTCATGCTGACGTTTTGCTTACTTTTACGTACCTAAGTTAGTTGAGGTACTTTCAATGAGTACCTGTCAGAATATGAAAAATCTGAAAGCTCTTATAAGGAATTTGAATACATAGGTACCATTTAGGATAACATTCATTAAATAGATTGTACAAAATAAATCAGGGGTTCTGGTTAAGAATGCCATCCAAAACATGTGTATGCACAGCATGATTATAAGTAACGACGAGCGAATACAACACTAAATTAATACATAACAATATGCTTAACCATGCAAACTAGATCATAAGTTCATAAGTATGGTTATATTCATTATTATTTTATGTTTACATTTACATATGAGCAGAAATTTTACTTAGAAACAAAAGAAAACCAAATAAAAATAAATAAGAATTAAAATTAAAACACTCTTTTCTCCAATTTAATTTAAGTTAAGAGGTTTAGAGGTGCGATGACTGAGAACTCCGACTAACCGCGCTAGCGAGTAAATAAAACAAGGTCCGAGTGACTCGCTCGCCACTTTGCTCGGCCGAGAGCACTGTCTCGGTCACTATACTCGGCACGTGTGATCAAGGCAAGAGTGCTCTCGGCCGAGCAAAGTGGCGAGCGAGTAAATAAAACAAGGTCCGAGTGACTCGCTCGCCACTTTGCTCGGCCGAGAGCACTGTCTCGGTCACTATACTCGGCACGTGTGATCAAGGCAAGGCAAGAGTGTTCTCGGCCGAGCAAAGTGGCGAGCGAGTAAATAAAACAAGGTCCGAGTCGTGACTCGCTCGCCACTCTCTCGCCACGGCATTAAGGCATTAGTTTGGGACTAGGTCGATTTGTGTAAGATTGTCCGCAAATATTTATTTATTTATTTCATGTTATCAGACTGTTTTTTTCTGTAGTTATCATGATATTTTTAGCAGTGTGTCGCCATTAGATATTAAAAAATAAGAACCACTTTAAGTTCCATTGGATTGTGATACGGACCAAAATCAAATGCACGTGATGTTGTGATTGACATGCAACCACAAATGTCTCGTGAAATTTCGCATTTCCAATGGAATATAAAACAACATTCTCCCAAAATGTAAAATGTAAATTTATATGTACCTATGTATCTCGATATCGTCACAGGACTCACAAGACCATATATAGGTATTATATAACACGTAAAAAGATGGAAATCAATATTAAAATCAGTAGGTATGTTGCGTAATTTTGCTGAAAAACACAGGTCAAAGATATCTCCTGAAATCAAAACGGACTTAAAATTCCGTTTTATTCCATAATAACGGGATTCAATTTCTATCAGATTCACCAATGTTGCATAACATATTGTTATGTCGCCAATCAAAATACATTATTGACAGGTTAGACCATACCTACTGAATATTTAGATATCTTAGGTATCATGAAAATATAGCGTGAAGCGTCATAGTTGTAAGATTGCGCTTAATTCCCACGCGAGAAAGGATATAGTAAGAAACAAAAGGAGACATTGCATTGTTGTTATAGAATTCTGTACTTTTCCGATGTTTGCGGTGCTACGTAGCCCGGTGCTTTTGCATGCGACGTGCTTATGCCCAGATCAAACACCATTAATAGCAGCTAATAGATTACGCTGAGTTTGCTCTTGCTGGCTCGTGTACACCGTATTGTCTGGACATTTTAACGGAACATATTTACTGTGAAACGATAATAGTAGATTATACACCAAGGGGATAAAGCACTGTTTTATGTCACGGGAGCGAATTGAATCCCGAACGTAACGGAGGACTCATAATTTAACTCCTGAGCGTAGCGAGGGAGTTATAAGTTAATTCCTGAGCGAAGCGAGGGAATTAAGACTGAGTCCTGAGTGCAGTGAGGGGTTCAACCGCCCAAGACTAAAACAGTCTTATCCCCGAGGTGTATACTCTACTTTTCACACCTTATGCGAGACAAAAAAACAGGCTCAGTAGATAAATAATGTTTATTTAGCAAATTAAAAGTACATAGTAACATTAGACACGTTAGTCCAATTATGGAAAGATAAGGTAATGTTTTTATTTGGTACGTTTATTGAGGTTGAGTTGGAGTTTATTTGAGTTGCGTTCATAGCTTCGGATACTTGCGTCTGAGGGTCGAGATGTACCGTAAAGGTTGGGGAAGGTGGATTTTCAGGCAGTGAGCTTGATGTGGATGGGATGTGTTTTGAGGAAGATGGCTGTGGTGGCAGAGGTGTCCAAGGATCATCAATAGTAGACGATGGTTTCAAAAGTATTTTTTCACCAATACGATAGCTCGTTCTTTCTTTATTTTTTATAGAATTTTCTATGTAGCCCTCTGCTACAGCGTCAGACTTCCAGCCACCGTGTCTTTTTATTTGGGCCATGTCTGCTCCTGAATCAGCCAATAGGCTCGCCGATGTTCTTCTAAAACAGTGGCCTGTGTAGAGCTCGGGATTTTCCAATTTCAGGTATTTTGCAATGTCTCTTGGCATGCCACTAATTTTGTTTTTGCCAATGACTTGCCTGGTACATTTGCCATTGTTGTAGCCTACAAAAAATCTGTTGGTGTTTATATTAGCAGGGCGTAGTGCTTGGTACTTTTGGACTATTTTGGCATGGTCTTCACGAATTACGAATGACCGTTCTCTATTTGTTTTTGTATCCGGCAATTTTACAAGTAATAACTCTGAATGTTTTTCGATATCATTGACTTTTATGTTCACGAGTTCATTTCCACGACAAGCTCCGTTCACTCCAAAAATCAGGGCCACCTTTAACAAAATAATACATAATTAAGTAAGTAAACAATTTACTCATAATAATTATGTACCTGCCTACATGTAGGTAGGAATAGGTAATATTGAGATAGTAGTTATTCTACGGGCCTTTAGGTATTATAGGTATATATATGGTCGAGGGTCGAGTATATGTATACTTATATTATAATTAAAATATATACAGCCTTGGCCAAAAGTTTTGAGCTCGACTTCATTTTTATATAACTTCTAAATAAAACCTTATTTCCGAATTACAAAAAACATCAGATGACGCAGAATATAAAAAGTATTAATAAAAAAAATTTAATCACTACTCAAAGTATTTGTTCATGTAAGGCGGCCTGTACACCTGTAAGTTTTTACGTAAGTAGTAGGGACGCCGCTATACAATAGAGCGGGAAAGCGAGATCTCCATCTCATTCATCTGTATGGATGGCTGCGTCCCTACTTTCGTAAGCAAAACTTACAGGTGTAAAGGCGGCCTCAGGGAAACGAAAGACAAAAAACCGAGTCTCACATAAAGCGAGATATTATAACTTGTCTGTACAATTCTTATAACACACCATTCAAGGTGCCTTAGAGTTTGTATTTTTTTGTTACAAAGATAGGTAGGAAACAGTTCCAAATTCGATATTTGTATGAAAAATACAGGACTGCTCTCAACACTTTTGGCCAAGGCTGTATATGTTTTAACGATTAAATATGTAGGTAGTAAACTCGAATTTAATTTTTCAACTGCGTAACATCAAATGAGAAATACTTAGTGTAGAGATAAATTCAATCAACAATTAGGTTCATAGGTTGTACTCACTTTTATAGCAAGAAAACTGTGGTCGGGGGCTTCATTCAAGAAAGTCTCCACGTTTTGTGTCGTAAGTATCTTTGATTTCTTTGCTCGATGTCCATCCGATTTCCTTTTTAAAAAGGCCAATAACTTGGCATATGTATTAATTTGTATGTCATGTTTGACACTTATTGTTGCCCTCAGCATCGAATATATACACCACAGGCTACTTGGCTTCTTTGTAGCTGACAAATATTCAAAATAGACCAGAAGCACTGATTCAGACACAGACTTTACGCCTTTTACAGCTTTCCATTTGTCAAAATCGTTGTAGGCTTTTAGGTATTTTTCCTTTGACTTCTCTGGCAGCAGATTGTTGACAATGCCTATGGCTTCTAATTTGATAAACTCAGGAGTCAAAACACTTTCATTACTCGACATTTTCAATATTATTTTTGAAATTAAATCTTCTATAGGCACCTACAAGAACTCAATTTGTTCGTCACGCGTGAACAAAAGAAGGCGCGCGACGTTCCAAATTCGAAAGCACAAGCCGTGGTCCTAGATTCGAAATTCGAATTTCGAACACCGCGCTCCTCCGGACCGGGGTTCACACGGAGGCAAACTTCATTTATTTTGTCAAATCAAGTAGGCCATGGCCTAGGACAAATTGTGTTTAGCAAAATTAAACTTTATGCATATAGTAATAAGAATTATGAAAAGTGAAATCATATTATTAACCAGCGGGTTATAATGAAATTCAGTACAACATTATAACCCGGCTAATACCAAGGGATTTAATGTCTTGCTTTCGGTAGGGTTTACATGACCTATAATTCGGCATTGTCGAGCATGTGGTTTGAAAATTTACGAGTATATAATCTGTATGACTTCGAATTTGCTGTAAAGTGGGTCACAATAATTTCTTAATTTTGAAGAAGTTAGTTTTGCAGTTTTCTTAGTTTTGAACATTAGTTTCCGGGAGTTTTCTCATAAAGGAAAAAATTACAACGGGGTTCAAAATTGGCCGATGCATTTATTCTCCCACTTAGAACTCACTAAATTGCTACATAACTAAGAACTAAATAATTGGTTTGGACAACGGAATAGCAACATTTATTGATCAATCATCACGTGCCATTGATCCATAAACAGCAATGAACTAGTCCAAAGAGGATACGCAATTCATAATCACAAAGGATCATTAATTTGTACTTGATTACATTTTAATGAATGGTTGTTCAGGTTAAAAATAGAATGGCGTTTTTGGTAGCTTCCTCCACTTAGACCCACTTGTGAATGATGAAACCCAAGAAGAAGCAAACTTTAAATGTTCACGCGCGCAGGATACATTAGCTGCTGACTATCTAACATAACCTACCATTTAGCTCATAGTTAGTAGCAGGTACCTACTCAATGTAAACTACATTAATTACATTATTCAAATCAGGAAATATTTTATCAATTAATTTTCCTATCGTACTTTAGTTTCCCAACGGCATATTGCGCTGATGTATTTATTCCTCATTAGGTCAGCTATTAGTTGGCCTGTAAAAACCCAAACACATTGTTACGTTACGAGGACCTATGACCTAGCAAATACGAGCGAACAGCGGTAAAACTCATTTATCTCCAAAATACCCTGATGGCTGTATTACTTGTACAAACAACTTTTCCTGGGAGATCGATGCACTAATTTTTATTCATTTACAAGTTTACAACAGTTGTTATAAGCAAACATCATTTAGAGTTTGCACGATATCGATGAATAATACTTAAATTGCTCAATGACAGCGGTACTGCGTTATTCATGTTCGTGTTGTGTCCTATCGAATTAGCCGCATGACGCAGGGCGGGGTGTTTGCCGAACACAGGTGGTGGTGTTTGTGCAGCTGCTCCGGAGCGCTGCCATCACCACAATAATGCTTCCCACTTCATACTAAAAACTCTACACCACTATGACTCATGCTGCATCAGCGGAACCACATGCATGGTCCCATACATTGTGTCTTTCGCGGCAGTTTCGGTAGATACTCGTGTTTGTTTATCTTCATGTATTTTCATTTGCTCTAGGATTCCAATGTGTTGAACCTTTGTTTCTGACGTGCGCAAGGAGGTTAAATAAATATACGCTGAAATATCCAACAGCCACACAGCTGTGACGTCAATGAAAGAAGCAATGTATTTAGGTCTTCAAGAAAGTCAAAATATCTTACAGATAAGACATGGCTGTGAGCATCGTGGTGGTGCTCATATTGTGATGGGCTGTTTCGTAAAAACGAAACATAACAATATAACCCTTTTGAGCGAGGCCGTAAAATTGGCCTTATATAACATAAAAATAGCATAAGAAAATATGTAACAGTTTAGTTTAGGTAAAGGTCAATCTACAATAAAGTATGTTGAATCTTTTCTATTTTTAATAGATTAAAATTGTATGAGGTAAATTATACATGAGCATAATCCTTTGAGTTTGTACAAATCCCGTAACAATTGTATGTCTTCTTTAAATTATAAAAATATATCCCTTATTTCAGATTAAAAATTATTTTGGTGACAATAGTGAACAAGCTTTATACACTAATACGTCTAATAAGTAACGTTACATAAGAAACCTATTACAACGTTATATATGTATAAGTTTTATAAAAGTAGAATAAAAAAGTTACATAGTTACGTAAAACCGGGGCAACACGCTCAACATTGATATAATATTTTTTAAGACTAGAATGATGATATAACTATGCTTAGTATACATCAAACATGAAACTACTGTGCCATCTGTATTCATACGCAAACTTGAACTTGACAATAAGTGCCACGCGCGTTTGGTGCTTTCGTCATTTGTCAAATAAATAAGAATCTTAAATTCTTTTACATAATATGACGATTCGCCGTATTCGCTCGGGTGATGCAAAGGTTTGCAACTATTGTAAATCAGTCACAACGAGTTTGAGTACTGCGTGACCATATACAGGGCGTCCCACGGCTATGCCACATGGAGGGAAAGTACCTTAAATATTGTAGATGGAACATTTTACTGAAAGAAGACATTATTTTAATTTAAAAAACAATTTAATCTGCATTCATAGATTTTTAAATTATTTACATGATTGAACCGGGAATCGAAAGCCGATTGAAAGGCTTCATCATAACGATTATTTTTTGCTAAATAACATAGTATCAGAAATAAAAGGAAGACCATGAATTGTAACATTTGATGTGAAATTTTGTTCAGAAAAATGAAAAGCTGATATTTCTGTAAGGACATACAACTGACATTATCATTTTAATGTACCTATTACTGGGAGAGGAAGCGAAATAATCAAAAAAGTGCGACTTTGTATTCAACAGATCAGGACTCATTTTGAGCATTTGATAAATTAAATTGATTAATTTTGAATTAAATATGTTAAAATTCATGGTCTTCCTTTTATTTCTGACACTTATGTTATTTGGCAAAAAATAATCCTTATGATGATGCCTTTCAATCGGTATGATAAAGTTACAGGGTATTTATTTTCTCGTATAGAGGGTTCGATTCCCGATTCAACCATATAATTATTTAAAAATCTATGAATGCAGTTTAAATTGTTTTTAAAATTAAAATAATGTCTTCTTTCAGTAAATTGTTCCATCTACAATATTCAAGTTGCTTTCCCTCCATGTGGCATAGCCGTGGGACGCCCTGTATAAGTTGCTTATTTATGTTTTTGAGTATTCGGCCCCAAAATCCGCATCCGCGGATGTGAGCCTCGAAATATCCGCATCGGCGATATCCCTAATACAAAGATAGCATGTATTGTTTTTATGAATCATTTTGTATCAACGAAATTTTACCGCCTTGCCTCTAAGGGATCGGTCGCCGAGATAGTCACAATAGGTAGTTAGCGGGCAGGAAGCGAGCTCAGGCATGCAGCAATGTTGTCGGCCAAGTTTGGGTTTGGGCGCCCCTCATACCATTTGTTCTAAATACGCGCTCCTACGATTCAAACCAGCATCTATTCGGCAAATATACAAAAAAACATTCCTAACAAGGAATCATTTTTTGAAAATGGAAAATATGTCTATAAATACAAATGCTTAGGCTACCTACTAAAAATAAATTAATTTTCGTTTTCTTTGTAGTAAACAAAATAAAATAAAAACTTTGTGGTGTTATTTTACCATAATAAATTAACGTAACGTAATTAACTTGCCAAGAACAAATGATATAATGATAGGATGCTTTTTTAATTCTGATTGTAAACTACAGGTCCATATTAATCGACGATCACGTGCAAAGTCATGTGCAATTTTTTAACGAGCTGGTATTCGCTGATGTTATGCTAACGAAGCTTACTATAGGTATAAATATATGGTCTTCAAAAGTCGAACATAGAGAAGATAATTTTGTGGACGTCAGGATACCTAAATATAGTGATGCATGGTTTTGGTCAGCTCAGCCAGTTCAGGGTCAGATGTTAACAATATCGGCAACAGGAAACCTGCAGAGCGAATACGAAATGAAGCGTGGTCTGTAGAGAAACCGGAACTCCTGAGCATGCCTTGCAGCATGCTTTGAGGATAACGAGCCGATCAGGGTCAAGGTGATCGAGTTGAGGTAAATTTGCGACCTTACACGTGACAGGACCTTCGGCCGCGGCTATCCGCCTAGAAGAAAAGTGAAGCCACTTTCACTGCGAATACATTTCTCAAGGCTGCTTTCTATTAAGTCCGTGCGCCGCGGCCGCTAACGTCCGTTTAAACATGGTTTAATTTAAACTACCAATTAATGTAAGGATTCGCCATATCTTAGTGCTTTATCTGTAGGTAATGTTTACATAATCTCGTAAACATTTTGTCCGTCTAATTGATATGATTAAAATTCTGCTACACTACGGAAGAGGGAAGCGGTGGTAGGTCCGTAAGCACATGTGCAGAATCTTCATTTGATTTAAATTGGTCACTGACCTCATATTTTTCAAAAAAATAAGCACTGCAGTTAGAGTGGTATATTCCTGTTATTTTTCCCTCTTTTGCATTTGGAATTTGTGCACCGATATAAATCAATTCATGCTTGTAAAAATGCTACAGGAAAACGCAGTTTATGCCTGAAATGGAGCACGGTTTACCTTATCGTTGCGTGCAATTTATTCGGTCATTTCCATGTATGACTTTCATTGTGGTCCTCCGATCTGTGGCCACGCGGGTTATGAAATAGCGCATCTCACCTCTCGTCCGCAAGGCTATCGTGTGCGTCATATTTCAAATTATTCACAAATCGTTTCAACATTATCATGTTAAGTTTATTGACTTCTGGACACATTGAACATGTATCTCTTTTTTATTCCAAGAGAATATCTTATGACGCCGCATAGCTTACAATTGATTGTAGCAGAATTCATAAACAAGGTATGTTTTACAACGCTGAAGACTTTTTTTTCCCTAACGTCACATACTATTTTGGTACAAATATGTAGACGTCATTTGCTTAGATTTATTTAACTTTTACTGTATCATCTCCAATAACTCTCTGAATTAAAAAAAAGAATTAGCCAGTATCATTCCAGACGTTACTTTGTCAGGAATGATCTCAGCTTCCCATGAAACATTTTTTACAGGTACATTATTATTCTGGCTTCCGCTTAGGATTAATTAATTTTCGGAAATATATAACGTCTTTAAATTTTTTAATTTCTTTTTTAATATCCGCCACATCTGTAAGCTGTCAGTAACGTCAAAACACAGTGTCAAAATGGCATTTGTTAGCGCAGTTTTATTTTTAGTATATGTAAATTACTAGTCTGGTAATTTGGCCCAGTAGAAAAGGCAGGTAGTACTCACGGCCGTGTGATAAGAAAATATGCAAAAAAATACAAAAAAAGCCTACATGCGTCTATTATGGTGAGGTGGGCCACAGAAACACCAAGTTGGCGGCGGATTCTATGTTTGTAAAAAAGGCGTTCGAGGTAAGATTATATACAAAATCATGTAACTCATGTAAGGAAGCCCTTTTCGTTTCAAACAATCCATACTAATGTTATAAATGCGAAAGTAACTCTGTATGTCTGTTACCTTTTCACGCTTAAACCGCTGAACCGATTGAGATGAAATTTGGTGCAGAGATACTTTGAATTCCAGGCACAAAGGATACTGTTTATCTTAAAATTCATCACCTAAGGGGGTGAAAAGGGGGGCGAAAGTTTGTATGGACGTTACGATATAAACGAGTTTCGCGCGGACGAAGTCGCGGGCAAAAGCTAGTAAGTAAGTGCCAAGTCCTTCAAAATTTGCAAACCTTTTACCACTTACCTTTTTTACTTTTTTGCCACTTGCCGATATCCAATTTGGCTGAAATTTGGCATGCATCAAGTTCGGTGACAATATTATTATGGCGCAACTGAACTGATTTGATGATAGAAGGCGGCCAAAACAACTCCTAAACTACACAAGAAAAAACCCGTTGTGGTTGATCGCATTGGAAAAGATTTAGTATCAAGGAAGAATAGAGTCCACTCCAAGATTTACAATAACAAAATAAAAATTACGTTTAATCAAGATACTAATTTTTGGTGTATGTCTAAGGAATTATTCGTTAAAATCTATCAGAAAGCAGAATGACCATAATAGGCGTAAGCGGATTGGTGTGAACAAATATGAGTTTGTGCCCCGATCCAGTGTCACTCTCAACCGAATAGTACCTTTTTCGCTCTTCTTACTATGACAATAAGGCATAAAAAGGTACGTGAATACATTTCCCTTACTGTACATGATATCCGTAGAGTGCTACGAGTATAAACCGCGAACTATTTGAATGAGTGACATAAATTGATAACTGACTTTTAGGCTTTTTTTCAAATCATAGACAATTGGTGATATCACAAGTTAATATCTGTCAACAAAATTTGGTTAGCCAGACTCTAGTTCAGTATCCGTCCTAATAGTAGTAGGTACTAAAATATTACAATAGGCATGATAATCACGATGCCATTCGAACCAGTTTCAGGAGAGTAACAAATGTTTGTATGGGAGCAACTACAATTCAAGAACATAAATACCTACCCAAAAATTGTGACAAAGATTAACCTCGCTGGCGGTATCCCAAACGCTTCATACTAATTGATTGAAAAAATGACGTCACGCATGTCACAATGTTATGGATAGGTACTAAACGTTGTACGGAAAATCAAGTGAATTGCTGTTTCGGTCGCAAAATACTGCGTTTAGGTCGATAGTTGTCTTACAATATTGTTTCTATAAAAGCGTAAGGATTCTATTGGTAGCTTTAAAATTACACTTGGACAATAAAAAAAATGCAATATTTTTCTAAACTTTCAAGGTTCCTATCTTATATTTTTTAATTTATACTTTACTAGCTTTCCTCCCGCGACTTGTCCGCGTATAATACGGTTCCTCATACAGACTTTCATTTCCAATTTAATTTCCTTAAAATGTGAGTTTTGGTATAAGAACTATCTTACGTTCATCCTCATAAATCGATATACCTAGCCAATATAGCCATTTAGGCGAGAAAACGGGACACGTAGTCAGACCTAATATATCAATTAGAATAATGGTCAAGTGCAAGTCGGATTTTAGTTTTTCCCATAGGTACATTTTGAGACCCAGCGCCTGATGAAGTCAACGAACAAAATAATTTGGTCTCCATACAAAGTTTCATCCTCTTTTCCGTCCCTAAAAGGGATGAAATTTGACATAAATTATAGCCTATGTCCTATTCTGATATACATATAAGGTACATAACTGGAAAGTTTCATATAAATTTGTCCAGTAGGTAGTTTTTGAGATTAGATAAGTGGAACGTACATCCATCCATCCATCCATACATCCAAACTTTCACGTTTATAATATAAGTAGGATAGGATTACAATAATTTGATGGTTTACTATCCATTTAACAACACTATGTTATGCCTATTGATATCAAGAAATACTGTTATTTAAATATTATTTATTTTATTATAATAGTACCTTGTGATACATGTGTGCTATGTTGATCATTACAGCCGAGGCGGCATTGTTCACGCGCAGGTGAGCGTGATAAGAGAGCCGAGGGTCTAATTATCAAAGCTCACGTTTGTACGGAAATATTGCGCTGCGCGCCCGTCGCGCGCAGGCCGCGCGCTCGCGACGGTGCTGTCTGTCCGAGCCTTATAAGCCACACTTGCAATGACGCAACGCATCAATGTGGCATGTCACAAAAAATATATGTAAAACGTCGCGCTGCAACGACGCAACGCGACGCAGCGCCCGGTCATTTTCGCAAGAAGAGTTAATGAAGTCACCGAGTAAAAATTAAAAATATTCCATTTTGTAACCAAAATTAACAATACCATTTGTATGATAAATAAAATTTACAAAATGGAACATTTTTCACTTTTACTCGGTTGATGTCACTAACGATGCATCTCTTCTCGCGAAAATGCCCGCCCAGTGGAGCCTCACTCTTACCGAGATCGCCGTCGTTGTGTAAAAGTCGATACGCATTACCATTTCCTTCATGGTATTTTTATAACTTGATTTTAAATGAAGCATCTCAAGAAATATTGTTTTCTTTCTTGAAAAACCGGACAAGTACGAGTTCAACTCGCGTGGTGAGGGTTCCGTATATAATTTAAATTTCATAAGTGTTTTTGAATACTCAAACTTCTTATAGGTTTTCCTGTAATCTTTAGGCAAGGAACTATTTTCCATATTTTTTTCAGAATTTTAATCCTAGTAGTTTCGGAGATAAGGGGGGGGGGGGGGGGGGAGGGGATGGTAAATTTTCGTAAATTTCTTTTTTCCTAAATTACTTCAAATCTGTTTTTGTTAAAATGATAAAAAATTTTTTATCTGAGATGCTTACAACAACCCCTTTCATTTGATATGTCACACAATACAGTTTGCAAAACTTTTTTTTTTAATTTTCCAGTTTACCCCCAAAAGAGGCCCCCTTGTTCAGAATTCACTAATTTACTTTACGCGTCCATCTTTGGGTCACCAATTTACATATGTGTACCAAATTTCAACTCAATCGGTCCAGTAGTTTCGGAGCAAATCGGCTGTGACAGACGGACAGACAGAATAGGGAAGCTGCTTTAGGCCTGCATCACACCGGCGCGGCCTGCGATGGCGGCTCATAATAAATTTGACAGCTAATGACAAGTTTACTATTGTCCGCCGCGGCCAGGCCACGCCCCAGTCTGTGAGAAGCCTTAGACTTTAGACACACACGTGTTAAGTTTGTTTTTGTCGTCTCTAATATCATAGACTACTATTTTTTTTTGCTTTTAAATTTATGGGCGGCGACTGGTATGGTAATTATTGAGGTGAGCTTAAAACAAGTTACAGAATAGGGAAGCTGCTTTAGGCCTGCATCACACCGGCGCGGCCTGCGGTGGCGGCCCATAATAAATTTGACAGCTAATGACAAGTTTACTATTGTCCGCCGCGGCCAGGCCACGCCAGTCTGTGAGAAGCCTTAGACGACAAAAACAAACTTAACACACGTGTTAAGTTTGTTTTTGTCGTCTCTAATATCATAGACTACAATTTTTTTGCTTTTAAATTTATGGGCGGCGACCGGTATGGTGATTATTGTGTGATCTAAACTGTGAATAAAAATGCAATAAAGATGAAATCAACGTCTCTTTTATGATTTGAAATATTCGTCCAAACGAATGACAACTGAAAGCCAATTTAATCCAGATCAATTGCACCCACGCAGTCATATGGACCCTGAATATTAAGATTAAGTGCCCAATTTATATGCCATAAGGTAATCTGTTCACTCCACGTCTTAGAACAAGGAATTTGCACGTTACTAAAGTTATTGTTTGTTCTCGAGTCTTGAATGTTTAATTTCTATTTAAATATGTATTTATCTATCTATGTATGTTTATCCGTTGTCTAGTGCCCATAGTACAGGCTTTGCCTAGTTTGGGACTAGATCAATTGGTGTGAATTGTCCCACGATATTTATTTATTTATTTATTTATCTAATCAAATTGTTGATTAGATAAATAAAGATAAAAGCAGGGATCGGATACCGGTATTTTCTCCATACAAATGAAACCGGTATTATTTCGTTCTTTGGTTATGATATAATTTTTGATCAAGCAGTCTAATAATACGAATATGTTACCTAAATAAATACACGATAGAGTCCTACATTAAGAGCCTAAAATAATTCAAAATATTAGACTACTTCGGGGATTTTTGAAAAAACCGGTTCCGATCCCTGCCATAAAGCGCTTCGTCCGTCCGTCCAGAAGAGCTTGTGGGTAGAAGTTTTGTCAGAATCACGGAATCGGTTACCGCAGTCTAGTTATACATATAATTATATGTTTCGGAACGTAAGACGATGGAATAAGACTGAAAATCGTATACATATTTCTAATCTTGATCGTACATGACAATGATGTAATATAAAAAAGAGGTAGATAGGTTATACGCGCTCGAAAAATGGCACATTAAAATTGAGTCAATTGGCACAGTTTGCCTCAGTTTCGAGACGTCAATGGAAACGTTAGCTGTCAGATTTGGTGGCCATTTTTAAACACGGAATTTCGTATAGACAACATATCTACCTCTTTTTTATATTACATCATTGGTACATGACTTAACAATCCAAATGAGGCTCTTCCATCACTCTGCCGTGTCAAGCCTATCTCATGTATCTCAAAAAGCATAGTTTTGAGAAAACGCCGTTTGAAGTTTTTTTTTGTACAGTATTTAGCGATTACTATGGTAAAAACAGAGTTACATGGAGTTACGTGACAGGCTCGTATAAGGAATTGGTAAGTAACTCATGTATCTCAAGATACATGAGATAGGATTGACACGGCAGCGCTAAGGATCATGTATAAAAATACCGCGCACAGTGGGCTTAAAAATACATACGAGTATGCTGTTCTTATTCAAGGCCCTGTTAAATGAAGAATGGAAAGATTAACCGTGGTCCGAGGTAACTACTTTTTAAAAGAATAACGTTACACAGTAAGAAGTATTTATGTTAAAAATTTCAGTACTAATATTAAAAGCTGCCTTTGAAGGCGGTATAGGTAAAACGGAAAGTTACTCATAATTTCTACACATCGTAAGAAACGTAAATATAAA